>JAWNOJ010000013.1:0-5000000 GCA_035046065.1 Chymomyza procnemis | reverse complement strand
CAGTTCGGCTGCCGCTGCAGCGCTTGCTGCACTGGGGGATTCGGGTAAATTGGCCTCTATGCCATCGGTAAGATCTGGCGGTGGTAATGATTGCTGATGTTGCTGCTGTTGCTGCTGCTGATGCTGGTGATGATGATAGGCCTGCAGCTGTTGTTGCATTTGTTGTTGCTGCTGCTGCGCCTGCTGCTGGCTGAAGTAAGCAAACGCTGGCTGCGCTGTGGCAGCGCTATACGAGGGCGGACCAATGGGTGAAATGGGTGCATGTGCTACACGTGAGGCAGCAGCAGGCGATAGCTGATAACCGCTTTGATGCTGTTGCTCACCATTGATGACCGCCACCAAAGTGGCCAAATTGTTGCGACTATTGTGACCATTGGCATTGTATGGCTTCTGTGTTGACGGGGACGTTGCTGCAAGTTGCATTTGCTGCGACTGAAATTTATGCTGCTGCTGCAGTTGAGCCAGCAATTGTTGTTGCTGCTGCTGATAGACCAGCGGCGGCGGTGCAGTTGCAGATAAATGTTGCAGCTGTGGTGAGTGTGTGGGTGGTGCTGCGGCAAGGCCAACACTGTTGCCGCTGCCAACGCTGCTATTGCTGGCGTTGGATTGTTGACTTTGCAACTTGTTGCTGCGCAGCGACATTTTGTGGTGTTCTTGGTAGCTTTTTGTTGTTTTTGTGAGTGTTGTTTTCTTCTTGACAATGAGTGGCAAAGCGTGCTGCGGCGTCACTCCCGGCACGCAATGTACATATCGCGTTACGTTCCAACGTTACGTTCCAATATATGGAGCAACATGTGCCGCCTGCCGGCTAAACATGGTCACGTGACGCAGCCAAGTCGTTGTTGTTGTCGAAGTTGCTTAATTATTTGTATTTTGTTGTAGTTGTCTAATTAGAAGCACTCACGATAACGACGCGTGAGTCGTTTAATGGGTTTGCGTGTTTTTGGCTTTTGCTTTTTATTTTATCATCTTTTCTTAAACTTGTTTGGTTCTCACTTTTTCTTTTTTTTTTTGTGTGTGTGTTTTCTTTTGTCACAATTACTGCAATCAAGACATTTTTTTTTATTAATTAAAATATGCGACAATTAAAGACGCACTTAAAAAACAAAAGTGTTTTATTTTAAACGCATATTTTATGCGTTGGAGCGCAGCAACCAACCGCAGCAAAACGAATTTATCGTTTCCGATAAACTGAACGATATTGAAGCGATAAATTTAACTATATGCAAGCGATAAATTTAACACACACGCACACTCACATACGCGCAGCTAGTTTATGCGTGCAGAATTTGCATTCATAAATTCTTCGATTTAAGCGAACGTTTGACCGGCTTAGGACGGTAATGAATGCTTGTTTGTCTTTTATCACAAAGTGCGATGCACACGCCTTCTACTTAATCACGAAAAATAATTTAGAAAATTGTTGAAATTTTAAAAATATGCTGCTACGATAAGTTACGAAAAAAAACTTAAGTTTCGGTAAATTAATTGTTAAAAAAACGCAAAATGTGTACGAGAATGTATGTGCAGCATTTTTGCTTTGGCGCTTTTGATCGTTCTTTATTTATACTTCGGAGCAAGATGAGTTCAAAGATCTTCGAGCAGGATGAGTTTTCTGACATATGACAACTATACAAACAATGCCTTAAAGTCCTTAAGACTTTTAGTAATAAAATTTTCTTACTGTGTGAAAAACTTGACAGGAAAGATATCTGCATCTTAAACTGAACTGATGGGCTTCTCCATAACTTTAAAATGTGCAAAATGCTTTGTGAATTAGCGCAATATGCGACAACATTTGCAGTTCAAAAAAGAATTAGATAAGTGGGTATATGGGTACATCTACGTATAAAATTTGCAAGTTAAGAATTGCTTGATATACTAAACTTATTTAAACTGAAAGCCATTTTTTTAAAAAAATTACTCTAACAACTTTCAACTTCTTTCTTCTTTTTGATTTTATTAATTTATTTTAATTACATGCTGCCACGCGAGTCATTTGTGAAAATCGTAATTAACGCTGGGGCATAAGCACACTGACACACACTCATGCGCGCCATT
Source organism: Chymomyza procnemis (assembly GCA_035046065.1). NCBI lineage: Eukaryota > Metazoa > Arthropoda > Insecta > Diptera > Drosophilidae > Chymomyza > Chymomyza procnemis. Next base: position 4,997,939 of record JAWNOJ010000013.1, on the reverse strand, counting down.
TGGAGTGTCATTCAGCAAAATGTTTTCAATTTTATGAAAATTAACTGAAAATGCATTGCGCATGCAACCATAAAGACACGTCCGAACAGCAGCAGCGGCGTACAACAATTTCTTGGGGCACGCAGACAGACAGACTCGCCACAAGATATACAGCTCCATGCAACAACATGCAAGTGGAGCAGCAGCAGCAGCAGCAACAACAACGACTATGCGTTTAAGTAACGCTCACAAAAGCAATCACAAAACAAAATGTTGAAACATACAAGCGGCATCCACTTGTCGTCATCTCATTCTCAACCACGGCCTGCCACAGCCTGTAAAGTGTTGGAGGTTGAAGTTGCAGCTGCAACATGATGGAAGTTGAAAGATGTAGGAAATTGCCTGGGCAACCACTTGACTTGAAACAATGGGAAATGAAACGAATTGAAGTATTGTACAATTGAAATACATACAAAAAAAGAGCTGCAGCTTGTAAAGATTGCCAAAGGGGCGAAAGAAAATATGCTATGGGATTGGATGCGACTTGTTTATACGTACGAAGCGAATATAATAAAAATACGCGAGAAAAATTAAATAGGAAAATACCAAAGTGTTTTTAGATGTTTTGGGTAAAAACCTTCAAACTTGAGTTCCCACAAAAAATGTTAATTTACAACAGAATAATTTTTATAATTAATTGTTTCGCAAATACAAGTTATGGTATTTAAACGAAAAATTCTTTGCATCTAGATAAAAAACAAATGGGCCGGCCATAAGCAATTGCTGGTTTTCGGAATAATCAAAGCTACAAATAGACGCAAAAATTAACTAAAAGCATCTAAAAATAATCAAAATCTAGCATTAAACTATAGCGAAATTTTTAGGAGCTAACAAAAATTTGTAAGTTATTGCGACAAAATCTGATGCTTTAAAGCTCAATTCCAATTCGAAGTATTCAAATTTTACGATAAATCTCTTAGTTTCTAAGCAACCGAATACATATCCGCTATAAATAGAAAATCTTAGCTTTCAACATAATAGTAAAGATGCCAAGATACAAAGTTTTTCATTTAGATTATTTTTTTAAAAAGCGAAATTTAGCGTTTCGGTGTTGTATCTAGTTTGTTTAGATTCTAGGCAGATCATGCATTTTTGTGTACTAAAAAATTTTTCACTCCCTCTTCTTTTTCTAATTAATGAAGGGCTCAAATAGATCAGTGTGATCGTTAGTGGAATTTCCAATTTAACAATAAGTGACGTTAGTTTCGAAAAATGTTGCATTCATCTCCTAGAAAAGAGTTTGTAAATTTTGTAATGTGCCAAAGCAGTTTTAAAAATTAAGCCTTTATGAAAGTATTGAAATAACAAAACTCAAACTTAATTTTGAAAAGTTCTTAGAATTCTCACATCATCGAACCCGACTACACAAGATTTTATGAGGTCTTGACATTACTGACTTTTATGTTTTGAGGCATAGATTAAACACAGATTGTAAATCAATACTTTACAAAATCTAGACTTAATAAGGCGTTTTGCATATTTTTTGACTAAGACGCTAAGCAGATTTAAGGCTGCAATAAGCATTTATGCAATTTACGAATTTAATTTGCTTTGCGGCAAAAATCCTGGGATTCTTTAAACATGAGCAATTGTAATACTTCGATTAGTCACACATTAAACTTGATTTGATTGGATTTAACACGCTTAAGCTGAGTCAACAAATGCCAATTTGATATCTTAAACCTAGATAAATATTTATCGTCGCACAAAGACAATATCATTATCGAAATACCCCGTGTAAACGTAGCTATTCAGAGATATTTGCCATTTTCTGTTTGCCAGACGTACTCAAGTGGCTTTAGAAGTAATCAATTGTGGCAATTGTGTGAAAAACCTTTAAGGCAATTGCCTGGCAGTATTTCAATTTGAATTTAAATTCTTTAGAAAATCTTTTTAGTAGGTGTAAAGTTTTCCCAGCTGCACAAACCGCACGGTGGAGCGCATACATTTCCAAGCGAATGGCTACCATCGTCTACTGCCTACAAATCTCGTTTTCTATTTCTAAACTTTTTTTTTTGTACAGGCGGCAAGTAAATCTTATTAGAATACATAGAGATAGATGGTTAGGGCTAACAGCGAGAGAGGCAGGTAGATTTCAACACGAAATGCAGCAGACAAATGAAAAACCGCATGGAATTGAAAGCACAGATACAAATGCAGCAGATACAACACATTTATTACTTACAGATACACATAGAGCGAGAGAGAGAAACATAGTAAGAGAGGGAGTGAGATTAAGCGACACAGATAAAGGAGAAGGAGCGGCAAGTGCACAGGTAAATAAAAATGATGATGACTACGACAGGATACATACAAACGCCGCTTTAAAGTTGCCCAAAACTCAGTCAGACAGAAGCCAGCTGGCTGGCTGGCTGGCAACAGGCTCGCCAGGGAATACGAGAATAAGACCAAAGGAGTAAGTAATACGAGAGATAGAGAGAGAGAGAGAACAACGTCAGACAAAGCAGCAGCACAACGAATTGAAATTCCAGTTGCGTAGTTAACGTTGGCCTAAGGGATAAGTTTCGATACACTCTCTGTGAAGTGACATATGGCATGTGGTGAGGGTTTTTTAAAAGGTTAGCCAAGTTTTTGCTAAATTCTCAAAAAAGTTATAGAACTTCAGAAAAACTAAAGAAAATTAACCCGTAAAGATTTGAACATTCGTTTGAACTGAGAAGCTTTACTGTGCACCAAAAGACTTATTCGATTGCGTAATTTGGTTCAGCCAATTCCGAGAATTAAACATTTTTCTTCTTGTTTGATACTCAATGTTTTGATACAGGCAAAAGAATAAGATTTTCTAATTCCAAATCGGCAAAAGCTATAAAAAAAATCCGAATGAGTAGGGAAAATGGTATACACATCATGTTCGTTTGTCTAAACTTCTTTTTGAACGATAGATTTCAGATATGGAGAGTTACTAACTTTTAGGAAATAAATCTTGCTGGTTTTTTGAGGGAATAAAGTTGATTAAAGTTTTTAGAGCTTCACCACCTTACAAAATTTAGTTTCCAAATGAAAAATTGGATTTTAATACTAAATTCGTTGTATTCGTTTGATACTCATACTCCGTATCATACAAGTATTTCAATATTCCCAATTATTGCGTCAAATTTGATTAAAATCGGTTGAGTATGTGATATAGCTGCCTAGGTCGATTTTGGCACCAAAATTGTTGTACTTCATTTTTTTTCAAGTTTTTAAAAGGCTTTTAGTCTTTTCACTCATCGCATTGAATTTTACCATAATATGTGGGTTATCATATAGCCTTTTATTGGTAGAAACCCCATTTTTCCCAAAAATCAGGACTTTCTATTGTGTAGATGTCATTCAACAAAACTTATTGTAATTCATTTGTTTTTTCATTCACTTTTTACAGTCTTTCGATTTTCTTTGTCGCTTCGATTGAGTTTATATAATTTTGAAAGGGCAAATAGGTAGTAAAATTAGATTTATTTGTTGTATTTTGTTTGATTTTCAACTTATAGCTGCCAAATGTAGTTTTAAAAACTATTTTAATATTTTTGATCACTGTATGGTATTTTATTGACTTCGGTAGACAACAAATAGTGTTTTGCCAGAATTTTTCTTGTTTTTCATTTGGTTTTGAATATATCATAATCATAATTCGCTCCACTGTTGTGTTGTCGATTAAATTCTGCAAAACGGACAAAATATCGAACTTAGTTGGGTTATGAGTCTTTAAACAATTTAACTGATGCAAAAAAGTGGTACAGAGTATCCCAAAGTCGTTTGCGCTCGCGTTAGCTTGCAGCGCGAAAATCTGCTGTTTTAGCTCACGTACTAAATGTATCTCGTTTTAAAGAGTATACCCACTTCAGTTAGCTAAAACAAGCCAATTTTTTTACTGCTTTTTTAAAGCAGACAAACTTTTTCGCTTTTTTTTTTTTTTTTTTGCTTTTGGCATGTGGCAGCTGCAGACAACTGAAAACAAATACAACAAAATTGACAAGAACTAGTGCTACATATGGCAAGTGGTATGTATGCATGGCTAGTTGACGTGCCACATAAAAACGAGAGCAATACGGCCTAAAATCTAGACAACTAAATGCACAAAACGTTAAATACAAATAAAAACAGAGAAAAAACGTAGAAATATAAAAATATCAAAAAAAAATAAAATATTTTTACCAAGCGAAAACTTGGCTAACTGTTTTGTTCCAGTGCGCTGACTTTGGTCGTTTAAATCGGGCACATGCCGACCAACAACGGCAGCAGCAACAACAATTAGAACAAATACAACAAACCCAACAACCTAAGCCAAAGCAAAAATGTAGAGCATTTGGCGCGCTTAATGCTGCTTCCACTGCCCAGAGGCAACACCACAACCAACAGCCAACAACAACAAACCCTGCAACAAACAAAAGCAAAGCTTATATTTATATTACATACAGCAAGGCAGTGCGGTGGGGGGGTGGTGACTCCATTTAAGCATAAAAAAATAAAAGCCGCAGCTACAGTAATAACAACAGCAACAACAACTGTTACATGCAACAAACACTGCCAAGCAAAAGTGTGCGTACGGTGTTGACAAAAGTTTTCAACGACTAACATTTTTCATCTATTCTCTCTTGAAAATCTTTTCTAGCGAGTTGCAAAAAAAAGTGTTTTGAAAAAACATAGCTTAAGTTTTACCAATTTTCTGTAGATAAATCAGTTATAGCGCTTAAGCACTTCTAAAACAATAAAATTCTGTCTTTATTACAGTCAAACTTGGTAAAGAACTAGCATACACTAAAACCTTTAAAGTAGCGAATTGGGTTATAATATATTAAAAAACAGATGAAAACAATTTTGCCGAATTGAAGCTTGATTGCGAATATTTAAATACTTCTATAAACCGCATTGATTGAAAATCAAATGAATTCCAATCAGTTTTTTTGAAAAAATTGCATTTTTGAAACGAATTTTTCTGACTGCGCTTGTCACAGCTTCAAAAACGTATCTTGGGAATATCTCTATTAATAGCTGCACGACGACAACAGGGACCTATAGCAATCCAATACGAACGCAACGAATTTGATTAAACTTAGGATAACTTTTGGTATCACAAAATGGAAAACGTTAATCATATTGCGCGAAAAATTAAAAAAAAATTAATTCGGTTTTATTTTAAAACTATTTCATAGATGCAAAACAGCTGTGAAAATTTCGCTGAATATGTATAAAGCTGGGATTAAAATGTACAGAAGGCGTAGGGATATATTCTCCGGAACACATATATATTCATTCAGTCTGATAAATACGGTATGCGCAGCTGGTCTTTGGTTTATGTTACATAACTTATGTAGTATTTTATAAAGAAAAATGTATTTATGTCAAATATTTTAAATAATTAAGCTCTAGGCGCAGACTTATGCCGGCAAGTGTATATAGGGGAGATTGGTTTAGCATTTGTTTTAACGAGCGTCCATTGTGCACCACACATAGTGTAACAAACACAAACACACACAATCTCACACCATCACCAAACACACACACACCGTCATCACACACACACACACACCCCACATCCCCACACACAGCTGAAGCAACGATTAAATTAGCAAGTGCGTTTGGCGTGCCAGCTCATAAGATATATGCAATGTGTGACGTAGAGATGCGCGCTGAAGCAAACATATTGCACATATGGAGAGCAACTTGCAACGTCAGCATTGCAACAACATGAAGCACAACACAACATTGAGATCTGACTAAGCGCGCCACGGCTAGAGCTGCATATTAATTATGCTCATGATGATGATGATGATGGTGGCGACGATGACTCTTTGAGTATGATGATGGAGCTTTCAAGTAGCAGTAGAAACTACAAGCAGAATGAAGCAAGCTTGTAAAAAAAGTGTTTTGGATACACTTACGGATAGTTGCTCAGAACGAATTAGTCGAGTTATACTTCAAATATGCTGCTTGGGAGGGTTGTCAAATTTCACTTTCAAACACGACTAGTCAAAAGAAATATTATTTCAATTTATCTGAATACACTTTTCCAAAAACTGTCTTAAATCTAAATAATTACATTGGCTAAAGTGTCGAAATGTTTGATATTCGCAGCTAACACTATAAATTATTTTGCAATATTAAAGCGTGAAATTATTTTAAGAGAAATTCTGATGGCGAACAAATATGCTACTATGCCAAAGACGGTGAGTTCAGCAATACTTTGACTAGGCAGGCGTACTGTACTTCAGTGTATTAAAATATATATTTTTTAAGATGGCTTACAATTCGTGCACTTATCAGTGAGCATTTGGGCGGTATAAAAAGTGTTTTTATATGTGCAGTTTAATAATGAGTTCAAGTATAATTATTTTGAGAAAAAGTAATAGTAGTATGATGACAGCTAGGACTTATGGAAGACGCTGTATGCATTTCCTTCTAAAAGACAGCTCAGATTTACGTAATCCCTGGTATGCCTTGCCTTCTGAAAAATTCTAATCAATTTCAGAATTGATTTCGATAGCTAGGCTGAAATAAGTTGCACAGTCATTGTTGTGCATTACTCTCATATGCTTCACATCCCTTGGATCTAGTGCCTTGGCAGTAAGTATTGCAATTACCAAGATCTACTATAAACGCACATACCCCAAAGTAGTGTATTAAAAACAAATGCAATACCAACTAAGGCTTTGCAACAAACTGTAGTAGGCAGTGACTGCGTTACTTTGCGTTGTCGTTGTTTTTGTTGATGTAGCGGCTGCTGTTGCAAGTTCATTGAACTTTTACAGTTCAGTAGTTTACCGATTTCATGCCACTGTGGCAAACGCCAAATGACAACAACAACGGCAACAAAAGCAAAATACAAAACAGACGAGTCAGAGAATTGCGAGCGAACGAAGCTGAGCTGCACGCTTTATGTTTTGGATTTTCGCGCTTTGGGTCACATTGTGGGTTGTGTGCGAAAAAAATACACAAATGAAAAACTATTACAAAAAAAAAGAAAAGCTACATTCGCAATTTCTGCCGCAAGTAAAATTATTGTCGCAGAATAGAAAAGCGCCTGGGAAAAAGAACGCACAAAAGCGCATGCGAAAGACCGCGCAATGTTTGTATTAATGCGATTAGTAACAAAAAATAAGTGAGACAGACAAGTATCTGTGTGAGTAATCACTTTGTGTGTGTGTGTGTGTGTGTGTGTGTATTGGTGTTTTGGCATAATTTTCGACTGAACAAACGTACCAACATAGAAATACATGCTTTGCTTATGATTTGTGTGGCGCCAGTCAGCAATCAAATCCAATTAAGAGAGCAAAAACAGAAGCAATAGTAAAAAATACAAATGTTGCAAACAACTTTAATTATACACTCTACATCCATTGGGATCAAGGGTATTTTAGATTTGTGCAAAAGAAGTAGGCGTGGCAGAAGGCAAATACTTTAGGAGAACAAAAATTACCTAACCGCTCGCCGACAATGATTGCACAATGCGTAGGTAGGGCTGGTACTCTGCGTAGTACTAGCAGCATGGTATAATTATTAAAGGTAGCGACATTAGCTTGCGTATGCAAGCAATCGTGCTCGTTGCTTCAACGAATTTAAAGCAAAAAAGTTATGCTTCTTAACATTTTAGTTAAGCAGCCTTTTGTACCTATTTCTCTTTCAACATGCTTACTTTTTTGTAAAAAACTTCTTTCAATGCGAAATTTTTTTTTATTATTGACTGCATCGACTATAGTTACTGTAACAATATATTAAATTATTTCATTCGTAAATCGACTAAAGCCGCCAAAATATTGTTTGCTGTGCCATTTGGGTTGAGTCAACAATGCAGTGTTGCCTTTTTTCACCAGACTAACGTCTAAGTTGACTTATTGCAAAAAGGGCAACACACATTCGAACTAGTTTGCAGATATTGTCTATCAACCCAGCGGCAATTAAAGCAACAGCAACAAGAGCATTTGCAACCAAAAGCAGAAGCAACTGAAACAACAACAACAATAATAATAAACGCGCACGCAACTTTTGCAACAAACAGAAGCAAACTAAGCAAAAGGCAAAGCAAACAAAGTGACAGCAGCATAGGCAGCGACAGAGACATTGGCAGCGGCAACGGCAGAAAAAGCTGCCACAAACAGCAGTTGCAGCAACTGAAACATAAGCAACAACAATAATAAACACAAGAACAACATTGGCGACAACAACAACAACAACAACAACCAACTCTGACAGTTACAACGCTTTGACCAGCAGCTGTCGCAAGGTCTGCACAGTGACGCGAAACTGATGCGCACTGCTAACCTAATATTAATGGAAAGTTTTGTTAAATTACATAAACAATTTAAAAAGTTAATTAGGGCAATTCGTAAAGGAAACTTTTTCAAATATAATTTTAGCAAAAAAAACATAATATGCAGCAGTATATGAATATATAAGCCAAGGAAGCTGTATTGTTCAACAGAGCACAGCTCAGTTCATTTTGTGGAGCGTTGACAGGCCAATGCACATGAAATATTGTAAAATAACTTTTGTTGATCAGTGTAACTACTCATTAGAAGTTAGCTTTGTTGTGTCTTCACCAAAGTTAAAGCTTTTATGTAAACCGCGCTCTATTTAGAATAAATATTTTGACATTAAGTCGAATTATATACACAATTGGAGTTCAATCAATATCTAATAGTTTTTTCGTGTGTTTCAAATTCTGCTTGTTTCATTTATAAACTTTTAATGCAAAATATGAAAAAATTCTTTAACAAGAAAATGTAAGGCGACTACACTACGCATTTAATTATTACAGCACTTCAACGAACTCCATTATTTTCATTATTACTCACAAAAGACTTTGCAAGTATGCAAAGCTGATAAGATTATTATAAGCGCACTATAACAAATCCCATCAGCCTTATCGCAAGTTTTCGAACTACGCAAAATCGATTTCCCAACAAAAGAAAATCTACAATACTTAGTACATTTATTGCAGCTTTTTACTGTGTAAATAAGGAAAGACAATCAGCGCTTAACCGCAAATACCAACCGCAACGAACATATGTAAATAATAGATAAGTAATACCACGAGCATATGTCAGCTACGTCAATTGAATACATTTTGTGCCGCGTATTATTAACTATGGATAATATTTCAAATATACGACAAAAATGTGCGATAATTGAATCACGCATGTTGTATGTATGCTGATAAGCAATAAATTTGTTATGTATATGTCAAATTTGTCAATCCAAATGATATTTATATATTATCTTCATATGTAATGGGCATTATCAAGCAGCAGATACTTGTGGAAAGACTGAGTTGCAAAATGAAGCGAAAGAATAGTTTTGAACAAAACTGACTTTATATTATACATTGTGAGCTCGGATGCTATCATAATAATCCGTGAGAGTCAACTCTGAAGCCCAATTTAATTCAAAATAAGCTTTGTATAACCACTAAACATTTTACCCAATTTTCTACTGTCTTGTGCCACTGTGCCACGCGCTCAAGTTAAAGCTAGTGAATTTTATCAATTGAATCGTAAGCTCCAACTATTATTTAATTTAAAAAGATATATTTTATGATATAAGAGCTTTACTTTAGTGTAACCCCATGTAGCTTCAACAGATTTTGCGCTCTTTAGTCCCACTGTGGCCAAGTGCAATGGGCATGCCAAACTAATACAGGCAGCCAGTCCAGGGTCCAGTCTAATGGCAGATCTATGGGATGTTGCAGCCACTGTGAGTGGCAGCAAAAAGTCCACAGGGCAGTTGCCATTGCCGTTACGTTGACTATGGAGACGGAAGGCTGTGTGGCGCGTAAGTGGGCTGCGAGGACGGTGTTGTCGAGTATATACAATGCCAGAGAGTGTGGGATACAACAAAACACAAAGCAGACGCCAGACGACGCACGTTGAAGAGCAGACAACAAAAACCAGCAACAAACTAAAAGGCGAAACTCCAAAATGGCAAAACTTTTTCTCTCTTCTCGTTGCAGGAGTTACGACCAGGCGGGGGGCAGTTACACAGCTGTGAGAAGGGTGGCTGGGAATGCGTGTTTGTACGTACATTTTGTAAATTTTTGCGTCAAATGTGGAGTTACAACTACAACAATACATATACATATATATACACAAACGAGGGTCAATTAATAAGTCAGCGAAGTCAACTTTAAAAGAGATGCTACGAAAAACTATTCTACAAAATTCAATTTGTTGTTTTGGAATGCCTTTCCATATTATCTTAAAGCTTGAGATGCTAGTGTTGTCCGCCAAAGTTTTAATACTTTTCTGAAACTTTTAGATCTTTAAAGATACTGCCCATGTTCAGCGGCAATTGAATAGGCTGAACAACAGCTACACTCTGAATAAAAAATATCATAACTGAAAAAAATCATATTGTAAGAGGCAATATAATCGTATGTAGCTGTCTCAGACGTAGTGGTAAGGTACTCGCCTCTATAACCGATGGCTGGTGGTTCGCAGCAGCTCTGGTGCACTTAGGTAAGTAAATCCCTTTTTAAGCTTTTAATAAGGATAATGATAAGTCCAACTGTTACGTAAAAACGGACATTAGATTGTATAGTTTGGTAACTCTAAGACTTGTACTTTTCGAGATCTAGAGATTTTACAGAGATGGCTCAATCGCTACCAGTGTTTATAATAAACATTTCGCTTCTGCGTCTTGCCGTCACATACATTGCACAAATCTAGTGCATGCTTTGCACAATTATAGGTACAGGATAAAATTGAAAAAGTATAAAAGATATAAGAGATATCCCTCTCAATAGCTGTTTGGCGGAAACAGAGAGCTAAAGGTCTCTAGTCCTATAGCCGAAACCGAACGGCAATGGATTTAGTTAATATTTACTTCGTCTCTCGGTATTAGAGGCAACTAAGCTCCAGATGGCCTGAAACAAGCTGGAAAACAGTTACGCAATACTCATTCTTTTCGGTTTCTCAATACTAAATATTATTACTTTTTCATTAGATACGTATCAGACGTCCATAGTTACAGGTACACGATATTAAAATATACTAATTACCAGCTAAGACATTACTACTATATGCAAATTCATTAACTCAACAAACTGCCCTCGTCCTTAAGCTGGGCAATAAAATCAAGAAATGCGTTTTGTACCAGACATTTTTTGGTGGTTGATGCTGCGCCAGTTGGGGGTGTGTTGCCCAAAAAGGGGGCAAGAACCCAGCTACAGCAACAAAACAACAACAACAACAACAATAACACAAACAAGCAGAGCTATACCCAAGACAACAAACTTGATAAAGTTGCTTGCATGGGAATGAAGCACAAAAGCGTAGTTAAAATACCAAGAAAAAGTAGTAGATGCCGCATAAATAGTAGTAGACAAGGGAATGCAACTATTTTTGTGTGTGTGTGTATCTATGTGCCTGTGTGCGTGTGTGTGCTGTAATTTCTATATACGAATACCTTGTTGTTGTTTTTGTACATAAACATATAGTATTTCAATTACGCGCCACGAAAACAGTCTAGACGGCAAGTACATTAAGTAAGCACAACTTTTGTGAAGAAAATGCAGCTACAGTGCGCAAAAAAGTATCTTGTATCTTGTAGCTCCTGTATCTGCTGTAGCTGCGCATGGAACCCGAACAAAATTGTGTCAAACTGAAACATTTTTTTTTTTTTTTTGATAAGCATTAGGTATATACAAATATATATATAGATATGTAGAGACATATGTAATAACAGCGAAGTGCGGATAAGATAAGCAAACGTTGTCGAATTTCACTTGGGAAATGTTTTAAATATTTGTAAAATGCTTTCAATTCTATGTTGTTTAGAATTCATTTTTACGCCGAATTATTATAATTTTATTCAACACTAGCAAGCGATTCATTAAATATGCCAATATTGTGGCATTGCAGCTGAAATCGAAGACGTATATATTTCCTACACGAATTTCTAAGAAGATCTGGCCCGCTGGTTGGATAAATCAATAAACGTCCAAAATAGAGAGCGATTTTCATTGTTGAAAAATTCAAAAACTTTCTAGTGTTATGAAGATTTCTAAGCAGCACTGATTTCGAGTTCTTCGCACTTAAGAACTCCCACAGCACAAATTCTGAATTCGTATCTTTCATGAGCTAAACTCTGTAGCTCCAGTCATTTATTGGAAATATTTGCAGAACTTTTTAAATATTTTTTAACAATTTTTAGTAGAAAATTATTTTATTTATGCATTACATGTTTTTCAAACTTTTTGTAACTACAACTTTTATTTATTTTAACTTTTCTTTGCACGAATAGATTTTCTTTTATGTTTTTGTATATATTTCTATTATTATTATTATTATTAATTTCACTTTCTTGTTGTTAATCTTTGTGAAGAAGCTGCGAGTAAATAAATAAAAACAAGAGACACAATGGCGCATAAATAATGCACACTGCATGCGCCTGTGTGTGTGTCTGTGTGAATGCAAGCGCAAAAAAAAAACAAAAAAAAGTAGAATTACAATAAATAAAAAAAATTCACAGCTTTGTTGTTGCAGTTGCGCGTTTAGCTCAAGTCGCATTTTGCTGCCAGCACTTTTCCGCACGCTACGTCTCTCTACTGCACGTGCATATGTTGTAAACATTAAATATTTGTATTTAATTATTGTTTGCTGCTAGCGCCTAAAACATACAGCGCTGCATGCGCCGACGTCGACCGCAGTCCGACTGCGCAGCTCAAGTTGTAAAACCGGATTTTTTCTTTTTGGGCGCTGCGTTTAGCATTTTATTTTCATTGTTGTGCTGCCTTTGCACTTTGCTCTTCCATTTTTCTTAATTTTTTTTTTTTTGAATTTTATTCTCTTTGCTTTACACAATTTTTAGTTGTTTTCTTTTGATTATGTTTAGAAGCCTAATTTATTGAACACTTTGTTATGCTGCGTTATTCTTAACATATTTCAAACGCATTCTTTTGCTGCGGCGGCGTCGCTTTATGCTGCTCTCTCACTTACACTTGTTAGCCTGTACATACACTCCACTCACTCTCACACGCGCGCGTATATATGATTTTGCAAGTAGTTGTGTGTGTGTGTGTTATTTGTTTAATTGCCAGCTTTTTAATGATTTATTACTAAATTTATTAATGCACAAATCTAAATACACTCACACAGACATACATACACGAGGGAACGCGGCGCGAAACGAAAAAAAACAACCAACAGAAAAACCAACTATAAAGCGCAGGCGAAACGACGCGTCGTTCAATTTGCTTCGAACACGAGAAACAACTTCCACTCGCGAGCGGCGAACAACGAGTAAATTTTGTTTTCACGCCGTTCGGCATTGTAGGCCGCAAATGAGAGTTGAGAGAGTGGCGGATTGTTGTTGCTCAGCTGTTTATTGGCGCGTGGTGTTGCCAGATAGTAAATGGCATCCACATAAATAGAGCGGCATTTCGCTGTGTGTGCAACCCAGCAAACATAATTAAGGCAATTAATTTGTAGCCGCATTTATGGCATGGTAAAAATATTAGAGGTAGCGTCATCAGCTTGCAAGCAGTGAGTACTTTCACACTTAAATTACTATATGTGTGCTTAGTGAGTCCAAGTAAAATCTTATGAAAAATTGTTTATGATTGCCATTTAAGCTGTAAAGCTGTCTTTTGCTGTTCTTTGTTTTGTTTCTACTAAAATACACAAATTCTAAAAGTGCGCGACTCAATCGTGTCAACTGTGTCGGTATCGATACCTTAACAGCTTCAGCAGCTCATAATAAATTACACTTAGCGGCCCTACTAAATGCAGAGCATGAGTTTGACACGATTAAAATGTAGCACTATCAGCGTTCATTGTAGTTTTAAGTTAGAACTAGTTCTCACTGCACATACGACGCGTCCAGTTGAATCAAACGTCTAAGTTCGCGCTGCGCGACCGATATCTGAATCAACTACCGGCATTTCAAATAACTTAATTTAAGACCTAGTATTAGGCATATAAATAAACATTCTTAACCATTTAAAATTAAAATATTCTTGTAATCAAATTGAACAGTATCTTTAACATATATGTTGTACTATAAGCCATCTATTAGCTATACAACTTAGGCTTCGGCAGTTATTATTTTTTTTAATTTCAGACTTTTTCGGAAAAAAAAAAAGGTTAAGTACTGGCCGTTGTTATCTATTACTTTTGCTCATCTTTCCGACAGCATGCGGTCTTTGCGACGGATATTCAAGTATTAATCCAATTTTTTCCGATATTAACCAACTAGTTTTTTAAGGCGGCAACTGCCTGTAGTCTTGAGCTTGGCATGTCCTTAGTATAAATGGTAAATAAAAACGGCACTTTAGCTTTAACTTTTATTTATTTAATATTCATTTTAGGGTATAACTAAGTCCAACAATTTGAAAATGTTATAAATTAATAAATATTAAAAAACGACAAGAAAATATAGTTTAAAACTAATCCGTAACCCTATACTGATGAGTTAATTTTTTTTAGATATAATCGTTCGTTATAAGCTTACATTCTGATTCGCCAAAGGAGAGTTGGTTTCTATTGCTTTCAAAATCATGTTGAAGAAGTAATTTTTACTAGAACTGTTGTCACTTATAGAAATACAGTAGATAAGGATGTGACAAGAGTAGAGAGATAACTTGAGGAATATTATTAAAAATAAGTTAATGAATAAACAGCTAACTTGCTGTAATGGTAAAAAAATTTAAAACAGCGCAGACCTGCTCTCTGCACCAATTAATTATTGTTAATCGGATTATAGTTAAGGATCATTCTTTGTCGCTTACAATTTTGATTTTGGGGAAACTGTTCCCATGCAATATTTCCAAACAAATACAATTCTTTGAAATTCGTTGAAATTTTTTGAAGTTCTACTGTCGCCATGGTATAATTATTAAAGATACCAACGATAGAAAAAAGTTCTCATAAGTTTTACGAATTCTTTGAATTTAATGAAGTTCTACTGTTATAATTATGAAAGGTATAGTCGGTAGAAAAAAATATCTCATATGTTTTTGCGAGTACTTTGAATTTTATGAAGTTCAACTGTCTCCATGGTATGATTATTAAAGATACCGTCAGTCAAAAAAAAAATCTCGTGTGTTTGCGAATTGCGTAATTAATTATTGTTAATTTGACCTTATTGTATTAAATAAGGAAAATAATAATTATTAAAAAAATTTATTTGATTAAAAAGAATATTTTTTAAAAATAATTTCGTTACAAGCTAAATTATAAGCCAGAAATTTAAATAGTCCTGTTGAGCGCCTGTTTGGTTTTATGTGTGGATTGCAGTGGAACGTAAATATCAATTGGGTCCACATGCCTGCGAAATTGCTTGTACTTTGTGCCATCTGGCAACACTGTTTGGTGAGTGATAGTGAGCGTGTTGTTAGAGAGTTTGAAAGAGAGCAACGATTAAAGGGTCGTTTTATTTGCTGGCAGTTTGTTGTTGTTATTGTTGACAATTTTAACAAAAAAAATACACAATTTTTAAACTACAAAAATTTTTTAAGTTTTTAAAGCTTTCAAGCCATACCAAAGCAATTTTCATACTTATTTTCTCTCTATTTATGCAGCTGCTAGAAATTGCGCAAAAATCAAATCAAAGTAAAATAAACAAATGCGCTGGAATTTTTGTTGCTCATTTAAAAGCAATTCACAAGCCATTTAATAGCCGAAACAAGACGGCCAGCACACATTCTAAGCAAAAATGCGATAACAATAATATTAAGTTTTTATGCGCGTACATACACACGCAGACGGCTACGAGCAATTCCCAGACCAATTTCCCAAAAGAAACAAACGGGCCAAAGTCAAGTCAATTCAGAAAACTACAAAATATTTGTGGCACGCCTGCTGCTGCTCAAACCAACCACCCACAATTGCAGCAAAATATTTGTAGTTTTTTATAATAATTCCAAAGCTAAATAAAAATGTTTCCTTTGTTGTTCTTGTACGTACAGCTCAAAACTAATTTACATTTACCTTAGTTTCTTGTATGTTTTGTATATTCCACAACAACCACAATGCAAGAAAATATTTCAGCTGAAAATTCCATGAGTTGCAAGACTATTTTTAGATCGAAAACACAGACGCTCTAACATTTATTTTTGTTTTCATATTTACTATAAATATAGTACATAGTATAGATAGAGTACGTGCATAGTGTGTATATATACACAGGAAACGGAAGCATTTGTGGATGAGGGGTGCAGCGTCATTGCAGGAATTGTTTGGACCACAAAATGCCGGCACAGCCATTGCGCAGCTGCCGTGAGCAAAATATTGACAGTTTGGCAAGCAGTGCTTACAGTTTTACCAGCGCACTAGCTGCATGCATTTATCGCATGCGAGAAATTTGTGGGAGTACCAAACTGTGCTAGGCATTTCAAACTGTAATGCTTAAGAAACAAATGTCTCAGTTCGTTGCATTTTATGAAGTTCTACGATTTGTGGTAAAGTTACCCTCATTAGTCTCCACCAAATTCAGAACATATCTGCGGTGACATGAATATTACGCTGAGAACATGGACACATGTCTGAACTTTTTCTAAAAATTTCTGCGCTTTGAATGATTGTAATAGACCCATTATTTCGCGCTATTTTCGTTGCGATGAAGAAATAACTTACTATTTTGCCCATGGAAAAACTATTCTCAAGCAATATAACCCTACAAATGCAATTCTTTGAATTTTATGAAGTTTTACTGCATCCATGGTATAATTATGAAAGGTACCGTCGGCAGAAAAAAGATCCTATATGTTTTTGCGAGTTCGTTGCATTTTATGAAGTTCAACTATTGAAAACGGTAAAGTTACCGTCAGTTGGTATCTTTGGTGACATGATTATTTCGCTGAGGACGTGAAGACATGTCCGAACTTTCTGTGCTTCGGATTACATTTATGGCTCATTCTTTGCCACCAGTTACGATGCGATGAAGAAATCCCTGATGATATTCCCTTTTTTAAGTTCTACTGGTTCTCCATGGTATGAATATTAAAGGTGCCGTCGGTAGAAATTTTTTTTTTTTTTTTTTTTTTTAAATCCCCCACAATAATATTACCCCCAAAAAACGATTTCACATAATTTTGCTAGACCTCGTGCTTTATTACCCCAACACATAATACAATTTAATAATTTTATAATTTACTTTCTTGCTCAAATGCCGCTTAGTTATTTTTTTCTTCGTTCTCTCAAGCTACTGTCAGCACCTTGAATAATTATACCATACTAATCTCTAATCGAATTTTACAAACTTTTTTTTCTTATAAAATTCAACAATAAACAAAAAAAACTATACATATATTTTTATACCCTGTAGCTGTAGGGTATAAAGGGTATAGTAGATTTCTGCAATGTATGTAACGACATAGAATGAGACGCTGCAGATTCCCAAGCTTATTATACCAAAATGTTTATCATGATCTCGGCTAGCGCTTGAGCCATGTTCGTTAGTCGTGCGTAAGAACGCCTAGATCTCGTAGAGCCTAAGATCTGGAGCTACTAAACTATTACATCTGATACGTATTTCTACGTATATGTCATGTGTCCAGTTCAGTTTCGCTCCTTAAAACGAATCCTAAAACATTTTAACTTAAAACTAGATAGAGCTAAACGAAATCACGTAAGCAAAATGCAAGTTTTAGTCAAATTTGTGCAAATTTCACCTCCTTTTACCTTCAAACTACTGTAAGATTTGACTTATGTTTGTATTTAATTGTCATCTTATATATCATTATATTACCGTATTGACCTTATGTACATTATGCGTCGCTCAATGTCCAACTTACCTGTAAAAGAAAAAGAAATTAAATTAATTTTATGATAATACAAAAAATATTAACTAATTAAACTCTAGAAATTCATATTTAGTTTTCATGCCAATTTTTGGCAAAATCAATATGGACCTAAGGAATCCAGGTTTGGGTTACTATAAGCTTCATCTACCGCTTGGGAATGGTCTCAGGCATCCAACCATACCATGACAACTTGACTATGTATTCACAACGAACTGCGTGTTCTCTGGCACCAAGAAGAGATAAGAAAGGACCAGCGCAACTGGCAACCAACCTGCTGGGCTACAGCCAAACCATGAGATGACTAAGAGGATCCTTGATCCTATTTATAGAAAACTCTATTAAACTCCTACTAAACCAATCACCTAACCAGCAGCAATAATATGTAATAACCATTAAGAATTCAAACCCGAAGTTCTTTTTTAAAAATTTAATTTTTATCCAAAAAGGACAGATATCAAATAGAAAAAGCAATAAAGATTTCGAATAAAAAAAAAGGTGTTAATCGTTAAAAAAAACTCCAAAAATCAAAAGTTCTTATTTAATGATTTGTTGACTACCCAATTGGATCTGAAAGCAACAATGCCAATACCCACAGCAATTCTTAATAAGGAAGAAGCAGGAAGAGCGCACAAGTACGTATTTCCTGGACGCATTGCTAGGCAAATCGCTGCTCAGTTCCGAAATATCTTTTAGCCGATCTTAACAAGCTTGGCCAATTACAAAACTTCTGCTACTAGATTTGGAAGCTATTCACAAACATGGAAGAAAAAAAAACCGCTGTCATTTTGATAGTTAATTTTGGTTAAAATCCGAGCATTGTGTTAAAAAATGGTGCCTAGCACTAGCATAACTAGCAAAACGACGATATCTAAGCAAATCTTTATGAACTCATCTTTATTAAATTGAAGTACACCTTTGAAAACATGACGGCGCATCGTCTAGAATTGGTTTTTTGAATTATGCTGTGGGTATCTGTCGTTGCTGCGATTGCCTTAAAAAGAATTCAAGAATTTATTATAGGCCGTTGGAAATGGAACGCATAACTTGGTATATGGAACAGAACTTTTGAACGTACATAAGTTTAGCAATCTATAGACTGCCTTCTTCTTCGGCCAATGACAACTGAGACTTCTCTTAGCGTTACATAGAACGGGTTGCGTAAAATTGGCTGCCGTTCCTTACTAAAATTCTTATCATCCGTAATATTATCTCTCAAGTGCATAGGATTCTGATCTTTAGCGCGATCTCATCCAGAACGTATATATCATTGTCATCATCATCGCTCTCTGTAAAAGTTAAATACAAATTTTTTTGGTTTTTCAGAATTTTTCGATTGTTTAAGCGCTATAACTTGATTCTTGACTCTCTTTAATTGTTTTTCCCAAAGGTCTGTTTATGACAAGAGATTGAATCTGTGCATCGTTTTTAATAAGCTCCCATATAAACATATAAAACCGCTTAAGCGTGTCGAATAAATTTTGAAGATAATTCAAGTGAACACACTTTTGAAAAAGGTGAATGAATTCATCGTACAATTTGTTGTTTAGATAAGAAATTGTAGAAATTATGTGAGACAAATTTGTGATATAATAAAATGTAAAATTTGGAATACTTTTAAAATTGACACTCTTTATGTC
Source organism: Chymomyza procnemis (assembly GCA_035046065.1). Lineage (NCBI taxonomy): Eukaryota > Metazoa > Arthropoda > Insecta > Diptera > Drosophilidae > Chymomyza > Chymomyza procnemis. Next base: position 4,978,526 of record JAWNOJ010000013.1, on the reverse strand, counting down.
TTATCAGTCACACAGCGTCATGCATGCAAAAATTTCTTTGTATGAGTAAGCAGGGCAGTCAGCAGGAGCAAAAATGAGCGCCAGAGCGACAATCAAGCAGCGTGAGAGAGAACATACATGTGCGTGGTCAGCATGACCATGATATATGCAAATATTGTATGAGCAGAAGTTTTATTCATTACTAATGGAGGATTTCTGCCAATTTAATAAATTTGGGTTTTACACAAAATTTATATCCTTGCAAAATACCAATTAGAAAGAAAATCTTTTATGTTCCGTAAGTGTTCCCATTTAACTTTTTCAAAATGTAAAAACAAGTATGGAGTAAAACAAATGGGGGAAAAACTTAACTGGCAGTAAAGCCGCCGTTTGTCGTGTTGGTTCGCTCTTTTCTAGCAATAATATGGTACGTTTATTTCTGGCACCAAGTTTTTCATGTAGAGCCTTCACTTTTATAGTCAGCCCTTATTGGGATTAAACGTCTATTTAGTGCTTTTGAAGCTGTTTGACTCTTAAAACAAGTTGCAGATGTCTTTATCAGTTTTATTTTTCGAAATCGTAGAGAAATTTGACAAAATGCCACATATACGCTTCACTTATTAAGTCAACCAACTTTGTCTCAACTCTTTCCACCGACAATCCTAATTTACTCATAGGACATCAATACGGCAAGGTCCGCCAATATATATAACCGGATTAGAGGTGCCATTACTGGCTGCCGCTAGGCGGCAGTGCTTTCACACTACAGTATTTTAGAGCAAGATATGTTCTACTTCACTTGGTCTAGATTCATCTAGATTGTTCACTTCTCTGCCAATAAACTCCATATTTACATGCGACTTAATGATGTATGTAGCGTGACCGATAAACCCATAAAGAGTCAAATTATATACTGCACTCATGTGCTCTATTTATTATTCCCTAAATTAAAAAATGTGTCCCACATAATTTCTACAATTTCTTATCTTCAAATAAATTGTAAGATGAATTCATTCACCCTTTCAAACGACCGATTTAATTTTACAATCTTCAACTTTTTGCGAAGTTTATCCGACACGTGTATCAGGCAGCAACTTTTGATATCCGAGCTTATCAGAATAACGATGCCACAGATTCTATCTGCTGATATAAATAGACCGTAGGGAATGCAATTCAAATCAAATCAAATCATTGCACACAATGCAGCAGTATCAAGTTCTAGTACTCCTAGCGGCTCTGATCGCACAGATCACTGCCTATCCTGTTGAAAAGGATGACATCGAAGCTAGTGGGATTCAGCAAGATTACGATTATGTTGACGACATCGATACTAGCGACTTTATTTACGATGTAGATGAAACTGCGCCCGAAGGTCAGAATCCCATGCATATGGGAGGACATTTTGAGGGTGATATGATTTTGAATGAGGAACAGCAAGCGTATTTCATGAATCCCAATGCACGAATTGCTCTGAGAAATCCCACATATATCTGGCCAAATAAAGAAGTAATCTATAGATTCGACGGCTTATGTAAGTAATATTATATATGCTTTCTAACTTTAATGGATACCACTTCATGCAAAACGTTTCATTCACAGCGGAGAATGATATATTCCTGGTCAAACGTGCAATGGGCCGCATTGAGAATAGGACATGCATAAAATTTACGGAAACCACGGCAACCACCGGCTCTCAAGTCGTCGTACAGAACAAAAACCCTGGCTGTGGCTCAGCAGTCGGTCATCAATCTGTACCTCAAACTGTCAACTTGGGTCCCGGCTGCATGACACATGGCATCATCATACACGAGTTGCTCCATCACTCTGCTTTGTGCATATGCAAAGTGCTCCTCACCATATTTTAACCATTAACTGGGAGAATATACAAGATGGCCGCAATCCAATTTAACAAATAAATTACCGAAGCCTGGGCCTACGGTGTGCCCTTGACTATAGAAGTGTCATCACTATGCCGCACAATTCTCTAGAATGGTAAGGAGACAGTCACACCCAAGGATCCAAATGCAGTTATAGGCCAAAGAAACGGCATGACTAATGGATGTTATCGACTTAATGAGTGTACTGAGTTAAAAAAGATTTTGCAATTTTGCTTGTTTGCTTTGTTAAACTTTAATGGCATAATGTTTGTAAAATAAATAATGAATAAAATTAAGGTGCCTATCTTTTACTAAATAAAAATATCGTCTGCAGTGAAGTAACCTGAAGGACTTATATTGCTAGGCAACAATACCAAAGACTATTTAATCAAACGCCATTTCTAGTTATATTCTTTGGTTTTTATGCTGCGAAATATATAATTTTATATAATTCAATAAAATGAACTGAAAAGTGGATGAGTATCAAAAACCAACAAAAATCTAAAAGTTCTTTACTCTTTAATTGGTTTAGATGCTTAAGCAGATAGGTGCCATATCATACCTAAGGATAAGAATAAGTTGGTGGCTAATTGCGGGATTATGAAACGTCTTAATTGATGTACTGCAGTCAAAGCAGCTACAGTATGTCAAGAGCTAATTATGGGATATGTGGAAATTAAAAAAATAAACTTTATATTTATATTAGAAATTAAAAAAAAATGTATTTTAAATAGGACATACTTTTAACTGGAATATATTGCAATATATTGAAGCGATGCCAACAAAATGGCCAACTATTTTTAACAATGGCCGCTCATCTTTCAGCTCTCTCTCTCTCTCTCTCTCTCTGGCCTAATTCAGTTATGGCTTAGCTTGCGCGGTAAAAAAAATTTAATGTCTACCTCAATTTCAAACACATTTTGTACCTTATACTACTAATTTTTTGAGTATTAAATTATTAAAATTAGATTTGTCACATTAGCTAACGTATAAAGAATGTCTAAGTTTATTAGTTTATTTTAAAAGTGCGCTTCGAATACATTTTGAAAACCGCAAGCTGTAGTGGATCTTTGTCAAATTGTCGCTTGTGAAGTAAGGACCAAGGTCAAATAGAATAATTCTATTTATTATTTTTAAAGTTGGATTGTTTAAACAAATCTCTTTACAATAAAGAGCATATTTACATATCTAAATACGTAGGTGGCGTATCATAAAACCATGAAGAGTAAATTATATGCTACACTCATGTTCTCCATACTTATTATTGCTTTACTTAAGAAATTTGTCCCACATAATTTCTACAATTTCTTATCTTCAAATAAATTTAAGATAATTCATCACCCTTTCAAACGACCGATTTAATTTTACAATCTTCAACTTTTTGCAAAGTTTATCCAAGACGTGTACCAGGCAGCAACTTTTGTTATCCGAGCTTATCAGAATGGCATCATCCACAGATTCAATCTGCTGATATAAATAGACCGTAGGAATCAATTCAAATCAAATCAAATCATTCACACAATCACAGTATCAAGTTCTAGTACTCCTACGCTCTATCCACAATCACTCCTATCCTGTTGAAAAGGATGACATCGAAGCTAGTGGGATTGAGCAAGATTATGTTGATGACATCATACTAGCGACTTTATTTACGATGTAGATGAAACTGCGCCCGAAGGTCAAATCCCATGCATATGGGAGGACATTTTGAGGGTGATATGATTTTGAATGAGGAACAGCAAGCGTATTTCATGAATCCCAATGCACGTATTGCTCTGAGAAATCCCACATATATCTGGCCAAATAAAGAAGTAATCTATAGATTCGATGGCTTATGTGAGTAATATTATATATGCTTTCTAACTTTAATGGATACCATTTCATGCAAAACGTTTCATTCACAGCGGAGAATGATATATTCCTCGTCAAACGTGCAATGGGCCGAATTGAGAATAGGACATGCATTAAATTTACGGAAACCACAGCAACCACCGGCTCTCAAGTCGTCGTACAGAACAAAAACCCTGGCTGTGGCTCAGCAGTCGGTCATCAATCTGTACCTCAAACTGTCAACTTGGGTCCCGGCTGCATGACACACGGCATCATCATACACGAGTTGCTCCATGCACTCTGCTTTGTGCATATGCAAAGTGCTCCTGCACGCGATAATTTTGTAACCATTAACTGGGAGAATATACAAGATGGCCGCGAATCCAATTTTAACAAATATGATATTACCGAAGCCTGGGCCTACGGTGTGCCCTATGACTATAGAAGTGTCATGCACTATGGTCGCACAGAGTTCTCTAAGAATGGTAAGGAGACAGTCACACCCAAGGATCCAAATGCAGTTATAGGCCAAAGAAATGGCATGACTAATCTGGATGTCGATCGACTTAATGCAGTGTACTGCAGTTGAGGTGACTTTATTTAGCTTGACTTGAAAATTGTTGAAATAAAAAAACATAAATAATAAAAGAACAAAAAAAATTTTCATTTTTTTGTATTGGTGGTAAACTGAAAGTCAAAACTAATAAAAAACAAAAATTTAAATATGATTATATGTTGTTAGATGTGAAGTCATGTAGAAGATTGTGCTATAAATTTTAAATAAATAAATTTATTCCCGAATCCAGCAGCTCCAAATCCAAAGTGCAGGTTGGCAATGCAGGATGTTTTCTTGACACGTGGAGACTTTCTTTATCAACATAGGAAAAGTGCTTAGAAGAAACTAGTGTAATATACCCGAGGTTTTGTGGACAAGACCGTCGTCTCACTAGGAGCTGCCATGGCTAGCATATGGCCCTACCGGGACATGAAATTGGTGTTGTTCGGTTGTCTAGAACTCAATATTCACAAGAAACCGCTAGGTGCGTAACTCCGCCACTTTGTAACCACAAAAAAATGCACACCTTCATCTTTAAAAGACAGAAATGCAAGCCGCGTTCGGACACTGAGGCGTCATCGAATGCAATTCATAGAAAGTAGCAATTATGCGCAGACTGTGCGTAAGCTGATGACTAACGCGGCTTTAAAAAGTAATGAAAATATGGAGGAATGGAAAAAATGCCTCCCAGACACGCCTTTAACTTGCTGCATGGCTAAAACGTGGGGGCTTCCGCCTAGTCTCGGTTTACCTAGCAGGAGAATTCATACAACTTCGTATTAGACATGCAAAAGGCGGGTAAGTCACTTCAAAAAGCGCTTCGAAAGCAAAGTTTCAATAGAAGCACGCATAACGCTTGGCGCCCTCTATTGCTACAAATAAGCAATTTCGAATATATCGATAATTGCGATTATCTTACGCCTACCTCTAAAATGTTAACCATTTATAAACGTAACTGTCAAGTGGATTCAAATTTAAGCGCAATCAATCAAGCTCCTACGCAGTGAAAGTTATAAAAAGCCATGCAGAAGAAATTATGCTATGGAAATCTGTTCAAAGCAACTTTTTCGTTTCGCGAATTCGTAGAAACAAAAACAATGCACACAACTTGAGTAACTAATGCGACAGTCCGTGACCTATTTGAGTCAAAAGCGCAAGCTACCATAAAAATTTCTTTCTATAACTCACTATTTGAAGCTGAAGCTTATGTGCTCTCACAATGGCCGTATCCTTAGTACTTGGATATTAAATAATAAGAAACTTGACAAAGCACAATGGAAAGCAGCAAATATGTAACTGAGTTGCATGAAAGCGAGTGCTGCCAACTTAATTTATATTGTTATTTTAAATGCAAGCGCACAGCGCAGAATAATGCCAAGCTGCTTTAATTTTAAGACTTGACAAATTGAATATTTGTCATGAAAAGAAGGTGGCTAGGACGATGCCGCAGTGCAGGAGTAGCACAGAGTGTGAGCCGGAGGCAAGGGCGAAGAATACGCGCGCGCAGACAAAAGAAAAATGTTGCAAAATGCTCAGAGCGCAACGTCTTCAAAATGGCTATCAACTACAGTTACATTACACAGCTGCAAGAATACAATTCGCATTCAAGCGTAACAACATCTTCTTAACTCAATTGACAAATGGCACATCGAAATGATCAAAAGTTCAATTGTATTTACGCGCTTGTAAAATGTTTGATAACTTCCGTTTTTGGCCAAGGTGTTGTGTGTTGGGGCCAACAATTAGCATGCATGGCACGTGTCAACAAATGGCCAGTAATAAAGGCCAAAAATTAAAACGGGCTAGCCACCAAAACGTGCCATGGTCAAAACTAAAGCTTATCCAAGTTTTTCGGCTATAAAAGCCGTCGACTCGTTGTTTTGAAACATCAAACAACTTTGTTCTGTTGCAAAAGTCACACAACACACACAAAAAAAAAACTAATCAAGATGTACAAGTTTGTAAGTAAACAATTGGATTAACTTCAAGCTACAAATTGGCTATAAGACGCACACTTTCTTCCTCTTAGTTCGCCATCTGTCTGTTCGCTCTACTGGGTCTGGTCGCTGCCAAGCCCCAGCTGTTGACCTATAACACCGCTCCAGTGCTGGCCGCCTCACCATATGCCTACACCAGCGGTGTCTATGCTGCCTCGCCCTATGCCGCCTATAGCACTGCCTATGCCACGCCCTATGCAGCCGCCTATAGCGCTTATCCCTACAGCTCACTGTATCTCAGACGTTGATGTACACTGGACACTGCCATCATAGAGCCGAAAATCACTTGACAATTCGCTGACAACTTTTACTTTTGACAAATAAAACAAAAACACCAAAAAAAAATCCAAATGGCCAAAAACTATTGTCATCTATTATTTGTTTCGGGCACAAAAACTTGTTACCATTTCAGCTATCAACATCATCTCATCATCATCATGAACGTCATTAATTCACTTGGGCTTTTAATTGAACTTTCCGCAATTCTTGCTGTTTTTATTGCCAACGGAAATGTTTGGAAAATGTTGACCAGCACTGGCTTTGTTTGAAGCAGTTGTACGTATAAAAATTTATTTTCAGTTTTTAAATTTAATTGAAAACTTAATTAAAGTTTGTTTAAACTTGTTTAAAAATGCATAAGTACATAAAATGCTAATTAAAAGTTTTCGAGTAAAAAAATATGCTGAATTTTAAAGCTTACTTCTTATTTTATTTTGCTATAGGTGGCCATTACGAATCTTTATCGGGTTACTTCCAAACTTACTACCTTTATATGCGACTTCTCCAGTGAAGTATAGTATGAGAAGATAGGTTCTCGTCCACTTGGTCTTTTATCTGAGTCAAGACCATTCCCTTCCCATCATCGAACATCTTCTTTGCTGAAGCTTCTGGGCGATGCAGTGCTGAAATATACTGGACGATATTTTTGTCATCGGCAAGCTAATACATTTCATGATGCATGCGACTGTTATAGTCCTTCCCAATTCGAAATAAAAGAAAGATAGATTTTGATAAGAATATTTTTCTCGCACACTCTAAGCTCGAATGGAATGTGTGAATGGCGTGATAACAAGGCGATACACGCTCAAGTAAAGCTTAATTCTAGATCAAATCCCGTTTTAAGATAATATTCTTTACATAACCTAAAACTCTACTTCTGCATAAAAAAAGATTTTTTGGAGCAGCTTACTTAAAGTTTAAAAAAAGAACCAACCTCCAGCAATAAATTGCATGTTTACATATTACTTAACGAAGTAGGTAGCCTGACCGATAAACCCATAAAGAGTCAAATTATATACTGCACTCATGTGCTCTATTTATTATTCCCTAAATTAAAAAATGTGTCCCACATAATTTCTACAATTTCTTATCTTCAAATAAATTGTAAGATGAATTCATTCACCCTTTCAAACAACCGATTTAATTTTACAATCTTCAACTTTTTGCAAAGTTTATCCAACACGTGTACCAGGCAGCATCTTTTGTTATCCGAGCTTATCAGAATGGCATCATCCACAGATTCTATCTGCTGATATAAATAGACCGTAGGGTATGCAATTCAAATCAAATCAAATCAAATCAAATCATTGCACACAATGCAGCAGTATCAAGTTTTAGTACTCCTAGCGGCTCTGATCGCACAGATCACTGCCTATCCTGTTGAAAAGGATGACATCGAAGCTAGTGGGATTGAGCAAGATTACGATTATGTTGACGACATCGATACTAGCGACTTTATTTACGATGTAGATGAAACTGCGCCCGAAGGTCAGAATCCCATGCATATGGGAGGACATTTTGAGGGTGATATGATTTTGAATGAGGAACAGCAAGCGTATTTCATGAATCCCAATGCACGTATTGCTCTGAGAAATCCCACATATATCTGGCCAAATAAAGAAGTAATCTATAGATTTGACGGCTTATGTAAGTAATATTATATATGCTTTCTAACTTTAGTGGATACCATTTCATGCAAAACGTTTCATTCACAGCGGAGAATATATATTCCTGGTCAAACGTGCAATGGGCCGCTTAGAATAGGACATGCATAAAATTTACGGAAACCACACAACCACCGGCTCTCAAGTCGTCGTACAAAACAAAAACCCTGGCTGTGGCTCAGCAGTCGGTCATCAATCTGTACCTCAAACTGTCAACTTGGGTCCCGGCTGCATGACACATGGCATCATCATACACGAGTTGCTCCATGCACTCTGCTTTGTGCATATGCAAAGTGCTCCTGCACGCGAATTTGTAACCATTAACTGGGCGAAATACAAGACGGCCGCGAATCCAATTTTAACAAAAGATATTACAGAAGCCTGGGCCTACGGTGTGCCCTATGACTATAGAAGTGTCATGCACTATGGCCGCACAGAGTTCTCTAAGAATGGTTTGGCAACATCATTCCCAAGGATCCAAATGCAGTTATTGGCCAAAGAAATGGCATGACTAATCTGGATGTTGATCGACTTAATGCAGTGTACTGCAGTTAAAAAATATTTTGCACATTTTGCTTGTTTGCTTTGTATAAAACTTTATATGGCATAATATTTGTAAAAATAAAATAATGAAAATAAAATTAAGGTGCCTATCTTTTACTAAATAAAAATATCGTCTGCAGTGAAGTAACCTGAAGGACTTATATTGCTAGGCAACAGATACCAAAGACTATTTTAATCAAACGCCATCTCTAGTTATGATTCTTTGGTTTTTATGCTGCAAAATAAATAATAATTTTATATAAATTCAAATAAAATGAACTGAAAAGTGGATGAGTATCAAAAACCAACAAAAATCTAATAAGTTCTTTACTCTTTAATTGGTTTAGATGCTTAAGCAGCATAGGTGCCATAGTCATACCTAAGGATAAGAATACAGTTGGTGGCTAATTGCGGGATTATGAAACGTCTTAATTGATGTACTGCAGTCAAAGCAGCTACAGTATGTCAAGAGCTAATTATGGGATATGTGGAAATTAAAAAAATAAACTTTATATTTATACTAGAAATTTAAAAAAAAATGTATTTTAAATAAGACATATTTTTAACGGGAATATATTGCAATATATTGAAGCGATGCCCACAAAATGGCCATCTATTTTTAACAATGGCCGCTCATCTTTCAGCTCTCTCTCTCTCTCTCTCTGGCCTTAATTCAATTATGGCTTAGCTTGCCCGGTAAAAAAAATTTAATGTCTACCTCAATTTCAAAGACATTTTGTACCTTATAGTACTAATTTTTTGAGTATTAAATTATTAAAATTAGATTTGTCACATTAGCTAACGTATAAAGAATGTCTAAGTTTATTAGTTTATTTTAAATGTGCGCTTCGAATACATTTTGAAAACCGCAAGCTGTAGTGGATCTTTGTCAAATTGTCGCTTGTGAAGAAAGGACCAACGTCAAATAGAATAATTCTATAAATTATTTTTAAAGTTGGATTGTTTAAGAGTAAACATGCTTTATGTCTAAAAAGAAACACAAATCTTTAGCAACAAATAGCATATTTACATATCTAAATGAAGTAGGTGGCGCTACCGATAAAACCATGAAGAGTAAATTATATACTACACTCATGTTCTCCATATTTATTATTGCTTTACTTAAGAAATTTGTCCCACATAATTTCTACAATTTCTTATCTTCTAATAAATTATAAGATGAATTCATTCACCCTTTCAAACGACCGATTTAATTTTACAATCTTCAACTTTTTGCAAAGTTTATCCGACACGTGTATCAGGCAGCAACTCTTGTTATCCGAGCTTATCAGAATGGCATCATCCACAGATTCTATCTGCTGATATAAATAGACCGTAGGGAATGCAATTCAAATCAAATCAAATCATTGCACACAATGCAGCAGTATCAAGTTCTAGTACTCCTAGCGGCTCTGATCGCACAGATCACTGCCTATCCTGTTGAAAAGGATGACATCGAAGCTAGTGGGATTCAGCAAGATTACGATTATGTTGACGACATCGATACTAGCGACTTTATTTACGATGTAGATGAAACTGCGCCCGAAGGTCAGAATCCCATGCATATGGGAGGACACTTTGAGGGTGATATGATTTTGAATGAGGAACAGCAAGCGTATTTCATGAATCCCAATGCACGAATTGCTCTGAGAAATCCCACATATATCTGGCCAAATAAAGAAGTAATCTATAGATTCGACGGCTTATGTAAGTAATATTATATATGCTTTCTAACTTTAGTGGATACCATTTCATGCAAAACGTTTCATTCACAGCGGAGAATGATATATTCCTCGTCAAACGTGCAATGGGCCGCATTGAGAATAGGACATGCATAAAATTTACGGAAACCACGGCAACCACCGGCTCTCAAGTCGTCGTACAGAAGAAAAATCCTGGCTGTGGCTCAGCAGTCGGTCATCAATCTGTACCTCAAACTGTCAACTTGGGTCCCGGCTGCATGACACACGGCATCATCATACACGAGTTGCTCCATGCACTCTGCTTTGTGCATATGCAAAGTGCTCCTGCACGCGATAATTTTGTAACCATTAACTGGGAGAATATACAAGATGGCCGCGAATCCAATTTCAACAAATATGATATTACCGAAGCCTGGGCCTATGGTGTGCCCTATGACTATAGAAGTGTCATGCACTATGGTCGCACAGAGTTCTCTAAGAATGGTAAGGAGACAGTCACACCCAAGGATCCAAATGCAGTTATAGGCCAAAGAAACGGCATGACTAATCTGGATGTCGATCGACTTAATGCAGTGTACTGCAGTTGAGGTGACTTTATTTAGCTTGACTTGAAAATTGTTGAAATAAAAAAGCATTAATAATAAAAGAACAAAAAAAAAGTTCATTTTTTTGTACTGGTGGTAAACTGAAAGTCAAAACTAATAAAAAAAAAATCAATTCTGAGATTATGATCGCATTTAAATATGAATATATGTTGTTAGATGTGAAGTCATGCAGAAGATTGTGCTAAAAATTTTAAATAAATAAATTTATTCCCAAATCCAGCAGCTCTAAATCCAAAGTGCAGGTTGACAATGCAGGATGATTTCTTGACACGTGGAGACTTTCTTTATCAACATAGGAAAAGTGCTTAGAAGAAACTAGTGTAATATACCCGAGGTTTTGTGGACAAGACCGTCGTCTCACTAGGAGCTGCCATGGCTAGCATATGGCCCTACCGGGACATGAAATTGGTGTTGTTCGGTTGTCTAGAACTCAATATTCACAAGAAACCGCTAGGTGCGTAACTCCGCCACTTTGTAACCACAAAAAAATGCACACCTTTATGCGCAGACTGTGCGTAAGCTGATGACTAACGCGGCTTTAAGAAGTTATGAAAATTTGGAGGAATGGAAAAAATGCCTCCCAGACACGCCTTTAACTTGCTGCATGGCTAAAACGTGGGGGCTTCCGCCTAGTCTAGGTTGACCTAGCAGGAGAATCCATGCAACTTCGTATTAGACATGCAAAAGGCGGGTAAGTCACTTCAAAAAGCGTTTCAAAAGAAAAGTTTCAATAGAAGCACGCTTAACGCTTGGCGCCCTCTATTGGTACAAATAAGCAAATTCGAAAATACTTGATAATTGCGATTATCTTACGCCTACCTCTAAAAAGTTAACCATTTATAAACGTAACTGTCAAATGGATTCAAATTTAAGCGCAATCAATCAAGCTCCTACGCAGTGAAAGTTATAAAAAGCCTTGCAGAAGAAATTATGCTATGGAAATCTGTTCAAAGCAACTTTTTCGTTTCGCGAATTCGTAGAAACAAAAACAATGCACACAACTTGAGTAACTAATGCGACAGTCCGTGACCTATTTGAGTCAAAAGCGCAAGCTACCATAAAAATTTCTTTCTATAACTCACTATTTGAAGCTGAAGCTTATGTGCTCTCACAATGGCCGTATCCTTAGTACTTGGATATTAAATAATAAGAAACTTGACAAAGCACAATGGAAAGCAGCAAATATGTAACTGAGTTGCATGAAAGCGAGTGCTGCCAACTTAATTTATATTGTTATTTTAAATGCAAGCGCACAGCGCAGAATAATGCCAAGCTGCTTTAATTTTAAGACTTGACAAATTGAATATTTGTCATGAAAAGAAGATGGCTAGGACGATGCCGCAGTGCAGGAGTAGCACAGAGTGTGAGCGGGAGGCAAGGGCGAAGAATACGCGCGCGCAGACAAAAGAAAAATGTTGCAAAATGCTCAGAGCGCAACGTCTTCAAAATGGCTATCAACTACAGTTACATTACACAGCTGCAAGAATACAATTCGCATTCAAGCGTAACAACATCTTCTTAACTCAATTGACAAATGGCACATCGAAATGATCAAAAGTTCAATTGTATTTACGCGCTTGTAAAATGTTTGATAACTTCCGTTTTTGGCCAAGGTGTTGTGTGTTGGGGCCAACAATTAGCATGCATGGCACGTGTCAACAAATGGCCAGTAATAAAGGCCAAAAATTAAAACGGGCTAGCCACCAAAACGTGCCATGGTCAAAACTTAAGCTTATCCAAGTTTTTCGACTATAAAAGCCGTCGACTCGTAGTTTTGGAACATCAAACAACTTTGTTCTGTTGCAAAAGTCACACAACACACACAAAAAAAAAAACTAATCAAGATGTACAAGTTTGTAAGTAAACAATTGGATTAACTTCAAGCTACAAATTGGCTATAAGACGCACACTTTCTTCCTCTTAGTTCGCCATCTGTCTGTTCGCTCTACTGGGTCTGGTCGCTGCCAAGCCCCAGCTGTTGACCTATAGCACCGCTCCAGTGCTGGCCGCCTCACCATATGCCTACACCAGCGGTGTCTATGCTGCCTCGCCCTATGCCGCCTATAGCACTGCCTATGCCACGCCCTATGCAGCCGCCTATAGCGCTTATCCCTACAGCTCACTGTATCTCAGACGTTGATGTACACTGGACACTGCCATCATAGAGCCGAAAATCACTTGACAATTCGCTGACAACTTTTACTTTTGACAAATAAAACAAAAACACCAAAAAAAAATTCAAATGGCCAAAAACTATTGTCATCTATTATTTGTTTCGGGCACAAAAACTTGTTACCATTTCAGCTATCAACATCATCTCATCATCATCATGAACGTCATTAATTCATTTGGGCTTTTAATTGAACTTTCCGCAATTCTTGCTGTTTTTATTGCCAACGGAAATGTTTGGAAAATGTTGACCAGCACTGGCTTTGTTTGAAGCAGTTGTACGTATAAAAATTTATTTTCAGTTTTTAAATTTAATTGAAAACTTAATTAAAGTTTGTTTAAACTTGTTTAAAAATGCATAAGTACATAAAATGCTAATTAAAAGTTTTCGAGTAAAAAAATATGCTGAATTTTAAAGCTTACTTCTTATTTTATTTTGCTATAGGTGGCCATTACGAATCTTTATCGGGTTACTTCCAAACTTACTACCTTTATATGCGACTTCTCCAGTGAAGTATAGTATGAGAAGAAAGGTTCTCCTCCACTTGGTCTTTTATCTGAGTCAAGACCGTTCCCTTCCCATCATCGAACATCTTCTTTGCTGAAGCTTCTGGGCGATGCAGTGCTGAAATATACTTGACGATATTTTTGTCATCGGCAAGCTAATACATTTCATAATTCATGCGATTGTTATAGTCCTTCCCAATTCGAAATAAAAGAAAGATAGATTTTGCTAAGACTATTTTTCTCGCACACTCTAAGCTCGAATGGAATGTGTGAATGGCGTGATAACAAGGCGATACACGCTCAAGCAAAGCTTAATTCTAGATCAAATCCCGTTTTAAGATAATATTCTTTACATAACCTAAAACTCTACTTCTGCATAAAAAAAGAATTTTTGGAGCAGCTTACTTAAAGTTTAAAAAAAGAACCAACCTCCAGCAATAAATTGCATGTTTACATATTACTTAACGAAGTAGGTAGCCTGACCGATAAACCCATAAAGAGTCAAATTATATACTGCACTCATGTGCTCTATTTATTATTCCCTAAATTAAAAATGTGTCCCACATAATTTCTACAATTTCTTATCTTCAAATAAATTATAAGATGAATTCATTCACCCTTTCAAACGACCGATTTAATTTTACAATCTTCAACTTTTTACAAAGTTTATCCAACACGTGTACCAGGCAGCAACTTTTGTTATCCGAGCTTATCAGAATGATGATGCCACAGATTCAATCTGCTGATATAAATAGACCGTAGGGAATGCAATTCAAATCAAATCAAATCATTGCACACAATGCAGCAGTATCAAGTTCTAGTACTCCTAGCGGCTCTGATCGCACAGATCACTGCCTATCCTGTTGAAAAGGATGACATCGAAGCTAGTGGGATTCAGCAAGATTAAGATTATGTTGACGACATCGATACTAGCGACTTTATTTACGATGTAGATGAATCTGCGCCCGAAGGTCAGAATCCCATGCATATGGGAGGACATTTTGAGGGTGATATGATTTTGAATGAGGAACAGCAAGCGTATTTCATGAATCCCAATGCACGTATTGCTCTGAGAAATCCCACTTATATCTGGCCAAATAAAGAAGTAATCTATAGATTCGACGGCTTATGTAAGTAATATTATATATCTTTCTAACTTTAGTGATACCATTTCATGCAAAACGTTTCATTCACAGCGGAAATAATATTCCTGGTCAAACGTGCAATGGGCCGAATTGAGAATAGGACATGCATAAAATTTACGGAAACCACAGCAACCACCGGCTCTCAAGTCGTCGTACAAAACAAAAACCCTGGCTGTGGCTCAGCAGTCGGTCATCAATCTGTACCTCAAACTGTCAACTTGGGTCCCGGCTGCATGACACATGGCATCATCAACACGAGTTGCTCCATGCACTCTGCTTTGTGATAGCAAAGTGCTCCTGCACGCGAATTTGTAACCATTCAGTGGCTAATATACAAGCTGGACGCGAATCCATTTAACAAATAATTACCGAAGCCTGGGCCTACGGTGTGCCCTATGACTTAGAAGTGTCATGCACTATGTCGCACAGATTCTCTAGAATGGTTTGGCAACAGTCAACCCAAGGATCCAAATCAGTTATTGGCCAAAGAAATGGCATGACTAATCTGATGTCATCGACTTAATGCAGTGACTGCAGTTGAGGTGACTTTATTTAGTTTGACTTGAAAATTGTTGAAATATAAAAGACTATAAGAAAAAAGTTCAGCTTATTTTTATTTAAAATTATGGTATACTATTCTCAACGTGCACTTTCTGTACAACAATATGTTGCAATAAGATCGACATAAGAAGGCAATGGTGGTAAACCGAAAGTCAAAACTATATATAAAAATAAACACATCATTTTCATTTCCATTATTAAGTCAATGTCAAATCTCTTCATCATCTCTTCATCAATAATAAAGCTAAATTCGATAGCCCGATAAGATAATGTCTGTATGCCATATTGACTGAGTTGGGTGGAGCGGCAAAGTTAATTCGATTTTGACAATTAGCACCACAATTAATTCTGTCCCGGTCGAAAAGCAGCTCTTCAAGGACGTTCTAACTTGGAATCTTTTCAATTTCGTTACGAAATGGATACTGCAGAAGAACGGTGTATATCTTTCGGCCACTATTTTTGAAAGCCGAAACGCCGATGATATTAATGCCATTTAACGTTGTAAGCGAGTTGTTACATATTCAGATGTCAGAGAAAATGGGTCTTCCGGTTAATGTGGTCAAGAATAGCACAAATATCGTATGTACGGCGCCTAGACACCCATGTTGAAGCAGATTGATGTACTTAGAAAGCTGTAAAGAAATTTCTGCATTACCAAACGTGTTAAGTATCGTATGACGATAGCTGTTGGTGGCCCAACAATGGGTAATATTGCTCACCGTATGTAACAAACAAACCAGACACTGATGGACTCCGATTATTGTCGACAAAAGTCAATCCTTTTCAATGAAATACGTTATCGCTACCAATAACGGCCACAACTAGCAGATATCACCATCGGGCAGATTCGAAATTCTCACTTTTTACTGTTTTTTTTCTCAAATCAAGTGAAAATAACAAATATTATATACGGCACAGTGCACACTCAAAAGAGTATCTATAGTCTATAAGATTGCAACTAAAATATTTGCACTTTAAAGATTTGTGTTTCTATCAAATGCATTCGTATTGGAATTTATGTCAGTCGTTTATCATGTTGCATAGTTCTGGGCGACACATGAAAAGTGGGGGAGAGCCTGTCATTGGCATTTGGTTTTTGAAATGTGCAAATTATGGCAACTAAGTTGCTTAATGCTCTGCCAGCTCTAAAAACACATAAAGTCTCTCTCTCTCTCTGTCTCTCTCTCTCACTCTCTCCGACACGCACAGTTGCATTTGCATATTTTGCTGCACAATATTGTGTGGCACGCATGATACATTGTGCACCGTGTGTTCGGGGCATATGAAAATTGCATCAAATTTCAAAAAAAAAAAAAAATCAAAGTTTGAGGCAACTCTGTTGTTTGTGTAAAAGTTTTTATATTTATTTATTTCACTTTACGCTCGAGAGAAATTTATTTCAAGCAAATGCAAACATTTTGTTACATATTTTGCAATATATGCAAAACATCAGATTATAAACATAAATCTTAAGTGTTTTACAAAATATGTTTTAATTTTAAATAAATTATCTCATGCAAGTGCATGTTTCTGCTGGCATTGATTTTCTCAAAGTATTATCATTTTAAAATTAGCTTTCCCACATTGAATGTATTTTTAGGCCCACACAAACTCCCACAAAGCTTTCAATTTTACTTATATTTCACTTATCCCACATGGACTCAAACCAAGGTGTCTGTCGGCTTAAAGAAATCCCTCATCAGCAGCACCAACGTTTTGTGGCATCATTGAAAACGTATAAAACTTTACCAAATTGAATGCTAAAGTTTAAATTCAAAGGAATTTGCCAAATTTAGCAAATGTACGTTGCCATTTTTAAAAAGGCTAACGAAAGTTTTGGTAATGAAATTTGGCCGTACTATAAGCAAAATAGTTTTCCAATTATATTGGGTACAATAGACACTTGTACGAAGGCAATTTGGGTTTATTTACTAAAATAATTTGACATTATATGCAAAATTTTTACAAATCAATCGGAGCAAGCAATTAAATATAAACCAATTGAAAAGTTTACTCATGAAATTAGCATGAAATTTGCTTGCATAATCAAAATTAACTTACAAATTTAATGTCTACCTCAATTTCAAAAATATTTTGTACCTTATAGTACTAATTTTTTGAGTATTAAATATTAAAATTAGATTTGTCACATTAGCTAACATATAAAGAATGTCTAAGTTAATTAGTTCATTTTAAAAGTGCGCTTCGAATACATTTTGAAAACCGCAAGCTGTAGTGGATCTTTGTCAAATTGTCGCTTGTGAAGTAAGGACCAACGTCAAATAGAATAATTCTATTTATTATTTTTAAAGTTGGATTGTTTAAACACAACTCTTTAGCAATAAAGAGCATATGTACATATCTAAATGACGTAGGTGGCGGTACCGATAAAACCATGAAGAGTAAATTATATACTACACTCATGTTCTTCATATTTACTGTTGCTTTACTTAAGAAATTTGTCCCACATAATTTCTACAATTTCTTATCTTCAAATAAATTGTAAGATGAATTCATTCACCCTTTCAAACGACCGATTTAATTTTACAATCTTCAACTTTTTGCAAAGTTTATCCAACACGTGTATCAGGCAGCAACTTTTGTTATCCGAGCTTATCAGAATGGCATCATCCACAGATTCTATCTGCTGATATAAATAGACCGTAGGGAATGCAATTCAAATCAAATCAAATCATTGCACACAATGCAGCAGTATCAAGTTCTAGTACTCCTAGCGGCTCTGATCGCACAGTTCACTGCCTATCCTGTTGAAAAGGATGACATCGAAGCTTATGTGAATGAACACGATTATGTTGATGACATCGACACTAGCGACTTTATTTACGATGTAGATGAAACTGCGCCCGAAGGTCAGAATCCCATGCATATGGGAGGACATTTTGAGGGTGATATGATTTTGAATGAGGAACAGCAAGCGTATTTCATGAATCCCAATGCACGAATTGCTCTGAGAAATCCCACATATATCTGGCCAAATAAAGAAGTAATCTATAGATTCGATGGCTTATGTAAGTAATATTATATATGCTTTCTAACTTTAGTGGATACCATTTCATGCAAAACGTTTCATTCACAGCGGAGAATGATATATTCCTGGTCAAACGTGCAATGGGCCGCATTGAGAATAGGACATGCATTAAATTTACGGAAACCACAGCAACCACCGGCTCTCAAGTCGTCGTACAGAACAAAAACCCTGGCTGTGGCTCAGCAGTCGGTCATCAATCTGTACCTCAAACTGTCAACTTGGGTCCCGGCTGCATGACACATGGCATCATCATACACGAGTTGCTCCATGCACTCTGCTTTGTGCATATGCAAAGTGCTCCTGCACGCGATAATTTTGTAACCATTCAGTGGGCTAATATACAAGATGGTCGCGAATCCAATTTTAACAAATATGATATTACCGAAGCCTGGGCCTACGGTGTGCCCTATGACTATAGAAGTGTCATGCACTATGGCCGCACAGAGTTCTCTAAGAATGGTTTGGCAACAGTCATTCCCAAGGATCCAAATGCAGTTATTGGCCAAAGAAATGGCATGACTAATCTGGATGTTGATCGACTTAATGCAGTGTACTGCAGTTAAAAAATATTTTGCACATTTTGCTTGTTTTCTTTGTATAAAACTTTATATGGCTTAATGTTTGTAAAAATAAAATAATGAAAATAAAATTGTGGTGCCTATCTTTTACTAAATAAAAATATCGTCTGCAGTGAAGTCAACTGAATGACTCTTATTGCTAGGCAACAGATATCAAAGACTATTTTAATCAAACGCCATCTCTAGTTTAGATTCATTGGTTTTTATGCTGCAAAATAAATAGTAAATTTATGTGAATTCAAATAAAATGAACTGAAAAGTGGATGAGAATCAAAAACCAACAAAAATCTAATAAGTTCTTTACTCTTTAATTGCTTTAGGTGCTTAAGCAGCATAGGTGCCATAGTCATACCTAAGGATAAGAATACAGTTGGTGGCTACTTGCGGGATTATAAAACGTCTTAATTGATGTACTGCAGTCAAAGGAGCTACAGTATGCCAAGAGCTAATTATGGGATATGTGGAAATTAAAAAAATAAACTTTATATTTATATTAGAAATTTAAAAAAAAAATGTATTTTAAATAAGACATATTTTTAACGGGAATATATTGCAATATATTGAAGCGATGCCAACAAAATGGCCAACTATTTTTAACAGTGGCCGCTCATCTTTCAGCTCTCTCTCTCTCTCTCTGGCCTTAATTCAATTATGGCTTAGCTTGCCCGGAAAAAAAATTTAACGTCTACCTCAATTTCAAAGACATTTTGTACCTTATAGTACTAATTTTTTGAGTATTAAATATTAAAATTAGATTTGTCACATTAGCTAACGTATAAAGAATGTCTGTTTATTAGTTTATTTTAAAAGTGCGCTTCGAATACATTTTGAAAACCGCAAGCTGTAGTGGATCTTTGTCAAATTGTCGCTGGTGAAGTAAGGACCAAATCTTTACATATCTAAATAACGTAGGTGGCGGTACCGATAAAATCATGAAGAGTAAATTATATACTACACTCATGTTCTTCATATTTACTATTGCTTTACTTAAGAAATTTGTCCCACATAATTTCTACAATTTCTTATCTTCAAATAAATTGTAAGATGAATTCATTCACCCTTTCAAACGACCGATTTAATTTTACAATCTTCAACTTTTTGCAAAGTTTATCCAACACGTGCATCAGGCAGCAACTTTTGTTATCCGAGCTTATCAGAATGGCATCATCCACAGATTCTATCTGCTGATATAAATAGACCGTAGGGAATGCAATTCAAATCAAATCAAATCAAATCATTGCACACAATGCAGCAGTATCAAGTTCTAGTACTCCTAGCGGCTCTGATCGCACAGATCACTGCCTATCCTGTTGAAAAGAATGACATCGAAGCTAGTGGGATTGAGCAAGATTATGTTGATGACATCGATACTAGCGACTTTATTTACGATGTAGATGAAACTGCGCCCGTAGGTCAGAATCCGATGCATATGGGAGGACATTTTGAGGGTGATATGATTTTGAATGAGGAACAGCAAGCGTATTTCATGAATCCCAATGCACGTATTGCTCTGAGAAATCCCACTTATATCTGGCCAAATAAAGAAGTAATCTATAGATTCGATGGCTTATGTAAGTAATATTATATATGCTTTCTAACTTTAGTGGATACCATTTCATGCAAAACGTTTCATTCACAGCGGAGAATGATATATTCCTCGTCAAACGTGCAATGGGCCGAATTGAGAATAGGACATGCATTAAATTTACGGAAACCACAGCAACCACCGGCTCTCAAGTCGTCGTACAGAACAAAAACCCTGGCTGTGGCTCAGCAGTCGGTCATCAATCTGTACCTCAAACTGTCAACTTGGGTCCCGGCTGCATGACACATGGCATCATCATACACGAGTTGCTCCATGCACTCTGCTTTGTGCATATGCAAAGTGCTCCTGCACGCGATAATTTTGTAACCATTAACTGGGAGAATATACAAGATGGCCGCGAATCCAATTTTAACAAATATGATATTACCGAAGCCTGGGCCTACGGTGTGCCCTATGACTATAGAAGTGTCATGCACTATGGTCGCACAGAGTTCTCTAAGAATGGTAAGGAGACAGTCACACCCAAGGATCCAAATGCAGTTATAGGCCAAAGAAACGGCATGACTAATCTGGATGTCGATCGACTTAACGCGGTGTACTGCAGTTAAAAAAGATATTGCACATTTTGCTTGTTTGCTTTGTATAAAACTTTATATGGCTTAATGTTCGTAAAAATAAAATAATGAAAATAAAATTATGGTGCCTGTCTTTAACTGAATAAAAATTACGTTTGCAGTGAAGTAACCTGAAGAACTTATATTGCTAGGCAACACATACCAAAGATTATTTTAATTAAACGCCATCTCTAGTTATGATTCTTTGGTTTTTATGCTGCGAAATAAATAATAATTTTATATAAATTCAAACAAAATGAACTGAAAAGTGGATGAGTATCAAAAACCAACAAAAATCAAATAAGTTCTTTACTCTTTAATTGGTTTAGATGCTTAAGCAGCATAGGTGCCATAGTCATACCTAAGGATAAGAATACAGTTCGTGGCTGGATTATAAAACGTCTTAATTGATGTACTGCAGTCAAAGGAGCTACAGTATATCAAGAGCTAATTATTGGATATGTGGAAATTAAAAAAATAAACTTTATATTTATATTAGAAATTAAAAAAAAAAATGTATTTTAAATAAGACATATTTTTAACTGGAATATATTGCAATATATTGAAGCGATGCCAACAAAATGGCCAACTATTTTTAACAATGGCCGCTCATCTTTCAGCTCTCTCTCTCTCTCTCTCTCTCTCTCTCTCTCTGTCTCTCTGGCCTTAATTCAATTATGGCTTAGCTTGCCCGGTAAAAAAAATTTAATGTCTACCTCAATTTCAAAGACATTTTGTACCTTATAGTACTAATTTTTTGAGTATTAAATATTAAAATTCGATTTGTCACATTAGCTAACGTATAAAGAATGTCTAAGTTTATTAGTTCATTTTAAAAGTGCGCTTCGAATACATTTTGAAAACCGCAAGCTGTAGTGGATCTTTGTCAAATTGTCGCTTGTGAAGTAAGGACCAACGTCAAATAGAATAATTCTATAAATTATTTTTAAAGTTGGATTGTTTAAGAGTAAACATGCTTAAGGTCTAAAAATAAACACAAATCTTTAGCAATAAAGAGCATTTGTACATATCTAAATGACGTAGGTGGCGGTACCGATAAAACCATGAAGAGTAAATTATATACTACACTCATGTTTCTTCATATTTACTGTTGCTTTACTTAAGAAATTTGTCCCACATAATTTCTACAATTTCTTATCTTCAAATAAATTGTAAGATGAATTCATTCACCCTTTCAAACGACCGATTTAATTTTACAATCTTCAACTCTTTGCAAAGTTTATCCAACACGTGTACCAGGCAGCAACTTTTGTTATCCGAGCTTATCAGAATGGCATCATCCACAGATTCTATCTGCTGATATAAATAGACCGTAGGGAATGCAATTCAAATCAAATCAAATCAAATCATTGCACACAATGCAGCAGTATCAAGTTCTAGTACTCCTAGCGGCTCTGATCGCACAGATCACTGCCTATCCTGTTGAAAAGGATGACATCGAAGCTAGTGGGATTGAGCAAGATTATGTTGATGACATCGATACTAGCGACTTTATTTACGATGTAGATGAAACTGCGCCCGAAGGTCAGAATCCCATGCATATGGGAGGACATTTTGAGGGTGATATGATTTTGAATGAGGAACAGCAAGCGTATTTCATGAATCCCAATGCACGTATTGCTCTGAGAAATCCCACTTATATCTGGCCAAATAAAGAAGTAATCTATAGATTCGATGGCTTATGTAAGTAATATTATATATGCTTTCTAACTTTAATGGATACCATTTCATGCAAAACGTTTCATTCACAGCGGAGAATGATATATTCCTGGTCAAACGTGCAATGGGCCGCATTGAGAATAGAACATGCATAAAATTTACGGAAACCACAGCAACCACCGGCTCTCAAGTCGTCGTACAGAACAAAAACCCTGGCTGTGGCTCAGCAGTCGGTCATCAATCTGTACCTCAAACTGTCAACTTGGGTCCCGGCTGCATGACACATGGCATCATCATACACGAGTTGCTCCATGCACTCTGCTTTGTGCATATGCAAAGTGCTCCTGCACGCGATAATTTTGTAACCATTAACTGGGCGAATATACAAGATGGCCGCGAATCCAATTTTAACAAATATGATATTACCGAAGCCTGGGCCTACGGTGTGCCCTATGACTATAGAAGTGTCATGCACTATGGTCGCACAGAGTTCTCTAAGAATGGTTTGGCAACAGTCACACCCAAGGATCCAAATGCAGTTATTGGCCAAAGAAATGGCATGACTAATCTGGATGTTGATCGACTTAATGCAGTGTACTGCAGTTAAAAAAGATATTGCACATTTTGCTTGTTTGCTTTGTATAAAACTTTATATGGCATAATGTTTGTAAAAATAAAATAATGAAAATAAAATTAAGGTGCCTATCTTTTACTAAATAAAAATATCGTCTGCAGTGAAGTCAACCTGAAGGACTCTATATTGCTAGGCAACAGATATCAAAGACTATTTTAATCAAACGCCATCTCTAGTTTATGATTCATTGGTTTTTATGCTGCAAAATAAATAGTAAATTTATGTGAATTCAAATAAAATGAACTGAAAAGTGGATGAGAATCAAAAACCAACAAAAATCTAATAAGTTCTTTACTCTTTAATTGCTTTAGGTGCTTAAGCAGCATAGGTGCCATAGTCATACCTAAGGATAAGAATACAGTTGGTGGCTACTTGCGGGATTATGAAACGTCTTAATTGATGTACTGCAGTCAAAGCAGCTACAGTATGTCAAGATCTAATTATATGTGGATATGTGGAAATTAAAAAAATAAACTTTATATTTATACTAGAAATTAAAAAAAAAATGTATTTTAAATAAGACATATTTTTAACTGGAATATATTGCAATATATTGAAGTGATGCCAACAAAATGGCCATCTATTTATAACAATGGCCGCTCATCACTCAGCTCTCTCTCTCTCTCTCTGGCCTTAATTCAATTATGGCTTAGCTTGGTCGGAAAAAAAATTTAATGTCTACCTCAATTTCAAAGACATTTTGTACCTTATAGTACTAATTTTTTGAGTATTAAATATTAAAATTGGATTTGTCACATTAGCTAACGTATAAAGAATGTCTAAGTTAATTAGTTCATTTTAAAAGTGCGCTTCGAATACATTTTGAAAACCGCAAGCTGTAGTGGATCTTTGTCAAATTGTCGCTTGTGAAGTAAGGACCAACGTCAAATAGAATAATTCTATAAATTATTTTTAAAGTTGGATTGTTTAAGAGTAAACATGCTTAAGGTCTAAAAAGAAACACAAATCTTTAGCAATAAAGAGCATATTTACATATCTACCGATAAAACCATGAAGAGTAAATTATATACTACACTCATGTTCTCCATATTTATTATTGCTTTACTTAAGAAATTTGTCCCACATAATTTCTACAATTTCTTATCTTCAAATAAATTATAAGATGAATTTATTCACCCTTTCAAGCGACCGATTTAATTTTACAATCTTCAACTTTTTGCAAAGTTTATCCAACACGTGTATCAGGCAACAACTTTTGTTATCCGAGCTTATCAGAATGGCATCATCCACAGATTCTATCTGCTGATATAAATAGACCGTAGGGAATGCAATTCAAATCAAATCAAATCATTGCACACAATGCAGCAGTATCAAGTTCTAGTACTCCTAGCGGCTCTGATCGCACAGTTCACTGCCTATCCTGTTGAAAAGGATGACATCGAAGCTTATGTGAATGAACACGATTATGTTGATGACATCGACACTAGCGACTTTATTTACGATGTAGATGAAACTGCGCCCGAAGGTCAGAATCCCATGCATATGGGAGGACATTTTGAGGGTGATATGATTTTGAATGAGGAACAGCAAGCGTATTTCATGAATCCCAATGCACGAATTGCTCTGAGAAATCCCACATATATCTGGCCAAATAAAGAAGTAATCTATAGATTCGATGGCTTATGTAAGTAATATTATATATGCTTTCTAACTTTAGTGGATACCATTTCATGCAAAACGTTTCATTCACAGCGGAGAATGATATATTCCTGGTCAAACGTGCAATGGGCCGCATTGAGAATAGGACATGCATTAAATTTACGGAAACCACAGCAACCACCGGCTCTCAAGTCGTCGTACAGAACAAAAACCCTGGCTGTGGCTCAGCAGTCGGTCATCAATCTGTACCTCAAACTGTCAACTTGGGTCCCGGCTGCATGACACATGGCATCATCATACACGAGTTGCTCCATGCACTCTGCTTTGTGCATATGCAAAGTGCTCCTGCACGCGATAATTTTGTAACCATTAACTGGGAGAATATACAAGATGGCCGCGAATCCAATTTTAACAAATATGATATTACCGAAGCCTGGGCCTACGGTGTGCCCTATGACTATAGAAGTGTCATGCACTATGGTCGCACAGAGTTCTCTAAGAATGGTTTGGCAACAGTCATACCCAAGGATCCAAATGCAGTTATTGGCCAAAGAAATGGCATGACTAATCTGGATGTTGATCGACTTAACGCGGTGTACTGCAGTTAAAAAAGATATTGCACATTTTGCTTGTTTGCTTTGTATAAAACTTTATATGGCTTAATGTTCGTAAAAATAAAATAATGAAAATAAAATTATGGTGCCTGTCTTTAACTGAATAAAAATTATCGTTTGCAGTGAAGTAACCTGAAGAACTTATATTGCTAGGCAACACATACCAAAGATTATTTTAATTAAACGCCATCTCTAGTTATGATTCTTTGGTTTTTATGCTGCGAAATAAATAATAATTTTATATAAATTCAAACAAAAAAAACTGAAAGGTGGATGAGAATCAAAAACCAACAAAACTCTAATAAGTTCTTTACTCTTTAATTGGTTTAGATGCTTAAGCAGCATAGGTGCCATAGTCATACCTAAGGATAAGAATACAGTTGGTGGCTACTTGCGGGATTATGAAACGTCTTAATTGATGTACTGCAGTCAAAGGAGCTACAGTATGTCAAGTATTATGGGATATGTGGAAATTAAAAAAATAAACTTTATATTTATACTAGAAACTTAAAAAAAAAAATGTATTTTAAATAAGACATATTTTTAACGGGAATATATTGCAATATATTGAAGCGATGCCAACAAAATGGCCATCTATTTATAACAATGGCCGCTCATCACTCAGCTCTCTCTCTCTCTCTCTCTCTCCTGGCCTTAATTCAATTATGGCTTAGCTTGCCCGGAAAACAAATTTAATGTCTACCTCAATTTCAAAGACATTTTGTACCTTATAGTACTAATTTTTTGAGTATTAAATATTAAAATTGGATTTGTCACATTAGCTACCATATAAAGAATGTCTAAGTTTATTTGTTTATTTTAAAAGTGCGCTTCGAATACATTTTGAAAACCGCAAGCTGTAGTGGATCTTTGTCAAATTGTCGCTTGTGAAGTAAGGACCAACGTCAAATAGAATAATTCTATTTATTATTAAACACAACTCTTTAGCAATAAAGAGCATATTTACATATCTAAATGACGTAGGTGGCGGTACCGATAAAACCATGAAGAGTAAATTATATACTACACTCATGTTCTTCATATTTACTGTTGCTTTACTTAAGAAATTTGTCCCACATAATTTCTATAATTTCTTATCTTCAAATAAATTGTAAGATGAATTCATTCACCCTTTCAAACGACCGATTTAATTTTACAATCTTCAACTTTTTGCAAAGTTTATCCAACACGTGTACCAGGCAGCAACTTTTGTTATCCGAGCTTATCAGAATGGCAACATCCACAGATTCTATCTGCTGATATAAATAGACCGTAGGGAATGCAATTCAAATCAAATCAAATCATTGCACACAATGCAGCAGTATCAAGTTCTAGTACTCCTAGCGGCTCTGATCGCACAGTTCACTGCCTATCCTGTTGAAAAGGATGACATCGAAGCTTATGTGAATGAACACGATTATGTTGATGACATCGACACTAGCGACTTTATTTACGATGTAGATGAAACTGCGCCCGAAGGTCAGAATCCCATGCATATGGGAGGACATTTTGAGGGTGATATGATTTTGAATGAGGAACAGCAAGCGTATTTCATGAATCCCAATGCACGAATTGCTCTGAGAAATCCCACATATATCTGGCCAAATAAAGAAGTAATCTATAGATTCGATGGCTTATGTAAGTAATATTATATATGCTTTCTAACTTTAGTGGATACCATTTCATGCAAAACGTTTCATTCACAGCGGAGAATGATATATTCCTGGTCAAACGTGCAATGGGCCGCATTGAGAATAGGACATGCATTAAATTTACGGAAACCACAGCAACCACCGGCTCTCAAGTCGTCGTACAGAACAAAAACCCTGGCTGTGGCTCAGCAGTCGGTCATCAATCTGTACCTCAAACTGTCAACTTGGGTCCCGGCTGCATGACACACGGCATCATCATACACGAGTTGCTCCATGCACTCTGCTTTGTGCATATGCAAAGTGCTCCTGCACGCGATAATTTTGTAACCATTAACTGGGAGAATATACAAGATGGCCGCGAATCCAATTTCAACAAATACGATATTACCGAAGCCTGGGCCTATGGTGTGCCCTATGACTATAGAAGTGTCATGCACTATGGTCGCACAGAGTTCTCTAAGAATGGTAAGGAGACAGTCACACCCAAGGATCCAAATGCAGTTATTGGCCAAAGAAACGGCATGACTAATCTGGATGTCGATCGACTTAACGCGGTGTACTGCAGTTAAAAAAGATATTGCACATTTTGCTTGTTTGCTTTGTATAAAACTTTATATGGCTTAATGTTTGTAAAAAAAAATAATGAAAATAAAATTATGGTGCCTATCTTTTACTGAATAAAAATATACGTCTGCAGTGAAGTCAACTGAAGAACTTATATTGCTAGGCAACAGATACCAAAGATTATTATTATTATATTTATTATTATATTAATCAAACGCCATCTCTAGTTTTTGGTTTTTATGCTGCGAAATAAATAATAATTTTATATAAATTCAAACAAAATGAACTGAAAAGTGGATGAGTATCAAAAACCAACAAAAATCTAATAAGTTCTTTACTCTTTAATTGCTTTAGATGCTTAAGCAGCATAGGTGCCATAGTCATACCTAAGGATAAGAATACAGTTGGTGGCTACTTGCGGGATTAATTGACGTACTGCAGTCAAAGCAGCTACAGTATGTCAAGAGCTAATTATGGGATATGTGGAAATTAAAAAAATAAACTTTATACTTATATTTTAGAAATTAAAAAAAATGTATTTTAAATAGGACATATTTTTAACTGGAATATATTGCAATATATTAAAGTGATGCCAACAAAATGGCCATATATTTATAAAAATGGCCGCTCATCACTCAGCTCTCTCTCTCTCTCTCTCTCTCTCTCTCTCTCTGGCCTTAATTCAATTATGGCTTAGCTTGCCCGGTAAAACATGCAGTAAGTTAATAAAATGTTCACTGCCGCTACATGCTACACATGATGGAACACAAAAATTTTTGTTTGGAATATTTTAAACTCATTTATCAAAATTGTATTTTCGAATTTGAGGCGCATCAAAATTTTCCGAAAATTTCCTATGAGCAACGGAAAAGTTGGTAAATTTTTAGTGCAATAGTCAATTAGTTTTTCGCTACCAAAAAGGCTGACAGTGTGCCGTACACTAGTTAGCATGGTATAATTATTAAAGGTAACGACAATATTAAGATCAAGTAAAAAAAATATAATGAAAAATAACTAAGTGGTACGCATGTATATAAAAGTGTTTTTATTTAGTGTTGATATTATAGCTTTGTATTAAATTATTCAAAGAAATAAGTCTATTCGCTTTAATAATAATGCGTGTAGTTCATAACTAATTAAAACAATAAATGCCATATATACTTTTGTCAATAAAACTAATACAATATTTTTTTATAATTGGAGTTGACTCAAGATTATGTAGAGATTGGTTGAGGAATATAAATGGATATTAATGTGTTTTTTTCCAATAAAAAGGTATGGATAACTAATTTAAAGAATGTACAATATACAGAAATAGTTGTTAATAAATAAGGAGATAAGGTATTGTTCATCATATACTATGAAAGATTAAAAATAAATAAATATATAACTCTTTTGCTCCAATATGAATAATGAAAATAAAATAAAAGAAAACAACAACGCGCATATTCTCATTCATGGGCGTAATTTACGCAATTGTATGTCATAAAATTTCAAGAGCAACGTTAATTTCATACCAAACTTTCAATATGCAAGAAAAACGGTTGCTATCGGTCGCTACCTTTATTACTTATACCATGCTGGGGTTGGTATAAATGCGTTGGCTTTGTAGAAAAATGGTTTAAATCTAATTTTAATTCAGCGACCTAAAAGCGTATAGTTGTTATATCCTGAACCGATGCAACGCTTTCAACGTGGGCGTTCCATAGTAGCGCAAATCGAATCCCAGCTACGGCCAGTTTTATATCCAGTAAATACGCAACAACATTATCCGTGAGAATACAAATTCTCACGCACACTCCATAGTGACACACACACACACAAATGACACCCACATGTGCCCACACATAAGCACGCACACATTAACATTTAACTTGTGGATACATAATGAACACAATTATTTATGAACGCGCTGGCGCCTAAAAAAATTCCATTGCATACTTTTTGGCTGACGACATATAAAGTAATAAACAGCTGAAAGCAAGTTAACTTTATGATAGAGAGAGAGAGTGGAGTGTGTATGAGTTGTGCGGTTACGTATGTGTGTGGGTGATTTTGTATGTAAATAAGTATCTGTGAGATACATGTCAATATCAGACACAAAGTCTCACTTTGAGGTCCCGTATAAAACGAAACAACAAAGATTTCAATCTAAGATATACATAGCAGACATAACGATAATAGCAGAAACTTTCACTTTAAAGTCGGAAAAAATAATAACAATTTTTAATATTTTGATATGAGAAGAAAAATTAATAACATATATTTCAGCCCACAAAATTCGTACACACAACCGGTTAAATATTGAGTTGTGTTTTTAAAGCAAGTTAAGCGGTCACAAAGACACTGCAAACCAGTTTAACGTAAGTTTAACCAAGGATATCTCATATAAATCATACTTTTTTCTATATTTTTGTCTTCTAGTAAAGTTAGAATAATTTTAAAAACTAATAATTATAATTACAAATTCAGCAAATTCGGAAAAGTAAATTTTCTTTTTAAAAAAAAGAATGCAATATCAAGTACTTTTCTTAAGAACACATTTAGAAGAGCTAGAAATTGCCAAAGTTATTAATCTAAAATGCCAAAGTTATTAATCTAAAATGCCATTTTTCGTAATTTTAGCATTATTTTTATACAATGTAAGCTTCTAGTTGTGTTCGTCTATTCATTCATTTTTTCACCCAGATCCCAGAGACCATAAGACCGAGAGTTGCTAAATTATTCCATCTGATGCGCATTTATGCGTAGAAGTGTGTCTTTTTTATACTAGAGTTTTACCTTTTTAAGTTCCCGGTTTAATATTTTGGCTTGAATGCCTTGACAATGCTATGCGCCTACGTGCATCATGTTGTTAAAAATAACTTAACTTAAAATCGGACAAGTGCAAGATAAGCTATAGTGAAATATGTAAAAAATTTCACCTACTCTTTATAAACTATTACAAATACTATACGTCATTATGCAACCAATTGGCCTAAAATCAAACAGTTTAGGTAGAAAATTCATGGGCCTCTAATTAACAAATCAGTATTTAAATTTTTGCATTGCGAGTGCTCCCGCTACGCAATAAATGGAGAGCAGGCATCTTAAATACTTTTATGTTTCGAATTTCATAAAAATCAGTACAAATTTACCAATCTTTTAGAAACATCGCTGATAACTCCTTATATTATCCATCGCTTTTCGCCTAAATAAAAGAATTCAATTTTTTATAATTTATGTAAAAAATCTTATAGAAATTTAGATTATTCAAAAATATTGATACAAGGTATTCTAGTGTCAGGCACAACTTTGACTGCATTGCATTGTTTTATTCTTAACTATTCTCATCTTGTCAAAAACCGATATCATATGCATAATTATGCACTGCTCTTTCCGATACAAAGTGTATATTAGCATATGCTCATAGTTTGCATTTAATCAAACTATGGCAGGTCAAAAGTTACACGAAATCGGTTAAGTTTTGCTACTTATTTGTCTTCTAGTTAGCTTCCGAATAATTTTAATAAGTGTGAACAGAGTTACACGACATTTGTTTAGCATATTTAAAAAAAAAAAATCGAAATATTTAAAAAGAAAGTCTTAAATATCGAAGTCCCTCTTAGCTTAAACGCAGACTTTGTACTTGAGGACATTAAGTTACGTTGTCTCCATATGTTCAGGAACACATGTCTCCTTAATAATTTGTATTTTATAGCATTATGTGACTTACAGCTTAACTTCATCAAGTCCAGAAGTGATGTATTGTATCATCTCATCTGTTTTTTATTTGATTAATATTACCCATACGTCTTGTGTGCATACATCAATGTCAAACTTACCTGCAAAACAAAAGAAATCAAATCAATTTAATTCAGGAAAAATTGACTTATTGCATCAAAAAATCTATAAGCATTTAAAACTCCATTTTTTTATATTTGTTCAAACCATTAACTCATTAATTTAACGATAACTTTGCAAAACTTTATTGCAAAAACAAATTGCAACTTTTAGCAGCTTAACTTTTATGAAGTTCTTTTGCAACCAATTTACTGCGAAATAAAGCTATTAAAAAAAGTTCTGTTGAAAGCTGTAAGAAACTACTTTACCTATTTTGAGCCGCTATACAGCAATAAGCCGTTTGTTTTCTTCTAAAAATATGAAAATTGCAATATACTGTCTTTTTGAAACTACGCATCATCAACTTTTGTAGCTGAAATTTCTATTTTTTCGGTTTCTTATAAAGAGGTTTTAATCTTGGGAATTTTTTTTAATTTGAAGTTCGTTCAAAACTAACAGTCGAAGCACTACATCGAAATCATTTTGTCTTAAGAAATTAAAATCAACCAAAATAGGTTTAATCTACTGGCCCAGAAGTATATCGAACTAACGACTATGGGAAGCTTGCAAGTCAAAGGCCGTTGGAAACAAAAATCGAGAAGCGCAAATACGGATGGTACGCAAAAACTCCGAAGAAATCCCCCACGCAGTACTGGAGTGGAATAGTCAAGGCTCCAGAGTTAGAGGCAGATCAAAAATGGCGTGGCGCAGGACATTGGCGGCGGAAACCCATAAATCAATGAGCAAACTCTGTGCAAATGCATGAAATAGAACAATTGGAAGCCGTTTACCAAAGTAATTTGTGATTAAACAATTTTTTTTTATTTTTTAAAATAATTAATATTTTGCTAATAATAATAATAAAAAAATAGGATTTGATAAAATAAGCTTCGATTTGTATAAAATTCAATGACACCCTCAGATTTTATTTTTGACAAATTTAAGTCAATGTTCTGAAAACTGAATCACAGCACGCAATCTTACGCCATACAAATCTTTTCTAGAAGAATATGCATATTTTGCTTAAATTTTGCAATAATAACATAAAAAATAAATTTATGTCTTCTGACGGAATATGGAATTATGTACTAACAGCTGTTCGAAGAGATCAGAACCGGGAACTACGGTTTATTCGAATACAAACGTCGGTTTAATTGATAAAGATTTACTTAGACAAATAGCATGCTTTTGCTAGTTATGTCAGTGCTAGTCAAATGCTCTATTACTGCTGCGGAAAATCCGACTTTCGAACTTTGGTTTTAGCAGCGATTACGCTTCCGATGACCACATGGTCAATGGTACTTTCTGGCTTGTAAGCTGGATGGCGCCAGCAAAAAATTCAATTTTCGCAGCACGCAAACGTTATATGGATTGTTGGCAGTATAATTTAAAGTTTCATGGATTTAAACTGCTTCTAAGCACAATTTATTGTGAAATTTAGAAAACTAGAAATCTCGTAGGACAACTAATACCCTGGAAGGCTATGTTCATCATAATCTGTATTTTTTTAACGCTATTGTATTTTTATTATGATTGTTTCTTCTTGTTGTCACTGTTTTGTTTACCAATCAAGCTAAGTAAATGCGATTTTCACATTGTGTATACAATATAAAACATTATGACAGAATCAAAAAAAAAAAAAATAATATAATTGATGCGTTGTCAGACGATGCCAGATAAGTGCTGGCAGGCAGCACACAGGAACTGGCATAAATGTGTTTAAAAGGAAGCAAATGATGTCAATTGCATGAATTGATGCTCAATCAGGTATGTCACAGAATTATATTTCCGCAGTAGCAAAACTGTGTAGGTGTCACAGACACGGAAAACTCTGTTGCTATAATAATATTTTAAATAAAAATTATATGCGCTGTTAAAATTTCTTTTACACAATGTTTCTGGGAAACTTTTAGGATAATGGTATATCAAGTGAAGTAACAAATTAATCACATTAAATAATAATTTACTCAATATTTTTAATGGCATAGCTTATACCTAAGTACTAGCACTCTTTCGAAAAAACATTCATTAATTTAACGAAAACCTATACAAAAATTGCTATTTTATACCTTATAAGCTTTCAAAATTGCTTCAGAAAAAATGTGAAGATTAACACTTTTTGCTGCAAGACCTGTCACTTGCTGAACATGCCCCACACAAACATAAATATGCTTTAACAAATTTATTTAAATTTTAAATGATAAATGATAACGAAAACTAATTAATTGCTTGATTATTAGCAACTTCAAGCATCGCCCATACCCTGTCGACCCCTCTGCACTTAGCGTCAACAAAAAACTTGTTTTTTTTTCCCACAACCCAAAGAGTCAGCTTAAGAACAGGCAACAAGTAAATGAGTAAAAAGCTCTGGCTCAGAGGCAAAGCCCGGCAACACCTACAGGCGCTCAAACCACTTCAAAGCTTGTTGCCAATTTCATAAAGCAAATGGCGTCTGCTTAGGATAAAGCGTTCTTGCCACTTACTACAGCAACAACAACAACAACAATGGTCACAACAATAAGATAAACAACAACAACAAAAACAATGAAAACTTGATAGCTAACGAGCAGGACGATAAGGCACGATTAACCCAACAAGCATTTTCTGCACTCGACGCCATTTAATTTTTTAGTGGCCAAGCGAGTGGCAGGAAACGAACTGCTGGGCTTTTCGCCAGCCTGTCTGTCTAGTCATTAAAAATTCATTGCTTAATTCAATGGCCGACAGCAAAATGAACGAAAAGAGCAACAAAAAAATAAAACAAAAAATAATGAAATAGTGTAAGGCTGTGGAATACACTAGAAAAATGCTCTTCTGTGAAACATTTTTTAAACAAAACAAAAAACACCCAATATTGCATAACATGACTCGGATTATTTTGGCTTTATAAAGCGTCCAGCTTAATAAGGCACTAGAAATGACCGCCAGCAAGTTCAAAATATCGAATTAAAAGCCTACCTGGCAGCCACGTAAAATGAAGTACAAGTAAAAGGTGCTTATTTTTTGTGATCTAGAATATTTGTCTTTAACAATCAGCATTTATGGGAAATTAAGTGCAGTGTGGGCTAATTTTATTTCAATGCTTGCGAATAGTGCAATTGGGCCCCGAAACGAGATTGCCGTTGTTTCCGATTTTCATAAGCGAATTTTGTTTAGCGATGAAGCGCACTTCTGGTTGAATGGCTACGTCAACAAACAGAACTGCCTTTGCATTTGGAATGAAGCTAATCCTCAAGTGTATGTCGAAACACCGTAACATCTGGAAAAACTGGTGGAATCATTGGTTCGTACTTCTTCAAAAATGATGATGGCCAGAACGTTACAGTCAATGGTGTTATGATGTCCATGAGCTGTGGTTTCAACAAGACGGCGCAACATGTCGCACAGCTCGTGCCACAGGCGATTTATTGAAAGAAAATCTTACGTTTTTAAGAATACGAAAAATTAAAAATCGAGAAAAAAAAATTTCAATTGAGAATAAGGAAAACATAAAAGAACATGCTCGTGTGGAAAATTTAGACAAAAAAATCAACTTTTGAAAAAACGATAAAAGGGAGAACGAATTGACAGAGAGCGAAAGTGTGCGTTGAATTCGTACAAAAACGTAAAATCCCAAAAGCAGAGATTGATGTTAGGATTGTATGGGTGGGGGTTGGCGAGCGAAGCCATGCAGTAGCGTAGCCCCCTAGTAAATCTAAAAAATTATAGTCTCGATATTGTCTCTTTTTACACTTGCACGCAGTCTAGCACTTTAATTTTTTCTATCATTGAATTCCGAGCCTATAATTCATATAATTAAATTGTGTTACTTTGACCAACAACTTCAAGCGATCAAACTTTTTCTTATTATTATATTTTGCATTTAAAGCGGTTATTTAAAGTTCTATTATATTATTTTAAATTATTTGCATATTCGTAAATGAATTAATTTATGCTAAAAAATCGCCTCCACTTAATGTTTAGATTCGGTTATCTACAGTCATTTCTTGCACTTTTTATGCCAGAGCGAGGCTACCTTATGCCCAGATAAAAAATATAAAAATGGCGGCAGAGTCACCTACAGACCTTTGTTAAAAATGCAGAGCAACAATTTCCGCTTCCTGTCGCTGGTGTGGCACTTCAGTAGACGTTTCTCTTTTTGTTTTTGTTTTTGCTGCTGTTGTTGTTGGCTCTGCAAGAGAGCCGCGCTTCGTTTGCGTCGCATTGGTGATAAATGTTTGGCCTATTAACGGCACAAATCAAGGTGATGACGAGTTGCCAACGGGTCGCCCAGGGGTCGCCAAGTGGGCCAAAAGCATCAACTGATTCAGAGTTTGCCTCTGTTGCTGACGTTGATGTTGACAGCTTCGTTGAATTGGCAATTCACTGACGCACACTCACACGCACTTGCACCACTTACAGACCTACATACATACATATACACAAACACTGCAAAATCTGGCGTTAAATTGAAATGGGTTTGTTGCATGCCCCTTTCAAATATTGCGCCATGCTCGTTACTTGACAATCTCTCTCGAGATAAAGGCAACACTTTTGCCTTTGACGCGCAACGTGCGCAACGTGGCGTATAATCGATTTTATTTTAATTTAGTTTTATTGCTACAACTCAAAAATTGCACATCCGACATGTTGCCCGCACGCAAAACATTCGATTATTGAATAAAAATCAATTGCAATTGTATAGTAAGCAGAGTGTGAATATTTTTCATGTTCAGCTGGTAAAAGCATTTAGAAGGTCAAAAAAAAGCAGAAAATAAAAGCGAAAACATTTTGGCATCAAGGGGTTGCAACAATGTGGACTTGAGCGACGCTTAAAGCAAACATAAAACGCATAAATCAATACTACAATATGTGGCAAGGTAAGACAGCACAACAAAGCACACTGAAGCAACATTAACCCAACTGTGTGGGCAACGAAGGTGAGAACAAAAAAAGATAATAGGGGAAAAATAAATATTAACAAACAAAATAATGGAATTAAATGAGTTTTGAAGAGGTCAACGATAAAAATAAAAATTTAAACAATATATTTGTTGTTCTCAATTTTAGTTCTTTAACTTGGCAACATACTGCAGATATGGAGAAGCATCAACCAAAAGAGCATTAACGACGAAATACTTAAAAGAAGATATGGCTGGCTATGACATACATTGCGAAAAGATGATAAGATTTCGCATGAAGGAGCTGGAGTAGAACCCGCAGGGCACGAGACGACGCGATCGACCCCAAACAACAAGAACGGTTCAGAAGAAAACTGGTAAATCGTTTAACGAGCTTCGAGCAAATGCTACAGATAGGGATTATGCTCCTAGAAGCAGTATGCATAATTTATTTACTTATTTTATTTATAACTTATAATGATTAGAAAAATGTATGCTAAAACTATATATATATATATATATATATTATATTTTAAGTTTATTGGAAATACTTTTATTCAGATAAAATATATATTTTGATTGCGTTTAAGTGCGTTTTCAAGAGTGTTCACACTTCGTTGTTCAGTCGCAGAAAACCCTAAATCATTGTATTACTTTACGCATAATTTCCGCCTTTGTATGCATTACGCAATCCTTCTAAAAATTCCAAGCAGGTCCATAAATAAAAGCCCACAACTTAGCTTCGTAACTATTCTTCCTTTACATAGCACATTTCACATCATCATATGTGCTAAGCATTTAGCTGACCTTGTTATTTCTTTCATTTCTTTTATATAACATTCAGTTCGGCTCGAAACAATTAAGTGAGTAAACGACGGGTGTGACCTTGTTTGTCCTGTCTAGTCAATGTAAACAGAATATTTCTGGCATTTTTGGTTAATAAAGTAGCAAATAGGTTAGGTCAGGGTGTACCATAGGCACCCTTACTCTAAACACCTTGACTAAAAGCAAGTAAAAGGCTTTGTCAACTTTTTGGCCAAGTTATGAAAAAGCTTACGTTGCATATTAAATGAGTCGGTATTACTTACACTAGAAAAAAAACAGCAGCCAAACGTGTATAAAATATAAAGTAGAAAAAATATATAAATTGCTACTTAGGGGTTTGTTGGAGAGAAAATTAATGGAAACTCATGATTTTAGCTTAGTGATTAGAAAGAAATCCACATAAAATTCACATAAAAAAATAATTATTCTCAAATAATTCACACAATTTGGACGATTTAAGAAATAGTAAAAAAATAATATTATTTGTTTTAAAAAGTATTTGGGATTGATTCAGTAGTCGTAAAATGATTTTAACTATGCGACAGCTCAAAAATTACATGAAATATTCAAAATTCTGGACTTGTACCTAAACTTGAAAATGTATCATTTTTAACATTGGCAAAGAAGCGAGCACGGCGGTGATCCCTAACTGACACTTCAGAGATACCTATGAAAATTAAAAAAAAAATGTATGCTTTTTTGTGCGAAAGCTACATTCGAAGGCCTTCAAATTTGCCCAATATTTTAGGCTGCATAGAGAAAAAGTTCATAAATTAATGTTCGCTTCCCTTGTGATGTGCCTGAAAGAGTCTGACAACACGATAGCCTCCGCCTGGCATAAGAGTCACCTAAAAGAGAGCTTGTCGGATGCAGTCAACATTACCATCATATTGAGCCTGAGGTAGAATCTTAACAATTTAAACAGCAGCCAAAGATCAGTGCATAATATGGTTGTCGGCTCTGTTGAGCATCCCCACAAAACATTTTTTTGGTGATTCTCAATGCCACAATGACACCACAGCAGAAGCATAGGCTAACTCAAAATGGGGTAAACAAGAATTTGAAGGACTTTCCATAATAAATTTTAAATATTTGTCAAACAATGATTCAGTTTGCTTAACCTTATTGACAAACTTATGCATATGAAGAGTTTTGATCGGGATTTGCCATTTTTTTTTATGTTATTATGAATCTGATCCTAGAAGAACACACAGAATCTAATAAGCTATAAATAGTTACATTATTCTCTTTGACTGCAAAACAAGTTCAAATCCAGGATGTTAGGTACGTTTCACTTAATGCTTTTAATTGCAAAGCAAATGGCAAATAAAGTCGAGCCACAAAATTCTAAAAAGCCACAAACAAACTAACAACCAAAAGTCCATAGCTGAACTAAGTATACTAAGCCATGAACATGATATGTTAGCCAAGTCAGTCAAGTCAACCAAGTCATCAAAAGACCAAGTTGGGAGCGTCCTACTATAGCTTTTATTGTGATTTGCCTGCCACTCAATAAACTGAGCAAATAGGTCGTCAAAAGGGGGTTGGACAGCAAATTGAGACAGCTGGAACGTCAGTTGGGACAGTTCTGAGTGCAATTATATGCACTGCATGATGAGACAGGTAGAGGGCGCTGATGATGATGATGATGGACGGGGAGAGCAGCAGAGGTCAGAAGGCGGAGA
This sequence comes from Chymomyza procnemis, assembly GCA_035046065.1. NCBI lineage: Eukaryota > Metazoa > Arthropoda > Insecta > Diptera > Drosophilidae > Chymomyza > Chymomyza procnemis. The sequence continues at coordinate 4,939,348 of JAWNOJ010000013.1, read as the reverse complement.
AGGTAAGTAGGCCAACATAAATAAATAAACAGCGAGGACGCAAACTTTGTCATTACACAAAGAAAAACAACAATAAAGCGAAGAAGAAACAAAAGCAGCGAAACGGTAAGCAAAGGATAAAGTCAAAGGAAAAGCCACTTTGATTGTTTTAAATAAACGCCAAGCATTAAATTTTCAAAGCTTCAATCTACCTCAAATTGAGCAAACACGCCCCCAATGCCCCTAATGTTTTAGCAAAATGCCGCAGTAGTTGAATTTGCCAACACTTAAAAGTGTTGTAAAGGAGCAGCATATAAAGTTGATGAAGGGGTTTGTAACAAAGTTGGACATAACCGAAGTGCTATAGGACACTTAAGCTGAAAAAATAAACTTTTGCAGCTAAAATTTCAATAAAGCAAAGGAGAATGAAGAGGCAGCGTGAAAATAATTAGATGATTCGAAAAGTTTTTAAATACAAAGTCAAATAGATATTTTTACTTGTAAATTTAATTAAGCAATTCTTTGAAATTGTTGAAAACTGCTTAATTTTAACTCACAGAACATAGCTTTAATACTATCCCATAAATTAAATTTTTTTTTAATTGAGAAAGTTCCAAAAATGCTGGCCAATATTGGAAAGCCATTTCTTTATTCAGAACTAAAAGAAAAACAAAATTGCCTCGGTATATAAAACTATGTGATCTAGGTTTAATTTGTGTATTTTTAAGCAAACTCTTTTTAAATATTGTTTTTTACGTTGTTTTTTAGTTTTTCTATTTTACTGTTCCAGCTGAAGTAAATCCTTTTCTGACTATGCTCGAAACTCTTAACTTTCTTCTGGCTTACAAAATGCTTCTTGCATATCCATCAACAATCAAAAGTTTTTAAGTACGAAAACTAAAATGGCTTTAAACTTTCATTAAAATTCTTATTTATTTAAACAAATTTCTACAAAAATAATTAAAAAATAATTCCAGGAAAATAAAGAACTTATCAAAGATTGACCAAAAACTAACATTTACAAGACGGAAAGGTGAACGAAAGATTGCGACATTTAAAGATACTTTTTTCAAAAAGAGCCAAATGCCAAAACTGTTGGTTCACAATAGTATGATGGTATGGAATTGGACAAAGATGCGATCAGTGGCTGATCCAGACGACTTCAAATTGAAGCAGTAATAAATTACAACCACCATTCGAAAGACAGAACTATTAAAATTAATATAATTAGCACAGAAACCAAGTAAAGTATCGCGCAAAGCATAATTAGATATTGAAAATTGTAGAGCTAATGCACACTGCGAGTAACTTTATTAAAAAGATTAGAAGAATTCATAAAACCGAATAATAGTCTATGCGAGAAATGTTCTACTGTTATTTAAAGTGGGTTTCTTCAGCAGGCAAAACTTATCAGAATAAGATAGATACTAACTTCTACTGCTCTTGTACAGATTCCATGCGGTCCTGATGAAGGTGGAATTAGCTCTACATGAGCAGTAAATGCAAAATTAGCCAGATGAAAGAACTGTAGAGAGATTTAATGATATAAGAGTCATCTAATATTTTGGACCTACGTGCTGTGCTGCAGACGTGATTGCAACATTTAACTTTAGGATCAATTAGAATACCAAGTTCTAAAATGTTCTGGATACTTTGTAAGCTAGAACAGTATATATTGTAAGCCACATAACTTTAAAAAATTTTGACATAATATCAGTTTAACTTCATTAGCTCTCGAGTTGTTAGCGTATTTGGATGCGTCGTCTGTTAAATTTCTGTCTCATTTTTGCCATTTTTAGTAAACAAATTTGTCGCGCGAGGCTTTCATACAGACAAACACACCCACACACACGAACTGGCATTAAGTCCTTAAGGTTCAAGGACTCACTTCATCTTTTATTACATTTGATTTGGTATGTGTAGGCATGCTTCTATGCCTAGGCGTAGGTGTGTGCATGTTGTGTGTGTGCGAATAAAGATAATCTTTGCGGTGCGCATTTTTATGGTAATTTCGGTTGTTGAAAGGCTAAACAAGACAGCAGCAGAGAACCTACAAGCATCAAATAAACATATCTTACGACTTAAGTATACACTTTACAGACATTATTGTTTTCTTTATAGATGGAATGTGTTTGAAATTTTTTGTATCTTTAAAAAAATGTATTTATTTATGCTCCCGATCAGAGATGAAATGCACAAATGGAAAAATATCGCAGCCAATTACATACCGTCCGAATAGCCTTGAGAGGGACTTAAAGGGGCTCTCGTACACAACGGGCATATCTATAACTTTTGACAGGACTTACAGATGAAGTAATGTCATACCGTGTCATTCCAAAACCATTTATACCATGGTACAGTTCATACCAAAAGAACGCATTGAAATTGTTCAATTTTACATTCAAAATGACTTTTCAAACAAAAGGTGGGTTTCGTGCAAAAAATTAAGAGTAATTAACCTATCCAAACTTTTCTAAGCATTAACCTTTTATACATTATAAGTATTATCTATGTTTGGAGTCTTTATACCAGTTTCAAATTGTCTACAGTTTTTAAGTACAATTTTAATCCTCTTATAAAGCATTTTTTAACGCAATAGCCAACATACTCAACCCACTTGAAGTGTATCAAAATACCTGGGCACATTTTGTTGTTTCAGTTGTTGGTTTTAGCTTTTATTGTTGTTGTTGTTATTGTAGTGCATAAAAAAGAAATTGGCACGGAATTAAGTCGTATTTTTTACCCATTTTGTTGTAGGCAAACGTAAACAGCTTGATAGAATAACATTTGTTTTGAATAAAAAATAAAATTTGATTCAACGTTGAATCATGAAACCCAAATCTTTGCCAAGAAAAGTTCACTGGGGCGTAACTTGTAAATGTTAGGCAACCAAATTGAGCCGAAATTGTAATGTCAAATATTAAATATTTTTTTGAATTGTCATTTCAAAGTAAGATTTATATTTTTGTGGAAGCTTAGAAGTACAAATAAAGTTAAAATATAATAAAGAAAAATGTTGGTAAAAAGCCAAATTGAATTTTTAATTTTAAACTAAATAAAAACGCGATTTTTTAAGATATTTTAATCAAAAAGTTGAAATCGAACGCATATTTTTTGTAACTTCTGAGGTGTGTGTATTCTTTATCAGGTATTCCGCTCCTGAATGATGTCATGGCTGAGAATAAGTTCACTTTTTTTTCATATGTTTTCAAATATAGTTTAAAAACAAATAATTAAATATGAGATGAAATGATTGATGATAATTCAGTATATAAATTGTAATAAAAGCATTATACGTTATAATTATGGTTATAATTATATTATATATTATGGTATAATATATTATGGTTTTGATTGTAAAACATTACAAATGTAAAGAGAAACTTAAATTTGAGTTATACTAGTGCCAGTTTTTCTTTAATATAAGCATTTATTTCCCTTTCGTATTGCCAACGATTATCGAGTGAGCTCTATGACGCAATAAATCTTAACGGCATGCTTTGCCCTCAAACAATGACATAGCTTTTATTGTCTTATGGCATTAAGCCTGCAAATTCAACAAACAAAAATTAGTAAAATTTAATTAAACAAAAGTTTTACAAGCTAACTGCCATTTGCGATAAGTAGCTCCTAATTAGCTTTCAGCGAACCATATCCAATCAATAATGATCTCGTGTATCTCAACCAGACTGCCACAAGAGTAACGCAGATTGCAAAAGACATTGACATTGCATTCACGTATCAGCACAAAGACCTTCAGGCAGTCAAAGAGGAGAAGGAAAAAAATAACAAAAACCACCATAACTCAATCCACTTAATTACTTTACAAACGAGAAACTAAAAGATGCTGCCACTGCAGCATCCTTGGTAACAGGACAACGCTGCCATGGAGCATAAATGACTTACAACTACAACAATAAAAGCGCGAAATCAATACATGAAGCATTAAGTAAAGCGCCAAAGACACGCCAAGGCATCATTATAGCTACTCTATGGTGTGTGTCTGTGTGTATGTGTGGGTACGTGTGAGAAGCTGTGCGTGTGTGGGTGTGTGTGTGTGTGTATCTGTGTGGATATGTGGGCTTTTGATTAAAGCGTTTTCCACGTCGACGCTGTACAGTCTGTCATAAATGGCGCCATATTGACAAAAATAAGAGCACAATCCATGCGAAACGCCCAGAATCAACAATAATCTACGAAACACGTAATCTATAAAATTCCGAAATTCTCATACTCTCTCAGTTCTGATTTATTGCCTGCTTTAAAAACTAAATTGTTTTTGTTCTTTGGATTAAAGACAAAATAACTAGGGGCAACTTCAACGTTGATAATTGAACTGACAAGTTGACTTTGCTACAAAACTGGGATACGCTCTAGTGAAGTCTACTAATATTCTTGTATGGAATAGAAGCTTTTACTCACTTTTATGGTTTTGCTTGGGCAATAACAACAAAATCATAAAATAGCTGAACTTGTTTCATCCGATCAGAACTTCAAAAAAAATCGTTAGTGGTCTGAAACATATATTGACTTATCAGATATAAAAATAAGGTAATCATTCAACGTAGCATCCCCAGCCCTAGAGATGTCAAATAGTGCGGAAAATCGATGTACATTTCTTTAATGAGGCGTTCATAATACGCGGGCGGTTTGATAAATTCTCGGTTTTTAGCCTAAAATCTATGGCATAGCTTACTTGAAGGCGGGTTATACTGCAAAACTAATTGCTTTATTTATCAAGTATAAAAATAAGGTAATCATTCAATATAGCATTCCCAGCCTAAGAGATGTCAAATACAGCCAGGTTCTTACTCAATATAATGCCGCATGCAAGGATCAAACAGTACCAAATCGAAAACTATAGGCTGCATTAAGCATTTCTTTTCTATCCAACACAGCTTGATATGAACTGATGTCATTTGCTTGTCTTCCTATCTCTAATGGTGTTTGACTTCGTGAAATACTATCACTCATTTTTAGCGTAAGTAGTAGCAAACAGTAGGAAAATTAGAGCCCAGATAAGCCAACTGCAAACTAAATCTTAAGACCCATTTTTAAAAGAGTGCAGTGCTTTACTGTAATCAAGGATTTTATTGGCTATTACTTGCGGAAAATTTATGCATCATGGCTAAATGCTATGTATGCAATTTCTACACTGGTTAATGCGATGATGAAGATATAGGCTACAGGAATTGAGTCACGATAGTCATTCCCATCCAGCGCAGTCGCTTAAGTACTAACATAATTACTTTACTTGCTATCTTGTAACACTGTGGAAATGGCTACTAAAACCAGAATCCAAGCATATTTGCTAGCCTAATATTCCAAGAAATCTCCCAAAAATGTACTTACCTTTGAGGGCAAGCCATCGATAAACCCTCGCTAAGAGCAAACAAACAAAAACAAGTAAAACAAATCGAAAACGTCGGAATAAATGCCTTATTTGGCGCACAAATCGATGTGAGCATTTAAAGCATATTAGCCAGCTTATGTATATGTATGTATACATACACATAAGGCAGGCAAATCCAGGACTGCCGGAAAGAGAACGTATATACAAAGGATAGAGAGCACGTTGAAAGAAACTGCTTTAAAGTGTAATTTAATTAAGCGTCAAATAAAATGCACGACAAATACAGACTGCAGGCAATGGCAAACAAACAAAATGGCGTCATGGAGGACATAAAAACTGAGTGCAAAAGGAGGCTAGTTGGCATAGAGGATGAAATTGTATGAAGTTGTAAAAATTTAACACTGCCGTTCAAATTGACATTTTTTTATGTGTGGCAACTAAAAATCGATATCTATACGTTTTAATTCCCCGTTTGTTTAGAGATTTAAAAAAATATGTAGCATACTTCCGGGCGAGCATTAAAAATTATGCTACCCGTATAGAAGGATAACTGTGCAGAAATGTGTATTTACGTTGTGCTAACGAGCATTTAATTAGTTTTATTGAGAACATTAGTTGGGCTATTATATTTCAAAAACGATTAAGAGAAATAATTATAAATTTGTAAACGGCTGAAACAATTACGTTCATTATTTTTGGCGTGCCATGAAACAGTTAAAGCTTGTTATACGGAAACAATATTTGATTTTAGGCACATTTAGCAATTTTAATAGTTTTGTACGCTTTTGTAAGTTCAGCAGATAGCCCTAAAACGTTTATATCTGAGTAGTGCAATAATATCATTATTATTATGCATAATATACTGCCAAAGTTAATAAAATGGATTGATGATCAAACTCCACACTCTGTTAACAATCTCAATTTAGAGTAAAGAGACGAGTTTGAATAGATATGCTGACTCCGAATGGTGGTACCGTGCGTGATGTACAGAACCAACTACAGAAATCTAAGCGTACTTTTTTGCTGCGCTTTCTCGAGCTTGGAGATCCGCCATCATTAGAAAATCTACCAAGCTGAAAAATGCTTTAATGCTTGCGTCAAGACGGTACTACTGTTTGGTATTGAAACCTGACATATGACAATTGCTATCAAACAACAGCTACAATACTTCGTCAATCGATGTCTTAGGCGCATAGCCTGCCTAGAAGAATCTCTAATGTGCGATTATGGGAGTTAACTGAACAATACGGCTTACTAAGTGACATCCATAGACGAAAATACAGTTGGCTAGGACACATGCTCCGCAGAGACCTGGAAAATCTTGCATACTCCGCGCTTACCTGGAACCCCGTTGGAAAATGATAGTAGATATAGGCTAAGTTCTCAAAATAACTTTGTGTTATAATAAGAATATTGGACATGCAATATGGTCTTGCTTATTGTAAAGGACCGTCCAAAAAGTCTTCAATGATTAAGGTTACATTTTCCTACTGGGGGAGAAGATAGACTACTTAAAGGTTATTATGGTGAATGTCCAAAAATTGATGAAAATGAACTGCTTTCATTTAAGGTTTTGGAAAAAAAATATTTTAAGCAGTTGACGCGGTTAATGCGTTTGATATTAATGTAAATCACGTTCTTTTCGGTCGATAACTCAATCATAATTTTCAAAGTTTATGAAATGAAGGAACTATCAATGCATCCCGAAAAAGATGCGAAAGAGTGTATGATTTGGGCATCATTGGGCCCTATATTTTCAAAGACGGCAAAGCTACAACATTATGGTGAATGGCCAGCGTTACTGTATAAAAAACTTTTATTTTAAATTTTATTAAATTAGCGACAATAAAAGGATTAAAAAAGTTCATTTTAATACAAAAAAAATGTAATTATATAATTTGAGAACTAATTTCGATTTTAAAATTAAATCAATTGAATCAAGTTTAATCAATTTCAATTTTTTTCCTTTCATTCCATAATAAACCATTAGCTGTCATCAGCATGAATTTTATTACTATTTTTTTTTTTTTACTTTCAAAAGAAGCCAAAGTTTAATTTCCTCTCATAGCGTGTGAATGTAATTGCGATTTTTGACATCAAATGCCAACAGCATAACCAAGAGCTAAATGAAAGATTTGACATGTTCCCTTTGTACGCTCGCCGGTATGCAGTAACATGGTATTAGCATTGCCATCAATCAGGCATCTATATTTCACTTTTGACTCACCTCGATACATCGGAAACTCGCCATCGCTGTGGCTATGACAGAGCATAATCGGTGAGCGGCAACGGGATGCAGCCACAATAATACCCGTCTTATGCTTGCCGCTGCTGCTAACTACACTCAAAGTGACTGGTGTGACTGCTCCTGTTGTGGATGCATTAGAGTTGCCACCACCTGAAGTGTTGCTCGTTGGAGCTTTCAGCTGGCCGCCAGCGGCCAATGTTGCATTCTGTCCGGCAGTTGCTTGCGCTGGTGTCATAGTAGCGGATACTGAATACGAGCGCGCCACATGTGTCAAAGTGCGACGCCTCAGATTGGTGGCATTGGAATTGGTCCGATAATGATGCTGTGGTGTTGAGTATTGGCAGTGATGTCCAGTTGTTTGCTGGTGTTGTTGCTGCTGCTGTTGCAGTGCGGAGCCAGCCGCTGCTGCTGTGGCAGCAACATATTGTTGTAATTGCAACTGTTGATAATTGATTGAAGTGCTGGCCAGCGTTGTGGGTGCGCCGCCCAGCGACAAATGATGCTGCAACGGCGGATGCTGTGGCCCATGCGAATGGTGCTGAACATGATGATGGTGTGGCTGCTGTTGAAATGGCGGATGCGAGTGTTGATGCTGCAGCAGTTGACGTTGCTGTTGCTGCTGTTGCGCAGCGGCAGTAATTTGAAATTGTTGCTGCAATTGCTGCAGTAGATCATGTTGCAGCTGCTGTTGCTGCTGCTGCTGCTGCTCCGCTGGCTTATCATTGCCGTTGCCAGCGCCAACGACAACGCCAGGCTGCACCTGCTTCTCCCATGGTCCGTTGCTATCACTATTGTAATCCAGTTTGTTGGCTTTGAAGCTCCAGCACACTTACGCCTTCAATTGGCAGGCATTGATTAAGCCACCGCCTTTGACATGCGATTTGTGCGTTCCTGCCACTTCATCAACTGCTCACGTGCCACAAGCACACATACACACAAATACCCACACACCAAGCTACAGCATCTATAGCAGCGCGGTAGCACCAGGAGACGTGCCCAATTAAAAGCGCAAAGCGGCACAGAGGAATACAAAAACGGGCCAACGGAAACGGAAATAACACGAAGAGCGCGTAATGGGCGTGCAGCAAGATGGCGGCGTATTCTGTTGACTGACTGCTAATTAAAGTGCCGCACGCAGGACCTCAACTGCTTAATTGCAGCACATTAAGAAAAAGGTTCAAAAACTTAGTTCAAACAAAAGTCGCATAAAAACCTTTTATGAAATATATTAAAATAAAATCTGTTTTAAACGCTTCGCAAAAAAAAAACAGCAACATAAATAATGATACGATATAAATGGACACACACACACTCACTCATTTAAACAGCTGACGTTTTATTTTTACGTCAATGAACTATTTACATGTGTGTGTGTGCATGTGCCTTAGAGCCTGTTGTCTCGTATGTATGTCAAAACCAAAGCACAGGACCTACTTTCACAAACACTACATAACACTACAAATAACACACAGAAACACCAAACCCCATCACACACTTGGAAGAACTTAATCAAAGGCGCACGCGACACTAGATGCACGTGTAGGCAACAATAGAGGAACTGGATCACGACCAGGCACAACCAGAACGTTTGGCCAATCTACGACGACTGATTGTGCCAAGCTTTGTTATCCTGTGAAAAAGCTGCGAGCCGAAGACTCCTCCATGGCCAGCCGAGTGAATGTACAATGAGAGTGAGAGCAAAGCACAAAAAAGCACAACAGCTTGGACCAGTTTTCCAAAGTCAACAGCTTGTGTGGGTGGATGGCCAGTCAGCCAGAAGCACGAGGTTAACAAGGATAACGCATGGGATGACTCTTTTGAAAACTACAGCGAGAGAAAACGGGCGCTAACAAAATGAGCAAGTACAATACTTTGTAGCTTCTAAGAATGTATTGTATTACGAAGTTATACTACAACTTGAAAAAATGAAATAATGACTCTCTGAAGCAGAAGCGCAGAAATGCTAATGTGAGGAAGAATTTTTGGTATTTCATAATAAAATCATGATTTTATGATTCGTGATAGGGTCAAAGCTGTGTGGTCAAATCTAAATGCAGAAGTGGAATAGAAAGAACGAATTTTTTATTAATTTTTTTGACTCTTCTATTGATAATATATCCCTAGCATATAAGCCAAGAATAAAATAACAATTAACATTATAATTAATTGTCAAAGAAAATCCGAATGGCCTGTTTTTGGTTTAAGTTTTTTGAAATAACATGCTGTGTCATACTGCGGAAAACTAGGCCAAATAATGCGTTTGATCAAACAAAATGTTTGAAGGTTGGCGCTACATGCCAAGCAAACCTTAAGAACAAAATCCAAACTGATTTTGGGGATACAAAAGCTGAAAAGTTGGAGATTAAGTTGGTTTGACTACAGCTGTCAGCAGTGTTGTTCATTTCACAGAATTCGTTTATTTTCTTATAATAGAAAAGTCATAAAACGTTTCCAGAAAAAAAGTAAGACCATTAAATAGATATTATGCTTTTTTAGAGCAAATTTAAATTCAAATTTTTAAATAACCCACCCTATATTTTAATATCAATCAATATATAGCGCTAAAGTATGGCAATAAAGGCTTTAATTCAAATATCATTACCTGCACATCTGCTAATACAAAGTATGGAGCTTAACCCTCGAATCTAGGCATCCAACATCACCAATATTTGGTTCTTCTGGGATACTTCTTTGTTTTTTATACTGTGAAACAGAAAACCTAAGCTAAGCGCTCATAACTGACATAACAGCACTCACGCTTTTACTTATATAGCTATTAATTGCTCTCAGTGTAGCCGCTCTTAACCCAAGGATACCCTGTCGCTGTAGCTGACAGCGGAATAAGCGACGGCAACTGTTTCTGAAGTTCCTTTTGCTGAATGCCAGTATGTTTAGCAACTTTTTTTTACTTTTATTGTTTGACGTTAAAAAGTGCAAACACTCAAATGCATATATTATATACGTTTGGTAAACAAGAGAAACATTTGAAAAAAATATATAAATATGGAACAGTGGGGAGCTAAGAGTGACCAAAGCAGATGCTAAATGTCAGACAATAAACTAAAGATAACGAGGTAAACTGGAAAATAAACAATTTTTAAAAATTACTTGTCTCGGGTAAGAAAATGTTGTGATAGTAGAAAGTCAATCAAACTTTTCGGAACAAAAAAGTTTTGAGATTTTTGATAGTGTCAATTGTATTAGACCCGTTTTTTCTTTTGTCTTTGGAAATAGCTGTTTGATATTTTGATTTTATTTGTAGAATTTCCAAGTAATCTGAGAGTAACCATCATTTATCAGAGTATTTTAATAAATTTTCACTTATATTTCTGTCAGTTGATTTGAACTGACTATTTTGCAAAAATCAAACGATTTTCCCATGGAAGCTATATTACTTAGTTAACCAATTTGAAATAAAGAGTAAATGGGTATAGCATTTGGCTGTAACATTTTTTAAAAAAAGAGAAATATTCACTAGAAATTCTCATTTTTTGCAATAGTCGTTCATAATACCTCTGACGGAGCTATATTATATATTTCTCTCAGATAACAATAGCTTTTTACTGAAAAGTTGGTTGCTCTAGCTCTTAGCTTTTTTGAGATGTCGGAGTTTTTATAGACTTTCAGACGCACGTCGGTGCATCAAGTTGTTTGACACCCTGATCATACCTTGGGCAACTTTAAAGGATCTTTGCATTTTTGCTTTGGATGTTAGAAAAATTTAAGACTTGCACGATTTTAACTTACTCTTTGTACCATATTGGACAAACAGTTCAAACTCAAAAGTCACCCACTTACTTTACCCTAATCGCGTAACAAAAAGTTGAGGGATAATTAACTTTTAGTTTATATATCTATATATTTTTAAGTATAAACAGTTTTTAAACAATTTCAGTTCTTTACTGACCTGTCCATAGCAAGTTAACACGCACACTTACTGACTTGGTACACTTACTTGTTTGTTCCAAACCTTCTCAGTCTCAACGCTCCTCCTACGCATGAAGGCATCGTAGCAATCATGAAAACCTACTTTGGGTGAATGAACCCCACACACATGAACCAAACAGCTGCTGCTATTGCTCCTGATACAGTGAATACGTTTGTTGTTGAGCATCAGCCGAGCTTTCGCTGCAAGCTTTTTGATACCCAACGAAAACTTTAAACTGAAACCCCCCCGCCATTAAGTGTGGGCACATAAAAAACACAAAACAGGAAAAAAATCAAACATGAGTCAAACAAACCCAGAGGAATTTTATACATCAACTCGTGTTATTATTATTTATTTATGCATTTGTCATTGTGTTTGTCTGCTTTTTTTCACTGCTTATTTTTTACTTTGATAAAGTTGTTCTCTAGATAAGACCAGAGACAGAGGGTAGCGCAATATATAACACATAAATAAGAGAAAGAGCGGTGTACGATGATAAGAGCTCAGAGAAAGTCGATATCGTAATACAAACACGTAATAGGCGCACAGCAAAGAGCAGCAAACGTCAAACAAACAACCTCAAAGTGAACCCAAAAACAACAAACGAGCGCAGTCTGATTGCTCCCGAAACCGTCCAGGGTTGTGGCTAAAAGGGGCTTAGGCTTTTCCTTGTGTAACTTCCCTTGGTCGAATGCACACATGTGCTTTGATTGAGTGCGGTTAAGTTATATGCTGCAACAACCCGCCTTGATTCGCATGGCGTATACGTAATTAAATGTAGAAATTGAATTTGTTGCACTTACCCAAAGTATCACGATCGTAGAAGTAACTGCTGTCAAAACTTTTGGTGCTAATACAGTCCACTGGCGTTGGTGTTGGTTCAAAAATATTATACAAGTCGGATAATCTGGAACCAGGCGATATTGGAGATTGGCTAGGTGTAGTTGAAACAATTATGGCTGGTAAATTAAATAAAAGGAAAACAAAAATATTAAAAAAAATACCAAAAATAAAAGAACAAAAATTTTACACATAATAATGAAATGTATACGTGCCAAAAGTTCCATTTACAATTAACACCGAAAACTAGACATCAGCATGACTTTTTTAGCGAATTTCTTAAATGTGAAGAGTATTTATATTAAGATAATTTTTGATGTAAAATAAGTCTTGTATCGCTGAAAATGCCTCGATCTCCTAATTGAGTGTCAGAAACCTATTCTGAAAGTTTTTCTAACCCGAATGCTGCAACCCATAACAAATGTTTCTAGTTAAAGGCTAACCTTGAGTTTGGGAATTGTTTAAGGCTTAGTAAAATTCGTCGGCCTATGAAAATACTCTTTAAATTTTAGTTCTTAGATACTAAGCGTTTTTGGGCCCTTAATTGGAAGTCTACGGCACAATATTCTTAAGAGTTTCACCCTTTACAATGACTCATCATTGATAGGTTATATTCGAAGTACTGAAGATACTTAACCTTGCCTGGGTATCGAGCCAAATCGAGCCTGGTCTGCCAATTCGTGCGCATGAATAAACATAATTCATTTCGTCCATAAGAAATACCAAAATTTAAGATACTATTAAATTAGATTTATTTGAAAAGAGGAGGAATACATTTTTTCTCAGAATGTTTTAGAGCATAACAGTAGGACTTACGATTTAGACAGAATAAAGATACTAAGAATAGTCCAGGTATTAAACCAAAAATTCACACAAATTTGTACAAAGATTGGTTTGTCATTGCTTATAAACCAATACCTTATCCCTATTATATAGAATATTATTATAATATAATATGGTTGGTAGTATTTGTAAAGTGCTGCCGCATTTATTTTCGCATACTATCCAAACGCTGTCTCCTATGCTTGGCCATTTTACTATAATAATTCAAGCGACGATTCACATTGGCCATCACATTTAATTGATTATTATTAAAGTAAGCGAAAATCTGTTCGTACAGCTCATCCGGTAATCCCAATAAAGTAGGTTGCTTCTGCACTTCAACGGAGCTCAATTGTTGGGCTCGCATTGGTCGGAACACTTTCTGCCGCAATTGAAAGCACAACTCGTCCATATGGCGTAGACGATTAAAAAGCGGCTTATCCTTAAGCTGTATATTCAGTATGTAGTGTGCAATGGGTAAGCATATGCTATGACCAGGCTCTTTCGAACCGCCCAGCGGACTTAAGGTCACCATAAGTAGATCACCTAAAACGACAGCCATCAGACGTGACTTGAGTGCAGACACAACAGCATCCTCCGATGATACACCATCGACAAGAGTGCGCAGTTCCAAGATATAAGCGGTACCTTCATACTGCTTGGTATAGTTAACCGCATAGCGTGTCAACAGCTGCAGATTCCCAACATGGAAGCAACCAATGGCAGGTACCATTTTCAATAGATGCCGCTTTTCTGTAAACATTTGCTCCTCCACAAAGCCACACTCCAAGGCCACCAAATAGATGAGTAAAACCATAATCTCCGTAGCTGGCAACTTGTCCTGTTCATAGTGACTCAATAGCTGCAATACATGCAGCGGCACAGTGTCCGGAGTGGCTTGCTCCAAGGCGAGTGGCGGTGACGGACTTTCACTCATAGTCGGTATGCGTATGACAGACGCTGCAATGAGGCAATGTTTTTTTTTATGCAATGAGAGCACTGAGCTTCTATTGTTCTTGTATCTGTAGATTTGCGTGTAGTATTTAAGACTAGTTGGTGACTAGTGGGACTATAACATCAAAATTTTAGCACTATGTCAGACTACAACAATTAGATTAGATTACAGGTGAATGAAATATACATTTTATATTTATTTAAAAGTAAGAACACTTTAGATTGAATGATTACTCAGTTTTAGAAGCATGCAAGTAAACAAAATAAAGTTCAAATGCGGGAAACATTTGATGAACTAAGCAATTTATTTTGGTGCATTATTATTGTTTTATTGGTACGCCCCAACGTGTATTTTTTATATAAAAAAGTAATAGTTGAGCATGCTCAAAAAACAAACATCGGAAATGCATTATTTATAAAAAAAAATTAACGAATAATGTATCGAATTTAAAATCCTTTAAGTATGGAACCTGAACTATTTGACAAAGCCTGAGCAATGCATTGAAACTAACAATTTTATCGCAATTCCCATACATTATTTACGTTGTCTGTAGATATCACAAAATAAAACACAAGTAAAAAACAAATCAAAATAACACAAAAAAATTATCTAAAAACTGACAGCACATTTTTTTATTAGTACGGAGGATCAAAGTAAACGGAGCTTTTAAATTATTTTAATTTAATACCTTCCAAATTTGCAAAATTAAATCACTTTAGAATTTTGAACCAAACGGTCCAAAAATAAGCTTACAAATCAACTAAAATTAAAAAATTTCAAACTTTATGCTTGGGAACTGGCTAACATTTTTAAGAATGACTTAATTCCATTAAATAAAATTAATCACTCTTAACTAAGTTGAATTTTTAATACATGAGCAACGAATTATAAATACAAATTTTATCGTTTTTTTGACTAATAAAAAGTTTAAAACAATATCTCGGCAAAGAGTTGCAAAACTTGTGGGGTCTTATGAAATTAATTCCAATTAAAATTAAAAAATGATTAGTATGCGTATATTTAAAACAAAATATATTTAAAACAATATATTAAAGTAATAATAAAAATCAGCAATGCTCATAGGAGCAAGAAAATCCAGACAGACAAAACTCAAAGTTCGATGTATTGCCAATAAATAACTTAAAAAAATACTTTGAATTTCAAATCTTTCTACTATTTTTCCAGAACTTTTTTCTATATCAGAATATGGTGCACCAAACTTTTGACTAATTTGCAAACCTGCTAGCTGATAGGCCAAGAGGTAGTAGCATTAGGATAACAGCATTACCTCAACATTTCTTGTAAAGCAACGACATTTCTTTGTCCAACGTTTAGAGAAGCCTTAAAGCCTCAAAAAAAAAAACATGGCTATACCAACAATTTTTGTTTAGACATTTAGTCGCATTTTAGAAGTTCTACAAATTAACTTCGGAGACAAATAATAATTCTAAAAAGATAATTCTAAAAGAAATTTTATTTCAAAAAATACTACATCCTGAACTTCTTTACTTCGAGATTTATTTGCTTTATTATAGCTTTTTCCTATATTCCTTTTTCTTAAGCTGCCTAATTCTATGCCTTGAATATTCGAAATCAAGTGCTCAAATAGGGCCGCGACTACTGTACTATTAGTTAAATAACAAAAACAATTTATTATCCTTCTCTCATGCTCCAGTGCATGGAGATATGTCTATTAATAGCTGTTCGCAGAGAACGGCGAACGAACTACAATTTAAAGCCCAAACAGAACCGCAGTGTCTTCAATTAAAACAGATTTACTTAGACAAATAGCGTCCTAGCTCTTGGCAAATGCGCCAGTGCTGCTGAGGGAAACCAATCCCTTGAACTTCGGTCTTAGAGGCGCGAACGATACTACTACGTTATCGTAGGCCACAACCCAAAAACGCAACTCAAGTTTATGATAAGCATTTGAGTGGGTAATGACCCATTTCTTATATTCAAAATTAACAGGATTCCGCCATTGACATTTTTGCAATCAAGCGAATTGTGCATTATGCGTATTCTGTAAGTAACTAAAAACGCTAGGTTTGTGCTTTAAAATTAAATATATACAATAAGTTATACTACAGCTTTTAGCTAAAAACAATATTAAGCATATTTACATTTTAACGATTAAACAAACAAGACAAATTCGAACTGAAAACGCACAATGGCAATACGCGCCAAATATGCAAAATTTAGCAACACTGTGCCAATTGTTACCGTTAATGTTTAAAAATAAGAAAATACAATAAAAAATACAACTAAAATACAGCTAAAGTAACAAAAGCAGAACGTAACAAAAAGAGAACTTAAATCTATAACAAATAACGTTAAGAGTTTGACAAATTTTTAATGCCGGCGTATTAACTTTTTTTTATATTTCTTTGATATTGTTGTTGTTATCTTTGTTGTTGGGCCTTTGTACTAACCTTGTGGAACCGCTTTGTTGCCGCCCTCGTTGCGCGCAACAACAACTTGTTGCTCAGTGACTGTTGCAGACGACTGCGCTGTCAGCTGCGCAGTTGACGTTGTGGGTTGCTCTTTTCCTGGGCTGCCGGCAGCTTTTTTTTGCTCCATTGATATTTTATTTACACACAATTTTGTATTTTTATTTTTTTTTATGATTTACATATGTAAAGCTTTGGCTTTAAATTAAATACATTTTATTTCAATTTTACTTTGAATTATATGCTGCCGCTTGCTTATCTTTCTTTTATTTTTTACTCAGAATGACAAACAAATTGCACTTACACACACAAATGCGCGCTTTTCACATGCATACATATATACGCATAAATATTAAACAAAAACCGCGTGTGCCTAATTTGTAAGCGATTTTCATTGCCTTTTGTTTTATGCAAAACAAATTATATGAAATATTTACACTTTTAAGGCACTTTTTAAGCATAAAAGCAATAAAACTTAGCACAAAATGCGTAACACGACAACGACGAACAACAAAAATTTTTTGGCAAATTTGCAAAACAGCTGTGCACAATTATTGCCAACTACGCTGTACAAATATTGCCAACTATGATTTTATGCGCATTTTACAACACTATACCGTATAAAAACAGCTGTTGGGCTAAGTGCTTGCTTAATTTTTTGTTTATAAAATTGTTTTTATTAAAATGACCAATCCGGATGAAGTTTATTTGGTAACCCAAGCCAAAAGTTTTCGTAAAAGTGATCCCTTTGCGGCCAAGGCCTGGATTTTGACCGCACAATCACTATTTCCCAATGCTTTTAATGTGCAATTCGAAGCATATCTGCTAGAGCGTGATGCGCGAAACTATGAGGAGGCCGCTAAATGTTTTAGCATTGTGTAAGTTTTTATATCAAAGCAAAAAAAATGTATATAATGAAAGCTTATGCGCTCATCAAACAGCGCTAGCAGCTTTCCCAATCAGCATGCACAGCTGTGGCAGGAAATAAACGCCTTAACCAGCGCATTGCGGCAGAACGAAACTGAGTGCACGCCGGAGCATGATTTTTATAGCAAAATGTTTAAACATTTAACGCCTGAAGTGCAGCACAATGTGTTTATGCATACCATAAATCATACGGAGAACAAATTGGATCAGTGTAAGCTGCTGATACTCATGTTGAACAAGTTTCCCACGACAACCACAACACAGGCGGTGCGTAATAAACTTACACTAATCTAAGTTGTATCCCTTATTGCTTTTATGTACTTACAGCCACGTTTGCTGGAAATGCTGTCCGAGGGCATGAAAACTGATGCTGATCTATACCAGCGCCTTTTTGTTGAGGAAGTGCTGCCACTCGTACAACACAAGCCGCCGGATCTTTTGCCTGCACTTGCCTGTCGCTTGTACACCTGCTCCTTGGAATACTATTTGCGCCAGATTATGGAGAATGACAAAAGCGACACTGCCGAACCTTGGAAAAATATCTTCAAAGTGCTCATGCTTTGTGGTCAAATGATGCACTGGGAACCCTTTCTGCCGCTTAATGTCAAGCAAAATCAGAATGTTTTTTGGGAAAAGCTAGTGGACATACTATCAGGCAGTACCAGCGGCAGCTCACAGGTTTTGTTTTATGCAACAACACTATTTATATACTCGCTGCACGGCTACATACGCAACTGCAGGCTGCGAATTGATGATGCCGACATTAGCCACGTTTTGGTAGAGGGTTTTATTGAATGGAAGCCACTGGATAGCGTGGATGCGCAAAATCTCGAATCACAGCCGCCGAAGTTCTCGTTAACCAGCCCTATAAGTCAAGAGCTATCAAAGGCCTTCTCACATGCCGCACAATGCTGGCAATTGCTGAATACAGATCAATTTCAGCGGGATTTTAGTCAGCTTATGTTATCGCTGCCCTTGGCACCGTGGATTAGCCGCTTTCTTTTCGATTTAGCCATCTACTTTGGACATCGTGATGAGGCTAATAAGCTGATGAGTGAAATGAATACACAAAACACATTGGTGCAGAGTCTACAAATACTTAGCTTGAATCTGATGCAAGGCAGCATGACCTTGCAGGGATTTCAATGCATTTTGAAAATACTTGGCGAATTGCCTGCTACCGCTGGACAATTATTGGAAAATGTTACACTTAAGGGCCAGCGGCATATGATCTTTTTGCCGCTGACACGTAATGCCTTGGTACAATATTGCACCAAAGCTTTGCTTCATACGCTAAGCGTAAGTAAAGTTTGTAGTTTTTTTTATTTAATCATTATAAGAACTCTTCATTGTTGCAGCGCAAGTTATACGAACCCAATTGCTCGGATCGTCTGTTGGGCGATCTGCTTGTGCTGCTGCAGCTTAGCTCTGCAAATGATGTGCTATTGAAGCAACAAGTTTTCAATTTGATCAGACAGCACAAATCTTTTAACCAGCGCATCTTATCCAACTATATTATAGCTGCCGAATTAATTGAAGAGCTGTCTTACATCTGGCATGCACAACAAGACGATGCCAATTTTGAACTTACTGATTCACCCAATAGCAATACAGCTATAATAGCTGGACCCTCGCCACGTCGAATGGGCACAAGAGGAGCGGATAAAGGTGCCAGAGATGAGTTTCGCGCCTTGATACGCCAACAGATAGCACGTGCCAATGAGAATATCATCACATTGGTGGCAAATTTTATTAGTCAGGAACATTTAATCTTGGCTCAGCACATCTTTGGCGTTGGTCACGTGGAGACCATAGTTATTAAGTAAAACCGACTGCAGTCTTTATAAGCCGAACTTTTTAAAATTAAAAATATGAAAAACCTTCGAGTCGAGTTGCGTTACAAATCAAACAATTGGATCGACATTTAAGAACTTGACCTCCAATTTTTGTAAAGAAAGCCAAATACGGCAATATTCATCGTCTTCGAATGAGGTTGTCAGGCGGCTTCAAGTTGCCTAAAGTTTTTTAATGCCTCCCGAATCTTTTCCATCTACAGCTCGCAGTTAAGTCGTCTAAGCAATGCAGAATAATACCAATTTGGATTTGCATATCCGGCAACTGATACCAACTCACCTCTAAAAATGAATTCATTTTCTCAATTGCTCCAAAAAAGGTTAAGGAGCTATACACATCTATTCATCTCTTGTCCATCTGGTGTACATCAACTGGCTTGCTTATAATACATTTCGTTAGTAGATTATGGAGCGTGCAAAAATCACGCCACCTTGTCTGAAACTTTGCTGTGGGATAAATGGTTTCGGAATGACGGTTTCCTATCCTTTCGGAGCTTATGGTGTTGGCCTACGTTGATCGTTTCGACGTCGGTAGCTAATATGTCGAGTTTATTGCCACTGGTCCATATGGATTAAACTTAAGAATGGTAGTGAGTAGTTTTGATTGGAACGCAACGAGATGCCCATGTAGTTTCGATGAAAAATCAGCTTACATCATAGGTTTCGCTTGAAAACCCTTAAGCCTTATCGCAGGAAGATGAATATCCTGGTAGTGACGACTTCGAAGAGGATTGAAGGTAACAGTATGCCTGTGTTGTTTCACTTTATGGCCTTTAAGCCATATCGCCTGTCAGATACCACCAAAAACAATTTTCAGAGGAATTTAGCAAGTTTTCAACAAACCTGCAGTAAGTTCCTCAACTTTTTAGGTGTAAGACACTTGATAGCTTCGGTTACTTCTCCGTTAGGGAAAGGGTGTGTCCAAATTTTTGCATGCACTACCACTGGTTAGGCAAATGCTTACCTCAGCGGTCGGCCTGCCAGGCTAGAATTTTGGACTGTTCCATAGCTTACTATTCCATAAATCACTTGCAGTGAAACATTTGTTTATTTGTAATAAGCGGGTAACTATGTATTAACATGACTTTAAAAATTATCTTACTTTATTACTTAAATTTTTTTGTAAATTTTTTTTAATGAACATTTAAATATACTCTTTGGACAACTTTAATACAAAGTTGTTTTTTACTATTAGCCTCTCGAATGATATGTCTCAACAATTATACGTTAATTATAGCTTAAACAGCTTGTGAAAAGTTTTGTTTTTGTGCTTATTGCTAATTCTATCACAATAATTAACGACTTTTTGTTGTCAATACTTCCGGTTTTGACGGCTCCTTTACTGCGTCCGTGACTAGTTGGACAGGTACATTGTTTGGTAAAATTTTTTGTTGCAATGTCTTTATGCCTTCCATGGGTACATTTTCTCCAAAATCATGCTTCATATAGGATATCAACACATTGTAGACGGCTGTGCAGACGTTAACAAAGGCCACACGATACTTGGTATCCAGATAGCGAAAATTAATATATTGTGCCGCTGGCCAAGTAACCCAATCTAGCAAATAAACGTAAGGAAACTTGGCAATTATTTCGTTATTTGTTGCCTCCAAAGTTTGACCCTCGAGCAAGCAGCAAGTGTAGAAAAATATAAAGATGCATATGGGCGACATAACCAACTGGTCTATGAATATCTTATTGACAATAACACGAAATGAGCGCTGCGGCATAATGCGATCCATCCATATGTAGACATAATGATGCAGCGGACCTTGTAGCGCACCGGCTATAAACATGCGATAAATCCGTTGCATATCGTATTCTTCCTCCACGCGTAGTCCATGTCTATATTCATACTCCTGGGCAACAACATCGCCGACAACCATTAGGATGCCTGAGCCTAGCACATTGGTGGCTAGCAGATACTTGCCAAACATCTTGGACCAGACACTTTTGGTCCAGCGTACTATGGCCAGCGCATCGGTAGTCTTATTACTGCCTTGTAGTTGGCGTTTCAATAATTGGGCGGGAATTACATCAGCTTGCTGACGTTTTGTCAGTCCAAAATATGTACGGCAGATGACATTGATTTGTCGAGGAGAACTAACTCGTAACTGTTGCTTTAGGCAAGCGGTAAACATGCTGGGTTTGTGTTATCCAAACGATGATGGTCAGTTAATTTTTAAGCACGGTGGAATTAAATATTCTATTTCAAAATTACATTAGGAATTTTGATTTACCTATCAGCCGTTGCCAGGGTTGAAAAAGTAGAAAAACATAGCACAGGGTGTTTCAGGTGCCTACGACGATAAATAAATGAACCAGCGCTATCGATAATAAAAATAATTTAGATATGTAACTGATTGCAATATAAAAAGAGCTTGTTGGGGAAAAAAAATTAAAGAATAAGTGTATTATTTCAATTCATTTTATACGATGTGTCGTTTGCAAACACATTTTTTAAAAGCACACGAATTGCTGCAAGCCTGCAAACGTACTTCAAATAAATTTTACAAACTATCGAATGAAATATAGTGCTGTTCAGTTAAAAACGATTGCAAGATAGTTTTTTTTTGAATGTTTTTGCTTCTAATATTAATATATTTATGCGATGTATTACTACTAGCAGCAAGTTTGAAATCTCTCATAAATAAGTTAGCTGCAGACTTTTAATTTTTGTAAATTAACCGATTTTTATGCACAACGAAGTACGTGAGTCACGCATGAGTTCACTAGTTCACCGACGCGTTCAACTCTAGCGGCGTCCAGTCGCTCTCTGCTTTGCTCTTCTTTTCGCGTTATTTATAGGTTGAATTTCTAAACTTTCACACAAACAACGCGCGCCAAATGTATTCGTGTAATATTTGTAGCTAAAATAGCATAAAATTCCACTAAAGCATAAAATTCTTATTTAAAACATATTTGAATGCACAATATAAACGGCAAAACGGTGACGAAAGGTGCGACAATTTAAGGTTAGGTACGCCCGTATATAATATATTCGCCGCCAAATGTTGGCAATAAGT
This sequence comes from Chymomyza procnemis, assembly GCA_035046065.1. NCBI lineage: Eukaryota > Metazoa > Arthropoda > Insecta > Diptera > Drosophilidae > Chymomyza > Chymomyza procnemis. The sequence goes on along the minus strand of JAWNOJ010000013.1, from coordinate 4,916,967 downwards.
GAAAGAAACTGTTTTAAGCAAAACTATAAAATGCAATTTTGTTTCAATTTTAATTAAACTAATGTTAATATTCCATAGGATATAAAATAAAAGTACAGAAGACTTGTAAAGTGCCGCACACCCCCCGCAGCGCCTTCGCATCATTATACGATGAGGCTGCTGTACGTCTTCGCGCTCATTTTGGCTGTGCGTTTGGCTTCGGTGTTTCTGGTACAGACCTACTATGTGCCAGATGAATATTGGCAGAGTTTGGAAGTGGCACACAAGCTAACCTTCGGGTGTGTACTAACATATATATATATATATATGTATGTCATTTAGGAGTCACTACAGCTGCTTAAAATCCTTTACAGCTATGGCTATCTTACCTGGGAATGGGTGCAGGGCATTCGCAGCTATGTGTATCCATTGTTAATAGCCGGTGTTTATAAATTACTAGCGCTTCTTCAACTGGACAGCGTACAAATGCTTGTGCTGCTGCCACGCATACTACAGGCCCTGTTAACCACCTATTCGGATTATCGTTTTTATATTTGGTCTGGTAAACGCAAGTGGGCTTTGTTTTTGATAATCGTACCATGGTTTTCGTTCTACACGGGCTCTCGCACGCTTAGCAACACTTTGGAAGCATCACTTACAACCATAGCGCTAAGTTATTATCCCTGGTGGGGTGAGAGTACTGTGTATTTGTGGCCTGCAGCCATCTGTTGCTTTTTGCGTCCCACCGCTGCTGTTGTTTGGTTACCCCTGGCCATTAATCATTTGCGCAAGAGCAAGGTATCTATGTTGCAATTGATTGTAAAACGTTATGTGCTAACTGGGTGAGTTAAAATGTGTTTAGCAACCAAAACATTACTAAATAATATTCCATTTTTAGTTTGGTTGTGGCTGCTTTTGGCATAGCCATAGATAGCTATTGGCATGGCCGTTTTATTGTGACTCCCTATGAATTCCTGAAGTACAATGTTGGCTACAATGTAGGCAGCTTCTATGGCTCACATGCTTGGCACTGGTACTTTACTGTTGGATTACCCACTGTGCTGGGCATTAACACTTTACCCTTTATCTATGGCATTATTGAAACTCTGCGCAAACCCGAAAAATTTTTGAACTGCAAGCAGCTACTTACTACCATACTTTTAACGCTGGTTACGTTAAGCCTGGTTGAGCACAAGGAGTTCCGTTTCCTAAGTCCATTACTGCCACTTTGTTTATATGTGTCCTCATTTGCTCTGTCGCGTTTAAGCTATAGCGCCTCTCGCACTTTACTTTGGTTCATAGCTGTGGTCATAGTAGTGGGCAATGTATTGCCCGCCTGGTATTTGAGCACCGTGCACCAGAAGGGACCAATTGAGCTGATGCCCAAACTGCGCGATATTGCAAATGAATATCGCGATGAGCGCGAGCATCGTGCTAATATACTGTTTCTTATGCCATGTCATTCAACACCCTACTATAGGTAAGCCTTTCGAATTTCCAACTAAAGTCATGCACTTCCAAATATCATATTTCTTTTGCAGCCACATACACGAAAACGTTACAATGCGCTTCCTGACCTGCGAACCAAATTTGCAACGCAAATTGAATTACAAGGATGAAGCTGAACAATTCTTTGACTCTCCTATGCACTGGCTACGCTCCCATGTACCTGTACATCCACGCACTGCAATGCCCTCACATGTTGTGCTATTTGATACACTAAAGGATAAAATCAGCGACTTCCTGGTCAACTACAAACTCCTGCACACAATAGACCATGCACAGTACAATAAATTGATTGAGTCTCAGGCTCAATTAGACAATTGGTCCGGCACGTTGGGTACTGCATCTCCCAAACTAGAGGCACTATTAAAGCAGGTGCAAGCACGTACTGGCAGTGCCATATTGGTGTATCAGCGTTTGCGTGGCGGCGAGGAAAATGCATTTAATAGAGAGGAACATGAGATCCCACCTCGAAATGCTGATGAAAATCAGTTTAATTAAAAAAAAAAAGAAATTATATGAAGTCTGTGACGAAAGTACTTTAAGCAAAGACTTGACACAAATCCAACCCTCCGTTCAGAAGCAAAAACCAACAAAGATATTTACAAACCTTTAATTTATTACAACTCTTGCCTTAGCAAAGTTTTTAAAACGTTTACGTACTTATGGATGGTATTGTTTAAAAGCGTTTTCTATGTACCACTCTGTCTTAGTCCGTAAAGTGTATGCCGCAAATTGAAAAGAAAAGAATGTTTCCAATTCTGAGAATATTAGCGAAAAAGGCAATATAGTAGCTATGTAAGCATTTATTTTTGAAGTGCTCCATTTTAGTTTGTGGAATAAAAATATAGTCCAGAAGTTCAAATAGTTAGTGTTTATTTTAAGTAAATGTGGAATATGAGTAGCAATAATAATTTGCTCTTTAACATTTTCGTATAAAAACCAATTTATTTAATTTCGAATTGCATGAGCGTAAGCGCATTAGTATTGAAAAACGCACTGTACCGATTACTTATCGTTGCTGTTATCGCTGTATTATCGGCAGCTTCATATTAGTGTTGCCAAACTTGTTGAGCGAAAAAGTGTCTGTAAAGCAGCAGCAGCCGCGGTCGTCGTCGCAGTAATTAAACGCTTTTTAAACCATAAATCAAGCAATTCCCCTAGATTTTTGCACAAGCGATCGCACGAACTATAAACACACATAATATGGCTGCTTCAATGAGAGCGCTGCTTAAAGTGCGAGGTAAGTAAAATGCTTGCAAAAAGCTAGCCATTAAATGAATGTGCGCAAAATTATATAACTGTAAGATTTTTAACATGAAAATCAAAGTGCATAACAAGTGTCCTCGCAAATAAGCGGCACAAATCAGCTTAATTTGAATTAATTGAAAAAATTAACAAGCCCTAGTAAATGTAAAATAATGACATCCAAAACGACGTGGCCGCTGTGTTGCGCTCGGTGTGTCAGCGCGTAGAAGAAGCAGAGATACTGCTGGTTCTGGGAGGAGGGTGATATGTTAAAGGGGCCGGATTCAAGGTTGACCTGTGCATGTGACCGACCCCAAGGTAAATGAAAGTTTATACTTTCAATTAGAGATGATTTTCTAAAAACAAAAATTTGGAATTCCCGATCCGCTATAAAAATGTTTACCTTGTGATTTGGCCGGTTACCAAACCTAGCCTATTTTTACCTAATCTATTGAAATATTTTTGAAATTTCAAGATTTTTACTAGAAGATTAGGTTCTTTCCTCAGGCCCTTTATTTAAATGATTTTAAAAATAAACCTGTGGCCTGTATTAAACAATCCCAACGCTTCATAAAATTAAATTGAATTCCTATGCTTTACTCCTTATCTACTACGCTTTTGTATGCAAAAGTTAATTATATTTTTTTCCTCTTAGATGGCTTCGTTGCCGGCGTACGTTGCAGCTCGCAATATAACAAGACCCGAGGCAATCTAAAGCTCAACGGCGATTCCCGTGTCATCTGCCAGGGCTTCACCGGCAAACAGGGTACCTTCCACAGTCAACAGGCGCTGGAGTATGGCACCAAGTTGGTCGGCGGTATTTCACCTAAAAAGGGTGGCACCGAGCATCTAGGTTTGCCTGTTTTTGCATCGGTAGCCGAAGCCAAAAAGGCCACCGATCCCCATGCCACTGTTATCTATGTGCCACCACCCGGCGCTGCCGCAGCCATTATAGAAGCGCTGGAAGCTGAAATTCCACTTATCGTGTGCATTACCGAGGGTGTACCTCAACATGATATGGTGCGCGTTAAGCACGCATTATTGCGGCAGGACAAATCTCGTTTGGTTGGACCCAATTGCCCTGGTATTATTGCGCCTGAACAGGTTGGTATGAGAGATGCTGCATTGAATGCTGATATTGTTTGACACCGCGAAGATAAGCTTGGGCTGGGGAGTACAAAGTTCAATGCGATTACGCGTTGGTCGGTTTAACGCTTTGTTGTGCTCTGCGCTAATTTATAAACGATTATTTTTGTTTATTTATCGTGCCGCTTATCAATTCGTACTGTTTGACGCATTTAATGAACAATTAGTAATTGATTACCTACTTTATATTATGCCTATAGTGCAAAATTGGCATTATGCCCGGCCATATACACAAACGCGGTAAGATTGGCGTAGTCTCTCGCTCGGGTACCCTAACCTACGAAGCGGTGCATCAAACTACTGAAGTTGGATTGGGTCAGACTCTTTGCGTGGGCATTGGTGGTGATCCTTTCAATGGCACAGATTTTATCGACTGTCTTGATGTTTTCCTTAAGGACCCCGAAACCAAGGGTATTATTCTGATTGGTGAGATTGGCGGTGTTGCTGAGGAAAAGGCCGCTGAGTACCTATCTGAGTACAATACGGTAAGTTTTGTTTACGCGAAATGCCGAACTTTTGACCAAGGGAGCTTGTTTTTGTTAACAGGGCATCAAGGCCAAGCCTGTGGTCTCGTTTATTGCTGGTGTTTCGGCACCACCCGGTCGTCGTATGGGTCACGCTGGTGCCATTATCTCTGGTGGTAAAGGTGGTGCCAACGATAAGATTGCTGCGCTTGAAAATGCCGGCGTCATTGTGACTAGAAGTCCAGCCAAGATGGGTCATGAATTGTTCAAGGAAATGAAACGCTTGGAGCTAGTTTAGATAGCCTATACTAAAACAAATGCAAGTAAAGAACTACACGACTCATATAAGATATGATTATTATCTTAAGCAGAAAGTGTTACGGAAAAACAAACTGAGAATTATTATGTCGAAATCCTAAATAAATTATTGTAAAATTTTGAAATTCGTAAGAAATGAATTCCATTATGTATATATTATACTTTCAATACTGCCACAGAAATGACAAAAAAAAAAACAACAGAAAAACCACCAAGAGAACAAAACTAAAAACTCAGCACCACGCACCAAAGATTTGAATTGTAATTTGCACACGGCTTAAAACACGAATATTTGTTTTTTATTGTTGCCTTATTTTCAAAGTCTTTAAAAAATAAAATTATGTCTGAAGTTCAATAGCAGCCAACTGCTATTTTAAGTTGTGGCGCTACTCGAAATATTAATGCGAATTGTATGTAAACAAAATAAATATGAAATTGTTGTCAAAAAGTTTAAAGTTGCGTATGTATTTGAAAAACTCTAAGCTAAACTGCGGTGTAGGGCACTTTTATAACTCGCGCCAAATAGATATTACGGCTAGTGTTGGTAAATGCGTGCTTTTGTGCCCATCGGCATATCGATAAAGTAAAATAACAATGTTGCACAAGTCACTAATCAAGCTGTCAAATGTATACTATTTAAATAGTGTTGCATAGCGCATACAGCAATTTGTCAAAATACATTTTTACATTGCATGTCTCGTTTTTCTTTGTGCAATTTATAAACATTTAGTGTACGAGTGTTAACAAATTAATTCGAAAATAGTAAAGCAGCTTAAGCTGCTGCTGCAAAAATATACATACAATTTGTAGCAATCCAATTTTCAGCCGAATAAAGCGATACAAACCAATAATCACCCCCATCCACAACAATGCAAGTGTGCAAAATTTTAGTGCTCGCAGGCAGCACAACTAAAAATGGTAAGTCCAAATAAAATTTCGGCTACTTTTCAATTCACAACTCAATTTTTTGCGTTACATTAAATAGCATATAGCAACATTTTACTTAATGCATGTTATTTTAAAGCCGAACGTGTAATGTGTAAGAGATGTTTAATGTAGACCAGGGACAAGAACACCGGCTGCATTGTGAGCCGCAAAGGGTTGACTGCCTGAGGAAACGGAGTCTCGAAAACGAAAATCAGTTCTTACCAAAATATGTATGTACACGAGTGAAGATCTTAAAGTCTGTGGTTATGCTGCATTTGCTCTATGCAGTGCTGCTTGCTGTATGTACTCGATGTATAATACCAACATTCGGTGAAATAGCAAATCATTTCGCGCAAGTGTTTGAATAATCTTCGTATAATTGCAATTAATGCTCATAAACACAGGCAAGCAGCCTTTAACAATTTCCAAGTGCCTGCATTCAAGATCAACTAAAAGGAGCTCTTTAATCTCTGTTTTCTTGTAAACTTAAGCGTGGTTCGTTCTTCTTTACAAGCCGACCAAGTTCTAAGGAATTTACAGATATCAACGTAAAATGATTGGCCTTTTTTCTAACACAGCAAGTGTATTGTTTGTTTTTAAAATAGATTTGAAATGGCTGTCTGTTGTTGCTCTGCTCGTCTCTAGTGCTGCTTTATTGAAAATCTATTTTGCGAAGTGCCATTTCCTTACCCCACTTCAACAAACGATTGCGTCTCTTTTTTTTATGTCGTCAGTTTGATAATATTTTCGTTGATTTTTCATCAACCCGAGCAAAAAGCAATGCGACACATAACAACGTAACTCTTAGCGCCCTGATGCCATTACTTTTGCCAAGATTTCATCTAGTTTATATTATTTATACAAGTTTGTATGCATATACATATATGCATATAACATATTGTTGTACATATTTTTATTTTATATACATACATATATATTGGCTTTGCATTGATATTTACAAATGCTAACTGTAAATAAACTTTACTACGACAGCACGCCTTGTGCCGTTTTGAGTGTATACCCTGCCAAAGAGCTTACTGCTTGTTAAATGACAAATGTTCTTGAAACTGTATGGGCTTGTCACTTATTATGAATAAAAATTTGCTCAGCGCCGTATGGTCGCTAGGTGACGTAAGTAAGTTATTGGCGCTAGATGGCGTAAATAAGTTTTTAATATTTGTAATATATAAGTAGGCTTAATTTATTTACATTGCCTTAGGTCGCATTTGATATTATTACAATTTTTCTTTTTTTTTAAGTTCCGCTTAACTAAGCTTTTTGGTTATACTTATATATATATATATATCTTTATCTTATATTTATGAAAATTTATTTACGATTTTAAAGCTTCTGCATGCATTTTAGGTAAAACTAAAATCGAACCTTGCATTTTCGTTTTAAGAAGCGAGTAAGCTACAGATGGCCACATTCCAATTGCTTGATATTAAAAATTATATAGAAATTCAAATACCAGGCGCATGCCAGTTATTGGGTTGTCAATAGTTATGGCTAAAGTAATTTGAGTACATACATTGAAGTAATATACCTCGTCCTATCACATTATGTGCTCATTAAAAATATTTTACATTTTTGTGGCCTGCCTCTCGAATTTCATTATTTCTTTTCGTTTTTGTCAATTTCAATTCTTTATATGTACAATTTTGCCATAATTAGTAAAGTTTTGTAAAGTTATTAACTAAACTAAGACTAAAAATAATTAACTAAGACCGCAGTATTGTTGTTGTTTTTACTAATAAATAGTCGCCTTATTTATATTTTCATTAATCGTGTCAAAATCTGGTGTAAAGTAGAAAAATAAAAGGGTCTTTAAATCATTTAGCAAGTTATTTAAAGTTATAAAAGTTTTAAAATGGAAAAATATTTTTATTTTATTTAGGTTATTTCTAATTTTACTAAGACATGATCTTGCATAAATCTTTTCATAATAAAATAAACACACTTAGGTAGGGTATAAAATCTTCTTCACTTTCCCAAAGAAATTGCCGAACTTTTTCGCGTTGCTTTTGTTGTTGTTGTTGTTTCTCGATGATGCTATAAACGAAATGTCGTCGTCTATAATATTTGTTGTCTTTCGATTCTTGTGCTCTTAGTCAGTTGTTGCGCCTTTGTTCGTTTGTTGTTTGCGATCCAACTTGTTTCGTAGTCTTTGCTGTTTTTGCTTTGCTTCGATTCGCATCGTCAAGATATATGCATTGTGTTTACATTTTAATTCTATATATATATATATATAATAATAATATATTATCCATACTAATCTGTATGCTTTACTAGAGGTACGAAACAATTTGGTGTGGCCACAAACAATGCACTTGCCGTGCAGAGTGCGAGTATGCCAAGAATTTGTTTAAATTAATTTATGGCAAATTGTATATGTGCCAGTGTATTATGAATAATTATATATTTAATAGGCGTGGCAGTTACGCTTGTTGGCCCATTTTATTCAATGACTCAAGCCTATAAATACAATGTTGCAGGGTCTAAACGCAAATGCAATTCCCAAGGTAATTTAATCAGAAAAGTTTTGCTGTCTGTCAGTTCGTAAAATATATATGTGGGGAGCTTCTGATAACTGCTTTTTGCATATTTCATTAGTCCCGTAGGTGCTTTTTGGTCCTTTTTGTCTAGGGTCAGACAATCAAACGTGTGTGTGGGGGGGTGGGGGGGAGGCTACTATGTAAGCGCCTTTGTGTATGCAACACGAATTTTAATAGTTATGCTGGGCAGCAGCAAGTTAAGCAGCACTGGCACAAGCTCCGAGTCGCCACCACACCCATACACTCACACACTCACTTAACTGCTTTACAGGCACTTTTCTCTTGTGGCAAGTTTCTCTTCTATGTCAGCTTAAAAGCAAGCTCATCCATCATAGTGCATATATAATATATTTTATGGCTCGAATTAAATGAAGCGAGCCACACAATTTATAAAGTTCTAAAAACGAAATTATTTTTAGGCATGTCATTTTTTTTTTCAAATCATTTAAATCGAATCTCCCAAAAGCCTGTCCACGCTGTTTTCCAAAAACTCGTATATCCGCATGCAGTCATCCAAGTGGCTGTTTTACAAAAGTCGAAAATCCCATGATTTTTGGACTCTATGCAGATTAGTTTAAATTAAAAATAATTCTTGATGTTTGTTTTTAAAAAATCAGTACAAGCTATCAAACCTTTACCAAACTTTCATATATTATGAACCACATTTTTTTATTTATTATATATTCAAGATGCCAGTGCATGCATTAAGTAACTCAAAGACTCCTTCCTGCCTCAGCTCGCTTGCTAGCACCACAAGAGCAACTATAGTAATGCCTTTCATGGCCACAGGGGCGAATTAATTAAAATTAGATTTAAGACCATCTCCTGAGCGCCTGGACGCCTTTAAAACATTTAACATTTTAATTGCCTCATAAAAGATGGAACCACAATGAGTGTGACAGCGCTGACAAGCTTGGATGTGCGCCTAATGAAAGAGTTGACGACGTTAGTTGGTAAAAGCATTTGGCGCCTAATTAGATTATGGGCTATGAGGGAACGTCGGCTGAGCATCGATTTGTTGGGATTAATTGTACGCGCAATTGAATGTCGGTGGATTTCAATTATCTAATTAAGTACGTAGGCTAAGACTTGATTGTTGCTTTAAATCAAAAGGCTTAAATAGAGAACTGAAGATAATTCAAGTTATAATTGCAACCCTACCTTCATAAAGATAAAGATATCATAATTTTCGAATGCTTTTTGGAAACTCGAGGTTATCCATTGTAGGAAATATCAATACTAATAATGTGTTCTAGGCCAATATTGTTGCAATACTTGGGGACGGGTAGCAGTGTTCTTATGTGGGTCTAGCCTGGTGCAATTTTCACGAATAATGTTTCGATGTTCTTACTTAAGAAAATATTGATTGACTTTTTGATTGATTAATAAAAAGATTGTTGAAAGATGCTCAATTTGGCAGACAAAGGTAAGATAGAGTTAAGAGTTAAGATAGAGAAAAAGAGGAAATCGTTAAGGTTATAATAGTGAAAGTATATATAGATATACAAAATGTAAGTATGTAATAGAGGTAAAAAATTACGAGTAACTCAGAATAGGATGATAAAAAGAAATTGGTTAAAATGTGCGAGAGAGTCAATCAGCTCGAGTGAGAGCTTATGTAAAGATAATATGCCGTAGCATGTTATACATATGATTTCCCAGTTTTTATGCATATTGAAGTTTTGTTGCATTGTTTTTTTTTTAATTAAGGAATGTTTATATTTCCATGACAAAAATATTTGTTCTGTCATGTTTACGTTGAAAGTTATTGGGTTTCAAAGTAAGGAATTTGAAGCATTTGTAAAATTTTTGTGTTGCACATGGTGTTTGGCACACCACACTTGATTTATGAAGAACTATGTTATCAAGCTAGGATTGCACAAAAATTGTTGACACTATAATGTATATAACTATAAAAAAAGTTACTTGAACTTTGCACAATGTTGCAACATTTTGCGGTTGTTCACAAGCCAATGTATTTCCTAAACTATTTTCTATTACAAAACATATTTTATGAATATGCTTCCGTTTGGGAATCTTTCTTATTAACACTTATTAAGCAAATGCCAAACTTTTAGCTCAATTAAAAGTTTAGATTGTGTTGCAACAGTTCCTTTGTTTAATCATGGAAGGGTGGGGATACTAGTTGGGCTACTAGAGTATAGCTCTTTCTTAGTGTCCGTGACGACACACCCACTCAAGCACAGACAGTGACAAGGTTGACACAACAAACCGAGAGCCATTTCTCGCTCACACACACACACTATCTCTCTTTTTCTCTCACTCGCTAATGCATCCATAAAAGCTGTGCATTGAGATTGCAGCGGAAGTGACAAACGCGGCAGCCTCCACTTGGCCTCGACATGCAATGCGCTTTTAAGCTCACACACGTGCGGCAGGCTCCAATACTTTTGTTTGCGTTGTTGCTGTCTTTTTGTATGGTACGCGAGAGCGTTAAATCTCCGAAAACATGCTCACGCTGGCTCTCTTGTGACCCAAATAAGATGTCGTAATTGCAACAAAGCGACATATTACGTTAGAATACGTTCATTTACCGTCTGCGGGAGAGAGCAGTCGAGCAACAGCCTTACAGCAGCCACTTGTCGTCTTACTTCCTTCTTTGGCGTTTTCGTCGTCGTCGTCGTCGTTGACTGCCTTTGCCGTTACGTTAAGAGCGCAAAGTAAACACCGTTGTTTGTTGTTCCAATTCCATTTGTTTCAGAGCACGCACAGCTTCTGCGACTACTGAATAATTTACTTATTACGACGCATTTGTTGTGCTCTCCCTTCGCTCCAAGAGCGCCCCTTCCTTTTAAGCCTTTGTATATATGAGCAAACAATTAGCCTAATCGATAGCATATTTGTTTAATTTTTTCTTGTTTTGAGAAAAGCAATATTTGCTGCTGCATTCATGTGTTGCATACTTTGAGGCTTAGCGAGTGGGTTTAGTAGAGTAGGGAAGAGCTAGATGTTAGTTTTCTAAATAATTATGCTGAAACATATCTAGGCTATTAATAGCTGGAGAGTTTTGCAATCAATCAGATCAGAGCAGAGCAGTTTGCATTAGAAAAATTTTGTTCTCTATATAACAACTTTTGTAACTCGGAATGTGTTTATAGCTAACTATTCATATTAAGATTTTGCAGCACTTTGAGTTTAGTTTCATAAAATCTTAATTGGTTCAACATAAGTATAAGCAAAAGGGGTAGCTTACTTCGACGGTCCTTTAATTGGATATACTGACTTGCAGAACATTCTTGCTTGATCTAGCGTTACGTAGACGCGTCTAGTGTCTTAACGTTATATTGTACCGCCCGACATGAGCCTACAAAGGAGACCATTAGATTTCCACTACGCTGTCAATGGCCTTAGGCTGCCTGATTTCCTTTATTCTCCTTTTGCAGTATAGCGCGTCTTTAATTGTCATCTTCCATCGGACTCTACTTTAGTATGTATTTGTCAATTCGTTACCGCATAAACCCAGAGACGGCATTTCCACTTTTGTGCACCTTCTCCAGGTGGTACATGGTCTTCCAACTCTACTTCCGTTTGATGAAAGGAATACTAGCGTGTTGCTTGCTTGGCTTTGACCGTGTGGCTTAGCAGTTCCCCATTTGCCAAAAACGCAAAAAATGCGCAATAGGCAGCGGTTTATAAATATTTGCATTTGATTGGTCACTGACGTAGATGTTTCTATGAAGGCTTTTTTCTTTTTTTTTACTCAGATTAAGTCATCGAATTTCCAAACGTCCTTTTAACAAAAAGAAATTTCATCAGTTGTGCAAGTGGTTTGGTGCTACAGAGTTCTGTACTTAGTGGTACAGAACCAAACAGAAGACTACTAACCACATAACCAAAATGTTAATGAATCAACGTCAGTATTGGGGAAAACCCTGTAATTGTTTGTTACAATATGAACTATACTCTCGTTTTACACCTGTCTGTCTTTTGGTGAAAAACTAGGACAAAGCGCACACAATGCGGCTGCAGCTGCTCAATCACATAAAGAGTCAGTTAGTGAGCTTGACATGAATGGGGTTGGCTGTCGCTTGTCTCATAAAGACTTTAAGTGCAGCATATTACACACACACACACACACACTCGAGAAGCAACTACAGGTACACAAACCCATATACATATGTGTATGTAACTAGGCTTTCCATTGGCCTCCTTGTGCGACATTGCAATGTGTTTAAGGTTGTCACATCATCTCCAACATCGTCATCATCACCTTTACCATACTTATATCAAGTTGTCGTCCGCCTGCTTTCAGCCATGTCAGTCATGTTGATGACTTTGTTATGTATCATCTGCTCATGCTTTGGCTTCTCCTTCGTCCTTTATCCCTTGTTTTAGTTTGCAGTACATTTTAAGAGATTTTTTTTTTTTTATGATTCCCTTACTATGCATGACATATAGTAGAAAAAGCATCCAATAAAAAAATACACAAACATCCTGTCAAGGATAAATGCATTTTGAGTTTCATAATTGACAGTTAAAAGGCATTTGTACCGCATATATGTGATGGATTGTGAGGTATGTGGGTTTGTGTGTGAGCTACTGTATGTAAGTGTGTTTGCATATGTACTTTGATCATTTCCTGTTGTAATTAAACTGTGTTTTTTTTTCTGTTCAAACAAGTTTTTTATTGCCAGCATTTCGGCATTTAATTAAAATTGTACAACATTGAGGCTAGTACACAGTATATAAATACAGTAAGGACTCGTAGTAAACGAATGGCAGACAATATCGACAAGAAGATCGGAGGTTCGATACCTGCAGGTAAATTTGCCTAGGACTGGCATAGTTAGCATAAAAAAACGCTATTTGCCCAAGTAAACCTCTAATGATTATAGATACTTGGGTTTGGATTCAGTCTCTGTTCGTTATCAATAGAGACATCTTTATGCTCCGCCTTTGGAGCGATGACAGCATAGTCCAAGGGGAATAAATGATTAAATTTATTTTTATGATTTATTTCAAGACTTTAGGTTCCTAATTTAAATTAGATAAATCGTTCATTGAAAATATAACACCAAGTTTTTTTTTAATGTACAAAATTTGAACAGAATTCAACTATATCATAGTGTGAATAGGTCTTAAAACTGGTTTTGCACAAAATTTGTTTCTTTTCATTTCATGCTTTGAAATACAATGCAATTTTTATTTGATAAATAAGTCATTTGAATTACATTAAGAAAAGACTAAGGTATAGTATAGAATATTTATATAAATAAGTAAATTCTTTTAGATTGAGAGACTTATATCTAGGAAAAAAAAACTTCACAAATGAATTGTTTATTTTTGAGCAAATGGCTTGTCTTGTTTGTTTATAAATATATTTTATTACAAATTCTGCGCTCTCCTATTTCAAATGTATGTGGTCGATTAACATCGACAATACAGTCTTGTAAAATGCAAAAACCCCATTAACGAGGGACTTGTATTTAAGAAAAAAACGCATCAATTGTTTATATATGAGAAAATAGCTTTCTCTACATAGTTTAAATTGATATTTGGTTACAAATTCTACGCTGTCCTATTTCTAATAGTTAATAGAACTGTATTATAAATCCATAGTAGAACAGATCGACCAAAAATACGATAAGGCCTAAAATGGGTTACAAATGAGTTATTCTGCTCGTATTGTAAATATCGCAAGATTTTTCCAAGTTCTGCGCCAAATTTGGCTATAAATATATTATAACCAAAAATAATAATATATCCCTTATGGTATCAGTTGGTAAGGAATATTGTTAAGTAAATTTCGACGGTCGACGCCAATATAATATAACCCCAAAGGCATCGGTTGATGAAAAATATTGTTTGAGCCAAGCTCGACTGTACCTCTTGTTGATAGTGCAAACTGCAATTCAATTTTGGAACACATATGTATATTCCTTACAAAAAAAGGATGTGCAGAAATGTTACTATATTGACAAACTTTATCAATTTGGTTTATTAATTTACTGTTTCATTGAATATTCCATTTAAAAAAACTTTCAAGCCGTATACATTTTAAAAATCCCCTAAAGAATTTTTGCTGCAATTTGCAAAACAAAAATCAAACAAAGTTTGCCACAAACATTCCTGTTACGCACACAAACGCACGCAGAGATACAAATACATGCGCGCACACATACACACACACGAGCATTTGCACGCTCAAGGTCTTGCTGTGGCCTGCTTGGAAACGCAAACGATGTGTAAGAAGGATGCCCAGCAAGAACAATAATACGCAGCGTACGCAGCAGTAAGGACAACAAAACGGAAAAGAGTACCATAAGGAAGCGCAGAGAAGATAGCTAGGCTAGCGGAGAGTACACAAAAAGAGTAAAGGTAAAAATTGCCACCCCAAAATCAAACGGTACGCATTTGATAGAGCAACTCTGCAACGGGGCAGCAAAGGAAAGTAAGTGAAGTGGTGTGCAGGGGGGGAACTAAAAACGCTTTAACCTGTTTTTTTTTGCGCTTGTATTTTGTATATACTAAGTATATAATTGCTTTTGTTGTTGTTGTTGCTGTTGAGACGATGCGAAGCTTTTACGCACTCGATTGCGCTCTTGTGCTTGCGCTCGCGTTTACCTTGCTACCCCCTGTTGTGTGTGACAAAATAGGCAAAGAGTTATGTGTGCGAGAGAGGGAGCGTGAATAAATGAGTGAGTGAAGAGCGTGTGTGTTTGGTTAGCGAAGAGAGCGCGCGCATGGCGGCCTAGCTGGGCAGTCTTTGTGGCGGCTGTAACGACGGCAGCGGCCCAGTATCCATCCGTGTACGTTCGTGTCACCCAGCCAGTCAGCCAGTATCCATTCGGTCGTGTTCCCATAATGTCTGCCAGCGGAGCGCAGCGCTTGTCGTCGTCGTCGCCGTCGTCAACGTTGTCATTGTCACCAACACCAACAGCCTCAGCAGCAGCAGCAAAAGCAGCGCCCGAGCAGCAGCAGCTTAAAAATACATTTTCACAATGAAAACGAAGCAAGCGAGTGCAAGAGCAAGCAAATAGTTTTGTATTTACTTAAACATTTTTTGTTGGTGTATATTTTTTGCGTTAAAAATATATAAATAAATACAGCAAAAAAACAAAAAAAAAAAAAAAATGTTAAGAACATGTATGAAAAAAGAAAAAGAGCAAGAAGTGGCACGCGTTTAGCTATAAATTAAGCACACACATACACACATACACAGGAAAAGGAAGCAAAAGCAACGAAAAAAAGTGTTAGTGTTGAAAATAGCTCAAAGAGCAGTGTGTGAAAACTCTAATAATCGTCGTAATTACGTTAAAAAAGTGTTGAAAAATTAATTTAGTTTTCTTTATTTTTGTACATTTAACACTCGTATAGGCTTTTTTAATTGCTTGATTTTTCTTTTTTGGCGTTTTATATACATACACATACACGCACGCAGGCACACACACACACATATGCAATACATAGCAAGCTTTGCACACGTTTAAATGCGCTGGCTGGCTGCCTCTGTGCGTGTGACTGCCTCTATATCGTCGCTTCGGTTTGGTTCGTTGCTCGTTTGGATGTTCGATACGTTATAATAATTTGACTCGCTTCGTTTTTCAATTTTGTACTGCGCGTCTGCGTTTTGAACCAGACCCATCGAAAGACAGGAACAAACACTGCCATTTAACTAAAGTTTATACCTTTAGCCCACTTCCACATATATGCCTTAATATGCATACATTTTTCTGAAGTTATTAAGCTAAAATTTATTACTAATTTAGCTGCATTGTTAAGAAACTATTACGCTGCTGCAATAATGGCATGCTTAAACCCCAAAACGCAGCGTTCTCTCATACCTCTCTCTCTCTATATGTCGGGCTGCCCTTACTCATATCTCTCCGGTACATGCGCTGTTTAACACCTTATACTAGCATTTCTCAGCATTTTTTTCGACAGCGCAACAAATTTCTAGTACAGCTATACTATATGTATATATACATATATATTCTATTTGTTGGACGCCAATGCCGACCGAGCTATGGCAACCAACAGCTGCTAAGAACAGCAGGGAATCCAACAACAGACACGACGCTTCAGCATGCATTTGCTTTACTCTAGGAAGTTTTTATACCCTGTCCCGGTTTTTCTGTTTTTTTTGGTAGTTCTTCAGCTAATGCAATTGGCTGGCTGTTGTCCCAAATTCTTGGCGAACTTTGCCTCGTTGTTACTGCTTCTTCTTGAGACCTGTTCGTGTGCCACACGTCGTATGCGTGTTTTTTTTTGTATTGTTGTCGGGCACCTGCCTGCCAGCGTGCGCCATGCCATCGTCATCAACAACAATATAAACATCATTGTCATTGCTTTTTCAAGACATTCAGCACATTTTCGTCGCTTTCATTATTTTCACATATTTTTTGGGTATTTCCCAACACATATTTCCATTAATGGCATTATTGACTAGCTAAAAATTTAATATTTTACATGTGCCAAAAACTAAAATTTTTAAATTTGTTAAATGGTTTTTACTAAGTAGTTGTGATTGGTAGTGTAGGAGAATAAAGGCAGAATTTTTAGTATTTATATTTAAGTCACTCTTGTAAAACTAGAAAATGGGCCTAAATATTTGAGTTTTTTTTAACAAATAATTGTTGGATTCTTTGAAATACTTAGAATCAAAGCAATACTTTATTTATATAATTTACAATAAATACAAAACACGCTTTTTATTTTGTCATATTAGCACCCTTGTTTCATTCCATTTCATTTCACGTTCGTTAAATAATGCTTCAGTGCTGAAGGTGTGCGCTTCTTTGCCGCTTATGGAATTTGATTAAAGGACGTACTGGTTTAAGCATTTCAATAAAATTTGCTTTTACAGATTTCAATGAAGAAATTGAGAAAATAAAGCTACATTTATAAATTTGGGCTTATTGTATGAGGGTTTAAAATTAAATATTAATTAACTGTTAATTTTTGTGATAGGAGTTTCGTGTTTTAATCCATATCGTTTCATATTTGAAAGCGCTAGTTCTTTATATATTATTTGAAAAACTATAAATCAAATCAAATTTATTTATAATAAAAAGTAAAAACGATTTATTTAAATAAATTAAGACTAGCTATTAGTCTTATTCATTGTTAATTTTTGTGACAAAAGCACAAACTTTTTTATTCCATTACGTTGCATATTTAAAAGCAAATAATACATTCAAACAGCTTGAGCAATTATAATTATTGTAATATTATGTATTTTAGTTCAAGTTTGTCAATTTCAAATTTTTTCTTATAGTCTATAAATTATAGATATAATTCCAGATAATCTTTGTAGTAGTCATCTCTATGAGATAGATTGTTTTATAAAAAAATATTTTTCGCATTATTCTGATTAAATGCAAGATTTGTCAGTAAAATTACATTTGGTCAGCAACTATTGAACTTTACACCATGGCGCTGCTGCTACCAAGTCTTAAGTTTTTTAATTTCACAAGCTGCTTTGATTTTCTAGAAATTAATTTTTTCACCATTTCAGTTTGCGAGCGTCTTCAAGTAAAACACATTCTTTACCACTTTTGCTTTCAATGTTATTTTATCATTAAATTCTATCTGAATTATTGCATTCTTATTTTTTACCACCCAAAGTACATTCAACTTTTCTGGGCAAACAACCCCTAATAAATAATAAACCCTCTACCTCCTGAAAATTAGCATAATTATAAGGAAAAGTGAAAAGACAACATGTTTAGATACAATAAGCAAAGCAGCTATAAAAAGAAACTGGTCTATCTGAGGCAAAAAGCGCCCTCAAAAAACGTATAGAAAGGATTCGCATACTTCTTGGATTGTGCCAAAATGATGACACTAGGCCCGTGGTGCAGTTTTAAATATCAAAATAAATTGTAAACAAGGTCATCAATTTGTTTGCGTGTATATGTGTGCGTGTGTGTGTTTGGCAATTACTTTTATAAGGTTATAGATACAGAAAACGAGCGATTCCGGATTCTCCGTACGCCAATCGGTTTGTGCTTTTGCACTCGTAATACGCGCCGCCGTACCTTTTGGCAAGCGCTTTTTTTTTTTTATTTAAAGCAGTAATTTCTTTTGCTTTTGTTAAAAATCTGGTTTTCTTACAGCAAAATGTGTGCCACAAGCAAATTAAAGGAAACTTCATATAACCTGACCTAAAACACAAACTCAAAAAAAAGAAAAAACAAAAATTCAGAAGAAAATAAAAAACATTTACCAAAAAAATCACAACAAAAAGCTTTAAATAAATATTTTTAACTATACATACATAATTTTTAAGTGTACCATTATAAAATATAATAATATTATATATAGCAAAGAAAATTTGCAAGTGCAGTCAAGACCAAATTCAAGTAAAATTTAAATTTAAAAATAAAATATATACAAGAAATAAAAATAAAGGAAAGCCTGCAGCTTGTGATTTTCGGTGATATGGTGTAAATGTGATAAAAGTTATAACAAAACATAAAAAGTTTTAATATAATAATAACAAACATAACAATTAACAATTTTACTACCACAAGCAGAAAGGAAGTTAAAGAAGAATCAGCTTAGCAGTAAGAAGAAAACCTTGTAAAGTGCTCTGAAAAGTTCTCAACTTGTGTTTTTGAAATTCATTTTCGTTTGTTTATTGCAACAATTTTTCTACAAAAGTTAAACTTGTTATGAAAAAAAAACAACAATAATAATAATAACTATATACATCATACAATATATATATATACACACACACACACAACTAAGCCTTGTCGTCTTATATATAATAAAAACAAAAATAACTTAAGTGAAGCACAAAAAAAAATTAAAATCAAATATAATTATAAAAAGTTTTAATAATATAAAGAAGAAAATATAAAATAATAAAAATTGGCCCAAGCAGCGGAAACAACGCATGGAATTTGTATATTCTGTCAACTGCACTGCCGCAAATTTTTGACAAATATGATTTTAATAACTATTCAAAAAACTCGTATAAACTTTTAAACGTAAATATTCTTATGAGCTCTTAAATTAACTTAAAAAGACAACAGCCACTGTAACGTCGAGCAATTTTCCAAAACTACTCTGCAATTTATATATGAAAAAAATGCAATAGACAGATTATTCTCTCTCTCAACCTGAGGTAAATGAAAATCGATTAAATGCTCTAGTTAGTGTTTATTTTTCACTTTTCCTTAAGTTTGAAAATTATATCCGAAAGAATATAATATACATACATCATATATTCCTTAGTATTAAGCATTTCTGCATTTGTTTGAAATAGTATATATGACGTGTGATTTGAGTAAATTATTAACGCGAAAAAACTGGTTCTAATATTGAAACTTTAATATAGAACTAGTTCTATAAAGAAAATCGTACTTTTTGCGAATTTCCAGTCGCTTATTTAACTTCATGAGGAATTTGAACTTATTTTATTTTAGTGCGATTTATTTGTGTAGCTCCCACTCCCCGCACATAGGCAGGTATTTTTGGGTAAAACTGTTTTCACGGAACATAAGCGTTCGTGATTTGTTTTCTAGAAATAGTTCAGAGATAAAAATTTTTTCTTTGCTAATATCATTCTGTTTATATATGCTGTCTCGAAAACTTAAAGGCCTTTTAAAAACTATATTAACTTTAATGTTTCCTCTTTTCCGGTGGAGCCTACGCTGTTCAGAACTAGTTTAAATATAATTGTTCTAAATTACTCATAGTGTCTCCGTCTGGATTTCCTATTTTTTTGTAGTTACTTCCTAATAAAGGTTTGCGAATAAAGTTATTTTTTGCTAACCTCAGGGTATTACTATCTTGAAGACGCCCCTTTTTTACCATTAACCATATCTACTAGTTTAAGTTTCAAAATCAGGTCTTCAAAATGGCATAATTGCCACACTTGAGCTTTAGAATAAATTTATATAGATTAACAATTGTATCCCAGGCTATTGTTGTTTTCCTATTGAAGAATTTTCATACAGCAGCATAAAGGAAATAAGGTTTATCGATATTTAAACTTGCAAGCTTTGTTGGGGGAATTGAGCATAAGAAACACCAAACACCATCTTTTTTTTTAATCGGAACATTTATGAACCCCAGAAGCTTTTAAAAGTTATAGTTCATCTCGAATGTTTTATCTATTCCGAATGAGTAAGGACCCATTCGATCTGTCTGATCGGCAGTTAAGAAAAGTAAAACTTGCTTAAATGTTAATTGAGTTTCTTGTGCATATTTTAATCGTTATATTATGTATAAAAGGGGTTTTCTGGGAATCATTTTGTCAATTGGAGCGCACAGATGATCGGAATGGGGTTTGGCGATTGAAGCCATTCGTGACTGTTCCGCTAGCGTATCCTTTTAAAGGAAATCCTTTTGAAAGCGTTTTATTTTTGTTTACGATATTGTGATGTTGCTATATTGAACAATGGCCTTGACAGCTTTAAAGCATACGCTTTTTAAAATTTCCTTTTTTCATCCTGGCCGCTTTGTATATCATATTTAATAAAATTAATTTATTTTTCCTTCTTATATTTTTAGTACACTTTACGTAAACTGTGATTATGAGTTCCACTAAATCTCAAGTAGCCATTGCTACAAATATTCCAAACAACTTAAACTCCTCCTCCGGCGCCATAACAAATTCAGGTGCAACGGCCATAGCAGGTGCAGAAGCGACGTCATCATCATCATTATCGTCGTCATCCCTAGCAGCAGCAGGAACTGGTACAGCGGCAACAACTTTTGCAGCCGTAACAACGTCATCAACAACTACAACTACTACCATTGCTTCCAGCAATCACAACAACAACAACAATAATAATAGCAGCAATTCAAACTGCAACGAGGAACAGTCAGCCGCCAATTTGGGTCGTCAGAATAGTTTTGGCAATAGACGAGTAAGTTTCAGCCAAATAAACAAAACGTCATGCACATGTCAACGCTTGCCGCCGCCGCATGGCTGACCCATATCAATAGCAGCAATTCTCTCAATATTTGCACGCGCGCTCTTTTTCTCTCTATATGTTGCACATAAACTGCAACAGCCATGAACTGACCCAAGTGGATGCTTCTTAGCAAGTTGCACGCATAAGATACACGCCCATTTGCGAACTGCGAAAAGCGGAAAAAAAACCGTACTAAATCTGGGTCAGGTCAGGACACATAATTTTGCAATGGCAAATATTATGTATACGCCATGGGTGGGGATGGGGTTAACTATATGCCAAGAAATGTTGACTATGCAATTATTAAGTGTACAAAGGTATTACATATACTATCTATATAAGATGCGATGATATGTGCATGCACATATTTAGCTAGGGAAATTCCCAATCGACCCAATTGCAATATGTAAACGTGTTTTTGATTGGGGCTGCAAACGTGTGGGAGACAAGCAAAGAGCGAGAGAATGAGTACAACCAACCATGTACATAAGCATTGAGCACACCACCATCAGCAGCAGCAAGCAGTTAGTCAGTCGTTCATGCATTCAGTTTGTCAGTTTTATGTCGAGTTCAAGGTTTATGAGTGTATGTGCTGGTCGGTCTTGTTTAACTAATACCAATACTGCTTTTGCAGAGATTATGCATTAAAATTTATAGCCTATTTCAAGCCCCCTAAAGCATATATATATAGTAGTACATAATATGTTTGTTGTATATATGTACTATGTAGCGAAGCGAGCATTTGTTCAGACTTCAATCGCTGTTGCTGCTGCTGCTGCTACCACTACCCTCAAGGTCGATTTATTGATTTTTCAAAAAAATCACTGCAAAAGCCAAAGGCCAGTCAGAGTTACGGAAGTGATTGAAGTTGAATTCAGTAAGCATTTCGCCAGCTCTCTTAACTTTTTATTGTTTAGTATATAATATATACATATTTACTATTATGCAGCGCCCCCAAGTATGCAACAATTGCTGTAGTCATTATATTTGTTTATCGTTTCATGAATTAGTTATTAAAGTTGGTAGTTGTTAGTTATAATGTACATATTGGTAGTAATTAAGGCTGCAAAGTTTTTGTTAGTCAAATCGTAAATGTCGTCGAACTATGGTTTTGATACAGATAAGAAACTACAAAAGTAACTATATAAAGTAAAACCATTTGAGTCATGGTTATATATTGGCTTTTATAACAGAACTGCTTCATTGCTGACCAATCTCTTCAAGTGTACTAGGAAATCAAAACAAATTTGTTTTATTATTGTTATTTTTTATTGTAAGTTTAAATTATTATTAAATGTTAATTTATCTGTGTATGATGCAGCAAAAAAGTGCCAGTTTGGTATAATGTGTTTAGGTTTACGAAAAAAAAAATTTGGGGAAACATTTAATTACGATTTTTGACAATTTTTCCTTAACTTAAGGTGGCCAATACAACTCGTATGGACCTCGCTAGTCGTAGCGCACTCGTCTCTATACCCGAAAGTCGCTGATTTCCAGCCTGTAGCACTGGTGCATTTGCCTAGCACTGGCATAGCTAGCAAAATATCTCTTTTCGCTCAAGTAAATCTCTATTGGTTTAAGACTGAGCATTGAATTTACTAGTTTTCTCTAGGCGATCCGGCTTTGCGGGCTTTCTTTTGTTGGTTACTCCTAGGGAGAATAGATCCTCCTACAGTTCATTCCATTGGAACGGAATAGATCCTCCTACACTTGGTCTTTGCATCTGTGTCCCCTTTGTCTTTCTTAGTTGGCGAACAACTTTTTTACTGAGCATCTTCATTCTTAAGAACGACACCTCAGACGTATCGTAATACGCTAGATGACATCTATGTCGTCACATACAATTCATGCATTATATGCATGCGATAGTCGTCTCAAATCCAAAACGAACAGAAGATTTTGTGAACCCATGCTTCTGCGGGTAGGATGAGCGTCTTGTAGAGCATTTGTTTTCGTCGGTCGAGACATGTCTCTGCTACTTATCTGGTTACTAAGGCCATAGTAGCACCTATTGGTAAGAGTTTTCTTTGCTTAATCTCTAGGCGGTGCCCAAGCACGTGGATTCCTTGACAATTTGCAAAGTATAACAGTCAACCAGTTACCTGGTATGTCTTATTTAATTTAATAGCCTTCTGTACATAACGTACATTGCAGGGTATACCTGGCGGAGAAGTTATTACAAATTGAAAAATGTTGCGTAAAATATAGTTGTCTGATTTTCTTAAAATAAATACATACCTGGTATGTCTTATTCAATTTAATAGCCTTCTGTACATAACGTACATTGCAGGTTATACCTGGCGGAGAAGTTATTACAAGTTGAAAAATGATTCGTAAAATATAGTTGTGATTTTCTTAAAATAAATACATATGGCATTAATGAAAATTTGAAAAATTGTTCGCTTTCTAGACCTAACATTTATGACAAATCTGTCTAGAATACAGTAGCCTAACTAGATTAACGACTAAGATTTCTATGACACATATACGAATGCTGTTGTCCTTATCAATAAATACAACTTATAGGTTTTTGTAGCAACAAATTTTAGAATTTAAAAACAGCGTCGACAATAGATACTAATTAAGCGTCTTATATTGAAGCTTTTAGCCCAACACTTTGCATGGTAACTATTGATTTCGTTCTTTCACTTGAAATCCTTGCTCATTATTGGAAACTTAAGTCCTTTGACTCTAATCAATTCACAGTGACAGTTTATGGGTCGTTAGCAATTTTTTCAAGGTAAGATATAATGGATGTATATAATTTAATGATGTCAGTCTTGGACTATACACTGCATGCCTTTAGCTCATATAGAATTTTTTTTTCCTGGAAAAATCAATGTAACGGCAATAATAAAAGAAGAAAACAAATTATATGCTTGGTTGACTTGGCTGACTGACTGACTGACTGACCGAAAATGAGAGAATGTTTGATTAACTGAATGGAAAAATGCAATAAGTGATGAGACAATAAAGAAGTTCAGGACTTTTCAATATATAGCGATAAAATTGTGAAGGTCACGTTACATTTTTTTTGGCAGCTAATGGATTTTAAATGCTTGTCAATTCAATTAGGAAACTGCACTGAACGAGTGTTTTTTCTCTGTAAATACGTTCTGTTTGTAGTTTCATAAAAACGTTACTAGTAATCCAAATAAAAAAAAAATGGTTTGGTCAAAAGCGGCGTATACTAATAAATAGCATTCGAATTTAATACTGTTTACTTAAAAATCTCTGAAATCTTTAACATTTGCCACGACTTACGATTCAAAATTAAAAAAGAAAATTCACTACCAATCTTCAAAATACCCGTTTTTACCCTTTTAGGATTTAAAGTTTGTTTTCTGCACATTTCCGAAATTGTCATTGTTTCAATGTTGTTAACCACTCGTCTATATAACGTTTATATAATGCAACAATTTAAAAAAAATGCTGCACACGCAAAGTGTCGCTTTATCGTTAACTCTTCTAGAAATGCAGTTTTAATTCCCTTAGCAATTGTTTTCAAAGTAAATTAAATTTAGATGTATTTTTGTTGGAAAGTTTTAACAAAGCGAATACTATAAAATGTCATAAGGCTGTTCTACAAAGATTTGAAAGTCTTCGCAAAAGTGAAACTAGTTTAAGTGTACAAACATGGTAATTATAAACTTTTTATAAGAGCAGCTACAGTTTCCGCCATCAAATAGAAGTCATTGCTTGAATTGTAGCTATATATTTTAGATATCATTTGGTTTGTCATGATTTCCAAAAATCGGTTAAATCCATGAACTTTAACTCACATTTCAAACCAATTTTTAAAAGCTTAACAAACTTCTTGCGTGCGTGCGTGCTTACGTCACGCGCACATCGCTAATGCACGTATGCTTTGACTCTATGTAATGCCCTTCAGGAGCATACGGCTGGTGAAATGTCAAAAGGCCGCCGAGCTGGTAAAGCCAAGCAATTTAGATGGCTGGCACGGCAACGCGAACATTTACGGTTAAAACGTACGTTTCGTGTTGTTATTGCCTGCGATGGTTTTTCCCTCATGTGCTGGTCGGTCGTTAAGTTGCCTTTACTCGCTCTTCTACTCTCCAGTTGGCTTTCTTACCATAGTTATTGCTCCTTTGGTTTGTTTTACATTTTAATGAGCAATGAAATAAAGTTTGGCAAACAATTGCATCATGGTTGGCTGGTGCGGCGTCTAGGCACTCATACTCATACTCTACGGGATTTTCGTCAACTTTCTATATCAACTTTGGCATTCAATTAGTGGCAGCTAATTTGAAACTAATTGCAGCAGTGATACTGAGGGTACTTTGGAATGGAATATGTTAAGCAAGTTGGGAACTCGATCAAAACGAGTTGCACCAATGTAGGCAGTGCCATTGTTCTAAATAGAATTTGCTAAAATTATATTTAAGCTTGATTTCAATAGACAGGTAATTGTTAAGAGATCAACGTCAAGGCTTATGTTAGTCAACAATTAGAAACGAGTTATAGCACTGACAACGCTAGCAAATATACAATATTTGTCCAAGAATGTCTCTGTAAATCGAAGACATGCGGAAGACATTCGAAACGCTATTAAGAAAAGCTAGATCGAGTATTTATATAGTCTATAAAGCCAAAGAAACTCTCCTTGTTCATGGCAATTTAACAAAGTCTTCTACGAATAAAAATATATTTTACAACTCAAAAATATGTGTTATTTGTAAGGCTACTTTTGACATTTAACTCAGTATAAATAAGCATGCGCTTCGAAAAAACTTTCTAAAACTTTGTATATATTC
The DNA here is from genome assembly GCA_035046065.1 of Chymomyza procnemis. Lineage (NCBI taxonomy): Eukaryota > Metazoa > Arthropoda > Insecta > Diptera > Drosophilidae > Chymomyza > Chymomyza procnemis. The sequence goes on along the minus strand of JAWNOJ010000013.1, from coordinate 4,891,159 downwards.
TCATTGTACATTTTGTCCTCAGTGTTGTCAGACTTAAAAAGAAATCGTTGTGCAAAATATAGTCTAATTTCTAATTGATTTGCTGGTAATACATCTTAAGTGGTGTTTTTGCAAAATATTTCCCAACGTCTTTCAACGTCTTTTTATTTTTTCGCAGGGCAACATGAAGGGTAAACATTTAACGCGTAGTCATGCCATGCGTGAGTCCACGTCTCCGCCACGCACACCCACGCCACGTGCTGCTGAGCAGCAACACCCCAGCGATGTTCATGAGCACAACAACAATAATGCCATTACCAACAATAACAATAACAAGTTGCTCGCACAATCATCTGGACGCGGAAACTCACCTCTTATTGAGGCGCCTGCTGTTATTGTAACTAGTCAACAGTCGCAGGCCAAGCAGCCGCCACAAAATGTGGCCCTAAGCAATGAGGCCGAGTTTCCCAAGCTATCGCCGCCCAAGAAGTCCGGAGGTGGTCAACATAATCGTACCAATAGTAATGGTAGCGCTAGCAATCATAGTGCCGGAGAAGGAGGTGCTACCAATCACAATCGCATTGAATATAACAATAATAACAGCAATAAAAAATATGTAGTAGATGTCAAGGCCAATGGACTAGATGCTGCTATAACGCACAAACATCACAATAATGGTAACAATACCAACAACAATAATAATAACTCATCCAATTTGTTGTATAACTCGGGCATGAACTATAAAGCCTCGGAACGTCATGAACGCCATGAACGTCATGAAATGTCCAGTCAAAACAGTAATCTCTCGAGTAGTAATCACGAAGAGGAGCAGTACCACTATGAGCGTGGCTCAGGCGGCGGTAATAAAAAGCATCGTGCCAATACAAATTCAAAGGGTTCCAAGCCGCGTTTGAAGAATATTGGCAGCTCGTCCGGCAGTATTGATGGTGGTCAGAGTTGTGTACCAGGAGGTGCTGGTGGTGGCGGCAACGGTGGCGGTGCTAGCGGTAATAACGTAAATTCCAACAATTCGAGTAACAACACATCGGGCTTCATATCGCGCGGTAAGTTCAAATTGAATGGTCTTTTGCCCCCAGGTGGCACTCATGAACGCTTATTGATTCTAGTCTTTCAAAAATCAGAGAATTCAACTGAACAGTATACGGATTTTGGAGGTACCGACTTGCTTATGTTCTTCCGTGATACGCTCAATAAGAATCTTAAGGATAGGCACATATTGCTAAGAATTGAGAAAAACTTGATAGAATTTGTGCAGGATAAGGGGTAAGCACTGCTTAAACGCACACAAAAATAAATATTAACGTTCTAAATTTATAGTCGTGGCTGTGAGTATCGCTTTCCACCGGCTTCCTCGTATGATCGCATGTTAATACATCGCACTGCCGCATTTTTTGGCATGGAACACAATGTGGACTCGGAGACGCAGTGCGTCATTGTAGCCGTTACCAAGGGCACACGCATACCCGACGTAAGATTGCTAGAATGCTGCTTTATTAATTGACTATGTATTTTAATATTAATATTTTCTGAACCAGATACGCTTCAAGTCGCTAGTACGTGATGATGCACGCAAATCAATACTCAAGCGTGATACGCATAGTTTTGATGAGCCACGTCAGCCAGGATATCTTTGTCCCGAACGTCTGATGCTTGATCGCAAGGCCAAAAGCTTTGAGGAACGTGAGGAGGATTATGATCGTGCGCGCAGTCGCATATTTAGTCGTACATCACAACAGGATGGATATGGCCCTGGTGGCGGTAATGATGGCATTAATGAGGAATGCTATGGCTGGCATAATGCCGCAGAGCAACAGCAGCAACAGTCACAGTCTCTACGCAACAAGCAGCGACCCAATGGCAAAATGTTGCAAATGCAAAACGTGAGCAAAATTCTCTTGAGAAACTATCATTAACTAATGCAACTTATGCACTTGCAGTCAACGGAGTCACGCGATGGTGGCATGCGCTCTGGTGCGGGTGCCGTGCCTAAGTCCCATGGCTTTGGCAGCTATGGTGGGCCACCAAGCAGCGGTGGACCGGGTTCTAACTCATTGCCACGTGGTGACTCAACTAATTCGAATAAAAGTGGACGCGGCACTGGCTTTGCCAAGCAAGATTCTACCGGCAGCCAAAATACGCCTTGGCGTCTTTCGCCCTCGAGTAGCGGGTAAGTACCAGAATGCTTCGTAACGCTCATATTTCATCTCAAAGCTGGTTAGCTTCATGTACATCTTCAACAACATCTTCATCTGCTCGTATCAGTCTTTTGTTTTTGCCCTCATATACCCTAACAAAAATCAAATTTTTTTTGAAAATTGTTTAAAATTGCCAAAAACTTTTGTATTGCCACCCAACTACAAACTATCAACCCAACGATCTATGAACCGAACCATCGAACCAACCAACCAATCAATCAACCAACCAACCACATTTAAAAAAAAACCCAGCTATAAAACACGCACACAGTCCGTGCGCTCCGATTCCGTCACACCCTCGCCCACTGGCTACGGCAGCGACAGGCAAACGCCAGAGCTGGGGCAAACTTCCTCACAGATTCAGGGTGGTTCCGCCATGCGCCATGCTCCAACAACAGCCACACATCTACAACAGACGTCCAGCACTGTGCCAGCGTCCGGACTTATCTGGGCCGTAACAGACATTTCGAATGTGCCAATAGGCAGCGTCCTCATAAATCCGCAAACCCTTCAACCAATTCTCAATGCAGACGGGTAATTTACAAAAACCAAAAACACACAAATGCCACAAAAAAAATTTTATCTTATGTGAAATACTAAATTTCCAAATTCTTGCAAATCTTATAATTTTTTGTTGCTTTTTTTTGCATTATACACTAAACTCTTCACTGTACAGACAAAGGAAGATTTTTTCACGTGGCAGTCGTTTTTCTTTCAAGAGCATACTCATCAAGCTTTATATGCTGGCTCATTATTTTTTAATTGTTATTGTATAAAAATATTTAAGCTTGCAAAGTGTTTATTAGTGTGTTGAACTCGGCGTTTTACGAAAACAATTTGAAAAATTGCAATCTTAAGGCAAAGCAAAATATTTTAATGTCAATTTAAAACGAGTTTCTTAAGTACTTGTAAATTTCTAAAAAATATTGCTAATTAAAGTGATTTTTTTAGATTCACCGGCAATACTTGGTGCCGCTTCTTTAGAGTAACTATTTTAAATTCGGATATGCATATGCGAAACGCCTGTAAACATTTTTCAGCCTCGCTTTTTGCATTCATGAACTAGCTTAAAATATACTTTAAATATTATTAGTATTGTCGTCCGTGTATAAAATTACTTAAATATTTTTCATTTTTTTACACAATACAATTATTTTGAAATAGCTTTCGGCCGTCCTAAAATTGTTGCATAAACGAAAGCTTTTTCGAAAATGCCATTACCACTTTATTGTGACAACTTGTTAATGTTGTTTTTGTAAATTATCCAGTTTTAGATCAATTAAATAATAATCACTAAACCATATTAAAATATGGAGCAGCGCTCACGCTTTTGCCGCATTTACTTCTCTTTCCGCTCACTTTTAACACTACTCACCAAAATCACCTAAAAAAAAACAAAATCGAAAATATTTCACCTTGCAATGCCTATTCGCACATCATTCAGCTTTTGTCTGGTGAGCTGCGCAGCTACGTTGTGTCTCTTGTCATATATGCTCTTTTTCTGCAACTCTATAATGTGTGCTGCCAGAGTTGTCGCCTTTAAAACATCGTTTGATTTTGTTGTTGTGTTGTGTTGTTTTTGGATTAATTACATTTTAAATTAACTCAAAGCTAAGCCTGCCGGCTACTGTCTAACCAAAGAACGCCGATTTTACCATTTTGCGTTAGCTTGTCAACTTTAACAACGTGTCGTCCTGAATACTACAGTTTCACTTTAAACTTTGTTTACTATTTATTATTCGATAAACTATTCGAAAGCTGCATGAATCAAGCAATTATCTAACTCGACTTACCAACACTGCTGCCTGTATTTTTTTTTATCGAACTATCAACACAATTCTTTTTTCTGCCAACCGTCTTGCAGTTCTGTCTATCATTACGACCCGTCCAATTTGCCGCCAAATCAGGCATTGCAACACTCTAGTAACAGTGGTGGAAATAACAGCTATCAGTCCGGCGGTAATTACTCTAACTATCGCAAGTCCTCGCCGCATCAGTTGCCAGCCCAGCAGCAGCAGCAACAGCAGCCGCAACATCAACAACAGCAACCACAGCAGCAGCCAGCTCAGCAGGCCTATGCTAATGAGATGTCGAGCAGTTCAACCGAGAGCTATGCCGAGGAGGCGCAATCACCAGGCTTAGAGTGTAACGATGGCTATGAATATGTTTCCGATGCGCAGCAGCCAATTGAAGAGACGCTCGTGGCAAATGCCAAAGTGGATGATTGTGATAATTTGGCAAGTGCCACTGCCTGTCTGAGCATAACAACTGCAACCTCAACCAAGAACTATGATCGTATTGAAGTGCAAAAGTATAAGAATCAGGCCACCAGTCCCAATATACCGGAGTGTTGCACCAGCGATAAAGAGCTAGAGAGCGTGCCTCAGGATTTGCAGCAAGCCGAAGAGGCAGATGCTATTGTAGAGCTACCAGCAAGCGAGGCGCCTGTTTCGCAGCCTTCGCAACAGCAACCTGCAGTTCAGGTTAGTGCCAATTGTGATGCCGCCTCGTTGTCGCCCAGTTCAACGCCCTACAGTCAGTGTGAGGTTATGGGCGCCAAGCCAGCCGGTTCCGAAGAGCCCAAAACTACAACGTGGACATATACGCAGAGTTATCAGGCAGCCGATGGTTCCACTGTGTTCCATACGACGACTACGCCCAATGGTGCTGCGCCCTATTGCGCCACTACATATCAGCAAGGGGTATGTGTTGTGTGTGCCCCTTACGTGTAGCATTCGCAATGTAATCTTTCGTGTTTACTCTTTACAGCCCGATGGCAGCTTCTATGCAGTACCCCAGAGTATGGTCTATGCCTATCCACAGGCAGCTGTAAGTAGCTTCAGTAAATTGCTTTAGTTCCAACTTAACATTATTTTGATAATTTGTTCTGCACAGGAGGGCGAGATGCCAGGCACCTACATTTTACCTGTTTATGATCCGGCCCAACAGCAACGTGATGCCTCTGCAGCCGGCCTTATACCCGCTCAGGCTATATACCAAACACCCGGTGGACCTGCCACTGCCGTAATGCAGATGCCCACAGCTACCTATCCAACTGCACAATTTGCAGCTGCACCAAATGGCGCACCTATTTATCAGACGCCAGTCATTTATTCCAGTGATCAGTTTGCCACTGCCGCTGCTGCACCGGCAGGCGCTCAATTGCAGCAAATACCTATGGCTACGTATCCAATAAGCTACTCGTATCCTTATTATCATCCCATACCATACTATCTGCCACAACAGGCCCTGGGTAATCCTGTAGCTGCAGCGCCTATGCATACAGCACCGCCAACGCAGTCTCAGCCACCAACAGCAGCAAATGTTACGCTCAATCAAGCTCAGATGGCGGGCGCCATAAATCTGACCACACCCACAGCGGCTGGACCGCAAACGGTTGTGAGCACAAATGCTAACGGCGCCCCAAGCGGCGGCTATCAACAGACAACAGCAGCATATTTAGGCGGTTCACGCGTTAAACGCACACCCGGAGGAGGCTCTATACATTATAATCCCAGCTATCCGACGGCTGCGTCTGCACATACTAATGCACAGCATGCTGCTACATCGGCCCAGTTAATGGCCACATTGCCTGGTTCGGGACCCGGAGGTGCCACAACAACGACATATCATGCTGTGTCAACGCTAACCTTGGCACCGGCAGCCTCACATGGCGCAGCAGCAGCCAGTTCTGATCTCAGTGCCGCCGCAAATGGAGCGGCGCACGTTTATGCGCTGCCAGCACCACACGCCACGGCTTTGATCCCAACGAACATCTTTCCCTATCAAGCCGCTCAGCCGCCTCAACCAAATACGGCTGCAGTAACAGCCGCAACGTTAATGCAGCAACAGCCGCCGCCGCACGCCACACAGACGCAACCTCATGCACATCATATGATAACGGCGGCGCCTTTCTACCCGGCCAGCGCTGCAGCGCAAGAATCTGGCAGTACAACGGGCAATAACTATAATAATGGCAACGGCAGTGTAACCAGCCAATCTGCGCCCAGCACACCACTCTCTTTGAATGCACCAGCGCTTATTACAGGACCTAATGGCAGGCAGGCGCCTCTTTTTAGCACACCGCCTAGCAATGCGCCCAATGGTAGCAGCGGTAACAGCAGCAGTAGCGGAGGCTATCACAGCAATAGCTCTACGCCGCACTATTATCAGGGTCAAGGAAATAATGGTGCTGGCAATGATGCCAGTAGTTATACGTCGTATGAGAAGCGTAACAACGGAGGAGGTCGCAAGCCGTATTACGCTGGTGGTGGTTACAATCCGCGTCATTCTGTGCCATTGAATGCCGCAGTCGGCATTATAACCGGTGCAAAGACGCCACTGCTTAACTCGAATAACGAGCCTACACCACGTGCTTCACCCAATCTGAGCAGCCTTGGTGCCACATCTTACCATCAGCATCGTGGCCCACATCCAATGAGCAAGCGTGTTGGCATGGATAACAAGCCGACGCAGTTACCGCTTATAAGCGGACCACCGCCCACTAGCTACACGCCCACCGGCACTGGCTATCATCCGGCCTATGAGAGTAAACCGCCCGTGCGTCTTAATGCCGGAGCCGCCACCTTTCGCAGCCAGAAAACCATAAATTCTGATTTTCGACGCAGCGTTTCGCAACGTAATTCCCCCAGCACCAATGGAGGCGGTGGAGCTAGTGCTGCTGCAGGCACACCCACCGGTAGCAGCCACGAGAGCAGCAACAACTCGCCCAACAGTATTGCCATAGTTGCACCTGTCAGCAACAACACCAATAACAATAGCAGCAGCAGTAGCGGCAACAGTGCCGCAAATACGCCCAATGCCGCCACAACTTTGGGCGCCCCAGCACAATATATGGTTGTGGATCAGTCAGGGGCGTCTGTAAACACATCCCCGCCTTCGCTGTATGTGGGTGCTGGCGGAGGTGCCGGTGCCGGTAGTGGTGCCGGTGGAAGTGGTGGTGGTGGTCCACGTGCTTCGCACATTCCAGCTCATTTTCATCATGGTGCCGCCGGTACTGCTGGCGGTGCACACGGCTCACAGCAGGCAGCAACTGCAGCAGTGTTAAGCGGTGTGGCAGCAGCTGCACTTAGTGGCTACAATCCAAATGCGGCGTCCGGTGTGTACTTTAAGTACGGCCCAACGTACTTTACGCATGTAAGTTGACTGACATGTGTTGAAAGCGGGCAACTATTGTTGCTTGCTTTTATAATCTTGGATCAGCGTTTGGGTAGTTGCATTAGATTTCCATAGCACTGTGCAATATGGGAAGGGAAAATTTTGTTTTTTAAATAGAATTATAATCCAAGATTATAACTATAAATAAACAAAAAACGATTGCTAATAAATCTTCAACATATTACAGCCTTCGGTGGCCTTGCCGAATAACCGCCGCTCGCCTTCGTCTGATATTAGGCCACAAATGACGCAGATGTATCCTACTATGATGATACAAGGTGAGTATTTTGGATAGCTCTTGTTTCAAACTTGTTTGCAAATTTTATATGAAACTTAATTTCTCGATTTATTTCAGCACCACCACGTCATCCCAGCCGCCATCCTAATCCCAATTACAAAGGAACGCGTCCACGGTAAAAAATGGAGGAAACTTGGAGGGCGCTCAACCAAAAAACATAAAAAAAAACAGCAACAAACTAAACACATAACGGCATACCTAAGATATAAATATAAATTACATAGAGAACTTAATCTAGTGGAACATAACGTAGTTGACAAAAAAAAAGGAGAGTAGTAGTACGTACTATGACCGCATGTAAGGATAAGACGGAAAGGAAGTGTAGTAGTGAGAGCAGCAGTGTGTTATGGGCCAGGAATGTTCTTGAAGCCGGCACGAGTGCCTGCGGAAATGAAAAAAGTGTTATCTACCGCAAAAGCAAAGCAAGAGCATGAGCAAGCTTCATAGCGTAACATAGTTAAGAAATACTGTACGATATAGCTACGATAAAATAGAAAAACAATATAAAAATTGAAAAAAAAAAAAAACAAAAATCAATGCTGTATATTTTGTGCCATTAAAAATAGTTTTAAAGAGGAACCGAAGAAGCAATAATTAAACACAACGACATACCACAACAACAGACGCAACACAAGCAGACACAGACATTCAACACGCCCACAGAGAAAAAAAAAACACACACACACACACACACACACAAATCAAAACGCCTCCTTTGACACAATCACAAAATAAATAGTTATTGTTAAAACTAATGGATGCCTATAATATATGCAATAAAAAAATCAATGATAATGTAGAACGAAAACAGCAGTCAAGACAGAACTCTGAAAGCAGTTAATTTGCCGCACAGCCCTACGAGAGTTTTTTTTTTAAAAAAAAGAACCCTCTAAATAGACTGACCAAAATATACAAACAAAAAGCAAACAGCACAAGCTGCAAGTATGACAGTACCAAGGAATATATAAAAGTCATAGAAAGGATATGCATGTCGCCAACTCTTTGGTTCATGTCAATTAAATGTAATGCGCCCACAGTTCGTACAGCTAAATCAAGTTCCAGTCCAGTGGCTCTGCCAGTCAAGCGTCTACAACTCTTCAACGCTTCCCAAAAGCAAACAGAAACAGCAAACACACAAAAACAAAACATTTTAGCTGCTGCAATTTCATTCCGTTTAACACTACAACTATAATAAAAGTAAATAAATCATAATTATGCAATAATTTAAAGTTTTGCTTTGGTGTATTTAATTAAATGCGTTTTAATTATGTTTAGCGAAACACAACCAAAAGCAATACTTATTGTTGTAAAGAGAGAGACAATGAAAATGGGCGCAGCTTGCTTATATTTTGTTTTTTGCAAAACTATTCAAGCTCAGTTGGTCACAAAAAAAGCAGTACTCTTTAATACTTAAATTAAAAGAAAAAATAATAATAAAACTAAAAGAAAAAATTAATTATTAAAGCTATGAAATGAAGTTATATTATTTTAGTTTGTTATGCCTTTTTTTGATTTAAAGTTTTTCATTACGTTTATGTTCTTTCGAAATAGAATTGAATTCGTTTACTTTAATTTGTTCCTTAACAAAATAAAAAAATATCTTATGCTTAAGTAAATATTAAATTTAAATTAATGCTATAGGCTGCAGTTTATAATTTCATAATTAAGTGAAAAAATTTAATGCGCTAAGTAAGATCCAAGCAGCTACAAACTTATTGTTAAACAAAATAATTAGCATATAAACAAAAAAAACAAACAAAATACTACATATAGCATATATATGTATAACTTATATAGGGACGTGAAAAGAGAAAAGCAAAATAAAAACATTAAAGTTATGTTGCATTTTTGTTTCTTTTTTAATATACTTATGCACTTTTTTTATAAGTTCTTGAAGCATTTACACTTTTATTTATAGATTTTACTGTACTGCTGCTGCTGCTGCTTGCATACAACGAATTAGCGCCTGTTTATTGTGAGCCTTTAGTGCAAAAGCAGTTAAAATCAGTACTTAAAATTGGCTAAAAACTATGCTAAACTCAACTAAAGTAATTAAAACTGTATGTCTAAATGTACATAACAATAATTTACAACCAAAAAGAAAAAAAAACTAAATACTAAATGAAAATACCAAAAGCGACTAACTTATATAGCGCCTAAGTGTAAGCTAAGTCGGTATAGTTTAGCTGATAATGCAGCTGATCGTATATCATTTATTATCATTTCAAGTAGTTGCCATAGCAAAGCAAATCTTATGAATCATACAGCCAACATTAACATAAAAAGTGCGCTAAAACATAAAATACTAAATAGCAAATGCTTCTTATTAAAAACTTAAAAACAAAAACTCAAAAAAAAAGGTACCAAATAAGTTAGAGAAAACTGCTCAAGAGAATTAACAAAAATAAAAAACAAAATATGGAGAATGCAAGAAAATAAGCAAGCATACAAGTAACAACAAAACAAAAACAAAAAAAACCACTAAAGTATTGTAATACCTAAAACAAACACACTTGAAATAACGCTTTGTTGGATAGTAGTTCTGAGTGAGCTGATTATGGTATAAATAATGAAAACTCAAGATCCTGACGCTATGTATTGGATAATACCGAACATTTGCTCCTGTTGTGCATTTTTTTTGTTTGTTGCTCTGTTTGTTATTGAAAAAATAAATGAAAATAAGAAAAATAAAAAAAATGTTGAGCGTAGTAGTGTTGAGAAAGTTATTAAAGAGCTAGAGAGTGAGTGAATGAGTGTTGAAAAGTGAATTAAAATATAGTACTGGCGGCAGTAACAAAGCGTAATTATGAAAAGCGTTGCAGGTTGATGATGATAATGTTGATGAAAATAAAATTATACTAGGCAAGCCATAAGTGAAAATATGTTATACAGTATGTATTAATATTATTATGCATAATAATATTGATATAAAACATAAAAAAGAAGAAACTAACGGTAATAATTAGCGTTTTATGCGTTTAACTAATTATATAAATTATTTAGACGTCATATGGCCGATAAAATCATACAAAACCACAGCAACAACAACAACTGTCAACCAACAAGAGCCAAAAGCGCATTGATCAAATTGATAATGAGACAAAGACAAACGAAGTTTTTATTAATAGTAAAAACGACGGCGATAATGATGATAATGATGATGCTAGTTATGAATACGATCATGATTACCATCAATGAAAATAAATAAATAAAAATAAAATGTATTTATTTATTTTAATTTATATATATACACTAGAGAGTTATTACAAATATATATATATACATAATGTATAAGAAGAAAACTCCAGCCAATTGTTGTTTATCAATTTTGTTTTTCGACAAAAGTTGCGACTATTTTGGTCTAAACTTATTACTCGGCTAACAATAAGAGGTAAGCACAATTGTTGGTGGCTAATTTTATTCAAGTACCAAGCTGTTGGAAAACCTTATAAATGTCTATTTGTGCCACAGCTCTAGGAACTGAGATTGGAATGCCAGCCAGTTGCCGTAATGCTGGCAAGTGGGACAGTCGTGCAACCCTATCCTAGCAGAAACTGAAATTTCGCCGTTTTCAATTATTTTTAAAGTCAATTCCAGCTTGTAATGCCAACTACTTGCGAAAAGTCAAGGCTAAAATAAAAGTAATATAATACAGTTTTAGCAACTCCCAACAGTAAAATACTTTATATTTTATGAAGAAAAGCTTTTGATTTATTTTTTAAAGACGAAATAACAAGACAGAAAAACACTAGGCCTCTTGAATAATAGCGACTCATGGGACCACTGTGCGATACCAGAAGATCTATATTAATTAAAGACACCGCTGTTTGGCCCCTGCCCTCCTCGAACAGCTATTGTTAGGGAGAAATATACCCATGCTCAGCTTTCAGAACGATAAGATATTTAAGTGGAATAGATATACTTTTTTGTTATGTAAAATTAATAAATATAAATAAATAATAGGTAACGGGGGTTTTTTTTCTTTAGAGGCAACATATAGGACGTTAAATTGCAATAAACCAACGATGGATTATTCGATTGACATGCATTTTATTTATTCGAAAGATAATCTTGTGACATTTCATTAAAAATATGGTTTATGGCATATGAACGCCACGGCTAGCTCGAACGTAGTCCAATCTGGACGTATATTTTTGCTGAATAACACGGCGAATGTTCTCTTCCAAATCTTTGTGGCTTATCCGCAGCGACCAATCACTTTACATAGTTGGAAGGCATTAATGCCAACTTAAAGTTCTATACCTCAAAAGGAAACCCTTTATAAAAAGGCCTTCATTCCCTAATTGCTCTTCGTGATCTAGGTAGCCGGACAATAATACACCAACTTTTTTACTGCCCTTGACCAAAGTTTAAGTAATATTGGGCGGATTGCGACTTTTTCTGCTGTTGTATACGTTACCAGTTCGCACAAACTTACGCTCTGTACCACATGTAATACAGTCGTGGCGGTGTTCGAAAGTTTAAAACCCTGTACCTTTCTTTTTGATAAAAAAGTACATTTATAGATTGAAGATCAAACGATTTTAATAAATCACAAAACTCACGTCAAGTGTCAAAAAAGTGCAATGTTTAGGGGTGTGAAGCGAAACATCGTACATCTATTGTGGGGCTTAAATGTATATATCATTCCACAGATTCCAAGCCATTTGGTTCCATAATTATGAAAACTTGATGCAATTTATTGGATGCAATTTGTTCATTTTCGACACACTGATACAGGCGTCAAAAGCATAGCTCAGCTAAGCTTCAAGTCCAAATTTTTAGCAGTTTGGCGATAAACCGCGAAATTCTGCATCGACATCATTTGAAGAACTTCATCTTGCGATAAAAGATGCGCATCAGATTTAGACTAGTGTATCGAAGCCGTATAGTTTCCGAGACCTATGTTATCAACAGATACTTTAAGTCCATTTTGAATTAAAGGTCCCATGGAGTGTTTGGAGTGGGAAGCAAATTGAGAAAATTATGCAAAATACTCTACAAACAAAGTCTTTCAAATTAAGGCACTTTTATAAAAATATTCTTGGTATGTATATATATTTTATATTATTTTTAATTATATTATGTATAATTTGGACTATCATAATGGAGAAACATAGATTTCAATAAGTACGTCAAACAGCTTGAACAGAAGGATCGCTCTGATAATACGACGATGATTTCCCATATTTACAGCGAACGTGCTGTTAAGCTTGAGAAAAATGTTTATTTATTGGATAATGCGAGCTGTATAAAACCTTTATTAGAAATACCTAAAGGACTAATTTCATGCCGAAAATCCTTATTTTAGTCCACTGCACACCCACACTACACATATCGAAAGGACGAATATTATTTGCTTGACTGAAAACTAAACATAAATTATGACAGCAGGCAATATGTCTCATCCAACTGTTTGATTTATGAGCAATGAAAACGCATTAGATAAACAGTGAAAGAAGCCTTAGGACCAACAATGTTCTTATTGTTATCCTTACGTGCCTCAATTTACGGCACATGTTCGTACGTACAAGTATACATAATACAAGATAATATTATTTAGGACTACAACTACGTCAACTGGGAATACTTTGTGTGCATACAAAAGATATGCAAACATTGCGGCGCACCTAATAAGCCAGACAAACAAATGTATTACATCGGTATTTAAGCCAAGATACACTTGACCATTTTTATTATTATGCGCCCCCTTCAGGCTCGGGGTTAGTCAATAAAACGTCAACTTGGCTTAACATCTTTATAACACGCGCAACTGGGAAAGGGAAGGTAGTCCTACCAAACAAAAAAAAAAAAAAAAAAAAAATACATCCATGAACCACAAACAGACGTCGCTCAAGCAAAACGGCAACAAATTACCCTGAAATTTTGTGTTTGGCAGACATAAAGGGCTACACTTGGAGAAAAAAAGGTAATTTTATTGTTATTAAGTTAAAAAGGACACCTATAAACTAAAGTGTTTATTCATTAAAAAGTATTATTTCTGGAATATACTCAATTAACTATAAAAATTTTAAAATAAATATTTATATCAATTTCTATTTATTTATTTTTTAAGCTTTATTATTCACTTTTTTTAAATTTAAGTATCGATTCATAATTTTTATATATTAATAAAAGCACTAAGCCTCACCTCCCTTCCAGCAATTGATCTAATTTAAACATTTATATTTTTATTAAATTAATTGATAAATTTGTTCTTAAAATTATTATAAACGACTTTCCATTGTATTTTTGCATTTAATAAAAAATTGCGTATTTGTAATTATTTTATTTTTGTTTTAATATATGCAATTTGGTTTATTAAGTTTTAATGTCTATAACAGCATGATAGAAATGGTAAAGTGCATTATTACTTTTTTATATAACAAACACATAATAAAAAACTAATAGTTGTTAGGATCCGAACGACGATGAACTTAATTAATAGAGATTTACTTAGGCAAAAAGCCCGTTTTCTAGCTTTTCCTAGTGCCAATGTGAACTTAATTTTTTTTTCATTTTTTTTTAAATAAAATAAACTTGATACCCTTTACATATTGTATTGTTTTTTTTTTACTATAAAGATTTGTTTAACATTTTTTTTCAGTGTAATAGAATTGTTATTTTGCGTCCAGGTAACTCCAACTGGCACAGCCGTCATATCTTGTCCTTGCCATCAAAATGGGCAATGTCAGATAGCTGCGCGATCCATAAATCTGCCAAAATGTGCGCCCCCAGACTGTCTATAGCATATATTGTTTGGGATCACTCAATAAAGAGCCAAATAAATAAATATTAATCCATCTAATGCACGAAAAAGGATGAGTTTCGTTTAGAGGCTACGACAATATGACATAAGAGCAGGTAAAGCAAGTTTCTCAAAAACCGGCAACCTGTTTTCCAGTTCAGATGCCCGCACAATGGTCAATAGCGATGACAAGTGCCGGAATGGGTCAGCGGCTGCTGTAGCCGCTGCTGTGCTGCGGTTAAAATCAAATGGTCTGCGCTTTTGTAACCCGGTGACATTTAAAAATTATGGCATGTAAATGGATTTAGTTCCAGGAATCCGAGCCGCCAATGCGTTGACAGTCCGCATTGTGTGGTTAGAGGGGGGGGGCTACCGTTAATCAATTTAGAACCTGGCATTTAGTTAGCTGCTTACTACAGATAGATAAAGATATTTCTCTGCACTCACTGTGTGTTATATAGCAGATGCACTTGGGATAAGATAGTTTAGGGTTGTGTCATGATGGGAATTGAGATAAAAACGAAATGAATATTTAAAAGTAGGAGCTGTCTATATTAGGGAAAGTCTAAACGAACCCTTGAGTTGACAGAAGGGGAAAGATAGTTTGAGCGCAAATATTATTAAATATTTTAGAGAATTTAGGCAAACGTATTAAAAGTATTATTTATATAATCCATTAAATTTATACGGGAAAAGTAAGGCTCAGTAAATTTGAATAAAATATGCTAACATTTTATATTTTCGAGAACATATTGCAACAACTCAGAAAGCGATTATCTATTGTATGCATGAATTTGTGACGAGAGTTTAGCACTTATTCCAAATACTTGTTTATCCTTTTTCGGATTGGCTTTTGCTGAGACTTTATGGTCTCCAAACATGAAAGCCAATCGCATACGCAGATCATTAGAAGATGCTTAAAGTGTTAAGATTGGAACTCATTTGAGGTTATAGATTTTTTTGACGAACCTTTAAATCTGTTACACAGTTCTTTGAAAAATGTCATCTAAACTTAATACGACAAAGCAAACAAAGCTGCATATCCAAGCTGGATGGCGCCAGTAATAAAAGTATAGCATATGCCAATTTATAAAAACATGAATGTATCTGCAAACCACTACTTTTTTGTTACTGCATATTTGTTGTTTTCTAACAGATGAAGAATTGCGGTTGGAAATGTGGGGCCATGATTTTATTTTTGAATTATGCAACTTTTCCGATTCTTTGTGCTTAAAGAACTATAACAAAAATTAAAAATATAATTTTTAACTGAAATTCAATTATTCTTTTTGCTAATCCTTAAAATTTTTTTTAAGCTAACATATAATTTTGTTTTTAATTTTAAAGGTCTATTAATTTGTTATTTTATGGCCATAAGACAACTAGTTAGTTAGTTGATTTGTACTACGCAAGTAAGTTATATGCTGTGCACATCTCGAGCAAGACCCTTTCATGTACCACAAGGCGTATGGGTGATGAATACGTTAACGCACTGTGGCATGCATTTGTTAAGATTTAGTCTTTTGATATATGGAACCGCCTTTGTAGCGCGGAAACATCAAAGCGTTGCACTCACACACATAGTGGAACATTTACATACACACAAGCTCACAAGTACGCACACACTCGCACACATTAAACGAAAAGCCATAAAAATCACTTTGTTGCAAAAAGCGTAAAGTGAGCAATGGCAGCAACAGCATTCAGGAAGGCGGCGCATCATTTCAAACTACACAAAAAAACAAGATAGTCGATAGAGCAAAATTTGAATGAGCATAACGAAGTCGAAACACTCTTTATGGTTAAATCATAGGTGCGTATAATTTTTGGGCGTAAGTGTGAACACAACTCCGATGTTTTTTTTGTTCCCTTTGTACGAATAAATTAATGTTAATTAAATGTTTGTAAATTTGTTTTCTTTGTAAATTTGTTTTGTTTGTAAATTTGTTTAAATATTTTCTTGCCATTTTTCAGATTAAAAGATGTAGGACTGTTGCATACATCTGACTGAAGACAAGCATAAAAAAGTAAATTAAAATTGTGCATAATTTAAGTTCCAGACATTTTTTACAATTTTTCTGAACTATACAGTTTTGATTATTTTCTCATAAATAAAATGCAAAAAGCGCTATTTAAATTGAGTTTAGATTATTTTTAAAATGGAAATAAAATAAGTTAATACTTATTCAATTTTTTATTTATTCACTTAGTTTGGTTTTTTATATTTATAATTTATTACTTTTATTGTCATAACAAACTTCAAAGTTGTAATAATTCTTAATACATTTTTTTTTAGTTTTTACTCAAATTTCAGTCATTACTCATTAACATTTACACGACATAGATTCCACAACCACAATTGTTAATTATTCATAAAAATTAAACTCTGTATATTCTACAACTTAATATTATAAAAATATAGTTTTTAATAATGGTTTTCTTGCTTGGGCAATAAGTCTTAATTGTTTTTTTTATTAAAGATTTGTACTTTTTGGACAATAATTTAATTATTTTAAGGTTTCGGTTGCTAGGCATGTTCGTCAGAGTTTTTTTGTGGTGGCTGCTGTACAGCATTTTGATCGCCAGTACATTTAAGTGTTTGTGCAGAATCTAAGTGTAACTAGTACTGACGTTTTTTAGCTTCTTGCAGCCAGGGTACAATTGGTTTGCTGTAAACAGTCATATTTTTGTGAATTGAATAAAATATGTGCGTATTAAATAACTATTTCACTTAAATTTGATAATAAAAAAAGTAAATACAATTATCTTGAAATCTCTGAAAGCAAGCATGCGTTTGTTTTTGGTAATTAAAGTGCAACTCAAGTTTGCGAAATCCTTAAAAGGTGTTGCAATCTACACAACAAACTTTCAATGCTGTGGCACAAGTGCAGAGTATACAACAGTAACAACAACAGCAATAGCAACCAGATAAAAAGTGCAATGCAATCAATTCAAAAGAGCTGTGCACAGCGTGTACAACTACAGCAACCAAAGCCAAAGCTTTTAAGGCTCTGCGTAAAAGCAGCATTTAATCCTGCAAAAAAAACTAAAAGCCAGTCAAAGGCGGCAACGTAAAATGATGTTAATCCTTAAAAATGGTGCGCTTGAAGAGCTGATGATGTATGGCATATAAATGCCACCATTGAAAGATGTCAAGCGACTTTAAAGCGTAAACGATACAAAACAACAAAAACAACTAAAAAAAATGATACTAAAAGTCCTGTACATAGCTTTGCGCACAGTGTAGCACCATCAAGCGGTTTGACCCCAAAAAGTCAAGTGTGTATGGTGCACGTCCATTTTAACAGCGAAATGCCGCTGCCGCAGCTGCAGCCAAGCGTGGCAGCAGCCAGTAACAGCAACAACAACAGCTGCTACAAAAACAATCCAACGCCCAGTGAAGTTACACACACACACACACACACACACATAGCTGAGAGCAATAAAAGTCAGCTCTCCATTTGCGCTCAGCTTTGGCACGCGCCGGCGCACTCAATTGGCTGCAGCCAGTCGAATGGCAAAAGCAACAACAATAACAGCACACATTGAGACAAATTTCACTCAAAATGGGGGACAACAGTAAACTCGTTCTACTTGAGCGCGGGGCGTTGCCAGAGCGCTTAACTCAGTGCAACCAATCAAAAGACAAAGACAGCCAGACAATATGGACGAGTGCTGAGCGAACCAGTTGAGCGAGTTTTATGCCACTCGAATGAATGAACGTGTGTGTGTGTGTGTGTGTGTGCATTGGTGTGCAATTGTGCGTGCGTGTGTGTGTGTGTGTGCTACCACTTTGGCAGTTTTGAAGTGCACAGTGCCACTGAGTTGGTTGGTTTTTGATGCGACGGCAGTTCAAAAAGTGGCCTCGAAGGTATAACAACGTCGTCGCTCGTTTGCCCGCTCGTTCGTTCGTGCGTTGCTCTCATTGCTCGCTCGTTGTCGTCGTCGTGTTGCCAGACTATTTAAATATTTTTGATTGCTGATAAAACGCGTTTATGCTCTGCGCGCCTTTAACTTAACATATGGCTCATATCACAAACACCAATATTGACCCATGATTTTGCGACGGCATTTTCAAGTTAACGGAATCTTGTGACATTTGCGGCATAGTGCTAAAACTTCAGCTCGTACATAAGTGTTAATTAATATCACATTATATCATATAGCTGAAAAATTTATTATACACAAAATTGTAATAAATAATAAACAAAACAAAAGAGAAGAAATTTAGAAAGTTTATCGACAACAAATTTGTTAATGTAATGCTTGGCCAAGTTCATTGAGTCAACAACGTATACTCTATTAAAGGATTGTGCCATTGTGCCAAGTGCATAAGCTGGCAAGTTTACTTTTTTCTTTCGTTAGGCTTGGATTAAAAATCGCCAAAATTGTGGAGGCAATTAAAATGAAGGTGAGTTTTTTGCTAACCTTAAAGTTTGGTAAACATTAAACTGCAAATATCTTAACTATGAAAAATGTGATGTTGCAGCTGTCATAACACTGAAGCAATTTGAGAATAAATTTTAAAATTTATTAGGCGCACAATTAGCAAATTTTCAACTGTCATAGGCCATTGCGTTTTTGCAAAAAGTCAATAAATTGTTTTACTTTTTTTAGCTATAAAATTTTAAATTTTCAATAAGAAACTTAATTTTTTAATGCTCCTAATGTAGATCGTTTTTAGACATCAAATTGCTTTTTTTTATTATTACTAACATTAATACGCAGTTTTTTTTCAACAAATTTGGGTGTTTTATTGTAAATATTAAGCTTTATCCTTTGGAATATTGCTTAAAGATCTTAATATATTAGTCATCAAATAGCCATTCAATTCTTGGTAACATTCAATCACATTCAATTTCTTTAAGAAAAAATTTTCTCCTCTTTTTAGGTTACAAAAGCTTTATAAAGTACAACATAGCCGAAGACTTATGCAGCCAGTTTTATAACCCTTTCTGTTAATAATTATTTTGGAACTTTAATTATTGTATTTAATAATAATAAAAAGTTTGAAAAATTTATATATAAAAATAGGCAATACCATTTTGTACTTTTTTCACTACAACAATGTCAGAATTTCTAAATAATCGCAGGCCTTGCAACAGATTCAAAGAATATTATTTAAAATGCCTATTCGGCGAATTGTTGTTTCTGATCTTTCTCTCTGCAGGTTTTGCGGGAAGTAAACAATTAGTAATTATTTATTTAGAACAATTCACCTTTTAAGGCGTACAGCATAAATAAAAATCAGATATTACTTCTGCTTGAAAATTGGTATTCTACCCATAAGTGGCATTTATATTAGAAAGTAGGTACTATTATTATTACATACATATTTTTAACATATATGTATAATATATATATTTACGATATATGTTTATATCCTCTATGGTATATTTTTATAAAGATTTTCAACTTATTTCACATACACGATTCGCTTCTTAAGCTGTGACAGTCAAGGGGAATCAATTTTTAAATTTATAAAAATATAATAATTCACTAAAAATATTTATATGTCTTTGATTTTAGAGTGAAATTAATAAAAAAATATTTTGCACTATGCAACTTTTAACAGAGCAGCGCTAGAACAATAAAATTGTGCATCAGCAAAGTTAAAATCTTAAAAAAGTGTTTGATTAACTTATGTGGTCCCTTTTTTCTTGGTATCTTTAAAGCGAGGGAATTGTTTTAGCCCGACTTATATATTTTGTTTTCAAAACTATATTGAATTCGTAATAAAAAAATTTAACTTGTTATTAAGTTCATAAGTTTATTATGCACCATATCTTCTATAGGGAGATAATATTAGTGTCGATGCTTCACATTTTAAAAACTTAATATTTTAAAATAGTAGCAATGGATGCTAGATATGCTAAAAGGCCCATTTATTTTTATAAAATAAAGTATTCAACTATATAAGTTTGATTCGAAGGAGGGAAATTGAAGCGAGCAAAGAACAATCTTTATTCATTTTTTTTTTCAATATTAACCGGAGTACATACTTCTTTCTACTCATAAGGCGCTTTGATGCAAATTCATGACTGATGGTGCTTCATAAAAATATACAAAATATTCAGAGTGCAATCAATACATATATTAGTAAAAATTTCGAAAATATATAATATATATACGACGATCTTACGATTACTAAAAAAAAAATCTTTAGTGATTTTTATGGTAGCCCTAAGTTGGTTTATAACTATATTTATTTTTGTTTGCTTTAATTTATAAGTTCTTATGGAAAGTAATAAATTACTTGCTTCTAATAAATAAAAATTCTAAAATATACGGAAATGTTTGTATCTTGCTTCGGAATACAAACATCAATAATATATTGATTTTAGTTCGTTAATTTAGTATCGCAATTTGTCGTTGCACTTGCATGGCTTTTTCAAGCTTTAAAATTTTAACAAAAAGAGTGGATACAGCATTTAAATTAACCACTGGATAAATATTTAATTTTATAAATATTATTCTTAACTTATATGCCTAAAATAACTGACAAGTGGATTTCAAAAAGACCTCAGCGCAACTAAAATATGAACAGGTATATTCAACAAGGTGATGGTATCTACCGATTCCCAGAGATATCTTTTTAGAACATCCCACACGCAAATACACACATACTATGCTTTCCTTTTTAATTGCTGCACGTGTAGGGCAACCTTTGTTTGACCTACAAAACGACAGTATCCAAATGTATATGGCAACCCGTACCCGCTGCGTGCAACATAATCGGGATTTGCGGCTCCATAAAGCAACAGGCGGTGGCAGCGACAGCGTCGTTGGCGTCGTCATCAGCAACAACGGCGGGACACGCGTCAGTTTAGAGTCCCCTAAAAAAACTCAAATCTATACCGAGCAACGTTTTGGAAGAGTTGAGGGTGTGGGACTGCAACTGTGAACTGTGGCGACACCAAACTGACCGGTTTTTTTAGAGCGAACTAATAACTTTGGAAAAGCGATGAGTTTACAAAATTAAACCGAACGCTATATGTACATTACGAGCCATATCTGTATGCATTGACAGGGCAGTACCAGTGTGGCATAGCCACTGCCAGTCGGTGAATATTAAAAGCACACAAATCTCCCCATGGGGCGCTTAACAAACAATATGAAGTGCTGAGAGGCAGGCAGATGTCGACGAGGTTGTACGAAACCCACATGTTAAGTTATGATTATTAAAAGAGCTCAGTTCAATTGTTTGATAGCCAAGTTTATCATTAGTTAACGTTTTTTAATTTCTATAAACGTCGTCTCTCAATGAGCTGGCACAAAAACGTCAAAAAACGTCTAAGCTACACTGCTTTCATTCAAGAAAAAAAAAACAAAAAAAAAAGCAAAAAACTAACTACAAAAAATAAGAAAAAATATTTTTAATGTACTACAAAATTGTGTTGTGTAGCAAAGTTTTTGGGTTCGTTTTGAAACTCAAGCGTTTAATCGATTTTTACGTTGGATTCCTCAAAGATGCGCTCAGACAAACAACAAGATTTTTGCCCATAGAGCACCCGCTGTGCAGCTTTTGTGTGAACTCTGACGCAAGTTTCGCCACCCACAGGATTACTTGAGGCTTCCAACAATCATGTTGTAAACTGTGTGAAATGACTGGCTGTTATTTCGTTCCTTTCCATGGTATTTATGAGTCTGCGGTATCAATAGGCTTTTATGCTTGTAGTCTTCTTGATAAACAAAACTTTTTCATTACCATAGCAAATTAGACAAGGTGCTGACGCTTATTGGTTGCACATAAAAGGCCATGGGTGTTATAAATTCACAGGTTTATTTTTTATTTTCATTTTATATGGCTAAATTATGATACAAGTGGGTTTTGTTTTATAATTGAAATGAACCCAGCAAGCCCACGCGCTTACTTGGCGCAAGTGCCATGGTATCCGATATACTCTAATATATATAGTATATAACAGCTATAAGAGCTATATATAAATATTTTTTTTTATAACTGCCAATATGCACAGCGGGCGGCATATAAACGAATCAAGTCGCATCTTTGGATTTACCAAAAAATCTTTAAATCAAATGTCAACAGTTCTTAACAAACAAAGCCAAAACAACAGCAACAACTTAAGCTTAAGTCGCTGTATACTTTTTTTTTTGACATCATAGATCTTGACCCGCCCCAGTTGTTGATCCCCAAATCCAACAGCAAATGACGCCACAAATCTTATGAATATTCAACATAAAGTGGCTTTTTTTCTATCTGTATTCTTTCTTTTTATCTTTGAAGCGGAGAAAGAGAGAAATAAAAAAGGCATAAATATTTAAGCGTTTAAATGTTGCGGCGTTACCAAAAAAAAAAAAAAAAATACACATATTTCAATAAACAAAATTTTAAAAGTTTTTTTTTGTTCTTTCTTTAATAATAATTCATTGATGTATAAAGAGAGCACAACAAAAGCGCGGCTATCGCCTGTCAAACTTTAGTAGTTTGAAGTTGGGCACGTGGCCAAGGAATCTAATATTTAGGTTTGAGATCATGGCTATGAGCGCATTCTGGGAAGTTCCTAAAAGTTTAAGCCAGTAGCGCTAATATTTAACTGCGTATATTCGCTTTTTAGTTAAATATATAGTGTGAGTAAAAAATATATTTCATATTAACAAAGTTATAGTTGTGTTTCTAATACGTAGTAAATATGAAAAATCACTTCTTGTATGTTCAGAAAGCTAAGTTCATTTTAAGATTTAATAAAATAACGAAGTTATTTTTAATTTTTTGTAACTAAAATTGTACGAAGTTGTTTAATTCGAACGAAATTTATAGACAATTCTAACTGATAAATGAAGCTGAAAAAACACGTTGAATTCATTAAACGTTCATGGTTTGCAGCTCTACTATCTCACAAAGCCAAAAAAAAAACATTTACTGCCTGAAAAAACAAAAAAGCATCAATTCATTGAGTTTCCTGGCGCAATTTCAATCATCAATCTCAATATTCTAGCTGATATAGAAATTTGTAATATAATAAAATTAAAAATAATTCATATAATTTGTTTTGAATAAAACAATAAGCAATGAAATAAAGCATATGCGGCTTCTCCGAATGTTCTGCAACATACTGTCAAACAGTTTTAATTTAAGAAAGGTTTGCGAGAACTTTAGGTGAACACATCGTGCTGTTACTTTTACCCTGCACCGTAAGGTACAAAGGGTACACTACGTTGGTGCAATTCGAAAATGTATAAAACAAAGGAAAATTCGAAGATCTCCCAAAGAGATACTACCTTCAGGTTATTATGAAAAAGTGGTAAAAGTATGTATATACGTCGCTATTTTGTTATACCCAATAATTTAGGGTATCAAAATGAAAAAAAAGTAGATGGAATCATAAAAAAGGCAGCTAAAAGAAAGCTAGTCAGATAATGGCAACCTTAGCATCATATTAGGTCTGAGATCCACACTTAATAATTTAAAGATTTTTCAAAGATCACTGTATGTTATCGGGAGACCAAGGGTCTTAACGATCATGCCTTTTCCGGGAGATGCGTGAGAAAATCTGAAAAGCGGTATTGATTTGGGAAGAAAATCAATAAATAAAAATTTGAACAATTAATTTGGTTAATCATAGAGATATAAAAACTTAAAAGATTTTCCAAGCAATATGCCAATTATGATAAATATCAGTTGACTGTATTACATTCCATAAAGCAAATCGAAAGATGTCCTCACAAAATTCGGCACTGGAAAATATTTTAGTGCTGCTAAGTTCCTCTTATTTAAGTCTGCTGAAGAACCTAGATTTTCCCGGGAACCTATATCTTATACCCTTCTAATTCCTTTTCTCAGCTTATTTACTTTTAAATATTCTTATACAAAACTTTTTTTTTGAACATTTCCGTGTAAGATTTTGTTAATTATTTTAATTTACTGCACTTGGATGGAATATTAAATTATCGAAGCATTTGGGAACTTTTTTTAAAAAGGTCCATATGCATTAAAATTTAAATGTACAATATCGATAATTTTGTTTAATAAATTAAGGTTTTAATACAAATTTAAACTATTGATTAACAGCCCAAATGAAAAATAAAAAAATGGAAAAAAATATTCACAATTCGATTGAACAAACAAAGAAAGTACTATAAAACTTAGCAATCTTCTTCGTAATACTGAAACTATCTGTTCCAACGATCCTTAGCAAAAATGTTTAAGGTGGGATGGATGGCTATTCTTTTTGCACAGAATTGATAGTTTTTAATTAATAGTTATGCGATAAAATAATAAAAAAAAACAGACATGGCTATATATGTTATGCTCAAATCTTAACTTTTTTGTGTTTACGGTCAGACTACGAACTTCTAAGTAGCCATAGCTGGCTTAATAAATAAAGATGGGACTATCATATTAAAAATGTAAATGTAAAAGGAATATTATTGCCAATTTAATACGTATTGACAGTTTGTTGTACGCTGTAGCGATATGAATTTTATTTTACAAACCGTTCAAACCTAACTTAAGTTGTAGATTAAAATGAGATAAGCTGCTGATAGATTAATATATTTTCATCTCTAAGCGTATCATTAATTTTTATATATTATAGTATATTTGCAGACTTAAAACTTATTTGTAGATAGCAGAAAAATATAGTGATTATTATTATTTTATTTTTAGAGTATTAAAAATATCGGAAAAATAAGCGATCCAAATTTTTTTCATCATAAAAATCAAATATTTGACACTAAAAAAAATCGAAAAATGTTTTATTTTTAAAAAATTACATGACAAAGAGTTTGAAAATGGTTGTAGTGTCATTTTTGAATTTTTTAATAAGTTCAACGTAAGAGTACCCCAAAAACGGCTTCCCGAATCTCTTAAAAACGATCGTAAAAAACGGTTTGCCGTTTTCGTGATTCTCCACCGCAAACATTGTATTGTATCTTATTTTTTAAACCAAAAATAGTAATCAAGTATTTGTTGAGTTTACAATAGCTAAATATTGTATTTCTGAATTTTCGTTTTTATCTCTTCGGAAACCAAAACTTTTTATTTGATTATTTGTCTTACTCCTTTTGGAGTAAGACTCCAAAACAATAAAAATATAGAACCTCAACCAAACACTGCCATCATCTTCAGTTTATTGGAAGAAGCTTGATTTTTCATCAAATCTTTTCTGCAAGCTTCCGTTTCTTTGAAGTTTGTCGTATTTTAGTTGCAAAAATTATTAGTTTAGTTTATGTAAATGCAAACAAAAGGGGGAAGGAATTATTTTGTAAAGCTTCAGAAAGAAATGGTGCACGATTTTGAGTAGGAAAATTGGTTTCGAGACAACTCTCTGGTGCCCTCTTATGGCTGCACTAAAATAGTAGATATGTCCTTAAGTCTTAAAGATGTTCAAAACTAGAGCAATATTAGATGCGCGATTTTGTTACCAAATCGCAATGGTTTGCCAGCGTCATTCTGCAACATTGTTTTAGCTTTAAGTAAATTCCCATAAATCCTTACTTGTCTAAGTAAACGAAACAGCTGTGCCTTGTTATATCTCCTTTGTTCAAAGCCAACTCAAAAGTCAGGCAATTCAACACCTTGGCATTAGTCTATTGACTTGACTTGCCAATTGTTATCTGCTGCACAGAAGCATCTATCATCTGATATGAGCAAACGCGTGCCAGACATCTGAAAGTTCGTCAGTGGACAGCTGCTTGACCAATGGTCTCCCACCGTTCATATTCATATGGCTAATAATTGGATTGCAACAAAGACACTAAGACGGGACTACAAAGCAAACCAAAAACCCAGAAACCAAACAAACCAAATGCCTAAATCCCGCCTAATTGACAACGGCGTGACAATGCTGACAAGAAGTCTACGCCTTGGACTTGGACAATGCCCAAATACGTAAATCTACAAAAAAAAAAAATGCATCTTGACTTAAGCCAATTGCCCCGATCAGGCACAAAAGACAAACAAATATCACACCTTTGTTTATGCTAGGCCACTTCACAGATACAATAGCAGTAGTCCCTGGTTGAGGTATGGTTCGAGTGGTTGTTACCACGAAGATAGTTGCGCATGCGCAATGTGCTGCCTGCAGGTAAATGTGAAAATTTTTCGGAAAAACTGTTAAAACTAATGAAAATGAAATGCATTTTGCATTGGCAGCCGGCTTTATACCGCAAAAACCAAGAGCAGAAGAGATACCAACCAGCATGGAACAAAGCCTGACACTCGAGTCTGCTTTTTGTTCTTGTATTTTTTTTTTTGGTTTTTATGTGCATTGTGCGTAGTCTGGGCAACAAATGCATCCACAAAATAGTCCTTAAAGGACGCTTAGTTGGGTTACAAATGATGCATGGGCATACATAGGCAACACACTCGACTGTGCTGCAAATAAAATTGTAAAATGCCACAAATCATTGTAACTCGTATCTGTGCATTGTATCTGTGGCGGCAGCCCCGCTCGTAACCCTCCTTGACAAAATAACAAAAACGTCAATGGGCAAGTTGAAAAACCCAAAAAGTCAAATGTGAAAATATGTCTGTTTGGTTGTGCCCTCTTCCAATGTTGCAACATTGCCACAAAAACCGCCCCTAAACTGCAACCAGGCGCCGCTCAATGCCACTCGTTGCGACATGACTCCTTGCTGCCCATGCCGGGCTCCTGCATTCTAACCAGCCGTAACGAGCAGCATTTTGATTTTATTTTACAAATTTACACACTTTCATCGTTTGCTAAAATAAATGTTTGCGTGTTCCATTCGATTGGCTTTCCTTTTTTGTTTTGGATTCTCGCCTGCCTTTAGTTATTTTATTTTTTCAAACTGGTTGTAGGAGATTTTCTCATAGTTTCTTGTGTGAAAATATTGTTATTTAATTGTTGAACAATTGTGTTTCTATTGCTTTGAGTAGTAAGTTTAAATTTTATGGCTTAAAGTGCATTTTGTGACCTCTTCTGGTGGGCTGGTGAGCCGGTGTCAGCCCGATTAACTCAAACCAATGGGTAGAGAGTGCATGGGTTGGGTTTATTTTTGGTAAGTTGTAGGTGCCAGCTTTAGTTTAGCTTGATTCAGTTCCTGATTCTACTCAAGCAAGCTGATCACACTTTACAGCACAAAATATTATTGTATAATGAGTTTTTTTTTGCTGGCAAACAATATTTAATGCTTTATGGGACTTGTTATTTCCCAGCCCCATATAGGTACATTTATACCTTTACAGTAGCTTTCCTGAAATAACCACAATTTGTTTTAAATTTTAGCTTGCCATTTGTTTTTGAGCATTGCCGCTTAATCTTCTAATGGCAATTTTTGAAAACTTCTAAATAAATTAAATGCTTAGCATCATAAAACAACTTGGTCCGACTACTACAATATGCATAAACAATATGCAGATAAGTAGATGCTCCCACCTTCAAAAAAATCGAAATAAATATATAGCCAAACATTGATTTATTGCCTAAACATAAACACAAACTTGGTTCGAAGCATAGTTTTTAATAAAAAAAATTTGAATAAATAAGAGGCGCTTTTTGTGTGTCAAATGAAAATTGTGTGTGTTATTTTTTTTTTTTTTTATTAATTTATGCAAAATTCAGATTTGGCTAATTAATTGTAGGCAATGTTCAATAAAACTTGTAGCTCTGTAAAACAAATGCGCTGCCGCTTATTGATGTTTAGTGACTGTGACAAGTTATAAAAAAAAATATAGTGTATAATATAAAAGCTTCATAAGAAAAAAATAATAAAAAAAATATCAACAGCAAAGAGCGAGAATATACATTTATGATGAATGCGTTAAAAATGCGCGCATTAAAAGTTATAAAGAATGATAATTAAAAAAGAAATGAGCAAAGGGCGTAGAACAAGCAAAACGCGTGGCAAAAAACGCTAGCGGCTAGCGCGCGTTTCTGATGCGTTTTGCAGGCGCTCGTACGTTCAGCTACAGTCAGACCACGCTTTGGCGGCAAAAATTGCTGCTATTTTTGTTAGGAATTTTAGAAGCGCCTTTTTATTTAGTCTGCCTTTGTGCGGACAGTTACAGTCGGAGCTCGTTGGATTAAAAATGAAATCCTTACGGGCATGTGTAGTTCATTTAATACGAAAACTTTCGGTACTACTAGCTCAAAGAATTCACAAGGCCGAAAACGATAAAAAGGTGGACAAAAGATATGAAGTACAGTCTGCCCGCACTTTTTTCGTTTTTGCCCTTATCAATTCTTCACATCTATGGACTACGCTACAAAGAAAAACATTGAGTCAAGAATTTTCAATTAGAAAAATTATTAAAACTTAAAAACTTAATTCCTAATAAAAAGACATGGACAATGCCTAAAAACCCTTTAAGTCGATCATTTTTAATTTGTAATTTTTACGTGCTTTTTTGTAAGTATTCCTAAAACTTTTGATAATAATACAAATAAAATGAGATTATATTTTTATTGGGTTGAGTTTGAAAAATAAGTTTTTAAGAAAAATCGAGCGAGAAACTACAGATTTTGCAAATAAATTTTAATTGCTTAGCTCAAAGTTACCTAAGTTGACTTTAATTCAACTATTCTATAAACTTTTTATGATATTGCAAACTAATCTTGACTGTATTTAGTTAGCGTCTAACTTCAGCGCATAGTTTATTTGCACAACTGTCGATACATTTGCTAAATTTATGCAAAATACAAAAGAAAAAAAAAATAATTTAAAAATAAATACGAAACAAAAAGAGCCAACAAATTGTTTGTAGCACTTTGTGGCTTAAAGGTGTAAAGTTATGGCTAAGCTGCTACATAATATATTTAGTTATAGACTAAATTGAAATTGAAAAACAAAACTGGCATAAAATGTGCTCTAAATGTGGTTGTTGGATAAAAAATTAAACATAAATTTACATATATAAAACAATTTAGCTTATCAGCTTTAAAGTTCAGCAACAGTCCAAGGCGAATAAGAAATAAAAAATTTATACAAATATATATAAAAAGCCAAAAACTCACGAATTAGGTTAGCGCTCTTAACTAATATGGTTGAAGGCAGATCTTAAAGCGGCAATTCAGACCAAAAACAAAATAAAACTTTGCCACCGCAAGTTAAGTTCTTGAGACTTGATCAAGCGGAATGTCGTATCTGGTATCTACCGAAAAAGCAATTTAAAATTTCATATCGAAACGTTGTCTATGCAAATGAACATTGCCACCTGTTTATGTTTATAGCTCTGGAAATGGCCAAAGCTGTCAGAGCAGTCGACGCAGGCGTCGCAGTCGTGTTGCAGTCAAGTAGTCAAATGTTGACTGACTACGACGATCTTGAAACGGCATAAGCTGCATACGACCAAGACCAAGCAGAGCAGCACGACAACGACTACTGGTCCACACTGATCAAACGATCTATCACTTGCTCTGTGTGTTCTTTCTTTTTGTGTTTTTTTTTGGTATTTTATGCCAAGTTCTTTTTGGGAACGTCTATTTTTGTTGTTGTTTGTTGTATTTATTGTGGCCTGCGGCAGCTGGACTGGATAATCTTGGTGGGAAAACGTGAGAACACAATAAACCGGCGCAATATATGCAAATCACTTTTAGTATAGACTCAAAACTAAAACGAAGAAAGTATTAAAATAAAATTTATTTCTTGATGTGTCAGCCCATATAAAAAAATAAAAATAAAAATAAAAATAAAGAATAAAAAAAGCTTCAAACTCTCTGAATACAAAGGCCATGTTGGCCAACAACAAAAGCAACAGCTACAAATTCTTATAGAGGTTGTAAAATACGCACACACTCACGCGTTTTTTTGTCGATCATCGGCATCTTTTTTTTTTTGTAATAAAGTGCGACATTTTAAGCCCGGCCAAAAGCAATTCCAGCCTCAGCATCAGCGGCGACAGCTGCCGGGATAATAACTTGTCAACACACTCGGACAATATATCCATTAAAAGCTGTCGGCATCGTCAGCGTTCAGCAGATCACCAATCTGTGTCTTTTTTAATACTTTTTTTAAACATCTTCAAATTTTTGAAGCGAGTATATTAACTTTTGCTAAAGCTACTTTTCGTTCTATTAGAAAGATTGAAGCGATGGTTGGCGGGCTAGCACCCTAGTATATTATATTTAAATTAAAAACTAAGTTATACTGTGTAAGTATGATATCTCTAACGCGGCTGCAGGGTTTTCTATAGAGAGAAGTTGGTTCTGCTTCCGTTGTTGAATGCCTCCTATTTGGAATTACTAAATATGGCAAGACAACAGTTCGCAAAGTCCGCTTTCCCGTTTGTTACCAACATAAGCTTGCTTCAATCTCAGTATGACATTAGAGGAGAAGGTACTGCTCCAGGTTTCGGAATTCTTTGCTTAATAAGTACCTATGGTAATATCAAACAATAGTTTATTCTCAAAGCCCTCGTTGTCACGAATTTGAGCGATTGTTACAAAGAAAACTTAGCTTTAATTTGAGTATGATATATTTACGATAAAGAAAATCCCAATTCGAAGAAATTGCACAATTATTTTTGATTTAAAATTAATTAAAACTGATTTTAGGAAAAATTTTTAATAAGCTTGATCAGAATTGGTTCAATGCTAGAAAGGGAGAGAGTGATAGAGAGACAGAGAGAGGGACAGAGGGAGAAAGAGACTATTAACAGAGCTGCGCATTATGCCATCTTTTATTTTCTCTATGAAAATTCAATTGAAGATTCAATTTGCTTTTATTGCATCAGTTATTGAACGTACGCCACATGCATAATCAAATCCTGTGTCTCCTTTTGTATCATAGATTATCACCGCATTATATCCAGTTCTTTTTGAAACCTTCAAATTTCTTTCAATTTTAAATGTTAATAGCTTCTAAACCTAAAGTTGCTTTTTAGGTCCGATGCGAAAATGTTTACGAATTCTCGTTAGTTCCAACAAAATCTGAATTCGAAACAAAAAGATTCAAGCCCGGAAAATGTATTTTTAAAACTTTGCATGAGCCTAAATACAAAACGAAGTGACTAAGAGCGAAAATATTTTTTTTTTTCAAATCTGACAGTTTCTCAACCTTTAGGTTGTACGAAAATACTTACGAATTCTCGTTAGTCATGTGAAAATCTGTATTAGATTCAAAAATATAAATAATTTGGCACGTAAGGCCCTTTATACATTATAAACCAGCAATTCTTTATAATATATACGCAATCGTCTAAAATTATGGCATTAATCTGACAACAAAGTGTTAATTGATTGAGATAACAGCCAAAATATAGAATGATGGCATAGTAAAACAGTCAAAGCTATTTTTTTTTACTAGTTTCAAATAAAAGTAAAATTTTATTTAATTACTATTTTAATTATATTGTTTCACTAAAAACAAATTCAGCGCAACAAATTCCAAAGGTCGTGTAATTCAGATCAAACTACGAATACCATGAATCAGCGAAAAAATGTTGCGTGATTGCTTAAACTTACAAATTCGGTAAACAGAACCCAATAGCCAATTCTGAACACAAACTTCAGAAATGACGTCCATCTTTTCGACAACTAACATGAGAAGCTTTTGCTAATGCTGTAGAATTTTAAAAATATTCCTTCTCTCTCAATCCAAAAGTGATTTAAAAAATTTATATTAGCAAAAGTTATAAACCTTTATAGCTTATAGGAACTATGGATAGCGTGATGCACTGTTTCCTTTACGTTGAAATTTTGACACTTGGCTAAAGCAGATACTTAACGGTTAGTTTGCATTTAACCAAACAAAAAAAATAATAATAATAAAAAAGAAAATACAGCAACAAAAACAAAGACTCGCAAAATATACAACATTTTGCAGTCTGACTGGTCATAAAAACGTTGGCAGCCCCTTACAGGCTCGCTCAGTCATTGGCCGTAAAATATTTTTACGATGTTACGCCAATGTTGGGGCTTACTTAAAAAAAAAAACACAGAAACAACGATTCCCGCATAGACGTTGAAGATGACGACGACGATGACCAAGACGAAGACGACTCTGAGAATGACAGTGGTGACGACTAATCCGCAGCAAGCGTATGTAAATACATAGCTGACGGAGAATCATCTGCCGCTGCAGAGAATATACTGCATGCAGCGGCTAGATAGACTAGTCTTCCATGTCCGAGAGCCATCATAATATTTGCCTTAGTCCAAAAGCTAAATCTCACTGAGCCTTGGTTGCTAAAGATGAGCTAGTGTCTGACTCACGAGCACGACATACAGCACGCACGGTTGGTGAAATCTTTTAAAATCAATTTCCTTAGCATTTCTAAGGCAATTAAAAATTGAAATTTTACTGAATTTTTTCAAAAGGAATTTAATTTTTATACATCGCGGTGCTAATGTTGCTCGAAACTATGGTTCATAATTATTCCAAAACCCAACTTTATACTCTAATTATTAAGATGTAACATATAAAACAAAAAATACAACGAAATAAGTGCAAACATCAATTTTTTCTTTACCGATTTGTCCTATGAGAGCTTTATTATGTACCTAGTCCATTCTTATCAAATCTGACATAGGACTGGGAAACATCAACTATAGGGTGCCATTTTTAGCTGTAAAATAACCGAATAGTTCATTTAAAAATCTGAGTTATTTGATATAGTGCCTCCACGAGATTGAAAAATTAATTTAAACTCATATCTCCTCGAAACATATTTTTTTTTTGAAAAGTTGTTTGCTCTAACTGTTACCATATCTGATACCTAGGCTTTCATACAGACAGACATTGCATGGGTATATTGGCAGTTCAGTGAACTAGATGACACAGTGTGCCGATTTTTTTCAAAATACTAAAATAAGCTTGCTAAAATAACATTTCAAAGTTTTGGTAACTCTGTGGAGTCTTCGAGTTTTGCGTCTGGATGTTATTACATATATTTTTGACTTGCACAATTCTAAATGTATTCTTTAAAGTGAAAAAAAAAAACATTATCTACTGCAGAAAAAATACGCTCTGGA
Organism: Chymomyza procnemis; assembly: GCA_035046065.1. NCBI lineage: Eukaryota > Metazoa > Arthropoda > Insecta > Diptera > Drosophilidae > Chymomyza > Chymomyza procnemis. The sequence continues at coordinate 4,857,841 of JAWNOJ010000013.1, read as the reverse complement.
GCTCTGAAATTTATAGTCTCCGAAATCTAGTGGAACATATGGACGTACGGACAGTTGGACATGGCCAAATCGCTACCAGAGCTTATGATAAGTTTTTTGATATAAAGAACGTGCGGTCTACCAAGCCTACTTCTTGCTGTTAGTTATGTTTCGATAGCATCTCAGCTTGTATTCTGCGCTATCTATTTCATTTAAGTTAACTAGATTTCGTGATTAACTTAAATAACTCACGAACTCATCGTGAGTTTTTTCGTCAGTCCATCTCCAATGAGAATTTTATTCAAAACTTTCTGTCCATTTCAGATATATGTATGTGTGTGCGTGTGTGTGTTTTCGCATATGTATGTGATGTGTGAATATGTTGTGAAAATTGAATGGGGATATGCACATTTTGTCGCCAGTGATAAAATTTAATAACGCTGATAAATTCAGCAAAAACATGTTGGACCAAGCCCGCTCCATTGACATAAAGCGGTAATTAAGTTTCCAATGCAGTCAAAACCGCAGCAAAATACGGAGTGTTAACCACATACACACACACACACACACACACACGATTACACTCACCACGTATCTATGTGTATATTTGTTTTATAGACATTTTATTGAAAAGCTTTCGCTTTAACTATGCTAACCGTTCTGGAACGTCTTTCGTTTAGTTTTCGTTTCATTATTATGTGCATCATTAATTTTAATAGGTTTTTACCTCTTTTTTTTGCTGAAACAAACATTTTTACAAGTCGTGAAATATTTAAGCATACAATATTTCTTTTAATTTCAATGAATACACGTAGCAGAGGCAAAAATGCGTGGGTGCTGCCCATTCATAAAGTTCGCTCATTAAATAACAATCAGCTATGCACGCCGACGTGTTAATTGCTTTGATATGCTTTAAATTATATACAAAAATATGCATATAAGCCCACGATAAATGCGTAAATATTTAAACAAAAAAAAATGGCGCTAACCAAGTTGGCAACAACGAAGCGTGTATACGCTATATGGGAACTCTGTAGACCTTTCTACAGAGTGCATTTTTTTAAATTATGTCAATCAACATCAAAAATATTATCCTTTAACTTAATTATTACCTTTTAATAGTAACTTAAAATTCGAGTTTGTATTTTTGAGTGAAAGAAAACCATTATTATATAAGAAAGAGGCGCTGATGATTTTCACATTAATTTTGTTAACATTTTAACGTTTTAGCTTATCCTGTTGAACTATTGATGTTATTTGAAAACGTGTTTGCGAAATCAATTTTTAAGAGGCATATTTATTCATTTTAGTCATAACTTTTCTAAGTTGGACATTGATCAAAAGCGAAGATAAACTTAAAAAGTATGCATAGGACTATTGGCACATTTTTGTTATAATGTGAATTTGAAAAAACTCAACTCGAAGTTTTACATTTTTGCACTACCATTAGATACTTTTCTCAGAAGCTATGAGACAGCGCTGGCACACCTTGCCTTTTATATCCTGTTGCCTCTTACATAAACTTAAAAAAAAACAAACAAATATTCCATGTACTTTCCAGTCACTATTAGTTTTGCATCCGTAACAGAACTTTTTATTAGAAATCGAAAAGTATACTAGATTAAGCGCCACAGTGTAGGCATTTTGAAACATTGCCTAGATATTAAGGAAATTTGTTTTTTTTTTTTTTTCAGAGTATTTAAATGGCTTGCACAATTTTACACGAGCAGTTTACCAGCGATGCCGACGAATTCATAGTCTCCTACTCAAAAGTTGGCATCTTCCAGCGAAAAAATACGTTCTTGCTCAAGTTTTTGTTGTAGAATTGCCTATGCTATTTTTCAGAGTCCAACGCTGCTATAATAAAAACTAAAAGTACATGGCGCCACAAAATAGTATCTTAACTCCAAGTGTAGGTTTTACGGCGCATGGTTTTTGTTAAAATACTTATTTTTCATTAAAAACTTAAGACGTTACAAACCGCTTTATAAAGTGCATACTACTCAATAGCATTTGAGCAGCTGCACTAATTTAATGCCGAAAAAATTCAAGCTGCCTTATTGGAAAGTTGTACGCGGATTGACCAAATTTGAACAGACTAGAAATTGTGGCACTTTTTTTTACGATTTATTTATATTTCTTTTTAATATTATTATAGATATTTAAAGTTTTTTATTTTCCAACTCAGGCTTCATTGTTGAATGGCGCTTATGGTTTAGTTTTCTAAGGTTGCTGTTGTTGTTGTATTTGTTATGTCCGCCAATTTTTATAAAGCGCCTTAAGTGCGCCTAAAGAGTGTAAAAGGTCTTTGAGAAAACATTGCCATGACAAAAAATACAAATAAACTTAAGATATTAAAAACGTAGTGGGGGAAACTGAAAAAAAAAATGCCCAACAAGTGGCCAAGTGGTTTACATTGTTGTAGTTATAAATATAATACCCACTGTTATTATTATAGCTATATATTTCTATATTATTTTTTAGGATTTTTGTTTTTATCAAGCGGCTTTGTCATGCTTGCAGCATTCTCACGCTGTTTTCATTTGTTGATTTCTTTATTTGGATTTGTCCCTCAAAAAAATAGTGTAAAAAAAGCGAAAAAAAAAACCGAAAACCCCTTAGCGTTAAGATGACAAGTCACATATGTGCCCATTGATAGAGCCGCTGCGTCAAGGGCTACACAGCAGACTTACCCATGAATCAATCAGTTGCTCTCCATTGATGACATGAAAATTATGAATGTAGCATGCAACCAAATAGTAATCGATCTTCTGGGGCATGCAAGATTTCATGTAGCTACTGTAAGAATGCAGCAAGTTGTTGACATTTACTTTATTCCAATTCTAATTGATGATCCTTGCTGTGCTGGTATAGTAATTTTTGCAATCTATTGAACGCACCTTTTGCATCGGCTTTCTTCTGAAGTATTAAATAGCAGCTTGTAAATTTTTATTGCATACTCTTCTGCGTCCTTTTCTTGGTGTTTCCATTTTTATAGCTCTATCTTTGGGGTATCTTAGGTTTTATATTGTGCATCCAGCAGTGTTATTTATGACATTTTGGCAAAGGTTGCAAGGTGCAAGTTTATAATATGGAATTTATTACAGACCCTAAAGACAAAGAGCCACAAAAACAACAAGGTTTATAGAGAATACCACATGGTCAGTTAGCACGAACATGCGAGTTCTGACTCAATTTATTTGTCACAGTAAAATGATTGAAGTGTAAGCAATGAGCACGTAGATTATATCGAAATTTTGGCACGAATATTTGGTCATAGTCTTTACTTGTAAATTGTGCTCAGCTTGATATTTATATAGGATCCTATGAAGCATCTTTTGAAATTGTATAGAATTAAATTTATTCTCTGTAAACAAGAGAAAATTGTTATGCATTATACGAATAATTGTGAACCCTATTGAAATGAGCCAAACCCTCTTATTTTAGATGACAATATATGGAAATATCCTAGCTGCATAATATTTCAAGTCTTATAATATGATGTTTTTCAGATTCCGAGAAAATGCCATCTTTTATTTGCATTCTTCTTCTTTCAGCAATTTGAACTAAGTGGCAACAGATTTGAAAATTCACAAAACGTAAAAATCACACGAAAATGGCAAAGGAGAAAAGAAAACGGCTTAAACGTGATTCAAAAATAGAATTTGATCGTTTTAGAGTTTGTTTTAAAAAGCAAATTTTGCTAATTGATTCAGCTCTGTAGAAAATTCGAAGAAGAGCAGATGGCGCCAGTGTGTATTAGGGATTTCGTTGTGCATTAAGTTTCGTATTTTTGGTTTTCTGCAACCGATGTACCATATTTTTACTCTTAAAGAGTTTATTTTTGTCTTTTACCAATTTACTCCATAAGCTTTGCTCTGTTTTGTAGCTGAATACTGAAAGTGTAGGTATGTTTCAACTGTAGTCGTTCTTGAGTTACGAAAAAGCTTTTCCTTTTTTGTTACCAAATTTTTAAATCTTTTATTTTAGTTAAACCAATCGGAACATATTTTCAAGACTTGACTTGCAATAAATTGAAATATTCTCACGGCATTTGCTCAATAAATTTTTGACGTTTGCTAATAGTTGTAGGACTGAACTAGCATAGGCAGACCAAACGTGATCTTGCAATGTGTCGACACATTTTAAAACAGGAATTTTTCAAATCAAAAAGCGAAAGAAAAAAATTGAAACTTTCCAACTTCGGCCTAATTAATAATAATTTCGGTTTACTCGAATTTGAACAAAATCGGTTGCTTGTATAATATAACAGTTATAGAGCCATTCCAGACAAAATTCGTTTATATTCACATTATTATTTGTTGGTTTTTATTTGTTCTTCAATACAACATGAAAGCTACTCTTAAGATGTTGCAAGTACTGATAGTTTTTTTTTTTAAATCAGTTGACTATGATAATAGTATCCATAGTGCAAGTGTTTGATTTGTTTTTTAAATATATTATAATCAAATTAGCTATTCTGAACGTGTTTAGAGTTTCCCAGTGCTGTCTTAGGTTTGATTAAAATTGGTCGACTTTAGGAATTTGTACGAATCGCTCCAAAAAGTCAGTTGTTAAAAGTAACGCGTTGTTTCGTTTGGTTTTTAAAGTATCGACATAAATTTCGGTATTAAGAAGTTTTTTAGTTTAATCAATCAATGCTTCGAATTTGATCAAAACTCCAGTACTATTATCAAATTGGGTAAAATCGTGCAAAAAACTTGAGTTTTCTTGTTGGCAACAACCAAGCGTTTATACGCTATATGGGAATATAGATCCTTCTCCAGAGTGAATTATTTTAAATTATTTCAATCAAAATCAAAAATGTTTTTCCTTTAATGTCATTATTACCGTTTAATAGGAACTTATAATATTCAACCTGTTTAAACAGCAATCGTCTTATGTATTTGAATTTTTAAATTGATCATTCAATCAATCATAAATAAATCATTAATCAGGATAAAAAAGAGGCACAATATTATTCGCTAGAGAGGCATATGAGGAGGAATATGTTAGTTCTCTTTTTAAGTTTGACATTGATGAAAAGCAAAGTAAAACATAAAACGTTTGCATAGGACTATCGAGATATTTTTATTATACAACACCACAAAGTCGTGCAGCGTTTACCAAAGTCGTATGCATACGACTTAAGTTTTTGACATTTTATTTACCGCAAAAATATTTTGCGCAACAGAAATATTTTTAAACAAACAAAATTCTTATAATGCGAATAAGTTGACGCGCATTCAAAGCATTCTTTAATAAATTCCACTGCAACAGCAACAGCCATTTTGTTATGCAGCGGGTATCCCCAGGGTTCAATTAGAAATGCTGGTATAGCCAAGTTACAGATTTATGCGCAACACACACACACAAAGCTACACTCCAAACACAACCACACACACACACACGGTACATATTGCACACTTGAGTAAATTACAGTCAAATGACATGGTTGCAAACGCCACTTTGGTTTTTGGGTCTGGACGCGCGTCTGACAACTGACAACTGACATATTTTCAAAAGTGGGCCCAGACTTGAAACAACAACAACAACATTCAGCATACTCTGTCAAAATGTGTCCTTGTATCATAACGACGGACAGCAGGCACAGGCAGGCGGCTGTCAGGCTGCGTTTCGTTGAAAAACAAATTGCTCAAAGCAATTGTGTTGTTGTTGTACAGGATTTCTGTTTTGTTTTTTTTTTTGCTTTTTTCTTCCATGCTCGTTGGTCCTTGGCGCTATGTGAAAAGTTAAGCGAAAGTGACAAGCAGGCAGCGAGGGCAGCGTCAGTTAGACATACGGCAGGATAGTTGGGAAGCCAGTAAACATACAGCAGCAACGCGCAGGCTCATTGAAAAATCCCTCGGGTGGATTTCAGTGTTCAGGCGCTAAAGTCGCGTTGTGTCTGCTGCCGACGCTGGCTGCGCTGCTGCGATTAAACGTGTCAGTTGAAAAGTTAAATGGCAGCAGCCAAAGCGGCAGCAAATTGAGCAGCCGCCATGAAACGCACACAAACACGCGCACAGGAGTGCACACATACACACACACGCACACACGTGAGCTACATGTTGCTTTTATATGTATTAGTGTTTTTGACGGTAGCCATATTGCTTTGCTATTTGTCCGTCTGCCTGTCTGCGTGTCTATTTACGTTTTCAAAGGAATTTCACAGCGCAAGGCGCGAATATCCCTTATAACTTTTAGTTGCCCCTATTTGTACACACACGCACACGCACACACATGCTAAAGTCTGAAGTCATATTTGGCAGCACGCATGTAAATATAAAAAAAAAATAAAAAAATATTAAATGCTCATAAATAATGCGGACATGTTTTGTGGTCGTTCATCGTGGGGTTCATTTTATTTATTGATTTTAATACGCAGTTTGATATGCCGCTTTACATACTCTTGGCCTCTCAACGACCTTAACGCAGGCAACATCTATTAAAACCATAATGAATAATAATAAATCCTAACTATTGTGCTACCTGATTTTTTGCTAAAAAGTCGCTTCAATTCCGTACAACTTCGTTAGATCCAAGTTTTTCACTATATTTTGGATCCCAGTTGTAGGCCTGTTTTATCTTGAAAATTATAAAACATGTGAGATACAATTTAAAGAGTAGCATTTGCTTAAGATTCTTTAAGATTTCAAAAAATATATGTAGTATTAGTTTTTAATTTAGAATTAAATTAAGATTTTTGTATTACAAAATATATAAGTGAACAAAATAATGCAAAAATTAAATAAAGTTATGTATCTTGACTATGATGCTATAATCGCTGCAAAGGCGGCGCATGGAAATATCTCTAGCAATAGCTGTTCGTAGAGAACAGGCAACTATAGTTTATAGCCGAATTCGAACAGCGGAGCGTTAAATTAATAGAGATTTAGTTAGAGAAATAACGTCTAAAAATATTAATGATATCACCGACCTTAGAGTTTGAAAGCGAGCAAGCTACTACTACGCTACCGAAGTCCGCACAACAAGAAAAAACTTCAAGAATTAAATATTAAGATTCTGAAATTTGTTTTAAAGTTTAGATTAAGGCGATCTATCTGTTAAAGCAAATTAATGTATGAACTAGGGTGAGCCTACGCCCTTCGGCACTGCGACACATATGGACGAACATTAAGAATTATATATTTTTCCATTCTTCATTTTAAAACTTAAGTTCAAATTAGTAGAGATTTGATTATAATTTGTTTAAAAATGTTCTTTTGAAATTCTGTACTCTAAACAATAATAATTTTTATGAATCACAGTTATTTAAGTTGTACTATTTTTCCTATTTCGTGTGTATTTCTAAAAAATAGAGTAAATTTTATAACTGAAGTTAACTTTATTATCTGTATAGAAATGTGTTCTGTAACTTCTATACCGCAGCTAACATTTTTAAGAATCGAAGTTTTCCATGTTGTAAATATGTCATACATTAAGGTGGCTCATTCATTGGGTATAATGGCGATCAGCGTTTGTGTTTGTATAGGTAATTTTACCTATTTTTAATTAATTTTTTTTTTAATAAATCCTAAAATTTGGATCGCATTCTCGTGTATGCGAATTTTACCATTCAATTTAATTTTAAACGCTTTTTTTATATCCAAAATAAAACGCACATAAACTCTCTTATCATACTTGATCAAAATTGCAATTCGCTCTATGCCAGAGCTTTCGTACCGTAAATCGCTCAAAAATCGTATCTTATCCGCCGAATTGCAAAAACGTTGCTTTTTTCGATTACTGGCTTTTTTCGACACATGGAATTGGATTTGTAAGTTCAATGCTACGGGTCGTTTGATAAAATCGAATAATATTTCATTGATTGAATCGTTGCCAGAGGATTAATATTGTATGTGCTATATCACATAGTACAAGGCTATATTAAGTTTATACAGTCCGAAAATGTATGTATCTACCAAAAGAAAAATATATTACAATTTTTTTATGTAAGCAAGTTCTGTGTGAAATATATTAGATATTTGGTAGATATTTTCTTAGTTTACTCTATCACTGAGTCGAATTTGTTCAAAATTGTTTCATTATATGATACTTCGTTAATAAAAATCAAATTTATTTTTGATTCTTTTATGAGTAAATTCTCTTCTTTTAAGATTTTGTTGACAATTGATTTTAATCCAACTGGGTTCAGCACTAGAAAACCAAGTTTGATTGACATCGCTTGTCAACGATTATCAAATTATGCAAATCGATTAAAAAATTGGTTTTTGTTGGTTTACGAGTGAACAGGATATCCCTAAGTTATTGTGGGATGTTCGCAAATTGGCATATATATGTACAAAAGTAGTCACTTCCGATGGAAAATACTTTGATGCTGTATAAAATGAACCAAAAATACGTAACGAATTTGCTTTCCTATGGAGGGTACGGTCTGAATGTCTGACAAAATGGCTTTGGTGTCCCCACCAAGCTGCACTTTCTATTGTTTTCTTTGTAGCTCCCTCATTCAAATCCTATAGAACAAAAAATGTCATATTTTTATTTAAATTTTTTTTGGCTCTTCTAATTTTGTATAAATTGTGACTTTATAGCAACTGTCTGTTGTCTTAGAACTTTTCCGATTTGTATGCATTTATTTATGTTTCATTTATTTTATTTGTAATGTATTTAAAATTTAAAATACCTTAGCTATTTGTACATCTTTCAAATGTATCTACAACAAATAGGCGGCAAAAGTTGAAATAAAATTTCAACAGCAACAATATCCGGTATGGCAAAATGTGTTAAATAATAATTATATTGTAGGTACAATTGTTTTTTAAGCTGTGGTAATTAATCTGATAAACGGTTAAAAAAAAAAAACAAACTTTTTTTTTTTGTATAGTTGTTGTTCTTGTGGTGGCGGTGGCGTTGCTAGCTCTGATTAATGACCAAACATGCGAGTATTTATTTTTACTCTATTGCATTAATGAATGGAAAATATGCAAAACGTTTGCTATTAATTAAACGCTTAAAACAAATTGAATAAAAATCAAACAAGATGAAAAGAGTGAAAAAAGAAACGCGTCTACGATAAATTTAGCTGTCCGTTAACTGTAAAATTGATAAAAGAAAAATAAATTCGAATATAATTAACAAATTTAAAGCTGTTAAAATAATTGTTAAAAAGCTGACACATGGCAAAACAAAAAAGCTTAAATTAAAAAATATTAATTTAAAATTAAACTTCAGCTTCTCACTGGCAAAACATTGAAAATCAATTTAATTTAATAGCAAATGCATTATTAAATTTGTTAAAAATGCTTTTTAAAGCAGAGTAACACGCATTTGAATATTCATAAGCAAATAATATTCGTTTCGCATTCGTTCATAAATTTGCCATTTTCGAGGTAGCCAAAATGTCGACAGCCACAAAAAAAAAATCGTTTCAAATAATATTTGCATACAATTTTCTAATTTATGATTCAATTTTCAAAACAAAAGTTTAATCGTTGCGTTTTTTTTATTGTTCTCGCTTTGCCATTTTGGAATTTTAATAGACATAACTTAAATGAAACAGCAGAGTTTATAAAAAGCGCAACAAAATGATGTTTACATTGACGAAACTTGTATACTCTTTGTATAACTTTGATTGCTAACTTATTAGTTCCCAGTTAGTTTTTAAGATTTTTTGAAATTTTTTGTGTACGTTTAAGTATAAATGAATTTCAATCATCAACTTTTTTTGCATAGGACATTTTTTTCAAACAACCTCTCTCCTATTTCGATTGTAATTCGTGCAAAAATATAGTCGAATTCATATAAAATAAAACGTTTAAATGAAACCCGATAATAGCATCCTCTGGCGAGTCTGTGAAATAAAAATTTATGCTCCGAATTGTTAATTACGGCGAAAAACCGAGAATATTTAAAGCGTAAGGTTTTGACCTTATACAAATGTAATAGGGAAGGTCACCTATAGAGTGGCTGTTTATTTAGACCAACTTTGAAACTCCTCATACAAGTTTTTCGGAAAGCTGCAAATTCGTTTTTTTTTGTTTTATTCAATATAATGTTCAAATAATGATCACACTGATCTATGTGAGCGCCGACTTAACCTAATGTCTAAATAATCCGAAATCGCAATTTAAAAATTCAATATGAAATATTACATTTCTTAAAAAGAAAGCATATAATAAATATTTATGCATGCATTTTTTCTTTAAACGATTAATTTCCTTAAAAAGAAATCAAAAAGAGGCCAAGTTAGTTGAAGAAATTTTATAATGTCCCGAAAAGAAGCGCATACAGCGTTTTAAGGGATTTTAGCTTCAGTTTTGGGAGTTTGGCTACGAGCCAAAGAGAGTTACTTCTGTCCAAAAAAAAAAAAAACTAGAGTATACCTGAAGATCAACTGCGCTTCACAATAAATTTGTGGGAAATTAAACAACAGGCTTCAAGAATGTAGTACAAGAACTTAAGATACAAAATTTATAATATTAGTGCAACAAATTTTATGAGATACCAAATATACCTCTTATCATCTATAGTGTGTACAACAAAATATATATGTATATAAAACAGAAGCCGCAGCAGTAGTAGATTTATTGAACGATTTAACTTGAAAGTTTAACAAAAGCCCCACTTCGGGTCTTCGTCACAGTTCCAGATCCCAAAAACAAAATCTATGCCCAAGCCGGTTCGATATGGCCACTATTTGGTTACCATTTCGGCATTTTTTCAATACGTCAACAAAAGAATAATCACACACAAAAAAATAAAAGATCAAGATTGCGGCTTGAAATGTTTTCATAAATATGCATTTGTGGGAAACACTTTGCATTTGTCACTAGATAAATTATGGCTTAAATTATATTACAACTCTCTATCCAAATCTTTAGTAAAAATTTGTTTATCTCTTTTCTTATTTCCATAGACTGAGCTGCGTTCATGCGCAGCGTGCGGCGAGCCAATCTCGGATAGATTTTTTCTAGAGGTTGGGGGCTGCTCGTGGCACGCCCATTGCCTGCGATGTTGCATGTGTATGTGCCCCCTGGACAGACAACAGTCGTGCTTTATAAGAGAGCGCCAGGTCTACTGTAAGGCCGACTACAGCAAGTGAGTATAAATATGTTCGAAATACTTTTTTTTTGAAGTGTTTTTCATTTATTAAACAATTAAAGAGCTGTCGTTTTTGATAATATTAGAAGCTTCTTTCAATGGAATTTCAAAGTTTTTTTTTTATATTTTGTATTTGGAATATTTATAGTTAAATTTTTTTATAATATATTTGCGCCTTTATTAAAAATATAATTAGGTAGAAGAAAAATTGTGTACTTAAAGTTATTTATTTATATAATTTAGGGGTACAACTAAGTCCAGTTAAACTTTACATTATAAAATATGAAAATATTAAAATGCTACTAAAAATGAGTAGTTTTTGAAGATAATGTGATTATTTTGGGCTAACACTATTCGAATTATTCGGCTTTTTCAAAAGCGAATGAAAGTTAAAGTCATCTATAAAGAGAAATATAATTTTGCCATATGCTTAGTGAATCAATTACATTCCGACAAATAAATAATATAAAATAAAAAGAAACAAAAAATTCCCAAAAGTAATTGTGTGTCTTTAAAACTCAAACCAAAAATAAAATGACAAGAGTCTAACTTGAAGATAGTCAGATAGTCATACTTAAAGGTCTGGGAAACAAGTTTTCCGATACAACTATAAACAACAAACAAAAATAAAAAAATTAAAAAAAAAACCTTTTAAATGGTTTCAAAATTAGTTTGTAAATATTAAGGAAATTTTTTATCAAACTAAATAGAGTATAAAATAGGAAAAGTGGGCCTCGGTAGCGTCAGTGGTAGCACCTCTAAATCGGAAGGCCGATGGTTCGAAGCTATTTACGTAGGAAAATAATACTATGCTACGCCTTTGGAGGGATGACCCTTGACTATCAGAGGAATAATTTAATAAAATAGTAAAAAATAAATTTTTTTGCAGAACAAATTTTAGATTGAAAACATTTTTCATTAAAGCTTCTTGGCGATTTCAATTATTTCCGCAAAATAACTCTAATCAAAGTTTTAATACATTCGAAAGTCCACTGTAGCGTGACATTAATATTTGCAAATGTAGTTATAAAAATAAAACTAGAAACCTTATACGAATTTTTAGAGCTTTATATATTTTAATATTATTTTACTGGCATAAAGCTTTGCATATAAATTATTTCCAAAGAATTTTTTTTCCAACCAATGCCATATAAAATTTATACACTAATCATATGCAGCATCATGGAAACGATAGCACTATTGTATTTGACCCGGGAATATAGAGTAATTTTAGTTTTAATTTTTTGAAAAACATTGACTATGCATTTTCCTTGCTTTTTATTGTCGTTTGTAATCATGTGTGAACAAGTGTTTTTCACATATTTTCCCACACTTTTACATCAATTGGTGGAAAGCAGGCAACGTTTAATTGTTACAATTTGATATGGCAGAGACCGTAGCAACTTAATCCCTAGAGTAAACAAGCCTGCAGTTGAGGTGCAACCAACTTGAAACTTGCAAGCAAAGTATCTGACAAATACTAGGCGGTTCGCTGAGGGGTCGGTCAGAGCCAAAACATTGTCGAACGCGTCAAACGAAATGAAAATAAATAAACAGACGACGCGCCGTGAGATGCTGTAAAAATATTTATTTTTCAAGTTAAGAATTTTAAGTGTGCATTGGACGTACGATGGAGACATCATCTTTATCAACATTATTATGATCATCATCACCTTAAGGCAGCTCCACAGCAACAACTACAACTTCGTCATGCTGTTGTTGTTCTGCTGTTGTAAAAATAAGCTCAAAAGTTTAACAATAGGCCAGTTCCAGAGAGTGTTACCAACGTACATAAGTTAAAAAAAGAAAATAAATATATTGCCAACTCATTTGGAAAAACGCACGAATGCGTGCAACTTCCGTTGACAGCAAAAAAACGCGCCGGAAACGCGCGTAAAACGCTTACAAGCGTTTTAACAACTTTATATACAAAGAGAGAGAGTACTTTATGTACTTTGAGTAATTATTGTAATATTTTATGTTTTTATGCGTCTACCTTGATTTCATTGCAGAAATTTTGGCGCCAAGTGCTCCAAATGCTGTCGCGGCATATCCGCCTCCGACTGGGTAAGACGTGCACGTGACTTGGTCTTTCATCTGGCATGCTTCGCCTGCGATCAGTGTGGACGACAATTGTCCACCGGGGAACAGTTTGCGCTCATGGATGACCGTGTGCTTTGCAAGGCTCATTATCTGGAAACGGTTGAGGGTGGCACCACATCAAGTGACGGTAAGCAGAACCGAATCGCAAAAAAAAACCTAAAATACGTTCATATGACTTATATAGGCACCAAAGTCGACTAAAATATGCCCTTAATGACATTGTGGTACATAAGTTTCATATATTTTTGTTTGATTAACTATTTCGAATAGTTTAAAAAATTGTGTCACTATTTTATAAAAATTAAAAATTTTATTCTTTTTTACAAATATTTTCATTATTTTGCCAAATTCGAAAAACATTTATAGTGGCCTACGGTACTCGACTCTAAGACTGTATCGGCGATTTGACACTGGCGTTAAGATTCGCCTAGAAACTGTAGGGCCTTGTTCTCCTGCAATAGCAATGTAGTTTCTTATGAACACCATTTGGAGTGAAATTTTTTAATCGAATATACCCAGCTGAATAATTTATTACCCCAAAATATACGAAAATTTTAACAAATTCTTCAGCAAACTCACGTTTTCTATACTAGGATGTCTCATAACCATAAAAACTAGCAATATACCCTAACTTTGTTTATATAGCACATAAAGCAACCACATTAACTTCCTTCAATCGGTTCGCAATTTTGAACGCTTCAATTGTGACGACGACGGATGCAATAGGCTGTACCTTAGCGCCACGTTGACCGACCAGACTAAGGTACCAAAACATAGCCATGTTTAGATCTAAAGGTAGCAGGCAATGTCGTTTGAATGACGCTTTCATATGTTCTAGCATTTTAGCCACGTTCAAATGAACACGGCACGTTCGACGGGGCGCGTCATCAACAACAATAACAACAACCACATGAGACAACATCGAGAACAACCAGAGTGTCGCCAGTTGGTTGACGAAATCGTGTCATAACCGAGGCATATAAAATCAAAACTCTAAATAGGCTGAGGCTGGTTCAAAAAGCAAACGAGAGACGACAATCTGTAGTTGGTAGTATTGGAACCAGTGGACGGACAGTCGTCGCCAGTTGTGACAGAAATCATGCGACGTGCTCTGCCTTTGGACTTGGTTGTGGTCCAGCCTGATTGTTGTTGTTGTAGTTGGTTGTTGTTGTTGTTATTGCGAGTTGTTGTTGTAGGTTGTGCGTCTGTTTACAAGCTGAGAATTTAAGCCTCGTAACGCATGCAACTGCATGCCGCTCAAAAGTTTTGTCATGCCTTTCAGTTGGCGATGCCACAGACCACCAACACTTTTTTTTTTGAACCTGGCCGTCATAATAAAAAAAAAAATGTTTGAAATTGTGTATAAAGCCATGCCTAGCTAGGGTCTGCACAAACTATAAACTGTATTTGACATTTTCAATTTGGTCTACTGTCAAAATGCTTTTAGCCTTAAGAGTTGTATGTCCAAAACTATGAGCCCAAATAGAGAGGAAAACGTGAGCAGCGCGATAAGCAAAACATAGTTCGAAACTGCACTAAAATAGAAATAACTTATTTAAAGATACCATCATGTTTCAGACAAATTAGTCATCGAATTTTGCATTTTATTAAATTAAGTTTGGTAGCAGAGAAAGAGTAGCGCCTTATAAAGTAAATCTTTTCACTTCTGAAAACCTGATGCAACCGATTGTCACCAAAGTTTAAATAGTTAATTTAAAATTAATATTTGAATCCCAATCTTACTGAAATTAATGATTTAAATTATTTGTGGTGAAACCTTCAAGAAATTTAAACACACAATGGTTTCATAAGCAAAGATATATGGAAGGATTTACAGCTCTGTCTTCACCATTTTGGTCTGCTTTTCTATCTTAAAAAAGACTTTGGTTGATCTCAATTACACATTGAGAAGGTTATCAACTTGACCTAAACCAAGGACATTTCAAAACTAACGTCTCGGCTTACTAGATTGGTTGGATTCCAGAAAATTTGATAATGTTAACAAGGTTTTTAAACGATTTATAATAGCAGGTGAAGAGGGTGAAGCATTTAATATAAGAACAACATTGTCATTAATAAAACTTTTTGGTAAAAAAGGTTCTGAGATATTTATTTATAAATAACAACCAAGAAGGTTATAAATTGTTTTTCAACGCTAGAGAAAATAAAATTTTAATTTTAATGCAGGCATGCTTAGTTCCAGACGCAATAATTTGGTTTATTTACATTGAGGATATACTAAAAAGTGAGTATATACCAAAAGTATACTTTTGGATGCTTTTTAGAAATATGGATTTGTTAAAAATATTTAAAAGCCAGAAGGTTCAACAAAGTATTTTTAATAGATATGAAAAAATAGCCTTTTAGTAAAATTACACATTACTTTATCTTAGAACAAGCTGCTTATTTCAGCCCTATCCATTCAGTTCAGTAGGTAACTTTTCCAGCCTTTTGAAATGGGTATTTGCTAGAAGCAATCAATTTTTTGGCCAACGCATGTAAGCCTATTAAGCAGGATTTTCTTAGACACTAGCCTGCGTCTTTTTTCTTTATACAATCGCGCTTAGAGCTATATCTAAAGCGATGCTATAAACTCTATGTTAATCTGTAAATTCTCAACGCATTTAAACTCACGTACGTGAGTCACGAGCTCAACTCTAATCGTACAAAAACAAAAAAAAAAAACGATCGTACGTATTATTGTTATTTACATTTTTTGTTTATTTGCTGTTCTGGTTTATAGATGGCTGTGATGGTGATGGTTATCACAAGAGTAAAACGAAACGTGTACGCACCACCTTCACCGAGGAGCAACTGCAAGTGCTACAGGCCAACTTTCAAATTGACAGTAATCCGGATGGTCAGGATTTGGAGCGTATTGCCTCAGTGACGGGTCTCAGTAAGCGTGTGACGCAAGTTTGGTTTCAGAATTCGCGGGCACGCCAAAAAAAACACATACATGCTGGTAAGAATAAAAGTAAGTAGTGGATTAGTGCAGCATGCCCCGTAACCAAGTAGTCTGTAGTAAATGTAGTGGTAGATATTGATTGAAGGACTCGACAGACTGGCCACAGTGGCAATAACCTGTCAAACCTGACATCAGCTTGTAGTTCTGTTGTTAAGAGGTTTTTGCGTATAAAGTGGCTAATAAAACAATTTTTTTTTTCTTTTGAAAACCAAACGATTTTTGATTACAGTACGCGAACCGGAAGGAAGCTCATTTGCGCGTCATATTAACCTGCAGTTAACGTATTCATTTCAGAATAATGCACAGAACCCCATGCATATGAATGGCAATAAAGCCGGACTCTATCCAGCGCATGGTAAGTGCGAAGTGCTTCAATGCTATAAATATTATATATTACGTTTTACTTTACTTAACAGAATCCTCTATGGATGAGCTGTCACAGGACTCCAGTGTGCACTGCCTGCCCAGCGAGGTGTGACTAGAGCAAAAGCCAACGCGCACACAACGCTAGTGCGCATATAGCTTGGCCCGCAGAGTGCAAGACTCTAAATGATAAACGTCCTTTTCCTAGTCAAAATTTTATGTAAAAACATGAAAATAATCGAAAAGCACTACTTAAAAAAAAACAATTTATGCAAAAAAAAAAAAAAAAAAACCAGCAACCGCCACAGTTTTGAGACCCAGTTTGTATGCTTTAAGCATTTTCCAAAACTTTGGCAAAGCAAACAATTTCAGAACTTGAGAGTATCCAATTGCGCAGCTTTCGTTATAACGATTTTCGATAAGTATTTATCGACATTCCAATAGCTGCTAAGTTTAAACTTAGTTTAGTTAATTTAATTTAAATAAAATTCTCTTTAGTTTAATTGTTAAGTGTTTATTGCTATCACATTCTACAAACACTGAATAGCTGTCGTCCCCTTTTGCTCCTGTGTGTACTGTGTACTTAGTTATTAAGTAGCCGCCTATTTAACAAGCTTTTGTAATATAGTTTTTCCATAACATGAGACGCATTGTTGTTATTGTTTATTTTCTTGTTTTTTAAATGTATAAATCATATAGTATTTAATTATAGTCTAGCATATAATAACGTTCTAAAGCTTTGGTTTGGCATTTGTATATATAGCATTATTAAACAAAAAAAAAAACATAAAAATAAAAACATTGCCCAACCAAAATATACAACTAAAATTTAGTTAACAAAAATTATAAATGAAAAAAAACCAATTATCATTAAAAGAACGCATTGAAATCAATTAAAAGAAACAGAAAAAATTTTTTAAAAACTTGTTTGTGTTTATTTTGGTGCTTAAGTTAAAAGCTAAAGCTGCGCTCAAAATGCATTTCCGGTTGTGCCCTGGCTGAGACACATCATCACCTGTTGGCCAAGACAAGCAGCAGGCAGCAGGCAGCAGGCCTGCAAGACAAGAGGCAAATGCAGCAGACAGTGTGACGTCCCGGCCATAACCAAATAAAGGGCCATAACCAAGCAGCACACGTTGTAGACAGACGGTTGGATCACTTGGCACTTGGACAACACTCAAATTGCAAGTCATGTGGCAGCTTTCTAGTGCCTGGTTGTTGCCTTGTGGCAAGTTGGCGTTAAGTGCCAAGACATATACAATATTAATTGAATTATAAGCCTGGCTTATGCAAAGATTTCCTGCAACAGCAATTTGTGTTGGATCATCATAATCATTATCAGCATCAGCATCATCATGGCCAAACAGCTAGATTGTGAAACTAGTTGCTGCAATAGATCAAGCCATGACTTGGCAGCATTGCCAACACATTGCACTTGTTTATAGTATTAATTCTGTTGACTTGGCAACCCTTTTTTTCATTTTGGTGGGCTATGAAAATATCAACAAATCGTCATCATTAATAATGATCACTTCAGGCTATACATTGTATATCAAATGTATCAGTCGGTATTTTATTATGATTTTTTTTTTCGTATTTTTGGTGGTTCATTTGTCAAATTTTACTCGACTCGATCGCTATCTCAATCCATTCGTAGTCATCGACACCAGCAACATCGTCATCGTTGTTGCTCTTGCTGTGGTTCCTGTTGTTGTTATTCGAGCAAACATTCAACACTTGAAGCGAGAATTTTTGTACCGACTACAACTCAATTCTTTTTTTTTTATTTTCTTCTGCTCTCTGGGTTTTTGATCCAAAGTTATCCACAACGGTGGAGACACAGCGCGCAGCAAGGTATATGAAAATTATGAATGATGTGATACTTTTGCCATTGAGATGTTTTCACAGTCACAAACATGCCCCATACCTACCTATATAGTATAGTTATAGCAGCATACCTTGCCCATAGCGCTATGCTTATCCCATATCTTATTTGCTCTATCTACATCTCATGCGTATCTTTAAAATGGAAAATAAAAAAGAAGCATAGAGTGAGACATGCAAGTTTTGCTTGCTTGGCTGGTTTATGACTTTCGACTTGGTCTCTTCCATAGTTCCACTTGATCTCGAAGCCCCTTTGGCTTCTTTTTTTCCCCCTGGCTATCTGTTAGCTGTTATTTCTGCTGGAAATGAGCGATCGCATGCAATAATTTGTAGACTGGCTGGTGCACAGTGTAACGATTGTGCAAAATAAATTTTAATGCAGCTTATTCGGAGCTATCGGGGAGTAATCCCACGGCTTAATTCATTTTTAAATAGAACTTTTAAAGAATAACATTTTAGAAAAATGATTACTTGTTAGAAATTATGATGAATTCCATTACGTCAGCGCCCAAAGCAAGATGTTTGGATCTAGACTCTCTGCTCTCATGCATATCATTACATATAGGCAGCAGTTAAACAAAATATTCGGGATGGCAGAGATCAATAAAATCTATTGAAAGTCCTTCCCACAAATCCGGTTGCAGATTGGAATAAAGCGTTTGAATTTGTAAACAAAAGGTACTAAATTATGCAATCGCGGCAAAAAACACAAAAGATTTTAATAAACTCTACATAACCTGAAAGTATGAAAAAGGGATTCATTTTTGGGCAACATAAATTTTTATATCTAACAATCGTCACAAGTCTGTCTTAATTTCGGGATAGCAAAAGAATCGCTATATTAGAGAATAATATCTAAATAGCTTTCTGATGAATCTATAGACTAAACATACGAAAAACCTACAAAAAAAAATAAAAATACATTGAAATATGAGAATTTTTAAAAATAATAATTTTTTGTCTAGCGGTGTCTTGGAAAAATAACGACTTTTTGTAAGTAATGCCAAATAGGCATAAAAAAAGAAATCAGCATCCCGGTTTTATCAATATTATAATACCTGATGGGAGATTGAGGGAATACGAACGGCAGTTAGGCAGGCGCTCGAAGTTCAAAAAATTATTATAATTCCGATATAGACCTACGAAATCAGCTGAATACTCGATAGCTTGGGGTGTTGCAAACTTCTGCAACTGCAATGTATACTACGCCTTCACAACAAAATGGGTGTTCCGCGGGTTTAAGAAGTAAATTTCGTATACTAAGTAAAAAATTATCATGCGAAAAAATTTTTTAATTTTTTTTCTAAAAGCAGTCACCACTTTAGACAGTACGCTTTGGCTTGCTGTTGCAAATAACTTTTCAACCACTGTCAGGGCCAAACATCATTTTTCAAAAATCATTCAAACACTTGTTAAATATTTTCATAACCGATTGATGAACATTCTGCATCCATTCGGAATTGTGTACAAGTCTGTAAAAATAACAAAAACAACAACAAAATTATTTTATATTTATCAATAGATGCCAGCATAATGGAAAAAGGCGTTGAATGCAACTCGATTTCGATTCGGCCGTATCCCGGCATTGACTTATTACGATTTGTTGGCCTTTTCACGTCGAGAAGTCGACTCGAGTCGGTCGCAAAATTAATTGATATCTGTGGTATGCGTATTGTTAGCACGCAGCATATAGCAGCTGAGAGATTGAAGATGTGGCCACGTTGTCTGCTCCATTGAGTTTTTGTTGCTGGTGCCGCCTATAAGACGACGACGACGACTGACTGGCTGACATGCAACCACTTTGGCACTTTGATGATCGATTACAGAACGTGTTGAAGTTGTGCGTTGGTGTTGGCACGAACCAAAAACGATTCCCTTTGGAAAATAAGGTCAAGTGTGAGCAGTATGATGATTGGTTATGCAAATTTCATATGCAGCTTTGATGTTGAGTGTTGGCTGTAATTTCGGCCTATTGCCACACGCACAAACAATAGCCTGGTAAGAGCTTTCAACACTGGCATTCCAGACAATCCATACCAATCCATTCATTGAGCAAGTCCTTTTAGTCACTTTGACTTCGTGTGTGATTCATGCTGCTTGGCATTTTAATTGATTTTAACGAATTTCTTTGCCTGTGTCCCAACATGTTTCGAAAGTGCCACATAATTCAGCTGCCACACGTACACATTGCGTGTTCAGGCGGCTACCAAATGGAGCACCTAGCCAAGTGTGGCATTTATCATAGCTTGACCATTGGCCGCGTGGGTGTTGACTATGTTGGTGGTTATGCTTCTTGCTTGTTGTTGGCCAAGTCATGTGCCATGGCGGCGTGTTGGAGCACGTAAAAATGTAACACCAGTTAAGCACATGACGTATACGCACCCAACTGCTCTTACTCACCTGCCTCTCCAGCCGCTCATCTATACTGCCCGCTCTCTTGCTCTCGGTTCTAGTCGCTCTTATGCTGCATGTTAGTTACACATAGACTCGAAAAGTTTACTTAACGGAGCAGCACAGGACACCCAACTGTGGTTTGGTTGAGCCACCAAGCCAAGCTCTGGTAACTGCCATTGCATTTGTCATACTCTTACGAATGGTACATTGATAATGGAACCGGGAACCTAAGTGGAAACAAGAATTTGCTGTTTTTGAATTCCAAAAAACGGCCTCAGCGAGTTTATAGTTAATAGTTGGTGTATACTCGTTAACTTTAACATTTCTGTCTTCATTTAATATAAATAATAATAATAACATAAATTTGTTCCTTATTGGGTTTCGCTATTATTTTTCCTGTAAACATGCGCTTCTATAATGATTTTTCTCATTTTATGCAAATACACGGATATTTATTTTGAATTTCAAAATAGGAGTTTTAAAGAAATTTTTATTTGAATACAATTCGTTATTTTCAAAAAGTAAAACAGACCGAATGGCCTACCATACAGTACCTTTTTGGGCATGGTCGCTCAGCAGTTATAAGATGATTTTTACTGCTCCATATTCAACAAAGCCTTGGAAGAAACTGTGATGTGGAAATTCGTATAGAATCGCTTTTTATACAAAGAGTTTTCATAATAATTACAATTTGCAATCGATTATCCATATCAATGCCGAACCCTTAACCAACTGGTATATGTCGATTGTATAATATTCCGCTCTGAATATGTCATTCCTTTACAAAATTTTAAAAATCTGCCGCTTACGCGAGATGAGTGAAAAGATTTTTCAATTCTTCCCACTTCAAGAGTATATAAACATTGAACAAGAATTTTTTGTTTTTCAATTTTTGTTATTTTTGCCATGTGTGTTGCAGCAGAGAAGACAAGACAACAGTAACAACAACGAGACAACAACCAGACAACAACAACAGCAACAGCAACCGACGACAACTTTGTAGTACTATGCCTCAATGTTTGTGGAAGCAACATTCGCATGCAAGTCAGCAAAGTTTGCATTGACACGCAGCAGCAGCAGCAGCAACAACAACAGCAACACTCAATAGCCACCGCATTTGCATAAAGGTGTAAAGAGCTTAAGCGTTGGCCAGGTTGGATGCGGAGTGCTCCATGCGTTGCGGCTTATGCAGTCTGTGTATTTGTGGTGCTATGACGTCCGTTGCTCTGCTTGGTGTCATGGTGCCAAAAAAAAAAACCAGACAAATGCAAAGTGCACAGCGTGGCAAACAGCAACAAATATGTCAAATTACGCCGGAATACGACAACGGAATACTCTGTGTATTAGGTGCAAAGACAGAATGCGGTCTTCAGTGTAGGCGTGTTTCTGATATCTATCAGAGCTCACAAATTGTTGATATTTTCCCATTTCTGTAGGTTCGTACACAGTTTCGGTACTGCTCTATACACTTGTTTCATGAGCTAGTCATCAAGGGATGCTCGTCTACGGTAATCCCACTACAGAGACCCTATAAGTAATAAAGATACCAATAAGAAGCAGACCCAGAATGATGATATTTTTATTATAAATTCGGTATTGGATACTTAAGTTTAAGTATTTATTTTAGAACATGCGTCATCTTCACTAAGATAGTAGAAGGAAGGTAACTGATAACATAGTCTATCAATTCAAAAGGAACAGAGTATACTTAGTTGGCCATCTGCGAAAATTAACTTTAGATCGCAAGCGCAAAGACATGCATCATTTTAAATAAACCATAATGATTTTTGAAATAATGCGATTTTAGTTTTATGCTTACAATTACAATTTATCGTTTGATTAAATGTATGAATTTTGTAAAGAATTTTGTAAACATTTTACAAATCTATTTTTACTAGATACATGAAGTTTTCCATTACTACTCTTTTAAGCATTAATGACAAGTTTGACCTCGGAACACTACAGAGGGAGGAAGTACTACAATAACATCATTGAGAAGAAAATATTTATAAAAAGTGTAACGATATTCCTCATATGATACTATCATACCCCAAATTTTTCACTGCTTTAAGTTTTGGACCGACGAGCAGGTTTGTAGTATTATATTATATTTCACTAAAAAAACGAGGCCGTGGACGTTGGTTTATGTGTATTATCCTACATAGCAGAGCAGAATATTCATATTTTAGCAAGTTAATTAGCGTAATGATGGTCTTCTCTCGTCAAGAAGACATCGGCATCTAACATATATTACTTTCTTTGCTTTAGTTGGCCTTTACAACCCGTTATCGTATTGTAGCTAAACGCACTAGCTCCCGCAAGGCTCCACTGCATACTCCGTGCGCCTTCTCCAATTGCTTATTGCAATGAAATCATATCTGTTCACCAGGTCCTTTCATCTGACTCTAGGTCATCTCCTTCTTTTACTTCGTGCGCTTTTGCATCGAACACCTTCTTTATTAGAGCGACTTCATGCACTGGACAACATGTAGAGCGCTAGTTTCGTCGGTCGTGCGTCGTCTCTACTATAAATCTGTTTACTTCGAGCATACTTATACCTATTGGCCAGTGTGACTCGTCTTATATTTATAGTTTACAACCAAAAATTCTGTAAAATCTCTCTTCCTAAACATGAATATAAAAAAAAATCTTTTTTTGCATTTTTTTTGTTTTCCCGGTGAAGATATCGAATTACCTGTGATCATTAACTGTCACACCCTTTTTAGAGTTTGCACTAACTCATAACACTCTTCATCCTTTGGCTGCAGTGTATAACAACAACAACATTTAAGACAACAGCGAGGACGACCAACTGCGTCCATATTCATGATGAAGATGGACGTGTTGCTGGTGGCTTCCACATCAGCAGTGCAGCGCCATGCAACAACAACAACCCCATTAGGCCGCACATAAGCTGCATGCATATTGAAGGCTCAACAGCGAAAAAAAAGCTCCTGTGGCGTCGCGTAGTTGCCACTGTTGCAGTTGCCGAGTTGCTGACTTATGGCAATTGCCAATGCAACATTTGTTGCAACTTGTTGTTGCTGCTGCCGCTGCTGGCTGCCTGTTGCTGTTGTACCCCCCGCAAACATTTGTTTCAACACGTACGCGCAAATGAGTTTACAAGGTGCGATATTCATGTTGCGCCCCTCGTATGTTGTTGTTGTTGTTGCGCTTGTTGCCAGCGATGTGGTTGTTGCTGTTTTTTTTTATTTGTTGTACTCACTGTTGTCAATATTTACTACGCTCAGCTTTGGCAACATGTTGCAAAGAAAAGCTAAAACATGAAGGTATACCCAAAAACATATTAACGAATGTTGAACACTCTTCTTGCTTAAGCAGACAGCTACAGACTGTACAAGACGGCAAATTTCTGATGGGTTAATTTGGTTTTTTTATGTCCTGTTTTTGCTATGTCCTGAATTAAGCTGTCGCCCTAAGAGTATTTCACAAAAAGCTTAATAAAACGAACATCCGAGAACCAACGAATTTAATGTACTCTAAATTTAATGTACACAACACGACGCTGGCAAAACGCATATAACCTCAGACAATTAGTGTATTAAAACTTTAAGCATTGCTGGCTAATCGTATTTTTTGCGAATTTTATTAATAGTAAACAAAATAAAATAAAATAAATAAAAAATGTTTTGCATGGCTTGTATTTTATTTCTTTATTTTTTCATCTCTCTCTCGTGCTAAGGCTCTCTTTGTTGCTGCTTTTATAATTTTAATTAACGCATTCGTTGTTGGTCAGCTGCCTTGTTTGGGATCCTTTGGTCAGTTTTCGTTGTTGAGTTGCAGTTGTTGATGTTGTTATTGCTACTGCGGCACTCTCAACATGCTAAAAGGTGTTAATTGGCGAAATTTCCATGTTGAGCCTACCAAAAACTGTCAGGATGTGCAGCTTGTCTTTGTTGTTGTTGTGTTTGTTGTGCCTTTGGGTTGTCGCATTGAATGTTGTCAACAAGATTTGCTTTATTAGCCACTTTCGGGTGGTTGCATATGTAACACCAAAGAGCCACAGCAAAAAGGATTCAACAACAACTACATTTGACCTGTTTTAACTTACTTTTAATGAGATTTTTGCAAGTATCGGAATTTGTTAATGGTTTATTTAATTCTTCAACTGTCTTGAATATTATTCTTTTCATAAATTTGTACGACTTAATAAATAATCATAATAATTATTATGAGTCTTTTAAAAGCGCAAACAAATTTTGCAGGAACTCAGCTGCGTTGTCTAGTTTTTAATTGACATTTATACAATGAAAATTTGTTTTAATATTTGTAAGCTTTAAAGACTTGTTAACAACTATTAATAAAGCCTTTGCGAAATCTTTGCGATATGCCCCAACTTGCATAATATATATCTAATATTAGAAAAATAAATCTATTTTGTTATGACTTATAAACCTTCAAAATGGCTTAGATTCTTCAAGACGAAAGTTCCCATTGACTGGCAATAAAAAATGAGTGGTGATCGCGTATACTTCAACTTTCAGTTAATAATAAAAAGAATAGAACTAATAGAATTTTGTTTCAAGTGACTATATTAAGACGTTTTAAACTTAGCCTCTACTGGAACACTGTTGTAGAGTTTGCGTGTAAAATGAAGAACGACGGCTCCTATTTCAAAGAGTTTAGTGTGAAAAGTTTTAGATAAGATTTATGTGCAGACATGTTCACTTCAAAACAGATAATCAAGATAACCAATTAACAAAAATTATTTACTATGGGTTCAAACAAGCAAACTTGTAATTTAAAGGACATAGCTTATGCAATAAATAAGAATAAAATATAATTTACGATTGCAGAGTTGTAACTCTTACTGAGAGGACATACACAAAGCGGAAAAATTTTGGTTAAGAAAATTGCAGCTCGACCGATTTGCCCAATAGTCAAGTCAGCTGATTCAGATAAAAGTTGGCACAGCACTAAAAGACACTAAAAACCCTAAGAGTAGCAAATTTGGTCAAATAATTTGGTTATAATTTCTTACAAATAAGCGAATTATGCCTTCAAAACCTTAATAGTTTTTTCAGGTGCTGAAAAACACGCCTACATCATAAAAAACTAAAAAGTCTACAACTTTTCCTTCAAAATATACCATTTGTACCATAAGGTAATGGGTGTACATATACAACGGTCTTGGTATTAGTCATCACAAAGAACAAGTTGCTCGAAAACTAACCAACTTTTCTGTTTCTACACGATATTTAATAAAGCCAACTCCAGCTTATTAATCAAGCGGGTATAATCGGGTGTAATGATATTATTGGGCCAAGAAACTGCAGGTTATATCTTTAAGTAAGAAACGGCGAATCACGAGTTTCAAAATTATTTGTATCGGTTGCGATTCTTTGGGAAATCATTAACACTCTACATCTAATGGTATTGTAGAAATCGTTATTGCATGCAAGAACCAACTTAAAGTTAAAATGTGATCTAGCAATTTTTAGGTACAAACACGTTTCCATACAGCACGTACATAATATATCTACCTTCTAAATACTGCTAAATATAGAGGTGTACCTATGTACTGCAAGTAAATATTTTCATGGTTTAATTTCATAAATTATGACAATTGCTTGGCCGACGCGCGCGCTGACACTCAACAATGTTGACGTTGATCATTGAAATCCCTAAGTTATAGCCCAACAAGTCCAACACGCTGCCGCATACTCTCCCCCGGCTGCCACCATAGTTCCTAACCCCATAAAAGCCAACATGAATTATACCAGGCCGACCGCCACAGCAAATCAACTTAAAGTGCGCAGCTGAGTGCGACAGGCAACAACAGAGCCAAAGCTCCTAAATTTTACTTAAGAACATGTGCGTTCAACGCCATCAATGGGACGGATCGCTGGCCAGATCTCTATACAGACGGGATACCCATTCCGACTGTGACTTTGGCTTGTGGCCTGTGACGATGATAATAATGATGATAATCATTAACACATTTTGCCGCACAGATCGTAAGCAACAATACGCCCCAACTTTGGGCCGATTTCCTCTTGGAGTTGGTGCAAATAAGTAGAAGAAGAAGCAGCAGCACAAAAAAATATGTGTAAAAAATAAATAAATAAAGAAGCGAAAATAATAATAATTCAAAATGAAATTTGCTTTATGATGCGCAACCGCGTGGCGTTCCAAGGCACAGTGGCAGAAGTTAACTTTAAACTCAAATCAAAATTAATGACTGTTTTTAGTCATGTTAGTTAGACGCTATTGCATGCTCTCGGTATAAAAAAATAATTACACTAAAAATAAAACTAAAAAATACTTAAGATTATGACAGAATAAATTTTATTGCATGAGGGAGAATATGAAAAGAATAACTAATAAAGTAAACACTTGGAATTTTCTGAGTAATAAGTGAACACGATTATACAAGTAATTAAAATAAATTAAGTTTATATGATGCATTCTCCATTTTTTAAAGTCTAAGGATAAGTCCAATTCACAGAATTGTGATTTTTTTTTTTCAAATTTCAAACTCTCAAAAATTAAAATCTTTTTAAATGTTTTTCAATAGCTCTTGCTTTTGGTAAACACTTTATAATAAAAATTTTAATTTCTTCTGTTGTTTACTTTTTAAACAACAAAATGCAATGCTTTTATTTCTATAGTTTTTTTATTTTATTTATATTTGAAGCGCCTTTTAAGATATACAATATCTATCAGATATCGTTTGAGATATTCTCTTTCCGTTTATCTGCAGGAATCGCCAGATTTTGCAGCTTGGGACACAAATCGCAAAAAGGAATACCGTTTATTTTCTAAAAATTGAATCGATGTGACTAGCTATCGATATATCGTGTTTTCCCCAAAACGGTCAGCATAAAAATTAAACCATATCATATATCAAAATCATGTGCATTTTTCGATACTCATCGA
Organism: Chymomyza procnemis; assembly: GCA_035046065.1. Classification (NCBI taxonomy): domain Eukaryota; kingdom Metazoa; phylum Arthropoda; class Insecta; order Diptera; family Drosophilidae; genus Chymomyza; species Chymomyza procnemis. The sequence goes on along the minus strand of JAWNOJ010000013.1, from coordinate 4,830,183 downwards.
ACCTTTTACTAATATAGAATTATTTTTTCAAAATAAATTATACTGCTTCATTTATTTATTTAAGACTTTATAAAACGCTACGTAATATTATTCGATTTGTGGATTATCGATAATATTGCTTTAATTTTTTAGAAGCTTTCAATTCGTAGGCCTAACTAATATTACGTAGGCCTCAACCGCTAGAGCAATTCGCATTCTGCCTGCAATTGTGACTCAATAAAATTGCGAACAACAATGCTAATAAGCAATTTATATCTGATAAGTTTTTGCATAAATTTCATGCGTACTTGACCACTGTGCCATTTGGTTAACTTGCGTTGATATGAAATATGTGCCGGGCGGCAGCAGCAGGCAGCCAAAGTTGACCGACGAGATTTATCGAGCGCGAAATGTAATACGCGAGCAAGAAGGGTTCGTCCCGTGCATTGTCCAGCCACCGTTTGTGGCATGTCTCTTTGAATTGGCTTAAGCGACCGCCGTGTTGTGTCCGTCTCCATACGTACGACCAAGCTGCCATCGCCTCAATTCGGCGCGCTTATAAACTGCATCCCGCTGAGCCAATGGAAACGGTTGCCCTGCATCGGCGGACATTAACTAATGCATGCATTTATATTTTTTTGTGCCAAAAAGCCACACGGACTCGTAACTTGGGATTGCCAACTTGGTAGTGCACCATATAAACTACTTGAGCCTGGTGCTCCAATAATTCATGGTGACACTATTAAAGCGACGATTTGTAGCCGTGCATAAAATAAATGCGGATTAGACTTTATAAAGGACAAAATGCTGCTAAGAGAATTTATGCGCTCGTTGTGCAGCAAAGCTCTCGAAGGCGTTGGGCGTGGTCGCCCCTTAACTGGGGCTACAAAACTTCAATTAATTCCAAAATCATTGCATGTACACGAATGTTATCAAAATCAGTTGAGTAAATAAAACTCTACTCAACTCAACTCGAGTCGAGTCGAGTCGAGTCGACTCAAGTCGTTGAAAAATAACAAAACGTGACAAATTTTGTGAATTCAACTGTGAAAAAATCCAACAGCAGCGTGATTTCAGTAACTGCGCTGCTTGCAGCGAAACGCCGACTTCGCAACGTCGCTGTCGTTGTGGAATAACAAAAACTTTTGTGCAAAACGAAAAACTTTAGACAAACTGTTGGACCCCGAAATGGTTAGGGTTCGGGGTCTGTGTAACTAGAATTTTACTGCTACCGGCTAGGAGACGCTTACAGTCAGTGAGTTTGGTTAACACAAAACTCTTGGCAAGCGTGTGCGGGTGTGTCGCTCTCTATTTGGCAAGTAAACAAAAGTTTTTTGGCGCAAAAAACAATTCGAGAATAAAATCTAAGAGTTACATTTCAACCTAGTGGCAATTCGCAGCCCGCATTTCACTTACTTATACATTGACACGCCTTGGAAATTGTAGCGAAAACAAACGGATACTAAGAATCAAAGCGCTTGCCAAGATCTGGCTGAATGTAAAGGCTGACAGCTGTAATCATAGCTACAATAAGTATTGTTTGAAGTTGTTCTAGGGTTGTAAATTTTGAATTTATACTCCGCCAAGTGAAGCACACGTTGCACTTCTCAAAATACAGGCTACGAGGGAGCATCTACACTTGTTTTAAGATTTTCGATTTTCAACATAAGAACTCTTTCGTCTGCATACACACTCTGTGTTAGAGATATACTTAGTTATAATGTTTCATATGATAGGTTTTTGGTTTATAACCCTAACTAGTAAGTGTAAATACTATATTTGTGTAAATTATATAAAGGCAATGAGGAGAAGGACCGATCTCAAGGTATTTCACTAAAATGCTTATCATATCACCTCGGGTAGCGATTGCGCCATGTACGCCTGTCTGGCACTTAGATATCGGAGACCATGAATCCTAGAGTCTAGGAAAATTACCATCTCATTTGCGACAACAACAATACGATCACAATTGAACAGTTGAATAGAATTGTCGTATTGGTAAAAATGTTGCCTCAAAAGTGGTAATTCTTTGCTACCAAGCAGCTAGGTAGCACATGTATATGTATAGGTGGCGCCAGCGGAGTTTCTTTTTCCGCAGCAAGCAAAAATCAATCCTTATAAATATGTTTGTTTTGGTTTATGTATACTAAATTCACGCTTCACAAAACCTGATCGAGTCCCAAGGAAACCGCACAACTCATCTGTCGTGAATAACAACTTAAAATCTATTTGCGATTAATTTTTTTTTTTTTAATCGGTTTTCAAGTATGGTTTGGTCTTATCAAAATATACTTGTAAGTTGTCACAACTTGCCGCAGAAGCTGCCACAGTACAAACACATACACGCACACTCGCACACACTGATGTGAACTAATCCCTGAGAATTCCAGCTAAATACAATGAGCAAGATAAGATTTTCCGCTTCTAGAAACAGATGAACGGGAACCAACAACGACTTTACGCTTTGCGTTCACATTTGACATTTGAAGTGCGCATATATTTCTCAAGTCTATGCTGCCTGGCCACCAAATTGGTATTAAATTACTCACTTTGGTGATAATCGAAATGGACACGACACGATTACAACAACAACAACAGCAACAACACAAACGGCAACAACACGCACAGCAACAACTTGGACTTTAAGACGTCTGTGACGGTGAACCAGTTCCGCGACTTGAACGTCTGTAAATGAGCAAACGCAGCGGTGTCTTCCCGTAAAGGAGGAGAACGAGATCCATAAAGAAAGTAAAAATATTAAGACGCGGACAAGTTGAAAATGCCACCACATCACATTTTGAGCGTTTTCAAAACGATCAATTCTATAGATAAGGCAACAGAGGCAACAGACTGTGGAGCCCAGGTAAAAACAACTGTATTAAGTGGCACAGCATCCCAAGAAGTTGTTAAGGTGTGTTACCAGTGTGTGCGCGCGTGTGTGTGTGAGCAGGCCATTAAGATAAAATGATGATCCTTGAACAAACCCAATCGCAACATATGTCAAATTGGGCAACTAACTGGCTAATCGCCAGGCTAAACTCTGTTTATTGACACTTGCCGAAATAAAGGACACCAAAAAAAAAAGAATGGGAATCATTGTACAAGTGTTATTATTTTTATTCCAAATTTAAGATAAATCGCTCACTGAGTTCACTGACACAACACTAACAATTCAACTGTGCAAATCCAAATCCGTCTACGGACATGAATACAAAAACCGTTCAAATCCTATTTGCATTTCAAAAGCAATGCTACGGACTCGGTCAGACAGAACTATTAAAAACAAATATTTGTGCGGCCGCAAAAAAGGATCACAAAGTGAACATATGTATGTGACTGGAGTAGGTAGCAGCACCCCTTTATTTTTGTTGATGTGACTGATGTGGCTGCCACCTAATCCTGCCCGCAGCAACACATTCGCGCCCTGCACTGAAACTGGACGACTATCCCTGGCAGCGTTTCCGCCTTGACAATTTGTACAATTGTCGCTCAATTTATGAGCTATGGCGTTAGAGAGCGGTGGACGGGGGGATTGTTAGAGCGGGTGCAAACGAACAACTTCCGATTACAACTTCATTTGTAAATGTTTCCTTCGCATAAATACAAAAATATACACACATATACATGAATGCACACACACATACAAAATGAACAGTAGGCCAAAAAATTATACGCGCACTTTGAACTTTCAATGCTCTCTATTTGGAAAAAGGTATCAAAATGGTAAAATGTTGCAATTTTTTTATTCTAACTAAACGGTAAGAATTTTTTTTATTGGTTATTGCATAAGACTAAATTACTTGGAAATTTTAATACGCTTTCGAGTTCTGAATTCTAAAAACTTGTGTTTTTACAACATTAAAGTAAAATAGCTGCTCTAAACGAAAAAAAAAATTATTTTCTATGTACTGGTTTTTAAAATATATCTATGGTGCTTCCGAAAAAATAATCATAAATATTGTATTCGTTATTACATTAATTAGTTTACTTAAAAAAGGTTTAAAAGTTTTGAAAATAAAATTTAAAACACACCAAAAAAAAAAATAAAAAAAAAAAAAAATATAAAAAAAAACGTTTATACCCAAACACCAAATATTTTTTTTTTTATAAATATTATTAATTTTTTACTTTATAAAAAAAAAAAAAAAAAAAAAATTTTTTATCATCATATCGTAGCTGCATTAGTAGCGCTAAATGCAGTGGTTTTATTAGGAATTTTTGTTCTTAAAATGATATATATTATACTAGAAGAATTGGATTGGCCAAACCCTCCGTAAAGGCGGAGACAACATACCTAAGCAAGCAATGCGCTGGATATCCGTTCGTCAAACGGGGCGTCGTGGAAAGCCACAAACCATATGGCGAAGGGCTGCAGCAGCAGAAATGCAGTCTGCGCATAACTTTCGTAGTGACTGTCTTCTCACAATAGGGCATGTCTACACGTGCCCCTGTCTCTTTGTTTGTCTACGCTTTGTTTGCACTAGTCCATTGAGGAGTGAGCAGGAGCGGGCGTATACGGCTTGTACTTTGACGTACGTTTTCGGTGTATTTTGGCTTAGGGATCAGCCCACATCTGTCAACTTCAATAAAGTGTCGAATGGAAGTTCATCATCACCCGTTTCCATCGAAAATACTAGTTTGTCATGATTTCTTTTTACTTTCATTTCATTTTATTTGTTTCTCTAACTGTTTTTATTGTTACCGCCACTGCTGTGCAGGGACTGCTGCTATTATAACTGTTACGACTGTGTTGCATAAATGAAGTCTCTGGTGTATACGGTTTGGGCTCTCTACACGGTTGTATTGTAGGCTATCCTTGCTCTCTTTGAAGGCTGCTAATCACTTTAACATACATTTGCATTATATTTACACGCATTTTGACCCTCATTACCGTGTTGTTTGAGATGACCCTGGGCGTCTTTTAGGTGTTTGCCGACTTGGATTTAGCATATTTTTGTGGAAGCTTAACGTAGAATCCTAGTTGAAGCTCAGAGCTTTTTATTTGAAAAGATTTGCTATTGCATTTTTAAGTTATAGGGTGTCGACTCCCTCCCGAAAGCACTTGGAATCATATTTTGGGCATGCGTTGCAAAATTCACAAGAAAAGTTAAGTTATACTCTTAACTTACTTAAGCAAAAAGTTAGTGTTTCCTCTATGTACAATATTTTCACTTTTCAAGTGGAGAATCCAGATTAATCCAGATTTCTCATCAAGAACATTACAAAACTTACTATACAAACTTATTATCAAAATAAGTAAAATTATTTTAGCTTTCAACCAGCTGCTATCATAATAAACACTGCTTGCTCAACATCTAGAGCTACACAGTTTTAAAAATAACTTTTCAACCTTTAATTTTCATATAGTGTATAAAGTCTTACCTCGGTAAGTTAACGGTAGCATACTCACTGTTCGGTGGTTCGATTCTATACTGATGCCTAGCACTGACAAAGCTAGCAAATAGACGCTAAATATGTATTATTTAACGACACCGTCTATCGGTTATAAACTGTAGTTCTATATATATATAATATTATATATCTTCTTGGTTCATCTTTGGAACGAAGACAGTTCAGTCAAGAGAAATGCATTATTCTTTGTCCTTGCTTTAAGTTCTCAGTCAAGAGAAATACATTTATGTTGTATTATTAGAGTTCTACGTTGAAGTCTTCTATTGCCGTGTATTTTTTCAAGAGCTCAGTTAGCTTAGTTATCATATCATACTATGTCTTGTTCAGCTAGTTTGAAAATTTTCCTCATACTCTAATTAAGCTGGAAAAGTTAAAAACTGATCTCTTTATTGACCATTTCAAAATAAAACTAAGTTGCTACCAAGTCAAATCCTCTTACGTCTCAATTTTTTGTTTCAAAATCTTACCCTTGGCGCTTCTTTCGTTTTATGACTCAAAAGAAGAACACAAATATCGAAAATTTTCCCAGTAAGCAAAGCTTAATGTGCACTCAATGAATAAATTATGGTACAAGCAGTTAAAAAGTTAAAACAAAGATTGTTCGCTCCATGTTCTGCACCAACATGGTCCATGATCTAGTTACACACATTCTTAAAAGTTCATAAAAATTTAAATAACAAAAATTTTGGTTACGCCTAGTAAGTTTGTATACAAGCATCAAAAACCAAACACCGAGAACCACTTGAATGCCTTCAAGCACAGGTGATGAACACATTTCCCACGTTTTAAGCGGCAAAGACTTTTATTTTAATTTATTCAAAGGAAATCTGGTTGCACAGATCGAACTGCAACGGGAACCAAATAATAATAAAAACAAAGAAAAAAAAATTCAGAAACAGCATCCAAAAACCTGCCGAAATGAAATAAACAGCAGATAGTAATACACTACCAGGTAGTATGCATCTTAGGCGGGTATGACCAACATGGGTTCAGGTTACATTCTTTTGTTGAAAATTTATGGCATCAGTATGGTCGCGGACGGGGGCCACTGTGGAAACGGTGGAAAATGCCCGTGTGTTAAGCATCGTTTAATGGCTCATTTCGAATTGATTTCTTTTGCTTGACAACGACGGCGAACACGAACACGGCTCTGTGACTGTAACTACGTTGAGGAGATTTTGACTACTCCTAAGATGCAATGGCTTCTTGGAATACATAGCTGTTATACTGTTTTTTTTTAATGGACTTCCTATTAAGCTCTTGACTTAAATTCAATAGCAACTTGCCAACACTAGGCTAGTAAGTTTGCGATTCTTAGCCGTTGCTTGCAATGCAATCAAATTGTCGGATCTTTCTCAACAGTTTCATATTTTCGATCAAACTAGTATTGCGATAGATGTGCCTTCAATAATAAAACACATTCAAGTACAAGATATCGCATTTCATTTCAAATAGTTCTCTACCTCAAGCGAGCGCTGATACATCCACCATTATTCGCCATCCTTTATTCCTACGCTCTAGGTTGTATATAAATTAATATAGATAGATACTTCAGTTATCTCTCATCTCTAATTTACTCTGTGGAGTTAAGGAAATAATCTACAATAGTATGCCGCTAATTGACAGATACACGCAATTAGGAGTGAAACCCCGGTAAAAGCTTTAAAAAAGTATATGCAAATTAATAATCATGTTTTTATGCAATTTTTCTATCGAAAATCTTTAGCTTAACATTACAATATTTCTATTTAAAATCTTTAGCTTAATTTTTAAATTGAAAAAAAAAAACAAAATAATTTGAAATTTTTAGACTTATATAGATTGTTCGTTAATTTTGTTAAAAATAATATTAATTTTAAGAAATTCCTAAACAATTAAAAATTCAATCTTTTGTAAATATATTATTATTATTATTTTTATAGATTCTTTGATTTATAGAAAGAAATTTTTTTAACATCGCTTTAATTCAGATTATTCGAACTGGTTTAGATTTTAAAAAAATACTAAATTTAAAAAAAAATTTTGACAAAAAAACGAGTTTACCAACTTCTATATTAAGATGGTTTTTATTTATTTAAATTCTATCCCAATGATTATGTTGCTGAACTGATTTATACTTAAAGAGTACGCAAACTTCGGGAGCTAATTTTAAAGAAATGCTGTATTTCTTTTTTAAACGATTGTGGAAAACGCTAATCAAATCGTAAAGTTTCGTTTCTAATGGTGCTGCGTGCCGCTGTTTAAGGTAACAAAAAGAATGTCCTTTTGTAGTTTTTTTTTTATAGCTGCAAACGAGAATTGAAACTACATTTTGTGTCTACACAAATCTAAATCTACAATTGATACGGCTTAGTTTTGTAGTAGCATCTGTCCCGGTCTACACAAATCTAAATCTACAATTGATATGGTTTAGTTTTGTAGTAGCGCCTGTCCCGGTAAAGCTTCAATTATAAATCCAACTTCATAAACCAAAAGTAAATGTTGGAGCAATAGTAGCAGACGCCGCTTTATCAGCATTCAATAAACGATTAAACATTTAAAGGCCCACAATTGGAAATTTTCATAAAAAATCGATTTAATTTTATTATTGTTGTTTTTTGGTTTCAGCTGATCATTGTCTGATCAGTTCGGGGGCATTGAAATTAATAACAATATATGCATATATTAAGGAAAAACAAAACGACTGCTTCTTCTTACAAACAATAAGTCACAAAAAAGAAATATCTTTAAGGCAGAAAACGGTAGAAAAATCAAAGCAAAGCAAAGCAAAACGTAGCGCCCAACCGAAAAACCCAATTGACAATTAATCAAAAGTTTTTGGTTTTTTTTTGTTGTATTTTTTTGATAACTCTATTATTTGTGCCCAAAGAACTTATGGTCCAGCTAGCTGAATATTAGTAGCGACTAGCAAACGATTTACAAGCATTTACCATTTTTTCACTGTCAGCTCGCTCAGATAAATGCGATTAGATTTTTCTTTTGTCCGTTTTGGGACCAACGATTTATTTCGATGTCTTGTCGGCGCACTTGTCAACAGGTTGCCGCGCGCTTTGGTTGTTACCTGAGCTCCATGGAAATGGGGAAAAACGAGAAATGTTGTTTTTTTTTCAAAAGTTTTATCGTTGCTTTGGCATCAAAAGGTCTACGGAGGCATAAATTAACTTGTTACTGGTCTCTATAACGCCTTGATATGGCTGCATGGAAGCACTGGCAGCGATTTATATCGATAGATCGATATAAAAATTTACCGTTGCGTAAAAATGCAGTGAGTGGAAAAGCTGGAATACTTGGATGATGGTAGGATATTCTTAGTTCATTTCTGCTTAGATAATTGCATATTACGAAAAGGAATAGTCAACGAACTGCTTAAATAGTGATACCTTCTGGTACAAACTGTCTTCAAGTGTGAGCATATCTATGTAATACGCGAAAAGTAAGACAGCTCTTGCGCAAATGTAAAATATATTTTTTTGCTTTATTATTAATATCATTTAACATGCAGAGGTTTATGGCACTTTTCGATCGCTTCACTTTCTAAACTGTCGTTTAAGTTTTTAAAGATGATAAAACTTTGAAGAAAGCAGTAAAAACACAAAATTTGTTAAAACTAAACTAAAAAAAATTTTTTTTCTTTTGGTTGACGCTTCTTCCTTGCGGCAGACAACACAAACCGCATGACATTGTCCTTGCCGCCGACTTTCCCTGACTATAATTACCGGATTAAGGACACGTGCCGATGACTTCCTTTTGACTCTATGTGGTGTGCACTTGGCGCGCGCTTCTTTTGTTTGAATGCGCGCTTGCGTAATCCGCGTGTGACGTTTCACAAATCACTCCTGCTCCTTTTGGGCCCACAACAACTCGATTTAATCATAGCCACACCGAATGCTATCTCTAATGTATTGCAAATCAAACAACAATTTGTTGTCGCTCGGCATTAAAAATCAATCAAATGAAATTAACAAGTTAACAATGCCCAAAAACAGCGCCTACTCCAACCCCCGGCAAGAAACAAATAAAAGCAAAGGAAATCCATGACTACGCCGTGTGGGAAGCACCCTGAGCGTTGGCTGGACTTGGCCCCAGGCGCCTGTACGCAGTAATACGCACAATAACATGGACTCATGCCTATTTATTGTGCAATTATGGAACAATGTGTCGAGTGCCTAAGGTTCGCATGGTCGTTGAAAGTCAACGAGTGCAACAGAGAATTACCCGAGGGCACTTGAAACTGTCCAATTGTTGCAAATTCTTTTTTAAATTATATTACTTGCTTCTGGGTTTTGGAAATCTGTGGTGAAATACTGGACAAAATATAAGTAGAAAGAATGTGACTATAATAAGCTTATATTACTGAAAGACTGAAACGTTTTTATCTGCAAAGCAGTTTAACAAGTGTTCAATAATATTAATAAAATGTTAGTATCGCCTAATCGCAGTGAAAAGAAAAAAGAAGAAATCCCTATGGATCTTTAAGTATATCCGTTAAGAATCAGAGAGCTGCTAAAATCGAGAATTTAGCTCTCATAAGAGAGCTAAAATCTTAGTTACAAGATTTTTCAGCCTGCCGCATTTTGTATATCCATTACGTCTTGTAATCAATGTTTATCCACAATAATTTGCTAAGTTCGCGCTGGCAAGTTTCGACTGTACCAATTTATCAATAAAACAATTCCAAGAAATTCCAGTAACTTAATTAAGCCAAAACACATTTCATTTGCAAAGTGCTTTGCTCGTAAAATTACTGATTATTAGAATAGACAAGAAATATGCAGTCAAAGTTCAGGGTCGGCTTATAACAGCTGGCGCACATTCAGTTTTTATAAAAAATATAGATTTCTTGCATATACCTAATAACAGAAATGCATAATTATATACTTATTATACATATCAATATTCTATGCTTTTAACTTTTTTTAATTTTCAGGTTTATTTAAAGACCATTTCATTAGTGCTCCACTTTATGACTTTTGAAATGGCTTTAAGCCATCTGTGTCATGCCCAGAAACTTGGAACATGAGCCATTGATTATGAAAAAAATATCAAAGCCACTTAAAAACAGTTAAAACAAAAACTAAATATATTTTGATAGCGATAAAGTAGTAAATAACGATAAATCGTTTAACTATTCAGCTAGTTTATTTGATGGCATAAAATGTCTCTATTCCTCGAGGTTGTGTCTTAGACATATTTTATTTACTCTTTTGTTGCTTAACCTTTTTAATGTTATTGTGGAAAATAGTTTTTTAATTGATTTTTGTTTAAAAGCAGTAGAAAATTTAATTTCTCTCAGTTTGATTTTATGGTTAGGCATATTTCGTATATAACAAAATTTTATGCGTATTTAATGAGTTTTTTAACTTTCTTTAGCTGTACTGAAAATATTAATGATTATAAATTAATATGCAGATATTTTGATTTTGTTTTGGAAAAACAAGTCGTTAAAGGCACCCAAGTGACAAGTTGTGTTTCGATATTAATATATTTCTAAAGCGAGTTATGTTTACTTTCGAAATAAGCAAGTATTTTCGCATATATATAACTCGTATACTCTATGAATGGGTGTTATACTGAAATATTGTTTCAGCAAGTCTTTTGTTTCGATTTTAATGATATCTCATTTAAACTTAGAAATTTAAGTTTATAGCCTTTTTTAAGGCAATAACGTAGTTTGAAATACTGTAAATACAAAAAAGTTTACTTAAAACTTAATATGACGTCTTAAAAAATCCGCCTTACTTTTTTCACGATTTAAGAGTCGAACAATTTTCTTATAAGGATTATTAAATTGGATAAGAATTTTCAGTAAGTTGTGATTAGATAACAGCTCCACCAACTTTAAATTGGTTTGGAAAAATTTATACAATAAACATAATTGTTTACTTATAATTTTTTTGAGCTAAATATTTTTGTATTTATTTAGTCAACAAAAATCAAAATTTCAGCAGTTTATTCATTTAGTGATGAAGTTTGGAAATATTTATTATTATATTGATTTGCATTCAATTTATTAATTTTCTCGTGAATTTTCTAACACATAGTTATTATTAACTAATTTGTGGTATTTGGTAATCTAATTTTAATTAGATTTTGATTATTTATTTTCAATTTAATGATTTAAATTATTTTATTCAACAAGAAGTTGTTTCATTAAATTTTATATTGAATATAAATTTGGAATGATATCCTTTGTTTCAATAATTATATATTTAGTAATTTTTAATAGAAGAAAATGTATACAATTTGATTATAATAGTTTTATATTATTCGCCTTTATATTTGATTTACCAATAATATAATTAACTACTAGGCCATTTTTTTTTTAGAATTTTATTAGGAAGGCATGGATTATAGTTAGTCTCTTATTGTTCAGTTATTTTTGCTTTTAAAATATTATGTCCATCTTTTTTTTTTTAATTTAGCGCTGCCAATCCACACAACAGATTAGCAATATTTACTTTCACACTCATTAAAATATGCACTTTCCCCATTTAGAAACTTTTCGATTTTGCTCAAAATCGTTAAAAATTGTGGCAATTCAATTCAATTAAATTTTTTGATTCTTGTAAGAAGCAGCCGGAAATTGCCTTTTTCGAGGAATAATTGGTACAGGGTATTAAATTAAACTATGGTCAGTTTTATAGGTGTAAAAGAAAAGCAACATGGCAGGCCAAATGACGAGAATTCAGCTCAAAAGATGTCAACAGATATTCACTCATGTTTAGATGCAATAATGTAGATGAACGATTATTATATGTAGCTTCCAAAAGAAAAGCAACACTCAAAAAGTGACTATTTGTATCAAAAATGAATGAAATAAATACAAACCGATATTCACAAACGATTATTTATTATAATAGAGGGATGTCTACAAATATTGTATAACGACTTAAATATAACAGCACTAAACCTTAGAGACCCATATTTCAAATCATTGAAAGCGAAGTTGTACACCAATATATACATTTGTTATTAAGATTTCATCAAATATAAAGTTTCCTCCAAAAAATCGTTCTACACAGTATTTTTTCAAACACAACATTGAATGTAAGCTAGTAATGGTGGGATACAATGATTTAAAGAAGATGTTTCTAACATAGATATTGTCACAATTCAGCCTACAACTTAAGCAAGTAATTTCTTCTAATTTGCTATGCCACAGACATATTACGCTTAAGATCTCAAGCTCACAGCTTCAGCTTGTCTTCATTTTGCAGTTTAAGGTATATTAAAGTCGTGTCTTGCCCACTCTGTCATCTTTAATGTCTTCGTTTTATAAATTTGCTCGTTGACGCCTACCAAAGTGGTCAGTTGTGTTGGTGTGTGTGTGTGAGTGTGGGTGTTTGTGTAGGTGTTGCTTGGTGTTTGTATTAATGTGTGTTTGGCTGTCGTGTGTGTGTTGCAACACAGTGTTGTGCCAGAAATGCGCCACAAAAGTCAAATGAAAAGTTGAAAAGTCAATGCAAAGTGCAAGCCATATTGGACAAAACGGTACAAAGCGAAATGCAGCCATTGCACTTTGAATAACGGCAAATAGACATAGCACTGTCTCTTTTGCACACATTGCGTGTGAAGCATGCATAAGTGTAGGTGTCATTTGCATGCGTGCGAGTGTGCGTGTGTGTGTGAGTGTGCGTGTGTGGCTATGCGATGCCGCTTTTTGCGGCCATTTTGTGCATGCATAAGCCTACGTCGGGCTATATATATACCATACATTTATATATGCAACAATTTGTGTGTTTGTATATCATTACTTATCAGATACTTATTATGAGCATACGATATCGTATATTTCAGCACGCACACACATACGCATGGCGGTGTATGCGTGTGTGTGTTTGCATCTGTGTGTTTGGTAAATATGCAAATGAGCCTGTTTGTTGCCACTACTGTTTGCCTTTGTTGTTGTTGTTGTTGCTGTTGTTGTTATTGTGTGCTGACTGTTTGATGTTGCCATTGCCGTCTTGTTGTTGTTGCTGCTGCTGTCGTGCCGTTGATTATTGTTGTTATCGTTTTGGTCATGTTTTTGTAGTTGTTATTGTTGTGTGCCATAACCGTAATGCCAACGCCAAGCAGCAAACATTTGATTATGATACGAAATCGATATAATTTAAACGAGATGCAATGACCAACAATTTGGCGTAAATTTGGCGACAATTTGTATTTCAATTGATTGACCGTTTAATTGGCAACCGGCAATATTCAAAATTGTCAAGGTAGCTGAAATAGCTAACTTTTTCGATAATACGTTGAGTATTATGTCATAATACAGTTATGTCTCTTATAAAACCAACGTTGCGAGGATACCAAGTGCCCTTTGTCATTTAAAAACTATTTCGTTGGTTTCTTCATAAAACAATATATTTAGGTATACAGAAACACTACTTTGCAACAATTCTTAAGTAAACTAGCACCCTTCATCTGTAAATGAAATCCAAATGGAAATATTAACTTTTTTGCGACTTCTTTAATTTCGAAAATGTTTTTTTCTAAAATATTTCGCAACTTTTGTATTGAAGCTAACAGCGTGAAATTACTAAGCATACTTTATTTTTCCAAACTAATTTTGCGCCCCTGCTTTCGCAGATAAAAATATAAAAATAATTTTTTTGCATTTTCAAAACCATCAAAAGTCGTAAAAATCAGAAACAAGCTTGAAATACTTTTACAACTAAGCACTGTCATTGAGTTCATTTTGAAAAGTTTAAGTGCGAAAACAATGCCTTATTAAAGAAATGCAATAAAAATAAATTTATGTTTTTCGTACCATTTGAGTAAAAAATTTTGAATAAAAGTGCTATTAATTAAATATTGTATTATTTCTTTAAATGCAGCAAAACAAAGTTAGTTACTGTAAAACAAAATTATAGTTCATGATGGTAATGATTTTTAAATCTATTTTTCTTGGTTTCCTTTAATTACAACACAACACAAATTTTTTTGATTTTTGCGAACTGCCAGTAAGTGCACAAAAATATACTCTACGTTTAAACTTTTTAACAGTTAGAAATGTGAAATTAGAGTAAGCCAAAAATAACTACTAATACGCTAACTTAGTCTGCTAGGTTATTTTTTTATAGATATGCAGCCTTCCACATCTGGGGCTGTGTAGAAATTTGGCTGCTTAATGGAAAGTTTGAAAGCAGGAAGTAATATAAAAGTTTAAAAATTTCTTAACGAGAGGTACTGCAGGATCACCTTTGCCCAAAGATTTTCGATTTGGCAGATCAAGATGAGTTAAAATAGAGAAAAATATGATTTGCATCGAAAAGAGCAAATCGTAAAGCTGATTGTTATTATTATTACAGCATAAGACGCAAAAAGTAAAGCATATTAGATGTACAAAATGGTAGTGCTAAAAGTCGAAAATTGGAGTTACTCGAGTTGGAATGACCAGAAGTGTGTTTGCTCAATGATCGCTCGAGTAAGAGCCTATGCAAAAATAAGACATTATGGTTTGTTATACGATCATATATATTTTTAGTTTTATACGGCGAAATTTAAATTTGAAAGTTACCACAGGTCGCTTCATACTACTAGTATCATTTGCATTATAATAATTTCACTGCCACCACGCACATATACGCGATTATTAGAAGACTTCAGCAATACAATTCAGTAGAAATCGTCATCGTTCTGTATAATACTATATAATACACAACTTTGCCATAAATACTTAAAAAATCTGTAAGATCAAAAGAAACTACTGCTCTTTCAATGCAATTTCCAAGTGCTATCACTTATCTGCTAAAACTGCTTTCTAAAGTAGCGCTATACATCATCTAACCAAAGCCATGCACCAGTCAACGCCATTGCATACTGTATAATGCACACCATAGCCATAACTACTTAATAAATCTGTAAGAGCAAAGAAATTCAATGCTCTAGCTTTATCCACTCTTTATGTAGTATTCAATTTCCAAGTGCTATCAACTATCTGCTAGAACTTCTGCCTAAAGTAGCTCTATACATCATCTAACCAAAGCAATGCGCTAGTCAACGCAACTTATTCACAAAAAATAAAAAGGTTAAACCGCTTGTATCTGCTGCCTTTGGCTCATTCATCATGCGGCTTACAAGTGGCAGTTGGCAGTTGGTTTCCAGCGCCACCCCCAAAAAGATACGTACAATGTATGCCCATATACAGCTAACAAAGGAGCACATTGCGTGCTTTGGCCAGCCGCCGTGCACATTTTAACGCCTTTTTAAGTTTTGCCGCCAAACAAGTGCAGTTCTCACCAGTCTCCAAGCTACAACAGCAACAAAGTAAACAGTAACTACAACAACAACAGCAGATACACGAAAACTAATTACAGATTCTAATCGCGTCATATTTTTGTTGTTGTGACTCTCTACAGCGTCCTTTCTCTTTCTCACACTTGGCCATTTCGTGCCAGCGTCTCATCAATATACTAAAGTCTTATTTTTTTAGTAATATTTTTCCTTCTTTTTTTGCATTACTCTGTACTCTCTTTATATTTATAGTAGTTCCCTTTTTTTTACTGTTTGTTCTGTATATAGTCATAAATTTTTCACCTTTCGGTTTACTTTTGTAGCGCGCTACTGTGTGTACATGTCAGGCTTTTGTTGCGGCGTTTTTCTTTGGCAACTCAACTTCTTTTGTTAAAAAAAAATGTAGCGGAAATGGATTGTAGATGCGGAAGTGAATTGTTAGAGCGCTGTAAGTTGTACGAACTTTGAAGATGAATTGCCAGTGCGGCAATGTTTGTCAGCGCCAAAGTCAAAGCTGGCTGTTTGCTTAGTATTTTTGCTAACAAAGCGCCGCCGGCGCCTACATAAATTCCCCATGGTAGCTGTTCGTAGTTCCACGAATCGCTCAATACGCCTGCAGACCGCCGACGGAGCACGCAGCTTAGGGCCAGTTACACAGCACAGCTGTTTGTTTGGCAGCAGCTGAAACTGAAACGGCTCAGCGCAGCCAGCTAGTGAGACACCCTATTAGTGTAGCACCGCCCTCTTTACGTTTGAGTGACTCTCACTCAGTTTGAGTTGAAAATATTTGAGTGAAATAATTGAGCAACGCGCAGACGCAGCAGCAACAACAAAACTAAAACATACAAAACAAAATAAAAACAAAACGACGCGCGCTGGTCATAAAAAGACAACAACAGCGACAGCTTTTTATGGCGCTTAAAACAAAATGGCAACCAAAAGCCATGGGCACAAAGCAAAGCGACAAAAGAAAACAAAAAAAAGCAAAAACAAAGATACAAAAGAAAATGTCAAGCGATAGTTGGCGCTCTCTTTCTCTCTCTCTCAAACGCCATGGCGCCCATAAATCCGCTTTGGACGCTGTGCTATTGACTTTTTTGCTTTTTGATGTCGTCGCCAGCAACAACAACTAAAATAAGAGGCGGCTTTCTATGTTACCAACCAAGGCTGCAAAGAGCATGTAAATAACTATTTTGTCCATTTGGTTCAGCGGTTTGAACCAGTTTGGTTCCGGTTCCCAAAAGCGTCTTGTAACAGCCAAATGTTTTGCACATTTATCCCAACTCAACATCTAGCAGGGCTTTTTAATTTTTTACAGTATGGCTTTGTTCAAAAACTAAATTAGATACAAGTCAGCCTGCCTGTTATATATTCACACTTAGCGTACTTCTATCCTGTGCAAAAGAAATCAAGCCCAAGAGAGATTAAGGCAATACCAATGGCTAAAAGGCAAGCACTCTAATCTCCAGAAAGGAGAATTCATAAATTAAAGAAACAATAAAGATTTCTTACCCAAAGTATAAAATCACTATCTAAGAAACCTGAAAAACAATTTTAAATATTTATATATTATCAATTCTACGTAATATCGACTTTTAAGACAGCAGCTCATCACACATATCTTATGTTTTTTTAAAATCGGTTTTAGAAAATAAGTACTCGATAAGCCGCACATTAGTTAAAATTAAAACTATATTGTTTCTAGTAAATGCCTGCTTTTTCTAAGACTTTCAAAATATACCAAAACTTTCACAGAAGCCATTTAAAAAAATTTGCGAACTGCAGACATAAATTATAAAAAATGTATATGCGTTCCTTTATAAGTAAAATTTTTGTTAAAAATTGCTGCTTAAATTAGATTAATTCATATTTTAATTTTTATTATAAAAAAAATAAAAGTTTTATAAATAAATAAATGAAATGTATTTGATCCTTATAATGAGGCCTGTAAACACTCAAATAAAGTAAAGCTTAAAAAAAGCAAGTAACGCGAATAAAAAATAATAGATAGTTGAGAAAACAAAGTTAAATTTTTTAGGGAAGTGTACATAAAACCTATCAACAATTTAATTTTATTCATATAATTAAAAAAATATTTGCATACTGTGTACAATAAAATTTATATTATGCTTCAAGTGGAAACTTTGAAATAGTTCATAGATGAACTTCCAGCCGACATAGTTAAATCGAAGTTTTAATTCTGATATAAGCCAGATTACGCATTTGGAAAATTTAATGCACAAAATGAACCAGTGAAAATGTATTCAATAAAAATAACTAACCAGAAAGATTACAAGTAACTTGGCAAAGACACCCAAAGTCTCTAAAAACCAAAATGAACCAAAATGTGCTGTTCACCATCGCTAATTGATATTGAGTTGCAGCCATGGCGTTGTCTCGTCATCCTGCGTCACTGCCCAACAACATTCTGGGGGGGGGGGGCTGCTGTTGGGGAAATGTGCAAAATATTTATGCAAGTCAAGCGTCGGGCATTTATGAACTGTCAAACATTCTCAACGCAATTCCAATGATTTTGATACTTTAACATTTTCATAAAATGGCTGAAGTGCCACAACATGCCAGTTCCTGGGCAGCACAAATACAAACGTAAAGTACAACCACACGTACAGTCTGCACACACACACACACACACACACGCATGGCGTCAAATTGGCGGTATTAGTGAATATATGGGTGTTTTCAATGTGGCAAGGCGTATTTCTGAGGTCGCCTTGTTGCACTTGGCGTATGCGCAATTTAAAGTCTCATGCATAATAGACTGTCTGTGCTTGACATAGTAGCATATTAAAGATGTTTTTGAGCTTTTTAAATGTTTTTTTTTTCGCATTTTAAAATTGCGAACATAAGTTATAATAATATAGTAATTATAAACCCAAATTTGAGACCTACATTCAAACAGTTTTATTTCGTCTTAAGTACCCAGTTGGCTTTGCTATAATAATTAAAACCACTCTTACTTCGGATAAAATCGGTAAGTTTGAACAAAATTCTTCAATAATGCCCTGTTTCTTCGAATATGTCTTGAAGACTGTTAAAAGAAAACTCAGAATGCTTTGTAATAAAGTAAAGAAAAGTTCACATGTAGCTTTTACAATATACCAAAATGAAGTGTCTTTAAACTATAATTTAAAAACATTATATGCTTGTACAATACTTCTTTTACGAATATGCAATAGGTCAAAACTTTAAATAATGTAGAATACTTTAAAACGTAAACTAGTGCATGAGACCGATAATTTGACTCCATACAAACAGACCTTTTTCAAGGATTTAAATAAAATAGTCATTTCCTTCTTTTCTGTAATGTAATCATATACTGATTAAATGTAAAAAATTGTTACATTTTGTTAGACCTAATGTTTCGGATCGCAAACCGTAGTTATTTCGTTCTTGCACTTGTTTGGCTCAGAAATTTTCTACAACAGTCCAATTAATTTTTAAAGATTCAGTTAAACGCATAACATCACCTCTTGCCTTTGTAGACTAAAATCTGATCAAATATTTAAACACTTTTGTGTCAAAATTCCCAACGCCCAAGTGAATATAACGCCTTTTATGCTTCTAGGCCATAAAATAACTTAAGCAAATATAATAAAAAATAAAAGAACCCTGCGTACGAGTTCATTAGAACTAAACCAAGTTCAAAGGTGAGAAATGTTGTACAAATAGTGTATGAGCTAACCAAGTGCCAAGTTAAAAGATAGCGCCGTGTTCTACTGTAACATGGCGTCAAATTGTGAGGTGTGAAAAATGGGGCAATAATAATTT
Source organism: Chymomyza procnemis (assembly GCA_035046065.1). Classification (NCBI taxonomy): domain Eukaryota; kingdom Metazoa; phylum Arthropoda; class Insecta; order Diptera; family Drosophilidae; genus Chymomyza; species Chymomyza procnemis. Next base: position 4,810,770 of record JAWNOJ010000013.1, on the reverse strand, counting down.
CCATGAAAACGAGTAACTTTTTCTCAATGCTGTAGCATTCCTTTAATTGTATTTTTAATTTTCATGCACTTAACAATGCTTTGAACAATTTGGCAGCAGCATTTTAAATCAAATATGGCGCCCGCTTGGTAAAACTCCCAAAGATAGAAAAAAATGAAAACGAAATCCGTTTATGTAAAAAAAACTTGCTCAACATATTTTTGAAGCTGGCAATGTGAGGCTCATTTGCATGAAAGCAACAGGGAAAATCGTTGCGGGTGTTACAACAGCAACACTAACAGGATATGCCTGGTGAAGCACCAATAATCCTTTTAATAAATATGATATCGCAAAGGACCCAAAAAAGCCACAACCAAAAGCAGCAACAGCAGCAGAGACAGCAACAGCAATGGCGCTACCTCTGCTTCCGCTTCTCGTTTTTCCATTCGTATTGCTGCCCCTTTTTGGCATCATTTGCATTTTATGCAAATTTTCACACCCAAGCGAACAAGCAAACGTACCAAAGGATACACAAAAGAGAAGAGATCCTGCTAGAATGTAGCGGCAAAGTGAAGAGAGTGGCTACAAAGCGAATATGTAAATGAAAAGTGGCAATGTTTCTTTTTTCTCACATTTTTTTTGGGTTGCCTTTTTTTAATATTTACTCTTTCTTTGTTGTTGTTTTTTGGTGTATGTAAGCTGCCAAAATAAACATAATAAAAATGCGAAAATGGAAATGGAAAAATTCAGAAATGCATATTTCCCGCAAAACGTAGTTGAATATATTTTTCAAGAGGGGCCTCTTCCACAGATCTCAGAGAAGTAAAGTTGCAACAAGCAAGCACTTTTTTGGAGGTATTTTTGGTAGCTTGGTTAAATCGTGAACGAACTTTTGTTAGACTGCTTAATCTTTCGTAAACTCGTACAGCCATATCCTTACAAAAATGAATTAATAATACTTTGTTAAAAATGAGTACATACTACTTCTAATTGAACTAATCTACTAATTCTAATTTACATTACGAGAGAACTGAAGGGACTCAACGCAAAACGCACCGGTCTTAAAAGTATTATCGGAAGGCGACTACTTGGCATAAAATAGGCTTGGCTATAAAATAGATGGTATAAGTTTTCATATTTTGGAAGAGCCGCTTTTTTAGACATACTCTCTTTTTACATAACACGCATGTTACGGTACAAAATTCAGCAAATTTTGGAATGTATAAATTTGGCATTGTCTTCGAAGGGGAAACGAAAAAGGGGGCAAGAAAGAGTAAATGATGTCTTCAAACAGAGGTACATGGCCTACATGGTTGTCATCCAGTGTATTACGACACAACGTCTGCACTGGGTAGTGCATTTGGATGAAGTTTCAGCAAAGAAGGTGTTCAATGCGAAAGTCGTTTAAGAAAGACAAATGAGTCGACCAAGTCGCAAATTTACATAATAAGTGGAGGAGAATCTATCAAATAAAGCAGCTGCAACCCGATAACGGGTTTGAACATCTAAAACAAAAGTAAAGTAAATTTGAATAAGTATTAAGAGATTTGTAACGTCTCTTTAGTTATTGATCTTATACCTGACGTAATGGGCCAATTGTACAGTCCTTATTAAAACTCCCCTCTTTTTTTTAGGAAATTCTATTTATTTATCTGCATTAATAATAATAATGTTAGTACTCTAGTATCTGGGTTTCCTTTTCGTTTCGAAAAGACTTTCAGATATCGCTTGAAGTCTAACTCATTCCTTTCTTTTCGATTAAATTTTGAAGAACATTTAAGGGCCCGTTGCACAATTTCATGCAACAATCTACAATCTATAGTGCATAAAGTACCTTCAATATGTTAATTTATGGTCTTCAAATCTTTTTATTAAATTTCTTACATGACAAACATAAAAAAATGCTTGTAATATTAAAAATTATATATTGAAAATTTCAGCCACAATCGTTCGGTAGATCTAATATGTTTGGGCAATTTTGTACAAATATAGGCATTTTAAATACATTTCAATTACAATTTTATAATAATTATAAAAATTTCCCCGCTTTTATCGACGAATTCCCGATAATTTAATAATTTCAGGGCAACTTAAGCCTGCCTAAGTACCCCAAGGACTACGCAGCTGTTGCTGCTATAGCGCCTTTGCTTTTTGTTGTTTTTGTACAAACACACTCACATACACACACACAAATGCTTATACATGCATATGCTTATGTAAACACACACACGCGCACACTCGTATCTACAGAGACAACTTTTGCACATATTTACATGCAAATTGTTTACTTTTAAAATATTCACACACATAAAATTTGTGTTTATTTTCATGTTCTTGTTTTATTTTATTATTTTTGCTCTTATTTTTCAATTCATGTAAATACGAAAAATCAAAACTCACAAAATTCGAGAGTGAAAAGTTTTTTCTTTTCCTTTATTCTGCCAAACTTTGTTTAGACAAGTCCTTGCGCTAAAAAAAAATATGCTTTAGTTACGAGGGTAGATTAATGAATTATTTAATAATTTTTGGCTGTTGTGACAATTTTAGTCGTGAGTTTATTTCTTGCTCAGTTTATCATAGTTTGCGCCAATTTCCGAAAGATTATTAAGAAATATAAGCCTGTAACTCGCGAGGTAATTTAAAACTATGGTAACAAATTAGTTAGATAAAAATATAAGAAGCTTTTAAATTTGAAAATGCAAACTACAGATTTTTCAAAGATACTGGACATACAAACGAGGGCTTAAAAGTGTTGGGAACAAATAGATCTAAATATAGCAATCTAAAATAGAGCGGGAAACAGATCAAATATAATATCAATCCGCGTACCTATCCTGACGGTTGAACTTTTTATAGATATGCAACGTCTCACATCTACGGCAGGCTATAAACTTGAATTGATAAAGTGATAAAAAAAAGATAGTAAATTACAATTTAAAGATTAATAAAAGAAGCCAAAAGATTGCCTTTTGACCAAAAAGGGAATTTAATGGGGGTTAAAAGTGCTAGAAGTGGTATGTCAATATGAATTGAAATGGTTGAAAAGGTCGCAATATGGACAAAACTCAATTAATCAGAAAGTTATTCGAATAAACGTGATAAAAGCTTAAGTGACTGAACGCTCAAAAAACAAGCTCCAAAAAAAATGCTTTTGAAAGTTAGCCTTAAAAAACGTAAATTGAAAAATGTATTACGACTAGAAGCTTAACATCCTGCTCGCTTCGATCGCCATGTAATAAATTTGGCTCATTAGAGAAAAATGATATTTTTTTATTATAGAAATTGTTAATAGGTTGGGTTTACTTCTCTCGAAACACTTTCCTAAAAAAATGTTCATGTACACAATTCTTAACACAATTTACAACCGTAAATAAAAAATAAATGCTGAATGAAAATGTAATTTTCCATCTTTACTTCATTGCCTTCTAATTGCAACTGAGAGACCTTTTTGAAAATCAGATTATCTCTTTTTCGAGTTCTTTTCCAAGATCTTTTGATCATCTAGAATTGAAAATAACTGAATAAATATTTTTAATAAAACTAAATTTTTTATTTCATTGACTGCTCATTACAATCGAGAGAGCTACTTGGAAATATGATGTTTTGTTTTTTTGTACGTACACCTGTGCTCCAACTGGCGCCAACTACTGTGCAAAAATTATCCCAAAAAAAACTTGTAAGTTTTTACTGATACACAGGTATGCTCTGGACTTCGATTCCCACCCGTTAGTCGAAATGCCAATAACAGAAAATAGTTAATTCTTTCGGTTAGTTAATTCCATCGAGTAAAACATAGTTTTTATTTTTAAGCGAGTACGCAGCTTATGCAAAGCTTTTGGCAGCGAAGTAACTAGAACTCCAATTAGCTTTAGAATTAATTTGTAAATTACTCTTTTTTTACAACATCCCATATTCCAATATTTTTGCAATTAGCACAAAGCATAACTAGTTCATTTTTAAACTACTGCCCATGTTTCAAACATCGCCTTCAGGGCCCACTTAACCATGCACCTGCACGCAATCAAAAAACCATTGAAGAAAAAATCTAATCTGCATTATATTCGTAATTTGTATTTGCATATGAATCCTTTTTTTCATATTTCATTTTTTCAGCAACGATTCATTGGTACTAATCATTAACAACAATTGCCGCAATTTGTCAACATGGCTGGTCTCTATGCACGATTATCATCAGTAACTACACAAAACTCCCTCACTTTAAATTGTTAATTTATGGATGGCCAGCATAGAAATTCATGTTGTTTATATTAGAAGAAATGCAAATGGGCGTAAAGTTTTTTAAAACTAACCCCGGTTCGGTTTTTAGGTTTTGCGTTTGGTTCGAGTCAGTCGCGCATTAAATTCAATTTGTTAATTTACAAATCCGCAAAACTATTTAACTGTGCAGTTTGTTGAGTGCGACAGGGATCTGGCAAGGGCGGCAAGGGAGGCGCAGCTGGTGGGACTGTCTGCTTTGTGGTTTTACGGCATTGCCATGCAAACAGCGGGCGGGGGCGTTACATTGAAGTGGGTTTTGATTGTTGGTTGGGTTGGAATTGGTCTGGGTTGGAAATGGGTTGGGTTGCTGCAGTTACAACTTGTTATTATTTATGAGTGAAGTGAGTTCGTATGCGAGTGGTTCATATTTCAATTGTAACAACCAACAACAAGTCTGTCCCAGGGGCCTTAGTTGCCACAATAAACATGCATCGTACATAACAAATAATTGTGATACATTTCACCTTTTTTTCTGTTCATAAGAGCTATACGTTTGGTAAAGAGAGTATATTGATTGTATGATCATTTAAGTAACAGAATAGTATGTCATTTAGAAAATCTAAAATTCGAGACAATTAATAATTTTTAGAATGGGATAACCCACTCGGCCGGATCTGCCGAACCGCTTTGCTGTTGGCATGCATAAATATTCCGGAAAAGCGTCTATTCATACGGCAATTCTTGCCCGGCATAAAGGGCCACTAAAGTGTCAGAGCAATGATTAGATCCAGTATCGAAATGCCGCATACCCACAACTTAGGAGTAGTATAAGCATATCGTAATTGTTTTTCGTACATATTACATTAATTATATATCATTCTATTGACAATCGTAATTTGTAGTATATAAATAAAATAAAAAATAAAAAATAGTGTGGCTTCTGTTAAACAAACGACAGCTTAACAAAAGTATTTTGAAAGATGCAATTGACGTATTCTTAAAAAATTGTGAAGGTATCAAAAATATATATTTATAGCATATTTAATTAATTTTAATTTATATTTAAGCAATTTAAAAATATATTTTTCAACACGAATGAATATTATTTCCCCTATTTAAACTTATTATATATTTAAGTAAACAGCCCTGAAAGCAGTTTCGCTGATTAAGATGTTTTAAGGAAAAATTTTCATAGTAGTTAATTATTGTATCAGATTCGAAACATGATTTAAATCCTATGAAAAAAAAGTTTTCTCTGTGTAAACTAAATTGAACAGAATATATTATTTAAGTCGAAATTTAAATTTAATTTAATTAAAATTTAAATTTGGGCTTTAAATAGATTTTGAACAAACAGTGGGCTCTTGAAGTGCAGGCAGTGCCGCGTAACCTCATCTCGAATCAAAGGAATATTTTGTTTTACAATTCATGAATCCGTTTCCAGATAGACAGCTGTTTAAGATTATTGAAAGTTCCACAACATAAAACGGTGTTGCTATCTACTTAAAGCGTATTCTGAATTCGTTAGCATCGCCATTTGATAGATTTTTTTTTTCTGTTTTTGCTGTCAACGTTTTCGTCTAACAACAAATTGTATTTTATTTTTATTTTATTTTATTTAGTGCCACAATAAAATCAATTGAAATGTTGGCAAACATGTCAAAATAAATTATAGAGCACATATGTTGGTCTCTCTTACGCTCTCATTCTAAATCTAAGCTATATCTTTGCTGCTCACACGCACATGTTGTTGGCGGTGCTTTTGCATTTGCATTAGTGTGTGTGTGTATCTATGTGTGGTTGCGCGTGTGTATTTGTGTGTATGTCATGCAAGTGTAAACCACAAAAACCGAATTTTAATTCAGCATTTACAAGTCTGGTTGCAAACTGGTTGTAAAAAAAAATAAAATAAAATAAGGTGCAAATAACGCCCAACGTTGTGCAACCCTCTCAGTCGAAACAATAATTTTTTATTCCAGGACCTTAGCTTAGGGTTTGATTATATTAAGCGGCTTACAAAAGCAGCAGCATCTCACAGGAAACTGTTGAGTATAGCAGCCAACCCAACCACCCCCTGATAATGCGCATTTGTGAGCATAATTAAGTTAAAGCTTATAAAAGAACAATGAAATGCACAAATACAAAAGGCAATGCCGTTCAAGTAAGCTTGACTTTTGAGCTGCCTGAAGTGGGCAGTCAATAAACGTTCCCAGGCCTTAGTTCCAGTTTCGACACCTAACATGGCCTGTAGCATCATGCAGCAAGCTTGCTGCCATCATAAATCAAGCGTTGCGTACCATTAAGAAAAATCCAAACGAATAACTTCACTTATCATAATAAAGAAATCACACGAGAAAAAGTAACTAAACTTTATATCTTTTTCTCATATGTATCTTTTTGGCCATTTATTTGATCGCTCAATCAAAATGATAAATGAAAATTAATATTTCTTAATATTGTTTACAAAGTGAGAATTACACACGAACCGGCTTAGGTTTTTTTGGTAATGTGCAAAGCTGTAGCACTTTTTGGTTGCCTTTTGTTGGAGGCTCAACTGACCACAATATCTTATGTGTTTTGTTGTACATATAAGGGGTCTGGGAAACGCTGCGGCTTGCCACAAGACCCGAAGCATATTTGCTGCTGCTGCTCTTCTCTACATTTTTATTTCTTCTTGACTTTTATGCCTCAGTTTGTTATTTTCGTTTTGATAAGAAATATTGCAACATATCAATCATGAGTTTAAGTGGGCTGCCTTTGAAATGTGACGGTACATATATCAAAACACGCAAGAGCCATACGAAATGAAAACATTAAAACATCAAATTGTAAAAACAAAAAACAACTAACCAAATTGTTGTAGCAACAAGCATAACAGCAACAACAACAACAACACGCCATGCAACATTCATCAACATCAAAAAAACAAACAGAAAGGCGCGAGAGCTAACCCAAATAAAACTCAAACACTGAGCCAAAGTCAGTGCCAGTGCCAGTCCCAGTTTTAGCCGCAAAACCCAAACATTCTATCAAAATTATTACTCCGTCTAGTTGAGACGTCGAGCTGAGAGTTTTTGAGCTGAGTGCGCGCCCCCGTTGACTTTGACGCCGCTTTTGGCGGTTGTCGCGGTTACATTGGCCCTTGAAATATTACCCTGCATTTGGGACGATTAATTTTGACTTTGGAGCATAGTGAAAGAGAGAGAGAGCGGCGGTTAGGTAACAAGGCATCGCGCAATAGGGGTCCAATTGCTATCCCGGTGGGTTGGGCTTGGCAAGGGCTGACTAGTCGTTATGCTTGACACCAAAGCGATGCGTCGCGTAGCCGCAGCACTATGCAGCTGACCTCTATTTTTAACTATGTAAATAAGAAGTGAGGTACTTTAGTCAAAGTAGTAAAAATTTTTAAAAACTAGCTAAAATTGACATAGATCGCCGATCTATGATGTAATAAAGATACTTTTCAAAGTTTATAGCAAGAATAGGTAGGTATCTCTGAAAGTCCAGAAAATCAACCAATGCAGAGCGTTAGTAAAGTCTCTACTGTGATACTTAGCTTTACCTTGTTAAAAAAATATCTAACATCATTGACTACTTGAAAAGTATAGCCCTTCCCTACAACAAAGAATGCTAAGCACCGTGCATTCCTGTTTGAAGAGAGCATATATTTTGTCTTGCTGGGATCTCCTTTTCGATTGTGGAAATTGCAGTGCTGAACACTTTTGTAAAAAATAGTTTATATAAAACCAAAACTCTCAATTGGCATTCTAATGTTAAGTTCCAATGTTAAATTACCAGCAAATTCACCAAATTTATTTTTAAGTGAGTTTGCCAGTTCATATCAGAAAAGTTTTATGATTGCTTGTTCATATTCATAGTTTCGATTTGTTCCAGATTGTTGGGATATAATTTTGACGACTTCACAAAACTAGCGAAGATATCTACAGTAAAAAATGTGATTAATTTTATTTTGTATGGATTCTTTGCCTAATTACAGAAATATCTCAAATGTGGTTAAGTTGAGTTGAAGGTTGAACTGTGCAGCTAAAGGCTTAAATATATATGAGTGGAAATTTGTAGCAAAAACTAGCTAAGCTTGAATTTCAAAATCGAAAAATACTTTTTTAAGTTTTTTTTTTTTAAGTCAACCTTGTTTGGCAAACTAAGTCACCAATTCAACGTGTACAAAATTGAACTCTGTATAAACTTAAATAATAAAATTAAAAAAATTCTTTGATATTCGATTTATGCCAATTTCCAAGGAGATGTTTCAATTCCCTTCACTATAAAACGAATTCCTAATACTTGAACGGTTCAATATACTAAACTGATCGTTTATATTTCACTAAGTACCTTGGCAAACATTACCCACAACTCTGTCAATAATACTTCAAAGCTAACCTGCTGCAACATGTTCACAAGCATCGAATAAGCTCAAATTGGCAACCAAAGAAGCCCAACCGCCAGCATGGGTAATCCCGCACTCGAAATGGATCCTCACGTGTCAACGTCTGCTAGGCATCATATCTCTGAAACTGAGCAGCCGAAAGACAAATTAGCAATTCCAAAGTGTTGCTCGCTCGGCTCACGCTTCGACGCAGCGAGTTTCGCCTAATCGTGGCACGTGCTTCGACTTTAGAGTTCGACATATATAATGATAGGTTTTGAGCAGAGAGCATTCAAAAAAAAAGGGTCAGGATACAAACAACAGAAAAATACAAATACAAAAAAAAAGGCAGCCAACAATATAAAAAGATAATCCAATCTTATGCTGCTAATTTTACAGCGTCAGTTGGCATGGCAGACCCAAAGCGCAAGCCTGCTCGGAGCATCATGACAGAGAAATAAAATCAAATCTCGTGTGTGGACGAGCGTGTGCAAATGTGGTTAGCAGCATGAGAGCGGGGTCTGACTACCCGATAGGGGATTGCCCAGTCAGCATGCTTAGAAACTTTTGCATAAAGAAAGAAACCAGAGACAAATAAATTCGATTATATGAACGAAACCCCGGCAAGTTTTTTCGTTTGGGGGGCGTAACTGTGCTATGCCAACATATTTTGTACAAAATTCAGGAATTCTCACCCTAAATGCAAAATGTTGCCACCGCAGGGTGCGTAAATTTTATATAGTATTTGTTTAGAGTGCTTTTTATTTATTATTTACTTATAAAAAAGTTGGACACACTGAAAAGCATTCTAATTCGTTTACCGAATTTCCCTTACACATACCATAGTGATAGTCCTTATGCAAAACATGAAAATTTAATAAACTGTCATGCGGCAGCGGCTGCTGTAGCGTCAAGGACCCTGCCACTTGCCGCTTAATTGTGCGTCACGCATTTGCTCTCTCTTACCTGTTGTGGGTGTCTCTGGGTTGTGGCGTGTGCACTGCATGGCACAGCAGCCACACAGGAGACGCAACGTGACGCACGCACGAGCTGCATTTGCAAGTGGGCGTGCATAATTTATGCTAATTTTCCTGAGAAAAACGGCGAAGAAAACGCAGCAGCTGGAAAGTTAAAGACGCTAGAAACTTTAAAGCCGAAAATTTATGCAGAGTAAATGTTTAAATAACTTTTGTCACATATGTTTGTTTATAGAGTTAAGCGCGGTGCATGTACAGACTGAGAAATGGTTAGGCAAACTCTATGCGTAGTCTTTCGATTTGGTGGATTTTTGGGTACAAAGTCAGTTCGAATGAATGATTTAAACTGAAAGAAGCTATGTTGGCATCGTTGTTCTTCAGGATGAAAGCTTTGGTGTTTTTAATTTGTTTGGATTTTCAGCAGAAGCACTATATATGCCGAACACTGGCAACGAGACATATATTTGTTAAACGATAAGGTTCTATACACTTCGAACAAATATTTATAGACACATATTCCTTAGCTTCATGTTGGTGTGTTTACGAGATTTTTAAATTTATGTTAAAAAATTAAATACCAAGCGTCTAAAATTTCAATTATCTTTCGATAGATCGATGGCAAAGTAAGCGCTGAAACTCCTGCCGTTTGCTAATGGAGTGACCTACCACACTGCTTTGATTATATCGATATAAAAGTCAACAGAAAAGTAAGTCAGCAACCCAAAAATAAGTCTTAAGCGCTGAGGTAAGCTGCTTTTTTTCTGCCAGTATCTTAATCTACCAGTTCATGCAAAAAAAAAAAAAGATATCTAATCAAGACATAAAATCGAAGGCATAGAATAGAATAATTCCAGTTTTATATAGAGCATACTTTTTAATTACCAAGTACATTCCTTGAGCAGGGACAGCCAGAATTTAAATAACGCATTCCAAGAGCAAGTGCGATATTTTGCCAAAACTCGACGTAGGTCTTAACGTTCATTAGAGGTATAAAGGGGCATTGCATTGTCGTTTTTTTTTATAGGAAGATATTCTTAGAAGTTCGCGCTTACTATAACAAAAAATATATAATGTACATGATCTTGTATTACACACTATGGTGCAAAATAGTTTATTTGAACTGATACATGTTACAGACTAACAATCATAAGATATGGCAACACTAGCTACAGCAGTCTGCAACATATCACACTTATCGCTCTTCTTTAAAAGCAATCAATCTAGTATATTCTGTCAAGTGCACCAAACCATTGTCAGTTGCAAATTTTATACTTTAAAATGCCTTCAAATAAACAGATAATCTACCGATCACAACAGCTGCCAACAGCGTTGCCATACTACTGCCAGCATTAATGAATGCTGGCAATGCTGCGAACGCTTCCTAAACCTTCTCTTTGCAGTAGTAAATAAAGCCAAGATAAGTTAAATGCTAAATTCAAGTCGCAATTTAAAATAAAATACGTATTAGATTTATTATTTGCTTATTTATTATTTCAGCTGAATTCTATCTGCCATTTAATGTCTTTTTTTACAACTGCAGCAGTGTGCGCTCTACTATAGGGTTGTACTTTTCCATTGGTTATTACACTGTCATGGTTCGAAGCTTCTGGCCACGCACTGACAGTTAATTGGAAGTTATATTACTCTAAAAATTAACCCGAAATGATTAAAGTTAATTTTTGTAGGTGTTTGTGTTTCTCGTGGGTAATTAAAAAGACATTGCCTGTACGCTTGGCTGTATACTTTTTTATGCGGGTCTGTGGCTTCATTAAATGTCAATTTGCTGACGTTCATTGATTCTGTTAATAACTTCATTAGGTGTCACTGCCATTGACAGCGGCAGCAAGTAGTCAAAAAAAGGGTTGACTTATTTTTATTTTATATTTATTTTTTATGTCTTCTCAATTACCAAGAATTAAAGAAAAAAACCCCTTTAATATTGTTTTTCATTTTTTTACTCCAAGTACAGCCCGCAGACATAAGTATATTAGATAACTTAGACCTTAAATATGAACTTTACAGTCACTTAAATCTCTAAGGCTGCATTTACGGCATATCCAGCAGTTCTAGTCTAATGCAAATCCAATGAACATTTTCCAACTGGAAAACTTTGCCTCAGCGCACCAAGTTGATTATGAATATTTCCTGATGCAGAATGGGGGGCAACACCCATTTTGACGCTACTTGCCTTTTTGTTATTATGCACACTGCAGTGATTTCATAAAAAGATACAGATACATGGACCAGCAACTGCCTGGAAATAATAACAAGAAAGAAACGAAGAAATTTTAAATAAAAAAGCAAGCTTTCGGCTTGTTAAAGAACAGCAAAACTTGTATGCTCTTTAAGGCGGACACTACAACTGGAAGAAGACTTAACTGAATATATTTCTTTGAAAATTTTATCTTTAATTTTTCTTTCAATTTACTATACATTTATTTTATCATTATAGGGTATGTGTTAGAAAATCAGGCTTACAATAAATTTTTACTAAAATAGTCCAAAATTACCATTGCAACTAACTATTGAGAAGCAAAATATAAATTATAACAAAAAAATAATAAACGAAAAAAATAAATTATTAACTAACTTTAAAACTATAATGCCTGCGTCAACTCATTAATATGAGGATATGGGAGTGAATTCATTCTGAATTAAAATTGTTTGTTAAGCAATAAAGTCATCCTTTTTCTACGTTTTCAACAGAAGTAAAAAAAATAATAATAAATACAATTATTTTTCTTTCTCGAAACGCGAAGATATCTCTATTAAGAGCTTTGCGAAAATACATATATAATAGTTTAAAACCGAACGTGATTTTGCTCGCCATGGCAGGTTAGTCGAATTCCCAACAATAGGTTTTAAAGGCGTGCATGCCACCGACGGTCATATTATTAATATATATATAACAAATAGATTTATACAAATATGAATTAGTTTTCAACCATAAGCCCGATATGTACTTATCCCATTCAAAAGCGGTGCATAAGCTTACATACTTTTATTGTGAGCGAAGCAGTTTCTAGTTTGTGGTATGCCAGCAAATTATCTTCTTAATTTATTAAGTTTTTCAAAAATGTAATACTTTTAAAAAACTAGTTATTGCGATAGATTTCGGCTTACAAATCAAAACAAAAACAAAAAGAAAGTTATACATTTCTATAACTCAATCCTCTTAAATCTATGAGATGCTGAGCATAGTAAAGTTAGAAGTACAACTTATCTAAAAAGTATTTCTTAAAACAAATATTTTTGTTCTTAAATCTTTATTGAAAATATACAAAAGTAAAGTTCAAACAAATAAAAATACTTGTTTGCAAAATATTACTATAATTGCACCAACTTCTTAAAATCATCATTATGCTCCGTACAACTTATAGAGTATTAGATGAAGAAAAACCTAAGGAGGGACAAAGAAAAAAAAAACTTGCCTGCTTTGTAGAAAATTCATAAAACTTCCGCTTGGTCTGCCTCGTTTTATTTTATGCATGGGTATGGTTGCATGATAAAAAGAGAAATGAGCGGGTAGCAAGGAGCTGGGCAAACAACAAAATGGCGCATTTTAAAGCGCAAGAAAACGAATAAAACTCAAAGCTGGTAAGAAAATTTTCCCAAGCCTAGACAAGCGCAGAAATTTTTCCTTTGTGCTGTTCAGCTTGGAGCTCGTCGCCATTTTTTAGGGTAGCAAATGGCAGTCTAAGTGCGCAGCTATGTATAACTTTGTGTGTTTGTGTGTGTGTGCGTGGGGGTTGGTGTGCGTGCCACCCCCAAGTTTATGTGCTTTGAGTGGGGGTTGCTTGAAGCAAAAATAAACAAAAATCAAAGTTGCAAATAAGAAGAAACTACAAAGTAAGTTACAATAAAAACTTTTTACGCCTTGTTTTTCGGAAGTTTATACGCCAGCAACTTTATTATTTTCCTTTTTTTTTTGTTCCTACTTTTTGGGCATAAAGTGGGTTCTGGCTTAGAGGTTTGGGTCAGCCCGACGTTTTATATAGCATACTTAAAGCGAGGAGAGAAAAAATGCGAGTAGCGCACAAAAATAGAAATTCACAAAATCAATCCACCTACAGACACAGTCGCACAAAAGATTTTGTCGAGCACTTGGCCAACAAAAGCCGGAAACAGCTTGGCGTGCTAGTCTCAACTTGACGCAGACGTCGCATCCTACGTCCTGGTTCGACATTCATGCTTCTACATCCATACACACACACACACACATATATATATATATATATATATATATACAAGTCGTTCTCAAGTACTTCCTCACTCGCTGCCAGCACTGCTTCAGCATGCAGCTAGCGCAATGCTCGCTCAGCCAAGCGCAAGGACGTTTTTCACCTTCCCCCAGCTAGCTACTGTTGCCAGTTCTCTGGTTCGGCATGCTGATCACGTCTATTTATTGTGCACATAATATGGGCACACCGACTGCTTCGCTGCTCTGCTCAGCTCCATACTGCTCCTTGGCGCCACGCTATCAAACTTGGTTGGTTGCCTGTCGCAGCCTGCTGAGCAGCTTCGCCTCATCCGCTCCCTGCTACGTGCAATGCATGCATCGCTGGACACGGCACCGAGAGACATAGAGAGTTAAAGTAAGCGCCCGGAACGTGTGCCTTGGCGTAAAATAGAGAAAAAAAAATGCAAAGGGGAGCAAACTTTAAACAACCACTAGATGAATACCCTTTTTATGGCAATACACGATAAGTTTTTATCAATTTTTCAATTCTCTTTGGGTTTTTTTTCTGTTTCCAGGACGCAAGTTTTCTTTGAATTTGGGAAAAGCAAAGCACAATTCCATAATTCCGTGTATATCCTTCAAGCTGGTATGCGAATAGTTTCTAATACGGAAATCGTTTAAAATTTTGTTATTTTTAATCAACTTTTACGACAGTATCCAAACATTTTTATTGACATTACAATTTTCGAGAATAAAATGATTCCTATCAACTCAAGATATGCATACATACCAATTCCCTAATTTATCCCTAGCATCTGCAATTATCTGCAAAAGACCGAAACTACACTTTCATCAATGTAGAGCATCAAAAGTTAGGCATTTATTTTTTTTTCTTTGTTTTAACAAATTTATTCCATCTAGCGTGGTTGAGCTAGCTGTTTCCTTTATTCTTCGTCCTTTTATTTTTTGTTATGTGCTGCACAGAAATTAAATTATTGAATGCGAATTTTTCGATTCCGCTTCGAATGTTTTGTTTCAGCAGGAACCATGAGCAGTCGGAAAAAGATTCAGCGTATCAGCATTTATTTGCTGTTGATTTATGCAACGGCCCCGGCTAAACATTCCGCATTGTTAAACCACCCACCAGCGCTGAAGCAGCTCCAAAAGCCCTCCGCTCAATGAAACACTGGTTCACGTTGTTCGAAATCCACCGACATCCTTGCTGACGTTGTCGTTGTCGCTGTAGTCGTTGTTGAATATTTGCCAAGTATGCTGATTGA
This sequence comes from Chymomyza procnemis, assembly GCA_035046065.1. NCBI lineage: Eukaryota > Metazoa > Arthropoda > Insecta > Diptera > Drosophilidae > Chymomyza > Chymomyza procnemis. The sequence goes on along the minus strand of JAWNOJ010000013.1, from coordinate 4,795,749 downwards.
ATTGTTTCCAGTTGACTAAATGATATCAAGGATATTTGCTATGAAAGAGCCTCACTGGACCTGTTTGGTTGCTAGGCCTTAAAGCATACTTTATTTACACAAAATCCGATTAAAAGCGATTTCTTTAGTAGAAATTATAGATGTTATGAGCTATGTTTACGGGAACAGGGACCAACAGTTTATTGCTGAATTCAAACATCCTTATAGAGATTATCCTAGGTAAATGGCGTCCATTTATTTACTAGCTATGCCATTGGACAAATGCACCAGTGATGCAGGGTGAAGTCAAACCAACGACCTTCCGGTTTAGAGGCGAGTACGTTAAAATTAAATTAATAACTTTTAATTATTTTGAAATAGTTAAGTATTTCAAAGCATGCAGGAAGAAAAATATGTCTTTCAATATATATCTTTAGAGCACATTCAAGTACATGCTACTAATATATCATTTCAGTTCGCATCATACATATTTTGTACTACCACAAATGGCACGATTTAACGAAGCATCAACTTTTAATTTTAGTATCTAAAATTTTTAATATTTCATAAACTGCACATAGCTTCTCATAAATCTTCGTAGATGTAAGCAGCAATATTGCTTTTAAATATACAAATGTCTTTCTTGAGCCACAGAGCTATAAAACAATAAAACTGCTTTTAAAATATAAAGAACTTTCAGTATTTATTTCAATGATGGCGGTACAAATCAATTATCTGCTTGCGCCATCTAGCGGCGTATGGTAGTAAGTTCTCCATTTTTTATAAGGCAATAAATGATAATGATATTCAAAACCACACAAAGTAAAAGTCTTTATAATAAAATACCTTAAAACTTTCATGCAATAATTCAAGTACAATTTCTTTCGATAAATCTGTATACAATTTTATTAAATAAGATTCAATTACTGCTAAAAAAAAAGATGCAAGAAACGCCAAAGTATTTGCATGCTTCCATATTTGTACATTGTATCAATTGTTGTACATATTTGCATAGCATACAGATAGTAAAAACAAAACAAAAACCCTTATCCTAAAGGGGGATTTTTGGTTCGCGCCAGAGATATGTACAGATCGCATGCTTGACACTTGACTGAGTTGTGCCATGTTGGCGCCATCAGAACACGCGTATTACACGCTATGATGAAGATGTTAGCATTTCCGATTAAACGCACCCCCAAAGCAGGGAACAAACAAACGTGTGTTCCACAAACCCTCAGCATATTTCCCGCACTCGTATGCGCGAATAAATCTCAAGGGTGTGTTCAATTGTGTCAATTTAACGCCTTTTATGGCACGCCGTCACAGCGTTAGCCAGGGGGGGCGCAACTCTTCCAATTGCCACCCCACCCATACAGTTGTTCTTCGATTGCCGCCAGACCAACCCCTCACCCCCCAGGAGAGTGCAGTACACGGTGGGCATATTAATTATTATGCCTTGCAGTCAGTTGCTGGCAAGTGTTTAACCCACTCGATTTGGCCGCAGTCTATTGCCAACGATTGCGATGACAGCGGCAACAAAGTGTTAATTATGTCATGTCGGCAACGTGCAACTAGGTGCAGAGACTACCACGCCATGTCCTGGGTTTGCCAATATGCCATAGATATTTGCATTAGTGCATGCTCGCTTTACGCTTATCAATGCGATTATTAGTAGTTGTCTGTCTAAACATTTGGTATTGAAACATCCATTCGATGTTTTGGCATCCCATCGTTTGCATTAAATTGTAGACATTAGGCTGATAGCTGCAGTTAGCCAAATGGCTTGGATTGCTTTTAAGGACGATACACTGTACTCTTTGCTTGATTAGGTAGTGTTGTTAGATCGCGGACATACGTACAGGCTGACAGGAAAGGACGCCCAAAGGTGATACAAAACTCATACTTGAAGATTGTTAAATTTGCAACAATTAAAAAATTATCCCTAAAGCACAAAAATATTTTGCAAGAAATATGCACTATTCCATTCCCAAATCAACATATTTTCACCAGATTTTGCATGTGAATGTTAGTGCTCCCAATTTAACCAATCCGCATGTTTTACGTGGTTGTATTGTGACGAATGCAACAGAATCGTCAAAATAAAGATAACAATGCACTATATTTATTTAGAAACAATTTGTAAAATATTCTCTAATATTTCAAAATTATTTTTAATGTCAAAAAAAATGCAACTTTATTGGAGCCCTCAGTTGAGCCTTTATCAGAGTTTGACCAAAAGCAAATACTCCTCTTGACACTGCTTGCTTTGAATTGGGATCTATCCACTCGATTGCCTCCTTATTCTGATTGACTTCGTCTTTTCAAGCTAGTCAAACTAAATGACCATAGACCATTTCAAGGCAAATGTATACCTGGTTAAACAAAAACTTCGCTTAATTGATTCTGATGTGTGTTAGCTGTCTTCGGAACGGTCCTTTCAATTTACTCTCCAATTCTAACTTAACTTGACCAGCAGGATTGGGCACCGCCTCGTCTATATTAAATTGTATCTACTGATTTGTGCTACAAAATTATTATTTAACATTCTCAAAAAATATATGAAAGTTCAGAAAATAATGTAAAATTAATTTTTTTTTCTTCAATTTATAATTCTGATCGCAAATTAAACTGAAATATAAATATTACTAGTTTTTGGAGTGGCGCCTTTGCGAGCCACTCTGCGAGCATCATCTGCCGCCAAGCATAACACTCATTTGCACAACTTGATACCTCTCACACTTATTTCCGATAATATCAGCAACTTGCTTCCAAATTTCAACAGCCAACAACTATCTACCGAAGCTACAAATAGAAAAACTAGCAAATTATTTATGTCGATTTATGTGATTAAATGCTTTGCAGTAAGTCGTCCTAAGCCCCTCAAAACTTGGCTAGCAAACATATAAATAGTAAACTGACATTATGAAAATGCCAGAGAATAATAGCCACAATGCATTGGGGAGTTAAAGTAGAGCAAAATGAATCAGGAGTGGATCGGAATGGGACTACCAATCAATTGGAAAGGCAAATGTGTCAGCGTCAGTGCATATTAATGCCCTGGAGGTGTGCATGCCAATTGTCATGCGCTGAAATGCTTGTTAAGCGCAGCAAAATGGCAATTGCTTTTGGGATGTGTCCAGGACTAGTGCTCGGTACACAGTATACCAGTATCCAGTGCTATATAGCCACACGCCAAACACTAGCAAACAACGTCAGCTTGTGTTCACATTTCTACCTCTTTTTTTCACTTTAATCAAAGTGCTGCAATTCTTGCAACTTTTGGCAGCTGCAGCTACAACTCCGAATGCAGCTCCAGCTGCTGCAGCTCCTCCTCCCTCAAAGCAATAACGCCACACATTTGTAATGTTGCTTCTGTTTCAACAGTTTATGCTGTACATTAAAGCGAGCTGGCCGAGTATCGGAGATTCCGTACCGCAGTTCTTAGTTGCATTTTACAAGTTACTTTAAGGCAATCAATTTGTAAGGCTTTTTCGCCAAGTGGCAAGTGAGTTACCAAGCTGCAAGTAGCGGGTGTGCGGTGTTGCAAGCGGGGGCAAAAACCAATCAAAAGAGCGTTGCGAACGCAAATTGAACGGCAAATGGTAGAAAGATGATATTTCAATACTTATACAGCCGAAGTTTAAAGCAGCAGCCGCACTTGGTCCTGAACAGGGTCATAAATTATTGCTGGGCGACGCCTGCGCGTAGTTGCTTACTTTTTTCAGTTATGATTATCGCGCCGACATCCACTTATGTACACTGCAAAAAAATGATCGGTTACTTCTTGAATATTTTGAATGGTAAAAATGGGAAAAATAAAAAGTATAACCAACTATCCTTGAAAATCATTCTTTCCTTTAAAGTACAAAAAGAATAATATTTATGTTATTATTTATTCGAAAATACAAAATTCCGTTTTGAGAAGTTAGCAAGTTCAAGAAATTCTATAGGCACTAGCTTAACGTACAAATCAAATTTAAAGAATTTAGTTTTATAGTTAGAAGATATTCATATTGCTTTCCCTAACGAATTTGTCCAATCAAAAGAGAATTGTCAGAAAAAAATGAAGGCACTGTTTTCTTGCGCAAGCAAAGAAATTGCAGAAAAATTACTATTGAATTTTATTTAAAGAACTATCTGAAAAGCTGTATTTGCCCATACATAAGCTCTTACCCTGAAAACGTTGTTAGATCATCCAATAATTGCCTGATTAGTTAGGAACCTTAACTTTTAATTGATTGGTTCCCAATGTTCAATAGCCAAAGATAATAGAGTTCGCCAACATACTTTATTTTACACTTGTTTTCTTACGGGATCCTAGTTGGTTTAAGTTTTTTTGTATCGTGGATATATGATACAGCTAAAACAACAACAGCGGTTGACTGTATCGTATAGTTATTTCAACACAATTTGTTTTCGCTTAGTGCATCAATATTTAGCTGAAGTTGGACTATGCGTTGCAACTCCAACTACTTATGGTTGTGGTCAATCGCTTTTGGCTCCCGCACGCTCTGTGTGCAAACAAATGTAAAAAATTTTTAATTGACTTTTGGATTTGCGCCAGGCAGCGAGAAGAGCAGCATTAACTGCGGAACCGCCACCGACATTCGGTTGCACTTTTATGGCCCTCTTGCATTGCATGGCTCAACCAGCTTAAAAGTTAATAAAACACGCCCAATGATAACAAGCCGCAACAAAAACAACAGCAACAACATGAACGACAACAACAACAACAACAATGGACACAAAAAGCTATATAGTCATATAAGAGTGGGCCAGGCAAAAACACATATTTTTCCCCTGAGGTCTTCATCATCAGCCCGAGTGGCTTGCAAACAATGTCTGGAGGTAGTTGAGACCAGGTTTAAGCATGTCCAGAGCAGCACCCTGGAGCCGAACTCGTAGAAAAACAATCAATTAAGCGCTCAAGTAGCTGCCAAGCGAGTGTCCAGTTGAGCGCCACTGGCCAAATCCATTGGCACGACCAAGACAACTTTGATTCCCAGAGCTCTTGGCTTCCTTCAACTCGGCTGTTCAGCATTTGTATGGTCTGGTTTGCGAAATTTATGTTACATTTTTATAGTTCAGTGTAAATTGACTTTTAAAATGTAAAATTTATCATGGCAAGTTCAACGTTAAAAACAGCAGCAGCCAGAGAAACATTTTTACTGCCGACTGCAGTTTGAATAAATAAAAGTTCATCAATATGGCAACACTGCAAAAGCTTTTGCTTAAAGCTCATCCAAACATCTGAGCAAAGAAAACAAACTCATGCCAGCGAGAAAGAACAAACTTTTTCACCCTTATTTGAAGCTTTTAACTTGTACATGTTAGTGATGGGAATCACTTAGAAGTAAATAACCTTAGTTTGTTAATAATTATTAATTTGAAAAATCACAAAAATGGTATCATTGTGAAATAAACATTGAGTAATAATTAAATATGATTGCTATGTATATCTAGTACGTGCTATATTTACAAAAACCCTCACCTTTTTAATCTTATATATAACAAATTAGAACCTTAAATAAGTAAATGCCCGATAAAAATATCCTTCACTGCTGACGATCACAAGCTATTGTCTTAATTGTTGCCAGTTCATGATGACAGCGTGTGTGCTCAATATGCGTACCGGCATTGCGTTTTTTGTTCTAGGGTATTCCGAATGGTTTCAATTCGTGTAAGATCGGGCTACGGTTTTCGTAACAAATCATAGCTGTTATGATATCCATATGGGCCGTAGAGCATGTCATAATTTGCCAGTTTCGCCGTTCTTGGCTTTGAAGCCGCGCAGATAATGACCACATCCTGTAGAGTCTTATTGCTTAGCATAAGCGACCTAAATTATTTACCTCATCATAATTCTGTCTCAAATTTTCAAACAATTTAAAATTAAATTAATAAAGTCTTAGTTATAAAGAAATATTTTAAAATTAATAATGTCTTAGTTATTAATAAATATTTTAAAATTGTCAAAACTATTTTAAAGCTGACATGAATTTCGGCATCATTTGCACTTGTCTATTCGCAATCATGTGTTTTGAGATTATTTCTGGGGTAACAATAATTTTTTAAAAACTCCAAGAAGAATACCATTTTAACCATACTGTTTGAATGATACCTAATATAAGAGTTTACAACGATATTGTAATTTGTATATTGATCAACAAGTTTACAAAAATTAATTTTTAATAAGAAAACTGCTCGTCATCGTGTCTTAAACGCAAACAGAATAAATTAATAAATACTCTTATTATTATTCGTGGTTTGGTATTATATCCTCGCTTTTCTGTAATAGTTATTATTTATTAATCGGTCAAATCAGGTGTATTTAGAAATTCCCATGCAGCTTTATAAAAATTTGCAATAATTATTATTTGCTTATTTTGATTAAAGTTTTAAGCCAAAGGTTTCGCTATAAAGCTTAAACAGTAAAAGTTAAAACTATCGCAAAACGCGCTCATCACTAGTTTGCTATGAACCATCGCTAAAACAAGCGCCTGCGCTTCAATTGGGTCAAAAGCGGTGCCAGCCACCAAGTGTCAAAACATACTTCCAGGGCCTTGGCCGTTTGTTCAGTGTCAACGCATGCAATTTATTGTACCAGTGCCACACTTGCGTCATCATCGCATTGTTTTAAAAGCTTTAATCAAAAGTTTTCCGTGCGTGGGCGACATGCAAGCTAAAATTTTTCAACCCGTAAACCATTAAAAATTCACTCAAATCTAATAAGCAAGTTATTGGCAAAATATCCCTTAATTCATTGCAAGTGTTTATAAATATAATAAAAGAAAAATGTTGTTAACTACGCGCGACAACACCTCCGGCAGTTGGAATATGCGTAGTCTGTGGAACAACTTGATGTCGCCGCTTACACCCAGAAATCTACGTACAACGGCGCTGCTAATGAGCATTTACGATTTGGTAAGTCATTTTTAACAAACTTCTTCAAACGAGGAGATCCTCCATATGGCCAAAGGCATTTATAAGCTGGGGCACAGCGCAACAACCACTTGGCACGCAGTCCATGCGGACAGCTATCCAAGCAGTACAACGAGCAGCCGTTGGCCCCCATAACAAAAATTACGCACTGGATATGCAAAGCCATACCCCACTGAGCACGTCGGACTCTACAAAAGCGGCAATGTAGCGCACGCTTCCACCCGCAGGCGAACGTATGAGTCAACGGCGCAATGCGTCCGCGTTTTGTGTCGTTTTCCAACACGCAAAGACGAGCGCCCTTTTAAATTTCTCACAAAACTATGCCAATGTTTATACTATGCGCACGCTTAAACAGCTTGCGAATTATAGGCGTTCCATTATCAAATGTGTTGCTTGTGTTTAAATTTCGTATATTAATGTTAATTTTGCAGCTGATTGCGCACTGCGCATTGTTCTTGGTACTGCTCTGCTTAGCGCACGCCGAACAAATGCGTCAACTACTTGATCTGGACATTATGGATCAAAAGGACACAGGATTCTACAACATGTCACCTTATCACAATGAAGAGCGCTTGCGCACGGCCACAGAACTTGCCAATGCTACCGAGAATGCGCTTTATGCAGCGGCTATTTGTACTACCATTTATGCGCTGATTACCTTGAGCGCCTTTTTGGGTGTCTACAAGAATCGTGCGGGACTTATTGTACCATGGCTGGTTACTGAATTTCTGGGCGTCATTGCTGTGGCCATCTTTATATACATGCTAAAGGATTCCAAGCTGACGCAGCTGTTTGGCGGACAAACCTATTATCGTAAGTAGTCGACAACTCTAGTTGCTTCAGCAGTTATAGCATATCTCTGTAATTGCAGTCATTATATGTTACTCACTGCTCGGTCTGGATGCCATCAAGTGGTATGTCATGCATAGCTTCTATCAGAGTGTGCGCGCCATGAACAAGCTTCGCGAGATTGCCACAGTTGCCATACCATGTCCGGCACCGGGACAGGTAAGTTAACTTTGCTTTATAATAACTTTTAATAAAAAATATCTTACAGATACCATATCACTATCGACGCGAGCACATGTGCCTAGGCAGCAATGGTTATAAACATATCTTAACCGAGTCACCCGATGGACAGTGTTAGATTTCTTGAAAATATTTTTATTCTAAAACGAAAAGTGTAACCAAAGCGCAGAGTGTCTTAACGTCTTTTTTTTGTATTTAATAGGTAATGAAGGTAGTTTGCACTAAAATCGATTATAAGAAAGTTATAATTTTCTACAAAAAAGTTTTGGAAATGTGGCAAATTTTTTTTGGAATTATTAAACATAATTCTTTTCTTTCTCTGTTATCCACAAGCTATATGATTAAGAAAAGTTTCCATTAAAGAATTGAGAAGTATTATGGCTCGTTTGGTTCAGCTTAAATCAGGTTTGAAACCAGTGTGATATGCATGTACGGATTATACTAAAAAATAATACTATTTTGAGCAATTTATTAAACTTATACTATGTAGTAAGCACTTGACAATTGGTCCATAATGTGCATAGCCATACTAATCGATATAATACTAGGTTAAAAATTGAGTTGGGACGTTTGCAAATTAAAGCGATTGTTAGCTTTATTGGATAGCGAGCTTTATTAAAATAAGTGTAGGCAGAAAACTTTAAGTACGAAATTTGGCAGGGAAACTGCAAAATCATTAAATCAATGAAATTCCGCATAATTTCAAGCAATTCAAATTTCAGTCTGATGCAGTAATTTTTTGTAAGTGCTTCACAAATTTGCTCTTTTCAAAAAAAATATATTTTTTTGTACAATAATATAATGGTAATATTATAATTTTCAAACTTAAATATTTGAAATTTTGCTTTTTAAAATAGAAACAACGAACAAATTTGTAAAATAATGTGATTAGAATACAAAGCGCTGATTTGAGATGTGACAGTTAATCCCAACTCTATTTATAACCTTAAAATTTTAAATATTAATATTTTAAAGTAGTGCTTTTGATTACCAACAGGCCCACCCGCCTGTTGCGCAATTACAACACATGTATACCATATATTTATCAAAAAACAATAAAGTTTTCAAATAAATTGTAACGATTTTAAAATTATATAAATGTAAGGAAGGAAGCCGAAGAGAGATGAAGGCCAAATAAATAGCCTTTAAGCAACTACCATACTTGAGCTAGGGAATCTACACAACCACCAAAAAGTAACTGGTGGTCAACCTGCTGTACAACCAGCGCACCAAAATGAGACACCGAAAAACACACCTCCATGTCCTTGCTTTGGCATGGGCATAAATTTTGTAATGCCCCAACCGCTACCCTGAACATGTATTTGCTTTTACTAACAATGAAAAACCCTGACAATGAGAACAAAGCTTTAATGCTTGTTTTTGACTAAAAGGAGGTGAAGGTCCTGCTGCATTTGCGCAACACAAAAAGTGTCACACCTTTTCGTAAATATTTATTTAATATTTTTGGTTTTTTCCATTAACAAGTTGCACTAAATATAGCTGCACAGTGTGACCGTACAATTGCAAATATTTTGAAAATACAAGGGGCCCTCCCAACCATTGCCTTTTAATCCTTAAGTCAGCAAAACAACAAATTTTTTTGAGCTTTGGCTCTGCAGTTTATATATTTAAAGTTTTAAGAGTTTTTTAATAATACAAGTGTTATTTGCTCAGAGAAAGATTTTAGCCCTTGCGTCCACGTCCTGGTCGTACAGCTTTTTTAGTTGTTGGTGCCATTGTGCTGGTAGTTGTCGTGGTTGTTGTAGCCAACAGCGTCATGTCATTCTCCATGCTGTCCATTAGAAAATCCGCTAGCGTCATATTTATATTACCCTCAGAATGTCCCTCATCCACCGGAATGCTTATTTGGAACTGCAGCAACACAACCAGATAGGTGACCATAGTAGTCAACAGACCTTTAAACAAATTTCTGTTCACATCAAAGAAACCACCACAATTAATATCAGCAGGATTCATTTCGGTGGCACGCAAGAACATGTTAATCTCTGCCTGCGCATCCAAGTTCATCCAGTTAAGTTCAACCATTAACAGTTTCTTTTGAAAATTGGTGCGCACATTAAATGATGCATTGTGTGCCTCATCACAGATATAGTAAAGTAAAAAAAAATTCCAAACAGCTGTTATGGTCAGACCAATATCCTTAATGCCAAAACCCTCCGAAAGCTGCGACATGAGACCATATATGGACAAAGTTATAATAAAGAAAAGGTATAAATTAAGAAAAACAAACGTATAACAAGTAGCATTGCCTGTATCCCGAGTAAGCTTGCTCAAACGCAGCCATAGTGCTCTATAATCAGCAACCATGGCAGCGGGTCCAATGTGTTTTAAAGCTTTTTGGAAACGTTCAGCTAATAAATGTGCCGTCTCACTAAGCGCCTCACATAGGAGCACCCACCAAGCGCCCAACATGGCCGTTAGATTATCCAGAATACAATAGGGTACCACTTGCATAAGATTCAGATCCGACATGGTTATATGTGTAATGACCACTGAAAGCACCGATAATATGGGCAATATAACAGCTATCATGAAGGCGCGTTGACGTAAATGCAGCGGCAGACTGTGACCCGATATTTGATAGTAGAGCACCTCAAAGTCATCCCAGTCGTTAAAGAGTTGTGCCACCTTTCTGGTTTCCCACCAGAGTATGGGTATGGTTATAATGGGCAATATGTTGACCAAGAACAAATAAGCAATAACAGCCTCCTCGAAGGGACCGCTTAAATCGCGCACAATGTTTATACGATTGCTAGCCACATAAGCTACATAACACTTAAGGACGTAAGGATAATTTTAAAAATATAAGTAAAAAAAATTGAAATATAAAAAAGTAGCAAAATTACTTACCAACAACATGACAAAGAATATAATGGAGTAACCAAATGGTATAGACTTCAACGCAAACTTGGCGCGTGAAGGTCCATGTCGCATTATGGGTAACACTCCAATAAGCATTAAAAACCAGCTAACCGGAGCAACATTGCGATAAAAAACGCTCTAAACATTATAACAAAAAAATACAAATTATTATACGGATAAGCTGGCCGTTTGTTGCTCTTTTATATTTCCACTCTCACCGGTGTAAACTCATGATTCATGGAGCTGACGGTGCCCACAGATGCGCGCTTTTGATCATTCGGTGGGGCTTTATAATCACCATCCAGACGCTCTGCCAATCCTATAGAGTACTTGCGTACACCATACAAATGCGCGGTAGATCCATTAAAGGGCTTAACATTCAGAAAAACCGAGTCGGGTTTTTTACGTCTAATGTAGTTGGCCATTGCGAGTAAACTGTGTCGTTTTCAATTGACTTTGGCCTCAATTTAAGCGTGTTCATTATTAAAAATTAATTACGTTTGATTTCACCAGTCCAGGGCTTATTTGCCTTTGACAGTTTTGTTTACTGTCTTCAAGTTTTCAAGAGACAGTGTCATTGTTACGGTTTTCCTGTTGATTTCGTTTGTTTGTCTTATGCATGCGTAAATAGCAATTTTAAATAGCTAACAGCTTGAGGCAGCAGTGTTGTAAAATGCGCATACTGACAGCTTACTGCCAACACTATTCGTGCCAAGTGGCAAGCCTGCCTGCATTGCTGCACAGTGGCAACACTTTTAAGCATTAGTCTGGAAATATCTAAAAGTAATACCATAAAACAGATTGACAAACTCAAATAAAAAGCAATTTGTTAAAAAAAAAAAATTACACGTAAAGCTTTAAGATGGTTGATTACACTAAGTGGAAAAATATTGAAGTGGGTAAAAGTTTTACAATAGCTTTTTCCAAAAAATTATATGGCTTTTGCTTTGACAGATTTCGGATGATGAGGATGATACACACCCAAACATTGATACGCCTTCATTGTTCCGCTGGCGGCATCAGGCACGTGTGGAACGTATGGCCGAAATGGAAAAGGAGAAGGAGGATATCAAGACAAAGCGACAGAGCTATCAGGCACGTCTAATGGACGTCAAAGAGCGCATAAGTAAAAAGGAAGGTGATGAGGCGGCGCTTAAGGTAAGCTCGACAACATCAAGAAACACGCCTAAAAATTGGTACAAGATTAAAGCTAATTCTTTATAGAAAGAGCTGGAAAAAATAGAAAATGAGGGTAAGGAACTGGATCGTTTAGAGAACGAACTTATGAAGAAAGAAAAAAAGTCACCTTGGAATGTGGACACTATAAGCAAACCCGGCTTTGAGAAAACATTCATAAACAAGAAGGCCCCCCGCAAAAATGATGAGAACTTGTCGGAAGAGGAACGTGCGGCTCGTATGAACCAGTTTGTTAAGGAAAATGAAAAACTATGCAAGCAATATGGCATACTTCGTAAATATGATGATTCAAAGCGATTTTTACAAGAGCACCTGCATCTGGTATGCGATGAGACGGCCAATTACTTGGTAATTTGGTCCATTAACTTGGAAATGGAAGAAAAACACGAGCTTATGGCACATGTTGCTCATCAATGTATATGCATGCAATATATGCTAGAACTGGCACAGCAATTGGATGTAGATCCTCGCGCATGCGTTAGCTCGTTCTTTTCAAAAATTCAACATTGCGTGCCTGAGTATCGTGCACAGTTTGAAAGCGAAATCGAGGCCTTTAAGGAACGCGTCAAAAAGCGTGCACAGGAGAAGTTAAAAGATTTAATTGCCGAGCAGGAGGAAGAAGAACGCAAAGAGCGTATGGGCCCTGGTGGTCTAGATCCGGCTGATGTTTTTGAGTCATTACCAGATGTACGTAAACCTGCCGAATTCGATGCATTTTAAATTAGAATTTTTTACATTTACTTTGCTTTGCAGGAGCTCAAGGAATGCTTTGAATCACGCGACATTGGACTGTTACAAAAAACAATTGCTGCCATGCCTGTGGATGTTGCCAAGTATCATATGAAACGTTGTGTGGACTCAGGACTCTGGGTGCCAAATGCTGATGATGCTGCGCTAGATGATGACAAAGAAGGCGCAGAGGCAGCTACTGTTGATGCTGAAGACAAAAAAATTACAGAGGAGCCAGTCTATACCGGTGTCAGTTCTGATGATATTGATTGATTTTCATGAAATAGACTTGTTCGTTTCAACTACACTATAAGTCCATGTTCATCAAAAAGTCAAAGCATTTTCAAAAAATTTATATATACCTAATAAAAAAAAAAATTATCAGTAGCTTTCGAAATTTACTTCCGAGAACATAGTCTTAGAGCTGGAGATTTTTTTATTTTACAAAATTATAAAACGATATGAATCGTACAGAACTTGACTATTATGAAGTCTTGGGCGTGCCGCGCTCTGCTACCAAAGAAGCAATAACTTTGGCTTATCGACGCATGGCCATACGTTTGGTTCCACATCGTGATCGTGCACATGAAAAAGATTTTGTGCCATTGGCACAAGAAGGTAGCCTCACTCATCTCTCGCCCATGGGCACAGCTAAACAGTGGGCTTATATAAACATGGCATATGATGTGCTGGGCAACGATTTGTATCGTTCTATTTACGATCGTTATGGAGAAGCGGGCCTTTTCGCAGGTGTCATGTTGCCAAACGGTTATTTTCCGCCCTATCAGTACCATGGTGATCATATGAAGGTTTATGAAGATGTATTTGCCAGTTATTCCCCTTATGCAAATGTTCTTGATGCCATCACCAATCCACCCAATCTGTATGCCACTAGCAAACATGGCATAGGTGTGCGGACCAAGGCTGAATGTGTGGAGCGCCCTATGCCGTTGACTTTAGAGGAAGTGCGTTTTGGTTGTGTTAAGCTAATGCATCTTTTTCGTCAGGAGTTTGTGGACTCAAGCAAAACAACTTTAGAAAAGCGGTGGGTTCACTATTCTGTGTTAACAGAATATGGTATGCTAGTAATATAATTTTATTTTTTTTTTAGCAAAAAAACGCTTAAGATTAATGTAAAGCCAGGTACCACAGCTGGTACACGCTTTGTTTTTAAGGAAGCTGGTGATTGCTACCCCACCACCATACCGGGTGATATAATTTTTATAGCCGAAGATAAGCCACATCCAACTTTTAAACGTCAAAATATGCATGATCTTGTTTATCGATATAGCATTGATCTTTCGCAGGCTTTGACAGGTTTTAAATTTTTTATAAATACTTTAGATAAGCGTCAACTTAAGATTGTCGTAAACGATGTTGTGCATCCTGGGTATATAAAAGTAATTCCACAAGAGGGTTTACCTAAATGTCAAAACCTTGATGCAGCTACTGGTATTAAGCTAGCTAATAAAGCTGTTGAAGATTATGGCGACTTAATTATAGAATTCGACTGTAACTTTTTGAAAATTAATGATTGTAAAATGATTATACATATATGTAATAATTGCAGATATGTTTCCGAAGTATCTGACATCAGAAATGAAGACTTTGACACGCGATTTCTTTCAAGACTTCAAAAAGCGAGAATGGGCACTGGAGGAGGAGCGCGCCAAGTTAAATGTACAAAAATAACACTTAATTTGAAATTGCCAAGAATATATACATTTAAAATAAAAAAAAGAATAACCGTGTGTACGAAATAAGCATTCAAATACCAATGGTTTTTGCGAATGGTGCACTTTGAACTAGTTCGCAACAGCTGGTAGTCGATAACTAGCTGTGTGCCAGAAAGTATCGTGAATTGCATCGATACCTTTGTAAATGGAACATAAAATCTTTATACAAACGCAGTGCATAATTAAAAATCAATTAAAAAAGCGCAGCCACATTGTCGTAAAATGCATTAAATATGTTCAGCTGGCTGGGCAGTGCTAAAAAATGAATAAGCTTTGAAATTTTTGTATAACTTAAACCATACTTTGCCTTTTCTACATTGCAATACAAAGCTAACTTGGACGCAGTACTGGAGCTGCCCCTTAATTAAAATACTTTTAGTAACAAAGACACGCATCGCTTGCAGCTGGACCGCGCCTAGCAACAATAGAAATAACAACGACAATGCATTTAAGTGCAGATATTTCAAGTGCTTTACAGCAAATTGAGGCTGTTAAAAAGAGTATAGATGAGGGCGATGATGCAAAATTGCAGATGCAAACGGCAGACAGCCTTAAAACTATATTGGATATCCTGCAAGATCCAGTCTTTCGCACTATAGTGCATGTGCAGGATTCGCTTTCGGAATTGAATGCGCAGCTGGCGCAACATCCGTCCATGTTGCCTAACGACTTTGACATCGATGTGGCAGGCAATCTAGTACTAAGTCTCAACGGTGGCGAGGTCATGTACGATTTTGATGAACGTCGGTCTTCGTCGACAGCTATGTCACCACACTCGGCCCCTGGCAGTCCAGACAAGTCTGCCAACGAGGAGCAGACACGTCCGCAAAGCCAAAACTCCAAATCTGCAGCTAATGCAGATTTGTATGCTACGGACTATGCGCAAATACAGGCCATTGAATTGGTCAACGACGGCACAGGTTTGGGTTTTGGTATTATCGGCGCACGTAATTCTGGAGTGATAGTGAAAACTATTCTGCCTGGTGGTGTAGCTGATCGTGATGGACGTTTGCGTTCTGGAGATCATATATTGCAAATTGGAGAGGTGAATCTGCATGAAATGGTTTCCGAGCAAGTGGCCGCTGTGTTGCGTCAGTCTGGCACTCATGTGCGTCTTGTAGTAGCCCGTCCCATCGAGCAATCGCTACCTACGCCACAATATGCTCTCGAACCAGGCAGCGCTGTGGTGCCTACGCGCGTGCTCGTTGATCCCGGTGAACTAGAGCGTTATCTCATATCAACTGGTTATCCGGAAATATTTGGGGAAAGTTCTACCGCATCAACACCTCAAACCACCACGGAGGATGAACGTTTTGTATACCGCGGCGAAACCTCTATGCTCATAGATCCCAACATTGATTTGGATGAACTGCTAGCTTTGCCAGAGACAGAGAAACTGCAAGTGGAATTGAAAAAGGATGCAAATGGTTTGGGCATAACCATTGCTGGTTATGTTTGTGAAAAAGAGGAGCTTTCAGGCATTTTTGTCAAAAGTGTATCTCCCGGTTCTGCTGCCGATTTGAGCGGTCGCATTCGCGTAAACGATCGTATTATAGAAGTGGATGGGCAATCTCTCCAAGGGTATTCTAATCATCAAGCCGTCGAATTGCTTAAAAAATCGGGTCAGGTGGTGAACCTTCGTTTGGAGCGCTACTTGCGTGGTCCCAAGTTCGAACAATTGCAACAGGCTATTGCTGCTAACGACAAGCTGCCTTCTAGTGCACCTGGAACTCCATCACGCGCTGCTTTGCCTACACCATTGGTCGCAAACTCTTCGGTTACCACATCACCAAGAAGTCTAACCAGAGATGAAGCCGATCCATTGTCGTTGCCAGCACCAGAACCATTTATGGCTGCACCAGCAGCTGCAGCTACAACAATGACTACAACAACATTAAGCAGCTTTGGTGCAGGCAAGCAGCTTGTTGCTGTCAGAGATTCCATTGATGGCACACCCAAAATTATCCCAACGGATGTAGTGCAAGTAAGCTCTGGCCAGTCAGAGGAACAGGAGGTAAGTAGCATTAATATATATATAACTAGCTCATTAATTTGTTGTCTTGCCTATAGACGGCCGTGCATGCCAAGAATACCGGACTTATAAATCGCCATAAATATCAAACTGAACCAGAGCTTAGCGTGGATAAGGAAGCTGATATTATACGCAAATGGCAAAAGATTGTGGGCGCTGACGTCGAGGTTATAGTAGCGCAAATTAAAAAGTTCGCTGTGGGTGGCCTAGGCATCTCGTTGGAGGGTACCGTGGATGTCGAGGGTGGACGCGAAGTGCGTCCACATCACTACATACGATCCATATTGCCCGATGGACCAGTTGGCGTTAATGGCGTGCTACGCTCTGGCGATGAGCTTCTTGAAGTGAATGGAGAACGTTTGCTAGGTATGAATCATTTGGAAGTGGTGGCCATATTGAAGGAACTACCATTGGATGTGCGCATGGTATGCGGGCGCAGTAAAAACACTTCGTTGTTGCCTTTCTCCGATGATACACTAAAGAAATTAAGCAATAATTTTGAGAATCTGCTGCCTGCTACGGATCGTTTAGTGAAGGCCAAGTCCGACGGCAGTCTGGCCACTGCTGGTTCAGTGGGCGATACGGATGCAGTAGCAGCTGCGGCTTCGTCGTTCAATAAACTGAAATCTCGTTCTTTGGAACCGCTTACGGGACTGGCTATGTGGTCATCGGAGCCACAAATTATAGAATTGGTAAAAGGAGATCGCGGCTTAGGATTCTCTATATTGGACTATCAAGATCCTTTGGATCCTAATGATACACTTATTGTTATACGCTCGTTGGTGCCAGGTGGTGTGGCGCAATTGGATGGTCGCTTGATACCGGGAGATCGACTGCTTTTCGTCAATTCAATTAATTTGGAGAACGCTTCGCTGGATCAGGCCGTGCAAGCGCTAAAGGGTGCACCAAAAGGCGTAGTACGCATAGGTGTTGCCAAGCCTTTGCCAATGACAGACAATTCGCTAAAAGCCTGCAGCAATGCCAGCACCACCAGCGAGGAAACACTCGAAACGCAGCAATCATCGCCTGCGCCAATGCCCACGGCAGCTAAAGGAGCGGAGCCTGATCTAATACCCGACTGGCGCAAATAGAACAGCACTTATGGGAATTAAATCAAAATGTTATACATATGCATAGCACCACTTGTGTTTATGGACTAGACTTGGCCACTGCCTACCGCCAAAAGCATTCCAATATTGCAATATTTTTCTTTTAGTTTTATAGTATGAATTTTAACAAGGTATTTAACTGCATATGTACTTAATGCTAAATAAATAATGTAAATCGTTTACAAAAATACATATATACACATTAAGAGTATCCATTGATGGCAATTTAATGAGCTAAGGCTACTGGATTCGATTCAGCTGTCGTTCGATTTTTAAATGTGTTCGGCGCGTCAGTACACGATCTCTCGCATAGGATGCAAAATAGCAGAGCACACCGACCACAAAACAGAGCACCTCAAATTTTATAAAGTTGCGCTGCTCTATTAGCGCTACGCGGTCACAGCTCTTGGTCACAATTTCTCCACTTTTACACTTGAGTACCTCCTTATAGTGTGTGTGTATGCAGACACCCAGACTACGACTTATGTCAAATTCGGAGCACGGGTGACACTCCTGTACGACTGTATAAGGCTCCTTACGCCAGCAGGTGGAATTGTTTTCAATGACGAATTGTTGTTGGCCGCGACGACGCGCCAGACTGCCCTCGGCCGCATAGCGTGATTCAATAATGAGCACCATGATGGTGACCAGGGTCAGAGCACTAAGACCCAGCACCATGTGTTGCCTTTGACAGTTTTCCAGCATATTATTAAGGCTATTTAACTAATTCTTTAAAATTTATAATAACAAAGCTAGAAAAGTGATGTAAAACGTGTACTAAGTGTTGTAAAGCGTCAAAAGATAACAGCTGCTGTACGAACTAACTCATATGAACCATAAACATATTGACAGTAGTTCAAATGAACCTAGTGGGTTGCAATTGGCGCCAAAAGTGTTTTTAAGCAACAAGTTACATTTTAAGTGCATTATTTCCATAATATAAAGTAACAATTAAAGCCATGGATGAGCTTGCGCAGCTGCGCAAACGCATTACGACAGCATTTAAGTTAAGCGGATTTCTAATACGCTCTGAGAATAGCACTTTTTTGGCGGAACAGCTGCTGCCTTTCGAAGCGCCGGAACGCGAAAAATGGCTTACGGTCATAACAGAGAATCTACAAGGCCAGAAACTGACCACACCACATGTGGAACGTCATGCTTTGGAAAAAGCAATCAACGAGTTGAATCGCGTGGGTCTAGACGAAGGTGAAACAGTGTTTTCTTTAATTGATGCCTTCAGTGTGCCGCGTTTTCGCTATAATGCGCGCAACAAAAAATTCGAAGCGGATTCTCAGCCGCGCCAGCTACTCACACAACCACGCATGAAGTCGGACTATTTGCAGCAGCGTTATGCTATGCTCTTACAAAAGACGCTGCGTCATGATCTTTTTGCGCCACCCGTCATACAAGACGGTGTGTCCACCGAGGCACAAGCCAAGAAGTTTAAGCTGCAATATGCTGAGAACTTACTGGCTACATCCACCATGAAGGAGGCTGTGGTGTTGGGCTATCTAACGCAGCTAAAGGAGGGCAAGTTCTTTGTGGAAGATCCCACTGGTACTGTAGAGCTAGACTTAAGCGGCGCACGCTTTCATGCGGGCTTCTTTTGCGAAGGCTGTTTTGTGCTGGCCGAGGGCAACTATGCACATGGCGTGCTTAAAGGTGCGTACAAGAAACAAATTAAAAACAGCTTTATAATTATTTGTCTTTATTTCGCAGTGGATGGTCTCGGATTTCCACCGGCGGAACAGGCCAGCAGCAGTCGCGCCTTTTTTGGTACAGCCAATACCTGGGGTGGTGAATCAAGCAAGCTGCTGAAATACTCGCCACGTTTGCAGGAGTTGGAGCGTTCCAATACCGAAGCTACTTTAGTTTTTCTATCAGATGTGCGCCTGGATTTACCAATTGTAATGGATAAACTGCGGCAGCTCTTTGTTGGCTATGATTCCTGCCCACCACAGGCTATAGTTTTAATGGGACCCTTTGCCAGTAGCACGCGCAGTCATTACGAACTACGTCAGCATTTTGATGCTTTGGGTGCTCTGGCAGCTGGTTGTGAGCAGCTTAAAAAACAAACCGATTTAATACTAGTGCCCTCTTGTGAAGATCCCACAGCGCCCAATATACTACCACGCGCGCCACTGCCCGACTGTCTGACTGCAGGCCTACGCAAATCTTGGCCGCGCACACAGCTAGCCACCAATCCCTGTCGCCTGCAGTATTGTACGCAACAAATTGTTGTCTGCCGTCTAGATCTTATGGCCAAATTTTGCCGCAATACGCTGCACTTTCCCACAGACATAACGCATATTGAGCAGCATTTTTCACGTACTTTGGTTTGTCAGGGGCATTTGGTGCCTATACATCCCATTGCTATGCCTGTACATTGGGATTATGATCCAGCCTTATGGTTGTATCCGCTACCCGATTTAATTGTAATGGGCGATTCCTGTCAAAGCTTTAGCAGCACACAGCATGGCTGCACTGTGCTCAATACCGGCTCCTTTGTTAAGTCCAAGTTTGCCTTTAAAGTGTATATACCAGCTACACGTAGCATTGAGGACTCGGAAATACCAAGCGACATGGACTTGACTTGAAGCTTAGGTATGTAAGTATACAACATTTGTACTTTTGTTATAAGTTCGGTTGGGCAAGATTTAAATTGCCCTTTATATATAAACTCCATATTTATATATAATCGAAAAAAATATATGTTATCCTTATTACCACTGCACACTGCTTCGATAAGAGGCTTGAGGCATGCTTTGAATTTCATGAATGTTCATAATTACTAATTTTCTTGGATGGAAACGGTTTGGTAAGTTCCGCAATTGAAAATAAACTTCAATGTATGCAAAATTAAAAGGTGCCATTGCCCCATAGTAATGTCAGAGTGAAAAATTCTTAAAAAAACGAAATATTAAAGCTTGCAAAAAGTATTAAACTTAAGAAACAGCTTGCTCATTTCGTGTGTACTGTCCTTGGCTAGTCAACTGCGTGTTCCTTTAGCTCATTTAACTTCCTTTAACTTTCTGTGCTCACATGTTGCTCCTGCCTCTCCCTAAGTTGCCCCTACCTGTCACTTGTTTGTCTCGAGTCCTTCCTCCCCCAACCATCACATGCGTGTTTTCCAGTTGATAAGCGCTGAGCGTCGCCGTTGCGCGTCAGCCATCATATGCGCACAGCATGTGTTCCACAATCTCCACAACTGGCTGCCGACGTGCCAGGCAATCTGCTTTTTACTACTCGACACTTCCAACTGGCATCATCATCATCATCCTCAACATCACGGGCAACGCGGGGTTGTCTATTATTTTTCATGACTTAAAGCCGATTTAGAAAAATATTGTTTTGCTGCTACTGCCTCTGTTGAAATTCAATTCCATTTGCAATAGACCTCTGTCCCAACCACCCATTCTAGCTGAAATGGCAATTTTGGTAATGCGTTTGACCTGAGGACATCAATTGCCCCCGTTTTGTGACACTTTTGTCGGCTTACTTGGCCAAAAATCGTTTTTTAAGACATCATTAGCCAGGCTGGCCGTCAGGTCTGCATGCCCTCGCCAATCTTTTCGTATTGATTTATGATTTATAGCACAAACTTTGATAGTTGTTGCTGCTTTGGATGCTTCGTATCAATTTCGCCTTGAGCAAATTCAATTGTATGGGCGGACACATGCTTAATGGACTTTAGGGAACTATGCTCATTGGGTTCTTTTCGCCCTGATTGGCATAAATTGGTTACCGATGCTAGCATACTTTTAATATAGTTAAAATCGAACGAAACTTTGGTAGTGTCTCTTTTAGTGAGAACACATTTTTTAGATGATAATTTTTATAGGACGTTATCTGAATCTTAAGCTAGTTTCCTCTAGCTAATTCGAACTTGTGCTTAGCGAAATATTTTTGAGATTGCGGCAAAAAAGCTACAAAATTAATGCTTTTTAAAAATCTAAACAAGAGCCTAAAGGTAAAAAAAAATACTTTTAGTAAAACACAAGTTAAATTAAAATTTGCTGAGTTTATAGCAACAAAAATGAGGTTAAAAAAAAAACAACTCAAAAAAGCTTGGAGAAAAAGGCTGAAAGAACATAAAGGGGTGAAAAAACTTAACTTGTTCTGACAGAATATTTCGTATGTGTCTAAATTCGCTTGAAGGACACAAAAACCGTAGTAAGCATAAGGAAATTAAAGATAACAAAAGTCCCATGCAAAATATTCGATGAAAAAGACTGTTAAGGTGTACAGAGTCTTTAGAAGTTCGTTTTTGCAAAATAAAAGATATTAAGATGAAAATTACCTTTTGTGCTCTTGTCTCATTGCTGGTACATATATTGCCCGTTGTGCCCGACTACCTCTCTATCTCATATGTTTTAAGATTTCACGGTAAAAACTTTTGGATTTGGGCATAAAGGCAGTACAAAGACACCAATTTATACATCTCTGTGTATTTCAAAAGTGCTGGCCACAGCAAAATTATTCAAATTGACTTCGACATGCAGCCATTGTTTTGGTACTTTTCTGTATTTCATATTTATTTGCCAACCCCAAAACACTTTGCTGACTTCCAACTAGTTCCATGTCGACAATCTTGCTTCTGCTTCATTTAACTCGTACGCTTGTCCTGAAACATTGTCTCTTTTTAAATTTAAATATTGTTTTGGTGTCGTTTTGGGGTTTCTTCAAAATTCTCAAAGTGGAGCAATAACATAAAATGAAATATTTTATCTGTCGCATTGTGTTGGTCATAATTTTTTATGGGAACTCTCTCGGTTGACACCATTTAATTTGATGCTTAAGTTATGAAAAAGCTTTGGAGACGGAAACTCGATTAAAGCATTCACTGATGCGTAATTGGCAAAAAGCTGTTTTGGGGTTTGCTTATCGACAGCAGGTCCCCTGTCTAAGGGTAATAATGGTCGCCAGCTCATCAATCACTGGCAATCACAGCTGCGTCACCGAAGTCCAACACAATTGCACAATTCCAATCAGAGATCAAAGTAAGTTTATCAAACTCTTTACCTTTTTTCTCCTTAGGCAAGCACTCATGTGCATATCCTGTGGTTATTTGCGGCTTTTTAGCATATCCTGCTCTGATTTTTACCACTGCCAAGTGGCCATATGTCTAATGTCCTGGTTAAGCTCATGAATATCGGCTGTTTTGGTGGTGTGAATTTTTTTGTTGAACAATGCGTTGGTTTAATTACTTTTAGGGTTTGTTTTGGCTTTGTGAAGATTTTGTTCGGTTTATGTTTTTTGATACTCTTTGTGTGTTGAATTAACTTAGCGCTATATGGACTTAAGATAAATGGTAGCTGCTCCTTGATTTTACATACTTTGTTAATATATAATTCGTTTTAAAATTTATGCAATAATTTATTAAAAGCTTACATTTTCTTTTTTAGGGAAAAATGTAATAATTTACATTTTGCGCGATTTATAAACTTTCTACTAGCTCTCTCTGGTGAATATGTTTCAACCGACGTTTTTTGTACTGAAATATCCGTAGTGCTGATTTTATGCCAAAAAAGAGAGTTGAATACAAATAAATTTTAATAATACAAAAAAAAAATCTAAAAAGGCGAAAAAATACCGCTTAAAACTCTGGTTAAACAGAAATACGGTAAGGATCAAAAAATCCCAAAGATGTATTGTATAATCTTCAGAAGTGCGGGTTTTTTCTCGACATGACTTCTTAGCGAAATATTCGTATAGCTGCAAAAAAAAACTCCAGAAAAAACTCAAATTATATTAAAAGCAACTAAGGATAAATAAATTTCTTTAAAATGTTGAAAATTTACCACTGTATCATATAAAGGGTATAAAAAGACTGCCATATACATGACATTTTCCACATTGCCGCACTGTGTATTCTCCGAAATGGTATTCCGAAAAATGCTAAAGACAGCTGCGGGAGAGTGCATTCTATATTAGTAGCTACATTGGAAACCTTACCACTTGTACAATTTTCAACGCATATGGTCAGAGTGTTCCCCTTTTTGAAACCACAAATTCAACTGGAAAATCAAAGGATTTGCTGCGCTCTCGTTTACACAACAAAGTTGCATTCATTATCTATAAATTTTGACTCCATAATTTCTGATTTCTTCCTGAGAGCGCATTTCAGAAAGATAAAAAAAAGAGTTAACTACCAAGTCATTACCAGGCAACTTTGTAGTTGCTCTGGATGCAGTCATCAAAAACTTATAAACCGCACTTTATGTTGGCCACTCAAAGGATTGTAAAATCCCATAAGTGCCACTAAATTTTTGATAGTACTAAATCCGTTACCATAAAGTTGACTTCAATGTCATCGTTGTCATCATGGCAAACGTGCGCCAACATTTACGCCTCAATTATCAGCATTGGCACAGACAGAGCTTGAGACCCAAACAGGGTCAATGCATATGAGTTTGATAATTTGTTGCAACATAAGCTCCACACATATGCATGGCGGCTGGCCTGGTCTGGCCAGCTGGACCACCCAATGTGAGAATTCAATTGAGCTAAATCCCAGCTGCGTTCCTTGCACGTGTTGCCCATTAATTTACGCAGCAGACTTTATCAACGTTAGAGTATTATGGAGTAGTTGCTCAGACTCAGAAGCAGTTCGCCTTATAAAATTGATCCTGGCACTTGCCACTTGGCACGTGCCGCTTGCCGTTTTGCCAAATCAAATGTTTTTATTATTTACAGCGTTGTCGTTTTTATTGTTTTGTGTTTTGTCTTCTTTGGCTGATAACGGGAAACCGCGCGCGGACAAATTACCGTAATGCCACCACATCCGCTATATCCGTTTACATTCAGCCACATCCTCCATTGTGCTCAAATTGATAACGAATTGCACCTTGGGGAGTTAACACAGGCACTACGTGGTGCTACGAGCTGTTGTCCTTAATGAAAGACACTGTAGATGATAAATTTTAATTGATTTCATTTTTGTTTCTGCCTTTTGTTTGGCGCCTAATGATGTCCTTGCTTGACTGCTACTATGTGAAGATAAGATCTCTTGCTAAGCTTTGCTCATTATTCTGGCTTAATTCATCTTGATAACACACTGAAGTGTTTGACATAATTGAATTTTTTGTATTTTTTTGTCTAAGTGCCGAATGTCATTTAGTCGCAGGCAGGCTCATTTGGCTGAAAAGCTGAACCAGGTGTGCTCAAATATGCCAGGACTTGGTTGTCTCTGGTTCTGATTGTTTCATGCACTTTTTTAGTTGTACTCATTCTAGCAGTATTGCCATGAAAATGTCGAAATATTGGCAAAAACGCTAAGATTTGTGCAAAAATACACCAACTTAAGAAGGATCTGTAGTGAAGTTAAGTTTAGTATTGGCCTTTCCAATTCAATTCCAGTACAACTTTTTGTTCCAAGTTACTAGAAGAGTAAATCTTTCGTATTTGGAAAATTTATTTGAATATTTGTCTAAGACAAAAGTAACTCTTAATATTGGTTTTTACCCTTCTTTGGATGATCGATTTTAGCGCCCGATCTTATCGATCGATTACTCTATACTTTTCGGTGAATGTAAACTTTGGGGCGATATTATCCGAGTCTTTGTTGTTGATTTTAATTATATTTTTTTTAGGAACTGGAAACATTGGGCTCAACCTTCTAACGAACGGGCGACTTGCTGGTCTGGTGGTGCCACAAAGATGATTCGACTCAATTTGCAATTATTTGAGAAAGAATCGCTCTGGCTCTGTTCGGTGTCAGTTCGTTTAGTATGCGTGCTCTTACTGTTCTTGTCTGTGACCATGACCAATGTAACGATACGTATTCTTATCTGGGTGCCTACATGATTTTCCAAAACTGTACCAAATTTCCATATTTAATATCCGGTTAACGCTGAATAGTCCGCTTATAATAAATAACAGCTGATATGAAATCTATATTTCTTTTACTTTCAAGCTGAAGAGTTTCAATTAGGGATTTCTAATATTGTCTATAACAAATTTTACTGCATTTTTTAGCAAATTCGTTTAAAATTATATATTTTTCTAAACACTCTCCCACGATGCGAATTGATGTTTTTTGGTATTATTTACACAAAAAGAATGCTTTATAACAAGCATCAAGCTTTTGCAACAGCAAATAAAGGGAGCCTTTTCTTTGGAATGGTAAGTTTTAGGTTCACATCTAAGGAGGCGCAATAAAGCCAGAGTGATTTACGATAAAAATTAGAATCGTAGTTTTTCTGTAATGTATTTTTTAAATATACATGTAGTAATAATGCTGGTATTTATTCACAGCTGGAAAAAAACGTTTTAATGGTTTTTAAATCGTTCAATAATAAAGGTAAAAAATAAAGCGATTATGACTGAATTGAAATTAATTTCATACCTCATACTCAATTATCCTAAAACTTGATATAGCGATGTTTCATCGGTCTTGTACTAATTTTTATCAAACTATTTGTTATGTGCGTAGTATTATTGACTATTGTTTAATGGATCAGTCTTATAAAGCTATAAATCTACTTTAATAATTTTATATTTTAATAGACTTTGCTGTTCGGGGATTAAACTGGGATCCCAACATTCGTTTGCCATCCTATACTTGCAGACTTTGCCTTATAAAATTACCTTCTCTAAGTGATCGTAGAACATGCCACGGCGTGCTATTTTTGCATAAACTTTTACTTGGTATCATAGACTTTAATTCACTCCTTAACAAAATTTCTTTCATCCTTTCTTCCAGAGTAACTCGTAATTTTCGACCTCTAGCATTAACTTTATGTAGATCTTATTATGCGTTTCACGATCCTTTTCGTGTCCTATGCGCAAATTATAATAACCTCTATGATTTCGTCTCCTTTGAACGGTCTATCCAATCCATTTCTTTATCTATCCTATCTTATCTTGATTCCCCAAATCGAGCTTCATTGACCAACCATGAGCTATAAAAACCTATCTTGGTCAACGCTGTTCTTTGGCTTCCATTTGGAATAAATGTTTAAATTTATATGCTACTTTCTGTTTTCATCTTTTACATTGTAAATCCAAGTGCCTGGCTAGCCCCAGTTCTGAGACGGTGCACATCTATAAAAAATTCACCCATCAGGCTAGGAATACGGATTAGTTTTATTATATTTTTTCCTCGTTATCATTTATTATTTCATAATTTTTAGAATGTTTAACTTGTCTAATCTTAAGGTTAACTGGACTTAGTTGTACCCTTACATATTAATTAATAAATAAATAAGATTATTCCAATTGTTAAATAATATTATTAGCGCACAAGATTAATAATTTCAAATATATGTTGTATTTGTTTTTTTTATAGAATAAATGTACTTTTGATATATTTGTATTTCTTGAGATATTTTCGAAATTATTTTAAATTGTTTTGTACTTTTATTAATTTTTGTATATAAACTTAATGCCAACATAAACAGTTTCAATATTTTTTTAATCAAAAAATATCAAAAATGAATTTATCAAAATCTTTTTATTTTTCTCAACGAACTGATTGCATTTAAATAAAATCCTTAACATAAATCATATTTTAACAAACTGTACAAGGCGCTGCACAATCCTCATCAGACGTAAAAACAAAAGTGTCCAGGCATATAGAATCCGCATCAGCAGCATGCATACAATGGGTGACATAAGCCGATTTTCAGATATCTCTGGCTACCTTTTGGTCTGCAGCTCCTCCATTCGCAAGGTACGCCCCATTGTCATCCATGTCCAGCAATGCTGTCGCAAAAAATGAAAAATGTAAAAATTATCATCAACACACAAGTGGCTTGTACTTGTCAGAGTAAAACTCCCACCACGCTACCTCCCTTTAGGCAATACAAAAATATTTTCATTGTGTTTTCAGCAGATTTTCAGCAAGGCGATGGTAGTCGCAGGGAAGGATGTTTGATATTGAGCAACGGGTTGGGGTGGTGGTTACAACAATAATATTTACTGAGGGGTTGCAAGTTTTTGGTTTGTTTTTCGGGCAGCTCATAAATGCGAAATGCGATTACCTGCGTTTGCCTATTTGCAACTTGTAACGAAGCCCACATGTAACCCGGATTCTGTGCCCGGCTCTTGAATGCTAATCGACTTTTGATGGGGGTATAATATGTCCGTGTGTTTGTGTGTGTGCGTAGGGTAGCAAAACAAAAAGGGTCAATTGGCTGGGCCATAAATAGGAATTTATGTGAGAGTTTTGTCAAGATTTGCCGCTGTGTGTAAGGTGTTGATTGAATTTGTTTCAGCGTTTTGCCTGACTTGTGGGGAACTCTTGACATATTCCAATCTCTGCAGTGACAAGTGTTTCCGCCTGTTTTTTGTTATTTATATTTATCTGCTTTTTTTTGCTTTATCTATTTCTATAGTTATCTCGTTTATACGCTCTGGTCTCTCTGTCGCCTCATGTTGCACATAATTGCTAAAAAACTTAAGCTCCGTAAAATCCCACGTTTCAATTTTACGCGTTTATGATTTGCAAGGATTTGTTAGCCAGCCACTCTGGACACGTGCATTCTATCTCTTTGGGTGTTTGTGCAGTATTATCTATATGCTGCGCTCATGTGAGAAGATTTGTGTTTTTGCGGTGTGACAAGTGCAGTTGGCATTTTCCAAAGTTTTATTTATGAACTAGAATTATTTGAAGAAAATTTATATACTGTTTGACGTTGTAAGCATAAGATGGGTGCAAAACTAATTATAACGCGTTATCCTGCTTAGGATTTGGATTTATCTGAATCAGCTCTTTCTAAATAAATGTTATGCTTTTTAAATGGATTTCTGAATTGAACATATATTGATTGCTTATGTATGGCAATGCGGCGGAAGTTGTTTTTACCTGCATTGTAAATTGATTTTTCGCTGGCGCCATCTATACTTATTTCTTTTCTGCTACTCTACCTAAAAGGAAAATGTATACAAATATCATTTTACTTAACTTTGGGTTGATTGAAAAAGAATTTACTTTAATTTAATTTTTTACATTAATACGTCTTTTAAAGTTGGTTAAATGTTTATTTCAAGATTCGTTTAAATTGCTCTAGCATTACAAAATTTGTATTATTGGGCACCAAACATTCGTTATCAAAATATACATTAATCGGATTCGATTTCCTGAGCATGAAATTGCTTAGCGTAGATGGTATTCTTGACTCATTTTTCTAATTCAAAAACAATTTCTACATCAACCCCGTTACACTAACTTAAAATAAACTTTATGGCATGTGGTAAAGCGTGGGGTAAATCGTGTTACGGTCGTATAAACAATTCTCTAATCGCAAGTTAGTCGAGTTCCATTTGCTGGCGGTTTGCTTGCGTGACCGGTTGGAACTTTTTCTAAACGGCATGGAAGAAGGAACTGTAGCTTAGAGAACCAAGGCGTGCTTTAATAAAAAGTTATGTCTATTGGACAAGGTACGCAGAAAACGTCATTACCACTTAAAATAAGGTTATGTTCGACTGGATGACTTCCAAATATATAAAATTTGATCAAAATATTAATTTTTTTCAATATATTAATTTGCATTTAAAATTTGAAGAGAAAGAATATAATCTTCTTTAGTTTGTGGCCAATACTCGAGGCTGCTCCTAATCCTGGCATCGCCAGCAAAAAGATTACTTACAAATCTATTCTATACGAAGAGCTAATGAAAAAAAATTATAAAAGTGCCTGATAAAATAGTCCAACCACAGAAAGGACTTCTATCTTCTATAAAAAGCTCCCTTAGAAAAAGTAGTTTGCAAATTGAGCTGATCGTCCGCAACCATTCCCAAATATATAGATTAAGCTGTACTGTAATTTAAATAAAAAAAAGTTTGTTTAAGTAAGGAGTCCCAATCGTTCTTCTCACAAAACCTTGTTTACCACAATGCGATCTTATCATTCCTCAGCAGATATAATCGCTCATTTTTTTTTAAAAAAGCTAAAGTTTTGGGGAAATTATGGATATGTTTTATAAGGAACTTTTGATTCACACATAACTAATATTAAGGTTGTAACTTAGGCGTTCTAGGGCCCCTTACGCCAGGCAAAGATACGCGCAGTGCTTGATTCTTTCGCGGACACTGCATGTGACAATTTTTTAATCAAAGTTTATATATCAGTATATCATCGCTAAACATATAGTTACAAAAAGAATACTAAAAACAACATGGAGTTTTTGGCGTAAAACAGAAATTCAACAAAATGTAGAGCATATTGTAGTCGAAGGGTTCTGCACATGCTTAATTTTTTGCACTTGAAAATAAAATTTCCGCTGGCATAAAAATTGCGCAAAAAACTCAGAAATTTTGAAGAGCGCGTTTCGTCCGTTGCTCTCTAGATTACAACTGGAGCTGTCTGCTGCAGGAGCACAACAAAATCGAAAGGCAGAAATTCGAACTCATTGCGGAGCATGCGCGTTGCTCCAACAAAGGCGGAGCATGTGAGTGGCGCCAATGGTAAAATCAAAATGGAGTCTACAAAAGCAGCAACTGCAGTGTATTTGTTTGTATATGACATTGCATGGTTATGTGTGTGAGTGTGTGTGTGTGTGTGTGTGTGAGCAGCAGAAGGCAGAGACAACCGGAAATTGATTGGAGCGCAGTTGAGCGTTGGCTGCTGGCTTGCACATGATTGCACATATGTGCCATTTGTGATTGTTGGCCAAGATTGGGCGGCGTATTGCCAAAAAAAAGAGCAAAATACATGGGAAAAAGGGAAAATGGCGACTGTGGCGGTGGCAGTGGCTGCGGCAGCGACGTTGACGCTATCGCTTGCAGGCAACATACGTGTGTACTCGCAACAACATGTGTGATGTGTGGCTCGCCGTATGGACGCGACCCCAAGTCCTGCTCCTGTTGCTCCTGCTGCTGCTGTATCTCTCTGCCTTGTATCTAGTATGAATGTTGTCTGCTGTAGGCGCCCCATATGTAAGTTCCTACGTACGATGCGGCGTAAATAAACAGACTGTCTTTGTATATGGCGAACAAAGGAACTGTATGTTCGAGTGTGCGTGTCTCAGCTTAGTCCTTATTATATTCCTTGTATATAATATATGCTGTTTTGCTTTGGCAGCCGGAAATAGCACTAAAACTTCTGGCCAGTTATATGCTTGGATATTTATTATTTTGACTTAAGCAGCTCCTCGTTGATTGTATGCTTCACTCTTAGCTGGGATTTATGTCGTGTTGCCTGGTGATTGATGGGACATGTTACCCGGGTTATTGAACGTTTCACAATTGATGTACGAACGGTTTGACAGACTCTGTAGTTTTTGGTCAATGTTTGAGTAGCGCTTCATCAGTTTTCTATCAAAAGTAGCCTCTTGAAAATGAAGTTATGGGATGTGGAATTGTGTCTTCAAAAAATGCAACATAAAATTTTTTTGTTTTTCAGATTGGAAATATATTTAAAAACAAAATTTCTATATTTCTTATAATAAAATAGTATTGCTTCTATTTCTTTGCGTGGTAAATCCCGAAAAACTATTTACAAGATCAACGGTTTGTGGCCCGTTAGACGGAAATTTTCTTATTTTTACGGCAAAAGATTTTCCTTCTTCAATAGTTTGCGGCTTGTGCAAAGCAAGTCTCTCAATTACCACCACAATAATATAAGTTCCATTCATCTCGAAATCATCGTAAAGAAATAGTCCTTTTATGAAAAATAAAACTGTTCAATAAAATGTAGGAGGATAAATGAGTCAAATATTTTATATGTGAAAAAATTTGTATTTTATAGGAACTTATTTGGTCCAAAAAACAGTGCCAGCGTTGAATTAAACCGCCCTACGTAAGCCTACAATAATACCACCAGGTTTTCACTACGTTGGCAGTGGTCTTAGGTTGTATGATTTTCTTTATCTTGTTTTGAATCATAATTGCCATTTTCCATCCGACTCTCAACTGGGATATGTTAATCCATTCGTTTCAGCTTGAACCCAAGGACTGCAATTTCGTATTTGTGTATGTTATACAGGTGGTACGCGGTTTCCAACTGTACGCCCCGTTTTATAAATGAGATTCCAGTGTATTGCTTGATTGTTTTGCCATATTTTTATCGCCTTTACGGAGCGTGTAACCAATCTGCATCCTTCTTCTTAGTTCAAGCGTGTTATCAGTTTGTTTTGCTTTGCTTCTGGTTTATGGTTGCCGATTTAATATTGAAAAATCAAGTGAACCGTATTTTTTATGTTGGATTTGGATATAAATAAAGAAACTAGAGTACATTTTATGTGGATTCCAAGAGCGACCAAGCACATCGATTGTCTAGCACTGGCAAATCAAGCAAAAATGCGCTATTTGATGGAATTGGTGGGATCTTGGATTTATATAAAAAAATATATGAAAAGCGTAATAGCTATGCTTACAGTCAAAGAAGTTAATATCCCGAAAAGTTTTTGAGTCAACCTGGAAGAGCTGTACAAACCAGAATTCATTTGAACTACAGATCGGCTCAATAAGTGGCGCTGATTAAGAGCTCTCTGAAAAATGTTGCTTTACTAAAGTAGTTTTTCCAATATTTACTAAGAACCCTTATTTTATATTAAGCTTTAAAAATTTACCGGCACCTACGATAAGTTTAGCGCATTCTGGTATGTCATCATCAAGCATTCTTTAAGTTAAGAGCACTCGTCATCTCAAGCCTTAACGCATCACTTAAAAGCTGCCATCACAAACCTTTTCTACCAATGGTCTTTGGCGACAATACTTTTTGCTACTTTCTACACGGAACTGCGCACGTCTGAGTAATTATTCAAACTGATTACAAGCAGTCATAAAACTTTATGCAAAAGTTTTATCTTTCGCGGCTTGATAAGTCCCAAGTCAGTTGAAATTTAAACGTTTTCTGCGTGCTACGTTAGCTAAGCTCCAAAGTAGACCACAAAATTACAGCGTTTAAGGTGTTGTCACAGCCCCTTACCATGCCAGCAACGTTTGCCCCCACAAGTGTTACACGCTCAAGCGTAAATGATTTCAACAATATTTCGCTTAAAAGATTTAAAACACGCGCAGTAGAGAAAGCAACAATAACAACCGGATGGACTGAGTAAAAAAATGATAACACAAAATATAAATATGCCAACTGCTCTGGTTATTTTTTGTTGTTGAGAGGAACAGGAAAGGGTATACAAGGCATTGTCGTATGGTGGGTAAACTGTAGAGTGGGAAACGCACGCGACAGAAGGAAACGGATACGCTCGAAGGGGTTGCAAACAGATTCAAAATTTCCAACCACATATGACAATGCTCCACAATGCCGCCTGACATCGTCGCCAAAGCGCGAGTTCCCATATAAGAAGAAACAAAAAATTCAACAAAAATAAGAACAAAAAAAGAAAAACCAGAAAGAAAATGCGGATTTACATTGCTGGAAGCGTAAAACTAACTGATTTTTTGTACGCTTTTCTTTTTGCGCGAAACGGAAGCACTGCTCCCCATGTGTGCTTGTAGCTGCATAGGGCACGGGGAGCGGTTAGGGAGCCGCGCTGCCCGAAAATTGTCGTCCTTATGGCAAGGGTCGTCAAGCGCGAACATTTGCATAATCAAATAATAAAAATTTGCATAATTTTATTTTTTACGATACTCGCTCTCCCGCATTTTGCAGTTTTTCTTTAGCTCTTTATATATCTTGTTCTATTATTTTTTTTCTTTTCTTATTGCCATTTGTCGCTTTGCTTACAGTTATAATGTTACCGTTATCTGACTGTTTGTCTGTCGGCTGTTTCCGTTTCCGTTCCCATGTTTGGTTTCAGTTTCTCTCGCACGCATAAACACCAAATGGTGTCAATATTTATTGGCGAACCTGTTTGTTATCGCCGGGCGATAACACTAGTGCCTTCGAAACCCGCAATTGTTGCAAATTTGCAAATTTAAACTATTAAAAAAAAAACCATTTGTGGCTCTATTAAAATTTTTTAAAATAAATTTTGGCAGTTACTTTCATCTTCAAGCAAATAATAGTTGTTTCTTTTTTTAAATTTATCAGCTTGGCAGCTTTAAACATTTTATAATAATGAAAATTTTAAATGTTATTATAAACACTTATTTAATTGAATCCAGGATCCAGAGCTTTGAATGCGAATATTCGTAAAAAGAAAAAATATATTAATTCGCGTGGAGGCGTACTTATCAGAATTAGTTAATTTGGAAACAATTTAAATTGTTTTTGTTATAGAATTTAGAAAAAAATCCATAAATACATAGCAGAACTTTACTAAAAGTAAAGTAGGTACAACCTCGACGGTTTCAATAAAATTGCAATTGACATTAGCCATCGAAGCACACAGTGAGCGGCATACGCTAGTTTCGTCAAATAATTCTAAAATTTTTTTTTAAATTTATTTATTTCAGTATGGGTGAAAATGCTCCTGATAACACTTTTATTTTGTGGTGCCAGCATTTAGAGGCTGCGAAATGACTACTACTTTATAAAAAATAATATATACCCTAAAAAAACACCTATTTCTAAAAGTCTAAATTAAAAATAAGTCGATTGCATAAGCCATTTGCACGAAAGTAATTTATTTATTTATAATTAAACGCCAGACTCATAACGACATGTGCGAACCAGTATAATCACATAAATAATCCAATTATTTTGGGAATATTTTTATAAAAATTGCACTTGCAGTAAGCGCGATTTTGGTAACGCAGTCAAAGACTCTTTCGTGTTATATTGATGATCAATCAGAATGCTGTATTCGATAAATCTACAGTCATCTATATCATCTATATTTATCCTAAATCTATTGATAAGAATTACCAATTTAAATATCTTTAAGACACGCATCTTTACAATTTACTATCTTCGTAAGTTATATCGTAACAAATCTGATGAAATTGCGTATACTTTAAATTCCAGAGTGGTGAAAAACTGCAGCACCTCCAGATTCATCGATATTTTAGTCTGCACAAGCAAAGATTTTGCCTTCACCAAAGTGGTGAGTATCTGACTTCGTACCATACGGCATAAGGTATTATAACCAAAATGACTTTGAAAGCGAATAGAGCCAATCGATATGTTTGCAAATCCCTTATTTTCAATTAGGCGAATTTCAATTTTCGCGAACTTGTTTCCCTAAACAACTAAAGCATAAAACTCTTCCATTTGCATTGGTGTAAAATAAATATTCAAAAACCTAAAAGCCATTTAATTAAGTTTATTTTTATGGCTCGTAAATCACAACAACTAAAGTAGAATCCGAATTGCACAAAAAAAAAATATATATAGGAATACATATTTATACTCTGCTCTACTCACATGTTCCATATTCAATTTCAAAAGTTATACACATTCATATTCATTGGATCTCTCTCTCGCTCTACTCCGTCCAAAGGTGACGTCGCCCAAAAACCAGAGGGAAAAAAATATAACTCGATATAAATATTATATATAGCTCGGTGAATTCGCGACGCTGACCATGTTGTATTCACTCTGGTGTTTTTGTTAATGTCGTTGTCGCCATTGTTGTTGGATGGATCCTTTAATGTATGCTTTTAATTTAGCACAAGGAGAACTCCCTCCGACTGCGAATTGCATATGCGTCGCATATTATGAAATTATGAGCATTAAAATGAAGAATGACCACTTATCTAAATTACACCATGTGTATAAAGGCGGTGTGAGTGCCACAACGTTAAAGTTCAGGAGGCAGGAGACAGTTGGTGGTTCAACGTACAACTGACACACTGTTTGCCTGGGTTAAAGATGCAAACAATATATCAAAAATGTAATACAGTCGACACGGCATCAGCCAGCAGAATACAGTGTACGCTTTTTCTTGAAAGAAAATTTGAAATTGAAAATATGAAAATAAAATGTGTGCGGAGTGCGTGTTGGGAAAAAATCTTTTTCGCAAAATATTCGATTCCTTTCGATTTCAGGACGAGTCTTGTATTCGTATGAAACATGAGTGACATGAGCTCTACGATTCGCTGATTCGAGCATGTCGTGTGAATGAAGAAGCTCCAGTCATAAAGGTATCTGATGCGAAATCCGACGAGAAAGTTGATGGAACGACGAATTGAAGGAGTACCTAGCTTAAGAAGCAGTCGTGCAAAGCGTACGAGAACTGTTGGATTCAATATTTGTTACAAGTTCTTTGCAATAAGTTTATCATAAATAATATGACAAATTCCTAGGAAATATAGCTAGAGACGTTGGTCAGCTAACGGTTGTAAGCTGACTTACTGTATTCAGCAAATCACCCATAAATAGGATTTCAAGTTTCTTTTTAATATGAAGATTAGCAACATTATATAAAAACCCCAAGGATTTTTTTTGCATGATTTGAGCTTTTTTCAAACAGTTTAACTTACTTGATTAAGTGTCTTGGCTCAGGAATAGGATAAATAGGATACATTTTAGTATTGCAGAATACTTAATTATGTATTTCTAAGAAACCCTTAATTAGTTTTTATTTACGCCGAAATTCGTCTATGTGTCTTCAGCTCTTGTGGTGCGGACATATCGCTATCCAATAATATTATATTATTTTCCTATGCTTTCTTTTGCCGCTTCAACACATTACACAAACTTTGTATACCCTAAACCCACTCAGTATAGTGTATATAAACCAAAGCAAACGACTATGCTGAGTATTATATGGAAATCAACATGCTGAAAATGATAAATTATAGCACAAACAGCAGAAAACACAACTGAGTAAGAGAGACAGCTGAATATACTGGAGCAGTGGGTAGAGAGAGAGAGTGAGGGTTCCACATATGCCATACACACACTTAGGACAGTCATATTTTGTTATTGGAGTCCCTCGAAAGTCGCGCCAAAAAAGTGAAACAGCAACGAAAAAATTCCATAAATATGCCATTTGACATGCTAAATATTTTACGCGTAGAAATTGGATTCAAGTATGGTAAGATGCTTGGCAAAGGTATTATAAAGGGCTTAGGAAACCAAAGGAAGTTACCACAAATACCTAATATTGGAAGCTTTAGATAGTTAAGCTTAAAACTAAACAGAATCAAACTGATTTATATTCGCAGACATGATAGAATCAATTCTTTCAATTTTTATCAAGTTTCAAACATCAGGTGTAATCACTTCGAATTTGATTGCATTTATTTAATCGAATGGAACCAGTCGTGTTAAGTTAGCGTAATCGTCTTTAAAATTTATATTTACTCTAGAACTCTTCCGTTCATACTAAACAGAACTATCCTTAATACATGGCATAGGTGTTTCCAAGCTAAAAAGAGTTCCAAAACATAAAAAAGCGGCAACAAGAACGCTTACGCTTTGGACATGACTGGTATTTGCAAATGCAATAGGCAGGGGCGGTCAATGCTTAATTCCAAAGTCTATGTGGGAGTAAGGGTTGTATATTTACGGATTTGCAAACAGCCAGGCGTAACGAAACCAAATTTATTGCTGAAACAAACAAGTTGTGAAGTATCAAATGCAATGCGAACGTGTTTCCACTCAATTCTTCTTGGCGGCATTTCAAATGCGACGCATTCACACTTCAATGGACAGCAACTGGAGCTGGCAAAAAAACGCATTGGGGTGGGCGAAGTCCATAGCTTAAAGTGTTTCACACTTTAAGGCAACATTGTGGCAACTCGTAAATCAATTAGCAGCAGCGGAAAAGTCGAAAAACACACGGCTATGACTTGCGGCTAGGAAAATTAACTACCTGCTAAGTTAATTGAGCAAAAACTGAAACACAAAATAGTCGGAAAAAGTTTGCACAATGCAACGCTATGAAGCTCGAGGATTACGTGGTGAAAGTCCCAAACTATTAATTATGTGCTGAAAGTTATGACAGCAGAAAACAGCCGCAGAACTCAAAAACTAAAAACTCCAATGGCAGCGACAAAAAAGGGAAGCGCACATCATAAATTATTCCCGAGGACAACGGACAAGGACATGAACACGACGCGCAAGATCATGGATAGCACACGAGACAGGCAGGCAACGCAGTGCACAGCAAGAGACAACACTGCCCGGTAGTAAGCCGGGACGGCTGTCTTGCGGCATGGCAAACAGCTTCCATATATCCAAAAATTGTTTCAATATACATACCATCTACCTATCTACTCCAGGCACAAATAAGTACGCCTGAGGAGCCAGTGCTGGCATTGTCTACGCTCTGCTGCGTTGTTTGTTTGTTTGTTGTTGGTTTTTGTGCTACCTTTGCGGCACCACTTCCGCACACATACACTGACACACACAGACACACACACACACACAAAGTAACTGAAAGACAAAATGGCTGCTGCGCGCACAAAAAGTGTCATGGCGCATGAAAAACTTCCTGACTCGCTGGCTGGCTCTGGACCCTTCATCTTCTTTGGCTGTGAAAAACAATGGTATAATATTGCCTTCCTAGGCTGACAATGATCCACATGGAGCCACGTTTCGGCAAATGAAAGTCGCATTGTCAGGCTCAATGTTTCCTGCGGCTCACAAACACTGGCAAGCTCTCGGTGTGCTTCGAGATGGAGTACAAGAGAGACGCACGCAAAAAGAGAGTGACAGTTACAGTGCCTGCTTTGGCTGGCGTTGAAACAAAGCGCATCCGTTGGCGAAAATTGAAATGACAAAGTTCAAAGTTTAAGCGGCTTGGATGTCAGTTTCTCAGTTGTCAGCTGCCCTTGGTTGGCGTTGCCTTTGGTTACCAATGCAATTGGAATTTGGTACAATTTTCGGTTTTTTTTTCGATTTTATGTACCGCTGCGATAAGCCAGGGAAATTGGTTTTCTGTTAGCTTGCAGTGGTACTTTGATAGACATACCAATATTAATGGACCGCTTGTATATTGTTTGATTATTTTACATTTAAAAAATATTTTACAATATATACCATAAAACATTATGAAAAACTAAAAAAACTGTCTCTTAAATAAGTCTGAACTATTTTCACTTTATGAAAACAAATAGTAAGTTAAAGTCGAGCATGGACGACTCTGTATCTCTTTTCTGCAAAAAAAAACTGACATAAAGCGACTGTGATTTGATATAATCAACCGATTTTGGTCAAACTTGATATTTTCTTTTTTTTTTGTAAGTAATATTACTATCTTTTGCCCGATTTGTTGAATTGAAGCTATATTAAACAGGTCGCCGATTTTGACCAAATTCGACGCCATGATTGGGAAGCCTAAAATGGTTTTACAAACATAATTCAGTAAGCATGAATGGAAAACAAATAAAATACAAGGAATTAAGTGAACAAATTCGTTCTTACCAAGCAGTGCAAGCAGTTTTTATACTATTTTTTAGTCACTTTATAAAGAAGCGGTAGCGTAGGGCTAGCTTACTCGCCTCTCTTTTGGCGCTGAGCTTGACATGAAGAATCTAGTCTAAAAACGGCCTCGTTCTTTAAATTTCGCACATAGATCTAGTATAGCCTTGACTCCATTTATACTTATAAAAATATGTGAAAACATAGTAAAATGCATAAAAATTAAGCGCCTACCATAGATTCCTTAAAATACCAACTGCATCCTTATTTAAAAACAACAAAATTCTTTATTATAAATGTAGTCTGCTTTTTAAAGAACTCCAACTAACTTCTTTATTTTTGTAATTAACTAGCACTTCAATTCGCGAACCTAATCACAAATGCATAATATTTACGATACACCCGTTTTGGTTACTGTGTAAATTAAGCAAACAGCAAAAACAAAAGTAATAAAAATATGAAAATGTTATAAAAGTTGGGTGCAAATTAAATTGCCTGCAGTTAAAAACACTTTAGAGATTTAATAGCGACCAAAAAACTCATAAAATGAGAGTAAGAGAAGCGTATCCGCCCCTGACGCTGCCAAAATCCAACCGCACAGAACCAAAGCCAAAAGCACCAAAAATATTTGCATACTTTTAAGCGCAGATGAGCAAAAATCACTCATACGCACTGTGTGGATTGGCAGTGGCGCTATGTTGGCTATGTGTGGTTGAAGAGGGAACGCGCACATTAAGGGGCGTAACAAGGCCGCCGGCTCACACACACACACACACACAACCCCCCGCCCATTCGCCATTGTTGTTGTTGCGCTATTATTACGGTATTTGCATTGTGTTTAAACGTATTTGAAAAAGCCACCGTCAACACTCGTCAAGGGAGCTTGACGCCCCACTGGCTTAGCGTTTGAAGCTAGAGACTGTGGGAAATTCAGATGGGGGACTGTTTGTTGTTAAATGAAGCCACACTGCCATCGTATCCCATGTACACGAAACGCTTACCAAATGAGCAGGCAATTTATTTACGGTCAAATTGCGAGGTTAGACATACAAACAATAGCGGCCAGGTCTTTCGAAGTCAGCCAGTTAGCCGTGGGCTTGGGCTTGCGCCTGGTCCTGTGCTTGGATTTTGTGTGGGCGTAAAAATGTGATAAATATGAAATGTGATTATGCCTGTTATTATGGAGCTAAGCACTGTGCTTGTTTTGTTGTTGTTGTTGTTGCTGTTTTTTGCACCATGATGAGGCTTATTATGAAGTTGCCGCTACTTACTCTGCGGTTGCCCTGGGCGCCCGTTTCCTGACTTTGTTGCTGGCTCCGGCTTCAAGTTGTAAATGAGGAAATGTGATTTTGACGATGTGTTGGCTTTACGAGACATTTGCGACTTCCTATGGCTGCGGTTGTAGTATGTGTGCAGGACGTTGTAATTGTTTATAAAGGAAGTTGAAATTATTCGTTGGGGAAATGTGTAAAATAAGTGAATGACGTTGTTATAGTTGAATTAAATCGATGGTGAGTTGAGGTACTC
This sequence comes from Chymomyza procnemis, assembly GCA_035046065.1. Classification (NCBI taxonomy): domain Eukaryota; kingdom Metazoa; phylum Arthropoda; class Insecta; order Diptera; family Drosophilidae; genus Chymomyza; species Chymomyza procnemis. The sequence continues at coordinate 4,755,429 of JAWNOJ010000013.1, read as the reverse complement.
ATATAATACTATAAAATATTCATAAATAATAAAGTTTTACATTTATGTTCCCCGACAATGTTAATAATGAGAATACCTAAAGCAAAGCTTAGCTGTTGAGTAAAACTGTGAGAAAATCTTTAAGTATTCCTTCAAAGCAAAGTAGAAGGCCAACAATATTATTTTTTTCGAATTTATCAACGCATTTTTAAAACTTTGGTTGTTTTTGATTATCTTTTGCGACCGGTTTACTTTTTTAATTGCCACTTTTTATTTTCAATATTATAATTGTTATATTTTTATCTAAATTATTAAACTAAAATATTTATCATTATAGTTTGAAAACACTATTAAAAACCTTTTATTTTGCTGGTCCCAATAAACATTTAGTCTGTTGTCATCAAAGTCTACATACCGATTGTGATAACCTTAACTCCATTATTAATGGCTTTGAAAAAATATAAATTTTAGACTTGGCATCGAAGAATGCAAAATAAGCAGTAGGATTTATGGGTTATTTCTAAAACTTCAAAGAAAGTTTTTGTAATTTCGCCTTCGAATTCAGTGTTTCCAACAAATTGTCAAATATTTTGCTTAAGAATCGGTTGGAAAATAGGATTCTGAGTTAACATGAAACTTAAACTGTCTTCAATTGAGATCATATAGTTTATATATTTAAAACTGGTAATTCCTTATCAGAATACAAATTAGGTTTTGTAAAATATCTTAAAAACTTCAAGGAAATTTTGTTCTGAGATCACATTCAACGCCAACAAAATGTCACAAATATGCCTAGGCGGCCTTAGAAATCAGAATTCTGCTTTTGAGGTAAGAATGAAACCTAAACTCGTTGAACCGATTCAGATGCTGATTGACAAAATATCTGCAATATAATAATTACAAGAGATAAAACAGATTTGTTAAGGAAGTACAAGATGCAAGGCGCAACAGATGTTGCATGATGAAATCGCTATATACCTTAAGATATGCCAATTACGAAGGATACTGTGGGAGCAAATCTCTATAGCTCAAAACTATGCATAAAAGAGTTTTTGGTATTGATAGTTGAAGTGAACTGCTAAATGGTGGAAAAGAAACTGCACTTTTGAAGCATTTTTTACCGCACAGCTTATCATTTTGCTGTACCTCAAGTAATTTATTTTTTTTTTTAATTTCGTGGAACTTTAATGCTTGCGTTGTAAATCGCGAATATTTTTCTTCAGAGTAATGTTAATTGCGAATTACACCAAACTTATATAAAGGCAAAAGTTTAATGCTCTCTTATTTTTTTTTTTATTCCTGGTTATTGACTTTTTGTTGTGAGCAGAAGACAAATATACCACAACTTACCACATAAAAGCCATGTTTTAACTTACTCCTTTGGCTTCATAGTCCATAAGATTCCATGCTGTTATAAGCCATAAAAATCATTTTTATTACAACTCTAACCCCCAACGAGCAACCGACATCTTTTCAATTGATGCTCCACTCGAATCAAGCTGCAAACAAGCTACTCACACCTTTTAGCTTCCTGCTAATGTCTCTATCAAGTGGGAAGTCGTGAACATGGCAAACCATAAAATGCTAATCCCATCATGGGAACAAAAGCCAAACGATGAGCGAGGCAACGTTTAGCAATGCCATCAATTGATACATCACGGTGATATGGCAAACGAGATAGATCCTGTGAGAATCGTGGCACACAATCCTAACAGGATTTGGCCACGCTAAATCAACGCAATTCGCTGTGCCTCATTTGAGTGCAGTGCAATGCAGACAAGAAGGTTTCCAGCGCTCAGCACCCACCACCCAAGTCAAGATATTCGTTACGCTTTGTAAGAATTTGCTATGCTACAAATTCTTTGCCCAAGGCCCCTGGGAACCAAAGCAAGACAATGAGGGTAACACTGAGCCGTAGTTGACTGCAAAAATATTGAAATTCGAAAATAATTTCCAGCACGAAACGGTGGCACACTTGAGGCAGTGTATTTGCTCGTGTTGCACATTAGTTGCGCCGTCTGCCATTTTTGGCCACTGTGTTAAACCCCAAACCAGTTCCCAGGATAACATCAACTCATTAGGGTCGATGTTGTTGCAAAAGACGCAGTTTTTGTGGGCGCAACTAATTGCTGCATACGTTAGGATTTGGCTCCATGTGATTTCAGCTTCAATGCGCTAACAAGTTGAAACATATTTCATTCCCGTATGTTTCTGATGAGAAAAACTTGGCAACGCTCTGCAAGTTTTTAATAGATTTGTAAATGGATTTCTAAACAGAAAAATACCATTTAAATTTGATTTTTTTTTATAACAATTAAATCTTTATTTAAAACATTCAGCCATAGATTAAATGGATCGTCAAACTTATAGCTAATATTATACAATTTGGCTTAACTAAAGTTGAGACTTCAGAGAACTCGCAAGATTTGCCGGCAATTGCTGTTGTGAAATTACTAAGATCTTTGTCTTGTATAATTACATCAGTTAAATTTCTTTAATGTTGTTGTAGAGAAATGTTATCTATGGGTTTCAAATTTTATAACTCTTTAGAGCTCTTCATTATTTTGGAAACAAAGTTTTTGCTACTAAAGAAATTGTATTGTTCTGACCCTGTATGTAGATATCTCTTATACTAGACGCCAGTCGGTATCTCTCTGATCTTTAATTTTTTTTTCTTTTCTGTAATTTTTATATAAGAATTTCCCATAAATTAGTTTTTTTTTAACCTTTAATATCCTATAGAGATATTAGCGTATTCAAGATTTAACATATTCTCGGAAAAATTCTTTTTAAGAAGAAAGAAGTTGCTTAACCACATTATAATCTAGACATTGCACTACGTTTTATAAAACTAAAGGAATTATTTAATAAAAACTAAAATTAATATCACAATATAATATATATTTTTTTTTCGGTTTACGGGCTTCTCAATATTACCAACTAAACTAACAAAACACAAAAGACACACCGAGTAGCACATCTTAACTTAAAAATATCCGAAAAAATGCTTCGATCATTTGGGCATAGTTGCGCCACGACGACCTGGAGGTGTACCGCCGCCCACATTAATAATCTCACTATCCGCCGACTCATCGGCCGTGGGTTGATGATCGCTGGCTTTGTCCTGATGTGCCGTCATGTGTCGCGTTAAATGATGTCGTTCTCTAAAAGTTTCCTGACATACTGGACAACGCAGCTTTTCCTCACGTTTACGGCGATTGGGATCACAGGCCACCTCGCTTTTGTGATGGGAGCGCATGTGATAGACCAAGTCGCTGGTCATGCGAAAGCTTATATTGCACTTGGCACAAACATTTTGTGCAGTTAATGTAAAAGTGGAGGCCAGTGTGGGTGGTATAAGCGTGGAGAGTATAGCAGCAGCAGCTGGATTTTGCACCATGCGTGGCAGCTCTGGTTGTGCTACGGCAAAAGGATGTGCATGTTGTGGATTGGCAGCATTAGCGCCGGGTGGAAAGGGAAAACCCGGATATGCAGCATGCAAGAACTCTGGTGGTGGAGCGCCGCCTGGATTAGCACCATTTTGTGTGTTACCTACTGGGCCCATGTTGGGCGCGCGATAAAGCAGTTGCTGCTTAAGGCGTTGAGCCTGCAGTGCCTGCATGTGATTAACGGACTGAAAAGCTCCATTGAATTGATACTCCGGTCGAAAGTTATGATAGACAATGGGATTATGTGGTAGAGAACTCATGACAACGTTGGGTAGACTAGTCGGAGGCGCACTAGGTGCACTACCAGCGCTGTTGGTACGCGGTGGAGGTGTGGCCAGCGGCGGACTTAAAGAGGAGCAGCTTTGCTGATCTGGACTAAGTGGCGGAGCGCCCACATCAACGGGTGATTCCAGACGTGATGTCGTCGAAGAAGATGTGGTGGATGAGGAAGAAGTAGACATGGATGAGGCCACCTTGGTAAAAGCGCTGCGCAGCGGCGATGTGGCAATTGGTTCGGGCGAGTCTATAAGCGGTATAACTACGCTAGGATCATCATAAATACGTGGTGAACGTATGCTCAATTGTGGGTAACGCTGACGTGCCTCCAAAAGACTTATGTACTCCACTGTTGCTGGAGATGAAGGTTGCGTATTGGCGCGTGGCGACAAGTCTGTGGGATATTGTGTAACCTGCTGCTGTTGTTGTTGCTGATGCAGTGCCTCATGCAGACGTGCTTGTTTCTCGGCCTGTTTTTGCTTGATACGATCCTCGTCGGGCATCATTAAGAAGGCAACATCAAAAGAGCGTTTGAGCGTGGTGGTCTTGCCACTACTCAATGCCGTAGGTGTTTCATTATTATTGTTATTAAGCATATTGGCTTGCTGTGTGGGACTACCACGAGTTAGAATGTTATTTGGTGGTGTTGTGGATATACGCAGCTCGGCATGTTGCGGCGGTGTGCGTCGCGTAGGACTTGCATGCGTAGCATTACTAAGTTGTCGGCTATCCATGAGCAAGTTCATTGCAACACTATTTGCACAAAGTGATACACACCACGAAAGAACACTTGTTCGACTTGCTACAAAAGTTTATCCGTACACTTTCTATAGAATCTTTAGAGGATACGAGCGTGAACCGTACAATTCGAAATTCAAGTTTCAACTGCTGCACGCATGCAATCTGTTCCTCTTTAAGTACTCGCCTCAGTTGGTGTTCCTACCACCTACCACCAACAATACCAGAGGCAGTAAACAGACCCAGTCAAGAGTCCAGTTGGAATTTTCATATTGTCCCATTCAAACAAAACTCTCCGCCATCTGTCCTGATTCTCGGCTGTAGAGAGTCAGTCTGTTTGTTACTGACATCCCTTATGTTGCTCTTGCTCTCCCACTTTCACATGTTCCATCACGCTCGCTCGCCACTTTGTCCATCTCGCTTGCACTCCGTCATCTGCTTTGCCAGCTGCCAACATATTCTGTGGTTTTATTGTGTGAGCAGCGTCAGGCACGACTTGTGGTTGGTTGGCCGAATCCTTGGTTTGCCCCACAAAAGGTTGGCATATTCGAAAAAGTTTTTTTTTACGGTTTCGCATTGTGACTGTTTGAATGCGTTGAATGCAACAGTAGGTCGAGGCTGTAGTAAAAGAGAACCTAAATGTTTCGTAATAACTCAAGTTTGTTTTATTTATTTGCTGAATTTAAAACTTAAAAAATATCTTATTTAAAATAAGCGAATGAATTTAATTTATTTGTGGAAATTAAGTTTTTTTGACAATTCTTAAATTCACGAAAGTAACTTCAAAACATAAATGCCAGATTTCTATAAGATTCGTGCTATTGTGAGTTTAATAAGTTATGCATCAAGAAAAGATATGATCGCCAAAAATGGATTTTTAAAATTGATTTGTTCAAAAATTTCGAAGGTTTTTTGTTATTGAAAATTGAATTTTTTAAAAGTATGACAAATAGTTCTTGAAGGATTGTCATGTATGTTTTTATAAAGAGAGATATTTAATTTTAATCGCAAACAATTTAGTTTGCCGCTTCAATAAAATTATTATTTCTATATATAACAAAGTTCCGTATCACTAAATTCTTTTAAGATATTAATATAGGCAGTCTAAAATAACAAAACTTATTAAATCATATGGAAAATTAAAGTGTAGACTTTCTTCACCCCTTTGCTAAGTTTCCCCTAAAACTAGATAAACCTTTCAACTTGTTTGGTAAAATTTCGATTTCCGGCAATTTGTAAATTTCGTCAATCTTTTTTTTAATGATGCTTTCAGAAACAAACACCAAAATTTTTTTTTATGAATTTGAAGTTTTGTTTTAAATCGAGACTAAATTCTTATACTCAAACATTTTTGAGTAATAAATTACTAAGTTAATTGAAGTAGATGAAATAGATATGGACGCATGATGTGAAGTAGAAAAGCCCATAATAGCAAATATCTTACACAAGTAAACAGAGCAGAAAGCAAGATACAAAAATTAAAAAGTATGCTTAATACCGTCTGGAATATTATCACACACTGAAAATTACGCTACAGTGGAATGTGTTGCCCTAACCGCGCGCAGTATGCGAAATGAGAGTTTGCACGCCACTAATCTTCAGTTATTTAAAAAAGTTCTAGTAGATTTAGCAGTTAATTCGCTTCGGTGTAGCATAAATTAATTTTTAAAAAAGTTTTTTTTTTATTGAAAATAATCTGTTTTGTGACAAAACTATATTTAAATCAAAGGTTCTTTAAACTAAATCACAAATATTGCTTAAAATAGAAAATGCTTAATACTCAAAGGCTATGAAATGAGTTTTAGTCAGACAAAGATATATAACTATTTTTACACTTAACAATAACTCAGGATCCACTGTACGTGGAAAAGAGGCGGCGCTTAGGACCGAAATTTTTACCGTTGCGCTGTTTTCAATGCTCTCACTCCAAAGCGGGTTAGCATGCGCCTGTTCTCTCACTCTCTCTTTCTCTCTGTCTAGCCTTATTGCTCTCTGTCACACTTGCCGCTTGCCTCCTTGTTTGATGTCCTTGTTGCAAGTGTTTCCGAACAGGTTGTTTTTGTCGATTTTTTGGCAGTGGCAGCGATTGTGTGAATATGTGGCCATGTTTTGTATTGTGTTGTAGTTGTTGGCGATTTTGAGTATATGCTGCGCGTAGCTTTTACATATTGCATGCAACATTATAAACACACTCACACAGACGCATAACCTTTTATCGACACATACGCACACACGCAGCTACAAGGATGCTGTTGCATATAGTAAAAAGTTTTGACAAACTTAAATATTTATTTGCCTTGGCTGTCGGTATTGTTATATAAAAACCTCAAAATGTATATGCAACAACTACAATGCTTGCAACAAAAGTGTTTTTTTTTTTGGTTTTGCTGCTTTGTCTCTTTTTGGCTTATTGTTGCTTGCAAAAATATGTGCATGTTTTGACCAGGTTATGTTGACCCAACTCTGACCATAACCATGTACAGCTTTTGTACACCCTGCAATATACCACCCCAACAATGCCACATTTTATTGCAGTTGCAATTTAATGTTTGCATATTTTCAGGTGCTAATTGCTCCACTTGCCATATGAGCTGAATTTTTAATTAAAATTTATGGTCAATGTGTTTCTACTCGTTCATTTCGCACAGTGTATGTGTGTTTGTTGGCGCATAATATGTTGGGCCGCCATGTTTGCTGTCGACAAAATTAATATTAAACACATGATTGCCTTCGTCGTTTTTATTTTATTAAAAATATTGTTTAGCTTAAATGAAAATTAATTAATTGAAAACGAGAAAAATATATAAAAAGTGTTTAGCGCTAACGAATTTTTATCGCAACTAATTAGCTGAATCACTTATCATATAACACAAAATATTCAACAAATAAAAACTATATTTAAAATTCTCTTTCGTCTTTCAATTATACTCTTTATATTTTTATATTTGTAATTTTTTCTATAGATGCAATTCTATTTCGATATTGTGAAGTTGCTGTGCTAAAACACCTATGAAGCTTTTGTTTAGATTTTAAAAAGAAAAATAATAGTGCTATCCTAAAAATAGGCGATCTTAGCTTATGATTCTCGAAGATTTTTCACTCTCAGAGTCTTACTTTATAGAATTTTCGTTAAAAGTTATAAAGTCAGTTGAAGCGTTCAAATAGCTTTTGACAGATTTTTTACACTTGAAAAAGATATTGTGAATTTTGTATAACAATATATTATGAAATGCTTGAAATATAGTAAGTGCTGCGAACACGATTTTTTTTTTCAAAATTTAAAATAGTTGTTGTTTCTAGAGTAACTTGTTAGACTTAAAATTTGTATGGCTTTTCACAGTGCCCACAATAGGACGTGATTGGTAAAAGAAGCATTTCAAGAGCTTAGATGTTGTAGACCTCGGTGGAGGTTGGTGGCTCGCTTCCAAGTAGCAATACAGGTACTTTTGCCTAGCACTGGCATAGCTTACAGTGATTTACGCGTTTTGCCTAAGTAAATCTGAATTAATTAACGACACTGCCGTTTGGATGCGTCTGCTAGCTACAGCTCCCTCTTTCCTTTGGAACAGCTTTAAGAGCACCAACTTTGAAACGATTACAGGGGAATCAATTTGAAAAAAAAAATGATTGAAGATCTTATAAACTCAGAATAAAACTTATAAACGAAAGTAACTTCAGTGTTTTAAATAGCGCAAACAAGAAAAGAATGGCGTTTATCATCATTATTATTGTTATATCATTATTGTTATTTGTATTCGAAGTTTTTATAGAATTTTAAAAAAGAAATTACTGTAGTCGGGAGAAAAAAATGTAGGTTCATCTGTAGTCATGATAAACAATAAAATCTATGGCTATAACCAAACGCCTAAGCTCAGATACCATAATTAAACGTCATTTATTTATTTGTCTTATAATCTTCTTCAGATACTTCATGCATTTATTACAACAATAGAGATTATATTTTTTTTAGGTGAACTACTTTCAGTAACAAGATTATACACCCTTTAGGGATCTGATATTGCATAGGGAAAACGGCAAATTACTTTTTTCATTTGTTGCAGTAATAATCAATGACAAAAGCAAAGCCTTTGCAAATGTGCGCAAAACTTCCGAGTTTTGAACTAAGCAGATTTTGCACATTTTATCAACCTATTGACACACGTGCCCCAGTACAGCTCTAGTATGTTGCCACAATTGCTGGCACGTGTCTACAATTTGCGTCAAGTGTAAATAGTCACACATGCGCTTCAAAGTAGGCAAACATTTCTTTTGATTTTTCCAAAAATTAACAACAAATCAATGATATACAAATTGAGCACAAAATTCACCAAAAAATCAAACCCAAATAAATTGCTAATCTACCCCTCCAGATCTTGAACTGACTGACTGTATGGCACGGAGTGACAAGGGTGATTTCTATGCCGTTTCGTCTATCGATATATCAAACTGCCAAGTGACAAAACAAAAGTGATTTGAAATATGTGTAACTAGCAAACCAGAGCAAAAAGGCGTGAAATTGCTTTTGTGATTAACTCTAAGAAATTTTGTAAATTTTTAGATAAACATCTTTGAATAGAATTATGCAACTTGCCACAGTGCTACATGCGCCGTATGCCGCAGCAGCGTCTCAATGTCTTTAGTAATTTTCTCTTGTCTCTCTAATTAGCATACTGAAGATTACCCAACGCAGATAACTAGCTAAGAAAATGCAAATTTTCAGCGTCTTGGTGATGCCGCTTTGAGCCAGAGCCAATTGTCTTTGGTGTTTTCAGCAGTTTGAGGCAAGTTGCAAGTAAGCACAGAAAACAGGAGACAGCCGACACCTTTTCTTATGGTTAATGTTAATGTGTTGCTCTCGTAATCTGCGTCGGAACTCTGTAGACAAAACAGCTTCTTGCTGCCTGTCGGAAGTTGGCTGTTTAGTAAAGTTTCCGGAACTGTTTTGTGTCGTCTTGGCCTCCATAGATTGCATCTCGACTAAAGGCAAATATTTTATGTTGTTTAGTAGCTCAACAGTTGAGCTACACTTGGCGCATTAATGGAGTTAAGGAGCAAAATTGGGCTTGATCTGAAAAACTTGAATGTCATTATTAAGCTAAATAGATGGAAGTGCTATCCAACAGCATGATAAGCAATTCAAGTGTGTGCAATCTCAACTATTTGATATCAATATCCCACTTTTTTATGCATAAACAAACAAAACAAAAATCATGAAGCAATTGTACTGCACACTGCTTAAAGCAGTTGTGAATTATTATAATACTTAAACAATTTTTTTTTGCTAATACTTGCAACTTTTACTAATGTTATAAGCAAATTGCTGGACATTGATATTCAATTATCACAATATGCCATATACCATCACCAGAAATGCAAATGCTATTTAAATCCATACAACAAATCTGACATTACTCTGTAAACGTTTGAAAACAAAATTCATTTTTGGCTTATTCCGAACGCTGCTTTAAGCTGTTGTGTATTATAAGAAACTGCTTTCAAAATTATTTACTGGGAAAGCTACAAATACTCACAATGAATTACATAAATCTATAGTGCGCTTTTTTTGGTAATCAGCTTTAAAGTCTTTACATTTTTTATGTATGTATGGCAAATTATTAATAGATGAATAATCTATACAGTTTAGAAAAATCCCGAAATTTATTCAGAAAATGAAAAATACATGATTAAACATCAAAATCGATATTGTCCCAAGAAGCACTCACCATAGACTGCAACGCACCTATGCCAGCTCTTGATACAAACTTAGAAACATTTTTCATATTCGATTTGCAGCATGGCCATCAGACCCATCTTCGATTTTAGGTAGGCTCAGTAGTCAGAGTGTACAGCATATAATAATATTATTTATAATTTACTTAATTTAAGAGGTTTCTAGTTACTAAAGTCTCTTGCTGTGCAGGGCTACTTACAGCGCCAAAAGTTGTCTATACTTAATTAAGAGTTATGTGTATAGGCAATGTAACATCTTGAACGAAATTCCAGCTGTAACCGATTCTAACTTTGTCCATTTGGAAATTTTTTCCAGTGTTTAAAACTTAGAATTTATCCCAGTGTACTCTAGTATGCACTTGCATTGTAACGTTCCTTATCAAATTTCATTCAGTTTTCTTTGGGTTTTTGGCAAACCCAACGATAGGCATTCAATCAAGTGCTTTTCGCGCATTATATAAGAATTCGAATTGGATTTCAAACCCCCCAAGAGGTCAGCACCTAATTGTTCAGCCAAGTAGAGGGTTGTTTCCGTTGCATTTTATTTTCTATGATTTTTTTCGGGTTTGCACAGTGAGTGAGTGCCCTGTTGCTGTTTGTTTAAATACCGTGAATAACATGTGGTTTTTTCGAAGCATATGGCAAGGACTTTGTCACTATTTAGTTGAGTACAAGCAGCGCAGGACCATGCTGCCAAGCACAAATCCTCCAATTAGACTGTCATTCATTTAAACGGATTAAAAATCGTTGAGGGTTCGGTACTAACAAGGCGCGCATTTTCGGATGGGGTGGCTCTTGTGGTTGCCTCGGGTTGTAGTGTTAGTCATCTGGATATTACGGATTAGAGCTCGTTTGTTTTGGTTTTTCCAAATCGGCTGATGTTGATCCAATGTGCCCATTTGGTTGACTGTCTGTCTGTGTGTGTGTGTGTGTGTGTGTGTTCAATCAAGCCAAGTCGCGTTACAATCAAGCCGCAGCAACAACTTTTTTATGCTGTCACATGCAAAAAAATACCCAACAATTTTCAAGAGAATTTAAGTTGGGAAACGACTATACGTATACACTCTATGCAGTTTTTATGATACGGCATGGTATGTCGTGGTGAACAAGATTTCAACAGATGTTTAGCTAAATGCGTGAATAATGGTGTTTGTGGTCTATATTTTTTTAAATTTAAACGCTAATTGTTATCTTGCTTTTTGTTTTGCACAAGGACAAAACAGCGTGTGAGTTAAATCTTGCTACTGGTACACATGTTGATATTCAAGAAGTTGAACAAGTAATTTTCTAAGAAGTTAACATATTTATTTATATTTCTTTAAAAAGCGTTGCCATAGCAGCATAAGAAAAGTGTTCACATTCTTTTTTGTTTAAAAAAGTCTTTGATGTTTCTTTTTTTTAAGCTTTGTCCTTTTTCGGACAATAATCATTTTAAAAAAGACTGCGGTAGAAGTTTAAATGGTAATCATTTATTATTGCTTCTGTGTAGGGGTTGGAGTATTAAAAACATTATATTATTATTAACATTAAGTTCGATGAGGAGTATACCACTTCAAAGTCCTCTTGAAGCAGTTCAGTTCAGCAGTTTAATCGTCAGTACATTTGTGTGGTTGTGCAGAATCTCGTTGTATCTCCCGGTAGTTTTTCTGATTATAGTGCTTCCGTGTCATTTCCAACTTTTCACAATTTGTTCAAATATTCAATACACTTTGAAAAGAGCCTGAAAAAGCTGTTATACAATGCTTTTAAGATTATATAGCGATAAACTTAAGCCAGAAATAATGAGTTAGAAAAAGTCAGACAGAAACTGTGAATCTTTTACTTTTACTTGCACAACCCACAAATTTCTACGGACCGAAAAGCGTTCTTTTCAGGCAGAACTAACTTAAACGTGAGAAATACTCTTTTTATATAGAATCTTGATATCGAAGTGATTTAAGAGCAGCTTCGCCAATATTAGATTATGCCCAGCTAGTTATTTTTTGAACGAACAAAAGATGCATGCTGCTCCACAGCATCAACAAGACTCTAAGTAGAGTATAATAAAAAATCAAAGATACCAAATAAACAGCTCTATATTCCAGTCTGGGGACTGCACGCATTGGCATCTGCAGCTGCTCCGTCAGCTAAACAACACATTTGAATGCTTACCTCGACGGGACGAGTGACTGGTTCCTAACTGTGCGTAGCCTATACGATTTTTGGTTTTATCTAAAACGCTTACGCTTGAGAGAAACTTTTGGGCATAAAAATTTACGGCTCCTGCAGGCATTATACACAAAACACATAAACAATGCATATGTATGTGAAATATGCAATTGAAACCAACAATAAAAACAATAATAAATACCAAGTGTAGTGCATATGAAGGATGCGAAGCAGCTGAAGAAGTCGGCCATAATGTCAAGTGTACTCGATGGCATGGCAAAAGGAAAACACTTGGCAAACTCACTTGAAGTTGCTTGAAAGCACGGACCAGCCCTATAATCATATTCATATGTAACATTTTATATTGTATTGTATACTGTTGTTATCCTGGCAGCAGGATATGCAGCGTATGCTCAACGAAGCTGAAGCAATGAAGCGACCACCAAGTCACCACCACCAAATGTTGACACCGTCATTACCAGGTCCGCCACCACCACCATCACCATCACCACCATCACTACGACCAGCTTCAGTATAGCCATGACCAAAAGCATGAGCAGGCCAACCCGTATTTAAAGTTGCTCAATACGTTTTCGCTGGTGCCATAAATTATTGTACTCAACCTGTTCCAAGGATTGATTGTGTTGAGTATAAGAGCTGCAACAGGGCAGATCTCTAATCAGCATTGTATGCACTGTGGGTCTAACTGCATTAGCACAATTCCAATTGTCCTGCCAACTATAATGTCCAACTGTGCGGCAGCAACAAATGATGAAAACTACCCTTTAATGGATGTGTGTCTGGTCTCTGGACTCGAATTCAAAACAAGCTAAATGGAGATACACTGGAAAAAAGAGTCTAGAGAGTAGTTTGATTTGATTAGCTGTGCAGAGTTTGATTTGATTAGCTGTGCAGAGTTTGATTTGCTTGGGAGTAAACTCTAATTATCAGTTTTGTTTTTTTTTTTTAATTTTCCAATATAAAGGATCTGGCTCTTTGAAAAAGTAGAATAAGTGCTCCCAGTTTGCTTGCAAATGTTAGAAATTAGTACAAATCGACAATCTCATAATAAATAAAGTTTTGTTTGGAAAATTTTGTACACAAAAATGATCAGCCTGATTAGAAGTTGATATATCCATATCCGTTTGTGCGTCTATATGAACGTCTGAATCTGACAGATGGTAAGAGCTTGAGCAATCAACATTGCAAGTTTATTTTAGTTTTTTGATATAGCTACTATATTTTTTGCAAGTTTTAGTGTTTACCGCCAAATTGTACTTGAGATATCAGCATATTATTTACAAAATTCAGTGCTGTTTGGTATTTTTTTATATAGATTTTCTAAAGGATTAACACATGAAACTACCCACTTCAATAAGTTTTTAAAAAAAAAAAGTTGAGAGGTACTTTGTATTTTCAGTATTTCTTTAAACGGCAGCAAGATCTATGTTGGCGATAAGACATAGAGCAGGGATTTAGGTGTCAAGTTTGTAAAAACAAATTTGTATGCACACAATTCGAGCATAAGTTGTAATATTTCGACAAAGTTATGAATTTCTCGATTTAAAAAAAAACGAAAACGCCCTTTTCACCATTTTCTTTGTAGCATTTTTCTTGCAGTGTACCAACGATATGCTATTCCTTTCGCATACAACAAACATCTGTGGTGATTTTCATAACAAGGAAGCGCGAATATATATTTAAACGTTCTGGATTGTGCCCTGCTTTGTCGGCCGCCTAAACGACATACGTCATAGGACGACGCCCATTTAAAAAGTGTTTAGTTTATGGTCCATTGATGGCTTTGTTAACTTTTGTGTGCTCACCATGAATTCTCAATTGCAACCCCTCTACGCGTACAATAACGCGCATCTCTCTCGCATTGCATGCACCTTACGTTTTTTCGACATTTTCGATCTGTCAGAGGTGGTACATAACACAGAGACAAGGTCGGACGAGTTCTCTGTTTGATGAGGGGTTGGGATAGCGCGGCGGTGCGTCAGTCTGCCTTTAATTATGCTGAAAACCACAAAATGCTGTTAGTGCAGCATTTTTCGTTTCCAATTTGAATCAAAAAAATGCTGACATATGCGTTGCAATGTTTTCGCCCTGGATCTTGGATGAGCTCGAGTTGCTGGTTACGAGCTGTTCCCGTGGGTGCCCTGCGCTCTTTGACTCTCTGATTCGAATTGGTGCATTGATAAAAATCAGCAGCCCCGTAAGGACTGCCTCATCACCCTGGTACCCGCTATGGTTTTATCGCTTGACAAGTGTGTTGCCGATCTAATGTGGCATCAACATATGCTAGTTTTTAGGCCGTGTCTATGTGGCATATAGTATACTTTACCATCGCCTCATGGCAATCTAGCAATCTTTGTGTAAGTACAAAATTTTCGTTTAACTTTTAAATTTTGCTTGATAGAAATCTTTACTTGTGGTTTAACTTGCAATCGGATTCATTTTTGGTTTATATACTTAAGAGGGAGGCAGAGAACGATCGTGGACTTTTCTTTTTGAAAAAATTACATTTCTGCCTATTTCCTACAAGAAGACGGCCAACGCTAGATAAGATCGTTTATCTTTATCGGTATATTTTTCCCGGCTTTGGGAAAATTTGGGGAAAAAATTTGTTTAAAACAGAGTCAGTGTGTGGGGGGAAACCCCGTAAATCTAGTGTATGAAATGGATTGCTCGTATTGCTTAAATTTAAGTGTAGATTTGTTAATTTAAGCCCCATAAGTCAAATTTGGGTCTAAAACATTTCGATTTTGTTAATAGGAAAAGATTAAAAATATTGATTCGTTATACGCTAAATATATCTAGGTGACGTTTAAGAAAAGATTATTTTCAAAATGGTTTGGGTTTTTTAATGTCACTTCACTTAATTTATTAATTTAAGTTATAAATAATACATGTGTCTTGAAGGCCCTAATAACTCGATTTTTGATTTATTTAAGAAATAGTTACAAAATGATCAGAAGCCATCACGGTCAGTTCCATTTGAACTTAGCTGCTTTGCAATCAAAATTTAAGTTCAAAAAGATATAAAAATTAGATACTGGCGAAAAGAAGCTTGTCAACATTTTAAGTCAATTCCTTGGATTTTTTGTATTAAAGAATCCGAATTTTTACAATATCGTATAAGTGTCGATATTTTGGAATAGAAATATCTTTAAACGTAACCAATGTTTTCTCTATTGAAATATTCAATAACTTGTAGCTTGATTATTTATAGGATTCGTGCGTTTCCAGCAGAATTAAGAGGAATTTGTTGGTCAGAGTGAAGGTATTATGTTTTTCAAAATTTCTACGCTTTTTTTGTGAGGCATCAAAATGTTTACTTCATGAAAATTATGGAGGTTTATGTTGGCCAGAAAGTTTGTCTAGAATTTCTAGAGAAAGTTTGTATTATCTTTTCCAAAAATTTTTATAGCTTGGAAGCCATCAAAATGTTTACTTCATTTATTGTCATGAGAATTAAGAGATTTATGTTGGCCAGAAAGTTTGTCTGGAAATTCTAGAGGAAGTTTTTATTATCTTTTCCAATTATTTGTAGACTTTGGAAGCCATCACCATTCATAGTCATGAGAACTAAGAGGTTAATGTTGGCCAGAACGTTTTTAAAATTATCAGAGTTCATTCATTCACTTCGTTTGAAATTATAAGAACTAAGATTTTCTTGTTGGCCGGGATATTTGTAAAATGTGTTTCAGAATTTCTAGAGATCTACGGAACCATCAGAATGACTTGACAGCTGCTTACTTAATTTCAAATTAAGGGAATTAAAAAGGCAATATTGGCCAGAACGTTTGTAATATGTTTTGCAAAAGTTCTAAAGTTCTTCGGCACCCATCAAAATGAGCTGCTTACTTCATTTAAAGTTAACGAGCAATAAAATGCTTAAAGTCACCTGTAAAATATTTTCATATCATTAGTTTTTGGCGTTTGTTCTTTTTTTTCTCGCTGGCTGGCTTGTTCCCAAGTGATAAGCCAACTCCCGTACCATGTCTCTTGGTACATTATCATATGTAATGACGCGCTGCTTATTCCATTTCCATTTGCACTTTTTTCTATTTATGGCAGTTCAAACACCTTGAACAAATATTTTACTTTATGAAAAGCGATGGAAGCTCAACGAAGTCTACGTCGATTGCCAATGCTCAATGATTTTTTTTGTTTGAAAATCGAATCTTGAATTAATCATGCGGAATAAATTTACTTGCCTTGGATGGAGAAATGTAAATTGGAGCAGCATTTAGAATATCTGGGGAAGGCAAGAAACATACATAGATATAATATATGCATTTCGAAGTTAGCTGCCATTAGTTTAGAGATTATGAAGTCGCTTTTAGTAACAACTAGAAGGTGCTTTTAAAGTTGCAAATATTCAATATTTAATATCGCTCAAAATACTTCCATTAATTGAATTAAAGTTTGTGGCACTTTCGATTTGGCCAAGTCATATAAATAATAAATAATATTCAATCTATGCCATTTTAATTTCAAATCGAACACGAAAACAGCCAAATTTATGACAGCTAGTAAAGATTTACGTTCAGAACAACGAGGGTTAAGCATAATACCATTGTCATGGAAATTTATGAGCTTAGTTTTTGGAAGTGCGTGCGTATTCCTTTCATTGTGATTGTGGCCACATTAGCGTGGAATTAGCAATTTACTTATGGCATTACGAAGCAGCTCCTTACCCAGCAATCGGCCCATATGTGGTTTTGGCTCTCTATATCTTTGACTTACATAAAATAGTGATTCCCGAATGCAGTCATGTGCGCTTAAATTCGCAAATGGAATTTGGCAATAAAGCAAAATGTTTGCAATTTTTCGCAACTATTTCAAAACGTATTTAAAAGTGTATATAACATTTTAATAAAGTGCTAAATGTTTAAAGCTTCAAGGGTGTCCCCTGCAGCCGTTACTCACATATGTGCAAAATTTGCTCGAATTTTTAATGGAATCCTTTTGATTTATGTGATCAAGAAAATATACATATTGGCTATTTTCGGTTTATCCTTTTAAGTAGAAATAAGCTTAAATTAAAGCTAATGCTATTTGTATATAATGCATTTATCGGTTTATTAACGCTTTTATACGCTTTCGGGCTAATAACAAACACTCGATAAATTTTGGGAAAATATTTGTGCTAAACGTGCTACACAGCAAATAGGGATATGCACTCGACGAAAAAATCTACAAAGTTAAAATGAAACAGAACTTTATTGACAAAAAAAGTATAGAAATAGTAAGATGATATGATTATGATGTATATTATAATTGTTTAAGCTCTTAAGAGCGCAAGTATTTTGTAAGCAAAGAAAAACTGATGATCAAAAACTTTAAATTTGCACAAAAAATAGCGTGTTTGGCTTTTTTTCTGAAAAACAGTCAATTTCTTATAAACGATATATGAATTAAATGTGGCTAAATATAATAAATTTCTTCAATTGGTTAAAGAAATTGCTTTCTGCATTAACCCGATTTGTTTACCTAAAGCTAAATTTTCGCTATAATAACTACGACTTACTATCTTATGAACGGTTTATTCAATTAATTTCTTTCACTATATTAAACCATCTTGATTTAACTTTTTCGAATTTCCGAAGATCAACTGAACTTAGAAATATTTATAAGTCTTAACTGAACTCTACTTAAAGAAACTAAATCAATATATTTTATGATTCATGAGCGAAAACGCAACTCAATCTTCGGACCGCTGCGCTGGCGTCTAACGATACCTTACATATTTTATAGAGTCAAGATATAGTTCAGTCAACATATGACTCCTTCTTGCTTTGGTTCTCACAAAAGTTATTGTTGTTTTCTGTACTTAACGTCTCTTTAAGTTCTAAAAAATTGATTATACAAAAGAAAGTTATAAAAAAATCGTCACAAGTTGGTATTTATGAAGAATTTCTATTGAATACTTACTTCCAACAGTTGCTTAGTTTCTGTAAAGCTAAGAGTTATTTTCGAAATCATTTAAAACCAACTAGGAATTTGATTACATTTCGTCAGTATTAAAGCATAAGGTATTTCAATAACAGCTTACTTACTTTTCAACCTTCTGTATAGGGTGTTAAACATGTTGTTTACGACCCTTAGCCATACTTTATACTTTATTCAACTATTTCAAGATATTAATTATGATATATAGAATATTATTTTAAAAAAGTAAAAGCTTTTAGCGAAATATTGCAGTCTTGTTGTGGACCCAATGTTTATATTGTGCAAAAGTCAAGTTACATTAGCTCCCAAAGAACACTAAAGCAGGGTAAAACAGAATTTTATCTTTCGGTCCGGAAAGAACTTTAACTACCAAGCTGTCAAATCAGTTATGTGATACGTGTCCAAGCCAGCTCCATTTACTCTTCGTAATCTCTAGTAGAAATGGTGACAGATCAGGAAACTCTCAACATTTTTTCAGGTCCGGGAAGATCTGTAGCTTCCAAGCTGTCAGATCATATTTATGATACATAACGCAGCCACATGCACTCTCTGTATGAGCCCACAATTCTCTATTAGAAATGGTGACAGGGTAGTAAATTCTCAAGACTTTACTAAAGCCAACGATTTACGAAAACTTGCAGATATTTGTGGTAACCAAATTCCAGGTCTCACAGCCATCTAAAAAGGTAGACTTGTTGGAGTTGAATACTTTTATCTTCATAAGCCGTGTGACGATCGACAAACTGTATGCGGGTTTAGGATCGCCGAATTCGTGTTTGGCTTTTTTAAGCAGTTATCTATGTCGCCTTTTGAATCCCTAGTATTCCACGATATCCCATTAACAGAACGAGAAGTTCTTTTCAAGTTCCTTAGCACTTTTGTGGTTGACTTGCATCACTTTGTTTATAGTCAAATTTATTTTATAAATTTTGATATTCTGAAATATCGTATGCCGTAATCATGGTTCGCGAGCTTTATATTTATAGAACTACAGTAGTTTTCCAAAGTCGTCTCAAAGATTTTGATGATGGTTTTCATATGACTGATACAGGATTCATTTTAGATAGACGAAAGATGAGAAATTTTCAGCTGAATAATTTAAAGCAAAAGATTAAGAGGTAAACAGAAAATGTGCGTAGTGAGTACTTTTAAACAAAACTAAAGTTATGAAAAGTATTTTTGACATACCGAGCGTTTTTAAGGTCTCGAAGCTTGAATTAAACTTATTATCTATAAAAGCAGAACAATGTTTGAAAATTGAAACTTTTTTTTGTTTTGGAAAATATCATATTAATCTCAAAGCGTCTTTCTTCAGAACAATGTCAATGTGATGGCACAGTGTCTTGCAAAGTTTTCTGCGTCGTCTAAGATCTAATATAGCCAATTCCGGAGGCAGCTCTAAAATCGAGCAAAATATTATCTCATTGTGAAAAAAATCAAGTATTTCTTTAGGTGTACGCGCAGCAGATGATGACTGATGGATTTTATATGAAAACTTTTGTTAAATCTTGACCAACCCCCAGCATTTATGGCCAAGTGGAAACAAGTGGATTAAGGGTTTGTTCTGGTCATTGATTGTGTGTCATGGCTTTCATACTTTTGCATTTTTGCGTTTTGAATTTGTTTTTATGATTATTGTCAAGATGACACAAAGGCCCCCGCATGCTCTATGAGTGCCATGCCTAATAAGTGAAATGTGTTTTTCGCTATTTTTCTATTTTGTTTCCTTGACTTTCAGTACATATACTTGGTGGGGGGGTGTTACGAGCATACAACCCTTGTCGATAGTAGCGACTACATTTGTCAACGTGTCCAACAGTTGTGCGCGATTATCATTGTGACAAACGTTTGACTTGTCCACATAGTGGTGCTCCTTTTACTGTTTTTGTTTGTATTCGGCATACTCCTGTTGTTGATATGATTTATGCATTTTTAAGCGTTCCGCTTATTGTTTTTGCGCATAAGTGAGTTGTGTTTGGAACCCCTTTTGGATCTATGCTGAATTTTGCATTTCGCGCGTAATTTGTTGATTTATTATGTTGTCTGCTGTGTATGTCATTTGCTTGTTTTCGATTTAAAAGCATCTTCATAACGGCCCCTCCCCTAACTCCAGCTACTGCCACACAATAATTCACTTAAAGTTAGTTCTCATTATTATTATCCTTTGATTACTTTACTCTGCTCGTTTGTCATGCTCCTTGCGTTTGCTTAAGTACTTGTACGCTTCAACGCCTAAGCCGTTGCTTCCTGGGCGCATCAGCAACTTCCTACTTGGACCCATACAATCATCATCACTTGAATGTCTACTGCTCCCAACTCCTTGTCGCACTGCTGCTGCTTTTCTGGGAAGATTGAATTGAAAACGTGCTGAGGCGTTAAATGCTGTATGTCAACTGTTGCCAATCTTTGTCCCACAGACGACAGACATATGAGAAGTTTCCAACTCGCATGTGAGTGCCTCGAAATAGTACACTTGGGTTGGGATAGCTCTCTGTTTAATTCCAAATTAAATTAACTAAACTGACCAAGCTGCAGCAGCATATTATTATGCTTGGCACGCTCTGCAGGCAGATTTAGCAAAGCTTTGTGAAAAATCTGTTGCGGGTTTTAAGTTTTTCTGCAAGCGGATTTTATTTTTGTCGAAGAACATGAACATATCCGATTTGCGGCATAGATGTTAATTTTGTTTATTTTAAGCAGTTTAAGAAGCAATTAAGAGAATATTCCTAGCTGCAGCTGTTCTTTGTTATGATTGCAAGTGAGTTCTCTGAAGTTTTATTATGTTGTCAGGGAACAACTTAGTAAGTATTTTGATTCGTTCTGAAATTGTTTGTTACTTATGCGTAACTCGTCATTGAGTTTTGATATAGTGCCGCTTACCTTTCTAAGCATACCATATAATCTTCTAAAACTGAAAACATTCCCATATTAAATTGCCTTTTCTCAAATATTTTGAGCTAAAAATAGTAAAAAAAACCTGTTTTTGAGCAGCATAACCGCAAATATCTCAATATCTAGATGAGTTGGTCAGTTCTGATGGGGTTTCCTTCTCATAAAGTCCAACTACTAAACCATGTCCATGTTTTATCGTTCGGCTCTACACTTTTAAGACTAATAACAACTTCTGCCATCCAAGAATGATCATCTAGAATTGAATACTTGAATTTATTGCAAATATTTAAATTTCTTAACACTAAAGTGTTGATTGTCAAAATTACATAGAAAATTTTAGTTTTAATATTGGTAGTATAGAATGGAATAAAGGATATTTATTTTGAATATTTAATATTTGGATTAAGTACTAAATTTGTTTCAATATTAAGTGCTAAATAGCTTCAGAGTTTAAAGATTAAACTGAGGATTAAGCTTCCTTAATGCGGTCCCACACACAGAATAAAAATTGCTTATGGCAAAATCCGGGAGTATCTCGTATCACTTCCCCAATTAAATCAAACATTGCTTAAGTTAAACACACGTTTCATTCGTTAACTCTGTTACGATTTTTTGAGAAACAAACGAATTCTAGAAAACAGATTCTTTTTACCGATTTTCTCTAAAGAAACTATTGCAGTTAACCAAATATCTGCAGAAACAAACAACTTACAACAAACTTTGTACAAAAACGTATCTCTTGATTCTAAAGCAGCTATATGATATAATCAAACGATTTAGTGAATGCTCAAGCAATGCTTAGGATTCACTCAAAAAACCAACGAAATTCAATGAATTTAGTGTAAAAATCGAAATCTTCGAAGGACTAGTTCCATGGTAGCTACATGATATAGTTTCATTTATTTATTTACTTAAAAGATACAGGTCCGGTTGATCAAACAAAGCAAAATATAATATAAAACTAAATGGAAATTTTAAAACGATTTATGAGAGCTATAGGTATAGAGCTTGGAAGCATCAAGAAACTACGAGGATTGCCTTTTATATTTCGGCATTGGACAATCCAATTGTTGCAAACTGACAACTATATCGTAGGGTTTTTGCATTTTTGAGGATATACTTGCTCAGAACGTTTTGACATATGGTATGATTGCTATTTGTGTTGTTTACACTAAATTAAGAAATTTTTGCCAAAACATTGAATTATATCGTGAACATGATCGTGCGTTTAATTTTTACAACTTTCGACGTGGATTACCTCAACAACAGTGCATGCATGAACTTGATTAAATTTTAGGCAATGAAGCTCTATCAAGGACCAAGTGTTCATCGATGGTATAGTGAATGCAACTGAGGTCGTAGTTCACTCCAAGACGAATTTCATGGAGGTCCGTAAGCCATTGATGCTGTATTGCAAGATTGTCATGTGCCCTATCATGAGATTGAGACACATTCAATATTGCATGAATATTTGACTGTCAAAAAAATTCGTTTTGGATCGCACACAAAAATTTGGTAAATCACTCAAAAAATGCAATTGCGGTGCTTCGAATCACGTCGATGACGTCGTGACAGGTAATGAATCATGAGGGAAAAGTGTACAGATCTTAGTGGGGAATATTTGGAAAAACAATTAAACGATTTTAAATTATTAATATTTATTTTTGTTCTCTAATCCCAAAATATAAAAGGCAACCCACGTAATAGCGAATTATATACAAATATTTGATTTTTATAAGGTGTTGCTAAATACTCTCAAAAAACTATAATAAATCTGCATACTCTGCAGACCGACCCGTTTTTGCCAAAGAGTTGGTTGCTCTGGTTCTGAGCATCTCTTAGATCTACGCGTTGACCAGACGAAATTATCACATTTTAGGTAACTTTGGGAGGTCTTCCACTTTTGTTTCTGCACAAACCTAATAAACGCCTCGTATTATACAGTTCAGAGTATTAAAATGAAATTACTAAACAACAACTGAGATGAAAATGCTAGAATATTGGCAGGTGTAAGAGCAACCATCACCGATTATTGAGACGCTTGCGCAAAGTCTAATGCGATGGTTTTCCGAAAAGTTGTTAACTCTCTGAGATCTAGAATGAAGAGACGGACAGATGAGCATGGGTATATTGAGTTTTTTTAAGCTGCCTGAAATTCTTTTAGGTAATTTTTTTGGGGTGTGCCAAGTTTTACTACTGGAGACCTTCTGTCGCACAAGTCGCATATGCTCTTTTTACCAGCTGGTATAGTGTATAATAATTAGGTAACTTTTGTTATGGAATTTTACTTTTGGAATTATAAAGGAAATGGTTAAGTCTAAATAAATGTACTGCGATTAAATTACATAAATATATTTTTTTAAATTTAAATTGCAACAAAAATTTGTTGTGCAAAAATTTTAATTGTTTTGCTTGTTGCGTGCCTGTTGCACGCAATATACCATAGATGGCGACAGTAAGCAGCGCCATCTATTATTAATGCCATGTAAGCAGGTTGTACTTACCTCGTGGTGAATAACTTTTGGCAGTTAGTAAATATTGTTGGTGAATTTCTAATTCAAATGCAACACCCTTAACCCTTAGGTTGTGCAACACATTTAACATCGAACAAGAAAAATTTTGACATTTTATTTAAAACTTTTAAAAATAATAAGAATCGAAAAATCTTATAAAAATTAATTAATCTTATGTTTGGTTCACTTTTAGTAATGTAATAATTGAAATTTAATAGGTCCGGCCGGCCCCCGAATGTGCCTCACATAGATCAGAATGATCCTTAGAGTTTGAAATTTAATTATATTGCTTTGAAATGTTTTTAAGTAAATTATTAAAAATTTAATTATTCAAATCACGGTGATTTTCCAAAAGGCAAATGCACCAGTGCTGCTGTGTGAAATCGAACCACCGGCCTTCCGATTTAGAGGCGAGTACGCTGGCGAAGCCTTATTCAACTAAATAAGGACCCATAATTGACTTAGGAGTTTAATTTGTGCAGCATTTTGTAAAAATTTCATTCAAGATTAAAAAAATTTGTTTCTAAGACATTTTGAGTAATTTATTGCTTTGATGCTCAAAAAACATAAAAAGTACTTATGGAGGCAAAGATTGTTAAGTTTGATTGCACCAAAATAACGGGTGGACCATCTCAGTCGGTTCGGATAAATCGAATAACTTCAACTATTATCAATATATTTGAAAATTTTTGCTACGAAGATAACTTTTTTACAATTTGTTTGAGCTATTTGCCAAAATCAACATTGACCAAATGAACCGCTTTATTTCGAATATAAAAGCGGGCTTTTGGCCATCACATTCACAAGCATCTCGGGCGATATGGATGCCATTTCAGCGCGTATACTGTCTTTCAGCTCTTCTATAGTCTTTGGCTTGTTGTCATAAACGTTCAATAATTCCCACAAAAAGAAATCTGGCGGTGTCAAATCTGTAGTCCTTGGCGGTCAGTCAATATCATAGTTTTTGGACACAACACGTTCCTAAAATTTCTAAAGCAAATAGTCGAATCACATGTAGCGCCTTTTTGTTGGAACCCAATAATTTCGAGGCCTTTTTCACGTACATAAAGTGTACCAACTTTCATCTATACCGATCGCCGTTGATAGTCTCGTCAGGTCTGAAGAAGAACAGCCCAAAACAGTGACCTACTAGTGACTTTTAAACAAAACGTGTCGTCTTTTTCTTTTTTTTGTTTTTCCACTTGGGAACCTAGGAAAGCCTTTGTAGAGGCCTTCTAACGGATTTTGTCCCGTTTGCTTTGCGGCGAGCTGATCTGACCTAGTTCTTGAAGAACAGCTTGTCTCCAAGTAGCTTTTGATCGTCCTGCTCGTCTGTTTCCTTGAGGGTTTCAGTCTAGTGCTATTCGAACCATACTGCTTGGGTTTTTTCTGAGAGCATACCCTATCTAGGTTCATTTTCTTTTCATAATTTGAAGGTGAATAGGGGATTCATCTGTAGCGCTCCATAGCCATATCCAGAAGATACCGCATACAATTCTGAGAGTGGGTACAGTACGGCGGCCGCGATATGCACGCTGGGTTAGCACAACTGATCGATTATTATCAATAAAAAGTGACACTATTTCAGCGCGTACTTGAGGTATATAGCGATATATGGTTCAAATTGTACTGGATCAAACTGTCATGGTGAAGCCGATCGGTTGAAAATTGTTAAAGTTATTTGACTTTTCTATTGACTCGATCCAGATGGCGCTCCCTGTATGTAGCATGTAAAGGGTGATATTTTAAGAACTTGGGAAATTTTTTTTACTCATAACATAAAAATTGCTTAAAAAACACAACAATTTTTAATATTTAAACAAAATATGCAGTATATAAAGGGTGATTTATTGGAATGCACTTGTAAGGTTTTTTCATTGAAACAAAATATTTGCATATAAATGGTGATTTTTTAGGAAATTGCTATATTTTATTTAAAACACAAAAACACAATGTAGCTATGATAGCAATAATATTTAAGATTTTTTGATAATTATGCCAGCTTATAATCCTCACTAACCATTGATTTTTTTATTAAGGATATATTTAGAATATTAGAAGATCCCCAAAGTTACCTAACATATGATCAGGGTGACTGTAGATGTTGCTCTACACATTTCTCTGAATTAGCCGAAAATGGATGTAATAGCTAGAAAAGTAAGAAGCCGCTTAAAGTTAACTAAAATATGATTCGGGTTGACTAGAGAAGTTGATTTTAAATGTATGTAACATTTTGAAGGAAAAGTCAGAAATCCCCCAAAAGTTACCTAAAACTACTTCAAAACTTTTTCGAAGCTTTAAAGTTTTTCAATTTTATATGTGTAAAATTGTGAAATGATGAATTTTTAACAGCAGAAAAGATTTCTATAAAATCTCTGCTTATACTTCAAAAGTCTTAGTAACCAACATCGATAAGCTTCATGCGACAAAGTAAAAACTCTTTCCAGTATCCAGTCTCCACAAGCAATTGCGTAACCTGCCCAAACGCGACTTGCTGTTGTCGTATCTTTGCCTATAAAACAGAAAATGTGGTATCCTAGCGTCGCAGCTGGTATTGGCGATAGGGTGGATAGCAGAACAGGAGGACAGGAAACCCATAGACAAAATGCAAACTTTATTTTTAGTAGTTTACGGCGCCACAATTCCTGCAAGACATCAACACGCACACACACTCACTCACACATTCCCCCAACTTCGTGCCCAGAGCTATTGTATTTATTGTTGCTCGAGAAGGAATTTTTACTCGCGTTTTTTTTTCCCATGGATGCGCCAGGATAAATGCAAATGTCTTCAATAAAGTAAATTTGCGTATTTATGAAACGAACAGATTGCAGTTGTCTCTTGCTCCGTGTCCTTTTGCTTGCGCGTGCTCTCTCTGTCTCGTGGCACGGCCAATGGCCTTACTTTGGCTTTGCAATTTGTTGCAAATTGAATTTTAAGCACATTTTGCGGCGCAATTAAGGCAAGACATTATACAACACTGGTTTATGAACTCAATGTCCTTTGCTGCCTTGGATATATTATTTTTCTTAAAATGCAGCACACAGCAATGCACTGTGGGAAATAATCGGTAATTTTAAAAATATCTACTTTTGTGTAAAAGTAATAGATTTCGAAGTCAGCAAAAGAAAGAAAGCTTTATGAGATCCTTTGAAAAGGATAACAGCTAACCAATTTTGGTAAAAAATAAGACGTTACTCGGCTTTGGAACTCTCATAGCAGTAGGTGAAGTGTGAGCAGTAAATCGAATATCGTCGTAAAAATCGGAGAAATATTTAGTCTTTTATGGTTTTTTATGAGATACGCACCTTAAAATGCTACTTTTCCTTTCGAGCTTGTGTTGGAGCACTTTAAACTGCTCCTTTGCCAATTCCTTTGATGTATTCTTAGAATTGTAGTATCATTGTAGTGGACCAAGTATTTATTTATTTATTTATGTAGTAAAATAGATGGTGTTGATGACATAATCATCTTCTGCATCTCCCATGTATATCCTTAAAACTGTATCATTTTTAAAATCTTTGCAATCTTGTATTAGAAGTAACAGTTTATGTATAATGATTCCTTTAATCGTAAAGAATATGTCTTGAGTCTGATATGCTGCGAATATCATTAAAATTGTACCAAAAAAGTGGGCCAATGTTTTGTTTCTAAAAATTTTTCCTACTTTTAAAATCCTTTCAATCTTGTTTTAGAAGTGACAAGTCATTTATTCTGATCCCTTTGATCTTGTCTTGAAGGTGACAAATTGTGTGGTAAAATATATTTTGAGTCTAATACAATGCTGATGATGATGAATAGGAATCGGCCAGAAATCCTATCGATCTTGTATTAGTAGTGATAAGTTATATACTATGCTTCCCTTGGTCTTATTTTAAAGTTGACTTATGCTGTTGATATCCTCAACATTGTAGCACTGAAGTGGGCCAAGGATTTACCCTTTCTATCTTGTATTAGAACTAACAATTCCTATATTATGATGTGTTTTGAGAGTTATACGGTGTTAGTGCCGTCATTATCCAAGTAATCCTCTACTGACATCCAATAATTATATCATAAAAGTGGTCCAGGCTATTTTGATATTTTAGCTAATTTTTAATTGTTTTGGCAAAACTCACCAACAAAATACTTAGATTAACATTCATCTTGGTGCTGCTCTCCTTAAATCGATTGGCTTCTTCAATACTTATCGCTATGCATCCTAACTTTTGGTGTCTTCAAACTGCCAAAATTCAACAAATCTTTCTCTCAGTGCTTGCGCATATTTGGCGCAACGCCAATTTGACTTAACGATGTCCAAGACTGGACTCGACTGGTTCCAGTGGTCCACTGCATCACTGCGCCAATACAAACATACAAAATATTATCCGAGCAAGTAGAAACAACAACAAAAATGCCTGTCAACAGTTTGTGGAATTGATTGCATTGTGCAGAACGCCTCTACTTGCGGCAGTCGCGTTACTGACATTCTCAAAATGTCCTTTCCTCTACATGCGTCCTTAAGTGTGGGTGTTGGCAGTTGCTTTATGGGATTTTGTATTGCATATAGAGAGTTGGTCAATTGTGTGCCAACAAGATTGGAGTTCACTGACATGGAAAATCCATGGTGACACGTTGTACTTAGCAACTAAATGATTTTTATAGCTCAAGCAACGCATCCTTTACATACTTTATAGGCAAATTTCTTTTGAAGCAGTTCCCTAGGCGAGAGAGCCTGTGAGTTGTGCAAATCCGGCCGCATTAATAAGAGCTGTCGCCCTACTGCAGTGGGCGTGGCAAAGACACATAAACAACAACAGCAACAAGAAGTTCCCAAGAATAGCGATCTGGACCTAATCGTGGAGGCTACTTGCTGCTCGCTGCCAAAACAAAGTCAAAGGTTAAGCACGTGCGATTCACTCACTCTCAGAGCTATTCCCCAAGAGCACAAAGACCAGAGACCGGAGACCATAGAGGCCAGACTTCGAGGTCGTTACTAGCACTGGTATCATGTGGTTGTTGCTGTTCTTGATGCTGCAGTTGTTGTTTTTGTTCTTGACTCGGTACTGTTTACGATCTTTGGCTCCGTGTCTTTCAAGTTGCTCTTTTGCGCCTTTCAGCGCGCCTCCTTTTTGGCCAATTATAACCTTGGCTTGCTGCTGCCATATCTCACATTTTTTAGTACGTGGCCGGCTGACGTTGCTGCCGAGCGAGCACATTGTTGCAGAAGAGGGTTTGGGGTGCAAGAGCAAGCAGCGCGGGTCGTGGCAGTGGCGGCAATGATGAAGATGATCATTTCGCCTGGCGCTTGGCTAAAATTTATAAACGCGCAGAGTGAACACCTCGCGATTTTTGCCATTGCCTTTGGCTTTGCCATTTGCCAGGCATAAGCAACACATTCGGGGCAGACACATGGGGCGTCTGCTGAGCAATGTGCCCCAACTCAACGACCTGGTAATTTATGATTAATGTTGACCAGCCGCTTCTCAGCATAGTCCATAACATTGGGCCGATGAGCATTGCCATGGTTATTTTGATTTTGGAAAAATCAGCGCGTACCATTTTTGGTAACCCTCCCGTTGTGCCTTTTATTGAATTTTTTTTCGCTTTTGTGTAAAGTGATTTTATAAAATGATATATGCCCATCATATATTGGAGCTTTGTGTGTTAGAGTGCAGCAGCCGGACACCGCAACGATTGCAAGTTTGTATGTTCTTTACTTAAATTGTTCTAAAAATTGTTTGGCTTGAGTAATGGAAGCTCATTGCAGATTACAAAGAAATATTTTTTGCATAAAATTTAAATTTTAAAAATCATTAAAAATATAAGCGATAATTGTGAATATGAATATTTCAAGACAACAGCTAGACTTGTTCTGTTGCTACACCTAAAATTATCGATATTTCTTGTCTTGGTGGAAAAAAACTTCCGACGTTTTTTTTGGACTTTTTGTTGGGCTTGAATGATGATAATGTTTTAATCTAAAATGTCACTGAAGGCCGTCACGATCAGGTAATGGAAAATCTTCGCGGACTTGAGATTTTCAATTGAAGTCATAACATAACGGATAACGCCATGATAACTTTCATGGGAAGGACCGATAACTTATAGTAATTGTCGAAATAGTTGTAACATTGATGGTACTTTTTCTTTTGCTACAAATTTTTATCAGTTTAGTTATCATATTTAATTTTGTGAGCAGCCTCTGCCTCGCTGCTTACGACATACATTTCCGTTCTCTTGGTTTACAAAATCTGTCTGTCCACAGTTGTATTGAAGGTTATTTTATTGAAGAACTTTAGCGCTACTTTTTAGGATTGCAACAATCCCCATACTTAAGTACCTTAACAAAGACGATAATGATGGGTAATCTCTAAATGATAATATTTGTGCATCAGGAGAGGGCTGAATTCAAACTATTTATTTATTGAAGAAATAAATAATATCGATACAGACTGTATCGATCTGGTTATAGGTCTAAGCCTGTGTTGATGGATCTGCAGAGTGTTGTTTTGTGTAGAGTGCAGAAGGACTCATTATTCAATAAATTGCATTAATTTAATTCCAGATGTTATAGGATATAAGAGTCTCTAATAGGACGTTCAATGCCACATTATTCGGTTCATAGTTGCATTGATCTTATAAAGGATCGGTCTAGTTATCGATTAAGACTTGAAGAATCTGCAAAGTTAAATTTTGTGTAGAGTGAATATAATAAGTAAACTAAACTTTGTGTGTCTCCTACATGGCCACTATTCCTTTAAATTAATTTTGAAATCTTAGAGGCTATAAAGGCAGGGAACTCTAAGCAAAAAATTCGACAACGCAAACCAAATATAATGTTAAAATTTACCAAAAACCTTAAGACTTTTTTGACTGTTTTGTAGGATCTAAGATTTTACATGCACTTGATTAATATTCAAGTGATTTGTCATATTATTTTCATAATCTATGAAAAAAAAATTTTTTTAAGTCAGTTTGAATTTTGCATTCCCTTTAAATAGAAGATTTCGTGACTCACACTGTGACAGAACTATACCACTTAATTCCATGCTCGGTTGCATTTTCTGCATAATTTTGATGTTCGGTGAAAAATGAATGTCAAGCACTTGTTGGGGAAAACAACAGCAAAATAAGAAAGAGTTTTTTTCAGTCAGTTCCTGTCACTTCCTGGACAAGTCATACATGGTAGTTAGCCAAGACTCGGGCATTGGGGCGATTTAACTGTGTTACTTTTTTTCTGCGATTTTTTTATTTGCGGCTTGGTTAAGTTAATTAAAGAGCACGGCGCACACAGACAAATGCTCATTTGCCTGGCCAGAGCGCTTCCTGGAAATCAAAGAAACAAACTCGCTAAATATTTCAGTTAACGCTTTGGTGGTCTTGGCCTATAATTTGCCAGCGCAACGCCACAACGACCACGATCAAAAGGAACCAAGGCAGGCACAAATAAGATGGTGATGTGCACTTGGAGTGGTAGATGGGTCGGTCTGTCGGCGTTGGCATTGATGGCAATTGGCGCTTGATAGACATCTGTTGATCGTGTTGACTGTATAAACAAGTCCAAGTCCAGTCGGCGTCTGTGTCTGCTCAATCAAAAATGAATCACGCGAAAATTATATATGAGACCAAGTCCAGGCTAAAGCATGTGGTATGGTAGTTTGGCAGTTGGAGCAGTCAGTGCGCTGCAGTGATCCAGTTGGCCTTATGGCCACTGCCTAGCAGCTTAATAAACAATCATCAAGAGCTGACAAGAACAGCAACAACACGAGATACAACGATGAGCCGTGCAGATGAGCAGATTTCGCCCGCCCGCCAACGCCTTCGCTCGGGCTTGTGATAATAATGATTTCACAACCAATTAAGCGTTGAAAGCCAAACACCGCCGCCACCAAGCAGGCAGAAATTTGAGGTTAATCCTTTAGTGTGGCACAACAACTGAGCCGGCTGCTGCAATTTTCGGTGTTGAACGTGAGCTAAAGGCGGCAACTTTTGTCTGCCGCTCTGCCGCCTCTGATGAAGATCTGTAGATGGCAATGATGACGTTTGTTGCAGGCGGCTTCAATCAGTGGATCACACACTCTCACACAGACACGGATATATCGTCTGTGAACTTGTTAAGTGGAGTGTTGTAGAGAGTGTAAGCGTCTGGGATCTCTGACTGTGTGTGTTTGGTTTTAGGCCGCAAACGCCAGTGACGGGAAATTATGGTGGCCAAGCTTCCCAGACCGCAACCAATTTAACCAAAGTGCGAATTGGAGGAGTCACAGCGACAGCGACAGACACAGTCAGTCAAGTCAAGTTAGTGGCACTGCAAACTGAAAGCGAAGCGAAACGGCCCAACACAGACAGATACAGATGGATACCCAAAAAAGATATCACTATGATGTGATAACAAAAATACTACGAATTTTAAATACACTGAAAATCTAAGTGGTCGTTTGGGCTTAGAATTTCGTAGCAGGTCTTTTTTATTCCCAATAATTGTAAGCACCTAAGACTATTTATAAATGTCTGCCTACAACTCTCTGTATCTGATTTTGGTAGGAAATACGAAGTTCTCTCGTTCTTTAGACTGTTTGCTCTTAAATAAACAAAGATATCTTAAGAAGAAGGTGAGAAAAATTCCTTTTCAATCTACGATACTTGGCAACGCATTCCAACGCATTTTATATAATAAATGATACCTAGAATTCCAATACACACAAGTAGACTTCTTTTTCTATTGAATTTAACTTGAGACTCCTTGCACCAAGCAAAACAGATAGACTCTCTTTTAAGAGTATAACAAGACCACAACAAAGCTGCCGTGCCGATTTGGGCGCGCTTGTTAGGGCCCTGCTGAGAATTATGAGCGGTGCACAAGCTGCGAATTTGTGAAGCGTGATGAGCGCATGCGCAGACGTCCAACTTGTAACTTGGAGTCGAACTGCAACACGCGATCTTGACGAGGTACGTCAGTGCTTCATGGAAGCACTCAGAATTAACTCATAAAATATACATTATCATAGTTAAAGTTGCGACTCCCAATGCAGACGGTAAGAGCAACATGATTATATGGGTACGGCTAAGGGTCGGGTCTGCCTGTTTGCTGCTGGCTTTTTGGCGCTTTCGTGTGGCACCTGCAGCTGTCCCATGGTCTGTAGAGATCAGCGTTCATCGTTATTATGATCATCATCATTGTTATCAACATGTTGGAATTGCCTTAACAGATTTGCACAATTAGTCAGTCTCAGTCCCACTAGGAGCACTCGCAGAGCCATAGAGATTTGCTCTTACACATGTATTACAATTTGCTTTAAGGCTTTTCATCTAGCATTTTTGATCTATGATCTATGTACGCGGGTAACTCTTTAGCAACAGGTGAGTTCTTTTAGTTGGAAGCTTTGGTAGCTAGTTGGTTTGTGGGAACTAAATGGTTTCGCGCAGTGTTTAGCTGCTATGGAGCTCACTTATGCACAATTATGGCTGCATTGCCTAAATTTGGGCACACATCTATTTAAAGCCGTCCAAAGTAGCAACAGTAGCAACTGTCGGTCCATAGAATCCCGTGTATATACCATAGCTACCAATGACTAGCCAAACGAAGCGTTGCAGTTTCGGCTTTAATGCGCCGCCAGCTTCAAATTGTCTGTCGGTCCATTGGTCTGACCAATGGTCCATACGTCTCTGTGGTTCGCGTTGGTGGTTAGTAGTTGCTTCTTGTTAGCTTCATTGTTTCGTTGGCGGCCCTTCGTCATCGTCCAAGTCGAGATCGAACGTCTCAGACTCTCCAACTTGGACAACGACGAATTAACTTGTTTTGGTATAAACGGCGGCTATTTTGTAAGTTCATAAAGGATAAATTGCCAATTTTGGGATTTGGACTTGTGAATGTTTTGCGTGGCTGCCAGACAATCAGCCCCAGACAGTCCACTGTGTGTTTGTATGTTTGTGTGTGGAACCGTTTCCCTTTCCCAGTAGTTGGACTTTATGCACTGAAAGCAACAAATGAGAATTTCGATATTTTTAATTATTATTTGAGGTCTTTAACTTTTGGCTGAAAAATTTGTCTCAATCGAGAATAGGATTACTGGTACAGATAGAATTTCCGGTACAAACAAACAATTCAAAGTGAAACTATTCCTAAAACCAAATTAGGGATTTCCCTCTGGAGTAAAACATTGATTTCAAGTTTTATGTAGCTCGGTAAGACTATAAAACCAAAATATACTATAATAAGGCAAGATTTTTAGTGGGGACCTCTTTCAAAGCCACGGGTTTATTTCTTGTAGCCACTGTCGATCCCGTGGTGACGACCGAAACTTTTGGAAAACTCTTCTTTGTTCTAAACGATTCAGAAAAAAGGCGGAGGCATGAAAAGTTGACTTCCACATTGTATTCACCCTTAAAATAATATATTGCCAGATGAAAATCAATCAAATCGAGGGTTGACTTCTTGTTTGTCTTGGTAATCATAGAAGGTGAAATAACCTTCAAAACATTTAAGTTCCCTATGCCTTCTGAACGGACTTTATAAGAATATTCGTTATTAAAACCCATTTAAAGATTATGAGTTCTTTCATGGCTATACGACTGCCAGTTTTAAGAATAGAAGCTTCTTCGATTTTTTCAGTGTAGACATTCATCTTTTAGCGGTGCTATATTGAGTTTTCAATCTTTTGTGACTTGATGTGTGTGCGTTATTGTTGTTGTGATCCCAGACGCAGCGCTGCCAGCTTGAACTCGGCAACGCAGTCTTTAGGGAAAACTCCAATGCTGCAACTGGTGGTAAAGTTGCTTGTCGTGCCACATCGTGGATAACCTTGAGTTGCTTATTTAGGCAGAAGACAGACCAGAGTCCAGTGTTGAGCTGAGCAGCTCGTCAACAATGCAATGCCAAAATGCTAGCTTCAGCTTGAGTTCCATCTCAAGCCCCACTGTGTCTGCCTGGACGCTGCCTGATGGTGGTGGTGCTAACTGCGGTGAAGGCGGTTGCGGCGGCGTTGGCGGCTCAAAATGAAACAAAACCAATTAAAAATGTTTCGTTGCACCCAAAAACGAAGATGCGCTGCGCTGGTGGCACGGAGCGCCACTGAGCATATGCATCTGTCTGTGTGTGTTTGTGTGTGTGTGTGTTGCTGTGAGAGAGTTGTTGTAGTTGCTGATCGTCTTCAAGATATGCATGCGCAGGCGCAGGCGCAAAGCCGGCGCGCAGCCTACACGGTGGCAAGGTAACGAAAATCGACAACAACAGCAAGGGGCAGCATTTTTTGGCTTGTTGCATGCAGCCTGGTGAAGCACTACATACATTCTTCTCGGTCTCAAGTCTTCATTTTTAATGAAATTCTTAACAAGGCGCACAAAATGCAAGCGCAGTCGCCGCAGTCGTCAACGTTGACTGCGCAGCCACTAGTGCCACTAACTAACCAAAAGTCACTTTAATAGTAAGTTAAGCCCGACTGTGGCACTAACACTACTGGCAACGACTGGGTCCGCCCGCCCGTTTAGGGGCTGCAATTGGGTCCATGAGAAGAGACCGCACACCGTGTTTTACCAGGCGCAGCGACGCTGTTCGTAGCTCTCATTGGAATTCATTAAAAATTCACCAGCTTATGTACCGCGCAATGCCCCACTGTCTTGCCTCCTCCTACCGCAGAATGTGTGTGTGTGTGGCGAAGTCGTCTGCCCAAAAAGCCGGTTGAAAAATCAAACGAAAAAAACATTTTGTATGGAATGAGAGCAGCTCGAAAAATTTACGAAATTAGTTCACAAGCACATACAAAAGAAACAGGAGGGGGCAAAGCTGTGTGAGCTGTGGCAACCATGCAGGGGCAATCTTTAAGGTTTTTTTTTTTTTTTTTTTGGTAGGCAGGAAGGGAGCAAGTTGCAACATACACGCAGCAGCCAGCCATGAGCAGCAAGGCAGCAGCGCTTTAATTTAGTCATCAGGTGATTTTTCGCAAGCTTCAAGTGAAATCTTTAACGTGACGCTTAAGATTGTTATGGGCCACAAATTCGGAAACATGGCATCTGCTAGGGGCAGGCGTGGCAAGCGCAGGAATGACGATTGAGTTTGGCTCTTAGTGTGTGGCATTGTTGGTGAAGGTTTTTTTGTATAAAAAAAAATATAAGTAATTATCAGAGCGATTTTTTTTGGAGATTGTCAGGTTTTATTGGGTCTATTTTGAAGATTTAATCAAAATATGGTGTTCGGGTAGTAAAAGGGTAAGTATCAATTATTTTAATCAAAATTCAGCATTAAAAAGGGCAAACTCTTCTGCAGCCAGTGTTTGATCAATTCTGTAAAGTTTTTCTGACTCTTATGGTCAATTCTTCAAATGTTCCTATAAAGCGAGACTCAGGTGATTTTATTGCGGAATAAACTCCTATCTTCTCCACATTGCTCTTCCCTTACAATAAGATGCATTTTCTCAGGGTGTTTTCAGTAATTGATTAATCCAAGACAAGCCTACCTGCCGCAGCCTGTATGAATATGAACGATTTGGATAGTAAAAGAGCTAAGATATAATGATTGCCGAGCTGTCATATGCTACAAAAAGAAGCCTCCTAGATTCATTACATTATTTTAAACTTGTAGAATACTTTAGCACAATTTTGCTAATAGGATTTAAAACCCTTATCTGCACATAACGTTGCAAATCGTTGCTCTTTAATCTTTTAATGCTTTTTTAGAGAAACCAAAATTTTTCCCCACATTGTATTGTATTTCCCGTGTTCAGTTAGGTTGAAGCAATTGAAATAATTTTCTACTTTGGTTGATGATTAGCCAAACAACTTGCCGCACTTAGTCAGCAGTTGCAGTTTGTGGCATGCCGCTAAAGTGACATTTTTTTGAATGCAGCCCAACCAGAGCAGTCACCACAAGACCCAACTTGCAAGTCGCAAGCTGCATTGCGTTCAATCTTTATGGGACGCCGTGCAGTCTAGAACAATAACAACATTGGCAACAACAACAACATAAACAACAATAAGTGCAACAACAAGAAATATTCCAGTTCCATATAGTGCAGCTTGTTTTGGTTGTCTGGTTAACTCCATGTCTTCTTGGCATGGTTATCAACAAATGCCGCAGACAGACAGATATTTAGATGCCTCCAACTCTGCTGGACCATGCATGTCTCTTGGCACGATGAAGCTTTGGTACAGGTTAATGTAGAAATATTTGACCATAACAAGTTATTTACTACTGACTCGGACGATTGTGTAGCATTTGTCAACAGCCTCAAGGACGGTGAGTTGGCATTCCGCGTGGAAATGCGAAAAACTGTTGCAAATTGTGAGCCATTTCCTAAAGGAAAACACAGTGAAGCGGCACGGTAAACAAGTAATAGATTGAAATAGCAACATATCCGACCTAAATATACACTTTGTTAATTTTTGGATTTATGTTCAATACAATCTCTGCTTCGCGCAGGAATCCTCGACACTGGAATATCAAAGGAAGCTTGGGTGTTCACGCCTTTTAAAAACTAGCTCCGGCAATATCAACAACATAATCTACTTGATTTTTACGTAATCATAAGACTCATCAAATCTTTAATGAGCCTAAAAACCCGCCCTCGCGGGCACATCCTACCCTTAGCTGACTTACACAAACCCTATGCACTCCTTCCCTGAAGTGTATAGAGCTAACCGAAAACGACGCAAAATGTTGCTGCAACATGCTGCCAGACAATTTCAATAAAACAAAAGCCAACACCAGGTGGCTGGATTGCTTGGACTGCGCTTGGTCGTACAACTTGTCGTAAAGAGCGCGCAATGCGATTATTTTGTGCCCTGGTCTGAAGCTAGACAAGACCAGTCCTCAGTCTCAGTTGGAGGCGCTGCTATGTGCACAACGTAGCCAACGGCAGCAACATCATTACTAGCTTCATTTAATGACAAGATCAAGCGCAGATCAAGCAAATGTCCATGGGTCCAAACTGTCCAAAAACTTGCCAGCTCCCAAAGCTGCGAAAGTGTGTAGCAAATGATGTTGACGCTTCAGGCGGCTTCTGCGATCACTGAGCATGATTACGATCATTGTCATCGTCATAATGCTGTTTCGTTGAGTTGTAGGAAAAACCAGCTTCAGTGTGGCACAGCAACATCAGCAACATCTCTCACCTGTTTTACTTGGATGTTGTTGGTGTGGTTTTGGTTATGGTTGTCTAGTCCCACCGACCGCCTTGCTGTAGCAAGTCCAATCGGTAGCAGTAGCCACAGTGTCTGGTAAGTCATAGCTGCCGTCTTGGCCAGTTCCTCTTTCTAGTGGCACAGAGCAATGGGAATAATTTTTTATTGGCATTGGATACAGCGCATTAGCTTTTAACGAATTGAGGCCTGACAGCGAAAGTGTTTAAGATATAGCCCAATGACAAACCCTTCAAAACATTCGTTCCATCTAACCAATGGGAACAGCTGCAACAGTTAAGCAACTGTAAAATGCAATTTGCTTTGGACGTTTTGCAAATTATAAAGCAGCAATGGAAGAGCTCGTAACTCCTAACGAGGGGAATCGTATTTAAAGCTATCGATCAAAGGCTAATAGGCAGGTGCATCATTGCGATTGCATTGGCATGATCTGACTTTAATTTGGGGCACAGCTGCAGTTGCAGTAACCCAGACATAAGTTTAAAAGTTAAGGTAAGCAAAAACTGGTAAAGATAAAGGATGCCATTGATGTTTAGACTTGGGCTGAATTTTTTGACGAATTGAAAAGCGCTAATAGTTCATGAAGTACTTCATAAGGATAAACGCTATAGACAAGTTAAGCCATGTTTTAAATGGTATTTGTAAAGGTAGACTCGACTATATTGGCAGGCATTATAGTGATTTATTTCAACGCTATAATTTTGTTGAAGTAATTCGAAGAAGGATGAAACTTTTCCTCTATGGACAACTTCGTTTAAAGATGAATTCAGAAATCAAACCGTTTGTAAGAGAATCAGTCATTAAACATGAAACGATTCGTAAGTTGTAGGATTTCCTCAGACGCTTTCTTTCTGCGATACGATTACTTCATTGTTAACGGAACCCTGGCAAAAAAACACCTCAACCAGGCGCAGGTGCGCTTCGTTCTGTCTCTGAGATCGAATGCATATCTCTTCTCGATATTTTTTTTTTCATTTCTGTATTGCTTAGCACATTTACTTTGCAGGTCCTGTATTCTGTCCTGTGCTGTCTGTGGCCTGTTGCCTGGACGTGTGTCTTAGGATTCGCTTGCTGCCCTTTGTGCCTGAAGTTTTGAGTTTCGAGCAGCTGCCAGCTGTTGCTGTTACTCAGTCCTTGTACGTTTTGGGCAGCAGGATCAACGACTTAGCACGTGGCGCATGTGGCGTCCAAGCCTGTTTCTGGCCCTCTCACTGCCGTTCGCGTTACCACGCTTCTTCGATCCCTTTGCGTCTGCACTCTTTTTGCTAGCAATAAAGTGAAAAAAAGGAAATTAACGAATTTATTTTTTTTTATTTGTTGATTTCTGGTTGCTGCTTAGCAGGATAAAAAGTGTTTGTGGCTCCTGCCAAAAAAAAAGGTCATTCCTTGGTTCAGTTCGGGAAGTGTGCCTTGCCTGTCTTCGACTTCGACTTTGGTTCGCCCTGTTGTTGTGTGTTGTGTGTGTTCATATATGTGTGTGTGCCTATTGTATAGAAATGTGGCAGCTGTTACTGCGCCTGGGCTGGGTAGTCTGCTTATATGCAGGAATAGCTCCTTATTTTGCTTTGTTTTCAACTTTACACATTTGTCTTGCTCGAGTTTTGGTTTTATGTCCGATTCCGTTTATCCGAGTTGTCATTTGTTATTGTTTTTTCTTTTTTTTTTATTCTTTGTTTATTTTCGACTTAATTTAATTAGGATTTATGTATGAAAATAGGATCTGGCTCTCTAGCTAACCCCTGGCTCAATCTCTCTTGAGTTTTTTTTTTTTTTCAATTAGTTTACTCAATACAAATAATATTTGTATAGTGGCCCAATAATGAATTTGCAAAATAAACACATATGTATACCCGTAAATATTTCCTTATGCATTTCCACCCTTCAGCGAAATCATTTCTCACGCAATTGTGTATGAAATCCTGAAATATTGTAATGTTCCTTAAGCTGATGACTTAATTGAGACATTTCATCAAATCATTGTCAGTAGTATTCTTCAGGGTGGCTGGCCATATCGTAATCTGGGAAAAGATATAAAATTAAGCAGCCTACATAATTGGCTCTTTATTGGCAAGTCAGCTTGGCTTGGCGCAGTTCACACAAAGTTGGCGCTGTTTAAGATAATTCGTAGTCAGGATCAACGCCGTCATACACGGAGCGCGCAGTCCACAGACCCTTGTTCGAGGCAATGTTTTCAGATACTTTATCGCTCTTGCGCGTTAAAATGTTTCGCGTTCTTTGGCTGTTTGTTTTGTATTTTGGTTTTTATTACGCCTTAACGTGATTTCTGTTTTCGATCTTCAACTTGGCTTATTGTATATACATATAAGTAGTATGGAGTGTGTGCATGGGTATAAAATGACAAACTTATGGGCAGTGTAACTTGGCGCATCTTCTGACACGGGTGGAGGCAAGTATTTGAAATGGGGCTGCATATACATTATTTTCTACTTAAATCAACGCAAAATGAGCAGCTATCATCTAAACCTAGGACTTCACAACCCCATCTAGCCTAACTCATGTAGTTTCGTTGAAGAAATTTTCTTTTTAATGTTAAAGAAGTAGTATTTCTGAAATCGATAACTAAGCCTATTTTATCTTGGTCAGTATCTGAAAAATATTTAAGATAATTGGAGTCCCAAGTGTGATTAGTTGTTTGAATTTAGGAAAAGCCAGGGATGCAGTTGCAAGCGCAACTTAATTCAACTGCTTATTTTATGCGGCTAACATCGAACCAATTTCGAACTATCTATCCAATTTCTATTTCAATATTCCAACAAATTTCAGTTCAGTGAACTAGTTCTGCACAAAATTTGAAATTTAAAAATTGAAGTAAGCTTCTTATTGAGTTCTAGGTAATGTGAATCACATTGACTTTCTTTACTCCATACTTAGTTCGTCTCTGGGTAATTCGTGCGACATAACCTTTTTGTCCACTACAATTGTTTAAGTCTGCTAGTTATAGGGACACCCAGCACCCCTTCGACTACGCACATGTTTTTCGGCATCATTCTTAGTCGTAAAATTATTGACGGCGTGTTAAGCGCATTCCGCCTGCTGCGGCATTTCTTATTGATTTTATAATTAAGCGTTGTCATTAAATTTTATGAGTTGGGTGTCATCAGTTGTTGCAGAACTCCAAACCAATACCATTTAATTGAGTTGTCGATGACACTACCAGTTGAGTTAATAAACCAGCATTGCCGGAACAGTTCATCATTACAGTCGGCACTGCTTACCACAAGACTATTTTCACAAGCAGTTAATTTTATGCCACGAAAAGCCGACAAAAGCGCCAAAGTTCTTCTTTAAGCCCTGCCACGTTTCACTGGGCTACTTAACCTGTGTGAACCTGAAGGCACAGCTCCTGGGAAACACTGGACAAGTCAAAACATTTTCAACTGATTGACCATAACAAAACCACATCACATGGTCATTCCATCGTTCAGTCGTCAGTTTTGGGCTCATTCAGTCTGATATACATAAATCATCTGCATAAATTTAGTTTTTGGTCTGGAAATGCCGCTGGAATTTCTTTTGTTTTCGTAATCAACTTGACGTACTCTGCCAGGGATTGTGATTTTTCTGTCCACAATGTACACACTTCGTCTGCCAAGCGGCTGCAGTAGTTCATCAAGTTCATGTCCAGTTCGTGCTGATTGAATGTCTTACGACATGCTTTTGATCTCTTTGGGTATATTTTTTTTTTTGAGTATTCTTTTAAAAATCAAAAGGGCTATAAATTTTAGGGTTCTAGGCTATTGTTGGCTGTAAGACAAGCGCATCCTAGCTGATCCTTTGTTGCTTTATTAATACGCAGACAATTGGCACTACTTATATGCGCTTTAAATGGATTTATTGAAATTATTGAAATAGTTCTGAGTGAAAGATTAAAACGATTTCGGTAGCCGCTTAATTGAAAGTAGGTAAAGAGCTAAGCAGCTTCAGACTACTCAGTCTTTAAGCTGATTCAAAGGTTAATCGGCTGAAATAGAACTTATTGATAAAGACAAGTGGTCGCTTGAAGCAGTACTTTTCAAACATCTCACAACTTTACTGATTGAATGGATCCTTGGCAACTTTGGCTTTTTTGGCAGAGTGTTGTATGAATACGCTGCTTTTGATTTTTAATTTTGAATAACTCTGAAAAAAGCACTACGAAGAGTTCGCATCTTGCGCTGAATTTTGATGATTTATTTTTCACTCTATGGCAAATATTTCAAAATTTTGAATCTGCTGCCAACGATGATGGCTTAAGTTTATAGCAAAATCAACATTCTTTGATTTGAACACTTGCTTGCTATATTAGTAAAATATTTAAACTTTTTCAATGCATTGCTTCAAAAGAATTGTTTTCCCCAATTTGCAGATTTATACAACAAATCAAGGATCTTGAGTTATTATGATGTAATTTGCTTTTCCAAGTTTCTGGACTGTCAAATACGGCAATGAAAAATTGTTTTATAAGCAACATAATCGTTTGCCAACTACATCCTTAGAAACAATTGCTTAATACTAGGATAATCAACACTCTTTGGAACCTTTTCAGCATGCCACCCAGCTAGTTTGATAATTTTTCAAAATCCTAATTCTGGTGTCCCATGTTAATCTCTAATTGCCATGATACCAAATTGGTAGCTCAAGGTACGCCTACCAATTTACACAGAGAATGGAAAAAAAAATTAAACATAAGTAACATTTTATTTTTACGGATTTCATCTGCTGCTGCCATACAGCTGTAACTTGGGTCAACAATCAGCTGACAACTTTATCTGCCAGGCGGCGACTGGCTGTGTGTTTTTCTGAGTTTGTGTGTGGTTGTAACACTGGTCGCTTCCGTTGCCGGAAGGCTCACACATATGCAGAGGACTAAAGCGCAACTTAATCTCATTGTCTTGCTAATTGTTTGCTGTGTGTGTGTGTGTGTGTATGTGTTTGTGTGTGCCGGTGTGTTTGAGCGTCATAAGCCGCCGCCGTCGCCGCCACTGGCGCAATGAGCCTAAGACTTGGAACTTGGTCTGTTCGCTGTCTGTGTCTCCCTGAATGTCCGTCCCATTGTCTGCTGCTGCTGTCTTTGTCTAAGCAGCAGGTCATTCTTCCTGTTTATCAATTACCGCTCCCGCTGCTGCTGTACGTGCTCTCAGTTATTTTCATGCCACAACACGCACAATTTGCCTTGGCCTGGCCAACAAACAAACAAAAACAAATCTCACGCAAACTCAGCAGGCTCTACATGAGTGTGTGTGTGTGCGTGTGTGTGTGTATGTGTCGCCCTTTTTTCTAGGCGGTGCGTTTAATGACCGGAACGGATTTTTCTACGCTTCAGCCGGCAGCCGTTATCCTCGCACACTCCTTGTATACAGCTTCCTCAAAGGTAAGTCATACAGTGGTCAATTTATCGTTTTCAGCGAATGCAAATAATTAATAATTTAAATAGTTCGATATCACAAAATGTTCCAAGGTCGATTTCCAGAGCAGCAGCTATGGAAATATAATAATAATAACATTTCGTTTAAGAACTGAGTAATTTTTCAGAAGTAAATACATATATCAAAATGACGGAGTTTTTGTTTTTT
The DNA here is from genome assembly GCA_035046065.1 of Chymomyza procnemis. NCBI lineage: Eukaryota > Metazoa > Arthropoda > Insecta > Diptera > Drosophilidae > Chymomyza > Chymomyza procnemis. The sequence continues at coordinate 4,712,055 of JAWNOJ010000013.1, read as the reverse complement.
GTTATAATCAGCAGATTTCAATCAACGATTTTTTAGACAAATTTTTCGTATGATATAGCCAACCAATTTGATTATTAGGCGATTAGAGAAACGAAGAGATGGACTCTCTTGTCACCCTCATCATGCTTTAGGTAATTTTTATCTCCAACAAATTGCTACCCCTTTTCTTTGCTGACATTGTTCCAAAGGCGGAGTATGAAGAAATATCTATTAATGGGTTCAAAGAGAATCTACAGTTTAAATCCGAATCCCAACTGCGCTTCTTTTAACGTCGCGCCATATTGCATAATAGGGTTAACAGCCATAAGATATTTAATAAGTTGTCAAACTCATATTAGTTAATGTATATAAGGATGTACTCTGGTAGCGTACTCGCCCTTAAAACCGAATGGCTGGCATAACTAGAAATCGCCATTTGCCCAAATAGAGATGCCGTTGTTCGGATTCGGCTGTAAGTAGTAGGTGTTATCTTCGAGCAGTTATTAATAGAGGTATTCTCCATTTTTTTATATGTATTTTGAAGACGATGATAACTACCTACATCTGGTATTTTAGGATTGAATCAAAAACGCCCAAAAAAGTTTAAATAACGAGCAGACAGTTATTGTTGAGTTTATATCATAAGCTACATATGTCCCAATTATCATTTGTGTCTACAGATGATGCATTCAAATACAAATAGTCTTTTTATCCTCAAATTTGGTCATATTGCCCACGGTGCTGTATGAGCGGAGCTCAAGGAAATGGAAAGAGCAAGTACGTGCGTGTGCATCTGTATGTGTGTGCACTTAAAATCCTATTAGGCTCAATTATCCGCTGATATTGCGTATGCGATCTATCTCTCTCACTCTCTCTGTGGCTGGCTTACTCGTCCTCTCGCTTGATTGTGTTCCCAGAATTTGAAGCCGCTGTCTTTGTCTTTGGCTTGGTTGTTGTTATTGTTTAAATTCAATTTGTCTTTCCGTTGCGGTAGCCTGTGACCTGCCCCTAGACCTTTCTCTTGGCCCAGCAGGGTGTAGAACACCCCAAGCTGTGCCTTTGTCCGCTGCCTGACATTGATTCATATTTAGTAGTTATAGTATTTGGCAACGGAATACTTACCGCTTGCTGCATTTCTATTAGCAGCAGACAACGCTGGCTGCATGCAACATGCAACATGCGTCTTGGTGGTCTGGCACTTGTGGCTGCCACAGCAGCTGCACGAGTTTAAAGTTCAACGTTACGTGTCAGTTGTGTAAATGATCTGATTAACGCCGTGTTATTGCGCTGTCAATGGGTTAAGACCAGGACGTGCTTATAGCCGACTTAACAGCAGGTGGCAGCCAACTTGGCTAACTGCTGCAAGTAGTTTTAACGTTTTCTTTAAATATTGAAATATTGACTGCGGCCTAACTTGAAAAAAAAAACTTCTTTACTTTTAAATTTTTTTTATATATACTATATTTTTCTTATTTTGTTGAGCTCTTGGCTTAACGGTTACTTGATGCCACTTCAAAAGCGGCTCAGTGTTACCGTTAAATGAAATCACTTTTAATTTCAAGCAAAAGCGACGAAGGCGCTGCTGCCGAAATATTTTGCATTTATCGACGAAAAAAAGTGTCGTATTTCAAATGAAGCTGCGCGCAGACAGACATAAAGACATCAACTAAATCAAATGTGACAACAGCACCTAAAGGAACGTACCCCGAGATTCATGGCCATGGTCAACAGCAATAAACAGCCCAAAGCAAAGCTGTCGTTGTTGAAAAATTAATAAAATTAGTAATCAGCGCTTTAAATCAACAACAGCAATAACCACAGCAATATTCATTCAAGAGGTAGCCACACGAAAGCAGCCAAAAACCGCAGATTAGATAGCGCCGTCAAAAGGTAGCGGTAGCCCCCCCTCTTTCTGACACACACTTACAAAGTTCAGCCGCGCCGCTGCTAATGATTTCCATTGGCGCTGCCGTTTGCCACCGTAAAGTTTTCGGAACTCAACTCAACTGGTTAACTCTATGGGTAGAAGCCGACACGATCTAACCGGCTGTTTATAATGATAGCTTCAACAGCAGTAGGTAGAAGGAAGCGTGCGCTTTAGAGTCAAAGCCAAGATACTCTTGCAAAACTGAGCAACATATGAAATAGGATGACATTTAAAGGCGTTAGTAATGATAAGCTATAGATTTGATTTCAGGTTGACTTTTTGCTGAGAGGTGGTTTTATACGCGATGTAAAGAAGCCTTTTTTTTTGTAACGCTTCGGGGCCGTACCCATAATAAGCTGACTTCTCTGTTTAACATCTTACTAATTTGTAGTACTCGCCTCTAAAACCGCAGCTAGGTAGTTTAATGGTATTAATTAAAGACAGATTCGTCTATTTACTGTAGATCTCTGTGTGATCTTTAAACAGCTATGAGTGCATTTATTCCCTTGCTCCGCTGTTGGAACGTTTACAATATTCTCAAGCGGAATACATCTATGTAACTTCAGAATAATCAATCGCTACTTATTGTCCTGCGTCTATAAATATTTTAATCTTGTTTTTGCGTTTTTCTCAGAACTTTTGCAAATTGAGGCTTTCGCTACTTTAAGCAGTTATGAATTGCAAGGGTAAGACAACAAAAAAGATACTTGTCTTTTAGGCAATCACTACCCCGCTCTGATAAGCACATTTATATAGTTTAATAAAAATGCATTCAGAGGTATTAACTAGACACCACCGTTCGGAATCGGTCTTTAACTGTTGCTTTTCGTTGATTTCGAACCCGAAATTGCCGTTGATTAAACGAGATATTTCCATACCGGCGCCTTAGGAACTACGACAGCATAGATAAGAAAAATAAATTTTATTTTGTATTATACAGACGGACCAAAAACTGTAGCATATTAGAACTCGGAAGTTATCATACGTAAATGCTGGATTTTTTATGTTTAAATTTCGATCCACGTTTCTAAAATCGTTTGGCAAATATAGTTGTAGATACCGAAAATCTTGCTTTAAATGGTGTCTTTTTTGCTTAGTTCTATTAATATTATTATTTTTTAACTTTATTTTGAACATTTTGTGTATAAGATCCGATTCAAAGAAAAAGACCAAATAATAAATTCACAATCAGGTTGTCAAGTTTGCCACAATATTCCGATCATGGATCATATCATCACTGATATCTATTAAAACAAAGCTAAGCAATTTGTTCAAGTTCCCAATTAATTTGGAAACCCCGTGTACTCTTTTTAAAGTGTATAGCCACAACAAACAGAAATCTCTACATTAAGGTTCTAAAATCACTCAAGGTCCCCACAGAATTCGTTGGCAACACAAGGCGTCGAGTATGTGTCTGCGGTACCACTATTATCGGATTCAGCTGCTGTTGCTGCTGCTTCTGGTGCTACGAATTGGCTCACACTTGGCGCACAGATTGGCTAGAGAGATTGCAAATGTTAGATAAATGCGCCACCAGCAACGTTGGGTGCTCAGCATCAACGACTCATAGACACAGGCAGCAGCATCATCATCGTCATCATTATAAAACGAATTGATATGCGATTATCGGATGAAGTTTTAGCGCCAGCATTTTAAAGCTCAGGGGCAAAATATGATTATGGCAAGAGTGGGTTTACGTACGCATGGCTATGGGTGTACATGAAGTGTGTGTAGATACTGTCTGCCCACTCAATGTCCATGACTGTGCCTGTATGTCTGCGACGTCTGTCCTTAGTCCTTACAGATCGTTTTCTGTGGGAATGAGAATGCTGTTGTTGTATATTGAACGTGCTTGGCTACTTTGCAATTTTGTGTATTGGCTTTTTGGGCTTTTGGGGCCGGCCCCGACTGCCAAAAACAATTGAATTCGATTGAATGCACCGGCAAAATGGGCTGCTTCGGCGCATTCCATTCCAGACGTGTCGCCAGCGGCAAGCAACAATGCTAAGCTGCATCGCCTGCTCGCCAAGCAGACTTGGGCCATCGTCGCCATCGTTTCCATCGGCAACAACAATCACAATCACAACAACTGTCAACGCTTCAGGCGGGATGCGACGACAACTGTAGCGCCGCTCTTAAAGACAATCAGCGACACCTTTTTGGTCCAAAATACTCTCGCTCTTCTCCATAAAGCCTACAAAGACCACAACAAATACAAACGTAAGCAGCACTCGGAGTCAAACCAAAATGAAATCATTGAACGACAAAATAAAATGTAATATTTTTGGATGCAAGAAATTTAATATACTCTTTCGTGAGAAAAGATCCTTGTAAGACTCTGTTCCGTCGTTACCTATATTCTTTCACCAAGCCGGCATGGCCATTCAAATTAAGATTTTTTGCATTTTAATATGGTATAGCTGCTTTTAATCCGGTGTGTATCCAAAAAAGTGGCTCTGAAGACCGTATCTTTACACTGGCCAAGAGATAAGGCTAAGGCTATTCCAAAAAGGGATAAAGAGCGTTTGGGAAAATAAGAAAGGGAACGATAAATCTGCTAAAGTAGAAATTAATTATAGATAACACAATTTCATCTGGTTCCTTGAACTCGCATTGGCAAATTTTAAATTTTTGGTTGCTCGAATAAAAGGGTTACCTCCATTTAGGGTCTAAGAATATAGTCGACTATCTTAATAATTTTAGAGACTTTAGATGCTAAACATTGTAATTGCTAAAGAAAATAAATTTAGCGTCAAGAAATACATGGAATCAGGTGTGTCATTGGTATTTTACTTACTGAAGAAACTCATTTCTGCTAAAACATTAAATTTAGATTATATCATTGATTATTCTACAGTTCTTTCTATTTACAGTTATTTTTAAAAACCTAAAAAATGAGATGGTTCTCGATTTTCTTAAGCGAGGCGCCAAATTCCCTTCTGCTTCACTTTCAGAATTCCCAATTTTATGTGGCATAAAATTCTTGAAATTCTCAAAAATTACATTTTTCTTTCACACCAATTTTTGTCGACTTATATATACTCTTCTTAAGAGTATATAAATAATATAAAGTACAAAAAAAAGTTCTTTGCTTAAGTCTTTTGTTTCTTCTTGCAGCGCATGCGAAATAAGTCTGCCCCATGAAGAGGCAAAACAACAGCAAAAATTGAACTCTATCTTTTGTGGCTGCCCTGTCGCATCATCGCTTATTGTATTGGGAAGTGCGAAAGCGACAGTAGCCGAATGTCAGTAGTCGGTGGTGTTGGTGGAGGTACTGCTGCTGGTGACGGTGGTGATAGCTGGTGCAAAGAACAATGCTATCCCACGTACCCAAGGAACGATCCCAGTAAAACAGCAAAGCCACGGGTCGGCACAGCCCTGTTTCAGTTATGTCGCGCCATGTTTGGCGTAACGTGGCCGGCATATGATTTCAAAAATTGCCCTTTTTCGGGTTTCGACTTACAGCGCCAAAGCACAGACAGTCAAAAGCTTTGGCATGCCACTGCTGCTTTGTGGCCCTGGACTGAGTGCATCAGAAAGTGATAAGCCCTTGCAGTTGACAACATATTTGGGTGCTAAAAGCAAGCCGCCTCGGTTTGTTGCACCGCCCCAAAGGTGTTGTCTGCAAATAGAGACGGCAAATGTGGCGCTGACAACGACAGCAACAGTGAAAGATAGTGGTAAGGGTATTCGTTAGCCTTCATCCACACACACACATACACAATGTGAAGGTTGCATGTGCTGTATACGTAGACGATGGTAGACTGCACGAGTGTCCAGAATCGAAGCTGTAAAAAGTTCGCACATCAATTGCACAATCAGGCAACAACAGGAATAATCACTGTCAGAAGAGATTAAAGCGATAAACAGGAGGACGAACCAGCCGAAGGCCTATAATCGGGTCAGTTGCTGCCGCATTTGCTGCTGTTGCACATGTTCCACTGACGCAGATAAGCAGTAGACAGACACATACTCAAATACACTGGGAGAAAAAAGTGCTGGTGGTTCGTATTTTTCCCAATTTCTTTGGCTATTTCATGGCCACCGCTTTTCAGCTGATCAAATCTAAATATGCTTATTGTTATATGACAAAAATGGGGGCGACAAACATATAATTCTCATACGAAAGAATGAGGCAGATTCGTTCAGTTTCATCAAAACACAAACATTTTCGATGAATCAAAGAACTTGCCTTTTTGTGATGCATTTCTCCAAGAGAATCTTATGCTTTTTATTTGAATACTATTAAATCTATTGCACTTACTAGGGTAACCCGTACAGCCCGTTATTGGATTAGGTCGAGCTCTTAGTCTTCATCTATATAAAAAACCGAATCAACGCAGACATTGTTTTTTTCTGTTTTTTTTGTTATTATTTTTGTACTTAGTTTCTTATGTATAATTTGGATGGTTTTGCACATCAATTTTTACGCAGATATGCTACACTTTATGATTAAAAATATAATCGATGTTTATAAAATACCAAAAAGGAAGTTGCTGTGTAACGTCATGTTATATTGTTTTAGAGGAAAAGTTGTTATATTTACATATAGTTATAATCAATGTATTCTCTGGTCTACGGTACCGCGTTGGTGATTAAAGGCACTACAAAGCTAACAAGAATTAACTACTTGACTTAGTATATTTATATTAATTAAAGACATCGTTGTTCGGATATGGATATAACTATAGCTACCGGTTCCTCTTTAAACAGCGAGCTATCCTTTGAAATGATTACAGAATAAAATTTGCCTTCTTAATAGTCTTTGCCTAACCTAGAAACCTAGAAGGTTGACTAACAATAACGACATTAAATCAGAAAGAAACACATTGAAAATCGTATCCCTAGGTTTTATCAATACAATTTTCTTTAAACACTTTTGTGCTGTACTTCTAAGCTGTTTGTGTCTGGTATCGTCACATGCTTCGCTCATATCCAGTCATCCCGATTTCTGCAAGTGTATTTTTTACACACGCAGGCGCTTAACGCATTTGGCGATTACGCAAAGTTTATGCCAGGCATTCGACAATTGGGTGGTCAAAAATGAAATCATTAACACCTAAGATAATAAAAAGCAAGCGGGCCAAGGGAAAAAAATAAATAAATAAAAAAACGCAAGCAAGTCAAAAGATAAAAACTAAAACGGCAGCGCCGCCAATAACAACATTAAGGAGCAAGCAGATCGAAGTATATGGTGGGGCATGCCACTGAACGTCAGGAATTTGGCGGACCGTAGTCTGGAAGCAGGCGATGCGCAAAATGTAAGAGGATCTGTGTAAAGTATTTTTTTCGACTTTTTTTTTTGTTTAGCAGCAAGTTTGGAGCAGATTTCTATCTTTTCATGGGAGGTTTGCCCATTTCAAAAGGAGCAGGCAACACATACAAAAAAAAAAAAAAATCGAAGAGCATAAGTGGATTGGCTGAGCATGCCGCAAACCAATGAAAATAAAAATTACACATGAAACGAAAAATCGAACGGATCGGGAAGCAATAATGGAAAACAGTGTAGAGTGTAGAGTGTGGAGCATGGTGCGCAGACAGCAGCGAGGGAACCCAAACATCGAACTTCAAGTCCGACACAAAGCCAATTAATTTATTAAATTGAAGTATTTTCGAAGGGGTTTTGCTTTTGCTCATGAAAGGAATTTTGGCGACAACAACAATAAGCGCTTTTTTGGTCAAGCGTGTTAATTTTTACCAATTTGCGAGCTGCAATGGCCAAAATGTTGGCAACAACAGCAACATGTTGTCGAGGTGCAAAACTAATGGATTTCGTCGGCGTCGTCGTCGTAGTCATCGTCGTCGTCGTCGTCGTTGTTGTCTTCGTCTCGGTCTTGGTCTTTGGTCATCAACAGCGTCTCAGTCGAATTTGACTGCCTTAAACATTGCGCCCGCAAACCCTCTTGTGGCAGTCACAAGTCCAGCCATGTGCCTGCAGCTTCCACTTGGCACTGCTCCACGGGCCACAAAGAAGTCAACGTCCAGGCAATACCATGCCAATGTGCTTTGCTTCCCAGGCACTCGTTCACATCTGTGTGTGCGTTTATATTGATATATTATGGCCACGGTTTCTTTGGGACAAAGATCTGCTTATTATATAAAAAACGAAAGCAACAACAACAACAGCAACAATAAAAAGAGCCAAGAGCAGGGCAGGCAGCCAGTGAGTGAGCCAGCCCAGCCAGGCCGCATATAAAAGGCATCGCAGCGGCAGATCTTGAGATCTGATAAGAAAATGATAAAAAGGTAGACGCCAGTTTTTAATTTGATTGGAATGGAATTTTCAGATGATTGCAATGTTGCTAAAACGGCAGCGCCGCAGAGACGATCTGAGCAGAACCATCTTGTTTCACGGCGTAGTGTTGCCGGGTTACCGGGCGATGGGAGGGGCATAGCAACAACGGCGACAACAGCGACTATGGGCGGGGTGTGGAACAATTGGCGTTGCTGCAACATTGGTTATACTTACCGATTTGCAAATGATACGGATCGTAGCGAAGTGCTAAAAGCTCTACATGCAATGGTTAGCTGGATTCGTTATAAATGACCAGCTATTAGCTAGACTTTCGATTTCAATGAACTTGGTTGCTTAAGGAATTCATCGGTTTTAATGTGACTTAAGTATGATATTATCTTACTAGCGATCTGAGTGTGCTGGAAGCATCATCTGTTTGCAAGACATTTAGTATCGATCGCTCTTGGCTGTGCGTAGTGCTTTGCAAGAGGTTGACTGTTTTAAATTGCAATTTATAATTAAAGATACATTTTCATTTTAGCAGAGTTTTCTAGAATTTTTCTTCCTTCGGATGCACTTAAGCTCCTCTTGAGCTGTAGCTATGTGATCTCAGCGTTCTTTGACAAACATGAGTCACCGCTGAGAACCACCAAAAAGATAAGGTTTTTGGACTTTTTTATTATAGCATATCATTATTTTTGATGTGACCTTCAGCAGCACAGATGGATTTACCTAGCAATACTCATTATGTTAAATATCCATTAATTAAAGCTGCAAGCTGTAGATTCCTGTTCACCGAATTGATATTGATAGAGATATCGCAATGATTTGCCTCTACAGCGATGATAGCATACTTAAAGGGGATAAATGTATTTCTTTTTTATTTACAAATTACAGATTTTTTCCTTTGTGTGTTGACCGTATTTGATAAACCATTTAAATATATGCAATCTTTTATTCACACTATTAATCTTCAGATTCCAATAACATACCGAGCATACATAATACTTTTAGCTTTATACTTGAAAATGGGTTTCCAGAGAAAAATTTTAGTTTTCACTAACTCACTATCTACTGCTTCTTCTGTTTTCGTAAAAAATTAATTTCAAAACGTGCATTCAGGATTGTTTTTAAATTCGATAAAATAATATAAAATAAACGCGTTATATATAATATGTTTTAGATTGATTTTTCACAAATAAATCTCTCTATCTCTCCCTCTCTCCCCCGCCCTCCCCCTCTCTCTCTGTCTCTCTCTCTTATCAATATCTGTCTGCTTTTTGCCGTAAGATGTGCACCGCTACCTATACGTCTAATATGGCTTGATATCTCTTGAAGGATATTCCCAATTTGGAAAAATTAAAACAAAACTACGCGAATTTATAAAATCTTGCGCCCTTGTAGGTCATAATATAAACGCCGTGTTTAGGACACGGATAGTACCTGCATAAAACTCTCGATCATGTAATAATTTTTTGTTGTAATCCTTATTTTGGCAGCACTGCTATCATTCGATATAGTAATAATCTAGCCTGATATCGTTAGAAGCTCCAAAGACGTACGTCTACTAACTTTTCCAATATTCAACTTGCTTTGAGTCTCTCACTTCCATGTAGCGCATTCGCTATATCGAGCTGATCGAATTATATATAAAGCATTCCATAGGTAAATTTGCATCTTGCAACGCGTCTGTCATTTCATTTCACCAAAAGTACACACCAGGAACGGCAACAAGAACAACAGTAACACCCAACAACAAAGGGGAGCAGCAGACGACGTCAGCGTCGACGTTGCCAGTGGCGGCACGATGTTGTTGTTGTTGTCGTCGTCGTCGTCGTTGTCGTTGTTTGTTGTTGCTGGAGCCGTGTATGCCTGGCTGGCAGCCGCCAGTTGCCACTCGCTGTGGCAGTGCCGCAAGGATGCGAATAGGAAGCAGCAGGGCGAGAGAGCGCGATCTGGAACACTGTTTTGGGTTTGAATCAAGCTGCCGGCGTCGCTGTAGCTGCTGCTGCTGCGACGGCTGCCACTGCCGCCACCTTAATTTATTTCATCTCATGCAATAATTTTTTTGGTTAACAAGTTTTGGCGGCATCGTTAGCGTCTTCACACGCTTCGCGGGATATCAACACCATTTATTGCCGTTTTGGTATTTTTCTTTTAGCCTCGGCTTTAGCATTGCCTTTGCCTTTGGCTGCTCCTCATTCGGCGCTGCCTTTTGCTTTTATTTTCTTTGCTTATTTTTTATACGTTGGATCTCATTTTTTTTTTTTTTGGTTTTTGGTTTTTTGTTCTGACTGCGATTTTATTGCTTGATTTTTGCGGTTTATCTGTGCGCTCTCATATAAAAATCGATTGGATTCCCGTGAAATTGATAAGTCAAGTCAACGCAGTAGCGCCCCGCTTAGCTCCGCTCTAGCAACAAGCCCGCTGCGGCATGGCTCCCCTTAAGCAGGCGTTGTCGTAAATTATTTGCCACGACTAGTTTTCTACATTAAAAGGCAGACGCCACTCTAGACCCGGGAATGCCGCCAATGTGGCTTTAGGATTCTGGCATTGCTGCTGCCCGGTAGTGTTAAAATATTCGACCACCTAGGGTACCCATGGAATTTATGTCATTGACGCACATTTCTGCCGCTTTTTATTAACATTTGCGGCATCATTAAGTTAATTTTTTTTTCTCGCTCTCTAATTGAAATATAAGTCAAAGTTTTGAGCAGCTTCTTCATCCAGGCAAGCTTTCTTTGGTTGCCTCCTTTTTGGGCTGACTGTGTCAATGCCCCACGTTGTAGTCGACACTGCCACCCCATTTCGTAGTTGCAGGTTTTTGCACTTTTTTGTATATTTTTAGTTAGTTGGAGAGTGTCGCGTCGTCGAGTTTTTGGGCTATTTTTGCAACACTGCGACATCGTCTGGAGCACTAACATAGACTCAACTGGAAAAGCATTGCCTTTGGCGCACTTGTCAGGGCTAATTACATGCGTTCTATTTTTGGCCTAGACGCTGATTATCTGCATGAGCACGACACGTGCATTTTTAACCATTTCAAAAACAAAAAACAAAAACATTCGACAATTGCAAGTTGTGGAAAACGGAAAGTAAGCACAAGGAAAAATCATGTATAGTTTGTATTCAACATTTTACTGAATCGGAATTCGTATATTACGTTGTGGGTAATGTTTAAATAAGAACTAGCACTGTTTGCCAATACTGTTAACGCTCTATAAGAATATTTTAGAGTTATAAGCAAACGATTTTAGAGCCAGACTTTTTAAATGAAAAAATCTACAAGGTCGAGATTTTAAAATCCGAAATATTAATGAGATCCCCAGCAAAATCGAAATCGAAAATCCCAGCAAGATCGAAATCCTTTCGAAATTATGTATTGAGTTAAAAACTAAATTTGAAGCTTCAATTAAAATTATTATCGTTATCACACTTGGTACAATTTGCAAAACTTATTCATATCTTACTTGTGTAGAACGGCGAAGATTCCGAATTTGTTTGTGGAATTACGCAAAGTTAATCACAATGGGCCGTGCTCGGCCTAAGTGTGCCAAGGGGATACTCCCTTTGGCAACCGCTCTAACCTAACCTAACCTACGCAAAGTTACGATAACAAATTAATATATCCATGTATGGAAATCTAGGTTTTTTAATGCTTTGGTTCAAAGTTTCGATTTATTTTCCTTCAAACATGTTTTTGGCAGAGAATATTCTTCGATCAAAGATTGCTGCGCCATCTTCTTGGATCAAATATTGTTCAAGGCCTCGGTTTTAATTTGCGAAATAATTAAAATGGCTTTCATCATTTACGATTAAAAAAGTTGCATCAAATATTGTTCAAGGCCTCGGTTTTAATTTGCGAAATAATTAATATGGCGTTCATCATTTACGATTAAAAAAGTTCCATCAGATCTAAGGCAGTACCAAATGCTCACTCGCGATCGATGCATTTTACTCTCCTCGACAATATACGGGGTTTCTGTATTGAAATGTTTACTACCGGTGTTATTTTACCTTAATCCGTAAACATGATTTTTCTGTCGATTACGGCCACATCGGATTAACTTTCCTGGAATTCATTTCCCATATATTAATTACTTCAAATGTCTAACGGCTGACAGTTGAAATACCAAAAAGACAAATCCATTTAGTTAACGAAATTTGTAATTTTTTAAACTGGTTACGTCTATGATACTTACATATTGCTTATGCTAGGTTGACATTGTAAAATCCAAAGTAAGTACCTGATTGCACATTCTTCATAAGAAAGATATTTTTTTCAAGAACTTTAAATTCGTTTTTGAGAATAAGTTCCGCTGCACCAAAAAAAGCAATACGAATGACGATGATGTGTTCCATTCGAAACCATTAAGAATTAACATAAGTTCAAATAAAGTAAAATGTAACTAAATGTTGACCAAAAATTTGCTTTGTTTTAAAAATCGGTAAGAATGTTTTTAAAACTACCAAAATTGAACACTAAGAATGTGTTATTTTAACTATATACATATTTTTATAAAATAGCCAAGATATTGCGTTAACTGGGAATTTTAAACTTAAAAATCAAACCAAATACAATAAATTTAATACAATCAAGTTTTTTTTATTAAATTTGATAACATTAAAAAACTAATGGGGGAAAATAATTTCTAAGGTTTAGTGAAATATTAATAAAACCCCCTCAAAAAATATTCGTACTTTTCAGTATTAAGCACAAAAAGGAAATTGTATGAAATTATTAAACAATTACCATTATCAGTAAATCTATTCTGTGTTTGTAAATATGATGTTCCACGTCACGTGCTTAGATAATAAAAGCGAAACATTTTTTTGCTACTTGGCTTATCTTATAGATTGACAGCGAGTTTATTGGCTTGTTTGTCAAATTCACACAGACCTGAACACTTTACGGATTGATTTACACTTAAAAAATATATATGTAGGTAAATATAAGTAGATGAGCATGACACATGATACAAACATTTGAAGAACTCACTTCGAGTTTCTAGAACTAATTCACGTGACGTCAGTTGACTGTGATGCATTTGCGAAGTTGGACTTTGAAGAAGTCTTGCTGACAATTTTTATATTTTTGTTAATAAAAATTATCGTATATTATTGTTTGTTACATATTTGCCTGGTGTTATAGAAAATATTAAATTCTTAAAGTAAAACGGAAATGCCAAACGTGTTAATTGCTGTTGACTAATTAGTCAAAGCGTTGAAAGGGCTTGAGATCCACACAAATTATGAAAACCATTTTGGTAGCAAGTATATAAATTTATGACTATAAATATGTATGCAGGTATGCTTACTGGTGAAGCTACAACGAAACTTGTATGCTCTATTGATATTTAATAAAATTTTGATTAGTTTCTAGTTAAGAAATAATAGAAATAATGTTGAACGCCTTTCCCTACTTATTTCGAAATTTCGGCTTATTTTTCTTATCGTGTGTTTTTGACAAACAAGATATTATATTACTATTATTTTTTAGAATTTTTAGAAGAGGTGCTGAGTATGGAGTTTTAGTTTATGGGCTAAATATTTATTAAACAATAAAATTCGTTTCCCTGATATCGTTTGTACGTTTTTGCACTTTCAACTTTAAACAAAGGCAACAAACTATTAATACTTTTGATACTTCTGTTATTGAAGCTTTTCTAAATTTTGATTTTTTCCCTTGCGAATAAAATGTTGATTTTTTAATGAAGACACGGGGGTCTACCGATTTGAGATTAAGCTAAAAATGGCAAAATAAAATTCAGCTATTTTCTATATTTTTACGAAAAAGCTTCAACAACAGTAATAATAATAAAACAATATATTTAATATATAACCCGATGACAGTAGATTGCTGCCTTTGTTAAAAGTTGTGTGTTCAAAAATCGTAGACAAAAAATTCGACCTAAAAATGAAATGGCACTACTTTTACTTTAGGTGGCCATTTCAAGTCGTATTCGTCGTTCCCACTAGCTCTTGGTAGGCGTTCTTCTCTTGCGTCCATCTGATCCAGTTGGTTACTTCAAAGGAGACTATGTTTTTTTCCCTGTCCAACTGAGTCTTGGTCGTCTCCTATGTTTGCCCTCATCGACTTTCGCATCGAGCAGCTTCTTTGTCAGAGCTTCTGCAGCCATACGTTTGATATAGCCAACCCAGCGCATACAGATAATACGGTGAGGTCATTATCTTTGTAGAGCTTGTAGTTCGTACATTTTATTGTATTATAATGCATAGCAAGCTTAGCCAATAAGGACAGCTTGATAAGGCAGGCTGTACTTCGACTTCAAGAAAGAAAATCTTAAAATATTACAAAGTTTAACTATCCATCTTTCCATTATAAATATGAAAAATTAAACCATTGTTTTACTGTTGGGAAATTTAACTGTATTAAACGAGCATCGATCAGCCTGAGTATGTAGAGTATATACGTACGTATACACTGCCTTATAAAACTATATGAAAAAAAGTGTATTCAAATAAAGAGAGAGCCTAAAAATTAAATACAAACATTAATTCATTTTGCGCACGCTCAACCCTGCCCAGGTATTTCGAAACAATTCTCTCTCTCTCTCTCTCTCTGTCTGTCTGTCTCTAACTGTCACCTCGCTGAGAAACTGGAAAAAGAGTTTCCCCACAAATCATCAAAAGTCATTTAGCAAACATTTGAAGTTGAAAAATAGCCTTCAACTTGCTTCAATGCACTTAAGTCAAACGCTGGCGGCTTTTATTTTGTTTCTGTAACACATATATATATATATAATATATATAGATATATATACGGCGTATCCAGTATATATTTTTTACGGAAGCGGCTCAGTGCTCAGGTAAAGGCAAAGGTAAAGAAAGAAGCAAACCAAAGAGTCACGTCACGCGTGGGTGCGTTCCATGTCTGAGACTGCGACTGAGACCGAGACTCTCTGGTGACGCTGTTGACTTGGGGGTCTGAAACCAGGCGTACTTAGCACTGTTGAATAATTTCCACGGCCAAACCACGAAACCCAATTGAAATTAGAGACCACTCTGAGTGCACACCTAGTAAGGGGAGGTATGTAAGTGAGACAGAGTGTGAGCGAGTTAGTGAGCGAGACAGCGAGATAGACCATATAATAGATGTGTTTTGCGGCACACATGTCGCCCGCTAACAACCTGCTGTTGGCCAAGTTGTAAGCCAAGTGCATTTTCCATTTCCATTTCCTTGGCTCGGTCTCTTCGCTCACAATGCGGAAGATTGCAGCAAAGTTTTGCCTCACATTTTGGCCCCTGTAGCGCCCCTTGCGCTCTATCATTCGTTTATCTGAGCGTTAAGATCTTGAGGTTTCTACGTTCTGTACTTTGGGTAGCCAGTTTTTAACACAATTTAGCGGTGACGTTGCTAGCTAGCGCCTCTTCTTATTGCTGTTGTGTGTTTGTATAAGGGTCTAGGGTATATTGGCTGTGAGTTGAGCTTCGTAACGCAGCTGAACTGAAGTTGCAAGATTGTAAGTAGCTTTTTGCTAAAAGAACTTCACAGCTCGCACGATTTTCACCTCAGCGCCTACATTTTTATTGATGAAGCTTCAAAATACTGGTTGATACATGTCTGTTATATGGGAGCATCTGTGATTTTTAGATGTCTTTGAGATCAATAATGAAAGTTCTGTTAAGAACTCCGTAATATAGCTAATACGGCATCTCAGCGCTTAGTTGTTTTTGGAAAAGTTTAAAAATTTTGGGCAACATCCCTGACTATTTGCTTAGAAAGTACTCCAAAATATAGCTCCCTAGAGTTTTACCTTATCGTACCTAAAACATCCTAAAATTAAAGACATTCGAAAGAAGCCGATATCCAAAATTACGCTTAAAATTTATCCGCTAAAAAAAAGAAAGTCCTCTTAGAGCCCTATTTTAAAGAGTATGCAACATTCGATGCTCTGCGAATCATAGCAGCTGTGGTTGCCTCTAACGGCGTGTTAGCTGGTTGGCTATTTGTCTCGTTGTGGCGCTGGCAGCGACTGCGGCAGCGGCTTCGGTTTCTTAACTTACATATTACGACGCGAGCTCATCGTTGTGGTTGTTGCATTCATCAACAAGTGCAACCAACAACAACAAACAACAAATTTGAATCTCATTTACTTTCAATGTAATTACACACCTTGGTGCATTTGACAAGGCATTTTCCTGGCGAGTTACGTTAGGGAAAATGCACACCATGCTGGCTTAGAACCGGCTTAGATTAAGGTTAAAATGGGGTGAGAATGGGGTGTTCCATTGCTGGTTAAGACAGAGGCCTTCATATGCCATAAGTTGGTTACAAATTTATGAGTCTTTCAATTATAATTATATAGGTTGGGTCTTTTCTAGTTTACTCGTCGTCCTATGAGACATTTTTTTTTTTTGGTTTCTTAATCCCGAAAAACTGTGTTAACATGTTTGAACATATTTTAAACTACATTCATTTTATTTCAGTGTTCGTCGGAATCGAAATTTGAAACAAGTCTTCATGTCGCCAAAATCATGCAAATATTCACTAGAAAGTGTCGAATTTGGCAGCTCAAAACCACTTCTTTGTATAATATTTAGTTGGCCATTACCAGCCGTTGCCGGGTTAGAGAACTCCTCACTAGCTTTCACAAAGCGCAGATAGGTCCTCCTACCTCTATGCATCTTAGTCTCGGTCGTTCCCTTCATCCCGTAAAACACTGGACAACGTCGTCAAAATGCTTGTACGATTCATAATTAATTAGAATACGATCGTTTTTCCAAATTCAAACAGAACCGAAGATTTTGAAAAGAATTATTATATCTTAAATCACTAAAACCCTTGTTTCTGCGCAATATCAGGCAGGATAAGCGTCTTGTACAGCGTTAGTTTTGTTGGTAGAGAGTAGTGTCTGCAACACATCCGCATACAAAGCCCATAGTAACACCTAATGGTAACACCTTCTTCGCTTTATACTCGGGCTAGGATTGTAGTTGTGGTGCCCAGCTACATGAACTCGTTGACATCCTCAAAAGTGTAGCCTTCCGTCGTTAACCGCTATATCCACCTTCACGGACTACTTTTCGGTTGCAGCAAATACAGGAATGACCACATCTTTTTGTAAAAAAAAAGTGTCAGTTCGATGTACCCAAAATAAACGTGAAGTATAAAAAGTTAAACATTTTCTTAATAAAAGTTTCCAAGAGATTCCCGTTGACCAAATGTGGGAAAGTTTATAGTTCAAATAGCAAATCAAGATAAGTTAATAGTTTGCTAGAGCATAAGACTTGAAAAGAATCGTACAAAGCATAACTATATCTACAAAATGGTAGCGCTAAAGATCGAAAATTACGAGTTATGAGCCTGATCAGAGCTCTATGCAGCAATAGATTAAAAATGAAGAATTGTGTCCGTAAAAAGGAAATGGAAATCAAAGTCCCAATAATGCCGTAAAAAACGTGGATGTTTCAGTTGAAAAAGTGTCTATACTTAATAGATCTCAGCAATCACTGGTTACAGGATTGGAATATCTGCCGAGAAAAGCTGAGGTAATTTGCATTTAAGATCCAAAAAACTGTGATATGGCTGGCAGGCCGAAATGGAACCAGCAGTTGGAAAAATGTTAATATCAAATAGATCTCAGCCATGACATGTTGCAGAATCGAATGCGTGCGAGTAATGCTGAAGCAATCAGACAGACCGAGAAGTATCAATTAGATAGAAAACTGTTATTATTAGACAGATATCAGCAATCGCATATTTTAGTATCGGAACGCCTGACGAAAATCGCTGAGATTACTTATGTATACCTCGGTAGGCGCATAAGCAAAGCTGAATAAACTTACCCCCTTTTCAAACAAGGGAGTAAGGAAGTTGAAAAGCCATGTCGCTAAGCTTTAACCGCAATAGCTTTGCCCAGCTTTTTGTTTGGAAAACCCAAAGTCATTTGGTTAAAAAGAAAATTACTTGCACAACAATTTTCATATTTAGTTTGTTTAGTTTGAAAACAATTTTGTACTTTAAGTACATGAAGATACAATTGAAGTTTGCTGCTGTTAAGGTTTATTATTACTATTTTTTTTTCTTTTCTTTTTTTTTACTGTTGTTTTTCTTTTAGACAATTCATTTCCATTATGTTTTCCTTGGTTTATTTTCCCGCAACGGTGCCATAATTTTTCCAGCCGGTTCTTTAACGTTTGCGCCTGCGCGCCTAGCACACAAATTGCTTTTGGGAAATTCTCTATTTTTTTATACGTTTTTTTTTTGTTGTTGTTTGTTTGTTATTGTTGTGGGTTTTCGGTTGTCGTCGTTCTAACTGTGTGTGTGTGAGTGTGTTGGTGTGTGTGAGTATCTATGTAGCTGCAGTGTGCAAGTGTGTGTGTCGGTTTGTCTGTTTGTTGATGATGCAATGACGTTGCGCTTGGCAGCTGTTGTCTGTCCTCTCTCTCTCTTGTTGCTGCTGTATTTGATTGTTGTTGTTATTTGTTGTTGTTGTTGCGCACACTTTTAGGTTTATTTCCTGCACTTCCGCATGTCACACTCAGCCAAACAGTAAAAAAAACGTCATTCGGTTTATTTTAGAGAGCGAAAACACCAGCTCCAGCTTTAGATAGCCAAAAATATATATATATAAAAAAAAATAATAAAAATAATGTCGCTTGAATTGCAGTTACAGAGTTGCACACAATGCCTTGTGATTGTTAGATACACTTGCAACGCCTGCCCCTGGAAGCAGAAGAAGCTCCGGAACCGCCTGCCACGGCAACCCTCTGTTTTATCTCATTCTGCAAATGCAGCTTTTGAAAATTAAATATCTTTCATCTATTTATCTATGTTACAGGTGTATGTACTTACAGCAACTCGGATATTATTTTAAAGTTCAACAAGTGCATCCGTTTTTGAAGCAAATACTAATACTGGCTGTTCCATTGCGTAGCAGGCAATTTACAACATTGCTTTAGTGACACTTACTATATGGCTCTATTATTCATCCTATGTTTAGTTAAAGGATTAAAAATAAATAAACTTTTTTCTTCTTCACTACGCTGTCGTCGCTTCAAACACGGAGCATGCAGATATTTCTATTAAAAGCATTTCGCGGAAAAATTATAAAACTATGTAAACAAACTATATGGTTGAAATCGGGACAAAGACCAGTACTCTTTTTAATTGCTAAGAGCTTTTGTTTGACGAGCTTAGAGCAACCAGCAGTAGTTTTGCTTTTTCACAGATTCCAAGGGAATCGTCAGCGTCGAAGTGTACAAAGTAGTTAGCAACACTTATTAGTTACTCCCAGCAGCCGCACCAGCAATCTCTATGAGCAATTTGTCTCAAGCGCAAACTCGAAGCATTCAGTCAATCGGGAAGGCATTAGATGCACTCCCAACTAAAAAGCAAACTTGCTCCAAATGCACAAGGAAAGAATACAGACAAAGAGGAAAATCTTGAAAAAGCTATAAACGGAAATATATGCGATTGATAGATTTTAATCTTAAAATTAACCTTAATAACCAAAAGAGACAGACGGACTGAAAACCAAGCAGCTATTAAGGCACTCAACTCGATGTTCACGGCGAATACATCTGTTAATGTCATATATTATTTGTCATATTAATTTCACCAATTTTACTCATTAGTTACTGATTCACAACCAATTTAGACAGCAGTTGCAATATCCTTGATGGATATCGTTCTTTTTTACGAGGTTTCGTTTATTATGGTAATGGTTTTCTGAGGTCAAGTGGTATTTTCAATTTGAGAAGTAAATTTTTTACACGCATTTCTTGACGTAATCACTATGAAAGTATACCCATTAAATAATATAATCATTCTTTTAATTTCTTGTTATAAATGTCACCATATAGACTTATATATGTACTTTTAAGTAAACACAATGTTGGCCTTGTAGTTCAATCCCAATTAAATTTGAGTTCTTTCCCATGTATTTTGGTGCAAGTCGATAATGCATTTGAGCTTATTTTCGAAATTATTCTAGATAGCTATTAAAATAAATTCATTTGGAAAAATTACTTTTACTCAGTTCAAAGTACAAGTGAATTCAAGCGCCCTTAAATGGATGCTAAGAACGTTGTTTTTCAGCCATTCTTGATTCACTCGAACTTTTCAGGACCGTGTCGACCTGTTGAAACTTGTCTGCCCGCGAGCTTCCATCTGCTGTTACAGCGCACCATTATTTGGGTCTGATGCTGCCTTCTGTTGGCCAATCGTTGACTAATATTCTTTCTCTTATTGTACAAATCTTCTCGTCAGATAACACGATTTTCGGAAATTGACCACTTTCAAACGAAGTAATTCCTTCGCTTGCTCAAGTCAGTGTTGTTGCTTCTTGGGCGTGTGATCAATCGGCTTCTGGATCCTGAAATGATTTTTCATATATATTGGCTAAGGTTAGACATTTTTAGTTCTTTTGCCATTTCATTGACACTTCGTCGGTGTCACTCACGTGACGTTTCAGTGTTTTGATAAACAATTTCTATCACGTTTTGCGATGTTATCAGTAGCATTGGAACGAGCTTATTGTGCGATAAATGAAAACTTTATTCACTTTAAGGTAGTTAAGCTCACTTTCAGGCTGAATATATTGTAATCATCATAAAATTATATTTGTTTTCGCTTACTGATTTATTTACTTACTATTTATTTACTTTTAAAAATTTGAAATTAATAAATATATGCCTCTTGACTATGGTCATCACTCCAAAGGCGGAGTATGGAGATATTTCTCTTAATAGCTGTTCGAAGAGAACTGGGACCTACAGTATCTTTAGTTAATAGAGATTTTCATAGGTAAATATACTACATATATTTAATTGCTGGCATGACAAGACACATGCGCCAGTGCTGCAACATGGCATCGAACCACCGACCATACCACCCGATAAGGAGGCGAGGGCGCTACCACTATGCTGCCGAGACCCACCGTCTTTTAGCTAACTTATAGACAGTTGATGTCGGATCAGTCTCAAACTTGGTTACACTTTCGGAAGATGTGTTGGTCTTAGGACTAGGTATTTCTAGATTTTTAGCTGTTTCCGATATAACAGGATCCATCATTATTATTTCTCAGGGTTTTGTTTTGCACAGAGTTGCAACTCCTAAGAATCTCATTAAGCTAACTAAAGCATTCTTCGCAAGCCTTAGCTTAGTTACTTTTAGTTTTCAAATACTCAAATACTTTCAAATACTGCCAACTTATATTATAAATAATTAAATATTAATGTTTTCAAACAAGCCAATTAAGCTTATCGCTTCAGTCTTAAGGTAATTATTGTTATCAACAATTAAAAAAAAATGCTCATTCATAATTCCCAGGTATATCAAGACGTAATAATAGCTGTTGCTTTTGTTTGAAAAATTGTGAATACCCTAAAGTTCAATATTTACCGCTTAACATTTCTAGTTTTTGACTATTTGGTCATATTTGCTTGCGACAGTTTTTATGGCAACTTTGAATACACTTTTTATTTTTTTTTGTATAAAATGTAACTAACTTTACATTATTTTGGCCTACAACTTTGAGTTAAAAGTTGTTGCTTTTTTGGCTATTGTTGTTTGTGGCTATGTGACAATTGCCGCACTTGTGATTACTTCAACTGCCGTGCGATGACATCTTTTTATTTTTATTTAATTTTTTTATTTTGTTTTTCTTTTATATCTTTTACTATTATTGTTGCTGTTGTCTTTTTTTTATTGTTATGCGCACTGCGTAGAACAAGTGGAAGCTTTGTTTAACAACAACAGCAACAAGAGATACAACACCAACAGCAGCAGATACAGATACAACAGTAGCGGCCACAATTATAACAACACCACCAACAACAACAACAGCAGGCAATAGAAACAGGTAAGAAAATACAAAAAAAAAAATACGTAAAGTTTACACAATTTTGTTGGCGACAACTTCACCTGCCGCAACAGTTTGTTGGGCTTGACATTTGACAATAAAGCAAATAATCATGGGAAAAAGCTAAAGTCTTAAGACGTGCCTGAGCGTATCTTAAATGTTTTCGTTTTCGTTGGGGTTTCTTGTGCGGCTCTCCCACAAAACTCTTTTATTTTTGGTAGTAACTTCAGCTTGCTTGTATCTTTTGCTGCTGCAAACTTAAAGTCGTTTAATGGCAATTAGCTGGCCATAATTATGTAGGCCCAGTAGAGAGTCTGCTTATCAAGTGTAAAGCCACTCAAAGTACAATAAACTTAGACGTAATATTATATACTATGCCACTATTTATGTGTCACATAGTTATCTTATCTCGGTTGGTTTCTCTGAATCAAGATCTGCGCTGAGAATAAGTTTTTAATAGCTGAATTATAAAAACAACTGACATATTAGTCATATTGATCAATACTCTATCTAAAAATTATATGGAAATGCAAGCGCAATTATTGCTTGAACTATATAAAAATGATATGTCTTTCGTTTTCAACATTTTGCAATGATAGGACAATTGTGATATTTATTTATATTTATTGTTATATTTTGGGAATATCGCCTAAAGTTATTTTTTATTATTATTATTATTATTATTATTATTATTATTTATTATTATTATTATTATTATTATTATTATTATTATTATTATTATTATTATTATTATTATTATTATTATTATTATTATTATTATTATTATTATTATTATTATTATTATTATTATTATTATTATTATTATTATTATTATTATTATTATTATTATTTTTATTATTATCATTATTATTATTATTAAATTAAATAAAATATTAACACTTTTTCCATGTTAACAACAATCGTTATATTTTAAATAATTATCTACCTTATCAAATATTTTCAAAATATTTCAAAAGAAAGAAACGCTTTTAAAGTTAAAACTTACTACAAAAAAAGGGTAGCGCTTTGCTTCTTCTTATTTATGATTGAAATAAAGTTTGCCGTAATTAAAAAAAAATTAACAACAATATTATTAAATAACATTTTAAATTGTTTACACTGATTTAACAATTGACGTAAAATTAGTCACATGCAGGTTAGCTTAACTGCATATAGGCGCAATCCTAAAATCTAAAAGATTCTTCTTCCGTTTGCATTTGGTTACCAGGTCTAGGGAACACTGCCAAAAACTACACCTTTTTACTATAGATCTCCGCAAAACCGTGATGCGGTAATGGATTGTCTAACTAGGTGTATTCCTTAAGATTTTTTGCCCCCTTTCTATTTTTCCAAGGCTAATTTTACAACAAATTTTTCATTCGAGAATAAAATATAAATATTTTCTAGCCTTAAGTAAAAAAAAATAAATTATATCAAATTAATAAAGTTTAGTTTTTAGAACTAGGCTTAATTTACAAAAATTATTATTTGACTGGCAAAGCTAGCAAAGCTATTTGCTTAAGTAAATCTATATTAATTAAGGATTACGCCGCTGGGGTTCGGCCATAAACTTTAGATCCCTTTTCTCTTTGAACTGCTATGCAGTGATGAAAGTAACATTCTATGCAATTAATTTATTCAAATATAAAATAAAAATTAATCTCAGCAAGAAAGTACTAGACATATGCACGAGACAAGAAAATCAGCTAGAACTAAATATTTTGCAGCATTAAAAACTTTTGATGACTGACTTTTCAAGAAATCTATAATAAAAATAAAGTCAGCCAAAAAATCTTCTAGAGATTTTTGTCACAACCCTGATTTTTTTCATTTAGCATTTCTCATGAACTGATAACACAAAATAAATGCACGAACGCAAAAAGCTTTCTCAGAACGTTTAAAATAAAAGCAATAAAATAATTAAAATATAATAGTTTAGATTAAATTATTTAAGTTACAATTTTATTAAGTTTTACTTAGTTTTGTTTATTAAGTAATTTGTACTTTATGCGGGTGTGTGCAGGGCATCAACATAACGACTCAAACATGCTGCAATCATTCGAACCTTTTGGTGCGCTGCGCATGTATGAACAACATGTTGGCTGCATTGGTTCGATGTTCGATGCAACATTTGTTGCTTTGTATTTACGCGCTGCTCGTCGTTGGGCCAATAGTCCGCGGAAATTCAACGTCAACGGGTCAGTGAGGCGCGTGTGTCGACAAACAATTTCAAAAGCCGTAGCGAGAGCAGCAGCAGCAATTGATAAAATATTAAATATAAAAAATTTTTTGTAAAAAAAAAATTAATAAAATAAATTAAAGCTAAAAAAATAAACAGTGCGTGCGTGTGTATGCAAGTAAATTATTGACGGGTATGAGTTATGAAAAATTAAGTAAACGTAAAATTTTAAAACAAGCCAAAATTTTGCAAAAAAAATGGCAAAAATTGAAGCAAAAAAATTAAATTAAAACAATAAATGTGTAAAAATTTAAAGCATTTCACAAGTTGTGGCAACAACTTTGTTGTTTTATGCTTAACGGACTTTAGTGCAGTTTTTTTTTGTATAATTGACAAAATTAATTATAAATAAATAAAAAATAAAGTGAGTAAAGTGACAGCAAAGCTATAATGTTTAAATACTTATAAAGAAAAGCCCCTAAAGCACGAATTTTCACTCAACTTTGCAACAACAACAACAACAACTATAGCAACATGGACAACGTTTGCGTTTAATTATTTGATTTTATTTTATATACAGCAAAATAAAAATATATAAAAAAAATATAATAGTGTCTGTGTTGTCTAGCAAAGCAGCCAATGTCTGTGTCTATGCTTAGTACATAGCGTAGCTTATAAATATATGTTTTTATATATTTTATATATATATATTTATATATATAAAGATATAGCTAGATATATATGCGTATGAGCTGCGCGCACTCTGCTCTGTTTTTTCTTTTATAATTACTTTTGTCTAAAATTAGAAAACGTGTGTGTGTGTGTGCCAGAGTGTGTGTTGTCTGCTATATCGCACATCATCATCGTCATCAGAGACGAGCAGCGCAGCGGCAGGCAAAGTCAGTCAAGCAGCCGCCGTGCCGCTTATATGTAGCAGCAACAACAACAACAGCAACAAACACACACACACACATACATGCTAAGACTAGTAAAAAGACTTGCGCCAGTTGGCAGTACGCCGCATCTGTGCGGCAAAAGTGAATCAGACTGCGATCTATAAGCGGCAGCAGCTATAGCTACTACAGGCCTTATAGCCTTAGCCATAGATATAGATAGATTGCAGCTTTTTGCGGCAGCTATAGCTGCGTATCTTAAGCGGCGACACCAACAACAACAGAGCGTGCGCCCCCAAAAAAACACACACATATGCTGCATGTGTGTGTGTGTGCGCGCGCGAGGATTACAATTACAACAGGCAACGAGGCAACAAACGCACACAGCCGAAGTGCATGCAACACGAGCGCCAAATGTTCGGCAACACGCGCGCGCCTATGCGTATGTGTGCGTGTGTCCGTGTGCAACACTAAAAAACAAAGCAACATAAATAAAAATAACAACAAAAACTGCAGTGGGCTTGCAGCAAGAGAGAGTGTGAGAGTGAGAGAGAGGGTGTTAGAGTGAGCCGTGAAAACTTAAAAGCACGCGACCTTATGCGCAGTCAGCAACGCCCACCGCCCAACGCCCACGCTCACTAGCGCGCAAGTGCAACAACAAAGACAACAACAAATTATTGTGCAAAAGTGCAACAACAGTGTTGTGCAACCTCGAATCGCTTTTTTGTAGTAATTTTTTTTATTGTTATTGTTATTGTTGTTGCAATTAACCCTATATTTTGTTTTTGTCTAACGCGCAGCCAATATGCAACAACAAGCAGCAGCAGCCATACAACATATGCAACAGTCCAAACAACAACAAACACAAGCGCCGCAGTTGCGTAAATAAGTGCAAAATAATACAACAACAACAAAAAACCAAAACAAACAACAACAAAAAAACACAACGCTAAACATAGTGCTTAAAAATGCTACGAAATTATCGAAAATATCTGCAGGATAAACGAAAATACGACAAGTCACAGCGACGACGCAGCATCAGCAGCACCACCACCACCAAAAACAACAAAAACAACAACAACAACGATTATAACTAAACTAGCAAACAATAACAACAAACAATACGCATCAACGCCTTAGCCTTAAAACAGACACTGGTTGTTGCAACAACCGAACGCCAGCAGCGCAGTCGGCGCGCGTTATTGTAAATAAAGCAGCGCAACAACAACAAAACATTTTGAAGGACGCCATGTATGCGCAACATGTGCGCAAATGGAGTCTAACAACAAAACTAATGCCATTGACAGTGCTTCTAATCTACGTCAGCAACATATTGCTATTGATCACATGTGCGCCAACAACGACGGCGGCAGCGGCGCTCAACACGCAGCAGCAGCAGCAGCAGCAACACAATCTAAGCTTAAAATTGGCAGCAGACAGCGCTGCAGCAGAAGAAGAAACTTATTACATAGCAGTAGACAACAATGGCAGCAGCAGCCAGAGCAGCAGTAGTCTTAGTAGCAATAGCAACATTAAGTTAAAGCCAGCAACAGTATTCGCTGCCGCCGCCAATGCAGGCGCTGTGCAACATGTTGCTGCAACAGCGTCGCATTCTATGCAAAAAGTTCCAAATATGCTTAATAGTCAAATATTTAAATTATTATACAACGGGCCGCAGCCGCAGCGCAGTGGCAACAAACAGCGACGTCATTTATATGCCACAACAACCACAATATCAACAACATCACAACCACCAACACAAGCACTTGCAGGCGGCAGCAACTACAGCCAGCCGCCCACGCCGCCACAGCGCTTGCTAATCGAATCCTATGAACTGCCAGACAGCCTGCCGTTCAGCAGCCTCAGCGCCTTGACGCCAGCGCAACGCATGCTGCTGCAACAGCAACAAGCAGCGCGCAATCGTCGCGACTTTAGTCCACAGCAGTTTCAGCAGCTGCAGCAGCAGCATCGTGCCGCACAACAAAAGCGCAAACATGATCATCATCATCATCAACAGCAGCAGCAGCAGCAGCTGCGCGGCAAGCAGCGCAGGCGCGGACATCATCGACGAAATCAGCGCAAAAATCGTGGACGCCAACGTCCCGGACGCTATTGCTCCGCACGTGATCCCGGCCAGCTGGCCTTCGAGGCGCCCACCGTCTTTGAGGGTAAAATTATCTCCATGACACCCGATCGTCGTGTCAACTTCTCGGCCACCGTTGAGGTCAAACGCGTATATAAGCAGCAGATCAACTTTCGTCTGCCCAAATACGTGCGCCTGCAGTTTGCGCTGCGCAACAACAGCGGTGAATGTGACATCTATCGGGAGCAGCTGTTACCGCGCGGTCTGGTGCGCGGCGATCAGCTGGAGCAGGGTGTCACCTATATGCATTTTGTACAGCAAAAGGATTTGGGCAATTTTACCATACTGGGTCAGCCCATTAGGAGTACACAGCAAGTGGTGAATGCGGTCACAAAGGCGGTGAACGAAAACTATGGTGAGTTGAAAGTTTTGTATTAAAATTATAACTGCTCCTTGGAGATAATATATAATGTTCAAGTCCTCAACGACAAAGTTGTGGGATTTATTTGTATAGGCTTATGTATGATTGAGGTATTGTTTAATCTTATTGCGGGATATGTAACATCTATATCATACTTAGTAATACCAATCATATTTGTAATCCAAACCATATGTATTAGGTGTGGTTTACGAGAGTACAAAATGAGTAGGCTACACCAAAATCGACAAATCTCTGTATGAATTCCTTTTTCCTGAATTCCTAAAAGTTAGACAATGCTTACGCAAAGATCTAGCCTTATTTTATATTTCTTATTTTTTTACTCATTACCCTAATATTTAAATTGTCCCGAAAAATTCTAATAATATTTCAATAAAAATTAAAATCCCACCTAACTTTTTTAATTATCCTGAAAATATCGTTGAGCAATACTAATAATTGCCATATGCAGCCATGTCTATCTAGTATATTCAACAGTTTCTTTACCTGACTTTTTAAATTATCCAAAGCAATTCTTTGAAAAATACTTCTTAATATTCTATATAAAATATAATCTTGCCTTTTGCATTTAAGCGCATTTTGTTTAATAATATTCAAATGCAGTTCGGAAAAATTGTTCAGTTCTTAAAGTCTTTCTAGTGAAAATGGCGGCAAAATCGTAGGCACGGTTAGGACTACCTACGTCCGTAAGATCGAGTTTCAATACTGAGCTGAATTTTCAAAATCCTGAAGCTTAGTTCCTATAGATATTACCGGTTCCCCTGTTCCCAAAATATATATACACGATTTTCATTTTTCATTATATGTCCTTTTTTGGTACCAACTACAAAAATACGTATATCCGGATATTGGCTAGTTTAGTAAACGACTCTGGTATGAACTAAGCTATCCAGAGTTCAAATATTTCCTATCTTTATCACTTACATACAGAACTTCGAACTTTTATTGAGTTTTTAGTTAAGAAGGCGTTGCGCTTATAGGCGTAGCAATCCCCAATCATTCTTATTAAGACTTTCATCATTACGCCCTCATTTTAGTTCCTGGTAATATCAATCTTCACGGCATTTTCATCGCTGTTTTATTTCAGTATAAAAATCATTCTGACATTTTTAGGCGTTTAAAATAAAAATTATAATAATTTATGCCATTTGCCTAGTTTTATATGCAATCTAGAAAATATTGAAATATTATTTTATTATAAAGATCTATTGGCAGTATTCGGTAGCGTACTCACCTGTAAGACCGTAGGTCGATGGTTCGATTCCAACCGGGCATTGGAGTAGCTATTCGTTCGTATTCGGCTAGAAACTGTTACTATTCGCTTCGTCCAGCTATTAGATGAGAGAACTCCGCCTTCGCTGTGAGGACAGCATTATCCAGGCGAAGAAAGAAAAAAGACTAGACAAAAATGTATTTTTGCCAAACTTTGTTCCTCTGACTTTCATAGATCTCAATGGGCTAAGATTATCTGCTACTTTTACAGATCTTAATGGATTATATTTAGTTTGAAATTTTCTTTTCTTTTCTTTTTCGTTGGTTTATTTCTTTTATTTATGTTTTTTTTCGAAAATTTCTTATTTGCCAACTTCACGCTCTGCTAATATTCACCAGACCGAAATAATTTTATGCAACACACACTCACTCACACACTCACACTCACACAGACTCTCACACACACACACTCGTACACACTTGTACAAAACAATTGCAACTCAGGCCGTCGGCTTTTTGCGCATGCGCCGCCGCTGCACTTTGTTGCACGTCGTTGTCTGTTCTGCTGCTGCTGCTGCAGTTGCTGTTGCTGTTGCTGCCGCATCTTCTATTCAAGCAATTCGTTGAGTATACGAAAAAGCTCAGCTCAGAATTTGTAGCCGCTATTGTTGTGCCCGTTGTTGTTCTTGTTGTTGTTGCAGCAGTTGTTGCAAGTTGCACATTTTAATTAAATTCGCATTAATTTTGCTAGAAAAAAACTTTATTTTTACTCTTTTTTTTGTAGGTTTTTTTCTGTTTTTTTTTTTTTGTTGGAAAACTCGCAGTGCAGTCGACCTTTGCGGTTGGCAGTCAGCCCTAGCCCTAAGTTGTTGCAAGCAGCATTGTAGTTGTTGTTGTTGTAATTATTGTTGCGTTGCGGTTCATGAAGTTCTTCTGCCGCGTTCCTTTTTTTTTATTGTCTCCCAGTCGTCTTTTTTTTTTGTTTAATGTACTTTTGCTGCTTTGTTTCAGCGAGCGCGCAATTAGATTTTTAATTCATTTTTGCGCTCTCGCTCTGCTTGCTCTCTTCCGTCATGGCTGCCGCACACACACATACACACACACACACTCGCACGCACACCACTTGCTTGTAAGTATTGGTGCGCGCGCTGAGCCCTCAAACATTTTGCTTTCGAAATCAAACAGAAATCAGCTGCAATCAGCTGTTAGCTTTTTCTGTCGCTTTAGCTTCTGTTTCAGCCGCTGCCGCTTGAAATGCTTCCATTTTGTTTATTTGTTTTAACGTTCTTCCTCTTGCTGTCTTCAGCCCGCGCACATTCATCAATGAGTGTACAGGATATTTACTTTTCTTTGTTGCAGCAAAAAAAAAAACACAAAAAATTAATGACAAACTTTGCAAGCTTGCAAATTTCTTGGGTTTTGATTGCGAGCAACATTATTTTTAATACTCTGTAAAATTTCATCTTTTAATTTTAATGATTAAATTTCAATGTAGGCGCGACGAAATGTGAGGCATCCATTGGGACTAGTAGAGGATAGGGCATCTTCCATTATTTAATAGTTTAAGAAGAAACCAAAAAGTTCACCTCTATCTACACTTTTTTGAACAGATACTATTCATGTACAATGTCATGTTTCATATAAAACATAAAGTCATTTTGATTAATAGTATCTCAGCAGTTTATATTAAACACTCCAAAGTCGATGCATTCGAATTTATATTAGCTGATGTTGCAAGAAAACAGAGTCCTACAGATTTTTGCCATCTGCGATTTGCGATAATGGTAGTATAGACTTGCTTGCTGTGGCAAGTCGAACCAACGATGATTGGATTTAGAAAGAAGTACACACGCAATACGCTGGCGAAGGCGATAGAGACCGAAATTCGTATTTTAAGTAGTCCATCATAGCCCCTTTTTTTATATCAACAGATGGCTCACCCTTTATAGCATTAATTTGCTGTTGAATAATCTCATTTTAATATGTTCGTACAAGGACCAAGTGCATACTGAAATATATTGTTGTATATCAACAGTTGACTCACATTGGCTGATTATACAACAGTTTAATTTATTCACACTTGAACTAATTGACTGCTACAACACAATTTTAACATTATTTTGAACTGAATTTACTACGTATGTCAACAGATGACCCACCCTTTATGGGCTCTTGTATAACCTTTGATAGATGTGAGGGTGGCAGAGGCTAAATAGCCCATTGTGCCATAGCGGGAAGGGAATGGGTTAGATAGTGGTTGGGTAGGAGGGAAAGGGAAAAGTGAAAGAGGAGCGAGAGAAACGCACTACAGGAACCTCCTCCTATCTCGAAGAAAGTTGAAAAGTTATTGCAGTGGTAATTTGTGGGCTTCATCACGCTGTAGCCCAAGGTGCACAGCCTTGTTCTTGAGAAAGCTGATCAATTGCATTGGAAGTGCTTGGTATGGTCAGCCTCCTCTAGACAGGCCGTAAATGCTGGGTCAGTTCTTAAGCCCATGTTAACCATATGTTGGCCACAAGGGTTGTGTCCCGTAATGAGCCCCACCAAAGCTTTCAGATTCCTTCTTCCGAGTTGAAGAAGGAAGTCTGAATCTTTGTGTGAGGGTTCGTTCACGAAGTATTTGTTGTATAAGCTTACAACAAATATTAATTGAAATATCACAGCAACTGTACCATTTTTACAATTTATTTTGAACTGAATACAACGCCGTATATCAACAGATGGCCCGCTCTTTTGTTTGTTCTTTGGCTCTTGTATAATCTTATTTCGATTTGTACTCATAATGCTTCAACGCATCTACCATTTTTACACTTACTTTTAAACTGAATATATCGATGGATATCAACAGATGGCCCACCCTATAACTTGATCATTTGCTGTTGCATAACTTAGACTGTATTAAATATACATTAGATTGTAGTAGATAAGCTTCGCTTTGATTTAAAACGAAGTTAATTTTGGTTACAAATAAACAATATATATTTGTTTAATTTTTAAAATCAATTTCGTATCCTTCAATATGGCTCCAATGCCTATCATGCCAAATAATCACCTTAAGATATAATGTTCAAAACGCGAAGATTGATCTTTTAAGATTAAGTTATTATGGTTGTTGCAAATTGATATGCGTTGAGCTTATGGGGAAGGTATAATATAAATCCTTAAGTTTAATCCTCGAATTACATTTAATAGTTACGACTGCAGCGCATAACTTAAGTCGCAAACTATCGAATCTTCATCTTTTTCGAACAATTTTGCAAATTTATTTTTGATCTTTTTATTTTTTGTTTTTTTTTTGGAACCAATAGCTTGTCACATCAAAGTGCAAGCCGCGCTTTCATTTAGTTTTATTTTTACTAATTAAATACGATTTTTTTTAGTTTGCTGATCGTAAAAGAAATCTGCAAGTTGGAGGCAATCCATCAAACCAAAGCATTTATTAGGGTATATGGTGGCTTTGGTTTGGTTTGGTTTGCACCACAATTATATGAGCCAGCTTAACTGCAATTAACCGAAAAATTTCTAAACCAAAAAGCGTTGAGTTTATATTAATCATACGCAGCGTATGCGCTAAACCGCTGCGTTCTGCTTGGTACCCATTGAAATGGCTGCAAAACTTGAAATAGTCGGAAATTTCATGAATTAACTGGCTTACGTAGTGCTGGCTAGGTTTATTTTTTCCTTCCATTAAGTTTTTTTTTGTTTTTTGGTTTAATTTTATGCCCAATTTGCACCCACAATACGTACGACGTGCGGCAAAGTCAAGATCAAGTGGTAGGCGCGCAGACAAGCTTCGAGTCACAAAAATGTGAGTCCAATAAAACATGTTTAGTTATAAAAAATTATAAAAATATGCCATGTGAAAAATAAATAAATCTAAATTTTATTCTTTTAATTGTTGTTTGTCATAATTGTGTTGTCTGTGGATGCTGTTGTTGTTGTTGTTATGGTTGCCTAAGGTGCTAAATAAGTTAGCTGCTCATAAAACATCATTTGATTTTTCTCATGGGCTTTCCAATAGTTGTTGTTGTTGTTGTTTGTTTGCTCAAAAAAGCGGAGACAATCTGGCATATACCTAGCAGCAAACAAATCGTAAAATTCGTCATAGCCAACAACAACAGCAACAACAACCACTACTCTATAGAAGAATGCGCTTCAATGCAAGCCACAAAAATATGTTTATTTTTTTTTATTTAAATTTTTGTTTATTGCATAATTCCCCAGAAAAAAAAAACATTGAAAATCAATTTGCGGTTTGGCACTGGCAGCAATAATATACAATTTTTATGTATAGCATATAGAAAAAAATGCATCCAATAATAATACAATACATATTTTCATTGACAATAGCTACACCTTGCACTATGCGGCTTCTGTGTGAGATTTTTGTCACAGAAAGGCTGCCACTTCGTGCTACATTCCACAACTGTTTGTTTCTCGTCTGAACCTTGACTGTGAGTTTCCATTTAAGAACCTCAAAAACCCATTTACAATGATAATAATATAACTATAAAAAAAAAATTCAAAATAGCGTTACTTTGAATATATATATTCAATTAATATTTCTTTTTTCTTACTTTTATTACAAAATTTATTTGTTGCTATTTTAAAAGTACTTTGAACTGGAATTGTTACACGAACATTATAAAGCAAACTATTGAGCTTAGACTTGTAACGTTTAGAAGAAAAGAAAGCAGGGTGTCTGTCTGCTTAAATAAGAGATTATAAATATTCAAAAAGTTATTAGCAGTATTTTTTAAGTATTTTGTTTTTATATTAAAACACGACTTGACTATGTGAACTAGTTGAAGATCCAACAAATCAGCTGCAAAATTGAATCGCTGTATTTATTATTTAAAAAAAAAACCGCACTTCTACAAAACATATACAATTAAATTAAAGTTAGTTTTTTAAAAAATGCATTAATACAATATATATTATATAACATATATCTCTATTAATAGTTATTCGAATAGAACAAGTACCTATACTTTATAGCTCAATCCGAAGGGCGGTTTTTTAAAAAAATAAAGAGTTGCCTAAGCAAAAAGCGTATTTTTGCTAGCTATGCCAGCGCTAGGCAAAAGCATCAGTGCTGCTGCGGGATATCAAAATTTGGTACTCCTAACGCCACTTGCGCTGCCTTATTTCTAGGCATTTATTGTTCTTAGCCATTTTTGGGTTACTGAAGATTTATGCTGCTGGATTTCCAAACAGCTTTTTGTTGCCACAAAGCTTTATAATTTAAGTTTGTCCTGCAGCCTGCTGTTTTTTTTTTAGTAGACTGGTAACAAAAGGTTTAAAGTTCCTCGATAGGTTCTGCGTGTATTTGAAACCTTTCGCTAGTTGCCTTATGAATGCATCATTCATATCCTTGAGTTTTGGTTGCATCTCTTCAAACTCTTCTGCCGCAACGTAATTTACACAATTTTTTATCTCTATTAACTCTCTATAATTAGAGCGATGCATAGCATTAAATCAGTTTCTGCAGAAATCCTACATTACCCAGATTAAGCCTCAACGCACACAATCTTTTTGCAACTCAACTTTATTGGTTTGTGTTTTTTTTTTTAGCGCAATTTCATTAAGATGATTCATGAGCTTTGCTTTAAAATGAATTCTTCTCAACTGCGAATCCCTCAAAATTTGTCAGAAGAAATGTAATGCTTTTGAACAGAATCAAGGCTGGAAAAATCAATGTTATCCTATTAGAAACGTTTAACTTATACAACATTATTGTTTACACTTGTTACAAAGTGTCGCCCACAACAACAACTGCTTAGGTGAGAATGTTTAGAATGCGATTACACAATGGAGAAGTGTAGAACGCGAAGAGGCAGTATAGCAGATGAAGCAGCAGCACCGCTCGCTATGCTTTTTACAGCAGCGTTCACATATTTAGGTCAAACGCCTACGTACAAGTGACGGAAAACTGAAAACGGAAAAACTTACCTAACCGCTTGGCCACAATTCATCATCATCTCTCTGGCATGGCACTAGTTATAGCATGTATCTATGTTGCTGGCGACATGTATCCACTGTGTGTGTGTGTGTGTGTGTCTTGGCTGTCGAAGTGTCAACGCACAGTCTGCACCCACTAATGTGGGTTGTCTCTTAGTTGAAGGGAAACTGGGGTTATATTTATTTATTTATTTTCCTCAGCTTACCTGGTTGCTTTAGTTTCTTTTTTTTTAGTATTTTGTTTATTTTATTTTGTTAATATTTTCATTCTCTGCTTATTTAGCGTGCAGCAGACAGTCTCTTTTTTTTCGTTTCGTTTCTGGTAATTAAGTATGAATGGCGGCGCTAGCTGGCCTGGCCTTCTTCAAAACTAGCTGCTTCTTGCTAGTTCTACGTAATATCCCATGGGACTTGTTAGCAGCTACGTATAGGTGGTGGTGGTGGCTAGGTGCAGTCTTTTGGCGTGCGTTTTGGTCAAAAAAGAGGCGTCAGAGGCTGGGTACTGACTAACTGACTGGCGGGCTGTTTGGCATGCGGGAAATAGAAAATTATACCAAAATGAAATTTTCAAATGGCATGTACTATGCTTGTTGCTCTCTTCGGGTTGTATATATATATATGTATATATCTGGCTGTTGCTCATTTATGAGTTTTATGCTATTTCTGGCAGCCGCCACAACTACAGCAGCTGTATGCTGTGCATAGTCATCGGCGATGCTGTCGTCGAGCAAAATGTCAACGACTAATACTAGAACGTATAGTCGCTGCTCTAGACAAGATTCTATGGTCGCCATTTTTATGTTTTGCCAAAAATTATACGCATGTGTGTGTGTGTGTGTATGTGTGTTGCTGCAGCAGCATTTAAGTCTCTAAGCATAAATTGATATTTTTTTCGTTTTTGGAAATCAGATCTGTTTTTCTAGTTGCAAAATAAAACGAAAAAAAAAATATGTACAATTCGACACCCAGACATCAAAGACATCAGTTATAATATATATATATATATCCCATCATCATGCATAGACGACAGCAGCAGCAGCAACAACACAACGGCAACAAAAACAACTACGAGAAAAATCAATGAAAACGTTTGTTCTGTCAAAGATTATCAGACGCCTTTTAATAGATTCAAACGTTTGTTTCACGCACATCACGGCATCCATCTAACGTACGTATTTAATGGCCAGCACTTAGGGGCGTCTCTTAGAAGTGGGTGGGCATAGATAGCAGACTCGCAGCTATTCGCATTTGGTTATGCGGCTAATTGTCAAAAGCTTTCAACGGATGTGACATAATACGCTTTCCGGGCACATGTGCTATGCATTTGTCGGATATATATTTTTTGATTTATAATGATTGTCAGTTGGTCAGCTTCCGGCAGTCAAAGTCTTCAAACCCTGTCAGTATTATAGATCTATAATGGGGTACATTATTTCGTAATTGAACTTAGTGTCAAATCGAACTTAATCGTAAATAAAAAATATTGCTTCAAAAACTCACAGTTTGGGACTTCAATTATAAAAGTAAGCTGAAAGTTTTATACAAAATTCGCAGCACTTGTAAGTCCTTGAAATATATGAACCAAGATGTTGCACTATGTCGTATTGCAATCTAAGTTGTAATCAAATTAAAAATTTATATAAAAGCATTCAAAATGAAATAAGCTAAGGAAATTACTACAATCCAAAACGCCTGCCAAACGACTATAATCAAAAGCTATTCTACGCTTTCATTCGATTCAAATATGCCAAACAAAAACTGCAGATGGCGCCAGCTACTTAGTAAGCTAACTTGCAAATTTGCGCTTAATTTTCATAGCTATTGATATATGCCAAAATAAAACTGCAGGCGGCGCTAGCTACTTACTAAACTAAAATGCAAATTTGCGCTTAATTATCTTTTTTTTTTGCTAAAATCTAAAAATTCTAAGCAATAACTAAAATATTCTATATGGCGGCACTTGCGGCACATACCACACAACCAACAACACACAAAAAAAAGAAGATAAATGAAACGCTTAAGTGAAAAAAATTTAAATATTTTGGTGCTTTACTAATTGTTTTTGTTGCTGTTAATTTGTGCCCGCATTGCTTTCAAAATGGACACATCGGTGCTCACTGGGCCCATGGGGCTGCCTTTTTTTTTGTGCCATTGCTCCAAAATGCTTCAACAGTTGCGCACGCGGCGCACGCTGTACAAGATTAATAGCCAAATGCCACCAATAGCAGCAACGACAACAACACAATACAACAACACAGCAACAATAACAAAAACTATATTCAAATTGATTGATATTTGAAAAATCGTTTATGATCTTTGGCTGTGGCTCATTATGATTAGTTTCCCATGCCATGGCGTTCGAATCTTGAGCGTTTTCACAGTTGCTGCTCGCTTGAGTTCGTCTTAATGGTCCAGCACGAGCTTTGCTTCCCATCGCAATTAAGTATTCTTGAGATACAATATTGACTGCGTTGGCGGCGCTAATGCTTTGAACTCTGAACCAGCGGGTTGGGCGGCCAATTCGACAATTGGTTATTAATATCTATGGTTAAGTAGATCCAATTGTTACTGTGCCGAGAGTGTGTGATTGTGTGTTTGGTGTGTGTATGTGTGCATATGTGGTGTGTGTGTGAGTGTGCCAGTTAACCACGCGCTCAGCCTGGTTAAGATTTAAGGTTTGAGCTTGAGTTCGTTCGCATGTCGAGGACATGGTCAAAGTCATTTTTACCAAAAAATTTATGATTTTGCTTATTTTAAGCAAGAGAAATCAAGTCAGTAGTAGCATTGACATTGGAGAGGACAGGTCAAAGTGGGCGGCAATATTTTTAATACCTCTCCCTATTGAAAGTAGCTTTCCATGTTATTTCTTTTGCATTTTATGCATTAAGTGCATTTGAGATCCTTAATTTTGGTTGAACTATTTCATTTTCATGTGCGAGCGTCTTTGCGTAGTGTTAGCCTCCCACTCACGGTAAGATGGGCTACTAAAATTAGGCTATTTGGCTAAACACGTCTTTATTCAGTTAAGATACCGCCTTTCGGAATTGTTTATAAACAGTAGATACCGGGCCTTTGAAACGATTACAGCAAAGTCAATGGGAATAATTCGACTTTTTGTGCTTGTCCAAAAGCGGAGGCTACACTACTTTGCAAAGGTTCATTAAAAGCCTACAAAAGATCATACCAACTCACAATTGCCCCTAAATGAATCTTTCGTTAATTGTAATAGAGTTTTATGTTTTATCGAAAAAAAAAACATTTACCTTTATTACGTGTTTTCAATGAAATGCCACCTCGCTCAGAAAATTAATCTCAAACATCCCTTTATTTCGTTTTCGGAATCAAAATCTAGATAAATCGTTAAAATTGTGAAATCGTGCAATTTTTTTGCGCTTGCCTAACATATTTGGCTTGGAATCACTTCCAGAGTATATGTATTTATGAGTTTGTTGCATCTATATTGTGGCATGTCAAAGAGCGCCATTTGCTATCTTAATTACGCATTAATTACAACAAACATTAATAATGTCATTCTGTGTGTGCAGCAGGTCTGGCGGTATCTGCTTCTTGGTTGCAGGCACATTCCAGAGGGCTGCTTGGTCGCACTGGACGGGCGTGCCACTGCCAAGTTGAAAAATTTGCCTTCTAAATTGCAACACGCGCGTATCTCTCTGCCGCTCACTCTGTGGCACAGCTTCTTAAGCTTCAGAAGCTCTGACAATTTAGTCGATTTCTCGATCATAATCGCAGCTAAGTTGCTGCAGTCGTTGTGGCAGCCAGCTGTGGCAGCTGTTGCTGTTGTTTCTGTTGATATGCACATATTGCCACATCGTAGCATTAAATGGCTTAATCTTTTATATTTGATATGTAAATATTTGAGTTATTTTACTGAGCGCCATTTGTGGCGCTCGCTGCTGTAAGTGCAACAAAAGAGCAGCGCAACGAGCAACTGAAGAGAAAGTCTTGCCGCAATGCGTTACCTGCGTGGGAAAATCTTGGCAAGTGTCGTTAATCTTTATGCCCTAGCAGCAAGTCACTTACAGGTATCACTTGGCCTAAGGTACAAGGCGCACACACACGCAGTTACACACATGTGGTCCAAAAAGGCTGGTCCGGAAATTCCCCGCGCGCCCTCTGTGCAAACTGTAAATTTTTGGCATTTAGTATGAAATTTTCTTGCACTTGCCCGATTTTCCGCTTGGCCAGCGGAAATACCCAAAAACTGTGTCACTTGGCTGGCTGGGTTTGCAACAAAGTTGCAACAACAACAACTAAGCTTGTCACTAAGTGCAACATTTCGTTTTCAAGCAAAAACAACAAAAATTATATAAAATATTTATTAGCATGCCGTCAGACGTCAGCGTCGGCGTCAACTGCGGCGTCACAGCCAACTGCGGCCAATTGTGCCCAATCATGTTTAGCCAAGTTGTTGCTGTTGTTGTTGTAGCCATTGCCGGCCGGCAAGCTGACCGTGTGCTAAAATACAAAAAAAAAAAAAAAACAAAAAATAAAGCGCGCCGCTGCTGGCAGTGGCCACCACCGCCCAGTGGCCATTTGTGCACCGCTGCAGCTGCGCAGCTGCCGCCAAACGCGTGTTCACATTTATATACATACATATGTGCATGCATATATATATAATATGTTTTTATGTATTTTGTTTTTTGGTTCCCATGCTTTGTATGTACACGCACACACACCTCACACACCTCGACCAAGTCGCACTTCAAGTTGCATTTTTAGCAGCATTTTTGCGCTGCATTTTTATTCATCGCCGCTGGCAACAAATTTGCGCGTAACTCTCTTAAACTCGAGCTGTTGTTGTTTTAGTTATTGTTGTTGTGGTACAGTAGTTGCTCACAAATTAGAACCAGACAGGCTTGGACAGTTTAACAAGCCCAACAAAATTTGGCTATAATTTACAAACGTTGCAGCAAAAATTTAGGGGGCGTGTTAGAGCAAATGAATTAAAATTGCCCAAGGGACTCGATAAACTAGTAATTACAATTGGTTAGAATTGGCCAACAATTTCCTATGACGTCATGAAAATAAAACAAAAAATAACGATAATACCATAATATCAAACATTGTGGCCAATAGAGTTCTAAGTACTAAAAGCCAAACCATGCTGCCTGCGTTTGTACATAAAGCAATTTGCAACTGGTGTTTGTAAATTTTATAATTATTAAAATAGAAATTATAAATAAAAATTATTTGTTTTAGTGCTTATGCCTTAAGTATGCCTTAAGGGTTTGCTTACCTGTGTGTTTGCCACGATACCATACTGTAATTTTATGACAATTAATTTTTTAACTTTTATTAAAAAATATTTAGAAATTCCAATGAGTCCTGCAAGGAGTTAAAGGCCGAATTGATAAGCATAAAAATCGCTCAGTCAACAAATTCCTCGTGGAACAGGATCCTTCGCGCAGCTGTTTGCTAACGACTGAGAAAAGAAATGAAGTTGTGTTGACTGCTATCTTGACAGCTTCGAAAACAATCTTGCAACTAAAATCCGTAGAAGAATGAACTTTCTCAATGATTATTAAGGTTACCCAAAGCAGTTTGGAAGACATTCTAAAGTAACCTTACTTCTAATAGCACTTCACCAATCATTCTCAATTGAAATTATCAATAAGAAGATTGTACCCAATTCTGAGTTTCCACTGTACTTGTTATTGCTGTTGTTGTTATTTGCTGGCCATTGGCTTCACCTTGTGCCCCAAAAGCTATTTAAATGGTATTTAAATGCTTCTAAATGTTTTATTTTGCTTATGTTTTTTTCGCATTTAATTTGAATTTTTTCTTAGCAGTTTTGTTGTTGTTGTTGTTGCTTTTATTGTTATTTCATTATATTTATGAGTATTTAGACTTTATGAATTGCAATTAAATTACTTCAATTAGTCAACAAAAAATGTCAACATTTTTATATTAAATAAACTCGATGCTTAGCAACATGTTGCTGCAACATTGTTGATATGAAAACAAAGAAAAAAGCGTACATTTTTTACTCACACATAAATTATATGTTTTTATTAATAAACATACACTTACGGCCACACAAATATGCACAGCATTTTTGCGCTGTTGTTGCATAGATAGAGTCATCTGATTTTGTTGTTGCATGCCACACACACTGTGCATGCAATAACAAAATGCTGCTGCAGCTAAATGGGGTAACACCAAAGCTTCAATTCTCTTGGTCAACTCCTTATAGAGCAGAAAAAACAAAATTTTTGAACTTTTTTTTAAAAGACTTGCTGAACCAGAACTAATAAATTGTTGAAGCGAGACTGGTAAATACTATGTATATATTTATATCAATTTATATATATATATTTTTTGAATTAAAGCCTTTTTAAATAAAATTCTTTATTTACTTTTATTTAATATAAAAAGATAAGTAGGTGTCAAGAGCTTATTTTAAATATTTTGAGTGAAAGCTAGACTTAATGTTTAATTAAATTAAAACTGATTTTTCTTTGAGTTCTTCAAACAAATTAGCATTTAAAGAATATTTCCATATTTATCTCAAAATATTTATCAACAAAGATAGAATATAATTTTCGCATAACTGGCACATTTTTGAGTTTAAAGATTTAAAACAAAACTTTTAGAATTAAAAAAAAATCTCAAAATATTTATTGACAAAAATGTCGTAAAATATAATTTTCGAATGTCTGACAGATTATTAAGTTCGAAGGTCTTATAAGC
Organism: Chymomyza procnemis; assembly: GCA_035046065.1. Lineage (NCBI taxonomy): Eukaryota > Metazoa > Arthropoda > Insecta > Diptera > Drosophilidae > Chymomyza > Chymomyza procnemis. Next base: position 4,670,607 of record JAWNOJ010000013.1, on the reverse strand, counting down.
ACTAAAATCGAAATATTCTACATTTGAAGTATTTTCACTTTGTTTGATTATAAATGTTTTTGGTGCTTCATTTTGAAAATAAGATCGAAAAGACCTCACAGTTCGTACAGAATATTTGCAATGCGCGATTCTTGTGTTGAATTCAGCAAAGCAGAATTTGGTTTTTGACTTTGCAACCAAATTCACTTGCTTTTACATAATCATAAGCACTATATCAATTAACTAATTAAGCTTTATATTATATAAAAATTTTAATTTGAAAAAAAAAATATATTAAAAAAATGTAACTTTCTCCAAATTATAAGTAAAATTAAATTTATGAGACTTGAGAGAAATTCAAATAATTATAACTTTTATTAATTTTGCATAATGCTATAACTTCGGTTTCGAAGAGACGAAAATAAAATCAAATTTTAAGCTCATGGAAATGGAATTGTAGCCAACTTTGTGCCAAATGCCAAGTACTCTCTACTAAGTGTATAGCAAATAGAAATAGTAACAACAAACAGCAACTGTTGTTCTTTTTTAACTTGTTGCTTTTGCTCCTGCAAAGGCAAAGGCGAGGGAACACAACAACAACAGCAGCAACAATAACAACAAAAACCAAACAACTGACTGGCCAACACATGCTTGACCGAGCCAGCGAGCGAGTGACCAACCAGCCAGCCAGTCCGTCAGCCAGTCGACCGCATAAAGCATAAAAAGCTGCAGTGCAGCAGCAGCAGCCGCAGCACAAGAAGTCGAAAAAAGTCATTATATGCAACGTTCAACGATTGCCACCAGCAGCAGCAGCAGCAGCAACAACAACAAGAACTATGCCTGTGGCTTTGCCTGCGACACATTTGCTTAAATAACAACAACAACAGCAACAACAACCACAACGAACAGTCGTCGTAGTAGTTAAAATGATCGTAGCCAATGCAGTCACCGCCACCGTCGCACTGTGGTACGCAAACCGTTTTTACACAGCAAATTTCGATGCAATAATGCATCGACTTACTAACATATCTAACGTTAGCAAAAACCATTTACAGAAGCAATAAGCTGTATCTCATCCATCAAAGTTGAATGAAACCTACTCGTGTCAGCCTTCAGACGCTGCTAGGAATTCAACGGATTGAGCTTCAAAGTTTTGAATAGAATTCAGCAAAGACTGTGAAAAACGATTAATTTTAGAAAAGCTCCAACTCAGCGTCAGGAATTTTTGAAACTTTTAAATAAAATAAGAAACAGAACGTGTTTTACGGCTTTGATTAAGCCGAAATGCGCTATTAAAAGTCTTAGTCTTTGGCAATCATTTAATTCTTTGCATTTAATATACATCAAATGACTTTTACTTATGGATGGGAAAACAGTCGTTCTTTTTGCAAACGAAACTTTTTTTCTTTGAAAGTCTTGCAGTAATTAATCATTGAAATAATTTTATTATAGGAAGAAAATCGGTCTTCTTAATTTTAACAGAACTCATTTGAAGTTGTTGTAGAAATTTATATTGGTGTGCAAAAATAATAAAATTTTCTTATGGAAGAGAAAACAAAAATTTTTGCTCACAAAACCCTTTTAAAAGTATGGCAGAAATAAATCATCAAATTAACTTTATTATTGGAGAAGTATCAGTCTTCTTTAATCATCGCAGAACTCTTTTGAAAGTGTTGTAGAAATATATTTTAGTATGCGTCAAATGAAGGGAAACAAACATCCTACTTCCGCACAGAACTCTTTTGAAACCCCAATGCATTTTCCTTATGAGAGAGAAAAAAAACTTCTAAAAGTGTGGAATAAAGGTATTTTAGTTTTCAAACAACCTCTTCATGTTTTCATTCAAATCTTTTTTATTTTGGCACGAAAGATTTGTGATTCTATAGAAATATGACAAAATAAAATGCTTGCTATATGGTACAATTTTTAGTTTATTTCGATAATTTTCCTTGTTGTTTGGGATTTTAAAAAATATCTAAAGAATACATAGTAAATTGGAGCAAATGTTAATTTTCTAGCATTTTGCAGCAAATATGCTTTGTGAAGCAATTTTTGCAACCACTGTGCGTCATCATCGGCGCTGCCGTTTGTTGCTTGTTTGGCGACTGCAACCGCTGCTGCTGCAGCACCCATTTTTTTATTGCAAGTAAAACTGAGCAAACTGCATGCAGCGGGGCAGGGCACAGATGTGAAAAAAAAAGTCGCTTTGGTGTCTTGGATTTCCAGTTTTTGGTTCCCACAATGCAAAATTAGGTACGACGACTGCTGCTGCGAGTGCAAGTCGAGTGCAGCAGCAACAGCAGCAGCGTCTTCGACGTCGTCGTCGTCATCGTCCCCATGACGTAATTAGCATAGAGTAGTCGGTAGCCATAAAGCGAATTTACCGCACAGCGCGCCAGCAGCCAATTGTCGAGTTGGCGGAGGTAGAAACGAGGAGACGCGTCCCAGACAGCAAAGCCAACGCACCAAGTGAGAGCTGGCAGTCAAGTGAGAGATTGGTGCTGCTGGTGGGCGCATAGTGGGTTATGCGAGTGAGAGCGGGGTGTCAGCCATTTTGCGCATGTGTGGCGTGCGAACGCGCAGCTGGACAACTAAGACGCAGAGCACGACGTGAGGATGTCGGCGGCAATGGCTCATAACTCATAGCAGTTACCTTCATTGCAGCTGCTTGTTGTCGTCATCAACGTCATAATCATCATCATTGTGCTCATAATGAACATATTTGTTGTCGTTGCAGAAATAAAAACATTTCGTTTAACGATCTTTATCGTTGCGATTATTGATTGTCCATGCAGTTCAGGTTAGTCAGCTGCTGTGCAACATGTTGCCAAAACATTAGACACACTTGTTGCCATGCAACATGTTGCCGCATTCCCTATATTTACTGTAGCCATTAAAATGACTGCTACATACATATATATATATTTTTTTTTTGTTCTTATTGTTGTCTTTGTGCTTGTCGTATATATAAAATTCTTGGCATACTTGCCACTGACTGACAGTGCAACAAAAAAAAAAATGTATATAGCCAAAGAAAGGGGCAAGTTTAAGATAAACTGCGCCGTGGCAGCTTCTGCTCCTTTTAAGTTAGCCAACCACTTATTACGTAATTATTTAGCCAGCGTCAGACCAGTGAGCAAAAGCGCCTTGGGGCACGTGTTGTCTTGTTGCTTGCCATTGCATCCCGCCGTTCAGTGCGACAGCAGACCAGTGCGGTCCAGCCACTTGAGCACCTGTTTTAGTAGGCTTAACTTGCTGTTGATGCTGCTGCTGCTGATGCTGCTGCAGCTCAGCTATTTATGCTATAATTTGCGGCATGCAGCAGTGGCAACAGCATTGGCTTGGCATGCCACAAATGCCGCAGCATCAACGCTCAGTCTGCCTTAATTCAATTTGCATGTGTCTCAGTTGCGCTTACCCGCAAGCCTTACCAGGCTTGCCGCAACAGAGTGCCTGCTGCTGGCACGCTTTGGCAGCTCTACTATATCAGAGAGTCATCGCACGTCGACTAGTCGTGTACGTTATTCTCAATGTTGTTGCAGCTTTTAAACTGTAACTTGTTATAGCCGCTGTGTTGATGATTGGAAGTTGTTTTGGCAATTAGTCTGATCGATTTGCAATAGGAATTGAATTTATTACTCATACGCCCCATTGTCGTTTAATCCTTATGCATTTCAATGCTTTGTATGAAGAACTGGGTAGGCGTTCTGACTGACCAAGTTGAAACTCATGAAAAATCTTTGTCCAATTAGGCTTCTAAATTGCAAAATTAATAAGCCAATAGTGTCCATTTACTTAGCTGTTTTAGCACATAAAAGTGATTGGGAACTAATTGCTTGTGCCTAGAACAGACTCCAAACCATAATCATAGTTGACGTTTTATACAAAAGCCTGTTTTTCTTATGTACTCCCAAACTTTAGTCTAAAACAAGAACTAGGTTTAAATTTAATATTCTTTCTTTAAAATGAAGCCACAATAATTGTTTTAAAACTGTCTACGCTGCGCAATTTTTTATATATATATATTTTTTTTTGTTTTTATTAAACGTTAATGTGTTTATAATGCATTTTGAGATTTCATTTAAGTGCGTCACCAAATTGTCAAAATAAAAATGAATTAAATATAATAATGAATACTAAAAAATGTTTGTTTTTATACATTAAATAATTTGCTTGACATTTCCCACGCTGCGTATACAGCACATAAACTTCAAATCAAATTTGTTAAACAAGAAATATAAAAAAAATATAAATTAGTGTCACAAAATTTCGTACTTCGTACATTTTAATGATGAATGTGGTGATGCTATAAAAATTTCAGCTGTACGCGTAATAGTTTTTTTTTGAAAAGAATAATAAAAAATGCGTCATTAATTTTATAATAACTCGGAGTAGTGTTAGTTAGTACAAGGGTAGCACCCTAACAATTCCATATATATATAAGAGTTAGCCTAGACTTGACAGCTGTGGCCTGAGGGAAAATAAGTTGGCTGATAAGACATTGAAAGCGCTTTGACTTTAACTATATAAAGTGCTTCTGTGTTTTAATAATATCTATTGTTTGATGTATTTAGTTAGTTTCGGAATGCTTGACTTGTGTTTTGCAATTCATAGATTCACGCCATTGCTAGCGTTTAAAGTTATCATCGCTTATGATACTAAATATAAGCTACCTTCCGCGTTTTTTGCCTGCATTTTCTTATCGCACCAGACAAACATTCAGTTTAACTTCAAACAATACCTCTACTATAATTTAAACAACATTATAAGATAAGCTGTGAGAGAATCCCAAAAGTGCTGAGAACTTTGGCTTTTTTGCGTCAAGTGAAAGCTAAAAGCGCAAGCGTTGACAACTGTGACGTAGTTGGGCCACGCGGCGTATGCGTAATATATGATACGTGCAAACGTATACGTGATATTTTTTTTTTGTTTTTTTTTTCGTTGTTTTTGACAGTAGCACGAAGCGGATAAATCTTGAAATTGTACTCAACTACCGGGTAAAAAACTTGTTGTTGCTTATTGCTGTTTGATGCATCTTTATTTAGACACAAATATGTGGCATGTTGCGTACTTTTCACCAAATGCAGCAACTTTACAATGTTTGTTATAGCTTCGTAGGTAGTTGTTTGGTTTTGGTCTGGATTGACTTCATTATTATGCAAAGAGGGTTGTACTATTTATCCAAAAATGGCCATGGCTAATGATGATGATTGCCGGATTGTTGTTGCTTGGCAGCCTTTTTGTTATTTTGCCTTGCCACCTGTTGTTGCTACTGTTATTGTTTATATGTCATTGGCAATTGCTTGTTACTGTCTATTTTTGAAATATATATAGTTTTATTGTGTGCTTCCCCCAAATAGTTGTATTTTTTGGCATGTTGTGCTTCTCAAGAAATGTAATTAACATTTGGCCGTATTTCCAGTGAAAATTCATTTTAAACTTAAATAGTCTGATCACGTTGTTGTCTGCGTTTGTTTCGTTTTGATTTTTTTTTTGCGCCCCTCAAAGCAACAAGAAACTAATTAAATGCCAGAACACTCAACAGCTTTTCATTTGTAGGCATAATACCAAAAAAAAAAAAAGAAAACTGTATAAGAAAAAACATTGGAAAAATTATGGCATAGCAATATTATATATATATATTTTTTTTTTAAATATAAAACGCGCAGGGCCAAAACACCGCTGCAGGTTGTCAGGCCTCAGAAGGGCAGCCCCTTTGGTTGCCTTGGCTTAGTCAAGCATATGATGAAATATTTATTTGAAATCTTTCATGTTTCATAAATTTATGTGCAATTTATTTTTAAAACAACGCGACGTACACGTTGAACATAAGCAACATCATGATTATGATCAAACTGATGATGATAAAACAAAGAAGTTGCCGCCTTACTTGCTGACAGTCAAATGAGCAGCAGTGGCAGACGCTTCCAGTGTATGCAAGAACGAAGTCATCATATGCATCTGTAGAGCAGTCTGTGCAACTGTTTGCTATTGTTCTTGAGCTCATTTCTTTCTAATTAAATATGCCTAATTAGAGCTGTGACTACAATGTGTGGCGCCATATAAATAGTTTTGGCCAAAATGTGAACAGATCAAAGAGTTCTTTGCCGCAACCAAGTTGTTGTGGGGCGCGCCAAGGTGCCAACTACTACATATATATATAGTCTAGAGAGTAATGGGAAAAATGTTTTGAAAGAATTATTGCTATGATCCAATAGACTTAATGCATCAATGAGCAAAACTTCGTAGGGCCTGCAGTTTAGGTAATTCATCTATATATAAAACTAACGAATTAAATGTAATAAAATTATTGCAGTCTGCCCAAAACTTAGTTTACAATGATTTTTTTGAAGCGTTTTTAGTTGTGGCACTTAAAAGAAGTGCAATCATTGGAAAGCATAGTTTTTTTAAAATAAAATATGGCCACACTGCTGGCGTTCAAACACTACAATCAAGCAAGCACAGCTCGTTGTTTGATTTCAAACAAAGCCTACCATCAAACCATCGAACAAGTTGGTTGCAAGACTTTTACTTGATTTGGTCACACTGTTTTCAAACAATTTTGCTTTGAACCATTAGATTCCACGTGCTGCTCAAAATCTTTGCAATAGTTAGAGAAAAAAACATTGTGAACTACTATTAATGAGTCGGTCAGCCCGCAAAAGCTATGTACTTTAATAGAAAGTTCCTTACAACTCATTAGAATTGAAGAAAATTTACTTTTTTTTATGCTGTAAAAAATTGTTATTTATTTTTGGACAAAATTGTTATAACTTAAAGAAATACATAGAAGCTCTCAAAACTTGTTAAATCTAAACTTCTTAAATATACTACACAGCATAATTGTATACAGCATATATTTTTAGTTATCTTTAGAACAAACACTATTGTGAATGTGTTAAAAATGCTTTGATCTACTCAAAGCTGTTACAAATGCTTTATCATATCAATCGGTAAAGTTGCAGTTTCAACTAACCCGCTGATACCATTAAAGAGTGTTAAAAACGCACAGAACCATGGGTGTCTTAACTACTGCGGCGTCATCATCATCATTATCAAGCACATCATGGTGGTTTTTTATCAAAACTGATATGAAAACAATTAACAGGCGCTCAACATGCAACACTGCATGAATTATTTTTTATTTATAGAGTATTTTTTTTTTTTTTGATTTTCTTGTATGTTTCCATAGAATTTGTCAAGCTGTGACTTTGATCTGCGGAAATGTTTACTGTGGCAAATAGAAACAACTTAATTTGATTGCAGTGCATACGAAAAAGAGAAAAACAAAATAAATGTAAAAAGCAAAAGATTTTCAACACAACTTCAAGCTGCTTATTTATAGCAGCAATTTATATGCTCCATTTCATTGAAAAACATATTCGGAAAAGCGTTGAAAATGCGCCACTAAAATATACACGCCAAATGCAGTGGCAGTTGTAACCCCTTTGAAGATGGCGCACGCCCTCAGTTTGCCCCCAAAAAATAAATACATATAATATATATGTGTATGCCCTCGTTGTGGAAATTCTTCTTCAGCTGCTGCTTGGTCTAACCACTTGATTGCACTTTTCTTAGCATAAAATATAAATTTATGTTGCTCTTCATATAACAAAAACAACTCGAAAAACAAAAAGGGAAAATGAAAACAAAATGGAAAAATCTATATAAAATCGATTTTCACAGTCGCTGCTACTGCGTTCACTGCGCTGCTGCTCTTTGCAACAATGAAGCGCCATTGAAGCGCAACCAAATTAATCTTTCAACGACAATTACAATTAATTAAAACGCTCCCGCCGACGCGAGCTCTCCGGCTGCCATATAGAAATTGCTTGTAGAACTTAAAAAATTTGTTGGCTCAAAAAAAAATTTTGAAATTTTTTCCTCAAGTATTGTCTTGTTATAAGTACTGCAAAGTAATCATCATAGAGGGTGCCTTTTTAGCAACTACTTGAAGTCAGTACTTTTGGAGTAATAGTGTGTTGCCTTAAAACATGGGTTAAAATATTGAGACGACAACCAAAAACAAATGTGATAAAATATGATAAAAACCATAAATTCCTTTGTTAATAATATAACTGAAAAATATATACATGTGTTTTACATAAATATATAAAAACCTAAAAAAAAAATTAATAAACCAATAATAATTTCATAAATAAAGTTTTTTTTTTTAAATCTGTTAAAAAATAATAAATTGACTAAAAAATATATATTATTTATATTACATATATAATTAAAATTTAATATAACTATAAATATAAACAAATTAAAGTTAAAAATAAAACTTAAAACATATCACTAAATATAAAATATTTTTTTAGTAAACTAGGTGGCTTCGCCACTGCTCGCTTCGTTCGACAACCCCCATACCTTTCTACTATCGCTCTTTCTGCATATACCTCCCCTATATCCACATATTCTGCAGTTTTCCTAAGTCTCATTCTTAACTTCAACTCCTGGCTTTTTGAATCTTATATTTTTGTACAAATCCAAGGCACGCTCCCTTTTTTCCCAATTTGTTCTTTCTTCAAATGCCTATATAATTCGTAAAGTTTACTTTCTACTTTACTAAGCTCATAAATAAATATAGAAAGAAGTAAACTACTATGTTTTAAATTATTACTATTTCAAAAGAATTGTGACAAAATCTTTTTATTTAATGCCAAACAAAACAATTTTTAAACATTGGATTTAAAACTTAATATTGTATGGCCATACAGAAACATAAATAAATCGAAGATTCGGCCAGAAAACTATACACATCATCCGTTGAGTTAAGCGGCAACAATTTATAATCGCTTTGATCAGTGCTCAAACCGAAGACTTGCTTATGTTGCTTAAAGTCATAATAGGAGCTTTTCGGTACCATAGCAGAAAAAACAACATCCGTTTTATCGTTGAATTGTGAAACAATTTTGAGACAATATTTAAGCTGGGATATTTCTTTACATTCATTAAGTTCTATCGACAGTTTTAACTGCCAAGTTTGATCAAAACCCACAAATGAATTTGACACGAGCTCAGTGCATAAACGTTCTGTAGGATCGTCCACAAAATTTAACAATATTTTATCGTAAAAAACGTGATCTGCCGATAACGTACGTTGAAACTCCACTAATCTGACATCGTTCATTTTTTTGACGTTTTGCATTTCTTTGAGTGCAAGTACAATTTCATCAGCCGATTTATCATGAAACTCACAATTTGCCTGATGAGCTTCACATTTCTCGAATGGACCACACCAGTTACAACCCAGGCAATGGTTAACACAGCTCACCTCTTTTTTCATGCACTGCTTCAGATGCTGTTCCATATAATCAAACTTCTCCAACAGTCCGCAATTTTTACACTTTATATGCATGTGACGTAAAATTTGAGAGAGAACATTATTTGTGGCACTAGGAAATACAGACGGCATATTGTCGCCACATGAAGGGCAAACGGGAGATATCTTTGATATTTTTGCCTTCGTCATAATACGAGCCGTACAAACGTTACATATCAAGTGTCCAGAGTTGCATTGATGGAACTTGTTTGGATCAGGAAGCTCATTACAGCCTTTACATATAAAAAATTGGCGTAAATGTTGAATTGTATCTAAGCGTGGCTTTTTGGCATCGTTGCCACCGCCACCATTGGGGGCGCCACGTTTAAATCCAATCATTGCGTAGCAAAATATTTATAACCAAATATATTATTTTATTTTAAGACAATGTTTTTTTGCCAAATATTACAATTTGAATGCAATGATTTAATTCTCAATGCTTCATTATTATAAAATTAGGAACAAACAGAAAATAATGTTGTTTATTATGATTGGAAAAAATGTTAAATTTTTAAAAATAATTTCGATTAAATCATTCTCTACTTTTCATATGCTAAATCAAATATAATATGTTGTTAAAATTGCTCATCAGTCGAGATGACTGCATATGAACAGAAGTGTTCGTCTGCCGTTGGGACAAGATCTGCTATTTCAGTGGGCTCTTTCATTGTTTTGCTGAAGAATGACTTTGTTATGTTTTTTTTTATATTGTGGCCGTTTTTCGTTTAGTTCTTGACTGAAGCACATCAACTGCGTTCGATATGGAGCCACCGGGTATAATTTTACTTGGCCTCAGCAGCTCATAAGACAATACGCCTCGCTGGTTCCATCTAATACAGAGCATGACTTTGTACGTGAATGTGTATTCAGGTTTACCCCAAGACTTTTTGCGATTTGTTTATAGTAATGCACCCAGTTCTCTTCGTAAGTTACGATGCGATAAAGCTATCACAATCGATTTTGCCTTTAAAAAAGCAGTTCACAAGCAAAGGAAAATCTCTCCTTTTCAAATCATACGGAACGCAGTGTCCTTATTGTCACTTGCAATTAATATCAATAGTTATTGGAAAACAACGAAACACAAGTTGCAATCAAAATTAATCGTCATTAAAACACAACATAAAATTAGACTAAAATAGCTGTTGTTAGCTCAAATATGGAAATTTAAATGCTTTAGGCAGAAAATAAATTTACTTTCTTGCCATTTTTTTTAGTACAAAAAGTACAAAAATACTTCCCAAAAAAAACACCCTTTATAAAGCTGTCTGTATCTACAGCTGCTTGTTGCACATTGGTGTTTGTATTGGTGGCGGTGTCTGGCGGCCATTATTAAACCACAACAACAAAAAACATAAACATTTTGTTAATTTTGTTGTTTTTTCTTTTTTTTTATTTGGTAGAGAGAATTGCTATTTTAATTTTCATCTTTTTGACTTTCTTTTCAATCGCCTTGTTCTCATGGCTTTTGCTCAATATCTCAATCTGTATCTCAATCTGTTTACATATAAGTACATATATATGTAGGCACTGTGTACTTTATACATCAGTTGGTTGTTCACTAATTACAAAAAATCAAAAAAAATAAAAAAGATGAAAGCGCACGGCTTGGGGCCGCCGCCGCCGCCGCTTGTGTGGCCAACCAAGGAGGAGAGCAGCAGTGGCACTGGGCTTTGGGGCAGGTGGTGTCGACAGTGGCGAAGGGCAACCAAACAACAACAATTTGATCGTGCTGCCTGCTAACGCTACGGCTACTTAATTTTATATTAATGAACATCATCAAAAAGTAGACTAGGGAAAAAAATATCCCAATTAAAATGTTGCAATAGTTTGCACTATTTATTTATTTATTTATTTTTCTTTTTGTTTTTTTTTTTATGTCTAAGACTCTTTTCATTTACTGTCTGGGGCGTTTTTGAAAATGCTATTTACAAGTTTTTTATTGATGGAAAATTTTTTTCGCAACATAAAATGTATATGCTTTACTTTTATTTTATTTATGTGGCGCACGCTCAAATTGATTGACGAACTGTTTGAAGCGTTTGGCAAGTTGAAAAATTTTTGTTTAAACAAATATTTCGTTTCTTTTTTGTAGTTTTTAATATGTATAGTACATTGTGTAATGCATTTATAGCTGCCACTTTTATGTACACTTAACTATATAAACAAAGTTGTTTTAATTTTGCTTGAACTTGTCTTGTTGAAATGTATATGTATATAGGCAACATTATTTTTTTCCTATATCTTTAATAAACTAAAAGTCAAATCTTTAGCGAAGTTAAATTCTAATGTGAGTTCTTAAACATACTATATTTAAGTTGATTCTAGAATATATGGTATATACTATTTTAAATCGAGGTATTTGACTCAACATTTTGCATTGGAACTACTTTAAATTGATACTCTGCATATTAAGCTAAGTTTGTTTTAAATAGATTTAAGTAGTTTTTTAAACAGTGCAATCCATTTGGTGTTAATAATACTAATATTAATGTTTAGAATATATTTGATTTAAATATATTAAAGCAAATGTCATGTAATTGTGCTTTTCGTGACGTCTTAAAGGTTCGAAGCAATTAGCGATGGCGATTTGAGTGACATCTACTTTATTATCTTCACCAGACTAAATGACACGGAAACTTTTTCGGAGTGCTATGATGTCTTAAAAAATATACTGATTCATATCCGACAATATCGTTTGTTGAATTGGCTATCGAGTAAAAAATCTGGTTTGCCGCTAAAAATTTGATGCCAAAATTTTTAGACGTTTACCTTAGAAACAGTGTCGAAACACAAATCTAATAAACCCATATATTCTTTACGGTTTAAGATGCTTTGCATTTAAAACTTACTTCTTTTTTGAGTAAGTCTTTAAAAAACAGATTTTTAACTTGGATGCTAATTGATGAACTTTATTTTTTGACGATTTGGTAGAGATAAAATTTTATGAAGCAGTGTATTTTTTAAGTCCGATATTTCCCAGCAAAATTTTCGTTTTGATCATTTTTTTTTTGTGAAAATTTTGTGTATTTTTGTGGGTGTGTTACTGGTCTGCTTGTTGGTTGGTTGGTTGCTTGCTTGTTTGGTTGATTGGCCAAACCTTTTTGACCAGAAACTCATTGAGCCGTAGCCAATTCATTTTATTTTATTTAAATGCCTAATTTGCGCTACATAACTGTAAATTGCGCGTGTTGAAAATGATTGTGAAATTTTTATTTGGTAAACAAGATTTTCAACACATCGTTACACATTTGGCATAATAACATAAGTCGTACAAATTGACTGTGACATTCAAAATTTGTAATTAATTTCATGTTAAATTCGTATGTTTTTGGATATGTGAATGACATAATAAGTGAAAAAGGCAGCGCGCTTGAAAATAATTGGTAAATAACTTTAACAATTAATATTTTTATTTATTGTTAAGATTTTGCTTATTTAAGCTTTTTGGTGAAAATTCTAAATAAAAGATTTAAATTCTGCAAAAAACAAGATGGCGCTCAACTGGCGTTGACTGTTATGGAAACAAGTGGTTATGAAACAGCTGCAAAGAAACGCTTGGCAATGAAATAGCTGCAACTGGTCAGCTGTTTTGCGTTTAGTCGATTGTATTTGGCATCCTATAAAATGTTTATAAGCTAAACAATATTTATGTACATTTAAACGATTTTTTTTAAAATATTGTACAACTTTTGGCAAACATTTACAATTGCATAAATATTTTCACACTCAGCGCGTGTAAACACTAATGCAAAAGCATGTTATTAACAATATAAATATTAAATGCAACTGTATTCAGAATGCATGACCAATTGTAAATGCAGGAGGATACACCCACACACACCCTACACACAAAACCAAACAACAACAAGTACACAAGTATTGACGCCATATTGTTGCCATGGGCCATCTGTGTATAACATAAAACAGTTGAAAATTTTATGTGGCGTGTCAGCAAATTATTTTTGCATACATTTCATGCGGCGCTTCCGAGAAGCAACAGTCAGAAATCAGACAGTTTAGGTGCAAACAAATTTTTTTTTTTTTAAGATTGTAATAATATTGCCAGGAATTTTTTGTGTAAATAATGAGGGCGCATGCCAGAAATCTTCTGCAAGTGCAAATTGGCGCTACAGCGCAGTGCAACATGGATAAGTTATTAGCAAGCTGTGCTGTCACATTGATCCCTTTAATCCTTTATCCCATTGTATTTATATATGTATGCAGCATTTTAAGATATATGAAGTTTATTATGTGAAATATATTACGGAACTAAGTTAAGAGTTCACAAAAATATTGTACAGTCTGTGTGTCAAAAGAGAAAAGCCTCGAATCAGCCACTGCTCCCAAACAGCTCACATGAACGCCGTATTTGTAGATCTGTCAAATTATGTCTTAATTTAATACAAAACTCTCGGGACTATAGACAAGACTTGGCCAAAAATCAATTTTAGGATGCTATAGTTGATCAACACAATATATGAATAAAGCAGCTATAAAGCTGTTTCTGAAAAGGATTCAGATTAACTGAAACCGTCAAATAGCTGCCTAATTGTAAACCATATTTTAGACTTAAATGTATTACGGCAATGCTGTTATTCGATTCCTGGCAGACTCCCCAGGAACCACTCTATATGTATATATAGCATTTAAATACTCTCTGCTGTACCACCTGCCGTATGAGTAATATTGTATTTAGCAGACGTACTACAAAACTTGGCCAAAGAAACAAAAAACACACAAAAAAAGGAAAATGTTAAAGCTCATAAAGTTCCCATAGGCAAGCAAGAACCACTTGGAAAAAGCACTGAAAACTTTTCACTACATTTTCACATTTTTCACTTGCCTTTCATGTTATTGCTGCAGTAGTACCAGCTGTTGTTGTTATTATTGTTTTTGTAGATGTTGTTTTTGGTTTGTTGTTGTAGCCCACTTTGGACATTTAAGCCGCTTTTGGCATGCGTACAACTTCAAAAGTCGGCAGCAACTGGCCGACGTTGCCATAGTCTTAGTTTTAGTTTAAGACTTAGTCTAAGTCTACGACTTAGTCTTAGTCCAAGAGTTTGGCCTTAACTCAACTGTGTGGCTTTTCTCAGCTGATTTATGCGGCAAGCGTGGCCGTCGACATAGTAGTAGTTGTTGTTGTTGTTCGTTTGTTGTTGTTGTTGTTGTTGTTGTTATATGTGTAGGCGCATTTCATGTAATCTGTGGGTTAAGCTACCTTGTGACTGCCGAAATGGCCAAGCGTGAGAATTTTACTCATTGCCAGTTGCCGCCGCATTGACTTCCGTATCACTTGAGTTGAATCAGCTCAAACATGAACCAAATTTAACTGCCACAGGCTCTGCGCAGGTGCTACAAAACTTAAAAAAAAAAGTAGCTACTACTGGACGTGGCCAAAGCCGGCCAAAAGAGTAATGCCTTCAAGTAGCCAAAACTATTTAGTTGCTTTAAGCTTGCTACAGTAAACGCTGAGAAATGAGAATTTTCAAATGTTCCTAAAATGCTAAATACTGATAGTACACACTCTATTTTTTTATTATTTAAAGAAATTACTTTTGGCAGTGTCGCGAAGTAGACGGCCAGTAACTAACATTTGTTCCGTCATTGTCCAGCATTTTTATCATAACCGGAGTAATCAGCTACAAGCAACCACAACCGACGTATCTTTCAACTGTTTCCCTTGAGCTCTAAATGTCTTTTCAATACAAAATAGCCCTGATTTTCTATCACCTAATTAAGCATATACATTGAACTACCAAACGCTAAAACTATACCTTTTCTTCTAACTTAAATTATTTTGTAACATGCACGACAGCGTGAAAACCGCAAATACAAATTATTTGGTCTTCCTTTGAGCTGCAAATGCTTTGTCAATATTGAAACATATATTTTTTTAATCCCTTATTTTCTACAACAAAAAATATATATTTACTTTTTCCAACCTAGTTTCTTAAAAACAACAGTTTTTCCCAAACTATTTTCCAAGCAGAGATTGGAATTTTTCCAAAATCATGCCTTACAATCAATTACGTTAGAAAACAAAACTTCGCCCAAATATTTTTATGAAAAAACTAAACCAACGAACCAATAATAATTTGTTATCTTTTATTATTTTGTACCAAGTTCTCTGGTAAGTTAAACGTTTGAACAACTACTGTAAAAAATTATGTTGCAATTTACTTAAACGCAGCTGCTGCAAATGTTGTAGCGCCATCTAGCGTTAAATGCTTTGTGGGTGTGAGCGAAAAATGTTAGTGTTATTTATTTATTTATATTTTTTTTTTGCGCTGACGGAACTTTATCGACTCGCTTGAAGGTCGCTTTAAATTGGTCGCTCATGTTGCTGTTCTTATTGTTGTTGCCAGTGATTGTTGCCGTTGTTGTTGCTCAGCCATTTGACTAATTGAATGGCTTTTGTCTATTGCGTCAAGGCGTCGTGGGAGCGGGTTTTCCCCTAAAAAAAAAACAACTCAGTAGTGGGTCGATAACTCAGTTTGTTTGTTTTTCGTCTAAACTTTCATGCGATTTTCTCACACTGATAATTGCTGCAGCCAGCAGACTTTGGACTGCCTAACTGACTGACTGCCTGACTACTACTACAAGCTTGATGTGGTCAAAAAGGATACGTGTCGGTACTGTCATAAGCTGGACATGACCAACTTGCTGTCAGTCAGGCTTGGCTCTCGGTTAAGAAAAAAAAACCCATTTCAAGCTGCTGCAGTTGTAGACAGAAGCGACAATAAACCAACTTGTTGCTGTTGACTGGCAACAACAACTTGTTGACGATTTTCCAACTTGTTGCCGCTTTTCTTTGTACTATACGCTATATGCTATACTTGCATTCAATGTGCTCATTTTCCTTTTGTGGCATTTTCCCCGCAAAATTGGGTTAAGTTTGGTTTTGGCTTTGGCTTTGGCCACGCTTGTTGGCCCCAACTATGCGTCAAGATTTTGCGCTAGATTAGGCCAAGATTGCGAACGAACACCTCATGACCGTTATTATGATGATGGCTTATTATAAAGCTGGCTAAATTGCTTAACGTCTGTAACTGTGTTTAGGCTTTGCACACACACACACACACAGTCTTTCTCCCTCTTGCCCCCACTGCTGACTGTAACTATTTTTAGCGCAAAGGGCGCAACATTGTTGTTGTTATTGTTGTCAACGTCATCATCATCATCGTCGTCGTCGTCGTCGTCCTACAACACTACTGTTGGATTGTCGTCTTGTTGGTCTTTCCAGATCTTGATAAGCGTCAAAGAAACAGAGCAAGAAGAGAGCAAGTCAAGACATACAGACAAGAACGGCCCAGTCCGGGACGGGCCAACTGACTTAGTCATGGCGCACAACAAAGCGCACTTGTTGTAGACAACTCCAACAACAACAACAGCAACTACTGCTACAATAACAATAACGCCAAGTGCTCACCCACGTAACTGCAACTAACTGATGGTGGTGGCTTGTGACTCAAGTTGGCCGCCAGACAATGCCAACCAATTCAATGCCACTGTGTCGGAAGATCAGGACAGAGCAGAACAGAACAGCGCCGACCAGAGCCCAGGCCAACCCAATATGTACACTTTAAGAAAATCATAGCATCGGGATACCTATTCTAGTTAATAAGTTGTGTTTGTTCATAGCTACAGATATGATTCTATACAAAAAGGGGTAAAGAAAGTACAATCTCCGTTTATCTATAGTTAAAATTGGGATGCGTTTATTCATACGAACTGACAGAGGTATTGCTCCTGCTGTTCTTGATGCTTAGAAGCAGGACCTTTAAAAGTGACTAAACATGCAGTGGTTAAGAAGCTAACAAAACCCGACCTCCATCCCTCTCATTTCTAAAGAAATTTTGCTTCCCCGCTTGAAATCCGATTGCCCATTCGCGGAGATGCAGATATACAATTTGCTGTTTTTACAGATACTGCGGCATCAGTGAACTCCATTAAACCCTTGGCTCGCAATTCCCGTCATTCATTCGATTCGTCTATACCATACACTTACACACTTTTTGTAAGTACTTTCATAACAAACTAATTTAGTGACATTTCAAAAGCGCCCTATTTCTCTCAGTGTAAAACTTTGCATAGCATGCAAAAATAATGTCGTCAGAAAAATTGATCGATTTAAAAAGAATTAAGATCATCAGCAGGCGAAACTGGCAACTGGCAAGCGTCCTGACTCACTGACTTAGTGAACGACTAAAAGGGCCCCCGTTTGGGCCCACAATTGGGGTCTATAGGTTTGACTGCTCTGCCGGCTGTGCACGTCGAGTGCAACTTAATTATGGTTTGTTTGCATTTCAGTTTGACTCCAACTCTGACTTTGACTTTGACTTGGGGCGGCGACTGTCTGGGAGGTGCGCTTTGTCATTGCCAAACAATTGTCATCCTCTCCAGGTTTTTTGCGCTGTAGTTGATCTTGTTGTTCCTGTTGCAGTTGTTGGGATTGCTACGTCTCGCTGCTTGTTTTGTGCTGTCACTCGCATTGGTTTGGTCTTGGGGCATGGCTGCTTGGTGCTGATGGCTATCAGCAATCAGGCGCTTTGTGCGCCAACCCAGACCCAGAACACAGGCGGCAGCATGGAAATTAAGCAAGCCATACAATTTCAATGCATTTTTATTCATAAAGAAAGAAAAAATAAAATTTTTTTTTTCAACTAAATAATAATAATAAAACAGCAGCTAGCAGATAAGAATAATACTGATGCTATGCACTTGTCTTTAAATTGGCCTTGAACAAAAGCTGTTGTAGTTTTCACACGCTCTCTGCGTAGGTGTGTTTGTATGTGCTTCTCCTACTGGTAATTTAAACAGCAGCAGTTTTTCTTATCACTGCCGCATTATTTTTATTCACACGCCCAACTCGAAGCAGTGAAAAATAACCAAGATCTAAACAAAGCTCACCTTACAAATAATAAATACGCTTTTTTGAGGGGAACAGCATGCTTTATGACACGTTTTACGTCAGCAACTGAAACGGCGCTTAGCCGCTGCAATGCTATCATATAATATTATATACGCATACATAACTCAGTTTCTAGCAGAGCGATTATACTAAAATTGGAGAATATTTTTTATTTTACTTAAGACTTAATGCATATTAAATTTCAAAAGTATTACTTTGTATTTGAGGTACATATAGCGCGATTTAGTGTATAATTTTAACTAAAGCAGCTATGCAAGCTAAGTTCTAAAAGTTGCTTTTATCTTTTAACTTAGCTGTCACTTTTACAAACATTACAGTCTCACAAACATGTTCAAATATCAAAATATTTAACATTACACAGCAGCAGCAACAATGACACAAAAATATTTACATAATAATTTGACAGCATGTTGTTTTTCCCGAAAAAAGAAAACAGAGTAAGCTTGACAACGTTACACTACAGCTATAAAAGTATCGTTAACTATGTCTACGTCATTAAAGTAATTTTTGAACATTTTTAGCAAGCATCATGGAAAGTTTTTCTACCCCTTTTTGTGTTCTTAACTTTTGTGGGCGTGTGACAACCGCCTTGGCTTATCAAATGCGCCGCTGCAAATATAGTAAATCAAAGTTAAATTTTTATCACAAGAATATTAGTCTAAGTGAGTGAATGAGAGCGAGTCTGGGAGCATGTTTGAGCTGCTGTTTAGTGCTGACGTCATGCTGCCGTTGCTGAATGAAACTGTAAGTGACGCCAATTGTATCTGTGTGTGTCTGATAAGCAAACTGCGTCTGTCATGAATCACTTTTTCAGCTACACTTGATCAGGCAGCTGTTTTGATTGATAGCATCAAGTGCCAGAGCATATTGTATAGCAATTACTTAGTTCCGACAAACTTCCCCACTCATTCATTACTCAGCACTTGTTATGCTAATAATGCTTGCCACTTAATCTAGAAATTAGCTACCTTAGAACGTGAGAAAAAAGTCACAAAGATAAGAAATTTTTAACGATTCCTATGCTAGAGCGTGCCATTTATGATGCACTGCATAGTATTTTATTGTAGTAAACTGAATGTACCTAGTTAGATCTATCTCTGCAGCAGCTGCTCTGATTTGCAGAACTCACGAAAAAAAAAGTTGTTTAAAATACGCAGAGCAAACAAAGAACTAAGCCAAATAAACAAAACAAATGCAAACCATATAAAAACAGACTGTAAAATAAAAATAAAATGCAAATGAAACTAAATTAAAGCATAAATGATTTTGCAGTGACGAATGCTGCATACTCTTGGCTCTACTTTAAAATTCAATTCTTCTTACAGCCTTATTGGCGCTTTTGAAATTGCAAACAATTATTTTACATTACAACTGAAATGAAATGGAATGAAACAAAAAAAAGAACAAGCTACCTTGAAACTAAAACAATTTATTATTTACTGTATTTTTTACTCAATATTTATTTCGAACATAGTGATAGTTTTAAGTAGAAAACAACAGTTTGATGCGCTGAACAAATTCAACACTACAGGTTTTTGTTTGGTTTCAAAATGCATGATTTTTTCTAAAATGAACTGAATGAAAAAAAAACACACCCAAAAGACTAAAATGTAACTGAAATCATAAGAGTTCACTAAACTTTATGTTGCATTTTGAGAGTAAAATAATTTTTTATAAAATGGATCTGACTTAGCTTGCAGCAGCCCAAACGAATAAAAATAGTGTCTTTTACTTTTTACTTAACCTAATGCTATCTATAAAGTTTAAGTAGTAACTTTATATAAACTATTTCTTTATACTGTATTACATGAGAGTTAATAGTTAGTCTTTCTTTCTTCAAGCTTAAGCAGGCTTCCTTCTATTCTTTTTGCAGAATTTGCAAGCTTCAACATTGAAACAAAATTGAATGAAACATACAGCTTTTATTAACTTGAATCTAAAAATACACTATTTTTAATGTTATAAAGCTATTGCTTTCCAAACAAATGGCCTAAGTTTTAATTTCAAGTTACTATTATTCAGCGAAAAAACCAAGTCAAATAGTCAAATAGCAGACATATAAAAAAATTAATTGAAATCAGTTCTTGAAAATCTTGTACACAGGCGAAACGCCTAAAAAGCGCAAGAGACATGAAATACTTATAGGATTTGCGAAATATAAGTTTTCTGATTGTGAATATAAAGTCAAATAATAACTTATAAAATTAAAACCAATATTTACTTTGATGAATTTGAATCCACATTTTTATTATTAAAACTACTTAAAATAAATTTTAACAAACTGCTTTCGAAATCTGTAATACTTTTTATTAAGCCAAAAAGTAGCTAAATTTTCAGTCACTATATGTATTTTGTGGCATTTAGTAGCGACTGCGGCAAATGTTGCTACTGTTTGGTGCATTGGCTTCACTTCACTTGACTTAATTAAATGGGAAGGCTGTGGTAAATATATATACACAAAAAAAAAACACTCACATATAAATATATATATAAATATATTTATATTATATAGAAGCATAAAAAACGAGACGAAGTTCAAAAGCGGCAGCTAAAGTGCCCGCAATTTCATTTTACGCCCCACTCAAAAAGCCAAATGCTGCCTATAGATGCTGTAGGCAGCTGCATGTGTGTTACTGTATATTCTATATAAAGGGTGATTTTTTTGTATGTATACTATTTAAGGGTCAAAAATTTATTAATTCTGGCAATGCAATCAATGATTGCTTTATATCTAATTAAACTATAGAAACTACTGCAGTACTCTAGCTGATGTCCTGCTTCGTTCTTATAAATAAAATTTTTGACTTATTTTATGTTCATTTGTTAGGAATTTCTTGCCTATTCCACAGCAAGATCATGGGGGTGTGTTTTGCGAAGTCTTGTTTTTATTCGGCTGTTGTCCAACAGGTAGATGTGCAGTTTATCGATGTAAAGTCTTCCTTATACTTTTTGGTCACTGGGAACAAAGAGTTCGCTTTGACAAATGTCATTAAAACATGAGTTTCCAAAATGAGAATAACACTTAATATTTGCTTCAGCAAAGAACACTCTTTATAATCAACTGTATGTTTGTGCTCTTATCTGGTACATGAGCGCAAATCTTCAGTGATTATATTTTGTGCCTGATCTTTTATTATTTATATTTTATTTTAGATTTATTATTGCAAATTTTCTTTAAATCTGCCGCAAAGCAGTTTCGCGCTTATGGTTGTTGTTACTTGCTTTATTTGTTGTTGTTGCTGCTGCTGTGTTTGTTGTTGTTGTTTGGCATCTAGTTGTCAGCAAGGTGTGCGTGCTGCCAAAGTTGCTTCAAAGCAAATCACATTGCGTATACGCAACGTGCGCCACATACACACACGCGCGCGGCTTCAACTACACAAATACAAATAAACATTGAAATAATATAAAAAAAAAAACAAACATGGAGATTTCGACGCCGCTTTGACAACGACAGCAGCTACGGCAGCCGCAATAGAAACAGAGACATCGCCGTTGATTCGTCTTTCAATTTGTTTTCCCTATACTTTTTTTTCGTTCACTATTTTATAAGTTCTGTGCCCTGGCTATTTCAACTATCCCCCATTTTTAGCGGCAAACGAATCATGCCACACGTGCCAGACATCCATCTTCAATGGAAAACGATAAAATTGTGGCTGTATTTTAATGCTGCTAGTCGCAGTCTGCATGCTCTCTTTTTATTGCACATAACAATTGCAAAATAACATATATTTCTTGTTTAACCTTTTTAATTTACAACTTTTTAAAATTTTAAGAGTAATTCGCAGCGTAATGTTTATAATTCACAACTACTTTAAATTGATATACACTTTTAACTCATTTACGCATATAAATAGCTCATTTAAAAAAGTCTACAAGTTAAATAGTTACTTAAATATTGGATATTTAATAATTATTATAACTTAACCGCAATGCAAGCGGTGCGTAGATTCACAATACAAAAAAATAAAAAAAAAACTTCAACAATTATGTACATGACCCCAGCGAAGATATGGCCAATACTATAATTCTGCACCTATAATCCCAAATTGTTGAGTCTGATATTGTAAATAAATAGCGTTAAGTCCTGGATATTTTTATTAAATGAAAACTTTAAGCTAACATTTCTCGGTGCAAAAAAGTCGCGAAACAAATAAGATCTATACTTTTTTTTGGACATTTTGCGGTTGAAGTTTGTTACAAGTTAGGGAGGATAGTGGGAGTTTTATGCCTCTTCTTCATTCGCAAAGTCAAGGGAATGTGTTTCTGGACCCACAGAACACCCAGAGTACATTGTGAATAGTTATGTTGTCTTTGTATGTGTAGGCAGGCCATTTTCAAGGATTTCTTTTGTAGGTTTTGTATGTCATTTCGTTTGATGGAGCTGAGAGTAACCCATAACTGGATTCCGTATGGTTAAGCTTTATTTCTTAGTGTTTGGAAATAACTCTTTTCTTTAGACACTTTTAAGGTGTTAAACGGCTTTTGGAAAGCACTGTATTATTTATAGCTGCTCGTTAGCATAACATTTTTTAATATGAGCGCAATCGGAAAGAACATCTAGACTTTTTGAGAAAAGGGCTCTCTCTACGCCAAGCTTAATCATATGTTACAAAATTGCTTTCATAGCGCATGTACACTATAAAAGCTAAACTCTTTCGCTTATAGACGTTTGTTTGTGCACTGTATGTTCGATGCTCTCTGTGGCAAAATATTCCTACTTTCCGGTTTATGGTTTGGGCATTAGAACAACATAATTTTGTGGCTGCTGCTGTGGTTGTTGTTGTTGTTGCTAGTGTTGATTCTGTTGGTATTTTCATTTGGCACATGCAAGAAAAATCCTTGGTCATCATTGTATATTTGTATTTATGCGGCAGTAGTTGTGTTAAATGTCTGTCAGGTGTTTGTTTGGCAAATTATTGTAATTGCTGCTGCTGTCTCTAGATATATGTGTGTGGGGCGGGCATGACACATCAAATAAGCAGAAGCAGCAACAGGAACTAAAAGTGCAACATATGCCAGCCACCGTTGCGTATACTTAATATTGTACTTATCTAAAATTGCGCTTATGAAAACACTGACATGGGCATAGTTTGCTAATGTTTAGTATAGGTTTCTGCAGTTTTGCTAGCATTGATAAAACTGTCATAAGTTATTAAATTCAAATTGATAAAGTTAAAAAAAATCGTCAAAAGATGGCACAAAGACGCTACGTAAGCATTTAGCAGTTTTTTTCGACAGCTACAAATGCGTTATCAAGTTCAGCTAATTCTGCAAATCTAAGCACTATCGCCTACTATCTAATTTTGATTGAACTGCTCATAATCCAATTTCCATATTGCGAAACTTTTGATTTTAAACAAAATGAAACGTAAATCTTAGAGTTGTAGCGAAATACTTCTCATGCTTGTTAAAAAGTTTATAGGGCGCGTGTCTAATGTTTAGAAGAAATTAAAAGGCCAACCATATTATATTTTATAGTCCCATAAATCACAAGTTCCATGTAAAATTCGTATATAAAGGCAAAGAAAATTTGGAAAAATTATATGAAAATGACACAATGTCCAATGAGCAATAAAAATGAATCAAAAATTAAAATAAAATATACATATGCATAAAAATATAAATAACGAGAACGAGTCACATAAATAAGCAGTGGAAAAGCGTTTCTTGGAGAAACTTTTGCTTGTTATTTGCAATGTTGTTTTGGGTTTGTCTCTTTTATTTTTAAGAATATTTCTTTTTTGGAAAAATGTTGAAAAACGTAGAATGTAAATGTGAAAATATATGACAGGAAAGTTCTTTGCGCGTCGCCAAGGCAAGAAAAACTTCCGCTGTCGTTGAATCGGCGCTGAATGTGGGTCATTCTCACACACACACACACTCGGATAGATATATGCACATAGATACACACATACACACAGTGACAAAAGCACACACAAATGAGCAAAATAATTTATCACTGTTCTTAAATACATTAATTTTCAAAAATATATTTAATAAAATGCACTTTCACTTTATGCACTCATGCAATTTCGTTCAATGCAATTGCGCAAATTCTGAATCTAATCAATTTATATGATAAAAAATAAAATTATAATAAATGCAAATTATGAATGAAAGCGTTAGGATGGCGTCAGTTGGCGTCAATGCAATTTCTGCTTATTGATTCAATGAAAATTTATTAAATTTTATTATGCATCTACAATGAGTAAGCATGTGAACAGTGTTGCCAAGGCATTGTATAGTTTGGAAAATATGAACGATAGGATGGGAACAAAAACTAGCGTATTTTTTTTATTTAATTATTATGATTAAATTGATTTTAAAAACACTTGGCGATTGAATTTTAAATATTTATCATTGCCACAGGATATGGCCTGGGGTATTAGAAATTCTCTGCCACTCAAGGGAATGCGCCCATAATCACGACTGATGGCGACAAACTCCGGTTCCACTAGGGATCACACTGATTTATGTGCGGTCCCACCCTTCTCTGGGGGCCTGCCGGCTTAACCTAACCTAAGGCAATGCGTTCTTCTGCGTCTCCATGCGGTTTAGCTGTTGTTCAGCTGGTTGGTCGCCAGTACATTTGGGTGGTTGTACAGAGATATATGCTGGTTTTTCTTATTACATACTTCTTGAATTCAGAACACGCCTAGTTTTTTATGAATGCGCTGTACTGTCTCCCAAATTTTTTTTTTGGAGTATGGTCAACCTCTTTGCAGAATCATGTCGATTTGTGTCTGTACTTCCCCATATCTCGTTGTGCAAGTTTGCCTCGACTTCTTCTCGCGGTTTTCATAAGTTCGCCTATTAGCGTCCCCTGAGAAATGGGCAGTTGCTGCTACTATGCTTTTAGGGTTCCCGTTCACTGGGATATATACAGCTGTGAGGTCTCTAGAGAGAAACTCTGTGTGTTTGCTGCAGCCAAACCTTTTGGTCACTGTGTTCAGGGTTCTGGTACCGTCTTAGATTGAGGTGTTTTCTTCGCCCGACTACCTTTCGTCAGCACCTCATGGGAACGTCGTGGCCTACCCCTGCTGCCCTCACGAGGCTTGTATGGCCATCGATAAAAGTTACTTTGGATATTAAGAAAATTTCGATGCAATGACAACCCTATTTAGCGTTTTAGCGCATTCAAATGAAAAACAAAAATTCTTTCAACAGCTCTGTGAACAACCTGAGCATGCTCCAATGCAAAGACCACATGTTGGCGCCGTCTTGCTGCCAGTGTCGCCTGGTATCCCCATTTTTTGTTGTTTTTTTTTTTTGATGGATTTGCATGAATCATTGAGGCGTCATGGTTGAAAAGAAAAACGCGTCAGGCGTAGAAGAGACAGCGGCCAGAAAAAAAGCCAAAGTAAGAGCAAGGCAAAAAAAAAAATGAAAAAATTGGTACATATGTACAATGGCTTGCATATAAAGAAAAATAATATTGAAATATGAAAAGTTATTTTAATGTGCTTGTCGTTTGTAGACAGCCATCCATGTGTGTGTATCTATGTGTATCTACGCATGTCTATGTATCTGTGTGAAGCAACTACAACGACAGTTTTCCTGCGCTGCTTTACTGAGCATTTTGGCAGCGACTTTTTCAAGTTCTCTTAACCATTTTGCTGTTGTTGTTTTTGTGGCAGACTTTCCCGGAAACATGTCGCGACATTAGCCTGCCAAAGTGTTGACATTTTATGAACTCAACTTAACTTGGCTTTAAGCAGCGCAACAAAATGGCGCCAATCAAAGACGATTTTACTGCGAATTTATTGCCACTCGTTGTATATTAATTAATTGCAAGCTACAATTTTATTGGTAATTAAAGTTTTATATAATGTTTATATAAACTCTGTGCAACGATTGTAATAAAATTCTGAAGAAGTAAAATATATGGATTTGATTTTATCCTTGGGTTATTAAAAAAATTAAAGACATTTCCCTTGACTATGCTGTCATTGCTCGAAAGGCGAAGCATAGAGATATCTCTTTTTATAGCTGTTCAAAGAGCTCAGGTACCTACGACGTTGTCTTTACTTAATATTATTTAGAAATAAAAAAAATCTATTTAGCAGTAAAGCCGTATAGCCCATACTTTCAAAATCCCAACGAATTGGTTTGGAATTCGCAGTTGAGGCAACAAAAATGCTATTTTATGCTTGTATATTTTGCTTTTAATTTATTACTATTTATTTTTATAATAATGTAATTTTAAAGTCAAATATTAAATGATTATTATTGTTATATATTCAAAAATCGAGAGCAGCATTCAAAAAATAAGTAAATTTTGGCTTTAAAAATATATATTTACTTTTAAGGAATCCGCTCTTGACTGATATTTATATATTAAAAACTAATCCGGGATATCTAAAAAAAATAAGGAGATTGAGGCAATTATTTGTATTGTTTATAACTATTTAACGTCATGTAGACGAAATGTTTGTTTTTTAACTTTTTTTTCAATAATAAATAATAATAAAAAGCCCCACAAAAGTAACTTAAAGTAAGCCTTCAATTTGTGGTTGCTCTTCAATTAATAATTTTTTTATTTTATTTATTCACAACTAAGTTAAAATTAAATCAGTTGCATTGCTTAAGTAATACAAACATATGACAGTGCGACTTAATTGTGGAAGAAATGTTATATTTGGGCGATTTTCCCAAAGGCATATTATAGACAAACGATTTTGAAATCATACTGGGAAAGACCAAAAAACTTCAAAACGTTAAATTGTATTACAACTTTCTATTAAAATGAACAAAATATAACAAGCAGTGCACAAGAAGCACTTTTTAAAGCGAACTGTGTTAGACCCAGATGATATAGTCAACCGATTTTGATCAAACTAATAGTGGTGATTATTAAAACTGAAATAATAAATATGTGTTTTTTGACCGTTTTGCTCCGTAGGAGTTTTGCCCTATGTCATATATATTTCGCATAGTTCACATTTGCAAAAGACAACATACTTTGCATAAAAACACAAATTGGAACTATCAAAAACGTTTTTGAAGTTGTTGCTTCACACCTCTAATATAGCTTATCATATATTTCCAATATCATATCCTGTGCGTACTCCTAAGACTGAAAGTGCCGATACGAATCTCCTCTTTTGTTGACGATCTCGCACCGTTTGTCGTAGTTGGTGCTAGTTCATTCGTCTATCCTTCTATTCTCATGTGTGCCGCTCTACCTCTGCATCTTGTTTGGAACCCAAACGATCACAGTTCCTATCTATGCTTAATTAGGCTTTTTAATAGTAAAATACCCTCGTATTTGGTATATTGGTGACAATAGATCTTCGTTCGGTAGTGACTGTGGTCAGAAGATGCGGAATATATTGTGTACTCAGCGATTGCTAAATGTTTCTAATTGAAGTGGATGCCGAAGACGGGAATTTGAACTCGAAGTATCAGTAAGAATATTCGATATTTCAATTGAGTCGAAAATTTTCAGCTTACGCCGAGTAGATCACTAGTTTGATTTTTCATATGGGCTGTAGAGATCCGAATGTCTGCTTACCTTTGCTGATATGAATGATCCGATATCAAAAGACTATATTTTACATCGTATTTCTGAAATCTTCTTTGTTATGTAATTACTTATGATTTAATAATAAATCATTTTTGAACAGATTTCATTATAAATACGCATTCAAACAAATCGCTTATTTTGGGACTGTAACAAAATATCATCATAAATTTGTAAATAACAAGTAACGATAAAATCTTAATCTTAAAATCGATTTGTTGAACAACTTATTTCAATTATAGTTCAAATTCATTAAAACCAATCCCAATTTCCATGTATCTAATTATATAAAGCCGTCTCACTTGCATATAAATGGCCTGATGATGCCCAGCAAATTAATAATTAAGTCATAATAATAATTTTTACGAAATGATATGCCAATTCCAAGCAGGTCTTCAAAATAAATTCATATACACTCACATCCATAAAGTGTTCTTCTTATTATATTTATTTCTTTTGTAAATCAAACAAATGACAACTTGAAAAGACTTCGACCGCACAGCTTTTTGTTCACTTGGTACCCCATAAAAAGGGGAACTGTGACAATTGTTACTCGTAACTCGTTTTTTTTTATTTATAAATTATTTCTTTTCTTTTAAATTTTTATTTTTTTTACTTTTTTGCGTGCTGCCTTCAATACTTAATCGCATTTTGTGAGTTGGCCGTTTCTTAATAACTCTGCTTCTTACCATCTTTAATGTTCATCATCAAATCACACGAGAAATTTTTTGGGAGCGTGAGAAAATTTCATTTGCGCCAAACATAACTTATAAACAATAATTTATACATTTTTATGTGATATATCGCTATATGGTACATATAAGCAGACTTTTCTACATATGATATATAGATATTTGTTCGTATATTGTTTTGGATAGAACTTTGGCAGGCCACGCGAGAGATACATAAATTAACATACGACGAGCATTAAATCAAATTTGCAGACTGCGCGTCAGCAAAGCTATATACCATAACATTCAACTAGATACTATATAATATATATGGCATATATCGTATACTATATATTGTATAAGAAACACAAAATGATCAGCACATATTTCAATAATTTATAAGTAATTAAGGCAGATTCATTTTGATTTTATATTTTAAATTTTTTTTGTGTGAGTATATATTTTTTTGACGTTTTGTAGAATAGAATATTTTTTACGAAGAAAAGTTTTTATGACTAAAAAGCATTTGGAAAAAAAATTGTATTAACGTAAAACTTTATTTGGAAAGCCTAAAAAACTTCTTAGTAACAAATTGCATCATAATGGCTGAAAACCCAAAAAATACGACAATCTTTGTGCAAAATTTGTTTTCCGTTTAGCGTTATTGGCGATATAGTCAATACATTTTTTTCAAATTCGACATAATGCTTTGAAATACTGAAAATGGTTTTTTGACCGATTTGCACTATTGGTATTACGAGGGTTGCCTTTTATATTTCCTCAACCGCCGATAAAGTATCACTATTCACCACGACAATGCGAGCTCTCACACATCGCCTCAAACAACTGCATTTTTGAGCACTCGAAACATGGCTTTGATGAGTCAACCGTCATATAGTCTGACTCGCCACCGAATGACTTCTTTTTATTATTGTAGAGTAAAAAATAAAATGACATATCAACGTTTTTCGATAGCTGAAGCAGCGTTTGAGGCGTTCAGAATGCATGTTTTGGAGTTACAAAATTATATTTTTTCCCCAAAAAACCCCAAATTATAATAACTCCAAAAAACAAACAAAACACACAAACTTTTACAAAAACATTTTTTTACCGTTTCATCCATTTAGATAGTCATATTTTTGTGATTTGTCGGGATAACTTGAAGCAAGAAGCGAAATACAACAAACTTTGTACAAAAACCTGATTTGCTATTATCGACTTACTCTATGGTAGCTCTAGACAAGCTCTTCGGATAAAACTCGAAATGTTGTAAGATAATGCTTATAGTATATACTGAATTGATATATTTAACCGATTTCGAATTCGACACATTGATTGGTCAGTATAACTTGAATGAAGAAGCTAGCTACAACGAATTTGATGCAAAAGTCTCATTTGTTTTTACCGACTGTCTCTATAATATAATTAAGCGATTTTGATTTGACATAACGTCGAATTAAGTCACAATTCCTAAAAAATACAACAAACTTTAAATAAATACGCATTGTTTTTATATAGGTATATGAAATAGTTAAACGATTTTGATTAAATTTGATATATTTACGTGTCATGCGCATCTTCGCTGCTCACGAGTTTCGTGCTGCAAATAAGCAGCATACGATATGTACTATTATATGTTGTGGGTGTGATATATGTGTCTGTCGCTAATTATCCAATCATTTGACTTCTTCAGAAATTGTCTATCTGAGTCATCAATGCCGATATATTTTGGCAATGAAATGTTTTTCTTGTATTCTCTAAAGAAATTGTACCCAAACCCCTCGGCACACAAGTTTACTCGTTGAGACACATTTACCAAGTTTTAATTAGTTCGCATATCACGTGTCTTTATGCCGAATTTTTATCGAATAGTTGTTGTGTTTTATTGAATGATTCGCATCACATGTTACGAGAGCGACAATTCTATGTGTGTCTGATCACATAGGGGGGTGTGTTTGGCATTTCAATTGAATAACATCGTGAATCATCGTGATTGTGATTTACATTGATTGAGCTATTTTTAAAACCTCCCACCCGTAATTTGCATTTAATTTTAATTTACGCTGACGGGCTAAATTTGCCTATGTTTTTTTTAAATTAAATTATAAATTCAAAGCTATTAAAAATAAATGCATATTAATGCTGCTTATAGTAAAAGGAATTAAGTTTTTGAATTTGAAAACTGTACATTGTTTTTAGCATTATTGTTTAAATTATGAAAGTTGAAAAAATTAAAATAATAAAATTAAAATAATCGATATAATATAATTTTAAACTTAATATAAACATTTTTTAACATTAACTCATTAGTATTTTTTTGCTGTATTTTCTTCGCAGTTTATAAGCAAAAACTTAACAGAAAATCAGAAAACGGGAAACATAAAATAAGACTAGAAATTAAAATAAATACATAAATAAATCTTAAACATTTTGCTAAAGTTGAAAAAAACTAGCAAATTTTTAAGAATTTAAATTATTTATTTTTTCAAGAGCTATTCTCTTTGAACAATAATTCAGCTTCTTAATTTGTAATTACTATCTTTTATGCTTGTTTCAGGATGGGAATTGGGAATGCCTTAACCAAAGCAATGTCAAGAACCTATGTTCTTGAGAATCTTTATGTGGTCTTGCTGCTGTCAGCAGTCTGAACGCCAATACATATAGGTAGTTGTCCAAATTCTTGGTGTATCAAGCGCTGGCTTCTCTTATTACTGCTTGGACCCAGGGAACACCCCCAGTTATAGTGAATAGTTAAGTTGTCATGGCATGTGTGGGCGCCGGAGACCATTCTCAAGGTTTTACTTTGGAGGTGGTTGCGTGACACTGTGGTTTACGTAGATCCATGGTTTTTGGTTGACTTTTTCAAGGTTGATGAGATGGTAAAATTGAAGAACTCAAGTTGAACGTTAAGTCTTTTTTTTTAATACTAGAGTCGTTTTTGTTGGGAAGAATTTTGCTATTCAATTTATAGTTGGCTAAACTGAATATGCCAAGCACGCGTGCTAAGGACTGGATTTGACTTTTTATTAAAAATATAATTTTGAACATTTCTAAATTAACTTTTCTCTCAAAGATAGCAAAGCAGAATGATCTCAATTTTTGCGTAAATTCACTTTTTCCTTGATGGTTTGATTACTTTTATTTTGTGTAAGTTGTTTAAGAATTAGTTGTATTTATTTTATCTTAACGCCATGCAGCAAACTAAAACTCAATTTATTAGAGTTGCCATTTTTATATTTTTTTTTTTTTTGATATATTGATTTGTTAGTTGATTTTGTGCCATTTACCACCATGGAGCCGTATATAAGAGATTTAATAGTATAAAAGAATTAATAGTTTTAAAAAAGAAAACATTTTGTTTTAATAAAATCAAAAAAATTAATTGAAAATATCATTAGGAAGATTTAGCGTAATGGGGCACAGCGTACAGAAAAAAAAATACAAAAATGTCTCTATCTTAAGTGAACCTAGTTTTTTTTGACCGAAAATACTATTTTTTTCAACGCAAAAGCCAAATTATGAAAGTTGCATAGTTTCGTAGAAGTCTGCCAACTTTTCAAAATTCGATTTTTTAAAATAGTTCTTGTTCCTGCAAATCCAAATAAAAGCAAGCATAATTCCATCGAATCAGGTGATAATGCCAAGATACTGAGCGTATGCTCTTTAAGTTGCGCGTATCTGCTAAATGTCACTTAAAGTCTTTAATTCAAAAAAATTTTATTTGTTAAAAAAACTACAAAAATATCTTAAAAAAGGAACAACCTCTTCAAGAAATGTTGTGTAACCACATAGTAGCTAAGCGCCAATAAAGATAATGCTCCTGTTGCTCCAATTTGATGTCTTCTTTTTTTTAGTATATTTTTAAGTTAAAATCAAGCAATAAAATCTAGCTAGAAATCAGGTCATATTATGATACCATCAAACAACATAATCATAATGTTCGAAGCAGAACAAGTTAAATTCTCTATGGAAAACTCAGAAATTATGCCCTGAACATAAAATGCAAAAAAAAACATATTATGTTTATGGGATAATAATCTTAAAACAGAAATGAAATTTCCATTGGGTCGAAAGTAAAAACAAAACATATTGATCGAAAACAAAATATAATAAATACATATAAGATTTATATATAGCGCTTTATAAGATTTAGCATCTTGATGTCTGAAAAACTGACATGCTTATGTTTATATGTGTTTTTTTTACAGCACAGCTCGCATCGATAACCTCCTTAACAGCCAGTAATACCACAATGGAGATTGGCAAGGAATTGCATATAACGTGCAATGTGGAGGGCAGACCGCCACCGAAAGTGACCTGGTTCAAGGACGACAAGTCAATAAATCGCAAAAGCAATTTGTATCAATTTAAGCATCACAAGTGAGTGAAATTTTTCGTCTGTTTAACTAAACAAAATGTTGTTCGTAAATCTAAAATTAAATAAACATGCTTTTTGCAGAAGACGTTCCGAGCTGATAATACGTTCCTTTAACAGTTCCGATGCGGGCATCTATCAGTGTCGAGCCAAGAACAAAGTCAGTAAGACGATTGAAAGACGTCGCATAATGATCTATGCCTATCCAGGTGGGTTTTTTTTTCGTTTTGCTATATGTTTTATATATTAAAGATATATATATTTAAAAAAAAAAGCTATATTAAAAGACAAATTGATGTCAAGCACTTTTGAGGTGTGTTGTCTCTTGCCAAGTTTGCATTTTGCCGTGTAACAAATTAAACTGCTCCAATTCATTTAAAATTTATGCACACGCCGCAGGCAAAATCTCTTTGATTCTATATATAAATTATTAAGATATGTTATAATAATTATATAATGTATTGCTTATAGTTCCAGCGAATAGGCCGGATTCTACGCGCAGCTCTGGCTATCCCTGTCCCGATAATGTTGGCTTTTGCTTTCACGGCGGCACCTGCAAGCTAATACCGGAACTCAATTCCTTCTATTGCAAGTAAGTAAAAAAAAGAAAGAACTCTTTTAAACAAATATTGCTTATTTAGATACATATATCTAAGACTGTTTGGCTGCTTGTCGTTTGTCAGCTGTTCCAAAAATAGTTCAAGTTCAAACAACTCAAGTGGTTGCTTGCTTGCCCTCTGATAAAAAAAAACCCTCTGACAGCTGATAAACCCGAGCAACCTCTAACATCTTTGCTCAACATTTTGGCATCACATTACGCTACGCGGCACTCACACACGCAGTCCCAGTGGGACCTACGTATAGTATGTATTGTCAAAGTATACTTCCCGATTTATCGAACTTGTGCCTGTATCTTCAACAACTCAGTGCAATCTCGCGGAGTCGTTACTTGCGCTCTCTCGTTCTCTCTCTCTCTCTCTCTCTCTCTCTCTCTCTCTCACTGTGTATCTGTGTACAATGTGAATTATGTCTTTCAGCGCCTCGTTTTATACAAAGTCTTATGTACATGTGGCTGCTCTATAAGTAAACTGATTGAGTAGCGCTCCGAAAAAACCGAAAAAGAAAACTCATTATGGGCACTTTTCTTTGCTGCTGCTGCTGCTTCTTCTACGTCATCTTTAGCTTCATCTACTTTGCTGTTGATTTTTCTGTGCCTCCATATGCACCCTTAAGGCAACAATCGCATGAGAATTAATTTTTCATTTGCACTTGAGTGCACACTGCGAGAAACTGGCATAACTTTTTCTTTCAAACAAATATTGCATAAGATATCTATGCGATTTGTTTATAAAGGGTAATATTTTATTTGATTTAAAA
Organism: Chymomyza procnemis; assembly: GCA_035046065.1. Lineage (NCBI taxonomy): Eukaryota > Metazoa > Arthropoda > Insecta > Diptera > Drosophilidae > Chymomyza > Chymomyza procnemis. The sequence continues at coordinate 4,636,422 of JAWNOJ010000013.1, read as the reverse complement.
AAAGCGCAAAATTAAAAAAAAAAATGTTTTCAATAAAATTTAGTTTTGACAAATATTAAAAGTAATCAAAAAAATATATAATAATATATATAATAAATATAAGAGAACTAAGGCTTGCAGCCGCATCTGAACGTAAATCTTTAATTAATATAGATTTACTTAAGCAAATAGCGAATTTTTGCCAGCTAGGCAAATTGTACTTCCGAATGAATTATGCTGGATTTAAATTAGGCATAAAAGAGGGAATATTTTATATATAAACTAAACTTAAACTCTGACCTGTTAGTCGAAGAATAAGATTAACATTAACCAAGTCGAAATGAGAAACCAAAAAAACTTCATTGAATCAAAAGAGGATAATGATGTGGGATTAGTAGGGGCTTCGTTTGAAAAAATAACATTTTAAAGTCCTTTATAAGTAATTCACGCAAAGGAGCATAAAAAGCCTTATTATATGTAGCAAATCGTAGTATCATTCAAACAATATTACGAGTTACTCTAGAGGTAACACTGAAAACACACTAAGCTAGATTTTTTAATTAAAAAAAGTGAATTTGATCGATGATACGCGGTCGATCCCAAACAACTTGGAGTAGAACAGTTCAGAAGGAAACTGGCAAATCGTTTAACAAGCTTAAAACAATTGCTAGAGATAGGGGCAGGTGGAAGTTCTATGTTGAAGCCTTGAGCTCCTAGAAAGAGTATGGATAATTTATTATTATTATTAAGTGATAATATAATGTAAATGAAGGACATAAAAGCAATCAGACGAAAAGAGTGTATGCTCGAAGGTATTGGTATATCACTTTAAAGAATATGCCTGACCTACTACATGACCTGTTCGGTGCTGGAAGACCACCATAATTTCATTGAAAGCAATTGGGCAGGCTCTTGGCATAGGGCTTAAGTTTTTACAGTTTTTAAGCCAATAGATGAGTGCAGTCGTATAAGAAAGTAAGATACTAAATTTTATTCACTTATGACGAAAAATTTTGTAGCATACTTTAAGTTGCGATTTGCAAATTTTAGTTTATAAGAAAAAATTCTAATTGGAATCGTTGTTAATTGAGTAATCTTTTTAGAAAACAGTAAAATTTTAAGCAAATGAAGCTTTTGGTTCAATATTTGCACAATGCAGAGAATATTCATTAAAAATTTGTTTCTGTCTGGTAATCTCATTACTGAGTTAATCTAGTAAGCTATTATAAACCGATATTAAAAAGTAGCTACTATTTCAGTAATTACAAAAATCTTTAGTAGAAAAAACATCTTTAAAAACTGAAACGAATGTTTGGTAATATCATAACTGCCAAGTCGAATCTATTTCATGTGGCTTGAAAGCAAGCACATATTTTGTTGCAGCAAAATTTCGTAGTAGTACAAGAGACCAAAATATAGATATTTGAAAATAGCTTGGAAACAAATCGGATCTAAGTAAACAGTTTTGAGCTCTTGAATATAAAAAAAAAACTTTTTCATAAGCAGCAAATTGCTATTTGTTCTATCTTTTAACCATACGATTTTCTCACAGTGTAGCTATAGCATATAAGCCTGCACAAACCTACTTGCTTTAATTTGTACAAAAATCTTTTCTTTTTTCTCTTAAAGTTGTAAATAAAATCGTGCTGTGTTTATATTCAAAATTGCCAATATATATAAGCTTTTGGGGTTTTTCAAACAAAGCAAATCAAAGCCTAACAATATGATTTTCATATTATCATATACTATGTATTTCATTATTATCTTGTTTTAATCAAACCCTTCTCTTTTTTTTGTGTTTTCAGTTGTCCGGATGGATTTGTTGGGGAACGTTGCGAGAGCAAAGCCAACAGCGTGCCAGACAGTAGGTACAGCAATCCTCCCGAATGTGGCGAGAACATATTTTTTGGAGGTTTTTACTGCTAAAATAGGCACTTCTATAGCATCGATTGTTTTAAGATCGAAAAAAAACCAAACAAACTGAATAATTAAGAACAAAAATAAAAAATCCCAAACAAACAAATCAAATCAAAACTGAAACCATTAAAAAAACATACCGAACACACACACACACACACACACACACACACACAAATATCAAATGTCATATAGTAAAGCGCGTAATAAACCAAATATAGTTAATAATAGAGTAACAAGCAACGATAATAAAACATAAAGTACAAATACAGTATACCGATCGATAACTCAATTCAAGCAGCATAGCAAACGTATTGTAATCGAATGAATGCCTGGCAGTCGTAAAAGCTTTCGAATAACAATTGTGCGTGAAACATTTTTAAACGAAAACTAAAATTCATTTATTTTATTTTCGAAAACACATTCCAAAAAGCAACAGCGTAAAGTCTTAAACAAACAAAATAAAAAAATAAAAACACTAACAAAATGTTGTTTAAAAAATAATAATAAACTTAATGTCAATTGTATATTATAACGATTATAAACAAAGGGTGCTATAGAAGGTTTATTTTATATAGTTTTTACATAGGACTTTATTTAATAATACTCTTCAAAGTAAATGTTAAAACAAAAACAAAAAAAAAACAACGCATACAATCAAAACAAATTGATTTTCCATTTACACGCAAAACAAAACAAAATTAGTAAGCAACTCAAACACGCACACACGCACACACACACACACACAGACTCAGACAGTTACGTTCATCAATACTATAGTTTTAATTTCTACCAAAAATCTAAGAACTTGTCGAATTGGCACAGCCCAAACAGCACACTCATTTTAATTTAATAGTTGTTAACGTTTTACAACAATTACTGCTACTACTACTACTACTACTACTACTACTACTACTCTACTACTACTTACATAAAACGTTAAAGTTACAGAGGCTCTCTTAAGTTATAGTAACACTTTGCAACAAGTTGGCAACGCTATGCAGCTGCAGTCGTGCAAGTACAGTCACCAGCAAAACAACAAAACGTGCCACACAAACATACACACACACACACAGACAGTTCTCTACATAAATTTTGTTTTGTTTTACACAAAAATTTTTTTGTAGTTTGCAAAAAATAAAAAATAAACAACAAATATATAAAACAATCGATTGTACTCGATAAACGATAACAGTTATTTATTTTTGCCATTAATTTAGCTAGTTTTACTTCTTGTAAGATTCATTATTAACACTTTGGCTGTAGATTTTGACAAACCCAACAACAAACCAATCAAAACCAACTACAATTTCATTGCTATTATTTAATTTTTTTTTCTTCTGGTGGTTGTTATTTTTAATGACTAATCTTTTGCGTTTTGGGTTATTGTTTACTATATATAGATATACATTTTTTTTAATGTAGTTTCTTTGCATTATGTTTTTTTAATAAAATAGTGTCTTTTATTGTTTAAAAACGCAAAAGTTACAAAGCGTTTATGCTAGTTCCAAAAAACAAAAAAAAATAGTGACAAATTGTGCATGTCTGTAAATCTTAAAGTATTCATGCGCTTTTTTATAAAGTCCAGCTTGTAGCTAACTTTTGGAATTGGCATAATAGCCGCTTAGTTATCAAAAAAAAAACAAAAAAAAATGGAACCACAAAAATTGATTAATTATAATTTTTATTTATGATTTAATCTCTTCACAGATATTTTGTTGCAATCTACGGCCAAATACATACCTTAAATAATGACTATTAATGCGTAGACTTTCTTTAAAAACAATATATAAATTTACAAAAAAAAATAATAATACTCCCTGCACTCCAACGCCGACAAATGTAATTTTTTAGCATTATAAAAAATTAAAAATTTGTTGCACAAACTTAAAAATAAACAATAAAAATTAGGCTGCAACATAAACTAATTTAAACAGCTGCTGCACTAAAAAAAAAATAAAGAATCAGCTGTGTTGTAATTAACATTTTGTTTAGCCAGTCTATAATTTAGAAACAAAAAAAAAACAAACTATGTAGATATTAAAATATTTATTTTTTGCAACTACAAAAAAATAAAATTAAAACAAAACTTTTGCGCACAGTTTAAACAATTTTTTAGTTAACTACTGGCGACTGTGCACGGTGACAGTATTTATTTTGTTTTTAATTTGAATGCAACAAAACAAAAACAAACTGAATTTATTTATTAAAAACTTTAAATCGAAAATAAAATTACGAATATTCTTATGACCCCCTGACACTGACACTGACACTGTTGCGCTTTTGTTGTTGTAACATAGAAATAGTACGAAAGTTGAAACTAGCTAAGTTGTAAGCAGTTAGTTGTTAGTAATGGATGAAAGTATGGATGAATTTTGTATATATCTACCTTGGTTTTAATTAGTTTTTTAAGCTTTGTGTACATTTCAAAACTTAGTTACGTTCACATTTAAACCTAATTTATTGTAACTATTTAATGAAATTTAATTTAATGCTAATTTATAAGCTGGAAAAAAATCCCACTCCCCTTCAAATATTAAAAAAATTATAAAATTAAAATGCTACTTTATTTCGAAATACTATTTTATTGCTATTGCTTTTACTTAAAAAAAACAACCCATTATAAAATGCAAACAATTAGTTTTAGTTACTCAAATATATATATATATATATTTATATAAACTATATATGACAGCAGCTTGTATGTTAGGCATATATGATTTTTTTAAATTTATTTAAGTTGCAAAATTTTTAATTTAAATTATAAACGATTTATACCAAAAATACCATGTAATATAAATTCATTAAGTTTAATTTTAATTTAAACAAACAAAAATGCATAAGAAAACAAAAACATACAAAAAAAAAACCACAACAAAATTCTATTAAAAACTTGAACATACTTCACATTTTACAAATTTAATACTTTTGATTTTTCTTCTTTTCTTAATTTTTTTTAAGTGTTTTTAGCTTTTTTTTAACTTAAATAAAAAATGAATATACAAAACGTATATTTGAAAACATTTGAAAGAAAAAACATAACTCTGCGTTTGGTCTTTTTATTTGTGCTTTCAATTTCTTTACTTTAACTTATTCGTTTTAAATTTTTGTTTATTTTTTTTTAAGTAAACAATATCCTTGAAAACAACAACAATAAAGGCTCTGGCTAACTGAGCCCCGGTGTTGGATTTGCTTGTGCAGTATTTATGGAAATCTTGAATTTTTCTCAAGTTCTCAAGTGACACTGCTTTTGTTCTCTTTTCTCTCTTTTTCTCTATTGACAGACAGCACCTACAAGACGGGCTATATAGCCGATGATCCCGGATCTTATAGACTTAGCTAATATGGATGTGTGTGTACGCAAAGTGCCGGATTACTTATAATAATTATAACTGATATTATGCATAATAATTGATCTCAAGCTTAGTTTTAGTCTAGATACTGCCAATAAAAGTTTATTTGTTGCCACCAAAAGAACAAATTTGGTTTTATAAAGAAGATTTACTATGAATTTGACTGAGCACAAGTTCGATATGCCTAAGATAGGTCGCTTGTGGTTTTGTATTTTTATGAAGCATGTGTGGTTTTCTCAAAAAATTCTTCGTTCATTTTCTTTTCAAAAATGTTTTTTCATCAATTCTCGTACAACGACATTTTTTGCCAACTTTGTTAGCAATTTAAATAAATGTTATAACAATTATATACTCCCAATAGATCAAATAGATATCAAAATAATACTATTTCCAAAATTCTTACATATTTCGCTTGAAGATGCTTTACTTTTGCACATATAATTTATGCATTACTTTAGAATCGTACTCGTAAATCAAGGATTTGAAATATTTTGAGTCTTCACTGCTATTGTGGAGATTTACAACGAGTTCATTTTTACGCACTCTCTGCAGATATTAAGTAATTTGCATACTTTGTTATTTCATCCATGAATCCCTGGAATCTTAGCATCTGGGTGAATAATAAATTTATCCAAGAGTAATAGGTCAAAACAATTACCTAAGAAGTTCTGCAGACTTCAAATAATATTCATAATTTCTAACCTTAATATATCTACTTTGTGTTGTTACCTCACAATTCTAAAGAGTTCTGACCTTAAAGAAATTATCTTTTTTCAAAAATGTACTAAAAAACAATATGAAATTTTATGGGTAGGCAGACGCTGGGAAATTAAAACTTTATTTTTTTTTATACAAGTCTGATATAAGATATCAATCCTTGATCGATTTTGGCTTACGAAGTGAACAAATAATAATAAGTATCGGTCAGTCAACCCTACAATGTCCGCGTTGCCTCAGTCATGTCGTTTGTATGGATGAAGCCACTCAAATAGAGAAGGTATTCGATGCAATAGCCCGCGAAGGAAAATAAATGAAGCGCTCTAGGTTCACATTGTAAGACCAATTGAAGCCGACTTTTAAAAACTAATCGGTGATAACCCTTAAGTCTCTCAAATAAGGCAATCAGACTTTTAGAAAATCCATTATAAATCATACAAATAAATCTATAATTATCTTTCTGACTTACTAGTACCAAAGGTAGCTAAATATACGCAGATGCACATTCAAGCCAACCATCCTTCTCGATTATTCTCAGCTATTTGAAATTGCGTTTAGAAGCGTCCGGTTTCTCAGCTGGCGATAAAAAGATTCGACTAGTCGTATAATTGAATTCGAATTATCGACTGTTATTTTCTGGGTCTCCACTTGTTGAGTCGCACTGTGCAATTGCTTCAGACAGACGCTAAAAATTCACATTGATTATAAAAATCGACGGGAGCATGCTGATAAGCATGATGAGCTACCATGACGAATGTAAGTTTGAGTGCATCTTTTGCGTAGACAAAAGCACTAAAAGAGTCCATTCCTTTACAGATGCCAGCTCAGCGAACGCATCTGAGAAGTGGAGTCCTGCGATGATTCCGACGAGAATGCACTGTGAATGCCCAATTAAAAATAATAATAATAATAATTGTTTTGCAAAATAACAAACAAAATGAATTAATATTTTATTTTCATTTATTAATGGAAAACTTTTAAAAACGAAAACCGAAAGTTCAGAAGGAACTCAACAAAAAATAGAGCCTTTGCAGAAAATATCAAATTATTTTAAAACAAGGAAAATTGTTATAAAATTTAAGATCTTAAAAGTTTAAATAAATTGCATTTTCATTCGGTAAACAGAAATATTCATAAGACCGAAGACAACTTTTAATTAGCAACTAAAAGTATGCTAAGCGTGTTATGCTTAAGTAAATCTAATATTTGCTGCAAAAGTATGGCATACTTTCAGGCATTAATTTAAGTATATAATGGAAATTTTCCGTAGCATACTTTTGTGTGCTCGTTTAAAGTTACTTTCTTAGTTTTTAGCATTTCTGCTCGCTGTTATTTTATCGTTTGAACAGCATGAAGTCAGCACAAGACTTAAAATTAAAAATTTATAAATTCATTATTATAATTAATTTCCAAGAGATTTTGCATATTTGCGGTACATCTTAAACGATGAGATAAATTATTTATTGTTAAGTTCTTTGACATTGTGTTATCTTTTAAAAAACGCGGACATGAATTTATTACTGTGTTGCTTTTTTATTTTAATAAGTTTTTATTTATTACAAAATTGTAACCATGATATTTTTATACATATATGTACATACGACTGATAAATATATTTTATTATTTACGTTCTTATTTATGCTTAATAATAATTTCTTAGAGCTATACACATTTTTTGGCCAATTGACGTCTTCTTCTAACTATATATAGTTAAATCGTATAAAAAAAAATAAGTTTGTCGATTAGTTTCAACTCAAAACAATTTATTTTTATGAATTGACTTATTTAAAGAATCTGCCTATGCACTTTTATGCCAAGAGCATTTTTTTTAAGTTATAAGTTTCAAAAAAGCTCATCGGATTATACTGGTAACAATGTGAATTCTTTATATTTTTAATAGTTTTATTTACACTAAATCCAGGAGATTCTACATATTTAGTTTCATCTGCAGTGCCCCTTTTAGTTTGTAATATTTCCCATAAGCTTCCACTGCTAAAATTTTCTTCCATTAAGAATAGAAATTCGAAACTTCTTTATTTTATTTTAATTCATTTTTTCATACTCTTACCCAATAATAGCTTATTAAAAATTCTAATTATTTTTATTTTTACAATATAAGCATTCCATTTTCAAGCAAATTATTGCATGAACCCACTTTTATTAAGAACTTTTATGCGCTACAAATAATTCTCAAAGCTATCACTGATAATTTTGTTATTTTGCAAATGTAAAAATCATTCAAGTTCATTTTTGAAGTTTAACGAACATTTCTATGCTGAACTAGTTCGCTGCTGCAAACTACTAGCGTTGCCAGACTGTGTGAATTCTTGCAACCCAAAAAAATCAGCATATAATTAGCAAGTGTTGGCAACTCTAGTGCACATATCTTAAGCGTCAGCTTTAAAAATTAGCGCAATAATAATTATTTACAATAAAATCAAATATACGCGATGTCCACAGCTCAAAGCACCAAAAACTGCATCACCCTCAAGGGTTCCGCACAACTTATTGTCGAATATTTGAGTAAGTGAGCTGCTACAAGTAAATTGCACATGTATAATTTTTAATATAAATTTGACGACGCCGCCAAATTTGTTTCTTTGTTTGCTTGCAGAATATGGCATTAACTCTATACTTTTTCAACGTGGCATCTATCCAGCTGAAAATTTTGATAATGTGCAGCAATACGGCCTCACAATACTCATGTCCAAAGATCCAAAAATAATCGCTTTTTTGCAAAATGTGCTAACACAAACTGAAGGTAGTGCACGCTTTTTGCAAAATATTTTTACTTTTACAATTTATCTAACTATACGTGTCTTGCAGAATGGCTATCGAAGAATATGATCAACAAGGTTGCCATGGTCATAACCAATGCACACACTAAGGAAGTGCTCGAATGCTGGGACTTTAAAATGCAGGCACAACTTGATGAAACCAGCAGTAACTTCAGTGCCACTTCTTCCAAAGAACTTAGCCGCATTCAGCAAGAAATACGTGATGTTATGCGCCAGATATCAGCCACTGTCAGCTATTTGCCATTGCTGGACTGCATTTGCACATTTGATGTTATGATACATACGTTACAGAATACTGAGATACCCAAGGAATGGAATGAAACCGGTGCTGTGTTCATACAAAACGCACAAGCTGTGCAACTACGCTCATTCTCCACTGGCCTGCACAAGGTCGAAACTGTGGTCAATTATAAAATGAGCAATTAAAGCCGTTTGCGTTTTTCATAATTTAAATAAGTTATATTTACATAAATGTTAACAAAATAATTGAGTTTCATTAAAAATCAGTTTATAATTAGTTAAGTAAATTTTGTGTAAATAATTTGGATGCAGTTAATGCAACGCTCGCGCGTCTCCAATTCAAATGCCATCTAAAAACATGAGAGAAAGAAGCAAAAGTTAGTATGCACTTGCCGTAAAAATAAAAACAACTTAAGCTTAGTTTGTAGAGAGAGCTGAAGACAATGAGCAATTATGTTTTGGAGTAGCTGGTGAGCGGCAGCATGGGTAACTCACAATACGTATCCTAAGCACCGCTTAGTTGTCAAGTCTTCTGTTGGTATTTAGTGGTGATTTCTTATAGCTCTATCTAGTCTGTACCAAAATATTTTTGTCCAAAGTGATTGGGTGCCACGGGATGTAGCTCAGAGGTGAGAATCTTCATTTTTGGAAAAGCATTGACCACAGTGCGAGCAGCTATAGGTGTGCAAAATAGATTCGATAGTATGATGCAACTTTCCGGTACGCCATGTTCGCGCAGCACATTAACTGCCTGCAGCACTGTATTGCCAGTGGACATAATGGGATACATGAGTAGCACCTGACGCCGTGCTATATCGTCGGGAAAACGTGCATATACTACGCGTGCCTCGTGCGTATTGACATCAGATTCCACAAGTATTTTGCCTATACGTATAGAGCGACAGCAGTCACGTAAACCCTGTTCCATAGCCTCGCCAGAGCGTATAATTGAGACGCCACAATTGCCAGAGCGATATTTGAGGCCCTCGTATGTGGCACCCGTAGGTGTTTCAACGCTGCAATGTGTGTAGGGCAATTGATTAAGTGATTCTTCAATAACTAGTCTAATCAGCCGGTCTGCATAAAACTTAAAATCGCTGCGTGTGGTTTTGCTGCAAATATTTGCCATTAGCATATATATACATTCGTACAAAAGTTAATATATGGCTAGCGTACATGTCTCTTATGATGGTCAGCAGCTCTGCCACCTGAGAATTGCATTCTAATAGCTTTAAATTATTGCCATATTCGTCTAAAATTTCCTGCGCAGTAACTGCAACCGCATGTTTTGGTCCAACACGCGTTGGCTGCACTACGGCTGTTTGCTGCTCCGTATTGTTGTCATTTGCAGTTTGCTCATCGTTGGAAGATTGTTGGGAATTGCTGCTACTTGGTGATGCGGAGCACATAGTTTGTTAATTAGTTTTAAGAAATTAAGTACAAGTAGAAAAATTGGTCTATTGTTATTGGTTAATGTGCGTGCCGTGTAGTGTGACCGCAACATGTTAAAAATACTACAAAATATACCAAATAAATTGGTTTTAGTATTTTGCATTGTGGAGCTTCTGTGTGAATGCTTAAATAGTTTAAGCTGTTTACATAAAATTATGTAAACAAATAAAACATAGGAAAAAACACAAAATAACACTTGTTGCAAATTGCTGTTAAATAATAGACTCACATGTACAAAAACAAAGTATTAAACGCTTGCGATGTTATTTTATTCACTTGGTTTAGAAGAGTGCAGACTATGCTGCTTTTATGGTGTGGTCACACTGTACACTGTATGAGTATGGCATTTGGGCATTTTTAGGTTATTCTCATAAATTAACTGCGACACACTTATCACACTTGTCCAAATTACCTCGTGTTCTGCTCGTTCGTCAAAGCGCAAACAAAGAAAAATTGCATTTTAAATAACATTTATAAGCCATTGCGTACGCAACGTGTTTAGCAAAAAGTTCTATTACACTTAAGAATTAAAGTGTGTGCGCGTGTGGGCTACGTGTTGTATGTGCGTGTGCAACCGAATGCGTCGTCGTAGTCTGTATTGGCATTGACAGTCCGTCGTTGTCGTCGTCGCCGTCGCCTTTGCTGTGCGCCTCAACGTATTTCCATACATTTGCTATTAACTAATAAACAAATAACCTTCGGGCCTCTAAACACAGCCCCCTGCCCAGCGCTAATACATAAACAAAAAACTAATATAAAATCGGAGCATTCGCTATTGTGTATTTCCGTATTTGTTTAAAAGAAACATAAGAAAATAAAGCAACAAATTAGCAAAAATTGTTTGCGTGTATTTCGCGTATGTGTGCGTGTGTGTAGCATAGTGTGAGTGTGTGTGTGTGACGACCAACAACAAACACAAATGGCGGACGTAAGCGATCCAAGTGAAGTCTTTGATCTCGAGCTGCACGAGGATGACAATGCTCACGATTCAGATGATGATAGAATCGAGCTGGACGATGTAAGTTGAAGCCATTAAATGCGCAGCAATTGCATAAAGGCTAAGTCGTCAACAAAATAACAACAAACCCCCTTGGCAAGTAGTACAGCAGCAGCAGCAACTCGTAAAAACTTGTAGTAAAAGTAACAACAGCAGCAGCAACAGACATAATAAAAGCTGCGCACTTGCAAATTGTTTTTGGCGCGGGCGTAGTCTGGAGTAGGGCCCCATAAGGGGGGATTGCCACCAACAGATTTTTCTCTTTGTTTACATCTGACGCGCTTTGTCTGCAACGATATTACCCAGACTTTTCCCCGTCTCCAAGAAAAACACAGCTGTCAACCTGTGCCTGCCTGTCTGTCTGCCTGCCTGCCTGCCACGGCATATATACGCACTTATATGCATACCATATTCTAGCTTATCTGCTGCGCAAAAGTCCACTTTGCCGCGTCATGCATGCAAAAAAGAGTCATCGTCATTTTTCCAGTTTTAAAATAGCAAAACTATATAATATATATAAATGTGTTGCGATAACTTTGAGAATGCGCTGTGCGGCAGGCAGAGTTTTTCACTCAAACGACAGCATTTCTGTGGAAATACCCTTTAGGAATTTCAAGCAAAAGTCCATAGTTGTGAAATTGCTTTTACCTGCTGCACTATGCGCGCTTGACGTACAATTTTCCATGGAAGGCATGACGGTCCTTGTTTTTAAATTACTTTTTAATATTGATTGAGTTAAGCCATTTACGTCAGTTTAAAAGTTATTGCGAATTCGTCGAAATTAGCTGAACCAAAAATTGGCAAAAACTTTTGGCATAATTTCTTTGGAAATATAGAAACTCCAAGCACAAGGTTGTATAGGATTTATTCTATTAATCTTGGCCTAAATAGCTTTCGGCGATAGAAAGTTGAAGCTATTTCATTTGTCAAGTATCAATATCTGTTGTATACAGTTGCTGCTCAGTCTTTGATAAACTGAAAACTCTGGCTTAACACACAGCTTTCAGCGAATCCTCAAAACTTAGTAAGAAGGGCACCTTGACGTTCCGGACTAACCATTGGCGCTTTTTTCTACCCATCTTAGCAAGCTTGCTGTAGCTCTTCCTCACACTACTAACTCGTTTAGCTTGAACTCAACTTGCTTTTTCAAAGAGGCATCACAATGGTCCTTAAAGATTTCTATGTGAACTTAATATCTAACTGAGTAGCCAATATGAAGGACACAAGAGCAAAATGTTGGGCTATACTTTAATTATTATTATTGCCGAGCTAGATTTGCACCAAGACATTTGTGCCATTTATGGTCACGTTACTGCCTGTTGCATGCAAATCTTTAAAAAATTATCTAAAGCGTTTTCATTGGAAATAGATTAATAGGAAATTAAGGGCAAAGAATAGGGAAAGACTTACATCTAGGTTGAGTTCAAAGTCTTGTTTCTATCATGAAAAAATCGTTGACCAATTTAACCATCAATATCTGCATTTGAAACTTGACATGTCGATGTTTTTGCAGCTCTTCCAACTGTTTTTCAACATAGCGATTTCAAGGCTTGATCAAGCTTTTGGCCAAAATATCATTGATACTGAGAAGTAGATATTTTAGCGTTCCGATTGAGGGATCTATCTATCACTTCGGCATACTGATACAAACTTATCTCTTAAAACTCTGATGGAAGTGATGTTATATAGTTTTGATTTAAGCACAATTTGGGTGATTGGTCAATGCTGCTCGATTTGGCAAATCAAGATGAGTTAAGCCTGAGAAAAAGATGGATTTAAGACGGGAAAAGATAGTGCAATGGTAGTGCTAGAGGTAAAAAACAAACAACTTACTTTGGTTCTATGATCATATAGGGAATGCATTTAATAAGTTGTAGTCCACAAGAACAGGAATTAATAATTTATTAGCTGTGTCGCATTGTAGCATGATTGTGAAACAATAAACATCTGTTTACAGTATCCAAAGACGAAATAAAAGCTATCATATAGAAAAACATCATCGTTATCAAAAGATTAAACGCAATGATTTACTGTATATAGATTTTTATGAGCACAGCGTTTATATCAATTTCTTGGATTAATTGTCCAAATAAACATTATATGCTTTTTATATAATACATGCATTTTATCAGCAAACGAAAGAGTCGCAAATAAAATTCGTAATATTATATAAATGGAATATCGATATAACACTTTTAAGGCATTTCAAATCAAAACAAATACTCCTAATACCAAAGACTTCACGCCCAGATTTATATAACGAATTTAAACCAAATTTGAGCTATCGAAAAATGTATATTTTTTGAACAATTGATGTGCTTTGTTTGATATTAGGCAATCAAATGTGGTATAAATGCCCTTCAAAATAATCAGTATCAATTACCCCATCAGCTTATATACATACATAACTAAAAACTTGGGAAAACTGTATGGAGGTATATCTCTCGTTTGCCGTGTGCTCTTTATCAATAGCAATATATACAATAAAACACACATGCACATTTTAAGGGAGCTTAAACTAAACTTCCACTTTAGAAAACGAAAAATTGTTATCAGTAAATAAAAAAAATATAATTAGCAGCACAAAAAAAAAAAACTAATGATAAGAGAACTCATTCTCTATGCTCTTAGGTACATAAGGTCTAGGTATATATATATATACGTCATATATTCAGCTCTCAAGACGCTCGTAGTTAGCGCGTGCAGCGGCTTGCATTTAAAAGCATTTGCTCCCATTTGTTGTCATAAATAATTTGCGCAAGCGTGTACGCCATCCTGTCCAATCGACTCACCTCAAATTAAATGGGTTATGCAGTAGATCGGGTTGTTCCATGGGCGGTGCAGGGCTTGGCAATAGTTGTAAATTATTTTGGCTTATTTTAGTAGTACTGTGTGTGTAGTCGTCGGCACAATAAATTATGATAAAATTGTTAATTGAATTTTGGCGCGTTTGCGACGAGGTGAACCAGTTTCCAATGATGTGTGAGATGTCTTCCCAACGTGTTACCCACCCACCCATTTGCTTGAACGTTGGTCAAATATTTCAGACGCTAAATATATCATTTTCAAATCAGCAAAATTTTAGCGTGCTAAGTGCTATACATTTGGCTTTGATACCCTTAACTGTTGCGGGCTAAGTCGACATTAAGGCAAACTAGCTATAGATGGTTGCGTCTGACCTGCTGAAGAGATTAGCTATTGTAGTCAATGCGTTGAAAACATCGTTGGTCATTCAAACCCGATATCGGGTTACAACCGAGCTTAACAGCTCTCCACAAGCGTTTCTGCTTTAGGCGCGCATGCTCCAGTTGGTTATTCTAAGAAAATATAGATTCTCCTTCACTTGGTGTTTCATTGTCTTTCTCTGTCGGTCTTCGCATCGAACATCTTCATTGCTGGATGTGTAAAGACGATGCAGGCAACGTAGATACTATATCGTAATACGCTGGATGCTCCTCCTACCTATGCTTCTCTTCGAAGCTGGGCTTATAGGTATTTCATACTTTATATAACTTTCGAAAACAAATATGAACGACATATCTATGTCGCTGTAGAGCTCATAAAGGAACTAAGCAATCTTTCGATCAAGCAGCCCAAGCGCAGCTGTATCCCTCCACGACACAATCTATGCTTCTGCTGGTAAAGAGTCTGCTCCTTCCAAGTGGGATTCTTTGTTCAATCTCTAGGCTATATGAATTACTTGAAAACCACATAAGTATAACCGTCCGCAGCATAATGGCAGTCTACGCGGCGTGCATCCTTGTTTATAGACAATATATACTCTTTCTTGATTCTTGGCTCTGATGGGAGTAAATTTAAAATCCATGATCTCCACACAGTAGGAAATCCTTTACCGAAACTTGTTAGAAGTCAAGAAAAAGTTTTTCTCTCTGCCTTTGGCTAGTAATTCGCTTGCGAGAACGACTGCAGAAGCGACGATTTGGTTAGGGTACGCTTGCAGCCAAGATTTGCAAGCGAACTAAATTAACCTGCTGCAAGGGTAGAGAAAGCATTGGGGGATTTTTTTTCTTCTATCATTCCTATGACGAACGGCTGGCGTCTGGCAGCAAGCGGAGCCGTTGGTCTTTGTAGCATTGCCGGCAGATTTTATTTTATTTTATTTTTTTTTGGCATTGTTCCGAGTTCTAAATATAGTTTGTCATTAAAGAAAAGGTATATATGCAGACTGTATTGGGTATATGTATATTTATAAGTATGTATTTGATACACGCGTGTTTCTCCGTATGTATGTTAAGGCAGATCGAAATGCGGAGAAATTCATTGGGTAGCTGCTGCTCGCTTTTAGCCAGCGAAGCATCATTCATACCATAAACTGAGACAACTGGGACTTGCTTTGTGGCGTTTCTGCGTCGGCGTTCACGACCTTCCCGATTTGCGCTCTTTAGCATTTGCCAGCAGACTCGTCCGTTCGCTCCCAAGTATGCTCTTTCACTTTCTTTTGTTGCAAATGAGAGAATGTGAACCTGTTTATAACTTTTTAATAGTAGAGCTATTAATAATACTTAAGATATTTATGAATTGTTAAAGTTTGATTTAAAATTAAATTATTAATAAATATTATTTCTTCTTTTTTTTTGTGTATTTTGCAGGTTGACCTAGAACCGGAATTGAACATAAATTTACACCAAGAGTGAGTAATGCCAAAGTTATGTCGGATGTATAATTGCTTCCAAGAAGAGGCGGAGATTTGTGTGTGTGTATTTGTGGGAGTGTGTGCTGCTTAAATGAAATCATTTTTGTATTGTTTCGCAGCGTTAGTAAGAGTGCGCAGTATATATGGCCATAACTGGACAAATTGGTGGAAGCATATGAAAATACCTTTGTAAGATATAGGCATTTGGGAATGCTTTTTGTGCATCGGCTAAGTGATATACACGAGACTTCGATTGGCTACAACAAAATCATTAATTAGTAAAATCATGTAGGAAGAAATTTTGCTGGATATAGGATTTTAGGAATACTTTTTGTGAATCAGCCAAGTACACAGGATAGATGTGCAGGACACTTCTTTTGTCAACTACACACTCAACAATAGCATGACCTATTTATCGACTATGTGCACAGAAGAACACATACAGTGCTTTTACGAGTAATAATTACATTGAGGTCGACAATTTCCGGCCTTAAAAATCTTTAATGTCGTTAATGTAGCACATATTGTAGGATAGCAAACTCTAGACAACCGGTGTGATGCTGTCTATCAAAAAGCATTGCAGTGTCACACAGACAACAAAAGTGTAACCTCAACTCGTACTTTGTAACGTCCTGATGTGAAGGTCTCTTCGCTGTAATCACATTTGCTTTGTTTCGCAAGGACGCGTAGACATGCTAATACTTTGTGGCGGAAAAAATCTTTGCAAAGTTGAGTACATTGTTGATGGCTTGTTACCTTGTTGCTTACCATAACGGGAAAGGTATATATGCAGCAATTTTTAAAGCCTTAGAAATGGTTGGTTGGCTGGCTGGCTGACTGGACTACCTGATAATATCGTTGTGCTGCTGCTGAAGTGCAACTTGAGCTCAACTAACATGAGCTGGCAGTCGCAGCAAAAACAATAGCACCCAGACTTAGCTAGGATTTCCCGGAAGTAATTAAAATCAACGCCATTTTAATCGCCCACACACACATTGGCTGCGCTGTCTGATGAAATATCAGTCAATTATCAGTTTGGCTGCACTTGTTTACAAGCAAACGACACTGCGCTGGGAAAAGTACCAGGCAATTGATTCAGCGTATGCCAGTTAGGCGCAGCACTTGATCCCAAGCGCTGCTACCCCACATGCTACAATAGAAACCAGAGACAAACAAACTGCACCTGTCCGAGCTGATAACACACACAGTATAGAGCGTGCATGCAAAATTTTGTTTACAATCAACAAACTGTTGTATGCGTGACACTTCTAGGGAGCTGCTGGCCATTATATTAGTATATATATATATATATATATATATATATATATATATATATATATATATGTATATAGTAACTGGTACATATGTTTCTGTATGTAAACAAAAGCCATAGCTCTAGTTGTTGGCAAACACTTTATAGACAGTATGTTGTTATTTATAGCACACGCGGATTTTCGCGTTTTGCGTGGGTTGGCGTTGACTTTATATTGTAGCCCTCAGTCTGGTGATTCCCACGCTTGCTAACCGCAACACAAATGCACACACTCGCGTACATTATGAGATAAATTAGTTAACCTTCTAACTAACTTGTAACTAATTAACACAGCAATGAGGGCCAAGAGACCATACAGTTGTCCGAAGAGAATGTCAATCCAGGCAAAATCAAACTAGGACCCAAAGACTTTGAGCTAAAAAAAGTCTTGGGCAAAGGTGGCTATGGCAAAGTATTTCAGGTATGTTACAAAGTCACGTTAATCATACGTTTGCAAACTGAACTTGACGCATTTGTTTGACCCTGTTAGGTGCGCAAGACCGCTGGACGTGATGCCAATAAATATTTTGCCATGAAGGTGCTTAAGAAGGCCTCGATAGTGACAAATCAAAAGGACACAGCTCACACACGTGCCGAGCGCAATATTCTCGAGGCAGTCAAGGTGAGTAAACAAATGGTTTTGCAACAACTACATAATACTTATCGTATCTAATTATTTTTAGCATCCGTTTATTGTCGAGTTGGTGTATGCCTTTCAAACAGATGGAAAATTATATCTTATACTAGAATATCTAAGTGGCGGAGAGCTCTTTATGCATTTAGAACGCGAGGGCATATTTCTAGAGGATACCACATGGTAAATTTTACAAGCAATGAGCGCTTTAAAAGTTTTTACTAACTCTATTCTTATGCATTATAGCTTCTATCTTAGCGAAATAATTTTGGCATTGGGCCATTTACACAAATTGGGCATTATCTACCGTGATCTAAAACCAGAGAACATACTTTTGGATGCACAAGGCCATGTCAAACTTACGGACTTTGGTCTCTGCAAGGAACACATACAAGAGGGTATTGTCACCCACACGTTCTGCGGCACAATTGAGTACATGTGCGTGCGCTCTCTTAGACTTTTAATCACTTTATAGCCATACAGCAGAAGTTATTATGTTTTTAACTAAATTGTTGGTATATTCACAGGGCTCCCGAGATATTGACTAGAAGTGGCCATGGTAAAGCAGTTGATTGGTGGTCACTAGGCGCTCTTATGTTTGACATGTTAACGGGCGTGGTAAGTTACAACTAGCTTTATTATAAAAAAAAACACATTTGCATTGAAATTTTCAGAAAAGAAAAAAGAAAATTGCAAGAAAATCTACTAAAAACACATGGCTTGAAGATATTAATAAAGAATCAAGAAACTAATTGTTAATATAAAAGATTTAAAAATTCACTGCCAAAGGTAAATAATAAACTTTAATAAACTTGCTTTAAAAAGTTAAGCTGAAAATGGAAGATCGGATAAACAGTTCTTTAGCTGTGCTGTGGTTCTGTTGTTTATTATGAACTGCGGCGTGACGCTCAATCCAAATTAATTGGCAAATATTGCAAACATTCGTATTATTCAGTTATGGTCTATAGAAAAATCATTTTACTTAATTATAATTTCATTATCGCAGAGCAAGCAGATTATGCAATTTGGAACACTTTTATCTTGGGGGGCCATTAACGATCAAGCTTTTTAACGCAGTTCGAGGCACAGCTCGAAGCAAAATTGAACTTCAATAAAGTTCGTTGGCTTATTAAATTTTTTTTTAATACTAATTTGAGTAGCTATAGTTTATATCTACCTAAGATAAGCAAATAATGTATTTTTAATTTGGCAGCCACCTTTCACCGCTGAGAATCGCAAAAAAACGATTGAGACCATCTTGAAAGCAAAACTTAATCTGCCAGCCTACCTCACGCCTGAAGCTAGAGATTTGGTGCGTCGTCTGATGAAGCGTCAGGAACCACAACGTCTTGGCAGCGGACCCGAAGATGCAGTAGCAGTGCAATCACATCCGTTCTTCAAGCATGTCAATTGGGGTGATGTGCTAGCCAGACGCTTAGAACCACCAATAAAACCTTTATTGGTAAGTGCATTGCTTCTTCAAAACGAGATATAAATTTCGAATTAATTTTATTTGCTTATTTTTATAGCGAAGTGAAGATGATGTTTCACAATTTGACACAAGATTTACAAAACAGATTCCAGTTGATTCACCGGATGATACAACGCTCAGCGAAAGTGCCAATTTAATTTTCCAAGTAAGTGCAAGTTCTTGAAGAATGGCAATGGAAGCTTTTCTGGCTTCAAATAGCATGCAGAAATGCGATTCTTTTTTTCCTATCAAGTAGTTTTTTTACCCAGTGTAGACCTAGATAAAAAATTCTTTAGTTCATTTATTTCTTACTCACCTTAATTTTTAGCAAATTGCAAAGCGTTGTCTTGTTTTTTTTTATCTTACTGCTTTCAGTTTTATGCATTAAAAGTTTATAACAAAATAATCTGCTCATAATAAATACTTTTTTTAAATAATAACTTAAGTACTCGTACTTGGTTTAAGCTGCAATAACTTAACGATAATTGTTACCGCACTGAAAATGAGGTTCTTTAAGCGGTATACCCGTGGGACCGTCCGTTAACTCACAAAAGTTAAGACCAATTCGTCTAAAGGGATGACATTTACTCTTTGGATTACCCCATTTGCCGCGATAGGTTAGCCAGTCGGGTACCAGGGAACGACCTGTAACAAATATATATATTGTATTAGCATCATAATGGAGTCTAAATATATAATTTTCGCATCTGTTCGGATTTGTTTTCTTTTAGTTTACAGTCATCTAGTTTGTGATTCAGCACGTTCGAAAATATGATAAGATAGAACTTTGTGCAATGTATTGAAATACTTAAGATAAGACAGGTATTAGTAGAGGGTTAGACATGCACACGTATACCTACTTGGTAAACAATATTCAACAAATAGGTACACTTACCGTATGATCTTAAATTGTCGTAACTTATATCCACGGCTTTCCAAGTATTCCAAGGCGTGCCAAAGCCATTAATATCATAAAGCCGTGCTACTTTTACAAAGCGGTGTTTTCCAGGCGCCGTCCATAAGCCATGCGAGCCCTTGGCAGCAAATAGCACTGGATGATTTTTAAAGGTAGTCACAGTTTTGGGAAAATTAGGACGTTGTAAAATGCCTTTACGCGTCTCTTGACGTTTAAACTCAAATGAGCCGGTCAGCCTATTGTAGCCATAATAGGCTCCTGCATCATGTGCTGAAACGTACATGGCCTGTGGCTCTGCCTCACTATTAAAATAAAGCGTCATATGCTCCCAGTCGCCTATGTGACTGCCAATGTCCTTTCTTCGCCCCAAGCAGTAGCCATAGACAGCAGGAAAGGGTATGCTACCCAATGGACCCAAACTTAATGTACACATGGTTTTACCCTGGCTATAGGGATAGAACATCCAGTAAGTGACATGAAAGCTAGGCAGCTTGCGTTTATAAGAACTTTCTCTGTCATAGGGTGTATCGTTTATGTTGTTATCCTCTAGATTATCTTCAACGCCGCCGCCACTGAACTTGACATTATCCGCCAAATTGGCAATAAAGTTATTAATAGGAGCGCTATTGTCGACCTCCGTCGTTTCGGCAATAGATTCTGACAAAGCCTTGTTGCTGTTTGCATCGCGATTTGTTTGCGTCTCACCCATGACCAAGTCATACTCATTAATTGGAAGAAATGGAGAATACTCTATGCCAGCTGCATTTGCGCCAGCATCACGTTTAACTCGTTGAAAGAGCGGGTATAGTCTTGAGGAACGACGTATCGTATCGTTATGCTGCTCCAGCGGATCAATAGACACTGGTATATAAGGTCCGCGTAGCGGTAATGCCACTAGCTGAGCAGCTTGCTCTGCCTTGGGCGGCGCAGGTTGTGTACAAAGCGTTACTACACCATATATAGGCACAGGCGCCTCGTTCGGATTGCGTCCATAAATAAACGAGCTTTCATTTCTGATAAGTTCGTCTACATCCATATTTGTCACTAAATGTGATTTGGTTGAATACTCGCTAAAGGGCATGCCTGCCGTAAACCCTCCATCCTTATCCATAGGGTGTACGTGATCAAGAAATTCGTCTACGCCTAGTGGTAAGAATTTCTCTCCAGGCGCTAGCCAAACAATGGGCGCCCATTGCCTGATTAAGCGTTCAACTGTAAAAGAAAAGTACATTTTTTTTGATGAAATTCACCATTTGTAGCTTAATTACCAAGTTGCTTTTAGTTATAATTAGTTTGTTGATATCCCAAAAAAATTAAACAAATCTAGTTAAAACCCACATTTAAAATCTAGCATCAATTTGGAAGCACTGATTTTTTGTCGTCTTTTATTTGGACGTTTTATGTTGGTAATAAATTTCACTTTCACACTTGAAGCGCGACGGGGCTCGACTTAGGCAATTTGCTTTTGCCCTTGCCTCTCACGGCCCCAATCCAAGCAAAAACTTCACTCTACATTGGCTTCAATAAGTTGGCCAATGGCCCGGTTAAAATTTATTTGCTGCACTGGCTCTACTACCACCACACATGGTTTCGCTTTTTGTTATTACGATTATAGCGTATAATTGGCAAGTTTATGTTACGTCTGAGCAACTAAGGCAGATGCGATTTTTATCGAATCACGTGAAGAGTTCTTGGAATTTGTTTTCCAAGTGGGTGAAATATTTTTATACATTTTAATAAGACTTAAGAACACTTAATGCATCTACGAAAGAAAAATTGTGTGTCTCTTTACTTCTTATTTTTTGAATTGAATTTTGAGCGATGAATCCTTAATAATGATATGGAGCATCAAAAAGAAACTTATTGTAAAAGGGTTTCACTACAAACAAATTGGCATTTGCGCTTTGATAATGGTCTCTTTATGCGTAAGAAAAATACATTTTTATAGAAAAAACCAAGGATATTTTATTATTTTCGCTGGCACTATAGGCTTTATACCTTTTGAACAATCCTTTTTGAGTCTAAAAAAGAAATTTGGTGTATTTAGAAAGCAACACACGAAATACAAATTTGCGTCGGCTACCCGCATGTTAAGAAATGTTAACACTTTCAGAATTTTTCAAAAGTTATTGTGAAAAATTTATCATTTTTATGCTCACGGTACATATTTCAGTCTGAGAATTTCAAACAATTTAGGAAATAATTCAGCTATTTTGAGTAGTACATATTGGAGAAATTGGTCGCTGAACTTATGCGCATCTAAAGAGTGTTATTATGTATAAATAATAAATACATTTGTGAACTTGCAGCTTGTCAAGTTTGTCTACATTAAAAGTTAAAAACCAAGGTTCGACGATAAAAATAAATTGTATTAGTACAGTTTTTTGAGCTGGATCATGAGCTTCCATTAAAAATCGTTTATAAATATTAAAAAAAAATAAAAACAGCTGTGTTGTCAATAACAGCTTTTAGGCACTACAGATTTCAAAAACGAAAACTATAAAAACGACTTGTAAAGTGTATTGAAACTTCGTAACTAACAAGTTTGCTGCTGTTTTAGTCTTTCGCGTTTATTATTGTGGTTAGCTGGCTTGTGGTGCCATGTATAATCATGGCATGGAACGCAGACGACAATTGACCAAAGACAATGGTCAAAGAGCTAATGACAATGACAACGATAGCGATAACTAAATCGTGCCAGAAATTTCACTTTAATTTCGAGGAAAAGCGAACACTTGCCATTGTTGTTTTAGTTGGTTGTTTAACTAAGCCATTCATACCTAATTCTTTATCTAAGGCGGCTATTTGTGTGTACTGTGGTTGTTGTGGTTGTTGCTGTTGCTCAGTGGTAGCTGCAGGAACGGTGTAGCTGGGGTGATCGCTGCTATCAGTGGCACTGCTCTCGATGAAAGTAGACGACGCAAGCAGCGAGTCGCTTGCATTTATTAATTGAATATTTGTTTTTGTTGTTGCAAGTGCTGGCAGCATCTGCTGCGGCGCTGCAACGCTTAAAGCCAAGCAAAGATATGTGGCATAAATGCACAAAATGTAATTTTGCAGTTTTGGCATTTTTTTTTTTGCTTGCTTATATTAGTTTATTACAATGTTGTTTTCAAGTTTATTAAGAGAGTCGCCAAAACACGCAAGCGCAACGGCGTATTCACATAATAATAGTACACATTAAAGTGTAAATAATAACTTTTTGACAGCAAGTTTTATTTACACAACAACAATGAACACTGTTTATACTTTAAGTTTGCAAAAATTTCTATGAACTTATTACACTTTTTATTTGCTTGTATTTACTTTAAATTATATAACTATTTGTTCATAGCTTTTAACATTTCCGCATTTCTGCGAGTTTCAAACTATAGCACAGTTTTGCAAGCACTGTACACGCTGGTGAACAGCTGTTTGTGCCGCTAAAGCGTGGTTCTTGTCCTAATTAACCCACGTTTGTTGCTGTCCATTTATTTGTTTACGCGCTACTCATATGCACGTGCGCATGCGTGCCCAGATTGTTAGGCGCTTTTGTATGCCACTCGGTCACACTTGCAACGTTGTCTTTAACTCTCGCGTCAAGGCGGCTCTCAACCTGTCTCTCTCTCGCTCTCTCTCTGTTATGGTTAAAACGCGTGTTTTTGCACTTTAACTGGTTTGATTATGAATTTTGTTTTGGGCGCAGACCAGAAGACAACCTATAGTTGAACCCGATAGCCATGAAAAAGGCAGATGACTCGCCTGTAGCTAATGGATGCTGCGCGTAGACTGCACGTTTTTAGTTTAAGAATAAGTATTAATGCGTTTATAAGGTGAAACTTGGCATTTCTTGTTGTAGTTTTTTTTTCCTTTTTGAGTCATTGTACGTGTCAACGCAAAATTGCAAATCCGTAAAGTTTCAAGCAAGGCCTTTCTCCATGCCTACAACGAATACGTAGTATTTTTATTTTTTATTTTGTTTTATTTTACATATATGTAAGTACAGAGCAACAACCAACAGTATGCACACGATTTATTTTATGTTTGGAGCGCCCGCACCATGTTTCTTTAGTCACATGAAAGTTGCTTTCGAACCGCACGCTTTGAGCGTTTCTTCGAGACTGAATTGCGACGATATTAACGGCTAAAGAGCTTCAGACATAGTAGAGCTCTCGTCTTGCTTTGGTTTTGACCATTGTTGTTGTCGCTGTGGTTGTTGGTAGTATTTTGGTAAGTGCACAACAGCTGGTTCGAGTTTATACAGTCATACCTCGATAAGCAGCGCAAACAAGTGACAATACATTGCTTAATCTGTAACTATTTACACTAGTTGTTTGTGTAATAGATAAGCAAGGTTTTGTTCAACGTTTTGGCATATATTTCAATAAAGCTGAGTTTACCTACTTAGAGAATACCTACTTATATTTTGCCAGAATATACGGATCGGGAGCGTATTCCATTCGCAAAAAATTCAAATCAGATATGTTCAGCAATTGTAATTCTTTTAAGAATAGAATTACAATCACCGTTGCAAGTAAAATAATTTAAATATTTAGACTTTTTAAATGATTTTAAATCATGTCGAGTCCATTCTATAAATTTCAAGTTAAGATGAAAAGTTTCAAATATACAGTACAGGAACACTTCTTTTAGGTGTCAAATTTCACAAAGATTCAAACACCCGAAAATCAATTTAATAATCTATAAAAGAAAACACCATGCAGAAGAACCTCTTCGAAATCCAGCTGATTTGATAAACATTGAATAATAAGTTTTCAGAAATAGCTACAAAATTGTTAAGTCAAACCTAAGAAAGAAATGACGAATACTGAATAATATAAATAGTACTATGTTACTTATTTCTTTTTACTCGGATATAATTGCAATACGCTGTCAATAAAAAGATTATGTTTAAAATTGCATGTAAAATATGTAAATACAATAAAGCAAAGCTCTAAACTTTTGTTAAAATCGCACAATTTGACGTTTGCCTGTATATTAATTGCAACTTATGGGGGAATAAGCAGCAACCAAACATTTCGCTTGCCTTTTAAGTGCTTCTTGTTGTTGGCTGTTGTTGCAGCTGCTGTGCAGCATTTGCGTGCTGCTTTATTTGTTTTTATATATTTATAAACTAAGTATATACATAAGTGAGTATAGTATATTGGTTTATATGTATGTACATAGGCTCAGCTAGACAACAACATGGTGAAGCACGTTTTCATAAACACTGCCCGCCCTCCGTTTAGGCCTGGTTTTGCTACCATTTGTTTAGTCGGCGCATTATTTTCTTGCATGTGTGTTGCTTGTGGTAATAACTTAATTTATTGAGTGTCTATATAATTTACAAATATTTTACAACTATGTAAATTGCTTTATGCAAACACATGCAATGGATTTGTGGAAGGTTTTGCAAACATTTTAATGTTAACTTGAACTTAAACAGTTTGAGAAGCACTGCCGCTTGTCAAACTGTACCGTGCATTTGCTGCAGCGCTCTTCTGCAATAAGAACATTGCATTGGACTTTCTAAACAAGTTTAAAGCGTTTTATTTTACCAAATAAGTTAATTGGAATTAACACAAGTCTTTGGCAAGCGGCGTGATACTGTAATTATTATTATATTAGTAAATAATCTTTGGTCGAGCTTTGTTTATTAAAATGTTTATTTTTGCTCATGAATTTCGTCAAAGTTTAATTAATGTCTTTGCGGCAGGCGGCGCCAGGCCGGAAAAATTATGTAAAATGTGTTACACTGCATTATGTATGAAATTATTGTTGTTGTTTTTGGCGGTTTTATACAGCGGCTAGTGCCAGAATTGCATAATCTGAAACAACTCTGGCAATATTTGGGAGCGTAGCGCGTTTTGTGGGCTAGACGACAGCAGGCATATTTAGTATGCACAGCATGTAGACGCGGCATGCATGAGCAATATTGTATGGTGCTTGCACTTATTTTTAAGAGGCACAAATGATTTATCATCGGTTGCTAAACATTTACATAATAAACAAGGTCATAGTGATTTAAATTTTTGTCTTTTCATTTATTCCCTAGGGTTTCACCTATGTTGCGCCCTCAATATTGGAGGATATGCATCGCGCCAATCGCATGCCAGCGCGCTCACCAAGACGTACACCCCGCCAGCATCCGGATAATAATTTCAGGTTGCATTTTCCGGCCAGTAATGTGGGCGCCAATGCGCCTATGAATATGCAACGTTCGACAATGTTTGCGCGTGCAACGCCCCCGTTGCATATGCAAACATTTGCGCCACGTCCATCGCCAGCACAAGACGAAATGATGGACGTACAGCATGGTCTGCCCATGGTCTAGATAGTGTGCGCACACAGTTAAAGTGGCAGGGAGCAGCCGCAACAAGAGTTACTACTTATTAAGGACGCAACATAAGATGAGGACAATGTGCGGCAGAAATATGTTTTTGTTCGAAGGATTATCAGGCAGCCAGCAGCCGCACAGCCGTATTGTAATTGCGCTACAATGGACATTTGTTTGGATATACTACATACGAAAGCTAGGCATAACTACCATATAGACATAACAATACATATATACTTTATAAGGATAAAGGAGAAATATTAATATAAAACACAGACACAAACACACACACACACTTAGGATACCACAGAAAACGATAAAAAACGCGGCAAGCAAGGCTCAGGAGCTAGCTCTGCTATGGCATGGATTTACTTTTGTCCGTAATATAATCCCAACTCGAACTTACTTATCAATGTTAAAATAAACTACAATTAATTTTTATAGGCAAGATTTATACAATTTAGTTCAAATTTACAAAAACACAATTTTTTTGGTTTTTTTTTTGTTTTGTTTTTTGTAATAGCCACCCACATAGTTGATAAGTAAGCAAGATGTTCAATAATAATTATATTCGATAAAATAGTCTTGCAGGGAGTTTTTTATAATTTACGAAAAAACACAGCCAAAAGTTTAAGCTTTTAGGCAATTTAAATTTTGTTATACTTTAACGCAATACATGATGATAATGAACATATTTATTATTGTTGATAGTAAAATCCAAGTAATATTTATGTTATCGAATGAATATACTACTGGACTTGGTAATTACCTAACAGACACACTACATTATTATAAAACCAATAATTTTTTGTCGAATTTTAACTTTTGTATGCAAAAATATTTTATTAGAACAGTTGCCAACAGTCTTCCGAAAATATGACTAAACGGAACTAAATCAAAATTTAAAATTGATGGTAGACTTTAGCAAGCTTACCCAGTGTGAAAAAACACAAAACTAAACCAGCCAACATTCGAAACCTTAAACATAATTAAATATCATGGATATTTATTTTTATTTAACAAGCAAGACAACGAAGTTTCAAAAAAAATATATTGCATGTTTAAATTAAAAATTTTTGATTTTTTTTCAAGGTTACAATTTTTTAATTTGTACTATTTTCACAAAGATTGCATTATCGAATAAAACAAAAAAAATGATAATCGATTACTTATCAACCCATTAAATGACTACAAAAACATAAACTATAGAAACTAATTTTTAATGGAGCTCGCAACGTATATACAAATTATAAGCAAGCATATATATTTTTGAAAACTAAAAAAATGTAAATTATAGTTTTTAATTGTAAAAGCTAATATTGTTTTAAATGATTTCTAAACTTGCTGTGGCTTTTGTAGTAAACGTGTTAATTATACAGATCAATCAGCAAATCGTAGGCACAAAAACTAAATGCAGAAAATTATAATGAAAATAATTTACTACAACATGGTTTCTATGACGTAGAGCGCGTACTTTTTTCTGATTAGGTTGCATAGCCAATTTTCTAATTTATTAATTTTTATTATTATTCAAACTTTTACGCTGAGACACATTATTTTATGTATTAAGCAACTACTTTACAATATAACTATTTGATTTTTTATTTTGAGGCACAACCAAACGATGAGCGCGTTGGTTTTAGAATTTTTTTTTGGTGCAAATTTGAGTCGTTGGTTTAATTATAATATATATTTTATTAAGCATACGTCAAGCGGCAAGAAATAAATAAGGCATTTCTTAAATAAAATTATAAAACAAATTAATTGCCACAAATATAAACGCAATGTTCAACATAAACAACGTTGCAAGTTCGTTCTTAACTATCAACTTATAAAAAGCTAAAATGCTGCCACAAAATGAAATAAAAAGAAATGAAATTTGTTCAAAAAATAATAAGCTGTATACCTTGAATTGTTTATATTCTGATTTTTAGCTCAATCTTTGAGTTTTTGCATAAAAGGTTAATTAAAACTACACAAAAAAAAAACGAAAAAAGCAGTTTGCTGCGTTAAAAAAAATGCATAAATCGTGTATAAAAAAATGTCTAAAATAAAATCGAAAGGTGCTTTGAATTGTTTAAAAAGACAAAAACTACAAAAATGTAAAGTGTACTAAAAACAAAATATAAAAAATTAATAAATAAAATAAACTTACAGCAAACTATGATACTTATAATATTTATATTTAAAAAACAAAAAAAAAAAACATTTATATAAATAAAAAAGGAAATACCTCAAAAGCAATTATTTTTGTTACAACCGACTAAACAAAAAAAAAAAAAAACAATACGTTTAAAACTGAATGCAAACAAACTAAATAAGTAAAGAAAAATGCATATAATTTATAATAATTATGTGAAAACTAAGAAGTTAAAAATTGATTTAAAGTAAACTACAAACAATACTTAACGAAATGGAACAATTATTTAGCTAAACTAAAGTAAATATAATAAAAATATATAAATCATTTGTATGCGATTTATTTTAATGATAAATATATATATTTTTGATTCTAAACAATTTTGGTTTGATTTCATTTTTGATTTTGCTAATTTATTTTTCCAAATACAAGCAGCATTATTTAAATGTGGCACTGCAAAACAAATAAGAAATGTCTTAAAATGTCTTTGTTAAATAAACTAAGAACCAAAATAAAAAGTAAATTGTTCAGACAAACGGAACAACAACCAAGAATGATTAAACACTGCCTAACTGAATCAAAAAAATATAAAAAAAAACTTAAACTTAAAAAAAGAGTAAATAAAAAGCCAAACAAACAGGAAAAAACTAAATAAATAGACAAGCTGCAGACATTGCCGCAACTAATAAATAAAAACAATTCAAGACGCAATTATATTAGTAAAAATATACACACTTTGTACAGTATAGAATTGCCCGCAAAAATAATATGTAATTAGATAACTTTAAAAACTGATTTTCGAGTCTTGCTGTCTATTAAATACAGGAAAAATAAACATATATTAAAAATTAGACTAGCAACCAAAAACAACCTATAATTAAAAGTAATAAGTACATTTTTAAGAATTAAAGTTCATTGTTAATAATTTACACACAAAAATACAACGGCTGAAACAGGCATGCTATATGAAAGATGCGGAGAGCTATAAAAGAGCGTAGAGTCGACAAAACTCTAGCCAATAATTACAGAATTATATTTTTAAGGCATGCATAACGAATGACCGACCGTTGAACTATATATACAATATATTAAACAGAGTCTAAATACACAAAACAAAAACATATTTAAATAAATACAGCATAAATAAATCATTTAAGCAAATAAAGCTATAAAAGCAAACAAAATGTGTACATTAAAGTCAAACTATAAGAAATTACAAAAGTTCTTAAAACAAATATAGAAGAAAAGATGAAGTCAAAAGTAAAAAAAAAAAATGTTAGGCAACTGAACAATATACTTTAAGCAGCATCAAGCCAAAAGCTAAATGTAATCCAAATTACAAATGTTCAATGCAGACAAAACTACAGAAACAGCAACAACATTAACTACAAAATAAATACAACAGCAACAACATCCTAGTTAAATAAATTGTAAATTTGTATCATTAAATTAAGGGCAGAAAATATAAAAAAGAAAAGAAACAAGAAAAATGTATATCGTAATAAATTAAAATTAAATTTTACAAAAATTATTTTTATATTTTAATGCATTTCTGTCGTACTCGAAAATGGAAAAGTAAAAAGCGTTGTTTCTTATCATTTAGAATGATTAAATTCGAGATTTGGATTTTAAAACACTGTTTTAAGGATATATGACCAATAACTTTAAAGCTTTCGATTATATGCAAAAAATTTTAAAATTCTAAATAATAAATAAGGATATACAAAGTTTTCATAGGCAAAAAACCAATATATGCTGTGTTTTTGCAATGGTTCCATCGTTTTCATTCAGCTTGACAGCAAAGTAAATGGCGATATTAGCGGAAAGCATTCCACAGATTGGTTCGAAGTCGTGAGCAGCAATAAACATTTCGCCAGCAGACCATGAATGTTCGCGTATGAACCGAACATAGTCTCAAAAAGCTCGAATGTACCAAGAATAGTTCAAAAAAAAAAAAAAAAAAAGTTCCTCACATCTACACAATGACTGTCGAGTTCACAGCACGCAAATTCAATAGATTATTTGTCTTTTTGGGCCATTTTGGAGAGCAAGGTCCAAACTGAAAGATACATCAGTTTTGAGGCTCTGACTAAAGCCGCTCTCCGCGAGTGAGCCAAAACACTGCACGTCACATTTGGGCAGCTTCCGATTCGTTATCGGACCGCCTCACGACCAAAGTCAAGTCAAAAGCTGATCATATCGGACAAAAGTCAATTTTTTCTGAATTTTGTATTGTTTTTATACATTTTGCATATTGAATTGAGTAAGAGTAATTTCCAATAATGGACTACAGCACTTCGAGTGCAAAATCCTGTATTGCTTCAATTTGCAGGCATGTCTGTGGCATGCACCAACTTTGTCTCAGTGCTTGTCAAACTGTACCAATGCATGTCAACTTTAAGCTGACTTGCGCATATAGGTTAGGTTTATTTTCGACGCCTTACAACACTGACACGCATTTACCAATATTAACATAATACATGCAAAAATGAAAATAATAATTTGCGCATAAGCTCAGTTAATACCAATACACTTATGTAGCACGAGACACCAGGCTGAACCGCCTACAGCCAAAAACTTTTGGGTCCCAGTCAAAGGCTGGAAAGTGTGTTAACATAAATCGATCGAGACGGCGATGTCGGGTGCCGCTTGAAAGTCATCTGCTATTTTTAAAACAACTATAAGCAGGAAGTGAGACAAGGTGCGCTGCAGACCCTTAACCCTGGCGACCTGCCATCACCCGCACCCAGTGGGCATTATGGGTTGCAGTTGTAAGTTGAATTTCTTCAGACAGCGGTTGCGTTTGTGCTAAATTGCGCTGCCATGTGGCATGCCTACATATGTTTGTATGTACATAGATACTAATACAGTTAAATGGTATCCAACATAATAATAAATACAGCTAGGCAACCGTAAATTCCTTAACATGAATCGATTTAACGAAGCTCACACACAAAGAGGTCTGCTGCCTCTAGGAAATCAGTCAGTTTTCAGGAATTACTCGCTTGACTTTCGCTTGAGGCTGCCCGTTAGCAATATTGTCAGGTAGACATTTTCATTTTCAACAAACCCAGTGTGCCAGTTAAAAAATTTCAATATCTAAAAATCGAAGTCTTAAGCTTTAAGTGCAGTCGGCTAACATTAACGAAATATACATATTTAAACTTATTTGTTTTTTTTTATTAAACGCAAGTTTTACTGCATAACCATGTTGCCCAATTTGAAGTCACGTCGCATTACGGGCCTGCAGTTGGCAGGCAAGCATTTGGGTCCGGTGGCTAAGTGTCCACCGCGTTACTCTGAGGAGGACTGGGATTATAATAATAAAATCAAATTTCGCATTACCTGTGACCAAGAGAAGCTGGCCGAGCGCATTGTTGAGTAAGTTGCGTTCAGAAGTGGGCTGCGCACCTATTCCCTTTTTATATTTGTTAATTTAGGGAATCTCGTCGTGTTGTGGATGAGACCAAAGATACTACAAAGACCTGGCAACGTGAGGTGGAGCATCATATGCGCGAGCGCACTAGCGAGATTCGCTTTCTCGTCGACGAACTGAATCGGCAAAAAAAAACTGCCTTGTTGGAGGATGAAGCATTGAATACATATCGCAATCGCGTGCTCAATGCCATTGAGTTTCTCAAGGAGAAGTCACTGGCCATATGCAAGCAGTGCTTAATACTTCGTGAGGGACGCATAGGTGTGGATCTTTGCGACGATGAGGTTGATCGCTCGTTACGCCGTGAGCTGAAGGTCATTAAAGGTTGTCAGGGACTAGTCGATGCTGCCCTAAAGGAGGCCGAGGAGCAAATACGTAAGCTGCGCGCTGCCATGTTTTTATTGGATCAGGATTTATCAGCTAAAGACAAGTCATTGGCCATTGATGAGAAAAATCTCAAATTAAAGGAGTTTCAGCATGACCTTGGAAAGGGTCAGGACTTGTCAAAGCAGCATTGGTACGTGCAAACAGAATTAAACGCATAATAGCTTATAACCCAATTACTCTTCTTGACCTCAATCTAATGTCCGTGTAATCAGGACTCGTTCAAGAGTACTATCCGCTTATAGCGTATACAGTACAGCACAACTATCGTTATATCATTATGATCGAATTGTCATTTAGATTCCTTATTATTAATCTTTTACCATTACAGCCAATTTTCTTTAACCGAATGGCAGGCGCAGACATACGAGAATTTGGAGGCCAATGCCAAGGCTCTGGTTTCGGCTGGCCAATTACGTGCCTATATAGATTTGTTGCTAAAACAGGTCTGCGAGGATATGCAGAACCAGACAGATCGCACCAATGAGGCTTTTGAGAGACGCATTTCGGAAACCAAGCATGTCAAGCAGTGTCTAGAAAATAAGCACAAGGACACCATGGATCATATACATCAGGTGCAGCGCAACATGACTGACCTTGAGCAGGAAATGATGAATAAACAGCGTGCCATTACGCTTTGCCAGACACGTCTAAGTAATCGTGCACACCGCCCCGGTTTGGAGTTGACTTGCGATATGGTGCAGGATGCTTTGTATAACGAGTTACAGGCCCTAAAAGCTTCTGTGTGCAAGCTAAATAATAAGATGAATGAAAATAAGGCATCCTTGCGCTATTTAATGCATGTACAAATCATGCAGGAGGAGGAAATTAACATTAAAGCAAATACTTGCAAAATTGATGAGGTGGATTGCATGACACTGCGCCAGGCTCTTAAATATCAATCCTTCTAGGACGTCAATTTCGTAGTAACCCAGCACATACACATTCTATTTGTGCAATTTAATTAAATTAGATGCATGTGCAATTCGTGTTCCAATCAAAATTATATAATTAATAAATTAAAATTCACTTTCCAGTTGCAAAAAAATGTGTGTATTTTGCTAGACAAATGAGTTTAACTTAAAAATACGTCACGGCGCTGCTTGTGTGAACCAAAATTTTCAAGTTATACGTTTTTCGCTCATTTGAGTCTAGTTCCGTATTACATTGAACTAACTGGCAACACTTTTTGACCACATATGGCAGCTTCTATTAGCGTTTTGTGACGACTGCTACAGCCCTCGTATGCACGCCACAACCCTGCTACAAATGATAGAAATTATTAAAGTTGGCTATGTTTTCGCCTTTATCAACATAGTATTTATGAAAGCCTACGTTTAGTTTAACTAATTTTAAGCATTAAGTGTACAAACTGTCGTTAAGGTTTGTATTTTAAATCCCAGAATTGACTTTATGCAGGTCTTTAGCTCTGACTTGGACGCTGGCGCAAAACACAAAATGGTGTACAGCCACGGAGCTAAAGCAGTCGCAGCAGCAAAATCAATAATGCGAAAAATTAAAAATTTATACTTTGTTTATGTAATTTTGCAGTTCCGCGAAGATGTCAAAACGCAGTGCTGACGATGGCGCTGGCAGCGGTAGTAGTTGCCTTGTAGCCGCTGCAGCAGCTGGTCAACCGCCCATCAAGAAGGTGCACTTCGAACCGCACCTAATTGGGCCAGTGTCCACGCTTGAAGAAATGGACATTAAAGTACTAGAGTTTCAGAATAAAAAACTAGCGCAACGCATAGAGCAGCGTATGCGCACGGAAGCTGATATGCGGCATCGCATTGAGCAGCTGGAGAAGCGTCAAACACAAGACGATGCTGTGTTAAATGTGGTGAATCGTTACTGGAATCAACTTAATGAGGATATACGAGTGCTGCTGCAGCGCTTTGATGCAGAAACAGCGGATGAGCTGGAAAACAAAAACGAAAATGAGGTGACAACGTCGTTTTTAACGCAACTCTCTACATGGGACAAAGAGGAGCTGGACGAAAAGTTGGCTAATCGCGTGCAAGTATCTAAACGAGCTGTGGCTAAAGTAGTACAGGTTATTGATAGAGTTATGCAACGTAATGAAAAAATAACGCATATACTAAAAGGTGACGGTGTGCTGGGTGCCGGCTCGGTTACAGGCGAGGAGGAGCAGTCGACAGAAACGGATTCAGCGCGCTCGGGTATGCGTTCTATTGAGGAAACACTCAAGCAAACGCATATAGAAATCATGACAGAAAATCATAGTCTTCAAAATTTAAATACTTCGCTGCATGAAAAGTTTCATACAATGTCATTGAAAATGAAGGAATACCAAGATGCACTGACTGCCAAGGAAACGGAAAATGCTGAGCTAAAAAATCAAATCGATGAGCTGCAATATGATCTAGAGAAAGTACATTGCCGTAATGATAAACTAGAAAATCATTTAGCCGAGGCTATTGAAAAACTAAAAGCCTATCATCAGATATATGGAGATCCCAATAAAAGTAGCAATAGCGCAAAGGTTCAAAGTACAGGTGGCAGTGCAACAACCAATGTCAACAGTCAGCATCTGGAGGAGCTGCAAAAAGAGCTGGAAGAGTACCGTGAATTGGCCAACAATCGATTGCAGGAGCTGGATAAATTGCACGCCACTCACAGAGAAACGCTAAAAGAAGTAGAGAAACTAAAAATGGAGGTAAGTTTTTATTTTGAAGCTACAATATGACGCCACAAATAAAATGTTAAACTTTATAGATACGACAGCTGCCGGAGTCGGTGATTGTGGAAACCACAGAATACAAATGTTTGCAATCTCAATTTAGCGTGCTCTACAATGAATCTATGCAAATTAAAACCATGCTGGACGAAACGCGGAATCAACTACAAAATAGCAAAAATCAGCACCTGCGACAAATTGAAGTTATGGAGAGTGAAGAGCTTATAGCACAGAAGAAGGTTCGTAGTGAAATGATACAAATGGAGGACGTACTAGCGCTTATACGTAAGGAATACGAATCCCTTCGCATTGAGTTTGAACAGAACATGGCTGCCAATGAGCAGACAGCTCCAATTAATCGTGAAATGCGGCATCTTATTACATCGCTGCAAAATCACAATGGACAACTTAAAGGCGAAGTCCAGCGTTATAAACGCAAATATAAGGATACATCAACAGAAATTGTCAAGCTGCGCAAAGATCTGGAGGAGACTACGGCTAAGCTAGAAGGTAGCAAGCAACAGTCTGCAACTGCAGCAGGAGGCGGCGAAGAAGTTAAAAAAGAAAGCTCGGCAAATGTCAAAGAGGAAAATAGCAACAATATTGGCTCAGGTGGCGGCGCATCAAGCATGTCTAATGCCGGTAACGAAAGTAATTTGACCATAAAAGAAGAACACTTGGCGTCAACTGAGGTCGACGCCGAAGATGAGTCCAATGCAAAGGATGGCAAAGATGGTATTAAGCAGGAGAAATTAAGCGCTAGTGATGCAGCTGCTGCTGAGAAAAAGGATTCGCCTGGGCCTGCAAGTGCAGCAACAGCAGCAGCAAATGCAGCTGTAATAGTTGTGAAAAACGAAAAGGATTCCAAAGATGGAGTTAAAACCAAGGATGCCAAGGTAGTCGAGAGCGAAGCAGTGCGAGAATTAAAGGCACAATTAAAGTAAGAGTCACCATGAGGCTTTGTATGATGGAAATTGCTCAAAAAGACAAATTGTAGATAAACTTAAAATGATAAACCTAAATGGGCTTTCAATAATCATCTTACCGAAATGGTCCATTCAAATCAACCATAGTTTCATAATTACGTAAACTCAAATATTGAATCAGTTTATAGGCGAGGCGAGGTGAGGTGAAATTTCTATATATATAGCAACACTTATGAGCGGGGACAAGGACAGATATAGACAAGAATCGACAAACTGCATCAGATGGATGTTCATACGTACGGACGTGGTTCAATCGCTACCCGAAGTTATGCTTAGTATTTTTGTATAAAGAACATGGGGGACTGCTAGAACTCCTTGCTGTTAGCCCTAGGTACATGGTATAAAAATTTATAAAAAGATTCCAATTTGAACAATTTCCATTCATTAGTATTTGGTTTAAAAAGAAATGTATCTAAAAATAAAATATATTCTTACAGAAAAGCATTGAATGATCAGAAAGAAATGAAGCTATTATTGGACATGTACAAAGGAGTTTCTAAAGATCAGCGCGACAAGGTGCAGCTTATGGCTACTGAGAAAAAATTACGTTCAGAGATTGAAGAATTGCGACAGCAATTAAAAAAGCTACAAGAAAGCAAACGCGAGGAGCGAAAAAAATTGGCAGACGAGGAAGCTCTGCGAAAAATTAAACAACTAGAGGAGCAAAAATATGAATTGCAGAAGCAAGTGGCCAATCATAAACCGCCAGAAAATACTTGGGTTGGCGCCACGGGCACAGTCAACTATACGCGACCGTTTGTAGGCTCCCACGAAGAGGAAGCGCTGCTCAATGAAATGGAAGTTACCGGCCAAGCGTTTGAGGATATGCAGGAGCAAAACTCACGGCTCATACAACAATTACGTGAAAAGGATGATGCCAATTTCAAACTTATGTCGGAACGCATTAAAGCAAATCAATTGCATAAGCTTTTAAGGGAGGAGAAGACTGTGCTGGAGGATCAAATGGCAACGGCGACAACACAAATCGAAGCTATGCACATTGTGCTGCGTAAGCTGGAGGAAAAAGAGCGTAGCTTGCAGGCGACAGTAGCCTCTATTGAAAAAGAGCTTATACTGCGGCAACAGGCTATGGAAATGCACAAACGTAAGGCTATTGAATCGGCGCAGTCTGCGGCAGATTTGAAGCTTCATTTGGAAAAGTATCATGCACAAATGAAGGAAGCCCAACAGGTTGTGGCCGAAAAGACCAGTTCGCTAGAGGCCGAAGCCTATAAGACCAAACGGCTGCAGGAAGAACTAGCGCAATTCAAGCGAAAGGCAGAGCGCATGAAGAAAATGGAAATGTCAGGCACCACAATCGATGAGGTGATGATTGAAGAGATACGCGATTACAAAGAGACACTTACATGTCCATCATGCAAGGTCAAGCGAAAAGATGCAGTACTTTCAAAATGTTTCCATGTATTTTGTTACGATTGCCTGCGCACGCGCTATGAGACGCGACAACGCAAATGTCCCAAATGTAACTGCGCCTTTGGTGCCAACGATTATCATAGGTTATATCTGCAGTAAGAAGCATAAGCAACAAATCCCAAACGTTAAGCAAACGTCAACTGGCGTTGAATTATTATGTATTTTCAAAATCGACTTACTCTACTTTTTAGGTGGCGTCCCGAGTGACTTCCAACTCTTGTAGCAATTTTATTGTATGTTCATCAAGCATTTCATAAATGAGTTATTTTAGCACATTTTGCGCATTTTTCTTTAAGTAACTTCATTTTTTGTAAATCTTAACTTTAAATTGATTTAAATTGAAATTGTAATAAATGTGCATTAGCTCTGCAATTAATATTTAAACAAATATTTTGTTGTACAATTATTAATGTGACAGTAGTTTGGGCAAACACATTATTGTAATGACTTTTATGAAGTCAGGGTCGTAGAAAAAGTTTTAGCGGCCCTTGTCAGAAGCATCCAATTCATCAAATATTTATACAAGCGGTTATTCAGTCCAGCGAACCTATAGGGTTTCCTATACAAAGTGTATCAGAAGCAAATAAGTGTGCGTGTAGATTGTGGTAACCCTCCATTAGTGGTGCGAGCGGTGGATTAGATTCTAGCTAGCTTTAATGCGCAGCCGAA
Organism: Chymomyza procnemis; assembly: GCA_035046065.1. Classification (NCBI taxonomy): domain Eukaryota; kingdom Metazoa; phylum Arthropoda; class Insecta; order Diptera; family Drosophilidae; genus Chymomyza; species Chymomyza procnemis. Next base: position 4,597,919 of record JAWNOJ010000013.1, on the reverse strand, counting down.
AGCTTGCCCCAAAATTGAATGTCGATTCTGTGTTAAGATTATAAAATTAACATTAATTTATGGTGTTATAATTTTAAACATAAAATTCGATAACGTTTTCTTTCCATATTGACAGTTCGATAAATCAGGGCTGCAAAATATTTGCATTCAACTTTAACGGGTCTGCTTATTAAATGTGCTTCAAATTTCATTCGACAATGCCTGCTTGAGTCAAGCGGTCAGCCATTTAATAAAATTTTCGGTTTTGCCTGAAAGTTTTCAATAATTTACGTTTTTTAAACGAACATTATAGTTTTTCTTTATTGAACATATTGACTATTAATCATTGTATTAATTATATATAAAATGACACTGATTTTTCCTGTATTTTCTTTGTGCGATTTTAATACATACATATATAACACATATGTATTTACATAAATGAGCAAACAGACATTTAAACATATTGCAATTTCTCTCAGAATTGCACAATTAAAATAAACAATTGAAGCATTAGTATGGAATCTGAACCATGACGAAGCCGTAGCATCAAACAGCTTCCTTGTTGGTGAAGTACAAGAAGCGCAAGGGCGCTTGCAACGTGTACTTCAGGAAAGCGTCCGCATGCAAAGTTTGCCGCGTACATTGCGTGATCGTAGAAAAGAGCAAGTTTCGGTGGATCGTGCTGCAGGAACAGCGAAAGTGCACCAGCAACGTGTACTAGAAGAAGGTGCCCCTAACGTACATGTACCCAAAAGACATGATTTACTTATACATGCATCTGGCACGCGTTACACGCAATTTCAGCGTGCCTGCGGCTAGCCCAAGCAACCACGCACATGTCGCATCCACAAGCACTATTCCAACAAATATGTCGAGCGGCAATATGCAGGAAAACAATTTTACACCAACTACTAATAACATTGTGTGTCTCATTTGTGGGCAGGATCGATTGCATTGACTCAGTTTTAGCTGCGGCCATAATTTTTGCGTAAGCTGTATAGCCCCGTCATTGGTAATCAGCAATAACTGCCCCTTATGCCAAAAATCAGCAGTTTGGTTGAATATGAATTAGTATTTCAATAAATATTTGCGGATAACTTTTATAGATTGAAGTTTGTAAAATGAATCGCTATAAAGAAAATGGTTCTTCGAAAATGTGTAATTGAAAAAACGAGTAAATAATGGGATTTGTATAACATGTTTTGGTCACTCAGGTAGGGTTGGTGTCCCTTTGTCAGTGGCGCTTGAGTATTAACTTATTAAAACGTTATGCAATTCAGTTAGTCACTATTTTTGTGTGCATAAGCCGTTGAGCAGGGTTACGAGGCTAAATCGTTTTGCATTTAGTTGCTCAAGAATGTTCTAGATGTCTCATTGCTATTCGCAGTGTTTCTTTCGGAATCGATGAACGTTTAGATAACAATCAGCAAAATCATTTTTGGAAAAATTTCAGGCCTTGTAAGTTTTGACATGTCATTCCTCTTATTAATTAATTTTAATCAACATTTGTGATTTGTTTGTTTTTCAAATAGCTCTATGAATATATATTTAAATTTATAAGAACCATCGTACCTGCTGAAGCAAGTGCATTACGTGGTACTCAGGAACCTACCGTAATGCATAACGCAGACGAAGGAGTTGGAGAGCAAATCGCATCTGGTGCACGCAGTGTTCCTGCTAGGCGCCGTTCTGAACGTATTTCTTTACGTTTATCTAATCAAGCTGGGGGCAGTGCCGATGCGGTGTCAACCCGTGAAAGCCTTCGTGATGCAACCGTGTTCGATCAACCGATTACTGTCGCAAACAATGTCATTAATGCAGCATCTGCAAGCGGAACCCGTGGACATGCTGCGAGAGGCGTAGTAAGTGGACGTCGCCGTTCCCAACGAGGTGCCACCAGAATAAACGACGCTACAAACGGAACAGAAGATAACGCCGCACCTAATTCACTTTCGAGCGTAGAAAATTTGCACAAAGGTGCTATAGCTTCGAATAATAGTGTGATTCATGGATCTCGTGCAAGACGTAGAACTCGTGCATCAATCGAGCTCGATCGATCGATTAGTGCTGAAAATGGTATCTCAGATGGTGGATATGGAAGCCGAACTCGTGAAAGTTCTTCTACCCGAACTGCGGATATGCGGCATCCTGCTCGAGATGGTGCAACTGTCAGTGATGCACAGCCTAATGCACTCATGAATGCTAATGAAGCCATTACTATTTTGCGACGCTCGGAGGAGTTCATTGGAATGGCAGTGAGTGGACGACCATTTCTTGTGTCAAATGCAATTGTAACTAATGGAACTCTGGCAAGATGTGAAAGGCCAATCAAATCGATGATTGCCGAAAGTGGTGTCCTCGGAACTCCAGGGCATGCTGTGCCAGAAGGTAATACATGCATCAGTGGTGCACCACTTAATGCGCTATCTAACGCTAAACTACACATTATGTTTTTGACTACTACAGAACAACCAAATGAAAGTACAGCAAGTGTAGCAGCTACCACTGAAAATGTTGAGCAAATTCCATTTTTTCCACAAAGGGAACAGTGCCCTATGTGCTTAGAGGAAAAAGATTTCTTTGCCATCACTCAGTGCAGTCACATGCTTTGTGAGCCTTGCATCAAGGTAGCTATGAAGAAGAGTGACGAATGCCCTTTGTGTAAAGAACCGACAACTTATGGCTTGATACAGTTCTAAGCAAGATTGGCGGGCTGAAAATCGTTTAGGTTTTCTTTTTCAGGCATTGCTAAGCGTGAGATACCTTAAATAAAACGCATTTTGTGCATATAATATTTGTTTGGAGACTATAATAAAATTAAAAACTAACAAACAGATATGTACATAATTAAAGTAGCGAATAAGGGTATCTGCAATCATCGTTTGTGATATGTGCAGTGATATATTTAGGCGGTTCCAAAATAATAATAATTTATGTTATTGCAAATGGTAGTAGGCTCGTCAGCAAGCTATAAACGGATTCCCCATGATGCTTTTTTATAACTAGCTTAGTTCCTTGGCAGTTTTTTTTTTCTTTGAAAATTTTATTTGTTATTTGTTAAGCAAAGAAACAGTTAACATAATTAACCTTAACATTGCTAATGGCTCACATAATACTACTCCCAAAAATTAATATCTAATATTATATTTACATATATACAAAAGATAGTAAATGGAAAAATAGGAAATTATTTAAGTTTTAAGAAAAAAGTACAATATATTCACGAGAGGCTGCCAATGATGTTTCTGCATCTCTAAGTGAAGACCGTGTTGGCCGTGCAGAAAGGCCAAATCACGAACAAGAAGTCAAGTCGACAGATGCTGTTGCAAATGTGAGGGCTGGTACTAATTTGAAGCAAAGCCTTTCTTCGCCAACAAAGGATCACGCAATATGCCCCATTTGCCAGGAGGCAAAACTAAACCTAGTCGTTACTGACAGCGGCCATATTTTTTGTCGAATTTGCATTGAAAAGGCTGTGGCAAATAAAAGAAGATGCCCCCTATGCAAAAGGGATTGTTGCATTGCACAATCACTTGAATAATGTGTTAACATAAATAAATATGACTTATATATACATATAACACCTTTCTTATTTGTTAATAAAGGCAATGTTGTACATAAAAATGGTGTAGAGTTTAGAATCGGCCTACAAGTGCCAATAGACCAATAATAGTGTTAGTAATGAATTTAAATTGCCGCTTAAAATTAACAGCATTTAGTATTTCGTAGTATTTTTTGTGCTAGTTGCTCAAAATACAGTCACACTAATAACCGTTTTCATACGCTTCGTTACTTTTCTCATATTTTATTCGCTAATTTCGTTTGTGATGCCTTTAATGTTCAAGCTGCATTTTAATAATATTTTATTATTCCTTGACGTTTTATATATTAATATATTTAAATTTCCTTTTAAACAGTGTTTAGTTTTTGGCAGTATTTTTGTGCAAGCTGCATAACATACTGTCACACTAATAACCGTTTGGAATGGTTGCACATTTTACTTTGGTATTTTTCAGCCCTAGCACTGAATAGTGTTTTGCTGCTTTCAGGTCACACTGCTGCTGTTGACTGGCGCGTGCGGATGTGTTTTGTATTTGCGCTTGTCGACTGTCTCTTGTTCTTATGACGTTTGTCTGCGGGTACCGCCTTCGCTGGCATTTAAAAGTAGGCAAAATCCTCAGATTAAAGTGTAATATTATTTCAACCATGGCGAGTGTTAGTAACGCAAACTGAGTAAAAAGCATTTTATGCAATTTATTGCGCTTATGTGTACGTTGCGATTTCAAATAAATTGAAAGCAAGCATTGATTTTTCGCACGGTGTAAAAGCGCGTCTTGTATCTGTGTACATGTGTGTGTTTGTGCTGCATCCTGCGGCGACCTTCATTTAGCGCAAATAAAACGTTGAAATATTTTATTGCTTAACTCGTATGCTTTGTGCATTAAAAAACGCGCTTTGAGGCAAGTCCTTGCAATTGTTTAGACTGCAGCTGTCGCTTGCCCATGCTTGTTGCTTGACAACTGGTACGTCTTTCACTGGACGCTGTTAACGTGTGTGTGTGCGTGTATTGTATTTGTGCATAATCCGTCCAGCATAAGAACAACAACAACAACAACGACAACAAAATGCCATCCAATTACCCCCCATAAGTGCGCTGTAATAATAGAATTATCAGCCTTGCTCCCTTGCCTACGCCATTGTTAACTTCATAGTGCCAGCAGCAAAACAACAACAGCAACAACAAATCAAAATTTGCTTGCATATTTTTGTTGTTTTTGTTTTAATTTTAAGTAAAAAGCAACAAAAAGTGTATGCGAACGGGAGACCCTCTGACATTTTTAACAATACATAAACACACATACATGGAAATGCTGACACGCATACATAGACGAACAGACGTTTGACGCCAATTTTTGCGACGCTGCACAACACAGGAAAGGAACAACAACAGCAACAACACCACGAACAACAACAACAACAAACGCAAACAACAACTCCAACAACATTAATTGAGTGTTGCTCGTCTTGCTCTTGCTATCCCTGTCTACATCTCCTGCCGTTGGCACAATTTTCTTTTTGCTGCTCGCTGCCGCTGCTGCTGCTGTCGAGGCTGAGGCTGAGGCTGCTCTGTGGGTGAGTTACATTTTGCGGATAGAAAGTTGTTATCGAATATTACTGGATGCCGCTGCCATGGTTGCTGCCGCTGCTGGTGATGTTGGTGGGCGGTAAAGAGTATCTGCGCCTGTACTCACATAACTACAGTCGGTTGAAAATGTTTACCAACACTCTACTTTGGAGTTGTGGGTTCTAATTGCGGTGGCTACGCCAGCATTGGGCAACTCTTTGGTAGTACAACTAAGTTCGGTTGATCTTGTAATTTAACAATATAAAAATAGTAAAGCGGAGCGTGAAAAATATATTATAAAAATAAAATTTGTTGGATGAGATTGCTGTGGATATGGACTTATAATACAAAAGTTGGAAACAGCATGTAACATAATATTTTAAACATTTTCTTAACAAAAGTTGCCAAAATATCACCTTTGACCAAGTGGGGATACGTAGTTTAAGATTGGTCAAAGATAGTGAAAGAGATAGACTGAATTTACCATTTGTAAGACAGGAAATTATAAACTTTATTATAGTTTGAGCATAAAGGAAAAAAAAGGAGCGAAAAGAATCATGCTAGAGTTCCCGAATAACGAGTTGCTTTGGATTGAATGACAAAAGTAAATTTGTTAAGAAGCGCATAGGTCCGAGTATGAGATTACACATAAATAACACAATATGGCAGGTTCTACAATCATATAGGGCAGGCAATTTAATAAGATTAGGACTGCAGTTGGATGCTGAGATCTTAACAGGCGACTTCTATCCTATTCTGGTAGACTTAAGCTACGTACATATACTACGTTACAGACTGAGTCGATTTCTAATAGTGGTGGTATTGACTCCAGACTCGGGAGTAATTTGCCAGAATTAGACGGACGAAAAAACTTACCATGTCATTGTATAAATGACATCAAATAGTTACCAGCGCTTAATAGATGCAGGTTACTCCTCTAGCTTTATTTACAAGGCTGTAAATGTAATTATTATTGTAAATCAAAGTATTTTTAAAACTTCATAACATATAAAAACCACCTGCTCCCATCAAGTACACAGCATAACTTTGGCGCCTTAAAAACTGAGTTTCGCTGTGGATTTCAATTCAATCGCAAAATGACCTAAAGAAATGGGCAAATCAAATATACGATAACATTTCTTAGGTTGTCCAAAAATTTGGTAGATTATATATGTATAAAATTCCTGAGAAGACAATTGAATTATTATTTTTTAGTAAATAAGTTCCGTCACCAAACATGGTGTAGAGCTGGAAGACCGGGCACCAGGTGGATAATGGCTGCAGAAGCGGATATGTAGTCGCTGGGTTAAAGCTGAAACTAATTGAGAAATATATCCCAAAATAGAGTACGAAGAAAGATGGCAATTGAAGACGACTTATGCAAAAATAAGAGATTAGGAGTGTGTGCACATTTTTCCCTCTCACTGTATGTACGCCACTATGTGGGCTTTGCGCTTTATGCGGTTTACTTTTGGCGTCAAATTGTCGTCAGTGTCAAATCTTTTTCGATTATCCCACATTGTCATTATTTTGTTTCATTGTTAAGCTTAAAGGTCAGTTGAGTTGGCAGAGTTGGCTTTATAAAGACCAGACCCCTCCAAACTTTCGCTTTAGAGCCATGCTAGGCTCATTAACTACAGCGAAGGGGTCATTGAAGAATAATTTTAGTTGCATGTTTCAAAAAAAAATAATCGATTCCGATAATCCACAGCCGTAATGTTAACTTTGCTTAAACAATAGCAAAAAATAACAAAAAATTAGAAAAAACTGCTAATGTGGTTCGTGACCGACTTTTAAATAACCATTATACGGTTTGTAGAAGTTTTTTTTGCTGATCGTTCCTAGGGCAACTATGTGATAAAGAATGCGGTTACGGCATTTGGTGCAGGGTTTATGTGCCAACATTCAAGCTGTTATAAAGTTACGGTCTAATCTAATTTTTTCAAACTCAAAGTGGGCTCAATACTGAGAACATGGTGTTTAAGTAGCCGTATTGTATACTCTTTTTCACTGTAAGCTTCGAAATATTAAAATTTTTTAGAAAGCTCAAGTTTTTGATACGTTTTTCGTGCTTAAAAAGTGATATTAAATTTCAAGAAAGTGAAAAATATATCACTCAAAGTATGGCTTGTCAAAAGCGACTAATTTTCCCAACTCTCTGCCTATTTTCGATAACCATGACTGTCATAGCTTGCAAGAATGCGCCATTTGTCTAGGTAAATCTCAATTAATTAAATACACTGCCGCTCGGATTCGCCTACGTACTGTAGGTGCCTGTCCTATGCGAAAAGCAATTAATAGAGTAAATATTTCAATGCGCCGCCTTTGGAGTGATGACAGCATAGATAAGGAGAAAAAATTTTAATTCTATATTTATGTATGAAAAATAAATCCTCTCTGGTGTCAAATAAGCTAGCAGGCGCAAGAACAAAGTTTGTGTAGAATAAGTTTAAGTTTACTTTCGCATTGATAAAATTGGGTTTCTTGTAGTATATCCACTTATCATACCCAGTAATGTTCCAGTTTTTTTGGTCTTTCAAGATGCAGTTTTAAAGTGTTAAATCAACTTTTGACATCTCTCGGATTCAATGTGTACGAAACCCATTTTATATTTGAATAAATTTTAATTGTTTTAGCCAAAGATACTCTCAATGACTGTGATAGCTCGGATCGCTTTTGATACACTTCGTGATCGTGAGTAAATCCTTAAAATCATAATTTTTCCATTTTTAAGGTTCACGAAACCACTCTCTGCATGACTTATTGGTACGAGAAGCTTCCCCATAAACTTCCACAAGCATTTAATGGGCTTCAAGTCGAAATTCCTTATTTTATATAAATCCTTTAAAGCGCTGCAAACATTGCCAACAAGCCCATTTCCTGATTTTCCACAACATTAAAATTGAGAAAGAGCTGTGTGGAAAAGTGCAATTTTATGAAGTGAGCGGCTTGGACTACCAAGTTAGCCAAGTTAGTTCGCAGTTGCTCACAACATACTAGCATTTATACATATATATATGTATATATTAACATATTCATGAGCGGCTGATGATGTTGCAAATTGTTAAGAGAAATTATATTAAAATGATATTATTCGAACGGACGTGAACCGTTTTAATGCGTTTTAATTATGAAAAACGCGACAATTTTGCGGTGTATCTTGTGTTAAATTTCAGGAAAATGCTCATTAAATTCAATTAATGTATTTCCTTTTGTGTGGAGAAAGTAAACTTTTCTTGTTAATTGTTTCTAAGAAAATGTTATTATTACTACACTAATTGTAGAACTGTTTAAATGAAAATTTTACAAGTTAACTTTTCATTGTGTCTCAATGCAATGCAAATGTATCTTGCTCAGTGGCTGATAGAGGAGATTTTCAGGGATCTATGCACGTCGATGAGTTGGAATGAGTCTGTGACACATACAAGTGTGTCTCTATCTAAAGTTATACCATATGCTACCAATTTTGCGCAAGTCGTTTTTATATAAAACAGCGAGAAGGAAAGGTCTAAAGTTTGATCAGCTTGACTAGAGAAGTCTCCGTCTGTATGAACGTCCAGTTCTCAGAGTTGGTTAGAGCTAGAGCAACCAACGTTTTGGATAAAGACTTATTATACTATAGCTTGATAGTTGATTAAAGTTTTTCATATCGGTCATTTGTGATATAGCTCCCTGCCATAGGTCTGTTCTGCATCATCTGAAAAAAATCAAAAAGTTTTGGATTTTTTTAAATAATTTGGATGCTTATTTAATGATAATCCAATTCGGCACGCCATTTTTTTTGTATACCCAAGTAACTAAGTTAATTTGATTAAAATCGGCCAGCTAGTTTATTTTAGTTTTTTAGTAGCTTACTTCGTCGTTAATTCGTTTTAAAAAAGTAAGTTAGACTTTCCAATCAGTGTAGTTGAATTTGATCGATATTTATTATCAAAAAGCAATCATAGGGCAAAACGGTAAAAAATATTTATTTTTTCACAAAATATGTTGTATTTCCCCTTTTTCTTTCAATATATCCATACCAATATATCAGTATTCCCAGAGAGTTTCCGTGGGAGTAGTGGAACTGCTATTAACAGCATTCTCAATAAAATTGGAGCAGTTTTTTTTTGCAAAATATTTTTTTCTGTTATTTTTGTTATTTTATATATCTAGCATTTTCTTAAAAATTTTCTTTGTGTTTTTCTTGCAAGGATTAAGTTTTTGAAAAGTAATTATTACTAAAACTAGTATCGGTTTTTATAAAATTAGAATTACTTTTTGAGAATTTTTAACGAAATATGCAGAGTTTTAAAAATAGTTTTGGATTTTAAGACTTACAACTTTTTTCAAGGCCTTGGTCAAATATTTATGTTTAATATAATTCTATGCCGTGCTGTGTAGTTGTAATATACGAACGAGTGTGCGCCCTTCGGCACTGCGACCCCCATGGGTCTATAGTGCCCCAAACTGTGTAGAGTTTTTTAGAAACATTTTCGCCATATAGTATTATCTACCAGGTCTATATAGATTTTATTGTTTGCTTATCTTTTTTTTTTGCGAATTTCTTATCATTTCGATAGCTGACGCGACTTTTTACTTTGCCCATTTTATATTTAAACGTTAATTGAAGTATTTTGGAGCAAAGAATATGTGTCTACTTGGATACATACTATAATGTGATAAAAGCTACAGTCATATACGCCGTAAAACATGTTTTTCTGTTTGCAAATTTAACCAATAACACTTTATTCATTGTGCCTCAGAACCGGACTAATATATATGTTTACACTATATACGCTATACAAACAAAAAGTTGAATAAATTTCGCCAAAAAATAAAAACAATTCAACAATCTCAGTCAGCCTTATGTATTATTTATACACCAAATTAACTTGGAAGTGTGATTTTTTATTAATATATTTTGTGTGCCAAATTCAAGGTCAGCTCTAACGTATGATTTGATTTAAATTGTTGCGACTGTACCAGTGGGTGGGCACTTGGAGTTTGCCAAGGCGCTGCCATGCTACCCACTAACAGCTAGTTAGAAGGTTGCACTGCTTGGTATCAAGTAACTTATGACAAAAGGATTAGAGGTGTAGCATTACCTGAGCTGCTTTAAGGTTTGACAAACAGTTAAAGTCCAGACAATGGCTAACAAAAGCCAACAAGTTCATAAGACATGGCGACAATTATGGCCAAGTTGACACTGAAAGTCACAACGTCATCTTTAGTCAAGTTTTTGGATTTGGTTTTTGCTTCAATTTGCCGCTTTCTGTTAGATTCTTTCTCTTTCATTGTTGTTTGGATTTTCTATTTTCGTTTTGTTATAATTTTATGATGGCTTAAAGTCAGTTATAGCTGGTTTTGGTCATTGGTCAACAGTGGCTCTCTACTTGTGTCCCTGGCCCTGTCATTGTTCAGACGTTTGCTCTCTTGGCCGTAGCGTTGTCATATTGGTTGCATTGCCTCTTGTATGCTGCCATGCATGAAGCATTGTGCTGCTCAGTTACTCGCTTATTATATACAGATATATATTGCCGTAGTCGGTTATGGCATGACCATGATATACTTATACTATATATATGTGTACCACCAAGCATAAAACAGTTTTTGATACCACCTTTTAAACGTTAAAAGAAAACATTAAGCTTTATGTGTGCGCAAGATTACCGGCTTAGACTTTCTCCTGCGCCATATGACAAACAATAATAGAGAAAAATTGTTTTTGTTATTTTTCTTCTTTCTTTGCTTTATTTTGTTAACGCTTTTATTTTCGGCTGTTCGCGTAATTGCTACCAAAATGAATTTGCGCTAATGAAATGGCCAAAAGAAATCATAACAAAAAGTCATCATTGTGGCATTTTAGGAGTTAACACGCCAACCCGCCTAACAGTCTCGAAAAGACTTCCTCAAGTTAATACACGGCAAGAAATAAAGAGCGAACAATTAAATGCAGATTTGCTTAAGAATTAAAGTTAATTCTTTGTTCGGTTAGATAGAATTAAGTTGGAAACGGAAATGCTTCTCGTACCGTAGCGTTCAAATGCCATTCTGGTTACGGCTAGTCTACCAAGTATATATCGTTTGCAAAGAAGAAGCATCTTGAGTTTTCTGATCCTTTAAGTATCGCTGGTGTTTGTTGTTTCAAATATATGTATATTTTTGTTATCTTGTTGGAGGGAAGCATCGTATACTGTAACTACCTAACAATATCTTAACTAAGAAATACAACACAACAGTTACACTTTTTAAACGAATTGTAAAAAATCGCTGCCTACCAAAATTGTTATCCAAATGTATTATTATTATCTTGTTGGGAAAAACTAGCACTGTAAGCTGTAGTTTATTGTGCACATCCAAATATAAGACTTGCCGATTTTATATAAAAGTTATTCTCAGTACGTTCGAACTGCTTTATCGCATTCAACGCCATCGTTTTCCACATAACAGTGAGTCACTTTTATAAGCTATAAAGGGTATTTTTTGATTGTTTGGTGCATGTTTTTTTGCAACTTTTTATGCAGTTTTTTGCAAATAATTTGTAGCGTTATCAATTATGCTTCTTCATACTCACATATGTGGGTTCTTCCAGACGACTTATTTGTGGGGCTTTGGGGGAAAATATTTACATTTTTTCTCTCTGTTGTTGCTGTCGTTGCATTGAGAACAATTTATTTCAATTTCTACGGCAATTTATTTTTGTTGTCAAATCCATAAAACTAAGCGGCTTTGATGCTGGGGTTCGTATTATCCATTGCACTAAGCTTTATAGCAGAAAAATATTACTGCAGATCTGTAGCTGTGTTAATTACCCTATGGAAATATAAGTAAAACAAATCAAATTCTAAGCCAATTGTATTCCCACACTAGAAACAGGTTGGCCGGAACAAAGGGCGTGGGCATGGGCATGGGCCAGGGTCTGGGCCTGGGCATAATGAATACAACAATATGTTTATATTATAGAGCTATAGCTGCATTTGTTGTTGTTCAGTATTTCAAAGCACTTCCTGTAGTATTCATGAGCAACAAACAGGCGACGACGATGGCGACGACCCACGAAACTCCAATGAAGTGAAACATTTTGTGCTGCGAATTATAAAAGAGTTGAGGGCAGGGGCTACCATTGGGACTGGGACAGGGCCTGGGGCGCAGCTATGGGAAAGCAATGGTTCAAATAGAAGCCAACTGCAGACGCAGCTGTAATGAGTTACTGCGACGATGACGACGACGACAAATACATAAATCGTAAACTGCGCACAACGTAAATTTGATACCCTTCACTTGATAATTACAAGAGCATAATAGATCTGGATAGCCAGCCCTTTATCATAAGATTTACTGCAATTCTCTGATTTGTTACAGCATTTTGGTAGTTAAAATTAAGGTAATTTTTACCAGAAGAACTGTTCTAATTCATAATGTCAAATTCCAAGCATTTAGAAATGTTTCAAGTTTATTATTGAAATTGTTTACTTTTGTGGACACAAAATAAATAACCCTGTATAAGATAAGATAATAAAATAGGAAGAAAAATTTTGATAAAACTCATAAAGATAATATTTAATAGCAATGCACGAATCAATGAAGTCACTATTTTTTTCATTTCAAATTATATTACCCCGAGGCGTAAAGTACAGGGACCTAGATTTGTGCAATGTATGTGATGGCAAGCAGGATACGTATCGTTTCGTCTCTAAGTTATAAACGTTTTTATGGGAATTGTTGTTTACTCAATCTAAAAATGGGCCAAGATGATCGAGAAGTTGATTCTGGTTTCGAACATAGTGCCAAAACGTTAAAGTAAATATTTAGCCGGTTTTCATGTTTCGTCTTTAAGAAATTGAACATTTAGATTTATTTTCATTTATGTACTCCTCGAAAACGAACAATAAGTCTCAATATCAATCAATATTCAAATTCATTTGTTCATTATGTTACAGTCAATGTATATAAGCAAGTTAACCTAAGAAAGTTAATTTCTTAACGTTATAAACAACTAATAAGTTCTGTAATGTATTATAATAAACTGTTTTCATTAAGTAGACCTATGAAATGTTCAATCTTTAAAACTTTCAAAGGAAGTTTAGGTTAGAATAGCCGGCGGCTTATAAACGAAGCTCGCAAAGAGTGAGTCCTTGGTTGATTCGAAAATCGGACTCTAGTTTGATTAGTTTAAACCGTTGGACTACATTTTCGCTTTTATAGGTCTTCTCTAGATGGTACATGATCTTCCTGCTCTACGTGCCTTTTTGGTTAATGGGATTCCCGCGCATTGCTTGCTTGGCTGTAGTTATTGCCTTTAAGGAACGTGTGGCCCATCCATTTACTTCTTATTATTTCGCTCGCAATATAGGTTTGGTTTGCGTAGTAGTTCCTTACAACCAAGACCGAAGGATAGTGGTGCTTTGGCCTAGCACTGACATAGCTAGCAAAAGACGCAATTGTCACTACAAAATAAAATACAAAACAGCTTTATATTTGCAGAGTATTTAAGTATCGACATTTTTCGCTTATCGTTTTTATTTTAGGGGGCGCGGCTAGCTTTTGGTTAGTACGTATAGTACGGAGAACGTTGCACTCTTCCGGGTTCACTGGGAGAGTTTTCCTCTTTCTTATACGTTTCGTTATTTGGTTTTCTTTTATTTTTTTTGTTGCTGCAGTTGCACCTGCCGACTTAGCGAGCATTATGGGCACACAGAACGTGAAAGAACGTTCCACAATTTGACGCTGCAAGGCGCGCATAATTTTTAATTTATCCGATTGCGGCTGCCCGTTTCCCCCCTACGTACTCGTCCCAACTCTCACTCCACTCCTGCCCCCTTACATGCTGCACATAAATCGTTTTGTTGTTGTTTTATTTTTCGTAACAATTTCAATTTACTGTGTACAGTGAGTGAGTGTACCCGAAACCAAGCAAGCCGCCGCCAGCCCCTTCGCTATATTGGAAAATCAAAGAGTGGCAACTGTAGACACAGCTGGCCATCACGAAATGACTGACGCTTCGGGATTGAAATTGGGTAATAGAAGCAACGTCAGGGTGCAACAATAATAATAACAACGTGCCGTCGTTTTATAGTTTCATAGTTTCATTGTAGGAAGAAGCGGCTCGCTGACTTGAAGCGCTATCTTTTTGAAGTTTTTGTTTGTGAAATTTTATATTTAAGTGTATGCAAGCCCAAAGTCTATAAATAAATTTTAGCAGTTTGGCTTTCGAAAGGCTTGGCTGCAAATAGCATGCAAAAGTTGGGAACAATTTTTAGGTGAAAAATAATCAACATTATGCAAAGGAAGTTTTGTTGCAACATTTTTTTTTTTAGGTTTTTTTTTGTGAGTGTGCCAGCAAAGTTGAAAAACATTCAAAATACAAAGATGTCACTTTAGAGTTTTTTTCTGTACGCTTGAAGAAATAATTGTAGTATTCACAGTACGACTTGAGTAGAGGAGGACTTGGACGAGAAGAAATCACTTCTAGATTTCAGCTCTCAACTTAACTTTATATTAAAGCTACTCAAGCTGTTGAAAAGTGAATCTGGAAGCAGTTAAAATCCTTTAACTTAAGCTTTCTAGATAGCTTTTTGAGAACCATCACAAAGTGAACTAGATTGATAAGGTGAAGCTTTACTCTTGAAATACAATGCGATATACAATACAAGAAACGGCACGCCCTGACTTGGTGTGATATCTTGCATGTAGAACGTAAAATCCTGTATATAATTTCAATTGCCTCAAATGAAAGAATGTCTTGTTATTCGTATTTGCGCTCTCTAGTGTTCTATATGGAGAAATAGGAAAATTACAACCGGTCTTTTCACTGTTATCTAAACATCATACTATAAAAGCTTTTCGAATTTCACAATATGGATTGTTAAGCTTTTGCTAAACGAGTAAGAATTGTGTGTTTATTTTTTTAAACAAAAACCTTTGATGGAAAATAAAGCCAGAAGTATCAATTCGCGTATAAAGTTAGAAGAAAGTGTATTCCAAACACAAAATGTATACCCTCTATTTTAACATAATGATCCCACTTTCGCATTGGTTTTTAAATATTTCACTCTTTACATAATGAATAGTTATTATATTTCATTAACCCCGTAATTTTTATAAAACTTCAGTAATTATCTGCATGCGGATGATACAATGTTTAGGTGCTTCATTTTAATAATAGATTTGAGCGTTGCAAAGTACTGCAAGTGCAACAAAAGTTTGCCAACACTTTTACATGCAAAGCTAATTTGTGGCAATTACCACTGTATAGACTTTGCCACACCCTTTCTTTTTGTTTTGCTTTAAAGCAAACTGTCGGCATTTGGATAAGCTTAGCTTTAGTTTTGGCATGACTGACTCTGGGCCCACTCCCACACACAGTCACTGGACACATCTGCAAATTGTTGTTGCATTAAGTACACTGCAAAGAGGGAACTTGCAGTTGAAAAGGGCGTGTCTGATCTCTGCGACGACATGTGTTGGCGTTGTGGCTCTGTGCTTTAGGGTGTCATGCTTGCTGAATCGAGGCAACGCCAATGTGCAACTTCTAACTCTTTGCAACAAATCAGAATGCGGCATTGTTCTTGCCCCTAAGCTTTTATGGAGTTTATGCTATCAAGCGTTTTAATCGAATTAGTTGTGGAGCCGGAAGGGGCACCGTGACGGTACTGTAGAAATGACCCCAGCACGTAATTTAAACGCAATTGAGACGACTCGGCTGTCAGCCATTGATTGAAGTTAATGTGCCGTGACGCGTTTTTAATCAACCCTAGACCTGGGGATGCGCACCTGTCACTTGAGCTTGCTGTCTCCGTCAATAGCTGTAGGAGCAACATCATAATCATTTAAACTAAATTGGCGAATGAATTTGTTAGCTTTTAATTGCCAACGAGGTCAGAACTGTGCCACATGGAGAACTGACTTTGCCTTGAACTATAGTTGAGCCTAGTTCCGGTTTGTAGCGGCTGCAAAACCAACAGGAGAGCAAAAGAGAAGTCTCATAGGCCTTGAAACAAGTTTTGCTACGCAAGAGAGAAAAAAAAACAGTACAGCAAAGATAAAAGATCAGCCTGAGCCTTGGAATATACACATATATTATATATTTCACTGCCAGGGCCAGACGTTTTCAAGATTGCCAATCGGCTGCTATTGTCCATGGCAACAGCTGCAACTTTGTGAAGACAACTTCATTTCCCTGCTAAGGCAGTACATAATATGTAGAAAGAAAAAAAAACCAGCGCCTTAATGTCTACTGGGGAATAAAGTATTTTCAATATGTATTCATAAAACACATTTTATGATATATATACATTGATGTTCTACACAGTGAGAAAAATAAGTAATGCATGGGAAATAAATATAAAATAAAACAGAAATCCTGTTCAATGAAGTGTGCAAACAAGTTTCGATGTTTTCAGGTTCGCTTAGCAAGTCAAGTGCTAACAAACCCGTTTTACTCGGTTCAAAATAATCTTATCAATCGAAAAGTAACTTAGATGCTTAATCTGTTGACTATGTTGGGGGCAAAAATGCATAAATGTAAAATTGCCAGACTTAATTTTTCAAATAATCTTTGGTAAGGTCTATTAATTACTTTTATCTTTTATTGGGGATGTATCCATGTTTCGCCTTTGCCATGGCAGCCTAGTCAAGGGAAATAAATTTATTTAAATTTATTACAAGCAGTCTCGGAGCTTGTTTCTGATCAAATAATTATAGTTTTTAATCATAAAGTTTGCAGTTATGTAGGCTAAAATTCATTATTTCGCTATTCCACATCCATAGAGGGATCTTCTATATTTTTTTATTAATAATCTTATTCTTTCCATATCATAGCAAAACATAATCTGAAGGCGCATAAAGTTGAAGCGTCAATAATTGCAAAGAAAATATCTGGCAGTCTGTGCTGGTATTTGTGTGATCGTTCCATCGTTAACATGATGAAGTAATATATATCTTCTGTTCATTGTTAGTGGCTATTTTATTACATTTTCAGTCGATTAACAATAGTGGAGAAGTCAGTATCTAATCGTTTCTTATCATATTTGAGGATGAGGTTCACTTAGCTATTGTCGACATTAATCATGCGCTTAAAAACTGGTTAAATTTTGGTAAATTTTAGCAATGGTTCACAGTTGGAGATTTGATCAGTTATTTTTCAGTGTAAATTCATCTGACAGCCAAACATCTTTGTATATCCAGCTTTCTTTAAATGGTTGATATCTGTTTGATCTTGGATGCCTCCGTTCCCTGCCAACGTTCACGTTGCTTATATGCTGGTATGTCTTCATTTTTTCCATGGTTTTGACAAGTCTTATTTCTTAATTGGCGGGTTGTATCTTAAACATAGAAAATTTAGAAATCGAAAGCGAGCAAACCGCATCCATATTTTTCTAGTAAAATAATAATAATATAAATTTAAAAATGTTGGCAGCTGCGTTCGGTAAATCCGGTAGTATGAACAAGGGTGGGCTTACGCATTTTGGCACTGCGACCCCATGGGTCTATTGTGCTCCAAGTCCGCTATTAAGTTTTTTCTTAGTTCTTAGTTCAATGCAATCTTGAGGTTTATCGGACGTTTGAAACTTTGATGAGTGCTTCTTTTTTTCCAACATATTTGACGAACTTCTTCAAAGATTCAATATAAGCCATGCATTTGCTTTATCCGCAACTTCAGCACATTGGTTTCTCTCAATTTTAACCAGTTTCTTTTTCTAAACATGGTATCATTATTTTTCCAAAAATATTTTCCAGACTCCCAAGTAATAAACAAATCCATAACAATATTTGCCCAGTGTATTTTCATTTTCTAGCAAAAATACATATGCCACATATATGTATATACATCTGGAAATTTTTGTGGTTGTTTCTCATCGTCAGCGCAGCCTCCATGTGACACTTATGTCTGCCCCGACGTGCTCTTAGCTTCAAGTAGGTACTGAAAATTCGTAGGGCCCCCTTCTAACACTCCTCAGTCGTTTGGCTTACAGTCACATCGTTTGTGCTTTCAACGTCATCTGAAGGCATCTTATGACCCTCTCTCTTGGCTGAGCACTGAGAACACGCTGACAAGTTGACGCTTTAAATGAAACTAAGCGTTTATTTGTGCTGTAGAGTTTGCGAGATTTTAGTCTTACGGCTCAGTATTATGATAGATAAGGTCGTGGGCCGAATTATCAACTGCTGCTTACCGGCAAATTTAACTTGCTATATTTAAAAACACTTTTTTAAGTTGAAAAAGCGTAGGGGTTGCTAATCCCCTAGTTTTATATAACATTAATATATTAAATAATTATTAAGTTATGGAATAATGTATTTTGAAATCCGCACCTCGAATTGGATAACCCTTATTAATAAGATTCGCTTGGCTTAAACATTAATATGCCCTACTTAAAGTTTATCCAAGTTGATAGCTGAAGTTAATATCTTTTTTTATAAATTAAAGCTCATTTGAAAGCTACATCTTGCCGCTTTACAGAGCCCCTCTTTTTTTTCTTTAATGAAATTTCAATGAAGTGCAATTGGAGCAACTTCATTTTGTTACCACACGATGGGTATGATGAAATTGTGTTTTGCCAAAAATATCTTAGATCTTAACAAACCAAACAACAACTAAAGAAAAGATATAAAAAAGATATTACGCCCTGCGTCGCCATGCTGCAACCTCTTTAGGAGATCGTCATAAAAAATGAGCTTGTCTTGTGTCTAATTTGACAGATAAATTGCAAAGATGAAGCAGCAGATAGTAGGAGACAACTGTGAAACGAATTGCTATGACAAACATCATGCCATAATAATAAACAACGCAATCTTGGTGCCCCAAATTGCCGGGAGCAATATTTCGGTAATTTTGGCAAGTTGCATTGTTCAAATGCTGACACCAAAAAAACCTCAAGAAACCATTGCAAACTGAGTTGCATGTCTACCTTTGCGCTTGTGGCAAGTATATTATTTATGCTAGAATTGCAACACTGGATTGGCGTTTAATCTATAAACTGGCGAAAGCCAAGCCTAGTCCCATCTAGTCGCCGTTACCTGTTAGAAATGGTTTTATTTCTATTTTTTCTGTCTTTGCCTCTGAACTAGTTTAAGTCAATCAACGAGCCATGTGGTTTGTTACCTTGCCACCAGCCAGGCAGCTGTCCAGCTGTCAGATCGTTTTGCATGCAATGGACGCCATGTTAGCGATGACGTTGTGGCCCAAATGCTAACATATGCCTCTAACTTGACCGAAAAAAAGCGACACTCGTGGCATGTGGCAGAACTAGGTGCTCGGAATGTGTACAGTACACGCACATACATAGTATCATACCCAGAACGACAACGAAGCAATGCATATAATGTGGGAAAAGGTCGTTGGCGTTTCGAGAGCCGATCATTTATGCCCTATAGAAGTGTATTTTGATGTTGTCAAGTGGTTTAACTCTATTTTGTTGCTGTTATGGCGAGATGCAATTTTAAACACATAATTTTGTAATGGTAAAGATTTGCCAACAAAGTCTTGTGCATTCCCGTCATCTTTTTTGGGATTTCGCTTTAAACATCTTCGTTTGAGCTTAATCTTCAGTTTCAAACAAATGACACGAGCGTGCCACGGCAGACGTGTTGCAATAAAATTTGTGGTCATTGCGCTTTTACAGTTTAGGGTTTTATCCATATGCGATTTGGGCCTGAAAGATTTTCGGTATGTGTGTGCGGCCCCTTCCTTTCTGCGCCTTATAAAAGCTCACGGCAAGAGCTACTAGTGAATGGTTAGTTTCACTGTTTGATGTTGGGAGCACCTATTGGCAATTTTGATTCTTCGTCTTATCTTCAGACTGATTTCGTTTAACTTATCTCATTGAATTGTAAAAGCCAAAGATAAGATTTTTGCACATATGGCTTAACGCCAAGATTAAATAATTGGAGGCCACATAGGACTTTTGTGTTTGCCAAATTTTTTCATCTCAATCAGTCATTAACAATCGTCCTGTACTCATTTACAACATTGGTTGAACGTATAAACAGCTGAAAGAACTCTCTTTTGTCGCGATTTATTGAAAGAGGAGCAACTACTTCACATCAGATGTTTTATTTCTTCTTCTTTGCTCTTGCTGATAGCTAAATCCAGGCAGTTGTTTTTTTGAAGTCGATCCAAAACCTTTCTTTGTCGACAAATGCAGACATTGTAGTTATCATTCCCATATGTTGCATGGCTAATGGGGTCTCCATTATAAACACAGTCATTCGTAAACTTTATAATATTAAAAAAGTTTCAGGAGTATAATTTCGTAATTATAATGTTCCCACTGCAGTGTATAGAAACTTTGTCGTGCCATGATAAACTCTTCTTGTTGTTTTGGGAATTTGTTTTTTGAGGAAAAAGTTGCAGAAAATGTCAGCGTCCAAAAATATGCACTTGTGGCAGCTATTTGAGGCTATTTGCAATTTAGGTCGTTCACTGTGAATCATTTATTAAAGTTGCATCTTCCTCTATTTATCTCGTTGCAGCTTGAGCGTTTTAAGGCATGTCTGGCACACTCTTTGTAAACGTGGAGCAGCAAATGGAATCCAATACGTCAAATACCGAGGAGCAACTGGTGGCTTGTCTAAGCGTTTTGGAGCTGGAAGATGTGAGCGTGACAACTATGACACAAAATAACTGCGATGGCAGTGACAGCGGACTGGATGTGGCCAGCTGTTGTGTTTCCCGCACAACCTTGGAGCGTGCATTAAGCAGTACCAGTGGCGGCTATACCAGCAGCAATGGTCTGGAAGAATGCTCGGCACAAACACAAAGCCAGCTGAGCTGTAATTCTGATCTCTACGAGCTGCAATCCTTGCCAGTTAATATGCCCGCACCTAACCAAAGTGGTTACGATTGCTGCAGTGAAAATGGCAGCGAAAGCTCTACTTTGCTGGAGCGCAGCGTTTATAAGACGCCCACACGTCGTTTTAATGGTAGCGTCAAGAAAAAGGTGGCCATGTTTGAGCCAACACCTGTAACACCAAAAGCTGAGGAGCAACAGACAACACAAGCTCAACAGTCTGCGCAACGCGGACGCGGCGTGGTGAATCTAAAGCGTGCAGTCTCCTTGCCACGTCATAGTCCCGCACCAGTCACACCTGTACGTGAGAAACAACGCGGTGAGCGTTTAGCGTCTGCCTCATTTCGCGTGCCCACAGCTGTTGCGCCTACGCCAACGCGTACACCGCGTCCTCAAAAGCCTGATACATTGCCCAGTTCACTGAGCCGCACACAGTCTATTAGCATGCAACGGCTGGTGCAGCGTGCACCTTCACTTAGTCGAGCGCGCACTCCAGGCACGCCCTCTGACGATGGACGCTGGCCTGCCAATCGAGGCAGCTCTGCAAGACGTGGCATGTCTGTGACACCCGAAATTACAAACCTGAAGATGCGCAACAACATAATGTCGAGTAGCAGCTGTAGTCCAGCACCCAGTAGTTATGGCACATTGCCGCGTAATCGTAAACAACAGTCAGTGGAGGATTTGAGCGCTGGTGGACGTATATCTCGCAGTAATTCCATAAGCAGAGCTGATGCGCGAATGAGTGCCTCGGTGATGGTAGTGCCTACACGCAGGAGCCTGGCGCCGGTGGTGAGCGCCAAGGTAAATTCGCTGCGTAGGCCACAGGCGCCGAGAACACGCATTTATCATGAGACAGCTGTGCAGACTGCCTTGACAAGTAACGATTTGGAGCAGGTACTCAATGGTGGCATAGCGCAGGCACGAGCTGTGGATGCTGTGGAGCAGCGTGACCAAAGCACGCAAGCTGAAGATATGCGTGATTGCGAGCTGGAGCGTTTACGTGATGAAGTGCGTGAATTAAGTAGTAAGTTGCAACGCGAACGGGAAGAGAAACTAGCTATGCAGCGGGAGCTGCATGTCAATACAGAACGTGTAATGGGTATGCTGGAGATGGCGCGTGTAGTTGGCGCCAATGCGGGCACGCCTACTTCCGAGGACAGCGGCGATGGCAGTGGTCATGATAGTCTACTTATGCTAGAATCACAAATACAACTTAGCGGCCATGAGCTATTTGAGCGTCAGCAAGAGATTGGACAGCTGCGCGGCCTATGTCGTGCTCTCCAAATGGAAATGCGACGTTCATTGGCTACACAAGAGTGTCTGCTGCAGGAGAAGGCGGCTATTGAACAAGAATCCAATGAATTGCATGATTTTTTGCAGCACGAAAAAGCATCTCTTTGTGATGCGCTAAAGGAAATGGAAACAGAGTATCAGGGTTGTAAAACTTTGTTGGCCAATCGTGAAGAGGAGGCTAAGGTGTTGCGAGATGAGTGTCGCCATTTGGTGCGACTCAATGAGCAGCGACGACAAGAGAATCGTTTGCTACAAACGAAATACGTGGCCTTGGAAAACAAATCTCGAGAAGTTATACATCAGCAAAATGCATCTGTAGCTGGTGCATCGACAGCATTGTCGGGTTTGCATGCACGCTTGGATAATCTTGTTGAGCAGTTGGTGTATTCCTATAGCATTTCCGAACAAGACTTGGAGGTGATTCAGTTTGTATTTCATTGTTCATGAATAGTATTAAAACTCGTATCTCTTTTTTACAGGATATACGTTTCCAGAACGAGTCTATTGCAGCGGATACAGAACACGCGCAAAATAGCGTTAACAATGGCAAGCCAAATGGAATGGATTTACCCTTGGCTCAGGTGACAACTGGTGATGCAATGCATTGTCTTGTACTAGCCAGCGATGGTTCGCTTTCGCCGCAGCGCAATCAATCGTTTATAGCCGCTGTCATAAGTGCCATACGTCAGGCCACCACGCACTCGGGCAAACGTTTGTCTATGCGTCAAGGAAACAAGCGCAATGGAGGCGTAACGACTCAGCAGGCAACAAGCTGCCAGCTGAATGCAACAACGAACGAACAAGCAGCACACAATGGCAACGGTGGTAAGAGGCAATCCTATGATGCGTTCAAAAATTTGTTTGTCATTTACATTGTAACTATTTTGCAGAGGATTCAGACTCTACAGAAATGTTGGACTCAGAAACTGAACCCTGCCTGATGATGGACAATGTGCTGGAGGATGTGGTACAGCCAGACTCACATTCGCACAATATGGTCTCCTCCTGCACGGGCATGATATCACAGATTGAGCTGCCCACAGAGTTGGTCAGCCAGTGTAGTCAAAAAACGACAGCCAACAATGGCGATGACTCGCTGCAGCAGCTATCCCAGGCCATAACGAATCGGCAGCAGATGGAGCTGCAAGTGCATAAGCTAAATACGTTGCCTGTCAAGTGAGTTGATGGGAGCGGCAAGTGGCCGCCAGTATAAGGTAGTTAACTTATTTTTATATGACTTACAGCACACGTGAGCAGTGCAACACTGAAGAGCTTAGCTGTCATGACTCGCTGGCGGAGCTGCCTTCGCTTATGGAGTACTCAACAGCACAAGCCGTTGTCGATCAGGTTATAGAGGTAGATACTTTGGTAACAAAATTGCTCAAGGTTTTAAGGCTTGTGCAGCTGGACAATGACACTTGTATACAACAGTTGATTGTGGACAAGTGAGTAACATGATTTATGGTGAAATTAGTAGTAGTAGATTTGTATACACCACCAACTTATCTTTTGACAGAAACAAGCTGCAACAGCATAAGGAAGACATGCTAGAGAAACTTAAAGACTTGGAGGATGTTAACCTCAAGCTGCAGGATGATCTTATGGATGCCACACAAGAACTTATGATTAAGGGCAGCGATCTCACTAGCGCCAAAACCGAAATGCAACGTCATCGCAATGAGATCGACGTAAGATTTTAGCCGAGGCTTATTACAACTATTGGACTTTTATGTTGCGCACACACCTATTATGGACACACACATTTCTATATATCGTTATTATTTGAAAAGATATATTTCCATATGTTGTTGAATTACTTTCGAATGCGTCAACATTATTATAATTAATTATGATTTTACACTATTTTTTTCGATGTAGTTTTAGTGAATTCTTATACATTATTTTTTATAATTATTAACATATTAGTCATAAAACATATAATTGGGCCAATGCGCCGCGTATACATAATAAAACACATTGCTTATTATTACAAAACTTGCGTTATCAACTTGTATTAGTTTCTTTATTAATTGAACTCTTTCATTTAATTTTAATTATTTCTAATTATATATATTTCATGTAACATGCAAACACTTTCGTTATTCACATACAATATACGAAATGTCTGTTTTTCAACAACAAAACTTTCAACGACTTCATGGCATGTTCACCAATCACCAATCACGCATCATCACAATAATGTTTTACAAACTCAAGTTTAAGCGCGCACTCTTTCGTTTAAACTAATCCTAAGTGTTAGGATTTAAATTTTTTAAACTAAGTCAACTAATACCATTAATTGCCTAACGCTTGGCGTAAATTCATAACTAAATTGGCAGCGCCTTAACGAGGATATCTGCACGCTAAGCACGCTTTGCAGCAACTACAAAAAGTTGTCGCCCACCACGGAGTTTCCACCAATGCAGCTGCTGACGCCCAATAAAACGCCTGAGGATGGCGATGTCTTGGGCATATTGAATCTGCTAAAAATGTGGCAAGCCGAGGGACAGCTGCAGGATGCGCGTGTCAGCAGCTATCTCAAGCTTATATGCGCAACAAATGTAATTTAAATCAAACTATTACTATGTAACTACCCACTAAGCTACTGCATCCGATATCTCTTTTAGGCTACGCAGACGCTGGACAACAATCATACAGAACGTCTACGCATTTATGCCAATCAGCTGGAGCAAGTTTGCCGTGTGCTTGAAGATTGTGCTAACTCCAGTGTTGAGCACTATGCACCATTGCGGCAATTGCGAGAGGATATTGAAATTGTTAGGCTAAATGCCAACTGGACGCAGGTATTGGACTCAAATGCGGATCACAATGCAAATGCTCCGTCCGTCGATGTGCCGCCACAGTTGCTTTGATTTGTGTCAAATTGTTAAATGCCTATACATATGATATACTAACTAGTATTGGCCTAATATGTTAACTAAACGCCATATACAAGATATGCAAATTATATAAACTAAGTAGTAGTTAGCCATAAAATTTTGCGTCCTAAAAAAAAGAGTTGTAAAATGCATAAGTAAAAACCGTACTAGTATTTGAATATTGAAATTAAAACAAAAACTATACTATGCCTATTTATGGTATCAATACGTTATAGTTTAATATAGTTAAACATTTTAAACTAGTTGCCATAAATCTTTAGTTGTGGACTTGCAAAGCTAATAAAGATATAGTACATTTTTAAATGTATTTTATGAAAATTTTTTTAAAATGTTTTTAAGATAGAAATTGCTTTGAGTAATTGAGTATTAGCCAATGTACCTTCTGCTTATAGCTCTGCCATTTTTGATTCTTTTCGTGTATCCAAAATTAGTCACTTAATCTAATGAGTAGTATATAGGTATTGTAGTTTCTTAATTAAGAGCCGACTGTTCGCCAGTACATTTGCTTAGTATCGCATAACCAAGCAATTCCAAGTGAATTATTTAATTTACGACTTAATTGTATTAAATCGTGATCATTAAATTTGTTTTTACAGAATGCATTTATTTATTTATATTAAGGAAATGCCAAAGATTATACAATTGAAAAATTTATAATTTTTTTTTGCCGTAGATTGGTTAAAGTTTGTAATTTTCTTTTTGGAAATTGTTAGTTTGGCACTTAATTCAGCGATATATTTCAAAGTTAATAGTTCAGGATTTTCGAAATGGAATACTCTAAAACTGGAATTTGCCATAAAAATTTTAAAGTTATGATAATTGATAAAGAGCTTATAAAAAAATGTATTCCCTTGTCTATGCGGTCATGCATACAAAAGGCGGAGCATGGAAATATCTCTATTAATTGCGGAGAAATGTCTATTGGAACCTACCGTTTATAGCCTAATCCTAATAATTTACTAAGGCAAATAGCGTCGCTAGCCATGTCAGTGATGTTGGACCAACGACCTTCGGATTAAGATGCGAGTATGCTACCATACGCAAAGAGCTAATAACTCTGATATATTTGAACCAATCAACTTGATTATATTATGTTTTACCTTGTGAATTTGATTACGTTCAAGTTCCTTTGACATTTTATGATCACTTAGAAGACTCTCCATGTACTATTGCAAAAATTGATTCGGCAATGAGACTTTCCTTTAAAAAAAAACCGACCCAACTACTCGAAAACGCATATCAACTTGAAACCTATTTTCTTAAGATTTTTTTTTTTTTTCATAATTATACACCATCGATTTCGAAAAGTCCTGGTTCCTGCTGTGAAGAAAAAACTAGCCTAACTAACCCCTTTAGAAAGTTTGCTTTGGGGACATGTCAAGTCCCTGCAAATGCTGATAAATTTTATTGACATGCTGCGCTTCTTCTTAATCGAAATGGACGGAAAATCCTCTATATATTTACTTAAAGAATACTTTAAGAATGTCGCTTACCACCGCTGGTCGTTGTAATGCCAAGTTCAAATAGAATACTGGACTATATCAGGTCACTGGACTTTTCACAGAACCATAAGTCGAGAAGGGGTAAAAACAGGTACAGTTGACACAATACAGCGCATACTTTTGCTGGCATTAAGAGGTTAATTCGAACATTATTATATAATAAAATTGGTTTTCATGACTTTTGCTCTAATTTGTAAAGACAAATTGACATAAAACAACTGATATTTGAAATTAAGTTAATATTGCAGAACACATTGAAATCATCTGAAGATGACTTTGTCATAATTTACAATAAAATTTCTACTAAAACATCTCTTCCCCGTAAAATCGTTTTACCGTTCCGGTTTTTCGAATTCAAACAAATTTTTTCTTTTACATTTTTTATACATAATTTCATTTCATATACTCATGGCTAACCGTATGTATAATACACGTATAATAAATAAGCATACGCAAAACAATATACATCAATTGGCTGGCTTATATTTGGAGGACATTAAAAAAAAACAAATTTCGCAAAATTTTTTGAAAATTCCTTGAAATGCTAGGCACTAGAGTAAATCTATATAACTAATTTAGGTAAATATATGTTTCCTTTAAAAGCCTTGTTATGTAAGTACGTTAAAGTTGTCTTTCGGCTGTTGCTCCTTTCGCTGCACATGTCTTTTGTATGCGTTTTGTCTGTCTTTACATTTACAATTAATCTCATAGATATATGCATATGGACGTTTGCCCATTAAAAGGACGGCTTGCTGCTGCCCATGCTGCGTGCTGGCAAGCTATTCGTCTTGACCGTAGGATTATCACGTGCTTGCGAGTGGGCCACCACAATGCTGAGGCATTGCACCCATTCCTCGGCATTTTTGCCATCCTTCGGCTTGAGTATTAGTGTCTGATCGGCGGTAAAGATCTCAAAGGCTTTGGGTATATTGCGTGCACCACGCGATACCTTAACCGAACGTATTTGATTTACGTCAATGCTCTCGCCGCCGCTCTGTAAGCATGGTAACATTTTAGTGCCTATTGTCTTGATTTCTAAAGTCGTGCCTAACTTACGGAACCCTTGCAGGATAAATGCGCGCCGGAGAGCGTAAAATAGCGTGTGCGCCAGCGCCTAAATAAACGCCATTTGCCCTTCTTCTCCTTAAGCTGACCCTCAATCATGGGCTGATTGCTGCCATTTAGAAAACCTACTGCTTTGTCTGGATGATTGCACAAAAAGCAGCCCCATTGATATTCCAGCTCATTGCAATTGGGATTGGATTTGTCGGTTTTGGAAACCTCAAATACATCCAGAAAACCCGAGTGGCGCAGTTCATTGACAAGTATCTCGCGGTCCTTTTTGGGGTGCAAAAAATTAATATGATTGGGTTAACTTTGCTTAACAAGAACTTACCTTGACCTGTGGAAACTGGCTGGTGACCAGCTCTGTAAAACTGCGATTCTCACACTTGAGTATCTGCCAGATGTTTTTTAGATTGCTTATGCCCGGTTCACGCGTGCTAAGCACGCTTTTTTCTTTGACCTAAAGTTGCAATATTAGGCTTTGGCTTAATCCGGTACGTACATGCCGATACTTACGTAATGTCGCATTTGAAAGTCCAGAAACATAAGATGTATCCAGGTTTTGGGATTACGCGTACGCATTGTAAAGCAAGTCTTGGAATATAGGCAGTGTGGACCACGTATTTGGCAGGCAAAATGAAGCTTGGCTACCTTCTTAGTGCGACGCTCTGCAAATTCATTGGAAACTATTTGTGTTGTGTCGGTGTTTTTGGATAGGTACATAGTGGACAGATATTGGACAGTTCACAGTTTGTCAGATTGTGTTTTTGTGTGTTTCAAGAGGTTAATACATAGGCAAAGAGAAGGATAGAAAGATAGGATGAAATCGTAATTCAATGCATGCGACAAAACAACGCTAAATGGGCGCACACGCACCTTCAATGCTGCAACGCGTCGGTGGTGGCAAATGCTGTGACACCTCATCCATATACGATTTAATAGAGCTAAAGTTCTTTTCACAAAATTGCTGCACAGGATCACGCATTATCTGATATGGCTCAAAGGTGCTCATGCGTTGATCCAGCACGCTGTTGGCATTGAGCAGCGTACGGCTGGTGTTATCGCTGCGTCTCGGAGCGGGCGCTACATTTGTGGTCGGTCCCGATACAATAACCTCGTGCGAGTTCTACAAATAATAAAGGATTCAAATAACTATTTATAAATGTGCCCAACCGACGACATAACTTACATTTCCATTAACTGGTAGCTTCATCACAGATTTGGTATTACCATTGCTTGCGTTTTGTGGCAGCGCTGGTGAGGCATGATGCACAGATACGGTGTTCTGTGCAAGCGTTGTCTGAGACTGTTGTGGCTGCTGCGACGTTGCCTGCGGTATGGATATGGAGCCTACAGATTGATTTAATGCATCCGTGCTGTACTTCATCAATGCAGTGCTAGAGCTAAGCAATGTTGTAGGACCCTGTGAATGCGGTCGCACCTTACCAGGTGAAGTAGTAACCGTGACACCACCCGATGTAGTCACTGGTATACCGTACTTATTATGTCCAGTAATGACCACATTGTTGCTAAGTGGTGGCACAGGTGTTACATGCCCTGCAGTTGCACCCGCAGCCTTGGTTGTAGCGCCTGTTTGCACAACAACATTGCCATTGGAATTGTTGCTGCTACCAGCAGCAGCAGCAGCAGCTCCAACTGCCTGCTGATTAATATGCTGTGAGGAGCTAAGGCGCGTCATGCTTTTATGTAAGCCTCCCACAGAACCGCTGGCTACATTCAGGCGCGTTACACTACGATGGGTATTGCTGGCAGGATGCAGACGACCAGTGCTGCGTGAATCACCCAACTTGACGCGCCGTGTGTAGCCTGCATGTGGCGCTGTGGGTGTGGCGGTAGGAGTGGCTGGTGGTGGTGCCAAGCTAGCAGCTGTTGCTGTGCTATTAGATGTTGTGGAGTTGCTTGCAGTGGCGCTATGACTGCTTTGTGGCGCGCTTTGCTGAATCACTGTGGTGGTGGTATTGCCGCTATTTGCCGGTGCAGCTATGGTGGCTATTAAATAGTGGATTATTTTATGGATTCATTGCACATAACTTGACAAAACTTACGTATCTTGATATTTGGACTTGCGCTGGGACTGTTCAAATTGACAATGGTCACACCACCGGAAGTCTTATTGCATACATCCTGTTGACTACTTAGTGCTGCATTCTTTTGTCGAACACAGGCCAAGACTTTGTCGGTAAAAAGCACAGGGTAGGCGGAGCACAGACGTGTTGCCTCCTGCTGCAGCAAAGATTGCGCTGTGCGCTCTGCTTGAGGCAAATGTTCCAGCACAAAGTCCAGTGCCAGCTGTGCCGTTTCCTTGCTACCCATGCCCACTGTAGTTAGTATTTGTGCGCATAGCGTTACAGTGCTTGGATTAGATTTTGCTGCCAGACGCAATTGCTCGAAATGATCGACGAGTAGCTGAGGTGCATGTGTTGCCAATTTAAGCAAGATTTGCATGGTTATGCCAGACGTTTCGCTGTCATAGAGAAAGCTGCACAGCTGTGGTACACATGTTTCCAGAACTGCAGGTGATTTTTGCACTATCAATAGATACAGCTGAAATACGGCTAAACGTTCCTGTGCATCACATTGTGGCAGTAGCGTAATTAGCAATGGTGCATGTGGCGTCACTGTCTCTGGCGAGACCTCATACACTTGAGAGAGCACACGCAGCAGTCCATAATTACCAGACATAATGGAGTCCATAATGGACTCTACATGTGGACTAAGCAGATATGCATAATCAATGGCTGCCAGTGATAGATAGCTGGCAAGATTGCGTGATAACTCCTTGTTGCCTTTGGGCAGAAACTGCACGGCAATGGGCAGCGCTATTTTCATCAGTTCTTTCTTATCATAGTTCTAAAAGAGAATAAAAATGGCAGTTAAGCAAAGTTTCCAAATTGGCGAAGAAGGCGTGTTTAAGGTATCCCGCACTTCTTGGCTTTGGATTTCCCGACTCTAGGGTAAGTTATATTGGCATAATGCTGTTGAAGATCTTTCAGCAAATTTGAGCTATACAGCATTACTTAAAGAGGTTAAACTAAGTCTAGGTAAATTGATGCTAGGTAATAAACTATCGGCTTCTTCAATCCCTTTACTTTTTGATCCAACCCCAAACAATTTAGTAGTTAGAGGTAGCTGCAAGGCTCTATTTGTGACAATATTATGTTGTTACCATTTAACTTACTAAAAATATGCTAGAGATAATATCAGCGGCGATTTTGGCATGTGGTGGTTCCTCCTTTGTAGCGCTTGTTGGCTGTAAATTCCATAGCAAGCAATTTTTTAGCAGATCCACTAAAGCGGCGCAATAACGCTCCGCCGTGCGTGTTTCCCGTATGCAAGAGAGCACGCGTGTGACACAGATTTCCACCACAGATTGATCATTGTTATTTTTGACATAGTCCACATGGGATATGATGGGGCTGATCTCAGAGAGCTGAAGGTGCAAAGACCAATTGGTTAACAAGCGCAATTTATTTAACTAAAGCCAGCTACTTACCACCTCCGTAATATCATTGACAATCTCTGCATCGGCCACTGAGAAGAGATCGCCGGCGCGCGAAAGATCGCGTTTCGAGAGTACCTTGGTAAAGAGCTCATGCATCTTTACTTTTGTTGTTTATGGCTGTAGCACAAATCAGACTGGCGGCTGTACTAAAACGCATCCGTCTTAAACAATGCCAAACGGCGTCATCACCATCATCTAATATGGCTGTAAGTAAGCAAGTGGTGACCAAGTGGCCATGGAATTACTTAAGATACGTATTTATTTTCGCTTTTCGTCGCATTTTTCACTGTCATGTTTGCTGGCCTATTGCCAAAGTTCATTTGCCGTGCAAAGCGGTTCTTTCTTTCCGTTCGTTTATCTTATCGTCTTGTCTAGCCAAACTAGTCCCGGCATGCCCTACCCCCAGGCCACAAACTAGCACGTCTAAATATTTACGCTTTAGTTGCTCATAGTTGCTGCTCCTATTTTGATTTCTTTTTCCATTTCCAGTGCACCAACTTGTTGCAGTCTCGGCCAAGAATTTTTTGCAGTTAGCCGAGTAACTACAAATACTATTTATATGGAAGACTAGATAGCATGATATGTGCTCCGTATTTGTATGGTAGACCGTGTGTTTTTTCTTGTTTTGTGTGCACTTTGCAGATACCAAAGACTAAATACTTGTTTGATTGCACTTCATTGTCGATGTCGTCGTCGTCGTAGTCGTGGTCGTTGTCTGGCTCTTAGATATTTTAACAAATAGTAAATGCTGCCTGCCTGGGTTTTCATTGCTTACATTTTTAAATGATACTGCAGTTTTTCAATTAAAATTCCCAGAAGGTAATGTATATATGTTTCTATGCCCAAGCTCCAGTATTTTTGGTTTTTTGTTTTGAACTGGGGATTCCCTAGGCAAACTCACTGCAGCTGTTTTTTATAACTTTGCAGTTTATATGCGACAATTATACAATATTTTTATTGTGCAGAGTTAAGAGTTAGATATCTAGATTGTAGGCGAAATCTTATGAAGAAAGATCGTCTTTACTTAACGCTTTAACCAAGATTATGTAAAAGATAAGTATGATATTATATAGCTATTCTATTTCGATAAAAAGGCAATAGTTTCATAATTTCGAAAAACTTTATAAATGAAAAAGTCTAAGAAGTCAAAGTATTTGAGGAAAAATTGAAAAGGCTAGTTAGAGAGTAGAGAGTTCACTGATTTTCCCATTGCCCTTGACTAATCTGCTATCTTTGGAGACAACGCTATTGAATATGCGATTCCAAACGGCGATGTCTTAAATTGATACAGATTTACTAAAGCATTTATCATATTTTTGCTAGAGACAGATTTAGAAAACTTTAAAAAATATCTAAGGCTAAGATCAAGTGAGTTGGTATGCCGAAAAATATCTTGTTAATCATTCCTACGTAGTTGATGCATAAATTAAATTATATTCGTACAGCGCTTGAAGACTCTCTTGATTTTGTTATCTTGGAAAATAAGGAGTTTTTTTAGTTGGAACTAGAGGACTTCGTATGTACATATTGTAGTTTATTTTCTGGGTCGCGAATGGTATAGCTGTCTAAAAAGTATCCGTTTTAGAAGAGGAAATTGAAGATAGTTCTAAATTAAAGGTCAAGAACTATGGTCTCGGCCAACAGCATGTTATATAATAAATAGTTTCCTTCACAAAAAAGTTAGTTTACCTTTCTATGGATAAGTAAAAAGTGAAGTTATGGAAAGCGCAAATAAGCTAAATAAATTATTTACTTACTAATCTTAGAAGAAAACAAATAAGAGGAGTACAGGACTGTACACTTAATAGCCAAATTCCAATATGGAGTAATCGGACAAATAGTCTCGTTCTCTGCATGAGCAAAATTTTACTTTACAATGTGACATATTATAAAACGGCAGAGTATATCATAGTCGATGGTATAATGGTAAACCATTTAATTTTCTTTGGTTTAAAATACTTGTAGCTACAAGTTATTTTGATTAGCTGCACAAAATTCCTCTAGAGCTTAATGTGGCTTATATCGTCCCTCTTAATAGCTTAAGGGTCTACATTCTCACTAAGCTTAGCCAAGACGCTCTCAAAGAGTCTTATGCAAATTATTTAAGTTACAGTTTGTTTAATACAACGTCTAGGAAGCTTCAAGCAAGTTTTAAATATTGCAACTGTTACTCAATTTTCAAAATTCAAATTGCATAATCCATAAAATTTAAAAACAAAAAAAAAAAAGAAACAAAATATATACACACAAATATATATAAACAGACAACACCTACGTACGGTGTATGCTTACATGTGGTAAGTAATTGCATGCGAATTGTATGGTCTGGCAGCCGGAGGACCGAACAAACTGGCAGACAGACCATTTGCTTCCTGGAAACGCAGTCATCGTTGGCGACGATGATGATTATGTTGCATGCTGATGATGACGACGTGGCAAGCCAGTCGCAAAAACCGGGACAACCAGCCATAGATAAAGTTATTTAACCGCAGCTTAACGAATGCAATAATACACTTTAAAAAAGTTTTAAGAGATAAAAATATTTCTAAAGCTTAAGTACGAGAAGTTGTTGAAAAGAATTATCTATTCTCTATTTAAAATTTTTTAAGAACTTACATTACATTAAACTTTTCTATTCCTAGTGGATCGTATCACAAGTTATATTGGTCGACTACTAAAATTTCCGCTTTTTCAACAAGTCACCCGAGCAGTGCCGACAAAGCTTAGCACGTATAAGGTTGTGGTTAGCACTACGTGATCTATTATTCGGAGACCTTTAGAATACAAAAACTTTTAAGTAAATCTCTAAATTTACAGAAATCGGGGATCGGCTATAAATTGTAGCTAGCTGTTCTATTCGAACAGCTATGTTCTCTCTATGCTTCGGCTTTGGAGCTTCGTCAGCGTAGATAAAGGAATACATTTTTTTTACTTCTTAATGCTTTTTATGGCAAATCTCCCATTTATTATATGCGAGTGCCTTATGATGAACCTGTTATTCTGCAGAGATATCATTGAGACTTAGTTGCGCACATGGAACATTACTGTCAACGAGAATAAATCCACACAGTTCATATTTATATTCAATGAAAACAGCATCTCATAACCCTTGACAGGTGACTAGCATATCCCGCGTAAAAGAAGACGAAACCCAATAGTGATTGAGGCAGTACCAGTGACTTAGAGATAACCAGGCGTTCACAGGTAAAAGCCAGCATAAAACTGCGGTTTTATACAACCATAATTATACAAGTACAAGCCATGGAGTACTGCCAAGCTCCACCAACTGCAGTGTCATGTAATGCCTTCAAAATAAGACCTTGAGAATGGTCTCGGGCTCCCCACTCATAACATAACAACGAGCTGGGTGTGCCGTAGGACTCAATAAGTGGTAGGAGATAACAGCGCTAGATACACCAAGAATCTGCACAGGCAGCCAAATGTGCTGGCGTTCAGGCTGCTGGACAATGACGAGAGGACCATGAGTATACTCCGAAGAAGACACCCCCTAGATCTTCTAAACGAATAGGCATAAAATTCCTAATACCCGAATTCCTACCCGGAATAAATAATAAATGATAACTATTATAATTTCAACCCACTTCTGGGTTTAAAAATTTGTCCAAAAAAGACAAATCCTAAAAATAAGACACAAAGATTTTTTACTACGGCATTTTTAGTTCTGGATTGTCAAGCTTAAATGCAAATTTAAAGTTACATAAGCTGCTGGAAACTCATATGATCTGCAGAAGCTGAAGAGTATGCAGCCATGCAGCAGCAGAGGCTGTGGCTGCAACTTTGCAGCCAATGTGGTATCTGTGCCTGTTGGTAATTTTTTTTTTAATATATTTATGGCTCATTCGCGCTCAGGTTGCACTTTGAGCAAAGCTGGCGCACAATTCAATGTGTGGTTATTGCCACAAGCAGCAACAGTTGGTTGGCTGGCAGTAGTTTCGACCAGAAACTGGTTAAATAAAGAAGTACAACAAGTCGCAAGGAGGCAACGTCATCATCACCATCATCATCATCATCATAAGACGAGCCAAACAAGAGAGAAAATTAAAAGAGAAATAGAAATACAATATATAATGTATATTGTATGACGTGTTTGTATGTAAGTAATGGCTAAAACATGCGGACGCCTCTAAACCGGTGCGGCAGGTTAATACATACGACGTCCCTGTCTGCGGCAAGAGAATTACGGTTTGTCTAAAGAGCGCGGAGACGCAACTGTGTCAGAGAAATGAGTAAGTGAGTGTTTTTGTGTGCGCCAGAGATTGAGGAAGCAGCAGATCGACAATGGATTTTCGGTTTTGGAGACAGCTCGAAAATACAATTCGACGACAAACCAAAAGATGACAACACCGACAGCTTTGGGCCATAATTCTTTGTTCGATTTTTTATTTGCGTTTTGCCAATTTGCATGGCCAAAATGGCAGAGTTGAGCCAACAGCAACAGCAACTCTAGCACAACCAGAATAATCACACACGCGCATTATATAAGCACAAATAATATGTATTGTATGTATAGCTCTATAATTTTTGTTTGTTTTTTTTTTGTTTAATACTTATTTTAATTATTTTTCGTGCTAAAATAAAAATATGCAAATGTTTTAAACAAAAGCCAAACAAATTGTGAGTATGTTCATAAGGCAAATACAACAAAATAAATAAATACTTAGCTTTATAGATTTGCTGAATTTTATATATAACATATTATATAAATGTATTTACTTGCAGATGATATCTTAAAATGTCCAAGGTTTGTAATATTTCGCTGAAGTCTTATCATTAATTCACAAGTTAATCTTGTAAATATTTAATACATTCAACAATTTCTCCTTAAATAATTTCACAATATTTACTTTTCTATACGAAAATTGCAACCTATAGCTATACCACACTTATTTAAGTCAATGTTTTAGATATCTCATAAGAATTTTTGTAAGTACCTTTTTTTGTTACTTTTTAATATTCCTAATTCCACTAAGGATCATACTGATCTTATGCATTAGATATCATCTTTGGCGAGAAATACGTCACATAAAATTTAGAGTCTCTAAAAGTTTGAAGTCATTGACAAAAACTGTCTGAAACCAGCCAGCTTTTTGAGCTTTACTTTTAAGAAAAAGTGCGAGAGTGCCATATCCGGTTTAGCTTGTGGAACGCAGTACAGATCATAGATATAAAATAATTTAAAATATTTGATTTTCAAATAAAACCGTATTTGAGACTTATTTGTAACTTCTTTAAAATGTTCCACAACGCTACCGAAGTTATTAGGACTAACAATATAGGCAAAGCTATGGTCCCTTTTGTATTCGCCACGACTATCGTATCCGAATGAGCTCATAGATGTCGTTCAGCGTATTACTGCGCTGGTTCGGCCATGTTATTCGTATGGATGAACATGATTGCTTCCGATGAAGCAAGACCAAGGGAATGACCTAAGCTCCAATGGAAAGAGCAAGTTGAAGCGGACCTGTCTTCCGTTGTACTGACTAACTGGAGAAAACGCGCGAAAAGCAGGCGCGCTGGGCGAGAACAGTAATATGGGCAAATAAACTTCATGACTGACTGACTTGACTGATAGTCACGTTGCGGAGATTCTACATCAAAAGCTTTATCCTATTTCTAAAAACTAAGAGTCAAACATTCCAATTCTCTCTTAGTCGCTTCAAAAATGCGCCAACTGATCTCGATATCAAGCACAACTTTTCGCTAATATTTTTCTTCCTTTGAAAATTGAAGCATACAAGACTAGCATTGCCAAGTCATTTTGCAGTCTTGCAATATCTATAAAACTAAATGTGGATAGTCTAGTTACAAATTTATAATCTTCCTTTGAATACAATAAAGCTCAGATTTATAATTATATTACCAAGATATGACGATAGAAACGATACCCTAATGATTTGATATGTTGATTTTAAAACATTCTTGAGACGAATTAAAACGCTTGGTATTCCGACCACTACACATACTGGAAAAGCAACAAAACACCTTAGAAAACTAAGCTCAAGAAAAGCTATGCATTATATGTACTTCCATAAAACGATATTATTGTACATAAGTAGTTGCTGCCAGTGAAGTGGCAAGGCTTTTCCATTGAATTATGCGATGACACTCCAACAATGTCTCACTTACACGCCTATCTCATATAACGAAAATAATAGTATTTAAAATAAAAATAAAAAACAACAACAATACCACGGGAAACTGTGCAACGTTTGGCATACTTAATATTCTTATTTCACAGTCTCTGCTTATATAAGTTTATATAGACATAGTTGTTTTTATTGGAAATACCTGGCCAAAGTCTCGCCAAGAGGTGTCAATAGAGTTTAGACTTGGTAAATTGACGACAAAAGAAAAAATAAATCAAAAATGCCTGCATGTAGCTTGGGTAAACACTTGGTAGAGACTATCCGTTGGCATGCAAAAAGCCAAGAGCGTAGCCGGCAAAGATACACAAACAGAACTAGTAGATCCGCTGCTGGGTTCATTCTTTTTTTTGTAACTTCAAACTTGTTTTTCATTTTTTTTTGGCTTTAAACTCGTTGTCTAAGTGAGGCCAGTTTCTAGCCCATAAAGCAAGCTAATACAGCTTGTGCTAGGTCGCCACGAAAATCATTAACTAGCTTTTGCTGCCATTTCATCTAAGCCGCATTTAAGCCAAATATCAGCGCAATTCATCAAGTCAGTGTCGTGAGAACCTTATAATTTAATGAAGTTTTGCGTTTGGAAAAATAATTGTACCAAAAAAAGAAGAAAAAAATCCAAATAAATTTGGAAAAAAAAACATCAACAAGGTAATTCGAGCCAAGCTTGACTAAACAACAACCCGAAGGGGTGAGTAGCGGCCATGGTGAAAAATGAGCGGCGCGTGAAACTTATTAATGAAAAGAGCCGCGGCCACAATCGTAGCAGCTTAAGAAATGCTGCTATATGGACTTCCAGCGTAACGAATAATGTTTACTCTTACAAGCACAAAATAGCGGCAATGAGGAAGGAAAATCCACAGTCGAACATAAAAAGCTACTTTAAGCTGCCAGAGTGGCAAATAAACAACTATATTTATAACTCTATAGAAGTATACAAAACCTTTAAATCTTAAGTTTCCAAATTATGCAATGTATATTGCATTTTGAAGTTTTGTGAGTCATGCAATATCTTTCTCCGATCCCCTTGAAACTTGGCTAAGTTACGCTTGACGTCTACCTCAATATTGAACAAAATTAGGAAAATACTGTTGACATTATAATCATATTTGTACAAAAACCACCACCCCAATAACCTGATTAAATATTAGATCTTACTAATGACAAAAAGTAGCTGAAAATCAACAAATTTGGTAAGTTGATTCGTGGAACTCCAATTAACAAGTCTAAATTTAAATTTTTAGCAATGTGAACACTACGCCTATTTTTTATTAATTCAATGGTTAATAAATTTAATTTAATTTTAAAATTAGGCAGGGAAGCTATTCTCCTCTTTTTTGCTTAAAATGGCAAAGGCGCAATCCTGTTCTGCACATAAGATACTGAAACTCATCTCAATTTGTTCTAAATTTCAACTATATCGGTTGAAATTTAACAATCTTTTACATAATCATATCTATCGTAATAATTCTTGACTTACGGCAGAAATATATCTTATTTCAATAAGAAAGGTACAGGGTATTCAATTGTCATGCCTCGGTCCCCTTGATTATATTACTTTTATATTTGCAAGACCTATCGTGATGCATTACAATCTGATAATACGTATTTTCTGTGAAACTTTTGGTACCAAAGGCATGCATATGGTTTTTTGAAGAGTATTAAAAGCCGCAAGGCGTAGTGTGTGTATTTGTGCGCAAAGAATAAACGTTTTTACCTAAACACAGATACAAAAATAAATATTGCACATGTGTGTGTGTATCTGAGCTGTGGCTCAAAAAGCATAGACCAAAAAATTCGCAAAAAACTAAAACGCAGACACTTTGGCAGGTAAACGAAAGCTTGCGGATATGCGGATACATTTGGGAGGGGGAGCTATGCACGGCGCGGCAACAAAAGTGCGCTATACACACACATACACATACACACTCACACACAGACTACGCGTTTTAACGGTAAATACAAAATACAAAACAAAAAAAAACTTACCAAATAGTATCTATCAGATACATAGCTTGTATAGACAGACAGCTGGTCATATCAGTGTTTGCAGCGTTGAAACTGGTTGTTGTTGTCGTTGGTTTTACCAAAATGTATCTACAGTTGGCACTTTTGCTGCTGTTGTTGTTGTTGCTCTTGTTTTGCTTTATTATGCGGCTTTGTTGTTGCTTTTGTGGTTACTGCTGCCTCTGCGGCTGCTGCTGGGTTAACAACTTCAAGCCGCACTTTAGCTTTAGCTGTGCTGCCGTTGCCAACAGCCACGCAACGCAGTTGCACGGCCAACACAGGTACACACGCACGCACACAGCAACGCAAGTTCACACAGATATATACACACACACACACACACGCACAGCTCTTGGTAAAGGTAAAAAGTAAGCGGTTACGTGTTTGTTGTTGTTGTTGCTGCAGCAGCAGTAGACCAACTCAGTCTGCCGCACTTTGGGTGTAGCTCACTTTTTGTTATTGTATTTTTAACGCTGATGTTTCTGTTAATTATTGTTTTTGTTGTTGCTGCTGCTCTGCCGATAAAGCACAATTTTTGGAATTGTTAACCTTTTTTTATTGTTGTTGTTTTTTATTTTATTTTCAATTTGCTTGTTGTTTTTTTTTATGGCGTTGTTTTGCTACATGCCCACGACTGCGACTTTTATTTTATTTAATTTTTATATTTATTGTTAACTTTTAGGGCATAATTCATTTAATATAAGTATAACTTATGTATTTGGCTTTAACTTTGTATTTTTTTATGCGTATTTATTTATCATATTTTGTCGCAATGTCTTATTCATTGTGCCTTATTTTCTTTGTATTTTTGCTAATCACATTTTGTTAACACACACACACACACACACATACGCGCGCGCACACACACTTGTACACATATAACGACGTCGGCAGAGTTGTTAAATGTTTAAGCGACGAACGTCTGTTGCGCGTTAAGCAACCAAACGCGTTTGGGCCAAAATGTAGACTGAAGTATCTTTTGTTGTGAACGATCGCACAAATTCAGTTTGCGAGTTGGCTACTCTCTTTTTCTCTCTGGGACACACACATACACACAGACGTACAACTTCGCTGAGCGCAACAAGTGCCAAGTTCTGCTCTGGCTAACATGGTTTAATTTGTAAAGGTAGTGGTCATCGGCAAAAATGAACTCATGCCTCTAAGAGCAGTGGGACATTTACACGCTGTTTAGCGGATACTCTTTATACTGAGCTAAATATTAGATATATATTCTGTATTATATTCAATTTGGTTATTAAATTAAATATACATATTGCAAAGATAAGCTTTTATGCAAGTTTACAACTCAGCACAAAATTATGTAGTGTATACTTTTCTATTTATTAAGTTATAAATGAAGCAAAAAGTTAATAAAAAAAACTTCCTAGAAGAAAAAGACTTATTATTTAAAACTAAAAGAATTAACTAAGGTATTGTATTGTTTCTGCTTTTATTTTATTAGATTTTCACCTCTCGCAATGTCATTGTGTATCGTTATAAAATGAATGACAAATGTATCGCTACAAAGATGAGCATGAAGGTATGTTTGTTCGAAGAGAACAGCAATGGTTCGAATACAAACGGCGGT
This sequence comes from Chymomyza procnemis, assembly GCA_035046065.1. NCBI lineage: Eukaryota > Metazoa > Arthropoda > Insecta > Diptera > Drosophilidae > Chymomyza > Chymomyza procnemis. The sequence continues at coordinate 4,556,997 of JAWNOJ010000013.1, read as the reverse complement.
GAATTCAATATACTAGCTCTCTTTGAATCCACATTTTCACTTTTTCCTTGCAAGCCATTGTCGCTACCTGTAAATTTTATACCATGCTACCTTGTCTTTTGTTGTTTTTGTGTATGTCTCCTGAATGAATATGGCGCGCTCGTAGTTGACGCTTCGTGCTTTGTACTCAAATTTATCGCTATTGCTTTTGCGCTTTTCATTCATAAACAAAAAAAGCGACAGCATATTCAAGAGAGTGAGAGAGAGGAGAACTTAGGCGATAAGCAACTGTGGTTAGTTTTCCGACCAATATGATTTGCCGGCTGATTTTTACTCACCTGTTGAATGTTGCAGCAACATGTTGCTTAGGTAATGTTGCAGAGTAGCTGCTGCTTGCTCTCAAAGTTATGCTATGTTTACCCTGCAGCTTCTAAGGCTGCATTCAGCCCGTGTATCTATATGTGAGTACAAAATTTTTTTTAATTTGCTTAATAGCATAATTGTTATAGAAAATAGATAATTGTGCTTAATAAACACTAAAAATATTGCTTAGATAATATTAGTGCCAGCCATATATTTTGACTAAATGAGAAAAAATTGATTTTTATTTCAGATGCAAATTAGATTTAGATTCAGAATTTCAGATGCCTATTACAATTGACTATCAGAGGCAAATGTTGTGATTTTGTTGTAACATAAATATATTTTTTACTTAACTACTTTTTGATTTACTTATTCAAAACAATTGATTTTTTTTTCAATTGTATATCATTTTTAAATTTACAGACAATTAAAGGCTATGATTATCTGAAAAATACTTCAGCTCTTGTATTTCATGCATAAGTGGATTTCTGCTAGAAGTGAAACTGTCGAAACAAAACGGAAGTCTGGTGAAACTTAAACAATTACAAAGCAATTATATGCTGAGCTTTTAGTCATAATAATATCATTGTTAAATGAGGAAAAAGATTACCTTTAAAATTAAAAATATAGCAAAAGACAAGTTTGAGTTTTTATGTAGAAATTGAGTGCCAAACATATCGAATCGATATTTTTAAATTCTCAATTAGATTTCTAACAAGACGATATGCTTTAATACTAAATTCTTAATAATTATTAATTAAACAGTTAAGAAATCACAAAAAGAAACCAATACATTTTAAAAACAAAGAGTTAAATGTATAATTAAAAGTATAAATCTAATGCTCTCTAATCAGTGAGCTTAGGCATGTGTTCAAGGAAACCCATAATTTGAAATATTTATATAAGTTTCGTTATAAACTAGTTTCAGAATATGCCCAAGTTAATTATATATTTCACCATTAGGGGAGCACTAGACTTGACTTTTGATAATCTTTAATTTTGCTGCATTTATAACTTGGAAGCTTGCTTACGATTTCAACGAAATTAAATTTCATAAAACAGTTTGCAATTACAATTTGTTTTTTTTTTCCTAAACTTGTTTTGTTTATTTATTAAGTTTAAAGAGACACATCATGCTGCTGTGGCCACGTCAGTCAGATATTCGATACACGTTAGGCCATGTAATCGAATGAATCACTGCACTTTCAGTTTCGAAATACATTAATTCAATGCAATTCTTCCCATATTCGTAAACAAAAAATTAACAGCTGTTTGTAAATGAAATCCAATCGATTCGTTTATCAAATAATGCAAATATTAACTAAATGTGAGTGCAGTCAAAAGTCGCAAAATATCAAGTGTTTGAGTGTATTCAAATAACAAAATCTGCCATTTACTTATTTGATTTGCAAATATTGAACGCAGCAAGAGATACTTTGCACTGTTTGCACTAAAAAAGATTTTTGCAAAATTTATTTTGACTTTTAGTGTTGGCTCACGACTGCGCACCTTGTACCCATTGACGCATACTTAAAAAAAGAAACACACCAGCTTAATGTAAAAAAAAAATTCTAAATTCGTTTTATTTAACAATTTTGTTGAATAAATATTTGGTAAGTCTCATTTTGTAGTTACATTAACTAGGCATATTTGGCCACCAGCTGCTCAACAAAAGCAATATACTCCTTTTGTGCAGTTTCGGTAGACTTGCCCTTGACCTTGTTCCAGGCCTCCCACTTGGCCTTGCCCTTCAGATCCAGCAAACCCGGCTTGTTGGTGTTATTATCACCTACGGTAGCCTGTTTGAAGAGACCATACAGTTCCAAGAATTCCTCATCTGTGGGACGTTTGGTTAAAGTTTTAACCTTCTCGGCAGCGGCATTGAATTGCTATCAAAAATATGAAACACGATTATTTCGAGCTTATCGATATTGTATAATAGCTACAAACCTCAGTGAGTGACATTTTTGCTTTAGATTGTTATCTGTAAGTGTTAAAAATTTATAAATAAGTTAAGATTTAGAATTGCTTTGGTTTTGGCTTGTGATGCAATCGAGAAACTGTGCCGAAGTTATGATGGCAATGATATTTTTATGGCTACCAGATTATGTGTCTGCCTGCCCCAGCTAACATGGCATTGAACTTGGTCAAGAGTCAGAGTTGAAGCGCGCTTTAACTAGAAAACTGGTTTCTTGAACTTTGGCACACAACAGGCCATATAAAGCGTGCGTTTTGGAAGACGACTTGGATGTTACAAGATTATTTGCATGTTATGCTGCGTTCCAAGAGAACCATGTCAAAGCTTGTACAAACTTTCACCAAAATTATTTATAAACATCTAATTGTAGTAATGTTTAGAAATTTTAAGCGGAAATCAAAATGCCGCACAAATCTGTACACCGTTAGATATGTTTTTTTTTTTTGGTTGTACCAAATCAGTAGAAGCATCTGACGTGCGAAACATACAAATGATATATTAAAACTATCTACACACTTGTGTTTATACAGATATCAATAGTTCAATTACGACGAGCATTATCTAATTGAGCACTTTATACACTACGGACAGCACTTACATAGATAGAGTGACGCGTCCCAACGTTTAAAGAACCAAACACAGTCTGAGTTTGAATCTCGATTGGACTTTCAATTTAAGTTCTTGACACAGACAGAAAAACGAATACAAATCGTACGATCACGAGCAGCTGATCAACGGCACACAAAAAAAGCTCTCAAAGCTTAAGTCTTTTGAGCTTAACTGAGCAATGCTTGCGCTCTCAAATTAGCAAAACTTATAAGGTTAAGTTACGGGAGAACACTCTTGGACATCGCTGGTGCTTTGGTTTGGTTACAATTGACAATTAAGTGAATTTGGGCTTAAAAACATTTAAAACTCGTAAAACATTTTGATTTTTATGAGCTGTAATTATTTTAAAAAAAGCACAAATTATCAGCAGTAGAAGTTTATAGTTATTATTGTTGGGGAAAATCTGTACCGTGATAGCTTTATTGTATTGTATTGTAAATTTATAGTGATTCTGCTGTTATATTAAAAATCAGCTTAAAGAAGTGTTAAATCTTTGGAGCGAATTTCAAGAACATATTTTAAGAAGCTTAGTAAGAAACAGCGAAAACTCATTGCGTAGGTGCCACCCACAATTGGAGTTCCATAAATTATTTTATCGCATTTGGTGATACTAGGCCACTCGGTTTCTCAATTACTTAATCAATATTAAAAAATATAACGATTTCAGAAAATCGAATCCCTATTTCTTGCTATTGCACGGAGTTCGCTCATTAATTTATGTCATTTTTGGTCTGCCTCTATCTGTGGAGCTTTGTGGATTCCACTATAGTACTGCGTGGGTATGACTCAACCATCCGTATTTGCGTTTCGCGATTTGTTTGTCAACGGGCTTTTGCACGCAAACTTTCCACATTTGTTGGTTTCATATAGCTCTGAAATTTTATTATTGACTTATATTTCCTTACTAAATGGTAAATATTTCTAACAATATACTTTCGCATCGTACAATCTTGAATCAGAAACCCTTATGAGGTTTTGCAACTTTTTTATTAACTTTACTTTGGAGTAACTTATAATGAGAAGAAAATGCAATAAATAAAGAAACTTATCAAGAAAAGCAAAATTTGACATGATCAGAGGCTTCGTTGTGATTGCTTTGATATTACGGAATTTAAGATCAGCGGGTTATCAGGCCACTTTTTCGATGCTAGATTTTGTCTCCAGAAATTGTTAGGTTGTGCAACAGAAGGTCAAAACGCCTTTACTCGGTCAAATTCAGCTTCTTATTAAGGTGTGTTAAATTTACATTATCTCGATTATGAAATCGAACTAGACGATGTAAATAAATCATATAAAAATAGCTGTCAAGGACGGGGTCTGGATAAAGAGTATGGTGTTTTTATAGTTTGGAACAATATCAAGAGTTATTATGCATTTTATTTAGCAGATTTATTCTTCTTCCAATCATACAAAAATGTAAAAATGTGGCCTGGAATGGAACTCCAAACCCAAAAAGATTTAAGCGTAAAACACATAATTACCGAATTAGCTTATATAATATAAGAACAAAACAGCTTTGATTGATTTTGATTTTATAATGAACTTTACTTACAATATAATTTTTATAATTTATCATTTATTTTAATATTAACTCTTTTATTTAGTACGTTTTTTACTTTCAAAAATGGAAATTTTTGGCCATGAAACAGCTGTTCTATAAAGATATTTGGGCTTTGAAAGAGTATTTGATTTAACAGAAAAGAAAACTAAAAGCTAGACGTGTGACGTCACGCAATCATGTACTAGTACTCTCATGCTTAAAGCTCAATGGGAATTTAAGCTTAAATTTCCAATTGAGTATGCGCTCTCTCAGTAAATTGCCAACTAACTTAGTATATGTTTTGATAACAGCCTAAGCTAAGTTAAAAATAAAAATACTAAAAATGAATAATAATGATGCATTGTCGTGTTGATTGATAAGCTTTGGAGTGGGGTGCGAAGTACTGTGGCGTCTTAAGCATTATCATATCGCATTGTACATAGTAACATGCTCAGTCAGCTGCACCGGAAAAAACAATTGCAAGTGTTGGCAACGTTCTAATCGATAGTCACTACCAGGTAATCCAAAACCGAAGTTTTTATAAAAAGTCTCTTAACGATTAAAATAAATCAAGATTATTTTTCGTATCTTTTTTCCACTTTATTGCACGACCAATCGCGCTACATGGCAAGCAATCGAAGTCAACAAATATATTGAAAAATTTCCAATGAACCAGCCCATGTTTTAGGCGTATTTGGGTGCGTATTTCTCATAGACCTTAATGTAGGCGTCCTTAGCGGCATCCTTGGACAGACCCTTGTGTGAGCTCCATGCCTCCCACATAGCCTTCTTTTTCAGATCCAACACGCCGGGCTTCTCAATATTGACATCTCCAACGGTGGCTTGCTTAAAGAGACCATAGAATTCCAAGAACTCCGAATCGCTGGGCTTCTTGGAAAAGTTCTTGGCCAATTCAGCGGCTTGTTCGAACTGTGCCATGTAAAGTATAATTTGTAGTTTCTTGTCTTAAAACGATAAGATAATGTTTAGTAATACTTACGGACACCATTTTGTTGGATTGTTTATTGAATTAGTAGACTAATCTGTGGGATATAAATTTATTACTTTGTTTGACTACTTGGAATTTAAAATGCTTACCACTTGAAAATGCAAAGCAGATTGGTAATGTACAGCAGTGGAGCTTGGCCTTTTATAGTCTTACGACACAAAAATTTATCGTTAGTTTAAAATATTTTATTTTTAATTTAATTTTAGTTAAATTTTCATAAATTGATAAGTGAAATGCGTAAGCTAATTAAATCTATATTTTGGATATAGATAAGTAAAACATATCAATGCATTGTTGCTAAGTGCTTCAAAATGATAAACCATTTATTTTTTTTTTGCTAGCTAAAAATTAGATAACTTTTATGTGTATTTGGGTAGAAATATTTTGTTTAAAAGAACTAAAATTAAAATACGTAAGCGCTTTGCGTTTTTCATAGCACTACTTTTGGGCGCAGATGTAGCGCCATCTATTGTTCGTTTTGTCAGTGCGTTCGCAGCTGCAATTTGGATTTGCTTTGAAAGATATTCAAAGTTTTTTAAAACGTTTTGGACACATCATTGAAAATAGCTATATCACGAACTATGGAAACTCAACTTGGTCAAAGTTGACTTTTTGGCTTCTTTTTTTTACTAAGAAATGTTTAAACTTTTTTTGTTACTTCCTGTTTTCAACTTTTACATTGTAAATTCAAGTTCGTAGCCAACCCCAGATGAGAGACGGTGCATAACTATAAAACGTATTCGGGAGATTGCACCGCATATGGAAAAGTCGACAGTTAAGCAGGAAGACGAAACTGCGTATCTTCAATGCGTGTGTTAAATCCAATACGGTAGTGAGACATGACTCAACACAAGGAAAATATCGCAAAAGCTGTAGGTTTGCGGCAACAACTGCCTGAGAAGTATATGCGGGATATTCTGGCCAAGCAGTATAACAAGTGCAGCGCCGTGGAGCGCTACAAATGAGTGCCCTATTCACCTTCGAATCAGGAAAATAAAATGCATCTGGATAGGGCATGCTCTCCGAAAGAACCCAAGCAACATTGTGCGAATCGCACTAGACTGGAACCCTCAAGAAGCAGACAAACAGGACGACCAAAAGCTACTTGGAGACAAACTGTTTTTCAAGAACTGGGTCAGTTCAGCTCGTGGTGAAACACAGCTAAGCAGACGGCACAAAAAAAATGTATGATGGAAAGCCTTCGTAGAAGCCCTAAGTTCCCAAGTGAAATAATAAAGGAGATAAAAACAAAAAAAGTTGATGTGAATTACAGTCGAGCGCGTATAGCTGTGGAATGTCTTATGTATATTATTTCTCTCAAAATCCGTTGCATTTTCGCTCAATGTTATACGAAAAAAATCCAACAAAAACTGCATAATAATTGAACGCGCAAAAGGCAGTAATGAGTACTTTTTTTTACCAAAAAATTAATTAAATATTTTTTTTTGCGTCTTGCCTTTTATACTTTTGTTGCAAAAAATGGAATACAAATTACAGAGATATATACATAAATAAATGAAGAATAACAATTAAAAAAAAACCTTGAAATAATTTTTTTTCATACATTTTATGTTTCGATAAAATAAATCTAAAGTCAAACAACGCAGTCATCTCTATGTACCACTAAAAGCATAGATCAACGCTAATGTTCTAAGACAATAAAGTATACTTAAATATTAAGAAATTTGTTTTTGTCAAAAATTTAAACAAAATATGTGCACATTACTTAAAAGCAAATTGAAATTTTATTTGATCTGCTGAGGTTTTTTTTTTATTACAAAAATAGATGATATATCATAGGCAATGAACATAAATTATTAGTTTGGATGAAAAGTTCTACAGAAACAAAATCTACTGCTAAATATTTTGCCAAATGCAGCATTCTATTCGTATTTGGCGGCATACTTCTTGTAGACGTCGATGTAGTAAGCCTTAGCATCATCGGCGGTTAGACCAGCCTTGCTCTTCCAGGCATTCCAACGTGCCTTCTTTTCCTCATCCTCAGGCTCATCGGTGTTGCAATCACCAACGGTGGCCTGCTTATAGTAGCCATAGAATTCCAAGAAGTCCTCCTTGCTGGGCACCTTGCTGAAGTTCTTTGCCTTCTCAACGATTTCCTCAAACTGTTTGTATAGACAAATTTCAGTAAAATTCCATTAAATCGCTAACGTTTGAAATACTTACAGTCAACATATTGCAGTGATGGTTTCCTTGGTTGTTTGTGTTGAACTGCCAAAAAGAAATTGCCTGTTTGCAGATATTTCCATAGTTTTATATTAGTTGGCGAACAAACTGCGATTTGGGTAATCTTATCGCATATACACCTGCCCGACTGACTGGATGGGTTACTGCATTTGTAATTCCAATAGCTTTTATCAATTTTATTATACTCTGCTTGTAGGGATTCTATAAGAGGCTATCCAGACTGCAGTAAATAAAATAAATATTACTGCAGAAGAGTTTGACGTTTGGGATTTAGCTTATATGGAAAAAAATTCTTAAATATTGTCTTAGGTGCAGGAGCTTAGACTGGGATTGTTCATGTTGTTCAATTATAAGCAATTGTATACCTCTTGGGCTTATTACTAAAAATAACTGTTCGAAGTGAAATGAAATCTACAAACCGTAGAACCAATTGGAACAGAGATGTTTTTAAAAAGTAAAGATTTACTTCGAAAATAGCGTTTTTTGCTAGCCAATTTTAGGTTATAGAGACCAGTGCATATAAAAAATCCCAAATGCACTTAACGTCTAAACAGCAACAGGAATAACATAGGAAACTACTTTAAATAGGGATCTCTTTAATAGCAATGCTACTGTGATCTCTCTTGATATAAATCGTAATATTTTTGGCAGATAATTAAAATTATTTGGCATTCATTTCATATCACGGCACTTCTAGTTTTCCGTGAATTTTGCATATAATCTATCTATTGTGCTTATTGTACACATGAGTAACCCAATTGACGTAATATACACTATACAAAGAGTATTCAAGTATCGGCACAACAACATTATTTATCCGCTATCTTCTCGCATACAAATAGCTCTATTTTATGGGCATATTGATGATTAAACATAGCAGCAGTATCAGCTTTGAAAATAGAAAGAATAAATTTAACTTTAGTCAAGTTCAAAATGTGTGATTAGACAAATGGTTTGGTATCAAATTTTTGAAATCTGCACTTGCACTTTACCAAACATACACACATCCAGACAAACACTGCAAACATATAGACGACACCTTTCTATTTGCTATGAGCTGGCGCTTTGTGCACTTAAAAGAGATTAGATTAGGTCAAATAATTTATGTGATAATATTTTATGAGCAATGAGCTGATGTGTACATTGGATAATGGATAGCATAGCATATCTAAAGGTGACGCAATAAAACTTTTATTCTCTAATACGTTCTTGGAGATAAGCACTATGACTTAATTAGTGAGTAAGTGCAGCAAGTTATATCGATGAAACATTGGCCATTCGCCAGCTCGTCATCAAGAAGTCAATCATTATTTTTTTTAATTTTAAGGCCACGTGAATGACTCTAATCATAAAAATACGCTTAGATAGTAGCAGAGCGTAGCCCAAATTTTAATTAAAATATTATCAAACAGTTGCAAAAATGATACGATATGTGGCCAAATGCTTTGGTATATATCCAAGCTAATTGGGTTAAAGTTGCATAATATAAAAATTAAGCAAGAATTTAGTAGTATAAATACCTCTAAGCTAAGTGCAATAATTCAGCACTTAGTCATTCGCATAACGACAAGCAATATGGTCAGCTTTGAGGAAGCATCTGAATTGGCAAAGAACTTTTCCAAGAAGCCCAGCGACTCGGAGTTCTTGGAATTCTATGGACTTTTCAAGCAGGCCACTGTTGGTGATGTGAATATCGATAAGCCTGGTGCACTCGATCTGAAAAAGAAGGCTATGTGGGAGGCATGGAACTCGCACAAGGGACTCTCTAAGGATGCTGCCAAGGCTGCCTACATCAAGGTCTACGAAAAGTATGCGCCCAAGTATGCCTAAGGCTCGAAAAATATTGAAGCGCAATATAATACCTACAAATAGCCAATATTAATAAAATATTTTGAAAAAAATCAATTTTTTGAATTGTCATACTCAAAACGCGCATTTGGGTAGCACTGCTTTAGAAGACTGCCTCGGATTGTGGCATGGCCACAGCAGCTGCTATAAGCGGCTTGGTCTGGTTTCCTTTCAACAGTATTACGCGTATTTGCGCATTATCCGGCGTCAAGCTTGCAGGTGGCAATTTATCGTGCTGATCTAGTACGGCTACAACCTCAAAATCAATACGCAGAGGTAAGCCAGGTAGCACGCTAGGCAAACGCGCCATGGCTTGTTGCATGGTATAGTGCCGTCGATCACTATGCAAAAGTATAACAAGATTTGAGGCCATTTTATACGTTGAAAGATTCTGTATGGTTAAGTAGAGACGAAACGCCGGTCCTGTGCCGCACACCTCAGCTGAAAGTTTGACAGGAGCATGTGTGAGATCACCAGATATTGTGCTTTCCGAGGAGTTGATGGCATCAATTGTGGCACGTGCTGCAGTATGACGCAGACGCCATAATTCAACTTGGAAACTGCCATAGGTACCTTAAAGTAGAGCCCTAAGATTTTTAGCTTTAGCTTTGTTGTATACATACTTACTTTTGGCGTGTTGCTTTTCGCGCACTGCTTGTTCTACGAAAATTGAGCTCTTTTTAGGCTTATCCAAAATAGAAATATCAGCTTTATGTTGCACTGCAGCAGTTTTGTTGACCAATGCCTTAGCAGCGGCATTAGGCTCAAAGCGCGCTTTGCGGCGTAAAATCTGTATAATTATATCGCTCTCTTGGCTATTTAATATCAGTACATGATCCTCCATGCCCATGCGACCGTAAATCATGGCACCAATGGTTTCGTTTTGTGGCACTTGAAACTCATCGACTAGGTAACGCTGTAGAAAGAATTTAACAATTCCGCCTTGCAAAGCAACTGCAACCAAGGTAATGCCAAGGTGTGTAAGCGGCAGTGGCAATATGCATATGGGTAAAGCATCTAGCTCTAACTGATACAGCAGTTTTCCACGCTTTGAGTAGCACAGATAACGATGCTCCATAGTGGTAACGACAATTGTTTGATCAATGGGCAGCAATAGCAGACCGGTAAGAGGATTGGCAAGTTTAAAAATTTCCTGCCCTTCAGTGCTAACTTTACGTATCAAATATACACCACCATTTCTAGTGGCCACCACAATAGAAAAGTCTGTCTCAAAAGTACCATGCACTGATATTAAGCTAGGAGTGGTTTCATAGGAACATGTTTTGGCTTGATACACCAAGTTGAAACCTTGTGGCTCTAATATAAGAATATCACCAGTGTCGGTAGCCAGCACAAGATGAGATGGCGGATTAGCTTCGCTGGAAACCCGATTGAGGCAGCACATAGCTACAATGCTACCGTGTCTGCCTATGGGTGCATCAGCGTGTGTTTCGATAAAAGCCTGAAAGTGTTAAGATTTTCGTAAACATTTAATGTATAATAACATATGAGTAAAACACCCACCAATCGCTCTTCTTCGGACAGCTGCAGCAGTTTCTGCGATTTGCGTGAGAGCTTTGCGTGATCCAAGTGTTTTAGGGAGCTTAGTAGTGCCTCATGTGCTTCAACTTTCAATACTGCCAATTTGCGCCATACTTCCTTTTCCAAATCGTCCACTTCTATGGCAGGTATAGTATACTTAAAATATGGTTTCAAATGTCGAAAGAATAGCACTGACTCATCTATTGCCACAGCAATTACTGAAAATTTAAAGGTAATATTTTAGCTATAATTTCCGTTTTAATTTGGGCTTTATTTAGCTACCAGGAGTTTTGGGCTCAGACTCGTCTATGTATAGGCTTTCAATAGCTACGGGTATGCCTGGCAGCTGTTGTTGGTGCTTTAATTTAAGGCCACGAAACACTTTCAGAAACGCCTTGGGCTCCTCATCCTCCAACAAAATATCTGCTGCAACCAGTCTTATGTAGCCGTCACATTGTACATCGCTTAGAGTCATGCAGCTAGAAAGCGTTGTCAGTTTCGGCAGCTCATCCTCGGTTTGCACATGCAACCAGTTTCCTGAAGCTTTGGCCAAATCGCTGGACATCTTTGCAGCTTTTTATTATAGCCACAATGTGAAAATGAACAGATGATTTAATGGTTTCAAAGCATTTGTTTTGGTTTTTGTTTACCTTAGCAACGCAGCACATATGGCCAGATTGTTGTTTTTTTGTGGCAGCAAATTGTTTATAAAGCATAATGTTATATATAAATATGTCATAATTTTGCAAAATTACAATCAAAATAAAAGGTAAACAATAATAAAAAGCCGGTATTTGCACGTTTGCTTATCGATGTACGCGTAACCAGCGAATGATCATTAACGATTATTCGATAAAAACGATAGACGCGCGAATGACAATTTTGAAGAAGAAGCAACATACGCGACGCGAGACGCTGGCTGGCGACTAAATGTTTATTTTTGTAGCAGTTTGTAAATGAATCTTGAACAGCGCGTTTTTCATAAGTAATGACGGTGCGTAAGGACGAAATTCCGATTTTTAGCAAAGGCGAGAAAGTGCTTTGCTACGATCCAGACCCTTTAAAAGTGAAAGTTCTATACGACAGCAAGGTAATGGTACTGTTCTAGACAGAGACAACATAAACGTCAAACGCAAACGTCAAGTACAGACGGCAATTGCCGACATTTTGTGCCGAGTTCGATTTTTCACTTATTTTGGGCGTTGAAAAATCATTTTGTTTACAGATTTTGGGTGTAAACGAACGCAAAGACGAGGAAGGTATTAAGTATTACGAGTACCGGGTACATTTCAACGGTTGGAAACCATCATATGATAGCGTAGTACGCTCAAATTGTTTACTGAAAGACAACGAAGATAATCGGCGTCTGCAACGTGAGTTGGCAATTGCTTCGAAGCTTCAAGTGTAAGTTGCTTGCACAAGCAAAAAAAAAAATCGCGTTTTTGTTTGTAAACAGTTTTTGTATTTGTTTATTTAAATTTGATAGTTCTGGAGGTTACGCGTACAAGGAACCCAAAACACCGACAGCACCGCCCAGCAAAAAGAGACGACCTGCGAGAGGGCGTGCAGCAGACCACTCATCTGAATTATTAGAAATTTCCCCGGTAAGATCGCAGCCGGCGACAACACACGAAGCGCCACAATCACAAAAAGCTACACGTACACGGGATAATAGCGGTGGACGCAAAAGCCAAGCAGTGCAAGGAGATGCTACAATGAAAGGTAATAAAGCTGCTGCACAAGTGGAATCCAAAGGTACGCAAAATTATTTTTCTATCAAACATTTTCTAATATTTAAGAAACTTTTAAAGATAATGACATAAAGAAACTTATTATCGAACCGGAACGACCTATACATGTTGAGGATCGCGTTGTGTTGCGTATAAGTGAACGCCTACGGGAGTATATGGAATATGACTATAATATGATTGTTACACTTGGTAAACAGCATGCGTTACCCGCACATATGCCCATTGTAACTATATTGGAAAACTTTGTAAAGCAGCGTGCTGTGGAGCTGGCCATTGGCATCAAGCAGGACAGTAGTCGCGCGCGTAACACACAGAGTAGAAATGCACGCATGGAGCGGGAATACGATCGTGTAATGTCTAAGTAAGTACGAATAACATTGTATGCGTCGAAAAGGCAGTAAAAGCAAATTTGAATTATTTCCAGTGTTTGTCTATTAAAGGAAGTTGTCGATGGTATGCGCATCTATTTTGAGTTTTTGCTCGATGATCAGCTACTTTACAAAGAAGAAAAGGAGCATACCTTTAAGTTTCTTAACGAGGATAATATGAAATTTTACTGCGATTTGCTAAATAAATCGTATGACTTTATAAATCCAAATTGCGATACCGAACTTATGGATATAAAACCTGTCAATGATATTGTAGCAAATGGCAATGACTTTGGCAGCATTTTTGGCGCGACTGAATATGAAAACCAGCTACAAAAATGTCTGCAGTATATTGACAAGTACAGTGGAAGTAAAAGCACAGCCAATGCTTATAACAAGCATACCTCACCTTACTTTGCTGCCTATAAATTGCCTATGGAGATGCGTGGCTTTTTATGGGAGACATTTAGTTGGCGGCTGCTTACTGCTGAATCGCCACCAGAAAAATCGATGGTATTCGGTGCACCACACTTGGCACGTCTGCTGGGTAAGTTATGCATTCAAAGATTAGGAGAACTTCTGTTAGGTAATTTAAAGCTACTAATTGACAAACTTGCATAAAATAATATAAATCAAATTAAAATGTTGCGACGGTACTTAAGAAAAGCTTAATAATAATATGTTTGAATGCAGGGCGGAAGTATTTTTTTAAATTTAAATAGAATAAGGTTTTAGATTGGTTTTTTGATGTTGGAGTTTAAATTATGGCATTATTTATATTTAAGATTGTAACTACAAAACTTGTATGAACAAACATTATATCCGATTTTTTTTGTCTTGACAGTTAAACTTCCCGAGCATTTGAATATTTCACCCATGCCAAATGAAAAATTGGAGGAGCTGCTACCACATTTGAATTTGTTCGTCAAGTAAGTGTAGTAGTCAATTGAGCAACTAAATACTTTATACTAAAGTTTGCATTTTCTTTCATGTTTAGTTATCTGGAAAATCACAAAGAATGGTTTGATATACACAATTACATAGACCCTGCGGCGCTTCAAGAGCAGCTGCCTATGCAACTACTAGATTCACTTGAACAAGAGAGCACTGCAATAGCCACGAATTAAGTCACAAAAAAAAGAACCATATTTGAAATTTTAATATTAATTTATTCATGCGTTTTAAAGCTTTTTTTTGTTGTTATTTAAGAATTTCAATTTTTACATTTTCACAATTGTAAATAACTTGTTTCTATAAAAATGCCTACAATTATTCGAATATCTAGAGCTAAATGTTAAATATGCAAAATTTTGAAATTAATTTTTTTTTGTCTTAATTTTGAATCAAGATATCTGTATAAGTCTACATGCTAGTATTTTCTTTTTGTTTTCGTATTTATGTATCAAAATAAGATTTTTAATGCTTTTAGTTCGTATATGGTACAATATATATAATTATATATGCATAGTGTATATGAATGTAATAATATATCAATAACTTTGACTTAATTAGTTTTTAAGAAAATGTAAAGTCTAAAAGAAAGTACAAAATTTAATGCATTTCAAATCATGCTTGTCAATTATTGTTTTCTATTCAAGATTTCATTATTTACGCATTCATAGTTCATGTTATAATCATTTAACCATATTTGTGACATCTTTGCGCAATGCATTGCACCATGGCACACTGTACGGATTTGGCTTAGATTACGTTTGAATTGTCTCTCGTTTTGGAATGTGCTGAATTGTTGGAAGACAGTCAATCTACCAACTGTGTATAATGAAACTAAACTATTCTACAATTGTATTGTTAATTAATAATTGTGTTTTGTGTGTAAGTGTGTGCAACTTTAACAATAACCTGCAAGATCCTTTATACTAACAAGTGCTTAAAAATTCGATTTTTTTTTTTGAAGTTGTCGTTATCTGGACGGCTTAGATTAGATGCGGATACACTGTGTAACTTGAGAGAGTTTCTTTTCATTAACTATCAACTTTGAAACTTGGGACGTTAACTTGGACGCTTAAGTTCTATACAAAAAATGGCTGGTTGGCATTTTGCCTATGGCTGTCCCCCAATAAATCGGTCTACTTGTTGCGTTTGGTTACACTACTAGCTGTTGGACGCATAAAACTGCTGACGGTACGGTTGGAGCTGCTGCTGCGTGGCTGCGGGCTCTTGGCTTGTGGTAGTTGTGCCATTGTTGTCTTTACCAGCACGGCACTGCGTGCGGTACTAAGCCTGGACGAAGGCGTTGTTTGATTCTCTTTAAAGCTAGTGCTGCTTAGTATGCTGCTGGTACGTGGTTGACTTGCTTGACTGCTGGTTGCTGACTTGTTTCTGACCAGTATTACACTAGGACCCACGCTAGAGCCACTGGAACTGCTGCGACTGGCAGGTACGCCGCCACTGGTTGTGCGTGTGTAGCCTGGTCGATTATTTTGCATTGTCAGTGGCCGTTTGCTGGGCGATGAGTCAACGGAGGCGGTATGCAATGCAGACTTATGTGCGGTAAGACGACGCACTACCGTGTTGGTGGATGCACCGCTGTTGATAGACGAACGTGAGGAACGCAGGCTGTTTCTGGAACTGCTGCGTTCTACATCTCTTTTGCCAGGTACATAACCAGGCACAATATGTATTGGTGTCTGCGGCACAGGCTCCTGTGGTAAACGTTTGCTAGAGGAGCGCGCCACTGTACTTTGCAGCGGATTGCCATTGGGCATGCGCAAAGGACGTGAGGCGGCTGCACGTGTAGCAGATGGACTACGCTTAAGTGCGGGCGCAGGTATTTGGTTTTGTGATTTGGTTGCCGTTTGTGATGTGTTTGTTGAGCTGCGCTGACGTGCTGGAGTTTGTAGACGTTCCGACAGTCGACTTATGCTGGTTGTTGTGGGCTTCTGTTTGCTGAGCGTGTTGCGCGTACGTGCAGGTGGCTCATTGGTCTCATTGCAGGAAGAATTGGTACTTTCCTCCTTGCCCAGCGATGGTGTATCGGATACCAAGCTCTGTGTTTCAAAGCCCTCATCGTTGAGCTCATGATGGCCACCACTGTTGCTCTTTGATTTTGCATTTAGCGTAAGTTCACGTGGTGGACTCCAAGGGCGTTCTGGTGTGCCTGTGGGCGACTTGAGATTGCGTATAGCCTCGCGCACATCCTCCTGATTGATGGAACTTATATGGCGACCCACTTTTTCCAACTTTGTGATTGTCTTTTCTTTTTCCTTGGTCTTCTCTTTAGGCTTCAGTTGCTCATCTTCCTTAGGTTTTTGCAAGCGCCGTATTTCACTAGCACTTGCCGATTGCTTTATTTGGTTGGACTCAGTGGCCTCGCGCGTTGTGCTTAACTCCTCATTACCGCTACTGTAGTCTGTGGGTCGTTTATAGCGCCGTGTACGACGTGCCAACGAATAGCGATCAAAGTGTCCCGGCGTATCATGCTCGGCGACAACATTTTTCTGTAAATTGGGCATAGCGGCAGACTTGGGTTTGTCGGTCATACTGACTGTAACCACTGTGGTGCTGGGCATGTTAATAATGCGACGACTGACGGGCGGGGTTTCTATATTATCTGCATCAATTTCCTTGCGACTAGACGTGGCTGCTGCATACTGCGACTCATTGTGACTTTTGTGATGATCTAGCAAGCTGGCAAAGGTATCGTCCTGTGTTTTGTTTACCACTTCTGATTTGGGCTTTACTTCTGGCCCAGCTAAAGGCTCTATTGGCTTAATTTCTTCAGGCGTATCAATCGGTTTTCGAATAGAAACTGTCATACTTTCTGTGGACTCCTTTTCGCTCAACTTTTGTATGTATGATTTACGACGATCTTCTTCAGCAATAGATTGAAGCGGACTAGGGCTTTGTTCCTGAGAGCGCTGCCTGCGATATTGACGCAGTTCTTCGGCTGTGGTTAAATGGTTTTGTAGTGCATTAATCTTCGGTTGAACCTTATCAACAGACACTGCTTTAGGCACGCGTTGTTCGTTGCTGGCATCTGCAGGGGAAAAGATATTATTTAGCTAGCAAACTAATCTTCAAGCAAAAACTGCTTACCGGCTATGGCTTGTATATTGCCAACCACATCGGTTTGTTCCAGCGTCTTCGAGGGCTTCCAATCAGAGTACACTCGTTGGTATTTACTAAGCCCTTCTTCTTTTGTATTGGGGTTAGTTGTTTGGTTAGTACTACAACTAGTCGTGGGCATGATCTTTTCCTCTGGCAACGGATCCAATTTTCGTTCGTTTTCTAAAAGAGCCAATTTGAAAGTTAGACTGCAAAATCCTAAGTGGGGCTTATACGCACCAGTATCGTTTTCGAGCGAACGCCGATTGGCTGTGACCAGGCGACGTTTGCGTTTATATTCCTCGTTTTGTTTCTCATCGTTTTCGTTGGATTGCAGCCACGTTTCAATCTTTTGACGCCACTCACGGGATATTCTATTTGAAAAGAAAAAAATATACTCTCAGCTTGCAGTGGACTTGCGAGTTTTTATAGCTTACCTTGGTTTCGTATCCTCGTGCGCCAATTGCTGTATATTGGCTGGTCCATTTATTGGAGTATTGACTGCTGAGTTGGGTGTGGCAGCACCGCTGCTGTTAAGCGGTGACTGCAGGCGATCCTGCTGTAGTATGGGTGCTGGGGAGCTAGCACGCTCGCGATCTACGCCAAAGTCAATATTAAGTAGCTCGGGACGTTTGCGACTAGAACTTCCAGAGCGTGCCCGACGCGCCCAGGAGCGATCTGTTGTTTTATTGGTACTCCATTAGAAAAATGTATACCATTGAACCATTTCTAGTGACTTACCCAAACTACCATACGCTGCTTTACGTTCGCGACTAATATGACCATCATGAGGACCTGTAGAGCTCCGCAAAAACTCCATTAGATCATCTTCCTCAGCCAAAACGCGACTACGCCGACGTCTTAAGCTACCATTCGGTGTTATGTCTGGGGAGGCGCCATCTTGTGTTTCCAGGCGTATAAAGGTATTGCTTATATCGCCGCCGCTATTAAAAGAGCCCATACGTCTTCGTGTTAAAGCAGGACTAGCACGCGGATCAAATCCAGCTTCGCCTGGAAATGGATGTTCCGTATCGGATACTGGCGTGCCTGCTTGTCCAACTAAAAAGAAAATTACAAAAGTTTGATATATATAATGTAAAGGGAACTTAGCTAATGCTAATGATAATCCTAGCTGCAACTTTGAACTTACTCTGTCTAGCTCTGCGTGCCATTTGCTCCTCACGTTGCTTACGCCTCAGTGTAGCTTGCTCCTCCTGCTGCTGCCGTCGTTCATTCTCCTTAACAGCCTGCTTAAACTTATCACAAAAGCTTTGGAAGATCTTAAAACATTCCTCCAGCCTAAATGTAGCCGCATCGTCACAAAAGAAGTCAGCTAGCTTAAGACGCATTGCTTCCACTTCTTTCATGCCTCCTTGTAGTACGGCCATTTCGGTCACAGCATTTTGAAGGAAGTCATACATTTGTTGCTTTATATCCGCATCGGTTGCTGGCTGTTCTATTTGCCGCTTGATCTTACGTATGCGTCCATCGAGTGTGTTAATTTCATTATTGATCTGCTCCGAGGTAGTCCTAAGGATGGCAGAAATAGCGATCAGTTTACGGATAAATAAGCAAATAATAACACTATCAACTTACTTAGTTGCGCTTTCCAGCGCACCCAACTGGCTGGTGAATTTGAGTAGCTCTGGATTTCTACGCTGCGCCTGTAGTGCAACAAAGTGTATAAGATTCATGCCTGGCTTATTGGCACGAATATCGGTTAGCTTTTGTAACGAAGATAGCTTGACACCAGCTGCATTGCCAGCATAGCCGCCGGAGTTCAGAAAATTACCGGCCACAACAACCATGTAGAGTACTTCTTGCAGTGTTTTGTTGCTAAGCAAATTATCACCAGCATATAACATAGCATTGATGCAGGGTTCCAAATAGGCAACATTTGCAGCAAATTCCTCCTTCAAT
Organism: Chymomyza procnemis; assembly: GCA_035046065.1. Lineage (NCBI taxonomy): Eukaryota > Metazoa > Arthropoda > Insecta > Diptera > Drosophilidae > Chymomyza > Chymomyza procnemis. The sequence goes on along the minus strand of JAWNOJ010000013.1, from coordinate 4,537,820 downwards.
AGCATGCTTTCAATGCGCAGCTTGTAACTATGGCAGGTGTATTAGAACTTGGTTAGGAATGCTGGAAAGGATGTTAAATCTTTTACACTTACTTTGGCACCTCGAGCAGCTGCAACAGAAACTTCTCGGCATTGCCTAGGCGCGCCTTATCGCCATCAAAGGATTTTAACATGTCAAGTTCATCCACCTCCGGCAATATTTTTAAAAGCCCACGTAGCTTCTCACCGCCAATATCTTCGTGCTCACCCTGTCGTATCAGCTGTATAATATCCTCATTACAGCTGCGAAACTGCTTGAGAAAGATGTTTACATTAAGACTGCGCTTGCCATCGAGCAGCGTAATTTCCATGGATTCCTTTTTAGTCTTGCGGTCCAAAGTGTCATAGCCGCTGCTGTTGCCATTTCCAGTGCTCTGCTCACGGCCCAGTTTGGGTGAGCCCTGCGCGCTGGTTGATTGCAGGCAAAAAAGTCCCTCCATTTCGTTCCAGTCTATATCCTTCATAGGACTATCCTGATGATTGCTGGCCACAATGCTCCAAATGTTTTCCTTACCCAGCACCTTGTTATCCGGTATTTTACCCCAGTTAATGGTTTTCATTTTGGCTTTGGGTGCGGGCGTGTCTTGCTGTGGTAACAGTACGGCTGTTTGCTCATAAAAGCCCGGTTCTGGCGTGCGTGGACGACTGCCATGTGTGCCATTGGTCAATAATAAGCTGCCGCTGGGCGGCGGTGGAGGTGGCGCATTTAGCAACATGGGCGGCGGCGGCGGTGGTGGTAATGCACTACCATTAAGCATGGGTGGTGGCGGCGGCGGTGGCAGTGGTGCCAGGCCATTGACTGTAATGCCGCTTGGGGGTGGTGGTGGTGGAGGCGCAGCTGCTGCCTGCGGCGCCGTGGGCGGACTTTTAATTGTGGGTGACATGGGCATAGCACTGCCATTTTGCTGTGTTGCAGGCAAAGCGGCTGGTTTGCGTGTGGGACTACTTGCATCGCCGCCGCCACGGCAAGCCGGGCAGGTAAATTTTTGTGCACTAGGCGTACGCAGCAGGCGTACAGAGTCCTCATGATTCTCAACCAAAGTGGCGCGATGCACCAGCCTCTCTGTCGTTTCCCATATGATATCGCTTACTGGTTCCTTGGGATCAATGCGCAGCAGATGTTGCAGTATATTCAGAAAAGGCACCTCCTGTGGCGTGTCGGCCACCTGAAAATTGTATAAGCCATGCTATTAAAATGCTAAGCTCTGTTCAAGGCAACAGTTGGACGCTTTGCGTGCCATGTCTGTTATGCCAGCCAATGCCACAAATAACCTTGAAAAACTATACACCATAAGGTGCATTGTAGGCACAATTCCGCGGCATACGTCACGTATACGTAATAAAATATATTGAAAAAAAATGAATAATACGCTCCATGTGACAAGATTGCTATTGCTGTTGGCACACTTTGTGAGTGCATCAGCTTGGATGAGAGGTCTATAACGGGATGTTTTGGGATTAGTTTAAGTTGCTACTAATTAACTAACTATTTTTTAAAGTAATAGCAATTTTGATTCATACGTTACGTATACGTAATAAAACTATAGCAAAATATTTTAAAAAAATATGAATAATACGCATAATGTAACGAAACTGATATTGCTTTCGGCAGACTGTGAGTCAATGAGTTGAGATTTTTTGCTTGCGTTAGTATGATTGTTTTAGAATGAGCCATTAGGAGAAGCTGTAAACCTGGTTGAAGCAGAGTCAAAAAGCTGAAACAGCTAGTCAATAGCGGTAGAAGACATACAGACATTACCCCAGTAAATGCTTAAATAAATTATTAAGGCACTTTAGACATTCCATTACGTCCAACGCTACACCCTACAGTAAATCTTATATGCATAGTTATATCAAGTGTTGGTTGCTCGCTCTCCACACTCACCTGTCGTAATATGGCATAGAAGACATCAAGATGTGAGCTTAGATTTATGCCATCGGGGCCCTGTAGGCTTTGCGCCTCGTCGCATTCCCGCTGCTCCTCGAATACGTCCAATTGTACAATGATATCGCCCACACTTTGTGCAACTTTTCTGTAATTTCAAAAAAAAAAAAAAAAAAGTAATTGTAATAAATATATAAAAGTTATTTAATGTAAATATCTGCGCAGTAATTACAATGCAAGTTATATGCAATTCGCAATTAGTTTTAGCAAGTGCTTGACAATTCCGGTGCACCCCGTACCGATTAATTGATTCCGCTTGATTTATGCACAAATCATTGCAATTTGTCGCTGGAATTGATTTCTAATACATTTTATGGTAAATAAATTGTAGAACGTTGGCCACAAGTAGTTGAGAGGCTTTGGCTTTTGGCCAGTTTTGTGCTACCCAGAATCAATAACCCTATGCAACAGCCAAGAAAAAATGTTGACATTGAGTAACCTCCGTTTCGTTGAGAAACTCAAAGACTCACTTAAGATTTTGCACAAGATGCAAGGCGCCACAGCTATAGCGGGACAAAGAGCAACAAAATGTGAGGCGACGTTGTTGCAACTTTGAGTTCTCCACGTTGTCAGGCGCTACAGCTCCTTTTATGTGGCTGCAATGACTGGCCTGTCTGTCAGCCCTCACCTTGTCTCTTAGCCTTGGCAATAGACTTCAAGCGACACGTTTTTAAACACCAAAATGGCTAAATGCCATATTTGTTGTATATTTGTAGCTTTTGCTGCTTTTGTTATTATTATTATTAAAAACAATAACAAAAAATCGTTAGTATTTGCACACGACACAGCCGAAACGTCCTTGCCAAATGTCCTTGCCTAGCTTCTGCTGCAGCTGCCGTTTGCTCCTTTTATGGCTTACAACTTTTGCCTTATTACAGCTAAAATAACACTTTTAATTGCGCCTAACGTGTTTATTGCAAATTATTTCATTTGTTTTTTTTTTTTAATAATAATCGTTGACAGATTTTTTGGCAGCAATGCCGACAAAGCTTTAATTACGCGTACATATAAAAACAAACTGGCAGGAAGTTTTTAAAACCAAAGCATAACGAAGAGAGGCGCCCGAAATCCGAAGCTCTTTAGAGCGTCCAAAATCCATCCAACGCTTTGTTGTGCTAGTTTTTGTTGTTGTTCCGGCCAGACACGTGCTGCGCGCGCAGAAGTTTGGGAGCACAACTTGGTCAGGCGTTAGTCGGCATTTTTTTTTCTTCTTATTTTTTGGCCGCCTCGTCGAAAGTTATTTATACTCTTTACAAAGGATTCATGGTTTTGCTTGTTAACTTTGTGGGCCAATTGTTGGGCAAATGATAGAATATTTTATGATATTTTATTCATAAAATAGGTTTTCTATTTCACATTTTTTTAATGGCAATTAATGTAATATTTTTCGAAACAGTAGTTCGAATGTAGCAAGAAGGTAATCTCTGCCTGGCGTAAGAAGCCTCTAAGGAAATACTAACCAAATAATATTCTCATATTAAGCCTGCAGCACAAACTTCATACCTTAACGATTGATCAAAAATCAGTGCATGCGATTAGTTACCGTATTTGAAGAGCTCCACGCCTTAAAGATTTACCAAAGATCAGTGGAAACTAACGCCGGTTCAAAAGAATATTCATGCATATCCTCATCTTTTTTTAGGATTCAGCATAAGAATGCTTACCAAATAAGGCATAGTTAGCAAACCCATATCTCAGGAAGAACATAATCATATCCGAAAAACGGTAAACAAAAGTTTTGGAGAAGGAGAAATAATCTTTCAATATAGCAATAATTTCTTCTACTGGTTGAAGATTTGTTTACTTTGAAATATTTGATTATTATTAATATTTTGGAGCACACAAAAACCTAATAACTACTTTACCCAATTTTCTGAGGCTCTGAACTCAAAATGTCTAAGTAAATTGTATTTTCTTATTACCTGCTCTCAGTGTTCTATTTTCGTATTACCCCTTTGTACATTAGTTAAAACGAGGGAGGTCATACCAGTTGTTGGAAATCAAAACATCATTCTCGAAGTAGAGTCCAAATGCAGAATTGATCAGAATTGACGCTTTACCCAAGAATTTCAAGGCTTTGAGGTTATACATGCAAAAAATATTTCATTCAATATCTTAACTTAATATCTCAGCAATCTGATCAGTGCATTTCCGCAACAATAGCGAATTAAGTCATTTGAGGTTTCAAAAATGTAGGAATTTCAGGCGCTTTCTTAGTCTATGACATTACAGGAAGTAGATTAAAAAATTCAAGTGGGAACATAAATGATCCATGGCATTCCTAAAAGATGTCGTAAATGGCGTCATTTTTTCTTTTATTTTTGTAAATCTTTGTTTAGCAGTTTTTCTTAATAAGTTCGGATTGGGCTGCAGCTCTTTAAATTTTTATGACATAACACTTTGCTCTCATTCGGCTTGAATTCAGATTTAAGCTCTAAGCGCTCAGAGTTTATAAAAAACTAGTTTTTTTCAGTACACTGCAGCGAATTCAGCCCTGTTTAGAGCTGTTACCTGGCGGATCTGGCTTTGATTGAAATTTTTTTTGTTTTTCTTAAGGCGGCACTCATATTGAGGGAAGCGTTTTGTGTTGAGGTAGGAGTATGGGCAAAAATTATTTTTCCGTTTGAGATAAACTCAACCCCTGACACTCTTTCTTAACAAATATAAAAGGCTGGATGGTTTGAAATTAAGCAAAAAAAAAACTACGGCGCATTATTCCAACTTTTGCAATATACAATTGGTTTTGGCTTGTATCATAACTTTGAATGAAGAGATTTTCCCCAAGGTATGCCAATTTGATTACTGATTGGTTTGATTTAGTTTAATGAGCAAAATTTCACTCTTAAATTTGAGATTTTAGCCACAAAGACAACTGACCATACGTTTTAGGGTATATTCAAGCGATCTGTATGTTTCTGCTTTATTTTAACTAAGTAGCACTGCATTCCAACTATTTTTAATTAAATACCAAACTTAAAGACGACAAGTGTATACAAGCTTCACTAGCCTTGAATAGGTTTTGCTTTATGTCTTAGTATTGTTGTAGTTTCTGTCAGCTTTAAATAATTTCCGTTTTGGCTAAAACTTTGTTTTTGGCCAAGCTTACGGAAATTACTTACAAGACGCCACAGCGGAAACTCCAAACTTTGTAAACTTTTATAAAGCTCCAAGGCAAGGAGTCATACCAAAGTCCATTCACAAAAAAGATTAGTGGCTAAACTAAGCAGCTTGAGAAGCTGTATGGTATCTAGAATTACCAGAACTACGTAACTTAATACTTGTTTACATGCTTAATGCTTAATTTGTCAAATCTTCTATATATTGTTTAAAAATATACTATATAAAATTTCGGAAACAGTAATTTTAATCAGCTTAAGGCAACGCCCCATAGCTACCAAACTACGCAAGACAAAGCCAAAATGTTGAAAAAAAATTATGTTTTTATAATAAAGTTTAATTCTATTATTTAAATATAAATAGAATTTATTTATAAATGCGCAGACGAAATCAAAGCGCGTCTTAGCTGTATGAAATATTTGCTTTTGTTTACAAATTGAAATTGGCTTTTTTGTTTTTTTAATGATGTTTAATACCAATTAAAAAGCGCGAAACTACGCACATTGGGATATACAGTAGGGCCAACAATTATGCATACACATTGGTTTTTTTTTGTCATTGCTTAGAAAAAAAATTAAAATATTATAGCATATACCAAACATTTACTTTGCATATTAAGTATACGCAGCTACTACATACATGAACAAGAAAGAACCAAATACCAACCGAAATATTTTGGTTGTGGTACTTAAAAAGAAACACGACTTTGTAATATATTTGCTTAAAATAGTTAAATAGAGCTTGCAGAAAAGCAGACTTAATGCTTGATTTCAAATCGCAAGCATTTCTGTAAGCGTACTCCATATTTCGTCCTATAAGATGTGTATTTGTCTTCTGCTTATGACAAGATTACGCCAAGTTACAGAAGCTAAAGTGTGCGAAATATTTTGTGCTACACTGTGCCTGTATAAAACAATTTGTAAAAAGCTAAGCGCTAAATTTTGAATAACAATAGACTCTCCGAACTCTGCCAAAGCGTATAAAAATTGCTGAGGTCTGTCAGTGGCGCTTCAAGTAAAAATAACAAAAGCGTAAAGTCAAGACAAATGGCACGGAACAATCAATTAGGAATTTGAATAAGAAGAAAAAAAAGACTGTCTCGAGGGTGCCAAAACGGAGTCAACTGTGGAGCTCAGGGGGTTTCATGGGTCTTTTATTTTTCAAGAAACTGAATTAATTCTTTAAGTTAATTGAATTTATTTTGAAAATTTCAATGCGCCAAAGATTGTCGCAGACTGTCAACATAAACAAAAAAAAATTAGTATTATTAATACTACTGGAACCTTTAGAAACTCTGTAAGACGCGTTTCAAATCGGAAATTATTTAACAAACGGCAGCATTTTGACAACTTCTTAATTGGAAAAAACAATATTACAACTTTATTGTATAACAAAGTTGTTAGACAATTAATTTTTGTTTATGGAAAACGTCATTGACAATAATGATGATCATATGCAATAAACGTGTTCTACACTGTAAGCCTCAAATTATTGAAATCAAATATGACCTATAATTCCAAAAAAAAAAGATGTTTGAATTAGTGTTTAATGTTAATAATATAAGTCTTTTGAAAATTAAAAGTAAGCAAATATATAGCACGAAGAAAATCATAAGAATAACAGAACATTAATGGAACTCGTATAATATTTTGAGAAGAAATAATACTGACAACATTTTGAACCTCAAGTGAAATTTTTTCTGTCTCTACTACAATAACACCTTCGATTGTACAACATTTTTCTAGAACGAACGCAAAATGGTAGTGGATTTTCTCCCTTCCCAATAAAATATAAATATTTGAGTACTAGATTTATAGACACTATATTTGATTGAATTTTTCATAGTGATCTGCTCTAAAAATCAGAAAAGTTTGGCCAAACTTGGTATTGTGTCAGCGAACTAGCCGAAACATTCGTTTAAACTTTTGTATATTCTTAAAATTTCCAAATGGTTAAAAAATTGCACTAAATATACATAATGTTAGTTAGCGTTGAATAAAGTTGTATAATTATTAATATTTTGTATGGTTTGGGATGCTAAAATTTTTGATGTATTTATTTTTTTGTCTTGTATTAATGCAGAAAGCCTGGCAGTATTATTAACCTTTACTGACAACTTGGACTTGGCAAGCCGTTGCTTGTCAATCATCCATCAAATACGTCAATGACAATGATCCAACTATCTGCAGATTGCGCAAAGGTCTCTGGTGTATTACTTTACGAGATTGAAGCTCCAAATGCGGTTTGGGTATTTTTAGTATGTTCAGTCCTCTGCTTATGCAAATAATGCACGCATGCGCCTCTCGAGTTTGGATTTGAAGCTGGTGTTTTTTGGTTTTGGTTTACCATCAATTAAATTGTTAATTAGTCAAAGAGTAAATTAATTAGCCTGCCCTGTCGCCTTCCCATATACAATGTTAATTGTATGTGCAAACAAGCGACACGATTCGTGCGCCAACTTGTTATTAATGATGGTCACAGACCCCGGGGCAAAATTGCGCTAGGTTTTGTTTTTTATTTATTTTATAATAATTTTTAGACAGAAACGAGAGTTATATTTTGCGACTGATGCAACAATAGTGTGTGGCAGTGACATGAAATTGGAATAAATTGAAGAACGAACTTGTGATATCATAGACTATAAATACTGAAATCATTAAATTGTCATTATTTTGACCATCAAATTAGACAGATTTGAATTTTGACAAATTCGAATGAGAAAAAGTTTACAAGGGAGAGGTCCTTTTTTTCCCTTCTTATTCTAATGAATTGGTACTAACAATTTGCCTTGTACTTCTGCTGAATAAGAATTTCGTTGGATCAACGTAGATTAGTTTTCAATTCTATTCCGATTTATGCGCAAGAGCGCGAAATTGCAACAGCACTCTTTCTCTGAACTGTTGATATCGATTCATAGATTTGCAACTTATTTGCATTGCGAAAAATCCGATCAAAGATAGCCTCTGTAAATCGAGTGGTCGAAAGATATTTTTTTTTTATTTAAAACTTGTTATATTTTGTTTTTGATAAGAACAAATTTTAAGAAAACTTTTGAAACTCATAACAATATTATAATGCCTTTACGTAACTGTTTTAAATGAATTAACCAATTAATGTGCAAGTCGAAATAAATTCTTAAAAAATCCATAAAGACATTTCCATTGAACGACGCACGTTTTGTTCAGAGTTGAGCAGACTATTAATTGACAAAGAATGCATACGTGTCAATGGGTCAGCTCTCTCACATGCATTTGCTTGCCAGTCGCTCTCGCGCTCAATTGCGCTCTTGTTGACGACACTTTTTACTCAAAGAAATGATTGTTTGTATATTACTCATATCTGGCTTATATTGGGGAAAAGTCAGAAAGGGTGGGGAATTTATGACTTGGCTTGAGAAAGTCTTAACATAACACATATTTTTATAATTAAAAAAAAAAAGAGAATTGCTTCTTTGAGTCTTCATTTTTAGCAGATCTTACCTTAAGCTTATTTAAATCATTTTTAAGAACTTGCCATGAATTCTACACAAATCTAGCACAAATATTTTATCTTTAAAAATTAAAACGGTATCAAAATATAATAGTTTATAGAAATAGCTATGCTTAGGGCATCTATTTTTTTTTTTATATTTTTTTTTCAAATTTTATAGGTTATAGTGTATTTTTTTTAATTATTTTAATCATTTTTTGAGCTGTACTAAGCACTTTTTTGCATAGTGCATGCAAATCAAGAAAAAATAAATATGTATAAATAAAACTAACAAAATAAATATACATAAATTGCAATCGTGTTAAATGGTTTGTAGTATGCATTGTGGACTGCAGTGCAAGGAAACCCAAGAGTGGTGGGTGTGTTTCAGGGTTTCAGTTTACAACTTGTGTGGCAAACAGTTCAAATATTGAATAAATTGTCTGCATACAAACATAAAAAATATGCATAGACGGTAATAAATATATATATATATACAAAACATATATATATATATATGTATAAATGTGTAATTTTTTGAATACGTGGGAGTTTTGGTAGCTCGCTTTAATTTTGGGATTTTTAATCTTGGTTTTTTATTGCATGTTTGCAGTCATAAAATAGCTTAATAGATCATTTATATGCATTTCGGAATTAGCTTAAATCTATTAAAAAATATTTTTTCCAATTTGTACAAGAAGATCATTATAAAACTAGTCTCCCGCTGCGTATGTAGACCTAGCAGTTTCCTGAATTTTACTAAAGAACTCCACATTTTTGCAAAGATCTTAGAGGATCAAGCTCGTTATCGAATGACCATCAGCCGTCGCACATTGGTTCAGTGGCACGTCAGCCGTAATAGTTTTGAAAAAATCAAAATTGCAATGAAATGTTTGGGATACATTACCTTCCCAAAAATCAAAATAAAATAAAAATGTAATTTTACTCTGAAGAATAAATAAGTTGTTGCAGAGGCTATAAGTTTGATAAATTAAAGAAAAAGAAAAAATTTAGAAAAAACAGCTAATTCTATATTCCAAATACTTACGTATTTGGTATCTATTATAAAGACATATCACGCAACTCTTAGATATCATATCACCATGCATGAAGTTTCTTTTTTAAGTCTAGTCTCAATATTTCAATTATTTTAGTTTAGAAGATACAATTTTTGCATACATTTTTTAGCTTTCGTGCCACTGTAATGTGGACTGACGAAAGGTTTTGCTTGGTATTTGGTGGGTTTGACAAATTATCGGCCACTTCAAGCATCTTTTCCACGACCAACTTCTTAGTAAATTGCGTACTATCAACAATTATAACTTCTCAAGAAAGGATACCTTCAGAATTTGGTCAAAAGAAGCGGTATTGTCTTTCATACGACAAAAGATAATGAAATCAAACGCTCAAAAGTGGTCGGCTTTGGCCAAAAGATGTGTAGTTGTCCATAGGTTCCGGAGTTTGTTTGGGGGTCCTCATGTATCTTGAACTTAACTGCAAATCACTCTATGGCGAAATACTGTCGGTGACTTACGATTTTACTAACGAGAAGTTTGGTTTTGCGAAAATCGCTTGCAACAATTACTAGATCATAAGAACCTTAATCTCTATGATGTGTTTCGTTGGTGCAATGATATTGTCTTCAAAATAAGAGAAACTTGTCAAAGAGAATGCAGTTAATTAAGTAAGGTAAATTAAGTAAATCCTTCAACTTCATACAAAAACACGGCATTCCTTTTTACCCCAAATTATACATGTTCCTTGAAAACTTCTTGGAACAAGTTTTTATTGTATGCTACAATTTGGAATTCTCAATGTACCCACATTTTTTTGTCAACTTACCTCAGGTTATTGAGCAGCGGCAAAACTTTAAGGCCTGTAAAAAAAATTAAGTAGAAAAAAAATAAAAGATTAATATTAATAAGTTGAGTGAACTTGTTTGTTTTAAAAAACAATAAAGATTATTTTGAATGTATGAGACAATTGCTGACAAAGCAGACACTCTGCCACCCTCGTGTAAAGTTCATGAACTTTATGACCAGCATTTGCAGAGAATAGTGATTCCACCAGTCTGTACTCTCAATCTGTCCACGCCATTGTTAGCTGTTGCTGTCATGAGCTCGGCCAGACTTTGATTGAGCGCATCTGTGCGTGCCGCGTGTTGCATTCGCGCAGGCGCATTCAACTTGCAGCGGCAAGTGGCAAGTACCAAGTGCCACATGGAAATGGAAATCAGAATGGAAATGAATGCAGTTTGGTGTGCAAAGCATTTGACTTTTGTTTTATTGCTCTTAATTAAAATAAATTGAGCTGCGCTTTTTCAGTATTACAAGAAAATAATGAAAACGAACTAAAGCGTGTTTCCCAAAAGATGCCATGCATAGTCTTTTAATGGCTAGCAGCTTTTCTTTGTATAGCAGAAGTTTGGATACTCTATTTTTTACATTTCATACTTATTCAGACATGCTTCATATATTTCGGACAATTCTACGGAATTCCTAAGAAGCTCTTTTGTGGGCTTCTAGTTAGTCGATAGTTAATTTGCCAGAAAAATTATAACATTATGTTCAGACAGATTTTCAGTGTCTTTTTTCTGATCCCACTAAAATAATTTTCAGATATAAGTCGTTTTGTTCAGATAATTACTGCAGTAGAAATTCTAATTGAATTGACCGTATTCCGAAAGAATTGTTATATAATCCAATTTTTTTCAAACCGTTAAGTTATAAAGAAAGGGGTTTGCTTGACATACTGTTGGACTTAGACTTGGGGTTACCATTGCCTACCGAACAAACTTACAAGCTCTTTTATTTAAGAAAGTGTATAGAAACGTAAGTCATGCACTTGGCACTTTTGGGAGTAACAATGATGACGCTACGGATAACGATCAAGTTGGATATGACATCGGTGACAGTACGCATCTGTATGGGCATAGCGAAACATTCCTGGGCAGCACAACAATTTGACAGGGAATACATCCACAGCTGACAGCAGAGTCAACTCAGTTTGGCAATGAAAACGTGTGTAAAGTTTCAAGGCCAAGTCAAACGGAGTCAATCTTCTGCAGAGCCGCGCTGACAGCGCTTGCAATCTATAAAATGTTTTAGAGCGTTCTTTAGGGCGTTTCAAATTTCCAAGAATGTATACAATTATAACGATATATAGGTATATATATATACAAAATATTTGCATTTTCGGAATACATTTTTTATGTGTGTTTTGTGTGTATGGTTTTCCTGTGAAATGCTGCTGCTGCTAATGCCACTTAAGTGCCCAATTATCGGTTGTGTCTGTTTGTATGATTAAGCATTATGTCTGTCAGTTCTCAGTCTTGTCCATCCGTAGCACTTTGACAGTTGTATCTACGTATTTGTAGCTGCGGCTATATCCGTGTGTGTGTATAATGTATCTGTGTCTGTATCTGTTATATGTCATGTGTCAGGCAAATAGCTGCTGGCTGTTAACAATTCTGATTTATGCGCCATGATTTTCCACTTTGGCACGCAATGTGTTTGTTGCTATACGTAAAACTATCTATAAATCTATGCAACTATTTTGCAAGTATTTCAATTCAAACTTTATTGATTTGTTGAGCGTCAACAGCTCTACAATTTCAGCTGAAAAAAAATGCTGAAATTGGTATGGTTATGTATACACTGTGTTGAAGGGTATAATGTATTTTTAACGGCAGTAGATGATTTAGTTCATAAACTTTAATATTTAGTTTATAGAATTAAATTATGTTGAAACTCTCTGAAATATTTTGGAACTCTTACACAATTACTTCTCATTCAACTTCTCGACTTATAACACACAAGATTTTTAGGTTAAAATAATCTAAACTGTGCCTAGAGAAAAATTGGATCCAAAGAATTGGGGCAGGTCAACATTGTTCATAAGGTAAAGATCCGCCATATGTCAAAGAAAGAAATAAATTTATGAAATGATGCCATTAAAAAAGAAAAGGGTTCAAAAAAAGGTAAAAAAAAAATGAAAAAACCGTAGGAAAAGTTGGTGGTCTATCTTTAATTTGAAATTTAAACTATTGATTGTTGTAACTTAAAATTGACAAATGTTAAAAGAAAGGTGACCAATAATTAAGTCAAAAATTAAACAAAATGTACGCATTTAGATCACAATTCATTGTTATTATTATTATTAGTAGAACAACTTTTAGTTGGGGATGTGCAATACCGATACTTTAAGTCACTCTCAGACTTCGCAATTAATCGACGAGTCGAAAAGCTTAGAATCGGTATAAAGCTGAATTTAATTCTGTATGCCAATTTACGTCTTATTTTCTTTATTATTATTTTGAGCTAGGATATTTTTAATATTAAAGTCGATTCTACAAATTTGAAATCGTTATTTTGGTTCTCGATAAATCGATTTGATATCATCGGTATTGAGCTGCATTTTCATAAAAGTAAATTTACGCTCATTATTATTATTTGCAAAGCTTTAAGCTAGGTATACGATTGATATAAAAATATTCAAGACGATTCTAAATATTCGATACCAATGATTAGGTATTTTTCTCGATTAATACTTTATTCGATACCGAAAAACTTAGAATCGGTATCGAGCTGTATTTTGTTTCACGACAATTCCAAGCTTTGACAAAGAGATGTCATAAAAGGCAATATACAATCAAATCGGTATTGAGTTTGTTTTTCGAAATACTCACTACTGGTAGCATCAAGCATGCGTTTTAACACGGAATCTGACGAAAATATTCGTTAAAAAAGTTTAAGATATAGAGTATCTGCACTTACAGCGTTCCTTTAAGTCGGCCGCACTCGTCATGTGTAAGCGTCATATTTTTTATTTGAAATATTTGCGCATAGCATGTTATTAACTAATCAATTATTTCATATTAAATATTTTCTTTGGGTGTGTCATGATGTGTATTATCCTTAGGCTTTGGGCCAATTGAACTTGGTTTCCGCCAGCTTCAAATTCAGCTAACAAAGGCATTGCAGCTACATTGTCTAAGCACTTGGCAGACAAAGAATTATTTATATAGATATTTTATACTTTTTTAAGCATTTTTAATTGCTTGCCTTTTATGGAATTCAATTTCAAACACAAAAACGGGGAAAAAAAGTAGTGAATTATGAACGTCAGTGCGCCAAATAAGGCGTAGCGGTTGTATTTTATTTTTTTTTTTTGGTTTAAAGGGGACATTACACAAAAGTGACGACTTTCACAAGTTGCATATAAGATCTTTTCAAATTAATTTTTTATTATTTACAATATAAAAAGTAAATAAAAAATAGCAAAAAGAAACAAGCTTGACCGGAAGCTTGTGCCAAGGCATTAGGCGGCCTACCGTACAGTGGGCACGCAAAAATATAAAACGCACAACTCTAACTAGAGATAAAGTTACAGATAGATTTGTATCTGTGGACCAGAGCGTTGCGCGATGCTGGGGTCTTGCAAATCAGCACACGTGCTAAGGTTGTTTAAATCATAAGATTGCCATTATGATAATATCATTAACGGGCAAAACAGGCGGGAGCACAAACTATTGACTGTTTCGACTACGTTGTGTCTATATGGTCAAGGTCTTTGCGGGCACATCAATCAATGAAATCGAAGACAGCGCCAAATGGACTCACAACAATTGACAATGTAGCTGGCGGCTTTTGCGGTTGGACTAATGTGTTTATCGTTATCGTTGGCACAAAACAAAAAAAAAAACAAAACAAACCAAATCGTCAGAAACTATATGTGTTTTTTATTTTTTATGCGTGAAAAAGTAACCCCAAACCCAAAACCAAACAAGTTAATTATGTGGAGCTGGCCAATTGTTTGTTATGTGCACTTGATGGTCACACATAGTTCTTTGAACCTCAAAAAATAAACATAGATTTGAGGTTCTATGTGAAATAAATTGAAACTGAGTCAATGGGTTAAATCAGAGGCGGTTTCATGGGAAAAAAAATTCCATAGGGGGCACAAATGAAACTCTCGGTGTGATCTATTAAGTATGCTTTTATTGAATATGTGCAAAAGTTAGCAGGAAAGCAGCATAATCTAGAGATTCTCGCTATCTCGGTATCTTTATCTAACTTTGAAACGATGAAAAAATATTCTAAGCTATTGCAAGTTATGGCTGTATCATACTTCTCTTTATCTTTTAGAAGAACTATTGCAAGTTGTGGTTGTATACTACTTTTCTTTATTTTTTAGATGAACTTTTTCTCTTATATTTGAAATTCTGAAGGAGTCTCTGAACTCTGTAAAACCTACAACAAGCACTAACGACTTATAATGCTTAATATGCATAATCCTATATAATCGTTGCAGGATTACACAGCCTGCAGCAAGGGAGCGCCCTTCAGTTTCAAAATAGTATACTTTTGAAATTTTTCTTGAAAGTATGAGTGAAGATAAGAATGTAAAAATTTTGTGTTTCATTGAATTTCTTGTTCACAAATTAACAGTTTAAGCATTTAACAATATTATTGCTTTTGCTAACATTTCATAACGAAAAATTTAATTAGAGATAAATTGAAGTAGACAGTAGACTGTCACTGTTTTCCCTTTATCGATAACACAATTTCTCGATAATTTATGCTTATATATATGCTGTGGATAACACTGATTTACAACTCATGTTTTAGAACATGAAGCTGATAAGCATTATTTCGAACTAAAATTAAGAATTTATATTTCTTAAGACTGAATTAGAAGCGCAATATTTTAAAAGTATTCGATGAAAAGTAAGTTCGGACAGAGGTACAATAATGAATGTTAGGTCTGGCTCTCATTCCGATACTGTCGATTCGTATCAATCTGTCAAGTAATACGGCATAGCAGTTTAAGGATTTAGGGACAAACCCGAGGAAATTAAGTCAACTGTTCCGACAATAAAATAGAATTATTTTCATACGAATTTTAATGCTGTTAAGTAACTTCTGTGGCAGAGCCGATTAAAGAGGTTTTCAAACAGCCTTAAATTTTTTTTAAATCGAAACGATAATTGAATAATTTGTACTTTTTGTTATACTTTTTCTGAGGCTTTTGTTTTGTATTCTTTGGAATCGTATTTTTACGCGACGCGAACCAACCCTTGCGCACAACCGTATATCGCCAAGACGACTTGCTGCACACTTTATCTATCAGATGGAGAGACCAAGGTGCAAGAGCTAGTAAGATCGTCTGTCATCCGATATCAGATTGCGCTGGCCAAACAAAGTAAGTACAATACTTCTTCGTATAGCTTAACTTCTACAGCTTAGGCTCTTAACGCAAAAAATCGTAAAATTTTGACTTACCTATAAACTCATTTCGTATGCGTATGCGCTCCTGTAGTGTAGCTGCAGATATGATGACGCAATTTATAAATGCTAAAAGTGCCACCTGATATTCCACTTGTTTATTGGAATGTTCCAGTTCGTTGATGACTATTTTGAAACGATAGCGCTCCTTTTTGAGATTCTGCAAAAAGCAAAAAAAAATGTCTCAATTATGCATATAAGGAAGTACAACTGCTGCTACCCACCTTATAGAACTCCAGTGTTTCGATGGCACGCGCATAGCCCTCGGCATTATAGGCGCATAGGGCGGAGAGCAGCTCAAAGACTTGCTTCTTGACCGTTGCATTCTGTGTGTCCAGGGCAGCGCCCAATTTGGAAATATAATCACGATTCTCGACAATGTAATCCAGGCCGATGCGTGAGTCCATGTTGTATACTATATAGTATAGTTTGTTTTATAAATTTTAACTAGTTGTTGTGTATCGTGTTTTAATCTAGTCACGCCTCAATCAATTTATTTTGATGTTCTCGCTGTTTGATGCTTTTGTCGGCCAAGTTCTAAAGCATGGCCGTCTGGCTTGGAATATTCAAATCAATTGGTAACATGCCTTACCACACGGCTAGGCATTACTAGGCTTACTTCGTTGTCGCACCAAATCAATCTGAAAGAACATAAGAGTTATACAAAATTCTGGAATTAAAATAAAGCTGGTTAAGTAAATGCAATTCGATTTGATTGTATTATGCATCAAGGCACGCTTCGCATTTTTAATTGTAGGGCTTGGTTGGGTTGAAATTGACGGGCTCTGTTGCTAACGAGACCCCTCCCTGCCGTTGCCATAGGGTACACGTATGTTCAATATTTTATGTAGTTTATATGCTTGCCATTGACTTGACTTAATTAATTTATGGGGTTCTTTCAGATCAGGCAGTCAGCTCAATAAATTGATTTTGTTTATGATCAAAGCCTCGGGCTGTACTCAATTTCATTCAATTGCAGTGATTTGGTTTTCTATGCTCTATAATGGTAGAAAGGCTAACATATTTGTTAATGAGCTGCTGACTTATGGATGCTATTGTTAACCAAGAGTAGAGATAAAAATTATATTAGATGGTAAATTGCACAGCTCTTGGAAATTGTTATTTAAGCGTAATAAGTTGCTGATACCCAACAATTGTTTTAGAGAAAATCACTTCGATTTCAGTTGGTGTCTTTTTTTTTCGATAAAATTGATTTTCTGATACAGTTATGCTCTTCAACTTTAAAGTTGTAGAAAATTTTATAAACTCCAAATTATATTCTCTTATAACAATTTTTATCTTCACCATGCCACACAAAATAGAGCATCATAAATTCCATATCATATGCTGCACTGCATAACAACTCCCCCAATAAGCTTACAAGCCAACTTTAGCACTTATTACTTTTACAATTTATTAACTTTACTTTGTTGCAAATTTTTTACACATTTTGGCGGCCACACATCAAAGGCTACCGCTCGTAACCCGCGTTTTGGTAACGCCCCGCTCGCTACGACCGCCCTCAAAAATTATTCAAAATCTGAACCCTGTTAGTGACCAAATGACCGTCGGGCTTTGTCGTAATTACTGCCAAATGATCTTGTTCAATTTGTTTACACTTAAAACAATCGAAACATTGCGATTAGTTTCAATCTAAAATGGAAAATCTGTTTGACGCATTTGCCGACAAAAGCTTAAGCATTTAGGTACGCTTATTAATATAGAGTAAGGTATTTTAAGTAAAATATTATTATTATGCATTAAATAAAAACAAAATAATTGAAGTCTCTGCAAAAGAAGACTTGCCTATACACTGCATTAAAGCGGCACTATAGTCGAAAAAGAGATATAGATATATTCTATATATTAAGATACCAAACCTAGCATCAAGCACAATGGAAATCTAAAGCACTAATCAGATGCCACCTATCTAATCATCATATTGAGCCTAAAGCAAAATTCTAACATCTATATTCCAAAGATTTTATGTTAAATTGATTTTCTGAAAATCGCAGTCGCTGTAACGATATAACGAAAAACTCGCCTCACTTCTTTTTAACGATGATATGATTCAGAATCGAAGTGCCAGCCGAAGAACGATGAGATCGATTACTCAAACTTTAGCAGGAGCGAGCAGCGAGTTCAGAAAGGGATAAAAAAGGTTGGGAGATAAAGAAATTATGAATCGAAATGCCAGCCGAAGAACGATGAGATCGGTTACTCAAACTTTAGCAGGAGCAAGCAGCGAATCCGGCAAGGGAGTAAAAAGCGTTTGTAGTTAAAGAAATGTAGAAAATAGAAGAAAATGTTTTTATTATCCAAGATGATATTGATGTTAAAGTCTGCAATTCATAATAAAAGTTACTCATCTTGATAAGTACTTAAAAATTTAAGAGAGAAAGAACGATTATGGCATTAAAGAATGTATTTAGAATGTGAATTTCTGAAATTCGAAGTAGTTATTCCACCAACATCATTCAGCTCTACAGGCCGGACTGGCTTTTGGCTTTCTCAACAGTTCCTCTAGATAATCCTTTATCTATATGATTACTGTCTTGAAACTTTAAGTACGTTTTATTCAAAACGTTGCCTGACATATCTCAATTGAGTGTATCTCGAGAACGCTGTGACAGATTGAAATTTTTAACAGAAGTATGTTGCAAGTATAAAATAAATTAAAACAATGCAAATTTTTTTAACAGTTCTCATTATTGAAAATATCATTGAAAAACACATTTTAAGTCTACCAAGGGCAAAAACTAATTAAAGAATATTATAGAATATAAAAAATATTTTTAAGTCATTCATGTTCGTACGATGGATTTTGTCTTATAAATTATAAATGCTTAAATCAAATTTTTTTGTCTTAAAGCGATTTTTTTTTTTATTATCTATAGTTTTTATGTTCGTCACTAAGAAAATTGTAAAATTTGTAGAAACATGCGGAAAAACTTCTTTAAAATGCAGTTATTCAGAGTGCGACAAAAGTAAAAACTTAAAAAGTGGCTTCAAATTTTTAAAGTAAACTTTGAACTAGTGAGTTTTTTTTTTATTTTATAAATACTACGTTGTACTTTCTTCAAAAAGATTCAATAGATTCCCGCTCTTAAGGAATACCCAACAAAGTAATCGATTTAGGCCGTTTAGTCTATATTTCGAGAACCGATATTGTAAACGGATTCAGTGAATCAAAAGCTTTCCTTAATCTTACTACTTTTCATTCAAACTATATAAGCTCTAAACATCAAATATAGTGTATAAAATGTCGATAAAATGTCGATAAAATGTTTAACATTTTTGTTATAAGAGCACATTAAATTCATTGAGGATTGACTGAGATTGTCAAGTGGCACTTTTTGATATTTGAAATTATAATTTGTGGCGTAATTATTGTTGTTGATATTGCGTATACGTATAAAATAAAGTTGATATTTTCAAAAGGTTTGACAGCCTTTACGTTTATCCGCTAAAAAGTTTTGCCATTTTGTTGTCTTACTTTAAATGCGTAGAATTTGCATTTGTTGATCGACGATAAAACCATCAAATCAAATCAAATCGTACATAAAATGCCATCAACTTGATTATAGATTATCTGACATTATGAGACTCCGGCATCCTTTTAGTCTTAATTTAAAAATTTTAATTTAAAAGCAGACGGCAAAACACAATAACAAGTTTTTTAAAAGTAAAATCAAAACGTCAAAAAGAGTTGTTGCGGTTTTTTGTTTTACGAATTTTGTTGACATATTTTTTGCATACATTTCAAATTTATAATCTAATTTACACTAAACAACACAGATTTATGTTCAAGATAATTCAAGACTGACCCTTTGTTTAAAACTTTAGGCGTTTTGTTTAGTTTGAAACCTGCTTTTAATAGGCACATCGTTTCGGCACTACACCCGCGCCCATAAATTTCGATTCATTTTTATTTTTTTTTAATAATAATGAATGAATTCTATGAACTGGTTCCATTAGGCTCAGAGCTCAAACTTGACTTCAGACGTGAATTGTAGGCAGTTAATGCAGCTTTTTATTGTCAATTTGTTTTATGCAAATTGCAAACTGAAATATAATAATTAGTATGGGAATTTATTATATAGACTGAACGAAGTTTGTATACGCTATAATAAAAGTGGTTTTATTTATAATTTGTTTTGGAGGTAGCTTTTACTACAATTACTTTCTAATAACAAGCCTTCACGGGCTTTATTTTATTGTCTTCTGTATATTTTTGCCCAAATATAGAGTCTTTATTTTTAATAATTATTAATTGATTAAAAGTTAATATCTTAAGTATATTCAAATATTTTTTCAATTGACTAATTTAAAAGTTCCAAATAATCGAAATTGTAGCTATGCTAAGTGTTAGAGTTAGAAATCGATATATCGATATCAACAAATTTATCATTTGAAATTTGTGAAGCTACAAATCTGGAACTAAGACTTAACCGATTTATATAATGCTCTTTTTTCTCTAAGTTGTCTTTCAAGCTTTTGTTATTAAGACTAAGCCTCTTTGCCTTAAAAAACGCATATATTTTTATATAAAAAAAGATGAGAATTTAGATGAGATTTAAAAACAAACAAGTAACTTGCCATTCAAGTTTCATTTAATTCGCAAATTTATTTTTAGCATTAAAGTGTCTTCACAAAAAGCAATGCAAAACGAGAGAATTTGCACTTAAATGTGTGAAAGGCTTTAAGGCTCTCGAAACTGCAGTCAGTTTTGTGGAAAATGAAAAAAAAAATGAATTTATTTTCAGTTATTTAGCTTAACTGGCAGATACTTAATTTAGTTTATAAATATCTTAGTCTTCAAAATCACTGTGTCAAATTTAATAGAAATCGGTTGGCTATATATATAGCTAGGGCATGGTGCAATTCGATCAATCTAATTAAGTTTTTCATACAATTTTTTGTGTTCGTTTATTTTTATTTTATATTTTTTATATTTTGCAGACTAAAGATTTTTAGTGTTGCTGAACATTGTACCAATTTTGATTAAAATCAGTTAAATACATAAAATTGAATAAATCGGCAATAAAAATTGGGGTTTTTTTTGTGGGTAACTGAATCTTTTGCAGAATTCGGCGTATTGATTTGATGCATTGAAATCTTCTATAGCCACTAAAATTAACTTATATAGTTTATAGTTTTTTAATCAAGCCAATACAGTGTATGCAATTGCGATAGATTGTGTTTATTTATCGATTTATCGAGATTCAAATAAACTTAAACATTTTAATGTGTTTCTTAAAAAAAACCAAAGGGAATTGCGATTAATAATTGACCATTATTAAAAAATTAAATATACATATAATATTTAATAAAAAAAATAACAACTTTTACACGTAAGATTTAAAAATAGTATATATTTTAATTATTTTTAACTAATTATATTGAATTATAAATAAAAACGAAATATTTACAAGATTTCAATTCCAAATAAACATAAAACTAACAAATAATAGATTCGTCTGGCATCAAAGTTGCTATTATTACTTATTTTTTATAAAATGCACTTGAAGAACTAAAATTTAAAATATACCAATGATAATTTAAAACCCATTTTGTGCTAAATCTAACAATGTTCAAAGATTTTATAAAATGACAATAATTGTAATATATTTGTGCAATACTATTATTTTCTTCATAATACTTGACACAAACTGATGGGTTTTTAATGATATAAAACAAATACGAAAAGCATAACAAATAAGTCAAATAATTCATATAGCATGGAAATTCTTTGCAAAACTAACTTCCCAAGCTGGGAACATTTCTAAAAATAATGCCAAGTGTTAATGAACTATTAAGAACCGTAAATGTATTTAGAACTCATGTCAAAAGCAACAACGGTCACACTTGAAAGTAACCATTATAAGATATATGGCTCGGGAATAATATAAAATTGCAAGCTCAGCGTTAACTCATTTATCTTGCAGTCAAAAAAAAACTCTAGACAAAAGCGGGGCGTTGACAGACCCAAATGTGTATGGATACCCATAGACGCCTATATACATGCAAAGCCTTCTTCGTGCTGCGCCTTTTATAAAGCGTGGCACAGGTGCCAACTTGGCGACGTATATAAAATGTCAACCAATGTGGTATACAAATTATGTTTGCGCTTTTTTTTTTGTAAAATTTGAGTATATTATTTTATGTTTTTTTCCCCCGATTTTTAAAAGTTGTCTTTGTTATTGTTGCTGTGTTGTTTGCTTGAAGCCATGTTAAAGTGCAAGTAATAATTCACAACATTTCAAAATCTTTCAATGTTTAAACTTGGCTGGCGATTTGATGTTGTTGTTGTTGTTGGTGTTGTTGTCGATGTAGCTGTTGCTTTCAATGTCTCATGTTGCCTGTCAGTTCAAAAAGTCACGCTGCATTAGATACAAATACAAAGACACGAACTCACATAGATACATAGATAATTTTATGTAAAAATGTTGATTGAGATTTAAAGCAATTCACAGGGCGTATGCTTAATGTGATTAAACGTTGTGCAAAAGTGCATCCCAAATTGTTGTTTATATAAAGATGATAAAAGCGACCTTAAAATAAAGTTGCAGCTGATGTCATGGCAGATTGAAAGACATAAGTTTTGAGCACCAAAAGTTTAAAAAATATGGTTTTGATGAGTGTACCAAAGTGGAGCCGCAATCTGATGATGTAAACTTTGAGCCGTTTCCCAAGGGAATCAAACGGGAATGGTTTAAAAGCTATTCCAATATAGATAATGAAAAAAAGGGCTACGAGAACGACAAAGTTTGGGGTAAAGAAAATTGCGCTCGTCTGAAGTCAATTTTTGCTGTGCAACATTATGATCGCAGTGGATTTGGTTTAAAGCTGGACACGGTACAGATGTCAGCTGGCCAAAAGGGATCCCAGCTGCGAGGAGCTAGAGATACCAGACATAATTTTAACATTTTTCACGTAACTTGGCTCAACATAGATTTAGTGTAGCAGCAATTTTTGGAGTTCGTCTGCTGAATTAGTTAGCAATTAAGTGATTACTTTTAAACTTTTGTTCATAAGGCTTTTATTTTGAAAACCTTCATCAGTTCCTTAACATGTTTTAGGTGCTTGTTTAAAAATAATTACTAGAAAAATGTTTCATAAAGCCAAAAACTTGGAACCAGAAGTTCTCTTATTATATCTGGTTCTATGTTTCTGGAACTGATAAGTTAAACGATTTATTTCTTACAAAATAGAAGCAATCGTGTATTGCTCTAGTGAACATTATTTTTGACTTAATTTACGCTTCTTGAGTTTACTTCTTACTCTTTCTTCGTAGCTATGCAGCAGGTTGAAGAACATATTGATTTCCTAGGGATCCTGGTCTTGTATATGTATGTTCTGTACCTTCTTAACAGTAATGCTTGGTTATTTCCTGAGCTCTTTGAGTTCTATTTGGTTTCCACATTCAAAGATTATAGACAACTTTTTCAAACGTCAAGTTTAAGCCTAGTATATAGACTATAGTCTACAGACCTCTTTCCTTGCGTTGTCCGGGAAATCATCAAAGTAATCGCTGTCTACCGCAACAGTCAAATACAGACAACCTTACCATAATATTCCCACTGAGCATAAACTTAACATCTTAAAGAACTTTACATGATTAATATATTGCTTAGCGGTCTGGAGGCCAACGCCGATATGTTTTAGGGTCGCAATGCCTGCCGAAAAAAAGATTTCGAAGCACAAAACCATGCTGAGCTTGGTTTTTCAAATATTTTTTATATTTGTAATATTTATTTTGTGGATTTATCTGAAATTATTAACGTTGGATATTATTGGATCAGTTACAGAAATCTAACCTAAATCTACAATCTTCCTATAGGTTTTTTTTATCTGCAGTGGAGCAAGGGATAGCTCTCTTCAATTTATATAGAAATGCTTAGGCAAATAACAACTTTTTGCTAGCGCTGCCAGTGCTAGGCAGTTTATCCAGCAGTTTGCGCTAGCAGACGTAAGCACAACACTAATTTTTGTTACATAGAAAAAGCGTATTAAATATTTGGTTTGAAGTTAAACCAAATCATATTGCAATTTATAAATGAGCAAGACTGAATGGCAATTTAATAAACCAAAATCTAGTAAAGCTTGTTAAAAATTTCATACTTTTATATTGACTTAACGCTTGGCGCTGTACAAAACTAAATATATATATATGCATTTTTTTTTAACATAAAATGAAATAAACTTTACATATACATAGCTCTGAGTTGTTGTATGTGTAGTTTGTTACATATATATATAATGTATATAATATTTCATGTACATTGTATATAAAGTCGGCAATGTTGGCGTCAAACTGTCGCAATAAGCGCAAGGTCATTTTCAAGTTGTTGTTGTTGTTTTTCCAGCTCTTGTTGTTGTTGCTGTTGTTGTAAGTCTTTGCCACCTGTAGAAAATTTGTACCACGTGCGTCATATTTGGATTTTTTAAAAATCATTGGCAGATCTTCAAAGTGAACCGCATACAATTTTCCATACACTTAAGGTGTGCAAGGTGTGTTTCTTTTTTTAGTATAAATATTTATTATGTATTTTTATGTATTCATTTTAGTTGCTAATTTTGTGCAGTAAATGTTGTAAACCGTTGCTTATTGCATTATAATTATACAATATGTTTTGTTTTAACGCGCAACTGCAGGTCTTAACAATTTGCATAATATTATTTATATTGGTCTATTGGCTAAATGTTTATTTTTTTATGAATGCAAAAACGAGTTTTAATGCATTTTTATGTAAAATTAATGATATTTCTGGGTAAAGCGTTGATAGTTGTTGATGATGCTGCTGCGGCTTATCAACAGCAACAAAAAAATCAAAATAGAAAACAAAAAGAAAAAAATTAAAATTGAAATTTTTTTTTTAAATATTCCCAGAGTTTTTCAAACAGAGAGTTGCATTGTTTATGTCTGGCCGTAAGTGTTGATAGGCGGAGTGCTGCGGGGGCAGCTTTGAACGAGTCATAACACTTGACAACAACTGCAGTTGACAGCAGATGACGACAACAACAACAACGGCGGCGACAACTTGGAATCAAAACACGATCTCTGGCGCTTGGCTTGGCGCACTCAGCATTGACCTTATGACTTCTAAAATCGGTAAAAACGTCTTTACAACTTTATGTTGTTTTTGTTTATTTTTATTGAACTTTTTTTTTGGAATATGCTATATTTTTGCTAAAAAAAAACAAAAATAAATAAAAACAACTTTAGACTTTACGTACTTGTATTTTTGGGAATGGGATTTTGGATTTAACACACTATCTATAAAGCGCAGTTGCGGTTTTTGAACATCGTTTACTATTAATTCATTTCTTGAATACTTCAGTTTTTATAGTCAAACATTCAGCAAGGAATCTTATGTAGAACGTACAGAAAAATTCGATCAATATTCTTAAAAAATAATTTTTTAAGAATTTACTAGTTTTTTTTTCTAAAATAGTTAGGAGTCGAGTTTAAAATAAAGTAGATATCGAAGACCCCAAAATTTGTCCACAAATCAGAACAGAACATGTGAAGTTGATATATTGATTTTTGCTTGTCGGTCAGTTCATCTGTTTGTCTGTTCGTACAAGTGCCTAAACTATCGAGATAACGAAAAAATTCAGATTTCATGAGTTCTGTGCTTATAAACGCCTAATAATTATATATGATGGGTGCTGTTGTTATAAACTTTTAAGCAACGAAACTTTTAAGTTAGATTCTTGGTTATTGTTTGAACGCCTTATTTTCAAAAATGATGAGTTTTGTGTGTACAAAAGCTAAAACTTCAGAGATCTTATCATCTCACCAATCTTTCAAATTAAATCCTTGAAAATTGCTTAGAAGAGAAGCTGTCGCATAAACGCCTAAAATTCAGAGATGATGATAAAAATACCCAAACTTAAGCGATGATGTGAGATAGAGCAAACCAAACTATTAAATTTGATTCTTGGTTGTTGTCAAAAGTGAAGTTATTGTATAAACAAACGGCTTATTTTCGAAAATGACGAGGTTTCTTCACACAAACGATAAAACTTCACTGATAATAAAATAGCGTAGCCAAACTTTCAAATTAGATTCTTCATTATTGCATAGAATAGAAGTTATCGTATAAGCGCTTTATATTCTGAAATTATAAGATTTGTTTGTACAAACGCCAAATTTTCATGATGATAAGAGATGGACAATCTAACTTTCGAATTAAATGCTTGATAATTGCACAGACGAGAGGGTATCGTATAAACGTCTTAAATTCAGAGATGCTGAGTGCTGCTCATGAAAATATCTAAACTTCAGAAATGATAGGAGACAGAGCAATCAAGCTTTCAAATGCGATTCTTTATAATTACACAGAAGATAAGGTATAACGCATAAAATTCAGCGATGATAAGCTCTATGCATTCAAACGAAAAAACTTCAGAGATGCTAAGAGCTACGGTAACCAAACTTTGAAATTTCACTCTTGATTATTACAAATATGAGAAGCTATCGTAAATTTAGTGATGATGACTTCTGTTGGTATAAATGCCTAAATTTCAGAAGTGTGAAAATTTATCTTCAAATGCGGTTCGCGAAAATGAAAACTTATATTTTCATACATAGCTTGAATTGTAAATACGAAATGTTACAATTTATCCTTCAATCAATCATCTGTAATGCGTCATTTTCAAATTTGAAAATAGTCGTAATGTAATTTGTAAATTTTAAGCTCAAATTCGTTAATTTATTTAAAACTGAATCAAGCGAGAATGACGTCTTAAAAGACAGGGACCTATATAGTCGATGGCCGAATCCGTACGGCGGTGCTTTAAATTAAAAGAGAAAATTGAATGCTTTTGACACTTATCCAAAAGCAAATATCACAGAAGAACCGATAAGCCATATATAAATTTCATTTCAATAAATAATAATAAGAATAATGTGAAATGCTCTTTTTTTTAAACTCAACTTACCTGAGGCACTGTTTTCATGTTAGGTCCAAGAGACCTACAAGATTAATTCAGCTGGTCTTTGTTTATTCACTGGTATGGGCTTAATGTTTCCGATTAATGAATGATCTGAAAAAAACCAATATAATTTTTTAAGATTTAAGTCATTTTCAAAAAATATGAACTAGTTAATAAGTATTTAGGGTTCTATTACTTCAGAAAAATCAAAAGGAATATTTCTAATTGCATGAATAAAATTAAGCACTTTAAATTATCTTAATAAACAATAACTCTGCTGAGCTGTAAAAAATTAAAAGCTCAAATGACAATTTTAAGTTTACTGTTTAAGAGTGTCCCGAATTCGTTGTGCCGCAATAAGTTTACATTTAACCTTTTTTTTGCTTTTTACAAAATATACATATATTTCATTCGTTTTATAGCCTTTACAGCCACTTTTACCCATATTTAAGCCATTCAATGCTTTTTAACTTGAATTGCCAACTTGACTTAAAGGATATTATTGATGAGCATAGCAATTGAAGGTCGAGTGCCGATACGGCCTAAAACTCAATTGAGTTACTCACTAATTGAGTCATTATTACTATTGCTCACCTACCGAACAGGTACAGTGAGAAAAAAGTCTTTAACTAATTCTTAATTAGTTGAACTGACAGTTGACTGATATTAAAATCCCCAAAAGATTTAAATTTCGATTACGCATAACTTCAAGTCGACAGCTGCTGGTGGGCGATTATCTATGTCTGTGGCATATCTACGACAGGTCAGTGGACAGGTTTTACGGTTCAAAATCACATAAAACAACACAAATTAATTTAATATTATGTTTGTGATTTTTTTTTTTTTGTTTGTTGCCAACAAAAGAACATTTACACGTAAAAAACATTTATATGCTTTTTAAAATGTGAATGAAAAAATGAAACCCACAGTTTGCGTTGCGTAGGTTTTGAATTTTGATGACCAAGCGCAGTCATAAAATACTAATCACAAACAAAACAAAGCTAAGAACTACACTGAAAAAAATTAAGTAAACAAGAACAAAATAGATAAATCTAGTCTTAGAACTCATTATCTGTTATTAGGAATAATATGTTTTAGAAAAAAACTTAAATAAAATACATTTGGAAAATCTTTAAGTTCAACGAACTTATTTCGAGCTTATTATTAGTTGACCTGTGTAGAATGTTCCTTAAATTCGCAAACTTATAGGAACAATTTCTTCGAACTCATTTTAAGAGAGCTCAAATTAATTATTAGTTGATCCTATGTTAGAATGTTCCTTAAATTCGCAAACTTATAGGAACAATTTCTTCGAACTCATTTTAAGAGAGCTCAAATTAATTTGTAGTTGTTCCTTTTTAGAATGTTCTCTAAATTTGAAAACTTATTGAAAAAATCCATTCGAATTATTTTTTATGTGATTCAAAATGAATGAATCATTAAATCAAAAATTATATGGTATTGCGAAAAATGGGTTGGAAAAATACGCACTTTGATTAAACTTTAAGTTGCCAGATCAATATTTAATAAGAAAAAGCGTTATTTTGTAAAGTTTTAAGCTCTGCGAAGGATATATATATGTAGATGGCGCCAGCATAAAATTTGTTTGGTAGAGCACCCAAAGCTGTATTCAAATGAAATTGTTCGATTTGGTTTTGTTTTTGTACGGCAAATTAGTATTTTCATTGAACGGTGACATCATGATGTTGAAAAAAATTCTTAATTGGGTCACATTATTACCATCTGCGCCGTACGATCTTTGTATAATATATTAAGTTTGTGCAAGAAGAAAATGTTTGTAGTACAGAAGAAAAAGTCGAGGACTCCTCAAAGTTACCTAAACTTAGATCAGAGTAATAAGAGAAATGAATATACCGATGTCTAATCGCCTATATGAACTTCTGTATCTAAGAGATAGTAAGAGTTACAGCCACAAATTTTTGGGAAAAAAAACTTTTTGTTATAGAATTTATTCTATATTTTTTATAGAAAGGATATATAATATAGCTTCGATGGGGGTGGCTTGCGTCACCAAAAAGCCAATAAGTTTTGTGTTAATCATACAGTTTTTTTATACAGATATCGCCAATTTCAGCATAAATTTTTTGGTATTTCCGCGCATAAAATTAAATTTAAAAAAATCGGTTATTTAGCGCCTATAGATATAGCAAACCGATAAAAAAAATCAACATACATAAATACACAATTTATCCTTAACACATTCGCTTCATAGAAGTTTATTAGTCTTCCCAAGAATTCGATCGCAACCGGTTGACTACATTAAACAGTAATAAGTATTTTTGAATTCCATTTCGTAACTTTTGTTTATTTCGTCATAAGATTTAGCTATTACAAGCAATTGAGTCAAATTGGTTGAAAACAGTTCCTGGTACTTTAAACTGAAAAACTAAATTTTTTGAAAATTTGTTTTTTAGTGCACAAAACGCAGTTTCAAATGCATCTAGTCAACTCCTCTGTATGTCTGTGTATAGAATATTTTGTAAAAAACTTGGTCGAGCAGTAACTTCATTAGGCTTCGCTTCATTCTGCGCCGCGTGGCGCTTGTTGACATTTGACAGGGGGGCATAAAGTTAACCCAACAAACCGGCAACTATCTGACTTTTTTTTCAATTATTTTATGAAAATTTATGAATGTGCACACAATTCACAAACAAGTGAATTTTTACAGTACAGTTTGGCTTCCTTGTAACGAATTTCGATAAAACAAATTTTTTAATTGACATATTAATATGAAAATGTTAATTAGTTGGGTATTTACTGCATAATATCTGATTCAGTTTTGATATGCAAGCACTTCAAATATAAAGATAAGTTAACAAACAGATTATGTTTAATTGGTTTTATTCCTTTGACCAGCCAGGAACTTTGTATAATCTCTAAAGCAATCTTCCATAAAATC
This sequence comes from Chymomyza procnemis, assembly GCA_035046065.1. Classification (NCBI taxonomy): domain Eukaryota; kingdom Metazoa; phylum Arthropoda; class Insecta; order Diptera; family Drosophilidae; genus Chymomyza; species Chymomyza procnemis. Next base: position 4,508,102 of record JAWNOJ010000013.1, on the reverse strand, counting down.
AAATTATTCATATTATGGCTCTTCAGGTATAGAGATAGCTAAACAAACAGGTCAAGTTTAATTGGTTTCAGTCGCCTGGATAGTCAAGGATTTTTTATGATAATTTAAGTATTTATTTATGTATTTATTATGTATATATGGGTGCAACTAAGTCCAGTTGACCTTAAGATAAGACAAGTTAAAAATATTTAAAATTATGGACCCTCATGGGTGAGTTTTTTATAGATATAGCTTTATTTAAAAACATTTCGTTTTTCATAGTTAAGTTAGTAGTGAGATTCAACTGGTTCATGGTCTATACTGTTCCCAATTTGAAATTTTTTTCAGAGTCAAATTTATCTCGAATTGGAACTAAAATACTATACTACGTGTTAATTTTTCAAAAAATTCCTGCAGTACTGCGACATCCACATTCTAGTGTGCTAGACATGTCCAACAATTCCATTTAGTATATATTTTTTTATTAACAAATCCAAAGTAAACACATGACGATAACCCACTTATTACCCTGTTTAAGGAGAATATTTCCAGCATTAAATAAATTTTTTACAAAAATGTAAATTTTGAGAACATATTGTTTCTGGAAAATCAGCTTCGACTGTCATTTAAAGTGGAAACAACGGACAACTCTACAACTTTTGATAGGAGTTACCAATCAACTAATAATATAGCTCCTTGGAGGCATCATTTCAAGACCATTTATACAGTTCACATACTTAAGCTTTACATTCAAAATAATTTCTTACACATCGAACATCCAGTTGGACAGCGCTTGTACCACTTTTCGTCGCGTAATTCGTGTCGATTTTAAGATTTTCAAATAAATAAAAAAAATATTTTTTTCGTTTTTTGCTTCTACAATAAAAAAAAATCAAAAAGTAACACATTTTCACAAGTGAAAACACACAAATTCATACAATTGATGCTTGACTGTATGCTGCTGTTTAGAAGACATAAACTCATTTTGATAAAGTGGATATGCTCAATGGAAATGCCCATAAAATGTGTCAAATGCTGGAAAATGTCTCTAAATGTGCCCATTGTTTTGAAATTAAAAAACTTTTGCGCAAGCACTGCTCGAGTCAAGTGTAAATTGAACATCTTTCAAAAACAGGTCGAAGAGCTATGAAAATAATATAAAATTAAAAAGTTGAAAATACGTTGGTTCCATAAAATTAAAAGCGCTAATGAATAATTTTCACGCTTATTTTTGAAGGCGTTGTGAAAAAGCGAAAGTTGACTTTGTTTCCCAGCTGAACACATGTTCAGTACCACCTCAAAAAATATGTAACCATATCAAGATTTTCTCAGAAAATGCTGGCCAAAAAAGAATTTGTCTACACAAGTTTGGCATAAATACTTGTCAAAAGGCTTAACAGCAATACTTGTCTTGCATTTTATTAATTGTATAAGCCACAAAGTGCATAAATATGTTAAGACTTAGTGACTTATGACAGCGCTACATGCAATTTGGTTAAAATTCTAAGCCTTAGAAGTTGACCTAAATGGCAATTGTATGGCCTACAGGTGGCACAATATGCCACAGGTGGCCAATAAACGTTTGAGTGCACAAAGTGCTAAAAATACTAAAAAAAAAATAATAATAATAATAATAATAATAATAGTAGAGTAGTATACTAGTAGTATTCATGTGTTTTTCTAAGCGCTTTCATGGTCAAAACTGTGCCTTTTGATTAATGCATAACTTGGCTAACAAAAACAACTTGAAGGCACAATAACCGCTAATTATATTGGCTATCATCAGTTAAATTCAACAAAAAAAATAAAAATAAATAAAATAAAATAAAACATCGAGGCAAGCATAAAAGTTCAATGCACCAACTCCTACACAGACAGCCGTTAAAGCCACCTAGTCCGAAACATATCGTAATACCAAGTCCAAAGGCAATGCAGCATTTTCAAATCCCTTGTTGACCTTAACTTTGAATTGTCAAAAGCGCGCACAAAAAGTTCAAACAAAAAGATATCAAATATAATAAATTCGTGTAGCAAACACAACTAAAAAAAAAACAAATAAATAAATAAAAAATTTTGAAAAAAAGGTATTAAAAAAAATACTGAAAGACTTGCGACTTTTAGGCGACCACATTGGAATTGGCCTAAAACCTAGTGTGATCGTTATGCCAGCCCACATTGTCCATGATTCATTTTCAATAGAGTTGGCCAAACTGTGACGATGCACAGTGGGCCAGCTTGAAATTCAAAATAAATTTACTTACTAAGCAAATGTGTTTTTTAATGTTAATGTCAAACTTAAAAAAAAAAAATGTAATTCCAGCTAAATGCTCAAAACTGCCACAACACGTTTACATCGACGTTAAACTATGTGGAGAACCATACATGGATTTCAATGCCAGTGATGTATTCATAATGCTATATGGTCAACTATAGCTTGCTTTGCGAAATAAAATTTTGCAAAAACTTGCTAAAGCTAAACTTTAAAACACTCGACTTATTGATTAAAAACGATGTCCTACAGTCTATTACTTACGTTTAAGAACGCAAGGTAGTAGCTGCGTGGAAATTAAACTATTTTTAATTGTTATTAACTATAATTCACAATTGGTTTAAGCACTATATCGTATATAACGGCGCTGGATATATTGGATATTTTAAGATTATTATAGTAGTGAGTTTGTAAATTATCCAAAGTAGCGTTAGGCACATTGACTGATTATTGTGATGTAAGTCAATTTTGGCCGTTAATCGCTGCTATATGCTAAGTGGGTGTGAATTGAAGCTTGTAAGTGTTGCTTCTTTATTTTATAGTGAAAGAGTGCAGAATAGAATCCTTTCGATGTATTTTAAGTCAAATATATGTCCAAAAAAATTTTGTGCCAGGTACTATGCACTCCAACCTCATATCATATGAGGCAAGCTTTAGACTTATTTATGACTGGTAAAAGTTGCCTTTTTTTTATCAATAAACTTTAAAAATATTGTTTACCTACAAAGCAAATTTTTCCTAGAACGGACGTATGCAGAGTAGCTTGTAACAAGATTCAAAAGTTCTTCGGCATCGTTTTTTTTTATTACATTTGGTTGAGTGTCATCGAATAGTTTGGAGCACTTGGCCGGAATCAAGTTACACCAATGTCTTTATCTTTTTCAAAAATTGCTTGCAGAAGGCAACATTTTTAAAAGAATTCGATTCCCATTACACTTTTAGGGATTTCCAATATATTCATTTATAATAAAAGAAAAACCCAACGCAGCTGCAAGTAATAACAAAATTATTATGTACAATTAGCATCAAAAATCACATTTCGTCCACTGTGCAGCAACAAGTCGGCACACTTTGGAGCAACAATAAGTTAAAACAGCAACAATATGCATAGAGCAGCAGCAGCTTCCGCTGCATTGAAGCTGCTTCAACCATGTGGCATACATGTATCTATGTGCATATGAGAGTATCTAACAATGTGTTTGCCATGTATCCAGCAAGTTGAGTGCCAGTGGTTGCCACTGCGTTGACATTGACTTGTGGTTTTCAGTTGCCGCCTGTATCTATCCATCTATGTGTGCGAGTGTGTGGGCTATGCCATCAAGCGCCAATTGTTTAACTTGCTTCATTCAAAGTGAATCGTAGAGTCGCGAGGCAACGTTTAAACTTGCCTCTCGTTATGATTAGTCACTTAGGCCCGGCGGCAACTGTTGTTCTTGTTGCCATTACTTGCGGCTGCTTGTTGTTGTTGTTGTTATTGTTGCTGCGCGCGCCAATTCTTGCCACAATTTTTTTTTTTTTGCGTGGTACAACTATTTGTCCTTCACAGCTGTATGGCTACAGCTACATAGACAATATACATTTGTATCTTTTAGCTGATCTTTGGCATTTTTTAACAATTTAATCAATGGCTTGCTCAAATATAGTTATTTGTATCTGTACTTCCGGACTATAGCTATTTTTAGTAACAAATTTTACTCGACCAAGCTTAGTCAGGTTTTATTTTGCTCAATATTTTTTTTTGGCTTTTTGACTGTCATTTGTTTGTCATTGAGCCCGGCAATCGATGTTCGAAGCGCCTACACAAGCTGATTCACTCGCATAGCTACACACACACACACACAGAACCCATTTGGCAAGTAACTCGCCCACAGTGCAATGAAAGCCACGGCTTTAAGCCCAAAACCACCCAGTGAAATTCTTTCTAAGCCAACTACTAAACGAAACCAGTTGCAGGGCCGCACGACATTGAAAACTAACGTAAATTATATATTAAAATAAACTTATATGGAGTATATAACAACAAGCTGCCTTTTATGTAAGTTCAACATTTTTTTGCTATGTGCAGCAGGAACAAAACCTGACTTGTTAGTACTTATTGTTGTTTTTACATAAGCATTTGATTCATAAGAAGACAACAACAAAAATAGTAAGAAAAATATAATAACAAACAACAATTGCATAAATTAAATGCTCTAAAGATATCAAGTGACAAGCGTTAAAAATCCACAAACAGCTAACAGACAAGCCACACCAAACCAAACCATAGACTAGCCCTTGCTGCCCAGCTTGCTGCAACGCTAACCAACTGGCTTAGTTGTGCTCCATAGTTGCAACTAGTTCTTAAAATGTGTGGCGAATCGCAACTCAGAATTAGCGCTTGAAAAATGATCTGCAGACAGTCTGAGACTTGGACTTTGTTGTCAGCCCTCTGCTGCTGCTCTACATATGCGAAAGCTGAAACATTTTATCTTTGATGTCAAAGCACCATGGGGTGCAAAAGTTAGTTCTCTACAACTGCATTAATCAAAGAACTTTAATCATTGATCACTGACAACTTAAGATATAACTATTTTGCATTTTAAAATGTGACAATCCCTACACACAGCTTTCACCAGGCCAAATATAAACATTTCGTTGCTGCTGCTTCTCATCTACCACATCTACTCGCTGAACTAATTGTTCTAGTTTGATAAATGATTAGAAATAATAAAATAGCGTAAGTTAACGCCGAGCATGCATGACCTTGGGATACCCTGAACTATTTTTGCTCTTAAAGAATAAAAACCCACTGTTTTTGTCAAATTAGCTCCATATGATATGGTTAACCGATTTTTATCCAACTTGGTACAGTACCAGAACCTACAGAACATAAAGTTTGGTCATAATAGATTTAACAATTGAAATACAACGAATTTAGTGTACAAAATTATTTTTCTAACCGATTTGCCCCATGGGAGCTATATAATATAATAAATCGACTTTTATAGAATTCATTAAAACCACTTAAATATATATATAAGCCAAATTCAATAAGGATTAGTTGAAAAAGCGACAAACTTAGTATTTAAATTGAATTTATGACCGATTTGCCGCATGAAAGCTATATGATGTGGTTAATTAACATTAAAATCTTTTGAATGCCAAATTTGGTTTAATCATTATTATTATAAACAATGGTTTTATTAACTCAAAGTTTTTAAATATTTTGAGGTGGCACAGATCACCTCTGTGGATGTTTTCATACATCTACGAAAACAAGCAACTAAAATAAACTAGCATTACCCTAGATAAGATCTAGGCGTTCTTATAAACAGACTCACTCCGATCATACTTTAGATATCTTTGGGACATCTCCGACTTATTTTTTAGGTGATATATATTTTCGGCTTGCACAAGCATTGTAAACGCTTTCTATATGGTACACTGATGGAAGTACTCCTATGGAACTCTTCTTAAAGGAATTAGTCGAAGGGAAGAAGATTTTTCAAAAGCAAAATAGAACATTGCCAGCTCTTTGGCAATCGAACTTTACTTTATTTTAAGGATTATACTACTTAAGATTCACTAAAAATCACACTGATCTATGAGAGGTCCCTCTTTCTCTGGAGGTCTGCCGGCTTCTCCTTAACCTAAATATATTTTCGGCTTGCACAAGCATAGTATACAGTTTCTATATGGTACAAGGTAGTAATTTGTAGAACTCTTCTGAGAGGAATTTGTCAAAGGGAACATTTTAAAAGAAGTTATAAGTTTTAATTAAAATGTTACTAAACTCGCAGAAAACACCTTAGACAGATACAACGAATACTGATCGTAATTCACATATCAATTTTTCTTCAAGAAACTTTACATAAAATGGTAAATTTCAAAAACTTAGCTTTAAATTTAAAAAGAAAATTTATTTTTTATTAAATTTTTAAGTCGTGTTTTTAGTTCAGTTTTCTTAAAATTTGACACTGCCAAAAGCGTCGAACAATTGAATTTTGGCTCAAGGAAAATCTAAAAAAACAGCTTTAAATTGCAATAAGAGCGCAACTTGCGAATTGTAAACAACTTGCATGTTCATCATGCTCAGTTTTCGCTAAATTTGTTTATGACTTTAAACTTTTATTGAGTAAAACTGCTCTTGCTTAAGTTAACTAACAGCGATTAGTGCCGATTGTAATGCAGTGAGAAATAGTTTATGGTTTTTAAAGAAAAAAAAAACGAGTATATTTTTTTTTTTTTGGTTTAAATAGCAAATTCCTTGACTGTCCCACATTAGCAGCGAAAACGAAAATTTCCTAAAGTAGTTCAGTTTTGCTGATTTGGCTTGGCCTGGCCTGGTCGTTGAGCGTTCCCACAAGATTTGCAGACTTTTTCTTTGGGTCTCATCTTACGAAATTTCGCACAGCGCCAACTCGAACTTGAACTATTTAGACGTTGATAAATAATAAATATAGTCTGATTTGGCATATAAATTGCTCTCATTTACAGCTGGCTGGGCACGCCACGTGACTAGCAGAAAAAATACAAAAAAATTTGTGGCAGCTGTCAATAGTGTTTGTTTTTGCTTTTTAGGGCGCACAGTAAGAGATACACAAAAGTATTTCATAGATACAATTACAGCATTTGCGCCTGCGCTTTGTAACTCTTGTAGCCGTAAGTTTCGTTTTGCAGCTTGCCATTTGCCACATGAACTTGTAACAACTTGTAATTTAATATATTTTTTGTATTTTATATTATTATTTTTTGTTTTTTTTTTTTACATTGTTGCGCTATTTATACATTTTGTTGCTGTTGTTGTAGTTGTTGGTTATTTGCTATTGTCTTAGATTTCATTATGCGATTTGGCTCAAGCTCGTGTGGGCCACATGGCGTATAAGCAATTTAAAAATTAGCTAAAGTTGTTGTTGCAGTGTTGATTTTTCCCACTTGTTGTATGCCGCATTCAACATAAACATTCAATAATTTGCTTAATTAGGCGTGCACAGCACCAACAACAACTAAGTGACGCCAACTGCGCAGCCAACGTCAACGTCAGCGTTAGCATTTGTGGTGGCAACCGTCAATGCTGTCTAATGGAGTATATCTGATCTTATGACCAACTTATGTCAAGTATTAGCTTAGTGCGCTTAACGGCTGGTGAAATTAGCCAGCTACACTTGAAGAAATAGTTGGTAGATCAAGTTTTATAAAAAACAAATATATTTAAGATTTCTTGTGGAATTTGCATATGCCAAGGTTTGGATGCTGCACCTATAAACTCTGCTAGGTCAAGATGTCACTTTTTTGTGAGCTATCGGATTTTTAAGAATATCTAAATTAATCTTAGCTTTCAGTTTATATGGATAAGAACTTCGTTGTTGAACTTTAAATGAGTATCACTCAGATGTGGGTCTCGGCAGCGTACTCGCCTGTAAACCCAAAGGTCGTGATTCATTTATATTGCAGTGGCATAGCTAGCAAATAGGTAGACGCCATTTATCTAAGAAAATATCTAGCAATGAAAGACACCACCTCTGGGATTCTGCTATAAACTGTAGGTCCCTGTTCTATTCGAACAGCTATTAATAGGGATACCATCATTTAAGGGGAATACTTTTTTTTACTTTTAACATTCAGTGTAGGGGCTGTTGTATTAGCATTTTTATGCCTATTCCATAGTAAGGTCAAGCGAGGGTGTTCTTCTGAGTCCCCTAGTAATTTCTAGTTTCTTTTTTTTAATTCTTGCGCACAAAATCTAATATAAAAATTGTACTATTTTCAAAAACAATGTTTAGAAAGTAAAATATCTTGGATTTTTGCACACAGTCCGATAATTAATCTATTTGAGAATTTATCGAAAGAAAAGGAATATTTGCAAATACAATTTAAACGAAAAAAGTAGAATTATCGAAAAAGTTTGCGTAAAAGCATTTTCACATAAAATTAAGCGGATCTAAATTTTCGAAAATGGGAGCATGGAGATTAACTCTTGGGCGTCCGTTTGCATTATAATTAAATAACTTTTTAATGTAACAAGTGTTTACTATATTTATAAAATACAAAAATTTATAAACAAAACATTAAAGTTAAAGCATTTATTTCTGGAAAATTTTAAAAATGTATATAATAAATGTATTATTGAAATATTTATTAAACAGCTATCAACTGATATAAAAAATTCTACAGAATCTAGAATAAATCATGTGGGAATACAAGTGGTTTCGTAGAGTTCGATTTTCTTTAGACAAAAAATTATGTTTACACTGACTTATTTGTTCTATAAAGTTTTTTCAGCAATAAAGTAGTTTTCGTTTTCGATTTAAAAACAAACACAATTCTAACATATTTGTAGTTTTTGTAGCTTTATAGTTTTTAATTTGCGTTTGTTGGCCGACACACTCGACTCTGCTGGCCGTTGTGCGTTTTTGCGCGACTCAGTGAACAACCCAATTGCTTTTCAGCTTCTATTTTACCAAAAAACCACACGCAAGCTTCTCAGCAACTGAAATTGATACATTTACTGGAATTTAAGGCATATTTTGATTAGTCGCAATTTTTTTTTTCAAATCCCGAACCCAAAAATGCACATTCTTGCAAAGAGTAGACAATATTTGTGAACTGGGCCACACCTTGGCCGGCCAAAATAAAAATGATGCATGCCGCCCATAAATTTGTCCAGACGCGCTGGCTGGCCAAATGTCATGAAGGAAATAGCAACAACACTAACAATAACAATAAACTATGGGCCATGTGAACGTGCCATGAATATACGTAGCATCGATAGATCGCATAGATCTGGCCCACAACATTGTTGCCATGGCTACTCAAATTTGATTGCACATCCAATGAATTGCGCAGTCTTGAGTCTCAGTTAGCAGCGACTTTGCCATTCACGACTAGCGATAATTCAATTAATTGCGAAAATGTCCTAGAGACAAATTCATATTCATACAAACAACAGACATTTAAACGATACAAAGATCCGACAATCCGACAAACTGACAATCAGACACTTAGTCGTGTCTGCGATCGTGTAACATTTCATTAAATTTCATTAAATTCTTTTATGAGTTAGTAAATACGAGTAGAGTGTAATGCAAGTGGAGTCAAAAAGGGGTAAATCCGCCGAGCTTATGCTTGCCAATCAACCTCAATCAGCGAACATCCACAACAACGAAAACAGCAACAAGATCTTGAGACGGTATTACTTACAACCTTAGCTCTCATGCATTTCTTTAAGACTTTGATTTATTTGTGCAAATTATTTTGCAACCAAGTTACAAGTAGTCGATGAGATCCAAGTTTTTTTTTTTTATTTTTTTGAGGGAATTTCACTAAAGCGTGTTTGCACATGTACTCGTTATCTGCAGTACCTTCGTCAGACTGTGGGATTAGTTGAGGTTTTGACTCATTTTTTTTTTTTTTTTTGAGTTGTTGTTGTAAGAGTTATTAGCTATCTGCAATTGTCAGTGAGGATTTATGAAGCACTAAAAATTGTTTTTCTTATGTAACTGTGCAAAGATGTTGGCAACGCGGCAGCTCATCTCAGTTATCTAGCTACTTATAGATACTTATAGCTGTCTCGGAATACTACTTACGTATAATTTCAATTTGTGTTTATGCCATTTGCATAATAAATAACCTACGTTAGATTGTAAATAATTCACATGTTCAGAAAACAACCGTTAAGCGTTGCCTTATAACTTCACGACAATCGACAAACGATAATCATATTGCGCGCTTATCAACAAAGCTGCGACTTTTAATTACAATTGTGCTTTGGGGCTTTGGGCACGGATATCCGTAAACGTGTTGAACATTTTTAACTCTTTCGTGAAGCGTATGGACAACGTTGTGACCCATAAATGAAACTAGGCTCTAATGCAAGCGGTCAGTCATCTGTGCACAGAAACGATTTCATCAGAGAATTGACAAGTTTTGAGCTTATGAGTTAATATGAGGGGTTCCAATTGTCACAGCTGCTTGGAGCACGTATTAGGTAATACCTTAATTAGGAATGGTTTGCCAATTATTATGGGCATTCTGGTACGATGAAATATGCATTTAAAATGCAGGCTTTATATTAAATGGGATACACGCAGAGTTTGTGCTTTTTAAAAAAATAATTTGGGAACAAAGGTAAGTCGTTATGCACGAAGCAAACGTGCCATAACTTGAGAAATATTTTTTTAACTCTTTGAAGTTTTTGCATTAATTCTTTTTGCGAACATTTTTTTTGGTATAGTTATATCTATAATCAAGAGATATATCAAGAGAGACCTTGAGCAGTTTCTTTTTGGTAGTTAAAAACTTTAAAGAAACTACAACTTGTTTATTTGAATTCTACCATTACGGGGGGGGGGGGGGGGGGGGCCCCCCGCGTCTCCCCCCCCAACTTCCCCCGAAATCCTTTTTTTCTCCCTACCCTCCCCTCCCCCCTACATTTCTCATACGCAGCCTTTTGGCAGGCACATATGATGAGGACGGTTTTGCAGTTCGTCGTGTTGTGCCACCTTTTGTCGGAAGCGAGTGCAGCCCTTACTTCCGATGCTTAATATAATAGACTAAATATAGTAAAAAATACTAATAAACTTAATTTTTGAAATAAGTTCAAAATACAGGAAGCTGATTTAAAAAAAAAACGCTCAACAAACAATTCTGGGGTTCAACTGTATTACTTTTAAAAGGCGTTGACTCTATTAACTGAAGCTGTTTAGTTGCAAAATAGGAAAATCCTTTAACAATTTTTTAAAAATAACTTAAGTATCTGTATTTTTAAAAACTAACAAAATATTCTGGCTATTTTGTATATTTTCCGAAATGTATATTTTCTTACTTTATTAAACTTATGCCATTATCTTTACAAAATTAAGCTGCTTTGAGCTTTCGAATTGCTGGCATATTAATTTTTAAATGAAAATTGTTAAACTAATTTATTTAAAAGGCTAAAAAAATTTAAAACAATATTTAATTTGAAATTTAAGCTCCAAAAATGTAGTAAGCGCATTATAGATAAACTTTTTTTATCTACAAATACCACGGCCTAATTTTATGCCATATCAATTTATTGTTAAGAGATTTCTTTTTTATCAACTTTAAAGTTTTAAGGCGACTTAATCGATTTGATAAGCACAAAATTTACTTTATTCTTTATTCATTTAATTTATGAGTTGACTGTTAAATGCACAGAAATTGTCGTCTTACGCGATAAGCTTCTTAATTGATATCTTTCGAACATGGAAAATACTTTCGTTTAGGAATCATTTTTATTTTTTTATTATGCCAATAATAAAAGTGTTTAGCATTTTTGGGGAAACATAAGGCATAGGCGTTTAAGAGTTTTTTGCCGAACTCGAGGCAACTTGAATAAATTAAAATTTTACGCATTTAAAAATGCAGCAGAAATTTGTTGTTTTTCAACAGAAACTTTTTAAAACTATGCAAGAATTAAATATCTGATTCAGCGAAAAATATTTAAAGATACACAAATAAATTTATATTCTTAAACATTTGAAATTTCATTTTAATTTTATAATGCAAGCCAAACAGGTCTTAGTTTTAAATAAGGCATAAATTTATATTTAAAATCTACTAAAAATTTGTTAGTTATGAATATTCAATATTCGCTAAGTGTTCTTGTTAAATTTTGCTAATTTTAGGCATATTTATGGTGAGTCTAGTTAACATCTCAGAATTTTTGTGTAGATATTTTGTGAATTTATTACGACAAATTGTGTTATTATTTGTTACAATAAAAATAAATTAATTTTTACACAAAAAGAAGCTTGTTCGTTTCTAGTGACTAGAAAAGCTGTAGAACTATTTCAAAAAATTGATTTCGTTTGCTTTTCAGTTAATGTTTTAGAAGATTTTTATGACATATTTCTAAAACTATTCCTTCACTATTATCGATTTGCAGATACTATTACGCAAAGTCTTTTTGCGTCTTATGCTCTCATTGTAATAACTCTTACGATTTCCTTCCCTACAAATGCTCTGTTCAATCCATCTCCATCCATATCTCTTAACTTATCTTGATTCGCGAAATCGAGCTTCTTTGTCTAAATACCAACTAGGAACCCCCAACGGTAGCTTTTGTTAGGAAATGTTTAAACTTTTATGCTACTTCCTGTTTTTCAAATTTTACGTTGTAAATATAAGTTCCTAGCCAGTCCCAGATGGTGCATATCTTTCAAAATTCGGGCTGGTGATATGGATTATAGCTGCAAAGGCAAGAAAGTTGGTTTGATGATCGACCAATCTAAGACCAAATATATGACATTGTCTAAATACGTCGGGAGAAGACCACGAAATCTCAGCATAGGTGATTATCACTTCGAAGAAGTTGACAATTGTGTTGATAAGCAATGACAACAACGCAAGGGACTGCATAAAAGATCGGATTGTATCAGCCAATAAAACATACTACGCGCAGAACAAAATAGTCAGGTTAAAACTACTATCGAGGACATGCAAGCAATCATAAGGCCTATAGTCACATATAGAGCAAAAGTTTGAACAGCAGCTAAAGAATCCCTAAGAATTATTTAAATAAAAATACTGCCAAAGTTAAATGAACGCTATGACTACATTCCAAGGAACATTGACGAATTGTTGAGCTTAAACCATGGCAAAGATGTTGTCAAATTTATTGAATCCCAGAAGTAAAGTTGGATAAGACAGGTATCAACCAAGAAAGCACCTAATTAACGATGACATTTTGAAGATGGAAGTAGGGAACTGGCGTGTCCTTGCCAACAACAGAGACGAATGGAGAAGCATTGTTGAGAAAGCCAAAACCCACCGTGGGTTGTAAAGCTGAATGATGATGATGATACGGATTATATTGTATTATTGATATTATATTTTCCTTATTTAATGTTTCTTCTGTCTACCTATCTTCCAGTGTGGCGGCGCCTAGCAAGTTAATGGCCAAGTAAAATAAAAGTAAAGTTATATTGTTTAATTATAAGATCATCTAGACTTTGTTGTATCCCCAAATTAAAAAGATATGAATAAAAAATAAATAAATAACACAATAAATTTTCGCAATTACTTTGGCATTAAAAAAACGAAGTAAAATATTTTGTTCAATAAATATACGGAGTTAAAAACATGAGTTACATCCAAGAGAAGCTTATGAATTCTCGATTAAAACTTTAAAAAACTTAAAATTCGTTTCTACAAAATGCTGCACACATCGATAGACAAAACAATCGATTGAACCGGCATCTTAGAAAACTCACAAGACTTACTCAATTTTCTGAGTATGTGTCATGGTATAATTATTAAAGGTAGCGACATTAGTAGTAATAATTGTACCATGGCATTCTGCCGCAGCACACTGTGTAATTAATTTAGAAGAGTTTTATTCATTACTGCAATAAACAGTAGCCTAAGATTTACAAATTTTAAACAAGTTTCATTAGGTAAGACAAAGAAGTACACATTTAGTTCGTAGCTACATTGATTGCCATAAGCATTTTTTTTCGTTCCTAAAGCAGAACGCCCCTTATACCAACAACATATAATTCATTTTATTATTTTTCTTTATATGCCACTCTTTGTATGCCACTTGTTGACTGCAAAACAACAAACAGATATCAAGTTTTACGCACTGTTATTTTTTTTGCCTGATTTTATTAATAAAAAGATTTTTTATTACTTTGAATTAAATCGCATAAAGCAAACGCATAAAAGTTACTTCGTACAAACAAAATGTACTCGTACTGTCACAGCATTGTTGCTTCCGGTACATAATAGTATTGAGTTATAAGTGGCGGGGCGGGTGTTGTTACAGTGACTGACTGCGCCCCACTTTGGGCGCCAAACAAGTTGCCTATGCTTAGGTTTGGCATTTTGAGGCAAATTTGATCGATGACTTTGTAACGAGACATTGAGTCGGGCGGCTTTACTTTTGATGGTCAAGTTGTTGCTATTCTTTTTTTTGGTATTTCTTGTTTATTTAATTAATGTGAAGCCAAAGTTCAAAAACGTATAACAATTGTTGTACTTTGTACATTTGACAGGTTTTTCGCACAGTGTAAGAATTCAAGTGAAACAGCGGAAACCGCATTGAACGCCTGCCACTAACCGCAATGGCAACGGCAACAAGTACAACAACAAAAACAATGTAGGTGAAACAAGTTCCCGCTAAAATGCCAAATAGATGCAAATCAATAAAGAGTTTTTATTTCCAAGTCTTAATAGAATTTCAAACGAACGATGGCAAGGCCCAAAAATTATAAAAACTAAACCGCAAGCGAGCGCAGACATGAAACCAAATAAACTTTTTAGTTAAATTATGAACGACTGTGGAATACACTAGGGAATTTGACAATTAAGATTGTGAGCGTTATCCATCATAACGCTGTATTTGGTCTTCTGCATTTTTGTACCGAACAACTTCTACTCATTTAAGGAACGAATTTTATATGTATATATGTGTATTATTTTTCAATCCACTTAAATTTGTATGTATATCTCGGCATCACAATGGGCCGTGCTCGGCCTAAGTGTGCCAAGGGGATACTCCCTTTGGCAACCGCTCTAACCTAACCTAACCTGTATGTATATCTCAGCATAAAAAAAATATTTATGGCATAAGTGAATTAATAGGTATATTAATTCCTGAAAGTCTCCCAAGTTTATGTCTTTTGAATTTACTAAATTAAATTCGGTAAAACACAAATCTTCTGGCAATTTAAATAACGAACATTGCTTCTCTTCAGATCACCTCCAGATCCCTAAGTTTTTAGAAGACGTAGACGAGCTTTGCTATCTAGCTAGCAAAATCATAAAATAAGGCGGCGCAAAGTCAGATGTCGAAACGCCAGCATGAAGCCAATTCTTCCGTTCAGCTCTGAAACTAAGCTACTTTCACACCCCATATGTCGACGACTTAATACCTTTATAAACAAATGCCTCAGAATTCTGGACATGACGATATCTTTGGGCAATTTCTCCTAATCCCCAACAGCTACTACTAAACTGAGCAGCGTAAATTAATTTTCGTAGAGACTCAACCAACATTGTAAAAATGGCTTTTCAGTGGAATTCTCCTGGCAGTGCGAGTTTGAGCTCTAAAATCATCAGGAAAACCAAGAGAATACAAAATTTATTGTACCTAGTTGATACTCGCTCCATGAAACCTGTACAAGTACTGTACAAAAACCATTATAATGCCACCTGTCGTGTGAGGCGTCTGGACGCTGACAAGGATCGTTGCACATCTTTTGTAACCATTCTATGCTCCGTCTAGGAGCGATATATTGTACTGTAGAATGTAGAATTCATTATTTCATCGTATTTGTCTTAAATCATATAACGTCTAGTTATTTTTATTGGTTGTTTCGTATCGTTATCAAGGAATATAGCAAGAAATAAAAATTTCTAAGAAAATATATTCTCCACATTCCAATATCATAAATGCTTGTACTGAAACATTCATTTTCTAAATTTTCGCAAAAACAGTACGCAATCGGAAAATCAGTATCTTCACATCAACAGATAAAAAAATTAATAAATATTCAAAAATAGATTTTTTAGTTGTACTTCTGCTTGCAAATAATGATAACGCCTATTACAGGTTAGTTTGCGAGATCCTTAAATAATCCATGCCGAGATTTTCATTAAATTTAACTTAACTATTTGTAATTCCTTCTAACAATATCTCACAAAATTCTAATTCATTCCATTTTGTATTTCTTATAGTTTCGCACATCTTTCAGCATAGAACTACGCATACCGCTTACAGGGTATAAACTACTCGTTTGTATAACCGCAGGCCAAAAGGCGCCTTGGTTGTTTGAGCCAAGTTTTGTTTGCAGATTTTGTTTGCAAATAAAATTTAATTTGATTATGCAGCCCTTTATGGTTTAGGGGCATGTCATAAAGCAGCAGCAGCAGCATATCATAGTCTCGTATGACTTGATCTAATTTATGTGAGTTCGTTTAGCGATTAACGAATCAATAAATTAGCAAAATTTAATAAGAAGCGCAAAAAGTCAACAAAATCGACAAGCGACCTTGAGATAAACACAAAAAAAAAATAAAATAAAAAATCACACTCGAATCTTAAATGTGCGCGCTCTTTCGCGCTATCTCAGGCATATCCAAGTATTTCGAGCTTGTTTTCTGTGCAAAATCTTTGATCAACAATTTAAGCTGAATACATAAATATTTATGCATGTGCACAAAAGCTATATACAAACATAAAATAAATCTCATGGGATCCCATAAGTGTTTGAAAAAAATACCAGAAATTACGATATTTGAATATCCAACTATGCGGGAGGGTAATAACATTTTATAATAATAAATAGTTTATTTTTCCAATATTTTTTTTTGTTGTTGTTGTGCAACTAACCTTCAGCTTTTTGACATTTTATTGACTCAATTACTTATATATCTTTTAAGTTTAAATTTGTTATTTTTTTTATTTGCCAACTTAGAATGCAAATTTAATGAGCAAAATATGCAAAACATAAATAAATAATAATAAATGCAATGCTAACAAATTAACAGCTGAGTAAATTTCTCCAAGGCAATATTATAGATTGCAGTTCTAAAAAAGGCAAAATGCCCTACAAATTAGCTTAACTCATTAATTGAAAGAAATACAAAACAAAGCGGAGAGAAAGCTTTATGTACAACGGAAGTGTAGAGTAAAGTAAATAAATAAGAATAAATAAAGTTACATTTCAGAAAAATAAGCATACTTTTTGTTATGCTTGAAGAATATTCTCGGAAAAGTGAGTCAATAGGCTGTATTTTTGTGAGAATGTGTCATCATGAATATGCACAAAATTTAAGATTTTAGTTGAGTTGTTTGTTTGCTTCAAAAATTAAGTTACAACTATTGCTGTGTAGAGTTTATTAGAAAAATAGCTTTCGAGATGATTTTTTGTTTGTTACTTGACAATAAGATTATGATAGAAAGGTAAATAATTATTGCATAAGCTTTTACACGGTGCCATTGACTCCATTTCACTTCTTAACCAAATTTCTTTTACCATTCCGTTCAGACTAACACGTAATTTGTGAGCTCTGGCACCTACCATATTGTAGATCAAATTATGCATTATACGATCCTTTTCGTAACTTATACGCAAATTATAATAACCTCTACGATTTGCCATCGTATCTTAACTTATCTTGATGCACTAAATCGAGCGTCTTTGACCAATCATGAACCATGATAACCCAACTCAAAAATTCTACTTTAGAACTTAGGTAAAATTCCTAGATTTATAAAACAAATTTTAATGTTATTTTTTCGTAGTGTGCAAAATCATCAGCGAAACCAAGAAAAATTCAGAATTTATTTTACCCAGTTGATCCACACACAGGGATTAGCCTTCTACGACCATAGCTTTAGTTTAAAAACGCTGCAATAATTATATAAACGTTTTCAAGCCAAGGAGTCAAACTTAAAAAACCACAGCTAGTACTTCCTATTATTAGTTTAATTTGCTTTTGCTGTGCGCAATTTAATTTTTATATAACATCAATAATCATAATAATCGTTTATAAATGATAAATTAATATGAGAAAAAAAAACGCATAATGTAGGGGCGTTAAGCGCTTCACACGACTAAGTAACAAATGAAAGGTAGAAAAAAATTATATATAAAAAAAAAACAAAAACAAAAAAAATAAAATCATCATCAGCTGAGTGGCCGACAAGTTGCCAAAATTGGCAAGGCTTAAATGGACCGCTGATTGCTAAACGAAGATAGCAACACTTGTAAGTTAGTTTCCTACTACTTTTGCCCGCCCACCTTTGCAGAGATCTGAGTATAGTCGTCAGAGTCATCTATAATAATTCAGTTTGTTGGTTATTTATTTTTTGCAGGTTTTACGATCTCTCGACTGCTTCCAACTAATTTATGTGTAGATTTTCAATCATTGCGTGTGGGTTGTTTTTCGGATGGGTCAGTGGATTGTTATTGTTATAGTTGTTCTTCTCGCACTGCTCTGCTTTATATTGCCTTTGTCTTTTGTATTCTGCTCAAGTCAAGTGTAAGCAGTTAAGACCTACACCTTGTCGTCTGCTTAACCAAAAAATACAACAACAAAATTGCAATTTACGCGCTCACCATAAAAAATATAAAAAATAAAGCCGAAAATTACTTTTGGAAAAAAAACAAGAAACAACGTAAAACAAATTTTTTTAAATGAGCTGATTTATGGCTATTTGATGAGCACATTACGCAGCAACAGAGGCGTAGATACATTCCCAGAGCTCCCAGTCAGTTGCTGTGCTACTGCTAACCAAAAAAAGAAGTTATTGCAGCGTACTTAAATTTATGTTTCAGCTTTATTGTTTTACTTATTTTTTTTTTAACTTATGACGCGCACAAAAATGCTAATTTGGCGGAGTTACAATATAATAATAACAATACAATACTCTTTCTAAAAAATAAATACTATAGGGTCTAGCACTTTCTGTTAACTCACGATTATTTTAAAGTTTAATTTAAGTTAAAAAAATACTTTTATTTATTAAATGCATAAATAAATGTTAATTTGCAGGCAAAACTTGCTGGCGCCATCTATCTCACTCATTAACAATAAGTTTATATATGGTCACACTAATTATTTAGGCAGCGCGTTTGTCACGCTCTTGTACACGCTTCACACAACTTATCTCCCTATCCTCAGAGACAGTGCCAAACTGTCGCCACAAATGCCGACAATACTGCTCTTCTTTCAAACACCTACCCACCAAATGACACCTCTGCTGCTCTATAGATACAACTAGCTGCCTCAACCGAACCTTGGCTGCGCAGATTACTGTGAACGGAGATACGTTCACACAGTGCATATTTGCTCGACGTAAGGGAAACTGCCCACGCGTTACCCTGTATGTAATCAGCAGCCCTGTTGAGCTGACTCCCAAGTACCTTATCATGATGCTCGAGACGCTACTAAAATGGCGTACGGACAATCTGCGCAAAAGCCAAGAAGCTGTCGAGAGATTGAGGCAAAAGCAAAGCCAGACTCAAGCTGCTGGTTTGCTCAATTATTACAAAGCCAATATGGAACTACGGAATCCTGCTAGAAATAACTGCAAGCTCCTCTAGCCGCAGTATCATACAACGCCTCCAAAATAAAGCCTTGAAAATGGTCTGAGGTGCCCAACCACACCATGACAATGTGACAAAAAGCTGGGTTTTCCCTGTATTCAAGTAGTAATAAGTCTAGCCAGCGCTGGAAACACCGAGAATCTGTGCAACCAACCAAACGTACTGGCAATCAACCTGCTAGACAGCAGCCAAACCAAAAGGAGACTTCCTAGAGCTAGCTTACGAATAGTCATAAAGTTCCTCAACCAATGATAAATGATAAACTTTTAAAGGTCAACTGCGGAAGTCTCTGTTAAAAATTTATTTATTGTACAAAAAGGATCTAAAATAAAGGTAAAAATTTGTTACCCAGAGAAAAAAATAAAACTTATAATTAGAGTCAATATTTTCAAAGCAGACGAAATGATTATCATGGTGCATTTTGAATTCCTTCCAACCGGTCAATGTTAATAAGGAATATGAGTTGAGTGTTATGCGTCGTTTACGTGAAGCAATTCGTACCAAGAGGCTAGAATTGTGGCAACAACAGTTGGTTTTTGCAACATGACAATGCACCGTCATACACATCACTCGTAATTTGTAACCTTTTTGCCAAAAATTCCACTCATATCGACCACAACCGCGTTATTCGCCTGATTTGGCTGCTATTCGCTTAACTTAAAAAACCACTTCGCGGTAATCGTTTTGAGTCGATTGAGGGGATACAAACGAAATCAAAAAAAGGAACTAAAGACGATCCCGGAAAATGAGTTTTCTGACAGTTTTGAAAACTAGAAAAAGCTCTGACAAAAGTGTATTGAATTGGGGACGGGGAATAATTTGAAGGGGACGAAAAGGATTTAGCAGAATAAATAAAGATTTATTGAAATAAAAACAAATTTCCGATATATTACATATGTTTATTGGAACTTCTGCAAAGATTAAAAATAACAAACATGATGTTTTCGAAATATTAGGGTCTCAGACACTAGAAAAGATTTATGTGCCTGAATGCGGCAAGAGCCAAAAAATCTCTTTCCTTCAATAAAAGACAGCTCCGGTTGCTGCTAGGCAACTACATTCTCAGGTACCAGGACCTAATGTACATTCCACAGACTGGTCTAGCTCAGTTGCTGAAAACATTAAAACTGAACTAGAAGAAAGTGGGAACAATAGACTCATGGGGGTCGCATACATTACATTACATTACAAAATATTACAATTCTTCTAACAATTCAGTTCAAATTTGATATTAGTTTAGCTTTCGGTGCCAATTCTTTTGTCTTATAATAGTTGAATTTCGTGTTGTTGTGCTTAATGCTGGTTCTCCACACTCTTTATATTATTAATTTTTTTACGTGGGCTTTAGAAACACCCACAGCACAAATCGCACAAGTTGTCAAGTTGTTTGCTTGGGTAGCTTTGGTTCTGTGTTCTTAGCAGTCAATACAACAAATAAGTAAATAAAACATATGAGAAAAAAAAACACTACAAAATTTTTTGTATATAAAATAAAAAACCGAAAAAATGTACACAAAAAAATAAAACTTAATGCTGGTCGCATTTATTATTGTATCTTGTGGTTTTTATTTATTTGTTGTTTGTATTGCGGCTGCATTTAAAATTAATTCTTGCAATTGAAACATTTCAACACGTTGAAGTTGCTCTCGCGGTCGCAGTCGACGTTGACGTTAACGTTGACGCTGACGCATGCGCAGCAGCACAGTCAACGTATTGCCAGCTTCGTCTAATTGCAGTACAGCAAATTACTCATACGCCGCATATGCCATAATTACATTTGCTTGCAAATCAACCAATAATTTGTTGTTACAGTGTTTTTTGCTGTTTTTTATTTTGTTTTTTTTTTTTTGCAATTTTATTGCGTGGGCTGCCAAGTTCTAGCTTTAAAACAATACAAAATTAATTTGAAAATAAAATGAAATAAAAAATAAAAACGTTGGCGCATCCTCCAAACAGCAGCTGCATAACAATATAACTTTTTGTTGCTTTTTCATTATTATTTATGGTAACTTAATGTTTAGCAAATATTCAACGCCCTGACTGCTTGAACAATTGAGAGAGCTAAAGATGTATGTATTGACAAACTGACTGACACTTTGACTGCAAATTCATTGCTTTTATGCGCTTATTTGCATATTAAAACAAAAAAAAAGATTGTTTAGGTACATTGATGTATTGGTATTTATTATAGCCAAGTTGCCGTGTATCTGTGTGCCATAGTGGGCATTGTGGTTAGTTGTAGCACTGAGCCAGAGAGCAAGAATCTTGTTTGTAGGCTGTAAAAAAATTACGCATTTAACTTGAATCGTTCAATTTGTTTATTTGTTCTTATTAATTAAACTTAATTGCATATTAATAAAACAAAGAAATGCTGTCGTCAATATGGCATTTGAAAATTATTTGTATGCAACTATAAAATTGAGTTAAGACGCCATAAAAAATTTAGCATTAAGTTACGTACAGTTGCTGCTTCGATAACTTAGTGGCGGACACAAACTTCTCTTTGTAACTTTTGTCTAAGACTCCTCCCCAAACTTTTGACCCATATAATTTAGTTGGTAAAAATTTTGTTTTATTTTAGATTTAGTTTTTAATTGACAAATTTGGCTTTCGATTATATAAAAATAATAATATAACTTTATCGATAGACCTGCTACTTAGGAAATTAAGCAACATATTGCCAACTAAATGAATATCAAAATAAAACCTATGCATCGACCAATGAATATATTCGTTGCTTATCTGAATGTGTGTGATTGGAAGGTAACAAGACTTACGTTTACGTGTAAAATAAATTACGCTTGTCTCATTAATATTTAATTTTCCAGCTGCGAAAGTATCTGATAAGGGATTGAGTCACTTTGAAGAAATATAAGAAACATTTAATAATAAAAAATTATAGTATTTGAATATAAAACATGTTTAAATACATTTTAAACGATTTTAAATAGTACGAAAAATATATATATTTCAGAAGTTTTGTTAAGTATTATTTCAGAGAAAGAGACCGTTTGGGAATAAATTTAAACTAAAAATTATACAAAAAATGGTCAAATCTGAAGTATTTTAAAAAATAAAATTGAACACGTTCGAAGCACTTCCTTATTCTTGATTTTGTGACTTTTAAAATATTATAAATATATAATTTAAAATAAAGAAAGCATCTTTGTTATATTAAACACAAAAAAGTCTAGTATAAAATAATCGATAGACTTATGGAAGCAATACGCTTTTATATTTGGTACTCCAAAATTTTTTTTCTCTACC
This sequence comes from Chymomyza procnemis, assembly GCA_035046065.1. NCBI lineage: Eukaryota > Metazoa > Arthropoda > Insecta > Diptera > Drosophilidae > Chymomyza > Chymomyza procnemis. The sequence continues at coordinate 4,485,530 of JAWNOJ010000013.1, read as the reverse complement.
TTATCTAGTAATAAAAAAAATATAGATTTATAAGCGTCACAGATTTTTATATTTAATACTTAAAGTTGTCCTGTGACTTCATTCCATAATTAATCCACTAAGGATCACACTGATCTATGTGGGGGCCTGCCGGCTTTACGTAACCTAATGCCATAATGCATATCTCGTTTGGGACATACCTCAAATTAATTTATTTCCAAAAATAATCCAAAGTTACATTTCTTAAAACTTTTTATTAGTTGAAAGCACTAAAATAATACGGCAATCGCCAAAAAATGCAAAATCGATTTATTTATCGAAAGGAGCAGTGGTGCTGCTTATTATACGAAAATGATATATGTTTACTAAATTCGATAAATTGGTTGAATTAAAAAAAAATTAAAACCAAGCGAAGTATACAACTAAAAAATAAGAACTCAGGAATTTTATCATTTATTAGTTTAAATTATAATTTAAATCTTATATTTCATAAACAAAACAAACTTACACAGGCTAAATACGAACTCACAGAACTAAACGATCGATAAGTGTGACTCAGCAACATTTCAAGCCAAACATTAAACAATTTTATATTTTTTAGCAGCTAATAAATAAGCGTTTAAATAAAATATGCCCAAAATTGTTGATATATGTTAACACACTTATAGCCAAAAGCCTATTATATAATAAAAGTAGACTGCATTCTACAATTGTTCTTAGTTAACTGAATGACCATTATAATAAATTTCCCATTAGGCAACTGCCTTCAAACCAGACCTGACAAATCAGTTAGTCACCGCAATTTATGGCCAAACTACGTTTAGGGACTTTCTATTGTACAACTTTGCAATGACGTTGCAAAATCTATGCCTTTTATGCCGGTGACAAACTTAGATAACAATTAGCAAATAAATTTTTTGGTTTAAAATAAGGAAAAATCATGCAAATTTCAATATTTATTCAAGTGACAAAAGCCAAGCACGAAAAAGACAAAAAAAAATAAACTACGCTTGACTTTTATTTGGGTTTTTTTTTCTCTCAAAAAACTTTTTTGCGAAACAAGTAGTTGTATTTCCTTTTTAAAAACTTATATTGACAATTGGCGGAAAGTTTGAACGTATGAGTGTGTTAGTCAGAGTGTGTTTAGTCAGTCTATAGGACAAAGTGTACGCGTGTGTGTGTGAGTTGACATTAAACCACAGTCGAAGCGACAACAAGTCCGCCATATTTGGCAATTGACTTTGGACCAAATGACGGACTGAAAGCGAACCAGGCTTATACGCATAAGTAGCAGAATCTAAACACATGCATAGAAATTGAAACACAGAAATACACAGAGTTTAGGTACAGCTTAGAGCTGTGCGTGATTCGTGAGCGTGAACGTGAGTGAGTCAGTGAATGTTGAGTTGCATGACAACCGTCATAGCCAGTCGTGCGATGCACAACGAATGCAAGCAATTAACTGCAATTCGTTTGAAAAACATGTGTTATAGATTATAAATTTACAAAAACCTTGAAGATAATGTTAATATAAAAAACTGCCTTAAGTGTTATTTTGTCAACTTTCACGTGAGTCACGTGCGCCAAACTCCAGATGCTCACGTTACCAACTCTAGCCGCGATAACGATTACTTGCGATCACTTTTAACTGTTTTTGCTGCCCACAAACGATGGTCAACGTTTGATAAATACCATATATACAACTTTTTTTTCCTCTTACTATATCTTTTTCCTATTTGATTTTATAAACACAAATTGACACTTCAAAAATTGTTTGCCAAAAAAAAAAAATGAAACGAAACAAACGCTTGTTGGCACTCCAACTTGAAAGGCGGCAAAAATTGTTGGATTCTCCACGCCAACACATAAGCAAGCAAACACACCGCATATACCCTCTCCCTTAGAGCCAACTAATACCAACTGCATTAGCATGGCAATCAATTTGAATTAATCCAAAAGATCTTATAATTTTTTAGCCGCTAGGCAACTTTAAATGCCAACTGGGGCGCACACATATCAATATCTAAAGAACTTTGCAAAAAAATAAAAATCGAAACCGAAAATATTAATTCGCAGAATTGGCAAGGCAGGTAGCTGAGTCTCTCAAGTAGCTAAAGTTATTTTATTAGCTATTGGCCCACTTGTTGGCAATGGATTATGCTTGGTAACGGCAAAGATCTAAGCAAACTCACATAAATTTATTATTTGATGACCAAGCAAAAGAAAAACACAAAATATTGTACAAGTTACAAAATATACTTAGATAATGTTAAAGCTTTACCAACTTTATAACTTCAATTGATATCTATAGTTAATTGTTTGTCTTGCGATTAGTTGGCAACTGACGAGAACAACAACAACAATTCAGAATCGGAGGCATAAACATTTAACAAGTGTGAACTGCTTATCGATGTTGTACGAGCCCATTGAACTAGTTTTTCCATTGGTTGTAAAAACTAATGACAGTTAATTAGTAATAAAAATGCATTCAAATGTCAAACTGCATTTTAACTAAATATGATTTGTTGAAAGGTATTTTTTTTAATGCCTGATTAAGCGGAAGTCGCTCAAAGTGTTCGCTTTACAATAATCGATCAAATGGTTTAGAACGTTTTATTGTTAGAGCATTAAACATTAAAACGTACAATATATTTAAGTAGAAACATATCATAAATGTGGATTTGAAAAAATTCTTGAAGAGAATTAAGATACTATAGGAGTTTGTTTCTTCTCAATCAAAAAAATATAGTTATATTTTGTGAGGAAGCTAAAACAATCTGTATTTTAACGAATTACAAGGACAAAAAATGCAACTTTGTCTTCAATTACAGCAAGCTCCACCTATTGCAATGCCATACAACATCTTGCATCAAGCTGACTGTTCCCTGGGTTCAAAAAGTGGCAAGATAAGCCAGCGCTAAATATACCAAGATTCCGCACAACCAACCAAATGTACAACCGATCAAAGAAAACTCCGAAGAATACAGTCCCTAGACCTTGCTATGGAATAGGCATAAAATTCTTAATACCCCAGTCCCTACCATAATGATAACCATTACAATTTCGATCGTGAAGACTGTTACAAAAATTTGTATTATACATTTCACCAAAAAGAAAAACATGGTCTTTAAAAAATAAATATTTTTAAAACTATTGAGCATTTTAGTATTATCTATGACTAAAAGGAATACAGATTTCAAATATTACAAATAATAGAGATTCAAATGTACCATGGAAAACTTAAATAAAATTAAAGTCTTTTATGCAAAAAAAGGTCATCAAACTCTATAAAATACTTCTGAAATGGTTGCAGCACGTTCAGCCTAGCGTTAAACCAAGCTCTGATTTTTTCAACAACCTGGGAGGAAATCGTGTTGAGAAACACAGCGTCATACAACGAAACATCAATATATTTCGTTATGATTAAAAACAAAACTGAATCTGGATAACAGATTTTAAATATTTTCCAAGTCTTATACGAAATTAGGGGAGGCCAAGATTCAACTAGAATCGTCGCGCCACTAATGATGATAACGACACGAAATAATATGAAAATTTAATTGCAGTATGAAAAATTGAAATATCATATAAGTTGTGAATTTTAACGTGTCAATAGGCTGTTATTTCAAAGTGAAAATATTATAATTACTTTTTTAAAACCTTTTGATATGAATATATAAAAATATTTGTGCATTCCACAACCCACTTTTTCTACATAATATTTTAGGTCAAGCTTATTCAAAATTTGATTTATTCTTAAAAAAAATTATTAAAAATTTAAATAAGGCAAAACTATTTTTATTTACCACATAATACTCCCAAAATCCAAGTTTCAACAAAAAGACCAGATCAAAATAAATATTTGATCACAAAATATATAAAAAATTTACTTCATTCCAAGTCCATTAGTTTAACTTTATTTGCATTTTATTCAATATTTAACCGAAAACTCTAAGTCTATCTTGAATTTTAAACTCATTCAAACTAATTATCATGATACCCTTTTTTTTTAATTGTAATATTCCTTGCTTGAGTTGTAATGATTTTTTTTAAATATGTCATTACCAAGTCCAAGTAGAACTACACTATGTTAAATATTACATTTCTTACACAAATGTTTTTAAATAAACTTACCACACAATTCGTCGTTGCTTTAATTAGTAAAAAGTTACAGTGCAGCCAATTAGAAAAAAAACACCTGTTCTGTGTTTTTTTTTTGTCGTTTTCGCTTGTTGCTCCAATTAGTGAATGAGATTAATTGCATTTATCGATAGCACTTTGTTTTGATTTTGTCAAAATTATCGTTTCGATTTAGTTGCATTTGTTGTTGTTGCACTTCTTGTTGTTTTCATAAGATGCGTCAAACATTTGCAAACAACAATACACGCACATAAAACACATTGCACTACTAATGCGCCCACGCAACGTGCCACAACTAAACGCGTTTATTGAATATTATGTATATGTATGTGGTAGTATTTGCAACTGGCTCTGTGCAAGAACTCGTACAACGCGCAGCCGCAGCAGCTACCTTCAATAATATTAATGAATGAATTTCAAAAAAAAAAAATATGTTTATATATAGTATGTAAGCAACGCGAAATCAACTGCTGCACTTTAAGATCGTCCGAAAACACAACCGCTTCGATCGAGCGCTCGCGAGATACGAATCCCAATAAAAACATCGAAGCGCGTAAAACTTCGTTGATTAACGTTTTCTGCCGCTTCAAAAATGAACCAATGTGCGCTTTTTGAGTCAGTTCAAATGAATTGAATCACTTATGTTCATGCTAGGTTTGCATCAAATATTTATTTGCGTTCAAATGTATTGCCCAAACGTAGCTATTTTATTTTAAGTGCAATTCACCAAAATAAAAATGCACTACATAAACTTTTGAAATCATTTTTTAATGCTTTGATACTATTGGATGTATACTTAGTATTGAATTCTAGTTATTAAACATTAGAATTTTATTTTTTTAATACAATATAAAAATTATATGCAAAAATAATAATATTAATAATTACTATATTAACTAATATTACCTGACTAATTACTTGCGAGTTTTCCAAAGCTTTTATTTTGCTAAAAGTTAATACTTAAAAATATAATAAAAAAATCTAATCAGATCGAGAGTAAATTCTCATGTCTATGCAACAAACGCTTTGTGTGGCCATCAGCAACTTTTTACAAAAATATAGAATCTTTATGCGGCATGTCCTTATAGGCAGATAACCATATATTTTGCTTACAGACGTTAATTGTAATATCGTGTAAAACATTTTAGCAAGCGGCATATAAAATGTGTTGCCTAAATAGACGCAAGAACATGTCCTTTTACAAAGATTACCATAAAACAATTTAGCATTTTTTTTCTTACTCTTGCCTCGAATGGTTGCTGACTTTTTATAACCATTGGATGCTAATTATTCACAATCACGAAATTCTCGAAGTGCATCGTTTTTTTTTAAGTTTTATAACTTATGCGTAGCTGCCGAAGCAATCCTGCTGCCCAGCACACTTAGGTCTTTTATCTCTATGAAACCTATTAACTATATGACTTACTGAGCGTTCATCTACGAAAACAATGCTTTCAAGTTTTACAATTTTTGGACATCCTCAATAGCTGTACTATGTGCATCATTTATTACTCTTCCTTCCGTTGTACATAGGCATCGCAAGCAAAGTATCCTTGGTACATGCTTGACTAACGCTAGTTACCTAAAATATGTTATGTTTTAGTACTTTTTACCTTTTTGCAATGTCAAATAACGACCAAGTTGAGATTAATGCACGCATTTAATTGAATATCGGTACATAATTATGTTATTACATTTTTTTTAACGAGTTGGCAACTTTAAGCATCAAATTCATGATACGGTGATTGGTCAGTGGACTGTTTCGCTTCTTTTTCATAGTCGAAACGAAACATCTCTCGCATCCTAATGCCTGAATCATTTTGTAAATGGGGAAAACTCTTGCCCCAAAGGCCCATGACCTCTCCTGGTCTGTAACTATGAACAAGCTCATACACACGATGTTTTTGCTCGACTCGGGCATAGAATTCGACTTCATCAACATACAAGATATCAATTCCATCGTTACAAACGCTATTGAAAAACTCATCGTTCGTATTTAACAAGTAGCGAGTGCGGCTAATCTCCTTGGTTACAATTGAATTGGTTAGCGTTAAATTATTTACCAACAAGAACGAAACGATTGCTTCGCCTCGACTGTTGGTGCCATCCGGCAAGACGGTCACCTCTATAACGCAGCTATCACAGCAAACATTAACCGGCTGAAACGGCTCCAGCGCTTGCAATTTAATATTAACTCCGCTTAACTGTCATAAAATAAAATTTGAGCTATACGTGTATACGGTTTTGATCAAAGTAACTTACTTGATAAAGGTCATTAAATTCCGCAAGCACATCCTTGGAACTGTAAATGGTACCATGCCAGCCTGGTGGAATATACGGCTTTGGCTTGGCAGACGTTATAAGCATAATACCGTACTGCAATGAATTACATTATAAATGAATTAAATCATTTACTTTTAATACTAACATATTTATATGTATATCCTTGCAGGTGAATGCGTGAAATCTCCCTTGGTATACCATGCTCATCGAGTATCATTTTAGATTTTTACAAACAAACGCGCGTAGCTCGAGAAAGAAAGAAAAAAGACTGCAATATGTCAATCCGTCAGCTTCTGGTCACTGCTGTCAAATAATGAAGGTTTGAAAGTTTTTGATGTTTTCTAGCACTGCTTTTTCAATCAAGTGCTGTAAATCGTTCAAAACAAAATAGTTCTAATTCATTAGGTATTAAATGCGTTGGAGAAGTACAAATTAACTGCGTTTTTAACATTTAATGTTTACAAAATAAATAAAATTTAAAGTTCTACAACACTGAAACGCACATATGTTTCAATCAGCTGTGCGACATACATAAATATATCGTGCAACTAACTTTTTTTGTGCAGCCCAATACAAAAGTTTTGTAAATATTAGGAATTTATAAATTAGAACAAACAAAATCAGCATGTTAGCTAAGCGTTTGAATTTATGGCGCACTGCCAATGCAACAATTGGGGCCAGAACGAACGCACACGGAGCAACCACACAGGTAAGTATGCAGGCGTTTACCCGGTGTCTATGACATAACCTGCAAAGCGCGGTTTGTTGTGATTGAGTAAAACTTCTAAATATATTATTATTTTCAGTTATATGGCAGCCAAAGAAATATGCAAATGGCTAGCTGCAGCAGCAGCACGCGCAGACTGTTACCACAAACACTGCTGCTATCGCAGTATGCAACCAAACCGCCTTGCGCGTTTCGTTTTGCCAGTACAAACGCCACTGATGACAAAGAGCTGGTTGATTTGCCAGATATACCTGCAGCACCAACGCCGCCAGCACTGGACACACTCGCCAATATTACGCCTGAGATGGCACAGTCTTTAAATTCCGCTGGAGAAGCAACATTTGCCTCCATAGGCCTTGGCGGCTGGTCTCCCGTAGGCATTGTACAAAACTGTATGGAATTTTTACACTGCACCTGGGATTTGCCATGGTGGGGCGCCATAGCTGTGGGCACGCTCGTAGTGCGTACAATAATCTTTCCGCTTGTGATAGTAGCTCAGCGAAATTCAGCTAAGATGAACAATAACATGCCCCAAATGCAAGTGCTACAAATGAAGATGACCGAAGCACGACAATCGGGTAATGCCATCGACTCGGCGCGTTATGCACAAGAAATGATGCTTTTTATGAAGGAGAAAGGTGTTAATCCGTTAAAGAATATGGTTGTGCCATTGGCACAGGCACCACTTTTTATATCGTTTTTCATGGGTCTACGAGAAATGGCAAACACGCCCGTTGACTCAATGCGCGAAGGCGGTCTTTGGTGGTTCACAGATTTAACGCTGGCTGATCCTTATTATCTGCTGCCCATGATTACCAGTGCTACACTATATTTGACTATAGAAATAGGCACGGATAGTGCGCGTTTATCGGCAGCCAATCTTAATACCATGAAGTATGTGCTGCGCGCCTTGCCGATTGCTATATTTCCATTTACCATGAACTTTCCTGCTGGCATATTAACTTACTGGGCGTGCAGCAACTTTATTTCGCTGGGACAGGTTGCATTACTAAGAGTGCCCGCTGTGCGAGATTATTTTAAGATTGAAAAGATGCTTGTGCATAAAGCAGACTCGCTGCCCGGCAAGAAAAAGGGTTTTGTGGGCGGCATGAAAGAGTGTAAGTATTGTCGAACAGCTTTATTAATGCCAGCGATAATAATGTACATGTTTTTTGTAACACAGCTTGGGAAAATATGAAAATAACCAAGGAAATCGAGGAGCGCCAACGTTTAGATGAAATACGCTTTGCTAAGGCCGGTAAGGGGCCACTCGTTAAGACCTACAAATACGACCCCACAAAACCACGACCAGATGGTGTGCAGCAAGAGTTAGTTGGCAGTGCGAAAAAGCCGCCCAAGCAATAACAAATTTAACTAAAGAACCACAGCAATATTGGCTAACGCTGTTTTTGTTATTGTTTAATTTAAATTTAAGTCCGATAACAGTTTTGCAAAACTTAAAACGAAAAATCAATTGTATTAGTTAATAAACTCAAAATTACTACGTGCGCGATGATATGCACTGGTTAATGACTTCAGCCAAATGTTTGTTTTCCAGTGCGGCAGCTACACGCTCCTTATCGGCAAGCTGCTTGTTTACAGCAGACTCTGAGGCATGTGTGCCTGGTGTAATCTCAACGGTGACCTTAAAACGTGGTGGTAGCGAACGCATTAGCTTAACCCGAATAGAGAGACCAATCAATGTGGCCATGGAGCAGTGTGGTATTGTTGGTGTAAAATTAATTTGCACACTGTTTTGCTTATCGCTGACGTTTATAAGCTCCTCCTGCACCACGTGCAACTCTTCCAGCGTCAGTGGATGCTCAGGGTCATTGATATTGCGTATAAGATCTGGTAAAAAAAACAAGCATATGAGACTTTTTGCAATGAATTATAAAGTTATAAAATTGCTTGCCGAATATCTCGCGTTTGTCAAAGGGATCCGCTATATTTTCATCTTCGTCACTTGCAGTAATCTCTCTTTCCTTGATTCTGCTATAAACGTTAGGATTTATGTTTTCAATTTCCGTAGGCATTCCAATTATTTATGCAAAATAATTGCGAAAAAGCAAAACACGAGCTGAAGTGTGCACACACTTTGTTTTAAAAATATAAACAAGCACAAATTTTAACATGCACTCACTGTTTGCTTCGTCAGCTGTTTTGTATGCCGCAAAATAATTTGAAAATTCTTACAGTTCTCGTAACGTATTCATTTTTTATAAAGTAAATTGACGCAATTAAGACAAATTTAGCTGGCACTTAATAAACCGCAAAAAATACAGTTCTGTAAAAAATCCCACTTACGTAAAGCAAATAATGAAATAATTTGATTTTTTTTTATGTACATTGCCACATTAATTTATATTTATGTGCATTTTAATTAGCTTTGACAATATTTGCATTAGTTTTCAGACCGCTGATTTCGCAGTAAAGTGCTAAAATAGCTGACTGTGCCAATAATGCCTTGAACTAATATCAAAAACTTTAGATATGTCGAATTTTTGCCAAGTTCACGCCAAGCTGCAGCTTGATGTGATTGCTATAGCTTATAATTAGCCCAAGTCGTATTTGAGACATCGAAATTGTAAATAAATATTAATAAAAATAAAACTTGTTTTTGCCTACTCCAAACTGTTTATAATTTCACATGCATTGTCTAACAATTAGCACCAAATTACGAACTAGTTAACAATTACAACAAACAACCGTATCGCACCTAGGAAGTCCCGGCCAAGTCTCAAAGTAAAATGCGCTTTCGTGTAAGCCATATAATACGTACGACAGTGAGCTGCGCATACAGTTGGTTGGAAATTTCCAAACTGAACAGTTTACTTTAGCACGAATCATCGTAGCATCATGAGAAAGCTTGTAAGTCTGGCCAAAACGGCAAGCATCCAAAGTTTTGTAATCAACAAATTTTTGTTAGTTTATCTAAACCTTAGTCGTTTCTTTGTCTTAATTTTAGTTGATTTTGGCCACTTTGTGCGTTGGCTGTTTGGCTGCGCCAGCGCCAGCTGTGCAAGAAGTTGAGCATGCCTCACTTGCGCGTCCAAGTCCTATAAATCCAGCTGTTCTCAGCGATCCAAAGCCGGCTGAAAAGGTTGTGCTGGTTGATCAAGCTAAATTACATCGCCAGAAGCGTGAGGATAAAAAGTCGGAAGTCCAACATGAGCACAAGGAAATTGAAAAACCACACAGCGTAGTAGCTCAGGAATCTCTGCAACATGATCCTAAGAAAGTGCACACGCGTGAGGCGCATCATACACCCGATCATAAAGAAGAAGTCCACCACGAATCCAAGAAACTAACAGCACCTGTTGAAAAGCCCCATAGCGTAGAGGCTCAAGAATCTCTGCAACATGATCCTAAGAAAGTGCACACGCGTGAGGCGCATCATACGCCCGATCATAAAGAAGAAGTCCACCACGAACCCAAGAAACTAACGGCATCTGTTGAAAAGCCCCATAGTGTACAGGCTCAAGAGTCTCTACAGCATGATCCCAAGAAAGTGCACAAACGTGAGGCACATCATACGCCCGATCATAAAGAAGAAGTCCAACACGAAGCCAAGAAACTAACTTCACCTATTGAAAAGCCACACAGTGTAATAGCTCAGGAATCACTGCAACACGATGCTAAGAAATTGCACACGCATGAGACTCATAGTACGCCCGATCACAAAGAAGAAGTCCACCACGAACCCAAGAAACTAACTTCGCCTGTTGAAAAGCCCCATAGCGTACAGGCTCAGGAATCCCTAAAGCATCATCACAAACGTGATATACCTGTGCCAACAGAAATTCGCTCAACAACCACCACAACAACCACACCTAAAGCCAATGATGATTTGCCAGCACACGTACCCCATGATGTGCACACAGACGATGCCTCTAAACATCCAGCCATACGTCATCCTCCTGTGCCTGTAGCTGAGCTATTCTCGCGGAAAAAAGAAACTACCGCCAAGGAGGATTCTAGCTCACAGGAATCTGACGAAGTTAAGAAAAACTGAATCACTCCAACTTGATCTTAACTCTTTGCGATGGGTAGTCTTATGTTAACTAACATTTCGAAAATTAAAACAAAACGCGGAAAAAGCTTTTAGAAAAGAAATAAACAAAATTTTATTTACACGCTTACGAATCTGTTATGCTAATTACTTACTAGATATTTGACTATTAATTTAAACAATTAGCACGATGTGAAAGCAGCTGCATTGCCAAAGTAATCATCACTTTTAAAGACAGACACGGCTTGGAATTCACCGTCTACCACATTGCTTTTGGCCGTTTGCGTTGACGTGGAGTCTGTAGCGCCTAACTTAGCTTTTAATGGTTTAATAAGCAGACCTGTTATACTATAGTCAGTGACATTAAGTTCATGCTCGGCTACGTCCACAGAACGCTCCACTTCGTTAAGATTCTTCTTGACTATGCCCACAAATTGCTCAAGATGATCAATGCGAGTTTTAAGCTCTTGGAAATTATCGCCAAAGCTTAAAATATTGCAGACATGATTACCCATTATGCCATTGGATTCAGCGCGCACCTAGTAAATAAAAGGATATAAATAAACAAAATCTTTCATACATAATTGAAGACTTACATTTGCCAGTAAAGTTTCGAACTCATCCAGACGAGCAAGCATATCATCAATGTTATTACAAAGTGGATTTATCTAATATTAAGCAAATAGTGCATAAATATATGAAGTAAATATTTTCAGCAGAACTTACTTCCTTGCTTAGATCCGCGCTTTGTAATATTTTGGCATAATCCTGTGCAGCTTGTTCCATTATTATTATTATTTGAACATAAAGCAAATTATTACAAAGTAAATAAGCACAAACAAGTGTTGGTAAACATAGACAAAAGAGAGTAAACAAAACAAAAATAAGTTCACGGAACTGAACTTGTTCCTAATTGTACTTTTTGATTTTAGCCCGTTTGCATTTAAACACTCTAACAGCAAACCTCAATATGTATTACAAATGTGTCAGTTATCAATTAAATCCAGATTTTGTATGTGCTTTTATTTTGTATGATTGCGCTTTTTGTACGAATTCTATTTTAAAAAAAACAAATCGTGAGCGTAGTTTACAGCACTCAACTTCAATGAGTGTTGGCTAACGCATTAAAGCAACACATCTGGCAACCTCAAAGCAAACGAGAACAAATCCTATAGCGAATGCGTATTATTTGTTGAGTTCTTGGCACGCATAATATTGATTTATTTGTTACTTACGCGTATTTCCAAATAAATTGCTAGCCATGAGCAATTACCGTGGCATTGGCGGTGGCGGTTTTCCCTATAAAGTGAATCCTCACAAGGCCGGCAATGCTGTTAATATGAATGCTGTACCGCCGCCGGCTGCGCTAAACAATCGTGGATATCAAAAAGGATTTGCACCAGGTGCTTCGGGTAGCAGTGCTGCTGCAGCGGGTGCCACCTCCAAGCATGGCTACTCCACGCTCGAGTCTATAAGTCAGTTTACTAGCTCTAGTAATTTTATAGGCAAGCGCAAGCAGCACACAGACGATGATTATTTCGAGGATGATGATGAGCCGCAGCATGCAGTACAGCAGGCTTACATACCCGCGCCTGGCTCACCGGGCGCGCCAGCTGCCAAGGCAGATACCGACTCTGATGAAGACCCATTGGAGCAATTTATGGCTGGCATAAATCAGCAGGTCGAGAAGGAAAAGGTGCGGGCTACACAGCCCAAGGTAAGCAGCTTGCCGCAGGAAAAAGGTGTGCGCGGTGACATAGACGATGAGGACGATGAGGAAAGCTATTATCGGTATATGGAAGAGAATCCCAATGCCGGCTTACGTGATGAGGGTTCCGATTTGGAAATTGATTACGATGAAGATGGCAATCCCATTGCACCACCCAAGAAAAAAGATATAGATCCACTGCCGCCTATTTACCACTCAGAGATTGAATATGAGCCTTTTGAGCGTAATTTCTATACGCCGCATGAGGAGATTGCACAGCTTAGCGAAGAGCAAGTGCGAGAATTACGCAAAACGCTGGGTGTCAAAGTAACCGGCCCTTCACCGCCCAATCCAGTTAGCTCCTTTGCCCACTTTGGTTTTGATGAGTCATTGCTGAAGGCTGTGCGTCGTGCCGAGTACACACAGCCCACGCCTATACAAGCACAAGCCGTGCCAACCGCACTCTCGGGCCGTGACATTATAGGCATAGCCAAAACAGGTTCTGGCAAGACTGCAGCTTTTGTTTGGCCAATGCTAGTGCATTTAATGGATCAGCGTGAGCTACGTACCGGAGATGGACCCATTGGACTGATATTGGCACCAACGAGAGAGCTGTCGCTACAAATATACAACGAAGCAAAAAAGTTTGGCAAAGTCTACAACATAAATGTGGTATGCTGCTATGGTGGTGGTTCCAAATGGGAGCAAAGCAAGGCATTGGAGCAAGGTGCTGAGATTGTGGTGGCCACACCTGGTCGCATGATAGACATGGTCAAAATGAAAGCCACAAATCTGCGACGCGTGACATTTTTGGTACTAGATGAAGCTGATCGTATGTTTAATATGGGTTTCGAGCCGCAGGTGCGCTCCATATGCAATCATGTACGTCCAGATCGACAGACGCTGCTATTTTCGGCTACGTTCAAGAAGCGCATAGAGCGTTTAGCTAGAGATGTTCTAACCGATCCCGTGCGCATAGTACAGGGCGATTTAAATGAAGCTAATCAGGATATTACTCAACATGTATTTGTCTTTCCAAATCCGCTGCAGAAATGGAACTGGTTGTTGGTACATTTAGTCAAATTTCTCTCCGAGGGCAGCGTCTTGGTATTCGTCACCAAAAAATTAGATGCTGAAACTGTGGCCAATAATTTGCTGGTAAAGGAACACAACTGCCTGCTGCTGCACGGCGACATGGATCAGGCGGATCGTAATAAAGTTATAACACAATTCAAGCGCAAAGAGTGCGATATACTAGTGGCAACGGATGTGGCAGCACGTGGCTTGGACATACCCCACATACGTAATGTGGTTAATTATGATATTGCACGAGATATTGATACACATACACATCGAATTGGACGCACAGGACGTGCTGGTGAAAAGGGTAATGCATACACGCTGGTTACAGAAAAGGATAAGGAATTTGTGGGACATTTGGTGCGTAATCTAGAGGGTGCCGATCAGCTGGTGCCCGATGATTTAATGGAATTGGCCTTGAAGAGCTCTTGGTTTCGCAGTTCACGGTTTAAGCAGGGTAAAGGTAAAAAGCCGGCAAATAACTTTATGGGCTTAGGCTATCGCGAACACAGCGCTGCACGCAACACTGCCGCCAGTACAGGCTTTAGCGCAGCAAAGCACTCGACGGAGTCTGCTAAGCCGCAATCAAATGCTGGACCCGCTACGGATCGCTATGCTGCTATGCGAGAGGCCTTTCGCTCGCAGTATAATTCACAATTTCGTGCATCCAGTGATCGCACCTGGGAACAAACCGTACCAGAAACGGGCGTCTTTGCGGCACCCACTGCACCCACAAGCACACCAGCCGTGCCCAGCAATGCGGGTAACGCCGAAAATAAACGTGCCAAAAAGAGTCGTTGGAATTGAAGTTTGCATGAATGTGCACGCATGGCCTGCGAGTTTACAACAGAAGTCCAATGTGGTATTATACGATTTCAAACAATGCCAACAAACTATGGACTTCCTTCCATCCCCCCCGGCAACTTGGTACTATTTATTGTCAGCAGTGTTGGAAAATGCAATAAAATAAAATGGTGACTACTACTACTGCATCGCCGTTAGTTGCATAGAAAACATTAAATTTTATAATTGTTTAATATGTATTTGCTTTTCTTTCATTCTTTAAAATTACAACTTATGTGGTAGCATTAAACTTAAATATATATTCATTATATATTATGTTTAAATTTAAGTAAATATTCGTATATACATAATGCTCTTCCACTTGCTTGGACTTTCTATAAACTGTCATTATTTCTCATCATAGCCACAAAACGATTTCAATAAAAATTTTTCATTAATTGTAATTGTTTATGTGTATTTTATTTTGAATAAAATCACATTTGCGCATATTTTCAGGGCGTTGCTATACATATACATATATATATCAGAGCGTTCCATACTTAAAAATTCTTTAGTTTTTTTTTTGTTTTGAAGCGAGAAAAATCTTGAAGCTAGCGTAAATTTATATTGAAATATTGTTTTACAATGAAACCACTACAATTTTTTTTTTATAATTTTCAAGGTTTTGTTTTTAAGTATATTTTTAGCATATTTTTATAATATTTTAAGCATATTTACTACGTGGTATTTTTTTTGTGTTCTAACATTGAGAAAGTTTGAGATTCATTTAACTAACACACATAATAATTTTTTAAACATTTTTATTTTACTTTTATGTTTTTAAGCATTTTTTTGTTTCTTTTTTGGCTAAATCTTGTATTTGCTGTACTCGAAAAGCTTTTTGTTTTTTTGTTTTTCATAATTTTGCTTAAAAATTTTGCTATATTTTACGTATTTATATAATATATGCTTAATATTTAAACTGTTGTAAACGCATAAAACACGCAACACCAATTTGCTTGCTTGCTGCCGCATCCGTTCGGTGTGTGTGTGTTTGGGGGGGTGTGTGTGTTTACGTGTATAAAAATTGGTCCTTGTTAACCACATCGAACGTAACTAAAGAAAAAAATTAAAAAATATATAACTGAAAAAAGTTTAAAATTTAAAAAATAAAACAAAAATAAGCATTTGTTTTTAGCAACACAAATAAAACTCATAAATCGCACATTTGTTTTTGAAATACTTTCATTCTTTTTATTATTTATATGTATTTTATGTAATTTTTGTGTGTGTTTTTTTATAGTTGTATGTAAATGTTTTAAGCTTTATATATACAATATTCAAAACGCTGATTTTTGCAAATTACTTACATAAGTTTTTGTTTTTTTTAATGTTTTTTTTTTAGCATTAAATTTGATTTAGTTTTGTAATAGTTTGTTTTGCCGTTTTGCGCTCTTTTTAATTTGCCTTAATACATATTTATATATACTTTTGTTTTTAACTTTTTGTTTTTTTTACTTTGCTTTACTTTAATTAAATATGTTTACACATTTATATATATATATATTCATTACAATTATATATCTATATATATATATATATATGGATTTGCGTTCTTAATGTTGCTTTCACGTTTACTGCTAAATTTAGTTTAGATAAGTTTTTGTTTAAAAAATAATTAAAATTATGCAACAATTAAAATTTAAATGTTTTTCATTTTATAAATGTAATAAAATTGTTGGGATTTTTTTTCCTTTATTTTAAGTTTTTTGTTTACATGTTTTGCTGCTATTATTTTTAATTGTCAACTGCTAGCGCTTTAATACTTTGTACAATAAACAAAACATATAAAACATTTTACAAACAAATTAGTTTACATTGTTTAAGAACGCTATAGCAAACAATTGCAATTTCTTTTATTTTCACATAAAAAATTACACGCTTTTTTTCAGCTAGTAAATAAAAAGATTCAAACAAAATTATGCAAAATATGTGGGACTTTGTGGGGTTTTTAAAAAAAAAAATTAAAAATTTAAATTCGTAAATTTCATTGAAGGAATTTTTTATGCCTGCAACTGAACTGCTAATTTTTTTGTTTTTTTTTTTTGTTTTGTTTTTGTTAATTATTTATATGGTATAATGACTGTTGTTGTTTCGTAGATTTGCTTTAAATTAAATGCCAATTAATTTAATTAATTAATTTTTAAATCACATTTCATTGTTTTTTCAACACGGCAAATTTTGCTGCTTCGATTTTGTTGTTGCTCTTTTGCTGCTGCCTTATGCTAGAATTTTTTTTTAAGTGTTGTGTTTGCGTTTTTGAGTTAACGAAAAGTTTTATGTTTTGTTTTGTATGGTTTTTTTTTTTTTTTTTTTGAATTAATCGCTGCTATCGTGCACATTTTTCACATTTTTAAAATTAATAATACTATTTACAAAAGTGTTTTTATTTTTTTGCATGCCCATTTTTTTTTAATTTAGTTTTTCGTTTTCTTTTTAAGGAAATTGTAGATATTCACTACTAGTACAAGAAACAGCCATGTGGCCAGTGGGTAGCCATGCGCCGCCATCTTTGTTAATTACAATTTCGTCCGCGCGTTAAAAACTTTTGCAATTAATCGAAGAGCGTGGCCAGCAAATCATCGCTAGCATTGTTATTGCTTGAGCCAGTTGAGGGCGGCGTATTTAGATCAGGCTGTGGCTCCAAATAGGATAAGATTTCCATGGGATCAACATCCTGCAGCAACTGTTAAGTCATAAAAATAAAATTCAATAAATTTGTAAAACTCGGGCACGCCAATTTGCACCACTTACATTTAGATCATGCGCGGTATCATTGATGCCTGCTGCTGCATCGAAATTTTGCAGTTCCGCGCTTAAATCATTTTCGCCAAACTTTAGCTGTGTCTGGTTGCTCATCAGCGAGTTGAGTAGCTGCTCCTGTGTTTGTTGCTGGTTATCGCCGCTGCTGGCCATACTGCCGCCACTCAAGCGACTGGGCGTGCCGGGCGTTTGCGGAGAATTATGACCTGTGCTGCTGCTGTTGTTGTTGTTGTTGCCATTGGCATTTGGTGTACCACCGCTAATAGGTTCATTATGAGCGGAGCTAACGCTGGGCGGACCGCCTGGCGTCATTGGATGGCTGGCTGCGCCGGGTGTATGCGGCGTATGTGGCATCTGTGGGAGAATTCATGTTATCTTAAGTAAAACCAAACAATTGTCTTGCATTAAATTGCTGCTTACCTGATCACTGAGCGATTTCTCCATGGCATTTAGCTGATCCAGTGAATTAACAGCATTGACATCACCGCTAGGCATGACACCATCATTGTGATTGCCACCAAAGCCATCATAGCTCTGCCGATTGCCACTGTAGAGTAAGTTAAAAGTTTAATTAGCAATTCATTAATTGCAGCTCTGCATGACAGTTGGCTACTTACACTTGCCCGCCTGGTGCACCATTAGGCGCAGCATTGTTGCCGCCCATCATATTGCCACTGGCAATGGAATTCATATCGTGCATTGTGTATGGACTCATCGCCTGCGAATTGTCCCACGTAGGTAATTGTGTGGAGCCCGGCGACATAACCTTCGCTATGTCGTCGCATAACTCCTGCTTAATGCTGGGCATGTTGCTATTGTTACTGTTGGCGCCTATGTTGGTATTACTGCTGCTAGGACCAACGCCAACAATGTTTGGACCGCCGCCGTTAACACCCACCTGGGGCGCATTAGGCATGCCATTATTATGCTGCAATGCTCGCCAATTGGCCGATGCATCTATAATGACCTCATCTACATCCGAGTTGCTGAGCGTATTCAATATAGCCCAAATGTATTGATCAATTTCTAGTGTATCGGTAATGGCTGATTTCTTGCATTCCGGACATTGCCAAGAACCACGTTCGCTGTTAATCATTAGGTAAGCCTCCAGATCAAAGCATTGCACATGCTTGCATTCGTGGCCGCGCGCCGGTAAACGTATTCGAGATTTGGTGATGGGACACTTCAATGAGATCTTGGTGCATTGCTGCGCTGGATCCGCGTTGGATGGGCCATTGCCGCCGGGAACATCGTTGCCGTTTGGTAAACTAAGATTACGTTTAATCTTTTGCACGCTATGCTCGAGCGGCAGCAGATTACGTTTGGGCAAAGTCTGCAGCACTTGGCGCACTGAGGGGCGATGGACTAGTTGCAGCACAAACAAATGGGACTAAAAACAGAAGACAAAAAGTTTGGATTAAGCAACTTTTCCAAGCTGTAACCATAGTTTATTTATACTTACACAACAACAGGAACTGGCGGTCAATTGAAGCGTATTGCGACCGGGCTGGCAAACGGATTTTAAATAGAGTGGCCGCAGCGCGGTGCTATTCTTCTCGGAGCGCTCAATAGTGAGCGGCGTGGCATTCGCGGAGACGGTTACAGTATGTGGCCAATTGGTATTCATTTGCCTATCTTCCTGATGGAAGCATTTTAGCTGCAGCTCCAGATCAGTGCTGTAGGCGTAAAAATATTTATATGAGCAACAATGTTGAGCAACTTAAATGGGCTGCTTGACGTACCGGCACATGAGCGTATTGTAGACATTCTGCTTCAAGTGGAACACGTGATTACTGACCGAGAGATTGTGTAGCAGGCGGAACGGCGGCAGGATGATGCCATCACGCACTGGGAATGTCAGTCTGATTTCTTCGCCTACAAGTTGGGAGTAAGTTAATTTGGTTTTGTATATCAATGTGTTAGCTTCATTTAACATACTGCTATCCATTGGCGGCTTAATATCCGGATTTGGGCTGACATACGGTACACTACAAGCGGGAGTCAGAGGCGGCGTTGGATTGCCAGGAACTGGACTATGCTGATAGTTTTGCTGGAAACTGCAGGAAAAAGGTGTGCGCGGTGACATAGACGATGAGGACGATGAGGAAAGCTATTATCGGTATATGGAAGAGAATCCCAATGCCGGCTTACGTGATGAGGGTTCCGATTTGGAAATTGATTACGATGAAGATGGCAATCCCATTGCACCACCCAAGAAAAAAGATATAGATCCACTGCCGCCTATTTACCACTCAGAGATTGAATATGAGCCTTTTGAGCGTAATTTCTATACGCCGCATGAGGAGATTGCACAGCTTAGCGAAGAGCAAGTGCGAGAATTACGCAAAACGCTGGGTGTCAAAGTAACCGGCCCTTCACCGCCCAATCCAGTTAGCTCCTTTGCCCACTTTGGTTTTGATGAGTCATTGCTGAAGGCTGTGCGTCGTGCCGAGTACACACAGCCCACGCCTATACAAGCACAAGCCGTGCCAACCGCACTCTCGGGCCGTGACATTATAGGCATAGCCAAAACAGGTTCTGGCAAGACTGCAGCTTTTGTTTGGCCAATGCTAGTGCATTTAATGGATCAGCGTGAGCTACGTACCGGAGATGGACCCATTGGACTGATATTGGCACCAACGAGAGAGCTGTCGCTACAAATATACAACGAAGCAAAAAAGTTTGGCAAAGTCTACAACATAAATGTGGTATGCTGCTATGGTGGTGGTTCCAAATGGGAGCAAAGCAAGGCATTGGAGCAAGGTGCTGAGATTGTGGTGGCCACACCTGGTCGCATGATAGACATGGTCAAAATGAAAGCCACAAATCTGCGACGCGTGACATTTTTGGTACTAGATGAAGCTGATCGTATGTTTAATATGGGTTTCGAGCCGCAGGTGCGCTCCATATGCAATCATGTACGTCCAGATCGACAGACGCTGCTATTTTCGGCTACGTTCAAGAAGCGCATAGAGCGTTTAGCTAGAGATGTTCTAACCGATCCCGTGCGCATAGTACAGGGCGATTTAAATGAAGCTAATCAGGATATTACTCAGCATGTATTTGTCTTTCCAAATCCGCTGCAGAAATGGAACTGGTTGTTGGTACATTTAGTCAAATTTCTCTCCGAGGGCAGCGTCTTGGTATTCGTCACCAAAAAATTAGATGCTGAAACTGTGGCCAATAATTTGCTGGTAAAGGAACACAACTGCTTGCTGCTGCACGGCGACATGGATCAGGCGGATCGTAATAAAGTTATAACACAATTCAAGCGCAAAGAGTGCGATATACTAGTGGCAACGGATGTGGCAGCACGTGGCTTGGACATACCCCACATACGTAATGTGGTTAATTATGATATTGCACGAGATATTGATACACATACACATCGAATTGGACGCACAGGACGTGCTGGTGAAAAGGGTAATGCATACACGCTGGTTACAGAAAAGGATAAGGAATTTGTGGGACATTTGGTGCGTAATCTAGAGGGTGCCGATCAGCTGGTGCCCGATGATTTAATGGAATTGGCCTTGAAGAGCTCTTGGTTTCGCAGTTCACGGTTTAAGCAGGGTAAAGGTAAAAAGCCGGCAAATAACTTTATGGGCTTAGGCTATCGCGAACACAGCGCTGCACGCAACACTGCCGCCAGTACAGGCTTTAGCGCAGCAAAGCACTCGACGGAGTCTGCTAAGCCGCAATCAAATGCTGGACCCGCTACGGATCGCTATGCTGCTATGCGAGAGGCCTTTCGCTCGCAGTATAATTCACAATTTCGTGCATCCAGTGATCGCACCTGGGAACAAACCGTACCAGAAACGGGCGTCTTTGCGGCACCCACTGCACCCACAAGCACACCAGCCGTGCCCAGCAATGCGGGTAACGCCGAAAATAAACGTGCCAAAAAGAGTCGTTGGAATTGAAGTTTGCATGAATGTGCACGCATGGCCTGCGAGTTTACAACTTAAGTCCAAAGTGGTATTATACGATTTCAAACAATGCCAACAAACTATGGACTTCCTTCCATCCCCCCCCGGCAACTTGGTACTATTTATTGTCAGCAGTGTTGGAAAATGCAATAAAATAAAATGGTGACTACTACTACTGCATCGCCGTTAGTTGCATAGAAAACATTAAATTTTATAATTGTTTAATATGTATTTGCTTTTTCTTTCATTCTTTAAAATTACAACTTATGTGGTAGCATTAAACTTAAATATATATTCATTATATATTATGTTTAAATTTAAGTAAATATTCGTATATACATAATGCTCTTCCACTTGCTTGGACTTTCTATAAACTGTCATTATTTCTCATCATAGCCACAAAACGATTTCAATAAAAATTTTTCATTAATTGTAATTGTTTATGTGTATTTTATTTTGAATAAAATCACATTTGCGCATATTTTCAGGGCGTTGCTATACATATACATATATATATCAGAGCGTTCCATACTTAAAAATTCTTTAGTTTTTTTTTTGTTTTGAAGCGAGAAAAATCTTGAAGCTAGCGTAAATTTATATTGAAATATTGTTTTACAATGAAACCACTACAATTTTTTTTTTATAATTTTCAAGGTTTTGTTTTTAAGTATATTTTTAGCATATTTTTATAATATTTTAAGCATATTTACTACGTGGTATTTTTTTTGTGTTCTAACATTGAGAAAGTTTGAGATTCATTTAACTAACACACATAATAATTTTTTAAACATTTTTATTTTACTTTTATGTTTTTAAGCATTTTTTTGTTTCTTTTTTGGCTAAATCTTGTATTTGCTGTACTCGAAAAGCTTTTTGTTTTTTTGTTTTTCATAATTTTGCTTAAAAATTTTGCTATATTTTACGTATTTATATAATATATGCTTAATATTTAAACTGTTGTAAACGCATAAAACACGCAACACCAATTTGCTTGCTTGCTGCCGCATCCGTTCGGTGTGTGTGTGTTTGGGGGGGTGTGTGTGTTTACGTGTATAAAAATTGGTCCTTGTTAACCACATCGAACGTAACTAAAGAAAAAAATTAAAAAATATATAACTGAAAAAAGTTTAAAATTTAAAAAATAAAACAAAAATAAGCATTTGTTTTTAGCAACACAAATAAAACTCATAAATCGCACATTTGTTTTTGAAATACTTTCATTCTTTTTATTATTTATATGTATTTTATGTAATTTTTGTGTGTGTTTTTTTATAGTTGTATGTAAATGTTTTAAGCTTTATATATACAATATTCAAAACGCTGATTTTTGCAAATTACTTACATAAGTTTTTGTTTTTTTTAATGTTTTTTTTTAGCATTAAATTTGATTTAGTTTTGTAATAGTTTGTTTTGCCGTTTTGCGCTCTTTTTAATTTGCCTTAATACATATTTATATATACTTTTGTTTTTAACTTTTTGTTTTTTTTACTTTGCTTTACTTTAATTAAATATGTTTACACATTTATATATATATATATATTCATTACAATTATATATCTATATATATATATATATATGGATTTGCGTTCTTAATGTTGCTTTCACGTTTACTGCTTAATTTAGTTTAGATAAGTTTTTGTTTAAAAAATAATTAAAATTATGCAACAATTAAAATTTAAATGTTTTTCATTTTATAAATGTAATAAAATTGTTGGGATTTTTTTTCCTTTATTTTAAGTTTTTTGTTTACATGTTTTGCTGCTATTATTTTTAATTGTCAACTGCTAGCGCTTTAATACTTTGTACAATAAACAAAACATATAAAACATTTTACAAACAAATTAGTTTACATTGTTTAAGAACGCTATAGCAAACAATTGCAATTTCTTTTATTTTCACATAAAAAATTACACGCTTTTTTTCAGCTAGTAAATAAAAAGATTCAAACAAAATTATGCAAAATATGTGGGACTTTGTGGGGTTTTAAAAAAAAAAAAAATTAAAAATTTAAATTCGTAAATTTCATTGAAGGAATTTTTTATGCCTGCAACTGAACTGCTAATTTTTTTGTTTTTTTTTTGTTTTGTTTTTGTTAATTATTTATATGGTATAATGACTGTTGTTGTTTCGTAGATTTGCTTTAAATTAAATGCCAATTAATTTAATTAATTAATTTTTAAATCACATTTCATTGTTTTTTCAACACGGCAAATTTTGCTGCTTCGATTTTGTTGTTGCTCTTTTGCTGCTGCCTTATGCTAGAATTTTTTTTGTTTTTTAAGTGTTGTGTTTGCGTTTTTGAGTTAACGAAAAGTTTTATGTTTTGTTTTGTATGGTTTTTTTTTTTTTTTTTTTTGAATTAATCGCTGCTATCGTGCACATTTTTCACATTTTTAAAATTAATAATACTATTTACAAAAGTGTTTTTATTTTTTGCATGCCCATTTTTTTTTAATTTAGTTTTTCGTTTTCTTTTTAAGGAAATTGTAGATATTCACTACTAGTACAAGAAACAGCCATGTGGCCAGTGGGTAGCCATGCGCCGCCATCTTTGTTAATTACAATTTCGTCCGCGCGTTAAAAACTTTTGCAATTAATCGAAGAGCGTGGCCAGCAAATCATCGCTAGCATTGTTATTGCTTGAGCCAGTTGAGGGCGGCGTATTTAGATCAGGCTGTGGCTCCAAATAGGATAAGATTTCCATGGGATCAACATCCTGCAGCAACTGTTAAGTCATAAAAATAAAATTCAATAAATTTGTAAAACTCGGGCACGCCAATTTGCACCACTTACATTTAGATCATGCGCGGTATCATTGATGCCTGCTGCTGCATCGAAATTTTGCAGTTCCGCGCTTAAATCATTTTCGCCAAACTTTAGCTGTGTCTGGTTGCTCATCAGCGAGTTGAGTAGCTGCTCCTGTGTTTGTTGCTGGTTATCGCCGCTGCTGGCCATACTGCCGCCACTCAAGCGACTGGGCGTGCCGGGCGTTTGCGGAGAATTATGACCTGTGCTGCTGCTGTTGTTGTTGTTGTTGCCATTGGCATTTGGTGTACCACCGCTAATAGGTTCATTATGAGCGGAGCTAACGCTGGGCGGACCGCCTGGCGTCATTGGATGGCTGGCTGCGCCGGGTGTATGCGGCGTATGTGGCATCTGTGGGAGAATTCATGTTATCTTAAGTAAAACCAAACAATTGTCTTGCATTAAATTGCTGCTTACCTGATCACTGAGCGATTTCTCCATGGCATTTAGCTGATCCAGTGAATTAACAGCATTGACATCACCGCTAGGCATGACACCATCATTGTGATTGCCACCAAAGCCATCATAGCTCTGCCGATTGCCACTGTAGAGTAAGTTAAAAGTTTAATTAGCAATTCATTAATTGCAGCTCTGCATGACAGTTGGCTACTTACACTTGCCCGCCTGGTGCACCATTAGGCGCAGCATTGTTGCCGCCCATCATATTGCCACTGGCAATGGAATTCATATCGTGCATTGTGTATGGACTCATCGCCTGCGAATTGTCCCACGTAGGTAATTGTGTGGAGCCCGGCGACATAACCTTCGCTATGTCGTCGCATAACTCCTGCTTAATGCTGGGCATGTTGCTATTGTTACTGTTGGCGCCTATGTTGGTATTACTGCTGCTAGGACCAACGCCAACAATGTTTGGACCGCCGCCGTTAACACCCACCTGGGGCGCATTAGGCATGCCATTATTATGCTGCAATGCTCGCCAATTGGCCGATGCATCTATAATGACCTCATCTACATCCGAGTTGCTGAGCGTATTCAATATAGCCCAAATGTATTGATCAATTTCTAGTGTATCGGTAATGGCTGATTTCTTGCATTCCGGACATTGCCAAGAACCACGTTCGCTGTTAATCATTAGGTAAGCCTCCAGATCAAAGCATTGCACATGCTTGCATTCGTGGCCGCGCGCCGGTAAACGTATTCGAGATTTGGTGATGGGACACTTCAATGAGATCTTGGTGCATTGCTGCGCTGGATCCGCGTTGGATGGGCCATTGCCGCCGGGAACATCGTTGCCGTTTGGTAAACTAAGATTACGTTTAATCTTTTGCACGCTATGCTCGAGCGGCAGCAGATTACGTTTGGGCAAAGTCTGCAGCACTTGGCGCACTGAGGGGCGATGGACTAGTTGCAGCACAAACAAATGGGACTAAAAACAGAAGACAAAAAGTTTGGATTAAGCAACTTTTCCAAGCTGTAACCATAGTTTATTTATACTTACACAACAACAGGAACTGGCGGTCAATTGAAGCGTATTGCGACCGGGCTGGCAAACGGATTTTAAATAGAGTGGCCGCAGCGCGGTGCTATTCTTCTCGGAGCGCTCAATAGTGAGCGGCGTGGCATTCGCGGAGACGGTTACAGTATGTGGCCAATTGGTATTCATTTGCCTATCTTCCTGATGGAAGCATTTTAGCTGCAGCTCCAGATCAGTGCTGTAGGCGTAAAAATATTTATATGAGCAACAATGTTGAGCAACTTAAATGGGCTGCTTGACGTACCGGCACATGAGCGTATTGTAGACATTCTGCTTCAAGTGGAACACGTGATTACTGACCGAGAGATTGTGTAGCAGGCGGAACGGCGGCAGGATGATGCCATCACGCACTGGGAATGTCAGTCTGATTTCTTCGCCTACAAGTTGGGAGTAAGTTAATTTGGTTTTGTATATCAATGTGTTAGCTTCATTTAACATACTGCTATCCATTGGCGGCTTAATATCCGGATTTGGGCTGACATACGGTACACTACAAGCGGGAGTCAGAGGCGGCGTTGGATTGCCAGGAACTGGACTATGCTGATAGTTTTGCTGGAAACTGCAGCAAATAAAAATAAATTAGCAACAATATATATATATTTGTTAATACACGAAAACTTACCCTTGATTCTGGTACGGATTGCCAGTGCTAGCCACTGCGCCCGGTCCCGCCGGGCACATGCTACCTTGTGCAGCGCCCATGCCAGCAACGCTGCCACTTGCAACCATGCCTCCATTACCACCTGGATAGAACTGCGCCTGATGTCCATTGACCATGCCGGCGCCATAGTTACCGCTGGCATTACCAGCTTGTGGCATAAAGCGTGGATTCATGCAGCCTGGACCCATGCCTGGACCAGCACCCATAGGACCCATAGGACCAGGGCCCATAACTGGACCAGGTCCCATTACACCGCCATTAGCATTACCCGATGCAACGCGTCCATATCCACCGCCCATTGGACCAGCACGTCCATAACCATTGCCAACACCAGCCTGCATAGGTAGTGGTACGCCAGCACCGTTGCCTGCACCTGGATGCATTTGCGGTCCAGCGTAACCTGCTTGCCCGCCATGTGGTGACTGCTGCTGTTGCGGCACACTTTGCGCTGGATTTGGATACATGCCTACACCGGTATTGCCGTTACTGCGTTTCTGTGCCATATGCATCTGCGGATGTGGATAAGGCGCCATGCGCCGCTGTTGTTGCGGATAGCCGCCATTAGCCATGCCCTGCATCTTGGCCATGGGATTCATGGCACCCAACTGTTGCTGTGGCATACCGCCCATAGGCATGCCGCCGCCCATACCACCGCCACCACCACCAGATCCCATGGACATGTTCTGCATTGAATTCATTGCCGTCATCTTTAAAATAAAACACAAAACAAAAAGTTTCATTAAGTGATTGTTGCACTTGTTGACTGAGCAGCAGCTCCCACAGCTCGTGGCTCTTCCTCCATTTGTTATGACGTTTTTGAGTGCCCTGCTAATTGCTTGACACTTTTGTAATTAAAATGGCTGACGTTTTTATGGCTATCGCTAGTTACTATAACTGCTGCTCGGCCTACATGAAATTAAGTGAGCGCGCGCGCGCTCGCTGCCGTGCGCTTAAGTTTTACGGCTTAAGCCGCAACGTAACCCTTGAGACTGCTCAGATCAGCCGAGTACTTGTTTGCACTTTGCACAAGCAAACAATTAAATATATAATTGAAAATGTATTGGGAATGCGCAGCGTTGGAAAACCGCAGCTGCATGCGTTAATGGCGCAGCAAATGAAGGGAAAAGCCAGCTTAGTTGGCTAGCAAAACTGGGCACTGCGCGTTCAAGGTGTTGTTGGTAATTAAACGAAGCTATAATTCCTGCTACTTACTTGATGATGCCGCGTTGGTCCACCGCCATTGCCATAGCCCATGCCGCCCATGGTCATGCCATTGTTGCCATTGTAGCCAGCCTGGCCAGCACCGCCGCCATTCATATATTGTGCGGCACCATTGCCATTGCCCATCATGCCACCATTGGCGCCCGGATGCATACCACCGCCGCCACCCATCTGCAATAACGAAAATGTGCGTTCGCTTTACAAAGCCGCTGCATACTTTATGGCGATATGTAGACTTACCTGACTGTAGCCACCCATAGCATCCATATTGGACATTTGTTGTTGCTGCTGCTGTTGGTGTTGTTGTTGCATTTGTTGCTGCTGTGCGGCACTGGCTGCCACCATGTTATTATAACTGGAGGCGCTGCCGATGCTTTGGTTGCCACTACCGTTTAAGCTGCTCAAGGATGTGACACTATTGGCAGCGTTAAGCGATGTAAATTCCGAATTAGGTCCAAATGTATTGTTTAGACTGCGTAGGCTATCGCCAGCAACATGCTCATTGCCCAGCATAAAATTGCCACCGCCTGCTGCAAGCTGTTGGCGTTGCTGTTGTTGTTGCTGCTGATGTTGCTGCTGCTGCTGTTGTTGTTGTTGGTAGGCCAGAAAACTTTCACGTTGTTGTAGCTGTTGCTGATGTTGCTGATATTGTTGTTGTTGATTATAGTACTGCTGTTGTTGTTGTTGCTGCTGCTGCTGCTGTTGTTGCTGGGCATCCAAATTAGCTGATATGCCACCTGGTGGTGAGATTTGGCCCCCTGTGGCTGGCGCCCTTGAGGAGCCCGCCTGCTGGTTCATTTCATCATTTTTTCTGGAATAATTAAAATAATATCTGCTATTAATTGGATAGTCCTCTTCTTCGGATTCTAATGAGCTAGAAGTTCTATCGTCATAAGCATAATCTTCTGTCAGCCGCAAACTCTTCATCTTTTCCATTGTTTTTTTTTTTTTTTTATAAATTAAAGAATAGTTTTGTATAGTACTAAAGTCTAACAACTAGAACAGTATTACAAAACGCGAAAGTATTTCTAAGGACTCAACTTAAAAATGTTAAAAAAAGGAAACGAAATAGAAATCGAAAGTTTGTTGGCAATCAAATAATGGAATTTAATAACTAAAACAAGGCTAGCTGTTTGGTTAAAAAGTAACAAAAGTTTTTAATAAAGCAACAGTTGGTTATGTGTCTGTGTGTGTGCCCTTTGTGTGTTGAAGGTCATAAATTAATGAAGTCAAACAGACAGGCACAGACACATACACACAAAAATTGCAATTCAATTCCAATTGCTATTATGGCTGCAGTTTTATACACTGCTTTTTAATTTAAGGAGTATCTCAGTTTTACAAGCTAAATGATTTAAGTTCGTTTAGGTTTTTCTAGGATCAGCTGCTAATCGATATAAATCGATTGAAACCGATATACAATAATCGTAGAGATTCGTCTGCATTATTGCATCAGCACATTTGAGAATATCTGTTTGCTTCATAAAATTTGTTGTCACTTTTCGAATCGAATTTCTTTTATAATTCAAAGAAAAGTGCGACTGAATATAATCGATTGGTCTGGAATGACATTCAATATTTCAACAATGGTGATTATTTCGTCGAAGACCGGCATGCTTAATGTTTTTAAATATGTAGCATTGGAAGCATTAATTGTCAAGAGATTTATTGCAACTCACTCAACCCAAAATCCATGGGATTGATTCAGAAGCTAGGACACTGGCAACCTTATGACTTGAAAATGTTAAATGTGAAACGGCGTTTCTTTACTTCATTTGCCAAATTTCTTTAGCGCATCGTAACTCACTACGTATAATTACAATATTCCGAAGCGCAGTTTGATTCTAGAACTACGAGAATGGGAATGACATAATAATAAAGTCTTTCTCCAGCATGAAAATGCCGGAACCCACAACGCAAAATTACGTTAAAAAATCTTAGCCGACGTCGAACTATTTTGACAACCACCTTGACCCAAATCGATATCACACACACAGAGAAATTAGATTCATACCTGAACCCTTCGAAAGGTGAGTTGGAATTCGCATGTTGCATACCATCTACATGTCTCAAATTAAAAGAGCAAAAAAGGAGGTAGAGTGTATACCCATTAACATTATTGTTGATAATTTCACACAAATAATTTTCCAATACCACTTAGTCCATTGTTTAAAATTACATAAGCACAAATAACAACTAGCACATGTCAAGCAATTACAGTTTGGCTTTAACTGCTTGTGAATTCTAAGACACAGTATAAATAATTTGCATTGCCACACGAATGAAACCTAAACCACTTGTAAATTCTAAGCACGCATTAAGCGTAACACATAACTTGTCTATAATTTCTATTTTATAAGCTTTACAAAGGGTAAAATAATTTCAGGCTTCAAATTTTACTCAATTTATGTTAGTTTAACAATGCAAATACTATTAGTACACTGATATTTTGTAATAAAAACTTTGCTGCATATGGGAAGAATGTGTTAAATAATGAAATTTCTCATTATAAAAAGACCCAGGCTTACAGAGATAAACGCAAACCAATTTATAGAGGAACGTTCAAAACGCTGCCTAAGCTGCTACAAACAGGTACTAAACGTTTTAAGTGTAACTTCTAGTCACTTACTGGCCAACTTCTACAAAATAGGCCATATATGCTGCTGCATTTCTCAATTTTCATTTTGGAATTGACTTTTTCTTTTTGTCGCTTGGGCGCATCAGCAAATGTCAACTGCGCGTATTTGTCACATTTGACATTTAAAGCGCGCACAAAACAACACCAAATGCCAAATGGGCTCAGGGCCCTAGCTTTGACTAGCGAAACCTAGACTACGCCTTTAGTTAGTTGTAGATTACACTGCCCCCGCCACCGCTTTTCACACAAACAAATGGAATTGTTTTTTTGCATACAATTTCAATGGACGCGCATAAAACGCAAAATGCGCGACTTTTAAGGTAAAAATAATTAAGCATATTTGCTAGACAGACACAAAAACAACAATAATAAGCATAAACATAGTCACTGCGACCCGCTTATAGAGTAGGAATTGTGCAAACACTGAAATAAAAAGCAAAAGCGAATTGAAATTGACAAAAAGCAAAAAAAAAAATAAACTGGAAAATAAAATGAAATAAAGCTACGTATAAGCGCACAATGTAATTGCGCATCTACACACAAAACCAAATCAGTAACAACTGCAACAACAAAAATTGTATTTACTAAAGCAAATAAGAAAAACAAAAAAAAAAAAAGTGTATATATTATAGAAAACACAAAATGGCAAATGCAAATAAATAGCGCACACTAAGCGATTGCTTGCTGATAATCGCATGACAAAAAGCTAAAACAAAATTAAACAAAAAAAAAAATAAGTAACTTCAACTGAACCCAAGTCTCAAATTGCAAATAAAGTAATCTATTGAAGAGCTGGTCACACTTTTACACAAACAAAGCCAAGTGTGGCCAAGTCAATTTGAGCAAATGAATTGCTGCTAGCGGTAAATTTTACAAATGGCGCCAATGCTGCCCAACGCTGCGGGTCAACAGGTTAAAAGCAAATGGCCAAAGGCGTGTTTAAAGCAAAAATTTTGTATAGCATGCTTTAGGGCAACTATTGAGTTTTAATTATTTTTTTTTTGTACAAGACGCTAAACGCGATACAAAATTTACCATTAAAGTTGCACAGAGATATTGGATGCTCTACGTAAAAGATTGATAAAAGAATGTATGTATATGTCTAGTATATAACATATACTATAGTCTGTCATGGTCACACAACAACAACAGCAACAATAACACAAAAATGTTGATAAATATTGAAAACAACAAAACACAAAACACGGCACCACGAAGACTGTGATAACGAGCACTGTGCACTGACTAAATGGGTCTGCCTGCGGTACAAAAAAAAACAAAAAAAAAAATGAAATAAAATTAAAATCAGTCATATAATCAGCTAGCTAGCGTGTTCTACATGCACACTTTTATATACACCAACGTACATACAGCAGATATTTAGATACAGTAGATACTGCTTCAAACAAAATGTCTCAATTTTGCTTCAGAAATTGCTATAAAGGCATCACTTTTTGCAAAACAGCTGAAATCTGCTGATGGTTTGAAGTATAATAACAGTGTATACATATTAAAATATAATTTTATAACTACAGCCTAGAGCGAGAGAGTAGCAGTATTGTTTGTGCGCGCAGTGTGGCCAAAATTTCAGTGCTGCCAAGCTAAATGTTTGCAAGACTTGCACTATACTACAGCTGCAATAGCTGCGTGAATGCACTTAAGTTAAAACGCGCAGCGTTCTAGCTACTAAAACAATGTGTCAGCGCACTTAGCACTACTTAATGAGCTTTTACTGTATTAAATATAACTTTTGCCATATTTATATGTACTCATTATGCGAGTTAGCTATTGTCTTGCATGTGTATTTGTGTTTGTATCTTACGTTTCGTTCTATTTCTTTTTTTTGTGTGTTTGTTGCCCAAAGCTCTTTATTTCATATTCTATTGCTACAAATAACGTAAGTCGCATGCCTTAAACAATTTATGCCTTTAGTTTGTTTCAGCACATTTTCCTTTTGTTTCTATTGTTAACTTTTGTTGGTTTTTTGTAGCTTGATTAGATATAAATTTCTTCATTGATTAGATAAACTGCTGCTAGCAATTTGGCTGCTAACTAGTTTTATATGGAAAATCAATCTGTCTCAGCTACACCTACGTGTCACTGCCGACATGACTCTGGTACTGGCATTCTACTATGCAGCTATCTTTGAGTTTATTTTGTTTTTTTTTTCAACGCCGCGTACTTTGATTTGCTTTGATAATAGAGCATTTTATATTATTTTTCCCTCATAGAACAGCTGTAGCAAGCTGTACCTCGGATTTAAGTTCTATGCCAATTTTGGAAAGCGCCAAAAGTAGCAACTTTGCGTGTTTTGCGTTGTTTATTTTGCTATTTTAAGTCGCATATCAATAATTGCGGTGTTTATTTTGTTGTTATTTTTATAAATGGATTTGGATTTTGTTGTCTCAATTGACTGCATTTTCAATTTTAATTGAAATATGTTTATATACGATTTTTTGATATATTTTTATAACGCTGCCTTATGGCACGCTCTAATGAAGCTGTCGTAGACTAACAGCGCGCCATTAGAAAAAAATACAATTTTACCAGACTATCCAGCTATGATAAAAACCATCAATAAAAAGAAAAACCAACGAAAAAAATCACCAAAAATTTTTTGTAAAAATTCAAGCATATATACAATATATTACGCGATTATTTTTGTTTTTTTTTTTTCAATTTTTGTTATAACTCTTGCAGTTTTTGCTGCAGCAAAAAAATGTATTTTTAGAGAGCTACGAGTATGATGTACGAAAAAAAAGTAAAGCTACATTTTTATTATTGTCTGGCAAAAGTTCATTATGACAAGAGTTTGGAATTGCCTGTTGTTGTTGCTAGCCATAGACAGACAAAGCCTTAAACCGCAAAAAGGCAATAAAATTGAAAAAAAAAATATATATATAATATACATATCTCTATATATATATAGAGGTTTTTTTTGTGTGACGTTACAAGCTACAGTTTTTTTCTATGGAAATTTTGTTATGAAAAACAAGTGAAACAAGGCCGTGAAAAATTGTGAGACACGTGCAAGCAACGTGCAGTGTGCAGTACATCAGTTAGAGAGCCACCATCGGGGAGCAAGCAGAGTCGCGCGCACCAGAGAGGGTAGACGGAAACTGGCATTTGCCATAAGTTTGAAATGAATTTGTGGAGGGTATTCACATAGCGACATACACATAGTGTTGATTTATATGCGCATTGTTGTTGCTGTTGTAGGAAGTTATTGTTGTTATTTACTGCTGTTTGCCTGGCAGCCATATATGTAAGTTGTAGATCTATTTGTTCAATTGATTTGAAAGCAACAAAAATTGCTTTTTTTTCTTAAAATTTACGACAAAAACCGGGATTTTCTGCGATTTGTTGCATATAGAATTGCTTCAAATTTACTTGCTTAACTTTTGAACTAAAGACAAACGCAGCTTAGCGAACTTGTGCCAAAAATAATGTGCCCAATAGATGTCTATTTTTAGTTGTTAACGTCAGTTGGCGCTAGTATTTTTATGTACCTTAAATTAAATAAAAACTAAACAAAGGCTGTTTAAAAATATGCAACTAATTTTTAATAAAACTGCTCGTTTCGTTCGCCAACCACCTTCACCTTTAATTCTTATGGAATATATATATCGTATATTTTCCCTAAAGTGTTTATTTATTCCTTCATTTTCATGCAACATTTTTTTTTATTATCTCTAGATATTTATCTTGAGGCGAAATCAAGACCATTAGAATATTAACACTCTTTCTTCGTCTCCCCTATAGCCAAATATTCTATTTTTTCATACAATCCCAACATCAACTTCTGCTTTTTGGATTTAACATTTTTGTACCAATCTAAAACACGCACTCTCTTGTTTGTCAATTTGTTCTCCTTTCAGGTGTCCAACTCTATCAGCTTTTCGTTTTTCCTAAAATTGATTTCAACTTTTTTCTACTCATTTTATTTCAAGTATATCTTATCTATACAACGTGACTGCCGTCAAAAAACTTTTTTCAAAATTTTAATATCTATATTTTTCTCAGCTTATTTAAGCCAAACAAATTTTGGATTTTATAGATTTATTATAGTTGTTGCCGATAGATAGAATATATTACTACAGTTTTGAGCAGCTTTCTTAAGGTTCTTAAATTAATACAAACATTACGAATTTCAAGTTATTGGTAAACTTTAAAAAGTTTTATGCAAAAATCTATAAGATATAGCATATTTTAATTATAAAATTGTATATATTGTATACAGTTACAGAAATCGTATAAAACGATTTCCAAAGTTTAAGTATCAACATACACTTTTTCAATACTCTCTCGCGTTTTGTAACCCAAACTGCTGTGCTTTTGTTATGAATATTAAAATTGCTTTGGATCTTGATCAAAAATAGAATCCACCATCACTTAAATTGTATTTTGTATGACGTACATATGGTTTGGCTATGAGGATACACCCATTCCCTATACAAAATACACGATGCTGTTGCAGTGTTGTACGTGTTGTGCAAAACCAATAACGAGAGCGGCCAAAGTGTTGGAAAACGCCCGAAGTGGTGTGAGTTGGGCAAATAAGAGCAACCACAGGCTTACACACAGAGGCGGAGGCATACGCGAGCGCACACATGAGCTGCGTCAATATGCGCATATGTGCAACAAACTGAGGCTTCAAGCGTATGTTGCATGCTGTTGTTGCTGCCCCATTGTTGTTGCTGTCATCAATGTCAGTTGCTGTTGTTGTTATTGCCTTAGCTGTGTTCGATATTTTTCAAAAAAAAAAAAAAATGCGTTTGACAGTTGTTTTCAAGGGTGTTTAATGCCGTTGCGCTGTGGCAACTGCATTTCATTTGTATACACTGCAATTTGACCCTAGCAAGGGTCATATGTGTTTTATGCGAATTATGTGAAATATTTAAAAAGAAAATATAGCAGTTTGTAGTTGGCAATTGAAACAGGCTTATATCGTTTAGCGTTGTGTGAAAACTTTGAAAAAACATATATGTAGAATGAATACTCTACAAACTCACAACACATCAAGCTGCTGTTAGAAAAAGCTCGGGCACTCGTGTGAGCCCAAGCAACAAAGTAGTGTAGACCTGTTTTTTAAAACATTAAAAATTTAAAAATATATATTCAAATACCCTACAAACTCACAATACAGCAAGACGCGGCCAAAGATAGCTTTTGTTTTTCAAACTGCGCATTTTTATCATAGGCAAGTTAAGCCAATAACCTCTTTTTGCAGTGTATTGCAAAGTCGCATAGGGCCAACAGCTTTAAAGCTTTTTTTTGTTTTTTTTTTTTTTTTGACTACTATGTATTGTCATGCATCTTTTATTTTTACATTTTCTCCTTTGCCATATTGCCTTGTCAAGCATATGCAGGGCGTGGAGTAGCATGCTAGAGCTGACGAATCAGAGTAAGAGCAACCAAGCGGCAGGAGCAGCCAACAAGCTGTATGCAGTTGAGGCACTTGGCCAACAATGGATTTCCTCATATTACATATATGTAGCTCGTATATATACAAGTATTTACATATACGCACATGTACACTCTACTTTATTTGGGGGATGCTGCAGTATTTGTCTGCAGAAGCAATTTATAAATGCCCTTGTCAGCAGCATCATTTTCATGAGCGCTCTACTTGCTTCCCCCCACCAGCTTTAAGCTAACAGATCTTTGCTTTTTTTCCACTTAATTCAGTATGTTTTTATTGCGCCTTCAGGTATGCTGCACTTGCTGCTGCTGCTTACAAAATTGACAATTACCAAGAGTCAATGCTCAGCATGTGGCGCCATAAAAGTTACCAGCCAACGCCAGACAGTCGCCCTGTCATCATTGCACTCATACTACGCTCCCAAAAAGAACAAAAAAGAAACCAAAAGAAA
Organism: Chymomyza procnemis; assembly: GCA_035046065.1. NCBI lineage: Eukaryota > Metazoa > Arthropoda > Insecta > Diptera > Drosophilidae > Chymomyza > Chymomyza procnemis. The sequence continues at coordinate 4,449,373 of JAWNOJ010000013.1, read as the reverse complement.
TTTTGAGTTCAAGCTTATTTTAAGCAATTGATGCAGAATAAAAGCGATAGCAGCAGCAAGCAATGCATAGCAATAGCAGCTGCTGAATACACTATAAACCATGCTGTTGATGTCACTTTGCCTAACTCTTAGTTGCCAACAAAAGCAGCGAAATGCTTAACTTGTGCGCCTTGTTGTATGCTACAATTTCTTGCTTTTAGCCTTTTCGCACTGCTGCTCGGTTTGGTTTCATTTTAAGGCAATTACTTGGCGCCCATATCCCGCTGTTTCCCGCAATTTTCTTACGATAATTTTTGTTTCTTTTCTTTTTCTTGTGCTGCTTCAGTTTTGCACTATGCCCAAAAGCTTTCCATTGAGGGTTAGTTAGGAAAGTGGGGGTCATTGAATTGTTTGGGCCACATAAATTTCTACAACATATTTGAGACGACGCATTTCGTTTGGTTTAAGCATAAATTTAGTACTTCATAATTTATTTGTACAGTCTTTCGAAATAGACTTCGACTCGCTGCCGCACACAAACACACACACGCTCATCATAAATTGCCATAAAAATAAATCAACATAATAACATACACCAACTCGATGACTGATTGTTTTTGCATATATGGCAGTGAGCAACCACCGGCAGACGCTACAAGCAGAGCAACCCTCCAGCAATATATATAAATACATATAAAAAAAGGGAGCACATTGCGTAAATCGAAGTAAGGCAAAACAAGCGCAAACAATTTTCGATTAAAATCAGCGTAAATATGTAGCTTAATATAACCAGTGCGTCTCTGATATACGTTGATACACTGCTTACTACCCGCCGCTGCAAGCGACCGACCCATCCAACCAAAATGACTTCCCCACACCAACCAGTCGGCAAGCGCAATATTTTATTTGCATTTCTGCTTTCTGGTTTTAAAATTCAATTTTTGTAAATGTTTTGCGGATTTCAGTCCCTTGCGGCATACATGTGGTATGCGCAATATTTTTGTGCTAACTTTTTGTAACATTTATTGCTATTTGACTGTAGGGTATTTTTCAGCACCTACCTGCCTGAAACCATACATAGTGTCACTGTGCTTGCTATTTGTTTATTTATTTGCATTTTGAGCTAGTACAATTGGTATCAAAACTATGAAGCATATTTTTGGACATGCTACATTGACTGCCAATGGGCCAATACGTATGACACGCATGACGTATACGCAATGTGTGCAAAGATAGCACTTAATTTAAATCAGTTTTGCTTGCTCACTTTTTATTTTATTCAAAATCGAGATACAGTAAAACCTTTTAAGGTAGAATTCTTGTTTAAGCAATTCATAGTTATAAAAATAATAAGGCGTTAAATAGTTGTAGTATTTAATTATTTTTAAGTAAAACGTTCGACTTGGCCAACAGTAGCTGCAGCTAATTTTTAAATATTTTTTACAACATTTTTATGAGTATTGCAATAATTGAAGCCTAACGACTGTTAAATTTCAAAAACTTGATTGTTATTTTTAACTTTTTTTTAAGATCATAAATAAATATTTTTTAACTTTTTCAAGAACATCAACAAATTTTGGCTAACTGTTTTTAACTTTTTTTAAGAACATAAATAAATATTTGCTAGTTTTTTTTTTTAAGATGAGCATAAATAATGTGTTGGTTGATAAATTTCTTATGTTTTAAATAACAATATTAAATTGAAAAGAAGTAATGAAATTAAGTTATGCTTGGGATCAAAACTGAACTAGAAAAAAACTAAAATTAGGTAAGCCATAAGATTTTGCGTAGAAAATTGTTTCCACAAAAAGTTCAAAATTATAATTTTTAATTAGAATTTTGACTGCGCAAAAATTTTTAGAAAATATGTAAGTTTCATAGAACTTGTAAAATAAAAAATAATAATTAATGGCCCTTGGCTATGCTGACATGCCTTTAAAGGGTTCAAAATTTTTGTGTTATTTTTAGTTTTTTAAGTTTTAAAAATATTTTAAAATTAATCTAGAATTATTTCATAAAAAATTTTTAAATTTGTTTTATATTATTTTTAAATTTTTTAAATGTGCATTCAAAAATATTGTTTAAAATATTCCGAATTAATAGAACTTTTATTGCATAAAAAATACGAAAAATATACAAATAAATCATTTTATAGAATTTTATGTATTACATATATTTTTTTTAATTTTTTATAAGTTATTTTTGAGTTCAAAAATATTGTATAAGCATACTAAGAATTAAATAGAACTATAATAACATAAATAAACATATTAATAATGCAAAATGCGTTAAGTTTTAATTATTAAAATAAAAAAAAAATTATAAACAAAAGAGTTATCACTGTTGTTCTACAGTTTTTGTAAGCTAAAATTGCTGAAGTTAGTCTATGTTTTTGTTGTTTCACTTGTCCTTGTTTTATAAGGGCAAACGCCTCGTTTGCGTAATAAATTTTACAAAAAATTGTTAAATAACATAACAAATGATCTAATCAAGTTCTAATGTAATTGTAAGTGACTTTTACTAGGTAAGCTCTCAACTAGCACTATCAGTTTGCTAAAACAAACTATCTTTTTGGACTTACTAATATTTATGTTTCTATATTATTTTTGCTTTGGCTTATCTTATCTACGAAAGTATTGCAAAAACAAAAAAACAAAAAAATCGGAAACAAAAATGGTACGAGACTGTCTGACATTTGCAGTTTGGAGCAGCATTTGTGTTACGTCAGCATAGTATTTGCATGTAAAGCGATTATATGTTTAAATTCGAGTCAAACTATATTACAATTAAAAATTATGCAGGCCAGCTATAAACATTAATAAAAGCTACCAAAAATTTGCAATTGTTGTTTATTTTCATTTCAAAGACAATTAGACATACAAAATTAAAAATAAATCGAAGGCTGTCGCCGGCGACAAAAAAATATAAAGAAGCTGCAATCATTTTTGCTCAAGTATTTTTTGCTTTTTTATTTTTGCAATAAAAATATGCGCACCAATACAAACAAAACGCACAGACACGCTTATAGGCATTCAATGTATAAATCACAATTTAAAATAAAACAAAACTAAAAGATTGCAACAGCAAAAATAAACAAAAAAAAAGAAAAAAAAAACAACAAAAATATAAAATAAATAAATCAAAAACAAAAAAAAATAAAAATAACGCATAAATTGTTAAGTTAATGTTGGCAGCGCAGCCGCAGTCAACGGCGGCAGCAGCGTCAACTTTGTCGTCGTACTTGAACAAACCAGTTTCAGGAAAAAACAAAAAAAAAAGTCTAAAATAAAATTTAAGTACAGCTAAGCAGCAAAAGCAACAATAACAAAAAACAAACAAAATACAACATAAAAAACAAAAAAAAATGTTGAAACAACAAATTTTTCGTTAAAAAAATCTGTCATAAACAATAAAACCAAGTTAGGTTATAGACATTTGTTAAATCGATTTATGAAAAGACGGAAGTATTTCATAAAAAGATGATTTTTATTTTTTGTTAAAAAAAAATGTGTCAAAGATTGATGAGTTCTTTAGTTAGGGAATCTATGGGAACTAGACTTATTTATGCAAAGCATGCGGAGAACATAAGGTGTGGTTTGTTGTAAGATAACTATAAAACGATTACTTTGGCTGGTATAGAATAAACTGAGTTATTTGGGCCGTTAAATTGGGGAAACTAAAGTTTTGTTTGTATACAAAATAAATGGTAGAAAATTTAGATCAAATATTTGAAAGCGCATAGGAATGCCGTGCTTTCGCCGAACTTAAGCTAAGATTTATGCGCTATAATCATTTGGCATCTTTTTTTTAGTATTGAAATTATTTTTATTTTTTAAATTTTTTAATAAGCTTTCTCGTGCATTGAAAAAAAGCTCATTTAACCAATATTATTTGTACTAGCGCCAATACAAAACAAACGCGCTTTCTTTGGGCTAACTAATGCTTAACTATCGAATACAATCGATATTATTTTTGTTTGTCATCTCTTATCAGCAATTCATTTTGGAACTGTTTTTTTTTTAATATATCTGCTTTTTAAAGATCTTATATTAGATGAAGAACTAGTTCAAAAAAATTAAATTTTTGATAATTCGTTGAGTTTTCTATATATCGATAAGAATCAAACTGGTACATAGAACTTAAGTCGTTTGTAGTAAATTGTTAACTTAATGTTTGTATTTATTAGTTGACGAACTAGTTCAAAACATTTTTGAATATTTTTTATTCATAGGTTTTCTATATATCGAGAAGAATGGAGCTGCATAGAACTTAAATCGATTGTTGCGATTTTTTAATTTAAAATTTGTAGAAAAAAATGGCATAAACTTTTTTCGCTTGATTAATAAATGATTTATTGTTCAAAACCGTAGAGCTTAATGTGTTGGTAAAGACAAAGCTTCATATTTTCCACATTTTTGTATCAAAACTTTTGTTGCATTTACTTAAAAAAGTTTATTACTTTATATCTTACACTGGATTACTTCACTTAACAAAAGATTATGTAGTTAAATTGAACTCTTCACAGCAGATTATAAACGTGTTAATAGAGCAGCTGATGATTTATTAACGTATTTTTGACTTACTGAATATAATCGATTTTAATGTTACGATCGTATGCATACCGCAATCGTTTCAATTTCGATTTCAATAAAATCGTTTAAATTTATAAGAATAATCAGTATAATGCAAGCAAGCTTCACTTCTGTTCAGTTCTTATCTGCAGAAATAACTCTCCCAAACGATTTGTATCAAAAGTAGTCATTAGACTGCTCTTAAGCGTTACTTTCAATTTATCGAGTGTATAAACTTTACTTGTGTATGCATTTGCCTCAATGGATATGTTACAGCTCTTAAATTATATGCCATCTATATTTCCATCGATTTATATATATATATATATATATTAATTAGGTCATCAATAACAATCTTACATAAGCTTTATTTCATTTCTTGTAATTAAATTGAAATTTATTCATTGTCTTTGACAATGTATTTTGCATACAAATCGTTTTTCATTCACAATAAAATTGAACGTAGACATAAAAACAAAAACTTTTTTGAAGTGTTTGCGATAATCTCAATTTAACAAAATTCTTGCACACCTAGACCGAAATATATTGGCCAGCAGTTCATTGATCAAAGCTATACAATGTGCCCCATATGAGTACTCATAGTAAAATGCCTTCATTGTCATATATTTAAGTAAGTACCGACTATAAAGTAAGTACTTTTATTGACACGCTATATAGAGGCACGATTTCTACCTTTTTTTTGGCTAATTAGCTTGTCAGCGTTTCTTTTTTTTTGTTCCAATTGTATTTGTTTTAGGTCGCTGATTTCCTTTCGTACTGATAAGAATTGGTTGGTTACCTCTGATTTTATGAAGCGCAAATTGTATAGAGTCAGAACGCGCGACGATACTAAAATAATCGCTGAGCGATATCGTAGAATGTTTCGTATCTTTGGCTATGCGTAGTGTTTTTATAGTAGCCGCTTTTTTGGTTAGAGCAGTAATCTGCTTGCTTCCGGAGTTTCCAATAGTTGTCTTCTTAGGGGTAATAAGTGCTAATCGACATTAATCGATTAAGAACGATATACAATAATTGTAGATATCGGTCTGCTTTATTGCATCAGAAAATTTATGTTTATCCGTTTCCACCAGTTTTTTGATTGAAAATGTCAGTTTTTGAGACGAAGTTCCCTTATATTTTATTCCCTATGACTTGAAACTGAAATGTGTTGAACGGAGTTACTTTGCTAAAGGCAAATTAGTAAGGGATATCTTTATGTCAACGTAACTTGGCCGCGAAAAATGGACTCACTACTACAACTCGTAGCAAAAAAATCTTGTGGAAAACGAGCACATGCGAAAACCAATATTCGTGGTTCCGACCTACACATTTCGTGCGACCGGCTACTTCCGACATTTTAGGACGGAGCTGCGAGTGTTACTTTCACAGAGAATTTCATGCCGTATGTTGTTGATGCGGGAACTATTTTTGAGAACAGATATTCTTCAGCACACCAATGTTCGACTACAAGTCAAAATTAGATTTGATACTTGAATCATCTCGAAAGTTAAGAGGTTTTCCGCAGCGGAAATCGCATGCTGCCAAAAAGTAATTAGTAATTTAAATAATAGCATTATTTTCTTAGATAATCCCGAAATTAGTCAAATGGTGTATTATTGCAAACCCATTGTTGCTCATATTTTGTTACCACACCACAGCAGTATTCTTTTTAACAAACTTAAACAATTAAAGCTTGATCTAAACTGACAAATTGTTATACGAAGTAAATCCTTAACCACTTGTGAATTTTAAGCACAAATTTGGCGTAAGAAGTAATGTGTCCATAAGTTCTATTTTATAAGCATTACAAATGTTTTATTACTTATTTTATAATATTTATATTTTCATTGAAATTAATTTTTTTTGTTATAGTAGAGTTTAAATTTGTTAACAACTGGTAATAACTTGTAAGAAACATTTTTTCTTTTATACCAACTATCGCATAATGATTATTATTCTAGGTTTATGATCGCATAAATTAAGCAAAAAATCTTTCCATAGTAAATGTACATAATTTGAAGTAATTGGCGTTCTTTAAGTTGTATCTACATTTTTTTTGTATTTTTATTTTTTACAACTTTTTAGAATTAATATTAGCAATATTCTACGCTTTTCGTAGCAAACGTACTAGATGATGAACATGAATTAAAGAGGGTACACTAAGCTAGGAAGTTTTTTCTTAAACAGTTTTAAAAGTCGTGGTTATCGGCATTCTTTAAGTTGTATCGACAATTTTCTGCATGCTTTAATCTGTTTAGTGTTCATATTGGCACAATTCTACACTTTTCGAAGCAAACATACAAGATGATAAGAAATGGAACAGAGTGCACTAAGCTCGGAAGAATTTTTCGTAATCAGAAGAAGAAGTTCAAGTAATCGGCATTCTTTAAGTTATATCGACAATTTTCTGTATCTTTCGATCTTTTAGAAGTTTATATTGCCACAATTCTACACAAGATGATCACTAAGCTAGGAATAATTTTACTTAAATCATTTTTAAAGTTTTAGCTCTTATATCTGCTGTCACTCGATGCTTTACTAATTGGTAAACTTATATATGTTGACTTAAATTACTTAATTTTAGAATAGAAAAATGTAATAATCTAGATTATGCTGACATGGAGCATGAAGATATCTCTACTAACAGCTGTTCGAAGAGAACAGATAGTTACAGTGATGTCTTTAATTATTAGAGATTTAAAACACGCCAATTAATATCCAATCAGCGATCTGCAGGTTGCGAATATACACTAACGATTTGAGTAAGTATTTAATTTTCTTATTACATTTATAGCGTATACCAAATTCGACCTACGCTATTTTGTTTTCTTTTTTTTGTACACCAAAGTACATTGTTCTATATATATCTATCTATGCATATGTATCTGCTTCACATTCGCTTGAATTATTTTGTGTTTGTGTTCAACTGATATCAGTGCTTCATTTTTTTTTCGCTTTTAATTGGGTCGTTAAATTGTTTCAGTGTTGGCTTCTTCTACTCGCCAGTGCCAGTACAACTTCGATTTGTTTGTGATTGTTTTATGTTTATTTTTGACTATGAGCTATATCATGTGACTTCTTTGGTTCCACATTTCCAAGGTGTTTTGAGGACACACATATGAAGGGAGGGTGAGAGTGAGAGAGAGAGACAAAAATGTGTGATAAGCGCCTAATTAAATTAACCAAAATGCAAATCATGTCTAGCTGCAAAGTTGATTGGGAACACACCCTAAAAGCAGGTAAACCAAGTGGCAAAGTCAGTGGAGATAGCATTTCGCTTAACTCATTAAATCCTAATCAAAATTTAAATGTGATTACTTTCAGCAACAGCAGCAGCAGCAATGACCTTCGAAGGGTTAAAAAAAGAAACGTTTCAAGATTATTATAAATATAAACTTTGATAGCCCAAAGGGTGGTTCGTTACGGCTTACATATGTAAGTGTATTGTAAGACACACTTGAGCATGTGTGTGTGTGTGTGTGTGTGTAATTTGAATTGCCTACTTTCAGGGTGGTTTAGGGTGGTCCTTTTGATGGGTTTATTAATATTGTTGCAGAAAATATGGGCACTACGCTTATTAGGCTTTTAAGTGGTGTGTGTGCGTGCGTGCATGTGTGTGAGGGTTAGTTACAGCAAACTAAGCAATAAATACCAAATATATTACCTAAAAGGTTCAAACTATTTGTTTTCTTTTTTTTTTGAAGAGTGAGCCTCGCTCTTACGCTTGGCACTCACATTCTCTTTGGTCTCATTGCTGCACTCTCTCACGCTCTTATAGCACCTTCATCATAACATATTAACGTATTTTTATTTTATGGCCATTGTTGTTGCTGTTGTTGCTGCTTAACCCTTGGGGGGTTGTTCGTTGCAAAACAACCCGCGCTGCTTGTATTGTTTATATTTTTGCGATTTGCAAATGGTTTTCCGCGTTGTAGCTGCTGCTGCTGCTTCTTTTTTATTTGTTGTATCTTTTAGTTATTTCCCGTGTGAAAATGGCTGCACTACGTACGATTGTGTCTGTCAGTTTGTCTGTCGCACAGGAAGTTGCTTTGCTAGTAAAGGACACACACACACACACACATGCATACACGAAAAAAAGAAGAAGTTTACGCATAGCATCCTTACAAAGGTTTCAATACCAAAAAATTAAAAAAAAGGCAACTTTGTTGTCGACATAGTCATCGACAATGTCGAGGTTTTGTCTGGTGGTTGTTGGATTTTGATTTTGGTGGTTGATTGATGAGTTGTCGCCTCCTGGCTTTTCATGGTTTTCGGCGTTTTGTATGCATCATTTATGGGGTGTTTAAATTAAACGCGCTTTTGAGGGTTCACTGTGTAGATTTAACTATTAAATTAATAGTTAAGTTTCGCGCCCCTGTTGCAGGTAATCGCTTGGCATAAAATTACAGGCGTTAATAGCAATGCGAGAGTTGCGTGACAGCTGATATGTTTTCCATTTTTTTGCTATTTTTTGCGATCAAAATGATATCAGCTGTTTAAATCGATATATTATGGTTATGGCAGCAAATATGCGCGTTTGAGCACTTCCTAAATGGAAGCAAATGGCTGTATTGAGACTGATAAGCACTTTTTGGCTGCACATTCTGTCAAATTGTATCATCATATTATGCTCAATACCATATGCTTTTGATTCAAGATGAGACCTTTAATGAAATGAGGAATTTCTCGATGCTTAATCAGCAATATGCCGAAAATAGAGCTAGTTGCATGTAGAAAGCTTATAATGAAAGGCTGAAAACCATTTATCTTTTATTCAAGGTAAAACCCTAAAGCTGCTGAGTTTTTTCCTTATATTCAAGGTAAACACTCTAATGTAAATCTCTATGTTTAATCATCAATCAGAACCAGCAGATGGCGCTACTGAAATACTCTTTGTTAAATAAATTGGCACACTTAATAGAGCGATAAGAGAGTAAGAGGTAATATTCTAGAAATCTAGAAGTGTCAAGAAATAATATAAAAGTCAAATAAGTTTTTAACATTTGGGTAGCGCTGGCAAAACAATTTACAGCTGTCTTTTTTCTTCGTATAGCAATAAATAGAAATATAATTTACTTAAAGGCAATTGTAGGTGTTCTTACGAAGAACACTCAGCTCTAAACAAAGCAAAGACTTTTGGTTCGAATATAATTCAAATTTGTAGAAATCAACGTCAATTTCGCTGCAAAAGCGTCACAGTTCTAAAGAAATAGTAGATTTTTAATACCAGCTGTATAAACATTAATGATTGGAACTGTATAAGAAGTTAAAGTAATTAAATATTGAACTTAAAATAAGTTCTTACTTAGCAGCATAGCTTTGAAACAAAAGTAGCTAATATTGCAAAATGGTAAAAGATTGTAATGCATGCTAAAAACGAACCTTCAGTTCTTTGAGTTCTTGCAGGAATTTTTTTACATGTGAAGAACAATTTCCACGAAATGTAAAGAGACTTTGTTTTGAAGATCGTATACTTGTAGTATAAAACTACTTGAAAAAAAACTGTTCGAGGACAACAGTTTATAGTAGAATCTGTGAGGCGATGTCTAAATTTACCTAGACAAAGAGCGTCTTATTGCTAGCTCCGACAGTGCTAGGCTGTAAGGAATCAAACCTACGACATTCGGCCTTTAGAGGCGAGTACTCAACCAGAACTCAACAGAGGCCCACAAGCAAAGGTTGGTTTAAATAAATGATGCGCGGAGAAAAACTTGCTTTTTTTTGTACATATTATATTTTTATATATTTTACTATGTTTATACAGAATATCCACTTGATAGCATGGGTTATATAGCGAACAGCTGCCATAGGGGTGTAAGAAAAATTCTTTGCAAAATCTTGAGATTGTGAACGACTGCCGCAACCCATTAAGAAGCTGTAATTGCCACCTACAGTAGAGTAAGCAACATTTAGCTGTCAACTCCGCTGCAGCTAACTATAAAAGTATCACAACTTCTAGATGCTGAGTTTGCGAGAAACATCTGGAGTCTTAGTCTGCGCTGCTTTCCAGCTGTGCCAATTTGTGTGCTACCTGTGCGGCACAAATGGGTTAAGGTTTTTCAGCCAGGTAACCTGTGCCGGCATTTCTTGCCATTGCATGGCTACCTATCTAGGAACTTACATCTTTTTTGTGTTACCTTTTTTTTGTAAATATTTCTATTTAATTTTTTTTTTTTTGGTTCGGTTTGTTGGTTTGATGAATTACAGGCCAACCAAAAATATGTGAATGCCAAAGCAGCACACCAAAAGCGTTCAGTGAGAAAATATGCGCGGCATGTGAGATACTACAACAACAACGACAAGAGCAACCACAATACAGATAGCTACAACAAAGCGCGTAGGTAGTTGTAATGAAAGTATCTGAATAGCCGGAGTGTGTGTATATGTGTGTGTGTGAGTGTATCTTTTGTATGTTTATATGTCTGGAGTGACCTTTTTTCAACATTGTTGGTGCTGTTGTTCTTCCATAAAGGGGCCGTTTGTGTTGTATGTATGTGGAGTGCGTTGAGCTCTATTTCTGTATTCCCCCTAACGTCACAAAAGAAAAACCAAAATGATATAGAAATAGGCAAAAACATTGTAAGACTGACAAACTGACGAACTGCGGAACACTTTGGTATTGCTTATATGCCGGCTGCCTGCTATCAGCTATCTATGTATCTATAGCTATGTTGCTGTAGCTGTAGCTGTATCTAAAGGCAAAAGGGCCAAAGGCAGCAGCAGCGGCAGCTTGGGAAATGTTTTTCCTACATGCTTCAATAACGTTCAACGTAAATGCGTTTGTATGGGTGTGTGTGTGTGGGTATGTGTGTGTTGATGCGCCTTGGCTTTCCACGAAAATAGTTCAATGAAGAAAAACTCCAAGAAAATATAGAAGTAGCTGGCAATAACAAAGCAACAGCAGTAGGTCGACAACGTAGCCAAAGGCAAAGGCGAAGGCTAGAAGAAAATTTTCTTTCTCTATTTGAAAATAGCGGAAAATGCTTACTTTTCTTTTGGCCTAAAAGCAGTCAGCTCTAAACTGACGAATTGACAAACTAACTGACTGACTGCCTGACTGACTGACGTGCAGCGCATCTGTTGCCCTCTCTAGCAGTTGCGCTCTGCGTGTGTTTGTGTTTGTGTGTGTGTGTAAATGAGCGACAATTATGGGTCAGCTGAAGTATCTTATAGATTGTGCTGGCATGAGCCAGTTGTTTGTGGCACTAGATACAGCTAATGGCTATTTATTTGTTGTGAAAACAAGTTTGAGCACTTTTTTTGGGGGCGCTTTTCGGTATATTATTTGAACGATCAGTTGGAATGTATAGTATACAAAATATTTGATTTAAGCTGAACGAAATTTTAAGTTATTTTTATGGCGCTAAGGTCATATGCTGGTTTGACAGCTAAAAATATAATAATCTTTTTAACATTTTAAACAAACATGCGACAATTATTGTACATGAAACTTCAGAGAGGCGGCCTAAATAATTGTATATTATTAATTTTTGCAAAACAAAGTAAGCAACATTAAGTAACTGCACAACAAACATGTATCTTTTGTCTCTGTAACTACTAAATATAGTAAATAAAATATCTAAAAACAAAAACAACACAGCAATTTAATAGTTTTTTCAAAAATTCATATTAAACAATATAATATTTGCTTGAAATAGTATAAAAAAAAAAACAAATAAAAAAAAGTGAAATTAGAAAAAAAAATTTTAAGATAATCTTTAGCAAATAATTAAATTTATAAGCTTGCTAGACCTCAAATAAAAATAAAATAAATATATTAAATAATCTAAAAACAGTACAACAATTTAAACAATATATTTGCTTGAAATAATATAAAAAAATTCAAAATTAATTACTGTTCAAAACTTTACGCTTTTGAAAAATATAAGTTTTTAAGACATTTGTGCTTAAGTTTAGTAATAATTATAAATTAAAAAAAAAACAGCTACAAAAATTTAGAGATTAGAGATTTAAGCATAAATTGCAACAGCTATTTAAAAATTTACTTGAATTTAAATATTGTCTTGTTTAAAATTAAATACATTACAAAATTATTTGAATTTTTATAAAAAATGTAAGTTTATTAAACATTAAAAAAAATTTAATAATTTGGAAAAATGAGCTTTAAGTTCTAAATCGTCTGACCAAAAAAAAAATATTTTTAAATTGCTTTAAATTTTTTAATTTACTAAGTTTTAAAAAGTGCTTGAAAAACTTGTGTGAAAATAAGTTAACAATATTTTTTATTTATTTTGCTACACAAAATTTGTATTCAGCACTTACAATTTTATAAAATTCTTTTTTGTGTATATGTTTATAATCTAACTTGTCAGTTTATTTCCAACGAAACTAATAACAACAAATTTAAACAAAATGTATCTTTGTGTATTTAGTGCTGCAATTAAATATTTGTAATATTTATAAATAAGTAAATAATAATTTTTAATACTAGAGCAATTTAATATTGACTGTTTTCAATAATAATTTTTAATATTTAAAAATAGAATAAAATTTAGTCAGGCTTAAGCCGAAGTAAATATTTTTGCCGAAAATTATGTTGCATATTAAAAAATTTGTAATAATTTTTAATATTAAAAAACAATAATTTGTAAATATTAAAAAATAAAAATTTGTAAATATGTAAATGTTAAATTTAAATTTTTTATATTACGAATAATCATTTTTTTTATAAATTTTCTTTTAATTTTTTTTACTTTTAAAATATATTTAATTTTCAAATAATGATTTTTTTCAATTTAACAATTTAATTTTTTTAACTTTTAAAATTTATTTAATTTTTTAAATAATGATCATTTTTAATATTTAAAAACTAAGATATTATTAAGCAGTCATATAATCAATTTTTAAATACTCAATCTTAAATAATAATTTTTAAAATTGTTGGTTTTAATATTTAAAAATTATTATTTAAGATTGAGTATTTAAAAATTGATTATATGACTGCTTTTTAAATATTAAAACCAACAATTTTAAAAATTATTATTTTTAAATTTAGTTTTTTTAATATTCAAACTGTTACTTTTTTATATTTAGGAAATTATTATTTGAAAATATTAAAATATATACAACTTTTTTAATATGTAAGCAAATTTTCTGTAACAATCTATGTACTTAGGTTTAAAACTTTAAAACATTAAGTTTTGAAATCTTCAAAAATTTTATTTTGTAAAAACATATTTTTATGTCAAATATTAGAATAAATAGCTCAAAAAATATTTTTTAATTTATAAGTTATTTATACAAATGCAAATTTTAATTTGTCATAAATATTAATAGCTGTTCATATTTTTAAATTTTGATATAAATAAATATTAAAAATAAAATGTCTTTGAAATTTCTGGCTTATTTAATTATTTCTCAAATTACTGACTTTCTTTTTTAATTAAAAACAAAACTCAATATATTAGTAAAAAATGTCTCAAATTGAGTCAGTGTTGAATTGTTTTTCTAATAATTTAGTTAAGTAGTTTTTATTTTTTAAAAACTTATTTATTTTTACAAATGCTTTGTAGTTTTAATATTTTTTACTTTAAAAAATCAATACATTTAAAAAAAGAACAAAGTGTTTTTAAAATTTCAAATAATTTTCTTTGTAGCGGATAAGTTTGTTTTTTTTTTTTTTTTGTTTATTTCTATTTAAAAAAAATGTAGCACATTCATTAAAAAACAAATATCTTTCAAGTTACTGACTCATTTAATTATTTTTCAAATAAACTTAAACTGTTGCATATGTTGCTTTTATTAGTCAGCAGCTAAAAATATTTTTGTGAAAATTGAAAATAAAATGAAATTGGCAAAAAATACAGTTATATTTTTATTCTATTAGTTATGTTTTTTTACAATATAAAAGCACAAAAATATTTATGCAAAAATAAAACAGGCATTTTTTATGCACAAAAAGTTTTTTTAAGCTAAAAGTTAGACATTGAAAAATTATACAAAAATTGCAGCAATTTATTGTAATTCAATTGCAACATTTAGACATAAAGTTATATTTTTATTTAAAAGTTTATTGGCAAAGTATAATTTATTAAATCATAAATATAAACTTAAAATTTTAAGTTTAAAAAAGCGCACATAGAAACAGCTAACAAAAGTAATTTTAAGCTTAAAAAAAATCTAAACACATTGAGAGCTATTTCAACTATTTCAAGCATTTATTTATTGTATATATATATTTTTTAACCTTTTGCTATTTACATAATAATTGTTTGAATTTTTGTTTTTTTGTTAAATACATTTAAGAAAATGAAGATTTATTTTTAGATATTTTACCTAAGTTTTGCTTGTGTTTTTTTTATTATTTTTAAGTAATTGTCTTTGCAAAAACGCGTGCTAGTTGATGTTGTTGTTTTTGATTATATTTTGTTTGTTGCTTTTGTTGTTGTTGTTGTTGTTGCTGCTGCTGTGAGACACTGGCTAGACTTTGTTTTGATTTTGCTTTACAGTTAGCCGAGCGTTGCGAGCGCGTGCAAAAAAAATATATATATTTTAAACACACACACACACAGGTGAGTGAGAGAGACAGAGTGGCGAGCGCGTATGCAAGAGCAGCAGTTGAGCGGCAAGAGCGGCAGACTGCTACGCGTTGTTGTTGTTGTTTGTGTTTGTTTTGTCACTAACTGCACTTTATTTGTTAATTTGCTTTTAAACTTAATTTACTTTGTTGCACTTTTTTGTGTTTTTTTTTAAAATGAATTGTATTTGTTTTTTGAGTTGAACTTACTTTTTGGAATTACGCTTCGTTGTTTGTTTGGAATACATGGGAATTTTGTCAACAATCAATTGCATGGCATCAATACATGTACACTAAAGCAACACAGTGTGTGTGTGTGTGTGCGTGCGTGCGTGTGTGTTTGTTTTTGTTTGTTGCGTTTTTTTGCTTTTGTTGTTTTTTTTGTAATTTTTTAGTTTGAGTTTGAGGCGCTCAAAGTTACAGCAACATTTTGTTTTTTATTTTTAATCAAAAAGATTATGTTGCCTTTTGTTGTTGTTTTTGTAAAGCTTACTTTGTGCACTTTTGCTGTTTCACTTAATGTTGTTGTTTTTGTTTATTGTTTTAACAGTTACTTTTACTTTGATTTTTTTTGTATTTGTTTTTTACGCTTTCACGTTTTGTTGTTGTTGTTATTTTAGATTTCTAAAAACAACTTTTTTTATATTTTGTTGTTGTTGTTTTGTTGCTTTTTGGTTGCCTAGCAAATTTTTTTGTTAAAAATTTGCACACTTTTTATTTTTATATATTTTATTTTTTATGCATAAAATAATTTGTGCTAGTTTTGTTGTTGTTTGTTTGTTGCTGTTGTTTGCTAATACTGTTGTTGTAGTAATCCAAGTTGTTGTTGTTGTTGCTGCAGTTTATTTTTATTTATTTATTTATTATAAACGCAACAGGAACTTTTGACTGCACTTAATCCAAAAAATGTGCTTGGTTCTGTTTTTTTTTTTTGTTTATTTTATTTTTAACTTAATTTTCAACGCTTAGTTAAGTCACTGTTTCAAAATACTACACATAAATTTTTAAGATACTTGTTTGTTGTTATTTTTTGCTGCTTAGTTTTTTAAGTTTAAGCATTTTTTTTGTTATTTATTTATTTCTCATTTAATACACACAAATACTATGTTTAGTTTGATTTTGCAAAACTTCTTTTTTAACACTTTAAAAATTTGAAATTTTCATACAATGCTGTTGTTGTTGTTTAATCCGAAAATTCTTGCAATTGCATTTTTCACGTATATTTTGGTTGTCATTTGTTTCACTGCGAAATATTCGCGTTTCTTGTGTTGTTAGCGTGCTGCGTGCGCGTTTGGCTTAAACCGTTTAAAATACTACTACGCTCTACGCTCGTTAGCAGCCAGAAAGGAACTGAAACCTCTGGCTGAATAAATGCTCTGACAGCTTGGCCGACTCGAAACTGACTGCGCTGCTTGTGTTGAGACAAAGGCAAAGATAGCCGCCAGCCCCCAAAACAACGTGCGGCAATCGAACTTGTCCGCTGCCCATGACGCAGTCGGCGTTGTTGTTGTGCGTTAAGCGCTACAGTGCAACCTGTTCGAAGCGAACGTGTTGTTGAGCTTGCCATTTGTCTTGGATTTGCATTGTTTCTCTGGCAATTGTTTTTTGGGACTAAGATTTGCTTATATCTTAAAGGCTTTTCCTTTATTCCTGATGCCTGATTTAGTTGCGCGTAATACTGTCAGCTTTTCTTGCTTAAAGCGTATCTGCCATATTCAGAAAACTTGGCTTACTGCTGAAAATGCGTGTTTAATTTTGTTTTGTTGTAATTTTAGTTTTAAAATAAATAAATTTATTCTCATTGTCCATACTCAGTGCCAGTGTTTTTATTTAATAAAGATTTACTTAGGAAAATAATGTCTCTTTGCTAGTTATGCCTTACTAGGCAACCAACAAACAACCTTCTATGCTAACGACTTCCATAAATAAAATAGATAAATACGATTTAAATCGATCAGATTTCGTTTAAAAAACGTATCTTCTTCGACTATGCCTTTATCACTCTAAAGGCGACGAATGTGCTTATCTCCATTAATAACTAAGGACGGGGAGCTACAGTATATAGCCAAACTGCAGGGTTTTGAACAACCGACGCTACCGACGTCCAGAATCATTTTATTTTTTAAATACCACCGAACTTATGGTTTAGAGATTTATAATAATAGTCTAAGTGATTTCTTCATTAAATATGAAAATAACTGCATACTCGCAAAGACTTAAAGTGGCAAATTTTTGAGTAGCCTTACAATAGGTTAGGTTAGAGGGGACCTCACATAGATAAGAGTGATTCTACTTTAAAATAATTTTGAATAATATGTTACTTGTACTCTAATATACATTTTTAGTTAAGAATCTTGTTCCATGCTGCTTAAAATATTGTTTAAAATCATTGGAGTAAAATAATTGAAAGAAATTTGTCGTGTTAGAGTTATAAAAAAAATGGCG
Organism: Chymomyza procnemis; assembly: GCA_035046065.1. Classification (NCBI taxonomy): domain Eukaryota; kingdom Metazoa; phylum Arthropoda; class Insecta; order Diptera; family Drosophilidae; genus Chymomyza; species Chymomyza procnemis. The sequence goes on along the minus strand of JAWNOJ010000013.1, from coordinate 4,431,841 downwards.
CATTCGTTTTTAACTTTATGATTTAGTCGACTTAAATCTCAATGACTTTTCAACTACAAAGCAAATCAAATTAGGAACACTCTGCGACTGTTTACTGTGTCAGTGGCAGTACATCGTGTAAACGCTGCCTGCGCGCTTGGCGACGTTGCCTTTGCGTGCACACAAGCGCTCAAACACATACAACATTGCAAACGGTGCCTTGCAACATGTTCGAAGTTGCGCTCGGTACAGTTCAGTTGTTGTTTTGCGCTGTTGTTGTGTTCGTGCGCTCTCTTTAGTACTCATGCTCCTATTGCTTTTGTATAGCGCTCTCTCGCTTGATTTATTTTAGGTCGCATTTGTAGTGGTTGTTGTTGGTGTTGTTGGTATTGCTGCCGCTGCTGGCATTTGGTATTCATTTGTGCGCTGTTAAGGGGCGACGACGCGCGAGCACTTAAGTAAAATAATAATTACACGTATGTCAATTTGTTTGACTTCTCTTGGGCATTTATTGCTACCTTTTTTGCGGCTGCCGCAGTCAAGTTGCAAAAGCGTAGCAGCTTTTGCTACTACTATTTTTGCGGTGTCTCTCTTGACATTTATGGGTTTGTTTTGAAATCGTTTAAGGCTGAGTGTTTGTGTGTGCGTGAATGCGTAAAATGTGCAGTAGGTAGTAGCTTGCGCCTACTACTTTTTGCAGCAGTAAGAGAGCGAGAGACTGAGTATGGGTGCGTGTGAGTGTGTGTGTGTGGAACGCGTTAAGTAGATTTTTCAGCACATTTGTCTTAATTGTTGTGATTTGTGGTTGATGTTGAATGATTTACGATTTAGATTTTTTGAATTTTGATTTTGGTTTGTGGCAAATTAATTGAAATATGCAGTTATTTAGGTGAAAGCTAGCAGCACTTTTGGCAGCTGAACGAATGCTTATTTATTTATAGCAAAGAGTTAGTTAAAGTGATAAACATAGTACATTTTGTTGTTATAAATAATAAATAATTAAAATTTTAATTATTATAATTGTTGTGCCATTAGTAGCCAACTGCGAAAAAATAACAAAAATGCTACATTAAATGCCTGCCGTTGATTGGCAAACGAAATTGAAATACTTTAATTAGCCGCATAAAAAAAACATTTAACAATTTAATCTGAGCATATCAATTGCCAGCAGCAGCGCACACATAAACAAACATTAAACACACACACACAGTTGCGTTACACACATACATACACTTCACGCGCTCACGCTCTCACTGGCGCGCTCTCGGCAAAGTCAGCCGAGTCATGCCAAAATCCACTCCCAATTTATCACTCAATTAGCACAGAAAAATGTAGTAGTGTATTTACTACACTTCTCGCAAGCACACGAACACTCTCACAAACGCACACACTCACACATACACAAGCAAGCGTATATTGCCGCACAGCTGCTGCACTCAGCCTCTTGCGTTCATTGCTGTTTTTGCTACCATTTTGACGACAACGCACAGTGGTGCTGAGTACGATTGATGATGACACGAAACGAGAAAGGCAAGCAAAACAATACACAAGCAATGTACCCCTAAATTGTATAAATTAATAAATACATTGATAACTTATAAGAAATCGCACAAAAAGTTAGTAGCCAGATAATAACATAAAAGCAATTCATTCTCCTTGACTATACTGCCATCGCTCCTAAGCCGCAGCAAGAAGATATGTCTATTAAAAGCTGTACGAAGAGAATAATCCTAATTCATTGAGATTTCTGGACGTATAGCTTCTTTTTGTCAAATGTGCCAGTGCTAGGCATAGGTGTATGTAGATTTGAAAGGTTCCGGTCCATATTCGATAAAGAAAAGCAACCATTTCGTAAATTACGCGAATTTACGGACATTTGACACCATTGCGTTTTTTTGTAATACAACAAATATTTAAACTTATCTCCTTTACTTTTGCCCACTGTGCAGCGTCGGCAGCGACATTGCCCGCAGTAGCAGCACCAGCGGTCGCAGCGGCAGCAGCCCCTGCACAGCGTGAGAAATTCACTGCGAATTAAATGCATACCAAATACAGTTGCTGCGACGTCAATGCTTCGGCTTTTCGGCTTCGTTGCGCTTCGGCACTCGGCAGCAGCGGCGACAGCGGCGGCATATCGGGTGTTCATCTCAATGAAATTGTAGCATATTTGTTGCCAAATCGAGATTAAATTTTCAAAACACAAAATGAGCGCAGTTGTTGTTGTGGTTGTTGCTGTTGTTGTTGGTGGTGGGAAAAAGTGTCTGTGGGTTGCGCGAGAGAGCGCAACCGAAGAGTGTAAGCGTGTGTGTGTGTGAAAGAGATACAGCGCGCGTACTTAAGAGAGCGTAGCGGTGGGTGGTTTGGGTGGTTTGTCGCTGCTTGGTTTGCCGTGCGATTTATTGATGATATGCGAGCGAGAGAGAGAGAGAGAGATACAGCGAAGGAGAGAGAGAGAGAGAGCGAGCGCGCGCGTTAATGTGTTTGTTGCTCTTCTTTGGCATAAAATTATGTTTTATTTTATTTAACATGCATTTTTTGTTGTTGTCGCTGCTGGCGCTGTCGCTGCCGGCGTCGACAGCGCAGCGCATATTTTGTAACGTTTCATTTACAATGAATTTTTGTTGTTGTTGCTACTGTTGTCGCAGTCGGCTCGACTTCATTATTTCCATAATAATTTCGCAGGACCAAACAGTGGCGTGCCGCTTGCGTCCTGCTTTGCGCAGGCAAACCAAATTTTTGTGAATATCCTGAGCCACTGTCAACTACTTCTGTAACCAGTTGCAGTGCGCGCAGAGGAAGAAGCTGCCGGCAGAGGAAGTCTTTCGAGTGGCAACAGCATAAACATGAATAGCAGCAGTCCAACAGTTGTAGTCACGTGTTGGAGAGAGGGGTGAGAGGTGCGGACTGTCCCGCAGTTTCATTCGGTTTTATATGGTTATGGGTTTTTTCCGACTACCCCCGCACACACGGTCTCCCCTCCATTGCACACACAAACGTACGTATTGTTGTTGCTGTTGTCGTCGGGTATGTTTCAGTTGTTGCCTCTGCCACCGAGTAAAAGGAAGTGTACCGAGTTGTAGGCCTGATGTAGCCCAGGGTTTTCTGGGTTTGGGTCTGGGTCTGGCTTTGGTTCGGTGACTGCGTATATATGGGCTTGAGGACCGGTGTGTGAGGGTGTGTGGTAGCTGTATCTGTGTAAATGCGTTGGTTGTTCCTGTTGTCGTACGTACGGTGTGTCCATTGTATGTGGTATGTGTCATGCCTAATATGTGCGTTATACACTCTGTGCTCTGTCTGAAGTTATAGATGTATATAAGGTGCTCTTTTTGTGGAAAAATTTGTTGGTAATAACGAGAAATAAGTTGCCAGCGTAATTGTCTTCTTGGCACCTCTGTAACAAAGGTTATTCGAGTTCTAATATTGCGCTTCCACAGCGATTACCTTCATAGATGATCCTTTATATGGAAGTGTTACTTCCATTCGTAACAATTGTAAAAAGCTTCCAAGAGACGTACGGTTTTGTATCGCATAAGTAATATCTATATATGTATGTATGTATTTTCATTTATATTACTTTGGAATGGACATATAGTATTAGACAATAAAGATCAAAAATGAGATTTTAAATTTATCAACGAAATCCTTACCTACATTGCAGTTGAATTCGTAAACTTCTTTAGCATTTTTAAGATATCAATCTTATGGATCATCTTTGATTATAACCCAAAGCTGAAGATTAAATTTGGGTTAATCATTGGGCTATCTAAAAGGCTTTATATATAATCTATTTCAGTCAAAATTTTATATACATATGAATATTAACTTTGGGGCACTATCGCACACTCTATTTAAAGACGACGCTGAAGATTATAAACTCCAGCGTGAAGCTAGTCCTCTGTCAACTGGCTGATTTGATACCTCCAAAGACTTTAAAAGCTTCTAAACAAACTTCTCCAAATTATTTAATAATTTCTGGCCAAGCACAATCTCTAACTAATAATTTATCTGGATCACCAACAACAACAGCGAAAATGGAACAGTATAGTTCACACTTTCAGCAGCAACATTGCAAAAAGGGCTGGAATCCTCCTGTTAGTTCACGCAGCGGTAGTTAGAATCAAATCTGGATACGTAAATCCCACAGAACGAGTCCACTACCACCACTGGCATGCAATAATTTGTCTAGGCGCTTACGACGATCGTTAGAGAGCTCTTGCTCCGACTGAAGAAATGCATATATGAAGAAATACAAAAATCTAATTACTTTTCTTCAAATTCATCATTATCATTATGCAAAGGGCCTAACATTCATTGAAAAATTAATATTTTAAAAGTATCTGAAAGATCTATTGTGCTAGATACCACATATTGCACTATTACACATGCTTAATTCTTTTTGGGTTTGATTTGCAATAATTGGAATATCTTTAAGATATTGTAACTCTTTACTTTGTTTTTGCACCTAGATGTGGAATACTCGGCACAACTTCAAAATATCTGAAAGTCTTTAATGCATTTTGTAAGCTCGATCTGGATATAAATTTATTTCTGATTTTAAAACATCGAACCCCAACATTTTTACTTTTATTTATTTTCGAAACTGGGGCTGGAAACATAGCAACATCTTAAAGATATTGGAAATCTTGTTCTACAATAACCAGAACAACTTTAAGATATTGGAACTCTTAATTTTATATTGCTTGATCTGGAATAATCATTACATCTTAAAAATATTGCAACTCTTTATCTTATTTACTGTGCTTGATCTGGTATAATCGGAACAATTTTTAGAATACAAATAGTTTAAAAAAATAGTTGAAAAAAAGAGGTAGTTAGCAGTTAATGTCGAATTAGGTGGTAGCGTACTCGACTCCGAAAAAGATCACTGGAAGAAACGACTTTTATAGAAGTCTCTATTAATTAAAGACAACTCCGTTCGTAATCAATTGCAAACTGTAGATCACTAGTGCTTCGAACAGCTACTAATAGAGGGAATACCACATGTTTCCGCATTTGAATCGTTGACAGAATTTAATCAAGCGAATTAAATATAATATAAGCATAAATATATATGTATATATTTTTTAACCCCGTTTCTTATCGATATGCCACCTAAAAAAGCACCCTTTAAATCTGGCAAATTGTTAACAAAAAAAGTTAAGAAAAACGGCTGTAAAAACAATTTAATGCATAAAACGACAAAATCTGGTTTTCAACCAGAACCCAAACGAAAGCATTGGTACTGGAAGTTAAGACGTGGGCGGTTGGGTGAAGGGGTGCAACAGCAGCAACAATAGCAGCAGCAACAACAACAACAGTAGTAAAAGACGTACAACAGAGATTACAACAAAACCCACAGCGCAACAACAACTCTGCAGATTACACTAAAACCTACAACGCCAACAACAACAACAACAACAACAAACCGAAAGAGTGGAAAAATGTGCAGCAACAACAACAACAAACACACGCAGCACTAAAATCAATTATGAAGCAAAAGGCAACAACAACAGCAACAACATGACCAACAGTTGCAGTTGGCAGTAGTCGCTGCAGTAGTAGTAGTGGTAGTAGAAGTAGTAGTAGTGGCAGTGTTGTGCAGTGCAGTGCATGGAAAATAGTAGTGGAAAAGTGGTAATAGTAGCAAATGCTGACAGCAACAACAATAAGAGAGCAAAAGCGCGCGCGCCGGCTGCCGAGGGTTTGGGCAAATATGTTGCGCATTTGTATGCGTGCAAATGTACATGTAAACGTGAGAGTGAGAGAGAGAGAGAGCGAGACAGTTTTTGGGCGAGAGAGCGAGAAATGTAAGCTGCTGCTGCTTGCGGAGAGCGCGCACATGACAGCTTGTAACTGTTTTGTTGTTTGTGTTGGCTTGCTCACACACAAGGGGGTGGGTGGTAGGTCGTTTGGCAGTTGGATGCTTGCTGGCTTGCTTACACACACGTTTGCTCTGTTTGTTTGTTGCAGTAAATTGTGTTTGTGTGCGTGTGTGTGTGAGTGAAGCGTTGCAATGTTGGCAGCCATAAACGGATGAACTTTGCTTCATGATGACGCCGCCAATGATGATCATAAACATTGATGATCATTATGCGGTTGTTGTTGCTATTGTTGTTGCTGCTGCGCTCGTTTGTTGTCGACTGTAGTTTGAGGCAGACACCTTTTCCACGTGCGCCAGGTGATGCCACCCCGACCGACATGCCGACCGCGCTGTCTCCTGCCACAACACTCGCGTTGCTGCCTCTTGTGCTGCTTGCAAATGTTTTGGCAAAATAATCAGCAAAAACGAAACGAAAAGAGCGTGCAAAATTATGCTGAGTGCTTGGCTGACTGCCACACAAAGTGAAAGATGTGTGTGCGAATGTGTGAGTGTATATCTGAGTGTGTGTGCGTGTCATTGGGGTGTGTGTGTGAGTGTGCAGCATAATATCTCGTACAAAAGTAGCAACAAAAGAAGAAAATCAACGAGCAGAGGCAAAGGCTACGCACAGTGTGATAATTTGTTAATAAAGGCGTTGAAAACTGAATCCCCAAAAATATGAGCAATATCGTTATTTTGGCGTGACGTTATATTTATATAGGCGTAAAGTGACAATAAAGAGAAAAACTTAATCGGTGATTTTTACTAAAAATCTAAGAAATAAGTCGGCATTAAGTATAATTTGCGGCTTTATCAATTTAAGGCCTATGCATATCAAGAGTATGCTTGGCGTGATGTCATATTTATACGTTGATTGGAGAACAACAGTGTTGCAAAATTGATTTATTTATTTGTTTTAATTCTACAAATCTGCTAAATTTATTTATTTATTTTTATTTATTTATCTTATCAAAGTGCTTACTATACTTTTAACTATACTAACCCTGTAATAAATAGCAGCAAAGATAATATGGTGGTACAACATATTCAATTGGCTGGCAGCACATCTTATGAGCAATAAGGGGTCAGTCTCCTGCTCGCTTCGCTTTTTTTTTTATTTATTAATCAAATTTCTCTAATATTGTTATTTAATGATTTTATAAATATCCTCAACTATTTCAAAAAGTATATATATATTGGTTTGATTTTTATCCGTCGTTGCTCATTCAATGTCTTTCAGCGTTTTGTAGTTTAAAAATTGTAACGTAGAACGAGGCAATGTTTACTTTGTAAGATTTTTTTAAATAGACTTTTTTTAAATATACAACCCAACTGGAAGTGTTGTAACTCAATTTGAAAGAAAGAACCTAAAATTGATACCCCCAAAAAAATTGAGTAAATATATTAATGTAATAAGAAAGTTTTTTCCGCGCATCATTTATTATTAGTGCGTAGGCGTGCGAGCGGCAAAAGTGCAGGTTGATATTACGTTAACCCAAATATTTCTCTCTCTTACTATGACTATGCCGTCATTGCACAAAAGGGGAAGCATGGGGATTTCCCCTATTAATGGCTGTTCGAGATTTATGCTGGTTTCAAACTTAAATTTTTGCTAATTTTTTAAAAATGGCAAAATAACCGAATTTTTCTGAGCCATACTGAAAATTGATCACAAGGAAAAGTCAAGTTATAAGATCCAAAACCCAGATGATTTCACGCACAAGAAACAATAAGTCAGATATGAATGTGCGAAGGAGTTGCTTCGCTTGGCCGAAAGTCGTAATTTTTCGAGCATTGTGTTCTCTAACGACGAATGGTTATAATTAAGGAATTCTTACACTTACAAAACGTTTACTTGACGGAGTTTTCATACAAGATATTGCCGATAGCACAAAAATGTTTTGAATGCGCTTCGAATACGTACACGTTTCAACAGGACCGTCTGCACCGTCTTATAACGCTCGAGCTAATTTACACTGACGGAAAAACAATGTTACGATCTTCCTTACGTCTACACAATGGCTTCAGAATTCAAGAAAGGCTCGACCAGTCTCTAAATTTCTCTTATGCCATTTTTAATAGGCAAGGTAAAAGATACACCAGTCTCGGGGCGCTGAAGAAACCGTTGTCTGTGAGTGGGCCGAGTCTGCAAGCCACACTCTGGCAACTTTGTTTTTGTATCGTCTCACGGCCATAGTCTTGTGGTCACAACATGCAAAAGGTAATTATTTCGAAATTTTGTATTATTTTTACACTTTTTCTGTAAAACGAATTTTCTGAAGTAAATTTATGGGCTTTTTAATTGGTTACAATTCGAATTTTTCGCAAATGCAAAAGAAGTGCTCCTTGCATATTTTTTTATATTCAAAAACAAACAAATGGGACGTTCCAAATTGATTTTTTTTATAAATTCCGTTGAAACTTTTAGTGCATTCGACCCTTTGTGGGGTTACCAAAGGAGATACGAGCCGGATCGTCAGCTCGAAAATCGTTGATTTTCACAGAACAGACCCCTAAAGGGCCTTATTTGTATTTAGTAAGCTTCGATACTACAATTTTGGCGTCTATTGGCCTAATATTAGGGTTAATACAGATAGTAATTCGAAAAAAATATTTCTTAGTTCATTACGAAAAATGCCAAATACTTGTTTTTTTTTTGGCTAAATTTCAAAATTAAATCTCTTCAAATTACAACGATTACCCAAATATCACACTGTGCAATGGCAACTGCAACAACAATAATAACAACAGCAGCAGCAGATACGCTCAGTTACAGGCGGCGGCAGATACTTTGAGATTGTATTTTACTTTATATATATATATATATATATGTATGTATATATATTTATATGTATATTTTGAATTTTTTTTGTACACTTTTTATTATGCTTTATTTTGTATTTATTGCTGTTGTTGTTTTCATACATTTTATCAGTCAGCGCTGACGCTGCAGTCGACGTTGCCGACGAAGTTGACGTTGACGCTGACGATTTTCTGCGTTTTTCTTTCTATTTTGTTTTTATTTGGGTTTCTTCAATGTTTTTGTGCTCTGTGTGTGTGTGTGTGTGTGTTGTGCGGTGTGTGGTTTGCTGTGGCATGGTGGCATGCGGCATGGTGTTGTGTTGTGTTGTGTTTATGCGTTATATCTGTGTGTATCTTGCCGCTCGCTTGTGTGTATCTTTGTATCTTTTAGCGCTGTTTTGAGTTAAGCAATTGATGGATATGGTTTATTTATAACGCTTGGCGACCGTGCAAGGCAAGGCGGTCACTGTGAGTGTATGTCTGTGTGTGCGTGTACTTGTTCGCTTTTTTTGCTTTGTGAGTGTATCTGTAAGATACACTCTTACACGCACACACAAACACACACACACACACACACTGCTCGCTGCTACGTTCGTTCGATAAACGTAAGCGTAATAATATTTTATTGAAATTTCTGTCGCTGCTGCTGCTGCTTGATGTTGTTGTTGCTTTTATTTTATTATTATTTTTTTTTTGCTTTCTCGTTTTTGTTGTTGCCGGGGCGCTCTCAGTCGTAGCCTCAACACCCCCGCCCCGCTTGTCCCTCGGGCCTTGAGTGTTGCTTGCTGTCGGTTTTTCGTCTTGGTTTGCACCCGGCCTGCCTCGGTTCCGCTTCACTCTCTAACATCTTGACTGTTCGAGAAGTATTGAAGAAATGCTCATGGGCAACGACAATAACAACAAAAACCACATTAGTATCAGTCGAACAGAGAGCATTTTTTTTTTATTTGAGTTTTCTTTTCTTTTTTTTATACACTTACAGTAGGTAGGCTACACTTGGATTAGTCGTCAACGTTAGGCGTGACGCTACTTATAGTGTATAGAGCCAAGTGTTTGTGCTATTGATAATACGAGACGATTTTTAGCAGCAGTTGGCTGGCTGGCTATTTGTTTGGAAACAAGACTAAAAGATACATTTGTCTCTGAATGAAACTTCAAACACTAGCTGTGCATATGATGAAATATTAAATGCTACTGCATTTTGTTGTTGTTTTAACTGCTATTAGAGTTTTCGATTTAGATTGTGTGTTGGTAGTAGGTATTTTATAAACTGATATGATAAAGTTATGTTGATAAGAGGGATATATGAAAATGATAAATAGACCCACTTTTCTTAGAAAAATGTCTATTAATGGATATATGCTTGCTCCACCTTTGGAATACTGACCATAGTCAAGGGGAATCAATTTATTTACTTTTTTGTTATAATTAATCTGCTTAAAATGTTTTATTGGTACAAACCTTAGTTCTTTAGATTTCCTAAGAAATTATATTAAATCCATAGCCACCAATACAATTTCGTATTCGCGCTTTACGAAAATTTTAATTAAACTAACTATTATTGGGTTCTTCTATATAAAGCATAAAATTTTTAGAGAATTTCCTTACTTATTAAGCCTTAAATATTTGTATATATGCTACAATTACGTGTCTAACTTTAACACCGTTTATTCAGTTTTTCTCCTGATTTGTCCAGTTACACTATAGACTGCTCTACCTAAGAATGCATTCAGAGTGTTTCTGACCTTGGTATTCTTACATTACGAAACCTTATTTTAGGAATACTGCTCACATTCTGGAGGACAGCATTGAGTCTGTAAAAAAAAGCAATTTTTTCTCTTTGCACTATGAGGTTAGAATTGAGATCCATTATCCGACTGCCTATTTATTCTAAAAGAGTTCGTGAAATAACCTTGGAACATGCTATGGGGTATTATTCCTGCCTTAACTTCTACTCGGCTTTATGGATGCTTCTGATCATCTCGATAAAGTTGCTTTAAGTGTACCTATAATTTTCTAAATCTAATTAAGTTTTTCACCAACCTTTAGCAAAATATTGCTAAACGAAAAAGTTGTTTAGGGCTTTCAAATGATGATGGCATATGTCAGTATTTCCTTATTAATAAGGGTAGCCTGGGTTGTGGCATTGTTTTGATTGATGATTTGTATCTTAAAGCTTAAGCTAGTTTCTTGAGAGAGCAATAAAAGTTAAGGCATAATATATCTTTAAGGTAGCACAATTTGACCCACGAACTTGAGAATTATCAAGATATCGGTAAAAAGATACAATCCCTATGAGATACAACTGTATATAAGGTGTTAATACCCCCGTCCTTCGCTTTTGATACACAAAATCTTTTTTATGCAGATACTGCAAAGGGCACGTAAGCTTCGGAAGCTCGTAATGTTCTTGTTACCAGCTCGTTTTAGATCGCCTTTGACTGGTTGGTTGGCTGGCTGGTTAGTCGAATAGTTTGGTTTGGTTGGGTTTGGTTGACTCTTTGGTTGCCTGGGTCGGTTTGTCTGTCTTGGCAGCCTGGTGTTGGTGATGGTTGCCTTCTTTTCTTTTGTTGCTTTTCTTTTTATGTATTTGTCGTCGCAGTCATCGACGTCAGCCACGACGCTGGCGTCGTCTTGTACGTTTTTGCGCTATAAGTATCTGTTGGATAAATATGAGGTTAAAACGTTGCCTTCTGTTGCTTTTGCTTCTGCTTCTTGTAGTTTCTTCACTTGGCACTGGCATCTTGGCATGCCTCTGCTCTTTTGTATACGTTTTGTTGTTGTGGTTGTTGCTTTTTTTTGTACCTGTGGGTGTATAGTGTATGCCTGCATGTGTATGGGTTGATTGTTGCCGTCTTTTGATGAAAACATAAATATCAGCAGAGCCGCATACACAGAAACAGTCGCTGGCAGAGCCAGAGATAGACCCAAAGCCAACAACAGCAGCTGAACCTGAAGCTGTATCTGTATCTTAATGTTGAAGCAACGGAATTTTGTAGCCATCTCTGTCTGGTGAGTCTTGCTTGCTTGCCATCCCTTTCGCTGACCATTGGATGAATGAAATGCTGGCTGGTCACCCATTGTACTGTCAGTTACTACTTGGAAAATGTTTACGGCTGCTTTCAGGCAATTTAAATTAAATTCAATTATGTTTAATCATAATTAGTAAGCGAAATGAAAGAGTTTAGTAACCGTGGCAATGGCTTGCAGTGTTTTTTTTCGAGAATTTTATGAAAAATGTAGATGAAAATTTGTGAAAAAGCTGAAAAACCGAACTCCCACCGTTCTTTAATACTACGTCATGACTGTCAATAAATCGCACAATATTTGAATAGAGAGAAAAGAAACCACTAATTTTTTTAAAAGTTGGTATTCGAAAGCCAGTTGGGAAAGTAGTAGTCACATCCGATGAGCAATACTTTGAATGATGATTACTTTACTTTTTTTTTCAATAAAGGAATTGTTGTTTTAAATAGAAAGAACGCATTTTTAAGGATACTCGATTTAATATGAGTTGCATCGAATATAGCATATAAATCGAAAAAGATCGTACAAAGCAAAAAACCATATCTACAAAATGGTTTTTCCAGTGCACTTTATCCATACTTTAATTAAAAATCATTGATTAGCTTAATTCTAAGGACAGGGTAAAGATTATTTTTTAATGAGCCCATAAAATTTTATGCCAAACATGAATGCATGCATTTTGGTTACTTTAGTTGATTTTTTTTTAAGCTTTTCTTTATAAAACACAGCTTTGTGAACTATGAAATCGAATAAATCATTTAGTTGGTTTTAATTAAAACATATTGTCATGCCTAATGTCATGTTTGCATTTTAATCGCACACTCGAAATATGTATAATAATATTTGTAATATTTTAAAAAAGTGAAATTACGCTCTAGTAAATCCCGTCTTAGGTATTGACCAAACAAATAATAATAATAACAATAATAATGAAGATGCAGCTAATGTTGCATTCCTTATAAACATTTTTGGATAAAGCAGTTGCGAATTATATGATTACTAGTGAAAATTTCTTTATTTTATTTGCAATTAAAAGAAGATGGAGAGAGAAACATTAATTAAACTGTTTGTAAGAAAGAAAAAAAAAATTAAATCTACAAAATGCTAGTGATAAAGGTTGCTCAGTAAGAGTTACTCAATGGATGAAATTACAATAGAGTCTATGAGCCTGAGTAAGAGCTTAACGAGTATATCCCTATTTAAGCCATGAAGAGCATAAATTAAAGGTTGTAGTTGCGGTATTGAGAGTAACCTAAACTCAGTGCACAAAATTTTTAATTTTTTTATTTAATAAATATCCGTACTACTCAATTTTTTTTAAATTTATGCACAAGCGCTAAGAACAAAAGTTATATAAGAGCATAATCCCTAAAAAGCACGCCGAGTCTTACAAGAGCGGAGTATCTTTAGTTGAGTAAAGATTTAGCTGTTTAGATGCATCTGTGAAGTAGCTATTATCGATTAGTGTCCATGACTGTATTAAAACTGTCGAGCACCATATTAGCTGAGTTTATTTGTTGTAGTTGTAATACTTGTGCTTGATTTCGACATAATTTTGCCGTCTGCTGTATCTGTATCTGTATCTGTATCTATACCTATATGCATAGTATCTCAACGTATGCTGCTCTTTATATATACAGTCTTCAGAAAGTGACACATTGAAAAATTTGTATTTTTGACTTCGTAAAAAAAGATTTGTTATCAAAATGAATTAAAAACAAAATGAACTTGGAGAAAATCAACAAAATCTAATCAGAGCGCTGCTGTCAGAAAGGTACACAAATACTAGTATCAAAGTATAAGAAATTGATAAAAGAAATTAAATAGCAGCCCTCCCTGAACAACACATTGTGGGCGTTTTCTATAAAAAATTACTTTTAAGTCATATCCTCTGGGACTGCGGCACTCTTTTAATAGCAGCTTTCAGTGCGGCTCGGTTATTAAGACCTTTTTGCCACTTTTTTCTTGCGGGCCTACAAATTTCAATGGGTTCAAGTCAGGGCTCGAGTGGGTAGTGATGACCTTGCTGCACTTGTAAAGAACCAGTTCCTCCAATTAAACGCCATATGCGTAGGGTCATTGTCTTGATAAAAATTGAAATCAACTTATTGTTGCTATAAAACCAAATTTGGGCCTCGATCTTAAATTCAATTTAAAAAACACTAAATATTGATCTACTTTTATAGTATTTTCTAAAATTCCAAATCTCCAACTCCTTCGGCTCTATTTGCACCTCCAAATAATAACCAACAATTTGGCAGATTTTACTGTCGGTATGATGCTGCGGTATTCCAGTAATTATCGCCTTTCGCCACACCTTGTTGGGTCCATCGTTGTAATACAACATATTTTGGTTCATAGCAGCAAATAACGGGATCCCATAATCTCCTGCTATTTGCATCCTAGTAGCGAAAGTAAACGGCTTTTCAATATTGATTGCCAAACGCATCGGTTGCTTCCTCTACTAGTGAGTGGGACCTATGCCGAGTATGGCCTGGCGCACTGTTTCGAGTGGCACATCCAGATCACACTCTTCATTAACCTCCTTAGCAACTGTCTTAACAAAATTTGGGGATTTCAATCTATTTTTCCCAGGGTAAATCGGTTGTACGGTTGCAAATTTACTTCTACATGATGTTATACTTATTAACTCCAATCAGCTCTCGTTTTCTCCGCGATTTTTGATATTATAAATAGTCTTACGCGATGCGGAACACATTTCTGATAGTTCCGCGACAGATTTGTCCAAATGGTTATTATAATACTTCAACTGACGACTCTAAAACTTAACTCTTGCCATGCATTTTTCAATATCTTTAAACTTGCATAAACATGCTCACTTTAACTAATTTCACAACAAAACGAAATCAAATGCGCAAAAATCAGACACAAACAACGCAAGGGCATACATGCGACAATGTACCGTTAGCTTGTCGATATTTTTGATATACCAACAAAAGAGAACAGACAAAGCAAAATGTAAACACTTTCCTGACAGCAGCGCATCTATGATAAATTAGATTTTGTTGATTTTCTCGCTAAGTGTACATAATTTTGTAATTATTTTTTTACATATTAATAAAAACAAAAACAAAAGATGTGCATCAAAAAATTCAGAATAAACAAAAGTCTTTCATATTACATGAAAGTCAAAAAATACAAATTTTTTCAATGTTAAACACTTTCTTGACAAACTGTATATATATATGTTTTTTTATTTGTTTGGCATATTCATCTTATTTTGTTTAATTCGTTTTTTTTGTGCAGCTTTGTTTAGCTTCTTTGCTGCTTTTTTTAAGGTAATTTTTATTTTTGTTGAACAAAAAAATTGTTGTTTTTTGTGATTTTTTCACGTTGCGACAGTTGTTGTTGTTGCTGCTGCTGCTGCTGTTGACGAGTTTGTTCAGTCATTCAACTATATACGAGAATATATATATATATGTATATATATATATATGTATATACTATATACATCAACACATACATATGTGATACATCGACCAATTGTTTTGTTGTTTTTTTTTTTGTTGTATTCATCGTCATTTACTTTATACGTTTCGTTTCGATTTCATTTTGTTTGTTGTTAAATTGCTCTTTGGAGTAGGTATGAGGAATGCCTTGTTGTTGTTATTGTTTCTGTTGTAATTGCGAGTGCATGAATAATTATTAAGTTATACACACACATAGATACAGAAAATCACACACACACACACACTTACAGCAGGGCTGCTGTATATTTGCTTTTGGCTCTACAATTGCGTTGTTTATATATTTGTATCCGTGTGTACGAGTGTGCGTGTGTGTGTGTTTATTTATTCCACTCTCGATTTTTATATTTTTAGCATTTTTATGAATTAAGAAATTTTTAGTTGTTAGCAATGAGCATTTTTATAAACTTTTCGACAAATTTGGCAGTTTTAAATTCGATTAAAAGCAACAACAAAAAAATCTACAAAAATTTTATTTTGTGCTCGGCTACAATGGCTAATCATGAGAATATCTTTTTTAATTTTGTTTTTATTTAAATTGTGTTAATCTATTAATTGTTTGAATTTTGATGGAAAGGTTGGAGTATGCTTTAATTAGTGGATATCTTTGCATTATAGTTGTCTGTGAAGTGTATCATGAAACCGAAATTATCTAAAAGTAACAATATTTTAAACGAACTCTAATAAGTAAATTTAATAAAATTATTATAAATATAAATAGCAGGCTAAACTTGACTACAATTATGTAATCAAGTATCTAGAGTTCATTTGTGTACAAGTTATTATGTTTAATATAGGTTTATAGAGTGAAGTCTTTCAACTTATTCAACTTGGATAGTTTTGAACAAGCCAAAGAATTCTGCTAGCTTTATCTATTTATTTCAGTAAATAGTCTTTTCGAATTTATTTTTTGGATATTTTTAAAAAATCGTAAAGTTTATGATGTACTGTACTATAACGTCTTATGCTTAGGTCTTTCTATAATTTTCGTAAAATCTCTTAAAAAATATTCAAAATACTTTTCTCACTTTTTTAAATGCCTTAAAAAAATTGACAATTAAATAAATTAATTTTTGAAGTGTTTATAGTGCTAACAATTTATAAAATATATAGTTTAAATTGTTCTTTTTTCAATACCGTTTTATTGTTTAAAAATAGAGTTTCTTCTATTGAAAAAAAGTTCATTAGTTAAAGTATCTCTCTTTCTTGTTAAAGTCAATTCTCTTTGTTACCTACTACTGTAGTAGTCTCACCATCTTCGTTCATAATCCAGTGCAAAAATGACTAGTTTTTACGTTTTTAAGAAGCAATTTCAAAAAGAAAAATCTCCATTTGATATCTCTCGGTTTCAATATGTTCGGCAGCCTAACAGATGCTGATGCACACTAATTATTGTCCAAAGATGTCAAACCTTTATCGATGAAATCGTTAGTTAGTCGCTTTCAATATTCCAAAGTAAAATTCAGGTTAAGTCGCCCTATGATACTGAATAGTGTGAAGAGAAATATTTTACATCTCCTAAAAGAATAGATGCATTTACTGCTTTTGTCAGTATTAGAATGCTAATGTGCACTAACAAAGAGTACAATACAAGCAAATCAGAAAAATATGCGGCCTACAAACAGTCGATAATGACGTTGATCTGTGATGATAATCATCATGTTGATGATCAATGCTGATGGCGTTTCTTTCGGTTTAGCTGCTGGTAGCCGCTTGCATGTTGAGTATCGAAATCAGCGCAGCTAAAATGTATCTGCAACTGTATATTTGTATCTGTATCTCTGTCTGCGTATCTTTGTATCTTTAGCTGTGCTCTGCCAAAGAGGCAATGAGCCAGCAGCGTCTACAAGTTGGATGCAAACACATTCCATAGATACATATATATAAAAATAAAAATGCGGCTATAATAAATAGAGATTGAAAGAGTGTCTAAAGATGTGTGGAGATGGAGATATAGAGAGCAACGGAGAGAGAGAGAGAAAAGAGGGCACGCACACACTCAAACTTTTGTAAGATGCATTTTTATATACTATTATATGTTGCCTGTTGCTGCCCCATTGTGGATGTTGCATGCAACAAAGCGTAAAAATTCAGATGCATAGAAATGAATCAACAAACTTGAGCTGTCTGCAACACAACACAGCAGCCACAACAACAGCAGAAACAACAACAAAGTGAATAACAATGGCCAAAAGAAACAAAACTGTCATTAAATTGCTTCGCACTTTAGCCGCCTAATTGCACAACAAAAAGCTTCAATTAAACACTTCAAAGAGCTTATTACAAACCAATAAACCGCACTTAAAGTGCGTCCACAAACAACAACAACAACAACAGACATGACAACAACAGCAACAACAACAAAGATACGAGTATTTACAAAAGACGATACCAAGTACCTAAATAACATGGAACATGATGCCTCACTGCTTAAGAGCAAAAGAATGTGTTGCGTGTATCTGAAGTGCTCAATAGACGCACGCCTGCGGCATAACAGGATTTACCAACGAACAAAGGACACTACGTGTTGTGTGTGTGTTGTGCGTGTCAGTGCTTCTCTCAGAGAGAGAGAAAGAGAGAGAGAGAGACGCAGAGTCGCACTGGCTATTTGAACATGTCCGTCAAGCAAAGTTGCCATGTGACAATTGCTCTGGCCAACATACGCAAAATGTCAAGGATACATGACCATGATGCATATCTTGTATGCGCCAACAAAAGCCAATCCGCATATAGACACCAACAGTAACCAACACCAAATATACCGAAACGAATATATGAATAGGTTTACACGAGCTGCTCAGTTGTCAATTGTGAGTTGAACAAGTTAGAGGTGAAGGATGTCAATGCCATTATATTCAAGGATGTGGAAAAAAAAGAAGCCGATGATTTCCTAGTTACAAAACAGATGAGCAGCTATGTTATAATTAGAATGCACATATTTGATGAATTTTTAAAACCAGCTTATACAACAAGTGTGAGTCCTTAACCGTTGCAACTTTGGTATACCCTATACTAAATGGTATAAAGGGTATATTAAGTTTGTCAAGCCGAAATATGTATGTAACAGCCGTAAGGTACAGCCAGGGAAAATGCATGATGTAGGTGTCTAGAGACATCAATATGAAGTCAATAATGAATGTGACACCCAGAGGGAACTGTTAGAGTCCCAAAAGTTTACCTAATGGGTATGATGAAATTGGCTAGAGTACTTGGTATATATAAGCGTGCTTGCATGAACGCCTGGATCTTAGAGATGCTTAGAGCTAGAGCAACCAACTTTGCAGCGAAGAAACTTGCTATTATCCAAGGTGATGCAACATTTTTTTTTTAGTTTTTTGATATCGGGAATACATGATATAGCTTCCATAGGGGAATTTGACACTATCTCAAACAAAACAAAAAATTCTAGTTACTTTGGTTTATTTTTACATTATAACCAGCTTCGGCATGTCAGAGTTTTTTGGATTGAACAAGCCTTACATAAAATATGATTAAAATCGTTTAACTTTATCACACATGTTAAGTTCCATGGCTTGGCATTTAATTCACGGTATTTTATTTGATTTACAACTTATTACTACCATATTGGGTTGACAAAAGCATCTTAGTTTTCCAAAAACTGTATGGAATTTGCTTCAAATAAATACAGAAAAAATCTACTTTCTCGTTGTTTTTCGTTTTGCAGAATTTGGTTCATATTGTAAATCGTATAGTTCTCATAGAGAAAAGCGTTTGTTCAATTCAATATTGAAGTAGCCCTTACCGAATTTGGCTTATAAAAGCATTATTATTTCCCAAAAGGTACCTTTTAGTTTGATTTAATTCGTTTTACTATATTTTTTGTCTTCTGTAGTCCAAATTCGGTAAAAAGCAATCGACTTTGGCACTTAATTCATTGCATTCCGTTTGTTTAACAATTTGCAACAAAACATGCCAAAATTCGGTTTGCGAAAGTACTGTGAATTTAATCGAAATAACGTAACTTATCATATAGCTCTTATGGTGCTGATCGGTAAAAAACTATTTTTGCACAAAATTTATTTTTAAATTCTCTACTATCAAGGCTTTTCGTGTGTCCTGATACCACAATTGATTATATCAAATTGGACATAAAAGTTGGAATTTTGTGGTTTATAAGTGCTTAAGCATAATACCTAATTGCATAAAAGATGCCAAATACTTGCACGTCTAAGTTTTTATAAAAATGTCTTACACTTGTTGGAAAGCGTAATAAATAAATTTAAGAAAATATTAATTATTTAGTGGAAAAATTGAAAAATTACTTTACCAGTCATAAGTTGATTTAAGTCGATCCTAACAGCAGACACAGCCAGTTATTTAATTTGCTACTTGTCATGTAAAGTAGTATGAAGTTGTTAACGAGAAAATTATTTATTTTCAATAATGCAAAAAAAAACAAAATCAGAAATTTAAAATCCTACCCATAACAATGTAGGATTATCATCCATTTTGCTTAAATTTTGTCACAACTTAGACGCATATATTTTCTGTGACTATACTTCAAAGGTGGAACACGGAGATATCTCAATTAATTACTGTTCGTAGAAAACAGGGAACAACAGTTTATGGCCTAATCCTCACAGCGATGTTCCTAATTAAAAGAAATTTCCTGAGATAAATAGCATCTGGCCAATGCCAATCTATTTCAAATGCTCACAAAAACTTAAACTTATACATTGATTTCATACAATTTCAATCAGTTAACATGAACTATCGTCGTATAAACATGGGCTCATCTTGTGTAGATACTGTTATAAATGGTTAAACGATAGATATGTTTTCGTTTACTGCGATTACATTATGTTTTTCAAAGTAAAACTATTATACAACGCATTTTTATGCCAAACTTAACTCCTTTATTTATTTCCGACAATTTCCATTAGTTTTCATGAATTGTCAGCGTATAAACATGCGCTTTGCAATAGATACACTACGCACTATCGGTTTACATATGTTAAGTGGCGGCTGGCTTGCCACGATAATTGCGTGTTGATAATGTTAATGATGTTGTTGTTCTTCTTGTTTTCATTGTCGTTTGTCTTGCCCGATCCGTTTGATAGCGAGCAGCAGCCCTTAAGCAACTTGAACCCAATTTTCATTGACAATTCAAAGACCAGCAAGCTGTCATTTATGAAAAAAAAAAACGAAAAAAAATCTTCCAAAATTAAAGTAAAACATTATTTACCTAAAAAGCAATATTTCTGGTGGTGGTTAAAATGCCAAGTAAATATTATGTTTTTTTTTCTTGATTCTTTTAGGGTTGCTTTTCTTTGGTTCTTCTAACTTCGAAGATGATCGTGCACGCGACAACGGAAACGAATTATGAAATGCAAAAGTTTATTGAACATTTAGTGGTACAAAGGCACATCCGGCAGAGTAGCTGGAAAGCAACAAACAATAGAATTGTGCGTGGCTTTGTCTAGAAGTTTAACCCTTGCACGCACCTTTGCCACTGGCACTCAGGTAGCTAAAAATCAAGAGCTAAGAATATTTAAATTTTGTTTGTTATTGTTGTTTCATGCTTTCTAATTGAGTGTGAGTTATAGGCATGTAGCCAAGACAAGTTCAAAGTTCAGCATTTAAGTAACCCTTTTGAAGTCAACAATTAGACAAGCCATGCTCTGACTTTTCGCATTTTGTTGCCGAGGCACGTAATCAATTGCAATGCGCATACAAAGATTTTTACTTTACGCATAAAAAATATAGCAGCAGCATAAAAATAAAAAAATTATGAAAATAATAATACATAATAAGGCGTAGCACCACCCACTGTGTGTTCAAGGTTCAGTTTCTTGACGATCTGCAAGGGTTAAATATTAACCCCCACAAAGGCACCCACATTTCATGGATGCTCTAGGGGTGGCAGCTGTCATGCCGTGTGCCACTTGGTTTATAATTCGTCCTTTTTTTTGTTTTGTTGTATTTACTTTGAAGTTTCTGCGTCATCGTTTGTGATTAAATATACACGCAAATGCCCATAAATTTATGTATTGTATCTGGAAAACATGCATATACCTACAGCGTACATAATATATTTGAGTCAATTTTTTTATTTTATGCTAAGCTTTTGCTTTTCATCATCATCAGTTTGGCTTGCTTATTGTTGGTTTTTTTTTATTTTTTTTGCAAGAAATGCCAAATCCTTTTTGGGCAAAACAGGGCGGTTTTGTGAACCTTTTTGTGTGTGTGTGTGTTTTTTTTTTGCTGTATTTTGCTCACTTTTCGCACAAAATCAGACAACAAAGCGACACACACATACAATGTGCGCATAAATGCCCAAGTAACCTCAAAGGGTTAAACACAGCGAATGCCAAAGCCAGAGTTGAGTACAAAAGTAAAGCAAAAGGAAAAAAAAGTAAATAAAAGGAAAAGTTAAGACGGAAATATGAAATGAAATGAAGCAGATATTGTCAAGATTTCTAGTAGGCTTAGAGCATACGTAAGCGATACCCTACAAGGATGTGGCGTCTAACTTTGTAGCTGAATTTTATTTGAACTTTTTGCTTACGCTCCTTAGCTGATTTAATTCAAGAGAAAGAACGTTAGAACTCTCTAAGTGTACAAAAAAGTGGTAAAAAATTAAAAAAATGCTTAAATTTTAACAATTGAAGGATTTTATGTAACTACAATTGAAATTCAAATATTTTTCATAATAATACACCTCTGCAAAGACCGGGATAATGACAGTTACAGAAAACCTAAAGATTGTTTCAGAGGTACGCTGAGGCTTTAAGATATATAATAATTTCATTAAAATCCGTACAGGGATAATCTCAGTTGTAGAAAATCTAAGAATTGTTTCAGGGGTGTAGTGCTACGCAGTTTTTGAACCCGGAAATTATAGTGTATAATATATATGATTTCTTTCCTTGAAAATTCCAATATTTTTATGTAAGTACGTATTCATTTCACTTATTATTTAAGATTATGAGTAATATCTTATAGAATTGCAATATTTAGATATTAAGTTTATGCTCACAAATATCAGCATAATGTCAGTTGCAAAAAACCCAAGGATATTTAAAGAGATAATTTGCTGCGCAGCATTTTAGTTTAAGCTTTAAGGTAAAATAGTAACTTCTTTTATAATTTCAATAATGTCCTTGAAATACATATTTTTTCTGAAACATAGCTCTACAAATGCTGGCATAATGTCAGTTGGGGAAAAGTAAATGGTTGCTTCAGGAGTAATCTGCTGTGCAGCAACTGAGCCTGGGAATCTATCCATTATTCAATCTTTAAGTTATATGAGTGATATCTATAAACTGTCAATATTTTTTTTTACGTATACGTATCTACAAATACCGTGATAATGTCCTTTGTAGAACACCTAAGGCTTTGAGATATAGGAGCTGTCGTACTTAAGAAACGTGCTTATTTTCTAGTTACATATCTGTTCATCTAAAAATTCTCACTTTATGCCCCAAATCTTAACTCGCATACGCGTTTTATGCAAAAAATGATTGGAAAATCGAGATCCAAGTCATCCCAAGAGCGTACTTATAATGATAATGAGTTAATTATATCAAATATCCTAAAATGTGAACTCTGAACACAGATTCAGACTCTAAGAAGCAAATCATAAATGACCCTCGGCTGTAGAACATATTGAATTTTTTGCTTGTTCTGTTTATAGCTAAGGAAAGAAATTTAGATAAAGCTTAGAGAAGAATGTCCATACAAAGGCCCTTGAATATCGAAATGGAAAATCGTTTTACTTAAGTTGCGCGTTTAAGTTTGTTTAAATTTTTAGTAACAAACAACATCAACATTTGCTGACGACACAGGATCTAATACCACAGTGTAGATTGTTTTTGTCTACTACACTTTTAAGGCAAATCTGAGTTTTTCACAATTTCAAAATATGTTATATGAAAAGAATGTAGATAGAAATCACCGTAAATGCCCTCAAAATAATTTTTCGCTATCTCTTTGATGCACGCTGACAATTTCCAAACATTCCGGACGCTTAGATAGCTTCAAAGTACATGATATTTAAGTATCTGTATCTAATGGGTTTTGTATAGAATAATATTTTGTATCTACTTTGTTTCTATTGCGCTTTATTTTTTATTTTCACTTTTTTTTTGCTGTCCAGCTTTGTTGTCAGCTACAGAGCGCAAGCTGTTGTTGTAGTTGCTTTTGTTATTGTTGGGTTATTTACCTTCAACTTGGGTTACGCTTCGAAAGATTATCGTGTGCTGGGGTTAAAAATGTTCAATTTAAATTCAATTTCCGTGCAAATGGTCAAAAGTCTCGGGCGCAAGTAACAAACAGAAAGAATTATGCGATGAAGATGACAAAAGTAACAGCACAAAACCCACCACTTAGGGGTAAGAAAACCGAAATACCCACAAAAAAAAAGAAAGGAGCTGCAAACAGGATATCAAAGCACACTCACACAGACATACACTCGCAGCAGACTTGTACAGTGCATTGCCATGTAAGCAAAGTCACTTCATTATCGAGATTATCGGCACAAAGTCTACATCATGTAGTATGCGCGATACGGTCTCAGCCAGCAGCAGCAGCAGATTGCAACCCTGGCGCACAAGTACAGCAACAACAATGCCAAGCGTTATCCTGTGCATACGTTCGCGCGTCAGCACAAATGTCAAACCACTCAGTTCTCCTGCAGCAGCAGCAGCAGCACAAGCGCTTAAGTCCCATACCTCTGCTACTGCTGCCGGTGTCCTTGTACAACGTTTCATTCAGACTTTGGTAAATCTTGCTGTTTTGTTGAGCTGCCAACCCTTCGCAAAAGGCAAACGTGTCCTCATACTCATACCCATAGCCATGCCCATATACTCGTCCTTGCTGCTGTTTGTTGTTTTCATCAGCCAAATGGCAATCAGTCTGCCTCTCGTCAAAGTGGTGGCTGCTGCCAGTTAACAAATATTCAACGTATACTTCTTTGCCATTGCAGTTACTGAGCTGTTGCTGCTGTGCGCCTGTCTGCCAGTATCCTTGAGGTTGCTTGCTCGTCAAACAGCAGCCAGTTACGTGAGTTATGCCATGTCCTTGCGCTGTCAACCGACTCACACTCTCTCTCCAGCTCTATATATCCCATGGCTTGGTTTCAAAACAGGATATATTTTGACAGTGTATTTGTGTGCGACAACTGCCCCGAGGACATGCTAATAAAATTCCAAATCCTTGGCAAAATGTGTTGACGAATTTGTGCCTGCGGTGCAAGCGATTTGCGCGCGATTTTTAAGCGATTTTGTGCTAAACAAATTAGCGCCAAAAGTCAGCTTCAAAAAGTTATCTGCAATTTATTCACGTAAGCGTGTGTGTGTGTCTGTGTGTGTGTACGTGTGCGTATGTTTGTCTGCCTGCATGAAGGTCCTTTGGGCGTGTCATACGATAAATTGAAAAACATAACAACGGAAATTACAAATTATGCACGACAGTTAAATAATTGTATTTGTAGTTTAGGCCAGATAAAAAGTGACTCTTGTTGTTTTTGGGGGTGTCATTTTGTTGTTGGCAATTCCTGCAGGACTTTTCAATGAGTTACTACATAATCGAATTACGGCCAATCCAACTGTTAAGGGCTTAAATTGAGATACTTGTGTTTGTGTCTTAATGGATTTTAATAGCAGACGCATAACTGGTTCCGCTGCTGATTAGCATTGTATACGCTTGATTTGAGACAGAGACTTTGGCTGAAGCTGGTGGTTTACCAGGGCTACCAAGTCATTGGAGAGGTTTGTCAATTCTAAAGAAATTAATTTCTTTCGGTTTTCAAGCTCTTATTTAATAGTAACTGAGCATGTTGTGTGCTTGTCAGTGTTTTCTAAACTGATTTCGAGACTTTTGCGACTTATAAAAGCTTTGTACTTGGGTATTTCTGATTAAAGATACTTTTTTTATACAATATTCAAAGATGGAAGCAAATGAACTCTTTAATGCCTTATAATACAAGTAAATTTTATTCTTTTGTTGTATATTAGTCATTGATAGATATTCACTTGCTTTCAGAAATAGTTTCGAAAAAAATTTTCAAATTATTTTAAAATAATTGGCCTTACAAAAAAAGTGAATTAGGTTTTGAAAAAAAATTTCATATTTCCAAATTAAATTACTATTATTTGCCAAATAATTTTTAAGTATCCACAACAAAAAATATATTTTTGAAGTCACATTTTATTTAAAAATATATATTTTCTTTTAGTTTTAAGACTTAAAAAGCGTAACATTTAAAATTATAATACAAGTTTATAAAATTCGAGTAAGATAAACGTGTGAATTTCCGCTTAAGTGTAGACAGCTAGGATTTCGATTATTAAATTAAAAATGTTTTCATTTTATATTTTTTGCTGAACTTTTAATTCTTTATTTTAACTAACTTGGATTGAAAATCCCCAGGCCCGAGGGAGCCACAAATATGGAAATGATATTTCAAGTGTGTAATTATACTGAATTAAGTTTAATTTTTTTATTATGCGCTTATGTAAGGACTTTCTTTGAAGTAAACTTAAGCATATATCTATGTCTGCATTACGATTCAATTTATTGTAAACAAATTGCGAAAAAAATAATAAAAATAAACTTATTGGGTTTTATTTTAAAAGTAAAATGAATAAAGAAAGAAATATATTATTTTTTTTTAATCAAGTTTTTAAAAATACTTGCATATTTTTGTGTTTAAGTTTTATATTTTATATAATTTTATTTACAAACTTGCATAATACTTTTAAACATTCATCCTAGATTGGTTTTTTCCAAATAACCTTAAATGTTAAATTTTTCAGTGCTGAATTCAGATTTAGGGTAAATTCGCTTACTTATCGATATCTTAATAAAGAAAATTTACAAGAAAAAGTGTGATTGGCATGAGCAAGCATGCAATAAAAATCAAAATAATAAATAATTGTTTCAAATGAAATGTGTTATTTTTAATTGTGGTTGTGCAGTGCTGTGCATCAAAGATATATTGAAAAAAAATCATATAAATTTAAAATTCTTAGAAAAAATAAACAGATTTTTAAATTGATCCGCGGAAGGTCACTGGTCAGCACTCGTCTAGCACTGGCATAGCTAGGTAGTAAATAGACGCTTTTTTCTGGGTTAATTTTTATTATTTAAGGAAACCGCCTTTCGAATAGATTTTAAGAGAGATATAAAGATATATCTATATACTTTGCCTTTGGAGCGATGACACCAGTCATTAGGGGGAAAAAAATCTACTGTAAATAACTTCAATATAATTATAAACATAACTAATTGTAAAATGGTGTAAAAAAGTTGTATTTTAAATATTAATCCAAAATATATCAAGTTTAAAAAATTTTAGCTTTCTATATACAATACTTTTTTTAATTATTCCTTTTTATGACTAAAATCTTGTAGGTAGTTGTTGAAATATAGAGTTAAATTGAAAAATGTTTTTATGTCATAAAAAAATAGTGCTTCGAAAATAAATTCAATTTTTAAAATAAAATCAAAATATATATAATATAATTTTAATAAACTTAAAATCTCCATATCAGAATTTTTCGTAATTTTTTGCTCATTTTTTACTAATCGTTTTTAATTAGAGCATCTACTGCGAGTAGTTTAAAGTAAAAAATATTTATTATTTCATTATTAAAAAAATGTGAAAAACTAAGTTGAATTATTAGAATAATGAACTATATAATTTACATCAAAATGAGCAGCTTACAAAGTTACAACATTGTATAAATTACGCTAGAGGGTTCTAGCACGCGCGCATGATTGTAAATCTACAAAACATATGGGTATATGTAGTTAGAGATATTGTATCTTCAATTTTCAAATACTCGAAAGTGTATTACAAAAGCACATAAAAGTTAATTAAATGCAATGCAAAACAAACAAAACCAAAACGACGAAACGACAAAATGAAATGAAAAACGGAAAAAGAATGAGGCGATATATACGTACAACAGCAACAACCAGGGCAACAATGAGGCAAGTGAAGGCAACGAGCTAATCGATTCATTTGAAATTCAATACACACAAACAAATACCGACAAATATAATACATGTACAATATATATATATATATGTATAAGTTTGTGTATGTGTTTGAGGCGGCAAACCAAACAAAAATCAATATGAAAAGCATAACTGAAATGCGCGCACACACACACAGATACACACACACACACAGAGATACTCAGTACCAGCAAAAGTGTCAAATAGACAAATGCTAGAACGGGGCGTTTTTGGTAACACTAGGCGACCAGGGGGCTAAATGTGCATAGCGGATATAGGAATGTCATGGTGGTATTAGTGTATATCTGTGTATAATGGTGCGTATGCACCATGTGCTGGTGTGTGTGCCTGCGTGCATGTGTTTAAGCTACTGCAGTTGTGTGCATGTCATGCCTAGGCGAGGCGAGGCGACGCGAGGCGAGGCGACGCGAGGCGTCAACCACCAGCTAACAATCCGGTATTTAGTAACCCAGCCAGCCAACTAAAAATGTTGACACACTATGAATGCAATAGCAACAACAACTACTACAACAACAAGTAAGAACATAGCCTTGGAGCTACGAATTACATATACTCTTTTAAGTGAATTAACAACTGTGCAGTAGTGCTCGACCTAATGGAAAGCAGTTACAAACGCTTTTTGTTGGAAACTGTCTTTTAAAAGCCCAGTTTTTTTTTACTTTAGTTTATCATGTTGTTGAAGAATTTGAATGCCTATGACGTCCTTAAAGCATATCTTTTGTATTGTTTGAGGTTTTGGGAGAAGATTTAATTAACTTTAATGTGTTGCCACTTGATTATTAGATTATATATTACATACTTTCAAAATTGAGAGAATGTAAAACAGTCAAGTTGGAAAAAATTATACTATTCTTTCTAAAAATAATCTATTTTCTGTCTATTTTTTCCAAAAAAATATGTATTTTGTTTTTATTTGGCAAATCTCAATCAATTACTTACTTACTTTCTTTCTGCAATTTCTGCAGATAGGTTAATCTTAATTAAGAGGTTAATACAAGCAACTTGCAAGAAGTATTGGGCAGTAGAACTACTAGCTTTCTGAAAAAACGCGCATCTGCATATTTCTTTTAAGAACTAATGACATACCAGAAGAAATTGAAAAAATACATCAAAGTAATTCGGAAAAAGTATACGGTGTGGGTTTCTACGGCCTGTATTAAGGTATAGTGCGAAAAACTCGTAACTCCATTGGGGTTGTTTCTAAAATTTAAGTGTCATCTTGACGAAGTGCTTGGTCTTAGTACCACTAGGTTTTTATAATTCATAATTTGTCAAATATGGACGAATCTTTTGTAATGGGAAGTAAAATTTGAACATATTGTAGGGCATTGTGTTTTAGGGCACAAAGCGAGATATCGATATGACTTCACAAGCATCCATTAGATGGTAATGCATTGGAAATATCTAACTCTGATAATCTTCAAGATCTAGGTGTTTAAGCTATAAAGATATATATATTCTACTTGTTGGGAATGGCAAAAGATTTCAAAATGATACTACAATAAAAACATCATCTGGCAACACATGGCATAGGTTTTGAGACTCTAGGTCTTATGGTCTCCGAGATCTAGGAAATCATACGGACGGACGAAAGGATTGGATAAGCCTCAATCACAAACCGAAATTATAAATAGTATTTTTATATAAGGGAATGCCTCATTCTCGTTTTTAATGTACAGCTTTAGTTGCAGCGTATAATTATATGAACTTCTATCATATATATTCTGATTTTAAATAGTCTGCATCATATAGCAAAGCAAAGGATAAGTAAGCTCAAAATGGCAAAGCAAGGCTTTCAAAGCAGCCACGATAAGTACATTAATTGGTTTAAAATGTTTTGAAATCCACGAAAACAAATTCGCATGAAAAAGGATGTTTAATGCGGATAATATGATGAGGGAGTAGGTATGCAGCGAATTGAATACTTTAGTTACATTTTTAAATTTATTGAGTTCCCATTTTGCCCGCATTTTCATTAGCTCGTGTTTATAACAGTTTCATGTTGCTTATTTTAAAAATAGAAATGAAAACTATTGATAACGTAAGCGAGCCAATAAGAAAAATCTGATTAAGATTACAAGCTTGAAAATATAGAAGCTGGGAGTTTTCAGTTAGGATAATAAAGCAACAGAGAGCGAACTTGATTTGCTCTTATAATCGAAATGCCTTTTAAGATAAAGTTAGTAGCTAAGGTGATGTGCAACAAGGAAATAATAAGTAATACCCATTTCTATCGAGGCACGTAAACCTAATATCCTTAAATAGTCACTTTGAGTACTGTGTACTCCCCCTGTATGTTTGTAACCTTGTTAAAGTGAGGGCAAATCTGGCTCGCCTTTACGCATTACAATGGTATTAAAGTGACTCCCTTTGCTCATTACATGCAACTACAGGGTAAAGAGCATAATTAATATGCCCCCTGCTAGAGTATCTCAACATCTCACACACATAGATACGGATTTTTGTGCAATTGTATTGAAAATGCCTACAGCTTTAGATTCAACAAAATGCTGATTTCAGTTGAGTTTAGCTTCAATGCATCGACAGCCATTTGCAATTTATTGTTATTATTAATTTTGATGGCAAAAAAAAAAAAATAAAAGAAAACCAAAACAATATAATAATAAGGGAAGGATGACGTTGACGTTGACGCTGACGTAGACGCAGCTGCCGACGTCAAAGTGAACGCTAATGTCGAGCGACCGACCTATAGGTTTATTTTTGTGTGAAATTCAAATGTAAATACTTGAGGGCGCTTAAGGGTGTCTTTAGGGGTAAACTGACTAAAGAACAACGCAATTTTAGGATGATGCATTGACGGGCAATGGCAGCGTAAGGAGGGGAACTATGCTAATGGTTACAGGCAGCGATGCCAAGCATGAGTTGGGGCTGGGGCCATATAGAGCAATGCAAATCAATGATACCAAGCATCATCCAAGGCATACGAAAGTGTTTTGCTGGTTGTATTTGTGTTTCATGCTTTTGTATTGTGATTTTTCTATTGTTTGTGTGAGTTTCTGTAAGCAGGGGTCCAGGAACATTGGAACAGATTAGTCATACAGCTTGGCGGGGGCAGCTATGTCAACTGCCGTGCTGGAACAGTCATTTCGATTGACACGTGCAGCAGCGGCGACATATATATGATACATATACATACATAAACCAACCCCAATGTAGACATATTTATAAACAGACAGACATGGCTCTTATAGTAAAAATCCTCAAAATCAAGAAACGTTAAAGATTAGTAGAGCCAAGCCGGCAAGCCAAGTGGGACAGCATTCATCAAGCATTTGTTTTTGTCGTTCCATCTTGAATATGCAGCAGTCAGCCAGGCAGCCAGGCAGCAGCCATCCCAACAACAACAACGGAAACCGGAAGAATTTGTGTGCTGTCTATAAGGCAGCAGCCGCAGCGACAGCAGCGTAGTAAGGGACGCTACTGACTCATAGGCCCTGCTGCACCGGCAATACTCAACATCCATATCAACACAACAGTACAAGAGCAACCCTCATCCAGACAATATTGGACTTACACGGCTGCCTGGTTTGCGTCACCGACTACTTCTGCTACGTGAGATTCAGTGACGTTACCACTGGGGACGGAGTACTGAGAACTGAGAGCTGACAGACGCTTGGACGGACAATATCATCATGATGGCGTTTAACATTTATTCGCTTGAACATTTTTGTCACCAAAATGGCAGCGGGTGGGCCAAGGCCCCTGACGCAATACCCAGAATAGCTTCAATGGAAAAACGTTGCTTTTTGTAGGCTTAAAAAGCAGAGATAGCGAAGTTTGAATACTCTGCAAATAACCACAAATTGAGCTCAATAGGCAGTTAAAGATATTATTTTTAACGAAAAGCTTTAAAGCATTAAGGTTCTGAGGGAAAATTTTATGCACAGCTTATTGAAAATATATAGCATTCATTGAAACCAATGCTCGGGAAACAATAACAAACTGAGTCCAATACGTAGGCCCATGAATAAGTCTGCGCCGAACATAGATTTTGTAGAATACTAACTATACTTATTTTTGCAAAATTTATATATTTCGAAAAAACATTACTTAACATAATAATATGAGAAATGCTAGTAATTTTTACTATTTTATATTTATAAGGCTTTTTCAGATAACAAAAATTGTATGCGTTGTTACTTTACATTTAATTTAAAATTTTTTCTTGCAAAATATAATAAAAAGTGACTCCATTTAATCCAATTAAATGAGCTAACAAAAGTCGAACTGATGGTTATAATTTTATAAAGTTAACTACGAAACAGCTAAAAAATATAAGCATATAAAATATAAAGTTGGAGTGAAATACATTTAACACTTAGGACAAAGCTACTATCCGCATGATATTATATAAAATTTGATTATAAATAAAATTAAAGTGTAAGCACAGGAATGTGGATCCCATAGCTGCTTTATATAATCTCTATATTTTCTTAAAAAAAAACACATTAAATGGTGACGACATGATGTAGGATCGGAGTACCTGTTAGAGAACGCTAAGGACACAAATACGCAACTCAGGGGAAGTCCAAGTGAAACCGTAAAGCTAAGTTTTTGCGAGAAAAGTAATATAATATAATTTTTTTTTTTTTTCATTTTAATTAATAACAAATAGTAACTTACTTTGCTTAACTTTTTGGATGCATCATTTGCAGAAAAAAAATATTATGATATAATATGCGCAGCTATAAAAAATGCAGTCTTGAGACGCAAATAAGTGTTAACATCATTCTCTTCTTGCTTTAATTTGGTCTTTACTAATATTAATACTGTTTAATTATAAGTTCAACTGGACTTATTTGTAATCCTTAAATTAAATATATAAATAAATAATACATTTTTCAATATTATTTCCGTTAGTGAAGCATAATATTATATTAAAAAATATAATATAAAATATATAAAATTCTTAGATCATGTTCTATTTTATATTTTTAATATGAGAACATGAGAAAAAGTTCTAAAGAATTAAAAAAAAATAATTGAATTTGCAATTTGGTTTAGATTTTTTTTTGGTTAAGAAAAGCCGCCGAAAAATTAAATTACTTGAATTTTGTTAAATTTATTTTCTGACATTATGTATTTTTTCTGCAGTTTTGCTTGGGCTTATATTCACAATTTGTTTCACCTTCTAAAGGGTATTTCAATACAATGTTTATGACATAATATTTGTAGACTTTATATGGTTAAACGAAATTGCATGTTTTACATAAGAGAGCAACAACAAGAACAGCATGCTTACGATTTGAATTTATTTCTAATGTTTTTTTTTGTGTTGTTGCTGTATTTGTTATGTATCCCGCTGGGTCGAATCTGGTTACACGCCTCATAGTCAACAGTCACACAGATACTAACACACACACATACACACGATGTTCGAGAATTATTCCCGGTTTATTTCATACGCTCGATTTTCAACATCATCTAACCCTTAAGTGTCATTTTATTGCCATTTATGTGGTGGGTATAATGGTTACGCATATGATTTCTGTTTATAATAATATAATATAGTTAAGAGTAGTGCATATTTTATGTGCTTTTAATGACCTTGGCAACAGGCCGTTAAATGTACAGCTCAGGTTAAATATCTTACCAAAAGTTAAGAACCATAAAAGGCATCTTCATTAGTTGCAGTTTGGATTTATGTCAAAATTTGTTGTATATGTTTGGGAGAATAGTTTCCCGAAGTCGAAAGCTGATAGAATAAGTTGTTCAACAATTTTTTTTGATTATCAAAAACTTTTGGATACCAAAAATTACTAAAAAATTGTTGAAACAACTTATTTTAATCTTAAGAAAATGTTTCTTAATTATTTTATTATAATGCTATTGCTGAGTCTGTCGAAGGCATTATTAATGAATATTTTCATAAATAAATATCATCATCCCTTATAGACAAACTCTTATCAGTAGCCCATTAAGAATAACATCATTTTGTAAAACTGTGACGTCTATAAATTTTTTTGGAGCTTCCTATCTCTTAAAACTATTATTATTATTGGGAGAGATTTATACCACAAGCTGCAGTTGCTATTTAAAACTAACTTAAAGAAATAATTTTTATCATCATAACACTAATCTATTCTACATTCTAAAGAAACTGTCGAAAAGTTTATAAAGAAATAATATAAAATCAAAATAAAAAAATTGAAACATAGCAACTTTCGAAAAAATTTTAAATATTAAAGGGATTTTTGTTGTTGTTGTTGTTGTTTGGCTTCAAAACTTGCTTAGCTTACTCATTATGAATCAGTTGTTTTCTTAGAAATAGTAAGTTATATCTTATATCCATAATAATGTATCCAATACTATAAAACTTATAAATGTACTCTCTTTGTTTGATAGCAAAGAATCTCAACAAAAATTGCATTATCTGACAATTGACAGCTGTTTTAACTTGGCTAGATTGTCTCGGCCATTGTAATGCTATTGTGCTCATCGACACCTGCAATCTGGCGACATGTAATTGGAAACCTTTTGACAAACGATTGATTTCCATAATCATATTGTGCATTGACGTGGCAAAGTATCTTTAGCTGCATATGGTGACTGGTGACGCCATTGTTGCAAGAATAAATACTTGAAGCATTGATGGGAGTTACCGTACCTGTTACTGCATTGCCTATTTATAGACATTATGATTTTTATACGTTGTTACTGTAATCGAATGAAAAAAGTTTGTGAAAAGTTTTGTAACTCTTACAATTTATTATGAGGAAAAACATCTGCAGCTTTACTTTTTATGTATAAGTGAATTGTTTTGTTACATCAACGCACCTGATTAGAAAATGTATGTCATTTTTATTGTATAAATTCTAGTTCAAAATTTATCAGTTGATTTTTAAATAGTAAATATTCAAATATTTTTCATAATCTTTTCCGCGAAAGCTTCACCTATTTAACATGAAGCTTGAGAGTTCTTCTACTTCTCTCAAACCCTTGTTTATCCCTTTTTAAATTCACTGTTGTTTCTGCTGAGTGACGTGTATTCGATTTCAACGTTCTTCGAATATGTGATAAATCATATATTTTATCATATTCTTTCAATTTTCTTATAATTCCTTTTCAGTTTTCAGTTTGATTAACTATTTCCTGATATTCTGTATTTAATTCTTAATTTTTAATTGCGATAAAAATACCGTTCTTCTCGTATAAACTGTTGCTCTTGGCCCTGATGAATTTCAGCCAGAAAAAATTTAAAAGTTATTCACTCTAAGACAGAAATCAATTTGCAATTGTTCAAATATGCGTTGAATGTTTTATAGATTTTTTTTTTCGAAACCCTTATTCAGCCTTATTATGCTCCTCCTCAGGTGTGAATGGGAACTTACTGTCGTTTGGCTGGTATTTCGTTCCAGTTCGCTTTTTAACTGAGACCCATTAAAAAAATGTATGGTTTTGGACTTGCTTTTACACAGGACCAGTAGTATACACTGATTTGTGGAAGAACTTTCAGGAGTTCAGGCTCAAAAGGCCAGACAACAGTTGGTTTTTGCAACATGACAATGCACCGTCACACACCGCACTCGTAACATACTTGGTGATCATTTGGCCAAAATTACGATTCATATTGTTCCACAACTACCTCATTTTGCGTCGTGTGACTTTCGGCTAATCGCTAAACTCAAAAAACCACTTCGTGGTTATCGTTTTGGGTTGATTGAGGAGATACACAGGAAATAGAAGTAGAAACTGAAGCCGACTTTTCTGTTTCGAAAATTGAAAAAAAAAACGCTGTCATAAGTGTATTGCATAGGACGGAAACTATTTTAAAGGGGACGAAATTGATTTTGAAGAATAAAGAAAGATTTTTTTAAACATTATCAAATTTCTGTTATTTTTTGACCACAGTGTATATAGTACTATATATATAAATAAATAAAAAAGAAACACATAAACGGCGACAGGTAATATAATAAAATAATTCACATTTAAGAGTATAAATAATAAAGTTATTGATAGAATATAACGTTTGAAATTTAGTTACTTTTGACTTAAGCTATTTCGAAAAAGTATGGGACTTCGCAAATATAGTTGGAATTATCAACAGAATAAGTTCAGCTTACTTTTAGATAACATTTTACTCGCTCTGAAAGATCAACTCGAATTAAATGTGAAAAAATTGAACTAGTACTGCATGCGTATCTATCTCTCTTCGATTTTCAAAGATTTTCGTTCATTTTTCAGTAACCCATTAGAATCTATTTATTTACTTAATATTATTGACAATTCATTTTAGATTTTGCGCCCTGTTGCAGTTAATGCTAATTGGCATTGCAATGGCGTCCATAAGTCGACATGGACAACGACAAGCCAAGTCGACGTCCATGTTGGAGGCCTACAAGTTTAGTTACTGGAGGGTTACTACATTCTGTTGTTTCGCCTTCGACGCTTGGCTTGTTTATTTACTTTGTGATTTGCATAAATTGTTCTATAATTTCTAGAATGCAAGTATTTTTTTTTTATTTTCTTTTTGTTGCTCTCTTCATTACGTTTTAAAATGCACAACAACGTTGTTCTGGTTGCTTCTGGGTGGACCCGACGACTGACTGGCCATGTGAGCGACTGTCATGTCAGTCATTCCTTGACTGGGTTGGTTGCTTGGTTTGGTTTGGTTTGGTTTGGTTTACTCGCCGCTGACTTGTTGCTCTCTGATTGAAATGACTTAATTAACTAAATTACGCGCTTGGAATTTAATTGAATAACAGATACAACAACAATAACAACAACGACAACCGCAAGTAAATATATATCGTGACAAAGGCGGAAGTATGATAATCGTAATTTTGAATGTGTTTTTCGTGTTTTGTTTTGTGAATTTTGATTTTTCTTTCATGCCTCATTGTTCAGCACGTGTCAAGTTGTTCAGGAAAAATCGTTTTAGCCAACAATCAAAAACTATAGAGAGTTATATATAATATATGTAGTACACATATATGTATGCGAAGAGATAGGCAATCAAGGTCTGCTTACATATACATCTAGTTAATACCATAAAATTCCAATCGAAATAGGCTTAATGCGTATATGTACTCTATACTTGTAGTACGCAGCATCACCAGATGGCTTTAATTTATTTGTAAAAATATTTTTGGCATATCAAAGAAATGAAAACAAATTGTGTTGGCCAACATTAACAATTAGAAACAACAGCAACTAGACCAACAACAACAAATTAGTTAAAAAAATTATTTCAAGCGCGCTACTAAATTATCATAAACAAATTGCAGCCTCTCTATTTATTTGATTTGTTTTTACTGTATACTCTATAAGAGGCATATTAGTGCGTAAAATTAAGTTGCTCAGTAATAATTATTCTTCAGTGTGTAGTCTCTAAGAGACATATAAGCTTGATAAAACATACGTATAGTTATTAGGCATTGCTACATTCTAAGTTCTAGGAGCGACTTAGAATTCGTATATAATTTGAAGTATATTCAATATACAGGGTGCGCCATTTCTTATATCGGTATTTCAATATTGAGCAACTTCAACATCAAAACAGTCGTTCAGTTATCTTAACACAAAGTGCATACCGTCAAAAATATCATGGCGACATTGAATGGCCACTTAGATCTCCAGATTTGAGTCCCTGGACTTCTTTTTGTAAGGTTATTTGAAAAGCAAAGTGTACGCCAGCAAGCCACGACCATTGAAGAGCTCAAGGAATTTTTCATGCCGAAATTCGTGTTATACCAACCAAGATGCTCGAAAAGGTAATCGAGAACGCCGCAAAAAAGACATATTTTGCTGTGGCCCATAAAGGCCGCCACTTGTTTGATATTGTGTTCAAAGACAAGTCTGGATAAATTGGAAACATCAAATTGAATAAAAATACCTTACATTCAGAAAATGGTTGATTTTTTTCTTGTTATTCAATGGTTACATGCCAACATAAGAAATGGCGCACCCTGTATATAGAGTTTGTTGTTGTTATGGAACCCTGTATTAATATTAAACTGATATTTGGATGAAGAAGTTCAATAATATATTCTTTTATCTTTTGAGTTTAATTTTTAAGAATTTTTATATTACATTATTTATTTATTTATTACCTGCTCGCTTCGCAATCCAAGCTTCATAAACTTCTGTTTGTTGGATTTTACAATTTTTTACGAATCGAACGTACGCTTCCTTTCCTTCATGTGATTTTTGCGTTTTTTCAAAAGTTGATTTTTGTCTAAATTTTCCACGCGACCATTTTCCTTTATCTTTTCCTTATTCTCAATTGACATTTTCTTTTAAATTAAATAAAATGATTTAAATTAATTTAGGGTACAACTAAGTCCAGTTGAACTTATAATGAAGCAATTTTAAAATTAAGAAATAATAATTAATAACGAGGAATATATAATAAAAAACTAATCCGTAACCCTAGATTTGTGTATTATTGTATAGAAATAATATCCGGGGCTGAGTATGGACTTGAATTAACAATATTAAAGATGAAAAATAAAAGTAAAAGTAAACTTCTAAACATTTCAAAGCAGCCAAAAGATCAAAGTCGACCTAGTAGAGTTTACACAGTTCGTGTTTGCTCAAAGTCATCGATTCGGCGAATCAATATGAGTTAAAATAAAGAAGGAGATCAATTGATAAAAGAGATAGATGGTTGATAAGATAGCAAATCGTATCCAACTAAAATACAAAACTTCTTTCACTTACAGCGTATTAATAAGTCGGTTTTGTGCAACCCTCCACTATTTCGCTTGTTTTCAGAAACAAAAAAATATACAAAAGAAAGCCAGCCAAAAAAAAAGAGCATCATTTGTGTGTTGATTTCAAAAAGTTGCCGAAAATCAATAAACTGTTTAGTATATAATTCAGAGAATCTATAAGTACAAAAACAACACGAAAAGTTTTGAGGCAATAATACAACTTAGTATCTGATTACTTATGCACAAGGAGAAATTTTTTTGGTTTGGGTTTTCTGAAGATTTCTTTGGGGGCGACGAAATGACAGACAGGGCCAAGAAAAGTTTTGCTACCATTTGCCAAAAAAGCTTAAAAGTTTTTGCAGGTTGACAACAAGCAAATAAACTTTTCCTTGACTTCGTTTTTGTTGCTGTTATTGTTGAGGTGCTTGATGTGTTGTTGGGCATTCAAATTTTCTAATTGCTTCAATTTTGGGAAATCGTTTTTCGTTTTTGTTTTTCTGGGCCAGTAAGTTAAGTATACCGAGCGAATTTTACAAAAGTATATTAGAATAATGTGCTTGTTTCTGTGTCGATCTTAGTGTGTTTTATTTGATAAACATATTTGAAAAATTTTGTGTATATTTAGTATATACGGATAATATAAGCTATAGAAAGAAGCAAAAAGAAATTTTCAATCGAATAATCGAAATAAGGATAATAGAATATATATTATATATAGTTATTAGCAAATTAATTGCTTTAAAAATGTTAATATCTTTTAAAATGAAAAATTCTGAATGTTTAATACAAAATACACCTATATATTTTTAAAAGCTAAGTAATTATATTATAATTTAAATTTAAATTTAATTTAAAAACAGGCGTCTTAGAGCAAATGATGGGCGAAAAAACTTCTGCACTGTAGAGGTAGGCATATATTTGTTATGGGATTTGAAAAATCTTGAACAATGAAATGTTTTCTAGCCTTAAAAAATACCATGAACTCGGTTAAGTAAAGATTTGGCAAAATAACAGTAAAATTGCATTTCCGAAAAATTTCTTACCAAGATGTTTTCAGGATATGTTTTTTAGTTATTCACGAGAAAAATCGACGTAGAAACCTGCAAAGTTGACTATGGTTATGGCTTTTAAACAATTAAAAAAGGTTGGGCTATGCAGTATACTAGAGTGTGTTTTGTTTTTTGAAAAATTAAAACAAAATTCGGCTGAGAAGCTAAAAATGATGTTTTAGGTTAAGTTTTTGAACATTCAAAAAAAAAAAGATTTGGCTTGGAAGACTATTTAACGAAGTTTGGCAGGTTATAACTTGTAGTTGACACCAATCTGTGCCGCACTCTATTATTTCGAAAAAGCAAGTTCAAAAAAGTTGTTTAAAAATTCTAATATCAGTGGAAGACAGCTATGTTTTTAGTTTATTTTTTTGCTATATTTTTGACACTTTTTTATAATTTTTGTTTTATAAATCTGATACCGAATTGCCCAAAAAAAAACAGATTATGTCGCAGTTACGACTGTAACTCGAAAGTGCTGAATTTGTACAGTTCGATATTGTGTTGTTTTCTCAGAAATTCCATTTCAAAGATTACAGCAAAACGCATATGCCTCTGTATCTATAAAGTATCTAAAAAAAAATAGTACACAATATAAATTTTTTTGTTTTATTTTTCAATTTAAATTTTACGCAAAAGGCAAAACAAATTATGAGAAATATTATTTATTAAATATTATGAAATCGTTCGAGATACTCATACACACTAATGAGTGTATATATATATAAATATACATATAAACGATAGACATATGTATGTACACACACTCGCTAGGTTGAACCTTGAGTAGCTCTGGCTGGCACAACGACTCACATTCCATTCAAGTCTGTTTTTGCTTTGCCTTATCGGCAGCTGAAGTCAACGTCATCTAACCATTTTGTATGTTCACAATAATCGACATCATCGTCATCAGCACCATCGTCATCATCATCATGATTGCTATTATCATCATTGTGTTCATTATGACGATGCGGGTGTGAGATTTAAGTCAGTATATCGATACGCCGATTTTAGTTGCCGCGTATCGTCGACGTTTTTGTCGCCATCTTTATTGCGCCTCATACTCACTCCCCCGCTCATCGAACAACCTGCTCTTCGTTTTGCCTTTTTGTGTTCACTGCTTGCGTATTTCTTCAATAAATTTCTGTTTTATTCCGTTTATTTATTTACTTATATTTGCTATTGCTATTCGGCCCCTCTATGGCGCACCTCTTCTGCACCAGCCACACAACATGGCACTTCGTTGTCGTTGTAGTCGTCATCATCGTCGCGGTTGTCGGCGTCATCTTCTACATTGAACCCTCTCATTTGGTTTTGCTTTGCGCTTTGTTTCATCGCCTTTTTATTATTTCTCAGTTTTCTTTTGTCGTAATTGAATTTCAACTTGTTTGCATTGTCGACGATAATTCCATTCCGTCGGGTTATTTGCGTATTGAGATCAGGGCCTCATCAATTAGTAAATTAATTTTATGCGGCGACTCTAATAGTTGTCATTTTCATTTGTTTTTCTGCCTTGGAGCACAATGGCTTCGAATCTTTGAGAAATTCATTTGATTTTCTTTTTGTTGAAACTTTTAGCTTCATATTATAAAGTGTTTTATGACGTCATAAGTGGCATATTATAGTAACAAACAGACGGAATTTTAGAGCTCTACAAATGATTTAGCTCATTTTTTTATCTGATTTTGTTTTTTTCGTGTATATTTTTTTTGAGAAACGTTGTTTTGAAATATAAACACTTCCCGCAAATGACGCAAATTCATCCAAATGTCCAAATGTTCAAATATCCACAAATGTTCTGAATTATTGCATATCGTTCTTAATCGATTAATATCGAATAGCACTGTATCCAAGATACTGATTGTTATTTTTTTTTTTACTTCCAGCGTATTATTGTTAACTCATTATATTGCATAGTTGATTAAAGAAATGAATGTATTTCCCTTGACTATGTTGCGATCACTCCAAAGTAGAAGTATGATGATTTGTTTATTCATAGCTGTTCGAAGAGAATATAATTTATAGTTGAATCCGAACAGCGGTGTCCTAGGTAAGTTGAGTAGTAAGCGTTATGAAACTTAATTAGCATTTAGCGCTTCATATTATGAAAACAACGAACTAAGTTACCCTTGTTGCTAGAAGTAATAAAAGAAGAGATAGATTAGGATACAGAGAAGCCGTGAATCTGCATAATTATCTGAATGAACTGGCGAACAACCTGCTGGCCAACAGCAAATCCACTAGGAGACTCAAAAGCACACAAATGCTTGCCCTTATTATAGAACAGTCATCAAATTCCTAATACTACCACCCCTACGCTGAATGATAAAATTAATAAAAATAATAATTTATTTCCCTTGACTATGGCCATCGCGAAGCGAATCTACAGCTTATAGCCGAATCCGAGCAGTGCTGTCTTTTAAGGTAAATGGCATCTATTTATCTGCTAGCAATGCCAGTAGCAATTAGAATATTTGCTGGCATAATTTACTTGCTCATTGTTAGCAATAGTTTGAATCTTTTCAGGGCTATTTACCTCGACTGCTCTGTGCTACAAAAAATGAACAAATAGTAAGCAATCGAACAATTTTATTCGGTTTAATTTTTGCATGCTATCTAAGACGAATTTTTGCTGGCGCCATCTACTGATGTAGGCCATGCCCATTGAAAGCACTGTTTTGAAGTTTTTGATAACACTTTGCCTTTGCAATGCTACGGAAAACGAAAAAAAAGAAATCTTATCTTTTTATGATTACATTTTTACATAAATTTGACATCTACTCGTTTATGCTTTCTCGACATGCTTTCTTGCAAATTTGCTTAAAATGTTGTTGAAACAAATTGTTTCCTTTTAAATCATATGGAACGAAAGCATATAACATTGATTTCCAAATTGAGTTTTTATGCAATTATGCTTTTTGTTTGATCAATTAAATGATTTACTAGATCGCATTAGGAAGCAATGACGAATTGTTTAGCTTAAATCGTGGCGAAGATGTAGTCAAATTCATTTAATTCCAGAGGCTAAGATGGATTGGACATGTTCTACGGATGGACCAGAACAGAGCACATAAGCTTGTGCTGGCATACGCAGCACTCTCCACAAGAGCAAGCAGGTGTCGAACCAGAAAGCGTCCAATTGACGATGGCATGCTGAATATAGAAGTAAGGAACTGGCGCGACCTTGCTAACAACTGCTAAGACGAATGGAGCAGAATGAGAACTCCCAAACCCACGCCGAGTTGTAGAGCTAAATTATGATAATGATGATCGCTTAGGAAACTGTAATAATGTTTCAGCAATAAAATCTCTTAAGAAAAATCAGCAAGACAGCGTACAATCGACGTATACGTAATATCTTTAAAATGCCCAAATATTTGCAAATATTTAACGTTTTACCATTACAACTTATTTTCAACAAATCCGGATTCTAGTTTCTCTTAAAGACTACAATTCTACCGCAAAATACAAAATTTGCAATTAAGTATACGCAGTGTTGACCATAAATAATCACGCGTACATGCATTATTTGGCAAATTTCACAACATGCAAAACTTTTAATGAAATTAACATAAATTTTACAATTTGTAGCCGAAAAAATTAAAAAAAAATTACAAGTTTTACTGCAACACAGATACATACCAACACGCATACACACACATACACGAAAACACACTCACAGATACAACTGCACACACATTTGATTGAATTGTCACAGTGAATATTTTATAAATGCAAATATTTGATAGCATTAAAAAAAATGTGTCATAAAATATTAATTTATTGATTAAAAAAAAAAAATAAATTGTTGCACTTTTTATTGGCCTACATCAATTTGCATTATTATCGGCCTGAAAAATGCAAAGCCACAATAAATAATTAATAACAACAAAATATTATAATAAAATATATAAATATAATAATGCTAGGCAAAGTGAAAACAGATTTTAATTTAGTACGTATGCGTAATAAATGTATTCAGATATTTATTGGTTTATGCACCGATAATGCGACCACAACATTTTTACGCAGAAGTCAAGCATTTAATATACCATAA
Source organism: Chymomyza procnemis (assembly GCA_035046065.1). Lineage (NCBI taxonomy): Eukaryota > Metazoa > Arthropoda > Insecta > Diptera > Drosophilidae > Chymomyza > Chymomyza procnemis. The sequence goes on along the minus strand of JAWNOJ010000013.1, from coordinate 4,388,894 downwards.
AATATTTTAATACAATTATGCCCTATTATTTAACATATATTTTTTTATATATTTGTTAAATGCGCAATATTTTTAATGCGCAGCGTTTCTATTAATTTTATTTTATTGTACATAATTGGTATTTTCATTTGCATTGATTATGCATCGAATTATAAATTATAGTGCATTGGGCAAATTTTTTCAGATTAATTTTGAGTTTAAGTTGTAGTAATATGTTGATTTTTTGATTTAAAGATTTCAATTTGAAGCAGATAATAAAAAACAAAATGGCGCTGGTTTTTAGTGGAATCGTTTTTTTTTTTCCTTAAATCTGGTTTGAGTTCGGACAACTGCTATTTCTACAACTTTTTGATATATTGATTGGTATGTAGATAAGTTTATGAACAAAGTGCAAGGGTGTACAGCTCTTTCAGTTAACTGGAGAACAAAATATACGTTTGTGCCTCATTTCTGTTTGACGCTGAGTAAATAAAATCCAGATTGCGGCTAGTACTGTTCGACTTTCAATTAACCCTCAACCGACTCAACCGAAGTTGCCTACGAAGCACAATCTTCTGCGGAAATAATATTGAACTCGAAATGATCTAAACCTAAGTACATCAATATCCTTAAGTGGTGATGCAGAAGAGAAAATGAAGATTATAGAGATATAGAATTCCCAGACGATTTGTGCCTCATTTCTGTCAAGCTCTGTGCAAATGCAGTCGAGTTTTTTTTGGGACTGTTGAACTCTCAAAAACGTTTCTAAACGGTAAATCAAGCATATCATCCAACCTAGCACAATTTTCTGCGCGAATACTATGTAATTCAAGATACTCCTTGGTATCACAGACAACCAATATACTTAAGTGGTGATGCAGAGAGATGTAATTAAAGATTATTGAGATATAGAATACGCAGACGAATTGTACATCATTTCTGCCAAACTCTGTGCAAATGACGTCAGTATTCTTGCTAGGAATGTTGAACTCTCACGTTTCTAAAACCTAACTGATTCGACCCAAGCAACGTAGCACAATTCTCTGCGCGTGGTGGATGCAGAAGAGGAATTACACATTTGTTCCTACAAAAAAGAGTCAGTGGGAAAAGTATATTAGTTTGGATCGTCTAGGCGCTCAAGAAGTTAAAAAACAATATTGTTAGAAAAGCTCTAAATGAAATCCACAAGGCAGCAGATCTCGGTGCAGAGTAAAGAAAAGCTGGATTGACTGTGCCTTCAAGGAATTAAAATAAAACATCTTAGTAGAAAAACCTCCAACATGAAATCCATAAGATGGTAGACCTCTGCGCAGAATCAAGACAAAGAACTGCTGCATTTTTGATATGATAATGGAAAATGACACAGTATTTTTAGAGCTTCACTAGTGTCAACTTAAACCAAAAAAAATTTAAAAATCCTGCTTGCAAAAATTCAAATTAGGCGAGTACGTTTTATTGCAGGATTACATTTCTTGTTCTCTAAAAATCTCTTCAGGCAATTTACAGCGCCTAAGTCTTAAGTAAATAATATAAAGAAGCTATGTGTAAGCAGTCAGAATATTTTCCTATATAAATACAAATTTATGTAAATTTTTTAAAATTTATGCACATGTACTGCCTAGCATTTGTTTGTCTTTTCATTGATAAGTAATTAAAATATTAATATTGCATTTCGGCTTAAAGCGTATAAATCGAATTTAATTATGCAAAAAGTTGTTTTCTCTTTACTGCAATTATGCGACATACTATCCAACCCTCACTTGTCTATAATAATCTATATATTGTTTATAAGTAAATCTAAGCTTTTGTGTAAGAATGTGTGCTTAAATATTCAAATGTGGCATTTTGAAATACTTTTGTTATTTATATCGATATAACAAGGTAATAACTGTACACTTAAGCATGCAAATAATCGGAGAACTTAAGTCCGTTGTAATCACCTACATACAAAAACAAGCAGGTAAAACAAGCAAACATACACATGCATATTGACACAATGGTATCCGTTTACACGATTTAGGCAGAATTAACGCAATTTTAAATTACAATTTCAATGGAAAACAAGCTTAAGTGTAAAGTTACAATTTATCAGCAACGTATAAATCTGATAATATTCCATTTCTACACAAAAATACATAATTCTTCAAAATTGAATATTTTGATAAGTTTTTGCTAAACCATCCATTTTTTCCAAATCAATTGAACTTCATGAAAGAATATTTTATGGAGAAATATCTTACAATTTTAGCAATTGTGTCTAAACTAAAATCTGTGACATGAAAATTATTAAAATAAGTTTGGCAGCATCAGAGACATTAAGCTTTAAGTGAAACCATTCCATTTTAAGACAAAACATTTCATTTTTATGCATAATCAGGAATTATTTCTAAAGAAATATACTATAATAAAAACTATCAAAATAAGTTTGGTAGAATCATAGACAACTACTTTTAAGTAAGTTTTTTAAGTAAAAAACAGATTTTGTACGAAATATTTCAACGCCTCTATTAAAATAATTTTTGAATGGGATGTTTAGAATTAGCTAGATATTTTTTATAGAAAATTTTTAAAGGTACCTGAGCCTGCTTTTTACTGTAAACTAACATAATATTGAAATCCTTTAAGGGCGCTTCTGGAACACACTAAAAGTACGAGACAAAAACTACTATGCAGTTTGACTTTAAAAAGAAAAGCATCTGCTGTTTTTGAAGAAGCTACTCTGCACGCAAGAAAAAAATTATAAGATTACTTTTGAAACGTATTATTTGATGCACTACGACTTAAGTTTCAAGATGGCCCTCTTTCATTCCAAGCAATTTCTGGTTTATAATACAGATTGAGTACAAAAAATTTGGATTTTTGGATTTGATTATCAGGTAACTGGGTTTAAATTTTTGATGATTAATAAAAGATGGGCATTGCAAAACGCCGGTGGCAGTAAAACCAGCTGGGTACGCAAATAAAAGATTTCGCAGTAGCATAAAATGCATCTGTGGCTCGACTTCTAACTTAAAAATTGGTGCATTTCAGATAATCACTGTAGACCTTAGAAATTAATTTTTTTTTATTATTTTAGTTGGGTACGCAAAAAAGGAATTCCGGCGAAGATAATGATGTATCCGTGGTACGATTTCTGACTTAAACATTTTTAAGCTTGAGAAAATGGATTTAAGGCTATTACTTATAAAGTATCTTTGGTTAAAATTTTATAATTACAATATGGTGAAGTAAGTACGATGGTAAATGATGATAATGAACTGGTAAAATGACCGCGCTAGTCCAGTAAAATAAATTAAAATTAGGGGGAATGCCTAAAACGGATTTCGGTGTAGCTAGTTTTTGTGGTTTAACTTCAAATTGTCGTCAGCTTTGTAATAAAAATTTTAGAAATAAGTAGAATTTGCGCACAACACTACTTTTCTTTCATTTTGCCAATTTTATGATCATCTCACGCATAATTCTTCTACTGAAACAACAAACTTTGACAAATACACGCACATACACACACGCAAGCACACTTCCACATCCTTAGACAGACTAACAGCTTGTTGTTGTCCGTCAAGTGTCGTCCAAATCTGCTCAATGGGTCGCCTTGGATGTGTCTAGCCTACGTATAAGTATTAGCATGTTTGTGTTATTTGCACATGCAAATGTTATCATTTGTGATTAGTTACAGTTTGCAATTGTTAATGTTTTACAACATTGTCCTGGCATTGCAGCAGCAACAACAATAATAATGAATCCAACAACCGCAGGATAGTCTACAACATGTCCATGACAGAGCAGCATGTAGCCACTTGCACATAGAGACTTCATTGTCTGGTTTGATTTACAAGCTCATAGATACAAGCACACACACACACACTCACACACACACGCCTACACAGATACTTTAGCACATATATATAGTTACATATTTATTCACACAAGTTCATGCTGCTGTCGGACACTCGTAGTTTATGAAATTTCATCATTGACTTGGCTTACCGCCTGCTACTTTAATAACTTTTTAGCCAAATTATCTGCAACTGGCAAAATATTTTGCTTGTTATTTTGTTTTCTCTTTTGTTATTGCCAAAAACCAAAAACTAAGTTTTTGTTTAAATAATTTACAGCATGCTTGTTTACACTTTGGGTTTTCATTAGGCAATTAGCTTTGCAACTTGATACAAATTGACATATAAGACATTTCGTTTAATCTATGATTTATATGCAAATAAATATTATAAATAAATTGTGACTTTAGACTTACGTTTCGGTTATATTGAGCGCTTGTTGTAATTGTTTGAGGCAACGATCGATTTTTCGTTCGCGCACTTGGGAACCATATTTGGAGCAAGTATAGGGATCCAACAGCAGCGGATATATGGCATTGGTATTGAAGGTAAAGTGACATGGTTCAACGTTTGTCTCTTCTTTTTGCCACAACGTTTTTGTGTCTTCTACATTTTCGCAATCTTTCATATTAGTTTTGCTTTTGCACACACACACACGCGCACACACAAATAATAAAAAATAACGTATACGCCGCGTAGGTAATACAAAAATTAGAACCTCAACATAATGCAGTTGCTTACAGAACGAGCACAAAAAGACAACTGTTTGGTCAAAACTTTCTGTATATGAATGTTGGCTTCGATGGTTTCTTTGTCTGCAAAACTTGCTGCTGATTTGTTATAATTATTATTGGCTCTTACTTTATATATTTTGCTATCATTGTTTAATGCCAGCTAACAGTTATTACAGTTGGCAAATGCTTGCATTTACTTATATACAGTACTTAACATATAAGTCATCAAAGTTCTTTTTGGCTTACAAATGATAGCATTAGTATGGCAACAGTTGTTGGCTTTATAGTTTAAGTTTTTTTTGTTCTATTACAAGCCAAGGCAGTGCTGCCTTTGGAAAAAAAAGATAATTTTTTACAAAAAAAGATAATTTTTTACAAAAAAAGATAATTTTTTACGAAAAACATAATTTTTTATAAAAAAAGACGCCAACGAAAATAATAGTGCGTTTAATATTTGTATAAAATACGGCTACGCTTTTACGGCTGTATAGCCTTTTATGACGAATACGCAATTATTTTAATTTGCTTTGTTTTAGATTGCTAAACATTGTAAAAAGTTTGGAGAGCTGGACAAAGAGAGATCGTTTGTGTATAGCTTATTATTTTTGGGCATAACTTACGTACTTTACTTTAGTTGGCCTTGACAACCCGTTACCGGCTTACAGTCCATGGTGCGGCTTGCCAAGCTTCTTCTCCAGTTGGTCTCACCAAGGAAGTCAGGTCCTCATTCACTGTGTCTTTCCATCGGAGCCTTGGCAGTCTCCTATGTGTTTCTGCATCGAAAACCTTCATTGCTGGAGCTCTACCGAAATAGGCTGGACGACATCTATGCCTCATGCAGCTCATGGTTCGTTTGGATGCGTTAGTCATCCCCAAGCCGAAAAGAACCAAATAGCAGCCCGAACTTGAGCGCTCTGGCTTAGTCTACTATTGCGTTTGAAAAACTTTACGATTCGTATATTCACAAGATTAGCCTCGGTTAACATGATGACGACGGCGCAACCTTCTGCGCCATATAAGAGCGCGGGCAGGATGGGCACCTTGTAGAGCGTTCATTTTGTCGATCAGGATAAAGGTTTCCTACACATTTGCTTACTAAGACTCTCTTGTAAAAAATAGCGCCTTCCGCAGTATAACTTTCATTATGAAATGAAGAGATTGCACGATGTAGGATTGCCTTGTCTGCAACATACCTTGAAAGAAATGGTAATTAATAGGAAATAACAGGAATCTCGTAATCAGATAGTGTTTCCTAATCGGGCTATCGAATAATGTTTTTGGCATAACGTACTACGTTTATTGCCCTTCATTTTACGTTTAAGCAGCTAAAAATGTATTTTTTTATAAAAAAATTTAAAAGAAAACCTTATAAATATGACATAGAGCCTAAAAGGGATTCCAATTCGTCTTCTAGTTACACATGTGGACTTTCTTGTATATGCTGTGAGCGTAATTATATATATATATATATATTGTGTTTTTGTATAGGTTTCTATATAATCAAGCATTTATAGCATAATTTTATCACCTTATTATTTATTTATTTTACTTACTTTGAAAGTATTGTTATTTTCGTATTAAGAATTTTTTTATTCAATTTTTATGTGAAAATATAACGTATACGCAACGTTGTCTCATCTGTTAAATGCACTGCAGTTAGGAGGACTTCTATCTCAATCAAGAGTAAAAGATAACTTAGTAAATTTTTTACAAATATATTTGATAAACTTTAAGAAATCTTTGTCTTTGAGTCTATCGATTTCCCAGATAGTAAATTTTTGTTATATTATTAACTAAAGTTTAGAATCCAAACAATGGAAGCCTGGGCTGCAAGAGGATAAACCTGTAATTTTTGTAATCTTTAAAATTTTTCATTTTATTATATTACGCTTACGCACTGTATTCTTTTTATTGAGCTATGTTTTCAGCAATTCTAGAATAGCAATAGGTAACTTATTTCAAGTAAATCTTTTAAACTATAAGACTGAATTTTTAAATAATAATAAAAATATTTTTGGAATACTTGGTTAGGCTTTTACTTATTCTGCAAACTTACGCTGGTTGAGAAGTCAAAAACCGTATTTAAGTTAACAGAATTGTCCACATCTTCATATTAAGCATACGCACTGTGCGTGCATTTTATATTAAACTTTCATACTATTTTTCTTCATTGTAAAGTGTGTTTCTTTGAGAGGTATAGAACTGTAAATGGAAATTAAACAACGATGGACCATTTGATTGCATGAATTTTATTTATCCAATAATCTTGTGACATTATATTTTAACTTTGATTTCTGGCATATAACCGCCACGGCTGGCTCGTATGAAGCTCAATCTGGACGTCGAATTCTCGAAGACTTTTGCCAATATTTGTGGCCGTATATCGGCAATAACACGGCGAAGGTTGGTTAAGTGGTTTGTGGCTTACCCACATAGACCAAAGACTTTACATAGCTACACCATAGAATTTAGTTTAGCAGTGTTAAATCACAAGATCTTAGAGACCAATTCACAGGTTCATAACGAAATTAGACGATCCCAAACATGTCTTTCAATGAAACGATAATGGACGAGCTGTGTGACATGTTGCGCCTTCTTGTTGGTATCACAGTTCCTGGACATCATGTTTGTTCAACTTAAGACTGAGATAGTTAGTAATCATGGCTCTATACCGACCACCATTGACTTAAACGTTCTGGCCAGCATCGTTTTTGAAGAAGTACGGAGCAATGAATTCCACCAGCCCATAAAGCACACCAAACAGTCAGTTTTTCTGTATGTAATTGTGTTTCGACATACACTTGAGGATAAGCTTCACTCCAAGTGCGGCAGTTTTGTTTGTTGACGTAGCCATTCAACCGGAACTGCGCTTCATCGTTGAACAATAAAATGGACGTAGTGCGCGATACGTATTCCGCACAGAACTCTTATTTTCGAAATAAAGTTGCACTATTTGCAAGTGTTGTTCAGGCGTGAGAGTATTAATGATAAATCGCCAAACTAAACTGAGAATAAATCACTTGACAGCTATTGAATCGGTCGCCATCTTGAACAGTAATGCTAACTTAAGGTTCTACATCTCAAAAAAAAACACTCTATACATACTTCATTTTTTTACTTAATTATTGAATGCGCAATGCTGATACTTTAGTTTTTGGTGCAGAACCAAGTAAGAGAACACAATTTTGGAATGCAGTCTAGGCAGTCATTGTATGAGACAATTAAATTTTTTTTCCAAGTCCCTTAACTGCAATATAATAAACTCTTACTTTTTTTAAGTTTTTAAGTTTTACAAATTCAACAAGAAAACCTTAACTTAGTGAAGCATTATAAATACACGCATTTTGAAGTTTTCAATGTAGGTGTTGCATCATATTACGCATACGCACTGTTGCTGCATGGTTTTCAAGCGTTTCAATAGTTTATTTTTTAATGACAAAGTATATCGCCTGATCCTTTGCTACTATTACAATAAAAATCGACTGGTAGTACCAATGTTGCTAACCAACAACTGTTTTTGTTTGAAGCCATTACCAAGTGGGTTACTTTGGAACTATACAAGTATATGTCGCAGGTGTATTGAAGGCCTGCAGCTGGCTAACAAAGGTCAGTCAGTAGAGTTAATGCCGCAAATATTTTACTTTTATAAGTATAGCAAACATATATATGGTATTAAGTAGGTAGGTATGTAGTATATAAGAGCATATATATTATTTGTATGCGTGGCATTGTTTATTTCTTTCTTGATTATTTAGAAATGTGACTGCTAATGAAAAAAGTGACCTCATTTTGTAAGCATTTTCTTAGCTGACTGTTGCTGTCGTAGTCGGGGACAATTTTGTATATATATATTTACCATATTCAAGTGTCCTTTGCTATTGTGGGTGTTGCGGCTTATTGTGGTCGCACTTTTGCTGTTTTTGCCTTTTTGTTGTTGGAAAATTAATAAACATAAAGAAATAACCAAAATAAAAGAGAAACACCTACAGTGGGTATTACACACATTTATGCCTGTGTAGACGCGTGACCCTATTAAATTTGTGCTAATAAAAGCCGGAAATATATAGTATAGCATGACGTCCAAGTACATATATAGTACATATATATGTATATAAATTGTACTGAATTAGAGAGTGAAACGAGATTCGAGTATCCATTCTGCCGCATAGCTGGCAAAATGTCTGCAAGTTTTGTGAAAAATATTTTAACTGCGGGCAAGTTTTGCTTGCTATCGAGAAGGGGGCTGTCAAATTTGCGGGACAAACGCACCACCATACCAACAAGACTGTGAAGTTACTTAAAAATTCAACAAAATGGATGATGATGATGAAAACAAAATCAACGCACACAAAGGCAACGCAAGCGACGGAAGCAGCTGCGGAAATGCCAAGAAAAGCTTCAAAAATGTGTATATATATAATATAAAAAACAAGCAACATGAAAAGCGTGGAAAATTCTTATTTGCGTTAAAGGTCAACTTTTTCATTTGCAACATGGTCATTTATAAAATCTCAAGCAAGCTGCACAAAGCCAACAAAATGTATATATAAGAAAATTTTAGAGTAGAAGTTGGCAAAACTCAAGTGTAAGCAGCAACAAAGCGGTTTTCATTTTGCCACTTATATACAAACAGTATATAGCTGCGGCGTACCTATATACATATATACATGGTATATATGCGTATATATAATATGTAACACTCAGTGTAGCCCACGATTTATCAAATTAATGAGTATCATTTTATTTTCATTTCATTTTCCACGGGTCAAGCACAGCAGAGAAAAGCAATCGGAGGGGGTAAAAAAGAATTCAAGCAAAGAAAAGTCGCTTTGCACAGCATTTTGAAAAAATGTCCAAAAACCAGGGTATCCAGCAAACAGCTAAGACTATAAAAACTTAGGTACGCTTGAGGTATACAAAAAAAAATCGAGTACAAATCAGGAAAAGACAAAAAGGATACTTGACGAAGCTTCAATACGCTTAAAAACGCTTCATAGTAATCTCAAAAATCTCAAACAGTAAAAAAGGATATCATTAAATTAGCAACAGAACAAAACGAATTTATATGTATGAGACTTTTAGAAATTGTGTAATAATTTTTGAACAACTTATACCTGTGCAAAGCTACCACAAAATACCACAGGCGATATTTTGTAGAAACTAACCTTAAATTCCTAAAATAATTTCAAACAATTACAAAATAATTAATGTAGCTTAAATACAATATTTTCCATGGTTTTTTAAATTAAGCAATTATTAAAAATGTCATTACAGTTTAGTTAAAAAGTTTGTTTACATTAAAAAAGTACTTATAGTAATCTTCCCAAAGATTTACTATGATTAATTCAGCAAAGTAAAAACTGAAGCAGATTTTTCGAACTCTAGAGACTTTAGCCCTCATAGATAGTTTCATTAAATGCAAATTTCTCATGATCAAATTAATTACGTTGGTTTGCCTTTGAATTATTAGATTCTCAGTAGGATTTTGTAAGATATGAGATTTTTTCGAGATCTCTGTCAAATACTTTGCAGCAACAAATTAAATCAAGTTTTATTTTATTAAACTTACAAATTGCCGAGAAACATAAATGATGCTCCAATCGTATATTGCGTTCCAAGATATATGGCAGAATGAAGTCTATAAAAATTAGACGAAGAATCCCTAAGAATCTTTGAAAGAAGAATACTGCGAAAAACGATTGGGCCAAAGATAAATGATCTCGGTGACTACACTCCAAGGAACAATGCTTAAACCATGACGAAGATGTAGTCAAATTCATTAAGTTCCAGATGCTAAGATGGATTAGGTCATGCCCTACGGATGGACCAGAAAAGGGCACAAAAGTTTGTGTTGTCGAAGAAAGCTCCTAATTGACAATATTGACGATGACATGCTGAAGATAGAACTAAGGAACTGGCGCGTCCTTGCTAACAACGAGACGAATGGTGAAGAATTGTTGACAAAGCCAAAACCCACCTCGGGTTATAGACCTGAATGATGATGATGATGAAGAAGTCTATAATAAGTAAATGTCAAAATTTTTTGTGGGATCGTATTTTTTGTACCAGTTAACCAATATTTTAAAGCTATACCAAACTAGAATAAGCTACAAAAATGCTTTCCGTATAATACAAACATTAACCAACGTTGTATGATATAATATATAACCTTCTATGCAACTGTCCATAGAGCATAAGAAAAGTCAGCAAAAAAAAGGTACTCGAAGGCTAAGTGAGAGAATGTAGAGGACACTCGCCCATAAATGAGCTGGCTAAGAAAAAAAAAATCGAAGAAAAAACAAAAAAAAAAATTCCTGGCCCAAATGAGTGTAAATGTTGTTAGACCAAACACATAGCCTGAGCTTACATATCCCATAACCAGCTAGAACTAATGTGGGCGATTATATAAACAGGACAAGGGACGGATTGGACATTAGCTCACTAGCTGGCGTGTAAGCAAGCAAACACACCCACAAGCAAATAGGCAACACCCAGCAACAACAACTGGAACATAAATCCATGAACCAAGAAACCGAATCACAAAAGGATACACAAGGATATTGTACATATGTACAAACACTTTGCATGCAGGCGACGCGCCAAAAAAAAACCCGCAGCAAGGTACGGCACGGTACTACAACGAATAAAGTGACCAGCCAAACAGCATAGACGTATCCTTAGTTCCCGTAAAACAAAAAAAAAAAAAAGGAAAGCCAGAAAAAAAGGAAGCACATACATATAATAATAAAATACTCGCCGAAAAAAAGGAAGCCAAAACGAATTGTTTTATATCCCTCATTTGTCCATTTAATGGCAAAAACGAGCAAAGTTCTGACTACTACACAGACCCAAGGAGCAGCCGGCAAAAGCGAAATGGCAAAAAGCAACGAAAAAAAATAAATATATATATATATGTATGTATATATCTATATATATACATATAAACTTAAGCAAGCAAAGTGAAAAAGAATATTGAAACACTAATAAAAATAAGGATAAGCAGAGAATGCATTAAGTAAAATATAAAATAAGTGGCAGTATGGGGTAGTAAAAGGAAATAGAACTCGGAACTGGAGCTGGAGCTGTAGAAAGGAGTGCGCAACCCTGCTTAGGTGTTGAGCAGACAAACTGATTTGGCTTAAGGAGTGTGTGGGTTAGGCGCAATGTATGGTTGTATGTATATGTGTGGAAAGCTATCTATAGAGCTATAGTTTAATCATAACAATAATTCACCCTTTCTTGGGGATTTTTATTTTTACAACAAGTAGCAAGTTTTGGGACGTCTAAGCATGAATGGTAGGATGGTTGGATATAGCTATACAGTTGCTGTTGTTGTTATTGCTGTCATTGCCATGACACGAGCCAAATGTATGCACAAATACATATATACTATGCATGTATATAGTGTAGCTACATACATATATGTGTATATGTGCGTTTGTATGTACTTAAATGTCAAGTTGAAAAATACACACTCAACTGTTGTGTTAAAACGAGGCGGACCCGAGCGGTTCAGGCGGCCAAGCCTCTGACCCATGTCCTGCCAACACAATAGAGACACACAGTATACACCCACTTGCACATACACATGTATATGCTGTGGAAATTTGCGCAGTTGTGCAAAATAGACTAGCAAAGTTTTGAGCCCAAAAAAAAAAGAAAATAAACAAGCACAATGGGCACAAACTTTTAACAATTGCTGAGCTAGGGTAAGGGTTGCCCCCCACTCTGGCGTTGGTATTTGATACTGTCGACCAACAGTTTGTTTGTGGCAAAGCAAAAAAAAAAAAAAAAAAACTAAATACATATATTTATTTTCACACGAATCAAAAATAATAAAAATAAAAGCCAAATGAAAATGCAAAATAGTAAGCAACATATTTTAAGCCAAAAAATAGAAGCAAAAAAGCCACACACACACACACATAGTACATATATGAGCAGCAGAGTTGCCAGCTACACATACAAAATGCATTTCTACGTACATAGCAGACATGTGGCAATGTTGTGCCAAAACTTTGAGTGCTGCTCTAGCCATAGAGCAAAACATAGTTTTAGAAGTCTCGTATATAATAGTGCTTGCTGGCTAGTGCAACAGAGTTGCCACCCTATGCGCCCGCACATGCAACATTCAATGCATACAAATGGCATTTAAGCCATTTTTGGTTTTTTAAAACTGGCTAAGCGCAGGCTACAACTGCACTACCACACACACACACACACACACACACACACACACACACACACACGCACACTAACACATAACCACATAAATGCTATATACATGTATATGTATACATAGAGTTGCCAACATTGAATTTGGTATGTGCGGCAGGCAACGCAATTTATATGCGTGGAAAACATGCACGCAGACAACGCATACGAGCGCACCTACACACTCACACGCTCTCGAACACACACTTAAACACTCACTCATACACACTCACTCAAGCCGTACTTAAACTGAGTCAAATAAGCGGCAAAAGCTACTAACTTACACAAACATTCGTACATAAACACACACTCATACACACACACACACACATAGACACACACACTCACACACACACACACACAGATACACACACACACACATTTGCTAAATCTGCCACATTTATTGAAAGCAGTGACGTAGATAGCTAATCGATATGGATTCTACAAAAAGCTAGAAGATTGTGCAAACATTTTGACTTCTGGTTGACTTTGTAACAGAACTTTACTTTCAAGCTTAAATTTAAGAATGTAATTTTTTGAAAAAACTGTGATGTTATCGATGTTTCGATATTTTAACAAACATCGATGTTTCTAATGCTGCAGTAACGTAAAGAACGACATAAATGTATCTTGAAACCGAATTAGCGAATCTTGTAAAAGAAAAGTTTTGGTTTGCCGTAAAACAATTTTAGAATTTTCAAAAATAAAAAAAATAAAAAAAATGAAAAAATTTAAAAATTTAAGGAAAATAACACACTCACAGAGCTAACAACATATGTGCAAAGAGAATCTTACATATCTGAATATATAAACTGATAAATTTTTTTTTGATATATGTATATATATGTATATATATGGCAATATGTTGAGAAGCTAAATTTATCGAAAAAAGGCGGTTCTCTGGTGGGGCAGGATATTTATATCAAACAAAAAGTATTTTGTGGTACAGCTGCGCTTTACGAGCTTAACAGAACATTTCCCAAAGTTTCAACGGATCATCTCAAAAAGTTCTGAAGTTTTTAATTATTTATTACAAATCCACTTTTTATAATGTTTAGTATGAGTAAAGGCTTACCAAATAAGTTATATACTTCGTTCTAGATTTCTCAAGATCCTATATTACCATCGATAATGCTCTATTCCTTATACACAATCAATTCGTTTCATAATAAAACCGAAAATGCTGTCAATAAAATAAAAATTTTACATATTCTAAAATAAATTGATCTCTTATGTTTATAATACGCATTATTTTCAGAGTTGCGCCCGTTTTTGTCAACCATAATTTACTTATAAATTCTCCATTACATTATAATTCAGAGATATTTGCCGATATCTACCACCGCTATATCTTCTGCTTTTAGAGTAAAAAAATTCTTTTTTATTCCGCTTGGGAACTTAGGGCCTCTACTAGAATATTCCATCGAACTCTGTTTTGAGCCGTCTGTGTAGTCCCTGTTGTTTTAGACTTCTCCAGTTCTTGGAGAATCCGTCTAATGCCTTGGGAATTTTAGTCTAGTGCCATCCTTACAATATTGCTTGGGTTTCTTCTGAGAGCAAGACCTATCCACGTCCATTTTTTCTTTCTTATTTGAAGGTGTACAGTGTGACACCTGCGATACGCGACAGCTCTGCATTGGATATTCTGTTTGGTCAGAATGTCTCGCCTCTGATCCTCAAGCATTTGTTGCAGAAGACTTACAGTCCCTGTGTCATCTTTTTGGTGGAGAGCCATGCTTTTTTGAGCAATACAATCCCTTAATTGAAGATGAAGCGTTCAATTATAATTTATTATTACAAATATAAAACTATAGTTTATTTATTGAAAGTCACGTTTGGTGACCGCCTAATTCTACGTTTTGGACCTGTGAATTGGTTTCAAAGATCTTGTGCTTTAACTGCGCTAGACAATTTTTTATGGGATAGCTATGTAAAGTCATTGGTCTGTGCGGACAAGCCACAATCGCTTAATCGTTTGGAAGAACACATTTCGACGTGTTATTGCCGATATATGGCCACAAATTTTGGAAAAAAATCATGGAAAATTGGAAGTCCAGATTGGACTACATCCGAGCCAACCGTGGTGGTCATATGTCAAATCATATTTAAAATGTAATGCCACAAGTTTATCTTCCGGATAAATAAAATTCATGATAATCGAATAATCTATCTTTGTTTTATTGCAAATTAAAGTTCAATACCACTAAAAAAAAACACCCTTTATAAGTTTCTGGTTTAGTGTGGATTTTAAGAGCAAAATATGTGCGTATTATGAGGGAGTTTGAAAATTATAGTACAAAATATTAACAGTCAGGATACAGTCTCTATATATAGAAGTTTGCTTATGGTACATTAAAGCAACTTAAAATGTTCGTGCTAAACAAACGTTATAAGCGGATTTGGATTTAGATTCTTATTTTTTGTTTATTTCCCGTTAAAATTTGAATAACAATAAATTTTTCCCAATTTTGTGTTGTTCCCTAAAGCGGTGCACCAACTACGCCGCTGTTTTCATAGATAAGCTATGCCAGGACATCGCAGTTCGCGCTGACTTTGGCTTTTGGCGAGTCGCTCCATTGTGTATAGTCATGGCGTGTGTAATAGTTGATATGTACTATATTGCTGAACGTGTGTTTGTGCCAGTGTGTGTTGGTATCTGTATATATATATTTATATACATATATATATATGTGTGTGTGTGAGTGTGTGTGTGTGGTGTACAAGGAGGCAATCGCACTCACTGTCGGATACGGTCATAAAATAAACCAAACAAACAAGCGGAACCATGTCACAAGGCGAAAGAACACATACCATCAGCCAGAGACGGGCTATATTGCTATACGTTGAACGCGAAAATCCTGGCAGTGGGTAACAAGCAAGCATCCTTTAATGCCAGTCATGGTTACAGTGGTAATTGCTTAGGAATCTCTTTTGACAGATTTCTGTGATGAGCAAAACTTTACGAACGCTTTGGCAGGTATTTACGCATGAAATTTGGAACAATTATTAAAGAGATAATGTGGTATAAGAACTTGCAAAATGAATAAATTCTTGAAGTATACTCTGAAATTAATTTATAAAATACGTTAAAAATATCATTTTTAGATCATTATTAGTCGCGCAATTCAGTAATAGGCAGAACAGAACAGTGAGAGATTTTACAGGAAAGAAAGTTTAAGAGAGTGGATGCTGTAAGTATGACAAGATACAGGTTTTATATGATAATGTTTCTTAATTTACTAAGTTGACCAAGTATTTTCCACAAATATATAACCTTATTGAAGTACTCTTTGCATGCATTCCGTATCTTCAATGGAAAGTAGAATATATTATTTATTTATGCAATTCTCTTTATGTATATATGACCTCTAAGCCAATTCAAAATATGTACTAAATCTCGACACATCATCGCATTTTAAAAATTTACAAGAAGAGGTCTATAGTATTTTCACTATGATATTTCAAAATGGAGTGCTCAATGAAAAGTCAAAATCGTTTAACGATTTAAGGTTATTAGCTAACAATAGGGAGAGCTGGAACTATTTGTAAATATGCTAAGTTCTTAATAACTTATTGTAAGAAAGAATGCTAATAATAATAAAAATGATATTTCAAAATGGCAGAACTACAATGGCCGCCAAAAAAAACACAAAAACACAAAAAACGTGAAAATTTGCTATTCTAATAACTCGTGAAAATCGAATTTAACGTTGCAATCTTAAATTTACAAATAGGCGGAATCAAAAACCAATAGCCTTGCTGAAAAAAGCAGATTTCGGCGTCGCATATTATGAATTCGGACTTAAAGTTTAAACTTTAAAACAATGGAATAAGGGCGGTCGGTCGCTGTAGCACAGAGAGGAACTAAACATAGCAGCACTGCAAACTTAAACGCAGAGAATTGGTACCAATCTAGTAAAAATTCATTGAATATTGCAATTTAAAGATAAATCATTGGCTGCATTCGTTCCGAATACCGATTATGGCTATTGCCTGAACACACAGCCTATTACAAACCAATACAATTTTTTTTTAGGAACTACTTGAATTCCCAACTAGAAAACCTCGATAAAAGCTCAACGTACAGTGCCAGCCGTTATATACAACCGTCAAACGACATCGACGGCCTATGCTACAACAAAATCCCTTATTCACTTCGACTAGACTTTCCATATAAAAGCATAAAAATGACATCAGGATATTCGGCTTGTCACACATTTCCTGAACAATCACTGAAAAATGTCATTTTATGTAAAGTTTTTACGTTTTTCCATACAAATTTCGTAGCACTGTGCGAACTCTCGAAACATGGACATGGATAAGGACCGCATGGACATATAACGATGCAGAACGTTGCGAGCTGTTTCATAATTTTATACACTTGCGTTGCGTTGTTGCACTGCGGTAGGGATAGACCAGTTAACAGGACACACACGGAACCCAAAAACATACACCCCACTTCGTCGCACAGTTACATACCTATATGGGTATGGGTGCTGTATTTGTGTGCGTATTTATCAATAAAAATGTTGTACTGTTGTTGTCTTTGTGGTTTTTGTGTTTTTAATATTTTCACCGCTTTAAGTGTTAAAAGGATATACGCTATTTAATGTATGAGTGGGGTGTGTCAGTGTGTATATATATATGTATATGTGGGGGTTTGGGTGCACACGTGTGTGCAGCAGAGCGGGTGGGACGACGCCATTACACTTATCATCATAAATATCATATTTATGTGCAACCGAGTGTGCGTGTGTTTACTATATGTTTATAGTAAGGTGTTGGGCAAGGGCTTTATAATAACTAACAGGGTATAAACTAGTTTGTTGCTCATGTTCATTAAAGTTGACTTTTGGTTTTATTTTTTATACCAACTTTATACTCTACACCTGCTACTCTCGAACTGCTGACTACACTTCCAATAAGTCAAACTTTTATTTTAAGAATAATATTAATAATATAACCTATTCGGAATTTTTTTAATAATAAATTTTTTAAGACAGTATTTTGCATTTTTTTATATGAAAGCAAATTTTTTGAACTTGTAAGAGACTGTATACCTTAGCAGACTACAGATAATCATCAATAATTTTGCTGTATTCTCACTGGTATCATTTTTATTATAAGTAAAAAATACAAAAAGCACTTCTAAAAGGGATTTCTTTCGAACTATGAATAAAGAGGTTTAAAATATGCAGCTATTCTTTCCATGAATTGTTCAGTGAACATAACGTATTCGTTTCAGGATGCGCTGTGAGGAGATAGAAGAAAAAAGACAATAGCTATTTTGTGTAGTTCGTTTTGGCGATTACCACAAAATTACTTTTGAACTTTCTTTAGCATCAAACAGTTTATGTAGAAATGTACGTGCTTATGAAATGAACTTTAATTTGTTTATTTCGCTGAGAAGAAGCTATAACTATAGCCATAAAGGTGTAAATCTGCTTTTATGCCAAATAAATTTTACAAATTCAACTATTCTGCTGCTCGACGCGAAACTTAAATTTTAACTAGAAAAATATGAAGAAGTTTTATTCCAATTTTATTCCAATAACTTTCTAGACTGAAGCATTAAAAATTCACACTGAATCAACTGTACTTAAGAATATTGCTAGTATAGGGTGGGCCAACTATTGGCTTGTTTTTCTAAGCAATTGTATAAATTCGAATTTATTTATGAGTAAAATAGTAAATCATAGCGGCTGCCTTAACAACGTCTTAAATCGTTTGCTTTGAACGTACAATATATCAACTAGTTGATAGTTCATTGCAATGCCCTGAATTTGTAATAATAATCCAACTAATTAACGGATTTTCCACCATGTTTAAGAACGGCAAGTTCGTTATTTTAAAGATATTTTTAATGAGTGTATTTTACGAAAAAATCGATTTCTTTTCTATGAACATTTTTGCAAACTTAAGGAGACATTCGAATGCTGCTATAAACTCTACGTTTTTTTATTATTGAAAAATTAGGGGCTTGACTAAATATTAAAAAAAATACTTGCATATAATACCGAAAGCTTGTTGCTTGCAATTCACAATATGTTTAAGCAGTTGCTGTGATAAGTATTGTTTTCAGTTGAAAGAATTTCAATTTAGAAACCATTGTTGATCGCTTTAGTTAGATAGATAAAGTATCTGAAAATATTGTATAAATAAACACCGTGGATGATGTGCAGTTAGTCCATTTTGACACTAGCAGCAGTTGGGTGAACCTATATGTATTGCTACATAGGCGACAACTTATCTCAGTACGTATAACATTTCGAGCAATAGTTGTGTATAGTACATTAAAAATTGGTTAACAATTACAGTGCATATTAAAGTCGTATATAATTGAAGCATAAGTTATTCAATTTTTTTTCTGCTGACCCACCACCCATACCTGCTTGCACTACAATCCTGTGTAGATATGATATTTTAATGCAAAAGTATTGTGTTTCGTTTGGCTAAAAGTTTTGTTAAACTTTAGGTGGCTTGGAGCCAAAGTAATTTTTTTTAATGCTGGTTACTTTTGCTATGGCATAATATTTCAAAACGCATGGGAATACAATGTGGCTTTTTTACTACACATTTGTTCTAGAAATAATTTTAAATTATTGTGTCCTTTTTAGAATTTTTTTTTATCTCGTATCATTTCTGTGCACATTCAGCACATTTTTCAAGGTGTCATTTCCGCACAAGCGCTCAGCCACAATTGCCATCGTTAGCAAGGCGTTACTTGGCCTACAAATGGTTAGGGGTGGGTAGTCGCTGACCCCAGCTGTAACCCCAAGCGTCAAACATTTCTGCATCAATGCACTGTCCGGCTTGATGCGTAGCAGCTAACTTTTAAGTTCAAATTGTGAATGTCAGTAGCAGTTTGTGGAAATCAAAATTAATTTTTGCACTGGCAGACAATGACAACAACAATGGGGCAAAGTCAGTGCCAAGACAAAGTCAGTGCACGTGCTAGACACAACCCACGATGCCAAAGCAAAAGAAGTTCTCCAACGAAGCGCATCAAACGCTTCTTGACAGAAGAATCGCAGCATTTTCAACATGTACTAATTTTCCACTCCACACCAAGCACTCGCACACTCACACTCACACACACACACACACAAGCGACCACATAAAGCGCTGGTAAGGACTTGGACTTGACGCGTTGGGTCTGGCACTACAAGGGATTAACCTCAAAAAAATCTCATCAAAGTCAAAACCAAAGAAAAAAAATTGATAGAAAAAAGAAAAGAAGCTTGGGTTCTTGGGTACGGGTGTGAGACTGCAAATAGCATAGAAATTCAACAACTTGGTAAGTAAGCCAGAGCCAGGGACAAGGGTGCTGAGCAGCTGGGTGTCCTGACGGTATTGCGTAGAGGCTGCGAGCCACGTAACATGCCAAGTCATAAAAATAAACCACCCAAAAGTGGGCTAAAATGAAGTTGTGCCAAAGAACAATAAAAATGGTAAAAAAGCATAGAGTACGGGAAGCGGCAGCAGCTTTGGGTGGCTGCAAAAGATGATGCCAGAGCGAACAAAAGCAAGAAAAATCGAGCCAAATAATAAAACGCAGCAGAGAAAAAAAAAGAAAAGCACAAAAAAATGTGAGAAATGAATATGGCGCAAAGCTGAGCGTGTACGAACTTGAAATACTCTGCAGCAGCGCAGCTATTAAACTCAACTTTAAAAACAATAAAGCTTAAAAAACGAAAGATTTGTCTAAATGTGTGCGTACTGCACAATATAAACGCTTTAGTAGAAGTCTACTACTGTATCAGCAGACCTTTAAATTGCTCAAGTTTCGTGATCCTAGCTGCCAACACTTTCAAGATCTGCACGTTCAAAAAGACACTCATTTACTCTAGAACTCTGTGTTTCCTACTCTACCATAAGTTTTATATACCGCCAAGCTACAGTATACAAAATGTACAACTGTAGTAAGAGCAAAGACAAAAATTCTGGCAGACAATGCTTGGAAATGGAACTGCTTTTGTAGTACTGTGGAACCATATCTACGTGCATGTGTTTGGGTGCGCAGGGATGAATTGAAGCGACAGCAAGAAAGAAAAAATTATACAAATAAAACACACACAAAAAAAAGCACAATGACAAAGAAAATATAACAAATGCTTGGGCTTACGGGCTGTTTCTTTAACCGTGGGTGGCACAGGGAGGATTCCCGGTGGTGACTCTCTGCCAAGCTGACTTGTATGACAAAGCTGTGCCTAGCTGTTGATTTGTTTTAATTTCTTTCATGTTGACAGGCATCTCTTTTTTGTTAAATTTGACAAGTTCATACATAAGCTAACACACATACCCACAAACATCCACTTATAGCAAGTCCTAATGATTACATAGCATCATCCACCCTTCAATCTGAAATCCGCACAGATTGTCAAGACTGCTGCCGCGCTGTTAAATATTAGAAGTAATATGGTAAATATGTATAAATTTTGTATTCCACAACGCACAATAATAATCGCATAAAAGTTCTGCCACTTAGCACTCCTGCCCCACACAGAGGGAACTCCAACCAAAGCTCGGGGCTAACATTAAGCTGGTGGCATAAAGGGAACACGATTGGTATGGTACGGTTTATTTTGCTGTGTAGCTGCTGTGGCATGTAAGTTGACTATTATTTTGACATGACTACACAATCAAAACCTGAAAATTTCCGACACCAACACGGTAGCTAGGATCCAAAGGGAGATTGTGGTAGAGAGCGAGCAAAACAAAGTACGAGAGGAATAGCCATACTTGAAATTAGAGGTGTGCGTATTGTACGCTCAATGACTGCACTAGAGAATCACTTTGTGCTAAGGATTATACTATTCCATAGCTGATTAATATACATTGATGAGAATATACTTCACATTAAGAGCAATAGATGAGGCGATTATGTGCTTGGCGTGATTCTTTGTTTTCCCATCCCTCACTTTTTGGATTCGCGTATATGCGTTCACGGCGTTCTGCAGCGGGCATTTCGATGCTGAATCATGTTATCGCTATGATAGTCCTCAGACTCGGTAATCAATCGCATATACTGATCTTTGAAAGATCTTTAAGGTGTTAAGTATGTGCCTCTGGCTCAATTTAATGGTAAAGTTGCCTGCGTCTGACTAGTTATATTTTAAGGGCCTCTTACGCCAAGCAGAGGCTGCACTGGTGGTATCTTCTTTCATGGAGAACATTACTAAAGAATTATTGAAAATATATTGCTTAAAAATTTGTCATACAATTTAGCACTGGCATAGCTAGGAAACAGATTAACGTTTCGTCCCTGTTCCTGTGAACAACTATTAATAGAGATATCTACATGTTCCTCCGTGGAAGTAATTTGTTATATTTTTATAAATATATTTGTATTTATTTTTTCCATATTTTACATATAATACGTTTCTCGGTTACGTCGTAATTTGAGTATAACATTAGTTTTCACTTTAAAATTTGCCAGAGTTCTGATGTAATCTTTAATTCGATATTTAAAAAAGAGACAAAAACTAAAAACTTTAAGTTATTTTATTTTCTTTCGCCTCCAATATGGTCCATTTCCGATGTAAGATATATGCCTTGTAATCACTTATTTTTTTTTTCATAATGTGGCTCCAAAGTAAAAAGCCAGCACTTTAGTCACATGATCACCTGCAGATTTTTTTATGTTTTAACTTGTACAAATGCACTCATTATATTAACACTTTATGAAAATCATTGAATTATTTATATTCAATTTCAATTATTCATCAATATTCCAAAATGTCCTTACAATTTTCTCCCCTAGAGTCTCATCGTTATACCTTGCCATCATATGATATCCTACTACCTATACTTACTTACTACTATATCTTACCTTTACTACTTTTGTACTCTTTCCCGAAAACATCGAACATGTTAATAACCTTCAAATGCAAATTTCGAAAGTAAAATACCAATGTGCTTTTGCGTGTCATGCTCACGCACTCATCTCTAAATGTCATAGTATCAGCGTGAAACCCTTAGCCAGCCACTGTCAAGTCATCAACGCTAAACGACCTTCCCGGCGCATAAAGCGATGCCAATGCCGATGCTAAAGTCGTCGCCGTCGACGTCAGCGCCAGCTGCGACGCCGCTCAACGAAAGCCAAACATTGTGTTGACGGCTTTTGGCCATGGCTTGGTGTGCTTTTGTGTGTGTGTGCAATATACGTTTGTGTCAGACAGTGTGAGTGTGACTGGGAGACATTGTTTATGTTGTTGTTGCCGCCTGGCACTGCTGAGGGTGTTTGACTGCCGCCTGTAATAACAATGACGACGATGATGCGTTGTCGTTGTCGTTGCTGTCGCCAGCGTCTTTAACGTCGCCAACGTTAACGTCGACGTTGACGTCGCTGCCGTCTGTCGCCATTACGACAAGCTAACAATATGCGCAGCGTCGTTGGCCAGACCTAAACCACCACACCCGCTATCCTGCAACCCCAACCGTTCCAGCACACTGTCACTCTCTGTGGCCCAGGCAAACACGTCGCGTCAGTCTGGTGTCTGCCAGCTACCAAAACTTCTACAACTTCTCCAACTCTCAAGCTGCCCAACTGGAGCACTCCCTACATAAACTGACTTCCACTTCATGCTCATATTGCTGGCAATTTTCTATAATCCTTTTTGCTGCTTTTTCAAACATTTCTACAAGTTGCTCTTGTTGCTGTTGTTGTTGTTTGAGTTTTCATTGTTGTCATCGTCATCGTTGCTGTTGTTGGTGTTGTTGTTGTCATCATTGTTGTTGTTGTTGTTGCTGCTTGCGAAAGTTTATGAAAAGTGACTGCGTTAGCAGAAAATATTATGCTGCCAACGGCAATGACTATACAACTGCAAACGCCCCAGCCTCCCTCTGCTCTGGCTACTCGTACCATAGCCATAGCTGCGTCCCTTGCCGCTTCTGCGCTTGCTTCACAAGACCAGCACACTCAAGTAAGCCCATCAAGCAAGCAACCAACCGACCAACCCACTAACCGACCAGCCATAAACTCTTTTTTTTTGTTTTATTTTTTTTTTTTTGGGTCTGGCTAAGTTTTGCTGTTGCAGCTAGGAAAACTTTTGGTTTTTGGTAGCGCGCCAAAGTTGGTAAAATGTTAAAATTCAACAAATGCTCACCCTATTTTGCCTCCTATTCCTACGCTGCTATACAAATCTACATAAAATAAATATGTGTGTTGTACATATCTTACTTGTATATAAGTTTTATTGTATAAACTCATAACCACAGATATAGGTGCAACACAGTGCGTATGCGTAATATGCTCAAAACTTAACTTAAAAATCAAGTAGCACATTAAGCAACAAAAAATACACGACTTTGGGATACTTTGTTTTATTAATTGTATTTTCATGTTTTATTTATTTTATTTTTTATTTATATTTTGTATTTTCTATTAATTTTTTATTACAATGAATTAGGATGAATGTCATGATTTGTGGTTTTAATATTTGTATGTTACAGAGTTCATTCACTAACTAAAGCTTTTGCACGCCGATGAAGTAAACTAAATAGAATTTTATTTTAACGATTTGCCTTATTCTTTTTCAGATGGCAAAGTTGGTAGCTTTGTGTTATACTTAAGCATTATGTCTAAAATATTTATAGCAACGACAATAGTTATCATTCAAAAATGAGAGAACTTTTAATTTTAACACTCTACTTGTCTGTATTTCGTTTCAAATTTTTTCTGAATGTGTGCGGTTACTTTCTGCAGAGAATTCAGATTTATCACGATAAATTCTTAGTTTCTAATATTTTTCCAACCATCTGTGAACTACAGCACTTAATGTTATAGCTTTAAGAGCCCATAAACATTAGGCTTGTGGGGTTTAAGCTTTTACAAATGCTTAAACGTAGATGTACAAATATCAACATGTCGTGTACAAGAACTTTCCTGTTATTACTGATTGACAATTGTGCTCATCGACTTGGTGGGATCTGCCACGCCTGCTGCATCCGAAAACAGACGCAATCCTAAACTTTATATGCTCTTTTAGGCATTTTTTTTTACTTCTAAGCCAAAAAGATACAACAACAGCAAATGGAAAATGTAAAAGTTCTAGAGCAGCTTAAATCAAACTTTTTGGGTTCTCTACACTTCAACTTTTGGGTCAACATCTGTCCGTACGGGCCGCTGTCTGTGCTTCTAGCTGTTTGTACTTTTGTTTGTTTGTCGGTCCAACTATGGCGCGCTCGCCACCCTGTGCCACCAGCCAGTTTTGTGTGCCAACTCAAACCAACCAAAGTAAGCAACGACGCTGCTTGATGTCTGCTCGATTTGTTTGTCCATTTTCAACTTCAGCTTGACCAACGTGCCCCGTGCACAATGTATATCTATTCCAATCTGCCTGTGCGTGTCCGTGTTGTTTGCAACCTTTTTGTGGATTTTTGCCTTGACTGACTGCACCCTTGCGTCACTATGCTACGTTGCCGCTTTGCTGTGCTGTTGGTCCTGCCCGACTGCCCAGTAATTCATTCGTAGTGACCAAACAACCCACTAAAACCCAATATATAACCATGCACACTTGAGGCTCTCGACGTTGTTGTACATGTCGCTACATTGCCTTGTCTGCATGTAACCTTATTGCTGTTGTTACTGTTGTAGTTCTCTATTAACTTTTCGTTTTGGCTACTTTTTCTTTGTCCTTTTGTTTGACTCTGAACTGTGTCCTTTCCGTGTGCACTGCGTGTGTCTTCATGTTGTTTCTTTTTTGCTGCTAACTAGTTTGTTCTACAGTGTGTATCCTTTAATATGCTCTGCTGCGCATCATTATAAGCCAGCTAAGTTGTATATAAGCGTTAATACAATATTTTAAGGCTATTTGTGGCACAACAGTGCGTATGATTGATATGACATAATCATGATTTTCTTTTGATTTTAACCACTGTGCAGCAATTTGCTTGATTCCTTCCACTGCTTTTGTACATGGCTCGATTATATTTCAGCAGATGACAAACATTGCGACACGCTCACCCACACATACACAGCTACAGATATAAGCCAACAAGCAACATTTGCCGCTCACCTTTGGCCGCAGCAGCGTCAAAAGGACATGCTATAATTTCCAACAACAACAACAACGAACGCCAGCAAATCCAAAAGTGTAGTGGAAAAAAGGGAAAATAAATTCGAGCTACAAAAGTAACCGAAAAAAGCAACAATCCCAACAACAACAACAACAATCCCAACAACAACTTGGCCATGTCTGTGCGTCCCATGCGGCTAAAGCTCGGTCATAGTTGTCGTCCCTTGCCATGACCTCCTTCCAGCTGTAGTTCCGTACAAACCGCCTGTCCAGCCCACTAGATATCAACAAGCAATAGCTGGGATACTCGGTCCTTGTTGTTTTTGTTGTTCTGTAAGTGTATCTGTGTGTTATGGACTGTGTCTGCTTAAGTGTGTGTGTGGGTGTGTGTCTGTGTGTGTGTGTGTTGGTATGCCATCACGCAAAATGTGCGCCTGGGTCTTAATGGGTGGCTGACAGGGTTTAAGCTCTTTTACGGGCAGATTGTATTTCACAAAAAAATATATAAGAAAGCAAATAGCTGTGCAGGAGTAATAGAGAAAGAACGGAAGGACGATAGAGCGAGAGAGGGAGAGAGAGAGAGAGCGCGAGAGTGAGACGTATGTGTAAGTGAGATAACAATAGCGTTGGCCATATCTAGGCAAAAGCGCAAGAAAAATTCACGTAAATGAAAATGAAAGAAAAACCAGAGGGGGCGAAAAAAAAAATTCGTTCCAAGAAATGGCAGAAAATAAGCTACAGTAAAAGTTTCTGCTTATTTTTTGATACTCTATAATATGTACAGCTGTGCATTCATATTTGGAATAAAATTGCGAATACCTGCAAAATTTATTTGCATAATTTGATGATTTTGGAATAAATTAGTTCATTTATTTACACATAAATTTTTTTTTAATAGTCTTCAAAAGCTGTGCTGCATCCCTGAATTGAAATACGCCAATGTGGGAACCTAAATGAATTCATTAAATGCACGCACTGACGACTGTTAATTATTATTATAATACCATCTTTTGGTATACTTGCTAACATATTCCTGAGGATTGATAAATATTACATTCGTTTTTGCTTTATTAATGACTTCGGCATACATTTGGCTGCGTCTTATATTGCTGGAGTGTCATATGGGACTATAAATTTTGTACAGGTGTTCAGGTATAAGAATATCGTGGCCTATTTTCAGCAGGCTGCAAACTAAATTCATGTTTTTGTTACCATCGGTGCCAATGAGACTACGGTCAAGTTGAGCGTTGCCGCGGCGCATCTTATTTGACACAGTGTCAAGCATTCAAGTTAATGTAAGTGAGTTGATGCCACACGGAACTGGTTACGATGTTAATACTCAAACGGATCAATTTTTTGCAGACAGTGACTTTTAGTTGGAAAATAAAAAACGATTCTCCTATGATGTTAGTTCGGCACTATGCTTACCTAGCATATCACTAGCCATGACCTCAACTTTATACTTAAATGTAACATAATTATCTTCTTGAGACGTTTTCGTTATATTCGCTATTATGGACGTTATGATGCCAATTTTATCGCTGGTACTTCGAATCAACATGACTGCTTTGTCTTTATCGAGCGTTCATGATTGACATTTTTCATATATGCGCAACGTTAGTCAAGTCTCTGGGTATTTTAAATTCAGAAAAATTTCGTATTATTTATAAAAATATGGTGAGTTTACTCAAACATTGTAAAATAATATTTAGTTGTCAGTTGGACTATCAAGAATTTGGAAAAAATAAAAAAGTACTTTGCTAATAAATAAATTTTTATAGGATATTTATAAATGTTCGGCCAAGTGGAAAACATTAATTTATAACCATAATATGACTTAGAAAAGTACCTCAATATAATACGCTGATTAACTTTCTAAAATTAAGTTAAAGTTTATTTAATTAATATGAAATCAAATAAAAAAATAAAATAAATTTATTGGCCTTGATCATGCTGTAATCGCTCTCAATTCGTAGCATGCTGATATCTCTATAAATAGCTTTTCGAGTAGAACAGGAACCTACAGTTTGCAGCCGAAACCGAACGGCGATGTCTTTAAATAATTGACACTTACCTAGGCAAATAACATATTGCTAGGCTATGTCAGTGCTAGGCAAAATGCACCAGTTCTACAGGATTAAATCGACTTTCGGATTTAGAGAGGCAAGAATAAGAGAACGTTGTTTATCTAAAAAAAAAAATTCGAAAAGTTCGCGAAAGTTATTGCAGCATTGCAAATCGACAATGTGCATGAAAACCCCATATTGCAGTATAATGTTTCAAATAATTTCGCCTCTAAGTCCGACGGTGGTTCGACACACATTGGGTCTACAATAGTTCTGCTACTAAAACAATATTTTTAAAACTGTAATTAATATATATTTATAAATTTGCAAATAATTTCTCAAATTTCACCAAATTCTTATTGTAATTTATAGTGCATCCTTATTCGGTTCTGTACTGCCTTATCATGCTCGTCCTCCTTTTTTTTTGCCATTTTCTTGTGCCATTTCTATAAATTGCTGTTGTTGCTCCTTTGTCCAAACTCTGTATCCAACTCCTAGCCAGCCCTAGCCTCCCCGCTGCTCCGTCCCCGCTGTTTGCCTCTCTCTCTCTGTTGCTTTTGTAAATTGGTAAAAGTTTGAGTTTAATTCAATTCGGAACGGTAGCTATGAGTGCTGGCTTCCTATGGATAAAGAAAACTCTCTGCTAAACTTTGCTGTTACTTATAGCACTAAGGATACATGTGTATGTGTAGTAAGTTTGTGTGTGTGTGTGTGTGTGTGTGTGTGTGTGTGTGTGTGTGTGTGTGTGTTATTTCGCTTTGTTTGTGTTTGTAAAGGATATCACGCTTGCCTCTTGTAGGTTTGGTATGCGCGCAAATTTGCGCTGCTTGGGCACTAATAGTGAGCACTTGGTCCTCTGCGGGGAGCTGTGGTGTTACTATGGCTTGGGTGGTGCTTGGTGGTGGTGTTGTTAGTGGCGTAAACTGCCAACAAATTCATATGCTACTTGTTGTTTTTGTTATTGAGTTTGTTGTTGCATGCTGCATGTTGTGAAACTATTGCAATGTGTAACTTGGCACGTTTTAGAGCACCTTCCTTTACACACTAAACATTGGTCATTTCGGATGACTGAAGCAACTTGGCTTTAGTAGCGTAGGGCATTTATTAGTGAAGGAATTTTAGCTTAGATGCTTTGCAGTCTCATGCCAAAAAGAAAAACAAGCATACGCCGCATATGCCAGAGTGAGCTGGCCTTAAATGTTGGAATAGAAGCGCATGAGATACAAGTCCCAAAAAGGCAAAGTTTTGCAGCTGGCTGAGCTAAACTTTATTGTTCCTTAGTTTATAGATTTTTAGTCTCAACTTCCCACCAAGCTAAAGCTGAAACATCTTAGCTTGTACAAAAAGTTTATTCCATTATTCGCAAATCGTTAAAATGCTTTGATGTTTTTTAATGAATGATGTACATTAACTATGTTCTGAAGCTTGAAACAAAAGGGCAACATATGGCATGAAATATTTCAGCAAAATGGAAAATAAAATGTATGTTTACTGCAACTTCGAATATTATAGTTATAAATACCTATTTGTCTTGCAAGATTGGTTAGAAATAATCATATTCTCTGATATAATTTTTGACTTCTTCATATGCATGGAAGTGTTTGTTAGCTTGATCGTGTGCCATCGACGGGAATATGTGGTAGTTAGGTAATGCAACATCTGGTTAATATGGCAGGAGGTGAAATATCTCATATCGGCGTTTCTAAGAATTTTTTTAACACTTTTGCGACTTTTGGTTGATCATTGACCAGCTGGAGTATGAGTGTGTCGCATATTTCCATATATTGTGGCCGTGCTTCTTTTAGTTCTTGGCTCAAACGTATTAACTGCGTCCGATATCGATTCCCTGAAAGAGTTTCGCTTGGCTTCAAGAGTTCATAATATATCAAATCCAGCTGGTCCCGCCAAATGGAGAGCAGCTGGTCGACGAGGCAAGACCGGGCTTTCCCCTAGACTTTCGCTTCGGATTATCGTCATGAATTCATATATTGTGACCAGTTTTGATGCGATAAATAAATGCATTATAATTTTGCATATTGAGAAGTAGTTCCCAAGCATAGAAACTCTGTTCGGTTTCGAGTCATACGGAACGCAGTGTCCTTGCTTCTGATTCAGTCCCATGGATTTGAGACGTTTTGACATGGCTTTCTGAATCATTTGCAATGAATGTGCTATTTTCTCTTGTGTTACGAATGCATCTTGACCAAGTAATGCTTCCAATTCTGCATCTTTGAAAACGATTTCTCTCCCCTTTCACCGTTCTGGATTCGTAGAAACCATCACACTTTTTTTCAATAAGAGTAGCCTCGCCGTACGTATGCAAGACCATTCGATGAGCTTCAGGCGCAATTTTCTTTGAATTGTAAAGCAACAGCAATACTTTCCGAAAATGACGCGACTTTGGCTTAAAAACTGGTATTATCAATCAACAATTGGATTTATGCTGCAAACAGATATTCACAAATTTTCTGATGCATTTACGTAGACGGATGTCTGCGATTCTTGTGTATTGGTAGCAATCGATAAATATCGATCCCTAGAGGCTCCATTTAGAAAAGCGCTAAAACAAAGTAGTTTTCTTGAGTTCAAGAGTGAGCTGCCGAAAACGTTTGAAATATATATTATATTGTACCTCTTCATGAAAAGATAATACATTCATTGGCGCTTACACCTGTATTCTATACATAACCATGCCACTTGTCCCAATAATATTTGTAAGAGCATATAAGCTTAACCTCTTCAAAAGGGGATTTTCATACTGGTTGCATTTGAAATATATTTCTTCGTAATTCTCCCTTCTTTTTGCCCTTAGTTCAACTAATAGAACTCGATATACATATGTATTATGTATTGTATTGTAAGTATACTATGGAGCACTGGGTAGCTGGCGCCCCATTTTGGACTTTTGTCCAGCTGAGTGTGTGTGTGTGTGTGTGTGTGTGTGTGTGTATGTTGTGTGTGTGTGTCGGTTTTTGTTGTCGCTGTACATTAAGTGTTGCCAACTTTATTTAATGGCATAACAGTTGACTGCCAGCCGGCATTCCAGGGCGAAGGGCGTACATTCAGTCGGTCGGTTTGTTGGACTGTCAGTTCCGTGCCGTTACTGACAGTGTTGCTAAACAGTATTTGTTTTTGTTTTTGCCTTTTAGCTTTTGTTGGCAACAATGTCTGTTGTTTGTTGTTGTTTTTATTGGGAAATTGTATTTCGTGTTGATGCCAGCGGGTAGGAGACTCATTTGGGTGGCGACATTGGATGTGTTTTTCTTTTTTTTTTTTGTGTTTCGGGGCAGGAGCAAAGTGGGTCGCACATAGTTTAACGTCGACTTGTCTTGACTTCTTGTTGTTTCTTTCGTGTGTGTGTGTGTGTGTGTGTGTGTGTATGTATGTTGCTTTTGTTGTAAGGAGCGTTCTGGGTCGTCGTGGGCGTAAATTGTCTATTAGTCAGTCGTCCTCGCTATAGCCTTGTTGAAACGAGAAATTGCTGCACATTTTTACTCCAACTAAGGGATGAAATTTAATTAAGATACTTTGACGTTTCGCAGATACACAAACATTCAACATACCAACACTCTGACTGTCATACACATTTACACCGACACTCACATCCTGCAGTCTAGTCAGTCAGTTGATCTGTCGTTTCTGCCCAGTCAGATACACAAATGTATTGGGATAATTCAATTTGGGTATGCGTATAGGGTATGTGTATATAGTATTTCGTTTGTGGGTGGCAGATATGGTCGCTTTGCTTCGAGATTGCCATTCTGTTAGCACAAATCGTTGATATTGATGAGAAGTGCAGAAACGTGACCAGCAGTTGCCTTGGCTTCAAGCCGCCAACTCACTTTCGCCTGTAATTTCGATAATGTTTGCTTAGTTGTCTTTGTTGGGGTTTGGCGACTTTGGTTACTGTCTTTGTGAGTTGTTGTAGTTGCTGACATTTAGGGCAGATTTGTAACACAGCGATCTGATGGGATAAGTTTTCGGCAAAACATGCTCTAATCTGAAAGCTATTGGTGCTGTTATATGGGGATGGGATAAATTTGATTGCTAAGAAGAAAGTACTGACATACATTTTCGAAAAGAATTTTTCAATAAAAATGAAGTACAAAAGGACCAAGGTAAAGTAAAATGTGGCTGCAAAGATGTTCGAAACGGCTGATCAGCAAGGCAGAATGTCTTCCATAAAGCTAATTTTGTATAATCGCATATGCCCAAACTAAGGTTGTGGTGTAGGATCTCTCATGTAATCTTAGCCTTTCATAAGTATTCTGGCTGCAAAGAACTTATATCCAATTGTATACCTAAACAATCATACATGATTGTGCTATAACCTGAAGGTTCCCACTTATTCTGTCTCTATTGCTTGAGCTTCATTATCCCTGTGTGGGATGAAACCATTTGCTTTCGAAATTCATTTCGGCTCCTTAAGGTACAAAACATGGTTTATGTCCAAGTTTCAACCGTTGTAATAATGCATTAAGTTGGGGTGTTCTTGGATAGCATTCGTCTTGTTGTCAATTCCTTGATAAAGCTTTGGAGATAGAAAAGATTGCGCCAAAATTAAAAGTCACTGTGAAAGAGCACAGGTCCCCTCATTCAAATGATTGCAAAGACAATTTGTAAAATCAACCTTAAAAGCAAGTTCCTGAAAATTAATCGAGTTAAGCGATTTTAACCGCACTACTTTTTAATGCAATCCTAAAATCAAAAATATTTATAAATAAAAATCACTATAATCGAGCTAGAAATTATCGATTTCTCGATACCATATATGTATGAAGTACAGTTAAAAAAATTTGATAAAAATTGAGAGTATTTACTAAGTTCAAAGACGATAAATCATTGTTTTTTTAGCTGCAAAGCAAACAGAAAAGTAATATAATCTTGTATAAGGGCACTTCGCTTCTTATGAGTTAACTTCTCTAAAATTGTTTCTATTTGCTAAAATTCTATTCGCGGCTATAACCACTTTGTTTTTAAAAATAATAGCCTAACAACGGAATCAGATGACATAATCTCTAAAAACTTCTGCTTCGTCTAGAACAACAAAATCTAAACTTCAACTTCAGCATTAAAATGTTTCCAACAGAGTCCTGAAATGAAATTAAATAGATTAGTGGTCTTAGCTACAAAAATTACGTTCTATAACCGAAACAAAGATGTCTGACAAATCACATAACCATATAAATTAGCGAATGAACATAAAATAAAACTTGACTCTAGTAAATCAGAATTATTGGGGGGTTCAATGAAGCGTAAAAAAAATAAACTCCCCACAATTTGATACAAAACAATAAATAGACTTCGCAACATAAAAAGCGATATATTGATATTTTAAGTGCTTTTTTGTATAGTTTATTAACCTACTTTGACAACAAAGAGATATGTTGAATTTTTGGTTTATCAAAAGATTTTTATTAACTTAAAAGTAATTTTTGTTCACTTATTCCAATGATTTCCAAAGAACCGAATAACTTTATTTTATTTCATGCCATGATAGCAGTGGATGACGCAATCTTTCAATTATCTGCGCCGTTGAAGTTCCTAATCTTGACAACATGTTGACTTTTTCTTTAAGGAAATTTAATTAGCTTTACATTATTGGCATGAAGTAATGCCAGATGGGCGTTGGAGTAGGAATTAACACAACAGTTGGTCCAAATGTAGTTCAACTTTTACTTTTTCAAATGCCCATTAGTGAGTAGTGAGGGGGTGTCTGTATTTTTGTACATGTAGGGGTGTGGTTGCACTCAATTAGAGTCACATCTACAAGTCAAATATTTTGACAATGGGCAGCATCAACAGGGACCAACTGTGAGTCGATTAATTAAATACACACAGGCACTCGCAACACACTGCCCAGAAAGTAAATGAGTGCACCCAAACCCTGAAATGGCTAAACAAAAGCCATAAATGTCTCACAGGCACTTGGCTGGAAGGCAGCCCAATGAAATATTAATAGTAACAATTATGTGCTGTGCGTGGGCAGAAAACATGGCCAAAAAGCCAAACAAAATAAATTTAAACACTGTGCGCCTGAAAGAGAAGTAAGTAATAAGTCGTTGAGTTGGTTCGAAGGGTGGCTGCATGGTAAATGTAACAACCCGACAAATAAAAATAACAACAATATCAAGGGGCAACACTTAACACAATTATTATACAATACAATCAGCAAAAAGAAAATCGCCTAAAATTGCGCAGTTGCCGCTTTTCATGTCCAATAATTCAATGAGCCAGCTACTCCTTACCATGTAAAACACAAAAATGCATAACAAATAATCTCTATGGTGTGGGTAGGCATTAAGGGTGTTGGTGGTTTTGGTGGCTTTTCGGCTGTCAGAGTGTCCAGTAAGCTTAACTCGAGAACATGCCAATGGCAGCCAACGATGCGCATGCCACAAGAACACAATCACACTCAACGTAGCTCAGCATACCAACTAGCTTTTGGGTGGTCAGTGGCGTACTAAAGAGGATTGAGGTTGGAAATGCCCCAACAATCATATAATAGCTTTATGTGGGACTTCTAATAAAAAAAAAATTGTATTTTTAAATATGTGTAATTTTAAATAAGTGCAATTTTGTTTTGTTGTATGCAGAACGGTTTTTCAGATTTGCTCGGGAAATTGACATATTTTTTGGTTTCAGTTTTAATTATTACAAATTTGTACCTTATTGTTTTTCAATAGTTGTCTTTAGGCATAAGTGCTGATCGATATTAATCGATTAAGAACGATATATAAATTGTAAAACTTTCGTGGATGTCTCCATTATATTTTCATTGTCGATTGGAAATGCCAGTTTTCCAAGGAATTACAAAACAAACTCAAACTCGCGATCTGGTTTCAACAATTCAGAAATGAAGAATTCCATCCCATGTGATGAAGAGAAAAGACTTTCAAAGATGCAGAATTAGAAGCATTACATGACCAAGACGCGTTCTAAAAGCAAGGAGAATTAACAGATACATTGAAAGTATCTCAGCAAGCCATATCAAAACCAATGATTCAAAAGGACACTGAGTGCCGTATGATTAGACACCGAGAGATTGTGAACGGTGTTTCTGTGCTTGTGAAAAGACACAGAGACTTCTGAAAAGACAAAATTAAAAGGGGCTAATCCATCGCACCGAAACTGGCCACGAAAAATGGCTCCATTACGAGAATCCGAAGCTCAGAAAACTTTGGGGAAAACTATGACATTTCTTAACGTCATGGTACCAGTATCATACTTTACAGTTGGTGAAACCAATTAAGTGTTGTTGTAACGAGCACTTCGTTTCATATAAAGTAAAAAAATTGCATTGATATTTGAAAAACTGAAAAACGCGAAAAATAATAAATTGTATTCCGCATAAAAGTGCAAAGTTTTCTAGTTTTCTCTCTTGAGCTAGGGATTTCCTTTTCCTTGTGTCAAAATTATTGTAAACTTTAGTAAGATTGATATGGAAGAACTGTTTAGCTATTAAATTGTTTTACTCAATTTTCAACATTAATTAAATACAAAACAATCATTGTTCTTTTAGTAAAAAAAAAGTTAATTTTAGTAAAGCGTTTTAAAAATCAAACAAGTCAGATCCCCTCTCAAAATAAAAAGTGTTTTGCGGCGTTGCTCTTGTAGGTAGCGGTAGCGCATAGGCTTGAATAATTCGTAATGTATCTAACCTCGAAAACCTAATCAAGTCCTGTTAAGCAAATATGTGCACAAAAGGCGGACAGACGGGCGGCAGGCATCAGCTACAGGACTCACAATTACCATTCACACAAATACACAAACGCTTACACTCATTTAGACATTCAGCCTACAAACATAGTTATATGGCTCTCTCGTTTTAGCAGCGTTTGAAGCTAACGTCAATCAGAGAGTACAAGCGAACGTCACACACGAACGCAATGCGCTGCCTGTGGAACAGGCGCTCAGAACTTTTGAGTGAGTTGTAAGCACGCAAGCAAACACAGTTATTGCAAGAGAGCAACTATTGTATTGGCATGCAACAAAATGTGCTTAAAAGCGTGAGCACAATGAGTATTAGTGTGAGCTAAAGAGCGAATGAGAGCGACGCTCAATTTGGTTGGCAAGAATTAGCCTGTGTCTGTGTTGTCTGCCTTGTCTTCTTATGCCTTCGCATTATACACTCTGCCACCCAATTCGCTTGATTTATACTCAAACTGTTGAAAATTACTCAGTTGGCAATTTTCTTACTTGTATTTGCCTTCCGCCTGCTGCGTGCCTGACAACCGCACGGCGGAAAATTCACTTTTCGCCATCGCTGCGCACTTGTGCCATTCGAGTCACTCGGCCATAGCGACAACAGACTGGCACAGGGTCAGCCATTCATTCATTCACCCTCACACCCTCATACACTCACTCACTAGCTCATGCATTCATTCATTCATTTACTCACTCGCTCACTAAGTCAATTCACTTGCTTGGCTCCGCTTGCTCGCTCATTCAATTTAATCGTTCAGTGCGCCCTTTTGCGCCTTATCAACGTTTTCATTTAATTTGCCCACTTTTTGGTTGATTCCGTACATATTTGTGGGCTATTGAGATTGGCATTGGGATTGAGATTGGGTTCGCCACTTGGATAGGGAATACGCGTTGTGGTAGATTAGTGTGTGTTTAATGTTTGCGATTAGTGTACGACGGGTGTGTGGTTGTGTGTGTTTTTTTTGTGGGGTATTGGGTACTGAATAAGTTGCTAAAAGGTGCAATGAGCCAATGAGTTGTTTATATGCATGCTAATGAAATGTTTTATTTTTGCTGTACCTATGTCAAGGTCGTAATTGAATTTGTTGGTATTTGTGTATCTTGCAGTTGGTGTATGTTATAGTAAATAGTACAGCTGCAAAATATCGTTGTACCGACTTATAAATTAACAAAAACTGGAGCTGCATTTTCGTTGTAGCAAAATTCAAGCACGTGGAAATTTTGTAACTTGTTATTAAGGTTTATATGCAGCAAAATTGCAAAATAAAACAATAACAAGGCTTAGTAAAATCGTATTGACTTCAGTTGGCCATTATTACCCTTTATCGGGGATACACTTGGTCTTTCCAATTATGCTTTGGTCGTTTGTTACCTCTTCATCGACTTTCGCGTCGAACACGTTCTTCGTAAGGAGCGTATTTGTCTATATGAACAACTTGACCGAGCCAATGCAGACTTTGCTGAATGTCATTGTAGAGCTCATACAGCTCATACGAGTTGCTAAAAATTGCACCTTAAAATGTGAACAAAATAAATTTTTTTTTTGTTTTTTAGCTACCTAAAAATCAATTAATGACTTGCAAGAGCATAATTAATAAGCTGTAGTAAATATTCAATGACAACAGCTAGTTGAAAATAAAATCGATTGAACTAAAAAATTTAAAATCAGTCAAGGTTGAGTCAAGTTCATGTACATCTAGTATAGTATAGTATATTTTGAAACCTATATTATTATTAAAAATGTACGCTGTTTAAGATTACAATGAAATCCAATGTTTAAAATCGTGTTACCAGATGTAAGACTTTGCTTTGACACTATTAAAGAAGTTTAGACAACTTTTTTAGCGACTTAAAATTAGGTTAAATTTCAGGAAATATTATCTAACACAATGTTGGGACATTTTGGGCCAAGCAAAATAGATTCTTTGCTGTCTCAAGACTGACTTGTTGGATAATACGCCTTTCGAATCTTGTAAGGCATTAACGTGAGAGTCTCAATCCTGACTTCTGAGATAATACATGGAGTTCAAAGAGAATCGCGTAATAAATGAATTCTCTGGCCTCCAACAGCCTCTCCTGCTCAATTCCTAATGTCACCTTCACATGGTGGACTCAGCTATCCTGAGCAACCTGATGAAAGATTGGGCGTCAAGTACCAGTAGGAAACCAGGTCAGAATAGCTGACAACGCAGGTATATTGGTCCTGCAACATACCCTGTAAAAAACACACCTATAATGAACTCTCAATAACGTTCTTCAGGGCTTCGGATAATGGAAACACTCGGCTACGGACTAAAGCAATTAGTCTTTTACATTACAATTAGACAATTACATTGTCCGTTTTTAAGCCATATGATTGTACGTGATAGGGGACTTTGCTCAAGTCGCTTTTTTAATTTTTGAACTACCTGATGTGACGGTGCAGTCTTTTGAAGACTACCTTCATAAAGTTTTGCTATGCTACCAGTATCATTGTAACGAGTTATAGTGATATGAACAAGAACTTTATACGCTTAAAGCTCTTCGAGCTCACGAAAAATCGCTGGTTGTTATCTTTCACCTAATTGTAGTGCAATCACACTATTACGTTTGAAATCCATTAAAAATTTTTTGTTAAGCATTTATTCTTGGCAAAATGCTTTTGTTGTCTTTTGAATAAACTCTAAACCGCCATAGGTCATATGACATACAACTTTGTGATTCTTAAAAAGATCAACAGTTCTCAAAATTTTTAGAAAAAAAGAAAATGCTCAAATTAATGAAACCATATTTCTCCATGTGAGTTCCTAGAAAAGATAATAGAACATACTTCAGAACACATATAGTAACGATACTCAATAAAATCAACAATTCTCAAAATTCCGAGAACGAAATTAAAAAGCTCATAACGATCAAACCTCCAAGCGAGTTCCCAGTAAAGATAATAGAATATACTTCCAGAACCATTAAACCCCATTAACGCCTTAGTATTCTAAGTATTCACAATGCCACAGAAAATTTAATTAACCTTAAACAAAAGCTAAGAGTGCCGCACTTGGCATAAAGTTCGTATGCGTAACCCGCAAAAAGGTCACAATGGTAAGGAGCACAGTGTTGCTATCAAGTGGAGCTCAGCAGATACAGCGAATTGACTTAAAGTGCACAAAAGCTGAATTTTCATTTATTTTATTGTTGCCTTTTGGGGTACACATGGAGCGCCCTGCGCTATGCTACATTTTTTCCAACTTGCATGTTCTTTCGTTACACATACGCCACGTTGTACGTCGAGCAGGCATTGCTCTTGGCAAGATTTATTAATATTTTGCCGACGTCTCGGTGTCCTTTTTTTTCTCTGTTGTTTTCTGCTGCATACATTTTGTAATTTCTTTGCAGCGAGTCCTGAGTAACCCAAAAGCCTCCAACCGCCCAAAGCCTGTGCCAACACAAGCTAGTGTCGACTGTATGCCTGGTTTTTATACATTCATTTATTTGCGCTTTTGCTATTCTGTTTTTTCTTCTACTCATTTTTTTCTCTGCAACTTTTATGCTTCTATCTTTTGTATGTTGCTTTTGCTTCTTGAATTTGTGTTGGCTTTTTTATTTGATACCCTCTAGCTGGTACAGGATCTAGGCTATGATAGGAATGTAATACGTTTATGATAGTAGGGTTCTTCGCTTTGAATTATATGTTTTTTAGATGACTTAAAGTGGTAATTTTATCTATCTGAGGGTTTGAGTGAACCAAACGCTGTATAAAACAGATGAACTAAGCATGGAAATAATAGCATGTACTTATTTTTTACTTACCAAATCTAAAAACCTGAACCTAGTCATCTGACAACGCTTTTGATTCTTCTATAATAACAATATTTGATCAATTTATAAGTTGGACAACCTCTAACTGAATTTAAGGTCGTTTAATTGGACAATATTCCTATATTTTAAGCGTTTTAATTTCTAAATATGCACATGAATAATAAAAATAAATTTTTGAAATCTAATTGTACCAGTTACCAGAAATTATATTCTTATGTACCGATCAACTAGCTGTGGAGGACATAAGTTGTACAAGAAGGTGTAAAAATTTGAATTTGAGAGCAAACCTCGCCTTTTTAACTACTCCTAGACTCCTACAGCATTAAAACATCCGACAAATATTTAAAGATTGCGAAATTATACGAAAAGATAAGAAAATATATTAGTTTCCATTTCCATAATGAACCTTTAAGAACCCGCCATCGCTCCGTAGAAGACTTTAAAGTAAAGACAATTTCCCTAAGGACTTCGCGTTCATTTCATTTTGAACTAATTACAGCTATAATGCTCAAATCATTGAATCTCTTCAATAAGCAGCGTCTAAATATTCCCTTTAAGCGTAGGTTCAGAGTATCCTACAATTATGCAACTTCCCAGGTTTTCTACAGCGCTTTCTTCTTCCAACTTTTATGTACCTATCTTCTGTTTTTTTCCCAGTGCTCCTTGAATTTCTGCTCCTTTTTTTATGCTTTTGCTTTGCTTTTTTGCTTGAACAAAGTTGCCGCTTTATTGTTTCGATTTAAGTTACTTTGTATGCTGTCAACGTTGTCGCTGCGTCGTTCCTTTTGCGCCATAAGACGCAGTCAAACCGACCGACCAACCAACCGACCGACCGCCCGCCCGACGCAATACACTGCTCAATCCTCCCGTAGCCGCATTAAAATCGCCAGGGACTCGCGCGCTTGCCTTTGCCATTGTATTCTGGTACGGTTTTATTTCCCTGCTTTGTGGTGAAATGGTTAGCCGGATGGCGAGCAGGCTGGCGTCGGGTGCGCAGGGGGTGCATTCGGGTGGGCAACAGTTTCAGGTTTTGGTCTAAGGATGGCTGGCGAGGTCTTGTACTTTGATTTGTCGACGAGTATCGGCGCCTCATTTTGTTTGCACGTATTGAGTTTTATGCTCGTTTAATGGTTTCGAATTTACTCGCTTTATGCCTCTTCGATAAGCATTTATTAGCGCTATGTATTGTATTAGGGGTTTGATGCTACAAAAGTGTTGGGTATGGGGGCTATGGGTTGTGATTGTGGTTGGAGTTAGCTGGCCATTTTAGGCTAACGCTTGGCTGTTTGTATCTCTCTTGACAACTAGGACGGCAAGGACGCGTTTTGCTTTTGGGTTGATGAGGCGTATGATTTATTTTTATGATGCGGGCTTGGGATTTGTTTTGCTGGGCATTTTTTGCGCATTGCTTGGGATTTCGACATATGCTGCCACATAGCTTAGTGAATTCCCCAGAGTGTTGGAATCTGGCAACGCTGCGGCTTATTATTTAATGCTCAAAGTGCTTGTTGTTATTATTGTTGCTTCTTTCCCCAGCTTTTGGGACAGTTTTGTAGCAAACTCGTTGTACTTATACTTTTTGTCACATGAATAACAAATTTCTCTGCATTATAAATACATATTGTATTGCTTTGGTTCAATACTCAATTGTGGCCCACTGTGCGCTGCTGCTGCTACTGCTGCAAGTGTGTTGTCTCACTCTGGTTGCAACTTTTGCTGCTGTTACCATAAAACTTTCCACTTTTTTGCTATATGCATTGCCAGCACTTCCTTCACTTGCGCCACGTTGTAACATTTTACTGAACTTCGTTGGCAGTCGCTTCAAGTCTTTCACATGGTATACATACTCCGAGCAACAGCAACAACATTTACTTGTCTGCTTAACTGCAAAGACAAACCTGCAGCCTGCAGAGCCACAACTCCTGCCTTATACAGCCCCTACTTATATTGCTCCCATTGAACCCATCTGGCCCACAACCCAGCGCTGTCATCTAAAATTCATTTTTATACTCGTTTTTCGCTCTGTGTATGTGTGTCTGTGTTTGTGTTTTATTTTTTTTTTTATACTTTGCCTTATTTTGCGCTGTTTTCTTTTGCTGCTTGAGCCATTTTTATTATTTTTGTCATAAGCTGAGCGTTGTTGCTCCATGTGGCTGTGTGTGTGTGTGTTAGCTTCTTTATATATTTTTCATTGTGCCTCTCTCGCGCATATCCTGAGTGCCCCCCGCCCTGGATTCCGTCTACTTGGTCTTCTTGGCTGAAGTATGAAAATGTCGGTAAGGACATTGAAGGCGGCAGCAGCGGTAAAACTCACAGAAGTCAAATACGTTTTAATATCTTTTCTCTCTTGACATTTTCACTACAGTTATGTTGCCATTTTGTCACTGTATGTGTGGGTGTGTGTATCTATGTGTGTGTGTGTATATATGGCTATGTGGAATACTGTTTGTCTTTGTAGCCGCCATTTACTTACATTGCTTGGTCATATCCATGGTAAAAAAAACATGAGGGATTTTAGCCCAGTTGCATATTTCTGAGTTCATAGGGCATTATCTTAATATAAGATATAATTCGATTTTTACCTACTGTGTTTTTGTTTTGAAAAAAAAAATGTATCCTAAATTTATCGGATATAATAGTTTTATATATTATCCAAGTTGAAGAACAAAGCAAAAGATTTTGCAGCATATAAATTATTTACTCTACAAACTAACGAAAAATTGAGGGTGAAATTTTGATTATTTCACAAAATCTTATTAATAATACTATCTATAATGAAAATCTAAAAAATCTGACTTAGATAGAAATTAAAACTTATCATCTCATTCATCTCTTTGTTTTTCTTAACTCATGTTGATTCGTCAAATCGAACTATGTAAACCTTTTAGAATCGGTATGACTCGAAGAGTTTGATCGTATAGCCATCTAACGCCAATTCTATTACCCATCTGAAGAGGTTATAATCGTATTTAAAGATTACTATTTACATGTATTCCAAGTGAGAACTCGTGCTCAAAACATTAAAAAGTTTGGCCAAGAAAAGAAAAATTTACTCAAAACAGCCTTAAACACTACTACTACTACTTGCGGTATTTTTTAAACCAATATCTTGATAATCTGCTTGATAAACGTAAAATTTTCCTCTTACATTGAGCTCTTCGTGTGAAAGTATGTCGCCATGTTGTGGTGTGTGTGGGTGTGCATCTTCTTGGGTATTTCATGCAACGCATCCTTCGTTGTGCTTGCTTCACGATATAATGTCTACGTACATTTGCCAGTACCATGCCGTAGCAGCCCCAAAAAACTCAGCTCCCACTACCCAGACACAAGCTCCGCCGCTGTCTGTGCGTGGGCAGCAGCTACAGCAGCTTTATGCCTCTGCTCGTCCTCGTCAACGTCCCTCTATCTGTGCCGGCTGTTGCTGCTGCAACAACAACCGCAGCAGCAGCAGCAAAAACAACAACAACTACCACTCACAGAC
Source organism: Chymomyza procnemis (assembly GCA_035046065.1). Classification (NCBI taxonomy): domain Eukaryota; kingdom Metazoa; phylum Arthropoda; class Insecta; order Diptera; family Drosophilidae; genus Chymomyza; species Chymomyza procnemis. The sequence continues at coordinate 4,346,063 of JAWNOJ010000013.1, read as the reverse complement.
TACTGTCATTGTAGGAGCCACATGCTCTTAAACTCGTACCAGAGCATCCGACCAACATCCACCCAATAGCCTTCTTCCTATTGAAGCAACGTCTGTCGACCCAAAAGCAAGCGTAACATTTTGTGCTACAGTTTTGCCTCCTGCCCCAAGTTTGCCTACCAGTTTTGTATATTTTTGTATATGTATGAGTGTGTTTGTATGTGTGTGTGTGTATGTATGTGTGTGTGTGTGTGTGTATGTAAGTGTGTGTGTGTGTGCATACGTATACGTATATGTAGGTATGTATTTGTCGGCGACTTTTTCCATTACTCTCTATCCGCAGAAAAGGTTTTTCTACGACCGACTACGTCGGAATGTTGACTACGGGCAGTAAAAGTGGGGTCCGAATAAGCAAAAACTGTGTTTTATTTCGTTTTTTTTAGAGCTTTTGTACATGATATAAAATGTGTTGGATATGTCAAAACATTTGAAAGAAGCTTTTAGGATAGCATTCCAAATATAGATAAAGTCATTTTGCCATTATATAGAACTATTATATATTATTATGGCTATATGAAGTTATTTTCCATCAGTTGGAATTGTAGTATCGAATCTTAAGTTTGATGATACCAAAGATGGCAAGTTGTACAATAAGTGTAAGCATAGAGTGACGATTTTTAAAAAAATATTAGGTGTTTTTGAAACGTGAAAGCGTAATAAATTTAAGTTCTAAAATAGCATTTGAACTATTATTATATCTACAATTGAAAATAGTAAGAAAATTATAATGCATAGATTGCAAGTTAATTTAAAAAAAATATTTTTTTCTTGTTAATATACTTTCCATTTCTTCAACTTAGAACATAAAATTTATTGCTTTAATAAACTATAATTTTCTTTCTGTTAATAAATAAAGAGAAGAGAATTTTGAGAAAACACATATCAGTGTTGGATTTTATTAAGAATTTATAATACAAAATTTCATACAAACTATACAATTTTGTATACAACATCTTGTGAAGCAGAATTTTAGCTTTCCATTTATTTTGATAATTTGTAAAGTTAAGAAAGTTATTACAAATTTATTTAAAAAACAATATTTTTAGAATGTTTATATAAGTTATTCAATTTTTTTAGGTTATTTTTAATTTTCAAGCTTTGGAGGAAAACAAAATTCATGTTTGTAATAAAGGTGAATACATTTTTCTGTTAATAAATAATATAAATATCAAAGAGAATAAAATAGTAATTATTATTTATTCAAAATTTTGTTACGAGAAAGCAGTATTTACTTTCTTCAACCGATTTTAGAGTTAAGATTCTTAAGAATTTTTCAACCTCCACTACAGCATTAGGTACAAGATTATTAGTTTATTAAATATTAATTAGTCAATTATTAAAATATTCTTAATATTTGAATTATCTCTACTACCTAAGGGAATGATAAAGACAGGAATTTTATATATTTTCTAAAATGAAGACATATTTTCTTCACGTTTTTAATACTATTATAGAAGCTTTACAAGAAGCCTGTTCAACTACACTCATATACCAAATATGGAGCAGCTTATTGAATATGTTTTACGAATGCAAAATAAATGACAGCATTTTTTTTTAAGAAATCAAAATTTGGCGAACTAGCTTTCTGCTTGGATAGCTCACCAATACCCAACCTCAATTTTTAAATAATAATTAACCGATTTTGAAGCATTCTTAAAAACTGCTTTGATTCTGTATTTCCTCTTTTATATATCGCTAAGTAAACTTTAAATTATTAATTATTTATTGTATTATTAATTATTAGTACTATTAATTGTTAAAAATTCGAGCTTGTAGTTTATTTAATCTGCCCAACAATTTTAGTGACTTACTTGATTGAAACTAAAATCGACTATTCACTGCCAACCGAAGCTTCACTATTACCCAATTATGCACAATTATTTTAGGGCACAAAAATTTCAGTTTTTTTTTGCATATTTAAGCCAATTATATGCACCTGCCTTGTAAAATAATCAAATATGCCAATATCGTTTAATTTGTGAGCAGTCAAAAAACATAGAATTTAAGCTGCTTTTCCCTAGGGTGACATTTTCTCCCACACAGACTGCTGCTGCTGCTGGTTTTTCCGAAAAATGAAAAACCACAAAAAGCACATATAAATAATTAAAAAGAATATTCCACAAATGCGGAAAAGGTCAGCGTATCAAAAGGGAAAATATAACAACAAAAGTAAAAATGTTAAAACAAAAACAAAAAAAAAAAATACAATATTAAATTACGAAAGGTTGCCGCTGCCGACAGAAGCCGCAACAGCGACTGCAGCAGCGACAGCGACGCCCCGCTCGACTTAACCTAACTTAACTACTTGACAGCAAATTTTGTAAAATGTAATTAACCAGCGGCAACGAGGGCCGCTAAAGCGCGACCGAAATAACATCAGTATTAACAACAAAAACACAAACAGCCCAAAACTGTACAACAAGTACAACAACAGCAGCAACAACAACAACAATAAGTTAGCCAAGCAAAAGAACGGTTAAATGAAAAGCAGGCAAAATGGAAAATCAACAGAGCTCGTTGACATAATTTTCAAGCGCCTGCTGAGTGTGTGTGTGTGTTTGAGTTTATATTATAATAAAATTCAATGCGCAGCGCAACAACATTTGCTGAGCGCCCAAAGCCAAAACCCAAAATGCCAACCCCCAAAGCCGCTCCTGTCTAGCAGCCAACATTCGCTCATACACCCCCCCACTACACGCGTCCCACTCACTTACACGACGTTGAAAAATGATGCCACACGTTTTTACGATGCCAACAACAAGAGTTTGGGTTCGTGTCATTACTAAATAGGGGGTGGTTCACCCCTGCAAACCATTTGTTGAACCTTTTTTTATTTATTTTTTGTTTTTTTTTTTTGCTTTTGCTTGCTCTACTCTTTACTTCGGTGCTGCCAACTCAACAGCCACAAAATTTGCGCCTCATTTTCACAGGCACGAAGTTCAACACGCTGGTTTGAGTCTATTTGTTGGCTGTGCAAGCGAGTGCGCATCATGACAGAGAGCAAGCAACGCATATGCTGCCAATATGTGCGAGCGAGTGCGCTAGGCACTGTGCACGTGTTGTCTCAGTGTACGTGTCTGTGTGTGTATATGTGTGTGTGTGTGTGTGTGTGTGTGTGTATGCGAGTGTGTGTGTGTGTGGCAGGAAGCATGCTAAGCAGTGGCTTCCACATGCTGAAAGTCATTTGGGTGATATGCCCAAACACCCAGGCACTTCAGGCCAGCCGCCCCTATGCGTTTGCCGCTCTCAGCTAGCACACCGTCTGCCCCTGGGCCCACCTCAATTCAATTTAACTTTCAACTTTAGCTGGCAGTACCGTACAGCACACCCCTTAGCCGCCCTTATATCCAGCAACATGGCTGCTCGTTTTCAGGGCACACAATTCATATTATGGCTTCTGCAACTAGCTAACGTTTCTGTGCTCCCAGTCAACTCCCGCGATTTCGTTGCCACGTCAAACGAACCAGCGAAACGACGCAATAGACAACTAGTAAGCGAACGAGTAGGACAGCAAACGAGTGCTTCGCATTGAGTCCTGTGTTACTCGTTACTTAGCTTTGGCGCTGCTTCGCTCGTTGTGCAAATGCTTTTGGGCTGGCTTTTGAGTGCTTTGGCCAAATGTGCTACAAGTTGCACTTATTTTAGTTGGTACGATATAAACTTTTTAATATTGCAAATGTATTTTAATATAAATAAACTAAAAAAAATACTTCGCGAAAAAAACAATTAAGTCCATATTGTACATTTTATTTGTATGTGAAAAAAGGTTTTAACGCTTACATCAAGCGCACGCATTAATTTTTAATATAAGAACTTTGCACTTTGCAAAAAACACTAGCTGTTAAGCTTAATTTTTTTTTTAATATTTATATAATCCTTTTAAGTGTTTCTTATATTTTAAATCTGTTCTTTTTCCATTCCAATTCCATTTATGAAATGATAAGAGCCTGTTAAATAAAATAAAACGGGGCTTGAAAACTATTGCTTTCTCTGAATTTTTTTTTTTTTTTTTTTAAAGCTTCATTGTACAAAATTGTTTACATAAATACTAATCAAAATACTGGCCATTGTTACCTACTACTTTCGCCCATATTTCGAGTAGCATGTGAGCTCCGCAATTGAAAATCTGATCATCTTTCGAGATGCTCCAAGAAAATATCAAATTTTTAAATTCTTCATATGAACCAATGTAGTCGTTAGCTAGATCATGTGCCATCGAGAGTACAGTGGGTGAGTTAAGATCTCTTCGTCGTGTCTTCTCGTGTATTGTGGCCGTTTTATTTTGCTCTCTGCTAAAACGAATCAAGTGCTTTCAATATTGATCCCCTGCCATACTTTCATTTGGCTTCAGCAGCTCATAGTATACCAAGCTGGTCCCACCAGGTGAAGGGCATTAAGTTGGCGCCAATTCCTTACCTTGTACGACAAAAAGCACAAATCTTACAAAAACTATCTTTTATCTTAGCCAGTTAATCATTCATTCGAATTTAGTTCTTCAAAAACCATTTTGCTTATGTCGCAGCATCATAAGTCAATAAATATGACCACATTTGCTAACATGGCATTTCATCAAATTCAATTGCCACATCCGCCCCGTTTGCTGCGGGTTGAGCAGCTCACAAAAACCAAGAACCATCTCTAACACCACATGCTTAACCTTTGGGGTGGTGTTGATTGTCATGGGATGGGTTTGGGCTGACGTTTGAGTGGTAGCTCTTGCCTTTGGCCTACCCACACTACCAAAACTTTGAGCAGTGCTTTGCGTCGCAGTTTTGTTTACCGTAGCTGATCCTGTCCAGGGGTTGCTATGGTCACTCGATTGCTGCAATTAATATTAAAAATAAAATCATTTTTGGTGGATGCTTGGATGTATGTTGGGTTTTTACACTTGGAAACTTTTGTCGGTTGTCTGCCAGGCGCTGTTCTTGGCAGTGTCTATGGAGGTATAGCTATGCGGGGTGGGTGTCGATTGAGCATTGGGTGGGTGGCTGTGTGTGTGTGTGATGTGTGTGTTAATGCATATTTCAGACACGTGCAGGATACGCTTCTTTGATTTGATTTTACTTTTTGTTTAGCGTTGTTATGTCTAGGAGTAGTGGTATATCAAGCCGGGTATGTGCAGCAGGACCTTGACATGGGTGTTGGCAATGTTCAAGGATTAAAATATTTGTAAAGAGCTTTTCCTATACATTTTTTTGGAATAAAAACAATAAGAAATTTTAGCCGATTATATATTGGGCTACAAATTAAAGTATTTTGTTGCAGATGGGCGTTATATTTTAATTACAAAGCAAGTTTTTAGAATTGTATTCTTAAGGGTAGATTTACCAATGCGTATTATTAGAGGTTAAATAAAATGTAATTAAAAGAAATATTTTTGGTTTTTGCAATATTTTTGTTATGAAATTAATAATAATAAAACGCAAGTTATTATGATTGAAGAGTGGGGTATTATTTGTTTTCTTGTCGCAGGCGTAGGTGATTGCTTCTCAACCGCTTCCCTTAGTGTATGGTCTTTGTGGAATTCGGAATTTTTGGAATTCTTGTCTCAAAATGTGCTAAAAATCGAATGGCCCTATAGCTTGAAGTTATAGCCAAGTTTTCAATTTTTGAAGAATTAATGATTTGCTGAAATTAAATTATATATGATGTATTAATATTGTTGAACATTTAAAGACTTTATACGCATGAGTGTCTTTAAATTTGAAAAGGACTTGAATGCCATGGCTAGCGGCTGCCAAAAATTTTGCATATGTTAATTACTTGCTTTCTTGAGTTATGAGTTTTCATGAGTTTTCCAAGACTCTCTTGGGGGTTTGTTTGGTAATATTGTCCTTTGAAATAATGTTATATACTATCTGGGGGTAATATTTTAATTACTTTCGCTAAAAACATGGAATGGGCGGTAAACGTGTGTATAAGCGTGGTTGTTCAAAAAATTAAAAATATTATGCTTATGAAGAATATGCTCTTAGGCGTTGGTTGATGGGTAAAGATATTTAGAAGTCGGGTGAGGATTTTTTTTATTTTGGGCTTAAACGTTTGAATAAAGAATATCAGCATGTCATTGGTACTCATATTTATTATTATTTCGCTTGCGCACTTAGGGCCACTACAAGAACCTTCCCGGAACCCTGTTTTGCGCCGTCTCGAGCTGTGGTAATCGAAATGGATATTATTTTTTTATTTTTTAAAGGTTCTAGTTCTAACGTTCTATTGTCCAATTCGTGTCCGTTTTTGAAATGCCTATGGTCGTTATCGAGTTTGGGTAGCCGGTTTATGTTTGATTCTCATGTATTGGTTTCTGTAATCGGTTGGGTTTTCCATCGAAATGGTGAATGGCCAGAGGCGGTCGGGCTCCCACCTGACGTCTTCTGGGAGTGGTGTCTACGATACCCATTGTTTTTGGGGGATTGCCGAAATAGTTGAATGGCATTGTGCAATGGATAAATGGTTTCTATTAAGTAGAAAGGCATTTTTAAAGAGAAACGTTAAGATGGTAATGCCTCCTTACCATGAGTACGAACCCACAACCTCGTGTTTAGTAGCAAGGGCATTACCCACTAAGCTACGAGGCCCCATTGTATATATATATAATTTATAGGATAGAATAATTTCTTAAACTGAAGCTATTTCTTAATTACACAGGTCTGCAAAAAGGGGTGTCGACTCAGTTGTAGAGCCCTTTTCCAAAGTATTTTCATGTATACAATTCAAATAAGGATTTAGAATAATTATAAATAATTTAAGAAATATTGTTATTGTATATAATGAACATGAAATAGTTTAACTACCTATTGGAAGTAAGCTTTATCATCTTTTTTATGTAAACCAGAATCAATATGTTATCATGAAGTCAATAGAATTGGATCTAACAAACGCGGCGGAGATAGTTTCCGATGAAATGCTTAAATGGAGTACGTTCAAACATAATTAATTAATTTATTTGTATAATAATTACTTTAAAATATCAATAATAATTGGTTGGCGTAGGGTTATGACTTTTGGAGGTTACGATAAACCTAAATAAACTTGAATTCTATTCAGAAAGCTACTTTGAAAGTTTAGTAAAAAGTTCAGGACTTTAATTATTGTAATTTCTTCTGAACATAAAAAAGCTTAGAACACTTTATTGTATTGTATTAACACTTTCGAATAGCGTTATCAGCAGCTTACTTCCGCTTTTAAAAGCATATCTCATTTGATCAAGTTGTTTCTACCAGACTTGCCAACATCCATTAGCATAAAAGCAAACATAAATAAGAACTTTTGCATAAAACTTTATGATCTTCATATAAGTCGTAATATTATGGTACTATAGTAACACTTAAGTGGAAACTGTAAAAAACTTAAAAGCAAACACTTTTATTGATATATTTGTTAGAGGTAAGAGTGATTTAAGTGTCAAAATTTTACGACATAATGCTATCAATAGGTTAAATATCTGTTTATCTCGCGCTCAACAAATGCTGGCTGCAAGCCCTAAAAGGTACATACATCAATTTTTTCAAGTCCCTAAAGAATTTTTGTCCATTTTCATTTTGTTGCAACATATTGTCAAGCATGAAAGCCAATTTTTATAGACTCTGTGCATATGCACACACATGCTTTTTGTCATATTTAATTTTGATACCCTTAAGATAAGGAGTGTATTAAGTTTGAGGTCATTGTAAAGAAGACCACATGCTGGTTTCTAAGCAATTTTATACAGACACAAATCTTAAATTTTTGTTTAAAAAATTGCTAGACCAACAGAACTTTGTTTTTGAGCGACTTTGTTACTGAATGGACTTGTTTAACTTTTTATATAGGCAGAGCTACTTAAAAATCTCACCAAATAACTTACAAAAATTTATTAGAGTTGCCTAAATCTTTTCCAAAATACTTATATTGCCTAATAAGCGATTGTTCAAGATCGAACTCAATAAAAATCTTTGCCGAAGAGTAGCGCCAAGTCACTTTAGTCCTACTCTAGCACTCTTCATATATTTTTATTATTATATAAATATAGCGTATTACATTGACCACCAATGAACCACACACAGAGTATATCCCCCGCATTTATAATGCGCCACGTTACAAAACTCTCTTCTTAAATAATAAAAAAAGGAGACCAACTCTCTATAGAGTTGTTCTTGTTGTTCTGCTTCTTATTTGGCCTCACATTAAAGCCACTTTATGCGCTTTTTATGAGCCCGCAGCTATAAAAAAATTGCCCTGCACAAATACTCATTCACACTAAGACTCGCACTAGCGCACACATAAAAGATATGCATACCCAGCAGTTTGCGGTAGGTAGTGAATTACTAGTAATTTACTACCGAAAAACATCTTAGTGACTACGACTAAGTGATTTCTTCGTGCACGTCATAGTTTTCAATTTATGTGCGATTTATTATAAAACAATCAGTTGTCATCTCATCATCTGTTATCGCACTTACCGCTTATTATTCTGTAGTAATTTACCATCATTTTGCCTCTCTGGTAATTTCTGCAGTGTAGTAATTTGTAGACTTGGTTTTGAAAATTTGTTAATTATTTTATATAAATTATTCGCTTTATAAATTGCTTTGGAAGAAGTTATTTGTTTTTTTTTTAAATTAAAATCTTTACGTAAAAATTGATTTAAAACTGTTTGAAAAAGTCGCTCCAATCTACAAAATTATACTTCATTTGCAAGTGTTTGCTTTCACTAGATGAAAAACAATTGAGTCACATTGTGTGTTGTAATTCAGTTAAGCTTTAATATTGAATTTGTAAAACTGCAAAAAAAACCAAAAATCACTTTCTTCATTTTTAAAATTGGAAAAATTCTTTTAGCATTTAGACCTAAGTAGGCACAGCAGAAATACGTCAGTTTCTTCGCTTCTTTTAGTGGCAACTTAGTGGCGACATTTGCTACCAATCGAACTGCAGGGTATTTATAACACTCACTTTTGTATTTATATTTTATGTTGGGCAACATATTTATATTTATTGATTTTGTATTAAAAATGTAAGTGCACGCTTTTAGTTTTTAAACCATTTTTTTATGATATTGATATAAGGCTTCAAACAAACGCATACAAATATTTGTATATACAAACATTGATGATACTTTTGTTGTAGGTTCAAAAAAAATGAAAAAAAAAAATGAAAATTATTTGGCAATGATTTTTTAGTAAATATTTTTTTTTTTTATTAAACGTACTTTATGCGAAAAACCCTTTCAGGCTGCAAACCTTACAATGCATATCACACCCATTGGGGTTGTTGTATTTACAATTTAATTTTTTTATTTTTACAGCTTTGAAGCACGCACACATGTACAAACAGGAAAAAATACACACGCCCCAAAAGGCACTCCGGGACAAAAATCAATCAAAATCGATTTAAAAGCACAACTTCCGTTGCGGATTTACAATTGTACATATGTGCATAAGTATTTGTAAATGTATTGTACACTGAAAAAAAATCTTTTCAATTACAATGTATTTGTACAGCGTTACGATAAAAACATATTTCAACGATGTTCTCCTGATTTTCATATTGTATCAATTATTTGATGGGGAGGCCAAGTAAGGAATGCAACTTTACTGATAGGAACCTTAATCTTTGCTTATCTTCTATTAAAAAAAGATTATACATTATAGATAGTATGCTTCACCATTAGTTTGTATATGCATTCATCGAAGTAACATTTTATTTATTGTTTATTATTGAGAAGAAAATTAAAAAATAATTGAAGTTCAATAGTTTGTGTAAATTTTGAAAGCTATATGTCAACCGGTCTTAATAAAATTTTTGGCATTTTTTGGGTAAACTCAAATACTTTTACAATTTGGATATAACGAAGTACATTAGTTAGAAATTCGCCTTATGGCAGGTAAATTATATAATCAACAGATTTTGATTAAGCTTACTACAGTGCTTGATACACCTTCAATCATAATGATTCCTACGAGAAATACATTATATAGTTAACTGATTTCCATCAAATTTGACGGAGTGGTTGGCAAGTCTTTAGGAAACCGAACTTATAGAGATAAGCTGAAAAACAAACGAGAAAAAACGAAATTAGTGCAAAAATTAACTTTTTTATCGGTTTGTCTCATGGGTACTACATGATATAAATAACTGATTTTTATTAAATTTTGGCGTTTTTTTTTTTGGATACATCAAAAACTTTATATGCACTGAATTTGGTTGTTATATCTCAGAAACAACCGAGTTATACATTCAAAAATTATTTTTGAGGGTATGCAAACTTCATAAATGTGACCTATATATTCCGTATATCTATAACTTAAATAATATTGTATCCCCTTTGATAACATTACAATCTTTTACCAAAAGTTTAATGTCACAAGGGTATAAAAAGTGATCTAGTATGATAGATGATATTCGTGGAATCTGCTCTTAAGTAACATTCTATATAAGGAATAATACTTTGCTTTTTTCAAGCTTATTGCATTCTTTATTGAATTTGACTAACAATAATTCTTCAAATCTTATTATCTAACTTATATTAATTGCAATATGAAATAATTGTGAGACGGCCCTAGGATTTGTTTGCTGGGCTGAAGAATCTACGCGCCCCAGACAGCTCTGACTGCAGACTCGCGCAATCGACTTTGTGAGCAGGATTTTCATGTGCAGCTCTTTCTCTCATCCGAATTTCTTCGTTGACAGGAGTTATGTGTAGGTCTCATTTATGGATGTTTTCGCTGCGTAGGTACCATGGTGACTCAGTGATAGCTCGCAGAGCCGTTGACTAAGCTCCTTCTATAATTGCAATGGTGCTTTTTGATGCGTCTCCCCATAGTTCACAGCCCTATGTTCAGATGGGTTTATGCCTTCTGTGTGTTATATATATTTTCAACTTGTACAAATTTTTTATATTCTTAGTACTATATAATACAGGATACAGAAATGCAATAAGATACAAATCTAGCAATTATATAAATTTCTTATTTAGAAAAGAGTATGTTAGAATATATCACATATCAACCCTGCCCGTAATTTCTCGCTGTGTATATTTATGCGTACAGTGTGTGTGTGTGTGGTGAGTGAATGTATATGTTTGCCTTTTCAATATGTGTTTTTTCTTGTGTGCATATGTGTGAGTGTGTTCACACAAAATGTTACCAATTTATTTGTTTTTATGCTTTTGTATTTTATTGCCCAACTTTTCCTTTGCTTTTTATTGTTGCTGATGTTTTCGACGCCAGCGTCGTTCACCCACACACTCATCCACACACACACATCCACACACACATATACCAAAATATAAAAAAAATATGCGCATGCATGTATGTATATATTTGGTCAATTTTCAATAACGAAATTGAAACACACACACTCACTTAGTCACTCCCACACTCACACCTACACCCACACTCACACCTACATCCACACTCACACCCACACTCAGTTACGCACACACGCACGCACACAAACATATGCAACGTACCTATTTACCAAACAATTCGTTTTTGAAACAAAAGCGAATACAGGAAGTGTTGAATTGGGATGGTAAATGCATGAGAATGAGTGGCAAACAATAAAACAGTGGAAATGGCATAAATACTTAATACAGGACATTTGAATATTTCATAAGGACATGACCCACATACAAAATAAAACGCACACAAGTCAAATAATAAATACACACAACTACATACTGCATGCTCTGATATCACCATGTTTTTATAAGGCCAATCTATGTGGCAATCCGAATCCCAAAGCTCCTCAGCTCAGCTTCAGTTTTGCTGCTCAATATTATTTGCAGTTATTGAGTTGTTGCCACTTACACGTACATGCATGTAATTGAATGTACGTGTGTATGGGTGTGGGTGCATTTGTGTGCGTATGTGTGTGTGTGTGAGTGCGTGAGTGTACCTTGGAATTTTATGAATCTTTGAACAAATTTTAACATGTCCATAATACGAATTTGGGGATTTCTGTGTCCCCAAAGGCAAGCCAGACAAACAAACACCATGAACTTTAACTAAATGTCACATAAATAGCTGCACATAAGCGTTGTGGCATCTGTGGAGGCATCTTTGGAATTGTTGTCACTAAACTCAAGTATCGTTTGCCTTACTCGATGCGGACAATTGAAGTTTTTTTTTTTTTTATTCTGTGCTCCCCATCGATTTGATAAATTACTTATAACAGGACGTGATGTGGACACGAACAATGCGAGAAGCCACAACAACGAGCCTCACGTGCCAACATCGCGACACGTCTGTGGCTAAAGAAATACACATATAAAATGAAATTAATCATATATAATACGTAATTGCACAGGTGGCGGGCAGGGAGTCCAGTCTATAATGCTTGTGTGGTAGACCAAAACTGATTAAAATTGTGTCTTCAGTGCAATGTGAAAGGACACACACAGAGCATAAAGTTGATGAGGTAATAACATGAAATCAAGATGGTAAAACTATTTAAGATGGACAATAGAGTCGAGCCAATTAACTCGGTGAGATGGAGTTAACCATCGCTGAGGTAAAAAAAAGCAATTTTAAAAATGCAAATAAACGAAATAAATTGAATTTTAAGCAGCAAAATAGCAATAATATAGTCAACCAATGCCAACAAAAATTTTCACCGCCTACTTGGGCAATTCAAGAAGAATTCTTTGTTTCAAATTCACATTTCAAAACTTCAATGACAAAAATTAGTACTTATTTGCTTGGAAACGTTATAGTGTTACAAAGAGTTTTAAATTATGGTTTTAATTTTCTTCCTTTCATTTTCACCAAAATACATACATTTGCATGATTAATAAAAAAAATCAGTCAGGCTAATATTAATTTTAATACTAAAAGCAGAAAAAACACTATCTCAGTTTTAAGTAGTTAGATTTAACTTTTTTCATTTAGGATTTAAATTATAAAGTTTATTTCTTCAATACAGACTTACACGACATAATGATAACACCTTACTTACAAAGCTGCAAAAATTTATATAATATATAAACTAAAATTTTGTTTAAAATCAGTTAAACTGTACAAGCTGTGAACACCATTCCTAAAAAATAAATTAATATTTTTAACGATGACAAGGAATAAAATTAAAAATTGGAATATTCTATGAGTCCCAAGTTCTAAGCAGAAACAAAGGGTCAATAGTGAGTATCTATTAGTCCAAAAAAAACCAATATTATCTTTACGTATGGATAAACTACTGCCACCACTTCCAGGGAATAATGGATTTTTCAAGCAGCCGCTAAAAAAACTGAATCAAAGCCTTTGAGAAGAGGCTGCCCAGCCTTATCCCATTGGCTATGAAAGCCATTGTGGATATCTTTATGCTGGAAAAAAATGAGAAATTGTAATTTAAAAAAGTTTTAAAATGGAATACCGAAATAAAATTTAAGTGTGAGCTAAACTTTGTAAAGAATTTTGTGAAAAAAAAATTTATTTTATTTAAAAAAAAACTAGATAGGTAAACACTATTTTTCTAATAGGCTTCACGGCACATAAACTACTCTTTGCATTCGCAGTGTATACATATCGTCAGTAAATTTCTTAATTAATTACCTCAATGTGACTGGAATTAACTATAAGTAGCATAGCAATGTGTCATTGGCACAAGAAATATTAAAAAAATAGCTAATAAAGTTAAATTGAAATCTTTGATAGTAGGCAATAATTTAAAATGCATGGATTGCCCATCGCTTGATGATGATCGTTTATGGTAATAACTTCACGCAGTGTTTCCTCGAGAAATATTTGTATGCACTTGGAAAACAATAAATGGTGACGATCGTTTTGCAATTACTGACGTCACACAGGCAGTTGCGTCATTGGCATAAGAAAAAATTGCATACCGACATTGTAAAAATATTGTATTTGTAATAAAATATTGAATGCAAATAAGTATGACTAAAATAATTGACGTCATAAAATGTTACGTATATAATGTGTCATAAGATCTATTATATCCATCGAAATTCCAATAAGTGGCCGTCGAGCAGATGACTGTGGACAACAAATTTTAGTATCTGGCAATCCTGTTGGCTCATTTGTGTATCATAATCATAAAAATCAGAATCATAAAAACTTAAGCTATTGTGATGCAAATTAAACTGATTTTGGAATATTATCCATATTTGTGCAGTTTTATTTTCCATACGTCATCTCTAATTCATCCTTACTTCTGATAGCAAAAAAAGAATTTTAATACAATTCGAAAATATTATAAAATAGTTTCTACAAAGTTTATAAACTCTATGAAAACCTAAATATTAGCACAAATATGCGTTTGCAATAACATTTAAAAATTCAGGGACTAAGGAAAAATTTGGCCACAACATTGCGGTTAAGCGTATTTACGGTCATCTTTGGATTCCCTACGATGCTGCCTTGGTGTTAGCGAGCATGATTCCCATAGACTTGATAGCAGATAAATGGGCTCTCTGCACTCTCTGTGCAGTCTGTGTTTACGAAAATGACAATGAAGAGCAAGTCCTATATCGCAGCCAGAAGTCTCTTTAAGACAATAGTAGTAGGCGCACTTTCGCCCCCAGAAGAACTCGTTAACCACTTAAAAGAAGAAGATGATAGAGATGCAAACAATAACTTTCTTTGCTGCAGAAGTAAAGCTTAGGCGATAAACAAATATGAAGTATGCATGTAGTGTTACCCAGCTCATCGAAGTCAAACAGAAGCATCCGAGATAATGTAAAAGAGAGCTGTTCTGCCCGAAATCGATAATAGGTGGCGGGAGTGGAGGCGAAGAATTGTGTGTGTGGTGTAAGTTAGTACGGAATAGTGACTTAGTAGGAATAGACGTAATCACGTTATGAATCAGATATATATCTCTAAACGATTCTCAACTCCAAAACTTAAGTTCCATAAAATTATGCTTATACCTAATGTGCTGAGTCAATAAATTATTATACATATTGTAGAATTCTTTATTGAAACATTTAAAAATTAAAGCTACTGCAAGTTATAAGACAACTTTGCGACTATTTACACGGTTATCGAACTTGATATTAAACGCAAATAACAGACTTACTACTTCCAGTAAGAACTTCGTCGATAAACTACCATATATTTGTTTTAATTCCTCATTATGTGTGGAATGCAATAGTATAGTTTGTATAGTGACTTCCTACAAGACTTATTCATTGAAAGATGACTTGAGATAGCTCCTTACCTATTTTAATAGAAGTATGGGCACAATAATCCGGGACCCAAAATACAAAGCCCTCTATAAAGTCCCATTACAGCTCCGCAACAGATAGCCCTGTATAGGTATTACCAATTTGCAGTACGTAGCAGTGCAACAGCACAGAAAACCATAATTAAGTAATTTCCTAGAATTAAAGTTAGACCTGCCACATCTTACCCCTATTTGTGGTTAACCAAGCCTAAACAACTTCTAAGCAAGCATCCATTGCACGCGCTGAGGGTAAAATCAAAGAGATTGCGATATGTGAGTATGTGAGAAGAGATTACACCGAAGAGAGGAGTTCTCTCATACTTAACAAAGCGGGGTCTCACACAGAATGGCCTCAAATGCAATTCTTAATTACATACTTGAGGCGGCGTCTGTCTCTTTGTCTGTCTGTTTATCTGTAGGTTTATCAGTCTATCTGTCTGTCTCTATCTGTGTGTGTGTGTGTGTGTGTGGATGTGTATGGGTGTGCGTGTGTGTGTGGGCATGTATATGTGCAAACAAAATGGCAGCAAATGAAGCATCAGGCCAAATAAATTTAGCGTAGCACACAAAAGGGGCGCATAAACTGTTTGCCTTGCCTCATTGATTGTGTTTTGCTTTATTTTTGTTACTTGAGTGCTGTACATGGGGCACGGTCTCTGACGTTGCACGGTACACGCGCACGGTAGTCAATAAGTGCTCGACTTTTGTTTGAACTAACCGGGTAAGCTAGTCAAGATGAGGTTTCAAGTTTAGCGCTCTTGACGGCTTAAATGCGCTGATAAGTTGGTCCTTGGGGTTTGTTATGGTTATGGTTGTTCTTGTTGCAGTTGTTGTTTCTAATGAGGATGCTGCTCTTGCTCTTGCTGTTGTTATTTTTATTTGCCAAATAAGCAATTTTCTACTTTTTTGCGTTGCACGTGCAACAAACAACAATCAACGACGACGTCTGCTTAAGAGTAAATAGACCTATATTAAAATAATAACAAATTTTGTGTAAGAAGTTGCGTGCAATAAAATAAATTGTTTATATTAAATGTGAAAATTTTCCAATCATAACATTCGTTTAAAAAATGTTTTTGCTTATTGCTTATTGGTTTTTTTTTTCAAGTTCATAATATATTTGTTTAAATAAACAAAGCCATACAAATATTGAGTAAGCTATGTAAACATAATATATATATTTAAGACTATATTTGTTTATCAATATATATGCTATAAGCAAATATTTCGCTTCAGTTTCGAACAATTATTTTAATGGTTGGGGAGATCTGCCTATGTGAACCAAATAAAAATTGCGCTATTCGCATTACAAACTTAGCAAAATGTTAACAGCTTTATTTTATTATAAACGATAGTTTTGGAAAAGTAGCTAAAAAATAATTCCCAATACTCATTTAAGTTAAAAATCTTTCTTTTTAATATAAAATATCATATATATAAATAATAATATCATTATATTATATAGTTTTACTTTTTGAAAGAAAGCACTACCCGATGCTCTGGAACAACAAAATTCTACCCGTTGAAGAAGTTGAAGAAGTTTAAAACGTTACTTTTTGAGGCGTTACCTATAAGGGAGCTTTAGTATTTTCTCCCCATGTCAAGCAACTAAACATTAAAATGTAATTTACTTTTATAATATTTTAATCAATGAAGTGAGCCGCTCTAGCTCTTACCATCTCTGAGATGTAGGTGTTTATTCAGACGCACATGCGTATGACTATTGTCATCTTGATTTTACTTCAGATAGTTTTGGAGATAGCCAACCCTTTGGATGATATAGATATATTTTTAGCCTGAACAAACCTCAAATTTCACATATGCCACATGGCACATGGTAAAAAAATCACGTATAGAAATAATTTTATAAGTTATATTTACATAAAAATATAAAAGAATTATCGATTCTTCAACAAAAAATAATCGACACAAAACGTACTCTGGCGAGTAGCAAAAATCGAAATAAAAATATCAATATCACGATCTTAAAACTGCGAGGATTCATATTTAATAGAGAGTAGCTATGTTATGATTAGGAACTACAAAATTTTTATATCTGGTTTAAAAAGTGTTTGCTCAAAAATTTTTTACTTCTGGTGATTGCAAAAGAATCTTACCATAGGGGACACTTTGGATAGTATAGGAGGAGAGAGAGAAGCAAACTTTGAAATGTTATAAATTAAGGTTGCTGTAGCTTAGTAACTAGCTAAATATATAGCTTTTCAGTTGTTGCAAAATCGAGGGTTACTTTCAAAAAAATTTGCTTTCCATTCGAATGCGAGTCGGTATTTGAAAGAATTGGAACTTATGTATTTAGGTAAATATTTTGCATATTTTCGAACAGCGTTCGGAGAAGAAATGTTAATTAGTTGTTGGAATTTGGTAATGAACAGATTACAAACATTGTTGAGCACTGGATAATTTTGGCATTTTTTGAATGTCTAAGTACTAATGTCATGATCCACGTTTTCAAATAAACCAAATTACTTTGGTTCTCAACTTTGTAACAATTAAACGAGTTTGATTTTAGCAAATATTTGCCATGTAATGCTCAACTTCTAGAAATCAAATGGTTTCAAACTTGAAGAATATTAACAGCATTACTAAATTAAGCAAAAAAAAAAAAAAAAGAAAGCCAATTATATCAAAACCCAACAGCTTTGGGATTTATTGATTGAAACAGTGACAAGAGCACCCAAACTTTGCCACATCAAAGGCAACTTTACTTGATGGTTTCAATATTTTTTCAACTTATATTTTTTCTTTCTTTTCTTGCATTACTTATGAATCTCCAAGCGATATAAAAGCGCACTCCCCTAACTATAAGCGTACCAAGCCAAGATATCGTCATCCTTGTTGTTGGCATTATTGTCGCAGGGTCCTTTTTCGTAACCCACACCATTTTGCACACTTTGCTGCCTAATCAAGTAACCCAAACACGTTCATTGTTAGATTTATATGGAAAATATTTTTATACATGCTGGCAGCAGGCAAGGAAAACCACCCAGTCTGAGCTTTCTTTTCGATTTGCCTTTTTTTCCTTTTGGTTAGCCTTTTTTTTCTTTGGTTTTTCTTCTTTTTTGATTTCTTTGTGGCAGAAAGTATCCTTGGGTGTCTTGGGTCGATGGCATGTCGCCCAACTCGAAAGTGATATTTTACATATTTTTTCTGACAATCGTTTTTTCCTTTCTTTTATTTTTTTTGGTTGGTTTTGCTGCTTTTATTTCTTCTTTCTATTTGCCTTGTACTTTTGGCTTTTTTTCTTGACATTTTTTGGTTGCTTGAATTTTATTACTTAACGCTTAAGTGGGGAACCAAAGCAAAAAGGATATGGCAAAAAGAGTCAGGCAGCAGCAGACTTAAGAAAAGGTTCAACAAAAAAAAAAAAAAAAATGCAGTTTCTTGGGTGCTTTTCTCTCGTTGCTATCCTGCTGTGTGTATCCTTTGTTCTGCTAAATTTTTAATTCTGGTTTGTTTGTTGGTAATTTCACTTAAATGAAAAAGTTTTCTGTAAGCCATTTGTTTTTGGTAAATTTGACAAAAGTTTATTTCAACAAATAAAGACAAAATGAAAAGGATGAAATAATAACAAAGTGAAATAATGCGTGATGAGGTTTGAGTATCAGAAGTGCGTGGAGAGAGCGCGTAGACAACTACCAGCTGCCGCCACCGGCTGAACCACCAGAGGACCAACCACCGCCAGAACTGCCAGCAGCGGACCAACCACCGCCATTAGAGCCACCAGAGGACCAGCCACCGCCGTTTGAACCACCTGAAGACCAACCACCAGCATCAGAACCACCAGCAGAACTCTCAGATATAATTTTAATAATCTTTATATCTGTAGCAACATCGGAACCACCAGATGACCAGCCACCTGCAGCACCGCCACCAGCAGACCAGCCACCTCCAGCACCAGCACCTGCAGACCAGCCACCACCTGAGCCACCTGCTGCAGACCAACCACCAGCCCCGTTATCGCCGCCACCATAACCGCCAGACGAAGGTTGCGATATTATTTTAATAATCTTGATTTCAGGCGCAGCTGCTTGTCCTCCACCCGATGACCAACCGCCACCGCCACCGGAGCCGCCTGCCTGCCAGCCGCCCAGCGATTGGTCAGCTGGTGCAGTTTCATGTATGATTTTGAAGATTTTCACAGAGCTACCAGCATTGCCATGATCGTGATCGCCACCACCGCCATAGCCGCCATGATCTTGACCACCACCACCACCATAACCGCCGCTGCCATGATCATCACTGCCGCCGCCGCCATAGCCACCACCATGACCACCACCGCCATAGCCACCACCAAGACCACTGCCACCTCCTGCATAGCCACCATGAGCGCCACTGGAACCACCACCGCTACCTCCTAGAAATCCTGCATGACTTACGGCACACATGGCCAATAGGCAAATGAAGACTTTCATGCTGTTGTTGATGTGTATTGAGTTGTTAAGCTGCACTGATGCCAAAGCCAACGCTTGCAGCGAGTTTTATAGAGCTTTCATCCAACAGCAATAACAAATTGTAAGCCATTGTGGCCCACTGAGCACTCAAATGATGACAACAACAATGCCCACAGCTAAATTGAAGATGAGTTTGGCAATAGTTGTAGTTGCTCCTCTATCTTTTGGCTATGTTGTTGCAATGATGTAATTACCCGTGATTGACTTTAAGAGCAATCACTTGTGATTATTCACAAATAATTTGAATTATAAATTTTGGCTTCTTTCACTTGACCATGACATGATTTGGCTACCAAGCCATATTACGCCTAGACATATTCACAAGCTGTCCTTGCCAAAATCAGGCTAGATAATTTAATTGAATTTATTGGTTTTAGTTTTGCTTAAGTGCAGTGTCTTGGCTCAGACAGATATGCATTTAATAGTTATTTGAGATATTCCAAAAATTACAAGCTTGTCACTTTAAATACGTGGGCTTGGGTTGGATTATTGTTAGCTTGGCAAGAAAGGATTTGAGTATGAACTTTAATGGTGTACACAATGTGAGAAGTTTCAAGAATTTACGAAAAATTCAAAAATCTAGAATCAAGACGGATGAAATGAATTAAAAATGTCTAATCAAATTGCAGGCACTGAAAATGTTTCATAGGCCAGCATTTTGACCGCAGCTCATCATTGCCAATAGACGTGTAAGGGATTGACCAACGTATGTGCATTCATCGACTACACACAAAACCACAGCTGGGAGAGATGCAAACATAGGAAACCATCACTAGGTGCAACTGGACAGGAAGACTGTTTGCAGGCATCCGGCAATTGATGTGTGTAGGAAATCTCGGTGACTGACTGAATAGTGAGATTGATTGTGGGCGTAACTCAATATGCTCGTATCAGTAGAGAGTAATAAAGGGTCAAATCTTTTTTTGATTCGAACTATTCTTAAAAGAGAAGTTTAAGAAAAGAAAAACTTGTACGATAATTATAAGATTAAAAAATTTTTTCCATTCAAGGCAATGAATGGAAATTAACAAGTATAATACTATATTATAATACAAAAGTAATCCATGTATTTATTATAAATATATATGTAATATGCCCACAGTTCAGCAAATCTACAATAATTATCCTTATTCCTATCCCATACAATTAGCTGCATGTTTATCGAGCTGTTATCGATTAGGCTACTTCATCAAAGACAGTGTTAAATCGGTCTTACGTTCAATATATATCGAGAGTTTCAAGTGTTTCTGAAGAATGTTAAAGTAGATGGACTCCATAGTGTTGGTAACAGAGACGAGAAAATAAATATTCTAGATTTACGCAAGCTCAGTCAAGTTGTGCTTATGGTTATGAAAACTTCAACAAGTAATCCTTTGAGTAAATATGTAGGCTGGACATTAACTAACTTATAAAGAGGTCCAATTGAGTGAAATCAATTATCGGTTTTACTGACATATACGATGTCGCAGTTTAAGTACAATAACTCGAATGCTATCTTCATTTTGATTAATTATGCAAAAAAAACTTTTGTTTCGAGAAATATAATAGTAACCAAATTGAAGTAAATCGAAATGTAATTTAGCTAAAATCATTATTGTTGATACTGCTGGGAAATAGTTCAGAAACTTTATCTTCTAAGCTAATGATATGGCTATATTCAAAAATATTCTTCAAATGAAGTATATCGAAATGTTAAACAGTTTAGCTTATATCCACTATATCTGGTGAAACGGGGAAAGATTTTGACAAAATGTAACAAAAGTTTTGACTTTTTGCCTCGTATAGTATTCGAAATCGAAG
Source organism: Chymomyza procnemis (assembly GCA_035046065.1). NCBI lineage: Eukaryota > Metazoa > Arthropoda > Insecta > Diptera > Drosophilidae > Chymomyza > Chymomyza procnemis. Next base: position 4,324,590 of record JAWNOJ010000013.1, on the reverse strand, counting down.
TATCGCGTATTTATCGCTAATCAAAGTTATGACAAGCATTTTGGAACAAAGGACTTGGGGTCCAGCAAGCATGCTCCTAGTTGTTCCATATTTTGTAATTTTCACATGTATGCCCCTGGCACCTGTAAATATGATCTGCATCTCATTCGATATACCAACAGTTTACATTCACAAAAGTATATCGAAATTCACAGTAGAAAGTTTTCTTGATATTAACGCCTACTAATATCTAATTAATAAATTATTTTTTTTACTAGCTTATAGAAACGAAACCAACTCATTCCCAGCAGTTTTGTAATTTGAAGTCAAAAATAAAAAGTGCAACTAAAAGTAAATCTTTCTATTAACTTAAGCCCAAAGGGCTAGAAACATTTCACAACTCGAAAAAAAAAATTTCTCCTGCTGCGCTGCATTCTCAGTTAATTAAGTTTGGACAGATGCCAATGGCTCAGCGGCAATCAAACAAAAATTGTAATAATAAATTAAAGACAGAAATCAATTAATCAATTTGTTTGCCAATAAACGCCTTAATAAGGCGGCAGCCAATACACACACGCACAGCTGCTCACACATAGATACACACATGTTTTCCATACAGATACATCCGAATGATGATAAATGGTTTTGGTCGAACTGATTCGAGCTTTTAAAAATTTTCACTCGACTAAATAAATTCAATTAAACAGAAACAAATAATTTTTAAAAAGAGACAAGGAAAACAAAAAAAAAGTCCAAATAAAAAATAATCCAAACGAATCAAATATGTATATCCAAAACGTGGGAACATTTTTGGACTTGGTGTTTGATCGGCTCGACAAATATGCGCACATTCACTTGAAAGGCCCCCACCAAAACCCCCATACAACACAAATTAGGAATTCGCCAAAAAGTGGAAAAAAAAATATATATATATAAAGAGCATATAAAATCAGAGCAATGCAACGCGTGCAACATATTTATGCAACATGTTGCAAACACGCGCCGTCAACTACTTGTAAATGTTGTTGTTGTCGCTGGAGTCGCCGACTTAAAAAAAAAATGCTGTTGCTTGTTTATTAAATTTTTCGCGCATTTTCAGCTGGAAAACTTTGACGCAGTCCATAGTCTGAGTCGAACTCTGAGTCTGATTCGAAAACTACGCCTGACATTTTGACGACGTGCAAATATTTATACTGAGTCGCAAAAAAGATATTATATGTGTGTCTTATAGATATAAATAAATATAAAAAAAAGAAATATATACATACGTTACGGGTTTGTAGGTATGTTTATATGTCCGGAGATAAGTTGCAGTGGCTTTCAGGCAACCTGTTGCGGCCTATTGGCTGCTGTGTTTGTTATATTGTATGCGAGGTGGGTTCGATGGGTTTTGATAATTGGTAGAAGTGATTTTACTTTATTTTAATATGTGTCAAAGGGGTTGATCATTTAGGGTCTTAAGAAAAGGATAAAAAATCTACAAGTTTCTTTCCACTTTGTCATTACATTTTTATGAAAATAACTTTTTTTTTGAGTGGACATGACTCATAAAAAATATTAGCTACTAATTCAAAAATTGTCCGTTGCATCTATGTGTGAGTTTTCTATAATAAAAAATGGAATTTCCCAATAATTTTTTTTTTTTGTGCTAAAATTGACTTTTTGAGGATTGCGATTTACCGAAAATAGATTTACCAGAAAATCCTTGCATATTTTTACTTTGTTCTTTATATAAAATTACGATAGCTTGTTTTTCGGGCGTGAACCGAGGCGAAGAAATGAGGAGTGGCCGTAATTTTGTTTTCGAACGCCCAAATTGATAGATTTTTTATACATTAACATTTATTTTGTAATGAAATACTTTTTATAGAAATCTTTTCTGATCAAAAGACGTGACGTACTCTACGGTTGTATAATATCTTTATATAAATTGGGATCGCAGTCATGAATTTGGTATATGGTTAAGGATTGATGTTGATTTAATTTTTGATTTTTTTTAAAGAAATTTTATATAATTATTTTTTTATGTAATATATTTTTATTTTTTCGGGTAACACGTATTTGCTTCTTTTATTTAAAACATGCAGAGCATTTTAAATGGTTATCATAGGAGTTGGTATCTTAGCTATTTCAGGTACATTCTGAAGCATGATGAAAGTGATGTGTTCTTCTGAGTCTTCTTGTGCTTTAGCTGTTGTCTAGCAGGTTGATCGCGAGTACGTTTAGGTCTTTGTGCAGACTCTCGGGGTAACTAGCACTAGAATTCCTTATTAATTCTTGGACCCAGGAAACATTTCGTGGTGAATAGTCATGTTGTCATGGTTTGGGCAACACCCCAAGGTCTTTGTAAGCGCTGTGTTGGAGAAGCTTACAGTATCTTATGAGTCTGGATTTCATAGATAGATTTTAGAAATCAACAGCTGGAGTCTAGATTTGGGCTCTGGGCGCCTGCCTAATAGTCATTGGTATTGACTCAAAACAGCAAGTTCATTGTGAATAGTCATGTTGTTATGGTAGCTCCATGAGCAAGACCCAAGGGCTTTCTCTGCAGGCATTATGTGACACTGCAGTTGATTTAGATTTAGATTTTATAAGTCAGCAGCTTAAGTCTGGTTTTGAGCTCTAAGTTATGAGTAAGGAATTAATCGCTCTTTAGCGTGTTTCCTTTAGAGCAGCATCGGAATGCGGTAGGATAGTCGCCTTTCGAGCGTTATGTTCAGATATTTTGGGGTTTACTGAACTGAGATGCTGATTCCGTTGAGGATGATGTTTGCGCAGTTCTCCTTTCGCGCAGTTTTTTTAAGGTGAGTAAAGGTAGACTGCGTTGAAAATAAACAACAGTGTTGCATCTGTGCAGGCTCGATGACATTCTGCTATGTCTGTAGCATAGAAGAGGCATTATGTGATGATTTGATTCTCTGGCCGCCTACTCATCACATATCTGCTTAATTGCTATCAAAACCACTTATCAAATAGAAAAAACGCTGAAAACTGTGAAAGTTATGTCAGTTATTTCGAAAATCTTAACAAAATATTTATTTCCAAGACTCATTCTTCGTCCCTCGTTTATATGGTATATATATATATACATACAAACAACAACATATTTAGACACATATATATATAAAGCTTATCTGTCACTTTTGGTTTTGGCTATTCTGACTGTGGTTGCCACTTTGTTGATATTTTCATAAGCTTCCAAACATTTGGCAATTGCTTTAGGCTTTGTATAGGAGTGAGCACATACTTATATACTTGTCTACAAGCCCCACAAACATTTTCAAAGCTCATTTGTTGTGATTTTTCTATGATATTTCTGTACGATTTTGTTGCAGTTTTTCACATAACCATAACTTTGCGGCTCACATATGTTGTTATTATTGTTGTTGTTGTTGGGTGCGCTTGCCTCAGGATCGTGACGGACTTGTGCAACAAATTTTGTTGAGTTGCTGCCACCGATTCACTTGCCGCGATTAGAGCAGCCCTAAATATGTGCCAAATGCTGTTAAATTGTTGTTTTGACTTCTGTTGCTTGTTATTGTTGTTTTGGTTTAATATGTCATGTTTGTTGTTGTTGTTGCTGGTGGTGGTGGTGGCAGTTATTCTTGTTAGTTGTTGCTGTCAAAAGTTGCACAGGTCTTATGCAATTGGCTGGCATTTACAGTTGATACTCGTTGCGCCTTGCAACACACTCATCAAAATCCAATCCAAAACATTTTTTTATTTTGCGGTCTATACGCTGTAAGCTCTGCATGTAAACCCGTTTCCAATAAAGCCCCCATTAGTTGACCCATTAAGTCAGTCAAATGTACAACATATGTAAGTCACAATTCGACAATTATCCACTCATTATGCAGTCGGCGTCGACGTCAGCGTTGGTACCGACTGCGCTGCATGCGCCCAAGTTGCAAATGTTGCACAGAAACTTGAGTCGGAAACATTTTAGTATTAGTTGCTGCATTGGTGTTGTTTTTGTTTAAAATTGGTATGCAATCACTTTATTGATGTTCAGAGTGTGCACACCTATAAAAATAAAAATTATTTAAAGTTTAAATTATTCCCCTTGACTATGGTCATTGCTCCAAAAGCGGAGCACAATGAGTTTCCTAGGTAAATAGCGTCTATTTGCTAGCCATGCCACTGCTAGAAAAATGCACCAGTGCTGCTAGGTGGAATCAAACCACCAACCTTTCGATTTAGAGGAAGTAACACATATTTAAGGTCAACACACTATCATTGGAACAAACAAGATATGGAGTAAAATCAAGAGATTCGCTCATGAGAGATTATATAAAAATATTTCATACCCTCTTCCACCTCTTTGCCAACTAAGTTTATGTATTGGCTTAAAATTTCAAAGGTATGTATGATTTTAACTTATTCTGAAAACATGCAGCAAACTTTGATTGATTCAACCCATGAGAGGATAAATTTTTGTCAGTAACTGCAAGTGACTTTTCACAAACTATCGATAAAGAATGAATTCTTAAAAAAAACAGGTTTTTTTTTTTAAAACCTATATATAATTTTAAAGCGATGCTTAATCAAATTAAGTATTTATTATATTAAGTATTTTTCCGTATCGACTCAGTTGCCTATTTAACGCGCTCTCCCACCATCATCTCCCAGGTTTATCATTTTGTTTATTAGTTTTAACACTTTTCACTTTTCCCATGCTGCGTTTTGGCCTCGTCGTACATTCACTTTACCAACTTTTAATTGCCAAATTTGACTTTGTCTTTGGACGTCGTTGCGACTGGCTCTTACATTGTCTCTGCCATTGCCAAACCAAAAATATAAAACCAAATTGCGCCTTCAAAGCTTGTTCAAGCCTTCAAGTTGAGCTATAGCCGGACCTCCTAGGGATAATGCCAACTAATGGCCATAGTTATCGTTATTTTTTTTTTTGCCAGCAAATTTTTATTGTTATCGTTGTTGTTGGTGTTGCTGTTGTTGTTTTAACAAGCTTGCTGTGAATTAGCACATCCACCCAGAGATCTATTCACAATGTTCAACTTTCAACTGGCAAGTGACATACAAAAAGAGCTGCGGAGTGCATAAAAAAAATGGAAAGGCCTTCAAGCCGAAACTCTCCGGCTTAGTTTTTCAATTTGACAGCTAAAAACAATTTTTTTTTATTTTTTTTTTGCGAATTTGTGTGCTCAAACTTTCAAATGCTTAGCCAGGCCAACAAAAATTACTCTGCTCTTGGCTGACGATCGTAACTCTGAAATTTCGAGTATTTGCTTTGGCTTTTGAAGCGGCTAAGCGTATTGGCTCTTGCCATTATTGCAGTTAGCTCTCTGGCTTTGGTAATTGTTGCCGTTGTTGTTTTGGATTTGGTTTTTGTTTTTTGTTTTATATATTTTGGCTAAAAGAAGGTCGCACAAGGTGGTCCAGACAAGTTGAGCCATTGTTATGGTGGCCAATTTAGTTGTTTGACTCGTTATAAGATTTTGGCAAACTTTTAAATTTTGCAAGGTGAAAACATATCATCTTCTAGATCGTAGAGTCAAGAAAAATGTGAAAACCATTTAATGTCTGCATTTTTTTCTAGTAAAAACTTGAACTACAATATTAACTGAACGATTGATCGATTAGTCGAAAATCAACGAATGCCGCAATGGTCACAATATTTTGGAAAATAAACGAGCACTACGTCCATTTTTTGAACAAAACTGCCACATTTAGGGTGAAGCTAAACTTTAAGTGTATGTTGAAACATTGTTACATCCTGAAAACTTAACTGTTTTGCGCGCCTTACGGGCTGGTGGAAGCATTGGACCGCACTTCTTCAAAAACAATGTTGGCCAGAACATTTCAGTCAATTCCTGAATTGAGCAACCATGATGTCCAGAAGCTGTTGGTCCAACCAGTTGGCACAACATTTCACACAGCTCGTGCCACAATCTATTTATTGAAAGACACGTTTGGTGATCGCCTAATTTCATGTTTTGACCTGTTAATTTTCCTCCAAGATCTGTGGATTTATGGGCTATGAAAAGTCATTGTTCTAAGCAGATAAGCTCGAAATGCTTAATCATTTGGAAGACAACATTCGTCGTGTTATCGCCGATATACGGCCACAAATGTTGGAAAAAGTCATTGATAATTGGACGTCCAGATTGCCACAAGATTATCGGATAAATAAAATTCATGTCAATCGACTTATCCATCGTTGTTTTATTGCAATTTAAAGCTATAGATATTTAAAAAAAAACACCCTTTATTATAAAATTAGTTAGTGTAACTAAAAGCATTATCAAATAATGTTCTCCAATGACCTGCTTTATTTCATAATTTACAAACTTAAACTAATAATCTTTAAACTCGAAACTTATTAATATTAAAATACGCAAATTTATTTACTCATTATTTACATCTTGTTGCTATATAATTCTGATTTTTATGTAGATAATATATGTACGTGTGAGTAATCGATAACATGAGACAATAAAAAATCGATGGTAACAATGGCGTCGCTACGCGTTTACTGTACTCCAATTAGAATTTGCTTAATTGAAAGTGAATTTGCGCCGTTGCCGTTAGTTTCACGTGCTATAAAAACTCAAATTTTTTCCATTTTCGCACGTTCATCCTAATTGAATTTATCTATTAATAATCATCGTTAACCTCCACGCAGGTGATGACATAAAAAAAAACAAATATAATATTTTCCGCCTTAATTGACTTAAACAACGTGTGTAAAAGCTTTTTGCCATTCGTTTAAAGTATTTACATTAATTTTATTATTGACAAACAAAATAAAATTAAGGCTAACTTATGTTGCGGGTCACATGGCTAACGTTGCAAGTTGCCGCTTATTAAGTTTAGTTTTTGTCTTGCTTTTTGTTTATATGCTGCGTATGCGCAATATGAATGTTGTTGCAGTGCTTGTTGTTGTTGCTGCGGCTGTTGTTCATGCCACATTCGCTTTTCGTCTCAATTGCAAGACAAATTGCAATGCTTGACAGTTGGAATTTGGCTTTTTGATTGACAACTTGCTGTTGCAGTTAAATGTTTAGATATTTTGTTGTTGTTGCTGTGTGTCATTTGTGGATTTTTTTATGTGGCTTGTTGTTTTTTGGTATATCGATTATGGCCATTGAATGCAAATTTTAAGCAGCCCCAAGCTGTTTATGTGCGACCTCGAAAGTTAATTCAATTATGCAGACGAATGAACTGCCAAAAGTCAAGTCAGTTTTAGCCAAAAGTTACGGCTCACCTACGCCAAGCCTCAAAAAACTCTTGCCAAAATAATTTGCAACAAAAAAAAAAAAAATCCAAAAGACAATTACTTTACTAGCAGTTGGACCAAAAAATGCTATGCCAAATATGTTTCAGATACAATGGATATATTTATTTGTATTTGTAGAATTGTAACGCCCAGAAAAATTTATCAATGCCAAAGCAAAAGTTAAGCGCAATGCACTCAGACAATCAGTGTTGAAAGGTCAACGTTGCGTATGAGCAATATGAGCGAGCAAAAGAAAAAGTTTATGTACAATAAAATTTTAGGTCAGCTCCCTTTTTTAAGGCAATTGTTTTTTGAGTATGAGAAACATAAATGTTTAACGAAAATTTCAGAAAACTTATAATGACGCTTTGAGAACAATAAATACAATAACTACACGGAAAGGCAACTATTTCCATTTCATTATTAAAATTATGATCACTGTTCTAAAAAAGATCATAGAGATATATCTATTCGTAGTTGTTCGAAGAGAATAAGGACCTACAGTGTTTGGCCAATGACTTGAAAAACGTAAAGTTGTATCTTTTCTAGTGTCCACAAATACAAATTTAAAAAAATACTCATGAGCAGGTGCAACTTCTTTAAAAAAAAAATTTAAAAGAGTATCCTGAATATAATCTGAAGATTCACATATTTGGAAACCGTCTAAGTCATCAAGTAAATCTTGCATAAAAAAATAGAAAGGGATCTTTCTTTTGCATTATATCTTTCTGGAAAGTATTATTTCCATTTAAAGACCTATAAGATGTTGCGGAAAAATTAAAGAGGCGCCCCTAATCACCCTTAGAATATCGGATTACTAACTAATTTATAAGCAGCAAAGAAAGAACTAAGGAGATGTGCTAGATCTTCGGAGTTACTTCTATTATTACAACGATTTGAGATAAGTTTTTACTATTCCAAAATACGAAATCGAAGTAAGCGAAGTAAGTAATCTAGATCATTAACGAGCGAGCCACTTTGATTAGGTTAGATCCAGCTAAGTTGGTATGCTTAATTTACGTTCAGTCAGATGTCTGTCAAACGTTAGCTGAAGCTTGCTTTAGACATAACAACGGGCTAACGGTATCCAGATAGATAAACAGAGTTGCTTTTTCGTTAACCGTTTCTACGATTCTTCATCTCAATTCAGTGAAGCAACAACAACAGCAACAAGGTATATCAGTCCGTGTGCCATATCTAACTAACAATGAACATGCGACAAATGGACGGACGACAAATGTTGCCAAGTAAACAAACAACTTCATGGGCGACGTGCAAAAATTCAATTGCTACAAGTTGGCAGAGACATCAGCGCCGAAGAAGCAACAAAAATCAACCAACGATCTTCATCGTTGTTGTTGTTTGTTGCAGCGTCAACATCGTCAAGTTTTATGCATTTGTCAGGCTACACTTCAGGCGCCGCCTCAGTCAAATCTTTAGAAGAGAGAAAAAAAAAAAGAAATACAAACGACTTAAAATGTCAGTCAGCGCAGTGACTGCGCTGTTTGCGCTGCTGCTGCCAGCAAGTCGTGTCAATGCTGCCCACCTTCTGCGCCAACTTGCAACATCTCCTTAACCCACAAGTTGCACGCTGAACTCTACTTTCTTCCGTCATCCGCTTGGCTTGGCACTGCATTTTGACAAGAGTTGAAATGTATCTTTCACCATTTTGCCAAGGCAAAAGCAGAGTCACTGTCTTGAGATACTTTGCAGCGCTCTCACTCCGTGTTTTGCGCACTCATCTCACTCACTCACTCACTTACCTCACCTCACTTAGCTCACTCAGTGTGTCAGTCTTGGCAAGAGCTCAAAATTACTTGCAGTTGAAGCTGGACGAGACTCTAATGCAATATCATTCATCTGTAGCGGGCTTAAATGAGCTGCATACTCAGCTGTATGGGCAAGCTCTAAGTTGCAGTCCAACTGTGAAAAGCCATTTTCTCCAATTTCCTACAGTGGCCCCGCTACACCTTTGAGCACCAGACCAACATTTTATTTCGAACTTTTAGCTTATTTTCGTTAAGCTATAATACTCTGTATTCGGTCGAGGGTGTTATGATTTTCTGGAACGCTTTGTGGCTCATTAAAGTAGTTAATGGGAGTAATTATTGCATAAGTCATCTTGAATATTTTTGAGTATTTGCATAAATATAAAAGTGATTCGTTTGGTTAGTCTTGAAGCATGAACCTTTATTCCTCCATCTTTCTGGAATCCGCATTCTGCGTTGGAAAAACTACCCATCTTTCGAGGTGATCCAAGCATTATTAACCCAATTGTTGACTTCTTTATATGAGTGGATGCGCGCTAGATCGTGAGTCGTCGATCGAGAGATGGGTTAAGATCCCCCATTGCAGTGTTTTCCGGTTTTTTTGTTTCTTGACAACTTTTACGACGTGGAGTCGAGAATTTGTCATATCTTTACTTGTATTGTGGCCATTTTACTGTTAGCTTTAGCAGCCCAAAATAAATCACACCAAGCTGGTCCTACGAAAGAGGCAGATGATGCGCTTCAGTTACGTTGCGCTGAAGGAATATATTGGTTAAAACATTAGAACAAGTGAAATCTTTGGCCAATAAAATTAGCTCAAGTTGATCAAACCAATTAAAGCGTATTACTGCTTCGTGGTAAAATCTTTTTAAGCATTGTTTTTATTATTTTGCTTTTAACTTCAACTAAACAATCAACTTTTCAAATGGTTTTTCTTTTTCGTTTTTTTTTTTTTTTTTAATTTTCCTCTCTTTGTCGCTCTCTTACCAACGTTTCTCTTTGCATTGCTTTTCCCAGTTAGTGTTCGTTGTTATTGTTGTGATTGTTTTTGTTGGCTGCACTTTTTTGACGGCTTTTATTGTTTGCCAATTTCTGGCCGTGCAACGAAGCATTCCAAGCAGGCAACGCACCGGCAAGCAAACAACAACAACAACAACAACAGCATCAACTGTTTTGACCGCAATGCGTTCCCTTACACCGCTGCACCGACCCATAAGCATGCGAGTTCAATTTGAGCGTCTAACTGGTTGGCTGCCACACTGCGCACTCCTCTCAAAGCATTGCCATGCCCAGAAACTACTTATTCATGGTAAATCCGCTATTCCCAATGTTTTGGAGTTGCATGAGGAAGCGTTTTGTGTGTTGTTGTTGCTGCTGCCGCCGTGTCGATCACTGGCCAGCGAGTTCTTCGTTGAAGCTGTTTCTCTGCTATTTAATTTTACCAATGCAATTGACTTATTGTTGTTTCTCTTTAGTTTTTGTTGTTGTTGTCGCTTTTTTAAAGATTTTCTTTTTATTTTTTGTTGGCCATTTCGCTTGCTCCAACTTTGACGTTGTCGACGCAAATTGCCGCTAACCTGCATGCAGAATGCACTGACCCCCTTGCTTAGCCAACTTGGCTTAAACCTGACCATGTTGCCCCTAGCTGCGCTGTCCCGTTTGCTAGACTTCTTTCTTGACTGACTTGTAGAGAGCTCTTAATTTTTGTTGTTATTTTTTTGTTGCAGTTGTTGTTGTGCTGCATGTCTACCATATAGATATCATTTGGCTGGCAACTGTCACTCTAACATCAACGTTCAGCTGGCAAATTGGCGTTGCCGTTGTTGTTGTGCTTAATGTCGTTGTTGTTGTTGCATTTCCAATTTATGTTTAAATGTTTTTGGCAGCAACAACAATTGGGTTGCATTTAGACACAGGATACAGATTTGATCAGCTGTTGCGTATATGTGATATCTTAAAGATACAAAACTATCTTTGAGCTAACATTTCATGTCGAACTAATAGTAATTTTGCTTGTAAGCAAAATATTATTTTACTTGATCTTTAACATTATTTCCATCTTGCATATTTTTTAATCGCTGCGCTTATTCTTTTAAAACTCACTAATTTAGAGCTTAATAAATTTGATAGTAAATGGTCGTTTTAGCATAGTTTTCTTGATTCAATTTTATGATAAGACCATCATAGGCATATTTGCGAATCTCTTCTATAAACTTTTAGACAGAATTTTTTTTTTAAAGAATTTCCAAAGTTCTCTTTAATATTATTTTGCCTACAACCGAATTCAACCATAGACTGAGTATCTTGGCTTCAGTCACTTGATATTCCCAAAGTGTCTGGGGTTTTGCAAGCTTTGTTGATCTTCTTTGATCGTATCAAATGCTTCATGTGTTTGTTCTTTCATTTTTTTTATAGAATTCATACTTTTTATAGAAATTTTCAATGAATTTACAATTTTGCTTGCTATTACTCAGTCGGATTACAAACATCTTATCTGATAATATTAATTATGGAGTGTAACTTTAACACGGCGGTGTTTTCCAGACCCAGTTATCTATATTAAATTTTCTAAATTTTATCTTCTTTTTTTATATATATATTTTGTTTTTTTAACAGCTGTTTAAAGTAACAATTCAGCTTATTTTGAAATCAAGAAATATTTTTTCCTTGCAAATTCTACTCAATGTGATATATATGGAAACAAATCGAAATCGTTTTTCCTTAAGGGAATTTAGCGCAATAGTTTTATATTTACCGCGTCAACCAAATAAATTTTTCGCTGTATGGTCGATTATTGTTTTACGGGTAAATGTGAACCGTGACCTGTAGGTGTATAGGGGTGGCCCTCCAGGAGCCTACGGTTTTGCGAAATAAAGTAGAATATTAAGTTAAATACCATTCCGGAAATAGCATTAGTTTCATTATGGGTCAGATTCAAGCGCACTTTTTTTAACTTAATTTTGCTTCACTCTGCGCCTTTTGGTATTTCAGCCAAAAATTTATGTCGTCTTACTTTTGTCCTTGATATCTTGTTTTGTTGTAATTAAACTAAGTATAATATTTGTGTATGCAGATCAAACCATCGACCAATACATTTTCAAAACACTTTTCTGATAGAGACAGCTTTGTGCATTGGTAAAGACTCAGCAGGATATCTTAGCTACTTTGAAACTAAATCGTGAAGTATAAGAAACACGTTTTGCTCATCAGAACTTTAGAGCTTTTACTTTATTGTCTTGTTTTATTATTGCCTTTTGCTACTGACATTTCCTGGAAACGCCTGACATTATGTCAGCTACACTGACATTTTATTAGATTTTATTACAAAATATAAACTTAAAATGCTTTTGGATGTTGTAAAGCTTTCTAACACAATTGAACCTTATATTTAATATACTTATATTTAATATACAAAACCGTCCGTATTATTCATTGAAGCCATATAGATTAGTTGTACAACTTTTTTCGAATAGGTGTCTCTAGAGTTAAATCGATATTTATCTACTGAAATCGATATACAATAATCGTGTAACTGGCGACAAAGAATGGGTTCAGAAAATCGTGGGATTATTTCGGACAAGCCTTCAAGTCGACAGCGAAATCCAATATTCGTTGCCGTACTCTGCATTGGATGGGACAAGCTAGGTGAAAATATATATTAATACAGGGTATATCACAGGATCGATACCGAACGCGGTTGATGCGTTTTAGACGAGAACTAATGGAAAACGGCCACAACACAACAAAGTCATTCAGCAATATCTCAATGCTCTAGGTTTGAGCATTAGAAAAAAAATGATCAAAAAATGGAAACTGGGAATTTTTACCTTTACGTCATAATCTCCAAACATTGCCCTTATTTGACTACTACCTGTTCCGATAATCTAGTCTAGCTAATAAACACTTTGGGTTTTATGAAGAAGTCACAAATTGGATTGATACTTGGAACAACTCGAAGATGAGAAATTTGGGCGAAAGTAGTTGAAAACAATGGCCAGTATTTTGAAACGTATGTACTATATGTAACTATTTTCTTGGTAAACAAAAAAACGATAGCAAAGTTATAGACCCAATATTATCTTAAATACTAGCTTCAATTCAGCATTTATAAATTCAAGATCTTGAACAAATAAATTCTTTAGCTTAGTTATAACAAATTCTGACTCTCTATAAAAAATCAAATTAAAGTAACGTTCAAATATTAATTACAAATCAAAAGTTATCTTTTATTTTAATATAAACATTTGACCACGCTTAAGTGTGCCCAGACCCGGCTATGGTATACGATTCCGATAACATTTATTATACGTACAAACATTTCAAATGCTATTAACTTTATTAACAAGTGTCAAAATATGCAAATCAAACAAGTTGCCAATCGGATTTGCATTTTGTGGCTTTATTTTAAGAGGTTTTAAATTTAAATTGCCTGCTACTTGGTTAGGTATGAATAACAGCAACAACAACAGCACCCATAGCAACCATAACAACAACAATAACAGCAACAACCATTGCAAATATTTGAAAATAGAAAATTATAACGCGAATAGACAAAGCAATCTTAACAACAACAAAAATGTGAAGAACTGGCACACTACAACAAATACTAGAAGAAACACAAGATGACGCAGAAGACGAGCTAAAACTGAAGAAAACGAAAAAAAAATAAGACAGCCAGCCATTTACAGTTAGTTGATTGTGCCCATTTCATTTGTAAACTTTTAGATTGTTTTCCCTACAACTAACAACAAAAAAAACAACACCAACTACAATGAGCACAACAATAAACAACAACACCAAAGCGAGATGACAGACAAAAGAAGCCAACGAACTAAGCAGAAACGAACACATTGAGCAGCAGCTTCCATGTCTCCAAAAAAAAAGCCAGAACAAAAACAAAATGTGTCGAACTTAAAAAGTTGGGAGTAGCCGAATACGAGATGCTCGCAATAAGAAATTATGAGAAGACCTCAAACTAGCTTGAAAGAAATTTGTTGGGAGGACTTTAGGTCTTCAGGTTTATCTATTGTATCTAATTGCATGGAACGTCAAAATATTAAGAATGTTGCAACCACAAAAATTTACTGTCAATTACGAAATCCTAAAATCGAAGCAGTAGTTACTTGTTCATACATATAAGTATAACAAAGTACACATTTTTCCTCGATTATTTATCATTTTATTGAAGAAGACTTTAAATCCTGCAGTTTTTTCATTGAATCTTACAATTCCATATTATAAAAATGGCAATTCTCCAGAAATGTAAATTTCTTAATTTCTCCATTATTCTATTTATAGATATGTAACTACGTATTCATACATTTGGAATGCTTATTGTTTAACTAAAGACAACTTAGTCTTAAGGTCTATCAGTTCTGTTTAATTTAAACATTGAACTCAAAAATATAGAAATCAGGTAGAAAGGAATATGCATCCAATGTATTTGTGCAGACTAGACTGACTAATATCTTTGCAGCATCTTAGTTCCGAGTCCGTTTTGAGGTCTATCAGTTGAATCCAATTTGAATATAGTTGTCAGCAATTTTATTGTCAGGATTTTCCGAAATTGCTTTGTTTCAGCTTTCTGGAATTATTTTTTATATTTTTGCTTTTACCTTCGAGTACAAAAGCTATTGATATCCGAATTGGAAATTCCAAATTTTTTAGTGGCTTCATTGCAATTATGGCCAATTCCAGTTTTAAAAATAAATTGTGTTCAGTTGGCTCTATTTGAATTCAGATTTCGTCGTAAGGAATAAAAAGAAGTAAGCATTTTTACTATTGGCATTCAAAGTTAAAAATGTAATCACAAACGAAGCTTATTTTCGCTGCAAACGTCTTTCCTAAGTTATATGATTTTATAAATACGACAGTATTTTCCTTGCCATCTGAAAAACATCTCCCACACAAATGCTTGTCCAAATTACATATACCCCATATCTGAAGCTATAGTGTATTAAAAGAATCACTGGGCCCTGCAGCAATGGATAAAGATGCGTGGAAACGGTCAACGGTCAGTTAAAAAGTGTCGGTATTTTATAGATGGGCGGGACGCAGTGTACGACTTGGCTCGCCATAACAAAAGCTAGTTGAGCCAGCTGCTCAGACGCGCTCTCTGAACAAAAATATGCCAAGCTGATGAAGCAAACGATTTATGAACCAATTTACAAATTACCAGAAAGCGGCAAAAATCTCTGCACCTCCCTTCTACGCGTTTTATAAGCATACTAAGCGTACTCAGCGGGAGCTCGACTTGAACAATGGTGACTTAAGAGTCTACACCCCGTTCTGGACAGAAGCTGTGTTTGACCAACTCCAAACAGATGCCATTGACCAAGTAACGAGTCTACATAGCTGAAAGCACTTGTTGTTTAACTGCTCACTTTATGATACTCTCAGGAATGGGCAGGTCTATAATAGTTTTCGCAACTTGTTTGTGACGCATTTAAGAGCGGGCCCCTTTTCGGTATAAATGCTTTTTGGTACACTTTGCTATGCATTGTGAATCATCTTGTGGGCGTTTTTTTTTACTAAAGTTAAATGAGCATGCATGATGAACTGAGCCGTTATTATAATTTTCGTATGTACAGTTTCCCAAACTTATTAATCTTTTTAATTTCCTCGCCAGAGTATACTCAGAGCAAATGCTCTAGCATTGTACAAATGGTTTATGGAACTTGATTGCTATAAGTGTCATACCTTCCATAACTAGGCAAAAATTAAAAGGATATTCTAAGCCACATAAGTATCTTAAATTAATAAAATGAATTATAATTTCATAATTAGCAAAAAATCTTTCTTTTAGCATTCAAAGCTGCTTCGAAAAGGGCTTTGACAGTTTAATCTTATAAAAGATTAACGTAAAAAAATTTTAAAAATATTTAAAAAATAAAAAAAAACTTATACGTCCATCAAAACTATTTCGTTAACTTCAAAAGAGATTTACTTTGTTGTTACACTTGAAGCGAAAGGTAAATAATCGAAAAAACACAAATTTGATAAAAGTGAATATTAGATAATAATTATTATTCATATTTCTTTCGTTTGCTTCAAAAGCGCCTTTTCTTCAGGGTTTTTTATTTATTTATTTTACTTTATTGCTTAAACTAAGGTTCTGTACACTACTAAGCGATTAATTATCGCCAAGTGTCGATTTTTATCGTTGATCGATGTTGCAGCAACGCCTAGGAAAGTGTATTAAAACTTTGTTTGACGATACTAATATAATGCGATTTTCTTGCAAATATTGAAATTCACTTTGACGCTGAACGATTTGTTCGATTTGGCTGAAGTTAACCTTAGTCTGAGGTTCGCATTTATACACTGGACTTGCTTCGATCGTCTGCTATTGTTGTTCTTGTTATTGTTCTTGTTGTTTGCTTTAGCCGCATCTTCATTTCGTTTTATTAGTATTTTTTTTACAGCTTTATTGTTGCCATTATGCCATTGTATAAGTGTATCTGTATCTGTTAATGTATCTTTGTATCTGTATCTTAGTGTCTGTGTTTGCGCATGTGTGACCCCGCTGACAGCATTTTGTAGTTATTAACAAAGTCTTTTGGGCAATTTGTTTGATTTTGTTTTGTGCGCCTGTGTACAAATATTAAGCATACGCATTGTTGTCTGCCCCGCATTCAAAAGCAGCGCGTTTAACAATTTAAGATAAAGAAAAGTTCTTATCAGTTAATGTTAAGCATTATTTTTTCGGCCAAATGAACTTGAACTGCAGCTGCTGCGTTTGCAACTGTACAAAAGTTGTCTGGATTTTAGCCAGCTGCATTTTTTTCTCACACTTTGTACCCACACATACACACACGCACTCATGCACAGATACAAATTTGCCTGGATACTTGAGTCTTATAATTTGGCCGATTTTGTGGCTCTTTATATGTACATAATGTACATAATCGTATGGATGTCTGTATATAAGTAAATGCAGCGATATGCTGTTCATTTCATTTACTTGCGCTTGCTTTGCCTGTCGCCGTTTACTGTCTTATGCTTTATTTTATACTCTTTTTTTAAGTTCTTGGAAATTGTGCAATGTTAAGGTATGGGTGAGTGTGTGGTGTATGTCTGTGTGTGTGTCTGTGACCATGTGTGTGAATTTGCTCCATGCCAATTGCTGGCTGCAGTCTGCTTTACGTTTAACTCTCTGCCTTGGCTACATCTTAGTCTCATTTATGTCTCTGGTCTTAGTATCTGTCTCTATAACTCCCTCTTCCGCTCTGAAGCGCTGCTGTCTGTTCACCTCGAGAATTCAATTAAAATGCCACCAACTACAATCTCGTTCATACAGCGTACAGTCAGTTAAAACTAGAGATGGGCGTGAGTGAAATGTAACAGATGCATAAAATCATAGTAATTTTTCAGCTAAATGCATGTTAAAACATTTACTGATTGAAAATTACTCTACAGTCAGGCAACTAAGTCGTAAACTTTTGAAATCGCAAAAAAATATAAATTTCTTCAAAAGCGTTTTTAAAGTTGAAGTTCATGAGTTAAGCTTTTTGACATATATATAAAGAGATTTATGCTATTTATGTCTAGACCAGATATGGGTTATTATATTGCTATAAATCCCTAAAAGAGTTATCAGAAATATTTTTAAGTTTGATTTTTTATGTGAGTTTTAAATTCAAGTGTAGTTTTTTATATGTATAAAGACTATTATGAGAAATGCATTAAAATTTAGAGCTTTAAGCTGCCTCACGCGTGAGCCATTTGGGCAATTCGTGCCACGCAGCTTACCCAAAGCGCCGCCATCACTAACTTTAGACGAGACAATGCAGACACAGCCAGGTCAGACATCATTCAACAGTGCTCTGGTCTGTTGAACTCGCCACATTTAAAGCTAGCTGCGACGCCAACGACGCAACTGCGATGCCAGCAGTGGCTGCGACTTCGTCTTTATTTCAAATGTTATTAATTTGTGAAAGTTCTGTTACGCCCCCTGCCTGCTTCAGAGCGCTTTGGCACCTGCTGTTCCTTAGCCCACTCTCTTAGCTGCATCCTGCTCACCTTAGCCCCCCTCCCGACAAGTACGCCAAGTTGCTGTTTTTGTATTTGTTTTTTATTGTTGCAGCAAAGTCAAAACGTTTTGTTTGTTTACCATGCAACCGCAGCCGCAACAGCAGCCCCAGCAGCAGCAATCATGTTCGACATGCGCTTCAACGCCCGTCTCCACCTGACAACGCCAACAACAGTAACAAAAACAACCACAGCAACGCCAACAAACAACAAAATTTGAATTTCAAAACATAAGCAACAAGCTGCGACTGTAGCTGGAGCTGGAGCTGCGGCTGTCCGTGGCGAATACGATCTTGTCGCCGTGATTAAATTAATTTACTCACGCTCACGCTTTCATTATCAGTTCGCTCGATTGGTCACTACAGTTAGCTGCTCTTGGCCTGGCCTGTATTAAACTTGGCTATATATGTACGCTCTGTAGTTGGCCGGCTTCGCTTTGGGGTGTCGCTTTTCAAACAAGCTGCGAATTTGCATTTTATTGACCATTAAATGGCTCATTTTTTATCGCCACTTGTTGCCAACTTGCGTTCCGTTTGTAATTTCGGTTTTTCTCTTACGCGCGATAAGCTCAACTAAATGCAAAATTGATCAAGGACTTGGTAAACTGAGAAAACAAATATTTTGTCACATTCAATTTGATAGCGCTCATTACGCTAAGCGATATCTTAACTTTTTGGCTGTAATTTATATGGAAATATGCAGTTAAGTTAGTTGGCTTAAATGCAGTGTTGAATAGCAGCGCATAATCAAGTAGTTTATCAAGTTGATTAGGTCTTGATGTGGTCCGTAGCTTTTGTATTGTTGGTCATTGAATGGGCGGGCATAAAATTGTATCGACAATAATGGGTGTTCCCCAGTAATACTGCAGTAATCCAAGCCAAAACAGCGAGTTTACTTCCACACTTGACAATATTTTGGCACGTGGTCAATATCATTGCCAGCCCATTAGAGAGAAGTTGGAAGAAACCCAAATATCTTCATATTTTGTATATATAATGAAGATCAAGATAAAACCAAGAACTTTTTAATATATTAGCATGGCCTAGAGTCAACTAGTAGTTATTCGACGGAAATGTTTAGCCTTTTAGATATTTCGTCAAATTTAAATGTGAAAAAATAGCGATAAGATATAAACAAAAAACATATCGTCAAATATTCCTTGTCAATGGAAATATAATAACAAGTTGTATGCATTAAAAAATCTACAGTTTTTTTTTTTAAATTTTCGCCTTAATGACAATTTTCTAAGCATATAGATTGGATATAAAAAATGTTGCTACCAAAATAATATTGAGAATTCGATAACATTTTATTAAGATAACAAAAAAATTACAAAAACAACTGATAAGAGAAAAAACATCTTGTGAAAATTGCTACCGCTTTGAAATGAATAGAACACCAAATTCTGAGAACAAACTCACTGTTATAGGCATTTCATAATTTTGATAAGACAAATTCTTGCAAAATTTTGTAAAGTATCTTATCGCTACTTAGTCAAAATGTGATTCATGGGAATGATGAAATTCATAATTATTCCAAGGCAATAATAGATCTGAGTAAGATAAATTGGAATAATATCTGAAAAAAAACTTGAAGAGAATTTTATATCTTTGTACAGTAGGATGGATATGTTTGTATTTCTTGACAACACAAAAATGTACAGAACACATAGGTCTTGAACTTTATAAATCACGCCCATTAAAAGTTCAACCATAAAAAATGATTAATTAAAATAAAATTGTTAACATTATTTTTTCAGGACATTTATCGATAACAGTTCGCGTCATAAGCTTCAAAATGTCAGTTTTTGAGCCGTATTCGGCTTAAACAATTCAAAGAAAAGGGCGGCGGAAGTTCATCGATTGCTCTTGCTTACAAAACTTAAAGAATAATGGTTCAGACACCGTCCGGCATGGCGACAGTTTCCGAACCTGCAGAATTGGAAATATTACTTGACCAAGAAGCCAGAAGACTAACTTGAAACCGAGAAATGTTGATGTCAAAAGTTAGTAAAATGTGCATATTTTCTATTTTCTTTAATTTTAACTTTAACTTATAAACTTGATTTCTTATTTTAAATTGCATTTTCTTCAATTTCAATGTTGCATAAGTTTGCATCAAAAACTTCAAATTTTACCAAAAGTAAAAAGAAAAAAATATATGATATAGCAAACTGGTTTTATTATAAATGATTTGGCTCATATTTTTTGCTACTCTCTCACCTCGTTTAATAGTATATCTTTTTTTCTCCTCAAATTAATTCGCTAAATAAACAAATACAAAAACATTATAAGACAAAAAAAAACAATTTACAACAAAAACAAAAGGCAACAACAGTATGCTGTTTGAGTGCGCACAGCAAGATACGGATACAGCTATAGCAACATAGATACAAAACAGAGCGCAGATACAGATACATGCAACATTGGCCAATTGTATCTTTGATTTTTATTGTAACTTGGTGTGCGTGGCAGGTAGCACGGTCCATCCGTCCGCGGGCTCCAACTGTCACTTTGTCCAATTGTCCATTACATACATTTGTTGTTGTCTATGAGATTGCTCATTGCGCAGTTAATTTGTTCATTCGCTCAATGCGTCAATACAATTTGACTTTCACTTATTTTTGTTTTTAATTTTTTTCGTGCAACAATAACAAAAACTAACAAGTCTTAGCCAAAGCTATATTACGCAATGTCGCAGCTTAAAGTTTGTAATGCCCCTCAGCAGGACCTGTCAGAAATTCGTAGAATTGACAGCGATTTATAAAGTTTTTAGGTTTTTGTAAGTCATTTATTAAATCATCTTTTAATTTATATTTGTATAGGTTCGTTAGGATCCCTAATTTGCACAATTGTATATATATACATAAAATAGTACGAGATTGTGAAATATAGACAAAGTAGTCTGAGGACTATATATGGTTTATAAATCATTTTTATTCAAATAAAAATTAATGCCAATTTTTACCATAATCCTAAAAATGTGTGATCTGATTAATTGACTTATTTTCATTGTTGTGGACAATCTCTACAAACAAAATGCAGTTTCAAATGTCAAACAGAATAGAGTAAAGAGTTTTCGAC
This sequence comes from Chymomyza procnemis, assembly GCA_035046065.1. Classification (NCBI taxonomy): domain Eukaryota; kingdom Metazoa; phylum Arthropoda; class Insecta; order Diptera; family Drosophilidae; genus Chymomyza; species Chymomyza procnemis. The sequence goes on along the minus strand of JAWNOJ010000013.1, from coordinate 4,303,492 downwards.
TAGGGTTTTTTTCGCTTACGTTTGGAGTTGTTTCTTTTTACACAAGACGAAAGGACTTTATTATTATTTTAACAAAATGAAACAACTCCAAACGTTAGCGAAGAAATACCGAAATCAAAACCTATTTACAAAATAGTTAAGAATAATAATTACGAAATAGGAAAAATTAAGAATCTAAAACTATTGATGCTACTTATAGCATATGTATCTAAGCAATTATTTAACGGCCTTGATTATATAGATATACACTACAATTGTTGTACCCTACTGCTAATAGTACGCGATTTGTTGACATGGGCGCAGCAGTCGATGAATCAGCTGTGGCAACAAAATTTATATACTACATGGCAACTAAACGGCAGCGGTGTTGGCAACTGGGCTGCTGCAGATACAGATGCACATACAAAGATACAACAACACTCGTACAAAATGTATCTCAAAGATACGATTTCTTTTAGGTTTTGTTTTTTCGGGTCGTTGCTGCTGTTGCCGCTGCCACCATCGCCGCCGCTGCTGCTTGACGCGCGCAATTGATGTTGTAACATGGCTACCATGAGTAGTGCAACATGCTTGCTACAGAGCCCGGAATTTCCCTCCTGTCTAACCCCCGTCATACATATAGTTGCCACCGCCGCAAAATGTGTGACATAATCTGTGCAGCCTTCGATGGCGCTTGTTTCGTGTATGTGTGTGTGTGAGTGTTTGTGTTTTTTTTTGGGGCAAGGGGAAGTTGCAGGCAGTCGCAGTCATTCAATAAGTCAGTCTGCTTGGCTCAGTTCAATGAACCGAACGTTTATTGTAAAACAAAGCAACAACAAAATCAACCAGCACTTATATATACATATGTATATAATATACAGATATATAAAATACATATATTTGTTGCCTTTTTTTAAGCCAATATGTTACAAATTTTTGTAGTTTTGTTGCTGCCTGTGAAATCATTTACTGGTTTTGGCCAAAAACAACAACCAAACAACAACAGCAACTTTGCAAAATTTGTTGTTATAGCGCTCGTTGACAATTTCGCACCTCAAAGCAGTCCACTCAGCCGTAGCGAGGGTGATCAAGCTCAGGTTAAGTCTATATAGTTACTATATATATATATATCTATATATAATTGTACATCAATATAATGTGCCGCTGCTCGTTATTGTTATTGTTGTTTTTCGTGTACATCGAAATATTTTAAGCAATAAAATATGTAAATAACATTCAGTTGTCATTTTAAGTGCGACTTTTTAACTCTTCTCAAGTGCCAAGTATTTTTCCATCAATAATTGTTTTGCAGAACCTCCAAAGTAATCACAAAAATAAAAAATAAAAATATCGCATCGTAAGAGCGAGCAAAGGCATTTTAATTATTTGTTTAAAAATTAATTGGATGTTTTTTTTAATAAAAATTCAAGGAATTCGCAGATTTAACAAGTATTCGTACTTAATTGTTATAAAACTAATTCCTCAAGGCCGTTTTTAAATAGCTAGATTTTCTACGTAAATAATATTTATATTTAAAAATTATTCGCAAACTACTCGGCCAAGCTATATAAAGATTTTTGCTCTAAATTATTAAATAGCTAAGTCACAATCGATTGTTTGCTAACTTTAACTTTTTAGTGGCCATTTGAATTCCACCATTTTAAAAAATAAAAAAATATATTTATATATAAATATTCAATTCGAAATTTTTTAATATTGCGAAAAATTTTCGTTAAAATAAATAAAATAACGTATCTTCTTAAAGTTTACATTTTGCATCTGAATCTATAAATATATACATATATATATACAAATATATAAAAAACAAAACAAATTTATTTATTTAAAATACTAAATACATTTAAAAGAGACAAAATTATTTTTTTTTGTATTATTTACTAATTTTTTTTAATTTTAAAAATACAAAATAAACATCATTATCGTTTTTAATATTTATTGTTATTGATAAATGCTGATCTTTTGTATTAATTATTGTTTTTTAAAAAAGAATTGGATTTGAATTTACTGAAACCACTAAATGACAGAGCTTTTTTTTGAAAGTATTTTAAAAATTACAATTAATGAAAATATTTACTACTAAACTTTGCATTTAAATTAATTATTATTTTGAAAGTATCATTTTCTAAGGAAATTAATATTTAGGTTTTAAAAGCAAACAATTTTATAATTATAATTACTTTAAAACAGCTATATTAAACCAAAATTCAAAACCAAATATTATTTTTTTCCGTAAGAAAATGATTTTAGTCAATTCATGGCCAACTACGAGGGTTGCCTTTTATATTTCGCGTTTCCTAGTGTAGCGCTCTGGTAACTGACAGCGCCAGCGTAAGGTTAGGCATTTTTGAGGTTATACGCACTTTGAGCGTTATTTGTGCTTTACAGTAACTTAAAATGTTATATCGGCTAAAAAATGGTATTAAATCGTTCCATTTTCGAGCGATTCTTTTTTAAAACTTCCGACGTGGATTGCAACTAAATTCAATCTCCCCCCAACCCCCCCCCCCAACCCCACCCCCCCCCAAAATTTTTAACCCCTATTTTTTTTATTCTTGTTTATTAACTTAAAATATAAATAAATATTTTTTGAGCATATAAATCAACTGTATAGGTTAGGTTAGGTTAGGTTATATATAATATTATATTAGTTTTGTTTTAGTTAATTAATTATAGTAATTATTTTGTAATAATAATAATAAAATTCATTTCATTCCAAACGATAACAGCTGTGCTCTATTTTGTTTTATAATTTAGTTATTTTACAAACTAAAAATTGTTTTTAAATTGTTTATAAGTGGAATAGTTTGAAATTAAATATTTTGTCCATGTCAACATACCATGCCTCCATTACATTGAAATTGATTTAGTTCTAAAATTTGAAGTTGACAAATTTTGAATACTTCTAACTAAGCTTGTTTTTACATAACTTTCAAATGATAATGCTTAATTTTCACACAAAAAACGATGACCACAAAATTGTTTATTATAGTTTCACATTGAAAAAACATTTTTAAATAATTGTTGGGAAATTTTGCACAAACAAGGCAATGGCAAATTAACATGCAATCAGCTTGCGGCGCCCTCTGTCGACGAACGCGTTTTAAATAGTTATGAAAATTGCGAGCATTGCGCTCATCATGAAGGTAACCATTGCATACTCTAGAAAGTCCAATGACAAAGTTATAACTAAGTTAAAATTAAATCAAGCAGTGGCAGGCTTCACTTAGAAGCTCATTATAGTGCACAAAATAAAATTTCTGGAGTGGAGAAGGTCTAGTTGAACTTTAGCGTATGTGAGCTTGTAAACTTACCGGAAACTCTCTTATCAGCATTGCAAAAACTGTCGTACTTGTTTGATTGATTTCCTATAATTATCAAGAGTCAGAACAAAGTTTGTGCGTAGAACAAACTTCGGCATAAGCTTAGGTAAACTAGGTAACATTTACTTAAATCGTGTTACAGTTTGACCAATTCTCCTGCATCCTGTCAAAATCTTCTTGAAAATTCCCACCTTCCTGCGATTTGACCTAAAATGCACTAAGAAGTCACCATCAGCATATGTGCACCCAAAAGTATCCAATACTCAGTAAACACTTTATAAGAGTATTCACTTATCTAACGCATTTAATAAGACAATTCGGAATTCTTGTAGCTTGTCCATTGCTCATTTTGTTCAGGAATTTACTTACCATAATAATAGTTTGAATGAAGCCAACTTTTAATATGATCTTGGCCTTTTCATTTCGTGTGCAATAGTAACAAAAGTAACAACAGCAACAGCAGCAGCAGCGAGATATCTGACAACATAAAACAATGGAAATTCATTGGACGCTTACCAAGTTGCTTCTGGCCAAAGGCAAGGTTGTTGTTTGTTATAGTTGTTGTTGTTTTATTTACTTAACCCATTGCTGCCACAAAGACTTAACTTCACTTGACTCTCCTTAGCTTACGGTGAGAAATTAGCTGCTTTAGTTATTATGATTGTTGTTTTAGATCGTCACTTGACTGAGTATTTAGTTATATTGTAGTTGTTGTAGATTATTTCCCCCATTTTTTGCATTCTCTGCTTTGACTTTGACATTGCTTCCGCTTCCGTCGACAACAACAACAGCAACAATGGCTACAATAATAATTATTGTATTTTGCGTCAGTTTATTCCCTATAAAGTTGCTTATACGTAGTTGTTGTTGCTATTTTCGTTCATCTTCCCATGCACACTGGTTAAAATCGCATTTTATTTTGTCAAAAATTAAAAATAATTTATTTCGTTGTTAGTTTCAGTTGTCTAGCATTTTTAAATAAATAAAAAAAATTACAAATAATTATGCTTTAAATTAAATTTATTCTAATTAGCTTTTCGCCAAAGGTACATGATTTTTGCTTAAATAAAAAGTGTTTTCTCACAAAAAAATGGAGTGCTTAATCCACCAGCTATATTCTGCCAACCTTTTCGATGGATGTAAGTTATATTAAGACCAACGAAGATTTATTTTGTAGCGATCGTATTCAATGGGATAAAATAAACGCTTTCTACGCGTTTATTATCATTAGTGGCGCGATGATCCTGGTTGAATCTATTTAATACAAACTCCTTTGAACACTGAACGAGATATTAATAGAATAGAGATATTAACAAAAAAAAAGCAAATCATGCAACAAAAAACAGTTTACCGAATTATATACGACTTTTAAGGTTTTTAAAATTTTTTTCTATAAGACAAAAAATAACATTTATGGTTCCAAAATCGCTATATCGCCCACAAACTGCCTTATTGCAAACTTTTACCAAAAACTCTAGATACTCTAAGAAGTCGGTGGTTCGATTTCACCCAGCGGCACTGGTATAATTGTCTAGCACTGGCCTAGCTAGCAAATTGACGCGTTGACTGTACAGAGTCGAATTTGGCTGCAAACTGTAGGTCCATGTGCTCTTCGAACAGCTATTAATAGAGATATATTAATGAGTTCCACCTTTGGAGCTATGACAGCAGAGTCAAGTAAAATATATATTTATTCTCATAAGAAAAATGTACTTAAGCATCTAATTTTATAAAAAAAAAGTGTATATTATGAGTGGAAGCATAAATAATTTCGTGTTTTTTTTAAGTGTTTATAAATCTTTTCTAAATTTATACTAAGATAACAAACTTTGTATACAAGTGTATCAACTAAACTTTGGTATGTTAAGTATCTGGTCTACATGTCTCAAATTTTGCACTCAACAACATCATTTTCGACCACTGTGCAGTGGCTGTTGCTGCTGCTGCTGCTGCTTCTTCTTCTGCCTTTTCTCAACATTTGACCTCAAAACGAAAAGTTGAAAAATATTTAATCTAATGTGAAAATCGCTCAAGCGTCTTCAACGCTCTGGTTGTTGCTCTTGTTGTAGTTGGTGTCGCTGTTGCTGATAATGACGACGACAACTTTTTGTGACTTTTTTAGACATTTGTAATGCGGGGCGCGAGTTTTTCTTTGCTCTTTCTTTCATTTTTGGAAAAATTGACTTAAGTGTTTTTTCTCTCTTTATTTTTGGTAGATACGATTTTGTTTTTGTTTGCTCTTGCTGTGCCTTTTAGTATTTCTTGCGTTTTTCCATGCATTGTGATGGTAATATTTGGAAAATTAAGTGTGGAAAATTTCAACATTGATAAAATGAAATCACAAATTTTGTCTTACTCTTGAGCACAAAATCATTTTTTAATATATAATACAGACATTGTACATATGTAAGTACATAAAAGGCCAACAAAATTAATTTCAACTTGTACAGATGCTCGAACTTTCTGCTCATAAATAACAAACAAGCAACAAAAAAAAAAAAATCAAAAACAAAAATTGTATAGTATATAATGTATATATATTTATAAATGTGCTTATGAGTATCTGAGTGTGTGTGTGTGTAAACATTATTGCAACTGCGACGTTTTGTGTCAGCGTCGATGCTTTCTTGATTACTCATACGCATGAATATTTTAAATGCATGTGATTTTTATTTGCACTCTTTAAAAAAGTATGTGAGTTTTTTGTTACAACTTGACAGAGGAAATCTTCTTTTAAGTTTAAAGTTTAAACTTTATATATCTCGTAATGTGTGCTAGTGTGCATGTTTACTAGCGTCGTGAATACCCCTACAATACGTTGCAGAATTGCAAAAGTGCACACCTAGTAGTTACATTAACAGACAGCTTAATTTAAGTGACTAATTTTATTTCACATTTAGCTCTTCTTATATCTTTTTGGCATAAATAGCCTCAAAATGAAAATAAATAATTTAAGTTTATTTCCCTTGACCATCCCTACATCGCACCAAAAGCTGCCTTCAATAAAAAGAGATTTACTTGGGCAAGTAGCGTCAATTTGCTAACTGATTTAGTGCTGAGCAATTGCACCAATGTTGCAGAGTGGAATCGAATCAACATCCAAGCCATGAGCTTTGGTCCAAAAATTGTAGTGAAGATTACTGTTGATTTTCTAACTCTAAATGTGATTAATGCTTTATGTATCTCAACTATCATTTCTAGGCACAGACTTCATAGCTGATTGTGAGGGCTAAGTTTCAGCCCAAAACACCTAGAATATGCGTTCATCTCTTCAAATTCGAAAGAAGACTTTGAATCATGTATGACATTGTTGCCTAAATTTAAATTCGTCTGTATGGCCTAAACAATCGAATTCTCTATACAATATTTTTAATCTATGAAAATTAAATTGTCTACAAGTTGAACTATGGATCCTCAAAAGCAACTTAATGCTCTTAACATTGTAAAAGCAAAGGCACCTGAATTTTATTAAAACTTACCTGTGATTTTAGGAATGACTTTTTGAGATCATGCAATCACGGCTGAACATCAAGAAAACGTACAGTTCTGGGCCGGTTACCACGCGCGTCTATGTCACTGTGTGACACTTGCGAAGAACATTTTACATGAACTTATTGCTGTAGGACACAAGCAGTCGAAAACGAAATGTACGTATTTTTAAACGTTTCTTAATGAAAAATATAATTCAATAGATATGCAACTTAATCGGAAGCAACACTGCTGCATTTGCCTAGCAATGATATGGCTAGAATAAACGTTATTTACCCAGGAAAATCACCCTTTGTTCCGACTTTCATCTGAAAAATTGTCTAAAACCTGAACTATTCAGACAAAATAATACACAAAATCCTAATAATAACTCTAAATCGAAACCAGAGCAAAAATGCAGAAAGAAAGGAATTCCACCAACTTTTCATTATTACTTTTATTTCTTTGTAAATATTTATTTCAAGATATGTCTACCAGAGTATAGTTTGGTGCATCAAGCTTAGATTTCTGATATTTGTTTACTTTATGGCAATAATCGCCAAGTGCTGCGCTCCCTATCACTGATTGTAAGACAAAGCCAGAAAGAGTTCGCATTAATCACATGATCAGACCATGTGTTTTGCGGCCAGCCAACACACAGTCATTCAAAGGGTGTCGAACGGGGAGAGTCGGTAAAACGAATCTAGAGTGCGTGCCACTGGGCGCCATCGAAATGAGCGTCAATTTTGCAATTAATTGTTGTTGTTGTTGCAGTTGCATGTGTTCAAGTTCTAAGCGCAACAAGAGAGGAGTAAGACGGGTTAGTTGCAATGCATTTGTGCAATTTTAATAAATATTTACATTTGTTTCTAGGCAATTTTATAAGCAGAAGTAGTGCGGGTGTGCAGCAGTAATATACTTTGCTCCCTACATAGCTGAGTGTGTTGTGTGTATGTGTGAACTATTTGCCTTTATTTGTTTTGTTGTCGCTTTGAATTCACTTTGATTTGGTTGCTCATTTAGCTGGCAATTTATGGCATTTTTATGAAAGCAATGCAATGGAGTGCAGGAGCGGTATACGGTTCGGGCGGGATTTTAGACCAATTGCACAGCTATTAAAAATTGCTTTGAATGTAATTGTTGCTGCGACTGCTGCTGATGATGATGATCATCATCATTATTTTTCATACACGTGCCTCGCTGACATCTCTTGCTGCTGCCAATATATATTATATATATTTTTGTCTAATACTTATCGCCCGAAACCACTAATAGATACAAACCTCATATAAGTCCCCCAATGCCAATCATTCCCACCATAAGCATATGACACACAGATGTGCGATTAATAGATAGCTTTCAATTTGCGCTTCGCTTCCATTGATATCTTTTTGAGTGTGTGACAAAAGAGTCCAAAATAAATGTCTCCCAAAAAAAGAGCAAAACTGAAAGTGCACAAGAAAGTTAGTTAAACACGCCGAAATTTTGTATACTCTTTACTTAAAAAATTTATAGCATTTTTGAGTTTCTTAATATGCTTCGAAAGTCAGATATTAGGGAGTTCCGTGGATTTGTAATCATACAATATTATTTAAAAAAAAAAATGGAATTTTGAAAAAAAAACTCTTAAATTAAATATTAAAAAAAAAAAAACAAAAAACAATTCTCTAATAATAATAAAAAAAAAAAATATAAATTATATATTTTATAAACAAAACAAAAAAAAAAACAAAAAAAACAAAAAAAAAAAACAAAAAAACCATAAAATATAAAAATTAAAAATAAAAAAAAAAAAAAAAAAAAAAAATTTACCACCACCACCTCTAAAAAAAAAAAACATATTTTTTTTAAACATTTTAAAAACAAAAAAAAAAAAAAAAAAAAAAAAAAAAAAAAAAAAAAAAAAAAAAAAAAAAAAAAAAAAAAATATTTCCCCCCCCCCCTTTATAATAATTTTTTTTTTTTTTAAAAAAATATTTTTTTTAAAAAAAAAAAAAAAAACACAAAAAAAAAAAAAAATTCATAAAAAAAAAAAAAAAAAAAAAAAAAAAAAAAATTTTAAAAAACACAAAAAGCCAATTGATTTATTTTAATACCTATTTGGCGTTATGTTACAATTCTCTAGATATTTTCGTCGTTTAAACATTTTATCTTCAAAAAGAGCTTTAATATTCTTTCAATTTCAAACGCTTCAAATGATTTTCTTTCGTATTATTCATTCAAAACCTGCGCAAGTTATTTATTTAGAAATTTGATTAAATAGAAGATTTTAAAATCCTCACAGATTCAATATGAGTTATTTGAATGTTTGTTGAGCTCAAGTACTTATTGTTTCTCCCATATCATTTTGAAGCACAAATATCCTGTTAATTATCACTTTTGAAAAATAAAATGATCTCATTTGTTGTTCAAGCTGGCTGTTCAACCGTACCTGACTTGGACACAAACAAATTGTTACCTACATTTAATAGGTGGAAATTTAACGGTCGATTAATCAACTACTACATTTTTAAAATTAATATTTGCATACGATTTTTAGCAAAAAATTTATTTTCAAGCAGATTTTACTTAACTCCCAAAATCGGTAACGAATAATTTTTTATGTATTTTTCAGTGCAATACCGAGTGATAATTATTAGCATATTTAATGTTGTTTTAGCTAAGATGCTCAATGTCATTAATATAGCATTCCATAATCATATAACTATTTTAAAACTCAATTCTTTCCAAATCTTTGAATTGTGGTTTCTCGAAAAGGAATTCGAATTTAGCACAAGTTTATAGCTCAAGTTCATTTTATACCGAATTGTTAGGTTAGAATGTTTATATAATATGCAACAAATCAGAAATGTATCGTATCGGATTGATTTTGATAGTCTGTATCTTATAGATACATGGGTTATGCTAGATTTGTGCGTTTTACATAAGGATCGGGAAAAGGCGTGGCCGACCCCAACTCACTTGTGTCAAAATGTTTAATATCGTCTTGTTTAGCGTTTTAGCCATATTATTCTTCCGTTCTTCTGTTTGAACAACTAGTTTCTGCGCACATACACAGAAGATGAAGTTTCTCGCACAAAACTCCAAAGTAAAAACACCGAATAATATGCACAACTTTAGTCTAAAACTTCAAGTACTCGACACCTACCAAAGAGTATAACAAGACGAAAAAAAAACTCTCAGAGAAATGCATGAGAAATGCCAAAGGCAAAACCAAAAATGGAACAATAAAAATTAAAAGATACAAACAAGTATTCGTCAGATACAGATACACCAAAATACACAATACGCATGAAAGCAAGCATATTTGACTTTAAAATAGTCAAGAATGCGACTAAATTTAGGCATCCATCGAGAGCATAGAGCCCTGAGCAACAACTAATTGTTGCAACTTTGGAAACGCACACACTCGTACACATGTTTCCAAACAAATTCGTAAGTAAGAGGGGGTGCAGAGATTTGTGTGATGCTTGCAACAACATCGACCGAGTGCGTATTAATAAAAGAAAGTGCAATGAATTCTCAAATATGTTAAATTGTCTACCAAACAAAGAAAGAAACGAAACGGCAGAAGCAAAAAATTTTGTGGCATGCAAGTGCGAGTGAAATGACGTGCTTCAACATGTGTGCAACAGATATTTGAACGAAATGCGATCAGACTGGGGCAGCAGGCAGACTCATAGTAATAATATGCCCGCTGTTATTGGGGGTGCCACCCGTCGGTACTGCTGCCCCCGGAACACACTGGGCATGCTGCATGCAACAAACGAGAACGCGCTGGGCTTCAATGCTCGTAATTAAAATTGAAGTGGAGGCACTAAATTTAACAGCCCTCGAAAAGATTCCAATGCAGTAGTAGCAAGTCTATTTGAAACTTGGACGGATTGTGTTGCACATAAATAGCGCCAGAGTCAACAGTAATCGACAAGCGAGCAAGCATTGTATAGACTCAGGGGCGCATATGGGGCTCCCTTGTGAACACGGCCAATTACAATATCTCTGCAGCACTCGGAAGCGGCCAGTTCAGTTCAGCTGCATGGCTATAGCAAAGTAACATGAGTAATACAACTTCAAAGAAAGCTAATCAATGAGAATAAATGAAATCGGAAAGTTTTACAGAGAAATGGTTTCGAAATGTTATCATTTGAGGTCACCGCGTATAGAATTTTAAAGAACTTTAAAGCCAGCAGATATGAACTTGCTTTCAAGAAGCATATCTACGAGGCTATGAAAAGTTGTACAAGGTTAAAATACAAATATCTTATATGTATAGTGTTACGTACCTCTGGTTTGTGCGGAGCTACAGGGCTGATGTATGCTGTGTAGCCACAGGCTCTGTGTTTGTCCACAAACTCTTGTCCAGAGTCTGCCCCAGCTTATATGTTCGGAGCCCAAAATTCCGTCTTTCTAAGGATTTCGCTTTCCAAATAACCATAGAACATACCATGGATTAAAATTCGTAGAAAAGCTAAGTCGGCTTGGCCAGCACTTATAAACGTCATTAATCAATTCCAATATCTTCATTGTTTCAATAGATTTTGGATTTTAATTTTTTCCATCACTAGGAACCGTGTATTGTGTGTCCGTGCTGTTGAGCTTATATGATATAAGCTTCGAGAGATAGGTGCTATGCGGTTTGCAGGCATTACGATCTAAGTGAAAAGCGTGCTGATAAATGTTGTCCGAAATTCAAATAATTTTAAGTACCCTTCAAATAAAAGAGATAAAATTCTTCCCAAGCATACACATTTATTGCGGATCTGCTGTGGGACTTTGGAATCTATTTAATATGCCAATTATCTATAACTTATGCAGTTTCTATATTGATTATATAAATATATGAAGAATGTAACAGAATAAAGAAACAGCTTCAAAATGATTTTTTTTTTTAACAAAATCGTCAAAAGATCGAACATTCCGCAATGGATTCTCGCGAGTTAAGTTTGTAAAACCTTTTAAAAAGGTGTTTTTTTGAGGAATTTCTTTTGTATGTAACCCGTCGATCTAATAAATAAATATCTTTCACACAACCCAGTTATTGTAGCGTCAGCAAATCTCTTGAAAAATATAAATTTCACTTTTAAGAGCTGAATTATGATAGATTAAATGTTTGATTAGACTTTTGGTTTAAAGCGCTAAGTTTCTTAATTTACCAAAGTTAGCTTAGCTTTCAATTAAATTATTTTTTTCAAGATAATTTTTTCTATCATTTTACAGACTTCAACAAAATCGTACACAAAGTTGAGCAACTCTTCACTTACACAAAATTACTAAGCCTTTTTAAGACATTTAAAAAAAAAAAAAATAATAATAATAAGACGGAATAATCATCAGTTAAATCATACGAAAGACGCATAAATTAGCAATGGTCTGTAAAATTCAAAAAATAATAAAAGAAAAATATACCATAAAAAAGGGTCGACTTATAAAAATGTAAGCAAGGGCGCGAACTTTTTACACAAAACCAACAACGATGAAGGTGCCCTGGTGCCCGTAACGTAGCCCTTCCAAAAGTTGTCTGCATGATTGCGACGCATTCATTAGTTGAATATTAAAATTGTAATCGTGAATTTGTAGATAAAAACTCGCTTTAAATAGCTTCCCTTTTGCTATATAGTAGTACTTGCAATCCAATCTAAAAACAATGTACAACAACAAGTTCCAAGATTTGTGTACTGCAGTTCATTACTCGGGCCAGCGTGAATCCCTACACTTAAAGTCTTACTCTAAAACGGAGCAATGAACTATTTATAAGTGCGGCATATTGTATTAATATGTATAATGTATGTATATCTATGTATCTTTTATGTAAGTATGTAGGTGTTGTTCGAGTTGTTGCTGCTGTTGTTGCTGTTAACAGGCCAGGGCGTCTGGGGTTTTTGAGATAAGCATTGGGCATGCATATTTATGGAGCGACCTTGAACCGCTTGAGTTAGCTTACAAGAGAGGTTACAACATTCTCAGGCCGTAATACATCAAAAAGTTATGCGTTGCATTCTAAAACAACTTTGTATTACTTAGCCAAGACATCTAATTAGCTGCCTGTAATGGGTTTGTACTGAAGGTGGGATTCGCTGTGTGTCTATACACGAGACAATTGTATAAATTCTTGAGGTGTAAATCAGAAGCTATTTATGACTTTAATGACTTTATGTTTGTTTGCTTTGAGTGCTAAGTAATTATTTGGTAGAAGAAACAAACCTTCTGTTAGATTCGCTAAAATTGCATTAAAATACAAGAGCGAGCTTTAAAAAATTAAATAAACAAAAATCTCCAAAACTGATCAAAAAAAAAAAAAATTTTCTCCGTCATTTTAAGCCTGCAGCATCGGTAGAAAGCTGTACACTTTTCAACCATCAACCAAAACTATACGATCTTCAACCATCTACCCAAACTGTATGAAACTTAATTCAAGCGACTAAATTCATGCAAATTACTGAAACATTTCTAAACGACGAACATAAATAGTTATCCGAATTTTAAGATTTTTTTTTCGAAAATATACTTATTTTCCATTCCAACTTCATAAAGTAAGTTTTATAAAGTACATTTTTTATATTTTTGACCATAACCCAATAAAATTATTGATCGGTGCAGGCCTAAAAATGGTTGCTTTTCTATTTTCTGAAAAAAATATTTGCGTAATATTGATATTGATTCCACTTCTTCAATGAAGATACAAATAATATGTACAATATATATGTTGTATTCATTATCTCTTATGCGCTGTCTCTGATAACAGGAAATAACACAGTTCAAATATTTCTTAGAAAGAGATGGATGTAATACATGGATATCAAAGAACTACTGTCATGTTGCAATTGTAAACAGTCTGAAAGATGTTAGGAAACATAGAGAGTTTAGCAATAGTTTTCGATATATGTTTTGAAACCTTATTTATTAATTGGGATGACATCGGATTCATTCCAGATAGACGTAAGATAAGAATATCTAAGTGAAGTAAAGAAAAGACACATGTGTATGGAGGTAATGAGTTTAGTTTTATGATGTTATGGCAGTGCAAAACTTCAGTTGCGAAGATTTTGGGATACGAAATAAATATAAAGAATACATTTTAATAGACGTTGCTAAGACAAAGATTTAATGTCGAATTTATCTACGTTAACATAAAAAGGTTGCAAACAATTCACCTTTTTTAGTATTATTAGTGGTAGATACATTGTTCTACTGCGCAAATGCGTACAATAAGGAAGATTTACGTTTATAATTAAATTAATAAAATACTGTTTAGGATAGTCTAGGATGTTTAGTAAATATAAGTCAAATTTTCTGTTAAGAAGATCGAATACACACAAAAGTATTTGATGAATCCAGATTTTTTAAATTGTTGTAAAAAGACTCGAGGTTTTTAAATAGAACAGTCTAGCAGTAAACCAAGCCGGTTGTACAGATATAGGCCTTTCACAGTCATCAATATTACATGTTTAGCTCAATTATATACAAAAAAGTTCTGAAACAAACTCATTTTATCCAGAAGGATAAAAATTATTTTCAATTATAAGTTAATATAGGTTACTTAAAAGTTTTTAATGGCTCTTACTTGATTTGGATTTAAATATACTGTAAAATATGATATGGTTTATTGAAGAAGAATAAATATACCTTAAAATAATAGATATATACCAAATTATTGACATATTATGTGTCTAAGCACTTCTTTAATGGCTTTGGTTAGCTAAATATACACTACAATTCATGTACCCTACTGGTAATAGTATGCGTTTTGTTGACATGGACGCATTATATACTTTATAGTTTTTTACTTAAGCAATATCTTATTAACTACAGCTTGCAACAATAAAAAGCTAATCTGTTCAGCTCGGCGCTAATCCTCAGCCTTAGATCTGTGTAAAAGTATCTGTCAGTTGTAGTAAATTGCCAAGTGAAAAAGAAGCAAATGAAAATAGAAAAAAAAGTTGAGGTACATCAAGTGGAGCAATGGCGTCAAATCTTCTGCTTGACTTTACATTCCACTGCGCCAAGTCGATTGTTGTCCAGCTCTCTGGCTGTCGTTATATTCATTATTATTATGCCACTCGCTCACACACTCTCTGCTCATTTCTTTGCTCCAGTGAATTTTCTGCTTCGCGCTTTTCACCTGCTTCCATGTCCATGGTGTGGAAATCATGTGAAAACATGTGGCCAACTGTCAGTCCAGCCGTTGTCTGTCAGTACGTCAGGCAACAACAGCAACAAATTAAAGTAATTTCCTACCACAACGTTTCTATTTTTTGTTGTATTATTGTAGCTTAAACGTCGCTCGTCAGTGAATATATATACATTTTTTTTTATCATTTTAGCTTTTGTTTGTTGTGTTTTTCAGCGCGTTAATTGCGACTTTTCATATGCCAAGATCCAGTCCCAGACCAAGACCAAGACCATGGTCAAAATGCCTGAAAATCGTGGAGGCATTTGCTTTTACCACGCTTCTTCATATTTATTGTTGTTTTTTTTTTGTTTGGAAGTTTTCAGTTTTCAGCAATTGTGTTTAATTAGCTTTTGTTTTATGTATTTAATTTGGCACGCAAAAATTCGCAGACCAACTTGACTTGACTTTATTTGTATTTGTATCTCAAGATTTGTGGCGTCATCTTTGTCGGCTTAAATGGTGTCGAATCTCGCAACTCAATGGAAATTAATAAGTCAGCATCGCCACAGTTGTGGCGACAAATGCGCAACACACTGGCGCATTAGTTACATGGTCATCCATTGCACAGATACATCTCCATCTGCGCACATTCGCAGTCATTGCATACATACAAAACGTATATTTTGTACTCATAAGCATAAATAATGCGCTCTAATAGAAAATGTGTGTGCATTTTGTGTTTTTTTTTGTTTTTTGTTTCAGTTTTTTTTTTGCCGCTGACCAATTGGGTGGAGCGCTACATGAGTAACTAGGGGCTATACAATGGGAGTGGGTATGGGAGGGCATTTGCAACTCGATTTTTAAACGCGGCAACTTTGGTGCAAGCGAGAGAAACGAACGCAACAACAAACAAACTTTGACTGACATTTATCGCAAGTTTGAAGCTGCATTCAATTGTTGTTATACACTAACATGGAGTATATTGATTATGTGCATAAGTATCATCGAACTTTGGCTGTCGATAGTGTACTCGCCTCTAAAACCAAAGGTTGATAGTTCAATTGCCTGCAGCTGCTCTACTTCATTTGCCTAGCACTTACACCGCTAGCAAATGGACGCAATTTGCCTAAGTCAATCTTTCGGCCGTCCTAATTCGGCTTTAAGCTGTAGGTGTCTGTTTCTTTCGAACAACTATTTATGGATCAACCTTTTGACTGTCAACATAATCATAAGTGTTGTTTTTATTTTTATATAATACGCTTAAGTTGATTGTTATAAACGTTCCATTACAATGATTTTGCAATAATATATTAACGAACCCAAACAAATTACTTGCATTAAAAATGCATATTCTAAATTAGAAATGAAGAAGTTTTATATTAAATGGTTCGTTCGGAAGTGGAAAAATTATAAAAGCTTATTTCGAGCGAAGTTTTTCGTTTTTAAGTTTAGAAGTATATATTTACTTTTGCTCATAAACGATATGCGAAAATGTGAGTTGTTGTTAATAATAAAATCATTTCTCCTCTGCACACTGCGGGGTTTAAATGGAAATCCATTTATCCGATTGCCTACCTACTAAAGCTACGTTAAAGTGGGGAAAAACCGGCTATGAGATACTATTCCTGCATAAACTACTACGCCATATTAGAAACTTTTAATTTTCTTGATTAAGTTTATTTTAGTGTACCTTCTGGAGTAACTCGTAGTTGTGTTCCAATAGTCCGACATAATTTAAATCTGGCTATTCTTTGCACAATTCTTTTCATGCTTTAGATGCTAATTAAAATAGTTAATTAAATTATTATCATGCCAATCATATTTATCGCTCCAAATGTGGAATATCTCTATTTATAGCTATTCAAAGAGAATAGGTGCGTACAGTTTTTTGCCGAATCTGAACGTCGGTGTCTTTAATTATAAGAGATTTAAGAATATCTATTTGCAGCTATGCCAGTGCTGGGCAAATGCATCAGCACTGCAGGGTGGAATTAAAACGCCGAACTTCCATTTTTAGAGCCGAGTATGCGACCCTCTTTTTAAGAGAAATTTTTAAAAGCATACTTTCAAAATCTTTTCAAAAAAATAGCTCCTTTGTCCATTTCTTTTAAGCAGCTAAAAAATTACAAGCTCATATACATACAGTGATAATCACTCTCACACATTTATGTGGAAAGCGTATGCAATATGTCGGCTTAGCTTAGCTTAACTTACTTTATGATTGTACATTGTAAAAATCGTTAATGCTTTTGCTGTTATTGTTGCTGGCATTGCAACAGAGTTTGCTCGATGTCAGCGATGACGACGGACCGCTCAACTTAAGCGGCGTGCAACGTTTTGGAAAATTTAGCACAAGGTTGCAGCAGCCAGCAAAATGAGCAATTGTGGCAACAACAACAACTACAACATCCCCAGCAATTACAACAACTTGTTGTTGTTGGTGTGGTGGTGCTGCTGCTAGTGTTGCATTCAAATTGTTTGCGGTGCTCTTGCCCAAAATTGTAAATAAATAAATACTTAATTATGTTGTTTCGACCAAGCCTTTTATGGCCAATGCAAAGAACTGCGGGAGCCATTTAAAAAGTTTTAAAAAATATTGCGCATACGCTATGTTGGCCGAACAAATGAATAAATGCCATTTTAAGGATTAAATGCGCCACCACAGTTATGAAATTCCAATGGTGTAAGAGTATAAAAAACGTCAAAAAAAAGTACGAAACCCCAAGGAAATCTGCTGTTAAAGCCAACGACCGCAGACGTGCAGCATGCAGCGACAGCAGCAGCATCATGCAGTCAATGCGCAAACAAACCACTTCATATACAGCTGCTGCTGCTGCTGCTGCTGTCGCGCTGCTTGCAACAACGTCATCTTCGTAACCACGAAGCGGAAGTAAAACAAACAAATGCTTAGCTGGAAAAGTGGGGAAACGCCACAACAGCTGCCACACACACGCACACACACACACACACACACACTCTCTCTCTCTCTCTCTCTCTGTGCAGACGCTGCTGTTGTTGCTGCTATTGTTGCTGCCAAGTCGCTGCCGGGCACTGCTGCATCTGCATCAACGGCGCTCACATGAGCAGGCCAACAGCAAACGGCTGCAAGTGAATTTGCAAGCTGCTGCGTCTTACATGCCACATCTGCATTCTAAACTCTTGCGTCATCAGTGCGCTCCCCTGTAGCGTTAGTTCAGTGCAATCAAAATGGCGTTAGAAAATTTCAAGTCGTAGTTTTCTTTTGGTTGGGGTGGGCGGACTGTAGGTTGTCATTTTGCCGTGCTGACAATACTTATATAATGCACTGTCTCCTATACGGGGCACCGCTTGCAACATTCGCTCTGCTCTGCTCAACCATGCTCAATAGCAGGCAGCAAATTGATGGCCAAAAATAAATTCAACGACAAAAGCCGAGTCCCAAAACCGAACCAAGTTTGTAATAGTCTGGGAATGTGTGAGCATGTGACGTTAGTTACTCTTGAAGGCGTATGTGCTCTGACGTTGTTGGAAATTATATTTCTAACGGCTGCTGTACGCCTGTTCATATTTTAAGCTATTTTTATGGAAAATGAGCGTAATTCTCAGCTCTCTGTGTTGTTTGTAACTGTAGTTGCATATTTGGGCTTTGTTCCATATGTGACCCTAGTACCACTACTGAGTTCTGAGTACAATATCTCACGCGCACACATACACGTACGTAACTTGCTCTGGAAGTGTGTTAAGTACTTGGGTTGTTCTAAAGAGCTGATTCCACAGGCATTGACAAAGTGCTCAATGACTTTAATGCTCAAGTAAACTCAGCAGCACTCAAACTTAAGCCAACAAGAATAAAAAGAATGTAAATAGGGTATGACGATATGTTAATATACTTTGTATGGAATACTGCAATTATATGCGCGATCATAAAACGCTGCAAAAGTTTCGATTGTGCGACAAAGCTTTAATCCTAAGCCTAACTTTCCACTTCTTTAAAGCTTTTTCTCTTCCTTAAAAAGCCAGTGTAACATAACTTCCCAACAGAAACTAACAGCACACATGGAACACTACAATAATGGGCGTGAGCGATTGTGAGACATGTTAAATAATCAAAAAACTTGTTGATGAAATGCAGCGTAATTTAAGGCTCCTTGGGAAGTTACTGGACTTGCCTAAAATATTTTCTGAAGATAAACGGAACGTGTAATGGAGGTCTATTCTTGAACGATCAGCACCGCAATAAGCTGCCTATGCCAATTGCCGTTTTTTTTTCTCTTATCCTCGACTTTCGCTAGACTATAGGTGTTCTACTATCTTTAAAATATCAGAAAAGTCCAGAAAATTTAACAAAAAAAAAAATTAAATTTGTTAAATATTTTATTTCTGCTGAATTGAAAATCTGTAAAACATACCTAGGTTAAGGATAGTAAGTACTAAACGTTTATTTTAATTTCGGCATATTTCGTGCGGCAAACTCGCTGACATTGGCGAACTAGCCACATCCCCATGGATGCAAATGGATTAAATAAAAAAAATGAATTGAGTAATCTTTCTTTATACGTGCTGAAACCTTCGAATACGATTTTTCTTTGACAAATTAAACCATATTTTGAGATAGGCAATACTTATTGCAAGACTAACATTGTTAGTGTTCAAGCAAACCCACTTTCTGAGTAAATAATTTCTTTGACAAGCCAAAAGTTCTTTAGAGAAACAACACCGCCTATGTCACAGTTTACCGACTCCCAGAGGCCATTTTTTTTAAAATTATGCTTTGAAGATGTCTGTGCTTTACGAAATATACGTATGCGACCCTCGCAGAAACACTGTTGCATTTTCCTAGCATTGGCATAGCTAATAACAATAAATATATATTTTTTGACATATTTAACAATAGTTGGAGAGAATGTTTGAATGAGGCAAGATTTCTTTCTTTTCCTTTCTTAAGAGAGCTTACGTTTTTTGAGACAGCCAACAACGTCTATATTACCGTTTTTAAGCGCCAAGTTTTTGGTCAAATTTCATGTCTATGCGTTACAAAGTTAGCCTAAAACGGATCCTAACGTCTTACATTCTAATATTTCTCTTAAAGCTACAAAATCAATAGATATTCTTTATGGTGTGCTTCTAAAATTCTAAGTCTTTAATTGCGCAATCTTAACATATTTTCGTTCACAAAGGATTTTCTCTTTAATATCACTGCTGAGTATTAAAAACTCTAAAAAAAGAGAAGCTGACGTAAGCTTTTCTTAAGACGACAATAGAACGAAATGATTAACAATTCTTGATAAAAAAAAGAGCAAAAAACAAAATGCAATTAGCAGTGCAGTGGAGCAACCGCAACTCGCCCGCCACCCCCATAAAGTTTATCGTTTCTTCTGCATTTTGTCATATATTTTGCATAAACACATACATACACACACACACACACATACATATATATACGAATGTATATAAAAGAAAGAGCACAAATTGCGCTTATTACTGCCAGCTCGTTGTGTGAGTGACGACCGTCCAATGGCATGGCGGGCAGTGGGGGCGCAATAGAAACGCATAAGAGTGAGCTTTTTTTTCTAAATTTACTTTTTGGCGAGAACTAAAGAGCGAGCAACAACAATGCAACAACTACGCTTAAGTTTGAGCTGTCTCATTTACACTCACTATTGGTTGCCCCTCTTTTTGAGTAGCAATCTCTCTTTTCTAAGCCGCGCTCAGTGGTTTCCTTTTAGGACAACTGTGTTGTTGTTTCTGGAGTTGTTATTGCGAGTGCTATGTAGAATCTACGCGTTTTCTCTTCCTGTCTGTTGCTTCTCTGAGTTACTTCATGCTGCTCCTTCTCGGTTTTTGCCATTTGCTCCTACTTTTCAAGTTTGCTCTTGCATGCAACTGTGTGTGTGCGTATGTATGTGTGTGCGTATGTGTATGTGTGTCGGCTTTCGCACATTTGCTTTTGTATATGTTTGGTCGCGTCCACCAGCTGGTCGTCCGGTCGGTCGGTCGGCCGGCCTGCGGGTTGTGCGCCTGGGTTTGTCTCTGGTTCTGTCTCTATCTCTGTCTCTGCGGGTTCTGTGTTCTCTGGCTTGACTGAGTGAAGTGCGCTCTGCTGTTTGCTGTGCGCCTGTTCCGAAACGACTCAAACTGAGAGAGAGATAAAAGCATCTGTGAAAGATGATGCTTCTGTGTTGATAAGGCATAGCGCATTCCCTTGACACCTTGCCTACTGCTTTTCTATGCGCGTGTGTGTGTGTGTGTGTGTGTGTGTGTTGCGTCTGAAAATTGAGCACTATTGCTATATGGATTTTACAATAAATATATTATATATATGTATGTCTGTTTTGTATATTATAATATATTTATAAACATGTACTAGTATATATCGTTACTGACTGACTTTCTACAGAATTTTGCTATTGTTCGAGCGAAATAGTAGAGCTCTCTTACGTCGTAAATTTATTGTGAAAAGCGTGTGTGGGTTGTGTCTTGGAATTAACTTTTGCGTGTGCATCTCTTAAAAACTTGATTTATGAACATACACACACACACTTACACCCTTATGTTGCCTTTCGTACTTAACTTAATGTCATTTAACAGTTAACTTTAGTAATAAAAATGTTAACTATTAACCAGCTCAAATTTCTTAGCCAAAGTAGAACTAGACACTCAGGGTTACTTAAAGCTTGACAGTTACGGCAAGCAAATTAATTGTCTTTCTGCTTCGAATAATAAATATGTTTATGGAAATACTTCTTTATATAATGTATTTAACAACTTTTGTTTAAAAAATATTTTATGTCAGTTATCTAAACATTCAAAGTTGAATAAAGTAAAGTAATGAGGATATGCACAGTTTATCTTGTCTTATCGAGATAATATAAGTTATTTAAGTATATTTTTGGGCTTATGGTAAGTAGAACCGATTGCAAAACGAAACTTGACTGTTTCTAAACCAAAGTTGCCTTGCAATAGAAAAAAAGACATGAAATGGAACTGCCAATTGAATAAATAACTGAATTTAGTTACATTGACTATGAGCTCATCGCTCCAAAGGCTCCAAAGTCCTACAGTTTATATCTTAATTTGATTAAGTTAATAGCGATTTACTTATTTACTATTTTTAGCGTCATTTAAAAATTCGACTTCCTACTGATCTTGTAAGAATCGTATTCATGATATGTATGCATGCAAGTGGATAACGTACAACATTGAAAATGAAAAGACAGCTAAAAATTCTCCTCCAAAGCAGGCAAACTGGAATTGGAAGAAAATTATTATTTTTGTTCTTATCAATTTGCAAAACAAGGCTGATTTATTACCGTAAATAATTTGTATATTATAATGAAGTTACAGCATCCATAGTTTCTTTTACAATATTTCTTCATTAAGTTTTACTGGTTTCGTTTCATGGAAAAGAAAGAAACTATGGAGTATCTTTCACGTTATTCCATCATTAAGTTTTACTGATTCCCTGCTTCTTCCATTATAGTTATTTTTTAAGAACGTTAAGCACTTCCTCTATGCAGTTCTTCTTAGGCGTGCGCTATCCCTGCTTCCAATTCATTATATTAAATTATATTATTATATTATTTTACATTGTAGTTATTCAAAATAGTATCTTTATTTAGTATCTTTATCAATGTATTAATGTTATATAAAATTGTGTAAGACAAAAACTGCTACTACTTTCAGTCATTTAAACATTAAAAACATTGCTAACGTCAGCAAAATATATTTATAAGATATTTTCGAACATTCCTACACGGCAACATTGTTAAAACTCAACTGCATTGACCCTTGGCTATCCTTTGACATCAACGGTCATAATAGAGTCAAGCTGTGGGGCAACTTTCACTACCTGTAAACTGCTTACCTTAGGCCTTGTCATAAATTAAGGCTAATTTGTTTGTTTTTTTTTTATTATTTTTGCAGCTTTGCTCGTTATGGCCATATTGCCATGCAAATTGTTTGGGGCATGTGCAGCAGCAGCTTGCAGCAGTTCAGTTTATATGAAAGTTTTTTTGTTGCTGCTGCAATAGTTATTTGTTGCTGCTGCTATTGTGGGCAGCGAAAGGGTACACTTTTACGCCATTAAAATTTGCAAACATTGCTCCTTTCTCCTTTGGTCTTTATATGTTGTTCATGTTGCAGCAAGCACATTTTGAAATTTTTGCTTAATAATTGCAACTTACTTAGATTTAATGACCAAAAAGTGGGCTGTGGCGCCTCTTGGTAGCTAATTGTTAAATGCAACAGGCGAAAGTTGCACACGTATGATGCGCTGAACTCACATCAAGGTCATACGTTTACTTTTTTTTATTTCTTTTGTACATATTACTTTTTATTTTTATACATAAATATGTACGATATATAAAAGTTTCCGTGGATTTTTTTTTTTTTTTGGTTTTTGGTTCAGCCTAATTAAAAGGCAAACATAACCCAACCTCAGTCAGTGCTGATAAAACTAAACATTTTATCAGCAATTGGGGAAAAAAAAACATTCCCAGAACAAAATCAGTGAGACATTTAACCACACGATAATTATACAAACAAAACATGTGGCCACAAAAGAATATATATATATATATATACATAACAACAAGTCGTCTATTGAAAAACAGACAAACTTCCAGATACAGATACTAGCCACATGCGACCAGTGATAAGCGAAAAGATGGCGAAAGCTAGGTTCGAGCAAACGAAGCTCGATTACTCTTTGCTACGTCACGCCTCGATTTTTCAATACACTTTAAATATCTCTTTTCTCTTATAAACAAATAGTCAAAGTAGCATCATGTATACCACAAGCAACATTTAAATGGTGAAAGATCGCAATGAACTCTATATTCTTAAATATGCCAAATAGTATCTGAGTAAGCAATGCTGCAAGCAACACGAAAAAATTAAGATACTCTTAGAGACAGTGCCATACAATACAAAAAACAATTTCTCGTACCCTAGAACTATAATAAACAGTCGGTAAACTGGGCATATCTAGAAAATTGCTCGTGTCTAGCAATAGCTATATATTTATTTATCTATTGTCTAAGTGTTCTCTTAATTTGCAGATAAAAATATAACCACAACTTGGAGTGCTTGGGGCTCTACAAAAGTGTTTTGTCAAAATTTAGCTAGATTTAACGCAAATAAAAATATAATTATTATTGTTAATCGGTTAGTTACATCTTCCTTAGGTAGACGCGGCATGACGTGTTTCATCTGCTTATGAGTATATCAAGTATTGGTTTTAAAAATATTATTTTTCATACAAAGAAATTTCCCAAAACCAAGATGACTTGACCATTATTTAAAAAAAATAGAGATATTTAGTCTCTATTAATTAAAGTACCGGATGGCTATAAACTGTTGGTCTCTGTCCTCTTCGAAACATCCATTAATAGATCTACCTTCATGCATAAATTTAAATTCTTTTAACATATAACATTAAGTAAGTAAAGCTAAAGACATTTTAAGTATAATTCTTAACATGGACTCGTAAAACACCTAGAGGCCCGATGATGACCTTTGACTAAAATTCCCCAACTCGATGAATATGAAATGAAAACTGGTGCGTTTGAAATATACAATTTCCATTTCCTAAAAAAAAACTCGTGTACATCTCTGGAAAAAACGATTTCAAGTGCAGCGTAAAATATTTGAATCAATCAATGTAGTTTTTTTTCCTCGTCCGGAGAGAGTAGCTTCCAAAGGAAAATTTTAAGCTAAAATGTATGTGACAGACAAAATGCACAATTTCCTTGGTTCGTCGCTGTAAATAAGCACTCGAAGTATTTTATAGAATACCAAAATTGACCGGCAATGCTTTATGCTTCCGTTTTATTCGAAATAGTAATCAATTATTATTATCGTATTAAAATAAAACAAATTTTAAGCCAATTGCATGCTTTAGAATGGCTAAGTGCGGAACTATGCGTTCTGTGCGTGTTACGTGTGTGGTCTGGAATGTTGTTAGTTATAAAAGTGGTCGCAATATCAAACTGCGACCTGCATATGGTTCGAACCCAGTGCCATGCCCAAATCCACCGAACCCGAACCTTTGGAAAAAAAAGAAAAAAACAAACCTGATATGCCACAATGACAATGATGGTTGTTGATGCTGTTGATGACGAGTTAAGGTTGTTGTTGCTAGCCTGGCGGCCCACGCTGCCGCTTAACCTCAGCCTCTTGGCCAACTCGGAGTTTGGAAATTTTTTCCGTTTATTTATATTCATTTATTTATTTTTTGATTTTTTTATTAATGTCTCGTCTGGTTTAATGGAGCTCGCTCGGGGTTCTGCCCGTTTGCTGGTTAGTGTGAATTAAAATGTTGTCGGTTTGTATCTTTTTTTGTATTTTTTTGTCGTTGTTGCGGCTCTTTACATATGTAGCCATGTATCTATGTATCTATATGGCTATGTAGCTATGCATTTGTTTTTCATTGCTCGATTGGATCTGTATGCCAAATCGAAACGGGTGAAAAAAATGAAAGAACCCGTCGTCGTTTTTATGAGTTTTAGAAATTCTTTGGAGTCAGTCAGTCAATGTCGATGATGTCGATGCCTTCAAACTTGTTTTGTTTTCTTGTTTTTTTTTTAGACTTTATTTTTGTTTGCTGTTCTTGTTATTATTATTTTTTTATTTTTTCTACGTTGGCGTCAACTTTGGCGGCGTTGGTGGCTCGCTTGCTTTGAATAATGATGATAAGCAGACGTGTTCTATCTATCTGTACATACTCTTTGTTGTTATACTATACGTATTATTGATTTATTATAGATTTTTTTGGCCGATTTTGTTGGCCCTGTCGCGGTGAGCTACTAAAAGCGTCGCCAACATTGTCGTACAGGTATGAGTTGGAAACAAAAAAAAATAAAAATTGTGAACAAATCGTCACGGATACGCGCAGGCATATAAGAACAAAAAAAAACTGTAAGCAAGTAACTTTTAGGCTGCTTATGCAGATACAGATACATTTGAAGCGCACGCTTGTCCCTCACTTACTATTGTTGTTTTTATTTTTGTGGGTTTTTGTTGATGTTGTTGTCATCAATTTATTTTTCACAGTGTATAAAAAAGTAACCAAGACATTTTTTTAAGGTCTGGTTTGACTTTATTATTATTTTTTTTTTTGGTTTTGGGTCTGTCTCAAAACGCCGCTCTGCATCTCTTACTCGTTCTCTTTTATTTATTTTTTTTTATTCTCATAATTTGTTTGCGGTCGAGATTCTTTACTTTCGTGAGAACGTTTTTTTCATTTTTATACTACAAACGCTTTTTGATTTAACACCAAAAAACCGAAAGCAAATGAAAAATATTTTAATGATGTGCATGCATTCATTGTTGGCCAACAACGTACACAGTTGTTACCAAGATTTCTAACTTGTTTTTATTTCGTCTATTTGTCTTAAAACGATTTGTCGGTGTATTTTTTATTTTGGCCTTTCTTTTTCGTTCTCGATCTGCGTTCTGATTTGCCATTCACAACTATTGATTAGTTGGGAAAGTTGCAACTACACCTGGCTCTCTGGCCGCAAGCACTGTCTGTGCAACCAACGTTTGCATGCCACGATCAGTATAATTGAGCCACCCTAAAAAATTACGACTTGTAACCGCAAAACAGTTTAAAGGTGGTTACGTGATAAACTTCAAATTTAGCAGCTAATTTGTAATTTATTGTGTTATAAAAATTATAATCTTACTTAAAATACTTTTTCTGCAAAATGAATAATTTTTTACTTTATTTCATATATACATTGTGCTGAACTGGTAAATAGTTTTAGTTAATTTACTTAAGAAAAAATTACAGAAAAACTGCTCATCTGTCAAGATAATCCAAATATCAATTAAGTTTTTGACTTCTTCATAAGCACGGGAGTGCTTGTTACCTTTTTTTGTGTGTCATCGATCGGAACCGTTGGTAGCCGAATGTTGCAACGTCTGGAGAGTATTACAAGTCGGTTAAGATCTCTAATTTCTACGTTTCCAAGTATATTTTGATCACTTGTGCATTGGGGCCCTTTTTCTTTTATTTCTAGACTCAACAGCATAAATTATGTTCATTATTGACACCTTATGATGTTTTTACTTGTCTTCAGCTAATAATATGTCAAACACCTAGCTGGTCCCACCTAATGCAGAACATTACTTTGGTGCCATGAGTATTAAGTTTCTCTGTGGACGTTAAAATGTCTGGGCTTTCCCTAAGACTGCGCTTTGGATTATTGTCAAGAGTCCATTTTTTTGAGGAGTTTACTTGCTGAGTCACTTGCAATGAAGCTGCCAATTCATCTTGCATTTAAAATGCGTAAAAGAAATATTTTCAATTCTTCATCTTCGAAATCATTTTCCCTTGCACCACCATGGGTGCCTTCGTGGTCAAAATCACCATTCTTAAAGCACTGAAACCACTCGCAGCACTTTATTTCATGTACTCAGCTTTGTACATGAGTACGGATAAGCTTACAAGACTCAAAGGCTACCTAACGGTCTGATAAACACTTCCTATAAATGACTTTTGATCTGAGACATAAGTACAAATTTAAAATATCAAAGTGAATACGCAAAAATATTTTTTTATAAAATTAAACGGAACGGTAGACCCAAGGCAACCTGGAGAAGATCCATCCTCCAAGAATTGGTCCAATGGGACAGAGCTAAACAGACGGCGCAAATTAGGGTTCGTTGGAAGGCTCTAGTAGAGGCCCTAAGTTCCCAAGCGGTATAACAAGAAAAATAAATTTTAAATATGCTTTTTATGAAACTATTTCGGTGATTTTTATTAATTTAGGCTGACTTTCAAGAAGTACCAAGCCAAAATAAAAAGCTCAACCATTGCGTAAGGTGGTTTAATTTGTATAACCTTATATTTTAAATAAATAAGTGTTTGTTCAATTTAAAAACTTTTACATACGCTAATTATTTAAAGAATCATTGTAAAGCTTAAGCCACACCAATTACTCTCGCACTGCTAATTACTAAATATATTTTTTATTCTTAAAAAAAAGCAACTAATTAACTTTTATTTACGCAGTTGTTCTAACTTTTCATTTGTGCAAATAATCGCTTCTTATGTACTCCGCGATTTAGTTAAGAGTTTGAAATTCTACACCGCACTTGCGTGACCTTTACAATTAAAATTAACATTTTTAAATAAAAAATATATAAATAATAAATATAATGCTTACAACGCTGCAGCAGCGCTAGACCTTAGTATGCGGCAGGGCCAAACCTGACACAGACTAAACGACCGACTGTTTGCCGATGTGTATCGATGCGGTAACATCTGTCACGCTGCCCTACAACTAGTGGATGTTTCGGTTTCCTGGGACGTTATAACAAAAGTCTCAAAAGTATATGTACGCGGCAACAGTTAGCAGTTGAGATCGTCTCGAGTGTACCAAGGACAAAAGCTGGCCTGCTGTTTTTTTTTTCGGTTTTATTTACAACAATTTGCCGCCTGTTCATGCATTTTGCTTAGGTACAAGAAACAGTTGAGAATAAAAAATAAAAAAAAATTATTTCATTATGAAAATATGCAAAAATGTGTTGAGAACTGAGCAGCAGCTGATTGTTAGGACTTTGTATTTAGCCGACAGACAAGCTACGGAACTACCCTTGGCACAACATACTATATAGTATATACAATGCGTATTTACCTTGTTTATGCCACTTTACATATTGTTAAATATGTATTCGATGTTTTAATGTGACACTAATCGTGTGGCAACTGTTGTTGCATGTGCATGAGAGTGTGCGTTTTATAGCCACTTTATTATGCTCAGAGCGTAACCGAAACCCCCTAAAAATTTCCAAAAATTTACTTTACTTCATAAACAACATAAACAATGACCGACAACAACAACGTTGAACCTTTCTTCATTCATAAAAATAAAACAAAGTCATTCTTCGCCTTTCTTTCTGTTGCGCTCTTTTCTCTTTCTTTTCCGCTTTTCTCTCTACGCCATACGCACACACACACTCTCTCACACACACTCACCCAGTTACACACAATAGCGTGTGTTGATTAGAAGCGCTTAGTAAAATCAACACACACACACACCAACACAAACAGAGTGACGATGGTGCAGTAAGAAAGGTTGTGCCCAATGGAGTCTAAATCGACATGATGAGAAATGCGAACGAGACGCCGTCATTCAGTCAGTGTCTGCAACAGACTGTCAGACTGCGTAGGTAGCTAAGACATAGCCAAGTAACTGGGCTAAAAACAAGACAAGAAAGATTAAATGTAACTGCGCTACGACTGGTGCATTTGTAACGACTAATCAATACTCTGCCAAAAATATGTGAAGAGAAATATGATATATTTCCGCCAAATTGGCGAATTGGCCGTCGAGGTAGTGACCGACAGTAGGCTATCCTAAATGCTTCTCTTTGAAAAAAAGAATTTTTCGCCTATTAGTGATTTTGATAGTACAAAAATTATGCAGCCATGAAAGCGATGCTCGACAGCACCTTATACCTTTATCTTTTAAAAGGGATATTTCTGCCTGTTTCCGATTTCGAAAGAACCAAAATTATGCAGCCGAGATGCTGCTCGACAGTAGATTGCCCTGTACGTTTGCTTTTGGAAAATAAGTACATTGCTGCCTATGGACGAATAAGAATTATGCAGACTTATGTCAAAGCGCATCTGGCCAATCACCAGTTCGATCGAAAAACTCAGATTACAGAAACCAACACAAGAGAATTAAACATAAACGGCTCCCCAAATTCGATGACGTCCAAAGGCATTTTCAAAAAAAAAACGGACACGAATAGGACAATGGACCGTTAGAACCCTAATGGAACCATCAAGATTAGCACAGTTCGAGGAAGAAATGGAGAAACTGCAGATAGCGGTAGCTGGCATCCATCCACAAGGCAATAGACGGATCGGCAGACCCAAGGCGACCTGGAGAAGATCCATCCTCCAAGAACTGACCCAGGCCGAACACAACATGGGACAGAGCTAAACAGACGGCACAAATTAGGGTTCGATGGATGGCTCTTGTAGAGGCCCTAAGTTCCCAAGCGGAATAATAAGGAAAAAAAAAAAAAAAAATGTCAAAGCGGCGCTAGACATTTGCATATCCTGCACCTTTTCCAATTTGGAGAAAAGCACATTTTTGCCTATTGCCGATCTTGTCGTATTCTATACCTTTCTTTTGAAAAGATATTTTTGCCAATTATAATAATTAAAATTCAATAATTAAAATTTAATTCTAATCTTTAAGATACTTTTCTCAAAATTAACTTGCACTTAAATACATCTCATCCTTAGTAAGTAATTACAAATTAACCATTTTATCCATTTTTTTAAGAGCAGCTTTCCTAGCTAAGAAAACAATAACAAGATATCCTGCTGTTTCAAACAAAAGCACAAATCAAATGTGCCTCTTCTGTATGTTCCGAAGAGTTCGAACATTGTCTGGTGTAATAACTGCTCATAAGCCTAACATAGGCCGACAATTTCACCTTTCAGCCTACATACTCTCGAGAGTTCCATGACGCGTGTCAAACGAGTCTGCCGGCGAAGCCGCTTTGCTGGCGGGGATCCGTTGAGCCTGACTGCTCCTGTGCGGACTTTTATGTTTTGATAGGGGTTGATCAAAATGTGTCTATATACAATAGCTGCGACGCTGATGAGCCACAAAATAGCCCAAGCATTTAGGGGTAAAATAAAATTTTATGCCTCGCTCCACAGTGCGAAGGACGACAAAAGGGAAGCGAGTATGGGACTGCGTCTGATCCTGTACAGTAGTGGCACAGCGTGTAGGCAGCAACTGTGGAAAGCTGTGCCCCATACATGATACGTTTTTGTTTTGTTTTGTTTTGTTGTTTTTTTGGTTTTTGGATATACAGACGTGCATAACATCTGCTGATCCTTTATTTTGTGTTTCATTTTTTTGTCTTGTCATTGCTCCCCAAAACAGCGGCGCATCGGGACATGTGCGTTTTTAGTTATTGAAATTTTGACTTGTTTTGCCAGAATTAAATGCGGCCTGCGCTTAGTTGCTACCATTGTCCTGTTTTGTGCATTGAGTATTTAATTGCAGATAATATCGACAACAGTCTGACAGTCCTTACGCATACAGCAACAGACTGCAGCAGGTATGCGAAGAGGGAGACAAACTGGCAGGATCAACAGCTGAAGTGGCTTAGGCTGTCGTTGCTGTTGTTGTTGTTGCAGTACCCGCAACGGAAATGCATCTGTGCCTCAAACGCACGTGTCAATAATTGTGTGCCCTCCCCTCCTTGTTGTTGCTGTCGCCGGTGTTTTCTTGAAAGGAGGAAGCCTTTGTGTTGTTTTCGTTTTGTTGTTTTTGTTGTTGTGCGAGATTCAAAGATTCAGCTGTCGTCATCTTGGATAAGTAACTAAGTAAGTGGAAATAACTTACCTAACAGCAAGTAGCGATGTTGTTGTAGCGGCTGGCTCATCAACTACTACCATTGCGAAAGTAACGGCATAGCCAAATACATAACAAACATTATAATGAGATGATACTTGGCTTAAAACGTCGAAGATATAATACACTTGATAATGTTTATAAAAGACTATGGTAATCGCAAGTAACTGAATACATCATGTATCCTGCAGTTGTCTTTGGCAATAATGAGATTCTAGTGTTTACATTCTACAAAATATAGGAAAGCTAATTAAATACAAATATGTTTATTTTTAAAGAAAACAACATTAAAGATAATAAAAGTTTTATAACTAATAAACGATCATAATTTTTAAACTCTTTTCTAATTTTATTATATTTGTATTGTATTCGCCATTATATTTGTATTGAATTATTGTAGAACATCGCCCAATGCAGCGGCTCGAATCTTTTCAACTAATCAACTTGCTTTCATAAATAATGTACCACTCATTTTCGCGAACCCCAGTAATAACGCAAAAAGCCCAGTCAAAACAACTGCTAAAATGCATACATTTCATGCAACAAAAACTAAATTTAAACACATTGTGTAGCTCTCAAATACCATATTATCATCCATGAGTACTCAATTTAAAGAATTATGCATTTCTAATCCAACCGCAATTTTATTAATAAGAATACCTTGATTGGTTTAGAAGATATGATGTTTCCTACCAGTTTACAGCTTCCGTGCCATTGTGCGTCATGTCAGTTTTAATCTGTGCAATCGGCTATGTGCTATAGTCCATTTATTTCGATCCAAAGCGCTTCAATGCTTTGGAGCTATAAAAATCAAAGTTTGAATTCTAACCAAACAAGAAATAGTACGCTGACAGATCGGTTTTCTTTCGAGATGCGGGAAAACAACCCTGTGTTATAGTTTTTATCATGAAAAGTAATAATAAAAAACGTCTCATAAAAGATCTCATCAAAACTTTAACAATTTGCTTAAAAATAGAAAAACATATAGACGAACTTGGATATGTCATATTTAAAAGTCAATCTGATTATAGCTCAGGTAATTAAACGGTCTCTTTTATCTCTTATGTATACAAATTCATAACCCGTTTGTAAAATTAGATGTAGAACTGAAAAATAACAGATTCAGATAAGATGAGTAATTTAAGTAGTTTAATTTATCGCAAATAATGGGGTGCTTGCGATTTTAAGCCAATAGTCAAAAGAGTTTAATGACCATTATCTTTCTATATTTCTCTCGTTTCAATTTTGGAATATGTCTGGAGCTCTCTCTTATAACGACAGGATTCCGGTATGAAGAACCGACTGCCGTGGGAATCGATTACTGTTTCGTTATTAAGCCTCGTTGTTCGGTTTTCTTTGAATAAAGTTACTTTTAGTGTACCGTTTGGAGAAATTTGTAATATTGTTAAATTAATTAATTTTGCTTTGCACGATCCATTCCGATATCTACGTTGCTAATTATAGATTTTACAATATTCTCTCAACATATAAGTCCAACAAATTTGTCACTTTTTTATTTCTAAGTTATGTTGACCAGCTTCCTTTCCTAGGCACTATTGATAAATTCCATATTACTTCCTCTATTGGTTCATCGTTGTTTCCCTAAGGCTCTTTTTCGACAAATATTTCTTTTCGTTTTGGCTATTAAATCTTGGTTTTTTTTTAAAAAATAAACTGTGCTTAAGGTGTTACTGTTACATAGTTTAATTAAATTTTTTATTTTACTTATCATTTTTACAATAATTTCAATTTACGTGTTGATTCTATTCAATAATACCTTCTAATAGTTAAATGACATTAACAGATTAGTCGCATTAAAAATCTTTTGTATTCATTAGATACATATAGACACTGAAGAAAGGGTATAAAAAAAGAAACAAGTTAAAACAAAAAAAGATGAAAATTTAAAAGAGCAAGAGCTGATTTTTTTTATTGTTGTTGCTGCTAATGTAATTGTGTGTAAATGCCATAAAGTTGGCAACACTTGCTGTGCCAACAACAAAGCGAATAGAAGTAGTCCCAAGCCACACACACACACAAGCGAACACACTCATTGGCAAACAAATAAAATATGTGTTGCGAGCAGAGACCAACATGTTTGGAGTCATCGTAGTCGTCGTGGTCGTCGTTGGAGTCGTCATCGTTGTCCAAGTTTCTTGGTCTAGTCACACTCTTTGTCCGTTGATGGCGCGCAAAACGCAAATGAAGTTCACGAGATGGTCAAACGATAATGTTGGCAGCACATTTGCCAGTCATGCTCGACACACTCTAACACACACACACACACAGATACGTAGATACTGATACAAACTCACACCCAGACTCACAATTCAGTTAGCCAAGCTGGGCCAATGTTAGCCAGGCCAAAAGCATCGTCTGCAGTTGTTGTTGTTGTTACTGCCCCGTTTGTCAGTCACAACGAGCGAACGAGTTTTCGCTGTGTATTTGTCCATTTTGTCGCCTGCCTTGCCTTCACCACGCCCCCCTTGGCACCACAGCCGACACCCCATGTCCCCACCACAGACCCAAACACTCACAACAAATGTAAAATCGACGCTGCATAGTTTGAAATCGAATCAAAGGCAACAACAATGAACCAACAGCGAAAAACAATAAAAAAAAAAAATCTCAACGAAATAGAAAGAAAAGCTACCGAAGTCTCAGCAAATTGCTTGTAGTCTTGCAAGCCATAAACGTAATGTCTACATGAAGAGGCAGTGCTATACATATCATATTGACCGAAACTTCTCACGTTAATTGAAATTCACTAAACGAAAATTTTAAGAATGTAGATTTAATTTAGTAGAGTGGCTTAGTACATAAAAGCCGTAAAAAAATAGATAATATTGTGTTTATCTTTTTTTATACCCTAGTGAAATCATTTATTGGTTGGTAAAAATGGTACCAGTTCAGTGCCGTAGTCCATCAAGAAAGAATATCTGCGAAAAAGCGCCAGACTCAAATGCTTAGCTTTTTTAAGCTTTGCTCTTGAAACCAGTCATTTTAAGCCTATTTGGTAGGATTCCAAGATTCTAAACCATTCAAAGACAATTAGACCAAAACTGCGAATCCAAACTGATTATTTTCTCGATATCTCTTCACTTTTCATCAGCTATTTGGTAATGCTACTTTTAGTACGACAGAGGAGTTAGCGAGCTTTTAGAAGCTTGGCAGCCAATACTTATTTCATATTCCGCGCTGGTTCATCTGTAACGATCTTACATGGATGTTTATGGATCTTTCTTTCATTATATGAGATAGTTAATTATGGAAAATGAATTGTGTATTTCTTGTAATCTCTAGCTCGCTTCTATTAAAATCTTACGTAGTTGAAATCGAAAACGATAACCTATTCAAACTTATGTAATCTTGTTTTTACGTCAAACTGTTATATCATATCTCAGCTCAAATATACAAATATAGTTTTTAGGGTTCTAACAGAACAAAACAATAGCAAAAAAGTTGT
Source organism: Chymomyza procnemis (assembly GCA_035046065.1). Lineage (NCBI taxonomy): Eukaryota > Metazoa > Arthropoda > Insecta > Diptera > Drosophilidae > Chymomyza > Chymomyza procnemis. Next base: position 4,268,755 of record JAWNOJ010000013.1, on the reverse strand, counting down.
TTTCAAAGACTCTTACGTGTATTTTGGTATTTTGTAGTCCCGGAATTATATACCAAACTCTAGATATTTTAATAATTATATATTTTAAGTGATCGGTTCATGTACTCCGAATATTTTTGAGATCGCTTAGTCCGCATATATGAACGCCAAAAGATCTAATATGTACTTTATTTTATTTATTGTATCTCTTTCTCTCAATCATAATTATAAGATATCAAAGTTCCAGTTAAAGTAATAATTATAAGTTCAAAGTTCGAGTTAAAGCATATAAGTTTCACAGCATTATATTTTTAAATTTCGTATTGTAAATTTTTAACGTATTCTGTATGATTTTTTCAAATATCTAGGTTTCAATTTTATATGTCTTTCATTATCGATCACAACTTGCAGAGATGCAACTATCATTTACAATCGGAACTAAGTAATCTGGATAATCAATATTTGCCATGAAATTGGAACAAATGCCATTCTTTTTGAATCCCTAGAATACTTTTAACATCAAAATTATTGCTACACTAACACTCTGATTAATTTGATTTTTATTATTGTTATGTTATAAATTTGTTTTTCTATTAATTGTTTAATTTAATTTTAGAAAATCCAATACTTCTATGTAAACGATTTATGCAGGTGTATTCAAGCACCTCGATCAAGTATACGGAAATGTTATACACGGCATATATATATATTTAATTATACGTAGTGCTCCAGTTTACCGCTACTGTCTATTGGCAATATATACTATATATACTCATTGTAAGGGTATAAAAATCTTTGTACAAAACTCAATCGAAGTGCAGCGCTTACGTTGTCTCCGCGTCGACGCTCCACTTTTTGCTCTGCCTTTTGTTTGATTTAGTTTATGTACACCGCTGACGTTGCCACTGCCGTCACCACGCCCCCTTAAACGGCACACACACACACACACACAAACACACAAGCATTGGCATGCATACAAGTTTTGGCGCTTGGTTGCAGTTAGAGGTGGTTGCAGCGGGAGGGCTGTGGCAAAGTTGCAAGCATTTCCATTACCATTCACTGGGCGACGCCATAACTAAAGCTGCTGCCGTTGCTGCTTCTTCTCATCATCTTCATTATGAACAGCAACAACATAATTACAATCATCATCATCATCATCGTCGTCGTAGTCATCATCTATGTACGTCGCCGTCATACAAATATTTAGTAGAGTATGAAGTAGTTCGGGTTCGGTACATAAAATGAGTTGACCTCAGTTGACCTCGTTTCAGTTGCTTTTTTTTATTTAATTTTTTTTTGTATACACTGCTTTGCTTTCATATTGCAGTTGTTGTTTTTGTTGTTATATTTTTTTTTGCTACTTCACAATTTGCACTGGTTTTTTTTTTTGTTTTTGTTGCTTACGTATATGTAGTAAACGTTTTAATGAATTTTCTAGCCCTAACCCGGCTGGGTCTCTCTTTCACACACTACTGTCATCTCTATCTCTAGCTAACTGTCGTCGTAGAGATAAAACTCTTTTTTTTGTTTTGGTGTTTTGGATACACTGTAAGCAGGGTCAAGTACTTTGTAGATTTGTAACTTCAAGAAGCACAACAAAATCTTAGGTTCTTTAGCTTATGAAAATCTGCAGAAGAAACAACTGAGGTGCTGCATTTCGTAGATCTTCGAGGATCTGACATACATACTGAAAGTGAGGGAAAGCGTATTGTGTGAAAGATACTATCTGTAGAGAGAATATTGAAGTAAATTAGTAATATCTATATAAAAATGCAGCACTTTGTAGTAGGAGCATGAATATTGATAATGATCGGTAGCGTGCAGATAGCAAACTTGCCGCTAAATTGGAAGGTTGGGAGTTGATTCCCTGCCTTTGCCTACCACTGACATTGCTTTAAAATTTACGCTTTTTGCCTAAGTAAATCTCTACTAGTTAAAAACATTGCCGATCGGATTCGGCTATATACCATAGGTGCCTGTTCTCTTTCAGCAGTGTTATCAATGTCCCCATTTTGTTTCTGAAGTTATCGATCACTGCAAAAATTAATTTTTTTTTCAAATTATTGTTATTGCCGGTATTCGGCCACATATGTAGAAAAAAGTCATCGAAAATTGAATCTCCAGATTGGACTACATCCGAGCCAGCCGTGGCGGTAATATGCCTGAAATCATATTTAAAATGTAATGCCACTAGATTTTCTTTCTGATAAATAAAATGCGTGTCAATCGAATAATCCATTGTTGTTTTATTGTAATTTAAATTTCTATACCTCTATAAAAAACACCCTTTATACAAGTATTCATATAAACGTAAAGTTGAAAATATGCATATTACATTATAGTGCAGCTCTCAATACAGCTATAGTGCCTCAAAGATCTTCCCAAGTAGTTTTATATATATTGAAATTAATATACAACACATCTCTGCAAATTTTACATGCTACATTTATTACATTTATTAGGGTTGTATTCCCAATTACTTTTTGCAGGGTATTGCATATTCGCAGCTCATCTCGAATGCTACCACTTTTTGTTTTTGACAGAAATCTTCAATTAGATATCATATAGTCTATAATGTTTTATTGCGCTGTGCTCTCAACGTAGCCAACGGCGTGTAAACTTGGCTGTAAACATTTAAACGCCTTCTTGGTATTGGATTGTATTACCCATGGTTTTGGCCTCTGGTCAACAACTCAGCTCAAAACTAAACTCATTTAATTTGAACTTACAATTTGGAGTTTATCTTTTGAAGTTTGTTTGCCGCCTGGCTTAATGTTGATTACTTTCACCAAACAACAGTTGGATACAACACTAAGCACAGTTATGGCAACAATAGCAACAAAGGCAGAGGAAACAAAACATAACAACAACAACAACAACAATAATAATAATAATAACAAACTTAGGCCAAGTTGCTTTTGCTGTTGGCATATGAAATATGTTTGAACATAATGAGGCCAAAAGCATTGTTGTTGTTTTGTTGTTGTTGCCGTTGCTGACGAACTGAGCTGTCAGTTGTATGTTGTTTTTGTTGTTGTTATATTTGTTGCTGCTGTATTTGTTGGCAACATTGTAACAGCAACAACCACAACACAACTGCAGACTAGACATTGTCTGGGCCTAAGGAAAATTTGAAATAATTAGCAAAAAACGGCAGCATTTATTATTGTTGTTGTCGATGCTGTTGCTGTCATTTTTGTTGCTTGGGTTGCGGCAATGTTTGTTGAAGGTTTGAAAAAGCAACAAGTGGCTACAGTTTGTTGCTTCATAGAAAACCCTTTAACAGAGTTTGACAGCCACTAAAACAGTGCAGCTTAAACTTAAAGCTTAAAAAATCTAAATATATTTTTATATAAAAATTTAAGTTTTATTATTTTGATTATTAGCGCTCTTCTTTTGTATTAGATTCCATCTCTTAGTCAAATGATATCTATAAAGTTGTATTGTGTGTCTAGTTCTATATGATAAAGTTATTTATTCTGTATTATATGACAGTTTAAAAACTGCCTTCTTTCGTGCAGCAAGCAGCGCTTCCAATATATGATTTGCAGTCTTGTTATCCTTTTTACGAAATCACATTGGTTTTTGTCTGTACTTTCTATTTCGTTGTGTGTGTTTGTGTCGCATCCAAGTACGAAGGGTAACTTTTTCTTACTAACTAACTCATTTGTTTTCTTTGCTAACGAACTTATTAGTTAATTTTGTGGCTAAGAGAATTTATTTTTAAATTTGAAACAAAACTCAAATTTTGAGTTGCTTAGAAGCAGAATTCATTACAGATTTCTGCTATTCCTATTTGTTCAAACTTTGAGGTATTAGGTTAGGTATTCATTCTATTTTGTACAAAAAACAAGCTTATTTTAAGTTTATTTTAAGCTTAAAAAACTTTTATGATTTTACAATAAAAATCAATTTAAAAATGCTTAATAATTTACAAAGCTCCAGCAACAAAAATATTCTTGATCGTAAAAATTTTGAAATTTTTGAGTTTATTTTGCTCAAGATGAAACTAAAAATATTCAGTTCCTTTTTGCTGCAGCTTGGTCTAATCTTCGAAACTTACTTTACGAAGTGTTATCAAAACTGAATATATTTATATAAAAAATGTGGTGTCCGATGTTATTATTATGAACCGCCCGCATATTCGACACTTTCTATTTCTTAGCCATATTTTGTACAAAATAGAAAAAAAAACATATGAAACAAGACAAAACCGTTAGGTAAATGAATTTTGTTGGTAATAACAACAGTAACAACAACAGTAACAACAACAGTAACAGCAACAACTACAACAACAAAGACAAGAGAGAAGTCAAATCTGCGCTTGACATGCATCTCATATAACGCGTATCTATAATGTCGTTTTTTTATACCCTTTGATCAGAGAGTAACACAGTTTGTCAAGAAATATGTGTTACAGCTGAAAGTAGCCAGGGGTTTGACCAAGTACAAAGGGTTCATAGTACATGATTGCTCAAAGTTGCTTGATTTGACAAATCAAGTTGAGTTAAGATAGAAAAAAATTTGGATCTAATATACCGTTCTATGTGCCCCTAAATCAGAAGGTCGGTGGTGCATTTCGATCCAGTGGTATGTCTGGAAAATAGACGCTATTTACCTAGGAAAATCACTCTATGCTCCGCCTTTGGAACGATGACCATAGTCAAGGGAAATAATACCTTAGCGTTTGTAAAGGAGGAAATCGTGAAAATTGTTATTGTTGCAGCATAAGATGCGAAAAGAATCATGGAAAGCATAATTATATCAACAAAATGACAGATTTACATATAATATTTTCTTGTCGTAGAAAACACTAGAGTTTTATCAGCACTTCATCCAATCCATGATGGTGCAATGTTTGCTGTCATGTCAGGTAGCTTGGTTCTTAACTACCCAGCTCAAGTACTGAAAGGGAAAATTAAAATTTATCTAAAATCATTGAATAAAAATTGAATTAATAACACTATAGTCAGAAACTGGGAAGACGCCCCAAAATCCAAATATGTGTACTGAGAAATAGTAATAGTAGTAATAGAAATTTAATTACAATTTGCTGTCTTATATGTCCAAAACAGCAATTTTCACCATTTTGTTTTTAACTTACCGAATACAATGAGTGATCGTTATGCGGACAACCAACCATATGACATGAGAAATTATCACATTTTTAAATTAAAATCTTAAAATTAAAATCTTTTTAATAAGGAAGAATGTTTGTTGTTCAATTACTAATTGTATATATTCCCTCCTTTTAATTTAACATTTTTTAAATAATGTATACAAAAGTTTATTGTATTCTAGTCATTTTAGTTCCCCACATATATATATTAAGTTATTCAGTGATCAAAAAAAGTTAAAAAATATTGGATCAACAATTAAATAAAAATAAATGAATTGCTATGGAATAAAATTTAGAAGAATGGTTTGCATTATAAATACACCCTTAATATAATGACAAATTGCGCTGAAGCATAATTATTGGGAATAATCTAACTGATTTTAAGGAAAGATTCGTTAAGTGAGAAACTTGAATGAAAATTACTGCTACTCGTGTTTTATTAAATGAAGCTGTCATAAAGTAGTTGCTGTTACTGCTGGCGCCATCTAGCATAGCTCGCGCCTAATACTACCCAGTTGGAGTGAAGCAAAGTGTATTCAATATTCGGACAGCGCCACCGACTCATACTTTTGTGTTCAACTTTATTAACGTCTTTTTTTTAGGTTTCTTAACGAAATTCACGTCCAATTTTATTGTACCCACGCCGACAACAACAACAACTACTACAACTACAGCAAGAGCAACAGCTACAAACGGAAATGGTAAACATAACACTAGATGGAGAAGCTCCCTGGGGGAGCAGGAGGGTAAAAATGAAACGCAAACCAAAATAACAGTTAGTTATGAAACCAAAGCATCACTCAAAAGCAGCCGCAGCAACAACAAACAACAAACAAACGTGCGATGCGACGCCCGCGCAGGCGCAGGCGCAGCTGTGCAGCCGGCGCAATCCAAAGCGTCGCGACACACTGACGAAGAGGAAGAAGCAGCTTAAACCATGTTACCAACTTTTCGTTGGTGTTGTTGTTTCTGCTTCAGTCTTGGCCCCAACTTTCCAATACAAACACATGCATATTTTATGTATTAGCTTTTTTATTATGATCTTGCCCAAAAAAAAAAATGAACAAACAAAAAATAGTTAAACATATACAGTTGCACGGAATTTACATGTCCAAATAAAAAGTATTTTTTTTTTTGTGAAGTTCACATTCAGTCAAGCAAGCGAGTTACCCACAAACTTGGTCAGTTGCTCAGTTCAGATCATATCAGCAGATAACCGATCAAACTCGTGATAATTTTTAATTATCAATTTCCGTATTTATCAACCAATGCAGCACTTCTATCAAGGTGTCCTTAGCTGTACTAACAGAAGATCTGTTACAAAAAATTAAACAACTGGAATTGTCACTATGCTCTCCTAGAGGGGGCGGGTTTACGTCAAAAGTTATTGTGCTTTTCAATTTTTCAATAAGAATTCGAAGTTTTTGCATATTTGCTGTGATCACCCTATGCAGGGAAACGATTTTGTGGAATTACCAATTTTGGTTACGTTATCTTTTCGAGCGATAAATTATTCATCTAAAATTTTTTTATCAAATATTTAAAGCAGTACGAACAATATAAAATATTATTTTCACATACTTTTTGTCTATTTAAGAAATAATGTTCTTTTTAATATATACTTCTACGTGTCTAATATAAGACATTTACATAATGACAATTATTGCAGGCCTTAGATACATTGTTATTGAACAATAGTAGCATTAATTATATGGATTATTTTGATTGTTAATAACAATTGAAACTAATAATCGAGAAAAAATAAAAAAAATCTTCTTCTACCTAAATCATTTTTCTACTTTTTATGCCAACAGATATATAAAAAAATAAATTTAATCCCTGTCATCGCTCCAAAAGCGGAGCATGAAGATTTCTCTATTCATTGCTGTTCGAAAAAAAAAAAACAGTTTATAGCAGAAACAATTTGAGATTTTCCAAAGTTGATATCTTCTATTTATTTGACAGGATGGAATCGAACCACCGACCTTCCGTTTTTGGGGCGAGTACGCTACCACTTATTTTCCCAGGTCCAGAAACATTAGATATGTATTGTATCAAAATAGGTTTACTCTTTGTCGTAGGTGCCAAAAATTACAACAAGGTTTCTTCATTCTCTTTTGTCTTACGCCATTCTCTTGATTTTACTCTAAGTTTGTGTGTTTTCTTCTTTCTTTTATAAGTCCAAATAAAAGTTCCTTCTCCAAGATAGTGCGCATCTGCATGTTACCTTGCGAATTTCAGTCGATTGCGATTCAGTTGATATTCTATGGATCACTTTCTATAGTTATCAATTTCTTCAGGAATCTTTTATCTGTATCATATTGCTTGCATTCTGACAGCTCCAAAATGCTATAGACAGAAAAACCAAAAAAGAAAACAATAAATAACATCTTAGTGACCAAAGACGTTCCAATAAGAAAAAAATAAGAAAGGTCTTAGAATTATTTCTAATGTTCTCTGGCAAAACTCTCTAGAAAGCTTGAATTTATATACCGCATTTGTAATTGTTGTGATCAACAGAGTTCGAAATATTTAGATGACTAATATTTATAATTTATAATAAGTTTCAAGAATTTTTTATAATATTTAAAAAACGTGCCACAAAAAGATTGAATAACTTGATTCGTTTGCGCCTCTTCGAAACTCATCAAACACTCTTTTTTGATTGAAAAATGATATATTCTTTCAAAAATTAAAAATATATCTTTTTCCTAAAACTTTTATATTCACCATCAACACAAATCGCAAATATTAGTTGTTCAGTAAACGAAATTTTTGTTTGGATTTGTATGAAAATATAATTAAAAATCATAAAATGCAGTTGTTTTTTTTTTTTATTTTGGTACTTTTGTTAGACATTCAACATTTTGTTGTGAAAATTTTTAAAATACTACAGCAGCAAAACTGTTGCGCTTTGAAAAACAATTAAATTTCAAAATGAAAATGGCAAAAAGCACACATATACACGTACGCCAGCACGCACATGTATGTGAAAAAGCGCCCATGGAAAATGGAAATGCATTTTGTTGCGGCGCTTAAGAGGCTGGCGGAAAAATAGAGGGGTGGCGCTGACATGGCCGCAAATGTGGGCGGTGCAGGAGGCGTACAACAAAACCAAATAGACGTAAAATGGTGAAAAACGTGCAACAAAGGGTGACAGGGAAAAACAAAAAGAAATGCACACACACACAGAAACACACTCCCATGTACACGCGCAGCTACACAGATACACACGCACACTATGACAACGAGTTCATTGCATTTCATGCGACGCGACGTTGCAGGTAAAATTTGAACAACAACAAACATGGCAGCAGGAGCTTAGCTTGGTTGCTAATACCCTTTAATTAAAGGGTGGTTGCAGCTTTATTGGCCAATAGATGCCGACATGTTGTCCAAAATGTATTTTAATCGAATTTAAAATCATTAAACCAAGTTGCGCGCGGTCACAAAGTGGCATCTAAGCCAAGAGTGAATGCCAAAGTGCAGCCTTTTTGATAAAAGCATTTTGTATATTGAATTAATGCATGCATTTGAAAGCCCTTCATGTATGCCGAAAACAATAAATAAAATCACTTTGACTTGATTTTCAGGTTTTTTGGCTATTTAAAAAAAGTTCTTGGATCTCCACGAAATCTAAAAAGAAGAATCACGATTTTTCACTACTTTAGTACTGCGTAGAATTTTACAGAATTTTGGCATTTCGATCCATAATTTTATCCAGTATCTTATAATAAAATTTTGTTAAAAATTACAATCTGCTTAGTTTTCGCATCAACATATATATAATATGCGCTACGAATCCCTACTCAAAGCCCATTTTGTAACAATTTAATTCGAGATATTTTCTTCCGAAATTGTAAACTGTCTGCTGGACTACAAGCACGCAGAAAAAGGATAACCGAAGCTGTCAGTGTATTCAATTGTTGGTTAACGCCACTACTCTACCACATTTTGTTGTTTTTGGTCTGGCAAAGTGGCAATGGCTAATGCACCACGCATAGCTGAAACAAGGAGTCAGAGTTGCCCCACAAAGGCAGCCGTAGGGAAGGCGGGTGTCGAGTTGAGTTGAAGCAAGCAACGCGAACGCGCTTTGTTTGCAATCATTGCATGCTCAGCGAACCAACAATCGAGGGGCAACTTTGCCCTACAACTGCAGCAGGCGCTAAACCCTTGCACTAGACGTGCTGTGGTAAGGGGAATTTAAAGGGGGTCGGGCAGGCAACTCTGGCAACGAAAAGTGCCACAACACAATTTTCTCACCATGCTGACGCAGGAGCAACAGACGACGACGACGACGACAACAACAACGACAACGGCGTCTGCGCCGGCAGCGACGGTTACAGCGTCTGCAACGGCGATGACTCTGGCGCTGTGTGGCTGGCAACGTTAACCCATTGTGTGCGCATTTTCCAACTGACAGGCGACAGCCGAAAAGGAACAAGAGGCAGAAAAAATTGCAACTAGCTGGCGGCCTGTCCAGGAGTAAACTTGTTTTGGTAGCCACCCAGCAACAACCCAACAAACCGACAACCAACACCCAATTGGTAACTCCAATCACTGTTTTCGGTTGCTGGTATTCATTTTTGTGAGCTGTCTATAAACCATAAGGCAAAACTGAAACGATTTGCAAATACCCATGACCACATAAACAAATCCCCGGCAGAAGTACTACAACCAGCTAGCTGGCTGTCATTGATGGTTACCTGGACTGGCCTGGTGGCTCACCGCAGTTAAAGTTGCCCAAACATTTCTACGGGGCTCAACGATGCATTGTGACAAGGGGGAGGAGTTGACAAGTGAATGCCGCCAGAGAGCCTCAAGCGCTAAGGACAGCACGACAGCCGTGTCCAAGCTAAGGCCAAGAGTAGCTGTAGTGGACAAACATAGCACTGGACACTGAAGTTGGACAAGACTAGGCCTAGCTGCGGTGGCGGCATAAAAATAAACCAGCCAAATAGATGGGGGCGATGCAACAGCAGCGGCTGCTGTTTCTACACTGCAAGAATGTAGTTATTGTGAGCCAAGTTTAAGAGAAGTGTGGCCACGCTAATTTGATTCAGCACAAGTAAAGGGATAACTGACATGATCCATCTTATTGCCCTTTTTATAAGGACAGAGAGTACTGTTATCTAAAATTCTGGTAACGTTTATCTACTTAGTGATCGTAATCTTCAACGGCTTTCCATGACACAGCAGCATAAGCCTTTCTTTTTCGTCTCTAAGAAGAGATCAGTCGTATATTAAAAATCGATTGCTTTCAACTATAGGTTTTTCTAAGTGTAATCATCTCATATATGTTCAGAGTAGATTTTGGCGGCTAACTTAATTTCCACTCACTCCACTTCGTCCCTTTTTACAAATGCGCTTTGCTCTGTTCTGTTCCGTTGGCAGTTGCTAGCCAAAAGAAATCATAAAATGAAAACGAGTTGCATGCCAGAATTCCACAGCTCCACAACTCTACAACTCCAAAGCTATGGTGAACAGGTAGATAGGTGGTAGGTAGATAGGTAGGCCGGTCAGTCAGAAACAAGTACAGGTAGTACAGAGACCCTGGATAGGCCACAGCTAAAGCTTGTAATCTGGCGGCAGGGCGATGCTCGCTCTTTGGGCGCTGGGCAATGGACGTTGCTGTTGGTTGGAATGCAAAACTAAAAATAGGAAGCCAAGGATATGTAACTGCATGTATGTGTGCTTGGACAGTGGCATGATGCGGGCTGCATCGGGTTCCGGGTTTTTAGCACTGTTTATGTTTTTGTTGTTGCTGTTAGCTTTTGTGACCAATGCCAGAGTCACTTTGTTGAGCATTTGACTGCTGTCTATTTGAAATTTTCCAGCAATGGCAACTCTGGCTGCCAATAGTCGTGATAATCCAAACATACACGCTCTCACATTATATACTTGCCTCTATGTAAGTAGCATGCACCATCTAATGTCTGCAATGTCGTCGCCATAGTCATTGCAGCAGGCAACGTCATTGCCATTATATCGTTAGACTGCTACGACTGCCTTCTGTTATGTACTATATATATATGCTTATGTACTTACACAGTACATAGCAGCTACCATCGCGTTCTTACCAGTGGCAGCCCCTTTTTCCTTTGCCTTGCTTTATTTTCTGGTCTTCTCTGCCTTGGTCTGACAACGCCTCGACTTTTACCACCGTTGACTTTGATTGCAAAGTTTACATGGCACCAAAGTGCATTTTCAATAAAAGGAAATATCAAACACACACACATGCACGCATACACATACAAACACACACAGATACACACACTTACACCAATTCTAAAAGTATCTGACACTGCCTTTAGTTTTTCGCCATTGCGCTGCACTTGTTCAGCTTCAGGACAAAACCAACTTGGAAATTCTGTGACCTCGCTTAGGGTAATAGAGTAGCAGGAGAGGTGGTTATGTAAGTTGTCGCGTCATAGCAATGGTACTGTCCAAGCAGTCAACCCAAGCAACCCAACAAGTGAACCTTAAGTTTGGCATCTACGGTAGCAGCAATAACATTATAAGTTAGGGCAAAGGTTCGAAACTTTAAATACTCTACTTTGAATTTATAATTTTTTTTTTTTGCCAACCTTACTGGACTTGAATAAGAAGAAACAAATGCGAAACAATGATACATCTTAATGCAAGGGCGTGTGAGAAACGTGAAGGACTAGAGTACCTGTTAATATTTTTTATGACAATCTCTTTTAAAGAACAATTTTTGCAAATTTTTTCATATTATTGGATATTGATCGAATAACTTAGGTAATCATTTTTTTTTATTATGCGATTATCTTTGTAGTAGAGAATATCTAATATATTTAAATTAAATGACAACTTAAAATGTTGCATAGGTGCAAGGCGTTTTCGGAGTGTTCTATGATGTTTTTTTAGCCAAGTTTCAATTAAAATAGAAATACACTTCACCACTTTATTGCACAGCTTTACATCCAATACTCCATATACTACTTTTAAGAGTATCAAACTTGAAAGAGAAAAAATCAGCAATAACAACAAACTCGTCACAAAACTTTTTGACACTTTCAAATGTTTCTATTCATCTTTTGAAAATTTTACGTCTATGAATTTTGCCATTTATACAAAATATCGCTACTGAAGCTACAGTTTCTTTAACTAATAGATGAATACATTTTCATTTTAGATTTTGTCACGGACAACTTTTAGCTCAAAGCGGACCACCACCAGAATACAACTTAAACTTTTATTCGATGTGGTACTGTAAGTATCCTTCGTTCCGGACTTATGCGCCTGAGCAAGTGCAAATAAAGTTTTGCTTCAAGCCTGACTACAGCTGTACAAACGGTCAACTCATTAGCTAATTGCCAAGTGGCCAAGTTAAGTCAGTTCAGTCAGTTAGCCAAGTTAGTCAAGCCAACCTATAGGCATATTTTTATCATTCATCCACCAATGATTGTGACGCCCCAAAGTTGTACGAATCCTACTGGCAGAGTAAACAACTTTAGCTTGACCCTCAATTCGTGCACTCGCACTTGCCGGATGTCCGGACTGGCGCAATGTTTTCCGAAACGCATTTGCACTTAACTTTATGCACCACGTCGACGACGACGGCGACGTCACTGTCGACGCTGACGCTAACTTCGCTCAGTACTCAGGGCGCGTATATTCATCAAAATTCACTTTAACTTCATTATCATCGTTATTGTTTTATTTATTCCACCTTCTGTTTCGCCTCAAGACACTTGATCGCTCAATTGATTTTGTGCCTTGCTGCCGCTGCCACAGTTGCTGCCACAGCGCCGCCGTCGCTGTTTTAGTCGCAATTTGAGTAGTTGTTTGTACCCTATAGCTAGAAGAGTATATTGGTTTTTATGAGCAGTTTAGGGTATTGCAGTTGCTGTACATACAAGGTGATGCTGTTTTCAAATCTTTGTAACGTCTTTGTTATTATGTTTTAGAGCTCACCAGCATGAATTCGATGGTATTGGAGCTAAAATAGTGGTCGCAGTGGATGTTTCTTAATTGAAATTAAAAATAAAATAAATATATAAATGTAAAAAAATAATAATTATTATGGAGACATACAAACAATTTTTTCAACTAAGTTCCTTCAAAATATTTAAATATTAAGTATACGAAGAGTTGAATTTTGATACAATTATAAAAACTCAACGTCTGATGACAAATATAGTGATATTATATTAAAGTGATAGAGATTAAAATAGTGATAAATTCAGCTCGATATCAAAATTTGTAGAGCAGCCAAAGAGCAGTAAATATTGTTGAGTATATTGAAAGTTTTGCTCAAAGTTCGGATATTAATATTTTTTTGTATGCTTAAAAAAATGGTTTGTTCCCTTAATAAGACACAATAGCTGCTGCTAGTTTTTGGTTCAGTCGAAGGCCTTATTGGTTAGAGATCGTTAAACTTATAATAAGCTAGTAGTAAGTACTATACTTAAATATTTTTATAAAAAAAATTAAATAAAAAATGCTGCAGGGAAGTGCCTATTGTGAATGCCGCGCTTTTAATATCAAAAGAAAGAACAACCCCAATATCAAGACTGGGAGCTCTGTACTGATCTGATCATCATACTATAAACTTGACTAGGCTGCCATCGATCCAAACGGGGAATTTGGTAATGTTAATTTTAATTAATTACAGCTTTTTTAATTTCACACAATATGCCAATACCCAAGCAGTGTGTTTCAGAAAAATTTCATCATAATTTTAATTAAAAGCTCTACGTCTTAACGTATTTTTCGCATCTTGTAACTTATGAAAAAGATTATTTTATTTCTTTTAAGAAACAGGGAGTATTTCGCTTGGAATTATTAAATTTATTTTCACTTCCATAAGAAAATTTTCTGTAAATGAAATTTTTACTCTACCAAGTATTATAATAGTTGGATTTTTGAAGTTTAATTTTTATTAACATTTTTTATATCTGCTGTTTTGTGAGTTTATTACACAAACAAACACATTTATAGAGTATACATATGTGCTGCTTGGCCACAGTGATACTTTTGTTGCTGATGTTGTTGTTTTTGCCACAAGTTGTGTGCCCAAGTTGACTCGAGGGCGCCCTCTTTGGACGTTCGCTCACTCTCTGACTGCCTGCTGCTTTTTGACGGTTTGCCTCTGCTACTTGTTGTTGTCGTTATTGTTTATGTTGTTGTTATTGTTGCATTTGTTGTTGTTGTTGTATTTGTTGTTGGTTTATACTGTTCGCATTGTCGACACTTTATTGACTACTTTTCTGGATGAATTTGTTGGTTTCTTAATTTCTCTGCTGTTCCTTCTTTTTGTTTCGTTCGCTACTTTTTGATATCACTCATACGCTGCGGTGTCCCCTCTGCCGTTGCTGCGGTCACTATTCGGCCGCCCCTTTGCGTCCCCACTGGCATTCCTTAGTCATCATTGCGGGCGGTCGACGTACACTGCGTTGGTTGCGCTTCTGGCTCTCTGACTTTGTTTTTTTTTTTTGGGTGCATTGATTTTGCTGTTGCCTTTGCCGTTTGGTCGTCTGGCTGCTTGCAGCTCTGTCTTATATTTTTTTTGTTGTATTTTATTTATATATTTTTTTTGTTTTATAAAATTGTATATATGTATATATATTTTTTTTTTGTGTTTCGTTCACTTATGTGTTTAATTTTTGTGGTTGTTGCTGCTTACTGTGCCCCAGACACAAAGACACAGACGGCGTCATCATCAACATCAACGTCGACGCTGAGCCATGTTGTTGCATTGAGTTGAGCTTTGTTCAGTTGAGCTAACTCGAGTTGGGGGCCATGTGTATGTATGCATGCCTGTGTCTTACACAGATACAAACACACACACGCACGCACATACACTCATTGATTTAGCTGACTTTAAATATGAGTTGAGGTGTTGTCCTCGCTTTAAATTAGCCTGCCTGTACCGGGCCCCAACAGTTATGGCAACTTTGGCTGCCTCAGTTATATGCTATATATACATGTACATATGTATATTTATATATTTCTTTATATGAATAAGTAAAAAAGTTAAGACATACAATTTCCACTCTCGATAAACTTAATATAAACTTTGCCTCGGCTTAACAAAAAATTTACTGCCTTTGATTTACTTTGTAACTTTTTTTTGCAACTCTACAGTAACACTTTTCCGCTTCATTTAAAAATAACGATTTATATAATGGCACAAAAATTGATATAAAAGTCATAAAGATACATTGCCCTTCACACTTTCTGGATCATCATGTCTATAGTTAGGTGGACGAATTTTTATAATAATTATTCGCATTGTCTATTATCTACAATATAATTACCTAATTTTTCACACTTGCTAATAGGTGTTTCTATAGATTTAGTGAGCAGATGCGTAGCAGAGGCCGACAAAACTAACTTTTACAAGATCTCCATCCTGAACGTGTAGAATTGGGGTTGGTCCCTTTCGGATTGGGGACGACTATAGTATCTGAATGAGTCATCAACAACTGTATAAGCTCTATGTCGCTGCAGAGCTGACGCCCAGCGAAGTTTGGCACAAAGTGTGTGGTGGCTCGACCATATCGTTTGTTTGGATGAAGACGCTCTAGCAAAGAAGGTCTTCAATCCGAAAGCAATTTTTTTTTTCCTTCGACAAAGGAAAACGAAGGAGCTATTAAAGCTCCGACGGAAAGACCAAGTGGAAGGCGACCTATCTTCCCTTGGGGCGCCTAGCGAGAGCTAGTGAAGTCGGCGAGAAGCCGACAATGGGCTGTAAAGCTAAACTAAAGTAAGTCAGTTACAGATTTTTCCCGCTAAAAAAAAAAAAAAATGACTTGCATCATCTCTGTCCAGCGTATGGTGCCCAAAAAAGGGGAGCTAGTCAGATTCAGGCAACCTTACCATTATAATGATAATAATCTTTATACACAAGTGGGTTTTAATTATAATATGATCCAGAATCGGAATGACTGTCGAAGAACGTAGACATTCTCATAACTAATATGAGCTTAAGCGTATCAAATAGTGGTTTGTCAGAAGAAGACACAGCTAATCGCGATTTTCATAGAATAAGCCCAACCATTTCTGAAGAACGGCTTAAAGATATTTGTTGTGCTAAGTCAAATATAATAAACAGACCAACCATATTAATATAATTATTTTATCAACTTACTATATCATATTTCTCTTGTAAGTAACATTTAGCAATTCAATTCAGTTAAAATGTTTACAATTTACTCAAAGTATACACAAAAAAATATCAAGATACAAAACGGCTGTAAAAAATCTTAATTGCTGGTAATAAAGAAACAAACAAAAAATATATACAAAAAACTGACCACAAATTGTCATTAAAGTAATCAAAATAACACTGTTAATGATATTATCGGTACGGAAGTTCGCTCATCATACAGTTTTATAGATTTCACACCTTCGTTAATAATGATTAAAATGCAATATTACAGAAGCAGCCGTCCGGCATGGGGTCATATAAACAAGCAACACATGGGTATAAATTGTAATCTTGTTATATGGTTTTATAGTGTGTGTGTGTCAATTGCCGAAATAAAAGTTTTTGTGAACTGACAATAGTCGTTAAGAGTCATCATTATATTCGAATTATCAAAATATTGTGAAAACGTATTGATATGCATTTTGTGCAGTTTTTATCGATTTTGTTAAGATGATTTCGGATAATCTGCTGAAATCTGCA
Organism: Chymomyza procnemis; assembly: GCA_035046065.1. Lineage (NCBI taxonomy): Eukaryota > Metazoa > Arthropoda > Insecta > Diptera > Drosophilidae > Chymomyza > Chymomyza procnemis. Next base: position 4,251,998 of record JAWNOJ010000013.1, on the reverse strand, counting down.
ACTATTTCAAACCTTCATAATCATATTATTCACATTCTCTCTTGACAAAAAATGAGACTTTTTTAAATCTATGAAAATGATGATAAGAACTTTAATTGTATCTGAACGCTACGATCTCAGAGATTGTCACCCAATTAAAAAAAAGTTTCATGGCTTGGAATTTTTAGTTTTTTGAAATCTAAATATTACTTAGATTTTAAACTGAAAGAATTTGTTAAAAATCGGTTAGCTATATAATATAGCTCCCAAAAGATAATTCGGTAAAAAAGTATGTTTTCATTTTAATTCATTTTATTCAAGTTATTGCGAACAAATTAGGTACTTTGGAATATTTAATGTTTTGAAAAACTGTGTCGAACCCGAAATCATTGCACTATATTATATTCTCTATAACGCAAGTCGGTCGAAACTTTGTAAATGGTTTTCCCAGCACAATTAAGTTTCGAATAAGTCGTAGATTAATTTATTTAACTGGCAAGATTGCCAAATGTGTGCCTTATATCAACTACGGTCATGCTTGTTTATAATTTGCTGTATGCCTTTGGTTGCTGAACATAGCTCAAAAAACTTTGCCTTATGGAAGATTTTAGTTTTCCGATTTTTGTATCAAATTTTATCAAAAGATATTAAAACCATTTCAAACAAGTAAACATTTTAGTAATATAACCGATATTATTGCAGATAAGTGACGCAGCGTATTCTAAACTCAGCGGCACACGACTTAAATTCTTCTGAAAGCAATATTTGCAGTAAATATTAAGTATGTGGCTTTTCGGTCGTTTACTTTAAAATAAACTTCTTCTTCAAGCTGTGCGCCAAAATCAATACGAACTCTGTTGATATAAACTCCAATTTTTGTTGCTTCGTCTCCTTAACTTAGATGCAGCTATTTTGTTATAATTCTCCATATAAGTCATTCTTCTTACATTCTTTTATTGTTATTGAAATATCTGCTCCTAATCTCGAACTAATCCTATTAATGTCTACTGCAATGCTCTTATTTGATGAACATAGGAATTCTATTACATTTTCTGTAGATTTAAAGCTGCCGAACTTGCTGTGATTTTCACCTGCACTAGGACTTTTGATCGCAGCGCATGTTTTTTGAAGCTGAAACTTAATACCATCAAAGCTGATTCCCTTTTTTACTTGAATGTGTCTTTTTGTTGACAGTTTTTTGCTTAAAGGCGCCATGCCGTAAGGTTTCGTTTCAATAAAAAATAAATAAAGCAGAGCTTATGCTACAGGTACGATCAATTTCTTAAATCAATATTATATGGAATGTTATATGAGAGAGCAGCAACTCTTAAGCCGTTTTTTTATGTAGTTTGTTTCAAGTTTCCTTTTGACGGGTGGGGCGCCCCTTACTTATTTAACAGACATGGCAGCAAATCTGTTGAATGCAACAAAAAAGCCACCTTGGCAATGACAACAAAAACAACGACAGCAGCAAGACTCAGAAGAAGAACAACAACAATGACAACGCACTGTTTTCCCGCGTTTTACCTTCAGCACGGTCAGCAGTAGGACTATGTCTGCTAGTTGTCGTTCCAGGCCAGACCCAGTTCCAGTACCAGTGTCAGATTCGAAACCGACCACGCACAGACATCGATGTGTCTAACTATAGCTACACTGAGAGAATGTATCATGTATTATTTTTTAAGTTGAAGACAAACATTTTTCTTAAGCGATTGTAATAAAAGCCTGTAAAAAATAAGCATTTCTTTTACATAACCGATAAAATTTTAGAATCTTAATTCATGTCTTCGAAATTAATTAAAATTATTGGAAAAAAATGAATGTGCTTTGCCTAAAAACGGAATACTTTTTCTATATTTTTCTAAGTAAGATATAGCCCAAAAACTGAAATATAATTTTCATACCTACTTAAAGTATTGTTCTATAATTTTTGCATGCTAACTCCGAGTCTGCAGTTCACTGCTTATTGGCAGTACAATACTTTAATAAAAATATTAATATTAATATAAATATTATGAAGTATTAAATTCATAGAGTGACTTCATACTGTAGCTCTTCATTTCCGTTTTAAAAAAAGACTACTACTACATTACCTGATTTGTGGAGCTCCTATACTACTACTAAGCTACTTTAGTTTCCTAATGACAGTAGTATCTCAATCCCGGTTTAATCTCTACTCCAACTACATTTTTTGCTACAAAGGCTTCATTAAATGACTATGTTACCAGGCTTTGAAATATAACTATCAAATCGGCGACGACCTTCTACTATCAAAAACTTCAACCCAGCACAGAGGCACAGAGCCCAATAAATGAATTACATCTTCTGAAATTTCGAGTGCAATATACGCAATTACCACCAGAGATGCCATTAAATACTCTTTTAAAAATACTTTCAAATGCAGTAAAGTCGCTAGATGCAATCTAATATACTGTTTATGTTACTACAGGGACTAAGTTTTTGTAGACTGTGAATTCAGCTTCATTATCATTACAGTCACATAACAGTCGATGAGCGCAATAGATCTTAATTAACCTTTTTAAGCAATTAGCGTACTCTTCAAAATTCATTGCTAAATGGGGTTCTTCTTGAAGCTTCTAAGAACCCATAATACTAATATCTGTCTCATGCGAAATAGGCAAATGCTGCTGCAGGACACCTAAAAGTGAAAGATTGCCCTCTGTGAATAGCTGCCAATGAGATGCGATTTGCCCAAAGCAATCTTCTGACATATGAATTCCGTTTTGTCAGCTTATCTCATTTTAATTATTTTCAGTGTATGGTCACATCCATGCCGTATCCACAAAGCGCAGCAAAAGACAAAGATACATTGCGCACTAGACATTGACTGGCTGGCTCACTGGCTGCTTGAGTATCTCGTCTATATGTCTGTATTGTATCTCTTACTCTCTTGCTCTCGCTCACTCTCTCGATCTTGCCCAGCCTGGTGGAACCTCTGTTTGGATGGCTGCTGTAAATTAACGCGGGCGTTAAAATTGCAATTTTTCACTTAATACCAACAACAACAACACCAACAACAGCATACACTTCAAGTGTGGCACAGCGGCCAGTCGCACAGAACGAGTGACCAAACTCCTCCAGACAGACACTGCGCCAGACAAACAGATAGAGAAACATTAATACCTTAACTTATTTAAGAATTGCCAGCACGTACGCGTACCTCAACTGCATCATGATGCCCAACCCTATATGTATATGCTATACGCTGCTTCATGCCTTAACTCCTCTTTCCGGCACTTTAACTCGAACTTGTTTTGTCTGTTTCTGACTTTTGATATAAACTCTATGTAAAGTGTCCTTGAAATAATTGTAAATTATGTCTCTACAATGTTGGCAACAATTTGCGCGTGCTGCGCCTACATGTCAGACGCTGGGAAAGATGATGTGACTTGGTTTTGGTTATGTTTTGGTGCTGCTTTAACTGACTGACTGGCCACTTGCCGGCTGTCAGCTTGGTATGCGTGGGTGCAAAAATTTCCCAGTTCTATTATTAAATTTTTAAATGCCGAAACATTCGTTCTGGCATATTCTGAATTGAAGATTCGCAGCATTTTGCAACAGTTTTCTCAATAGACGCACATGTGTGCAGCAGAGAGTGGTCGTGCCACACATGCATTACAACTGCTGCCTAATTGAAATGGAAAATAGCACATTATATATGAATGAATGCATTCCCTTTATGGATTTTACAATTTTTTATACTCTATAAGTAGTATATGGGTTAGCGCAAGTTTTGATGGAAAGTAGATCGAAAATAATTAGCAGAAAGTTTTTATTTGCATAGAAACCTTTGATTTGCGCTTAAGACATACGTTTTATGTGGAATACTGATAAATTTGGTAATTTCGGATGTTAAAAGAACTCTTCTCTGCCGTCTGATAAGAATAGAGATAATCGCTAATGATAAAGAATTTTCTATTTAGACCGATAATAATATACATGGACTTACAGATAGACGTAAAACCCATCCTAGGATCAGCTTGTTACCAAAAATGCGTTCAGCTGACGAAATAAAACAAAGTCTTAATAGTTAAAAATCTAAGGTTTATTAACGTTTTAATTTAAGAATGTATCCAATATCATAATATTTCTTATTTTTTAAAGTGTAATAGCGATTTTTGATATATTGCAATCTGAACTTTCAGCACAATACCCAAGTCCACTTGGCCTGGGGGCTGCTAAATCATGATTCACTATTCATCCATAGCAAAAAAATAAAAAAAATAAAAAACGTTCTGAAAATCAAGCTTAGGAGCAAGCAATAATAGACCACATACACCACCGACGCTGGCGTTTTTAGGGATAAAAGTAAGTATTGCTTTCAGTTTGAGCATGGTAAAATTATTAAAGGTACCGACAGTGGCTTGAGTGTGAAAGGGCATTCAAAATATGCATGCAAGTCTTAATGAGTAAAAACATGGTATGAGTTGGTAGTAATCGGATAGATCAGATCAGATAAACACTTATCATAATGTGCTTATTTATTGTTGGCAGTTGTATTAAGCTTTTACTTCTTCTTAAGCATTATAAGGAGTAGAAAAAAATGTATTTAAAAAAAATCCTTTTTCGTCTGCAAATAAAAGAAAACAACAAAAATATACATTTTTATGGACATCCGTTAGAAGTATGAGTCCTCTTGCCAACGAAGTTTCAACCTTTAGTTTATGCTATAATAAATCTTCAACAGCGATTTAACTTGCAATTTAAAATATGCATGAATGGCCATGAGAAATGTCGCTACCTTTAATAATTATACCGAGTAGCCAACCTTCACCACTGCATATGAGTATTGCAAGTTCAGTTGGCTCTTTAAGCTCTTGAATTTCGAATGCAATCAAATGCATAAAACCATGTTCTAATGCGTAAATGAACTTCTCGAAAATTGTTTGCTGTTAAAATGTTTTGATGAAATATTGCTCTAATAATTTTTGGAAATTGTTTGCCAAATGCGTTTATCTTTTGCTTATCGAATATATTCCAAATTAAATTTTTTTGTTAGAAACTTGAAAATTATAAAATTTGTGCTTTAGTTTGATTTCAATACAGTTCATGCAGTTTAGAAAATATTTAGCAATCAAACTAGCAAAATCATAAAAATTAACACCCAATGTTGTCTACCTTTAAGCTTAACTTTCATTAATTTTTTAAGTGCTTGGCAACTGCTCCAATAGACATATTGTTAATTAACTTAACTCAATTCAGCCTTTAATTGCTGATGCGCTTTGATAGAAACGCCCGAGCTGCTGTCTTAAAAGTTTGTTCAACTGCCCGATGATGCCAAATTATTTAGCGTATAATCTTTTGGCGCAATTAAAAACTTATTTTTAAGAAAGTCAAATAGCGCTCAACTGAAAAGCAAAGAAAGAAAATGCAAAGAAAAAAAATTATGTGTATATTATACAAGGCAAGCAAGAAAACAAAAGAGAAAATTAAATAGAAATTAAAATGTGGGCAGACAAAATCATAAGGTAAATAAAAAAATAACTACATAATATGTGCTACACACAGATACACGCACACAAACACCAGCGCGCTACACACACAATTGGCTTGCAAATTTATATGCGGCAACGCGGCGTATGCGCGACGCGCTGCTTTGGCATGCGTTGACGCTTGAAATTGTTGAAATATGTGCAAAAAAAAAAAAAAGGAAATCATATAGCAAACTAAATATGTCAAATTAATATTGAGATATATAACAATATATATACAAATATTTAATTATTTTATTTTTTTTATTTTGCATAAAATTTACATAAACTGTGCTATTTGCGCTTTTAGGCAAATTCAATTTAAGAATTTATTTCAATACAATTTGAGTGTTATATTTTTTTTTTTTTTGCGTCACTTTTATCACTTTATATACAATTTTATTTTGTATGCTATATTAAATAAATTTTTGCCACTATCAAAATGCACAACAGCATACAGATACACAAATACAAACAAGCCCAAAAAGTAGTTCATTGAATGTTTTCCACTTGATTTTATTTTGCAGCGTTTAAATGATTTATATTTATATACGAGGCATATATATATATATACATACATAGTTGTGCCTATAGGAAAAACGTCAGTCATTCAATCGACACCGACAGCAGATACACAGATGGTTATGCACCAATATATATACTAGATATACAATCTATTGATTCTACATACGTGTAGATATTTTTATTTATATATAAAACTAGGTATATTTCTGTTTGTACATTTGTGCGCACATTTTGCGGCTAATAATAACTTTAAAAATGAACTATTTTGTGAGCGTTATGTGATTTTTGTACTGATACTCTAAAGCAGGCTATGTTGAGTTTTATAGTAAAGTTTACCTATAAATGTACGTTGTACTGAACTTCTTTGAAACGAAACAAAAGCAGACAATACGTCGGCATCATTTGAGTTATTAGAAAGCAATAAAGTGCGAGTTGACGTATAAGAGTTTAATATATTCCACGTTATATATACGACAAATGGAATTTTTTGCCATTGTGGAGTTAAGTTAAAATTCTAAATCGACTTTTATACAATCTCCCTATTGTTTGTCGTTCTGAACTTTTCCTGAATTCGTATTTTCTATTTGGTGGCAGAACGCTTTTTGTCTTGTAATTACAAGCCAGACGATGGATGCTAGACTCAACCAGAATCAAAATGTCGGTCCTTATCTTTTCGATTACACTCCAAAAGCTTGGGTATGAAAATAGCCATCTTGATCATATGGTATTGAAACTCGGCAATGTCGAGCTTAAGACCTGCCGATTTTAAAAAACATAAAATCCATAAATCTCCATGGCAATCATGCAAAATGCTACCGATTTTTACGAAGGTCCGGCCCAAGGTTTTTGATACGCTCTTTAACATCCTCAGTATTAAGTTACTGCCTTGAACGCACAGTGCGTCTATATGGCAGTGCTGATTCTGAAATGCCCTGACCAAAAGCGTGCATACGAGCCATCTTCATTGAATCAATGAAATTTGTCAAATTTATTATAAACTTAGTTGTAAGTTTAATTTAAAGATTATGAAGATCTATACTTGTTATTTAAACTTTTCAAGCTCAGCAACGTCTGCTTACCATACACTTAAGTTACATGATATACTAACACTAAATTCATCCCAAAAATTATCTTAAGATCTGTCACCGATTTTCTTGCATAAACCATTTACTTACTAGATAGTTCCTTTTAGAAAGAGTATCTTATACTTTGAGATTAGTTTTCCTGTATTTGCTCAATCTTTGACAGTTCTATCGTTTTTATTGTTGTTGCTATTGTTGATTTCGATATTATTATTGCATTTCAAGTGCATTTGTCTATTTGCTTAGAATACACACGCACACACACAATATAAAAATACATATAATATTTTTGGCGAAAATTTTATATTGCATTAATTTTACTACTGATTTTTAATTCTTTTCAATTTTATTATGTTCTTTTTTGACTTTTTTGCATTCTCTATATGTCAATGTGAACACTAAATAAATAAATACACACACAAAATGCATTAAAATTTATATGCATTTAGAATTTTATTTTTTTTTTTTGTTTCAAATTTAGGTTTTTGTTTTGGCAAATTTTAAGCCAATTGAAATGCATTTTGCAATTGGATTCTATGCTGGCAACAAAATTAATATTTGTGGTTCTCACATTTGGTACAACCTGGCGTATGTGTATTATTTATTTCATGTATATGTGTATATGGCAGCGACTAGAATAATTTCGGAACAAGGAAATAATATGCAAAATTGTCATGTAAGCTGAAACATATGCGTGACTGTACATAAGGGATATTTTGTTCGTTTTTTTTGTGTTAAACCAAATTTATGCTAAATGGTGCTAAAATTTACAATTTAGAGTATTTTTATTTACAATATTTTAGTTTGTACAATTTAGTGCATTTAGTTGAAATAAATTTGTATACAAAATAGTTTTATAGATTTTGTATATATTTTAAGAGCAATTTTATGCATTTCACAGCAGGCAAAATAATCAAGGCTTTGCAAAATAGCAAGTGCATATATTCATGTGAGATTATTTTTATTCAAGTTAAAAAATTGAATCCTTGATTGCTGGATAATGTATTAATTATTATTATTATATTATTTTAGCAACTCACACACCTCAGTGAGAAAGATTAAGTTTACGAAACACAATTAAAGCACAAAAAATGAATCTTGCAAAGAATACATTTTCCTAAGACTTCTGGAATTAAATTTTTTGATTTCATAAATATTTATATAAAGGGTGATTTTTTTAGATATATAGAATTTTAACCTGCAATAAAAAAATATAATCCGAAAGATAATCTTATTTAATTATATTTTAAATATGATTTCTGGCGCTTGGGTGCTACGATTGGCTCGCATATAGTCCAATCTGGACGTACAATTTTCCATGACTTTTTCCAATATTTGTGGCCGTATATCGACAATAACACGGCGTATGTAGTCTTCCAAATGGTTAAGCGTTTCGGGCTTATCCGCTTAGACCAATGACTTTACATAGCCCATAAATCCAAAGATCTTGGAGGCCCATTCACAGGTTCAAAACGTAAAATAAGGCGGTCACCAAACGTGTCTTTCAATAAATAGATTGTGGCACGAGCTGTGTGAAATGTTGTGCCGTCTTGTTGGAACCACAGCTCCTGGACACCATAGTTGCTCAATTGAGAAATGAAAAAGTTAGTAATCATGGCTCTATAGCGATCACCATTGACTGTAACGTTCTGGCCATCATCGTTTTTAAAGCTATACGGACCAATGATTCCACCAGTCCATAAAGCGCACCAAACAGTCAGTTTTTCTGTATGTAATTGTGATTCGATCTACACTTGAGGATTAGCTTTACTCCAAATGTTGCAGTTTTGTGTGTTGACATAGCTATTCAACCGGAAGTGCGCTTAATCGTTAAACAAAATTCGCTTATGAAAATCGGACACAATGGCAATCTCGTTTTGCCTTATGATGGTTTGGCTTCCGCTCTTGAATTGCCAAAGCAAACTCAGAATAAATCACGCTGTTAAATCGGTCACCATATATAACAGTAATGCCAACTTGAAGTACTATATCCCGAAAAAATCACCGTTTATGCACTAAAGAAATAATATTTGTTGTAGATTTGCTTGATTCTATATTTTATTTTATGTGAAAAAGACTAATGGGGAATATTTTATCCTCCGAGCAGAATGTTCCCTGATCGACTTGCATATAAGCCAGTAGCTTCGGCTAGTTGTCTTCTTCATTAACAGAATGAAGTGAACTAGTATGAGAAGACAATCCTTTCCTGTTGAAAATCAATGAGTTGTGATTCTATCGAATTTAAATGTTAAGATATAGTTTAATAAAAAGATAAAATAAAAATATTTTTTCAAAGCTAGTATAAAACGAAAAATTCTTTAAAGAAGAAGATTCTTTTAAGTATTTCATAAAAAAAGATTAAACAATAGGAAACGTGAAAACAATGCGTTAGTTTTAATATATTCGAATACGACTTGTCCTTTTCGCAGCAGAATTATATTTTTTATTGAAAGTTATACAGTAATATTTACGCTTTAAAAGCAGTTTCTAATGTTTTGTTAAACTTTGCTTAAAAAGATCTTTACAAAAAGCTTAAGAAGAAAACTTTTTCAGAGTATTTTATAGAGTCAATTAGACACAGAATCGACCAATCTTTATGACATAAAATAATCAAGCATGTATTTTTCCAATTACCGTTTGTTTTCAACAATACATGCAACTCAACAGCTAAATGATTTTCCCAGCGAAATCCTTAATATAATAATATAGCATAATACAGCTCTATGAAAAAATCTTCTATGTATATGGATGTCATAACCTACCTCATAATGTCTCATTTTGATTTATTTTCAGGCGCAATTACTTTACAAAATTCCTAGCCTACACTAAAGTATTTCGAGTAATTAAAACTGCAACGTTAAAGTGAACTCCCTTATTTTCAAAATTCCCCCTAAAAATACAATTTGTAAGTACATATTAATTTTTTTTTGCATTGCGTTTAGTGGTATTTTCCGGCTTTTAAATGTAGCCAAATGCATATGCCATGTTTACAAAAAAACTTTGCACAGACATTGATATATAGAGATCATTGCACCAGGGCATGCGGCGTAATGCGGCAATCCATAAGATACGAGAGTTCCTCGAGTGCAGCGCAATTGGCGAAAAATTTGCCATATGTGCTGCAAGTAGTAGTATTTTTAATTTTTCTTTGAAAAAGATGTTTTATAATGGAACTTGTATCTTTTGTAACGTGCTGCTATGTTCTCCACAAAAGTCTCTATTATTCTGCGTATTGTTAATTTGAATTCATTTGATTTGCATGCATTTGGTAGCTTTTAGCAGGCAGTTTAAAAACTTGTAATTAATTTCATATGCTTGTTGTTGTGGTGGCTCATAGAATGAATGTTGACGTCACGGCCACGCCCCATTTGGCAGGCAATTAAACGCCAACTTATACACTTGAACGAACGGTAGCTTAAACGCCCGTCGCATTTACTTAATTAATATGCAGCATATAAATTGTAGGCGTGGCAGTCACTCAACGGGGCGGCAAGCAGCTCGTGTCAGCCAAACCAAAAAAATACAAAAAAAAAACGTTTGAAAAAATTTAAAGATTTATGTGCGCATTAGATATTGTATCTTGTATCTTGCAGCTTGTATCTCACAGCTTGCTGCAGATACGCGGTGGCAGCTTAAATGCTGTCATTCCAAAGTATATGTATCGTCGACTGTTGCGTCGACTGTTTCCGATTCTATAAAGCAGACCTCATAAAAAGTAAACACAAAAAATTATTTATTAATTTGTTAATTCGTTGTTTGTCATTTTGCGGCTTAAAACGTTTCGTTCTGCTACGAAACACATAAAATTTATAGCTGTTGCGCACGTCTAGTAGTATCTGTATCTCATATGTAGAATGTTTATCTGTAGCTGTGCAACCGTATCTGTGTAGCAGTATCTGTGTGTGTTTGTATAAACGATCTTCGTGGGTCGTGTATATTTTGGCTAGCAATTTGTTTCGTTTCGGGCTCGGCTCGTCGCCGCTTGGCGCTCACAAAATTAACACGCCAAATTAGCAGATCAGCAGGCAAAGCGCCGCTGCCCACAATGAAGCTAACCGCACAGTGGTACGGCTTTGACAAGGTTTAGACAAAAACAATTGTAATTGAAGTTATTAAGTTAAGCCAAAAATCTACGTTTAAAAAGAAAAAACTTCAAGTAGTAGCAAAATAAGCTGTAAATTCGAAATATCGCAATTTCGAAACTAAGAAAATAAAATTATTTGTCTCATGTTTCAAGCATTTGAAAACGATGTAAAATTTTTGTCATATGAAACAGTACATTATCTAGCTTAGTGGAGAGAAACCTTCAAGCATTTTATTTTCCAAAAAAAATTCTGTATCCTGTTATGGAGGATAATTTCAGCAAAGTCTTCCTAATCCTTAATTTTTACAGATTAACTGGCAAAGTTGTACAATTCGCTGGTTGAATGCTATTTCTCTTTAAACTTATATTAGCTTAGTATTTAACAAAAAAAAACCATTAAAAAATTGTTGTATTGGATAAGAGCACACAATAAATTACGCTCAAACAATATGAACAATATTCGTAAGCACTTTAAAATCAAAAACAATAATATGCGGATTAGAAGCTCCAGTTTGTCTACATTGATATTTAATCAAATGTATGTTTCTTTCAATAATTTATATAAACAAAATTTAAATAGAGATCCCGAGAAAGAGATTTTTAACGTATATTGGCAAATGATGGAATAATGCGGAAAGAGCTATGACTCAAACTTCTCTTGATCTTATTAATCTTTTTTATTATTATTGTTGTGGAAGATTTGCACCCCGACGTGTAGGTGTATTGTGCCTCCTCTGACTACCTTATTCTTGGTAAACTATTAATATTATTGTACTTTCTGACGATTTTTTCACTCTTTTTCTTACTGTTGTTAAATTATACTTATTACTTAATTGAACAATTTTAATTTTTCGCTGCATATTTTTTCAAAAACAACCACTGTGCAACCTTAATGTTGACATAAAATTTGTCAATTGGCATTTTTTGGATTTTCCCATTTTTCAAATATTGTTATGATGAGAATTTTTGTTGGCCAGCTTTTATTGATTCGTTTGCTGTGTGTATTTTAAAATAAATATTTAAATAATTTACAAAAATTTATTAGCTAAAATATATGTATATTTTTTGTATAATTTTGAGTTCAAAACAGATTTATTAGTTCGCCTGCACGATTTGGCTTTTGGAATTAATGTGCAGACGGTCAGTGAGTTGGCAAAATGTTACTCTAATATGTCAAACAAATCGGTTTAAATAATAAATATAAAAATGTGAATAGTTGAATACAAAGAAAAAAAAAGGCAAGCTGACATGCCACTTAAAATAATTGTCTAGGGAGGCGTATACGTAATTTAATTGTTTGATTGCCTTGGCTGTTAAGTTGTTGCTCTTTCACTTTCGTCAAAATGCTCTTTCATGTAGCTCCGTCTCTATCAGCAGCTCTCAGAGTAGACACTCAAAACTCGCCCTTTGCTTCTCTTCTCAAATGTACCTTTTTTTTGTCATGCTTTGTCTCATCTGCAAGTTGTACAATTTTATTACGCTTTGCATTGCATTTTGTTGACAGTTTTGTCAACAAGCGTTGAAAATTGGCTAAATATAAAACTGTGTGTGTGTGTGCGTGTGTGTGTGTGTGGTGGTCTATATGTCACACTGTATATCTTTGTATCTTTGTATCTATGAGTATGCAATATTTATTACAACGGCAACTCGTTCGCCGTTCATCGTCTTCTCTTGTTGTTTGAGTTATTTATAAATGCAAATATAAATAGGTAGGTAGGTAGAAGTTGCAGCAGAGACACTGACAGCCACGAAGACACAGACGAGACATAGAGAGGTGGAGTATGCGTGTGTGGCAGACGTTGTTGCCAGCATCTCGGCTGCTGCTGCTGCTGCTATATTTTTGGCTGCCTCATCAGCCAGTCAGCCAAGCAATCGACGACATGTGGCACTTGCCATGTGCCACACAAATCTCGGCTGCCGTCTCAGCCGCTGCTGCGCTGCCCAAGATTTGCAGCAAGCATGACTTGTAAATAACTGCAAGTTAAGTATCTGGCAAAGTGCAAAGTAGTTGCTAGCAGCAGCCGCAGCAGCTAGCTTCACAAATGTGCAACCGTGTTGCATCTGTATATCTGCAACTATGCATCGTCGTTATTTAGCGTGTGCGCGCGTAATAAACTGAGGGGGAAGATACCATTCGAAATACACTCAGCCGTGGCATGATATATGGCAGCACTATGCGGCCTGTTGAAATTGATGCGACCAAGCGATAGATAGATGAATACTTATGCTTATATATACATACATATATATATATGCATATAAGTGTATCCATGTATTTCTCGATGTTACTCTGTTGCACTGCTTGCTTGTTGTTGAATGGCTGCAACCCGTGCCGTGGTTTATCACTTTTCCAAGGAAAATTGCCACCAAATTTTTATTACACCGCCGCAAGGCTTAAGCAGACAGCAAACAAATTGAGAAAATTTGTTGCTTATATACATAAGCTCTTTAAGGTATCGATCGGTGCTACTTGAAAAAATAACATAACAAATTATTTGCAGTCTAATTGATACAAAAATAATTAAGAAATAAATTAGTTGACATAAGTGTCATAATAGTGCATAGTTGGCTATATTATATCACTTGAGCGTATTAAGCACAATTTCCAATAATGCGGACTCATGTGATAAACTTTTAACATATTTAATTACAATATAAACCTACAAAAACCAATGTTAAAAGAAAATTGGCAATATAAAGTAAGAACACAGCATAACACACATAACTTGCGCCCTTCAGAAGACAGAAGCTGCATTTGCCAATTATTTTGACTTAACAAGGGAATATTTTAATCCCAATAATTTTTTTTTTAAATCTTACTTTTTTGCGTTGAATAGAATTGAAAGAAAAAATCTCGTCGTTTTTTATAAAAACTCATGGTTTTATGCAAAATTCTTAATTAATGTCTTATTATTTTTGTGTCCAGTAGTTCTTAATATCAAGAAATATATGATAAGGCCCAGCAAAATGGGGACAAATATAGAATTATAAAAATATATTTCCAATTACTTTAAAAAATGCTAAAAAACAATTTCTAGAAATCTACAAACTAACATATTAAGTCGATAGTCACGAAAATAAGTTTCAATATTAAACAAAAAATGAGTCAAAGTTCGAAGAAAAAGCGAGCGCCTCTCTACTTCTGTCTTTCTTAATACCGCGAACGCTAGCGGAATCCATAAATCTTTAAAGTGATTTTGGAATTATCAACAAACAGCTTAGTTTTTGAAGCTTTACCTTTTTTTGGTTCTTTCACGCCCTGAAAAGTAGTGAAAATTATTCCCATAATATTCCCTTAAATGTCATTGCATGGTGATATCTCTATTAAGAGCTCTCCGATAGAAACAGAGATTTTCTTGAACTTTTGAATATATTTTTGCGATTGCTCAATGATTGTACCGAGGCCAGAAATAATGGAGTGATTTCTAAGAGATTTTACCAAAGAAATAGTTAATAGTAGTTATATCCGATGGATAATAAATACTTTGAATAATGTATTTATTATTTTTTTCAATCAATTTATTTGTCCTGACTTCGTTCGGGATACTTCTATTAGTAGCTGCGCGAAGAGGAAAGGAACTAACAGATTTTAGGCGAATCCGAAAGAAATTTACATTTACTTAGGCGTCTTTTTGCTGATTATAACAGCATGCGACCTGCTAAGATTTTCGCTGCTAGAATATCTCAATAAAAAGAAATTGAGCATATTAAATCGCTACTTTGATTTGTTCTGGTGTTGCCTTATGTTCTTGCTTTACCTATCTTTACTTTACATGGCTCTTACAAATTATTATCGGATAACAGCTGATCTTACCAGCTCTCGCCAGTCACTCCCGCCTTGTGCGCGTGTTCTTCAGTTGTCTACTCCAAGCCAAGTTAAACCTCAAACACTTGGCCCTTCCAAGTGACTCTTGAGTCTAGGTCGTCCTCTTCGTTTTCCCGTATTGGATTTTACATCGAACACCTTCTTTGCTGGAGCGGCTTCGCAGACGTTACACCGTAAAGTGCTAGACGACATCTATGTCGTTTACGAGCTTATGCATGATGCATTCAAAGACGATAGTGTTCCCCAATCCGAAAGTAACAAAATTTTGCAAAGAAATTTTCTCTCACCGTCCGTAGAAGCAGGGATTCTGACGCAGAAGTATTTTTGAAGTTGGAACTATTATCAGAGTTATAGTAAAACAAGGCTATCTTTAGTTGACAAACTCCAATGGAAAATATGATAACGTCTAGGTACATTCTGCAAAAGTCGACAATAGGTGAACTATTTGCTTAGTCAGTTCATTTAATTAATTATTTTATAGATTTCTGCTCCAGATATTGCTTACAGAAAGTTTCCCGCTCTAATATTCTTAGGAAAACAAAAACTAAGTCCAAGCTCGTTTCAAATTTCGTTCAAAAAGTCTTTAAAATATATAGCCAAATTTTATAGAAACGATATCTTCTTTCTCAAACAAGATTGTGACAAAAAGAAAAGGGTACAACTGTACCATATTGTATGTAGCCGCGGGCCATGTAAAACAAAGTATTAGTTACTTAAAAATAGAATACCCAAAAAAAAATATGAAATGTACCGCGAATTGCGTGGCGGATCAATGACCAGAGTTTGTACTTTTTTTTTCTTATATATTGTAGTTATTGTTGTTGTATTTTTTGTGCTTGACTTTCAGGTGAAGAACAACAAAAACAGCAACAACAACAACAATAAGAATTTAAATATTTCAAGAGCGATGACCCAAAAGCAGAACCACCAAAAAAAACGCAAACCTCAAACACCTTTTATACTCTGTGATTTTTGTGCTTGCTTTTAAGGCGAAAACGAAAACAGCAAAATAATAAAACAAAAAAAAAAGTAAATGAAGAATTCGCAAAAAAAAGATAAAAAGAATTTAATTTGTAAAAAAAGTAAGAGAGATAAAAATCTATATAGAATAAAACAAAAAATGTAAAAAAAACCAGGCAGTAAGAATGTCCAAAAAGGTCAAGACTGAAGCAACTGCTGCTAACTTGAAACTTGAGAAAAAATAAACTGAAACTTTAAGTTAAAAAAAAAAAAAGAAATCAAAATTTGTCAAATCTCTGAGAGGTAGCAAAAAAAAATTGCATGCTGCTTGCAACACGTTTTCAATTAGGCGCAACATGTTGACGGCAACTGTAAATGCCAATCAATAAACGATCGAACAATCTCCAGGCTCTGCCCCATAACACATGCATACATACCCCCCGCACTCATTACCTCGGCAGCGTCTAAGCGTCCAGCGCAACGGTACGCCTTCAATCCAAGCCATTGACAGTGGGTGTCGTAAATCTTCTCCAGCTTGTTCTTGTCGCTGTTGTTGTTGTTGTTGTTGTTGCTTGGTTGTGCTGCTTTCGGCAACTCTCTTTCTCTCGTGTTGCATGTAGTTTTATCGGCTAACACTAATTGGTATTAGACCGTAAGCCAACAAGTTCTAATATTACCTGAAGCTAATCGCTTTTAAGCCGCTTGAAGGCGATTAACATTGTACCGACTACTGCCTCCGCCCTAGTTGGCCTTTGACTTGCCGACCAAAAAAAATATAATATCAGTCTTATAATATAAACATATATATTCGAAAACTTAGCTTTTTCGTCTAGACTAAAGATTGAATACCCTTAAAGTGCTAAAGTATTGAATTTGTTCACAATTTTGTCTAATTTCTGTTAGTTATACTTTCTTAAAATTTAAAGTTAAACAGTATCCAACTCAAATAAAATTTTAAAAAATAATGATCAAGCTTTAATTAAGTATATCAAATATATCAAGGGAGTCCGTCCTGCTGTACGAAGCATCTCTAAAAACCTCTCTACACAACTGTCAGCCTCAACCTTCCCGTGGTGTCGCCTGCTCTTTACTAATCGGGCATTTTTTTTTTTTTCCTTATTATTCCGCTTGGGAACTTAGGGCCTCTACAAGAGCCATCTATCGAACCCTAATTTGCGCCGTCTGTTTAGCTCTGTCCCATGTTGTGTTCGCCTGGGTCAGTTCTTGGAGGATGGATCTGCTCCAGGTCACCTTGGGTCTGACGATCCGTCTATTGCCTTGTGGATGGATGCCAGCTATCGCTATCTGCAGTTTCTCCATTTCTTCCTCGAACTGTGCTAATCTTGACGGTTCCTTTAGGGTTCTAAGGTTCCATTGTCCTATTCGTCATCGAATTTGGGGAGCCGTTTATGTTTAATTCCCTTGTGTTGGTTTCTGTAATCTGTTGAGTTTTTCGATCGAACTGGTGATTGGCCAGATGCGGCTTTTGACGTGACCAGCGATAAAAATGGTGAAGGTTAAGTGCTCCGAGTTGGGAATCAGGCATCACAAACAGGAAATTCAGGCAAGTTCGGAAAACTGATTTTAGTAGAATACTCAAGCGAAAACAGCAACCCTGCAATAATTTATTTCAAGGCATTTTTTTAAATTTTCATTTAAGTATAATCAACGTACTGAGAAGTACTTTGCTTTTGAGCTTCAGTTGAAGACATTTTCGTTAGGTTGAAGACATATCCGCATATCAGTGCAATCGGTACCAGAGATATATATTTTCCTTCTGTTTAATAAGAGATTTACGAAATTTCCAACTAAAGAAATATTAGCAAAAATTTCATAATGTTAAAGAAAATTTAGCAAATTTGTATAGTTCATTAAAAACGTTAAAAGCTTGAGTAAGTTAACTTAATGTTAAAAATTATTTTAATGTTCAGATTACCTGGTTAATATTCTATTACGCTTTGAACTAACTGGCTAGAGAGAACAAATTTTAAAGCAAATCATCTACAACTTGTAATAAAAATAAACTTAAAACTAATATACTCTCTAAAAGCATACAAATTCCTAAAACTTATCTTAACGACCGCACAGGTTGACTTGAGCCGTCTTGAATGGTGGGCGTAGCCAGATGGTATGTTTTTTTTATACCTTTTTCGTAGCTTTTTGGCGGTTCAAATTATTTGTTCAAACTTGGGTTATTGACTGGATCGCGTGGGTGTTTGAACAGTTTCCGATCAATTTCATTTCATTTGTAAGCTATCAAAAGGCATCCAAGCAACAAATTTGGTAAGTCGGTAAGTGAAACACACACGATTTGTGGCCAATGCACATGTAACAGATATATATTTTTGGTATCTATAAAATATACAATGTATATATACATATCGAATGTGTCGACTGGCTATAATTTACAAACAGCAAATCAATATATATACTACATACATGCATACATATATATATATATAAAGAGCATGCAAAGATTTTGTTGAACTCTTAGTTGGCATCTCAAAAAGACGTCAATTGGCTGTGTTGATGCTAGAAATTGAAAAATTGCTTTTCAAAATTAAATCAGCATTTCAAAATATTTTTTGTTTCAATATAAATTTGCTTGCTGTACGCAGTTATTGTATGTCTTCTTTTTTTATTTTGCCACAATTTAATTTTAGCACAAATATCAGGCAAATACTTATGTCTATGTATATTTTAAGCATACTTTGATACACATGGTATATATATATATATATGTTTTTTTTATATAATGTATGTGTACATAAGCAACAAATTGGTTAACCATTAAATAATTTCAGACATATTCACAACAATAATCGAGCAGCAAAAAGTGCCAAATAAAACATATTACTTATACGCCATGTAGGCAGGCGAAAAAAACAAACGCACCAAATGCTATACAACACATGAATTTATTATAAATTAGGCTTCGAGTGGAGGACATATATGCTAATATATATAAAAACTGTCAAATGTATTTGTGAGTGTGTGTGTGTGTGTGACATGACACACAACACATAAATAATTATCGAAGCATATTTGAATACACCGCCGAGGGCATTTTGCACACTGTTGAAAAATTGGATTCATATTTACTCATATATTATATACTTGTAAATATTAGATGAAATCTTAAAAATAAGGTCATGCATAAGGTTACTTATAATCTCTATCCAAATGTATCTGCGTAATAAGCTTAAATACAGTTTATTGTGCAGCTTTAAATTATATCTCAGCGCAGTTAGAAAATTGAAGTTTGCAAGTATCTTATCTGTTAGTCTTAATTCAAAAGTTCGCACTTTTAAGTTATACAAAATAAGTTCGCAAAAGGAAACAAGACGAAGAAAGATTGGAAGTACAGAAATTGGGCCCTGCTAACCCAAGTGCCATACAAGGCCTCTAAAATAAGTATACGTCTCAGGAACCCCCACATATCATGACAACGAGGCAATTCATGAACTTATTATTTCCATTGTCCAACATGTGATCAGCCTAAGCTACAAGCGATCAACCTGTTGAACAACAGCCCAACCCACAAGGACAAATCTGGTCGAGGCAGCTCACTTCCTCGAACTGGCTAGGTCTGCTCTACAAAGTACTTACTTTTTCTAACCTTTTTCTATTTATATTTTCATTCACTTGAAAATCCACAAAGGGGGGTGCACCGAGATAGCTGCTACAATAACAACAAGGAAGAACGCACTGCCTTATAGCAAGACCTTCCCTTAAAAAAATCAAGCACGGAGTATTTTTTGAAAATATTTAACCATTGCTCAGTTCTAAAACAAAAAAATCCAAAATTATTGATTTTGAAAATAACATAATACTTCCGCCTCTTTGATCCTTCTTGGGTGTTATGTGCTGACAACCCTATAAAAACTTCTGCTATCCTACGACCTGTCTATTCAAATCATCTCTTTCTCAAAATTTCTTTTATTTGTGGTATTATATATATATACTTAATTCCAGCAATATTTTATTGTATGCTGACATTAAATAATAATATTAGGAGTAAAATTTTTATAAAATAAATTCATAATCAGGGTGCATTAGAGTTTCGTCTCACTTCATTATGATTAAAGCAAATGACAAGAGATGGCAAAAGACGATTGAAAATCATGAAAGGGATGAATAAATAAATTTAATATAATATAAGGATGTACGATTAGGTCGAGCCAAATCATCGCAGTTTCTCAACTGTAATAGATTTAACAATATGCATATGGAATATGCACTCTTTAACTTTTAACTCAATTTTGATGGTTAGGCAATGTGGAGATTTGAATATTAAGTAATATTCTAACAAAGAATATCAAGTATCTCATTAGGTACAATATTTTGCCTATAAATTTATATGTCTCAATGCTTCTACATCCCAATCAATACACTGATTTGCTGTTTTTGAATAGATATCATCATTGTAAATGTAGCAAGTCTGTATCTTTTGGCTGCCACTCTTGCTGCATTGCTCCTGCATCAGCCACAAGATTAAACAATTTAAGATACATACTCAAAGATACGCAATAAAATACAGTAAACAGTCACATGTCTGAAAAGTATCTCAAATGAGCCACAATATAACTCTAAATAGAACACATTTGTCACAAAAATCAAAAGCAAAAGACTTGACACGAAATATTTTTAGTCAACCGACAAAATAAAAGATACAAAATAGTTTTGCTACAAGAAGAGAGATGATTTGTTTAGAAGCTGTGAAAATGTTAAACTGCCATTTTATTAATAATGCCATCAAATAGAGAGAAAAACAGAAAAATATACACACAGATACACACAGATACATGACATTTAGTTGGCTTTCATTTCAGTTCTTTATTGTCTCAAGTTCTTTTCTGATTTGAGATATTTGTATATATTTCTATTTTGACGTGTTCTAATTTCTGGCTTTCTGGCATTTTGTGTGAACGAAATTTTACTTTTTGTTATTATTGTTGTTGCTGCTTTTGCGTTTTATTATTAACTTTATTTGTTTGACAAGCAAAAAAAAAAAAATATGTGTCAAAATAACAATTTAGTCATGTCGTGAAATGCCAATATATGCTTAGTATATAGTACATGCTACATATAAACCATATACATATCTGCTTATGCACAATTTACAGCCTTTTAGAAAATATGGCTAACTTAAGACTAAATGGTTTGTCACAGCCACAGACACTAAGCAGATGAATGACATTCTAATGCTAATGAGCGCATATCTGACAGATACAATTAATTAATTTGACAACCGAAAACAGACACAATGGGACTCCAAAACAAAACAAAATGCAAAGCCCAACAAAATGAAAAACTTAAACAATGCAAATTTATACAACAATAAAAATAACAACAAAAGCCAAAATACAAAATAAAAATGAAATTGTTGACAAATTATGATTTAGTAACCGAATTAATACACTCACATGAAATATTTGTATCTATGTATGTCAATATTAGTATGTAAATTATTTCAAAAATATGCGCCATAAATTAAACGCTTAATTAGTGTACAAATATTGTTAATAATTTATTACAGTTTATCTAGGCATTAGTTGGTAGCACACAAATAAAAAATAAAGATAAACAAAATTAAATATTTATGTCATATTAATATCTGTATTAAGCATCTTTGAAATCCAATATCTCTAAATGTAATTCAATAGTCGTATCTATGCATAAATTGTACAGTTTTTACGCATTTTTTAAGTAAATAATTTAAATTTTAAACAAATAATAGTAAATAGTAAGCTCAGCTGCTCAATAGTTTCTGTGGCAGCTGTCGACGCCTAGTGGTTTGGTAATAAATGTGTGAAAAAAATGGTATATTTTTGCAATAAACTTTTGAGAATAATTTTGCTTTTCATTTTATTTTCAAGATACTGCAGAATTTCCTTATTGACAAAATAATATTGAATATATCGCTTTCCAGCTAAAATATTTTTTTAATTGTCTAACAAAGGCGCTACCTTTTCAAGACAGTACTAACAGCTCTTAAAAAGAGTTTTCGTACCGAATAAATCTCGTTTTAGAAAACTGATTATTTGTAGGTTAGATTTAAACTTAGTTTTTAGATTGAAATTTAGAATTTGCAATTTTGAAACACTCACATAGCCATTCACAAATGAAAACTCCTTAAATATCGATACTATTACGCTCAGGGTACCATAATTGCGTCCGCAAAATGCCGCTTGACGATCGCCCAAGCAATACTCGAGTTCGACAAATCTTGTTGAATCCCTGATTGAGTTCGGCAATCCTGCGAGGTTGATTCGGTTGCCTAAATTGAAAGAACCTCTCTGATCATGGAATGCGTTCTAAAAAAGCTTTACTCTGTTCAAATGAATGATAGATCCACCACACGTAATTATTGGAAGCAAAGTCTTCTAAATTTATAAGGCATTAAAAGTGTAACCGATTTAAACAATTTTATAGAATTTTAATCAAAACTTTTGCACATCCAGTTCGTTTGCTGTAAATCACATGTCAAAGGCCCTTCATTAAAATGCTTATCTACTAGCTCCTCCTGGCCCCACATGAAAAAATAGCCCATCTATTTAATACGAATTTGTTATATTTCACTCGTTTGACAGCGATTAGCTTCAAACTGTCATGTTTCAATTTATCTACTCTAAATAGTTTTGTTATGGATAGCCCACAAGGTGTTGATACTTATTTGTCTGAGTATTTTTGCTAATCGCCAGCTTGTCATTTACATTTTCACACATTCTTATATATATATAATTAAAAAGGTGTATATAGTATATGAGTACATAAGTAGATGAACGAGTGCTTGCTGTGATAATGACAAATTTACATTGTCTTGCAAATTAACTGTCTATTCATTTCGTTGTCACTTTGAAAAAAAAAAATTGTAATTGATGTTTGTTTTGAATTGTTGACAATATTTAGAGTGTCTTTCTGTGGGGGAGCTTTGTTATGTCTTTAAGCAGGTTTCTCACTCGCGAAGTGTTCTACTACAATTCTTGGGAATACTTGTGCAGCGGTTAAGAATCGCACTCAAAATATATATCTCAAGCTTGGGTATACAAAGAAAACTGAAAGGAACTTATTATAAAATGAAAGCAACACTAAAAAATGTCTTTCTATCTAAAAAAGTTTTTTCCGCGCATAATTTAAAAAACAAGAGTAAGTGCAGCGAATACAATATTACAGTCTACTTAAATAATGAAATATGGAGGTCATAGATGAGCTAAACTTATAGAGCACAAAATTCTGCCGCAATGCAAGCAGCAATAACGCAATGAAGCACAATTTCGTGCGCTTAGCTACATGGTGGATCTTGCGCTCATTTATGTTATTGCTGACTGCACTGCGGCAGCGTTTTATGCTTTTATCTTCTGGTGGCTCTCGCGCTCATTTGCTTTGTTGTTCACTGCACTGCGGCAGAATTTTGTGCTCTAAGTACGCGTGATATGCAAAATAATCCCAACTCGGTAGCAAAAAAGCAATTAAAAAACGAAGTTTGTCTTTTTAAGCTACAATCCCAAAAAATAGGATAATGGACTATGAGTAAATTAATAAACAAACCACAAGAAATTGAACAATCATTCAAATTTCACTTATTTTTGTTATATTTAGGATATACCTTTGCCTGCATCAAATTAGCTGAGCCCTACTCATTTCTGTGAGTAAATATCAGATGACGTACAAGTATTTATTTAAACAACAGCATTGTTTACATTCGCTGACTAGCAACACCAACAAAACTGGATGCGCCCATCAATCTTGCAAAACATTTAACCCCGAAAAACACTTTAAAACTTGGCGACCCGCCCAATGGATTTCCACATACAATCAATCAAGTGGAGCAGCGAGCACATAATGAAACCAAAATTGAAACCAAGACCGCATTGAAATCCAATATGTCAGCGCCTGTCATTGAATGTACGATATGTTTCACTGCCCCCCCACCACCATGCTGAGAGACTCCTTGAACGGATGCAAAAATTATAAGGCGCAAAGACTCGCACTTGCCGGCAAGTCAAGTATAATAATATTTTGCATTACTGGCGCATACATAATTGTGAATTATACGGATTAGCAGATAAACAATCTGTGAGAGAGTGTCAGCGTCAGTGGCGGCAGAATGGCATAAAAAAAAATAAAATAAAAATCTGACATATACATTGTACAATATGCCGTCGCCAGTGTATATAATTTATGAGTCAATTTCAGACAATTATTGTTAAATATTATTAAGCATTCGGCTGGCTGTCAAAACACTTGGAGAATTCAATGATTTACAAGCCAGACACAAGCTCAATGACAAATATAACTACAAATTGTCAACGTCTAAGTAGCGCAGAAAAACAAAAAATAAAAAGAGAGTAAGTAGAGAGTGGATAATGGCGAAGACGACGACGCGTCGTTACGAAAAATGCGCAAATTTTAAGTGGATAATCTGCTCATCCTGACATGCATAAGAATCAGTCAGTCACTCAGCCATGACATTGACTGCGGCTGCCAACAGATGGCGTGTGCGTGCCAGTGATGGATGACCATGAGTGAGTGTCGGCGGTCGCTGTGTGCGTATGCGTGTGTGTAAATCTTTGGGACCACAAAAAGGGCAAATATACAACGAGTTGGCAAGGCAAATTAATGTCAAAATTGATTAAGGCGCAGTGAGTTGCCCGTACAGGCAGTTGCTCTGCTCTTTGCAGCCTCAATCACACGACTACTAGATGAAGATTGCCTGTGGAATGATAATAATTCAGCAAGTTTACACGACACTAATGAGCAAACTGTGCCGTGGCACGAGACTCTTACAACAAGTGCAACGTCCGTAGTCCCTGTCTGTGCCACTTGGCTGCCAATTATGGCAACGTTGACAACAACAACAGCGACAACAACACAGATGTTGACTGCTGATGCTTATGGCCGATGATTTGCTCAGCAATTTGTCAATGATCGCCGCAAAAATTGTCAAGTGTGACCGACCAACTGACTGACTTTAAGTGTGACCAAATTCGAACAACAAGCAAAATAATCGGGGGAACACACAAAGCGTAACAATTACAATTGATCTGATAGCCATTAGAACGCATTTAAATTAGCTAAAAAAAATTAATAAAAATTAACGCGCGCAAATTAAAGATCAAAACAAAACAGACAACGCGAGAGAGCAACGGGGCGAGTTGACAAGCACACAGTAGAAGATAAAAAAGAATTCAAGCTTTTTAAAGCAAATATTGCCAGATCACGAAGGCGTAGTATATAATAAAGTAGCCGAAACGTCTCAGCAGTCAGCACAAATTAAGACAATGAAACGCGTTATTCTCGCCGATAAAATCGCCGTAAATAATAGCAAACAGCCGGAGAGCAGCGAAGAGCAGCGGATAGCACAAACACACAATCTATACGGCGCAAGTTCACAGCAGCTCTGAGATAAATCAGAGCTTAAACTCGAATAGCAACAACAATGCCGACTTGGGGGCACAAGTTGCTGCCAAGAATCCCAACCAGACAGTAGCTCCCAAAGAGAGAGCGTTATCTGGAAGAAGCCAATATTTCAGTTTGTAGAGAAAAAAATAAAAATAGATGCAAAGTTTTGATACAAATTTATGTTTAACGAATGTATATTTATTTAAAATAAAAACGTATTGATCTTAAGTTAAAATGTCAAAAATTGATCAAACAAACTTTTTGTGCAGTTATTTAATAAAGGTAATTTTTCTACAAACATTTATTAAACAGTTAATACATATACTCAAAATATATTTAGTATAATATTTTTGTAAATAACCAAACGATTGAATAAAAAAAATTAAATTAAATTAAATTAAAAAAATATTGTTTTCAAAAAATGAACATATTCTAACTAAATATTTTTTAGCTATAAGCATATGCTGATTATGAAATATAAACTTTTAAATATAAATCCAAATTTAATATTTTCTGAATTAAAAAAAAAACTTTAAAATAGAAAATATCATAATGTACATATAAACGGAAAACTGATCCATAGGGATTTTTCTTACATTTTAATAATGGATTTTTTTTCAAGAATTGATGACCAGACAAATCGGACACGTGATTTAAACGACATCGTTCAATCGATTGAAATACGTAAGATTTATGGCGTACAGGAAGACCCGCACTTTCCTGAAGAAAACACAAATCTAAGTATCCAGAGCTTAAGAATAACTGACTTGTCTTACAGTTAATTCAAGATATTGGCGTAAGATAGAAGAGATTGGAGGTATCTTTTGGTGTCACCTTCCGAGGGAAACCATAGTTCTATATTTAAATATATATGTAAAACATTTAATTCTTAGCATTTTTTGATTTGTAGGAAATCAATAAGCTTTCGACCAAAGTTACATATATGAATGAATTTCACTCTGGATATTAAATATTTTCAGCTTTAATAAGCAGTAACGTGAAAATCCCTCGTAATCCCGTTGTGAAATTCTCTCCAAATTGTTAAAAACCAAGATAGACATTTCTAACTTACTATTTCTTGAGTAAGCCTGAAAATTTTAAGCAAATTTAGACAAATTAACACACAGTCAGTGCAAAAAGTGCACCAGTGACGTCACGCGAGCTCATGGTATAACGAGATCATTGCATGACCTTCTTACAAGTAAATCATGTTGCACAAAAATTGAGCGCAGGTCAAAGTAAAGAGAGCAAAACGCTTGAGCGGTTGCTTGATCAGACCTGTTTGGCAAACCTGTTCAAAGCAGCTGCTGCACAACGAGCACGAGAGAGCGCGATACGATACAGTTGGCCAATTGCAATTTAGTTAAGCTTAACTTGCACTTAACTTATATAGATACCAATAACTGTAAGCACAAAATGGTAGCACATTCAATTTTTAACTGTAAAATATGAAATCTAATCAAAACTATGCAAAGAGAAGAGCAAAATATTGCAAAATACGCGCACAAAAGCAACGAGCATTGGCAGCAAAAATGACCCCAAACTCGAAACCGCTAGTATGCCACAGCAAAAGCTTAGCCCTACCCCAACTCCACCCTGCACTCAACGATATGGCTGTTGGTTTTGGCCCCCATATTTTTTTTTCGTTAGAATCCAATCAGCCACGCGTTGGTGATAAAATGCGTTAACAATACGTGAAAGCTTTTGCTAACAGTTTTTGTTTTTTTTTTGTTTTTTGCGGTATCTACAGATTTTTTGTGGGGGATTGTATATAAGACCATTGGGGGATGCACTGACGCTGTGTATGCCGCAAGGGTGTATCTTTTTTTTTGAGTGTATGGGAAGGATACTACTAAATCTGGCATTGCGTTGGTATAACATGCGGAATAACACACACCACCTGTAATAGAGTCTTTTTTTTATATATTGGCGTTGGTTTGAGAGCTTGGCTTATGCTTTTGGTTGGATTTGTGTTAAATCTGGTTGGGGGCTGCATAGAGACTGGTAGACAAAAAATGTCTAACATGTGCATACATTAGGCATAATTATGCGGGTAACACAGAGATAAAGGTAATAGTTTTTGTATTTTTAGAAAAAAATGAAATTTGAAATTTTGAAATTTTTAAGAAATTTTTTAAAATACAGCTGAGATTGAATATTACCGATTTTAAGCCAAAATAAGCGAGCAATTACTGCTATATGGTACAATTATCAAAGGTAACGGCAGTAGAACAAACGGTTTCAGGCCTTTTTTTATTTTTTTAGTTGAGAATCGCTGTTGAAAGCTTGTGCAAGTTGTTTTATTGTTCTTCCATTAAATAAGTACGCACATATATATATATATGACGTAGAAGTGCACTGGCCACACCCTTCGTAAAGACGATAAAAACATAGCTAAGCATGCAATCCCTTTGATCAAACGGCGTGTAGAGCGTGCACCTATCACCTGCAGAAAGTCCACAAAAGTGCGTTTAAGCTGGAATGCGTTGAGATATAGAGGGTGTTTTTTTTTGGAAGTATAGAACTATTTGATTGATATAAATTTTGTTTATCCGAAAGATAATCTTGTGACATTACATTTTAAATATGATTTCTGGCGCTTGAGCGCCATGGACGTACAATTTACGATGATTTTTACCAACATTTGTGGCGGTATATCGGCAATAATACGCCGTATGTTGTCTTCCAAATGGTTAAGCGTTTGTGACTAATCCGCATAGATCGATGACTTTACATAGCCCCACAGAAAGTAGTCTAGCGGTGTTAAATCACAAGATTTACAGGTCCAAAACTTAAAATTAGGCGGTCACCAAAGGTGTCTTTCAATAAATCTATTGTGGCACGAGCTGTGTGACATGTTGTGCCGTCTTGTTGGCACCACAGCTCCTGGACACCATAGTTGCTCAATTGAGAAATGAGAAAATTAGAAATCATTGCCCTCTAGCGATCACCCTTGACTATAATGTTCTGGCCATCATCGTTTTTGAAGAAGTACAGACGAATGATTCCACCAGCCCATAAAGCGCACCAAACAGTCAGCTCTTCTAGCTTCATTCCAAATGCGGCCGTTTTGTGTGTTGACATATCCATTCAACCAGAAGTACGCTTCATCGCTGACCAAAATTCGCTTATGAAAATCGGGCACAATGGCAATCTCGTTTTGGGCACTATTTGCAAGCGTTGTTCAGGTGTGAGTCTATTAATGATGAATTGCCAAACCAATCTGAGAATAAATTCTTTAACAGCTGTTAAATCGATCGGTATCTTGAACTTAAAGCTCTATAACTTATACTTAAAGTTCTATAGCTCGAAACAAAACAAACTTTATATCCCATAAAGTCAAATGAAAGTTGAAAAGTGAAGTGCCCTATGCTTCAATAGGATATAATATAAATATTTATAAACATATAAGTTTAGATTTACACCAACTCATACTCCCACATTTTTCCATACTTAACATTAATCATATTAAGACGAAATTATTTAAAGATATGTAAATAATTTCTTGTTATTATCCAATCAAATAATCCTTTAATCCTTTTCATTTAAACAATCACTTAATACAAATTTCACCAATAAATTAACACATGTGCTCTCCCTTATGCTGCAACACTCTAACTCACTGCTAACAACATATAAAATCCTTTGTCCTCTATCACATACACATGCTGCTTATTCACACCACATACACAAGCTGCTGTCGTTACCTTTATTTATTATACCACGCTAGAGACAAACCGAACGCTTACTAAATATTTCGGACTGCTGAGAGCACAAAAACGAACGTCAGTCAGCAGCAAGCTCTCAATCATACTAGATCTCCCATTCGTCAACTAAGAAAAAAGTTGCAATTGCACTTTTTTAAATAACTTTTTTTTTATTAATTTTTAAGTTAAAATACATTTATGTAGCTACACTAGACATTTATATTTAAATAGTTAAATTCTTGTAGAATATATATATAATAATAATTACTTTTAATCGTATGTTGCATCGTTACGCTCGCATTTTAGGGGATCGGCTTTATTTCGAAACTGTTTCTTTTTGTTATTTTGTATAGCCTTGCGCAACATTTGCTCTGGATGTCCACCACCAGCCATGGCCAATATAGCATCTAGTTATGAAGTTTAAGCAAATGTTTAAGAAAGTTTTAAAGCCAACAGCCATAAATCATAATTACCCAATAAAGCGCTATAGAATTTCTCGTAATGACGCAATTTCTTTTTACCATGCGTACCCTCAATATTATATTGCATAATAATGGCTTCATTGAGCACCAAATTTAAGTTTTTACTCAAATTTTTGCCCAACAATTTGCTTATGGTATTTACCTTATTTAAACAAAAAAAAAGAAAAATTTTAAAATTTTTACACTTTTCAAAGACTTAAAGCTTACATAGTGCTTGTGATTTTCCGTAGTTATTGAAGCTTCCAATCTGATGAGCATGCTATCGGAGCAAATGGGAAAATCGGATATTTCGCGCTTTTGGCCGCGCTGCACGGGTCCATTGTTTAGTTCCGACAGAGCTGACATAATGGCACCACTTTGATGCACGGCATTTTCTTAAAATTTATAAATGAAAATGCATTAAATTAAAAAATGTTTACTTAAATTTTGCTTACCTTCCATTTGATCAATTTTTTGCATCATAAAATTTATGCTTACTATGGAAAAATCAAGTATTATAGTTGCTCTATGTTATAAACAATTGCTTGATTACCTTGCAAGTTATCCAGTTTTTCCTCCAAAACTTTGCAATTCTGGCATCTACAACTGGCATCTTCACCTAAATTGTTAAGTGTTTTGTGAACATTGAGGCTTCAACATTTATTGGTTTCTAAATTTACCTTCCAAACTTTCTATCTTCGCCTCCAGCACCTTGCAATTCTCGCATTTCATATTTACTCCACAATCTTAAAAATTATTTGTTTTTACAAAATTTTAAACAAGATTTTCTATTCAATACTTACTTATCATATTATGATCATACGTTGACATCTTTAATTAGCTAAAATTAAAAAAAAAAACAAAACAAATTTATAATATATATGAATTTTCTAACATCTAGCCAATCAACCTTTCTAGATTTATAGTATAGAAACAACAACTAGAGCCCTGCAACGCGCTAAATATGATCTTTCAGGTATAATAGTTGTACGAAAATAACTAGATATTAAATTTTACAAATGTTTGTCCTTAAACGTTACAATAAATACGTTGTTGAATTTAAGATTTTAAATGCTTTGGATAATCCACTCAACGAAAAGTAGGTTCAAAACCTTCTATTACTGTGTCTTTATTTTGGTGGGATCACGATTTCGTGTACGAAAATTTCGAACATACAATGAGTTCACTATAATTTGAATAAAAATAAATATGTGTAATATGTGCAAGAATTCTTAAAATAAAGAAATGTATGGATTTAAGATCGTAAGCATCTTAGGTATTATTATAGTTTTATGTACCATCTTGTTGTTCTTTTCTTCATTTCATGAATAATCTTCCATATGTTGTCTCTTCTTCTCTTAAATCGATATATTAAATCTTGATATTGTACCGTTTTGTTCCTCATTTGGCTAGTTACTCAATTTTAGAATGCGCATTTTTAGAATGTATCCAGATTATTTCAGAACTTAGTATTCTGCATGATCATAAACTTAAATTTGATAATCACATCTGCAATATTGTTAATAAAGCTAGAGGGGTGCTTGCATTTATTAAGCGATGTTCTAAAGAAATCTTTGAAGAATTCTTCCAATTTTGGTATACTGACTATGAGTTTGGAACCCACAATTCGGATAAGGATATGGTTTGTAGGAAAAAAATTCCTACTCTTCGCACTACGAGATAGAAACTTTCATCCAACTGTCCGACAGCCTGTATTAATAGCTGTTCGATGAGAACAGGAACCGACAGTTAGTAAACGACTCTGAACTGCGTTGTCCTTTAAAAATAGAGATTTACTTAAGAAAATACAACCCATTTGCTAGCTATGTTAGCGCTAGGCAAAAGCAACAGTACTGCAGATTCAAATCGAATCAGCGATATTCGGTTTAAGAGGCGAGTATGCTACCACTACACAAATTTTTTAAGATTTTATACATACTATTTTAACTTTTGTTGGAAATGTTTTGTTAATAAAGTAAAGGCTATAGTCGCAATTTTAACGTAAATAAATAATTGCATATTTTTTAATGGACTCACTTTTACAGTGCATACTAGAGTCGAATTGTCCCTACTCGGTGTAGATGTGTTTGATTATATTTGGATTTTTTGAAATACAACTAATATATATGTATGCTGAGACTCAAGTCTTATTGAGCCGCTGAGTCAAGTCCTTAAAGTAACAGTTCACTAACATATAATTTTTACTTCGTAATTTCGGGGAGTTTGAATAATTGTTGCGTGCACTGTACACTGCCTTTATTTTATGGCGGCTATTTTAGCCTGCACTTTTGATATGATTAGAATATAATGTAATATATCTGTAAAAATACTTACCAATTTTCTTAAATATTAAAAATAATCTTATTTCAATTCGCGTCAGAAAGTATTATAATCTTTACACTTGATTTATTTTTTGCAGAGACGGAAGATACAAATTGCAATAAGCGTGAGAGAGTAGACAATACTAATAAATTTAGTTGCCGAATGAATGCGCGTTCAAACGTTTTGCAACCAGACACAATTATGGTTTGACAACAACTGGTTGCACGACTGTTTGAAACACACCAGTTTGCCGACTGGTGAGAGTTACGTAGGATGCTCAAATGTTGGCTGTTGCTGGTTGCGTTGCAGCTGACATGCGCAGCCGGGGCAGCCAGCCAGCAAGCATGACGAAAGTCCTTTCGCATATTACCACATGTTGTTGTTGTTGTTGTAGCCACCCAGTAGTCAATGCTAAAGTAATAAATAGATTGTGTGGTGGGCAGGAGGCAACACGCAAAACAAAAGCTAAAAGCGACAAATGAAATAATAAGAGAGCTTAAACTGAGTCAGTGTGCGTGTGTATGTGTGTGTGTGTGTGTGTGTGAGTGTTTGCATGTTTGTTGTTACATTGACTTCCGATGACTGCCGTCAGAGCAGTGCTGTCGACTCCCCCCCTTCACACACCCACAACAACAACAGCAGCAGCAGCGCGCTCAGAAGCTGCGAACTTGTTTGCTCAATATGTTTCACACAGCCCCCACCGCACCAGCGACAGACAGCTTGTTGGTGCGCGCTGTGTGTGCGTGTGTGTGTGTGTGCACGAATGACCCCCAATTGCTCGCTCCCACCAACTGACAAGCGCGCAAGCAAACAAACAAACAAACAGCAAACGGAATTATGAAGCAACACGCGACCAACGAACCGTTTGCTGTGACGTCGACCCACTGAGCGCGCGCGCGAATGTGTGAGAGCGAAAGAGAGCGAGCAACAGGGAGTGAGAGAGAGAGAGAGCGAGCGAGCGCGTCAGCGAGAGCGCGCGCACTAAACAACAAGTTTGCTTGCAGCAGGTTGCATCAAACTTGTTGCGCTGCTGTTATCGCTCTTCTGCGCTCACACGCTCTTTGCTCACACGTGCTGCCAACCTGCTCCACCTTGCTGTTGCTCTTTGTGCTCCCAATTACTTGTTTTTCTTTTTGGTTTTTGACATGTTGCGCCCGACGACGCGCTCGTTGGTCATTCGGCAAAAACGTCAACGTTGCGTTGTGTTGACTGCTGCTTAATCCCTGTAGCGACTACGGCAGCGGCGTCGACCCAAACGCCCTATATTGACGTCGCTGTTGGCGTCGCTGCGCTGGCGGCAATGCTCGACCGCAAAGTGTGCGCTGGGGCCATGTTTTCACACAGAGCTTACAAATGCACACAAACAAGCAAACATGTGTAGGGGCGTGTGTGTGAGTGTATGTGAGTATTAACATAAAGTGCGTGCATTTATTGAATTGTATTTGTTGTTGTTCTAAGCAAATGCGCCTAGTATTACCAAAACAAAATTGTCAAATGCTCTTTATTAATTAACAATTTGAACTGCCAAAACTATTTAAGCACAAATAGCAACACAAAACAACAACGAAAACAACAAACAGCAAAGCAAAACACAAAAGCGCAAACATACACAAACGCACAGCACGCTAGCAACAACAACAACAAGAGCGCTTAAGAGCACAAAATAATAAACCCGCTCGACAAGTCCAAATCACGCTCATTAGCAAGAGACCCCAACAACAACTACAACAATAACAACGCACAACAACAACAACACTGAGCACAAAAATCAAAAGCACACAGGTACACATGCAACAGAGTTCAACACACACACACAGCTGCAGCTCATATCTCAAATTGCTAAACGATGAGAACAAGATGAGAGCCTAATAAGCAAACCGAATACAAAAGATAAACACAAAGCGTAAACATTTAAGTAACAAAATTGGCTTTTTGTTAGGCGGCCGCTGTGTGTGTTGTGTGTGTGTGTGTGTGTGCGATAGAGTGAGAGAGAGAGAGCACGCAGAGTGTTTTGCGCTCTTTGCAGCACGTCAACACTGCACCCAAACGCACAGCAACACTGCTAAAGAGAGCGCGCGCTTCTGCTTGTGTGCGTGTGTGTGTGTGTTTGTGCATGTAAGAGAGCGCAATTGTTTTTTCAGTGGGACAGATTGGCAATTGATTGTTGTTGTTGTTGTTGTTGTTGGCGCTTAACGCTGCGTTTTTTTTGTCAATTTGTTTTTCGCTGTCGCCGGCAGCGCTGCCGATGGCATAAAGGCTGCGCGTGGCCTCATGCTTGCTCACTCGCGCACACACACACACGCACGCATACACTTGGCCATATTTCCATATGTTCTGCTTTTGTTGTTGCCAAAGTTGTTAATTTATTTGTAAAATGAAATACATTTTGGCATTGTGCTTGTTGTTGTTTTGCTTGTTTTTTGTTGTGCTCCCTTCACTGTTTTGCGCTTATGACAACTTGTGTCATTGTGTGCGTGCGTGTGTGTGTGTCTGTGTGTTTGAGTAAATTGGTTTTGTTAGCAGACTGCACTTGGCGTCAACTGCGACGGCGCCGTCGACGTCAGCGTTAGCTGTTTGCACTGCATGTAATTTGATTTATGATTTTGATAAGCGTCAAGCAATCCCCACTCACACCTGCGCACCACCAGCAAACCCCCCTCCCAGAAGAAACAAATACAAAAAACAAACACATTATTAAATTGTATTTATTTATTTTATTTATGATAATAATAATAATTATTATAATTATTTGGCTGCTGTTTTTTTTAGCGCATTTAAATAATTTATAAGCTTAGTAAACATTTTGCATTGTTTTGCCATTAAGAGCTTAAAATTTTGTTTGTATTTTAAACTTTAGCTAAATTTATATAAAGAGAAAAGCAATTTGTTTTTTTAGTTTTTTTTTACCGCTTTATAAAATTAAAATATATAATTTTTTGCACTACAAAAAATGCAATTTGTATTTTGAAACTTTTGACAAATAAGTATTAAAAAAGCAAGAATTTGAATTGATTATTATTCTTAAAATACAAATAAATATTAATATTTCAAGAATTTTATCTTGTTATATATCTATTTTTTTATATAATTATAATATAAATTTTAATACTCGACTGTAATCTGCTCTCTACGCCATTATACGCTAAAATGTTGTTTGTATATTTAATTATTGGTTAAATTAATATTAAAAAAAGCCTTTATTTTGTTTATTTATTTATTTTTTTTTTTTTGACTAAAATTAAAATATATAATTTTAGTTTCTTTCTTTAATTTTTGGAATTCCAGCTGATACCAAAAAAAATTTTTTTTATTGGGAACTTGAATTGAATGGTTTTATTTCATTATATAATGTAAATATAAATAATTTTAACAAGAATTTGATTTTGTTTTTATTTACTTTCACATTATCACATTTTTAGTACTTTCGTGGCTTGTTTTTTGAAACTCAACTCAAATCTTCAATTTTGTATGTATTTTAGAACTTGATTGGCCAAATGCGACTTATCGCAGTGGTGGGGCTGAAACCTGACATCTTCTGGGAGTGATTATCATTGTTTTTTTTGTTCTTGTGAAATGACACATAGATTTCATAATCGCGGAAAGGCTGGGCCATACAATCTTAATTTTGGCAGGCTGTTATATATTTTCCAATCTATCACCATTTCATTGGGGATTTAAGTTATACAAATTTTCTTAAAAATCGAGGAGACCAAAATGTGGATACCTCTACTGGAATTGTATCTCTTCTGCCTATTTTATTTTCTTATCTTTTTTTCATTTCAAAATAGAAAACGACTTAATGGTGATTCGATTAATTTATCGTGTAGTATAAACTCGTAACCACTTAGTGTCAAATATCTTGCCGTTCCAATGTAGTTAATTAGTTTTGACGAACCATTCATAGCCACCTCGAAACCAGAGATATCTTTATAAAAGTTCACAATATTGTATAACAGACCGTTCATTAAAGTCAAATAAAAAACAGAAGAAAGCTTTTGATCATCTTTCAAATAGTTGGAAGACATCATCTTTCGATAAGTTATCGCTCATAGAATTTACTACCCTTCATCTTAAACATTACCAAGAGACTGAGGTAAAAACTGTATACATATATACCGGTAGCGTGCGAACCTAAAACCAGAGATCGGTGATGCGCCTCAAAATCTCTATTAATTAATGACATGGCCGTTTGGAATCGGCTATGAACTGTATGCCACTGTGCTTCTCGAACCGCTATTAGTAGAGATATCCTGTATTGAGTGAAGTGAGAGCTCCAAATATATGACCATAATTTCAAAATTCTTTCTCTTTGAACAACTCTAATGGTGATAATCCAGTGCTGCTAACCCAGCATGTGAAGTTTTTGAATTATTAAATTAATTTAAAAAATAATAAAATGTGTGCCCCATTATATTGATAAATGTTTTATTTTAAAAATTAAGAATATTTGAATTATTTGTATGGGAAGTTGTATTTGTTTTACAGTATAAAAAAGGGAAAATAATTTAAACAATTCTTTTTTTCATAAAGATCACATTTTTGAAATTTATTTGATATATTTCCTAAAAACAACATAGACCAAATGACCCCCTTTATTTCGCTCTTTTTTTGTCGTTTTCTATCACATTTTCAAGCATCTCAGGAGATATAGCTGCCATTTTATCTCCAATGTTGTCTTTTAGCTCTTCTATGGGCTTTGGCTTTGCTCTTCAAAAATCCACACAAAAATAAATCTGTGTATCATATCTACGGATCATGGCAGTAATATTAATATCACCGTTATCGGACATAACAGTTGCCGGCATTTTCCGATGCAAATATTTAATTGTTGTAGTTGCTGTGTGGCATGTAGCGCCATCTTGCTGGAACCAATAGTTGGGGTACCGCAGAGTACCAACATCTATACCGATCGCCGTTGATAGTCTCACTAGAGTCTGAAGCAGAACGGCCCAATGATGGTTGGCGGACAAACATCACCTTCTGCTCGTCCAAAGGTATTTCATGGATAATAAGAGGGTTATCGGTGTCACAAAAGCGCTAATTTTGTTTGTTGAAGCTGCCAGAGAGTCGTAAAATGAGCCTCAATCTGTCGTAAGGCGATACACACGCTGGGTTAGCCCAACTGACCGATTATTTTCAATGTAAAGTCTACACTATTTCGTCGTGTACTTGTACTGGATCAAACTTTACTAAACCGTATTGGTGAAACCGATCAGTTGAAAATTGTCAAAATAGGATTGATCCGATTCAACTGGCGCATCCTATAATTAAAATAAAAACTTCATTCATAAAATTTTTTTTGTTTTATATGATAGCCATATTTTGAAGCTATTTAAAAACATTTGAATTTTGCAAATTTTGTCTTTAACAATGATTAGTTAAAAGAGTTAATATTACGTAATATTAATATTTAATGTTAAATTTTTTAATTAATGAATTTAACTAAGCAAATCAATTACAATTAAGCGTAACTTAAGCTTTAGTATATTAAAGCAGGCGCTACTGTATATAATTTTTTGACTAACATGTCGTATGCGCAATTTATTTTATTTTTATTATTTTGTCATAAAAATCAACTGTTTGGCTTATGTACGTATAATGCATATAGCATTTGTTATAAATAGAACAATTTGCTTTACATATCGCTACTGGTATATGCCACATGCATATATACATATAAATACATAAATAAAGACATATGTACATATGTATTAAAAGCGACCCATTTCCCCGTCTAGGGGCACCCCAAGGGTCTCGGCTAGCAAGCCAAGTATAAAAGTGTCAAAAACTTTTTGGTACATTGTGTTTGTTGTATCCTTTTGACATTTGCACACGCAGAGACACACTCACACAGATACAAACACACACAGATACAAATACACGCAGATACAGCTATATAGTCGGAGTATGTGTGTGTGAGTGTTGGCGTCTCTGTATATACGTAGGCAGCGGCAAAAATGCCACCACAACAAACCTACACACGCCCGCTCACCCACGTATTCTTCCATCAAGCAAAAAAAGGAAAAATGAAAATCCAAAAGAAAATACAACAAGCGCAAAACAAAAAAGGCAACAAAAGCGTTAGGAAAAGAAACAGCAGTAAAAACCATAAGCTTTTGCTGTATGTGTGTGTGTGTGTGTGTGTGAGTGAGAGCAAGCCGTGACTTAAGTGCATGTATGTGTGTGTGCTTGCGCCAGTGCTGCCAAGCTTTGCGTGCTGCAAATTGCTGTGCGCCTGTTCAAAATACAAACGGAATGATAATGATGTGCGTCAAAAAACACACACAACATACGCTCTCTCGCTTTATTCGTGTGTTTGTGTGTGTGTGTTTGTGGGTGGGTGTGTTGGTGGGCGTGTTGGGCGCTTGCAACAATAACAACAACAACAACAACAAAAAACCAAAATAAACGTAGTTGAGAGAGCAGCCTCGCTCTTGCTATCTAACGCTCTTACGTTTCTTTGCAACTTCTCTGACGCATTTGCCGCTTACCGGTTTTTATTTATAGCTCAGCGCGACATCAACGCTCAAAGCTTGCTGTCAGTGTGTGTGTGTGTGTGTGTGTGTGTGTGCGTGCGTCAGGATATACACAGGAAATGCCTTAACACAATTACAATAACTTTGACATGAAAAGTGGAACAATAAACCAAAAGCAAAACCAAACCAAAAAAAAAAAAATAAACTGTACTGAAACATTTCGCACTGAAGCACATTATGGCCCGCCATAGACGAGGCGTCGACCAGGCGGCCAAGTGGGCGACACTTCCGCTCTATTATATTGTATATGTGTGTGTACACACACTCTCTGTGTGTGTGTGTGTGTGTGTGTTTGAGTGTATGTGCGTGAAATGAAGCGACTGCCTTTGGCAAATGTTTAATAAACAACAACAAAACAGTTATTAAGCGAAATAACAACAAAAGCGTGTCGCACGTAATATACAACCAACTCGCCAACCTACAGCTCACACCTCACTCCCAGAGCACAGCACGAACTGACAGAATCAACAACCAAGGTACACCAGTACTTTGTGGCGCTACCCGAACCCATTGGCCGTCATTTGTTGTGGCCAGTACGGCTACTGACTGCTCTCCCTACAAAATGGCGAGCCAACTTCATTGAACTGCCCCACTTAATGCGAACCAGCTAACATGCTGCTAAGACGCACACACCACAAGCACTCGCGCCTCACTCAATATCACGCTTTGACGTAATGGGTGTTTTTTTAATGTACTCGAACTTTTATTTACTTGCCAACTAATAGTAACTTTATTAATTGTTTCAAATTTTTGCAACTTTCTAACAAAGCAGATATGAATGCAAATAACGACGGTAAGTCAAAGGAGGATTTACCCTTATTTGCAGTGGCCAACTGAAGAAGGTGCGCGCCATGCAGGGGCGCCAAGCGTCAGCTAGTGAAGTGGGCTATATGCCGATAACGTATTGTGATAGTCAACTAAGGTGAAGTAAAGCAAGAAAGTAAGTTAAACTATATGCTGTCTACAAACAGGAATACACAGCGTCTAGGTTCCCTCCTATATTGGCTATACTTTTGAAGTTGTCAGAGATTTCACAGCCGTGAACAGTATATCCTTCTATGGTTTGCAACTCACAAAACGAACGCTCTTAAAGATTCTCAATCTGTCCATGCTGATATTTAGCGCAAAAGTATGGTTTGTGTCGCGTACGAATGCAGACGCACTTGTGCTGTTGGGGGGATACATTTTTAGCAAAATCTTTACTGCCGTTCGGCTTGGGGGCGACTATCGCATATGTATGAACCACGAACAAGATGAACTCTGCAAGGACATAGATATCATCCAGCGTATAACAGCAAAACATATGCGCTGGTTCGGTTATGTCCTTCTTATGGATGAAGACGCTCCGGTGAAGCAAGAGTTCGATGCGAAAGCCGACGAAGATAGCGACACAATCTTAGATAGAAAGACCAAATAGTGGCGGATCCATCTTTGCATGAAGTAACTAATTGGTAAAGCCGCAGTCAAGGCATGGGCGCTTGGCGAGAGCTGCTGCGATCGGTTGTAAACCGACAACGGGTTGTAGTGGCCATCTAAAGTAAAAGTAATATATGAATTTTTCTCTAAAATTAGGTTTGCTTGCCAGACATTATTCGCAACCATTTTTTATTCCCAGCACGATGCGTTGAGCAAAAATTTTTGGCGGTCCAAATAAATTGGCAGTGACGCCGATGATCGATGGTACTCGTCCCTAAATGAGAATGTCACTGGGTAAATTCCACACTGCAGCATTGTTGCATCTTGCCTAGCACTGATAGTCGCTATTTGCTCAAGTAAACGTCTATTAATTTAAGATTAAACTTATATATTATCTTCGAACAACTTTTAATAATAAATGTCTTAATGTTCCACCTTTGGAATAGATTTATACACTTTTGTTATATGAAGCTTAGCTTTTACAAGATTGAAAAGATTTCTAAACTTAAAAAAAAACACCCTCTATTCGGCCGACTGTATGTGTGAATGCCTTTTATTTTGCTTTTTATTAATTTAGGGTAGTGACTTAAGTTTAGCATTGCCGCAATTAACTTAATTAGAAATGCATTTCAGAAAAAAACAGAACCAGGCATGACACACACACACACACACATACGTGAGTGCGTATGTATTTCAATATACATATGTCCGCGGGCGGTAAAGAGTAAAGCAACTTATAAACCATTTCTGTTATTTGAGTTTATACGCGTCTCTATTTTTTTGTTTTATTTTCAATGAAGTGCCATTTGTTTAAGTGAGTGTGCATGTGTGCGTGTGTGTAATTGTAGATATGTAAAAGTGTGCGTGCGTGTGTGTATATGGTTTATTGCCTATTATGGCAACAAAATGTATGACATATTTATTAAAAGCATTGCCTCGATTAAATGCCATAATAACTTGGTGGCTTGGTGGGTAATTGTTTTTATTTGTGACAATGTGAGCGAGCACACGCTGCGTATACTTGATATACGCATTTACACAAACAGAACTTGGCCAAGGACAGCAATGTACAAAAAGCCCCTAGAGAGAAAGGTAAAAGATAAATATGTATATAAATGTGCTTGGTGCAGGTGTTAAGCTTCAAAATAATGTCTTGGTATTTTAATTGTTAAAATTTCCATAAAAAAAATGCGTAAAAATAAATACCATAGTATAAAGGTTTGGCTTTAAATTTTGGAAAAAAATTATATTTCAAAAAGCTACAATAAAGATAGGAAACCAAAATCAGATGAAAATAGCCAGTAGAACAGTACCTAATTTGCCTTGGAATAGCAGAGAAGGTGAGTTCTGAGTGACTTTTGCTGTAATACGTAAAAAAGAGTAAAATAAGGTACATTACATCTAGATTCGTGGTTGTTTGAAATAATTTTCTAAAGCAGAAACATGCAGAACTTTTCGACTAGTCCATAAAAAGTAAAGTTTCAAGATTGTATGTTTTTCGAAAAATTTATTAAAGTAACTAATACTATTGAAGTTATTATTTTTTTATACTCCTTAAAGGGAAGTAAGCGCCAACTAAGTAGAGTAAAGCCTTAAATTACGGCAGAAATTTTACAATACTTCAGTATTAGTTGACTTAAAGTAATAGAACTTTGTCTGTTTCTTAAACAAATACAAAACAAACAATTTAAAAAAAAAAATTATTTTGTCAAAAAAATCATTTACCACATTAAAAAAATATTTTCCACAGATTATTTATACTTTAAGAAATCACTTTTTTAATACGGTTCCAACATTATTTAAGGCTTACTATAAATAAAAAAATAAAAATAAAGTGTAATTAATTATTTTAAAAACTCGGCGAAAAGAAATGCAATATGGGCCAAATTTGATGCTTTTTATTGGCGTAAAATGATCGATGTTGCCTAATGTTTCGTTTATTAGCTTCTTTTAACATAAAAAAATAATATTTAATAAACAAATTGATGTATAATATACATTGGATTTCAATGAAGCCACTTCTAAAAATGAAATAAAGTAAGGTAAGGAGAATTAAGGTTCATTAAATAGCCATTACAATTTGGAAAAGATAATGTCAAAAAATCTAAAGTTTTCTAATTTCAATAAGCGTTCAGGAGTACATATCTTTCCTGGCCTTCTGTTCATATAAGGAAATTTTAGCAAGCCCCGTTCAGTTCATATTAATTTTTTTTGTAGAAAAACTACTTCTGGTGAAATAAAGCCAGTTTGAAATATTTAACTTTTCGATATTGTCTTACCAATATCAAGACCCATTGTGAGACACATACATGGCCTACATACATACATATTGTAAGATAAAAATTGCATCGGCATATCGGCCTTTCGAATTGTGTTCTGCATAAGATGATCTTCTGAAGTATTTATGCCTTTG
Source organism: Chymomyza procnemis (assembly GCA_035046065.1). Classification (NCBI taxonomy): domain Eukaryota; kingdom Metazoa; phylum Arthropoda; class Insecta; order Diptera; family Drosophilidae; genus Chymomyza; species Chymomyza procnemis. The sequence goes on along the minus strand of JAWNOJ010000013.1, from coordinate 4,209,790 downwards.
CAGAAATTTAATTTTTATTTTTCTAGCTTTGGCTAATCAGTCACACAAATTTATTGGGATAATTATTCCTGGCATTTGAATTTTTTCCGCTGACATGGTTTGTCATACATCATCTCCTGTCGTAGGTCACATTGGACATGGGATTACATATTTTTAATTGTTGTTACATATTTTTAATTGTTATACTCTAAAGCAGGTATTAGCTTACATAAATATCCTTAAACAAAAAATCGAAAAAAATAATATGCCTGTGAACTATTTAACTTTTATTCCATAATAATATGTTGAAGCATCATTGGCGTTCGCGTTTATTGTTTTATTTATTAAAAAACCATTTTGTTAATGATATATTGTTTATCTGGCTTTTTTTTACCTTAATGAAAAGTGCGGCTGATGAAAATATAACTGAATATCATCAGGTGTCAAGCTGAAAACTTTAATTATTATTACAAATAACAATGCTGTTATATTTAATTAGTCAATTAATTTTAACAAATCAGCTTCTATAGTTGGTTCCTTGGGATTCGACTCATTCGTGTTTTTGACAATAACTATCAACATGTTCTGTCTTTAAGCTTTTAGGCTACATTTGAAGATCAATTTAAATCGTTAATAAGTAAACAACAAATATAAAGGGTGTTTTTTTTTAGAGGTATAGTAGAACTTTAAATAGCAAAAAAACAACGATGGACTGACTATTCGATTGACATGAATTTTAATTATCCGATAGATTATCTTGTGGCATCACATTTTAAATATGATTTCTGGCGATTGAGCGTACAATTTTCGATGACTTTTACCGTTTGTGACCGTATATCGGCAATAACACGGCGAATGTCGTCTTCCAAATGGTTGAGCGTTTGTAGCTTATCCGCATAGACCAATGACTTTAGATAGCCCACAGAAAGTGGTCTAGCGGTGTTAAATCACAAGATCTTGGAAGCCAATTTACAGGTCCAAAACGTGAAATTAGGCGGTCACCAAACTTGTCTTTCAATAAATTGATTGTGGCACGAGCTGCGTGACATGTTGCGCCTCCTTATGGGGGAACCACAGCTCCTGGACATAATTATTGTTCAATTCAGAAATGAAAAAGTTAGTAATCATTTCTCTATAGCGATCACCATTGACTGTAATGTTCTGTCCATCATCGTTTTTAAAGAAGTACGGACCAATGATTCCACCAGCCCATAAAGCGCACCAAACAGTCAGCTTTTCTAGCTTCACTCCAAATGCAGCAGTTTTGTTTAGTTGACGTAGCCATTCAAGAAGAGCGCTTCGTCGCTAAACGAAATTCGTTTATAAAAATCTTGAACAACGACAATCTTATTTCAGGCACTATTTGCAAGTATTGTTCAACTGAGTCTATTCATAATGAATTGCCAAACCGGACAGAGACTAAATCAATTAATAGCTGTGAAATCGGTCGCCATCTTGAACAGTAATGCCAACTTCAGGTTCTATACCTAAAAAAAACACCCTTTTTTAAATCGTAACGTTGAGTATATTAGTGCAGTTTATGAATAATGAAAACTGACTGAAAACCTATTGTCATTTGTAAGGCTCTAACTTTAAAAGCTTAATCAAAAAAATTAATTGAAAATCATTGTTAAAAATTTGGCTTTAAATCTACACAATTCCATTGTTATTCATAAGTTGAAAAAATTTGCCAAAATGCTATGGTATTTTATTGCAAAAAATTTTTTAAGCTTAACCTTACAGCAGAATGCTCATTTATTAACTTGGAACTTCTTATTAAATCCTTAAAGCAACTTGAATTAGGTTCAAAAGTATGGTCAAAATCAGAAAATGAATAATGTCAACAGCCTAAAAAGTTAATTTTCTGACTGCTTTCATGACATCTAATCACGTACAAGAAATAAACTTAAAATAGCGCCGCAAATGGCAAACAAATCAAAAGTCAGATCGAAAATAAAATTAAAATCATATAAATAACAAGAACAAAAATAATACAAATATAAATAAAACTAGAAAACAAAATCAGCCATAAGACGCGCCAGTATGCCAAGCCGGTTTCCATGACAAGAAATGTTTGTAGATATTTTTTATGATTGCAAAACTGGGCTTAAGTTCCACCGCTACGCAATCTCCCACGTTCTCCAACTCCCTGCTCTGTACAAACTATTATCAAAGCATTTTGCTTTGGCCATCTGACATTCGCTTGTTTAAAAATATACAGATATATATATATGCTGCCTTAAATTTTATTTCAATTTTTATTTTTATTTTAAGCAAATATGGTTGTTGGTTTTTATTTATTGTTGTTGGTGTTGTTGTTTTGACGCTGCCCAAAATTAGCAATATATCTTTCAAGTAGGCAGCCTATTATGTAATTGCTTTTTTAAATGATCTTTTGGCATTTGCTTTGCTACCTCAATAAAAACTAATACAATAACAAGCAACAAAAAACTTGTGTGTGTGTGAATATTTGTTTATTTAACGTTTGAATTTTAATTTTTGTTTTCAATATTTTTTTGTATCTTGTATAATAGTTTGACGCATTTGTTTATTGATTTATAGTTAGTTTTCAAAATTATGTACATCATTTTGATATTTACGAGTTTGTGACCTTAGTCGAATCGAAACTGAAACATAAACTAGAGATTCATAAAGCAAATGGTTGAAAATAAGTGAAACGAAAGACTAATACATAAAATCAAAGCAGTACTAAAGTCATTGTTTTGAGGAAAGTTGTGTGCAATTTAAAGCAATAGAAAAACAAACTGGCTCACCACCAGGCTAAAGATACGCATTAATTTTATATTATATTTTCCTCGTGCTTATTTATTATTTTCGAATTTTAATATAGATTAATCATAAGATCCACACGTAAATTAATAATAAATAAATAAATAATGTACAATTTTATCTGCAACTACGCAGATCTGTAAAATCTCTACAAATGCTTCTTTACTGTAATTTCTTGTAATATTCAAACGAGCCGAATGAACCCCGACAAGGTAGTATCTGGTGACTGAAAGCAGTTCAATGAAAGCAGTTCAGTCTGCAGATTTCAATGCATCGTTTCGTTGCAATACTGGGAGCTATTTGAAAATTTTTTTTGAAAATAACACAGAGTGCGCAATATCTTATGTCGGCATGTAAACATTGAAAAAAAAGTAACCATTTTCTGAATATAAGATATTTTTATTCAATTTGATCCTTTGCAATTTATCCAGACTAGTTTTTGAACACAATATCAATCAAGTGGCGGCCTTTATTGGCCACAGCAAAATATGCCCTTTTTTGCGGCGTTTTCGATTATCATTTCGAGCATCTCGGTTGATATAGCAATGATTTCCCCACGAATATTGGCCTTGATCTCTGCAATGGTCTGTGGCTGGCTGGCGTAGATTTTGCTTTTCAAATAACCCCACAGAAAGGAGTCTGTGGGGTCAAATCCCAATTTAATGTCACCATAACATTTTCGACGGTATGCACGTTGAGTTAAGATAACTAAAGAACTATTTTGAATGTATAAAGTAACTATTTCCGCGTGTTCTTTAGGTGTAAAGCGAACTTGGTTGAAATTGTACTGAATTGATGTTTCCGAAACATGTGAAGTCAAGTCAATCGGTAGTCAAATGTTTAAGTTGTTCAATAATGACATACCGACATAAGAAATGGCTCATCCTGTATATTGGTTGGATAATAATTGCACATTCTTTGTGCTACACAAACTGGCTATCGACATACGAATATTGTTATCGGCTAAAAACATGTTCAAAGTATATCGACATATTTGGAACATTTAATAGCACACAAAAATCGAATTTATATTACAAAAAGAATAATTTTCTCCTATCACACTCAGCTACTCCCTTCGACTTTATTTATTTAATATAATTAAATTTTTCTGCAGCATTCTTATTAAATTTTCTCATATTTTATGTTTTTTACAGCTACTAGCATTGCAAACAAGTTGTGCCAGCTTCATTTATTTTGACCCATTTTTAGTCTGTTACTATGAAACGTTTAAAAAGCCGATAAATGATAGTCACATGGTCGACACCCTCGCAGACGCACTTTACGTGGGTTACTGTTGGTGTTGCTTTCGTTGCTTTTGTTGATTTTGCCGCAGACAGGTTGCTAAATTAGCATAACTTGTCATAGGTTGAAAAATCTCATTAGTTCGATGTCGTTTCTCGCTTGTCTTTAGCTTGTCTACGCTTGGCGAAGGCTGTCGCCTAAATTTTGACGATCTCTGCAAGTATTTTTTCAGATTTCGAAAATTTATGGAGTATCACAATTTATTGAAAGCACAAACGATAAGCTGTTGGTCTCTTTGCGTATTTCAAGCTATACAAGTTCGCTTTGTGTGTAAATTAAGCGGCAACTGAAGCATTAATTAATTTACATATATAAATAGAAAGATTGTTTATTGTTTTATGGTCTGGCTGTATATGTAGTTAAAGGGCAGTTATATTATGTTTTATTTTATTTTTTAAGGCAGGTTATGTGGTCTAGTATATGGTGGAGAAAAATACTTTAACATATCAACGTTGGTTTCATTTTAGCAGAAATAAACAAGACTTATTTCTTCAGTTGCTGACAGCTTTAAATTTTACAGAATTGTGTTGGGTTGTAACAACTAAAACATTTAAACATTTTTAAACATGGAAGACCAAAAGAGTGCTCTTTTTATCTAAAATGTCTATAAGTATGGATATTTTTATTTAATGAACGCCTAAGTTGCGCTTACTTTATTCCCTACCTCATACTTCATGCACAATGAAGTACAGGTTAAGTTGCTTAGAAATTAGCACAAAATTAAGGTGGCTTGTTATGGGACCGATATTTCCAGTCTTAATATATCCTGAGTTGCTTAAAACTCGAAAGCGTTTGTATATTTTTATGTTTTTATATATATTCTGAAATGAAGCTATAGTGCTTCTCAAGGGATTGATTACTTGGGAAAGGTTTTAAAATAACTGCGAATGGCTGCATCTGGGTAGATTAAGATAAATAAAGATAAGAGCACATATCCCATAAATAATATGTATTAATATTTTGGATGCGCGTCTAGTTTCTTTAGTTTCTGAGCAGTCGTTAAATTTGAAATGTGATAAAGATTGCTAACTAGTTTTTGAAAAAGTTAAAGCGTGATGAATTTTTTAATAAAGTTATGCGTACTATTCTATTTTTTAAGGGAGATCGGCAATGCGACCTACACGTCTATTCTGCCCATTAACTCTTAATACCAAACTTATTAATTCAATATAATACGTACTGTAGACGTTTCTTTTCTATCTATCATGTAGCATTCAAACATCTTATGTCATCGATATTAAGAATATTTGACATAACTATAGATATTTTCGATATATGTGTAAGTTCTTTCGTAGAAGAGAAACGTAGGGTACGATCTAGGCTCAGATTGAAAGAAAAGGTGGAGCAGGAACTATCTTCCAACAACAGAAGACGGCGCACACCAATCAGGTAATGTAACCCGTCAGCGGGTTGCAATGGCCAACTTAAAGTAAGTTGAAAATCTTTTGTCTAAAGAAAAAGTTTACATAAAATTTTCAAAGCTTGCTTTGCTATAAATTTTCTGAGTGCAAATTCGTAATATCTGTGATAATTATATAAAGTATTTTAATTCGATTAAATATATATAATTTAAATACAATTTAAAATCCATGACGGAATAATATTGTTGGTAATAGTTTTGCTAATTTATTGATTTAATTAAATATGGTTTATTAATATGTTTATAATAGTATTTAATATATAGTTAGCGACCGATATGTGTGATCTTGTTGATGACCGTGGAAAGACTGCACGATGCTCTGGTAGGTGTTGCCAAATGGATCTCCATCAAATATCAATCATAAATATAATTTCAAAACCATGACACAGTAATGTCAATCATTTCCTTAAACAATATTTATATTTATTTATTCTTTAAAATATATAAATCTGAATTGCACTCAATAGAAGTGCTTTCTTGGAAGTGAAAATTCGAAACATATTTTACAGCTCAGTCACTTAATGTCTAACTTTCTAAGTCCCGATACTTTTTATATTTTTGGGACGCTTCCTTGTTTATAAAAGAAGAATTCGATGCCGTTCCAATAGTCCCTGAAGAAAAGAGGCAAAAAAATGATTTCATATTTATAATGTTTACCGCTTACTAAATTAAGCAGAAGCTAAATATATTTCAAAAAATGTTAATTTATATATATTAAAACTTTAACGAAACTAATTAGTTAACAAATCGCTGTAAAAGTTGTTGAACTTTGATAGTTAAAGAGCAAATCATTACTCAATTACACAAATCTAATGAACAAGATTAAAGTGATACACCAACCAACTTCGAGCGGCAGCCAGCTGGAGGGAGTGGAAGTTTTGGGTGCTACTTTTGGGGTGGAACATCGATTAATTTGCATTTGCATTTAAACAAGTTTGAAAAAGTTTCTACGGTTCTGTCGTTTTTTTTTACTTTTTTTGTCTTTTAGTAATTAAAACGTTCAAGAAGCGCACAACGCCCTAGACATAACTCATATACCAAGTTTTGGTTTTTCCCTATAAACATTCAACTTGAAATTAAGAAAAGAAATGAAAAACAGCAGAAGAAAAAGTAGAAAATGAGTAGGAAAAGAAGCTGGGCAAACGAACGACGTCTGGCCAAAAAGTTTTTAGCGAAAAGTCAAAGCAAAAAGAAAGACAAAGTTTTTACCAAAAAAAAAAGTATATATATATATATATATAAGGAAGAAAATCAAGTAATAGGCATACTGAAGTGCAATAGCAATCAGAGTAGGGAGATAGCTGGCCAAAAAGAAAATGGGGAAATGTGGTAAGAGAGCGACAAAGGGCAGGCACTTTGACTAGACCTAGGCTGAAAACTTGACACAAAACAAACGAAGCATGAAAACCGAAAACTTTTTAACAGCTACGATCTATAGTATGGGCATTCAAGAGATGCCATAAGCGCAGCGCTATAAAAAGTGTTGCATAGTTCGGGGCGCAAATAGCTAGATCTAATAAAATGCTGCGGTATTTATAAAATACCAACAAAATATGCCATTTGAGAGTTAGTTTACACACATTGCCACCGACGGTCAGTCAGTCTTGTAGCCTCAAAAAACTCACTCGGAAGTGCTACAAAACTTTGCCATAAAAATGCACAGAAATTGCCAGCTAACTTATGTAGAGGGTTTGCTTCAAGAAAATAGAGATAGAGAGAGAAAGGAAAAAAATAATACCTCTACAAAGCATGAAAATTTCATTTAGTTGCACATAAAGTCTTGGACAAACTTTCGTTTCTTCATTTTGGTTTTGCCTTTAAGTTTTGCTCAACCTTTTCGTAGTTCTAGCACTCAACTACTTTTACATAAAGCCCAAGTATGTACAAGTAGGGTGTTTACTGCCACTGCCTCAGACCACTAATATGTTCTATTGCAATCCTCAAGACAAACTTTGTCTGCGTTTTCCATTTTGGGCGCCAGCATCCTTAGATACAACGTTTTGGTCTGGGCACAAAACTTTTACCATTGCTGCTACGGCTGCTGCTTTTTGTCATATTAACAGCTGTCTGCTGGGTATTGTGGGCGGCAAGTGGGCGTAGACTGAGGCCAGTTATCAGTCAGACGGCAAACAATTTGCCTTGCATTTTTTTCACATTCGCCTCAATACTCTATTGCAGTTGACACTTAAGCACAGATGATCAATCTATCTCACATAGGCGTATACGTAATATAGAATGAAGCGCTAAACTACAACAAAATTAAAAAGAAAAATTTAATTATTTTGTATTAAATAAAATAAGCTGAATACAAATTTTGAAAGAAAAAAATGTCTATACACTATTAAATATGAACTTTTTAATATTTTATTATAAAACAAAGTATTTAATCAGTTTTTAGGATAAGCTACAATTTAAACCGATGGTTGTTTTTATAAATTATTTCAGTTTAAGCCACACGGGCGTATACGTAATATTAGAATAGAAAGTTTGTACAGAAATTAGCTATAAGAAAGTTATTTACCTGAGAACTTTTGCCAATTCAAAATAACATATTTAGATATTATAAAATAATATACAAATTCTATATTTCAAGAAAATAATATATTATATTGTCGTTAGCTGAGTGACATATCGACATTGTTATTTTTGCAATACATTTAAGCCTACTTGGCGGATAAGCAATATTATACATATTAAATTTGAATATTACAACAATAGAATATCTGAAGCTAAACAGTGGAATAAACCTCTCAATATTATTGTTAAATAATGCATTTAAGCGATATAGGTAACGTAAAAAATGACTCTGTCTATATAAAGAGTACGCAAACTTCGTTTTTCTATTATGACTTCCGCGTATCGCCTTTTTTGTTTCTCTTGCACTTAACTCTTTGCAGTTTGCAAAACTATTTTATATCTTTTATTTGCTGCTTTTTTCATCGAGTGGAATTTACTCTCTTTTTTTGCCGTCTGTACACTTAAAGTTTCATTTGCCTGGCTAAAATCAATCTGTATAATGCTTATATTTTGTAGACGGGAGTGGTTACTTTTCTACCTTTAAGACGTACTATGATGATAAAGCCGCAAGGAGTTGATTGCAGTTTCTCTGGCGTGCTCGTAAGTTACGGAAATACCACCCTCAAGTTGGCCGCACAATTTTACTTCATCTCCTTTTACTTTTTCTACCATATAGTGAGTGCATTGGCGTCTGTTGTCCTTGTCAGCACAAAGTGCACTGGCATTTCTAGCAACTTATTTTTCTTACTTTTATTTTTTTCTTTGGCTAAGACGATTTTCTAAAGATACTAGTGCTTTTTGCCTTGGCGCTGCATGTGAATGTACTTCAAGCGTTTCCGGTGCATATTACAGCCAGCAAGCAAAGTACGTAGCCATTGTTGCTATATACACACACACACACATACAAAACATTACTGAAGCGTGCATATATATTTATATATATATATACACACACACACAAACACATATATAAAGCTGCAGCCAAGTTGCTTTTTTTTTATACTTTCAACTTTTTGTACACAGAAAGCAACTGCAAAAAATTATCAATTTAATTTTGTAACTCAACTTCCGCTCATGCTGTGAGTCTCTCCCATTCTCGCCTGTACGCTATCTCTGTCTATCTCTTGCTGTGTGGGTTTCGTCCTTTACTTCGCCCACTTTGTTGCATGCAACTTGTTTTTCTTGCGCTTTTTTTCCGCCTTGCACATTGTTGACACTGACGTTGCCATTTCGCTTGCTTCTTCTTGATTACATAAGCGCCATATACATATTGCATATGTACATAGTGTATATGTCTGTGTATGTGCAGTATGTAGCAGTATGTGTGTATGTGTATGAAATTTGTGTTGGTGTATTGGTACAAGCGCGTGTGAGTGTAAAAAGCGTGGTCCTTAAAGTAAAAAAAAAAATTCTCACAAGCTTTGATAAGGCACCACCGCACTTAATCTGTGGGTGTTTGCAACCCATGCTGCGTGTACATAACTCTCTGAAAAAATTTCAAGGCGTAGGAGTTTATACCCCATTGGCAGTATAATTATTGCAGCTAACGGGGCGTATAAGCAGTATTATATTAGGTGTTTAACTTGCCTTCCACTGTTTTTTTTTGTTAATTTTGGGCTTTAAATAAAGGTTCTATAGATACTAATCGAGATACTGACCGTCATACGTTTCGGCAATATTTCTGGCAGCAATTGTATTCCGGGACGAAAAACTGCTCAACTTTTGAGTTAATCCAAGTACTAATCCAACTTTTGTTTTTTTTTTCGTATAAATGATGAGTAGGGTATGATCTCCCATATCGGAGTTTCCAAGTATTTTTAACTACTTTTGCAACATTGGGTCAAGTATCGTCAAACTGGGGCAGATTTTGTAGTACCTGCTATATTGGGTATTATTCGATACAAAACGATGTGCAATAATAATTGCATTTATGCATATCTGTTTGCAACCTAAATTCATTGTTAATTCAAAATGTCATTTTTTAAACCGAATTAGGAAAATTTTCGAGATATGTTGCTTTTCTTCTGCAATTGCTCTTAAAAAAAACGTGTCACGAGCGTTTTTAACGTCGAAGATCAGCATGGCATTGAAAAGGTTTTTTAAGCTGCAAAATTGGAAAACGAGAGATGTCGAATGCTTGTGAACAGCTTCTCAAAAAACGACGGAAATGGCCTGGACAAGCCTCCATATGCATTATGGCACTGCTGCAGTCTAGTAACGCCTCACATTTGATCGATACCGAAAGCATCTAATGTGCTGAAATGCTAGAAATGAAAGAATGTATGTATAAGCTAGGATGGGCCTCGACCCCTATAGGTCTATTGTGCCTCTACAATTGAAAGAAAATCAGCCACAATGCAAGAAAATATACGAGATCATTTTACAGCACGCCAATGCTCGTCCCAAGTATTTATTTCGAAACGCTAGAAAAAGAGATATTAACTCACCCGTCATACTCTTCAGACTTTTCGAATTCTTACTACATTTTACCAGCTGTTCCGATCTATGGCAAACGTACACTTTCGTTCATATCAAAAAGTCAAAAATTGGATTGATTGGTTTCACTTTAAAATATGACTAGTTTGTCAGACGTTGAAAACGCATGCATTCAAAAAGATAGGCGAAAGTAGTATTTAACAAAGTCCAGCAGGTTGAATATCACAAGCCTCAAACTAAAAAAAAGTTAAGAGACTAGCCTATATTGCTAGTTGTAGAGAGACAAGCACAATGCTTCGAGATAATAAAAATTCGAATTACATTTCGAATTACTTAACAACTTCACAGGTACATTTGTAAAATTTATTATTAAAAACTATTACGAATTGGCAATAATTTATTTCTTAAATGGCACAAAATGGGAATATAAACACCAAAATATTTTAAAACATTAATTATTTTCAACTAGCACATGTTAGTAATTGCAAATTTGGCTTAAACAGCTTGTGAATCCTAACACACTGTATGAACAATTTATATAGTTAAATTTAAACTTGATTGAGGAGAATCACTTGTGAATTTAATATGATAGTTTCGTGCTTTTTTTATATATATAAAATATATAATATTAAATAAAATCTATATATAATATGTGTACATAAAAGTAAATGTAAGCTTTGTCACGGACATAACATATAAGCCGCAAATTTAACAAAAAATATCTGAAGCAAGAGAATAATACAACACTATATAAACAATTTGTATACTGCTGCGCATTACTACCATAGCCACTTGTGAATTGTAAGCATGTATTTATCATAAGGAGAAATAATTAAATTCTATGTTATAAACTATAAATTCTATTTTTATTACTTATTTTGTAATATTTTTATTACTTATTTTGTAATATTCAGATTTTTGGGCTATTATATTAATCTTTTATTGTGAAATCCATTTAAAATAAAGTCCCAAATTAAGCAAAACGAAAGATTGGCGTTAAGTTAATACATACACATTTTATATAATATTATCCAATTATTGGACAAAAATTTAAGACCTTGACATATGGCATATTTGTAATACTCTATATAAAGCAACATACACGACAAAAATAATTTTGAGCACATTAATGCCTAGTACAAAATTTCCAAGCTTAAAAATATTATGTTTATGTTTTAGTATTAGTTTTTGGTTATTAGTAAGTAGTTTCATAATATTACTTAAACGTATCTTTTAAAATTCTAATCTAACCATTTGCTTGTGGCGTCTGTTTTTATGGCAGTATCAAGCGAAAAAACACAATTTCAGTGCGCTCCGCTAAGTTTTAGACAACTCTCTGCCATCATTAAATGCGTTGCGCGCAGGTAACTCACAGTCACAATGCAGCACATAGACACACACACACACACACACACACACGCACACAAACATACACCCAGACTTCCAAGCCCAGCGCATAAAACATCAACTACCGCTTGCAATCTAGCTTTCGGAATCCGAACCCTGACACCAAACTCCAGCCCAACCACGAACCCAAGACCAGCTCCTATAGCTGCCATTTTGGCTTCTGTTGCTGCTTCCACTTTACGACCACTGAATACGAAATGTGTTTTATATGCGTGGGTGTGTGTGCATGTGTGTCTGTGAGTGTGGGTGTTTGGTATAAACACGCCAATCTCCAGCTATGCAACCAGCGTAGGAGCCTGCTGTACCCCTATAAATACCCACTTCCCTATCAGCTGTGCCACGGTGTTGGCTTCAACGCGTGAAATTGCCACTTGCTATACGCGCTTTTCGCCTGTTCGTCTTGGCCTCCGTCACTGCGACGCTCTGCCAGCTGGCTAGCAGCCCCTACGCCACCCATAAGCCCTGTTGCCTGCCCACTCCAACATGCACATAAAGTTTATTTCATTTTAGCGCACGAACATTGCGTTGCCAGTGCCGTTGTTGTTGTACGTGGCGTTGGCGTTGTCGCAGTCGCTGTCAAGAGCTGTGATTCCCTGCCGGAACCCCTCTAGCCATTGCCTGCTGGAAAACAAAGCGGATGAAATGGCAGCGTCATCGTAAAAGGAAAAAAATGAAATCATTTTCGCAGTCAAATCCTGCAACTGCTATGGAAGCTTGCTGCTGGGTTTCGCATGGCTGTCGGCTGGCTGTGTGCGAGGTTGTTGCAGTGTATGCGCAGTATGGGGAGTGCCGTGTACAAGGGTGTTGGTTGCCTTTAATAGCGAGTTACTTGCATTGCGAAAAATGCATTGAAAGTCTACGCGCGCTCTCACTCTCTCTATATTTCTCTTGCAACAAACCTTGCTCTACACGGTTCTCTTTGCCCAGCAACGGCATACGCGCGTGTTGCTTTTTTTGTAGCATACTTTTGTGGGCAGCAAGTTTTATTTGAATTGTCGCTTTACGGCTTTTTTATACACCAAAAGCTATGAAAATTGCTTACAAAATTGTTGATCTCTCTTTTGCTGTATATGCATGTTCTCCCTCTCTCTTCTTCCTCTCTCTCACTGTATCTCTTTGCTTCGTTCTGTCGCTAACATTTAGCAAAACTAAACTAACAATGAATGAGGCAACAAATTTATACAAAATTCATGCGGCAAGGCACAAAAACATACGCAAAGAGCGCTTAAAAGCAAAAGCGGCATGAGCAAAAAAAAATAAAGATAAAAATGTAAAAGAAAATAACAAACTTCTACACTCACATTAGTACACAAATATATGCAAACATATATACAAATATACAGACGTTGCAAATGTAAGCAAACAAACACGCAAGCAAAATAAAAAAATAAAAATGAACGCCAAAAGAAAACATGCAAAATCATAAAATAAAAAGCGGATCTGAACGTTTGCCTACAAAAAAAGTGAATAAACCAAAAAAGAAATAATCTGTAAGCATTAATAGCGCATACCTGATACTCTTTCTGTCTATGTTTTGTTTATTAAAATATACTTTCTACTTATGTCTAGAAATTTGATAAGTAAATAAAGCTTAAACAAAAGTACAAAATGTGTAATAATAATATAAGGAATTCCAAAACAATTCTTTTTGTTTATTATGACCACCTTTTGTCTCGACTATGATCTACAGATGGTCTAAAAACGTGTAGCAAACTCGTATATAACTTGCACCAATTTTGGAAACACGCACGGATGACGGTAAAATTTTTGCATTATACCTTGCATTACATAATGGGCCAACGAGTATTTTCTATCGGAATCGCATCTGTTGAACTCGAGAGCCATTGTGTGGATGTTAAGTTGTTCCCAACATGTATTTGAACTATTCTTGGTTCATTAGAGTTTAATGAGTCGGTACCGAGTCCTGTTCATGATCTGCCAACGAAATGAAATACACTCTCTATAAAATTGCGTAATTACTTTAATTGCACACTCGATAAAAAATAATAGAGTGCGCTCACCTGCGGTTATCACGGCTCTCAAACATTATCTGTGGTGCTTGCCTCCTAGTGGCCAATTCTCAAAAAAATCTTAACAATTGCTCAATTGTATAAATTTTCTAGTCAGACAACACAATGTTCAGACATAGGCCACGTACTACTCAGCGTAGCAGCTCCTCTCAAGTCTGACTTGGGTTTCCCTCGGTGTGAGATTATGCGATTTTGGCATCTTGTATGGCTCGACTTTGACATCTTTTTTCAGTTATATAGCTAATTTACAGACAGCGGCTGCCCGTGGTAACACCTCGAACGCTGGACCCTGTAAGCTATTTTAATAATAATAATAACAATAATATTTATAGTGTATCCAATAATAAGTTATACAATTCTTATAAAATAATAACAAATAGATTATTAGATATAAACTTCCTTCCGTCGATTTTCATTGTTGATTTGAAGGTTTATTGTCAAGAAATGATTACATATATGCAGTTCAAAATACTGGTTACGACTTAGGTACAATCAGCTCACGATGCTTTTAAAGTTCTTCAATAGCACTCAATCTTTTAAGTCTTTAAACTTGTCAAAAATATTACTAAAATCTGTCAAATTTACTTTGTCTTCAAAAAATTTAGTCCATTTCAAACAAAAAGAAAACTTCCAAAACGAAATAAACACAAATGTTGAAAGTTTTCGAGGGATTGGGAATGTGGTGTTTCTTAAATTCTGAAGCTAAATTCGAAAATTTGTGCTCGCAATTGCTAAAAATTACATTTTACACTGTGAAGAAAAAAATCTTGGGATTGAAAATAGCTTAAATCAACAATTTAAAAAAATAATAATTAAACATTTTGCAATGCTAATTCGAGATGGCTTTTTAACATATATTGAGCAAAATTGTTATACAGAAATTATTATGAAAAAAAAACTAATGATACTGACGTCTTATATGTATTGCTAAAACTTATTCATTCGATTTAAAAAAAAAAAGTGCGCTATTCCTTGTTAAAGGTATAGTTTTGAAAAACACAAAACATTTTGTATACATGCTTTTAAATTTTATATTTTCTATATTATATAAAAACTATAATAGCGTTCTGACTTCTACACCCAAAGGTCGGTGATTCGCTTTCACCCTGCATAGCACTGGCACAGCTAGGAAATAGACGCTATTTACCTCGGAAATCGCTTTTAATTGAGACATGCCTGCCTTGGGAATCGATTGTAGCTCCTTGATCTTTTTGAACAGCTATAAATAAAGATAAATCAATGCTTCACATAAGTCAAGGCGTATAAATAAATTCAAATCTTTTTTATGTTGCATTGAGTGTGTATTACCAAACTCAAAGACCTCTACAGCTTACCGATTAAAATTATGAACTTTCTGATAGAACTTGTTCTTCATTTAACTTTTAACAAATTGCTAAATTCAATATCCATCAACAAAGCTACAGCAATACTATTATATATTAGGTATTACCTATGAAATTGCTTGTTTAATTTTTAACAAATTATTTGAATTTTTAAATTTCTTAAAATTTTTTTAACTTTACCATTTGCCTTCATAAACTGAAAGCAAAACGTACGAAAAGTGTAAATAAGAAAATATAATAAATTATAAATCCTCTTAATCTAAAAATTTGCAATAGGATAATAAAGTTTAAAACTACTTAAGGATATCCAAAAACCATATCTAACCTCTTGATATACCTCTAATACACAGCCTAACCACATTTAGGGTATAAAGCGCACAACTGTATAAGAGGCCAAAGCGTTAAAGGCGGCAAAGTCGGCAAAAGGCAACACGGTAGCTGGCAGTCAACGTTAACGTCTGCGTTGACGTTGGCTGCGCAGCCCAACTGTAGCCAATGGTTGTGGCAAGGATGAGAATGTTTTGTATGTGTATTGTACCACTGGGGCATTATAACGTTATCCTTCTGGTTATGTTTCCGTTTGCCTGTCAGCCGACAACAGCAACAACAGCAACAATAACGATGAGTACAAGGACTACACAAAGTGAGAGCGTGGGTGCGGCAGCAGTAGTGTCAGTTGGAAGTAGTAGCTGAACAAGAAGAAGGAGCTGTAGCTGTAGCTGAACGTATATGTAGCAGCAATGGTTGACTGACTGACTACGCACACACACACACACACACACATACACACGCACGCACACAGACACAGCTAAATGCCAACACACTTGGCAAGAGTCAACGGCAAATTTCTTCTTTTGCTCTGCACTTCCCTTTCCAAATGTCCTTGTTTTTTTTTTTTGTTCATTTCTATAGCAAGCAAAGCCGAGCCAACGTCTAAAGCCGAACTTAATTTGACGAGGAGCCAAAGAGACGAGTGCAAATTGTGGAAGGAGTGCAACTTATTTTTATGATACTCACACGCACGCACACAGACACTCTCACAAGCTGCTGCTGCTGGCAAGCTCATAAAATTTATAACACAACGTCCTTGTCGTCCTTTCATGTAGCCGCTTATGTAGCTGCATGTGTGTGTGTATGCGCGACTTATGTTTGAGTTTGTAGCGCTGTATGTGTGTGTGTGTGTGCGACAGTATCTGTGTGAGTTCGTATGCTTTTTCATAGCATTTCATGCTCTTTGTTGTTCTTGTAGCGCTTGTTAAAGAAGATTTGGCAAAATATCTAAGAAAAGAAGGTCGGCAACAGACTGGCTGGAGTATACAGTGGGAGCCCCACCCACTTAAACGCTAAGTGGCACGTTTATTTTATGCTTCCATAGAGCAAATACATGTGGGCAGTGACGGGGAGTGTGGAGATTTGTCGTTGGAGGCATGTACAAGAACTTGGATGGTAGTCACCTGTCTTTACAACTTGGAAACTCCAGCGCTATATCGTTATCTGTATCTGTAGCTATGTGTTTTGTGCAGATGCTAGTTGCATATGAATTAAGCGAGCTTGTGTTAGCTGTAGATGTTTATAGAGTTGTATCTATATATATACAAATATTAACACTTTGCAGTCAACACTTTCAAAATAAGTGACAAATAATTTAAAAGAAGAAGTACAACATTTACATATAACAAATTATATTCATACCTTTAGTAGCAAAATCTATTGCGTAAAATTGAAAATAGTTTTTAATGCGAAAAGCTTGCTTAAAGGTGTTTTACGACAATAAGTGAAATTTTCTAAGAATTATTTATATCTTATGTATATAAATAATAACGTGTTTGGAAATAAATATAATAAATAAAGCGTGTTAATTTTGTGCTATCCTTATTGTAAAGGTGTACAAATTTTGGGGGATAATGTCAGTTGTTAAAACAACTGAGGATTACTGGCAGACTCAATAATAACCACCAAAAAAAAAAAAAATAATATATAAAAATCAACCCCCCTAAAAAAAATATCTTTCAAAGTCAAGCAAAGTCAGGGAAAATTAGTATTAAAGTTTTTTTATTATATTATTTATATTCCAGTGTGGTTTTAAATATTTATTTGTAAACTACATTTTGGGCTACATAGAACCGAAACATCGCCCATAAGATTCTTAAGATAACTGAAATAATACGCCTACTTTTAGACTTATATACAAGATACAGTAAGTTTTTACGGAAAACGGTCCACTATATTGACTACCAGTCTTACTATTTACTTCAACAGTGATGCTAAGCTTTCAAGCAACTACCCAATCTTGAGCCTTTATCTTAATCTTTTTAAAACAAAAAAAAAAAAATTATTTAATTCCAATTTTTCAAAAATATCCATAATATAATTTTATTTTAACAACAAATAACAAAGATCAATTAAATATAGTTTTAGTTACTTAATATTTTACAAGATCTGAAAGAAAATAATAGAGCTATTGCATAAGGTCTTTAACTTTAATGATTTTTTTTTTCTTGGTAATTTACCTTCACTTGGAGTGGCCAACTGGAGAAAAAACGCGCAAAGCAGTGGCACCTGGCGAGAGCTAGTAAGGTCGGCTTCCAACTTTCATTTACAAGCTGTAAATCTCATTAAACAAGCCGACCTATATAATAGTGTCATAGTTAATATAGTAGTATTCTTTCCTCTTGCACCAAATGACTGATCAGAACGCGCGTGCTATCCAAAAACAATTAGGTGTTCACCTAAGCCGTTTGGTGAAGCTCGGCATCGTCAAAAAGAAGGTCTTACGACGTCATCGTTATGTCTTGGTTTGAGTCTCAAAATCCCGCTCTTGGCACCTAACCGACAAAAAAGTTTCCATGGACACCGACACCATTGTCATTCGTCGTGACTATTTGTATTTAGTTCGCAAATATATTCGATTTAAGAAACGGCATTGTAGCACGAGCGTGCATTGCTCAACCGCTTTCAGAGATGTTGAGCAGTGCGATATTGTGACTATGGGCGAGAAAAAAAAATTCATCAAGAGGTTTTAAATAAACATCTAACATTCCTTTCGCTTACTGTTGTATGCTACAATTTTTCAAGTTCTATTTATAATTTTTTCCCAATTTCCAATCTACCTTCCGCTTATTCAGCTTAAATTGGCCTGCTACTAAGTGTTATCCAAAAAATATGTTCTAAATAGTGTTAAAGTCATCCAGCCATTATCATCAAGTGATTCATTATCAACATTTCTCCATTAAAATTTTCACATCACTCCGAAATAAGTTTCGTAAAAAAAGCTGTTAAAACTCGTAATGGAAAATGTAACAACTTGGCACACTCACACACATATGCCGGCATAAAGTAACAAAAACAAGGACAATAACAATAAAATTTGCACTTATTTTAGGTTGTATGAGGGTGTACTTAAATACATAGTAAGTGCATGAATTTGGTGGGCTTTTCAGTTAAAGTTGTTCGAAAATATTACATCAAATCAACATCAAATTTAACATTTGTGTAAGAAGTGGATAACAAGTGAACATTGCTTAGATCTGAAGATTCTAAAGCTGTAAGAAATTTTAAGAATAATTTTGCGCATTTAATTCGAATCCGTCGTCCGAAATAAAAAAAAAAACAAAAAAAAGTCTGTACATAAGCTAAAAATGGTAAAACTAATTTTTAGATACGTATTCTTACATAATTTATAGTTCTGACAAAACTGCTTCTTTTGGTATTAGAAGCTGGGTTATCTCTTTTAATAACTATATGAAATGTAATATAATTTATATGAGAAAATGTGTATTTTATAACATTAAGCTACAGATAAAACTATATTTTTTTCTTGAATCAGTGATTAGAAGCATAGCTTAATTTAGAGTTTCAAAGTCCTTTGACTAGCACTAATCTCGTAGTTTAATAATAAATCATTTAGATCAATAGCATTTGATAAAATTTTGCATTGTTTTGCTTAGAAAATAATTCTCAATTTGAGAAGAGAGCTTTTCATTTCCAGCAATTGTCAATATAAAATGTATCTTCGCTTGTTTTTTTTAACAAATATTTTTGTGTTATTCCACACAGTTATCATATTTTTAACCTGCAGACATTGTAAATTACTTTACGACCTTTAATAGCCTGCAATTAAAAAGTATCTTTTAACATGTCAAATATGCTTAACGAACTTCTCTCCACTGCAACCCTAAAAACATTTCGTTCTGTTACTACTAGTCGCAGGCTAACAGAATGTTGCCTTAATTTAAAGGATTTTTCTGCTCTTTCGTTCATTAATTTCTCTTTTCTTTCTCTTTTTAGCACTGCCAGAAGTTGGGAGCAACAAAAAACAAAGTAAAAGTGACAGAGAGTAGCAACACACATACAGACGAGAGTCCTTGTACACATGCAATCAGAGTCACACATATTTACTCATACGAAACAAGGGGGACTCAGGCTGCTTATGTACATGGCAGGGATGCGCAGTGCCAAAGCTACAAGGTATACTTTTTTGGGTTCTGGAAATTACCCTGCGCTTTATCGTATGATGATGCGTTTACAAAAACAATTTTTGCTTGTACGGTCTCTCACTTCCAACACTGCCCAAAATCGCTAGCTCAAAATCAAGCCCTGTGCACTTGAAGAAAAAGAACACATACCTCACCAATAAATTTGAGTCCCTGCTTGAAATCCCGCAATGTTTACAACAATTATCAAAATACTGAATGAATCAGAAATTACTTTTTTTGTGCACACAATAATCGCTTACACTCTTTGCATTAATTAACATTTGCCTCACAATAAGCAGCGCTTGAGCAAGCCTGTCATATGCATACACATGCACACACACACATATGCATCGATGGAGATTTTTTAAATTTGCTTACAAAAAGCCAGGCGCTCAGAAAATGAGTGAAAATCGTCAACATATGTATGTACTCTACGATATACTACTAAAAGAAAACATTGGGGGCAACAATTGGGTAGCAATTTCTTTAACACATACATTGATACACGGACACACAGATACACACGGACACACGTGTGGCTAGCATGTATGGCTGAGTATTTTTCGGATTGATATACTCTTGCATGAGTTGTGTGTATTTTAATTGGCTAAAACAGGCTAGGCCTGCATTTGTGCATATTGACAGAGGAATTTTTTTCTTCTATTTGTCGATTTGTTAAAAACGACAGTTACAAGAGGTTATAATTATTGTTGGGACAGATCTGCACTGTTAACTTTAGGTGCATAGTGCTCTTACTGGAGATTAAAAATTCCAACTTGAATGAGCTATCAGCATTGAAATAAGTTTTTTTTTTTACTTAATTACTACAGTTTAGAAATTGAAATTATTTTTGATAAAAAATTAAGTTCAGTGTTGATATCTCTTTAAAGATGTTTAAAAACATAATGGCGGCGGAAGTTAAAATGAAGGGGATGTTTTTTAAAGGTACGGAACTTTAAATTGTAATAAATCAACGATGGTTTATTCGATTGGCTCGAATTTTATTTATCCGAAAGATATCCTTATGGCATTTCATTTTAAATATAATTTCTGGCTTATCCGTGCCGCAATGGCTAGCTCGGTAGTAGTCCAATTTTCGATGACTTTTTCCAATATTTGTGGCTGTATATCGAAAACAACATCTCGAATGTTGTTTTCCAAATGGTTAAGCGTTTGTGGCTTATCCACATAGACCAATGACTTTTCATAGCCTCACAGAATGTAGTCCAGCGCTGTTAAGTCCCAAGATCTTGCAGGCCAATTTACAGTTAGGTGGTCACCAAACGTGTTTTTCAATACATCGATTGTGGCACGCACTGTGTGACATGCTACGCCATCTTGTTGGAACCACAGCTCCAGGACATCATGGTTGTTCAATTCAGAAATGGAAAAGTTAGTAATCATTGCTTTATACCCATCACCATTGACTGTAACGTTCTTCCTAATGTTTCGTATTGGCGCCGATTTCAATAGTTACACATTAATGGAACTACTTTAAGGCGCATTTTGAAGAAATATCGTAAAATGTTTCCATGTAAAGTACAATTATCTCAAAGATTGTTGGAAACAGACAAGCCACTTTGACTGAATTTTTGGAAGAAAATTCGTTTGACAGACAACAAGTAAAATTTTGGCTGCGGCACCTATAACCCTCCTATTATCCATGAAATACCATTGCACGACCAGTAGGTACTATTTTTCTTCTGATGGATGTTGGCGCACTTTGAGTAACCCAAATACGTGAAAACAATCTGGAAAACTTTTTTTTTCAACATGGTGTTGATGCCCATAGAAAAGCTTAAAGAAATCGAGCATAAATGGCAGCAATACATCCCGAAATGCTTGTGAATGTGATGGAAAACGCCAAAAACGCTTTTGTATTCGGAGTAATGCTTGCGTAATAAATCGATGTTGTTTTTGCTAAATAACTCAAACAAATCGTAGAAAGGTGATCTTGGTAATAAAAAAAAATTAGATAATTGCCAAAAGCTTAAATTAAAGAGTACAAAAAATTCGTGGCGTATATTAATTTAAGTTAATATTAAGTTACATATGTAATCTGCATAAACTGCAGCAGCCACTTGTACATGAAGATTACTTAACATTTTCGAAAATATTAAAGATATAATAACTGCACAGGAAAAGTGCATATGTTAAGCCTTACCGGCACTTATGTACTAAAGTCGACTCGTTATCTTAACTTTCGTAGTCAATACGTGTGATGACAGTTGAAAATGGCTTATTGTGGTTGCGTCAACTTGTTGGCCATATTGATAATATGACAAGTAATTTTAATGTGCATGTTCAGCATACAATTCACGCCCTCTTACTCTCATTACCCATAGTTACATGGATAATGTACATTTGTTATATACAAACGTAAATATACATATTTCTATATGTTTGTCTGCATATGGTGAGTGACATTTTTATTAAATTAATACTCACAAAAACAATTTTCAATGAACAGACAGACAGACGAAGCAATCAACTTCATGTGCAATCCAATGTTAATGTAAACAGGGTGTCAAATAAAGTGCCATGGCGAGTGGTTGAGTGTGTGGGGTCATGGCGGCAGGTCACGATGCTTGGTAAATGCATTGTTAATGTCTGTTTTACCCAGTTACACTCACAAGCACATGAAAAAAACACACAAACGTGTACACACACATACACAGTGTTGATGCAAGTACAGTCTGTACTGACGTTGAGGAAGTGACAGTTTTGTTTATTATGAGTAATGTGCACGATTTCCGAAATTCAAACCTAAAAATGATTTAAAATAAATTTTATTTAATCGTAACAATCGAACAAACTTGAAATATTATGACTTTAAATGGGGACGAACTGCTTTTAGAAAGAAACATGTATACAAGATAAGCATGTTCAAAATCAAAGAAAAACTTTGTTTAAGCCTAATTCCGTAAGAATAATATTATCGTATATTAGTAAATAGTAATAGTGTACCATATTTCTGACTTTTAATATTTAAAAAAATATTATTAGATGCATTAATTAGCAACAAAGAAAGTTATCAGAACTAAATATTGCAATTAACAAACAAAGGTATGTGGCATTACACATCTTCAACTTGCCACCTAAAGGTGGAAGAATCTTGCAAAATTATAGACTTTCAAAACAGTAACGCCAAAAACCAACCTCAGACAAAAACAGCGCTAGAAAAGAAGTCATTCTTCTAGACTGACAAAAGTCATAGCTGGTTTTTGAAGTACAAACGAAGTCAAGTCTTATACTTACATCTATAGGTGTACCCCAGGGTTCTGTTTAATGAACTCTTCCTTATAAAATCTTTACTCATAATATTTCCAATGCTTTATGTAAAACACTCAGCTTTACTGATGATACTGTTCAGTTGCTCTAGAAAAATGCTTAGTATTATCCAGAAGAACCTTAAAGAAGCTACAGAATTCACATTTTTTTCACAAGAGGAAAATCAAATAAAATATTAATAAAAAAAGCGCAATTTATTATATAGCAATATTCAAATTAGTTTCGAACGAAAAATGGTCAAACTTTATATAAAAAAATATTATTTTGGCATTTATGGTTCTTAAGCAGTGCGTTTGAGTGCGTTTTTACCTTTTTCATGTCAGTATTCAGGTTTTAATATACGATTTTAGGCTGGCTACGAAATCCAATAATGCAAAAATAGTCCTAAACTTTTCTAGCTCTTATGTGCAACTAGTTGGTGCTGATCACATATTTAAATACCATAACAAATCTATTGCCAAAAAGTTGTTCCTTAGCTGTAATGTGTAATAATTTGAGATTTTAGTCTTTCAATTGTTTTCATTTCATTATTTTTATTAGCTTTTTCGAACTCGAATTTTTCCACTTGATTTATTTAAATAACATAGCTTTATGCTGCAAATTCCAATATAAGAACTTTATCTTTCAGAAATGTTTAAATTTCTGCTACAAAGTAGAAACTTTCTCAGAAGCGTCAACTAACTTAAATGACTGCCACTTCAATAGTTAACTTGTAAAAAATAGTTAATATTTGTAACTCAGATAACTGCATCTTAAACAGTTCGTTAAGCGTGATTTGGCCTGTAGTAGTATTTCCCAACAGACAAATGCAGCCACTTTGAGCCCAAAAAGATATCAAGCAACTGCAAGTTTGCCAGCGTTACCAGCACCGAGTTGACTATACCAATGACTGTCTAAATATAAATATGTTTGTATATGTTATGCTGATATACAAATTGTAACTATGTGTGTGAGTGTGCGTGTGCGAGTGTGTCTTGATGCTACACGTGCATTCCGAAAGGCCACAATTCCCATTCCATATTTGTGGACTGAAAAGAAGAACAACGCACAGTGGCATGGCTAAAGCTACGTAGAGCAAAGCAGACATACAATGTGTTGTTGGCCTACGTGCCTATATTTGAGTGTGTGTGATATAGGTGTATGATTGTGTGTGTGTGCGTGAGTCACTGTACATGTGTGTATCTGTGTGTGTGTTTGCATAAATAGACAATGAGCAAACAGCTTGCTGCCTGAATGATAACGCGGCAAGCAAAGGCGGCTCTGCTGCTGCTGCTTGTCTTTTTGCCACATTCCGCGCTCATCTCTTTGGCCCACGCCTGGCAGCAACAACTGAAATAAGGACCAAATATACAGACGCAGCTACCCATACATACAAAAGCTACCATTGTACCATGTGGCTGCCAAAACAACAACACGAACAACTGCTCTCAGTTGTACACACACACACACACACACAAAGACACACACAAGCACACATATGGGTATATGTATACATATACTCGCACATATTCATACAGCAACATGCAGAATTCACGGCAAAGTCGCTTTTATGGCATTGGAGGATAATGGCTGGGTATGCATGTCACCAAAACTTGTATATATACGAGTGCAGAGAGCCTCAGCCTCACACACACACACACTTGTACAATCGCAGCACACACACACACATACACGCAAACTTCATAAATTTCCACAACTTTTGCTACCTTCACCAACAATACCCAAATACAGCCCAGAAACCTTTCAGTGAGCCGACCCAAAACTGAAACTCGGCACTTTGTCTTTTTGCTTTGCTTTTTTTCACATTTTTTTTTCTCTTACTTTAATTTTCATTTTCATAGATTTTTCTTGCCATTTTTGTTTTTCTTTGTGCATGCTCCTGTTGTTTTTTTATTTTCTTTTTTTTTTATTCTCTGGGATTTTATATACTCTTCTGTGCAGCATTTAAAGAGTATGCGTCACATTATATGTCATACATTTTTGAGAATCCTTTAAGATTTGATTCTGATTACTCCAAAATGGGCAAATGGCACAGAAATGTATTTGGCAAGCACTAGAAAATCAATTCTTTTACATTTTCTTACATATATAATTACAATTTTTTAAATTAATAAAATACGTCTAAGTGAGATGTGGATAAGACAATTTGAAGTAAAAATTGATGCCTAGAAAGAGGATTGATCAATCATGTCAGAGTTTTGAGATATGTTCAAAATTGCTTGTTTCGACACTTTTAATGTTATATACAGAGTAGAAACTAAATTGACCTGGTTCACGAGAGTTTTGAGATATTTGAA
Organism: Chymomyza procnemis; assembly: GCA_035046065.1. Lineage (NCBI taxonomy): Eukaryota > Metazoa > Arthropoda > Insecta > Diptera > Drosophilidae > Chymomyza > Chymomyza procnemis. The sequence continues at coordinate 4,184,503 of JAWNOJ010000013.1, read as the reverse complement.
AAGTTTTATGTTTTCACAATTTTGATGTTATGAGTTTAAAAAACTTGAAATAAAATGCTATCTTTAAAAATTCACAACGATAGCTAATACAAAACTTCATTGCTAGAACTTGCAACTAGAGGGATAAAAAATTATGGGTACCAACTGATGAAACTCAGAAAAACCCCAAAGAAAAGCTCAAAAATGGCAAAGAATTTCACTTTTTATGCAACAGGACATTAGTATTTGGCCAGTGGTAGATATTATGTACTTTGTCTTACTTAGTTACTGAGTACTTCAATGCTAGAATGAGTAGTATCGATAGTTGATCAATATAAATAACATCGACGCAATATAACAAAAGCATTTAAAAATTTCGAACAGAGTTATTATAATTTATCAATATTAGTTTTAAAAATATTAAATTATTAAAAAATTAAGTATACGCTTATAATAATTAGAATTTGCTTTTCATGTCAGGATTATTACTTAATGTGTCTTGCACACTTATTTTTCTTTTCAGTTTTTAATTAGCAAAATCTGTAGAGTATATAAGCTACGGCTAAACGATCTACAGCTATAGCTAAGAGTCCTTTTTCAATTGTTTTTTTTTTCGGTATGGAAACTTTTTGGCATTTTTGCTGCTCTGGTTAAACTTTTATGCGCTTGGGTTTTTTTAGACCCGAATGTGCCCATGTATATATACCATACACATATATATGCCACAGATACAACACATAAATGTGTGAGTTCGTATGTGTGTGTGTGCGTGTTTCCGTGCAAAATTGTATAAATGTTTTTTTTTGGCAACCCGCCTAAACGGCAGCAGCAGGAAGCATCACCAGCATCGTTGGCACCATTTTGTGTGCGTTTTAAGTATGTGTGTGTTTGTGTGTGTATGTATTTTGTGTATAAATGTCATGTGTTTGTGCATGTGTGTGTGTGTGGGTTTTTGGGTTGCTTGTGCCACGGCCTTCGCACAATGTGGCGTATGCGTAATAATTAATACGCTTGAATTCATAAGCTGAGCTGATTTTATGCTGTTACATAAACACATACACACAGGAAAACACATACACATACATAAATAAGGGCACACACATATGCAAAAAATCATCGTCATATCATCTTTAAATAAAATTTAACTAAAAATGTAGAAAGTTTCCTTAGACAGAACTCTTATATGGTAAATTCCTGTGTGATGCAGCTAATTGCAAAATGGCAACTTTTTGGCTGTGAAAATATTTAGGAATTCGTAGTTAATTATTTAAAAAACTAAATATTTAGTTTAAATTTTGGGCTTAAGATCGATAAGCGGTTTTAGGACAAGCTGAACAAAAAACATGTGAATAGTTTAGATGAAAAGAGTAAGTGTCAACGAGGAGATGATTCTGAATCAGCATAAATTCTGAGATCAGATACCACCCAAAACTCAGTTGATGTAGATGTAGCGAATACAAAAAGGCATAAACTAGGGTTTGGAAGAAGAATCAGCAGAATGTATAAAAATAAAGCCAAAATGGCAATAGAGTATTTAACACCAATTAAATAAAAAAAAATGTAGTCCACTTAACGACGGTCATTGCTCCAAAGGCGGAGTAAGAGGATATCTCTATTAATAGCTGCTCGATGAGAACAATGACCTACAGTTTATAGCCAAACGGTAGTATCTTTAATAAATAGAGATTTTTCTAGGTAAATAGCGTCTATTTGTTAGCCATGCCACTGCTGCACCAGTGCAGCTGCTACATCAATTTTTTTTTCAATATTGAAGGAAAACATGAAAAGAAGAAAAGCCACCTTTAATACTGAAAAATATCTATGAATATAAGTTTCTTTTTTGTTTTTATTTAAGTGTAGCTTTTTGCTGCATACAAACGTAATGAAAATGTAACAAAAATCATCTGTACAGCCACGACTACAGTTTGGCAAGTGATATTGATTCTGGAGAGAATAACTTACAATTAAAATTTTTAATTCATTTTTCATTTTAAATTAAAGCATATAAAATTTATAATGGAAATAACTTTTTTTTAAGTGTTTTAACTTAACTTTTGAATATATACTTCATGCATTAAGTATACGCACTGTGAATGCAAATTTTGCCGTACATAGAGCAGCAGCCAACTATATACAGGCTTACACCTACTTCACTCACACACACATACACACACACACACACACACACACACACACACGCACACACACACACACAGTCTTGGTGGCAACTATAAAGCTTTACGTGCTCTTCGCAGCAACCTTACTGTAACGCTCATGTCGTAGCTCCTGCACCGGTGCTCCCATCGACCTTCGCGAAGGCGTTTGCAATGAAATTATTATTTAAATGAAAAACAGCAACAGAACGCCAACAACAATAAAGGCAACAAGGACAATAATGTTAACGGTGACAATGCCAGGCAACAACAACAACAATCTGCATGTATAGAGCAGAGACCAAAGCAGTGGCAGTGACTATCAACAGCAAAAACGTGGCAGAGCAGCGAAAATGTTAATAATTATATAAATGACAACAAAAAAACAAAATGACGGCAGCAACAACAAAAGCCAGAATGAAAGAGAGCCACGGAGAGTGTATGAGTGAGACTTCTCTGTGTAGTATGGGATAGCATCTGTATGCGCCGCCAAATGTTACGCTTTGTCTTTTTTTTTTGTTGTGTCAAGTATCTGCATATAAACGAGGGCAGTTTGAACACTTTGATGTGCATGATTTTTAATTGAGGTATTCACCATTGCAGTTGTTTTAAGAGTTTGAAAAGTTGCACAAAACTAAGTATGTATTAATCATGAACGACTTCATTATATTGTACCTCAGTTGGTTTCCATATTTCAATGACTAGTATAAGGGTAGTTTATGTTTAGATAAACAGAATGTCAAATAACTATTAAAAATATTTATAATAAATATTTATGACATAAAAAGTTTAATATTTAACTGTCATGTACGTAAGTTTCCTCTGACCATATCAATCTCAAATCACAATTTAGAAAATGAACTTTTATTGAAAATGCTGCAATAAACGACTGATTATAACTTAAAATAAAATATAATGCGCTTTAGAGCACCATTCGATAAAACCGCAGCAGTCAGCAAAAAAGTGACTCTTCATATAGTTGCTGGCCGTGGAATTACATTGTAGACACTCAGTAAAAAGCTTTTTAGCTTGTTGCGTAAAATATGCTAGGCAAATGCAACACTACAGCAGTGTGAATTCCAAAACCTTTGGCCCCCCAAAAATATTCAATTTTCATCTCCCTTCCACTCTCACACCATCTTTCTATTATTTCATGGTAAAAACACAACAATTGAAAATGTTACAAACTACCCTCGTACATACATACAAACAGATTTTAGGTTGCATGTATATAGGCTTGTGTATGTATGAGTAACATAAGGGCGATGACAATGATGAAGGCAGTAAGTAAAATGGTAGAGTATTCAACACTCAGTTGGGGGTTGGATGCTTGATGGTAGCGCTAAAAGTGACAGCGCACAATATGTAATTATGTTCCATGTATACACTGCACAGACACACACCCACCCTATGGATACACTAACACACACACACACAAACATTTAATACATATGTATACGAAGAAATATGGCAAAGGATGCAAAAAGCGTTGGCAATTTGTGTCGCGTTTTAAACAACGAGCTCGGTGCTGGTAAATTTTTGTGGCTAAAATGTCGCTTGTTTTTTGTATTACCATCAAAATGAGGCAATAAGGTGTGCTGCAGTGGTGAGAGAAGTTCATGTCTGATGTGGTTGTCGTTGGTTTTGTTGCTGCTGCTATGCCTGCTAATTGAAGGGCGGCATTTTAGTAGCAGGCATAAACATAAATACATTTTTCTAATTAAAGCTTGGAGGGAGTAAGAAGTGCGACAGCCTGACAATAATAACCCAGCTGTGATACGCAAAGCAATTGTGGGTTGCACAATCAATAGAAGCTCGGTTTCAACTGTGACCTTTATCATGACTAGTCGAGTATGTGCAGCTGTCATTGGCATTACAATTGCCCAGAGCATAATCCGGCAAAGAGTGCTGGAAAGTGGGCAACGAATGGCTATTACGTCACCTCGAATGTGTGGGTGAAGGCTTGTTGGTCCTGTGTTGATAAACCATCAACAAGAGTGTCTGAGCTGCAAATTGAAATGAAGTGGAATTTATTTGTTGCAAATGACATAGCTTGCATACTCTTCTTTTTTATAATTACTAAAGCATGTGTAAACCAACTTACTTTCACTTTTCACTAAAAAAGTTTATTTAAATTAAAGTTTAACGTTACATTGAGCTTTTTTAGAGAAATAAATAATTGTCGAAAAAATACCAGTAGCCAAAGAATGAAAGTTTTTTATAAAAGCGTTACAAAAAGAAGGGATTTTTATAATTTGGGTGTCTTTGAAGTGGATTGCATATAATAAAAGTAATTTTCCTGCTATTATCATTCTCAGCTTCTAAAAAAAACACTACAAATTCATATTTTATAGTTAAAATTTAGATTTTCAGCTAGCATTAGAATAAAACTTTATAAACTTATTTCAACTTGTGCAACTGTGTTTGCTTTAAAAAAAAATAAAAACAAAACTCCCTAACAGATTTAACTAGCAAAATCCTTTTTGAGCGTTATAGATTGTTTTTTCTGAGAAATGTCTAACAAATGTCACACCCAGCTCAATATACGCTATTCAAATATCTGATGCCAAGGACATTTCAACAAATGTTCAAGGGAAAAATCGTTTGCCGTAAAATTCCAGCAAATTCTTGTGGGTGTTCCTGTAGCGTGGGCTACACGCAGCTACGTCATTGCGAATGTGGGTGCGCTTGCCCGTGACGTCATTGAAAAATTCAGTCAGCCAGTTTAGTTAATATAAATAGATACAGCTTTCAATTTTATAGATTAACGCATTTGAATATGAAATTGAAAATAGAATTAGAAGTACGCGCACAAATGTAGGCAACACTATTTTGTATTTGTATTTTTTCAACCTTCAGCTGCAACGCATTGTTAACCTTGGCCAGCCAAACGAGCTGGTAAAACGGTCCTTGCCATATACTCCCTTTACCCCTAGGCATGTGCTGTATTCTAAGCAAAGACCCCATAAAGTATTTTGTACGCGACGCGTCTAACCAATATAGTTGCAATATACATACATACATACATATATATACATATATACTATATAGCATTGAACAACTACACGCACAGTCAACGAACCGAGGCGTCCAACGCAATGTCAGCCATGGCCGTTGTCGTCGCCATTTTGCCTTCCCCTTTTTGAGTAGCCTCGACCCATAAATACATAAGCGTGTGTGTGTGGGTGTGTAGGTAAATGCGTGTGTCTACTGTTTTGCCTTGAGCACATGTGCGTATGTGTGTGTGTGTGTATGTGTGTGGAAAATAAGCTTTGGTTAGCTGAACTACCAAATAAAATTTAACTTACACACAAAAAGCCAAAGCTGTCCCTGCTTGGATGCCCTAGAACCTCCAAAAAAAAAAAAAAACGAAAAAAAAACCACAAGTCCTTGCTTGACTTTTGTACAAAAACTTTGGTGCGAGATTGGCGGGACATTGTCGCTGCTTTTACTGGCATTTATATATGGCACCTTGTACATACACACTTGGTACATTGTATAGCACGATTATGGCCAAGGCCAAATTGCTTTTAGCTTGACATTGTCTAATCTTTGACAATGGCAACAGCTTGGTAAATGAACTTATTAAAATGTGTTATACATATTAATAATTGATTTGCTTTAGTAGCTTACTATGTATTCAATGGGAACTGGCTGTCTTTAAAGTAATACATATATTTTATTCAATTATTGTTACGTTATTTTGTTTAATACAAAATAATGAAAACTGTTTGTATTATTTCCTTTTGCTTTATATGTTTATTTCATTGCATACAAGATGAAACAGTTTCAATATAAAAAATTTATTATTCAATAAAAACTGTGAAATAAATAATAGATAATAAATAGACCCAATTTTTGAATAATGCTGGTGTGTGAATGTAATAAAAGATGCACAATTCGGCCTACAGCGTCCATATCGTACAACACAATGCAAAAATAGAAATTAAGATTAGGTTAGGTTAGAGCGGTTGCCAAAAGGAGTATCCCCTTGGCACACTTAGGCCGAGCACGGCCCATTGTGATGAAATTAAGATTAAGTTGCTTAAAAAAAATTAGTCACAGATTCTAATCGAAAACAACAGAGGCATTTATAATATGTGTAAATTTATATACATTTTTCGTATAGCAACTTTATTCACTTAATTGAACTTTAACTTTTTATCGGTTTCAATCTATTTTTTGTCAACTGAGACCCAATAGAATGTCTTCAATTACGCAGAAAATTTCATGTCACAAACGAATTGTAGAATATAATAATTGTATTAGTATTGGTTGATTTTAATACCAACTTTATAGTGTAGATAGCAAAGACCTCTCTCGATCAACAAAACTAATGAACTTAAGACGCTCATAGAATTTTTCCTTCTCCTTTCTTCTCTCTTTCTCACGTTCGTCCAGCGTAAAATAATACACTGTCCACGCTGGCTGGGCCATGTGTTCCATATGGAAGAAGCTTCGACAAAGAAGGTGTTCGATGCACAAGCCGCCGAAGAAAAATGAAGGGAACGAACCAGAGCCTATTTTCACTTCAAATAACTAACTAAAGAAGGCGCAAATAATGCAGAAGCAGAACTGATGAGGTCGGCTGAAACCAGATACCCAATTGTAATGGCCGCCTAAAGTAAAATTAAAAATTGAAGAGTAAGTTAAGACTTTTCAAACTAGTATAATCCAAGAAAAATTCGTCAATTCCCAAAAGATACTGAGCAGCAGCAAATATTCGATTGAAATAACTTGATTTCAATTAAAAAACAGTTTTGTGAAAATTTCCTCAAAAATAATTGTGATTTTTAATGATAAATTGATGTTAACCCCGGAGTCTGTATAATAATAACGAAATTGTACTCATTTGGTAAGATTCCCATTGTCTTTTATTTTTTACGTGATTTTTTCCAAATTATATTTGGATCATAATTTTATTTTTAAAATATCCTAGTATTAACAGCAATGAAAGATTTGTTTAAAACCATTTTTTTTTAAATTTACATTTAATGCTATAATTAACTAAGCCAAAATTATGCTATAATCTATGTACTTTCGAATTAGTATTATTTCTTGTAATACTAATGAAATTTCGTAAAAACAGATATAACGAAAACTATTGAGCAATACTGTTTGTTAACTCTTACCATTCCAATTCTACCCAAATTTCAGCATATCTACTAAATTTCAATGATTTAATCATTTTCTTCAGCCAATGCACTTCATTAGCCAGCTCAAAGCTCTCAATCTGGGGAATCATATGCGTATCTAAATTTCCAACTGAACACGCATATAAAACGCACAATACTTATCGCTGAAAAGCGCACTAATTCCCCACCATGAGTACGAGTATAAATAGCCGCTTGTGCTCTTTGTTGGCCTGGCCAACAACAAATGCTACTCAATAAAAACCAGTCCGATAACTGTTCATAGCCGATTAAGCCAAGCACGCAAAGTATAAGAAACATAAAGAAGTTGGCCCAAGGTAGAATGGTTACTTGGTCGGTCGGTCGGTTGGCTGGTTGGTCGGTCGGTTGGCTGGTTGGTCGGTCGGTTACTTGGTTGTTTGGTTGTATCTGATGGTAGGTAGATGCAACAGTTGTCGCTTGTTTTTGATGAGCGTGAAACACAACAAAGTCGAGAACAACAACACAGCGACAAGTGATGGCAGTTGCTGGTCACAGTGATGCGCAGGGTAGTGGGATATGGTATGCAGCGAGTCAGTCGCCAAGTCGAAGTCGCAGTCGCAGTTGGAGTTACCCAGAGACAGTTGTTTATGTTGAAGGTGGCCGCAAGTCTTTGGCCTGTTCGGGTTTGCTGACAAAACGATCGTAAATAATTTTTATTTCAACCTCAAGATACGAAACTAGTCTCTGGCAGCAGCGCAGTCAACGCAGCGCTTGACGTTGCCGCCGGCAGTGGCTCAAAAAAAAAAAATGAAAAATAAAAAATGAAAAACCATAATAAAAAAAGAATTTAAGAAAGTTTTGCGCAAACAAAAGGCGATGATGCATAAAACTAAACTAAAACCAGAGCGTGGTTTAAGCGAGATGGTGCTGTAGCAGCGGCAGAGGCGTAGTCGCTTGGCTGCCTTGCGGGCAAACAGCAAGCAGACTAATGATAGCCTTGTCCAAGCCTCTCTGTCTGGTTGTCGGTCTTGTGCTGTCCAAGTGTCGTTGCCGGCTTCGGACCTCGCATCGACCTGGAATGCACAGGTGAGCAGCATATAGATCAAGTGTTGGAATTTTTACCGACTTGAAAACACAAAAATATTTGCTCAGCAGACACCTGCCTCAATCTATAATGAAATTCAAATTATAAATGCTTGATTTTCCATTTCGCTTATTGCGTAAATGATCTGTTCTGGGTTTGGCCTTGCCAGCGCAAACTTTCTGGAAGATCTGAACAAGCTGCCTTAACCATTGTTGTTATTGCCTGTGACCTGTGTCAATGGCCGCTGATATATAAAAAAAAAATAAACTTGGCAACAGCAGCGCGCAATTGAAATGAAAATATTCGCAAATTGGCTGCACCCTCGACCCTGCCCGGACGGGTAAGGCGGCTTGTTGCCTTCCACACAAGACTAAACTATACCCAAACCCAAGCTCAAGTCCAAGACCAACAGCCAGTCTAAACCGCAGCCCAAAAGCAAGTTCCTTTCAACTTGCAGCTCATAGCTTCCATATATGTTATTTTACACTGGGAGAAAAACAGAAGTTAAAAACGTGCGAAAAATTACGAATATCAGGTTGTTCTATTTTAATTCCAATTGGATTGTGTGAAGATCGTAACTAATGTCATTTCCGAAGCTCAAAGTTCTGAATACTTAAAGCAACTTTTAATACTTGCAGCAGATACCAGAAAAGCCCAGGCCTACAAATTGCGCGACTTGTACTCGCGAGAGCTTGCTGGATCATACAATAGTTAGGGTAGAAAGATTCACTATGGTGGTAAAACATGCCAAGATGATCTTTATACATTTAACGATTAGAGTTCGGATTGCAGCTGAATATTTCTCTTATGATGATTTCCCTTTTTTATTTTCATGCTGCTCATCACTGGAGTTATAATTAATTTTGTCAGCACGAAGTGCAAGTGAAATACTAATCTTACCATTCAAAGCAAAATTTGAATTTCTTTGCGAAAATTGTGATCTTTCGCCGATGACTCTAAAAATTAGAAATCCTGTCCCGAAGGATATAATTTTATTTATCATAAAAGAAAGCGGCCTAAAAGAAGAACAGATTACCTAAGATAACCATTCCATTGATTGTGTTAAGGTCTGCATGATCTGAACCAGCAATAATGATTGCATTAATATGAAAGGAGAAGAAATTTTCACAGTCAAAGCAAATGTGGATGAGTTACGATCTATTTTCTAATGCAGGTTACACTTCCATTTAATATTAATTCCTTAAGAGATTGCCGTTTCTACTATTTGGAACCCCAGCCACTAATGGGATTAGGAACATCTCTGTTCTGAAATGCACAAGTCAGTTTACCGAAAACTTTTCCAACGGTTAAATATCGAATTACGATGACGTTTCCGGCCATTGTCTAAATCCTTTCACATTTAACACAAACTCCTGCATCATAAAATTCTGTTTGACCCAACCTTTTCTCTCAGTGTATATCCATAAGTGTACATGTGAGTGTGTGCCTATATGTTTGTGTCGTGTGTTCTGTGAATGTTTTCATTTCCAACGACCATGTCGATTTATTTGAATTTAATCTCCGCTTTAACATGTTCTGCTCTCTTGCGCTGCTTCGCTTTTGCCATTACCAATGGCTGTTGCTGTTGTTGCAACATGTTTTGGCGCATCTTTATATGCCTCATTTGCCATTTGGGGATCCATAGTGGTGCAGCATTCAGTGGCCGTCTTACTATGAAATTCCTCAAGATTATTACATATTGCCAAGTTTTTGTTGGGAACTTTATAAGCTGGCACCCAAATTGAACAGCACAGTTAGTTTTGGCCTAATCGCGCAACAAGGGTCAATAAGATAAGCCAACCCCAAAATGTCCCTAGGCTATACATACTCCATGAAGTACACAAAACTCATGCATCTTATCCTCTCACTTATATTTCACATGTCTACAATGGGCAAGTGCTAGGCAAAGTTCGGAGATAATTGCAAGGTAAGCACACCGCGTGCTTTTTAACAGTTCAGCCTTCCGTCCGACGACAGATACAGATAATATGTACTAGACATATTCCTTTGGAATAGGCATTGGAGATGTCAGGGGCTGCGGCACTAACTACAACTTTAACTTGTTCTTAGTGTGTGCCTCGAGGGGTTTATTCTAGAGATGGCATGTCTGCGCGTGAGCGCGTGCGTGAGAATGAGCGTGAAAATATTTGTAACTTTACATTATTTATTATTCTTAGTCTTGCAATTTATTTTAAAATTTGTAACTTTGCATTAATGTAATTATTACATGTGAAGCATTTATTTATCGTGAAACATACAAAAACTCCAAAGTTTTAAAAATTCCTATTAAAAGTCAAACATTTTCATTTATAATGAATTTATATTTAAGCAATTTTTATTATTATTAAAAACTATGTATAGACTTGCAAATTAATATTAATCACTATTCCAACATTTAATGGTTATTTTTTATGGAATCTACTCATCACTAATCTCCATGTAGCAATGTGAGCAACTGCAGCAGCTAATAGATGCATTTGTTGCCAGCAGCCAAGTTAAGCTGTGCGCTTGTTCAGACTTTGTGAGAAGGTGTTTTGGTATTATATTTCCGCACTACCGCATCGTAGGACTGACTCCTTCTAAGCCAAAATGCACGACGCGACTACGTTGACACAGACGTTGCAGTCGCTGCCTCAGTCAACGTAAACGTCAGCAGCGGGAATTTGATTTATTTTATTTGGCGTTAAAAAGCTAAGTTGAATGATCATGTTTGGTGATCATCGCCACGATACGATACCAAGTGCAAGAGGTAAGCTGTAGCCAGCAACTAGGAACCTGGAACTGGGAAACGAGCAGCTAGTAAAAGACGACAACAACCATGATGACGATGGCGACCACGACGAAGATAACGACGACGACGACGACAACATCGAACCAATGAACTCTGCATGGCCAACTACTTGGAACATGTGTATGTATCTGGGCTTTTGCAATTGGACACGGATAGCTCAATAGAAAGAGGCTCAACGGCATCGATAGAGCATAGAATACAGTTAACGAAAAGTGTTTGGAGATTATACATTTTTTTGTAAGTATTTCTTTCTGAAAAACTTTTTTTTCATCAAAGTGAAATGTATTATTTCAAATCTGAAAAGTTTTGAGAGTATTGGAGTAATTTTGTTTTTTCTAGTTTTTACAACTATTTGCTATTTAATTTGATAATGTGCTTACCGGGCTCAAGTTAGGAAGTAAAGGGCCGAAAATCGCGAGGTATATTGAATTTAAAAATGTAAAACTTTATTGGCAGGGTTCGTTTTCTACACAACTGTACCCTTGTTTTTGAACCCTAGGATGAGCGCAAGGAAAAATTAATGATCATAGAGGCTTGAACAGTAAAAATGTGTAGCAACAGTATTGGGTTTCTATTGACAGAAAATATGCTGTTTTTTACCTTAGTTTAAACCGAGAAGAAAATCTGAAGCTCTGTTAAGTTTGAAGCAAGATTACAGGTAACATACGGCCATGGAATTCCTCAAAATATACCAACTCCTCTTCAAATATTTTTATTATTCTAACAAAGTGCGGAGAAGCCCTCAGAATGTTTGAGGTTGATGGCAATCCGTCGCTTTCTTAGATCGAAACAAGCGCCCATCCATTTTGGAGCAGTACTATATGAAAGCAATTCCAAGCAGGCGGCTCTTATTTACTCCGAGGACTTTTGAAGTGGGTTTACTGAGATTAACACATAACTTAAAGTAGTAGTAGTGCCCGCGAATTTTCGAATCCTGCTTAAAATATGAACTACTAATACTCTAGGTTTCTGTAATGGGTTTCTGTGTTTCTTTCACTTTTCCCTTTATCTACATCCTAACCGCTATCTAACCCATTTCCTTTCCGGTATGGCACAATGGGCTATTTAGCCTGAGTGTTCGAGGCGGTGTTTGTCGCCTCTGCCACCGTCACTATCTATCTATCTATCTACTAATAATCTGTAATTATGCGTTTTCCAAACCAGCACGTTACGATGCCGAAATTTTAAGATTGTTGTACAATCCCATTCTCCAGCTGCAGTATTCTCCTTTTTTCTGCAGTGTACAGGTTTATAGAGTATAGTAAAGACCATGACGCAGGCAATGAAGATGGCGATGATGACGATGATGTTGCCAATGGTATTGCCTAGGATGGCTCTGGCGACGGGAGCAACGCTGGGAGCTGGCTTATTAGATGAAGGCATATAATAAAAGTGTTGCTGCACACACAAAAAAAAAACCAGTTGTAAAAGTTGGCAACAACAACAAATGGTAAATAAATAAAACAAAAACAAAACAAAATAAAAAACCAAAGCAAGGCAATAGCAAAAGCAGCTTAGATACATTTTACAGCCAGACGACCCAAGAGCAAGGCTGCAGCTACAGCTTTAGCCATAGTTTCTTGATTTTAGCCAGCTCTAGCTGTAGATCTGGCCCTGGTTGGCTGCTGCTGTTGGCTGGTTTGGCATCGTTCGTTGGCTTTAATTTTTCCATTTGTTTTGGCATTTAAAAATGCGCTTCCTTGTGCACAGTGAGTGAGCTGAGTAAGTGCAGCCGGAGACGTAAAGTGAGGCTGGCAAGATACTATACCGCAACAGCCTTGTCGGCTAAGCTGCTACGACAAATGCAAAAGGCATCGAATTCCATGGATATTGTTGACCCCACACCATTTGCCAATGGCTTTAGAAGCTTTGCTCAAGTTGAGTTTTTGACTGCTTGTTATATTTTTTTTGGAGTTAGACTGGCGGTTCTAATAACTTCTGCTTGTTGTTGCTGCAGTAGCTCAACTTTGTCTCGTTTATATTTATTAAATTATATTTGTTGGTTGTCATCGGTGTCTTGTAAAGTACCCAAAAACACACAAAAAAAATAAAGAAAACCGACAACAAAATTTCAAAAAAATACACAAGTTATAAAGGCAAAAACCAAGGCAAAAATAAGCATTTCCAAGAATTTCGAGCAGCTGCTTCCTGTGCCGCTCTTTTTAGCTTACTGACTTGCCTTTTGTTGTTGTTGCTGCTGCCGTGCTTGTTGCCTGCCTCACGCACGTTGCAAGTTGCATGTAAATGCAAAAGCTACACGCGCTACAGATACGCACTTCATGCGACGATCTTTTCTTTTACTTAATAAATAAATTGAAATTTTATGATGAAATGCGCAAAAAATTTCAGACAGGCAGCAGCAAAAATAAGACAACAATATTTATATTGATAATAATGATGACGATTATGATGTTAATGACCATGATGATGCAGATGATGTTATTGTTGTCGCAGGCGAATTAAAATATGCAAATATTGTTTTTGTTGTACTTAAATGCATTTTACTTTTTGGACAGCAATCTCAGACAACAGTTCAATTGTTTACATAGCTTATATATATATGTACCTATATTCTATTCTATAAAATTAACACAAAGAAGCTACGAATTAAAAAAAAAATACATATTGTAACACAAGAAGTTTATTAGGAAGATATTTGATTAAGAAAACTTTTTTACTGCGTTCGACTTCACTGCCAATTAGTCTGACTATTAGATTTATCAATAAAATTGTTTAATCTTATAAAAATTTCCTAATTTGGGCCGCATGTGCTAGAATTATATTATATATATAACATTATTTTTATTATAGCAAACTATAACGTGTCTCTTTCTTAGCATGCCTTAAACAATGGAAGTATTGTGATAATTAAAAAATGTTTATGAATTTTATAATATAATATTATTTTTTAGAATTTTTCAGAAAGACTCCTAATAAACAACATATTTTGACTGACCACCAGAATTTCGACAATGACAATATTATAAGACTCGGTGCGACTACTTACACAATAATCAAAGACTTCTCTATTAAATTTATTTTCAGATTTACTATTAATTCATAAAATTTAAGTTTCCAAAACCAAGGCAATATCTTATGTTGGAAAAAAAGTAAATATGTAAGCGTACAAAAATGAATTCATAATAAATGCAGAATCTTAATCTATAATCTTTTTAATCCAAGTCGATAAAGTATATAAATGTAAATAAATACAGTATTTCAGCATGAATGCCATTATTTATTTCTTAAAAAAAATTACCATGTTTTATGAGTTTTCTATATCAAGTCAAATTAAGCTATTATCCTCTTTCAGCAGCCACATTCTTAGCTTTCACTCGAATTTATAGAACTAGAAAATTGCAACTTACATATTGACATTTGAATAAAAGAAATAAAATTGGGAATAGTATTAAGATTTCCTAAGTTACCCAAAGTAGTCACAAATTTTGATGATATCTGAATATAATCTCATTTGTATCATCTATTTATTTAGATTCTTCTCTAATGAGGATTACAAGATTTAGTTAATTAAAAAATGAAGTTGGTTCTGCTAGAACCGTTTCCGCTGTTCATTCCGGAGAGTTAAGCTTTTTTGTAGCACTTGTTGTTGTTGCTGTCATTGAATTTATTGTTGGTGTTGCATATCGAAGCATTTAATGACTGCATAGGCGACCAGGTGAAAAACGAACAGTTGCAAAGGCCACAAATGGACAGACACACGGCTGGACAGACATATGGACAGTTGAACAGTCAAGACAGACAGAGCGTCACACCGACCATGAAAGCGGCAAAAGAAAGATGAGCAGAGTACGAAGTGCGTAGCCAAGAGACAGACCCAAAAAACATACAAAAAAAAAAACATTTTTTAAAAAATTATGTGCCACCATGGTCAACCATGGATGGCCGATGGCAGATCTTACTGGGCGAAGGTGGAGCGCCTGGAATGTTTTGCCCGTGCAACGAGACTTCCAGACTTTGTTTTTAAATATTTAAAGTTGCTGGGTAGCAAAAGGATCTGGCCATAAGACTGTGACTGTGTGCGCGACGACAGTGCTGAGCCTGTAGAAACTGCAGCTAAGTCCAAGACCTGTACCCTGAGAACTGAGACCTACCGACTGCTTTGATGTTGCTGCTTGTTTTTCCCTGCTTTTATTTATTTTTTATTTTTCGTTTTTTGTATTTTTTTTTTTGTATTTATTTTTTATTTTTACTTCTCAACTGCGCTGAAAACGCTGCCGATTAAAAAAATTTATAATGAGCGGCGGCGTACGATGTTGTCTGGTTGGCTCGCACTCGTATTTTATATTTTAGCCTCGATTTTTGTATACGTTTCGTCTGCGTTTCGATTTCGCATTTAGTGGTAGTCGCCATGCGGCATGCTCGCACGGTATCCCAGCTTAAACCCCGCCGCAACCAATATGCGTTGGTTACTTCTTTGTCAGCGCGCCAGTTCGTTTGGCACTTAGTCAGTCATTTAGTCATTGGCCCTGCCGCAATGCCGACAGTCAGTCGACAGACAGTATTATAACCGCCCCGAGGCAATCCCCTGCAACCATCGTAGTGCCAGTTCAAGTCCAAGTCCAAGTCCATCTAGACGTTGCAATGTTGCCTGGTGCCGACAGCAGCGTCGCCGTTTTGTGTCTGTTATTACTTTATATGCTTGCAGCTTTCCGAGCCTTTTGTCTTTTGCACCAATTTCTGCAAATTTACTTAAATGCGCAAGATACATCACACACACACACACTCATAAATCCACATACATCACACATACGCACACACATCGCACACATAGATACTGCGACAGACAAATAAACTAAAAAAAAAAAAATTGTCGGTTGTGGGTTTTTTTTTATTCTTGTGCACTCTGACAAGTTGTTCTGCACTTGGCCGCCCTATACGTATGTATATACTTAATATATATTTATTATACATATGTATATCCTTATACTCTTTATGCACTTCCATATGTACCACTCATATAATCCCAATTTAATTTGTCTTTTATCTGTTTTTATTTTTGGCTCGTCACTCGCTACTTCAACAAAAAGTAAAATAAAAAATTATTCTTAATAAGATCTTTGATATCCGCTGAAACGTTTCGCATTAACAATTATTTACATTTTCTAAACTTTTATCTGTATTTCAATTTGTAGTTTTTAAATATAAGAAAGATAAAAATATAGAAGACATATTTAAAAAATTTATGGAGTCTCCATCTTCCAAGTCTTTCCTGATCCATTTTCCAATTTACTACTTCGTTAAGTACGCTAGGATACATTTGAAAAATGTATAAAGTCAAGGCTCAAGTTAATGGATGTGTTTTATTATAGACTTTCTTTTTACACCGGCGGTGGTTTCAGACCATATCATCAATCGAATGCACTGGTCTTTGGAAGTTCTCTTACGCTAAGTAGAAATGGTGCTAGATTTATAAGTTAAAAAAAAAGCATTTCATTTTTTTCTGAGATTTAAATCGATTTCTGTATATTTTTTAATTTTATCACCAATAAGGCTCCAAAGGCGGAGCATAGGGTGATTTCCCTAAATTCATAGGTGGAATAAATTATAACTTGACTTAGTCGATTTTGATTTGTCTTCAAAAACAGCCTCATTTTTGCGTTACATGACTGGGCTGAACTCCCTTGTCTGCGACTTTATTGAAGATTCCATTCTAACGCTGTTCTTGTAACAGTACCGACTGATTTCCTGTCAAGATTTTCGGAATAGTTTATTAATAAGTTTAAAGATTACACAACAAATTTCTTACGATTTAATGGCAAAAAATAATGTATTATATGCTTTGGCCAAACAAATCTTAAATAAAGTTCAAGAACTGCTTTCGAAAGTTATACTGACAAGACAAGGATTGAAATATCTTTTAAAAAGCATTGAAATACAAAATACGCCCTTTGACCCTTATTGATTTATTTGACAGATCAGTAGTTTAGCTCAAAAGATGTACAATTTATAGATAAAAAAGATATAAAATAGATACATACTTCAAAAACAAAAACTCTTTTAGAATCAGGATGCGGGCGTTAACTTAAGTCATTATACAACAATAGCACCATGACATCCACTTTGGCTGCAGCATCAACTTACATGGATCAATTTGTCTGTTGGGGGCGTACACTGCAAGTCATTGCTGTGTAAACACCTTTTTAGCCCACTGTGCGGTTGGGCAAATACCATAACCAAGTCTATAACTAGAAAACTGGTCACCGAACGCTGTGCACAACATATACCATCCCGCACTACTGAAGGTTCCAAGCCGGTTGGTTGCATGCAACAGCAGCAACTGCCACAAGAACAGCTATAAACAAAGTTGAAGCATTTTACAAAAACTATTGACCTCAAACTGAATGGGTTGGCTGGCAATGAGGCATGAGTCTGGACCTGTGGCATGTTGCTCATTTATATGGACTTTTGCTGGGTAGCAGCAATCCATGTGGCGCATTACATTAAATTGGCAAGCCGCCTGCTAATTGAATTTCAATGCTAATAACACTTATGGATACTACTTACCTAGAGACCCATATGTCGGCGTTATTATGTGCGTCTTTCAACAAGCCGCCCTTTTGGAAATTAACCGACTTGGCTCATTTGGTTGTTACCCTTCACTTGAATAAATTGCTTGCCGCTTTCTTTTGTGGCAAGTCTTTGGCTCAGGCTTCTTTGGTTGGTTATACAGTTTGGCAGACTGCTCCTTGCTCGTGTCATTAAATTCACACCCGAAAATGCAAAAACCATACAACAGGGGGACGAGGATCAATATAAAATAATGTTGTAATGCTTTGTGGTAATTACAATTTGTGGCCAGTTTAATGCGCATGTGCAACAACACGTCAATACGCACGTTCTCTCGAGTCAAAAGAGAGAAGAGAGTATAAGCCGAGAGAGTCTGGCAAACCAGTGTGGGCAGCCAAAAACGAAGGCTCACGCACGCACGCGCATCGCATGCTGTTGTAATTTGAAACTGACTTTAAAACACTTTTGCAAATGGCCAATACAGTGGCCAAAATACTAAGCACAGGAGCGGACTCAGCTTAATGAGGGTTACTTTAGTAGAAACCTACTAAGCTTTATCTTAAAGCTCAGTGGTTATTGTTTTCGTTAAAATGAAAATTGTGTACTTTATCTTAAATGTTACGAGCAGAATAGGACGTATTTAGGTAATTTCTGGAGTAAATTAGGTCTCGCAGCAAGCTTTAATAAGGATGATCATTTTAATCAATTTATGTTATATCGATTTCCTATAGAATCTTTCATTTTTTCTATTATCGCTCACGGTTACAAACCTAAGTGGCGTACACAGTTTATTTAATTGTATAGAAAAATATTTTTCATTTATAGAAACCTTTTCAAACACTTTTCTTCCACCAATGTTGATATCGTCTTTGTTATACTTATTCCATTAAAATAAAGAGGTTAATCTATTATAGGGAATCATTCTGCAACAGGCCGTTGGTAACCACAATTGGAATCTATTTTGCGTACAAAGCAGTTGAAGATTTCTGAAAAACTAGTCAAATAACATGTATCTGCCTAAAGGTGAATGTATGTATGGTGTACGACACTAAATGAAATAAATTTTATTTCCTCGTCTGATATCGCTACAAAAACCGAGCACGGGGACATGTGTATTAAAAGCTTTTGAAAGAATAATAGAGATTTACTTATACTTCCACACAGGCCCGAAAATAAAACTTTGCAAATTCCTTACAATATTGGTGCTTCTCTAAGGCACTGAAGCAAGGACAAAAAACTTCAGAAAAAAATGTTTTAGAATAAAAAGTTCTGCGAAAAATTACTCCTTTTTGTGCATAGTGAAAAACTTGTTCGTTACTCAGCGTTATTATATATGCATTGATTATGACATGTTGCGGTACAGGATCAAAATGCAGCAATCAAGAAGGTATTCCAGCATAAATCGTTTGAGGGTTAACTACGACAGATACACCCGCCTTTGTTGTAGGAAGATCTTTGTAGGCCGGAATATTCGCTAGACAGGATTGCTGTATAATAGTACTAAAACTCACCCAGGTAAGATATAGCTCAATTTCGTTATCTTTTTGGCTTGCTGCAAGTTTTGCATTAAGTTCATTTTTATGTTTTTTTTTAAAACATTTTCATTTAAATCGAAAGTAAAAAAATCTTTAATTTTGACGTTTGTATATATAAACCACATTGACTTATTGCAATTAATTACAATAAAAAAGTTTATTCGGAACGGAAATATATAAATTTTCTCATAATAAATTTTCTTATGAATGATTATAAAATTCTTATAAATGTAAGTTAATTGTTTTTTAGTATGTATGTTTTTATGGTGGGTTACTAACTCAAAGCAATCCATGGTACTTCAACAGGAAAGTATTGCCTTCTCAGACTAGCTTACTTCATGATAGGTATCAGAAAGCTATCAAGAGGACACCTAGCTTAAGCTTTGGTTTGCGGACTGCTTAAACTAGTCAACAGAAAAGTCGTTGCTTGTCCAAATTCAAGGCAATCAAAAAACTTTCCGCTTAAGTGTAACACTGTGGATATAGACTTTTATATTTTATGGTAATTATCTCAAATGATTTAATGTAAAACTTATTTTTTTTTTTAATGAAGAAGTTTTATTTTTATAAAAGATATATGGTTTTTCATACATACACGGAACGGGAACTTCCAAACCCCTTTTTTAACTACCACAAATATAGGTTAGGTTCGGCTAAGCCGAAGATAAGTGGGGGACCTCACATAAATTGTTGTGATCCTTAGTGGAACCGGAGATTGTCGGTCGTGAGTCGTGGTCATGGATGCGTTAGTCGTAAGGCTTATGCTGCTTGAGTATCTATCGCACTAGCATAATACATGTGTTTCCCGCGTCGAACTAGAGCGCACCTGGTTTCAGTGCTGGATCGACCGGCTTGGTGGGCAGCTGCTGTGGCGACAACGCGACTTGCAGGTGCTGAAAACTTAATTATTGTATAACACAACCAAATGCGGCACGAACCAAGACTAAATGCTCAACGAAGCCAACTCCGCTCAAGTCAAGGCAAGTTAATTAATATTTCTGGTTGTAAGTTGTCGTTGTGGTTGATCTTGTTGGTGTTGTTGTTGCTGTGGCTATGGCAGTAGCCACTGTTGTTGCTGCTGTTGTTGTTGTTAGCACTAAAGTAAATCAAATGTTTTATTAATTTTAAGTAATTAATATTGTCGAACATGCGGTGAATGTCAACTGCACTCAACTAAGCTGTGAAAGTTGCTTGCCGCACTTCGAGATACTCTTTTACTTACTTGAGTCTCATTCCCTTGTGCTCGTCTGTGTGAACGATACTCTCTCTCTCTCTCTCTCTGTCTCTCTCTGGGATTTGTGATGCTCACAACTTGTTTTTGAGCAGGCGCCAATGCTCATGTTTAACAAATTGCAACAACAACAGCAGCAGCAAACAGGATATGCTTAGCAATTAGCAAAAGCGCCTTATTAATTAAACTTTAATTAAGCTAAGGCTGTGATTAAGTACAGTGAAAATCATGTGAAAGTTACAATATGATAGTTTTGACTTAAGAGACTGAATAGCGATAATGGAAAAAACTCTTTGAATAAGCATGAACAGGCTTTATTTATTTTAAGACAAACTTGTGCTTAATTGCAAACAACTTAAATCATAATTCTACAAAAAAGTATTGCCATGAAGATTAACAGGCTGAGTAAGAAAAACAGTTGAGCACCACGTGCACGCGTTAAATGGTATATTGTTAGGGTTTGCGGGCTTCTGAAAGAACTCATTAAAAGTTGCATCTCTATCTTTAAAGAAAATATTTATAAGCTTATTATATAATTCATTTGATCTAGTATACTCACTGTCTTTGACATATAAGAACGCAAACAAATCTCGCCCAAATAAAAAGACTCTATAATCTTTCGTTGTAGCTGTTGCATATATTCCGCCAATATGATAAAATGTAAAGAGGCAGTTAGGGAAATATACTCCCAGGATGTTACTTTATTAGTGTATTCATCATTTAACATTTGTATATTTGCAATTACGAAACAATTAAAATATATTGTATCCATTAAAAATCGACTGCAATAACATATCGTAGTGTAGTATTGCAAATCTTTCTGCAAATTCTGCAACTTCAAAAAGTAATCCCAATATAAGTATGTGTTTTGTTTATGTTTGACTGCACTTAAATGGATCTTTAATCCCTTCATAAGGCTTATGTGTAGCAACAGTCCTATATCACACAAGTGCCACAATATGCAGGAATGAAACAATAATATAAAAGGCGGTATTCCCGGCCAAGTTAAAAATATTTGACGGAAATAAATAGTATTGCCGTAGAACAAAAATTCGCGAATACCAAATAGGACTAACTGGTAGCAGGGTATTGATACCGGTTTTCCAAACAGTGCATAGTATTCTTTTGAAAGACTAACAAAACGATTAAGCATTCTACGTATTTCTTGTCCGTCACTCAATAAAACCCAGGAGTTTACCAGTATAGTTACAGAACGTATTGCGAAGATAGCGAACATTAGCATACCGTCCAATGGATACGTTGCATTATGTTGCATATCAAAATATATGAATATGAGCAAAACGGCACAGGGTCTGATAAGAGTCCAGAATATCAATAGCGAGTAGTATTTTAAGAGTGTGCAGCGCGCAAACATATTTCGTTTATAATCATAGATAAATGCACAAATTCCCAGGATCTGCGCTAGCATGAAAACCAACGTGACATGTATTACTGTATGTTGCGAAAAATTTGCCACAATCCAGAACTTGCATGCTGTGCACATTTTTCGTAATTTGTTAAGTAAGGACATTTTCCGATAAACTTTAAACGTTCTATTGCTTACACTCTTGGCCGCAACAAACATTGGTCTTGGGTTGTTTTCTGCGTCGTAAAGAATCCATAGCAAGCATGTTTGGCAACATTTCCAAAATTTAGACTGCACTAATATATTTTGGTAATGTTTAAACACACTAACTCCAAATGCCTTTGCCCTCAGGTAGATTGGCATTAAAAACTGTTCAAAGAAGTACGAAATAAAGATCATGCTCGCTGGGCAAACTTTTTCCCAACTTGGAACGTAAAAACAATTTTCGACAAACTCCTTACACACTTACGAAAACAACTGCGCCAACGGATACTAAAGTCATACCAAATTGTTACATGAAGCTTATAAATTATTTTAAATGTTGTGTAATATTTTATTTCATTTACTAATTGATTAACACTTACAATTATTATGTAAAGAGTATGTTCAATTTAGTTAAAGCACAATTATGAGTTTTACTGAAGCCATAGAGCACAAATTAATATATTCTAATGGCAATCGATAACACTGGTTAATCGATAATGCGGCTTGGGTCATTAGAATCACTGAAAACTAGCACAACTTTTAAATAATTATTAGATGCATTTGAACAAACTCATAATGCATTTCAAGCTGCCAAGATATATATTTCCAGAAAATGGCTTTTTACATTTACTTAGAATTAGACAGCTCTAACTTCTCCAAATCATTGTTGTTTTAGATTACACTTGTAAAATTGGTCATGCCAAATGATGCTGATCCCAGATCTTATAGGCTTTGTAGATTTGAAATATTTTTGGAGACCAATAGTACTCGATAACTTTTAAATTTGAAGAATCCCAAGATTAGCAAAAAAAATAACACTTGTCATATTTCGATAAAATACTTCAAAGGAACCAGAAAAAAAAAGAAAGGAAAGAGAAATCAACTGTAGCAAGTCGTACAATTAGCAGCTGAACTGCATGTTTCTTAGGCTTCTACCAAATGTTCAAACTTTATATTTTGTTTGCAGCTATAATACCATTTTTCACGGCTCTCTCAATAAATGATACATGATGTAGCCTAATACTTTGCCTTCAACGAAGTTTTACTGTAGCAAAGCATTCTTTTTTTTAATGGCATTTTACTTAATGAACTTACCCACTCTAGTTAACCATATTGATGGCAATTCATTGCTGATAAATATTCTCATAACTGTCACATAGTGCTCGTTTTTAAGCATTTATGACATGAGTTATAGTTAGTATATAACAAGCGACTTAAATTCACTTTAAACGTTACTCAGTTTCACGATTTTTACTCCTCTCCGGCATATTCTCACAGTTTGTAGTTAACTGAAAACGGGTTTTTCCAGCAGTGTCGCACAAAAGCAAAGTGCAAAAAATATGAATGTGATTGAATGATTGATTGCTTGATTGATTGATGGTTGCTTGAAGTTATGTTGCGTTTGGCTGCTGCTGTGCTTCAGTGTCGTTGTGTGGCATTTTCAGAACTTGCTAAATGAGTGTTGAAACATTCAACGGTTGTTTTTCGAAGTGATAATTAATCGAAAGAGCTTTTTGGTGTTGGTGAATACGAATGATTTTGTTTTATTAAAAATAATTAATTCTTATGTAATATGAATTGTTATTTATCAATTAATAGGCTTGTACGTTTTGGTTAGTTAGCGATGGTATTAACAGTAGGATCAATTCTCAGCTAGCCAGCAAGCTCTGATTGGAACAAACCTCAGACCGAGGCATTAGTTTATTCTTCTGAATTGCTTTTTTGTAAATCTAGAGACAGTAGTCAGTTTCTAAAAACTAAAAAGCATGAATTTTTTATCTTCAGCACCAAAGTACACTATGCAGTTGAATTTACTTACTTTATTATTTTTCTTTACAACGTCTTGCATACACGCGATCACTAAAAGAAGAAGCTGTCACTACAATTTATAGGTAAACTAGTAGGCTAAAAGGCATTCACCAAACTTGTAATAATATTTCTGGCTAACTGTGATGGACTTATTTGGTTTTGAAAGCGTAAAGGCTGCTTGAAAGTAGATCGTATCACCGGGGATGCATAAAAGGCTTCAGTTTAAGTTACCACAAGGCTTTACTACTAAAGCGAACCTCTCAACTCTTTTAATCCTTATAAAAATCGAAATCTGTTTAATCTAATATTTACAAGAGTAATCAAACTTCGACATAATAAAAGCCTGCAACTACCTAACTCATTTTCATTCAGAAATAAAATGAAAATTTCATGGCAATGCATTGTATAAAATGCTTTACAGTTTGTTTTTTCTTTGATAATAGTATTTGTGCATAACTCACACACACATACATGTTATATACATATATACACACACGCACACACACACACGAAAATGAACAAATATATAGACAGACTGGAAGCACCACGTAGCCAAATGTAAATGCAAACAAAAATTGTATACACCATACAAATACGAATTTTATTTTATTTACACACAAACTCACTGCACTCGCACTCACACAGATACAGGAACACACATTCACACACAGACAGACACACACACAGATACACTCAAATACAATGACAAACAATACTGTAATACAGCTGGCAGGTAACTGGGAAAACTGGCTGCAATGCAAAGTTTACCATTTGCATAACCTCTGGGTAAGCAAGTTGTGTGGCGGGGTCATCAGGGTTTAAAAGGGGGCACACAAAGGACTTTGTTGTTTGTCGCTTTATTTTAAAGCAATTTAAAATATTTAGTTGCAATTACATGTCAACAAATAAGGTACATACACACACACACAGACAGACACGCATTCAATTTTATTTATTGACAAATACTCACAAAACTTTCAACCGAAAGAGACGAGCGCAAACATTTGACAAAAAGCAAATAATACCTATAAAAAGCCGAATAAAAAAAATGTAAAACATTTTATTACTTTATTTGCGCTTTTTCGTTTTTGTTTTGTTTTGTCTTTTATTCATTTTCATTTAAGCCTTTTTGTTGCAGCAAACAGTGCGTATGATTAATTTAAGCTGCAAGCAGACGCAATATTGCGCATACGCCGCTTGGACTGGTCAAGCGCCTACACACAATAAGTTTTTTTGTCTCGCCAGTAAAGACATAAAACAAAAAGCGAAAAATGAAAGACAAAATAATCAGACAGTAAAACACACTGTGAAAACAGAAGTTATAAAATCCTAGCACACAAAACGAGGGCAGTAAATACATTTTTCAGTTCTTGGTAAAGTTGCAGTCTTCTTTTAAGAATCGACGTATGCTTGTGTCCTAATGCCGTGCAGCACTTGGGTTCCTGTAAATAACTTCATGTAAGATATTAACTGCTTCATTGGTTGATTAACTGTGTTGCATAATTGATCAGTTTGCTTAAAAAAATCATTAACTGTTAAACTAAAGAGGCTTTACCATGTAGAAGAAAAAATGCTATATTTTCAGTGGTATTCGTGTTTGCGTGCTCCTGAAACAAATTTTTATAGGCGCCATCTATGTTTATTTTTGTTTCTCATTACAAGCATTTTGAGAAACAGAAAGTGCAATTTTACTGATTCATTGTTTATCATTGCTTATGTAGATGATAATTCCAATGAGCATGAAGCCGATAAAAAACTGTAGTAAGTTGATTATGCGTCTTTGCGTGTTACTGCAACAAATGTTTGCTGGCGCCACCTACTCTTATTTTTCATTCTCGTTATAAGCTGAAAACTGATACATGGCTGTGTCAGAAAATAAATATTTTTTCAATATATATTAGTTAAGATAAAACTTAAATTTGACATAAATTCAATGAAATGAAAGCAATAAAGAATCTTTTTATGCGTTCCATTAAATAAATTTTCGAAATCAAAATATTCACAAAAATTAATATTTTGTTATAATAAGTTCACTTACTACAATATTCTTTTACTATAACAAGTACTAATTGAGCTGCCCTCGCAGCGTAATGTTCTGTGCATATTCACAAGGCAGACAGACAACTGGGCAAAAGATTTAATGGAAAAGTTTCAGTTACTACTATTATAATTGTAGTTGTTGCTTTTGTAACTTCTGTTGTCTCTGTAAATGGAGCAAGGCAGTTGAGAAATACATACAACAGATACAATTGCAGACGAACTGAAACCCAAACGTCCAACAAATAAACGTCGAATGTCTCGTATCTAGCACCTTTGCCATTGCCTTTGTCCTTTATTGTCTGTTCGTTGTTTTAGATGTATTTGCATTAGTTACTGTCTGTTAAATACTAATATACATATATATGGTGTGTGTGTGTATATGTGTGAGTGGGTGAGCTGTACACAGTCCTTGTTTACATAGAGAATTGTATGAAGTTACTTAATGTTCAGGTTTTGTGTGCACTGCCAAATGGCTGTTAGCATTCAATGCAATTTTGTGGCTTTATGGCAAGCTATCCTTACTTAAGGTGTTCCCTTGAAAAAGCAGATCATGATGTTTTGTGAGTCGAAAATGCCATATGGGATAACGAACTATTTAGAAAGAAAATTTAATTTGTTTTAATGGGTAACAAGACAAGAGTTTTAAGGGAAATACTTTGCATGCAGGATAAGAAGGCCTTAGCTGGCAAGTTCGCCTCGGGTTTGTGTTTGGGTTGCATATTCAAGTTTTCAGCAGCAATACGTCGTAATTTATAATCCGAATTCTGCGCGGTAGACATTGTTTCTAAGGCATTAATTAGTTGAAAAGGTAATATTTATGTGTTCAACTCTATGAGTCAGTTGGGAGTTATTTTCAAAGCATTTCGAGGCATTTAAAAGAATAACCTTAACATGCGAGTTAATGAGAAATGAGCTAATTAGATCCAGTTCATTTGGGAGAGACAAGAATGAGACGCGCAGCCGAATAGGCAGACTTTATGTTCGAATGTAATCTATCACATTATATCAAATAAATTTATTTATTCCCCTTAACTATGATGTCATCCCTCCAAATGCGTAACATGGATTCAGCCTTTGTTATTTAAATATTTATTCCTATCAAAATATCACATTTTTTCAACGTAATTTTTGTACCAAAAGTGTAGTATACCCCTAAAACATCGTATTAATAATAATAATTAACTTAATTAACTTTATTTCGATCTAAGCAAACAAAAAAAGGCTTCCCATGAGAATGGGAATGTGCAAAGTGGACTCAACACCATGATTTAAATTGCCAAGAATAAGTGGCCCAGAGATAAATAAAATAAAAATATGCGCCGTTGCTATTCATCCAAAGAAGCTTGAAGTGCAACTGTTCTAATTTTTACTGATGGTCGTGCCACTTTCATTTTAAAAATTATCAACCAAAATTATAAAAGATTGTCGTAATAATCTTCAACAGTTGTCCTAACTCAACAAAGTTATATTATGTTGGCTATCTGGACATTAAGCAGAGGCAACACAATCGCTTATCTATAACGACAAATGCACTGCTGGAGAACATAGCAAATACTGGTCTCTTTACTGGGACTGCAAAGCAAGCATGTTTGTGAAAATCTAGAGCATGTTCAAGACAAGAGGTGCTGGGCAGAGGGGAAAGTAATTGGGAAATGTGCCTTTCTGATTCTGTAGATTGCGAACGCTGCATAGAAAACAGAAAGATAACATCAATTATGTGACTGCGGAAGAGCACTTGTCATATGGAGTATATGAAAATTGCTTGATACTATTCAGCTCAAAATAACAGGCTGCTATCATGCGAAAAGCGGAAATAGTAGTGACAGTTCAACAGTTTCCTGGCGGGAGTGAGCTCTATGAAAATAAGTATGTAAATTTAAAAAAATAATTAAAACAGGCACTAAGAAATAAAATACTGGAAATATATTCAGCCGCTTAAAAAAAGTTAAGATTCTTGAGACCTAAGTGGTTGAGTTCAAAATATTTTGCTAAGGTTGAACCATACGGTAATATAAAATAGATTATTTAACTGACACAATTGGTATATATCAGTTAATAGTTTAAGCTGGTTTAGTTAGTAATTTTGTTAAATAAAAATATCGTCTCTTGTTATCGTGCTACTAGCCACCTGTATCGTATATATATTAAAATCTCCCCTGTGCACTCTTGATCATAGAATTTACAAAAATGCTTTTACTTTACCGCCGCATAGCTGTAAAATTATTTTAGGTCATCATTAAGGATAACATGGATTTTATGTCCTCTTAATTTGACTAATTTTCATACTAATTGGATTTGTATACCAAATTATGTTTGAAAACTGAACAACACATAAGCAACAACAACAACAACAGCAAACACGGAATTACCGCCCTGCCATTCCACGGCGGCATTTAAGCCCAGCAGATGTTACGGCTTTTATGGTCGCTACGGAGAATGAAATAAATAAAACAGAAATTATATTTGTGCACACTCTCTGCGTGTGTGTGTGTGTGTGGGTGTCGTATGTGAAGAGTGTCATCGTTTGTATTATTTTGAAACCGCATTTACCACAGCAGTTGAGCGCCAGAGAGTGAGAGCGTCACGTGGGTGAGAGTGAACTGAGAGACAGTTGATTGACAGACGGCGGAACTGAGAGGCGGACAAAGTGACAGACTGAATGCACTTTGCACTGATGCAGATGTCATTACACTGTCATGCAGTCAAATGTTTTGGGGTGGTGGGGAATGCAGTTGATGCAATTGTTGTTGTTGTATTTGCTGTTGATATTGTAGTCGTCGTTGTGTTGTAGATTGCAACAACAACACACACACAGACTCATGTACAGGGTTACACATTCTCACATACAGACACACTGCATTACCAACACAGACTTATTATATGAATTTATACGCCTGGACTAACCGTTAAACGATAGGTGTATGTGCTGTCTCATTCACACACACACTAGCACACGCTTCCTCGCACAAATTTAACCCTTTTTCACTCTGTCGCATGCTCACACTCTCTCTTTCTATGTATGTAAATTTTACATAAACGCGCTCGTGTGTGTGTGTGTGTGTGTGTGTGTGTGTGTGTGCGAGCGAGAGTGTGTAAATCGTTGTATGCATTGTTACCTTATAAAAACAGCTTTATTTTTTTTTATAAAATGTGGAAAAAGTGATTTTCCATACAAATTAACAAACAAAACGTAAACAAAAAAAATGTGTGAAAAATTCGTTAAAATCCGTTTTTTCATAAACAAAGAAATAAAATTAATAACTTTTGGTTATTTTAGTTGTTTTTTAAAAGCTTAATGGTTGTTTTAAGGATATCATTGCATTACGGATGCAGTGTGAAAGCCGTGTTACTCTCATGGCTGTCATGGCACAGTGATCATTTTTGGCGAGTGAGCACAAGCAGTTCCATTTACAAACATTTAACACTTAAGCATCACTAAGGAAATTTGCTTCCAGTGCGCTACATAAATGCCTTTGTAATATTGAGACCAATATCGCGAGCCGTAACCTTTAGTGATGGCATTTATGTCATAAATACATTTCGCGGATAAAAACTCTGTTTAAATATTTAATCACAAAAGTTTGGAAACATCTCTATTAATATTATTCATAGAGTACGAAACCCGTATGCAACATTTTTTTTTGGTCCAAATTATGTAACTTTCTTTTAAACTATTGCTGGCAATTCATTCAAACTATGTGTTCATCTTCTACGTCTTCAAATTCTCTGCAGAACGCATAAAGGCATTTCGCACAAATGATATCTTATAGTACGCTGCCCTGAAAAGTAGACTATAAAAAGTATGAACTTGTCAGAAAAAATATTTCTTGTATCTACTTAATATTCATTTGTTAACTATTGTTTTTATTGTTGAAGCACAAATACTACAAATTTTATGTGTACTTATTGATGATTCATTTACCAACTAAAATTTTTAAATATTAAATGGGACCATTGAATAAGAACGCTGAAGACGCTAAGAACAGTAAACTTACGTAAATAACTGAAGTAAACAAAGTTGCATAGAATAAATAAAGTTGTCAAATTTATATATTTGACCATATACTTCAACATTAAAAATTAATATTATTTCAAAAAGTCTATAGCACTTATAAAAAGTTCTCAAATTAAACTGTTATTGAAGGTGTCCGGGCGTTAGAAGGTGCCTGCTACCTTAATTTAAATCAATCATTTCCATATAACGCAGGTTCTATGCATGCCTAAAGTCTATATACTCCTCAAAATTTCAGGCAACAGTGCATAAAAATCTATATACTATGCATTATTTAGTTTGTATATTTTTATTTGCAATCTGTCAAACAACAATCTGCCAGTTTCATAATAAATTAAACGGGTTAACCCGTAGTACCATCAATATATATTAATAATAATACAATGGCGGCAAAAAATTGTTTTTACACAAAAAATATGTAAAATATTAAATCTTTACAGACATCGTTGTTGCAAATGCTTTCTAGCTTAAGCTTTAATAGAAAGGAAGACTCTAGAAGTTTTTGATTTAAGGGCGCTTCTTGTAAATATAAATATATGAAGTAGATAAGTATATGTAATAAGCAAAATTGTCACATTTTTCAGCAGCGCAAAAACTATCAGTGAATCTTAAAAAAGTCACTAGTTGATACGCATTGTGGATCGGCGGCATCATTAGTCCGTATTTTTTCGTAGGCATAATATAATTGTGAATAGCGTGCTCCATCAAATAACTGCTTCAAATTCATTTTATACAAATTAATATGCAGAATGAAAAATATCAAACATTATATTCATCGTTGTTGCTTTCCAGCATAAGCTTGAATACTTATAGGTAAACTAAGACTCTCTGACTCTGACTTTGCAGCTGCACAGTAAATAGCTTCAACTATTTGCCGTTCTATAAGGTTTGGTCACATAATTGGGCTGTATTTTTTAAAAGACAGCACAGGCCAGAACATTATGGTGAATGACGTAAAATGCTTACCAATTTTTTGTTGCACAAACTCGAGCTCTGTAAGCAGTTAATTTTATGTTTGTGAAATTAACTTAATTGGTTTAACTACTTCAAACTAACTTTAGCGGCAATACTGCAAAGATTGATGCATTTAAAGTCAATATTGAAAAATCAATTCGTTCTATTGCTTTTTCCGATTTTTGTTTTTTTCTCTATATGGAATGAATTGATTTAAAATAAGAAGTCTATAAAAAATCACCCTTTAATTCATATTATGAGTAATCTAGAGGCGTTTTATTTTAATTCGAATAATTACAATTAAAGTTTCATCAGATCAGTTATGCAAACTACGACTGAACTTTGAACATGAAGTGCTCTCCCCTAAATCTTAAAGCTGCTTATTGTAGCAACATAAATACGAAAAAATAACTCTAAACGATATATTCGTGCCGCACGAATACTACTCAAACTTGCGGAGAAAAAAGAGTGACATATTGAATTAACATATTTCTTTATTCGTTTTTTTGGATACCCTAACATTTAACTAAATAGTCATCAGCCCAATTATAATCACTAGAATTTTTCTAGATTTTTACTACAACGGCTTTAAATTCCTCTCTTCAAGTAGCTATAGTGCCATACAATAATTCTGATAATATATTTGATTATCGATAAATAAATCGTATAATTTCCGACTGACTTTAAACATTTCAACAGCAGCTACACTCCAACCCTTGAGATCATTTGGATAACCCCAGATTTCCGTCTGGGTAGTTGATTATTTACATTTAAAACCACTTTTGTACTCAAACTGCCCCATGTAAATATCGCGCATATATTTATATTTACATTCAGAGGCACAAAAGTGTGGCTAGCAGTGCAAACGTTTATTTAAACAAGTGAAATGTAATTATTTTGGAATTTATTATTAAATTAATTTTAATTGTAATAATGTGCATGTTAAAATTGTCATGTGTGTTGTTTTTTTTTACCGGCAGCATATACAAACACACTCACATATAGTATGTGTGTATATATCTGGATGTGCGAGTGTGTGTGCGAGTGTAAATAATGGGATATGCTTGCTGTTCGCTTGCGCTTTTGCGGTTTTTATTGATTTTAATTTATTTATTTTACACAAGCCTTTTTTCTGTTTTTGTTTTCAAAATTTTTTTCTGCCCTTTTTTTAAAAAGCCTCAAAGAGCATAATAGATTTGTTATGGTTGTTTGTCGCTCATGGCCATTTACATGGGCTCTGTTGGAGCATACTACCCTTCTGCATCAACAACTAATTCATTTAAGCTTTAAATGCATTGTATATTAAAGTTTCCGAACAGAAGCAAATGATACCTTGTCTTCATCACTAAAACTATTTTGGTACCTGTATGTCGGCTTACGTGGTAGTTATGTTCCGAAGCAAACTACCTTAAGCAAATCCGACTATAATTAAGCTTTACTTAGATTTACTGTACAGCATTTTATTATTAATTCGATATAAAAAAAAATTGAAAAAAAGAGGCAGCGTGCATTGAATTCGTACGAAAATGTAATATCCAAAAAGCAGAAGTTTGGATATAGGGAATATGAAGAAAGAGTCTCAATGGGGTTGGCGAACGAAGCGAGCAGGGGATGAAGCACGCTAGTCTATATAAATAAATTGTTTCAAAATTTTCGCTTCTAAACGATCTAGCAACCAATTAGGCAATAGCTGCACCACAAGGAGACTTAGTAGAACATACCCCCTGGATCTATACTGTTCTGATGCATTATATTCATTTAAAATTCAAACGTCAAGTCTTTAAATAAAAGAAACTGTAAGGGTCTGTTAATCAATTTGCTTGTTAATTTTATTTTTAACTTTTTTTTAATATTATTAATTGATGCCTAAGTCTTGTCTTCAGACTTATATCTGTTGTCGCAAATTTAACTAAACTTTCTAAGCAAAAATATCTTTAACAAAATTCTTCATTTTATGCGGAAAATTACGCATCAAATAGCACAATTGGGTGGCTCTAGTTTCTATGGTCTTCAAGATCTATGAGATCATACAAGCGGACGGACAGACGGATATGGCACATTGACTACCCCAAATTTAGGTATAAATGACTTGGGGTCTGCCACACCTCCACAACACCTTAACGTTACAGTCTTTGCACAAACACACATTTTACCGACAACTAATGAAAGTAAATCATCTCTTTTTGAAATTAAGAAAAAGCGTATGCCAAAGTCGCTTAACTACCTTCACTTTTCATCTTTTTTTGGTTTTCCATTTATTGAAATGTTAAATTATATAACCATTTACGGCGTACAGACAACATACTATCCAAATACTTATAGAAACAGACATATATTTCATACGTGTAATGATCAATAAATTTAAGGGTTTATGAAACACTACATTGAAATACTTATTCAGGTTTTGCTTCAGTTTTTACATTATTCATTCTGTGTATGTCAGTAAAATTGCAGAAATATTTACGAATACAAAGTTTCGTAAGAATAAATTTCTGCATTGTAAATGTGCGCTTAAATAAATATTTACGATAAAAAGTTTCAGAAAAATAAAACTTTGCATTAATATGCCTTTAAATAAATACTAGAGAATATTAAAATTGAATCCGGCTAAAGTGTATAAATTTGCGTTTAAACTTTTCATTTTTGACTTTTAACTTAAAAGTTGTGCAACAAAGTGTTGTTAATGTATAAAATGCTCGAAGAGATGAAGTTCTTGCATATCGATGTGTATAAGTTTCTTGACTGAAACATTATGTCGTTATGTTATTTAAATTAGTTTTTAATCTAAAACTATAAGTTTACAAAAGTTTAGTGCCATATCGGTTACATGTGCTAATAACTTGTGTTTTTCTCACTTTGTTGCTAAAAATTAATCAATATTACTCACAATGGCAAGTTGGTTTAATTGTAAGAAATTGTAGCATGCTTTTAGGGGTCATACAAATTAATTTTACTCAACATTTATTTGTTTTAATTCTTACCCATTTTACAATAAATCCGAAATAAATTGTGAAATGCAATTAAAGATATTTTAGTTTGGAAGTCAATTAAGTCAAAAGTTACTATATACCTTGCCGCCTTATCTGGTTAAACAGAAAAAGAGTCTCATGGTTTTTATATGCAGCATATATGCCTGTATTTCAGATACCTGAATATATATAAATGTTGTTTAATTATTGTTAATAATTTAAATGATTTTTGTTTATTAATAATGATTCACTTACTGTCCTTTTCCTGCCGATATGGCAATGGGAATCTGAACACATATGCAGCGTACACTGGGATTATGGAGGAATCATTTCTTCAAGCTGCAAACATGCGACGATGTCACAAATCTCGCCATTGGACCGATACTACCAATATATGACAATGTGAATGTTAGTCCTACCCAGAATGAAGTCAGAGTCGTAATAACGGGGCCAAAAAACTGCAAAGGTCCTATCGCTCATTCTTTGTGAAAGACTGAAGCGGTACGACGACTTCAGATCCACCATAGACCAGGCCTTCACTTTCACCAAAGGACATACGAAAATTGTATCGACACACACCATATCTTTGTCTATTATATTTGATAATCCGATAAGAAAACACCTTAACGCGACATTGTCGTAGTTCTATATTCCTTGCGAAGTTGATTCGACTTTATAGAATGAGATTAAGCACCACCATTCTGTAAAGATAGGAAATGATGTATCCCAACAATTTAATGGTTGAGTTCGAGTTTTCAGACAATCTAATTGTGCAACCTCTTTATTTTTATACTGGAAGGGGTACTGCGAAAGGCTGTTGTACATCCTACTGTCTTTTCATTCTGTCTTGTGTCCAGCAGCTTGCATACGCCGTTGAAATTCATATATTGAAATTATTTACATATTATTACATTTTGATTTCAAGAAATATAGAATGCTTAATGTGGAGATGCTTCAAATCTTTTTACATGCCTTGCTGCTCTCTTTTATTTATGTTGGACAGTTCTTAACTAAACAATTCATTTAATAAAATTTCCATTCCAAGATTTAGATTTATAATTATATTATACATTTAATATAAAGTTCGTGCTTGAAAGATGGATAAAAGTTATTATTGTCTAACAAAGTAAATAGTTTTGAAATAAACATTACAAAAGTTAACTTTTTAGATTATTCTGCTTTTATACAAATATATAGTACTTCCAAGGAGAGTTTAACACTCATGAAGCATGGACAATGAGCCTAAGTCGAAGCAGTGCCAGCGCAAACTCTACCGTGCCCAGCTCGTCCCATACTCTCCAAATTGGTTCATAATTGTTAACAGTCTTAGAAGAGAAATATCCACTCTTTACGTTTATGTATTCTCTTTGATACTTCTTCAATTCTCTCATGTAGCCGCTCTCTATACTCTATACTACTTAGCATTGATAATCCTATTGAGTTCACCAAAAATCTCAACTAAGCCCCCAAACATAAGCTAACTCTATTTTCAAACACATTTCGGCCATAATAAAGCACTAAATCATGTGCAGAGTATTTATACAGCGGGTTTCCCATAAATTTCACTTTATGGTTTTATTTCAATTGGCTTGCAGCATTTAATTAAACAAAAGGACAAACAAGGCTCAAAAACTTGAACGGACACTTAAGCAATTTGCACGCACAGCAGGTAAGCTCACAATTTTGGATAGAGTCGAGTTCCATTGTTATTAGGTGCGATTAGTAAACTCTCAAGTTAACAAATCAAAAGTGAATGCCTGTTGACCATGGTGAGTGTATGTGTGTGTGTGTGAGTTTTGGTAGATACGCGTGTGTGAGATGTGTATGGTGTGGGTCTTTGTCTGGCAACAATTAGAAATTTTATGGCATGTTGTGCAAATTTTTGCTCAAGATTTCATACAAAACGTTTGCCTACTTTGCGGCGTAAACACTCTAAGCCAACGTTGGCTGCGCAGTCAACGTCGGCGCTGTTGTTCGACCCACATGGACACGGCTCGTTAGGCCTCAACGGACGTGCTTAAAATTTTACAGACACGCACACGCATGCACGTACATATGGGTCATTCTATATTAAATTGCATGAGTGATAAACTAGGCAAATACACCAGTGCTGCTGTTTGGAATCGAAACACCGACCTTCCGATTTAGTAGCAAGTACGACGCTACCACTCACGCTAGCAGATTTGTTATTTTATTTCCATAATTTCTCATACCAAAAAGATATTTTTCTATGTTTTTGAACCTTTCAAATTTGCATTTCTTGTTCAAAGACACATATTTAGCAATAACACAAATAAATTAATATGAAGTTTTTAAATCTTTTTAAAGTTTTGATTTTCATTGCAAAATTATATTCTTCAAATATTTTAAACAAACCATTTTTTTACAAAAGTAAATCTTTAAAAAAATTTTTTTTCGTCATGACATTATTTTTCCGTCAAGCCATTTTTATTTTATTTTGTCATGACATTTTAAGTTTTTTTATTCGGGGCACACGGATTTATGTCTAAGAAAGTCAAACATGGGTAGAAAGCAGTTGAATTTGACAGACGAAGAAAGAAAAGATGGGGGTTAACGAGGAAGTAAAAAAAAATAAAAAAAAAATTTTAACATTTAGTTAATTAATGCATTGAAATATGTTATACCTTTATCAATATATTGTTATAAATATTGCGAGCAAAATTGGAAAAAAGCGGCAAAAATTTAAATGTTAAAAAAAATATATAAAAAAAACATACAAAGAATAAAAAAAAATTGAAATAACTTATCATTCACCCATCAGGCTAGGGATATTTGTGGGTCTTATTTCATATATTCCAAGTTCTAATTTAATGTTTTTGAATTTTAAAAGTGTTATAATTATAAGGTCAATTGCACTGCTGTACCATAAATTAAAAATAAATAAATAATAATACATGACAAATTAATCAGCGGAAATAAATAGAAAGATACTGAATTTACATTCGGAGAAATCTCAAGAATTCTTTTTTTTTTTGCCAGATTAAAAATCTTTAGATGTAAAATATCACTGCTATTTTACCACCTTTAAGGGATTTCTTGGATTAAATATAATAAATTGCTTATTATTTTCCGTTTAAGTTTTTTATTTAAGTATCAATTTTTAAGTTATTATATACTCTTATGTACAGCTTAAGATCTGACAAAAGTTTTTAAGCACAGAAAAATGTTCTAAATTGTTTTACATTTTGTTAAAGAATGACCCCATCTGCGCACATAGCCAAACAAACCGACGCATACATAATGAACCTTTGTATACATATGTCCATATGGATGAGCGTTACTCTGCAAATGAAAGTTTAGGTGTAGATGTGAGCTTCTGCGAGTGTGTGTGTGTGTGTGTGTGTGTGTATGGGTGTGTGGATGTACATATGTGTGTATTGCCATATACTTTATGGATTAAATCCGCATGCCTGCGGTTGGCCACAAGATCAACTGTTGGCAGAAGTGTGTCAACAAGAGGCAACGCATCGACTGCGAGAGTAGGGCGCTATGAGCCGCATCGGAAGTGGTCATAATGGTCAAAATGTGCGTCTGCAAAAACAAACATGTATTCATAGATAAATATAATATATATAAGTAGATGATTATTACATGGGAAACCAAGTTAAAATGAGAGGCTTTTGAAATGTTTTTGATCTATAACATGAGCAGCATTTAAGCAGCTAGACCTACTAAGAACTTAAAAAAAATTGAATTAATTTTACTTTGTCTTTCCTACAAGTGAAAACTATTATTTTAAATATACTCATTAAATTAAAAATTATTATCTGAAAAGTTAAGACAGTTCGAAGAACTATTTATGATTTTGGATGGACTTGTATTTTTTAAAAATTATTCACGAAACGGTTAACGCAGTTATCTTGAAACCGTATCTTCGGAGCCGCATCGGGGTATTATATTGTTTATTTTTCATTTTTGTCAATTTTGGCAAATAAAAATAATCTACACTTCAAAATTCGCAACTTAAAATCTATCAGATTAAAATCTGGCAACCTTTTCATCTAGCTCACACAGGCACATAGGTCGAAAAATTCAATTTGTGCGCATTGTTTCTAGTCTTTCCTACTAACTTAATCAACAAGTTCCGGAATCACCACCGTGTGATGATCCGAATCACTCGATTTGGTCTTTTTGACATTGACATTGGAGGCTTTTTGTTTTTATTATTAATTTTTAGTTAACTTTTTATTTGACTTGACTAGTTCGTTAAACTATTTCACAATTCGAAAATCAAGCTAGGAATGTTGCATTCTAAATTGTAATTTATTTTAATAACTTTCGTAATTATGTACTATTTAATACAAAATTAGAAAATAATCTAGAATTAATCGCTTTACTTATATATTATTTTAAATTAAATTTTCATACTTTAAAGCTTTTAAAAAATTTTATTTCACGCTTCAATGATCAACATATTGCGCTTCCTTAAGTTGGGTAAATTATGCGGAGAAAATCTTTTTTATGAAAATAGAAGAAGACTTTGAAGAAGAATTGTGAGTGTATTTTTTTGAGTCTATTTATTTCGTCATATACTCTATAAAGCGACAAATTCATATTCGTTTTGTGGTGTTGGTATGCTTCTCGTAATTTAGCTGAAGTTAATGTTTAATTAACTAATTTTATTAATTAATGTCATATTCAGCATTTTAAGAAAACATTATTTCAATCAGAATATACGAAAACTTCAAAATGTGGCCATAGTTTTGGTCTATGAACTGTAAGATAATAATTCGATTGTATAATATTCCTATTCAAATAAAACACATACCTTAGAAGCAATGATATAAGTAGATCTTAGGTCAAGTAAGCTGTATATAATGCACTTAGCACAAAATGGCGTATACATTATATGCTACTTAAGTTGTGCTACAAATATATACATTGATTTGCATATACAGTGTTATATATAAAGCTAAGCATTACAAAGTCAACCATATGCATTGTAAATGTTATACCTTGGGCAAAGTAAACGCATTTACGAGGGTAGGTTAAACAATAAGCCGACTGTATATTCATTATACAATATATGCATACAATTTGAAACAACGCTTATAAATATGCTTAAGAATTGAAAACAAAACAATTGATTAAGTCGAAAGCATTATGTTTCTAGCGAAAAAAGATAAGATTTCAAAAAAATATAAATAATTATATGACATACACAATTTTGAAGCCAAGGAAATTTTGTAAATTTTGCTTTTTATTTATAAAAAATAAAACAGCAAAGCAAAATAAGAAATATCATAACAAAAAAATTATGTTTTTGGTTTCGAAAATAAACAAATAATTT
Organism: Chymomyza procnemis; assembly: GCA_035046065.1. Classification (NCBI taxonomy): domain Eukaryota; kingdom Metazoa; phylum Arthropoda; class Insecta; order Diptera; family Drosophilidae; genus Chymomyza; species Chymomyza procnemis. The sequence continues at coordinate 4,145,423 of JAWNOJ010000013.1, read as the reverse complement.
CAAAGTGAAACAATAATTACATATTGAGAGTTCAGTATGAATTTGTTTTTAATCAAAAATTAAATATTTTCTTACTATAAAGTAAATATTTGATATAATACAAATTCAAAAAATTTGTAGAATTCATTTATTTAAAGATATGGGAATTGTTGAATTTTTATACGCTGATCTTAAAATTTATTTTTCATTCGGCGAAAAATATACATGAAAGTCCCCATTTCAGTTTTTCCAGATATTCTTTGGTGGCTGTCACCTCTTCATGCCTTCGAACATCCCTGGACATTTCAAAAAGAATGTACATCTCAAGCGCATTAGTTTTATTGGAAAACGTTCCTTATTCATAATTTCAAATGATTTTTGCAGCTATGTTATTTTTAGTGTATTCTCTTTTTATCAGAGGTTGCGGCGAAAAATCTCTTGTATTTCGAGAAACAGTTTTACCTTTCGATATCTCTCGGCGCCAGCATATACCCAATATTCTGGCTTTTCAATCAACGAATATTCGATTTCAGTTTGTGTTTGACATTGAACTTGAATTCCTTATCTTCGTCTGCTCTTTGTTTGACGCTAAAATCATTACTTTTAAAGTGTCGAGAGCACCTTCCAAATTTTGTTTATATAAAAAGTATTTTAAAAAATATTGTTAAGAGATATAAAAATTTGTGCTCAATTTCATTTTTCAATTCGCATGAAAGTCTTTCATATCATGGTTCGTTCGGTAATTAAACATTATTATTTTAAATATCATAAATTGTGGTTAATTTGTAATGATTTTGAGACAGAATCTCAAAATTTTGTAAGCACACGACTTCAGCATAAGACTTAATTGGCTAATTTTCAACGCTTCTCTTAAAGCATTCGAAAGTAGCCCCTAAGGTGTGCAATGGATTTTTTTTCGAAATCTGCTCATGCTTTATTTTAATTTGAATATTAATCTATCAAAATGTTTCTTCCAGTGCATACTAATTCATCCTACGCATATATGAGCTACATTCCTTAAGTAGCAAACAAAACAATTTCTTACACAAATGATTCTCCACATGTAACCAAATACATACTGGATTGCGCTGGGCCATGTATTGTGGCAACTAATGTACTTATTGCCCCAAAATGGGGAGCTGTTGCCAGCACACGGTCCAGTAACCAAGCATGTATCCAAGGTCTACTCACGGATAACATTACTGTGGAACTGTTAAACAGATAATGAATGACCGCACACAGTGCGTATGATTACTAGATGGGCATTGTTTGGGCAGTTGCAGGTTGCTTTACCCCAACCACAGGGCTGACCCACAAACATGGAGACTTTTGTTGGAACTATTCACTGTGTAACTGTATTAATGCCAAGGCAGGACTGACAGGCGCCTACAAACCAAGGATGATGCTGCTGCTCATGTTGATGATGATGATGTGGTTATTGTCATTGTGGTTGTTGTTGTTGTTGTTGTTGTTACTGTTCCTGCTGTATACGGAAACCAGACAACTGTCATTGAAATTCTGATGCATTGAAATATAATTATTGGGAAATGTGCGTTTGTCGTTCGGTTTCCGTTAACGCGGCAAGTCTCTGCATGGAAATGGCTTTATATGTTGTAGTCGTATCTACTATGTGGGTTGCCTTGGTCCTGACAGTTTATGGATACTGTGTATCTGTGTGCTAGGGCTTGTTTATAAATGAATTATGCATAGACATATACACACAAAGAGATGCACTCAAAGAAATGTGCGCGCAATAACTGGGGATTAGTAGCCGATAACATCCTTAGGAACACTATTATTAGGCATAGACTGCACTATTTTAGTGTTTTCTCATTTGAATTGGGCTCCAAGAGCGAAAGAGGAACAGGTAACTACTTCACGTTGTGCAAAATTGCTTAGTCAATTAAATTTCTGCAAAAGTTTCAATAAGCTTCAAAAATGTAAAGGTAAAATCTCGATTAACTAACAGGGTGATCCATCTGGTGTTTCACATTTGAGTAATGAAGAATTATTCCTGAAATAGTCAAAAGAAGCAGAATTTCATTGCAAAAATTATGCTAATGTACAAAGCTTCTTTGCAATTCTGTCGCATCTATAGATCAAATGAAAAATAAAAGAGACTAATACAATCCATATATATATCGAATATATATATTATAATATCCCTGTTATCGAAAATCGTGTAATCTGTGAAAGCTAAGATATGCATTTACATCCGGGACGAAAAATTTTCCTTCATGATGCGCAGCTTTGTATGAAAACAGTGCTGCCCATTTTGTTCCACACACTTGACTGATAGATTTCGCTATATATTTTTTAATTTTCTTTGTAATTAATAAATATGACAATGTGTTAAATGGAGGCGGTCAAAGGCGCCCTTTAATTCCGACAAATATTAAAACATTCTCATTCATTTAAGTTTTATGTACATACCCAAAACCGTTAGTAGCTTCTGAAGTCAAATGTTTTTGTAGCTAACAAAAATTTGGAAAACATTTTGTTTGTTCATTTTCATTTAAGAATATTCCAAACCGAATATAGAGCAATATATTAATAAATAATAAATTTTTTTCCAGTGCATTTGTATGCTTTTGGGTATAGCTATCGATTATGCTTGCTATGTTACCTCTTCCTGCCACACGCTCTCCGTCTACGGCTTTCTGAGCCAACTGACACTTCCTGTTCCACGCAAAATCATTATTTATGCAAACAAAATGACATAACTGTTGCAATATTATATCGAGAGATGTTCCATAATATGTGTTATCTGTGGCAAGCATTCATTTGTGTGAATACATTCGTATGCATGTGGATATGGGTGTGTGGGTGTTGGGCTGTATCAGTGGGCCATTTAGCTGAAACCACAATGTTGCAGGGTTTGTTAGGCATGCAAATCTGCAATTCCAATTATCATATTAACTGAAACGGCTAATTAACTAATACATCCTGATGATCAAAATGTAATAATTAATTCCAAAAGAGACTTAGTAATAAGCCCATAAGAACAACCCCAATAAATTTAATACTCTTGAATGCTGTTGTAACTTCAATCCTCGTGTAAATTGTATTCAAATGCCAATAAAATGATTGTTTAACTCTTTGCTGCATAACAAAATTTGAATACGATTCTTAGTTTTATAAGCTCAATATTAAAAATTATCAGCTTCAGTTCCAAAGTTATCTTCGTGCTTGCGCCAATTTCCTTTCAAGGTGGAGGTAGGGCTTTGTATTGCGTTTATGTCTGCAAAGCTGTTCTTCATTCAGAAAATTAAAATATCTATTAAGCTGCCAACTACGAGCATTTAACGATTCACAGACATCCCAACATTAATAGACAAATAAACACTTAACCACCAACTACCACCACAACTCCAGGACATGACAGACTTGCTGTTGACTGTTTTCAAGTAAACCCAAATTTATTGGCCTCCAAACTTGTAAGATGAGGAAAAATGCGAACAATAGCTTTTAGTTGCACATTGAACAATTCGAGTACCTCGGCAGCCAATTAAAGAAGAATGGAGAAATTATAGTGGATATTGACAGAAGAAGATAGAATCCTAAAAGCCAAATTGGCGTTCGGACATTTGAAAATCTTCTAGAAGGTGAATGACGACCATGAAAAGATTAAATTTCAAATTTTTATTGCCTGCATTAATTGTGTCCTCTTATATGGCTATGAGACACGGCTCACCACTATAGTAACAACTAAAAAACTACAAACATTTATTAATCGTAGCTTGCATAATACATACTACGCATCAACTGGCCCAGAACTATATCAAACCAACGACTGTGGGAAGTTTGCGACAAAGGCAAGTTGAAAAAGAAATCCCGAAGCGCAAGAGTTGTGTCATACGCTACGTAAAAATTTCGAAGAAATCCCTCACTCAGTACTTGAGTGCAATCCTTAGACTCCGAGCTAGAGGCAGGCCAAAAATGACAGTGCTGGCAGAAACCCATAAATCAATGAGCGAACTCCGTGCAATAGCAAGAAATAGGGACAATTAGAAGATGTTTACCAAAAGAAAAAAAGGTAATAAAAGTAATAAAAATGCAATTTATGGTCAAAATATAACCGCTGCAGCTATCTGATATAGGATTTACATTTCCTTGCAACAGAACTTGTAGTTTTAGCCTTAAGTTATCACAAGAAATGATATAATTGCTTTGTCAAAATACACTGCATTGTATCTTTTGCAAATTCGAAATTTAAATCATCTTTGATTGGGACTCAAAGATTTTCTATAAGACTTTTTAACCGCTCTAGAATATGGCGAAAGGAAAGACAATCGTCACTATAAATAAAAAAGATTTACCGGTTTAAGAACAGAGCTTTTACATTTGATTTTTGTACGGATGTAATTTTTCAACCATGGCTCATGGCGATAGGTGAATCAGCTAACTGGGCTTATCAGTGCAGATTATACCCTTCCAACTTTCACAGGAAGATCTTTGGTAATAGCAAAGTGAGCTTGATTTAAAGTTTTGTGAAAATATTTATTGATTTATGAAATTATATATAGACAGTATCTAAATAATAAAAAGTGGAAAAATTATGTACATAATTTTAATATTCTCATTTTTCTCCTCTCCTTAACATAGCGTACATTTAAAATTTTAAACTTTAATAACCATATTCGTTTATGTAAACAAGTCTCCTAATCTCTAATCAAAAATGTGCAGTAAACCACGCAAACAATTAAGGCCAGCATTGCCATAGCCGCTCTCATCTGTTGTACAACTCTCATAGGCACGTCGCATCTTTTTAGAATAATTCTTGGGATTGCTGCGTTCACTTAATTGCACTGGCATTTTGGCAAACTTCGCACGAGGTTGGCGAAATGTTTGCAACAAATTGATTTGTTCAGCTGTTAGATTCTTCAATTTTTTACCTTAAAGAAAATCAAAGTCAAAATCATAAAAGTCTCCCTTTGCCAGCACCTTAAATAGACATACCTTTCAGAGCATCATAGACCAACGAGGTCTCTATTGGAGGCAGCAACTCTATGCGCCCACAGCAACCTCTAAACTCCGTAAGCGTCATTTTCAGATAACGCGGCAGCAGGCATAAAGCTCCCAGCACATAACGCCGATTTTCCGCTGTTGCAGGCAGCTTTCGGCGTGTGCATTCGGCCAAGCTCCAGGATGCCAAACATTCGTACAGGGTAATTTCGGAGCGCAGCTGCAGTGTATCACGTTTTACTATCAGCTGCAGCTCCTCAAAGCGCAACTCGCTGAATTGTGGCCGCATAAGCAACTCCTCGGCCTTCATATCAATCAGCTGTAGCGTATTGTGCAGCAAAATTATGCCATAGTCCTTACTAGGAAATGTATTCGTGCTGCATTTGAGATTTTTTTGAGAATTGTAGGTCTTGAGTTCTTGTTGTGCAGTCGCTTGTGCTTCTTTGGTTAAAGATGTGCACTGATGCAGCCATACAGACTTAAAGATATCCAACACATTGGAGCATGTAAGATTGAGATCCAGTTTTGTTGCGCAATAGATTATCTAAATGAAACATAAAGTAAATATTGCATAAAAATTATGCTGTTTATGCTTACCAAGTCCGGCTCACTATTGCGCTCAGCCAATTCGAGTAAGTTAAGCAAATATCTATGATCACGATGACTTATGCAATGCTTTTCCAGATAATGCACTATAAGCTCAAGATCTGCTTGAACATCGCTCGACATCCGGTCATGTTGACTATTCAATCGATTGCTATTGGCTTTGGTATAGCTGGGCTTAGCTAGCTCTAAACTGCGATGCCGCAACGTTTCGCGTTGGCATTGCATTAAATAGCGATCAGCGTCACTGATTACATTTTCAGAGTTCGCATCGCTATCATAAGACATGAATAGATATGCAGGCGGGGCACTGGGTGGCGGCGATCTGTGCTGTGCCTTATCATAAGCAGCAGCATTGGCATCAAGTTGAATTCGTAGACCCATATTAGAAGGTATTTTATGAGATCTTAACGTTTTCTATAAAATAATACAAATAACGCAGCTCTCGATTGCAATTGATTGAGTCCAGACCTTGCGCTAAAAGATAATGTAGTCCTAAGCGCTGTGTGACGACAGCTTGGGAGTTTTGTAGATAGCTGCAAGATAAAGCCAAACACCAATATGGTGCGACATTAGTCATTTGGAAATGAATTACACCATAACTGACTATATAACCAGTTTTATTAGCTATTAAAAGTTCATTAGTTTTTTGTTTCTTTTTATCTAATCTATTAATTGGCGCACTTTCAAAAGCAAATCGGTTAATAATCATCTTTGATCGGTTTTTTCAAGAGCTTTTCAATTAGAAATGATACGAGTTGTACATCATTTATGATTGTTCTATGCATTTCACATGCATATTAGTTTAAAATGTAGGCAATATTCGATTATAAAAAATATTTGTCTGACTAAAAATAATTGCTCACAGGGTTTGACACACAAATATTCTAAGGCACTCTTTGCCCATGTCTAGACTAGAAGATATATGTATAAGGTAAAAATAAAAATAAAAAAGTGGCTAACAGTACGATCTCACTCGAAATACATTTTTAAACTATTACTTGACTTGGTACATTAAACAATAGTGCAATCCCAACACTTGATCGCACGGATTAGTATTACATTGATCTTTTCCTTGCTTCGTTTTAATATTTTTCATTTTAAATAAATAAATTAGATGAATAAATAATGTAAAAACCGACATGACATTTAAAGGGTGATTTTTTAAGTTATTTCTAATTTTTGAGTATAAATATAATTTATTGATTGAAGGCTACTTGCCGAACTGGCCTGTCAATGGGGCCATTGTTGCGCATGCTGCATGCCACGTCGAGGACTTCCATTTTGGGAAGAAAAGGTATATCACATCATCTTCTTTCAGCGAGCTCTAGCCAATAATGCAATAATACCCATTGGTAGTTCTTGAAAGTTTTGTGGCTGCTCATCAGTGCAAATCCAGCAAATTTTGCTTTATTCACTTTTCCATTCCATCAGAAATGTGCTTGCGAAAAATGAGAGAAATAAGAATTGACATTTACCCTAACGAGCATGCATTTTGTTAATAATAATAAATAATTTATAAGTTTGTAAGTCGATTTATGGCTTAATTTACAGTAAACTGATTGTATTTGACAAGATCATAAGGAACGTAAACGGCGTCAGTTGTTAAAAACATTATTGTCGAAAAAATTGTTTTACAAAAAATCACCCTAAATTGTAACTATTAGACTTTTGGAAAAAGTGAATATACATAAATATATATACATATATATCAATCTTTATAATTTTAACTGAATATTAAAATTAAATTTTTAACATTTTGCTTATTGAAACAATGCAAATAGTATAATTCAAAAAATTCTTGTATAAAAATCAACAGATATATATCAAAAGGATTTTTTATGTATCACTTTTTTGTCACAAAGTTCCAAACGCCATAAATATATATTATAAACACAAATTTTCTAATATCTTAAGCTCCAAGTGCCACATGATGCATTGCTCATCATATTGCACTAACTCCTAATGACAGATACACCCAACGAAAGTAGACTATATGATAGCGATAACGATAATGTCCGTGCTTGTCTTGGGACAGTTGATACCTAATGTTGACATTAAGTTATCTGTTGGGTACGCAATTAGACGTTGATTTCAAGCAAAAATATTAAAAAAAAAAATAGTTTCCCCAATTGGCACTGCAATAAAACACTTAATAAATTTAACTTATCGTTCAGATGAACTTTATTTATTATTACGTTCATAATGGTAAGCCATAAAACATATATATATACTAAATAGTGACTCCCCATTAATGAAAGGCCTCTTTGTATTTCACACAATCCCAAATAAATATTTTAAATCTATAATTGGACTGTTATATCCAATAAAGTGTATTGTAAATTTTACGATTGTAAATAACAGGGGTTCACCTCTGCGTATGAGTAATATTTTGATGCTTATACTTTTGCTTCTAATCAAAAATTGATTGAATGCAACATTTAAAGACTGATTCTAAAAATATCTTACAAAATCAAATGAATAAATTAGCTGATAATTCATAGAGCGAAAGATTAAGAAAGTTTAAATTTGCACTTTAAGTTTCTTTTCATATTTTTTATTCTCGGGATATCCATAAAGAAACCCCTCTTCAATACCTCAAAAAAATCAAAAATCATTATTTATAAAGAAATTAAAACCAAATTTGGCAAGAATCGATAGAATTAGCTATCGGACACGATAACTATGTAATGCATATACAAAATTATCAAAAACAAAAGAAGTAATTTGAAACTTTTTAATACTACAACATTTCTTCTAAGCGCAAGTATCTCTAATTCTCTTCTATAGAGTGGTTGGCGTTATGATACTAGCCCATAGCTTATCTTCCCCAATGGTGCTCTTGAACCTTTACACTTTTCACTACCAACATTAATGGGTAATACTATCTAATTTTATTTTTTTATAACCTTGCACTTCTTACATTTTATGTACATATGTTGTTAAATTGTTGTACATATACGTTAGCTTATCGCTCGCTAGACGCGTTCATCAATCAATCAAAGCGATTTATTTTCGTTTGTTGTTTATTTTAGATATGAACATGGGTATCATTGAACGCGTCTGTTAACTACTAGTTCACATTTTATTTTTTTTTTTTCAATAATATTTTTATTTTTAACACAATTTCTGCAAAGTATTATTATATGCTTTTATATTTTTTACTAATATGCTTAACGACAAGTACGACGATCCGGCCGCTTCAAGTTAAGAACTTCGAATGAGCCGTGCACCGAAATACTTTGGCGAATAGGCCATGTGCTTTGGTGAGCGTAAATTTTATAGTTTTTGTGCTGTTGACTAAGACATTGACACAGTGGGAGTAAGATCCATAAAAATTTTGCCATATAGATGTTCTATGGTTTAAGTACAAATTAAATTGATCTAAAGTTCGAATATTACAGCGTTACCCAGTTTGTGTAAATTTCGTATTAAATGACAAGTTAAAAAAAAACATATATGTAGATATATGTAAGAATTTACAATTAAATGTTGATTTAACTTAAATATTCCCAATTTTTGCGGATCATTGATGTACAGATATTGTAGCTTTGCAGAATGCTTTGTCGATGAGCGATAAGATATTAATAAATCATTCATTGTAAGCTAACGTTTCGAATTCAGGAAAAATTCTTGGAAACCAACAAATTTTTCCTGCTCTCAGTAGGTAATAGCGAAACTTTCTACGATAATGACATCATACAAAAAGGAAAGGTGTTTGAAGTAGCAAATAAACTCTAGTATTTTCTGCGACATAAAAATTACCTAGAGAATTGAAGCAAGCTATATACAAGCTTTGACGAAACTTAATGATATTAAGAACAGACGGTAGCTCATCCGCCTCTATATCCCAAAGTCGTATTTCTTTCAAAATCTCAACCAAAAAAGCGATTGCTGAAGATTTACCTCAAATGGCATAACCTTTTTAGATTGCACAAATAAAACGTGAATCGGTGAGACAAATGAATATTGGAATTAAATGCCAGTCTGTGATGATATGGTCTTGGATGGGAATGCTTGCCTAAGAACGCTAAAATCGCATTTCCTCCAACGTACTCAGGATATTGGAGGAATATATTATTTTGAGAGAAGAAAAAGTTAAAACCAATCAATTATATTATGTATTATATCAATAGAAAGAGTATTTGGTCTTAGAAATAAAATATATTATTATTCAAATTATAATTTTTGTTTAAAAACTTAATATTAAGAGTAAGGCTGTGCAGGCCTTCGACTTGTTAAAATAAAAAATAACCATTTCATATTTGAATAAGTCTCAAATGCGAAACTCTGATTATTTTTATTCTCTGATTTTCTGACCACTATAAATAATAAAAAAACAATCGAATTGCCAATTTCTGTAATAAGAACTTGCGTAAATATTGGCCAGAAAGTGAGCAGCAGTCTGGCTCCCTATACAATAGCATAAAAAGGGTATATTCAGTTATTATGTAAAGTCGGAGACCGTCCAAAGTTAGCCATCAATGCGACTGAAGTGGTTGACCTATCCATTTTTATCTCTTTGCCTGTATGAAGGCCTAGATCTCTGAGATGGCAACAGCTAGAACAACCAACTTTTCGGAAAAATTTGTTGTTATCCCAGGAATGCAAGTTTATTTTAATTTCTACGGTTTTAGGGTTAGGGCTTTTTTTTAAATAAATCATAGCTACAACTATATTGCTTACTCAAATTTTTTAGTCCTTTAAGAAAAAATTTCCCAATAGAAAAGACAACATTCGCAGCTGCATATTTTAATTATTTTGTACATATTTATTTTATATGTTATTATTTTATAATATTTATTACTTTTTATTAAAATTTAATGTTTATTATTGTTATAATTAACAAAACATTGCACTTAAAAATTTGGATATACAATAGTTGTTGCTACAAGTAGACCCCATAAATAATTTGACTTTGCCTATTTTGCACACAACTTTAATGTTTTCAAATTATTGACTATATTAATTTTTTTTTTGATTTCCTTCTTAGTTTGTAGTGATTCGTATTATTATGTTTTCGTTTGAGCTATTCGAAAATAGACTCATAATGGTTAGAATTGTGAACAAATATTTGATTTATATCATACTTTGTACAGATAAAACTTTTTACATTTAACACACGGCAACTTTATTTGTTAATATTTTTGCGCTTTGTCTTCAAATATTTCATATAATTTTTTAACTTTTTTTTTGCTAATTTCTCGCTAACTTACTGCTGCAACAAATTAGTTTAACTATTTGTTTTTAATTTTTAATATTTTCAAAGCAGAGAGACATTTAATATACTTTTAAAAGTGTTTTCATTTAAAAAAATTTGTTCCTTATAAATATAGTTTTTTCTTTGACTATTTTACTTAACTGTTTTTATTTTATGTTTTAAATTTTATTGTTTAGAAGCAGCCTGTAAGTTAGTTTAATGACGGTTTCTAGATTGATTTTTTTGTTTGTTTTTAGTGCTTTTTGTAACTGGCTTTTGTTACTTTTGTTTTGTTGGCCTTCATTTTGATTTGTTTTTGTTGTTTTTTACATAGTTTTTTCCACGCAGAACTTTCAAATCAATATATTTTTTTATAATAGAATAGACATCTATCTCTCTTTTATATGCTGTGCTTACATATAATGTGTAAAATTACAAAATATATATAAATATTCTTGTAATTTAGTCATACAATTACATTATGCAATATTATATATATATATATATTTATGTATATATAGTCATAAGTTATATATAAAGTCATCATTTTTATAATCATAGCAAATATATCTTAAATTCTCTCTATTTTGACTTTTCGCTACTTAAGTTTATTGTACATACAATACATACAAGCAAATGGAAACTAAAATTCATTTTTGGTATGAAACAATTTCCAAATGACAACAAACAATTAATAAACAAATTTTTAGGGGATTTTTAATACCGCACCCTTGCTCCTTCTACTGATACTCATCATCGCTGCTAAGCAGCATGGTCTTCTCATTGTAGTTTTGGCTTATGGTGGCCACTCTCTGGCCACCCGGCATAAACTTGCGCTGATTTCCAAGCGTTTTCGATGCCACACAGCTGCCTCCAGTAGCCACCGCATTGTAGCCACCACCGCTGGCATTTGTGCCACCTGTGCCTTGAGTCATTTGTGCCGCATTACCGCTACTTGGATCATCTGGATCGTAGGAGGATACGCGTATGCCACGCGAATTCTTGCCACCTGCGCATGAATGGATTATGTATTATTTATTTAATTTTTTTCAAATTTATACTTTAAAATATATACAAAGTTAAGCAAAAAGCTTTTAAGCTAATATATACTTTACGACAAGTCCAACATAGTAAAAATAGTAATAAATCTAGTTTACTTTACATTTTATATTTAAGACAGTTAAACGTGGAATTAAAAATGTTTACTTGAAATTTCTGAGCCGAATAAGCTCTTCAATGTACTTTTCTTGCTATACAAGTTGAGATTTTTCTAAGTTTGTTTGTGTAAGCAAGTGTTGTTTTACTAATACTCGTCGAATTTTGTTTTTATTTAAAAAAATTATTGAATACAGCGACAAACTAATTAAAAAATATAAATTAAGTTTCTATCGCTACAAATAGTTTCGATTGGCGAGATAATTGTTACAAAGCAATAATTTGTTTAAAACTTGATTTGTGTCTAATCTTAAAATATATTTCGGTTTCTAATAATTTTTCTGTCAAGTATTATATTAGAACAAGAATGAAATGACAGTCAAGATACACAGTTTGTTTACACAACCAAAAGTGATCTTCACAAACAACTGTCTTGGTTTTTAAATTTAACGACTTTGAACATTTAGCAAATTAAAAATGTTGCATACTTTTAGTTGCTACTCAATTTAAAGCTACTTGCTATGTATATGGAATTACTTTAAAGCTGGTAACTCTAAAACTTACTCATATACAATTGCTGCTTGCTATAATCTATTTAAACTGTGAAAATTTACTGAAACTTGTTGAATGTTTTAAAGTTAATTAATTAATTTAAAAACAATTTGAAATTCCAATTTACGCTTGTAATAAAAAATAATTGCCACAACAGTTAACTCCAGTGCGATAAAGCAAAATCTCTATTAATGTTAAGGTTTAAAGATCTTGTAATATATGCTTCTAATGAAGGCATGTTTATATCTTGTGCTTAAATGGCCAATCTGAAATGTAACTCCAACGCTAAGCTAAATTTACATTATGGCGGAGAGACGTGAAATTAAGCAACAGCTGATATGCCACCATCGACTGAAACCCCCAAGATTGGGGAAGACGCATATCAGAAACAGGCGCTATGTAGCTAGGCTGGAGCGAAGTAAAGATACTAACTCAATACAGATTCTTGGCACTTTAGGACTTTTATATATAAGTTCTAACAGTCTTCAAGCCTAATTTGAATAACTAAATTCGTTGCTTTCTGCAATTAAGTTTTTTATGCAATAAAATAAATAATAATACAAAAATACATACAAATGCAGCATGATGCATTTTTTGAGTAGCGACTAAAAGTATGCTTCAGTTAATTGACATGCAACACTGTTGCTTTTTAAAAATGCTCTAGTTATTTTCAAGATATTGTTGTTCTTAATTTTTGCCAATAATCTACAAACTTATAAAGTGTTTCAACTCCTTAATGCACAAAAATAGAATATTCTATATTTGCATCGCGATCATCGAAATTTTCAGATTTCATCATGACTAACGAAAATCAATAATAATTTTGTGTGGTGGTGAACACAGCTCAAACTTCTTTTCGTTCGTAAATCGAGTATTTAGTATTTATGTTCACAAAATTTTGAAAAGAAACCAGCAATAAATGAGTTGCGGCTAAAAGTATGGTATGGTCGAATTTAACCATCAACATATTTTGTACATAAAAGTTTATTAGCAACTTCATTTTAAACTAATAATGCATAATAATTACTTTTAAGTTAGACAAAACTTGCAGTTTACAAGACAGTTTCTACAATCTCATCAAGCAATTATATAAAAATACAATCATTTCCAGCAAACGATTTCAAATAGCGTCTAAAAGTATGCTGCAGTTTTTATGTCACAGCTCAGCCGCTTTACGTTTCTATACTCTTTGCTGCTTTTTATACAAATTGCTTATGTAACTAATATTTGAGATAATTCATTTAAATTTAAATAAATTAAATTTCAGCAGATGACATTTCTTCTACTATGTTTAATTAATCTATTGCAATAGTTGCACAAAACAAATACAAAATTAGCAGCAAGTTATTTTTTGCCAGCAACTGAAAGTATGCTATGCTTTTTATGCTAAATTTTAAACATCAACGTTCATTATGAAATACCTATACTGTTTAATATAAAATTACAACTTTGCTGCTTTTGAATTTATTATTTTATTTTTTTTTTTACTATTTTTGCCTGAATGCTCATTCTACTATTAAAATTTAGTAACCTGTGTTGAACACAAATGAAGCTTATTTTCGTTCTAAGAGTCACCTTTTTCAAAATTATGGCTAATAACTTTTCAAAATAATTTAGTAAATCACAAAATGATTTGAATCTACTTTTTATTTGATTTTTAATATTTCTCATTCTACTACCAAATTTAAGCCTGTGTACCATAGTACCATATATCATGTTATAATTTTTTGGTAACGACTAAAAGTATGCTATACTTTCTGCAACATTTTTCAAATTTCAACCGTTGACATAACTCACCAGTTGGCACATAAAAAGTAAGCCTTTCCAAAACGATTTGTTCAAAAACACGTACGTTTTATATTTTATAGAAACTTATAACCTTTAAAATGGTTACGTTTAAAAAATCAGTAAGATTTCAGTTTCTCTGTTCGATTTATTGTAGCTAGCGACGAGTCGCAAATCAGAAGTATCAAACTTTTGAGAGCAAAGATTTACATATTGTTTATTTATACAAAATAAGAAAAACACTAAATATTTCTTTGGAAAACGTTTGCAGCCTCAGTTCTTGAATTTTTCTTTTGATGCGATTGCTTTGGGAATATTACTTCGTGTTTGTGAACAAAAGCTTTCAAAATAAAGAGTAACTTTGCCTACTCCGCTTTCGAATTCCTAATTTAAATTGCCTACAATAACTATGTTGATTTTAAAAATTTGTATATATCTTGTGTATTTAATTTAGCATATTTTATACTTACAACTAGGCGAAGGAGTAAAGAAATATATATACATGCTGTTAGACAAAAGAAAAACATGCAAAGCAAGGCATTTGTTTTAAGCTTAAATTAGCATTTTATTTATATAGAAATACACATAATTTAAAAATATAGTTTTTTTTTACAAATATTGATACTTTGTAACAGTTACAAAAGTTTAAAAACACGCGCAAAATAAACACAAAAAAAAAACACGAGCTTAGAATTGTTTTTATCACAAAGGCAAAAATAAAAATAAAATAAAAAATTTAAATTGTCATTATTATTATTATTTTTGTTTTTTTTTTTTTTGGTTCTGTGCATTTTCATTTGCTTGATATGAGTGTTTTCTTTGAGTTTTTTGCTTGGAAACAATATACAGCTAGTTAGTTGGTACTATAAATGCATAAGTTAAGCGGAAACCTCGCAATTATACAATTATATTTAGAATTTCAGTTTACTTTAAATTTGACGACCATTTCATAACTAGTGCTTAGCATTTAATTTGATTAGCATATTGAAGGTCTCAGCATTTCTTTGAAAAGTATAAACATTTTGTAGATCTCTATTAATTAAAGAGCAATGCTGTTCGCATGCGGCCATAAACTTTAGCTACTGGCTCGCTTCGAACAGCTTATAATAGAGTTATGCCCATGGTCAGGGTCAAGGAGTATAAAGTTATTTTAAATTTCTTTATAAACATTTTGTTTAATTCGCTACGTATATGTAATTAGTTATGTTACTGTATTGCCGTTTATACAAAAAATTACAAATATAATAAAATCTTTGTTTAAAAAATACATAATATTATACATAATATTATTCATATGGTACATACAGTTTAATTGCATATTTGTATTGCTAACATTATAATTTAATATTTTTATGTATATATATATAGAATTTGAAAAGTAAGCTTAAAATTAACATACGACATAAATAGTACACATAAAATAGCAGCATAAAAAATCAACACAAATCCAAAAATATAGCAATACGCATGGAATTATCTTTTTGCATGGGCGGCATGTGAGTTTTCCTCAATTTTTGTTTATTATTTTTTTGTGTAAGTAACTTGGCCTAAAATGTAATCAGTTTCAAGTGTTTTGCGTGTCAATACAACAAAAAGGCAACTGTGGCATTGTGGCAGACTGCTAAGTACACTTCTTTTTTGTTTAACTTAAGCTAGCTGATTTTGTTTTCATATTATTTTATTTTTTTTTTTGGAATAGTTATTAGTATTATATTTAGTAGCAGTTTCGCTTCGCTGTCTGTACATTGTTTAGAGTTTTTCGTAACGCTGAGCTGAGGTTACTTCTGCAAAAAGATAGAAAAAACAGAAAAGAACAAAATAAAACGAAATGGTAAAACTTAATTGGCTGAATATGAGTTGCAAAATAAAACAAAACAAGTACATATATAATATATATATATATATATATATATAGGGAGAGAGAGACAAGCACAAATAACTACTGACTAACGTGCAAGAGAGAATTTATAGAAAATTTTGCAGGCAAGAAAAAAAAGGGAAAACCTTCAAACAAACTAATGAACTTTAGCTTACCCGAACTGTATTGTGTGTATTGTTGGTACTGTGGATGGAAATTATGTATAGCATCTGTCATAATGTCCTTTGGATTCATCGTTTCCTGCAATTGCATAAACATAGTTGTTACTTTTTGATAAAAAAATATGTGTTTGTGATGAATAAATACTTTTAAGCTGCTGGAAATCGATTGCATTGTTACAGAGCGTCCATGACCCTCACCAATGCAGCTGCGTGCATAAACCTGAAAATAAGTAAAAAATATATTGCATGAAAATATAATTTTATGTCAGAGCTTACAACTCTGTATGATCTTACAAAAAGCGTATAAAAATGTTTACGTATTCAGAATATATTGTATACATGTATGTTTGAGTTTCGAGTGCTGTCGATCCAAAGGGTCAATTGCTATCAATTTTTTTAATTGTCGATGTTTAACTTTTTATTCATTTACATCTTCGTATTCCGACATCTTATAATTGCCTAAAATGAGTGGTTTATTGTACACTGTTTACCAAGATAATAATTATAAATAAATTAAGCTCCTTCTAGGAGCTTAAGGTTTCAACATAGCACTTCCACCTGCCCCTATCTGTACCAATTGGTCGAAGCTAGTTAGACAATTTGCCAGTTTCCTTCTGAACCGTTCTTCTTCAAATGGTTTGGGCTCGACCGAAATATGACTGGTGAGGACATACTTTGCGAAAAGCCTATTTATGTTACCAATATACCACCATTTAATCCATCTTTGACTTTGTTTAAAAACTGTCGCAGTTGTTAAAAATAAAGACATTATAGAAAGTCATAATTTTGTCATTGGAACTTTGTTTTCTAAAAAATAATCTATATAAAAAATATATCCATAATATAAATAAATCATTTATTTCAATATAAAAGATCAAATTAGATATAATCATCATTTAAAGAAACCCGTACGCACTAATGATAAAAATAATACTTTTCATGTGTTTTGAAGCCCACAGTTCTACTTTTACCAGGAAATAATTAAGTCAATTTATGCCTCTTCTATCTATGCGTTTGCCCTCTTACTCTGCTAGCTCTCGACTTCTGAATCCATTCACAATGAATACCACGATATGGCTGGATCTCAATGTAAAAATTATAGCTTGGCACCAAGAACAGATACCGCTGTTGCTTTGAAGATGACATAACATCTGACTACTTAAATTTACAAATCAATAACAATTGCAATTTTTATAGCAATAGTTTTATGAGCCTTACATCAATAAAACCTATCACTTTGCATGATCTGTTCAATTTTAATACTACTCAGGCGGTTGAAGCTATCAACTCCGACAGCGTTAAGTCTGTATCAAAGCAATTCCTTCTATTCGACATTTGAATTGGAGTCCATTATCCGAATATCTCCTTATGCTGACAGACTTTGGCTTCTAAAACCTCACAAAATGAATAACCATAGAGCACGACATGGACTACTATTCCTGCATTAACTATCGCAGGCTTTTATTGTTTTAATCTTTTTAAAAAAGTTACATTTAGCTGCTTCTACAGTAACTAGTAATTTTTATGCATAAACCCTACCGATTTCTATATCTAATTATGCTTTGCTAATTACAATAACCTATATAAGGGAGTAACACTTCTAATCGTTCCATTCAATGCATCACTTCTTGAATTCTAACTTCTATTTTTTCTTTCTATTTTAGTTTTAATTGCCAATTAAGATCAAATGCTCTTTCTTATAAAATAAAAAAATAAATAGAGCTAAAAAAAACGACAGCCACGACAATGTTTTTATTTTAGCATTTGTTATCATGTTTTATTCTATATTTAATCTCGAGACCTTAATATGATTTTCACTTAATGACATACGTCAGAAACTTCTAATATTGTGCATATTCTTCATTTAAATCAATTTTCTAAAGAATTCTTGAATTGTGTAAACTCAATCAAAATATTGGAAATATATGAAAATCGATTATAAATGTATTTATAATAAATTTTTTCAGCTTAAAAAATCGGCAACCAAGTTTCCGACCGTAAACTGAAACAAAGAAATCGCACGAGCAGTGCTTATCTGAATTTAATGATTTCATTTTTACAAGATTTACAAGAATACTTCCAAAAGAATTGGAATTACTTTTTCTTTATTTGGACAAAGCAATCGTGCACTAAACAGCTGTTTTATTTTCTAAAACTGTGTTCAAGTGTTAAAAGTTCCAAAATAAAAAATATAAGTTATTTAAAATTAAGTTTTAAGCAATTCCTAAAAGAGAAAAGAAGCTGGAATTTATGCATTTAACTGCGCTACTTAAGATCTTATAAATATTTCGTACTTAAGATTAAAACGATAAGATGTCATAAAATTAAAAACAACCAAATGTAAGTGTGTATTGTGTAAACCTGCATAGGGAATTACAACTACCAGAAACCTGTACGAAAAACCAGTTTGATGAGAAAGTAGTGCAATAATAATGACAATATAATATATTGTTGTATGACTAATACGCATATAAGTCATAACTAATGTGCCATACAATGACAATAAACACGTTCCAGCTTTTAGCAAAGAAGAAAAAGTCATCAAGTCAGCTGCTGGTAAACAAGAACATGTTTCGTGGCACTTCGTATCTTATCAACAAAAACATCCAAAACAACAACAAAACCTTATAACAAAAACTATAAAAATTTGGGCAACAAAATTCACTTACCTGATAGGGGAACGCATAGCGCAGCGCAATGGCTGCAAACAGCATTTCAATGCATATGAAAAAGTTTTGATAACCCGCCGAAACTGTACCAGCTTCAGATGTGACAGTGCCTGCACTGTCTACAATTGGTGAAATAACCTGTGCCTTCTCGAGTATGGCCAAGCCAACGCCCTGCCAAAAGGATAAGAAAATGACCGATTTTATGGTGCAGAATTTCAAGACTGGATCAAATGGCGTCAACAAGTCGCGCGTGGCAAAGTAGAAGAGATACAGGCCATAAAGAGCCAGCGAGACGGAAATATTGTAGATAATTGTGATGTAGAGATAACCACCGCCGGCACTGCATAAAGTAAACAAAAAACATAAGTTAAACAATTTTAAAAGTAAAATATATATATATTGTATATAGCATACCTCCAGTTGCCATCGTGATAGTAACCAAAGGCCTGCAAAAAGATAATAATAAATGCTACCAGCGGCTTGACCAGGCAAAACTGTAGCGTTGCCTGCTTGCAGAAACGCAAAAATCCAATGGTATAGGTTTTGCCCTTTAGACAACATGTGCCATATAGACATGATGTTTTTATGGGTTTGCCGCGTATCTCAGACATAATGTTGCCCTCGCCACCTAGATACTCATAGCACAGCGACAGAAAGTTGTAGATGACAAAGGCTAAAACGAAAAGAAGACAGACAGATGATAAGCAAAGAAAAGTAAACAATATAATATGACAAAAACCACAGCACATTAGTTGAAAAGTCCCCGACCCTAATAAGCGCCGAGTATGAACTCGAGTTCAAACAAATAATCACGCAAAAGGCGTGAAGAACAAGAAAATATATGTAGGAAGGCTTTTCTACTTTAGTATAGGTTTACGTTAAGAAACAATAAATATTAGCAAGCTGGTATGCATTGGAGATGAGTTGGTTTCACAAACTAACTAACTAGAACTTATAGGGTATCCGCGGATTTACAAATCTTTAACTACTTCTGAAGACTTATAAATATTGAGTTGCTACCAACTGCTACTACAGCTTTAGGCGCGTTTGTGGATATACAAATTTCAAGTTGCTGCTCTAAAAGGTTCTAAAGGTTTAAGCGCTTCAGTAGATTTACAAATCTTTAGTTGCTGCTAAACGCTGCTACAGATTCGCTACCCTACGAATTACAATTGCCTTCAACGCTTATAGTATTTAACCGATCTTAGCACTCATGCTAGGTTTGTTTTGATGTAAGCTACTGAAGTAAGCCTTAAGATAGCCAAACATCTGTGACAATTCAACTAACGTTTGATTATGTCGATCAGCACAGGATTTATCATGTCATTGACGCACCTTCATAACAATCGCGCACCGTAAAAAAGTATATATAAACATTATCCGAATTGAAGAAAATCAGACTGATCCATGAGTATGTTGCATAGATGGGCACAATAAACAATATGCGTACGATCCAACGCTGTTCCTGTGGATTTGTATACCAGCGCAAATGCTGATAGATCTGCAAAAGGAGCCAAAGCATACCAGTTAATATCAAGTTTTTACACTCATTATATATGACCCAACAAACACTCACCTGTTGACAAGTGATGAAGAGTGCCGCCCAAACGCAAATACCGGCTAGCACTTGAGCTGTTTTTGTTTGCAAAAATATGCCATCACCGACGTGAAGCAGCGGCTCCAATGGTGTATTCATATCTTCCTCCTGTGCGGGTTTTATTTTTACAACGTAATTCGTATTCGGTTTCAATGTAGTCGCAGTTGCGTTGCCAGCAGCACTGCTGCTCGCATTTAGTGCCGCCTCGATGAGACTGGCCGCGGTTGTGCTCATGCTGTGGACGAGGAAAGGCGGAAAATTAATGACCATTAGCGAGCAAATCAAACAAATTAAGCCAAGTGGCAGTTTATTCACACTTTCGTACGTTTGTGCTACCCTTTATAGTTATCACTATATAGAAGTAAAGTACATAAGTGCTGCGTATATATATACAAGTATATATTTATATATATATATATATGCTTTTCACAAGTTTACACAATGACACAGAAACATAAGCACGCTATGTTTTTTTTTTTTTATTTCTAACTAAGCGAATATAATAAATGGTTCTATGAACGCCCAAATTGCAGCCAAAGAAAAGCAGATAATGGTAATAGCTTCAATACACAATGTAGTAAGCGTGAATACCCTATACTAAGTCCAATTAAATGAGGCAATTCGTTAAAACAGAAACAATCCAAAAATGTGGGATTTCTTTCAAGCAATCTTCAAGAGACGTATTAACGCTTAATTGGACACCAAAAATGTAGGTTGCTGGATTAGAAGAGATATTCAGACCTCTAGCCAACATACCAAATATTAACTCTTCTACCGACACACAGCTAGGTATTTTTCGTTTTAAAATTTTCCGATTTGATACTTATTTGAAAGAATCAACCATTCGATGCAATACGGGGCCACAAATCGGCACATTCCTTGCCAACGCGTGCGGTAATAGCCGAAGCCTTGATTTTGCCATTGTTGTTGGCTATAACTTCGGCATTGTCCACAAAGTATAAAAAATCATCATCCCTCATTCTAAAGGGTTTGCGTTGCCGCATCACCATGGCAGGTGATTCCTCAATTCCGGTTTGTCTTTCTTCACTGTGGCAACAACAATGTCACCAACACCAGTAGCGGGCAATCGGTTCAAGCAACAAATAAAATCGAAAAGTCCTTGTGGAAATCACCAACTCGTGCCGACACATGGACCTTGCTGGACCCTATATACCTAGTAAGGAAATGTATGAATTATGAAGAAACCCAGTTTATGAACATTCAAAAAATCAAGATACAATTTATGTCTCAAATGCGTGCCAATAGTAGAGCTCGCATATAAATTTTTGGTAATTCCATTTCTTATGTTCAAAATATAATCATATGTATTCAAATAAAGGCGTTTTTGACCTTTTCGCACACACAGAAAGTAGAACAAATGATGAAACATTTTGATAAGGTAAAAGGTAAAAGGTAAAAAACATACATACTTGATTTAGATATCTATATAAGCTCAAATGCAACTAATTAAATTCTATACAAATGCATATAAAACACATAGGGGCCCAGCGGGACACCATGTGTCTTAGCTAAAAGCTATAAGGAACGGTTTGCATTAAAGTTGCAAGTTCCTCAAGACGGCTAAGATGATGATATGACTCAAATGTAAACATAAAACTGTTGAAGTTCAGGCGGTCGCAGATTTAACCAATACTCGAGGAGTTTCTGTTTCTAGTTGTGTGAAGTTTTATGTGCATTATTTGAATTTTTATTCGTTGTGTTTCTTCAATTAAAGTGCAACAATTTTCTTTGCTAAAAAATGGCATTGTTCTACCGAGTCTGCGTCAAAAGTTATTGGACTTCAAAGTGTTTGCATAATTATTGTATTCACTGTATGTATACGCCAGCTCAGCCACTTGATTACTTCATGCAGAGTATCTCTAGAACGCTTCACACAAAATGTGTGTGAGAAAAGTTTTAATAAAGCGTTGCGACCCAGACTTTTGTACAGTTTTCATGCTGGAATATGGCATAATGCCTTTAAAGACACAAAAAGTATAAAAAAAAATATTTATATGCATATAATTGGGTCAAGCAAATGTGTAGCACAGACGCACCACTACATTAGATCATCGCACACGCAGCAGACCTCACCTCATGCACATAATGGACACGCAATGCGCAGACCCACAACAGAAAACTAACAAGTTTCATAAACTTGAAAAATTCAACAACAAAAAATAGGAACTTTGGCATTATAAATTTTACTTTTTTCAGGGTCAGCAGTAAAACTTTATCGATTAGGTAGCAACAAATCAATAAATAGATGAATGAAATGTCTCCAACACGCGAACTCCAACTTACAAATCTGTAATTAAATATGCATATATGGACGGACGTATTTATACATAAGACTACGTATGCATAAGTATTTTATATAATAAATGCAGCGACAATTGGCGCACGGAATCAAAGCGTTTGGATGCAGTGTTGAGAGTTCGCTGAACCGATATCAAATGTTAATTGAGTTTAAAAATAAATACGATTATACATGCGCACTTGGTATATACAAAACATAAAATGACAGCAAAAAGATGCAGATCTACAGAGCAGTGTTGACTAACGCAATTGTACGGTTTTAAATTATTTTAAACTTCAATCAGAGATTATGCAGTCTTGAGAAATTGCAAGCAACTGTTGTGTTTTTGAAATTGTTAACAAGTGGCAGCCAATACAGCACAACATTAGAATTGTCCAAAAAAACGATAAATAAATAATAAGCAAATAAATATCAAAATGTAAAATTTAGGATATTAAAGTTAATATGCAAAAGGAAAGAATATCCGAATGCCTGAATCTAGAGGCTGTGGCGCATCGTAGCTTTTTTCCGAAAAAATTCAAAAGCACATAAAAAACGTAACAGAATTAAAAAGAAACTTTTCCAGGATTTATTAATTTTGATTTGATTGTTACCGCCTTAAGCAACTAACAAATTTCAGTTTTCATTTTAAACATATTAATTATTATATGCGTCAGAATGAAGACAGTGCAATGCTGACGCGCAACAATTATTCAAACACTTTATTAAAAATTTGAAGCTAATATTGCAATTTGGATGTAAGGAAACTGTGCTGTTTGTACCCTCAACATTGAGCAGCTTACTTAAAAAAAAAAAACAAAATATTCGCAAAAATGTTTTATTTCGCTTCTAATTAATAAAGGCAATGACAGTATACATAAACAATCTCATATCTTTCTCACCTATTTGTGTAAAATGTAAGAAACTTTGACGAAATAAATGCGTTAATATTCAATGCACTTGAAAATATGTATTTTATAAATATTAAGACAAAATGTGAATATATTTTATAGTTATATTGTATTTCGTTTACTTTGAATTTTCGCACTGAAATGCCACTTGTTTTTTCACCTATTTTTTTGGTTGCATACACAGCTGTTGAAATCTACAATACTAAGTTGGAGAGCATTAGACAAACAGAATTTTCCAGAAGCAAAAATCTACAAAATTAAAGTGCAAGACAGAAGTTTCTAGAAACTGAAACAGGAAATCTACAAACTGGAGCAAAAAACGAATAAGTTTAAATCTACATAATTGTAGACCAACAGATTTTCGGATCTCCAAAATAGCTGTCAGCCGGAAATCTACAAAATACAGAAGTTTCTAGAATGTCTCCAAAATACTGACAAGCGGAAATCTACAAAATGGTAGACCAACAAAATTTCTGAGATCTCCAAAATATTGCCAAGCGGAAATCTACAAAAATGCATGACAAAATATAGAAATTTCTGGAATGTCTCCAAAATGCTGCCAAGCGGAAATCTACAAAATTGTAGACCAATAAAAAGATCTTTCGAGAACGTCTCCAAAAAGGTGCCAGACGGAAATCTACAAAAATGTATAGCAAAATATAGAAATTTCTGGAATGTCTCCAAAAATTCTGTGAGTAGGAAATATCCATGATTGTAGACCGACAGATTTTTCGGTCACCAAAATGCTGCCAGCCGAAAACCTACAAAATTGTACAACAGAAGACACGTTTCGACGTCTCCAAAATTGCAGCAAGCCGGAAATCTTCAATTTTGAGAAACAAAAATCGTGGGCCTCCAAAACCGCCTATAAAATGACTGAAGCCGGGTCATAGCAAAAATGTAGCCCAATTGGGCCATATCTCTAAAATAAAAGCCAGACAAACCCAACGTGTACAATATTTATTCTCGGCAGAACATGAATGTGTACACATTTAAATTATCGGTGGGATAGTGTTGAAACACTGGATTTATAAATGTTAAGCTGGGGTGGGCTGAGTGCCTCGACTTTATGTTTTTTGTTAGTTATTTCGTATGATATAAGATGTTTGTCAAGTCTAAGACTGTCATTATTGTTGTTGTTGTTCATCGCTTCACGTTTAGACAGAAGTTGCAGATCCCATGGACGACTTGGAGTTGCGCAGCGATATAGAGCGACGACGAATCTTCTCCGACTCGCGCTTTTCCTTCTTCTGCTTCTTGCGCATGGCCAAAAGCTTGGCATACTCGGCTGCAGCCAGCTTGGAAGCCACCTGGCGTTTCTTAATGATGGCCGACAACTTGCGCTTGCGCTGCAATACAACTGGCGTAATGAGACGCTGAATTTTTGGTGCCTTAGTAGTAGCCTTCTTCTTGTCCGTAGCGGGCAATGGGCGACGCACCACATACTTGCGCACATCATCGAACTTGGTCAAATTATACAACTTGCGAATTTTGCTGGCACGCTTTGGTCCCAAACGACGTGGTTTCATCATGTCCGTCAAACCGGCAATATCTTCCTCACCCTTCTTGACAACAACCAGAGCCAATGCGGATATATTGGCATCCACAATGCAGCCACGCACAGATTTGCGCTTACGCTCACCATCACGACGTGCACGATAGCATGACTGACCCTCATTTAGCAATAGACGCACGCGTGTATTGGTAAGTACACCCTGTTTCATGGGAAACCCTTGCTTATCATTGCCACCGCTGATGCGCACCTTGTAGCCCTTCCATTCGTCACCCAGAGCATCAACATCGACAACTGCACCCATACGCTTATCGTAGAAAATACGCAGCTTATGCTCGTCGGTAACCTCGAATAATTTCTGACAGCCAGTGGCTGGGTAAGCAATGTTTAACTTCATTATGGCTAAGGCAGAGAAAGAAATGCGTTAGATGATGATATGATTAAAATGAAAACATGAAATAATTGGCGATTTCAGATGGTAAAAGTAGAGCAAGGGAACAAATATTCGTAGTTGAGTTTACAAATGTAAACCTTCAAAATTTTATAAAATTGTTTTGCGCGATAAAATATGAAGCGCACATGACTCAGTGCGACAAATGTTTTGTGCTTTTAACATTTAACGCTTACCAAAAGCGCTAACAAGAAACGCAACAAAGATTATAAACTGAAAGCCAATCGTGACGCTAAAAACCCCACAAAAATAATATTAAAAATCTACAAAACGTGTGGCGTATGCGTTAAGGTCTAGTATATCTCTAGCTTTATAAATAAAGTAGAAACGGCAATGGTTGGCAAGCTAAATGGCAAAAACGCAGAAAGCAAAAAAAAAAAAAAAGCAGCAACAACAAGTTGCTGTCAAAGAAGATACACAGAAATGGCCATTGTGGCTATATTGTCGAAGTCTACACAACAAAATAAAAGTCTACACACACACCAAGCAAATGGAGTGGCAGCGGAAGAAAATAGCAATATTGAATAATATGGCCAAAGACAAAATAAAGGAACATGCTAATTATGTGTGCATATTGGCACGACGAGTCGCTGCAAGTTACAGCTTAGCCTTGCGGGGCTTCGACTGGATTTTTACTAAATTGATTTTTGAGCAACTTGGGAGCATATGTACACATGCCTGTGTATGCCAAAGCGAACATCACTGCCCACCAACACGTAAATAAATAAACGAGTTCACGCTAAATGCCAACATATGCGACATTTGTCGTGGATAAAAGAATACCTGCGACACCAGCTTATCACTGCGAAAAACTACAAAAAAAAAAAAACATAAAATTTCAATATTGAAAATTGAACGCTAGCGCACACACACACACATATATATATATATAAACAGCACAGTTATTTCGTCATCGAGTATGGTTTTTTTTTCAGGGAAAACAACTTTTTCGCAGCAGCAACACACACACACACATAAGCACACACATACACAAAGTAATTGCAGCTTTTATTAAATTACCTTTTTTAAATGCAACTTTCAACAATTGGCTTTTGCGTTTGTACAATTACTGAATTAATTCCTTTTAAAACTCGCGCAGCTACGCCTGCTGTTTTAACTTTTTTTCCACCAATTTTCGCTGCGAATGCGAACGCGCACTGCAAACTGCTGTCGGCCGTCGAGTGTCTGCAGTTGTCGTAAAAGGTTTATAAATATATTTATTTATAACGCGCTAATAGTTAACACTTATTATAATGCTTTTGCGTTAATTTTTTTTTTTATTTGTTAACTTTAAAACGCTCGCATAAAAGCATAAAATCAAGTGAAACTACGCACGCCACGAATGTTGAGAATAAAGTGCGTTGAGTTATTTTTTTTGCAGCTTGTGGTTACCCTGAGTACTGCCAAAATGGCAAAAATACCAACAAATTGCTTGCCGATGGGCAGCATTGTACGATAACAGTAGCATCGCACTATCAGTGTTATCGATGTTTTGTAGCTTAAGCAGCGATGTTCTATTAAAATATTAACCAGCGTTGGGAAAACTGTCAAGAAATTATCTTAGCGGGTGGCGCTCATGAGAAGCTTCAGCAGATTATGATGTAGATATATAGATGAAAATGGTTATGTTGGTACGGTTTAGGCTAAAGGTCTTTGTGCAGCGCCAGCAATTTGAGCTATTGTGCATACCTTCGCACTACGAGGGATAAAAACAGCTTCTAGGGTGTGTATGTGCCAAAGACTGCGTCTCCAGAGCGTCGTAGTTGGTGATTAGGTGATGGATGGACTCTTTAACATTATAGCAAAATCTGCAAATATGCGCAAGTGTAAGTGCTCCGAAGAGCAGTATAATAATCATTAGAGGTGCGAACTGATGCTAAAGAAGTTCGCCGAAAAATTTTTATTTGGAATACAAATATAACCGCATGAGAGGTTAAACCAATGCATCATTAAATAGAGTCTAATAAAAAAATTATGAATACGCAATATAGATAAAAATCGTATGTTTTGAGCTAAGAAAATGTGAAGCAGATTCTTCAAAAAATAAATTGGTAAATGCACAAAATGAAATAGAAATGTAACGTTTGAGACAAGACAACGTAAAACATTCTGCCAAAAAAATTGGTAAGCCACATAAAAATATCAATTACCTACATTACTATTACCAATATTAAGTATGTATTTACTAACGAAATGCGTATTTACGTAGACAATATTTTTGAGATCAATGCCATCTATCTATAAAATTTATTAAAGTGCCTATAAAGATAGGTGTACTTCTTTATCCTAAGTTATATGTTCATGATCCTCCTTTTTTCGTGCATCAACGACTCCTAAATTCATGATACATAATTTTAATATTTCTCACTGTATCTGCATATGTCGGATAGATGGCTTCGTAAAAAACTGTCTAAATACTGCCACTTTTAGTCAATATTTAAATCGATCTTCGTGCTAAATTGCGACTATTCGATATTCGCTGGACCAACATAGATATTTATCAAAATATGAAAGCATCGATATATGCGTTTTCGCCAGGTAGATGTCTATCGACGCCATCTTTTTTTACTACACAAATACGCATATACTCGGTGCTTGCTGCAAATAAAAATAACTTTATCTCATTGATAAAAATAACAAATTCAACAAATAAATATTTCATTTAACTAGAAACGAGCTCTACTGTCTTTGTGCATTCGCTACAAATAAGTTAATTGCGTTTTTAATGGTTGTATTTGGTAAGTAAAAGTTCATTGAATACGCATACCAAGTACGTGTGCGCATTCTTGGCGTATTTACTTGCACTCACAAGATTCGCGTAATAATCAAACATTCAAAGAGTTTAATTAGTTACTAAAAACAAAAAGTTCCAAGTGTTTCAACAGTTTGTGATGCCTAACAACATAGAAAACGATGCCAGGCTAGCGCTGCAATGGCCAAAACTACAGTCTGCTACCCGCGCGCTAACATCGATTTTTCTTGCTGTATATGGGGAAAGCCTAATATAAACGCATGGTTTTTATGTATAATAGTGTTAATTTTATTTAGGAATTCGCACACCAAAAACTAATGCAAAACTAGCGCAGCTCAATATTTTAAGCCACGCGAGCGAAATGTGTTCAGATTGCTGCCACCGCCAAACCCATTTGTGCGATAAATGGGTCCATTGTTGTTATACAAAGGCAACGGCGTACTTGGTTGTGGTGTTGGTGGGCCGCGATTAATGCCCAGTCCATTGTTACGCAAGCTAGGCGCAACATAGGGCCTTTGACTGGTTGATATGCCAACTCCAGTGCCTGGCTGTGGCGCCACTGGCTGCTGCGGCACAAACGCGGGCCTTGGTGGCACTTGTGTTGCCACATTTGCTGGCTGCGGCAAATTTACGCCAGCTTGCGCTAGTGGCGGTACCAAAGAATTGACCGACGAGTAGTTTGGTGTATTCGGCGGCTGCTGCGGTTGAGTCGGCTGCGCTTGGGTTTTCTTGTTCAATGATGGTGCCAAATAGGGATGATTGCCACCGCCTGTGCCGCTGCTATTGCTTCTAGGTATGTCATATTTGCGGCCAGATGGTGTAGTTACCGTAAAGCTATTGGGCGGCGGCGTATATGCGCAAGGCTTGGGGTAATCATAGCCATTGGGTAATGCCTGTACGTAGTTATCATAGTACTGCATTACTGTATGCATAGGTGTCGAGTAGTTTACATTGATGAGTGATTCACGTGTACGTATTTTCTTGTCAGCAGGCTCTTTGGACTTGCTGGCCAGTGACTGCATACGTAGTATATTGGCCTCTTTAACATGCGGCAGCAACTCAGCATCACCCTTAATCTTTTCTGCAGCCTCCTCGCTTTGTTCCTTACCTGCAGTTGTCTCCTCAGGTTGCTTTGCCTCTGCGATCTGCGTTGTTGGTTTCTTTGTGCCTTCTGCAGCTGCTGGTTTTTCTGTCACTTCCTTTGTCAAACTTTTCTCATCGGGCTCTGTAGCGCTGGGCTTCTTTCGATTTACAAACTCAAAGAGATCATCTATGTCTGGCACATCAGGCAGCACACCATAAGAATCGAAATTATCGCGAAAAGCATTTGCCCATTCTTCATTTTTATGTAACTCCGGATTAATAGCTAGTTTTTGTTGCTTTTTATTAGTTTCTGGCTCATTAATATTTCCCACGTTTTTTATCACTGTTATAGTCTTGACGCGTGTGCCCTCCTTTGAATCTATGTTTGTGGCTGCATAGCTTAAACTTAAATCTCGCTTAACCGGCTGTGCACGTTCCTCAGTAAGTCTGCTGTGCGGGTATTTTACGTGAATAATGGTATGTGACTTGGATTCGATTACAAAGTCCGCCAATAGCAATAATAGTAATACCAACGCGATTGACTGTAAAAAATTAATGGAAATATATGTTATGATTGGCTTCAGAGTTTCAAATTATAAATTTTGTTGTATGAATCAAATCGTCATTGCGTTAGTAAGGCCTTTGAACGATTTGAGCCAAATATTGACACTTGTTGGGTGTATTTTTTAATTATTATTTGCATTGGCTTGGTAAAATATTATGTTTGGTTACATTCGTTAACTAATATTCAATGCAATCATTTTTTTTAAAATCTTATTGAATTAATGGTTAAGCTGGAATGTCTTTATTTTATAAACATTTTTATTTTATTGTTTTTTCTTATAATATTTGAATTTTTTCCTGAGCTTAGTTGTGAGAATTTTGTAAACAATTTGCCAAAAAGGACTTCCTATGATAAAGGAAAGAATCTATGGAACAATTTTATCATAATATAACATTTAATCCGTAAGTTATACAACAATTTTGATAATAACGCCAATTTGTACCCAAGAACGTATTGTTTACTTTTCATTTTTCTTTCCTGTCCTTTAAAAATCTTTTTTCGATATTTTCTTTTCAAAGCTATATTTTTCTTATGTTAGTTTACCCAAAGAGACTTTAATTATAAGAAGGCATAAATATGTGAACATGTGATGGATTTTTGGTACGAAATCTTTTTTTTAAGGGTAAGATCTTTAGTTGGCTTTATTTGCATAAACTGAATTTTAACAAAGTGTAGCGGCCTTCCGTTCCTCCTTGGAACTATGGGACTTATGTATAAGTACAGCATGCGTGAGTCGCAAGCTTGTGATAATGAGCTAAGTAATTCTCAATTGAAAAGTTGTTTGCATTATAAGATACATCAATCAATACATTAGGTTGTTCTTAAGCATTTAAGCGATAATACTTTTCCATTATTTATTTTGAATATAAAATGTATTTTCATGCCTTCCGAAGTCACTAATTTTTAATTTAGTTCTTCAAAAGAAAACAAAAATTGGATAGTCGAGCGACATGTAGTGGAGAAGACATAACAGTATTTATTCCATATCATCTGGGTGCCAGGTAGGCAATTGTTTTGCGTCTGAACTGGAAAGACAAGGAACTACCAGCATTATTCTTGGAGACAAGAAGAGCTTGCGTATATCTTTAGCTAATTGCAAGCTGAACATACAATTTACTTTACTCTAAAATTAAATCAAACCTGAAATCGAAATACAAACTGGTGCAGCACACAAAAAAAACAAATAAATTTATTCCCCATGTATGTATCTCTATTAGCAGCTGTATGAAGAGAACACGCAGGGAGCTATGGTTTATAGCCGGTATCGTTAATTTATAGAGATTAATTTAGGCAAATAGCGTCTTTTTTTGCTAGCTATGCTTATGTTGCTGCGGGTAATCGAACCACTTTTCTTCGGATTTATAGGCGAGTATGCTACTGCAACGCTACCAACGCACACGAGCCTAAACACAAGGCTTAAAATGACTCACCACGGCTTTTGCAGAAGTAGCGGTGATAAAAAAGAGCTAAAAAGGGTTCAACACAATTTGTCTGTCACTTTTCTACACTGGGATATATAGGACTGAAATTCTAATTCATACTTTCTAACTGAAATAGAAATATTCAAAATGTTGGAACACACATATATTGCTTGCTTAATTTTAAAAACTTCACCATTTTTATTATTAATTAGTTTTTAAACGATTTGTACTTTGACATCTTCATAATATCCACAAATGTAAAGCGTCAAAGGAACCAAGGATATAATTTGTAGCTGGATATTACAAATAGGAGTAATGGGGCTATGCCGACGCGCCTGGCGATGTTGGTCTTTCAAATCTTCATATTTTGATAAGTAATTTGTTTGCCTAAACTTTTGGGAATAAATAACCAAAAACACAGGCTAGCAAGTCATCAAAGCTATGAGAAATTTATTATCCAATTTATCATCGAGAGCACATTGGTGAAAATTACTAATCATACGCTGGTTTCTCTCACGGACTTGCCATGGCACTCGACTAACACAGTTTTTTGAGTCATGGCATACAAGTTTATTTATATTATTCACTCACAGTGGTAAAATGCATTTTATCCTTGGTGCATGCAACCGCACTGACTTAAAGCTGGTTATGTTTACGCGTTAAAATCTTTAGTAACTAAAGCCAATGGGCCAACAATGCTTTTTATATAGCCAAGCGGAAGGAGTTTTCAGAGTTTCCTGATGCTGCTCTATGCTTTGCGCAAATCAACGACGCGTCGTCGCTAATGTCTTTGACACCAAATATAATCGAATCGACTAACGAACCGAAACTGGACGAGATCACAACCTGTGTTGTTGCTGACTCCTGTCTGCCATATAATACAAGCTTTAGATTTATTTGTATTGTGTCTGGCTGGCTATGTTTGCCTAAGCGCCGTTTGAATTAAACTGCATAATCGCTTGCCAATTACGTCTAAAACTTTCAACAGGTTTTGAACATTTCATTTTTGGAAGAAAAAGTTTTTACGTTTCGTTTGGCGACAAAATGCATTTGTTGCATGTGCACCTCCGCTCTCCTTACAGGCAATTGACTGTGTCTAATGAGGAAATAAAACGCACATTATTTCGAGATTGTTTGCAAACACCATTTAAACATATTTTATATAAGTTTGTGTGATGCATGCTGCAGTTAGGGAGCTGGTTGAAAGCCTAAAAAAAAAGAAACAAACGCTAAATCCCAACAGCATACCTAGTAGCATAGATTACCTTATC
Organism: Chymomyza procnemis; assembly: GCA_035046065.1. Taxonomy (NCBI): domain Eukaryota; kingdom Metazoa; phylum Arthropoda; class Insecta; order Diptera; family Drosophilidae; genus Chymomyza; species Chymomyza procnemis. The sequence continues at coordinate 4,112,612 of JAWNOJ010000013.1, read as the reverse complement.
ATGCGACAGCTGACACTTGGTAAGATCAGCAAGGTCGACCTTCATTGCTGGCTTGCTTTCGGGTAAGTGGTTTAGCTACTGGCCGTCGTACCCACATCAAGTAATAGCTGCAATAGTTGCTCCAAGTCAAGTTACTCGAAATGGTCAAAAGAAATTTGCTCGCATTTTACGGTTTATGTAAGACACTTAAACGAAACTGCAACCAAATGACTTAACCATTTGCAGTCAGTTAGCCACGGAATGCTATGGGAAATATCTATGTACAAAATATTGACGGAATGACTACGATTTCCACACTACTTTTAATGAGACGACAATTTAAATTTGCTTTAACGCGCAATGAACTAGCGAGGGTTTAAGTGAGAATCAAAAATACCTGTAACATTTATATGGTAAGTGGTGAAAATTGTTAACCGGATAACTCAAATACCAAAAGAATGCTTTGTTGTTGGCTTAAAAACGGCTAACTGAATTTTCTCTCAACGAAAAAATTTAATTGTTTCACCTAAACAAATTTTTGAGTCCAAAATCTTTTTGTTCGAAAATAGTTGTTACTACGAGTATTAATTTTTAAAATGTGTGCAATAATACGAATTACTAATATGATATTTCCCACTATAATTGTTAGTTAAATTTATAATGAGATTTTATGCGACATTTTTCTATATTAAAATAAGCACATTTTTTATTATAAGTGCATAATGTTGTATAGAAAATCAATATCGATAAAATAACTAAATATATACTATGATCTTTATTTAGTTTAGCAATAAGTTTGTTTTTTTCTTTTGATGCCATCATTTGTATAACTTAAACATATTCTTCTTATTTATATTAAGTTTATTTAAAGCACAAATAAACTGCGTTGATCAGTCATATGTCAGCCGTTCCTCATAAGTTGAATGTCTTTCATTTCTTTTTTTCTGGATAGCTACCAGCTTCAGCTAGAAGGCTCTCTAGGGCACAATTATCTATTGCTGAAAACGTAAAATTTGTGAAAACTTGCTTAAATTAAGAAATTGTCTTCAGCGATTACGTTAACAATCGTTATTGTCGGATATGTTTTGTTCCTTAAAAATTGGATGTTACCTTAAGTTTCAGTAGAAAAAATTTAGAATATAACTAATAAATAGACAGTTAAAAAAATAAATTTAATTAAAGTGCGCTTTTGTTTAGAGTAGAAACAGCAAGAAAAACGTTATGTGACACTTCACTGTTCTTAAAATTTGCGAATTAGTTTTAAAATAAATAACCCAATTATTCTCCATGCAATAAATTGAATGATTTTTATTCTTATTTAATTCACAAAATGGATAACCCTGTGTTTTAGAGCTAGGAATAAAAACTTTTTATATTGTTTTTTGGTTATCAACAAATATAACTAGATTATCCAATATTTATCAACTAAGTTAAATCGTTAAAACTGGGTATCAGTGCGCTTTAAATAGTAAACTGAATTTTTATATACATTATTCACAAGCTAAAAACGAAAGGAAAGAAAAGTAAATAATAATTATTTGTTTTTTTACTTTTGTTTTGAATTACTACTGAAAGCAGAATCGTAAAGTTACATCGCTAACATAATATTTAAACGTAGCTTTTTTGAATTTTGTATAAATCTATTGAGAAATCGTTAAATTACAAGTTGTACGCCGTTGCAGCGGGTTACCTTATATGCCATGTGCCATATAACCATCTGGCTGTATAACATAAATTATGGCCTATTTTGGGAGGCATTCACGCAACCTGTTGGTTTAAAATGGGTAGCTGCATTTAAATTCTGGTCAAAAGTTGGTAGGTCCAACCACAAACTTGCTCCTTACGCTCTTGTCAAGGCAATTGCGATAAATCACGTTACAAAAATGTATGTTTGAAAGAAAAATTGATTGTCGGTCAAATCGTTGTAAGTACACAGAACTTATCAGTTGATATATTATATAGCATATGGAATATGCATAGATAGTGTATTAGCGATTTGTTGTACCTAAACGAAGAGTAAATTTTAAAGTTCGCTATTTATATGAAATTTATGTCGAAAGTTGAACACAAAAAAATGGCACATTATTTTGATGATTTTTAACAAATCAACGAGTCTTTAAGCAAGTACTAAGGTGTTTGAAAAAATATGAATTATAAACATGTTAAGGTATGTTAAATTGGCTCGTAGAAACTCATAAATTCCATATCCGCAAATCAAATATATTTCCTCCTATGGCAATTAACGATGCTTAAGTTTTTCCTTAAATGATAAGGACTCTAAGCAGCTTTTAGATCTCAAGCTTAAGCGAAGTTACTCATTGCACTTAACAACTCTGGCATACTATATTATATTAAACATATATATGGTAAGCATAGTCATAAGTATATAAAAAATAGTAAGCAACAAACGTATACCACAATATTATCGTTAAAATACTATGATATCTTTATAGTTATTTTGAATATGACTTTTCTTTGCAGATACGAGGAGAAGCTAAGTAGCCATTAATTGAACTGGACCTTTTTGTACTTGGACAAACCGAGATATGCGTGTCAATTACCTTTGGGTCTTACCAGAAGCTTGAGGAAACCAAATCTTACTAATCGAAAAGCAAAAAAAAAACTTTTAATAAAATTGTGAAATATATAAGAGTTTATTCAAGATGAGTGTGATTATTCGTTTGCAAAACTTGCCGTGGACGGCAAATGCTCGTGATATACGTAATTTCTTCACGGGTCTCTCGATACCGGAAGGTGGCGTTCACATTATTGGCGGCGAAATGGGCGACGCATTCATTGCATTCAGGTAGTTCTTTAATAAATGCTTTTTATTTCTTATATAATCCTAAGGATACAAAACATGGAAGTAGCTTTTAAGATTGTAGACGTTTCTTTACCTTAAATATCAGTTGATAGCAAATGAGTGTAGTTTTAGCCAGAGATGAGCGCTGTACATATAAAAGATAGGTTCTTGCGCCAACATAATACCACGTTTCAGTCTTATAATAATGGCTTGCTTGCAATATCTTACTGCCCAAATACAAGTGGTAAGGCTTGTTGCGTTACAAGTAATCGATTTATTCGATGACAACTTTTAGCTTAAATATTACAAATAATATTTCGGATAAAATGGATGAAGGTGATTATATTCTTATCATAACTATATAAAGATGAAGTGTCGAATCAAAGACAAAAAAAATCGACATTTGCTTGATAGCTTGACATCAGCTGCATATCTGTTAAATAATAATGGAAACTTAATAAGAAAGATATTCATTGAACAAGTGTTATCTAAACTTTAAGAGCTTTTGCTGAATGTCAACGAAAACGTATTGAGAAAGCCATTATGTTTCAAAATGACGGAGTCTGCTTGTTGTAGAACTAAAAAGCTATGGCAATTTTACAAAAAAAAAAACAGCTGCTGCAATTGACTTTAGGAAAAATATAAATTAATTTTTCAGATTAATTATTTCCTTTTCTAAGCATATCAAGTTTTTACAAATAACTATCATATATATATATAGAATATCTTCGGTAGCAACGTGCAAAAGAGACTGGCACTCGAGCAATAGACATATAGAAACTGCAAAATTGCCAATAGACTTCAATGACAGGTCTAAAGAGAACACTTGACGCAAATTAGACGATCACGGAAGTAAATTTCTTTAAATTTACTAAGATTTTAGCTCTCTTGTTTGACATCAAGAATCGATGACACTTTATATCGCTGCTGTTACTAAGCCCTATACACACCATAAAGAGCCACCCCGAACTAAGGTTTAGATTCCATTCGTTTTTATTACTTACCCCAATCCTGCTAATATATTTTTTATAAAATCATTATAAATTCAGTCTACGGGTCACTGTTTTGTTGTGAGCGATTTGCCTGGGGGTTTGAAATGAGTTTTCTTCAAAAATCCTTACCAATTTTTGAAATTCGAATTAACAATAAATTAATAACAATAATGCATTTTTCATGCGTACCACAGCTGCCGCCGTTAATACATAAATAGTTCATGACACTCAATATGGAAATGTTGCATCTTTACGGATTACTTTTAATATAACAATATAAGCTGCAATTGTGCTAGTTAACTACAATATTGTCTTCTACTATATAGAGGCTAGTTGGTAATCAGGTGACAATTCTGACGTCCCGAGCTGTGTCACCTGACTGTCCTCTTGTAATGCTTTCGGAACAAGAGGCGACGATCACCAGGGGCATAATTTTTCTCAAGAGCTCCTGAAATTACTGAGTATCTTAAATTGTTAACGCCTAAGACAGAAAATTACAAAGAAAAAATTTGAAGCTGTGAAAAACTTCTTCCTTATCGATATCTGTAATTAATAAGTGCAACTCTGCCAAAATTAGAACATCAAAGATCTTTATTACAATTTGATGTTTACGCCGTCATGGTCATATCTCAAAATCAAAAATGTAAGCCTAATTATAAAAGTTTGATTGCAGCTCATTCTATCGAGAATGATTATGGCAGCATAGCAATATTGTTGCGCAATAAATCATAGTTTATGGATTTATCGATAAACCTATATCTCACGGCGTGAAAAATGCCACTTTTCAATATCCGCCCGAAAATATTTCTGCCGTATACACCAACAAAAAGATTTAAAGTGTGCTACATAGTAACGCCGCTGCGCAAAATATCTAAGTCTATGTAACTATCGATAAAGCTGTATCTCACGGCGAAAAAAAAAGTTTTTAAACTAAGCTCGAATATCTATCCGCCTGCGCCGGAGAACTATGCAATGGCACGCGTTTAATTGTGAGAAAAATCACCTAAAATGCAAATTGTGCCAATATCAGGGATTACTCTTAATACGAGAGATGATTTAGATATTTTAGCAAGAATGCAATTTTTTGTTCTTCTTGCGGCAACGTTTTGTGAATTCCGTCCAGACTTTTTTCAGTCACGGAAATTGTACGTGGATCTCTCTCATTGTTGGAGTAAAGCAGGTATAAAAATCATAAATTGACGAAGCGCTCGAATTTAAAAGCTAAACGCAGAAAAGGAGCTTTTTATTTTGCTTCTTACATCTAAAACACGTTAGAAAATATATACGGCTCCAACTGCAAGCGGTAGATTGGGATTGTCCTCCAATTATTAATTATTTATCAGACACGCATTCTAAATTTAATCTCATAAATTAATCGCCATTTTAATATATTCCATAAATAATGTTAAGGTAAAATTTCAATACGGGTTAGAATTGACAACAAACCATAGTCATACTTCAAAAAGATGATTACCTACGATTGAGCCTATTTATTTTCCAAAGACCAACCTTGTGAATAATTTTTGTTTTGTATAGAAAACTATGAAGTCTTAGATTTGAATACCGTTTTTTCGCATTTAACTAAAAACTATAGAAACGAAAAGCAAACCAATGGTTTCCCTACCTGCATAGGCAAAATAATTACTTCTCAATTAACATAATTAAACCGATATGGGTTTATTAATTAGACTTTAACCTGTTTGGCGCCCATCTCTAGCATGTAGTTATTGTATAGGTTCACTCTTTTTTTTCACTTTCCACACTTTGGCACTTTTTTGACCTTTTATATTTTACTTTCTTTCTCTTTGACTTTACAGCACCGATGAGGATGCAAGATGCGCTATGTTAAAGGATCGTGAAAAGCTTATGGAGGTGCAAGTACGTCTCTTGCTCTCCTCACGAGCTGAAATGCAAAAGGTTATAGAAACAGCGCGCAAGCAGGCCTCCGCGCCAGCTGCTGCTGCTGTTACAGCTCCTACAGTTGAACCAGTGGCATCTGCCCTAATGCCAACCGTTCCACAGGCGCCTGTTATAAGCGGCTTAAACAGTTTTTTGCCATTAGCCGGAAAACAAGCGACACCCACGTTTCTGGCTTATTCACAACAAGCAGGCATAAATCTTTCAGATGTCATACATATAAGCGACTCTAAGTCGCCAGAACGCTCACGTCCTAGTAGCAGGCGCCGCCATAGTCGTAGCCGTTCGTCTAGCTCTGATAGTGATAGCGATAGTCGTGAGCGTGAGAGGGAGCGTGAAAGGGAACGTGAACGCGCACGCAAGCGACGCAACGAGCGTGGCGACAGCAGCGAACGTGAGCTTAAATTGAAGGCTGGTGCTGCCGCTACTAATTTATTGCCTTGGGCTTTGGGTAATACCGCCGTGCCGCAGACCACATTACCAGGACTTGCTCTGCCAACTACTGCAGCTGTGCCTGTTGTGGGTCTGCCGCAAGTGACTCCAGTCATGCAAAGCTATAGCACAAGTACTAGCAAAACCACCAACAATTACAATTTGTCCTTGCCTGGAGATGCAGCTAGCATGCCGCTGCAAATATTGGCTGCACTACAGGATTCAAATAGTGCCAATACCAAGCTGCCGCCAACACTTTACCCTAGTCTTTTGGACGCCAGTAAGTCCGCTGTTGCACCGGTGGTTGCAACAACAGGTGCTGCAGAGCCCGTAGCATTTGCTAGTGTTAATCCTTATGCGCAAATGTATCCACAGCTGTTTCAACAGCAACAGTTGCTACTGCAGCAAAGTCAACAGGGTTCGCCCAAGTCCTCGCCGAGCATTAATACGCAGAGCACTGCTAATAGCTCTACTCCCACCGCCGAAACATGCTATGTCAAAATAAGTGGCATGTGTCCAAGCACTTCATATAGCGATTTGCGCAAATACTTTTCTGGTCTTTATATACCCCACAATGGTATTAAGATTATGAGTGGTCATAATGGAGCACGCACAGGCGTCGCCTATATAGAATTTTCGCGTGTGTCTAGTGCTCAGAAAGCGGTAGCGCGTAGTAATACAATTTTCCGCGATCGCCTTGTTAAAATAGAGCCTATAGGGGATGAGGAGTTTGAGCAGGCCGAGGAACGCCAGCAGCGCAACTCAGGCAGCGGTAGTAATAACTCTCAGAGTTCGCATGCTGACTCGAGTGCATCGCAGAACTCTAGCGCGTCATACAATGTATTGTACATAGAGGACTTGCCACAACTAACCACCGAACAGGATATAATGAAAATGTTCTCTGCTACAAGCACAATTGTAGATATATTTTTGGCACCAAGTCCAAACAGTCGACGGGAGTTCATTGCTTTTGTGTTGTTTGCGCGCGAAGGTGAGGCACGTGCTGCTTTAGAAGATACAGGACGTCATTATATAGGTTTTCGTAAGCTACGCGTGCGTGCCAGCAGCGTGAATGAAATGCAAAATGCAAAAGATAAGGTACGTCGAGCCAATGAGCAACTTATGAAAGAGGAGCAGCATCAGCGAGAAAAGAACGAAGCTGCCGAAAAAGAAGCTGCCTCTAAGACAAACAATTGCGCGCCAGCAGCCGCAACACATTCCAAATACAATGGCGATCCGCGTAGGCGAAACCGCGAACAGGAACAGCAGCCTCAACAGAATCAAAATTCTCATATGCCACCCATGCAAATGGCGCCTCAAATGCAGGTTAACGCAAACAATCACATGCAACCATTTGGTAATAATGTTGGCGCAGCTAATCCAAACATGCCATTTGCCTTTAATAATAACAATGGGAACAATAACATGAACACGCCTTTTGGCATACCGCCTGTAAACAATAATAACAATAACCAGGGTCATAACATGTCCAATATGGACTTTAATCGCAATAACAACAACAACAGGAATCATAACCATAACAATCGCCCCAATGATGAGCCCAAGTTTGTTAGGGTACATAACTGTGAGTATGGCACACGTGTTAATGATCTAGGCGAGCTATTTAGCAACGAAAATTTGGGCATTGTGCACATAGAAATGCTTTTCAATGATCGCAATATGCCCGCTGGTGAGTTCATAATTGAATTCACCGATGCTCAGACAGCCAAAGTAGCAATACGTGAGTTCCATAATCGCCGATTTCGCGGGCGTGGTCTGCGCGTGGTTAATATAACACCGCAAGAAATCGCCGATCGCCTAAATAAGCCTTTTATGGACTATTTTCCAGGCGGAAATGGACAACGCGGTGAGGTAGAAGAACCACAAACGCAAACACGCAGGCGCGGCCCCAGTCGCTTTGATGATAACAGACCGAAACCTATGAATGAACCTGAGGAGAATATTTCCAAGCAACAACATTTTAATCCTTTTGCTGTGCGTGGTATTTCGGAAGAAACAACGTCTCCACATATAGACTTAACTAATCCGCTTCCCTTGCTTAATAATAACAATAATATTAATAATGGCATCGCCAACAACAACATAGAGGATGAAGGCATACCCGATAAGTTTAATCGGCCTGGCTGTGTTTTGGCCATGCGGAATGTACCCTTTAAAGCGGATGACAAAGATATTATGCGTTTCTTTAATGACTTTAAATTAAGTCCCGATGATATTTTGCGACGCTTCAACGACGAAGGCAAGCCTACCGGAGACGCACGTATCTCTTTCGAAACTCCCTCTGATGCTCGTTCCGCGTTTGAATCACGTCGACGTAGACAAATATTTAATCGCACCATCTATTTAGATATCATATAAATAATAATATAATTTTCTAGCAAGTTACTTTTAAATGTAAAATAATTACCATTTAAATTGTAAATAGATTTATACATATGCATGTATAGTTAAGAAAGAACCATAGATTTTAACCTTTTCCAAATAACAGCTTTACAGCTGTAATAAAAGTTGTTCATTGCGTAAAATTTATTCAATAAAAATATATATAAAACTGAATCTTTATGCTATTTAATATTACAATAAATTCAATCGAATATTTATGAAAAAAATTGTACATTCCTTCAAATGCAAGTTTGGTAAGTTTCAGAAATGCAGATACGTTAAGGATTCTCATTTTGTACAGATGCCTAATGATTTTTTTGAAAACGTACAGCGCTTTTGAAAAAATCATTTGTTTTTTAACTACATTGCTGAATTTTATACGCAAAACATAAGAAAACTGTGAGGTATATATATGTAAATCCTTAAGCCATTTGTATTACGCTACTTTGCAAGTTTGCCTTTAGTTTTGTTATTAATTATAATTCTGCAACAGTATCACTTGTGACTTCTTTACGGCCTCGCGACACAGCGGACACTCATCACGTTCTTCCAACCAATCTAGAATGCAACTCCAACAGAACAAATGTCCACAAGGTGTCAAACTGGTGTTGTTACGTGTTTCCAGGCATAGAATACATTGTGGCACATCTTCCGATTTTTTCTCATTTTTGACGCTTTCTGCTCGCGACAAAAAACGCTTGCTGGCCTGTTTCAAAGCGTCCAGCTGCTGCTGTTTGTGCTGTTTCCAGGCATCCCAGCCACTTATTGCCAACGAGACTGAAACTTGCAGAAATGTGATAACACCTAAGATTTTATAACCATAAAGTGAGAACTCTGGTTGCAGCCAATGTCGTATGAGCACATAATTAATGCCGGTGGTACGTTTCGATAGCTGATATTTACGTGCATGCAAATAAAACAAAGATTTGTGCAATGCCTTTATATAGCTTGGCGATTGCCGCAAACGCTGTATTAGCTTTTGTAGCTGCTGCTTGGCCTCCGGTACAATTTGCTCCTGGTCAGCTATATACTGTTCCACTTTTTGTAGTAGGCGTATAAACAAAGCATCTCCACCAAACTCCAAGATAATGGATAACAATTGAAGCTGCAATGATAGAGCTTAAGTTGTTATTTAAAAATAATATATAAAACTGACATACGAGACGGCTGGGGATTTGCTTGTATGCGCCATCCACCTGTATAATGCCCGTATATTCTTCGCCCAACGTTTGCAGATTATTCACGGATGCAAAACCATGATAACTTAGTTCTGCCAATAGTTTGCACATTTGGTTGTATTTAATCCAATTGCGTGGACCAGTCAAACGTAGTACATCCGACAAATCTTCAGCTAAATCATTGGTATAACGCGCATCCTTTTGCACTGAGCGCACAATTTCAGGCTGCCGTGCTCTAGCATTACGAAAGTCCATTGTAAATTGGATATTTTAGCGAAATGCTCACATAGTTAACCACGCCAAGCGAAAAAAAATTACATCTTGAAACGGTCGTTCAAAGTGCATTTAATAGCCGAACAGATAACAAAGAACAGCTGGCTTATGTAGCCATTGCGATAACAAACCAATAGCAGACCTGTGCTAGTGCGGCCTATCTGTTTGAAAAGTGCTGCCATTTTTCATAGTCAGCCATTTTTATTAGAGTCAGCTCGGATGCTGATTTTTCCAACCAAGTAATTTTTGGTTTTTATATCAAAATTAGTTGCTTTGTAAACAATCACAATACATTTGACAATTGTCGTTACTGCGCACTGTCGAAAAGCGTTTATTAAAAAAGTGAAAACAAACTTAAAGTGCGAAATTTTAAGCATTGAAAATCGCGTAAAATTTTCCTAGTCCCAAAGCAGTACACGCAGTGTAGAGACACTCACGCATACAAACAAAGCGAACTTATTGCGATCAAAGTCTTGGCAAAAAGTACTATACAGTACTTTACGCAGCTCAATTTGTATTTTGCATAAAATTAACAAATTGCATTTACTTTTGGAAATATTACGCAAGTATTATTTCTGGTTGAAACGTTTGTAATCATGGCTCAGTAAACATGAATCCTCTACTTTACGATAATTTGACGCGCAACGCACTCCGTGTGGAGACAAACGCAAAGGCGACGCAAATTGCAAGCAATTTGCAACAAATATCCCCTAATCCTATAAACCTTTACCCTTGCCTTTGCGCAACTTATAATATTTATAATGGACAGCAACAAGAAACAACAACAATCTCATCATGCACGGGCTCCCAAAACCAGTGCCTCTGTTGAATCCACTCGTAAATCCATTGGTAGGTAGAAACCTGTCATCTAAATGAACTTAGGTACAATTCTCGCTTTTTTAGACTTAACTTCCAATAACAAGCGTCACTCGAAACGTCGTGAACAACAGCCCACTCCACGCAACGATCAACAGCTTAACAACAAGCAGCAACAACAATCTGCAAAACTTCGTCCTAATGTGGACAAACGTCCACGTGCACGCGGCTCCACTTATGGTCAGAACTATGCCGGTAACGAGGATGCTGCCCGCACCAGTAACCGTAACTTTTACGAGGGCTCCGGACTAGCAGCGGCTAGCAGCAACTACTCACGTAGTGGCTTTGAATATGAACAAAACTCTGTGTACGCACAGGGTAGTAAAAAGCAGAATTTGAATCATCTGTTGAATTTTCATTGCGTGCCACGTCAAACGGACAATGTCAGTGGTTATGGTATACGCCATGGACATGGTAACGCAGCACGTAAGACACGTTTCAACAAGGAGCAATTTTTGCAGGCAAACTTTCAGTTTGTCATACGCGCAGGTGCCAAGGCACAGGTGAATGGTTCACCTGATACACTTATCGATTGGAGCTTCATTGAGCAGATCAACATACAAACTACTGAAGAACCACAGTGTCCAATTTGTCTGTATCCACCAGTTGCTGCGAAGCTAACGCGTTGTGGCCATGCCTATTGCTGGCCTTGTTTGTTGCATTATCTATCGTTGAGCGACAAGACCTGGCGCAAGTGTCCCATCTGTTATGACGCTATACATGCAGTTGATTTAAAAAGTTGCACAATTGAGCAGCAGTGCAACATGAATGTTGGAGATCGCATAAGTTTTCAGTTGATGCGTCGTCGCAAGGGTTCTATGTATATTGAACGTTTTCAGGACGGAATGCTCATGCCCCATGAGCATTTCCCCTTGTTCAGCTCGCTGGATGAATCCAAGCATTATTCGAAGTTCTTGATAGCCAAACGCGCTGATATTGCGTGCATTATTGAACGTGAACGTGCTGAACTAATGGCTGGCTCGGATGCCAATTGTCCTGAAGATATATTCATACAGCAAGCTTTAGTAACACTAAAGGAGCGGCGCGATAAATTGGGTCTAACTGAGTTAAAAGAGGAGGAGGAATTATTGGATGAGTTGAACGTAAAAGAAGTAGTAGAGGAGCGTAACTTGGAGGAACCCACAACATCTACAGCTCTCGAAGTGTCGCTAGACGGAAAAATTGAAAATGAGAAAGATGACGCTGCCTCAGTTTCATCCGGCGAAACTTCCAGTGTTTTGGGCAGTGTAGGCTCTGGCAATAACAATAAATTCTATTATTTCTATCAGTCCAATGATGGACAAAACATTTACTTACATCCACTAAATGTCAAAATGCTACAGGCCTGTTATGGCAGCTTAGAACAAGCGCCTTTGATTATTGAGGCACAGATTTTGCAGAAAGAGCAACACTCTATGGACGAGGAACATCGTCGTAAATTTACTTGCTTGGGACATTTGCCCCTGACTTGTCAATTTGCCGTGGTTGAGGTGCAACTGCAGACTCCAATTGTTTCAGCTGGAATACTCAAGCAATTTAAGGGTAAGTTGCCTACAAATACTACCACCTACTTGTTAGATGCCAATATATTTTATTATAAATAGATGATTTACTACATCGCAAGAGGGATCGTGAGCGTCGAGAGCGTGAGGAACGCAAGCGTGAACAGCACATCAATGAGATTAACGATCGTCAAATGGGAAAACTAATCGCTAGTGCTGCTAATTTAAATTTGAGCTCAGCGCATGAATTTCCAACGGTTTGTAAAAAAAATTATAAAATAAAAAAGTGTATCAATTTACACAATTTTATTTCGTACAGTGTGGCTTTGAAGAAGTGTTCCCCAGTTCTAGTGGCATGCGTCAGCCAATAACCGTTCCCAATGAGAGTGGCCTAGGATATGCTAACGTAATTGCTCAAAGCCCCAGAGTCGAACTTTGGCCAACCATAGGTGGTTCATCACCTACTGCTTCAGCTGGCTCGATGAATAGTCCACCTGAGTTTAAAGTAGGCGCTTGGGGAGTTGCTGCGCCTGCTTTGCCAGCTGCTAGTATAGTGGCTAAGCGTGCTGTTGTAGATATGGACAACGAACATCATGCACAAAGTAACTGGGCTTTGGGAGATCTGTTGGCCGGTGCATTGGATAAGCAAAAGCAACGTGGTGGAAAACCAACTACACCAACCAACGTAGTTAACGTTGATGATGGCAAAAAGATCAATAGCAACAAGAAGCAAAAGAAATCCAAGAAAATGGTGCCCTTATTTGCCATGGGCATGAACAGAGCTTCATAAACCTGTTTTTTTTAGTTGAAAGCGCCAAAGTCGCACTAATATCAAGTTATTTAAAATAACCCTGGGAGTTTGTCTTTTAAGCAGATTTAAAAAATCAATGCGATTATTATTTAACCAACGATCCATTCAGAAACTAATTATATATTATAACTAACGCAATAAAAAGAAAAATGAAGTATAAATAGTAACGTGTTACTTCGGAAAAAAAAATATGCAATTTTTATTTATACACTTAGGACCATTCTGTGTTTGGAGACCCTCCATATTATTTATAGAAATATGAAACCATTTTAAAAAGGTTAATTGGTAAATCAAAATATCGTCAATTCAATACACGCTGCATCTACCATGAAATTGAAAGCAAAGGAAAATTGCCTTTAATTGAACATTTCAGTTATATTAAAGGAAGTGTCTTTATGAACAATAAATGCAAACGTGCCATCAATTTATATTTTTAACGATTTTATTGGATTCTCTTAGAAAAATGAATAAACCAAATTTTAACATACTTTTGAGGTTGATATCAATAAGTAGTGATGGTCAGCTTCTGGCCTATTTTATCTATAAATTATATTGATTAACGTTTTGACTCAAGCATACACTTTTAGAATTATAGCGTTCTTGAATTATTAGGACATACATATATCGACAAACAGATGCAAAAAAATCACTCTGATTGCAGTACAGAATGATATTAAGGACTCACATCTATTTACATCATACAGCTTCATCTTGTCTATTTGACATAAGATATTCTCTTAGTTTTTCAACATATCCTAACAGACTACTTCTATAATTTCAACTTAATGTGCTTAATCAATTCGTCGAATTTTACCGAATGATAATAGCGTACAGCTTCTCATGAAACAAATGAGTAAAACAAAATGGATTATATTTGATTTCGAAGATATTATGAACGAAACGTTTTCCAGTGCTGTCCCAAACAATTTGATTAAAACAAATTCGTTTTCTAGTTGAGCTTGAGCAATAAAAGTGATTCTTTTGCAGAAATTTAATCAGGGTTTAACTTAATTTAATTTAATAACTTTCGACTTAATTACTTTTTCCACTTGCTATAGCTGCTTAAAGTTTTTATTTCTATAGCAAAAATATAGATCCTTGAAGATAATAAATTATCTTGGCATATTCAGAGTGAAATAAAATAAACTCGCTTGTTATATATATTTTTTTTTATTTAAATGTACGTTTTCAAAAAATCTTCAACAAAGCGTTTTGCAATATTCTTCGGAATTGCGAACTGTGTCTTGTTCCTTAATTTTTTCTGCGACTGCTTTCTTTAAACATTATGACTTAATACAATTTTGCGAAATAATTTAATATAAATATAAGTATCTATAAATTATTTCTCTTGGTAAAACATTTTGTTTTTTAAATCCTTAATACAAAAAAATATGAGTCTTTTTCTGCAATGGTTATCAAAATGTAAGCCATACATTGCCATTATACGATTTCATTATTACATGCGTTTTTTTGTTTTTTTTTGTTGGGTATACCAAACAGTATGCTTTTGCTATATTTTAACTTAAACTAAACAATTGGCTAATGAAGATTAGCGGAAAAGTTGCTGCTCAGTTGGGAGAGTGTACGGGATGGTGGGGATTTACACATAGAAATACCATTAAAATTTAAACAATTTAAAGTTGGTATATAGTTAAGCATAAATTATGCGTTACAATTTTTGTGGCCAAACTATGTTTGTTGCATTTCTTTGTTTTGTTGTAGTTAACAAATTAAATTATAAAAGTTCATATATTTTTCAGAGAGAAAAAGAGATAGAGCGCAGTAACAAGTTTTTTTTTATTTATAAACTTGTTCCTACGTTTTAAACATTAACTATAAGTAACTAATGACTTCTTAGTACGTGTTGCGGTTCATCGTCATCCTCATCGTTAGAGTCATCAGGTGAGGACATGGCCTTACGTGCACCAATTGTTGGCGAGGATGGTAAGGAATAGCGTTTGAAAGAACGACGTACATGCTGTTTTTGCTGCTTTGTTTTCTTGGCACTGCCATTAAGTGAATTACTGCTGCCGCCGCTGTAATCTGCGGGTAAGTCCAAATATTCATCATCTGAATTATTGCCATTTTCGGCAGTTTCCAGTTCATCACCATTAACCGAACCTGATGGACTACCTGGCGGACTGAGAGCCTGTATAAGTTTGCCCTTTGACTCGTTCCATAAATGATTTAGGCGCTCACGTCCGAAGAGCAACAAAAACGTGTCAATAAACTCGCGTGACTTTTCCTCCCATTTGGTTATAATATCGCCCTTGACTTTGGTCAATTCACGCTTGCCACGTGACTTCAGTTCATCCATTTTGTTTTGCAAGCGGAATTTCTTTTCCGACAGGAACGAAACATTCAGCTCCTTGGCCGAGTAACCACGTGCCAGATTACGACGTACATACAGATCATAGTCCTTAACTATGCGTGCTACAATGTCCGAGGTAGAAACACCCTCGGTACGCTCGGTGGCCACAAACATGCCACGTGCTTTAAGCGGCGCATATATATCATCATGAAGGCCGTGACCATAGGGAATGTCATCGTGTGCCACAAAGTCAATCTTATTCGCGGCTATGAATTCATCTGACAATGTCCAAGGTGCGTCCTGCACAATCTGTGGAAAATCAAATAAGAGCTTTCAAGTAAAACCCGGAAACAAAAACTATGCCAACAACTGCAGTGATCATAAATCACTGCTGACTAGCATTAACTGCCAATGTTATGCAATATTTCTTTGGAACTTACCTCATCCACGTAGCGACAATGACGTACACCCTCATAACGCTCGAAATCATTCATTACGGTGCGTCCCTTCATGCGATGTGTTAGCTCATCATTGCACACACCCACAATCAGATAGACATTGGGAAATATGTTCTTGGCCTGCATTAGCTGCCTTGCATGGCCCTGATGGAACAAATCATATATGCCATCGGCATAAACGCGCACACGACGACTAGTCTGTCCGGAACGCGCCATTTGGTACGTAATTTTCTTTGTATAGTCACAGCGCTCACGCTCCACTATGGCTTCTTCATCATTGGAGAAAGGCGCCGGCTTGCAAATTGTCTGCAAAGATAGCAAGAAAACAGAAAGAAATAAGCTTAAGTGCGTTTTTTTTACGTGGGGCATTTTAAATCTCACAAAGGCTTTAAAATCCATATGCAAAGGTAACATCTTGTAGGACACCACATTCGTGTCCATATTTTGCAACATCTCTACTTCGCTCTCTGACATCATTTTCATCAAAATAAAATATAGCTATATTCAGCCAATAGATATTATAATTTCTCTTTAAAATACAATACGTTCCGTTCCGTGGCTGCTCTAAACTTTGACTGATAATACAAAAAATTTTATTTGCTTAGCCTGCTAGGTTTTTTAAGGCACTCGCCTGCTCCGATCAATTGAGCAGCGTCTTTCAATTGAAAGGCGGCAACAGCCAAATCAATACAATTGACTTAATAAAACCCATAAATGTACTGTGTAAGATTGCCGGCACAAACTTGCTGGGAGCAATTGCGACTTAGGCGTTGGGATCGCGTCTACTTTATATAAATATATGTCATTTAAATTGCGCAAATTAAGCGCCAAATTAAATTCTCTGTTATAGATACAAATTGTGGGCTTTTCGAAAGCCAAAGAAAGCTCTGCCAAGTTGGGGCGGCAAAATGTCGGATGATGCATATTTATCAAATAAATATATCACGAGATGTTGTCTGGTTTGTTGTTGCAATTTGTTTAATAATTTTTTTTTTGTAGACGCACATTTTCCTGGTCACTTAACAATTACGTTGTTTGGGGCTGTTTGGCATAGGGATGGATATGTTGGGTGGCATGACAAAAGAGAGCTTTCTTTTAAACCAATTTAATTCAAAGGGGGCAAATCAGTTGACGCAATTGCCAAAAAATTATATATTCTATACGCTTGTTTAGACAAATCTTATATACTCTTACAGAAGGCATAGATGCTTTTGTAGGCAGGCTTAGCAGCTCTACTAATCGTATCTGTGATAGGTAAACAGCAAGCTTTATTAAAGGATTCCCTCGAGTGTATTGGTTTTATAGAAAATTTTTTTTTAAATGTAAACTGAAACTCACTTAAATATGATGCTAAAGTAGTTTTATAAAATTCCAAGTAAAGGATTACTTAAAAATACTATTAATTCTTTTATAAAAAATAGCAAGAAAAAAATTATATGCTGAAAAGTTGTTGTTTTCAAAAAATGCAATCTTCAATGTTTTATGGTTGTAATTCATTTTGGCTTTGAAATCAAGCGACTACTTTGCCAGGCAATCTGTCGCCGAAATCTGGTATTATACTAAACGTATGTTTTTCGATGGAATTCTCTTTCCATTCTTGAAGGTTTTTTCGATATATAATATATACGAATTTGGTTTGACTTTGCAGCATAACATAGAGCACCACCATAACCTCTCTTTGAATAGAGCTCTCTCCCTTCAATACAGAGACCTCTTATAATATAAGATATACTACGGTAGGCCGACGTACATTGTACTGGCACTATTTTTTACAAAAGTGCCAGTGTACTGGCCGAGGATGGACATTCAATGGACATTCTAAGGGAGTTGTTCTGGGGTTAAATGGAATTATTAAAAAACAAATGCTATCTACAAATAGGGACTTGTGACGCCAAGGATGCCGTGTTCTAACGGATGGCTTTACTTTTGAAGTTGCTGAGCAATTTGTGCACTTTGGCACCACCGTAAACACCAACAACAGAATCAACCTGAAGATTAAGCAAAGAATTGCACTTACCAATAGGTGATACTATGATCTTGGTAAGCAGCTGTGTGGCAGAAACCTCTCGTCTGACAAACCTAACGCTCTGTAAGACGCTCTGCCACCCATGCTCTTAAAGAAGGAGCATGGGATTTGTCACGGACGGATGTAGCTGCGCTTGAGGTGCGGAATTCAAGAGACAAATTCTTCGCAAAATCGCAGAAGTTTTGATAGATGGCGCCAAGGTTAAGTAAATAAAATTGTTTAATATCTGGACTTGATGAGGAAAGCATTCAAAGTTGTGCTTCTATCGCACGCTTGTCAGCGTATCGCCGCTCAAGCCGACCTATGGCAAGTTGTTGCTTTGTAAGTCTCAATCCAATTACTGGCGACTTAATTAAAAATATTTTAATTATATTCCACTTGAGGAAGATTTTTACTCCCCATTTTACGTTACGTTTTTACTGCGATTTCTTTAAACTGTGTTAACACATTTCGTTCCATTGTACATTTATTTTAATATTCATTATATAAAAACGTCGTTTTGCATTATAGAACAACTTTATAAACTCTTAATCTATAGGAAAATCAGGAATTCTAGAACTGAGTAATGCAAAGGAAAACAGAAGGCGCAACATAAGCCGACTTATTGGGATGCAATAAACAAATTTATATTCTAATTTTATCGATTTCCTCTTTATTTTTAAAACTTACGAAAATAAATAATTTTTAGAACGAATTATATTTTTTTCGCAAACGGGTACAAAGTTTTAGACTGGGCGGCACCGCTTTGACTGTATTACGTGTTTTATGATGGGTTATAAAATATAAAAAGTTCAAGAGAAGCATTACCTAAATTTTAAAAGTAAAAATATTACTGCTTCGAGTGCAAGTAACATATATAGCAAATTGCTTAGGTTTTATTTGCACAAAGTAAATTTTATAATAGATACGTTAATAAATCCAAGTCACAAAGCTTACGATGGGTTTAAAATATTTTGCTCCAGAAACTGAACGAATTTGATTGTGCACGCTCTGGAAGTGGAATTTTTGCTGGCGCCACCTACTTTACTTTCTATTTAGGCTTTACATCAAGCTGTTTGCTAGTCCAAGGATTACATTTGAAACCGAAAGTTTTGTATTCGCAATTTCACCAATTCACATGTATTTTGAAATTTATTTCCGAATCGCCAAAATAAAGAGATCACAATAAACTTTCAGAAAAAAGTACTTTCTGTTTGCCTAAAGCATGTCAAACATACGAAAATAGCTTTCATAATATCATTTTATGATTTATTTTAGTTCAAAAAAAGAAATTAAGAAACATATATACAACATTTTTGTAAGGTTAGATTAAGCCGGCAGGCCCCTAGAGAAGGGGGGTGACCTCACATAGATCAGTGTGATTCTTAGTGGAAACATTTTTGTTAGTTTTACTTCTTTTTCTTTGCAGTCAACCAATTAAATATGAGAATTTATCGCTTAAATTGAAAATATTTACAAATTCATTGAACGTATAAAAAGGAAATTATCGAAAAAAGTTGCGTAAAAAGCAAATTAACATAAAATAATACGATTTCGATTATTCGAAAATGTGAGTTTTATATTCGGCTATAGCACGAATATTTAAAATATCATTTTAGTGTAAAATTCGTAAGTTTCAACTAATTGCCGTTTCGCTTTGATGGCTAAGAAATCAAAGCGAAACATAATAATTAATTAAAGGGTATACAAAATTTGTAATTTAGTTAAAAAATCTCTCATGTTAGATGAATGTTTGTATACAAATTCTGCTGAAATGAAGCAAAACAAGAAAACATTCAAAACACTCGTATTCGAAAACAACTATACGATTTTTCACTCTCTGATTTTAGCAAACGATGATGAAATGGTAGACATATAGTATACACTCTCTAAACGAGTATATACAAATTGATGAGATAAACACGCCAGCCTATACATCTAAAATGACCTTGCTGGGGGGCGCAGCACAAAAAAACTTACCGCAAAATCGTTGGTACCGCTGCCATTGAAAAGTGTTTGGGTTTGCTCCACTTTTGGTTCCACCATAATTGCTGTCATTTGTGTTGTTGTTGCAGCAATGGTAGGCGGCACATATTTGCGCTTAACGCCACCACTGCCATTGAGATAATCTGCTGCTAGCGAAGCCGCTGTTTGCAGAGTATCCTCAGCAGCCGTAGCTTCACCGGTGTCCTCTGCATCACTTTGTGATATTGTGCGCGTACAATCCCTGAGAGTTGTGGCCGCCGCAGAGTCCGGCGAGTAGAGTTTCATCTTGATTTTATCTGTTGCTAATTGTTTGGATGTGCGTGTCGTGGTTTCTTGGACATCATCTGCTGGCATGGCGATGGCTGTTTCGTAGCTGCGTTTACGTGTGCTCACTGTCGTTGTGACCAGGGCCGCTAAGGGCGACGAGTTGGCGCCGTGCGACGTCGTCGACTTGTTAGTCTTTGTCGTCGTTGTATGCGAGCTAATTGTATTATTGGCGAGTACGGATGAAGTTGCCATCGCAGAGGAATTGTGTATTATTGTAAAGCGGCAGTTTGAAAATGTCTATGAGAATGTTCCGAGATTCGTTTCTGCTGCTTTGTTGCTACAGCCAGCGACTGAAAATAGAGAGAGGAAAACAAGTTATTATATAAATTAAAAATTGTTTAAACAATTTCACGTGATATACTAAAATGCTCGATATATATATATCAATAAAAATAAACCAACAAATCATTTTCTTAACGAAAACAAATCGTAGAAGAATCAATAAAATTTTAATTGCAGCAAAACAATAAATAAATGACAACAAAAAAATTGAAAATTAATTATTATAACAATGCATTTCGACACGTACTCGTAGCTGTAGCGTAGAAAACTGAATAGAGACCGCTATCAAAATAAAACTAAATAGCAATGTTGCAGTCGGCAATTTCCGATAATGATATACACTATAATCGTTGAATAAGCACATTCATTATAAATAAATGAATCATTACTAATAATTAAATAAAAAAAAAATAGTTTTAAAGGTTGGCGACAAAGCGCGCAGCGGCCTGGCGCCCAAGTTATCGGTTTTTTTTTTGGTTTTTTGGGTGCCAAAAAGCAAAACTTACGTTCCTCACTGCCAGTTTTTGCGGCTGTCGCACAGAAAAATGTCTGACCGCTTCGAATGTCTAGGACCCGAAATAAGGTATTTGTTCTAATCTCAACTAAAAACCAGCATATTTGCTTCTTTTTTTCTTTTGTAGATTAAGTACTTATTGAAATTAGTTAATGAAAGAGTATTCCTGTTAGTCCTTCTGATACCTAATCAACAAGAAGTGTTTTAAAGGCATGCTCCGTAGTATTCTCGTATTCTTCAAAAAAAAAAAAAACTTTTTTTGCATTCAAAACTATGATTTGTGCCTAAATTGTTATTCAAAATTTATACTTGAAGACTATCCAAACTCAATCTTATCGACAGGTCATTCGGTTGGAATAAGTGCATTTGCTGCATACATGAATGCACTGAATACATGTATATAGGGTAATCCATTTTGTGGTGCGGATTTCACAAAACGGTTAAAATTTGAACTGTCAGCCATCGTCCTACGGTTAGCTTTGTTAAACAACATTATATATTGTTTAACTTCTGCTGAATGTTTAAAAATAGCGAAAACTTACTACAAAAATAGTGCTTCGACTTTTTCGCATTAAATTTACTTACGACGAAGTAATTTCTTTCTCGATGGCTATAATAAAATGAGTATGTAACCATTACATGTTTGGTCAAAAGGAAGGGTAAACGAAAATAAACTCACAAGGGGATCGATTGCTATACGTTGTGACGAGAACAATGCTTACGCAATTTATTAAAATACAAATTTCTTCCCAATTTTAGATTTTTAATCTTAGAATTTTAATCTATTTCCGCCAATTTCTAAAACCACAACATGTACAGCCCTATATGGTGCGTAAAAAGCAGCATATGTATGCAATTGCCAAATTTCGCAAAAGACGGACAGTTACAGTTGAGTTCTGAACACTTGGAGAAATATAATTTCTAATTGGAATGTCAATCTATTTAGGTGACTTTTGGAACCACAAAATGGAGAGTCTTTTATATGTATTCATAAAAACAGAAATAAAAGACAGAAATGTAATGTAAACCACTCTATGAACTGTGGCAAAACATCGCCAATTTAAGGTGGCAACGGGCCACATTTAGAAACATCTAAAACTTTGTATTGGAATTGCAATCTATTTAAGAAAGTTTTGTAACCACAAAATGGAGAGCCCTGTATAAATAAACATAGAAGGCAGCAAATAGTATACCCAAATTTGGTTTAAACGCAAATTTTTAACCCCTCGCAAACGACAGATAACTAAGGTGGGGTTTGGACATTCTAAAAAATACCTATCGACGTCAGAAGGCAAATTAAGTTTAAGCGCAATATATGAAGTCTGGAAATTTTCAGGAACAATTACAACCATTAACAGCAAATAAATATATTGAACCCACTACTGACTTATTAACTATAAAGTTCAGTAGTTATACGCAGTAAATGAAAGTCAACGTCAGTTGCACTCATTCTCAGACACACCCATCCCTTATATAGCATATTATATGCATTGATTTAACTGCTTCAATGCCACAACTGATTGAAACGAAATAGAATTGTACCAAATAAATTGTGGCACTTTTAAAACTGGCAATTTCCATTTGCCTAAAATTAACAAACTCGTCTTTATTTATATATTATATTATTCGTAGTATTTGAACACGTGAATCAAATGAGCCAATGATAAGCCGTGAATCTTCTTTTTTTTCTTTCGATTCCTATAATAATCAGCTGTTTCGTGCGTGCTCTATTTAGTGCCTATTCGGAACACCTACAATTTTTAGCTAGACAACAACAGCGTTGTTGTGCGCTCATAAATATTTATCTATTTGACTTTTATTTTTGGCATGATTATTGATTACGTCAGAGCGTATGACAGAGCGCGTTAAGTGTGAAATTTGTCCGAGGGGGAAAAAGGAAAGCACTTGGCGATAGCCAGAGATTTCACAAACTGTGACAAATATTAACTGGCATATGATAAAAGCTTTTGTTCTTAACTCATTAAGTAATTAATTAAATTAATCAATAGCGACCGACCTTAAGCCCAGCAGTACACAGGGTAAAATTTTATTTACGTCATTTTAACCTTGACATAAATCCCAACGGACACGGCTAATGGCAGCCAGTTCACTCGAACTGTGTCGACTGCCAGGCTCTACTCTAGTGAATACCCAGCAGTTTCACCTGCATATTTTATCTGAAATTACGGCCAAAATTCGGACACTGAAGCAACTTTCAATTTAACTCACTTTAAACGGAATTCTGGAAGAAACATGCCAAGGTTATGACGTAATTCTTATACTTATTTGGCAGACATCCAGCAGACGATTCCAAGTCAATCGCAACCAAGAGCAAATCTATAGAACAAAGAGCTGCTACAATGTATATTTAATTCACATACAAAATATATTATAAATGCATATATACAAGCATATCTCGACTATTGCTTGAAACAACGTCATACGAAAACTTGTGGCTACGCATAAAATCATACGATCGCAGTGTTCCCCTGTCCATTACAAATATGATTCATAGAATAAACAATAACTAAAAGTGAACTAAACCAATATTATTGATATGCCTGCAAACCATTTGGAAATTGTTTTGTCATAGTCATAAACTACAACTTCACACCCCACAATTGACAGGCGCTGGTATACGATAAGATAGTGCAAAAACAACCGACTACCAGCTAGCTAGTTTCCGGTGCATCTAATGCAACTAACCACTTCGTTATCACGAGAAACACCTTTTAAAATTATTGCTTTGACACGCGCACAAATATCTTTGAAAGTTTACCGGCAGCCGGATCTATGAAACGGCTCCACAAAGTTCATTATCATCCAACTCAGAATCTTGATGCTGAGCTCATCATTAAGCTTACGTTTCATATTTTCCAGTCAAGGTTAATGTACTCCGTCTGCTTTCTAAGTTGGTAATTTCATGGAAGCTCAAAAGTTGCTTGCTTGGCATTCCATGTCTTATTTATTTGGAAGGTTTCGCACTTTGTGCTTTTTGGCAAGTTCGGCAACGTATGGACCGCAATAGAAAGAAGTACAGTTTGTACGCTATTATAGAGTCAGTGAGTTCCCCACGTAAAACTTGAACTGTTGAGCGATAAGCAAATATGCGACTATATATAGACGTGCACTGATAACCCTTAAGAACGCATTATCGCATTATATTTCCAAAAAAATATTAAAAAAAAAATATTGAACACGTAGTAGTCAAAAATTTTGTCTCTATTCATTTTAAGAATTTTAGTACGTGAGAAATGGGAAATATTTGCAAATCGCTGTTTTCTAGTTTGTGTCACGTCTGCATTGCGGTCTACATGCTGTGTGTCTGTTTCTAGACTGTTCAGTGAAAGATTACGAGAGTTACTTCCGTAAAACTCTGGTAAAAAATGTCGTAACTTCTACCACTTTTCTGCAACAGAATCAGTTATATTACTTAAGCACTGCTAAACCAATAAAAACTGTTTTTTTTTAACCCAGATGATATCGTCAACAGATTTTAATCAAAATTGGTACAGCACTGGGAAGCAATACACAACTCACACTAAGAATCGTTAAAAGCAAAATGAAAAAAAATTTTATAAATTAATCCAATTTATTACCTATATGCTTGATGATATCTATATAGTATAGTATAATATATGATATATCGATTTTGATCAAATTAAACGTATTGATTTAGAATTCTATAATGCCTTTATAATTCGTTTTTGTAAGAATACATTGAATACAGGGAATTTGGTGCCCGATTGGCCGATTTGACAATGAGAGCTTCATTATATAATCGACGGATTTCGATAGTCTAAAATACTTTTTTAAATCAAATTTGGTAGATATAGTTTTCAAAACTAACAACGAATTTAGTGGTAAAAGTGGAATTTTTTGGACCGACTTGACCCATGATAGCTTTACAAATAAGCCAAGCGATTTTGATCAAATTTGACGCAATCGAGTATTAAATAAATAGCAAGAAATTTATAGTGGTAATGATGAGAACTTGAATTTTTGATTGTCTTAGTTTAAAATTCAAAACTCATAATTTTTACCTAAAGCCCAATAATAGTTCTCTCTAAAATTTGGTCCATTATTTTCAAGTATAAATACGTGAGGACAAATATTTTCAATAAGTACCATTGCTGGATTTTGTCGCGTTTCAATCTACTATAAGATCGCTTTTATTGTATTTATTGTTGGCTTATATAGTCAATAACCAGCGAACAGTTAAATCGCTTTAAATGATTGCACAGTCGCCTAGTTATAATAATT
The DNA here is from genome assembly GCA_035046065.1 of Chymomyza procnemis. Lineage (NCBI taxonomy): Eukaryota > Metazoa > Arthropoda > Insecta > Diptera > Drosophilidae > Chymomyza > Chymomyza procnemis. The sequence goes on along the minus strand of JAWNOJ010000013.1, from coordinate 4,087,300 downwards.
GATCTAGGTTCTATGGGCGAACAGACAAACTTACAGTTTAAACACAATTTATTTGTTTCAATAAACAGAAAAAATTAAATTTCTGCGAAAAAGGTCTAGAGTTTAACTCATAAATACAACCTCGTTTAAACTTAACAGCTATTAATTAAATATTAAAACAAATCGCAGACAAGTTAAGATTATGTAAATTCATTATTTAAGATATCTGGCACACAACCAGCTAGATATTGTTTTAAGACAGCCCTTGGCATTATGATCCTAATTGCAGAAATAAAGTTGAAAACGATTTACTTGACCTTGTAGCCAACTACACTATAATAAAGCTAATATCAGGCAATTTCATGGGCTGTGTGCAATAATCTAATCTCTGAACTTTTGATTGCTTCAGCCCTGGCATTACGAACGAAATAAAAGTTTAACAAACACGAGCAAAAATTATTTAACAAAAAACTCTCGCTATCATATCAGCCACAAACACATGATTCTACACATACTATATACAAATTTATACACATAGATGTATATATAGTCAGTACGGCACGCGCGTTGGAGAGAAGTTCATTCATAGAGTTTAGATTCCATTCAGGAGAAAACTCAAAATACAAACAGCTGACTAATTATGCGTAAACTTATGTGTATTTGTTGTTATTTAATGCTCAATTGTTTGAATTTTAAACAGAATTAGCAACAACACAAAGACAAATATTAACAAGCACACAAAGTTTTAACAATAAAAATTTCAAAAGTTAAGTCGGTCGTGACCGAGATGGTATTTTTATGCGCTTATCCACAGCATTGTTTCACTCTGTTATACCCTAATACTTAAAGTGAAAAGACGCAGCCTTGACATCCTAATTAAAAATGAAAACTGGCAACATGCAAGCCTACAATTAGGTTTAATTATTTCATAAATTTTTAAACAAATTGCTGTGCATCGGAAATAAACTTTAATGTTTTAGTTTTGGGAAAGCATATAGGGCATATCGATTGTGGCTAATTGGTATTATAAAAAACGAAATTGTTTAACTATTGACCAACGTAAAACAAATAAAAATATTCGCAACGCACTTTTATATGACTTAGCTTTATAGTTTATTGGAATGCACCTAAAACATTACAAAATAATTAATTTTTCTTTTAGCATTGAAGAAATGTGTTGGAAGTTATTTGAAAAATCTTTTTAGGGTTAGGTGCATTAGTAGGTAATCTTAATGCATGTAATAAAAATCAGTAATTAACATTTTAGAATTCCCGCGTAATATTCTTAATAGAGTCCCCATTTAGTTAAAAACAACGGAACAGCGATAAACATCTAAATCGACAAAAATTGTGCTATCAAAATGCATATAACTTTCGCATGTTAAGAACTACAAATTTCGTAATCTTCCAACAACCTTTACGATACAATACGATAAAGCAATCGGTTTGAAATCACTTAAAAGAATTCGATATAGTGAAATCTGGTTGCACAGAGCTTTTTCTTTTAAAATAACTACAAATCGAATCTTCGTATAGCTTTGCCCCACAATCGTTTTAATAAGACAAAGCAAACGATTTGAAGCCACTTAAATATTTCGATTTAGTGCAATCTGCATGCATGCCTTTTAATCGTTTTTATCGCGGTTATAAATCACATCCTAACACTAGCAAAAACGAAAGACACCCTTTCAAATGCAGATTTAACTGACTTTTACGAAACAGAAGCCTCGTACAGCAATTCCCTTACTTTTTAAAAACTTTTCTCTTTCTACAACGTATTTTCGATCGAACAACCAGGGGTTATGGGACTATGAACTTATTTTCTTTTTAGCCGGTCAAACGTCTAATAAATTCAAAATTGTGTCCATTGCATACATTTGAATAGATTTCAAATAACTCTTTGCACTTTGAAAAGCTATCGAAAATGTGGTCACAGGTAAAGCACAATCTCTAATGCCGAAAGAAAGTGGAACGCACAACGCCAACGCGGACTTCAGTGTATGAGTAATGCCCGATCACCCACGGTGATTGCAACAATGTGTTTGCAATCTTTACGATGATGACGCCAACACAAAATCATACGATCGCAGCACAAAGTTCAAAAGGGTATTCACAACCAAAATAAAAACTTGAAAAGAGTGTTTGCTCTCTTGCTTGTATACAAGGGAGCAAAATATAGTTACATATATTACCAAAATGGGGGTTTTCATAAGTGAACAATACTGTTTGAACATGAATGCTGCGACGCATTAAACGTGGAAATGATAACCATGCCATAGCCTATGACCTATATACTCTGCCACGTTTTGTATTTATTTGCAACACAACAAACCCCTCACCACCCCTGAAACACTTTTAGGCAACAAATGCTGTTAAACTGCTAACGATATCTTTAGAAACATACTTAAATTAGACAATTTTTGTACCTAAAGTGATTTGATTAAGATATCTTCAGAAAAATAAACGAATTACGAACAATTTTTCCTTTTTCTTTAACAGATTTACCATATGAGTAATTGTGCAATTTTGTGAGAAGCTCGAAGTTTTTGACAGATTTTCCCTATGGGAAAGTGTGGAATTTTGTACAAAAATCTACTTTTTTTAGGTTTTTATATGAAACAGAACTATTATTGGTGGGGCAGATATAGCATAGTTTCCCTTTGGCAGTCACAATACTTACTGTTGGGTGAGATTTGCACCGCGAGCAGGTCTACTGTAAACGTTTAGTCCACCAATTTTATTTGATCTGTCCAAAATCAAATTTTTGAGAGATTCCCTTAGAAGTCAGATTTTTAACGAGTCATCAAATATGGAGACTTACCGTATGGGATTTGGATAATTTATTGTTGTTGGGGTACATTTACATCGCAAGCATTAGATCTATTGTGCCCCAGGCATACATCTACTTTTTGAAAGAGTCACTTTGGGAGTCTGATAACTATTATTGTTGGGGAAAATTTGCACTGCAATTTTTTTTTAATCTATATGGCGAGCTGGTGTAAACAGACATATGAACATCGACATATCGACTTCTCTAGTCACCCTAATTTTACTTTAGTAAATTTTGCATGGTCTTTTGACTTTTCCATATGTTACATACATTTATTTTCTGCCACAAATTTAATATACCCTTTAAACCCTTGTGCTACAGAGTATAAAAAATCGTATGTTGAAAATGACGTGGCGTAGCAACAGCAACGCAATAACAAACTACGGGGCAAAAGCGGCCATCAACAGTGTCCCCAAATGTTGTTGGCGTCTTGCCGGCTGCGTTACAAATCGATGGCACAACGCAGCTGTTTACCAAAGACATCAAAATATTTTTGAGCAACGAACAGACGTTGATTATGTAAACAGAACTGTGGCCCTGCCGCAAATCAGAGCAGATAAAAATTAAAATAAAAAAAAAATGCCACGAAACAATAACAAATAGTGCATGGAAAGCGGGTCGCGCTGGGGATTGAGTCGCACTGGAAGTCACGTCACGGGTAGCAACACACACATACAACAAGAATAATATGTCTGCCCTTTGACGTTGTGTTTATTTATTTATGCATTCCCATAACAAAAACTCATAAGTGCTTTTTTATAGCTAATTAATATTTAAACATATGCATGCAACTCACTTTCTTTTTGTGCCACTTTATATAGAATTGAGAAAAGTTTTTTTTTGGCTAAAAATCGATGCTTGATTAGCTTTACTAAGATGACGCACCACAATTTTAGAAAATTTGATTTATAACTATATTAAACACTTGTCAACAATTTGAGCGTATAGCCTTATCACTGCGTTTTATTTGTTTGCGCTGCTGTGCGAGCATTAATTAATAAATATATTTAATTTTGCGTAAGCACCAAACGGCCGCGACATCAACACAAAAATATTGTAACACGAAATGAACAATCGGGCGATATGAACGTGTGACTTCCAAAAGTAAAAGTGCTGCCAAGTGCCTTGTACCAGGGCTGGCAGCTTTATGTGCATGTGGCTGTGTTATCAGTCAGAGTTTTCAAAGGAATTTAGTAAATATACACAGCAGCTTGTAGCGTATTTTTGTGTTTATAATTATAAATGTAATTTGATTGTTTTTTAATTAATAAATCAAATGAAATTGTTTGGCATAACTTACATTACAGCTGTTGGGCAGCATGTAAGTTGATTTTGATGTTTACCAACACTGCTTAAATTGGCGGCAATTTTACAAATTCAAATTACAGATTTAATACTGCCAAAAAACTAACTCAGAATTCAGAGTATAAGGGCCGTCGGTAGTGTAGTGATAACGTATCGGAGGATTATTTCATATATATATTGTTGTAACATCAATTAATAATAACTTGTAGGTCGCTGTTCTCTTCGAATAGTGCCACTTTTCGAGCGATGACAGCAAGGGAAATAAACTTTTTTTTCAATGGCAAGTTCTTCAAATTCTCACAAATTTTTATAGGGCTGCAATTAATGAAAAACTTAAAAATTAAACCACAGGTTGGATCTCAAAAAGGCTAAAAACAAAATTCAATCGACAAAGCGGATTCCCATTAATTGACAACAGCTCTTAGAAAAACTCACAGACTTTACTAGGCTAGCTCCTTCGCTGATATTAAAAATAAAATTAATTATTCCTTTTAAATAAACCGATGATTAATTTATTATTGTTATTAATTTAATAGGCACAACAAAGTTCAGTTGATCTTTAATTTAAACAATAATAAAATTAGTAAATACTAAATTAGAGCGAGGAAAATAATATAAAATGTAGTGTTTACTATAGTCTCAGTTAGCAAATATGCAGCAGAGACCTCTTTCGATCGACAAAGCTAACACTGTACATGACGTGGATAAAGGTGTTTGAGAGAACATTTTTTCGCAAATTCTTGTATGATCGCTACACTCGGCCATGTACAGACGAAGACGCTCCAACGTCAGAAGGTGTTCGATACGAAATCCTACGTAGGAGAACGGAGAGGAGGAACAAAGCTCAGTTGGCAAGACCAAGTGGTGGAAGATCATCGTCCCTTGGAGTGACAAGACAACATAAACACAAAATTTAAATTATTTTCTTATCTTTTACATATTTATTGACTCTCATTGCCTTAGAGCTAACAACTTTTTCTTTTATCTTTTTTTGGCTAGAGAAAACAAAACTAAAGCTAAAATGTCTTTCAACTTAAATATTAAACAAATTAGTAAATAAAAAATTAGTAACATTAATGTCTTGCTCTAGTCTTTTGTAAACAAAATATAATATTTCTAATTGGCCTTGGTTAATTCTCACAAAATTAAGATTCTTTGGTATACAAACTAAACAAAAAGCTACCATTTGAAGTAAATTCATAAATTCTTATGTCCGTTTGGAACAGGACAATTTAGCGCCATTTATGTTTGTATATAATTAAGGAAAATTCATGAAGTTTACACTAAGTCTATATAATATATATTGATTACTTGCTAAATATATTTCGAACAACATTTTAGAATTATTAGGTGTGTATCTTAATTGCACAATATTTAAAATCTAATAGCAATAATATGACAAGGAATATGTTACTATATTTTTTTGTTCAACTTTGGCTTAACTTTGACTTGAACACTTGGCAAGCGTGGAAAATGGCAAGTGATTGGGACAAGTGTTTCTGTTTTTTTTTTCATTGAGTAAAGAAAATACTACACATATTTTTAATATATATATATAAACCTAACAACGAATTCGAGTTTACAGATTGGTATCTGTTTTGAGTATTTTAAGAGCATATGTATGAGTATACTAGGTCACTGGTTGCAAATGTCTGTGGGGTGAGTGTATCAAATGCTTCGCATTGGGACAACATTTAACACTGTGATGGAATGCGTATGCCTTGCGTTATAGAGTTCTCCAATATGATGTGGCAGTCATCGAGTGGTTCCAAAATTTGTATGAGAAACGTAAGCAAATTGCGCCGTCTTAAGAAGCTTTCCTCTTCGTACATCTCATGTGTAACCTTGGTCAGCGCCATGGGTCTTATCATACGTGTAAGCAGATGTTCTCTGTGGAAAACAAGAAATTTATGTTTTATTTTAGTTTAAGTTAAAAGATAACACTAAACTAATCTTGTGTTAAAAGATTATCTACTTTGTATTTACCTTAAACTTAGGCAAATGAGCAATTGAAATTTGCCATCCTTGCCCAATGTGCTGGCCGAACCATTGATTTCATCCATCAATTGCACATAGAGTCTCCAAATGCCAGAAATCTCTCTACGCTGTATGCTATTGCCGCTGCCATTGCTAAAAGAGGAATCCATGCTGGAGGCAGAGTCATCCAGCTCTTGTTGCAGATTGTGCTCAAACAGCTCCTTTATCTTGGCTGTGTTGACATGAAAATGTTAATAACTTTTTTTTTACAACATTTAAAACAAATACTAACTAAAATAATCCCATATATAAAGATTACGTCCAAAGAAGCGAGTCGAACGAAAACCACATAGAAAAACCTGTTCCAAGCATTTGACCAGACCATCATCGCCGCATAATAAATTGGTCAACGTGCCCACATCACGCTCACGACTCGGCTTATAATGCCACTTAACAATAACATTAACGCAATTGCCTAGCTGATGTTGAATCTCCGAGGGTGCAATTGTTTCCGTACGCTGCACGCTAGGACTACGAGTACGTGGCGGCGTGCGGCTGGCTTGCTGTAGTTCGGCATTTTTAACGCTTGTTAAAACGCGTTGACCCACCAACAATCGTTCTGTCGAATCATCATCAACGCCTTTACCCAGCCAACGACCACAGGGAAATCTGAAAAAAAAAAATTTAAAATAGAAAATATGCTTTGCGGAAAAAAAAGTTTCATTACTAACTTGTATGTGTGTGCTGTTACTTCGTTGCGCATTACGACATGCTCCACTAGCCATTTATGAGATGCACCCGAATTGTCATGCCCAATGCGCATAGTGGTAAGCAAGCCGAGATTTTTATACTGCGAAAGAGGCACCATTAAAATATATTTTTGGAAAAACAAAACTTTGCCAGCTGCTTACATGGAAGATAAACTCTAACGAGCCTTTTGGAACTGGCACGCGCTGAGTTTCGTTCATTGTGCCCGATACAATGATCCAAACATTACTGGAGGTATGATAGGCGCCGTGTTTACGCGAGGGGAATATCACAACACGATACGGCAGTTCTGTAAATGTTGCATAAATTGATTTAATCGTTGGAAAATACTACTTTTGGCACTGCTTACTGGTAGTGGGATAAATGTTGGTAAACGAGAAGTAATCCACGGTATTAAGTGTCAACAAATGATAAAGAAATTGCTCCTTCTCTTCTTCGCAGCGTAGAAATGCAGAACGTTTGTAAAGCGAACGCAAAAGTGCTTCATCCGAGAGTAAAGTACGAAAATGTCGTGAAAGTAACTTTTTTTCCAAGGACAAACGCACCCAAGCGCGTGTATACCCAATCTGCGTTTTGATATCCGCCATGGCCAGCACATTTCTGGAATAAGTTAAAGTCACTTATAAGTAACTAAGCTGCAGCTAACAGAAAATACGCACTTGACATCAAATTCCAGCGATTCAGGAAGTGGACAAAGTTGTTCTAAGCCCACAAACTTATTGCGATCCCGTGAACGACTGCGATTTGGACTTGGTGGAGTGTCAAAATCGGTTTGGAAGGAAGAAAGATCTGCAAGCAAATTTTCATTGTTAACTGCACAAACTTAACTTATGCAATGCACTTACAATCCATGCGCTTACGCATAGCATTCCAAGCCATAGCAGGCGAAGCTGTGGCCATGCCTATCATATTGCTGGGACTACTACCACAGGGCACATTAGTAGGTAAGTTGTGTTCTGTTGTGGCATTACCGCGTGCTTCCTGCAACTCCAGATAGGCTTGCAAATGTGACCACAGCGCAGACTTGCCTTGCTTGTTTTGCAAACCATGCGACCAAATTTTCTCCAACAGATCACACATGCTGGCTATCAAAGTATTCTCCTCAATACCATCTCCTTTGAGACCCAAAGCCACTGCCTCATTGCCCATTTTTTCCAATAACATGCGTTTCGTTTTCGATTTGATGTCCTGTAAGTTAGATTCATTAAAATGGCAGCACATTTTCTTAACAAAACACATACCTTCAACAAACGTTCCACAAAAGTCCAATTGGCCTGGGCAATTAATGCTGGACTTACATCCGCAGTGGTCAGATTCGCCGAGAGTCTATTAAGCGCTGTATTCGAGTTGGGCTTTTGATCCAATGAGATTTCTCGCGCGCGCCATTTATTGCCATTTTTTACACGACGTAAACTGTTGCCTCTGTTTTTGAAGGGGTTTTCGTATGAGGTTAGCAGTATGAGTTTAGAATTTTAGTGCAATTTTTGTTGGTTTTTTTAAGGGAAAGAAGAAAGATATAGGAGATTAGTTGAAAGAGCTTAAATAGTTTGATTGCCAAATGTGTGGAAAAGCGCATGCGGTGCAGTTAAAAATACAAAACGTTTTTATAATAAAATGTAATTAAAAATCAAACAAAGAACTTTAAGTTAGAATGCAATTTATTTTAAACATTAATTTACACAAATACTATTTTGCTAGTGGAAGACTCTTGACGGTTCGGAAATCGTGCTAAGATTGCTTCTAATACATAAACTAATTAAAAAATTAAATAATATCATGTGTACTCTACTATACATATAGTAAAAGCAGGAAAGCAGGTATCGTGAAACGTTAACTAGGTAATTGTAAAAGATATCGTTTAGAAGGTTTTGTGAGCATTAAAGCTTGATACTCGTCTCAAAAAAAAATGTCTAAAAAAGGACAACTCCAAAAGCGTTCGAAAACAGTATAGCAACTTTACTTGTTCATTGTCAAGATATGCATCTCTTAATCTGCCTTTTCCATTACTCTGTTTAGTCTCTACAACTGTTTTCGTTATTTGTTCGTATAGCGTCATCGTCTTTTCATTAAAACATTTGCTTTTGATTCAAGTATCGTGCTTAAGAAGCGTAATTAAAATGTGCAACTACCTCGAGGCGCACTCCTGGTTTAGCACGCCCTTTTCCAGCAACGGAAAGCTACGAAAATAAGCGGCACGATTGGATAGAATCTCACTTGGCGGTGTGACCTCAATATCAATACAATTTAATCGCTTTTCAAAACTTTGCAGCGAGTCCTGGCTTAAAACGCAGGGTTCGTAGCTGGTGGCGCATATTGAGTTCTCACCATGGCGACGTCTGGAACATTTAAAATATAAACAATTAACAATTTTAATTAATTTTATGCATTTCACTTACCGCAGCAGTTTTACGCGATGATCAAACAACTGCAGTTGCGCCTCTGTTTCCGGCTCCCACATAGACAAAATTTTATTATCAATAAGTGTGGCAAACATTTGAGATTCGAGAAAGCGTGCCAAAAATGCGCGATGATGTTCTGGTTGATCGGAGAGAAATGAAGATTTGTCAAAGTTTTGCAATGTCTCTCGATTAGAGAACCATTCATCCTTGGCCTGATTGGGATAGATGACAAAGAATTCATACGCATGAAACATATGCACAAAACGATTAAGAAAAATCTCGCGTACTGAGTTATTTATTCTCAGGTCTTGATAATATTGTTCTACAGGCGTTAAAATAGGCTTGTCCACGCGTCGGGAGAGTGAATTCAGACGTGATGCTGGCATTGTTGCATCAACAGTATCCACATCATGATAAATGCCCGATGGAGATGAGCTGAGTGAAGCATTGGCGCTGCCTACGGGTGAACCAATACGTCCTCCCTTGCGCCGTAAAAAATCTGCAATACGTGGCACATGATCGATCTTGGAAGGATGAGCTATCAATGGCTGATAGTCCATATGAGGACTTTGTGCGCCCGCTGTTGCTGCAGCACACTGTGGCGATCCTCCTAAAGTGTATACTGTCTCCTGCATTTGCTGAAAGCGTTCTTTGCTACGCTTTGCCGCTTGTAGGCCCGTGGGCAAAGTGCAGCTGGAGATCATTACATCATGACCATCTGCCGCACGTGTTGCAAAGCCGTTCTTAAGTGTAGGTTCGTATGCGCGATCGCGTTCTACTTCAAATTTATCCAGCACTGATATTATCTCTGCCATGAAATCCATTTTATGTGGAAATATTGGCAGCTCTTCTGGCAACTGTATGTGTTTCTTGTCAATATCCACAAAACACAAAGCCGCCTCACTACCTATTTTATTAGCAGCCTCACAGCCAGCATGCAGTCCCATGACAAAGGGCACAGGTGCGTCGAGAAAATGATGCAATGCCGCAGGCAATATAGGCGCATAGACATGTGGCCAGACAAAGGGAAACAATAGCGATGTAATGCACTCGCCCACAATCATGAGTCTTTGGTAATCTGCGAAAATTTGCCGGTTAATTTACAGTTATGCACTTTTAAGACAACTTCCTGCTTACCCGTTGAGCGCAAAAGCACCTGATTTTCGAGCAGCACACAGGTCAACAACTGTATCACACATTCCACACCCAAATAGCTGAATAACAAACGTAGCGGAAAATCTAGCAATGGTAGCTCCGTGGCCAATCCGGGACGTTGTAGTATTAATGCAATGGCGGGCATATGCGGCTCGGGTGGTGGCAAATAGACGCGTATGGACTTGCCCGGCTGAGGTAGCATCACTTCGTAGAGTATATTATAGACATAGGATTCGAGACTTATGCCAGCGCCTGGCTGCCGCGGAAGACACCTACGAAACATTACATAATATTTAAATTTGTTTTGAAAGGATTAGGGCCAATAGTGCACTTACTTATACAAATTGGTAAGAAACATTTGCGCTGCAAATGCGTAAGGTGCCTGACATATTAGTGAGATGCTTTTTGCCACATAAAGCTTATCCTTGTTAATGTCATAATAGCTTTGTGCGGACTGCGGGGCCTGCCCGGCCACTTTAAAATGACGCGGCAATGAACGACTTACTGGACCATCCTGCTTTACCCTGCTCAGTGAATGTGTTTGCTGGCCATTGGAGAGCTCGGTGATGAACATGGATTGCAATGTATGTATAGCGCCGCATATATTACGATTTCGTATTTCTTCATAAAAAACCAAACTAAAGCCGTAACATCGTTTGCCATCTTCACGCGTAGTTGCAAATGAATGGAACTTGGGCTCAATGTTATGCTTTTGTGTGCGAAACCGCAGACCCTGCGGCAGTGAGAGCTGTTAAAAAAAAAATAATAAGTTTTTGTTTGTTACATAATAGTAGATGACATTGACTAAATTATGTAAGGAATACAATACGCAGAGCTAAACTTTCTTATGACAAATCACGCCACAGTATCCATCTCAATTTGTTGCATTATTCTTAAACTTCTGGGAACATAAGACTCCCAAATATTTAACTCAAATCTATTTACAATCAGCTTTAGGTCTTAATATTTGGGATAAGATAAAGACCACATATTACTTGTTATCAATGTGAACGTAAATATTCGAAGGAACGAATATACAATAGACTAATAATATCAGCTTTGGGTTTAACCCAATTTTGTATGGTTTTTTACACAGTTGGTGATTTTTAGTCTCATCAATGAATTGTTTTGTTTTATTGATGTTCTGCGCTGCCATATCTATATTTAATTACTATTACCCAAGCTAAGCACATGTACTGATTTATAGATAAGCTGCAGCGCACGGTCTGGCCTTTTAAATGACCGCATAACATTGCTTATCTGCAAATGATGTAGTTTTCATTTATATTTTTTACTTATTTTGCTGGAAAAAGTTGACTCGAACAAAGTGGCATCAATTAAAAGAGAGACTGTGTATCATTGAGCGCGCCAGCCAAGCATGAATTTCATATTTAAGAGCCATATACATGGCACAAATTTAAAAATAATGCGCTAAAAGTAAGGCATATACATGGCTTTGTCTGTTTTGTAATGTATGAAAAGTAGCGCATGTCTGCGGCCGACTGAAGTCAATGAAAACTTCTTTGCGCCTCGCTTTTCCAGCAATTGGTTACGTTGCGCTGAACTCAGACAACGCAGCTAATTGAGATAAATTGAAGTGGCGTCGACCTCAGCCGTATAAAATGGTAGAAAATTATACTAGTACTAACCATGCAAATGCCATGTGCATCGAATGGATTCCAGGCCACATTTTCGGGATAATGCGCTAATGGTTTGCTCTTATAGGCGCGATCCAGCGGCGAGCAATGTAGATTGTCACCTAAAGCATAGAGTAGTTAATATGTGTCCACACTTAACACGGCTTAACAGTTTACCCGCAAAACGATCTGGCTCTAAGCCCGTGTCCAAATCTAAGCCACATATCACAAAATAGTCTGCAAAACGTGAAAACTGTGGATCAGCATCACGTTTAAGCTGATGTAATTCCGAGAGCTCAGTTGGCGAAATTGGCGATTGTACTTTGCTTAAGTTTGCGCTTGCCGTTGCTGCGTTGGCTGGAACTGCCGCATGGATGCTGCTGCCACTGTTGCTGCTGGCATTATTAAGCATTAATTTGGACAAACGGCTGGTAACAACATTTTCACGCGTCGTCATAATTTTGCGCGTGCTGCTGCCGTTAAGCTGTAAAAGCGCTCCAAACACCAATCAACAAAGGCACTAGCCCAATTGTACGTGCTCCAAATCGTGCATCAAACAAACGCGTCCATGTGTATGTACATACATATATATTTATGTGTTGTGTGTGTGTTTATAAATGTGCGCTTTCGAATTTACACAACCACAACTGAAAAAACAATTTAATTTGTTAAGTATATATGTATTTATTTTGTTGCTGTCTGCAAATATAGCTATGTATATGCATAATTTTCTATGCCAATGGCACAAATGCCTCCCTCTCTAATGTCCCCCTGACCCAAACAACGAAGACGCGTTTGTTGTTGCTATTTGTTTGATTGGCTGCTGCTTTCTTTATTTTGCATATATTTACACTTGGCTGTAGTTGGTAAGCATTATTTGCTTTTAACAAATTATTTTTGTATTAAACTACACTTTTAACTTAGTTATTATTCACTTTTAATTTTGCACTGTTATTGTATAGAATTTTATTAATTTTTTGCAAAATTGTGCACTTACTTTCATTAATTTAGAAAAGCTATGACAGTGTGACCAGATGTTTGCATAATCGAACACACCACAAGCTGGCGTAAAAATACCAAGGTAAAAATTTATCACATTTTGCCATTGGCGCGCAATTTGGGCAAATTTAAAATTTGTGTATTATCAATTTTTTAATTTTAATCAATTGTTTTTTTGTTTATTATACAAAATTAAGTTATTGCAAAAAATGGTACAGCTTAGCACTTATGCAGCTTTACAACTAATATAGCTTAAATATGTTGTGTATATTTTTGCATTTAATAAGTTATTAAGTAGAAAGTTAAAAGAAAAATAACTAAGACAATATTGAACAAATATAATTTTGTGTTTTTGTTTTAAGTATTTAATTTTATGATAATTTCATTAGTCATGCAATATCTGCCTTTTCGTGGAGATGAAAAGTAGTAAAATGAAAGCGTAGTTCAAAAATCATTTTAACATGATATCCAGAACAACCATCCCAAAACTTTGGACGCAAAAAGCTGTGTTATCTGCAAAGATTAGAGTTTAATGTAGACTAGATATTGGAATATGTGATAAAACTGAACTGACTTGGCACCATACATATCTACCCAAAAATGCATTTATATTTGTATATAAGGGCGTACCTATATTTTGTAACTTGTGCATAGTAGTGCACTTTTATGCCATTGTGACATTGTCAATCGCCGAAAGCTATCCCGACTACTAATTTTATGCATTGAGGATTATGCTTTTTGAATTTTTTTCAATTTTGCAGTTGCGTTTAAGCCTAAATACGTATTGCGCAGAAGCAAATTATCCACAATATCTATGCGGTAATTCTGAGATTCTTAAGCTATCATGCCAAATTGCATTAAATATTGTACTTTATATTTACAAATAAAGCTGCGGTTAGACCTAAATCGGAATTGTGCAAAACCAAGAATTTAGTTATCGTTAATTAAGTCTTGAGAGAGTCGTGAGTCTTTCCTGGATTAAGAGTAGTGACAAGTTTAGATTCCATTTTGGTAGAAAATACCCAAAATATAATGAGATTATCTAAAATTTGGGCTAGCACAAGTAGTGCACTTTTTGGCAAGTATTTTAAACAGATATTAGCTATAGCTGATGTCGTAACGTAAAAATAAAAATGTTACACATAACCAATAGTAAAGTTTATCTTTGATATCAGCTAAAACAATAAATCAACACATTTAACAAATTAGTAAAGTTAATTTTTGTTTTATAACTCTACATAAAGTACTGTTTTTAGTTAAGCAAACTATTAAGTAAACTATTTTTCTTCACTCGAAAAATAAATGAATAAAACCAAATTGTTTGCCTTTTAAATAAAAAGTGCTACCCAGCTGCTCTGAAAAACAAAAAATCGATAACAAATAAGGCAACCATGTGAAGCAAATGACATGCTATATCGATATGGCAACAACCCTGAGCAAGAGAACTAAACTTGAAAAATTTTCAACGGAGGCAGACGTGTGTACGGATGCTTTCAGTAAAAACTTGTGGGTAGAAAGTTATATGGATCTAGAAACCATTTAAAGTGCAGTGCTATATTGTGTTTGTGATTTGTGTGTAAGCGCAAAAGAGAGGGCAACAAGCTGAGGCAGCAAGTTAGTGAGCAAAAAATAGTGCTGCGATTTTAATGAACTCAATTGGCAGGCAAAGAAAATAAAATCATCATTGTGATTTAATCAAAAAAATCATTAATCAAATTGCTGTCTTGACTTTTTAGTAAACTGTGAATAAAATAAGTAAATAACAAACAGCTGGAAACGCTAAAATTTAAGAAAAGATGTCAAATGTAGAATCCTCTAGCTCAGCAGAGCAACAGCCACCTTCTTCGACACTGCCTATGCTGGGCGATAATCAGGTGACCATGCAGGCTTCCACCTCGGCAGCCAGCAGCTTAACTGTGGGCGGTGGAGGTGTGCCCATGGAAAATCAAAGCAGTGGTGAGCCTCCAGCTAAAAAGATAATGCTCGATCCAAATGCTGCCTCGTCTTCTGCTGCCTCATCGACGGGCAGCGGTTTAACGGGTGGTGGAGCTGCTGGTGCTGGCGCTACCAGTGGACATGAAAAATTAGAATATCGTCTAGGTGGAATACTTTGCTGTGCAGTTTGCTTGGATTTACCGAAAACAGCAATGTATCAGGTAAGTAATGCATTGTTTTGACAAAATTGCCCAAAACAAAATGCATTAAATTTTGCTATAGGAAGTGAATGTTTCAAAAGAAAAAAAAAACGAAAATCTAGTATCCAAAACAAAGAGGGAAGATGTGTTTAACTCTGCTGTGTTGTTTGTGTGTGTGTGTGTGTGTGCGAGAGAGAGTGTGAGAGCCAGTGTATACAAACAATTCAAGCAAACTCAGCTGTAAGCTGTAACCACTCCCACACCGCACCACACACTGGGGTTGTCTAACTGCCGAGCAGCAGCGAACTTGTTTTCGAATGCACAGCTGTCTTGTGAGAGCGCGTCGGAAAGAGAGCGCAACACATACCCAAAACATAGCCGTGTTTATATGTATTGGTTGGTTGGTCGTGTATTGTTACGTTTTTTTTTTTTTGTTATTGCGAGGCCAACGTCGCCTTGAAAACACACACAATGCCAGGTATTTGCTTTGCCACCAATCCCCCAATCCCCACCAGAACTTATTGTGTGCACTAAGCTTCTGGCGAGGATTGGGTGGCAGCTAGGAGCGTCAAGGAAAGCTACGACGATTTGTTTGTTTCTCTCTGGATGCACCACTGTAGGCTGACACACATCTATATAGCTCGCTCTCTCACACGTATTGGCATTGAGTGCATGCAGCACATAGTGCAATTGCTGCACTTTTTTTATTGCGTTTTAGACCAAGTTATCCAGGAATTACAGCTGCAACCCTTTTGTGCAGCTTTCTGTAGCATTTTTTACATTTGGCGCCGACGTACTACGTTGCTAACGCATTAAAGCGTCTCAAATGGCCATATTTGCCACCCCGCTACCCTTTCCACGACAATTTGCGCAGTTGGATTTTAGTGCGTTTTTCCGCTATTGCGTCACATAAAATTCTTGACAAATTCCTGCAGGTCTACAACAAATGGACACGCTTTATATGCCCACGGCCAACGGCCAAACAATTTATGCAAGTTTTCTATTTAATTTTGAGGCATTTGTTGTTGTTAATTTTAATGCTCAATTCAGCGTCGTGGCCTATTTTTAGCCAGTCTCTTCTATGCTGCGACCTCGCCCGCAACCAATAAACAGCAACACAGCAACACTGACGTTTCGGTTTTCATTCACTCCGTCTTTGTTGTTATTGTTGTTGTTTTGCTCATTCATTCAAGCTTTTGAACAATTGTCGCTGCTGTTCATAATTAATTTGATAAACAAATATGTATATTTTCAGTTAAAATCACTTTTACGTAATACATAGCTATCCCATAGATACTTTGACTTGGATGATTTTATTTACAAACTGCGTGCTCAGTCGCCCCTAATAACGCACTATGGGACAAATGAAACACTTTAGCCGAATTGGGTTTTATTTTTTTTTTTTTTTTTAATATTTATTGCTACATATCATAAAAAGCTGCAAGCTATGTAATTTATACTTAAATATTTTATTATACATTACGTCACACACATTGTGTTATAAACAAAAGCAGATATTTTTTAAATGACATTTTTGCGCAAGCGATTTAAATGGCTAAAAAGCGTATTAAATTACACAAGTAAAGCTTAAAATATACTGTTCCATAAGCTTGTTTAATCGACTTAAATACCACTAAATATTTATGTATTTTTATATTATTTAATCATTGTAAACATTTATTTATTTTTTATATGCGCAGTTCAACATAACGTACATATTCGTTTTAACAGATTACAAAAAAGTGTTTTTAATTACTATACATACACTAAATCATTCGAGATAAATGCGTTTAAAATACGAAAGGCTCTCGGAGTATTACTCAGAGTAGAGCAGAAAAAATCATTGATGTATCAAGTTTAAGTTTAATTAATAAATGCTAAAATATTCCATTTTATTTTGAGTCTGTAATCTGACAATATGTTGCGCATAGTATGCAGCTATGTCAATTTGAATTTCAATATTGACAGCGAAGAACATGAGACGTAATAATAAATTTAAATAACCATATAAAAGTAACATAATTTTTTTTTAAATTAAATACGAATAAAATGCAATAATAATGAATAATAATGTAAAAATAAACAAATGTTTTTTTTATAAGTTGTGACTTTTTTCACTAAATTTGTTCATTTGTTCCACTGTGCGTTGCAGTGTTGTTAGTGGTCTTGCTAGCTCGCTCTTGCTCCCCACCCTTATGTATAATATGTGTATATGTAGTGTGTGTGTGTGTGTGTACACATAAATGAACTATAAAAATCTTACTGCGCCATAGTTTTATGTTCCCAGCCAGCTGTAAGCTTTAAATTTCGCTTTACCCAAGATCTTATAGAAACTTTTCCAAAAAGGGCGTGTTTTTCCGTTTCTTTGCAGCGATTTTTTTTTTGTTTTTTACAAAAATTCAACAAATTAGTACCTTTAGCATACAAATAAGTAGCAACCTAAAACACAGATACACAAACTCACACATATACACAAGCAAGTTGCTCTCTCTGTGTGCGCTCTTTGCACTCTCTGTTATTGTTTTGCTTTTACTGTTTTGTTGTTGTTAACTTGCGGCTGCTTTTTCTTCTTCTTGACACCCCATGCGTTGTCTTGCTTCCACACATTGCGTTAAATAGAAAAGCCAAGTCAGCTGTTTGGCTGGAGACAATAAAACTACGCACTAAGCTTTTCTTGGCCGTTTTTTTTTAATATTTTCGTCATGAGAGATAATTTTAGACACTACTGTAGGTATTGGAAAACACTTTGCTGTTTTTTTCTTATCTGTGCATTAGTAATTTCCTTTTTTTTTGTGCTGTATTTTGACGATCGACCTGCAATCTAAACGTAAACACGTTTTACCTGTTTACCCTCTAAGCATGTGTGTATCTTTGTATCTTTGAGTGTGTGTTGTTGTTGATCAGCGTTTTTTTTTTCGTTGCCTGCTTGGCTTTGTTGTTGTCAACGCTATTTCGTACAACGTCAGATAGACTCTGCTTATCTACAAAAACATCATCAGCTGGGTTTGTTATGTCTACTACGTATGAGCCAAGAAAAAATAACAAAAGAGAGAGTACTCAATATGGACAGACGGCAATGCAAAAACTTGCACAGCTTAAAAGTAGTTGAATGTTTTTAATTTTTCCAACTAATTTTTTGTTATTTGCTAAATAGCTGTGTTTTTTTTATATTTGCCTCTGCCTTGGATACAAAACTTAGTAAGCTTCTAAGCAAGTTCATTCAACTTGATAAAATGTAAAGAGTGTACGCCGAACTTAAATGGGAAGCTGCCGAGCGTATATAAAGATTTTTATGTACACATTGTGGCTGAGGCAACAATTTTCCAGATATAGATATACACATACAATTGCAATCGTTATGCATTTACACAGACACACAAACACATACTGGTATATGCTGCTGCCCAAAATAAAAGTACTACTACAACAGCGCTTATCTTTTGGTTACAAAAATATCTACAACGTGCATATCGCACATTCTTGCAGCTATATTTGTGTATTCACAAATAGACATTCCAAACGAAAAGAGAAGAACAAACCGAAAAGTCAGCTATAATTTTGATCACGCTTCGGCAGTAGCCGAAACGAGACTATTGTAGACAGCACAATTTTCCATTTTCATAATTGACAACGGGTCTGCCCGCATTTATTGGCCTCCGGCACACAGCGGGGTGTTTTTTCAATCGCCGCCACTGAGTCAGAAGCACGTTGAGCTGACCTTTGACAGACACCACGCTTCTTGGTGTGGAGTACTTTTTATTAATGAATTAACTCAACATTTTGTTTAGAAATTTGGGAGTATGAAATTTTGGCACAATACAGTTGTACAGCTCGCGTTGCAATTACAAATTAATTACAAAGTCTTATGATGTTAAGGGAAAAATGCTTGTTTCTGCAGCCGGAAATAAATTATTTTTAGGACTCCGCAGAAAAAGCTGATCCTACCATTTACAGCATGTCCGTTTGCCAACGTTACCCAGCTCAAAGTACGCCTCTAGGTGTCCGTTGTCTTGATCCTTACAGTCCGCTTACTCATAATTTAGCTGTTATGCTATAAGCAACAAATATATGTAAACAACACTTGCAGAATCATTCATTTTACACAATTATAAAATATAATTTTAAATTATTGGCTATAAAAAATATACATATATATACATATATAAAAATAAAAAAAATAAATATATGATTTAAAAATGATTTACTTTATGATTTAACAATAGAGCTTCAATTCATTGTAGCTTGTATGTATGTAGTCTAACAATAACTAAAATTGCTCTTCTCTTATGATTATTAAATATGTATTAAGTCAAAAATAGCTAACTTTTGTAAGCACAAGTTTTGTAATTGTAATTGCTAAGTTAAATCAAGAAAAGAAAAAAAGAAAATATTAAAACAAAAAGTATTTTAACTTACCAAATAGCAAAAAAGGCAACATGCAGTCCTTATAGTAGCTTTAAAGTGTTATTTAAAATGTATTATAGTATCATTCAAACTGAATTTACTTCAATAAATTGCAACAAGTGCAAATCTAAAAAAAAAAAAATGCAAACAAATAAATCTAGCGTTTTTATTTCAAAATGCAAGGAATACACCAACAGAAACCAAAAACCAATCCAAACATCCAATCACTATGCTTTCGAAACACCTATAAACGAAGCTCTTAGACACTTGCCATACGTCCTACCATACTTATTTCAGACTCACCTAACCCAACATACATACCCATTACCCAAAAAAAAAAAAAAAAAATCATATCAACTACTCATACAACATTATCCTTTTCAATTTCCAAGGCGTATTTTGACTAATAGCAAATTTTCTTCTTTTTCTTTAATTGCAGGTTAATTTATATTCCACTTTTTCATTTAGTTCTTATATATATTTGTATATATAACTCATCCAAAATTTCTCGTGACATGCGCCGACTAAAACTTTACTCTTTCTACCTTTGCTCTCTCTATTTGCAGTGCCAAATGGGTCACCTGATGTGCGCTGCCTGCTTCACACACCTGCTGGCTGATGGACGGTATGAAACAGTAACACGCAAATCAAGCGATTTGCAAAACTATTTCCAGTGATTTGATTTGCTTTCTAAACTTTAGCTTAACTATGCAAAGACTAACTTTGTGTAAAACTTTTTACTTTTTATTATCTATTTTGAATCTAAAGCCTGCGAGATCAGATTGCAACATGCCCTAATTGCCGTGTTGAGATTTCGAAGAGCACTGCTTCACGTAACCTGGCTGTGGAGAAGGCTGCATCCGAATTGCCAAGCGAATGTCAGGTGTGTGTGCATATATAGAGCAAATCGTAGCTGTTTGAAAATATATTATATATTGCCTTCTATTCTTTTGTAACAGTTTTGTAGCAAGGAGTTTCCATACAAATCCTTGGAGCGTCATGAGCAGCATGAGTGCCAGGAACGCCCTACAAAATGTAAATACTTTCGCATTGGTTGCCTATGGCGCGGACCATTTCATGAGAGTAAGTGCAGCTTGCGTAAATTTGGAATAAACCCTTTTAAAAGCTTTACTTATTGTCATTAGCAACTGAACATGAACGTCAATGTCTACATCCGCAAAAGTCTGGCTATGAGGTGATGGGAGCTCTCGAAGCCCATGATGCTAAAATCAAAGAAGAGAAAAAAATGTTCTCTACTCTAATTGATTTGCTGAGTTATGAGAAAATTATATTCAATGGTAGGCCAACGAGTTAACAACTTAATGTTGTCTACTAATTTATAAATATATTTAGATTTACAAATGAAGCCATATCGCACCGATGAATATGTACATAAACTATTCTATGAGACGGCACGTTTTTCGGCTTTCAATCAGCAGTGGGTCGTTAAGGCACGCATTAATAACAGTCAACGTGATCCACATCAATCGAATGAGCGTACAATTACTTATCAGTTGATACTAAAAACTAAAACCAGTACGCCAATGAGCATACATTTCTTTGCGCTCAAGGGGCCCTTCTCAGACATGAAGGTTTCAACACAAATCTACAAGAATGAGTTTACAGAGACGGTACCGCTAAGCTGTTTATTTTTAATTGAATTTGCTTTTAATTGTTTGGCTAATTGCAGAATACCGAAAGCGAGTACTACGTTCTGCCCTTGCCGGATGGCTCAGAAGAGTGCAATCGTTTACTTTCTAACAAGGGTATTAACTTTCGGTAAGTGCCTATATAACTTTATGTAAGTTTGGATCTTTTTATAATGAATTTTATTTTACAGATTATTAATGTTTCTGCTGAATAAGTAAGCGCATTTGGGTGTACAAATGGGCTTAAAATTTATGTAGTTTACAACTAGTTTGTTTGTTGTTTTTAAATCTTAAATGTTTAACTTGTGCAACACTTATATATAGGCATATATATGTAATCTATATACTATAATACTTACTTTATAAACAGGCTCTAATAAAATCATTTAAACACCCCAAAAAAAAAAAAATTAATTAAAAAAAAACTGAAAAATTAAATCATATTTTTGCAATCATAAACACAGTAACGCTGTAGGTTGTAACTTAAGTTTAAACGAGGCAATGTTAAAGTAACTCCCAATACAGTGTTAGCTTAAGATTTACACAGCTAGACATTTTATTGATTAAGCCAGCGTAATTTAAACTGTCTTTGACTTACTTGAAAAGACTTTGCTTTATAACCTAAACTTAATTTTTTTAAATGAAAAGTATAACATTTTTGTAACACTTTAGCTGAGTAAAGCCACAAACTGGGCCATTTAAAATAATGGTTACATTTAATAAAAATATATTTACATAGCTCTATGTACAAATTAAATACTACATCTATTTTATTATATAAGCTAACTGAAAAAAATACTACAAAAAAAAAAAAACGGATAAATAAAACATTTTACATTTAATTGTAGTACATGCATGTACTATATGCTGCAATACTGTTAGTGCAATTGGAGAATTTGATTAATGTTTGACTAACGTTTTAATGATCTCACAAGTAAATAAAAGAAAAATGAATTAAAAATTAACTTGAATAGCTGTAGAAAACTGTAAGCACTGTGCATTGATTCCGTGCCGTTCACTGTAAGAGACAAAACACCAAGTTGACACATTATTATAGAATCTACAACGCTCGTAACAAGATGCGTTTAATGAAACTCTATTGTAGCAGTTCAATTAAATAGCCAAAAACAGTAACAATATTAAATTTATCTATTTCTCCATTTGCTTTATGAAAATGAATGAGAATTTGTTTGTGTTAGATAAAAATCTTTTTTAAGCGAGTTATGGTTATTTTTTATATATTAATGCTTACAACTTACATTCGTATATGAAATATTTATATAATATATTATTATATTATATACAGTGTTAAATGATTTAAAAACTAATTGTAATATAAAGCTCTGCATACATTAAATATAATTCTTAATAAAGCATAACAAGAGAGAGTTTTTTTGATTGTAAGCAAGAGGCTTCGAAGTTTTGAAATATATTGACAAATACATAAGCTGCATTTCTGCTTTCTAAATTTTAAAGCAGATTGCCCTTCTCTTCTCCATTTTAAAAACAAGAGTTTGTGTAGTTAATTAGTCAAATGACCTGACCCCAAGTCTAGTAATTCTTTTCTGACTGCAGTTAAACAATGGATTGAGCTGAGTGCTGAATTCTCATAACTCACAAGTTATATCAATGATAGTGATTCATTAGTCGATATTCGTAAACGCTTTAGTCAAGAGGTCAAATCAGCACCAATATGCACCACGACTTTGCCAAAAGACAATGCAAACCGTTCAAAGGATTGTTGTATTGTAATCAGCTGCATTCTATCTGAACCCTTCAACTCAATATCATTTAAAACTACATATTATGAAACGCACAATTGTGTTTATTATTTGAAAAAAAAAATACTTCAGTCGTATTGTTTAAACGTAAGCCTTAGAGTGTATTACTATGTATAAACGACTACTCATCATCATCGTCAGCTTCCATTGTCTTGTACTTGTTGCGCATGTGAGCGGCTATGGTTTCGCGTGGGTTCTGTCTGAAATTTTTATCCTTAATCAGTTTCTCAAATGACTGCACTCGTTTGACCATATCCTCGCGTTTCTTTTTAATCTTTTGTTTGACACTTAACTGCGGATGTTCAGCTTCCATTAACATATTCTGCTCTTTAGTGTCCTGTTTTTTGTTTTTTACAAGCTTGTATATGTCCTGCAATGACGGCAGTGCATCACGCAATGGCTTCAGATCTCCAATAACACCGGTTTTTTGGCGATTTGTTGTGGCTTGGGCTTCTTTACGTTCCTTTTTCAATTGTGCAAATCGATTGAGCAGTTTTTTATGTTTCTCCGACGATTTCTGCTTTTTTGTTATGGTCTTTTTGGGCGTTTTGTGCAGCAAGTTTTCCTGGCGTGATTTTTTGTTTAGCTGCGCCTGAGATTCCTGTGCCTTGTGTTTCATGGCTGCCACGGCGCTTTTGGCCTTGGCACGCACATTTCTCTTGGCCATTTTAAAAGATTATTTTGAGATGTTTGCGAAATTAAGAACGTGTTGCGTTTGTTGTGCTGCAGTGATGTCAACTTGTGTGCAGCACAAGTAGTGCTGCCAACCTGCGTACATCGTGCTGTGCCGCTTCTAATGCAAAACAGCTGAGCGGGCATCGGTGGAAAAGTGAAAAATAATTTTAAAGCATGCAAATTTTATAAATATTTTTACAAAATGGACTACGATTTTAAAATGAAAACGCAGATGGAGCGTACCAAGGTGGAGGATTTATTTAATTATGAAGGCTGCAAAGTAGGACGTGGCACATACGGTCATGTTTACAAAGCTAAGTGGAAAGAAACAAGGTATGGAAAAATTTTCTCATTTACAGGAATATATAAAGATTTCTTTCAATTCATTTTAATTTTCAGCGATGGCAAAGAATATGCTCTTAAACAAATTGATGGCACTGGTCTCTCCATGTCTGCTTGCCGTGAAATTGCTCTACTACGCGAGCTAAAGCATCAGAATGTTATTACGCTTATACGTGTCTTTCTGTCCCATAACGATCGTAAGGTCTTTTTGCTCATTGACTATGCGGAGCATGATCTTTGGCATATTATAAAATTTCATCGTGCTGCCAAGGCGACCAAGAAACAAGTGGTTGTGCCCCGCGGTATGGTTAAAAGTTTGCTATATCAAATTCTGGATGGTATACATTATCTGCACAGCAACTGGGTACTGCATCGTGATCTAAAACCAGCCAATATACTTGTTATGGGCGATGGAAATGAGCGAGGTCGTGTGAAGATAGCTGATATGGGGTTTGCACGCCTATTTAATGCACCTTTAAAGCCACTTGCTGATTTGGATCCAGTTGTAGTCACCTTTTGGTATCGAGCACCTGAATTGCTGCTAGGCGCGCGTCATTACACAAAGGCCATAGATATCTGGGCTATTGGCTGTATTTTTGCCGAACTCTTGACATCTGAGCCAATTTTTCACTGCCGTCAAGAGGATATTAAAACCAGCAATCCTTATCATCATGACCAGCTGGATCGCATATTCAATGTGATGGGCTTTCCACAAGACAAAGACTGGGAGGATATTAAGAAAATGCCTGAGCATCATACTTTAACTAAAGACTTTAAACGATCCACTTATTCAGCTTGTTCGCTAGCCAAATATATGGAACGTCATAAAATTAAACCGGATAGTAAAGCATTCCATTTGTTGCAAAAGCTACTGCTTATGGATCCCAACAAGCGTATTACCTCGGAGCAGGCCATGCAGGATCAATACTTTCAAGAGGAACCGCTGCCCACGCAGGACGTTTTTGCTGGCTGCCCCATACCATACCCGAAACGTGAATTCCTAACAGATGACGATCAAGAGGACAAATCTGACAACAAACGTCAGCAGCAACAACAGCAGCAGCAACAGCAGCAGCAGCAACAGCAGCAACAACAGCAGCAACAGCAGCAAATGAATCAATCCAACATTAATCAGAATCTTAACGAACCCAATGCAAAGCGCATGCGGCTATCGGGCTCCACAAATCAATCGGGCAATCAACAACAGGAATTCCATCATCAACAACAGCAACAATCTCAACAAATGATGTTCAATCAGCAACAGAATTTTCAGCAACGCTTCAATTAAGCAGGAACAAAAAACATTTTTCAGACACTGCTAATTTTATTATTAAGACAAAGTATAATTTATTAAAAACTTACAAAACCTGTATACTTTTATAGATCATTAGGTATCACTCAATACCAATCACAAAAGCGCTCGATAGCGCAGCGCCATTTCTCGAGTCTATCACGTATTTTGTCGTAGCGTTGAGGACGCGGTTCAAAGAGTCTATCCACAATTCGAAACCGTTTAATATCATCTATGTCGTGCCAGATGCCATGATTAATGCCAGCTAAAAACGTTGCGCCCATAATGCTGGATTCTATATTTGTAGCACGCTCCACTTTTAAGGCACTAACATCGGCTAGAAACTGACAAACAAAATCATTTCGAGAGACACCGCCATCGACCCTATAAAAAGTACAATAAATTACTACAAAAGTTCTTTTAAAATTTTATCTACTTAGATATGACAAAGCCAATTGTTTCAAGTTGCTTTCGATTTAAGTCAAATATTTCAGAATCATTACCGTTCACTTACCTAATGACTGATAATTTTTGTTTTGTCTCCTCTTCGGCGCTTTCAATAAGCTGCACTACACGAAAAACAATGCTCTCGAGCAAGGAACGCACTAAATGTTCCTTTGATGTGGACGGAGTCATGCCAATGAAACCACTGGCAGCCTTGTAATCATTAACAGGTGGCTGAAATAAGACAATTATTAAAACGTTTAGTGAATTATATCACTTAAACTTACGCCCATGCCGCTGAAGGCAGGTACAAAAAAAACGTCATCAGTATCCGGCACAGACTCAGCCATTTTGGCCGTTTCGAATGGATCATTGAATAAACCACAAGACTGCGCCCATTTCACAACGGTACCAAAATCATGAGAGCCACCCTCTATGCAGTACACAGTAAGCGGTTTATTGAAAGAACGTTCGTGCTGCCATGCTACAAGCGGATACATGCCAGTTAATGAGGCATGACACTCCATGCCTGTAATAACATTAAGAAATGCGCCTGTGCCCATAGTTACTTTGGCGTCGCCTTTGGCAAAACATTGGGAGCCCCACATTGCAGCCGTTTGATCGCTTACTGAGGACGCTATAGGTATACGCGTTTTAAACCAATCTTCGCCAAAAGCTGCAGGATGTACATGACCGAAATTGTGGGAGTTGTCCACAACCCGCGGCAGAATCTTTAGCTATAAAGTAAATGTATACATCAATTACAGAGAGTAAGCCCAATTATGTAACTACTCACATCTATGCCGAAAACCCAAGGCACCATCGCAGACCAGCTTAACGTAAATGGATCAAACATTCCTGTGGCAGTGCTTGAGGTAATATCTGTAATATGCTCCACATCTGGATCTTGTCCGTTACCAGATCTCAATTTGTACAAAATCCAAGAATCCAGCAGCTCTACACGCACTTCACCCTGCTGTAAAGCTTCTTTTAAACGAAGATTGTGTTGCATTTCGTGTAGCAAACGCGCTGTAACTTGTCCATTCATAAGTTTTAACACGCTGCCAGCCAAAAAGCGTGCACTACCAGTTAACAAATACAGAGCATAAGATGAACCATTCAATGTGCGTAGTGTGCAGCTAGAATTCCAGCTATTCACAAGTTGCTCAGCACGAAGATCTTTCCAAGTAATAAAATTGTGGTAATACTCTTTA
The DNA here is from genome assembly GCA_035046065.1 of Chymomyza procnemis. Classification (NCBI taxonomy): domain Eukaryota; kingdom Metazoa; phylum Arthropoda; class Insecta; order Diptera; family Drosophilidae; genus Chymomyza; species Chymomyza procnemis. Next base: position 4,060,316 of record JAWNOJ010000013.1, on the reverse strand, counting down.
GTGCGATGATTCCATGTCAAAAATGTGCAGCGTTGTGTTGAAATGCTAAGACAGCTTATATCTGATGGCTGTAGCTTAGCGTCTATAATGGGGGGCATAATGTATAAATAAAATTTTTTAAGTAATCTGCCCCACTTACCACATATCGCTTCTGTTATCACCTTCACAATCTTACGCCATAATGCTTCAGGTTCGATCTCAAAATAGCCTGGTCTTGGATTTAATAGTTCTACCTGCATATAACAGAAAAAACCTTGGAAAATGCACCTTTGACAGTTTAACAATTAATTGGACAATTAACCCACAGCATCTGACGCCGACCCCTTAACAGCGCATTTCTCATCAAGCACAAAGCAACGCACCGACGTTGTGCCCACATCTAAGGCAGCAATATAAAATGGCATGTTGCTCGTTGCCCACTTCGTTTCTTACTGATATTTAGTTGTGGATCGTTTATTTGTTGATTGTTCAGTAGCTGCCATTTCGTTGTTGTTGATTTCGTATTAGTTGCCTTATCAATATGCTTAAATAACATTTCAGTGCCGAATGATAACCAGTTGGTGTCAATCAGCTGTGCCAGTGCTTTCTATCAAACTGTATGAAATTTTTATTTTTTGGCGCAAGTTGGCAGCGCGCTTAAAATGCTTAAGAGCTGCATTTTAAAATTGTTTTGAAATCAGATTTTGATTGCAAGTTGTTTTTAATTGGCTGATAACTATTTAAAAATAAATGATTAAATCACCGTATGTTGGATGTTTAGACTTTGGTAAAAATTTTACAAAAGTTATTAACTAATCTTCGAAAGTATAATATAAAATGAAGTTGCAGCTGTGGTTTAATTTTTGTTAACAACTTTATTCACATAGACAGCAGATATGAATATAAGTAGGTACATACATAAATGTTATAATATATTGGATTTCTTGCTTCACAATAGGTGTATACTACATATATGTAAATAAGTATGCAATAGATAACATGTTTATCTAAACAGTCAACAAGACATTAACACAAGTTACACATTACATTTAATTATTAACGCATTTTTTCTAATTTAAGTATATAGCTCTGTACATGCGTCACACCATTAATGCTAATAGCATCTTTAAATGGAATATTTGTATTTTATATTTTATCATGTGGTAAAGGTACTAGTTCTAAGATTTAGGTACACGTTGCATTGCAGCTAAAGTTAAGTGGTGTTGATAGATATGTCTAAGACTGTAGTTCGCAAAACTCCAGCCAATTACATATCAGTTGGTAATATATCCGGTATAAGAAATTGACACAGTTCTATTTCATTGTTGACAAACTTAACTTTCTTTGCGGTATTGTCATCCAATAAAGTTCTAATAGCTGGCCAAATTGTGGAAAAAATGCCTGGTGCATTGATTATTAGACAAACACCCAAACGTTCCGGATAATGTTTTCCCAGCAGCCAAATAAGATTTTGCACTAATTGATAATCCATGCAAGAAGTGCTAAACTCGGCCAAGTCAAATACAATGCATAAGCGATCGGTAACCTCTTCAAAAGTCTTCTTACAGGCCTCCTCCAAGTTGTAGACAATAAAACGCGTAAGCTCTTCGATATCACGTGCTGATGAACTATGATTTTTGGCCGGTATATAGATAACTGGACGGCCTACACAATCACGGTGACGCAAAAGTCGCGCCTTGTTTTCCAAATGACTACGCTCCATCTCATGTAGCTTGGAAACGCCATAGGTTTCACGCCACTTGTTTGTCTTGAGTATAGCCTGAGGGTAGATAAAACCAAATAATATATTATGTATGCTACCAATTCGATGTCATTGCTGCGTAGGCGCCGTTTGCTCACTTGAAATGCGTCATCTGTGGTTTTAAAAGCGCGCAAATAGCGCTTCAATGAGAAATCATTGTGGTATTGACTAGCATCTGCCTGGGCAATAAGCTTCATGCGTTCTTTAAGATCCTTAAAGTCCTGTTCGTTAACTGGCGCCAGTTCTTCGGCCGACATATTGTATCAGTTGCTGTCCTAAAAATCAAATGATAGCTCAAAACAATTTTAAACTTTAGCAAGTAAACACCAAGCGTTTAAATTTAACTTATTTTAAATAATACTTCTGTTAGATTTGGTCGAGTTTTCTTATGAAAATTAATACTTCTCGCTTAGCATTGTTGTTTTTTTTGCTAGATCTGACAATAAATTATCGATAGCAGTCAATAGACGAGAGAGAGAGAGCTGACAACCCATTGCAATAAATTCGTCGAACTGACCGTTAGTTGGCTAATATTGTATTTTGTTATCTTACACAAATTACTTTTAATATTTATTAAAACAAAAATACTGTAACAATAAAAAAATGTTGCCCGCAATGCTTCCTTAAATTAACAAATAGAAATCAAATTAGTAGCTTTTTAATATTACATTTATTTTGTAAATATGGACAATTTAAAAAAATTTTACACGGAAAAGCATAACAAAAATGTTTTATTAATAATAAAGTACACAACACACATTTTCACTATTTGATTTGATTATACACCTTAAGTACCAATAACAATGATAAAGTTGAGATTGTTTCTCTTTTAACTTTTATAACTATAAAAATGCAGAGATTCCAATTGGAGATAATTGCTCTTATGTTTATATTAAGGAGCCTGTTTACGCTTACTTTGGTATCATAACCCGTGCAATGCTTGGTAAAATCTCTGCCTGTAATGGGCCAAATTTAACCTGCTCTCCGTCAACCGTAATAATTCCATGATTATCATAAGGCTCGAGCCGAAAAGCGGTCACAGGCAATACCTTAACAAATTCGTTATTCTTTTCTGGCAAATGTGTGCCAGAACTCATATTGATGAGAAAATTTAATAGCTGAGCTCGACTAATGCCGCCGCGTATTATAATCAAATATATAGTGCCATCGTTTAGCTGCGACTTAGGCGCAAAATGACAATCGCTGCTCAAATGACTCTGATAGGCTGCATGCATCATTATAAATTCACCCTCTTCTACTAGCCAGTCCGCATCAGGGGATAAATCTTCTCCTAGTTCTGGTATGCTGCATGGCGGTCCAAAAGTTTGCCGCGGCCTGTCCACTGACGATGCGTCTACTATGATGTCACTGTCGCCAGACAAACTATGGTACACACTTTCCGAAATAGAGTAATAAAAACTACGTCGCGATCCGCCTGAAAGCCAACTATCGCAACGCGAACGGAAGGAATGATTAATTGAGGTTTCCAGTGATATAACATCCTCAAATTCTTGTGGCAGGTACTCCGTAGACTGATGGAAGCTTGGATTAGGCATCTTATCGATAGCCGTAGTACAGCTACGACTATGATGCATTTTTTGAGGCTGAAGTATACTGTCTTGTGACGCATGTTGATGCTTTAAGCGATAGCTTATTTTTCCTCGATAGGTGCGCAGGCTTACCAAGCGATGTAAGGTCCAAATGGTAAAACGCTGATAGCCCAGTATGCGCAAACGTTCGCTTTCAATGTCAACGTCTGACAGTAAACCCCAGCCAATAGATAGGAATGAGTATAAAGCTCTATCTTGCAACTCCACGCGTACAATGTCCATGGGTTTTGTCTGACCGCTGATGGCGGTAAGTACTGCGCTAAGTATAGGCTTATTTCCATAAGTTTCACTGAGGAAGCATGAATATGTTTGAGTCATCTGCATGATTTTTGATTGTAGTAGTACTCACTTATGTCCATGCGCTATGGAGCGTGCCAGTCCATTTCCGGATCCACAGGGTACTATGGCTAAGGCTGTGGAACTTAGCACTTGCTCCCAATCTTCGCGCTGCAGCACACCATTCAGTATTTCATGAAAGAGTCCATCGCCGCCGACAGCCATAATGCAGCACCACATATCCAATGTACGAACACGTATAAATTCACTTGCGTAATTGGAATGCTTCGTTACATACAGATCGTAGGGCACCTCGGCTTCGTTTAAAATAGGTGCCACTTGTTTATTGAAAATTTCGCGGGACTTCCCTGATCCCGACTTAGGATTAAGCAACACCAAAATGCGGCTTCGTCGCTCTTCGATGCGTGCAACAAAACTGTCCTCCAAGGTTTGATGCAGCTGCCAGCGTAAAGTGCGATACCAGCGCTCTGCCTCACGCATGTTATCATCAAAAGTGTCAAAGGAACGAAAACGTAGCGTTAAGACGGTACGTTCGCGATGTATATAAGTGCGCAAGCCTTTCTTTTTCTTCAAAACATATGCAAACACATAGAGATAGGCGCTAACATCGCTATTGTGAGATTCATATTGCGCACCTACTCCTACAGGACGATAGTCTTCCTTGCTAGCTATGCTACATTTACTGGGAGTGCCTTGATAGCCAGCTGCTGTATTGCGTGTAGAGGCAGGAGAAGTAGTGACATTGCCACTGCTGCAGGCGCAAGCGTTTGCCAAACGATGTGTTTTCTTCAAGCGCATGCAACGTGCACCAACAATATCGCATAACTTCACTGTTTGCTCCTTGGTACCACTAGGAGATTCGCGTTGTAACGTGAATCCATGAGTATTAAGACGCACCCGAAATACATGGCCTTTTCGTTGGCTAGTGTAAAAAGTATCGCTTAGTTCGTTCAGCGATGTTGCAATGATAGGTGGAGATTCCGCCAAGTTTGTTTGCGTTGTTTCATGAGTTTTGTGCATGTTAAATGGCCGGTGCGTTTGATACTAGCATTGTTAGTTTATTTCAAAGCTGGAAGTGCACAACTATTTTCATTTTTTTTTTGGACTAACATGCCAACTCGTTGGAATCCGATGAAAACAATTTATCGTTAGTGAATAAATAGCGATACAACACATAAGAGGCATTTCTGAATTTCAAGAAAAATAAAACAAATTACGTTGAAAGCAAAAAATATAAATTATGAACCAAAATGAAAGTTAATGAGCAAAATTACTAAATTCGATTTTTTGCTGTAAATACAACCGTGGTGTCGATAGAAACTATCGGTACAATCGATAGTGCTATCATTAGTTCTCCAGCACGCGGTAGTAAATCGCATTAATTAGTTTTTATTTTATTGGTTTCGCTTAAAAATTTTCGTCTAAAGCAACTTTTGTTTTATATAATTTATACACGAGCTCGTTGGCAATATATACGGCTCATCATGTCTAACCAAGTGGAGGTGTTGTGTGCAACGTTCAAGGTCGTACGTTGCAAAGTCGAGCGCGTTGGCTTGTCATATTACAATGCACGCCGCCAAATCACAGAACCAGGTGTTGAACGCAGCGAGTCTGATGAAAAACTGACGGGCGCTGGCGAGGAAGTGGATATAGGTTATCTCAAGTCATTAGATCCCAAAGAGTGGAAGGATCAAGATCATTATTGCGTTTTGGGATTGGGTAAATTAAGGTAAGATACTTTACGTTATACATTTTTATAAATATTATTTTTAATTGGCTGTCTTATATAGATATGAAGCCAGCGATGATGATATACGTCGTGCTTATAGGCGCATAGTTCTCAAGCATCATCCTGATAAGAGAAAAGCCAAAAACGAAGAAATCGTAACTGAGGATGATTATTTTACGTGTATAACAAAGGCTTATGAGATATTAGGTAGGAAATTTATGTTGCTTAAATTTCTTTATGCTTACATTTAATTTTTTTAAGGCACGACCAAAACGCGGCGGTCTTATGACTCTATTGATCCTGAGTTCGACGATGCGTTTCCCACACAAACCGACATCGATACTAATTACTTCCCATCCTTTAATAAGTATTTCAATTTAAATGCTCGCTGGAGCGAGAAGCCAAATGTGCCGCCTTTTGGTGATATGAACTCATCGCGTGAGGAAGTTGAGCGCTTTTACAACTTTTGGTATGAATTTAAATCCTGGCGAGAGTTTAGCTACCTGGACGAAGAAGATAAAGAAAAGGGGCAAGATCGTGATGAACGACGCTGGATAGAAAAAGAAAATAAAGCAGCGCGCATTAAGCGAAAAAAGGAGGAAATGGCGCGCATACGTTCTTTAGTGGATTTGGCTTATAATAATGATAAACGCATACAAAAGTTCAAGCAGGAAGAAAAGGACCGCAAAGCAGCTGCGAAGCGTGCTAAGATGGATGCTGCACAGGCGCAAAAAGCTGAACAAGAACGTGCAATACGTGAAGCTGCCTTGGCAAAAGAGCGCGCTGAGAAAGCAGAACAAAAACGCATTGAGCAGATACGCTTAGAACGTGAGCAGCAAAAGAAGGTATTGAAAAAGGAACGCAAAATACTGCGGGACAAAGTCAAGGATAACAAATACTATGCCAAAAATGACAAGGACACGATCAAGCATATGGAAGGCACAGAAAAGATATGCGAAACATTTAGTCTAGCCGAACTGCAAGCGTTGAACAAAGCCATGGAAACTAAAGGCCGTGAAGCATTTTTTGCTGCTTTACAAACAGCAGAGCAAAAGATTGCCAGCGAGCTGGAAGAGATCAATCAGGCACAACAGAAAAAATTGACCAAATCTGATGTAAAAGAAGTAAAAAAGAGCGAACTGTGGACCAATGAAAACGTACAGCTGCTTATCAAGGCAGTCAATTTATTTCCAGCGGGCACAGCGCAACGTTGGGACGTCATAGCTACCTTTATAAACCAACATAGCAGTGATGCCGCTGGACAGGTAGTGGCACGGGATGTACTCCATAAAGCAAAAGCCTTGCAGAACAGTGACCATTCGAAGAGCACACTTAAAAGTCAAGCCAATGAGGGTGCCTTTGAGAGTTTTGAAAAATCCAAAAAGGAAGTTCAAACATCAAATGATATAACATTAGGCGAGACATCTTCTGAAGTTAAGGAGAATCTAAAACAAAATGGTATACGCAAATCGGACAATCAAGCGCCTAAGCAAAATGGTATCATTGCTGCAATGGAAGCAACACCACAAGCCAATGGCATGCAGACGCCGAAGACTTGGACCAAGGAGGAGCAGGCTTTGTTAGAACAGGCCATAAAAACGTATCCAACTACGACACCTGATCGATGGGATTGCATTGCAGCTTGCATACCAAATCGCAGTAAAAAAGATTGTTTGCGACGCGTCAAGGAGCTGGTTGAGCTGGTCAACTCAAAAAAGGAAGCTCAGGCGGCGGTTAAATAAATAATTGCCTAGCGCTCGATTCATTCTAACCAATCTACACGCTTACACACTTAATGCGCGCCTCTGACCTAGTTGCTGTAACCAATCTAAATTTTATTTAAATAAAAATTTCGAACGTTTAGCGAAAAGTTACATCAAATGTTTATATATATTTTTTGGACAAGTCAAAAGATTCCTCAACGTATTAGAGCACTGCACGAGTATCCTTAACGCAAGTACGTAGTTCTGAATCACAGTTTTATTCGTTTTTTTTTTGCTATTAAGTTTCTATTAAATTATTGATTTAAATGGTTTCTGATTACAGGATTGTCGAATCGTGTGCCGCTAAAAAAATTCAAGAGGGTTATCCCAAAACTTTGGATTGTTCAACTTTTAAAAAGCTTGAGGTTTAGTTAAGGCTTTACTCATGCAGTTCTCGTACATAGTTTATAGACTATACTTTTGTTTTTTATTATTTTTTTGTATAATTTGTAGAAGTTTGAAGTTATTGTAGAAACTTCGACAAGAAACCTTGCCAGGAGGTGCAAATATTTGGTATTTTATGTTTGCTGAGCCACGCTACGTCCCCCACTTAGTTTTAGATCAAAAGCCTGCGGATTGGCCAAGGGATCCAAGTCGGCAAACAATTCAAGCCAGGCGTTATTGTTGCTACTAGTCTGATTTTTGGTATTGTTCATCTTGGCAGCAGCTTTGACAGGTTTTTGAGGTGTATTCGTGGCGGGCATGGCGTGCTGCTTAAGCTCAGCTTCGGGTTGTGGCTGCGTTGACTGGCTGAACATGCGTGCCCAGAAGTTTTATTATTGTTGCCAGTATTGTCGGTGTCCTGTATGGGTATGTCTAGTGCAGCATCAATTAGTTGATTGTTTTCCAGCTGCTTGGAGAGTTCTATGAGCAATGATTCGTTATCACCACAGGTTGCCGCTGGAGGATTAGCAGTAGGTGTTGCCTCAATTTTGTCTTCGTTAGTTGCTGCTTCAGGCTTGTCCTGGTACTCACTCTGCAAAATTAAAAAAAAATAAATGTACCAAAATTTAGTATAACTTCAACATCTATTGCTTCAACAACTACCGCAAAAAATAGCGATTGATCCTTATCAACTGCATTAATTGGTGCAGTTACTTCTGGCTCCGCGCCCTCATTTTGTGTCAATTCTTTTAAGACACAGAAGTCATACTTTGGTTTAATAACCAATGAATTGGATATGGTCTGAAAGGTGGAAGCAGCTTTTTGCGCAAAATTCTTAAGCTCGGATACATAGGCGACCAATGCGTGTGAATACATATTGCAACGGGCAGCAGCAAGCAGGTCAATCTGCAAGGAGAAACCAAGAAAACTTAGTATATATTCTTACTACATTTTACCTCGTCTACCTTTTGAATAGAGTCCATTGAGTAGCCATCAAAATTTTGCTTAGCTGCGCGCACATGTGCTTGAGCTGTACGAAACTTTTCTAGTCCCTTGCCTGTATCGGGATCGAGCTCTGAGCTAGCCGATTTCATCCAGGACAATGCTGCTCGATATTCTGTGCGTTCTTTTTCCATAACTTGCAGCGTATTTTCCGTATCCTTTACAGCGCGACAACGATACACATCCACTTCATGTTGTAGGCGTAGCAGGGGTACACGTACACACATGCGTTGTTGTCCTGCAAAGGACATGGCCTTTCCAGTATTTGTAATGCTGGTGCCCGTGGTTTTACTGCGTTTACCCGCTTCCTTTAGAAAACGGCCAAACACACATTCCTCCTGAGAAAGAATGCAAAGGCGCTCCTGGTATTGGTCAATGATTTTGCATAGTTCACTGCTTGTCTCTGCAATCGATTTGAAGACCTCGATTTTGGCATCCAACTCCGCGTCGGATGATATTATGTGTTTGTCCTCTTTCGTACCGAGTTTCCGTTGCACAGCCTTTTTGGTTATCCAGAATTGATGTTGCACCTCGGATTTCAGCATATTTTTCGTTTAGTTTTCTTCAAAGCTGTGAAAAAATGTCGTCTGCTTGAACCACGACGCAACGTAACGCGCCGACGCAAAACTTAAATTTGATTAGAGTTGCCACATTGACAGCCCCATATGAATGAAGCAGTTACCAATTTTTAATAGTCTGGCAAGGCCGGCAAAATAAATGCAGCTAATGTTGAGCGCAAAACTGCATAGATAAGAAAACGGCACGAAAAATGTTATGTTAAGACTTTACAGAGAGGAAAGATATTTTTACAGTGAATCATAAAATGTTGCGCTAAATTGCTTTATGAGGTCAATTTATGTGATATATATAATTATTTTGGGTGAATTATTTATTTAAATTTTATCAGCCTACTTTTTATGTAATATGCAGGCGTTATTGCAAACTACGAACTTAAGATTTGTGAATATTAATTTTTAAAAATGACTTGGGTTAAGCGGTATAATTTTGGTTTAAGAACACTTTTAGAAATTTAGTTTCTTAATTTGTAATTGTATATAGTTCGATTGTATTTCGCAACATTTTTAAAATGATATATGGGCATTTTGAGGATAATGTACGCAATATTTGTATTTCTTTAAAATTAAAAAAATTGAAGCATATTTATCGGGAATCCAATACGCTACAGTTGATCCCGGTTTTGGCAGTATCAACAAAAATGTACTATGATTGAATATTAAAGAAACTACTTTAAAACTATTAATTTTAAGCTTTATTCAATTAAATTTTTTTAATTCGGTCTGACAATTATTAATAAAGGGTAAGTGTAACTGAAGATGAAGAAAAAACTTCGTTTAGAACAAAAGAAGAAATCTGATGCAAAACGAAGGTTAGAGCAAAAGTTGAAAAGATAAGTTGAAAATCAAAACCAAGCTTAAATTTTGGAAAATACAAAATTTATATAGTTGGACATTTAAAAGGAGAACAGATTGACAAGAACATTGCAGCGCTGTTACATTCTAAAATAAAATACTTTGAATCCATTTACTTGCATGTGGCATACGGATAAGTTGAAGCGATCAGAAAAGGGTTGAACGTTTGTAAGCGAAGTGTGCAGGCGGGCCCAAGCTAACTAGCTGACATGAAGCTTTTAATAAATAAATTAGGTAGTTTATATATGGCTGAATGTGTAAAACTGTGTATATTCAAAACAAAAATTGTGATTCTGCCTAAGTACGTTTTTTTGGCGTCGCATTTTTCTTTACAACATACATGCATACATTTAAAAAATTGACTTGCAGACATGATTATTAGTATTATCAGTAGTTGGTGCGTATGCATGAGCCCTACTGTGCTTGCAGTTGAGTAAGCAGAATGCGCTCTGTTAACACACAGCGCAAGCGCATTGTTTCACACAGAGAGAACTAAATCTATTTCGGTTCTCTCAATGTTGTTATGCTATTTAACATATGTTAAGTGCCGACAACTAACTGTTAATGATAAAAAAATGCATGCGTGAGAGCAGCAGCGACATAGAATTCTGTTAAAACGACGGAGATGGCAATTAACATTGTGTACGTGTGTACACACTGTTTTTAACATTATCACAAAAAACACGTTACAGTAAAACAAAAGCAAACAAAACAAGATTGCGTACGGGCCGAGTAGTGTTGATATGTGCGCGGGATTTGACGCTTTCGTTTGATTTCATGCACCGGTTTGTCACAAACGCGTCTGTGCACGTTGCGCAGCATCAAAGTTTATTTGCCAAGAATAGTAATAATATTAATAATACTTTGTGCATATATTTACTATTTAACTGACTAACTGAATTGTTAAACTATTAAATCGCGCTGAGTGCCACATAAAGTTGTTGTTTTTCCCAGCATTGACAAATATTTGTGCAAGTGTTGTCGAAGCGTGTCTTATAAGAAAGAAAATAAGCTTGCATGTATTGACGACTGACTATGTGCATTTGTTTTTGTGTATTCGCTGCATTTCGGCTAAAGTTCAACTGCTGCTAGCTGCAATTGCAATTGAAAGCGACACACATTTGCGGCCATTTTGCTAAATTGCTTTGCAGGTAAGTGAAGTGCTGCCCATTGCAAACTAGAGATATACAGTTACTTTGGGCTGCTCATATGCTCCAATGCTGGGATGCTGGGAGGCTGAGATCGGATGGGTTGCTGGTGCACAAGTGCGATTATGCCAAAGAAAGTGAACAAGTGTGTGCGAATGTCCAGCTTGTGTGAGTCTTGTTGTTGTTGTGTGGTTAGTGTCCAAACGGGTTGGCATTGGTAGGTAGCCCGCAGACTCGTAGTTCAGGACTAGTTTCAAACTACTTACTCCAAGCAGTTTCCAGTTCGCTTGCAAGAGTAAGTTCGTTAAAGTACGTTGCTATAGATAAGCTTACTACTTTAGAAGTAGTTGTTAACCGCTCTGAAGTAATAGTTTCTTCAATTTTCGTCATACAAAAGTAAAATAAAGTGGGCATTTAATACGCTTTCTTGCGAAACTTTTGCGAATCCCTTACGAATGCAAAATTGGCTAGAAAGCATCTATGGCACAAGTTATTTAGAAAAAGTGGCAAGTGCCTTAATTTGCAGCCAAAAAAAGAACTCAATCTATGTCGAAATTCACAATGTTGAATTCAAATATTGAAAGGTCTTTTCACAATCTCTCATCTTTCTAGCAGACATAAAACACATGAGAAAGTAGTAAATATGCGCCTGAAGATTACTGAAAAATCTTTTATTTCGCTAAATGGTTTCAAAATTATTGAAAAAAATGAAACCCTGAATAATAAAAGGCCCCAGGTGCCTTGGTCTGTAAAGAGCGCAAGTGGCAAAGCGCACCAGCACTTTTGATGACAATTTAGTTGATAAGATTCGGCATATTTTTTGACTTGATTATTTTATTTTTTGCCATCGCTTAAATAGTGGAGCATGTAGATATTTCTAGTAACAAATCTTCGAAGAGTACATGCACCACCAGTTTATAGCCTAATTCGAACGGCTATGTTTTTATTTAATAGAGATTTCGGCAAATGTCGTCAAGTTGCTTGCTATTCCAGTTCTACGCTGCGGTGAATTCGAATCACCAACATTTAGGTTTAGAGGCGAGTGTGCAATCGCTATTCTAATCAATATTAAAAGCCAACAAAATTTTCAGAATGATATCGTCAAAGCTGATTTTGCATGATTATTAATTATAATCTGCAAAAATTACCAAAATTCACATATGAAAGCAAATCTATTTAAGATTCTCAAATATTTCAATAGTCTAATTTGTCGTACTAAAGAAATGCTCGACCAAAAGAAAGGAAAAATATTATAATCTTATCATTGAGTATTGTTACTTTCTTCATATGGTCATTTCCACAGCAAGAATAAATTAAATTTATCCCAAATTCTAGGTCAATGACCCAGTTAAAGTGGATAATGTAAAGATATTTTTGAATGATTTTTGTAATAAAAACTCAAGGTATTCATTTCTGTTTCAAATTAATTAATATGCTTGATTTGCTGTAAATATTAATATCATATTTTTATTTTAAAAACAAAATTCGAGTTCTATTAAAAATTTTGTAGAGATTGAGAAGAGGCGCTTACTTAATATCAGGTAGTTCATTATTTGTGCCTATACAAAATATTATATTTTATATAATAAATATTTCATATTTTATATTATAAAATAAACTGTGTAACAGAATAATATACATTTCATTAAAAATACAAATTAATTACTTTGTAATTTATTTTATTCTTCTGTAGATTTTACATTTTTGTACATATCGGTGAAAGCAATTATCATTTCAACTAACTAATGTTTATATTTAAATAAGCTAAAATGTAAAAGAAAGCAGCAAATTACTTAAAAATTAAAAGTTAATTACTTTTAAATATATGTTTTACTAATTTGAAGCTTATTAAATTTTTGTAAAAGCAACAACAACTTAAATGTAAAATAAAATAGTAGTAATTTCTTTATTTTGTGTAACTTTTTGGATGTGCGAATTTTTAAACAGTTCATATTTGAGTTTATTATTATAATTTTTGTGGAATTAGTAAAATTTATTGTAAGCAGCTTTTGTGCCTATAATCTTCAAACTATTAAAAAACAAACTTTAACTTTCAAGCCAAATTTTTTGTATACATATTGTACCATACCATCTGACTAATCTTAACAATTTAAATGAATGGGCACAAAACTATGCATGTTTTGTTTAACATAAACAATTTCTTAAGAAAGCCAATGCACCAAACTTATGATTCGCCAAGTAGCACGTGCAAAACATTTGTTATAATTTATATAAAAAACTAAGGTAAGGTCATGGCTTAAGCACAATTGAATTGTAGCCATACAAAAATGGTTTACTAACGAAAGACAAGTCAGTCATAAGCATATAATTGAAAAACTAAACACAACAATACTTTTTTAATTAGTCACAGCATGATTTATTATTTAAAACCAGTGGTCAGCGCGACTCTCTACCATAGGCCAACGACTTTGTCTGCTCATACGAACTAATTTATTAAGTTCAGAGGTAATAGAGATTTTATTGTTAAAGTTACTTTGCCACTCTTTAATTAGGCTGACTTTTTATTGCTACCATGCTGTTGTTGACGCGTACGCAACTAGTTACTTTCGGAGTAGTTATGGCTGCTGCAAGAGGCAAAGTGCTGCCGCGTGGGTGCACGTGTTTGTTTGTACATTTTGTGGCATACATTGTACAGTCTTGGCAAAAATTGATTGCAGAAATTTGTCTGCCCTTTTGTGGGCAAAAACACTCAAATGTCTCAATAGTCAATAAAATCACTTTACATGCCAGTTAACACCAACAGCGCGTGACTTGTTTTCATTCACGAATCAAAAAAATAAAAAAATCTACAACTTCCAAAAAAAAGTTTTTCGACGCTGCGCACAGAATACACATGCCACAAAAAAGGTCATGGCACTGACGGAGCAATTGTTGTTGATCGTAGCGGCAATCAGTTTATTTCAAGTTAATAGCTGCAACACGGCACCACCTTTTACGCACTCAATTTAAGGCCATGAGGCTCGTTACCTTTGCTTCGTTGCAGCAGCTACAAAGTGGCGCTGCAAGTTTTTGGTCCACAAGCGATGTACATGTGTGCACTTGCTGCACGCCTTCATGACATTCGCCATGGCGCACGCCATTAATATTTATTGAAGAAACGCAAGAAAATATGAAAAACTATAAGAGAAGATTTCACTGGCTCAAGCACTTGCCGCGCAGCTCTTTGTCACATGTGCGCGCTGGCACACTTTTTGTTATTGCTGCTATTGCAGTTTATGCTTGTTTGGTATTATCGAAAATGTTTCATTTTCAACTCTCGACTTTAGTTGAAATCGAAAACTAAGCTGATCAGCGATTTAAGTCTCAAACGTGTTGCTGCTGTTTATTAGTTGTGTTGCTGCAAGTTTATAAAATTAATTCGATTGCAGCGGAAACAGTAGAAACGCGTGCGCTTCAAACGCATTTAAACTTTAAGTTAATTGGTTTTACTTTTGCTTTTTAAGTGTTATATACTTTAAGGGTTAGGCCTGCAAAGAATTGTTTTTTTCAGCAGTAAATAACGGACATAAAGATTTTTAAAACGTTGTTTCTTAAGATATAGTAAAATTCGAATTAAGTTAGTCATTAAACAAAAACGCACGTAGCAAATAAAGTATACGCCGTGTTGCCTTAAAAGCATTCCATCAAAGTAAACTTGTCTAAATTAATTCAATATTTCGCATTAAAAAAGTTTACAAAAGCCATGAAAAATGTTTATGTCTTTTGCTTCTCCTTTCGCAGTTAAAATGGCTGCTTTGAAAAATCACGCATACGCAGTGTTGCTATCAGCTTGTCGGCAAAAACGACCAAGTTCTTTAGACATTTACTACAAAAGATTTTGTACAATGCATAAAGAATGATCTTTAACGAACTTTTGCTTTCAATTACATTTATTTATATATATATATATATAAATTTCTGTAAGCCCTCCAAGTACTCCATGGTTCCATTACGTTTCTAATAGCGTTTACTTTATTTAAAGTGAGCGGCTAATTAGGCTACAGCGCCTTCAGGCAGGACGTATTAGAGGTCAATGGTAGTCGTCTACGTGGATGTTGGTATTTGTCGTACTGCTCCTCTGCCGTAAAACTCCAACTGGTCTCGCACATTTTGTTGAGCTCTTAAGCCAAAATTTTTGGTTCTTCTCTCGTTAGCTATGACCAAGGAACCCATATGGATTGGTTGTTGAATCTTCATCTAGGTTTATCAGGTTGTCCGTGGTACATCACGTGTAGGTAAGCGTACGAAGGCTTAAGAGATATGAACTTTTGGAGCAGGAGACACTTAATGTATGAACACGTCGCTCATGGCAAGCTCCAACATACAATTTTTTAATTATTTTAAAATGGGTTTCCGAGACCATTCCGCAATTGGTCTCAAAATGTTCAGAAATGTCCTGTTTAGTTTTTTAGACAATTGTGTACTACATCGCTTTGGGTAAAAATGAAAGAAAATGTTTGCGATTTAAATGGGCTCTGGCTTTGAGTGGGATAAGCATATTCGGCAGATCGTGCAGAATTATGTGCGAAGCTAGAGTCAAAAAATTTATGCCAGCCTTAAGGCATATCAACATTAATTAAATTGTAGCTCGTTGATGAGCCTGATTGTCTTTACTAATAACAAACAAATTTGGCAAAATGCTATGGACATGAAGATAACCAAAAATTTGATACGAGTTGGAATTTACTGCATGCTTCTATAAATTCGCTTGACCTCATGGCTGTTCTTGACTGTCTGTTTTAATTGAAATGGAAAGCTGTGAGCTGCTAAGTGCACCATGAACTTCATAATGTCTGTCGCTCTCTTCTTTATATAATGCAACAAAAAAGTGGAATAATTTGCTCTTTCTTTCATTTTGCAAAATTTTCTCACAATGGCACAAATTGACAAACAAACAAACACATAAAAGCCAAATGGGAAAATCTTACAAATACCTGTGCAAAAATTTGCATACATAATTTTTGCCTGTTTTTTTATTGTTGTTGTAGTTGTTTTTGTTGCAAATATGTATCAAGTTACTTCGGTTGCTGCTTGGCTGCTCTCATTTGCATGTTATGTTGTTGCCGCTTTTTGTTGCCATTTTTACTTATTTTTTTTTTATTTTTTACTGATTATTTTTTTTGTGTCGCCGTTTGGCGTTGCTGCAACTAAATTGGCCTTAATTGACAGCGTAGCCTTTTTTCTGCCAATTTTTCTCTTTTTTTTGTTTTATTTATATATAAGTATACATATTTTTGTGTGCATATTTTGTAGCCACTTTGGATGTTGCGGCTACCTGTTATCGGTCGTTGTCTGAGGCATGCACGTAAATACAATGGGATTGACTGCATGTCTCGCTATAAAAATTATAGCTATGGGCAATGTGGGCGATAGGCGTGTTAAATCATGGGTACTCTTTTGAAAAATATTTGTTTTAGCTTGACTAGCAACTGGTTTAAGTCTAATGATGTGAATGCTTTAATTTAGAAACTTAAGATTTATTTAAAAGTATATGGCAAGGAGCTCAGCACCCTGCTCGGTACGTTTACCAAAGCACATCTCATATATTTATATTTTATATATACCATTTGGTACAATCTGAAAAGCTAGTGTAAAACCTTAAATTATTTTCGATATAAAATAAATTTTATTAATTTTCTTGTAACGCTGTATATATAAGATTTTCAAAAGAATTGGGACTAAGGGTGGAACAATCGAGGTATGATTTAAGAGCTTTTGGAATCATTATGAAAAATAAAGTTCGAATGCCAGTTTTCTAATTTTCTGTAGCCTATAGTTGCAGTAGGTTTAAAATTAAAAGATAACTTTTATTTCTTTCAAACAAAATATTATTTATTAAAATTATAGTAGAAAAAGTTACTTGTAGATTAACATTATAGAAAAAAAGTCTCATGACTGGAATTTAATTTAAAATAAAATTATGATTAAGAAAATAATAGCAAAATTAATGTTTTGCTGCAAAAAATACATTGAAGAGTTTGACCCCCTATATTTTATATATGTACTACATATTGGCTAGTTTCCAGATTTCATAAAGTATTTGTTTCAAAATGTATTCCGTGAGATGTGCGGCAAAGAATCTAGCAGCACGATAAACTGTGCCTAGCGTAGCCCCTAAAAGACAAATATATTTCGATGCAGACAAGCTTATCATCATATTGAGTCAGGGACACAATCTTAACATCTTAAAGATTTAGAAAGATCAGTGTATGCGATTACCAGTTAATGGTTATGGTTACTAAATGTAAAGACCAGCTCAGGTTTAAAAGGAAAATACTATTATAAAGTATATCCGCACACAAGTGCTAAAGAACTAATCTTTTTTAAATGGGCTCCAGCGATTTCATGATCCATAAAGGGAAGCACATAGTCAAATCTGTAAAGAGGTAATCAAGGCTTGGGAAGAAGAAACATTATGTATTATAGAAGAAACTAATAATTTATATTTTTAATATATAATATTTCATCTGACAATTCAATTCTAAAGTCTTAAACTCTTGCATTTGACTATCGTCTGGCATATATTTGTATTGAACTTTCATTTTGCTTTATAAAAGAAGTTACAATATTTTGAAAAATTATAATTTATATATTCATTTAAAACAATTTGGTTTAAATGACCAACTTCAAGTGTTTGGTTTTTTTCTGCTTTGAGGATGAGGAGCTCCCAAAAATCGTTTCTATCCCGTCAAATATAGTATTAGATGTAAGGGTGGCAAACACCGCTTCGGACACTCAGCCTATTGTGCCTTGAAATATTGTACTACTTTACTTTATTTGAACATGACAACCACTTATGGGATAGGTCCTGGCTTTCATTTACACAGAGTAAAGCTTCTGATTGCTGTCAACCAGACGGCAGCCAGAGCGATCTCTGTCTCAAATGAATGCAAGTTGACACACAGCCTCCACCTGGGTAGCTATCTTTGCATATCAAGCTAATGTGTGCAGCGCGTCGACCGGGCGATAAACTGTTGTGTGCAGGGATAGGTTCCCGCCTCGTAAAAAACTACCAACGAATATCAAAATCAAAGCCTCAAAAAAGATTAAATATAGTATTACCGGGGGTGATGTTACTTCGACGGTTTTGCAAACGATTTTCAAACATAGAGCGCGAAACATCGTCTGCAGTCGAGGATTATCCCTAACTTGTGCTAAAAATGAGCAAACCGCATTAGCAGCAAATTTTTTGTAATTTATCGTCTCAAGTTTCGACTTCGCCCATAGTATGTCCGCTGCTTAGATACTTGTAGCATTTATTCACATTGTTTTTATTTAAATACAGTTTTTTTTGTTTGTAAACTTTTGTGCGCACATTTTATAATTTTTTTTATTTACTATCTATGTGTTATTCAATTTAATTAGATAATGTTTCCCAGCCTGTGCAAAATTTTATTATTGTTTGCAAATTGTGTGGGAAACCAAATCAACAAGCCAAGTTAATTAAGTAGAAGTTAATGCTGAAAATAAACCAAAAAATGCTATGTTTGTTAAAACTTGTTGGTTGTTACACTTCATATATATAGTTTTTTTTTGGCCAAGACAAGAATTTACAGTCGTACTTAATGCATGCAGGAGTTGCATAATCGCACCGCAAACTAAACGCAAAAATAAACCAATAAATCAAAAAGCCATTCTCAAATAAAAAAAAACAGCCGCAAGCTGCACCAGCTGGCCCGGCTAAGACGGTTAGTGCTTTTTGTTCCTTTGGGTCACCGCACAGCTTTTAACTGCAAGTGCTCCGATCGGCAACAACAATGAACAAAGCTGAGTGTGAGTGTGTCACACTATTCAGAGCATGTCAATGCATATCTATCTGTATTATGTTAACTTGGCTCACCCGCAGCCCCTGTTTAGCATGCTTAGCCAGCAGCTGCATATTGCAAAGCTAGTGATGTGCACGTGACAAGGAAAACATATGGTTTACTTACATGTCTCACTCACGAAAACCGCATAATATAGCAATCCAACTTGAATTGTGTAAAAATTCAATTTCAAACGTAACACAATTTACAAATTTTAATTATGTGTTTTATTGAAATTTCCTAAATAGTAAATTACATTTTATTATTGTAAAAACAGATACTTAGAACACATGTAAAGCAGGGGTGCCTGGACAGCGCAAGTAGATCGGCTGTAACATGATAACGCGTGCTATCGTCTAACGAAAAGGTAGATTATTTGAAATATCTATATAGCTTACATATGTTTGTTTTATCTTTTGAAATATAATCCAATTTTTGCAAAGAATATCAAAACAAAAGTTTCACGCTTGTTAAATAAAAACCACATAAAAATTATCAAATAAAAAAAAATTGTGAATTAGTATTTTGTGCTGATTAAACTTTACACTGTAACAATATAAGTTGTTTAATGTACAATTTTTTAATTTACTATTAATTAAACTATTATTTCTCAAATAAACTTGTATTCTTCTATAGGAAAAAGGTTGTATTATATTTTTTACATTTTTGCATGCATAATATTGTCAAAAATTAAATATTAATAGATGAATTAAATTAACTAAAATTATTAAAAATATTGTAGTTTATAGCTTAGTGTATTTTAGACAAGTTTTAATCTGAAGTACAAAAGTAAAACCTTTTTATGTAAGTTTACATATTGATAAGTCGAGGGCTCTAGTTACTAACAAAAATACGCCGAATAAGTTCAAAAGCAGTTAAAATTATGCAAATTTAAGAAAGGGTCCCTAAAAAATTTTTGTATCTTCATAAACGGTTTGAAAATATCAATTCGCATGAGTGATTTTTAATACACTTCAAGGATACAAATAATATTAATGCCATAAATTGCATTTGTTTAATTCAACAAAAACCGAATTCATTAAAATAAATTATCTTTAGCTTTCGATACACTTATATAATTTTAAAGGATTTTAAATCCAAATGTCATATAATAACTAACTATACCATGTACGGCAATTGCATTCTTCATAGGGCATATTCTCCAATATTAGTATTGGCTTAAAATACACTTTCTTTCACTTTAAATCTGAAGAAGTGAAGTAATAATGTGAATGGAAAAATGTATTGTGCTAAGCAAATAAAGTGCCGAACTGCGAAGTCGGCTGTTTTAGACATAAGAAATCTAATTGCTTTATTTGTGGCCAAAGAAGAGCTATATGCAATTTTTAAATCTATTAATTAAAAACAATTTAAAGATAAACTTAATAATTTTAAAATTGCATTTATTTTGATAAACAAACTTATTTTAGATATAGGTCTACAAATACAGAAGTCCTATTAGTTGTTTAGAAACTAACAAATATTTTCTTGTGTATTTTTGAAGTCCGCATACAAAGCTGGAAGTGTGCTATCGCATCGTTATTTAGAGACAGTATTTTATATTTAAGATTTTGTCTCCTAATTAGGTATACTGTTTTTTTACACTTAGTTTATAGTTTTGTAGTGGGCACAAAAAGTTAATTAATCTAAATTGCAAAGTTATTCGACATAAAGACATAAACTTAAATGTTAAAATACAGCTGTTTATGTTTTACTTTCGAATGCTTCAAAAATTAGCTTAACTTTTGAATCATAAAACCTATTTTAGTTCTGTAATAATTTCGAATATCATTCAAACATATTCACTTACACTCACGCCACGTTAAGGCTTGTTTTTGGTTCACACGGTCTTAATTACTTCACGTGCCCATCTCTAGCTCAAGTCCCACACATGCAGTGCCAGCAAAAGTACCAGCAAGTGACTACAACATTTACCGTTGGCAAGGTCTCTCCGGCCGTCTTAATTTACAGCTGCACGTAGTTCAAGCCAAAGGGGCCAGCGGCTGCAGTGACGTCGTCGACGTTGTTGTCGACAGCGACACTTGCGCCTTTAGATTCTTTGCCTGGGCATTGCACAATTGCGACAACCTCGCCGCTTTTCAATCTCAAATCTCAATTTCAATTTCAGGCCGTAGTCTGTTGGTCCGTCCGTTCGTCAGTACGCCGCTTGGTAGGTCGGTCTGTCGATCGTCTGTCAATAACTTGGTTGTTTATTAAGTCGTAGGGTTAACTGTCAAACCCACGCGACAGATTAGTTTAGTTGGATTGTACCGCCGTAGTTGTGGTGCTCAGGCAGGCAGTCCGTCCATGCGTCCGGCCATGTATCTGGCTGGCATTGGTGTCTGGGCGTCTGGGCGACTGACTGTCTTGGCTTTAAGTGAGGCCAAGTGGCAATTCATTTTGCATTGTCTATTGGAGGTTCTTTGGCGTGCAGATTAAATTTAAATTTTCAATTTTCTTCAAATTGTTTTTATAAGCAAAAATAATAATTGAAATAAAATATGAAAAGTGTGTTGACGTTATTGGGCAATATTGCAGTTAAATAATATAAGTAATACGACTCAGTGGAGATCTGTTAACTTGGTCGAGTGAGACAAACCCCTACATTCGTTGCTAAATACTCAACTTAATGATAAATACGCTGCCCTAACTATTCTGTAAACAATATCTAGATAGTCACGTTATGAGCTTTAAGGCATTTATAGATTTCATTTCCGTTTCTGCTTGGAACAATAAATGAACAGAATGTCATAGGCAGACAATATGGCAGCTATTATTTTTTCCATCAACTATCGTTTATATTTTTTTTTTTGCAGAAATATGTGATTAATATTTCATTGCATGCGAGGGTAGACAGAAGAATAGTTTCTTTACATTGAAAAGTGTTCGCATGAAAATAAGAAAATTCTACGAAATAGACGCCCCTAACGGCATTAAATATGCTATTTCGCGTATACCTTTTTTTATGTAAATAAGAAATTAAATTTTTTGGTTAGGAAATTTACTTTAATTAAGCTACCGAAATTGCTACGGAGAGACACCCTATACCTGATTGTAGAAAGGGTATATAATTGTGCCTGCCGAAAATGATTGAAGAATAAAACCCCCAAAATTGAACTTAAGTATGATCTAGATGACTACAGAAGTCTATCCATCTGACCGTCTATATGGACGCCCAGAACACAAAGACTAGGGAAATTTTTGTTAACCGGCGAATGCAAGGAACAGGGACCTATAGTTTTAAGTCGAATCCAAGCAGTGGCGTATCGAACTAATAGAGATTTACTTTTTGTGGGGCAAATCGAACGTTTGATCTTCGGTTTTAAAGGTGAGTAACTTCCGTTGGCTACCAAGCGTATATTGTATACGTGATTTATTATAGGGAATATATGAGAAAGCTCCCGTAAGAGTGTTTTGAACCACCTTAAAGACACTAAATACGTTAAAATGCATAATTCAGCCGCTTGTAAAGATTTTGATAGCATTTCGTTGATAATCCCAATCACAATGCTACTGAACTTTTTAACTATATCATATAGCTTGCCTAGGACAAATAGGTCGTAATATTCGATTTTGCACTAAATATGTGGTAATCTGTATGTTTTTTAAATTATCTCTTCATTATAAAAGAAATTGAGTCTTTTTATTTACGGCTTCGAAATGATGAAATTCGCTTGAGCTGCTTCCTTTTGTGCAGCGGGTACTAAAAGCTAAAGAAATTTTATTAGCCATGGTTTTCCTTTGATGATACGTTTTTATTTTTCTAATAGCTGTTTTTTTCCTTACTCGAGACCTACTTTTAGCGGCGTTTGCAGCTTGGCCCTTAGCTGCCAGACGGAAATGACTATTCAATCAATAGAATCTAATAATGTGACCCAATTGCCAGCAGCCGCCGCAATATATATAGTTCATACAGTACTTGCTGCCCACTTGGCTTGGGATAAGTTCACCCGGTTCGCCCATTGCCCCAACACCTGGCGGCCTCCTACATTTATTTGCCTGACAGCCGATAACAGCATGAAAGACATAAAAACAACTGCTACAAAGATTGGCACAATCGCAGTGACCCACAAAGCATTTGCTGACTTAAATATAGCTATCAATGGTAAGTGGCTGCCAGGAAAGACCAGATCGGAGTAGACCATTGAAGCACTAACCGGGTACAAATGTAGCCGCAGCTGAATCCGTTCAATGTAATTCGTTGCAGTTGCAGGCAGAATGGTGCACAGTGGCGGCGCCTGCAAATTTATTGAATTTCATTTAGCTAAGCTACGTTTCTGTGCCTCTTCCTCTTTGAGTGAGTTATAAGGCAGCTTTCTATACTTTCTCAGCATCATCATTATGATTATTATGAACATCATCATTGGCTTGCTCATTATTGCACTCGCGATTTGTTTAAGCTGCGTTCAGACGTTGCAAATGTTGGGTGCTGCACTAAATGATGATTTCAATAGGATGTAGACTGAATTATTTTTCATGTATATTTCTTTTTTTTGAGTATAGAAAAAATTGAATGTAGAAATTTCGAAGGCGGTAAGATCCTTGAATAATCAACTTTTCAGAGAGAGCTGGTCCTTATACAAGGAACTGCGTGTTTAGATAAAATTTTGTTAAAAAGTGTATGTGCTATATTATAATTCCCATATCTCAACAAAATAAGTTTTGAGTGAATAATTTGGTTGCTAATTTCTAAGAGTTTTTGTTGATATTCCCAGGCACTTCAGATCAATCTTTCCAAAAATTTGACACTAAATTGTATTTACTTACTCAATTCGGTTTAAAAACGTTTCAAGTATTCTTAAGTGTTGGATGCAAAATTTGGTTGCTTATAATGATATTAAAATCAATTTCGTTGCCTTAAAGTTTTTTGACGTTCCCAAGCTCCTTGTCAAAAATTGATCAAAACTGTTTGAAATTGGCCAAAATATATTGTTTGTTTCTAAAGATAAATTTCAATTTTGATTATTCGAAATAATGACGTCTGAACGCAGCTTAATGCGGAAGAAGTTGTTGCAAAGTGAAATGTGATAAAAACCAATGCAAAACTGGCAATGCATAGATGAAGTTTTGCGCTCACTAATCGTTTTGCTCTGCAGTTGCCTCCTGTCTGCCATTGGCATTTCAAAGGTATCTCACGGATGCACTTTGCGGTTTCATTTCTATTTGTACAACTTACTCCATCTTGGCAAATTTTGTTGTTTGCAACGTCTGCTTGCGGTTACTGCAGACACAAACATATTGAATAAATATTTACTTACATAGATCTCACATGGCGTATACTTACTTACTTAGACTTTTCTATGCATTATCAATAGCATTTAGTAGACCAAGTGAAGTGCGTAGCGGTCACACTTTAATTAACCCCAAAGACGACCTGCGCCTGAGGCCGGGTCTCTGACAATTACTTAGCGCTAGAGGATTCGCGTTCATGACTTTCACTTTCTGCCATAAAGCTGGAGTCTAGAGCTGTTGCTGGTGCTGCTGCTACTGCCGGGGCTTTTAATGAGGATGCCACTGCACATTCGTGCTGCTTTATTGTGATTATCTTGTTGTTTGTTGGCATTGCAAGTAGCTAGGAAAAAAAAAAGAAAATCTTTGGCAGTCAGTTTGTCAGCTCAGTGCAGTTGAGTTTTTCCCCCAGCTGCTGCTGCTGCTGTTGTAATTTATTTGTTTATTGTCTCAGACTACACCCACTCTTTTAAGCCAAACAGCCGACGGTTGTTACACTTGCACTTGCTACCTGTCGTCAGTTGGCCAGTTAGTAGTTCAGCGTGTGGTAGTTGCTGCTGCTGCTGCTGCAGTGGCCTCCAGATGTTACAAGATGTGAACAAGTTTTTCTTTTTTGTTGCAGGAAGCCAACAATTTCTCATGCAACTGAAATTGATGCGAGACGCTTAATTAGCCGAGGTTACGCTGGGTGGAGCAAAGTTGGAAACCATATACAATATGCTTGATATGAACTTGTTTCGCTTTCATTCCCTACTAGTTGCAGTAAATAGCACAAAATTTTCCATTGACTAAGCCGGCTTTATATATATATAGATATATTTCATATAATGAATCATCAGCAACATCATCATTATCATCTTTGGGTATCCATGCAAGTTACCGTAACGTACTGACTCAGTTCTGCCAAATGGTAGATATTGCCTGGCGTGTTATATAAGAAAGAGTTTTCTTACCACACTTGCTTGTTCTGAAAGTTGTCTTGCATGTGACTTGCATGTACAAGCGTCTAAGTGCTACACTTCAAGAATTTGTTAAAGTTTTCTATAAAGTTGGTTTTGTTACTTAACTTCCGATTTTATACTTGAAGAACATATGGTTGCCAAAAGCTTGCAATTTTTAAAAGTTTCAGAAAAAAAAACAAATTTTAAAGCTGGTTGGTTTCCTTTTTGAGAATTTGTGAAGCGATTTTACCTGTAAAGAAATCGACTTGTACTCAAATTATGTACAATTAAAAAAAATTTATTTAAGCATATTTTTCATTTATGAAAATTGTCTGATCTTAAGTTATCCTTTTTTTGCATAGTCAAAGTCTAGTATGGGTTTAATTGATTGTTTAAATGCAATTTTATAGACATTACTATGTCTAAAGGTGTTCTCCCTTGGAATGATTTAACTTTTGGCCAAGTTCCACTAGTTATAGGCAAAAACAAAGCCATTCATTTTATTATTATAACAACCCGTTTGGGTCATAGCCTGGAAGTAAATGTTGATGGTTTTAAGGCAGGAAGTGGCTTGCCACGTTAATCAAACTATAAATCAGTACTATTTTGGCTGCTGATAAGTTTGATTGCATTCGACCAGTCATCTTTTAGGGGTAGAAATAATCCAGCATTACGATTTCTTAACGAAACGAGAAACGTGATTTCAAAAGATTTTTTTCTTTCTTGAAAATGGTCGCACTCCACATTGATTTTCAATTCTATTGTGAAATGTGAATTTCAAATAATCCAATAACTCCAAAAATGAATGACGTGAGGAACTATTTTTATTACTTTTCGTGGATTACAGTAACAATTGTTTTATAGCCGAGTCTGAAGGGAAAAGAGAGATAAAAGATTAGATTTGTTCTAGAATAACTCGAAATTTTCGATCTTTCGCGTTAATAGATATAATTATGGGTTACACATTACCAATCACGAACAATCCCAACTTCGTCTAAAGTTGTTCTTTGGCTTCCCTCTTTGTTAAAAAATGATTAGATTTTTATGCTACTTTTTGTTTACATCTTTTACATTGTAAAACCAAGTTTCTATCTAGCCGCAGATGTGATACGGTGCATATCTATAAAAAATTCACTCATCAGGCTAGGAATACGGACTAGTTTTATTTTATATTTTATCATTTATTATTTCATAATTTTTCTGGACTGGGTTGCACCCATATATTAATATTAAATAAATAAATAAATAAAGATTTTCTTGAGAGATTAGCGTCTTCTTATATTATTATTTATTACTTTTTACCCTGCGGCTAATCGAATCTCTGCCCATAGGTTTAAGAGACCTCGAGGGTTCCATAAGAATACTTTGACAATAAAAAAAATGATCTGTGGTTCCAAACTTGGTATTTACGCAAAACCACTAATTTTGCATTCGAACAAATTGTAGATTTTAAATATGGTTATGAATTTTTTTTTAGTTTTGAAGTATAATTCTCCAAATTGTCTTAAAATTCATTACCAAATTTTATTACTGTATAATTTTGTTTATTTTTTCTTAAATATTTTGAAAATATGATTTATTTGTTGTGTTAAACCAATTCTTGTCTTTCATTTAGTATGTATAGACTCAGAATACGTTTTGTTTGTAATAATTTTCAGATAAATTTTTGAAACCTGGACATTTTCTCTTATGAGTTTTGTTTTCATGATCATTCACAATTTTGATTTATTTCAAAAAGTTCATAATAAAAATGTTCACATTATACAAAGTGTGCTTGGAAGAGAAGTTAATAAATAAATTTCCTGTTTGAAGTTGGACTATTGTATCAAAAATATGCTTTAAAAGCTAAAAGAATATATTTGCGTATATTCAGAGGTTTGAGTATTCAAAATGCTAGCAAACAAAATGGGTTTGTTTTGAGTTTTATAGAATATAGTTTCAATATTTTATTATTATCGAATAAATTTATATGAAGTGTATTTTGAAATACAAAAAGAATGCCAAGCTGGTCGCAATGCCGTGCAGTACTTGTACGTTTTTATAACGAATATATAATATGTGCATACATAATAAACATATTATATGTTTTTAAGTTTCAACATGACTATATAAATCGGGTTTTATAGCAGCTTTTATACCATTTGTAAAATATATTACTTTCGAGTTCATTTGCTACTTTTAAAGTTCATAAAAACAACCCATGTAATTGATTTTGCAAGCTTTGAAAGTACCAAGTGCAAATACATAATTTGCAAAATCTACAAAAACTTTATTTCCCTTGCCAACTGCTGTACATAATACATAAATAATTTTCATTATTTTAAACTCTTATATTTTCGCTATTAGCAGTAACGAAATCGTTATCGATAAATCGTCATGGCTGTAATATCGATAAAGCATGTATTGCTTGCGTAAACTTATGAAAATGAGTTTTTACTTTCGTTATTTCGTTCAGTGTAGGTTTAAACATTTCCAGGAAGTAAGTTTTCCTCTCCAACCGCGTCTGCTAGTGACTGGGCACGGCCAGTTCTGGGGCTGAGTCATTTCCAAGTTGTACAGAACAAGCTGAAGCTGAAACTGAAGTTGAAGCTGCAAACGGGCAGAAACTCGATTTCATGTGGCAAGTTTCGTTACAGCTGCTTTTGGCCATTTGTTGTTATTGTTGGCAGAATCTGCCAACTTTTCTCACATGATTAAGCCAGATTGCTTTTGAGTTGTTGCAGTCGTACACACCAACACACACACACACACACAGTTCATCCCAAGTCTTGCCACAGTTTGAATTTGAGGCCTGCAGTTTGTTGCAGTTGTTTGCCTATTTATAGCGCCTTTTGATTTGGACTTTGACTTCGTTGTGGCACAACAATAGTCATAATGATGAAGTTGTTTATGTTGTTGTTGCTGTTGCTGTAGCTGTGTTTCAAGTTGTTTCGATATCATTTTTTATGTTGCTCATCATCGATGTTGTTATACTTGCTGCAAAGTTCAAGCATTGTTTTATGTCAATATAAAATGCCAGTGTTGTGGCAAGATTATGAAACAACTTTTTGACTGGTTCTTTATTTTGCTTGCCAATTTTATTTGCGTGCCTTTTTCCGTTCTCTAAGAGTGTGTCAAGTTGACTCAACACATCTAGCACTTTTCTTGCAAAATATAAATAAAAATGTTTATATTTGAGTCAGATAAAGTCACAAACAATAAACAAATACAAGGCATAAATGTGACAAACATTGTCAATTGTTGACATGCAGCAAACTTTTGCTTACCTTGGCAGGCAATCTCTTGAATACACAAACTAACAGATACACGGCAAAGACCTACATGTACGTACAGTCAGTGTGGTAATTATTTGCACATTTAAAGTATTTCTTTTTTCAAACCACAGTTGTGCCTTGGTAGCTACTGTAGATTGGTTTATTGTTAAGTTGTGCAAGAAAGCTCCAAGTTAAACAGTCACCTTAAGGCAAGAGAAGTTTTAAGTCAAGAAAACCATAACTGCTTGAAGTTTAAAATATATTTTCAGCATATTTATTTGTTAAGCCTTAGGCAGCCATAGTCAACACTGTATATTATTTTTACTTGTTTATTTAATTAATTGTTTATTTATGTTTATAATAATTTAAGTATGATTTATGCGTTTTGTAGTTAATTTTACGCTGAAAATACATTCAAAATTTTATTTGCAAGGAAACATAAGCATAACTTTCTCAATTATGGAAGTTAGTGATATTTTATAGTTGCACTTTTTAAGCGGAGGTCATGGGAGATTTTCTGGAATTCGAAATGTAAAAATATTATAGAAAAAAACAAATTCAAAAAATGGCTAGTTATTATAATGGGTGAAATAAAAAGACATCCATTATTTTTCCAATAGATGGCGTTATTGATAATTATTTATTGAACCATGAACGAGGTATGAACGAGGGTGGGCCTACGCCCTGCGGCACTGCGGCCCCCATGGATCTATTGTGCCAGCTCATTTTCTATAAGTCCGATCGGTTTTCGATAGAGCGCTTTAGAAAGATGACATTTCATATATAAATATAAATAGTTCCCATAAAATGACTTAAAAACATTGTTTAAGTAATATTTATTGTGGCGTTTGTTGCTGAATAACAATTTCTGTGTTCGACGAAACATTAAATCAAAAATAATCGATAACCATACAAATAATCAAGATTTGAAAAATGCGCGTATTTAACACAAGGAAAGTTTCCCATTTTCTAAACTAATAAACGAAAAAAGTTTGTCATATCAATTTAATTTTTATATTCCTTGATATAGAGAACTATAGAACAACAAATAAAAATAATTAGACATTATTTCATTGGAGACAATTACGATTAAATAGACAGCTCTTGCTAATCTACAAAACATCGCTCATAGTCAAACCATATGGCTTTATATTTAATAATATAATATTATATTTAACGACAAAGAATAATATAATACATGTTTAATATTGTCATAGAAAGCAAATATTTCATTTGTGGACATGGCCTCAAAATTTACAAAAATACTGTTTGAAACCTTAAACTTAATGAAACATGATTAAATTGTTAATATTTTTGGACATGTTGCTTTGATTGTTTGGCGTAAGAGCTCTCATAAGTATTATTTAAACTAAATTTTCGAAAACTTAATTTTTATTAAGTTTATTTAATCTAAGACTTATTAGATGTGCACTTTTTTATCAAACATTTTTTTTTTCATATCTTGTGATATCCTTATTTTGTGTCATTAGAATAATATATGGTCCAAACTTATTTTAATAATAATCACAACTTATTATAAAGTTTTTTTTTTTGTGGTGTGCGCTTAATTTTTGCGCTGCCTGTAACTAGTAGCTACGAATGTATCTCGTCAAGTGCGTTTGTGGTTCTTCTGGAATTCCAAAAATATTATAAGTAAGCATGTTTAAGTGCTTTTATCTGCTGCATTCTTCTCAAGCGTCTGATTCAATTTATGCTACTTAATTGCATAATAAGTCAATTGGGCACAGTAAGAAGCAACATTACCAGATGAAGCTTCTCAGCAATTTTCATCATTTGTTTGGACTAAGCCATAACATTTCCGCGTCACTAAGTAGACTCTTCTAAAAGCAAAATTACTTCCCTAGCCTTAAGTGTATTTCATGTCTAATATTGAAGGCAAATTATCTGTGGCTGCTTACAAAGTATCTCAGCTTAAGCTTGCTTTTAAGTTAAGATGTTAAACTTCTACATGAGACTTTTGAAGAAGAACCGAAGATTTTATAAAATTATTATTTTTATATTAATAATAGTTTAATTTAATAATTACAAATAAAGCTAAATAAGAATAAATAAATAATAATTAGTAATTATTGTTTTCACTTCTTGAGGTGCGTGGGCCTTTTTTATAAAGGGTGATC
Organism: Chymomyza procnemis; assembly: GCA_035046065.1. NCBI lineage: Eukaryota > Metazoa > Arthropoda > Insecta > Diptera > Drosophilidae > Chymomyza > Chymomyza procnemis. The sequence continues at coordinate 4,029,845 of JAWNOJ010000013.1, read as the reverse complement.
TTTTAGTAAATTAATTTTTGGAAACAATGCTTTAACATTCACGCGGTTTACATTACTTGGGTTACTGCTAAATGCAGATCTGTTTGGTCTATAATTAAACAATGAATCGGTGTATTGTCCGAATTTATGCTAGATAAGGCAATTATTTTTATCGAAAATTTATGTTTAGCCAATATTTAGTTGAATGGATACATAAATGAGCAAAATTGTCGCATTAGTACTGAAGAACTAAATCTTAAAGTATTGCAAGTACAAGCAATACAGTTCGAAAATTATTGAGTAGTTCTCTAGCTAATCTTGTAAAGGACGGCACGTTATTGAAATTTTTTTTTACAAATTACTTATTGTTAAGATCTGAGTTTTTAAGGTTAAAATCGATAGGGTTATTATTAATCACGTCAGATCTTGGAATTGGCATTTGTATGCCTAATTGTTAGCAAAGTTGTGATGTGTTTTTGTAGTCTTTTTTTGGTCTGGCTGTTATCCAGCATGAATATCGCTTGTATATTTGGACAGTTGTGCAGATTCTCTGTGTAGCTGGCTTCTCTTAGCACCTCTTGGGCCCAGAGTACGTGCAGCTAGTTATAAATAGTTATGTTGCCATGAAGCCGAAGCCATTCCGTTATTGTGAATGGCGAGCGCTATGGTAAGACAGTGCTTGGTTTATTTCAAGTTTGGTGCTGATCAACTGGTCGGATAGAATATTTAACGACTTTATGACATCTTTAGACTTTTTGTTGTTGGGATATGTTAAGATGTTTTACTAAACCAACCAGGCTACAAAGTTTGATGCACTAAAAACAAACATTCAAAAATTGTTGGAGAGAGGTGCATGCAGAGTTTTTACAGCGCAGCCGCAGCTAATATTAACATGAAATTATTATATCTATAAAGATTACAATATAACGAATGTTATATTAACTCAAAGAATATATGCCTTTTTTAACTTATTTTTTTAAATTAACTAAGCCACAAATATTATCCTTTATAATGTTTGAGAAGAGTGCACCGAAATCTTAAATATCTGACTTGTCTATAGCTACAGATTTTTCTTGAGATTTTGCATTCTAGGACTGATCTTTTATAGCACTTAGTATTAGGAAGACAAAAAACTTTCTTATTTAAAGATATCAAGTTTGTATCATGCATGGGCATTTATAGGTAGCATAGGCATAGACCAAGTCAAAACTAAAAATACTTTAACTTTACGTTATGTCGAGCGCAGAACTCTATAGTTAGTGGGCGGCGCCCCCTTGTTTCTCGAATTAATTTATTACTCACTCAGCTAGTTAGTGCTGTTGGTCTATAATTTTTTGCTTAGTTATTTGGAACCAGTCATTAACGGCCACACTTTTGTACATGTCAGATTGTAAGTGGTCAAAACTTGTACGACTAGAGATACTATCAATTCATACTTCGCGGGATTATGAACGGCAAGCTATGCATGATATTACTCATACGCCCCCCGCAACAATATGTGCACGCCTGCATATAATCAAATACAAAGAGCACAAAAGAAAAAAAAAACAAACACAAAAGCAAAGAAAATTGGCAACACCCAAAATGCCATTTTCCAGCAACGAAATTACAGCAACAAAAGCAACAAGCTGTTAATTTTCACTTTGTCAGGGGCATACAGAAAAATAATACAAAAAATAAAAAAAATAATGCAAAAAAATGAAGCAGAAATATATTTTCAAGTTCATGGTTAGAAGTAAGGCAGAAAATGATGGCCACGTTTGCGCCAACAAACCGACCAAAGCCGTAACACTGCAATTTTTGAATTAGCCAAATTACTATTATTTGCCGCAATACACAAATACACACATTGGCTGGCATGAATATATATAAAGATTACATATATACACACACACAATGCATAGTTTGTTTTTGTCAAAACACTCGAAAGTGAAGCGTCGTCGTCTGTCTGCACGGTGTTGACCCGGCCTGATGATGCCCAGCCCTAGCTCTAGTTCCCAGCCCTGTCGGACTCAGTGTTAGTTTGAATTTCATTTTATTCTGCTGCAATGGCAAATGATTTAATGTCCTTTTTGGCAGCTATGGGCCGTGACCGGACCTCGTACCCAGAACCTCAGCCAGGCCTTGCTTCCCACCCCTCTTGCAGTCGAAATGTTTTTGTCTAGACTGCGGCAAATGGATTTCTTTTTTCTGTTTTGCGTTTGAGTTGCTTTATGTGTTTGCACAGACAATGTTAGACAAAAAGTGAGTTTTTTATTGGTGTAGGTCGGAAAGCTTTTGGGGGGTCCCCATTATAAGCTGCTAGACAGAGGTCCAACCACAGTTGCAATACGTTTCCTACTTAGAAATATGTACCACGTACTTTGTTTAACGTTCCGTCAACTATCGCGTTTGGCAGCGCGCTTAAGGACGTTATTTCAAAAAAAAAAAAAATAATAATATGTATCTACATATTAAATTTTCTTTTTGTGCTTAATTATACACTTACTTGTTAACCAAGTATTTTGTGTTTATAAAGCAACTTGTAACATTTTCAAAAAATAGCTGACCATAGTTATTATTATTATTTCAATGGAAGTAGCAAGTTTTAGGGAAATTTCAAATGAATAAAAAAGTCGAAGCTGGCGTACATCTTTGGCATATCCGGTACCACTTTTCTACAACTAAATCAGTTCTATTTCTTGCGTTCTAGGCAAGTTTGATTGTTTGGCTTGCTTACGGTAATTTTATAAAAACTCAATAAGTCCAAATTAATATTTGTAGAATTACTTAAATACTCTAAGTGCCGAACTTGCTTAGGATATCTTAAATATCAAACTAAATACAAATAACAGATTTTGAGCACTATAAAATGTAATACTGTGCCAAAAACTATTTACGTAAAGTTATGTTAAAAAGCTAACCGATTTTAACAAAATTTCGGGATTAGGAATACTCAAAAGGGCGGACATATGGGCGGGCAGTGGGACTACAGTCGAACTCATGGGCAGACGAACTGACACGGGTATATGAACTTGTCCTGAACTTTAGATTAGCTTAGGGGTGTCTCAGACTATTGCTTCCGCATGTTACATACATTTTCGGCTTGCATAAACTTAATATACAGGGTATAGTGGATATAAATTAAAATTTTCATTTTGGTTTAAATTAGTTTCTTCTTTAAAATAAATTGATGCATTTTTTTTAAATAGGTTGTTTTTAGAGATTAAGAATCACTTATTGCTTGTTTGTTTTTATACAATATCATTCTAGACATGATTTATACAGAAATCAATATCATAATGTTGAAACAATTATGCTTCGGAAACTAGAAATACAAAACAAACGTAAAGCATTCCATTTATGAAGAAAAAAATTCCAACTCTATTATAAAGGAAAATATCGAATGCTTTGAACATTAAAAATGAAATTTTGTTTATACAAGATCCAAAAAAATCCGTCCAAAAGAAGTATTTAACCAATTGTGTCGTCAAAATGTGCCACCATAAAAAATATCAAGGTAGATCGTAGACCGTAAAGTGCGCAAAAGGCTCAAGTTCAATTATAAAATTCCATTCAAAATAATTACCAAATAACCACACAAAAAAAAGTATGAGCATTTGCAGAAATTTTAGATCTCTAATAGGCTTTCGCTATTATTTTCGAAAAACTTCCATTGCTTTGCTAAGCATTAAAATAATGCATTTGATTTTGAATTCAAACTCAGAGAGAGTATTACATTTTGTATCATCGCATTTCGAACTTTTCTGTTTCGATTCTTTTTATTTGCTGAGCTTTTTGGCGCGTCAAAATTTTTATCGCAAGGCGACATTTAGCCATAGCCTTTGTTTAGTTTTTCGCTTTTTTTTTGCGGCTTTAATTTTTGCACTTTGCTTTGGCTTCGTTTGCGTGTCGAAAGTTGCCTGCCCCAGAGGCAAAGTCGCGTTGCCTCCCATTGCTGCCTCGGTCCGCTTTCCTCAACCCTGTAACGACCCTTGGCGCTTTCGGTTCAATTTTGGCTTTTGTTTTTTTTTTTCAGCATGCAGCTGAAATTAGCCAAATGATAAACAATTTTAATTTCATTTCAAAGCGGCTTTTGGGCGCTGACTTCAGTTAGTTGGCTTTGTGCCGCCTCGTCGCGACTTTGAACTTTTTTTTTTTTTTGTATTTTTTGGGGGCTTAGTTGGGGTTCAATGGAGTTCAGTTTTTGGCCATTGTCGTTGCCTGATATTTGCGTGTTTTGTAGGCCCAGGAAGTGCTGCATTCGCACACAAACTCTCACATGGAATCAAGTTGATGTGCATGGGCGATAAGTACTATAGATGCATAAACTATATATATATATATAGCCTGCAACTCTCACTTGTTTTGCAGGGTATTGAAAATGCAGCCCATCAATCTTGTCCAGATATTACCAATACAACTCCGCCCCATAGCTTGGCATCTACCATGACCGTCTCATTTTATGACCTGCAGCCATAGTAGCCTTAGGCTATCCATCATCAAGCCGGACAGCGTGCATGTAACCCGGGCTAGGGACCACAGCGCTAGTTGGTCTATGGCACTGTAAACATGTGCAATTAAATGCAATGAATTGACAATATATATTGGCCATAACTACGTAATCATTATTTGTATACAAGCCACTAAACAGGCGACATAATTATGATCCATGATGGTCAATGCAAAGCACAGCTTGACTTCAATTTGCTCTCGAATAGGTTACATATGATGTTATTTATATAGACAATAAATTATGATTTATTTGATTTTAAATATCGATTACGTTTAAATCAGTCATCACGGTATGTTGCCGCACTTCATTGTAAAGATCTGTGGATGTACGTCAATTACTCGAACTACTTTTTAGCGCTCATGCAGGGTTTATTGACTATCCCAATCGAAAGAGGAAATCTTTACGGTCGCCAATATACTTTTGTCTAGAGTCATGCCCAAGAAGTGTAATCTTAGACAATTTTATAGCCCAAAATATGGCATAACTTTAGCTATGAAAATAATATCTTTATGCCTTCAAGTTACAAAGCTGCAAGTTCTTGTATGCAGAATTATTATCGGGAACTTAACTTTATCGGGTCATCATACATTAATTCGGCAGATGCTTCTACAATCGCAAGTTGTCGGCTACTCATTGCGTGGTAAAAATAGGCTTCATTTACTATATAAATATAATCAACTTTTATCAAATTGATTTCTAAAATGCATTATTACTTAAGTACAACGTGTAAAGTTGCAAAAGTTAAAGACATTTAATTTATTTTCATGACTAAAAGTGCAACTAGTGTCGTAATTTGCATATTCTATGTATTATTTAAACCGAAACCGTATAGCCTTTTATCTCATTTCCGCGTTTGGGTTCGAAGGGTCTGGTATATTTTGTCCGACTTTCGGAATCTTAGTATTACAAGGTAGCAGCATTCATATAATTATGATATAAGCGGTTGCTTGTTTTTTTTTGCGACAGTTTTCGATTTTGCAAACTGATTGAAATAATTTTATTTTATTTCTTTAGGAAACAGGCGGCCTTTGACAATTGTAATGCCATTACAAGTTCTAAATAGCCAAAAGGGGCGTAAAAAATATCTTTCTTTAAGAAAGTGATAAAATCAAAAAGTTTTGAATAAATAATCACTTTGTTTCAAATGATATTATAAACTAATTTCCAAGCACTTTGACCGATTTCGATAATCCGTTTACTATATCAAAAGCGGTGAAGTAATCATATTTTTATTATTATATATATTTATATTTAAATTATGGAAAATAATAAATTCAGTTTATAAAAGTATTGTGAGTACAATAAAATGAGTAAAAAAAATGCGTTAAATACTATCAAAATCGGTGGACTATCATGTAGCTCCAATGGAGCAAAACTGACCGCAATCGAGCGGAGAATGGCAGCATGACTCGACTAACCTCAGATCCAAGGTATCCAAGATCTAGGGGTTCTTGCGGAAAGACAGACTTAAACACTAACTGTGGTTACAAAAAACGTTTTGGTTACGGGACTTGGAGATCTGTCACGCCTTTAGAAGTTATGCATCGCAAATAAAATCCTTGAATCCCTTACTAACTAACTGTCTTGCCCATGCTGTGGTTCTGCAAAACACAACTTACAAAGAACCATGGATGTTATGAAGATATAATTCGAACAATTGTGCTATATTCCATGATTAATTCCATTTATTCGAAAAACCACTTAATTTATATTGAGTTACAAGTATATTAAATTCTAATTACCTCATTTATTTACAACAAAAAGCGTATCTTAACTTCTGTGCATTAACGTATTAGCTCTTTTTGCGGTTTATATAACTCAGTTCTATTCAATCGGCTATCTGTTTTGGCATTTTCTTTGAACCTTCGTAATTCGCACAGTTTCATTCAATTGTTCGTTCAATGTTCCATAAAAGTTTTAATTGTTGAAGTTTTAATGCCGAAGGTAACTTCGACTACGCAAAACTATAATTACCCGCACAACTTGTGATTAAGGTCAAAGCTTGACCCGATTTTGTTTACCTTTAGTGGCAAGCAATATAAGTTATAATACAATAATAAAAAAAAAATAACAAGATACTGACAATGCAAAGACCAATATTTAATTACAAACGGAAACAAATTAATTTTTCGGACAATTGAAATGAGCTACGTAATTAGGATTGCCAAGCCTCTGAGACAACAATGATCAAGTACCAGCAGCAGCAGCAGCAGCAATTTTTTTCGTTTAGCAGATCTGCAAAAATTTTGCCATTTCATTTTGAAATATCGCTAAAAAAGAAAAAAAAAAACCAAAACCGAAAAAGTCTTTGTCGATTTGGCGGATGGCAAATTCAACTTCAACTCGACTTTAAGCCGACTTCATTTGTTTCGCTCGAGTTCATGTGGCGCGGTCATAAATTTGCCCTGTTCGCCATAGCTGGCAGTCATTTTGGTCAGCACGCTGCCTAGCGGGGGGGTTCTTTTTTTGGAGGGGTTTACGGTTTTTGGTTACTTACCATAGCATCCAATGTTGCATTGGTTGCTCTGGCGCTGTCACTGGTGTGGCTGTAGTTTCCCGGTTACAAAAGACACAAATGCAACACGCTGAGATTTTGGCGAATTGTTCGTAATTTTATTTGCTGCTCTCGAAGAATTGGATACACATTATTGTAACGGTGCGAATTTGTTTTTGTAATTTTTTTATTTTTTAAGCGGATGCCTTAAATGAAATAAGCCTCTAGATTTCACTTCTTGGAAATTTTCAAGATATTCTATCTAATAACTGACGATGTGGCTTAGTACTATTTTGCGCTTAAGCCGACTTATTTTGGAACAAGCTTCAGCAGTTTTTTTGTTGAATTGGGGCGAGGTGTCAACCCGATTTGGGTTTCCAGAAACTAGAAGGCATTTTTATTTGAATGAAATAAAAATATTAGAAATAAAAGACTTTTTGTGGGGCTTTAAAAATTGGAACAAGAAAAAAAATTATTGCCGACAAGCCGATCAGTCAAAATTACAGAGACGAGAATTTTACCATTTGCGGACGCGGCTGTCTACTGAGAAGTATTACTAATATATTTATAATGATGTTTATTAAAAAAAATATTCTTTCTTAAAATGAAAATAAGATAAATCTATTGTTTAATTAATAAAACTTTTTTTAACTATTGTGAAGAAGACTATATATGACTATATAGTACCAATAAAAATCGTCTTCTACCAAATGACCTTCATTTCCTGGAGGAATTAATGCATTTTTGCTTCTTAAATCTTCATCTAACAAAGCAGTTAAATGTTTTTATTACATTTTGAATTTTGAAAATAGCTTTACGAATAATTTTAATTGGAATTTGTTGGTATAACAAATTTGAAGTTTGAAAAGGTATATTTTTTTTAAATAACATTTTTACGTATTTTAAAAATATAATCTCTTGGTTCAGTCGAAGTTACTGATTTTTGTATGCAATATATTTTTTCCATTGTTTTTTCAATTTCTATTAATAGAATCTTCTCTTATATTTTCAGAGTACTCGTAACGCTACGTTTTGGTACAAGGTAAGCTTTACCTAGTTAAAATAACTTGTAGAAAAAATTTTTGGTTATAAAAGAAAATGGGATTTCTTGTAATCCTTATAGTATATTTTCATTTCACGGTGACGGCGAAGCTGAAAGAGTTCAGAGCATTAAACAAAAATACTTTGGGCGACTTTTGAAACTCATATATGATCAACTTTAAAATATTTGTATTTATTTACTTTATTATAATAAACATAGGCTTGACCATTGCGAGTCTTAATTTTGAGCTAAATTTTTTGATTTAAAATTATTAAAACAAATATTCGATTATAAATTAATATCAATCTGTTTTAGCCATTTTTTTCTATAAGTTTTTCTTATACCTCTGCGTGAACTTATAGACTGCAATTTTGATTCCTTAATTTATCTAAGAACTATTTTTACTTTATGCAAAACAAAAATTACAAGCGCTATAAAATTAATTTTCTTTTAAAATAAAAATTTCTTTATTCAAAACCTTTTGTTTGTACCTCTTCTGATTTGTTGATGCTTCTACTGAGATGTCGGCATGTGTTCCCAGCGTATTTCGGCATGCATTCTCATCCAGAAACGCATTATTATATGTTTTCATCTAACCAATTCGCGTTTCTTGTTGAAACTTTAATCGATACTACCTTTAAGGCGATGTTTTCTAGCGATTTTCGTCAAACGTGGCAAAAGTCTATTCCAAAATAGTGTTGCCCTATGAATTTTAAGATGACATCTTTACTAGATGGCGCTAGCATCAACAATTGTTCTATTGGGGCACGAAAACCAAAACTTATGTAGAATAATAAGAATGCAATGTTCGTAATATAAGTAACAAAGTCTGGGTATGCCGCAAGTTTAATTAATTTTCGTCAACATTAGAGTATTAGAACGGAAATAATTCCAAACTGGTCGTGATGAATAAGTTAAGTAATCCTCTTGGTTGCGTTTATATGCGCACACTGGTCACTACGAAACCATAGACACTGCCTCTCAAGCTCTCTCGTTAATTTTTCATCTTTTGGGCAAAAGTGTTTATTTTTGCTTGTGGTTTTGTAAGCACTCCAAAAGTGAATTTCCATTTTTTTGCCGCGTCTTGCGCAATCCCAACAAAACTAATACAGATCTCGAGTTCAATTCATGCCAAACCCCAAATGTGGCGTTATACCTATGCTAGCTAGTCTTTACTTTCGCTGCTCTTGACTAGATAGGGTTATGCAGTTAAAAGATGGATACATAAAAATAAGTCTTATACAGCCATTAATAAGCGTATTGGAACAAAGACAACGAGAGGAAGAGTGAAAGAGAGCTCGAGAAGCGTTAGTTATAGATGCATCTTTCAAAGGCTAGTCCGTGCCCACGCAAAGCGGAACGATTCCATCAAAATGCACATAAATTTCTCTAGCCGGCAAGAGCACTCTGTCTCCATCGAGTGAGACGTTTTGTGGACTCACCATGTGGGTGGTCCATGCTTGTACAATACGAATTTGGATTTGCATTTTGTATCTGCATCTGCATCAGCATCAGCATCTTTCAATTTGGCCACAGTGTGCGCCGTTGGCGAAGAGCGCGAAGTGCGGCATCGATTTCTAAAAATTTGCATTTAATTGGGCGTATGGCGAATGGACAGATAGATGAGAGATGGCTAAGATGAATGAGGTTTGGGGCTTGTTAAAGCTGCTTGGACTTTGTTCTAATTTTAAAGCGTGTTGTTGATTGTTGGTTAGCGGCCGAATTGTGGCAGGTTTGTGGTGGCATCAATCAGCGAAATGCTGTTGTCATTGTTGTTGCTGTTGACAACTTTGAAATTGTTTGTTTTGTTAGTGCATGTTGTGATTGTTGTTGTTGCGTTGTTTGTTTAACTGCTAAAAGACAACGCATAAACGTGAAATAGACGTATGTACAAACGACAAGATGACGATTTTTTGTTTTTCTCTACAAAAATCGAAAGAGCGATGAGTGAAAGTGAGTTTTCGTATGTGTTTGTTGTTGTCGTCATTTCTTTCTTAGTTGTAATGTCTAATGTTTGCAACTCTAACAACAACAACAACAACAACGGCAAAGACAACAAGCAACAACGTCAACATAGAAACATCTACGTGTGTGTTGTCGTATTTTGATTGTCTTGACTGCCGCAGCGATCATCATTATCATGCCCACTATCAATATCATCATCTGCGCCGCCAACATCATCATCTTTATAAGCAATATCATCATCTGCATCAATGCGATCATTAGCTTCAGCAACGCTATCATCATCTGCCTCATTATGTTGTTTTTCTATGCTTTAGCATCATTCAATAGCCAATTGAGTTTTCATTTGTCAGTCAAAAAAGTTAACACAAAACGTACATCAATGACACAGAAAGTGATTTGCCATGAATCTATTACTGTATTTTATGTATTTCTGTGTACTTAACTCTTTTTCAGTTTTAACAATGCCAGCTTCATTTCACTTTCATTGGGATTTTATAGACTTACAGCGAGAAGAAGTGCGTTCCAAAGAACAATAAGACAATGCGTTCATATACTTTTCTATTAGCTGCACTTAAACGTTAAGACGCTTCAAAAGCTTTTTATTTCAAATATCTTCAAACACACAAAATGCACGCACGTGCCTCAACTTAAGTCGAGCATCGCAACATTAGCTTTACTGTGTTAGAGTATCTATTTGTGTACAAAAGTTCAAGAGTTGCAATATCAAGGCGGAAATTGCTTGCCACAGCATTTCACTTGTGCAATTCTACAGACTCACCTCGTCAAGTCAAGCATCGCTGAACTTTGAGCACAGCTCGCAGCAACAACAAAGCTGTAGACTCTGGCTCCAACTGCGAGTTGAGGAACTCTGTGTTGCTGTAGTAAAACTCGGCTTAGCAGCAGAAACATAATCCATTTTTAATGAGCTCAAATTGAAATCGTAAATTATATGTCCTTCAAAATTAATTATGCCGCCCTTTACTTTGTAACTAGATTGTTGTTGTTGTTATTGCTTTGAAAGTATCTTGAACTTTGTAATGTAGACGAGTCTAACTCTTGTCTTGACTAATTACGAGTTGCTGTGTTATTTTTTAATTTTATTTAATTATGCTGTAATTTTGGAAAACCCAAAAAAAATGAAAAAAAAAAAAAACAAAGCGACCCATAAAGCAGTCTCTTTGTAACTGACTACTACAGTCATTACTTTACAATCTACAATTCTTGTCACTAATTACATGAAGTTCTGTTGACGCCGCCGGAGAAGAACAGAAGGAAATTCTAAAAAAAATATAGACAAGAGAAAAATACGTAAAAAAATGTAACTGGGTCATGTTGTTGTTGTTGTAGTTGTCTTAGTTGTAATAACAACCGTCGAATGTCAGCATGCTGAGCACAAATTGAGGAAAAGACACTAAAATAGTGAGTAAGCGGTCTACAACGACGGCAAAATACTCTCTCTAAACTTGAAAATGGTGGGAACACTGTCTAATGCATAAGTTTAGTTTCTTCATAGAAGTAAAATCAAATAAGTATTTATATTTTATAATTTTACTATTCTTTTGAATATTATTAAAAATGAGAAATAAAAAAGTTGTATTATTTAGCAGAAATATATAATCCTTAATATTGGCTTATATTTGTTGTTGGTGTTTAAAGGGCGATTTCCTTGTATAAATAATAATCATATCTTAAGTACGTTAACATATAATATCTTTATGAAATATTACAAGGCGGACATTTGCTCTTCGAATAAAATATGCGCGGAGGAAAACTTTTTGTGTAATAGAGTGGCTTAAAATTCAGGCTTAGTATCTACTGTGTTTTTAACTTCTACTCAATTTTTAATATATAATTAAAAATTTAAATTTTTTTATATTATAATTATCAAGTAACTTGTACAGTTAATGGCTTGTACATTTATTTTATTATTAAAGGCTCAATTTGTTAAGGTCTAATTTTAAAATGAGCTAATGCTACCAAGAATTTAATTATCTTAGGCTTAATTGTATAACGAGGTAATTCTAACAATTTTTTCCTCACAAAGCACGATCTCTCGTAAAGTGTGATTTTTTAAGAGGTGGCCACTACAATAAGTTAACACATTACAGCCAAGCTTAGTATCTCTAACCAGGCGCTTCTGCTTTGCGCGCGCCTTATCCAGTTGTTCACTACCAGGGAAGTTAGGTTTCTCCTCTTGGTATTTCCGCCCGAATCTAGCTAGTGCCATTCATTTTTCTTCGTCGGCAATCGCATCGGACATCTGTTCTGCTAAAGTTTCACAAGTTACTAGATCGATATTATTCAATATTCTAAGATAACTTTATGTAAATGAAATTTTGGCGTACGTCTCAAGCATATCGGTCGATATACCAAGAATCAATTTTTCAATATTGAATTTCAGAACGAACAACAACCGACTTATCCCTATAGACATAATCCAACAAAAATAATCTACAGACGTTAAATTATTTAAACGAAGCGGTCAATTAGGAGCGGCCACAAATGTGAAGTAAGCTGCTTACCGAACTCGCCTCTCAATTAGACCTTTGTTTTGCATGCTGTGTAGCATGTGGCACCAACTTGTTGCAAGCACATTATCAGTATATCTTTGCTGTTACTGAAAACCATCGGTTTGCGATTTTGGCAGATGTCTTAGAATTTCTATATACTATAATGTATGAAAAATAGTATTCGGTATCAATGACCTCATGACGTTTGGTATTGAACCAGAGTTGTAGCTTTAGGGGACGAAGCTACACTTGTGGCAAGCGTATATTTCAGTTCAAAATTTCTTGGGTCTCAAGTCATATATTGCCATATAAAATGATCAGATTTTTTAAAGATCTATTAAACAGGCAGATTGCCGTAGAGGTACGTTGTTGCTCAATTTTTTCGTTTCTTAGTGTTGTAGTACGGCTCTTTCCAACATCTTTCGTGTCCACCTCCGCTTTAAACTCAATTTATTTTATTTTTATTTTAAGTATTTGATATAATATAAAACTTTTAGAGGTAGAGAACTTTAAATTGCAATAAAACAACGATGGATTATTCGATTGACATGAAATTATTCGATTTATCCGAAAGATAATCTTGTGGCTCGGATGCAGTGCAATCTGGACGTCTAACAACAAGTGCTATATATTTTGTATCACAAACGAATCTACTTACTATCCATCTATTGAGTATAAGATTTGAAGACAGAGAAAGAAAAATCAGACAAACTCTGAAACGATTTCCAAGTGCATCAGTGTGTGGAAGCACTTGATTATGAACATTGCATTTAGTAGTATTGTGGACCAAGAAATTGAACTTACACGCAAATTAAGCAAAATAAAAATTTAATTATATTTAAGCAAAAAATGCACTTAAAATGCCATAAAGTGCAGCAAATGTTACAATTCAACAAGGATTTGGTGAGCATTATATTACTAATTTTTTTTTAAAGGCGCTAAAAATTAAATTGATATTCAACTGTCTCTTCACGTAAGAGTCTTGTACTTTTTTTCGGTTTTTATTTTTGGAATAGCTGACTAAGCCAGTCTATAAACTTTTTGCGAAAGTTGTCACACAATATGGCAAAAGTTTTTAGTTTAAACTTAAGCTTTATTTTTTTTTGTTTTTAGTTATTTTTTAATGCGCGGCCTGGCCGGCCACATTTTGCAGCCATATTTCAACTAATTAAATTCACATGAAAATTCAGCACTTTAAAAGGCAAACGCACAACAACTAAATATAAAAAAATAAACTAAAAAAAAGATATATAGAGTCACTGACAACTAAATTAAATGCCAAACCAAAAAAACTCTTTTTATAAAAACGCAATGAAAAATATTTCAAATTGAAATGGAAATGAATTTGTGTAAGTGAAAGACAAAATACGAAATACGAAAGATTTGTGGACTGGGTGACAGGTTTAGTTTGGCTATTAAACTGACCATGGGAAGCTTATGGCGCTCTGCTACCAAAGTGTTTTGTCAACTAAAGACAGCTAAGCTCTACAAGATTACAAGCTATTTGGGAATGCCAGCAGAGATAGAGAGATTGTTTGAAAAGTAGGCATGTTGGAGCTTAAGCTTGGATTGACTGAAAGCTTTGGTAGCTAAACAACATTAATTAAGAATCGTTTTATTGTTTTTAATTATATATGCGCCTATAACGTGGGAATAAGTTAATGTTTCAAAGAACTTTAGCTCTGGCCTTGGAAATAAATGGTATTCTTGTTTAGGAACTTAAGCTAAATGGCACGGAATTGGCACTCGAAATTGGCACTAGCGCCAAAAATTTGGCTTTGTTATGTAAATTTCTTTAAAATAAAAGCATAAAAAAAACAGTCGGAAAAATCTTATTTTATGTGTTCTTTGTTTAACGTTTCAACTAAGCCAAAAATAGGCAGCTCTCTTCGGTTCATGGGATAAACTATTCAATAGATGAAAGCCAACTTGAGTGGTTTAGAACCTAAAATCATTTAGAAGCATATGACTAATTATCGTGTGAATATGCTTGTCCAGGTATTAACGCCATTAATTTAATAATAAATAATAATAATAAATGAGTAAATATTTTAGTATTTAAAACGAATAAATATTTGCCCTCATAGATAATAATAATATTTTTATTTTTTTAATTGCTTATTATTCCGCTTGGGAACGTAGGGCCTCTACTAGAACCTTCCATCGAATTCTATTATACGCCGTCCTCACATAGATCAGTATGATCCTTAGTGGAACCGGAGTTTGTCGGCCGTGAGTCATGGTTATGGATACGTTAGTAGTCCAATATGCGCGTGTGTTTCGCGAAAGCTAACAATCTTTGGGCTGGCCTCCGAGCTGCGTCTGCAAGCGAATCAAACACTAGAAATTTCGTATTTGAGGATGCTACAGAAAACTTTAAATATTTATCTATTTAAAGACTAACTTTTGGAAGAAACAGTTGGTGATGCTGAAATCTTCGATATTTTGCTTTGCGGATAGCGAATACCGCTTTTGAAATAGTTTCAATAATAACTTAAAAATTGTATTATTTTAAATATACATATTTTTAATTAAATAACATTATTTTTATAATAACGGTATTATTGTATTTATATTTACTTTTTATATCAAATATAATTATGATAAAATAAATTATTTTAAAAATGTTCTACCAGGGAACCAAAAATCTTAGACTGAGGTAATGATTTTCAACATATTTTGCTTATTTTGTAATCAAACTTAGGACAGATTTAAATACAATATATATGAATCTGTTTAAATATCTAATAGTATTACGTGTGTGACAACCCTATAGGCAACATCTGTGCGTAGCGTTGTGAATGGCAAATATCGTTTGCTTTTTCATTTGTAGCTGGAATTGCTTTTAATTATTTGTAAAAAGAAAGAAATGAATTTTACTATATTGAAGTTGGACACAGAATTTAAAATTAAAATTATTCGTTATATAAGTTTAACGATTTTGGTTTTTGCTTATTTATTTTTTTAAATTTAATATACTTAATGACTTTCACTTCATACTTAAATGTATTGTTAAAAAAATCGATAATGTGGAAAAATTGTGCAAATAACAAATGTTATTAATCGAATAAGCTTTATATATATACAATTTCATGAAAAAAATTTAACAGATAATAATAAATTGTCCGAATAATTTCTATGCAAAATCAGGTTAGAGTGGTTAAAAATGATTTGCTCTTTTTATTACGATAAGTATTGATTTGTAGCACCTGTAGGTCCAAAAAAAGTTATAGATTGCATTAAGGATTTTAAACTGTCATATGGAGAATATACAAATTTGTATACCGTTTGGAAGAAAGAAAGTTTTAAGCTTCTTAAAGTTGAAGTCGTAGAACCTACTCTCCTAAATTAAGATAAAGAAGTCAAAGTCGATGCTAAAATCATTTTTGCAGAAAATATATACTTTTGTTTTCGAGAAAATACTGTCTTAAATTCTTCTAAACAGCGGCTCAGTAAGAACTTGCAATATTTTTCTAAAATATCTCAAATTGCTATAACAAATCAATACATTGCTAACAATACATTCAAACTATTGTGGGCCAATAAGATTATACTTTTCCAGCTGCCAGTTTATTTAAAATGCATTTCCCATAAAAATCCGCAACTTGTCAGTTAATATTATTTTCTGTTTTACCTTTAGGAACAACTTCCTTGGCTCAAATTACTTATTCATCTGGGTGGTCAGCCACCTTAAAGCAAATACTTTTTGCGCTACTCTTTGTTGTTATGTTGTTTCATAGCCTCAAAGGCTTTTCAATTAAATTATAGTTGGACCGTTACTTACTCCAAAATAGCAAATCCCACGTTACCTACCCCCCACAACGTTTCACAAAAAAAGTTCAAAAATTGCCGCAGCTAATTTTTATGCGCTTTTTGTTTTTGCAAGTTGATTATCTATTCACTGATCACAACACGATATTGCCCTAGGTTGGGCTTGTTTAAAAAAAAGCTACCGATTAAAAACCTCCAAAAATGAAGAAAAAGTATAACAATAAGTTTACTTTCACTCAGGATGTTTTTGGCATGTGAACCATTCTCAACAGGGCGTTATTATTAAAATAATTAAATAATTTTAGCGGCTTATCGAAAAGTATAATTTTAATTACAAAAGCCTGACCTTAATATCACAACAAGTAGATAAAGATAATTAAGTGCGGCAAAACATTTCAATTTTAACTGAGTTAGGGGGACCAGAATGCAGTTTTAAACGGCTACGTTGGTTTTATGCAAGCGTTTGTTGAAGTCGGGCACCGATGACTCTGTACGTTTTTATTGAACGATTTGCTCCATGGAAGTTATATGATATAAACAAGTGATAGGCTTGTGAAAGTTTACTCAATTTTTTGCAAATGGGAAGGAGGTTTTCTATGAATTTACCCTTAATATGACAACAGCTTATTGAATGAAACGGTGCATATTTGACATAAATCGGATGATTCTAACTATGGTAATTAAAACATATAATTGCATGTATGTATTAATTTATACTACACCCTATATAAATATACTTCTATGTACAAAAATTTTTGCAGATACGTTCAAGCGATTTTGATCAATTGAGTGATTAGCAGTAGTAATAAGAAGAACTTGAAAATGGAATTAAGATGAGAGTAATCAAATTTTTCAAATGATTTGCTCTATGGGAGTTAGAAGATATAGTTAAACGAGTCTGATAAGATTTGGGTACTTAAAACAAAACTGTCTGCTGGATTTTAACAAAAAGTTGGAGCTACATGCCCTTTCCAACCAAAAGCCAATAGTCTATGTTTCGAATTTGGAGTAGGCAACGCAGCGAACAATTTCATGGGAACATCACAAGAATCAACGAAACAACTGAAATGAAACAAAATGCATATATTGCTTTCATTCAGACACTTGCCAAAAAATTTTATTTGAACATTTAAAGGTATCGAAGCAATTGGAATGAAACAAAGTACTTATTGCGCTTATTTTATTTGCATTAGATTTATTTTATTTCGTTTATTTTTCAACTTAGTTAAGTTTTAGCATTCTCAATGGTCGAATTTAATGAAAATCGATTGAATCTGTCACGTAGATCCCATAGCACGAATCGGACAAAAAATTCAGGTTTTGCACTAAATTGATTGTCCTTTGTACTGCAATATCCTAACCAAATTCTGATCATAAAAGTATTTAAGTATTCTTAAACAGTCTATCGCAAATATATCATAGGGCTTATCGGTTATAAACAATCTTTTTATGTTTTTTTATATAACATGACCAAATTTCTACTTCCAAAGCATTTTAGTGTTTCCTGCCACTACATCAAGCTTAATTTAAATCGGCTGTTTATATCAAATTTTGTCCAATTCTATTAAAAAAAAAACCGGTTTTTGGTTTACTTGTGCTTAAGCAATCTTAATGAAAAATGATACGGGGTATCCCAAAGTCGTACACGCGCTACTTTCATCATCTTATCCTTTATTTATATATACAAATGTACACACATAGGGCATCAAAGAACTCTCTATTTACGCCTGTCCCTGGCAATCAGTTTTAGTTGGTAACAGGATTTGTCTAGAGCCTTAGCCTCACCATGCACCATCCTAACCTATGTGTTACGAGGTGTACCAGCTCGCCTTTGTGCTTGCAAGTTCCATTCCAGTGCTGATATAGCGACATCGGATGGTGGGCTTCTTAAAACATGGCCAATCTAGGTGCACTTCCTTCTGCGTATTTCGACCTCGTTGGGGCACATGTTCGCCATGGCGAGCAGTTCGTCGTTGTTCACCCATTGGGGCCAGAAAATTCTCAGTTTCTGCTTAACGCATTTGTTTACGAAAGCCTGCAGTTTTCGCCGCATCCATAAAGTAAAACAGCCGGAACATCGGTTCTGAAAATACGAAGTTTGGTACTCGCGCTCTTTTACCATAGACATTGCTTTTTCTTCAGTTGGTTTTTATCATGTTTTGGTTTTCACGAACCTGGTGAAGCGAAAGAGTAATATGCATCAGCTCATTCACTTAAATCTACTGCCAAAGCTCCAACATGGTTTACAATATTCGTCCAATTCTTTTTCCATATTCTATATGTCAAATATTAATATTTTATTTTCTTAAAGTTTACAAAATATGTTGAGTTATTATATTGATGATATATAGCTACTGATGACGCACTCTAAGGAGGACTGGAACTTTGGCTGAGTTGGCCGTTACACGAAATATTTATTTTAGTACAACAAATTTTTCATATAAAAAAAGCAATTATTTTAAGTTCATCAAATATAATCCCATGTAGGGATAGCCTCACAAAATGCACAGCAGAATTTTTATGTACATTTTATGTTCTTTCAAGTAAGGGTTCAATAAAATATTGCAGGAAAATCAGCTGTTTGCAGAAATCATCGAAATCGATAAGCAACACCTGCGCCTCACTTGTCCCAACAAGTATATTTTACAACATTGTAACTTAAAAACAACTTTAATAGCTTTATTCAATATGACTACTTTTGATTTAACATTAATTAGTTTATGTACTTAGTTGCTATCATGGCCAATTTACACTTGTTTTTTCGGTGGCATATAATTATTATTTTATAGAGCTATTTTATTGTTATGGCGTTTTGGTGATGCAGCGTAATAAAATTAAACTCGGTTGCAGCCAACTGTTTTTCATTAGCGAGCAATTTTCATGAAAATGAGACATGGAAAGTCTCAGTTAGACGAGACAGTGCAGACGGAGTCAAAAGACCAAAGACTACAGACCATAACTACGGGACAGTTTGCAAATGAGACATGAATCGTTTGAGGTGTTGAGCAGTTTGTTGATGATTACCGCAACATTTGCTGTCCGTCAGTCAGTTCATAAGTCCAGCCATCTTGCAGTTGGCCAGTCGTCCACTTGGCCTGGCTTAGCTCAGTTCAGACTCAAGTCAATCAAGTGTCGGCAGTATAAGCCAACAAGCGGGCGGCTGTTCGTCCAATTAAGCGACTCCATTGCTGCTGTTTGTGCTGTCTTAATTATGTAATGCTTGGGTCTTAAAATTGGAAGACATGTAAATGACCGCTTCAAGTTGTTAAACATTAAACAATTATGCATGCTCTCTATGCAAGTGGAGTGCATTGCCACAGTCGGAAACCTTCAAGAAAGTGAGCGACTGCACTTGATCAGAAAAAAAATAAATGAATGCATATTAAAATAAAGTAAACAAAATGAAATGAAAACAAAAAATAAACATTAAAAGTTTCGAGCAACAAAAATGTAATACTCTACACATGGAAATGGATGCGCACTAATTTGGAAAGTTGATTTTCTCAGCTTGGACGGGAGCAGTCAGCAGTCAACGCACAGCTAGTTGAAAATGTCTCAAAATTAATCAAAAATAGTGGGCTATATTTCAAAATCCCAACGCACCAACAATGTTACAACAACTTAACCATGTTCTTTGTACATATTGCCTCAACGTTGAGGGGATCCAAACTATGGTGTAGTTCTAGTATGTCAAGTAACCATTTCTTTTAGTTACTTTAGGTTTCCATTACAAGCCGACCTCATTGGGTCTTGCCAAGCGCCTTGCTTTGCCAGCGTCTTCTTTAGTTAGTTAAAAGATAGGTCCTCCCTAACTTGGTTCTCCACTCTTACTTGTTTTGCCGGCTTTTGCATCTGCTGGAGTTGCTTCATCTATACCCACGACATGGCCCCGATTTAATACGCTGGACGGAGTTTATGTCGTCGCAGAGCTTATAGCATTTTGCCAAGAATTTTTGTCTCCAACACCTCGAGAGCGGCTGTTTCTATTCGCGAGCCTTGCTTTTACGCCATATAAAATCACAGGTGGGGTGAGCTTCATGCAGAACGTTAGTTGTGTCGAACGAGAGCGGTCATATCTATTTACCAAGGTCGTAGAAGTGGTATCCTTCACATATTCTCAAGAGCGTTGCATTACTAGACAACTTCAAAAGTTCGGCTACAATATAGGCGCTATGGAAGCCTATGTGTCGAAAACTTTTTACTTTGTAGTTAACCACGAAGTCCACCTGAACTCAATACTTTTCGCATGTAGTATCAAATTCCTTAGAACTCTCAATGATGTCCTCATCATCACTGTGTACAAGGAGCTGGCCACTTGTAATAGTGACAGTACGATACTCACCAGCATACGGCAGTACAACTACCATTATGAACTTAAATAGATGACCCAATGATTATCAAAAAATCACATGATTATATTTGTGACTCTATGAAATTATTGTTGGACTTGGAGGCTTTAAACCCACCGGTCAAAGTTCAGGTATCATATGTCTGACTTCTATATACTTTTACAACAAATTTTCAACTAATTACATAACTAATTACATAAAAATAAAGAGAATTTAACAATTTTTAAAGCATTGCTATGCTATTTTTATTATGCCTTTAAGCATTGCGCATGTTTGTGTTACAACAATGTTGATTATGTAGTATAGTTTTTAAAAATTAATGCAAGTCAATGCTCATTGTTGTGCTATGAATATCTTTGTGTACAGCTCGAGTATAGTCAGAAACTACTTCTTGGCGTAAAGTTTGGTCCATGCGCGTGCCTTTGCATCGAACTTTTTACGCGATTGCTTGAAGAGAGAACCCATATTGTGCACAAATGCATTGTCGGGATTTGGTTCAGCCAATAACAATTGTATATATAAAATTATGCCTTGTATTGTTATCAACGGATCCCAATCGTCGTTAAATTTATCAACGCACACTTCGCCGTACTCACTAATGTTGCAATGAAAAATTTTTGTTTCAAATTTAACGATTGGTGGGCAAACCGGATAATTGTGCGGAAAATTAACCGTTACACGAAATATGCCATTCTCATATGGAGTACCGGATGTGCCTGGCAAAGTAAGCTTCCAGGAAAAAATGTCCTCTTCGTCTGGTTCAATAGTGCATTTTGGTAAAGGATCACGCTGATAGTTGAGCAGCTGGCGTTGCAGGTAACGTACTGCATTGTTGCGGCAATTTTCGCTTACACGTTCCGAACGTAAAACAAACCAGGCTGATCTGACATCAACAAGGTCAATACTCATTGGTCTTATTGTTGCAATCAAGTTGCTGGCCGCGATAGCCGAAGCCGGACTTATAGAAATATTAGCAGTTCTCTCTACGGCCTGCTGTCTGCGCTGCAGGCGTAAGCTGCGTCGTAAAAAAGACATTTTTTGCTTCCAATTGGCAACTAAAATTAATAAATTCTTAGTTAGTTGTATTTTACGAATTTTAGGCTGCAGTTAAATCACTTACACTGCGCTTTAATTTGCACTTTTTAAATGCGACAGAAAATGATAAATTTTCCTACGCACGAGCTCAGTCAAAAGTTAGGTAAAAAAGAAAGATAGAGGTGGTGCTTTTTGGTATGCCAATAATTCGTGTATTTTATCGATAACTTTGCATAGAGATGGTAGCACTAGCTTATTGTAGCTTACAGCAAAACTGCTTTTATTACTTAGCGCATTTCAGCGCAACGATTAGTTTTTTTTTGATAATGAAAATTAAAAACAAAGTTGTTTTCAAATTGTTTTGTGAGAGTTAAATAATAATTTTTTATAGGTAAGTTTTTATTTTATTAAGCATCAAATAGCTGCTGCTTTTCACAAATTATTTTACAATTTTAGAAATATATTTTTTTGCTAGAAAATATATAAATTTCTATAATTTTAATTACTTTAATTTTATTAAAGTAATAATTTTAATTGAAAAAAAAAATTGATGTAATGACATTTGCATAAAAAAACCTACGCTTAACAATTATTTTAAGCGTTACAATTAACAAAAATCTTTTGTTTCCACTTGCAAATGTTCACGAAAATACAAAAGTTATTTTAAAAATGCTTATTGCGGAACTACTTACTATTAAATTAATGGAAAATAAAATCTTCAAAATTAATGGAATGTTGAGCAAGGGCTTATTTTTTTATTATTTATTATATTTTTTTTTATCGATAAACGTTATGTGTAAAAATTTTATTTGAATTCAATTTGGATTTTTTATTACTTAAAATGAGTAATTTTTTTTATATTAGAACTTAAGCGGCTAAGGTAAGAAGAAAAATACATAGTTTTAAAAGAATATAAGTTAAATTGTTCAATAGCATAGAAAGTACTTCTTCAAAAATAAATGCTTCTTAATACGCATTTCACGAAAATAATTATTTATTAGGCATACAAATTAACTATTTCGAATTATAATATTAATATTGATTTCACAAATGCGAAGAGTTTAGGTTACCAACACTTTTGCAAGTTGACACAAAATGACTAGTATAGCATTTTTTTTTTTCATAACAGTTTGATAACAAAAAAAATTAAAAAATTAATAATTTAATAAACTAAAAAATTAAAGCAAAAATAGTCTAAAAATACATACAAAATACAAGTATGCCAGAATTTATTATAATAGGTTGTATTGCCGAATTAAAACAATACCCTGGCAATCTTGTAAATGGTTTTGAAACTGTTACGAACAATTGCTACGGTTTTTTCCATTGTGACGGAGATGGTGTGTGCAGGGCCTTTATTCTTTTTATAAAGTGACAGAGCTGCACAGACAAATTATCGATTGAATTCTAATCGTGAATCAATACGAGAGGCTAAAATGGGACAGTGCTTTAAGAAACATTTCATTAAAAAGTTCAATATCAATAAACAATTTTTTTTTACCGATTTGCCCTATAAGAGCTATATAATATAGTGAATATTAAAATCAAACGATTATAATGATTTTGGCGCCAAAATCAAATTTTTCGACCGATTTGCTCCTTGTGAGTTATTTGACAAATTCTAACGATTTTGATTAGACTTGCTTTACTTTTAAACACTCAAAATATTCAGAATTAAAAAATTTGGTCACAATATTTAAAAAAAAACACAGAAATAATGACTTAGTAATTTGCAAAAAAATAGCATTTTTAGATCTTTTTTTCTTTTTTGTTGAATTGACGCAGCGCTTTGGCAACATTTGCGCGCCGAATTTAATTTTTTTGAGGTAAAACATTTTGAAGCTATGTCATTGGTATCAAAAAACTACAATAAACATGCATCTCTTGGAATAACAATAATTTTTGGTGGGTGTTCGTTGTTTTTATTCTGTAATTTAATTTTGTTAACTTTATATACGATTATACTTTGTATTATATACTAAAATCAGTTCTTTGTTCAAATTGTTCAATCATATTTAAAAGAAGCAAATGTACAATATTTATAAATAAATTTATTTGAGATTGAGCAGATTAATAAAATCAGCTGATTTTAGCACCATCTAGTCTCGATTTTTAAAACTATACTATTTTATAAGGTTGTGCTTGTCAGATACATCTTGGTGCATAGCATTTTAAATCTGTTTTTTATGTAATATAGTTTGATATTCTTTCGCCGTAATAGTCCTGAAAATTTTGACAACGGGTCTGAGAGGTAGGCGGTTTATAAAAAAAAAACGAAACTAATGCGTCTGAAATTGCTCGTTTTGGTAATTTTGTTTTCTCGAGTAAGGTTGATTTCTGCTTGTTTTTTTTTAAACCAATGGTAGTGTCGATTTGTAAAGCTAACAATAATAATAATGTTCTTAAAAAATGCAAAATAGTAAGAAAATTGGAGATGCAGGGAAACCGTAAATTGTTTGCCATTTTCCAAATATGTTTAACTACACGCCCAGATTTGAGAGATCTTCTCCTATATCTAAGGGTACTTAAGAATATTCATAGATCTGCAAATAGAAATACATGAAGTGGGCCAGCCGCACACTGTAAGTTGAGAAAATATTTCTTTACAAACTAAATGTATGACAAGTTATTCAACCAGCCAAACATACCCTTGACCTTAAAAAGAGTATCTTATATACAATGCATTTTGATTCGAGTAGTTCAAGCTGTCTACACCTTTTTTTAACCCAAAAAAAATTGACGAAAAACAAACAAACTGCAGATAAGGAGGTTGCTGTAAAATTTATATAATGTTGTAAGCTTGACAGGTAGGTAGCTCTTCAATATATATTACAAGCACATAAAATAAAATGCCATGAAGGATTACAAAAAAAGTAAGAAAAAAATATACCCACTTGACTCATTTACTGAATAATATGCATAGCATTGTAATTGCTGGTAATTAAGTAGTTGTAATTACATAAAAAAATGTAATAAAAATAAGTAACTTAATGATTATGATTTAATGAATTAAATGATTAAGGCAGCGGCGTAAGCAACAATAATAAAAACAACAACCATAACACCCTCAAAGACTCACGCATCGATGCTCCGATAACAAAATACAAAAAAAAATAAAATAAAATACACTCGCTTTAGTTTTATTACATTATAAAAATCGAAAAGACCGTCAAGAAAGTTTTTAATTACTATTATAAGAGGGAAACAAAGCGCAGAGCAGATAAAAGAAGCAACTTACCATTCATTATAAATACGAGAGCTGTTTGATAACTCATTCTGGGGTGTTCACTTTACATTGCAGAATTGCGAATGTGCACGAAGCTCTATATAAGGTCAAACAGGCTTGCTTTTGTTAAAAAAAAGATATTTTTTATATTATTAATTGAGAGATACAACTAAGTGCAGTTTAACTTATAATTAAGCAATTTAAAATTTTTAAAACTAATCCGTTTGCCTTATCTGTTAAGTGTATATTAAAAATTGTTGATTATGTCGGTATTGAGATCTCCAAACGCAAGGGCAATATTCCAGAAAGAAATACCTACAGACATATAAAAATATCGACTTTTTATGTTTTGAATAGTGTTTGCTTAACCCTAAGAGGTTTTCCGACTTTTTATCATCGTCGTCATCTTTGCTTGTATAATCATAAGATAACAATTTATTTTCGATTTGTTCAAACTCATTTTCAGATAATGGTCAGAAGTCTCAAAATTCATATTCTTTGAAGAGATGCTCACATAGCTGCATGCGAAATCTTTTTAAACAAACCTCGCAGCATTAAATAATGTTGAATAATTAGTTATAATCATAATAATTAAACTAAATGAGCGTAGTAGCATAGTTTTGGTTCGTCATCTTTGCTTGTATAATCATAAGATAACAATTTATTTTCGATTTGTTCAAACTCATTTTCAGATAATGGTCAGAAGTCTCAAAATTCATATTCTTTGAAGAGATGCTCACATAGCTGCATGCGAAATCTTTTTAAACAAACCTCGCAGCATTAAATAATGTTGAATAATTAGTTATAATCATAATAATTAAACTAAATGAGCGTAGTAGCATAGTTTTGGTTACAACATTTTGCTGGGGCAACAGTGGGTTAAACGTTGTCGCAACGCCCGCCCACCTTGCTTGCCATAGTGAAGATGCTGTGGCATTCACAAGGCCTTTAATTTATGTCAAATTCTGCATAATAAATCCCAAAGATCTCTTCAATTTATCTATAAATTATTTGAAAGTTGTGGGCTTTGTTAGTCTCAACATTTGTGGTTCAACATTTCGAAATGGGCTGGACCGCACATGTTAGCATCGTGGAAGCGTTCATCCACTTTTGCGGTGTCACTTGGCATTAGGCGGCACAGACAACGATGACGTCGGAGACGTGTTCTTGCATCTACAAAAACTCTCTTTCTCTCTTTTGCCATAACAATTTTCTTTGCTTTGATTTTTTTGTTTGTGAGTTTTGTTTTTCTTGGTTTTCCCAATATACACATCTCGTATATAATTTTGAGTTTTCGTGCTTTGACATAAGCATTTTTATATTATTGCTGTGTCGCCTCATTTGCCTGTAAAGCATAAATTTTCCACCTAATACATAAGTGACAGTTATGTGTCAGCGGGGGAAAACTCAAAAAACATTTCTTTTTTGAAGTGGAAATTGTAGTATTTGGTGTGGCATATATAGGACATATATACAAAGTGTGCATGCAACATGGACAAAGGAATGCAGACATGTCTATGGGTGACTAATCGAGTCTGTAGCTAGATGAAAAGCGATTCTCAAAATAAAACTGATCAAGAATAAACGTTAAAGATACGTTTTTTTTTTTTACAAAATAAACAACTGAGTGGATTGTAAATGTTGGAAATCGTACCAAATTTGGCAGACTAGTTTCAATTTTAAGCATTAATTCAACTTTTTCTTTTTCAATCAAGGTTCTATGAGTGTTTTTACTGCAAAGAATATAAAAATTTAAAAGACTGCAAACCAATTTGATTCGATATATCAATCTATTTTTAAGGCAAAAAAGGCTTTTCCAAATATTGATGAGTGATTGTTATATTTTGTGATGGAATTGCGAAAAATGGCATTCTATACCAACTACTTTCTGTATAACCTCATTCTCTTTGGGAAACTGGCTAATTTTAACAAATTAATTTATTTTTTTTTAAAGTTATAATGCCACAATAACTGTCTCAGGGGTGCGCACTCCAGTTCTGACGACAATGTGTCGCGAAGCCGCTTACACTCTGCGCAATATAGTTTGGGTGTAAAGACAGTAATTTGGAAAATCTTATCTTTGCTCTCATTCCGAACGCGATAGAGCGGCCTATTGAAACATTTTTTTGCTTAATAGGATCAGTACTAAAGGCCCTAAGTCAAGGAAAATTCAACGGTCAAGTTGTTAATCTTAAAGTGTTTTCTCTTGGAGTTAATGTGATTGCGCCACTTGGAGTCTGTCAAGTTGTAAGTTCTTTAACTTTCTTCAAGTTCGAGAAATTTATTTAGTAAAGGCAAATGCTTTATTATCAGTTCATTCATCATATTTTGGTTCATCACCCCGATTCTAGGTATAGATAGAGTGCATGTTACACTGGTAGGGATGTTAGTAGAGAGGACAAAAGAGTTGGGAGAAATTCCACTGCCTTGTGCGACAACGGCTTCGATTAAAGACGATTTACAGAAAATACTCAATTATAGAGATGTAATCTCAGAGGAATGTGTGAGTACGTCATGCTAAGTACTTGCCACAATTGATATCCAGATGGAATAGAAAATATACAAAAATATACATAGAAAAAGGACAAAAAAGGTTATGATTATTTTTTAGTATATTTAAATGTAGTAGTAGTGTTAATTCAAACATCAGCAACAGCAAATTTTGCGTATAAATAAAATTTCAGTCGTCAATTATTCTGAATAAATCTTGAGATGATGATATCAGTTGGACAAATGCCTATTGATTTCATAGACATTTAAACATATTTGAATTTAAATGGATTATAAGACTTGTTAGACGTCGAAATTCAATCGGAAAGTGTTTTATGCTTAGAAAATATACGTACAAAGTTTATTTCTACCTTGTTTGTTAAATAAGTAAGCAAAACTTGAGCCGATGATATTTAATTTAAAATAAATTTGCAATTTATATTGAATGCAAATTTTGTTTGCTTATTATTATACTATATTATATAGTTGTGGAAAAAATTAAAACACTTCTTGAAATCAAATTTTAAGACTATTTGATCTTAATGTGCTAATAAGTACTTGACATTGGCAGCCAATTACGGAAACAAGCTATACACACCCAATAAATGTAGCTCGAAATGAAAAATGTGCAAATTTTGTGTGAAAAACACATTTCAAAAAAACAATTCAGCTGTTTGCCAACCTCCTAGACCAATTATTATATAAAAACAACATTAAATTGTCGGCTATACGCATTGTATAGCAATTTTCATATATGCAAATCTTGTAGAGACTTCTTTTTTTTTGTTTTTAATGTTTGGCTATTTTTCGTTGTTGACTTATGCGCGGTTGCGATTGCGCATAATTTAAAATAATGACTGTACATAAAATTTAATATGTCTGCGCTTATCGATCAGTCAGTCGCTCGGCTCTCCATATGGAAATGTCGACGATGGCATTGAAGTTGACGTGTACCCAACACCAATCACACACAGATGCGCAGCGAGATACATGGATACACACGCACCACAGGTGTCACTCTCACTTTCGGCGGACACAGTTACTCGAATCCAATTTAGCAAGCAGCCAGCCAGCCAGCCAGCAAACTGATTATATATCAAAAGTGGATGCAGCAGCTGTAGCAGTCATAGTGACTGTCACGAGGATTGTGACAGTGACGACAGCGTGCTGGATACGTGCAACAAACACTTTGTCTATGAAGCTTTCCCAAAATGTCAAGTGCGATACCCTACATACATAACAATTAGTAATTCATGTTATGCCGCGCATCCACACGCAAAAGATGCAAAGATACATGCGACGTACGTTGGCACAATGCAAGATCAGCCAACATCTGCCTGGGCAGGCCACATTTGTTACCACTTTCCTTTTTCTTGTTTTTATTTTCATAACTTGGCTTAAACTATGCAAATTTCACGCGCACTAACAGCTACAACTATTAATTGGTAAATGGCAAACAAAACTAGACAAGCACAATAAGTTGCATGAAAATAAACGACTATTAGATGCACTGCATCCTCGTTGTGATAGTTTGTCAACATTGATCGTACATGTTAAACATTTCCGACGAGGCAGCAATTGGCTGCATTAAAATAAATGATGCGCCTATGTTTTTTTAACAAAACAATTAATATCGAACAGTGTGTACATTACTATATAAGTTGGGGAACATTGTAGAAAGAGTATTTTCAAAGATCATCGCTACTTTTTTTTTTAAATTTTATCATAAATTTCATGTTGAATATAATTCTTCTTGAACCACTGTCAGACTAGAGCGCTTTTGCAATAAGACGATTTTATTAGAAATCAATTATATTTATTTGAGAAAATATATTTTTCTACAAAAATTCTATAATATATAACTCTAGGAAGCATATTTCTGACGAAATGTATTATTATGTGCAATACTCCAGCAGATGATATAATAGCTTCTAACTTAAACTAATTTTTAATATTATAATTTATATTCTGATATTTGAAAGCGAACAGATGTACATAAATATGCGTATATAGTCAAACAGCGTTGGTATTACTTATTACTGAACTAAAGGGCATACGGAAAGTGTACACCAAACTGCTGATAAGCGTGTTTCTGCTGCTTTCACATTAACAAAAGCACATATTAAATTTCAAAACTGCCAGCCTTGAATTTATTTAGATTGTTTCGACTTAAACTATAATAGAATCTCCCAAATATCATCGAAGAAACTTCTCCTTGTGGGCAATACTGGCGTGATTTTATAAAAAATAAGCACCAGGAGTTTTAACAATTGCAGTTTATAAAAGTCGTTTCTGAGAAATTAAGTCGGCGTATGGTTGCGGGTTCTACGTTCTTCAATTTTCGAACTCGTCAATAATTTTCGATAAATTAAGCTATCGATTAGTGAGTATAGTTATGAATTGCTGCCTGCAAAATTCTACCAAATAAAACAGGCAGATTATTACTAACGTAAAAAATCTCTTAATAATGTAAAATAATAATAATCTTAATCTTAAATTTAAGAAATCTCTACGAAATAAAGAAACCGCCGTTTGGATAAGCAAATGATCTATAAATGTTCGTTAAGAAGCCAAGGAGGTTTCACTCTACTTGTTGTTCAGCAAATTGACCGTCAGCACGTTTGGTTGGTTGCGTAGATTCTTCGAGCATCCATCGCTGGCCTTTATTATTACTTCTTGGATCTTTTCAAATGCTTCTTAGTAGATTCTTAGAGTAGTTAATAATAAATATTAAATGAGTCTAAATCGATGATTAACGCAGAAAAGACTTTTTATTGAGGAATCACTTTTATATTAAGCGCAATTTGAAATAAAATGAGAACTTTCGCATGTAAAAACATCCGCTTATAAATAATTTTCTACCAAATTTCTCTCAATAGCTTTCTTCCTATTGTTTATGTACTCTCTTCAAATATAGAGTACCCTGCCTATCGCTTCAAGGCAAAAGTAAAAAAAAATTGTCAACCAAATGTGGCAAAAGTTGCCTGCTCAAACCAAATAATTTGCAATTGAATCTTGCTGAGCTCAAGTCCTGTTGTTGCTTTTGGCCAACTTTCTTCTCTTCTGGCTTATACTGCCCACCAGCTTAGCATTCGTTGTTTGGGCTTATCAGTGATCAGCAGCCAGGTTGGCACGTTTTGGGCATTGCCTGATATGTTGACACGTTGTTGCTGTTGTTGTATCTGAAGTTATTGCATTTGTTGTTGTAGTTGTCATTGTTGTTAGTAACGTGTTGGCCATAATAATAGCAAGTAATATTCAAGTTTATATTGCGCTGCTTTAGATTAAAAGTAACTTTTTTATTTGACCAAAAATGGATTGCTGTAGGCCGTTTCACTACCACAATTAAGGGTAATAATAATTCATTATGATGCCATATAATTTCATTAGTTTTATTGGGCAAATCTCTGGTGGGAACCATATGTTCAGATAAACTTGAACTTTGAATGTAACTTTCCTTTTATCTAGGTGTTGCGAGTACGCGCAGTTAAATTTGATTAGCTTCGGATTTTCTTTTTTTTTCGAATTTGCTTTGCTGAAAATAAAAACTTGGCTTTATAAATTCAATAAATTAAATTAAATTGTTTTACAGTTGGATATTTTTATTATAGAAAAAATGAAGTTTATTGCTTTCAAAGTTCCGTTGGTTTGACAGCAAACATAGAGTGTTGCTTTAACAACAAGCAGTGTGTACCATCATTATATATTATATTTTTTTTTAATTTATGGCATTATTTTTATTTACCTGTTGATGAAACTAAATGAGAATACTGAAATCACTTAATTCTTACCGTTTCGGCTTCGCTTTTACTCATACCGAGGTGTGGGTATGCCATCTTATGGATCATGTTATCGCTGAGACCTATTTGTAAAAAAACGCTTTTAGATGAGTCCTCGCAAGCAAAAAAGCACTGATCCCCTTATTACCATATTATATTACCATATATCACCATATCTAAGAGATTTACAGTATTGAGATTGAAAATATTATATTTGCCACTAAACAAAGTCTCACAAGAATTGTTTGGTGTTTAGTACATCATACAGTGCAAATCGGTTGAAAATCTGAACTTGTCGCCAAATTCGTTGTATTTTGTTGGACTTTTATTTATGATTACATAGTTTTTGTAGTCTCCCCAATCACTGCGTCAAAGATGGATTTAAAATAATAAATAGTTTTTATAGAGCAAATTCGTCGGAATATTAGATTTCCCTAGATTCATTGACCTTGGTTAATTGTATCAATTAGTTCTTATAGGAAAATCAGCAAAAAAAATAGTTGTTTTCCACAAAATTTATTGTTTTTCATTTGTTTTTGAATATATCATGACAAAAATTGCTATTCGGAAGATTTTAATGTGTTTCGAAGTACTGTACAAAGTTTGATTAAAATAATTGATTTTGGCACGTAGCTTCCACAGTTCTATTAGGCCATTCATTTCAATTTTTAAGGACGTTTTCTTAGAACCTTCAATTAGTATTAAAAAAATATTATATTAAAATTTAGTTTTTTTTAAAAATGTATAAATATTTTTTTATGTTCTCGACATTCAAAACGATTAAAACTATTTTCTGTAATCGTTTCTAAAAACTTTGTGAATGAATTGTTGTCTTCTATTGCGTTAAGATTCAATAAAGTTGCCATTGATCTCTCTGCATTTTTTGGAAGCTTAAAAAATCTTTGTATATTGTTAATGAGCTAAAAACAGTTTCTACAGTTCTGCATATGCTTGATTGGTGCCAAAAAAAGCATCTTTGAGCATCATTCATTAGATGAAGATATTGACGGATAACTTTGATTAATTGAAATAGTATGCTTTTGTTTTAAGTTTAATTTTAGATATTACTTCAGCTGCTAAGCTTGACCTTTTCAGAAACTTAAAAAAATTGTTCATCATGGGAAATATTTCATACCCATCAGCCTTTAAAAATACTTATTTCTAACCTCAGCTTGTCTGCGCTGCCATAATTCTTGCCAATTTCTTTTTTTTTTATTATTTTATTTATTAAGTCGAAAAGAATAGTTTTATTCCCAGAAATTTTTTCAAATGGTCTTCGACTATTGTCGCCCTAAAAAATAAGGTTATAAATCATCTTTGATTTTAGTTAGGCTTCGCTGACTCACGACCCAGGCAGCAGCCTGGATCGACTTGGTACTACTTGAATCGGCTTGAAACGACTTGAATCGAGTTCGAAGTCTTCTCATTGTTTGTGTTTTCTTTTGTGTCGTTTTAGCTTGTTTTTGTTTTTGGTTTTTTTTTTATATTTTTTTTTCTTTACTAAAAACACACAAAAAGAGTTCTGGAAAAGCTGCTCATAAACTTGCTTGGTCACATTTCTGCCAAAAGGCAAATGGCCAGCTAAAGGAGCCGCAGCCGGTTTTAAAATATATCCATGTGTGTCTGTATGTGTGTGTGTGTGTGTCTTTTGGCCATTGGGCGCCTGTGTGTGTGTATTATTTTTTTTTATAAGGAGAAAGCCTGAGAATGTGATTGCAGCCCAATAGGGTGGCCATGGCGCATACTAGACCAAAAAAAATTCCAATGTGGCTGCTGCTGCCCCACAGCTGTTCGAGCTGCTTATGTCTATTTGGTATTTTGCATTTTATTTATTTTTTCTTCCAGACTAAGAGCCAGTTTTGTTGCAAAATATTTTGTTATGTGACTTGGACAGCGCCTACGCGTCATGGCAGGCACACACAACGCACAACACAAAGATTATAAATACATTTCACATTACATATTAGACGTTACACATACGCCGTGTTGTTCGCACATTTCGTGCATTGTATTATGTTTTTAATGGCTCTGGCACAACAGAATTGACATTTCCTTTTTTTCAACATCAGCTACAAGCTGGAAAACTGGAAAAACTATAAATCAGCAGCAACAAACAACAACAACAGCAACAACAGCAGCACCAACAAACTACAACAAACTATTCCATGTGATTGTCACGCTTGAAGGACTTGCCAAGCGAAAATGAATTTAGTTTTTTTTTTCTGTTTTTGTGTTATAAGTTGTTGTTAACAGCATTTGTTGCAGTTGTTGGTGTTGCCGTTGTTGTTGTTGTGGTGGTTTTTTATGAAGTGGGTTACTATGTTTGTTGAGTAATTGAGTTTAGTTTCACACAGACCCCTCCGTTGTAGGAAGCTGCACATGCAACTGCAACATGCTACAAGACTTTTGCATGTCTGCAGCCAAAAACAATTGCAACGCTTGTCCAACAAAATGCTTAGCTTTGTATATTAGCTGTATCTTTTGTCTACAGTTCTCTGAGATGCATAAATCTGTGATGCAGTTAAACTATGTCAAAGAACTTGCAACAAAAGTGCTTTAAATTAAAGAAGGAAAAAAAACAACAATTGTTTAAACAGCGCATTTGTAGGGCAAGCGTTGTACAAGCGAATAATCAACATTAACATTTTTATTTAGTTTTCATTTATTTAGTCTATGTTACCGAATTTTGCACAGACTAAATAGTTTTAAAGGAAAAAAGATTAAAATAATATAAATATATTGTATTTCTTCCGCGTCTGATTTCTAATCTTTAATGTTTTAGAGGGTTACGTTTTGTAGATAATCCATAAAAATTTTTCTTCCAGATATTAATTGATATTGCTTTCTTCTCCTTTTTGGCTTTTATTTTTACTTCTCTAAGCATTACATACTCATCTCCTGTATTTTCTTTATGAGCACATTTCTCAGTGATCGTTTTTGTCTTTCCTTTCGGCATCTCAAATAAGCAATTTACCTTTTATAAGGCATCAGCAAGTATTGGTCTTAACATCTCTAAGTAACGCACTCTTTTCGAACTTTTTAATTCATAGACTCTTTGCTGCACGTTGTCTACTCACTTTGGACCTGTAGACAGACTGTTATCTTTGTAGCTTCAACATATGTCTAGTGCAAGGCTCTGTTACTGCGCCTATAGCCTCTCATTTTTTATTTTTATTGTCGTTGTCCTGCGCATCTATTTCGCATTGGACTTTTTCAAATGTCTTTGTATACCTCTTTATAGTTTTCCTATTTCATCTCTTGTGTAAAGTACTTTCTTTAGTTCCCAAATGTTGCTTACGATGACAACGGCTTAATAATATTATATTTTTATTAAAATATGTATTTTCTGAAATCCGGCATTGGGGCAAGTAGCGCTGGCACCACCTTTCACAGTGTTCTTACTTGCATACCGAACTAAAATATTATAGAAATGTGTGAAATCGTTACAATATAAATTTATTCCCCTTAAATATGGTCATCGCTCCAAGCAGTAGCATGCAGACTATTCAATTGATAGCTGTTTCTACGGAACAGGGGACCTACACAATTTTTAACCCAAACTGAACGGCGGTGTATTTCATTGAAAATACATTTTCTAGAGACAAAACGTACAAGTGCTGCAGGATGGAATCTAACTACCGACCTTCGGGCTTAGAGGCGAGTATGCTACCAATACGCTACCGAGGCCCACAATGTGAAATCGTTACCTTTAATAATTATACCATGCTATTCAACACATACACACATTCAAGCTAAAGTTCTCTTTAAGTTTGCATGCAATTTTATTACTCTTTGCACTTTTTGCTTTTGATCTAATTACTCACAAACGGAGTCCAGCCAGCCTGTCTGACTCGTCTCTTTGGCCAGCTTTGGTTTGTATTTGTGTATCGGTGTGTCTGGCCAGCAGTTATAAAGCCTGTTTAGGCATGCCGTCATGTTTGCTGCTCTCTTGGCCAACTCCTGCTGCCGCCTTACCTCGCTCTTGTTTCATATTTCTGGCCGTGTATCAATTTGGCTTATTTGCTTTAGTTTGTGTTTAACGTGCACTAATTTGACTTTTGAGTCTCATTTTCGTTTCGTTTCATTTTGTTTTTGTTTGAGTTTGGTTTTTATTTGCCGAAACTGTTATTGGCCAGGTTATTATGACATCACTTTTGTAGACATCTTGACTTGGCAATGGTTTCATGTTGCAATTGTATGTAAGTATTTGCCTATACAATTTGACATTAATAACTTTAGTTATGCTTGAGCAACAATTTAAAAATAGCTTTCGAGTGATTTCAAAGCTCAATGTGAGCCAGCTTTTTAAGGCCTATCTACATGCATTTAACTAGCATATGGCAAAATCTCTCAATGGAGATCTCCAACGATCTCCAACGATCTACGACGATCTGCGCATTGTCACGTGATGGTTTTTTTTTTTGTTATTCATTTTTATTTAGCCGCTGTGCACGTCTCCCACATTAAACTATGCTCATAAATGCCTAGAGACTAGTACTACTAGTAGGTGGCTTTTCGTTTTCATTAAGCGAAATACCGTGACTGGCTTATAAAAAATATGAAAATCCATAAGGAAATTGGCGCGGGTGAGTTTCCTTTGTTCAAGACCAAAAAGCTATAACAGACATTGCCTACTGCATACATCAATTTTCACTTTTTGCCAAGAAACTAAAGAAAGAAAAAAAAACGTAGTAACCAAAATTCACAAATTATATAAGTGGCTTTTGGGTTTCACCTGCCTCTAACTGTGCAAATCCTTTGCGCCACGTACTACGTGAGGTTTACATTCGAGGTCACGTGGGAAACGATATTTCTTGTTTTGTTTTTAAATTTTATTTTTATAGTTTATGGTTTTGCTCTTACAGGGTATATGCGACTTTTAAGTTAATGTAGTTGCAGCGCGCTTACAATAAAAAATATGTACCTCTAGGGTATTCACGCTTGCTGCTAGAGTTGAAAAGTTCCGTGCTTTGGCAAGAACTTAATAATTAATGAGCTGAATACAGACATTTGACTTAAGCTTTTGAAAGAACTGCTATTGTAGTTTCTAGAGAATTTCATGTTGTCAAATACAAATTCAATATTTTAGAGTTGTTTAAATTATTTACTGCACTGTTTTTACTTCCTTACATTTTTTCTCTAATAGGGGAAGAGAAGAGATTTATCTCCTTTATATTATCAAAGAGTATGGAGTAAAATAGTATAATATAATGCACTGAAGTTAATTCGCTTAAAATATTTGCATAGTTATGGATAAAGTTTTTTTATTAAGCATATTTATGAAATAATACGAATTTATTTTTAGATTTTTCTTAATTAGATATTTGGGCAATTTAATTTAATTATACCTCGCTTACCATTTATTTGCTATACTTCAAATATAAAATTCAATAATTGCACCTTAAGGCAAAAAATTAACCATAATGAACTTGAAGATTTTTAAATAATTTTTTTAATAATTTAATTGTTAAAGTAAAAATGTTGTTTGTGTACTCATAAGCTGCAAACTTAAAGATATAAATTGAAGCTTAAGTGACGCGATTTGGGATGATATCAAAATGTACGCCATTTTTTATCATCTGCTATTGAGTCAAGAAATTATTAGTTATTTATTATTAATAAAGGGGCACAACTAAGTCCAGTTGACCTTATAATTAAACACTTTGGAAATTAAGAAATATTGAGAAATATATAATATAAAATTAATCCCTAATTATCCCTAGTCTGATGAGTAAATTTTTGGTAAATATGTATCGTCCCACATCTAGGGCTGACTGGGAACTTGGATGTACAATGTTAAGCATGAAAACAGGAAGTAATATAAAAGTTTAAACATTTACTAACAAAGTTGGGTTTTCATAGTTCGTGATTGATTAAAGATGCTCGATTTGGCGAATCAAGTTGAGTTAAGATAGAGAAAAAGAGGAACTGCATACGATAGGAAATCGTAAGGCTTATTATAGTTTGCGCATAAGACGCAGAAGTGGATAGACAAAATGGTAGTGCTAGATGTCGAATATTACCCAGTTATTCTGGACAGAATGACAACATAAATGTTGTGTAGGAGTGCGTTAGAATTAGATTAATCAGTATTAGCCAGATATTTGTGCGTTTTTTGTTAGCATATAGAATATTTTGAGATTTTAAGCTGTAACCAAATGAAAGACATAAAAATACGTTTTTGGAATTTTTGATAAGGCAAATTTTTTATTGTAGAACTCGTTTTGCTGCTTTTTTTATAATATCCCTGACATCTTACATGATTGTGTTTTTTTGGAAGATAATTCCTATTTTTATTGCTTTTTTTATTCGCTTTTTATTTAAAAAAAATATATGCAACTCATATTTCTTGTCTGAGATTTCACAGATATATTTAATATAGTCACAAAGTGAAACTTTTCAGTTATCTTGTATTTCTTGGTCACACGCGCTGAACTCGAGCTTATCATATTTTTATAGTGCAAATATTAAATATTAATGATTTCAATGCACACAATCTGGTACGTGAGTTGTAAGTTAGTTGCGTGATGTAAGAAAAAAATGAGAAAGAAACTTAAAAAAAAAAAACAAAATTTATTAAAGAGAAAGAAAGAAAAGTTGTTGCAGTTGTAGATTACATCATATGAGAGCGGGGACGCTTGGACATGTTGCAAGCACAGACCATGTGGCAGCTGCGGAGGAGGCCAAGTGCCAGCACTTTACATGGTTTCAGTTAGTCAGTCAGTCAGTCAAAAATACTAAATTTAGATGCAAACAGGACTCGAAAATATATTCAAACCAAACAAGCAATGAAAGAGCTGGACAAAAAGTGACGAATTTTTAATACTCTTAGAAGTAATTGTTATGAATATGCGTGGGTGAGGTATTTGCCTTATTTCAGCAAATAAAGATAAAATATTTGAAATCGTCAGTTTTGTATTGAACTTAAGATTTTTTCGTGCAAATCATTCAACAAAGCCTAAAAACAGTTTTCCGTTAAACCATAACACTTAGTTAGGTTTAAATTCGACTTTTTGTCGCAATTTGCAGATTTTACTTAATTTACCAAGGTAACACTCAAGATGAAACAACTGACAGAGTTAGCCTCTATATTCTATATCTAAACTTCTTTAATGTTTTGATAGTTCTTGGTTATTTTTCATATTAAATTCAAGTAGACATAAAAATGTAGTAGGAACATATAATTACTCATACAATTAAATTAAACACGACTTAGATTTTCATTTTCGTTAAAACGACATTTTTCTTTGTAGAATGCGGAAACTCTGGTTTACTTTATTAAGTGTTAGTGTTTGATATTTGCAAAGGAAAATATTCTATTAATTGAATAATTAAATAAAAAAAATTGATTCTAATTGTCGTAAGAACGTTAAACGCACTTTTTGAAACATTTGCTGATTGGTTTTTGGGCTTAGTAAAAAATGTGTATCTAACATTGGATTGTTAAACTAAAAAAGGAAATCGTACAAATGAGTCTCCTTGAAATTCTGCAGCACAGTATTTTCATTGGAACAAAACTAAATCAAAACTTACAACATTTTTAACTAAGTTTTAGTTTTTTGTTGTTGTTTTAGTAGAGCAATAATATTTTAATCTTTTTATTTATAAAATTTAAATTACAATATTTTTTTGTCATTTTTTTGCAGCTTCACTTTGCCCACTTTCTTGTTTTTAGACGTCAGCATCAGATGAGCATCTAGTAATACTAGGTGCTAGTAACCAATAATATATATAAGCTCTGCAAATCATACCCTACTAATACCATTTCGGCAAGTTTCTATGAAATTTTAAAAACAAACTTATATTCCTACAGCATAGCTCCAAAAACGTAGCATCGAGGCATCTCTATTAATAGCTCTTCGAAGACCTACAGTTTATACTCGAATCCAAACGGCGGTATCTTTAGTTTAATATATATTTTCTAAGGTAAATAGATTATACTTATTTGCTAGCTATGTCAGTGCTAGACAAATACATCAGTGCTGCAGTGTGAAATCAAACCAATGATCCTCTGATTTAGAGGCGCTGCGCTATCGAGGCCCATAAAGCAAAGTTCTATAACTTAATCTGACTTGATTTGATTATCTTCAGATGTAAAATGTCGTTTCTACGTTAAGCACTTATTTTTTAAAGATTTTTCTTTTTTCAAGCACAATAAGGCACAATTTTTGCTTAAATTAACTATTTTTTACTTTATCAACTTATATTATATTGTGAGAAGCTAAAATACTTTGTTGCTGCTACTTTATGGTAAGAACAGTTCTTTGTAATGTGTGAACTTTTGTTCTAAAAAACTTGTCGTTTTTCACGTACAATACTCTATGTTTAAGTACAGATATTTTTGTACTTTTATAACTGTTATGTGTCAAGTTAAAAAAATTTGTTCGTTTCTACTCTAAGTGCAATTTACAGTTTTCATGTTTTTATTTTTTTTTATATTCCATAAAATTTGGATTATTTTCTGGTGACCAACGCAAGTTAAAAATATTTCAATTGAAGAATCAAGTTCGATTTATAGTTTTTCTTGAGCACAATATCACCATATCATAACATTTACATTTCAGGTGTCATAAATCATAACTCAGCTTAAAATATAAACGCGCAAAAAATCACCCTTTACCTACGCAGCGCTTGGGCACTCTCAACCAGTTTAGCGAACTTACTACAAACCTTAAATAAACTCTAGTGCAGATTTAACGTTAGAGTATTGCACATATAAACTGAGTCAAGCCAGCTAGAGACGACTTCAAAACAGTCTTGTTAATTTCCATTTTTCTATGCAAATATTAACTTCCTTGAAATAATTTTGTTGCTATTTTCCAATATGTTAGTGGATTTGTTGTCAGTGCCACAAAAATGGCAGCCAAAAAAAGAAAAATCAAAATCAACAACAGCTGCAACAATAAAATAAAGAAAATAAAGTTTAAAATCAAATGAACTGACTTTGCTATATACTCACAAAACAAATAAATTTTTAATAAGCAAACTTCATGTCTAAAATGAAAAGTTGCGGATAACCAATACCTCTAAAAATGAAAGAAATTTTATAAAGAATTTTTACTAAGCGTTTTCCAATAACTTGAAACCCAGAAAGATGTGAGTAACTTTTCTTGTGGTCAAATTGGTAAAGCTGAGAAAACAAAGTAATTCATAACCTCGCGACTCTTTCTAAAGTAAAGTGTGACCAAAAAAAAAAAAAACGGCTGATGAGTTAGGGTTTTCGACATTTTTGAAGATGAGAGGCGCCTACCATTTAGGCATATGGCAGCTTGTTTGGCAACAGTTAGGGGTAAGAGATTATGGCACAAACAAATAAAATAGACAACATGATGAAAACGACGTACAACAGTGCCCGTACAAAAAGTAGCAGACAACTGTCAAATGTCTAACAAATGAGGAAAAGTCCAGAAAAACCAAGAGACACAACAAATAGAAAAAAACATACCAGCCATATTTTATAAATGAAGCCTTGGCAGTATTAGCCAAGTTCAAATCTTGGAACTGTAAGATAATTGCGCAGTTTTTATGCTACGAATTCGTTAACTGTTCAATATTTAATAATTTCCTGTGGGTGTAGTTAGCTTAGAAAGATGTAGAATTAAAGATCTTTGTGGACAACAAAATATCTGAACTGTAAACAGAGCAAAATTTATTGCTTTATAAAACCAACAAAGTGCAAAATTTCAACGAAATTTATATAAAATGTGTAAAGTTAATTCCTGAAATTTAAGCTAAAAACAAAGATTTTTAGACGTAGAGCATGGCAAGGCGAATAAAGCGCTATAGTATAGTGACCTATTGGATCGATTCGAACAGTTGGTGAAGCGTAAATGCCGCCATTTGCATAAGAAAAGATTTATTTTTCACCAAGACAACGGGTCAGCTCACAAAGCTGTAATAACAATGAACAAATCGATCGAATTGGGCGACGAAATCCTCGGTATTTCCTAGATTTGGCTCGCAGCGATTACTATCTCTTTCAAAACCTGAAAAGATGGCTCGCTGGTAAGCGCTTTCATGCCAACAAAGAAGTCATTGCCGAAACGGACACCTATTTTAAGTAGCTTTCGGCTGAATACTATAAGAAGGGTATCGAAATGATCGAGAATAATTGTATAAGCTGTATGAGGATTATGTTGAAAAATAAAAGCTTATTTTCCGAAAAATTTATGTTTTCATAAGCTCTTAATTTAAAAGCCGCGCTAAAGACTTAAATTTTAAATGTATATAAAAATGATCTCTTTTTTGAAAAAATAGAAAATTTGAGAACTTTTGCAATATCAAATCAACACTGGATTTTAACTTTATATTTATTTCTATTTCCTACATCAGACCCTAATTTTCATTTTTGTTGCAACATTCTAGAAAAGGTTTTGCATATTATTATTATTTACATAAAATTGTAAGCTTTTCTTAAGAAATTATTAGGTATAATTTCAGTAGGTTTTATCTCAAGATAACTTAACTTCTCGCTATAAAAACTTCATAGAAGAGATTTCTTAATTTTGCCTTTTGTTTTTTTTTTACTAAATTTCTAATCTACTCTCATGTCAACACAAAGATATGTCATGCTTTTTAAATACGATTGAAATTATTCATAATTTTTTTAAAATCGTTTTTAACATCGGCTACTCAATCGAATAGTTATCGATAAAAGTTGTTTGCATAAAATTGACACATGCTGAAATGTATGTT
This sequence comes from Chymomyza procnemis, assembly GCA_035046065.1. NCBI lineage: Eukaryota > Metazoa > Arthropoda > Insecta > Diptera > Drosophilidae > Chymomyza > Chymomyza procnemis. The sequence goes on along the minus strand of JAWNOJ010000013.1, from coordinate 3,988,015 downwards.
CCTTTTCCATAATATTCTGGCAGTCAATTTGACAGCGGTGGATGTAAACTTAAAGGTTTAGTTAAAAAGTGCGGCGGAATCTTATTACTGGTAAATAGCTAAAATTTAAATATTGGACGTACTTCATATGCATTTTTTTCATACCCCAAGTGTCATCTGAAAACTCAAAATGGCTCCAATACGACGCAGTGCACGCATTCAACACCAACAGGAAGCTGCTAGCAATAATGAAATTGTTCGCAGTTCTGCATCGGAACCACAAGTTCGTACTGTTGCACCGCCTGACGAGGAATACGATATGGAAGCTATGATCGATGGCGAAATACTTGGCCGTTTTCTTGAAATTGTTTTTCATTTTCATATCCCCGAAAAAGTAAACGTCGAATGTCAACGCCGTGCAACTGCCATACTGTTACGCGAATTGAGCAACTTTAAGAAAAATCCGTTGCCAAATTTCACAGTGGAATTAATTGACGATAATATATTTCGTTGGAATGTAACCATGCCGGGACCTTTTGATACACCGTATGAGGGAGGAGTTTTTGAAGTGATTTTACTTTTTCCGGGTGATTACCCAGTTGTTCCGCCAAATGTTATTTTCAAAACACAGATTTTCCACTGCAACGTCAGTAAAGAGGGCTCGGTTTGCATGGATGTATTGCAAGGCAAATGGAATCCACTTCAGACAGTACAAAGTTTGGTACTATCATTGCAGGTACTAATGGCTGAACCAAATGCAGATGGCGCATTTAACTCCTCCGTTGGTGATCTCTTCAAGAACGCTCGTGAGCAATACGATAAAAAAGCTCGTTTTTGGACCAAACGTTTTGCAAAGAAGAAACAGCTCGAAAATAAAGCTATGTAATTCTAAGAATCGTTATATTAAACGATACACCTTTTGTGCACACAGTGAAGTAGATCATATTTCACAATCAACAATAATAAAAATCTATTCCCAAAAATGTTCCATACAACCATCCTATATTTTGTTGCTGATGATTTTGCCCGAGGGCACTTCACATGTAGGAGCTATCTTAAACCTTAGGAATTGTGGTGACTTATCGGAAAATGAGTAAACTATTGTATCAGCTCTTGACGTCACTTTAAGGTGGGTACAACAGTGGTCAGTCTAGCCCAAAACAAAAAGAAAAAAAAAACTCCCCAAAAAACCCAAAAATCCCTTGCCCCCCCCCTTTTCCCCCCCTTAACTTCTCCCCCCCCCCCAACCCACTCCATTTTAAAAAAAATTGAATTGAATTGAATTGAATTGGTAATGGAGGCCGGACGAGTGAATCAGTTAAGATTACACAAAAGCCGGGATGCTTACAAAAACGTACGCGGAAATGGAAGAAATAGAAATAAACCATAAAAAAAAACCCCCAACATCCTTTTTCACATTTAAATATTTGTAAAATTTTCCCTCTATCTCCCACATCCGTTAACACCACCATTTTTTGAAAGGATTGTTATAAAGACTTCTGTTGCATTTCGGGGGAAAGATGTAGAAAATGTACATCTACTTTGTGACAGCCCTGCATTACTTAGGGAGGGCATAGTTAGTCAGGCACATCTGCCCACATAGTATGTAGCTTCTAGTATTGAATCCACGCAGACAACATTAGCAAGCGATGTTTTCACTCACCACTAAACTCCTTTCCTGGGTCCATGCAATCTCGTGTTGTAGCTGGACGATTTCCGGGAAATATTATCATTGTACGATATACGCCGCATGCGTATGGAGCAATTGTTCAATTTAAAATTTTCACTGACAGAGAATTATAAAAATTTGCGAAAACGATTTTAAGTAAGGTGGCCAATTGTCCTTGTCACGTTCTATATTATTCTCTGGCTCCGAATATTTTATTTCATTCAATATAGCTGGTTCAACGGCACATATAGAATTATTCTGGATTTACTTGAGCACATTGGCTGCATTAAAGAAATTATTTGAGAACTTTCGTGAGAAATGCAAAAACTGATAATAATGCCTTTATTAATTTTTTTTCTACGCTAATTTATTTTCTTAGTTTTTTCTCCTTAGTTTCAAATGTTTTCATTATTACACTTTCGTTTAAGTTGTATTTGCCGGAAATTCCTCACTCTAGTTACTTAAAACTTCAACAATTATGGCTTGCTTGCTGCATAAATAACGAGCAAATAGCAACTCTAAGAAAATCAGTACCAAATCCTAACACTACTCACATTGGCTTCCTCTTCTTTTATTAGAGAAGATATCATACGTCATGTCTTTTATTGCTGAAATACTCATTTATATGAACGCGTGCCGGAATCACGATTATTTTGACAGAATTGATTTTCCTTTCGGCACAATACTTCAATTGATTTATCTTTCACTTTTAACCAATAAGCAGTTTCTGTTTAAAAAAAATTCACTTTGCCTTATGTACATATATCATCTTAAGTTAAAGTGCTTTTGGTTCATGTTGGTATATGAAGAGTTTTGTCTTATAAATATTGTATAAGATTTATCTAGTCGTGACATTGTTTAAACAATTCTAAAATTACTCAAAAAATTTAGTAATACATTATACAGTACATACAATACAAGTGTGAGGAAGTGTGAAGCTTATTTAATTTCTTACTTAATTGCTTTAAAATTTTGATGTTGAGGTCCCTTAAAGTCAACCCAAATAACATCATTTTTTTAATTAAAGTTCTCTGATTCATGGCGCTAAGGTATATAAAGCACAGATTACGCATACGCCGCATGGCAGACACTTTCTGAAAATAATTCTTTGGCGTGTTGCAGCTCAAGCTGTACTGAATGGTTATTGCCACTTGTTGTCTTGACGCTTTTCCGCATAACAATTGTCATTAACTACACCCGCGACGTCTATAGCAGATTATATGTATAGTAAGCAAGCAACCTGGTGAATGGCGCTGTTTGCCACCAAAACGGCAATGTGTGGAACGTTGCAGTTGACGGCGTAGACGAAGACAACGTTGTGGCAGAGAAATATGCAGACTACCAAAAGAATGCTGAAATTGAAGATGACTGCTGTGACTGCACAACAAAAACATAACCAGTTGTTGTTGTAGAGAGTAGTTGTTGCTGTTGTTGCAGCCATAGTTGTTGCAACGTCTGCCGCAATGTCTCCAGTTGGCATTTCTTGGCTTACAAATAACATCTTTGGCATTTCTTAAAGACTACGTCGTCGCCTTTTTCTCTTTCAACTCTTTCAAATCGACAGCATCTGATTTTTGTTCCTCATTTTACTTTTTACAATGCACTTGGGAGTTGTTTTTTAATGCTTTTATTATTTTTGGTAAATATAACTTTATTTTTTTTTTCAAAGTATTTAATTTATGCGCGTAATTATAGTAGTTGGAAAATTTGCAAATGCAAATGAGGCATATAAAATTGATGAAATTTTATGTACAGTCACGTAATGCACACGAATGGATAATGAGAGTCGGTATGCAGTCAAATTTATGCCAAAATTATACAAAAAACTATTGATGCTACATTTATAGCCATCTTTTGGGGACTTTTCTTGAAATCTTCTACAAAACTAAGAGTAAGAAAAAATAATGATTACTAATTCCAATGTCGGACTCAGCATAACTTTTAAAATTTAGAGAGTGTCACGTCATGGCGCACAAAGTGAATTACTCTGTATTAGCTGCCAGATGGCTAAGCAGTTGAATTTTTATATTTTCCATAATATTTTTTTTTCATTTATCAATCTATGGCTTTATAGGTATTTTTTATACTACATAGACATTGTAACTATTTCCAGGTGTTTTAAATTCTTAATCTAGATTACGCTACCCAAAACAGAATTTTAGCATAGTATAGTAAATAGATTTTACTTTAAAACCACCACCTAAGCAATTCTTTTTATACAATGTTTTTAAAATTATCTAGGCTCATTCTGAGTTAATGTCAAGCCCAATGCAACAATTTATTGTATAGTAAGAAACTGAATTTAGTAGCAACAGCATGTCAAGTCTCTGGAAATAACTCTTAAGTTTATAACGAAGTCTCATAAAGCTTTGTAATTCAAAAAATGAAGGTTCCTAATGCACTAGATTTTGTGAGACATCGATTTAAGTTTAAGGGCATTTAGAAATAATAATTATCTTAAATATCTAGCGATTCAGAAACCTATATCTTACCCAAAAATATCTTATATATAAAGGGTACGTCGTAGTAATAGTTTAGAGATTCTGTCCTACAACTCCTAATTCAAAATCCAATTTTTGTACATATATATATACCAACCCTATCCGTCCAAAGGGCAAAGGCCCGTTTTGAACACTTTTGATGTGCATCCTATTACCTCTTTCCCTCTTCCCGTAATAAAGTTTTTAGCTAAATTTGTATTATCTATTTGATTTATTACGTCTAAAAATGACTAAATTCGGAGAAATATAACGAAAATTATGGACATTTCAATTAGAAATATTAAACTTATTTTTCGACCAAAAAGTATAAATATGGAGTCAATGTGAATTTCTTCGCAATATGTTTTCTTGTTAAAATTCTGCTTAATAAGTTAGCTCAAAATGTAGAAGAGCTAAGCTGTGGTTTATAAGACAGATGCCCAAAATATTTAATTCCAATTTCTTACACTTGAAGAAAACCCAAATATTTCTTACTTAAAACTAGAAATTCCAAACATGATTTAAGTGTGAAATACTAAGTTTTCGCATGTCAATTCAACTTTAATTATTGTACTTCAGTTTAAAAAAATATGAATTGAAACAAGTAGATGTTTTATATTTTGTTTCTCTTGCCAGAATTTTCTTTAAAACAGGCATCTTTCTGATATTTAGGAGCTGCTAACTAGGAGCTCTTCTGTTGTTCTTCCTAGGTTAATATAAAATGGCTCCCAGAAATTTATCATGTGACTAAAATGATCATATAACTTATATAAGGATTCTGGTGCGAAGCGGAAATCTCTCTGTGATTCCTCTCATCCTACCCATTGAACGCTGCATTTATCACTAACCACAACCTGTTTGATTGTAGCTGGGAATTACCAAGCTACTTCCTAATTCGCAACCCGGAACTGCTTCAGTGGGTGACCAGGATGGTGACCTGCAATTTCAACAACAACATAATTCTTCTATTTGAGCCCAGAAGTGAATCAACTTGTTCCTGGAAAGTGTTTCGTTTCCATGGCGTAAGTTTTCTAAAATCGGACCAAAAAGAAGCACTTTCCATTTAATTTATAAATTATTTGGTAACCAAACAAACTGTCAATGATGGTGTTTCTCAATTTTTTTGTAAGGAGAGCGCGTACTCAATCTCGCTCTCACTTGCGGACAGAAGTGGCTCATTATTTTTGTGAAAAATGCGCTGTCAAAATTGAATAGGGAAAAACTCAAGCTGAAAAATCCAAAGAAAATTGCAAAGGAAAAAAATAACAACAACAACAACAACAGCACAAAAACAATAGTTACAGCAACGACAGGCACAACAAGAAGCTAGTCCATTAGCAAATGCCGACGAGGCAGCCACTGAATGGCAGCCAGCCGCAGATTGGATTGGATTGTTTTGTATTGCTGTGGATCTCTCAGATACAAACAATGTCAGCCAATAACGCCGACGCGGATGCCGCCGCATAATGAAAGCGAAAATTTAAATTTTTGATACAATTTGCAATTTTTTGCTCACTTCTTTCCTACTTCATCATTCGCATCACCCGCAGCAGCGGCAGCACAAGGTAGAAAAATGCTTCAACTGCTCCAAGTGCTCCAAACTTTGCGGTAAGACAGCGCGACAACGGCGCTTAGACTTTGGAGCCACAATGAAAACAATTCATCATGTTGGTTGTACATGAAGGAACCTTTAAAGTTGCCACAACATGCAGCAAAATGTGTGAAATAGAGCACAGTTAGACGAAGTGCTAATACTCTTGCCGATAGTTTAGGTGAAAATTATTGGTCAGTCAGCAAGCAAATAAAGTACTTTTTCATTGTAGTTGGTAGTGAATTACTCGTAATTTACTGCCAGAAAATGCCCAAGTTACTACCTACTACTTTATACCCTGTATAATTTGCATCTTAAATGCAATGGTAGTCATCTATAACCTTCCGTTTTATAGTGCTACTCTTTTTCTGTAATAATTTACCGCCTACTTTTCTCCGTTAATTTGCATAGAAATGGCATTTAACTTTTAATTAATTCGCAAATAATTTATAAATTCTACAAAATATTTTACAAGTTTTTTTTTAAATTATAATATTCTGTAATAATAACTAAAGCTTCCAAATCAAATGCTGTTCTGGCAGACACTTTGTCAGTGTATCACAAATGTTACCAAAGACAGCACCAGCTTCGTTGAAAAAGTCACACAATTTATGGGTCTTTGGCGCTGATGGAGTTGGCGATGTTGGCCATGGTGGTGGTGCTGGTGGTGCTAGTGGTGACGGTGGCGGCGCTTAAATCGATTGCTTTGCCACATCGTAGCAATTGCAGCATGCTCGGATGCTTGCCGTCTTGGCTGGTGAAATAAATGACTGAGACGCCTGCGCAGAGTCGTCAAAGCGTTGCCGTTGAACCGTAAAGCGACGAAATAAAATGGCGGGTGGCTGGACGGATGCACGTCTCTATATATGCATGGCTGGATGGCTGGATAAGCGCCAGGCTAGTGCTGCATTAATGCTGTCAACTTGACCACAAGCTGCGAGCCTGCTGTATGCTTCATTAAGCCAACTTAAGCTATGTGCACTAACTAGATGGTTTGCAATTGAAAGTAAGGCCTTATGGTTGTATTTTTGGACAATGATGAGGCAACTAACAGCACCACTTGATATTTGGAGTTCTGAAAGTATGCTCAGTTCAAGGTTAACACAATGAAGGACATTTAAAAACATGATGATTGTAAAATGAAACTTAAAAGCCCAAGTATCTTAAGTCTTAAATCGTGCGAATCTTTGGTGAAAAAAGTACGCAAAAACACTTTTTAATTACTGACTCAGCGAACAACAAAGTAACCTCAAACGAACCACAAAAATAAAAAAATTAAAATAAAAATAAAATCTACCAAATGTTACCACAAGGCATTGGAATTCGAGTGGTCCCCAGCTCGGGGGCATATGCCAAAAAAAAATACAATAGAATCTAACCAGCACAAAAAGCTTAGACAGCTTATTATTAATAATAATTTATGTGCATTTGTTGTTTTTTAGCACCTTTTGGTACATGTTGGTCACTTTTTGGCTGGTTTCACCGATTTATAAACTTTATGACAAACAAACCGAACAAAAGACCAAAAAAAAAATGTAAGCCCTAGCGACAACTCGAGAGCATAAAAGCTGCAAAATTCTTGTGAGCCCTAGCCAAACGTGTTTCTGAGCTGTACGACAAATAAAAATAAAACATTAGAAAAAACACAAAGAATCCCAGCTAATGGATCGACAAATAAAAACATAATAAATAAATAGGTAAAGAGCAAGTAGAAAATGCTGCGCTGTGAAAGAGCCGCAACTACTGTGAACATTGGTTATGTATCTAAAACGTGGGCGATGAGATCATCATCATCATCGTCATCATCTACAGCAACATCAACATCATCGACACTTAATTGGCTTGGATCTGGCTTTTACCTTCCGGCGTTGACCGCATTTGGCCAAGATCTATGCGTGTGACAAATACTAATTCAAATGTGGCAGCTAAGCGGGTGAAAATGAAACGGGCGCAACTGAAACGGGTGAAAATCAAATGTATATGAAATTGTTTTTACAAATAATTGTAGAAAATTTCTAAATTGCTGCATTAAAGCATTTCCATTTATCGTTTATAATTTAAATACTATGCGGCTTCAAAAGGCAGCTGCATTGACATTCTAGCTTTTAATGGTTTGTCATACATGGCGTATGCGTAATTTGTGGAAATTTGCATTTTTGACATTTCCTTGGTACTAATGCGCCCAGGAACACTAACGCTATGCAAATTCAATTAAAAAATTGTATGCAAAAGCATATATTATATATGTCAAGCCTAATTGGTATCCATTGTCAATGAAATTCGTGGCGCAGTTCGCTTTAATTGATATAAAGAGGTTTCAAGTACAGCCTGTGGTGGTGAGCTGCAACGATAAAATACACTGCTTAAGGATCAATCAAATTTGAAGTTTGAACTTTTTCGGAAGCTATAAAATCTTAATAAATACTTCGATATTGCGGCGGCTTGTAAAACTTCAAAGTAGCTTTTTTAATATTTTATATATTATTGTACAAAAACTCGTAAGAGCAAACTTTTGAAAGTTATATTTAAGTTACTTATATGGCTATCGAGCCCTAGAATTTAAAAAAAGGTTGTTTTTCAATTTGTTCAATTCAATTATAGCTGCTAATAGACTATTAAATTTGATTTTTTGCACATAAATATGGAATATATCATACAGCGAAATATTGGTTAAAAACAATCATTCAAAAAGCGGGAGCTTTTTGTTTTTTGAAAGCTGATGCGTTTTTTCAGTGAATCAGACAGTTTCATATCACTAGAAATTTGAAATCAAATGTTAAGAATTTTATTTAAATAACCATAGGCCATTTTTAAGCTATACAGAAAGTAGCAAAAAACTTGTATTTTATAAGTATATAAGTATACTTAAAGACAGAAGATATTTTTTTAAGTAGCAGCGGCTTTCCTATACATACCCCAAATATATTGCTTGAAATGGAACTTAGATTTTGCACTCGATTACTGCTTCAGAAACATAGATTTCCCACAACTAATTCATGTTGACCTCTGCGATTTAGAACACTCGAGTTTGTTGATTTTTTTCGAACTACCATTTCTAATAAATCGCTTAAAAACCAATATTTCATTGTAATAAAGAAAAAAATATATGTAACAAAAATATTTAGTTTTTCCAGAAATTTTGTAAGCCAAATAATATCCAATTAAATGCTGCTTTCTGACTGCTACAAAAAATGGCCCAAAATAATTGCACGGAAGTACTTTCCGTTCAATTCAATTTTTAAAACGACTCGAAATAAATAGAATAAAATTGGGTCTTATTGTTGAATCTTTTCTAGGTTTCAAACGAAACAAAAAGAAATTCGAATTTTTTTGGTCTGCGCTCATAAACTACATTTTCGCCAAGTAGTTTGTTACAGATTTATAATAAAAGCGAAAAAGCTACAATAAGTTCCTCAATTTGTTCCATTCGAAATGAACTTGCAACTCTGACGTTTATCAATTAACCCATTTTTGGTAATTTGTGCATCCGGGCGTTTGTAGCAGGAAATGAGGCACAGTAGCAGTCATGCCAAAATGTGTGTGACTTGAGATTGAAAAACTAACAGATATTAAATTTTTGGCTCAGTTACTTACGTGCCACTTGCAATATTTATGTCAGATAGCCAAAAAAATATAATAGTAATAAATTGCTTGGGTTTCAAAGATAGCAAACCGAATTTTATATGCACTGTATTTTGGTAAATTACGTTGAATTTTTTTTATAATTAAAAAGTAAAGAAAATTTTGTTGTGATTTTTACAAAAACAATCGTAAACGATGGGAATATGTTTTCAATTTTCTATATATCTTAATCCTGTTTATATATCTTGTCCTGTTCAACAAACAAGCTAAAAAGGTCCCTGTATTTCGCCCTTTACCAGTAAGACCAAAGATACTTTCCATTTTGTGCGAAATTGAAATTGTGTTTTTTCGTAGCTAGTTTTTATTACTGCCTACTACCCTGTAAAGTACTGTTTTGCTTCAAAAATATTATTAAGGTATCAATATGAAGTTTTAAACGTTTTACACCCATAATATAGGGTGATCTTTTATTGTAGTTGAACAAAAAGCATCGAAAAGGAAGATAATGGCAAACAATTGTCTTTAAATGTACCGAAATTAATTCTTAAGTGAAATACGTCCATTCTGTTTCAACCATCCTTTCGAAATTTTTTAAGTAGAACTCTACCGAGAAATCTTGAAACAGCTCTATTAATAAGTACTTCAAACCATTATACTTGTACAGCAGTTTAGAACTTTATTTTCTCCAGAGTTGGAACCAATGAAACTTCGCCAACTTTTACAGTAATTGAAAATTTAAAAAAATAGGACCTATTTCTTCTTAAAATTTATGGTATATTGAATCGACACTAGTCGAAGATGAAAAATCTCGATAGTTCAAAGCTATATTTAATGTGAGGGTAATATTTAATATTATTTGTAATAACACCCACAATGCTGCTGCGTTATTGAAGGTACTCCCAAACCTTTATTTAGAGAGTAGAAAAAAAATATTAGCAAACTTTCTGAAAAAAAAGAAGATTAAGAAAAAAAAAATCGCGCAACGGCAAATATCAAACCATTTACAGTTTGTATTTGGAGCAAGCACAAACTTGCTTGCCGATTATAACTGCCGCTGATGATGATTGTAATAATAATAATTATAATAATAATAATAATAATAATAATAATACTGCGGAGTAGATGATTTTATTATGACTTGGTCAAAACGCGCGACAAAATGTTGCAAATAATAAAACTGCTGACAGTTCGCTTGAATTTTGACTAATTTATAAGCCTACGGTTTTGGTATTAATTAGTTTTTCTATTTTCATAATTTTTGCAAATAATATTTTTACACACACACATCATCAAGGTTTTTAATAATAATGCTAATATTTTAAATTGCTCATTTTTTATTGTTTTATTTTATAAACATTTTTTTTTTTGTCATTTCAGTAGCCGATAAATTGGTATGGCAGCTACTGGCAAAAAAGTCTACAGAAAACTCGAAACTCTACAATGAACGAGTCGCGCGGTCTGTGCGAAAAATTCAAAGCCGAACGACATAAAATGGCAACAACAACGACAACAACAACAACAAACACACATGCAATGTAAATGCCACATGCGCCGTTGTCTTCGTATTAAGCTCGTGCTTTCTGCTTCGGCAGGCAGTCGTTGCGTTCGTTTGTATTTTGCTTGCGCTCTCAGTATGTTTGCGTTGCTTGTTGCGTGAGGTTCGAAACGTTTTGCTAAGCGGAACGTTGCCAAAGGCCGTTTGGTTAACATTAAGCTGCGCGTGCGCATCGTCGTCGTTTCAGCCGTGTTTGTTGGCTTTTTGATATCGTCTCGCTTCGTATCGTATATCGCATTGCATTCCCTAACGCGGTTTCGGTTATTTTTTGTTGGGTTTCTCGCGTCTACCCGCAAAATTTAATTCAATACGCAGCAAAAAGGCGAAAGAAAATAAAAATTGATGTGTCTTAGCCAAAAGTTCATGTGCTTATACAAGAAATAAAAAGGCCTCTGCAAAATAAAAGCCATAAAATCTAAGAGCGCAAAAGTGCTTAAGGCCATAACAAGCAGATAACAAGATTTCAATATAAAAAGTGTGCGAAACTGCGAAAAATATCAACTACAACAACAAAATGTAGCAACAACTGCCTGCCAAAGGTACTACAACAACAAGCGCGTTCTAAACTTTTGTCTGTGTTGTGTTTGTATTTGTGCGTGTTTTGATATCTTTTTTTTTCGTTTCGCGTTAGTTTGCAACTTGGCCAACTCTTTGCTGACCATTAAAAACCGACTGCCCTGCGCTGTAATGTAACTTTGCAAGCGCAGCATCAACGCAGCGCAGACAGATAAATCCCAACAAAAGCTACACACACACACAAAGTCGTACCCTTTGGGCCAGCCAGCTATTTTTAGCACAACTCTTTGCAAACATAGCCATAAACATGGGCACCAAGTCACCCGGTGGTCCACAACGTTGCCGCCTCATTTTGCAACGTTGTCTGGCCATACAGCTGACCAAGCCCGGACACACGCCCGAGGACTTTTGGATGTACGATTCGGGATATATGATATTTCAGGTAAGTCCACAAAAAAGAACTTGTTTGCTAGCAGTGCGTAAAATAACGCACAAGCGTACAGCTTGTGGCCAGACAATTTCAAGGTCGCATAGTTGCCATTTCTTACAACTGGTTGCCATTAGCTGCTCCTCATTCGCTGGGATTTGTAGCTGGTATGTGCATGTCTGTATGTATAGATTTGCATGCCGTTGGCAGTTTTGTCAAGTTTTACTCGATTATGCACTTCCGACGACAAATGACTTGGAACTGTGTTTGCGACAGTAACTGCATTTGCGAATGCGACAGTTACTTGGTTGGTACTATTGGCAGTAGTTGTTGGAGCTTGAGGTCTTGGGCAGGTTTGCTCTTATATGTAGCAGCAGCAAATTTGTAGATGTCAGGAAATTTATAAGCGCATTGGCGTCAACTAGACTAGACGCGCACACGGGCATGGGTAACAACATTGGCTACTGTTACTGCAACTTTGGTGGCTCCAACATTTGTTCGTTTTTTTTTTTGGTGGGGGGTTAAGCCCAAACTCAGCAAACTCAACTGTTGTTATTGATGACTTTCAAGCAGTCGTTGCATGCACGTTTTTTTTTTCGACCAAAAAGCAGGAAGTCGCTAAACTCTAAATTTCAAGCACTTTACAGTTTAGATTATTATTATCATCAGTACCGCTAGCAGAGTTTAGCTATCTGTTCGTAATTCAAATGAAACTCAAAGTAATTTGGCCTAAAACACGTTAATAAACTCAGCTCAAACTCAAGTTCAGCTAATGTTAAACAGTTGGCAAGATCTTAACTTGTTTGTGATTCTAAAGTGCCGACGTACGCGTCATTTTCAGCTGTAGCTGACCAAAAAAATTTGCATTTCAAATTAGCATTTTAAATTTAATTTACTTGAATATTTGTTCCTCTTTTTGTTTTGGCGTTATATTCTGTGCATGGCTTGAAGTTTGGTTGAATATTAGCAGTGCTATGTGACCATGCTATAAGGAAATAAACAGGATTGTATTGGATGAGCTCATCTAAAAAGTTATTAAGTGCCTTAATTAATCATATATACAATTTGGTGCAAATTATTAGAAAGACTGCTAGAAATTAATTTTTTAATTAAAGATTTATTTTCAATTGTAATGACTATGATTTTCTACTTGATTGAGTTGTAGAACACTTTCCGAGTAATGTTTAGCCCATTTTGCTCTATTAACTGGACCAATTATTTTAGCCATAATGAAAGTTCTGAAATTAAATTGCTTATCTGATTCTCCCAAAATAAATTTTTTTTGTAGCAAACTTTTTATTTAGTACATTTTATTTCTAATAGATTTAGCATTCCCATAATAAAATGTATGTAATTAAATCAAAAGAGATTTTCCAGAATCCTTGTAGGTTTGTAGTTTTCGGACCTTGAATTCAAAATTTAAAATCTCATTTATTCCTGACTTTTAGAATTCCAAAATATATAACTATTGTTTCGAACCAAAAATCAGAAGAATTCTATGCCAATTTTGGCGCTTAGAGTTCATGTGTTTTAATTGAAATTAATTTGGATTTTGTAATAAAAAAAATATTTAAATAATAGTAGGTATTTATGCATTCAAAGGCTTTTATTAAATCGGATTTTCATTTATTTGCCCAAAGTATAATTAAATTTGTGGATTTGTGCTTTAGCTGGTTAGCTTTAATAACAAAATTCAATACTTTTTGCTTAAGTTCTTATTATTATATAAATCGATCTAGCAAATGCAAAAAGTAAGCTCTTTTCTGACCTGAAAGTGTATTTGAAATGCGATTTCTAAGTTGAGATATTCCACAGTGTTACAGGACATAGAACTTTAGTTATATAATTCAGTAAATAGAAATTATTTTCTATAATTTAGAAAAATTTGAGTGCATTAGATAAATTTTTCGAAAATATTTTGATCGTTCAATTTATTTTCTAGTAACAATATGAGTGTAAAATCGAAAATAATGATATTGCACTGTTTGTAACACTGAGATAGAGTAACTGTGAGTTTTCTATAGAATTCCTAATTTTGGAATTACCTCCCATAGTTTCAACATAGGACTTAGTTATTTAATTTAGTAACATACATCAAGTAGTAGCTACTTTTTTAGTTATTTTGTTTAATTTTTATTAATTTGACGGTATTAGATAAAATGTATTTTATTATAAATTCGAAATCTGTAGTATTGCAGTATTTGTAAACGCAAACGAAAGTGATTTCAAAATTCCATATTAAGTATTAGGTGGCGGAAAACTCATTTCCGCAAAGCCTTATCGAAAGTATGAAACAAAAACGGTCTTATAGTAATATTCCATATAACTATTATATACCTAAAGGGTATATAATATTTGGACAGCTCGAATTAAACTCTTTTTTGTTATTGTTTTAGGTTGACAAAAAAGTTGAACGCTTTTTTGGTTAGTGATTTTTATTGTTGCTTTTGGATTTATTTTGAATGCAGATCGTATGACGTCAAGTTCAAGTTTGATGTGTAAATTAATGTTCCATACAATGCTTGCCAACTAATTAAATTCAGTTGTATTTTTTTACTTTGTTTTTGTCCAGTATAGAGAATACAAACAAAAAATAAATATGTATAAAAATAAAAACGTGCTGCCTTTTCGCATCTTTTTTTGTGCATGGCATAGCAAATGAACGATTCTGTCTATACATATAGTATGTATGTCATATACACATTCATTACGATATGTCCACTTACATTTCATATGTAAAGTGCGCAAAAAAAAAAAAACAAAGCAAATGTCGAACATAAATAAAGCCATGTGCTAATTAATATTACGTGCCTTGTCCGAGTAAAAACATTTTCAGAGAGATACCGCCGAAAAGTCACTAAAGCGTGCCTTGAATGAAACGTCGTCAATATTTAGGTCTACATAAATGTCGAACAGCTTATGAGCCAAGTTTAAATATTGCACAATATTTCATGCATGTTTTTAAAGTGCAAATTAGTCGGGGCGTGTCTGTGGCAACTTTGGTCACACTAAATTGTTATTGCATTCAAGCGCAAAGACTTCCGGCCACGCCTGTGTCCACAGCAGAAATTATAAGTTTGTCTTGAAGGTTCTATCAGGAGTAAAATTTATGGGTAGCTGGGCACTGAAGTGTGAATTATGCTGTCGTAAGTTAATGAGGCATTTTTTGTTTTAGTTATTCCCTTCCAAGACTATTTATAATTAAAGGCAGGGCTTTGAAGTTGTAAGGGGCGCCTAAAAGCGCATGCAACAGCTATAATTATATAGTTCTTAATTTAGGTTTAAGTTACAGAAAGTCAAGAAGTGCGCCAAAATCGTATGTTTTGTACGGAAATAACGATACTTATTTATTTTAATAACTTAAGGTTAAGTTTTTATAACTTTACGTTTTATTAGCTAAAACAAGCATAAAGTAAATACAATGTAAATGTTTGGGAAATGTAAATGAGTTTTTAAAGCTTAAAATTAGCAATATTTTAACATAAAGCTTGAACTAACAAAATTTATGATGGACTTTTGTAACAGATGATGATGTTTCGGAGCTTTACAGTCGATATCTCTTCGAAAATGTACGGATTTGTGTTACCAAAAACGGCATTTACGAGAAATGTTGATTTTCTGATTTCGTGATTCAACAAATAATATTCGTTAGGTTAAAAATTTTGAAATTTGTTCAAATGCACCACAGTATTGGGGTGCTGAATATATTTAAGCTGAGATACGTTGGAAAACGAAATTGCGCTTCGGATTTTTCATTTCATTGTTAAATTTTTACAATACCTAATAACATATAATATCACAATATGGTCAATCCTTAATATCGCAATAGCTCTTACATTTATTGGACATTTTTCGACAATAATCAAAGCGCATCAGCGTCTGTTTCATTGCAAAAAAAGAGTTCAGATTAATCCCATCAAACGCTAGTATAAGTTTATGATCAATCTGTTTCGATTCAGTGTCAAAGAGCGTCCTGGTGAAACCAAAAAGTCTGATGATTAAGAATTGGAAACGTTTTCATATGTACAGATTTGGGGTGTCGAATATGCTTAAGTTGATAGTTGAGAGATTGAGAACTGAAAAGCGATATAAGGGATAAAAAGTGCTACTGGTAATGAAAATAGATATACTAGGATAACACGACGAAGAAGAAAAATTTTATATACATCAGTAGTAACACACATACCAAATTAAAGTTAACTTGCACTTCCAAGAAGTTCTAAAAAGCTCATAAAAACTTCATAATTTATTGCTGCGTTTAATTTGAAAGATTTTGTTTGATCTTTCGAATTTTATGACTACTATTAACATTAAATTATACATACAAGCTGTTTGCACGATACATGATTATCTCTAGCGAAATCTAAATTATCTCTATAATGCATTTAAAATTATTTTTTTTTTAATGAGAGATGTTCGAATTTGTCAAATTATTTGTTGCTTTACGTTTCAGGCAGCTATAAGACAATTAACTAGGTTTTTTTTGTATTAGTTTTATGAGTTGTAGTATTTTAGAGCGCCAAATTTTAATGTTTTCCAAAGATTATTGCGAGAACTAGCCAAAATTTTATATGGCGACGCCAAAAGCTTACTTGAATCTTAAAGCGCAAACGGGAATGGAAATTTAATTAAATTGGAAAGTACCTGACGTTTATCTTAATGTAAATGCACACTATACAAGAACTTAAATGTTTTTTCTATTAATTGTGTTGATTTTTTTTGTTTGTTTGCTGTGTTGTGTACCCGTTGGCACCTGGTTATGACCAGCGGTTTCAAATACAAGTGAAATGTGAGTGATTTGACTTAAGCTGTCGGGGCCATTTACCAGTGCCAGCACTCGTGGTTGTTATAACGCTACCTTGTTGGGCACTCAAAGTAAACTACAGTGGGAATTGGTAAGAGATGAATATTGCTGTGGGACCTGTAGAGAATACAAATTAACACAATGTACAGGCAACGCAATTAGAAAAAGAATGACAATTATCTTTAGGCAATTTTTATCAGCGCTCTATTGCTTGGTATGTTGATTATTCTTCAACTCAAAATGCTTAACGATTTTATGAAATCTTAGATCAATAAGCCAGCAACCAATGCTGAAGAAATGTTTTTTTTTGCCAAAGAACTTTTTTGAATTTAACCAGAATCGCTTGACAGTATCAGATAGCTTCCTTAAGGAAAATCGGTAATAATATCGTTACATATTTTGCTATTTCTAAGCACTACGTTGAAGTTGACCAAAATCGCTTAAAAATAGTTAAAATAAAAGACACTTTTTTACAAAATTATTTTTTCTGAACATATGGTAACCAAGTCAACCAGTCTAACAAACAGGGCTTTTTCACCTTTACGCAGGGTTAGTTGACTCAACCAAGTGCGGCATATATTCGCTTCGTCAATAGCAAAACGGATTATCTACCTAAGATTACCTATCTTTAAGCTCTAAGTCATAGGCGTTCATATAACTACGTTTCGACAGCTTCCAAAATGCTATGAAACCACAGATTATATTATAAATTTTTTGTTTTCAGTATTGGGTTTAGTTTATTGCTGGAAACAAAAGGTAAATTCGATTGTTTATTTTGTCGACAAATTTTACAATCTGCCTCTTAACCGCCGCATTATGCAAATCGTTACCATGTCTAAGCAATAACCGTGTAACTTAAGTACCGCATTATGCGAGGTACGACTGTAATAGCTTCATGCTGCAGCTTCAGTGCCAGTAGAAGCCGAAATAAACGCAAACTCAGAGCAATCTCAAATACAATTTCATGCAATTTAATGAAAATGAAAACAAAACAAAAAACCAAGCAAATTGATTTATCGGCACGCGCCCGGCCAACTCAAGTGAAGACATGAATTGATTGTTTGCTCTAGCCTCAGTTCCCTCTCCATAAATCTCATAGTTTCCCCGTCCAATGCTTGAAGCTGCTTTCATTGAACTGATTGAGCTTAATTAAATTGACTCTGGCGAAAGATTTTAAATCGTTAAACGCTGAATTTGTTTTTCATTTCGTATGTTTGCTAGTTAAATGGGGAGAGTTCAATTGAATCTTGGCTGCATTTTGATTGATATTAATCGTTGTAATTTTATTGACAAACATTTGGCGACGTGCCGGGTACCGGGTGCTGTTGACCAACTATAAAGTATATATATAACTCTGAAGTTATAGCGACCATTATTACACTGGATTATGCAACTGAAAGAGCAGTCAAGATTGGCAAGGTCGTTGCTGCAGTTGCTGTTACTTGCTCATATTCCCGAGCCAGCTTCAGTTACACTGACTGACTGCACTTACCAACTTAAGTAGTTGCCAAGAGTTATACGAGTTAACTGAGCTAGCTTTGTTTCTTTGTTTTATATTTTAAATTTTCGGACACAACAGTGACAGTAATTACCAGCGTATATCTCTCATGCACTCAAGAGGTGTTTTGTCTTTCGGCCTTTTATTTACCTTAAAATCTGGTAGACTACTGTCGGTTGGGTATTTGTTTACAAAGTGTACAATTCGTTGGGTCCCAAGTATGTTTATCTTGAAACCTTGACTTATTGTATCTATTTGATGAAGAGTAATACAAGCTTGGCGTATTTTGTCACATTCGATTCTTTTTAAAAGTTAAAGCTTGGTCTTAAAAGATTTTTGAATTCTTTATAATTTAAACTCAGTTAGCCTTGCAGATGTTATAAGATGGAAAATGAACAATGAAAAATATCTATAAAGTATTTTTTTAAGTAAACAATAAATAATAGGAACGAAGTTGAATTTAAATTGTAAACAATAAAAATTTATTACAAAAAAATAAAATTATGTGAAAATTTTAAAGTCGTTATATTTGATTTATTAAATGTAACTAAGAATATGGCAGTCTGGAGCAATTTTGTATTTTTGCGTTTTATGCCTTATGCAGATGTACTTAACATTCAAATGATATTCTTATTTAAAAATTTCTTGAGCTAACTCTAATTAGATCTCTAATATCTTTTTACTTGCCTGATCGATAATATACTATAACTAGGATATATTAAAAAAATCACACTTATTTGTTAAAAATGTTTTAATTTTAAGTTTGAAAAAAAAAGTAAAGAAACATTGCTGGTTATTTCCCTAAATGTGAACACGTTTTTGAAGAGAATTAAAGAATTTTGTATACATTGATTTCTTAAATTATTTGAATAGAATACCCTGTACCTTTCTATTTAAAACTACATTGCTGTCTTGTAAAAAACAGGAATTATGCAAATGGATTTTTAATATATATCATTATACCGTAAATATCAATAAATTTTGGTAAAATTTAAAGCACACATCAAGCCAGTTACAAAAAATTATTTGGTATAAATATTCCACATTCAGGGGTGTGGAAGAACACATCTTAAGTCATGTCACGGGAAGCATCGCGCAAAGTTTAATGCACATTTTGTAACTGGAGCTTTCATGAATCTGAAGATGTCGAATTGCTTTATTTTAAAGCAATGCATTAGATTGGATGGCTCCCCTACGTCCTAGTATTTTCGAAATTTAGATGATCATACGAACGGATAGACGGACATGGCCGAATTGCTACCTGTGGTATAATCTATATAACTTACATATGTATTTTGTAAACTTGGCCTTTTGTTATAGTCTTATGCAGCTGTAGATAGTATTTTGGATAGATTGGATTAAAATAATATTCTGAGCAAAGTGCAAGCATCAAATGAAACCTTGTAGCACAGCTTGAAACAAAAACAATAGGCTTTTATATATACTCCATGCAATAAGATACCAACTTTTTGCCTTTCGCCTTGCATGCTACCAAGATTGATTGAATGACACTGCCACAATATAAATTGCGTGCTAAATGCCCCACACAGATACACACACAAACACGTACGTAGTTAGAATGATTTAGTGATATAGCAGATATTTAACTAGCTACTTTGAATGACAGACCCAACCAAAGCGCACAACAAGTCAGTAGGGATTGGGGGAGAGGGTGCCCAACATGGGGCCCCAGACATTTCAGCAAGGTGCCAGCAGCGCATCAACGCCAAAATACAAAAGGCAACAACAATGACGACGTCAACGACAACAAAAACAATCTCGCTGCTGACGACGACGACAACAAATCAAATGAAAAACTGAAAAGTCAGAACCACAGGTGCACCAAAGCGAGCAAATAACAGTATATAAAGGTGCTATAGGGAGCTATGGGTTGCCCGGGGATCAGTAACTACTCGTAGTCGTACTCGTTGTAACTGCAACACACTTGATTGTTCCCACAATGCTGTCTCATAGACTTTTCACGCTTTGAGTTTAAATTGAGGCGCTGATTTTTTGCAGCCGATATAATTTTGTATCTTTTTTTGTTGCTGCAATTGTTTATATATATTTTTATTTTTTGTTTTTCTGTAACAAGTTTTGCAATTTAAAAGTTTTTACAGAATGCAAAACAAAAACATGTGCAACGGCTTGGAGCTGTGATATTTCGAATTTTAGATACACTGCCACAATAAAGGAGAGATTGTGAGGGAAAATTAATTTTGTTTCGGAACGAAACTACGTGTTTATGTAGTTTGGTTTCTTACTGCTGAAAATATCGCACTTATAGATGAAAAAGAATTAAAAGATCTTTGTTGGTCGTTAAGCTTCAAAAAGAGCTATGGCAGACTCTCAGCTTGCACAGAGCACAATATGGAGTCATTTGCCAAAAGGGTATCACGTATACGTTAAATTGTAAGACTTGATATTTGTTATTATTAATTGCATTGGCTGTTATTATTACAGCTTTATGCATTGTTTTTTTTTTATTATTTTTGGCAAACTAACGCAAAAGTCTGCCAAAAACTTTTTACTTACTATTTATTTGTTGTTGTTGCGCTTGTGGCAGATAAATTTTAGTGGAAGTTGCATCCTTGCCAAACAGCTGGCGTTGCAATTTGTCTTACTACTACTACTAGAAGCAGTAAATATATATGAAAGATATGTTGTTTTTCCTAAGCATAAACTTGTCGTAACTTAGGGTGCAAGGAAACTAATAAAAACAGCCCGCAGGGTTAGACACATCCCTTGACTGTGGCTACGCCCCACTGACCAAATCAAATCGAAGGTTTAAGTGCAGTGCAAATTGCTAGCTTAAGGATTTTGGCCCAAAGGGTCGTTGTTCTGGTGGTTGAAATTGGCTTATGTTGTTCGACTATAATTTGCCCCTTATCAGTTGTAAGCATGAATGGATGTATGAATTGGTTTGTATTCACACATTTAAACAAACTCCGTACATGCCATACATATGTGCTTGTTTTTATATCCTAAGCATGGAGTATTTATGCTTGCATTTCCGACAAGCAGTGTAAGGTATATTTGACGGGGGTGTTACGTCTAATACAGCTAAGCCCAGTCATGCCAACCCCTGGGGCAGACACATAAACAATGATGACGGACTTAAACCTTATATAGATGTTTAAGCACAGACCATGGCAAATAAGTTCTATTCTTGGCAATAATTGTTGCCCCAAAGCATGGTAAATGCATGAAAGCATTCAAGAGAGAGAGAGAGAGATTTTGATCGATGCAATATTAAAGACTTCAATTGAAAGTCTTAGAGATTCATTTGGGAACAATTCAATTGTGAATGCTTGGGTTTATAACTCAGCAACTATTGAAACTTGGGAAAGTGCAAAATTAGTTGGTGATTGATAAAGTAATAAAATTGAGTATGGTACTTTCATATAAATTAAGTTCGGTTAGCTTAATTGACTATAAGTTGACTTGGATAATTGAAAGAGAGCTGAGCTGAACGGATTTTTCTTATACCTCATACGTTTTTGGAATGTTGAAAAATCTTAAGATAAATATATCCATGTCCTTGCTCAGATGCTTCTGCGTACTATGGGTACGTAGACTATGTAATGTAAACTATTTGTAGACATTTCAAGCGTTATTACCAATCAGGCTACATAGTCTTAAATACTGTCAAAGGATTGATCATGTCATATTTTAAAGGCATTAATATTTGTGAATAACGATAGTGGACCACAGATGCAAAAAGCCTTAAAAGAGATGCTCACAGTATTCCCTCGCTTTTTCAACATACTTTGATTACCTTCTTTGATGCGTCTTTTAATTATAATCAAAATCAGATGAAAAAGCGAAACTTATACTTAATGGCTTTATTACGTTTATATATTTATAATATAAAATAGACAACTCTGAGGTGAAAAACAAAAAAAAATATATCTTTTTTTGTGCGAAATTGATTTTTAATGGAATCCCCACTTCGTAGATGATATTTCTCAAGAATTTTGTTATCTTTTCTGCCGAAACAGAGTTAGTGGTCGAAAAGAGCGAAACTAAGATTTGCCTGTGAACTAATGAAATTGACCTAACAATTTTAATGCGGGTATTGTTGAAATAAATGAATAAAAATAAAATAAAAAATATTTTTATAAAAAGATTTGTTAAGTATATACATATTAAATTTTTTAGGTAAGCTATATTTTTTCAGAGTTATTTTGGTTACATTTTATGCAAAAAGGATATTTTTTTGTTGATATTTTGTTTCAACATATTTAAATCTTGGGAAAAATGTCTGGATTATTGTTAGCCATTTTAGATATAAGTCTATAACTTTCTGGTAAAGAAGCAAATGCTGTACAACAACAGCTGTTCAGCTGATTTAAACAAAGCTGTGAACAAAATTCCCTGGCTTGATCCAAAAATATTCAAAAACAATTGTCAATGAATATTGTATTTCTCTTGTACAACTTAACAACAAAGTATTCGATATGTAATGAAAACAACATAATGAATTCGAAAACACCACACCTTTAGTTTCAAAACGAGTTTAAATCAAATGTTAAACCAATTTTTAAAAGCTAGTAAACCGATTGGATCAGTTATAGTTCAGTCATTAGACTTTATAATTCCTAAACAAGCTTATGCGATAGGCGTCAGTAATTGATAGAAGAGTTTTCCTGGTTGATTTTAATGGCACTCCTCCCTAGAAGAAGTTCTTGAAATAATTTGCTTGAAAATCTAGAGACCTATGGAGAATTAAATTCTTTACTTTTCGTTCCAGTTGACTAATGTAATAAGATGAAAAACCGTTCCAAATAGTATAGCGCAAAATGTTATATAAAACTATTCTTACAATTCCAAAGATCGGTTCAGTTTCGCTTGCAGTACCAGGGTTATTAAAGATAAACTATATAACACTAGATGTACTCGAAAAAATAAATGCAACTTGCTTCTGTATAATGGCTTTCATAAAATGTAACTAAACTTAATAGAGCGTTTAGGCCAAGCTGTTGGAAACTGTGCGTTTAGCATGAAAGCTCGACTTGAGTTGTGACTATCATTTGAGCTAAAAGCGTTCACAAGCAACCTGTTGTTCATTAGTGAAAAGGTCAAGGATTATTATACTTCATCATAACTCTATTAAGCCTAGGCTCTGAAGTTATATGATAGTCACAAATATGAGATGGCGGCGCCATTCGCTGAAGACTACCGCAGCTGCCTGAATAGATATTATTATTACTATTATCTTTTTATGTGCCACACATGCCACACTCTCTCATGCCAGACACACACAAACTCAGATGATTGTAATACTCCATATGAGGCTGACTGACTATCAACCGTCTGTCTTGTCTGTCTGTTTGTCTCTACAGCTGTCAGTATGTCCGTCCATTTGGCTTGTTTGGACTTGCCGCAAAACGAAGCGCTCTTTGTAGCAACATTGTTGGGTGATAGTTTTGTCTGAAACTCACAAATTTTTAACCATTTTTTGTGGGAGTTTTGTTTCTGTTGTTGTTTTCTATTACATGAAATTAAGTAAAAGTCCAATGAAAGCCTACGGAAAATGTAAACGAAAAAGTAA
Organism: Chymomyza procnemis; assembly: GCA_035046065.1. Lineage (NCBI taxonomy): Eukaryota > Metazoa > Arthropoda > Insecta > Diptera > Drosophilidae > Chymomyza > Chymomyza procnemis. The sequence goes on along the minus strand of JAWNOJ010000013.1, from coordinate 3,964,360 downwards.
GAAAAAAAAAAATCACAAAACTACAAAATAAAGTAAAGTCATTGGGACTGCAATTGTGGGCAATGGACAGAGCGGACTAGCCGACGTTGTAATAATGAAATTACTTTCATACGCTTCGCTTGGGTTCGCGCTGCCCTCCCTACGTCTGCGTTGCGCTTTTGATTTGATTATTAAAAAAAAAAAGAGTTTTGCATTACTTCCGAAACAAGACGACAACGTTGAAATCATTTAGACTTGTTTGGATCTCTCATCATAATGGGACGGCAGGCAAGCGTTATGTGCACTTTTATATTAGTATTGAGTTGCCTCGTGTCGCCGCAATGATGCAGCAAGTAATGCCCACAAGGCGGCGCTGTATACACAACGCCCCTGATTGCATAGATAATAGATGTCAGCGCGTCTAGCGTTGACGGCGGCGCGTGACAGCGCAGCGCAGCGCCCTGCAGCCCTAGCCCAGCCAGACATGGGTCCATACCAAAATTATAGAAACTATGACAAGTCAATTTTGTTAGCCATAGATATAGCCATAGCCATTAATTGATGGCCACAGCACAGACCCTCAGGCCTTGGCCCTTGTATAACTGGCGACATTAAGAGTAGCATGACAAAGGAGTGACCGACCACAAGGAGTGACACTTCACGACACACAAAAAACGCTGTAAAAAGGTCAAATCCAGAAATCGTTGCCAGACTCTCAGTGCAGCGTCTAGCAGCCATGTCGGAATCATGGCTTTTTCCCTGGCTAACCACAAAAATAACTGGGTGATGTTCATTAGTGAGTCCAAAAAAAAAAGAAGAAAAAGCGTGAAACTTTAACGGCGGTCAAAAGGTTTTCCACAACAACAACACCAACAGCGTAGTAGACAAACACAACAACAATGCAACTTGCACTTTAAACTTGCATTTCCGTGAGCAGTTCCCCCTGTGCATCCCCCCGTCAAAGCGCGCTTGCCGCTTTCCTATTGCATTTGCCATAAAAACGTGCTCCAAGTGTTCCTGTCACCAGGCAAATTGGACATTTATTTGTGACTTCAGGCTCAGTTCAAGTGTTGGCGCGTGGGATTTGGCAGGCAACAACAACAACAACTACAATGAAATGCTTTGATTTACTATGACAAACTCTTGCCACAAAAAAAAACTCCAATGAAAACAGCAACAAAAATGGGTTGCATGATGCAGCAAATGTGGCAGGGAGGCGTCACTGCTGCGCTTTAGCTAATTGATGGTTCGAGTGCAAGCAGCGGCAACTGGCTCAGTGTTTTGGGATTTCAAATTCAAACTGTGATGGACAGCTCACAGAGTGAGAGAGAGAGAGAGAGAGAGAGAGAGAGGAGGTTGGTTACCAGTTAGACATTTGCTTCACCTGCGCCTGTCCAATTAAGTCAATAGCCAACAAACATTGCAATCAATTAGCAGTAATACTTAATACCAACATTACATCAACTAACTAACTTCCTAACTCTTTTCGTTCTCTAGAATTTTCTGGCCGCCAATGCGCAATGCTGGTGGAATGGCCCATTAACTGCAGCCACACGTGCTCTTAAGTATGCTGGTCATGTGGCACCTGGTATGCTACTGGTCACTGCCGAGCCCTGCGCCCTGGAGGTGTTACGGGGTGCCTTTGCCAGAAGTGTGCTCAAGCCGCCGGCTACCTATATTATAAGTTCTGTGGGTAAGTAATAAGATCAATTAACGCCATATCTGTTTCGGAACCTGAAATTGTACTATCTTTATGAAGCGAAGGCTGCTTTTAAGAGCTGATTATTAACTTTTAGGGAGAATATATAGCAAATGCTTTAAATGCTTTTTTTTTTTGGCAAACAGTTCTAAAGACAAGGGAAAAAATTTGATGCCACTGCACTCAAAGTTTGTTTTTTTTTTTTTTAAGTGAAAACCTTACATGTGCCTGAATCGCTTAGCATTATGGGTTATGAACATTTTTTGGTTCATAATTCGATGATCTTCATTCGATTGCTGTTTCGTAAGAAATACAAAAAGTGATCAAATTTTGTCTAAATGTATAGAAGCAAACTAAATAAAAGATTTGAAAGATCTTAAGTAATTTTTTTAAAAGATTTTCCACAATTAGCGTAATTTGCCATTAATAAGCTAAGATATTATAGATATTCTTTCCTTTCTATTTTCATCCATATCATTGTCTACTCTTTTCAAAAACTAAATGTAGTTTTGATTTTTACATATTTTTTTCAATAAAAAAAAGAGTAAGTTACGTGAAAAAAGTTAAGATGCCTTCAGGGTTATTTTTACGTTCTTTAAAAAACTTAAGATAGAGCAAGTTTCGAGCAGTACGTACTCTTTATAATATAGGCAGTAAAATTCTTCTTCCATTTTGTATTCATCTACTCATCGTATATGTACCAGTTAGAATATAAACGAAAATTATAATGAAAAGAGGAGCCTTGGTCGGAACGGAGTCTTATTCCAATTAGGTGCAAAACTAAAGTATTTAACAATTCCAAAAAAGTTTCCTTCTATAAATAATATTTAACTAGCCTTTTCTAAATAATCCACAAGTTTAAAAAATGTTAAAGATATTTCCAAGTTCATTTTAAGATTAACTTTTGTCAAAAAAAAATGTATGTATATATGTTTTTATAAAAATCGAACATTTAGTAACATTAGATTCAGGTTTCAATTTAGTTTCATTAGGCTTCTCACAAATCAGTATGTAAAAAAATTGCAATAAGATTCAATTAAAAATACAAAATTTTACATATTTTGGAAAAAGTTTTGCGTGGAGTGTTTAATGTATTGCACACATGATCCAGAATATGAGCGCCAAGAGCATCTCAGAATGAAGCGCATATTGTTCTTTGCGAGGGAACTGCAGACAACGCCATCACAAATTGAGCAAATGTCTCCTGAAGAACTGAAGTGGAATTTAACTCAGTTGAGGCAAAATGAAATGGCGGATGAAGAATTTCGTATGGCGCATAAACGTTGGCAGAACATATGCGAATGTCGTTGGGTTATGTTTGAGGAACAGTGCAGATACAACGAACGCTTTGGTGACCATGAGCAAACTTCCATTTGGACCATATTGGCGATGGCACAGAGAGAGTTGGAGGAGAAACTACAAATGAATAAGCTACGTAGAGACTGCCCGAGATATCCTTCGCCAATGAATTTTTTTACTTATCGTGAAGTTGGTGGACGCCATAAACGTCAGCCCCAACACGCTAAGGAGCGTCGCCAAATAAATGTGGTCAATAGGAAGTTTTCAGAACACTCCAAACGTAGTAAAATTATGGTGGAGGAGGCAAAGGCAGAGGTAGAGAACAAGCAAGGTGATATTGAAATACTACCAGAACCACAACCACAACTTGAACTAGCACCGCTACCTGAATCAGAACTCAAACAGCCCGATGAGCCTTCTTTTGTCAAAGAGTGCGAACCCGAATGTGAAACTGAGACTCAAGAGCTGTTTGAAGATGACGTAACTACAGTGCCGCAAGCGGAGGAAAAGAGATCCCCCAGCTATCTATGCCAGTTTGCATCACTGCCCTTCGTATTTACGCCTCAGGGTATGCTTGTGCCTGCTAAAGAGTTGGTGCAGTTATCAAGTGGCCATAGCAAACCGACGAAAAAAAAGCAAACGAAGAAGCCAAAAAAAAGCATCTCCGAGACGATATTTCGTTCTATAAGCTCTCAAACTGCCTATCATGAACCCGTGGTAACGTACGTCAAGGATAGGTTCACTGTGGATACTCAAAGCTGCTGTTCAACCATTTCAATATCAAGCATCGATTCCTTTTGCAGTGCACATGAACCTCCTTCATATCTAGCCAATAAACGTTTTGACGTTAGGTATCTGCGCTAAACACCAAAATTCTAAACCATCTCTCACTTTGTCACTTTACCGAATAAATCCGACCCAAAATAGCCTAGCTTTGCTCATTCTCACATAAAGCATACAACACGTATCCCAACCATTCCGGCACTTCATCAAATATTGATGTGGACTCCAACGCGGCACAACGCTCGTTAGCTGTCAATTAAATGGACACCTGCGCGCCTAATACGTTGCCCATTCCCGGTTTGTCGTTTCGCTAGTTGTTGCCTTCCTTTTTCACACTTCGATTTGCCAATTCGGTGTGAACGTTTTATGGCAACTTGGTTGTGGTTACTTCTCTTGGCCATTTGGTCGTTTGGTCGCTTCCATTGGCTTGAACTTCGCTGGGTGTCGCTTTGGATGTTGCTGCCGCTGCTGTTCCGCTACTGCAACTGTTGCCCCTTGCCGAACTCTTTCCTCTATTAAATTGAACGCTTCATGAATTGATAAATGGCCGGCCAGAGATCGCAGTAAAGCCGCGGGGCCAGCGTTTTGCGGCAAGTCAACGGACGACCACGGCCATGGCGCGAACTTGTTTGAAAATTAATAAGTTTCGATTTAGTTCGAGCATCGACCAAATAAATATTTCTTTTTCAAATACACTCGCTTAGGGTACGTAGGTATAGGCGAAAATATGTTGCTTTGGGGGGGTATTGCAGCCCAAATATGATAATAGCCAAAGAAGCACATTCGTGGTATACTTGATACAAAACGGTCATGCTGAAAACTGCTACCCCGATTAAGCAATTTTTTTATTTTTAATAGAAGTAATAATAGCGACAAAGTCTGTGAGAGTATCTTAACTTTGACTCATGACTTAGTTTAGCGCAAAACTCTTTGGCTTTTGTTGTGTGCGTTAAATTGCAACTTGTTGCAGCAATGGGCGCCCATTTGACTTGGCGGTTTATCTTTGTAAAATTCAATTGAGGAAATATTACACTGAGCTTGCTCGTTTCCATTGCCATTCGGCGAGCAAAAAGGGTGAGGAATGGGTGGCACAACAAAGCGACGCACTGACTGGGGCAGATACAAAGTAGTTTGCTGCAGTCAAAGCAAAAGGCAGCCGGCAAATATTTATTTTGTTGCACTAAGGCAGTGTTTGAGTATTTCAGTTTTGCAGTATTTCCATGTTGTTAATTAACGTCTGCAATAGTGCAGAACCCATTAGCTGCAAATTACCATAAACATGACAATTCCATTCGTAAACAAGCTCGAGCCAACAACTACAAGAAATGCAGCATGCAACTGCAATAATGTGCAAAAACGATGCTAATGCAATTTAAGCAACATGTTGTTGCAATAATGTTGCTAGCAACATTTACTGCCAATGTGATGTCTCTTTTTATTTTTTTTTAGAATGTTGCCAAGCCATAACGAATTGCATGCAAGGCAATCAATCAACGATAATTTCTCGCTCAATTAGACAACAATAACAGTAACAACAATAATAACAACAAAAGCAATAGCTAATGCATATAGGGAAAGAGAGAGAAGTGCCTGATGGGTAGTTACCAGAGTTGAAGAGTTGGCAAATCGACAAATGATGTCGTTTTACTTGTTGCCAATTTGACAGTGAATTATCAAAACAAAACTAAGATGCAGCAAGAAATGGTAAAACGACGAAGTTCAGATACGCTGCTTTTTCTATGATGATGTTCGTTGTTATATTTAATTTCGCTAAAATTTTGGTAGGGTTTTTGAGATGTTTCAAATTGATTATTTATCAAACAAATTATTTTAATTTAAACCAGAGATTACTTGGGAATTTGAGAATCATAGACAGAGTAGGTAATAAATTTGTATTTCCCTTGACTATGCTGTCATCGTTCAGTATCGGGGCTGAAGATAATTATTAATAATAATTATAGCCAGTGCATCATACCGATTGTACATGTTTGAATTGGCCAAATCTGTGCTGTATTTATGTACTACTTTTTTGAGGAGTATCAAAAAACTTTAGCTTGTTTTTAAGAAATTTGATCTCTTAAAGTTTTCGTAAAAGTGACCATGGTTTTTGAATCAGATGTTCAAATAGAGTGGCTCATTCAAATGGTATATAATAGTATCGAGTTCACATTTAAAGAGTATTTTTTTGTAAAGAAATGGCAATAGAAAAACGTAGAAATAAGACAAATAACCAAACTGTCTGCTGTTGTTATTACTTGTTGATGTTGGTTGTTATTGCTTTTGTTGTTGTTGTTGTTATTAGTGTTGTATGCAAATATAAAATGGCTGGAAAGCGAGAAAATTATGTAGCTTATACGGAGGAGATCTCTGTCGTTTTTAAATTGTGAAAAAATAAAAAGCCGCAAATCAATTTCATCACGATTTCTCGTTGATGTTTGATGTGTATGCTGCTGGCAGCAACATGTTGCAATTGTTGTTGTTCGCTCTTTATTGCTGCGGCTGAAAGTGAAATGTGACCGCTGCCATGGCCAATATTGTTGTTGCTGTTGTTGCTGTCTAAGCTGATAATTGCAATTTAATATAACTGACATTAACGAATCTAATCAAAAATGCAAACAAATTGCACAAATCTGTCAAGCTTGCATCAAAAGATTTTTCTTTTGCAACATTTCATGTACATTTTGGGTCTTCACATGGTTCAATTGTTGCAGCGATTTTCCCATGTCTTCCAGCTAATAACATTTAATTTCACGTTAGCTCCTATAGTGCCAGCCAGTCCCAAACTGCTGTCCAAGTTCGACAATGATTGCGCATCTAACTATAAATTTTACGGATAGAGTAGTTGTTGTAACTCAAGTTGTAGGTGTTGAGCAGTAAGGCCACATAATTTCATTTGATTTCATGCCCACCAACACTTTGAGGTTAACAACCCGTACCAAAGATTCTTTGCCAGTTTTACAAAGCGTAACGAACTTTATCAAGTTTATATTTTTGCTTTGTATTGCTCAGATACGGCGCAAACGATCCAAGTACATTGTCATTACGGTTAAAATACCTTTTGAGGCAAAGCATTTTCACTTGGATAGCATATTTGTCATGCTGTGAAAAAATATACTTAAATTTAAGCATTTTTGTCAGATGTTGTGAAAATACTTGAGAAACTATGCCCACGGGACAACATATATTTCAAGATACTTGCTGAGTTGGGAAATCCTGTAGGTTTTAACTCAATTGAAAAGAAAATATTATGAACTGAGTAGGAACTTATTAATCCAAGTCTAAAAATTATGGTAATGAAATTTCTCTGCAGATTCTGAATAGGTTGCTTGCTGACGGCACACTGCAGATTCAGAAACCTGCCCAATTATAATAATATATCGACACAGCTTAGTGCGAATTTTAAAGGTTTTGGAAAATTGAAAAATTATTTTTTCAAAAGAATAATTTAAAAATTTCGTAGGAAAAATATTTTAATTTCCCTATCTTTTACATTTCAGTCATCTGCAATCTGATTTTTTTAACTTAAGTTGAATATAGTTTTAGGAAACCCCATTTAGTTAATTATTTATTAGAACTTTGAGCAGGTCCCCCCGGCAGACAACCCCTGCTGTAGCAATGAGACGACACTACTCCTTCGAAGAGGCTACGATTGCCTTGTCGGAAATCGCCAGTTTTTTGTATTTAACTTCAGCTATTGCAAGACATACATTCAATATGATTAGAAAGAAAGTTGTCTTCGGCAAACGGAGGTTTTTTAGCTCACCGGAGTAGAACTAATTTTGAAATATGGTCCGACTGAAAGCATAATACAATCGCTTGTCATTTGGGTACATAAAATTAACAGAAAGCTTTGCCTTAATAAATAAAACACTTTTGGGCTTAATTTCTGTATTTATTTTCATAAAACCATTATTTAGGGCATCAAAACTTTGGCTATAGAAATCTAAAATTTTCTATTCTATTTTTTTTATCTTAAAAATTTTTTTTTGCTATCTTTTGGCGTGCTCGAACTTTTGCAGAAATGTTGCAAGTTCATCATGCTTGCCTGATCACAGTAAGCTCCAGCCGTTCGCATGCCGCTCTGTGGTGCACAACCGCGTTCAGCTCTCTTTTGTCAACCGCCTTCAGGGCAGCCAAAAGAGCGTTACCAAAGCGATTATTGTAATTTTATTGTTCTCGTTTAGGCTCTTCGTACATTTTTGCTTCGATGTCGTTTTAAGGCGCCTATTCTGGAGTTTTCAGAATGCTTTCAAGTAATATTGGGTTGGCGTACGGCGGGGCGGTAGAAGCGATTTAACTAACCAACTTTGATTGTCTTGATTGCTGTGCAAAGAGCGGTATTATTTTTTTTTTGTATTTTTTTTTTTTTTTAATACTTCCAGCACCTCTTCGTGCAGAGTTAATGGGGTCAAACTCTTTTTGTTGGCTGCATTTTTTTGTATTTTGGGGAACTTTGCTTAAGTGGTTTACGCTTGAGAGATTTTCACTGTCTTGTTGATTTTCTCGGGAAAGTGTTCTGCTGTGCTGTTTAATGGCAATGTTGGCACCCACAATCAGACCCACACACACACACACTCAAACCCATTTCGCTTACATTTGTAGATGCAAACCGGCAGATCTTGAGTTTTTTCCATTGTCTTTACAAATTAGTACAGGAAATGTTTCATGTGGCGCATGTAAATTGCGCTTGATTTTTCACACAACAACTGAACCAACAACAATAACTTGAAAAACCACAATATCTTATAGTCAAAATAAAATTTTATTTGCTTTGCACTCGAATTGGCTTAAAAGGAGTTTGCTGTCAACGGTTTTTCCATTTGGCGCCCCACGCATGCGAACTCCACTAGCGCCTTTTGACCAAGGAAGCAACCCAAACAAAAAACTATTCAACAACAAAAACAAAAATGAAAAACACAATACAACTGCTGCCTGGGCATTGCTCCGGTTCGGGCTGAACAGGCCTTGACAGGCACTATCAGATGATATTGCCGCAACAATAGACATAGCCAAATGTTGTTTTGTATATGAAATGAATTTCGCTCGGATTTTGCCATATCAAAATTGCACAACAACAAGAAACGTGGGGAAATATCTTTTCTTGGCAGGCGGTGGCTGAACTAACTGTGCCAAGTATGGACATGGCCACAAAAATTGCTTCATTGCGCCCACTGCAGTACAGCCCTTGCGGAAGATATAGTGTTCGTTCCCTAGTTCCCTCAGTTACTTGCAGTCTCATGGTAAATGGCAGAAACTCATTGACCTTTAACTTAAGACGGCGGCAGTTGGCAGCAACAACACACACACACACACACACACACACACACACACACACACACACACACACACACACACACACACACACAAAAAGTGTCGCCAAGAGAGGGTATTATCTTGGAATAATTCGGAGTTCCCAAGGTTTGTTGCAGAAAGTTGGCACTTTTACAAGCACATGCATGGCAATTTGTTGAAAAATGATTGGAAAATGTGTGTTTTTGACTAGAATTCTGTATTTTATTTAATTTTCTTAATATTTAGTAATTTTAGTTAAGTTCCTACCGAATTTTTTTACAAAGAAATGTTCGGTTTCTGAAATACATCATCTTGTTAGTTATCGTTCTTTAATAGCTAATATTTAAAGATTGCACAAAATTCGTAACAAAAATATGTTTATATCTTTTATAGTGAGTTCTTAACTAATCGACCATACTTCAAAAACTTATTTACGATGCTTTGTTTATAAATAAATTACGTAAGCATAGTTTAGTTGTTTTCTAGCAATAAAGGAAAAATATGAATGGATGTATAGGATGGTCTCGCTTACAATGGAGAATGTAACCTATGCATATGTACCCTTAGGACTCTATGTCAATTAACACTTCAAATATTTTTACATTCAAATGTACATCAATGACATTTATAATATTTGAATTTGAGAACTTCAGCATATACGTGTTGTACATATCTTGCAACATTTTTTGTGGATTGTTCATTTATGCATTTTTTATCGGGAAAAACTCTCAGCTATTGCGAATTACTAATTTAATTCAATGCTATTTTATCCTGTGATATAATCTCTGCCTGGCATAAGAGGCCTCTTAAAGAGAATTACTCAAATGTAGGCAACCGTGCGTACCACCAAACTGAGCCTGACCTTAAAGATCTTGCAATTATCAGCTAAATCTAGTGGTCCACAATGAAACATATCCATAAACATGTTCCAAAAACATTACCTTTTGAAATGGGACCAAGCGCTGAAATGTTCCACGATCGGAATACCTGCCGATGAACGTTGGGACAATAATTCCAACAAGAATATATCTCCAATTGGAGCATTAGCGAATTTGAATATATATAAACAAGTAACTAAGAGACGAATTTTCATTATAAAAGAAAAAGCTAAATGGAATGCGTAGTTATGGTTTAATAATATCATTTTTAAATATTATTTTTTGTAATATTTATTATTTTTGTCAAATATAAATGTCTTTCGCAACTTGAATGCCTAAATTGCTTAATATTTGCTGCAATAATGGTATTAGCTTTCATATTCATTGGTATTCGGTCCACCATAATATAGCTAGTAAAAGTGCGATGTTTGTCCATCTCTATAAATTAAAAACAGATTTGTGTTCGGCTATAAACCGTTGCTTCCTGTTTTCTTTGAACAGCTATGAATAGTGATATTTCCACGCTCCACATTTTTACCTAATAGAAGGCAATTTCGCGTTGATGTCATATACCACCTTGGTCAAAATACCCTTCTATCACCTTACGATGCTGAATATTAGTTCCGAATATAAGTTCCAGTGAAATCAAGACACTTGAAAAATTTTCATCAGTAAAAAATCACTGATAAATCGCTAAATGTATTTTGTATAATAAATATTCAGAAAATGTGTTCGTCCCCCTTGGGAAACACACACCCACTCCTATGTAATTTGCTATAAATAATGACAATGGCTTTGTTAGTATTATTTTTCCAAGAGTTAAATTAAATAAAATATCAGATTGCTTTATGAAAGCGTGCGACACTTAATAACTTTATTGCCTATGAGGAGAAATTTTTGGAAGTGAAATATTATTATCTGAGAGAGTATGTAAATTTCGACGCCTTTGAGTAAGCCTTCCGGTACATATATATACTTTATATATACATATATATTTTGGTCACATCGTGTTGCTCCTTATTCGTTGTTGTTGCAGCCACGTAAATGTCAATTTGCATTTTTTGTCTACATCTTCGTTGTTGCTGTTTTTTTTGTGTTAACTAAGGCATTGCATAAACTAAAGTAAAGTATCTGGCCTGCCTTCTCCAAGGAGCAACTGTTATATGCCTTGTATACAATTTGTGCCTGGCTCAGGCCCCAAATATTTTTATTAACAGACGGAAACAATTAGCGTCGCCTTGCAATGAATAGGCGAAAAACTATCTTTGTATGAATGTATTGTGTTGGGTACTGGGGTACTACATGGCTTATATGTGTGTCCAGATATTTTACTAGCTGCCTGGCCTTTTTTTCCCCCCAAGTGGAAATTGAAAACGCGCAAAAATCGTGATTGCCATTTTCGCGCTCTCAGACGTCTCCACCGACAAAGTCTCAGCGATCGACTAGCATGTCTGGACCAAGTAAAGAGCCAAATTGTAGTAGGTACTACTAATAGTAAGTTGATAGTTTATGCAAAACTTTTAAATGCTAGGTGACAGGATGGGTCAAAGGGAGTGGTGGTAAAAAGTGCCTTATAAAGAATAAAGATCAAGAGTTGTTGGTATTAGTTTTTTCGCGTCGAAATTTTTTAAAAATGAAAAGAGTACAAAAACGATAAGTTGTCTAAACCAGCTGCTGTTCTATGCCAATTGAATTAAAAAATTAAATGTACAGTTTTATAATTAAATAAATAAATATTCGTTTTGCGACTAGCAAAAAATACGTTTTTTGCCTTAATGAATCTCAGATTCGGCTATAAACTATAGGTCACAGTTCTCTTCAAACAGCTGCGAGCTCTCACACATCGGCTCAAACAACTGCATTTGTGAGCACTAAAATCATCGATTTGATGAGTCATCCGCCATATAGTTCTGACCTGCCACTGAATGACTTCTATTTATTCCTATACGTAAAAAAATAGAATGAAAAACGTTTTTCGACATCTGAAAAAGCGGTTGATGCGCTCAGAATGCATGTTTTGGAGATACCTCAATTAGAGTGGCAAAAGTGCTTCGACAATTGGTTCAAACGCATGCAAATATGTAAAGACCTTAATGGGGAATATTTTGAAAAACAATAAAACGATTTTCAATAATTAATATTTATTTTTGTTTTCTAATGCCAAATATAAAAGGCAATTCTTGTATTCATGGTAATATGATTCGATTCCACACTTGGAGCAATGACAGCAAAGTCCTATTGACTACTATAAGTTTATTTTTTTTTTCTAATATCTGTATATTGAATTTTTTTTCGATTTGTCATGCTCCATTGATTAATTTCCAAATATTTGTTGAACTACTTTTTCTGCGTAAGAAAAAGGAAATAGTACTTTTCAAAATGCAGTGTAACTATGCTTGTAACACGTCAAACCGATTGGAATTATTTGGTAAAAAATTCCAAATATACCATATCTCATAATTATATTACATAATAGCGTAATATAATTAAAATAATATAGATTTAAACAGAAACTTAACTAAGACAACGTTTCGACGAACTGTCGGCTTCGTAAACATATTGACGAAAACCTCTATTTTTGATTCCGTTCTCTTAACTTCCCATTAAGAATAGGTTTTTTTACCTGAAGAACTGAATACGTAAATTTCTCTCGCTTCACTTTAAGACCATCATAATTCTAAAATCAAAAAGGTAAACTTGCCTATCGCTATTTTATTCGCATACTATATTTGCACATTGGCTTATATCTGGCCTTATATCTTGACCTCCCTTATTTCTCGACGAAACCTTTTAAATATTTATGGCGCTAGAGGGCGTAGTTATTATAAATTACGCAGCGTGTGCAAATATTTAATTTACAAATATTAGAAAACAGAGACAAATTATCCATTTTAATAAATACTGATATATACACTCTTGCGATGGTTAGTAAAAACAATTAGTTTTCTATTTAATGAAAAAGCTGTAACTAAACACTCTTTGTATCAGATAAAGCTTAAACTTTCCTAGTACTGCTTTTATGGGTGCATTATCTATTATAAATCGATGTGCAGAGCATGGAGCAGCAGCCCATTGTTGACCATTGGCCACCCATTTTCCATTAAATCCAATTAAAAATTAATAAAAAGCAATTTGGGCTTACACAAAATCAACGAAAAAACGCCTTAAAAATTTTTATTGCGGTTTGCATGTTATCAATTGCAATGGAAATTGTTTTGATTGCAATGAGAAATGAATAGATATGGATTGCTTTGAGTGTCTGTATGCGGCTGACCAAGCCATTTGTGTTTATCGTTTAAGGAAGTGTTAATTTATTTGCTTCTCTTTCATTTTTGGGGCCCCCCAGGCTACCAAAAAGCATAAAAATAAAATCTAACAAAAAATAATAATAAATTGGCTTTGATAGCGCAAATTATTGATTATTTCGAAATGTATAGAGTTAAATGTTTATGGGGGTCCTCGTAGTGCATTGTTGTTGTCATGATAGTCATTGTTTTTGTGGTTGTTGTTGTTGTTGTTGTTGCTGGCGGTTATGAGATCAAACAAAACGACGCGAAAATGTGCCAACAACACGATAGGTGCTTGCAGATTTTCTTTTTTGTTTTAAATATTATTTTTATTTTTTTTTTACAATTTTTCTAATAGTAAAGAAAAACAAAAAATAAAAATAAAAAATCATACATCAAGATTATTGTTACTTGCGGCAATTGCATCACAATAACAGCAACAACAATAACAACCATGTCGACATTGGTGGGTGGCAGCGTGTGTTTGCCGCAGTGTGCAGGGGTGTGCAGCACTGACTGCGAGGGACTGCGTCTCGGCGACTTTGGCGCAAAATGGAAATCGCAAGATACATTTTTCATTTGCATAAAAATTCATGGCAACTACAAGCGCTCAAAATGTTTGCCGCTTGTTCAGCGACAGCAACAACAACAATAACGACGTCAGGCCAACAAAAAAATATTGGGGGCGGGTACTGAGGGCGGTTGGAAGTTGCAACAACCTTCAAGCTACAAAACACTTGACTATGCTGCGTTATGCCAGGCATGCTGGCGTCGGAGTCGGCATTGGCGTCTATGTTTGTATCTCAGCGTTGACGTTGCATTTGGATTTGATTGAACACAAGGATATGTGGCCGCAGGCAGCAGCAGCAACAACAACAACTGCAACATAAGCAACTGACAGTCGGCGAGCAAACAACAACAACAACAACAACAACGACAAGCACGACAACAACAATGGCCATGGCAATAGCAACATTTACAATTTGAAACAAACGCAACACTTTCACTCTATTTAATAGATAGCTCAGACCCAAGGATGGTGCAACAACCAACAACAACAGCCAACAACAATAACAATACAACAACGAAGGCAACGACAACACCAAACCAACAAACCACTAATATGCGTTGGTGGTAGTTTATTTTGTATAACTTTTTTAAGAAATTTGATTTTTTTTTTTTTAATTTGAACTAAAATAGTTGTAGCTGAATGTTTTTCATTTAAGGATTTAATAAGAAACTACAACTGTCGCGTTGTCTAGTCAAATTTAAATTGACTTCTTGCCAATATATTTATTCTGATTATAACTTGGTTTACATAAAAGCCTAATTTATGGTGCAGGCAGCGCAAAGGTCACTCTCAATCAAGAAGTATTATCTTTTAAATCTTTATTTTATTTTAAATCTTTATCATTTGGTTTTTAACATGATACAAGGATACAATTCCTTATTATTTATTTATTTTGTATCATTAAAACTCATTTTTTAAGCCATTATTAATTGCTTAGAAACCTCAATGCAATAAAGTAAAAAAAAATGGTATCTGAAACAACTTTAAGCTTAAGCATCTATATACACCTTTAACCTTCTGCTACTTCTGTAATTTCGTAATGTCTTCTTCCGGTTTTACAATTACTCAATTAAAGGGCTTAGATAAACTTAGTTTAATAAAATTATACAACCATTTGAATGAAGATACCTAGTTTGTCCTTTTCTAAAGAATCTCTTACCTTAAAGCTTAAACGAAAACTCTTTCAATTTACCTATATTCAAACTTGGCAAATTTTTTAATTCAATTCAACTGGCTTACTTTTTTCCAACTCATAAACAATTTTTTAAATACCATAAACTGCCCTGAGCTCCATTTTGATAAACCTATAAAGAAAATTGGTTTGTACCGCCCAGTTCAGTTTTGCGGTCAACGCCTTCTGTATGACGTTGCCAAATATTTTTGCAAGCCAACCAACGTGTGTCATATGTTTTGCCTTCATCTAAGTACCGAGTATTTATAATTTATGCCCAACAATTTGAACTCCGTATGCTTAAGGCAATTTATGGCTTAAACTATTTGCCAAATCACCAAATAGCCATACGTCCATATGGTTGTAAAACAAAAACTTGTCCAGCTGATAAGCAAGGCATATAAATTAGGAACGAGCTCCACATGGTGTAGAGTGTGCCAAGTGAACTGCAAGTGGAGCAATGTCTAGCTCTTACTTTACACTGCAAAAAACGCTTTAGAAGTATGCTGAGGTGATTGATTTGTATTTTTAATAAATCAAATAAAAAAAAGTAATTCCTGATTTGGTGAATGTCGTGAAAACCTTGGTAAATTGGTTTTGATTCGCCGACTTTGATGCTGTGTATAAACCCATATATAGAGAGATTTTCTTACAGTGCATTTATGATACTCTTTAACTCCAAAACATTTATTCTGAACAAAGTTTGAATGCATGCCACCATAAGAACGCAGTACATAACTGATTTCGCTCAGTGTAACAGTGCGCTTGCTCTAGTTTGAAAGCAATTAAATACATTCAAAATGCATTAACAATATTTTTCTGTCTGTACCTAAAGACATAAAAATATGTCATATTTAAAAAAAAAATATCCTAGCAAAGCTTTCTTAAATACGCAGAGTGCCTTAGATGGCCGCCCTAAGTTCAACCACGGATAGGTTATGCCAGCGGCTAACTAGGAGTCACCTCGCTGAAGGGGGTATTTTGTTGAAGGTCGCAAACTTCTTGCTAACTTCTCCTAAGTAAGCGTCAACGTTTTGCGCAAGCGCACCCCACATCTCGACCCGATAAATCATTCAAAATCCATTTGATGTAAAATCAAAAAAAAAAACATTAAAATATTTTATTTTTAACTAAAAAATACGGTAGCTAATTTTTTTTTTTGAAAATCGGACATAATAAAGTGAATTCGTTTCGTGAAATTGACGGCATGAAATGTACGAAATCACCTTTCGTGTTTGATTTCATTCGAGTTTTTGTGGGAGCTTGTAAGTGATTTTCCTATGCCTTTTCTTTGATTCCCCTTAAAGGATATGAAATCATTCTCGTTTACTCTCAAATACAGCAGGAGCGCATGTTTTCTCTCAGTGTAGCAGTTATGATGTGTATGTGTCTTATGATTAATTGAGAAAATAAAAATGATGTCTTAAATTTTGTGCAATGTGAAAGTGCGCGACCATTTGGGAATTATTATGATCATTATGATTGGTGGCTTCAGTTTATTTGCAACAGTTGCAGCGACAGTTGCAACATTTGCAGCAGCAGGCGTTGCACTAACTGGCGTCAAATGCGGGCTAATTGTCCTTGACGCGGCAGTTGGCCAAATGGATTGTTGTTTGCTGTTGCTGTTGTTGTTGTTGTTGTTGTTGCATCCCACACGGCGTTGTGGCAAATTGCAAGTTGCCGGTTAGAGGCTGAAAGTGAAAACTGGCAAATTATGCAATGGGCCACCGGGCAAAGCCACAAGGACGTTGCCGCAGGCAGAGGTCGTAAGCAATTCACAGCTGTTGCTGTTGTTGTTGTTGCTTTTCGATAAACGTTGTTGTTGCTGCTGTTGCTGTCACTGTCACATGCCATGGTCTGATTTGGCTTCCTATCTCTCTCTTTCTTTAATGTTATTTTATTTATTTTTATTTTTTGTTTGACTTTTTTTTGTCATCTTTTTAGCTTTATTATTGCAATTTTTGACGCTGGCTTACTGCCTCCTGCCGCAGCCATAACTTGGCTTAAAGGCGTTTGTATTTATCTAGTGGGCTGTCTTTTTGGTTTTAGAGGTTAAGCTGCAAGTAGGAAGCATATGAAGGCGTTTTGTAATTTATGGGCGCGCATTTCTGGGTGCGCATATATTAATTAAGTATACGCCAAGTGTGTTGCACAAACTATTAAACTCTTATATGCTAAATTTAACTCACACTAACAGGTTTATTTTGTGGCGCCGCAGTTTGTTGCATCTATAACTGAAAAATCAATCAATGTTAAAAAAAACTAAGTTCAAGTTGAATATGTACAGCATTTCACATTTTATGTGTAGAAAGAATGATAGCAAAGCGATAAAAAATGAAATTAAGGCTAAGAAGCGCATAAACAATTTTTTAAAAACTTTTTAAGTCTTGCAAAATGTTGCTATAAATTTATTTTAGTTTTGTGGTAAAATGATAAAAAACTTGTCTAGCTTTTGAATCGAACTTTTATAGTCTTCTAACCACAACATTTATTAAGTTAATTTTTTAAATATATAATAAATCAATTATTTGCAACAAACCTGTAACAAGAGGAAATAGTGGTGGAGATTTCGAGTTTTTTAAACAGACACAGCGTTTTTGAAGGCCCAAATACTGCCTCTTGTTAATAGTTGACGTTTTCTTTGCAAGTGGTGTTCACTTCTCTTAGTGCGGAGTTTCATGCATAAGCTTTATTTTTGAATAAGTTTGATAGGTCACAAATTCCTTGGTTTGGAAGTTATTACTTTCAACTCATAAATTCAAATTTTACCCTGGACAATTGTTAACAAAATTAAATGCCTTTAGAAAATATCTAAATAATACATTTGTTAGAAGCAAAAATTAAAGTCTTTCAGAAGAGCGTTTTAAATTTAATAATTTTTTTTTAATTTTTTACTGCGGCATCATCAAATTTACTTGTAATCTTCCAATTTTCTCTAAAGTAACAAAGTGAACATTATCAATTTAATCGTTATTTTTGACTCTTTAGCAAAAAATACTCTATTAAGCTATAAAAGTGTTATTATTGCTAGCGTTATTATTGAAAAATTCGATTCGGGCTTTAATAAATCATTTAATAAATCTTAGGCAGCATAGAATGCATTTGTAAGAACATGTTGTAGGGCTCTCTATTTTTCGAAAAAATATAAAAAATTAAAGTCGACTTCAATTTAACAAAGCTCTTACAGCTTAAAAATTAATTTTATTTATCTTATATATAAAAGTATCGCCCTTAAAATGTTTTGTATTTACAACTTTATAATGTCCAAGCATTTTACGCAAATTGTTTTTAAGTTAAAAAAATACACAATAACGTCCTTGAAATAATGTTAAATATAGATTTGCCGCTCAACTATTAGAGAACATAGATTTAATTAACTTAAGAGGGATCTGAATGATGAGGTAAGTTGGTTTACTTGATGAGGTAAGGCCGTTTATTTAGACATTTTATTTTTCCAAAAAAGAATGAATGGAGGAGCTCGGATTGATAGAGCACCACTTCTTGTATTTACCTCAATTGCTTGGTTGACGCTTTCTTAATTTACTTTTCGCTAAAGAATACTTACTCTCTGTACAGAGTCCGAATTGCCTTTTGAGCAGCATCGGGGCTGTAGAATGGACATGTTTCTTTTCTTTAGGAATGCTTAACTTGGCTAGTTTCCTATAAATGGCATAAGAATCGTATAATTGAGCTAGAGATTAATTAATTTAATATTTTTTGTAAAAAAAACTTTCTTATTTTTATACTGAGATTAGTGCTACTCCTAGTTTAGAAGATTACGAATTACGTCATGCAAAAACAATACTTCTTTCTACACACCTACAATAAAAGTAATAAACAAGCCTCACAATTATCTAATAATTTTTATAATAAATAGAAAACCGCACACAAAAGCAAATTACTTATAAAAACAAACAATGTGGCACCTTGCTGGTCATGCAACCAACAAGTGCAGCAACAACAAAAATCAATTGGGTGCAGCCTTATTGAGTTGACCTTTTGTATAACGAAAACAATGCCAAATGCGACTCCATTACAAAATGCCAATGTCCAAATCTTAGAAAATCAATCCAAAATGTGCAAACCAAAACTTTTTAAAATTTTCCAATGAAAAAATGCGAGCAAGTTTATTTGACCAAATTTGGTAGACAGTAGAGCGCAGCCAGCTCTTGACCAGCCAGCCAGTCAGTCAACAATTAGCCATATTTGTTACACACACACTACATGCACACACGTACTCACATAGATACTACTCATTCACACGCTAATGGATTTATCTATTTTGCAGGTGACATTGATGATTGCATTGTGACTCCAACAGTTCAAGGTCAATTTACGCCGTTACCGGAGGCATTATGCGATGTGATTATGGATTTGACTGCAGAAGGTCAATCGGCAACCATTGAGCACATACGCAGCAAGTTGGGTGTACGCTTTCCACATATGACCACACCTGCCACGGAGGTGATTTACGATACGTTAGCACAGCTGATGCAGGAGCAAAAGATTTATCAAACCTCAAAGGGATACTTTATCTTTACGCCAGAGTAAGTGTTTGTGAGAAATTGTTCTTAAGGGATATAGTTGGAACTTGGGGATCGATCTCGTTTAGATCGAGCTGCCTATCTTTTGAGTATTGGTATACACACAGTAGGTGAGTCTTACCAATACTCCGACAAGGCTTGCGGTCTTGCGTTTCGCTTTTGTGAATATTCTTTGTCAGAAGTGTTGAGTTGAAACTTTTTTGTGTAATACAGAAACTCAAATTCACACTCCTTTCTGTCCAATCGCTTAGGCGCCGTCGTAGTCGATCACGTCCACGCAGTCATCAGCACAACGTCATGAATGGCAGCGCCAATGGCAGCCTAGTATTTGCCCAACTAGATGAGGAGGAAAGCCACATATTGCCACCGGAGGCGCGTACTATGCTAATGTCTAATGCTGAGGCATTGCATTCACTGTACGGCGAGATATCCACGGAGCGCGATGGTGATCTGACGCATCAATGCATACAAACCAATTTAGCGGATGTTATTTGTGGAGGTAAGTAATGAGCTTCAAGCACAGCTTTTTAACATAACTAAACTCTTGCACAGGTAATCCCAATGACAAGATTATATATCCGCGTGCCTCAAAGCGACGTAGTGCCTCATTTCCAACGCCACGTAGTCTGGAGCGCCGTCACAGTTTGAGATTGTTTGGCTCCTCAAAGCGACTGCAACGTTGTGCCTCAACGCGTAGCTTGTCCAAGACCTATGCGCAGACGCTAAATACAACAGATAGCAGCAGCTCGGAATACCAAAGCACAGATTCGTCATCACCCAGTAAGTAGTTGACAAGCGTCATTTGCTAAAGAAACTTGTACATAGCCCTATGCTTTTTAGAAAAAGGATCTTTGCTCTCACGCCTGTTCCGACGCAGCGGCCGTGCCAAGCAGCGCCAAATCGAAACTTATTCCGCACAGTTTCCACCAGCGGAATGGTTTAATACACGCGCCGTGCATCTGCACAGCGTAGGCACACAAACAGCGGATCATGTAAGTTGTGACAATGTAGCATCCTATGTCAACGCTAACTAAATTGTATTTCGCAGGACATGCCCGTGGTGCACACGTTATCGAATTCCACGTTCTACGACGGTTCCGAGCTGAGTCAGCGTTCGTCCACACTACCACGCCGTCATCGCCGTCACATGTCCAGCGAATCGACGTTCCTGATTTCATCACGCGACTGCTCGCCCATACGCCGACGCTCTCCTGTCTATTGCAGCAGCTCTTTACCTCGATCCACGCAGTCTATACCGGCCACAGCTGCCGGAGCCACTGCGCCTGCAAACAATAAGCACAAGATGAATCATTCATCAGCCACGCTATCACGTCTGCACACTGCCACACCTACACCGCCTTCTCAGTCGCCAGCACATATGCCAAAGACGGCACCAAAATCGGTCATTGGTAAGCACATCTTTGAGTCTTCACCTTCACGCTCGTCTACATTGAAAGCAACTGCAGCAAAGCGTCAAACCGATGGACTCATCATCAACAGCTGCATGGACAATAAGGCTACCTACCGCAGTCTACAGAGCAGCGGTCCCTCGAGTTTGGAATCTGGCAAAACTTCGGTGTTCACTTCGGGACCGTCGAGCATAGACAGCGGCAAAGTCTCGTTCAGTAATAAGACCAGCGGTCATTCTAGTCTGGACTCACAGTGCTCCACAAATACAGCGGTAGTGGCCAATGGTGGTAATAGCGCACCACGCTCTATAATACTGTTAAATGGCTCGCCCAGAGGCACGCCCCGTCATCAGGCCATGCGGGCGCGTGTAGCCGAGGCACAGGCACAGCGCCAAAGATCCAGCACACCCTCGCGTATTATGGAAGAGCTGGGTAGCCAAGTGAACGGTGCAAGCATGCCAAACTCTAACTCGAACAACAGTATAACGTTGCAGGTGACCACCTCTAATGGCAGCCAGAGCATACCCAGCACCAAAATCTTTGTGCAAAACTCGCCAGTGCGTAGTGTCATAACGCTGGAAAATGGCAAAATGCTGGAGAACTCAAATGTGTTCATAATTAACAATGAAACCATGACGAATGAGAAGGGTGAGATTATACAGAAAACGCTGTCCAAGCAGCATCATGCTGCAACGGCTACAGTACCCGTTAAAACGCAGGAGCCATTGCATAAGCCACAATCCCAAACACCCAGCCAAGTGGATGGCACTTTGAGCGAAAATGAAACCAACTCGGAGACTTGCGATTCGATTTCCTTTATAAGTGAAACTTCGCCAGATAACACTTTCGCAGCCAGTAATAGCAGTTCTGTGGAGACGCACTACGATGGTGGCAAATATGCCAAGAATACCAACAATGATGCCACAATGAACAATAGTCGTAAGCTGTGCCTGCAGCTGGCGGCGCAGCCAAATAGCAATATAGCATATAAAAGCAATGTATTGAAAAATGAATCCCAGCCAAATTCACCATGCACAGAGAAGCCACTTAAACTGGCCGCCTTGGCTAAACAGGACTTTGAGATTGCCGGTTCTGTTGGCAACTTGCATTTTTATGAGAAACACTCCAAGGATTTGACAGCCTCGCATAGTAATAACAAGCTAATGAATTCTAGCAGCGATTTAAAGAACCTGTGCTATGAGTCTGTTTGCCAGTTGCAAAAGTGCACCATAAATGGCGATGAACTAGCCTTGGCGCATTTGCTGCAAAAATCCAGCAATCCTTTGGGTAGTGAACCGAATTTGGCGCTTAAGGAGAACAACGATAAGTCTATAGAAAAGGAAGCCATAGATAGGCGTCTGAGTCTAACAAAGGAAACGCTGGAACATGGCGTGGCCAACGGCAACGAGGAGCTCTACAATTTTCCCAGCCTAACAGATCTATCGTTTAATTTTACATCCCTAGCAGCACGTAAGATCTTACAGGGCGTGAGCCTTAACAGCATTGATACTTTGGTAGAGCTGAACATGGCCGCTGCAGCAGCAGCTGCCGTGGCCGCCAACAGTGCTCAGGAGAAGCAACAAAATAATCAGGCGCCAACTGCCTCTGTGTGCACCGACTTTGGCATGGTCTAGAACAGATAATATGCATGGATACGGGCGCTTGTGCCCCACCAAACCACTTGGTGGGTATGCACACAGCGCTGGCGGTGCTCTGACTCGCCAGAAATACACGAAATTAATTCATTTAGGCATAAACGATAAAAAAAATTAAGAAAACAAATATAAATTACCGCATTGGTTAAAACGAATGGAAAAAAAAACAAAATCGACATTTGAAAAGCAATTTATGTAATTTATTTTAATTAAATTTTTTGTATCATTTTATAGCAACAATTTGTATGTATTGTGTTAAGGGTTTTGTTTGAAACAACTTTAATTTGCAGTGCCAAAATATATTTAGTTAATTTTAATGTTTATAATTTTTTATATACAAAAAATAGACAGTCGTATGTTTTTTTTATAAACACAACTACTTGCAAAAGCTTAGCAATTGCTTTTGTCTAGTATACAATGTAATTACAAGACCATAAGTTAATTTTTGTAACCCCGCTGCGCTATTTAAGCAATATAAATCTAATTTCATTGCTTTTATAGTAGCTTTTTTTTAATGTATATTTGTTTAAAGCATTAATGGCTTTTATATACTAACAAACTAAAAAAACAAAACTTAGACCACATATACACAAAACAAAAAGATAAATAATTAAAACTTAAACGAAACTACGAACTTAGCAACTTAGCACTTAAAAAAAAAATGAAAAAAACATTTATATATAAACAATATTTTGTACAAGGCCTTAATTAGTAAAGTCAGCAATAATAAAAAATAAGTTGAAATCACTAATAAAAAACGTTATATGCATTTTTTGCATTTGTTTGATGGAGAGCGTTGTAAAGTTGGTAACAGAAGTGAGAAGTTTGGGCTGGAGTTAAAGTCTCAAACAACTGGTATTAATGCGCAAAGCAATGCCGTTTAAATTAGCTTTCTAGCTTCATTCGTTCAAAAGTTATGTTTCAAATAATAATCGCAGCCGAATATTTAAAATAAAAAAACGTTGCATACTTTTAGTTGCTGCTTTTAAAGGTAGCTGCTGCGATTGCTGTGCGCCTAGTAACTCGGTGGCAGTTACTTCATCATTTTACCTAGAGCAGTCAGAATCTTTTGTGTACCTTATGGTTTATCGATAACACTCTATAGTGATTTATCGCTAAACGATTATGGCAATTAACGATTACACAAAGTCGCTTCAAAAGTGCATGCATCGGCTTTATAGTTAATTTGTGCTGCGCCCAGTTATTCGTTACCAGGCCAGCAGTTTCATCAGCAAGTAACTCAGTTCAAAAAATTCACTAAAATTATGCAGCACTTTTTTTCGTGTTTGTACAATTTAAATGCATAACTTTTCAACTGAAGCCGCGTTTAAATATGGCTTGTCGAAATAATATAAAAATGTTTAAGCTAGATTTTGACAGATACTTTTGAATTTATAACGTTATTAACATATTATATATAGCAGTTTCCTGGAAGTTCTTGTGACAGTGTGCTACATTTTCTACTTGTTTTTTAAGCTTAAATAGCTTTTCTTTTGCAAAATTCCAAACACGTTTCTATTTTTTTATATTTCTTTTCATTTATTTAAATTTTTAAGTCTTTTGCATTATCATATACATATCGTTTGTTTTCATATATTTCATACACATTTCGCTTGTTTGCATACATATTTTAATTATAAATTTTAGGTTTTTGGGTAGTTTTGGCTCTATAAATATGAATAACTAAATGCTAGTTGCTTTTAAGTTAATATTCTTGGTAGTATATACACACACGCTTTATATGCATATACTTGTTTTTTAGTTTTGGGATAAAGAAATACATAATATACATAGCGCGTACTGCTTAACGTAACTTGTTAGTAATAAATTTACTTTGATATATATATATATATATATTTGATATATATCAAATAGAGGTTTAGTTCATAAAAAAAATACTAGTAAAGTGGCTAGCACAGCACACAAAACAGCTGCACAATTCATAATACTCTATGCTTTATCTATATATAGAAATGCCAACTGTTTTGCAGGATATGCATATAAATTCCAAATGTCATGAATTTATAAATAGAGCCGCCTTACAAAAATCTTGGTGTTTCGTTTTGGAGTAGGTTCAAGTTATAGCATAACATGTTTATGCAAAAGTTTAGCTAAAGTATTTGAAAAATATAATATATACAATTAGTTTTGAAAACCTTATTAAGTTTGTAGAAAAAAATGATTAGACAAAATATTATTATATATACGTTATACATTAAGATTAGCAAAGAACGAAGGAACATTTAAGAATTAACTATGTTGTTAGGTGTTTGTGTTTTTTTCAAAAAATGGCGTTCGGTTCGTTTCGATTCGGATTATACAATATACAATTCTTTTGTAATATGTAACTCGCCCAAAGAACTTGCATAGAAGAAAGAATTTAATTTACAAAAGAGCAGCTGGTCCATTTAGCTTAGTGGCAGCTTAGACCTCTGTAGAGCGTGAGTTATCGTCGGAACGTGAGGCCTTACGCTCTCTGCCTGGTATGCGACCTGTGAGTATTGGTCCGGGCTGGGCCTGCACTTGCGCCTGAGCAGCTTGTTGTTGCTGCTGTTGCTGATGTTGTTGGTGCAGCATTTGCTGCTGCTGCAACATAAAGGCCGCCTGCGATTGCTGCACAAAGTTGGCGTGGGTGTAGGCCTGCATGCCGGGCGCGGCATAAACATTACCGGGCGTGGCTACAGCCGAAGTGGTGGGCAGATTGAAACGCAGCTTTGCTGCTGCAGCAGCATTGGCAGCTGCTGCTATAGCGGCTGCATTCTCACGCGACGCGCTAGAGGTGGTCGTCGACTGAAAGGAAATGGACATGCCGCTGTCTAGGCTGCCCACGCTGCCACGTCGCTGCGGTTTTTCATTACCAACTGTAAATGCATTTATAAGTAAAATTAGTTTCCAAATTCACAAATATGTTCATTGTTATATTTGCTCACTTACATTGCTCGTGCATGTCCAGTAGACTGTTGCTGAGCGCGCTGCGCTTTAGCTGCTGTGAGGAGTCCGCCGAGTTGGGTGCTTGTTCGCCCGCTGCTTGCTGACCTGGTTGATAGGGACATGGACACACTTCCACATCGGCTACGCCACTATCTCTATTTTCAGCATTACCAGGCGCACGATTGCGCGCCGATTTTTGCCTTTCGAGTTCTGCCTCTATGCGCAATGACTCCATCTCATCCATTTCGCTAATACTCTCTTTGAGATCTTCGGCAAACTTGCAGCGATCATGCTCGTTGCGTGCATTAAACGTTATCAATATTTTGCCATCCACCTTCTGTGATAGCTGTATGCAAAATGGATAATTAGGCATATCCAGCAGCGTAACAACCGTGCCGCAAAGTGGAAAACTATTGCGAAATGTGTAGGTGACAGAGGTTTTCTTTTTGCTAAAAATCTTGGTAATGACCAGCAGATCATTAAAGAGAAACACCTCGCGCTGATGCACGCCGGGTCGTTCCTTTTTATTTACATCGGGTATTTCGTACAGGCGGCAATAGCAGACTAAGCGGCGATGAGGCAGCGCCAAATTGGGTTTTTTGCCTACAATGGTGGCCTGCACCTTCATGACTTGTGTAACATGATCACTGCCGGGTTTGAATTCATCTGACTTGACGCGATCATAGATGCCCGACAGCATGTCCTTGTCTATATCGTGACAGTCATCAATGCCGCGCAGGTTCTTGATAAAGTCTTCAACGCGCATGCGACGCTCTGGCTTCAAATTAGGCGTATGCAAGTCCGTGTTGAGCATGATAATAGCGAATGCCAAGACAAATATCTGCAAGACAAGCTCCAACAATTATCCTTTGTACAAAATAAACTTTATATAAATGCTTACCGTATCGGAGGACCTCAGCCGTGCCACTATATCCGCATTACATTCACAATAACGCTGCGAGAATACCTCCATTAGTCGCTCAATCTTTTGCGCCTCGCCTGGCATGCGGAAGTAGGCTTGGAATTTACGCAAAGCTACATCCACTTGTCGGCCGGACAAGTCCAGTTCCATGGCAAAACAGCTCAACACGGCCATATTGAATTGATTTTGCAAATTTCCCAAGTATTCGCCAATCATCTGCCGTGACAGACCCTTGCGTGTGATCAGAAAACGCGCTACTCCTTGTGGCGTGTTCTCCAAGAAACCGCGTCTTATTAAATACGTTATGCCTTTTTCTGGTTTCTTATTAAACAAATTCAAGCCAACACGATATTGACGTTTGCGAATGGTCTCGGACATTTTATAGTTCTGAGCTACGCCAGCCGCAGCTGCGCCTGCATTCATTTGCTGCTGTTCGTGTTGCTGTTGCTCATGCTGTTCGTATTGTGCGGCGCTGGTGTGCGAAGAAATTGCATGATCGTCTGCAGGTGGCACGCCACCCACAGCTGTGGCTGCAGCCACGGCAGCCTGCATTTGCGCTGAGTAAACAGCTGCCGCCGAGTCTGAGGAGTGTGTCGAAAACTGTTGTGAGCTGTTTAGAGCTGTGCCACGCTTCCAAGTGTGCGGCGAGTTGGAGCGATCTGAGCCCAAGTCGCTGTTTATGTTGCGTTCCATTGAAGTGGCGCTGGAATCTGAGCCGGAGCTTTGCACAGATGTAAGACTACCATTTTCGGCGGTCTTGCAAAGTCCATTGGTGCGCAGCATAGATGGTGGCGGTGGTGTTTGGCGTTGCAGCATCATGAGTTGACTCTGTTGTTGTGCTGTAATGGAGCTGGTGCGTTTGGGCACCTCCGGCGGCACCTTCTTGCTGCAGTTACTCGGTGTGGGCGTGGTTGAGCCACCCTTTGGTCGCATATAAATCTGTGCCGCTGAATAGTACGGTGTATGCGGTGATGTGCCACTGATGTTGACCCAAGAGGCGTTCAACGAGCTGTCTAACTGCGAGCTGGTCGTGGAGCTGGCATAGCTCAAATCATGTGGTGAGGCATGATAGCTGGTATAGTAGGCGGCCTGTCCAGCGGCGCCCAGCATGCTGCTCTGTGCATTATAGTAATGCGGCTCAGCCGCGTGCAACAAATTCACGTGCGGATGCGAGGCCATGACCGTTGCGGCATTCGAGCTGCCTATGGATACAGGAGAGGCGCCTGCAAGTTAAGTCACATTGTCAATGACGAAATTGATAAGCGTTGCGTTTGTATGACTCACCTGACTGACTGCGCGGTATGGGACTACAGTCCATTTGACGGCGCTCGCGCATGGACAAAGAACGGGTGGGTGGCGTACGTGATAGCCCTGGTGAGGCACAGGCTGCGCCACCGGGTGGTCCAGCCATAATGGTAACGCGTGGCTGATGCTGTTGTGACTGATGCTGCAGCTGTTGTTGCTGCTGCTGCTGCTGTTGTTGCTGTTGTTCCAGCTGAGATTCTGTGGCGCTGCCATACGCAGATGACAGCGATGCATTGGCGGAGTTGCTCTCCTCCAAATTCGTAGATGTGACTACCATGCGCCGACTTAGACGCTTCTCTGCTTTGGCCATGGCTGTAATCGAGGCAAACTTCTTAACCATCATATAATGGCGAAAAGCGCGTTGTATGGTCACTGCGGCATTGCGTGCTCTAACACCGCCGTATTTGCGCTCCAACAACTCGATCTGTTTCTCGAGCAGATCTTGGGAAAGCTCGTAGCTGTAAGAAAAAAATCGTTAAGCTTGTTTAGCACTAAATCAAAAAACAATGCGCACGGATGATGACGACGCGTGTTTGCCACAGACATTTGCAAATAACTGTTGCCATTTTATCTAGCTGTGTTGCCCCCGAGCTGCTCAACTGTCGCCAGAACCCGGCTGCTCTTCCTCCCAAGTCCCATAACAATGTGTACATTTTTTTTTGTTAATATTCTTAGCGATAAGATAGCCCGCCTAAGGCAGTCATTCGACCGTATCTTGGCAATACACAAAACAAAATTTCATCGCACAGCTATCGACCTGATTAAATTGTTTCGGTGACTATTATAACTTAGTACCAAGAAGTAGGGGGGAGCTGCCGCACGGGAGAGATTACTATTTTAAATTTGCCTACTACTGCCGTTATGCGACATTTTAAAATTTTTTAATTTGCGCATTTCAAGAAATTTCCTCGTTATGAAAAAGATATATGAAGTAACAGCTGTTACGGAGACATTGGCGTCATACGTTATCGCTATATCATGGGAGCACAGCACAGCTGCGCATACAACTTAAGTAAACCCCAAAAACTTTCAATGCATGTGCATTGGAATGTCATATCAAAGCTACAAAATAGCTTGACTTTTTATTTGTTTTTTTTTACTTGGCTTATTTGATTTGACTTTGCGAACGTCTCTCTCTTTGTTTTTAGGCACCCTAAAACCATAAAAAAATATTATTGTTAACAAGGTACACGACCTTTGGTTTTATTAAATTTGCACCTAATTTTTGAAACTTGGAAATAAGTGTACAAGGCGCAGTTAATTCAATTAAATCTTTTGAAAAATAAAAGATTTCTGCATAAAAACTTGTTCGTTCTCACAGCTATTCTGCTTTTGTTAAACTTTTCAAATTTATAGATTATCTTAGAATTAAAGTTTTAGTATCAATAATTAGTTTCAGCTCTGTGCTAGCCTTCAAACTCAAAATGCAATTCTTTACATTATTATTATTTTTGAGCTTTTACAGAAAAATTTTGTGTTTTCATGATTTCTATTTTATGCATTTCCCAAAAACCCAAATGGTAAACAATACTCGTGTTTAAAATTTGTGTTTTAAAACGAACTACATTTTTAACCTTTAAAGAGTTCTATTCTCTACTAGCAATCTTTCAAAGTCAAAGCATTATACTTCACACATTACAAAGTTGAGCTTTCAAAGCATTATGTTGAATTTCATAATTTATACTTTACGTTTTTCCCAACAGTAAAGACGAAGCTGGCCTTTAAACTCAAAGCACTTCTCAAGAATTTTTTAAAAAGACAAAGTAAATACAAAAAAATCCCTATAAAGGCTGCATACTACTATTGCGAAACTTAACTTTTGTGTGCAAGATATTAATAACCAAATTTCGTAACCATAAAGAACTTAAAACGAATCTACGATTATCTGTTTTCTTTTTTTTTCGACTTTCAATCCAAAACTTAGTATCTATAATCTCTCACGGCAAAAACCTATTGAACAACCCGTTCGTTTCGTCTAAGGCGCATTTTTCCAATATTTATTCATAAAGCTCTTATCTATGTAAACCCTATATATCAAATGTTATGACAAATTACCAGCACACATTGAACAAAGTCCAAAACCATTTGTTTAAATATAAGGAATATTTATAAGTTTATATTAGTTACTTACGCCGATTGAGCTCGTGTGCGTTTGAGCACATCGTTGCCATTCCTTATGGAGTTCTTTTTGTGCAGATTCTGTTGCATGGCTGCGGCAGATGAGGCGCCACCCATGCCGCCCATGCCAGTACCCACACCGCTGCCTGCAATAACCACAGCACCACCATGATGATGGTGATGATGATGGCCATGCAGCAGATGTTGATGATGATGATAATGGCTGCCTGGTTGTGCATTGGACGCCACCAAACCGCCAGCATGTTGTATATAGTGACCTTGATGCAGCAACTGTTGTTGTTGCTGTTGCTGCTGCTGATGGCACGTTGGATACTGTTGAATCTGATAGATCATTTGGGGATGCTGTTGCGCAGGATAATTAATGGCAGCGGCGGCATTATGCGCTCCTGGTGCATAATGATTCTGCAAATAAACATAACCGCCTACGCTGTTGCTGTCGGTGGAGTTATTGGAACCCCCTGTAGGACCAGCCAGTTCATATTGTGTAGAACCGCTGCGTTCTAGGCTTTTCTGGGGAAAGCTGCAAGCAAAAGATGAAAAGGGTGTATGTTAGTTATAGTGAAAATTAGACAGACTTAAAGCTAAAGCAGGTCACTATTAAGCAGACTAGAAGAGTTTCTTTGCCTACCTTTCGCCAATTATAAAACCCGATATGCAAATAATCATGTTTGTTGCTTTTTTTGGAATTTCGCATACAAAAGTTTTCTTTCTATATGACAGCAAGACAATTTGCCATTTGTTTCGGTTTAGTTTATAACAAACTTAAAAAATATAATAAACACAACGATGGGACAAGGGAGGACAGCACGAAAAACACGATTTCTATAAAAGTATCTATGCTAATTAGAATTAGTGTTATATTCCATTGGTCGCACCAATGGCGGAAGCACAAGACTGGCACTGGCACTGGCACTGGGTATACCGATCACGTCTTTACCACGCAACGCTTGCGTTTGAACTAAACCGAGTGTTCGGTAAGTGTGGCCCAATGTGCCACTACTTTCGGAAGCGCTGCTCCGAGCTCGACTCTGCGTCGGCGTACCAAAAACGTGTTTCGCATGGCTCATTAGTGTCACTGTGTTGTGTGCGCGAGCGTGTGTGTATCCGTATGCTACCCACACACACACACACGCACACAGTCAAAACCCACACCAATCATGAGCACCACACCAGCCTAACAATACAAAATGCATCTGTTTTGTTGTCCCTGGTTCATCCAAAGAGCAGACAGACAATTGCAACCCCTAGACAATATAAAAATGAAAAAAAAAATTCGGCTAAAAAAAATGCTTAGTGTTAAAGGATCTTCGTTGGGTACATACACAACGAGCCCTATACAAAAGCAGGGATAATATAGTGACATATGGCATTGAAGCAACTGAGGCAGAGCGAAGGAAGCGATTAGCTTACGATGACAAACATGGAAATATGAGGTGTAAATATAACAAACACGAAGTGTTCTTTGTTTATTTGAGATTCTAATTTTAGTTATATAAGTACACCAAGTGCTAGAATTCCTCTTCGGCTTCACTCAATGGATTCGTACCGCATTGGTTTAAGTTAAAATGTTCGCGTTGCTTTTCATAATAATATTTGAGCTCAAATAATTTATTTCATACAATTTTATAGAAATTAAAATTATTGGAGTGCACACTCTGACGCTTTGAATTATTAAAAAAATAAATTTTATTCTGCTTGACTTTGCTATCATCGCTTCAAAGTGTTGGAGATATCTCTATTAATAGCTGTAGGAAGAGAACATACCTGCGGTTATTTGCTAGTTATGCCAGTGTTGCAGGATGAAATCAAAACATAGATCTTCAGATTCAGAGGTACGCTAGCATACGCCTGACATACTACTAACAAAAAAAATGAGCAACACCAGACTGCATTTAAGTTCAATAAAAAACCTTTATCATAATCATTTAATATACAAAACAACTTCATAGTATTCAAAAATACTTTGGTTTTCGCAGAAATAATAGGAAGTACACACCAAATCAAAGACTTAAAGTTCAGGTAGTAAAGTAAACATATGTCTACTTGTTAATTTGTTTCATTAGCTAAATTTCCTTCGATTGGTTATATTCTTGCATCGAATTCGAATTTCATCGTGACTCACGAGAATCAGTAAGCATTTTTGCTTTGGAAGCTATTGGCCTACAAAGTTTAAAAAAGTGTTTACAAACAGACCATTTAATGTTGTTTTTTAAATAAATTTCCTTTGATTGGCTTCGACATCGAATTCAGAATTTGTCGTAATCAACTAGAATCAGCATTATTAATCGAACCAACGAGAAACTCTCTAAGCGAAGGATACAAAGCGTTGATAAGCAAACTGAACTTTGTGCTGATTCCCTAATTTCCCTTCAAATTCAGACGATAAAAACTTAAATAAAGTAATTACATAAATATTCTTAACTTCTAAATATTTTTCTTAAATTAGTATATATTATTTTGTTACTAATAAGCAAAATTAATTAAAAAATAATTGTCAACTCGCAAAACATGCTCAAAATTGCTAAAATGCTTGCTTAATTATTTTTCAAAGGTGTTTAAGAATTCGCTTGTGCATCCTCACAGAAATACTTTCTTAAACGAATTCGCATAAATACTGAAAAACTCAAAGAAATTACAACGCAACAGTGCAACTAAATTCTGAAAAATTCCATAGGCCTAATAAGTTCCAGACATGGCTCAATTGGCAAGAGGATTCAACAGGCAGCCTTGCCTTACAGCATTAACATTCACTTTATGAGCGAGCACACTGAGCAGCTGCATTTTTGCACCTAAACCTTACGAGCGCTACAACTACAAAACAATAAAGAAAAAACAGGATTGAAGGATAACCAGTGAAAAGACCAACACAACGATACACAGCTCACAATACGATTTTGTTAAGCCATCATCCTGGGGAGTTCTTGCACCTGGCGTGCTTGGTTTTAAGGACAATAAACAGCTATAGCAGCAGCAGCAGCAGCAGCAGTCCAAGCAGGTAGTTTCTTCAAAACTATCCGTGCGTAAATGTAACCAACGCGTTTGGCCGCGCTCTTTTACGCCGCTGCAACCTCTTGCTCCAACAAACTGATTTAAGTGCCCCTGCCCGCAAGAGAGTGCCTCTGTACATGTCCTGCTTTAAAAATCGAAACTTGTTGAGAAAAACATCTGCCACACGCCGCTTGTCTGCGTGCTCTAATTGTTTGCCTTTGCACATGTGCACAGCTGTTTTTATTTTGTGCCGCAGATACTTTGTAAACAAGTATCGCGTAGTTTACGCGAGTATCTTGTATCTGGCTGCTGCATTAACCGCGAGCCAAATGCATTCACTTCCTTGCCTCTTTAATATGCAACAAGTGTCGCTTTACTTTATACACTATTTGAATTGGCGTGACCTGGTGCCGTTGCTTAGGGGAATACTCTGGGCGGGGGTGAGGTACAATTCTGAGTTTACATATCCGAGTCGGCCGCTTTCAAAACGTAATTATTATTGATTTTACATTAGTTTTTGTAGGCTTATCGTTGTGTTGCCTTTACTCTGCACACACACAAACATAATCATTATGTACATATCAGCTACATACATAGTTGTCTGGGTCGGGGAAAGTTTAATTATATCTATGTACATTGTATTTTTATGTAAAAGTAAATACTTTGTAATTGGTTCTCCAAGTCGGTAGAGCAATGTGTATAGATATTTTGATTAATTAATTATTACGTTGTTGCGTTAGTACGCTGATTTTGGTTTGCAAAGTAAAAGTTGTGCAAATTTATTTTACAAAATATTATACTACTTTTTCTATATTAGGAAAAAAGTATAATAAACATACTTAGAAAGTTTTCAGAAGATTCCTTAATTCCAAGACTTAAAGCTATCTCAATAATCACATTTGAAAGACATTGGCAGGCAACAAAACCGTTTGATACAACAATTATTAAGTAATATGCATTAAACAAATTTTGCTTTGTATTATTATTAACGCCAGTTTTTTGAAAGCGAAAGAAAATCAATTATTTATGATTGCAAACCATAAATATGTCACAAAATACAAACATATGATGCAATACAAATTATAAATTAAATTGAGTATTTGCATTTTTTATTTCAATTGCAATCATAAGTAAATCTATTATACAACATTTTAAAATGTGCTTAAAATGCAAATAAGCAATTTAAGTTAATAAGTTGGTCAATTAACAGCAGCAAACGTCTTATTAACATTTAAAAGAGGCGCTGTTGACTAACATAGCGTTTTAAACATAAAAAGCTGCCAAAAAGTATGCAACATAAAAATGCAAGCACGTATGTTAACATTTTGAAGCATACTGTTAAAAAGCTGTTAAATGCAACAGAATTAACATTTTAATCTGCTGAACTGTACCGAAGCATACTCAATTTATATTTTATTTTTAAAATAACAATATTATTTACAAACTAACCACTTACAATAGGAAAGAAAGCACTGGATTTGTAAGCCTTTGACGTTTACGTGACGAAGGATGTAAAAACAATATAACACTTTGCATGAACATTGGCAGCCAAGAGACAGTGGGTGAGCCCAAGAATAGTTTTATGCAAATCCTGTCCCATAAGTACATTTACTACTACTACCACCACTCAAAGCATGCAACTTAATGCTATGCTTAAGCCTTCCATGTATTTGAACTTTCTTTCTGTCTAAAAGATCCTAGCCGCTCGAGGTTTTACTAGGTTGGTCATGCAATGCAACACTCTCTTCCACACGTTGAACACGAATTTGTTGTATCATTATGATTTGTAATAAATTTTGCCAAATCCAATGTTCTGTAAGTTTGTTTTTTTGAGCTAATGCATAAATATTTAAAAAAAAACATGTATGTTGTAATAAAAAAAAAGATAAACAATTATTTTAATAATAAAACCTATACATATAGACCCTAAGCCAGAAGAGAAATAGACTTCGCAGACCAGCAGCAATATCGTGTTTTATTTTTTTGGAGATTTTACTAAATATATTTGATTTGGTTGGTTAAATTTTCCAAATGTGTCCAAATTTTTTCCATGTGGTATATGGGAAAGAATCAGCAAAGAAGCCGGTCGTATGGTACAAGTAGAACTAGATCTAGTCAAATACAAGCAACCTTACCATCATATTAAGTCTGGGGCACAACTTTAATACGCAGACTAGATTGCCAAAAGATCCGTGGTTGTGACTTATTGCCGGGCTTGTTGAAAGACCAGGGATCATAGAATAAATAGCTTGGACAAATGTTTAAGCCCCAAATTCGAGCCCAAAATGGTTTTAAAAGTATTTTAACTTCATGTTTAAAGTTGTAACTGCTGGACATTAGCGAGTTTAAAGTAAAAGACTAAAACATTAATTGCAACATATAGTTTACAATGATTTGAATGGTTACATTATAATATAATCTGTGTATTACAATCGATGTATATATGACAATCGAAAATACTACATTCAGCTTTTCATAACAATTTATTAGCCTTTTCGTATAATTCACATAACCAGCTTCATGACTCAAACATCGACGATTAACCTTTAGCAGTGAACTTCACATTTATAGATTGACATCATCAGGCGATGATAAGTGATCGTTACCCTTAACAATAATGTATTTCCTACTACAATTATATATTAGTTTGGTTGTGTTTCAGAATTTGTTTAATATACTTTACGAGTTGCGAATGTTTTTTAGAAAACTTTATGGAAAGTCGAACACTGGCTGTTCTGTCTGTTTCTCAACTAACTGCTCCGGTATTTTCCATCATGTTTGATTTTCCATCGTGTTTGTTTATCTAAATATCTACGGCTAACTTGTAAGTCAAAGCGACTAATTGTACTCTTGATTTGGTGAATTAGCTATTTTTTACGAATAATTGCATTTTAAACATTAGGACATGACAATTTTTGATATTTCTAACTAGAAATTTTTCAAAGATAATACGTCTATTACATGAAATGAAATTTTCTTTTCATTTGTAAAACTTAAGAGGTTGGCTTTGTATATCTAAGATTGCGGTTCGTCTAACGTTTATAGTACTACCAGATTCTATGCTTTTCCCATAATATGCTGCAGAAATCTAAAAAACTTGTTTTTGATGAAGAATATTTTCAGTAGGCAGTTGTAGCACACAATTATGAACCGAATTGGCCGAAACCGAGGCCTTTAAGGTGTGCAAATCTTGACAAAGCAGCCAATTCGGTATTCATAAATGACAATAAAATTTGCTTTTTTCGAGTTTCTCACCTAATGTTAACCTTATGCCTGACACAGATAACAATAAAATTTGAGAAATGGGAAATGATAATCTATCTCTCAGTTAAAACAAATCGTCAAATGCACATTTATTGACGTTGTTTTTTCATTCTCTTTTTTCAATAAGGCCAATAAAACGAATTGACCGGTTTTATACAAACGCCAAAGATAAGCACAATTGATAAGAATAACCCCAGAACGATAAGTATGCGCCATAACAGCCCATTACCAGTAGCTGGCACACATTGCTAAACAAAACTGACATTGGCTTTGGGACCTTGTTGCTGACGTTGTCGTTGCGGTGGCTTACCTGACGGCCGTCACATGGTGTGAGGTGTGCGTATGCGTCTCCTTGTGGCGCGTCGACAGACTAACAACGGTCACGTGCCGCGTAGCTGTGCGTACCACACGCCGCACGCGACTACGTCCATCGCCCACAACAACAACTATAGGCGGAGGTTTTTCACTGTCGTATTGTAAAAAGGATTCCGAGTTGTTGGAGGAGCTGCTGCAATCCGATGGCAGCTTACGCTGCTTTTCACAAAAACTGGTCTTGGACATGACCACAGCTCTTTATTGACATTTACGTATTGCACAGAGAGCTTTCTATGATTATTGTTTTTACAAAATAAAACGTCTTGTTTTCTACTGCCTGAAGCACTTTCGCCTTTGAACGAGTGTCTGGTGGGACGCGGGGGGGTCTCTTGTATAATAGCAGAATACAGAATGAATGGGAACTTTGGGACCCCTCACTGCGTCGTTTTCATTATTTTCTTTTCGAATTGTTCGTATTGTTTATATGTGGCTTTTGTTTTGATTCCCATTTGCTTTCGTTTATTCATTTGCAAATTGATTTCTTGTTGATTTTCTTGCATTTTTTTATTAATAATTTATTTATTGTTATAGATTTGTTTATGTTGATAAAGGGAGTGTGTGAGTGTGTGCGGGTTTGGATTTGGGTTCGTATGTTTTGATTTCTTTGCAATTTTATCTTTGGTTTTGATTTTGAATGTTTATAAGTTTCCTTCACTGCGCGTCTACATTTTGTGTGCGTTCACTTTGGATTGCTGTTTTTGGAGATAATAAATATGGCATTTTAGCTAAACACGTAATATGATATAATGCTGTGACCCACTAGTTATTTTTTTAAATGTAAATTTTTTATTACGCATACGCCCCATATGCACGACAAAGAATTGCTTTTTTTTACTTTCATAGAATTTACTCGACGTACTCGTAACAACAACAGCGCCAAAAGCGCAAATTTAGAACAACTACAACTACATGTGGCAATAGTCATGACAAACGCGCTTTAATTGTGAACGCCCTTCAGTTCTCATGCGTACCAGGCCTGAATTGAGCGAGCGGGCATAAAAACAAAAATAATTCTATAAAACTGGTGTAATAAAATTATTTTTTATTTTAATACTCTTGCAGCGGCTATATGCGCATTTATATAAAGATTATTGTTGGATAAGCTAGCTAGTTTATAAACTGCTTGAAAACTGCTTATTCAGTCAGCAAGCAGTAGTATTTAATTATAATATTTTTAGAAAACATTATGCAGCTTTGTTTTAATAACTAAAAATTATAAAAGTTCACAGATAATAGCTACGATTTTTGCCCAAATCTTTCAACTTTAAGTGTATTTTGAAATGACTGCTTTAAATTCAAAGTTTTTTTTTTTTAAATTTATTTTTTTAGCTTTGTTTTATGTATGTTCGCCTGTATGGTTCAGTTTAAAATGTTTATGAGCAATTTACGCCAAAATGTCAACGAGAGCAACGGCAATAATGAAAGCGTTAAACATTTTGCAAATGTTGACCAAAGTTTTGAATAGCAGCGAGTGTCGGGCCCTCAGTTAGGCGCTAATAAACGCCAAATAGGAGCAAGTCACTTGCAAAATGTTTTGCATATAAAGAGCGCAAGACACGCGACAAAAGACAGACCATAGACAGTTGCAAAGTATATGTAAATACAAATAATATATATGTATATACAAGAGATACTTTTATATAGCATTTAATATGCAATCAGCCGTTTTTTGGGTCAGCGATCGCTTGACAAGTAAGAGTTGACGGGCAGCAACTAGAAATTAAATGAAGCCAACGAGGCGACAACAACAAAAGCAAACTGGACAGACGACAGCAAAAACAAGACATATATATATATATATATATATATATATATATATATATATATATGTATACTATATAGTATCTGGCATATGGAAATGAATTATGTGTGACACGATTGCGCCGCAGCACGTTCGACAAGAGACAATTGATTTTTGGCACCCGGCAGTTGCAACTTTGTTATAGCTTTGATTGCTACATGTTGCGTTTCCGATCAGTCATGCCGGGAAAGTCTCGTCAATCTTGGACAGATGCCAGCTGTCTGAACAGACAGTGCGTATGCGTACTACATATTTTATATGGTTGTGTTTGTGCTACACATAAGAGCGTGCGGGTGGCATAGCTAGCTAAGTTGCCGGCCAGCTGACCTGCTCCACTTTTATCACAATAAATTTTTCGTTTTCATCTTGATCATAAATCATATAAAAATATTTGGCAACTGGCATAGTTTGAAATCTTAATGGAGAAGGCGTGAGAATTAAATATGCTAAACTTTTTCAATTTTATAAAATATGAAGGATTTCTTGAAGCTATCATTGCTTAAAATCTGTTTTGCATTTTTTACACTTGGCTGAAGAAACATTAATTAAAGTGTCACAATATTCTAAAGAATAGTTTACAAACAAGTGTGAGATCATAATTGAACAAAACTTTGAAGAGTTGGTATAACTTATTCAACTTTTTTCCAAAGATTTTTATAGCGCAAAGAACTGGTTTCATTGCATATATGGCAGTTATATAAAATAGTAAAACAATTTTGAACAAACTTCACACAAATGTTTTGACTAAAATGAAATAAAAATAACATAAATATTGGTCTTGAGAACAAATATTGAAAATTTTGAAAATTTGAGAAATAACTTGATTGAGCATAAAGTCAAAGTTAAAAAGCAAAATATGCAGACAAAAAACGTGAGAGCAATAAAAGTGTTATAATTGGTGCACTTGTTTAATGAAAAGTTAGTTATTAAATCTCAAATCAAATCAAAGCTAAACAAAAACTTATTATTAATACAGCTTATTTTCGCTCTAAGTCCCTTAGAAGTTATAAGCATTTGAAAGTTGAAAAAAGTTTTGAATAATAAAACTTATTTTCTGCAACTTTTAGGATTTATGGACATTCATACTTCACAACAACTTTATTATGTACTGAGAAAAATTTTTTTTTTATAATTTGCCTCAAATTCACATAATAGTTATTCAAATAAACCCAACTAAGTTCAATTTATGCAAATAACTTTATGAATATTCTTTTGCTTATATTACACAGTAACTCCCACACGCTGAACCAAAAAGCCCAAGCCCGGACGTATGAAAAAAATAATGCGCGTGAAAATTAAAATATAGAAAGGGAATTAGTTTTTGATAGCTTAAAGCTATGTAAATTTCTGGGGAAACAACTAACACGACAGACAAATGCCCCCACACTTTCTTTCATAAATCTTCAGCCCAAAGAAAAAAAAAAGTTCAAGAACCTCGCGAAACAGTCATACATATTTATGTATAAACATAAAAACAAGAGACAATTCAAAAAAAACAATACATTGAAAGAGCAGTCAAGTGAAGTGTCTGTCTTTTTAGCGTCAACTTGCTGAAATTAATCGTTTATGGCTTTATAAAGCTGAATACACTCAGTTCTGATATACTTGTGACAATTGGCGTTGTGTATCTTCTGACGCAACGTTGTTGCTTCGAAAATTTTTGGAACACGAAAAAGCTGTTTAACTTACTAAATGGATTTCGCTGTCATATAAATGATAATCTGACCGGGCGGGCATACAGCCTTGATTGAAATAGAGCTACAGCACACAACTGGGGCTACAGCACACTTACATGGAACATACTGCAGTACAAGTTAATATAGTATTGGCCATGGCCAAAAGCAAGTCGCCTACTACAAAAGCTGTTCGCCATTCAGTAAAATCTATGTACCTGTGCATGTATATAAACAGAATCTCAGCATATTAATATACTATAGAGTATGTTTGCACTGTTTGCTACAAGTCGGGAGTTCTAAGCTTTATGTGACGACAGTTGTGTTTTTATTGCTGCCAAAAACCCACTCGCTATTGATCACGACAACAGTCCAACCATATAGTATACATAATGTATTACACTCTATATATGTATCTGTAGAGATATATTATTTATCGTGCTGCTTGTTTTATGACTAGCAAGCAGTGAATAGAAACAAACACATGAATAGTCAGTCAGTCACCAAACAGATTTCAGCACAAAAACTAAAAGCTTGAGCTAAAAGTGTCTAACTTGTTTTTAATGCTTCGACAAAATTCGTGGAAAGAATTGCAATTTCGTTAGACAAGTTTTTTCGTATGCTTTAAATGTACTCTTTAGTAGTGTACTGTGAATTTTTTAAAACTATTTTAGTTTCCAGAATGGAAGTATGAGAAAATATTTTCTCATGATCACGATATTTTTTTCTACGTGGGCAAAAAACTTTCCGAAATCAGGCGGCTCCAGGGATGATATCTAAAATCGGTCCAAATTCAGAGGTTAAGTTAAGTCTGGGTTGCTTAGCGAATCTCACAGCGTAGCAGCCAACCATGGCTGATATGCAAGTCTCTATAAATTACTGTCTTTGCGAAATGAAGAGTTAAAAGGCAAAACACTCCAGTCAAATCCGAAGAAGCTTATGAGGCTGAATCGGCCACGTACTACGTAAACAATGCAATGACCAAACAAGCAAAGCCATCGACTGAAGCCTACAAGGAAGCCGAAGGAACACGAAGAGGAAGACCAGCAAACAACTGGAGGCGACTGCAAGATCCATAAATGCATTTAACGTGGCTAAGCTGGAGCGGAGTTAAAAGACCCCTTTCCCGAGTTTCTCGAATGAATCGTATAATTCCGAATAGTCTTGGCAAGCATTTCCGACGCATGAGATAGAAATCGAAAACTATTCCAAGTATTTATGATCGGACATGTTTTGTTAATCGGCATATCCCTGTGGTTTTATGTCACTACCAGTTGTACTTTTTTAAAAGTTTGGTGAAGTGATTTATTGAATAAACTTTAGAAGTATTAAATTAACAAAACTATAAATTTAAAAATTAATTAAAAATATATCTCTTAGAATTTGTATAAGTCGAATAAAATTTTCCATTTACGTTGCAGCAAAGTTCGAGACTGTTTGGGCTAAACACTTAAACAACAACAATTAATGCAATTTCTATAAGCAAATTTGCAGCTTATCAAGGAAAAGTTATTTGCAAACAAATACACCTCGCATGTAAGAGAGCAATATTTCGAGCTCTTTGAAAAGTTCTAGAGATGACGGATACGGTTTGAATAACTAATAAGCATCGTTACACAGCAGTCACACGTACTGCCAGATACATTTGCTGTTGCTTATCTCGTCAAACCTTATATCATTAGTAACGCTGCACGAAACCCGAAGTTTTGCAAATACGAATTTAAACAATTTATGCAAGTTTAACAAAAATTGAATGCAGTTCCGCTATTACTTTTAAATCAACTCAAGCAGTAAGCGTAAGTGTATCTACAATTCGTAGTTTCAACTATAGTTAGCCACATTCTACTATTTGCAATTGGTTGCTGTTGTTTTTCTAAAGCAAATATTTTGCGCCAATTTTAGTTAAGAAAAATATATATTTTTTTCATTTTGTTATATTGTTTGCACAAATTCAATTGGTTTTTAATTAAAAACGAAATTTTATTTGTCGTGCATATAGTTGTTAAATGAATTTTTTTTATGTTTATGCATGCTTTTTATTGGAAATTTTTTAAAAAAGATTTTTATTTATTTAAGAGCGTGCCAATCGCAGTTTTTCGTAGGTATCAGTTGTTGTTACGAGTTTCGGTTTTTAGTTGGGTGGGGGCAAATTCTGCGGACATTGCACTGAAAACACTGTACATGGTTGATATATATATATATTAATATATAGTTTATGTACTCATTTATATACAAGTTGTATATTGCGCGCACGACATGTTGCTTGCTCTAGCGTAGTTTTTGTTGCTGTTGTTGTAGCTGCTTTTGTTGCTATTGTTGTAGCTTTGCTTTTGTTTTACAGGTGTTCCACTGCACGAGCAGCAGCCGCAGGCAGCACTTGCAGTTGCAATCAGTTTTAAGTATTTTTCTTTGGTTTTATTATTTTTTTTAGTATTGTTGTTGTTTTTTAGTTATTGTATAATTATTTAATTTAATATTTTGTTTTTGTAACTGCAAACGCAATTAGACAAACACAAGCGCACACAGATACATACATAGATACATTTGCAGCGCCAACGACGTCAAACACTATATCATTAATAACGGCGCACGTAACTCGCATTCTTCTCTCTCTCTCTCTTTCTGTTTCTATGCCTCTCGCGCTTTGTATGTACTCACGCTCTGGCAGGAGCGCATGCGTCACACGCACGCACACATACACACACACACACTCCCAAACGTGCAGCAACAAATGCAAACGAGCGGAAGAGGAAGTGGAAACACAATATGCAACGCTTTAAGCAGCGACTGCGTCGACGCAGCTTTCTGCGGCTTGTAAGTTACACAAGCAGCGCAGCGTC
This sequence comes from Chymomyza procnemis, assembly GCA_035046065.1. NCBI lineage: Eukaryota > Metazoa > Arthropoda > Insecta > Diptera > Drosophilidae > Chymomyza > Chymomyza procnemis. The sequence goes on along the minus strand of JAWNOJ010000013.1, from coordinate 3,921,555 downwards.
ACAGCTACGGCTTAGGCACAGTGGTTAGGCACTTATTTGTTTTTGATAAAAATAACTACTGTATTTTAAATATTATAAATATATTTTTATTATAAGTTTTAAGTTCTTATTGCAATTTTTATATCTTTCTTCAGCTGCTTGATATTTTTTTGGACATAATTAAACTATTTGAGCAGGATTAAATAAAGTGAAAAATGTAAGCCATTTTAAGCGAATGAAACAGAAAAACAATAAACAAAATTTTAATTTTGGTTTAAACTGTATAAATTACGCAAAAAATATTTTTCAAATAAATCTTTTAACTTTCAACTGAAAACTATCTATTTGTCCATAAAGCTAAAGTCGAGCTGCTTAAAGTATTTATTAACATGAATTTAAAGTTGAAAAGTTCTGGCTTTTGGTGGCTGTTCATTTAAATAATATATTTTTTTTTAATTTTCAATTTAATTTTTATAAAGCGCTAAATAATCCTATATAAGTAGTTTATGTATTGTATTGTTTGCATATGTCTATTAATTTCTATTTAATTAGCATCATGAAATATTGCCAAAACAATTAAGCTATATCTGTCAAGCCTAAACGCATAACATTTTGGCAAACATCTATTTGGTTAAACCCAAACTAATGGTCACATGATTTAAATATTTATTGCAACTATTAAAGCATTAAGCTCTAATTTTAGTACTTTTTGTTTGCATTATGATTAGGCTAATATTCATAAACAAATAAATTGTTTAACTTTCGAGAATGTGATGCTGCCTGTTGTTACTCATCGTTGCTGAGAGCAAACTTGGTGCACTTGCTTTAAATTCAATTACAAAATAGAGGAAATTTCCAGACAATTGTTTGTCGCTCCGTCTCGCTCGGTATTTTTATCTCTCTTTTTCTCTGTATCTATGTATTTCAACGTTTGTGTTTGCCGAAACGTAACGGGGCAGTGGCAGCCACTGACAGCCAGATATTAGATACTACGTCGACGACCAGGCCACATTGGTGGCTTGGCTTGGCGGGCGCGCTATTGTTTTTGTGATATGCGCGGCGGAGAAAGGCGATTTTCTCTTTAATTATATTTTATTACTATTTTTTTGTATGCGCTACAATAAAACATTGTATGCATGCCACTGAGTATGTATGTTTTTAGTTATTTATTTATTTACTTTTTGTCATGGTTTCCGTTTTGTTTCATTTTACGTATTTTTCATGTGTGCCGTGTAAGGGGGATGTTTGATGGCAAAATTAATAAACCGGCCACTGAATTGACAATGGCCACAATCAACAGCAACAAAAAAAAAACAACAATAACAACAACAGCAGTAGCAGCAGCAAATCGCACGCACAACGCACATGCGCAGTAGTCAAAATCGTGAGCTGCTGTCGCTTAATTTATAAATTATAGCTTTAAACAAAAAACACACACAGTGTAACAATATACGTTTATCGCCGTCCCGTGCTTTTTATTTGCCAAATTAATTCACACCGAATTTTGTTTTAGACAATTTCAAAATGATTTTTCTTACTGAACAATACACTATAATTCATGTGATGTGTGTATTGCCAAAATAAACATTTGGCCAAAACGACAACAAACGATGTACAAAGTCAAGTTAACAATAAAAACACGTTAACACAGACACAAACACGATTGTACAAAAACGGCAACGAGCAAAGTTATAGACTACAGCGAGGCGCGCGCGTAACTGGCCTGCGTACAACTTGCCACGATGAAACTTGCAGAGAGACTAAATTGGCTCACAGCGCAGTGTAAGCTTTGTGGCCCAATGTGCGAGCGCGTTTGTCAGTTGGCTGGCTGTTAGTGTGTGTGTGTGTGTGCGGGAGAGCGTATTGCCAATGGGCAATAAGCTGGTGTGTGCCAGTTATGGCGCTGCTATTGTTGTTGGCTTTATTCAACTCTTGTTCTTTGCAACAATGATCTACACAAACAAACTGACGCACACTTATCATATTATATATGCGTATTTGTACAATCGTAGCACAAGTTTGCTTAAATTGAACGTCATACGCTTGCGTCCGAATAACAATTTGCAATATGGTCAATGCAAATATAGACACAGCGTCTGCTTTTTAAGCTGACGCAGTTAACGTAGCTTAACAGCTGCACAGTGTGCTTAAAACTTGCTTTGAATATTGGTATTGACCAAAAAAAGTTCGCGTTTACTTTCGAAAAAAAGAGATACTTTTTAAAAAACCAAATCCCGCATCATTAACACAGCTGGATGTGATTTTTTTTTCGCAATAACAACTTATGCGCTCCACTGTTAAATTAGGTAATTGCGAAAACTCCAAAAATAAATCTACAAACAGCAGTTAAAGGTGTAAATTTTGTATGCAAACATGCGCACACACATAGACAGCAGCTAGCACTGAGAGCGCGAGAGCTTTATTACAAGCAAACAGCTGTGCAGCTTGCGAGAGAGAGAGAGTGTGTGTAAGCGCGCCTTTGAGCTTAAGTGAGTGCAGAAAATTGAAAATTTCAATAGTAGTTGACCTGCTTGCACAAGTAAGCAAATAAGCAACCTCTAGTTAAATCTGTGGAGACTATAGTAGAAAAGCCTAGGTACCGCATTTGCAGCAATGAATCCTTATTTTTGGTGCAGGCGTAAAAACCATTCCCGTTACCGTAGTGCATGCAAAAATTCAAAACGGGCAATGTCAGGATTTTCTTTGCGTAAACCCCGCTAAACGAATTTTAACTAGCGCCATTTACACTTATTTCCTTTTCAAGGATATGGTTTTATTTTAAAAGTGGAATTTTTGTTTGCACCAAAACGCAAACCACTGAAGAAACTCACAAAGCACCTGAAAATTTGTTTTTAGCCTATATAAATAACTTTATGGCATATGCTTGACTTAGCTTAATTAATAGCTGTTCGAAGAGAATAGGAATTTCCATAGTCGAATCCGAACGGCGCTGTCTTAAATTAATACCAATTTAATTAGGCAAATAGCGCCTTTTGCTAGCTATGCCAAAAAAACTAGGCAAAATGCACCCGTGCTGCTGCGAGAAATCGAACTACCGATCTTCGGTTTTATAGGCGAGTACGTTACCACTACTTTAAGGCTTTAAACAAATAGAGGTAGCTCTGTTAATAACTTGAAGAGAACAGTACATAGCTTAATCCAGACAGCATTAAAAAAAAGAGTTGTACTTAGGTAAATAGCTTGTTTTGCTAGCTAGGCAAAATACCACCAGCTGCAGGCTGTAATTAAAACACCGCCAAAGTAATTCGGTTTAAGAGGCGAGTACGCTACCATCTACGTTAACGAGGACCACAAAAACTATACTCTATTAAGATACAAATAATTGCAATAAAATTATAAGCTTTTTTCTTTGGTTTTAAGGGACAAACCGATCAATCCACTGCAGAACGTTTCAATGTCAGCTCTAGTTGAATACCATACAAAATAAGCAACCATGAGAGAGCGCTTTTTGCCATTACCGCCACTCATATTATTACAGCATGAGCTTTATAACAAACAGCTGTATAGGTTGAATGAGTGCGCTTAAGCCAAATTGAGAGAATAGTTGCATGCATTGTAGGGGCGTAGTATTGGCAGAGAGAGCGCGCTGTGCTACTGCGAGGGCGATTTAAGCGTCAGGTGTGTTTGTATTAGTTTGTGTGTGTGCTGTATCGGTGTGTGCCAAAATATAAGTACAACGGCAATAAGCTGCGCTTACGTTACGCTCAGGTGACTCACGACCGCTTTGAAGGGCGACGGCTTGTTGTTGGGGCGCGGTGAGACGCAGCGCTGTACATTATGGCTGACTGCCGTAAGCTAGCGCGTAAGAGAGAGAGCGTGAGAGGGGAACGTCAAAGAGACACAGACACATTGGACAACGTAAATTGTAGTTAGTCGTTGCGGCGGGCTACTAACAAAATGCGCTTCGTAATGGCTGAGTGGGTCTGAGCCAAGCGTTAATCGAGGCTGCCAACACAAAGATACACACACAGGTATAGGTTGCATTGTGTGCGCGTCTGTGTGTGTGTGCAACAATTTCAGACAAACCATTTATATCCGGAGCGCTTGGTTCAGGCCTGTTTTAACGTTTCATTGAAACATTTATGTCGTCGCCGCTGTCATTGTCGCCTGCACAGGGCAACATTAAAACTATTAGCAGCAACAACAACAATAATAATAACAACCAACACTGCTGCTGCCTGCCACAAATCTTGTAAGATACGCTGACTCTTTCAGTTTGTTATTATTACTAAAAATAAAAGCTGTAAGCACTTAATGATCATTGTGACGTTAATCATGTTACTTGTTAATGATGATATTAACGCATTAGGCACAAGGTACAAACAAACACAGAGACGCATATATGCCGCGCTACATAGATACTAGGTACATAAACCCATTTAACTGCGCTGTTATGAAACAATAAACAACAACAGCTCCGGCAACAAACTAGAGGCGGCGACAACTACATCATAGACAAGCGCAGCATATTAACTTTAATGTTCATATTTTGTAGTTAGTTACGCAGGCAGTTCAAGAAAGCTACAAAAGTTACCTAAACAGCAGCAGCGACAATAACAACAACGGGCTATATGTTAGTAACTACAATTACAACAATAACAAAAACAAAAACAACTACAACAACATAGTGCACATACGTCCATATACTCAAGGTTTGACCTTACGGCTTGAACCCCAATTTGTAATCAAACATACACACAGCTACACACATGTGCAGCTGCCCTGTAAGGCAAAGACCTTCGAACCTTAAAACATTCAAATATTAATACAACGCAAGCGGGGAGCAGAGCTTCAGCCGCAGCTCTACGTGATGCTTCCCCATGCTGCCTCAACTACCGCCCCAAAAGCAATATTAATATATGCAAACTTACTATATCAAGCGGGCCTTGCGCCACCAGCAGCGAAATAATACTGACCAACGCCAGGGCTCACCTGTCCCACAATAATATAAAAGTATCTGTGCGATTGCATTGCAACTTTGGCGCGACTCAACGGTCATGGCTGGGGTTTTTTTTATTTTTTTTTAACCAAATATTAGAAAGTGAATATTTTTTTGGCGTTGAACGCTTCTGGCGCTTATATTATACCCTTACTGTGCGTATGCATTAGCTGTAACGCTGAGCAGATACTTCAGAAAGTACCACTGTGACGAAACCAGTCTAAAGAGTCTGTTTCAGAAACTAACAACTCAGCTGGGCTGTGGCCTTGTCTTATCTAACAAACGTTTTGTTCTCACAAAGCTCAAAGGTACATCATCAATAACTCGTTTGACTTGTCTCCATTATAAGTTTAATAACTATTTGTTGCTGCTTGGGGGCGAGCAGGCAGGTGTTGTGTTTGTTTTATACGTAGAGTTTTAGCTAAATAACTGCTGATTTATAAATTAGTGATAGTGCAAATCTGCTTTTGAGAGCTGAATTTTAGTAGTCATTAAAGCTCAAGTTGATTTCAAAATGTTGAATACATCAAATCACGGATAGTAGATGCAGAAAAACGTAGCTTAGATAGTGCATGTACTCAATCTTAGCCATAGATAGATACTTTTAAATTGACATTATATTAAATACTTAGTTATTAGAGCTATGCCGTAAATTCGAGTTTATTTTATAATTAAAGACAAAGACGGCTTTTCTTATGACTTCTTGTACCTAGGAAAAACACACAGCTCGTGAAAAGTCATGTATGGGTGGGACGCCGAAACCTTACTCAAGGTTGTGTTGTAGAGGCATAGTAACGCAGCTGCAGATACATTTCAGATTGAAGGCTGCCTTCAAACAGCTATATTTCTGTGTCTTAAATTTACATAAATGTATTTTTTGGCGACAAGATATAAATGAACATCTCATATAACTACAAAGTATATTAGCTGTTTGTGTGCTTAGTGCATACAAAATTCGGTGCTTAACACTTGAGCTTTAACACTCATTGCAATTGTTATTGTTGTCGCCAAGACAATGGAAAATTTATTAAAAATACTACCCAAAAAAAAATAAAACGCAATTAATGAGCCCAACGCAGGCGGCAGCACCATGCCACCATCGTATGCCCACGTTGGCTGCAGATCACGCTGACAATTCACTCTCACTTATCAAGAGTTTCCTAGGCACAAGCCGTATCTAGATGTGTGTATGTGCCTGCGGCACAAGAGGCAGAGTCGCTTTCAATTAAAAGTGTAACTGAACAATAAAAGATTAAACAAAAAGATATATAGCCAAAGCTGAAGCTGGCAAAACTCAACACCCAAGCTTCAAAAACTTTAGAGAGCGAAAGACTATTAACCAAAAGAAGACGTCACAAGATGGATTTTTTTTTTGTTGCTGTTGTTAAGAAATTATGTTAGTGGGAAATTTATGTGGCTGCTACAATGTTTAAGTACTTGGCTTAAAGACGGGAGAGTGACGAGTACGTGTAACTCAGACAACTTCACTTTCACTTGCACTTCACTTGGCCAAGACTGACTGAGTGTATGAGTGAGTGAGTGAGTGAATGAATGTTGGAATGAATGAATGAATGCGATGAATGCTGGCAATGTTGTTTGCCTGTTGTTGTTATTATTATTATTATTATTGCAGTTGTTGTTGTTGCTGGCGCTCGTCTTTGGCGGCGGCGGCGTCCATCAATCACAGATACAGATACGAAACCACGGCGCTTGGCCGCATATTTTCATTTTTTTGGGAAAGTGCGCCCACAAGGGTTCCTCGCATGTGTATAGGTAGATAGATAGGTGGTCTATGCATATATAGCGCATAGCTCGTTAGGCTCTAAATCATGTATGAGCCGCGCCTGCCACTTGCTACTGCTTGTGGCAAGTTTTTAGCCTCCAACGCTAAACATATCATTAGTCGCTTTTTGTTGCTGTTTTTTTTTGTTATTGTTATTGTTGCGCAGTATTCGTTGCTTTCTCATTGATTTTCATTGGTTTCTTGGAAAATTGTTCATGTTTACAAGCCATTAACAGCTTATTATTTATGTTTTTTTTTCTGCTTTTGGTTTGCAATTGAGTTTCTCAATTTGTTTATAACTTTTGAAGATCGGCTGTTGAAAGTTCGCCTAGAATAATTATTTCACAGTTTTTATATTCAAAAAATTAAACATACAAAAGCAAAGAAAGCAAATTTGTTTATAAATACATTCATTTGTTTGTTATTTGTATTACTATTTTTTTTTTTGCATATTTTACATAATGCTCTTTAAAATGTTCATAATTACGCGCTACGACGCTGGGTCATTTCGCTGAACGTTTGTTTGGGCCAGTTTGTAGCTTTTTTTTTCGTGAATTTTCCATTTTTGTGTGTGTTTTGGAATTCGTCAGCATTACATTGCGACAAAAGCTAATGAACTCGTCGCAGATTCAATGAATTTGGATTTGTTTTTGATTTCAGCTTTGCGTGGGCAAATCTCTGAATCATGTTGCCAATCCAAATTTCACATGGAAAAACTCAACAACAACAACAATAATGACAATGTTATACAAATTATTCTATAGAAATTATAATGTATTTAAGTATGTGCATGAAATTGCTGTTGATACTCTAATGCAAAGCTTATTAGCTGTATAGAGCTACAAGCTCTACAAGGTCGTAACTAAGTTTAGCAAAACTAATCACAGGATGTTCTGTTTGACTTTATTAGATCCTCCCACAAGCTGCCAATTTGAGCTCCGGTCTTACTAACTACAATTCCGCCCACTGCCTTAAGTCGCAAAGTGCAGTCAGCAGTTTGAACGCAAGACTAACTTTTTTCAAATATGCTCTGCAGCAGTCGTAGACCCAACGCACAGAAATTATATTACTGGTAAAATAGTTGGCTGTGTAGGCGATTTGGTTTGTAGTTACGTTTAGTTGGTAATCACTTTCTGGTCATATTTGACAACATTGAAGCGTAAAAGCATTGTCTCTGTAGGCTTGCTTCATGTAGTAACTCGCAGCAACGCAGCGGTAAAGCTATAGCTACTTCAGCGTACCAGTAATACGTTACTTGTAGTAGATTGGTGGAGGTTTTGGCTTACTTTCGAACACACCTTGTTTAAAAGCAGTAAGGGTGTGTCAGAAATTTCTAGACAAAATGAACTAGTAACTTCAAAATTCTCTGAAAGTAGCTGTTAGCTGTTATGTCTATTATCAAAGGTGGTCTTGCGATATGGTATATCTGGCAATTGATTGAAGTTGGGCTTAAAATCGTTTATAAAGAAGCATCTCAAAGGGAGATACAAAGTTTTTGCTTTACAGACTTAATATTATAGCAAAAGACTAATAAAAATATTGTGAAAAAATCCACATTTTCCTTTACATCGCAAAAGAAACAGGCTTTGTCTTTAGAAGCATTATGTTAAGTTTTAAACCTACGAATAGCAGAAACTAGCAGTCCAAAAGACTTTGTACAAAGATGCCACTGGTTGGGGATTTTAACAAGGACATATTAAGAGAAGAAACGCTCAATCTTATGCACTTTGTACAAAGTATGCCTTTGGTTGGGGTTTTTAATAAAATCAAATGCGCTTAAAATCATACAAACAGAAAAATTTCCATATACTATATATACACAATGAACAGAATTTCAAATAATTTCCAAAACAAATTCGTTATCATTGTCAGATATATATCGTAAGTTTGACAGCGCAAAAAAATGAGTGCTGCCAAAACAGTATAAATGAATTTAATCATAAATATTGACTAGAAATTTCCGACTCTTTTTGTACTACAGAGCATCTAAGCTTAGCTGCACCAAAACTAAGCTTTTCTCTCTTATTATTATTTCTTTTTGTTACTATTGTTGTAGCATTTCGTCAAAAAAAGCAGCAAAAAAGACAAAATCTTGCAATTCAATGCAAATTTTTCAGGGTCTGACGACGGGCAACATCATCAGTTGCACGGTCTGGCGACGTTGACTGCGTCAGCCACCTCCACCGCCTTCACTGCCACCACCATCAGCAGTAGCTACAACAATGAGTCAACAATAACAAGAGAACTCATCAACGCAACGCACCGACAAATGCTGAATTGGGCAACCCATAAATGAGGAAATTCAACAAAAAGTTGCACCAAAGTTTTTCATTCTAAGCTTTGCTGCTCAATTTGCATATCACTCATTGTATCTAAATAGTATGCCAACGAGTTGTGGCAAATCAAAGCGTCTCTCCGCCAGCTAGTCTCCAGCAATCTAGCTATGCATCTAACTGGCTCTTAAGAAATTTGGCATACAACTAGGACGACGAATACATAAAGCATTAAAAGCAAAACTGGTAAATGGTCTGCCGTTGGTTTGCACTTCCACTCCAGGCCTTATAGAGCCGCCTGGCCATGACGTCAGCCGGTTACTAACTGGTTTCTATTTTAATTTAGATGCTTTCTTGATATTTGGCGGGTTTGGTTGTCGCTTTTTTACCGCTTCTTCTACTACTGCAATGATTCTCTCCCGCTCTCTACACCAAATTTATTCGCAATTTGCGTAGGCCTACAAACCTAGAAGCCTACAAAATGCTGTCCCGTAATGACAAGATGTTTCTGGTTGTTGGAATTTTGTTCGCAGTGGTTTAATGCATAGCTTGTGCTTCTATTTTTGTGAGCAATAGCAGAACAAATGACAATTTTTGTAAGTTTTTAAGCCATTTGCTAGGGGCTCCAGAAGTGCCACAGATTTAAGTGCAGACAATTAAAAGCGTTAAGCTCCAAATTACTTTGGCGCAGCTGACTATAAAAGTGCTATTTTTGGAGATAAAAATTTGTCATAAAGCAGGTGGCAGGCAGAATTAAACAAAAGATTTTATAGAGCAACTACATAAAGAATTGGTAGTTTAACTAGTTCTTTGTATCTCAATTTTTTCGATGGAGTTTTTCGAATGTTGGCCTTGTACATTTATTGCTAAACTTGCTTTATTGCAGACATCAGCGACAGCCCTTGAAATAAGAGTTGAGGTTTGAGCTTGGTGCATAAAAATGGTTGATGTTAAGAATACGTTAACTTTGATGCCCAAAAACGAAAATTTAATACTTTTATTGTAAAGTAATAGTTTGATGTTTGCTAAATTTTTTCCCAATGTAAAAATCAATATTTCTGCATAATTTTGTATTTTAAATGTGTCGCACTTATACAGAATACAAATTAACAAGCATAAATAGTATGTGGTCTACGTTTATCTTTACACAATAGTACGTTCTGAAAATTATTTTATATAAAATTTATGAAAAAAGTTTATGAAATAATATTTTTTTGTAGTATTAGCTGCAATAACAAAAATATACCAGTTAAAGATCCTAGCAAGAAGTAGAACTAGTAAATACTCTGATGGAAGATTCCACGAATTATGTAAAGATACTCCGCCGGTGGATCGATGACCATAGTCAAGGTGAATACTTTTTAAATTCGATTTAAATAGCAAACTTGTTGAAATCAACTGCACCACTTAGAAAGCATTCGAAAAACACAAAGCTTCATATACCAAGTTTGCCTTTTCTTTGGTTCTCTTCAGCTTTATCAATTGACTGTAAGTCCCAACATCAAACATCCGTTGAACTAAAATATTCACGTCTTGGCGCTTGATTTCTAAAAGAGGCTAAGATCTAGTAGTTACGCACAAAAAGCAATACTTCGAGTTTTCTGCATTTCGTACACCAAAGTCCAGCTTAGACTCTATTTTAAAATATACGATGTTGTAGAATCTATCATATTGAATACTGAAAAAAGTCGCAAAAATATATAGAACTGCCTTATACGTAGATTCAGTCGGTTGTGCTTAGAACATATGTAGATCGCACAGTTGAGCCAAATTTTGGTGTTTGAGTTGTCGTTTTATGGGCTTATGGGCTTTACGATGATGGCAATATACCATAAGCTGTATTCTAAGCTGCTGTTGAGTCCACATGAGTCATAAGAAGTGATTCACTTTCCAAAGGGCTCCTTGCTTATGTTCTCAGAAAGTGCAAAGAGTGATGCAGAAAAAGAAGTCGCTAAGTTGTTTAGTTTACATACGGCTCAAAACCAAATTTTTTTAGTTATGAAAAAGTCGAAATTTCGCCTTAGAAAGCAAAAGAAATGCTTTATGTGTTAGTATATTATTAACTTTTTGACATACCCAGAGGTATAATGATGGTCCAATAGGTTGTGCACAAAAGCTGCCTTTGGTTGGGGAGTCTTCAGAATGTTTTATTAAAATCAACATTTTTGAGGGATTTTTGTTGATATCAGAAAGTTCTGCTTTTTAAAATATTTCTGTGCAACAAATAAGAGTTGAAAAGTCGTAACTTAAGGTGATTGATGTAATAGGATCAAGACAAATTGTATACATTTTTTTGCTTGAATGCTTGAAATTTCGTACACATTTTGTTTTTTGGAAAAAGCATTCTTTGCAAGATTTTGACAAATTTAACCATTATGCTTATTTTGATTTACTGCAGTTGAAAATACTGTATATTATTCAAATGTAATTCCGCAGCTGTTTTCACATGCGACCTTGTAGAATACAAATTTGGCGCGTACCACACATCTCATATTATCTATTTAGTTGAGATAAATGCAGCTCGAAAACCCAGCTGCAGCTGTGCTCTCAACCAAAATTATTTTTCACAAATAATGCAACTCATAATCACGTGTTTATCGTAACACTTAATGCGCGTGTCTATCGTTGTAGGTGGTTGCGACACGTGTGTTTGTAGCTGCAAGTGTGTGTGTATTTAGTGTTATGTGTTGTCCAAATGCCAAAGTTCAAGGTATTTGAGCGTTGGAATAACGTTGAGTATGCGATAGATATGGCCAACGAAAGGCGGCAGCGGAATGTTAATAAACTAACAAATGTAGCATGCTTTTGGGCGGCATATTAAAAAATTCATAGCATACTTTTCATTGTAATTTGAAATATTCACAAGGTAAACACACTTGGCAGCACTTTACCTATATTCCCAACGCACAGCACACACACACACACACACACGCGCGCGCTCTCTCATTGACTTACAACTATGTAACAATAACCCAGCAAACATTTGCAGCGCGCAAAACTTCATGTAAAGAATTTCTGCTAAAAACTTGCATTTTTTATAAAGTAAAAATGCAATAATGAACAATGAAATATGTGCACAAAAGAGTTGCGGTAGTTTAAAATTTAATTATTACAAAAAAGTTAAAAAGACGACTATATGCTTTGGTAAAAGAAATTGTATTGTTGGTGTGCCCAAAATGTCACTCTAAGAGTTAACAATTCTTTTAAAACAGCAATCTTTGCTAAAGCGTTAAACATATTACAAGTTTACCACTTAATACTACTTGTTTAAAAAATATATTTCGTATTAGATACTCATTTTTTTTATCTAAAAAAGTAATAAATTAACCTAACCCACTTAGCATCGTTTCAGCAGTTTTTTAAATTCATTAATTTTTTACTTCTAGCTCAACATTGAGTTCTAGAAACTTGGCATTGATTATGAACTAAAAAGCGTTTGAACTTAACCATCGTCTATCGTCTATTTAAGATTCAGAATTAAATAGGGTTTTAAGTAAATCCTTTTTTAAACTATTTCTCTTACTAAGTGCTTTTAGTTTTTACGAAAGTTATAAATAATCTTATTTTTCTCGTATTGCTTGGTTTTGTTATTTTTCACTCATAGTAACAAATAAACTTATTAGATTTTTAAAATTCTTTAATTTTTTAATGCTAGTAAATTGGCATTGATAATAATCTGCTAAGCGTTTTATATTATCCTTTAAAGTACAAAAAAATTTTTATTTTCAATTCAGTTTGTCGAAATTATTGAGCGACAGTGTGAAAAAGAATTGTAGTTTGCAAACCGTATGAGATGAATTTTGAAGCTACAAAATATTATACATCAATAAACCACATATAAGGAAAACGACAACCTTATTAATCTAGACAGCCTAATACAACAGCTTAGACAGGAATAGAAGGACATCTCAAGATCATGCTATTATAGAGCTGTGGATCACTGCCGCCAGTTGGTCATGACAGCATAATCTGTCGCAGACGACTAATGGCTAGCGTTGGAATGGATCTCGTACATGCTTCGCAAAACACCAATAAACGTTATCTGGTACGCAAGGACACACAGCATCTCCATGATCTTCATAGTCTCAATGTCGATTATGCGTAATAAAATTAGTAATACGCGTCCAAGCTTTTCATACAACAACTATAATGAGTATATATTAAAAATGCCAAAACATCGCCAAAAATGCAAAAAAAGAATACAATCAGAGAATAGTCCGTTTGATGCTGGCAGAATTAGAGATTTTTTATCGCAAAAGACATTGCCGCCGAATAAGAAGCCTCAACAAAACAAAAAATTGTTTATGGCGTATAATAAAACAAACTAAAAGATTTATCAAGCTTTAAAATATACCGAATTCTACACGTTTTAAGGGCAGAACGCTACACGTGGTCAACGCACAAGAAAGCAGTAATAACTAAGATATAAAGAAGAATTTTTTGTTTCGTACGTAGAACTCTTAGATTAAATTTCAGCTTACACGTGCTGCAATACCATGATGCTGCACAGTATAGCCAGCTGGCAGGCATACTATTCTATAGAAATACTGCTTCGTAATAATGTTCTGTGGGTGTAGTGGGTGTAGGAGTACGCTATTGTTATCATCTGATGTATATGGTTGTGGGTGGCAAGGAGATGGCGCAGCTATTTAAAATGCTTAGAAAATGGAAAACCAAAAAATAAATATTGATTTTTTTTGCTCTGGCATGATTGAAAGTGCTGCTAGAGTTGCCACAGCTAATTCAACTGGATGCTGGCCACCAAATTGCGTCATGCGCGTCCTCGCTCAAAGTGACAATGTACAAACCAACATAAAAAAAAATGAACAACGACAATATGAACCTTGAACTTTTCACATTAAGCCGGGTGGGCGTATATTTGCTTGTCATTATATGCGTTGTTTTTGCATTAAGGAACTGTCTGAAGGATTTGCTGCTGACAGGCGCTGCCACTGGCTGCCCACTACACAATGAAGCCTTCTAAATGTAGTCAGTACAAAAAGGATATGCTAGCAATGGAATTGAATTTCGACACTTACCAGTAGATCTCATTGGAGGTAGTAATCATGTTGGTGGTTTTGTAGTACTGTGCGGCGGTATAGCTGCTCATGGTAAATGCTTATAATGGTTGTAGTATGTATATAGGACCGAAGACGACTTCAATAGATTATAATAAGGCTGACAGGGTGCTGTCAATTGAAACGGAATCGTTGTTTATGGTATGCAGGACTCTTTGTGTGTGAGTTTTTTTTTTATGGACGGTATGCAACACTTTTCTTTTTTGGCTTCGAAATTTCGTTGGGAGAAAATCAATAGACAAGATGGGCAATTTTTCGTGTTTTGTTGTTTTGTGTGTTTTACATTTGAAGCAAAGCTTTTAACTTGAAAATGGCAGCATTTTTGCTATTTATATTACTTTTGTCAGTATATTGGGGGCACACACACGCACACACACACACATACATGTAAGTATTTATAAAGTTAACTACGCGCGGATGACGCTGCCAAGGGTTGGCAGCAGACAAACGAATACATACACAGGCAGCGGCGGGGCATAGGACAGGGGCGGCAGCCAGCCAAACCAACCCACTCTATTGTCTACGGGGCGATGTATGAAAATTATACAAAATATTTCGACGTAAGTTTTGCGGCTTTTTTGTTTTTGGGCTTATATAAAAATTGTTACGATTTTTTCGATGCACACAGACACACACCCAACGCGCTATATATATATATATATCTATGTATATGAGCTGAACTAGATAGACTAGCGTACTAGGCCTATGCGGCAGCTACATATGTATATAATATACTAGTTGGTACTATAAATGTTTCTAGGCGGAAAAGCGTCTGCGAAAAACTAACTGTATTATGAGACTGACTGGCTGCCGTTACTAAAGGCGTCAACTGAGCTAGCAAACCGCCATCTGGCTCCTGACGAGAGCAAAACAATGAGAGCGGCTGCCATGAGAGAGCATAAATATACGAGAGCAACAAGAACTTGCTGGGGTGTTTTTTGTTGGCCTCCTTTAACGGCTGCAACGATGAGTTGCCATTTTTCTCAAAAGGTGGTTGCTGTCTGTCTTGCAATTTGCCAAAAAAAAAAAAAAAAACGAAATGCATGAACTGCAGCACTGCTTGGCAGCTTAAGATTTCAGAGTTTTCAGTGCAAAGCAAACCAAGCAGTGCTGCAAGCAGCTTGCGAAAGCCTTATACAGCTGTTCGGCGTACTTTGCTGCGTTTTGATAACACTAAAAAGCAGTTAAGTTTCAAATAATGTTTCAATGAGAGCTAGTTGTTGTTTTTGTTATTATTATGCTTGCAAAACTACAGCGAGAGCGGCAAAATAAAAGACACACAGAGATGGAGAGAGAGGTTGAGAGAGTGAGAGAGAGAGCGCATGCAGCAGAGAGCGCGCTATTTATAAGGGGGTTGACGTAACGCAGCCAAGGGTCTGCTACAATGGAACCAAGTATTTCCAGTCAAGCCTGAAAAAATCTAGAAATATTTCTTATCGTTTTTCAATTTTGGCAAACTCAAAGATGTTTTGTGTTCTTAGGTGGTGTTGCACTTTGGCAGAGTCAAGCAAAGAGCAACTCTCAGTTTGCTACCCCTAATTCAAGTAGCAGAGCATGACAAAGGAAACGTTCTCAAATCAAAAGCATTGCCAACATAAGTTGCAGTTACAAGTACTTAGCATACACTGAGCAAAAAGTCAAGTAACCTGAAGCATGCATAATCAATTGGCAGTAGTTTTGAAAATAATGTAAATAATAGCAAAAGTTGTTGAAAAACTGAGACCAGGTTGCACATTACGTAATTTAAAAGTACAAAATGATTTTTTCAAAAAGAAAAAAATATTATATCCACAATATAAACTCGAATTTACAAAGTTGGCAACTAGAACTCTCAAGACAGTCGTAGAAGGGACCTTAAAGGAATTTTTAAAGCTGATGTATACAGAACCCGTTAAACCTGTAGCAAAATGTTTGTTGCGACTCTTCGCTATCCACGGATTCACAAAAGCGTGTAAAAATTAAGTTTTAAACGCAATCCTTATCCATGGTTGTTTAATTTGCGATATCCTACACAAGCTCTTGATTCCTTTAATCGAGCTTTCCCCCAATGCTGACACATCGCATTAATTTTTTAAAATTTTTATTACAAATTATACAACACTTATCTGCACATTGTTTAGACATTCGACTGTAATTGACACCATTACAATGCATCCCACAATTGAGCAGACACAGTTCACATGATGCATCAAATACTAATGCCAACATCAATCCCATGATTATTAGAGTTTGCCCCAGAGAAAAAACCCAGACATGAAAACCCAGAAAAGTGATAGCGAACTTCCATGGCAGTTTTATGCATTTGTTTAATCAAGACTTCAACAAGAAGAAGTGCCTACAGTCTGGCTCTGGTACAGGTCTGGGTTTGTGCGTGCTTAAGTGCATGACCCAGCCCCGGGCGGTGGTGGTGATGCCACTTTCTAGGCAAGACATGCATGCCATATAATGCAACTCGACCACTTGGTGGGTTGGTTTATTAGACGACTCTGGTGCAACATTGTCGTACAGCTTCAATTCTTGTGCGCGCTTTTCAAATACTTACACCAGCGGAGCGATATTTAATAATCATAACAACAATTGCAACAACAACAGGTCCCATCATAATTGCCAGCTGCAATTGGAAGAGTTTGCTGCAGTTGACGCCCCCTAAAGTTTGTTTCAACTACTGGAGGACAAGCAGTTTATTGTGTGAAAAAATGAAAACCAACATTGAAAATAATAAAACAAAATAGCAGAAGAGCCGAGTAGTAAAAAGCAGTTCAAGCATTGAATGCATTCCCAGGCATTAAATCTTTTTAAGGGGAAACTGTTGCAAACTCTACCCCAATGCCTGCATGCAGTTGGCCACTTACCTAGCAATGGTTTACGCCCAATAGTAGTACCGGCCAAAATAGGTCATGTAAAGCGCATAAAAAATGCAGCGCACTGAGTACCTGGTTACAGGCGCCCCCCACAACTGGAGCACGCATCGCAATACCAAAACAAACAAACAACGCACGCAAAAGTGTAAACAAAAGAAACACCAACCGGGTTCTCAAGTTTTATCACCAAAAATGGACATTCAACGCAAATGCACCGAGTGCAACCTCTAAATGGAACACGGACCGGGAGCAACTTCGAGTAGACATACTCTGCCATTGCTGTCGCTGTGTGCAGGCGAATTAAGAGCAAAGTCGAACAAAGGAAAGAAAAGATTTCTGCTGCTACTTTTGACTTGTCATCATAGTAAATGTATACAAAAGAGCAAAACCATGATATCAACCTCGGTATTCATACAGGGTAATGCCCCGTTCGTAGTGTTTATAAAAGATTGGGATTATGACGTTGGCGCATAGAAAAATAACCTAGGGAGTGCACTACGACGTCTTGTTCCCAAGACCATTTGGCAGCTAATTATGATAAATAAATAATCAAATCAGTCAATTTCTGTAGCAGCCCCTTCGGCAATGCGTAATACTGAAAACTTGGTTTGTTTTCAACTTTATTTTTTTTTAAAGCAAAATAGAGCATATAAAAGAAACAAATAGCATGTTTGTAAGAGTATGTACTTATCCAAGACATATATAGCCCAGAGCAGAGCCAGCCGCATGCCGCTGTGTTTTTTTCATTTGTGAAAATGTCAGCAAACGCTAAAGAGCACTTCATATACAGCAGCTATGGAACTTGGTACATGGAACATGTTATATTGAAGCGTGCAACATGGGGTACGGTCTTTTGCACATTATAAAAATATGCTCAGTTGCAACAGCAGCATGTTGGTGGAGGGCGGACGCAAATGTAGAAATGTAGGCGCTGCTGTTTAGAGCTTTGCCTAGAAGTATGTACTACAAGATGCACAAAAACAAACAGAAATGCTGTTACAAAAGAGCTCCCTGTGAACATTGAGGTGAAGGGGCAGTGAGAGAAAGATTGCAATTGTTAGAACAAGATGAAATGGCCGCCCATCAGTCAGCCAGTTAGGATAACAGCAACAACTGCAACAACAACAGATAGCAGGGCTCCAAGCAGTAGCGAACCGACTGGGCAACACGCTGCAAGCAGTGCACAAGCAGGCTTAACCTTGCAGAAAGCTCTAACATGCTGGAGCTTTATTTTTCAAGCCTTTAAAATATCAACAACAATTATGTGTGTCAAGAGCCCACTGCAAACCTTGACTATGTATTGTTTATAATTTTTTTTTTCTGAGAGGCTTTATCCCAATGTTTGTGTAGGTGGCCTTAAAAATAGAAAATCTTGGTGTCAATTATGAGTAACAGGAAACATAGGCTTACATTTTGGATATATTGATCCCAAACATATCCAGCAGCTTGTTACAACTCTCGCTACGCGCCAAAAGCACAACTTTACGGTTGGCCGCAACGTTCCCAATATCTTGAAATTCAACAGCGAAATTCTTTTTTAAAAAAAAGGAACACATCTTAAATATTGAAATATATAAAACAATACAGATTTGTTATAAAAAAAAAAACTTCTGCATTAAGACACAATCGTTATTTGTGTTTAAAAGTGAAGTCTAAGAATCCAACAATCCTTATTATTTAACATCGTTTGGTGTTGTATTTTAATTTTGTTTCCGGATTATAAAGAACTGACTTCACGATCTCAAAGATACTTCGTGAAGATATATATGATAAGTCCAGACATCGAATGCAAAAATTGATTTTTTGACATCAAAAAGTTGTGAGTAAGCATTTGAAGACTCATTTTGCTAAATGTATATAAACTGCTTCCACTGCTTGGGTAGAGTGGTGATGAAGTTCTGTCTATTCGTACGGGATTGTCTTTTATATGTTTTCTTTGATGCTTTGTACCTAGCTAAGTTCACAATTTTCAGATCAAGTTTTGCTTAGATGACGGTTTCAATAAATCTATTGGAAGTTCTAAATGCTAAAGCAAACCGTTCCTCTTACTGTTATACGATCATTGTATTTTCTTAAGTTAATAAGTGCCAAGTTGAAGTTTAATGCTGTTTTTGTAAAACCATTAGTTACTTATTCCACATTATCGGCAGGTATTCTGGCAATAGATTTCAACTCGTAATAAATAGTGTATACCAAGCCTCAATATACTATATCAGTGGTGTCGCATATCATATCTCATAACATCTTACAGTGCACCCAAGTAACAATAGTCGGATTTTAATAAGGATCTATCGCTCAAGCATTTCGTTATTCACACTTTTTCTTCAAATTAATCCCTTCATATAAGGCTCTTCAAAATGTCGCACAGCACAGACAGGTCCGTCCACATCATATCGATTGCTGCAACTGATTGTTGGTATACACATTATGAACTGAACTCCGTCGCCACAAGCCCGACGTAGCCACATTGCCCCAAGGGCGCAGTGTATAAAAACAGCAAGAGGAAAAAAAAATCAGAAAATTACGCCAGATTGCAAATGTAGCTGGGGCGGTGGCGCGCATCAGGACGATGACGTTGATTCCTGTTCATTCCGTTGATGCTGTTGCCTTTGGCGTTACTTGAATGCCGTAGGAAAAGTGTGCTGAGATTTTTCATCTTGCTTACAAACACACCTACAGTTGTACTTACTCTCTGTATGTGTACTAGGTACATGCAAAATGAGAATTGTAAAATGCGGCCGAGTGTTTGTTGGCGGAGGATGCATCAATGCAGAGTTGTTGGCCGGCCAGCAACAACGTCATCCCCCAAATGAGTGAACTGCAGCTCCCAGTTCCCTCATTCAGTGCGTTCGTGTGTGTGTTTTAAGTGAGTAACCGTGTGCGTGGCTTTGTATGTGGTGGAACACTTTTACAGTTTGTTAAACTCTATTTTTAGAGACGTTTTGACGCGGTCGCTGCCACAGCAGCGTACCCAACAACAAAGCCAAAGAATTATGTGTATCAAACGATGTGATGCACGACTGCGGCATACTCTACCTTCATAAAGTCAAATTTTTCCAAAAAACTTAATCTCATTTTATTCCACTTTAAAGGAGAACCCTGGAGATATCTATATTACTTGCTGTTCGAAGAAAAAAGGGATCTACATTTCGAGAATGTGTCTTTTTGTTGTAGTTTGGAATCGATCCACCCACCTTCGTGTTTAAAGTCGACTAAGTTACCAAGGACCACTTTCAAAAATCTTAGAAAGAGTTTTTTTCGATATTATTAAATGAATTTCCATAAAATTGTTTGGCTTTCACGTTTATATTTGCATCCTTTGTCCCCCCATGCGTCAAGGGTATCAAAATATTCACTATTGCTGTAGATGTTTACGTTGCTGGTGTGCGTTGTGTGTGGGGGCGCCTGTTGGCTTAGTTCAAGAGACGTGTGTAGTGGTGCGAAGAGCTCTATTTGTTCTACAAAAACAACTTCTTACAATGCGCTGCTGTTGCATGTTAATATGACAAACACGAAGAGCAGAGGCAAAGCTGCAGTAAAGAGACGTTGCTGCCAAAGTTGAACTCAAAAACAGCTTCGATTGTTACAGTTCCGTATATGCAACACTGCAGTCAGTAGTCGGGAGAGAAACAGGGTTACGGGAAAGACTGAAGGCGTGAAGCATGCGTGTTAATTGAGCGACGCAATTAAAATGCACGAAGTAGCTTCAATAAGTATCGGTTCATGTGGGAGTACGGGTATGCCATTAACAGTAAATCAATTTTCATCAAAGTGCAAATTATGTTTATTTACATATAAGTACATAGATAGATCCAATAAATATATCTTTATATATGGTATGGTACTATTTACTGTGGACGGAGATGCAGCAGCTTCATTAATATACAAATGAAAAGAAAATGTAAGCCGATATACTCAAAAATTGTTTGACACATTTATTGAACTTCCCACGGATTAGTTTAACGGAGCACCAGACGGAAGAGTGTGTATAGCAGATATGATCCAAACTGTTGAACTGGTTGTATGCACTGGCTGTGTTGACCACGATGTCTGAATGTTGACATAAATGGCTATCGTATTTACTATACTCTTATGGAGATTATCTTTAATTTGACATAAGCAAAGATCAGAACAACAAATTTCAATAAGAAAATTTCTAGATTACAATCGAAACTTACATGGCTGATAATTGTCTTACAAAATTAGCTGAGATTAGAAACTGCTGTTAGTGATAGTAACAAATATTCAACATGGAGTTATTATATTGGAAAGATTCTAGATTAAAATGGAAATGACGCGTCTTGGTTAGCTCTTCAAAAATAGGCTGACAATAGAAAAGTGTTTGTCAGATACTTGCTTGAAATTAATTATATCAGAAAATATTCTATATAAGAATGATAGCCGTAATGTCACTTCATGGTTTTTAATAAATCAGAATGGGCTCTCTGATATTACAATTGAAAGATCCAAATTGTTATGCTGCTTAATTAAATAACCTATTATTTTTGACTATGCCTTCAAAGGCGGTAAACCCCGATTAATACCTGTTCAAAGTGAACCTACAGGAACCTACAATTTATAGCCGAATTCGAACGGCGGCGGCGAGATTTACATAGCGAAATAGCGTATTTTTGCTCCAATTTCCGACGTTCATTTACAGTACTACGCCTTAAAAAATTCAATTGAAATCATAAATCTTCTAATTGTCTTAAAAATAATCTTGATTCAAATAGCATGGCCGTGCCTTCTGCAAAATTAATTTAGAAGATAATACTTTTATAATAGTATTAGATCAACTGATAAGACAATACTTTTATGAAAGTAACAGATCAATTAGAAGAGAATACTTTTATACCTGTTTGTTTTACCAATTCAAATAACATAAGATTTCGATGAAACCATCAATTTTACCTACGTTACCACGTAACTGCTGTTGACGTGTTTGTGGAAAATTTACACTTAATCAATTCCATTAATTTTTGCGTAAGTTAAACCACAAATAACACATCTAAACTTTTTAATCTAAAAAGTTCCTTGTTTCAAGTACAGAATTGTTTCACATTATATGTGAGTGTATATAAGAGCAATGCATTGCAAGTAAAGTTAATTGAAAAGTTTA
This sequence comes from Chymomyza procnemis, assembly GCA_035046065.1. Classification (NCBI taxonomy): domain Eukaryota; kingdom Metazoa; phylum Arthropoda; class Insecta; order Diptera; family Drosophilidae; genus Chymomyza; species Chymomyza procnemis. The sequence goes on along the minus strand of JAWNOJ010000013.1, from coordinate 3,899,502 downwards.
GATTACTTGCCTTACCAATGTAAACTTTTAATTAAGTGCGGAAAGGTCACATCAAAGACAATCTTTTTTGTCGTTAGGTAATTAGTTGGAAAGGAATTTTAAAAAGCCGATACACCATTGACAGGTACCACTAAAACTAGTCAAAAATTGCATAAGGGAATTGTATTTGTCTTAAGCTAAGTTTATAGCCATCAGTAATTCACAAGGTCTCAAAATAAATAAACTTATTTACTGATATCCAACTATTCTTAATATGAAAATTTTCCAAGCCGCAAGTGTATATAAATTTCGACTTAAGTTTTATATTTTTATACCCGTATTTTTTTATATATCTAACTTATTCACTTGGTCAGTTCCGACGATGGCAAAATATGAATTCGCTTTCAATTTGCATGTTTTTGATTTTTGTTTTTCTTTATTGAATGAAATCAACATAAATAGTAAAAATATATATATATATATACATTGTGGGCGTATTGAATGCGCTAAGCGGCGCCATAACTTGTTTTTTTTTTCAATAAAATATATATTATTTTGGGTTTCATAGCTGTTTGACAGTCACCAAAACGTCGGCGGCGTCTGCGCACCAAAATGCTGGTGGCGGCGGCGGCGATGGCAACGACGAGCTGTTGCTGACGCCGGCGTACATTGACGTTGGCGAGCATCATTGAAGTAAAGACACAACAACAACAATATTGAACTGCACAAACAAGCTAAGGTCAAGCAGCGGATCCATGAAATACAAATGAAAAATGGAATGACAGAAGTTTCAAAAATTTCCAATCCAAAAAAAAAAAAAAATAAGCCCCGCAAATGTTAGGAACTAAGCCGTCAGTGAAATACACTGCACATACGACTTTTCCGCAGATAAAACGTACAAAAAGTTACACTGCTTGCAAGCAGTTCAAAATGCACTTTCCCAATGGAATGATCGTGAAATTGGGTTTGTCTTAATTCAAATAAAGCAATAGAATTTAATCATAATAAAAGTACTATAATTTACTTATATATATAGTAAATTGAGCTACAAACTAAATTGCTTGCAAGCAGGTTCAAATGCAGTTTCCAATTAAATTAAATACCTTTGACTATTGAAGCAATGATAACAATTTGAATTTTAACTGCCAACCTCATTAACAAAAAAAATTATAATATTAAAAATTAAATATAAGCAAAAATATTGTCAACAAATAAAAATAAGAATAATAATAATACGGAAATTGTGTTAAATTTTAAATGCTGTTCAAAATATTAGTACGCATTTAAGTTTGTATTCATTTTGGGAAAATAATTTTTATTATAAAAATGCTAAATAAGTTGTAGTACGTGAGGAAGTTTTAACGACCAAAAGACTTTTTGTTGTATTTTTAATAAGGCTACATACCAAATATGTTAAACTAAGCTCGTTTAATTATAATAATCTTAACTCATAGTTGTATTTTGAAGTGCTTTGTAGACACATGCACTGGAATTTGAGTTTTAGGTTATAGAAAAAATTCAATTTTATGCTTTTGGCACAATGAAAATAAATATATATAACATAAATGCGTAATTTTGTTGAACCAATTGTACCAAATTCAGTCTATCAGAGCTTATACGCATCAACAGCATAAATTTTTGCAGTTCCTGGTACTTCAAAACAAGCGATGGCAGCTACAAGGTGTTCCAAAGCAGAGCTTGACTTTGGTGACAATCTTACAATGCTTGTATGGTAGAAATATAAAAAATATAACAATTTTGATTGAATATTAGGAAAAACGTAAGGTAAGTTTGGTGATATTTTGAAAACTTCAAAAAGTATCTAACGTAAATCAAATGTCTCTCTTAGAGAGTAAATCATAGCGCACCTGTGCATTGCATAAGCTGCTTATAATGGCCCTACGATTTAACCAAACCAAACTGAATAATTCTGATTCAAAAATTTGGCAAAATTTTACCGCCTACTTTGCTAGCGCCTGTTGCAAACATGGCACAAATTTTTAATACCCTTGACCCTTTCGCTGCAGTGTATAAATATTTCATTTACATTACAAAAATCATTTCACATTTGTTTTTGTTGTAAGTTCCGCCTACACACACACACACACACACACACACACACACACACACACACACACACACACACACACACACACACACACACACACACACACACACACAGTTGCACACACCCAACGCAGCTGTAAAATTTAGGTGCTTTTAATTTTCATAAAATTAAATTTGAATTTTTGACATGTGACTGCGGGCCGGACGATGTCGCTGCACTCTATGGCCCCTCCGATAGCTGGGGGCAGCAACATTTTATGTTGAAGACACATTCAGAGAGAGAAACATTGAAGGTTTTTCAGAGCAAATGCAGACAACCATAAAACAAATTAAGCAACGACGCATATTCTTGGCACTTGGCATCCCAAAACAGATCCCCAGCAATCACATACGCCCTCTATAAGGCGTGTGCAGGGGAAACAGCGTACTCAAATGTAATGCCGTTGCCAATGATGGCGTTGAAAGCTCCCCCTCCCTCACACACACCAAAAAAAAATGAGGAAAAAAAGAACTTTTAAGAAGAGCCATCACACATACAAAGACAAGTTTATTTGGGTCAATGTACATTCGTATACTCATATTAAAAACGTTTTTTTTTATGGTCTTTTGATTTTACAGCCTTAATATTTTGTTCCGCAGCTTATGAAATATATTACCAGATATGTTTGAATGCAACTCTAATGGATTAATAGCCAACTTGGGAAAGTTTTCTATACAAATTTGCGTTAATTGATTAACGATTTGAAGGCGCTTCAAATTGTGTTTCAAGTAAAGCCAAAGGGCAGACAATCTACTAATAATAAATGGGCTCTATATTTGCAGCCGGAAATGGGCATCATTCTTCAGCTAAAATTCCTCAACTACACACGGAAATTCTTGAAATATGTAGTACGCCTAGGGTAGATAAGATAGCAAACAACTGCGTATGAATGACAATGAGTGAATCATATGCCATATGCTGCTTGGCAATTGATAAAAATAAACTCTGCATTATAAGAGCTCACTTAATGTCTCTACTTTGATCTCTCGTATAGTTGTAATGTTGTCTTTCGAAATGTTTGCATTTAATAAGCATAAATCAATAACAAAAAAATAATATATTCAAAAAGTTTCAAATTTAAAATCTCATTGATTAAGAAAATTTACAGCTCTACAAGCTCTAATAATTTCTTCGCATAAACTAACACAACAATCAGAACAATCTTTTCGTAGAATCAACGATATATAATATATAATATTTGCATGCATAATGTGGCTTTAAAAGAGAAGTGATGGCGAAGCACCGTTCGTTCAACTCCAACTTCTAAAGGTTTTCTATACTACTTACTATACAGTGATAGTTATAAGATCAGTTTCGGAAGAAGCTTTTTTAGTCTTCAAAAAAATGATTCCATAAGTAGTAAGTGCAGGTTCTCTAACAAGGCTCTTTATGACATCAATTTTATCAAAATATCCGACAATATAAGCATACGATATAAGCATATATCACACAAAAAAATAATATTATTTATAGACTGAAAAATATTATAAAAAATTTGGTATTTCAGAGTAAATTCTTAACTCACTTTTATGCGATCAATTTCACGGATATGTAGTTATTTCAAAAATCTACAAAAACTATCAAAGCATAATTAAGCATCTTCAAAAATGAACTAGGCTTAGACTTTTTATTTACTTTTTGTAGCTTTGCGGCTTCAAAGCGAAGCTTACTTTACTTGCAGAAATGAAACCGCTGCAAAGTTTAACGTCGTCTGTGTATGGGTCCAAGTCGATATTCAAAATTAGCTTCAGGGTTTTGAGATAACCTATATACGCTGATTTGAGCAAATATTTTTCAGTTAGTATTTTTTTTGTTTCTGAATGTACTCCCTAAACAAATTCAGCTATCATAAAAGTCTACAGAAAATTATGCTCCAAATCCTGCATTGAAAAATGGGGTGAATATTGCAAAACTTTACGCAACTGGGATTGGTATTTAGAGATTTCAAATTTTTGAAAAGTTAGTTTTTTTTTGTTTTTAGCAATCGTGCCTTAAATTTTAAGGGTACATCAAAATTTGTTGTAATAAATTTTGTAAAGAAACCGGTAAGTGAATATTATTTTGAAAAGAAATTTTTTATAACTAAACTAAAATTATATAAAAAACTAAAATTATATAAATTTTGGCAAATTAGGATAGTAAATAAAAGCATGAAATCCAGCAAGCCTTGTACAACTATCTGAATGCACGTAATTCAAGAAATATTACCTTTTATACCAATTTTCATATTTTCCCACTGAGAAAACCTTTAAAAAAGAAATTCCCCAATCTAGTTTAGTTCTGCGCAATACCTACCAGTACTTATATAGTCATTCCGAATGTCAAAACATTTCGCCCGTTTGGCGTTCCCATGCCACGAATAGTCAATGATTTTAATGCCAAAAAAAGGTGTAAGAAACTTCCATATTGGTCAACACGATGTCCCAGCTGAGTTATGGCCATGCAAAAGTTGCGTCGTTATTGGCATATACGAGCTTTCTAAGCCAAGCACGCATTGTCTTTTAAGGCGACAACCAACTTGGTTAGGCACGTTCCATGGACTAGACGAGAGTTGTGTACTCGGAAGTGCCGCGGTTTTGCTGCGTCTGGAGCCGCACATAGTACAACATTTACATGTGCCATCAATCATGCTCTTCATGGCTTAAATTGAGTTCTAAGTAGATGTTTGCCTACTAACAAGCCATTTAATATTGTACGTATAAATTATTTATTTTTTTTTTTATTATAACGAATCGTGTGTGATTTTTTTTTCGCTAAAGTAATGCAAATGCCTTGAAAGTCTAATTGATTACATTGTTCAAGACATTATAATCCGTAAAGACCTTAAGCGCCGTTCAATAAAATCTCTTTGTGACTTGGCTTGTTTAGTAGGTTTGAAATATGTGTATATGTACACTGAGAGAAATAGTATCAGCAACATGTAACTTAATAAATACCTGTTACTCATTATATATTATACATTATATTAAGAAAATTTCATATTTCTATAGCTAAACTTGTGACTCTGCGTTAAACTGTAAGGCAGATAAGCAAATTTGCTTATTTCAAAGTCCATTGATTTTAGATGACGAATTATAATAATTTGCCTAACGATTACTTAGTCATAGAAATGTTATATGATAGTTCTATTATAAATTAAAAGAAAAAAATGACTTTGAAATACATATACACTATTACTACAGACATGGAAGCCTCAGATTGCCTAGGTTGCGCTGACAGTTGAGTGCTAAACTAATTGATATTGGTGCTGATTAAAAGCTCTGGAGGTAATGGATTTTTAAACTTCAATTTCTTTATTTACAACCAATTTAGAAGCAAATCTAATAGTTTGTTTATCAATTTAAATAAAAAATAGTACGTTTGCAGCAAATATAAGCATTTTTCTCCCTTATATATCCGTTTAGCGATGTCAAAATCGGTTTTAGTTTAATGAATGACAAAAAAAATAAATATTTTTTCTGAGTTAAGCTTGTGTTGTATTATAGGAAAAATATGAAATATTTTTCAAGTTATTTATTTAATAATTATGAGTATATTTTATATGGAACTTTGTTTGCCTTATTGGGATCTAGCACCAGGCGAAGATTACAATGGGGGAAAATATATTTTAAATACCTTATGAAACCACTCAAAAAAAGTACTCTTAGTTTCTCTCAGTGTATGCACTACTGAAACATATGTATAACGAGCTGTCTGCGTAAATAAAGTTGAATGTTTTGCTGTTCGCCAGAAACTGCTATGCCATTGACATTGTTTAATAAACATTTCGAAATTTTATACCCAAGTGATTTTAATTATTATTATTTTAATTTTTTCTTTTTATTTATTTATATATATATTTGGTTGATGATCTCATATTGAATTCAATTGAAAGCAAAAGAGCTACATACTACTACTTGAAAGCCTGTTCGTGTAAATTTGTTTATGCGCAAGTTTTTCGTTTTGCAACATCTGGTTGCAAATTTTAGCATGTGGTCAGTCATAGAAGAGGGTGTATTTTGCTTTGGAGGGTACACGTCGGTATTGGGAGTACGCTTAGATCAGCATGTCAACCAAGTGCTTGGTTACTCAAGCTAAAACTAGCCACAATACGTGCATGTTTTTTTCACATATCAGTTTACTAATTAAAATAAAAATTAAAAAAAAAAACAAAAGCAGAACTTTTTGACGAGTCTTTGTTGCACGCACAATGTATAAAAGACGTAATAGCAGACATAAACTGGCCGCCAACTCCTACACAAGAGAACTTGAAACTTGGTAACTAAAAATATCTGCATACATATATAAGGCTAAGGAACGGTACTAAGCTGCGCACATTCATTAAAAAAAAGCGGCTAAGAGTTGATTCACTTTAAAAAGGGGCGTATATTTAATTAATAGACCGACTCTGTGGCTTAATTATGGCAAGCAAAACAGAGACAACAAAAACGTTAGATATATAGTACATATATAATAATAATAAATTTAAATGGTCAAGTGTTTTTTTTCTTTCTCTGCTAACTATTTGCAGTTGTCATTACCACTAACTGCTAACTGTGTGTGTGTGCATGTGTGTGTTTTAGCCAGTATTTTATTAGTTGATAACTGACTAATGAGTTAAACTGACGGCTGACTATGTCTGGCCTAACTGGCGACTGCTGCTTGTCATACAAAAATTTAAGCTTGCTGCTGTGTTTTGTTTCTTGGCCCAAAGCAGCAATAGCCACAAGACTAACCACATTAACAACAAGCTACGGCCACTACCCGCGCATTTCCAACCACGTTTTCATCTCACCATTTTTTTTTCGTATCTTTGCATCTTTTTGTTATTTTTGTGCGGGCTGCTTATTTGCTTATTTCATGCGAAGGTGATTCCAAAATTATGGCAAAATTTTGAGAGCGCGTTTTAGAACCAGTGAACAACTGACCCAGCGACCAAACGAGCGTACAGCCACAAAGCACGTCAACGCTTCTTAGCCATTAAGCAAAACGCTTTATGCCACTTTGCTGAACCCAACTTTAGAGGGTAATCATTGAGTGGTTTAAATGCTTAAGCAACGGTTAGCGGTTTGTGTGTTCGTTGTGATAAGTGCGCTTTTTGGTTCTGTGGGTACAGTAGTTGCCATATAATACGATTTCTAGAAACTAGGAAAATACATTTCAAATATCTCAGCACATCGTTGATTTTTCATTCTTTTTTTATCAACTCAATTGCGATTTACAGAATCTTTGTCTGTCGAAAATAAATCATATGACGCTACGGAACTTGAGATCCTTTTAATCGAGTGCAACAATGTCTTTTGTTAGCTTTTGCAATTGCTATTGTTGTACAGGCTCTTGATGCATGCGCTCAAATAAATAGATGCGATGATTAAGTTGAAAAATGTAACCATAAGATTGTTGTTTATCTTAAGTGAGTCAACAAATTAAACTTGTTAAGTCTGGCTTATGTACAATCACATTTGTTAAAAACTTCACTTTGTTGCCGTTTAGGCGAAAGGTGGTGAAAGTTGATTTTTACGCCAAAGCCTGGCGAGCGGTTTGAAAAAGGAGTGAAAAAATAACACCCACCATCGATAAACAAACAATTAAAATTATTAATGCTCGCCTAAGGCTAACTTGTATGTTTTGCATACAAAAAGTCAAGGCTTCTACTGAATTATAATAGAAAAAAACAGACTTTCGTGTTTAATGCTCCTTAAGTGTAAAGGATCTCTAAAATTATTGATGGATCTGATTACATTTTTATTGACTTAGAGGCTGATATCTATCCAATAAATAACAAGCAGCATTTGAAAGATATTTAAACTTTTATTGAAGGTTCTACTGCTCAGACCACGTATCTATATCTTATAGAACCTTTCAAGACGTGCTATTTGAACAAATTTTGCAACTTCATTCTGCGCTAAAAGACATTATTTTTAAGTTAAGAGGGAACCAATACGTGTGAATCCATACTTTCAAATAAAATTCCGAATTACTATTATTTTAATGCCAATAGGCCGAGCTACTACAGGGGTCGATTCTTGTAGAGTATTGTAGTTTTCGGTGACAATTAGAATCACAGCATTTGCATTTTTAAAGACCTAAGAGCCATTCACTCAGCCAGACCAAATGACACACCACACACTGAATTTTGGAATAGATGACTTAGTCTCCTAGCTAGGTTTCATACTTCTCAATAAGCGACATTTTAATTTGTTTTAGCGAAAAATGTGCTTCATCGCTTCAAAAAATTAGGATAATAATATACCAAATAGATAAACAACCAGCAACGATCGAAAACAAATGTCTACATGTTGTTGAAAGATTATTGTAAAATTCGTATCAAGAAATAGTAATACAAAATAATTTTGAATCAAAATAATTCCAAGAAAATGTCTTAATCTTTAGTGTAAAACAATAATCTTAATAAATTTAATACAAAACATGTAAAAAGTAAGAACACAACTTCCCCAATTTAAATATGGTTAATTAAATTTTGTACTGAAATATGGGCATATAAGCTCCCTAAAAAAAAATAAGTGGAATGTATCTGCGATTCGGAGTAGAAGGATTATTTTTTAATCAATTTCTTTCTATTATTTTCATTTTATATTCAAAATACGCAAAAAACAAACATATGATTTTGGCATTCCCAAATTCCTCTATTTCAAATCAAAAGTTCTAATTTTGAGTAAAAAAAAACTTAAAAAACAGCACCATTACTTGTTGCCTTCATTAATATTATTTAAATATTTAGAATTCTTGTAATTGGCTTTGTATTAGTCTTATTTCTTAATATTTATATCATAATTGAATTATCTTTAAAAAATTTAAATCTAATAAGAATTTCTCAAAATGTGTCGAAGACAGCAGACTCTGCGCAGATAACCGCAGATATTATATTCAATAAGCGATTTTATGGCTAAGAATAGCAAAAATTGTTTGGACTTCAATATAATTGTTTAAAAATAAACAAATGAATTTATATTACTTTGTATAAATATTCAATTTATTTTCGGCCTAAAGCAATCTGACCAACTTTGCGGGAGTCTGCTGTACTCATAGTTGAGTAAAATTTTTGGTTAGCTTTAGTGCCATTTGCACATGTTTTGATGCAAAACAAAGCCAAGCGCACTGCGACGAGTTTCAACTCATTCTTTTTTCGATAAGTACTTTTTTTTGTACAATCTAAGAGTATTTGGCTTTCAAGTACATGACACTCATACACTATTTACTTAAGTATTTATCTAGCTTTAATTTTCCACAGCAATATCAAGTACAAAGTCAAGAAGTAGCGCCAAAATAGTTCAGTATGTTGTACAAGTGGAGAGCATTATTAAAAACCTGTTAAGAACTTGCCTGCCATTGAATTTACGTAGCAGCGTATTACCAATGTTATCAATATATGCTTGGCTTATCAGCATATGCGCTCTTATCGGTAGAAACCAAACTAATGCAGATAGATAAGAGGACATATAAATTGACAAATGCCAAAAGACTAAAACAAACAAACAAGGCTAGAATTTGTAGCCCTTGCGGAGAGTGGGGTAACTACCTGGTCAATACGATAAGGAATCAGGTAAAACATAACAAAAAATTAAATGGAAACGTTATTGGGGTTGAGGCATGTTTTGTCTGAGTCAGCGACGCGAGAATCGCAAAAAAAGGTCTAAATGATAAATTAGGCGTTAGCTTAGGTCGGGGGCACTGACTAACGCATGCTCTATGTGTAGATGTAGAGATACATATAGATGATGATGATATAGAGCTGTTTTTAAGAACCAGGTAACGCTTTGAGATCGATTGTTTATGTTTAAGAACTAATGTAAGCGGAATCAGCAAGGTCAAGAGTTTAGATAAGCGCATAAAATCAATTATAATGGCAGACTGAGGCTGTTCATAGAAGGAATTCGCTTAAAGACAAAAACAAAAGTATAACTAAATTTAAAACTTTCCATCTTTATTTATTCTTATAATCCAATAGAAGCTTTAGAAACTAGAGTGTATAAAGAGAGAAGGCATTTCCTACACAAAAGTATAATTCAAAAACTTCCCGCTTGTATTTTTTAAATCCAATAAGTATTTCAAAAATTAAAGCCAAAAACTTTGCAACAGATATAAAATATTATGGCCTCAAACTTATACTAAAGAATTTCGTTATTATCTACATTTATAGATTTCTTCGAATCCAGTAAAAGTTTTTGAAATTAGTCTTAAAAAAGAGAGTGCATTCCCTCAAAAACTTCACAGCTGCAAATCTTTTTGTGAAACTTTACGTATTTATTAAATGCATATTTATGGATTTCTTCAAATCCAATAAGAAACTAATACGCTTTAACTATTCTACTGATAGAAAAGTTTAAAGTCTTAATCTTACTCGTAGAATATTTTCTTGCAAGAAATTGCATAAAGGAACCTTACGACAGTTAATTCATTAAAAATCAAATATATTCAAAACACACTCGCCTTGGCGAGTTCGATCCAACTTTCTGTGAGCTGATAGATCTACAAAAAAATTCAACAAATTTCTAGAAATATAAGGAGCTGAAATATGCATGTAAATAGTTTTAAATTTATTTCTTGATAACAATCCAGTACGTTTCTATGCTTATTTACTACATCCCGTTAAGTAGTCTATGAGCTTATGTATTGTGAGGGAAAGGGATTTGTAGTTTAATGAGCTGTAAATAGGAAGGGCGTTTATTTATTAATAGAGGGGAGCTAGTTTGTTATTTTTGTTTGTACGTTATTGCTAGATTTTGCTTGTGTCAAGTTTTTAAGTTTGTTAGTCACAAACAAATCCTTGTTATTTCGGTAAAGTTGAATTATCATACAATTTTTTTTTTTTTTTTTGAACCAAAACTTTGTTTCTTATTGGTTATCAATTATCAGTGCCTCAGATTAGGTGCTGGGGTATTTGAAATTTTGTACATATTTGTGTTCTCTGGAGTCTTCTTTTGGTTTGGCTGTTGTGCAGCAAACTGATCACCAGCACATTTGGAAGGTTGTGAAAATTATTGAAGTATCCAGCATTCGCATTCTTTATTTCTTGGAGCTAGAATACAGCTCACTTAAGTAGATTAGGTATCCAAATCTGCCTTTTTGCAATTAGTTTGTTTTAAAGAAGATACACACAACAACGAGTTGTGTTTAAAATAAATTAAAAATTTTCAGATTTCTAGCAAAATATGATTGAAATCTTTTGCAATTGTTATTATGTACTGATAAACTTGGTATACTATTGCAATAACATGATAAGAGTACGCAAGCTAAGTGAACCGCTATCGTGGCGATTGCTCATTTTTTTGCACTTGCCCAATATTTTGTCTCTGACTGTGCAACTCGTACAGGTAATGAGAATAAAAAAAAAATAATAAAATACTTAAGGAGCTGATTTTGGGCCGCGCCTGTGCAAAAGCGAAAGCCCGCGCGGCATTTGCTTTGACAAGGTACCTTCATGTTTATATGTAAAAGGGGTTGCAAAAAACCAGACCTGATAGCCTGCAGTGGCAGCTGGATTTGCGCTGGCGTCGAGGACACAACGAACGTGACTCAGCGCTGACTAAGTCAAGTCGGTGCGCCACTTTTGCAACAACCCAAAAGGAAGTAATTAAAATGTAATGCGGTTTTTGTCAACTTACCTTACGTCCAATTCCAAGGGCAGCCGTTTCAGCTCAGCCATGTCCAATTCCAGACGCAAATTGGATACCTCACATAGCAGACGATCGCGCTCTACGCTAAGTTCCTTGATCTTCGCATGTAGCGCATTATTTTCGCGCAACAAATCCTCCAAACTTATTTTTATTTGTGGCATGCCGCCAACAGCGCCTGCGCTGGGATCTATAAACAACATGGAGCTGGCCATAAGCAGCGACTGTGTGGTCTGATGCAGCAACACTTGCTGCTGATCTGCAGCCACAATTTGTGGCACTGCAGTGGTGGCCTCTTGCGCGGACGCACTCTCGTTGCGCTTGGGTGACAAGCTCTTGTTGTTGTTGTTGTGCTCGGCCTCCGACATTGTTGTTATTGTTGTTAATAGTGTTGTTGTTATTTTTTAATTGTTGGCTGCACTTTGTGGATTAAACATATTTTGCTAAGAAGTCGCACACACACGCGACTTGTAGAACAAGAACAAGAATAATAAGAGACCAATAGCAACACTTTCAATATCAAAAGCAAACGAATCAACGCACGAAACGAACGCACGAAGTAGCGCGAATAAAATGCACAAAGCGACGCCGCAAAGTGCTTTGTTTTATATTTCACTTTGATTTGATATTTTAAAGAGAAATGATTGCATTTGTCACACACTTGAGCACATTATTTACTTGTTATTCGTGTTGCAACAACTAAATTGAATTATTTGTATTAATAACTTGCAGCGCGAGCGAGACGTGCGTGCTTGCTACCTCGGCGACAAATATTTGAGTTTTGTTGTTAAGTCAGCGCTGTATCGATGTGCACGATAAACGATAGTTGTCGCACGGTGTTAATAATCGATGTGTAAGCTTTGCCTGCGATGTGCTATCGATGTGCGTAAATAAATGCGTGGCGCTTAGTTTGAGCGCAGCTGTATAAAATGTAAAGATAAACTTTAGAAAAGAGTAAATTAATTACGTACATGTTCAAAAAATTTGTTTCATTAAACAACAAAACACAAACTTTTGGCTATAAATTTGGAATGTATGTTTGAAAACACGATTAAGCGCCTTGCTGCAACGTTTGTGCTGCCAGATGTGTGAAATCAGTTAAATTAAAGTAGTTTCGAGTTTTTAATTTTAAATAAAATGTACTTAACAATAGATTATTAAATTAAGTAGCCTGCATATATACAATTTGCAACTTTTATTTATAAATAAAAATTTTAAAAACATTTGCAGCATTAAAATGCAACATGGTGTTAACACATGCGAAGCAGCGCCCTCTATTGGGTTTTTTGTGGTGCTGCCAGACTTGTCAGGTTTTTAAATTCAAGCAGTGCGCAACGTTTCATAATTACAAATAAATACAAATCAATAATTTACATACTTAAGCTGTTTAGCAGTGAAAGCGTACCCATATGATAACGAAATACTTTTTAACGCTGCCAAAAAAATAACTAATTTTGATTTCCACAAGCCTGCCAAACATTCAATTTTGGAAAATCTATGCCTAAGAAAACATGCTGAGAAAAGTTCTAAATAAGTTAAAATATGAAAGTTAATCCGAAGCTAATGCATTCTATAATTTTATATAGCAGCTAAGTAAAAGAATTTTGATTGAGCAGTCGCAGCAGTAGAGCTGGAAAACACTGATGTGACAAGTATAAAATAAGCATATTAGAGTTCAAAAATAGCGATATTTACGCCCTGCTGAAGGCTCGGCGTTGACGAAAGTGAGTCTCCATTGACTTTATTTTTACATTTTTAAACTCGATAGACCGATGGTTTGTCTGTTGTGCTTAGAAAAAAAATTAATTTAACTTAATAAACTTGAAAATACAATTTTTTCAAAGATGATACAGTGAAAAATATATAAATAGGTTAGAAATCCACCCGAATACTTTAGCTGTAGAACTATTTCAGGTTCCTGCTATTAATAGATTAAAACGTAAAATTATGTTAAATTTATATATATCTAACTTATCATGAATAATAATGTTATTTATAATTTATCAATTACCCTACCTACATGGCACCAGAGTTGTCAACCATATACTAGCTGCATTTGACAATAAGGAATACTGCAATGGAGTATTTGTTGATATCAAGCAAGCTTTTGGCAGAGTGTGGCATGTTGGCCTGTTTGTCAAAATTAAAAGAAGCCTTCCAGCCCCTTATTACGCGATGATCAAGTCATATTTGGATAACAGGCAATTTGAAGTGCAAGTTGGATCTGCGATCTCCAATACACACGTGGCAGCTGCAGTTGTGCCTCAAGGAAGCGTGCTTGGCCCGCTCCTATATTCAGTGTATACTGCTGATATGCCTTTACCCGGCCAAGTAGCATGACTATTAAATAATAAGTCTCTGCTTGCCTCCTATGCAGATGACGTCTGCATGTTTTACTCCCCATCGTGTGAGTATGAAGCTGCAGATACTGTGCAAGAATATCTCCATCTTCTTGAGAGCTGGGCTCGGAGATGGAATATTATGCTGAACGAAGCGACGTGCATCAATGTTTGCTACACTTTGAGAAGAAGCGTGCCATCTAACGTTTGGCTAAATGGCAAAGTGCTAGAAATCGCACAAGAAGCAAAGTATCTGGGAGTCATCGTAGACAAGCGGCTTACCTTCATGCCTCATATACAGGCCATTCTTAAAGTCTGCAGATATAAAGCGGCCAGACTCAACTGGGTCTTGAACAAAAACAGCAGACTGCATTTAAGGTGCAAGCGCGCACTTTACAATGCCTTTATAGCGCCCTCCTGGAAGTATGGTGCACAAATATGGGCGATGGCCGCAGCCTCAAACAGGAAGAAAACACAAACTTTCCAAAACAAAATCATCAGACTCATAACTGGATGCGAATGGTATATAAACCACACACCAAAAACCTAATAAACTTAATTAATCTTTTCCTTTACTAATTTTTTATATATAATACTATATATATATAATATTAGATATTAATTTTTTGGAGTAGTACTATGTAAGCCATTAGCAATGTTATGGTTAATTATGGTACTGTTTCTTTGCTTAACAAATAACAAATAAAAAAAAAACTTAATGGAGTACCACACATAAGTCTATATATATATATATGTATGATAACCTCATTTACTTATTGTTTACAACTGGGCAGATTGTAAATTTAAATTGAATAATAAAAATGTGGAACTTTAGAAGGTGGCCATTTCAACCCCTTATTGGATAACTCCTCAGCTCATAAGCTGTCGTTCCCCTTATTCGTGCGCACCCTTTTCAGTTGCTCAATCTAAGGTTCATAATATGTTGTCTACAAATTTGTCATTTCAACTGTGTCCATATCGCTGCTTAAGTAAAAATTGAAAAAACTGCGATTTAAGCTAAAATATATAAATTACGCATCATTTTTTTATGCTTTATTAAACTTATAAAGAATAAGTAAATACCATAATTTAGACAAACTCTAGTTTCCGATTCCATTAAAATCCCTCGATTTGCATTGTTTTTGTTGCAAACGCACTATTTTCTAAATATTCAAATAACGCGCGCTTCGCCTAGTTCACGGCGTTGCCACACTTAGCCAAATGAACAAACTAGTTCGATAACAGCATAGAGCAGTGCACACTGCATCACAAAGCAGTGTATATTATAAAGCAGTGCACACTGCAGTTACATTTAGTGTTCTACAACATTTTCGACCAAGTTGGCATGTCCCGCAGCTTTGGCGCTAAATATTCAAAATTTCAAAATTGCTACTCGCCAGTTATGAGACCTAAGGGAAAATAAATCAAAATCAAACACAACAGAGAAAAAATCAATCATTTGCGTATTCAATAAACTCTAAAAAGATTTGAAAATTAATTTACAATGATTTTCTACATAATGCGGCATTTGTTTTGGTTTTTGATGATAATCATTTGGGGGCACATTGCTTATAGCGCAACGAAGGCAGGCAGGCGCCTCATACAAATTACAACTAATCATGCTGATCTGATTTCGATATTAATTTCATTCATGTTCCACCGCCATGGCGTGCACAGCAGCAGTCGCCACCGCTGCCGTTGTATCGGAACACACACACCACAATAACTGCCACGTCATGGCAAAGTTAATGAAAACAGCGATTTATCACACTCTTTACCTGTAATCAATCCGTCTGTCGGTGTCGGTGAATTTCACACACACACACAAGATTCACAATTTCCATTACCGCCAAGTTGTATCCACACAGTTGGACCAGTTGTAAGCTTTTACAAGCAAAAGTTCATAACGTAAAAATTGCATATAAATCATCAGTGTATATTAGCATATAATTATACATAATATATTTGCAATTCGCAAAAGCATCACACAGCACAAGCTTTGTGGTTGTGGCCATCCTTCGTTGCCACTGCCCATCGTTAATTTCTTTTCAATTTTCAAACTTGCGCATTTATTTAAGTCAGCGCCCTGCTATAATTTGCAGCTCGATTGGGGCGTTACAAGTCAATGGATATGCTATATATAATTGTGCAGGCGCAACAGCCGCGCGGCGTACCAAGAGCAGCAACAGCAACACGCCAGCCACTAAGGATGTGTTGAATTGCAAAGCCTAGCGGGTAATCCGATCAAGTTGCGACCCAATGCCACATCTTGTTGCTCACTCGACGCTTTCAACAACTACTGCCGCACATTGCTGCTTGTTGGTGGTCTTATCAGAAGCTGCAATGCGCTCCCCCAAATGCCAAAAATGCCATTGTTGCGCATTCATTATCGACTCTGTCATTGGCTTATACAGCCACGCCCCTCAACTCTTCTCCACCCATAACGCCACTGGGCATTTTGCACATTTTTTTTTTTTTTTGCTGGGCCGAAACCGGCTAAGGCTGCAACTGCGACTGCGGCTGTGAGTTATTTGCTGGATACGATCAAATTATAGGCTCTTGCATTGTATTAAACTCGCATAGATGTCGCTTGCAGCCATCTCAGTCAGCCCTGCCAAGAGGATGCACATTTTATCATTGACTGCCGCCGCGCTGAGCATGTGCGACTGCCGGCATCCGGTCTGCTGCCACAAAACACGCAGTACTTCTTCAATACTCCAACTAACCAAACTATTGTTAGTCATATTTGCTGCAACAACAATTCGGCAAATCAGCCAAAAAACACAAGCTCTAACAAGCATAAACAACAAACGGAATGAAAGGGACTGCAGGGATTTGCATAAATGCAAATGAGTTGGTTGCACTGCCGCAGTGTTTCTTGCCAAGATTCGTTCGCACGCCGCTGCCACAAAGTCTGCGCAAGCTTGCGAAAAAAGTAATGCAGGCAAGCTTCTTTCTTAATTTGCAGCATCGAAGCTGGTAGACTCTACAAAAGATGCGTTGGAGCAATACGGACAATATGATTAGAATTCCTGTAACCACATCAAGTAGGGAATTTGCCATGAAGTGGAGTAAAATGACAAAGGTATTTAAGTTAGTGTAGGTAAGGAGAGGTAAATTAAAGATTAGTTGTAGGCAAAAGTGTGCTGGAAGCGCGTTAGAAGAATTAAGGTACCTTTAGGTTGACAGGAAAACGGGGTCTTTCAGAAAAAACTACACCAGACAGTGTGCGCGTTTTTTACTGAGACTCTGGCAGCTGATTATTGTCAGGACTTGTCAGCTCTTCCCACATTTTAAAAGTAAGAAGAGGTACTTTTTGTCAGCAACAAAGGACATCCAAAGTAGCTTAGTTAGTGGTACGAATAATCTAATAAAGAGACACTAATCTGTATTACTTAACAAGGTGGAATGCTTCAGAAATCAATTTCTAACCAATACCGTCACCAATAGATTTCCCTCTAGGCTCTGTTGGTCAATGCCAAAACTATAATTGCTTCAGCTGGCAACTAACATAATTCTGGATTTTTGGCATACTATTTTAAAGAGTTAAAGTGAGTTTAAAGTGGGTTTTTTAGAAAAGAAAAAAAGAAAGCGCTTTTTTGAAAACTGCAAAACTTACTTCAATACTATAGCCTATCTTCTTCCTGAGCTAAAGCACTAATACTAACAGGTGTGATCTGCTATGATAGTCTTCACCTGATCTATATTCTCATCTCATATCTTCAGATCCTTCAGATCTAAGCAAGTTTCGCCTATGTATACTTCATTTACAACTAAAACTCACGACGTGATGTGTATAGGTTAGGCTTGGACGGTTCCTAATTAGAAGTCAGCCGTTCAACCCTAAGTCATACAAGTAGCTGGTTTGCTTCTTAGTCGGGCCTTGAGTCTTTAATATTCTGACGATATTATACGGCCATGTATAGTTTGCACAGATATCCACAGGCATTTGAAAAGGAAAATCTTAAATTTTGATAAGCCTAACAGACAGTTCACGATTGAATGTCTGGGCTGCGGATTATGTTCATCGAAATATAATTCCATCGTCTTCGAAAAGTTACTACCAAAATCCCTTCAAGTCGAACATATTACCCAATAACTACAGCATTCCAATGCAGCCAAGTATCGGCTGCAGCCGTTAAAGAGTATCCAATCTCCATTCGGCATGCAAATAAAATAAAATCATTTAAAATTGCACCAATTAAGTGGAAATGTGTTTGAACAAGGGCCAGCAAAGGGACTAGTTTCCTAGCAGGTAGTAGAATCCGGGATCTGGCTATGCATTTATCAGCGATATTAAAGCGTTAAGTGAATTACTTATTCTCTCCAAGTCGAAGCAGCGAAGACAAACAAAAAAAAAAAACGAAAACGTTCCGCAATGCGTTACCTTTCATGTTCAGCTGTCCCAGTGCTGGGAATATTGCATGCGGAGCGGGGGACTATTGGTGGGTATTGGTGTTTCGGTTTTTGGCGGCATATAAATGTGCAAGAGATAACCGCGATGTGTTGCATGCGACAATTATAAGCAAAAGCCCGAACGACGCCAGCCTGGCTCCCATGGATGCGGAGGCAAGTAAGTAAGTAGCAGGCGCAGCATTTGATGCAGCCGCTGCCACAGTACAGGCTCAGGCTCAAGGCTACTGTTGTTGTTGCTGCACTGTGTATGTAGCCTGATCGATTCAATCGATCGACTGCATCATGCAACCGCGCACAGCCTCAAACTTAGGCTCAATCTATGGACTCAGACTTAGCAGAATGAGTTGCAGAAGCAACAACACACAATGTAGGCAATGTTGCTGCTCCTTTGGTTTAACAAATCGTGCCAAATAACACAACATAATGACAACAAAGACGTCTTCGACGACAATGCGGACGACAACAGCAATAGCAACAACCAAAGGGGTTTGAGGATTGTGGATGACTGGACTGGATGTTGTCCACTTGGTTGACTTTTGACTGCAATGTGTGTTGCACATGGCCGCAGTGGAGGCAGTTGCAGTTCTTGTCGGTGATTGCCATTTCAAGATTTTGCCACTCTCACACATATATACACACGCACAGCTGAGGAGCGCAAGGAGTTCAAAAATTAAGAGATATTTATAATAAGCACGAAAACCACTTAATACTAACGCCTTTGGCAATTAACAGCTACATCCAGCGACAGATCCCAGAGACGATGCCCAAGAATGAAATCCATTCAAAAGGATGCAAAAACAAACATTCCATTGGTGTTTTGATAAATATGAATGCACTCACTGGGAGCTGCGCTGCCTGTATGAAGATGTGCTTGAAGTGATGGGACTTGAAGATACGCAAATGGAAGATACAACATTTCAATGATTCTATAATTTTAGCATTTCAACTTAAACAATAGTTGCTTGTAGTTTTTTAAAGTTGAAGTGTTGTAAGTGTTATGTTTTGGCTTAAACTTTACATTGCTTCAGATCGAATGATCTACATAGATCTCGTTTTTCATTACTTTCTTCAGAGAATATATGTTTTGACAAATCAGCTGCTCCAGAAATATATGACAGGAGTTGCGATTTAAGCATTTTATTTAGATGGGAACTTTGTACTTTGAATTCATCTATTCCTCACTTTCTATAATAATGTTATATATTTTTTGAGACAAACTTAAAGAAACTTTGCGACAATTAGAAAAACTAAACACTTAATGTTTCTAAGCAAAAATGATCAATTTATTCTCTGAAGAAGTCGGCATTCCTTCTAAATCTTATACTAAAGCGCTGCACAACTGACGCAATAAGTTTAATTCGTAAAATATATCATACAAGATCATACCACACTCTCTGCCCTTCAACGCAGTATCCCATAAACTAACAAAAAAAAAAAAAAATGAAGTCTTTGCCTCCGTATAGCGCCATAGAAAACAATTTTCACCAAGTTGTCTGTCTAATCATTATTGTTGTACTCGGATTTTATTATTTCTTTCTTTCGATCTATTCAGGGCTTTTCAACGACTCATCGACAGAGCCCCAGAGGTATGTATGTAAATTTCATGGTTTTAATTGTTTTTATTTTACTTACCAGTTGCTTTTCTTTACAATTTCTGACGCGGCTCTTCGAGTCTGTTTTTTTTTTTGTTACTTTTTCTTTTGACGTTGATGTTGACGCCTTCGGTGGCTCATTACAATCAATAATAGTTGGCCGGGATTGATGATTTGGTGGTTAGGGGACAGTAAGTGAATAAAGTGAAATGATGAATAAATGTTTCGCTAGCTGCTGACTGTATGTCTGGGAAGGCTCGTTTAGGCGAACGATTATACAAGTGGTTTTGTGATTTGACAGGCGTTAAATTAAAATTTAATTCGGCCATCTATATAATTATAGTGATCCATTCAGGCATACGCATCGACGACGCACAAGCTGACCAAGAGCAGCTTCGAGTCCACAAGCAAGAGCAACAAGGCTTTAGAAGATGACGACGACAGCATCTTCTCAGCTCATGTAATTAAAGCCACATTAATCATCCAGTCTCAGCCGAGTCGCAGCCAAGTCGCAGTCATAGTGACTCCAGCACGATTCTCTGCAAAAAAAAAAAAAAATGTGTTGCCTCGACTTATGCGTCGCTTTTTGGTAGCCACAAAATTGTCAGATTTGTCCACTTGAGTTATTTTTGTGTGCGCGTTGAGCAGCTCCCAGTTAGGAGTTCCCTTCGCGCAGCATAACTCGGTTCAATGCATGTCACACTTGAATTCTTGACCAATTATACGAAACCCGTGAGAAAAATTTCGATTTTTTTCTCTCATTTTTTACATTAGGGTTTGTATCCAAATAAGAGCTAAAACCAAGTCCAAATCCTCTGGCATATGATTTTTGGCAGTTTAAATTGAATTTTTCTTACATTCAAAATTGTTTATTTTTTTTTTTTTACATATTTTGGAACATAAGTGCCAAAACCATTTTCCCACTTGGGAAAAGCAATAGGTGGCGTTCGCTTCTTATCCTAAGTAAGGTAAGTGACCTGTTAAGTTTACCAAAAGGCAACAGTTTTTAACCGAATCCCAAAATAGGTGTCTTTAATTAGTAAAGATTTTGGAATCAAACTACCTACCGACTTTCCGATTTAGAGCTGAGTGTGTTTTTACAAAATAAATTTTTTCGGGATGCCGAGTGAATGTATTTAAGCGAAATAAGATTTTTAAATGAACACTTTTGTATAGCCCGAGCCGAGATACTGAGTAAAATTGGTACCAAAAAAAAAAATGTTTAGAGAGTTTTATAAAAATTTGATTAGGTGCAGTTGAATTGTATTAATTGTACAACTATAAAAAATCGTTTACAGGTCTGAAAGTAAGTGAGTCAAATTGCAAAGCCCGGAGCTACAAACATTATTGAATGTAAAGAACTTGAAGTAAATTAACTTTTGCATGCAGTGATTCGGCTTTATACTTATGAAGAGATCATTACAATTCAAGAATCACACAAATAAAAATTTTTTTTTTTTTATTTTACTTTTTGTTTTTGGGAAAAATCTGAAGTTTTATTTGGGATAATGATAATAATGATTTATTGCTGAGACAACTAAAAAAATATTTGTAAAAAGTAAACAATTTGTAATTGCATTACTATTATTTGCCCACATATCTTGAAACTGTACAGAATTATAAATGTTGTAAAAAGCAAATCCACAGCTCACTTGCTCCCAATTGAGTATTTTATGAGCGGAAAAATTGAAATTATATTGATCAAAATTACTTTAAAATATATGTATATTTTGGAGTCCAAAAGCAACTGTTCTGTTTCCTCGAATTTTTCTACCATAAACTCTCAAACACACAAATCATTTCTGAAACTTTCTAAAAAAATATAAATAAAAACTGCCATCCATAAGTTCGATTTCATTTTTATTTGTACTTAGCACGCATTTAAATCGAATAAAATAATTAAATAAATAATATTTAATATAAAAAAATTGCACTAAATTGTTGAATTAAAGCAATAGGAAACGGCTGACAAAGATTTTCAAGGATTTGTCAGTCAATGCCTTAAAGTTAAACGTTATTAGTTCATATATGTCTAATAGAGCGAGAATCAGTAAACAATTAAGTAGCCTCCGTCTCCGTGTCCTGCTCCACATTTATTACCTCTTCCGGTTCGTCCGCATTGGTGGATTTAACCTTGTGCATGGCTGCAGCGGCCATGTACTGACGCGCAAAGCTCAGTGCCAAAGCAGCCGCGGAGGCAGTGTTGGGCATGGTACCATGAAAGGCGCTATGCTCACCGCCCATTAATAATGGAGCTGATGCTGTGTGTAAGACAGGCGGCGTTGTTGGTGCTGCCATCGCTGCTGGAGCGCTTGGACTTGCTGGATTTGCTGTGGCTGTCGCTGATTCGGCTGCCATCGCTAGATGAGCGCCCGTAGGGCTGGTGGCAATTGGACGCTCGGCTGCCAATGTGGTGGCGTATTGGTTGGCCAGCGCTGTGTAATAAGCTGCGGGATTGCGTACATATTGCAGGCTGGCCACTGCTGCAGCCGCTGCAGCTGTCGTTGCATCGATGGAGCTTGTAGCTGGCATTGGCTTCAACTGCTCTTGGGGACTGCTGTTGCTGCGGTTCGTATTGATTGTTGTTGTTGGAGTTGCAGGCGTTGTGGTTGCGGGAGGCATTGGCTGCGGTGACATGGAGTCGCTCTGCTTGAGCAAGCTGATCCGTTGATGGCGACGCCATTTCGCTCGTCTGTTGGAAAACCAAACCTAATTGATCAATCGATGAAGAGATAATTTGTTAGTCAGACAAAAAAAAAAAAAGAGTAAGGTCGTTTGGGTCATTGTAAGTCAATTGAGATCAGGTCAGTGTTGGATTTAAAATTAATCCAAAAAATATCGAAAGCACGTTAGAAATATGTAGCAATTTCAATTTAGTTCGAAATTCTGTACTTAAAAAACGGATATCTGAGAGCGATTTATAAAGCACGGGGGTAGAGCTTTGTATTCATGTCTTTTTAGCTCATATTCAATAGGTATATTCTATTCTATTCAAAATTACTTTTTTTTTATAAATGTTGAATACTTTTACCGATCTTCAAAAAACAAAGTACAAACTACTTCTTCAACAAAGAGTATTGTGAGTCTATGTATGATATTGTTCCCTATACTTCTCAAAATTTCAATTTCAAGCTAGATTCAAACATAAAAATAGGTCTTATGGGTAATTCCATCATATACGAAAATTCTTGAGGTGCACGAAGAAGTAAAAACATTATATTAGTGGTAACTTATAATTGCCATTCTTGAAAATAAGTAATTATGTAAAAATATTACTCAGCTTTAATAGAAGAAACAAATTCTTGTCTACAATTCTAAAAACTATCGGTTTGCATAGTCATTCAATTGGGTACCAGTCGTCCTAGTCTTGTTTGTGGTTAGTAAGCAAATGGGAATAAAAAAATCGAAAAAATAAAGTAAAAATACGGAGCTCCGTCTGCTCTGTCCAAAAATGCTTGACAAACTTACCTGCACGCGTGCCTCACTCAGGCCCGTGCGTTCTGCCAACTTCTCACGCGTGCCCACGCACGGATAGTGTGACTTGCCAAACTCCTTCTCGAGCTCGTCAAGTTGCTCCTGACTAAAGGTTGTGCGATTACGTCGAAATTTTGGCTGATCGCTATCCTGCGAGTCGCTATCTTCACCTTCTATATCTGCTTAAAAGTAGAATAGTTCTATAAAAAGCCAAATATTAAGTATAGCTGTCGACTCACCAATTAAGCGATTCGCATCGGGGGAGCGACTATCCCGGCTGCCCGAATCAGGCGAAAGCGCTGGCAAAGAGAAGCGTCCACTGCCCACGCTGCTGCTACTATTGTTGTGATTAGCAGTGCTCACATCTCCGGACACGCTGACTGGCATGGCACCACTGGCGGCCATTGGCATGACACTCCAAAGCGGATGATGCGCAGACATGGCCGTGGGCCAAGGTGGAAAACTTGCATAAGGTTGTGGATGCGGTGGATGCAAGCCGTAGCCATAGCTGGCTGCACGTGCAAACTCTGCAGCTGCACGCTCGGCAGCACGATTACGTAAAATGCGATTAATGGAGGAAACCGAAGGCGCCGTGGCATTGGTACAAACAGCTACAGGTGGTTAACATAAAGGTTAAATGCAATTAATACCGGATGCAATGCGTCAATTGACCCCCAAAATGTTCATGCCAACTTGCAGTTGACATAAATGAGATTGAGATTGACTGTAATGAGCAGCGCCAGGGCGCGATCCATATCAAAACTACTCTGGCTGCAAAAAAAAGAAGCCCAACATCAGAGCTGGCTCTGTGTGTTCGTGCGTCTCATGTGAGCGATGGCTATCGGATGGTTTCATCGCACAGAGCGACTCAACTGACTTCAGCCAGCTACGCTGTGGTCTCTTCTCGTCAACCCAACTCTATCACACATGCTTTGGTACGGTTGCGCCGGCATAAGCCGGCTCTGGCGCTCTCCAAAATGAGTGACACAAATGTGAGCACATTTACATATCAATCGAGTTGCCTCTGCCCGACTAACTGACTGACTGACTGGGTGACTGACTACTGGACTACTGGCTCACTCTCTCGGACTTGTTATTGTTGTTGCTGTTGTGTGCCCAGCCAACGGATGTTCATAAATTAACTAATCGATAAATCTACCACAGTGGAAACAATATATTTATTCCTCTTACAACATTAAATGAGCTTCACTTAAGCACCATAAACACATCAAGCTCCTGTCCCGCCAAGCTGGACCAAAGACGCATCTACGCATACAATACGTCTTGAGTTCCTTCTGCACTGTCTGCTTGCTATATCAAAAGATTCTTGTCTTTGCCTGTGTTTTGTCTCTTGGTTCATTGTGTAATTTGGCTTTTGGGTGGTTCCCATCATCTAATTAGCCTAACTCATTGTTTACTTTACTTTTGGGTTTTTTTGTACTGTTCTTTTCTTTGTCTGACTCACCTTCGGTTATCAGTCTCTCGCGTATTTCCCATGCAAATATTGTTGGATTTTCGCGCTTGTATTGCTCAATTTTGGATACAACTGTTGGTGTTGCCACCTTTGGCTTGGAGCCACCAATCAAGCCAGGTGGACGTAATGTGCCTGAAAATAGATCGTAAAAATTAATAAATTAATCTTTTGAAATCTTTCTTTTAGTCAGCAAAGCACTTGAGCTGAAGTTATTCCAATTCTGTTTTATTTACTTAAACCCACCCTTCAATAAGGATTTCTTATTTTTCAAAATAAATTAATAATCATTTTTTTAAATTCACTCCCTATTGCAAAGTTAAATTTTATTGTTCGTGATGGTCCCAGCTTGGTAATATCTGTGGTCGCCGAGGAGAACAGCCCTTTTTTTGGCAAGTACATCATAATCTGTCTTTTAAATGAGATTTAAAAAGTTGGTCGGCTGGTGCTTTGAAAGCTATATGGTATAGATAACCGATTTTTCTTATAAAAAATTGGATTACATAATATGTTAATATATTAGTTACTAAATTCTTTGGCTTTTGAAATAGACCTAAACAATCTGACGGATACAACAGTCCCGATATACAACAAACAATAATTGTTTTGAAAGGTAAGAGGGTATTCAACCTAAATATTTGTTAGTCTAAATTTGACCAATTAAGATCTGATGTTCATATAAAAGGACAGGCAGGGAAATGAACATATGTCGTTGTATATTGACGTTTCTAATCACTATAAACTTAATGGTTTATGCAAAAAAGACGTTGGTTTTTACAAAAAAATGGGTGTACCTGCAAGTTATGGCCTATATTGCAAGTGATTAACTATTTAATTGAAAAGGTTTAACGTCTGACATTTGACATTTGTGACAACAAAATTGTTTTTTTGCTTGCTCAAAAATCCTCGACTTTTTGCTAAATAAACGTTATGGGCGGAAAGTTTTGATTTTCGATTGGAAAGAAAAGTGCAGCTGGGCTTCATTTTCTAATGTCTGTCCAATAAGTCATGTGAAGACTTATTGCTGTGACGTTTCCAAAGTCATAATTTCAGTGTCGAAGACAAAAAGTGCCAATCAACAAGTTTGAAGATCAGAAATTGGAGTGTTTACTGGAGCAAGATCCTTGCCAAACACAAACTGAACTCATCATTGGAAGTGACTCAGCAAACAATTTTGATACGTATGAAACATTGAAGACTATTTTCCAATGCAAGGAAATTGGCTGTCGTACATGTTGAAGCCCAGGGTTGTTCATATTGAAACGTCTTCGTGAATAACATAAGAATGAACCGGAGATGAAAATTGAATACTACAAAGTCTCATATATGCGTCCCATCATTGTCTACAACGACGCCAAAGCAAAACATCCAATATTCAGAAGTCTTTGTTTATATATGGTAGGGTCCAGAGGTTGTGAGAAGGGGAGCTACAACTAATGCATTTGAGGTTTGCAATATGTGAAAATCGGACAGAAGGCATGACAAGGTGATTCTTAAATATGATAACTCTTGGTTCAATGTGGTTGGAAGAGTCACAAAATATCCCAGTTGACTTATCATTTAGACCATGTTTTTTATGAAACCACCGGTGACCGATCCAATCACTTTGGATCGGGGCCACAGAGAACTTATTGTTTCTCTAAACACCTCTATGCTATTTCAGAAATAGAGAAACATCCAATTTTTGTACTCAAAAAATTTACCGAACAGTCTAAATACACGCAATTTCGATATGTGAAATCTTTATGTTGTTTGCCTTATATAAAATGCAAAATATAAAAATTGCGAAATTACATAAAACGCTTTCCAAGCAGAGGTACTTGAAATTTAGAATCGAAAATACTTCTAATGACAAATATTTCTTTTAAAAATAAATCGCTTTCTCATCATTACTGAACTCAGCCGTCGATCTCATAATATGATAGAGCAAAGCATAAGACTTGGACCAAGGGCTAGGTTTCGGGACATCTGAAAGATGTGGTGGTCAGTAGAAGCATTAACACAAAATACCTTTTTCACGAATGGAACACATAAAACTAGTGGAACACTCTGGCCTAGTAACTGATAGTAGTCATAATTATCTTTTTGGCTCTTAGTGAACCGGCGGCCAAAATGGATCTTCCTCACCACACCCAAAGCTATAACCAACCTTTGCAAAAGAAAAATATAATCATCTGTGTGTGCCTTGTCCTGTGGAAGCTGCGAATGGACACACTGAGAAAACTTCTATAAAATTAACTTGCAGATCAATATATACAGAAGCTCCCTAACCACACGGACTGGAGCTTACTAAGCTGACGAAACGAACGACCATTTAACGTGTTGGGAAGGAGGATGAGGGAACACAACGGTGCAAAGCGCTATTTATGCTATCGGCTGAGTAACCTACCATGCACATATGTAGAGCTTAAGTTGATTTAGCGATCAAAAATAGAATTCTATCGAATATCTTTAATAACAGCTGTTCGCGGAAATTAGAGACCTACAGTTGAAAGCCGTATCCCGTCAATTTTAGAGTATGCTACCACTACGCCACTGACGGCTGTAATATTCTTCAAATTAAGCAATTGTTGACTTTTTGTGATATGGTAAACTTAATATTTTTATTAATATTTCTTGGTATGCGTTGATAAGGCGAAAGTTCCCTAAAATCGAAGATATTTATACATATTGAAATCTCTAAACAAGAGGTTAGCTTAAGCTATGTTTCGTCAATCTTTTGTGTGCTTAATGTATACAAATCTCTTCCAGATCTATCAATGTAGTGGGCGTTAATGGGTTGCTGCCCCCTCCACCAGACTTGACAACCAAATTACATTTCATTGATGAACTGACTTTGTGTTAGGCAATTATACAAGCTCATCAGACAATAGAGTGTTAATTTGAATATTTGACTATAGTCTGGTCGTAGATCTATCTGTTGGGAGCACATTGCGCTAAGCCTCAGGGGGTTAAGTGCATATGTTAATTTATCGGATGCTGTTGACAGCTGCTTTGTTTATCTTGAATATTAAGCTGACTGATAGTTGCATATATGCAAATTTTGCAACGGAAATAAACTTCTAGTTGAACAATTTGAATTGGGCGGCAATGATTTGTGAGCTTTCATGTCATACTAGATAGTTAGTAGTATGTGAGTGCTGCCCCACTAGAACTCCCAGGCTTGTTGCAATTGTATGCATTTGTTTGCCTCAATGAGAGAGTTTACAAATAACTTGGGTTCCCTGGGTTTCGGTTTTATTTTGTTGTGCTGTTGGCAGTTTACCATGAAGGTCAACGGTTTGATAAAATTTAGGCGCAAATTGCAAATGACATGGCCAAATGGGTTGTTTGGCTAACAAACAGGTGCTACACTTTGCTAGTGGCCAGGTGTGCAATCGATTTGTTAGCCAAAGCTGCGCAAATCGATTGCCAACGCTTGAACGCGTCGCCCTAATGCGTCGGGACACATGGCAATTGCATTTGGGGCGCTTAAAATTATATATCGAAGTTATATAATATATACAATAATTTTGCTTTACCAATGGTTCCGCTTTATGCAAAAGATATGGCTCAGTTAACTGCGCAAGACTGAATTAAGTCATTTGGCAGCCCTGGCATTTTAGCTGCACTTGCAGTACACTGAGAGAAAAAACTGAGTAAATTCTTATTTTTTATATTGTTTGCTAGTCAGGAATTAGGTTGTAATTTAGAATTGTTAGGTAATGATCTTTATGTAATTTTTAAAAAATAGAATTGCGTTGAACAAAACCAAAAAAAAAATTTAAAAAACTTTTATACTTTTTGATCAAACAATTATAAGTTAGGCACTTATTTAGGTTTTTCTTATCATATAAAAATATTTTATAAATATATTTTTATTAACCATATTTTCAATTCCTTCAAGAATAAACAATGAGACTCAAAAATATAAACCGCCAGACAGTTTTTTTTATTTTGTTAAAAACAAGGACAAGATTTCTTCCATGAAGCATTATTTTTCCCGAAGAAACTTCAAGCATAGAAGAGGCGACCATAAACAACAGGAATTCCCAAAGTTCATAGTTTGCGAACTGCCAGCAAATTATTCTTAGCAAAATAAAATTTCCTACCTTTTCTCAAAAAAAAAAAAAACAGCTTAATCTAAGTTTGACCTAAATGTTGCACTAAATTGTCCCCAGTGTACTTACCCAATAGCTTGGACACAGCACCTTGTTGTGAGAGCATGTGTTGTGCCAGATCATAGCCACGTAGTCCGAAACGCGACAATTCCAACAGACGATGTTGTGAGGCCAAGGCATTGAGATTCGCTGACGTGGCCGGTGGTCCTGTGCTGCTGCCCCCATTGGTATTGCCAGCAAACAGAGCACTCATAGCCGGAGCGGGTGGCGTGCCACTGCTGAGCACTGTAAAGAGCACAAAAGAGTAGATGTGTATGAGAGCAGAAGAAGACAAAAGAGTATAAGATGTATTTGCTGGCGGTAGCGCAGGAATCATTAAAAGTCAATTGGAATTTAAACGAAGCTGCCGATGCCGACATTCCGCGCGTGACACAGAAACACCAAGAAATTTGTAAGCAGCACGACATACGGCATGGTCCACCAATTGGGACAAATGCCCGACTAACTGACTGACTAACTGGACAACTGACGTACTGCCTCATTGGACAAATTTTCGTTTAGTTTTTTGAACGCAAACGTCGAATGTGAAGACATTGAGTGACCAAGTGATGAGAATCTGTTGTTAAATGCGATTCTTCGCTGCGGAAGTGTCAACTTTTATGGGCATAATGGCGTGTCAAGTATTGGGGATCTGGTGTGGTCCATCACCGACTGCAGACGCACACAAAGTTGTCGTCGTACTGCAGCTAATTTTCACTTGGAATTTATGAAATACCAACCAACAACGACAACAATGACGACGAGGACTCCAATGGCAATTTGTTGCCGTTGTCTTCGAACGATTAGCAATTCCTCAGATGTAGAAGCTTTTATGTTCATTTTGACATTTTATCTGATCGCGAGAACTGCACACATTTTAACACCTTCATGTGTTGGTCTCTTTGATTTTATATCGCCATATACTCTCACGTTGGATGTACCATAATGTTATTAGATCTTTTTGGAGCATACTGAAATTTAAAAAGGGGGACTTTTTTTTATTAATAAATGCGTATTGCACCAGTTGTTCAGAAGATTCACAAACAGACGAATGCAGGTCATAGACAAAAAGTCTTGAGCTGACTCAATCATAATCCTTACGTCTAGAGCAACCAGGCGAGATTTTTTCTAGCAGACTATATCTTTACTTCCAATTTAAACAACTTGAAGACAATTGAGCCATTTTAAGAACCAAATTTCCAACGGAAACCCAATAAGGATTAAATTTTTAAATAAACGTAATCTTACTCTAACTTCCAATTCTGTACTTTATTATTAAACAAAAGACTTTTATCAAATGCTGTAAAATTAATATGTATTATCAATTTAAGACCAACCGTAGGCGGATAAACACCTTAAACTCAATGTTTATGAACACTCAACTTCGATTAATTATTATGTGACTTGGAGCGTCCAGGAAGAAGTGCTTGGAAGAAGAGCTTTTATGTAGATCATAAGATATAAAATCGAAAATATTTCGATTACAAGAGGAAACTTATATTCCTAGATTGCCGTTGCTTTGGATTCCTGCTTTTTGCACTTATAACCTTTGTAGTTCATATTTTTAGACGGTTATTTCTTTAAACCTTCCTTGAAACTTTTAATTTTCTGCCCCTAACACTGTCCTGATACTCTAGATAATCTATACATGCTAAAAGTAAGCGTATTAATCAAAAGTTAGTTATATTACATTAAGGAAGAACATTCATTCAAGTGAAGCTTAAACGTGTTAAGATCAGTTTATAAGAGAATAGACTGAAGTTCATATAATCTAAAACAGCAATTGAGCTAATCTGTCCGACTAAAAATAATTTTGAAACACATCCGAAGTTAGGTTACTTTCTATTCACTGTTAAAAATAATTCTATTCTTGTTATACAAAATTGCAGAGTATCCATCAGTATGCAGCTCCAATATTTCTGTTTATACTTTTTATGTCAGCAGCAATCCTTTAGAAATGGGAATCGATTGTAAACTGGGTCGAATTCATCTCTTTGGGAATAGTGATAAGTGCATGGACATTTGGGCTAGCAAAGTCTAAAAAGTATTTTTTTGCAATCTAAAATAGTATATCTTTTAAGGAACAAATTCTAGCTCTGTAATTAAGTGCTATCATAAATATGTAAACTGATATCTTTCCAAAAGTTAAAATATTGCGTAGACCAAGAGCAACTATAAAAGCAAATATTTTTCCAAATCATAGACAAGCAGCAGTTAAAAAAAATTAATTCAATAAAAAGCTTTCCTTCGAAAAAGTATAAATAACTATCAAAACGTATGGTTCCGATAAAGTACTGCCTGCTTAGGGTTTACCTGATCTGTCCATTGTGGTGATTAAATGTATGACCCCGTTGACCAGTCTTAATTAAAAGCATTGCTGTCTGCCCACAATTTGTTGCCGCTTCTGTCATGTTTGGGGCACAATTGTTGTTGCATAGTACTGGAAGCCGCTGGAGCAGTTACTCATGTTGTTGTTGTTTTGATTTATGCCGCAGTGCGGAGCAATTGACAACGATTTGGAGAGCAGAGGCCGACTGCGACAGCGTTGCTCAAAGCTGCGCTTATAGCACGCATGTCAGCATATACAATATATACGAATATATATACATACATATATATAGTGCCGGCCAATGATTTACTAGTCCCCAACAAATGCGACAGCAACACCAGCAGCAGCAGCAGCAGCAGCAGCAGGAGCTGGAGTTGTAGCTGTAGCTGCCGCAAGCGGCAGCACTCTCAAAGTCAATTGCAGAAATCGGCTTAAAATCGCACGAATTGGCGCAGTCACAGATGCACACATGTACTGCAGCAAGCGTCGCTATACCCCGTGGCAGCCAGCAAGCAGAGTCTGGAGTAGCTGCAGCGGCATGTCAGTCCAATGCGACTTATAACAAGAAGCGATCGCGATCGCACTCGCCACAAGTGATGATCGCCTCGGAATTCAATTGATAGTTTGATTTATTGCTACCGGTAGATATTTTTTTCCTTCGTTTATTTTATTTATTTTTTTTTTTCATACACTGCATATAAATTAAAGTTGAAGGGGAATCAGTTGGCAGCGTGAAACTGGGACATTAGCGGCAGGGAGCAATAGGGAGGGGTGCTCTTGGCCTGTGGTAGCATCGTTATTGCTGCTGCTGATCTTGTTTGTTGCGTATTACGCATCTATGGGCTTCTGCTTCTGGTTTTTCTTTTGATGACTTTCATGGCTTTCTTGGTCTCTACTTTTTGGCTTCCAGCGCCTAGCTGACTGAAGGTTGTTAAACAGTGCGTATGCGTAATATTTGTCACGTTGCACAGTTTCGTTTTGTCTGCCATTTGGCTTTTGTTTGCTTTTGGTTTTTGTATTTTAGCTTTTTTTCACGTCGTTTTTTTTTTTTGGTGGCTTTTGGCCCGGCTAATTTCCGGCATGACACACAAAAATTGTTATGCACAATGCCAAGTGACATACATATGCAGCATGCTGAAAAGTATTACAGACAAAATACATATATATATATATATATCTATATGTGTACATAGCTAGCTAGCTCTTTCCTTTTTACACTTTCTCTAGTGTGCGCTGGCTCTCTCGTTTCTGCGCTCTTTTGGAAATCATTGTGCACACCTTTTATACGCTTGGCTTTCTAAGAATAATGTGTATACACGCACCATGTAATCCGAGATCCTTAAGTAGGGTTTCTGGCCCTATGCTTAAACTTCAATGTATGCCAGCAGACTGTGTACATATACACACACACACACACATATACATAATATACTTGTAGCTGCATGTGTGTGTGTGTGCTTGTGCATTTCATGTTATTTTTATGCCTGTTTGCTCTTTTCTTATAATTTTATTTATTTATTGTGCAACTTCCAACACCTTTTAAAGACAAGTCAAAGCTTTTGTGTCTCTCACTCCTTCTCTCTCTCTTTATCTATCTTGCTGTGTCTTCTGTCTTGCTACCGTCTTTCGCTTGACAAAAAACCGCTGCTCTCTTGCTAATCTCTGAGAGTCGTCAAAGTTGCACAGTGGCGCATTTTTATGCTTTTGTGCGCAAAAAAAATCAAATATTCAAGAGAAAATATTAAAGAATTTATTTGATTTTTGCTTATCACTATGCTTCGCCTTTGGAGCGATCAAGGGGAATGATATTGTATTTTTTTTTTTTTATTTTGGCTTATTTTTTGGTGGCAAATCTAAAAATCTTACATATTTACACACAGATAAAAATTTGTTAGCGTTGCTTTTGCAAAAAAAGTAATGGTTATTTATTTAACGAAATACAACAACATTATTTTATTTATTGATAAAACATATTAAAAGCATAAAATAATTATAATTTTTCATACTCTAGCGGAAAACTGCTAATGCCAGTATATACAGTGGAACCCGAAATATTATGACCCATTTGGACTTGTATTCACATGATTTAGTGAAGCTTATTTTAATTAGTTTGCTAGTGCAAAAAATACTCAGAAAAGTAAATACTCTTGACTTCCTGGCAAACGTTGAACCAATAAACTGATATATGAATGACAGAAATACAAAATGGCGTCTTTGTCAAATTGTTGTCTACTTTGCTGCGTCGCATTTATGTGTATGCAGATTTGATGTATGTTACAAAAGGCAGTCTTAAATTTTATAAATCAGATAGCAGATAGGACAATATGCATTCATTACAGCTTAATGAAGACCCCACGAAGCTTGCGATAGCATTAAGTAATCAAGGGTTTGAAAACTGTTAGAAGTAAGGAAAACTTAACTAATGCTGAGGCTGTAGACTACAAGACTTCCTATAAGAAACTGCGTTTAAAAAGTAAAAATGAATTGGGAGGGAGAATTAAATAATAATGAAATAAAGTTGAACAAAGTATTAGTTATAGAGAAAGATATAAGAAAAATAAAAAGATAAGTTAGGAAAAGTCAAGTAGAAGTTGTTTCTTGGTACAGTCGAAATTGACTTGAAAATGTTATCTGACTATACCAACTTACATCTCATATCTTAGCAACATCTAGTGTAGTTTTGTTCCAATTTTTTTTGTATATTAATTCCACTGTAACATGCCATCCGTACATACACAGTGACAGTGGCATCTCTCGATGTTGGCCACTCGTTCGGTGGTGCCGCCTGTATGAACTAATTTTATTTGACAACCCATACTTGTGCAAAACAAATTGTGCCACTGATGTGCGAAAGACCAAAACAGTTGCCAGTTGTGGACTTTTGAGTTGCACTCAGTTGTTGTGGCTTGGGAGGATTGTTGTTGTGAAATTTCCAAATCATTGCGCTTTTCCAATGGCTCAGCTTTTGGCATGCCACATCAGCCAACTTGCCTAACTCTGTTTTGTTTGTGTGTTTATTTTTTATTTTTTGCTCTTCGACTTTATTCCTTGGTTTTACTTTTGTGGTCGTCTTTTGGCATGAAGTTAACGTGTTTTTTTTTTTAGTTAATTGTATATTGTATCCTTGTCATTTCATGGAATTAGTGAAATTTCTGACGATAAAATATTTTTTTTTTTGTCTTTGTTTGGACCCGAAAGGTGCTGAGCTGTTGGACTTTCATCATTGTAAACTGAAACGACCCAGAACTATACAAGTGTGTCAGCCTGTTGGTTTGATACTTGCTATTATAGACCAGGCGTGGTATGAGCTTTGAAAGGAATACAATAGAAACAGCCGATTGGAGGCGTCAGAAATATGAAACCAGCTAATTTTGAATGTTGAAATTATCTAAATAAATTCTTGTGAAAGTCGTAGTATAAGTTATTTTTGAAAAATGGTTTGAAAAATGTATACATATATGTACGGAAATATGTACCGGATTCAATTGACGGATCTAAAATAATGCGCGATTTTAGCAGGAATATTAAAATGGTTTGCTTTAGTAAGTTAGTGTATAAGTGACATCAATATTTTTAATGGAAAAAAATTTTAAAAAATCTGAGGAGAAACACATTTTACATTTGATAGCAGCGCTATTGATTTTACTACAATACAAAGCCCGCACCTGAAAGCCAAAAAAAAATCAGGAAGCAATTTGAGCAAAACAATTATCAATTTTTAGAGGGGGAATATCGGATTACCGATATTCTATTTTGAATGATTTCTTTGATATTGTTATTTTAGCAAATTGGAGTAGTTAAATAAAAACAGATTGTGATTTTTAAAATGGATTTCTGTTCTCATTGGTACTATAAGACCAGCATTTATTTATAAATTTTTTTACTTAGATAAGTAGTTATTAGATTGGCTTAGAGTGATAAAAATTTTAAAAAATTGTTGCTAACAAAATTCAGCTATACATGGTAAAGTTAATTCTCATAAGATTTTTATTTTTTCAAGGTCATCTATAATATGTAGTAACTATAATAGACCCATTAAAAAGCGCGTACTATTTTGTGCTCAAAAGTTTACAATTTCAAGGTATTGCTTGAATTCAAATCCCAAAAATTAACTTTTTTCTTTCAGTGTCACTTAATCAGAGGGTCAGTGGTTCGATTCCCGAAGCTACAATGTCAATTTCGAAATGCAAAAATCTGTATTAATTAAGGACTCCGCTGTTTGGATTCGACTATGGAAGAGATATCCCTATGCTCTGCATTGGAGTGATGACAGATGATCTAGGGGAATGTATTAAAATTTGTAGTGAAAAGTAAATCGATGTCGAACTTAAATCCACAAAAAAAAAATGAATCTGAACTCAATTGTTAGATTTCGTTTATTTAAATATGGGCTTGTCGTGCTCTATTTATCTTTAAGTTTCATGATAACTGGAATTAAAAAATTGTACATAAATAGACCAACTAATTAATTATATTTGCTATCGAAAAACACATGGTGGCCAATGGTAAAAAATGGTTGCAATGGTCGTGGTCCTGGGATCAGCAAAATGTGATTTTGACTCATGTGAAAATTATTTTTACCAATATCTTTAGATTTTATCTTATTGAAACAAAGGTTATGGCAACTTCGATTTGGTTTATGACCTGTGTGGTACGCAGAGGGGGTTTCGAAGCAAAATATTTGTCATTATAAAATGATGCAGTTAAAATGAAATGGATAATCTTATATAAGAGCAGACGAAGCACTTTGTAGATTAACTGGTTGCTTTTTGTTTTAATATCTCGTTGATCGAATACAGAACTAGTTAAGCATGTTGAGTTGATTCGATAACAAGGCAACACGGAAGGTACAATAATTAATTAAAATAATTTACTTGATTTTTAGTCTTCAAGCATTCTGCAAATCATACAGTGATTTAAATTGAAATAATAAAGGATATGACCAAACAATTTCGAATATCGTCCTGAACATATTGCTATAAATGTTTCAGCTTCTTATGTATTGAAATAACCACATAAAGACTTTGAAAAATCAATTTTTTTCCAAGACACTCTTGCTTTTCGTATTTTTCGAAAATTAAAATATGTTTTTCAGCTTAACTTAGAATCTAAACAATTTGACAAATTTCGCACTCACCTGCTGCTGACTGGGTGCCGCCGGCTGTTGCCACATTCTGGCTTCTTGGCTCAAAATTCCCAAGCAGCTGTAAATGTGCTGGCATTGTAATGGCTGCCATGCCGCCGTGCATATTCGAATTTATGCTAACGCTGGGCATGATTGGCGGCGCCGCCAAGGCAGTTGGTATTACTGCTGCCGCTGCCGCTGTTGTAGTTGTTGTGGCACTGGTTGCTGCATAAGCTGTTGGGGCTGATTTTGCAGCAAGTTGATTAGTTATTGTTGCTAAAACTGTTGAATGTGCGTTTGCGGTTGCTGCAAGTGTTGCGTTGTTGTTGGCTGACGTTGTTGTTGTTGTTGCCATGCCACCAAAACACACACAAAACCAAAAAATGGTTTCCTTTTTAAATTTTTTTTTAAATTTTTAATTATATATTTTATATTGCACTGCTTGAAATAAAATATTTTTGTTTAAAATGCTAGCACCAATTTATTAAGGTTTTGAGTTTGCCGTCGGATTTGAACGCGCTCGAGCTGGGTGTTTTTGTTTTGTTTTGTTTTTGCTTTGTGGGTCTCGTAAACGACTTAAGGGGCGACTCTAGTGTCGTGCATCAGAAACCGTCGCTAGCTGTTTGACGCTGCTGCTGCTGCTGCCGCTGCCTGCTGCTGCTGCCTGCTTGCTGCTCGCTGACTCGACGCGCACTCACTCACGGTGTTGGCCCGGCCGACTGATTTTGCCTGCCTCGAGTCAGCGTCGCGCGAGTCGGTCGAACGGTCGGTCGTTTGGTTGGTTTGGGTTTGGCTTGCTTGTTTGCCTCTGCGTTTGTGTGCGTGTATGAGAGAGTATCTGTGTATTTCTGGTTTACCAGCGCTGCGTGTGTGTGAGTGTGTGTGTTGGCCGTGTTTTGAGCCAAGAGCGAGCCAACGCGAACGCAGGCCGCACAATTGAGCGTTGCGTTGAGTTTTTGTTTTGAAACATTTGCGGCTAAAGTTTAATAATTAAATAGTTGAAAAAGTAACAGCAGTCGCACACTTAAAAAATGTCCATAAATGTATTATATATACATACATACTAACTATTTTTAATTGTTATACATGGCGTATGTGTAACATGTTGTTGTATGGTTCTTCAAAGCGCCGCTCAGCTGTCAGTCATAGCCAAATGGCCAAGAAGACACACACACACACGCACGCACAGACATTCACATACGCAAGTACACATAGATATACACGCAGGCTGTGGCAAGTAATCGGTAGCAAGAAAACTTGACAAGCAAACGGAAGCCCGAGCAGCCGTTGCTGCTAATCGTACACTTTGATTATGATATATGCGGGTATTCATGGCACCACCAAGAGCACTACGACTGCGCCTCTGCCATGTAGACATGGTCAACATTGCGACAAAAAAGGCGTGTATACGAACTAGGCATGGGCGTGGGCGTGTGCACCCTGCTGCGCAAGACTTGTAGCATGTAGCTACTTTCAAGCTTTTGCTCCTTTGGCTTATTTTTTGTAGCTTTTGCCTGTATACAAAAAACGCATTAGAGTAGTCATCAATGCCGTTGCACCAAGAATCCGCAACCTGGCCTGAGCTGACCTGAGCCGGCCAGTAACCGATTAACCACCCCGTTGTATGCCGCAATATGGTGGTGCCAACACAAAGCAAGAGCGAATGAGATGGGCGGGCTAAAAGGGGTTGCTTTGCAAAGTGGGCGAGTTGTTCTGAGCTCTTTTACCAAGACAGTTAATTGATTTATTTTTGCCTTATTTTGTGGCGCGCAAGGAACCTCTTTTATAAAATGGTTGGCCGCCCCAAAACTGTGTCTATAGTTGTGTGTTGGTTGTTTGTGTGTGTGGTTGTGTGTGTGTGTGTGACAATGCGAACTTGTATTTTAAGTAATGGCTGTCGGGCAGACAGTACTCTCTCCACTCTCTACACGCCGTTGATGTTGTTGTTGTACATAGAGCTGTTTATGATGATTATGGCTGCTTCTACATGCTCACATACATACATACACAAGCTAAAGCTGTGCGTGCCTTTGTGCAAGTCTGTGCAAGTTTGCACCAATAGACAAGGAAAGCATATGCTGCTGTTAAAAAGAGTCAGCACTAGGCACTTGCGTTATTTTTTTCGCTCAAGAATTTCATAGACATTTATGAGTACTTTGATTCTTTTCATAACGAAATGGCATGAAACGTACCTAGCTTTGCTTAAGTAGACTGAGGTGTGATTTATTGGTAAAAGACTAATCGTTCTTGACCAAAACAAGTATAATCGACGATATTCTTTACCATTTTAAAAAAATCAAGTTCAAAAGTAACTGAATGCCCTATGAGACAATCTTTTTAAGATCATGCCGGGATTTCAGTGATTATGACTTAATATAGCTTAAGAATATCGAGCAAAAGTGCGTTGGCGTGCTTTTTTTTAACTAAATAGACGTATATTTTATAAAAAATATATCTTGATTTCATAAGAGACTTTCTTAAAGCTTGAAACGGTTTGAAGACGAATTTTAAATTTTTGCCTAAAGAAAAACAAGTTTTTAGAAAATTGTTTCATAAAATCAATAAACATTATGAATCGCAAAGTTAATTAAAAAATCTTAATAAAACACATCACGATGAAAGGCTGGATTCTGTGTTCTTCTGAGGTATTACCCACCGTCGTTAGTATTTCAAATGCGTGGATCACATAATAACGAAAACTCAAAAAATTCTTCGTCGGAAAAATAACAATATGACATAAAATTTGAAATTGGTATCTGTAGCAACGGTTGTAATGTAGTTCAAATCGTGCATATATTTTTACTTTGGTAACTACTTTTATTATAATTTGGGGTAAAAATGATGTTCTTTTCTTTAAAGCGTCGCCAGTTTGACTCTCAACTTGATTGTTTTTTGTATTTTAGGATTTTATTTGAAAAATATTGTACTTCATAAACTTTTAATTACTCCTGATATCTGAAATATGCATTTTTTTTAATAAAATCTGAAAAGGAAAAATCGCATTCATGATCAGCTCTATTTTTAAATGTTTTTTTTTAGTCAGCAATTTTCTTTTACAGTTTTTTTTTTCACAAAAGCTTTTTTTCGAAGTATTAAATACCAACATGGTACAACATTTCGCTGACATTTTGAGAAACCAAAACTCGAATAGTTTCAAAATTTTGAGCCCTATTATAACGTGAATGAGTTATACTTGAAATTTTGAATTTCATAATTTATGTTTACAAAAATTGGCAAATAATATTTAAAGTAGTATTTTGAAGTAAATTTAATGCTTGAATTGAACAACTTATAATTGTTACTCAGAAAGACTTTCTAACTAATTTTCAAGAAATTTTTCATATTTGACTAATTTTGATATCTTTCAACAAACTTTAATGTAGATTTAAATTAAAAAATAAAAATTTCTTTCTGCTTAAATAAATTGTAAAAGTGTTTAAATAGTATATATGATATTATCCAGATTTATTTTAATTTTTATGCATGTCTCATGTCCTAAAAGTTTAAAAATATATACGTCTGAAATACTGTTTTTCATTTGGAGCTTAATGGTAAGTCCAGACCCGCAATCCAAAAAACTTTGAAAAAAAATATTCTATAACTTAAAAATTTATATTTTATTTATTTATAATTATTTTTGTTTATTTAAATCGAGTTAAACATTTAAAAATTTTGAAATCGCTGGGTTTTCTGGTGTGGATACTTATTTTCCAATGTTTTAAGTTGATTTTTTCGAAAGCGTTCCAACTAAAAATAACAGGGCAAGTTTTCTTAACTCCAAAAGATCTATCAAGCTTAAAGACTGCAATTTCCAAAGTTATGAATACAACTGTATCGTGCAATCTAATTTCAGCACCCGCGAATCGAAGTTCTCGATTTAGACTACGATTACAATTTTCGAAATGTAAATTTTACTATTAAAGTAAAATGTCATTGCGTAAGTAACAAATACTAGTTTAAAAATGATAATAAAGATTATTTGTTGTACATTCACTG
Organism: Chymomyza procnemis; assembly: GCA_035046065.1. NCBI lineage: Eukaryota > Metazoa > Arthropoda > Insecta > Diptera > Drosophilidae > Chymomyza > Chymomyza procnemis. The sequence continues at coordinate 3,858,921 of JAWNOJ010000013.1, read as the reverse complement.
AAATTTAGACACAATTATTATGCTCATAAATCACATAGAAAAGTGTTTTGTGAAAAATATAACTATTAATTTTAACTTGAAAGTAAAATGTCATTTGGAAACTGACAGAGGTGTTGGTAAACACTTCGTATTCGCTTCAAGTTGGGGATCAAAATAAATAATCATTATTTAAGTAAGATATTTTTACCGAAACAGCCAATGTTTCGCGTTTACAGTCAGATTATGAATTAATAAATTTTAGTTGAATTAAATAGATTTCAAAAAAATAAAAGTAATGCCAGATTAATAATTCTTTATTAAATCGCATCCCCCATATCTCCTTCTTGTATATCAACTAACTTTACCAAAGTTTCTATAATTCCTGCACACAAAAACTTTCTAGAATAAAATGCAAATTTCTTAGCCTTTATTTCTTATTCATAACGTAAGCCCTGCGTAAACCCTTCCATAAACTGTCAGCATTGCAACGTATACTCACATTAAAGTGTCTAAACAACATGTAAAATGCAATAGACGCGCGAATTTCTTCCGGCCCCTAGTTACACCTTAGTTGTAACTAGCTAGGCACATGGCAATTTTCCAATAGAAAATGTAAAATATGCCCCCATACATTATTAAAAGTTAATAAAGACAAAATAAAAAAATGTGGGTGTGGCAAGGTAATTACTAAGCTACATCGAGCGCAAAGAGAACCCCGCGCGTTGATAATGAAAAATAATCAATTTTAATGGACTATAATTTGCCACCACAAAATAACAATGATTCAAATTAAAAGGCAAACTTTAACCGGCTAAAAATGCCACCGCAAAAACAAATACACAAAAAAGTAAAAACTAAACGCACGCACATTAAGATAAAAAAGTTGCACTTGTATGGCATAAAATACTAATAAATAATGCGTCAACAAATTAAACAAAAGTTGCTTTTGACTAATTTCAAAAATTCAACAAAAAAATAACGATATGAAAAAATAAACAAAAAAAAGTGTTTGAGTTAAAACAAAAAACTTGTTAGGCAGCTCTGCAGATTTTCACTCAATTTGAGTGAGTGCAAGCGCTACAAACGCAAGGCGTTGCCACAACAACGCACAGCAGTTGTCTCTTTCTAACACACCGAGCAGCGCAAGGCATCAACAGCCAATGACAGTCGCGCCAATGGCACTCAAGTGCAGAGTAATTTTTGTCAATTAGAATTCTAATGCAAAGAGTTTTGTTTTGCATGCGAAGATCTCTCTTGCTCTTAAATTGTAGCTTATTTTGACGGCTGCTGGCTTCCAGTTTAAAAGATAGCCTGCAATTGAAATTGATTAAAATTGAGTGGCAACATTTGGACATTTTGTGTCGCCATGATTGATTAGTTTAATTATGCGTTTCATTAAACATTTATCATGGCAGCCATCTAATGGGCACGCACAAAAAAAGCCTTGCCATAGCACTAACTGTCTACAACAACAACAACAACAACAACAGCTACCATAATAACAGCAACAAATTATGCTTGCGCCTAATTGCGTTTCGTGTAGCTTGTATTTTATTTTTGTATTTTCCTTAACCAGACTTGGGCATTAATTATGGCCACCCTCTTGTTTTTTTGGCCAGTCAGTCAGCCAGCCGCCATTATTATTTCAGTGGCCAAAAGTTCACAGCCAGATAGCAATCTAGTATCTACATGCATATGGCGGACAATGCCCAAAACCAAACCCAGTCAAAAAAAAAACCCTACGGCACAGCCCGCGCATATTTGTGGTAGCCACGCTTCCTGTTTTTGTTTGTTTGACTGCGCCTGCCCTGGCTCTGGTCACCGCTTGGATCGAGCCAACTTCAAAAAATAATAATGAAAATGCTTACGATGGGCTCTTTTTGTGTCTACATTTAGCGGCGCGGTGGTGTTTACCCACATGTAGGCATATGCATATGCTGATTGCGGGTATTCTCTAGCTAGGCATTAACACAATGGCCACAAACTTTGTGAACCGTAAAAATGAAACTTTTTGTATACTTGCTAAACTATGTCTAACAACCCTTTAAATGCTCTATCTAGAAAATGTTAATGTTAGTGGAATAACTGGGTGTGAAAGATAGTTAATAAATTGGACTGATTCTGGAAGTTGTAAACCCGCGTAAATGTTCAATACAGCGGATCGCATTTTTAAAATGGGAAATAGTTTATATGCAGTTATATGGACAATCGTTAATAAACAACTTATGCATCAAAACCAAATAGCACTGTTTTTTGGTTTGTTGTGTGTAAAATAAAATCAAAAAATCTTCGGGATCATCAGAAAATGTGTATAACTGGCTTAGCTTGCTTTAATATATTTTCGACTTAATTTCATATTTTTAATACACGTGAGTTCCAATAAAGCTAATTAAAGAGTTCCAGGTCTGTATTTGAGCCAACTAATTTGTCAAATGCATATAGGGCATATTTATTTTGACTGCCTTTAAACGGTTTAGGCTTTTCTCTGTTATAATACAAAAGAATATGATTTGGAAAAATCAAATTTGTTCGGATTGTTAATAGAAATAATTTTGGACAAATAACTCAAATAAAAAATAATTAATAAAATGGAGAACCCTTTCTTACAACTTTTTTTGGCATGCTGAAAATAATCTCAAATTTTAACAAAAATGAATAATTTTCTTATATTATTTTACACATTTTCTTCAAACTCAGTACAAATAATTAATTGAAATAAATAAAATCCAAACCCACTGTGCTGTTGCCAAGAACATAGAGGCTGCCACCATCTTGTCCAAATCGATAACTACTATCACTTGCTTATTTATGGCTTATAGGAAGCTGGGACTATGCTTTGCAAAGCCACAAGTCCCGAATAAACCAAGCAGAAGATTAATACAGTCAAAGTGATGCCAAGAAACTGACTTTTACGCAAATTCTTTTCGTAAAAAATGTGATAATTTTAATTATGTAGGAATAAATGAGAGTATGTTCGTAAGAAATTATTTAAATCTAATAAAAAAGAATCAACATTTTTACTTCGTTCAGTTCAAAAGACTTGATTTTCTGCTAAAGTTATTATGAATTAATAAAATAAGGGCTATAATTTTCGAAAAAGTACAAATTCTGCAGACGTAGAAACAGTGTTACAAACATTTTTATCAAAAGCCTCCTATAATTTGAAGTTTAAAATTGAGATCTATTATTTGGCTCGTTAAACAAGTAATATTTATAGTTGCTTTGGTAATAGTTTTCTCTTTCATAAAACCAATAGTGCTTGTCTATATTTTTTATTATTCTAGAAAAATTTCTTTTCATTTTGCAATCACCAATAGAGTTATTTCGTTTTAAATTATGTTAAGATTAGAAAAGAGATTTCAAATTATCCTAAAGGCTATATATAGAAAACAAGACAACAAAATTATAGTTCGGCTCATGCCTAAGTTACCAAGTCAAATTAGTTATACGTAGGCTTCCTAAAAAATTTACCTTTTTAAAAAGAAACATAAAAATCAGATGGCTACTTTTGAAATTAATGCTTAAATTGATGGAAGTTTAAAGATAATATGACATTTAAGAAAAGGCTTTTCATGTAAAAAAACACAATCTTCACAAAAGTTGGAACTTAAAAATTACGTTTGGTTGACTTTTCAATAATTAAACTTTATTGGAAAAGCCATGAGTTAGCCTTATTATTACACTTATTAATATATTTTAAAAGCCCTAAAGCCCTCTTCATTAGAGTATTTAAACGTCTTACGCCGAAAATCCAGGTCTAGCTCGTTCTTTTGATTCGCCTTGTCGGCTTGAAGTCAACGGAAATAGGTTTAAGTTTGTGTTTCTTTTTGAATTAGATTTTTTTGCCTTTGTGTTTCGTATAAGAGGAAGCCTTTAGCGATAGTAGGGAACAATAAAAGTGCCATTGTTTTTTTCTGCTTTTTATTCCAATTATTTGTATGGTAGTGTGAGTGTGTACGAATATGAGTTTGAGTGTGGGTGCGCGAAAGGAGTAAGGGCACACAAAGCCAAAGCTCATTTGCGATGCCAGCGATACATGACTTCAAGAAAGCAACAAAGCAAAGTACACTGAGCAAAAATAAAGAAGCATATTAAGAGTAATCCTAAAATAATACTCTGTTTCCTTGACATTTTTCAGTTAGGTAAACTCGACTTTGATTGAAATAACTTTAGAAGTTTTACACAAGAAAATAAACTCTTTTAAATAGAGACACAGGCATACTGTAAAAAAACTTTAATTTATGGTAAAATAAAAATATTTACTTGAAAATATTCATGATATTAAGCAGTTTACGAATTGGAAGATTTTCACTTATGAAACAGTGACAACTACAACTTTATAGAACAATTTTTAGGAATTAAATTGTAAAACGTTAAATTTTAATAGCTCTATGAGTTTTCAAAAACTCTGTTCCACATTAAATAGAAATAAATAAATTAATAATTAATTAGTGCTAAAAAAGCATTATTCATTAATAAATGCTAAAAAAAACATGACTTAATTAAAAACAGTGTCAGAGTACTTACAAAATTCTTTCAACTATTACAACTTTTTTTCCTGTGTATTATAATAAAGAAAAGCTGCAAACTTGAGCCGCAACTAATCGATTCTTGCCGCGGTAGTCCCTTTGTTGCACGGTTATTTGTTTGGCATGCCATGGCCCAAATGTTTGGACATCGTGTGGCAGGCGCCTCGAAGTAGGACGAAATACGGCGTTCACATGGTGCATCAAATTTGCTGCACACACGATTTGGCCAAGTAATGCTGCAGTAACGGTAAAGTACCAACTTTCATATGCAACTGCCAGAAGAAAAGAATAACAAAAAATGTGCAACTGTCAGTTTGAATTTGGTGGCACCAAATTGGTGGCAAGTGTAAAATGAACAAGGGCTCTTGCCCTTTTCCATGGCATTGGTGACAAACACGTCTTAATTTGAACACAGCGGGTCATAATATGCGCTCCGCTTTTACACCTTTGTCACATTGAGGTTTCCAAGGTAGATAAGTGTCCATATATATAGAGTTATCTGTGTGTGTATGGCAACCCCCTGCACGCACTGGGCAATGTAATGATTAAGCCCAGGACGTTGCTAAATTAAGTGAGTTTTTACTTTGCGACGAGGCTAATTTTTGCATTTGGGCTACCAAGAGGCAGTCAAGCAGATTGTAGCCATACAAAGTCCAGTGGTCTCTCAAGAGCCTCAAGATTGTGGCAACTTGTTGCATGGCGCATCATTGCGTGTCAGCATGGGCAGAAATGATTTCTACATACCAAAGCAGTTAAAGCCCTTAAGTCAGAGAGAAAATCCAATTAAATTCGGTAGCGAAAGAAATAAGTCCAAACTGTCGGCAAAATGATTCTACATACACGTATTTGCGTCAACATTGATTTTGCAGAAACATTGCTTGGATGCCTAGTCGTTCAGCGGGAAAACCCTTCTCACCCGCCCAGACGCCAGAGCCATAAGAAGTAGTTCATGTGCATGGCGTGATTGAGAACGAGTGTTCCCGGTTGAGGACAAACCAACAACAGACGAGAGGAATGCTGCTGCTGATGCTGCTGCTGTAGCAGATCTCTGTCGTCTGCTGAGGCGTGATCCGAGTTTTAGACATGATATAAGTATGTGTATATATGGCTGTTTAATGTGAATGGGGAATTGGAATCGGAATCCATGTTGGGTTTGGCTACCGCAAAACCGTCGAAAAGTTGCGTGCCCATAGGTCTTCTGTGTAATTGCGCAACAATTGTCAGTGCGCTGTTGCTGCGCAGTCGACGTCAGTTAAAAGGGCGTATTGCAGCAACCGCAGCCAACAGTCAAGACACGTCACAAATAAAAAATGAAATAACACAAAAAACAAAACCACTTCAAGTCTCCCGTCAACTATGGATTGGTATGGCATGGCCTGAGCTACCTTTTCGTGTCTGCGTCAAACTTGCGGAAATCTGATTTTAAAATTATTAACAACATGCAATGGCTAAATAGTTTTGCATTCGATAACAAAAGCCACACCGCATTTTGCTACCAGGATTCAGTCAAAAACATGTTGGCTCTTGGCATGAATTGACTGAGCCAACAATTTGATTGTTGACCGAAAAAAATCCAACCAAGTAACAATTTTTTTAAAAAAATCAGTCAGATAATTGAAATTTGGCGCCTCAAACCATAAATACTCTTGTACTTGATGTAAACAATTCTTTGGAACGACATATTTTGGATTTGGACATATTTTTATCATCTAGTTGCTGCCGGACTACTGAATTAATTAAAATTGTTTTGAACTTTTCGTAGCTTAACGTTTATATAAGCTACGTTTTCTAATCCTTGCTTGCAGAGCTAGTAACTTGATATCTTAAACATGCTGCTTCGGACTCTTCTCTAAACTAGTTGATTTAGTAAACAATTTTCTGCAGCAGAGCCTTAAGTTTATGATGGCTGTGACGTGTCACAGAGTGCGATAACACTTTATAAAAGCACGTACTGAAATTCGTTGCAACTATTCGGTGAATAATTTAATAAAATAAAATTAAGCACAACTTTCTTCCATCTCATAATCACTTTTGCAAAAATATGCAACACAGTTTAAAATAAGTGGAACACCAGCTAAAAATTAATATTTTCTTCCCTTATGATCTATAGAACCAATTGGATTACGATCTCAAAATTAAGAATACCAAAACACATAAAATTTTAAATATCCTTCAAAAGCCACTTTAAACTAGTCTTGCAAAAATACTTAAGTGGTTGCTTAATAAAAATTCATAATTTTTTATAAAATCTTTCTTGAATTAGGGAATCTTGTCTATAAATTCAGTGGCATCAAATATTTCGAATTGTAAATTAATCACCAAATTTATTCATTAATCGTAAAGAAAAAAAATGTGCTTAGGTCCCAATGATGATCGATTCCGCTATTTCCTAACTACTCCATTTGATGATATTTAATTTTATAAAAGATCTTGAACATGCATACGAAGCTCCAATTTCACACAATAGTTAGACAGCACTGCTGCTTTGCTACTAACCTGACTCTATAATGGCTTTATGTCTTGTCTACTGACCGCAACACATAATTCACAAATTCAAATGATCAAACGGCGATTTTGAACTAGCCAAGCGTTATAAGGTTAATGAAATGCAGCTGCTGACCCAAGCAGAATAGCGAACTCTCTAGCTTACTGACTGCCCCCAAGTTACCTTCCCATGCTGCCGCCACCCAACGCCAAAGTTGCTTTCGTTTCCACGCTAGTTTCTCTGCAACTGCAATTAGAAGTTGCACAAAAAGCCCAACAAGCAACGGCAACAACATGCAAAAAAATAAAACACAAAAAACAAAATGGCGATAAATACCGCAATTTGCATATAAATGCACGTAGAAACGTCTTTAGTCACCCGAATCTTGAGCAAACCATAGAAGCGATTAACATTGTTGTTGTCGAGCCAACAAATGCACTACAGCCAGAGGGGGAGGGGGTAACTGTGGAAAAACAGACGCCGCCTGTCGACGACTTCCAAGTAGCCAAGCGCAATTGGCGCCTAGCAAAAACAAAACAACAACTAATGCAAAAACAAAAAGAAAATGGGGGAAAAAAATGGCGGACTCAGCCGTCAGAGCGTGGCAGAGCAAACACTCAAACGGTGTCGGTTTTTGATGCCCTTTAGCAAATTGCTAAAGGGTATACTGAATTCATACTAAGAAGTGGATGGCATACTAACTAACATTTGGGAGCAGTAAGGCAAATAAGTCTTCGCAACGATGGAAATTAAATGCAAATCATAAAATATACTCATATCCATGGCTTTTGTAGTAATTGTAAAGTAACGCTCATTAGTGCGTTTATTCGAATTTTGAATATTTCCTTACTAATTATTAATAAAAACTTGCCTGTTTGTACAGCAAATGCCAGAACAAAAGTTTTTCAGATATATTTTGAAATATTAGCCTAACAAAATGTTCCATTCACAAAAAAGTTAAAATTGGCAATTAAAATCGAATAGTAAAAATTGATTTGTCGAACTACGTACTTTACTATTTTAAATTCTCGCAAAATTATGGAAATTTAAAGTGTATATTGAAGTTATTATGTTTCGTAAATATGCAACCCACATAGTATTGTTGTTGTTGCTGCTGTGGCAGCTACAGTGCAACTCTTGCTGTTTGCTACTCGTGCAGCATAGCATTCATTGCCTGCCAGCCCCCATTTTGGCACCCTGCCACATCTTCCACTAACAAAATACATTATTGTTGCATCTTTTTGTTGCGGTTGTTGCTTGGAGGTTGATGACAATGTGGAAAGGGGAATGGGGGAGGCTGACGACTGGAGGGTGAACGTTGCCGCTGTTATTATGCAAATGCCATTCACAGGTAATTACCACGCTGCACCGTTATAATTGCGCTCGAAGCCCAGCTACGAATCACGATTGCAGTTTGCAGTTTGAATTTTGCATTTCACATTTTGCCGACAATTTTGCTGCCATAACAAATAATTATATGTGCATAATAATTTCTTCTTTGTGTAACGAGGGTAGCCTAAATAATAAGCGAGATTTAAATAGCTATTGTAAGCCAGTTGGATATTTTAAGTCTCCAAAAATATATATATGTTTCGTACCTATAGGAAAGTTAAAATAAAATTTTGCAAAATTATAAAATTAATCCTAATAAAAATCAAATTCGATAGGTTTTCCTTAAAATATGCAGGATTCCGCAAATATAGTATTAACATCATAAATATGCATTAAAAATTGGTGTCAAAATGGCTCCTATTCCCTTACTATTATTACCCACAAACTTAAACTACTAGAGTATCGCTGACAAAAATTTTGCTTGTAGAGGAAGTATTTTTTGTATAGTTTTTTTTACTAGGCGGCGAAAGGACCTGGTTCCCCACAAGCGTTTATCGTCCGTACGACTCGCTGCATATTTTATCTTGCTTTTAGCGGATGCTAAGATAGCTACCCAGTTTGCGCCGCGTGGAGACCGTGGATTATTTATTTTGACAGAGATCGCTCAGGCTGCCGCCTGGTTGACAGCAATCAGAAGCTTAACTCTTTACCTAGCTTTCTGTTCAAATAAATATTTTTAACAAATTGTGTGGTATGTCATGTTAATTGTTAGTTTAAAACTTACAACGTCCAACGAGTGACAATTTTGCAGGTGGGTAATTGGTTAGGTATATGAACTTGTCTATTAAAATATTTTGTTGTTGTTAAAGAAACAAGTATTTACAATTTAATAGTCGTTTGTTTCCATGTTCGATGTTCAGTAGTAAATAATTAAACCGAAATGAGCATTTAAAAAACATTTTATTTAATTGTTTGAAAAAGAGTCACTTACGCAAAATTATTGAATTAAAAAGTAAAAACTGTCCTCGAAATAAAATCAATAGAGCTCATTGGAAGCAAAGCGCTACATGCAATATAAATTAGGTAAAGATAATTGTCCATATGGTTGCCTGCGACTACTTTGAAACAAAGATCTTAGAAAATTCGAAAAGTTTGCTTTAAGAAGTATAAAAATATGCCCTACATAGATTATAAACAGAAACCTCATAGAACACAAATTAAATAAAATAACGAAGGATAGTTTTCAAGAGTTTTAAGAAATCGACTCTTAATAATCTATAACTTTACGTTTTGCCGCCTGCTTGTAGCTTAAAAATTTACGTAGATCCACAAAATTTGTAATCCGTTGACAAAATCGAAACGGCTGTCAAGACGACAACAACAGTAAAGTCTATGATAATGATGAAGTTACAATTGTTGGCAATTGCGATTATTATCTCTATTGCAAAGAAGCCATTCACCAAATGCTAAAACAATGGAAGATTTTGCGACGCATTGTGCAACACGTGTTCATACCAAAGGTGACAGAAAAACCTTACTATAACAATTTTTAAACACAAAAATTAGAATAACTGGATAAACTGCAATACGCATTAACTGCTTATCAAACAACATTATTATTATAATTATTCTCATTCTTGTTCTCATACTCATCGTCAACGAAATGAGAAATCCTTTATGCACTTTGCTCTTGGTTACTATCAAAAAGTAATAAATCTGCCGTTGATCTGTCGTAAATCTCTTTTTTTGCGTTCCCTTCATGATTTACCCACATAAATCAAAATTATCGACACTGAGTCCACTGCGTGTCCTTACGCTGCGTGCGCCTTCACTTGGTTTGCAGCGTCAAAGCCACACTAAAGTGTTAAATCGTCTGCCTGACCAATGACAAAGCCAATTCCAAATCTGTTGCTGCTCCTTTTACGAAATTTTATTTATATGTTGTTCTGTATCTGGTTTTGTGTTCTTTTTTTTTATTTCGATTTTTATTTGTGGTTTGGCATTTAGCGCTGCAATTATCGCCTGCAGCTTGCCACCTTTTAGGATCGCTTGCCATTCCAGCTGTCGGAATCAATCATTTGAGGCAACCACCAGCGCACACATTGCATGCCACAGCGTTGACTTTTGGTCTATCGGTATGACAAAGGAAAATTCGTCACATGCAAAGTGAAATTATAACTCGACAACTCTAATTTCATTTAATTTTCGGCTCCAGTCACTCAGCCAGGCAAGAAGAAGCGACGGCTACAATTATACCATATTTTCTCCAATTAATAATTAATAATTTGTTTGGGTCACGAACATCTAACTCTCTCAAGCCAGCTTGACGACGTTAGGGCAACAACTTGACTTTAGGTTTCCATTCGGCTTGGTTTGTTTTTTTATTTTGGGTGAAAATATGGCAAAAATTGAAGCTAGGATGAGTTAAGAAGACGAACACTTGTTACTCTTGTAGTTGCCGTATAACGGAAAAAAATGTTATGTATTTAAGTTACATTTTAATTTATCTAAAAATAATTCGCGGCTCAGATTGGCATGATTGGTTTTTTACGACAGCGAACGATTTGTTGCAACATAGCGTGCATTTGAATAATTATTTAGTTGTCAGCATATTATATTTTGTTTGGATTCTAAGAAGACAAGTCGAAATATATATTTTATTCACTCAGAAATTTGAATTAAGAAAGAAGATAAAGAAATTTCCACGAGAGACTTATTTATAAAAGGTAATTTTTGAAGGCATGCAGAATCAGTAACTCGTACCACATTTAGGCGGAATATATACACTCCATTAAACTAACTAATGCACCCTCCATAAGAGTATAAAAAGAAAGGCATAATACAAATTTCGGCTGACTGAAACGCTTAATTGCTGTCACAAAAAAAAAACGACGAAAATAATAGGAAAAAAATTAAAGATGAATACCAGTGACTACAAGTGGAAATCTTTTGTAGAAACATGAAATAATGCTAGAAAAAAGAAACGAACACCCCAAACACGCACGCACAAACAATTCATGCGACCCAAGAGAGAAGACAGTTAGTCAAAGGTGCAGAACATATTATATACACTTATTTACTATGTGTGCGATCTCTTACAGCAAGTGAGATCGTGTGAGTGAATGCTTCCTTCCTGCCATTTGTGCCAGTTGCCTGATGAATACCAATAGTTGGGAATACTCGCCATGTATGTGGTTGTATCAAAAAAAAGTAGCATTTCTGATTTTGTACGCGCCACATGTTGAACAAATGCAAAAGTTCAAGGACTGTGCATTGCATACAAGGCTTTCGGTGCTGCCTAGCTACACTTCAATTTGTGCACGAAGCGTGCCAATAAATTAATTCACAAACACACACAGATATACATATATATAAACAAATGTATATGTATAGAATACACGAAGAAAAATGACCAAATAAATCCTGAATTACTTAGTTTCTGAAGTATAAGTAAATCAGTCCAACAGAAAATAGCTATTGTTTAATATCAATTTAGAATCCATATAATATAAGATCTCTCTTCCTTCCGAAGGTTGATAAGATATTGGAAAACCATAAAGATAGAAAACATTTTATTTTCTTTGTTTTAGTGAACCCATGTATACAGTGGAACATTTAGCAAAGTATTTTTCGGATCTCAGACTTTGATGTAATAATATACAGATGTTATAAAGCAAAGAATTAGCCATTTAACAGCTTTTTAACAGTTTAACACACTGAAGGACTTAGAACAAAATGTACATTGTATCAAAATGTCTTTGAAGAAAGTAGATTTTTTGAGATATGATATAATTCTAAAAAATCCTAAACACTTTTTTTAAATCAAAATAAGTCCTTAGGTCAAAAGGTCTCGAAAAATTAGTACTTGCTTTAAGTTTTGAAATTCCAGATACTTAGTAACTAATACAGCTTGGAGGCACAATGTGCCCGTTGGCACTTGAATTTTTCTCTCAGTGTGTAGACTGACTGATAGCCATCGCTGTAGAGCCTGGGGCATTACTTGAGCGCGCGTTCTGCCTGGGCAAATTGCGCTCAATGCGCTCGCTTCGCGCCAATAGAGACGTCAAGCCAAAAACCAGAACATCCGAGCAGCGAGTTACCAGGCGGCAGCAGCAGAACAGTCTCATCTGAACCCGCAATACTCCCCGATTGAGTTATGTCCGTCTCGGTTGCGATGCATGTGAATGAAGCCGTTCTTGCGCTTACGTGCTCTCTTACTCTTGCTGTAACATCTTGTCATCTAGTAAGTCCAGGATTGGCTCACTTTAGCTGGGACTCTAGCTGCCCACTCATGATTGCGTTCCCGCTTGGCGTTGCCTTTTTTTTGCCTGGGTATCATCAAAATTGTCGTTGGCTTGCAGTTAAATTAAGTCATAAATTCAGTATTTATCTGTTGAATGTAGTTTGTTGTCCGGTCATCATTTGTGGCTTTTGTCGCCGCTGTCGTTTATCCGGCAGCCTCACTAACTTCAGTTCCCCTCAGTTCCTCCTTTGGCAACCATATCAGTTGTCACTCGGAAAGTTGCCCAAGACTTGGCAACTACTTAGTGTGGCGGCCCACCTAATTGGCTTGGGAATGTTGCGCAGCTCAGCTGTTGGGAGTGTAGCAAGCCATATTTGCTTTCAAAATTTATATTCCTCATAATTTATTAAAGCACATTAATTTTGTCAAATGCTATATAGGTGCCGTAGCTATAAGAGATACGCGTGTTTTGTACAAATCGCTGATAATTCCGCTCTATCAGATCCAGAGCATATGCCTGTTTGACTGCCTGACTGTACGTACATCTGTCAATTAGTCACTTTGACATTGCTGCGTATGAAATCTTTATCAGCATTGTCAAGTCCTCATAGTAGTAGACACTCGGTGTTTACTATTTTCAACCATTTATTGAAACATAACGCATAATGGACATTTTTTAATGTCAACTTGAGACGACTAAGTGTGCAATGGGAGGTACTGAAAGTCACACAGTTGCAGGTAGCCGAGTACCTTGCGATTGTCATCGCATTTGCTGCCGTCTGACATGACAAGTTGTAACAGCCACCAGCGGCAGCCTCAAGCTGCTGAACCTGACTCTGACACCGACTCTGAGTCTGATTCTGATTCTGGATTTTGTGACTGGTTGCAACCCCACCTACCGCTCACGTGCGGCTTTGAAAGCGTGAAATATTTTGACAAATCGCAGCCACTTAATCAAAAATCATCATCGAAAAGGGATCGATGTTATTGTATTGAGGTAGCAGCTATGGCAGCGGCAGCACCATTGTCACAAAGGACAAGCCGAACCAAGCTAAACCAAAACCCGAACTAAACCATCATCATCATCATTATTATCATTGACATCGTTGACTGTTGTCGTCGTTGTCTTTTAGACTTTACTGTGTGGGTTGAGCGCATAAGAGATTTCCGCGCAAAGTTGATAAAAAATCAGAGAACTACTATAATCGGCGTGTTGATAAACATATTACGACTATGAGATACGCTGCCATAAAAATATCACAGGTATTTAAAGGGTTCAGTGAACAAATTAAGAAAACGTTTTTGACTTGTTAAAAAAATTTAAATAAACCACTATTGCGATGAATAAAAAATTTAATTTTACTATAATTATATAAATGCTCATGGGTTTTCCGTAATGCCACCATAAGACTTTTCAATTTTTGTTTGACAGTCATGCTCAGCACACCGAATTCGCCTGTTTTTTGTGGATTCGTGTGCATTGTTGCAAGTGAAATGAAATCGAGAAGCCAAAAATATAAGTAAAAAGCAAAAATTTTGCACTGAAATAATTTTATTTTATCCCCTTCAGGGGAAAATATTTTAAATTAATTTTTTTAAGCTTACAAAAAATGAAAATTGGAATATAAATGACATTTGGTAAAAAAAGTTTCTTGATTAACAAAAAATAAATTTATAGCAACCTCATCTGTTCCATACTGTCATACTAACCCAAGAGAACCACTTTACTACAGTGTATATGAAACATATGTGAAGTTCTTTATATGTCTGCTTGGGAATTAGTTCTTTAAAGTGTTCCGTCGCACTTGTTCACATGTCACACATAGGTGGTAGCTCATAATATGTGTGTGTGAATATCTTTCCAAGTAATGACAATTCATTTATGTTAACACATTATTAGGGCCTCATATCAATCTTAATAATGTCGCTGCTTATGAGCTATAACATCAAACACATACCATATCCATGGCACATGTATGTATGTATTTGTTAACCAATTGGGTTTGGGTCGCGCGACTCTGACTGCCATTGCCCAAAAAAAAAAAAACACCAAAAAAATTTATCCAAGCATTATAAATTACCCAACATTTATCAGACGCATATTAATTTGATAAACGTGACGAATTAACAGTTTGTTAAACCAATAAATGGTATACAATACGATGTTAATAGTGTATGTACACATTTATGTATACAAAATATATGTACATATCATATATATATTGTTATTATATATATATGCTGAGTTGAAAAAAAAGTTTTTTATAATATATAGTTTTCAAAGCGAAAACGGACCGAAAATATTTGTTTATTTCAACTTACGCACAAGAGGTATTTTTTCATATATTATATTTGCTTACAGATGTTTATAACTTAACTGATAACGTAATTTCAATGGTGTCAGTAACTTTTTAGTCATAACTTAGAAAAGAATCAACATTGTTATTGTGTCAAATTGTACAATAATTTTTTCAAGTTCATTCTAATTTTCCCATGCCAATTTATTGCCTTTGGCTTACATCGCTCGTAGAAGCTGCTTGAGTCAAAAGCGTGGACAGTCTTGACGTCATAGCATATATGCTAAGCCTATTAGACTTATATGTGAACTATTGCACCCAGTCTGAGCTGAGCTTGACATATATTACCCAGATCTAGCCTACTCATTACCCCGCCTAGTGTAGAGTTTATTAAAAAAAAAAATATTCCATTGGAAATTAGTTGAAAAGAAATCGTTGCGCCAGTTCATTGAATCCAATGCAGATGCTCAGAGTCAAAGTCAAACTGCGTTAACCTGTAATTAAAGTTTATCAGGAAACAAATGCTAAAATCACGCAAGCCAAACAATTTACTGTGCAAGCCAACAGTTCGAGCGGTATCGAGTAGAACATGCACAAAAGGTCGATTACTTCATCCGACAGGTGAGATGCTGCTGCTGTTGATTTGGCTGAGACAGGGCCTGACATGCAAACACCAAAGATGATTTTGGTGTTCAGTTTCGATGCGTTTTGGTACGTTTTAGTATAGTTTAGTCAGTTAGTTGGGTTATTAGAGCATGGCCAGCGTTGTGTAACTGTGCAGTCTGCGTCGCTGCCAGCTGCTACTGCGCACGCAATTGATTTAAAATAAAAATAAAAAAACGAAGAAATTATATACATATGGGTTTTTAAAGATGCCTATAACAAAAAAAAATGGTCTAATATTCATAAGCAGCGCGCGTCTTGACCGCACACGCCACAATCTATTGAAGTTCGGTGCATTTTTTTGTCCTGCTGTACATCAAAACTCACCTGTCTGTTGTTTCCGCCGGCTACAGCCGAGAAAAGAAGCAAACTCAAAGTGTTGTTATTATCAAAGAAGAAAAAAATACTTGGCGGCTTTCAAAATTTATGCCATATTGAGCCGCCGTGCTGCTCCTTACACATTGCTCTAATTTTTTGTTGTGCTGTTTATCGTCCTTTTTGTTTTAATCGCGCATGTTTTCTTGATGAATTGATGATGGGTTTCTGTGTAGGAAAACCCCTTCTTGTGTGCGAGCAAGAAACCCTTGCTGCTTGCCAGTTTGTTGTCTTAGTTCAGCTTGAGTTTTTCTTAATTTGGAATTTATTTAAATCTACAGATGTGCCAGTAGCAGAGGGTGCTTCACTCTGTCCGTTTATCTGTCTGTCAGTTAGTCATTTCGTCATTGCGTTGCAAGTTCGTCGCCTTCAGTTTTTGGCAGGTGCAATTCCACTTTCGACCACTAATGCATAAATAACATATCGCCGCAGCCCTTTCTCCTGCCCTTTCCATTTACCCTTCTGTTTGGTTTTTATGCTGCTCTTCTCTTAACGTATTTGGTTGCGGCTTGTTTTTGAGTAAAAGGCGTTTAGCTTGTTACCTTTTAATAATACCATTTAATTTCAACTCGGTCATTTTCTGGCGGCGTAGGTGCATAACCATTAATCAAAGTGAAGATAGCGTAACACTTTTTTAAAGTGCAATTCATATTTTAGACTAGAGTCTGGTTTTTTCTTATGACTTTTCATGTTTAAGACTTTTTTGTTTTTGAAAAATGTTACTGCAGCTGAAGCACTAAAGATGACAAGCTAAAGTTAAAGTTTGCATAAGCTATGTGTTATATATTTTTTGTCTTGTAGATTCGCCATGACCTGATATGGGTTTTTGTTATAAAAAATTATGTGCGATCTATAACATGTATGACGTTGAACGTTCTATATATAGTTTTTAGTTTTAACCAATCCAAAGTTTTTTTTCGAAAAAATCCATTTAGTCTTCGGCTGACACCTATAGTTTAAATCTACGGAATTAAAATTTTTTTTTTGCAAGAGCATTGTTTATGATCCAGGTCTTGGTGCCTACCGTATGAAACCATCAAATGGAGATGTTCCCTTTGTTGTTTTATTTCTACCGAAAGTTAAAAAAAGCACAAAAGATTAAAAATAAAATAAACTTCAAAATAGGTAAGGTGTAAAAAACTTATCGATTCGAAAAAATTGAAAAATGAAAAGCTTGTGTACTTGGGGGAAACCCATTAAAAGACTTTTGCTTATTTTCATGTCTTTCTTGTGCAAAATCTACCAAAACTGCAAAAAAGCTTTTAAATTCTGATAGTTTCTTGGAAACGCTAAAAACCGTGATCATTCAGTTTCAGGCTTCAAATTGTTTGTGACTTCAAAAGAATTGAGTGATTTGGTTATATATTGAGACAAATGTACGAGGCCTTTTATTTTACGGGATTGGGCATTCCTAGTGTTGCAATCTAGCAACTGGCTGCTTTACCGTAAGGTTTGGCATTTTTGAACATTCATGGATAAACTTAATTCGATTTTTGACGATGAATCTCCGTCAAGGACCAGTGTTCAGTGATGGTATGGTGAATTCAACTGAGGTCGTAGTTCACTACAAGACGAATTTCATGGAGGCCAGATACAAAATTTAAACACAGTTTAAAAAAAAGATAAACATTTTTTTTCGAAAAATAATAATTTAACGAAGAAACTTTATTGGAAACTGTTTTTCTCACGAAGCACTTCGAAAAAGAGGGTACAAAAAGGGGTTCTTAGTAGAATCGATTTGTATTTGTCTAGTTTTTGTAAGCTTTCATTTTCTTTGAAAATTATTGGAATATACGATGTCGTTATATTTGTTATAAAGTCGAGTGCAAAATAATTTACTCAGCAAACTAAGTTTTAATAACAACTTGAAAAATTAATAAACTAAAAGTTTGAAATTGTCCTACCATTAGCAACTGTATTTAATTGCCTTCATTACGAATGTTTTGTTTATAAGCTCGAATAATAAATCAATTAATAAACTTTGACCAAGACTTCCATGGTATACGGTTACCCTTATGGGCGGTTTCGGGTCGAGATCGAAAACATGGCTGCCGACGAACACTAATGGCCGGCAATGGGCGACACTTTGGGGTGTCTGTTTATTTGTTTATTTGTATGTGGGTTGTAATATGACCAGTCATATTAGAAGCCTCTGGACAACCACCAAGACCAGTGGCAATTTATATCATCGAGTGGGTGGTTGGTTATTACCCTGCTGTCTATTGTCATGACGTGGCTACACAGCTGTGCAGTGTAAATAAATTATGGTCTATTCCAGATACTTCCGCCAAACTGGCCACAACGGCAGCAGCAGCAGCAACCAATCAATACGACTCCAAGTTGCATTGAAGGCAGTGAAAGGCGTCTTGTGAGCATTCAACTAACTGAAAATTGAATCATGCTACAAACAGACAGAAACCAGAATGTTGCTGCCACAATGTGGCAAACTGGAAGCCAGTCAGCGTCCATTAAATGCAAGCGACGCACTGCAGGAAACCAAAGACGCAAATTGCTGGTTACTGCGCGCGAAGGAAAACCCAAAACCCCAAGAGTCAGGCGATAAGCTGTGCCTTAAAAGAACCGATCCAAAGACAATTGCCGGTTTGGAGCCCTGTACGGCTGAACGTGCCACATCATTGTGTAAGAGCCTTATGAAGTTGTGGATTTTTCGTTGGTTTACTTAATTTTCATGCTGACTGCAATTACAAGCCGTAAATTTGTCAAGGCGCGATAAATGTGCAACAAGGTTTCGTTTGAGGCAAGGGCATTGGTGGCATGTAGCCACCATGTATGCTAGTGGCAGGCTAATGCATGTAATCTGCCAGTCAACACCCTGCCAGATCGTCGAACTTGTTAAGCAATTTGGTTCCTTGCTGGTCGCAGCTGCCTTAATTGATATATGTGCTCATACACGCCAAGGATCTGATCAATAAAAATGTGTTTGGACTAGTTGTATTGATAAAGTAATATATCCAAAAAGAGTACAAAAAAATAAATATATATCATTTGATATTTGCAAACGATAACAATTAAATTTTGACTTTGTGATGGAAACTCTTTAGAAAGAAGCGCAGAGGGACAAGCTACACTTATGCAAGGAACGTAACAGAAAATTCACTTAGTAATTCTAGGTAGCTTTTAAATGTTTGGTCTAGCGATAAGCTAAGAGGTAGCACTCAGACGCCATTACATTAAAACCAACATAATCGAAGCAAGCCCATATAAACCCGGCTATAATAAAACAACAAACTTACGAAAACTGTCTTTTGTTGGCTGTCTAGCAACTAAGTTAAGATCAAGCTAGAATTCGTTTGTTGGTCGTCCAAAGCAATTCATGCTCACATTTTGGACTGGTTAATTAAATGCGGATTTCATTTTAATGGCGCATAAAACTTTGATGAGCAAATTTTATATTTTATTGTTGTTGTTAATGCCATTTTTTATTATTACGCCTGCGGGCGGGTGCAAAGCGCCAAATCACCGTTAAAGCGATAAGATGGCCAATAACCGCAACTATATGGTAACAACAAGCGGGGATACGAGTGTAATCTGCGTTTTACGAGCCAATTGGCAACACAATCTCTGGCCATTACATTGTTGCCGAGGCGCACAAAATTAATTGCTGATGAATGTCAATTTCAAGATCCCCGATAGTCGATTCCTGATGGCATGGTCAGATGCTGATGTGATTATGGTTATGTCCAGACAGAGAGCGATGCGTCCCACAAAATAATAATGATTTACACTGAGAAAAAGAATCATTTAAGAAAATCATAATTTTAAGCCTTAACTAGAAAGAGAGTTTTTTTCTAAGTATGGGTATGCATGTTCAAAGATAAGTATTTACATTTTATGGAGCCTCATAAAATCAGCTTTACAAATTAGACTAGCCGTGCAAAGAAGCCTAAAAGATCAAACATATGCTAGGTACTAACTTCGCTGTTACACAAACAAAAACAAATTGGCTGCCCGAGTTTTGTAGGGATATCTTTGGAGGGATCTCTGAAACCTGGAGCTACTTTTTTCGAATGTCTTAATCCGCATTTGAGAATGCAAAGAATATTATTTTTATGCGAATTGCGCACCCCGACCAGAAGGGTCTATTGTGACCACAAAAACAGAAAATACTTCCCGCTTTATTTTAGTACCCTAGAATGATATTTTCAGAACCTAAAATAAACTATGAAAAGAATGTATTCTTAAAAGAAAATTATAATTTGCTTGAAGGACTTCAGTCAGACTTAAGTCAAAAATTCCCAGCTTCAATTTCAATTGCCGAATGCCTCTGATTTGTCAGCTACAGTTTATAAGCATTGTTTATTTGCTTTTGCGTGTATTCTATATACTTAGACTTTTAGGATATTATTTGACTGAGAAGAGCCCAAAAAAAAGAGCAATTATTATATTTATATAAAATCCTACGAATTTACCAGAACGTCTTGCTGTGCGCTTAATTAAAGAGAGATGTGTCAAAAGATAAAGGACTCTTTTATAGCTTTAATTTAATGAGGATTTATCCTCTGCTTGGAAACTATTTTTTTTGTAAGACTGCAGCTGGTCAATTTTTTTATCATTTTATATACTATATTTCATACTAAAATATAAACTTGATATTTAATTTTTTTGGTGAAAAATCAAGAACCATTAAATGGAATAGAATGAATTAGTTGTACATTTTCAGCCGGGTATGAAACCCTCGTTCACTCGTCTGCATTCAAAGCTTTTGGAACTAGACTCAACTGAACATGAGTTCCATTCGCATCTTTTTAAAGTAAAGCTTCTTAAAAGCTACGCGTGCTTTTGTGTACCCTATTTATATTAGGAAACTCAAGTGACATTTCCAAGTTTTCTTTTCTTGCCTCTTGTTATATGTTTTTTTTTACAGTGTATTCTTTGTCTGCGGATAGGCAGCGACATGGAGAACAACAAGGGGCACAACAACTGAGCATTGGTTCAAAGTCACTGACAAAAATGCTGTAAGCTGTTGGCCGCATTTGCAAGTTTTTAGTGCGGGGCCAATGTAAATACTACATTGAGCCTCTTGTCGTTTGTTGTTCCAACCCCTCGGCATACCCAGCTACCCTCCCTTGAGCCCGCCATACTAACGGCTTACAACCTGATGGTTTGGCTGAATTTGCTAGTTTTCTTTGGCCATATACCATTTGGCACATACGCACACACTCAGCACACACACACTACTAGACGCAGTTGGGGCATAAAATTAAAATGTTGCACTGCGTTGTATGGCAGGGTATGAAAAACGAATGGAACCAAACGAGGCGCGCTCATTAAAAACGCCATAAATGCAATAAAACGTAGAGCAAACATCGATTAAACAATATTTATGGGGCTTCACTTGCACATTGTTCGTTGGTTCTGAGCCGGGCATGGTCAGGTAGACAACACCCCCTTTGTCCGGCCCTACAAAAATAAAAAAAGCACAAAAAAACTAGCAACAAAATTAAGCTGCTCAGCAATTTGTTGGTACTCGAGCATTTCTCAAGCTACATCTAGCAGAAACCAATCCATGTAAATTCCAATTACATAGAAATCTTGATTTTCTTTTGAAATACGCTTACTTTCAAAAGTTTCTCTCATATGATTTAGATTTAGCATATCACTAATAGAGACTTTTAACCCTATAAAACATAACGAACTAGTTATAAATTGATGAGGCGAACAAAATTTGTTCACCAAATACTATTCTTATTGAGCTTAAAAGTTTAAAGTTTTTGAAAATACTTCTAGACACTACTCCAGATTTATTAAACGCACGCCATCGATTATAAAAGAAACAATTTTTTAGAATTATATCGCAAGAATAATATAATAATCGAAGCAAGTCTTTAAAAAGATCATTCAACTCATAAAACTTCTTGGGAAAACAAACAAAAAAGCTATAGTCCTGCTCATTACTATAACAAGAAGCGCACTTTTACCTGTGCGAAATTCTATTTGCCAATCAAAGTATTTGCTACTACTACTAAATGTAAGACCATATTGAAAACTCCAGTTCCAGGTAAAATTTCCTACATTTCTCAAATACTAATTTTTTATAGTAATCTATTGTAGTTGCTTCCGGCTGATCATTTTTTGGCAAACATCGTTCAGCTGACACCTTTAAATGCAGCTAAATGATCGAATATTTTTTTTAAACAAAATTTATTAACTTTTTTTGATTGCACTTTTGGTAACATTTCAATTTTGCAGTGCGTAAAACGAATTTGCGGTTAAAACGGTTGGCCAAAACAACATTACTGATGCATTGCATCCATTCCCCTTTTGGGCAGCTGCCATTTGCTGCGGTATTCCATACGCAGCCAAGTGTTGAAGACAATGGCAGTGCCAAGGCGCTCAATGAATAACAATTACAGCTATTAATCTTGGCCCAAACTGTCGGGCATGGTCTTGTGGTTAGACGCTGTTTTCGTAGCGTTTATATTTTTTGCCTGGCAATTTGTGGCACATTTATTTATTTGTTAAGTGGCCGTAAAAACGCCACCAACAACAGTTTATATACACCGTACATATAGTTTCGCTTTTTTATTATTAATTTATATTGTATAAGTCATAATTGTGCGGAAAACGGAAACAATGGACGTTGTGTAATACCTGTCGAGGGGAGCCTCAACTGGCCATCTGGTGTTGGATAAGTCAGCTAGCCAGGCAGCCAGTTCGTCAAACAGACAGCCGCTCAGCCTGCGGCTATGTGCCTATTTTGTATGATAAGTGCACGGAAAGGAGTGAAAATTGCACGTAATTACCCTTACATACTCACACATAGGAGATACACATAGAGCAGCACATGCGCCATTGGTGGGTCGAGTCATTGGTGTGTGGTCATTGTTTGTTTGGAAAAGGCAACTACTCGTACCAAAGGGGCAACCACAAGCCGATGCAAACGCCTTCATGACCACAAATGCAGCCAGAGCTAAGCACAAAAGTCCAATTCCGCCATTCAAATAGCTAAACGTTGGATTGGACAAGTCTGTGGTAGTCATTAGGGATGAAACATTGTTAGCTATCGTGCGTGAGTAGTTTGATTAAATTTGAGGCATGGCTGGGATAGAGAAATTGTTAATATAAGAGTTAGGCATCAGTCCTTATTCAATCGCCTGGGATCCAGTGAAATAATTCATGCATCAATGGCACATATTTCTTTGAGTTTTGGGCTTACTTCGTATATAATATTGTTTTGACTTCAAAACTACTGAACTGTATGTCGCTTAAATAGATATTGTATTAGAAATCCAACCCTTAATATACTTTATATTAAATTTAAATTATTCCCCTTGACTATGGTCATCGCTCCAAAGGCGGAGCATAGGGTGATTTTCCTAGGTACGTAGCGTATATTGGCTAGCTGGATGGAATTGAACTACCGACCTTAACATATGCCAAAATAATCCTAAAGTTAAATGATTGAAACTTTACATATATCCTTAATTGCTATAAAATTGTTTTAGTGCGGCTCAGACCTTAATCTGACTTGAAACTATGCTTAAATTCGGGCGACCAACTTCTGTTATGTGTCTAAAAATGACGCATTTCCTAAAAATTAAATAGGGAGTGCAATGAGTAATACATTCGGATTTTTTCTAATAAAATCTGTAACGTGGTCAACATTTTATAAGCTCTAAGTTCGTAAATTTTGCTCTTTTAGTTCGATGATATTAACCTTCAATCAATCTGTGATTTTCACCAAGACGCAATACCCCCATCACTAACGCATCTAGTGAGTAAGTATATGTATCCACATAGTACCACTACTCAGGAAGCACTTGCATTGGCGTTGGCGATCAGCACTTTGATAGTAGAGCTTCATATACGGCCATAGGCAACATTTGGAAACCAGAGTGTGGCACTTCAATTGGCCGTCAGCCACTACTGCAGTAGCCGTAATCGTCAACAATCAACAATGGCCAGAGACAGGCTATGTAATCATGCGGCGTTGAGCTTCTTACACGGCAACAACCGGAGCTGCTATGATTTATCCTTTATGATGGCATTTTAAAGGCATAAATTTTAACTCAATAGGCAAATTATATGCCACTTGGCATAAAGCTTTAGCAATTGGAACTTACTTGTTTAACATTTTGAAGTAACTAAAGAAATAGGGACTAATACGGAAAGTATCTACAAAAGATGTAATATGTTTTCAATAATAATTATATGAACTATTTATAATGTTGTAAAAACAAACAACAATTTTTATGTAAATAGGAATACCCAAAACTAAGAAAAAAGAAATTGACAGGTAATAAAAGTTACAATTTGTATCATATATGTAATGAATTTTAAAATGTCTCTAAAGCGCTATGCTAACATACTTTATTTTTGTATCTATTTTTTGTTATTTCAAATATTTATCTGAGCTTTTTTTATCGAAATTATCTGGATATTTTTAGTAAATGCAGAAAACAAAAATTTGCAGCGATGCCCTTAGATACACATTCAAACGAGATCTACTTAGTAACCTTATAGAAACCTTACGGAAATCGGTGTTTAACCATAGAAAATCTTCCTTTTAGCTCCTGTACTTATAAAGTACTATGAGTATTTTGGTCTTGTGTAATATCTGTAACTAGAAGGAGGCGTGACAGACCCCAAGTCGTTTATACCAAAATGCTCCGTCCATATGAACACTTAAATCTAAGACCTAGGATCACAAAAAAACAAAATCTGATAAGTATCTTTCAGCAGACGATGCTATTTATCGGATAATTTCGATAATTTTTCCCGTTCGCCTGCAGTAGATCTGTTTAACATTTTAACTTAAAATTTGACAGAGAGGGATTCTTTTTGATATCTTTTTAATCAAACAGCTGCTTACCTCTGAAATGCTTCAGTGTTTGTAATTATAGAAGCAAGTGGCCAAGAAACAAATAATTCGGTAAGATAATTAACAAATAGACATTTTAATTTTAGTCCTCATGACTTTAAAAGCGCTTCGAAACTTGAGTCTAAAAAAATAGCCAGTTGTTTAATTCTTGTTCAGAAAGATGTGCAATAAGCTGAAATAAATGTGTAATTTATTGAGAGTAATAAAACACTAGTGAAATGTTCAACGAGGTTCAATATATAACTCATGCGCCAGGATAGACCTACAAATACCCTAGTTCGTACTCATGGTATAATTGTTTCAGAATAAAATGTGCTATCTGTGCCTATAAAAATTTTTTGTAGATTGCTTCAAAAGAATTTTCAATACTTTTTCCAACAATGATGAATTCTATTAAATTGACACAACCGATATTTGGAGCAATAATATTTTATTAGAAAAAGGCTTATAGAATATATATTCAGAAAATAAATGGGTATATATTCTTCAAATGCTTTTTTTTTAAAAAGAATTGTTTTTACACGCAATATAGCTAACGTTCTAATTGAGCTCTTATTTACACAAAAGTTGCCATTATTGAGATAAAGCATATGGGTTGGAACCACTTAAGGGTCACTTGTCTGACATCTTGAAAAATTTTTTACATATAAATATACGACTTGTAACCCTTTCATATTAGTAAATTAAATTAATTATTAAAAGTTCTATTGAACCGCAACAGTTTTTTTCAGTTAGCTTAGCAGGCACTGTCAATTAAGTAACCACAAATAGTTGGCTTGGAGAAAATTTGGTAGGTGTAACCCTTGACCAAAAAAAAAACTTGAAATAAAAAACATAAACCGAAAAAAGGGGTTTAACATAACTGACTGACCAAGTTGCGATGTCGTGGAAATAAGTGAACAAAGGCAACCTATAATTGAGGCAATGATGGCTCAAGACCAACAAAATTCAACCCCACGAAAATTTTATTTGTTTTTCGTATAGTTTAACCCTCTTGAAGGCAAATACCAGACAACTATTATGGTCAGAGTCGAGTGTAGGTTTAACAATTATTTGCATTTTGAATTGCATATATGTATCATAATTTGCATTCGAAAAATCAGAACAGCTCGAACGTAACCTGAAGTACTACGTATATTTAAAATGCAATGAAAATTAAATGCTGCCAGCACGTCAATAATATATTATGCTTATTATATGAATACTGGGTACTTACGTTGGAAGTAACTACCATGGATTTGAAATGCCTTAAAACAAAAGACAGCTAAGCGTTTTCGGACAAGGCACAAATGATACAAATTATATATATCAGTTGTACACATGTGGCTACAAATTGTAGGTTTCCAAACTCGAAGGACACACTCAAGTGATTATGACTGCTTATGTACTATATACTTATATAAAAGTATGTAAATGTTGTAGGTGTAGCAGTAACTAGTAGGAGTTGGCAGAGTCAACGTTTGACAGACAATCAAATGACTTCTGGCGGCATCTTTTTAACTTTATTATTAATGCTAAATAGTTGTAGTTTACTCAAATGCTACTTTGAAGAAAAATTAAATATTTATTTCAATTTAATAGCGCAGCGCTTGAGTAATGCCAAAACAAGGGCGACAGCTGTCCCCAGTCGGCGCAAAAAAATATCGGATATACCCAGAAACTTTTGCTTAGCATTTTCCCATGGATATCGATCTCATAGTTTTTGTACAATCAAATGATGCGCTCAAATGAGCAATTGGCTAAATTCCAAGTAAAACTGAGCAGAGCATGGCGCAGTATGGAGCTTAGGGTACTGTCAAACATGATTCGCGTATCATGAAGAAATTCGATTTAGATTTTGTATACGTTTTCATTGAATTCATTTAATCCAATTAGGCGGCTGGTTTGACTTAATTTATTGAAAGCATTATGGGAAAGCTTTTGTTTTTTGGAAAAAACAAAAACTTTGTAAATAACTGGCAACCGCAGTCTACCCAACCCCCCAACGCTTGCTTTTGATCTTATCGCTCTAAAATGCGGCTGCACATATATAATAAGCTCCAGTTGAGCCAATCACTCATCATATCGAGCCGCATAAAGACATCAACACAGAACGTCACCATGTCAACATAACAAAGAGTGCGCATAAAACAAGACATAGAGCGAGAGTCAGTCATTGGGGTCAGCTTGGGTCAGCTGCTCTGAATGGCTTTTGTGTGTGTGTGTGTGTGAGTGTGCGGGGACTGCTTACCTGGTTCAGTGAGCAACAACTGTCAGTCTGCGCCATTTGAGGAATTGCAAAACAATACGCATTTAATTGAATTAAATTCCTGTTTCAGCACAATACATAGAGTGAAGCAACGGCCATATCGTTTTGATCAGTCAATCCAATTATTTGCAAAATTTTGTCACATAAATAACTAGACGCATGGTTGCAACTCTTCTGGTATCTTAAGCGCATTTCCTTTCATGTTTCACCTGTCGTCGCTTTTGTACGTTTCAAGCGTCTTCCTGGTGGCCAGCGCGTTGGCGTGGCGATTAACTTTTGCACAGGGGTGCTGCACCATCATCAACAGTTGTCGCTTAAGCAGTAAATGTTTGCTCATTTTTTTTCTTTTTACTAAGGTGTTAATTGAATTCGTTTTGCATGGTAAGGACCACCACCTGCGCGCACAATGACAACCCTTAAAGGCTTAACCCTTTAAAAGCCAAAACAATGTTGACAATATAAAACCAGCGGACGACAGACAATTGTCAACATGACAACACGACGTCGTTGTTGTACTACTAGTTGTTGCTCGTTTTTTTGATCTTTATCGGCGCATAATATTTGCATATTCCAAAGTGCCAACAACGCATTGTTCAGTTGTTGCTGTTGTTGTCATTGTTGCCGTTTGTTGGTTGCATTGTTGCCGACTTTATTATGTCATTGCATCATCAGCGGCTCTTTATCACTCTATCCTCTTGTGGTCGTATATCATGCAAATTGCCTTTAAAATTAGCACATAGCCCAAATTGCATATGTATTGCATGTCAAAATATGTGTTAATTAATTGCCAGCAATTAGCAGGCCGTTTAACAACCATAGAGCCAAAGTGGCGCAGACGACTAGGCTGTGCCTAGTTCGACCATAAAATTCGCCAAGGGTTAAGCCCATGATGAGACTAGTAAAATGTTGTGCAAGACGCAACGGCTTTTCTCACTCTGCTTCATTCGATAAAAGACCATTTCATCGCAGATTGTTGCGGCTTTGTTTGACAGATTTTTTTCATTTTTAAAATACGCCATTTACTGAAGTGGCTCAAAAACATAATCTTGAAAAGTTTAAGTATAAGTTTTCAATTTTTCTCCAGTGTTTCGCTTAAGTTGAGTTTGCTAGTGAAGAGAGCTATACTAAACAATAAATATTTGTGCATTTTCAGGATGCGGCCGTATGTACAAATTTCTCGAAAACATTAGAGCTAGAGACACATCAACTACTGAGTCGTAAAGGAAAATATTACGATAATAATAATAATTTTACTCAAACTTGTCACTAACTAACATTTTTGATAACAAACAATTGCACAACACGTTTCAAAAGCACTTCGCTACACAGAAGAACTTTCCTATGACTTGATTGTTTAAAATAAACACTATTCTTCTTGTTATTTAAAATTTGGGACTTCGCTTACTAAGGATGCCCACTTATAAAACACTACGTACCATATATGCAATTACGATATCTAAATAGATATTTATTTTCCAGGGATTCCAGAATCTGCATTAATTAATAAGTGTATATGGTCAACTATGCTGTTTTAAAGAAATTCTTATCCTATGGAACTATTATGATGTTTATGTAGAAATCGCACCATACAAGCCGTACTTAAATTTCTATAAGTTTCGGTAGAATCGCTTTTGTTTTCGTAGATATGGCTGGTAAGTGGTATGTGTATATTTGATTTTTTATTTTCGTCCTTATTTATCTCTATTATTTGTTTTCTTAGTACCTTATTTTTTCAGCTTAATATTTATAATTAAAATTTTTGTACTTTGTACAAGATGTCTTAAAATTTATTAACTGTCCTGAATTACCGCACACAAATAAATTTTAAAATAAAAAATTGGTCTATAAAAAATAAAAGTTGAGAATGTTATAAGTATGTATATCCTATTCCTACATAAATTATAGCCAATTAGGTATTTATTTTTTAAATCCTTGTCCAACTATACTACAAAATAATTTTAAAAAATTAATAAAATAATGAAGTTAACTTGACGCTTCTATGTGGAGCAACTTAATTAAAACTTTTTTTAAGAATATTTGTTACAATTTAACAACAAGCTCTACATTTTCGATATGTCAACTGTTTACTGAAAAAGTGGAATAATGATTACCGATATCTTTCACAAACCAACTCACCCACCGTTTTGCACCAACTTTAAAAATTCCCTGCATGCTGGCTTAAGTTCAATCAAAGCTTAAGTTCTGCTGTTTGTGCTTCCATGCTCTCTGGTCTTGTCGGCTAATAAAGACATTTGCAACAGACATCACTGCAGTTGTTTCCACTGGCTCTGGCACTGCTGCTGTCGCTATTGACGCCTTACAGGTGTCAAGCTCCGGGACAGCTGAGAGTGTGCAGCGACTTTGACAGCAGAATGCCCTTTAATGTATCCCATGCAAATGTCGAGTGGATTGCGACATTGTCAGAGCGCAAATAAAATACATAAAAAGCGCCCGCCGTTTGTAGCCATAAATCATCGAGGAGCAGCTTTCCATTGACCAGCAGCAGCAGCAGCGGCAGCGTCATTGACATTGGAGCATGTTATTATTATGCAGCTGCCGTCAGCTGTTTTGAGCGTTGGGCGTTATCTTGGGAGGGATGCAAAATCAAAAAAAAAGTAATATTTAAGTATTTTTTGTTCTATTGACAATGAGGGGACATTGAAAACAAGAAATATATGTAATCATTGTTATGTGCAAGTAATTTCCCATTAATAATTATTGTTTAATCTGAACAAAAAATTAGGTTGAATATAAGCTTTACTTCTTCATCATTAAAATCTAAGACGGGCTTAATAAAGGATGATTTTTTTGGCAACTAATTTTTTGTCAAGACTGCTGTTAACAGCTGACGCGGTTTATGTGCTTAATGTTTCTGTAAAACACTTTAGGCTTGTCTATAATATAATCCATGAATTACAAGCAATTACGAACATTTTATTGATATTTAATATCAAAATTCATGATCGATAAATAGCGAATAGATTGAGGAGCAACTATAAGCATTGGATAACGTACAGTTACTTTGGACCGTACTTTTTCAAAAACAGCGAATATTAAAATACTAACTCTTAAGACACCGTCAATGTGTTAGATAGAGACTATTCCAAAATTGGAATTAGGGCCACTCTATATGAAAGAACCTTTAAACATTTAATTGTATAGATCATTCTATTGACTCAAATAGAGATTACATGCATTATTTTTAAATGTCGTTTATAGAGATTTATTTTGAAAATCAAATAAGCAAAAAAAGCTCTTAAAAAATAATCGTTTACAAAAAATTATAATTAAATAAATTAATTCGTCCAATGCATTAGAAAAATATCAATGCTCCTTTCAAAAAAATACATAATTTTTACTTTTTGGAATACTTATAAAATAAATATTGAACAAATTAATAACAAAAATGCTTTAAAAAATTTGAAATGATGTCATTGAGCGTACCGCATAATAATTTTATTTTTACCAATACTAAATGCGCTCAATTCTGAGTAAATTATTGCTTAACAATCAATTATTAATCATTTTGGCAATTAAGCAAAGTTAGCAAAAAAGGTTTAATTTTAAATATGGTTTAAAAGATGCATAAATTATATAAGAAAAATAAATTTAAGCTTGGCTGTTTACTATTTTTTTTTTATAAAATATGAGTTTGTGATAATTAGATAAATAAATTTGTTTTGCTAAGAATATAATTAATACATTTTATAATACAGAAAGAATGTAGCACCAAGAACCGATAGTCCTTCGACAGTCTGAAAACTATTTTGAGCCTGAGACACAAGTGTAGCACCTTAAAGATCTGCCAAAAGATGAGCGTATGCGATTATTTCCCACCGGTGTAGCAGAAAGAGTCTAATATATAATAAAATAAAACAAATTAATGCATACCTATCGAAAATGACAAAGGGCTTGGTAAAAGGCTTTAGAAATTTTTGTTGAGTTTCTTTTATTGCCGATGTCCCCCAGAAAACTTTTTGAGTTATCTGAGCCTGCTTATAAATAAAAAGGTTGTTAAGGTCCTAAAACCAGAATCTCTTCATAAACAAATCACACATACGCCTGGTCATAACGAATTCTTATTGAAAACCAACTTTACAATTTTAAACATTTGTAGCTTTCAATTAAAGAATTGTTAATTCAATAGCTCAATATTTTCTAGAAACAACTATGTCACTATTTCATCAGTTATGCTTTGGCTGGTTGACGGCAATCATATGAACTGACCACATAAATTAGTCAACTAATTATAACAGCTCTCTGGTCACTCTGCGGCAAATCTTGACCACAATCACGAAGCGCAGCGGAACTGAGCACAACCACGAGCATTGAACATTTGTATGCAAATTTCTTGCAGTCGCGGTTGACGTTACTTCAACGCTGCGTTGCTCCATCAACTGGCATAGGCGCAATCATAATCGACGTCATAATAAACGTTATGGTGGCTATCGTTATCACCTGCCCGTGCATGGTTCAGGGTAAGATTCGTGTCCAGTGGTGGGAGCAAGCGGCTGAAAATATGTGTATGTATGTGCAGTGCAGAATATAAATTTGCATATAAATTGTAGTCGCTGCGCTGCTGCTGTTGCTTTTGATGCTGCGCTGTTAATGCCCTGTAGCTTAGGAGTCCATAGAGTGTTGAAGATTTGGATTTGTCAATTAAACGAACGCAGCGATTGGGCAAGCAACTTTGCAGTTAAAGGCTGTCCGAACATCTGTTTCATTTAAAAGACCGCACGCGTAAAATTTCCACGAACTTATCTAAGATAATTCAAAATCCTTTTTTTTTTTTGATGTCCATAAATTCCTGAAAATTCGTTGCTTCAAAATCGCCGTGCAATTTCCATATGTATAGCATTTTAAATGGTCTAATTTTTTACTTATATTTTATACACTTATAGTTAATAGAACAACTTAATCATTTTTTGCAGTGGATTTGCTGCAGAAAGTCAAATTTGTAGTTTGTTTTGATAAGAAGAACAAATTTTCAAAAGGATTAATATTATCGTTAGTAAAGTTTGTTTCGTATTATAAAAAATTATACTTGGGTCACACTGCACCTTGACCGGTTCAAAAAGCACTTAAACAAATTCAAGAAAAATTTTTCAATACAATATAATGCTTCTAAAAAATGGTTTTCAAATGCACTGCTTGTTTGAGATAAACACCTCAACTGCTTGCTCTCCTAGCACACAATAACTGCTTGACTTTAAATATATTAATTATTATGTCGACTTATTCAAGGATTTTGTTTGTTTTAAAGTTAGCAAAAACTAGTTTCTTTTTTTTTAAGTTTAAAGTGTATTCGCTTGTTCGCCAACGTCATATCTGAATCTCATACTCCTGCTCTTATTGTTGCTGATGCTGTTCCATTTAAATCGATGCGCACCGTAAGCAATTTTGAAATTTATGTAAGCATTTCGTTCGCAAGTTTAATTGACAGTGAACGCGCAGTCTCAGTTCTTGGCTCTTTGTGGGTAATCCAATTAGCCCAGCAGACATTTTGTACAAGAAAAAGCACTTGTCGGTTACCAGTTACCTTGACTATTGTAAATTGTGCAGCAATTTCGTAATGAAGATGTTTTCCAAAACTGCCCCGAAGGCGTTTTGGTCTTTGACGCCATTCTACAATAAAATGTAGCTATATTATGAGTATCCATAGCTAAATTTAAGTTGTAAATTTTTTAAATATGGGCTTGGCTTCGACGTATAAACCGAATACGTACATATTTTACGCTGGTTCGATGTTGTTGTCATGGGCTATTTTCACAAAAAATTTCAATTTAATTCACTTTGTTCGATGAGCATTATCAGTAGATAGCAGATAAATTGGGATCATTTCACGCTCTTAATGGGGGTTAGGCTGCAAACAGAGGGATCGCATCGAATCGAAACGGTATGGACAGAAGCAAAGGTAGCCGCTACAGGTAACTTGACCGGGTGTCAATAGGTGTCTCACTGTGTGTGTGTGAGTGAATGAGTGGTCAAAGAGGTGAGCACAAACGACATCGCATGCGCACAATCAAAGCCACAACTAAGTAGAGAACACAAAGACCCAGGAGAGGTGTCGACAACAACAACACGTTGCACAACACTACAGAGGCGCTGATGATGTTTGGCTGTGCCTCTGCTGAAGCTGATGCTGATGCCCGTTTGCCCAAAGAGATATCACAATAAATTAGGAAACGAAATCTTTACTAAATAAAGACATAAATTACGCTCAGAATCGCACTATGCTGAGACACCGTGCTCTCTGTCTCCGTTCGAACTAAACTGAACCGGACCGTCCCGACTTCAAATAAAAAACCAACCAACTATGTTGAATGAAAATAAAGCGTTGGCACTACAAAAGCCAAACAAAACAACAACAAAAATCAGACAACAACGACGACGACGACAACAACAATAACACATAACATATACAAAAACAAGACTAAGAAATTAAGGATATCTTGGGAAACGATATGGAAAAACAAATACTCTATAGACAGATGTAGATCGATAGATAAATTTTGTGAATGCAAACAAAAATCTTCGAAAATTGATATTACAAAAAAAAATAAATTACAATAAAGGAAACAAGGAAATTTTTAAAAAAAAATTGCTTGTAGAGACCTTGCTGTATGAAATAAAGGGTAGTATTTTTACTATTACATTTAGGGATTAACTTTAAAGATTTTAATTGTTTTAAGATTATATTAAAATTTGTGTTTAACTTGCACACCAACTCTTATGCACTCAGTAAGAGTATTCCAAACGAGCGCACCGATGACAACAACGAAGTGGTTGCTTGGTCGACTTATAAAAGCGAGAGAAATACAAATAATCAAACGAAATGTATTTTATAGGGTGATAAGAATCAATGAAGCCACTGAAATCCTATAGAGACATATTGTATGCATTATGAGGCATCATCATTGCCTCAACCGGTCACATTTAAATTGAGAGCTCTCTTTTCGGCATCATCTGTCCAATCGGCAAGTGTTGGACATTTCCAACATAGTATGTCGGCGGTAGTAGTAAGTAGTGTGAGAAGAACCTTATCACTTGGCTGGCTCGCTGTTTGGGGGCATTTGGATACCATGACTTGGTGCTTGGTGGTGCTTAGTGGTTATTGGCCTGGTGTCGCTGGCTCAATTAGAAGACGATGTTGGCGCATTAATACGCATGCAGGTGACTTCATTTATGCGTGATTTGCTGGAATGTGATCTGCTAGACTGGCCTTTTGTGTTAGCCTCTTGCGCCGCGCAACGGATCACAACGGTCTTCTGTGATTTTAGGACAACTAATAAATCTTCTGTCAAAGTAACCTAAAAAGCCGTTTAACATTTTTTTTTTTTGTAGTAGTAGTCATAGCTGAAGTGGCTTTTGTTGTTGGAAACTATCAACTATCGGAGCCCGAACTAAGCAACTCACAACAATAGGCATAGTTTGGAGTTGATTTGGTTAGTTGGAGTGGTATGGGGCAGTGCGGGTAGCGGGTGCTTGCATTTTTAATTATATACATGTAGAAACATAACTTTGAGTTAATTGTCTCTTTTGCCGCGATCCATTCGTATCTTCATTAGAATTCAAAGATTTATGCGCGAGCTAAGTGGTTTGACGTGACAGAGTCGCCGACGCCGCTATCACCTATGGCTAATTTAATTGGACATTGTCTAAGCAAGTTTATGCACTGAAAAAATAGCCCTCTAAAACGTTTCCGAATATAAGTTTTTTTTTTAATGTGCATCTTTATTATTGTGGCTTAAAATGAATGATGAATAAAAGCAGAAAAAAAGTACCTGAATCAGAATTTAACCAAATTTAAGCAGATAATCTCAGATTATAAAAATTAAAAAGTAAAATTTTTAAATTTCGCACAGTTAATAGATTTGCATAAGCGAAAGCTGTCATCAGTTTAATTTAAAAATTTACGTGGATTATGTTGTTTTTTGTGAGTTTTGAAAAGGTTAAGCAATATCAGTTTGAGATCTCGCAAAATGGATATTTTTCGTTCCAAAAAGCGTCGTTAACATATGGTATGTCAATGTGGCTAGATAAGACGATTTTTATGTCTGTCGTAGTATTTGTCTGTGGTTTCTACTATCTGCTTGTATGGGCATTCATATTTAATATATAGTAAAATCTTGATTATTATCATTAGCAGTATTGGTATCTTACGGGAAATAACCTTTTTTAAACTCAGACTTTTAAAATAAGTATGCATTAGGTCTGTCTTAAGTAGCAAATATTTAAAAATTCTTCTTAGACAAAGATTCATTTTTTTTAAATTTATTGGCAAACAATGGACATTAGTTAACTTGGTCAATATTTATCAACTAACTTGAATCACTAAAAAACTAAATTAGGGGACCTCAAATATTATAACCTTATTATACAAATTACAAAAAGTAATTTTAATGATTTATACTTAACAATAACGTAAAAGATATTTCTTTCTCTTTACTCTGCCAATTTTTAGTGTCTTTTCATGTATTTTTTTTTATTATATGATATAGTGTAACGAGAAGCCTTAGCATTTCGAAAGCGAAACTAAATTTGTGTTGCCAACTCTAAGTTTATATTTTTCTGAGTGTAGTTTAAGCAGCTTCTAATTTAAGTCTTAGTATAATTGAGTTATAAATAGAAAGCCCTGAGCATAGCACCTGAAGCCAAATGCATGGCTTTAAGCAAAGAGCTCGCCAAGCCATACATTTGGCAAATACAGCCCATATAATGTGCCACAATCAATTCTTAATAATTGATCATAATTCGGTAGCTGGACAGCTAATTAGCTGCTTTACAATACGGCCAATTTAACACGGGCCCATGGTTTGCCAAAGCCAAACATGATTTAACAAAATATGAGCGCAAATTTATCAAATGCAAATTACTGGCATACTAGCAACCGAAACCCAAAAAAAAAAAAACCGAGGGGGAACTGCCAAAGAATTTCGACAACAATGGTCAAGACAAATTGACTTTCGAAATGTGGCCCGAGGTTCAACTGTTTTTTTTTATTTTTGGTCTTTGATTTGTGTGCGTCGGCGACAAATACAGACGATTATTAAGGGGTTCAACTTAGGGGACAGACAGTGGCAACAGCAGCAGCGCCCAGCATCCCGTTTAGAAGAATTGATTTTTCTTAACTCGCTTTGTTGCTGTTGCTGTTAATTAAGCCCACGGGAATGCATAAAAACTCTTTCGCTTTTGGGCACTATCAACACCTCATTACTCTTTTGATCGCTCGTCGTTAATGAAGTTGTCAGAAGACGCTGCCGCTGTCTCTCTTCCAATGCGCTGCAGTGAAACAGAAGAACGTTTTGAATTTAAAATCAAATTGCTAAGCATTTCAATTTTTTTTTTATTTTTTATTTTATATTAAGCTTGTAGCCGAGAAGCGACAAAGATTAAATATAATTCTGTGCCAAGTTAAGCTGAACGCTTTGAGGCGCACCTTGTATACACTGTACAAGTTTTTTCGTCTGCAGGGCTTGTCTTCTTATACAGGCTACGCTTTGTTAGCATTATAGCTCAAATGTAGTGTATTTGAAACCTGTATCTGCATGAAAGTTATAAACAAAGAAAACAAATTTGTCTTATCGCTCGATTCCTAATGAGATGACAACAAGACAAAATCACTTGGCTGGCCTGTTGTTATTGTACAAGCACCAAATCCAAATCAAGTCCCGCCTAGTGCTGCGTCATAAAAGTGTAAGCTCGTTCCAGGAGCAGACAAATACAAATGCACATCTTTTAATCACTTTGCTCATTAACAGCGCCTAGATAGAGCTGGAGTCAGAGAGAAATGCAGAGAGAGGTGTGCATGCGTTGGGTGCAACCCGGATTAGCAATAAAGACAAAGTCAAAAAATATACAAAAGACGTTACCCCTAACTAGAAGATTTCTCATAATGTTTATGTATAAAAAAAAACAAAGTAGCTGGTAGAGCTTTTTTTACTGTGCAATATGCAGACGGTTTTGCAACACTGGCACAAGCGAATACACAGTGCAAGTGCAAGACTATAAAACCAACTTACTTTTTAATTAAATTATTAGTTTTTGTCGTATACGAAGAACTCATTATTAATCCCAAATCGCAAGACATTAAGGGATTATTTATTGTTTTTGCTTTTATTATATTAAATTATTAAGTTCCAGATAACTCTAACTACTGTAAATATATGATCTATTTACTTTGTTACGATTTAAAAGAAAATCAAACCAAACCATAATTATGTGAAAAATCGATCTTTTGAAATCTGCCTTTTAGCGAACAAAAAAACAACAAAAACAACAACATACTCCTAAACACACAATAAACGACATACGAACATTTAAAAATGTTAGCGGCGCCTGAAGAGGCATCCAATTAGCACGAATTTATTTCAGCTAAATACATGCGCCCTCACATAATTAATCACATAACATAAACATGAAAACATTTACACAGTCATTTCTTTGAATTTTAACACAATACCAAATTAATTAGCGCAATTAAACACAAATTAATGAGCCATACAGAGAAAAAGCTAATTATAAAGCGATTTCACTTTTTTATTCGGTAAATTTTGTCAACGCAAGTACAGTCATCAATAGATTTGGTAAGCGCCTTGGTGCCGCAAATTCTGTTTTCAAAGTAGTGTGAAATCTATATGGCTATGCTATGTTCACATTGGCGCACGTTGTCCCACAATATAAACACTTGTTCCTTTAAATTAGTAAAAAAATCGTAGCACAATGTGCAGGGGAGATCAAGAATTTGTTCAAAATACTTCCTATGCCAGCAGGCTGTGTGCATCAAATGTCTAGATTCTCTCAAATTTTATCACCAAGAGAAGAATTTCCCATTCGGTATGCACTGGGTGGACAGCCTTCAGCGAGTGGCAGTGATTGACGACGCTTTTGCCCAGAACTATTGACAGCTGTAAAGTATCCTCACACATAAGTGGTTCCTATACAAAACAATAAAGTCTAAGATGGAATCATATTGCTTTAGAGTTGCTAAACAAAAAAATAAAAACTTTCGTTCGTTTGACCAGTGGATAAGCGATCTATGGCCACCGTCCATCAGCAACAATGTTGTCAAATTAGCAAACCTAACTAACTTGGGTTATTGCGCGTTTTGTGATTTTGCGCGTTTATGATCCATTTAAAACTATGAGATGAAAATGCTGTCCCGAAGTTGTGCCAACAGATTTATCACCCGGCGGCCAGAGGCCAACAAGGAGATGAGCTGGGCATCGGTTAGGGCCTTGGTAAAGTTCATCGGTTTCAAGCAAGCCAAGCCATAAAAGTCCAACATTGTTGCCAGATACTTAAGGTCCTGGCATGATAGTAAAAATGTTTAACTGCCATTATATGGCGCTCAGCAGAGCGCCACTTTGTCAGAGCGTTGATGTACAGTGTCTGCAAGAACCACAGCTGAAGCTACACATAAATGTACTAATTTATGAAAGATTTTTGGAGTATTCTTGGTCTTATTTTTTTTGTTTTCATTTTTTGTTGGTGACCATATAACGCCTTCAACACATTCGAATGCATTGATGCAATAACAACTCCAAATAAGAGAGAGAGAGAGAGAGAGAGAGAGAGAGAGAGAGAGAGAGAGAGAGAGAGAGTGGAAGGTAGAGCAACAGCCGTGCAACAAGCGTCTGACAGACTGTGTAAATATCGTATAATGCATAATTTATGGGCCAGAGGTGAAAATATTTTCAATAGAAGGTGATTTAAATTTATTAAAGGAATGTCTATGGCAGCACTACAACCAGCACAACCAAGCACAACCAGAGACAGCCCCAGCCGCCACTAAATTAGAATAAAGTCCAGTCCATGGGCAACTCTGCCCATAAAACTCAAGCAAATTGAATTTGTGTGAATGGGCGCGCGCGCGCGTTGACCAAATCACCTCGATACGGTAGATCGTCCAAACCGCCCGATCGAGCTGATCAGCGTTTTGGAATCTCAAGTATCGATCGACACGGTTAAGCCTCGCGCTCTCTTCGCGCTTATCAGATGCAAATGCACAAAACATACGCGCTCGACTCATTTAAATCTTGGCCAGCAACTCATTCGGGATGTATAGTAAGTATATACTAAGCAATCCCGGCCTAAAAACTCAGCGATCCAGTCGCCAAAGCTGCGCACCCAGCTCGCCTTTTGTTAACACCATAATTTACAT
This sequence comes from Chymomyza procnemis, assembly GCA_035046065.1. Taxonomy (NCBI): domain Eukaryota; kingdom Metazoa; phylum Arthropoda; class Insecta; order Diptera; family Drosophilidae; genus Chymomyza; species Chymomyza procnemis. The sequence continues at coordinate 3,819,765 of JAWNOJ010000013.1, read as the reverse complement.
TGATTTATGTGCTTAGTTGACTCTGCATTTTTAATCGGTCACTTTGGCTCGTTTGGTACGTCCACGATGCTGGGGGACACTGTAGAAGCCAACAACTTTACCAATATTATCGTCTCCATTCTCATGTCGCTGCCATGTGTGTGCGCGGCTTCATTTGGTTATAATTAAAATGTCGATGTTATCTACAAGATTTGGACATATTGGCCATTACGCTTAAAATTAAAGTGATTTCTATGCGCGTTTTTGTTTTATTGTTGTTGTTGTTGTTTTTGTTGCTATTTTGTAGGTGATTTAAAATCGAAATTCGATTTCATTTGACTTAAAGTTTGATTTTGAATTTTGTTTGGTTTCTTTCCTCATATGCGCAAAACACAATGCATATTGATTAAATTAATATTTAATTATGTTTTTAAGAAGCTTTTGAGTGTTAAATGTTTATTTATGCTTTCAAATATCTTGATGTCTTGTTTGGTTTAAACCCAAGCACATTTATAAGTCCATATAATAGTCTCTACGCGTGTGTATTTGTTTGTATGGCTGGCGTGAATAACTGACAGATAAATTTTATTTGTTAGCATTTAGTAGAGCGTATCTTTGAGATCGTGAGCTAATTAGCTGCAAAAACAAACAGTCCAAATTGTTAAAGCAGAGAAGTAGCTTAATATAAAATTGTAAGCCCATTTGTCATTTTAAGTGGGGTATGAAATGTGCTACAATTAAATAAAACTTTAGTACTATAGGCGCAATTATTTTTTACGAAATAAAGCTGTGAGAAATGTGTTTAAAATGAATTTTTCTTAAAGTTTTAAAAAAGCTTCTAGTCGTCGAAGTTTTAGTCCCTAAGACGATAGCACGAATTAATTTTTCCCGAAGTTTCCTTGCTTAGAGTGGGTAAAGTATTCATACCAGAAAGGGATCCATTACCGAATAGTATAAAAGAAGTCTATCAATATCGGAATCAAGTCAGTTTGCTACGTAGAGCTCGATGTTACGATAAGGATTGTCTCATCACGTCAGGATTTTGGGTCATTTAAAGTTTCTTGGCTTTAATATTAAAATTTCAAGCAATCAATTGTAATTGTTTTCGCAAAGTTATAATTATTCAAAGTTACAATATATAGTCACCGAGCAGTTTTTATTCCAAATGCAGTTCCTAAGTAAAAAAGTAGTTCAAAAATAGCACTCAGCTTTCCAACAACTAAACCACGTTTAAATGTATAAATTGGAATGGGTTTAATATTAATAATATTAATTAATCAATCGTTTACCAAAAAATGTTTTGAAAAATGACAAAAGAGTTAGATAAATGGATTTGAATAAATGGATTATTTTCAAAGATATTTGACAAGAGTTGTCATGGGGACGTAAGATACATAAGCAATATTGTATATAAGCCAGTATATAATTGGGCAGTTTTTATTTCAACAGCACAAGCATTTTCGAGTTTTAAATAATTTAAAAAATAGTTCGTTCTTTTTAATGAAATATAAAATATATATGGCTGTGCGTAGAATCAACTATTTTTTTTTTTTTTTTTTTTAATAATAATACAAGGGAACTTAGGGCCTCTACAAGAGCCTTCCATCGAACCCTATTTTGCCCCGTCTGTTTAGCTCATCCATGTTATATTCGCCTGGCGGGACAATTCTTCAGGATGAGATGTTATCCAGGTCGACTTGGCCCCGACTGTACCTGTGCTTAATCTGCAAAAAAATCTGACTCACCGTGATTAAAAATTTACCAGATCTTTTGCGTACCCAGTACCTTGAGTAGTATGATAATTGGATTATGAATGGTTCAAGAGCAAAATTTTGACTAAAAATATGACAATAGGAATATAGCTCATGGTGTGAAATTCGTACCACAAAATGGATAACCCTATTTAAGCAATATTGCCCTTTATAAATTATAACAATATTAATGTAATGTATGAATAAGGGTGGGCCTGCGACCCCCATGCGTCTATTGTGCCCCATATGTTAATATTAGTTGTATTATGCGTTACGAAAAGAAAATTTACATATTTAAAAAAAAAATTGAAATAACTTTTCGTTCAATGGTCTTTTCATTTGTTAATCTTATAATTCTGCCATTATGTCCTGTTTTCAGGGCTTTTTACGTAAAACTTTTCCATTTTTTTTTTCCTTTAAACGTTAATTTAAAGTTGTGCATAAAGAGTCCCTAAAATCTATAAAAAAAACCACAAAGTTCTTGTAATTTTGCGTAGTTTATTATTTTAATTCATTATTTTTTTTTTCTAATATATTTTATTTTAAATTTAATTTCACATTATTAACATTATTATTATAGTCATTTAATATAATTTAATTATTTTGATGCACATACTTCCCAAGCATTAATATCTTACACGATTTCACTCAAGTTAACATGCTACCAATATCAGTTTATCAGTTTGCACTTATTTATTTAATTATTTATAAATATATGTACGACATAAAGACTAAAGTTAAAAACTTTAATAAGTACTAATTTCTAAAGTGATATTGCATATGCTATAGCCTTAAACGTTGATGAGGTAAGCCAGACGGCAATCATTTAACTTGATAACTGTCAATGCATAAAATGAATAAATAAAATTATTACGTATACGTAACGTTGTAGGTATCTAATATGTGCACTGAAAATGGAAATGTGTGAAAAATGAAATACAACAAAAAAAGTGGGAGCAGGCTGACAAGCCAAGCGCCTGCATATAGTAAGATCCATATTAGTTACAATTTCAATTTAATCTTTAAGCATGTCCACACACACAAATGCCGCCTATTGTATCAATGTCCAAGTTGTTATACTCTCTCAGAGGTTCTATGCACATTTGTTCAGACGTTTATTTATGACTTTTATCAATGTCTTAAAAAATGCTGATTGTTTCCAAAATTAGAAAATTCTAAATTCTATCTGGTATGTACTTGTGCAAATACGAACACATAAATATAAGGAACGCATTTACTGGTTATAACCATATAACAGACTTTTATAGTAGCTAAGTGAACTTAATATTTATTTCCAAAAAATTCAACGTCTTTTAATTTATAACTACTGTACCATTTCTACAAATTTTTTGAATATATATTTGGATTTTTGTGCATTTACTAGGAAACTTATTTTTCTATTATACTTTTATTTTCTAAGTTCTGTCAAATAGGATTTTTTTATGTTTTTTTTTTTTGTTTGTTGACTTATTGAGATAACTCGAACTGAGACCTTGATATTGATTTTGAGTAGCATTCATACTAACGCAATGTCGAGTATATTTACAAAATTGAAGTTTCTACATTCGAAAAATGAATAAATGAACGAAAGATATCTTAAAAAATGAGTTAAAATATGCAATAAAAGTTCAAGTTAAGTTCCAACTTTGCAAAAAAGTTTTAAAGGAATCATTTCATCTAGCGAATGCTGATCTTAAGTTACAAGCCTTTAAGATTTGCAAGATTTGCAAATTAAGACATAGTATGCAGTAATTACTTAGGATTGGAACTCAAAAAGTATACGACTTTAAATAAATACCAAAAGTTAATAAAACTAAAACGAAAATATTCCTGTAATGGATTTTGAATCAAATACTTGTAAAGATTAAAAACACAAAAATAAACTGATTTGAGAAACTTAAAAAAAGTGCAGAAAAGCTGAAAAATAAAATAAAAACTCTTAATAACAACAGCTTGGAGTAAGAATAAAATGTTTAAGACAAAAGATACAAGTTCTGCAGCAGAAATTGAAACTAAACTGCAAGAGTTTTGCAAATAAAGTAATTACCTCTGCTAGAGTATAAACAATTTCGGTGTTCCGAAGTTTCTTTCCATTTTTAATTTTTATTTTTATTTTTTACTAGTTATGTATGTTATTAGTGTTGTAGTTGTTGGTGTTGCTGCTGCTGTTATTACTATTGTTGTTGCGGAAAACAACGCGGCTGCTAAGTAGGTGAGCAGCATTTTAACTTTGGTTTTCGATTTGTGTTTTTCTCCATCCCACACTCCTCATCTCCTGCTGAATCTCGCTCCCTTGTCTGTATATACAAAACACTGTCGCGTCTCGGATTACTGCAATGCCCGCCCCTCTTTACAGCGCACCCTTGTAACCCCGCCCATGAACCAACGCTCCGCTCTCTCAAGCTCGACTTACTGCGCGCTCTTTGCATGTTCGTTCACTGCGACATGTTGTCAATCACAAACGCGCGCACAACTCAAGTTTTCAATTAGACGTTGCCGACAACGATGTGCTCACCCGCGTACGCCCCCTTGTCCTAGTTGCTGCTATAGCCCAACTAACGGTCATGCTTTAGAAGCTGCAACGTTGACGCTGCATCGGATGACAGACGTCCTACCTTAGCAGCCGGCGACTCAATTTCAGCATCAGAGTCATCGTGTACATTAATCTCTTCATCTGAATCCGATGAGGAGTTATCCACAGTCACGGTAGGTGCATTAGACGCTGCTGCTGCGCCACTCTCAGCATAGTGCAGACGACTACGTTGTTCCTCGGCTACGGTGAGGGAGGCAGCCACAGCATATTGACGCGCCAGACCTAAGGCAAAGGCAGCAGCTGAAGGTGATCCTACCAAACTACGAAAGGCGCTGCGCTCGCCGCCCATGGATAAGGCCGCACCGCTGGCTGTCGGACTAGCTCCGCTTGCCGTGTTGGGTGAATGCTGCTGTTGTTGTTGCTGCTGTTGCTGGTGATAGTGACTGAGCAACTGCAGCGCTGCTGGATGTGCAGGCAAATGGTGATGCGGATGATGATGATGCGCGCCCGGCGGCAGCGCATGTAAGGGATGTAGCGCGGTATGCAGCATACCTGCTGTTTGAGACTGCCCAGTGGCCATGGGTGATAGGTCCGCGCACATGGAGCTGGGTTGATGAGAAACTGTAGAGGCGGAGGCATTGCTGTGCGTACTAGGCGTAGGTGAACTGGTTGCCGTGGTAGTGCCTAGGCTGGTCTGCGCGTCATTGGACTGTTGGGAGTGTAGCGCATTACTTGAAGGTAACGCCGTTGTAGGACTGGAACGTTGACGCTTTAAAAGATTCATGCGTTGATGACGACGCCATTTTGCGCGACGATTTGAAAACCAAACCTGTGAAGAACAAGACGAAAAGTTTTGGAAGGCGTTAGATAGAGAGTTGGTCATGATTGTTATAGGTAAAACTAGGCGGCTAATTAATTACCTGTACGCGTGCTTCACTGAGACTGGTGCGACTAGACAATCGCTCACGTGTGCTCACACACGGATAATGACTTTTGTCAAACTCTTTCTCCAGCTCTTCCAGCTGTTCTGGACTGAATGTAGTGCGATTGCGTCGAAACTTTGGTTCATCATCATCGTCTAAATAATCCGAATCAATATGACGATTCTCATCCGCAGATTCTAATGTATCATGACTGCCCGAACCAGGTGATATAGCGCGATTTGTTGTACCCGCGGCCGCTGAACTGTTCAACAGGTTCGAAGAGCTTAAACCACTGGGTGTAGAGGCGGCACCAGCGCTAGGTGGCAAGTTGGCTAATGTGGGCGCCGCCACTGACCAAAAGTGCGCTGATGGCGGCGGTGGTACTGGTGCACCACTGGACATATTACCCGCTGCCGCCGCTGCTGCAGCCGCCGGATGCCAAGTGAAGCTGCCGTAGGGATGCGGAGGCGGTGGATACAAACCATAGGCAGCAGTACGTGCAAACTCACTGGCCACACGCTCAGCGGCACGATTGCGCAGTATGCGATTTATGGAGGAAACCGATGGAGCGGTGGCATTTGTGCAGACACCTGCAAATTGATTGGGGAGTAAATTAGCAAAATGCGGCAGAGATGAGATGCGTTGCTTTAAACGCCGTAGGGCAATCGCTGGTGTGGCTGCTGCTGCTGCTTGACTTTCATGTAGTTGTAAGCTCAAAGAGATGGTGGCCGACGATCAATCAAAAGCACCTCAAAGCGGATTAGCCGTCGTACATATTAAAATTAACGTTTGCCATTTTCATAACTATACACTGAGAGAAATTATGAAAGCCATTGAATTGAGCCATTCGATCAAGAAAAATTAGGATTCCCTAAATTAGTTAATTTCGGGAGTGAAGGTTCGGATATTAAAGGGTCTTCGAGATACACGTATACTATCAGTCAGCCATTTTGTTTTTTATTTAAGGCGGATTGTGACTTCTCAACCCGGTTAAGTTTTCGGGCTAAAATTTGGTATGCTGCCTTGGCGCAATCAAAGCCATCATTTGATATTTTCATTCTCTCAGTGTAGTTTCCCAAACACATTTAACTCTTTACGCTTTACTCACCTTCAGAGATTAAACGTTCACGTATCTCCCATGCAAAAATTGTTGGATTCTCGCGCTTGTATTGCTCGATCTTGGAGACGACTGTTGGCGTCGCTACTTTTGGCTTGGAGCCACCAATTAGACCAGGTGGTCGCAAGGAACCTATAGAAAAAAAGATGATCGGAAATGACGAATCAGTGAATCGGTTGCATTGCTTGATGAATTATGACCAAGTTAAAAGTTAAAACTTCCGTTAAGCTACGTCAACTACGCGTATCCTTTGGCATCTTCCCCTTTCCTTAAACTTATTGCGCGAGCTCTTATCGCGGTCACTTAATAGCTTTATCAACAATCGGCCAACAACAACAGCAACCCCCCGCAAGGAGCACGCACGCAGTTTCTGCTACACTTCACACTCTTCCTTTGCTTTTATACCTATCCCTGTATCTGGCAAAAAGGCAACCCTAAGCGGGTTTCCACGCCGCGTTTTTGATTAATGAGCCTGCAATGCGCAGCCAATGCCAGCAGCAGAGACCTCATATACCAAGGCGTTTACTTATGCAATTTTAAGTGGCCAAATTACTCACATACAGTAATATGTGGACCCAGACACACCGAGCCGGGGAATGTGGTGTGGCAACAACAAGGATAATAACATGTTTATCATTAAAATTGGCAAACAAATCGTAAGACAAAGTGCTTATTATCCGCATACAAGCGTGATAAATGTACAAGTTCGTACACTTGAAAATAAATTCGTCAACAATGTGTTATAATTTCGAAATCATACTCTAACGCTTATAAATCATTTAAGAAGTGCGAACGATAGCAAGAGAGTGTAAGTTGAAGAGACTTGAAACGAACTACAGCTTAAACGATAACATATAGTTGTGCTGAGAGTTTATATATGGATTTCGAATTGATTTATCTTTAATATACAGAACCTGCTGGAGCAGTTCAAAAATAAACGAAATATTTTGAAATTTTAACAAAATTTTTACAACAAAATCACTCAAAGTATATTGCGCTTAAACCTAAAAATTGTAAATATCATGTCAATAATACGAACGAAAAAATTAAGCTTGCGCAATCTGTCCAAGAATGATTTGAGGTAGACAATTGTGATAAGCTTGCTTTATGCAATAAAAACTCTAAATACTCTATAAAACTAAAATTTTATTTTTTTTTTAATTCTAGTAACTATACAATATATATTGTCAATATAAAACTTGAGATTATGTCGTTTCTAACAGTATTGTACACCGAACATCAATTTTGGGTTGCTGTAACTTTTACTATCTCAGAGACATAGGCGTTCTAAGGAGGTCAAATTATGTATCATAATTTTAAATAACTTTGAGGATCTCCGACTACAACAAGAATGACCAAGATAATAATGCTTAGGATCCAAAAAATATGTGTTCACTTTACACATCGCAAATCGGCTTAAAATTTGTTCTAGGGCTCAGTTCATTTTTTTAGGGCTTACACTCTCCGAAATAAAGCTATATAATAACTCTCTTTTCTATATTACAAATGAAATGTTTGTACGTAGATTACCAATTTTAAAATATGTTTGAGCTCATACAAACACTCTCCAAATTCTTAAGTTTCAGATTACTTCTTCTTAATAGTTGTTAATGTTTACAATATATTTCTCATTATCTTTAATGAATTTAAGTATTTGTTAGTTGAATTTCTTTTCAGTGTAATCTTGTGAAAAATAGTTTAAATTATGAATATATGCAAACACTCCCGCAACAATGCTTTGAGCTTTTCCGCTTCAATTGAGAAAAAGTAAACCCCATTTGACATATTACTCAAAACATATTGTTTACTTTCCCATTTGTCCATGGGAGCCTGGCTCTTGCTAGTACTTACCCAACAACTTGGAGACAGCGCCCTGCTGCGTCAGCATATGCTGGGCAATGTCATAGCCACGGAGGCCGCCAAAGCGCGAGAATTCCAGTAGGCGATGCTGCGACATCAAAGCGCCGAGTGTACTGTTTGCACCGGCAGCACCTCCTGCGCCCGCACCCAAAGCTGCAGCAGCAGCGGCCGCCGCTGCCGCAGCCGCAGCTGCTGCTGAACCGTTGTTAGCTGTGGGGCTGCCGGCAGATCCAAAACCTGGTGATATTTGTACAGATGTTGGAGCTGTTGTTCCTGCCGCTGCTGTTGCTGCCACTGCAATGGAACGAACGTATTGAACGATAATTGGGCATTGTTATCATTGTGTATTAATAGTTGTTGTAGTTGTTGGAATTGTTTTTGTTAGCTTCTTATGATAAATTAAGAGCTAATTGTATTGACTATAGTGAGTAAAGTGTCACTGCCCAAAATGGTGTCTAAGCGACTAGCGCTACACACTCCAGGCCCCAAACGCTGGGCCAGCAATAATTTAACTAATTCATTTTGAATTCACTTTTAAATTTTATTTACGAGCCAAATAAAAGCCAAATTAAAACATTTATTCAGCTGCTGCAGCTAACTTGTTGTTTTTGTTTTTATTTATTTATTTTATTTTTGTTTTATATGGCATATTGATTTTGTACTCTTTTTTATTACCGTCATATTCATTATATTAGCCACCTGAGCGATCGTGCCTGCTTCTGCTTTTAAAATCAACTTAATTGTTGATTAACAATGAATAATAATTTACTCATAAAATGTTTCAACAAGTTGTGAACGCATATTTTTAGTTAATTGCCGAAACAAATTAAATATAGTAATAGTACGGTAATACAATATAATCAAGTGTTATAGGAAAAGTAAATATTATTACGGGTTTTTAATGATGGCTTGCAGATTAGAGTGAAAAGTTTATTCCGACTCATGTGATTTTATGCGTTAACATATTTTTCGCAAATAATATCAAACATTTGTTAAGCTATGGAAGATTGCAGTCTGTTTTTAATTTTTAAGACTATAAGAGATTGTTAAGAAATTAAAGAACTTGCTCCAAAGGCCCAAAACGACCAATTAGTATTCCTTATTACGTACTTCGAAAAACCGAATTTATGCTGACACCATTCCATCTAATCTGTTGACATCTATACTTACTATACCTTATATATTAGAATGAAAAATTATTTTTTCCAAAATCTAAACCAATGTTCTTTTACGCCAGTCACTGACTATAAACAATTTGTTTTGGAAACTGTATGGTTTTTTTGGGTTGTCTGAAAAATTGTAATCAGATAAGATACGTCAGGTTGCATAACGATAAACGCAATCTGATAATGGTAAAATAAGTATTGAAATCTTAAACTTTTAAACCTATTCTGGCCTATTTGGACCCTGAAGCATTATATTTGTTAACGTAAATTAAGTAATGCATAGTTGATATCAAAAAAGATGTCGAATTTTTTACATTTTTAGAAAATATCTGTCAAAATAAAAAAAAAGTAAGCTAGTCTTTGTAGTATCTTGTGCTATTCAAATCGAAAGAGCTTTTATTCCAGATGAAAAACAGGGAGTAGGATTCAAACACAAATCCTCTAAAATTCTATTTTCTTTCTAAGAAACTCCACACTACCAAAAATTTATAGTCACATTACACCTTAATATCGATATATTTTCATTTGTTCTATGATCTTAATAACATAGGGCAGTGGTATAAGATTGATGGTATTATATTGAATAGGACTCAAGTACATATCTTTTAAAAAGTCTGTAAGCTTCCGATGAAACCTCAAGCTATCGAAAAGTGGCTAAATTAAATAATTATTATTATTGGGTTATAGTAATCTATATTATTCCGGGAAGACAATTCAAATTTTATATGATCTGCCAAGTGGTACTGATGCTCAAATGCCTTTCATAGTATTTTAGGGTAAAATATTTTTTAAATTAAAACTTCATATTCCGATTTGGTTCAAAAATCTCTGGATTACCTTCTTTAATAAAATTCGAAATTTTAAAGACTGATTAAAAGAACACGTAACTATAGAAAAGTCTCTCCGGAGTTCTGCTTCTAGTATTTGAGTTTCAATATTTCTTTCACATAGGCCGATATAAAGCAAGCTTAGCTTTACTTTTATCGTCAAATATCCTGCACCTTTCTACGATAAATCTCGGTTTTTAATCCAGTTTCTTAGGACATACCATATATATTTATATTGTCTCAGACTCTACTTGTTTTAAAGATTTTTACAGCTTTTAGTAAAGTTCAATTTCCCCAAATATTTATATCTCTCATTATATCTTGTATAATATTAAAATCTCATATATTATGATTGTTTTTTTGCAAAATGTTATCGCCATATTTACGATAAATAACGAGGTCGAATGAAAATTTTTTGAAAATTTATGGTTTCTTTTAAAGAACACGAATGGCTTAATGTTTTAAATGTCTCTGATGCCATTTCAAAAGTTTTGTGATGATTTTTTGTATTATTTGGTTAATTTTACGAAATATGTTTAAATGATATTAACGAATAATGATTGACAAAAGAAAATTGCAATTCTGTTTTATTATATAATCTTGCTCTTAATCTCATAATCATAAAATAAAATAAATTTGCGAAATTCGCTACATTAAAACGAAATCAATTTAAAATGCATTCAGAGGTAGATGATTTTATTCGCGTACAATATAAAAACCGGTTGTCAGATCATCTGAGTATGAGGCAAATTAATATTTGTATATTCGTTTAAATTATCGAACCTAATAAACTCTTTTCTTACAAACATAAAATAGTTTAAGTAGATTATTTGCTAATCAGATTTTAGGACTTTAAATGTGGCAGATATGGTATATAAAGGTTACAAAAATAAATTTAAAAATATCAAAAGTGATAATTGTATCAAACATTTTGTATTTGAAGCCCATAGATTTAAACCCCAACAAAAGTATTTTATAGAAGACATAATCTTACTACCATTTAAGTTTGCAATTTGTTAAAACCCTAGCAATTATATGATAGACTTAACTATATATATATGATATTCACTTTATTTTAATATGCTATAACACAGGTATAAATATAGCTACCTTCATTGCATTTTGCTACTTTAGAAGATAATGCGGCATATGAAATCTTGATCGTTTGAGAATGCATATACATAATTAATGCAATCAACCGTATAACTAATCAAATGTTCTCCTAAGACCTTAAGAAAAGTTATTAAATCTCATAAAAGAGTGCTACTAATCCATAAGTGTAAATAATATAATATTTGATATTACATCAGATGTTACTTTTTAATATTGAAAGTATTTATTATACAATTATAAGCAATTAATATTTGCAATTGTCTCAAATACTAATTAAAGCTTAGACAAACCCTAAAACTGTTTGCATAGCGAGTCTAGTAACATAATAATTTATTACTTATCAATATATTAAAAAAAAGGAAATTCATAAATATCATTTTTATATGATGAGGCAGATTACCAACAAAAAATAAAATAAAAAGTACCATATATGAAACTCCAGCTTTCTGTTATTTATTATAATAGAACTCAGTTTAATTTTATTAAGGCTTGTACAATTACTTTTCAAAGGAAATTTATGTATTAAATTTCAGGCTCAGATTTAATGCACACTTCGAAAATATTGCACCTATTCAGTAACAGAAGTTAAAAACAAATTAAAAAAATTTAAAACAAAAGCTATTTATTATTATTATTATTACTTTTTTACTAAAATTATTGCCCAAAATAAACGAACAGGAATCAGGTCGCGCTACTGAATAAATTTATACAGCATCTCAAAAAATAGTACCAATATTTGCTTGCGTATACGTAATATTCGCTTGCCCGACGGCATTCTTCAACACCACTTACCACTTGCCGAGTGCGGCGCCATTTGGGTCAGACGTTGTGGATGTGGCTCCATTTTCCAGTGCGCGGCACCAAGGCCTGAACTAGCAACAGTTAGCGAGCCAAAGTCACGGTTTAAGCTCGGCTCTATCAACATGGCCGCAGCTGTTTATGGCTGTTTGTTTGGCTAATCGATTAGCTAGAATCTTTCTTAAGCTTTAGATTTTCTTGAACTAAAACTATGTTATATTAAGCAGTTTGGACACAGACACAGTCACTGGATTACGGATGCGTAATTTATGGATTAGCATACGCTAAGAACTACGATATGGGTAATGCTAATCATGGTCACTGCGAAACACTGGCACTTGAATATTATTAGACATTTATCGATTTTGTAAGATTTTTCAACGTAAGACGAACGCAATGTATTGATACACTTAAGACTGCACCCACGCACATTATACAACCAAAATTATATCCGATTCGACACGATAATTGCTTCGATGTGCAGTTCCTTTTTATTTTGTTGTTTTTCTTTCTTTTTTGTTGTTACCGTCGCTGCCGTCGCCGTCGCTATTCCGTTGTTACGTTGTTCACGTGAGCCCGCTCTGAGCACACTGACTGAGCGCACGAACTGGCTCGAATTTCACCTGAGCATGTTGTCAGCCAGTTTACGTTTACACTCAATTTTTGAGTGCTTTTGTTTTGTATTGACCGCGACCGGTTTTTCAGCTTGGTCGCACATTCATAATGGCGGCCGTTGTCAGGCAGTGTGCGTGTGAGCAACAGGGACAACACTATGTGCTGCCTGCATATGCGCACTCACAAATCAAACAATTAGGTTGGCATGCCGTCTTGTGCTCATGACTTTGCGCGTGTTAACAAGAGACAGAGCGGGTGTGAGAGAGGCAGCGCAATGTGGCACGTCACAGGCGTAGCCAGCCACACAGGCGACGGGAGAGGGAGAAAGCCTATAGGCATGAAAGATGCGCCTATACTTGCACACACACACACATGCCTATCAAACATGTTTACAAGAAATCTCATATTTGAAACAATTGCGAAGAATTGTAACGAATTTGAATTACTTTTCTACAAACTGCCGGAAGTTTTATATAAATAGCTATACCATATAGCCAAGTCGTGCTGCAGCAAAATAAAAAAACCAAACCAAAGCAAGACTTTACATGCTGTGCGCAAATCCATTCAGGTTTATGCGGTCGGCTGTCGTGTCCGTGCGTGATGGATGATTGATGCGCTGCCTGGAGTGGGCAATTGGAAGCTGCATTCGAAACTGCAACTAAACTACACATGGCGTGATCTCTACAGTCAGCCACACAGAACGAATGCTTTGGCTATAACAGCGGTGCTTACACAGAAGCCAAATTGCATCAGCGAGGAGTCGCTATGGTAAGCTTAAGTTAGCCGTAGGCGCCATCAGTGCAGGCAAAAAAAGAAAAAAAATTAAGTTAAAATGCAATTAGCCAATGTTATATGTAGGAAGAAAGCATATTAAATGCACTGGCAAACATAAAGAGAACAAACGAATTGCAGGTACAATTGAAAAATCGTTAAAATCGTGTGCTGCGGTTTTTAGCCGGTTTATCAAGAAATCTTGATAAAGTATTATCCCGTATTTTTTAATAAAATATAGACCAATTACTTTTCTAATGCAATGACCCATAAATTATTCGAACACTTCAAATATGTCGCATATTTTTAAGTTGTAGCTAGCATTTATTAACGGCAAACATATTTACGGCCAGAAGTATTATTCAGCATTTCTTATAAGATGGATCCGTTCAATAAAGAGTACTTCAAGAAGTTAACGCTTTTTAAATTGTAAGTAGTATTTAATGTCAAAGTCGCTTCTACTACTCTAATACATTTAGTCGCTTAATCATTTTGAAAGATGCATCCACTCAACAAAGATGCACAAAGGGTAATTGACGTCAGTATTAAAGGTCAAAGTGAATCCTACTACTATAATATAAACATATCAGAAAAAACATGTTTTAACTTAGTAATTAAATAGTATAAAAGATTTGCATTAATATTGCTAAATTTTTGGCTCTATCAAGTTTTTTGTTTTTTTTTAATCTGTTATGAAATTTTTATTATTGAAAAAAATTAGGGTTGCATCATGTCAGCATAAAAACTGCGAATAATGAAAACCAGCATTTTAAAAAGTATAAGGGTGTCTACGTTCTTGAAAATGTATACAACTCGTAGCGGAAGATTTTGAAGATCCCATGTTTGTCTGTCCGTCTATCAGTCACTCTGTCTGTTCTAGTCATAAAATTACAATCATAAAGAGATTAAGAGATGTGCTGCTAAATTATTAATAAAATAAGTACAGAAAAAATTAGATTTGTGATACAGGGAGCAAAGTAAAACTTTAATTCAGATTTCTTTAGGTGTTCTTTAACATAGTGAATTGGGTTTATGGAAGTCAGAAACAAACATTATAGCAAATCTTCATTAGACCAAGTCATCAGCCATAGAGAGTTTCATTTCATGATATTTCGGCTCGAACAAAAACCCCAATAAAAATTAAGTATATTTTCATAGACATACTATTTGAGAATGCAAAAAATAATAAAGAGCTTCTCCAATGGAAAATTAATCAATCAATTTAGACATAACAATTTCTTATTTCCTTCCCTACAAGCTTTTAAAAATAGTTTCTGAAGTAGGCTAATATATTTTTTAAGTTTGTTTTGAGCTGTAATTATGTTTAGGGATTACCGAAACAATCACCTATTTAGTATTCTGTGTTATAGGTAACCATTAATAAATGTCATTCTAAGATGATCGACCTAAGATTTATTGACGTAATAAAATTTTCTGGTATAAAACACGTAGAGTTAAAATTAATTTCTAAATATATTGTAACTTTTTTGTAAAAAGTAGAAAGCGAATGGGTCCAAACAGAGCGCTCTAAACTGCTGTTCGATATAAATGTTATTCCCAAAAAAAACAAAAAAAAAATATAATAATAATATTCTTTTTAACCAATAAATATTCTTTTATTTGGACTCTATTAATATTAAAACAAACAATCCGTAGGAAATAGCTGGTGAAGCATAGTCAGATTTTTTGACATCATAAATAATTTTTTTAATTCGAATTTAAATTGATGGTTCAATTTTTAAATGATTTGAATTAAAATTTAAATTAAATTTTACATTTTTGAATACCTTTAGCTTTTCTGCTTAATTTATTTTTAATATAAGTTTTACTAGCGAACGGTAGCAGAAGCAGTTAAGTTTACGATTTCCCAAAAATTGTAAAACCTTTATAATTTTTTCCAGCTTACAAAATGCTAAAAAAAGCATTAATTTCACCAAAAAATCAGATACTATCTGATGTATCAAAGTCAATAATCGTAACTAACAAGTCTTTACCAGCAATTTCTCTTAAAGACTAGCCAGCTATGATTATAAGAAATTGCCGGCATATCTACTAGATGTCGCAAATGAAAATAAAGACAAAATGTGAAAAGACATCATCTTCAAATAAATATTATTAGTATAATAATTGACGTAGATTCGAAATATGAGCCAAATAAAAAATCAAAGAGTTTGCGTATAAAATCAAAGTCAAAGTTAATTACTTCACGTAAAGAAATGCAGCGCTTTCTTCATTTCCATAAATTAAAATTTCGAATTGCATCTGTTGTGCCTTTGTTGCATTGCTGGTGAGTGCAGCAGCTTGTATCCAATTTGTGAAAGGCGATTCATGAATGAAATAAGCAACAAAGATACGCCTGTCAATGACACTCAAGTGTTTTCATGCCAAAGATCCAGCGCAAAGGCAAACAATCGAACAGGAATAATTTACAATATAAATAAAACAAGAGCTGTGTAACTGCTGGCCATGGCTATGCTATGTTGCGCATATGGACCCAAACCCTGAGGCTGGGCCTGTGCCGTGTGGCCAGTGTGGACCAGTGCCAGTAACATTACTTAAGCGTAGCGTGCGCCCTCGCGCCGTCAAGTGGCACTTCAACAATCAACATTAAGCACAAATCATACAGAGAGCAGATGGTTCGCAATGACGACCACCACCAAAATGAAATCTCATTTAGCTCCTCAACGCTACAACAACAATATAGCACACATTGTGAACGTACGACGCTCGCATTATGGAGTGTTTATTTACCTAATTCGATTACTGATCGCGTCCGTTCGCGCCATAATCCCACAAAACACTTGACCATTTGGGTGGCGCACAAATGCGCACTTGACAGCGGCGTCATGGCAGCCAGCAGTCAGCATAGCAGTTTTGGTGGCTTAATTTAAGTGCACGTTGTCAGCCGCGGGCGCTAACCATGTTTATATAGTTTAAATTGTTGCACATTAATAACGTTCATTTGGCCGCAGCAAAGCGAAATCGAATGTAAACAAAGTGTGCGGCGTGAGTGCTGCCAGATCGTTGAAAATAGTTGAGTTGTGTGTAACAGCTGGCATTACTGTTTGTGAGTGCTGCCTGTAAACACAAGTTGGCAGTGCTGCTAATATCAGCAAAACGAAAGCAGCAGATTTTTTTCTTTTTTAAGTAAAAAAATTATAAATAAATAAATTTTAAAGCGTTTTCAAATGTTTCGCACAGTGCTACTCAGCAAGGCGGATGAGCTTTACCTGCAAAAATGCGCACAGGAACACCAGCTTTCGTATGGCGTCATTATTGGACATGTATGTACCACACGACACCGCCACGTAGTTTTGTTTTGTTGTCAAAATTCTTTTAAGGTAAATAATATTTTTTTTGCATTTTATATTACAGCAAGCTGAAATAAAGAAAAGCATTGTTGTGCACTTGGCACGCAACAATGAGGAAGATGCTGAATCCGAGGATATAAGTGACACACACGTTAGCATCGATGAAATCAATGCACAGGCGTTGGCTGCACAATGGCTCAGCGCCAGCAGAATGTGCCCGGGTTCCTTTGACGTCATAGGCAAGGGCATGTGCAACAGTAACTACAGTGCAATGCATTTAATGTGTTTTTTTTTTTGCTGCTTTGTAGGCATTTTTGTTTCGTCTGTTAATGCTGAGGTGGTCAACGAGCAGAGCTCCGAGTTTAAGAATGCCAAAAAGCTGTTTTCAGATGTCTATGAGTAAGTTGAAACTGGTTAAAACCTGTGCGTTGTTGTGCAGCTACGCATATGCAGGAGACAGCTCTCAATGCACTTGAACACATCCAGAAACGTATAAGTTTCACTGTTTAGCCTAATTGAATACCGAAGCAAGTGGTGTGGGGAAGGTATGTAGCAGGTTAGAATATAGGGCTGTTGGTCACTCATATACTGCCGGTTAAACCTTTGTGCAACAGGCTAGCCCTGTTTTAAGTACAAGTGTCAAACTATCCAGCTCAACAAAAATCATGTGACTCAACAACTGCTGAAGTTTTCTAAGAAATATTGAGCAGTAATAGAACACTTTCTGTCGTTATAGCAAAGACCTCTAAAGCAGTGGCGCGCTGAATTATTTAAAGAGTGCGACAACAGAGCGCAAATTCGCAAACTCTACTTGCAAAGGCTCCGATTATCGCCTTGAATTCGCAAAAAACATCCTATAGTTTTTTTTTTTGTATATTGACAATCGGCAGTTATTTTATATTTTTACGATTAGATATCATACGACACCACAACACACCCCTGTGCTGAATCGTATATTGCCTTTTATTAGCTTATAACTTTCAGTTTGTAGGTTTACCTTTATTGATGCCATCAACTTATGCAATTTGTGCTCTTAGATTTCATATTCAATTACTTTATATACATTATGACTGCATTATATCTGAGCTGAATCCGCGTCTAATGATTTTCTTAAGAAACTGACTATAGGTGGCTACATAAAGAGTATTCAATTTGTTTATAGCCGAATTTGTATGTATCATGTGTAAGCTGTGTAATTTAATTATAATTTCTTTCACAGCACAATTATAAAAAGTTCCAAAACCTTTGGCGTTTATACCACAGCAATGGTAGAGACTGACTATGTATTTATGGCCTACTCTTTGGCAAATAAAAAGTTGGTCTGCAAAAACTACACCTACGGCAAGTAAGTAGCTTTGTTAGAGCATAAATAAATACTTTGTTTAAGCACACGGGTTAGGTTCCCACTGATGCTGTATTTCTTCTTTTTGTGGCTTACATTGATTGTTAACTTTATTATAATAGACATTGCAAGAAAACATATTTTACGGCAAACATAAAATGCATCATATGGTAAATAACATATTGTAAACTATATATTTATCTAAAAAATGCTTAGTTTTGTACATAGCATTTAAAGTACATAGTTAAAGCGAATGTTTTTTTTTAATAATTTTTTTATGTAGCAAACTCGTTTAGATACTCTAATTTTTACTCAGTTTATTTATGGAATGCATTTTGTGTTTCAACAAAGCGAATCAACTGCCAATTGGCGAAAAATGCGAAACTAAAGATTTTTCTTACTAGTTTTATTTTGACGCCTTCCATATGATACAATATAGCGTCTAACAGTTTTTACTTGTTTACTTTTTAACTGTGTAGTATTATTTATAAATCTGTTTAGCATAAATTCTCATATTACGTTTCTCTTTAACAGCGGCGGCACATTTACCAGCATTGATTCACGTTTTGTGGAAAAAGATTTTGAATGGATACAGCTGGAATGCAACTATAATTTGGACGATGTTATACCCATAGAGGAAACGACGTTGCGCATTAATATTGAGGAGCAATTTCAAAATATTGTATTATCTGTGCGCCAGAACCTCATAGCCAGTGAAGTGTTGTTTTACGATGAGAACGTGGACGACACTATCGAGCTGCAGGCATACATAAAAAAGAAAAAAGCCAAATATGAAAAACTTAAGGCTACTGTAGCCTCAAATGCAGCAACTTCAGGGCGCAGCACGGCTGCTTCACAAGCCGCCGCATTAGAATTACTCTCGCAGGAAGATTACGCCGGTAATGGTACTATACCAGCCAGCATTGTGTTGCCACTTAAGTGCCAGCTAAGCCAGGCTACGGAGATTAAAGTGCGCGAGTTCAGTGGCACTTTGCAAATGAATGGCATAATCTCAGCACGTATATTTTGCAATCCACGCAATAGCATTGCGGATGTTAAACGTTATATGCGTGACGATGTGCTGCGCTCGCTTATAGCTCGTATACAGGTCTACTGCGATGGTCTGACCGA
The DNA here is from genome assembly GCA_035046065.1 of Chymomyza procnemis. NCBI lineage: Eukaryota > Metazoa > Arthropoda > Insecta > Diptera > Drosophilidae > Chymomyza > Chymomyza procnemis. The sequence continues at coordinate 3,800,528 of JAWNOJ010000013.1, read as the reverse complement.
TCCGCATGTTACCAATGCAGCTTTGTTCATAAGCGAACCACCCAGACGTGTGTTCTTTAGACTGCCCACGGATGAGAGTAATCATGAAGCTGGTAATGAAGTGCAATTTTCGGAATATCTATTCCGTGGCGAGGCGCCAACTGTTATTGTGTCACAAGCCAAACAAATACTCGATGTGGATCTAGATCCACAATTAATTTCTGTAGATATTGAGGGTTTGCCTGATGATTCCAGTTTCTCTCGTCGTAATGTTAGCGACGACCAAATACATACTGGACGTGGCTTAGCCAGCACTATGCCAAAGCGCGAATTGTCGCGCAGCCTTTATATGCTGGGTATTGCTGTGGCTCTACTGGTCTTGTTTGCATCGGTAGCACTTAATTATTGGTTGGCCGGCCAGTAGGCAGCTGGACTGGACTGGCCCCACTAGTTGTTGGTACTTTTTAACTTAACATTTTAATAGAACTATATACACTTACAAACACTTTTTATACATACCCTATTATATACTATACTATTGTGTATGTGCAGCAGTCTCCTGTCTTGTGATCGTTTGTTTTATCATTATTATTTTTGTCATAATTTGTGTAATCCTTTGTATGCTGCAAGTAGGAAAATTGAGAAATTGTAAAAAGAATAAATATATAAGATGGATGGGTCACGTTATATAGTCGTACTAATAAATCACATAAATGAAGCATTTAATAGAAATATTTTGTTTATTACTCAGTGTTGGAGACGCCAATATCTTGCAGAAATGCAAAGCAAAGAAAGAAAGATGAACATTAAATCGCTGTTTTCCTTTGTTGGGCATATTATCTTGTTAATATGCTTTCAAAATATTAAAAACGTTGGATAAAATGTGTTCAATTAGAGAATGGCGCTTGGTCATAAATATAAACTGTAGATATGAAATCCAATCGTAAGAGATTTGCTAAATTCTATGGTAAAAGAAATATTTGTTATAAAATAACAAATATAAATAAACAAAAATAAAATAGATTTTAGGAAAATTTATATAACACATAGCTTTTTTTATAAATTATATTAAAATAATTTCTTAAGTATATTTTTAATGAAAGGCCAAATCAGTGAAAATAAATAAAAAGCTAAGATTGAGAACTTTTCAAATGTTTGCTAGCGCCATCTTTTGCCAAGAAATTCAGACGTCGCCTAAAAGTATGCTACAAAAACGTATTTTCCTCTCGTTATTTGGAATTAAGAAATTTCATTTATTAACTACATTTAATGATTAAGCTAAGCTGTTAGTTACATTTAGTTTACGAAATTTAACTTACAATCTAAATAAATAAGTACATTAGCAGTTCGTTAAATTTAATATTAAAATAAGGCAACGTTGCCTGCTAGAGAGTTCAGCTATGTACAATAGTAGAGCTGCCCAGACTCATTGCTAACCAGGGCCTTTATATCAATCATTACATATACGATGTATGTATGTCAGTGTTTCACAGCCTCTGCAACAGAACACGCTTAAGCCTAAACTAAAACTACAATTTGAATATGCATTAAGCTGCCACAAGAGCAACTCCATTTGGTAGCACGAACAATCAAGCAATCGACGGGACTTCCTTTTTATCAAACTAGTGCAATCAATTTGGTTGACTGTGCTGCAGCTGCAACTGGGCCAAAGGTGCCACCATATGAACCACATCATTTATCAAGCTGCAACAAGTCATAAATCAGACTGTAGCAGCAGCAGCGGTAGCCGCTAAACAGACTTGTTGCCATGTCATATTGATTCCTTAGGTTCCATCGCTGCCGCGTTGATTCAACTTACAATTTCCGATACAATTGACAACGGACCACACCCAATCCACATAGTTGGGCACCTTGGCGTAGATGCCAAATTTATTGCGCTTGGCGCAACCATCACCAAACGAGGTAATGCCAAAGATAGTCCATGGATGATTTGGTTTGGTAGTGTCGCGGCAGAGTAAAGGACCGCCTGAATCACCGGCGCAAGTATCAATGCGTCCACGACGATGACCAGCACAGAGCATATTCTAATGAGAAGTGATAATGAAAATACTGCTTACTCAAATTCCCTATGTCTTACCTTGGTTATAGTATAGTCATGGTAAACACTGCGACAGGTATCCATAGGTACAATGGGAACTTGCGCCTGATGCAGCACACTAGTGCCAGCCACATCACGATTGCGTCGCTTGCCCCAGCCTATAACCGTACAGTCCATGTTCTTAGGCAAAGGCTGATAAGGTCGCGGCATGCAAGAGTAGCCAGTCCAAGTAGTGTCATTAACTGGCTTGGGCAGTCTAGGCAAATAAATCACAGTAATGTCAAGTCCAATATTGGCAAATCTATGAAAACTTACAGCAACAAAGCTACATCACTGTCCACTGTGCGCTTATCAAAATTGGGATGCTTGTAGCTTCGCATTACTCGTAGCTGCACTTCCGTACCATCCACATAGTCCAAATTATGCTCACCAACGCGTACATAGAGTAGCCTGCGTACGCAATGTGCCGCCGTGAGCACCCAATTTGGCGCTATCAAGGTGCCACCACAAAAGGCTTCCTTAAAGCGGTTCAAAATTGCCACCTGCCAAGGCCATTCACCCTTACGTGCAGCTTTTCCGCCAATTATTTTAAGCATACTGTACATATTGCGTCTTCCGCTACGCACAGGAGCTAATCCACAGGGTATTTTGGGCGCCGTATACTCCGGTCCTCGATAGCCTTTGCCGTTCATAATAAAATCCCGCATTACAGCATTGTTGCTGCCGGGTTCAGCATGCATGCGACGCATGGCTGAGGCAGGACTTGGACGAGTTTCGTAGGCTGGAGTCTTTTGAAATTGAGCTTGCAGCCACTGCTGGCAGAAGCTACCTTCTATATAGCAGTAGGCAATCTCGCGTAGCACTTCGCGTCCACACTGCTCCCTAATGCGACATTTTCTGTACAAGAAATTACATTTAAAAATTATATCCTTTGAGGAAGAGAGTCTTGAGCTCACACTTACTTGTATCTTCTGGTTGTGCACTTGGGTGAGCATTTGGTCCAACGGCTCCATTTTGAGTAGACGCGCCGATGTCTTTGCATCAAACCATCTCGCTCTTTATTGCTGCTATTGCGATATTCGCCGTACTCCTCCGACTCTGAGTCTGCGTAGAGATTATCCGGCTCAAAATCAAAGTCGTCATACTGAAAGACATCACCTTCCATGTCGCTGTTGTCGTCCATATTCAAATTTCGCGCACGCAGTGACTTTTGAGAGCGGGGGCGCTCAAAGAAATCTTTATAGTCATCATCTTGAAATTTATATGGTCTTTTGCGTAGTCTGTGCTGTTGCTTCCTGATGCGCCTGCGCTGCTTAAGTATAAAAAAGTCACCTTGTTCAGTGGAATCAATTACTGGCTCATCTTCAACTTCATCAGTCTCATCCTCGTCAATATGCGGCGGATGATGTTGGGACGGTCGGTGCACTACCTCAAAATCTGGTGGTGCATGGGTTGTATGTGTTGGTAAAGGCGGTCCACTGGCGGCAGCTGCTGCGGCATTTATTATGATGGAGGGGTTATGATTATGATTGTCATTTGATTGCCAAGCTTGTGGTTTATGTGCATCTTCATGCGGATGACAGCTGCAAGTTGTATACTACAATTAAAATATTTCATAAATAAATTAAGAGTTTCCCACTTACTGCCAGCACTTGCGCTGTTCCATATGCTTAGTATGGCCACATCTACGTTTGGCTTTGCAATAGCGCTCTCTGGTTCTAAGGCAATCGGAGCCACAAGGTGTCCACTGTGTCCAGCGACTAAACGGATGTGAATGATGATTAATTGAGCGCTTGCGTCCGCTCCAGCGTTGTTGCGGCATGCGCAAACGATGCACACGTTGCCCACTGTGCCAATGGGAGCCATGATAGTAATGCTTCTCAAAAGAGTGCGGCGATCCATGTCCCAGCATGTCGCGGAGCTCGGCTCTAATGTGTCGCTTGGCATCTTGAACGTGACCACACTGTTTGTTATGACGAAGAAAAAGATCGAGAAATAGTAATGTTACAATTTTCATAGAGCATGTTGATTCCCGTATCGACAGCGAAATCAACACGTGTAATGCGATCCCAACCCAAACAATGCCACACGAACTGTCGCCACTGTCGCCACAATCGCTACTACCATTTCAACGCCTGCCAAACCGAAAGAAAAACAATCTCTTCAACCATGCCTGCTCCATATACAATACAACAACTATATGCTGAAAATACACAGAAAGAAAGAGGCAGTCATGAAATTTTGCAACATATTGGAATTCTAAGTGGATTCTTTCGACAATACGAAGGAAGTGGGACAAAACGCTCTTAAAATCGGTGGCTTGACATAGTTAAAGATGAACTAGGCAAGTTAAAAGTTCGAACCCATGAGGCGTTTCAATGGAAGCTTATAACCATCAAGCTATGGAAATTTGGGATGAGAGAGATCGCCTTCTATCCTTAGTATTTTTGAGAAGAGCATATGTTAAAGTCAGAAGGACTAATTTGGAATGCCTCGTTCCACTTCTTTCAAAATGAATTCCATCATTGTATACGGTGTCCCAAACATACGGAGTCCCAAAAGATTGTTAAGCAATTTATCCATAAAAACCATTTTAAATACCCAATTTCGACATAATATTTTGAAAACAAACCATTATAAATAATGTTTTCGACCGATGTGCCTATGAGAGAGCTACATGATATCCTGTAGAGTTATTTATCTCAATGCTCCGTTTTTAGGGCGATAACAGCATAGTCAAGGGGATTAAATTTAATTTTAAAAATTTTACTTAAAAGATGTCATCCGAGATAAAAAGACTTGGTTCTTCTTGGGTTTATGTCTGAAAACCCCCAACAAACCAGAATTCAAAACTGACACAAAAAATAAGGTAAGCAGTAATAAGTTATCCAAAAATGCTAACCAGTTAGATGTTCAGACGTTCGCATTGTGAAGTTTCAAATGACATAATTAATTTCTTCCAGTGTATCTACATTTATCCAATACGAACTTATCACATTGGCCATAAATCAGGCCACGGCGCAGGGGATGTCTGCACATAAACATAAGTATGTATGTAGGTTGTCGCGCTTTTATTTGAAGGTTCAAGTGTCATTGCTCTCGTCGAGATCTCAAAATGCTGTACATTGCCTCTGCTATTGCCTTCTGCCATCACCCAGGAAAGTGATTTGCCTTTTGGTTCCAGTTCCAACTACGCCGACTTTGCTAAAAATAACATAAATTTCGCTTGGCGCAACATGGCAGCGACAGAGTCAACATTGACAGCGGCTGCCGAGTCTGCAGCGTCATTTTCCTGCCTCGTTTCGATCCAAAATAGGTTCAGGCAGTAAAGCCACCCAGTGTACATGCAACACTAATCAATTGAGAGGCTTCTATGGACACTTCCTGGTATGATCGGCCGTTAAAACATTGCTGCCTAGGCTTTGCTTTTGTCCCGTCCCCCACTCCATGCCCTGTCATATTTTTGAATGTTTTTTTCTATTTTTAGTTAGGATAACTTTGTCTGAGATACATTTTTGACAAGTGCAGCCCGACATGTAAATATTGCATTGCCAGATACTTAGATTTTGACAACTGGCTGTCAAAATATGCCAGGAAACATTTGTTCACAGTGATCCAATGATTTACCAAAATATTTTAATGGCTTTAGACGTCATATAATTGTGCATCTTTAATACCGGATCATTGCATGCATTGTTAGCGAATATCTAAGCAAGCCAAAGCCTTGAGGGATGCTTAAAAGTAATCCCTGCATAATATACTTTGAATGCTGCAATGTGGCGGCGTTCGATATTATGAAAAGCAAATGATAATATATGTAAGCAAACATTTAAAATGCTTGAAAAGCTTGTATTTCAAAAAATTTGGATGGTTATATCCGTAGTTGCTATACTAATTGTAGTTGCGGATAGTAATTTATTTGTGGATATGATCAACTGCATAAAGAAAAATAGCTAAAATGTTGTTTTGTGAAGATAATCCTTACTTGCTCTGATAGGTGCTGTAGGGTATGTAGAAGGATTTCCTGTTAGGATTTCCTGTCTCGTTTCGACTTAAAAATCATTTTTTTGTGTAACTGCTGAATATCTTTGATGACTTTACTCGAATTCAAGTTTGACTGTGGACCTTTGATATAATTAGTTTGGTTTAGGAGTATTTAGGGATAGTTGCTATGGATCTCGAATTGGAACTAAGTGAAATCAAATTTTTTGCAGTCGTTATTTTTTGCTGAAAATGTCTCTACTCGTTGGTGCGCAAGAAAAATTAATATAAATTCGGAAATTGGAATCTAAATGAATAATATTTATTTGCTTTTCATCAACATTGTCAAGTAATTGACATTTTAACCGAGTGAAGAAGTTATAACTGATTAGAACAACAAAACTTAACTACATCTAACTACCAGTACTAAATTTGGAAAGCGTAGATGTATCGAGGTCTAAATTGTGTTTATAAAGCCAGAAAATAGATAGATTTGCATTGAGGTAGCGACGAGAGAATTTAATATTTTTTTAATTCTGCAACAGCGAAAATCTCTCGCTGATTTTCCTTTAATATTTATTAATTTAGGACTTGGTAGCTTAATGTTGCTTGAGCTGCACATATTGCCAGATTTTCGAAGTTGCCAAGAAGTACACTGCCAGCTCCGTAGATCAGTCATGGTAAAGTGAGTTTTAAGACAACAGTTTTCTTTCAAATTGTTAAATACAAAACTGAAAAAAAAATCGTCGCTTGATATATTTTAAAGGGTTATTTCGCGCACCAATTTGACAAATTAAAATATTTCCAATGCAAATGAACTTGTCTGCTAAGTACGTTTTAGCCTAGCGAAAAAAAAAAAACATTGTCCAAGGTCAAGAAACAATTAACTCGACATATTCCGTATATGTGCGCAGCTACAAAAATGTGGAAAATTCAAACATTTTCTCATGAAATCATGCGGAAATACGCAATGCATGCACGCACAAAGATCGAACTCAATGCCATCGAAAAATCTAATAAATAGATATCACTCACTCACCATACCTTACCCATAAAAGCTACATCGTACATAGATAGGTATTGTTCCATATATATATTATATACTCACTTCGTATGGTAACTAATTCAACAATGGCGGTGCGACTAGTTTTGGATGTGGCTAATTGTTTAAATTATTTACTATTTTGAATTGTTCACAGTTGTTAATCGACAATTTGTTATATATATTTAGTTAAATTGTTGTCGGTTGATGTCATGTTCGAGCGTGTGGCTTTGTTTCAAGGGTTGTTGCATCGCAACAAAACTATCGATTGATCGATTGTTTATTGAATTGTGGTACTGTACTCACCTGACTGTGTGCCAGCAACTGTAATAGTGCCAATAAATTGCAAATTAGTCTCATGTTCGATTGTTTTTACTATTAATGTTGTTCCGTTTAATAACTAGATAAGTTGCGAGCGCCCACACTAGGTCTGCCATCAATAACTTTGATTTGCCTTCGATGCCATGTGAAAAAATAAGTTCAACTGAAAAAAATAAACACATATATCTATAAAAGTATTATATAAAATATGCCAAATTGGGCAAGTCAGTAAAAAAAAAAATAAATATGATACTATACAGCAGCGAATAGTTTATAGATGCTACGTTGTAAATCAGTGGAAAAAAAAACACCTACATAAATAAATTGAAGAGCTGCTGCCTGTTGAACTGAGCAGGGTAATTTGTTGGCAAAATGCTTAATCAAATCAGATCTACACCCACTCAAGAGATCACTCAACATGCGGTCAAAGTAAAGTAGTAGTAGCACCAAGTTGTTTTCTAGATTCTTGACTTGACTTTGTTGGGAAAGTGATTTTTAAGAATGATTGATGATTGCTGAAATATGTATTAAATATTTTTCGTTTGCATATATTCATCATTGGTCATATATATATATTGGAACGTATAATGTATAGCAAATATATAGTTGTTCCACAAGTTAGTTTGATTTAGTATGTATACATTTCTATTGGCAACAAAATTTATACATTTCTATCTTATTTAATTCCGATTTTATTGTACTATACTTTTGAACACAAAATGCAGAACTTAAACATGTTTCCAAACTTATTGATATATAAAACCCAGGAACTTTTTATTTGTTAGAAAGTTTTGAGCAATGTAAAGGGTGTTTTTTTTTATAGGTATAAAACTTTAAATTGCAATAAAACAGCGATGGATTTTTCGATTGACATGAATTTTATTTTTTCGAAAGATAAGCTTGTGGCATAACATTTAAAATATGATTTCTGGCATTTGACCACCACGGCTGGCTCGGATGTAGTCCAATCTGGACGTCTAATTTTCGATGACTTTTTCTAACATTATATCGGCAATATCCAAATGGTTAAGCGTTTGTGGCTTATCCACATAGACCAATGACTTTACATAGCCACACAGAAAATAGTCTAGCGGTGTTAAATCACAAGGTCTTGGAGGCCAATTCACATTTACCAAACGTAAAATTAGGCGGTGTCTCTCAATAAATCGATTGTGGCACGAGCTGTATGACATATTACGCCGTCTTGTTGCAAGCACAGCTCCTGGACATCATGGTTATTCAATTCAGGAATGGAAAAGTTTGTTGCATGGCTCTGTACCGATCACCATTTTGTCCATCATCGTTTTTGAAGAAGTACGGACCAATGATTCCACCATCACATAAAGCGCATCAAATAGTCAGTTTTTTTTGATGTAACGGTGTTTCAGCATACACTTGAGGATTATCTTCACTCCAAGTGCGCTTCATCGCTAAACAAAATTCGCTTATGAAAATCGGCAACAACGACTATGTCTTTTTGGTGACTATTTTGCACTATTTGCAAGCGTTGTGAGTCTACTCATGATGAATTGACAAACAAAACTGAGAATAAATCACTTGACAGCTGTTAAATCAGTCGGAACTTAAAGTTCTATACCTCAAAAAAAAAAAAAAACCATCCTTTAGAATACATTTTCTACCAGTTATGCAAGATATTTAAACTTAAAGCTGGAAGTACCCATAAACTATAGCATGAACTGATTTTAAGCAATTTTCCTTCAACTTGATTGGGCCCTATGCACTTGCATCCAAAACATATTTCCGAACCTAAGTATATTTATCAAAGAAGAAGCTTATTGAATTTCTAGAAAAAAGGCAACAGGTTTTCTTAAAAACAAATCTCTATATCGAAAAATGAGTTCTATTCAATTTTAAACATAATCATATCTTAATATATAATTATATCATTATGCCTAGACCCAATTCTTGTTGCATAGTGTGCGAAATAAATTATAAGAAATAATTTATTAGAGTGTTCAAATTTTCAAAAATTTTGAAATTAATTTGTTAACGAGCACTTGAGCTGCTTAATTCAATTGCTTATTTTTTATTAATGAATCATCATATATGAGTGTTTTATAAGATTATTAGCGTAATTTTAAAGATTTATTTGTCTAACATAAACCAGCTTCACCTTGGCTTATATGAATTGTTTATTATGTGATTATTATACATTTGAACTTCAAAAGCAGAACGCATAAACAAATTGTAACAAATTCCATTAATCCCAAAAGCATGTAATGCGAAAAATTACGCCGAAAAAAAACACTTGCCTAAGGTACTACAAACGTACGAAGTACTAATTAATTTGTAAAATTCAAACATAAAGCGCCTAAGCGGTACATTTACGTCAAAAGACAACAATAACAATTATTCTTTATGCAAACAGCCCCAGATACATATGTATATATACATATTCGGCAGGGTCTATGTAAATGATGCCAAAAGAAATGCTCAAGATCCGCTGACGCATATTGCCAGGCCAATGTGGGGCTATCCAAAACTACAAAGCGAAAATTTGAACTTGTAAGCGATCAAAAGCGAGAGCCCGTTGCCAGATATAAGAAAAGTGAAATTAATTAACTACATACACACATAAGTACCAAGTACATACATGTAATTACAAACATACTCGAGGCCCAAGAAATAAAAAAAAAATAACACAGTATATATCGAAAATTGGAAACATAAAGATAATTTATATCTGCCGTAAGAGAAGTCGTTGAAAACTGCTAAATGGACAGATATGATACAATGTTTATGCATTAAAAAAAAAATACATGAAATATTTCTATCAAAATGCCGGCCTATGGAATTTTAAGTACCTTCAAGCACACTCTGTAGTCGGTACACAGCAATCTAAATAGTTTTTTAATAATGAGCAGCAAGTACAATGGCACCATCGATCTTGCGTCAATGCTGCAAGCTCTGGCGTTGGCTACTTATTGAACATGTGCCGCACAGACGACAACGGCACATATATGGTCAAAGGCAGTCCGCTCATTAAGGAGACGCATGGACAACTACTATATAAGGCAAGAGGGCCACTAAACCAACCTGCCGCTTCTTTATGCGCTGCTTGCTCCACTTTTGCAACACTTACCGCCTGGTTTTGACCAAATTTGTAGCTGGCTAAGTGGTAGTAGCATCTTCTTTCTACATGCACTGCACAATTGTCAAAGTTAAAACAACGACATTGTTTCGTTTTGGTTCTACAATTCTCTTAACTCATAAAAAATGTATTTATGAAAATGGGCCATAAAATCAAGACAACACCCAAAATCATACATAAATATTTCAACATCCATTTATATACACGTATATTAGTCATGGCTTATTGTTTCACTTAACAGTCCATTAATTGTGGTTTTTTTTCGAAATTGGGTCTACCTATTTCGAATTTGAATTGTAGCTAAATCTTGGTTTCAAGGTGCGCATGTGCCACATTTATGATAGCAATGTCAATGCCATGAATGGCAATGTCTAACTGCAGCACTTGGACATAAATCAGCTGTAAGGTGTAGCCAACACAAACAGCAGGTGCCCAAATCGAAACGTGTTTCCAATTTTTTCATTACTTTTTGAAAATAAATTTTTATGGCTGCGTAATTCAAGTAATGAACAATCGTTTTAGTTTCTTAGAAATGATGACAATTTGGATATGCTAAGTAAATTTCATGTGAAACTTTTAATTTGCAGTTTGGTCTTTTAGGGATTGATCGACTCAATGGGGTTAATTGTTATTGGGCACACAGTCATAGGTATGCTTTGAGCATAGAGCGTATACTTAATGTGTGCAGTATTTGTAGGGTATGGAAAGAGGCGTAACATTTATCATGGCCAAAAACATTTTGTGTTATCTCAAGCAATGATTGACTAATGTTGTACTACCTGGCATACTTCCATTTGGTAGAGTAAACGATTTTAATTCAGTAGCTAATTTTAGTTCTTTCGCTATATTTTGTAATATTTGCATTTCAAGTAAACTTAGCAAGATAAAATGCTGTTGTTTGAAAACTGAAGCGCATTTCAGAAGAATCACGAGTTCGGTGTCAGATAAATGGCTTTTAGAGTATTTAAAAAACGCATATTTTTAATACTTCTGAGTACCATCAATAACAACCACTCCCGAAACTGTGTTTTTTTATATGTTTCAAACTAACAAAGTAGAACTCTACAAACGTAGCTTCATATATCGTAAAATCTTGATATGTCATTTCTGACATCCGATTTGAATGCTAAAGATGCCTTCGAAAATCACTTTTAGCTTTTCAGCAACTGGATCATCTGGGATGCTACAAAAATCTACCAAATCTCAATACCGTCTCAAGTTACACATATAAAAGAAAGAAAACTTGCAAATTTAAATGTCATTGGCATAGCGATTTTTTTTTTAATATTTTACGTTTTTCATGCAAATGGAATCCTTTCAATTTGGTGACAACATAAGACTAGGCTTTGATGCTTTCAGATATTTTGATTTATTTTGAATCTTTCAAATATATTATATATAGGTTGGGATATACTAAAGACAATAGAATGTGTGTAGTATTTATAAAACAAGCAGAGTTCTCTAGTAATATTCGTATGAGGCTCTCTGTCAGTCGATTTGAATTTATCGTTGTTTCTTCTGTCTTTAGAATAGCCATTAAATCAATTTTGGTAGGTTTTTGCTTTAATAGACTGCTGTTCTGGTCATGGTTTTTTGTTGAGTGTAGTAATTCTCTGACTCTGTAAAATCTGGCAGTATTCTTGGGATTCTTGAGTTTGGCGCCCATAAGAAGTATCTTTTAGAATCAAATCAAATATGGGATATCAATTTTATTTTTGCAAAATGTTGTATATTCCAAGAACAACAAATTACAAACATTTGTTAAATTCTGCTTTTCAAGCTGAAGCCACTGCATATGCTCGACCTTCGTTAAATCTTTAAAAATAAATTTTTATACATCATAAAGCTACAAATAGTTTTTATGCATTTCTTTATAAATACTTTTAAACGCTTCTTACATATTTAACCATTAATGCTCACCTTTTAAAAGTTGCTGAGATAATAAACCATGAGTAAAGTTTATACGCTCAATTATAAGAACTTAAGATTATATAAAATAAATATTTAAATACCCGAAAAAAGTTAAGTACTACACTTAAAATTTTCAAAATTAATAGCTACATAAGATTGTCTCACAGCAATGCATAAATCCCAAAAATTAGTGTTTTGTTTTTAATAATAAATAAAAAGCTAATAAAAATTGTGGTTTTTCTTTTTAAAAATAAATAAAAAAGTAATAAAAACTATTTTTACGTAGCTAATAAATCTTCAAAAATAAGGCCATTTTTATAAGCGCTCAAGAAATAGAAAATTATTTTTGTGTTTAATATAAATTCTGTTTCAAACCCATTAGATCATGAAAATTTGTGAGGGTCCCTGACACTAATTAACAATCTATGTTTCTTGGCTGCAAACAACTTCAGTCTCTAAAACCATTTCTGTAATTTACAAGTTTGTTTTATTTTTACAATATTTTTTTTTTCGTCTCTTTTTGTGGTTACTTTGTCACGATTCTAGTTGCACTCACTTCTATGCACACCAACAATATCTAGATACGGATAGTGTAAATATCTCCCAGCTACTATTGTTGTTAAACGATTGCAGCATTCTTTCTACAAAGTAGTTAGTCTGTCAACGCAAGAATCTAATATAAAGTCTCCGGAGCAGATAAGTTGGCTAACTTGCGGTTGCGTGTACCAACAGTTCCTCTCGTGCTGTGTTTGCGGGGGCATTATTTGTTGGTTTGTTGGTTTAGTATAAAATTCCACAACAAACAGCGCAATCAAACACAAAAAAAAACAACCCATTCCCAACTATTCTTAAACACCTGACGACATAAACGGCTGCCAGAAAAATACTGTTCTATCACAAGAGAATAATAAACTGACGGAATAAACTACGGATGATGCTGTTTATGCGTAGGGGGCAGTGTATGCCGCTGGAGCAACGAGTAACTAAAGCGGATCACCCATGTAAACAAACCGTTCGTCATCGACAAAGCGCCCCCGCGTTCAGAAATCAAAACGTTTTTGCCTTGGACTGAAGCACGATTATAACTTTCTTGGGCGGGAATTGCATTAGAGGTCAGAAGGGGCAAAAAGTGCGCGGCTGGCAGCTGCCCTGATAAATTATCATAATTATGACAAATCGACTACAAGAAATCGAAACTTGAATACCCTTATGGGGATTTTATTTTTGTTCTGGTAATTCAGAATCGTAAAATGAATAAAGGCCAAAAATTAGGCACGATTTTCGTTCTGGAAAATATAAGGGTTACAATTTCTTTTACGATGAAAAATTTGGCTTTAAATGACTACTAAAAACAAAAGGAAATATTCTTTGCCAATAATTCGTATTGTATATGGCAGTATATTGAAAATATTCTTGGAGTTTCTAATCCTGAATCTGGCGTACATTTAAAAATGGGTGCATCATACAATTTTTTTTAATATAAATTTAATACGGTTTGGTAGTTTCTGAAATAACAGACTGAAGACAGGCGCTAATTTGATTAACATTTCGATAATAAAAAAAAGAAATGCTATTGTTTCCATAACTTTTAACAAGTTCTTGGCGGTCGTTTGGACGCAAATTGGATCCTTCTGTTACAAACCATTTTCTCTTTAGTGGCTGCGAAAACGCACATTGGCACGGAAGTTGAAGAAGTAGTAAAAAGTAAATCTTCAAACTGTATTTCTATATTAAAATGTTAAGACTTTGAACTAAGCGTTCAAGCATGATGCCAATCCTTCAGATGCTGCGTACAGCTTCCCAAAAAATGCTTTTCTTTTCCAATACAATATTTTGCGGTGCATTTCTGCATTACTACTGGGATAACAGCTAAAAATTACATAAGGGGTAGATAATGGTTAAAAAATAGGTAAGCAAATGTGTAAGATATTTTTTATGTTAAAGCCAACAATGCATTATTTGGATTTTGTTTCCCCATTCTTCTAAAACTAAACTAAACGGAAATAAAAAAAAAGAACAAAATGTAAATTTTAAAAGGTGTTTCAATTTCAGAAGCAAATAGAATGATCAAGGAGATTTTTTATTAATTTTTTAGTCATAAGATGAGGAAACAAAAAGCATCTATCGCAAAAAGCTAGTAATGTGATTAAAACATTTTATTTCTCGTCCGATATCCTAATATTAATAAATATCTTTAAAATAATTTATTTCACGTTACTTTACGTTTCCCAAAACATCTTTAAAAAATTGCTGAAAAAAAGCGGAACAATTACAAACCGGATTTCAAATCTTAAATTTTACAAAAATATATTTTAAATATTGTGGTCATGCGGACTATTCTTTACTTTTGCTTTATACAAACGTATACATTTGGTATTAAAACAAATATATTTCTCCAACTTCGAAATAAATAAACGTCTTTAAAAAGTTTCTAACTTAACTTTGGACTTTTTTTTGCTAAAGACAAATAAAACATTTACAAATTTGTTTTTCTGTAAGCTAGGGTACAATTTATTTATCTCAAAAATGTCTATTAACTAATTTTCTGTATTTTGCCATATTTTTATTAATAAATAAAGAACTGTAACAATCCCTTCTTCTGTAACAATTCCTTCTACTGCTGCTGCTCGCTGGCATCTTTCTTTCGAAGTGCTACAAACTGCTTCTATCTGTGCGACATACCCTCTTGTAGAGTATTCGAATAAGCTTAAATAAAGTTAGCACAAATGACGCGAAATAATTCTGTGGTTATAAGTATTTTCCGCTTATCGTTGTTTAGGTATTTATGCTTAAGGCAGCAGAAAGCGTTGACTGCTCTGCCTGACGTTGACGTTGACGTTTACGTTGAAGTCGACGCCGGTGGCAATTTGTTTCGGCCATCCCACCCACCAGCTAAAAGGCTTTAATGCCTTGTGTCTGGTGCTGGCCAATTTGGTAGCTGTTAAAGCTGACCGGTTAGTGGCAGAGCGTTTAAATTGTTGTTTTCGAAATCGAAAACATTTTATGAATGAAAATTTACAAATCTGTACAACAACAACAACAACAAAAACAAGAACAACGATAAACTGCTTTGGTTAAATGAGCAGAGATAGGACGTTGTTGTTGCTGTTGTTGTTTGGGTTGTTTGGGTTGTTTGGTTGTTGTAACTGGCTAGCCACAAAGTCTGGCGTTAAAATGTTGTTGCATGTGGGCAGGCCTGTTTAACAAAATGCAATTTTTAATGACGCAGTCAAAACCAACAATAACAACAACAAACATTCTGCCGTTTCTGCTGCCTCTTCGTCTTCGTTGTTTTTTTTCGTCGTTGTTGTTGTTGTTGTTGGTTTTTGTTTGTAGCTCGAGTGGGCCAAATTCAGCCAGTTCTGTGGGCAGCAGATGAAATTTTGCGACGGAAGTGGCCATTGACCAGCTGCCGTTGCCTTCTTAAATTTGCTTACATTTGAAAAAATATAAAAAAATTGTATATTTTGATACACTCTTTAAGAAGTGGGGTCTGTGCTTGTGACGTAAAAACGTAACGCAGCCACTGAGTAATACTTTATGTCTTTGCGTATGTTCCGAAGATCTCATGAGGTTTGAGAAAACGCCAACGAAACACGGCTAATTATGTCTACGCAGAAAAAAAATAATATTTGCACCGAACTCATTTTTAAGAACTTAGGACTTAACTAAGATTGCAGTTATTTGAAAAGTATATCACAATATTATGTCTGCTCATATATTATAAAAACTAAGACTGTTTCTGTGCACACTTACTGAATAAAAAGATCACTGTAAATTAGAATTTGTGTGCGGTGGCCCCGGGGTATTTTTGTTGTTTTAAAAAATATATTTTTTATTTTTTTATATAATATTTTTTTTGTTATTTTTTATTTTTTTTTTTTTTTTTTTTTATTATAAAAATAAAATAAATTTTTTTTTTATTTTAATTTTTTTTAATTAAATAAAATATAAAAAAAAAAAAAATAATATATAAAATTTTTTTTTTTTTTTTTTTATATTACAAAAAATATTTACACAAAAAAAAAATATATATATATTGCGCCAAAAAAAAAAAAAAATAATTTTTTTTCTGCAAAATATTTTGTTTTTTTTGTGGGGGGTTTTTCTTATATATTTTGTTCCGCCAAATTTTTTTTTTTATATTTTTTTTTTGCCGAGAAAATTTGCTTTCAATTTAATACCAATTTATTGCTGAGATTTAACAAATAAATTTTACTTTAGTTTTCAAAAAATCTGTGCATGCAAACTACTCATGGCGAAAAATTACTGCGTAAGGAGAAATACTTTATGTCAAACAATTGCTTCCTCCCCAATTTTATAAAAAAAAAAAAAAATCTAAAATTATTTTGGTTGAACAAATTTTCCTAAGACTATATTTTCATCATACTACAAAAATCTATAAAACTAGAAAAGAATAGCATTTTTTTCGGGAATTTTTTGTTATCTTAAACTGGGAAATTATCTTCCAAAAATTGATGGACAATATCAAAGAACAGATCTGTTTTAAAAGAATTCTTAGTTTAACACAATTATTTTTGGCTATAAAGTTTGTATCTTTACATCAAAAATGCTCAAGAAATCTTAAAGTCCATAAAATAATAATAACTTTTAAAACGATTTTTTCATAGAAAGTTCAGCTAGTTAACTGAAGCAGTGAAATAAGCTTTAAGAGATAGAGGTGCACAAACAAAATATGCATATTTTGAAGAATTATTTCTAATTTAATCCATAAAATTATAATTGCTCCTAAACAGATCTTTTAAGTTTATCCATTTATAAGTGGAAAAGATGCAAAATCAAAGCATTGATGCCTTTAAAAATTATTCTTAACTGTATTTCTAAAAATACTTAAGAAGTATTATAATCTCCTAAAAAATAATTGTTTTAAGAGATTTGGTAAGTTTAAGTCAATTGTGTTGAGCTGCGAAACTATCTTTTTGATTGAATGCCTTAATAAGAAAATTATTATCCAATTGAAGCTTTATTCTGATGATCTATAGATCATCGCATTTCAACAGAACTACAAGCGAGCCAGCACACTTTATCTATAAACTGCAGATATATGATTTATTAGACGCGTTTTTGTCTTAGTATGAAGTGAATTCTGCAGCTTTGTTGTTTTTGTGTGTTAATATGATACGCATTGAATTTGAATCCGACGATGATTAGCGGATGTTGGCATCATAAATCATGCTTCGCCTTACACACACATAGATACACTGCACACACACACACATAGATACACTCACACACGCACACGTGTAGTTAACAAGTCAATGACGATGCAATCGCAAAAGATGCCGCCACATTTTCAACACATTGCACTTTTAATGCATTTCAAATAAACTGTTTATTGTTTTTATTTTTAACTTTTCGCCTTATGAATAAAATTTTTTGTATTTGACTTCGTTTTTTTCTCTTTTTCAATTTGCGCCAAATGCATTCGGAATGTACAATACAAAAAAAAAGTTGCGTTCAACGAACTGCCACTTTAGTATACTTAAATATTTTTTAGTTCTTTAAATTGTAAAAAAATGGTAAATTGTTTTTTATTATTTGCATGTTAATAAAACTTAGACACCTTTCAATTAGCAATTGGCTCGTTTACCTTTTATACGGCTTAAGATCTGTTTACGCCTTTTTTATGTAGCTCGTTGCTTAAGATTGAAATCAAATTTTTTTTGTTATAATTTTACTTAAATTTTTTTTTGTTTTTAAACGCACTAAAACTTTTCAGCACATAATTTGCACATTGGCAAGCACTTTACAGCTCATTTTTGACAGCATTTTATTTTTAGTTACATTGAGACTATTTTGAACCATTAACTTGCAGCTTCACCATAAACAAACGCTGCTTCAGCTGCACTCGGAAGTCGGTGAAATGTATTTATTTTTATTTTATATCTTTTTTTTGGAATCACTAGTATCTGTTGCCGCTGCCTGCCACACAACCGAACGCGTCGCTGATTTTCTCGAGAATGAGCAAACAACCGAGCCAAAAAGTACGCGCACTGAGCGACTGACTGCGTATGAATAATTCCAAGTGGAAAACGTCGCAAACATTGCGGCGACGTTTTTTCCGCTCGCTTGCACAGTGGTACGAGTGCCATATGGTAATTGTAATTTGGGTATTGCTGGGTAAGGCTCTGAGAAAGGATTGCATAAACGTGGCGGTGCGTGTTTTCGAAATAAAGACGTTTGCTGAATGGCTTTGTCTCCTCATAAAGGTAGAACCTTTTACAATGAGCAGGATTTTTTTTGGCATAATATGTGCAGACTGTATACTGAAACTTTAAATATAAGGAATGGTTTCAAGAATTTCTGGAAAAACTGATAGCTATAAAAATCGTGTGGTAGTCGTATCTTACTCGCCACTAAAATCGTTGGTATGATTCAAGACACTGCCATTCGGATCCGAGTATAGATCCTGATATAGCGATGATAGAATAGTCATGGACATAAATTTGGAACTTAGTTTATCCAAAAGTGTACAATTTGGTTTAGAACCAAATTATATCTAATTTAGCGACAAATGTCAGACTTTTAGCTTAAAAGAAAAAAATCTATATGAATTTTTTTACGAAAAAAAAACTATCTTAACTGATTACTTGCAATTGTTGTAATATTTTCAAGGAAAATAGATTATTTTGGTATTACAAAGTAACTCAAAAGATGGTGAACTGTTTTTTTTTTTATTATTGTCAACAACTATTTGCTTACTCTCATTATAAAATTATTTGTGCACAACAATTTTTGAAAATATCCCTCGGCCCCATATATCTATATATTTTACAGTTCTCCAAGCACTAAACAGGCGACAAGATTGTGTTGAAAAATGGCTGATATGCAAGCAAGCTGAAAAAAATAAATGATTATGATTATACATATTATATCTGTGGGCCGTGTAGTGGTTGCTTCTAATCAAAACGGTCGATGGTGCGATTTCACCCTGCAGCATTTTCTTACCACTAGCAATATTACCAAAGATTACGATATATGCCCTAAGAAAGTCTTTTCTAAATGAACGCAACGCCGTTCGGTTTCGGGGCTGTAGATTTCTGTTATCTTCGAACAGCTATTAATAAAGATATCTTCATGCCTTTAGAAAGATTAAAGTTAAGAAAGTCCGTCGAAATGCCTTCACGCATGGAAAGGGATATTGTACGTATCTGATTCAGATATAATAAATGCCAAGAGCCTGTATCGTAGAGCTACAAGTTCTTAACACAACAACAAGAAATTGCATGTTGTTGTACAGAATTATTGCCATATAAAATAAAAATACCTGCAATAATTTTTTTTATTTACAAACTTAATGCACAGATTTTTTAACATTAAGGGCCACGATGCAAACTAACAAAAAGTTCCACTCTGATTAACTGCCAAAAACCATAACCAATCAAACTGTTTGGTATAAAACCAAGTATCGTTAGACTGAAACTGCTCGGATTATCTGACTGAAAAATATACATAAAAATATTGCATTCAATTAAAAAAACTTCAACACAAAAATTTAATCAAAAACTACGCAAAAGCGTAATAAATTTGGATAGTACACGGAAAGGGTCATTTCAAATTAAGATATTACAGACTAAAACATATTTTTTTTGCTATGCTTGAATGATTTTTAAATACTCTCGTTATCTCTGGTATTGTCTTACTGTTGCTCAACTCTACTGATAGCAATGCCAGGTGGCTATGCGCTCATTAACAGGCGAGTCTTGTAGTAATCTTAGCTGTTCTCTTCCCGTGCTGGAGGCCTGTGCACTGGCACCCACGTATACCGTACCCAAGACCAGTTTTTTGCCCATTTTCAGCTTGGTTGCCAGTGTTGTGCGCACTACCATATTGTCCAATTGATCTAAGCTTTGTAAGGGTATTTCCAATGTGGCCTCGTCACCGCCCGCGCTATCCCATTTAGTTGACAATGATGGATAGAAATTGGGTGATTTCCAGGCATCCACATAGATGCCATGCTCAAAGACCGTAGTCTTTACATACACACTGCCGGCAGTAGCCTCCAACTCATCCTTAACCTTGTTGGAGCAACGCATGCGCGAGGTCGTAACACGCAGCACAAGATTACGTCCTGCACTGGGACTAGGTGCATTGCTTATGCCCATTTTACGCTTTACCTCGGCGGTCATACGTTGCCAGTTCTTAGCAGCGGGTGGTGTACTCGCTGCTGAACTAGTTGTGCTGCTAACTACGGGTTCACTGACTGCTACGGCTTGCTCCGGCTGCTCCGCCTGCTGTTGAGGCTCGCTGAGATCACGCACCTCTAGTGCCAGCTCCACAACGCCTTTGGGTGAGTTGTTTAGCTGTAAAACAAAACGAATTTAATATAGAAATTATGTTTTAAGTTATTACACCCAGCACTTATTACACTTCTCTATTTATTTTTATAGTTTTGGTCATTGTGGATGTTGTCTTTACTTTCACTGCCATTAAAAGTCAAGCCAACTTGCACTTGGCTTGTTCAAATTTGGGTCAGGTCGTGACCATTATGTCATAACCAAGTTAAAAGTAGTGAGTAGTTAAAAAGTTTAGTGGATTTTAATGCATTCCATGCGTCATAGGCAGATATTCTGCAGATGTGTATCATAGAAGTAAGGAATTAATATCAATAGAGTGTTTTAAAATGATCGGTTTACCAGGTTACCAATGGACTGAAAACGATGATGATAAAAAAATGCAAATGCGTAGCTTTACGATGACAAAATTGAAGATCTTTGGGATCTCTGGAATAAAAAGTTTATCTGTGCCAACAAATGTTGACAGCGTACAAGAAATATTTTAATTTTCGATTTCAACTTGTCAAATAAAAAAAGTTTATCTTATGATGAAAAAACTCTAGATCTTATGGTTTCAGCAATTAGCCATCCAATCCATAAATGAAACTTTTTCCAAATTTGATTTTCTTTATGTATGTTTCTATGAAAACCTCCCCACTTTAACGTTAATTTTATGACTTATTTCGGCTGCAAAAAAATTGTGTTTTGTTTTTCTTTAATTTTTCTTTTTGGTTTTACAGACTACTCTTGGTGAAATGCAAATCGTCTCATTTGAAACAACGCAAACTGACAACAAATTTATCGCCAACTAATTTTTTTTGTTACTCTCGTTACTTACATTGTTATTGTTTGGTGTTGCTTTTGGCACTGTAGTGGTTATATCCTTAATTGGCAACCAGAGCTCCTCTGTGATATAAGAACCATTGCGGGAATTACGTTTAAATAATTTAGGCTCTAAATAGCAAGTGACAGAACCTGAAAAACACATTACAAGCTTTTGTCCTTTCAGAAAAAGCCAAACTATTTACCAATATTTCTTCTTGACTCGCTTATGGTCAATGGTGGCATGGCATCTCTGGGGTTTTCGGTTTTCTTCATACTCTTTGCTTTTTGTGCTTGAGCTGCTGGCGAACCATTTTGAGTTTTACCTTCCTCTGGTGTTGTCTCAATCATACGTTGCATAAAGTTGGAACTTTTATCTTTGAGCGAGCGATAGGTTTTGTTGAAACGATTAAAGCTCTGAAAGCGAAATATATAAGCATTTATTTGAAATATTTGACTAAAATGCATTATGTACAGCAGCGGGCAGTTCCAGCAGTGCGTAAACAGTAAACACCACAAATTGACCGGCAAAAAGTTCTTCAGGCGTGGAAAGCTCGCCAACAACTTGACTGCTGCTGGCACGTCGATTACCAAAGGCGGAACCATGTTTCAGTGAGGACCTGTTGAAGCAAATATGTAGAAGATATTAAAGTACTTGGTAGTTTCTAATTTACAACTTTAGACTTACTTTATATCAGGCACAAGAGGAAATTTAAAATTTTCATTGAATTTGGGCCAGGTATTTGTCTGTATGCTGCTATCTAAACGTTTGCTGCCCGGAAAAAGTTTGACCTATAAATAAAGATAAGCATTAACAGTATTTTAAACTATTCTTTCGTATAACTTTACCTTTATCAGATAGCCCTGTACAATTTTGAAACCGAACAGTGAGGGTAAATGTCGTGCTGCTATTAAATGCACATTCAACTCGGGCGCGGCTGTTGTATTTCTCAACACCCGCTCTTGATCACTTTGTTGACCTGGCTTTTGTGTTTCAATGCTAATTTGAAAGCCAATCTCCGGCTCCAGAGCCACAGAATGACGGCCGGCTGCCTGTGCTGATGTCTGCTGACCCGGCAACAATGCGCGAAGTTTCTGCATGACTGCTATTATACTGCTCTATAGAGGTATCTTCCAATAACAACGTGTCATGTATGCGCCGATATTTATGACTGCGGTTTTCCAGCCCATTGCCCAAAGAGAAAGAAATATTTAGAATTTTAAACTATTTCACACCAGCTCAATGCTTATCTATATATTGATAAAATATAAGTGAACAAATGACTCAAAATATGTAAGGTGAGTCGCGCGCTTTAAAATGCACTAAAATTTCACCTTCGCTCCTACTTGGCACTTACCAGCTTATCATATTATCATACGTAAACAAGAGAGCACAAGAGAGCAAGATTGTAAACGATAATTGGAAGAGGGAGTAAAGGGAGAGTGGGTCATCAGTTTAACTGTGTGTGGGTGAGCAGTTGAAGGCTACACAGCGGCACAGCTGTTCATGCTTGAGCTTTTCTCTGAGCGCATTAGCGGTTTGCGAGAGAAGCGCTCGCTCATAAGCTTAGAGCTGTCGGTTTTATGCCCAGTTGGAAATTTGATGAGCAAATAAAGTTTGCCACAATTGTAGTGCTCAGCTGAAGCTTTTGAATGCCAGCAATTGCTAATTGTGTGCTAAAAATTGAAACAAGTTTAAGCTGAAGACAAAAATGTTACTCAGGTACAATTATATCTTAATTTTAATTTCTCAGCCCGAAAACAAGTGCTAAAAACGAATTCAAAAAGTTCAATAGTCAGTAGTCAATCTGATAGAAACTAGAGAGCTAACTCACTGCTAATATTAATAATTTCGGAAATTCGTATCATTTCTAATGCCATCATCACCCGAATTAGACAGCATTGAATAACTGACGATATCATAAAAGATTTTCACAAAGATTTTATATTTATGTAAAATTTTAAAAATAATCAATTATTTTAACTTGGAATTCATTTAGTTAAAAATTGCCCAAAACCTTAATTATTTGTTTGTAATAAAAATGGTATTATTTTATTAAATAAATTTAAATTATATTTCATTTTTTTTATAGTCGAAAAATAACAAGTTATTTAAAACTGTCAATTAATAATTACAGAATATCAAGCAGTAACGATCTTTGTTGTTTCTTTGTTGCGTGATGAAAGTTGAGTCATATTTTATTGAATTTAAGTAAAGAAAAGCAAGTTAAAGTACTTTAAATTGCGTTACGTTCTAACTCGCTCTCTTTACATGTAAAACGCTTATAGTACTTAATTTAAATAAAGCTAAATGTAAAATGTATTGTAAATTTATGGTATGTTTGCCATCACAAGTAAAACCTTACTTAAGTTCGACCAAAAAAGATCACAAGAACCTATTTTTAAAATTGTGTAAAGCTTTGAAACTTCATAGTGATATTTCTGCCAAATAATATTTATACATATATATGGAGCAAAAACAAACAAATAAATTTAATTTTTATTAACAAACTGTTTAAATTTGAACAAATGACGTCACGGACTAAAGTTTCGTAAGCTTTTAGAGAGAGTTAAATCCGACAGAAAAACGCATACCTCTTACTCTAGTTCGATCAGGGGGTCATAAGTCGAGCTGTAAATGAGCGCGAATGTGTAGACTTTATATAAAAACAGCTGTTTAAGCAAAAGCTTTTTGATAAGCGCTTATAAATTGAGTGCGAGAGAGCTCATACGGCTTTAAGCCCAGTTGGAAATCGTATGCCTCAACTTTTACTTGATTATTTGTTGCCCTTGTATTGTGTCTGCCGCTTACACTCTCAATTTAAATGCATTGAACGCTGACCGTCTAGGGGAAACTTGCACTTGGACTAACCCACATAGAACATATTAATTACAGACACTTGGTACAAGGTAAACAAAGCTTTTTATTTATTAAAATCTTGCAAACAAACCAGT
Organism: Chymomyza procnemis; assembly: GCA_035046065.1. NCBI lineage: Eukaryota > Metazoa > Arthropoda > Insecta > Diptera > Drosophilidae > Chymomyza > Chymomyza procnemis. Next base: position 3,776,049 of record JAWNOJ010000013.1, on the reverse strand, counting down.
TCACTCATTAACGTTATCAAGCGTATGATTAACAATCAAAATATTCATTGTGCATATATTTAACGAGCCCGGTAAACCCCGTACCGAACTTTTTAATTTTTTTCTCAGTTAAAAAAAAAACAAAAATTCCATTTAGATTGCGCATACGCAGCGTGTGACTTTTCGTAATACTGCACGAGTGTCTTAGTTAATTAGCAAATATTGCTCAACGGCCCACTCACAACTAACACATACAAATGTAAAAATATGAACTCAATAAAGTAAAAACTTGAAACTGTTGTCACAATTAAATTTCTAGAATCAAGTATACCTTCTGCTTCTTGCTGCAGTTGCTCAATGTGCAAACGTTGTCGATGTTGACATGATTGAAGCGAAGCAGAAGACACAAAGCGCGACGTATAAAAATCACAATCTCGAGTTCAAGATGTGTTTGATGATACTCGCAATTCGTTTCGATTCTGCTGAAGAATAGAGCGACGCCGCGTTCACGTTCTCCAGCTGTGTTCTGGCGCTCAACTGAAACGTAAACTTGGAAATAATTTCTTATGCGGCCATAATAATAAAGCGTACAATCATAATGCCAACTCACAAATACACAAACACATTCTGTGATATCTTATTGTGAGCATTGCTTTGTTATTGTGATTGTTGTTGTTATTGGTGTTGTGTTTGCTGTGGGGTTCTTGACTGCTTGAAATTGCAATTAGATTCTCTCGCGCAGTCGCCTTCTCCGGTGCTGTCTACGTCATCGACGTTTGTCGCTTTTGTCGTCTGTGTCACCGTTATCGCATTACAATAGCAACAAAAATGTAAGAGATAAGGTACATGAGAGCTACTAAAGTTTATATGCCCTTACGTACTGTTAATATATCGATCAGAATACGATTACCAAGTATTGTTGAATAAAAACTAACACCCGCTAGTAAGAAAGAATTTTTAGACACGATTGTTATTTTTCATAAAAATTGCAGTTTTTGAGAACTATGGCAAATGTTCGAATCGAATAAGGTGTTTCTTAAAACAGAAAGTAAAGTACAGTTTGTCGGAATAAGCTGGAGCAACACTGTGTTTGATATTGGAGACTTACCGGTGCCCTGTGCTGCTCAATCAGTAAAAAATTGCTGTAAGTAAAAGTCAGACCAGCACAACTTTGGGATGCCCTTTACCAGTTTCGGCTTAAGCACTTATAAACCAAAAAAAACTTTTTTGACTGGTTCGCTAAACTTGGTACACTATCAGGATACACTAAAAATCTTCAGCGCATGTTTTAGCTTACAATATAATCAGAAACAAATAAAATACAACGAATTTTGCGACAGGCCGAGAAGTCTTTAGCATTTTCTTGTTGCCTTATTACTGTATTGAAAATTAATACTTTTGTATTTGAATTCATGAAAATAATAAATACTTGAGCCAGAGACTAATTTATCTTATTATATTTGGTTGATTTTTTTCTCTTACGCGTAAATAGTTGTGCATTTCCAACAAAAGCCGCTGAGTTGAATAATTTTACCCGGCACGTATTTAAAAAATAAAAAATTTGAGACGAATTTCTAGGGTTTCCATGATCTGTAAATGTGAATAAATTTTGCGGCACACAGTAAACTAATCCACAGATACCTAGATTTTGTCAGTTATTAGAAAGCTAAATGAATAGCTAGTAATTTGCTGCATAAAATCTTAGATGGAGAAATGGTCATAAATAAATTTGTGAAAAAATGCCTTAAAATAATTAAACTATATTAGAAACATTTAATGATTTAACTGAGGAGGCAGATCACAATCTTTAAAAGCTAACTTTGCATGCATATAATACCCATTAAAAGGATATGAAAATTACCTGATGATTGAATGATGAGGAAACAGATTACAAACTCTAAAAGCTAAAAACAAGGAAAAATATTTCTGTTCTCAAATGAGAATTGCTCAAACTGTGGACGTAATTTGCCCATACGGACAACGTATATGGATTTTATTATTAAGTAGCAAGTAAACCAAGTTGACCTGTATAATTCGTCTCATTGCTTTAACATTGCAAACACGTTCTTTAGATAAAGTTGTATTATTTATAAAAAGCAAAAATAAATATATACATTTTTTAAACCAAATAAATATTCCTCAACAATATTCCATTTTTTTTTTATTTTCGGTCTATTGCAATTAAATATATATTAAATAAAATTGTATACATATTAGAACATTATCAGTATTTCAAGTAGTTAGAGCTTAAATTGCATTAACTAAATTTAAGCAGAAAATAAAACTTTGCTAACTGTGCGTATACGCAATAATTAGCGCCATCCAACGACAAATTGACGAATATTAAACTTTAACGCTGCATCTTTTGATGACGCCACCTAGCGGTATAAGGTTTCTGTCGATTATTCGAAACGCAAATCAAAATAATTCTTGATGAAAGCTGTAAAACTTATTAACTACAATATTTTACATTTTGATATGACCTGACTTATTGAAGCTTTTGGGTCGACTCCAACCTTGTCCGGAACACTCAATGCTGCATGCTTCAACAATCAGCAAATTTGCTCACTCCAAGCTCAATACCAGCGAAAGTCCTAGTAACCAGCCATTTTATATGCGATTGCGCTACGCTTTAAGATTTAACATGCCGCGATTTGAAATGTTTTGCCACGTACCCCCCATGGGGACGATCTAAACTACTTAAGGTAATTGCTAGAATAAGTAAAAAAAAAATGCAAATTTTCTTAAATTATACGAATTAATGTGCAAGCAGAAGTGACCCATAAATAGGCACACCGTAAGCACTTGCGGTCACAGTTTATCAAAGTTTGATCGAGAATGTGTTTGAAGCTACTGACATTGCTGCTGCTGGCATTCCTCTTGCACTACAGTTGCACACAGGAGGCTCCAGATAATCTGGAGGAATTTCGTCAAAAGTTCTTGCTGCCTGTTATAAATACAGGTACAAAAAACTGCACATTGAGTGCTTGTGAATCCTTGCAGATAGTTTCACAGCTGCTGATGCTGCTCAAGGCCATGCCAAATTCCACGCTTTCGTCGCCACCCTTAAACCCTAATGGTCCTGCCTGGCGCAAGCGTAAAATGGGCAATGAACAAAATGCACAGAACAAGGCCATCTCCACGCTGACAACAGGTTTAGACTTAAGCAAACGCGTGCGTCAAATCGAAAGCAGATTGCGCTCTGTGGAACAGCCTATTTGGCGCCTGACTACAGGCAGTGACATTGAGTGGAATCACTGCACATCCGGTGTGTGTCGCTGTAATCCGGATACAAAAAGTTTTATTTGCTGGAATACGAATTTAAAGTCGGTGCCAGTGACACAAGTCATACCCATGAACATGGTTTCAATGTAAGTTGGCCTGTACTTTTTTGTATTTTAAGTTAATAGCTTTCATAAGCAGTGATCTATCACGGAACTCCTTTTCCACGCTGCACAAGGATACCTTTCGTGGTTTGACGCTGCTCAAACAGCTGGATTTGTCCAATAATGTACTCGACTTTTTGCCCTCTGAATTATTCGAAGATCTGGATAGTCTGGTGCAGCTGTAAGCGGTCCTATTTAAATCGCACGTTTTGCCTACAGACTTCTTTAATTCCAGACGCATACAAAACAATCAACTGGAGGACATTGATGCGCGCATTTTCTGGAAATTGCGTAATTTAAATTTATTGGATATGAGCAAGAATTCAATAACTCTGCTTCCTGATTCCGTTTTTTATCATGCACAACGTTTAACGGTCATTAATATGTGTGATAATAAGATCAGCAACTTTCCACCCAGTTTATTGCGGGATCAGTTCATGTTGGAGGAACTGGACATCTCTCGTAATGAAATAAGTGTACTCAAGTCTGGCAGCGTGCGTTATATGACTAAACTGAAGACACTGGACTTTGGCTGGAATCAAATAGGTACGTTCAAGTACCTATTATTCCGTCGAATAATCGAAGCATGTTATCTCTTTTAACTTCACCATTAATATTTGCCAGCTTCCATTGATAATGACTTCTTTGCGGGTCTAGAAAGCCTACGCGAGCTTATGCTGCACAACAATCGCATAACCTCAATTTCGGCCACCATTTTTAGCAGCCTAGTAAATCTGGTCACCCTGGATTTAACCACTAATCGCATTAGTCACGTAATTGCATAATTATTCTTAATAATGCTGCTCTAATTTTCTACATTATTATTCACTTAACTAGATTCATGGACAGGCATTTGCTGAACTGAAGAATCTGAACGAGCTATTTCTGGGGCAAAATTCTTTGTCCAGCATACCGGCAGACTTATTTTTACAGGGTAGCTCTATAACTCGTCTAACGTTATTCTCCAATAATTTGACCACACTGGAGGCCGATGACTTTCAGGGTCTTACAAATCTGCGAAATCTTATGCTCAATAATAATGTCTTAAAATATTTTGATTCACGCGCCTTTGAACCTTTGGTAAATCTGGAAAAACTGTAGGTATATTTTATGTAGAAACACACAAATATATTTAACGCGTGTTCTTCCAAGTCGCATTGACTCCAACAAGCTGCAGTATTTACCCAGTGGTGCGTTGCATGGCTTGGACAAGCTGATTGCTGTCAAGTTGGACAAAAATCCCTGGCACTGTGATTGTCGCGTGCTTTACTTGGCGCGCTGGTTACGTGAATATGTGGACAAGCTTTGGGATGGACAACCCATGTGTCGTGGTCCAGGGGATTTAGGTGGCCACGAGGTTGGACTGCTACGTTATGATGATCTTTGTGATGGACAGTGGGCCAGCATGTTGTCCTTATCGCCGCGTCTGCCAGTACGCAAACATCGTATTTCAACGCCCATGAACTATACCGATTATTTCAATTTGTACTTGAAGCATATCTATAACTCAACTACAGATGAGGAACTAAAGGAGGCGGAAATAACGAGCGTGGCTATTAAGAAAGTGCAATAGTTGACAAATTAACTCAAAATGCTTTTGGAGGCGCCGCAGCACTATGATTTAACATTTATTTTTTTTACTAGAAACCCACTATCCTGAACACGAAGAAATACAATTTTAATTTAAAAATTGTTATGCTATTATAAAGGAAACGAGATTGTTTATCAATGTGAATTTGAAAATCGCATGCATCTGGATAGTTGATAAATATTCAAAACATTATAAGTTAATTATACCTGTTATTTATAATATACACAAATCTAGCCATAAGCTTAACATATTTCGACGAAAAATGATTTTACTCTTCATTGTGCAAATATTCTATCAGAAGTTAATGCATAATAGATCCTCTCTATTTAATGATCGCCATTTGATTATTTTGAAATAACTATCTCAGATATAAGACACATGACCGCAATTATCCCAATTTGAGCATACAAATTATTATTATTAGAGTCTTTTGACATCCGACTTTATGCAATTACATTGTATGGTCTGCCACACATCCTTGTGACCTTGTATTTATAAGTTACAAGTTACTGTAGTAAAACCCAATAAGAGGTTCTTATGACCACCACAAGTAGTCACTTAGCATATGTTATTTTTTTCATTTATTAATGAGATTTGTTTTCTACTTATAAGTGATCTCGGTTGTCCACTCATACCATAACATTATCGCTATTCACAACGTGGAAAAGCGGCGTTTTTTGGGTCCACAAAGTAATAAGAATTGCCAGAGCTATATACTCTGAGAGTCCGCACAAGCACCCAAATGGATTGCTGGGCAATAATAGCAAGACCACAAGAAGACTACGAAGAATACACTTGACCTTTCTAATAAAAAAAATTAAAAAGACTTTAATAAGTGTCTAAAAACAAACAACATATATTTTTAACCTAAAAATAAACTTAAAAGCGTTTGAAAGTGGCATCCGTAGAAAATAGTGAATTATTACGTATTTTTTTAAATTTTAAACTAAACTGACTACAAATATTTTGCTACTAAAATCATTAGATCTACTTTCATATTAACACCATTCATTTGTTCCATTATAGTAGAACACATCGCAAAAAGGTGCATTGTGGAGCTTATTAGATGTCTTTTAATGGAGATTAGTACTATCTGTTCAAAAAAAAAATATTATATAAAACTGGAACTGACGAATCCTTAAGGCGAAGACCTTAAGTTCAGTTATAGTTGTCAGAGTATAATTACACTAAGCAGTTATTGCATTTTGTTTTAGATCATAAGATATGCTGGGATGACAAACAATGACGATGTTCTGTTACGTGATAAGGACGTTGCAATAATAAAGCCCGTAGGCAATTACAAGTAAAGGTAAAAGGAGCATATATTTCATTCGTATTTGATGTAGTTTTTCTTTTGCTTTCAATGTTCTAAGCTTTGTATTTAAATTGTTAATCTGAAACATAGAATTTTACTTTTGACATATTTTAGAAACATAGATTTTTTATTTTTTTTTTATAGTTGATTATGAGCCCAGTCTTCCAACATGATGCGAATGTAACGATTTGATAAAAGAACTTTTGTCTGCAGCAAAGCAAAAAATTAAGCTTATTGTACAAAATAAATGAGGATTTTGCATACGATGGACATGATGTTTCTATAACTGAAAATTTGCTTAATTTGATGCAGTAACACTAAGAAAACATACTAAAAATCATAGAGTTTTCATACAATCAGAACGAAGCTAATACCACCGGGTCATTCATTCTTCATAGGCTTTGTATCAATCTTAAGCAGGCGTCAAAGAAGCCAAACTGCTTATTTTACTTTTTTTTTTGCTTAAGTGTTTTTACCCCAATCTATTTATGTTTCTTTATAAATAACCATACATTATCTGGAAAAAATGAAACTTAAATAAAACAGAATGAATGAATTAATACGCCAGATATAAAAATTTTCTAAAAATATTGTTAAGAAAACAGAATTTAGCTAATAATCTTAATTTAAAAAGAGTGAAACAATTTGTTGCAAACTTGCTGCTTTTGTTCAAATTATAAAAAGTAAGAAATTGTTTTAAACGCGCTTCGCGCTGAAGTACATTCCTGCATGACCCTCTTCAAAGATTCTACGCTACAAACTCATCATCATTGCTCATCAATTAAAAATGTACTCTGTAAAATAATGCAAATCAATTGTATAAATAAATACACTTAGTTTTTGAATTTGTCAACAAGCAATTACACATGTATATAGTATATTTAGGTACATAGAACACATATATAAAACATAGGGTAGATACATAAATGAAATATATCATATATTTATAACACAACTTAGCTCTTGAGCATGCCTTGTGTTTGGGTGCGTTCTCAATATATTGTTTTGTGGGTTTGCTGTATACCCTAAATCCTATTCAAAGGGTACTCTACAATTGTTGATATCTTTTTCCGGTGGTGTACATTGGGCGGCGTAGTGTAAAATTCGGAATGGGGTCTCTTAAAGCCGGATAACTGCTTAAACTACAGCATATTGTAAGTGTTCTAATTAATGTACATAAGATAGAACCGATTTATATATAGTTTCTTGCAGTTCCGGCTGCAGTTTCGCTTTACTACACTACATAAAACAATTAATAATTTAAATTTAATCCTCTTTAAATACAACATAATATGTTTTTTACCATATACACTGTAAATAGTCTAAGGACCAAAAGTAGTCCAAAGCTATCTGCTTTATCATTATTGTTAAACGTCTCAATGGTATTACAAACTAAACTAATTTAAATTATAAAATATGGAAATCGTAGAAAGTCGTTAAAAAAAATGTATAAAGCGGCGAGTGCACTAATCAACCTCAAGTTTTCTAAAGCTGCCAACAACACCGGCATCAATATCACCAATATCATTGCCAGCAAAATTTGCTGCCTCCTTGGTAACCTCGATTTGCATGTCATCCAGCGCAAGTATGGCGGCACGACGTTGTAGTAGCTTCTGTTTGAACTGGCTGATCATTTCAGATAAGGGCATAGTGCCGCCATATTCCTTGGGCAAGATGGCGGGATCCATTTTGTTCTTAAGCGCATCCACATTCTTGTGCACCTGCAACAAATTCTTTAAAACCAATTCCATTAAGTTGTTTACAGCCGTACTTACAATTATACGTTTTTTTAGCTTATCGCTCAGCATGGACACGCCCAGCTCTATGATGCGATTGGCATAATGCGGTATGTTCACAAAATGCGTCTCCTTGTGCCTCATGGGTGTCGAATTCTGTATGCACTTAATAATGCTACGTAGATCAGTTAGAGACCAGAGACTTACAAAGCCCATATTCATGCCGCTCTCATCATTAACATAGACATATCCAGCTACCTGAGAATCCTCATCATCAAGCAATGCCTCACAGATCAACGAGTGTACACGCGCCATTTGCACCGAGGTAAACTTATAAGGATCGAATTTTCCAGCCACCGAGAATATAACTTGTCGGCCCATAGCATCACGTTGCGGCAAAGGCACCAAGTAACCATTTTCAAATATCTCATTAATAGCTGGATCTTCAATGTCCAATTTCTGGAACCATTGTGGAAACAGCTGGCGTATGGTTAAATAACGTTCGAGCATTTCACATGATGCGGGCACAGAGAATTTTTTGGTGCGCAGGAAGCGCAAAAGAAACACCGCATCGGTGCGACACTTTTTAATATTCGGATGCTTGGAGATCCATTCGCGAAATTGTGCCAAAGCCTGACGACGTATATTCTCATCCTCATGCAGCTCCTCTTTGGCGACTTGTTTCATCTCGGTGCTTAGCCCGCAGACATAGGGATCATAATCGCCTGCAGTGGAAGCAGGTCCATTAAGTTTGGGTTGTTGCAGCACCTCGGTTTCCAACACTGCAAGTAAGTAAACAAAAATGAAATGCAATCAATATTTAAATGTGACATTCAGTTATAAGATACTTTTTAATATTATGAAATACTTTTGGTTACCAGTTTGGGGTAATGAGACTGAATAAATGGCGCCAGCAAATAATTCGTTTTCATACGCAAAAACAAATCCAAATCGAATCTTAATTGTAATTTATAATATATCTGGCATTAGAGATTGTTTATGTTTTGTCTAAATGGTTTTCATTTTCTATACGAATTGATCTTTTTAGACATAAAATTAAAACATTGCAATAGATGGCGCCAGCTAAAAATTCGTTTTCCAAATTTTAAAAATTTTAAAAGAGTAAGCAGAAACTGTTGCATAAGTCAAGTAAAAAAGTAACATTACGTATTTATAAAAAAAAACAAGTGCATAAAAAATTAAAAATAATTGCATTAAACAAAACAATGCTACCAGATTAAAAATAAAAGTTAAAAGAGCAATTAATAATAAATTGGTTTTTTGGTATTATAGTTGAAAAATAAATACTACTTGGCTATTTATGTCTGCTGTGAACGTGTTATTGAGTTTTTAATATCTGTCAATAAAAATAAATCAACATTTTTTGTCCCAAATTGATATCATAAATTTAGCAGCTGTCTTAACTAGAATTTTTACCTTGTGGAAATGTTTTTTAAAATTATAATTAAGCTAAAAACGTTATAAAATCGGCGTTCTTGATCTTTCTGCAGAGTATTATTAATTTAAATGCGAAAACTTGCATTCGACTGTTCTTGAGCGCTCTAGAGGCTGTTATTGGGCCTAATTGGCAGGCCATTGCTAGCAGTAATTATGTGGTTGGCCTTGTTCAAGAGCTAATCGATTGCGCAAGTCAAAAAAATGCCAAAAAACATATACGAATTCGTCGAACTCTTGAGGCAGGTCAACGTATTTTAGTGGCCCACATACCAAACAAAATGAGGCATTGACTTGAGTGGGTACGCCCCATCGTATCATATAATGTGAGCTCAACACTTAGACCAAGCGATCATTGCCTGCGGCTCTATGAATATATTTGTGTATATATTATATACATAAATTTTTTTTGTAGTTCGAGTGGGTCTCAAGATTAGTTAACATACAAAAAAAACAAAAATCTATCAATAAACTGACGCAGATATCAGCTGTTTGTCTATGAATATGCATGAGTTCAGTTGATTCGAGTTTTAACTGAGTTTTACTATTCAATACATGAAATTGAGCTGGTCGGGAACGAATCTGCATAGCAAAGTGATTAACTTTCTTAACCACTTTGTAAGCCCTACGCTTGCCGGTCCATTGACCGTGACCCAAAAAAAAAAAAAAAGCATTTATCGGCACAGACTGTTTTACATATGAATGGTTTATTTGGTTATGTGACATCAAGTTACTCATCCGTGTATCTTTGGCTTTTGCTTCAAGATACAATCCTAAACATTGCATGACAGTTTTTGCTGCTGAGGCTGTACTATAAAACAAATTACAAAACACCCCCGCCTTATGTATAACATTTTAATTTTTTTTTTAATTGTAGCGCAAAAAAAAATAAATTTTTTTAAATTATATACGATTTTTTTTTTGGTCAACAAACTATTTATGGTCTGTCCGCGCTTTACTCACTGTAACGAAATCCAGTTTTTAGTATAAACATACATGGATTTATTTTTCACTTTCATGGCCTTCACACAGTTTTGTTCGTATGTCTGTGATAGTGGTTCGATAAACCAAAATTGGTAAATAGCCCTACTTTGAATATGGACGATTGCGTTTTACTGGGTCCACGTTTCATATGCCTACTTTTACCCAATTCCCCAGCGAAACTGTTGCATTTATTTGGGTAAGTAAGCGTGGTTTATATCACAGATGCTTCGAAATTTTTCATTTTTTACCTCTTTCGATTATTTTGGTTCGCGTGTTGTTGAGTGTCTATGGATGTGTATCCGCTCTGCCAATTAGCTTGCAAAGGTTACGTCACAACGTAAAAACTGGCAAACTAAAGTACACAAAGCTTTATTTTTTGTATCTTTTTTTTACCACAACATTAAAAGATCACATAATATTGCGTTGATAACTGCTGAGAGCTAAAACGAGACCGTTAAAATAGGAGTTACAAAAGATTGAGAGAGCTTACGTTTGAGCTCGAAAAAAAATCAAGCTCAAAACTGGTTTGCTGCATGTAGCGCTTTGAGTGAGTGATTTATGTGAGAATTGGTAAAAAGTCTTCATTATATCTATATGAGGTCTTAAAGCAGGGTGTGCCTAAAAACACTTGATGATTTTGAAATCTGTTGAGATAAGCAAATGATCAATAAATAATTTATTAGAGGTTTACTAATGCTGGTGACGTTGTATTTTTCACTAGAAGACTAAAATTGTTAAGACCAATCTGACTATTCCATATATAAGATACTGGCAAGGCTTGAAAATATAAAAATATGAAGGCAAAGATACTGTTTATCATACGCTATACCGTATGTTACAGTTTGTGCAAGTTAAAAAATTTACAAACAGTCTGATTAGAACAACTATAAAAGTCATGTCCGTCTCTATAAACGCCCAGATCTTAGAAATGGTAAAAACAAGTCCCAAAAACTTTGCATAAAAAACTTGTTACCCAAAAAGATGCAAGCTTATTTTAGATAGATATCAAAAATGTGCATAGAGGTAGATGTTTTGCACAACCACCTCAAAAATATCAAAAAGATTCGTATAGAAAAATCGGTTGTTTGTGAAAGTATTAAAGCCAAAAGAAGTAAATTATATCTATCGCAAGATTGAAAAAAATATTTATTCGAGCGCTTATACTTGAAATTAAAGTAGAAAGAAGGCTTTTAAAACTCAAACGTTTTCTGGTTACAAACGATCTAAGTAGTAGTTTTTTGTAATTAATTCCATAAGATATTCTTTTTAAGCAAGAGAATTTCATACGGGATCTAGTATTTTTAATTTACTGCTTAAGTATTTTTAGACTTGTGCGATAAAGTAAGAGAATATTAAGATAAGGTTACTTTACAATCAAAGAGTAGCGAAACAAATTTGCTTGAAAGCGATTTTCAACACATTACTTATTAAGTGCTATATAGCACCTTTATTAATATTGGTTTACTGACTAATTGTTTGCCTATATTTGTTCATATGACACTTATATTTCACATTTTGTTCAAGTTCTTGCCTTAATTGTTAGCAGCTTGCTTAATGATACCCAAATGAATAGCGATTTCTATGGCTTATGCGTTGGGATTATTGAAGTTCCAAGTGTTGACCATATACACGTGACTAGACAAAATAAAATGCACTTAACTGCATATAAGTAAATCTACATATCATAAATAACAGGCACTACAAACAATGTTAAGTAAGTTTGAAAAATAAAATAAAATGCGTTGCACGTTTTCAAGCTGGAGGTTTTTGTGTTGGCCAAAAAGTGAACTTCAAAAAAATTATAGTTTTTCTACAAAGCTTTGACACTTGACAATGTCATAAAGATGATAGATAAAATAATATTCTACGTGGTAGAGCCTTCAGTTTTACAAAATTTCTGAACCTTTAATAAATGGGTTCGAGGTCGGCCGCGAACAAGAGTCAAACGCCAAATAGCCAGTAGTAGATCAGTTGCGAAACTTTACTCATCATGAATATGAATGCCTTAACTAAACAAACCAACAAACTGTTTTTATGTTGTTGACCAACTTGGCCGGACAAGACCTTGCCGGGTCTTACAAATACTGCATAACTTTAAAAACGACGTTGTAATTTTAATTAACTCATCGCTTGAGCAAATGAATAGCAATTACCTAATGGCAGTTAAAGTTTTTCTTTATTTTAAACAAAAGAGCAAGTATTAAGTATTAGTTAATTGATAGTGCTGTAGTTAATTTCAGTTTTTAATTAGTTCTATGCAAAGACCTTGTACTTAGACAAAAAAAAAATATTTATAATATTGTATTTTAATTGATTGTAATACCAAATGCATTGCAGAGAAACTTCTTTATAAATTGCGCAGCAAGCGTTAGCTGCTGATATCATTTATCAAACTCACAAAAAAATTTGCTATGTTCAGTTTTTGCTAAAATATTTGTTTAATTGTTTTATAATCGCTTGCTGTTCAAGTTTGAGGATGGTAGTATTACAAATACAGCAAAGCATGCAACAGATTCGATGAACGTAAGTATACGATTTATTGCAGAAGAGCGGTAGTCGCCTCCAAGACGTAAGTTTCTGATTAAATAGTTTAAGAAAATTTACAACTATGTACATAAACCCACTTTAACGTAATTTTTAATAATTCACATTTGTTAGTGATATATAAAATTGCACGAAGATATATTTTTTGCTAGAAGAATTCCTTTTAAAAACAGTCTAAAAATATACTGTCAAAGTTCGCTTTATGCACAATACTTTTATGTGAAATATATTTTATTTTAGAAGCTATCATTGAAAATTTGATCAGTTGTGAAAATCAGTTAAGATGAAAATATAAATATTTATTTTAAACTCATTTTTGTTAACAAACATTTACTATTCTGTTATATAGATGCTTTTTACAAAAATGCCTTCGGGAATTATTTCATTATTTGAATAAAGTTCTGAAAACTTGTACAACTTTGTTATTTGCTTTCAGTATCTTTTGCTTTAAATACAAAAATGTTTTTTTAGAACATTTTTTGAAATAGTGAAAACTTTTATAAATGCGTTTTAGCTAAATTTTTATACATTTTTCAATCTTTTCGCAACTTAGTGCCCCCAATTTTGTTAAGCTTAGGTACAAGCGTAAGATAGTAAAGTGAAAGGGCAGTAATAGTAATTAAAACTATAATGAATTTGGGTATAATATCTATTATTTAATATACATAGTATCTCAATTATTATTCTCAACCGAAAAATAATAGTCAGATAACGCACTCTCCTCTAAATCTGAAGGTTGTTGGTTCTATTCCACCCTGCGGCACTGGTGCATTTGCCTAGCAGAGGTATGGCTGGTAGGGCAAAGACACTGCCGTTCGGATTCGGCTATAAACTGTAACATATGTCCCTCTTCTTCTCGAGCAGCTATAATAGAGATATCTTGTGATCCGCCTTTGGAGGCGGGAAATATAAAAAAAAATCCTTATGGTAGAGCATAAGCTCTGTATGTATACGAAGAGCTTTTGTGCTTGAATGTTAATAAATTTATTTGCCTAAACAAAATCCATACATACGCCTTACGCCTAGTATTCAAAACAGTTAATAATAAATGTAATTATTAAACATTTTAAACATTATTTCTTCGTTTTTACTGTAATGTAAGCCTATTTGACTTATAGATTGCACCAAGTAGTTGTTGTGAAAAGTTCATAATTTCAAACAATAGCTTTTTAACAAATATATTCATATTCAGATATTCTATTATATGGAAATCGCGAAAAATATTTGTATGTATAGCTATTGCATATATAACTATCATTAAATCAATTGTTGTTAAACATTTGCTCGAACTGCATGCACTTTCGGCAATGCTAACAGCTCATAGTCAAACATGTTCAATATTTCACAAATCCGCCAAAATCTCAGACTACAGCTGGAAAACTTAGGAAAAGCTTTGTGCCAGACTATAAACCACAAAGCGCATGCGCAGCCGCTCCAAATTATGAGGTGAAAGCGAAAGTTTTTCTTTAACTCAAAAAGTACCAACTGGTCTAAACATTTCTTGACCATTTACATATTTGTTTTTGTTTTTAAATTGATTTCCAAATAAATTTACAGTCTTTAATATTAATTTTTATTTTAATTTACAAACTCACTTTTAAATTTATATTTTTTATATTATTTATAAAATATGCGTTGCTCTTTGAAACTTTTTGGGCACTTGCAACTTGTTGAATTTCACAAGTTGCTAAAAATTATATAAATTTTGGTTGAATGTTTTGTTTAGCAATTAACTTAGTTTTTGTAACTTTTATATTTTGGCTTTATTTCCGTTGCGAGCTTTTTATATAATGCTACGTAGCTTCAGTGACAACGATGTATACGTGAAGACGCTTTGAGCGCAACTGACTATTTTTGGTAAGCTGAAAATTTATTTAAACCACGTCGCGCACAGCTGCCATTTTTCACTCAATTGAGTTAACTCAATATTGAGTAGTTTTTACTGCTGACGCTTAACGACTTGGAGCGCGCATTCTTTTCAAGGAACTTTGTTTTATAAAAAGATTTATTTTAAAAATATTTCTAGTTTAAGGCTATTCTTGTACCATAACAGTGTTTATGACGTATTATAGTTGGCCAATTATATGTTATAAACAATTTGGTTAGTAATAATTGCCAGGGTGAGTTTGGGTTATGGGAAGTGCGACAGATGCCGCACGTGAGCCAATGGCAATATCGCTGCACTGGTTAGTATTTCAACTTGGTGTTACCAAATATTTATTAATTTGATAAGTTTTTTTAGAACAATACGGCCAACTACTAATTAGACAAAAACGAACAAATTTCAAATAAAGTAACTTTTTCCCTAGCAGATACTTCTTGAACATAGCTCAAAACGGTTTTAGTTTAATGTTCAAAGTTATTGCTTTAACTATTTATAAATGCATATTTCTCATTAAAAAAAATTAAATCGATAACTTCCATTAATTACAAACCATTGAGGAAGTTGTTTATTTTGAATTAAAGCTTCAAGTGAGAATACATCTTTAGTGCATAAAGATAATAAGCAAAAAACAGTTTGCTCATAGTTTTGAATTCTTACGTCAAAGCAACAAAAGTATAATTAAATAGGATGTAAAAAATAATAATTTGCAAAAGGTATTTAAAAAAAGGTATTTCGAATGAATATTTTCAATAATAATAGAGAATTTCCTTGATTAAGCTTGTCGGCGCCTATCTTATGAGCTTAGTATCTTCAATAGATTGATCGAAGATAACCAAGCCAAAAGTATTCGATTAATAGTTAAAAAGTTATTTTTTTTTAATTTATCTTTATAAAAGAATAAATTCCTGCATCAAAATTATGAATACTAATTTCATAGTAAATATTAATTTTTTGTAAATATTGGATAATAGTTCCAAAAGTTATTTGTTGGATCTTCGTCAGGTTAAACCTTAATATGAACTGTATAATAAGTTAAATAACTATATTTCTTTTTAAACAATGAATAATTTTCTTTTTTTTGGAGCAACTAAGAGTTACAACTTGAAAGCCAAGTTCAAAGGCCAATTACCTTTTTCGACCGAAAATAACTACAACTTGTATCTAAAACTGTTGCTATAAATTTTTCTAATTGCTTTGTCAGTTTTTCTGCGTGCTGCCTGTCACCATTAGTAACACGTGCGTAGGGGAACACAAAAAATGTAAGTCTAAGACCTGTTTAGTAGAGTATAAGCTGTAAAAAACCATAATGCATAACCAAATAATTTGCAAATAATCTTCATCAATTTGTGGTTATAATTGCAGCATTATAATAATATTTTCATGCATCATTTCGGTTTCTAGCGCAACTAATTTTTAAAAACATCAATTTTTATTAGAATCTCTGCGATTTTGACAATAACAAATTGTAGCACTTAAAAAACAACAACAATCCAGAATTTGAAAATGTGGGGTTCTAGCTTATTTCTTAGCCTCATCCTTCCCCTCGACGACTGCTGTTTTACGACTGATTACCATTTAGTTCTTGATCTATGTTTGCATCGGCGTTAAGGCTCATGTTGTTGCACTATTCGCTTCTCTAAATCAAATACGCAGGGATAAAATATATGTGCTTTGACAGTGTAGTAAGCAAGAATCTCTTCTTTCTCTTTACTCTTCTAGTCGAATCCCGAATATATTTAGATTTTCTCTAACGTGCAACGGATTACCAGGCTTGGATATTGGCCGGACTCCACAATAGGGCTGAGCGCATATTAAATATATATACTGTTTGTGAAGTATTTCGCAAAGCATACCTTTTAATTAATAACTTCAATGGGATTAAATTTAGATCAATATGGGCAAAACACAATGCAGTTGTTTTTCACAAATACGTCGAACTTCCCGAAGATCTTGGTGGATGTTCCAAATCTATTGCCAAGTACATGTATACAGATAGATAAAGAAATTAGCCCTTGGTCGCAACCAACCTTACTTTTTAGGAAAAATGTTCTCCCTAGAGACCTTACCCATTTGTATTTGTGTAACACTTTAGTGCTACAGATTCTTAATTGTTTGGTTTTGCACAGTCTGCCTTTCTAGCTGACTGCTTTGTAGGTGATTCTTCCTCTATTAATGACGTTTGCGTTGCCAACTCCTTTTTGTGTGACGTCATTTTTTTAATATTTCTCGATAGAACACATGTGGTTTGCGTCGATGACTCTTTTTGGTTTTGCGTTTTCGCCGGAATGCCTTTTTCAGGTGTCTTTCCCCTAGGCGACTCCTGGAATGACGTTTGCGAAGTAAACTCAATTATACTTATCTTTTTTGGAGGTACTTTGGGTGCTTCTCTTTCTTCTTGTTCTAAGAGCCATGGCGTTTGTGTTTCCAAAGAAATTTGCTTCTGTGGTGATTGCGTCTCTAACGTGAAAGGTTCCTGTCCCAGAGCGGACTGCCGCGGATCATGTGATGGAATCGTCGTTGACGAAATCCTCGATGAACTCGAATCAAATGGAGTTGGTATCTGAGTATTTTTATCTGTATTTTTGTCCTTAAGTGATAGTTCTCTTGTTGATTGTTTTTTTGGCAAGAATTCTTCCTTAGGTTCTTCACCCATTTGCAATTTTATCGCTGGCTTTTGAATCGGTTGCTCTTGTTGTGGAATTGACTTCGGCGATTGTGCTTCAGATGGCTCTTTGAGTTTTTCTGCATTTTGTTTCTTTTTCACTGGTTTTTCTATTTCAGATGACTCTCTCTTAGGAGACTGATCGAATGACGTTTGCGATGTAAACTCCATTGTGGTCATCTTTTTTGAAAATACTTTGGGTATTTCTCTATGTTCACATGCACACGTAGGTTTTTCTTTATTTTCTGCAATCCACGGCGTTTGTGATTTCGAAGAAATTTGCTTCTTTGGTGATTCGACCTTTGGCGTGTAAGGATGCATTTCCAGAGCAGATTGTCGTGGATTGTGTGATGGATCAGTCTTTGACGAAGTCCTTGATGAAGTGGTACTGAACGGAGTTAGTATCCCAGTGTTTTTATCGATATATTTGTCCCTTGGTGGATGTTCTTTAGTTGGTTCTTTCGTTGGCAGGAATTCATTTTTAGGTTCTATTAGCATTTGTGGGGCTATCGCTGGTTTTTGTATCGGCTGCTCTTGTTGTGGAATTGTCTTCGGCGTCTGTGCTTCCGATGGCGTTTCGATTTTTTCCTTTTCCCTACTAGTTTTATCCACCGACGTTTCTTCGGTCTTTTGTTTGTGATGTTTTTCCTTTGGCTTTTCTTCCCCTGAAGGTTGTTCTTTTTTTGGTTTTTCTTTCGAGGGAATTTGTTTTTTACGTTTCTCAGCTTTTTGTGGCTTTACTGGTTTTTCTGACGGTTCTTCGACCTTTCGAGGTCGAGATGATGGTTGAATTCCGAGAGCCGTTTGCTTTGGTGGTGGACCTGTCCCTAGTGGTGTCCTTGAAGGACTTAGACCAAGTGGAGTTGGGGTCTGAAGTTTTTCCTGAGGCTCTTCTTTCTTTATTGTCCTATCCTTCGATGGAATTTCTTTTTTACGATTCTCCGTCGTTTGTGACTCTTTGGTTGGTTTTCGCATCGGTTCATCTTTTTGTGGAATTGTCTTTGCTGCTTGTGCTTCGGACGGTTCTTCGAACTTACGTGGTGGTGACGATGGTTGAATTCCCAGAGGCGATTGCTTCGGTTTTCGAAGTTTTACCAATGGTTTTTCTTCAGTTAAAGGTTTTTCCTTTGTCGATTCGCTTTTTGGCGAAGTTTTTTTTTTAAGTTTTTCGTTCTTTTGATGCTGTTTTACTGGTTTTTCTAAAGGCTTCTGAAGTTTTTCCTCCGAGGTGTCTTTCTTTAAAGGCTTTTCTTTTTTCACTGGCTTTTCTTTTTGATGAGTCTCTTTTCTGCCTTTCTCGGCCTTCTGTGGCTCTCTCGCCGGTTCTGAAGGTGGTTGCGACGATGGCAGAATTCCGAGGGCCGTTTGCTTCGGTTTCTCATGCTTTTCTAAGGGTGTTTTTTCTTTGGAATGGTCTTCCTTTGGTTTTGGCATCGGTTGTACTTTTTGTGGAACTTGCTTTACTGGCTGTGTATCTGCCGGTTCTTCTAACTTTCGCTTGCGATGTTTCTCTTTGCGCTTTTCTTCTCCTGAAGGCTGTTCTTTTGCAGGAATGGGTTCTTTACGTTTCTCCGCCTTTTGAGTCTCTTTTACTTGTATTTCTGACGGTTCTTCGAATTTATGTACTGGCGGCGCAGGTGGAATTCCAAGTGCCGAATGCTTAGGTTGTGGTTCCGTTTTAAGCGGTGTCTGTGATGGACTCAGTCCCAGTGCAGTTGGCTTCTGAAGTTTTTCCTTGGAGATGTCTTTCTTTAAAGGCTTTTCTTTTTTCATTGGCTTTTCTTTTGTATGAGTCTCTTTTCTATCTTTCTCGGCCTTCTGTGGCTCTCTCGCCGGTTCAAAAGGTGGTAGCTCTCTTTGTGCATCTTGTTTTTTTGGTTGAGAAATCTCGTTTTTACCTTTCTCGGCCTTCTGCGGCTCTCTCGCCGGTTCTGAAGGTGGTAGCTCTTTTTGTGCATCTTGTTTTTTGGGTTGAGAAATCTCGCTTTTACCTTTCTCGGCCTTCTGTGGCTCTCTCGCCGGTTTTGAAGGTGGTTGCGACGATGGCAGAATTCCGAGGGCCGTTTGCTTCGGCTTTTCATGTTTTTCTAAGGGTGTTTCTTCTTTGGAATGGTCTTCCTTTGGTTTTGGCATCGGTTGTACTTTTTGTGGAACTTGCTTTACTGGCTGTGTATCTGCCGGTTCTTCCAACTTTCGCTTGCGATGTTTCTCTTTGCGCTTTTCTTCTCCTGAAGGCTGTTCTTTTGCAGGAATGGGTTCTTTACGTTTCTCCGCCTTTTGAGTCTCTTTTACTTGTATTTCTGACGGTTCTTCGAATTTATGTACTGGCGGCGCAGGTGGAATTCCAAGGGCCGAATGCTTAGGTTGTGGTTCCGTTTTAAGCGGTGTCTGTGATGGACTCAGTTCCAGTGCAGTTGGCTTCTGAAGTTTTTCCTTGGAGATGTCTTTCTTTAAAGGCTTTTCTTTTTTCATTGGCTTTTCTTTTGTATGAGTCTCTTTTCTATCTTTCTCGGCCTTCTGTGGCTCTCTCGCCGGTTCTAAAGGTGGTAGCTCTTTTTGTGCATTTTGTTTTTTTGGTTGAGAAATCTCGTTTTTAGCTTTCTCTGCCTTCTGTGGCTCTCTCGCCGGTTCTGAAGGTGGTTGCGACGATGGCGGAATTCCGAGAGCCGTTTGCTTCGGTTTCTCATGTTTTTCGAAGGGTGTTTCTTCTTTGGAAGGCTCTTCCTTTGCTTTTGGCATCGGTTGAACTTTTTGTGGAACTTGCTTTACTGGCTGTGTATCTGCCGGTTCTTCTGGCTTTCGCTTGTGACGCTTCTCTTTAGGCTTTTCTTCTCCTGAAGGCTGTTCTTTTTTTGGTTTTTCTGTTGCAGGAATTGGTTTTTTACGTTTCTCCGCCTTTTGAGTATCTTTTACTTGTATTTCTGACGGTTCTTCGAATGTATGTACTGGCGGCTCAGGTGGAATTCCAAGTGCCGAATGCTTAGGTTGTGGTTCCGTTTTAAGCGGTGTCTGTGATGGACTCAGTCCCAGTGCAGTTGGCTTCTGAAGTTTTTCCTTGGAGATGTCTTTCTTTAAAGGCTTTTCTTTTTTCATTGGCTTTTCTTTTGTATGAGTCTCTTTTCTATCTTTCTCGGCCTTCTGTGGCTCTCTCGCCGGTTCAAAAGGTGGTAGCTCTCTTTGTGCATCTTGTTTTTTTGGTTGAGAAATCTCGTTTTTACCTCTCTCGGCCTTCTGTGGCTCTCTCGCCGGTTCTGAAGATGGTAGCTCTTTTTGTGCATCTTGTTTTTTGGGTTGAGAAATCTCGCTTTTACCTTTCTCGGCCTTCTGTGGCTCTCTCGCCGGTTTTGAAGGTGGTTGCGACGATGGCAGAATTCCGAGGGCCGTTTGCTTCGGCTTTTCATGTTTTTCTAAGGGTGTTTCTTCTTTGGAATGGTCTTCCTTTGGTTTTGGCATCGGTTGTACTTTTTGTGGAACTTGCTTTACTGGCTGTGTATCTGCCGGTTCTTCTAACTTTCGCTTGCGATGTTTCTCTTTGCGCTTTTCTTCTCCTGAAGGCTGTTCTTTTTTTGGTTTTTCTGTTGCAGGAGTTGGTTTTTTACGTTTCTCCGCCTTTTGAGTCTCTTTTACTTGTTTTTCTGACGGTTCTTCGAATTTATGTACTGGCGGCGCAGGTGGAATTCCAAGGGCCGAATGCTTAGGTTGTGGTTCCGTTTTAAGCGGTGTCTGTGATGCACTCAGTCCCAGTGGAGTTGGCTTCTGAAGTTTCTCCTTGGAGGTGTCTTTCTTTAAAGGCTTTTCTTTTTTCATTGGCTTTTCTTTTGGATGAGTCTCTTTTCTATCTTTCTCGGCCTTCTGTGGCTCTCTCGCCGGTTCTAAAGGTGGTAGCTCTCTTTGTGCATCTTGTTTTTTTGGTTGAGAAATCTCGTTTTTACCTTTCTCGGCCTTCTGTGGCTCTCTCGCCGGTTCTGAAGGTGGTAGCTCTTTTTGTGCATCTTGTTTTTTGGGTTGAGAAATCTCGTTTTTAACTTTCTCTGCCTTCTGTGGCTCTCTCGCCGGTTTTGAAGCTGGTTGCGACGATGGCAGAATTCCGAGTGCCGTTTGCTTCGGTTTCTCATGTTTTTCTAAGGGTGTTTCTTCTTTGGAATGGTCTTCCTTTGGTTTTGGCATCGGTTGTACTTTTTGTTGAACTTGCTTTACTGGCTGTGTATCTGCCGGTTCTTCTAACTTTCGCTTGCGATGTTTCTCTTTGCTCTTTTCTTCTCCTGAAGGCTGTTCTTTTTTTGGTTTTTCTGTTGCAGGAGTTGGTTTTTTACGTTTCTCCGCCTTTTGGGTCTCTTTTACTTGTTTTTCTGACGGTTCTTCGAATTTATGTAATCGCGCCGCAGGTGGAATTCCAAGGGCCGTATGCTTAGGTTGTGGTTCCGTTTTTAGCGGTGTCTGTGATAGACTCAGTCCAAGTGGTGTTGGCTTCTGAAGTTTTTCCTTCGAGGTGTCTTTCTTTAAAGGCTTTTCTTTTTTCATTGGCTTTTCTTTTGGATGAGTCTCTTTTCTATCTTTCTCGGCCTTCTGTGGCTCTCTCGCCGGTTCTAAAGGTGGTAGCTCTTTTTGTGCATCTTGTTTATTTGGTTGAGAAATCTCGTTTTTACCTTTCTCGGCCTTCTGTGGCTCTCTCGCCGGTTCTGAAGGTGGTAGCTCTTTTTGTGCATCTTGTTTTTTGGGTTGAGAAATCTCGTTTTTACCTTTCTCGGCCTTCTGTGGCTCTCTCGCCGGCTCTGAAGCTGGTTGCGAGGATGGCAGAATTCCGAGGGCCGTTTGCTTCGGTTTTTCATGCTTTTCTAAGGGTGTTTCTTCTTTGGAATGCTCTTCCTTTGATTTTGGCATCGGTTGTACTTTTTGTGGAACTTGCTTTACTGGCTGTGTATCTGCCGGTTCTTCTAACTTTCGCTTGCGATGTTTCTCTTTGCGCTTTTCTTCTCCTGAAGGCTCTTCTTTTTTTGGTTTTTCTGTTGCAGGAGTTGGTTTTTTACGTTTCTTCACCTTTTGAGTCTCCTTTATTGGGTTTTCTGACGGTTCTTCGAACTTATGTAATCGCGCCGCAGGTGGAATTCCAAGGGCCGTATGCCTAGGTTGTGGTTCCGTTTTTAGCGGTGTCTGTGATGGTCTCAGTCCAAGTGGTGTTGGCTTCTGAAGTTTTTCCTTCGAGGTGTCTTTCTTTAAAGGCTTTTCTTTTTTCATTGGCTTTTCTTTTGGATGAGTCTCTTTTCTAGCTTTCTCAGCCTTCTGTGGCTCTCTCGCCGGTTCTGAAGGTGGTAGCTCTTTTTGTGCATTTTGTTGTTTTGGTTGAGAAATCTCACTTTTACCTCTCTCGGCCTTCTGTGGCTCTCTCGCCGGTTCTGAAGGTGGTAGCTCTTTTTGTGCATTTTGTTGTTTTGGTTGAGTTTTTGGCGGTTTTTCGAATTTAGGTGATTGCGACGATGGCAGAATTCCGAGGGCCGTTTGCTTCGGTTTTTCATGTTTTTCGCAGGGTGTTTCTTCTTTGGAAGGCTGTTTCTTTGCTTTTGGCACCGGTTGTACTTTTTGTGGAACTTGCTTTACTGGCTGTGTATCTGCTGGTTCTTCTAACTTTAGCTTGTGATGTTTCTCTTTGGGCTTTTCTTCTCCTGAAGGCTGTTCTTTTGCAGAAATGGGTTCTTTACGTTTCTCCGCCTTTTGAGTCTCTTTTACTTGTATTTCTGACGGTTCTTCGAATTTATGTACTTGCGGCGCAGGTGGAATTCCAAGGGCCGAATGCTTAGGTTGTGGTTCCGTTTTAAGCGGTGTCTGTGATGGACTCAGTCCCAGTGGAGTCGGGTTCTGAAGTTTTTCCTTCGAGGTGTCTTTCTTTAAAGGCTTTTCTTTTTTCATTGGCTTTTCTTTTGGATGAGTCTCTTTTCTACCTTTCTCGGCCTTCTGTGGATTTCTCGACGGTTCTACAGTTGGTGGCTCTTTTTGTGCATTTTGTTTTTTTGGTTGAGAAATCTCGTTTTTACCTCTCTCGGCCTTCTGTGGCTCTCTCGCCGGTTAGGTTTCCCTTCTGAAATTATCGACGATGGCGGAATTCCGAGGGCCGTTTGCTTCGGTTTTTCATGTTTTTCTAAGGGTGTTTCTTCTTTGGAAGGCTCTTCCTTTGATTTTGGCTATCTGTTGCACATTTTGTGGTACTTGCTTTACTATCTGTGTCTCTGCCGGTTCTTCAAACTTACGCTTGTGACGCTTCTCTTTCGACTTTTCTTCTCCTGAAGGCATTTCTTTTTTTCGTTTTTCTTTTGCTGGAATTGGTTTTTTACGTTTCTCCGCCTTTTGAGTCTCCTTTACTGGGTTTTCTGACGGTTCTTCGACCTTACGCGTCCGCGACGATGGTCGAATTCCAAGGGCTGTTTGTTTCGGAGGTGGTTCCGTCGTTAATGGTATGCTTGATGGACTAAGTCCCAGTGGAGTTGGCTTATAAGGCTGGTACTTTGGCGATTCTTTCTTTAAAGGTGGTTCTTGTGTTGATTTTTCGTTTTGCGGAGTTTCTTTTTTGTGTTTCTCTTCCTTTATTGGGTCGTTAGTTAATTTTGTCATCGGTTGCTCTTTTTGTGAAGTTTTCTTCGCTTGTTTTGCTTCGGACGTTTCTTTGAGTTTTTGTGAACTCGGTGATGGCTGAATTCCCAGAGCCGATTGCTTTGGTTTTTGAAGATTATGTTTGGGTGTTACTTCTTTGAAAGATGAATCGTTTGTTGATTCTTTCTTCGGGGAAATTTCTTTCGTAGGTTTCTCCACTTTCGGTGACTCTTTAACTGGTTTTAGCAAGGGTTGTTCTTGCTGTGCAACTGGTTTCAGTGGTTTTAATTCTTTTGGAGTTTCTGCCTTTAAAGGTTGTTCCGTTGTTGATTTTTGCTTTGGCGGGGTTTCTTTTTTGGGTTTCTGCGCCTTTAATTCGTCTTTAGTTGGTTTTGTCGTCGGTTGCTCTTTTTGTGAAGTTTTCTGCGCTGGTTGTGCTTCTGACCGTTCTTTGACCGTTCGATGGCTTGGAGTTGGCTGAATTCCCAAAGCAGATTGCTTGTGTGGTTCTAATTTAGGCAATATCTTCGAAGGACTTAATCCCAGAGGAGGGGGCTTATGAAGTTCCTCCTTTGGAGTTGATTCCTTTGAAGGTAGTTCCTTTAGTGTTTCTTTCTTTGGCGATGTTTCTTTTTTGGGTTTCTCCTCCTTTGTTGGCTCTTCAGTTGCTTTTGTCATCAGTTGCTCTTTTTGTGAAGCTTTCTTCGCAGGTTGTGGTTTCGACGGTTTTTCGGGTTTTTGTGGACTCGGTGATGGCTGAATTCCCAGAGCCGATTGCTTTGGTTTTTGAAGATTATGTTTGGGTGTTGCTTCTTTGAAAGATGTATCGTTTGTTGATTCTTTCTTCGGGGAAATTTCTTTCGTAGGTTTCTCCACTTTCGGTGACTCTTTAACTGGTTTTAGCAAGGGTTGTTCTTGCTGTGCAACTGGTTTCAGTGGTTTTAATTCTTTTGGAGTTTCTGCCTTTAAAGGTTGTTCCGTTGTTGATTTTTGCTTTGGCGGGGTTTCTTTTTTGGGTTTCTGCGCCTTTAATGCGTCTTTAGTTGGTTTTGTCGTCGGTTGCTCTTTTTGTGAAGTTTTCTGCGCTGGTTGTGCTTCTGGCGGTTCTTTTACCTTTCGTTGACTTGGCGTTGGTTGAATTCCTAAAGCAAATTGCTTGTGTGGTTCTATTATAAGAAATATCTTCGAAGGGCTTAATCTCAGAAGTGTTGGCTTATAAAGTTTCTCATTTATTGTTGATTCTTTTGAAGGTAGTTCCTTTGGTGATTCTTTGACTGGTTTTGACAATGGTTTTTCTTTTTGTGTATCTGGTTTAGATGGTTGTGCTTTCGACGATTCTTCGATTTTCTGTGGACTTGGTGATGGCTGAATTCCCAAAGCCGATTGCTTTGGTTTTTGAAGATTATGTTTGGGTGTTACTTCTTTTAAAGATGTATCGTTTGTTGGTTCTTTCTTCGGGGAAATTTCATTCGTAGGTTTATCCACTCTCGGTGACTCTTTAACTGGTTTTGGCGACGCTTGTTCCTGTTGAGCAATTGGTTTCAGTGGTTGTAATTCTTTTGGAGTTTCAGCCTTTAAAGATGGTTCCGTTGTTGATTTTTCCTTTGGCGGGGTTTCTTTTTTGGGTTTCTCCTCCTTTAGTGGCTCTTTTGTTGGTTTTGCGATCTGTTGCACTTTTTGTGAAGTTTTCTTCGCTGGTTGCGCTTCTGACGGTTCTTCGACCTTTCGTTGTCTTGGCGTTGGCTGAATTCCCAATGCAGATTGCTTGTGTGGTTCTATTTTAGGTAATATCTTCGAAGGACTTAATTCCAGAGGAGTGGGCTTATGAAGTTCCTCCTTTGGAGTTGATTCCTTTGAAGGTAGTTCCTTTAGTGTTTCTTTCTTTGGCGATGTTTCTTTTTTGGGTCTCTCGTCCTTTGGTGACTCTTTGACTGGTTTTGGCAACGGTTTTTCTTTTTGAGGAACTGGTTTCGCTGTATTTGCTTCCTTTGGCATTGCTTCCTTGAGAGGTAGTTCTTTTATTGCTTTATCTGTTTTTCGTTCCTCTACTTTATGTGGCTCTTTCCCTGGATGTTCTATCGGTTGTTTTTTTGGTGTAGTTTGCTTTATTGTGTTTGGCGGTATTTCTTCCCCTGGAACTTCAGTTTGTTTTTTCACTTGATTGTACATCGGTTCATCTTTTTCTAATTGTGGTATCTGTGATTGGGGTTCTAACTGTTTTTTGTGCTTTTCCTCTGAGGGATATATTTCCTTGACAGATTGTCTAGGCGATGGTTTTGGTTTTGGAGGGGTTGTCGTCAGATATTCTTCCTTCGGTAAATGTTTCTGTGTTGGTAATTCCTGTGAAGAAATTGCCAATGGCGAAATTTCTTTTTTAGATGCTTTCGTCTCTACCAACAGTTTAACCGCCGTTTGCGTTGATGCATTCGATTTTATTTTTTTTTGTGTTTCATTTGCTGACGCTTTCGATTTTTGTTTTCCCAACTTTGCTTGATACTGTCTCGTCTCTGAAGGCTTCCACGATTCTAAGAGAACTGGTTCCTCAGGGTATTCCTGCTCTACAGTTTCCTTTATTGAAAATTCTTCTTTTGGATCTTCCTTCACCGAAATTTCTGTCATAGATACTTGACTCTTTGGTGATTCTACAAAAGCCGTTTGCGAAGAAAGATTCAATATTTTTTCTTTTTGTGTCATTTTAGGAGTATCCGCCTTTTGCTGTGGTTTCAGTGTCTCTTGTATCTGTAAAACTGGCACCAATGAATCTGATTTAATTGCTGATGATCTCGATGTTTGTTTTTCCAACGCAGTTGCCGTCGGCGGTGGTTCCGTCTTTGAAGACTTCCACGAAGTACTAAATTCCAAGAGAACTGATTGTTGCTTTAACGAAATTTCTGTCATAGTTGCTTGACTCTTTGGTGAGCCTGCAAATGAGGTTTGGGATGAAAAATCGCCGATTTTGTCTTTTTTTGTCGGCATTTTATAAGCTCCCGACGGTTGCTGAGGTTTCGGTGGCTCTTGGACCTGTGTACCTGGCACCAACGGGCCACGTTCCTGAGGAGTTTCATCCGCTTTTATTTCCTTTATTGAAAAATCAACTTTTGGTTCTTCCTTAATCGAAATTTCTGTTTTTGATGCTTTACTCATTGGCAATTCTGCAAATAAGTTTTGAGATGAAAACTGTTTCTGTATTTCTTTTTTCTTCTGTGTTTCCTTTTGCGAAATTTTTGGCTTAAGTCCTTTACTCTTTGCCGACGCTTGCCGTGAATAGTCGTTTTTTTCTGATTTGTTTGGTGTTTTAGATACTCCCGTGTATTTTTGTGTTTTCTGTACTTCTTGGATCTGTGGACTTGGCATCGCAGATTCTTGTTCGTTTTCTGATGCTATCGATGGTTGCGTTTCTAACGAAGTTTGCTTCGATGGTGATTCCATTTTTGAAGGCTTCCACGATGGACTCGATTCTAGGCGAGCTGGTTCCTGAGTGCTACCATCCGCTATTTTTTTCTTTATTGGAAGTTCCTCCTTTATCAAATTTGCCGAGTTAGGTCTTTTTCTCTTTGACGACTGTTCGAATGACGTTTGCGATGCAACATCCAATCTCTTTTCTGCTTTAGTTGGCATTTTAAGAGCTCCCGCTTGTTGCTGTGTATTCTGCTCCTTAATGATCTGTGGAAGTGGAATCGAAATGTATTGTTTATTTATTAATCCTTTCGATGGTTTTCTCCGTGACGGGCCCATCAATGGACTCGGTTCCAGTTCTATTTCTAGTGCTTCCTCGGTCAGCTGGTCTATTTGTGTAATTTGCTTCGCTGTGTGGGCTTCTAATGGTTTATCGTCCTTTCGTGATCGCGACGATGGTTGATTATCCAGAGCAGATTGCATCGGTGGTTCTTTCATGTAAAGTTTTTGCTGAGGTAGCTTTTCCTTTGGAGGTTGTTCCAGCAATCGCTCTTCTTTTGTTGGAATTTGTTTTGTAGATTTGTCCACCTTTTGTTTTTCATGTGGTGGTTTGGGCATTGGGGATTCTTTTTGTGGAATATGTTTCGTTGGTTGTGCTTCTGTCAGTTCATCGTTCTTTCGTGGTTGTAATGATGGTTTAATACCCAGGACTGATTGCTTTAGTTTCTGAAGATTTAGCATTGGTGTTTCATTGTTTAAAGGATGTTCTTCTATAGCTTCTTCCTTTGGCAAAATTTCAGTCTTGCGTTGGTCTACCTTTTGAAGCTGTCTCGCTGGTTTCTCTAGCGGCAGTTTTTTTGGTGCAGTTTGATTCGGTGGTTGTGCTTTTGATGGATCTTCGTCCTTTCGTGGTCGCGAAGAGTGTTTAATACTCAGCACCGATTCGTTTGGGTTTTGAAGTTTTACCGCTGCTGTTTCTTTTTTAAAAGGATCTTCTTCTATTGCTTCTTGCTTTGTCAAAATTTCAGTTTTGCGTTCCTCTATCTTTTGTGGTTCTTTGGTTGATATCTTTATCGATTGTTTATTTTGTACAGTTTGCTTCGCTGATTGTGCGTTTAATGGTCCTTCGACCGTTCGTAGTCGCGACGATGCCTGATTCTCCAAAGCAAATTTCATCAGCGGTGGTTCTGTCTTTTGAAGTTTTTTATTTGGTGGCTCGTCCCTTAAAAGTTGAGGAAGTGACATTTGTTCAGAAGCCATCTCCGTGTTAAATTTTTCTATCGGCCCCTTAAAATCTTCCGCCTGTTGCAGTTTTTTCTCTGACTCTTTTGAGCTTGGCATCGAAGCGTTTTGATTATTTGCCGATGCTATCGATATTATTTGTTTTTCCAACGCTGTTTGTTTCGGATGTAGTTCAGTCTTTGAAGCCTTCCACGATGAACTCGATTCCAGGCGGACTTTTTCCCTTTGCCAAATTTCAGTATTCTGTCCTTTTCTCTTTGGCAACTGTTTAAATGATGTTTGCGATGATAAATCCAATGTTTTTTCTTTTTTTATTGGATTTTTAAGAGCATACGCCTGTTGCTGTTGCAGTTGTGTCTCCATAGCACACTTCTTTTCTGATGTTTCCGTCTTTGGTAGTATCGTCGCAGGACCTATTACTCCTGAAGTTGGCTTTCTTACTGCTTTCAAATATTGTGACTCTTTCGCTTGCTTTTGCATCGGCTGCTTAACTTCTTGAATTGGCTTCTGATGTTTTTCCTTAGGCGATTCGTCCTTTGACGTTAATTCCATTGTTGGTTCAATCCTTAGCTGAATTTCTTTTTTAGGTTGCTCCCCCAATTGTAAAATTTTTGTTGGTGTCTGCAACAGAGGCTCTTTCACATGTGTTTTATTCGCTGATAGTTTATTGGTTTGTGTACCTATGGTAAGTCTCTCTTTTTTTTCTGATGGTTTTTTCGCAACTGACAGCTTAGCAGAAGGGTCCCTTACTTGTGAGTCCCTCTCTGGCGGCTTTATTTTCGATGCTTTTCCTAGTCGCTCTTTTGCATGTGGTTTCGTTGTTTGTGTTTTTTCGTGTAGTGTCTTCTTCACTAGTGTCTTTTTTTCAGACTGTGTTGTGGCTGGCTGTTCATTCGCTGAAACAAAAAGCGAAAGGGGCAACTGTTGTGTTGACTTTATAAAAGCAGGTTCTTTAGCAACTGCGTCCATTGCAAATGACTCCAAGACTTGCGACTCTTTCGCTAATACCTTTTTTTCAGATGGTGAATTCTTGGCTGGTGAATTCTCTAATACATTTTTTACTTGCGACAAGTTTGTTGGTGGCTGCTTCCTTGGTGGCTCTTCTAGTAGCTCTTTAATTGTTTGTTTCCTCGCTGTTGGCCTCCTCGTTAGGGACACATTCACTGATATCGCCATTGTTGCAGATTCCTTCGCTGATTGCTGCTTCGTTGTTGTTGGCTCCATTGCCGGTGCTTTTTTCGCTAATGACTCCATAATGGGCATTTCTTTTGCCACTGCCCTTCTAATCCATTGTGACTCTGCCGATATTGGTTCCTTTGCGATTGCTTTTTGTCCTAATTGTTCTTGCATTGTTTGCCTTTTCGATGGCGATGACACTCTCGATTTTTGTTTTTTTGGTAAAACTTTCTTTGCAGCGGTTACCTTTAGTGGAATCTGCGATAATTTGCCTTGTAACCCCTCTGCTGACAGCCTAATTGGAGATGGTATTTTCGATTTTTTTACCGTTTCTGGGGATGTTGGCTTCGACGCTGCTTCTTCTTTTTGGGCTCCACTTTTAGATGGTTCGTTTGGAGAGTGTTTCTTTTTCTGGTTTCTTGTGGGCAATTGAGCTTTTGATTGATTATTAGTTTCATCACACATGCACAGCGTCTCTTGTATATCATCCTCAAATGGATAATACTGATGTTTCTTAACTGCACCAAACTGAACTATTCGCGATTTATGTTTTATACTGCGTAAGGCACATGAATCCATCTCATCTAATTTAAAGTCAAATATATCTATATTTTCTTGAATATGTAAGGGATTACCTGACCTAGGTATGGGCACTACACCATAATCAATCTGCAAAACACACAAATTAATCTTTTTAGCACAACATTATACGCTGCCCATGACTTACTAAATAGCGCAAAACAATTTGAGACGCACTTTTTTTATGTTTTTTCATTAAACGTCGCATGCCCTGTGAGAAAAAATAAATTGGTTTATGCGACTTACGATCCGGACGACCCAATGGTGTTGAAGCTATAATGACAATGCCATTATATCGACAGAAGTCCATCATATCAGTTTGCATAAATCCCGGCCAAAACTCGATTTGATTCACGACTGGCTTGTATGCGCTGCTTTGTATAATGCGTTGCACCTGCTCCATGTTAAAGTTCGATAATCCAATACTGCGCACTAATCCAAGACTTACGAGCTCCTCCATTGCATGCCATGTGTCTACATAATCAACGTCGCTGTTAGATAAATAAAAATAAAAAAATTATGCAACAACATATGTCCAAAAAATCGTATTATATTGTCGTAAGAAAAAGATGACGTTCATGATCTTACACTTTTTCAAGCAAACCTGGCTACCATACTAAACGAAAATCTTTTATTGTTCTTTTTGCAAAATTGAATGATAGTTTAATAGATGAGTATCATAAAATGTTATTAAGTTTGTTATTGTGATTAATTTTTTTAATTGTTTATTATTTTAATTGCTCCTTTGCAGGATACCTTTTTAAACCAAATTAATTAAATTGTCTTTCTTTGATCCAAAATCTTAAAATATTCTTTTAAAAAGAAAGCCACGTTGATAATCAGACCACAATAACTCAGTTATTGTTATTTTTTACAGAAATTTGGACACCGGTAAAAAAAAGAACAAATATAATCAAATGTTTAATCAAGTTTATCGCGACACTCGTCTATACAATCATTTGAGAAAAGTCGTTAACGTTGAAAACTTTGGCTTTTAAAACCAATGGTGTTTAAATTTGAATAAGTTAAATGTATTCCTTCATAAGAAATATATGGCAATTAATTAAGCAAATACTCTCAATTTGGCTACAGTACATCGACGCTAATTACAAGGGTTTCTCACAGCCATTGCGAAAAATGATCACAAACACTCGATCGATCGAAATGCACGATGAAAATATTTTGAGTAAGAAATTTAAACTAATACAATCAGATAATTCGATGGCTGGTATATACCTCAGTAAGTAGCTTAAAAATCTATGCTGAATCACTATTTTTTTCTTAAAGTGTATTATAAAGCCATTGAAGGCATTTTAAAATACTGAAACTGCAAATATGTTTTTATATTAATAAATCATATTATGCTTTGATTCTTTTGACAAAGCCGTCAGGCAAAACATATACAAATTGAAAAGTTTTTTGAAAATCAGTCACGGATTCGACAGAATTATTATTTTGTTTATTAGTAAAAATCGGAAATGTAGTTCCAAAAACACTTATTCATTAAATTTTTGTGTATCAACTCTACTTTCTTCATAAATCTATAATCACTTACATCGTTTCCATGCGACAACACTTTATGGGCTCAAATATGTCATCACTAACGTACTTGTAGGCGACGGGAAAATGCAATAAATAGAGATCAATATAATCAAGGCCCAACGTTTTTAGTTGCTTTTCACATATGCGTCGAACCTCTCTTGGATCATGATGAGTGTTCCATAGCTGTTGGCAAACAAACACATCACAAATCTTAAGATGGTGGAATGTTGGCGTGGTGGCGCATACTACAAACCTTTGTGGACAAAAAAATTTGTGCCCTGGTAACATTGCCCATTTGAATTTGTGCGCGCAGCACATCACCGACTTCCTTTTCGTTTTCGAAGTAAAAAGCTGTATCAAAATGCCTATAGCCCATTTCCAAAGCATAGTGGACAGCTGTTACACATTGATAGCCGTGAAGCTACCAGTAAATTGATATATTAAATGTTTAACTCCATCTCAAATAAGAGAACTACCTTGTAAGTACCAAAGCCCAACACCGGCATATCATAGCCGCTGCTAAGTCTAACTGTTGGCACTGCTGATGATGGCATTTCAGTTCGGGTTTGGCACCCCAATATGATGGAGTCCAGCATTTCTCCATCCTTTGCTCGTATCATAACGCGAAAATAATTGAGCTTACTGAAAATTTTTTCCAATTCTTTTTTGAAATTTTAAATATATAGAACTTGTTTGGCAAAATTAATATTAACTACTTATTTAAAGTTTAAACATATTTTGTTTTATTCCGAATAAAGATTTTCGGTTGTGCCAATATTCTTGAGTTTTTGCTTATTTTAGGAACACCGAAAGAAGCATATCTTTTTTGCAGCACCAAGATTATGAAATACTTTTTTATTCAAAATAATAGTATTCTTGTTTAGTTGTTCTTACAATTGTAAAAGTCTACATCTATTTTATATGATGTTTCTTACAACCAACAGGATACTGCATGTAATTACCTGAAGCAAAAAGATGTACATTTGTCTTTTTAAACGTCTATAAATAAATCTGGATCTCTGCAAGTGAAGTCTCGTTGCAAAAGTATTGACGTCTATGTAGATTTGTTTTTGGTTTTATTTTGTATTAGTTTATTTTTATAAACAAATTTTTAAAATTATTTTTAATGTATTTGTTATGAATGGGTTACTCCCTGAACTTTATGACGCACTCGCAGGATGCATTTTTTACAATAAAATTATTTTTATTGTTTATATTTGAAATTTATATTCCCGCTACTAATAACGACAACGATAAAAATGATTTAAACGCAACACAAATTCCTTGGATGTTAGTGATAATAACTTTTTTTTGGAAAGAAAACTGAAAACATTGTAACGGGAATCAATATTATCTTAATTTTTTAATATCGGGAATACTATAGAAGTGCCGTTTTGCACAACCTTTAAAAAAAAAAAACAAAAAAAATCGGATAAATAAGTCGTTTGTTTATTGAGACCAAGAATTTTATGGTGTTTCCACGCATAAATAGTAATAAAATTGTTGCGCTTTAAAGGACATATTGCCTAAGAACCTAAAAAAAAACTGTCCGACAAAAGTATTTAAAATGTTATACTCTGTAAAAGAAAGTGTGTAAAATAAACTAGACTATAAGGTATATTGCTTAAAACTATTCAAATAGAAAAAAAAAGATTTTAATGTATACAAACTAAACAGCTTATTGTATTCTCTTAGCTATAATCATAACTATCAACTGCAAAATTTAAAAAAATAACAAAAATAAAATTTCCATGTAACGCATTCAAGATTTATTTTTAATTTTCGATCACTCTTCAATATGGATTGACTTTTCATTGCCACTCAAACTTCAAAAAATTGAATCCATGTGAAGAGAACGCTCATCAGCTCCTTAGTTGTATCAGACCTTTCATTACATTAATATTAAATTAATCGAAGTTTTATTGAATAAACTATCCTCTTCGTATTGGTGTAGATGTGCATTTTAGGAGGCATTTCGATTCCGTATCATGACATTGCTGGGAATTGACCAATCCATCCTAGTCAAACTTTACATGCATTAATAATGGTATGTTATCTATGGAATAACACTTGTGTTCTAGCGAGATTGATTTGTTCAAACTATAGACCTCTACTTTATTTAAGCTGCTAACAGCAACCTAGAGTTATAAACAAGAGTTCGAACCGAAAGTCATTACATCTTGAACTTTTGAAGTGCTGGTTTAACTTTTGCTACCATTGGCCGCAAATGCTTAGGAGAAAAACAGAAATAAAGGAAAAAAAGTTTGCAAATAAATTAGTGATAATTGCAGCACTATAATAATATTTTCATGCATCATTTCGATTGATCGCTTAACGAATTTCAAAGGTATCAATTTTTATCAAAGTTTCTATGATCTTGACAATCTAAAAACAAATTTTTGGCGTTAAAAATAATAAACTAGAATTTTGAAATGCTTATTTTTCGGCCTCTTCCTCCTCCTGGGTTTCCGGCTGTACTGGTGCAGGTGGTGGCGCTTCTTCTTCGCCTTCTTGTGGTTGTGGATCCTGTGCTATTGGCACTGGTTCTAGTTTTTTACCATTTGATCTTGTTCTGGATCTATATTTGTGGCGGCGTCTGGGCTCCTGTTGCTTTACTGTTTGCTCTTCAAGATCATCCGCAAATGGATAAAATACATGTTCCTTGACATCATCATACTTAACAATGCGTGATTTGGGTTTAATACCTCTCAATGCACGTATGTCCATTTCTTCCAGTTGAAAATCAAATATATCAAGATTTTGCCTAATATGCAAGGGATTACCAGATTTGGGTATTGGCACGACTCCATAATCGAGCTGAACAAGCGCATATTAATTAAATTTACTGTATTTAAACCATTTTGCAAAACTTACCAAGTAACGCAGTACAATTTGCGATCCAGTTTTATTGTACTTTTTAATTAATCGCTTTAGACCTTCGGAAAAAAAATAAATGGGCGAATGCGTTTCTCGATCCGGTCGACCTAATGGACTATGCGCAGTCACCACAATACCATTATAGCGGCAATAATCGACTAAATCCTTTTGCATAAAGCCAGGCCAAACTTCTATCTGATTAACAACTGGTTTTGATGCGCTGCACTGTATTATGCGTTGAATCTGCTCCATATTGAAATTAGAAACTCCAATGCTTCGAACCAATCCCAGCCGAACTAGATCTTCCATGGCATGCCAGGTATCGATATAATCCACATCGCTATATAAATATTTTGTGTTTAAAATCAAGCATAGAAACTATTATTCTCTAAATAAGGACTTACGTTGTTTCTATTTTATCATCTTTTTTGGGTTTTAAAATCTCATCGCAAATATGTTTATAGCCAACTGGAAAATGGATTAAGTATAGATCAATGTAGTCAAACCCCAGTGCCTCCAGTTGTTTCTCACAAATACGTCGTATTTCGCGAGGGTCATGGTGGATGTTCCATAGCTGTGAAAAGTTCATGAATTAAACCAACGCTTTTATCTCTTTGACGCAACAAACCTTAGTAGTTAGAAAAATGTTTTCCCTAGAGACATTACCCATTTGTATTTGTGTACGCAACGCGTCTCCCACCACTCTCTCGTTCTCATAATAGAAAGCTGTGTCAAAATGCCTATAGCCTGTTTCCAAAGCACAGTGTATAGCCGTAGCGCATTGATAGCCTTGAAGCTGTGAGTATATGAAGCCTTAAAGTCTTTTTCAGAGTGTTAGGTTATATCTTTACCTTGTTGGTGCCAAAGCCTAATACAGGCATATCGAAGCCACTGCTCAGTTTAATTTTAGGTGCCATAAGTAGCGACTTGGTACTGCAGACGGGTGGCCGATCGGCCCCTAAGATCATGGCCACTCGTGTATTATCCTCTTGCTCCTCTTCATCATTACAAGTTGTCAAACAGCGCGCGTTTATCATTTTTCCAAATTTACAAGAAACCGAATATTTGAATATTAAAATAATAAAATTAATGAACTGAATTTAGATGTCAAATTTGACAGAATTTCTAATGCTATAATATGTCAGATTCCAAGTTTTTTCTGAAAAATTTGAAAGATCATAAATATGGAACACAATACTTCTTCATGAAGTTTAATGGGTACCATGAACCTTTAGAAACATTACCAAAAAAGTTATTATTTAAAGAAATGTGTATTTATTGTTGAAATTTTTACGAAAAAAAAATTGAGAAACATTATATCTTAAGAACAGTAAGAAATGCGGCAAAATTAATTAAATACAATTTTACCAGTTACTTAGTTATTTATGAATATTTATATTGTACTAAAAAAAAAAATGTTCTTCAAAAATGTTTCGCTTATCACGAAAAAGATTTGTTCCCTTTTTTTGGTTATATTTTTCTGAAACACTTTTGCTTGGGTTTTCTAATAGTATTTTTAGATATGAGGAAGGAAGCTTCAGACACCCAAGCATCCATTTGGAGTGTAGGCTATACTTTATTTGAAATAAAACTGCAAGGAACTATTAAGGGTTGTATCTAAATTTAAAGAAAATGGCTTCAAAAGCAAAGACATTTATTTATATATTTAACTATATATTTGCATTTACATAAAACCTTATTTGAACTAACATTTTCAAATTTTGGGTTACTGTATTTATATTAAGATAAACTTATTTCGGTCATCCAAATGCTTTTAAGTCTACAGGAGTGATTTCAATGCTTTGATCTTTTGGTTTTGAGTCCATTGCTGCTATTTATTTTCTGGTAATTCCCACTACTTAAATGTTGTTTGCGTTGTTGAATCCTTCGTTTTTACATTCTTACGTGGTTTTTCCTTTTTACCTGGAGTCTGACATGTCGTTTGAGTCGATGCCTCATGTGTATTCATACTTTCGCTCTTAAGCTTATCGAATGAAGTTTGCGACGCAAGTTCTATTACCCCTCCTTTTGGACTTGCAATGGATGTTTCTTGCACAATTTCTGAATCCATCGAAGTTTGAGTACCCAAAGCAATCCGTTTCGATGGTGGTTTCGTCATTGTTGGGGGAATTTTTTGTGATTGTGCTTCTAACAATTCTTGGCTCTTACAACGGCAACACCGACCGACAGACAGCTCTTCTTGTGCAGGTACTTTTTTCTTAGGAGCTATCGGCTTTTGTCGCTCCACTTTTTCTGGTTTCGGTGTTTGTGCTTTTGGCAGTTCTTTCATCTTTTGTGGCGCTAAACCTAATGGAGTTGGCTTGTCCAGTTTTTCAGTGGACGGTTCCACCTTTGGTGACAGTCCTTCTGTTGGTATTACCTTTGGAAGTTTTTCTTTTCTGTGCGCTTTCATCTTTTGCAGCTTCTCTTTTACTGAAAATGGTTTCGTTAGTTGTATTCCCAGAGAGCTTTGCTTCGGCGATGATTCAGTCTTTGGCTGTACCGAAGTAGGACTTAAGCCTACTGGCGTTGGCTTCTGAAGCTTCTCAATGGACTGTTCTTCTCTTGATGACAGGTCTTTTATTGGTTTTTCCTTTTTAGGTGATTTTGACTTTTTCACCGCATTTGATGCCTTCGATGGTTGTATTCCAAGAGCAGATTGTTTAGGTGCTGGTTCCATCTTTATTGGCAATTGAGCAGGACTCAAGCCGATTGGAGTTGGTTTCTGAAGTTCTTCTTTGGTAAGGTCTTCTTCTGGTGTCACTTGTTTTTTTGGTGTTTTCCTAGGATGTCTTTCTTTTTTATATGCTTCTGGGACATCTTTTACAAGCATCGGCTTCGGTGGTTGCGATTCTGACGCTTCTGCGCGCTCTTGTGAAGCCAATCCTAATGGAGTTGGCTTGTGAAGTCTTTCTTTACAGTGTTCTTCAGAAGGTGGCAGCTCTTTTGTTGGTTTTTCCTTTTTAGGTGATCTTGACCTTTTCGGCATCTTTATTTTTGAAAATGGTTTCGATGATTGTGTTTCAGATTCCCTCGACGGTTGTATTCCAAGTGCAGATTGCATCGGTGCTGGTTTCGTCTTAATTGGTCCCTTAGGACTCAAGCCCACTGGTGTTGGCTTCTGAAGCTTCTCGATGGACTGTTCTTTTGATGCCAGGTCTTTTATTGGTTTTTCCTTTTTAGGTGATTTTGACTTTTTCGCCACATTTGATGCCTTCGATGGTTGTATTCCAAGAGCAGATTGTTTCCGTTCTGGTTCCATCTTTATTGGCAATTGAGGAGGACTCAAGCCGATTGGAGTTGGTTTCTGAAGTTCTTCTTTGGTAAGGTCTTCATCTGGTGTCACTTGTTTTTTTGGTGTTTTCCTAGGATGTCTTTCTTTTTTATGTGCTTCTGGAATATCTTTTACTAACATCGGCCTCGGTGGTTGTGATTCTGACGGTTCTGTGCACTCTTGTGAAGCCAATCCTAATGGAGTTGGCTTGTGAAGTCTTTCTTTACAGGGTTCTTCAGTAGGTGCCAAGTCTTTTGTTGGTTTTTCCTTTTTAGGCGATTTTGACCTTTTCGGCTTCTTTATTTCTGAAAATGGTTTCGATGGTTGTGTTTCAGATGCCCTCGACGGTTGTATTCCAAGTGCAGACTGCATCGGTGCTGGTTTCGTCTTAATTGGTGCCTTAGGACTCAAGCCTACTGGAGTTGGTTTCTGAAGCTTCTCGATGGACTGTTCTTTTGATGCCAGGTCTCTTATTGGTTTTTCCTTTTTAGGTGATTTTGACTTTTTCGGCGCTTTTGATGCCTTCGATGGTTGTATTCCAAGAGCAGATTGTTTCGGTGCTGGCTCCATCTTTATTGGCAATTGAGCAGGACTCAAGCCGATTGGAGTTGGTTTCTGAAGTTCTTCTTTGGTAAGGTCTTCTTCTGGTGTCGCTTGTTTTTTTGGTGTTTTCCAAGGATGTCTTTCCTTTTTATGTTCTTCTGGGATATCTTTTACTAACATCGGCCTCGGTGGTTGTGATTCTGACGGTTCTGTGCACTCTTGTGAAGCCAATCCTAATGGAGTTGGCTTGTGAAGTCTTTCTTTACAGGGTTCTTCAGTAGGTGCCAAGTCTTTTGTTGGTTTTTCCTTTTTAGGTGATTTTGACCTTTTCGGCTTCTTTATTTCTGAAAATGGTTTCGATGGTTGTGTTTCAGATGCCCTCGACGGTTGTATTCCAAGTGCAGATTGCATCGGTGCTGGTTTCGTCTTAATTGGTGCCTTAGGACTCAAGCCCACCGGAGTTGGTTTCTGAATCTTCTCTATGGACTGTTCTTCCTTTGGTGCCAGGTCTCTTATTGGTTTTTCCTTTTTAGGTGATTTTGACTTTTTCGGCGCTTTTGATGCCTTCGATGGTTGTATTCCAAGAGCAGATTGTTTCGGTGCTGGTTCCATCTTTATTGGCAATTGAGCAGGACTCAAGCCGATTGGAGTTGGTTTCTGAAGTTCTTCTTTGGTAAGGTCTTCTTCTGGTGTCACTTGTTTTTTTGGTGTTTTCCTAGGATGTCTTTCTTTTTTATGTTCTTCTGGTATATCTTTTACTAAAATCGGCCTCGGTGGTTGTGATTCTGACGGTTCTGTGCACTCTTGTGAAGCCAATCCTAATGGAGTTGGTTTGTGAAGTCTTTCTTTACAGGGTTCTTCAGTAGGTGCAAAGTCTTTTGTTGGTTTTTCCTTTTTAGGTGATTTTGACCTTTTCGGCTTCTTTATTTCTGAAAATGGTTTCGATGGTTGTGTTTCAGATGCCCTCGACGGTTGTATTCCAAGTGCGGAATGCATCGGTGCTGGTTCCGTCTTAATTGGTGCCTTAGGACTCAAGCCAACTGGAGTTGGTTTCTGAAGCTTCTCGATAGACTGTTCTTTTGATGCCAGGTCTTTTATTGGTTTTTCCTTTTTAGGTGATTTTGACTTTTTCGGCGCTTTTGATGCCTTCGATGGTTGTATTCCAAGAGCAGATTGTTTCGGTGCTGGTTCCACCTTTTTTGGCAATTGAGGAGGACTCAAGCCGATTGGAGTTGGTTTCTGAAGTTCTTCTTTGGTAAGGTCTTCTTCTGGTGTCACTTGTTTTTTTGGTGTTTTCCTAGGATGTCTTTCTTTTTTATGTGCTTCTGGGATATCTTTTACTAACATCGGCCTCGGTGGTTGTGATTCTGACAGTTCTGTGCACTCTTGTGAAGCCAATCCTAATGGAGTTGGCTTCTGAAGTTTTTCTTTACAGTGTTCTTCAGAAGGTGGCAGCTCTTTTGTTGGTTTTTCCTTTTTAGGTGATCTTGACCTTTTCGACTTCTCTTTTTCTGAAAATGGTTTCGATGGTTGTGTTTCAGATGCCCTCGGCGGTTGTATTCCAAGTGCGGAATGCATCGGTGCTGGTTCCGTCTTAATTGGTACCTTAGGACTCAAGCCCACTGGAGTTGGTTTATGAAGCTTCTCGATGGACTGTTCTTTTGATGCCAGGTCTTTTATTGGTTTTTCCTTTTCAGGTGATTTTGACTTTTTCGGCGCTTTTGATGCCTTCGATGGTTGTATTCCAAGAGCAGATTGTTTCGGTGCTGGCTCCATCTTTATTGGCAATTGAGCAGGACTCAAACCGATTGGAGTTGGTTTCTGAAGTTTTTCTTCGGTAAGGTCTTCTTCTGGTGTCACTTGTTTTTTTGGTGTTTTCCAAGGATGTCTTTCTTTTTTATGTGCTTCTGGGTCATCTTTTACTAACATCGGCCTCGGTGGTTGTGATTCTGACGGTTCTGTGCACTCTTGTGAAGCCAATCCTAATGGAGTTGGCTTGTGAAGTCTTTCTTTACAGGGTTCTTCAGTAGGTGCCAGGTCTATTGTTGGTCTTTCCTTTTTAGTTGATTTTGACCTTTTCGGCTTCTTTATTTCTGAAAATGGTTTCGATGGTTGTGTTTCAGATGCCCTCGACGGTTGTATTCCAAGTGCAGTCTGCATCGGTGCTGGTTTCGTCTTAATTGGTGCCTTAGGACTCAAGCCTACTGGAGTTGGTTTCTGAAGCTTCTCGATGGACTGTTCTTTTGATGCCAGGTCTTTTATTGGTTTTTCCTTTTCAGGTGATTTTGACTTTTTCGGCGCTTTTGATGCCTTCGATGGTTGTATTCCAAGAGCAGATTGTTTCGGTGCTGGTTCCATCTTTATTGGCAATTGAGCAGGACTCAAGCCAATTGGAGTTGGTTTCTGAAGTTTTTCTTCGGTAAGGTCTTCTTCTTGTGTCACTTGTTTTTTTGGTGTTTTCCTAGGATGTCTTTCTTTTTGATGTGCTTCTGTGACATCTTTTACTAACATCGGCCTCGGTGGTTGTGATTCTGACGGTTCTGCGCACTCTTGAGAAGCCAATCCCAATGGAGTTGGCTTCTTAAGTCTTTCTTTACAGGGTTCTTCAGTAGGTAGCAGGTCTTTTATTGGTTTTTCCTTTTTAGGTGATTTTGACTTTTTCGGCTTCTGTTTTTCTGAAAATGGTTGTGTTTCAGATGCCCTCGACGGTTGTATTCCAAGTGCAGTCTGCATCGGTGCTGGTTCCGTCTTAATTGGTACCTTAGGACTCAAGCCCACTGGAGTTGGTTTATGAAGCTTCTCGATGGACTGTTCTTTTGATGCCAGGTCTTTTATTGGTTTTTCCTTTTCAGGTGATTTTGACTTTTTCGGCGCTTTTGATGCCTTCGATGGTTGTATTCCAAGAGCAGATTGTTTCGGTGCTGGTTCCATCTTTATTGGCAATTGAGCAGGACTCAAGCCAATTGGAGTTGGTTTCTGAAGTTTTTCTTCGGTAAGGTCTTCTTCTGGTGTCACTTGTTTTTTTGGTGTTTTCCTAGGATGTCTTTCTTTTTTATGTGCTTCTGGGTCATCTTTTACTAACATCGGCCTCGGTGGTTGTGATTCTGACGGTTCTGCGCACTCTTGAGAAGCCAATCCCAATGGAGTTGGCTTCTGAAGTCTTTCTTTACAGGGTTCTTCAGTAAGTGGCAGGTCTTTTATTGGTTTTTCCTTTTTAGGTGATTTTGTCTTTTTCGGCTTCTCTATTCCTGAAATTGGCTTCGATGGTTGTGTTTCAGATGCCCTCGACGGTTGTATTCCAAGAGCAGAATGCATTGGTGCTGGTTCCATCTTTATTGGCAGTTGAGAAGGACTCAAGCCGACTGGAGTTGGCTTTTGAAGTTTCTCAATAGACAATTCTTCCTTTGGTGCCAGGTCTTTTGTTGGTTTTTCCTTTTTAGGTGATTTTGACTTTTTCGGCTTCTCTTTTTCTGAAATTGGCTTCGCTGATTGTGTTTCAGATGTCCTCGACGGTTGTATTCCAAGAGCAGATTGTTTCGGTGCTGGTTCCATCTTTATTGGCAGTTGAGAAGGACTCAAGCCGATTGGAGTTGGTTTCTGAAGTTTTTCTAAGGCAATGTCTTCTT
The DNA here is from genome assembly GCA_035046065.1 of Chymomyza procnemis. Taxonomy (NCBI): domain Eukaryota; kingdom Metazoa; phylum Arthropoda; class Insecta; order Diptera; family Drosophilidae; genus Chymomyza; species Chymomyza procnemis. Next base: position 3,733,675 of record JAWNOJ010000013.1, on the reverse strand, counting down.
TTGGTGTCACTTTTTTTTGTGTTTTCTTAGGACGTTTTTCTTTCTTAGGTGCTTCTGGGACATCTTTTACTAACATCGGCCTCGGTGGTTGTGATTCTGACGGTTCTGCGCACTCTTGTGAAGTTAATCCCAATGGAGTTGGTTTCTGAAGTCTTTCTTTACAGGGTTCTTCAGTAGGTAGCAGGTCTTTTATTGGTTTTTCCTTTTTAGGTGATTTTACCTTTTTCGGCTTCTCCTTTTCTGAAATTGGCTTCGATGGTTGTGTTTCAGATGCCCTCGACGGTTGTATTCCAAGAGCAGATTGGGTCGGTGCTGGTTCTGCCTTTATTTGTGTCTTAGAAGCACTCAAGCCCAATGGTGTAGGTTTCTGAAGTTGTTCTTTGGATGCTTCTTCTTTTAGTGTCAGATCTTTTGTTGGTTTTTCCTTTTTAGGTTTTTTCAATTTTTGCGGATATTGTGATTCTGACGGTTCCGGGAACTTTTTTGATGCCTTCGATGGTTGTATGCCAAGAGCAGATTGTTTCGGTGCTGGTTTCATCTTTATTGGCAGTTGAGAAGGACTCAAGCCAACTGGAGTTGGCTTCTGAAGTTTTTCTATGGCAGTGTCTTCTTTTGGTGTGACTTCTTTTGTTGGTGTTTTCTTAGAATGTATTTCTTTCTTAGGTGCTTCTGGGACATCTTTTACTAACATCGGCCTCGGTGGTTGTGATTCTGACGGTTCTGCGCACTCTTGTGAAGTTAATCCCAATGGAGTTGGCTTCTGAAGTCTTTCTATACAGGGTTCTTCAGTAGGTGGCAGGTCTTTTGTTGGTTTTTCCTTTTTAGGTGATTTTGACTTTTTCGGCTTCTCTTTTTCTGAAATTGGCTTCGCTGATTGTGTTTCAGATGTCCTCGACGGTTGTATTCCAAGAGCAGAATGCATTGGTGCTGGTTCCATCTTTATTGGCACTTGAGAGGGACTCAAACCGACTGGAGTTGGCTTCTGAAGTTTCTCAATGGACAATTCTTCCTTTGGTGCCAGGTCCTTTGTTGGTTTTCCCTTTTTAGGTGATTTTGACTTTTTCGGCTTCTCTATTTCTAAAATTGGCTTCGATAGTTGTGTTTCAGGTGCCCTCGACGGTTGTATTCCAAGAGCAGATTGCTTTGGTGCTGGTTCCATCTTTATTGGCAGTTGAGAAGGACTCAAGCCGATTGGAGTTGGTTTCTGAAGTTTTTCTACGGCAGTGCCTTCTTTTGGTGTCACTTCTTTTTTTGGTGCTTTCTTCCGATGTATTTCTTTCTTAGGTGCTTCTGGGACATCTTTTACTAACATCGGCCTCGGTGGTTGTGATTCTGACGGTTCTGCGCACTCTTGAGAAGCCAATCCCAATGGAGTTGGCTTCTTAAGTCTTTCTTTACAGGGTTCTTCAGTAGATGGTAGGTCTTTTGTTGGTTTTTCCTTTTTAGGTAATTTTGACTTTTTCGGCTTCTCTTTTTCTGAAATTGGCTTCGATGGTTGTGTTTCAGGTGCCCTCGACGGTTGTATTCCAAGAGCAGATTGTTTCGGTGCTGGTTTCATCTTTATTGGCAGTTGAGAAGGACTCAAGCCGACTGGAGTTGGCTTCTGAAGCTTCTCAATGGACAATTCTTCCTTTGGTGCCAGGTCTTTTGTTGGTTTTTCCTTTTTAGGTGATTTTGACTTTTTCGGCTTCTCTATTTCTAAAATTGGCTTCGATGGTTGTGTTTCAGGTGCCCTCGACGGTTGTATTCCAAGAGCAGATTGCTTTGGTGCTGGTTCCATCTTTATTGGCAGTTGAGAAGGACTCAAGCCGATTGGAGTTGGTTTCTGAAGTTTTTCTACGGCAGTGCCTTCTTTTGGTGTCACTTCTTTTTTTGGTGCTTTCTTCCGATGTATTTCTTTCTTAGGTGCTTCTGGGACATCTTTTACTAATATCGGCCTCGGTGGTTGTGATTCTGACGGTTCTGCGCACTCTTGAGAAACCAATCCCAATGGAGTTGGCTTCTGAAGTCTTTCTTTACAGGGTTCTTCAGTAGATGGTAGGTCTTTTGTTGGTTTTTCCTTTTTAGGTAATTTTGACTTTTTCGGCTTCTCTTTTTCTGAAATTGGCTTCGCTGATTGTGTTTCAGATGTCCTCGACGGTTGTATTCCAAGAGCAGATTGTTTCGGTGCTGGTTCCATCTTTATTGGCACTTGAGAGGGACTCAAACCGACTGGAGTTGGCTTCTGAAGTTTCTCAATGGACAATTCTTCCTTTGGTGCCAGGTCCTTTGTTGGTTTTCCCTTTTTAGGTGATTTTGACTTTTTCGGCTTCTCTATTTCTAAAATTGGCTTCGATGGTTGTGTTTCAGATGCCCTGGACGGTTGTATTCCAAGAGCAGATTGCTTTGGTGCTGGTTCCATCTTTATTGGCAGTTGAGAAGGACTCAAGCCGATTGGAGTTGGTTTCTGAAGTTTTTCTACGGCAGTGCCTTCTTTTGGTGTCACTTCTTTTTTTGATGCTTTCTTCCGATGTATTTCTTTCTTAGGTGCTTCTGGGACATCTTTTACTAACATCGGCCTCGGTGGTTGTGATTCTGACGGTTCTGCGCACTCTTGAGAAGCCAATCCCAGTGGAGTTGGCTTCTTAAGTCTTTCTTTACAGGGTTTTTCAGTAGATGGTAGGTCTTTTATTGGTTTTTCCTTCTTAGGTAATTTTGACTTTTTCGGCTTCTCTTTTTCTGAAATTGGCTTCGCTGATTGTGTTTCAGATGTCCTCGACGGTTGTATTCCAAGAGCAGATTGTTTCGGTGCTGGTTCCATCTTTATTGGCAGTTGAGAAGGACTCAAGCCGACTGGAGTTGGCTTCTGAAGTTTCTCAATGGACAATTCTTCCTTTGGTGCCAGGTCCTTTGTTGGTTTTCCCTTTTTAGGTGATTTTGACTTTTTCGGCTTCTCTATTTCTAAAATTGGCTTCGATGGTTGTGTTTCAGGTGCCCTCGACGGTTGTATTCCAAGAGCAGATTGCTTTGGTGCTGGTTCCATCTTTATTGGCAGTTGAGAAGGACTCAAGCCGATTGGAGTTGGTTTCTGAAGTTTTTCTACGGCAGTGCCTTCTTTTGGTGTCACTTCTTTTTTTGGTGCTTTCTTCCGATGTATTTCTTTCTTAGGTGCTTCTGGGACATCTTTTACTAACATCGGCCTCGGTGGTTGTGATTCTGACGGTTCTGCGCACTCTTGAGAAGCCAATCCCAATGGAGTTGGCTTCTGAAGTCTTTCTTTACAGGGTTCTTCAGTAGATGGTAGGTCTTTTGTTGGTTTTTCCTTTTTAGGTAATTTTGACTTTTTCGGCTTCTCTTTTTCTGAAATTGGCTTCGCTGATTGTGTTTCAGATGTCCTCGACGGTTGTATTCCAAGAGCAGATTGTTTCGGTGCTGGTTCCATCTTTATTGGCACTTGAGAGGGACTCAAACCGACTGGAGTTGGCTTCTGAAGTTTCTCAATGGACAATTCTTCCTTTGGTGCCAGGTCCTTTGTTGGTTTTCCCTTTTTAGGTGATTTTGACTTTTTCGGCTTCTCTATTTCTAAAATTGGCTTCGATGGTTGTGTTTCAGATGCCCTGGACGGTTGTATTCCAAGAGCAGATTGTTTCGGTGCTGGTTCCATCTTTATTGGCAGTTGAGAAGGACTCAAGCCGATTGGAGTTGGTTTCTGAAGTTTTTCTACGGCAGTGCCTTCTTTTGGTGTCACTTCTTTTTTTGGTGCTTTCTTCCGATGTATTTCTTTCTTAGGTGCTTCTGGGACATCTTTTACTAACATCGGCCTCGGTGGTTGTGATTCTGACGGTTCTGCGCACTCTTGAGAAGCCAATCCCAGTGGAGTTGGCTTCTTAAGTCTTTCTTTACAGGGTTCTTCAGTAGATGGTAGGTCTTTTATTGGTTTTTCCTTCTTAGGTAATTTTGACTTTTTCGGCTTCTCTTTTTCTGAAATTGGCTTCGCTGATTGTGTTTCAGATGTCCTCGACGGTTGTATTCCAAGAGCAGATTGTTTCGGTGCTGGTTCCATCTTTATTGGCAGTTGAGAAGGACTCAAGCCGACTGGAGTTGGCTTCTGAAGTTTCTCAATGGACAATTCTTCCTTTGGTGCCAGGTCCTTTGTTGGTTTTCCCTTTTTAGGTGATTTTGACTTTTTCGGCTTCTCTATTTCTAAAATTGGCTTCGATGGTTGTGATTCATGTGCCCTCGACGGTTGTATTCCAAGAGCAGATTGCTTTGGTGCTGGTTCCATCTTTATTGGCAGTTGAGAAGGACTCAAGCCGATTGGAGTTGGTTTCTGAAGTTTTTCTATGGCAGTGTCTTCTTTTGGTGTCACTTCTTTTTTTGGTGTTTTCTTCCGATGTATTTCTGTCTTAGGTGCTTCTGGGACATCTTTTACTAACATCGGCCTCGGTGGTTGTGATTCTGACGGTTCTGCGCACTCTTGTGAAATTAATCCCAATGGAGTTGGCTTCTGAAGCCCTTCTTTACAGGGTTCTTCAGTAGGTGGCACGTCATTTGATGGTTTTTCCTTTTTAGGTGATTTTGACTTTTTCGGCTTCTCTTTGTCTGTAATTGGCTTCGCTGATTGTGTTTCAGATGTCCTCGACGGTTGTATTCCAAGAGCAGAATGCATTGGTGCTGGTTCCATCTTTATTGGCACTTGAGAAGGACTCAAACCGACTGGAGTTGGCTTCTGAAGTTTCTCAATGGACAATTCTTCCTTTGGTGCCAGGTCTTTTGTTGGTTTCTCCTTTTTAGGTGATTTTGACTTTTTCGGCTTCTCTATTTCTAAAATTGGCTTCGATGGTTGTGTTTCAGATGCCCTCGACGGTTGTATTCCAAGAGCAGATTGGGTCGGTGCTGGTTCCATCTTTATTGGCAGTTGAGAAGGACTCAAGCCGATTGGAGTTGGTTTCTGAAGTTTTTCTATGGCAGTGTCTTCTTTTGGTGTCACTTCTTTTTTTTGTGTTTTCTTAGGACGTTTTTCTTTCTTAGGTGCTTCTGGGACATCTTTTACTAACATCGGCCTCGGTGGTTGTGATTCTGACGGTTCTGCGCACTCTTGTGAAGTTAATCCCAATGGAGTTGGTTTCTGAAGTCTTTCTTTACAGGGTTCTTCAGTAGATGGTAGGTCTTTTATTGGTTTTTCCTTCTTAGGTAATTTTGACTTTTTCGGCTTCTCTTTTTCTGAAATTGGCTTCGCTGATTGTGTTTCAGATGTCCTCGACGGTTGTATTCCAAGAGCAGATTGTTTCGGTGCTGGTTCCATCTTTATTGGCAGTTGAGAAGGACTCAAGCCGATTGGAGTTGGTTTCTGAAGTTTTTCTATGGCAGTGTCTTCTTTTGGTGTCACTTCTTTTTTTGTGTTTTCTTAGGACGTTTTTCTTTCTTAGGTGCTTCTGGGACATCTTTTACTAACATCGGCCTCGGTGGTTGTGATTCTGACGGTTCTGCGCACTCTTGTGAAATTAATCCCAATGGAGTTGGCTTCTGAAGCCCTTCTTTACAGGGTTCTTCAGTAGGTGGCACGTCATTTGATGGTTTTTCCTTTTTAGGTGATTTTGACTTTTTCGGCTTCTCTTTGTCTGTAATTGGCTTCGCTGATTGTGTTTCAGATGTCCTCGACGGTTGTATTCCAAGAGCAGAATGCATTGGTGCTGGTTCCATCTTTATTGGCACTTGAGAAGGACTCAAACCGACTGGAGTTGGCTTCTGAAGTTTCTCAATGGACAATTCTTCCTTTGGTGCCAGGTCTTTTGTTGGTTTCTCCTTTTTAGGTGATTTTGACTTTTTCGGCTTCTCTATTTCTAAAATTGGCTTCGATGGTTGTGTTTCAGATGCCCTCGACGGTTGTATTCCAAGAGCAGATTGCTTTGGTGCTGGTTCCATCTTTATTGGCAGTTGAGAAGGACTCAAGCCGATTGGAGTTGGTTTCTGAAGTTTTTCTATGGCAGTGTCTTCTTTTGGTGTCACTTCTTTTTTTTGTGTTTTCTTAGGACGTTTTTCTTTCTTAGGTGCTTCTGGGACATCTTTTACTAACATCGGCCTCGGTGGTTGTGATTCTGACGGTTCTGCGCACTCTTGTGAAGTTAATCCCAATGGAGTTGGTTTCTGAAGTCTTTCTTTACAGGGTTCTTCAGTAGGTGGCAGGTCTTTTATTGGTTTTTCCTTTTTAGGTGATTTTACCTTTTTCGGCTTCTCTTTTTCTGAAATTGGCTTCGATGGTTGTGTTTCAGATGCCCTCGACGGTTGTATTCCAAGAGCAGAATGCATTGGTGCTGGTTCCATCTTTATTGGCACTTGAGAAGGACTCAAACCGACTGGAGTTGGCTTCTGAAGTTTCTCAATGGACAATTCTTCCTTTGGTGCCAGGTCCTTTGTTGGTTTTCCTTTTTTAGGTGATTTTGACTTTTTCGGCTTCTCTATTTCTAAAATTGGCTTCGATGGTTGTGTTTCAGGTGCCCTCGACGGTTGTATTCCAAGAGCAGATTGCTTTGGTGCTGGTTCCATCTTTATTGGCAGTTGAGAAGGACTCAAGCCGATTGGAGTTGGTTTCTGAAGTTTTTCTGTGGCAGTGTCTTCTTTTGGTGTCACTTCCTTTTTTGGTGTTTTCTTAGAATGTATTTCTTTCTTAGGTGCTTCTGGGACATCTTTTACGAAGATCGGCCTCGGTGGTTGTGATTCTGACGGTTCTGCGCACTCTTCTGAAATTAATCCCAATGGAGTTGGCTTCTGAAGTCTTTCTTTACAGGGTTCTTCAGAATATGGTAGGTCTTTTGTTGGTTTTTCCTTTTTAGGTGATTTTGACTTTTTCGGCTTCTCTTTTTCTGAAATTGGCTTTGCTGATTGTGTTTCAGATGTCCTCGACGGTTGTATTCCAAGAGCAGAATGCATTGGTGCTGGTTCCATCTTTATTGGTACTTGAGAAGGACTCAAACCGACTGGAGTTGGCTTCTGAAGTTTCTCAATGGACAATTCTTCCTTTGGTGGCAGGTCTCTTGTTGGTTTTTCCTTTTTAGGTGATTTTGACTTTTTCGGCTTCTCTATTTCTAAAATTGGCTTCGATGGTTGTGTTTCAGATGCCCTCGACGGTTGTATTCCAAGAGCAGATTGCTTTGGTGCTGGTTCCATCTTTATTGGCAGTTGAGAAGGACTCAAGCCGACTGGAGTTGGTTTCTGAAGTTTTTCTATGGCAGAGTCTTCTTTTGGTGCCACTTCTTTTTTTGGTGTTTTCTTCGGATGTATTTCTTTCTTAGGTGCTTCTGGGACATCTTTTACTAAGATCGGCCTCGAAAGTTGTAATTCTGACGGTTCTGCGCACTCTTCTGAAGTTAATCCCAATGGAGTTGGCTTCTGAAGCCCTTCTTTACAGGGTTCTTCAGTAGGTGGCACGTCATTTGATGGTTTTTCCTTTTTAGGTGATTTTGACTTTTTCGGCTTCTGTTGGTCTGTAATTGGCTTCGCTGATTGTGTTTCAGATGTCCTCGACGGTTGTATTCCAAGAGCAGAATGCATTGGTGCTGGTTCCATCTTTATTGGCAGTTGAGAAGGACTCAAACCGACTGGAGTTGGCTTCTGAAGTTTCTCAATGGACAATTCTTCCTTTGGTGCCAGGTCTTTTGTTGGTTTCTCCTTTTTAGGTGATTTTGACTTTTTCGGCTTCTCTATTTCTAAAATTGCCTTCGATGGTTGTGTTTCAGATGCCCTCGACGGTTGTATTCCAAGAGCAGATTGCTTTGGTGCTGGTTCCATCTTTATTGGCAGTTGAGAAGGACTCAAGCCGATTGGAGTTGGTTTCTGAAGTTTTTCTACGGCAGTGCCTTCTTTTGGTGTCACTTCTCTTTTTGGTGCTTTCTTCCGATGTATTTCTTTCTTAGGTGCTTCTGGGACATCTTTTACTAACACCGGCCTCGGTGGTTGTGATTCTGACGGTTCTGCGCACTCTTGTGAAGCCAATCCCAAAGGAGTTGGTTTCCGAAGTTTTTCTTTACAGGGTTCTTCAGTAGGTGGCACGTCTTGAATTGGTTTTTCCTTGTTAGGTGATTTTACCTTTTTCGGCTTCTCCTTTTCTGAAATTGGCTTCGATGGTTGTGATTCAGATGCCCTCGACGGTTGTATTCCAAGAGCAGATTGGGTCGGTGCTGGTTCTGCCTTTATTTGTGTCTTAGAAGCACTCAAGCCCAATGGTGTAGGTTTCTGAAGTTGTTCTTTGGATGCTTCTTCTTTTAGTGTCAGGTCTATTGTGGGTTTCTCCTTTTTAGGTTTTTTCAATTTTTGCGGATATTGTGATTCTGACGGTTCCGGGATCTTTTTTGATGCCTTCGATGGTTGTATGCCAAGAGCAGATTGTTTCGGTGCTGGTTCCATCTTTATTGGTAGTTGAGAAGGACTCAAGCCGATTGGAGTTGGTTTCTGAAGTTTTTCTATGGCAGTGTCTTCTTTTGGTGTCACTTCTTTTTTTGGTGCTTTCTTCCGATGTATTTCTTTCTTAGGTGCTTCTGGGACATCTTTTACGAAGATCGGCCTCGGTGGTTGTGATTCTGACGGTTCTGCGCACTCTTGTGAAGTTAATCCCAATGGAGTTGGCTTCTGAAGTCTTTCTTTACAGGGTTCTTCAGTAGGTGGCAGGTCTTTTGTTGGTTTTTCCTTTTTAGGTGATTTTGACTTTTTCGGCTTCTCTATTTCTAAAATTGGCTTCGATGGTTGTGTTTCAGGTGCCCTCGACGGTTGTATTCCAAGAGCAGATTGCTTTGGTGCTGGTTCCATCTTTATTGGCAGTTGAGAAGGACTCAAGCCGATTGGAGTTGGTTTCTGAAGTTTTTCTACGGCAGTGTCTTCTTTTGGTGTCACTTCTTTTTTTGGTGCTTTCTTCCGATGTATTTCTTTCTTAGGTTCTTCTGGGACATCTTTTACTAACATCGGCCTCGGTGGTTGTGATTCTGACGGTTCTGCGCACTCTTGTGAAATTAATCCCAATGGAGTTGGCTTCTGAAGTCTTTCTTTACAGGGTTCTTCAGTAGGTGGCAGGTCTTTTATTGGTTTTTCCTTTTTAGGTGATTTTACCTTTTTCGGCTTCTCCTTTTCTGAAATTGGCTTCGATGGTTGTGTTTCAGATGCCCTCGACGGTTGTATTCCAAGAGCAGATTGCTTTGGTGCTGGTTCCATCTTTATTGGCAGTTGAGAAGGACTCAAGCCGATTGGAGTTGGTTTCTGAAGTTTTTCTATGGCAGTGTCTTCTTTTGGTGTCACTTCTTTTTTTGGTGTTTTCTTAGAATGTGTTTCTTTCTTAGGTGCTTCTGGGACATCTTTTACGTAGATCGGCCTCGGTGGTTGTGATTCTGACGGTTCTGCGCACTCTTGTGAAATTAATCCCAATGGAGTTGGCTTCTGAAGTCTTTCTTTACAGGGTTCTTCTGTAGATGGTAGGTCTTTTGTTGGTTTCTCCTTTTTAGGTGATTTTGACTTTTTCGGCTTCTCTTTTTCTGAAATTGGCTTCGCTGATTGTGTTTCAGATGTCCTCGACGGTTGTATTCCAAGAGCAGAATGCATTGGTGCTGGTTCCATCTTTATTGGCACTTGAGAAGGACTCAAACCGACTGGAGTTGGCTTCTGAAGTTTCTCAATGGACAATTCTTCCTTTGGTGGCAGGTCTCTTGTTGGTTTTTCCTTTTTAGGTGATTTTGACTTTTTCGGCTTCTCTATTTCTAAAATTGGCTTCGATGGTTGTGTTTCAGATGCCCTCGACGGTTGTACTCCAAGAGCAGATTGCTTTGGTGCTGGTTCCATCTTTATTGGCAGTTGAGAAGGACTCAAGCCGATTGGAGTTGGTTTCTGAAGTTTTTCTATGGCAGTGTCTTCTTTTGGTGCCACTTCTTTTTTTGGTGTTTTCTTCGGATGTATTTCTTTCTTAGGTGCTTCAGGGACATCTTTTACGAAGATCGGCCTCAGTGGTTGTGATTCTGACGGTTCTGCGCACTCTTGTGAAATTAATCCCAATGGAGTTGGCTTCTGAAGCCCTTCTTTACAGGGTTCTTCAGTAGGTGGCACGTCATTTGATGGTTTTTCCTTTTTAGGTGATTTTGACTTTTTCGGCTTCTCTTTGTCTGTAATTGGCTTCGCTGATTGTGTTTCAGATGTCCTCGACGGTTGTATTCCAAGAGCAGAATGCATTGGTGCTGGTTCCATCTTTATTGGCAATTGAGAAGGACTCAAACCGACTGGAGTTGGCTTCTGAAGTTTCTCAATGGACAATTCTTCCTTTGGTGCCAGGTCTTTTGTTGGTTTCTCCTTTTTAGGTGATTTTGACTTTTTCGGCTTCTCTATTTCTAAAATTGGCTTCGATGGTTGTGTTTCAGGTGCCCTCGACGGTTGTATTCCAAGAGCAGATTGCTTTGGTGCTGGTTCCATCTTTATTGGCAGTTGAGAAGGACTCAAGCCGATTGGAGTTGGTTTCTGAAGTTTTTCTACGGCGGTGCCTTCTTTTGGTGTCACTTCTTTTTTTGGTGATTTCTTCCGATGTATTTCTGTCTTAGGTGCTTCTGGGACATCTTTTACTAACATCGGCCTCGGAGATTGTGATTCTGACGGTTCTGCGCACTCTTGTGAAGTTAATCCCAATGGAGTTGGTTTCTGAAGTCTTTCTTTACAGGGTTCTTCAGTAGGTGGCAGGTCTTTTATTGGTTTTTCCTTTTTAGGTGATTTTACCTTTTTCGGCTTCTCTTTTTCTGAAATTGGCTTCGATGGTTGTGTTTCAGATGCCCTCGACGGTTGTATTCCAAGAGCAGATTGCTTTGGTGCTGGTTCCATCTTTATTGGCAGTTGAGAAGGACTCAAGCCGATTGGAGTTGGTTTCTGAAGTTTTTCTATGGCAGTGTCTTCTTTTGGTGCCACTTCTTTTTTTGGTGTTTTCTTCGGATGTATTTCTTTCTTAGGTGCTTCAGGGACATCTTTTACGAAGATCGGCCTCAGTGGTTGTGATTCTGACGGTTCTGCGCACTCTTGTGAAATTAATCCCAATGGAGTTGGCTTCTGAAGCCCTTCTTTACAGGGTTCTTCAGTAGGTGGCACGTCATTTGATGGTTTTTCCTTTTTAGGTGATTTTGACTTTTTCGGCTTCTCTTTGTCTGTAATTGGCTTCGCCGATTGTGTTTCAGATGTCCTCGACGGTTGTATTCCAAGAGCAGAATGCATTGGTGCTGGTTCCATCTTTATTGGCAATTGAGAAGGACTCAAACCGACTGGAGTTGGCTTCTGAAGTTTCTCAATGGACAATTCTTCCTTTGGTGCCAGGTCTTTTGTTGGTTTCTCCTTTTTAGGTGATTTTGACTTTTTCGGCTTCTCTATTTCTAAAATTGGCTTCGATGGTTGTGTTTCAGGTGCCCTCGACGGTTGTATTCCAAGAGCAGATTGCTTTGGTGCTGGTTCCATCTTTATTGGCAGTTGAGAAGGACTCAAGCCGATTGGAGTTGGTTTCTGAAGTTTTTCTACGGCGGTGCCTTCTTTTGGTGTCACTTCTTTTTTTGGTGATTTCTTCCGATGTATTTCTGTCTTAGGTGCTTCTGGGACATCTTTTACTAACATCGGCCTCGGAGATTGTGATTCTGACGGTTCTGCGCACTCTTGTGAAGTTAATCCCAATGGAGTTGGTTTCTGAAGTCTTTCTTTACAGGGTTCTTCAGTAGGTGGCAGGTCTTTTATTGGTTTTTCCTTTTTAGGTGATTTTACCTTTTTCGGCTTCTCCTTTTCTGAAATTGGCTTCGATGGTTGTGTTTCAGATGCCCTCGACGGTTGTATTCCAAGAGCAGATTGGGTCGGTGCTGGTTCTGCCTTTATTTGTGTCTTAGAAGCACTCAAGCCCAATGGTGTAGGTTTCTGAAGTTGTTCTTTGGATGCTTCTTCTTTTAGTGTCAGGTCTATTGTGGGTTTCTCCTTTTTAGGTTTTTTCAATTTTTGCGGATATTGTGATTCTGACGGTTCCGGGATCTTTTTTGATGCCTTCGATGGTTGTATGCCAAGAGCAGATTGTTTCGGTGCTGGTTCCATCTTTATTGGCAGTTGAGAAGGACTCAAGCCGATTGGAGTTGGTTTCTCAAGTTTTTCTATGGCAGTGTCTTCTTTTGGTGTCACTTCTTTTTTTTGTGTTTTCTTAGGACGTTTTTCTTTCTTAGGTGCTTCTGGGACATCTTTTACTAACATCGGCCTCGGTGGTTGTGATTCTGACGGTTCTACGCACTCTTGTGAAGTTAATCCCAATGGAGTTGGTTTCTGAAGACTTTCTTTACAGGGTTCTTCAGTAGGTGGCAGGTCTTTTATTGGTTTTTCCTTTTTAGGTGATTTTACCTTTTTCGGCTTCTCCTTTTCTGAAATTGGCTTCGATGGTTGTGTTTCAGATGCCCTCGACGGTTGTATTCCAAGAGCAGATTGGGTCGGTGCTGGTTCTGCTTTTATTTGTGTCTTAGAAGCACTCAAGCCCAATGGTGTAGGTTTCTGAAGTTGTTCTTTGGATGCTTCTTCTTTTAGTGTCAGGTCTATTGTGGGTTTCTCCTTTTTAGGTTTTTTCAATTTTTGCGGATATTGTGATTCTGACGGTTCCGGGATCTTTTTTGATGCCTTCGATGGTTGTATGCCAAGAGCAGATTGTTTCGGTGCTGGTTCCATCTTTATTGGCAGTTGAGAAGGACTCAAGCCGATTGGAGTTGGTTTCTGAAGTTTTTCTATGGCAGTGTCTTCTTTTGGTGTCACTTCTTTTTTTGGTGCTTTCTTCCGATGTATTTCTTTCTTAGGTGCTTCTGGGACATCTTTTACGAAGATCGGCCTCGGTGGTTGTGATTCTGACGGTTCTGCGCACTCTTGTGAAATTAATCCCAATGGAGTTGGCTTCTGAACTCTTTCTTTACAGGGTTCTTCAGTAGTTGGTAGGTCTTGTGTTGGTTTTTCCTTTTTAGGTGATTTTGACTTTTTCGGCTTCTCTTTTTCAGAAATTGGCTTCGCTGATTGTGTTTCAGATGTCCTCGACGGTTGTATTCCAAGAGCAGAATGCATTGGTGCTGGTTCCATCTTTATTGGCACTTGAGAAGGACTCAAACCGACTGGAGTTGGCTTCTGAAGTTTCTCAATGGACAATTCTTCCTTTGGTGCCAGGTCTTTTGTTGGTTTCTCCTTTTTAGGTGATTTTAACTTTTTCGGCTTCTCTATTTCTAAAATTGGCTTCGATGGTTGTGTTTGAGATGCCCTCGACGGTTGTATTCCAAGAGCAGATTGCTTTGGTGCTGGTTCCATCTTGATTGGCAGTTGAGAAGGACTCAAGCCGATTGGAGTTGGTTTCTGAAGTTTTTCTACGGCGGTGCCTTCTTTTGGTGTCACTTCTTTTTTTGGTGCTTTCTTCCGATGTATTTCTGTCTTAGGTGCTTCTGGGACATCTTTTACTAACATCGGCCTCGGAGATTGTGATTCTGACGGTTCTGCGCACTCTTGTGAAGTTAATCCCAATGGAGTTGGCTTCTTAAGTCTTTCTTTACAGGGTTCTTCAGTAGGTGGCAGGTCTTTTGTTGGTTTTTCCTTTTTAGGTGATTTTGACTTTTTCGGCTTCTCTTTTTCTGAAATTGGCTTTGCTGATTGTGTTTCAGATGTCCTCGACGGTTGTATTCCAAGAGCAGAATGCATTGGTGCTGGTTCCATCTTTATTGGCACTTGAGAAGGAATCAAACCGACTGGAGTTGGCTTCTGAAGTTTCTCAATGGACAATTCTTCCTTTGGTGCCAGGTCTTTTGTTGGTTTTTCCTTTTTAGGTGATTTTGACTTTTTCGGCTTCTCTATTTCTAAAATTGGCTTCGATGGTTGTGTTTCAGATGCCCTCGACGGTTGTATTCCAAGAGCAGATTGCTTTGGTGCTGGTTCCATCTTTATTGGCAGTTGAGAAGGACTCAAGCCGATTGGAGTTGGTTTCTGAAGTTTTTCTACGGCAGTGCCTTCTTTTGGTGTCACTTCTTTTTTTGGTGTTTTCTTCGGATGTATTTCTTTCTTAGGTGCTTCTGGGACATCTTTTACTAAGATCGGCCTCAGTGGTTGTGATTCTGACGGTTCTGCGCACTCTTGTGCAGCCAATCCCAATGGAGTTGGCTTCTGAAGTCTTTCTTTACAGGGTTCTTCAGTAGATGGTAGGTCTTTTGTTGGTTTTTCCTTTTTAGGTGATTTTGACTTTTTCGGCTTCTCTTTTTCTGAAATTGGCTTCGCTGATTGTGTTTCAGATGTCCTCGACGGTTGTATTCCAAGAGCAGAATGCATTGGTGCTGGTTCCATCTTTATTGGCACTTGAGAAGGACTCAAACCGACTGGAGTTGGCTTCTGAAGTTTCTCAATAGACAATTCTTCCTTTGGTGCCAGGTCCTTTGTTGGTTTTCCCTTTTTAGGTGATTTTGACTTTTTCGGCTTCTCTATTTCTAAAATTGGCTTCGATGGTTGTGTTTCAGGTGCCCTCGACGGTTGTGTTCCAAGAGCAGATTGCTTTGGTGCTGGTTCCATCTTTATTGGCAGTTGAGAAGGACTCAAGCCGATTGGAGTTGGTTTCTGAAGTTTTTCTATGGCAGTGTCTTCTTTTGGTGTCACTTCTTTTTTTGGTGTTTTCTTAGAATGTATTTCTTTCTTAGGTGCTTCTGGGAAATCTTTTACGAAGATCGGCCTCGGTGGTTGTGATTCTGACGGTTCTGCGCACTCTTGTGAAATTAATCCCAATGGAGTTGGCTTCTGAAGTCTTTCTTTACAGGGTTCTTCAGTAGTTGGTAGGTCTTGTGTTGGTTTTTCCTTTTTAGGTGATTTTGACTTTTTCGGCTTCTCTTTTTCAGAAATTGGCTTCGCTGATTGTGTTTCAGATGTCCTCGACGGTTGTATTCCAAGAGCAGAATGCATTGGTGCTGGTTCCATCTTTATTGGCACTTGAGAAGGACTCAAACCGACTGGAGTTGGCTTCTGAAGTTTCTCAATTGACAATTCTTCCTTTGGTGCCAGGTCTTTTGTTGGTTTATCCTTTTTAGGTGATTTTGACTTTTTCGGCTTCTCTATTTCTAAAATTGGCTTCGATGGTTGTGTTTCAGATGCCCTCGACGGTTGTATTCCAAGAGCAGATTGCTTTGGTGCTGGTTCCATCTTTATTGGCAGTTGAGAAGGACTCAAGCCGATTGGAGTTGGTTTCTGAAGTTTTTCTACGGCGGTGCCTTCTTTTGGTGTCACTTCTTTTTTTGGTGCTTTCTTCCGATGTATGTCTGTCTTAGGTGCTTCAGGGACATCTTTTACTAAGATCGGCCTCGAAAGTTGTAATTCTGACGGTTCTGCGCACTCTTCTGAAGTTAATCCCAATGGAGTTGGCTTCTTAAGTCTTTCTTTACAGGGTTCTTCAGTAGGTGGCAGATCTTTTGTTGGTTTTTCCTTTTTAGGTGATTTTGACTTTTTCGGCTTCGCTTTTTCTGAAATTGGCTTCGCTGATTGTGTTTCAGATGTCCTCGACGGTTGTATTCCAAGAGCAGAATGCATTGGTGCTGGTTCCATCTTTATTGGCAGTTGAGAAGGACTCAAACCGACTGGAGTTGGCTTCTGAAGCTTCTCAATGGACAATTCTTCCTTTGGTAGCAGGTCTTTTGTTGGTTTTTCCTTTTTAGGTGATTTTGACTTTTTCGGCTTCTCTACTTCTAAAATTGGCTTCGATGGTTGTGTTTCAGATGCCCTCGACGGTTGTATTCCAAGAGCAGATTGCTTTGGTGCTGGTTCCATCTTTATTGGCAGTTGAGAAGGACTCAAGCCGATTGGAGTTGGTTTCTGAAGTTTTTCTATGGCAGTGTCTTCTTTTGGTGCCACTTCTTTTTTTGGTGTTTTCTTCGGATGTATTTCTTTCTTAGGTGCTTCTGGGACATCTTTTACTAAGATCGGCCTCAGTGGTTGTGATTCTGACGGTTCTGCGCACTCTTGTGAAGTTAATCCCAATGGAGTTGGCTTCTGAAGTCTTTCTTTACAGGGTTCTTCAGTAGGTGGTAGATCTTTTGTTGGTTTTTCCTTTTTAGGTGATTTTGACTTTTTCGGCTTCTCTTTTTCAGAAATTGGTTTCGCTGATTGTGTTTCAGATGTCCTCGACGGTTGTATTCCAAGAGCAGAATGCATTGGTGCTGGTTCCATCTTTATTGGCACTTGAGAAGGACTCAAACCGACTGGAGTTGGCTTCTGAAGTTTCTCAATGGACAATTCTTCCTTTGGTGGCAGGTCTTTTGTTGGTTTTTCCTTTTTAGGTGATTTTGACTTTTTCGGCTTCTCTTTTTCTGAAATTGACTTCTCTGATTGTGTTTCAGATGCCCTCGACGGTTGTATTCCAAGAGCAGATTGCTTTGGTGCTGGTTCCATCTTTATTGGCAGTTGAGAAGGACTCAAGCCGATTGGAGTTGGTTTCTGAAGTTTTTCTATGGCAGTGTCTTCTTTTGGTGTCACTTCTTTTTTTGGTGTTTTCTTCGGATGTATTTCTTTCTTAGGTGCTTCTGGGACATCTTTTACTAAGATCGGCCTCGAAAGTTGTAATTCTGACGGTTCTGCGCACTCTTCTGAAGTTAATCCCAATGGAGTTGGCTTCTTAAGTCTTTCTTTACAGGGTTCTTCAGTAGGTGGCAGATCTTTTGTTGGTTTTTCCTTTTTAGGTGATTTTGACTTTTTCGGCTTCTCTTTTTCAGAAATTGGTTTCGCTGATTGTGTTTCAGATGTCCTCGACGGTTGTATTCCAAGAGCAGAATGCATTGGTGCTGGTTCCATCTTTATTGGCACTTGAGAAGGACTCAAACCGACTGGAGTTGGCTTCTGAAGTTTCTCAATGGACAATTCTTCCTTTGGTGGCAGGTCTTTTGTTGGTTTTTCCTTTTTAGGTGATTTTGACTTTTTCGGCTTCTCTTTTTCTGAAATTGACTTCTCTGATTGTGTTTCAGATGCCCTCGACGGTTGTATTCCAAGAGCAGATTGCTTTGGTGCTGGTTCCATCTTTATTGGCAGTTGAGAAGGACTCAAGCCGATTGGAGTTGGTTTCTGAAGTTTTTCTATGGCAGTGTCTTCTTTTGGTGTCACTTCTTTTTTTGGTGTTTTCTTCGGATGTATTTCTTTCTTAGGTGCTTCTGGGACATCTTTTACGAAGATCGGCCTCAGTGGTTGTGATTCTGACGGTTCTGCGCACTCTTGTGAAGTTAATCCCAATGGAGTTGGCTTCTGAAGTCTTTCTTTACAGGGTTCTTCAGTAGATTGTAGGTCTTTTGTTGGTTTTTCCTTTTTAGGTGATTTTGACTTTTTTGGCTTCTCTTTTTCTGAAATTGGCTTCGCTGATTGTGTTTCAGATGTCCTCGACGGTTGTATTCCAAGAGCAGAATGCATTGGTGCTGGTTCCATCTTTATTGGCACTTGAGAAGGACTCAAACCGACTGGAGTTGGCTTCTGAAGTTTCTCAATGGACAATTCTTCCTTTGGTGGCAGGTCTTTTGTTGGTTTTTCCTTTTTAGGTGATTTTGACTTTTTCGGCTTCTCTTTTTCTGAAATTGACTTCTCTGATTGTGTTTCAGATGCCCTCGACGGTTGTATTCCAAGAGCAGATTGCTTTGGTGCTGGTTCCATCTTTATTGGCAGTTGAGAAGGACTCAAGCCGATTGGAGTTGGTTTCTGAAGTTTTTCTATGGCAGTGTCTTCTTTTGGTGCCACTTCTTTTTTTGGTGTTTTCTTCGGATGTATTTCTTTCTTAGGTGCTTCTGGGACATCTTTTACTAAGATCGGCCTCAGTGGTTGTGATTCTGACGGTTCTGCGCACTCTTGTGAAGTTAATCCCAATGGAGTTGGCTTCTGAAGTCTTTCTTTACAGGGTTCTTCAGTAGGTGGCAGATCTTTTGTTGGTTTTTCCTTTTTAGGTGATTTTGACTTTTTCGGCTTCTCTTTTTCAGAAATTGGTTTCGCTGATTGTGTTTCAGATGTCCTCGACGGTTGTATTCCAAGAGCAGAATGCATTGGTGCTGGTTCCATCTTTATTGGCACTTGAGAAGGACTCAAACCGACTGGAGTTGGCTTCTGAAGTTTCTCAATGGACAATTCTTCCTTTGGTGGCAGGTCTTTTGTTGGTTTTTCCTTTTTAGGTGATTTTGACTTTTTCGGCTTCTCTTTTTCTGAAATTGACTTCTCTGATTGTGTTTCAGATGCCCTCGACGGTTGTATTCCAAGAGCAGATTGCTTTGGTGCTGGTTCCATCTTTATTGGCAGTTGAGAAGGACTCAAGCCGATTGGAGTTGGTTTCTGAAGTTTTTCTATGGCAGTGTCTTCTTTTGGTGTCACTTCTTTTTTTGGTGTTTTCTTCGGATGTATTTCTTTCTTAGGTGCTTCTGGGACATCTTTTACTAAGATCGGCCTCGAAAGTTGTAATTCTGACGGTTCTGCGCACTCTTCTGAAGTTAATCCCAATGGAGTTGGCTTCTTAAGTCTTTCTTTACAGGGTTCTTCAGTAGGTGGCAGATCTTTTGTTGGTTTTTCCTTTTTAGGTGATTTTGACTTTTTTCGGCTTCTCTTTTTCAGAAATTGGTTTCGCTGATTGTGTTTCAGATGTCCTCGACGGTTGTATTCCAAGAGCAGAATGCATTGGTGCTGGTTCCATCTTTATTGGCACTTGAGAAGGACTCAAACCGACTGGAGTTGGCTTCTGAAGTTTCTCAATGGACAATTCTTCCTTTGGTGGCAGGTCTTTTGTTGGTTTTTCCTTTTTAGGTGATTTTGACTTTTTCGGCTTCTCTTTTTCTGAAATTGACTTCTCTGATTGTGTTTCAGATGCCCTCGACGGTTGTATTCCAAGAGCAGATTGCTTTGGTGCTGGTTCCATCTTTATTGGCAGTTGAGAAGGACTCAAGCCGATTGGAGTTGGTTTCTGAAGTTTTTCTATGGCAGTGTCTTCTTTTGGTGTCACTTCTTTTTTTGGTGTTTTCTTCGGATGTATTTCTTTCTTAGGTGCTTCTGGGACATCTTTTACTAAGATCGGCCTCTGTGGTTGTGATTCTGACGGTTCTGCGCACTCTTGTGAAGTTAATCCCAATGGAGTTGGCTTCTGAAGTCTTTCTTTACAGGGTTCTTCAGTAGATTGTAGGTCTTTTGTTGGTTTTTCCTTTTTAGGTGATTTTGACTTTTTTGGCTTCTCTTTTTCTGAAATTGGCTTCGCTGATTGTGTTTCAGATGTCCTCGACGGTTGTATTCCAAGAGCAGAATGCATTGGTGCTGGTTCCATCTTTATTGGCACTTGAGAAGGACTCAAACCGACTGGAGTTGGCTTCTGAAGTTTCTCAATGGACAATTCTTCCTTTGGTGGCAGGTCTTTTGTTGGTTTTTCCTTTTTAGGTGATTTTGACTTTTTCGGCTTCTCTTTTTCTGAAATTGACTTCTCTGATTGTGTTTCAGATGCCCTCGACGGTTGTATTCCAAGAGCAGATTGCTTTGGTGCTGGTTCCATCTTTATTGGCAGTTGAGAAGGACTCAAGCCGATTGGAGTTGGTTTCTGAAGTTTTTCTATGGCAGTGTCTTCTTTTGGTGTCACTTCTTTTTTTGGTGTTTTCTTCGGATGTATTTCTTTCTTAGGTGCTTCTGGGACATCTTTTACTAAGATCGGCCTCATTGGTTGTGATTCTGACGGTTCTGCGCACTCTTGTGAAGTTAATCCCAATGGAGTTGGCTTCTGAAGTCTTTCTTTACAGGGTTCTTCAGTAGATGGTAGGTCTTTTGTTGGTTTTTCCTTTTTAGGTGATTTTGACTTTTTCGGCTTCTCTTTTTCTGAAATTGGTTTCGCTGATTGTGTTTCAGATGACCTCGACGGTTGTATTCCAAGAGCAGATTGCTTTGGTGCTGGTTCCATCTTTATTGGCAGTTGAGAAGGACTCAAGCCGATTGGAGTTGGTTTCTGAAGTTTTTCTATGGCAGTGTCTTCTTTTGGTGTCACTTCTTTTTTTGGTGTTTTCTTCGGATGTATTTCTTTCTTAGGTGCTTCTG
Source organism: Chymomyza procnemis (assembly GCA_035046065.1). NCBI lineage: Eukaryota > Metazoa > Arthropoda > Insecta > Diptera > Drosophilidae > Chymomyza > Chymomyza procnemis. The sequence goes on along the minus strand of JAWNOJ010000013.1, from coordinate 3,713,638 downwards.
GGACATCTTTTACCAAGATCGGCCTCAGTGGTTGTGATTCTGACGGTTCTGCGCACTCTTGTGAAGTTAATCCCAATGGAGTTGGCTTCTGAAGTCTTTCTTTACAGGGTTCTTCAGTAGATGGTAATTCTTTTGTTGGTTTCTCCTTTTTAGGTGATTTTGACTTTTTCGGCTTCTCTTTTTCTGAAATTGGCTTCGCTGATTGTGTTTCAGATGTCCTCGACGGTTGTATTCCAAGAGCAGAATGCATTGGTGCTGGTTCCATCTTTATTGGCACTTGAGAAGGACTCAAACCGACTGGAGTTGGCTTCTGAAGTTTCTCAATGGACAATTCTTCCTTTGGTGGCAGGTCTTTTGTTGGTTTTTCCTTTTTAGGTGATTTTGACTTTTTCGGCTTCTCTTTTTCTGAAATTGACTTCTCTGATTGTGTTTCAGATGCCCTCGACGGTTGTATTCCAAGAGCAGATTGCTTTGGTGCTGGTTCCATCTTTATTGGCAGTTGAGAAGGACTCAAGCCGATTGGAGTTGGTTTCTGAAGTTTTTCTATGGCAGTGTCTTCTTTTGGTGTCACTTCTTTTTTTGGTGTTTTCTTCGGATGTATTTCTTTCTTAGGTGCTTCTGGGACATCTTTTACTAAGATCGGCCTCAGTGGTTGTGATTCTGACGGTTCTGCGCACTCTTGTGAAGTTAATCCCAATGGAGTTGGCTTCTGAAGTCTTTCTTTACAGGGTTCTTCAGTAGGTGGCAGGTCTTTTGTTGGTTTTTCCTTTTTAGGTGATTTTGACTTTTTCGGCTTCTCTTTTTCTGAAATTGGCTTCGCTGATTGTGTTTCAGATGTCCTCGACGGTTGTATTCCAAGAGCAGAATGCATTGGTGCTGGTTCCATCTTTAGTGGCACTTGAGAAGGACTCAAACCGACTGGAGTTGGCTTCTGAAGTTTCTCAATGGACAATTCTTCCTTTGGTGGCAGGTCTTTTGTTGGTTTTTCCTTTTTAGGTGATTTTGACTTTTTCGGCTTCTCTTTTTCTGAAATTGACTTCTCTGATTGTGTTTCAGATGCCCTCGACGGTTGTATTCCAAGAGCAGATTGCTTTGGTGCTGGTTCCATCTTTGTTGGCAGTTGAGAAGGACTCAAGCCGATTGGAGTTGGTTTCTGAAGTTTTTCTATGGCAGTGTCTTCTTTTGGTGTCACTTCTTTTTTTGGTGTTTTCTTCGGATGTATTTCTTTCTTAGGTGCTTCTGGGACATCTTTTACTAAGATCGGCCTCAGTGGTTGTGATTCTGACAGTTCTGCGCACTCTTGTGAAGTTAATCCCAATGGAGTTGGCTTCTGAAGTCTTTCTTTACAGGGTTCTTCAGTAGATGGTAGGTCTTTTGTTGGTTTTTCCTTTTTAGGTGATTTTGACTTTTTCGGCTTCTCTTTTTCTGAAATTGGTTTCGCTGATTGTGTTTCAGATGTCCTCGACGGTTGTATTCCAAGAGCAGAATGCATTGGTGCTGGTTCCATCTTTATTGGCACTTGAGAAGGACTCAAACCGACTGGAGTTGGCTTCTGAAGTTTCTCAATGGACAATTCTTCCTTTGGTGGCAGGTCTTTTGTTGGTTTTTCCTTTTTAGGTGATTTTGACTTTTTCGGCTTCTCTTTTTCTGAAATTGACTTCTCTGATTGTGTTTCAGATGCCCTCGACGGTTGTATTCCAAGAGCAGATTGCTTTGGTGCTGGTTCCATCTTTATTGGCAGTTGAGAAGGACTCAAGCCGATTGGAGTTGGTTTCTGAAGTTTTTCTACGGCAGTATCTTCTTTTGGTGTAACTTCTTTTTTTGGTGTTTTCTTCGGATGTATTTCTTTCTTAGGTGCTTCTGGGACATCTTTTACTAAGATCGGCCTCAGTGGTTGTGATTCTGACGGTTCTGCGCACTCTTGTGAAGTTAATCCCAATGGAGTTGGCTTCTGAAGTCTTTCTTTACAGGGTTCTTCAGTAGATGGTAGGTCTTTTGTTGGTTTTTCCTTTTTAGGTGTTTTTGACTTTTTCGGCTTCTCTTTTTCTGAAATTGGTTTCGCTGATTGTGTTTCAGATGTCCTCGACGGTTGTATTCCAAGAGCAGAATGCATTGGTGCTGGTTCCATCTTTATTGGCACTTGAGAAGGACTCAAACCGACTGGAGTTGGCTTCTGAAGTTTCTCAATGGACAATTCTTCCTTTGGTGGCAGGTCTTTTGTTGGTTTTTCCTTTTTAGGTGATTTTGACTTTTTCGGCTTCTCTATTTCTAAAATTGGCTTCGATGGTTGTGTTTTAGATGCCCTCGACGGTTGTATTCCAAGAGCAGATTGCTTTGGTGCTGGTTCCATCTTTATTGGCAGTTGAGAAGGACTCAAGCCGATTGGAGTTGGTTTCTGAAGTTTTTCTATGGCAGTGTCTTCTTTTGGTGTCACTTCTTTTTTTGGTGTTTTCTTCGGATGTATTTCTTTCTTAGGTGCTTCTGGGACATCTTTTACTAAGATCGGCCTCAGTGGTTGTGATTCTGACGGTTCTGCGCACTCTTGTGAAGTTAATCCCAATGGAGTTGGCTTCTGAAGTCTTTCTTTACAGGGTTCTTCAGTAGATGGTAGGTCTTTTGTTGGTTTTTCCCTTTTAGGTGATTTTGACTTTTTCGGCTTCTCTTTTTCTGAAATTGGTTTCGCTGATTGTGTTTCAGATGTCCTCGACGGTTGTATTCCAAGAGCAGAATGCATTGGTGCTGGTTCAATCTTTATTGGCACTTGAGAAGGACTCAAACCGACTGGAGTTGGCTTCTGAAGTTTCTCAATGGACAATTCTTCCTTTGGTGGCAGGTCTTTTGTTGGTTTTTCCTTTTTAGGTGATTTTGACTTTTTCGGCTTCTCTTTTTCTGAAATTGACTTCTCTGATTGTGTTTCAGATGCCCTCGACGGTTGTATTCCAAGAGCAGATTGCTTTGGTGCTGGTTCCATCTTTATTGGCAGTTGAGAAGGACTCAAGCCGATTGGAGTTGGTTTCTGAAGTTTTTCTATGGCAGTGTCTTCTTTTGGTGTCACTTCTTTTTTTGGTGTTTTCTTCGGATGTATTTCTTTCTTAGGTGCTTCTGGGACATCTTTTACTAAGATCGGCCTCAGTGGTTGTGATTCTGACGGTTCTGCGCACTCTTGTGAAGTTAATCCCAATGGAGTTGGCTTCTGAAGTCTTTCTTTACAGGGTTCTTCAGTAGATGGTAGGTCTTTTGTTGGTTTTTCCTTTTTAGGTGATTTTGACTTTTTCGGCTTCTCTTTTTCTGAAATTGGTTTCGCTGATTGTGTTTCAGATGTCCTCGACGGTTGTATTCCAAGAGCAGAATGCATTGGTGCTGGTTCCATCTTTATTGGCACTTGAGAAGGACTCAAACCGACTGGAGTTGGCTTCTGAAGTTTCTCAATGGACAATTCTTCCTTTGGTGGCAGGTCTTTTGTTGGTTTTTCCTTTTTAGGTGATTTTGACTTTTTCGGCTTCTCTTTTTCTGAAATTGACTTCTCTGATTGTGTTTCAGATGCCCTCGACGGTTGTATTCCAAGAGCAGATTGCTTTGGTGCTGGTTCCATCTTTATTGGCAGTTGAGAAGGACTCAAGCCGATTGGAGTTGGTTTCTGAAGTTTTTCTATGGCAGTGTCTTCTTTTGGTGTCACTTCTTTTTTTGGTGTTTTCTTCGGATGTATTTCTTTCTTAGGTGCTTCTGGGACATCTTTTACTAAGATCGGCCTCAGTGGTTGTGATTCTGACGGTTCTGCGCACTCTTGTGAAGTTAATCCCAATGGAGTTGGCTTCTTAAGTCTTTCTTTACAGGGTTCTTCAGTAGATGGTAGGTCTTTTGTTGGTTTTTCCTTTTTAGGTGATTTTGACTTTTTCGGCTTCTCTTTTTCTGAAATTGGTTTCGCTGATTGTGTTTCAGATGTCCTCGACGGTTGTATTCCAAGAGCAGAATGCATTGGTGCTGGTTCCATCTTTATTGGCACTTGAGAAGGACTCAAACCGACTGGAGTTGGCTTCTGAAGTTTCTCAATGGACAATTCTTCCTTTGGTGGCAGGTCTTTTGTTGGTTTTTCCTTTTTAGGTGATTTTGACTTTTTCGGCTTCTCTTTTTCTGAAATTGGCTTCGCTGATTGTGTTCCAGATGTCCTCGACGGTTGTATTCCAAGAGCAGAATGCATTGGTGCTGGTTCCATCTTTATTGGCACTTGAGAAGGACTCAAACCGACTGGAGTTGGCTTCTGAAGTTTCTCAATGGACAATTCTTCCTTTGGTGCCAGGTCTTTTGTTGGTTTTTCCTTTTTAAGTGATTTTGACTTTTTCGGCTTCTCTTTTTCTAAAATTGGCTTCGATGGTTGTGTTTCAGATGCTCTCGACGGTTGTATTCCAAGAGCAGATTGCTTTGGTGCTGGTTCCATCTTTATTGGCAGTTGAGAAGGACTCAAGCCGATTGGAGTTGGTTTCTGAAGTTTTTCTATGGCAGTGTCTTCTTTTGGTGTCACTTCTTTTTTTGGTGTTTTCTTCGGATGTATTTCTTTCTTAGGTGCTTCTGGGACATCTTTTACTAAGATCGGCCTCGAAAGTTGTAATTCTGACGGTTCTGCGCACTCTTCTGAAGTTAATCCCAATGGAGTTGGCTTCTTAAGTCTTTCTTTACAGGGTTCTTCAGTAGGTGGCAGATCTTTTGTTGGTTTTTCCTTTTTAGGTGATTTTGACTTTTTCGGCTTCTCTTTTTCTGAAATTGGTTTCGCTGATTGTGTTTCAGATGTCCTCGACGGTTGTATTCCAAGAGCAGAATGCATTGGTGCTGGTTCCATCTTTATTGGCACTTGAGAAGGACTCAAACCGACTGGAGTTGGCTTCTGAAGTTTCTCAATGGACAATTCTTCCTTTGGTGGCAGGTCTTTTGTTGGTTTTTCCTTTTTAGGTGATTTTGACTTTTTCGGCTTCTCTTTTTCTGAAATTGACTTCTCTGATTGTGTTTCAGATGCCCTCGACGGTTGTATTCCAAGAGCAGATTGCTTTGGTGCTGGTTCCATCTTTATTGGCAGTTGAGAAGGACTCAAGCCGATTGGAGTTGGTTTCTGAAGTTTTTCTATGGCAGTGTCTTCTTTTGGTGTCACTTCTTTTTTTGGTGTTTTCTTCGGATGTATTTCTTTCTTAGGTGCTTCTGGGACATCTTTTACTAAGATCGGCCTCAGTGGTTGTGATTCTGACGGTTCTGCGCACTCTTGTGAAGTTAATCCCAATGGAGTTGGCTTCTGAAGTCTTTCTTTACAGGGTTCTTCAGTAGATGGTAGGTCTTTTGTTGGTTTTTCCTTTTTAGGTGATTTTGACTTTTTCGGCTTCTCTTTTTCTGAAATTGGTTTCGCTGATTGTGTTTCAGATGTCCTCGACGGTTGTATTCCAAGAGCAGAATGCATTGGTGCTGGTTCCATCTTTATTGGCACTTGAGAAGGACTCAAACCGACTGGAGTTGGCTTCTGAAGTTTCTCAATGGACAATTCTTCCTTTGGTGGCAGGTCTTTTGTTGGTTTTTCCTTTTTAGGTGATTTTGACTTTTTCGGCTTCTCTTTTTCTGAAATTGACTTCTCTGATTGTGTTTCAGATGCCCTCGACGGTTGTATTCCAAGAGCAGATTGCTTTGGTGCTGGTTCCATCTTTATTGGCAGTTGAGAAGGACTCAAGCCGATTGGAGTTGGTTTCTGAAGTTTTTCTATGGCAATGTCTTCTTTTGGTGTCACTTCTTTTTTTGGTGTTTTCTTCGGATGTATTTCTTTCTTAGGTGCTTCTGGGACATCTTTTACTAAGATCGGCCTCAGTGGCTGTGATTCTGACGGTTCTGCGCACTCTTGTGAAGTTAATCCCAATGGAGTGGGCTTCTGAAGTATTTCTTTACAGGGTTCCTCAGTAGGTGGCAGGTCTTTTGTTGGTTTTTCCTTTTTAGGTGATTTTGACTTTTTCGGCTTCTGTTTTTCTGAAATTGGCTTCGCTGATTGTGTTTCAGATGTCCTCGACGGTTGTATTCCAAGAGCAGAATGCATTGGTGCTGGTTCCATCTTTATTGGCACTTGAGAAGGACTCAAACCGACTGGAGTTGGCTTCTGAAGTTTCTCAATGGACAATTCTTCCTTTGGTGCCAGGTCCTTTGTTGGTTTTTCCTTTTTAGGTGATTTTGACTTTTTCGGCTTCTCTATTTCTAAAATTGGCTTCGATGGTTGTATTTCAGATGCCCTCGACGGTTGTATTCCAAGAGCAGATTGCTTTGGTGCTGGTTCCATCTTTATTGGCAGTTGAGAAGGACTCAAGCCGATTGGAGTTGGTTTCTGAAGTTTTTCTACGGCAGTGCCTTCTTTTGGTGTCACTTCTTTTTTTGGTGTTTTCTTCGGATGTATTTCTTTCTTAGGTGCTTCTGGGACATCTTTTACTAAGATCGGCCTCAGTGGTTGTGATTCTGACGGTTCTGCGCACTCTTGTGAAGTTAATCCCAATGGAGTTGGCTTCTGAAGTCTTTCATTACAGGGTTCTTCAGTAGATGGTAGGTCTTTTGTTGGTTTTTCCTTTTTAGGTGATTTTGACTTTTTCGGCTTCTCTTTTTCTGAAATTGGTTTCGCTGATTGTGTTTCAGATGTCCTCGACGGTTGTATTCCAAGAGCAGAATGCATTGGTGCTGGTTCTATCTTTATTGGCACTTGAGAAGGACTCAAACCGACTGGAGTTGGCTTCTGAAGTTTCTCAATGGACAATTCTTCCTTTGGTGGCAGGTCTTTTGTTGGTTTTTCCTTTTTAGGTGATTTTGACTTTTTCGGCTTCTCTTTTTCTGAAATTGACTTCTCTGATTGTGTTTCAGATGCCCTCGACGGTTGTATTCCAAGAGTAGATTGCTTTGGTGCTGGTTCCATTTTTATTGGCAGTTGAGAAGGACTCAAGCCAATTGGAGTTGGTTTCTGAAGTTTTTCTATGGCAGTGTCTTCTTTTGGTGTCACTTCTTTTTTTGGTGTTTTCTTCGGATGTATTTCTTTCTTAGGTGCTTCTGGGACATCTTTTACTAAGATCGGCGTCAGTGGTTGTGATTCTGACGGTTCTGCGCACTCTTGTGAAGTTAATCCCAATGGAGTTGGCTTCTGAAGTCTTTCTTTACAGGGTTCTTCAGTAGATGGTAGGTGTTTTGTTGGTTTTTCCTTTTTAGGTGATTTTGACTTTTTCGGCTTCTCTTTTTCTGAAATTGGCTTCGCTGATTGTGTTTCAGATGTCCTCGACGGTTGTATTCCAAGAGCAGAATGCATTGGTGCTGGTTCCATCTTTATTGGCACTTGAGAAGGACTCAAACCGACTGGAGTTGGCTTCTGAAGTTTCTCAATGGACAATTCTTCCTTTGGTGCCAGGTCTTTTGTTGGTTTATCCTTTTTAGGTGATTTTGACTTTTTCGGCTTCTCTTTTTCTAAAATTGGCTTCGATGGTTGTGTTTCAGATGCCCTCGACGGTTGTATTCCAAGAGCAGATTGCTTTGGTGCTGGTTCCATCTTTATTGGCAGTTGAGAAGGACTCAAGCCGATTGGAGTTGGTTTCTGAAGTTTTTCTACGGCAGTGTCTTCTTTTGGTGTCACTTCTTTTTTTGGTGTTTTCTTCGGATGTATTTCTTTCTTAGGTGCTTCTGGGACATCTTTTAGTAATATCGGCCACTGTGGTTGTGATTCTGAAGGTTCTGGGCACTCTTGTGAAGTTAATCCCAATGGAGTTGGCTTCTGAAGTCTTTCTTTACAGGGTTCTTCAATAAGTGGCAGGTCTTTTGTTGGTTTTTCCTTTTTAGGTGATTTTGACTTTTTCGGCTTCTCTTTTTCTGAAATTGGCTTCGCTGATTGTGTTTCAGATGTCCTCGACGGTTGTATTCCAAGAGCAGAATGCATTGGTGCTGGTTCCGCCTTTATTTGTGTACTTGAGAAGGACTCAAACCCAACTGGAGTTGGCTTCTTAAGTTGTCTCAATGGGCAATTCTTCCTTTAGTGTCAGGTCTTTTGTTGGTTTTTCCTTTTTAGGTGATTTTGAACTTTTTGCGGCTATCTGTGTTTCTGAAATTGGCATCGCTGGATTGTATTTCAGATGCTCTCGATGGTTGTATTCCAAGAGCAGATTGTTTTGGTGCTGGTTCCATCTTTATTGGCAGTTGAGAAGGACTCAAGCCGATTGGAGTTGGTTTCTGAAGTTTTTCTACGGCAGTGCCTTCTTTTGGTGTCACTTCCTTTTTTGGTGTTTTCTTAGGATGTATTTCTTTCTTAGGTGCTTCTGGAACATCTTTTACTAAGATCGGCCTCGGTGGTTGTAATTCTGACGGTTCTGCGCACTCTTGTGCAGCCAATCCCAATGGTGTTGGTTTCTGAAGTCTTTCTTTACAGGGTTCTTCAGTAGGTGGCAGGTCTTTTATCGGTTTTTCCGTTTTAGGTGATTTTACCTTTTTCGGCTTCTCCTTTTCTGAAATTGGCTTCGATGGTTGTGTTTCAGATGCCCTCGACGGTTGTATTCCAAGAGCAGATTGCTTTCGGTGCTGGTTCCATCTTTATTGGCAGTTGAGGACTCAAACCGACTGGAGTTGGCTTCTGAAGTTTTTCTATGTCAGTGTCTTCTCTTGGTGTCACTTCTTTTTTTGGTGTCTTCTTAGGATGTATTTCTTTCTTAGGTGCTTCTGGGACATCTTTTACTAACATCGGCCTCGTTGGTTGTGATTCTGACGGTTCTGCGCACTCTTGTGCAGCCAATCCCAATGGAGTTGGTTTCTGAAGTCTCTCTTTACAGGGTTCTTCAGTAGGTGGCAGGTCTTTTATTGGTTTTTCCTTTTTAGGTGATTTTACCTTTTTCGGCTTCTCTTTTTCTGAAATTGGCTTCGCTGATTGTTGTTCAGATGCCCTCGACGGTTGTATTCCAAGAGCAGATTGCTTTGGTGCCGGTTCCATCTTTATTGGCAGTTGAGAAGGACTCAAGCCGATTGGAGTTGGTTTCTGAAGTTTTTCTATGGCAGTGTCTTCTTTTCGTGTCACTTCTTTTTTTAGTGTTTTCTTAGGATGTATTTCTTTTTTAGGTGCGTCTGGGACATCCTTTACTAAGATCGGCCTCGTTGGTTGTAATTCTGACGGTTCTGCGCACTCTTGTGCAGCCAATCCCAATGGAGTTGGTTTCCGAAGTCTTTCTTTACAGGGTTCTTCAGTAGGAGGCAGGTCTTTTGTTGGTTTATCCTTTTTAAGTGATTTCGACTTTTTCGGCTTCTCTATTTCTAAAATTGGCTTCGATGGTTGTGTTTCAGATGCCCTCGACGGTTGTATTCCAAGAGCAGATTGCTTTGGTGCTGGTTCCATCTTTATTGGCAGTTGAGAAGGACTCAAGCCGACTGGAGTTGGCTTCTGAAGTTTTTCTACGGCAGTGTCTTCTCTTGGTGTCACTTCTTTTTTTGGTGTTTTCTTAGGATGTATTTCTTTCTTAGGTGCTTCTGGGACATCTTTAACTAACATCGGCCTCGGTGGTTGTGATTCTGACGGTTCTGCGCACTCTTGTGAAATTAATCCCAATGGAGTTGGCTTCTGAAGTCTTTCTTTACAGGGTTCTTCAGTAGATGGTAGGTCTTTTGTTGGTTTTTCCTTTTTAGGTGATTTTGACTTTTTCGGCTTCTCTTTTTCTGAAATTGGCTTCGCTGATTGTGTTTCAGATGTCCTCGACGGTTGTATTCCAAGAGCAGAATGCATTGGTGCCGGTTCCATCTTTATTGGCAGTTGAGAAGGACTCAAGCCGATTGGAGTTGGTTTCTGAAGTTTCTCAATGGACAATTCTTCCTTTGGTGCCAGGTCTTTTGTTGGTTTTTCCTTTTTAGGTGATTTTGACTTTTTCAGCTTCTCTTTTTCTGAAATTGGCTTCGCTGATTGTGTTTCAGATGTCCTCGACGGTTGTATTCCAAGAGCAGAATGCATTGGTGCCGGTTCCATCTTTATTGGCAGTTGAGAAGAACTCAAGCCGATTGGAGTTGGTTTCTGAAGTTTTTCTATGGCAGTGTCTTCTTTTGGTGTCACTTCTTTTTTTGGTGTTTTCTTAGGATGTATTTCTTTCTTAGGTGCGTCTGGGACATCTTTTACTAACACCGGCCTCGGTGGTTGTGATTCTGACGGTTCTGCGCACTCTTGTGAAGCCAATCCCAAAGGAGTTGGTTTCCGAAGTTTTTCTTTACAGGGTTCTTCAGTAGGTGGCAGGTCTTTTATTGGTTTTTCCTTTTTAGGTGATTTTGATTTTTTCGGCTTCTCCTTTTTTGAAATTGGCTTCGATGGTTGTGTTTCAGATGTCCTCGACGGTTGTATTCCAAGAGCAGAATGTTTCGGTGCTGGTTCCATCTTTATTGGCAGTTGAGAAGGACTCAAGCCGACTGGAGTTGGCTTCTGAAGTTTCTCAATGGAAAATTCTTCCTTTGGTGCCAGGTCTTTTGTTGGTTTATCTTTTTTAGGTGATTTTGACTTTTTCGGCTTCTCTATTTCTAAAATTGGCTTCGATGGTTGTGTTTCAGATGCCCTCGACGGTTGTATTCCAAGAGCAGATTGCTTTGGTGCTGGTTCCATCTTTATTGGCAGTTGAGGACTCAAGCCGACTGGAGTTGGCTTCTGAAGTTTTTCTACGGCAGTGTCTTCTCTTGGTGTCACTTCTTTTTTTGGTGTTTTCTTAGGATGTATTTCTTTCTTAGGTGCTTCTGGGACATCTTTAACTAACATCGGCCTCGGTGGTTGTGATTCTGACGGTTCTGCGCACTCTTGTGAAGTTAATCCCAATGGAGTTGGCTTCTGAAGTCTTTCTTTACAGGGTTCTTCAGTAGGTGGCACATCTTTTATTGGTTTTTCCTTTTTAGGTGATTTTACCTTTTTCGGCTTCTCCTTTTCTGAAATTGGCTTCGATGGTTGTGTTTCAGATGTCTTCGACGGTTGTATTCCAAGAGCAGAATGTTTCGGTGCTGGTTCCATCTTTATTGGCAGTTGAGAAGGACTCAAGCCGACTGGAGTTGGCTTCTGAAGTTTCTCAATGGAAAATTCTTCCTTTGGTGCCAGGTCTTTTGTTGGTTTATCCTTTTTAGGTGATTTTGACTTTTTCGGCTTCTCTATTTCTAAAATTGGCTTCGATGGTTGTGTTTCAGATGCCCTCGACGGTTGTATTCCAAGAGCAGATTGCTTTGATGCCGGTTCCATCTTTATTGGCAGTTGAGAAGGACTCAAGCCGATTGGAGTTGGTTTCTGAAGTTTTTCTACGGCAGTGTCTTTTCTTGGTGTCACTTCTTTTTTTGGTGTTTTCTTAGGATGTATTTCTTTCTTAGGTGCTTCTGGGACATCTTTAACTAACATCGGCCTCGGTGGTTGTGATTCTGACGGTTCTGCGCACTCTTGTGCAGCGAGTCCCAATGGAGTTGGTTTCCGAAGTCTTTCTTTACAGGGTTCTTCAGTAGGTGGCACGTCTTTTATTGGTTTTTCCTTTTTAGGTAATTTTGATTTTTTTTGCTTCTCTATTTCTAACATTGGCTTCGATGGTTGTGTTTCAGATGCCCTCGACGGTTGTATTCCAAGAGCAGATTGCTTTGGTGCTGGTTTCATCCTTATTGGCAGTTGAGAAGGACTCAATCCGATTGGAGTTGGTTTCTGAAGTTTTTCTATGGCAGTGTCTTCTTTTGGTGTCGCTTCTTTTTTTGGTGTTTTCTTAGGATGTATTTCTTTCTTAGGTGCTTCTGTGACATCTTTTACTAAGATCGGCCTCGGTGGTAGTGATTCTGACGGTTCTGCGCACTCTTGTGAAGTTAATCCCAATGGAGTTGGCTTCTGAAGTCTTTCTTTACAGGGTTCTTCAGTAGGTGGCAGGTCTTTTGTTGATTTTTCCTTTTTGGGTGATTTTGACTTTTTCGGCTTCTCTTTTTCTGAAATTGGCTTCGCTGATTGTGTTTCAGATGTCCTCGACGGTTGTATTCCAAGAGCAGATTGTTTCGGTGCTGGTTCCATCTTTAATGGCAGTTGAGAAGGACTCAAGCCGACTGGAGTTGGTTTCTGAAGTTTCTCAACAGACAATTCTTCCTTTGGTGCCAGGTCTTTTGTTGGTTTTTCCTTTTTAGGCGATTTTGACTTTTTCGGCTTTTCTTTTTCTGAATTTGGCTTCGCTGATCGTGTTTCAGATGTCCTCGACGGTTGTATTCCAAGAGCAGAATGTTGTGGTGCTGGTTCCATCTTTATTGGCAGTTGAGGACTCAAACCGACTGGAGTTGGCTTCTGAAGTTTTTCTATGGCAGTGTCTTCTTTTGGTGTCACTTTTTCTTTTGGTGTTTTCTTAGGATGTATTTCTTTCTTAGGTGCTTCTGGGACATCTTTTACTACCACCGGCCTCGGTGGTTGTGATTCTGACGGTTCTGCGCACTCTTGTGAAGCCAATCCCAAAGGAGTTGGTTTCCGAAGTTTTTCTTTACAGGGTTCTTCAGTAGGTGGCACGTCTTGAATTGGTTTTTCCTTGTTAGGTAATTTTACCTTTTTCGGCTTCTCCTTTTCTGAAATTGGCTTCGATGGTTGTGATTCAGATGCCCTCGACGGTTGTATTCCAGGAGCAGATTGGGTCGGTGCTGGTTCTGCCTTTATTTGTGTCTTAGAAGCACTCAAGCCCAATGGTGTAGGTTTCTGAAGTTGTTCTTTGGATGCTTCTTCTTTTAGTGTCAGGTCTTTTGTTGGTTTTTCCTTTATAGGTTTTTTCAATTTTTGCGGATATTGTGATTCTGACGGTTCCGGGATCTTTTTTGATGCCTTCGATGGTTGTATTCCAAGAGCAGATTGTTTCGGTGCTGGTTCCATCTTTAGAGGCAGTTGAGAAGGACTCAATCCGATTGGAGTTGGTTTCTGAAGTTTTTCTATGGCAGTGTCTTCTTTTGGTGTCACTTCTTTTTTTGGTGTTTTCTTTGGATGTATTTCTTTCTTAGGTGCTTCTAGGACATCTTTTACAAACATCGGCCTCGGTGGTTGTGATTCTGACGGTTCTGCGCACTCTTGTGAAGCCAATCCCAATGGAGTTGGTTTCCGAAGTCTTTCTTTACAGGGTTCTTCAGTAGGTGGCAGGTCTTTTGTTGGTTTTTCCTTTTTAGGTGATTTTGACTTTTTCGGCTTCTCTTTTTCGGAAATTGGCTTCGATGGTTGTGTTTCAGATGCCCTCGACGGTTGTATTCCAAGAGCAGATTGTTTCGGTGCTGGTTCCATCTTTAGTGGCAGTTGAGAAGGACTCAATCCGATTGGAGTTGGTTTCTGAAGTTTTTCTATGGCAGTGTCTTCTTTTGGTGTCACTTCTTTTTTTGGTGATTTCCTAGGATGTATTTCTTTCTTAGGTGCTGCTGGGACATCTTTTGCTAACAACGGCCTCTGTGGTTGTGATTCTGACGGTTCTGCGCACTCTTGTGAAGTTAATCCCAATGGAGTTGGCTTCTGAAGTCTTTCTTTACAGGGTTCTTCAGTAGGTGGCAGGTCTTTTGTTGGTTTTTCCTTTTTAGGTGATTTTGACTTTTTCGGCTTCTCTATTTCGGAAATTGGCTTCGCTAATTGTGTTTCAGATGTCCTCGACGGTTGTATTCCAAGAGCAGAATGTTTCGGTGCTGGTTCCATCTTTATTGGCAGTTGAGAAGGACTCAAGCCGACTGGAGTTGGCTTCTGAAGTTTCTCAATGGAAAATTCTTCCTTTGGTGCCAGGTCTTTTGTTGGTTTATCCTTTTTAGGTGATTTTGACTTTTTCGGCTTCTCTATTTCTAAAATTGGCTTCGATGGTTGTGTTTCAGATGCCCTCGACGGTTGTATTCCAAGAGCAGATTGCTTTGATGCCGGTTCCATCTTTATTGGCAGTTGAGAAGGACTCAAGCCGATTGGAGTTGGTTTCTGAAGTTTTTCTGCGGCAGTGTCTTTTCTTGGTGTCACTTCTTTTTTTGGTGTTTTCTTAGGATGTATTTCTTTCTTAGGTGCTTCTGGGACATCTTTAACTAACATCGGCCTCGGTGGTTGTGATTCTGACGGTTCTGCGCACTCTTGTGCAGCGAGTCCCAATGGAGTTGGTTTCCGAAGTCTTTCTTTACAGGGTTCTTCAGTAGGTGGCACGTCTTTTATTGGTTTTTCCTTTTTGGGTGATTTTGACTTTTTCGGCTTCTCTTTTTCTGAAATTGGCTTCGCTGATTGTGTTTCAGATGTCCTCGACGGTTGTATTCCAAGAGCAGATTGTTTCGGTGCTGGTTCCATCTTTAATGGCAGTTGAGAAGGACTCAAGCCGACTGGAGTTGGTTTCTGAAGTTTCTCAACAGACAATTCTTCCTTTGGTGCCAGGTCTTTTGTTGGTTTTTCCTTTTTAGGCGATTTTGACTTTTTCGGCTTTTCTTTTTCTGAATTTGGCTTCGCTGATCGTGTTTCAGATGTCCTCGACGGTTGTATTCCAAGAGCAGAATGTTGTGGTGCTGGTTCCATCTTTATTGGCAGTTGAGGACTCAAACCGACTGGAGTTGGCTTCTGAAGTTTTTCTATGGCAGTGTCTTCTTTTGGTGTCACTTTTTCTTTTGGTGTTTTCTTAGGATATATTTCTTTCTTAGGTGCTTCTGGGACATCTTTTACTAACACCGGCCTCGGTGGTTGTGATTCTGACGGTTCTGCGCACTCTTGTGAAGCCAATCCCAAAGGAGTTGGTTTCCGAAGTTTTTCTTTACAGGGTTCTTCAGTAGGTGGCACGTCTTGAATTGGTTTTTCCTTGTTAGGTAATTTTACCTTTTTCGGCTTCTCCTTTTCTGAAATTGGCTTCGATGGTTGTGATTCAGATGCCCTCGACGGTTGTATTCCAAGAGCAGATTGGGTCAGTGCTGGTTCTGCCTTTATTTGTGTCTTAGAAGCACTCAAGCCCAATGGTGTAGGTTTCTGAAGTTGTTCTTTGGATGCTTCTTCTTTTAGTGTCAGGTCTTTTGTTGGTTTTTCCTTTATAGGTTTTTTCAATTTTTGCGGATATTGTGATTCTGACGATTCCGGGATCTTTTTTGATGCCTTCGATGGTTGTATTCCAAGAGCAGATTGTTTCGGTGCTGGTTCCATCTTTAGTGGCAGTTGAGAAGGACTCAATCCGATTGGAGTTGGTTTCTGAAGTTTTTCTATGGCAGTGTCTTCTTTTGGTGTCACTTCTTTTTTTGGTGTTTTCTTTGGATGTATTTCTTTCTTAGGTGCTTCTAGGACATCTTTTACAAACATCGGCCTCGGTGGTTGTGATTCTGACGGTTCTGCGCACTCTTGTGCAGCCAATCCCAATGGAGTTGGTTTCTGAAGTCTTTCTTTACAGGGTTCTTCAGTAGGTGGCAGGTCTTTTGTTGGTTTTTCCTTTTTAGGTTTTTTCAATTTTTGCGGATATTGTGATTCTGACGGTTCCGGGATCTTTTTTGATGCCTTTGATGGTTGTATTCCAAGAGCAGAATGTTGTGGTGCTGGTTCCATCTTTATTGGCAGTTGAGAAGGACTCAAGCCGATTGGAGTTGGTTTCTGAAGTTTTTCTATGGCAGTGTCTTCTTTTGGTGTCACTTCTTTTTTTGGTGTTTTCTTAGGATGTATTTCTTTCTTAGGTGCGTCTGGGACATCTTTTACTAACACCGGCCTCGGTGGTTGTGATTCTGACGGTTCTGCGCACTCTTGTGAAGCCAATCCCAAAGGAGTTGGTTTCCGAAGTTTTTCTTTACAGGGTTCTTCAGTAGGTGGCAGGTCTTTTGTTGGTTTTTCCTTTTTAGGTGATTTTGACTTTTTCGGCTTCTCTTTTTCGGAAATTGGCTTCGATGGTTGTGTTTCAGATGCCCTCGACGGTTGTATTCCAAGAGCAGATTGTTTCGGTGCTGGTTCCATCTTTAGTGGCAGTTGAGAAGGACTCAATCCGATTGGAGTTGGTTTCTGAAGTTTTTCTATGGCAGTGTCTTCTTTTGGTGTCACTTCTTTTTTTGGTGATTTCCTAGGATGTATTTCTTTCTTAGGTGCTTCTGGGACATCTTTTGCTAACAACGGCCTCTGTGGTTGTGATTCTGACGGTTCTGCGCACTCTTGTGAAGTTAATCCCAATGGAGTTGGCTTCTGAAGTCTTTCTTTACAGGATTCTTCAGTAGATGGCAGGTCTTCTGTTGGTTTTTCCTTTTTAGGTGATTTTGACTTCTTCGGCTTCTCTATTTCGGAAATTGGCTTCGCTGATTGTGTTTCAGATGTCCTCGACGGTTGTATTCCAAGAGCAGATTGTTTCGGTGCTGGTTCCATCTTTAATGGCAGTTGAGAAGGACTCAAGCCGACTGGAGTTGGTTTCTGAAGTTTCTCAAAGGACAATTCTTGCTTTGGTGCCAGGTCTTTTGTTGGTTTTTCCTTTTTAGGTGATTTTGACTTTTTCGGCTTCTCTTTTTTTGAAATTGGCTTCGCTGATTGTGTTTCAGATGTCCTCGACGGTTGTATTCCAAGAGCAGAATGTTGTGGTGCTGGTTCCATCTTTATTGGCAGTTGAGGACTCAAACCGACTGGAGTTGGCTTCTGAAGTTTTTCTATGGCAGTGTCTTCTTTTGGTCTCACTTCTTTTTTTGGTGTTTTCTTAGGATGTATTTCTTTTTTAGGTGCTTCTGGGACATCTTTTACTAACATCGGCCTCGGTGGTTGCGATTCTGACGGTTCTGCGCACTCTTGTGAAGTCAATCCCAATGGAGTTGGTTTCCGAAGTCTTTCTTTACAGGGTTCTTCAGTAGGTGGCAGGTCTTTTGTTGGTTTTTCCTTTTTAGGTGATTTTGACTTTTTCGGCTTCTCTTTTTCGGAAATTGGCTTCGATGGTTGTGTTTCAGATGCCCTCGACGGTTGTATTCCAAGAGCAGATTGTTTTGGTGCTGGCTCCATCTTTATTGGCAATTGAGAAGGACTCAAACCCACTGGAGTTGGTTTCTGAAGTTTTTCTATGGCAGTGTCTTCTTTTGGTGTCACTTCTTTTTTTGGTGTTTTCTTAGGATGTATTTCTTTCTTAGGTGCGTCTGGGACATCTTTTACTAACACCGGCCTCGGTGGTTGTGATTCTGACGGTTCTGCGCACTCTTGTGAAGCCAATCCCAAAGGAGTTGGTTTCCGAAGTTTTTCTTTACAGGGTTCTTCAGTAGGTGGCAGGTCTTTTGTTGGTTTTTCCTTTTTAGGTGATTTTGACTTTTTCGGCTTCTCTTTTTCGGAAATTGGCTTCGATGGTTGTGTTTCAGATGCCCTCGACGGTTGTATTCCAAGAGCAGATTGTTTCGGTGCTGGTTCCATCTTTAGTGGCAGTTGAGAAGGACTCAATCCGATTGGAGTTGGTTTCTGAAGTTTTTCTATGGCAGTGTCTTCTTTTGGTGTCACTTCTTTTTTTGGTGATTTCCTAGGATGTATTTCTTTCTTAGGTGCTTCTGGGACATCTTTTGCTAACAACGGCCTCTGTGGTTGTGATTCTGACGGTTCTGCGCACTCTTGTGAAGTTAATCCCAATGGAGTTGGCTTCTGAAGTCTTTCTTTACAGGATTCTTCAGTAGGTGGCAGGTCTTTTGTTGGTTTTTCCTTTTTAGGTGATTTTGACTTTTTCGGCTTCTCTATTTCGGAAATTGGCTTCGCTGATTGTGTTTCAGATGTCCTCGACGGTTGTATTCCAAGAGCAGATTGTTTCGGTGCTGGTTCCATCTTTAATGGCAGTTGAGAAGGACTCAAACCCACTGGAGTTGGTTTCTGAAGTTTTTCTATGGCAGGGTCGTCTTTTGGAATCAATTCTTTTTTTGGTGTTTCCTTAAGATGTATTTCTTTCTTAGGTGCTTCAGGGACATCTTTTACTAACACCGGCCTCGGTGGTTGTGAATCTGGCGGTTCTGCGTACTCTTGTGAAGCCAATCCCAATGGAGTTGGCTTCTGAAGTCTTTCTTTACAGGGTTCTTCAGTTGGTGGCAGGTCTTTTGTTGGTTTTTCCTTTTTAGGTGATTTTGACTTTTTCGGCTTCTCTTTTTCGGAAATTGGCTTCGCTGATTGTGTTTCAGATGTCCTCGACGGTTGTATTCCAAGAGCAGATTGTTTCGGTGCTGGTTCCATCTTTAATGGCAGTTGAGAAGGACTCAAACCCACTGGAGTTGGTTTCTGAAGTTTTTCTATGGCAGGGTCGTCTTTTGGAATCAATTCTTTTTTTGGTGTTTCCTTAAGATGTATTTCTTTCTTAGGTGCTTCAGGGACATCTTTTACTAACATCGGCCTCGGTGGTTGCGATTCTGACGGTTCTACGCACTCTTGTGCAGCCAATCCCAATGGAGTGGGCTTCTGAAGTCTTTCTTTACAGTCTTCTTCCGTAGGTGGCAGGTCTTTTGTTGGTTTTTCCTTTTTAGGTGATTTTGACTTTTTCGGCTCCTCTTTTTCTGAAATTGGCTTCGATGGTTGTGTTTCAGATGCCCTCGACGGTTGTATTCCAAGAGCAGATTGTTTTGGTGCTGGCTCCATCTTTATTGGCAGTTGAGAAGGACTCAAGCCAATTGGAGTTGGCTTCTGAAGCTTTTCAATGGACTGTCCTTCTGGTGCCAGGTCTTTTGTTGGTATTTCCTTTTCTTTTTCTGAAATTGGCTTCGATGGTTGTGTTTCAGATGCTTTCGACGGTTGTATTCCAAGAGCAGATTGCATCGGTGCCGGCTCCATCTTTATTGGCAATTGAGAAGGACTCAAACCCACTGGAGTTGGTTTCTGAAGTTGTTCAATGGCAGGGTCTTCTTTTGGTGTCACTTCTTTTTGTGGTGTTTCCTTAGGATGAATTTCTTTCTTAGGTGCTTCTGGGACATCTTTTACAAGCATCGGCCTCGGTGGTTGTGATTCTGACGGTTCTGCGCACTCTTGTGAAACCAATCCCAAAGGAGTTGGCTTCTGAAGTCTTTCTTTACAGTCTTCTTCAGTAGGTGGCAGTTCTTTTGTGGGCGTTTCCAATTTAGGTGTTTTTGCTTTTTTCGGCTTCTCTTTTTCTGAAATTGGCTTCAATGGTTGTGGTTCAGAAGCCCTAGACGGTTGTATTCCAAGAGCAGATTGCTTTGGTGCTGGTTCCATCTTAATTGGTGCCTTACGACTCAAGCCCACTGGAGTTGGCTTCTGAAGCTTCTCGATGGACTGTTCTTCTTTTGGTACCAGGTCTTTTGTTGGTTTTTCCTTCTTAGGTTTTTCTAATTTTTGCGGATATTGTGATTCTGACGGTTCCGGAATCTCTTTTGATGCCTTCGATGGTTGTATTCCAAGAGCAGATTGTTTCGGTGTTGGTTCCATCTTTTTTGGCAGTTGAGAAGGACTCAAGCCGATTGCAGTTGGTTTCTGAAGTTTTTCTATGACAGGGTCTTCTTTTGGTGTAACTTCTTTTTTTGGTGTTTCCTTAGGATGAATTTCTTTCTTAGGTGCTTCTGGGACATCTTTTACAAACATCGGCCTCGGTGGTTGTGATTCTGACGGTTCTGCGCACTCTTGTGAAGCCAATCCCAAAGGAGTTGGCTTCTGAAGTCTTTCTTTACAGTCTTCTTCCGTAGGTGGCAGGTCTTTTGTGGGTTTTTCCTTTTTAGGTGATTTTGACTTTTTCGGCTCCTCGTTTTCTGAAATTGGCTTCGATGGTTGTGTTTCAGATGCCCTCGAAGGTTGCATTCCAAGAGCAGATTGCTTTGCTGCTGGTTCCTTCTTAATTGGTGCCTTACGACTCAAGCCCACTGGAGTCGGCTTCTGAAGCTTCTCGATGGACTGTTCTTCTTTTGGTACCAGGTCTTTTGTTGGTTTTTCCTTCTTAGGTTTTTCTAATTTTGGCGGATATTGTGATTCTGACGGTTCCGGAATCTTTTTTGATGCCTTCGATGGTTGTATTCCAAGAGCAGATTGTTTCGGTGTTGGTTCCATCTTTTTTGGCAGTTGAGAAGGACTCAAGCCGATTGCAGTTGGTTTCTGAAGTTTTTCTATGACAGGGTCTTCTTTTGGTGTAACTTCTTTTTTTGGTGTTTCCTTAGGATGAATTTCTTTCTTAGGTGCTTCTGGGACATCTTTTACAAACATCGGCCTCGGTGGTTGTGATTCTGACGGTTCTGCGCACTCTTGTGAAACCAATCCCAATGGAGTTGGCTTCTGAAGTCTTTCTTTACAGTCTTCTTCCGTAGGTGGCAGGTCTTTTGTGGGTTTTTCCTTTTTAGGTGATTTTGACTTTTTGGGCTTCTCTTTTTCTGGAATTGGCTTCGATGGTTGTGTTTCAGATGCCCTCGACGGCTGTATTCCAAGAGCAGATTGCTTTGCTGCTGGTTCCATCTTAATTGGTGCCTTACGACTCAAGCCCACTGGAGTCGGCTTCTGAAGCTTCTCGATGGACTGTTCTTCTTTTGGTACCAGGTCTTTTGTTGGTTTTTCCTTCTTAGGTTTTTCTAATTTTTGCGGATATTGTGATTCTGACGGTTCCGGAATCTCTTTTGATGCCTTTGATGGTTGTATTCCAAGAGCAGATTGTTTCGGTGTTGGTTCCATCTTTTTTGGCAGTTGAGAAGGACTCAAGCCAGTTGCAGTTGGTTTCTGAAGTTTTTCTAAGGCAGTGCCTTCTTTTGGTGTCACTTCTTTTTTTGGTGTTTCCTTAGGATGAATTTCTTTCTTCGGTGCTTCTGGGACATCTTTTACTAACATCGGCCTGGGTGGTTGCGATTCTGACGGTTCTACGCACTCTTGTGCAGCCAATCCCAATGGAGTTGGCTTCTGAAGTCTTTCTTTACAGTCTTCTTCCGTAGGCGGCAGGTCTTTTGTTGGTTTTTCCTTTTTAGGTGATTTTAACTTTTTCGGCTTCTCTTTTTCTGAAATAGGTTTCGGTGGTTGTGTTTCTGACGGTACTAAACTCTTTTGTGATGCCTTCGACGGGGGTTCTTCTGGGATCTTTTGAGAAGGCTTCTGAAGTTTTTCCTTAGATGTTTCTTCTTTCGATGGTAGTTTTTGTATTGATGGTGCTTTTTGGGGTATGTCTTCCTTAGGAATTTCAGTGTGCTCACAAGAGCAATCAACCACAAGTTGATTTTGTTTGGTTTGAGACTGTATTTTAAGCTTTTCCGCCGATGGATGTATTTCCATGGTAAATGGCTTCAAATGTTCTTGTTTCGATGATGCTTTTGTCTCTACCATCTGTTCAAGAGTCGTTTGCGTTGATGAATCTGTTTTTGTTAACTTTTTTGGTGGTGTTTCTATTGGTGATGACTTCTTATAAGATTTTTCGAATGACGTTTGGGAGGAGACCGCTCTTCTGGTTAATTTTTTTAGCGGTGGCTTTTGGATCTGTGAATCGGGTTTTGCTAAGTCTTGGTCGATTTCTAGTAATATCGATGTTTGTGTTCCCAAAGTAGTTTGCTTTGGTGATGGTTCCTTTTTTGAAGATGGGCTCGATTTCGTGGGATATGCTTCCCCCGTGCTTTCCTTCGCAGTAATTTTCTTTATTGTAAGATCTTTTTCTTCTTTCTCTGGAGAAATTTCTATCTTACGTTTTTCACTCTTTGGCACTTGTTCACATAACGTTTGTGACGAGAAGTCCGTTTTTTTTTCTATCTTCTTTAATATTTTAGGTGTTTCCGCCTGTTGCTGTATATTCGGTGGGTCTTGGATGTGTAGACTTGGCTTCGCTGAGTCTTGTTCATTTCCGGATTCTATCGATGTTTGTATTCCCAACGAGGTTTGCTTTGTTGGTGGTTCCGTCTTTAAATGCATCCTCGTTGAACTCAATCCTAGAGGTGCTGTTTCCTTTGCGGTTTCCTTCGCTTTTATTTCCATTATTACAAGTTCTTTCTGTTTTTCCTTTTGTGATGTTTCCATAGTAGGTGCTTCACTCTTTGGCGACAGTTCGAATGACGTTTGCGATGAAAAGTCCAATTTATTTTCTTTTTTTGATCGACTGGGTACCATTGGAGGAAGTTTCTGATTGTTTTCTTTTGCTGTTTCTTCCTTTATAGATTTGACTTCACTTTGTTCGTGTTTTACTGAAATTTCTTTCTTGGATGATTTAGTATTTGACGACTGTTCAAATGACGTTTTGGATGCAAAATCCTTTTCGCTTTTATTCGTTTTTATTTCCATTGTTGGTAGTTCCTTTTGTTCTTTTTCGCCAAATTCTGTTTTGAGAGATTCTCTTGACAGTTCGAATGACTCCCTTTTTTTTAATTTTTTTAGCGGGATTTCGCGTGCTTCAGTCGGTCGCAATTCTTTTGGTGGCGCTTGAATATTTTGATGTCTTTGTGGGCTTTGCATAATTGTTTCTTGAAGATGTTCTGAGGCTTTCGATGGTTGATGATCCAAATATGGTGGTTCCATCTCTGACGGAGTCTTGGAAGGACTTGATCCCACTGTAACTGGTTTCAGAGAGATTGCTTCGGTTGATTTCTCCTCTACTAGCATTTCTCTTATTGGTACTTCGTTTTGCGAAATTTCCTTAATGTGTGCTTTCATCTTTGCCAACTGCTCACATGTTGTTTGCGTAGAAAAATCCATTGTTTCTTTATGTCTCAAACCAGTTCCTGATATTTGCATTGACGTCTCTTTTTGTCGATTCGTCTTCGGTGAATGTTCCGACTGTTCTGCGATATTTCCAGATCCCCGTGATGGTTGCGTTTCCATAGCTGACGGCTTTGGTAATATTTCTGTTCTTGGTGGTATAGTCGTTGGACCTTCCGTTGGTTCATGCTCTGGCAAAATTTTTCCTTTTTTATGTTTTTGTGATTCCACCGCTGGCTTTTGCATCGGACGCTCTTTTTGTTTTTCTCTAGGCGTTTCGTCCTTAACTAGAAGTTCCATAGTTGGATCTTTCTCTAGCTGAATTATTTTTATAGGTTGCTTCCCCAATTGTGGATCTATTGTTGGTGTTTGCAAAAGAGACTCTTTCACATTTATTTCATTCGGTAGTGATTTTTTTGTTTGTGTCTCCTTCTCTAGAAGTTCCTTCGATGGTAGTTGGTTTGATGATTGTTGCTTAACAGAGGGGTACTTTACTTGTGCGTCCTTTGCGGGTTGCTTCTTTTCTGTTGATTTCCCTGGTGGAGGTTGATTCGATTGTGGCTCTTTTGTTTGTGATTCTTTATTTAGTGTTCGCTTCCCCGATGGCTCATTTTCAGACGGTTCTTTGGGTAACCGTTCTTGCGCTGAAAGAAAGAGTGAAAGGGCCAACGCTTGTGGCATTATAGCTTGTGGCTCTTTGGCTAGTGCCCTCGTTGCTAGTGGCTCGTCTGATGGTAATTCTTTTTCTGTTGGGCTTTTAGCTTGGGGTTCTCTAGCAGCTGATTCGTTCGCAGATGGCTCCATTACTTGTTTCTCCTTTTCTTGCTTCCCTGCGGACTCTTCTGGTAGCTCTTTAGTAGTTGGTTTCTTTGCTGTTGGACCCTTCGATAGCTTTCTTGTTAAAACTGGCTTCGGTGGCGTAATTTTCGTTGAAGGCTTAATTGTTGATGATTTTTTCGATGGTTTTGGCAACACTGAAACTTGTTTTGAAAACGTTGGCTTCGATACTGGTTGTTTTATCGTTGGCGATTCTTTTCGTGATCCTCTTATAGATGGTTGGTTTCTCGGTAAACAATTCGTATCTTCTTGCTGTTTCTTAGTTGGTGCTTTATTTTTCGGTTTTATAATTAACTGCTGATTTTTCGATTCTTCATTAGTTTCATCACACATGCACAGCGTCTCTTGTATATCATCCTCAAATGGATAAAAAGGATGCTTTTTGACTGCAGCAAACTGAACTATTCGGGATTTATGTTTTATACTGCGTAAGGCACATGAATCCATCTCATCTAATTTAAAGTCAAATATATCTATATTTTCTTGAATATGTAAGGGATTACCTGACCTAGGTATGGGCACTACACCATAATCAATCTGCAAAACACACAAATTAATCTTTTTAGCACAACATTATACGCTGCCCATGACTTACTAAATAGCGCAAAACAATTTGAGACGCACTTTTTTTATGTTTTTTCATTAAACGTCGCATGCCCTGTGAGAAAAAATAAATTGGTTTATGCGACTTACGATCCGGACGACCCAATGGTGTTGAAGCTATAATGACAATGCCATTATATCGACAGAAGTCCATCATATCAGTTTGCATAAATCCCGGCCAAAACTCGATTTGATTCACGACTGGCTTGTATGCGCTGCTTTGTATAATGCGTTGCACCTGCTCCATGTTAAAGTTGGATAATCCAATACTGCGCACTAATCCAAGACTTACGAGCTCCTCCATTGCATGCCATGTGTCTACATAATCAACGTCGCTGTTAGATAAATAAAAATAAAAAATTATGCAACAACATATGTCCAAAAAATCGTATTTTATTGTTTGTTATTGTGATTAATTTTATTTATTGTTTATTATTTTAATTGCTCATTTGCAGAATACCTTTTTGAACCAAATTAATTAAATTGTCTTTCTTTGATCCGAAATCTTAAAATATTCTTTTAAAAAGTAAGCCACGTTGATAATCAGACCACAATAACTCAGTGATTGTTATTTTTAACAGAAATTTGGACACCGGTCAAAAAAAAGAACAAATATAATCAAATATTTAATCAAGTTTATGGCGACACTCGTCTATACATTCATTTGAGAAAAGTCGTTAACGTTGAAAACTTTGGCTTTTAAAACCAATGGTGATTGAATTTGAATAAGTTAAATGTATTCCTTCATAAGAAATATATGGCAATTAATTAAGCAAATACTCTCAATTTGGCTACAGTACATCGACGCTAATTAAAAGGGTTTCTCACAGCCATTGCGAAAAATTATCACAAACACTCGATCGATCGAAATGCACGATGAAAATATTTTGAGTAAGAAATTTAAACTAATACAATCAGATAATTCGATGGCTGGTATAAGGAGCATAAAAATATATGCCGCATCGTTCTTTTTTTCCTTGAAGCATATTTATAAAGCCAACTGCATTGAAGGCATTTTAAAATACTGATACTGCAAATATGTTCCACAAAATAATCAATAAATCATATTATACTTTGGTCCTTTTGACAAAGCCGTCAGGGAAAAAATATAAAAATGAAAAAGTTTTTGAAAATCAGTCACGGATTCGACAGAATTATTATTTTGTTATATTAGTAAAAACAGAAATGTAGTTCCAAAAACACCAATTCATTAAATTTTTGTGTATCAACTCTACTTTCTATATAAATCTATAATCACTTACATCGTTTCCATGCGACAACACTTTATGGGCTCAAATATGTCATCACTAACGTACTTGTAGGCGACGGGAAAATGCAATAAATAGAGATCAATATAGTCAAGGCCCAACGTTTTTAGTTGCTTTTCACAAATGCGTCGAACTTCTTTTGGATCATGATGGGTGTTCCATAGCTGTTGGTAAAAAAAACATCACAAATTTTAAGATGGCCGAATGTTAGCATGGTGGCGCATGCAACAAACCTTTGTGGACAGAAAAATTTGTGCCCTGGTAACATTGCCCAATTGAATTTGTGCCCGCAGTACTTTGCCAACTTCCTTTTCGTTTTTGAAGTAAAAAGCTGTATCAAAATGCCTATAGCCCATTTCCAAAGCATAGTGGACAGCTGTTACACATTGATAGCCGTGAAGCTGTAAGTAAATTGATATACTAAATGTTGAATTCTATTTCAAATAAGAAAACTACCTTGTAAGTACCAAAGCCCAACACGGGCATATCATAGCCGCTGCTAAGTCTAACTGTTGGCACTTCTGGTGATGGCACTTCTTGTGGCATTTCTGATGGCATTTCAGGTCGGGGATGGCGCCCCAGTATCATGGACTCTAGCATATCTTCATCATTAGCTGGTATCATAACGCGAACTTAAAATGACCGTACTTAAAATTTTGAATAAATTTAAAATGTTTTTTTTTCGAAAATTTTAAGTCTCTCGAACTTATTTGACAAAATTCATATGAACTACTAATTTAAAGATAAAACATTTTTTTGATTTATGCCGAAATTTTCATGTAAACCTTAAGATTTTCTGTTATGCCAAAATTGTCAAACTAGTGAGAAAATCTAAAATGTAAGTAAAACAAAACCAAATATCTGATCATTTTTGCAGCTTCCAATTTATTGGATATACATATTTAATAAGATACTCGCACCTTTTTATACCATATTTCTAATAGTTGTTTAGTAGACCCTAATACGCATTTTGTAATACAAAAATTGTGAATAGAACTACATTTTGCGTCTTAAGTATACCTTAAGGAAATAAAATCATATGTACCATCTAATACTCAATGGCAAAGGGATAGTATTTATGATTCTGTCCTTTAATTAGATTGAATGGCACCAGACGGACACCAGTGTTGAAACCATCAAGAACAGCACACTCTTCGGCGGTCAGCTCAAAATCAAAGATATTAAAGTTCTCGGTTATACGCTCAATATTAGATGACTTCGGTATGGGTATAACACCAAGTTCCACCTGTAATCAGATTTTTTAGAAGACTGCAAACATTTCATATTTCACTAGAATAACATACTAAGAAACGAAGCACTATTTGCGCCGGGGTTTTGCCATATTTGTCAGCAATGGCCTTAGTTTTAGGCGAGTAAATAAAATCCGGCGTTTGTTCCTTTGGATTAGGACGTCCTAGCGGTGAGTAGGCGGTCAGAGTTATTCCATGCTTTTTGCATAAAGCTGTTAATGGCTTTTGGCTAAGAGCCGGCGAACACTCCACTTGATTATTAACCGGCTTAATCTCACAATTATCTAGCACGCGCTTTAGCTGTTCACTATTAAAGTTAGACACGCCTATGCTGCGTACCAAGCCCAGTTTCACCAACTTTTCCATAGCCTTGTAAGTGTCCAAGTAGTCAACATCACTTAGCTGCAATGTGCCATTTTCATCCTTTGGCAGTAGAGTCTCTTCGTTAACATACTTATAGCCCACCGGAATGTGCATTAGATATAGATCAATGTAGTTCAGACCAAAGTTTGCCAGTTGCTTTCGGCAAGCACCTTCCACGCGCTCCGGTTCATGATGAATGTTCCAAAGCTGTTAAACAGACATATATATTATATATATATTCTTACATGATTATATTATTATGTATTATTAATTCGACGATGGCTACTCAGAGTTACCTTATATCTAATAAAACTTGCTAGGAAAGTCATTAAAGATTTAGCGCTTCGCACTTTGGATTAACAATTTACAATTTTTATAGACTTTAAAAACTTGTCTTTAAGGTTCCTATAAACTGCATTTATTAGTTCTATATTTACCTTGGTCACCAGAAAAATATCTTCACGTTTGACCACACCCTCGGCAACCTTGTCACGTATGGCCTTGCCCACCTCAACCTCGTTTTGATAGAAATAGGCTGTATCAATATGACGATATCCAATATCAAGCGCATGTTTAACAGCAATTTCACCCTCATTGTTTTTAGACTGCAAGTAAAAAATTAATTCATAATTACTATCACAAAAGAATTTCGATGTGTTTTTTGTGGAATTGGATAGTTAGGTTTTTCAAAAAACCACATGTGCAATTTCAACCAAATACTATAGAAACTGCAAAGATTCGAGAAGAACAAGAACTCAACGATGCTAAAAAATATCAAGCCAAACAAAGGGAAAAGGCTAGAATAAGATACGCAGAGCTCTAAACAGTAATTATATGCAAATATATTAAATTACTAATTACATGTCATTTAATCTAATAATTTCATGAGGATAGTACTGATGATCTTTGGCCTTTTCAAACCTCCAGAGGCGCCTATTATGATTGTGCTTGTGTAGCTCTTGTAACTCTTCCGTCGATAAACGAAAATCAAAGATATTAAAGTTTTCGCGTAGATGCACAGGTTGTGCAGCCTTAGGTATAGGTACAGTACCTATATCAATCTAAAAGGAGGTCAGTAGTTACTTATTTTATCACAAACAGAGTATATTTAAAATTTATTATTTTACCAAATAACGCAGTGCCAGTTGTGCTGGCGTTTTACCATATTTCTGCGCTATAGACATGAGCTTCGTGTCTACAAAATACTCGGGTAAAGGCTTGCTTTGTTTTGGACGACCCAAAGGCGAGTAGGCGGTAACAATTATATCATGAGCACGGCAAAACTCTATATGCGGCAATTGATTCAAATGTAAATGACATTCAATTTGGTTGGTCACGGGCTTGATGTTACAATTCTGCAGCAAACGTTCTAATTGTTGGCTATTAAAATTCGATACGCCAAGACTATGCACCAGCCCTGCTTCCACCAACAACTCCATGGCTTTGTATGTGTCAACATAATCCACATTACTGCAAGTTAAGGCTAAGGTAAGTGAGAAAGACTCGCACCTATAAAACTTACTTGGTATTCAACTTATCATTCAAATGCGGCATTATTTCTTTGTCGTTAATGTACGTGACGCCAACCGGTGAGTGCATCAAATATAAATCTATGTATGTAAGGCCCAGCAGCTTTAATTGCAGTTCGCAAGCATAGCGCACACGCTCAGGTTCATGATAAATATCCCATAGCTTGAATGCATTATGTTGCATTATAATTATGACGTAATGCTGTTTTCCCTTACCTTGGTAGCGAGAAATATATGCTCGCGGTTTATTTGGCTGCTGTCTATCAATTCGTTAAGCACTTTGCCTATAAACTCTTCATTGCGGTAGAGATAGGCGGTATCAATATGGCGATAGCCGAGCTCCAGCGCAAAACGAACGGCATTTGCGCATTTGGCCTTTTTCAACTAATAAAACCCGAAAAATTGCCTTGTCATTATTGTACTTAACATACGTTATTATGAACGCAAAAGATAAAACTTTGACATGGGCCATGAAAATAAATTTTTCCTTAGCCTTAGGTTCGGTTATGCATCTGATAATTAAAGTCTTACTTACTTCGTAGGTACCTAGACCAAGAATTGGCATTTCGTAGCCATTGTTGAGCTTAACAGTAGGTGCTGGCTTAAGTGTAGTTGCTGTAGACATTTTCTGTGCGAATATAAGGTTAAATTTACTAATTTGCAATTGCTTAAAGACAACAGGTAGCAATGTACGACCGGCTGCAGCTGTCATACTGACAATTTATAAATTTCATCCAATGTCATTAGGCATATTTTATGCACAAGCAGGTTGGCAGTACTTATTGTAATCAAAATTTAGCATCTTCAGTTTCAACCGAGTTAGCAGCTCCATATAAAATATTGCAACAAAACAATGAAATATTAAAAACATTATATTTGGCCAATGGGATATATAGCCGCCCTTCGCCATGGATGATAGCGACAACGGTGGCGCTGAGCCCGTGCTGCCATCAGATACTGACGAAGTTACGCCTGAGCTGGAATCATTCGATGGATTTCCCAGCTATACGGCTGCTGAAGCTTTTATACAGGGCTTGGCTGGCATGGTAAACCAAGGTGATGTGGAGACCATGATACGAGCACAGAAACAAATGTTAGTTATTTAATCAATATGTTTATTAAACTTAACTACCATAAAACATTTTAACAGGTTGCAGCGCTTTGAAAAAACCAATGAAATGTTGCTGAACTGCAATGCCTTATCACAAAATCGCTTGAAAACCGCCAATGAAGAGTTCAAGCGACATGTTAAGCTTCTAAGCGAAATGAAAAAAGATCTCGATTATATATTCCGTAAAGTACGCATAATAAAACAAAAATTGCAACAGCAATATCCCGCCATATACGCCGAAGTGCAGCCTCAACGCAGCAGTTTAGCTGAGGAAGCCGAAGATGAGTCTGAAGCTGCCACCACCAGCGCAGCTGCTGCACATACAAGAGCAGCATTAACACAAGCGTCACAAAATGCAGCAGTCACTCCAGCAGCACCTACAGAGTTTAAAAAACCCAGTGCAGCTACCATAGAGTACGTACAAATGGAGGAGGCTGTAGAGAACGGCAGCAGCACCATTGAAAACGAGCTAATTAAACGTGTTTGCTCTTTGGAGACCGCAAACCCAAACGACTCATCCGACTGCACGTCAGAAGACACTGGTTAACTTTTTTGTCTATAATTTATTTATTCCATTAATTTGTAAATATGCCTGCTTAAAATATAATCTGGTACTTGTACTGCTTTGGTACTTTTGAAATTATAACTCTGCCATCATAGCTTAGTGAGGCGAAGATCCAAGGATCTACATTACTCCATTCGACACAGTAAACCGAATCCTCATGTTGCTCAAATGTCTGCAACAAGCCATCGGACAACAGCTTACGGCGTTCTTCTGTACCCGCTGCACTTGTATCTTCCAGTGAGCTTGTAGCTTCTGTTAGGCCCTGCCCTTCTGAGCTCACCGACCCCGCACATGTTAGCAATACCTTACAATCGCTAGAGCTGGACAGTATTAATTGATCATGGAATGTATTAAAACGTACAGACCACACCCAATGTGAATGATCATTACGTATAAATACTGGCGACTTGGGCATGCGACAATCCCATACCTTAAGGCAGCCATCATCGCCACCGGTAACCAAATGACATTGTTTATTAGGATTACAGTCCAAATCTCGCACTAGTTGACCATGAGCTTCCTCAATACTCCACGCACAATGCTGACTATCACGCACATCGTATGCACGCACACTACAGTCGTGCAGCGCTAGAAACAGATGTCCCTGATGATGATGTGACCACTTTCCGGTGGTAAAAGGTTGTGTATGCTTGGCGCTGCTGCCTGCACCGCTTATAACCTCAGCCACCAGTCTCGTTGAAGACTCTGCGCGCTGCATTATTGCCAATTTGTTATTTACAACACAGGCCAAAGTCTGTTCCTGGCTGGGGTGAAATTCTATAGTCTTGACATGTTCGCCAAGATGCGCAGTATCCAACTCTTCGACCTCCGACCATGCAATATATTCGTTTTTGCTGTGCTCGCTTGCCGCTGCATCTAAATCTGCGGGCAGAGTTAATAAAGCTGCTTGGTTGAGAACCTGTGCGCTTTTTTGTACATTGTATACAGAAGCTAACAGACGAGAGTTATGGGGACAGCTGTTAAGTTTCCAAACCTCACCCAAGGTGTGTTCGAAGATCTAATATTAACAGTATTTTTTAAATTGAGCATATAGATAAAAACTTAAATATAATTTTTCATTACCTTAGCTTGAATTGTGCCCTGTTCCTCATTGTATTCCAGCAAATGTAGTTGATTAGTCGGCTTTAACGAATTTGTTGCTATAAAAAAACGAACCTCATTACCTTCACCATATTGTGGCGTCAAAGCTCGCGCCTGCAACTCCAGGCCATATATTAATCCATTCTCGTCCATGAGTGTGCAGGATGCCGATAATAATTTCCGTATCAAATACGTCGATAACATTTTCAAGCACATATCGTCATCTTACCTCATACCTATCGAATTTACGCAACTCGTTACTTTGCAGCTGCCGATTACTACTAGCCGCAACCCTGCGCACGCTCAATTCATCGCTATATTTTCTCCTTCCATTTTGTTTTAACGTCGCGTTTAATGTAAAACAAAGCATAGCCACACACAAGAGTGAAAAAAAAGATATACAAGATTTGGAAACAACTTGCTGTGTGCAGAACATTAGACTCTATTTATCAGCATAAGTAGCATACAATTTCGCAAGTGGCCAAAGCAAAAGGTATAAATTCCACACAGAAAGCGCAATGGCACAGAACATCAGCCCCGAACAAAGTGGTCAAAGTAGCGGAGGCGCTGGAGGTAGCAGCGTCGTCAAACACAACGATGACTCGCTACCCATCAAAGACAATCATGCCGTGAGCAAAAGGTTTGTGCCTTTGCAATAAAATTA
Organism: Chymomyza procnemis; assembly: GCA_035046065.1. NCBI lineage: Eukaryota > Metazoa > Arthropoda > Insecta > Diptera > Drosophilidae > Chymomyza > Chymomyza procnemis. Next base: position 3,681,810 of record JAWNOJ010000013.1, on the reverse strand, counting down.
TAGTCTATTGAATATATTACAATGACTTGCATTTATTGGATATAAATTTGCAGACTGCATAAAGAACTAATGAATCTGATGATGGCAAATGAGCGCGGCATTTCAGCATTTCCGGATGGAGAAAACATTTTTAAATGGGTAGGAACCATAGCGGGGCCCTGCAACACAGTCTATGCCTCACAGACATATCGCTTGTCACTGGACTTTCCAAACTCTTATCCATATGCTGCACCTGTGGTTAAGTTCCTGACACCATGCTTTCATCCAAATGTGGATCTACAGGGTGCCATTTGCCTAGACATACTCAAAGATAAATGGTCGGCTTTGTACGATGTGCGCACCATACTGCTATCCATACAATCGCTTTTGGGCGAACCCAATAACGAGAGCCCACTGAATGCGCAGGCCGCCATGATGTGGAACGATCAAAAGGAGTACAAAAAATACCTAGACGGGTTCTATGAAAAGCACAAGGACACCTAAAAAGCATAGAACAAAACGCACACACACTCACAGAGGCGCCTGCAAAAAGCTAATGCTCATATTGCGGCATATAGTAATGTATAGTGCAAGCATCTACAACTTCTATTTCCGCAAGTTCACATAAATCCTCTGCCCTTTGATTATGCTTTATTTGCGCCCCGGCACATAATTCCCTTAATTGTCGCTGTCGCTTAGTGACTGATTTGATTTTAAATTTCTAATTTAAAAGTATAATTCTGTCTTGTTCACGTGAATTTTAGTTAATTGTTTATTTTTATTTACTTTTTATACTTGAATTAAGCAATTTTATACGCCATAAGTTAATGTACTGATACTGTTCTGGCATCAGCAGCGATCCCTGAACGGCAATGTTAGCTAATTTCCTTGTTGCCTAGACCAGAACACAACAAATTCCATTGTGCACCCGCTTCAAACATCCACTATAAAATTAAACACACTCATACGTATGGACGAACCTAACCGTGCAGTCTTTCAAAGTTATGTCAACATAAAGTAAACATTTTATTAAGTCATTCAAAAAAAAATTGTAACAAGTGTGTTAGCTTGAAGTTATTGAAAAAAAAAAAATGAACAACCAAAATATATAAATGTATAAAACAAATGAGACTTTTTTTTACGAGAAATGTCTGTTTTTCTGAAATCGATAATTTCTTAAAGTATTAATCCCTATAAACTTCTGTGTTGTTGGAATTTCCAATTCTAAGAAATTTCACACATGTTGCTCCACTCTACATATGTTTCAAAACTCATAACTTTTAATAATAAGAATTTATATTTATTAGGATTGTTATGTGTGTGTATAGTAATGATACTATTTATCAACTGAGAACCAAACCTGGTTTATTTACGTTTTCCCAGTTCTTGAGAGTCATCAGCTTATCTAAATTTTATTTGTAGTCAAATTTTTGGAGGCATACTTAATTTCGAAAAGGTACGCTAAGGTTATAAGCAAATTGGAAATGATATTACGCAGTAATTCATTTTTTTTACTTAATAAAATTTAACAATTCAAGTATTTCTATTGATAAATTTTTCATCACGTCAAGCTACATATTGTTACTCTAGAACGAACAGTCGACCTACAGTATTTATAGTAGAGAATGCAACCTAACAAACATCTTAAGGAACAATATATAATACATGAGAAATCATGTTGATTGTTAAATTCGATCGTAGAGCTAAGTACCATAAATGCCTATATTGTTATAGCTATTATTTTCAAAGTTCTCTTAAACTAACAATTCACATTAATATAATTGAATCATAAAAGATTCAGTCATTGTGTACTTTCCATAATATAAATATTATATTGAATCCCTTTTATGCTCCCGCATATGACGCTTGTAGTTCTCCTTTTGAATGAAGCCTCGCTTGCAGGGCACACATTTATAGGGTCGCTCGCCCGTATGCCGCATCTCATGCAGTTCCACATGTTGCTTTTTGGCAAAGCTACGCTCACAGAAACTGCAAGCATAGCGCTTAATCCCGGCATGCACCACACGTTGATGTGCGCGTAGATTACTTTTTGTTGTAAAGTTCAGATCACAACCATCGCATCTGAAACTCACCTGCTTCGAATGAAACTTTTTCGTATGCACTGCTAGTGCTAGACGGGATTTCATAAGACGTCCGCAGGATTTGCAGCGCAGCAGCTGCAAGTCGCTATGCTTGCGCACCAAATGATCTGTTAGAAATTGTTTAGTATAGAAACGCTCCTTGCAGTGCATACACTCAAAAGGACGCTCCGTTCTGTTAGTGTGTACCCATTGATGGCGTGTTAAATGGCTTTTACTTGTAAAGGATTTGCCACACTTGTCGCACATATGTGAAGCAATTGCTCGATATGGTTTGATCCCGTGATGACGCTCTACATGCAAATTTAGACTACGCTGCGCGCCATATACCTTTTCACAACCTTCGTAGCTACAGGAATAACTTTTCTTTATATTTGCATGAACCTCACGTAAATGTGCATCAAGCACATTGGCACGTGCATAGGATTTTCCACAATGGACGCAAGTGTGTGTATTTTCTCCTTTGTGCTTCTTCATATGAGCCTCATAGAGAGCAGTTTTGTAAAATCTTTGTGTACAAATATTGCAGCTTATGGTGATTCTAGTACCATGTGCACGCTTTGGTAGACTCTCAGTGGAATTCTTAGCCAGAAATGAGCATACTTTTTCTTCCTTTTGTACTGCAATAAATTTTTTGGCCAGAGATTTTTTGGCGTGCTCATCTTCAAGTATGTACACTTCTTCCTGTTTAATTAAAGTAAAATACATATACTCTTTGTTCAATAAATATAAAAAAAAATTCAAAAACTAAAAAAAATAGATTGATACCCTTTAACTATGCTGTTGTCGCTCCAAAGGTGGAGCATGGGGTATATTTTTTAATACCCGTCTGAAAGGCGAGTAAGTTGCTACAGTGACACCGACGGCCACGAAAACTAAATTCTGTGTTATAATGTATTAAAAGTTTATTCCTTATGGTTTTAATTAATTTCGAAAAATTAAAAAAAAAAAAAAATGTACAAATAACAGATTCCAAATCTATACATCGATATATTCTACTTTACAAAAAAATAAAAAGTCCCGCAAAAACAGGCTCCGGCACTCCAATTGTTAGAACCGCCGCATTATGAAAAATTATTCCAAGGTCAAGCATTACAAAATGCAACAAGACACATTTGAGAGAGCGAAGGAGTTACATCGTTTGGTCGAAAGTGTTTCCAAACATTGTGCTTTCTGAAGAAAAATTTTTACCAGAGGGCTCAATTGACGGACCGTTCAGTTGATGTCATCGACTAACAGCATATGCCAAAAATAATGGCTTGGGCCACCCTTATCACAGATTTTTTTGAGCTTTGCGTCATGATAAATGTGCACCCTCCATACGTGAACCCGGTGGATTATTCTTTTTGGGTCATTTGAAAAGAACGGGTTAAACTAAAAGAAAAAATCATTGTCCGCGAGTGGGGCGTCTCCAGGCCATAGTCAAGGCAAAAGCTGCTCATATTGAGTAAGAGTGATTTTCCAAACTGAATTTAGTACGATTTTAATTGGTTTCACACCAAGTGACACAAGTGTCGGACCTGGTACTTTAATAATACATAGTAGGAAAACGTTAGCTCTAATTCTTGAAACATATGCTCCAGGTTACTTTTTTGTTGTTTAAAATAAAACTGTTTAAGCGCTAAAGCGGCTTTTAATTTACAGTCACTTCTGCACCAAGGTGGATATGATTTTCTAATCGTTGTCTTGATGTCACCGAACCCTTTAATACCGTACGAGTTTTCAGACAAGGCGACCCGTGTAACCTATTCAATTTCATGACATCGTACTGGCGCTATTTCCTACAAAGGTGCCCAGCTCCTTGCATACGCTGATGATATTGATGTCATTGGGCGTTATAAGCGAGATGTCACCGCCGCGTTTTCCACAATCGAAAAGGAGATAAGGCAAAGTATATTTTGTCTACAACCATGAAAACACGGCGCCTACGCTTTCAGGTTTGAAGTTTTTAAGGAGTTTACGTACTTTGGCATTGCCGTTAATACGGAAAAAAGCATCAGCCTGGATATTAGGTGAAGAATCACACTTGCCAATAGATGTTACTATGGTCTTCGTGGGCAAATTTGTAGCAAAGACCTCTCTCGATCGACGAAATTAACGCTCTACTAGACGTTCATCCTACTCATGCTGTTATTTGGCGCAGAAGCATGGGTAGTGTGCTGGATAGATGCACAGCGCTTGGACTGTTTCAAAGAAAAAATCTTTGCAAAATCTTCGGTCCATTTCGGATTGGGAACGACTTTCGCATCCGAGCATTTGAGCTCTTCAACGACATAGATGTCGTCCAGCATGTGGCACAATGTCTGCGTTGGCTCGGCCATCTCGTTCGTATGGACGAGGACGCTCCAGCGAAGAAAGTTTTTGATGCGAAAGTCGACAAGGAAGGATGAATGAGATGACCCAAAAATGAGATGGAGCGACCAAGTGGAGGACGACCTATCTTTACTTGGTGTGACCATCTGGAGAAGGCGCGCGTAAATCAGGGGCACCTGGCGAGTGTCAGTTAGCTCGGCTGTAACCCGATAACGGGTTGTCATGGCCAAGTAATGTAAGTAATCGTTGTCTTGCTGCTAAAGTAAGAATACGCCAATTTTGCGTAGAAATTTGATTTCAAATGTGATTTGATGAGAGCTGTAGTACAACGAATTGACACTTTAAAACAGAGTTATACTATAATTTCAACGACTATTTCAACGAACAATATAAGCAGTCGCTAAAAACAACTGACAGTCGTAGCACACTAAAGTAGTGCAAATGCTATTTTTAAACTTTAATTTAAATAAACATTAACACGTGCCCATTTACAAACAAAACTGTTTAAGTGTCCAACAAAAACAAAAAAAAAAATGAATGCAGCAACATTCAAACAAGGAAAAACACCGATACCGCACACCAACGCACTCACATACACACATGTAGCTTCAGGGAGCTTTTATTGTTTACGATGCGCACGTTTTTTATTGTATTCAATTTTAAGGCCAAAACAAACAAACACTAAAACCTTTCCAAGCTGTTTGTGCGTGTGTGTGAGTGCGTTGTCTTCCGTATCCATAACAAAAGCGCGCTAGGTAACAGTTGTGGTCAAGCTAAGATAAGATTACGAGCTGCAATCAAATTTCTTCTATTTTTGTTTTTGTTTTTTTTTTGTTTTCTACAATAGAGAATGATTTACACTGCACTTACAATTTCCTCAGTTGCCGACTGCTCATCGTTGGAAACAACAAGCTCCAGGGTTTGCACAATTTCTGGTTCGTTTGCGTCCTGCTTGTGCTCATCGTCGGCCAATAATTGCTGCAGCATTGTGTCTATATTGTTGGACTGCTGCGCTGCTACACTTTCATTATCCTTGGTAGTAGCTTCGCTTAGCAGTTTCTCAAAGTTTTCCAAGGATTCCTCGCACATGCGTTTAAAATCATGAAATTTCTGCACCAGCTCATAGCAACTTTCGCATATACACTTTAGCACAATCTGCGAGGTCTCTTCCTGCAAGCACAACGGCAGCGCATCTATATCGCTACCTGTGCAGGCTAAAAACTTCAAGGCTAAATCTCGTTCACTGTGCAAATCGTATGACATATCCTCCGCCTTAAGCAGCACCAAACAAGCGCGGCATAGCGACATCTCGCCACTGCCAAGGTTCCAAGTCGTATCGGCGGCAGCGCAACGCGCGTCTCTTTTTTGTTTTGATTTAAACATTACTGATGTGTGTGTGTGTGTGTGTGTGTGTTTGTTTAGTTCTGTTATATGCGAGCACACAGCTCGATGTCGCAGCACAAATTGAAATCAATTATGGAATATTTACTTTAAAAAAGATGCAACAACAATAACATAACAACCACCGAAAAACACCGCGCCCGCTGGCTAAGGCTCGTTTCTGCTACGCCGCGTCGAATGATAAAAGCTGCGGGCGCTTCTTTTTTGATGCTGCTTCTTCCTGGCAAACAACAAACAAATGGCAAATAACAGTTATAAGCTGCGTCACAGGGTGACAATTTATAATTTTTTTCTAGTGCACCAATGTGAAGCTTTCCATTTTGTAGTGACCAAGCTTTTGTTTTATATTAGGCAACTGCAGTGTACATAAAGGATGCTTTTTAATATTTTGCTTTTTTTAATCATATGCAGCACTCACTGGTGTTGATTAATACACTACCAACCATTAAAATGACTTTAACATTTTTTGCAAATTTATTTTATATAAATACAATAGCAAAGTTTGTAAACAAACCAAAATGAACTGTTAAAATTTGTCGCCGGGAGATAAATTAGTTGGCGCGAAGCACAGCTTTAAATTTTGTAGCAAGCAGCTTTTAACAGTTAAACACAGGGTGGGTGATAAGTTCAGTAGTTGTGCTTAAGCGCAGCTTTAAATTTTGTAGTAATCAGCTTTCAACAGCTATACACAGGGTGAGTAAATAAGTTCACGTTGTGCTTAATTTTCTAGTAAAGAGCTTTGAACAGCTCTTTAGAGGCTTTAAATTTTACGAGTGACCAGTTCTTAGCGAATTGTCGCATTTTTTAAAATACTTTTTTGTAATTACAAGAATTATTGTTATATATCAAAAATCAAATTAAAACTGACCATCCTGAGACTTTTTTAAGACAGGACGCAGCTTTAAATTTTATTACGTTCAACTTTAGTTATGCAAAAACAAACAAACATGACAAAAATAAATGTAATACAATACAGTTCTACCTAAAAGTTCAATCAATTTCAACCGATTTTGATTCAATTTTAAAAAACACGTCGAGCTAATTGCAAAACTTATTTGGGATGCGACATTACGACATTTCGTAAGTCCATTGTGGGGGATTGAATCGTGTAAATTACCTACTACCACTGTCTGTCTTAAAAGTAGCTGTTGAAATGTGGCTTCCTCCTAACTCATATATCATATAATTTCTTAGTCTGTGTGGGAATTAATTAAAAAGCATTCATTTTATATAACTACATTTAATATGTGAAAAAATGACTTTATCAAATAATATTTGTTTATAGCTTCTAGTGGAGCTGCCCTCAGCAAAAGAATTAGCTTAATATTAAAAACGTCTTTTTAGAAAAATTGTTTAAGAATAGAATCTAAATTTACATTAATATTTGTATAAAGGTGTTATCTCTATGATAACTAAAGACTTTAATGTAGTTACGATTAACTGCAGCGAATGTTGAGAGCAGAAGAATTGTTCGGGGTTGGTGAGCGAAGCAAACAGGAGCCTGGACCTCAAGCTTTAAGGAAACAAAAATAAATTTAAAAACTTGTACACTGGACGGCATAAACTGCGCAATGTTAATAATTGAATATATTATATTAAGTAAATAGATTACTTACAAAAGTCTAGTTCACATGCCTTTAGGCATTAGATCATAGATATTACAATAAAAAAATTAAAAATTGTTACTTATTGCGAATTTAGGCTTCGTTAGAGCAATTGTTTATCTGTTTTATTTATATATTAATTCAATATCTTTTAATTATACAATTATGTTATTGAGTTTGATGTACAAAATATTATAGAGATTTGCTATTTTGCAGCTTTAAAACGAAGACATTTTTTTGTTTGTATATAGCAATTAGTTAAGTAAGAAAGTCATTGAAACCCATTGAAACATTAAACATTGAATAAAATTTGGAATAGCCTTCGTACTTTACATGTACTGTCCTAGGCTTTTAAAAAAGCCTTTACATTTCGGTTTACTTTTTGGTAGCATCCACGATTTTTTGAATTCATCAACTTCTCTTTGTAATTATCGCCTCTGTGTTATTTTTGGTCGGCCTCTCCCACGACTTACTTGAGTTTTCCAACCGAAAATATGTAACTTCGCTTTGCTATTACTAATATTTGTACACCACGCCCTAAAAATACATACATAATTTGTAAAACCACTAAAATTTAATAATATAGCTTAATCTTTGCAGTAAAAACTTTACAGAAAACGATATGGGGAGACCGAAATGACTTTCAAATTCGTTAGTGAAAGAAAGCAGCTTCCAGATTACGTATAATCAACTTTTTGAAATATAGTCGTAATTCATAAAGGTATCTTATCGTGAAACACAACTTTGATTAATCCAATTGATTGGTTCACAATTTTTCAGAAATACGGTAGGCCGTACAAGAGGCCAAATGGATTTACCGTCTTATTCCCAGTCACATCATCATTAATAAATGAGCATAGTACCAACTCCTGGCTATGGCTGTTGCATCCATACAGAATTGTCTTCGCTATTTTCTAAAATAAAATTTTCAAGAAATTATTTTTTTGGTTACTCATATAAAAGAAAACATTTTCCAGCCTTTTCAGCGTGCTTTAAATTATTTATTTGTGCTTAAAATCGCAAAAAAGTATATATATATAATATTCTTACAATAAATTATTAAATAAATTTAAAAGCAGACAAATTATCAAATTCACGAGTTATTTATGGTATATGCCTCTATACACATATAATCCTTATCTATGCTTAAGTTGGGCTCCACAAAATAATGGACAAAATGCGTTCTGCTCATGCTCTGCTAGAGACAAATTAAACTGGAATAAACCTAGCAAATACAAAATTTAACAAGAACGTTAAAATCTTTTAACAATATATTAAATTGGGGAAATAAAAGATGAATCGTAGTTATTAAACTATCTGCTAGATGTATATATATATATATATACATAAAACTTGAAAAATTTGTGTGTTGGTATATGTATATATATATATATATATATATATATATATATATATATATATATATATATATATATATATATCATGACTTGAAGAAGAATTTCTTGGTATCATTAAAAAACAGTAGTAAATACCCTAACATTAATTTATACTGCCTGGTAAGTATAAAAGTATCTTTTTTGTTCTTCGCTTTTTCTAAACTCGTGCTGCTACTAAATCCAAACTAAACGCTATCCGTAGTCATAATCGAACCTAATGTGACCGAAGTGCCCACGGATGAAATGGTCTCTATAGACACATTTAACTTGTTTTTGAAAGCTTGTATGGCATCCAAATGGTAGATCTCTTGTGTGCCTAGTTGTTGTTCAATAGCCAAAGTGTAAAGATTTGTTGCACCGCTAGCAGATAACAACGTTGGCATGTAGTGTGGAAAATATACGCGTTGCAATTCCGGTGACTCACTGCTCTCCGCGTTTTCTCCATTAGCTAGTTCCTTGCTATAAGAGCGATGCAAGCGAACAATTTGCACATACTGATAGTGAGCAATATAGAGAAATGGTTCACGATATATAAAACCTGTGGGCGCATAGACCCAACTCAAGTCGTATGGACGCGAACGGCAACCAAACTCATCCACAAAAACGCCACACTCGGCGAAACATAGCAGAAATTCTTGTGCCGAAATGCGCATGGCAATAAAAGGTTGACAATTGGCAGTATGCTGCAGTGATTTGTCGGACAAGTCCACAAATTCTTCAGCAGTATAGTTATCCAAATCAATTTCATAGAACTTATCAGAACTGACAATGGCCGAGTGACGCGTATAAAATATAGAAGTTACAGGAGTTGCCGTATCCAAGGCGCGCACCGGCTTGAACTTGTGCAGCTTCAAATCGTATTTTAGTATAACAATGCGCGTAGAGGTGGCCGCTATGGCTACGGAGTCTAAGGCGTTCTCCGATTCATTGGAGATCTGCACAAGTTTCCATTTTTCGCTAGCCGATCGATTTGCAAATGGCAGCTCAATTACACACGTCTCCAAGGCAGGCTTATGTGCTGTGGTACTGCTTTGGCAGCGCGATTCCAGCTGGCGATAATCGCATTGATAAAGTTTTTCGCCACCAGCGCCCACCATTATAGCTTTTGCAAGACGTTTTGAAATGGTTATATAGCTCACAGACTCAATGCCGGCTATGTGCAGCAATCGTTGGGACTGCACTTGATAGGCATAGAGCCCAGTATTGCATCCCAGCAGTAAGACTTGGCACTCAACTACTTCAAAAGCGCCATTTACTTCCAATATGTTTTGTACATCCTGGCTACCCGCAGTGTAGATCAGTTTGCCCTTATAATCATCTAAGGACTTGCATTCTTGGTTATTGCTGGTTGTGGAGTTGTCTACAGTATCTAAACTGTTGATTGTTGGAGTCAGACTTAGCTCATCTGCAGCTGGAGCACTTGGCTTTGTACCGCAATTGCTAGTAACATTGGCCCGACATTTGCGATGCGTTACGTCTTTACACTCTTTGCAGCGCCAATATGGTGAGCCGACCACAACTGGTTGCTCACAAGCCACACAATTTGCCGCATCAACCTTGGACTCCTGCAAAGCTAGCTCGAAACGATGATGTGACACGGGTTCGATTTGTGACTTCGTTTTGTTTGGCGATTTCCCTTGAGTCTTGTTTTGCAGTTGACTTGCTGCACGCTTAATTGTCACCTGCGGCTTGTGTGGTGAACGTGGCAATGCGGCAATGCTGACAGGTCGTTGTTTCGACTCCTGCTCTTCGGTCGGGGCAGTAGTTGATTTGCGGGGTGAGCGTAGTGTGACGGTGCCTAAAATACAAAATATACTACCGAATTTTATTTTGAATTATGTACTTTAACTTACCATTTAGTAGATCTAGTTTCTCCTGCAGCATTTTGGAATGCTTTTGCTCACGATGCAACTCTTCTTTTAGAGCACGATATAAAATTGATGATTCCACATCATTCGGTGAGATATTCTCCTTAGCGTTGTGACTGGATCCAAAAATTTTATCCGCCAATGTCTTTTTCTTTTTTGCAGACAGATCCTCTACCTTCAATTGCAAATAATCAATTAATTTCTTGTGCTGTGCTAGCGTTGCCTCCGCCTTGATATCACGTTGTACATAAAATTGTTCCTTCTCGTTTAATGTATCCTGCAACTCATCAATTTCTTCATTCAAATTGTTTATAATAGAAAGGTTATGCTTAATGTCCGCTTGTAGATTGTGGACCTCCTCTCTACAATGAAAGAGATCGCTTAATATGCGAGCATTCTCTTCCTTCAGATTGATAACTTGCTGCTCAGAGTCCGCCGTCTGGGACTGGTAGTTGGCATTTTGACCACCCAGTTCCTCCATACGTTCTTGGGCACCATACAATGCATTAGTCTGCTCCACAAGCTGATCTTGCTGTATAATCAGTTTCTTTTGTATCTCTTTAAGATTAAGCTTAAGTTCCTCCAATTCCAGCGTTAGCACTTGTGCATGCTGCTCTGCCATTCGCTTGTCAGCCTCTTGTTGGGAGAGCTCCTTGCGCAATTGACTTAACTGATCGTTGCGTTCACGCAGTTTGGCGTGACAAGTATCCAACTGAGTTTGCTGTGTCTCGTTACGCTGCTGCTCCGTTTTCAGCATAGTTTCCACTTCGGTAAGTTGACTATCAGTTAAGCTACAGGCGTACTTCAAACGCTCGTAATTATCTTTAAGCTGCTTAAGCTCTTGTTCTTGTGTCAGATTGCTGTCTGCTGTGGCGGCATTGCGCATGCGTTCCTCTTGTAGCTCCCGCTGCAAACGTTTCTGTTCCAGACTCAAACCATCGCAGCGTTGTTGCGATTGCTGCAATTTTTGACGTAGTTCCGAGCATCGCTCCTCCAATTTATGTACATTGGCCAAATGCTCTATGAGCTCTGACTTGCATTTCATGCGCTCCTGCTCAGCTTTCTCCCACATGCGATGTTCCTTCAAAACATCGCGCTTGCTTACAGCCAGTTCCTCCTTGAGTTCTTCAATGCGCAATTCCCGTTGGCGGGTTTCATCTTGTGCCGACTTAAGCAACCTCTGCGCTTCATCTCGATCACTTTGTGCCTTTTTTACTCGATTATCGGTCAGTTCCATGCGCCTCGCCAATAACTTCTTTTCAGCCACAGCCTCCTCTAGCTGTTTCTCTACTTTCCATAAGCCCAAATTAGCTGTTCGGGCTGCCTGTCGCTCTACAATCATTTGTTCTCGCACTGCAGCTAACTTGTCCTCCAATTTCTCGTTCTGACGTTCTAGCATATCACCGACGGCGTTGTTTCCATGGCGTGGCGCAGGATGTGGCTTTGTTGGAGAAAGACTTTGCTCGTTGAAGCGCTCTAACATATGCTCCAACTTGGTAACTAATGTTTGCAGTTGATCCGCCCGCAGCTTTTGTACGTTTTCGTTTTCTTTTGCAGCCTCCAAGTCAGCGCGCAGTTGAGATTCGATTAGATTTAAGTCATTCAGCGAACCGGGTGCTGTTTCGTAGGGCGAGTTATGGGAAATCAATGAAGATTCGGCTATGTTACAGCGGCACTCGAGCAGCTTTGACGAAAAGAAAAAATGTTAGATTTGATAAACATTTCAAACAAAATAATGTATTTGTATGTTTGACACACTATGAAATACATACTCACCTTCAACTCACGTTCAAGTCGCTGACATTCGGCTTGCGCCTCCTGCAAATCTTTCCTACCCTGCTTCAATTGTTCCTCCAATCTGGCATTATCAGCATGCAGCTCATTATTAGAAGCAATCTCCCGATTTAGCCGTTGTAATATGTCTTCAATATTACGTTCCGTAGCAAGTTTTGCTTCTTGTGTAGATTTGCTAGAGGAAATGGAATCATGTAGCTCGGTACGTACGTCCTGCAGCTGCACGGTTAGACGTCGATGTTTGTCCTGGGAGTGGCGCAGCTTTTGATTCAGCTCAGATAGTTTCTGTTCATATGACTCTGTAATTTGATCTTTTTGTTGCTCATGCTTTGATTGAGCCTTTTGGTTTTGCTCCTTCAATTGACGCAGCATTTCCTTATAGTTGTCCAGCTTGTCTGACAAATGCTTGCACTCATCGTTCTTAGCATTAAACTCCAGCTCACGCGCTTCTAGTTTTTGAGTAATGCAGACGAGTTCATATTTCTTTTCAGACAATTGCTTCTCATAACGTTGTTCCGAAGCAATCTTCGCCTCCTCATATTTTTGTCGATTTAAACGCAATAAATCGGTAATTGTGGCTTCTTTTTTGGACCACATTTCCTCATCAATTTTGGCCGAGCTTTGCAACGTTTTAATTTGCGTCTTGCATGTTGTTAATTCCAATGTTTTTTCTTTAATAATTTGCTGAAGTTTTTTGATTTCCACTTTGGCTTCTTGAAGTACTTGAGATTTGCTGTCTGTTTGCTTCAATGTCTGTTGGGCGCGCATTAAATCCTGTTTAAGTTTGGTTATCTCATCACTGCGTGCCTTTAACTTTTGCTGCAAATCTTTAAGCTTTTCTTGCAACTTAGCATTACGTGCATCATCCAAGTCATCCAAGGAAATGTTTTGCTTTTCCATATGCACAAAACTGTAGCCTATGAATGGTAAATTTTTGCCACTAAAGTCGTGCGATTTCATATTGGCTGTAATTGACTTTTTCGCCACATGTTCACGTCGTGCTTTATGACGTGAACTATCTTCAAAATTGGATGTATCATCATCTGACTTCACAGTGGGTATTATAGGCGGAACCTGCGAGCGCAACGTTGTCCACTGTATGTTCTCAAAAAACGGATGTTTTTTAATTCGTTCATGACTCAAACGATTTGTCGGCTTGGTGACCAGCGATTCTATCAGATGCTTAAAGTTGCTGCTAATTTTTAAATCGCTGGGAAAGCTTATAATCTCCTTTAGCTGGCTTTCCTCGCAGTGGGACAATATTTTGGAGTAGGTTTCATGCACATTTTCTTCATGAAAGGGCGTAATCTCACATATTAACTCATAGCCAATGATGCCCATGGACCAATAATCACAGCTGACCTGTAGCAAAAAGATTTGAAAGCTTAACAATGGATTGTTATATTGTAAAAGTTTTGGCAATTTAAACATACAGCCACACTCACGTCATGCATGGATTTAGAGAGTTTATAGGTGGATATGGTTTGTAAAAGCTCTGGAGCTATGTAATCTGGCGTTCCAACTGGTGAGAGACTTAAAACATGGCCGTCGCGATCAAGAGCAGCTGCATTGCCAAAGTCTGCAAGTTTAATATGACCAAAGCGATCAATCAAAATATTTTCTGGTTTTATGTCTCGATGAACATAGCCCATTTCATGTAGGGAATGTAAAGCCAAAGTAAGTTCAGCCAAATAGAAACGAGCCAAATCTTCATCAAACGGACCGTGGCGAGACATCAAGCTCAGCAAATCACCACCTGGAAGATACTCCATAACTAGGTACAAGTTGTCATTGTCCTGTAAAACAATGTTTTAAATAGTTGCTAACTTTTGTGTTTTTTTTATCATACCTGAAAGGCATACTGCAGATTGGTGAGCCATTCAGAGCTACGTCTTGACATAATATCACGCTCCTCCTTGACTTGTGACGTTGTTACTACAGATTTCTTAATCATTTTCATAGCATAAACATCGCATGTCTGACGCTCGACTACCAAATGCACATTACCAAAGTAACCTTTACCAATGAGCGATTTGACTACAAAGTCTTCAGCATTAACGCGAAGCTGCCGGGTTTCATCCACAATCGAACGAACTAAACATAAAGAAAATAGTCTAGTTTAAAATGTTATTACAAAGTGCAACTAACATACATTTATTAACAAACTCAGCAATATTTCGATCGCGCTTTTTAAGCGCGTCCTTGTCGCATTCATTGTAAAGCAAACAAAATGCATCTAGCAAACTCTCGCGCGTGATAGCCTCGGCGACAGCTGCACTTGTGGTGCTTACAGGCACAACGCTGCGACGTACGCAGGAATAAGAGACAGGCTTCTGGGCGACGCCAACACCTTTACCAAGTATTAAGTTATTTAAACGTGTTGTGCGCACGGTAATTGGATCGCGTTGTGGTGCCATGATGTTAATACTTAAATTACACAATAGTTATAGAATTTTAAGCACAATATTAAAACATATTAGACAGCAACCAAAAGCGACGCGCAGTTAAATATGAAATTTTTTTCAAATATAAATTGAAAACAACGCGGCGAATGCAGCGTAAGGCACGCCAATGGCGGGGTTGCCAATAAAGTTATCGATATGTAATAGACAAGCGATCGTCGATTAAACTAAATTTTTTATTTCTGAAGGCAAACAAATAATAATAATTTATCTTAATTAATACAGTACTAAGTTAAAAACAATAAAATACACTAAGAAATCGAGTTTTTTTTCGCATTTTTATAATAACTATGTTACAAGAAAGCTCTTACACACACATGTTGTGTTTAATTTTTTCTTTGCTCCTAGTGCAAAAGTATAACAATTTTAATGAATATTTAAATTTTTATGATGCATAGTTTGCCCCATAAAATATTGCAAAATATATTTTATGCGCTTTTTGAAAAATAGTTGTTTAATTTTTAAATTTATCTCTATTAGTATGACCAACGATTATTGCGCTTTGAGGCATTTTACAGCACTCTAGCGATAGCGAGTTCCGCTATACGAGTTCGCTGCTGCCGCTAACTCGTTCGCTTTTTTCTTCCACTTTCGACGGGTAGGTTTTTGCAGACGGAAGGCGATAAAAATTTTCTGCATACGAAATTGCGAAATTTCACATTTAATTTGTGTCTTGCTGCACAATAGACATTGCAAATATATTTTGCCAATTGTGTGTATTTACATTTGCTACAACAATTGAAATATTAAAAGTGTGCAGCAGCATTAAACCCTACAAAAAGTAATTGCGTGCTTCTACGTCGAAAGCAGTGAAAAAGAATAAAGGCTCGCAGCACACTCGCTCGGCAACGACAACGTCGCGCTCGCTAAAAGTGTTTGCCTAATTTTTGTGAAAAAAGAAAAAAAATAAGTGCGCGCAGCGCCTATTGGGCATTACTTGTACAATATAAATATTTATTTTTTGTCGTGGTCTACCAAAAAATTAAATTATTTAGCTGTTTTTGTGCTTTGGCATACGTTTAAAGTGACATAGCAGCAAACATGAGTGGGGGCTTACCGGAGTTGGGCTCCAAAATCAGTCTGATCTCAAAGGCTGACATTAGATATGAGGGCCGTTTGTACACGGTGGATCCACAGGAGTGTACCATAGCACTTTCCCATGGTAAGTAGCGCTGTTAATAAAGTATGTTATATTGTTACAAAAAAAATGTGCGTTACTTGAAACATATTACATATACATATATATAATATGTAAATGGCGTAATCTGTGCGCCAAGCGTTGTAACATTAAACGGTACTTGCGGGTGTAGGAGCAAGTAAAAAAGAAAATGGTTTCTTTCAAATTTTTTGTTCACTTTTTTTTTTGGTTACTTTTTATGTGGCTGCTTCGTTTGGTTTTTACAGTAAATTGCGGCCGCTGCGTCGCGCAAAGAGAGCGCTTTCGGCGTGTGCTCTCATTCTCTCTCTCTTGCTTTTTGTTTGTCATGTTGGCGGCGCTGGCAGCGTACCGTTTCGTTTGCACACATAAATGCACTTAATGCTGTGCGTCTGTGTCTGTGTTTGTGCAATTTGGTTTGCAAAAACAATTTGACGAGTTTCTCTTGTTGTTTTTGTTGCCTTGACGAACACATTTTGGCGCCAGCTTACAACGGTTTGTCACATGTAACAGTTACTTAAATGCACCGTTAGCTTAGCATTTGGTCGCCATGCTTAAAAAATAAATTGCTACTCATTGAAGGCAGTTGAGGTTAAATTGAATCTATTAACCAAACTAACCCAATTTGTTTCTTTTTGAATTTTTACAGTTCGCTCCTTTGGCACCGAGGATCGTGAGACACAATTCCAAATAGCGCCGCAATCGCAAATTTATGATTATATTTTATTCCGTGGCTCTGACATTAAAGACATTCGCGTTGTTAACAATCATACGCTGCCGGTGCACAATGATCCAGCCATTATGCAAGCTCACCTCCAAAACGGCCCGCCACAGGCCATGCCGCAGCATTTTCCAATGCCGAATGCTATGGGTAACTCACAACAACAGCAACAACAACAGCAGCAACATGGAGCTCCTCCGGCAATGGGCGGTGCTGGTAACAGTGGCGCGCCAAACTCTGGTTACGGTAATCCATTTGGCTTGGGCGCTTCTGCTTTGGGCAATTTGACAGGCAACTCAACTGGTGGTGGCTCATTAGCGCCGGGTGCAGGCGCACCAGGTAGCAGTGGTCCCTTTATGCACATGGGCGGTAATCAACAGCAGAAGCCGCTGCCGCAGCAGCAACAGCAGAAACAACCAAGTAAGTTGGTATCACACACAGCACACATAATACTTAATTCTAGCAAATATTGCTTTAATCGGCTTGTTTAACATACGCATTACCTTATACGCAAACAGAGTTGAAAGTGGTTTACTTTTGAATATCCAAGTTAAATTTGTAAAGAGAGTATAATTACAATTTCTTTCAATAGTGTATAAATCAAATAAGCCGAGTAATCCGTATTTTATATAACTAACTACGCTTAGCTTTAAATTCGTAATAATCTTTAAATAATTAATAGTTTTTTCGCCATAAATCACTTGCTTTTGAAAAACGATCAAAAGTAAAAAAATCAGCATTGCTTTTATAAGCCATACAAACTGCAGTTATTAGTTAAGCAGTCAAAACTGAAAAAGAAATGAATTATTCAAGTAAGAAGTACTTCTTCTGCTTTGGGTTTATCTATCTATATCGCGAATATGTTAAAATTGTAATAATTAAATATTATATTTATTTGCTGGAAATAAAAATGCATAAACAAACCACACACACACACACACACACACACACACACACACACACTAATGGCTGCATATATGTACGTTTCTGTCTATATGTAAAGTTTCCGTTCTAGATATGCTTGCCGGTGCCTCACGCTCTACAACACCCATTAGCCTAATCGTCAGTCCTACCGCTGAACTAGCCCAGCAACAGCAGCAACAACAGCATCAGCAACTACACCAACAGCCCAATGCTGGTCATGCTCTGGGCGGTGGCAATGCACGCGATGCCGGTCATAAGCGTCAACAAAACCATCCGCAAGGGCAGCAGCAACGAGGAGGACCCAATCACATGGCACAGCAACAGCAGCGTAACAATCATAACAACAACGACTTTTACAATCATCAACAACAGCAGAGGGATCGTCGCGATTCTGGGCGCCAAATGCAGCACAACAACTACAATAAAAACAATTATAACAACAATAATCAGCGTAATCGCGGCGGTGGCGGTATGCAACAACGTGGCGGAGGTGGTAACCCAGCATGGAATATGCATCGTGGACGTCCCCAAAATCCTGAGGATATGATGATGCGTGAGCTGAGAATGCGCATGGGTGGCGTTTCGAATACAGGGCGACCAAATCAGGTGCGCTAACAATGAAGCAATTGAAATTGTGTTGTGCTAACTTTTTTTTACTTTTTTTAAAGGGCATGCGTCCGCTTCTGCCTCACCAAAACAAACTACGTAACAAGATCAAGTTCGAGGGAGATTTTGATTTCGAACAAGCTAATACTAAATTTGAGGAGTTACGGTCTCAATTTGCTAAAATTAAGGTGGGCGATGAACCCAACATCAAAACACCAACTACTACTAGTACTACATCAACAACAACTACCACTACTGAGCAGGTATACGTTTTATTTTTCATTTGCAATTGTCTGGTTTGTAATTTGTTGCGCCTCAAATGTCTTACGGCGTCTTTGTGTCTGTGTGTAATGAAGCACTCTCCCAATACCAAATACAGAAAATTATTTTCAACTTTCTTTTAATGCTTACTTTTTGCGCTCTATAGTCACACATAAAATACAAACAAATTCGAAATTTTATTTTTATAAGTCACTAATTGGATATGAATTGTTTACTTTCCAGTTAAATGGCGAGACCGATAAGAAAGACGATTCTGGTAATGAGACTGGTGCCGGTGAGCATGAACCTGAGGATGAGGATGTTCATGTAGGTTATGACAAGACCAAATCTTTCTTTGACAACATTTCCTGTGAGGCTGCTGAGGGTCGCAGCAAGAATAAGAAGAATGACTGGCGTCAGGAGCGTAAGTTGAATACGGAAACGTTTGGAGTATCATCTACACGACGTGGAAGGTAAGTAAAGTAAAAAGAAAAAAGTCGATAAATTAGAAACTATATGTACTTTTAATGCGTATGGAAATGAGTAATAATGTGGTTAAACCAAATTCAATTTGATTTATTTTTTAGCTACCGTGGACGTAATCACTATTATAACAATGGTAACACCATGGGTGGCGGTCATGGTAATAGTGGCATGAACTCTGGCTATGGTGGCGGTTATAATCGCAACAATTACCGCATGGGAGGTGGTGGTAATTTCCGCAATCGTACCAACAATCGTAACAACAACAATGTTAATAATCGAGGAGCTCAGAACAATGTGACCAATGGTAATGCAAATCCAGCAGCAGCATTAAAAGCCGCCAATAATGCAACGGGCGGAAATGCCAGCAACAATACGGATACTACGTCTAATAATGTAGCAACAACGAAGACAGCGACTGCCATTATGCCTGAGCAGGTGCAACAAGTGGCAGCAGTTGGTACGCATTCGAGTTTTTAAGCGTGGGTTTAAAAGCTATAGAACAAAGGGTTTGGTTTAATCACTCGTTTTAAAGACTTGTTTAACTCAATAGTGGAACATTTCTGAGCCGACTACATGTTGAATTAAATTGAAAATACTGATAGCTTTTAAATCTGAATTTTTGTATGAATTTCACAAATTTTCTAATGATGTTTATATATTACAGCGCAATAATGTCGCACAAGTGGAGAGTCGCCACTATAAACCTTAACGTTAACAGAAACAACAATTATGGCGATTGAAAAACAAAAATCTACTTCCCTACTCAATGCAAGCTAATTAGCTTAACGAAAAGGCAAACCCAATCAACCGGAACCGACCGACCCGACCGATCAACGACAAAACACGCTAATATATCAGGAATTTCGAGTTATGGATCTAACGGCATGTATAGGATTAATTAATTGTATAATTTTACGTAGTGTTGTAACGCTGATGACGTCCCGTGCACATGGCTGCCCGCCCATAACGTGCTGCTTTTTTTTTTAATGAAGCATATTAAATATTGTACTGTACTGTGAATCAGTGAGGAAACTGTATGTTCCGGAGCCATAGAATAGAATTATAATGTGTAAATGGCCTGGACATGCCCAACAAAACACAAACACACAAACAAGTATACAAAACTCTTAAAATATATTTAAGTAAAACAATTGTGAAGAGAAGCAAAAAACATTTATACATAAGCATAAAGTTTATATACATACAAAAATTAGGCTCGCGAACTATGAAATTAAAAGAAAATTAAAATTATGAAAATCCCTTAAATTAAAAAAACCGAGATATATAGCGTATTTATGTTTAAATAAGAGAAACAGTGAATAAGTACATAAATACAAATAATTGCCTGTGTGTGCTCGCATTGCCTTGGGACATCCAAACATCAACAGCAAACTTCAAAGCGTTTTACTAGCATTTAAATTTAATTTAAGGAATTTTTAAAACTGAAGCGAAATGAAACTACAAAAAAAAAAAAATAAAATAAAATACAATAAATTAGCAGCAATGTTTATATCAAAAGCATAATAAATTGTATAAATTAAAACAAAGTTCAATGGGCAAAAAATGGAAAAAAGCTGTTAAAACTTAATGAAACAAATTTACAATTCACAGAATTTTAATGTCCATAGAAAAGAGAAGTTAAAAAAACTATTGTAATCGAATTAGAGCGCAATGATTGTTTCAAAAATTATTAATGATTTAAGCTGTAATTAAAAACGATAGTTTAAATTTTATAAGCACAATTAAGAATTGGCGTTTAAACGGCAAAGTGATGATATATGTCTGTTTACGCTTTTGTCAAACTTTGAGGCACTATAACAGATTGAAAGCTGAACTTAAGTTAATTTGGTGTAACTAAAGTATTGGTTAAAACCGCAACGGATCTGATTATGTTTATTCATGTAAATTAAACTTCGAAAACCAGCACAAAACAACAAATTGTTAATAGATAAAAAAAGAAAAAATAGAAGTTGCTACAAGCTAACATATATATATATATATACTATAAGCCTTTTGAGTAGTACCCCCGTAAGAGCCAAATCAAGCGTATTTCGTGCTTTACCTGCATTCGCGTTTTGCAAATAAGCAGCAAAGTTCTATGTGAAATTTGTAATATTATACACTTTATGCAAGATTTTCTTTGAATCTACTAAATACAATTTATTTTTTTAACAAATATAAAATTAAGTACAAAAGATAGTCGAAAAGATTAGCTTAAAATCAATTGTAAACTTTTTAACGTTTATATTTTTCAATTGTATATTTAAATTTTATATGTCAATTTTTTCGTTGCTCCACTTTTTGGGGAAACTTTTATAAAAATAAACTGTAGAACGTATTCAGTCCGATTAAATTCTATATTACAAACAAGTTTTTATTTATAAATTATTTGTCATTTTATTTAAATTAATTTGCTTGCAAATAAATGTTCACTCTAGAGCTTTGGAATTTATAACATTGCTGACAATTTTAAAAGCGTTAATGTAGGCAAAACCCGAAATTTGGCTTTCAAATTCCAAGATAAATAAAAAAACAGAAGTGGCCGTATATTAAAGATATAAAACTGCATTAAAATAAAGCGTGTCGCCGATCGGCCGTTACTCACTTATATACTTATGTTAAATTATGTAATTGTATGTAACATATATATATATAAATCAAATATATATGAAT
This sequence comes from Chymomyza procnemis, assembly GCA_035046065.1. Lineage (NCBI taxonomy): Eukaryota > Metazoa > Arthropoda > Insecta > Diptera > Drosophilidae > Chymomyza > Chymomyza procnemis. The sequence continues at coordinate 3,660,066 of JAWNOJ010000013.1, read as the reverse complement.
ATGATTACGCCTATATATCAATGTAATATGCTCACTCTCATCAGCAGCTATACATATTTGCGCATATAGAGTTACAAACACACACACAAATACACTATAATCATTTTGAAGGCAGCAGCAAAATTGTAAAAAAAAATGAATTAAAACTATTGAAAATAATTAAACGAAGTACATAAAACGTGAATGTTAAAATAATTAAAGCGAAAACCTTTTTAGAATTACGCTTAATGTTTTGAGTATAGCATTGGCATGACCCAGACAATTGTTTTTACCACACGCCTGATCCCACACATCATTAAAACTAGTTTCTTTAATATATATTTGTGTAAATTTAAAATTAAGTGTCTATCCCAAAAAGAAAAAAAAACGCATGCCTTTTTCACTCACGAAATAAATAAAAGTTTACTTTTTGTGTAAATGTTTTATTTCATACTTAATTTTTTGTTCCGTTTAAATTTAAATCAAAACAAATGTACAAGTACATAAATTAAAATTAAAACATATAATGCAGCACATATAAAATAATATGCTATACGAACTAAAAATTATTAGTTTTGTATTTTTTATTTTAAACATTTTTAATTATAACTTATGAAAAAGGCCAACAAAGATGAAAACCGTACTTGCGATTTAATATTAATGCATAAAAAGAAATAAATATATATTATATATATTTGAATAAACAGAATTTAATGTGAGTAAAAAATTTAAGAAAAAAAACAGAAATTACAATAGATGAAAAATAAAAATTCAAAGTGAACAAGTGAAGTATTGATAATATAATTTCAAATTATTTCAGATGATGCAATTTTTGATTGATTTATATATACTTTGTAAAATTTATTTAAATGAAATGTCAATGAACCCCGCAAAAATGGTTTTGGCATTTGAGATGTAGCTAAAAGTTAATCGTCGTTCACTTATGAAGTCTACAGAGTTGCCTGCATTTATCGAAGCCGAAACGTGATTTTTTTCAGAACCTGATCCTGAGAGTGACACTATTTCTGATTTCAAAAACGCATGGACCAATCAACAATGCATATTTCTACTTATTTTTCTCTTTTTTTTCCTCGATTGCCCATAATAACTAATATAACATTTAGCTCCCCATAAGCAAGAAAGCTCTTGTGTTCTTTTTGTTTATAAAGTAGGACCACAAGACTAATCGTTTGAAATCTTTTGCTTTCGGCGCAGAATGTTATGTTTTTTCTCAACCAAATTTCAAAAGAAACATTTATTTAAATGAAGTACAACAATTTTTGGCGTTCTTAGAAATTATTTGTTATGATGCCATAAATTATAAACTTTTGCACATGATGGATCAGATTGGTAGACCGTAAAGTTCCAGTGAGAATGCCAGTAACCGGTTTGGATGGCTGATAAAAGATATATCCATATTTTAAAAAAATTTATTAAAAAATTGGTTATATTAAAGATGGTAAAGATGATTTGCTTCTTATCCGATTAGTTGTTATGCATACAAACAGCGATTCTTATTTCTTAAAGAAAACAACAAATATTGTTGATACAGCCGTACTTGATTAAAGCCAATGTCTGTTAAAAGCTGAAGTATTCAGCTTTGAAGCGGTGCAATCCTCGGCTATTTTGTTTCGCAACGACCGAGTAAATTATCAGACAAAGACACATCTGGACAAGAATTCTTGAAAGGTGAAGCCAGCCAATGCACTTTGCTTTGACCTGCGAACTCATTAAAGATTATTTTCTACTCATAAACAAAGTGTATGCATTATCAGCTTGTAAAATTGCTATAAAAGATCGGTACAACATGCAGCTGGTGCATCATTCCAGAGTGTTTAGCATACAACATGTACGATTGGACAGGCAAAAATGTAGTCTACGCAGGTAGCTTTACCGGCGTCGGCTTTCAAATGGTACAGCTGTTGATGCAGAAAAAGATCAAAACACTGGCGGTTGTGCATCGCATGGAGAACGTGGAGATGATAAAAAAATTGCAGGCCGTAAATAGTAGCGTTAATGTGATGTTTGTACAAATGAATCTTATGGAAAAGCATTCGATTGAGCATGCATGGAAAACAGTAGCTGAGGTTATGGATCATGTAGATGTTTTGATTAACGCCATGGACGTGTTGCTCGATAAGGATGTGGAGAAAACTGTCACTGTCAATTTGGTGAGACTTAGAGCGTACTAACGCAGCACGTTTGAACTTATATGTAACTTCTCTTGTCATTTCTCAGATGGGTGTTATTCAAATGACCATGTGCGGCATGCCGCTTATGGACAAAACTCAGCAGGGCAAGGGTGGCGTTGTTATAAACATGTCCTCAGTTTTTGGTTTGGAACCAGCACCTGCTTTTGCTGTATATTCTGCTTCCAAGCATGGTGTTATTGGTTTTACACGATCCATGGCCGATAAGCATATATACCAAAAAACCGGCGTTATGTTTATGACTATGTGCCCTGGTCTTACTAACTCTGAGGTAATGATGAATTTGCGTCCCAATGTAACTTGGCATCACTCCGAGGAACTTGTGGATGCTATTGAAAGTGCCAAACACCAAACACCTGAGGAAGCCGCAGTGCAGATTGTCAAAGCCGTTGATATGATGAAAAATGGCAGCATGTGGATTGTGAACATGGGTCAGCTCAAGGAGGTGATGCCACAAGTGCATTGGCATATGTAAGATAATCACTGCAACTAATAAAGTCACCATCTTGTATGCTTAAGCATTGTCTTTAGTTTACTTCGGGGTATATGTATTGCCGCAGTTCGCCTCCACTTAATATCCAATAGGAGCCATTTATGGCAAGCTGTACGGCTTTAATCAAATTGCAAGCACACTGCTCAGCTGTTTGCGTGTTAAGCAAGGATTGCGGCAGCGGTGGACTAGTATCGAATGTTGATACGCGCTCATTGCGCAAACCAACTAGCATAGGTGTTTCTGTAGTACTAGGGCATAAAGTAACAAACGCCACTTTTGTCTTATCATAGTAGTAGGGATCACTGATGGCGCGCGTAAAACCATTGAGTCCATATTTTGTTGCAGTGTAAACAGCAAAGCCACCGTAGACATCCAGTCCTACCATGGACGAAATGTTGGCAATAACTCCTCCATGCCCACCTTGGGACTTATCCATGTAAGGTAGAGCCGCGAGTGTGCAGTAAATAGGACCAAGCTGTAGATAAACAAAAAAAAAACAACAATTAGAGAGAAATCAATTTTGCAGATAAAACTTGTTCATACCAAATTAATGCCAACCGTGCGCTCAATTTGATGTTCATTCATAATGCCACTGCCATTAACCAAAATGTCAATCTGCTGCATTTGTTCGTATGCCATCTTAAAAGCCGGTTCTATTGTCTCCTTATTCATAAGGTTTAATGGATAAAAATAAACCTTTTTATTGAGTTTCTGAAGTTTTTCAAGTTTCTCTGGATCATTGCGTACATCGAAGATAAACAATTGCTGCGGTAAACAATATTTCTATGCCATATTTACACTCAATTTGTATACAATCAACTTACTGCTATGCCCTGTTGTAAGAAACATTTACAACTTTCATATCCAATGCCACCAAAGCCCCCTACATATACAACATTTTTATTTTTCAATTCCATTTTCTGCTCAAACTTTGTTAAAAAAAATTGCGATCAAGCAATGGCTTAGCGTTGCCAACGAGTATTAAATACTTAATTTAGCGTTGCCAACTGGTTCCTGATTACCAATTTGCAAGCGCAATATAGAGTTCACATCACTTTCGTTGAACGCGATTATGCCGCTTTTGCACTGACACCGCGAATTTACAAGAGACAGTTCAATTTTAATTAAAACTTTATAACAGCATAAATGTATGTAGATTTGAAACGATATTTTCTTTTTGTACTTTAATTCTTACTTATTTCGATTCATACGACGCTTGTGCGCTTTATGATATTTATCATAAATATCCTTATTCAAATAAGTTTTACTACTTTTTTGTTTGAAGGCGCTGCTTATTGATTCGCCTGGCATTATATTATATACCAAGCACGCTAAAGCACAGTTTGTAAAGCCTTGTATCCAATATTCATAGTAAAAATACAGCTTTTGGCTTAATCCAAGCGTCATACAACAGGCTTGTGTCAACTGAAAAACGACATATTCCAAAAGGCTCCAAACAGCAAATGAGAAAAACTCTAACACAACCATGCAGCCTATCGTTTCAACTATAAGTTTCGTATAGTAGGGCATGTGGGAGTAGCGCATTGGAAATATTTCACAATATATAAGTAAACGCAACATGGCACACATAAATATCCAATCACCTAGAGAAGAAGACGCCGTTTTCCACTCTGTGGGTTGTTGGAAAAAAAAAGATACACCGATTATATGTCCAAAAAACGCAAATATAATTGCCAAAATATATGCCATTTTAAAGGAATATGTTTATGCAATTTTTTGAATTTTTAAAAACCAAAAAAATTTTGTTGACTTGAAAAATAAATTTACTTGTGTTTTTGTTTAAAAGGTTTTCTATTCACATGAAAAATTCGTTTATAATAATAATTAAAATGGTTTTGTCTTTACGCTAATTTGTTATGTGGCCAAGATAACTATTTTTTTTAATAAAACACTAAGTGAATAAATAGTTCGAATCGTTTTGTATATGAGAAAACTGTACTGGAGATTAGAAACGTTCCCGTGTGTCGTGTGAACAAACAGTTTCAAAGTAAAGATGTCTGGCCAACTCACGAAAGTATGAATTATGTAAATACCATTTGGTAAGCAAAGTTTGCAGCAATACTGACGAATTTGACTATTTAGTTTTTAAAAATTCTGTTCCTAAATGTGATATATATTTGATACGGTTCTTGCGGTTAATCTTTGTAAAGTAAAACGAATTTGTGGCTTTTTAAGAATGGGAAGCCTATAAAATGCAGATAAATGACTTAAATATACTAAGAATGTGCTTAACATGATAATTAGTGCAGAAGTGTTTGTTTCTACAAAAAGATGTAAGCTTGGAAGACCAAACTTAAGAAACTGTTGTGTTTTTTTACGTTTTTATTAAAATTTTACATGAACAAACACGTCAAATCTTTCATTTATTTATAAAAGCAAACTTAAAAGCTAGCAGCTCATAAGTTCTTCATTTTTCCCATATATAAGCTCGAAATTAAATGTGTGTGTACAAAACATAGATCTGACAGATTTAAAATGCATTCAGCTTATCGCAACGTAGAGACACCTCTTTATCTTTATTTTCTTGAGCATTGTACATATTGAACATTTTTACTAACAAACTAATCTTTTTTTATGTTAAGAACAAAATAATAACATGCAAATATCTATTTAACTATTGCTCGATAACAGGCTTCCACATCACGGGAAACTCAACTGTATTCATTTCGCCCAAGTCCAGCATCCAAACGTCACCATTTTTAGCCTGTTCCAGGGCTTTAACCATGTTTGCAGCACAAATTTCGGGACTCTGGCGTTTAACATTGGCAAACATAGCATGCATGGGTGTATCAAAAGTAAATGTGGATTTATTGCTTATGTCATCCAATAAAGTTGTATCTGTGAAACCAGGGCAAATAGTTATAAATCCTACACCAGTTTTGGCATGGTAAAAGGGATTCTGTAAAAAAATAGAACTTAGTACTTTTTTTAAAATAAATTTTAACCTAAGCATACAGCCAACGAACGTGTAAAGGCGGTGACGCCTGTTTTGGCGCCTGAATAGATGGCCATTAAACTAGTAGGTTGTAAGCCCGCTACAGATGCTATATTTGCAATTAGTCCGCCTTTGCCGCCTTTGGAGCAATCCATGTAGTCCAGTGCTATCAAAGTACTATGCACCACGCCCAACTACTAAATCTGTTAGTTTTACTCAATATTTATATGATTGGCAATCTTTGCTTTTACCTACCAAGTTAATTTGTATGGTCAGTTCTATATGACGATCATTCATTAGTCCAAAGCCATTGATCACTACATCAAAATGACCAAATTGCTCAGATGTTGCCTTAAAAGCCGCCTCGATGTTCGACTTATTGGTTATATCCACTTTTTGGAAAAACAGCTTGGTATTGGGTTGCTGCAATTTCCATGCGCTCATTAAGGCAGCATTTTCCGCCAAGTCAAAAATTGCCAGTGCCTAAAATAAACAAACAAAACTCTTTGCTCTTAAGCCACGTTTAAAAAATAAAACTTAAGCCAACCTGAAGTTGGCGTCCAAGCAGTTCTTGCACGCATTTTTGGCCAATGCCGCCAAAACCGCCAAGGTAAACCACATTTTTGCCAGCCAAATCCATATCAAATTGCAAAACTTTATATTATACAAAAAAATTTTTTCCCGAGTTTTGTTGCGCTGCTGTTAGCTTTAGAACTACAACTGATCGTTGGACCCCCTAAAGAGCTAATGTTATCGGTTAATAGATAACATGCATTTATTTTCAAACTGAGCGCAAGCATTTTTGTTTTAGAGAGAATCACCAGTAAATCGTTATTTAAGAGCAGCAGAGAGCATGAAATATTATAATAGTATATATATATATATATATATATATATATATATATTATATATATATATATATATATATATATATATGTGTGTGTGTTTTGAAAAAAGTTTTTACACAAATTAGCAATTTATGCTATAAAATATGTTTAAACTATGGAAAACTTTTAGAGATATTCATAAAAAAGGAACATGAAAAAAAGTTATTTTAAAAACAGCACGAGCGACTTTAAAATACACTGTAACTACTTACTTTTATATACTTTTGGTGACAATCAGTCTTAGTCTTACAATAATACTATCGTGCACCCATTTTCAAATTCACAAGGTTTATGCAGAATGTTTTATATGGTTTAATTTCGACTACTCTTTTTTAAACTGAAGCGAAAAAATGAAGACAAGATGGCACTGTATTTATTTCCAAATAAGTATTTAAATTCTCTGATGTATCTACATTGTATTTATGTCAACTTCATGTTGCATTTTAAGTACTAAATATTTTGTATTAATTTTTTTGTAAGGCAACCCAAAATAGCACATATACGGCAGGATTGCTGCACAAATAAAAAACATTTTTAATCAAAATAACATTTGCTTAAGTAATATTTCTGTATTAGAAAATTAAAAAAATTTTTTTATATAAAATTAGCAGGCTTTTAGTGGAAATAAAATTTAGTTAAATTTTTTTGTGAATAATGGAAAAAAAAATGTTTGCAAATCTGCGGCATGTCGGTTGTTTTATTTAAAATTAAATAATTTGGCGCCAAACACATTGGCATTTCATTAATATTAATTTTAAGTTAATTAATGTTAGAAACACAAATGTAGCGCAGGGTAAAGCTCAAAAACATAGAGCGGACAAGAAATCATCGATTATTTAGCAGACTTATTGCAGCTAGAAAAAAGTACTAATATTATTTAGACTAAAAGCAAACCAAAATAATTAATGTATTTCTCTGGAGTACATATTTAATAAATGCAAAAAATTTATTATTCTTTTAGCTTTTTCAGCCTCAAATAAATAAATAAAACAATACATTTCCTATTTGCAAATTTGTCCGATTAACTATATAGGCTTTTATCGACAGATATTAACAAAATTATCGCAAATAAAAAACGAAATTAATCAAATCTGTAAATCAAAACTGTGTGCAGGGTTATATAACCTAATGCTCCAACTAAAACATTAAATTCGTAAATCACTTTAAAAAATGTCATATTTGGGTGGTATTTAAAATAATAATCAAATTATTTATGAATACAATTGGCTGATTTATGCTTAAGTAAGCTGACTTTTTAAGTTCGTTGCCGCCCTAACCTAGTCTACCCTAATCTAATAGTAGAAGGCCACTTTCCTGAGATTCGAAAGTGCAACAAAAAGCTATGTCTGTCTAAAATTTACTACTACAAATTCATTGAATTTAAAGCGAAAACTTTGTCGCAAATAAATTATGAACTTTAACCAATAATTAATTCGTGACTCGGTTTATTAACACTTCTGGCTTCTTTTGACAAGTAATTATCTTTTAATTTTGTTTATGCTTTGAAAATCGACCATCACATTTGTCTAAAGTAAGGCGCTTAAAGCTTTCCTTTTAGTAGAGCTAAAAAATAGAAGTAACACGTAATGGTCAATATTTATCATTGCTTCAGGATAGTGGTTTTACGCCTATTGCATAGCAAGGTTAAGGCGGTATGTTTCTCTGAGTCTTGTTGTAGTTTGGCTTTTATCCAGCGGCTTGATAAACACTTCGTTTGGTGGTTATGCCGGTGTATCTAGTGCCGTCTTTGATTATAACTTATTGGACCAAAGGTAAACCCCGTTCGTTGTGAATGCTCACGTTGTCAAGGTATTGTTGGGCGCCTGACAGCATTCTCAAGGATTTTTTTTTTTTAAAGTCATATAACACTGCGGTTGGAGCAGCTAGCAATTCGACAAAATTTGATGCCGTAGCTTCATATTGGCTTTATAATGGTTTCCATAGACAGCATATTGTGTCTGATTTTGAGCTTTGAGACCCTGTATATCTTATTTTCCTGCCATCAGCCATTGGTATACAGCTTGTTTACTTTGCGGGTACGCCAGCTTACTTGCATGTCAACCGTCATACCAAGGTATTTGGAAGTGATTTCAAACGAGTATGGCGATTTCGTTGAGGGTGACGGGCTGTGTGGATATATCCTCGTAAACCATTAAAGTTCCATCTACGCACTCACGCCTCGATGACATCTAGCAGTCTCAGTAGAATAACAGAGGCGTCATTTGAGGAGTAGGCAGTTACAAGGACTGCAGTGTCATTGGCATATGTGGCGACAGTTAGGGACTCGTCTACATGTGTATGGTCTTATCATTATCTACACAGAGTCTGCGCCCCAATATTTGTAATATCGATGCATATGTAACATATGAGAGTAAATAAACAAGCGATCCTGCCACTGATTAAGCGGTAACTTTTGAAATTCAATTGATTTAGATTCTCACAGCAATAAACCAATTTTGACACGAACTAAATTTGCATGTATTAACCTTCAAGTACATGTTCCCAGCCTAACTATCCATGCACTACTTTTTCGTAGTGACAGAGCCAATACACTAACGACAAAAAAATTATGCACAACAAAAAAATTGTAAATTTGTATTAAACGTTTTATTTTCGTACGGCTCATACAACTTATGGTTACTTCGATAGCGATATTTATTAACAATCCGAAAACGACCAAAGGATTTTTCTGTTGCAAACGCAACGAAAAGTTTGATTCTTCTATTTATCTGCAAGTTGATTCCATTGTTAGTGTTCACGGCGGTGTTAAGATACGTGAATTTCTTGACATCCTCTACAACATAGGAGCCTACGCACCGTACAGTCCACGTAATTGACAGCTTATTTCTTTTTCTTTCAATTTTGTATTGTTAACCGATATAGAAAATTGATTATAGAAATACAGAAATCTATAAGTAAATATAAGCGATTGATTTAATAACTATGAAGTTTCTAGGTTAATTATTTTGTTCCTTCTTGCTGGCACACGCCTATCGGTATAAATTCTCTTAAGCGAACTACATCTTTGTGCTAGCGAAAAGGGGAAAACGAACCATTCATCATCACTATATATACGGATATAGGTGTAATCAAAATATGAGTAAGCAAGTGCTATCAATGCTTCAATGAAAAACCGCACTTTAAACTGATCTGTGTTAAATAAATACAATCTTAATTTCACAACTCCATTACTAAATTGTTTTGATGTTGAATCGCATCAAGTTTAAGGAACCGAGAGATAGCGACATCATAACCAACTTATTAATACCACAAGTGCGGGGTTTTTAAAATCAATCAGTCGCAATACCAAAGATATCATAAATAATAAACAAAATATCAATTATTACAACATCATTTGCGGTAGCAAAAAAAAAACTCCAAAGTAAAAGAGCTACAAGACGCTTGTGATGGTTGTCTAGGAAATGCAGCATAGACAGACGCCACAAAACCAATGGTTAGGCTACATTTCGAGGTCATTAAGCAGATACAAAGCGCTTTAAGTTACCATTGCATGGGCGATATAAATAACCACGATATGTCGTCTGCAATATTAGTTTAATTGCAGTGTCGGCAAAGCAAACAACTATTTGTAAGGATGCACTGCTTTATTTGGACAATTGCTGCATCACTGTTAGCCGTAGCAACGGCTACGACGCTACAGCTGAACAGACGCGCCTTAAATACAGTTCCACGATTGTATCTAGTGGAGGAAGCCTTGCAACCATTGCGTCGTGGCTATCAGCAGCAGGATACAACACATGCTTTTTACTCTTACGGCTACAGTGATGACAATGCAGCCCGAGCGGAGTATACCGCACGTGATGGTTCTTCGCGTGGATTCTATTCCTATGTGGATACCAATGGCAAGTTGCAAACTGTGAAGTACGAAGCAGGCCGAAAACAGGGTTTTAAGGCTGATGCTTCAAACTTGCCCAAGGCGCCAATTGATAAAAACAAGCCTGTGGTAGACACTGCTGAAGTACAAGAGGCGCGCCAATTGCATATGAATGCGCTGCGTGAAGCAGAGGCACTGTCAGCTAGCTTGCAGGAAGAGAACAAACGCGCGACACAGAAGTTGCAACTGGGTGGTAGACTGCCTGCGGCAGAGCACGGTTTAAGCGCAGAGGATGCGTCAATACTTGAGCGTGTACGCGCCGAACTTACAGCCATGTTGGACGAGCAGCAGCTGGACAAAGTGCAACAACCACAGCAGGAGAATTTAGAGGATCAAGAACAGGAACGTAGCAATGAAGCTGCCGCTGAGGAAGCTGAAAATGAGGAGAATGCTGAAAGTAATGCAGCGGTGATGGATAACAATGACGCTGCTGGTCAGCGCTTGCTTTCAGAGAATGCAGCCGATGCAGTCTTGCCAAACAATCTGCATACTGTGTATACGCTCAGTGATATTAGCTCGAATAGCTACCTCAAGTTGGGGGAACTGCCGCCGGGCAATATCGGTAAAGTGTTACCCAAAACAGAGAGTTTAAATGAGCAGCGTGTGCGTGTGCCTATAAGTGCTTATTACACTCTACTGACGCCGACCAGTAAGTATAGTGTTACTACGCCCACCGAGCTACGAACCATACGCATTGGTGGCGCCCAAACTAGGGACGAAGATGCACGTCAGACACTGGCGCTGAGTCGCAGTGTGTTTAAGCAACATTTGGCTAAACTGAAATAGATTTGTAGAGCGTTTAATAATGATGCTTCGTTGTAGTAAAGATAACTATTTTCTTAAGAATAAATGCAAGTTGTGTGCACCGTTGTGCCTAAAGGATTATTTTTGTATCCAACGAATTCTACATTTTGCAAAGAGAGAACGTTAGACTTCAAAAAACTTGAGTTCTTTTAAATGCATCATTTATTTTTTCAAAGACAATCAACAAAAAACAGACTCATTGCATGAGATTGGATGGTATAACCTAGTCAATTGGCAAATAGTCACGTGCGGGTTTCGCCGGACCTGTATTGTAATTATATACGAAACCAACGGGCAACGTGTTCTTTACATAGATGGGCTGAGAGAATACCGTGCGACTGGGTGGTAAAGCTAGTTTCTGCTGTTGGTTCTCACTTATGAGCTTGTGGCGCAGCTTCTCTGCCTCGTAACGCTTGAAGAATGCTATCTTGGCTGCAGCTACCTCGGGTGTATCTTGCACTTGCTGTGGCAAGTTGTTGTTGTCCACAACTCCACCAGCTAAACGCAGTTTGACCTGCGCATGTGCAGCCAGATGTTGAGTCCTCAAGGCGGCTACCTCTGCTGTTTCCTCATTAGGCTGCTGCTGTGTCGCGCTGGGCAAATTGAGTATGCGAAAACCTGAAGCATCAGCAATGTAGTCTACTGTTTGCAGCTTGCCGGAGGCATCTGTGTAGGAGTATGTGCCGCGTGTGACACCATCGGCTGTGCGCGTCTCATGCTTGGAGTAGAGCGGTGCAGTATAGCCGTAAGCATATTGACCATATTCGTCCTGTGTATGATACTGACTGACACTGTCGGCTGCCTGTGGTGCACCATATTCCTGCTGTGTTGCCCCATACTCCTTGTGCGGTGCGGCATAATCATAGCCAGCGGCTGTGACGCTAGCCAAAAAATGCGCAAGTAGTAAACCGAATAATTGCAATTGCATGGCTTAAAATGAAACTGGAACGCTGCTAGTGTCGTGGACTAGTACTCGCTCTAGAGAACTCTGTGGTATCAGCTGCCCGGCATTCTGCCTTTATATAGTAGTTTAGCCGTCACAGAGCCCTTCCACCAGCCGTTTTGCCAAAAAGTATTTACAATTTCGTGAGTTCTCAGGAAGGTCGTCCAGTTTACTTTCATATTCCCTGCGCTGCTGTTGAGCGCTTGTCCATGCACGTGAGCACATCTTCCTCTTGCTCTGTTTATACGCAAATATTTTCTCGAATTCAACAAGTTCAACATAAATTTTTACACAAAAGCCGCAATTTGTTGGCATCTGTCCTGGGCTAGTGAATACAAGAACTTAATCTGCCAGTTTAAATTTGTTGTAGTATGTCCGCTTGAGGTCAAGGAACCGCACTGAACCTTTTTCGTCTTCTGTACTCAGCTGCTGAATTTTTCTGTTTTTATGCAGTTGCTCTTTTCATGGCTTATGCTGTCATTTAGGTTTATTGAAATCAAAATAAAATTTTAATTTATGAATTACTTGAGGTAAAGTTACTTGTTGTAGTTAAGGAATATGTGAGAGACAGTAACGACGCATTATTTAGGAATAGTCATATACAATGTATTTCTAGTGCAAAAGTCGCTCATTATCCAGAGATAATAGACTGAATCAAATACATATGATTTTGTATGTGTAGCTCATCGCACCAATAACCTTATCTAGTATCGGAGTGCTTGTGTAATAACACTGCAAACCCACAACTCATCAAGATTTTAAGCGGTCTAGTGAATCGAACGTAAATGAGGCTATATTGAAAAAAAAATAATAACATTTTACGATTCTATCTATTATCAGCATTTTTTGAAACTTAATTTTTAAAGTTTTCTCGATGTTCAGAACATTTGGCTCAGTTAATAATAGAAGTTGATGTCAAGGATTTCTTATTATAATTACACGTAAAATATTTCATTTAAAAATTGAGAATTCGAAAACAAAGAACAACATCGAACATCAATGCCAATTGGTAGTTTCAAAATAAATTCAACAAACAACAGTAGTCATTTTGGGTAATCCATAATCCACCACTTAAAAAAGTAATTTATTTAAGCTTGCTCAAGTTACTTTATTGATTATTATACAATTATTTCATTAAAATTGTATTTCAAATTCAATTCAGTAATAGAAGCCCGTGTAATAACGTGGCACGCTGTAGCTGTAGACACGTGGCACAATCACGGGGCTGTGCACACCGAGAATTTCGTTGCGCAATTTCTCCACTTCCACGTGCTTTAGGTGAACAGATTTGGCAGCTGCCACATCGGCAGTGTCGGTAACGGGAGCAGGCAGCTCCAAAACGCGTACATTTGAGTCAATTGCGTTGGATTCATGCTGAGCGGACCCAGCTTGCGCCAGGCGCAATTGAGCCTCCTCATGAGACGCCACACTGCTCTTATGGGCGGCGGCAACGTGGACGGAGTCAGCTGGAACGTTGGCAGCAGCGGTAATTCTATGGGAAACGTTATCGGCGGACCGGCCAGTTGACGACGCTGTCGCTGACGTTGAGGCGCGAAATTCCTGGGGTTGCACAGCGCGCGGCAAATTGGTGGCGGCCACATGAAAGCCTGTCGCATCGGCAGTATAGTCTACGGTTTGAAGCTGACCAGTTGCATCGCGATAGCTATAGCTGCCACGTGTTATGCCATCCAAAGTGCGTGATTCCTGCTTGCTTGACAGTGGCTCAGCATAGCCATAGGTGTACTGACCCAGCTGATCCTGAGAGCTATACTGATGTTGCGTGGGTGTTACCAATGAGGAGCCTTGAGCCGAGTAGACAAATGGATAAGCACGCAACACGGGTGGTGCGGCGTAGAGTGCCAAACCATTGGCCGCCACACCTAGGGCAACCAATATAATAAGTTGTGCTCGCATAATAAGTTCTTGCAGTTCACCTTTAGCTGCAGCCCAATGGGTACTGTTGCAGTTTAGCCTTGTACAAGGTCCTTTTATACCAAATGTAGCTGATCTTGGGCTAGTCGCAAGTTCTGATTCTGGTTCTGCTCTGAAAATAGCATACCTACAGTATGTGCTTCTTCTGCAAACTATCCTCGTTAACATGCTGCGTCGTAGACCAGTTGTGGTTCTTAATTTGGTCGGCTGTCAGTTGGCATAAATAAGTGCCCGACGGCGGCATCAACAGACGCGTCAATTTGACTTAATTGTGATCTCTTTGAGTGGATCTTTAGGCACTAGAATTGAGACTTCTGCAAATAACAGCCCTCAATGGTTTCTAAGTTATGTTGGCGCTTGTCGAATTATGTTTCTGCATCTTATAACTAAATAAGAGCATTTCCCATTTCAAGTGGCGATCCAAGTTACATTGCGGAAACGCCTTTCACTGTGTTCAAGATCAAATCCCCATGGACAAAGCTGCACATAAAAGGGACGAATGTAATTGATATACAATTGTTGTTGTTATTATTATGGCTGGTAGGTTGGTTGGCCACTAGGCGGATTGTTTGCTCATTCAGGCAACGCTTCGTGCGCGCCAAGCTATTTTATTTTCAGCAGTATGCGTCTTAATTTTGTAAGACTGTTAAGGCTTTATGGACTTGGTGGTATAGCTTGTAACCTGCAAACTACCGTCTACTCCTCTGGGTATCTGAGCAAATATATGTGTGCCTTTTTGAAGTGATATCAGTCAGAATCCCATAAAAAGTAACACAGAAAGTTTCACTGCTATAAATAGTATTAATTATTTTTAAGTAGCTAAAGTAATTTTTTTGGAAAATCTATCAATTTTGGTTAAATACACACATACATTATTTCCGGCAATTGTAGTTTTCATTTCCTCCACAAGATTTTCTAACCAGAAAGATCTTGTATTTAAGAAATTTGTACAGCTTGGTCTCTTAAAGATTTTATTTGGGTGACATTCAAATTTTTAAGTTAATTTATAGTAATTTTTTTTCCTAAAGAACAACTTTAAAAATTCTCAAACCCTTTGTATTACTTTCGTTTTAACATTTTGATGCTACTTAAGAGTATCTTAAGAGTCCACAGCTTTGCCTCAATCTGCTTCAATTTTATTTTCTTTTTTGGTATTTCTTGGATACAAAACGGCAACCGCAACCAACGGCAGTCGCAATATTTCAAGGTAACTGAAGGCCAAGGGCCACATTTGGCCTGGACCAGGCCAAGATGCCGAACAATGCAGTCTGCATGTGCGTGTATCCAACCGAATAACTCTGAGATATTTGCAGCTACAAGATCTGAATCTTTTTTCTTGTTGCTGTTGTTGCTGTGAGTACTGCTTAAAATTGCTTTGGTTATTTTTAGTACAGAGCTAAACATACTTTTATCTTTACTGTAAATCGTCTGTGCTTAAACACAAGCCAAGTTGATTAGGATTGATATGCCAAATATTGGCCAGAAGAATAAACTTGAAATCTTTTGGGCTACCAACAGACATATTCATTAAAAAACTGCCTGTTACACTGGACATAAGTGCATTTTAATGTTAGCCTCTGGGAGTGCCACTTAATTTCAGTCAAAGCACTATTTTTCTTCATCTCCTGCTCCTACTGAAATACTACTACTCATACCATAATTTCTTGCAAGACTTTTTAATGATCTTGTTAGCAGGACTTGTTTGTGGACCAAGTTACTTAAAATTCCTTCACAGATTGAAGACTTAGTTGGCTTAGCACTTGCTCAAACGCAGTAGAGTTTCTCTACGTAGTATTGAGCATGGGCGTGGGCTCTAGGTCTGGTTGTGCCACTTGATGTAACAACTTTGGTGCATCATCTTGCAGTAATAAGGTCAGACTTTGCGATAGTTACGTTCAACGTTTGTAAGCTCTGTTGGCGTCCCTTCTCTTACGAATACTGCTGGATAGTTTAATAGTGTATATGTCTTTGCACGAATTCATTGGTTAGAGAATAACTATATGAACGCCAAATGAATAGGAGGTTGAAGTGTGGGCATGAGTGTGTTCCAGCGTTCATCAGTACTCCTATCCAGGAGCCATTTTTTCTTATATTTCGGTCTGCTTGCACTTCGGCCGCTTATTGCAACTTTTATGAATATTAACCTATTAGTGAGGAACTAAAGTCTACCAAGGAAACCGTGTTGCACTTTACAACCCATCACCTCGCGGACGAATTAATTAAACAACACATATCGTTAGTTCGGTAGACTAAAAGAAATCAAATATAAATGCTACCAATTTTTAGCATTAAGAAAAAGCAAATTTTCTATACCTGTCCTCCTTTTTCAAGAAATACTGAGAGTTTCCGTCTCATTGGTTTTGAAATGCTCCCAGAACTACGTCATGCACGAAAAATAGAAATATTTTAGTTGTACCACGGATAACTTTTACTATGTAAGATACGATGATATTACAGAGTAAAGCACTCAAAACACTACTCTGGTGAGATTCCACTAGATAACCCAGCTGCACATCAGACTATAGTCCTGGCGTTATTATATACGTATGCTCACTATCATGCAGCCAGAAGTTTCTGGTATATCATGCATAAAAAGGTGACCAAATCAATTCACAAGGAAAACTTGCAAAAGCCTACTCCAAGGAGACTTTACCCAAAAACGCTTTTAATTGTGTTGAAAAGAACGATGAACCATTTCAGCTCATAAACGCTCTTTTATAACCAACATTCTCGGCTGTACTTAGTTTATTGAAGTAATTGGGTAAAATTGTACATTTGGTAATGATTTCTTTAAAAAGAAAAAAAAAATGTATATCGGAAAAATATGACGGGTCTCTGAACATTCCGTACACGAAGGATTTGCGTAAGTGTTGAGTAGGAAAAAAAAATATACATATATATTTTAGAACCTAAATAAATGGCCAATATTGTCTACTTTTATAGGCTCAGTAGGGTACAGGCACACACCTTCTTTGTGTCGTATACATTACCTGTTTCTTTTGTTAATTTAGCTTTTTTATTCAAGTTTTGGGCATGACGCCATCATCCAGTTGGATAAGCTGAAGCTAAAGCTAAAAAAGAAACAAACTAACAAATTTTGGCTGACTAGTCGAACTAATAAATCCGTGTCAGTTGAGTTTTAAAGTTCTTGTGATACGCTACAATGATAAATTATAGACCCTAATAAAATTAGAGCAGTTAATATAATTATTATTGTAATTAGTTTTAGAAGCTAGTGACAGAAGTCTGCCTTTCTTTTACTAGCTGGATCTGTACTTTGTAGAAAAGAGGGCATTTCTCATTTTGTCTGTTCATCGCACAGATAGTCACACTATCTAAATTCTTTCTATACATTTTTTTAACTTTTTGTTTAATTTTAAGAAACTATGGTCCTATATATATATATACTTTATTAAACAAACAAAAAATAAAAATGACTACTTTAAGTGTTAAAAACTTAATGTAGTGAAAGTGATATTGTGGGTTTTTGGAAAAAGATATTCTGTGCAGAAAACAGCTTTATATTAAATATCAACTAATAAAAACTATCGCCGTAATTTCAAACTTATTAAAGCATTAAAATAAATTTTTTTTATATTTTAAAGTTACAAAAAAATAATATGTTCGACAAGAGCATCCGCTTATATTTAAAATGAATGCAGTTAAGGCTGTGCGTAGAAAAAACTGATGGGCTTCTCATCCTGCAAGCTTATTATTAATATAGAAGATAGGTTCCATAGTATTTTATATAGAATTAAAGCCTTATATAAATAATAAGATGGTTTACAAACACATAGTTAAATTTTCAAATGGGTTCTCTGTCTTATATATAACTCCTCTATAATCAAAATCGTTTTAAAAAAGGGGGCATTTTTTGATTGTTTTTTTTTTGTCAAATTTGGCATTGTGCTTGAGTTTTTTTTTTAATATAGCTTAGTCGCTCCCAACTTTTGTATTTAAACTTTACAAAACCATTAATCAATCCGTCGTTTAAACATGATCGTTTTAACAAAATGTGTATTGATTGACTACTGTTTATTTAATTATGCACAAAATATTGCGTATTTGTAGAGTAATTTCATAGAGCTTTCTTTGTATGTCGGAAACGAAACTGACGATGTAAACCAAACTTGTAAATCAGTTGAGTGAAAGTAAGGTTCTTTTTTCCCGACTGTAATATTTTATAATTTTTTTTAACTTTCAAAAATTTGCTCATAAAATGTAATATTCACTTCCTCTGTCGCAGTTTGTTAACTAAATCACGTTAATAACTTTATACAATTTTTTATATAGAGTATTGGTCTGCGTGGCAAAGTTCAAGAAACCCATTTACACGCCATAATAAGTTTCCCTGTAGCGTCAAGATAATCATTCACACAAGCCAGACCCCTAAGTCATTTGCATACAAAAAAAAAATAAGAAATAAAAAAACCTCAAAAAATAGCCCAAACTATTAGCTCATACCATGCTTACTAATAATTCCACAAATAAATATATAGGCCCAGCACATTAGCCAAGTCAATATACAGAAGTTACGCACAATTGTTGTCAGCATTTTTTTTTTACAAAATCCTACAACCAGACGTACTGGGTCCAATACTTGTTGGTTCTTCTAATATAATAGGTTGTCCAAATTTCCTGCATAGTTTTCCATTTCATTATTTTGACGTCTGACATGAAAATGTTTTTGGCTTAAAACAGCACGAACCAGACGACGCAGCATTTTGTTTTCGCTCAAAAGCTTAGGCGCCAAAGCTTACTCAATGATTTACACTCAAAACAAACAAATTTTGAGCTAAATGGGCGTTGGGTTGATAAGAAAGAGTCTAACGTCACTTTTGATAAATGATTTTTTTGTGGTTTGGATTGTTTTGTTTTGCTTTGCTTTTTTTTTGAGTTTTTTGTTGGTAGTTTTGTTTAGTTCGCATTGTTAGCTATTTGGCATTTATAATTTTTTGTTTTTTCTTGGCTTTTTTTCAATCTTATGAAGTCATCGCTCGAAAATGAACATATAAACGGCGGGTGATATTAGTAACTTTATTGATAGCCAGCCGCATATACAAATCGTGTGCATTAAAAGTTGGTCAAATATAGGTGTATAGTACAGGTTTGTTTGTTAATTTTTGGAAAGGTGAAGGGGTTTTAATTATGATATGTTCTATAGCACGTTTAAAAGTTGCTACCAAAATAATTTATTCACTTAATTATGAGTACCTTTACGGGTTTATCGGCTCAAAATGTTGCAGAAATTATGTGCTTATAAGTTTCAAAAACAGATTATGATATACAATTATAATAATATAAATTTTTAGATTTTAAGCAAATATAAATAAACATTAAAAGCATATCAAAATTTAAGTTATTTTTGAGAATATTTTCACAAACATTATAGATTTTAAAAATATTAATCTCTCACAATAAGCACTGACAGTTTCTTATTGGCGCTGCTTGAAGTTCTTTTTCCAAGTAGTTGATCCATCTCTTTCATTTTCTGATTATCAGTGGTACTGGAAATACAAGATCATTTACTTAGAATTGTGACAGATCCAGGGGTTATGCAACCGTATGTATATACCCTATTATTAATCGATGACTTTCATATAGATATAGGTAGATATTCAACTGCATATAGCATTGCAATGGCACTGTGCCATTGGTTATAATTTTGTATTTTATTTATATAATACTTTGAATGATCTTCAATACGCTTTACAATATGATTCGACAGTGTCGAGGCATTTTCAAGAAATTAAATAACAATATTTAAAATAATTATTATTTATACAACTGTGTATACTGTGTTTTGTACTCGTCCATCCAAGTCTGAAATACTGCTCCTGCGTTTGGCGCTTTCAATACCACCACTACTAGGAATTAATTGTCTGTTCAAAAACAAATTTTGATTTTAGCACTTCGGGGTTCCTAACATTCGGCTGTTGATTTATATTGACTTCGCTTTATAAAATTGCCTTCTCTAAGGGATTGTAGAACATGCAATGGCTTCTTATTTCTTCATAAGCTCTTACTTGGGGGCTCATTGGCACTAACAACAAAGTTTCCTTTTGTCATTTTCAGAATAACTGAAAATTTTCTACCTCTAGCACTACCATATTGTAAATTCAATTATGCATTGCACAATTCTTTTCGAGTCTTATGCGCATACTACAATAACTATTACGATTCCCATATAATAAATGATCTATACAATTTATCTCTTTCTTAACAAATCTTGATACGCCAAATAGATCATCTTTAACCAATCAGTACTAAAAACCCGCCAACAGTGAACTCTTGGGAACCTTTTTTTTTAAATATTTAAACTTTTATGTTTTCTTTCTGTTTTCTATAGTTTATATTGAAATTCAAGTTTTTAGCCATATATCTATGTATTAATCGGGCTAGCGATAGGGATTATTTTTATATTATAAAAATTTACAATTTTAATCCTAAGTCAACTTGACTTAGTTGTTACCTTAAATGTTAATAATGAATACATATTCTAAGCATGTGTAGCAATGAATTTATTAAAACATTAAAATTTTTAAATTCAGTACTGAATACACATAGACATTTCTAAATAAAGCCGCTCTTAACTAAATGGTATTTAAAGAACTTAGCTAATGAGTTTTTTTACGCAGAAACTACAACATATAGAGAAAAACTCACTCAAAAATATTGCTCATACGACGCTTGTGTTGTAGCTTGTTGTCGTTTTGTGCGCATTTGTTCAAACAGTTGAGTGCTGACAGCATTTTCGTGCAGAACTATATAAAGTTCCGAGCGCCGTGTGAAAATACAAAATCTAAACTAAGACTTTTTTATAATTTTTACAAACTAAAAGCAAATTTTTGAAACCAAAAGTATGTAAGTTCAAAAGTGCGCGTGCATTAAATTAGTGTAAGCTTAGGCCTAAAATCCTTTTAGTTGAGCACTGTACGAGTTCTAGATACACACAGCATCAATTGTAAAATAAAATGGGATACCTTCAGGTGCCAAAGAAAACTTTAAAAAAGTTTAAGTTTAATAATGCCTTAAAGCCATTTTTAGTATTAACTGCGTATCAATTTTCTAGGCTAAAAGTTGTATAGGAATTCTTTACGTTTCTTTTTTTGTATACATTCATTGTGTTTGTGTATAAGAACATACAGTAAGCATCGCTGGGACGCTCTGGCTTCCGTTCGTATGTACATGGGTTTAATCATCAACAAGCCATGACACCACCCCAAAACCTCTCACACTTTGTATATGAAACATGCGCACTTGGCGCATTCCCTGCTTTTGCTGGAGTGATGTCATCTAAACCTGCTGCTGCTGCATGTGCCTCATATGTGTATTATACTTGGGCACGCTTGCGATGCCTATCCAAAGTAAGCCCACCAGGGGCATTGTATTGACTTGCCTACCTACCCCAATCCAAATTCATATTGCGTGGTTTCTATTTCACTTCCTGTTTTGGGGGTCCCAGCAAGCGCTCCGTACTTGAAAGTAATAATGTTGCACTAGTAAATTCCTAAATTTATGTACAAATTTATGCAATTTGTTTCACTTCTTGCTTGGGCCTTATGCCAGTTTCTGTTTGTGCTTTTATTTTTATGTGTAACTTTTATCTGGAATTGGGTTTATGTGCGTGCGCGAATCTCATAAAATGTGTGCTGGTGGGCCAACATAGGCTATATGTATAACAGCGTGACCTAATTTTTTTGCCTTGCATTATGATTGTTTTATTGTACTACATAGACTCAACTTGAGGTAGGTTAAAGTGCATGAAATTATGTGGTACGCACTTTAATAGATCAAGAATAAAAGTGTTACCATATCTGAAGTAAATTATTTAATACTAATTTGTTTAACATTTCCATTTCCTTATTTCCCTTTTTTTTTGGACAGCAACTCATTTAAAATGTTGTCAATGTAGCAAGTTGTTTTTTCGACACACGCCACTTCTATATAAAGTATCTATGGCCAGAATTATGGATGGCAAAATGTAGAAGTGTAGAAAACATAAAATAATCTTCGTAATTTATTATGGTCTGGCAGTCAAAGCGGATTACTTTTGATTTTTTTTGTGTTTTGTCATTTATTTATGGCTTCCAATTACAAAAAACTACAATGTAGTCATTGTTTGTAGACAACTGAGGGAAGCTAAAGTTAAAGGAGTTTTTATCGTGCGCCATAGGATTTATTATTGATGAGGGGAATGGGCACTAGGACATTAACCAGAGCTTAATGAAGTTTATTTATTAATACAACTTTGCTCTGAAAAAATAAAAGTTTTTTAATATTGCAATCAACTAAAGTTGGGTATATTGTGTTTTTTATGTATTGTACTCTTCAAATAATTCTGTTTCATTTAAATACAAATATTACGCATTTTCCGATTGCACTTCTCATTGTAAAGCTATATCAACTTTGTACTGCAGGTTGTATTTTGAATTAAGTTTAAATTTTATACTTTTAATATAATAAAGAGTGTTTTTACTTTTTTATTTCATTTAGAGGGTTCAAACATATATACATAAAACATATATATATATATATATATAGATAACGATTATAATATATATATATATATATATCATATAATTAGTAGACGTCAATTTCTATTTATTCAAAAGCTTTTTTCTATCCATTCATCTCTACGAATATATCGGAGCAACTATAAGAGAACTTAGTATACCAAACTTGATCGCTTAATGCGCTAGAACACTTGCTGATAGGTGATAGTTTTTTAAATTGTTACCTCTTTACGGATTATGCGATTTTTAGCCATACCTTTTGATAAAAATTAAATTTTATTTTATGTTTTGTAGTTTTATCGTTGCACGTTGGAACGTTTATCGTTTTGCTGGATTAATATAATTTGTATGTCGCTCATTGCAGAAAGGCCTTTTAGAATTAAGGGTTTATTTTGCCGGAAACTAATTTTTCTATGTCTTTAGTTACTTGTGTGCTATATGTGAATTCTATTTCATAGTTTCATTATATACCACACAAATTTCTTACATTTTTTGAGTCACAATTGCGAAGTACGAGAACTCCTTAAACCTTAGTAACAAACCTAAGGCTAGCTTCAAGTTAAAAGGCCCACAACTTTATAATAATAAAACCTTATTGTCAATATGTTCACAGGCTAAATACCAATGACAACATCAAAATAACAACAAAAATCTCTACAACAACAACATTGCACAACTCCAAATTGGCCATAAACAGTAAATAAAATGTAAGCTTTTATTGGCAAGATCATTAATTATACGCCAGTTAAAGGAGTCAAGCAAAGAATTAAAAGAGTTGCAAGCTCACATAATAAAAAGAAGAGTGCTCAACTTGCCTCTGGGCTGGGTTTTGCGTGCATAATTTAAAATGTCATAAGTAACCCAGCGGAGGAGCAAGCTACCAAGTGTTGGCAGCGCTGTTGGTAGCCTGGAAGATGGTAGATGAAATATGTAATTACAAGTTCCCCTATATGACAGCTGTTTACAAAATGAACATGGCACATGGTTATTAAAGATGTGCCGAGTGCACAGATTATATGACACATAGCTGAAATCTCTGCAGCTCAGCTGGGTGGGTCAAGGTTGGTGTAACCTTCAAAAGTGCAACTAATCACCCGATCAAACAAGCACAAAATGTACCAACGATTTGCTAAAAACGAAAACAGCTCATCTAGTGGTTCATCGAGCGTGTCAAATGTTGCTTTGTTAGCTTCTATTGTACCACACTTTCCTAGTTTTAAATATGCTGTGTGCGATTTTTAATGGAACTCTGTCTAATTTGAGCGGCTTATGTCATCGTTCCATTACGCGTACTTTCATGCGGTTAGTTTGTATTACATTCTCATTGGGGCCCGAACTGGGTGAGGTTGTACGGCGTTGTGGTATATGAGACGCGTAGCTGTACCTAGAGAATCTAAAGCTACAGCCCTATGTGCCAAAATGTATTTTAATTGACAATTAAGTAATGAATTGAGTAATTGAAAGTCATAAGTTGAGTAGTATACAATTGATCAAAAAACTCAAGTTCAAAAGTGAATACAGCATTGCGCGTTAGCACAATGACGGTTTTACATATAAAGGGTAGTACGTGCATGCTAGCTTGAGTTATCTAGAATATACGAATTGGATTCTTTTTCGAAGAACCTACCCAAGTAGAAAAAGAAGAATAACTAAAAGTAAGGTTCGGGTTATGGAGACGGAAATACCTGTATATACCCATGTCCGTCTGAAATTCTGCACGTTTGCCTGTTGGCTGCCTAGATCTTATAGATAACAAGAGCTATTGTAGATTCACCGAATTTTAAGTTGATGCTTTATTATGTCAGCTTTGCAAGTTTATTTTAATTTTTACAAATTTTATTCGCTTGTTTTTAAGATATCGTAACTTTAATAACTTAATAATATTATATTGAAATTTTTATTTCAAAAAGTATTAAAGAGTATTACAAAGTCTTTTTAATTCTACTATAGTGTAAGTCATCTTTGGGGTCTGAGTTTCATTAGCTTTCCTATTTGATACTTAATGAGTTTTTTTTCAGCTAAACTAATATCTTCAAGGCAGTGTTGGTTTAAAGTAACTCAAAAAATAATACATAATTATGTCTTATTTTCATAATAGCATAATACAAACGGCTTGTCTTAGGTCTTGAATATTGACACTTATAATTCTTACCTAGAATACCGTCAGTGTGCCCCTGAGTTGTTTGCTTGATTAGATTTGCTGAAGTTGCTAATGATAATAACAAATGAGCAGCCCCGTCGCTATAAGATTCAACCAAATGAGCGCTTCATTTGTTTGCATTCCGGCAACATCAAGTTGATAGCGTCACAAAAAAGCCTTGATATGTACAAATACACATAAGTATATATCTCCCTATAGTATCTCCAATTAGAGAACAGCTGTGAAAGCTTACGCAGTCAAAATGTTTTAAAATTGTTTTCGGCACTTATTGTTTTTGTGCTCAGTCTTGGGAGTGCGCTCTTTTTGCAGTGATATCATCGCGTGCACACAATAAAGCTGAGGGAAATATTCCATACAATATAGTTATGCTTATCAAATGGTGCATTAAGCAATAACTGCAAGATATAAAGCGATATGTGCAAGAATCTCTGATTAGCTCTGTTTATACTCAAATCCAATCAACAGAATGTTAGTGAGCGTGGTAACCCACAGGTGAGCTGCAGACCTTATCGAACTGCGCATTTAAAAGCTGTAGACATTGCGTGTTAGGTCATGCCAAAATTAATTTACTATTATACAAATTCTAAAAACAAAATAACAATTTGATAAACCGGCTTTTATTATTAACCAACCATAGAACCAGCATGTCGGAAGCAGCAGCAAATGGCAGCACCTCACCGGCACCAGCAGCCGGCGAAGCACCCGCCGCCGAATTGGCTGAATTGGCTTTAGAGGAGCAGCCGAAAGTAAGCTTTTCGGATCAATTCAAGGCTTTCTCCAAGTTCGGTGACACTAAGTCGGATGGCAAGCTTATAACGCTCTCACAAAGCGACAAATGGATGAAACAGGCAAAGGTGATTGATAAGAAAATTACTACCACCGATACGGGCATACATTTTAAGAAGTTCAAAGCCATGAAAATATCACTGGCTGACTACAATAAATTCCTTGATGATCTAGCCAAGACCAAAAAAGTGGAATTATCTGAAATTAAACAGAAGATGGCCAACTGTGGTGCGCCGGGTGTACTGTCGGTTTCGGTAAGTTTAAGCCAGCAACAGATTGGCAACAAAGCTAACATTTGATTTTTTACACAGGCTGGCAAGGCTGCTGCAGCAGTGGATCGTCTAACAGATACCAGCAAGTATACAGGATCTCATAAGGAGCGCTTTGATGCTAGCGGTAAAGGCAAAGGTATAGCTGGTCGTCGTAATTTGGTTGATGACTCCGGCTATGTTAGCGGCTATCAGCATAAGGATACCTATGATGGCGGTCACTAGATACATTTCCCTATAGTTGTAGTTTTACTTTGGCAACAGTTTGCTTGCATAATCCCAACACTAATCGTTTAATGTCTGACCTCCGTAACTTTTGTATTTTCTGATTTGTGTGTCAGTTTTCGTTTACAAAATGTAGCCACAATTATTTGAATTAATTTTTTATGTACTCTATAATCTAAGTTGTGATAATTTAAGTGCTTAAAATAAATTAATTTCTTTTAATTATATTTTTGTTTTATTTATTGTTTATTATTATGATTATTGCACAATTATACGCCCACGCATTTATCATGAAAAACCAAAGTTCAAAAGGAGTCCAAAATTCCAATCATATACAAAAGTAAATATTATCATAAAAAATTTCTTGAAAAAACATTTTTGCTAAGATTTAAATTTTACGATTAAACTTTATGATGAATAAAAAATGAATAAAAGTCACAATAAGTTTATACTATAATATACACATATAAAATACGCATATACCCAAGTTATACATACGTCTTGTTTATGTATACATGTATGTGTTTCGTTTTTACATATTTTGCTTGAACACGAAAAAAGCAAAATTTATAAGCTTTAAATTAGAAAATTTTATAAAATATGTTCTAAATAAAAAGACAAACGTAATGATAATGCTGCTGCGCAACTTTTCTTGCAACCCATAGCAGTTACGAGACTATCTTTTCGTAAAACGACTTCTACAAACGCGGAACTACGAATTTCAATTTTACTGTAATTTCTATCTAGTACCACATCAACGTCAAACGATAGTACAAAGCTTGCACACCTTTTGATAATAAGGCGCAAACCCTGCTACTTCTAAATAGGAAAACTTTGTTTTTCGCCTCTACAGATCTTCAGCGCGTTTTCACTACATTTTTCATATGATCATGCTTGTTTAACTCCAAGGACAACAAAATTTTGTTTGTTGTGCTTATAATCAGTACAAAAGAGAATAGATCCTAAGTTGCGAAGTGTATGTTCGCCAATCTGCTGCATTTTTGTTCCGGGTTTCATACCTGAGGCGACATTTTTTTTTAATCTGGAAGAGAAAAGCTAAGAGAGGAAAACTTTACTCACTGCGAGCTTTAAGCATCATGGAAATAAATCAAAGCCCGAATATATCACTTTACTATTATAGACTCTAAAATTAAATTATTGTTTCAAAAGTACATATGTATATATTTTGACTCCTACTTTGGGGTACATGCCCAAATTAGTTAGATTTCAAGGAGAATTTTTGTATGTCGTTAATAGCTTACAATACAACATGTTGGAATACTTTCTTGCAAACTTAATTTACCTTTTAGCTTAAGGTAACGTTCTAAACCGACACACATCTATTACCATCTAATCTGGGTTTTCAGCACAGAATTATAGATGCTTTAAAAATGCGGCCTAGAAGCCATGCCATTGTCATCGACTAAGCCAGACAGCTACCTCTCAAATACCCCGATGAGCAGCAAAACCAAAGCAGTGTGAAGAAAATTAAACGCTAGAACGACTTAGATCAGTCGTCAAGTTGATTGGAAATTGATACGATTGCAGGTTTTGCATAATCTCAGCGAGACTTGGTGCATTTGGAGCTATCAATTGCATGCAGCCAGCCTCCAATGAACTAGTTATTAGATATCACGTAACTACTTACAAATTGCCTATAAAAGCCACAGCGAGTGTCTTCAGTGACAACAGAAAAGCGTCCAACGCCCGACAGATAACTTGGAATATCTATAACAGCTGCCTGGGCACAATAATTATGTCATTTCGTGGTAAGAATGCAGTGGTGACGGGTGGCGCCGGCGGCATAGGATTACAGGTTGCCAAGCAGCTGTTGGCAGCAGGCGCAGCGGTGAGTAGCCCTATGGAATATTAGCTTACCCAATGCTACAAAAATTTATGATTTTTACACAGAAGGTCGCTATAATCGATATTCAGGACAACTTGGAAGAGTTTGTCAAGCTGCGTGCCGCGCATCCTACACAAAGTGTTATGATTATCAAAATGGACGTGGCTAACAAGAAAGGCATTGAGGCTACTTATGAAGAAATATTCAAGACCTTCGGCAGCATTGATATAGTGGTAAACGTGGCGGGCATTTTTAATGATAAGGAAGTGCAGCGCACGTTGCTGGTTAATCTGGTAGGTCTCCTTCTTCAGTTATCATAAAAAAAATATATAATTAAGTATTCCCCCAGGGCGGCATAATCAACTCCACTCTCAGCGCGCTTCAATATATGAACAGAGAGAATGGCGGCAATGGTGGCATCATAGTCAACATGAGCTCAGTTGTGGGTTTAGATCCTATGTTTATAATACCTGTTTATGGAGCCACTAAGGCGGGCATTATAAACTTTACTAGATGTCTGGGCGTATGTACAAAAAACTTTCAGAACTTATTATTTTTATACATATGTATCTTTTTTTATCAGAACGAAACTTTTTATGCGCGATCGGGCATTAAGCTCGTTACGGTGTGCCCGGGAGCTACCATGACGGATATGTTTACAAACTTTACAGAAAAGATAATATTTCCCGAAACTAGCGATGAAACCTATGAAATTCTTAATCGCTTAAACAAACAAAGTGCCGCCGATGTATCCCGTTGTATACTAAACGTGATTGAGAAAGAAAAGAATGGCGCTGTCTATGTTATTGAAGGTAAACGTGTGTTTCCACTTGAAATCAAACCACACTGGACGGGCAAGGAGCAGTCATAGAATTTTCCTTATCAACTCCACACAATATGTATTAAAAGTTTACAAAACATATATATCTATCGAACATAGCTTTTAATATACATGATTAACAAGCTTACTATTTATTGTCTTAATCAATACGCCAGTTGACCAGTACTTCATCAGTACGATAGCGTTGCGTTACAAAAGAATCCTCAAATGGCATTTGGCCACCGACGCGAAACATTTCAGCGCCGGCATGTGCGATCATGAGGCCATTGTCTATGCAATAACGCTCATCAATTGCGTGTAGTTTGCCATTACGTTCCTCGCACATAATGCGCATCATATCCTGCAAACGCTCATTGCAGCCTACTCCGCCAACTATAAGCACCTGCAATTGGCAAGACATTGAATTATATTTTAACATGGGTTAAACTGAGCTCACTTCATTGGACTCGCAGTGCGCCATGGCACGCTCTGTTATCTCCACCAACATTGCAAAAATTGTCTCCTGCAGTGAATAACACAAATCCTCTTTGCTGTACTCTGGCTCTATCTCTGCCTCGGCATTCTTACGCTTCTTGCGTCGTTTGTTGGGATCTGCCAATTCCTCTATGTGTGATAAAATACCAGAGAAGCTAACATCCATGCCTTTAACTACATAAGGTAGCTTAATGTATTGTTTGCCTTGCTTAGCCAACTGTTCTATGTTATATCCCGGACTAGGATCGTTGGATAACTTAATAATTCGTGCAAAACGATCTAAACAGTTGCCTACGGCAATGTCTATGGTTTCGCCGAAAATGCGGTATCTTTGATTAGAATACGCAATTACTTGCGTATTGCCACCGCTTACA
The DNA here is from genome assembly GCA_035046065.1 of Chymomyza procnemis. Lineage (NCBI taxonomy): Eukaryota > Metazoa > Arthropoda > Insecta > Diptera > Drosophilidae > Chymomyza > Chymomyza procnemis. Next base: position 3,630,475 of record JAWNOJ010000013.1, on the reverse strand, counting down.
TATAAAACTGTAGGATTTTTTGCGCCTGTAATTAGCCGTCCCATTTCTATATGACCTACACAGTGATTGACACCAAGCAGTGGTTTTTCCCAAAGCAGAGATAGTGTGCGCGCTACAATGGCACCAACTAGCAAAGGTGGCGCCATGCCGGGTCCCTTTGTATAGCATATTACATCTATATCTGCCGGCTTTAGCTTTGCTTCTTTTAAGCCGGCTTGTACCAAACTTAAGATTTGATCTCTATGATGTTTGGCTGTCTCTTTGGGCAGAAAACCTGTTGCAGCAAAAATTATTAGTCGCCTAGAACTATTTAAGTATGCCAAGTACTTACCTTCACCTGGTGGCGTGATATAAGTTTTTCGCACATTCGCTAATACGACGCCATCACGTATAATGCCTATGCCAATCTTATTGGCGCTTCCTTCAATGCCCAAGGCACAAACCATTATATATTTGCTAACTTCTTGTTTTTATAAACTGTAAACAATTGAAAAGTAAGACACATTGCCAGCCGGCGAACAGCTGTTTGGCCATGCCATCGCTTCGCTTTGACTGCTTATGTGGTGGCAACGCTTTAATGTGAATGTTATTTTTATTAGCGAAAAGAAAAATGTAGTGAAATCGTTTCTGTTTGCAAATATATTAATTAAACACAATAAATTGTGTCACAAATTAGTCAATATGGAGTCTGCACACATTGATGTTGTGGACACGAAGGCAGTGAAAGAAACAAAAGTTTTAAATACGGAAACGAGTAGTGATTTAATAAATCTGGTAGAGACAACGAACGATGCAGCAGACGTGGAAGCTGAAGCGTCACCATTATCAATGGAAGCTAAGCAGCTGGATAGCGATAGCAAAGTACGAAATCAAGATATTGAAATTATATCAACAAAAATAGCCTTAGAAGATGCAACTAAAAATTGCGATTATGCAGTTGAAGATTTAAAAGTGCCCTCTGTAACGGACAACACTTTGCAAAAGCCCATAGAGTCCAACTGCACTATAGACTCTATTGAATCTAGCCAATCGTTAGTTCAAACAACAGCAGCAGTAGTTACCAAGCCAATGGCAGCATCCATGCCAACAACACCTTCTATACCCGCCATACGCTATACAGACCTAAAAACACAGGAGCAGCAGCTAGACAAATCACAAAACAATATACTCGCTCATGTGCACTGTATTGCGCAATTGGAGGAGCAGCGACGTAGCTACGAGCAACAACTGGAGCAACTGCGCACTGCTAATTCGCAAAAGGATAATATGATAACGCTCTTTCAGCGCGAGAATGCCATATTAGAAAAGGAAAAATCTGCCTTCCGCAAAGAAATGGACTTGGCTAACAAGGAGAAAGAGTCCACAGTAATAAAATTTGCCATAAAAGAAAAAATGCTGATTGACGCCAAGAAAGAAAAGGAAACCCTAGAAAAGCAACTTGCCGATGCCAAGAAAGAGGTTAAGAATGTTTCCACACGCTTTCAGGCGGTCAACGAGGAAAAATCACGTATTACCTACATAGTCGATGAAAAGGTGCGTGTAATTTGTATGCATCAAATGAGAAGTTAATTATCAATATTTTTACAATTATATCAATTTACAGTGCAACGAAGTGCGCAAATATCAACGCGATTGCGAAAAGCTTAAAACCGAAATAGGACACTTGGAATCCAAGCTAAAGTATCATATTAATAAACTGAATATTGAAACGGAAGCTAAGGCGGTTAGTTTTTGATTACTTGCAACTACATATTGAATATTAACATATTTTTATATGAAAGGCCTTGGAACGAAAGCTAGAGGAGGAGCGTAATGCGCCCAACAAACTGGAAGAAAAAGCAAATGGTATATTGATATAATCAAAACTTTGATACTCTAAAGATTACTATCTTCTTTAAATATTATATTTTAGAAAAACTAAAAGTGGAATACGAAGCCAACACAATACTCTTAAAGCATGAAATTACCAGCAAGACTGAAGCACTGGAAAAACTTAGCAAAGAACAACACAAGCAAACAGAAGCCAACAAGGAATTGCAGCAAAAGTTACAGGAGTTACATGCAGCGGTACTTAATGCAGCCACCAAAATGTAAAGCTTAAATTATACGAAATTATTTTTATAGCATAGTCAAGTCTCAGAGGAGCTTGCTCAATTGCGCGAACAGCATAATACTGTGGAAACTTCCTACAGCAATGAATTGCTCAATTCTGCCAAACTGCGTGGGCAATTGGAGGAACTGCAGCTGCTGCGCACACAACACACCATGTAAGATACACAACAAATAAACCCCAATGCTTCCGTATTTATTTATAATAAATTAATAGCAATGAGGAGAAACTGACTAAAGAACAAGCGCGAGTACAAGAACTGGAAGCTATTGTCGAGGAAAATGCTGCAGATCTGCAGCAGTTGCAGCAAAAGAAACAGGAGCTGCTTACAATAAACAAGGAAATGAGCGAAGTAATTGTACGACTGCAAAATGATATATGCTTAGCAGAATCTAAGGTAAATTAAAAAAAAAAATTTATAACTTCCAAAAAAAGTGTGCCCCGGGTGAGGCTCGAACTCACGACCTTAAGATTATGAGACTTACGCGCTGCCTACTGCGCCACCGAGGCTTTGAATGCGCACCCGCCTCATACCGACATACAAACCTAATTCGTTTTAATATTGAATTTAATTACATGATAATTATATATATTTTTGTGCAGGCGCAGGGTCTGGAGGCGGAAAACATGCTGGTCAAACAGGAGAAATTGGGTTATGACAATAAGTACACAGCGTTGCAGCAACAACTAAGCGCAGAAGCTGCACAGAAAAACGAAGAACGCCAGCTGCTAGCCAAACATCTGTCTGAGAAAACCAAGCTTTATGAGCTAACCAAAGCAAAGTTGGATAATGTGGTGGGTGACTTTGAGGCCACACAACACAAGCAAGCAACACTAGTAAGGGAGCTACAAAGAGAACTACAAAAGTACAAAAAAGGCAATTATGAGAGTGCGAGTTACTGCACCAATTGCTACAAGTTGTCGAATGGTCATAACCAAGAGCAACAACGTACGCACAGCCGCACTAGCAGTCATGGCAGTGTGCACAGTGTAAGCGAGCGTGCTAGTGAGTCTTCCGAATCAGAGACGGCAGCTAGCAGCGCCACAACCGTTCCGCATGCGCAAAAAGCACAAACACAAGTCGACATGCAGGCAGTGCCTAGTAAAAAAGTTTTAGTGGAGCGAATACTGCGTCTACAGCAGGCCACTGCGCGACAAACAGAGCGCATTGAATTCCTGGAAAATCACACTCAGGCTTTGGTAGCCGAAGTGCAGAAGAAGTCCAAAGTGGTGCAACATTATATGCTGCGTGATCAGACTGCTGGCGCGCTCACTTCCAGCAAAAGTGATCAGAACAAAAGTGAGCTGGTTAAATATGGCAATGGCATAATGGCGGCCATTTATGGTGGCGTCAAGGGTAGTGAAAGCAAAAGCATGTCTTTGGAACTGTCGCTAGAGATTAACAAAAAATTGCAGACAGTTTTGGAAGATACGCTGCTGAAGAACATAACGCTCAAAGAGAATTTAGATGTTTTGGGCCTGGAAGTAGATAATCTGACGCGCAAGCTGCGTGCCAACGAGCTGGGGAAATGAGATAAAATATTCCATTCCATAATGCAATTAAAGCAAAGTGTATAGTATAGTTTAACAAATGGTTTGTACTTAAGTAATGTATGTTTTGTATATTAAAACATCTATTTTAACAAAAAATAATTTTACAACGTACTCTCGTATAGCTTTGCGCTAACTGGTTTGGGTTGTCCCAATTTCATGGACAATTCCACTGTAGGTTGTTCGCCCGCCTGAGCAACATGCGCCCGCTTGTTGTGTGTCTTTTTAAAGTGTATCTTCAACATGGGATGCGTTTCGCCAGTTTCTTCTTTAATATATTCACGCAGCAATGGAGGCATTTCTATTTTTGTGGGCAGCACGATATCATTTACTTTCTTTGTATTGTTGAGGTACTTTTGCTCCTGATCTACAGGCACTAATTCGTAATCGGGTTTATAGCTGGTACGGTAGATTTCCACAGGCTTTGGTTGTGTGACACCGCGCCAAGTCTTCTCCACGGTAACACGTACTTTTCGCAAATTATTCGGCTGTTGTAATAAAGTTTTTAATAATTTATGTAGTATTGTTTTGGAATAACTTACTTCTTCGTCAACAGCTTGCACTTGCAGTATGCGCATATAGCAAGGCTCGGGATAGCGTTGAAACATGTTACGTATAACCATGCGTCCGACGCCCCAGTTAGGCAAATTGGCTACCAGCTCCCATAAGGTATTGCCCTTAAAGTCTGTGGTGCGGCCTATGTATTTAATAATTTTTTGACTCATTTTTAACCAATTTTCGCGATCTCTTTTTGTTTAATTAAAGTTTGTAAAATTTTCGCCGCTTAGAAGCTGCTTCAGCTCGGCAGTCGCAACGTAACGTTAACACAGCTAAACAGCTGTTTGGCATCTGTACCGTTGCCAGATGTTTATTTTCAAAACAATATGGCGCGGGATTATTTAACAAATAGTTGGCAATGCGAATTACAACGGTACTGAGCAAGTGATTTTTTTTATTGCAAATTTGTTAAATGTGCGTAGATTGTTTTATTTTTCATTTGGTGTTATTGTTAAGTGCTTAAAAATATTGTAGCAAATGATTATAAATGAATAAATTATGCTTATGCTTGTTTAAGCTTATTGACTCTTTATTTTAACAGTTCTTACAAATATTTATTTAAACTTCATACATACATTAATTGTAGAACTTAAAAAAATGTAGTTAGCCACTACGCGCATGCTCATCTAGAGTATCCGCCTCTGCTGTATGCCCAACACCACTGGTCTCTGCGTGCTCATCATAAGACTCTTCGTCTGCGGCTAGCTGACTGTGCCCATCATGATTTGCACTTTCATGCAGACCTATTGTTGCATGTGCGCCTGCTTTGGATGCATTAACTTGTGCAGCAGCTGCTGAAGAGGCCGCTTTGTGTGCTGCCTCTTTGGTAGCTGCATAGTCCACGCGCGCTTGATGCAGCTGCTCTTCGACCTGTTCCAGACGCGACTTTGCTTGCCCCACCATAGACGACTGAGAAGCCAGTTGATTGGACACCTCAGTGGACGTTTGTTCGGCTTGTTCGGCCACAGATTTGGCATTGTTCACGGCTGCCGTCAGCACAGAGATATGATGATGTGCAGCCTGTGCAGTTTGTTGTGCCAATTGTGCTGAAAGTTTTGCCGATTTGAGCTGCTCCAGCTCTCTAGACAGTGCGCGTGTTGCCTCAGCTGCCTGTTGTTCCAATTCCTGCAGAATTACCTGCTTGCCGGCTAGCGCTGCTTGAGCTGTGGCTGCCGCCTGTGAAGCAGCCTGTGCCAACGTGTTTTTTGCAATAAATGCAGCCTGCTTGGCAGCAGCATGTTGATTGGCCACTGCACTATAAGCTTGATCTGCCGAGCCTTGTGCTATGGAACGCAGACCACTGCCTATGCTGTAGCCAGCCTTGTTACTGCTGCTGCTGCTTGTGCTATGGCCAACGTTGTTACTGCTGCCAGAGCCTTTACTGCTAGAGCCACTATTTTGTGGGCTGAAGTAATGCTTGCTACTGGCACTGTGATGATGGCGCGTTTGTGGCTCATGATCAGGTGCCGTAGGCTCTAAGTGCTCCTGTGGTGCAGGCTCAAAATAGCTGTTATGATGATGTTGTACCGGCTGTAATCTATAGTATCCATTACGTTTGTGTATGCGTCCCAAAACCTGCGCCCATAGCAGCGCTGTAAATTGGTGCTTGCTGAGTATTCCCAAGACAGAGTCACTCATTTAAACGTGTTGCTTACCTATGATAAGGTGCCACAGCAAAGCTGTGAGTACTTTGTTATACATCTCGCTCTGTCGCTGCTTAGATTACATTAAGCACTTACCCAGACATTGCTCGTTGTTATATACCAAAATACCACGCCATTAAGCGTCAACGATGCAGAAATTTTTGCAGTGCGGAACGTCAGTTGCGTTGATTTGGGCTTAACTGACGCTCTGCATGATATGTTTATAATAGTTTCGGCAATTTGAATACGTATCGTCCATAGTTACTTAAAAGTTTGAGCTTGAGGAAGTTCGGCTGAGATTTTGGGTGGCGATTTTTAATGCATCGTTGCCACGCTTGTGACGCCGTGGCGTAAAAGTGTTGTGTCCGATCCTAAGTGTTATTTTATTTGCATTTTAATGGTTTATGGTTGCACCCAAATTTAATAGATACCTAGTCTAAAAGTATATTAATGGCGGCGGGATTAACGTGTGGCTGAAAAAAACATTTACTTGTTATGTGTAAATTTTGCAACGTATTGTTAGCTATTAGCTACTTAGTAGGCAGACCTCTTGTCTCTTCGTATTAATTTGTGTAAGGAACCATTTACCTATATACGTATGCTACAAAGGGTATCTTCAGTCTGTGCAAGCCATCTATTTAAACCTCGGAATAGTCAGATCAGAGAAAAGCATATTGATCGGATGAAATCATCTTTAGCGTATTAGCATTATTATTTCGAACTAATATTTGTGTTTCTTTCGGCTTCTGTAATAAGATTTGCATAAATTTTAATTAATTTAAGTTAAATTATTTGTATTTAAACGGGTAATATTGTTAAGCTTGTAATGTATGTTTCACAAAATTAGAATGCTACGTTAGTCACAGCATAGATTGGCCTTGTTATTAATAAGCAAACTTTATGATAAATTTGGACATTAATATTAAAGTGATTTGAATTGTTGTCCAATAATATCATTATTCTTAAATAATCTGCTGTCTCTTTTGTAAACTATAGAGCATCCTAATGCAGTCACTAGTCCAAGTCCAAGAGTACGCCGTGTATGCCAAATTTGAAACTGTTTTAAAAGAAAGATCTATCTCAAATGGAACAGTTACAACAAACAAGATTTACACAAATCAATGCAGTCCATTGTTGGTTTTATTGTATTAGTAGAATGGGTTTTAACTCACATAGATCAGTCTGATCCTTAGTGGAACCGGAGCAGTAGTATTATACATTGTAAAAACAATCAACACTGTTTCCGAATATCATTTGCGCCAAAACTTATACAAAACGTTATTTTTCTTTTTATAAATTAATTTATTAAAATATGATTTGAATACAAAATATATAAAAATAACTAAATTAACAATAATAACAAAAAATAATAAAAAACAACATTCTAGGTACCATTACGTTCGCAAACCAAAGGACCACCGCTTTCATCCTTCAATACATCTTTGCCTTTCTCACCAGCAACGCTGACAAAACTGGCCAAGTCATTTTCCAAACTGCCAGCATGAATAAGTACGGAAACCACCAGGGAATAACTCTATATCATGGTTTACATCCCATTCGACTTCGTACAAGACTTGGAAAGGTTCAATCATCTTATGCGCGACACATTCAGCCACACACATGCGCCCTTAGGTTTCCTCCTCGAAGCTTCATATGCCATTGGTTTTGACGTCTGCCAAGAGCGCACCTTGGTCTCCTTTTCTAGGCCCTTTGAAAATGTCAAACACATAATTATATGAGTTAGGCAATGAACATAAACCATATTTGCATACATAGATCCAAATTTTTAGAACGTTCTCAGATCTCATAATCTTACAATCTTTGAACCAAGAAAATGCAGCCCAGAGCTCATTGCGTGCCAAGATGTTTACAGATCACTAATAAACAACCGCCAAGTGCTCGAATCACCTACGCAACAGACTCCAAGACTTGCGACCCAGTTCTCAAGCGCTTGTTTTAATCATCGAACAATTTGTAATATGTTAAGGAAAAGTTTGTTGTTAAACTTACAATGCCTTCATCAGTGCAGACAATGACATCAATGGCATAAACCTTGCGCGTTTGTAATGCGGCCTTTTCATGTTGATTGCGCTGTGCCGAACTTGGGTTTTGTATCAACGTTTTCTTGCTATCAATTGTAAGTTGTTTCAGCTCATGCTCAGTCATCTTCTCCTTCAATCGGTTTGCACTTGTACTCGCTTACACGGCATCGCCTAAAGAATAATTGTACAAATAAAAATTGTTACAAATCAAATAGAAATAAATTAGAATGAAGGTAGACTGACTGATCGAACGGCAAGATGCTCGTTTGTTCATTTGTATGCAATTTTAAAGACCAAACATTTCATTTGTTAAAAATGTTCAGTTCACGAAATTGCAATTTTTCTGCGCAGGTATTGAGATGTACTGTGCCAGGTACAAGAGCAACAGCCAATCCATTGTCTGCAGCATTCATGTTCGGAAATATAACATTGTGCACAATTATGACGAACGTACAACCTATAGAGCTGCACGTTAAAGATCTATTGCCACAGTTGTTATATGCAAGTGTTGAGATGTGCTGACCCTAAGATGACAAGTCACACAATCCGTTTCTTGCAAAAAAAAAGAAACTATTTAGATGACATAAATAGCTACTTACGTTTGCGCCTGATTTAAGCAATCTCAATGCAGCTTGAACGGCCCAATAGGCAGCTAGTATGACAGCAGATGGTCATTCGCTTATTTTTTGATCTGATGTAGCTGCAACAATTGCTACTGTTACAAAAGCATCTATGTGAGCGCCAAAATCACTGTAAGATGTTAAAAATCATTAAAGATGAAGCATCGAGAGCAAATATAAGGATATGACTTACGTTCTGACAATGTCGCCTGCTTGTAACGTGGTCTGTATCGTTTTTTGCTGCCGAAAAAGGGCAAATACAATTGTTGATGGACAGGCATGTTGGCAAGGCAATTACATATTTACATCCTTTTCCTTTTTGAATACCTTTTACAGAGTCGTTGAAAAAAAATATAACTTCATATTAGCATAAATTTTTAAGCAGAAGTTAAATTTCTTGCTGGAAAAAGGTGTCCTCAGATCTCATAATCTTGTAAATCTTTGGGCTCAATAGCGGGCACACACTGTAGACCAGCGCCTGACGCACGTGTAATGGCGTCATAAAGCACGAGGTTGTTGCCAGCCTACGATGCTGCAGGTCTACAACGCAACGCGAGCATTTGTAATCCCTCAACAATGCGTATTTTTTAATCATTGGACCATAAAATGTACTTCTATATTTCATTCAGTGTATTAAACTTACTTTGCCGGTTACCGCAGTATTCAGATTGTCGCCATTTGTGCAAATTTCCCTTGCAGAGGCATCTGCTACTCAGAGACCAACACTGTCTTCAATTTTTCCTAAAATTAAACATAAAAACCGAAACAAACGTCACGCATATACATAAAACAAGAACAATATTGCGAGAGGCAAAACAGTCGCCCTTTATATAGCGTATGATTTGAATAACCAAAGTACTTTAGAGAATTACTTGATTTTACGCAAAATAAACTAGTTTTAGGATTTAAAGAAAGGTGCGCAAATTCCATTTTCTAAAGCGACTAAAAAATGTAAAGAGCACACGGAGTTTGAGGTTATGCCCGCTGCATTTCGGTACCCGCGAACTACCGGCTACCTTTTAGGCAGTTGACGTCAGCGCACTCTATTGCTGTCGCTATATAGAAAAACTACTTCACTCAATCATACACCATTTGATAATATACTCCTAAAAAATACTTACTATTTATAATTGTATTTGGTAAAAACCAAACCTACGGCACTACTCCGATCAGCTTCTTTTTCAACGCCAACCATTTTACAAACCTGCAAATATTCTGGCTTGCTTACTCTGCTGTTTGCTACATTCGGACAGTGTGACCGTAATTCAATTGTGGTATATACCAAAATGACCGTGTTCCTTATTTTTCGTCGTATTTAATTCCTTAGAAATGCAGCTGAAAAGTAGCACGATATTATTAATTAATTAATTATGAAATTATTATATATATAAATATTATATAATTATTTTTTTTAAAATTCAGGAATTATTTCGCAAATAAGTAATATAAGTGTTCATTTACAAGAAACAACACAGATTAGATTTTTCAAACAAACGTCTTGATTCGCATTAATAGATATAATAAATACATATATTATTTTACTAACCATTTTATGCAAACCTTAACGCATTTACGCTGAAAATAATACTTTAATACTAAAAAATATATATTAGTTATGGACAAGGTTATTGTCGGTTTATATCGATTGCAAAGGTGAACAAGCTGATATCGATACGTCAGTAAATGTCAACGCATCGCTTCTCGTAGATGCCAGTCATCATAACCAATTTGGAATCTGTTAAGTATTAAACCAAATCCAAAAATGTCTGTACGAGTCATCAACGACGAAGGCCATTTCCAAACGGAATTACAACAAGCCGGCGTTCGCTTGGTTGTGGTCGACTTTACAGCAACCTGGTGCGGTCCTTGCCAAATGGTGGCGCCACATTTCGAACGTTTGCCAGCAAAATATCCCAGAGCCATATTTTTGAAGGTTGATGTGGACAAGTGTCAAGATACTGCAGCCTCGCAAGGCGTTTCATCTATGCCAACATTCATTTTCTACAGAAATAAAACCAAAATCGATCGTATACAAGGTGCGGACATAAATGCACTAGATGCCAAGATACAAGAACACATTGGCAATGAAACCGGTGAAGATGCCGGCGAGGATTATGGACAAGGCCTGGTATGTAGTATACAGGCATATGTGTATATGTAACAATGTTAGTAAGTCTCATTAAATATATTTCAACTCTATTTAGATGGAGCTTAACACATTCATTTCAAAGCAAGAATGTGAGTGCTTGAACGAAGCTGATGACCATAATCTAAAGCACGCTCTGGCTTCAGCTGGCGGTTACTTGCAGTCTGACTGCGATGAACAATTGATAATGTCCATTACGTTTAATCAAGCTGTAAAGATACATTCTCTGAAGTTTAAAGCTCCAGCTCAACTAGGTCCCAAGGACGTTAAGCTATTTATAAATCAACCACGCACTATTGATTTCGACATGGCCGAATCTATGAGCAGTGTTCAAGACTTAACGTGAGTTTTGTTTTTTAATCAGACTTGTTCGATGAAAACATTTACAAACTTATTGTTTTCAGTTTGGCGGAAAAGGACATTGAAAGCGGCCAGCCGGTTAATTTGCGCTATGTCAAATTCCAGAATGTTCAGAATATACAAATATTTGTGAAAAACAATCAATCAGGTGGCGATGTAACTCAAATCGATTATTTAGGCTTTATTGGTTCACCTATTATGACCACCAAGATGAACGACTTCAAGCGTGTTGCGGGCAAAAAAGGTGAAAGCCACTAAATGAAATAGTGCCCGACACAATCAAAAATTGTCAATGTTTTCATATTAACCAGCATTTCTCTTTGAATTTTTTTCATACTATACAAAAATAAAACAAATGCGTACATAATAAAAGCAATACAAATATGCAAAAATTTTGTACAATATGAAAATAGTTGCCACAAATAAAGGCAAATGAACAATCACAGACTTCTTTACCGACAATATAACTCCTCGTTAAGCATTTTTCAAGCTCGTTCTGCTTGTTTTTGCTCAAAATCGTAGTGCCACTGTGAGCTGAAGATAACGTGTGACTTCTTTTTGGCCCAGGACATTCCGTTCAATAATGCGTTTAACAGCCTCTAAAGGCGGCACTATTATAGACCAGACTTTATTGCATTCACTCTCCTAACCGGCTTTGAAGAGCATCGCCGCTTCTCCACGGCACTTCTGTAGATCCCCGCAATATATACGTATCTAATCGTCGATTAACTTCAACAGTAAGCACTAGCCAAACAATGTTATTGAGCATCTGTAACTGTTCGAATCGGCAAATACAATGGGCCAAGCTTAGTGCGGTCAATGCGTTTGTCAGCGGAAAGTACTTGTTCGTCGTGTGCCACCTTATCACAATCTATACGAGCGCTCCCGTACAGCCAAATTGCTCAGCCAATTTACATTTTCCCGAAGCTATCCCTCCAGTCATCCCATTATGTAGGGTCTTGAGTTCAAATTTGGTCTTGGCTGTAAGTGTTTACAAAAGATTAAAACAAAATTGGGCTTGGACTCTACTCATACTTCACCTTTTCCATTAGTGTATTATTTTTCATTTTATATAAAATTGATATAGTAGTGCATCGCCAACTCTTAAAGGGATTGCAAACATGCAAAAGTAAAGTGAAAAGAAAGTTATGTAGGCAACACTTTATGCAGCTTTTGGATTTAAGTAAATCAATGCAGTTCCATGGTTATAACGCCTGCTATATCAGCAAAATGATTATGGATTTATGGTTTTAAATATCTTAATAGAAAAAATACACAAGCAAGCAATAGATATATATCTCGAGATAACAAATGGCATTCTTGCTTCGAATTTTTTTCCTTGAGTAATATCTAACGGTTGGAAGAAAACATTTCCATGACAATTTATTTGCGTGAGTTCTGTGCTATCTTTAAATATCATTAAGATGTTGATTTGTTGAATACTGTAAGTACAATAAAATTATGCACAACAAAATTATTCTCAATTAAATAAATGTTAATACTTTGTAGGTTTAAAGGCAACACGTTACATGAAGAGCCACCAATCATTTACAATATACAACTTAAAAGATGTACGTGGAACACTTATTTTCGATATACTAAGCCTTATAGTCACGAATGCCATACTCTTTTTATGCTTTTTGGACTAGGCGCAAATTTGATTTGAATACAAGATGTTGTTGGGCCACTTTTTCAACACATAAAAAATAAAAATAAATTAATTCCCTTGGCTACGGTCAATGCTTCAAAGGCGGATATCTCTATTAATAGCTGCTCGAAGTAAACAGGAACCTACCTGTAGACTATAGGGCTCTCGCGAACATAAAGTTTAACGGATAAAAGATTGAGGTTGAGGTTCTCACGAACGTAGACTGTAAAAGATTTAAACATCATTATAAAGCGTTTATCGAAGCTTATAAATTGAAGATTCACAGTAAGACTTACATTCTTATAAATCTTCAATTGATTGCCAATGGAGCGATATGATAATATTCCGCAAATGAACATACTCTAAATCGCAGTACACAGATTTTGTCACAATCAATGTATATCAGTTTTGATTATAATATAATTTGATATATATCGTTTGCCAGTATCATCACAATTAACACTGTTTCTGAATACCATTTGCGACAAAAATTGTACAAATTGTTATTTTTCTTTTTATAAATTAATTTATTTAAATATGATTTTAATTCATTATATATAAAAATAAATAAATTAATATCAAATCAACTATGATACAAAAAAACTTGGAACATGAAATGTACATGAACAATAATAATAAAAAATAACGTGGGTCGATGAGTGCGATAAAGGAGAATAATAACAAGAAAATTGCAAAAGAAATAAAATAAATAAAAATACATAACAGCAATAACGAATAATATAAAATTGAACGTGATAGTTTAAGCACGTACATTTCACTTTCGGGAGTTACTTAAAAGACAATCAAATAAATACGGTGAGAAATACAACAATAACGTACAATAACTGAGACGGCAGTTATGTAACATGGCTACTCAAAAATGGAAAACAAATTCATCATTGGCGTTTAAGGCCGGATCAAATTCGGAGTGGGATGCAACAGTCGTAATATCGTAAGCAGCGTCTGGTATAATGCTGGTGGCAGCATAGGCGGTGACTGTTGAGGTGTTTGTTGGGGATGATGACTCGTTTAATCATTTGTAGTATTGGGTGATCTGATTGATCCAGTCCAAGTAGTGTGAGACCTTGACGTACACGCCAGGAACATTAACCTGACCACAGCCAATGCCCCAGGAGACGACACCAACAACATTCCAGACACCATTGCGTTCGCAAACCAATGGACCACCGCCGTCACCTTTGCATGCATCTTTGCCTTCCTCACCACCAGCACAGACGAAACCGGGATTTAGCTTATAGCTATACCCCAATCTGGTATTGCGCAGCTGAGCCTCGCATTGATGATGGGACAGTATTGGCACATCAACTTCCTTGAGAATATTCTGATATTTGCCGTGTTCGCCAAAAGCATCCTTGCCCCAACCGGTGGTCCAGCAGCGAGCATTGGTAAAGTCGGAGTACTTGTCGGGCAGGCAGGCTGGGCTAATATGGGGATTTTTCGTAAAATCAACAGGTTGATTCAGTTTGAGTATGGCCAAGTCATTGTCCAAAGTGCCAGCATAGTATTCAGGATGAATATGCACGGAAACCACATCTCGTTCAATGTAAGGGAAGAATTCTACATCATGGTTTACATCCCATTCGCCTAGGCGCACACGAAGATCGAAGCCATTTTGACTGAAGAAGATGATATACAAAACTTTGTTATAAAAAATTCTGATCCAATTTGCAAGTGTAACTTACGATTTAATGCAATGTGCCGCGGAAATAATATGCTGGGCATCAATCAAAGTACCACCACAGGCGTAGATCGATTCCTTGGGATCCTTCTTAAGAATAGCCACATGCCAGGGATATTCTCCAAACTCACTGTCACCATCTACATATACGGGGTTCTTAATGCGACCGGTTATGCCAGCAGCATTGCGAACACCACAACGTCCAAGCTGCTGAGTTGGAGCTTGAGGTCGAAGTGGACGGCGACAACAAACTTCATTGATGCGGCAGGTCTTCTCTACGGGACGGTTACCATAATAAGCTCGCTGAAATTATGGAAAGTAAGTATAAGTAAAAGCGGAAGAGACAACTCTAAAAGATGGCTCGATTTCTTATGACTTCTGCGCACACATGATTACCTGCTCCGCTGAAGCGGTTCTACCCAACACACTATGCTTTCCCAACTCAATATCGTCGTCCTTCTTCTCAATACTACGTCTGCGCCTATCATGTGGAAAGGTGATATAGGAACTGCCAGTAGCAGCACCTGGTGCAGGAGTCGGTATTGTATGCACTTTGCTCAAGTTGAGCTGCTTGCCACGACGATGTTGCATGCTTATTTCCGGTTCGCTGACATTGACACTACGCTCATAGTGATTCGAATAATCTCCGAAATTTCCATAGCCACTGGAACCATATCCATTTGAGTGAATATCCTGGCTGTGATCAAAGCCAGTAGGTTGAATGGATTGGCTATGTGCAAAGCCAGTTGACTGAATTGATTGGCTATGTGCAAAGCCAGTTGACTGAATGGGCTCAAAGCCAGCAGAGTGAATCGATTGGCCTTGTGCGAAACCAGAAGGACCAGTCCCTAAATAACCTGAGCTATACGAGTTTCCAATGGAGCTTCCTTGATAATGATGATGAATGGGAGCTGGTACTGGATGCGGTGGCAGAGAAGGGCCACTGTGATACTCAAAGACAGGCGTGCTTGGAACCATTTCAACATTAAAGTGTTCTACTGCACCGGCACCAGAACTGGCATAGATATGTGGGCCATATGAATGATGGTCATGGTCAAACCCGGTGTAATGATCGTGATGGTGATAGTGAGTGCTATATAGCTCGGTAGGTTTCCTTTTGAAAAGCTCGCCAACTTTTTGTATAATATTTTCATTCGGTGTAACATGCAGATTAACCAGTGGCTTCACAACTTTGTCGCCATATTCAGTCTTGGCTACTTGTACCGATACTAATGGATTAACATTGAGTAAGCCCAGGTTCAAGCCATTGGGTCCAATAGAGCCAAAGTACGGATTTTTGGCCGGATAGTATTCGCCAAGTGCATTGGTGGGATAGCCTGCCGAAGGATATGGCAAGCCGAAACTGACGCCATATGTGGGCAAAATCTTTCGCTGTATTAGCTCAATGGCCGCCAGAGCGGGCAGAGCAAGCGGTGATTGTCCAATTGGCGCCTGACGCTGCAGGAAAAGGGATAGATGGTTATGCCGGAGGCTACGGTACGGTTAAAGCGCGTCAATCGAGCATTCAAACTAAGGCGGTGCGGGTATACACGCTTGAAAGACAAAACCACGGCTTGCTAGTAGAGGCGTGCGACTTTGACCCAGTGCGTTAATAGGTTGGTTTTAGTTTCTTTTTTGTTTTCATTTTGTTGGATTAGTGACGATATCGTTGCCAAACCAACCAACCCGCGCACTTGGGAAGGAAGTCACGTCGCAAAATCGGCGACAATGACGGCAACGACGGACGTTTATTTTAAGGGGCGTTGGCTGATATTGAGTTGAGCGTTGTTCGATGGTAATGTATGGATATGTATGTTTGTTTTATGTGCAGCTAAAATTTGTTCAGATTAGTCTTTCAACAGGGGAGCATTAAACGATGTGTGAGCATTAGTCGGGCATTAACTTGGTCATTTCTAATTGTAAAGGCCTTAAGAAAGTGGAAAACTTACCCCTTGAGCATCCAAAGACAGATCACTGTTGTCATCATCAATAGACTTCTTTTCTGCCTCAGCCTCGCGGCGACGTCGTGTCTTTTCATCGGCTTTTTCGTCTGTTTTTGAATCGGCGACAGCGTTGACAGTACCATTGACGGCAGCATCGTCACTGAGTGCTTCAATATTTTTGCCAAGGTTACGTGGATCAATAGGCAAAATCAGATCCTCCTTGCGGCCAATACGGTCAGCGGCGGGACATTGCGAGATGGGTACACATTGACAATCAACTATTTGCTGACGAGATGTGTCATAGCCTCCAGCTCCTTGGTAGAGTCCAGATTGGCCATAACCGGTAGAAAGACCATTGTAGTTCGAAGAAGCACCGCCTTGCAATTCCTTTTTGTAATAGTCGGGATTTTGACTGTGATAACTGCTGCTAGGAGAGCCACTGAAACCACCTTGTCCAAAGCTATTGCCGCCAGATTGTTGACCAAAGCTATTAATGCCTGACGGTGCACCTCCGAAGCTATTAACACCAGTTTGTGAGCCACCGTAGCCGCCAAGACCAGCGCTTGGCTTGTAAAACTCACCATTGGGCTTTTGAGATGAACCGAATCCTTGCGAGAGCAGACCTCCCTGAGAGGCTCCGTTAAAACCGGCGCTGAAAGCGTTCGATTGCGAGAAGCCACCTTGAGCCTCAGGTGTATAAGTGGCCGAGGATTGTGCCAAGGTATTAAAATCAGTATTGATGGTCTGGCCAGCACCAATGGGGATGGGCACGCTTGGTACCTTAGCGCCCTCACCGCCTTCAACATGATGGAAGTGATGGTGCACATGTTGCTGCAGACCAGCATCAACGGGTGCGCCAACGACTACTTTAGTGCTGGAAGCTGAGGCTGCTGAAGAGGATGATGATTGTGCGTAGAAGTTGCTCAGTGAAGATCCGGCTCCTTGAATTTTATCCGGATTTTCGAAGTTGTAAGGTGGCACGCCATTGGGAGCACCAGAGAAGATGGGACCTGATTGCAAGCCATTTGGTGAGCCTGTGTAGATGGGGCCTGGCGGTTTGCTGTCGTAGATGACTGCGCCAGGTGGTGGCTTAGAGAATGTGACGCCATCGGAGCCGTCAATAGCTGTTGGTGGTGGATGCTCCAAATATGGACCGCCAAATTGTCCGGGACCGCTAGGTCTATAACCCATTGGCTTATAAGGTCCTTCATAGCCTACCTTGCGTGGTGGTCCAAAGGAATTTTGTGCTGCACCCATGGGTGGGCGTCCATTAAAGTAGCCTGGTGGTGGCATGGGCTTCGCTGGACCATATGGACCACCACCAAAACTGCCTGTAGGTGGTGGGGGACCCTGCGCATAGATAGTCGAATAAAAGGGATGCTTTTCCTCCACTTCACAGCTCATCAAGCCCAAGCCGCACAGCTTTTCGCGTATTAAGTTACGAGCCTGCATATCATTGCCCTGCTGCAAAGCCTGATCTATGTTGCCATCAGCATAGACAGCATCATATTCACCCAAATTGCGACCCTCACGACGAGAGCTGATTAACTGCTCGATAATTGTGTTGATCTCAGTATCGTTGCTAAGTATCGATTCGTGGACAGCATAGTTACGTCCCTGCACTTGCTCGACTGATTTCTGTGCATCAGCTTCAGCAGAGCGTCTGTTCACCATAGAGTCCTTAACATCCATGGGCGCCCATTCATTACCCCAGCTGGATTCGTCAGCTTGGACAACACTTAGCAGCATAAGCGTTCCAACGGCTACGCAGGCTAAACCATTTCGAATTCTCATGATTGCGTGTGTGTGTGTCTGTAATTGGGAGAGGGCATTTATTAACTATAAGATTATGCAAGCTGTTTGTTTGCTTAATATATTTCGAGTATGACACCATTACCCCAACGGAGCAAACAAATCGACTGGTCATTGTGCCAGTTTTCATTTCCTTCGCTTGTATTCTCTGTGGCAATAAAAAACGGTCGGTAAACCGGTTCATCAAATGTCTCGAAATCAACGGCCTGACTCACGAAAGACTTTTACTTTCGTTCGAGGTCGCAGACCGTGGCCAAATACAAAAAGCCAGAGGCGTAGACGAAGCCGCTCATGGACTGTACTCACTGCATGGAAACCAAAAAGTATGTACCCAATGTTGTTTTTATGGCCGCATTGTGTTATTAACTCAATTTTTTTATAACTTTTTTTTCCACCAAAAAGAGAGAGCAAGGGAGAGATAACGCTATGTATGTCTGTATGAGGTAACTTTTCCAACTTGCGTTATTTTGCAATTCTGTGCACTACTCAGTTGGGTTTGCTCAACTTGAACGACTGCGTCGGCGCAACACTCAACTTGATCTCTGCCTTGACGGCGATGTCTCGTCAAGATTTGCCTTTCCGCTTTTGCGCATTTTCGTAACTCTTTTCTTCCTCCTTATACGCACACGCACACACACTCTCGCCATCTTATAGTTACTCTTATGTCATTTGTAACTCTTTTTTATCGCTTTTTGTGCTTTTCTTTCTAGAGCGTGGGCTTGGTTCGTGATTTTCAGATTTTTGTTGCTTTAAACGGATCTTTGGATTATGTAAAGGCGCAGTTAAAGTCTGGGGCTGTTGTTATTTTAAGATATACGACAGGAAATCATGCGCAGTGTAGCATTGCAAATTGTTCAAATGAGAAAATGCTAATCGGGCTTGGAAATCTTACTTTTTACTCTGGTTTTTTTCGTTTTTTTTTTTTTTTTTGTTGCGATGAGAGTGGAACTAAGATGCATTGTGTGCTTGCGGGTGTGCAAATTGGCATTGATAGCTTGCAATTGAAATTAGCTAGTGTGTGGATTTAAGTGGTGGGATTGGATTTAAGTGAAAGTTACTTTTGGTACTATTTTTAGCTTAATGTGTGATGCAGTTGATTGATTGTTGATTAGGTCATTGACTGAACAAATTATCTAGACTGAGATGAGTTATAGGCTGTTAGATAGATTTTAAAAGCTTGGACCAGTTTGCGTCAATAATTTCTCGTGGTACAAAACAAGGCAAACGCAAAATCTGTTTGTTATTGATCTATAAATGACGTCAACATTAGGCATTTTAGCCGCTTTTCGAATATTGGTTAGGTAAGCGCTTTAAAATTTAATTAAAATTTTTTGGTCACTTCTAGTTTAAGTATGGGGATCTCGACTTACAGCTGTTTAGAGAGATTAACAGTCACTTGTTGAGGATTATAGATATTTTCTTGGGAGAGTAGCGTCATAGAAAAACCTCTATTAATAGCTATTTGAAGAGCGCAGGGGCTTACAGTTTATAGCCGCATCCTAATCTATTTAAACTTGTATTATTACGGCTATTCTTAGGTAAATAGCATCTACTTATAGCTATGCCACTGGTAGACAAATGCATCTGCATTGCAGCAATGAATCGAATTACCGATCTTTGGGCTTTTGAGGCGACAATACACTACGCTACCGAGGGCCACAATACAATACACAGTAGCAATTTTAGAAACAAATTTTAAGTAGCACTTTTTTTCTCAAAAGCATATAAATTCCATGAAGGAGCACAGTTAAAACTTGCCATTATTAGGGCATATATAAACAATATATAGATTTTATTATTAGTATCTGCACATTGATTGCAAGCTTTATTATATTAATCATATTATATTAGCCAACCAATTAAGCACACTTTCAAGTTTATACAACTGAACACTGTGATTATTTAAATTTTCCACTTATTTATTTATTTTTTTCATTTCACTTTCAACATAATAATTGTTGCCAGTCTTTATAGCTTGACTGCGAACTACTACTCCTTTGTGTCACACTCACCTTTTATATGTGTTAAATTAAATAATCCAATATCGCTTTAGTTATATTGTAATCCTTATATAAGTGGCTCGATATCCTTTCACCACTGTAGATAATATATCACTTTATGCTCTTGTGCTTCGTTCGAATGCAGCTCGTTAACTGATTTCGTTTTCGAGCGTGTTTTGCGTTTTATACAAAAGCTGCGCCAGTGCGTCTGCGCAGCCAGCTATTTTTTTTTCGAATTTTTGCGAATTGAGCGCTCAAAACAAAAACCGAAGTACAAAGCGCAGAAGACTTAAGGTTTGGCAACTTTGGTAATGCTTTGGAGCGAACGCTTTGCAAGCCATAATTTTCTTGGCATGACGTCAAAGTGATTTTAGTTTTTTTTTTGGGTTTTTCTTGTTAATTTCAGCATTCTGCGTAGCACTGGAGGTCAGTATGTTGGGTTAAACCTCTTGAAGAGCTCACGGAAATATTGTTGCATTTAGTTTTCTTATTACTGCAATAGTTGCTCGTAAAAAGTGTAAACAATTTATAATAATATGCAGAAAAATATGAGATGTGAAATGCTCCATGTCCAAATTAGTGCTTTATGTGGGCTATATGCAATATGGGCAAATATTTTCTATTGTTGTTACTTCCCGAAAAGGCTTTTACAACTTAAAATTATGCAAGCTTTTTCAAATTTATAAAAAATAAAGTATAATTGGGTCAGCATTTAATGGGGTTGCCATTTGCCAAAATAGAGACTGGAGTCGGCTTATTGCCGGTGAGTAATCTAGTAAAGCGGCTTCGTAGCTGTGCAATAGTATCTCGAACCGGATTTTTGTATATCATCGATTGGCATACATTTTGTGTACAATATTATTACAAAAATTTTGTCAGTTGTGGTTGTATTAACCTCAGGGACAAGACAAACGTCATAAAGTGGAATCGTTCATTCAGTTTTTGGCTACTTGAGAGTTTTCGCACAGCTTTGGTTAAATCAAAGTTAATTTCGGCGGAATTACCCGAAGTTCATTTAAATTAGTGTTGCCATAAGCGTGCCAACGATAATCATAATGATGTTGCTTTTGCTCATAATGATGCTCTGTGCTCCAGTGTTTGAACAAGTTTGTTGTGTATGGTCAGTGTTTAGATATGCATAAGTTTGTCCCAGGCCTTATCGTGTTATATATGTTGTATGTGATTGACCTTCCTGCGATTGGGTTTACTTTTCTCTTCCATGCACGTTTAACTATTTAAGTGGCTTTTTATGTTAAGTATTCCAAGAAAGTTGATAATAAGTCAGCCAACCAACTCGACTCTAATTTATGCTAATCAATCTCAAATCTATTGAAGTTCAGTGGATCGTTTGACCATCGGGTTTTTTATGACTCATTACTAGTTCAGTGTGTTTGAAGGAAGTGCGTCGAACTTGAGTGTTTATTCAATTGAATTTAGCATACATTTTGTAGATTTATATGAATCAAATGTCAAATTTGGTTATTTCCAGATGACAGCTGCTTAAACTTGACTTTGTCTTGTAAACCTTGCCAATGATTGTGCGTATTTGAGGGTTAGGTTCACGGATAAAATCCTCGTAATACAATAGGCTACAGTTAATTCAATTGAAATATGATATATTTCTTTTCAAACTGTTAATGGTTATTATTATATTGGTTGATAAAACTCATATCCTTTTATGCCTCTTAAAATGTCTTTTTTTTACACATTTTCAGTCTCCAGTTACGATTTAATGAAGAGTTCCCTTGCGTTTTTGTATTTAAAAATGCTGTTCAAGACATCTCTGGGTTTCAAGTCATAGACAACGCAGTATCCTTGTTTCGGAATCATTCTTATGGCTTGAAGGCGTTTTAACATGGAACACTTCGTCGTCAAGTAATGCTTCCAATTTTCCATCTTTCTTTTGAACATTATGCCGCTTGTGGAAGTCAAAATCGTAATTTCTGAAGCGTTGAAACCGTTCCCGACAATCTATGCATTTTAACCGCACTTTTGTTTAAATTGTCAAGTAAAAGCAACACTTCCCGCAAATAGCGCAAATTCGGCTCAATAACTGACATCTCCAATCAACAATAATTTATATACACAAATCCTCTGATGCAATAATGTGGAACGATTTTTACAATTAAAAGCAGCTTGTCCCAAACATTTTAATTGTACTCCACTAAGTTTTATAAATATTTGTTGCAAATTTTCCAATTATAATTTTAGTTTTATAGATCTCATCAGTTTTGGTATCCAATAAATTAGTATATCGTAAAAAAGTTACCTTATTTGTTTCCATTACCAAAAATTAAATAAAAACTAATGAATATTTAAGTAAAAAAAAGTTATATGACTTGATTAGTGAATATTTTTTAACAATTTTGCAGTTCAAGACCCAAAAAGTTTGTAGACAAACTCAAGGTTACGAGTTTATCTCATATTATATTATTTCTTTTAAACATTTCTCAATGCGTCCCACGCTTGCAAATAATTTTGTAATTTTTTTTTGTTTTTGGTGACACAAAAACAACATTTATAAAAAATAAACAATAATTGCTAATAAATAACAACAAATTGTTGCTTAACAATTGCTGTAAATGCCAAATATAAGGCGTATTTTGTGGCAAAGCTTAAGATGATAGCAACTGCAATTGTATGGAAAAGCCCAAGGAAATGCAACTGTGCCACATCATGTTGCAAAGTTTTATTTTTTGGGCAAAGCCCCCAAAGCTACACCAAGCGAGATACTACAATTGAATTGCTTTTCCACTTCAGTTCAGCTCAATTTGCCGCCTTGCCGCCTTGTTTGCCTAGCCAATTGTCAGTTTCGAATCCAATGGCCGGCGTTGCAGGCCTTGGGGAAACCCCAATCATTTTTCATTGTGGCGCGATTTTTTAAAGTCGATTGAATGCTTGGCGTTGTTGTTGTTGTTGGTAAAGGCTTATATAACAATGCATTTAGTTGGCGGCACGCGGTAAGCTGCATTTTGGTCAAAAAGTTGGTCTCGTCTATGAGTCATTATTTTGTTTCTATGCAAGTTTTGATTGAATTTTATTCGGATTTTGTTTTATTTTTTATTTTTATTTTGGTTTTTTCTTTTAACTCGACGCAGTATGCATTTGAATATATTTTGGTTTTGAGTTTATTTATATAGTTGGCGTTTAATACTCTATAAATGATGAAGTGTACTATAAACTTAAACGTCAGCTTAGTAACCAATATAATTTTATTTAGCTTAAATATGCTTATTCAAGCTTCAAAAATTTATTATAAACGAAATCGAACGATAAATGCTATTCCAGTAATGACTATATTACCGTTAAAGTTTTGTTTTCAAAGATATTTTTACGAAGGCAGCTGATCGATATTCTATATAAATTTTCATATACGCGAATCAATAGATTGAAGAATATATTCTTTTATTACTTATTATGCTTTACTTTTGAGAAAAGTGCATTTCTGCTAATAGACGATCTCTTAAGAAATACGACTAGACAATTGTATTTGATTTTAGGCGATTTTTTATGAAATTCGAAAGACACGTCAAGTAAGTTACATAAAGTATTTGGGATGAGTAGATATGACAATAGTGCAATGACTGTAGATCTTTATAGTCTTCGATATTAATATATATATATTATTATATATATTATTATATATAGATATAATGCGAACAGACCAACATGCTCTTGTGGTTATAATAAGCATTTTGGTAGAGAGCTGCGGATACATACACTGTATAAATCTTGTACCATATGTACCAAGCGCATAAAAAGAGGTTAATCAAGAAAATCGTAAAAATCTTGGGTTTTAAAATAAACAACCATTCAAAAAGTTATTACGATTAGGATACCTTAATAATAAAAACCAACTTAGCCCATTTTTGACTTAAAATTTGGAACTAATATAATTTTTTGCTACCATTGACGATTTTTTTTTTTTTTTTGGTTTCATCAAGAGTTCTTTGGAAAATAAATTTTTCTGCTACTGTCAATGCTTGCCGTCATTTGCAGGTTGCCTACTAAGTAATAGAGTATGTACAATTTGCTATAAAAGTTACATTTATTTGCTTTTTTCTTTTTTGTTATGCGTATTAGGTATGGTACAAATAAATTTTTTGTTTATAGTAATTATTTGTTATTGCTTGATTTATCGCCAAGGTCGTTCACCCACAAAATGTGCCGGGTATATTCGAATGTTTGCAATGCCTTAGGCAAATCCCGCAATGGATCCACTTTGTGAGTCACACTCAGAAATTTTGCATGACATCGAATACATAAATTTAATTTTGGTTCTTGCATAATGTTATATTATTTAAGCTCAAGCAAATTATCTGTACGCTATGACAGCGTCATAGCCACAGCACTTATCAGTTTTAATTATTTAAACCCTTCAGCTTCATTTCACCTAAAAGCGCAGGCACGGACATATTTCATTCTATGTCTGTTCAAATACCCAACTGAAAATCTTGCAAGCTGAATCCCAGACAAAAGCTGAAAGATAAGCTGAGTTTTACCTGCGCATCTTTAGTTTGAAATTGAATAGCTCCATGGAAGCTGAAAAATCTAAAGACAATGCAGAAATTTGAATACTCCAGACACTGCTTACTTAAAACTATCTCGTGCAGTGTTTCTGTTATTTTTTTTGGTAATTCTTTTTGTAATTCGCTTTATTGAAAATTGATTTTGATACACATTTTATTATTATAATTTCATTAAGCAATATTTTCTGCATTTATCTCCCTGTAAAATGTTGAATAAATTATTATTCAATCTCAATCTGTGACTTAAACAAAAGCTAACAAAGCTTGTAAGTTAATCAAGTGTTTCACCAAAAATCATATACTGCCGCTGTCTAGAATCAGGCAGACATGTCAGTTCTTAAAAATGATTGTTGAAATGTGGCTCCTTCTATATTACGCACATCTCATGCCTTATCTCTCTGTCTGTTGCAGAAAGCATTTCTATATTCAGTTTGCCGTGTCGGTCTCAGGTTGCTTTTATTACTTAGTAGACGTTTAGTCGTGGGCTTTCATTTTAACTTAATTTAATTAAACTGACAGCATTCATTATATGTAATAACATTTTTGTGAGAAAAATAACTTTATAAAACTGCATATATTATTTACAGATTTGAGTGAGGAGGTAACAGGAAAAATAAGAATACGTTAAATATTAAAAATGCTATATATAATTATGGATTATGGTTATATATAATTATGGATACTTAGTTAATATAATATACAAAATTAGTAATAGAATTAGTGTTACTAAAAAAGAGCAAAGTATTAGGGCGATGCTTGCGAGCCGAACAAACAATGAGCTGGTCCCCTAGTTTGGAATTGGTCAACGTTAATAATTTTCGGCATAGTTATTTAGACTTCTTTAAAATTTAAAAATTTGTATGATCAATACCTTCAGAAATTCAATTAAATATTTCAATTGCCAGAGTCCGAAGAGGCAGTGACGTGTACTAAATGAAGTCTCTGGTCTTACATAGCATCTCCTGCTCAATTTCTAGTGTCACCTTCATGTGGTGGAATTGAAAGATTGCGTACCAAACCCCAGTGGAAACAGAAATTGGGAGTTGGGTGTTGGGCCTACAACCTACCCTGCCTAAAGCACACATGTACTGGGCTCAAAGAGGGTAGGATTCGCGGTCTCTAAAAAGATCTACCCCATCTATAATTAACTTTAGGTCAATCTCTGAGAGAATATGTCTTGTTAGAATTAAAGGTAAATTCAATAATATTTCCTTTATCTCTGTCTACGCCCCAACTGAAGACGCTGATGATACTATAAAAGAAAACTTTTATATCGAACTAGAATCCACAAGCAACAGAATCGGAACATATGACATAACTAATTCCTTTTTTACCAAAGAAGTAGCCGGCAACAACTGCTTATACAGCACAACATCTGCTAATGGTGAGCGGTTATGCCATTTTGCAACAGCCGCTACTAAGGTAATTGCAAGCACTTGCTTCCCACATAAGCGGATACAAAAGGGAACATGGAAAACGCCTGGATCAAACGTGGTCAATCAAATTGATCACACATTGACGAGATGACATGTTGAAGATGGAAGTAAGCAACTGGTGCGCCTTTACCAAAAACAGAGACGAATGGAGCAGAATTGTTGAGAAAGCCAAAACCCACCCCGGATTTTAGAGTTGAATGATAATGATGATTTAATGGAATACAAATTTTTGAATATACGAATAAATTAATCTAAATAAGCTGATACAGTTGGTTCGACTATCATAAACAAATGGTTTTATCTTAAGAAATGTATGCTCAGAAATATTCTTTTACGTAATGTTATTTATTCAAGTCAAATCTGTGCTTAGTTGATAACACCAAAAAAAAGTATGGCATTGGTGACTATAAGGCTTAGTATCTCGAAAATAAGTGCTCCACGTATATATATTAAGTTGTATATTGTGGTAGATTGGTGGCTCTTCATGCAACGAAATAAATGTTGCATTTCAACCTACAAAAAAGAGTTAACACTTATTTAATTGAGAATAATTTTCTTATACAGAGTTTTTACTTACAGTATTCAACAAAACAACATCTTTATGATTTTTTAAGAACGCCTGAAGCTCACGCAAATTAATTGTCATGAATATGTTTTCTTCCATCCGTTGTATATGTCGTGCCAATAATGCACAGGACAAAAAATTAGATAAGAAAATATGCAAAGGTACCTTTATAAATATGTGGTATTGCACCTTTTTAAATCTTTGCAAAATATAGTCATAACCGATGGAAGAGAAAAACAATATCTCGAAGACCATTCTGTTGATATAACAATTCCAACCATAGAACTGCATCGATTTACGTAAATCCAAAAGTTTCATAAAGTGTTTCCAACATAACTTCCTTTTCACTTTAGTTTTGCATGATTCCAGGTATGCTTGCAATTCCTTCAAAAGCTGCCGATGAACTACCATGCCAATATCATATATATGATAAATAATACACGAATGGAAAAAGTGAAGTAAAAATGGAGTTTGTATCCATTTTATTTGTTTGAGCACAAAAAAACTTATACCGTTAAATGAAAGTTCCCGTATACCAATTATTACAAGATGATACCAGGGTACTATAAACGGTTTTCCAAAGATATTACGATGTTGTCTTGTAAGGCTTACGAATAGGTTGAGCAGTCCACATATTCCACGCCGATAATAAAATAATAATAGGTAAGTGTTCATAAGCAAAGATATAGAACGCATTGTGACGATAGCTACGCATATATTATTTAAAAAATGTTTTGACATAAAAACTCCATCGTAATGCACAGCTGAGAACATCGTTATCCAAAATATGCAAAATGGCCACACAAAGAAAAAATGATACCATTTTGAATAATAATTCCGAAATTTTGACGGAATAAATCTTTTCTTTTTATATTCGTAATTAAATACGCTAATACCAAAGATCTTGGTCAAAATAAAAATTATCTTAAGATGTTTTTTCATATAGCTCGACATATTCCCAACGAAGGCAGAAATGCGACTGAAATGAATAACTCTTCATATGGTTGTTGGTAAGTAATACAAAATTATAATATTTTGATATGATATTAGTTTAAGTGCTATTAGGGGGGCAATTTGCGGCAAGTATATTTTGTTTGTAGGGCTTTTTGAAAACTGTTTGCACTGCTTGGCGGGAAACATTTTTTTGTTTTTTTTTTTGTTTTGTCGATTATTAGTAGGTATAGTGCATTCATGGTTTTTTACAACAGTATATATTATATACATATTTTTTATAAATAAGTGTATTTGATTTATTTTTTAGAAGAAGTATACAATTAACTTCCGATCGTTATGCCTGAAAGGTTGGTATTCGCCTGATTTTGTTCTCTTTGATACAGTGATAAAGATTTTCATCACACATAGCTCTACGAAGTCTCAAAATGTTAAAAGAATTGGTTGTAAATTGCGAAAAATGACTAGGGAGAAACAGGGAAATTTGTTGACAAACTTCAACGTCTACACAACAATGCGCATCGGTACAAAAAAATGAACCCGATAGTGAGACTTTTTAAAATTGAATCATTTTTCAAAATCGACAGAAAAAATAGGAAATTAAATACTATTCGAACAAATACACATCTATTATATGAATATAATAATATATCTTAACTTCAATATTTAAATACTTTTCGTTTCCAACAAAATAATTTGATTTTTTTTTTGCCAAAGCATCCGATAACTAAAAAATTGGGCACCATTTTGAATTTATACAAGATCTACGATTTAAATAAGTTGAACACTTAGTTTCCTCGTTTTCTTCATTGTCATTTTTGTATCTATGTTCTCACTTTTTCAGTAAGCAACTATTATTCTTTGGTCATCTAACATAAAATTTTATTTTATAAAGTTGAAAGTAACTTAAAGACAGGTTTTCGTATTTTGAGCCAATCTCTTATGACGTTTGAATTCAATTTATTGTCATATATAATTTTAAATCATATTATTATGGCAAGTGAATTCTAAAATGCAAAACACAACAAGATTTTACCAGTGTGTTGCTTGCCAATCTCAACAAAAATAAGATCCTAAAGACTCAAAATTACGGAAAATTATTTTTAAATGATTACGAAAGAAGAAATCCACTTAAAAGGTAGGCAGACTGATCAGGATAAGTCAGATGAAAATGTTTCAATATGACTGAGAATGCCCGTCGAATATCTACAACCCAAGAGGAGCATTCGAAAATTCTAAAAAGGTATATATAGAATCTTTCAGCGATATCAGTTCTTATTTCCTCTTATTTACATACATCTAATGCCTTATCTATCTATCATTTCTATATTCAGTTTACCGTGTCGGTCTCTGGTTGCTTATATTACTTATTAGACGTTTAGTTGTGGGCTTTCATTTTAACTTAATTTAATTAAACTGACAGCATTCATTATATGTAATTACATTTTTTGTGTGAAAAATAACTTTATAAAACTGCATTTATTATTTACAGATTTGAGTGAGGAGGTAAAAGGAAAAATAAGAATACGTTAAATATTAAAAATGCCTTTTAAGAGAATTGTTATATATAATTATGGATACTTAGTTAATATAATATACAAAATTCGTAATAGAATTAGTGTTACTAAAAAAGAGCAGCATATAAGGGCGATGCTTGGCGAGCCGAACAAACTATAGGCTGGTCCCCTAGTTTGGAATTGGTCAACATTAATAATTTTCGGCATAGTTATTTAGACTTCTTTAAAATTTAAAAATTTGTATGATCAATACCTTCAGAAATTCAATTAAGTATTTTACAGAAATAAAATTTTTAATGGATTATCGTGAATATAAATAAGCTGACACAGTGGATTCTGCTATAATAAAAGCCCTAATTAAAGATTAAATGTTTCAGTTTATAGTTATATATATACTTATAGTTTATATTTATATTTATAGTTTATATAAGCAAATGGTTTCATCTTAAGAAAATTATGCAAAAGAAAAATTCTTTTACGTAATGTTAATTCTTATTATTAATTAGTTAATAACACTAAAAAAAAGTATGGCATTGTTGACTATAAGGCTAAGTATTTCGAAAAATAGTGTTCCACGTACATATATTAAGTTGTATATTGTGGTAGATTTGTGGCTCTTCATGCAACGAAATAAATGTTGCATTTCAATCTACAAAGTATTAAAATTTAAAAAAGTAAAAATAATTGTAGTATACAGAGTTTTTACTTACAGTATTTAACAAATCAAGATCTTTAGGATTTTTTAAGAACGCCCGAAGTTCACAAAAATTAATTTTTATGAAAATGTTTTCTTCCATCCGCTGAATATGTCGTGCCAGTATCAGACATGGCAAAAAATTTGATAAGATAATATGCAAAGGTGGTGTCATATATGTGCTGTATTCCACCTTGTGAAATCCACACCAAATATACTCATAGCCGATGGAAGAGAATATTAAAATGTCTGTAATCATTCTGCTGGTACCACAAATCCAACCATAGAACTGCATCGATTTACGTAAATCCAATAGTTTCATAAAGTGCTGCCAACATAACTCTCTTTTCACTTTACTTTTGCATGATTCCAGGTATGCTTGCAATTCCTTTAAAAGCTGCCGATGAACTACCATGCCAATATCATATATATGATAAATAATACACGAATGGAAAAAGTGAGGTAAGAATGGAGTGTGTATCCATTTTATTTTTTTGACCACAAAAAAAATTATACCATTAAATAAAAGTTCCCGTATACCAACTATTACAAGATGATACCAGGGTATTATAATCGGTTTTCCAAAGATATTACGATGTTGTCTTGTAAGGCTTACAAATAGGTTGAGCAGTCCACATATTCCACGCCGATAATGAAATAATAGGTAAGTGTTCATAAGCAAAGATTTAGAGCGAACTGATGCGATGGTAAAGAACATGATCTTTTGGAAATATTCTTCCTTGAAAAAATATTTGTAAGGTATCATCATAAACATACCTAACCACATCATGCAAATTGGCACAACATAAAATACATGAAACCATTTTGAATATAATTTTCCACGTTTCGAAGTTACAAAAGTATTATTTTTATATTCGTAATTATATACGCTAATACCAAAGATCTTGGTCAAAATAAAAATTATCTTAAGATGTTTTTTCATATAGCTCGACATATTCCCAACGAAGGCAGAAATGCGACTGAAATGAGTAACTCTTCATATGGTTATTGGTAAGTAATACAAAATTATAATTTTATGATATGATATTAGTTTAAGTGTTATTAGGAGGGCAATTTGCGGCAAGTATATTTTGTTTGTAGGGCTTTTTTTGTTTTGTCGATTATTAGTAGGGATAGTGCATTAATGTTTTTATAAAACAATGTTATACACTCATAAATATTTGGTTTAAATAAGTAGATTTGGTTTATTTCTTACAAGTATTATACTATTGAATTAGTTTTGATCAGGCCGACAACAGTTGTTATACCTGAATCATTGGTATTTGCCTGATTTTGTTCCCTTGATTCCACTGACTGAAAATTTGAAAAATGACTGGGGAGAAACAGTGAAAGATAGAAACAAACTTAATTTTCTGCACAATAATGCGCATCGTTGGGTAACTCAGAATTTTGCTATAAAGAACTTGGCGTCTTTTTAATCTTCTTCTTGCACAAATCTAGCATTCTTTTTATTATTCCAAGGGAAGTAAGTCGTAAGTATGCACTAACTTCGTTCTATATTCTGGTTTTTAAGTTATTTTTACCAACTTCGGTTTATGGAAGTTTTTTAAGTATTAAATCTGCTTGAAATCGATAGATTAGATATAACTATATAACAAAATTGGTACTAGATGCTGGGGGGGGCGCCCTAGGACTACATGGAGACGTTCCCTTATGAGCGAAATCAATAAGTAAAATGAATTAAGAAATTTAGCTCAGAATAGACAAAATTGGAAAGTGATAGTAGAGATAGGCCAAGTTGTCAAAATAAAGTTGATTTCTTGAAAAAATATTATAAAGCTCCAATGTTAAGCGACTTAATAAAACCCGCGTAAAAAATACAACATTGAACTCAGTTTGCGCTTAAAATCGTTTTCTATTTTTCTGTTACAAAAAATCCAATTTCAATTAACATGGATTTTAATTTTATGCAACCCAAATCAGACAGGTTGAATAATTAAACTGAAATTATATTTTTTTTCTATTTTTTATATCTTCAATTATATTAATATACAATTAGACTATGTTTTCTGAAGAAGATTATGTGCTTTTAATGATGGTCTTTCACTGCCTGAGGAGAACAGCAACAGCAGTTGCAGTCAATTTGTTTTCTTAATGATGCAAATGAATTTTTCATAATAAAGAATTTCTTTTATTTTATTTCTACAAAAATGATTATAATGACCAAATTAGTAATTAAAATTTTACTTATGTTTCCAACGAAATGTGCACCACAAACAGCAACTGACAGCAAACTTTAAGACAAAAATATTATACTTCTTGCCCAAGGCAACGCAACATAAAGCAAACATGTAATTCTTACAGACTTTAAGAAATTCCTTATCAAGAAATAAAAAGAAAGTACTACAAAAGAGCACTTGGGGCACTTACACTAAGTGGTTTTCTTTGATTGGCCAAAGCAATTTGTTGTTCTGCCTCTGTTTCGAACATCTTTTTTTTATTTCCCGTTTACTTTGTTTATTAAATTTTGTTTGATTTGTTAGCAGTTTTACATTTGCATCCTTGAACAGCTGAGAGTTAAGATACGCAACGATTTTCCTACATTTGTTAGGACACCCATAGCGTAAACTCTAGTGCACAGTGGGAAGCTACGTCTACAACAACAACAATAAAAATACAAAACAAAAACCAACGCAACAAAAACAAAACGCAATCGAAAAACTTGATAAACAAACTGATTAGACACAGCGGGTTATATATCCCGCTGAGTAAATTTGCGTCCAATCAACGTCACTATAGAGAAAAATGCAATGAACCTTTGAGGTAAATGCAAAAGGATTACACTGAAAATAAAATAGATGCAAAATATTGTACATAACTGGCGTGATTGATGTATGTCGAAAAGAAAAATATGTACAGGCTGACAAGTATTTTGTGTTAGCTGTAAGACTAAAATTTTTGTAAAAAACTATTTTTTTAAATTTAATAAATATGTAATATATATATATATTACACAATATATGTGCAATATAGCCAACAAAGTGACATTATAAGTAGGCCCTTTATTTGCTCACTGTAATGTAATAGCAGTCCTAAAGTCAAGTCACATTTGTATAGCAGCCTTTTAGGCGGCGCCTTTTAAAATCTACGCTACCACAGCGTCATCTAGCGGCCGTCGATGACAACGCCAGTTACATTGAATGAAATAAGCGAACTTGGTAGAAACGCAATTTGTTTGCATACTTTATGTATCAATGGGAAATACATATTGTAAATTGCATAATTGTTAAGGCTGCTTTTGACAGTCATATAAAGGATTCAATGCCATGCTATAATCCATAGCAAACAATGACGTGCGTTTGCAAGCCAATTGACATTACTACCTTGATACTTTAACCTTTAAACGGTTTTGTTGTGTATCCTAACAGCTTATTGGTATTACGTAAACATAGTTTTCATAAATTTTTGCATTCAAAACATATACAACATTTTTGAAATCATATGCACTAACTCTGATATGCATACATGAATGCACAAATTATTAAAATAGATTGCGTTTAATTGAATGAATATTGATGAACGGTTCCTTTTTAT
Organism: Chymomyza procnemis; assembly: GCA_035046065.1. Taxonomy (NCBI): domain Eukaryota; kingdom Metazoa; phylum Arthropoda; class Insecta; order Diptera; family Drosophilidae; genus Chymomyza; species Chymomyza procnemis. Next base: position 3,597,096 of record JAWNOJ010000013.1, on the reverse strand, counting down.
TGATTACTTAAAGCAGATGCTTTGCTAGTTGTTTTATGGTCTTTTTTAATACTTGATATTTACATTTGTATCCTTTCACAGTTGTTAATTGAAATACACTGAGATACACTTTTTACAAAACGCGTCAAAAAAAACACCTGATTTATCTCATCTCTCAGTTACCCTAACTTTCGACTAAAATTTTATCGAAGGCTACTTTAATCATTTGAGCCCATTTGTTTAACTTTTTAATTTATATTGCGCATTAGCTGTGTAGGTATTTATATATATATTTATATATATTTATTTGATTTTACTAAATAGCATATTCGATGAAAATAATATGTTAGAAGCTTTTAAATTTAACTTGAGACTTAGGTAAACTTAAATGACTTAGTGGATCATATAAATTGTCCATTTTACTGATAACAAATAAAACTTTACTTATTTACGCCGCATGAAATTCATATTTCTAATTGAAACAGAAACTCTTAATCAGCTTTTACTTTTGTGGATGTGTGTGTGTTTTTTTTTCTTTATTTAAAAATGAAACAGAAAGTTTTTAGTTTTAAAACTTTAGGAATCTAAAAGCCTTATATGTAGCGATCCTTCAAATATAAAGTGTGATATTTTAAGAGCTTGGTAAGTTCATTAAAAAAAAAAAAAACTATAAAATTTATAAAACAACGGCTACGTAGTGAGAACTACTTTGCGTTGACCTGATTGAACGCAGCGGAATTAAACTAAATATAATATATAAATATAACTTAAACTACAATGAGCTCCTATAGTGGCAGCGCTTGCCTGCAGGTGAGGCGACAAGAGATCCGAAGTGACAAAGAGTTAAGCATAAGCATAAAATAGAGAGTTGTGATAAGTGATAACAACAAGTGACATAGTCGGCTTCTCTGCTTGTTGTTAAACAGAGTCAATAGAACCAACGAATGCATTCCCCTAGTCATCGCTACAAAGGCGAAGCATAGAAGAGAGGGACACCTTAAAAAAAAAATCAAATCGAAGGTGTCTTTAACTAATAGAGATTTTCCTGGGTAAAAAGTTTCTATTTATTTAATTGTTATGTCAATGCCAGATCGTAGAATCGAATCACAGGCTTTCCGATTTAGAGGCGAGTAGGTTACCACTGCGCTACCAAGGCCCACAATCGATCGATATAATTTACTTTATAAAGATAACTTTGCAATTTTGGCAAACTCTCAGCAATATTACGCACGAATACATTTAGCAACATTGGACTTGTCGCTACACTTTATTTTGTTATTATTCCGCTTGGGAACTAAGGGCCTCTTCTAGAACCTTTCATCAAACCTTGTTTTGCGGCGTCTGTTTAGCTCTGTCCCATGCTTCTCTTAAAGGGTTCTACTGTCCAATTCGTGTCCGTTTTTGAAATGCCTATGATCGTCATCGAGTTTGGGGAGCTGTTTTATGTTTAATTCCCTTGTATTGGTTTCTGTAATCGGTTGGGTTTTTGATCGAAATGTTATGAATTTGCAGCAAGCGCTCGTAACGCTTGCAATAAATTGAAAGCGCTGTATTTTTGTCAGTTGATTTTTGGTCAAATAATAAACAAAACTAAACGTGTTTGGCAGTAATATAATTTATATAATGCCGTTTCAAGCGGTGTTTCCGGAATATGAACTTAAAAAAAACGCCCTTTAATTATTTGTTAACCCAAAGTTAAGAGAAAACAAAATGGTTCATTTTAGTTTAAATAAATCACGATAATATAACAATTATAAATTTTGCTAATATTTTCCAGTCTCTTGTTGTTTAATAATTTTTATAAAATTTTTTTTTTTAAATTTTCGTTGAAAATTATGTGTACACTAGTCGGTTAGGTGGATATCCCTATTAGAAAAATGAGTGCTTCTACTTTTCTAGTTTGGAATAAGTAGTTTTAATTGCCATTTAGTTTATGAACATCGCGTTTTTTGTATATTGCATAACTTCGTTACCCGTTCAATAGCGTTCATCAAGAGTAGTCATGCGCTTTTTCGTCCCTTTTCATTTCCAAATTGTTGCCGTCAATTTGACACCTGCAAAGTTCAAGGTTGTCATATTCATAAAATTTTTGTTGTATTTTTCGAGACTTATTTTTCGAAGGATATACATTATTTTATTGCACTTGGCTACTCTAGGGCTTCGCCTAGGCGTGACTGACAGTTTTCAGGATAGACGCACACGCACGCACGCGTTCATCACTCAGGCTATTCTGAAAATACACTGGGTTAAAGTCCTTTGGGTCAATCAAAACAGGTTGACTAACTATCGGTCATTTACATGTAGTTTGTTTTTGGTATACAATAATATACAAATATTTGGCGTCATATTTTGCGACACGTTTGTGAAAACGCATTTGTTTGTTTGTTTTCATTTATTTGTAGCTCCTGCCACAATGACGTCAGTGACAGATGCCTGGGCGCTGACATTTCCATCATGAGCGCAACGTAGCGCAAAATGTTGTGAAATCTAATTGGCAGTGCTGCATGTCAGTTCAAATAAATAAAGCATATATATTTAGATGGAAACACGGGCATACTCTTAACGTTATTAGCTGTTGTATAGCCGTAAGGATTAACAATCTTCAAAAAAGTATAAAAAAACCCTCAATGAGATGATATTATAGCTCTGCTAGATGTAGTTGTGACCAGAGTATTTGGATTTTTCACAAAGTTTTACTGACCATTATATGCTCACACATCTGTACAGGGTATCTACGTATTTATATGTAAAGATATTCGGGCACATAATAGATTAGGCCAGAGCGTGTGGATTTGTCGCCAGGCGAGCGTGAAATCCCCCAACTGCGTAAACAATACAAACTGTGTGGGTGTGTCTACGCACATACTCTGCATATGTACGTAGGACTTTTTGAATTTTTATTTTTTCTCATTGAACGAAATTATTTTAAGCCAATTCACAATGCGGTAGCTAGAGTAAAATGTTGTTGCAAATGTCTAAAGACTCATCGATTTACTTCTTAAAGTAGTGAGCGCTATAGAGCCACGGGGCACTACGATAACTCCAGGCTGCTGGATAGGAGCGTGCCAGTGTGCCCGTATGTGCATGCAGATAGGCAGCTGCAGCTGACAGTGGCAGAGCAGCTGCAGCATAGCTACGTACAGCTGGCGTTAGCACTGGAGTTAGACGTGGTGCACTGCTATGCACTATGGTAGAGCTTTGATGCGAGACAGCAGTGGGCACATGTTCGACGAGGTCGCCCACCTTGGCTAGCGTGGGTTCATGTACGGTCAAGGTATTGCCTTGTAGCAGTGGATGGTAGAGCTGTAGTTCGGCAAAGCTGTACAGGATTAGTGCGGCCAGCAAGAGGCAAATGTACTGCAAAGAGAGCTTGTTGCTTTATTAAAAGCTTTAAAGGCAGCATGGGAACACATTAACCTACCAACGGCTGCTGCATATTGATGCTGTGTCTTCTCTATGCGTTTGTAACTACGACTGTCATTGCTAGGCCCATGATCCTAGCTCTTTATATAGGCATTGGTCTTACAAGCTGCCATTCTAATTGCACAGCTTGGCCCTGAACATAAGACGACCAAGTAAGTTACTTTGGCCAACACTTGGGCGTTACTTTTGCCGCACTATTGTGCTCGCCATCCTGTCCATATGTCTGATCATGCACACTGATTGCGTGCTTAGTGTGCTGATATTTATTGTTGTTGGAGTGACAATGATCACATGCGGCTTGTTTATTTTATTGATTTCCTGTGGGAGCGAACTTGTCTAGATGCGCCCACGCAAACAATGTACGCAATTGATAGCTGGCATGCCAAAGAAGCGACAGTAACTTACAAGAACGACAAAGTAGAATTAAAGCTTTGGTAGAGCTGACGCAATAAAAAGATAAAATAACTTTTAACTTGTATATTTTATATATTTAACTATATTTCGGCAATATTATAGGGATATGATTTTTTGAATTTTCAGCATATCTGATACTTCTTAGAGAAGTAGAACATTAACAAAACATCATTATCAATTTTTGTGCGAATTATTTATTTAAAAAATCAGAAATAGAACTAGAAGAAGCTACATAGTGGAAAAGAAGCCTAAAAAGTACTTAGAAGCAAGTAGAAAATGGCAGGAAGATAAAAGAGACCCTCAGCGAAAAAGGAAAGCGTAAAATTTTGGTAAAAAATTTGCTCTTTGGTTTTGTCTTGAAAGCGTTGACAACACAACATTCAGTTCCTCCAGACAACAATGCGTGGATCAGCAACAGCCCAAACCACTGGCTGCTCATGATGACGTACAACTTGTGTGGTGCGTACAGCAGGCGCAACAATGGGTGTTACCACGCGTTTGTGTTCATGTACAACCGTTTGGCTTTGATGGGATACAGCGGTTGGCACATGATGCACCACTTCACCGACTTTAGCCACAGTTGGTTGCTCAATAGTAAGAACAGTGCGTACACCCGAGCGTGCAGCTACTATGAGTGGCAAGGGCACTGAGATGGGCACAGCAGATATTGAGCGTGCCTCTCCAGCTTCAGCGCTGTTTATATCCGGCAGTGGGGCTTGACTGCTGCCACTAGAAGTTTCCGTGAGCTCCTCTTCCTCCTGTGCCGAGCTAGAGCTAGACTCTATCGCTTCCGCGGACGGCTCAGCAGCGAGTGGAGGTACAGACTGAATGGATTTTCCAGCGCTCAGTGTAACCAGTTCGGCAGGCCATTCCAAAGTGGCAGCGCTGCTGTTACCAGCAAAAATAAGCACAATAGCAGACGCAGCCAGGCACTAAAGTAAAGGATTTTTGTATTGATAACCATAGCAAGTGTATTATTATTATGTGTTCCTACCAGTTTCAACATGGTTATTTTTTGTATCTTTGTGAAGCTAAACAATGATTAACTGGATGAAGTGAGCTAGTTAGACTGTTGATTTAGACTGTCCTCTGCTACAGTTTATATAGTGCCCTATTCCGCTTGATCAAGCAAAGAAATGCATCAGTGATTGTGCTCTAATTGGCATATGACACATTTATTCATGCGCAACTGGGCAGAAGAAATTCTGTATTAAATATTTTAATATAACTAAAATAGTTTAGAGTATATCCTCTGGAAGCTTCACTGTGCACAGATGCTGATCCTTTAGCCAAAAATTTTTCAAGTATTCAATAGGATCTTGTGGTTTCTCACGTGCTAAGCCAAGCAAGCCTTCCATTAGTATAGGAACTACGTTTTGCTCCAAATATTTGCGCGTCTCCTCAGGCGGGCGATAGAATTTGGATTGCTCGCATTTGGGTTCTTCCGGCTTCGGCTCATTTTTTGTTAGCTTCTCCGGCAGGCTACAATCCAAATTATCAAAACATATTGGTGTGGGTAAAATTATCATTGGTTTGCTTGATCGCAAGGTATTCGTGGAAGGTTTTGTTTTTTTGCTCTTCTTTTTGGACTTTACTGGCGACGGCGATTTGGCTGACATTTTGAGAAATTAATTTTTATGTCTTACAACTAAATTCAAAATAATAATTTATTTTGATTAATATCTGAAGTAGTACTACTCTAAATTATTTATTTTTAAAATGTGCTTCAAAATTTTCAAAGTTACTATAATTTGTATTCCCTAGCTATACAATAGAATAAATTATATTATAACTATGACATAGCTGTCTTTCGACTACAAGAAATAAAAATGAATGTCGTAACATTTATAATACTGTTAAAGTCACACATTAAGCTTGTTATAAAGCCCTAGTACCATCTAGAGATATTCCAGAAGTTAAATATGTTATTTCATATATCTATCTATCTGAAGTCAAAAAAAGTTTTGGAATTCCGATTGCGAGATATTGAATATCTCCCAAGTGACTTAAAGTACGATTACGGTGACATAGTCAAACTTATGTATTCGCCTTATGGGAAAATTAAATTTGTCATTGGACGACTAGTCGTAATTAGGTAAAAGTAGCTTATTTAATTTGTTATTCAGAAAATCAAATAGAGCAAATATACGAGCGAAATTTGACATTCTGTCATCTTAACGTGTTGCAGTACATTTATAAGTAAATAAACGAAATCGACATACAATTTCTAAGTGATTTTGTCGAAATAGAAATCTCCAGCGTGACTGTATATATTATGCTGAACAGCATTGATTGGAATATCAATAATTGCGAATCGGTACAGACTTTTTATTTTGCAGTTAAAGTTTTGAAGCTAAGATTGTATTTAAATATTTGTTCTTCATTTGAAAATATATATTAACCTCATTTAACTACTTACAGTAATTGACAATTAACTCGATTTCGGATCGAATTTCCTAATGGAAGTGCATTTAAGGCAAAATATACGTTTTATAAAGCTTCACTTTAAGCTGCTTATGTCTTATTATTCTAAGTTAATGTTTTCTAAAATGTCTGGAGTCACAATATTTAAAAGTCAATTTCAAAGTTATTTTTACTTTATATTTTTAGATTTTGATTTTAACCAAAATTTATATTTTTAATTGAATTGAGCGTAACAATAATAGCATTCGAAATAATCTATTGAAAGACCGAAAAGCATTCTATATTACGCAATAGTTAACATACGATATTTCGATGCTAGGTTAAGCCGATTAACATGTGACCGTCTCGCAGGCTTTACGCTTCCATTATGTAACTTGAGCTGACGGCATTCGAATGGAATCACACAATTCCTGATATGCCCAAACGAAGCGAAACATCTGCTTGAGTCGCGTATAGGGTAACTAAATCCCACGTTACGTTAGAATGTGTCCATGGATGATTAGTTTTTACATGCTTTCGGATGGATAGTTCCGTTATGCAATGGTTTTCACATCACCCTGCACAGATTCAAACAAATTTTTCAAACGTTTTTTCGCGCCATTTACTACTTGCTACTCGTCGTTTAAAAAACTTGTTTAATTCCGTGGCAAGTCCGCCAAAAAGCATATATTGTAATCTCTTCTCGAAAAGCCAAGTCACGTGCTCCATTTTACAAATCAGTGACATGTACTGGAAAGATGTAAACAGCATGAGAATATATATGTGCATTTGTTGCCTATGTAGCCCTAAAAGTGACGTCTTTTGGTTGAAGTCATAAGCATAGACAAAGGTAATGCACAGTGCCAGTTTGGAGTTCCTGAAATGGCAGAGAAGATGCGTTAGATTTTGTTTGTAAAGGCAGCGAAACGCATACATGCTTAGCTTAGTATAGGCCAATTTGTTGTTCTGACAATTGTTAATCAACAGGGACGCAAGCGGCTTCAGCAGTTCGGCACCACTGCCCATAAGTGTGCCAATGATGAGCATAGGCACAAGTGCATTGTTGTACATTGCAGCTGCGGAACGAACGCCCTTCTCGATCAGCAGCACCTGACTTATGGCGGTCATAGACATGGCCAAGATGCGAAAAGTTGAAGTTCGCGCAATGGCAAAGGCGATATCCAGCGGGCAGTAGAAAATTAGGTACCTGTGTGATATGGAAATATAGTGATTATAGTGCGGTAAGTGAAACATGGAAATTACTGACAATATCGAGATTTCTTAAGCTTTCATTTCAAAATATAATAGATGAAAGTCTAAGGCAAATTGAAATTATTGAGATTGCTTAGATACTGACATAAAGGTTAAGCTGATCTATAAACGTTTGTAGTTTTATTGCTATATTCAGAACAATTATCTGCTTTTACCTAAATATACACTGAACCTATAATTGTTAATAATATGGAAGAACTTTAGTTTTATTTTATTTATTCTATTTTTTTTAAGTTATTAGTTTGTTTTGCGAAATTAATCATGTTTTGGTTTTGCGTGATATATATTATTCATGTTTTATTTTGTAAAAAAAAATAGTTTTAGAAAGGTATATTTAGTAAATTCTTTTAAACATAAACATTTTTAAAAAGTTGAAATGTTTTTTTAAATTTTATCACATAACAATTATAATTTAAAATAGAAATTCGCTTCACTCGGCAAACCCTGCTGCAAAACTTCACTCGCTACGCCGGTTCTACTTTGGTAAATCGATGATCTTACTTCAACATTACTTTTGACTTTAAACTTTAGCTTTTGACATATTTCATTTATAAATAAAACATATTCTATTTACGAATAGTAAAAAAAAAACTTAAAAAAAAAGTTTGAAAAAAGCTTATTCACTGAAAGTGGTTCGATAATGATTTTAGCAATTTTTTTATAACTTGGTCAAAGAACCTACCATATAATAGTGGACAACAGTACGTCTGGTCCATTGCAAAGCGACTCCAAAGGTAGAGTTCCTAGCAAAATATTACCTAAAATATCGCCGGCATAAGTTAACATAAGATTGGTAAACCATAGGGCAAATGGTTGCCACTCCTTAATATGGCGTGGCATAAGTTCTGCCGCGTCCTTGCCCAACTCTTCACGCAATTGTAACGTTATGAGGGCATCATGTAGTATGCGAAATATTATATGATTGGTAAACTGATAAAGTAGCTGTTGGGAATTTATCATCTCTGTCAAATTTTGACTGAATATTTAATATTTCTCAGCAACTCGAAGTTTCTAGCTCAATTTCAACGAATTTGCCAACTGAAATATTATCGAAATCGTTTTGTCATTTATATGCTTCAAAGTTTCCATAAAGGACTTTTCGTTAAAAAAACTTAAAAAATGATGTACAAGAATTTGGGAAAACTTTTGCACAAAAATATATTTGGAAAAAACTGCAAAGCATGCTACAAAAAAAATTCTAATATTAGGTAACAATTAATACTGAAGTAAATAGGAAAATTTACTATTCCAAACAAGTGTTCATTGGGCCAAGTGGCGCGGACCCGGAATGAGTGAACTAAAGCTAATATTACGCACAGGCTTTATTTTAGGCAAGCTTTGGTGAACCACTGGACGTGCGGCAAAGGTCAAGTGGGCAGGCGTATGACTCAACTGTGTGGCAGCTCCATGAAACTCACCCTGCTCGTTCTCATAGTTGCGTCGCGTATCCAAGCTGATTATGCGAGGGCTGGGCGTGCTCAGTACGGTTGCCAAGGGCAAGCTAAGTTGCAGCGTTTGCTGTGGCTCGGCTGTGAGGCGAGTGAAGCTCTGATGAGATATGGCGCTGGGACCATTGTGTATAATAATGGCTGCCCAAACTTGTTGTAAACTTAGTATGCACGGTATCAGGATAACAAGTAGCTGCAATAAAGAAAGATACGCTAAATTTTATAATATTAAATATTAAGTGCCCAACTCACTTTGCATGGCATATTGTAGCGCTTCTTGAGGATGTGCTTGAGCAACTAATTACCATTAGGCGTGCGCCATGTCAATTTATATGGGAATAAAGGCATAATTTATTTTGATGCTTTTTCGGAAATTCCAATATTTAATTTATGAAATATTAACTAAGGTCAGTAACGAATAAGATAAATTGCATTTCATATAAAAATATATCGTTTGTTAATTGATTAATCAATCCAAAAATAATATTTAATTTTGATCAGGCACCTTGTAATACGAGAACTACGGACTTTGGTATACTCTTATGTGGTATGTGTTTCTTTGCTTATGTTACAACAGATTTAAACTAATTTGCTTTTGAAAATCGTTAACTTACTTTATATGGTATGAAGGTTGTATATGCGTCAGATCTCTAAAATTATGTAGAATAGCCATACTTCGTGGACTTAAGTCGAACTACGTTTTTAACAATAATTTAATAGTAATGTTTTTAAGGCTTAATGGAATTCGCATAGAATGCCTCCTAAGTGAAAAGGCACAATATAGACTAGACCTAGAAATTAGGCTGAATTGGCATTGTAATGGAACATATGCAATACTCTACTTCTAATGAAACATTTTGAAGCTAACTTAATTTGGAATAAAGTTACTCCTGATTTATAGTGACAAAAACTTAAAAATACCAGTTCTTCGAAAAACTTTCGGATTCCACCAACATTAGCTGCAGCAAAAGCTTCAACCTATGCCATATGCGCACATATTTTGAGTTACTATTTGTAGGGCTTACAAAATAATTATAAAAAAAATAATGACAAAGTGACCGTTTCAAGTTGCGTTTCCATAGATTTGCGCACTTCAAGTTTCAATTACCAGCCGCCGGCTAATCACATGGTCCAGTGGCTGCTCCACAGACAGAGTCTGCGGCAAGCTAAAAAAAAAACTGCTTTAGCTCCGACAATTGTAATACCATTAGCAGCAACAACAATAATTATTAAATATATATATATATATAAAATCAAATAAGTCGAGTCATACTTTGTTGTATCAACGTCCGATGGGGACGGCAGCAACCTTCAGCGCGTTGCGCAGGCGCCGACGTATGCGTGGTAAATGAATGTTGTTTTTGTTAGAGTTGTCGATGATGTTGTTGTTATTGTTATTATTGTTAATATACTCTATTTCCTATAAAAGTAAAGAGTACTAAAATTTTGTATTTTAACTGAAGAAGATAGCTGAGATAACAGTATTGGCTGTAGCTACTTTCAAGATGTCTGAAGTGTAGAATTTTTCACAACTTCGTCTTCTGAAATGGTGCAGCTTCTGCAAAATGGGCTTATAATACCAAAAGCTGACATGTATATTTCAAAGCATTTTGGTATCCTAAGATTTCAACTTCCACAAAAGATTATATTTGCATTTAAAACCATTCGATATTTGCCACATAAATTCGCCTGCATCTGCTTAAATATTTTGGGCTTCAGTCATTTAGGGTATGGATGGTTTATATACTGCCTATCGTATAAAAGTAAAAACCTAATACAAATGCATGTATTAATTGAGTGTAATAGATCGGTAAGCATTGTAAGTTAGAGTGTTGAAGAAGTTTGGAATGTTAATTTCTAGCTAAGTCATCGCGACAATTATCTCATGTGAAAGGTGTGCCTTAAGAAATTAAGAGCTTATTAATTAATTCCAAGACGAAATAAAATTTTAATAGAAACCGCTGTTATGCTACTACTTGCGTCACCACAAGATGGATAACCCAGTCAAAGTAGCTCTTCACAAACAATTCTCAAATCAGAGCGCTCACGTAAAAATTTCGCAATGTTAGCCTTATTAAGCAAAAGGCACACATGGTAAGGGATTTTTTTTCAAAAACAAGATACACTTAAAAATCTCACTTAATATTTTGCAAAGTTCTGCGATTTGAAAATTAATTTTAATTACAAATTTTTATTTGTATTTGGCACAAACCATTTTTTTGATTTTCCCAAAAGAATACTGTATTTCGCATTCGTCTAACAGCCACCAAACAAATTATTTTTTTTTTTTGTAATTGTTGTACGTATTTTGATTTTTACTTGTACTTTATTTTCGGTTTATTTCTTTACGTAAAACGTCTAAGTTGAGACACTCCCACAATTGCAAGATAACCGCGAACGCGAGCGCGTTGGCTCGAGTCTAAATTGAGCAGTGGCGTCGCCGGGTATGGACCAAGCATTTGGCCGACCCTTGTTCGATAAAAACGCCACCACTGTATTAAGCCACAATTGCTACACAATGATTTCATGGCATAAAAATTCATACAGCACTTTAGTTTAACTTTACCACTCGCTAAGGCCGTGTATCTGGGAAGTAGTACGCGCGACGCCCAAGTTATTTAGTAGAAATTGAAACTCTATTTAATGATAATGCGGCATTTGGTAAGTAAACAGATTTGCCCAAATGTGACAGCATTAATGTAACGGCAACAATTTGCAGCTATATTATCTATTGGGCATCTGTTGTGGCGCGCTGTTTTGGGATTTTTGTCTGGCCAAGCCATCGTTACCCGTGCTGATTATAGATGCAGCGCCATCGGTTGTTTCGTATCAGGGCTCATCCCAGGCACATACACGTTTTGTTATAGCGCCCATGGGTCGCTCACTGGGCTATGTAGAGCCCACAAACGTTAATCGCACATTTCATACGAATAAGCAAAACGATGATGAAGCTTCTACGGGCTATGGACTGTTAAATCTTAGTCCGGTTTATGTGCATCATTAGCTTTTTAAGTAGTTACAATTTTTAAGAACTTAGCAATCACACATTTTGGTATTATTTGTATAAATGAAAAAATTTAAATTAGACGAAAAATGGCTTTTAATACAATTTATAGTAATTTTTATTTTCGACGCACAAGAACTCAATTGCCAACTAGTTGCTGCTGGGAGAAAACTAACAATATAGAAGTTTATCTGGAGTTGGAAGAAGTTTGGAACAGTGCTTGGCGTAATCATTATACTAATCCGTTCATTGCCAGCAAATGCATAGGCATGGAATATTTGTCACCGCGGGCATACAATTGGAATAATTTAAATATTGTTTCTATGAATAATATAGAAAACTTGGGTTCCCCTACTGCACAACAACGCCTACCGCCACCGCAGCCTAACTTTATGCCTGAAGATATGCAAGAGGCTGAAAGTCTTTAGGACACAAAATAATCCATAAAAAATTCGTTGTATATTTAACACAAGCTCGCCTACATTTTTCTATTTAAGCTCAGCTCTGTCGTTACGCTCTAGACACTGTGCAGCTCGAAACTGTTGAAACTTCAATATTAACTGGGTTTATATATAGGTGGCACTTAACCCAAAATTGTTTAAATGATTATAAAATAAAAATGCATTTCATGTTGAATACGCTGACACATTTGTGACTGCTACTGTTAACCTTCATAGGCAACTACATTGCGTATACGCAACGTATGAAGGTTGTGCTTAAGTGCTTTGTAGAGTAGTTAGGTTTATTTATTTTTTTTCCGGCTGTGTGTATCAATCTTTTGTCCAAGTTCTTTTCAATAATTAGGCATAAAGGCATTTGTGCCTTTAACTGTTTGTCTAATGACCGCGCAATTTTGGGCGGGTGTCTATGTCGCCGCAAACTTTGGATCTCACGGTATACCACCAGGTGTTTGGCGCGTTTTCTAAACCAAATTGCTTTGGCTAGTTTGTGGTAAGTTCAAGTTCAATGCTGGGCTATTTAGTGGTTTTTGTTGGTTCATGTTTGGCAAACTTTGCTAAAATCGTGTTTGAAGGACATTTGTGCAAAGATTTTTCACTATATAAACTGTGCGATTTCTACAATTGGCAGCAACAGTCAGTACTCAGCTTTTAAGCAAGTAACAACAGCAAAACCTACCAAAAAATCATTATGTTCCGTTTTGTAAGTAACGCCACTAACTGGGAGTCGCTAAAATTTGCAATAAGACATATTTTCTTTCCTATAGCTCGCCGTTAGCGCTCTACTCAGCTTGGCCGCCGCTGCACCGGGTTTCTTGGAGCAACACCATGTCGTAGCTGCCACACCAGTTATTGCCGCACCAGTTGTTGCCAAGGTTGGCCATGTGGTGCACAGCGCTCCAGTCGCCACTTCTCATCAGAGCTTCACCCGTTATCATAATAAAGCTGTTGTTACTCCAGTGGTTAAGCAAGTGGTTCCAGTTGTGCCCGTAGTTAAGCATGTGGCTCCCGTTGTGCCTGTCGTCAAGCATGTCGCTCCAGTTGTGCCTGTGGTCAAGCACGTCGCTCCAGTTGTGCCTGTAGTTAAGACCATTGCGACACCTGTTGTTGAGCAGCATACCTATGTGGCTGCACCTGTTCCGGTGGTCAAGCATGTTGCTCCTGTTGTGCCTGTAGTCAAGACCTATGCTGTGCCCCATGCCGTTTCTCACCAAAGCCATCATCAGATTCATCAGAAAGCCATCGTGACTCCTGTGCTCAAGACGGTTGCTGTTGCTCCTGTGGTGCCTGTTGTGAAGTCCGTTGCTGTTGCTGCTCCAGTTGCTCATGTCTACCATCATTAAGTGAAACAACTTTTGTTATTGATTCGATTGACTTGTTGACTAAATTAATAAATTTCTATTTGATAAAAGATGAAGATTGAAGTTTATTTTGTAAGGATTGTCTAGTTAGAGGCGGGCGAAGGTCAGTGCTACCAGACGTGTTTTGAATGTCTCCCAGCTGTCTTCTGTGGTTCTAGCCTGTTGCTGGTTATACTTAGCTCCCTTATGTTATGGCACAATGGGCTCTTTAGCCTGAGTGTCTCAAGCGTTGCTTTTGTCGCCTCTGCCACACTCACATCTGTCTTATTAGTTCTGTTCATGAACCTTTCTGCCCGAGTAGGTTCAGGTTCACTCATTTTTGAGACGAAGATTACCAAGTTGGTAAGCAGTTGGAATAATAAAGCTTGAAATGCATAAATAGATTTCAAATATTAATCGAAATTTTGCATAAAAAGAATCGAATCTTTTTGATGACGTGGAACAACACTCTCGATCTCAGAACTAGCTAGCTTACTAATATTTGAAATATACAAGTTATCCAAACATCTATCTTGTCTTTAGTACCATAATATTAACAATATTTCAATATGTTATAGTTAAAGCAAGCTGCTTTAGCTGTAAAGGACTAGATTCAGCATTAGGTCTATGTTACCCGAGGTACAGGACTAGATTCAGCATTAAGATATCAGTCTATATCTGTCTAATATGTTTGTTAAACGTTAGGTAACCCTTCAGGTTTCCAAAAATGTTGACCATGGATTATATTTTCTTTGGAAAATACGATTTTCAGTTGCAATAAAAGCTTACGTCGTACAAAAGATTTAATAAAAGTCTCTTGGTTGTGCCCGCAATTTAATGCCATGAGCTGTCGCATTGAGGTCCTACGAACTTATTAGCTCAATAATTGGCACTGTACAATTTATGCATCTATTCTACGCTCTGCACAGAGTATCTAAATCCTTTTGCAACCAATTTGTTATTATTTTCCTATTTATCATAAGAGGATTGTTCGCTATAAATTCCATAGTTCTTTCAATTATGAATGTCAGCCAAGAAAAATGACACAATTATTTTTTTTTTAACAATAAGTTGTATTTAGTTTGCATTGAACATTTTAAGTGGTTTTACATCTTTCAATTGCTAACAACAAAAGTATTTTTTTCAACATGTTCTCAATTGATTCACTTGTGGATGGCAGTATAAGCCACTGGAGCGGCAGCAACAACAGTTTTTACCAAAGGAGCAGAGTGCACTACGGGTACAGAGTGTACAACTGGAGCGGCATGATAGGTGGAGACAACCGGCGCACTGTGCAACAAGGGAGCAGCATGCACAACTGGAGCGGTGTGCACAACTGGAGCAGCATGGACAATTGGAGCAGCGTGCACAACTGGAGCGGCTACAACAGTCTTGAGCACAGGAGCAGCATGTACAACGGGCACAACTGGCGCCAAAGGAACTTTACGCACCAAATTAATATTGCTCTGGTGCGTGATGGCCGAAGAGGCGCTGGTCAACACTGCGGGCTGCACAATGGAGTGTGTCTGCGCAATTAATCCTGGTGCGGCAGCAGCAGCAGCAAGAAGCGTAAAAAAGGCAAGCTGGAGGACAATGTTAGATGATTAAAAAGTGTCGGTCCCAAGACAAACCATAGTCAAACTTACGAATTTAAACATTTTTGTAATTGGTTTTGAGGGTATTGCTTGGAAATGTGAATCGATTGCAACTGTTGATGGTACGTTGCTGTGCCGTTGGCTTTTATAGCACGAACAATACTGCATACTTTTGGACCAGGTAGCGGCGGCAACTATTGTTAAGGTATTTTTTTTTTTTTGTGCTATTATTGTTGGGACGCTAAGTATACAAAGTTGAGTTTAAGCCTCGAACCGGTTTTGCGGCTAGCTTCTAAGCCTGCTGTCAAGTTTACTGTCAAATAGAGTTCGTTAACTGACCTAGGCTGGCATTGCGAGTGTCCACCTGTCTGGGATAGGAAGTACATCGCTTGAAATATTGTACATTTTAAGCTTGTGCACCCACAAGCAAGCTCATTAGAGCTTATCACATTTATTTATATTTTATTTTCTCGTTCATAGCATTGACATTAGGGCAAGTTTATGACGAGTGACGTAAATGTGTGGGGTGTATCCTTGTAATTTATTGCTCTTGGAATAAAATGTTCTATTACTGTAACTTGTGACATCTTTCAACAGTAGTTGCGACGCTCTTCAAAACGTTTTAGTCACGTGACATTTAACTTATCTAAGTTGCAATCTTTGTGGCAAAGATAAATAATATTGTCTGCAGTAAATCAGTTATGCATTTTCTTTGTGTCTGACCTTTGACTGTATAATACACTAAAATAGATTTTAATCTTAGACGCAATTGCAATTAAATCATTTATAGTGAAATAATACATAAATAATAATAAGCGCATACTTAACGTTTAAAAGGTTACGAAAATTATGATATATTTTTATACTAAATATGCCTGTCAAACATAAAATGTTTTAAAAGTCACAAGGCAATCACTTCAGCAATTTTACGATGTAAGTTATCCTGCCTATATACGTAAAACTTCCTTAAGATGATACTTTTAAGCCGTCTTTAAAATCTAATAATTAGGAATATAAATAAATATTAGCGTTTTTCCAACCTACTTTGCACACCTTAATCTAAATAATTCTCAGTTATATATATACTTTTCAACACATTGACACTAGGTTGGCGGAGCAATTTTCTTCGAGCAATTACAAATTCGGCTGTCGGGCTTCCAAGCGCAGATTTTAGAAGAAGACTGCATGAGTAAGTTATTCCGGCTCTATAGGACTCCGCGGACTTGAACTTTCTCAGATTTTGCTTGGCTGGTCGCACTTCATGAAACGCGAAAGAGTAACTTTAATAATGACTTTTGCATAAAGCTTCAAGATGAGAGACAGAGTTGGAGTCAGAGGAGTTCTAACGTTTGTGCAAAATTCTAAGTTGACACAAGAAAGTTAATTTACTTAATTGCTTTCTTCGTAAAACCCAAACTTTGACTTCCACCTAATTTTTCTTTTTAATTTGAATGCCTATTCATAGTTTTACTAGGGAGCAACGAGCAAGATAATTCACTGCGAAAAATTGAATTCTTCAAACTTTTCCTATCTCTTCCAGTACAATTTAAATTTTTTGAACTTGGATTGGGGCCAGCTTAATCTCTTGTTTTTGCATTTAAGAGCTACTTGCCAAGAATATAACAATTGCTTTATCAAAATCGTTGCTACTAAAACTATTTCTTTGCTGAAAGATCCAAATACCATAAGCATACCAAGAAATTCCTATAAAGTCAGACTTTACTTGGCCTTAAATCTTATCAAAGAATTGGCTTACATTGACTTATTACTCGCTGCATTCATACACAACTGACCCAATTTCAATACGATACCAATAATTTCAATTAAGAATTTCATTTTGTCTGCCTGTTTATAATCATATAGTACTTCAACACATCATTAAGATGCTCTACACTGATTGCCATTGCCCTTCATCATAAGCGCGTAAACAAAACTGAAATAATTTATATTGAATTGTAGCGCATTCAAATTGGAGCTTCGAATTGCAACATCGAACAAGATGCCCAACTCGATTATGGGAATGATTCATGGCCAGCTTGTTGAAACAGTTCAAACAGTTGCAGGCAGACAAGAGACACACAAAGCGACACACGACAAAATGCCATTACAATGAAATGCAATGCAAAGCCAGTCGCAGTTGGTATCAAAAAAGTACCCAAAGTGCTCAAGACCCTATGTCAAGGTTAACCCTTATTGTCCGTCCTACAACGTTTCACACGCACTTAACCCACAATTTTTGACAAGATTTTTATTTTTTTTTTGTTATTTTGTGGGCAAGACTCAACGACAGTTGCACGTACTTAAGATAAATTATTGTTTTTCGAATCGAAATGTGAAAAATAATAAAGTAAAGTATGTGGAAAATTTCATTAAAGTTATGGTGATACTTGCATACACTTAATATTGCTTGTGCTACACAGAAATGTTACCTTTAAGTAGTGCTTAATTTAAATCAGTTTTCGAATTTCTATATCTTCTAAATGTGCATCATCTTATAAGTTCAGAGGCAACAATATACATTATGCCGCAGATAAGCCTTGGTATAAAAAAGTGTTTCGAAATTATTTTTTTTTCATACACTTCGACCTTTGAGCAGATGATTGATTCTACTAAAACGAATATTTGTAAGTTGTGCTCAGCAAAACAGTATTTTATGTGGTTTCGGTTTAAAACCAATTTTTTGGTTCTCAAATCGAACTTGTCATTTGCTTAAAAACCAAATGGTTTCGCGCATGTCAATTGATTTCCTAAAGTTTACGTACAGAGAATTTGCACTTTTTAGGATTTCAAGCCGTTTTTGAAAAAAATTCCTTCAAAATCTAAAAAGTACTACACATTTGCTTTATTTTTTTTTTGATGTTTTGGTCTTCTGTTAATTCATGTTTGTAAATTGAATAAGTTTATGGCTCTGTTATTTAAGTCGCTTAGAAAATGAACAATAAAAACGTACCCAAAAACTTTAAGATTTTTCGAGTTTCATAGTAAAATGTACGTGTAGGACTTCTATCGTTAAATATACATTCCCCTTATAAGCAAAGAGTAAAATTTCAATGGTAGACATGCAAAAAGCATAACATTATTTTCGCTTATGTTTCAAATTGTCTAGATTAATATGCATTTCTAGCTGAAAGGGTAATTTTTGTGTAAAATCCCATTTTTTTTTATCAAAACAATGTGTCCCAAAAAACTGAAATGAGCTTTTCATAAGAATTTATAGAGTATAACCATATAAAACCAGCAGATTACAATAAACAAATTATGCCCATGCCTCTGTTGTTTCCAGTGGCCCCATGCCATAGCGATCTCTGCTTATATTGCTGCGCGTGCGTAACTCTCGTAAAGCTCGTAAGTCTTAATTTGCGCTACGGCCACTGCAGTTTAAGTTGGCTATATGTCTTTTTAACTTTATAAAGTGTTGGAGAATTTCGTGCTTATGGCCAAAAATCGTCAGCTTCAATTACCCACGCACGAGCTCCTTGGCCAGCTGCTGCTGTAAACTGTGATATGACAGTTTATCAATTTTGAAAATTGAATATTGTTTCAATTCGCATATGATAAATCAACTTCCGATAGTGTTATAAGCCTTATTTCCTTAGCCTTAGGCAATTGAACTTGCACTTAATACCAATTTTGCCAATAGCCAATTTTTTGAGTACTCCAAATATTTGCAAATCACGTAATTTAGGCAATTGAGAGGCCTTCGGTTAATTAAGCATATCGAATCACAACAATTGCCATGCATCGATAAACGAAAATTATTATAAATTTGTTATAAAAGCACTTGACATTTGTTGGTTTGTTTGGAGTTCTTACTGGGGTTTCGCTCTTGCAAATTCAAACTAAGACTAATACCAAACGTTTCGAAATGCGTCGTATGGTAAGTATTCGATCAATTTTTGTCATCATATAATGCCTAATATAAATCGATTCTTCATAGTTATTATATTCTCTGGTCTGTATTGCCTTGGCTAGCGCTCAAAGAAGTGTTTCAAGTCTACAGGAAGCGCAGAAATATCCTTCATTATTGGAATTCGAAAAATTCCCAAACGCAGTTAAATATTCTGGAATGTCACAACATACTAATGATACCATTAAGTTTAATCCCTTGCTGGTTTGTACCAATTATAATAAGAATTTCTTTATTTTTAAACCAGCTTCTAATTAGTCGTTAATATTATTTGTTTATTAAATTTGTTGTTTTGTTTTTAATAAAACCTTAAAAAAAATTATTTGTTTTTTTATGTGAATTATCAGCAGCTTCAGCTTTAGTTTTAATCGTGCTTGTTTGTTTGGGTTCATTAATAAATAACTTGTTCAAATCACTGGGATCCGATTTCATACTACCATAGAATTTAAAGCCCTAAATCCGAAGACGGAAATGCTGCAACAAGGGCTGAAAAAATAATGCCAAAAATTCTAGAAAAGCAAGTGTGACAGATTGCTGTAATCTAAGAACCTAAAGTGTCTGGCACATTGCCATTGTCGTCTGAAGAAATAGAAAAAGTAAAAAATTTGAAATATCAAAAAAAAATTGTATATCCGGATTTAATTAAATTAAATTAAATTAAAAAAATTGCATTGCGGTTGTACGTCAACCCTAAGGTATTGTGCTCCTCGGTTTGGATTTTTTCGGTTTTTTTGTGGTTTTGGGAATTTGAATTCTATTCTTATATTATTTTTGAGATTTTTTTTAATAATGGCATATTTTTGGGTATATAAGTGAAATTTCTTAGCTCTGACTATTGATTTCGTTTTCGACTTAAACTATATGAAGATCTGCGTCAGATTTTATATAAATCAAAGGAAACTGTATTTTCCGTATTCAACAAGAAGAGTATAAGTTAATAAAAACTTAAACTCTATTTGGCTTTCTAGACAATTCTTCTCCATTCGTCTCTGTTGTTGCGCGCCAGTTCCTTACTTCCATCTTCAGCACATCAACGTTAATATTGTCAATTATGCGCTTTCTTGATCGTTTTTATGTCAATTATGAAAAAATTACGTTTATTTCGTTTGAGATTACTTTATTTCATGTTCTATCATAAACATAATCATTTGAATTCAGTCTAATGATGCAAGGTGTATGCCAAAGGAGCGGGGGCTACTACCGACTTAACCAATGGAACAGAGTGTACCACAGGCACGGAGTGAACCAATGGAGCGGCATGTACCACAGGAGCGGCATGTACCACAGGAGCAGCATGAACAACTGGAGCGGTATGTACGACTGGGGCAGTATGAACAGCAATGGCGGGTGCGGCATGTACAGTGGTCTTTAGGACTGGGGCAACAATGGGCTGGACAACATTCTTGCTGTGGACCTGGGTAAAGCTCTGGTGAGAGACAGCCGAGGGTACGCTGTGCACCACAGATCCTACTTTGGCCAGAACAGGTTCATGCACCAGATGTGTGGTGTGCAGATGTCCAGCATTGACGGCAGCAATCAGCAAAGCGATAACAGCAATCTGCAAAAAGTTAAAAATATTCAATACCTCTGCATATACACAAAAATTCGGCTTGAACTTACATATTTGAACATTTTGGAGTTTTATTGCTACGTACAGATGCTTCAACGAGTAAGTTTGCTTCGAAACTGATAAGTTGAAACGAATCCGTGCACGCATTTATATAGAACGCCTGAGCACAAATTCAAAACTGGAATTCAGTTACCAAAGTCTAAGCGTCGAAATGACAATAAAACATGCCAACGGGTTCCATTTAATGACCTTCAGTACGCTCTTTAACCAAAATTGAAACAGAGCAGCGTCATTTCTGGTTAACGCCAACGCTATGACTGACAACCGGAGTCAATCTTGGTCTTATCAAATGCGCGCAGCAAGCAATTCAAGGTGGACAACGTCATCAGCGCAATGAGCCCTTAGCCGAAAATTGGCTGTTTGGGTTGCTATAAAAACGATTCGTTTAGATCCCAACAGCATCAGTCGCATTTGTTAGTTACTCGAAACAACAAAAAGTCCAAAAACCGTCGTCAATATGTTCAAGTTTGTAAGTACTTCTCGTACTATTTAACTATTTGTATTCTCCTACTTTAATAGCCAATACTTCTTAGGTTGCTATTATTGCCCTGCTGGTTGCTGCCGTCAACGCTGGACATCTGCACACCACACATTTGGTGCATGAGCCTGTTTTGGCCAAAGTGGGATCTGTAGTGCACAGCGTACCCTCGGCTGTTTCTCACCAGAGCATTACCCAAGTGCACAGCAAGAACATTGTTGCTCCTGTGGTGCACGCCGCTCCAGTTGTTCATGCTGCCCCAGTTGTACACGCTGCTCCAGTCGTGCACGCTGCTCCAGTTGTTCATGCCGCGCCTTTGGTACACTCTGCTCCGTTGGTGCACTCTGTACCTTTGGTACACTCAGCTCCTTTGGCCTACTCGCTCCATCATCATTAGACCAATTTTTTAAACTATTTAATGTAATTTGTTTTTTTTTTGTGATACAAACTTTTTAATTTTCCTCTAAATACAAACAGTTTTATTTTTCATAACCAGATAAAAAAGTTCATCTTTTATTTAGTTAAATATTTAATTGTATTTTCAAAAATGCAATTAGTTATCGGTGACTTAATATTGGTGAAGATATTTAAAGAATTCCAGAAGTGTATTTTGCATGCATTTTGTTACGAATTTTTTAATCAGAAAAGTTTACAACTATATGCCGATAGCTATCGGAAAACGCAATCCTGGCACTGGATAGGGCATGAATAGAGCATGCTCTCAGAAAGAACTCAAGGAGCCATTGTCCGAATGGCACTAGATTGGAACCATCACAGAAGCAGACGAACAGAACGACCACAAGCTATTTGGAGACGAACCATTCTTCAACAACTAGGTCAGATTAACTCCTCGTGGGACACCGCTAAGTAGACGACACAAAACAGAGTACGTATCTATCCTTCGTAGAGGCGCTCAGTTCCCAAGTAGAATAACAAAGGAAAAAAAAGGGAAACTAAAAAGTATATTCTTGCCCTAACTAAATGAAGTGTCTACCAAAGCTGTCTTTTTTTCAAATGAGAACCCACTAATCTGTGTTCCCTTAGATCAGTTCGTAAAATATTCTTGTTGCTTTTACGACTACAATATCTTGAGGTTTTAATAAAAGAATTGAGGAAATTGAATGTAGCACCTACAGGCAATTAAGCTTTATTCTTCTGTTATCGCTCCAAAGGCGGATTATTTTCGTTAATTTCAGTTTATATGCGAGTGCTTGACAAATGTACTAGTGTTGCTGGATTGTACCGAACTACTGAACTTCTCCGGTGTTATAGGTGAGTACACTAAAACTACCTTACCGCTGAACTAAAAAATTATTTGCTAAGCCAAGAATTTACCAACGAAACCAAAACTCTTATACAGAAAAACTACGTATACGCGTATAAGACTAACTTAGCTATAGTAAAATCTATTGCATACTTTTGGGCTGCTGGCGAAAAAAATATATAAAAATTTAAATTAAACTAAAAGCGGCTTCATTTGTAATTTTTAAATGATTTTCGTATAATTGAATTTTATAAACAGGGCACTTTGAAAATTCACGTTAAAATTATAACAAAATCTTTGAAAATTAAATTGTTTTTTGTGTGTGTGTGTGCGCGGCAGTTGTAAGAATATCAACTCTCCTTGTTGCTTAACCAACGACCCAAGGACTCCAAGGATGCACACTCTTGATGACCACAGGCGAAGGATGCACCTGTGTAATGGCTGAGTGTGAGACAGCAGCAGGCACAACGCTAACAACATGTGGTGCAGCTATCAAATGGGGTCCAGCAACAACGGTGGGTCCCCATAGTCCTGGTGCAATAACACTTGGTGCGGGAGCAGGTGCTGGTACAGGAGCAGGTGCAGCAGCGGCCAGGCTCAGCAAAGCAACAAAAACGCACTAGAAATTGTTGGGCAAGTATTATATAAGTCGGCAGTCCTGCATTGACTTTCCATGCAACTTACCAGCTTGAACATATTGTTTTCTCAAAGGTAACTAACAAATTGACATGCAATTGCATTAATGTCTCGACTATTTATACGAAAATGAAATGCATAAATCTATATAGAGCTTGCTCCATTTGCATTTATCTCCAAACTAGAACACATCTAATGGCTTTTTGCTTTGTCTGGCTAGCGCGCTCTCCGCCAGTGTGTGTGTGTGTGTGTGTGTGTGTTTGTGTCAACACCTCTGCACTTGCAGCAACTTGGCAACAAACATGCCATGGTCATTGCACAAACCCTTCCGGGGGACAAGTTCTCAACTTACCAGTTACAGTTTGTTAGCCAATCTATTGACAGCTAGTTGGTGCTTTTTTACGCTACGCTAAGCTATTTAATATGTTAGATACGATTTGGCTTATGATTTATTAAGCTATGTGCAAACATAACGTCACTTAAGCGAGTAAAACTAGTAAGTCGAATGAATCGTGGCAACGTGACGTATACTTAATTTCGCCCGCTCTAGGTACACTGTCAGGTAATTAAGTCCAAAACAATGACAACAATGTGGCAAGAAATCTAAACGCAAAACGAACAAATCTCGGCTTATTTAAGCGCAACCAAATAAAGCCGATTATCAGTATATTGCATAAATTATATGCACACAGGGCGTTTTATATGAAACACATAAAGTGCAAACAAATGATTAATGTAATGCAGCAGTCAATTGAGGGAATGAGTGAATGATGGAGCAATTGAGAAACGTTTAAGCTTTTGACATTTGACAATGTTTTTAAGTCATGAACTGTGTGTGTGCTGAGCTGAAGCAAAAAGTTTATTTCCTTTTAAAATATAATACAATCGCATAATGCAAACAAGAAAACAAATTAAACTCTAAGGGAAATGTTAACAGCTACAGACAAATAATTGAATAAAATGAAAATAACTTTAAAATAATTCAATTAATAACTTCATTTCTGCCTTGGAAGTTCATATACGTGTGGTTGATTGCAAATATGTTAAATATAAATAAAGTACATTGTAAAAATGTCAGCTATATTTCAAGGCTGAGCTAACATTGGCATTTAGAGTTAGAGCGCAAACTAGCATTAAAACTAAATAAGTGTAATTACTGCTGGCGCCATCTAGCTGCTAATTGATGCAAAATAAGCAGTCCTCCTTTTTTTATTGTTTTTAGTTTGTAATCACAACTTATACTAAGCGGTACATTATATCATGATGTCGATTTAATCACTGTAGGACGCCCGCGAAGCAACGCTTTACAAGAAAGTCACCTCCGTCAGGCAAACCTTATACACTGTACACTTCGAAGCTCGATCAACACGGTCCCAGCGCAGAAGACACATTCACTGTCTAGCATTATTAGCCGCTCGCAAAATATCTTCCTATCACGATTAAAACGAGGAACACGAGAATAGAACATATTGAGTATCTTCTTGGATATCTCTCTCACAACTTGTACAATCACCATTCTCCTCATGTCCAAAACAAAGCAAATGGCTGCGAAAGCATCCGTGACCAGTTAGTAATTGGATAAGATAAAAACTCACCTGTCCGTGCTTCCGGTTTATACATGTTTCAACTTTCGGATAGGACTGTAAGTCCACCTACACTTGAGCAATGCTTTCCAACTACTCGGAAACTTGATAATGGTCGTACTCCCTGCATCCGTTTTCGCAATATACCTGGATACTTTAAGGATCTGAGTAAGAGTGCATGACTCCTCTATTATTAGATCAATGGGGGGAATCCCAACCCGTACTAGTGCCGCTTCATTGGACACCGTTCTGTACGCACTGTAGATTCTTAAAACGCTGAGACGATGTGGCGATGCTTTACCACTGCAGTAGGATCTTCTTTGAACTGCTTGCTGCCACATTGGTGCTGCATAGAGTTTTGTGGACCGCACAATACTCGAGAGAAGAATTCTGCTAAATTGCTTGGGTTCGCGTTCGCTTGGGAGGGCCCTCGACAGAGCTCTGTAGGAGTCAGTGCCCTTGTTATGGGCATACTAGAGATGTTCTCTGAAGCTAAGCCTTGTGTCAATCATGACCTCAACACGGCAAATAGCTCGTTTTGAGGTGATAGTTGACGTCTTAACTCATTTCCTGCTACTAATTAATAACGCCTCCGTTTTTTGTGTGCTGGAGTTCTACAGAAGACAGCCACTGCATAATGGTTCTTATATTCCTTGTTGCAGATATCTTCTAACAGCCGCGACTCTTTAGCAACCACTACCAATTATCTATGAAAATCTATTAATAGAGTTATCTTCATAACTTCATCTTTGGGGAGCTGACAGCATATCTTTTACATTTTCGTAATTCTTAAATAAATATTACTAAAAACTCAAGACAAACTTGTATAAATATTAATAGCTGCCCACCTTCTATGTAGGTCAATGAACCTATTGATGTAGCAAAAATATTACGCAAAAAAAAAAAATAATAATAATAATAAAAGTAAAATAATATTGAAAGCTGAACGCCATAGCAGCATTAAACATTTCAGGGTTAAGGCTGCTCATAATTTATCTGACCATAAAAAATAAAAGCACTTCAAATAACAACATTAATAATACTTGTTGATTTAATATAATTTTTATTTGATTAAGGAAATACTTTAAGTGTAATAAGTAGCCAATCATTAATTATGCTAAAATTGTTTTTAAAGTAGAATTAAATAAAACTTTAGACAAAAGTTTGCGTATTCAATGGAATGAAATATTTCAAATTGCTAAGCGGCTTAATAGTTGTTAAGTTTAAATTGTGGCCATACTGTAATTATTTTGACTTTTAAGTGTTTCCATATATAGTTTATTTATTCAATATTTATTATTTACAGCTTCATGTAATTGGTAGACAATTCAAAGTGTATCGTCGGCTGACGGATACACTGCTTTTATTTTATAGATAATTTTTTTTATGTTTTTTTAGTGAAGTACTTTGAGAGTACATTTTTTCTAGTTTTATGTATCAACATAGTAAGCTACAGATCTACATTGCATTATATATTTTTCTTGTAATTTGTTTAATTTAATTCTAGTTTTGTATACGATTCGTATAGAAATACTTAGTCAGATATTGCGAGTTATTTGCAATTTTTAATATGGGAATTTTTTTTTAAATTTTGGAAAGAGAATCAGAACTAGAAATCTATCAATATTGGGTATTATATTTTAGGTGTGGTCACTGGAATGGCTGCTCTTTTATGGCAAAAGCATATTAATACCAATTCCGAGGGCCCGAAAAAGTTTTTGAGTGATATGCGAAATTCAAATATTATTAAGTTTTAAGGTTCAGTAAAGATATATATGAGGGCAAGGATCAAGTTACACTAGATCACCAAAAATTTGTATCTGAAACTGAAATCAGATCTCGAGATAATTGAAGTCATAGGTTTGCAAATGTACTGTAAATTGTAAACATGCAAATTTTAGGTTATGAATGTTACTAAATACTAAAATCCAGCGACAGTTCCTCTTTAAAACCTCAAAATGTTGCTAAGATAGTTATTTTGCAAATAAATAAGCTGCAATATTTCAATTTACTGGCGTTAAATATTTCTGTGTAGGAATTCTACTTACCGAATTATACTTAAAAATTTTCACAGTGTTCAAACAACTTACATGATATTGCTAGTAATATCCGTGTGTTCTCTTCTAGGGTGGAACAGCAATAATTTATCAGATTTCTGAACAATATAACTCTTATTTTAGTTTTGGACTCTACGCAATAGTAAAATTAACTTGTGGTCTAGCATTTGTAGAGATGAGTTATCGAAATACAATTTTCAGAAAAAAGTGCCTCAAGATCTAAGATACCTAACAAGATTTTGTGTCTCTAGCATTTATATTTACAGAGATATATTTGGCAGATGTTCGCGTAGAAGAAAAATGGAGTAAAGTTATACAACCAAATATTTCATTTGCAGTGCAGTCTGCATAAGCGCAAATGAGCGCAAGAGCGACAAACCAGCAAATATGAGTGAGAGAGTTTTTCACATTACCGTATGTGCAGGTGTGCTGACTAAAGAATTTTGTTGCTGTATTGTGCGTCTGCTTAACTCGATCTGTATCATAAATCTAGATAACTTTTGAGTCAATGGGTACAGTGTATAAAAATTATATTATAGTTGACTTTTTATATATATGCTTAAGTTTTATTATGGCCCCAATCAACTTAATTGCCATGCATTTGCATTAAAACATGCCATACTAAGGAACAAATTATCTTATGTAAAAACTGACGTAAATTTCTAAGCAAATAATTTATAAGTTGGGTTTGCATTGACACTTAATGGTTTTTAAGGGCGATAAACGATAAAGATTTATGAAATTTGTGTTATTACAACAATCTAGTACTTAAACAATTTTACAATCAAGTTGTATGACTTAAGTTGTGCACAAGTTTCAGAGTTTATATTATGTGCTTTATTGTTATATTTTGAATATTTTAAGCATTACGCATTTATTACTTTCAGTTATTTTATACTTCTAAATTGTTATGTTTACCTTCAATGTTTTCAACGTCATATTTTATATGACGTCAGATGTTCCGTCATTCCAGTTACAACCACTGCATTCACTTGTAATAAAAGCAGCACGGCATTCAGCTTATTCGCAAAACCGTAGACTATCTGCTTTTGTGTTTGTGCCACAAACAGACCCAAAACAAAAAACCTACATCCATTGGTAATAGGTGAACCCATTCATAACTAGGTTGAGTTGGGTAATACAGATAGTGTTAGTTAGTGGTCCAGTTATGTTATGACTGGCTCGTTTACTGTGTCTCAAACGTTATGAGTAGGATAGGTAGTAGGGATTTTCGAGTGACATAATGTGCATGCAATGAAAATGAAAGAAAAACATTCGATATCGTCATTACCTTCCAGCACAATGATGCACTGACTGCAGCTAGAGTGCGTATGTGTCGCAATGAGTGCATGTACCATGGGATTAGTTGCAGTGGAAATGCATTTTCTGTGTTATGCAAATGAGCAAGGGGTTCAACTTTGCACGAGTTCGGTGTAAAATGATCGATATGAGAGAGTTGTAAATCTTTGGATAGTGTGGCAATTGTCATGTTTGACTGGTTGGCAGTCAGTACAACAGCCCAAAGTTATTTTTTTTATGAAGTTAATTGTAAATGTAAATGACTTTGTATTTACAAAGTTACATTTACCATACTGCATTCAGAATATATTAACATTATATGGAAATTCAATTTTTTTCAAGCAACGTATTAATTTTATTTTTATATTTTATTTTTAAACTGGAAAATATTTCGTAAATAGTATTTAAACTGTGGGATAAGTCAAAGCGAAATTAGTAATTGAAATTCCCAAAAAGTGCGTGTTTGTATGCATTTTGTAGATAAAATTCTTGATAAAATTTTCAGATAAAATGAGCTTAGTTTGACAAAGGCTTATAAAAATTCTTTTTAAAATAGATAACTTAAAATATACCCAAATTTTTGCAATTAATCGGCAACGATTAGTTAGATCTGTATTTTAGGTTAGTTCAAAAAATGGATTGAGAAATATTTGTTAAAGAAATTCGAATTCAGATATTTATAATACTTTTATATCCCTAAACACTTAAAAAAAACAGTTTAGTCTCTGTTATTGGGAAATTTTTTAAAAAAAGGTTTTTGAATTTTCTTTAATTGTGCCATAAAAATGTAAATACTATTGCAAATAAGTTTCCCGACAACAGAGACCGAATTGTTTAGGCTGAGCAACCAAAATATTAAGATTTGATACGGTTTTATATGAAAGCATACAAGCTCATGTTGTATTTTCAACATCGGGCATATTAGTTTTTTATTGTAATTTTTTTCTTTTGAGGTTCCCGAAAAAAACGAATACTTTTATATACATTTATATACATTTATATACTTTTGTATACATTTTTTCAAAAAAAAGTTCGTCTTTATCATAAATTTTTAATAATGCATGATTTCTAAGGAAAATTTGAAACGAAAATAAAATTTTCGTACGGAACTAGTGATTGAATAGATTTGTTGAAACCAATTTTAAAATTCTGAATTGTTGGGATTCTTTATTTTGCTGTGTCTCTTGGTAAGTGTTGCTTGAAGTCGCTGCAAATCTTATAGTAACCTAATTTTATTCACTTTGTAATTTTATTTATATACACACAGGTTTTTGTTTTACAACTTGTAAAATAAAAAAAATAAAAAAGTTAAATAAAAAACGAATAGAATTAGTATCTAAGATTCAAAGTCTTACGGAGCCGTGTTTTATGAAAGAATCTTGTTAGTGTTTTCTTCGGGACATCTGATTAACTGAGGATTAACGATGTCGACCAAATATATATTTTTCATTAAGAGAACTAAAACTTTTTACTCTTAAAAGTTGTCAAGGACAAGCAACTTTTGCAATACTAGTCACTCTGTAGAAGAAAGTTGACAACGAATTTTGGATCCTTTCTACTTCAAAGATGTTTTTAAATTTAAAAAAAATATATCAAACATAACAAATTCATATTAAATTTTTTATTTTATTTATTTTTTTGTTGATATATTTATTGTTCAACTAACATAAACAGCAGCAATCTTTCTTCTTATACTCCTTGATTTCTTTAAATTTTATTTATTTGTTATATTTTTTTTTTTAAATTTTTTATCAAGCCATTTTCATTAATTTTTTCTACACACACATACATACACAGCACTCAACGGACTGAAAGTTTTAAGTAAAATTTGTACCCATTAAATATTATTTCGTTTCGGTATAGCCTCGTTTGAAATTTGTATAGAATCCGTAAGCACGCGATAGCAGCTCACTTAATGGAAATGATGAAAATCGTGGAAATCATGAAAACCGTGATGATGATGGAAGGGATCATAGGCATGATAAGCTTTAATAATAGGCGCCGGATGATAAGCCTTAATAATGGGATGCACGACAGTCTTTACGACGGGCACAACTACGGGCTTTATGATATGATGTGGCACACTGTGCACCACTGTGGAGCTCTGATGTGATATTGCCGCCGGTACATGTACGATCTTGGCTACGTGCAGCGGTTCGTGATGGTGATGATAGAG
The DNA here is from genome assembly GCA_035046065.1 of Chymomyza procnemis. Classification (NCBI taxonomy): domain Eukaryota; kingdom Metazoa; phylum Arthropoda; class Insecta; order Diptera; family Drosophilidae; genus Chymomyza; species Chymomyza procnemis. The sequence continues at coordinate 3,566,730 of JAWNOJ010000013.1, read as the reverse complement.
TGGATATTCCGGATAGTGATGATGATGGCCGTGTAAAAAGCCCGGACGTGCCGTGGCCAAAGCGCACAGCGAGAATAGTGGCAGCAGCTAAATTGTGAGAGTATATTTTTATAGCACTGTTATAGTCCTTGATGGAGAGATCGCTGCTTACCACTTTCAACATTTCGACGTGTGTGGCGTGTTGATAATCCTTCTGGTGACAATTGAAATGCGCGTTAGCTTGCAACTGATGCCACCAGCGCAGCAAATCATGCCTTTTATACACTTGCACTTGTTTCACTGTTAGTTGCAGTTGCAACGTTTTATTGTTGCAACCACCGCAGATGCCGTTGGCTGCCAAATGCCGACGCCATTGGCCGCTGTCGCAGTTACTGATGCTCTCATTGTTTGTCTCGATTACCAACTGCAGCAACAGCAAAGACAACATGTGACGTCAACGTCGACGTTGTCGTCGTCATCAGCCACTTGCCATATCCGTTTTTGCTGCCAGCTGCGCTGCTGGCTTTGGCAACACTTCAAGATCGTGCAACTTTTGCATCCGCAGTTGCCGTAAGCGTCGGTGGCAGCGTCGTCGGCGACGTCGAAGTAGTCTTTGTCGCTGCTGCTGTAATTGCTGCACATTTGATTGTTGCTGCAGTTGTTGTCGGTACTTAGTTGCATGAATATTTTTAAATGTTGCAGTTGTTTGTTTTGAAATACCCTAACAATTAAAAAGAACGCGCCGTTAGCGTTGAAAGCCTGCTTGGTGCAGGGCGGAGAATTCGTGAAGTTCGTACAGTTACACTTTTGGGGAAACTTTTTGAAAGCAATGCTAAAGCTGGGCCTGTAAGTTCAGGCTATGGGAAGGAAAAGTAATGTCTATATTCTCTTTTTTCTTTGTCTTAAAAGATTTGTCTTAAAAGATTTTTCTAGCCGAAATAACTCTGAGCTGTCGCTGAATTGGAAATGAATTGAGTCAAAAATATTTACTGCTCAGCCATTTTCCCTAATCTGCTAACTTAAAGATTTTTTTATTCTTAAAATTCGTAACAATATTGCCCATTTGCTAACAACTGTTTTACGTGAAACTGTTCCACGAGCTGAGGTACACGGCATGTTCTTGGAGAAATCTTGTAGGTAGGTTTAGTTCTTGAACAATATGTAACCATCTGTATACATAATAGCTTCTAATCTCGTTAGATGATATGGTAATTCTCAGCTTTACCTATAGTTTCATGTAATATTTGGTCGGAAGATAGGCAACAATTTCAAAGAAACCTTAAATTTGTGTTTGGTGAGTTGAAATTAGTTCACCATATCAATCTAAGAACAACTTAAGTTCTTCGGCGTAAATGCGCTTTCAAGCTATTGTATCCTTTTGACTTTATGAATAGGCACAGTGACGTCACAATACTTCTGCGGAAGCCATACGATATATTTACATTCCTAACATAAGTGACTATTAGTATATTCTTGCCATATTTCTATAAATTCCTATAAATGAAAAGTGTATCATAGTAAGAGTATTTCAAATTCGACATACTAAATCAAAAATTTTGTTGTTTTAATTTTCTTCAGTTTGCATTTGTATTTTTCTCATACAACTTAACTTCGTGTTTGGCATCCAACGACCCTTCCATGTGTCGCTTGGTGAACCCAAGCCTGGGGTTCACTCAAAGCCATGACAGGTGGCTGGCAGTGCCCTACTTAAAAGCCAAGATTAGATAGTTGGCTAACAAACACCAACTTGTAACTTGTTTTATTTAGAATGTTTATTTGTCTTTCAGTTATTGGCTTTGTATATATTATATATATTATAACTGACAGTTAGTTTTATATGTTGTTGTTGCACGCATTACGTTGCATTTGTTGTACAACAATTAGACTTGGTAATTGCCATTGTGAGCTTTTATTGACGCTTCTCTCGACATCTTCAAATTGCAACTCACAATCGACAATTTTCGCCTTGATGGAGCTGTCTTTGTCTGACTTTGCCTCTGTGTTTGTTTTTGGTTGTTTTTTCATGTTTTTCACTTTTTATACCGTTAATCTAACAGGTTGTCGTCTTTAAAAAAAAGTTGTTTTTGTTGTTGTTGTTGTGCAACACATGCAACATAATTTATGCCAGTGTTACGATTCGCCGCAACGACCTTGAAGCTTTTGCAAATTGTTGTTGGTTTTTGAAGTTTTCGTATTTGTTTTCCTATGAGTTTTATGTTATACTCTTTGAAGGAGTGTTTCTCATACAATCGCCTAGAATGTACACATACAGTTTATATTTGATCTGAGCAGAATTTACATTATAAGAAACACTAACTCTGTTTTCTCTCAGCTTTCATTATTTTACAATTAAACACTATTTGTAGTTATAGCTCTATATTCCACGGAACACTGTTACCTGTGGCCTTTGCTAAAATTTGAAACCAAGAGCTTAAAAGGACGAAAATTCGCTAGATTCACGGAGTAAACACTGTATATTCCATTTTCTACAGAATTCTGTGGTTTGTTACCCTTTTTTTAAATTTTTAAATCAAAAGCTTAAAAGAGCTTTCATTGTATATTTAAAATTGAGCTTAGAAGCCCGAAAATCGAGTACAGTCCCTTTGTTGAACACATTTTGTATATTTTGTTTGAAATATGCTTAGTATAGGTGAACATAAATGATAGAAAGAAAGTACCTGACCAAGATCAAGCAGTTGGAATTGTGTACTTCTTTATACTTTGAAAATTGTGAAATATTAAATAAATAGTTAATTTATACTCTATGACTATGATCAAAGCGGAGCTTTGGATATATCTCTATATAAACATATACTTGTCGAGGGGAGGGACTTACAGTTTTTATAACTAAATCCGAACGGTGATGCTACCACTGATGCAGAGTGGAATCTAACAACCGCCTTTCTGATTGAGAGCCCAGCACACTACCACTACGCTATCGGAGTAATTTTAAATAATCGATATTAAATAAGATAGTTGAAATATTTATTTCATTTTTTTTCCTTGTTATTCCGCATGAGAACTTAGGGCCTCTACTAGAGCGTTCCAACGAACCCTGCTTTGTGCCGTCTGTTTTACTCTGTCCCAAGTAGTGTTTGACTGGGTCAATTCTTGGAAGTTGGATCTCCAGGCTGCTTTGGATCTTCCGATTTGCCTGCTGCCTTGGGGATTCCTGTTCAATGCTATCCAGAAAATACTGCTTGGATTTCGTCTAAGAGCATGCACTATTCTTCAAACTTAATATATACATATTATTGGATAACTTTTAATAAACCTTATAATCAAATCACTACAAGTCAACTAAGACTTAAGACAAGCTTTTGCCTATTATTACTTCAAACCGCTCACAGATCGACTGCCCTGCTGCCATGCCAAACTGTCATTGATGCCGTCAACTAATTAATCGTCACTGATCGATTGGGTTAGGTCCAAGTCATGCGGTGCGGAGGGTGTGTGTTGTCCTATTTCAGTATATACAGCAATTTTAATTGTCACAGAAAACGTTTTCAGGTTGCATTTGTTTGTAGTATAAAAAGAGACTGGCGAAGAAAAACGATAATTGTCCTCGCTGTAGTTATTAACAAATAAATTAATCTGTTATACTAACATAATGTGCAAAAGATAATTTTATAAAGACAAGCGGAAATCTCTAAAGTACCTTTTTCGTCAACTCACACTCACTAAGAACTAAAGTTTATAGTTTAATGATATTCTTATTTCTAAATGTTACACACGCACCTAAAATTCTGGTCTAATTTTTTGTTTAAAAAGGGCATGCAACATTTGTTAGGCTGAGTTTCTTTTTTTGTTTTTTTTTTTCTTTATGATTGTCTGACTAGTCAGTCACTCGGTCAACGGAAACTCACACTAGCTGATTTCATTTTTTTTTTACTATAAATGTTATATACAACAAATTCTTTTGTTTTTTTTCATATATTATCTTTGGCGCTATCTGTATAAAGATAATGCAAATTTTTGGGTAATTAGCATGAGAATTTGTTTTAAGATACAGCAAAATTTGTTTAATCATGTGAAGAATATTCTATGCAAATCTTTAGAGTGTTAGATAACTCTAAAATGAGTGCCATGTGGCAACTTCTTCTATATGTTGGCACCTGTGTTGCCTCGAGCTTAGGTGGCTGGCTGCAAGAAGTGGCTCTAATTGAGCTTAAAACTTGCTCAATGTTATCTTAAGTTTGTGTTTCTAACGAGCACCTGAGCATCATTGTGCTTGCTACCAATTTTTTTTTTATTAATATCTGTTTGTCATGTCAGGTTCACCAGACGGCTTATAGAAGCTGGGATTGAAGATCTATGGCTTCATTTGGCCAAATGCTGACTGCTAACTTGTTTTGATATTTAGCTTAACATATGCATTGTCATGCTGCGAGTGCTGCACTTGTTACAAAGTTCAATGTGTTAGCGTTACACTGAGAGAAATTGCGTAGTATAAAACGAGAAGCAAAGCTAAATAAAAGAGTTAAATAGATAATTTAGAAATATTTAAGAAAATAGTTGTAATAAGTTGGTGATAAGTAATCAAAGTGTTATTATATTCCAAATTAATTTAAAAGTAAGTAAAAATAAATAATATTGCAGGCTATAGCGTAGTTGAAGCGTACTCGCCTGTAAAACCGAATAAATCTCTTGTGGTTGAAGAATTCTGAACAGCTTATTCTAATAGTGATATCTCCATGCTCCGTCTTTGTAGCGACGGGTGCATAGTCAAGAAAATTAGTAATCCTAATAAATATAATTAAACAATAATAAAATTATGTTTGAAAGCATTAGAAATAAATAATACCTGTTTAGATACATATTCCAAGCTGTCATGTGTTACGGTGCCCCGATATGGGCAGATCTTGCAAGGAATCATTTCAAAGGTTACAAGTAACCCAAAATAAATTGTTAAAAATAATTCTAACCAACATCGAAATGGTATCTGATAGAGCCAACAGACTTTTTTCTAACTTTCGTTATAGATGTATATACTCAGTTTATCCTCATATTATAAACATTTTTGTTTAAAAATAAAAATTAGTTTTAAGTTATAGTTTTAAGTTATAGTTTTAAGTTATTACACATGGGGTTTTTGCAAAATTTTCTCCCTATTTCACTTTTTATTGTTAATATATTAAGTTCATATATCAATTTTTATTACTAATTAAGGCAATATGCGTAAAATCTTTAATTTGCTAGCTATTACTACCTCACTACAACCTAAGATTGTTATTGGCTATTAAGTGAGTAAAAATTTTTATTATTATTAAAATTATGTTTGAAAGCATTATAAATAAAAATTATCAAAATAATTCAGTTCAATACTAATACTTTGGCTTACTGTTGCTGTTAAGCTTAAGAGATTAAAATGATTAATTCAAAATAAAAATCTATAAGTTTAACATAAATTACAATTTCAAAAAGTTGTAAAAAATACGGATACCACGTAGACCTATGTATAGAATACTAAATGTGTTTGTATTCGGTCGTTTCAAAGAATTTTGTAAGAAATTTAACTCAGTTCACAAGCGTTGTTATCGAAAAATAGCCAATAGTTTTAATTAAAATTAAAAAAAAAATATTTTTAAAATTCAAATTCAAATTATTAAAAAGATATGTATACGCAACGTTGACCCAATAAGAAAAAAAACTTAAAAATAATGTCGCTCCTTAAAAATTCAATAAGCTACACAATTGCTAAAGATCTACCTGCTAATTTCTCTAAGTGTATTTACCAACTAGAACACTTCAATGACGTACTCATTAGAATGTCGAGCTAAATGGCCAACTTGCATGAACACATATACATATTGTATATTGTCACAAGTTGGCAAATGTCAACGGCTGATTATTATTATTTTTATTTTAATTATTACAGCAAATACATAAAACATTGGCCAGCAGCTAATGCATATAAATCAGCTTTACATGATTTGCATATTTACATAGTGGAATTGGCCAACTGAATAAAAATCCATTCAGTTCAGGTAAAACAAAATAAGAAAAGTAAACACACCCTAAATTAATTCAATTGACGCTTATCTGCACCAGGAAGCATCGCATCTCTCTCACAGCCAACTCGTTGCCCAGTTACAAAGTGCTTTGTTGCATGCAACACAAATATATTTTTTTTTTTGCCATTTTGGGGCGCCGTCATTTAGCCAAGTATTTCGAAATGCTTTTCCATTGCAGCTCAGTGGGTTAGTGGTATGGACCAGGGTGCAATAAAACTCTCCGCCTGGTCAAGATCTTAAGTTAGGAGCTTTTATGTGTGTGCCATTTGTATGTAATAACTTGACTTATTTCATAGATAATATATGCATCGAAAACTTTGACTATATTGACTTCTGCGGTAGCCAATCTTTAAGCCAACATCTAGCTGTCTGCAATTTGTGTTGGGTTGTTATTTGTTTTGGTAGCTTACTTTATTCAATGTTATTGCAATTAAACGTAAAAGAATTAAACTTGGGAACTTGGGAATACGCTTCAAACCGTTGTATGGAATTGTTGAAAGTTTAAGGCGCTTTTTAGGCAGAAGGTAAGGCTGATGATTTACGATCTGTGCTCGCATAAGTTAAAAATTTAAAAGGTAACGCAGTAAAGTGATTGGATTTCGTAAAAAATGGTTTATAATTTTTTATTCCAATTAAAAGAAATACGCAATTTATTTTGCAATAGAAATTGAATTGTATGATTGCCTATTGTAAAATATTCAATTCTTTTTGTTGTTGTCCTGTTTCTCTTGCTTTTTTCGAATATTACTCATTTATTTTGCATAACTTTGGACAATATTTTGAGTTATAATTAGACCTGAAACTACTTCAAGTTTTTAAGCTTCTTCCAATATCTGTCTAATCCGTTGGCTTTGGCTGCACGAAAAAATGTGTAATTTTTGACAAACATCTTTAGGCTTACAATTTAATTTAGAATTTTGTACAACAAACGATATAATTGTGATTCTAGCGATCAAGCCAGATTTTGATTTCAGATAGTTCGAACTGAAGATGCACTAACAGAGCAGACGTGATGGTAAAGATTCTAGAAAAGTGTTAACGTGGTCAGGTAGTCTCTATGCCCAAAAAGATTTATTGCTTTCAGTCTTTTGGGACACTACCTTCCTCGTGCTGGAACTGTTTGTATACGTTTCATCATCATTCAGCTCTACAACCCGGGGTGGGTTTTGGCTTTCCTCCATTCGTCTCTGTTGTTAGCAAGGCCGCGACAGTTCCTTACATCCATCATTGTATACGTTTATTTTTATTACTTTTGATTTTCGTTTAACTTAAATTTTTTTGTTTGCTTTTCATTTCCTATCGGCTTTTTTAATGTGATATCAACAAGGATGGGCTTCAAAATATGCAATGTCTGTAGATATGCTCTTCTGGATTTAAATTTTGATCATAACATTCGTTTGCCGTCTTTTTCTTGTAGATTTCGCCTTATACAATTACCTTCTCTTAATAAACTTTAAATATGCTATTCCATCCTATAAACGGTCTATAGTATTCAATTCATCTCTTTCTTCTTTATAACTCATTTTAAATCATCAAGATCAAGCATCATTGACCAATCACGTACTATTAAAGCTCAGGTTTGTCAGCGCTGATCTCTTGGCTTCTTTGTTAAGAAATTTTAAAGCTTTTATGTTATGTCTGTGTTCATATTTTACATTGTAAATCCAAGTTCCTATGTGAGAGTGTGCATATCTATAAAACAATCACTCATCAAGCCAGTGATATGTATTGTAATACTGTGGGCAAAAAGTTCCGGGAATCAATTAACGCGTTCAAGGTCTTTCAAAAGGTCCAAACTATTAATAAAGTATATTTTTTGAGTGTTATGCGTCGTTTTCGTGAAGCGATTTGTCTCAAGAGTCCAGAATTGTGGCGAGACAATAGTTGGTTTTTGCATCGTGATAATGCACCGTCTCACACCGCACTTATACTTCAGCATTTTGCCAAAAATCCGATTCATATCGTTCCACAACCGCCTTATTCACCCGCTGTGGCTCCATGTGACTTCTGGCTACTCGCTAAACTCAAAAAAGCATTTCGTTGTCATTGTTTTGGAGCGATTTAGGAGATACAAACGGAGTCGTAGCAGAAACTGAAGGTGACTTTTTTGACTATTTCGTAAACTGGAAAATGCGCTGGCATATAGCATGGGACGGGGACTATTTTAAAGTTGACTTAATAGATTTAGAACATTAAATAAAGGGTTTTTTTTTTAAATAGAAACAAATTCCCGGTATAAAACATATTTAGCTCTAATATCTACTTTTTTAATATTCGTAATTTATAAGGTCAACTGGACTTGGTTGTATCTCTAAATTAATAATAATTAAATAAATGGCTTAGTTTTTTTGAGTAGTTATAGTTATAAAATTCAGAACAAAACCGTACAGTAAGATATTGCAAGAATCTCTTCTTCTGAGTCTCTATTCTTAGTTCTTAATCGCTTAAACTTGTAAATTAAAAAACTCTCCAGTTAGAAATTTTGTAGAAAATTTTCATATAGATGGTGTCTCTTCCGTTTCTGAAACTATGAGTGCCAAGTTAGACTAAAATACCAATAAACCTTTAGTAAGTTTATAAAATAAAAACAAGCATAGTTAAATGCGCACATCCGTTGGTTGGCACCAGCTGCCGAAACAAAATTGATGGACGTTTGTGACCTTAGTTTAGTTGAACACACAGTAACAGACTTAGATAACTAAAAATAATTTTAATTTTTGTAGCTTTTAAATTTTCTAAACGATATTAAGTATACGCCGCATAGTCAGCCACCAAATTGTGTGTTAAAATACAAACTACAATTACAAAAAATAATAAAATTAATTTTAATACCAGACAGTGCTAAAAATTTACAATAACTTTTTAAACTGCATGTGGTCCGTATTTTTTTTTTGGTTAACATTCTGTTGCAGCTGCAAAAACGAATATATCTTTTGTATTCATTTTGCAGTTTTGCGTAACTTATGCTAGCTGTAAATTTATTTTAGACTCTGCCATTGAATAGCTCAACTGTGCACCGGCTGAATGAATGAATGAATGACTGACGGAATGACTGACTGACGTAGTGGCTGAGTGACGCATGATTGACTTGACTAAATGCAGTCCAAGTCTTGTCTTGACTGCTGCCACCTCAAAATTGTACTGATCACTGAAATTTGGCAACATTCACTAGTTAGCTGAGCTAAATAACATTTAATACAAATCTGCATATAAAATCAATTTGAATATTGTTTGGATTTGATGTTGTCTAATTTTAATAGGAAATCTAAAATGATTAATTTCTGAGAATTTTCACATGACTTGGCATTCATTTCAAATACAATTTTGTTTTTGTTAGAAATAATCTTATATAACATGCATTCGCATATACTTGTGTAACATTTTTATTTCCGCGTAATTTAGTTGTTTTTTTTCTAGGAAGCTTAGCTCTGCGATTAAAATTTAAAATAATGAAATTTTAATGAAGACTTTTTAGTTACCAATAAAAGGGCACCATTAATTGTGCTATGACTATTTAAGAGAACTTTAACGCAGAAAAGTATATTTTTTTAAACTTGCTTGTGCCTTACTATCTTACTACAGGGTGCGACATTTTTTCGTTGGTTTTTCAATATGGAACAACTTACATGGCAACCATGTTTTGGAAACGTCAGTTCAGTACAATTTCAACCATGCATCGCTTAACAAACAAAAGTACGCGTCGAAAGAGTTACTTTATATTGATTACTGCCGTTTAGTTATTTTAACTCAAAAAAATATCGAGGCGGCCTTGAATGGCCATCTAGATCTTCGGATTTGAAACCTCTGGTTTTCTTTTTGTGGGGTTATTTGAAAAGCAAAGTGTTTGCCAGCTGGTCAAAGCCTTACCCAAATCATTGCTTTATCAACTAAGTTGCTCAAAAAGCAATGGAAAATGCCGCAAAAAGGGATATGCAGTGATATGTTGTGACCAATAAAGGCGGCCACTTCATTGATGTTGTATTCAAAAAGGATCAAATTGACTAAAAGTACCTCACATTCACAAATTGGTTGTTTGCCTTTTTTCTGTTATTCAATATTTTCATGCCAAGATAAAAAATGGCGCACCCTGTGCAAAGGTATAAATTTCAGTATTTATCGATTTGTTTATAAGGCTGCATATCCTGCATAGTGCTTGCCTCACAGTAGCCAAAATTTCATTCCTCTGGCGCTCTTATGCATTTTTTTCTGGATTCTTTACGATTAACAATACAATAATTCTTTAATATTAGAGTAATCTCTATTAATTAATTCTCTATTAGTTAAGTTAGTGTATTAGATTCTGTGTTTTGGGGAGTTATAAGAGTAAACTGTCGCAAGTGCTGTCGAGGCCACTTTTGTGTCTAAAAAAAAAAACTATTTTGAAAAGAACGCAAAATAAATTTGAAAACTTCTTTGGATTCCACATAAGTATTAAGAATGAAAAAAAAACGTTAACTTGATTTGCTTCCTTATTTGTATTTAATTACAAAAAAACTCGCTTTAATGTTTAGTAATCTGTTTTTAATTTGTTTATCTATAATAGCTATTATTCTACGCAACATAATTAAAGTTCGATTATATTACAAAATAATATTACAGCTTTGATTGTAAATGCATCAAAATATTTACCCCAATTCGGCCAATTTCTTAATCGCTTTATAATAATCAGCTTTATTTCATCCTAACAAAGGTGACAATTTTTCGCTTGAGAGAATCAATTCGTAATACGCGCGCTTTATTAAATGTCAGATTCATTCAGTATCTCTTTGAATGCGGCGCGCTGTCATGTTGCTGTCAAGACAGCCAGCCTCTATGTCAGATTCTTGGCCATTGTTGGTAACCTTAAAGCCAATTAAATCCAGCCATAACTCTATGCACAATGGCAACAGAGACAATTTTACAAGCTTATCGCTGACGTCACTTGCACTTACTTTAAATTAAGATTGTTAAGTAAAATGTTTTTAATTAAAGGCGAAACTTAAGTTGGTGTTAAATGCTGATAAGCTAATGCAAGTTAGCAAACCTCGAACCGGTTTACCAGCCAACAATTTCTATGAACAAATTTGCCTTTTTGATTTGTAATTGACAGCGATTAGTTTGTACGTACAGTTGTTGGGTTATGTAAGCGACAAACCAGAATTGTCATATTTGTGGATTATGTGGGCTGCGCCCAGTCTGTTTCATATGGCGTACATTACCCTCTAAGTTTGCTTTGAATATAGCCCGGAACTCAAAGGTATTCACAAGTGATAAGTGTTGCAATTGACGTGTCCCAGCTCTTTGACACTTTAAATAGAAATAACTTGAAACTGCCAGTATTTTTGCCAGAATTTTTATTTCGAAAATCTTTGTATAGCTCGCTATCTGAGTTATGTCTCCAGTGTGCCGCATTCATTAATCACACTAAAAATTTGCTGACAAATGACCATAACGGAGTCCAGACAACAACTAAGAAAATAAGAAAAAAAAATCGTAATAACAATAATCTCACATAGACACAGTTAGCTGATTTTTATTGGTATTAGTAGAGTTTATGGTTGCGCCTGCGCAAAAGTCGCTTGAGCAATCGCCTGAGCTTATTACAAAAGCGGAACTCGCTTGGGTCTAGACGGGGTTATGCTGGAGTATATGGGGTATACTATGTACAGGGGCTTCTATATAAATACAATACATAAACGATTGTCTGAGTTCTATGTAGGTGGCACTATATAAGCTTACGCGAGAGGCATTATCTCGCATAAAACAAAAAACAAAACAATTGTGCTCGATTAACATAGGAATTTTGTGAATTGGCATTACACTAGGCTACACAAAGTGAAAACAAGAAATTTTTGGGATTTTTCTAAGACTTCATGTAAATAACACAAAAAGAAATATATATACTGTCCTTACTTTATATAAAGATAAAACCATATTTCTTAAATTTGATGATCTTGCTTTGAAACTATTTAAAAAGTTCAATATTATATCTGTTATAGTTAGAACCCCTCTGTAAGGGGTGTTTTTTTTTTGTGAGGTAAATAACTTTAAATTGCTATAAAACAACGATGAATGATTCGATTGACATGAATTTTATTTATCCGAAATAGAGTCTTGTGGCGTTACATTTTAAATATGATTTCTGACATATGAACGCCACGGCTGGCTCGTATGTAGTCCAATCTGGACGTCCAATTTTCGATGACTTTGCCAACATTTGTGACCGTATATCGTCAGCAATAACACGGCGAATGTTGTCTTCCAAATGGTTAGGCATTTGTGGCTTATTCGCATAGACCAATGACTTTACATAGCCCACGGAAAGTAGTCTAGCGGTGTTAAATCACAAGATCTTGGATGGAAATCCACAGGGCCAAAACGTGAAATTAGGCGTTCACCAAACGTGTCTTTCAATAAATCGATTGTAGCATGAGCTGTGTGATATGTTGGGCCGTCTTGTTGGAACTGAAGCTCCTTCTTTTTGGAAGAAGTGCGGATAAATGATTCCACCAGCCCATAAAGAGCACCAAACAGTTAGTTCTTGTGAATGTAACTGTGTTTCAAAATGCACTTGAGGATTACCTTCACTCCAAATGCGGCAATTTCGCTTGTTGACGTAGCCATTCAAACAGAAGTGCGCTTCATCGCTAAATAAAATTCGCTTATGAAAATCGGGAACAACGGCAATCTCGTATCAAAATAAGAATAATTTCTTTCTTTCAATATGTGAAGTTTCTCGACTTTATAAGTTTTATAAGAGAAAAACAGAAATAAAAATTATTAAAAATATTTTTATTACGCAATTTAGCTTTCTCCGAGAGACGGCGAGGTTCGTGTAGTGGGTTTCTATCCCTCTTTCATTTTTCCCTTTCTCCATTACCATTACCTAAACTATTCCATTTTTTGAAATTTCCAAAATAATATTACCCAAAAAGCAAATATTGTACCAAAACAAATCTATTGACATAGAATAAAAAATATCATTGCTTATTGTAAAAATTTTCGTGCATATCCATTGAGTTCACATTTTTGCTGGACAGTGTATTAACGTGCCTTCCTCAAGATGACTACGTGCACTGCAATTATATTAGGCTTGCGTGTTGAATGAGCATATTAAGTATGCGCAGTGTAAGCAAATATTTGAATTTGCGTATAGTTCGTACGGAAACCTGTATTTTGTAAGCCATGCAGAAAACGCGGTTTTAGGCAAAAACTAAGCCATTATAGAAGTGATTAACTTGCGGGTAATGCCCATGGCCCAAACCAGAAATCAAGATATTATAAGTGCTACAATTAACCCTACATTGCCACTCACTCGAGATGTAGACGCTCTTGAAAAAATATTAATATTACCAACTGTATGGGAACACGCACAAGTGCGTGCACCTGAACTTGGCCAAGTTAACGTCGACGCGCTGCCGACCGCGGTTGTTAACATGTTGCGTCTGCGCTGGCAGTGAAAATTGCAGCGCGTACGTGTGCGTGCAACATGACAGACGTGACAAACATGAAACCATTTTCACGGTCAACTTTTGAGGAAAATCGTTAAAAACGGCAAAATATGTATCCATTTTTTTTTTATTTCTGGCATATCTTGGCCAAAAGTGTTGCAAGTGTTGGCCGAGTGACCAACTAACTGGCCATATGGCCAAATGTAGTGACTAAGGCTGCAAACAAATTAAATACGACTGGTTTGGTTTTTAGCCAGTTGGCAACTGACTATGGAGCATGTGATGGTTTGGGGCAGTGGCTATAGAAGCGGCTTAGACGACTTGCTAAAATGAAAACGAAAGTGTTGTTGTTGCTGTTGCTGTTGTTTGTGCCCCGGCTGACAGTGAGACAAACGATTTTGCACAAAATTGTTGTAGCTTGTTGCACATGGCAACACTGCCTGCTACCTGCACCGCTCCCTTTGAAAGATCTGGCGTGGCATAGCCATTGGCGTTGTTTTTCTGCTTTTCTTAACGATGCTGAGCGAAAAAAATAAAAAATTATTATTATTGTGTTTTTTTGTGCAGTTTTTCGGGCTTATTGTGGTCTATGTGTGTTTTGGTACAATTTGGTTTAGATTTTTTGGTATAAAAGCGCGCGGTCAAATCCAAGCTAGCAACACAAATCGACGAAGCGTCAGCACAGACCCACTTCTACAAAATTTCCAGCTAAAAGCATTTGACAGGATTAGCAATATGTACAAGTTGGTAAGTGCATTTAATTGTAGCATAAATTCAAAGGCTCAAGTTTAAATCCTTTGTCGCATTCAGGTGGTGTTGTCCGCTCTGCTAGCCGTAGCTGCTGCCCGTCCGGGTTATCTGGAGTCTGCACCCGTGCTGCATACCTATGCTGCACCAGCCATCATACACGAGCCATCCTATGCCAAAGTAGGTCATATTGTTAAGACCATACCCACGGCAGTATCGCATTCGAGCATCAGTCAGGTGCACAGCTCGGCACACATTGTGCAGCCGATTGTGGCACCCGTGCTGAAGACCTATACAGCTCCTGTATTGCACACGGCACCTTTACTGAAGACCTACTCAGCGCCAGCATTGCACACTTCGATATATTCACCATCATGGTCTGGCCATGGCTGGGCTCCATCTTGGTAAAGCAATGGAATAGATAAGTTTTTGATTGGCAGTTGGATGGCCTCCAGAGTTGATTGATTTTTCGTTTCGCCTTGCATTGCATTTTTGTTTTTTCTTCGTGATTTTTCCGACTGATGTAAATAAAAAAAAAACTTATATACTCAGAATATCCTGATTGCAGTTTTATATACTTAGTTTAGAATTTGAAATGGCTTAAAATGTGTAATCAGTATTCATTTGGTATTTGAGATACAGTTGTGCGTAGCTCAAGTTTCTGTTCTATGTTTTGTTAATTTACCTTTGCAGAAATACTTGTATAGAATTGCAGTATTCGATATATTCGTATCTATTAAACGATTAGATTAAGTTTTTTAAGCAAAAGTAACCAGAGTTTGGGCTAAAAGGCAGACATGTGATAATAGTTTTTTTGCAATATTCTCAACTTGCAAACAATCGACAAAATTTATTCGAAATCAAAGAATTTGTTTCGTTCGAAATATTCAACTAAATTTAATCTCTGTTGTTGTATATTGAGTATTAAGCAGTTAGTTTATAGAGATTAGCTTCTATGATCCTTTTAACTGATTTGCTGCTCTTTGATAAAACAATTTAATTTTTCAACAATAAGTCCGAAAAAAATTTTAACTTAAAGGGAGAGCGGACTTTTCAATGATTATATAGACGAAAAGTCGAGAAGTTGAATGTAGGGTTCAGCATTGATATAAATAATTTATTTTACCTCATTTTCTATGTTTATTGTTGCAAAAATTATTTGAGAATCATAAAACATTCGATTTAAAAAAATACTGCTAAAACAGACTGAATTTCTTCTCAGAAACAGGTAGGTTATGATTAGGCTGAACACATATATTGCCTAACTCATTATATTTATTGATAAAAAAAATAGAACTCAGATATTTGAAGTCCTCGGCTACAAAATAGAACTAATTATAGAAGAAAGACTTCAAATCAACACTTACTTAAGTTTTTGAATATTTTTCATTTCAAGATCTCTTTGACGAAATAACCTTAATTCTTGAAAGCTTTATGATTGAACCAATTTTATATAGTTTGCCGTGTCGAATCGCAGGGCTAAAGGCTTTCAAGATTCCCAACCTTACTGCTTTGTATAAAAAATAAACAGTAAAATTAAAAAGATTAAGTTTTAAAATTTAAATCACATTTTACTCGCAATTAAACTTAATTTGATAAAATTTGACATTTATAACAGTTTAAACCATCCAAACACACGTCACTGGGTCATCATGAATTTGAATTGCAGCATTTTACCAGCCGGCACTGTAGACCACTGGTGAGGCATAGGTCTTCAGCACTGGAGCAGCAGCATAGCTGGTATGTACCAAAGGCGCAGCATGCACAGTCTTGACAATGGGCGCTGGAGCAGCTACATAGCTGGTAACAACTGGCGCAGCATAGGTCTTGACTACGGGCGCAACAATTGGTTGCACAACATGAGCCGAGCTATGCACCACCGACTGACTCTGATGAGAGACTGCAGTGGGTATGTTCTTCACCACAGCGCCAACCTTGGCCAAGACGGGCTCATGTACAGCTGAATAAACTACAGGAGATTCGTACAGATGACCGGGACGAGCGATAGCTACGGCAAGTAAAGCAGACAACACCACCTGGGCAAGCATACAGGAGTTAATTCAAAAAATATCTTTTAGATTAATACCAACTACTTACCAATTTGAACATATTGAAGTAGTTTTTTTTTTAGTTTTGGTCTGTATTGCTGTCGAAGCTACAAGAAGTGAACTGATAATGGACCAATGGCAACGAGTAACTTATATACTCCAAAAATGCTACGTACTTTAATTGAAACATTTAAGTGCGCGTAAAAATAATAATAATAATAAAAATAAAATTACAATAAAGCATGAAACTTGGAATTGAAAATTCCAAGCGCTAAAAACCCAAAGAGCAACAGCAAACTGACCCTGAAAGCAACAAAATGCAAGTAATGCACATGGAAATGGACTTGAAAGAGTTCACATAGTTTTGTGGCCACAAAGGGGCAACCATGCTTTGGTTCAAGTTTTCTGGTGGCATATGCGTAACTACATTGGCCAACCGGTTGACAGCTGAGCCGCCCACCAAAACTAATGGCTTATTGATCAGAATCTGATATGATTTTGACTGCGCGTTATTGTAAGTGTGTGCATAAGACACTGTGACTGTCTAATTGAAGGTCAGTGTATTTGTATTTTTGGGAATAGCTCGCGCAGTATATAAACCCTGACGGTGGCACTCCAAAATCAAACAGTTCTCGCTAGAAACTCAAAACAAACAGTCAATACAGACCAAACGAAAAAAAAAACACTTCAAAAAATGTTCAAATTGGTGGTATTGTCTGCTCTGCTTGCCGTAGCTGCTGCTCGTCCCGGTCATTTGTACGAATCTCCTGTGGTTTACTCCGCTCCAGCTGCCATTGCCGTACAGGAGCCTGTGCTCGCCAAAGTTGGCGCCGTTGTCAAGAGCATACCCACTGCAGTCTCGCATCAGTCACAGTCTGTAGTGCATAGCTCCGCGCACATTGTCGAGGATGTGGTTGCACCCGTTGTGAAATCGACGCCTGTGGTGACTTACTCAGCACCAGCTCCAGTTGTGCACACCACTTATGCCGCTGCTGCACCACTGCTGCATACCGCTTATGCTGCAGCACCAGTGACGTCTATTGCGCACTCTTCGCCCTTGACCTATACGGCCACTGGCTTGTGGTAGAGTAGCTATTGTACCGGGATTAGCGTTTCGTTGGACGGATTTGTGATAAATAAATTCAGTGTAAAAATAAAAACTGTTTTTCATTGTGGGATTTGGTAAACAAGTCGGGCAGCTAAAGTAGCTACTAACTAAGAGTATATGTAACAGGAACTGGTCTCTTTGCAGGCTTTGTCCTTGACTTTCATTAAACGGTTGTTGCTCCTGAACACATCGAAAGCGTGTTGCAATGAAAAACATACGCTTCTGCAGGAAATCATATAAGAACTTTGGTTTTTGCAGTGACGAAGTTATAATACTCTTTATGATTTGTAGTGTTGCAAGACGCGGATAGCCTGGCAGCTATCGTAATTTTAGGGTTCAGAAGACAGTTTTGTGTATATTTTTGGCTGGTCCCTTAAACATTTAGTAAGAGAAATTATAGTGTGTGTTTTGTTTTAGTCAAAACTTAATATTACTGTACCAACGTTGGATTTATGTTACTAATATGCCTAGAATGAAATTGAAAAATAAATTTTAAAAAATATTGATGCTTCCATAAAATAGTAAGCAAAAGCAGGCCTGCATGTTACTACTAATTAGAGTAATTAAATAAATTTATAAATAAAATCATGTAAAATAATATTATTCAAAAGCGCAACAAACAACTCGACTAAACAAGGATGTCCTACAAAGCACAAAGTGTATTACAACAAACACTTTCTTCATGTCCTTTTTTTCCTTATTCTGTTTTGCTATTATCAAGGTTCAAGGTCAGCTGGCACGTGCGTTTATTGAACTTGGGTAATAATATTGTAAAGTAGCATGCATTGTATGCATTAGCTTTATTGATTTTTCTTTTTTTTTTTATAAAAATAATCGAATTATTAAAAAATCTTAGCTTAAGTTGGCTTCGCTTCAGTGCCTGGTGTGGCGGTAAGCTTTTCTTCAAAGACTTGCTTGATCATCTTGTATGGTGATAAGACCAGCTCCAAGATGGAGTATGGCGATAATTTCTGATTTATTATTTCAATTGTCTTTCCATAGATCTCATTGGAGCGCTTATAAATTCCATGTTGAAGTGATAGCTCGTTTTTGGCCTGCTCAATTGCTGGCGGAAACGCTTTGGGAATGTCTATGGGAGTAGCCCTGATTAGGGTACAGAATGATATACCAATGAGCAGCTGTTAGGTAGAGTTTTAAGTTAAGATATCAAAACATATTTATGAATTTATTTATTTACCGGCAAAAGCATTATCTTTATGAAATTAAATATGCACTGGAACGTTTTAAAAATGTATGAGAACTGCAACGAATTTTAAGAGACTATGCTTGCTTTATAGGTTTACTTTTTTTCTGCCAGGTTTCATTGTGTTCTTTTGCCTGAAGATAAGCGAAATATTTATATTCCTAGTATTAAGCCAGACATATGGCATAGCAAGAATGTCTAATTGCATTTGTTATTCCTAGTATTGAGTCAGACATATGGGATAACAAGAATGTAAAATGAACATTGAGAAATTTATTTCTGTAGCGGTTTGTAATATGTTTTGACAGTTGTTCTGTTTTGGCGCTTTTAAACAGTGTTCTAAGGTAACAGAGTTTTTAGTATAATTTTTTTTTATTTTGACAACAAGTTTGAGGTATAAAAGGCTTTTAATGTTGTTTCTCAGAGAGTAGTTGGCATATTTGTTGCAATAAAGCGCATATAATGCAACCAACTTTAGATCGTTGCAAAATTTTAACCTGCTTTGCAAAAAACGAAAAAGAAATATATAGAATTGGTGTCTTTAACAAAGACGTTTAAAAAACATGTATTAATGAGGTATATATTTTAGCAGATACAAGAGATCCTTCATTTGTGGAATGGTATTCTGGAAACCAGGGTATTCTCTGTATAGCGAAAGTGGAATATGAAAAAGATCTGTCGGTTGCAGAAAACCTTACCAATATTTGCTGGATAAGCAACATTCTTAGCACCTTAAAGATAAACCATTAATCAGTGTACACGCTTGGTTGTAGGTTCTGGAGACCAACGTCAGTATAAAAGGATAGTTCATAATGAACCATATTCATACAAAAGTGCCATAAACATCGCATTTTAAAACGTCCCATAAAATATATATTGGGTTTGCTGTATATTACATTTAATTTAAAGAATATTTTTAACGATTTTTAAGTAACTTTACAGTTTCGGATGAAAAGAAATGCTATAAAAGGCATTTTAATCTGTAATACCCAATGCATCGAGTAACTTAATGCCAGATATTACAATTTTGCATTTATACTTTATATTGTTTGAATTTTTTCACATAATCAAAAAGTACGCAATTAGGCCTAATCTTAAAATCGATCAAGCCAACGAGATATATTCTAATTAGAACAATATTACAAAACAACGGAAATACTCATTTCCTAACTATAGAGGATATTTAAACTATAAATTCCTGTAGCATATAGCTAACCGATAGTTTCCGAATACCAGATTCAATTAAGTGTTGCCGCATGGGAGTGCTTAGTTTTCTGGTATAAAGTTACACGTCTGACCGCTTCGAAATTTGAACTTTTTACTTTAGTTTTTCTGTGTTTCTAGTTTAATCCATTAAATTCAACAACAACTTAAAATAATTAATTTTTTTATCTTTAAGCTAAGCCCTAAAGCCCATTATAGAATCTGTTGTGTTTTTTTTTATCTCTAGCATTCTTATAGCCAAGTGACGACAATTGGATTGTAAAGACACCAAAGCGTTAATGCCCGCAAATACTTCCCCGTGTCATTGTTGTTATTGTGTCGCTTGGTTTTGGTGGTCTTGGTGTTGATCTTGGTGGTATTCGGTTTGCTCGCTCTTGTTTGTGGTCTGTAACCTCGCAACTGGGTAATGTACGTGCGACTAATGAGCAAAGTATTGAAATGAAAATAAGAGTGGGTTTGGCTCGGTAAACTGCCAAAAAAAAATGAAGTGTTGAAGGAGAGGGAATTAGGTACAATAAAAAAAAAAAATAAGCCAAGTTCAAAATAAGTACGTTATTGGTAGTTGTTATGGCATAATGAGCCAAAGCGTCGAAATTGGCAACGAATAATAATCTGGTTTATTTGCTGGAGAGACAAGAATCCGTTCAGGCACGTACTTGGCTATATGTCTCGCGTATATCCGCCTCCATGGATCTATATCTACAAAAGTGTGTACGAGTGTATACGAGTGTGTGTTTTGCTGTGTGTGCCTTTCAAGTTCAAGTATAAAAGCACTTTGGAAATTGTCAGCAGCCACATTCAGTCTTTTATCGAAGAACTGCACGCACAAAACCCACAGTCAACATGTACAAATTGGTGAGTTCAGCCAGAATTCTACAAAAAAAATAAATAAATTAAGACTCCGTTAACTTTAAAACGCCTTTTCAGTTTGTTCTCGCTGCTCTGCTCGCTGTTGCCACCGCTGCTCCTCATGTAGCCGTCGCTCCCGTGGCATATAGCGCTCCATTGGCACATACCACCATTGTCCAGGAACCCGCTTTGGCCAAAGTAGGAGCTGTTGTTAAGAGCGTGCCCACAGCTGTCTCGCACCAGAGTGTCACCCAAGTGCACAGCTCTCCCGTTGTTGAGGATGTTGTGGCACCAGTGGTGAGAACTACTCTGCACGCTGCCCCAGCACCAGTTGTGGCTGCCGCTCCTATTGTCAAGACTGTATCACCAGTTGCCTATAGCGCACCGCTTGCTTACTCAGCACCCGTTGCCTATTCCGCTGCTGCTCCCTTGACCTACAGCGCACCAGTGCTGCGTAGCTATGCTGCGCACGCACCACTAACCTATGCTGCACCCTTTGGCTATGCTGCACCTGCCACTTATGCTGCCACAGCCTGGTAAGAGAGATAAGTGAGAGCAAAAGATTTTGTCGGACTGTCTGCACAACTCCATAGTACTTCGAAAAAATAAATGAATATCTTGAAAGTTTATACGAACATTTTTGAATTTTCTTATGTGGCAGTTTTAGCATTGCATTTGGAAAATTTGATATGCTAACTTTTTCGCAACAAATATAGAAAAGTATAAACTAAGTTCTGTGTTTCCGCCACAATCTGGAACGCATTACTGGTTGGTTGGATTCATATATCCATAACTGTATAACTCACGACGGCAAGACAATTCTGATCGAGTGAGGCACTGCTACATTGGCATCTTTACAAAATATATTTATGCTTTAGGAAGGAATGGAAATTACCATAAGGATTCCCTTCACAAAATGGAAACTTTTGTTGTAGGTATTTGCTATAGCGGCCAGGGCCACCTTTGCATTGAATCAAAGTAAATTAGGTCGAGGAGGATTTGTCTTCGGTTGGCTTAACCAAAATGCGCGCAAAAAATAGTGGCTATAACCACTTCTGGATTTAATAAAAGTGAAGCTGGTAGAGGAGGATTTATCTTCACTTGGCTTAGCCAACTGGAAAATGCGGACTCAACGAATAAATGTCTGGCGAGAGCTAATAAGGTCAGCTGTCGGAATAAACCGTGTTCTGATGGTCACCTAAACCTACAAAGTAAGTTTTGATATACACGGTTCTCCAATTTATCCATGCCTTCCGTGTACATCAACCAAAAAAAAATCCACATTTTCGACCAATGCAAACCCTTTATTCATTCAACAATTGACAGTTGCCATATCACAGTAATGCTTTCTACTTCCAATATATGCTCGGTGAATAGCTGCCGCCATATAATCCTGTATCATAGCTCAAGCCGCCATAATGTGAGGCGCCATAGCTTACATGTGAGGCACCAAGACCCCAGGGTGCGGTACTGTAGCTCAAGGCGGGTGCAGCTTCATAGGTGACAGTAGGTACATAGCTCTTGAGCACAGGCGCATGTGATACAATGGGACGATAGTAGGGACGCTTCTGGTGTACAATCGTCGAACTCTGATGGGATACGGCTGTTGGCAAAGTGTCATAACTATGACCGACTACAGTAGGCGCGTAAGCGACTGTTTCATAGCTTGCCGGCAGCAGTGCACTGCTTTCGTGTATGAAACTAGGACGTGCATGGATGAGTGCCGCATATAAAGCGAACAGCAAAAAGATCTGCAAAGAAGGCGTTTAAGTAATACATACTCCAAGCTTACGGCTTATACGTACTACTTTGAACATGGTAGGCTGGAATTCGTTGGGTTATGTCCACTGTTGAGCACTGCTGTTTTTCAACTATGTTTGGTAGCGTCTTGGGCGTCTAGTTTTATAGCCATCCGAAAATAAAACTAGTTTGGCTCATCTTTACGTTAGAATTGGCACAAACAATCGAGCCATCAGCTAAATTGGCTTAGATTTTCTTTAGTTTGTAGCTATGTTAGTAGCAGGTAGCATATATTTCTGGTCATTGTCGTCTAGCGCAGCATATTTCCCAGCCATAGTTGAGCTCATTAATGATCCATTTAGGCGTAACTGACCAAGCGAGGTTGTGTTCCGACATCTGTGAAAAAATATTTCTGACGCTTTAGCTTGGCTAAGACACCCACCCATAGGCCACTGTTTTGTTTTTGAGCATAAATCAGCGGTGGGCCCCAAAGCTTTTGCATGCATTTACAAGCGGCACAAATAGACATTAGGGTGAACCTGTTGTGAACAAGTTGTGCGACAGTATTCGTTTTATGATAATATATTGTAATGCATTCCAAAATGCATTTCATCATGTTTAGTTTACTAACATTTCTATAAATTTGGTGCACAATGTGGCTTAAGGTCAGGTAAATAAATAATGTGTGCTTCCAAAAATTGTTGACAATCGGTTGGCAATAATGATCGATGGAGTTCATTTAATTTGTATTTTAAAGCTATGAATAAATTTTTGTTGTAGCTTTGATTTTGCTGTGTCTAGCCTTAGTTGTAAATAACTTTAAGCGATACTACTGTTCAGATTAAAAAAAATTGAGAAGAATAAGTTTTTTCCTGTGTTCGTAACTATATATACAGAAGTATTATGATTTACTGATCGAGTATCTTTAAGATTATTTAAAGGTAGAACAAAATTTAAAAGCATTTAAGATCATTAAAGCAGCGAAAATGTTGTTGAGGAATTAAAAAAGTTATTGCAGTATCTACAGTAAAAAATTGTAAAACTAAGCTTTTTAAGACCTTCTATTACGATAAAGATCAAATTCATTAAATCTCACAGGTTCAGATGGATAGGACATGTTCTACGTATGGACCAGAACAGAGCACAAAAGCTTATGCTGGCATATACACCACACTCCACAAGAAGCAGGGATCGACCAAGAAAACGCCTAATTAACAATATTTGACGATGGTAAGCTGAGGATGGAAGCAAGGAACTGGCGCGCACTTGCTAACAACAGAGACTAATGGGGCAGAATTGTTGATAAAGCCAAAACCCATCCCGGGTTGTAGAGCTGAATGATGATGATGATTACGGTTTAAATCTTTAATTGAAATTTAAAAATCCAACCACTTCAGGATTTACTATGGTAAAGAACTTTGTGTTGTTTAGAACTTTTTAAAGAAATTTTGGTAAATAACGTTATGTTGACGCTTTTACTAAGGCAAGTATTTAAAACAACCATTTTTTACAAAGTTTTTTTTTTTGAAGCATCCGTTCGCTTTACCCTTAACTGACTCACTCCCATTCATAGATGGGAGTGATAGATAATATATATAGATAATGTTTGTCTCATTGACATCAGAATAGAGTATAAAGCAGTTGGTTTTTTGTTTCGTTCATTGACAATTTTAAATACAAATTTACTTTTCAAAAGAAAATTTTGGCATTACTTGTGGCTTTGTGAAGCATTGTATGGATGCGTGGTATGATCTCTCCAAGTAACCATTGCCCAAAAGTTTCTAATGTCTTTAACTTCCACGCATTACACTCGTGAATCATTGCTGTATTGATAGTCTGCAAACTCCGGCACTTCGGCTTTTGCTCACTTCTTGTTACTCGAGCATTTTTGCGTTGACAAAAGTAAACAACGCAACTGACTTAAATTACTTGTTGAACAAGTGCCACCCTAATTTGCATGGTACTTTTTTTTGTTTTATCCAACAGCAGCTGTCCATTGCAACAAAATTCCCCACCTCTCACATACACACATACTCTCATATTCACTCCCTTACTTCCTCTCAATCTCACTGTATCTCTCATAAAACAATTGCATTCCCTGTGCTATTTCTCTTTAACTTGGCTACAATTGTTCACGTCTATTTCTTTGGGATACGGCTAAATGGCATTAGCATAAACATGCCTGATTTTTTATGCATTGCGAATTTTTGCTGCTGGCCAGCAGCTGGTCTAACTATTTTTGGCTAACTCCGACGCAAATTGGTCGCTAGTCTTACACAATATGCTAGCATAATTTCTTTACTTTTTAATGTGCTGTGCTTTAATTAGTTGATTTTATGTTATATCTTATTTTTTTTATATAATTTAAAGTTCCCAGACCATTTGATCTGACCTTGGCTCTCTAATTTAATTAGCTTGAACAAATGCTACTGTTAGAAAAGCGCGGCGCCATATATATAATATATATATATATATAAATATATATATATATATATATATATATATATATATATATATATAGATATATATGTTGGCTGTATAACAAGGTGCTGACAGCTAACCCATGACAAAATCAGTTACCACTCATTGTTGTTGTGGTATTGTTTTTTATAGCCCAACGTCTTGGCACTATTCCAGCACAACAACAACAAGTGGAGCGGCGCCAAGTCGAGCGCAGCAAATAAAAAACAGCTCCCAATCTCAAAGCTGTTAGTTGCATTTCTTGGAGTTGGAATTGTTGTAGCCTATACCCTAAGCTTTAGGTACAGCATATCCGCAAGACACGTCCTTGTGGTGTTGGAAAACTAGTTAGAATCTTGTTTTCAGCTGACAAAGATCTCTCTCAAAATGAAATCAATGCTGCCCATAAATAGTACTCCCTAGTAGTAAGTGCGTTGTTACCATTTACTTTAATTTATTTTAACTATATGGCAATACTTATTATCTTAGTTCATTTTAAGTCTGGCAACGCTTCATATTACTGTCGTATTTTATGCTTTTCTGGTATTATATTTTAGACAAATACGAAAAAAAAGGAATTGTATTCTAAAATATCATTTTTATAAATTTGTAAATTTTAGTCAAAATTACCACAACCAAGCTTGAGAAAAAGTTATTTGAACCGCTTAAATACGTTAAATTATTATGAAGAAATCTTTAACAAGAAATTTAATTAATACGCCGCAGTCAGCAAAATTTATGCAAATTGTGTGAGTTGTAAACTCTACAAACAAATTTAAATAATAATTTAATATTTAAAGTAAGAGTATATCATAGTCGACGTGTTAGTGTTGCTTGTTTTCTGGCGGTTTCTTTACAGATAATGGAATATAAATCTAATATAAATCTCATGTCTTTCGTGCAGGTGTCATAAATCTTGACACCGCTAAATTGGCTCAATTACAATGGTTGGTTGCGACCAATCTGTAAGAGGTTCAACTGAAAGTGCTGCCTAATAAATTTTCAATTAAAAATTGCATCAAAAAATGAATTCAAGCGAATTTTCTGTGATTTGTATTTACTGATTACACGATTTTTCTTCTTTGAGAAATTAAGTCAATTTTTTGACGACTTAATTAAAGTTTTATAAAATTCAGAGGTATATATATTTTAAAAATTTTGTAAAGTTCCACTGACTAAGAGAATAACCACATTGTTTCGTTATTTTTATTTTGAAAAACTAGACTCTGGCTTTTACAATTTATGTGTCTAAGATTATTAAAGAACATTTAAATGGTTAGAGAGATAAAGAGAATTGTGTGAATTTTATGCTTTATGATTCTTGGCTTTTTAAAACCCATTAGCTTTAAAATTAATTTGTTGTTTGTTTTTTTAAGTTTTTTTTTTCTACATGCCAAATTTATGTTTATATAATACATACAGACATACATTAAATACAGACGCCAGACTGCTTCTTCCAAGCACTGGTTCATCGATTTTGGCATTCGCTTATGTTACTCCTTAGATGCAGCTTTAATCAACAAGCATTCCGATAAGTTACGGTTGGCTCTCGTACACCAAGTAGATGCTATCGTAGTGCTGATTCCATAGGAAATTTTTTGATTTAACTAATACTTTCTCTCTCCTTTTTCCGGTCAGCGAACAGACCGCCTTCCAGTATGAGCAAAATAATATAACAAACCTAAATTTTAATCGTTCATTAGCTGGCTGCAAAGCCATCATTGTCAAGAAGAAGTCCAAAATTAAGCATTTCCCCAGGAGCTTGAACTAAAATCATCTCATAGCTCACAACATTAACTACGAGAAGTTTTCGCCTAAGCAGCAGAAGGATTATCATCGAAATAAAATCATCTCATCTTTCACGACATCTACTTTGAGAAGTTTTTGCCTAAAGATTAGAAGGATCCACAAGACACGTGTGGAGTTTAAGTTGGTGTAAAAGCAGGGCAAGATTAAGTGGTTCTTTCAGAAACTGCGTTTTTAAGCATATTCCTTTCTGTGTGGATACTTTTGTTGAAAAATAAGTTCAAATTTCTAGCCTTTCCTTAAGAGCTTAAACTACAATCAACTGATACCGACCTGCTATACAGCTTAGGACATCAGCTTCGAGACGCTGTCGCCTAAGGAACTAATCTCGCAAGATTTGAGTGAAGTGTAAGACGTATACAATTTGAATCGCTGTACAAGGCAGGCAAGAACGGGTGGTTCTTTTAAAAGCTGCGTTTTTGTGGATGCTTTTCTAGAAAGATCAACTGCTTGTACTGGGACAGATGATTGTCATAATCGCGCTTAAACTAAACCAAAAAAAAAATAAAATTCGAAAACGTGCTTCCCGTCGGTGGGTTTTGCCATACTCAACAATTCTGCTCCATTCGTCTCTGGGTTGTGTAAGGCGCAACGACTCTGCTCCAGTTCGTCTCTAAGGCTAGCAAGGACTCGCCAGTTCCTTACTTGCAACCTCAGCCTACCATCGTCAATATTGTCAATTAGGCGTTTTGTTGGTCGACCCCCGCTTCTTGTGGAGCGTGATATGTATGCCAACACAAGTTTTTGTGCTCTGTTCGTGTCCATCCGTAGAACATGTCCTATTCATTTTAGCCTCTGGAATTTAATGAATTTGACACTTAGTAGAAAAATGCCATTTCTGAAGTGCCATTTCTAGCTAAAAAGTATTCTTTTATCCTTTTTATAAGTTTTAATTAATTTTTATTTTTAGATTTCTTTAAAAATCTGCAAGTTTGAAAACCTCAAAAAGAAGTTCTGTGTTCGTAAGCAACCGATAGCCATCGTCAAACTGCGTCGGTAAATAAGGAAACTATGTTTCAAAAAGTGTTGGATGAAAGCACTTTATTGGACTCCCCAGCATTGCTTTGGTAAGCAATTGGAGCCTGCTCTTGGTCGTAGCTGTGTAGCTGTGTAACGGTCATCATGCAACATCATGCAAATGATTTCGTTTAAAAACCATTGCATACTTTCAGGCTTTCGCTTTAAATGCTGCTACAAAGTCAAAAAAGCTTTCGCGACGAGATTTGAAGCTTAGCTTTTTTGTTTTACTCCCATTTATTTAAGTTATTCTCATGTCTTGACGCTTTAATTAAGTTTGTCGTTTGGCCAAAACGGCAGGAAACAAATGTTAAGCATACGCCCCGTTTTGGGCACTGAACGTTTTGAACATAACCAAAACGGCTCTTAACTTGTATAACTTACAGGCAATTAATGTTGCTGCCAAAGAATAAAAATATGCAAACAATTTTTTGTTACGTGTTGACGGCATTTACTTTGACCAAGTACTGAAAGTGATTAATCTGCCTATTTGGTTGTATTTTGGAAAAATTGTATATATAGTCGTCGCTGACAAATCTAGTTAGAATAATAATTAATGCGGCACCCGCTGAGCTTGTACATAGGCTGTCGGCAGCTTTTGCGGCTTAATTAGCAACTCTGTGGCCAATACGATTAGTGACGCCTTGACTAGCCAAGTCAAGTTAATTGCATTACAATCAAATCAACACCATTAAAAATCATGTTGCAGTTGGAGAAATAAATGCAAAGTTGCTTAAATTTTCGCATATAGTTAAGTTAATTAGTTGGACAATTGTAAGTACACCGGTTTTGCGTTTTGCGTTTATTCAGTTAAGGATTTGATCTCCATTGGGGCGTTACATATAATGGCTTATTAAATTTAATGACTGAATTACACACAAAAACTCACAGCGCTACTTTTTGTCGCCAAAGCGATTTCCAAAGCAGTAGTTAGTCTGATTTTTTCTTCTCATAGTTTTTCTCTAATTTTTTCGCTTTGCTGTGCTAACAACTTCCTCGATTACAGAATATTTAAGTCGTTTTGTCACAAATCGAGTTTTCTGCTTGCGACTGAGTTCACAAAAATTTTATGTTCGCTTGGGCACAGTCTATCATTAAGTCTAATTGACTTTTTATAGTCGCTTGTCGTTTGTTCTTATTTTCGTTTGTGTTTGTCTTAGAGAGATCTTAGCAGCAGGTGTTGCTACAATGCAGCCAATTTCGATCGTTATATTTATTGCCTTGCCTTCGGTACTTATTATTTCAAGTTCAGGGTGAGTAACCACAAGTCGATTTTACAAAACTCTCAATAGAACAATATAGTACAGCTGGATATTTTATATATATTTTATTAAGTGTGGCTGGCAACAACAAAAAGTAAAAGTTAATACTCGATATATAATGAATCAACTTATTACGCGTTTTTATGTCGACTGTAGACGATATACGAGCTATAAAAAGAGTTTGACTAGAAAGGCCTGATACAGAAAAACTTGATTCTCAATTCAATTAAATTGCAATTATTGTCAACGGATTTTAATTTTTTTTTGTTTTACTTTGGTTGCTGTTGTTGTTGTTGTTGTTGCCAACTAGAACACTTTGATCATAAATCTTTTGTTCTGTTTGCTTAAATGAAAAATGTATGAAATTAATTTGCATACAATTTGGCAAGAGACAAGAAGCAAAAAAGTACAATAAACTTTCTTTGTGCATACGAAATTTTGAATACTCTTTAAGCTGCAAAGAAATTACTTTAAATTTGTTTGTTAAAATTGATTCATATAGAAATGGGGACTCATAGTGGAATTTAACCCTTTAAGCACCTTATAAGTATTAAAAGAAATAAATCAGTTTATTCCCCTTGACTATGCTTATCTCATCAAAGGCGAAGCATGTAGATATCTCAATTAATAACTTTTGGAAGAAAAGAGGGATCTACAGATTATAGCCGAATCCGAACGGCTGTGCCATTAACTAATAGAGATTTTATTTATTTAAATAGCGTTTATTTCTTTGGTAACTGTGCCACTGGTAGAAAAATGCACTAGTGCTGCTGGGTGGAACCGAATCAACGATCCTCCGCTTTAGAGGCTAGTGCGCTACCACTACGCTATCCAGGCACACCTCTTAGTTTACTTTCTTGAAAAAAGTATATTTAATTAAGTTTACTATTCTAAAAATTGCTAAAAAGCTCTGAGATTCTGACGCAATCGGTTCACTCCAAAAGTACGCTGCCAATAGGATGGTAAGAGTACATAAATCTCAGTCATTTGAAATTTTTTTTTAAGTAAACGAATACACGATAAATTGTTAAGCGATATTGAACAAAACTACAACAGTTGTCAGAATTCATAATTAATTTAAAGTTATTATTTTCAGTATATTATGAAATGGGCTTTTTCAATTAAAGGTAATAACTTAAAATACAAACAGAAGTAATATAATGTAATATATGTACGAAAGTGGGCCTTCGCGTTTCAGCACTGTGAAACCCCATGGGTCTTTAGTGCCCCCTTTCTACTAGTTCAGCTTCAGTTCAGACCAGTCTGCGAGATATGCATCAGCTTCTTTTGACTGAGAATATAGTTGCCTAACAACTTTGCTCTGCTTCGTGCCAGTATTGTGCAGTTGGTGATTAGGTGCTCCTTTGCCGCGGTATCATCCTCACAGAATCTAGATGTTTAGTTACAGACAAGACCCATTTTGTGTAAGTGGTCGTTGCAGGGAAAATGGTCTGTCAACGCTTCACAAAGTGACCTAAGCTGTGTTCTATTTAAGCATAGACCGTCCTTGGTTCAAGGATTACAATTCTTTTTGAGTGTCTGAGACCCTCCAGATTGTTCCAGTGCCTAGCTTTTTTGTCTTCTATCCATTTTGGGATGTTTGTGTCAGTGTTTTTATTGGAATAACCAAACATCGGACTTGAGCTTACAAACAGAACTTGCGCCGCTGACTTGGCCTTTACATCCGCAGCGTCATACTGAGTGAACTTTATTCCCTGACACCCATACCAGACAGACCCTGTTGTTGGTTACCAGTTCATTAAGCTCACAGTGGCATTCATATATGAAGTTTGAATTGTAGCTAGAGCCAACTGCCTGCTATGCAGTCTGTCGCCTCTAAGATGGCGAGTAGCTCCGCCTGAAAAACGGTGCATTCAACATCAAGCCAGAGAGAGAGAGAGAGATATGTGTGCGAGGACCCACTATGCCTGCTCCTACCCCCCAATGCTGTTTTGTACAGGGTTATGGCCGCATATTCAAGAAGTTGAGAGCTTTCTAAGTCTTCTATTTATAATTTTTTATTTATCTATTTTATTTTTTAAATCAAAATTTATATTCTGAAATAATATTGTATTTTATTCATAAAACTCACTTATTATCATCGCTCCAAAGGCAGAGCATAGGGTGATTTTCCTAGGTAAATAGCGTGTATTTTCAGTCATATTAACTATTAGGCAATTGATTAATTAAATTATAATTAAATTTTTATATAATTATGTATACACAATGGAACAAAAAGTAAATTTTTCAGGACACTAAGCCGAAAAAATAATGACTCAATATTGATTTAAAATAATTTAAATATCTAAATTGAGTAAAGATTACAAAAAATATAAAATGTTAGTATTTTTTTGTAAAATTATGAAGACGGTGCTTTCTAGCGTGTACTTAATGGGTTGCACCAAATCTTTAATAGACCCTGCGTTAGAGTATTATTAATGCTGCAAGGTGTTTCTTGCTATAATTTACGAGGTTTAGAAAGAGGCGTGTTTGCTTTATTTGTAGCTGTTGTTGTTTCTAGTAGCCAAATTGCACTAAGTTGGCTAACAAATTGTAGTACATAGTTATTTCTGCCATTGTGTGTGTGCGTGCATGTGCTTGTGCGTGAGAGTAAACTACTTAATTATGATACAATTTGCACTTTAAATAAAATATATAAAAAAAACATATACTGCAAAATAAATTAAGAAACATAAATACTAGCAAACTCAATGAAGCTGTCAAATAAATTCGTGTCTTTTCGTTTGAATAGCTGAAAGTCAAATTGAAATGTATCTGATGATATACAGATAATTGCAAGGCAGCTCAGCAGCCAACAGCAACAACAACAATAACAACAATGAAGTGTAACTATTGTAGTTAGCTTTAGTTACGTGCCTTGAGTCATTCCATGTCATTATTCTGCAGAGATTGCGCAACCTTTTGTTGGCCAAAAAAAACAACGTATTGGTCAAAAGAATTACTTTGCTGTTAGTGACAAGATGTAGGTAGGTGCGGCAAGGGGTGCGTTGGCCATATTACATTGACAGATTGTCTTAAAAGAGAGTCAGGCATTTATGCTATTGATGCAGCTGGCACTTTGTTTGTTAAAAGACATTGTTGCCGTATGTAGACGTCCTTTTTGTCTTTATTACAAATATCTATTTTGGAACATAATTTTTTTTTATTAAATTAAACATTGTAGTTTAAATAATAAACTTTTCTCGTGTCAAGTGTGGCTCAGAGTCTGCCTCATGGCTGGCCAACTGTTGCTATTCAGATGCAAACTGTGGGTGTCTATATATATTTTAATATATACATAATATTCGCTGTTGGAACTGCCACACCACTTTGTTACGTTCCTATCAATTTGGGCGGAAAAATTTATTTTCTATTGTTTTATGTAAAATAGCGCCTATGCTGTGCCACTAGATGACATCTCTGTACAGCCATTAGTTGTCGCCAGTATATTCACTAGATGGCGCCAGTATGTAAAATAAATATAACCAGCAGAAATAAATACGTTACAAAAATCTATGCAACTTCAGGATACTATCTTGACAGTAAAGAGCAAGTTTTTGTTTCGAAGTAAGGTAAGTTTAATAATTCTATGCTCAAAAACTTAAGGGTGCTATAGAAGCAGTTCAAGCAGTACCAAAGTTCACGCGCCATGCTGTTTGTGATTCAAGTACGAGGGTTACCTTTTATATTTCGGGATGGGCAACCTTAGTGTTGCAATCTGCAATCGACAGCTCTATAATTCGGTTTGGCATTTTTAGGTTTATACGTACTCAGAGCGTTTTGACATATGAGCGCTATTTGTGTTGTTTACATTAACTTAAAAAATTTATCCAGAATCTATCTGAACATTTTCGTGCGATTATTTTTTACAACTTTCGATGTGGATTACCTCAACAAAAGTGCATGGATGAACTTAAATCATTTTTTGGCAATGTAGCTCTATCAAGAATCAGTGTTTATCGATGGTATAACGAATTCAACCGAAGTCGTAGTTCACTGCAAGATGCATTTCGTGCAGGTCGTCTAAAATCAGTTGTTATTCCGGAAAACATTGATGCTGTGTCCTAACGTGAGATTGAGACTATCTTAGGCAGCAGTGAAACCAGCATGCATTTAATATTACATGAACATATTTCACAAAATTTGTTCGCGTTGGAACACACACAATTTACACAATTTTACAAACAAAATAGTCGAAAGAAATGCTCAAGAAATACGAACGCGGTGCTTCACGTCAATGACAGCGTGCCAGGTGATGAATCATGGATTTACGCGTATGAGCCCGTAGGTAAACAGCAATCGACTGCATGGGTGCTTCAAGAAGAGCCAAATCCAAGAAAAGTTGTTCGCGACTAAACACTTCATTTTTTCGGAAAAACTGGACATATCGCAACCGACCCGATTTGGTACACAACCAAATGTATCACTCTTCACCACGAAAATGCGAGCTCTCACACATCGGCTCAAAAAACTACATTTTTAAACACTCAAAACATTGATTTGATGATTCATCCGCCATATACTCCTGACTTGGCACAGAATGGCTTCTTTTTATTAACAAATAAAATGAGAAGTCAAGGTTTTTCGACACCTATAGAAGCGATTGACTGCATGTTTTGGAGATTCCTCAATCAGAGTGGCAAAAGTGCTTCGACAATTGGTTCAAAAATAATAAACCGATTTTTAATTATTTTTTGTTCTTTAATTTGTTCTACAAATTTTGCCTGCATGTTATATTAATACAGTACAAAATAAAGAAAAGAATAATTTAATTTTGAAAGTACCCAAACGACAATTTTAATAAAAATGAAAGCCACTTGCAAATTGACTACATAAATCCAAGTCAAGACTATAAAAAAAAATATATATATATATACTTAATTAATGGGTAACAAATTTAAAGGTTATGATTCAATTTGATTACGTTTTGCATAATTATTACTTTGGTGACGATGACGCGACACAAAGTGGTCTCCACAGCAGGCGGTGACCCCCACAACAGCTGTTTAATTGCCAAGTGCACCACATCATGTGCTGCCATGTGCTTGCTCTTGTTTATTTTCGTAATGATTGTTGTAGATACTTGGATGCGGTCAAGGTCGTATACGTTGTATTGTGTCACAATGTCGTGTATATATTAAGTCGCAAGTACATGCCAAATGCAATAATCACACACAAACAAGAAGACAAAGTGTAACAATAACAAATCTTGGTATATGAGTACATATATTTCTTTTTTAGTTTGTAATAATTAACGTAAGTCGTATACCTTCAAGCGTCTAAGACCGACCCATAACAAAGGCAGTAACTCTGATATTAAAGCTATACGAGACTATGACGAATCATAAAAAATAACAACTAAGTTACAACTTGTTGTGTAAAACTAGTATATAAGCCTGCAAAAGTTTTGATTAATTAAATTAAAGAACTCAACATTAAATTTAAGATCTCGCTGTCTTGATCTCGTAGTAATTGTGCCTCTTTTTCTCACAACAATTATTTGGCATAACCTTCAATTAGATAAACTCAAAAATGGTTGAAATATAAGTGGATAAACCAGAGTAAGAAAATGCAGACATAATTGTATGCTCGGAAACTTATAAACGTATTTAATCCCGTAAGACATTTTTTAAGCAAAACAAACAGAACTGTTTGAAAAATTAGAAGCCATATTTTCTTAAACAAAGTAGTTTTCCTGTGCTTTGATAACGAAATTTGTTTGCTTAAGAAGAATTATGTTGGGTGGTTTCAATGGTAGATTTTCTTATCGATAAGCCAAATCGGCCATAATGGCAGAAATCTAATTTTTGGTTATATTCAATGCTGTTATTAATTTTAAATGTTTCAAAATACGATTTCTATTGCAAATTAGTTAATTTCTACGGCAGAATTGAATCACTTCTTTGAACATGTGCGAGGTACGGTATTAGCTTTATTGATTTTCAAAATATTCCCCATTAAGACCTATATTTTTGTATTTTTGCAACGCTAATTGAGATATTCCAAAAACATGCATTCTGAACGCACCAACCGCTTCTTCAGGTTTCGAAAAAAGGTTGACCTCTCATTTTATTTTTCACATACAGGAATAAAAAGAAATTCCGAAACAAAACAACTCCTTCGTGCGCGAACAACTGTTTGTTGGATTTGTCACTTCTTGAAACACGCATACAGTAGATTGCAGTTTTTGTGCTTCGAAGCACCGCGTTCGTATTTTTTGAGCATTTCTTTCGACCAATTGACGCGAGCTTTTTAGAGCGATTTACAAATTGTGTGGGATTCAACGTGAAAAAATTGTTGACAGTCAAATGTTCATGCAATATAAAATAAACGCCGATCCCACTGTCTAAGGTAGTCTCAATCTCACAGTTGGTCACATGGTCTGCATCAATGGTTTTTGGAACAACAACTAATTTTGGCAGGCCTCCACGAAGTTCGTGTTGCAGTGAACTACGGCCTCGGTTGAATTCACCATACCATCGATAAATACTACACTTGATCGATTGCAACACTAGGGTTGCCCATTCCGAAATATAAAAGGCAACCCTAATGTCATGTGTTAGAAGCATATATAATTTAAACGCTTAATACTTGAATTTCTTTAGTTTTTTCTATATACTTGAAAGTCAGTACTTACAAGAGAATTATAAATCCTTGTAAGCAAAACCAAATTAGTGGGTTTCGCTACCTACATGCTTGGCAACCCAGCTTACTGCATAGGCTTTACATTCGAAACATTTTCTTCACAAAAAATAAAAAAAATTAAAAAGGTACTAAAGTGTCATCTGATGATGTTCAAAATAAGAATATATATCCATAATGTCTGCCTCTACCCCCAGAAAAGAGGCCGCATACAAACTTAGTTATAAGAGCAATAAAGTTTATGTGCCTAGGCACTGCATAGTTCACTTTTAAGAGCGAAAATGGTTAACATTGCCACACAGTTTTCAAATCGTCTAAAAACCCAAAACGTTTCTTCAGCAGCATTTAATCTAAACCACCCTAATGTGCATAATCCATTTTTCAACACTCACAAAAAGCAAGTTCTGACACACAAGGCACTAACCATAATTGATAAATTGATCCGCACAACTGTAACTCAAATGAAATGTCAAATTTCGTAACATTGCCATTAGTAGCGAAAATTTTCTAAACAATCCATAAATTATATATTGAAGTCTTTTAATTTCATAGTTTCAATGATTTGTGGCGTTCAAATTGTGGTCAGGTTTGGATTTTTCCAGCTTTTTGTGGGCGTTGTATTGCCTAATACCAAATAAAATCAATGTGCAATTCGTTTGACGAAGCCATTAAAATGCAATTACAGCTACAACCAAGCCAAAAACAAAACACAAACAATATGAACAGGTGGGTGGGTGGTTGGTGGGGGCTCGCATGACTATCATATGAGAATTTGCATAATTTATGCCAATATTTGACCACTGTCAAGCTCTAACACCTCTCAATCGTTTGATCGATTGTGGCCTGTCCACACGAATGCTTGCAAGATATCCTGTTTTATATCAATCAGCTGTCGTCTGTGTGTAGTCGCGTGTGCGTTTCTACGAAGTTTTCAATATTTAAAGTTTCGAAGTTATCTTTTTGTGTAAAACTGGAATTTGCATATCACGTCTGTGCCTGTGAATTGAGTAGTGACTTTCAGTGTGACAAATGCAAATTGAAGCCATAGGCCATATTGGTACAGGCCAGCTCAAGACTATAGTGACCGTCTGTCTTAGTGAAGGGATTTGTATTGATATGCAGATTTGAATTTTTTGTTAGCACCAACAAAAATCACATATATCAGGGTCATAAGACTATATTATAACTAACGACTTATGTTCGTTTTTAGTAGTTTATGAGCAGGGGGTATGATTTTATGACTCTACTTTGTACAGCTGCTTGTTTATAGTCCAGTTCCCAGACAAGCTCTTCGCTGTGGTTCTATAATCTTTGGCGCATTGATAATACTGACAAGATTTTCCGATATGCCGCGTTTCCATTAGTCAACATTTTGCAAAAATTTGATTTGTATTTTGATAGCGTGGCGAGCATGAAATTAAAAATGGCCATAAAAAACGCTTGGCAGGCCATTAAACTGCTTGCTTATTGCTGCAATATTTTGCTAATATATTTTTTATTTTTTTTTTATATTTTTTTCACTTTTATGCCGTTTATTGCAATTGATTTTTGTTAAAGCGAAAAAAAATTACGCATACGCCATGTGCGATAAGAGATCTGTTAAAAACTACTGTGGAGCTAGCAGCAGCTGCTTGATTCATTTTTAGTTTGCACTCTGCATTGGCTTCCAAATTTGTTGTCGTTTCTGAAAATGTGGCGATTTTTTATGCACTATGCCAAGTACACTGCCAAAAATATATTTGTACATAAGTAGAGGCAAATTTGTACTTAAGTTAAAGCTGACCCTATGATGGACATTGAAAAGAAAGTCAATTAATTTTGTAGGATTTAGATTGAAAAAAAATCTATATATAAAATTTAGTACACAATATATGCCAATGTATGACTTAAGTTAAAAAAAAAAAAAACAACCATTAGCGTCATAACCAATTTGCCATTCACAGCGATTCAATAGAGCTAATCAACTTTACACTTCATTGGCAGCATTAAAACAAATAAATCAAGCAATTGCCTATTATCTATTTAATATATAAAGTTTTTTTTTCGTCATGACATTTATATTTTTTTATTTCGGAGCACACGGATTTATATGTAAGAGAGTCAAACATGGCTAGAAAGAAGTGGAACGTAGTCGTTTGCAGGTTTTAAAATCGAATGAAAAGAAATACGAATTAAATAAAATCGTACATTATATTAAAAAAGAAAAATTGTATGAATCAGACAAACGAAAAGTAGCCGGGCAATATTATTATTTAACTAAAGAAGAGAAAAAGCAAAATTTAATGCTTTGTCTAAAGCGGGATGACAAAAATATGTGAATCCCTGTGAGATTGGCCTTTGCCATGACTATCAACAAATCGCTGAGACAAAGTTTCGAAAAAGTAGAATTAATAGTCAGAGACCAGCAGGCAATATTCAAAAATATTGTATTTCAGGAAGCTCTGAAATGAACCTCCGAAAGTTACCTATATTTTATTTATGTATTTCCTTACATATTGCAAATACTCCGAAAAACACTAAAATATGGAAAAATGTATGGAATAAATTGCAAATATATGGAACATATTCAAGTGCACCAAATACCTTAAGTTATTGTAAATCTATTCTCTAAGTGTATTTTTAAAGTACTTCTTGCCTAAAGTTTTTATTTTTTGAATTTTCCACACCTACAGATTGCCTGTAATAAGCTGTCACTGTCAGCGCGAAATGTGATTGATAATCACGCGTGTGCGTGAGTATTCCGTGAATATATGCGCCTGTGCGATATGTTTAATGATAAGTACACGAAAGACATAGCAAGTTTTAGAAAGGAACTGATGGTGTCTTTAATGTAACCACTTGGAACCAATTGAGAGTGCGCAGTCAGTTCACAGCTGTCATAATTATGACCAAGTTGGCTACTCGAGCTGCTCATTTGACCCTACACACCCAGCAAAGTGAGGCCAAGTTAATTGTTTGTTAACTAAACCGCAAATTACAATCGTGTAATTAAGATGGCTTAGCATTTGGTTAGCTATTTAAAGTTATACGCCAAGAAAACTAATAAAATTCATGGAAACTGTTTGAAAAGGCATTTAAATAACACAATAAGAGCAAGATTTTAAATTTGAAATACATTTTAATACTCATTTGTAAAATTATGCCTAGACTAAAAGATGCCAGAAGACAAACCATTAAGAGATTATAAAATATTATACGATATGCTTACTAGTATTAGTATGCTTTTAGATAAAGTTTCACGAACTGCAATAAAATACTTTGAAGACTTTATGCCTAAATGAAAATTACTGCTTATTTGGTAGACTTCAAATTACACTAGCTTAGCATGTCTAGAAAAGAGAATTGTATAACGTTGAGGATTTGGTTGTTGCAAACTATAAGTTGCACTTGCTGTGTAGCTACATATTTCAAAAATATTAGGTAATGAAATTTATGTAGTTTGAAAGTACCGGGAATTTCAAATTTACAGGATTGGCATTCCGATAGGGAAAACTCTTTTTATTTTTAGGTTGGCAAACTGTCTTTGACATCCATGTAAAATTGCCTGTCAATTCTCAATTCCTTAATTAGTTGAGCTTGTGTTTTGTAAACAACCAAAAGTGAACTTTTCGATGCTTACAAAATCTCTTAAATCATTCAACAACATCATTTTATCAAAGTTTGTGTTCGGATTGAAATTTCTGGAGCAGAATCGTTGAGAATGTTGCAGAAGGTAATTGGCCAACTGGTTTTATAAAAAACAAGTTCAGAGGGCCGAGAAAGTGTTGAAGACGCAGACCGGCCTGGTCGACCATCCACGTCAACTGATGAGCAACATGTCAACGAAATCAAGAAATTAGTGCTCGAATATCGTCGATTGAGTGTGAGATATATTACTGATCTTGTTGGAATATCAGAAGGAGTAGTTAAAATCATTTTAAAAAACCATTTGGGTCTACGAAAAGTCAAGTCCCATTTGGTGCCAGAAACACTCAATTTCATGAAAATAAATAGCGACGCATTGATGTGAAGAAAACCCAACTGCATCCGTTTAGATTTTGCGTATTTCAAGGAACATGCATTGCCCACCACACTAATTATTCTTACGGAGATTAATTATTCGCCCTTATTGAATATAACGCAAAATAATGTGAATTTTCTTCTAGCGACATTTTAACACTCAAAGTTAATATAACCCTTAAATTTAGCGTAACACTTTAAAGCAAAGCTGAAAAATGCGTTTCTCACATACACTTACTTGCTGCCACGAAGTAGTACGAGAAAAAAGATTGCTTTTGATTTCCGCCAAATGCCGACCAACATTTAAAGTTAATCTGCGCTCCATTAGATCTACAACGCTGACAATTCCACTTCTTGAATGGATTAACAATAGAATTCATGCAGCAGCCGTAATATGAGCTAATTGAAGTTATCGCAGTTTCCAGATTGAATGAAAACAAAGCGTTTTCTGCGCGAAAAACTTGGTTAGCTGCCTCGTGGGGCGGGAAAATTTGCAGCGCGTGACTGATTTCTTGTTGTCGTGGTAGTTGCCACAATGTGGCACTGTGCTTTGAGAGATCTCGCGCTGAGTATTCTCAAAGCTTGTATTTGTTGTTGTCGTGGCTTGTACCGGAGCTTAAGATTGAGACTATATGACGATGACTGAAGTCTCAGACAGGGCGTTCACGCTTTTGATTCGCTGCTGCTAAC
The DNA here is from genome assembly GCA_035046065.1 of Chymomyza procnemis. Lineage (NCBI taxonomy): Eukaryota > Metazoa > Arthropoda > Insecta > Diptera > Drosophilidae > Chymomyza > Chymomyza procnemis. The sequence goes on along the minus strand of JAWNOJ010000013.1, from coordinate 3,526,511 downwards.
TCGCTCGCAAAAAAATTGAATAAAAAAAAAAAACATTGCCGCTCGTTACTGTCTGTAGTTGTTGTTGTTGGTTTCCGTAGAATATTTCTCAAGTTTTGTTTTTGGTATAAATATGCCCAGCCAGTTGGCTATACAAACATAACACAATCAACTCTTCTACGCTGCATTACCAGCCCCACTCGAAACTAAATCCAACAAAATGTTCAAGCTGGTAAGGATACAAAAAGTTATCGATAAGCAGTCAAAACAAAAGACATAAGCAACGAACTTTGTGTAAATCGTATTGTTTGTTATCTCCTTGCAGTTCGCTGTCCTATCTGCGCTCTGCGCCGTTGCCAACGCTGGTCTGATTGCGCCCTATAGCCATGGCTATGGATTGGGTTATGGTGCTGCCATTGCGCCTGCCTATCATGCCTCTACCTATCATGCACCAGCTGTCTACTCGCATGCTCCCATCATTAAGAGCTACGCTGCACCAGTTATTGCCGCGCCCATTGTCAAGACCATTGCGCATCCAGTAGCCACTTCGTATGCCAACACCTATAAGGTAGCCACCAAGGCCTATCCCGTGGTGCATGCTGCACCTGTAGTGCACGCCGCACCTTTGGTACATGCTGCGCCTGCTCTGCATACCACCTCCACCTATCATGGTCTGGGATCTTATGGCTATGGCGGTTATGGCTTGGGCTATGCTGGCTATGGACATGGTTATGGACATGGTTATTTGCACTAAGCGTTAGCCGTTTGGCATATAGATGTGTATATCGTTGACAACAACTGGCACAGTTAAGGGATTCAAGCAAGGGCAACTACAACAACAAAACTCATTTTGGTCATATATTGGACTTTCTTGTGCAATATATCTGAGAGATTGTGTGAGATTGTTTATCTTATTTAAATATTTTTTTTGCGGAACGTTTGACATTTTGCTGCCGCCAAAATGCTGCGCTCATACAGTCAAGAATTCGAGTTGTGTACGAAATTCAATTGAAATAGAGTCAGAGTTATGAGAAATAATTGTAGAGAGAGTGTGAGTAAATAGTTTCATTTTCTGTAAATATCTGTAAATTAATTTCGATTTAAGTACAACGCGTGTGGTTTCAACTTTTGTAAATAAACAATAAAAACTAAACAAAAAAAATATGTTTTTTTTATTTAAAAATAAGAAAGGAAAACGGTTGCTTCAAATTGGTTCAGTGACTACCCAGTTGGCTAATTATTATAAATTGCTGATTAAAATCTGCTAATTACTTAGTAATGATTGGTTTGCAGTATAATTAAAAAGTTTGTAATCTTTAAAACTTGATTTAATTAGTATTCCAAAAGTGCGTTGACCTAACAAAAACTATATGAAACTGCTTGTAATTACCTAAAAAATCCATAATAAAAATATTATTTAAGCTTTAATTGGAGCATTTAAGTTACGAGTCAAAACAACATTGGTAAAAAAATAATTTTGGATTTCTAGGTAGCCGAAATTAAATGTCATAAGCGGGAAGTGGATTTTCTTAGAGAGAATCTAGAATTTAAGCAGTAGAAAATAAGTTTTATCGGGGCTTTCAGAGAAAATAATGTTAAATATCTGAATAATTTTTTTCCTTAATTTTCAAAACTATTTCTTATTTTACTAAAAGTAAGCATGGAATCAAAAAATCGGCTTTACTTAGATTTCGAGAAGCCAAGCAAACAAGAGCCTGAAAATTCGTCAGAGTCGATGATTTGTTTGCGACTTTTCTAACTTAATTTGATATTCTTATACATTTTAAATATATTAATATTAATTATTATATTAAAAACAAAATAAAATATGCCTTTTTAAAGTCTAGTACAACGAACTTATGCCCAATAAAAAAATATTTAAATAAGGTCAATAAATTATAATAATTTAAACATTCTCAGATTTGATGAACAAAAATTAAATTAAGTTCGTTTAATAAAAACTTCTTAAATTGCAAATATCTTAAAATTAAAATTCATATATTATATCATATGCCACCATCAAAAACTCATTTTCCCACTTTATATTTAGCCATCTTTCAAGCTTTCTACGTCTACATGGAAGAGTTACTTAATATTGTCCCATTTTTATGGGTGTTTGGGCCAAAATGCACCGATTAGATTTTAAACGGTATAGCAGCTTAAAGACTTTGTGGAAATAAAGTCAATTTGGAAAAATCAAATGTATCGATAAGACTTCAATAAACAGTACTCAACTAAAGAATAGTTCACCAAAATGAAATTTATTCACATTTTGCTATAACATATTTCTACACTTTTTTGATTTAATTATGCAAATAACACTTCTTTTGTTAACATTTCGTAACGTCTTGAAAATGGCAATATTTTCGCAATAGTTTGCTAGGCTTTGCTAACTTGAATAAATACTTTTTTGTACTCTCTGCCGCACTTATTTATCGATATCGATATATATACATACATCCAAATATATTATAGTTTATTGCAATTGATATATAATGCGAAGTTGGCCTAAATACAATAAATAGCACAATACAAGGCAATTAAGTTCTATATATACAAATTTAAAACCAGGGCCGGTTCAATGTGCGTGAGAACTGAGCTGCGGTCTGGGCGCCAATTTCTTGAGGCATAAAAAATGTGCATGTTTTGGCGGATATACAGGCACACTCTTAGTCTCGTTATCGCAAATACAGCAGGAATTATAAATGATTACTTATATAAAATAAATTAAGTGGAAATCGATTTAGCTAATAAATTAGACTAAAGTGAATTGATTTAAAAAGTAAAAAAATAACTGACTTAGTGAGCTAAAATCGAACCTGCTTTAGACATTTCTGTAAAATGTTTAAAAATGTGGAACTCTAAGCTTTCAACGTACTAAGCCGATGTTAATGAAATCTTTCTTCCCGGAATAAATTTTCATTTTTTTATATTATTACATTTGATTTTGTTTTTTTTTTATTTTCTGATGTTATGCCAATACCAATAAGGCAGCAATTCAACTAGCCATCTCATTTAATATGCACATTTCTAAGCGCAGAAATTTTTATGGCATTAAAAGCATGCAACATTTTGCTGCAACGTAAAAGTACGCTTAGGTAATAGTATGGAATGCAAAATCTAAAACGAACCTCATAAATTTCATTCAATTCAATTGCAAAATGATGAAATTTTCACTAAATGTTTATTTCATGGCATTGGCCATTGGTCAAAACGAAAGACTTAAACGACAAACGCGTGTGCCGCCAACTTGTGGCAACTTGCAGCGCTGTTGAAGCGTCGAAAGTGCGTCAATAACAAGCATAACAACAACAACAACACAAACAACTTTAACTACAAAATGCATTTGATATATGATTTAATTTTTCATTTTTTTACGTTTTTTTCTTTTTTATTAATTTTGCTGCCACTAAATGCTTTGCCATGTTTCGCAAAATAAAAATAAAAAAAAATTGGACCAAATCAAAATGACTGTCAAACTTTTAAATATGCCATTTAATTTGTTTTGGCCAGCTTGCAGCAAAATTACTCTGAGATAATTTTTATTTCAATTAAATACATTTTTTTAAATTGCTCAAGCGAGTGCGTGTTTGGGTTTATTGAATTTGATTTAATAACGATTAAAGTAACAAGCTGAGATTTATTTAATAAATAATAATTATTATTTAATAATAATTTTGAGCGGGAATTATAAGCCATCAATTCTTATATATTGTACAATTGTTTGCGTTAGTACGACAACAATAGCACAGAACGACCTTGACAGCTGTAATTGTTAACAAGTCTTACCAGAAATACGTAAAAAAAATTGGCAGTGGGCCATGTCAAGCATAAATTATGCAAAATCCACATAAATTATATTATTACAAAGCTTACAATGCTTAAGCTGGCTATAGTAGAATACGTCTATATCTGTACATTTGTACATAAATATATATTGGTACCGTTAGCAAGCCAAGCGCGCCCAGCGCCAGTGTGACCTTCAGTCAATAGAATCAGAGACAATATACTAAAAAAAAATAACAATAATACAAAAAATACTTACAAATAAAAATACAAGAAATAAGCAATAACTTTTGTGGGCCGCAAAAATATTGTCGCTTCCTACTATCTGCTATTATTATAGCAAAGCTTTTCGCATTGAATATTCATTGAAGCGCAACTAAACAATGCAATAACAAATGTTCACTTGTCTTCAGCTGCATTCGATAGATACAGAGGGTGCAAGCGGTGCATACACTCATGACACACTTCTCAATCTTGTTCCCACACTGACTAGAGCAATGCCAAACAGGTAATCATACAGTATAAAATCTATAGAGTGAAAATTTCTCTCTTTTTGGAATGTTAAGCGTCGAAAAGTGTATGCGTGGAAAACTTTTGAGTTTCTGTTGCTGCTGTCTTGTCGACTTCTAGCAATGAATTTAGCATATACCATGATTTTTGTGCACTTTTCTGGCAAGTTGTCATACATAACTGACAGGTGGTCACACTTTTTTGGCCTATGGGCACACTTTCCGGGCAGATTATCACGCTTTACTGTCAGGTAAACTTTTCTCCCAATTACATTTCGGGCACTGAAAATAAAGTATTTTATGAAAAGCTATCTTCAGTAAATGTGCCTTGATTAAAAGTTAAATACAAATCATTACATATTTTATATCTCAATAATTTCTTATGCATTAAGATTGTATTGCCGCGCAGACGTCAAGCATGAACTCAGCTGTTATTTAACAGCGGAGAGAATAATCCACTCTATATGTTTCTTACTCAATGCTCAATATTTGATTTAAATTAGCAGCCTAAAAGTTGGTTATTACTTTTTATACTCTTATTCCCAACTCAGTGTTTCTTATGAACTAAACAATCACCAAGACGTTTTCAACAAAGCAAAGCTTGGGGTGCGGCTTAATTGATGATTACAAAGACGCATTGCAGGCAGCTGAGTCCTGCAAAACAGCGAAGAACTGAAGACTCTAGCTACTTAACAAATTGTAATAAGCTATTGGATACCCAGATAGCAAGGCTATCTGGCAAGAATGCTCTGTGTCACAGCCATAATATCCGTAGTATTTTTATTTCTCATAAGTCACAATATAGAGATGCTATAATTCCCGAATAACGCTCACACGCGGTAACCCAATCGATAATTTTCTTACCATAAAATTAATAATCGTAATAGTTTCATCGTAATCATTTCATGCTAACAATCGACCATCTAGTTATAAGCTCTTTAATTGCTGATTATAAAAAAACACTAGATAGAGGAATGGTTATGATGATGATGATGATGAATATACAACTACGAATTACCCGCTCTTGCCGCCTGGGTCTTTGGTTGCTGCACTGTTATAAATTTATGAAGCTCGTAAAACTAAATTGACACATATCAAGTACTGCTGAACACCTTATACTTGGTTATAATTGGTATATTAGCAATAATTACAATGAAATCTTAACTGGCAAAGTCAAATAAGTAGATGAGGATTTTAAGGTTCATAAAACAAGACAGTTAAATTAAAAGTTAGTGATATTTTATAAATCTATAAAAATTCTTGCCTTGTTACATAAACTGAAGCGTACAACTATACTACCACTTAAGTCAAGAGATTGGTTAAGGCATCCAGAAATCGACTAAGTTCACCTTGGCGCAGCTGCGCAATGGTGGGCTCAAAGAAATCCTGCAGCAACGTGGTTTTGCCTTTTTGAGCCGCTTGTTCGAAGGCTAGGCGGAAAAAGTTTTTAGACGAAACCTCGCGCAGCGGTGGTATACCTCCCAGCAGGTAACTGCTTTGTGCAGCATCCAATGGACATATGACAATTAGTGGCAGATTGGGCGCCTCACGTAAACGTGTTGTGGCCACATGAGCGTGTAGCAAAAATTTTCCCAGTAATGTCAAACCATAGGGATACGAAAAGAAGGCTTGTTCCTTCTGCAAAACATAAGTATAGAAAGAGCCAGTGTATCTCACTTGATGCGTCTCGAGGGCGCTCTGCACTTGTCTAAAAATGGCCGCATGTAGCAATTTGGCATTATCAAGCCCGAATTTGAGTATTTGCTCGTGCTCGCGCGACAGCGCATTCGAGGCTTCCATGAAGCAGTCCTCACGTGTCTTGTGATCTTCCTGACACTCCAGTATGGCCAGCAGGGCATAAACATAATCGGCGGCTACATAGCTTTTAAAGCCATAGCTTAGCACAAATGTACCATAAATAATATCGGGTATATCATATTTCTCCGCCAGCTTTTTAATATTGGGATAAAACTCTTTGCGTAGCGCCAAATCCATGGCGTTGTAAGATTGGCGCGCATGTGCCAGTGGCAGACCCATTTCAACCAGCAGCTCATTCATGCATTTCTGGCCGTGCAGCGTCCACAATTTAAACTTGCAGGCGGCATAACGAGAGTGGCTACAAAGAAAATCAATTGTAGTTGAGCGAAGCCTAAAACATACTTAAAAAGAAACCTACCGCATTGACTCTGTGACAGTCCAGTGACGATAAAGTACCAAATGCAAATCGTTCTCAAAGCTAATCTTACTGGCACTCACGGTATTTGGATCGTTCATCTTGTTCGTCAGACGCGAGACATGCGATTGTATGTTTGCCAGTTCCAGCGTGTAGGCATCGCTTTCAATTTTGCCGAACAATAGCTGCTCAGTTACGGCCACAATAGCCCACCAGAGCATATTGAAGTCATCCTTTGACAGCTTCCAGGCCAGTTCGAAAATAAGCAAAGCTGCGGAACGACTATAATAGCTAAACTCAGTGTAATCGAACATGATGCGATCACGCTTAAATTTCCATTGCTCTCTGGCACGGTGGCGCAGCAAGAGCTGTTCGTGCTGCTGCACAGAGCGAGTACTAGTGGAATCATCGCCAGCAACATTCATATTCTCATCGTCATCCTCGTCGTCATCAGTGCCTTGTTGTTTATCGAAATCATAGAATATATCCTCAAATGCTGGTATATTCTCCTCCAGCGCAGAATCACCCAAAATGCACACCTGACGATCGCTATAAATATTGCAAACATCCAGCGGGCGATGTGAGTCGCATATAAAGAATACAACATCTTCATGTGGCCGCAGCAACTCTACAATATCCACACCTCCGCCACAATTCAATAGCAACACATACTTGACATCACCCTGCTGATGTTGGCTATATGCACGTCGCAGCCCAGCAACATCCATGGCGGTCACTACAGTATACATTGTATAAGCATATCGAAACAGTAACTGTAGAATTTTGCTCGCACATATGGCATCTATATCATAGTTGACTATAATGAGTATTCTCTTGCCAATCAAGTGTGTGTAGAAATCGTTTTTGAGATCCTTTATAAACATTTTCACAAAAAATAACGACAAAAGTCTGCTTATTTGTAATTTGTCACTTTCCCATTTATCTGCACAAACGTATTGTTGGTTTCTGGTTTTTCAGTACAATAACATTAATAAATTTCGCCGCTTTTTTGTATTTTTTACGTTTCATTAAAAAAATGCGGGAAGCACAGCTGTTTCCAATTGTATATACTCACCGCTGTGAATGGCAATATTTTGCTAAACGTCAGGCGATCGTTGCGAATGGCAACAGCTAAAGTAAGTCTAATGCGGTTTTATGTTGAAAGGAGAACAGCCAAATGTGTCGCATTTTTGTAGAGCACCCTGAAAGCTTAAATTCTTTTTAAACTCATCATTGAAACAAGTAGTTTTTTTTTGCAACTAAAGTGAAGAAAGCTTTTCAACCACAAGAGCTATGCGATAATTTTAATTTTCTTACCTGCGCAATTTCGGCAAACTACAAACTATGACAACCCTATCAAAATATGAGCTTATCGATAATGTATCGAAGCGTTTACCGAAAATGTTAAGTCAACTTAATTTCTTATCAACGACGACCTGCAATGCATATTTAAACGCTCTTGAACTTTAGCTTGTCTATCTGCTGCATGCATTATTTATAGTGCAAAATTCTAATTAATATTTCATAGAAGCTGTTGGTGTTGCACAAACAAGTTGACTCGTTTCATTGCGCAATCAAACCACAGATAGTCCTTGAAAAGGGCAAGGAACTGCTGCCATGAACTAAACTTAACTAAGCTAAGCAGCTAAGTAAACAATTGACATGCAAGAAAAGCTCATCATCCACTTATGCGGAACAGTAAAGCTGATAATTTTTCATGATAATGACGTATCTTGTTGCTTTCGTTGATGATAAAATGCTAAGCTGCAGTTCACATAATCAACAAACCCCAACTTACGTTCGTCACACGTGTGTTCGCATCACATACACATATCTTCATTGCAATTCAACGCAATTAAAAGGACATTGAGTTTGCACTAAGCTCGTATGGGACACAATCATCGTCTAACAAATTTAACAAAACTTAATTAAAACGCAGGCAGAGCCAGAGGTCAACCGGGTGCATGCAGCCGTAAAACAAGCCACATGCTAAGCTGGCCGCAGGAAATTCACGTACCAAGTGGGAAGGCAGCTGTAAACTAACTTCCATCACTTGTATGGCCTTCATGAGAGCGTTGGCTTTGTATGCCACTCTTACACGCAACAACTTGGCAACCCTAAGTGTGCATTTTTCATCATAATTACAAGGGTGTTAAAGGCGATAATCCAATACATGCGTATGGCTGGCTGGTAGCGCCAACAAGCAGCGATTGCAAGCAAGTTCATTGACAGCCAACGCGGCGTATGAACAACATTTATATGTTGCACACTTAATGAACGCTTGGGGCTGAATTAATTTTAAATACGGTTTCCGCGCACACTGTTCACTATATAATTCAAATATATTTGTAAATTGTAAGAATATCTTAGTGGTTCCAAATGTGCACAACTGCTTTGATAGAATTAGAAAATAAAATAATAAATAAAAAATAGAAATAGTTTTTTGTAATTATTTTAATGAAGTTATTGTGAGTTCTCCTTATTCCTTAATTATTTATTTACAAATTGCATGTTGTCTTCTCTGTCTCTAGCAGTATGTATTAGGTCTCCAAACGTTTTTAACCCAGTCCAGTGTTGGGTACTCTTCATCCAACACATTTGTTTACTTCCCATGCCACGTTTGCCCTCGATTCGAAAATAATTCTCATTTTGAACATCGGTTGATAGTAACAAAATACAACTTTTTTTTTGGTTTTGACGGTTTTTAGCAGTTCTCTATCTTTACCCAAACTTTTTAGTACATTTTCATTTCACATTTTGTCAGTTTAAGCACTGACCCTTCTACTAACTAACTAACTTCTACAGAATAAGTTACTATCGACGCAAGTGTGCTAGGTCTTTGGGGTTTTGCAAAAAGCTTTAAATACAATTAATTTAATTTAAATAATCTGCATTTTAAAAGTCATGTCAATTTAAGCCCCACAACTTTAGCTTTATTACTTTATTTCTGATATGGTATATGAGCCCAGGTACATGTGCCAGCAACAGGCGGCTTACATCAAGTGGCATGCTGGCCCGCACACAGTAACAGTGGCAACACTCAGTATTCGAAGTTGCAAGTTCAAGAGGGGTACGAATTGCCAAGGCACGACAGGTAACAACGCGTGACACAATTTTCAGCAGCGTGTGGCACATGTATATCGGCTTGAGGCAGCATAAGTCCGCCCCCTGCCCTACTGCAATGGCTTCAACGTGTAATAACGCGTGCCACGATTAAGCCGCATTCTTGCCAGATGTTACCAATGGTGTTGCTTGTTATCATTGTTGCTGTTGTTGCCACTTGAATTTTGAAGTCTGCGTAGCGCTCTACATTTTCATATTAAACATGTATTGATTTTATGAATTATTCGCTCGGCAGCTTTGCTATGATAATTTCCCCAAAATTCTTTTGTGCTCATTCCAAAGACTGTATTTGTTTGTATTCTGTTCTGTCCAACACTTGACATGAGTTTTGACTGAGTAGGAACGCGTCTGTAGGCAGAGTACACACGTGTCGCGTCTTAGCGTCAATTTATTTCGAGTGCTTTGGAGAGCAAACATTTTAATGCCTTTTATTGCATGCTTTTCTGTGCTTTGAAATAAATAAAAAGTGCTGCATGCTTAACGGTGCTGCATTTTTCAGTACTTTTTAATTTGTCTATAATGGCTTTTTAAATGTTGTTGAAAATATTAAAATTTTTTACGGTGGTTTAAATCAATCAATCAATGTCGAGAATATCAATAAACGTGCTTACAATTTTATAAAAAGTTTATGATTTAAGTGCATTTGGTGTGCAAAAGTTATGAATAAATAAGGAAAGTTTGCAGTAAGTGCAGCAAAAATATTTTATAAGCGCTCAAACTTTAACCCACTATGGTGCGAGTTTTGCAATACGAATGTGTTAATATCATTTAAAGGAAGTTGGATGGCCTGAAAAGTTGGAGAAGCTATACTAACGAAATTAACAAAGTTTAAAAAAATAAAAGTATGGTGTCAGAGGGTGCAATTTTATGATAGGTTTCATTATATCGGACGTATCGCAATTGGTGCTATGGAGCACACTAATAATTTTTTTTTCTTGTCAAAAAAATGCTACAAAGTAGTACAATTATGAAGTTAAATATATGCTGCTATGTGGCGCACAAAGTCGGATGAAGACAAAAAAGTCATCAAAAAATTGATAAAAGCTAAAACCAAGAAATTGCAGAGATTGTAGGCATAGATCAATAGATGTGTAGGCCGTTTTTTAAAAAGTACTTTTTGTTTTTTGCTCAAATACAACCTAAACATAAAATATAGTTCGCAACTCTGGAGCAATTTAACAATCGACAAGTTCTTTGCTTACTGAATATAATAAATTAATGTCTAATACCAATTTATTGCAATTTAAATTCACATTACATATATGTTTTGATTTTAGCGCGCAGAAAAAACAACTATTAAAAGGCGGCAATTGGTTCTTCAAGGGTCCTAACGTTCCATTGCCCAATTCGTGTTTGTTTTATGTTTAATTCTCTTGTAGAAGTTAGAAAATATCTGTAATGGGTTGGCTTTTTGATCAAAATAGAGATTGGTCAGATGCGACTTATTCCAATGGTGGGGACTTCACCTCTTCTCGCAGTGGCATCTACGATTACCATTGTTTTTAGTACTATTGTGAAATGACACGTAGATTTGATAATCGTGGTAAGTCTAGGCGATACAGTCTTAAATTTGGTATCATTCATAACTGGTGTTGTCCAAATTAAAAAATTTAAAAAAAAAAATGCAAGTGGAGCTGAAATATAAATCTTACAGCAAAATATTGTCCGTTTTGTGGAGCACAAGTTCCACAAGGGTTAAGTCAATTGTCCACTATATTGAATATATTGGCCCTTTCCATTTCTTTTGACCTTGCAGCAGGCATGCACGAGTATGTGAGTCACTTAGTGTGAGTTTGTGGCAAACATATAGACACGTTGTCTTCTTCTTACTTGCGACTAGTATTGCAAAACGTGGCTCGTGTATTTGACGCACGATTTTCTTGTCGATTGCACGTTTTCTGCGTGCAATGAGACACAACGTAATATCAGTCTTAACTTTCAAATGTTTCTGCTCCGAACCAGAGAGTAGATGGGTATATAAAGCTAATTTATTTACCAAAATCGAAATATTCAATGTGAAAGTGTTCAAGCGTGGTGGGCAACTTTTTCAAAAAAATCAAAATTATTCCACAAAATGCTAAAGCTTGTGAGTGTCAATCAGTTCAATTTTTAATCATTGGTATTATAGTTTATGTGAATTATTGTGTATTTTTTAAAAATAAAGAGATCCGATTTTAAGAAATGTCATTTCATTTGATTGCAAATGATTTACAAAGTACTTAGAATGAAAAATTCATATGAAGTGGGACAAAAATTGAAAGAATGCACATAAATGAGGCTTTTATATATAAAGTTTGTGAATGTTTTATATTATATAATGATAGGGACAATGAAAATAATTATGAAACTCTACGCACAGTTCAACGTTAGAAAATATCTGATTAATTTTATTGTTCATTATACAAGCAAGTTATGTTATTGACACAACTATTGCTAATCAGCCAATAAAGATCAGAAAACTTTACAATCGAAAAATTCTCTTAAAGTCGTTTTATTTATATAAGAAAAGAATAGTATTTTACATGCCGCATTAATAAACCGCTGTTAAAAATTTTATTTCACTTCCACACACAAAATAGAATTATAAAAACTAATTTAAATTTTAAACTAAAATCCTTACCTACTCTGTACTTGAAAAGCATATTAAAACCCAAAGCACCATTATGAAATATAATCTTGTTCGCAAGAAATGCCATATTTCGAACTAATTCAATTTAATAGACTTACCTGGCAACACAGAAACCATCTACTTAGAATACCAACCAAGCTAATTATCTACTTACCTTATTGTAGAGTACAATGCTTTTTATGGCAATTACCTGCTGCCGCTCATCAACTCTAGCAAGCTTTCTTTCTGGATCCCCCGTGGCAGCACCAGCTCTTGCCTACAGCTTTGCATCGCCTGCAGCTGCTTTTGTCAAATATGCCACCCCTTATGCTGCACACACACCGCTTATCAAGTATTCCTTAGGTCCTCCTGTAACCACTACTACAACAACTTATACTGGATTTGCAGCGCAACCGCCTCATGTTTATGCAACAAGTAACTATCAACCTGCTGCCCTGCCTACTAGTATCTATGCGGCACCACAGTTACCACTGCCATACGGCAGATTTGCTTTGCACGCGCCAAACTATGCTCCAGCGGCAATCGACATACGCAGCTTTGCTCCTGCACCAGCCGCTGCTGCTATAGCAACCTATGCTGCTCCATCTGCAGTTGGTACACAATTGCCATATGCCGCCTGGTGAGTAATGGACTACTTGCATCACACTAATTGACAGCGAAACACTTACGTTTGGAACTATAAAATATGCATTAAGTTATTAATCTTGATGGCTGTAGCGCTTAAGCGGCGTATACGCAATATTAACAAGCTTATGAATTATAGGCCAATCGTTCTGCTTATTAAGATTATGTTAATTTTCATGTTGAAGACACAAACCCAGCAAAATAAAATTAATACCAAATAAAAAAGCAACAAAAACCAATCAAAGAGTTAATTAGCAATTAATTAAAAAATTATTTGAAATCATTTTTAACAACATAAATTTATGCGATGTCATTAAGAACAAATGTGACGCTATTATGCGCTTAAATAATAAAAATAAAAAAAGAGAATCGTTTAAGCAGAAGCAGCATTATTAACAAAACTAGACACTTAAGACGTGAATAACGACTTTCAGATACACTTATAATTATTGGGCTTTTAAGCGTGTTGGTTTTTGCAAAATGTTAATAGCTACATTTTCAAGTATCTATGAATTTCGTTGAAAAGAATTGTAATTATTAAGAAATATCTTTGAAAGAAAAATACTGCGAAAAACTTTTGGGCCAAAGACCAAATAAACGCAGTGACTGCATTGGAAGGAACAATGACGCCTTGCTGAGTTTAAACCGTGGCGAAGATTTAGTCAAATTCATAAAATTTCATAGGCTAAGATGGATAGGACATGTTCTACGGATGGAGCAGAGCACAAAAGCTTGTGCTGGCATACACACCACTCTCCACAAGAAGCAGGGGTCGCCCAATAAAGTGGCTAAATGACAGTGTTGACGATGGTAGGCTGAGGATGGAAGTAAGGAACTGAAAAATTAAATGCTTCAAAAAATTGACATTACCAAAATGTGGATTGACAAGTAACAAATAAAGTTAGATACGCTCTAAGCAGAGTTTATAGAGTATAACAAACATACACACAAAGTATTTCCCATGCATAATTCATAATTCTGTTGTTTGATATATCATTCACTCTTTTTTTTGTGGAGATAGACTCTGCCGTAGGCGCGGTCTGACACTGAGCCGGGGCTATTTACAGACTTATAAACTGATTGACTGACTATCTGACGTATTAACTGAATGACTGACCAACCTCACGGTAAATTATCGCATTTAGCGGCTTGATTAAAAATCATGCCAAAAGCAAACTTATCAAATGGGTCAGCAGTTCAATTTATGCATATTAAAAACTAAAAACTTTATTTATATACATCTATGTTTTTCTTACTTGAAGCCACAACTTTATTAGCACAAATTTAATGTAAATATAGAGATACATAAACTTATAAGCGGCGAATGGTGATCAGTTTTGACCTCCGTTAACGTTGAGCAAATCTCTTATAGTTTTTTTGTTGGCCATTTGGTATTCATTCTGTGCATCATGAGATACTCACAGAGAGTCGTTGGAGATTTTCAAAAAATATTTAATTGGTTTGTCAAATGTTGTATAGCATACACACGTTGACACACACACACAGTTTGTGGTCAAAACAAACTTGGCTCATTGTTATTGGCGGCTCTTTAGGCATAATAGCTTTTGTTTTTGCTTACGAGTATCTACGATCACATGACTAAATGACGTTTTGTGTTTAATAAGCGCCAAAATGGGTGAACAGGAGGTGTCGACATTTTTGCAGTAGTTGCTGGTTCGCAAACTGTTTCGGTAGCCAACAGCAGAGCAATAGCAATACTAGCAGCGGCTTCGCCAAAAAGGGGGCTAATTTGTTTAAAACATAAATGAAGGCACACCCTCTCCTTTTAAATGTGAACAAGCCCTGGCATGTCAATAAAAATAATCCACACAGATTTATATGCAAGGCAAACTAAATAATGTCAATACACATTGTACCACATGACGTACATAAAAGTTTCGGTACTGACGCGTCGCCGCGCGTAAAATAAAAATAAAACAAATATATTCAATTTCAATATCTAAAATCAAATTCCACACTAAAAAATAAATAAAATAAAACAAAATAAAAAAATAAACACATAGCAAATGCCAATGCTGAAGCGTTAAATTCAAATACAGCAACAACAACTAAAACAACAATATATACAAAATAAAACATCTTTTAAAAAGCGACTAAACAGCAGCGACAGCGACGCAGACTGAGACTGTGACAGCGACAGAGGCAGCAGAGCAGCAGCAGTGAATGGAGCAGCTGACTCTGACTCGGACACTGATTGATATCAAGTTTATGCGTAGGAATATTGTGAACAGTGCATGTGAAAGATTGCTTTATTATCATTGCCACTGTATACCTGCATTGTCTTACGGGATTACTCCATCTAGGAGCTTAAGGCTTTAACATAGGACTTTCCTCTGTCTATATCTCTAGCAATTGCTCGAAGCTCATTAAATGATTTGCCAGTTTCCTTCTGAATCGTTCTTGTGCAAGTTATTTGGCGTCGACCGCGTGTTCTCCTGCCCTGCGGCACTACAGCTTAGCGTGCGGAATCTTATCATAGGCTTCCCGCAATGTATGCCCTAGCCAGCCCTATTTTCTTTTAAGTATTTCGTAGTTAATGCTCTTTTGAGTGGTTCTTCTCCATAGATCTTCATTGCATTTTTTGTTAGGCAACCATATTCGCAGTATATTGCGTATACATCTACTTACAAAGACTTGCAGCTTGGCGTTTGCTCATACTGTTGTCAGCCAAGTTTCCGAGCGAACGTATTTTTTAATTTTTTAAATATTATAACTTAAAGTAAGAGAATTATAATTATGCCTCTTGGAACATAACGAAAAAGTCACGAACGGCTAAGAATTATACAAAGATAATTTAAAAATTAGAAAAAAGTTTAACTTAAGTTGCAGAGGTTAAAGACGAAATATATAGATACAACTTTACTTTTTACCACTAGGTGTCTGAGCGATATTAATCGATTAAAAATAATTAACAGTAATCGATGTGGATACCTGTTTGCATCATAAATGGGCATTTGCTTTTGCGTTCGGCAAACATTCTGCGAATGTCATGTAATGGTCTCAGCAGTTCCTTGAGAGTTTTGATTGTCCATAAGTTATAATTTGTTTGTATATATTGTGTAGAATCTGCTACGATATGCTATCGATAATGACCATAGGAATAATTTTTATTTAAGTTTTTACTACTTTTACTTGTTAAAACGTTAAAATATGGACCTATAGGTAAGCATATAAGGTTAGGATTACGGTTCTCTTTGACGTGTGGCATTATTTAATAAATGGAAAACCCTATGTAATTATGGAATGGAAGGTCTCAGAGAGTACTCTATTATGAAAAGCTTAAAAGCGCTTCTTTTGTGTATTAAAATATTTATATGTTGTTTTTCTTAAAAGATTGCTATTTATCAAGCTGCTAAAGAATGCCTGCGAAATCGCAAATTGGCGCGCCTCGTATAAACCCAAAATGACTTGCAAACGCATATCGTTTTCTTTTTTTTAATGTTTTGTATTTTAACTGTTGTTTTATAGTCAACTGGTCGACGGCATTGTTATTGTTGTCTCAGTTGCTCTGTTGCTGTTGTTCGACAATCCGACGACAGTCAGAAATATTTATATAAAAAGCATCTTCAGCTTGCCAGCAAAGTTTAATCAGCTGCAGAAGCTACGTACGGCGACATCAACTTAATTTTGTTAAGCAGTTTTCTCGATAACAAATAATCAAGAAAAAAAGATAACATTTAGAAAAAAAAGAAATCAAGAACTCCCAAACGCGCGCGTTTATCAGAGTTCCATTTAAAAGTGAATTTTAGTGAAAATAATCCAAAGCCAATATTATGGGTCAACAAGTGAGTGTTCATTTTGTCAGTGTGCAAAAGCTGCGTGCTATAATATTACGTATACGTTGCCTTACAGCAGCTGCTCAATTTGCTGCCTTTAGTGCTCGCCTTTGGACTAACAACAGTTTTAGCTGATGTTTCACATTTACGCAATAATTTGGAGTACTCCATAAGGCCCAGTTCACAGGTGGCCTATTATCATTATCCGCCACCAGGACGCCCTTTGTTGGATCCCAAAACAGCGTACTATTCTGCGCCCAGACCACGTCAAGCTGTAGCGGCGCCTAAGCACCAGTATCAATCGGCTGCCACACAGCATCAGGCAGTGGCACGTCAGTTTGCCGCACCTGCACTGGAGCAGGCCGCTTTTACACAAGCGCTAAGCAGTCAGGGTTATACTTTTGGTGGCGCTGCTGCAGCAGCAACACAAAGCAGTGGACGTGCCATAAACTCCGTTGTGGATACCAATTCGCTAAATGTTAAGCTGCCCGTGCCATTTGGCATTACGCCGCTGAACATAGCACAGCTGCCGCTGCAGGCTGGAGCACCCTATGCCACAGTGCCGCGTACCACGGGACTTACATCCTATGGCACGGCGCAATTACAACGCCGCTAGACGCAAGACGTCCTTGGACTTTAGCATGAATTTAACGCATTTATTTTCAGGTTGTTTTTCCATAGTCAACAACCGAGAATTTTGACTCAACTCGCGAAGCTACGCGCCGACTGAACACTTGTACTTGTACGCATACCAAGTAGTACTAGTAACTAGCTCTTTGTAACTGTGTGCATCTAAATATGCGTAGTAGTAGTGGTAGTAAATAATTTTAATAAAAAAAAGATGGAACTTGCCATGTTGGTTTACATACACATTTAAAGAGATCTTTGTTTTATTTTTAATACACTTTTTTTTTTCTAAAATTTGGGTTTGCCTTAGTCTATTTTATACAGTTTTCATGGTTTTCTTTTTAAGTCTTTATTATTATTTGTATTTGATTGTTTAAATCACGCAAGTTTGACTGCATTTACATAAAAGTGCTGAAGGTCAGCAAGACCAATACCAAACGCCAACGACTCCAACAATAATCGAAAAAACAAAAACTGACCACGTGAAGAAGCTCTGTATTGAATTTGGCCTAGCCACAGCGTACCTTTCACCAAAACGAGTGTTATTTTTTTATAACACATTTATGTTTTGTTAGTTTATTTCTAAAAATACGCTTAATTTTTATTTTTTATTATTATTTTGGTTCCAAAAATGAGTAGCGCATCATTTGCATACAAGTGTGACCTCTTTGAATTGTCATGCTTATTTTAAGGGAAGTTTCTCATTTTTCAATGACATTTAAGAGTTTTTGGGAATACTCCAAAGACTAAACAAATGCAATTTGTTGTACAAGACGGTTTGAAAAAAAAATTAACGACATATAGCACTTATTTGGAGTTTTTAATTTTGGTTAGCTCCAAAAATAAGTTTGCTTATACATAAAAATAATTACAGATAATAAAAAGACAGCATCGTTTTTGGAAAGCTTTTGCAATCGAATAGCTTATATTTTATTGAAATTAAATATAAACAATAATTTAGAAGAGTTTTATTAAGCAGTTGTTGGACATTAATAAAAGAGTTTGTTATTAATATTATTTTAAAATAATAATTTAGAAGAGTTTTACTAAGCAGTTGTTTGACATTAATAAAAGAGTTTGTTATTAATATTATTTTAAAAATTATTTATTAAATTTTTTATAGACTCCTTCCTACTTTGTTTTTATGAAAATAAAAAAAAACAAATATTTTTAAGCTGAAATTCTAATGCTAGGTCAGTCAATAGAAATAATTGTATAAGATTATGTTCAAAACGTTTGTTTTTCACTTAATGTCATAAAGAAAACTTTTATGTATAAAAATTATAATTATTGAACATTTAGTAAATTTTGTTAATTATTGCCCATAATTCTTGGGTAAGAAAAAAAGATTTTCTCTTAAAGATATGAAGCTTACAAACTGAAAAAAGATAGCCAACAACAACGTTACCAATTATATTCCAATTATGATATAGATACGATAATAATTAGAAAAGTGTGTATGTATTATAATTTATACAAATATATTCACATAATCGAAAACTTTATAAGTTATTTTTAAAACAAAATGTGATGATAAAATAGTTTTTGAAATCATTAATAAATGTTACCAGCTAATTTAAAAAATTTTTATAATAAATTTTAAACTTTTTAAGATAAAACACTTTGGTTTCAGGTTTATAAAAAAAAAAAATGAAAATTTACTAATGTAAATCTTGAGGAAATATGAATAAATATAAATAAGTGTTTATTATTACATTAAATTACGATTACATTAAAGCTATAAACTCTTTAGAACATACGAAGTTCAAGTTCATCTTGAAAATTATTATATCTTTCCACTAGCTAACAGGACCCTCTGGCGTAAAAATTGTTTTCATAGCGTTTTGGCCCAAATTGCAAGAATTCTTGCGAGCATTTTTGGACCAAACGAATTTCGCACATTGAACTGTGAACCCGACGCAACCAGATACCGATGTTACTGAAAAAGAAATGAGGATTGGACTCCAAAAACTAGCAGGCGCTTAACATCCTTATTATGAAATCATATATAAGGTTTTTCATTTTTAACTTTAAAAAACTACAACACTCGGAATGCGAATTTCGATTGAACTTTTTATTATTATTTTTTTAAAGTTTGGTTTATGTCAATATGTTTGACAAACAAGATCTTTCAAATGGCCACCTAGTGCTTCCTTGCAGACCATGACCCGAAACACGTAATTTTTGATGACTTTGCGGCACATCTGGGGCGAAATTATGCGTTCTTCAAATTTCCTTCGTAATATGGCCATATTCGGTGGTGAAAACATGGTTAAAAAAATCGGTTAATGACGTGTTTGACAAGCCCAATTACTAAGGATCGACGTTAACACAGACAGCAACAGCAGCAATATTTTCGGCCGAAAAAGCATTACGTTGGTACACAGGTCTTACAATATCTCCTTGTCCAAATTCTTGTTGTGCTGGTCACCCATAGCTACCAAAATCTTTTCATAATACTCAAAAAACTGGATTTTCCATAATGTAAAACTTAAACCATTCAACTATATGACGCTTTGGTTGCCAGGTATATCGAACAACTGATAAGCGCAGGGTCTGTACTTTTGAAAATCGGAAATGAAAATATATTCATAATTAAATCTTTTTTAGCCTTAAGTATATATATATTTTTTATATATTAAATATATTTTTAAATATTTTAAATTATATATAGGTTAAGCCGGCAGGCTCCCGTGAAGGCGGGGGGAGGGGAGGTATCTATGTGATGCTTAGTGGATACAATATATATAATATTTTATATTTTTTTATATTTATATTTTTATATTTGTATAAAATTAATATTAATACGGTGCTATAATAATCTTTACTATAAATTTGCTTAAAAAAAATTGTGAATTACAAAAAAATATATAAATATTCTAAAAATACACAAATAAATATAACACATTCAAAGCTTTTTTTTTTGTTCCATTCGATTTTTTGATTACGAATATTCAAGTATCTTTTTTTAGTTTTGTGAAATAAAAGTTAGCAATTTTTTTGACACTTATTACTTGTTTTTAACTCTTAAACAAATCATTAAAATTTTTAAATCCAAATTACTAAATTAACGAAATCTTGTTAATACAAATCCGTTTAAGCATAAGATTGATATACAGCACCAATATTATTCAAAATAAAATTTATTAACTTTTTTAATAACCAGCAATTAAATAAAATTAGTACATAAACACGTAACTTTTGTGTCAAGATCAATTTTGCATTTATCAATGACATTCAAGAGCATTTTGGAACGCATTTTTACTTGTTAACTAAATAAAAGCGGATCTAAGTGTATAATATCAAAACGAAATAAATTGCTGCAAAAATTTTAGCACTTAAAATTTTTTCTTGACGTCCATAAGCAGAAACTGGAATTGCCAAAGCAACAAACAAATACCCAAAACAATATTATGCCACATTATAAATTTAACCAATTTAAACAAAAATATAAAAACAATCAAATCAAACGGTACTTTGCTAAGAACCGGAGTGCTAATGAGTTGTCAAGCCGTATAAAAAATGAAAAAAAGGTTCCGAAACAACTATGTTATTTCAATAGGAAGCTGCCTTTCGAGTGTTTCCGTATTGTTTGACACGGTCAGAAGAAAACATCTAAAGGTGTTAAAACTGAAGTTCATACGCAAAGAATGCCAAGTTAAAATACTTTAATGATGATTATAGCAGATCAAGTAATGTTATTTATTTATTTTTTGTTTTCTTATGTACAAATGAGTGTAAAGTGACTCAATATGCGGATACAATAACGAGAGTTACCCACTCGACACGTCATCTTTAAATTGCAGCCTTGAAATAATGCACGATGGCTTCTTCAGCATGCCATGCAAAAAAATGTGACTAGCTTGGTTTGGTATATCGAAGTTGGAATACACTTACGGCTGGAAACTTAACTGCCTTTGACATTCTTAAATGTGTAGATTACTTTTATTAATTGTTAAAATTGTGTTGATTTTTATTTAAGAGTCAATAAATTGTTTATTTTATAAGTAACTTTTTATTCAAAACAAATTAACAATATTACGCAAATAAGGCTCAGTTTCAATTTTGAAAATCACTTTGCGAAAAATTCGTAAAATATTGTCCATTCAAACAAACTTTTTCATGTAGTTTGCGTGCTTTTGTGGTAAAATAAGTTTATGAATAGAAACATATTTTGGATAAAGGCTTTTCAGACTGCTGCGTACTGAGTCTAAAAAAAGCTCCTAATTTGAGCCGTGTAAAATCATTTGAGCTGCAAAATTGAGTTTGATTTGGGAATATTTATTACGAGCTACTGCGTATTAGATAAGAAACAAAAATTTCTTTTATTCGAGCAGATGAATCATAAAATAATTACATTAAAATTTAAAACACTTAAGAGACGCAAGCGCTGAAATAAATTATTTTTGAGAACAAATTTTTTGTAACTTTTATTTTTTTCGGTTTCATTAAAAGTTATAAATATCTGTCTAAAAAATAAGCTTCATATAAGATATCTGTGTATATTGGCAATAATTGTCTTACTTGCAGACAAATAAAAACATTGCTCATATCGATAAATTCACAGTTAAGATCAACATTTCGCAAAAACCCCAGCAAAGCAAAGACTTTATAGCTCTCCCTTGGCCCTACAAGTTAAATTTCTAAGGGGATAATTTAACTAATTTCTATAGCTGAAATCAAGACAACTTTCTTAACAAATTTAATGTACGCTCACTATAAGAGTATATCTAAAAAAGAAAGAAACACTAAAAAGAAGTGTAGCATGAGATGATCAACGACCGCGTGAGCAAACAGCACGTGACCGAAGCGTCGAGAGCTCATTAAGTCAATAGAGCCGGTTTTATTTTTTGAATAGTAGGTTGTATATTTTGTTGCTTGATTGTCTAAAAGATCTCTGCAACAAGCTCGCTTACACGCCCCGTTAAGGTTGTTCTCCAATTAAGTGCCAAATGAGAGATGATCTGCTGATATTTTGGCTTGTAAACTTGATGATGCAGATGCTGCATGCATGCACATTATCCTGCTCAAGGTCAGCACAACGCCAACCCAATTAAGTTTAAAATGGTACTGATTGTATCATAAAATCCTTAACGACTCTGTAAGCACTTAAGTGTCTTTGCGCGCATTTTATAGTCATCCATTCGACCACATTATGTTTAATAGGCCACAATGCGCGCAAATTGATAGACAGCATAAAATGTGCGACCAATGCGCAACCCACATATAAAAAAGTGTGACCAACAAAGCCGCTGCCAACGCCACGCAATGAAATCGAGTTTTATAGAGGATTTGGGCATTGAACTGCAACTGCATACAAATTTTTTTGCGGGGCTTCCGATTAAACCTCCAACAATTGGCGCACTTAAAACCCAGACACGTTTGGCAACAAAACATTCAAATAAAAGCAAAAGTGTGAAATAAATTGGGGATTTATGCAAGTCAGAGAAGTAACCAAATTGTGTATGTAAACTAAGCAGAATTATGCCCGAAAAAAATGCTACAACTATATAAGGCCTAGTCCCACCCTATAGACAGACATAAACCAATTGAGCGAGTTTGAGACCAGCAAACCACAACAAAATGTACAAAATCGTAAGTGCAGCAGGATATGCAGTTATCGATGCTTAACGATACTTATCGATTTATTTATTATTCGCAGTTCATTATTGCTGCACTTATTGCCTGCGCTGCGGCCGAGCCAGGTATTGTTGGAGCTCCATTGGCTGCTCCCTTGGCTGCACCATTGGCCTATGCTAATGCTCCTTTGTATGCTGCAGGTAGCAGCAGCCAGGTGGATGTGCGTCATAACTATGATGGCACTTTGTCTTCGTACACCACTGCACCATTCGAGTTTGGTGCACCATACTCAAGCCGGTATGCATCTGGTATTCCAGCTGTTCCTGCTCCCGTGGTAGCCAAGTATGCTGCGGCACCTGTACCCGCTCCAATTGCTGCGCCATTTGCTGCTCCACTGTCAGCAGCACCATTTGCTGCTGCTCCCTATGCCGCTCCCTATGCCGCTCCGTTTGCCGCACCATATGCTGCTGCCTATGCTTCTCCCTATCTGGCTGCACCATATGCTGCAGCTCCATTTGCTGCTGCACCCGCTGCTCTGCCTGCTGCTCCTGCACCAGTTGTGGTTTAAGCCAAACCGAAAACAAAAGTTTGTACTCAATTTTTTTAAAGCCTAGCTAATTTGTATAAATTGTAAATAAATCGTCTCGAACCTGTAAGCAAACTTCTCTTTTCATTTCCGCATATTCTTGAACATCAATTTTAAGCCTCTTTAAAAACCAGGTCAACCTTAGACTATGCGGCACCTATAAAGCCATCCATAGCTAATGAATACGTTGTCAATAAGTTTTGTTATATTATATAATCGCGCGCATGGCCAAAATGCCATTTAAGTGACCGCTTTCAAAATGCTTAAGAAGTTATTGGCCCCCCTTAAGTTTGCCCAGAAAAAACAACAACAACAACATACACTAATGGCGACGACATAAACAAATGTAATTTCTTTAAAAAATGATACAACAAAGTCACGATTTAGTGACCAATTACAGTAAAAACAACAAAAGCAAGCAGCGCCGGCAGTTACCTCATAGTCCAAGCCAAAAAAAAAGAAAAATAAAACTAAACGCTAAAGCTACGTCCGACATACAAACGATGGTTTGTTTTTTTGGGCTTGGATTTTAGGTTAAAGCCCACAAAGGGTTACCAATGGCAACGAAAGTGAAGAAGTGCAAGTGCATGCGGTGCGTATGATAAACAAACGAAAATCATTTCGCTATAAATTAAAAGACATGTAGTGAGTGTTGGACATTGAACGATAAGCGCTCGACGGGAATAGTTCGTTGTTAGGAAACGCTAAGTAGCATCACAAGTAATGAGCAAGATGTGGCAACTCAAAGTGGTATGTTTTTGATAGCTAGTGTAACCCCAAATATCATCAATAACACAATCTCCTGTGCCTTTAAAGACCCTGGCACTATTAGCCTTGGCAGCTTTGGCAGAAGCAAAGCCAAGTTTTCCACACCATTTCGAACATTTGCAGCATTTGCATGCCGTGCCACAGCACTTGGAATATGGTCCACCACCACCACCGCTAGAGATCCCTCATCTGCATCAGGAGCATGTTTTAACACAGGAAACACTGTTGCCACCCGCTCCAGCACCAGCTCCACTGTGGCCAGCACCTGCAGCAGAACCTGCTGCACTTTGGCCAGCACCTGCACCAGTACCCGCTCCTGTTTGGCCTGCTCCTGCACCAGCGGCTGCACCACTCTGGCCGGCTCCTGCTGCTCTGCCTGTAGTACATACCCTTGCACCAGCACCAGCTCCTGTCGTACACACCTTGGCACCAGCTCCTGCTTTACTACCCGCACCAGCTCCTTTGCCCTGCCTGCCTGAGGTGCACACACATTTTCTGCCCGCACCGCCACCACCACCGCCTGCTGAGTTGCACTTGCCCGCAGTAACACATGTGGTGCCCCCAGTTTACGAAGCCGTACCATTTGCAGCCAGTTATCGCGCTATACCTGGTCCTAAAACCACCACACATCGTGTTTCTGTGGGCTATGCTTTCCCTAAGCTGGTGACATCACATGCACATTTGCGTGCGTTACCTTTAAAGTTCGGACACCATCATCATCATCATCATTCTTTATTCTAGGCTTATTTCAGCTTATTTAACTTATTCGAAGCTCGGTATGTGAAAGTTAACCAAAGAAGGCTACAGCTTTGTAGAATAATTTTATACATACATAATTTTGTAAATGGTTTATAATTTATTTAACATTAAATATTAAATATTTTTTAAAAGAAAGCTATTTTTTATGTATTTAAACTAAAAGAGATCAAGAACAGAAATACATCGATCTTTGAGGTTATGTAATTTTTGAATCACCCTCTTAGAGTTATGTACAAAAATACATAAAATAAGAGCCGCAATTTGAAACAAGATCCTTAAGGCACTGCGCGACTCTCAGAACTCCGACTTGGAAAAATAATCGTGAACCAAGATCCTTAAGGCACTGCGCGACTCTCAGAACTCTGACTTGGAACAATAATCTCAAAATAAGGCTCCACTGAGACAGCCACAAATCTGTTTATTTATATATAACAATTAAGCATTTCACTTAAAAAATTGTTTAGGTTTATTAAAACGCTTCTCATACATAAAGAAAAATAATGTAACGTTGGTTCAGATTAAGGAATTTCTAGAAATATTAAAATATTTTGATTGAACATTATCGTAATCTATCAATTTAGTACAAATTCTCAGCATGATTTAAAAAGCCAAAAAACTTAGGTTAATTCGGGAAGACTTTTTAAAAAGGGTTTTCAAATTACTCTGATAATGTCAGTGGAGAGTGAGACAAATCCTGTGAGGCAATGCTAAAAATAAACTAACATGACCTTGGATCATCAGCGTCTTAAGACTCTTGGGTTTTCAAGTGATTA
Source organism: Chymomyza procnemis (assembly GCA_035046065.1). Classification (NCBI taxonomy): domain Eukaryota; kingdom Metazoa; phylum Arthropoda; class Insecta; order Diptera; family Drosophilidae; genus Chymomyza; species Chymomyza procnemis. The sequence continues at coordinate 3,500,798 of JAWNOJ010000013.1, read as the reverse complement.
GGTTGCAATAAACAAGATTAAGCCATATCGATTGTACGGCGGAGCGACCACGTAGACGGATTCCAAAAATATTTTTGAAAGCTTGAGGATTTCATATATAACACGCAACATTTGTTAACCACAAAATAAGGTAATTACAAATTCAAAACACACTCCGAAACCGGGAACTGACGTTGACCACTTTGGTAATTTGACTATTGTTGCAACAAGTGAATTTGTTCATAGAAGATGCGAATTTGTTACGGCTAGCTAGCAGATGAGTCCATAGGCCTATTTGAATAACTTTACGATTGTCACGTATTTCTTAAGTGTGCCTCTAAAGAGCAGCGGAATATTGAATGCTCAACCCTCTCATAAATAAAACAAAAACTTGCTCAATTATATTTAGCTTAATTTCGGGCTGGGTATGTAAGTCATTGGGTTAGGTTATGGTTTTGCATGGTCATTAGGGCAATACAACGTGCAATTATGAAAGTAAGTCTTCCATGGTTATATTGCATGCATAACTACGGAGCATTTGGTGTGACGCCCTTCGCATGTCCATTTTTGGTAGAAAGTCTTACCACTCTTGAGGGGTTTTTTAATATGCCAGACCATGGGTGGGTAAAAAAAAAACATATTTCGTTTAGCACGTGGCAAGTGGTCAATGCGACATTGCAGCATTATAAAAACGCCCAGTAGTTGACCAATGGATATCAAAACTCAGCTTGCACTCAAGCAGCACACAACTTGGATTAATCAAAAATCAAGCAAAATGTTCGCCAAGCTTATGGTGAGTTGGAAACTTTTAGCAAACTACTGAATTGCTTCTTAACTGAAAACTGTATTTCAGTTTGTTGCTCTCTGTGCCTGCATTGGCCATGCACAGGCGGGTCTGTTACCCTTTGCTGCTGCTCCAGCTCCACTGGCCGCTGGTGTTATTGCGCCTTACGCCTCCAGCTTCAATGCACATCGCATCAATCATGCTGTGGCTCTTCCCGTAGCGCCCGCACCCTTGCCAGTAGCAGCTCCCGCTCCTGTCGCTTTGGCTGCACCTGCACCTGCTCCACTGGCCTTTGCTGCACCTGCTCCCGTGGCTTTTGCTGCACCACCAAGGGTTAGCTTTGCTGCTCCAGCATTTGCAGCACCCGCTTTGGCCGCACCAGCTAAGGTTGCCTTTGCAGCGCCAGCTTGGGCTCCTGCACCGTTGGCTGCACCATTGCCTGCCGCTCCTTTGGCTGCACCTTTGGGTGCACCTTTGGGCTTTGCTGGACCTGCACCAGTTGCATTTGCAGCACCTGCTAAATTTGGTTTTGCTGGTCCAGCTCCATTTGCAGCACCCGCTCCATTGGCTGCACCAGCGCCCTTAGCTTTTGCACCCAAGTTTGGACCAGCTCCTTACTTCGTCTAGATGGGCTTTAGACTTAATAATAACTCCGTCCTATTAGACTTTAAGGCTTAGTCAAAGAAGACAGAATCAAAATGGTTTTGTCTTATGTACAAAGAAATATGCTTGGCGAATAAATTGTTGTTTCACATAACCATTTTTTTTGTTTATATTTTATGAGGATTTTTTTTGATTCGTAATACCAGATAATACCGGAATACTTACTAATTTTGCTTAATTTTTTCTCTTTGCACCTTATAGTAGGTATAATCAGAAAATTGAGAAATCAATCTCAACCTAATAGTTTTATGTCATTTATTCTCTTAATTAGCGTCAATAGATTTGAAAAATAAATGGTCACATAACATTCCAATATTTTGGTAGATATTCCAAAAAGAGTAAAAAAATCCCATAATAATATTATTACCAACATTATAGGTAGGCTGCATTCATTTTTGGGAATCTTCAGAAATAAATATTATATTGGTTGTAGTAAATAGAAATTATTTTTTTTGCATGAAATTTAAGGCCTTAATTACCATATTTACAATGATGCGATTTAGGTCAAATATGTGCCGCTTTGTTCGATAAGTTGTTCCCATCCAAAAGTTAACTTCATTATGCCTCTCGCATAGAAGGGCTCGTTCCAATTGGCAAAAAATTAAGACAGTCGACTTTTACAAGCCTCTCTTTGTCACCAACAAAATTGTTCGCCATAGACACGAACTGGTGTCACTTGGTGCTAGGTCAGGACCATGTGGTGGATGCATAAGAACCTCCCAGCCAAGCTCCTGGCTTAGCTACCTTCTCGCCGCATTTTTGTTGTTTTTGTTGTCTTAGGTGATTCACTTTTTAAGCCAGTCACCAATGGGTCGATTTTGTTGCGTTTCAGCAGCGATTCGCAGATCAAAATTCGGTCCACAAATTTTTTTTCGTGCGGTAACCGTTGGGTCACCATGGTTTCAGACGGTTTTTTGTGCAGTTTTTAGCTCTTGAGCAATCGAAACAATGATTACATGACGGTCGGACTTGACCTTGTCCATGATTATATCAACATTTCCGACAATTGACTTTGCAGTGCGTGGGCCATCTTTGACAACGAAATTACCGAAACGAAATCGATGAAACCAATATTGCGCGTGATTGCCTATTGCAGTATCAGGATCATAAAGACTATTCATTGTTTCAGCCGCCTGTCATGCATTTTTGCGCTTATCTTTGCTTGTCTGCAACTTTGACGCACGCTCGAACAAAAGTGAATCAACCAATCACAAATCGGTCAGAAAAGCTTTTTTAGTACGAAATGTCCTATTTCTAATGCCATCTTTTGGAACCCGATCTAATAGGTTATTACATACAATATTTATTTATCATATTTATTCAAATTCAACTAAAATTTTATATGCTTTACATGCCCAATGCGCTGAAATAACGGTACGTGCTCATAGGGCGTATGAGGAATGGGCACCGAATCGTAGGTAACATGAGCCAATTTGGTAAGTGGTGCCACAATTGTATAACCCGGATGATATTCATGAGCTTCATGATGCACTACTGTAGCTGGCAATGCATAAGCACTTAGAACTCCAGTGCCAGATTGATGATATATAACTGTGGCGGCCCTTAACTCCAATACGCCCAAAGCAAGTAGGATAAATAAGCACTGGAAAGATTTTGTATAAACAATAATTCCATAAATATTTTAACTACAACCAGTTCTGCACCTACTGGGCTTTATTACCTTCAACATTCCGTTTGTGATTCTGTCTTAAGTTGTGGTTTTAGTTGGACTAAGCCGCCCGCAGCTGAAGGCCACTTGCTTTATACCCTCAAGAATTGCGGCATCTTCTTCCTAGTCAGCAACGGTTACAGTAATCTTACAAGTAAATTGTAACCGGTTTGCTATATATGTGTAATCGGATCTTTTGGCTGCATTTCTTTGGACTCCGGGAACCTGTTGCAACTGTTTTACTCCACATTAAAGAGTCCGAGTGGGCTGAGCATCAAAACTTGTTTTCAAGTTCAAGTTTAAAGCGAAATAACAATAACTGCCGCAACAATTTAAGTGTCACTGACTCTTTTGTATACCGTATTTTATTTTAAACAATACAATTTTATTTTTTATATCTTTTTTTACATTTATTTGATATGGGCTTGTTGAATGTCTCAGCTGAATAAAACTGGCATTGTATTCAGTCATCTATGTCGCCGTTTTTTAGGCTGTGATACCTTATAATAAAAGATGTTTGGCTTTGTCTTAAGCTTTGAGCCAGTTTAAGTTTTTAAGAAGTTATTTAAAAATAAGTTGCTTAATTTTATTTGTTGTTAACGTTCGAAGAGCGTTTTGTACATTATCTTCAGTTACTACTTCCAGTGGTATCGTCTTTAGTTTATCCCACTCATATGACATATTTTTACTTTTGCTTATAGAGTTACAGCGACTTCATACTAAAATTGAGTTCTCTTTTATAGCGCTTTTGATTTAAAAAAAAAATGCTTTATTTTGAAAAGAACATATTTTTTTCAATCAAGTGGTATACCATTCTTACATACATAAAATAAAAATATTTCATTAAAATTGACATATTATTTTTAACAGTCGAATCTAAATAAAAAACCAAACCAGTTTGTATAAATAATTATACGTATATATCAAATGCAGCTGCATTAACAAAAAAAAAAAAAATACAATAAATCGAAACTGATATATAAAAGATATTTGGGTTAGAAACAAAAAATATTTTGTAATCAATTTTGCAAAATACGTTCAAAACAGTAATTTTTTAATTTGGCAAACCAATAGATTTAGTTTTTTTAAATGAAAATTGTTAATTTCCATAAAGAATTCTCGAAAATAAAATATAAATTTTCTAATAAATTATCATGAACCTTCAACAACAAAAGTTTCAACATTTTTTTTTTAACAAACCGAATTTTTTCAAATAAATAAAAAATGTGTTATTATTAACATCGATTTTAATTATAAATATGTGCTAATTAGGCTCTAAATTTACTTAATACCATTTTTAAGTGAATGCGAAACGATAATAAACTAGCTTAAATTAATATTTAATTTGAAGAGAAAAAAATAACTAAACAGCAATTATTACTTTTTTTTAGTTTTTTAATATTGTTAAACTGTGTTAGCAAATAAAAAATTTACAACAAAAATAGGTGGCACGATAATAAACTAGCTTAAATTAATATTTAAGTTGAAGAGAAAAAAAAGATAAGAAACTATACAGCAATTATTACTTTTCTTTTAATTTTTTAATATTGTTAAACTGTATTAGCAAATAAAAAATTTACAACAAAAATAGCTAGCAGCTAATATCACTATCGAAATTAACTTTATATTTAATTATTTTTAAATTGAAATAATTCTATTAATTTATTGAACCATCAAAATGCTAACAATGAATAGAATTAGAGATTTCCAAATGCGATGCTACAGACGTATTCTGAAGGTTCCTTGAATTGACAAAATGTCAAATGAAGTTGCTCTAAAAAAATTGGGTGAAGATAAAGAACTCCTAGAGGATCGAAATATGAATTACAACAATTGCTTGTGCAAGGCAGAATCGAAGGCAAATGTGGCTTGGGAAGCAAACAAATGTCTTGGCTGAGGAATATGCGATACTGGACTGGGTTAAAAACGTTTGGAGACTTAATAAATTAATAAATAAATTACTTCAAATATTGTACATTATTTCTCATTTATTCGTTACTTCTATTGTTTGTTATATTTTTTTCTTGGAATTATTTGGAATTAATTTTAATTGTGATAAATATACTTAAAAAAGTTAACTTAAAAAAAATTTCTGCCCTTGACTACTGTCGTCGCTACAAAGGCATATTATATATATATATAGGGATATCTCTAAAGAGAGAAATTGAAGTGAAAAGTTTTTTATAGAGATATCTTTGTTAATAGCTGTTTATAGAAAAAAGAGATCTGCAGTTATAGCCGTATACAAAAGGCAATGCCTTTAATCACTAGAGACTTGGGCAAATTTGCTTTCGTAGAAACCCTAAGTTCCCAACGGGAATAATAAAGGAAAAAGACAAGAAAAAAAAAGAAAAATCCACCGTAAATTACTTTACTTTACCACAGAAGGTAAATGGCAATACCTTTCGCAAGCCACACAGTCGGAAAATTGCCTATCAATGCAACCTGATTTTGTACGCTACAGAAATAATCTTAAATGAGTCAACCGATGCTGTTGAACAAGTCGTCCGCGTCAAAACAACCGGGCCACTCATAGCAAAGACGGGATTTAACAACATTTAATTCAGAATCATATTAATCATGCATGCTTTTTGTTTTGTTCAAGATTAGACATAAATTTACAAAGTGTTTGGATCGTTATCAATTTATAAATCTCACAGTTTTCGCTTTGTTATATTTGCTAAGCTGTTTGCTTTGATTTATATCTAATTTGTTGAATCAAAGAACCACAAAGTTGTTCTGAACCTGTATTTTTAAAATGCTAGTAAGTCAAATTTTAACTCTAAGGGTATTTAAACTTTGACACCGATTGCCTATTGTTAATCTCTAGTTTGATTATAACCATGTTGCCTAATCTCTTTTGTTTTTTTTATGATTTAAGGTTTGATTGTTAAGAGAATTGATTGGTTTGCTGAAATTTTGCACTTTATACATAAATTATATTGCTTCACATGACTAAATTATAATGATTTGTGCCCAACTTTGGCTATTATTTTAAAGATCATTGACCTTATTTAAAATCAATTTTTGACTTTACAAACGACTTGATATCTTTTGGCCACCCGCTTCAGCCAAAAGCACATAGCTTGAATTTCCTTTGCATTTTGTAAAAAAAAAAATATGTATAAAACGCAAATGCTAAACTAGATCTAAGATTATACAATTACGCCCAAAAACGAAAAGCGGCTGCAGCAGTCACAGCTAACTGGCCAAGCCAACAGGCGTTGGCTGAAACAGCATAATATTGTGAATTGTGCGTAAACAGCATCCAATGGCCAATCCAAGCGAAAGGTTGCTTTGCTCGGCGAGATTGTCCACTTAAGGAGGGCGCAAAAATTAATTAGGCCATGCGGCAGGTGTTGCATGTAGCAGTGTGTACACGGATTGGGCAATGTATGCGTGTGCAGCCTGCTGCTGCTGCTGCAGCAAACGAGAAATGTCTTTGACCAAATACAAGAAAAGTAACTTAACTCACAAAAAAGTGCAACGGCGCCATTAGATCATCAGCCAAACCATCTTTGGTGCACAAGTAAGCGCTGCTTGGAACCTAAAGTAGTATAAAAGCCAAGTGAGCTGCTTCAGTGCAGCAACATTAACGAAATTGTCTCTTGGAGTATAAAACGTTTGTAAAAAGACTTAAAAATGTATAAGACTGTAAGTAGCAGGCAAAATTGTGACCCAAAGGATTAGTTTTGTTACTTACTGATTTTTATCACAGTTGCTACTTGCACTGAGTGCCGCTGCACTGTGCCTGCTGAGCATACAGGCGGCACCTGCGCCTCTGCCGGAACCAGCACCTGCACCAGAGCCTGCGCCTAGCATTGGCTTTGGACATGATTACTATGGTGGCTTAGGTGGACACTTTTACGGCGGCCTTGGCTTAGGGCATCATTATGGTGGCTATGGACATTATGGCCTGGGCTTGGGCTATCATGCGCCCATTATTAAAAGCTACAGTGCGCCCATTATCTCTAAAACAATTATTGGTGGCTATGGTTATGGACTAGGACATGGCCATATAGGCATAGGACATGGTCTTTATGGCCATGGACTGGGTTACGGTTTGGGCTATGGACATGGCTATGGCTATGGCCATGGCTGGTAAAAGTTTTTTTCTTGCTTTATAATGGGTTTTGATGGACATGTGAGAGTAAATTTCAAGTCAATTATTGCTTTTGTACCAAATTAAATGTTATATCAATAATATATTATTAATATTTTAATCCAATAAACCAAAAGCTGCAAAACGCAGCCAACAAAACAAGGCCTACCGGATGCATTTTTTATAATAATAAAGTGATTCTCTAATACAGCTCCCATGCAGATTATGGTTAAAAGTTACTTAACGATTTTTTATTGAAATAAAACTGTAATTCTTTATACTTCGCCAATGTTTCTTATAATGAGCAGGACACTATTTTTTCTAAATAATACTGTCATCTGATAGTTCAGATTTTGGATGACATAATATTAGAAGACTTTGGATAGGGATTTCACTTTCATTTTATTGAGAAAAATATTTACGTCTTATAAAAAGAAAACTTTAGAGACTGCCCTTGTATCAGTAGCAAATTTTGGTACAATAACCGTGATATAGAATTATGTAAAAGATAGTTATTGATAAGATAAAGTCAAATGGTAGATCAAATAATGAATATCATAGACAGCTGCTTCCACTGTGTTCTATGTCTAAACAGCCGCTTGCATACGGATTTGGTAAAAAATAAAATAATTACCTTCTACTCCTGTCTTATCTTACAAAGTTTATCAATTGGGGGCTGCAGGAAAACATTGCAGATATTTGTCCTCCTTACAGGGCCTTTGAAAAGCAAGAGAGCTTTAGGAATTTTAGTGATAGCTAACAATCGCCTTATCATAAATAAATTTTAAGATTTGGAAAATGTTTCAGCTCTGTTCTGCAGAGCAATTAATTTAAATAAAATAAAATATTTGTCCGTAAAGCGAAGATGGGGCATTTTGATTCTGCTTTTCATAGCTTCAGTAAATTATTTTCCAAATCCGCTTACGCTTTACTTTATTTTTGTTCTGACATCACTTGTAGGAAACCTCAAGTGTTTTAAAAAAAATTTCTATTCGAAAAAAAGCAAAATTTTCACGTTCACGGTATTTGGTTGAAAGATTAAAACTTTTGTTTAAAGGATATAAAAATGCAATATTTTGTTTTTAAACTATTATTTCGAATATTTATTTTCACAAATTCGGCAGAACAAAAAAAATTTATTTTATTTACAAATTCACTTCACTCAGTTTATTTTTGAAAACACGCGATCAGCTCGATATATACATCAGACGAAACGAAAGCAATGAAACAGAACATCGATGTGCCTGTGTCAGCTTACCAGCCATGGGCCAAACCATGACCTAGCAGTGCAGGTGCAGCATACGACCTGTATCCCAAGCCAAGTGGAGCAGACAATGGCGCATGTGCCAATGCAGGAGCAGCATAACCATGCGACAGACCATATGAAGCATAGGCTGGTGCAGCAATTTTAGCTATGGCTGGAGCGGCGTAAGAAACATGTGGAGACGCATATGAGATGGAAGGAGCTGCCAAAGCATGTCCATAGGAAATTGCTGGTGCAGCATGTCCATATGAAATTGCTGGTGCAGCATGCGCATAGGAAATAGCTGGTGCGGCATGTGCCAAACCACCAATTAGTGGACCATGAGCAGCACCCAAATATCCTGGAGCGGCAGCAACGCTAGCCAAGCAAGCAACGGCACACACAAACTGACATTAGAAAAAATATTAAACAATTGCCATCGTTTAGGATTGAGCCATCAAAACTTACGTATTTGAACATTTTGGAATAGAGACGGCTTTGTAAATAGCTTTACACGGAGCAAGAACACAACGCTTAATAAGATTGCCATTTGGGCTCAAATGCTTTTATAGCAAAAAACTTGCAGCCACTTAGTCAGTCAGGTCGGGCCGGGCCAAGTCACCCAGGCTGGCTGGGTAAGCAGGCGGACAGGCGTACCCAAAAAAAAATATATATATTGCACGAGAACGGCCCAGCCGAAAAAAATCACAACACTTTTACTTTTGTTGTAATGCCAGCCAAATCATGACGTCGACTGCGAGTGCAGACGAAGGTGACGTAGTTGGTTGCAGGCTAAAACGCACCTACACTGCAAAAAATTGCGTATATACACAATTCGAGTTCCGAAAATTCTTAATCAATATTTTTGCGATTGCGTTCATTTTTTTATGTAAAAAATATGCAAATTGAGGAAACTTGTAAAAGGCATTGGCCAATTTGATTTTGCTATTGATTTGCGGGCTAATTTTTAAAACAAAAATGGACTTGTATAGAGCACGCTCTTAGCAAGAACCCAATCAGCATAGTCCGAACGGCACTAGACTGAAACCCTCAAGGAAACAGGACCATCAAAAGAAACTTGAAGTGAACCGTTCTTCAAGAACTAGGTTAGATCGGCTAATCGTGGCACACAGTGAAGTAGACGCCACAGGAGAGAGTCCGTTGGAAAGTCTTCGAGAAGCCCTTAGTTTCCAAGTTAAATAATAGAGGAAAAACAAAACCGATTAATTTAATCGGATTAAATTTCACCGTAATTTCAAACGAAACATAACGAATTTAGTGCCAAAATAATAATATGGCCAACAGATTTTGCTCGAATTTCAATCTTCATGGGAAACTTATAAATAGTTTTTAGATGAATTAAAGTGACGTAGACAAAATAAATAAAGGACAATTATTAGGCAAATATCTAAACAAAAGCTGTTTTTAACAATAACGCAATAAAGTAAAGTCCGAATAAATGTACATCGATTAATAATTAATTACTATAATTATTTATTTATTATCTGGAATATGTCTTCTCCTAAGTAGCTTTCTGTCTGGAAATAAGAAGTTGCGTTTAAGAAAACAAAATCCATCTTATATAGTGTACGGAAACTAAGCACTTTTTCGCTCAGTGCAACCATGCACCATGGCAAGGCAGTCAACAAATTCACGTCATCGTCTTGGTAGTCTTTTTGCTGTGTTGCCATTATGGCTACACTCAATCATCGAATTGGAGCTACTTGGTTGGCGTTGCAGCGGGGGCTGAGATCAGGGGCTTAACAGCTTGCAACACGGATGTGTGGACCGCCGCTTTAAATAATTTCAATTCATAGGCCTGTGAAAAAAACTAAAATAATAATATTGCATTTTGCTTTATTTCTGGCCCACTTTTAGTATGTGTGTGTTCCTAAGAGTTACCAAGAGTTTCCGAAACCATTTAAAGTCTAGTTTTCGCGTGAGTTTGCTTAAGCATTTGTCTTGGCACTTGGAATTATTTTCCAGCGGCTGCCACTTTGCATCATTCATAACATATAATATATTTCTAACAATATTCCAAGTGCGCTTAAGACTTAATTACAAGTGTGTGCAGATTTTGGGGCGTGTGCAGTTAGCACCTCTAACATAAAGTTCTATTATGTTGGGACACACCCTATGCGTATGAACACGGAGCACACTATCTAGGACAGTTAATAGCCGATAACTAAAGTGCAACAACTTGGAACAATAAAATATGATTGCAAAGTTGCCAATCAGGGTCAGCGAGGTCTCTTACTGAAAGGTTACCTGAAGAGGGGCCATAAGAGAAGGGTGCTTGTAGATTTCAAATGCTATACTAACTCATAGATATTGCCCATTATAATTAAGAGTAGTTTAAATTGCTATGGTTGTTGTTGATCAGCTGCTGGCATTTGAATAATTTGTGCACAAATCGCCGATTATTTTACGCATATTTTAAACTGATTATATTTGTTTACCCTTTCAGTACAAGCGGCATGTTTAGTTATAGAAAAACAAATGTTCTTTATGGAGATAAATATAAATAACTTCTTCATTACGCAAAAAAATTGGAAGATTTACCGATTTGATTCGCTATTAAAGCATTTTGTATATTAAATTAAATAAAAAATATTACTTGGTTCTTTGAACATTAAAAGACTTAACTAAAAAACAGTCTTTAAAATAAGTTCCCAGAAGTTATACTTTGGTAATGCCTATTATGGCAAAGTTTAAAGGTTCCGCTCATGAAAAAGGCATAACTTCTTTGCATTGTTGTTTCTTAAAAGTTAAGATTACTTTTGATATTAAATATCGAATAAAAGTTATAATTGTTTTAATCATTTTATATATAAACATTTTTTATTAATCAAATTAAGCATAATTAAATAATAAATTCGAAGAGTTCAAAATTAAACACAATTAGACAGAATCCAGTGGAATAAGCAACTTTGGTTTTAGGCAATCCATGGTAAAAGAGAGGTGATAGCTTTTCAGTTAGCCAGTAGCTTGATCTTGGCAAAAGAGGTAAGAAAGTTAAAAAAAGCGGAAAAAAAATGTCGACCGGACTTTCATAAATCACATTTAGATTAATAAGATATGTTTCTTTCGCTTAACTAGATGTAGCATGTGGATATGTTTTATGACAACTACCAGTTTATAGCCGAATCCGAAAGGCTGGCATTACATCTCATTAATTTAATTAAAAATCACAAGCTCTCTATATTTTAACTGAGCAAACTTAAACATCAAAGCTTTATTGCCCAACAAGCGCGATGTTAGACTTCTCGTTAATATACATCTGCACTTATTCTATATTTGCGGACAATTAAATCAATAAATTTTCGGAATTGCATATCAGAAATCTTGATAATTTGACTTGATCGATATGAAAAAATCCAGAGAAAGCAAGGACAATATAGACATTTATCTAACGGGTGCGCCTTTTAAAAATAAAAGTCGTAAAATTTTGAGAATTTTCAATAAAACATACTTCATAATTTATTTTATTATTATTAAAATCTCTTTTTTACAAATTGTTTAAGCTATTACCCAAAAATAAAGGGTCGACCTTTATTACGAATACAAAAGCTCTTTTTCCATCATATTCGCAAGCATCTCGGATGATATAGCTGCGCTTCAAGCTCGAATATTGTATTTTAGCTATACTATGGTGTTCGGTTTCTTGGAATAAACTTTGCTCTTAAAAAATCCCCTCAAAAAGAAGACTGATAGTGTCAAATCTATCCCGGAAATTTTTGATGTAGAATCATTTTGTTGGAAACCACAATGCGCCAACATCCATTTATACCGATCGCCGTTGACAGTCTCAGCAGGTCCAAATAAGAACGTTCCAATGATGGTTTGTGAGCAAAAAGGGAAATGTCCTACTCGTGTAAGATCTTGGATTATATAAGGGTTATCAGTGCCCTAAAAGCCACAATATTGTTTGTCTCTGGATTAGCAAAACTAAGCGATTAACTGTACTAAAATGTAATGGTGAAGACGAACGATTGAAAATTTTCAAAGCTATTCGATTTTGTGATTAAACCGATTCAAATGGCGCATCCGTTATTATTAGTCGCTAAATCCCTAAGTTAAATGTATTAAAATTGTAAAGATACCTAAATAATCTTCAGCCTGATAAATAAAATTTTAAGTACATTTTTAAATAAATAAATATTGTGTGTATACATAAAAATATACAAAAACTTGAAGTTTTAGAAAAAAACCAAAAAATCAATATTTTGGTATTAAGAGCCTAGTAGTAGTCTAGTCAGTTGTAACCAAATGTCATCGAAATAAAATATAAATATTAAAAATTGTTCTAAAACTGTAGTAGATTTATGCCACTTCTAATTCTTTATACTGGCAAGCAATGAATTAATTGGAATCTTTCTTTTGCATATGCCAAACATATTAAAATCTTTACCAATTTTTGTAAAATCCTTGAATCTTAAAAACCATAAACCCTCAACTTTTACAAACTATTATTTAATTTTATTTTATTTTTATTTTTTTATGTAAGAATATTTGTATAAAATGTCTGATTTAATAATGAAGCATTTTTTGTTAGTAATTTTAAAACATGCAGAAATCGATTTTTGATTTTGATCTTCTAAGCGGGATTTGCTTGCTTTAAAGCCAAGAGTATTCCCCAGTTGAGAGTTGATTAGGCCAACTTATCATGCGTTTTTGAACGCATATGTTGCCAGCAAAAATTTGTAAACAAGATTTGGGCCAAAGTCTGTCCGGCTGCTAAATATTAATTGCTACGTACAAACATTGTCGTTGGGCTTTCGGTTGGTCAATATGAGCAATATTGGAACGGTTGTCTGCCAATTGCGTTCATAAAACACTTGTAAATGGATTTTGTTGTTTGTGTACGCCCTGTGCATGATAAAATGTCCGCGGGCCAATATCATGTATGACATAAAAATTGAGCCCCTTAGCTGTTGATATGAAACGAAAGGCAACGTCAACACCAGCACAACGACGCCAACTCACAGTGACGGAACAGACGAAAAAATTGGTAACTAACTTGTGCATAAAAGATGATTGTTGGTATATGTAATCCAACCCTGTAAACAATTAAGTGGACTGATGCCTGCGCTTTACTGCAGAGGCTACACAAGTTGCGGGCGTTGGCATAACTCCAGGTCCGGGCTTGCTGACAACCCATAATTACAAACTATAAATGCGTAACATGCAACTTGTTGCAGGCAGCAACATTTTGCATACATTTGCTAGAACAAGTTGCCACAATTACCATACGCAATTCTGCATATGATAGATTTTTTTATTATTATCTTTATTTTTCTGGTGCGAGTAATATAAATCAAACTCGCGATAGCCAGCGCACTGTGCGTTTCAATTAACTTGGCTATGTGATCCGGTTTTGTGTGCTTCACGTAAATTGGCTGCAATACAGTGTGAAAAATGTTTGGCTATTAGTAGAACACGAAGTTGCGTCTTAAACAAATTAGTTAAACTTAAATTTATGGCAAACAAAATTTAGCGAATTAGACACTTGTTAGTTTCCGTAATGTCAAAGTTTACTTTATTTCTTGCAGTGTATGCAACAAGTTTGTAAAAAACAACAACCATGCAATTTGCAAGCTGATTAGTAGAACTTTTAAGCTGCAAGAAACCATCAAAGTATTAAACAAAAAAAGCCAAAGAACTTTTAAGTCTATGAAACGCCCGCAAAGTGGCGCACAAATTAACTTTTAAGCCAAACACGTGTAATAGAGTGGGCGTGGCTGCATTTAAAAGGCGTTGAAAACGTGAGCACAAGTTTCATAATTGTAATTTGAATTCATTTACTACATTTGCAATGATTTCAACTTTGAAATTTAATGTAATTATGATTTTCTTGCTTGCTTTTTGTGCAAAGGTACAACGCGGCGTATGATTAATGCATTTGATTGAAGTGAGTCGCCTACAAGGCTGAATGCATATATATATGGGGTGTTTTTTTTTAGAGGTATAGAACTTTAAATTGCATTGAAACAACGGTGGACTATTCGATTGACTAAAATTTTATTTATTCACAAGATTATATTGTGACATTATATTTTTAATATGATTTCTGGCATATGACCACCACGGCTGGCGTGTGTATAGTCAATCTGGACATTCAAATTTTAATGGCTTTTTCCAACATCCTGTGGCAGTATATCGACAATAACACGTCGAATGTTGTCTTCCAAATGGTTAAGCGTTTGTGGCTTATCTGCATAGACCAATAACTTTAGATAGCTCCACAGAAAGTAGTCTAGCGGTGTTAAATCACAAGGTCTTGCAGTTATTTAAAGTTATTAATCATGGTCATCATCGTTTTTGAAGAACTACGGTCCAATGTTTCTACCAACCCATAAAGCGCACCAAACAGCTAGTTTTTCTGGATGTAACGCTTTATCGATATACGCTTGCGGATGAGCTTCACTCTAAATACGGCAGTTTCGTTCGTTGACGTAGCCATTCAACCAGAAGTGCGCTTTATCGCTACACAAAATTTGCTTATGAAAATCGGCAACAACAGCTGACTCGTTTAGGGCCCATTCGACGAATCTACGCTTTGCTTGATGATCGTTTGGCTTCAATTCTTCAATTGCCAAACCAAAATCACTTAACAGCTTTTAAATCGGTCGCCGATCTTGAACAATAATGTTAACTTAAAGTTCTATACTTCGAAAAAAACACCCTATACATATATATTTGTATATATATACTTAAATCAGTTATCGTGCATTTTAAATGCGCTGTAAACGAGCTGCAAAATTGATTGTTACGATTAAAAATTATGCAATTTATGCGGCGCCTTTTAATTAAATGCGACACGAAAAGCAATAACAAATTTACTTCAAGTCAACCACGCGCAAAAAACCGAGTATTTTTCAATTAAAACTGATAAACAGTGCCTAGGGCACTAGGGTTACCGGGTGTGATTGGGTGCAATATGCGTAGCACAATCCTACAGGCAGGTTTTGCTGCTGCCAGGAACGTGGCAATGTCATTGAACCAGTATGGGATGGTAAGTGAGGGACGACGCATCTATTACGAGTACGCGCCAGACGATCTTGCATTACTCTTGCGGCAAATACTTACTTAATTTGTGAAATTGAAAAAATAAATTGAAGTAATTAGTCTTAGCTTAGTTAACACAATTAAGCAGCAAAAAGCAGCAACAAAAACTCAACTTACAAACTAACAATTATCGCATTCATGCTTTGGATAGTTGAGTTTTAGCTTTGCCCTATACAGATTAGTGGGAAAACTTTATTTGCTCTTTTTGATGTTACTCTTGTTTAACTTCTTAAACGAATTATTTTCCGCTTTAAAATATATATATGGGCTTACAGATAGCTGAAAGAACAATTCGTATCTGTCTTTTGACTTAGAGCCCGTCAACCTTCTATTGCAAAAGTAATCAGTATCGAAAACTTTAACAGCAAGATTACGAGTTAAGATACTCATCTACGTATGCTACAAAGTGTGTCTGCTAGATTACCCGCAACATTTCAGTCAAGCAAATGGAAAAAGATTTGGAACAAAACTTAACAATTATCAGTCAAATGTATTTGCATCAGCAAAAAGATCCTTGCCGGAATTTACTGTTAACAATATATTTTCAAAACGTAAAAAACTTGATTAATACGTATTTTCCTATCTAATATTTATTTTAGTAGTTTTAGTACAGAGATCTTTGAAACCCCTGTTAAAAAATTGAGATATTTAAAAAATTCAAGAAGAAATAGAAGTTGCTTCAGAAAACTGCTAACTTCTCTTAAATTCGCGAAATCCAATAAAGTAAAAATCGAGAAAAGATGACTTCGTGACTTTAAAAGAACTAGACCAACAAATCGTCTTACATACTCATCCGATTTTCATAAAGTTTTCTTTTTAGCTTTGGAGGTAAAAAACTATTGAGACACAAATTTTTTTGTAATATTTGCGTAAACAATGGAATATTCTATTAAGGTCATTGGAATTTGCTGAATACCCTTTTAAAAATAATAGTTGATAAAACACATGACAGATATAACGAAAATGTTAAAAAAAAGTTTTAACTCTTTCCAGCTTTGAGTTTTAGGAGTACAATGAGAATGTGGCCTTATATACAAACCCTGAATATAATTTACTTAACTTTAGGAGGTCTTCGACTTATTTTATATTGTTATGTTTCGTAAGAATATTTTGTTTTTAAAATAGAGGGTATAAAAACTATGCCTTGCTTTTCAAAGTAGCTTTTATCTTTTAAATATTTTGAAGGTAAAATAAATAAATGTATATGAGAATTGCTAGTGCAAGGACTACCTTTCAATATATTAAAAACATTTTCATAGGCTTTTTCAACATATACCTACCTGTCAATGACATATCTTTTTTTCTGTTTCTTATTAACGATTTTGAAAATCATATTGCAGCGTTGGAAGAATGTCAATTTATATGATATGTGTGCTAAACGACAAAAATTGCGCCTCTGAATGACTGTCAACTCTCTTACACGCATTTAATTGATTGTCGCTCTCGCGCTCATTTGCGCTCTTATAGACTGCATTGCTCACTTACTTGTGTGCGCTTATATGATTGCACCCTATCATCGTCTTGTTCAGCCTGCAAGCATTACAACTGGTATTGAGATTCTGATGAATACTAACTGGAAATTTCTTATATTCTCTAAAATCCGATATACAGAGTATTGTACGAAAAATAGACTCTTGTAAATTATGCAAAAAATGTATACAAATAAAAATCAATTGCACGTGTATTTTGAAATTAAAATTGCGTGGGACCCAATTGTATGTTTATTTGATTTCACTTCTTAAACACCTCCACCGCTGGTTCGGCAGCCAGAACCGAGGGATAGGCGGCGCTATGGGCAACACTGTGGGCACTATAGCTGCTGGCATAGGGGGCAATGTAGGACGCATAGCCAGCAGTGTAGGCGGCAGCAGGAGCTGTGTAGGTCAGTGGAGCAGCAGCAAAAGTGGTGGTCAATGCAGGCAGCGCAGGTGCCACAGCAGCAGTGTAGCTCAACGGCGCAGCATTGTAGGCGGCCAGAGCAATGTGACCAGGCTTAGCAAGTGCAGCAGCGAACATGGCGCTCAAGCAGATGACAAACTAATAGTAGCGCATATAATAAAATGAGATTAAAAGCGTTAACACAGTTGTTAATAATAAAAACAGCTTACCAATTTGAACATTTTGTTAATTGTGATTGCGTTGACAGCCAAAGTGTATGTGATAGCAGTTATTGCCAGTTAAAGCCGTTTATATAGCTTAAAAAAGTAACGCAAGAAAATATCCTTGAATGAAAAACCAAATTTATTGTAAGCCCTTGTGGGTTGCACACAAACACATTCATTGAATAACGAAAACACGTGCTGTTAAATCAGGGCCAAAACGAAGTCGGGAATATGGAATTCGGTTTACTGGCATACTTAAGAGTCATACAGTTTATTAGTCATTTCCGTAGCTTTGGAATTTGATTATATGGCTGATAAAAACCAGTAGCACTCAGCAGCTGTGACATTTTTTTTTTTTAAAAGCTTATGAAGACTTAAACTCAAGTGCGGAACGTGCGTGCCATCTAAAAGTAACTTGTTGCGGCGGCAGTACTTGTAGATTTCAATATCACATTCAATTGATGGTCATTCGTTTTGCATTTTAAGTAACAGATAAATAAAAATAGAAAAATGTGTAAGGAGACTTGCGAAACAGAAATAAACCTAGGATGCTTTTGTTGTAGGTCGTCAGGGATTTGAAGCATTAAGCAGAGAAAAACACTTTTCCAAGGAGCTCCATTGCGTCACATACTAATCGAATCAACTTACAGCAGTTATATAAAAACACATAAAAGGATGGCGACAACATTTTTTGTTCGATTTGACGGTTTATATAGTTTAGGTATAAAGTGTGTAGTTTCAGACAGATATATATATATTTCCTACATTTATTTATTACTAAACCATATATTAAATATTAATTTTACCGGACAATATCTGTGAATAGCTTAGAGTAAAAAGAAATGTGTGGGCCTTGGTAGCATCGTTGTAGAACACTCGCCCCTTAATCCTAAGGTCGGTATTTCGATTATTTGCTATTTACCTAGGAAAACTGTATTAATTCAAGACACCGTCGACCTCGGAGTCGGCCATAAACTGTAAGTCATTGTTCTCTTCAAACAGCCATAAATAGAGATATATCCCCATGTTCCGCCTTTGAAACGATGACCATAGTCAAGGGGAAAAAATGTATTTTTTTATTTAAATTTTTTAAATAGATATAAGACACAACTATTATGATCCCAAAGATATAAGAACTTTTGAAAAAATGATATATTTTCGAATAAAATGTAAAATGCGATTATTTGAATATTTCTTACAAGAGAACTGTGGTAATATGTACTTATTTTAAATTAAAATTTAATGTTCCTTACAATGAATATATAATTCATAATTATTTATATTGACACAGTAAGTATTTAAGAGCTCACGGCTGCTAGATATTTCTGTGTTACTTGTTAAAGATGTCAAGAAAAAATTAATATAACCAGACCCTTCTGTCATCTGACCGTCGATCAAGTCTCTCACAGCGCGTTTGAGCTAGAGCAACCCTGCAGAATAAACTTTTATGCGAAGGGATTTAAATTTACTTGCATTTTTTTCCAAATTGGCGAAATAGCTTTCAATATGTGTTTGACATTCTTTGAATATATTAAGATACTGCGTTAAGATTGATCCAAATCGATAGATCTAAAAAATGAAATATTTTTTCAACGCAATCAAGTTTGGCACATAAATGTTGTCAAGTACTGCATTCTATTATGGGGCCTTCGGATCTACAATGCGTTAGAAAAGTATGTATGATAGTGAGACATGGCTTAGGTCACGTTTTCAGAAGCAGTGTAGTCTGCATGGCACTGGACTGAAATCACCAAGACAGCAGATCGATCGAACGACTTAGGTAACCTGGAGAAGACCCATCCTTCAAGAAGTGATCAAGGCGAATACAACATGGGACAGAGCTAAACAGACGGCGCAAATCAGGGTTCGTTGAAAAAGGCGCAAAGTTAACAAGCGGAATAACGAGGAAAAAAAACTGCGTCCTATTTGATCAAAATGGCTTACAGCGAAATTGGATCAACTTTTTAACCAATTTATTTTTTTCTGAAGATATCGTAACTAATTTAATTACAGCAAAGTGGTATACGGTATCCTTAAATTTTTCACTTGAAGTATGGCATCGTTTTTTCGTTGCATCGGCATGAGAAGTTAATTGACTCAATATTTTCTTAAGAATATAAGTTGCACCATTCCAAAGTTGACTGCCTGCAGAAGTTATCAAAAGACAGTTTTTTAAAAATATATCGAGGAAATTGAAATGGCAATATTCAAAAATATTTGAAATTGTGCTACTCATTTCGGTAATTTTTTAGTTCAGACAAGTTTTATATTTATAATAGCTTGAGCATCAGGTTACTTTTACTTTTAAATTACAGCCTAAAAGTATACCAAATTTTATATTTAAAAAATAAACGGCTACTAATACGTTTCACGCAAAATGCATTTATTTAACAATTACTTTTTGTTCATTTTAAAGTTCCCTTTAAACTTTTAGCATCACACGCCAAACTTATAATAGGCAAATGAAGAGAGGTTAAAAAAAAATATGAGAAAGAAGAAAACAAAATGTAAAAAATTAAGTAGTTCCAAGGGAATTAAATACTTTCAATGATGTTTTTGTATCTAAACTCGTAACGCACGGTAAAAGTTTTGTTGTGCACACATAAGCAGGTTCCTTGCCAGAGAAGTCAGTCGTTGTTGTTTCTAAGCCGCTTAGCGGTAGTAAGCATAAGGATAAGCGGAGTAAGCCGAGGCATAAGGATATGCAGAGTAGGCAGCAGTGTACGGTGCGGTGTAGGCAGCTGTGTAGGCGGCAGTATAGGGAGCGGCAACCAGTGGTGCAGAGTAGGCACTGTAGGCGCTATAAGCCACAGGAGCGGCCAAAACTGCAGGCTTGGCTGCCACACAGGCCACAATGGCGAACAGGCACAAAGCGAACTGAAAAAATTGAAGAAGATTCTTTTTTAAATAATCTTGTTTGGTAATTATTTTTTAGGAACTTACGAATTTGAACATATTGATTTGTAAGTGGTTGTAATAGATGCGTCTAACCAAGCGAACTGTTTGTTCTACGTTGACTGATACCTGAGACCACAAATTCACGATTTTATATACCCAAATGTCTAGACAAATATCAAAAAAAACTACTATGACTTGGAACCTTAGCCCATGAAGGCAGCTGGAAAATTATTATGCATGACCAGGCTAGCCAGTTGCTCTTGCCAATTTCGATAGGCAATATTAATTGACACTAAGGTTGTCATCGCACAGTAGTAGCCATAATTATGGCGACGGTCAAAAATGTTAAAAGTTTCAATGTGTTAAAAGTTAAATTATATCTTCTAAAATTATGACTTTTCTAATTGCTTGTATAATAATATTTTTTTATAGAAATAAAATTATTTTTAAATAATTTATATACGCACAATGAAACGCCAAGCATTTAGGAAAACAAAATTGATTTATTTTTTGAAAACAAAATAATTAAATTTAAATATTTTAGTAAAAAAAATATTTCTCATTGAAAAGTTTATTAGAAAGCAACAAATTTTTTATAGAACTTTTTAATTGAATTTATGCACTAAAAATAAAAGTAATAATAAGAAATTATAATAATTAAGCTTATTTTTCAATCAAGCTTATTTTTTAATTTAAAAAAACTCAGTTTTTTTCAATTATATTTTTGTTTAAGAGTTAACTTTGAAAAATAACTATAAAAAAAATGCTTAGTATTCTACTTTTAGTTTTTTTATTATTATTATTTTAAATTAAATTATTTTATAAACAAAGTAGAATAAATTATAAGTCACATTTAGTATGCCTATAATTATTTTTATAAGAAATCATTTTCGCTTTCATTCATTTCAAACAAGTTTCTTTTATAATTATTTCAAACACATTTTTTTTAACTTAAGACAACTCATTTTTTTAAAGCGTTTTTATTGCTTAACAATTTTTTTAACAAATAACTATGCAGTATGTTATTTTTATTTTAAATTAATTTAGTTTATAAACAAATTTGAATGAACTGTTCGGCACGATTGATATGCCTATAATAATTTCTGAAAAACATCATTATTAATTTCGTATACCATTATTTCAAACATAAATTTTAATTCAGTTTTTTTTTTCAAATTAATTTTGTGTTAAATAATTTTCATAAAAAAAAATATTTATTCAGAAAACAACAAATAGTATCTACTTTAGTGTTTAATTTTTGAGGAATGTTAAAAAAAATTTATTTAAAAAATATAAGAACTATAAATGAAAAATATAAATGAAAACAAAATACATACATTTACTTTTTATACTTTACTTTTATTTGCGTTTAATATATTTTGGCTTAAGTAATTAGAAAAAAAAATAACTGTAAGTCTTCATATATTTTAAGAATAAATACTTATTTTATTTTAGGTATTTTAAAAGTAAGCTAAGTACTTAAAAAAAAATACTTTAATTTTCCAAAATAAAAGCTGTAATTATTTTAAAAACGCATTATTCTATAATTTTTTTTTGCAAAATTCCCATAACATAAAGTCACTTGAGCTTCTTTTCTAAAGTTAAAGATCCGAAATCTAAGTATATTTTGTTTTTATCTTAAAAAGCTGCTTCTTTTCTTAAGTTAAAGATCTGAAATCTTAGTTTGTTTTGGTTTTATCTTAAAAAGCTACTTCTACGCTCTCTTTTACTCTTTCGCTTCTCTTACACTCTTAGTGCATTAATCTCTTAAGTCCTAACATTTTCTATCTTTACTCTTTTACTCACATATACTCTCCGCTACATGGTATAATAAAACGGTAACGTTCACTATCGCACTCATCTGAGCTGAACTTGAACAATTCTTAAGCTCCACATAATCTACGCGTTCCACTGTGACCATCAGCTAGAAGAATCTTTCAGTATTCCGCCTACTGGTACACAGTATACTTTTAGTTTCTTTTTGTGACAATGGCAAACGTAATAAATATATTTTAAAACCATGACGAAAACAAATAAAAACAAAACAAATTCAATTTTGTTGCATGCTCTGCATAACAATGTATATTTTGCAGCGCTACAATAATGTTGACTAGGAACTGAATGTTACCATATGGGGTGTGTTTAGAAGGCTGGCTCTTGAGGTTTCTGACCCACTGACAATCTGCCGTACTCTGTTTTTTCTTTTTTTTTTTTTTTGCTGTAAAACTGGTATAAACTTATAAAACTGTAGAATTGTCTATCAGCTCATTTCATTTGCTTATAGCCGCGCGCTCGTATTAGAATTGTTATCGTCTTAGCATCTACGGAATGTATAAAAAATTAGTAAGTCTAAAGCAAAGATCTGAACAAGATCAACAATTACTCAGTGTAGATATGTTATACACGGATGCGGACAAAACACATGATGCCGTCAAGCATAAAAGGGCTGCTGTTTTAGTTAGCTATACGCAAATTTCAGATGCTCCCAACACCACTACTACTACTACTACTGCTGCTGCAGCTACTACAACAAGTAGCTGCTGCACCGGGACAAATCTCCAATGCTGCCGAGGAGATCGATGTGCCACCAGAGCATCGTGCTGCACCACCACCCATGATACCGCCAACGAACTTTGCCCAATTTGCACCGCCCAGCAGCAGTTATCCTTTATTCTACCAAGCTGCGTTGGTGCCATTCGGGCGTTACAGCGTAGCATACCACCAGGTCGTACATCCCAACAGGCCCACAGTTGTTGTTTAAATGGAATACGCTGGCGAAGACCTATAAATAGCTTTACGCAAAAGTGCAATTGTTGCTGTTGTTAAATTTTTAATATTCTGTTATTCTTGTGAAAAAATAAAAATAGTAATATATGCATATAAAGTAAAAGTGACGCATGTGTAAATTTATTATCTACTTAAATGCAACAGAGTATGGATTGATGCTGACGCAATTCGTAAATTTGCATTATTTCAAATGCAGGCACGTGCTGGCCATTGCTTATCATATATAATATGATATTTTAACAGGTCCAAATAAACAAAATGAATTTGTAACCTCGGATATTATCCCTTTAACAAGTTTTGAAACACAATTTTTGGTAAGTAGACGTAGAGCGCAAACATGGAACAGAAGAGTTACGGATAGTTGTGTGGTTTGATTTTTTGAAGGTTACCTCTGAATAACAAACCAACAGCAAGACTCGAAAAAGTTATATTAGTAATGTTTTATAAACAAAAAAAATTTCTTTTGTTCATGCTCTTACAAATTCGATTTTAACAATTCCGAATTCGTTGTCCTAAAATCAGAATTCATCTAACAAACAACACAAGTCGACAAATTCTGACTTTTTTTTTTGCCAAATTTGAGACTTTATATTGTTTCGAAAATGTTTAACCACTAAAATTGCATTTTTAATTTTTCCTTTTTTGAAAAAGCATGCAACCTACAGTAACTTGAAGCCTTACTTCGTTTAAACAATTCCGAAATCGAAGTCCTCAAATCAGTATGCGTTTAAAAAAAACAACACAAGAAAGAAAAAAATAAGAAATACAATTACGTTTTTTTTTTAAATATTAACTGCGCATAATTTCAGAAACGCTGAATAAACAAATCGATATTACCAGAAAAAATCTTAGAAAATAAGTATATTTAAAAATTTACGACATCATCTAGCAAACTAAACAACAAAATGTTTATCTTATACCACTAACTTTTCTTACAAAAAGCTATCTTAAACACCGAAGAGTTCTTTACAATCCAGTGCCTACTGTACTGTATTCTCACTTCTTTGGTCAATTATTTTTTCAAACGTTATGACACAACAGCTCTGGAATTCCTTGGCAATATGCAAACTATTTCCGCAAAGAATATTTTAAAGCAGAGTTTTTAAAAATGCCAAACCACATTGTTTTCAAAAAAATTAACTTTTTTATTTGTTTTTTTTTTTATGCAAATGTCCAAAACAGTCTAAAGGGATCAAAGGGATGTTTTAAAAGAATGTGCTGTAGCCGGCGGCATAGGGATAAGCTGAGTATGCTGCTGCAACAGGAGCGGTATAGGCGGCGGCGGCCACAGGGGCAGTATATGCGGCAGCTACGGGAGCGGTATAGGCGGCAGCTACGGGGGCGGTATAGGCGGCGGCTACTGGAGCTGTGTAGGCGGCGGCTACTGGAGCAGTGTAGGCAGCGGTAGCTACAGGTGCGGCAGCCACAATTGGTGCGGCAGCAATGCCATTAAAGTTGCGCGCCACATACTGTGAGCTTGTGGCAGTGACCACACCAGCTGGAACAGCAGCTGCTACCACGGCAGGTTTGGCCTCAACCGAGCTGCAGGCAAGCACGGCGCAAACAACAATGATGAACTGAAATGATAGCACAGTGGTACAAATTAATTAGTTGCACAACAAATTTTCTTGCAGCTAAAAACTACGCACCTGTTTGAACATGTTGGGATTATTTTGATTTTTTGGATATTGGATTGTGTCGAGCTACAAATTGTGACTATAAGTTGGACTGGAGACGTCTGCAACTTTTATAGCTCAGCTGATATGGACTGCATTATTTTAATTTTATTTTTGAGTATTTAATTTATGCTCAAAGTTTTATTTTTTGTGTTCTGAATTTTGTATTGCAATTTGAGGCCATTTGAGTGCCAACTATTGGTCATGCTGCCGCCCGCCCAATTGGAGTGAGGTCTTTGCTCAGTCATTTCAGGCACGTTTCAATTGTGTGAGCCCATAAAAGTAGCCGTCGAAGGTAGTCAAAAACAAATACAACAATAACAAAATCAAAAACATAAATTTTAAACAAATTTAAGTAGCTACAATAAACGCCTCGGATTTGATTGATGTGAGTTGTTTGCGTTGGACTCTAATGATGTCTAGCCATCTTGAAACAACAAAATAGTTTGACATTTTTGGCTGCAAATCAATGAAATATCTGTAAGCCGACATTTTTGCACAATTGTCACGGAATGCAGATCAAAATGTATGCCACCGTGCACAAGTCTTATTATATTATATTATATTATATACTCTCTGGCTATGTAATGTCTGCGGTCGTTGCACGCATTTAATCCGATTGTATTTGCATTTATTCAAGGTCGTTTGTGGCGCATTTTTAAGTTGCATGCAATTTGCAACGTATTTTATTTATGCAATATTTTGCATCTGATCCGATTTTTTACCGCCCTCTCTCAGTGTGTAACTGCCTCACCCACGTGCGGTGGCACTTTTTGTGACAAAAATTCAATGCAGAAAATCAATAGAGGGCTGCGTATGATGTACATTTGTGTAAAAAGTTCCGAAATGAAAGGTCATTTTTATGCACATTGTATTTGGAATTCAGCTGTATCATAAGATTATTTTTTATTTCGCATGTTTTTTTCCGATTATAACTTTCTTTCATGTGCGCTGAATTCGAATACTGTAGAGAAATTGATTTCTACATCCTATTAATCTATGCTTAAATAAATTTAACTAATAATTTAAATATTTAGATAGGCATCACATTTTTCTGAACAAAAAATATTACAATAAATATCAAGAAAAATTTGCGGCAATTATTAAGTAAGAATGAAATGATGATTTGAAAGTAGGTACAAAACACATTGCTCATAACTATCATAGCAAAACTCTCTGCAATATCCTATTTTTTGAAAAATGTTAGTAATAGTTTTTCAAAATTTTTTAAACATTTAATTATTTATTCGACTCAGTTGACAGAGCGGCGATATGAGGAGTATTTGCCAGGAAAGTAGTACCAACATCATAAGTATACACAAGAATTCGGCAAGGATACCCATTGATATTTTTCAACATCGTGGTCGACGAGGTTTTGAAACGTTTTGTGCAACCCTAAGCGTGGAATCACGTGGAGCCTCACCAGACACCGTGAGGACTTGCATTATGCAGACGACATCTGTCTGACCGCTCACGGGCTCTGCGACAACCAGAACAAAACTGATGACCTCGCCAGGCTAGCGTCGGACTTGAGATAAACATAACCATCTATGGCAACGCAATTGAGTTCGTTATATGTTTCCCATAATATTTAATAATATAATTTGACATTTTATAAAACTATAACCTTATGTACAAAGTCTAAACCAAAAACAAAAGAACATATTTTAAAATGTACTTAAATTTGAATAAAACAAATATCAAAGTTCGAGTTGCTAGCTTTTATAAAAATATCTTTTTTATTAATTTTTTCATGTGACATTTAAATAAACAAATATATAAAACCCCATACAAATGCCATTATGAAGAAACATAAATATAAACTGTTTAAAAATCAAAATCAAAGATATGTACAAAAAAAATGAGCAAAATTATGTCAAACACGTTCTGCAAATTGATATATTCTAACTAGTATTCTTCTTCATATTCATCCACCTAAACCATTAGGAAGAACCATAACCTAGTCCCAACCAATAAGAACCCTTTTATCTTTACATGCATTTATGTCTTTCAATTTTTCTCTTTATATTGCATATATAAGAAAGCATAGACCGACTTTTCTTATCATTGCGCCGGCTTACAACAAGCTAACTTACTACTTATATACAATTATTAAAATATATATAATAAATAAAGCTCGGTATATACTGGATAAATTATCAGTTATTTATATAAAAGTCAGCATATGCAATCTGCAGCATCATGCAATTTTATGCAAATATCCAAACAGTCTGAGAAAAACTTTCATCGCGAGTGGTACACAATGCGTATGCTTGATATACTTTGGATTGTCTTTGTCCTGTCGTTATTATACAAAACGGTGCGCGCTGGAGATGTCTATCTAAGTTGTGATGAGTACGAGCAGCATCCGGTCTGGCAAATACCAGATGATCCCTATTGCACGGTTACGGGTTTTACTGTGACCCACAGTCAAAATGTTGTAGTGCAGCCGCATTTACCCGGCAATATGGTCAAGTTTATGAAATTTTACGATTCCACGTTGCTGTATGTGCCCTTTCATTTATTTGAATCGTTTGTCAATATGAAAACATTGGATGTCAGTTTTACGGGCATTTTGGAGCTATCGCGTAATACCTTCAGCGCGGCCAGCAATTTAACATACTTGAATCTCAGCTATAATAACTTGAGCGCTGTACAGACTTCGGTCTTTATAGGTGCCAACATACTGGTCAGATTGGATCTCAGCTATAATAAGATATCGGAGCTAAGTGAGAATGCTTTCTGTGGACTGCATAGTTTGAATAAGCTGCAGCTAACAGGCAATAAGCTTACTGAACTACATGTGGATATTTTTAAGGATAATGAGTATCTGGAATCAGTTTCGTTGGAAAGTAACAAATTAACATATGTGCAGCCGGAGGTATTTAACCGCATGCGACGCATTAAGGAGGTTAATCTATCCAACAATCGACTTATACGCGTGCATCCGGATACTTTTACTGAAGCGGCTAGTCTGGAAAATTTACTGCTGGCCTCCAACAATCTAAGCGCATTTCATTTAACGAACAAGAGCATAGTGCATCAACTGCATCTGGACTACAACCATCTGACGAATCTTACCGTGAATGCTACACGTTTTGTGCGTGCCAATTACAATAACATCAGCGAGGTGCATATGCATCAGGCACTGCAACTGGAAACGCTAGAACTACGTGGCAATCGCATGAGCAGCATAGCCAATATTACCAATTTGACAGCATTGCTACATTTGGATCTTTCTCATAATCCCATTGGGCCACTCAATATCAGCACCTTTGATAATCTAAAACGTCTGCGTAATCTGTATTTGCGCGCCAATAGTATACGTCAGCTTAAGTTTGGCATGTTCTCTAAGCAAAAGTATTTGGAGATACTAGATTTGTCGTTTAATAATCTCACCACGCTTAATCTGGATCTTTTTGTGCCTTATCTAATCAATATCAAACAGTTCTTTGTTGATGGCAATGCTTTGTCGGAGCTGCAGGGTAATCGTAGCTTTACGCAGGTTTTTCCCTTGTTGCAAAAACTAGGCATCTCACGCAATCTCTTCAATTGCTCCTATCTGCATCATCTGCTTATACCACCTTTTTTGACTGATACTGTTTTGTTGCACATAGAACCGGATGTCAGCACTGAGGAGACACCACATATACGCGACGTTTCCTGCATTAGTCAAACACATGATTCAGACTCCTCCGCAGCTGCAGCGTTCAAATATTCCAGCAGTGCAATTGCAACAGTTGGAGATGCGCATATGTTGCAACAACAGCTGCAGATATTGCAGGTCCATGCACAAAATCTGGAGCTGCATTTGTTGTTCATGAAGGTTTTCTTTTATGTCGTCGGATTGCTGGTAGCCGTGGGTCTGACTGTACTGCTTACGTTACGTTACTGGAAGATCAAGCGTTCGGGGCGCTACTCACGTAGCAGCATTGTATTTCAGTCGAATGCCACAATGGACGCCAACTTGACCATGTGATGATCTTGATTTTCATATTATATATGTAGTTAAGGGCTAAGTTTGTTTTATAAGCTAATAATGTCCAAATAAATGAAAGCTTTGAGTTTCACGGAATTAAAAAAGCTTGTACTGATTTATGGAATAAAATAGTAAGCTGGAAATAAACTATCTGCCCATGAGTAAGGATAGACATGTGCAGATAAAAGCTACGTTAATAGTCTGTGGAGTTTTTAGAAAATTTCAAAGAAAATCCTGCAATGTGAATGCATATGAATGTTTGTACAAATTATGTAAAGGTCTTGTTGAATTATTGTAGCTTTCGCTGTCTGTAACATATTCCCATCGCCTTTGCAGGTTTTGCAACTTCTTAAACTTTTTAAGCTACTTCCCACATATTCTTATGAAATTAAAGGAAACAATACTTAAAATGTTATTTTTAATTTTAAAGTTGTAAAAGATAAAACATACCATATACCATTCAACATTTCTGGTTTGTCTGTGCCTTCTATCAAGGCTTAAGACTGCGCCAAGTTTATCAATAATGACGTTGAGTGTAAACAGCGGCGAAAAAATAAATAACTTATATACAAGATAGTCGCTGTAAGAAATACTTCCTGTAATACATATGTTGACAGTACATAACACACTCTACATGGTAAATGGATTGATATGTATGTCTTTTGATAAGCCAGCAAAGACCTTGAACCGCGCTAGACTACATCCGTGTATATAATAAAATAAAAATAAAAATAAAATATTTTTATAGTTTTACGTTTACATGTTTATTAGTTCATTTATTATCGCCTTATTATTTTTGAACAATCAATGCTCTCTATTTTCGCAGCAGCAGCGGCGATGTGTAGGCGGCTGTATATGGCGCAGCAGCGACATAGGGCGATGCAATATAGGGGGATGCTACGTAGGGTGATGCAACGTAAGGTGATGCCACATAAGGTGCAGCAAAGCGTCCATGGTATTCCTGTGAGTAAACAGCAGCTGCAGGAGCGGCAGCAACCAAAGGAGCTGAGTAGGCCAAGGGAGCCACAATGCCAGGTTTTGCCGCAACGCAGGAGATCAAAGCAAGTGCAGCGATAACGAGTAACTTGTACATTTTGCTTTTTTATTTTTAGTAACTTTGACTTGCTTGTGTGAACCAAGTTGTACTGATAGTGCTTAGAGTGAGGTCTGAGCCATTTATAGGGACTGCAGCAATGAAGAAGCGCCTTGAAAAAAGAAAAACCAAAATATACGAAAGCTTAAAATGTATTTAATTATCGGCGCTTATTAAACGCTAAGCGCTTGTGCGTGGCTTTTACGTGACCAACATACAAATCATGCCCAGAATTCACAATACTAGTCATAGACCTTGCTTACCTTTTTGCTGCGTTGCTCAATGCTTTTGGGCTATGTGGCTGTACTTTAAAATTTACTATATAAACTGCAGACGTTCCAAAGTTAAAGCATCAGTTCAATTTGTTTCAACGACAAAGTCAAAACAAAACAACCAAAACAATTTACAAAAATGTTCAAATTCATCGCTATTGTTGTGCTCGCTCTGGTTGCCTGCGTTGCCGCCAAGCCTGGCATAGTTGCTCCACTGGCCTACTCCGCCTACTCAGCACCCTATGTTGCCGCCTCGCCGTATGTTGCCTCACCCTACGTGGCCGCCTCACCCTATGTGGCTTCACCCTATGTGGCAGCTCCATATACTGCTGCCTATACCGCCGCCTATGCCTCGCCCTATGCTGCCGCCTACACAGCGCCCTTGCTGCTGAGGAAGTAAATACGTCCCAACAATTTTTTGACTATGGAATATTTGCTATGACCATAAACGATAATTAAATGCGAAAAAGGCATAAAAAACAAAAAAAAAAAACAAATGTGTTGAATTTAAACTCTAATTTGCTATCAAGTTCTATTATTATGTGGTGCTGCACAACGTGGCGTATGATGAACGCAGTGCGACATATATGCAATTATATTACGCATACGTCACGTTGTACAGCTTGCACAAAAAAGTAAATTGTATATTCTTAATTTTTTCAATTGCAAAACTAATTGATGTCGATGTTATTTTATTCACTTAATGCATATATTTTCATTTCAAAAGCAGCCTGAAAGTATGTAACGCTTATTTGCACATTAACCCTTGTGCACAGGCTAGAACTTTAATAGCCAAATAATTTAAAATATACAAATGTGTCTACCTCTGATAAATGCATGATATTTATTTGTGCAAATTTTTATTTATTTCTAATTTCTACTTTCACAATCCTGACAAGTTTCCGTAGTGTTGTGCTTTAACAAACGCGTGAAACCAATTGTATTGCTTAATTGAAAATTAAGCCCAAAACCAAATGTAAATGAAAAAGTTCCAATTGGCTGCAGCACAATTTTATGATTAACTGGATACTTTTGCTTTTTATGCTTTTTCGAGGATGTTGGTAGGCCATATGTTATTACATTTTGTAACGCATTTGAGGGGTTTTGCACAAAACTATAAATTTGAGTTAAAATATGTTGAACTTCCCGATAGAACTCATTGGCATCAATTGTCCATGTTTTACTGGGATCATTTATAAACGCCAGCGTAGTTACATCCACCACATTGTCAATCTCAAGTGCAGCAGCTGAGACATCTGTTAGTGCTCTGGAGCCGCTTTTGATGGTTTCTTGTGGAGCAGTAAGAAAACAAAGTGGCAACGCTGCATGCAGTGGCAGCACAATGCATAACAAAGTCAACTAATTAAAGAATAACTTTTAATTCAGTTTTAAACCAAGTTGAAACTACTTACTGGCAACATGTTGCTACAATGGCACGCTTAAAACTACATAAAAGGTTGCCAAATGCGCAAACTTTTATAGGAAATAAATTAAACCAAAAAACTCTTCTGATAAAAATAGCCAATTTTCAGTATTTATTCATAAAAAGTTATTAAAACGAACGCCTAAAGGCTTGAAATGTCTATCCAATAGTCGTCCGGTAGACAGAGATGTTGCTTAGATCCAACCATGTCCATGTCCATGTCCATGTGCATAACTCCAACCGCCATGTGCTACGGGATGCACAATGCTATGAGTGGTCCAAACAGGACGCACCACATGCACTGTGGGCAAGCTATGATATGAAGTGCTTGTCACGATGGGCGACGAGTGTAGGTACCCTGGCGCGGCCAACGCAAAGGACACACACATAGACAGCAATATGAGCTGCATAGAGCAAAGAAAAGTTTAAAATATAAGCAACGTATACACTGAGCGAAAAAAAGTGTGGTATATTGCTTTTCATAAGTATGTTTTGAAAGAGACATGCAACTCTTAACCAAAGCCCTTCCTATGCAATGTACGGCTACTTAACCTAATACAAAGCGAACTACTTTTGCAAAATAATAACTTTCAGACAAGCAAAAAAACATCAAGATTTTCTCTCAGTGTTTTTAGCTAATATCCCTTTATTTTTCAAGTTTCTTTTTTGTTTGTGCTTAAGCGTACCAACTTCAACATTTTGATTAAAATTTTTTTCACACTTTAAACTTTACGAACGACGTATTAACGACAAGTAGACTTTTAAACTGAAAATGACAGCGCTTGGGCCCTTTATATAATGCCGACTCGCCTCTGTCATTCACTACAAAGTCGACCACATTTAAGGTGGACCAACCTTGAGGTCGTGCAAAGACACTTTTGAAATACAAGAAGAATATTTCTAGAGCTGCTCGAGTTTCGCAAACGCATGACTTCTTAAAGCGCATCTAAGCCGGCTTTAACTTGTTTAATTGCGACATATTGCATGTGGTCCATGGCTGCTGCCTCTGTTCGGCTTGAGTAATTGTATCGAGAACTACGCAAATTGATAAACAAAACCAACCCGATTTCAACAAACATGAAAATATTTGCAATAAATGCGTAAAAGAAAAATTCTTTAATTGATTGATGCGTGGGAGTTTATTTGTTGTTATTATTATTATTATTTTACTTTATTTTTGAGAATCTTATGAATGAAAAAGGCAAAACAAAGGAAACGCGCATTTGTATTGCTTCCCATTTTTAAGGGCAAAATTAGAAAAAGTAGAAACAATAAGTTGGGCATAAATGACGGGAAAACGAATTTTATATACCTTTTCTTTCAATGATTATATAAAGACTTGATTCATAAAAAATATAACACAAAACAAAAACACAAAACAATTTTTGGTAAACGACTATTTTCTTTTTCAGGCAGCCGTCATATTAGCCGCATAAATTATCTTCTCTGCAATGCTCTTCTGCTTTCACATATTAGCTAATAGTACGATTTTTAGTTCAAACACCTTTGATATATTGTCAATCAATCATTAAATTTATGGATTATTAGCAATTCATCGTCAGTTGGATTCCATGATAGCTGCTTCTTCAATATCAAGTGTACCTCATCCTCTGCAATTGAATTGGCATCTCCAAATCATCTTTGCTCAGACGTGTTTTTTTTTAGCGGAACAACCAATGAATTCATGTTTTTACTTAGTTTCAGTTTAAAAAAATATATCAATTTGTTTGTACTTATTTCATTGCAAAGAAAATATGTACAATTTGTTCGAAAATAAATAATATGCATATTTTTCTGAGCAATATTTATGTCACGACTGTTCATTAATTTATCAATAAATATGTATTTGTCAAAATTTAAAAAATTGACTTAAAAAAGACCAAACTGTTTTTAACATTTTTTAAATAAAAATTAGAGTTAATAAAGCAAAATATAAAGTTAAAATTGAAAATTTTTAATTTATTTTTGTTCTAGAAAGTTCGGTTTGATAATAATATACGTTCGCGTTTTTGTTTAAAACTAGCTTATTTTATTTGACTTTGTAGCAACTTAGCCGTAATGCAAGTGAACATTCTTTTTGACAGTGGCTCCCTCTATTGATAACTACTTAAGCAGTAAAGTAATGTCAAGATTACTTTTTCGTCCAAAATAAGCAGAAATTAAGCAATCACATCGTACATGAGCCAAAGTTGATATATATGGTACTTTTTTTAATAACAGTTTTGGCTTAAAATGGCTAAGATTACTTAAGTTTAGGAACAACGAATATTTGAATGTTACACATTTTGGCTGATCAAATGACAAACAGACTGAATAATCAAGGACAATATAATTGTTATTATTGATAATATAAATATATCTCAAGTGTAATCGTAGCTAAGCTCAAGGCAATGGACTTCAACCACTCCAGCCAAGGGAACATTACCATCTATGGGAACGCAATTGAGTTCGTCGCCAGTTTCCCAAGCAAACTGACTTGCCAAGCCCCATCAGCATTTGGAAGACTCTACCGCATCTGGAGCAACAATCAAATAAGCAGACGAACAACGCTCCGGATCTACAGCGCTTGTTGAAAGTCCATACTGCTATATGGTAGTGAGACATGGCTTTCCACCAAAAAGATGACACAGCGACTGCAAGTCTTCAGCAACAAATGCTTGAGGATTATATGAGGGATATTCTGGCCAAACAGAATATCCAATGCAGTGCTGTCTCGTGTCACAGGTGAACCACCTATACACCTCCAAATAAGGCAGAAAACAATGGACGTGGATAGGACGTGGATCTCAGCAGTATTGTCAGAATGTCACTGGACTGGAATCCCCACAGCAGCAGACGAATCGGAAGACCCAAGGCAACCTGAAGAAGATCCATCCTCCAAAAATTGGCACAGTCCAACACAACATGGGACAGAGCTAAAAAAGACGGCGCAAAACAGGGCTCGTTGGAAGGCTCTAGTGGAGGCCCTAAGTTCCCAAGTGGAATATCAAGGAAAAAAAATGGTTCTCAAGATATTCGAATATTAGGAGGTTTAAGACTTCAATGGTATGTGAAATTCTGCTTGTTTTAATGTTTCTAATTTATCTTAATGTGGGATATCATTTTTATCAGGGTTTTATTCAAAAGATATAAGATTTTAGAAGTTAGTCTAAGTAAAGATACAAGTATTGCTTTGATTCAAATATACATTGTTACATGTTACATGTTATTGGTATAGTTTTTAAAATATCTTTAACTAAAATTCAAGACTTCTACTTACTCTTAGTCTATTTTATACCAACAGCAAATATTACCAGACTAGGCAACGAAAAATAGCTGGGATTTTAAAAAATGATCGGTTTTCGAAAATAATTCACTAAATCAATTTTTACTTGGCTAAATCCATCAAGCTGTCATTGTTTATAGCCAAAGTTTGTTTCCTTTTGTAAACCTAGCTCACATACGGCTTAATATACTGATAGTATGGTTAACTGACATGAATAAATAATTCTAATTGTGCATACAAAACTAATTGTTTTGACACATATATGTACTTTGTACAACATCTTCGTATGTACATACTACTAGGCATAACAAAACTCAGCTCCTATTAAATATAACCAACGGCGGAGTGTAGCATAACACATAATGTAAACACACCCACAACAGCTGGCCTTGCCCTTGATTTTCACACATAGCAAGAAGCAATACCGGAAATGCGTAAAAGTTGCTTTGGTCTCACTAATTGTTTATTTTGGACAAACTTTGGGTGCTACACCGCCTTAGCATAACGAAAAACATAAACAGTATAAAAATATTTCTATGCCGAAGCGATGAAGAGGAAAAAAATTCCCCTGGGAGAGAAGCGCTGCCAACAACCAGTTTCTGGAATGGTATTTATGCGGCATGTACTTGCGCATGGCTTGTTAAGTGGCAGGCAGCAACAACAACAACATGCAGCAGCAACATGTCAGGATTGAAATTTACAGAACTAACCAAAACCAACAAGTTCTAGAACAACAAAAGAAGATGCAATCTAAATTGCAAAAGTTGTATCTTAAAGCTAACCTGGTAATGCCTTTGACCTTGGTGCTGCGTGTGGTGTGTTCCTGCATAGTTCCAGCCAGGGTATAAATAGCAGCTACTGCTTACCACTTGCAATCAGTTTCTTCTCGTTAGTCCAAGATGTTGAAGCTAGTAAGTTTAAAGATACATCATTCTAGACACCACAAACAAATAAATTTATTTGCCTACACTAGTTAATCTTTGCTTGCTTGCTGAGCTTAGCCCTGAGCCATGAGCTGTACAGCTACTATGCTCCTGGCTATTATGCGCCAAGTGTGGCCTATACGCGCACTGCAGCTGTTGTGCCATTGGCATATTCACGCCTAATTGCTCCGGCAGCCTCTTCCCATATCTACAATAGCGTGGAGACGCCCAACTCATTTCAGCAGCAATATCGCACGGACTACAAGCCAGTATCCTATGAGTATTTATACTAAATGGGAATTAATTATTTGTAAAATGTATGTGAAATTTTAAATAAAGTTCGAAAGAGTTTTTTTTTGGTACATTTTAAATCGTTTTTGCCTGATGAGGTTCAGCTTAAATGAAAAGAGCTTGAAACACAGAACTCCAAAAACTTGTAACTGCAGTGATTCATATTTCGATAAAGTGTATTGATACGTTTTCAAATAAGTGTTTCTATTAGGTTTCAAAGATTGGGTCTTGTATTAGTGTTTTGGCAAATTTTTTAAAAAAATCAAACAAACGTTTGACATTGTTTTACAGTAAAAAAAAATATTTTCATCTGCAATATAAAGTTTATTACAGCTCAGCTCACAATATACATGCGTGCAAACTTGCAAAATTCCAATAAAATCATTCAAAAATCTTCAGAGTAGTATCACACGATTATTTGATTCTGGATTATTAAATATGCGATACAAATCCAACTACAATATTTCAATAACTGAACGTAGTTTTCAACTCCACGCCTTCTTATTCAAAATTTCAATTTCGAGATGCTTTCGCTAGCTCGACCGAGTTCCTTACCCTAACTTTTTCGCGTCTTAAAACTCTGCTTCCAGATGTATACTTAAAAAATGTCCTAGCTGAAATCTATTTTCTTTGTAGGACTTTAAATTTTTAGTTCGCCCTCACTATGTAGACGATAATTTCATAGACTTTTCTGCCTGTGCTTACTCACGACTTTAGCAGAACAGAAGTGCTTATCGAATACTGCTTTGATTATGCGAGATGATAGTTTAATAATCAAATAATTACAATCATAATCCTTTAATATTATAAAAGTTCTCTATCACAAATGTTATTAATAAAAGGTTTTTAAATATATCTACATGGTAACTAGTTGACTGATTGTGAGTCAAGTCAATTTTGGTCTTAGAATAAAATCAGATTAATTCCTTAATGTCAACTTTGAATGCAAGCTGCGAATTTGCAGTTAAACGTTGAGTTGCTTTCAAAACTAATTAAAGATGGTGCAGCTTGACTCCTTTATTGAAAGCTGACCCTTCTGCGAATTTTTACTTAGCAGAAATGAAATACTCTATATTTAAGGGCTCTGCTTTTTGTCAATGATAAGCCAATGTAGGCAACTCCTGCTTTCATTCTTATAATACGAGAACATCAAAAGACTGATAATTATAGAATTATTATCTAACGAAAAATGCTTGAAGTTGGTCAGCAACAGTTTGAAGATATGACCTTATAGTCAAGTGCTCTTTGAGGACCATTGCTAAGTTGAACGCCACAATTTCACTTTAGACGTTGCAATAGCTTTTGACCTGGCTCTAGGTCACTTGCCTTACCATGTCTACAGAGTTCAATCCAAGTGTTGGCAAACAATTAAAGACGCTTTACAACAATGAACAGGCGGCAGGCATATCGAATAACCTGAGTATGCCTTGTTTACAGTTAATAACCTGGATGCCAACATCATGGGCAATACAATGCAACAACAAACTTGCGCGACCGCACCTTGAACCCATCTAACAATGTTTGTTTGTCAACGCCTTTGTACCTTCAGCCCAATATACGAGTCCCCTACCGCTGTGACTCACGTACGGCCTTTAGCTATATTTAAAATCCCTTCAAATAAACCAGCTGAACTACATATACCTGCCGCAGTCAGCCAACTCGATGTATGACTTCCATTTTGCTGGGCATGCCGTACGTCATCAGTCAATCTGGTACAGGAAGCCATAGAATGCATTAGTTCAATTCGCTTCTGGAGAAACTTTTCCGTTTTTCTCTCGGCATGCGCGAAAACGTGACTCAAGCTGCAATTTTGGGCGGGGGGATGGTTGAAGCAACAACGTGTACGCAAAACATTAATCTAATTTCAAAAATTAATTAATTATTGATTGTGCCTTGCCGTGTGGGCAAGCAAATGGGGGAAAAAAGTAAAGATATTGCAAATTAAGCATGAAATTGATATATCCAAACGCAAAAATCCAATTGAGAGAAAATGCAATGTGCTATGTGTACAATATCGCTTCGAAGCTGAAATCTGCTATGTCGATTGCAGTTAGACAAGTAATAGGTTTTGCCTACTCAAATACGATAGAAACTTCCAAATCTGTATTAATTCCAGCTATCCATACATGTGGAGTTATGCAAAAAAATAGCGAAAATAAATAAAACAAATTTAAAAAAAAATCGATATATATTTTTAGTGCTTCAATGTTTACACATTTGCAGAAATCTGCAAATAATCAAATCAAATATTATTTTGTCAATAAATACGACTTAATAATAAATTAAAAAGTTGTTTACAATTTTCCCGGTGTGCGCATATGTTGTTATTATTCATGCAGAACTTGCAACAACAAAACATGCAATTAGCTTACATATATTCTAGAATGAATTCTCTTTGATTTTTGTGGGGAATTCTCTTAACCAAGGAATAAACAAGTTTAACGAGAACGCTTTAAAATGCAACTGCGATTCCCGTAAAGACAACGTTAATTGTATGCAACTTCAAAGCTATTAATATACAACCAAGCCAAAAGTTTAGGGAAACCACTCTCAAAACTACACTCCACCACAAGTTATCAGTTGTATAAGCATAAACCCGCTGTTTGGTCATAGCTGATGTTGGTGAGCGTATAACCAGCTACCATGGAAATGTTCTACTGTATTTAGATGAGTTAGACATCTGTTCACGTCATTTTTCTATACATTTTTACATCACATTTTTCTTTGTGCAATCATGTCTAGTTTTGTGCCAAAAAAAGAGCATATGCGGGAAACTCTGCTTTTCTGCTTCAATTTAAAGAAACCAGCTACTGGTAGAAGCCTATGGTGACAGTACTTTATAGGAAGCAACTTTCATAGACTGATTTCGTTGCTGCGAAGACGACCATTTTGACTTGTATGACAAAGAGAGCATGAGAATCGGACCAGAAAGTCCGAGGACCATCAATTACAGACTCTTTTGGACGAAGACGATACCCAATCGCAAAAAATGCTTGCCATGCACTTAGATGTCACTCAACCAGCCAAAAAGCAAAAGTATTTTATTACTAAGTAAGCTCCAAATACAACTACTCTAGATAAGAAATAAAAAAAAATAAACAACATAAACAAAATATTATTATAATGTTTGCATTTTAATCAATAATATACTCATAATTGTTTTAAATAAATTAACTGCTAAAAATATAAACAATATAAATTTATGTTAACACTTTAAAAAATATAAAAACATAAAAAAATAAATTTAAAAAAAAATACGCAAAAAAACACAAAAAAAATAAATACGTAAAATATTAATTTTATAATAGTCCAATTAGAATAGTCCATCATGTAGATGGTATCTTTCTAACATCTATCGTCGGCAATAACACGGCGAATGTTGTTCTACAAATGGTTAAGCGCTTGTGGCTTATCCGCATAGACCAATGACTTTACATAGCCCTACAGAAATTAGTCTAGCGGTGTTAAGTCACAAGATCTTGGAGCCCAATTCACAGGTCCGCAACGTGAAATTAGACGGCCACCAAACATGTCTTTTAATAAATCGATTGTGGCCCAACCTGTGTGACATGTTGCGGCGTGTTGTTGGAACCACAGCTCTTTGACATTATGGTTGTTAAATTTAGGAATAAGATAGTCAGTAATCATGGCTCTATACGGATTACCATTGACTGTAACGTTCTATCATCGTTTTTGAAAAATTACGGACCAATAATTCGCCCAGCCCATAAAGCGCGCGGTTCGACATACACTTGAGGATTAGCTTTACTCCATTCCACCAGAAGTGCGCTTCATCGTTAAACAAAGTTGGCTTATGTAAATCGGCAACAACGGCTATCTCGTTTTGGGCCCATTCGACGAAGATACGCCTTGCTTGATGATGGTTTGGCTTCAATTCTTGCACGAGTTGGATTTTGTAAGCACGCAAACCGAAATCATGCCGCAAATTCTTCCATAAAGTGGATGGATACAGATCCAATTCCTGTGCTAGATGACCGATAGACTCATTCGGGTCTTCCTCAATGCTAGACTCTGCACCATTATTTTTGAAATAAAATTGCACTATTTGCAAGCGTTGTTCAGCAACTTTGTTGCTAAGTGTAAAAACCGGAGCAGTAAAAAAAAACTTTTCCAGGTACAATAAGCAAAATTGCGGCGTAGATAAAGCAAAGTAAGTCGAGATGCAATCAAAACAAGTACATAAGCGTTCTGCTGCCAGAATTTACAAGACGATGTTTATCAGCCATCTGCAAGAACTGGGCGGTAAGCTAACCAGCAAAACGAAACCGGCCCACAAAGCCATGACTTGCTCTAGTATATAAAGGCACAGGATGACTGAGAACAACACACAGTGGACAAGACTTGGACAAAGCAAACAACTGCGAGCTACAGCGAGTCAAGCAACGTAGCTATCGTCATTAAAAAATGCGCAATTACCTTTGTGTAGGCCAATATCCTCTGGAGTTCAAAGCGTATACTTACTAATTTTCTTGATGACTTTCTTGTAGTTGCTATTGCTGCTTGGGTCAGTGTGTCTGAGCTTTGCAAAGCCTTTGGTTTCCTTTGGCATCAACTATCAGACACCCACGCATTATGTGAATCCTGGACCGGGACCCTACTACAACAACTATTATGGCACAGCTCAAAGCAGCTATTACACTGATTTCGGTGGACCCTACAGATATCACAATTATAATCAAGGCAATCGCTATGGTGCACTGGACATAGGAATTGGTGCGCTCTCCCTAACCCCATTTTTGCTTTGACTCCACTGTGCATTGGAAAATTACATTTCAACGGAAAATTCTATAAAGCAAAGTTTCAAATAAAGAAAATGTACAGCATAATTTTGTTTTTATTTCAAGAATTTTAGTTATAAAAATTGTTAAGTAATTTGTTTGCTCGTAGCCATTTAGATGGAGTGTATTTTCTTGGTAACTTCGAATATAGATAAGCAAAGGCGGTGAGTCTGAAAGTGTAATGCGATTACATATTCTCCAAAAAAATTAAAAATGAATTGTCCACTTTACTTTTGGACTCAAAGAAATATTACAAACACGTTTGTGAAACAAAGTTTTCTGGCTTAGAACAAAAATTAAAAAACAAAAAAATTGGTCCCGCATTTTTTAATTGTAAATTTTAGAAGTTTAAAAGTTATATGTAAATAAGTTCGGTTATAATTAATTTTTCTTTACTAAAATGTTAGATTTTGACTTACTAAAAAAAAATTTTAACTTAGTGTTTTTCTATTCTTTTTTTCTATATTTTCATACAATATATAAAAATATACTCCGATTTTCGAGAATTTTTATATTTTTAAATTTAAATGTTTTTCATTTATTTTGTTTTAAGTTTTTGAATAGAGTATATAATTGAGAAATTGAGAAACATACAACAAAAATAACAAAATTTCAAAAAACTGAAGTTGGTTATGCTACAATATGCATATTAAAAAAAGTACAAGAATAAAAATGAATTTGAAGAAATACCGTATCTATAAAATATATACGATGTTTAAGAATATAATTTTATTGCAAATTTTAAATACCTTATAATAAATAAATAAAAAACTTGATTGCTAACCGTCTCTGCGATCTTGGCACACAAATGGGTGGACTGCTTATATGTGCAATTTTACTTCTGGATATAAATATAATGTACCCTTTGTACCATTCCGTATTGGGTATTATTATATTACAGAAGTATGACAATAGCGACAATTGGTTGATAGATATATCGCCTAGTTCAAATGAAAATTTCTATTACAGCTTATCTTTAAGCAACTAACCTTTTTCAGCTTTAAAAATATGGTATTATTTATTCAAGTCCATCTACGCCTAGATAATAATGCCAAAGAGCAGTATGGCATTCGAGACTATAAGGCTTAGTATCTCGAAAATAAGTGCTCCACGTACATATATTAAGTTGTATATTGTAGTTGATTGGTGGCTCTTCATACAACGATATAAATGTTGCATTTCAACCTACAAAACATGAACATTTATTGAACTAAGAATAGTTAGGTTATACAGAGTTTTTACTTACAATATTCAACAAGTCAACATCTTTATGATTTTTTAAGAACGCCCGAAGTTCACGCAAATTAATTGTCATGAAAATGTTTTCTTCCATACGCTGAATATGTCGAGCCAATATGGCACAAGGTAAAAAATTCGAAGTGAGAATACATTTAGTTATCACCAAAAATATGTTCGTTGGCGGCTTGTAAAATTTGTGATTAAGATACGCAAAACCGATAAACGAGAAAACCAATATCTCGATAATCATTCTGCTGATACTACAAACACAACCATAAAACTGCATTGATTTACGCAAATCCAGAAGGTTCATAAAGTGTTGCCAACATATCTCTCTTTTTACTTTACTTTTGCATGATTCTAGGTATGATTGCAATCCCTTTAAGAACTGTTGATGCACTATCATGCCGATATCGTATAAATGATAAATAATACACGAATATAAAAGATGAAGAATAAAAAGTGTATATAACCAATTTCCTTGCTTGCGAGCGTATAAACTCAAACCGTTAAATGAAAGTTCCCGTATACCAATTATTACAAGCTGATACCAGGGTATTATAAGCGATTTCCCACAGATAATACGATGTTGTCTTGAAAGACGTACAAATAGATTGAGCAGTCTACATATTCCACGCCGATACTTAAATAATAGATAAGTGTTCATAACCAAAGATATAGAGCGAATTGCGAAGATTGTTACGCCCAAGTTAAAAGCGAAATGTTTTGCCGTAAAAACTCCATCGTTGTGCACATTAGAAAACATCATTAACCAAACTACGCAACATGGCCAAACAAATAACAAATGAACCCTTTTTGAATAAGATTTCAGAAATTTTGACGGTATAAAACAATTCTTGTTTCTTTCATAGTTAAATACGCTTATACCAAAGATCTTTGTCAAAATAAGTATTATCTTAAGATATTTCTCAAGAAAGCACGACATATTCACAATGAATGTAGAACTGTCACTGAAACAAACATATCTTCATGTAATAGTTGTTAAGGTTATACAAAATTATAATTATCATATTGTAATATTAATCTGAGTGTTATTGTAGGTAATTTTCTACCAATGAAGTTTTTTGTATTTGTTAGAAATGTATTTTGTTAATTTGGATAAATAATAAAAAAACGTCTAACATTTATTCCTGGTACATTATTAGTTTCTATGGGAATATTAAGTCCTCGTTTATCACTTTTTGAGAATTACTTGATGCCTAGGTTCAAGCAGTCTTATAGGAGGTCATACGATTTTTGTGTGTTTCCTTTACTACGGTTTCCATTTAACCTTATTTCTTTAAAGTTTTCAAAAGAATTTAAAACAAAACGTATTATATAATTTAGTAAATTATTTTAAAAAGCATTAATAGAAATACTATTGGTTGCAATGTTATCTGTTTTAATACTGCTCTTAAGTCAGATCATGGTAAAAAACTTGTGAAACTTATTCGTTTATGAGAAAAAAAATAGCTTTCGAATAATTTTTTTTAATTGATGAAATAAAAAAAATGTTATACGAAAATGTAAACTTAATTCAAAATCAGTGTATCAATGTATACAGTTCCCTCTCTAAAATTTTAGAGATATAAATTCAAATAACAGGACAAAAAATCTACAAAAAAGCAAGAGCAACGCGAATCCAAATTACTTCGAGTTAATTATTAAAGGTCAATAAATATCATTTCAAAAACAAACACAAATTACTTTATTTAAACCAGAGCAAAAAAATTAATGATTTTAAGAACCCTATTATTTATTCAAGTCACATCTACGCCTAGAGAATAATGCCAAAAAGCAGTACGGCATTCGAGACTATAAGGCTTAGTATCTCGAAAATAAGTGCTCCACGTACATATATTAAATTGTATATTGTAATTGATTGGTGGCTCTTCATGCAACGATATAAATGTTTCATTTCAACCTACAAAATATGAACATTTATTCAGTGAGAATAGTTGGGTTATACAGAATTTTTACTTACAATATTCAATAAATCCACATCTTTATGATTTTTTAAGAACGCCCGAAGTTCACGCAAGTTAATTGTCATGAAAATGTTTTCTTCCATACGCTGAATATGTCGAGCCAATATGGCGCAAGGTAAAAAATTCGAAGTGAGAATACATTTAGTTGTCACCAAAAATATGTTCGCTGGCTTCTTATAGAATTTGTGATTAAGATACGCAAAACCGACGGAAGAGAATATCAATATCTCGATAATCATTCTGCCGATGCAACAAACACAACCATAGAACTGCATTGATTGATGCAAATCCAGAAGGTTCAAAAAATGTTGCCAACATATATCTCTCTTTAATTTACTCTTGCATGATTCTAGGTGTATTTTTAATCCTTTTAAGAACTGTTGATGCACTATCATGCCAATATCGTATAAATGATAAATAATACATGAATGCAAAAAGTTAATTATAAATGGAGTACATGTCCAATTTAATTCTTGGATGGAATAATAACTCAAACTGTTGAATGAAAGTTCCCGTATACCAATTATTACAAGCCGATGCCAGGGTATTATAAGCGATTTCCCACAGATAATACGATGTTGTCTTGAAAGACTTACAAATAGATTGAGCAGTCTACATATTCCA
Organism: Chymomyza procnemis; assembly: GCA_035046065.1. Taxonomy (NCBI): domain Eukaryota; kingdom Metazoa; phylum Arthropoda; class Insecta; order Diptera; family Drosophilidae; genus Chymomyza; species Chymomyza procnemis. The sequence goes on along the minus strand of JAWNOJ010000013.1, from coordinate 3,455,931 downwards.
CGCTGATATTGAAATAATACATAAGTTTTCATAACCAAAGATATAGAGCGAATTGCGAAGATAGTTACGCCCAAGTTGTAATCAAAATGTTGTGCCAAGAAAACTCCATCGTAATGGACATTAGATAACATCATTAACCAAACTATGCAACATGGCCAAACAAATAACACATGAACCATTTTTGAATAAGATTTTAGAAATTTCGACGGTATAAATCTATTCTTGTTACTTTCGTAGTTAAACACGCTTATACCAAGGATCTTTGTCAAACTAAATATTATCTTTAGATATTTCTCAAGAAAGCACGACATATTCACAATGAATGTAGAACTGTGACTGAAACAAACATATCTTCATGTAACAGCTGTTAAAGTTATACAAGATTATAATTATAATATTGAAATATTAATCTAAGTATTATTGGAGGTAATTTTCTACTGATAGGGTTTTTGAATTTGTTAGAAATGTATTTTTGTTAATTTGGATAAATAATAAAAAAGCATGTAATATTTATTCATGGTACATTATTTCTATGGAATATATAAAGTCCTCATTTATCACTTTTTGACAAATAATTGATGCCTTAGTAGAAGCAATCGTCTTTTTTGTGTTTTACTTAAGTACGGATTCCATTCACCCTAATTCCAGTAAAGATTACACAAAACTAGGATTGTCAATTCTGTTAATTTTTGTTTAAATTATGTATTTAGAAATGTTACATCATCAGAATACTTAACCTTTTAAAATAAAATATTATTATGCATATTCAAAAATTATTCAAAACAAAAACTATTTTTCAATCAAGGAAATCATTTTAAAATGCATTTATAGAAATATAATTGGTTGGTACTTAAGTCAGATCTTGATTTAGTCGTCTATAATACCAAAAAGAAGTATGGCATTGGAGACTATTTGGCTGAGGAGCTCTATTATGAGTCCTCCATGTACATATATTAAGTTGTATATAGTAATTGCTTGATTATTCTTCATGCAACGGATTATAGTAAATACTCCCACCTAAAAATATATCAAAGATTAAAAATTTTTTTTTCTTGTTATTTGTCGAACTCCGGAAACCGCAAAAATCAGCGTATATATACTTGTATGGTGAGTAAAGACAAACATATTATATTGTTTACTTCTTTCTTTTAATTTTGAAAAGCTAATAAATTTCTCCAATTCGATTACTAATATTTTTTTAAAGTTATATACATTTTATATAAATGCTTAGAACATAAAATTTTAAATAATATGCAACGTAACGATTTAGTTTATTTCTATTTGTTTCCGAGTATAAACTTTATAAATGTCTACAGAATTTTATTCTGACTCATGCTTTTCATTTATTTTTCGTTTTATTTTTGTGATGTATCATTCGATTTAATTTTAAATCAAAACCGAATAAAATGTTCGAATTCGGTTTCCGAAGTACGTCCGAGTCAGCTTGTACTTACAGTTTTTAAAAAATGAGAAGCGTCACCATGGCTTTGTAAGAACTCTTGAAGTATTTGCAAATGGATTAATTCCAAAATATTTTGTTCTACACGATGTATATGTTTTGCCAATATTGCTTTTCCATACCATACGATATATGTGCTATGTCAGTTGGACTACAGCAAAATTATATATATATTTATTATTCTTATAATGAAATAAATAATTAGAAGGAAATAACGGAAGGGATAACAAGAAGGAAAAGTCGCAGATAATGATAGTTTCCTGAAATATGATCAGAGTGACTAGACAATGCTGACTAAATACAACTATTCAGGAAAATTCTTAAAGCACTACATTACATTTAATCAAAATTTGTATAACTACAATATATATTCTCATAGTATATTATAAACAACTTACGCACTCGAAAGTACTCAAACTCCTAAAATCTTTGCTAAATTTAACTTAAATCGTTTGACTGTATCATATACTTATTCCTTTATTTTTGCCTATATTATTAGCTATATTGGCACCTTTGGTTTTCCCAGGACAGTGTAAAAATCCATTTAGTGTATTAAATAGTTTCCATACATAAATCAACAAACCAAAAAACGGTTAATAAAGTTTTTTATCAGTCGACCTTGGGATAGTATGTACCACTTCTTTGCTATTAAATTGGTAATATTGCTTAAGTATTAAGACTGGCTGTTTCACTTTGCGAAAACAAGCCTTGAAGCCTCGAAATCTTTATATAGCCAATTGGATAACAATATCTTGAAAAAAAAAAACAACACCGTTAACACAACAACAACACACACAACACCGTTTTTGATTACATTCAACATAAGTACTTCAAAATGTTACGATACTTTCGAGTTCGGATATGCGATTGGAATTTTATACAAAATCTTGTTATCGCAGAACAAAAATTTGAGCCGAATTTTAAATTTCTGTATAAACAGCCGAATTATTCAACAAAACTTTATAATTCGTTAAGGCGGTGGATGCAAAATACCCCTTATGGGAACTTTTTTATATTTATCCGATATTCAAAATCTAAAATAAAGTAGCATTCTATCCGATAACTTTTTTTGAAGAGTAAATTTGTATAACACGCTTAGATACAGAAATTCATAAAGACATTTTGATTAAAAATATACTTAAATGCTACACTTGGTATATCCAGGCCCCGAGTGTTTCCATCAAGCCTAGTTCAAATGAAAAGCGCTAAGACAACAAATCATTTCAAAAATAACTTTTGATTTTCTCAAAAATAAAGTTCTACTCTTTATGTACACTATGGTGCTATTTATTTAAGTCACATCAACGACTACATAATAATGCCATAGAGTAGTATGGCGTTCGAGACTATAAGGCTTAGTATCTCGAAAATAAGTGCTCCACGTACATATATTAAGTTGTATATTGTAATTGATTGGTGGCTCTTCATGCAGCGGTATAAATGTTGCATTTCAACCTACAAAATATGAACATTTATTGAGCTGAGAATAGTTAGGTTATACAGAATTTTTACTTACAATATTCAATAAATCAACATCTTTATGATTTTTTAAGAACGCCCGAAGTTCACGCAAATTAATTGTCATGAAAATGTTTTCTTCCATACGCTGAATATGTCGAGCCAATATGGCGCAAGGTAAAAAATTCGAAGTGAGAATACATCTACTTATCACCAAAAATATGTTCGCTGGCATCTTATAGAATTTTTGATTAAGATACGCAAAACCGACGGAAGAGAATATCAATATCTCGATAATCATTCTGCTGAGACAACAAACACAACCATAGAACTGCATTGATTGACGCAAATCCAGAAGGTTCAAAAAGTGTTGCCAACATATATCTCTCTTTAATTTACTCTTGCATGATTTTAGGTGTATTTTTAATCCTTTTAAGAACTGTTGATGCACTATCATGCCAATATCGTATAAATGATAAATAATACATGAATGCAAAAAGTTAATTATAAATGGAGTACATGTCCAATTTACTTGTTGGATGGAATAATAACTCAAACCGTTGAATGAAAGTTCCCGTATACCAATTATTACAAGCTGATGCCAGGGTATTATAAGCGATTTCCCACAGATAATACGATGTTGTCTTGAAAGACTTACAAATAGATTGAGCAGTCTACATATTCCACGCTGATATTGAAATAATACATAAGTGTTCATAACCAAAGATATAAAGCGAATTGCGAAGATAGTTACGCCACAGTTGTTTTCAAAATGTTGTGCCAAGAAAACTCCATCGTAATGGACATTAGATAACACCATTAACCAAACTGAACAACATGGCCAAACAAATAACACATGAACCCTTTTTGAATAAGATTTCAGAAATTTCGACGGTATAAATCTATTCTTGTTACTTTCGTAGTTAAACACGCTTATACCAAAGATCTTTGTCAAACTAAATATTATCTTTAGATATTTCTCAAGAAAGCACGACATATTCACAATGAATGTAGAACTGTGACTGAAACAAACATATCTTCATGTAACAGCTGTTAAAGTTATACAAAATTATAATTATCATATTGTAATATTAATCTAAGTGTTATTGGAGGTAATTTTCTACCGATGGGTTTTGAGTTTATTAGAAATGTATATTGTTAATTTGGATAAATAATAAAAAAGCATGTAATATTTATTCATGGTACATTATTTCTATGGAATATATGAATTCCTCATTTATCACTTTTTGATAAATAATTGATGCCTTAGTAAAATCAGTCGTCTAGGGGGTCATAAGATTTTTGTGTTTTACTTTAGTACGGGTTCCATTCACTCTTATTTCAGTAAAGATTTCGAAAAACTAGGATTGTCAATTCTGTTAATTTAGATTAAATGAAAGAAAATTTATTTTTACATTAACATTAGCTTATTTTATATCATCAGAATACTTAAACTTTTAAAATAAAATATGATTATGCATATTCACCAAACATATAAATTGAATTGACTGTTATTAACTTAAGTTTTCATCTGTGAAGTCGTAAGATTTTTTCTTTTCTTACACTGGTAAGAAAAACAGATATTCTAAGGCGTATAGAGTTTCGTGCGGTGGCGTGTCTTTTTTTAATTTTTCACAAAAAAAAAGAATTACCAAGTTTAATTCATAAAAATTATTCAAAACAAAAACTATTTTTTAATCAAGGAAATCATTTAAAATTAATTTATACTTAAGTCAGATCTTGATTTAGTCGTCTATAATACCAAAAAGAAGTATGGCATTGGAGACTATTTGGCTGAGGAGCTCTATTATGAGTCCGCCACGTACATATATAAAGTTGTATATAGTAATTGCTTGATGATTCTTCATGCAACGGATTATAGTAAATACTTCCACCTAAAAATATATCAAAGACTTAAAATTTTTTTTTTCTTGTTATTTGTCGAACTCCGGAAACCGCAAAAATCAGCGTATATACATTTGTATGTTGAGTAAAGACAAACATATTATATTGTTTACTTCTTTCTTTTAATTTTGAAAAGCTAATAAATTTCTCCAATTCGATTAGTAATATTTTTTTTAAAGTTATATACATTTTATATAAATGCTTAGAACATAAAATTTTAAATAATATGCAACGTAACGATTTAGTTTATTTCTATTTGTTTCCGAGTATAAACTTTATAAATGTCTACAGAATTTTATTCTGACTTATGCTTTTCATTTATTTTTCGTTTTATTTTTGTGATGTATCATTCGATTTAATTTTAAATCAAAACCGAATAAAATGTTCGAATTCGGTTTCCGAAGTACGTCCGAGTCAGCTTGTACTTACAGTTTTTAAAAAATGAGAAGCGTCACCATGGCTTTGTAAGAACTCTTGAAGTATTTGCAAATGGATTAATTCCAAAATATTTTGTTCTACACGATGTATCTGTTTTGCCAATATTGCGCAATGTAGAAAATTGGAATGCAGACCCTGAAATGTTATCCACTTGAAGAGTGTGGATTGCCTCCTGATTATTATTCCATAAAGGTAAAGGTAACCGATATGTGAGTAAAATATTACATCAACAATCATCTTACTGGTAGAACATGCCCACCCATAGTATTGCATGCATTTACGCAATTCCTGTAGCTTCAAAAAGAATTCCCAAAACTGCTCGCTTCTCCCATCATTCTGGAATGTCTCTAAGTAGGTCTGCAATCCTTTTAATAATTGCAAATGCACTATCATGCCTATATCGTAGATATGGTATATAATACATGAATAAATAAATTGAATTCCAGTATATGTATATAACACAAATGGTCCCCTACTTAAGAGCTTAATGGATATTTTCGTGAAATTGTAAAACAATATTTCACGAAGCCCGATTGCAACTAGCTGGCACCAGTGCACCTTTACGGTTTTACCAAAGAGAATACGATGTTGTCTTGAAAGACTCATAAAACGATTCAGTAGATCGCAAATGTTTCGACGATGTACAATCAAAATCCAGGTATTTATAAGCATAGTCAGGGAACGAATTGAATACATGGTTAGTAAAACATCAATATAAGAATTTTGGTTATTTGTTTGGTAGGGAATCCAAAAAATTTCGAATAGCCAGAATAAAGAGCACGGCAAGATAAGTATACGATGAATCCATAATGAGTACGATTGCCAAAATGTTGATCGAACAAACACATTTTGCTTATTTTCATAGTTCCACACGCAGATACTGAACAACTTAGCGAAAGCGAGAAGTATTTTTAGATAGTTTTCCATGACATACGATATATGTGCTATGTCAATTGCCGTAGGACTACAGGAAAATGTTCTAAAAATGAGTTTCATCAAAATAAAACAAATTGGAGTAATTGCTGGATAATAAAATTTTAATTTAAGTGATGGGAAAACTTATTTCCATTTACTCACTAGCTATATTGTAACCAATTTCCTTGATTATAATATATATATATTATTATTATTCTTATAATGAAATAAATAATTAGAAGGAAATAACGGAAGCGATAACAAGAAGAAAAAGTCGCAAATCATGATAGTTTCCTGAAATATGATCAGAGTGACTAGACAATGCTGACTAAATACAACTATTCAGGAAAATACTTAAAGCACTACATTACATTTAATCAAAATTTGTATAACTACAATATATATTCTCATAGTATATTATAAACAACTTACGCACTCGAAAGTACTCAAACTCCTAAATTCTTTGCTATATTTACCTTAAATCGTTTGACTGTATCATATGCTTATTCCTTTCTTTTTGCATATATTATTGGCTATTTTGGCACCTTTGGTTTTCCCATGACAGTGTAAAAATCCATTTAGTGTATCAAATCCATTTAGTGCATCAAATAGTTTCCATATATGAATCAACAAACCAAAAATCGGTTAATAAAGATTTTTATCAGTCGACCATCCCAAGAATAGTATGTACCACTTCTTTGCTATTAAATTGGAAATATTGCTTAAGTATTAAAACTGGCTGTTTCACTTTGCGAATACATTATAAAGTATTTTTCTACAATACTTGAAAAGCCTTAAAATCTTTATATAGCGTATTGGATTACATTATCTTGAAAAAAAAACAACACCGTTAATGGTTGGCAGTTACACTACCAATCGTTTTTGATCACATTCAACATAAGTACTTCAAAATATTACGATACTTTCGAGTTTGGATATGCGATTGGAATTTATACAAAATCTTGTTATCGAAGAACAAAAATTTGAGCCGAATTTTAAATTTCTGTATAAACAGCCGAATTATTCAACAAAAACTTTATAATTAGTTAAGACGGTGGATGCAAAATACCCCTTATGGGAACTTTTTAATATTTATCCGATATTCAAAATCTAAAATAAAGTAGCATTCTATCCGATAACTTTTTTTGAAGAGTAAATTTGTATAACACGCGTAGATACAGAAATTCATAAAGACATTCTGGGTTATTTTTGATCAAAAATATACTTAACTGCTACACTTAGTATATCCAGGCCCCGAGCGTTTCCATCAAGCCTAGTTCAAATGAAAAGCGCTAAGACAACAAATCATTTCAAAAATAACCTTTGGATTTTCTTTAAAATAACAAAAGTTCTACTCTTTATGTACACTATGGTGCTATTTATTTAAGTCACATCAACGACTACATAATAATACCATAGAATAGTATGGCATTCGAGACTATAAGGCTTAGTATCTCGAAAATAAGTGCTCCACGTACATATATTAAGTTGTATATTGTAATTGATTGGTGGCTCTTCATGCAACGGTATAAATGTTGCATTTCAACCTACAAAATATGAACATTTATTGAGCTGAGAATAGTTAGGTTATACAGAATTTTTACTTACAATATTCAATAAATCAACATCTTTATGATTTTTTAAGAACGCTCGAAGTTCACGTAAATTAATTGTCATGAAAATGTTTTCTTCCATACGCTGAATATGTCGAGCCAATATGGCACAAGGTAAAAAATTCGAAGTGAGAATACATTTAGTTATCACCAAAAATATGTTGGTTGGCTGCTTGTAGAATTTGTGATTAAGATACGCAAAACCGACAGAAGAGAATACCAATATCTCGATAATCATTCTGCTGATACAACAAACACAACCATAGAACTGCATTGATTGACGCAAATCCAGAAGTTTCAAAAAGTGTTGCCAACATATCTCTCTTTTCACTCTACTTTTGCATGATTCTAGATGTATTTTTAATCCTTTTAAGAACTGTTGATGCACTATCATGCCAATATCATATAAATGATAAATAATACACGAATGCAAAAAATTAATTATAAATGGAGTATATAACCAATTTACTTGTTGGTGGACATAAAAACTCAAACCATTGAATGAAAGTTCCCGTATACCAATTACCACAAGCTGATGCCAGGGTATTATAAGCGATTTACCACAGACAATAAGATGTTGTCTTGAAAGACTTACAAATAGGTTGAGCAGTCTACATATTCCACGCCGATATTTAAATAATTGATAAGTGTTTATAACCAAAGATGTAGAGCGAATTGCGAAAATTGTTATGCCAGAGTTGACTAGAAAATTGTTTAATGAGAAAACTCCATCGTAATGCACGAAAGAAACCCCCATTATAAATACCATATGTAATGGCAACACATAAATCCAATGAACCCATTTTGAGTAAGTTTTCAGAAATTTCGACAGTATAAAATTTTTTCTGTTACTTTCGTAGTTAAACACACTTATACCAAAGATCTTTGTCAAAACAAAAATTATCTTTAGATATTTTTCTAAAAAGCACGACATATTCACAATGAATGTTGAACTGCGACTGACATAAATAACCCTTCTTTTGATTGTTGTTAAGGTTATACAAAATTGTATTATAATAATATTAGTTTATTTAAGTGTTATGAGTAGGCAATGTGCTTCGTCACAAGTGCTCACTATATTTTTTTCCGCTTGGGCTATTTGTTGGCGCTGCTTGGTGAAAGTATCCCTATACTACATATAGAAGTTTTTGACGCTGGTTAGCGAGCCCTCTCCTTTTTCAATGCTTATTTACCTCAAATATCTCAAATGGTAAAGAAAAAAAACTTGTGTTGCAAATTCGCACAAAATTCTATTCTAATGTTTTATTTGTTTTTATTTGGAAAGGCATGGCAGCAAAGTTTTTAAAATTCTCTAATTTTTGACCGGTATGGCCTATATCAGCTATGTGATATCATCAACCGATTTAAAACAAAAAATGAATAATGAAATGAATTTTATGCAAAAAAGTTTAAGTTTATTCAATCACTAATAGGACAAGAACAAACAAACATATATTTTTAATCATATTGTGCCAAATTTCAATCAATATCTTTATAATCAAACAAAACCGTTGATATTTTTTTGTTCAAAGGTTCAAAGGAGCCCAATGGGAGCTATATTATACATTCCATAATCATAACTACTTATTAATTTTGGTTATCACCGAATTTTCTGGACACTAATATAAATTCCCTTTGTACGGTATGATACAAGAACCTATGGTACTATGGTCATAATTATCTTACAATGTTTTGTCACGTAATCACGTAAGGTCATAGGGATGAGAAGTTGCTATACACAGGTCCGGATGCCTTTTCCATGTAACGTAGTACAAATGAAAAACGCTCGTACAGTAAATCTTTAAATAAATACCCATTTTTAACTCAAAAAATAACAAAAGCTGTACTTTAATATATTGTTATTTATTCAAGTCACATCTACGCCTAGATAATAATGCCAAAGAATAGTATAGCATTCGTGACTATAAGGCTTAGTATCTCGAAAATTAGTTCTCCACGTACATATATTAAGTTGTATATTGTAGTTGATTGGTGGCTCTTCATGCAGCGGTATAAATGTTGCATTTCTACCTACAAAATATGAACATTTATTGAGCTGAGAATAGTTAAGTTATACAGAGTTTTTACTTACAATATTCAATAAATCCACATCTTTAGGATTTTTTAAGAACGCCCGAAGCTCACGCAAATTAATTGTCATGAAAATGTTTTCTTCCATCAGCTGAATATATCGTGCCAATATAACACAAGGTAAAAAATTCGAAGTGACAATACATTTAGTTATCACCAAAAACATGTTCGCTGGCTTCTTATAGAATTTTTGATTAAGATACGCAAAACCGACGGAAGCGAATAACATTATCTCGGTTATCATTCTACTGATACAACAAACACAACCATAAAACTGCATTGATTTATGCAAATTCAGAATATTCATAAAGTGTTGCCAACATAACACTCTTTTCACTTTACTTTTGCATGATCCCAGGTATGTTTGTAATCCCTTTAAGAACTGGTGGTGCACTGTCATGCCAATATCGTATAAATGATAAATAAAACACGACTGGAAAACGCAAAGTACAAATGGAATTTGTCCCCAATTCATCCAACCGTTTATATACATATTAATAATCACACCGTTGAATGAAAATTCCCGTAAACCCATTATCACAAGCTGATACCAGGGAACTATAAGCAGTTTTCCACAGAGCACACTATGTTGTCTTGAAAGATTTATAAATAGATTGAGCAGGCTACATATTTCACTCCGATATGTAAATAATAGGTAAGTGTGTATAAGTACAGATATAGAGCGTATGGCGAAGATAATTATGCCAACATTAACTTCAAAATGTTTTACTGTAAAAACTTCATCGTAAGACACAAAAAAAAACGTCATTAACATTAATATGCAACTTGGCAGCATATAGATCCAATGTACCGAAAGAGAGTACACTTTCCAAAATTTCGACGGTATAAAACTATTCTTATTACTTTCGTAGTTTAACGCGCTAATACCAAATATCTTAGTCAAAATAAAAATTATCTTAAGATATTTTTCCAGATAGCGCGACATATTCACCATGAATTTAGAACTGCGACTGAAACAATTAACTTTTCATATGGTTGTTGTTAAGAGTATACAACATTATATAATTATGCTTAGAAATTAATTTATTTAAGTGTTATGAGTAGGCAAAATGCCGCCTAACAAAAATTTATGTTTTTCCGATAGTGCTATTTGTAAATTGCTTGCGCAGCTTGGTTGAAATCATACATCCCTACAAATAGGTTTTTTTTTTTTGACGCTCAGACCAATATTTATGTATATTAAAGTGGTCGGATCCAACGTTTTTACGTTGAATATCTAAAATGGTAAAAAAAAATAACTTGTATACCAAATTCGCACATAATTAAACGTTACTAGAATTCTCTAAGTGCCACAAGAACTAAAGCTGCCAAATTACAAGGAAAATTACAAAGGAAAACAAACTATTTAACTATAACATTCAGCAGTATGAGATTTTAACTTATAAAATTCTTGGATGGTAAACCCCCATTGTCTATTGTTTCAACCAAACATAAATCTTAAATGATTGCTAAGCTTTGATTATAAAGGTATTTTTTAGATAAGAAGTAAATATAACTTAGAGTTTATTAAATGAATGAATTTGTAGTCACAAGTCCGACCTTGGGAATTACGTAGTTAAGGTATATCAACTATATCATTTAGCCCACATATCAAAAAAAGTATTATGAACTAGCATATTTTCCGGTAAACTCGATTATCAGAGTAGGTTCTGTAACTCTTTCTATCTGTGTGGCTGAAAAATGCATGCAAATTGGCATAGATACATACACTTTTCTTCTCACACTGAATGTAATACAGGGGGTGTCTCCAACTTTTCCTTTTTTTCCATATACAAAATGATACAAAAATGTGCTACTTCGCTTCAATTTTTCCATTATAGTATTTTATTTATTTTTGCAATGCTACGTGACATTGGCTGCTCCAGTGCTCCAATTTTGTGAGATTTCTTAGATTTACAATTCATGCTGCAAGCAGCGGCTTATTATGCAATACTAACAATAAGTACAAGACATAGATGTTGAGCATTTGTAACCTAGCTGACAGCATATGGCAAAACAGTTACGACTACATGCTATTTATAGGACTATCTGCCAGCAATTGCGCGTCTACATAAGCGAAGTGCGTCCAAGAAACGTGCAATTTTGGTGCTGGAAAAATACAGTGAAGTTAATTAGGAGCGTAATTTCCCAAAGCGAATGATTGGAGCAATAATTTGTTTAGCGTACGCAACTGGCAAATGCTTCACGTGGACCAAATCAAAGCTACCAACATTCAAATGGAAACTTTTAGCCAACTAAAACTCCTACTAAATAATGCGTATGACGTGGATAAATCACGTTTTCCAAGCACGCTGTCAAAAGCTAAGTCAAAACTCAAAAGTGCAATGGCGTCTACATACAATATAACGAAGAAATCCCCATCTTCGAGCAACTCAGCACAACAAAAAGGACGAAAGTTGAAAAAATAACAAAAAAAAAACAAAAGAGGTGAACCGTAAGTCACGTTGAAGAAATTTTCGCAAATTCTAAGGTCGTTCTGCAAGCCAGCAACAAGTGGCGCAGCAAAAATGGGCGTGTGAGCACGTAAAATACGAATCCTAGCACAATTGCGACAGGACACAGCTCACGTTGTGCACACCGTGGCCGCCAAAGTGAGACTATGTCAGTAAGGCCAGACGACAGCGTCACAATACACGAAATGAGCTTCGTGCTAAAGTCGAGTGCGCGCAGTAAGCTAGAAGCTTGTTAGCGCGCAGCTGGTGCGGTATGCAGCAAGTAAACGAAGGTTAAAAACGAACTCTTCGAGGACTGCACGACCGTGAGCGCGGCTATAAAAGCAACAGCGTGCATGCTTGGCCAAGCAGTTCCTCGTGAAAGCCGCCGCGTTAAGCAGTCAAGCAATTGTCTGACAACCAAGATAAGTGCTAACTAAGTTTTAACAAAAATATTTCAAAAAAAAAGTGTTTTAGAGACTTGAAGCAAATTTTTTGAAAATAAAGCAAAACTTTAACAAAAAGTGCGTTCAGTTCGAAATATTAAAAAAAAACAATTAAAGTTTAATTGTTAACTAAATACACAAAGAAAATGGATACGCTCACACCCAACTCCGGCTCCAAATCCAATTCCAGCGGCAGCTCTACATCCAGCTCCAACATGGATCTTAAATGCCATGCCAAACAGCAGCGTCAGCGTGAGCAGAAACTATCGCGCTCACGCAGCTTCTTGCATTTGTTGAGCAAGCATTTGGGGCGCCATTTTCAGCATCATCATCACCATAATGATACAGTATACAGCAGCCAGGATGATATACGCAGCTCCTCTACGGATACATTTAGTTTAAGCGATGAGCGCGGCTCGCATAATGAGTGCAATGTTTTGAATGCTGGCTCCAGTTTGGACTTGGAGCGCACTTCACGCGCCTCATCCGCATCAGCTTACTCGCGTTACTCACCCGGTTTGGACTATTACGATGGCTATCGTGGCAATAATACGCATATTTATGTGGAAGCCATCTACAGACCCAGCAGCGCGCTAGATCAACATCAAATGCAGCAACGCTATGATGACTCCAGCAGCGCCGAAGATGCCGACGAAAATGAAAATATTGAAAATCTTAAACCAGAAAATGACAACCAACAGCGTTCCGCCTCGTCAGCTTCGGCCAATGGCGGCAAGAGTGGACTACATTTAAGCCGTATATCCATATCATCGTCGGTCAATCGTGTGTTGCAACATTTTTCGAGCTCCTCGTCTGGCCACACGGCTACGCCATCGTTGCGTTCGTTATCCTGCAGCAGCACACCGCTGCGTCAGCTTAAGGCGCAACGTGATACCAATGTGTCCACGGTCAGTGGCATGTCAAAAAAAAAACTGTCAGCGAATAACAGCGGCGCCAGCGACAAGTCATGCAAAAAGGACAAAAAGCAGCAGAGCATACTACGACCCCCAGTGCAGTATGTCTACATGAAAGGCATGTCCGGATTGTATTCGCGTGTGCCCAGCTATGCGGTATGTTGCCCCTATACGGTGCAGCATATGTACTAAGTAATATATTATTTGCTAATTACATGTTATGACCGTTGTTATTGTAAGTAGCGGTTTATAAATGGCTTTAAAGTTGTAGTATTTGTAAGTGTTTGTAGGGAACTCTATTGGCTTAAAGTCTTCTGGGTAGAGGGTAGTATAAACCCTGTACTTTAGTCTAAGCCTATTGTAGTTGAAAATTGCAGTGTGATGTAGTGCCTAAAATGTGGAACACAACGGAAGCAAAGCGACACAGCGACAGTATAAAGACAGCGAGAGCAACATTATATTGAGATATATATTTTATAAATGTGTATTTAATCACTATACCAATGCATATATGTGTATATTATTTATATATGTGTGTGCTTCTACTAAGGACTTTCAGTTTACAAACAAAAATAAGAGAACAAAAATTATAGCAAAAATTTATTTAGTCTACATATACTCTATTAGTTATAGTTAATTTAGAATGTGGCACTGTAGAGTTCAAAACCTATGTAGCATAGCAGTAAGGACAACATGCGTATACGCAATATCGTGTACAGCGTACGTATGCGTTATATTTCATATATATACTACATATGTATACGCATATGCATTTTGATTTTCCTTTTTTCTTTTCTAGTCTTTATAAGCTAAAACACATATCTTGGACAGTTTTTCAACAAAATATATTTAGCGCTTGTCTACTTTAGCGAAAATTTTAAAAACAAATAGTTGGATTTTAAGTTTGAAAGCACTTTTGCAATGTTTTTCAATTTATATTTGGCACACTTAGTAAAAACGAAAAATCAAGAACTTGACTAAAATGACGAATTTATGCAACTACACAAAAGAAAACGAAACTTTAAAAGTTTATTGTTATTACTAACTCTTGCTTTGATTTCCATTACAAATTTACAAAAATAAACAAAAATTTATATATGTGATGCATTGTCGAACAAAAAATGTCTATTTAACAAAAAACAAAAAGTATTAAAAACTGTCTAACAATAAGTAATAACTAAAAGTAATGATAATAAGATTTAAAAACATTTATTAAGCCTACTAAAACTATGCTCAGCAAGCAAGGACAAATATCATTGAGTATTATAAACTTAAAACAAACAAAAAATAAACTTGATGCATATTGCATAGCAAACATAAGTAAGCTATTTATTTTAAGAACTATTAAAAAATACATATTTAATTCAAAACTAGTTGTCACTAATTTTAAATAAAAATATACAATATAATGAATTAAAAAAAAAATTGCTACATTTATTTCAAACTGGCAAACTTTTTCTTTCATAAAAGCTCTGCCTACGAACACAGCCAACGGTCGAAAAGGAAGCTTTCCATTACAGCCACCAAATGTTGTTATCGAAACTTGCGCAGTGCTGCATTTTACACATGCTTGCCACACACACACAAATACACTGTTGAGGCCAAAAACTGTGCTCTGGGAACAGTTCATATTAATTTGAGCATCTGCCTGCTCAGTGGCAACTGATGATGTAGGTAAAGTCCTCAATTTAAAATTTGTGAAGGACTCGACCTTACAGTTTTGCCAAAACATGTCATCATCATCATCATCTGCATAAAATGACGTTAATCGTTGGTTGGCCATGCATTTAAAAATTTAATGACAACTCTCAAGGAGTATCGTAGCGTTGTCAGTTCTCTAAACTGGAATATTCAAATTTAACGGCTCACTTTTTATCAGCATAAAAATGAATTAAATGTTTTCCAATAGATTATTATAAGAAAAGGAAAAATAATATTGTGTGTGTGTATTCAATTTTTTTAAAATTAATTAACAAAGTTAGCTGTCTATCAATTTTCACAAAGTAATTGATTTCCAGCACGGTAATCTTTGCCAGACTTAACTTTTGTGCTTAGCAAAATCGGTGTATGGTATATATGGAAATTTCATAATTAAATAGTATCCACACACAATTGACAAAAAGAACAATTTTTTTACTAAATTCACAATATTGGGGGCCTCGTTAGCGTGAGTGGTAGCGTACTCGCCTTTAAATCGGAAGGTCAGTGGCTTGATTCCACACAACAGCACTGGCGCATTTGCCTAGCAGTGCTATAACAAAAAAATAGACGCTTTTTACCTAGGAAAATCACCCTATGATCCGCCTTGGGAGCGACGACCATAGTCACGGGGAATAATAATAATTCAATAACACTAAATGGGCGGAAATGTTAAACAAGTGATTGGAAAAAGAATTGTTTATCGAGTTTCAAAAACTCTCAAACTCGCTCTCGCATTTCATAATGATAACTTTGTAAACAATAGAGTTATATATCTAAAAATTTTCTTTTCTGAATGATGGTGTACTTACCCGGTATTAATAAAAATCAAAACAATCTCGCATACCCTCAGATAATCACATACAAGACGTATGTGTTAAAAAATAATTCTTAATTTGTGTATTAAAAATACTTTAACTTATTTTATACGAAAGAACTCAACTTAAAACGGCAACCATTGACTGCAAATCAAAATCGAAATAAAAGCAAGTTGCGTTTTAATATTCAGTCATAAAATATAACGCAATCCTTTAGAACTGCGCATAAATAAGGATAAAAAAATATATATTTATTGACTAAATGAGCCCCTTTACGTATAAACCCTTTTCTGCATTTAAAAACACTTTCCCATCAACCACAAACATCATAAAAGCACAGGGTCAATGTGTTGCAGAAAACAGAACTATAATTTTCAAGGCCTTTGCAATTTTAAACAAACAGCAAATTCACCAGAACTGAACCTAAATGAACAGCTTGAGACTTTCCCACGCACAATGGAATGGAATATTTATGCACTACTTTATTTTTTAACTTTGGTCAGTTGAAAGCTGCTGCGACATTCTGGCATCCCATTAAAATTCCTTGCTGATGTAAATTAAATAAAAATAGACCACAGCAAGCTAACAAAAACAAAGTGACATGACAAACTCTTTTTGCGACTTCCCTAAATAGGCTTTTTGACGTAGCACATAAATGTAAAGAAAATGTACATTTCATAAAAAAGGCCTGTCAACAGCGACACCTTTTAGTTTTAATGACATTAATTAAACCTAATGTCAACATATTAAACTAAAGCTAAACTTACAATGCAATTTTTGATTACAAGTCATTATCATTTAATGTCAACCAGAGTAAACAAAAAAAAAACCTATATATTTTCGTATGACGTCAGTGGCAACAATTGCGCCTCTAATTGAAAGCTTAGCCAGCATTCCGACACCATTTTTGTCTTATATTAAGACAAAAGACTTCATTAAGCTGCTTAAGTTGTGCCATTGTTCCCAAGCCAGAAAATTTATGCGGCACATTTTATTTATAGCGAACTAAAAATCAATTTGGCGCATAATTAAATAGCACAAACAATGAAAAAAAATAGTTAATAGAGAAGCTATTTTTGACAGAGCCCAAGAGCTTATGATAGATGACTTGAATTTTCTTGATGGTGCATTTTTATGAATTGATACGCTAGACGTAGAAAAAATATAGTAAACCAAACCATACGTAACATACGAATTTGTTTAAATCCGTAGTATGTATCTTGCCCTAAGCCACTTTCGTCTAGTGCCTAAGTACTTCTCATACAATCAGTTCGCCCATTTTGCGACATTTTTCTTTAGTCTTAACACTTATGTGAAGCCAGAAAACGTTTTCTCCATCTATTTCTAGTTTGGTGTCTGCCTAGTCAACAT
Source organism: Chymomyza procnemis (assembly GCA_035046065.1). NCBI lineage: Eukaryota > Metazoa > Arthropoda > Insecta > Diptera > Drosophilidae > Chymomyza > Chymomyza procnemis. The sequence continues at coordinate 3,438,352 of JAWNOJ010000013.1, read as the reverse complement.
ACAACTAGTGTAGCCATTACAACCATTTCTGATAATATTGTACAAAAGGCATCTATTTTGAACACAGCTTAAATAATATGATTCAAAATTTTGGATATCATATCAGTCGTATATTTTTAATGAGCAAATCGATAGCAAAAGAAGTGTAGTCTAATAAGATAAGCATTTGTCTCTTTTTGCTCTATAAAATCCCTACCTTCCATAGATATTTCTATTATTACTTAACCACTAGTGCTATGGTAGTCCACATAAAACCCGCCCACTTATAGTAAAACAAAATCCAACAATTTATTTTAAGACAAAACTAAGATATTAGTGTACAAGCAGTTTTGATTGGAAAGTACATTATTAAAAACATTTTAAAATTTACTTTTTATTTATTTATTTTTGACTTCAAACATTTTGTAATAAATAATTCTCATTAAGACTACAGCTAAAGACACTAGTTGGATAAGCTGAAAACTGCTAGCAGTGATTTTCAAAAACAACAAAATTTTAAAATTCCCCGGGAATCATACATATTATTTTAATGTTAATAATTTTAATGTTTAATTTCTACCATATTGCTTTGTTGTATAATCTTTAGATTTATGCCAATTGCTCAGCCAGCATTTTGTCCTAACAAATTCCGTGGATTTAAGTATCACTAATCAAATCTCATCTTTTCAAAACTAATTGGGGACAACAAATTCAAGTGAAAACTTAACTTGATTAACAAAAACACTTTGAAACTTATTTCTATCATTTTCTAAAGTTATTCAGCTGGAAGCCCAGAAACAAGCTTTTAATAGTGAGTGCTATCTATGTCAGTTGTGGTAATTGTTGACACACGGTTCGCACTTGCGGACATCCGCCAGTTACTTTAGGTGCACTAGTACAAAAATACTTTGTTGAAAAGTAAAAATAAAGGTATGAAGCTATTTTTAAAAATATCTGCAAAGCGCGTTGGTGGAACAGCGCACGACAATAAATTGAAATTAATGCTACGCAATTAAAAGAAAGAGCCGGAAATGCTGAGAGAGTAAAAGGTTGGTGGCTGCCATTGTTGTAAAAACTGATAACTAAATAATTGATGAACGCAGGAAGCAATTAAGTGCGGCAAAATGTAAGTGCAAATGTTGACAGAGTCTCACCTGACCAAGGACGCCATCTAGCGGTCAACGTTTTAAGTAAGTAAGGCCAATGAAGCAACTAACACACACACACACGCAAAGGTGTAACGTTTGAAATTTCATAAACAAACAAGACACAGTGGGAGAGAGAGTGAACGAGCGCGTGTATCAAGCTAAAGAGAGCGCCTAAGTGTAAGAAAGAGCGAGAAAGAGCGCATGCTTTGCAGACGGCTTGCAGCAGCCGGCGTGAGTCTATAAAAGCGGGCGGCAAATTATTTGCCGACTCAAACGCTGGAGGACAACCTCGTTGTGTGTACACAAAAAGCCGACATCGAAATAGCGGCAAGCGGTCTAATAACGGTACGCATCGTTGTATATGTATGCGTGTGTATTTGTGTGAGTGTGTATTGAATAAAGACAAAGACCGGCAACAACAAAGAAACGTAATAAAGGAAACGGAAGTGCAGCCATTTGCGCACAAAGGCAAAAAAAGCTACATTGGTCAGCAGCGGAAGTGCGGCGGCCATTTAATGTAAATTATATGTTACATTAATATTGAAAATATTAAATTAAATAAAAGCAGTTGAAAAACAAAATGGGCACGCCGCATGTTTGCTTTGCCGACGAGCTGCCACAAAAACATTCACAACAACAGCAACAGCAGCAGCAGCATGCAAATAGCGCCAGTAATGGCAGCTTAAATAACAACAACCATGGCAACTGCAATGGTAATAGCAAAAAGTATGCCACAGATTTGGAGCCCAATGGTCATTCGGCCAGCAGCAGCCTAAGTGTCTCACCAACGCCACGCTATGAGCGCAATATGGGATTCTTTCAGCAGCTAAGTCGTCGCTTTGGTCTGAGGTCAAACGATGACCTAGTTCATGCCGATGACGCGCTTGCTGCAACCGGCGGCAGCAACGTCACTACTACGACAACTATTGCTGCTGCAACTGCTACAAACGAGGACGATGCCAATAGTTCATCGACCGACTCTTGTTCCTCGTCCATGGCAGCAATGGGGCGTGGCAGTATAACCGCTACAACAGCCACACAGTCAAGCATATCGACTAGCGCCAAGTTGGCCGCTGCAAGCCTGGAGCTCATGTCATGCGCCTCCAGCGAAACTAGCAGCACGGTTGACATGGACGAACAGCAACAGCAGCAGCCGCAAATGCACAAGCGAAAATCGGCCACACGTGCCAGCTTCTCACGTCTGCATCGACGTTCCACCTCCTCGCTGCGACGCGCCTTTGAGAGTCTCTCGCTGACCTCACGTTCGCTATCTTGCAGTGGCCCTTCACCACCGCCGCCAACAACAAGCTCCTCGTCTACATCGTCCGCATCGTCTGCCGCAAGGCCACTGAAGTCTGCACTCAAGTCTGCTTCCAGCGTAGAGCTGCACAAGCACAAATCAAACCATTCCCATACAGGCTCCAGCTGCAGCGCAACGGCAACAACTGCAACTTCAAAGAGCAAGTCTAAGCCGCCACCGCAGCGTATACTACGTCAGCCAGTCTCCTATACATATCTGAAGGGCATGTCCGGCTTACCCACACAGCGTGTGCCGCGTAACTCCGTATGTTGCCAATATGCGCGACGCTAGATGGGCCCGGATGCCATCGGTATTAACGAGCAACTGCATTTGTAGCGCATTTCTATATAATTATTAAAAAACTATCTACTAGAGGTATACATTATATATAATATATGTATACACAAACAACACATATAGCCGACGCAGTTTTCCACTTCCAATAAATTAAGCACAGCTACCTAGTTGCTGAAAGAGCCAAGCGCAATAAGCCGTTTAACTTAAAGGACTTGATTTCTGGCACTGGATTTCTTTTCATTTATTCCATTACTATTTATTCAATAGTTGCCAATTTGAAAGCATTACATTCATTTCAAAATCTGTGATATTCAAAAAAAAAAAACCAAAAAAAACATTTCATATACAAGTCTTCAGTTTACTGCATAATTTGCTTCATTAGGACAGCTAAGCCAGAAACAACAATAAAGTCGCAGAACTTTTAGTAGAATTTAAGTCTAAAATTCAAAACTAAACCAAAATTTTTAAAATTCAGCTAACTTATAATGCTAATTCAAATTTTTTCTGGTTTTGAGTTTTTATATTTAAATTGAACTTAAAAATATCTATATCTATATGTTTGATTTGTTTTTTTTTTTAAGTGAAACATATATATATTATTGTTATTCATAAAAAAAGCAGCAGAATCTGCCTAATTCAACCAAAACCAATATATTTGCACCTATTAATAGACTTTCCTTAACTTAGTGTTTTCTTAAGCATAAATAAAAAAATTTGAAAGACTGCAAATTCAAAATAATATAAAAAATATATAAAATACTTAGTAGAAATTTCTTAAAGCAATGCACTGGATTACAAATAATAAGAAGCGTATTTTAAAGAATCTTAATTAAAAACTTACTTTGACACTCATTTAAGAATAAAATTCATTTCTAAACATGCGTGCCTTTAGCCAATGCGTAAGTTAAAAATAAATTAAAATTAAAAAATTTTCAATAACAATTCAAACTTAAATTTAAATTAAATATAAAATAAGTTTGTAAAATTCATTTCATTTAAAATAATCATAGCAAGGGATCAAATTTGGGCAGGCATTATTAAATACAGTATTCCTCAAAAATATGTTTAAGTTAAGAACAACAAAAATTAAACAAAATTAAGTATTAAATAACTTTTGTCTAAATGTATTTTTAATTAAATAAATATAATTTAATAAAAATGCAAAATATATTTATAATGTACTTATGCAGCACTTTGCCGTAGACTTAGCAGCATGTGCATGACAACATAAGATTTTGATAATATACAAAATATAAAATAAAAAACAAAAATATATAAAATGTTTAGCATGTTACATAGCAACAGAAAAAAAAATCTAAATCAAGCAAAGAATCGAGTAAAATAACACAGTTATAACAATCCAAAGGCCGAAATGTTTAAAAAAATGTATGCAAATGCCAAGCAATAAAGTTAATACAAAAATTATGAAATCTACTTATACCCATATATACAGCAAATATATATATATAAAAATAAAATATATATACATAAAAAAAATATTAAAGTATTACTATCAAACTAAGCAGTTATGCAGCATAACATTAGTACATAATTTTACTGTCTATACAACAAACAAATTAAGCAAAATAATTGCCGAACTATTTACTAACGATTAAAATTATAAATAAATGCCAAACAATTGTAATCACAAGAAACATAAGCAAGTTCAATAAAAATGAATGATTTACACCCAAAAACCCATCGTATGTCTAAAAATTTCTTTATTTCTCTTATTTTTATTGGTTTTTACTCACTTAACTTTGACACCAAAAAGTATGCCAAGAAAGTGCAAAAGTTTACACATTAAACTGGAAATTTATTTCAAGTGGAAAAACTTTTACAAATTACTCGTAAAAATTATCATTTGACCCACTTAGGTTTCAATAAAAAGTACAACAAACTTTCGATTGCAATAACTGGGCTTTGGTCCATTACTATTTATAATAGCAAAGGCCGAGGGTGACTTTTAAGGGGCTTGAAAATTTCTTTCGCTATTGTTTGGTGCATATGATAATATTTTTATATTACAAAAATTACTTTTTACTCACAATACAAAATCTTTTGCATCATAATTTGAAACACTTTTAAAATATTTAAAGGTTAAAATCTTCGATAGCGCAAAATCTATTGCCAGTGTTTTTATTTTGTATTACATTTTAACCCATATAATACCCAGGAGTTTGGTTATTGTGAACCCAAAAGAAACAGACTACAGTGATATATTTTTTACCTGATTAAAATATCAGCTTATGTCTGATGAAGGCTTATTTCAATCGCCTGCGGTTCCTTATCATCTCATCGAAAACCCACGAAGATAACGAATTATTTAATACACAGCTGCAGTTCTTTTTTTTTCTTTTTTAGTGATTGCCTAAATAAGTTTTCTATTCGAATGAGCAAACATGGCAAAGTCAATGTTTTAATAAGCATAAATAAGCGCTCAATGGCGACACCTTGACTACACAAGTGGTCATGTGCCGTCCAGCTGAAAGCTCTTAACTACTTGACGAATCCACGAAGACTTAAAATATTATTATATATTTAAACCCTAGAATATTAAAGCTGCATAAAAGTTGTAAGCAAATATGGTCAAAAAATGCCATCACTACATTGAACTGCAATTAGGCAACAACTTAAGTTGACTTTTATGCTTATTTTGGCCCACAGAACGCTTGAACGCACAATGTTGCGTATACGTCATGTTGACTAGGTGAACCCATAAAAAACACACTTTTCTATGAAAACATCAAGCCAAAGCTTGTTGCGTATTTATAGCTGTCACAAAGTCGAAAAACTAGGTCAGCAATTGAAAAAATATCAACAGTTTTATTGGCCCCCAAAAGTAGCAAAAAAGAAAACATAAACGTAGAGAACCGAAAGCAAAAGGTTTACTTGACAGTCCCTTGAGAGTTTAATAATAATTTCATCTTGTTGAATTCTTAATGAGCTCTGTGCCGTCTGACGTCTGCTTTCATTCCATGTGAATGAGCCGACAACTTTATTGAAATCTGAGTAAAAATATAAATTTTACGAGCTTGGCACATGACAAGATGGTTGACATGCGATACTTTTAGGCGTTACATGTATATACATATCCAACTCTCAATACGCAGGCAAATGAGTAAAGCTACTTTTATTTTTTTGATTAGTTTTTGATTGATTTGTGTGACAGCAGCGGAATATTTTTTTTTTGTTTTTGGTATTCTTTAAAATGCTTTGATTATGAGCTTAAACTTGCGCTTTGACGTCACGAGCGGCGTTTAAACAATTTTATTACGTATACGCCCAAAATGCTTCTTTGTTTTATGAGAAATAAAAACGCACATAAAAGTTGTAGAAAAATAATAAAAAAAATTAGGACAGCCATAATAATTACATATGTTACGTATAACGCTATGTATGTCGGCGAATCAAAACCGCCAATCAAACTAAGCTGGCAAATTAGCAAAATATTAGTAATAAACACAAAAACAAACCCACACACTCGAAACATACTTATACAGCTTAATAAAAGGCTTGTTTACACTGAAAGTCCTGAAAGTCAACTGTGTGGGCTGTGCATACCATCATAGACTTCAATTGTGTTTACACTGTGCTGCCAGCAAACATTCAATGGAAAATTTTTATTATTCAAAACTCAGCCGTAAAAGTGAAAAAAAATGTAAGAAGAAAAAAATGTTGGAAGAAAAAAATGTAAGAAAAAAAAATGGTAGAAGAAAAAATAACAAATTTAAAACTCAGGCCTTTAAGCTATATTTGGCCACTCTTATTATAGATAAACCCAAAATAATTATACAAACAGCTAAAATAATTGCATTGAAAGCAAGTTATGAAGTAAAAGTGTTAAAAAATTTTTTTTCATACTGCATCAAAACTGAAGTACAAGCGTTTATTTGATGTATCTAAATGCACTCTCTCAGTTTTCACTAAATTTATTCTAGCTTAAATTTGAGACATTTATATTGAAAAAGTTTTCTCTAATTCAAGCGAATTTTATAGATTTCAAGCTCGAATTAAATAAATAATAGGTTTGATTTAAGTGTTTCATGTACAAGTGGAATCTATAGGCCTAATTCAAGCGGATCGATTTCAGTAGCTTGATTTTAAGCGAATGTAAGTCACTAGTTTGAATTAAATCAATAACAGTTTTGCAAGTTAAACTTCGGATTTGAATCAAGTGTTTTAAGTGCAGCTGATATAAATTCTCTCTAATTCAAGTGGATTCTACTCTATAGCTCAAATTTAAGTGAATTAAATTTACCAACTAAAATTCAAGTAAATTTAATTCACCAGTTCAAACTCAAATGAATTTATTAATTCACTGCAAGTTAATTCAAATTCAAGTGAGCTTTAAAGACTGACTCAAATTTAAGGTGAATCAGTTGACTAGCTCTAATTCAAACGCTTTTGATCGATTTCTGTAAGTGTTTTTTTATTCACCTGCTCAATTACAAGTTAATTTTAAATACTGACTCAAATTGAAGTGGAATCAAATCACTAGCTTAAATTCAATTAACTTAAATGCACACCTGTTCGAATTCAATGAATCTAATTCACTATCCTTAGAAACGTTTATACGAATATATACAAATACATAATTTCTCTTTATTTTTTATAGTGTAAACGAGATGAAAGCCATCAAAGCGCTTGAAGTGTATAATATCTGCTCGTAGTCACGCAAAGAACAAATTTATGGCATACTTACACACAGATTCACAATCACACACATACAAACAGCAGCTGTGTTTTTGGGAAGAAAAATGTGAGAATAAAAATATTTTCGCAGCAACAATGAGCCAAGTGCCAATTTGTTTTTTCCTCTATTTTGCACTAATATACGAATGGGGTTTTGTATGGTTCAGCAGCACATTGCCGTCAGCTGTTCATGTATGTGCGTGTGTGAGTGCGTATCTGTGTGTGTGTGTGCGTGTGGGCTAAAAATATCTTTGACCTAATTCTCGTTGACAGTTTATAGACTTGAACTGACAGACAACAAATTTAAGCAGTCAAAAGATATAGTCAGTCACTTATGTCCATGAGATTTTATTCCTTTTTTATGAGGCACTGATTATTGCGTAGTATATCACCCAATGCTCAAAGGCAAAGGGACTTAGGTACGTATATAAATACATATATACAAAAGGCTACTTTCGTATATTGCCTTTTGAGCAAAATTGAAAAAAAAAGACGAAAAAAAAAACAATAACCTAAGCCTAGTCAAAACGATGCTGCCAATGACAACAAAAATGGCCAAGTCACGTAGCCAACAATCATTTAGCCAAGGTTAGTGGACTTTTCAATAGCAGCATACCCATTCATTTGTGGCGCATTTTATTTATATCTAAGTCCTTGTAATGGTTATTTTTCAGTAACTATATGTAGGCATTTTGAATTTCTTTACATTTTGTGGTTCAGTCATCATCATTTCTTTTTATACCAATTGGCAAGGCATAAGTTTGCAATCAATTTTGCAGGAATATCAGTGAAAAGCTGTCGTTTATGGCGTTGGGAAACACACACTTGAATATATTGGCAATGATCCATATTTTAAAAGACTGGATAACCGCAGGGTACGAGACGACGCGGTCTATCCTCAACAACTTAGAGAAGAATGGTTCAGAAGGAAGCGGGCAATTCATTTAACGAGCTTCAAGCAATTACTAGAGATAGGAACAGGTGGAAGTCCTAAGTTGAATTGTTAAGCTCCTAGAAGAAATATGGACACTTTATATTGTAAAGGCCACAAGCACGAAAACACTTGGATGTGTTAAATTGTCTAAATTACATACAGTTTTTTTAACTAAGCAGAATGAACGCCCGGTAGTTCTCGAAGAATATCCGACTTAAGCAATAATATACTATTGCAAACTAATTTTTTGAAATTTTTGACTATAAATTTGTTTCCCACGAGTCTTCTACGAAATATTAAGGTATCAAGCATTTTTCAAGATTTTGCAAAATTCTTAAAATAACACACAATCAGGAACGATTTTTTTTTTAAGAACAGTGCGCAGAGTAGATGAACAATGCGTTCTACAAGCTCTCAGGCCTACCGAAAAACTGTTTACGGGTTTTTTGTAGGGTTTGCTCAGGCCTACTTCATTTTTCATTAATTAAAATTTAACGTGATATGATGTCCTTATCGTTAGTGCCAACAAAAACTTCCCACGAAAAATACTTCAAAATTATCTTACCATCTGCCCTTACCATCTACTCTTACCAATAAAAAATGCACATGAAAGCTTAATTTATAATGATCATGATTTAATATTTATATTTCCCTTGATCAAGGCTTTAAAATCGAAGTCAAAGAAACCTACACTTAAATAGGTATCCTCAAAGGGTATCCTACAATCATAGCGACACAAGTATAATGCACACACTAGATTATTTCAATCAAGACTACTCTCGTTTACCACATAGCAGGCATTCCTGCTATTTTTAAACTTTTAATTGATGATTTTTGCAACATTTCGAGTTTTTTTCTTTCTTCTATTTATATACAACGATTTTCATTTCCATTTTGTACACATAAAGTTGATATTACTTCATCTATGCAAATTGTGCTGGAAATTTCTATGTTTAGCATGATATTTAGTGCCCAGCCATGTGAAATTAGTTGCCTTGTGGTTTTGCCAAGCAACAACCGCAACAACAAGGACCACAATGTATCTTAATAATCTATAAAAGTATTTTGGCATATATGATATAATTCCGAGCTTATTAATAAAACATATGTACACATATGAATAAATTTTGAGCAGTTTGCTTATTCCCCAATTGTATAAGCATACATCATATGAGAAGCGAGATGATTCCGTGGAACCAAGTTAAGCTTTATTGCTGACAAGGTATGTCAAGGATTTCACGCAGTTTTAGACTTAAAATATTATGTGACATTAAGTGCTAAAGCCAAGGACTGTAACTGTAGTCAAGCTTAGTGAAGTGCAAAGCAGTTTTATGGTTTGTCAATCGTTAAAAACAACACGAAATGTTAAAGCGGCTTGAAAATACACTGACTTTTTTCTTAAATATTTGAGCCATATTAATATAATTTCCTCTAAACGCTGAATGATTAAATTAGTTAAGCAATTGAGACAATTTACTAAATTAAAGGAAACTTTTCAAAGGAAAAATAACTATTTATTTAAAAATATATTAAACAGTGGTATATCTGAGGGAATTTAATGTTATTGTAAGCAGTGAGCTCAAATGAAACAAGCTTTATGTGTAATGGTTGCTGCTTTCTTACAATTATAGATACTAGCCAATTCAGTCTTCAGCCAAATAACATATGCTTTTCTATAAATACTCTCAACAAGACATGTTAATTTCCTGCACGTGCCACAAACACATCACGCTTTTTGCTTTACTTGATGCCACTGCCAAAAGGAGCAACAAAAACAATCAAACATGTGCAGATGCATGGGGGAAACATTCAAAAATCACGCCAAACATAACTGGCATAAAAATAATTAATCTTATTTTTTTTCATAACCGCAACAATCACAAGAAAAGATATAAAACGAGCAACAGCTTTGACTGAGACTTTCGTTGTCATCCTAAATACACTCTATGATATTTTGTTAGAGGCAAACGCGTCAGTGAGTTTGTACTTTTTATATTTAGGCCATGTCTTGAGTGTAGCCAAGCAAAACATAATAATAAAATTGCTTTTTATTATTTAAAATTTAGCATGAGTTAGTTGCACAGTTGTGTCTAATAGTAAAAAATAATATTTTTAGCCAGAACTTATAAGTTAATAAGTGATATACATACAATATGGTATGCTGCATCACAAAAAGTTTATTTTTGCGAGCAGGCATTAATTTTTAAGTTTTTAGAAAAAAACAAAATCACTTTTCCTTAAATGATTTACATTGATAATATAATTAGAAATTGCTCTATTCAGGTGACCAGTAATGTGTATAAAAATGTATACATTCCCATACTTGTTTTTTGTCTGCTGCTTACTTACATTTCAATTACTTGACTTTAATGCTCTCACGTTGTTTATCTTTATACGCTGCCCCACTCCAAGCCTACTTGTTTCATATTTTCCCAGCATTTTTTATTACTTTAAGGTAGTTACCTGCCATGTTGTTATCGTTATCGTTGTGGCCATGGTTTTTTTAATGGCACTCGACTGTAATTTGGTTTATAAAAAAATGACAGCCAAAAAAAGCCAACAACGCACTCTATAAAAAAAAAAGAATCATTAAAAATTTTAAGTGCTGTGCACTAACTGTGTCTATTTTTAGGCACAAGCTATAAATGAAGGCCCATATCGAACCTCTGCTTATTAGACAAAATTCAAGGCACTTAAATGGTGCATATGTCACATAGATACACAGGCACACACACTCACGCACTCTGACAATGCAAAATATGACGCACGTCACGCATTCTAATTCACAGTTTGACCTAAATATTTAAGCCAGCTGAGCTGTTGCTTCCTGCCCCCGGGCAGGAACTAAGGCCAGCCAGCCCACTCCAGGCCTTGGAACAAACCGCTTGAACCACCAGTGTAACGATTGTGTGTTGGGTTTTAGATACACATGACGCTGCGCAGTGCAAATTAAGTGTCACAATAGGCACCCATGATAAATGGTCCAAAAGCATGCGTAAATGTATTGTATTTTAATTTGTGTGTCACTTGAGCCAGGTTGGATTAGAGTCGAGCTGCTAGCAACCATAGCAAATATGAGCTGTGCCAGCTGCGTGCTGCCAATACACTCACAAAGCCAACTTAAACAAAACTTTTGAATTGGGCCTAAGCGCACATAAGTAGGCAACACTTGTGGCAGCATAGAGGTTGCTGTGGTATTTCACTAGACCCAAACGGTAGCAATTAGTGCGGCAGCTGGAAATGTCAATGCACTTGGAAGCTTTGCCTATTTAAAGTATTCATAAACATTTACACAGAAATGGCAGCTCTTTGGTTGCCATAAAATGGCATGACTTGGGTACTACGTGGCGGCATGTCAGAGTTCACATTGAAACACATAAATGTGACCATGATAAGCAGAACGAAAAAATGTCGCTATGTTGTGACAAAGTTCGCCCAGGATAGTTTTCCGCGACAAATAAGTTAATTGTACACATGCTGAAATATTTTTAGTGAAACTGTTGAGATCTTACAGCACTTTCGGTTTCACAAACGAGAAATTCTTAACAGTAGCTACAAGGTACCTACTGTCACCATACATTTTGACACCAAAGTCTTAACAAGAATTAAAAAACTGTTTACTTAGGCTAAAATCACTCCAATACTTTCTGGTGCATAGAAACTTAAAAAAGAAATGAAGTGGATTTATTGACTATTTTTGTAAGTAATTTGAAAATATATCTATCTATACTAATAAGCAGCATATAGATAAAAGGAATTAAAGCGATCGCCATACTTAAATTAAAGAGAGCTTGTAATTAACTTTAGACCACAACGCACAATCAACAATACTCAATTTAACAATTTATGGTTAGCGGCTCTTAAGTTACGAGCAAACACGAACATACAGTATTATCTGTTGTTGTTGTTTGCTTATTAATAAATAAAAATAATAAAAACAACCTTGTACCTTGATAATGCCATACATAATAAGTACCAAAATCGCTTTGCGCAACGAAATCCAGAACAATACCCCTAAGTAGCCATATATGAGACAACTAGGCACTTTATTGTCAAACTAAAAAAAAAAAATAAAGAACAACACGCACACCAGGCCACATAAGCCAAACAAATTATGCCAAGTGGTAACATTTTTGCCCTGAATCCCAGCCAGCATCCAACACAATGTTTATTAATTACCAACACATTACTGGCTTGCTCTAGATGCTTGCATAGATGCCTTTTTTGTTGCGTGACCACAAAATCCGACTGATTAAGTGAAGCACACGCATGCACAGACATGTTTAGGGGCTTGCTTCCGCTGGACGGTAAAATCAATTAGAGCGTTGCAAGAAAAGCATTGAAGCATACACTTTTCACCCCATCCACATTTTCATTCAGAAAATGTGCACTGCAGTAGCATTATATTGGCCGAAGGTTAGGGTGTATGACGTACCGTCGTAGAAAGCCTTGAGCAGCAAGCCTGCATACGTCACACGAGACTCGTCCATATTGATGTCGACAAAGTCGGCCTTCAGGCTAACGGCCAAAGCCCGATGCCCGATATTCATAGAAAACATAGTTGGCAACATCGTCGTCACCTTTGGCCTTATGGATTAACGCTTATTTGCTGGTTTTGTGATTGCTTTTTTTTGTTGTTCCCCGTTAAAGGATTTCATTCATAATTGGCAAGCTGTGAGAGAGAAAGCCCAGCCTCAAGGTTGTGACCCAGTTTTATGTGTGCCCCAGGGAAACCAAATAAATATATGGAAACCTAAGCAACAACTTTAACTAAAAGTAATGAAAATAAGCAAAAGTAGAACAGCATGCATAACTTATGCGTAATATAAAATTTATCTCAATCGTTGCATTTACAATTGTAACTCTTCGTGGGGAAAAAGAACAATACAAAGCTGCCTTAGGTATTTTGGCAGACAAAGGATTGGTGCATTTAATAGTTCAACATGTTTAAATTTTGATAAGGCTTTTTTTATATTCAAGTGACAGGGGGAACAACAATATTTTTTACAGAATTTAGGTAACCTCTAAAAGCACAACTGTGCTCAAATTTCTATATACAAAAAATTGCTTGATTTAATCAAACTTATACAAAATTGGAATGTGAGGAAGTTCAACTTTTTTATTAATGATTTTTAAATTATTGTTAAAAATCAATGTTACCAGATAAATGCGTGAAAAACTGATTCGAACCTTGACATACATTCCTAATGTACACCAAATATGTGTATGTTGTTCAATAATGTTTGCTTACTGCCAAAATTTGTCACTTTACGAAATTAAAAAGGAGTTATTTTCATTTAATAAAACAAAAATTTATTATAACAACCGCAAATCTGCAGAGAAATCTTTTATAATTAAGCTGTCTTATCATTTTAATACTGGAAGTCAAATTTTTCCAATAAAAAACGTAAAATTTTACAAAAAGCGGCATTTAATACTTGCTAAACTAACATTTTATATGTACAACTTATGAAAATCTTTTTTTATATTTTATAGACAACGCTCAGTTGGCGCAACCAACTTATGCACTTTTGGTTAACTGGCTCCATCATAGTTTTTCCTAGAGCTTATATATTAAAATGTGCGAATATTAAGTTAATATTAAGTTCGCTTTACTTTAAACTTATAAAAATAAATAAAAGTCAAAATCATTTACTCTAAGTTCTCAGCCAGCAGCAGCACATAGTTGAATATAGTTTTTATTGCTGCAGTTTATTTTATTGTGGGGTGGTGTAAACCCCGGTGCCCAACCCAGCAACAAAATGGCCGCTGCACCATAACCTACCTCAATTGCATTTCAGCAAGGCGTCGCCAATGGCGTCATCGCCATCGTCTGCGTTCGTTTGCCTTCGTCCTTCAGTTTGAAATGTCAGACACAAATGCACACACACACACGCGCACACATACAGAATAAACACACAGATACTCATGCACTGCAAGCGTACATTGCAAAAGCAGATACAAGGTCTGCATCGTACGTATATGTCCTTTTGCAATTACAATGCGATGACATTTGCAAATTTTTAATGAACAAAAATAATTGCCTATTATGCACTAAGCTTTTCTTCTCTTTTTTACATTCTTCATTTTAAGTCATTTTATCCAACAAGGTTAACAGGCAAAAAATATAACTTGTCTTGCAATTCCACGTGCTCTCACTCAAATGTAAAAAGCAGCCATAGTACGGCAAAGCTTGTGTCTGCGCTTTAAATTTAACATAATACAGCATTTCTTTATTTATAATCAAACAATTGTCAGAGTAACCAAAGATAAGCATGAATAGACTGGGAATACTTGAAATTGCTTGCTGCCAAGCAACCAAAGCAATTACAGATGGACCAACTCAACCTATCAACAACACAAGGTTACTGAACTTGCCACAAAAATGATGACTATGAGCTGACAAGGCTTTGGTTATGCAAATATTACAAAATATGTACATATTTTATAAATATTTTTGAAACTGCAAAGCCAGCTAAAGTATGCAATAGAAATATTCTTTCTAACTCAGTAACATTTTCTGGTCAGCTTAATTAAAATTTTCCTCGGAAACTTGAGGGGAATATAAAAATATTTGCTTTTAAATGATAGAAATTAAACTTAACATTTGGTATTTTTAAATCAGAGTACATGTTGGCTTTTCATGTGGAAGAAATAGATAAACTTGTATACAAAATGGAATTATCCGCTGCTTAAGCTCAATTGACTTGTAAATGTAAGTTTATTGAAATACAATAGAACTTAAAAACAGAAAATTCGCGTATAGATGCAAAAATTCAAAAGTTAGTTGTATACTGTATAAAAAAATATGCTACATTATTTTAAATCCAATAGAAGAAAAAACATTTTGGTGTTAAAAGTGAAAAAGTGTTGTACTTAAATAATTTCTGTGTTGTATTAAAATTTATGAGCTGCTGCTGTCAACCAGCTCATTGTGTCCTATGCAGCTATATACTATAAGCAGATAAAGATATATGCCGCTATGTGGGACCTTGGTAGTTCTGCAAAGATAATTTGTTATTGCAGGATAAATTGAACAGTACCATCAGCTTTGTCACAGTGAGAAACGAGTGGCTCACAGTTGGAAGCACCTTTTAAATGTGCAATACTTCTTTAAATAACTATATACTTTGCACCAACAACAATCATGATCCTGAAAAAAATCGAATTTGGAAGTTGAATACGAATTCTATTTAAAAAACAATAATTAGTCAAATAAGTTAAATTTATTCAAAAAAGTTTTAATTAATCAATACTAATATATAGACGCTTGTAAAAATAGCCTGAGTAAATTCCAACATAACATGTACTTACCTTGACAAGTATTTCTTTTGATTGAAATTTTTTTAAATTCGTTTCATCTCCTCATAGACGCAATTTGCTTATGGGGAAATTAAATACATAAAACACTGCTCGCACTCACATTGAGATACGCCTATTTAAAGAGCAATAAAAAGCAGGTCAAGCTGTTTTCTCTTTGTATGAGATAAATGTGCAGATTAGCCGCCTCATTTACACTAATTGCTTTTAATACACAAAAAAAAAATAACGAAAAGAGCAGTCTTTGCTCTTTGCACACACACACACATTTTATCGCACTGCTTTCACTATTTCATTTTGCTGAAGAGCAAAAAAAAACTACAGTTAAATAAAGCACTGATCAATCTTTGCTCTTCACACTCATGGCACTCGCTGGAAAAAAATATGTAAAAAAAAAAAATTTGCCGGCATTTACTTGCGCGCCTTCTTGCACACACGCATGTTGTGCGTAGTTTTAATTTGCTTTCCTTTTCACACTTCTCCTAGTCGTCTTCAAGGCAATGAAATTTATTAATTTTTTTTTAATACTTCCACAAATTGTGGGTTCTTAGAAGTGAACATCTTATGAAGAACTCCAACTTTTGTATTTTTTAGATAATTGAAGCAATGTAGGCCTGAAACATAGAGTTCTAAAAGCATATAAACAAAGATTTACTCAAAAGGCTTCCAACGTAGCTGGTAAAGTCGAGCATGCTTCTTTCTGTCTGCCAAAGTTCCACAACTCATGCCACCGTTCCAAATGAAGTGCATTTAGCTTGAACCAACATGTATCTTTATTTACCGATTTCAAGTATTTTAAACAAGTTTTACAGCCCTTGAATTGATAAATATTGTATAAAACTGCAGCATCTGTTTTGTATTTACCTTTTCACGCCTGCTATGAATTAGCGTATAAGAGGTGTTGCCTTTAAACTTTAAACGCTCTCTGAATGCAGATCATTGTACAGATTGGAAACCGCTGATAAGGACCTTAATTTCAAAATTCTTTCCAATAAGTTTATTATAAGCAGTTTTAGTGTTTATATTGTACAAAATATACAAATTAAAATAACAATACAATTCCATTCATAGTTATATAAAATTTTCTTATTGAGTTGGTGATTGCTCTTATGCAGCTTTACAACAAATATAGTATACTTCTGTTATATATGTAGGTATTTATAAAGTTATTAATAAAGGAAAATTTAAAAAAAAGAGCCTAACTTTTAAGAACAAAGACTAAAAGTAATTAATTATTGTTTCTGTTTTCAGCATTGAATTTAATATTAGTAGCCTGGCTACCTCTTTAAAATATACATTTTACATAAAATAATATAATTTAAAATCCCCATTTTTTTTTAACAACCCATATTTACTATATCAAAATAGGGCTTCTAAAAATAAAAACGACGATCCTGTGATGTAAGCTGCTTAAAGTCTCTCAAACAGCCTGAGCGGGCGATGCGTCTCCTTCATGACTTCTCTGCCATGCACTCAACTGTTACAGTGCTGCCAACTGTTTTAGTTTGCAATAAATGCAATTAATTTTCGTTACGCTCTAATAGGCAGTGCACACATCTGGCAGCTCTATAAAAAATACGCACCATAAAAACGGAGCGTGTGTGCCACGTCAAAATAAATTTTATTAAAATGTTTTTAAATTAAAGCGTTGAACGCTATGTTAAATTGCAAAACAAAGTACTAAATATTATATGGCACGTGTCAAAGTGCAAATAAAATAATAAACCAATTTAAAAAGCAAGAGGCTTAGGTGTTTTTGTACGCGATATCAAAAATACAATTTTATTTATTAATTAAATCAATTACACATAGTTTGTTAACGTGGGTGAATATTTAGCACTTTTGTTGTGCAAAATTCCATCGCTTAAAACAAGTAAATATGTAATAACTTAATATTTGTTATAAGCCTTAGTTATGGTAGGGGATATGCTTAATATTGTGCTTTTTATCTTGGGAATATAGTACCTCTATAGTAAATACGATTCTAGATTGGTATGCTGTTCTGATACCGATAGTCGTAATTGTAATTTCTTGAATGTAGATATTGTGCCATCTAACGTCAAATGGGCGAGATGATTGGGCAACTATCCAAACTTCCCAGGTTGTCAGCTTAGCTTGTTTAGCACATTTAAGTGCTGAAGTACGCCATCTTTTTTGTCCTTACACTGAGGGTTTTCAGTGCTTTAGGAGCTTTCTTTACATCCCCTTTTTACGAATTTTAAACTCCTGCAATTTTTAAAATTTAAAATAAAATAAATTAATATTTATTAATTTTTTTTAAAGAAAAGTTTCCCTAAAACATAGACGAGAACGCATAGGTATACTCACAAAACCATAGAGTTTACTTGACGGACCGTTTATATGAGAATTTGAGTCATCGATTGACCATCACGATGCATCAGCGGTCTCACTAATTGTTTTCATCCAGCCTGGCGTCGAAGCAAATGCGTAATATTATTGGAAAAGTATGCTGGAGGTTCTTATTAACAATTGACGTTATAACAGCACTTGGTAACGTCTCACAAAGCATAATAGTTGTTGCTGGCTATAGTTAAGGTTATTACTGCAACACTCTTCAGCAAAGCACCTAAATGCAAACGGAAGAGTTTGCAAACACCCTTAAACCAACAGCTGTAGTACATTGAGTCCAAACCTAAATCCTCTCAGCTCAAGTTCTTTGCAACTGCAGTCGGTTTAAAACTGTACATAATTTTAAAACTGTCAGGGAATGACAATGAGCAATTACTAACACAATCAGTCCAAAGCGTCTGAATCTCTTCACAAATAATAAAGTAGAATGTATATGTCCTACGTATTAAATTTGGGACATCTGCATGCCTTAAAACTTTAGCAAAAACAAGCTCCATATAAATTTACAATCAACTGGATATTGTTAAACGGTTTATTTTTTTTAAAAATCTAAGTCTTTGTATAACCTTTTATGTCATCCATTTAAATGTCAAAATTTAAACTTTTTACCACAATATCCAATATAAGGTGTGGGTGTTTGTGCAGTAACTACTATAACTTAACCAAGTGCCCCACGCGCATTTCAATCAGCTGTTCTAACCTCAATGACGCTTTTTATACTAACGCACGCTTTTATTTCTACTCTCTTAACTGAGTGCATTTAAATTAGATTTTAAAACCATTTATAGATTTATTACGTTAGTTTGTAACAGAGTTAAGCGCGTGACTGTTGCTACAGTTTTGGCCGCAACGTCACTAACTTGGCTCGTTACTTACAGCTTGTTGACATTCTCCATGCCACTCGAGACACACGGCTCCAATGGTCTCTATAAATAGTTATGCTTGGCTCGTGTTGCTAACTAAGGCTGGAAGCACTTCTTTGAAGTGCCGCAGGAGTGTGCGGAATGTATCTGCTGTTAGCTGATACGATAAATCAATGCACACAACTCACAAATCATTAGGAGGCATTTGTCAGAACGATTGACATGTCAATGCTGATGACAAAGTTGTTGTAGCATCCAAGCTTTGAACTGCTAGCTAACCTTGGAGTGAGTTCTGTCTTAGACGATAACTAGTACAGTTGTGTAGGGAAGTTGATATATAATATTAATATTCTTTATCAGTTCTTAAAGTTTACGTGCTTTTTGTTACTGTTTAATACGTTTAGTTCAATCTATAATTTCACCATGAATCGATCTGCAAACAATCGTCGCTACAAATCATTGAATTTTATTATGATTATTTATGCGAATGTATGGCGATTATAAAATTAAAACTTATTTCTGCTTGTATTATAATATATTTACATGAATAAGCAAAATTACCATAGGAACTACCAATGCATCCAAAAAATATCACTGTTAAACATTATGGTCGAGATGTTATAGTCTAAGGAGAGAACTTCCGTACGATGCTGACACACCTTTGATTTGTTCAAAATCTAAGAGCTCCTAACAAGATGTCACGCAGGAACAACGATGGTCCAATCCAAAGGCTAGTTCGGTGAACAGTGTATCTCACTATTGGGAACGACGCTGTATGCATGATATTCTACTTTAAAATTTAATTGTAAACAATTTAAAAATCAATTTGGGTATTTCTGAAAAATAAGCACCGTTTCGTAGCATTCAGAGTAGAATAGAAGACGTGTGTAGCAATACATTTCTGTGTACTTAGTAGCGTTTTAAGCAACTGTACGTTTAAAGCATTCCTTTTTGTACTTTACTATTCTTTTTTAGATTATTTGCAACAATTTACATGCCAACTAAGCGACACCATATATCTGTTGTTATTTTTACAAATGATTCTCAAATTCTGAACCACTGCGCTCCGGCAATATTATTATTTAATCTAGGATGCCAGCATTTTTTATTTTCCACCCTCCATAATATTTTTTGCTTCATTCACGACTCTGCTTATTTAAACCTATCCGCAACTAGTTACATTTGGACTAGTTATTATTACCTTTCGAATGAAAACATATTTCTGCATTGGAGCTGTAGTAATTGTGACTGATAGTGCTGATAAGGCAAATGGCAAGGATGCCCTCACACAAGTGGTTGTTGCTCCTGCAACGCACATACGCACGAGAATCCTTAACTCACACACACCCGCATGTACACATTATCCCACAGCTCGCATGAAGGTTCAGTAATGACGTCGTTGCGTATATATTTGGTGTGCATGGTTGTTTGTGTTAACATGAGCAACACCAAAACATAGCACGGCTGCTAACTGGGTCAGGGCTGTCAGCTCCTAGTTGTCCTTAAGAGTCATTTACGTTTGTCGCTTGCCGTTTTAACGCCCTGATGCGATAATTGTATGTTTGCATCCGTTGCATTTTAATGCCTACATTTTGCGTAGACCATTATATTCCAGAAAACAGAGAACAAACAGGCAACAAATTTGTCCTTAAAGCAATGTAATTTTATAAATATCGAGTATGGATATTTTCAACTAGGAAGTATCTATGGTATCTTAAGATAAAATAGGGAGCGAATAGGGCATAAAATACATAATAATAAATAAAAAAAATAAAATATATTACACAGATTCCAAACGCGTGTCAAGGCGAAAATCTTCCTTTATATGCATATTTATAAGTCAATAAATTCACTCTATAGTTCTACAGACTTTTAAAATTTGTTTGCCTGAAAGCATAGATTTTCAAATAGACCTTCAGACTTCCCAATGTCAACTGAGCTCATCTCAATGATTATTTATATGGCCTTACGTGCCTGTTTCTATCAATTAAATATATCTCAATGAATAATTTACTTGCTTATGTTCTCAAATATACCCATTTCATTTTAAGCTTAATTTATTTACAATAATTTTTATCAAAATATTTATTTAAGGTTTTTGATGTAAGGGAAAATATGTAATTGAATAATAAATAAATTAGTGTAAAAACTAAAAAAATATATATTTATTTTATATCAAATGCACACAGGAAACTTTGAATGTTAAAACGGAAATTGAAATAAATAATAACCAATATACAAAACTGACTGATAAATGTGCTTCGATTGAATGTTGATTTTTCGCACAATTGTGTGTAGCTTCAATAAAAGCTAAATAAACCATTTTTTATCTGATATACATCATTCTTTTAAATAATTATGATGTAGATTTTGTAATCAACGTTGCAGTTTTTAATATAAACACAATGGGCACATTGAGAATTGAAGCAAGACTTAGCGCCATTATTAATTCTTTACTTTAACTTATTCAAACTAAACTAAAACTAAGCTTAACTTGGTTTGCCCAGACTACTTAAGGAAACTACACTCTATTCATATTGCTTATAATACAAATTGAAAAACATAATTTCTATGAACAGGTAACTAACGTAACAGACGCAGCCAGCAGCCAATTCAAAGAAAACGTATTTATTTTTGACAAATTGTTAAGTGGAACCCAAAACCTTGAAATGTTGAGTCCTTATACATATAACATAAAGTGAATACACTCATGTGCTTTGAATAAAATGTTGTGAGTAAGACGCACTGATGTAAAAGAAGAAAAGAGAACTTAAAAGGACTCAACCCAACCTTGCCGCATTCAACAATTGCAACAATATGGCGCATTTAGGCCAAGTGCCGTTTTGGCCAACTGCCCAAGCAACAAAGGTCGAAGGAAACAGAAAAAAATATTAAAATGGATCGTCAACGTGTTTGCAAGGTACAACTGGAGGTCATACATACAAGACTAAGAACAAAGAGATAGCACACTCTCTGTACAGACTATGAGTTTTCAAGTCGATTAGCAAAACAAACCATAGCGCCACTTGACCCAAAATGCAAACCCTTCAAAGTGTGATTAATGCATACGATGAGGCTTATTAAGGGCACAGATTATGCAGGCAGCGTCCTTGTTGCTAGCCAAGTGACAACTAATCTAGCATGTTACAAGGCTTACCGGATTTTTTTTTTTTTTTTTTTTGAGGTACTAGGAGCAATGGGTTTAATCTGAATATGCACGAATGGGTATATTGTACGCTATATATGAACGCTACCATTTTTATGTGTGCCAAGTGGCGCTTTTTATTGACCTTCGGCCAGTGTGCTTATGACGTCACAAAGCAAACAAGCGCAACGAGCGTGAGTAAGAGACCATGAGATAGCGGGGCGACTGAATGCCATTTCGCGATTTTAAAGTCTATTTTAGTCGTAACAAAAGCAACCGGCACACCCAAAAATAGCAAATTAAATTTCTGCAGCAGTTACTGGAAAGCATAAAAATAAATTGGAATGGCAAACTAGGAGAGAAGTGACACAGAGAGAGAGAGAGAGATAGAGACAGAGTGAAAGGTATTGCGGGGAGATGCCACGAGTATGTAAGGAGTACATAAATAAAGGTATTAACAGCACACGTGCCTCAAAATGTATGCTATGTGACTATGTTTGAAAGGTAAACGGTTTTAATGCGTTTATAAGCAACTTTGGAATGAGAGAGCATTTGGCAAGGAAACGGCAAACTTTTGGGAAATATTTTACCGGATCCCAGGCTTATCAAACTGAAAATACATCTGCCACTTTTTTTTGAAATAAATAATGTATTTTTAGTTAAGTCAGCGGTTATGGTTTGGTTTACAATTTTACATGTTAATCTTAAGCAAAGTAAATGGATGAAAACTATTGGGAATCTCATTGCCTTTTGATAACCCATCACGATGAGTTTGTTATGAGTAAGGATTTATTGGTATTCCAAGAAAACCCTCGCTAAAAGCGATCATTACAGTTTACACAATATATACATGATACCTATATATTTAGATATTCACCGATTTTAATAAAATAAATATTTTAATAAAATTTTAATAAAATTATTCAACAAAAAAAATAGTTAATTAGCATATCTTCTGAATTTCATATTCTGAAGAGGTAAATTCTAAGTACAATATTTCAGTTAGAAACATCATCATGCTTTGATTTTTTAAAATAAAATATTTAAAATAAGTTAGTTTAAGAACTGCATGAAAAGGCAGTCTGACTTACCGCACTCTTAAGCTGTTCTGAACTAACAAAACTAAATGTTCTATATTCCACGAAAATTGTCATATTTTTGAATATTTCTAATCCTGCTTTTGTTGGTTAAAAGTGTTCAAAAAAAATTTTTTTTTGCACAAAAATTTTAAGGCGTTCAATTAAAAAAAAAATCCTGCAAAATAGATGAAATATATTCGTAACCAGATTTCACCACACTGAGTGATATACGTCAAACAAATAAATATGTCAACCTGTTCACTTATTTTTAATTGAAGGTTTGCCATATAATGGTTGAAAATTTATTACAAAAAAAGAATTTCTGAAGTTAGAGAGATTTCTCGTTGTTTTTCGAGAAACAAACTGTATACCATTTGTTATAGTGCCATGATCGGTACTTCTTTGACAATGGAAATGGATTCACTCTAAGGTCATTAAATCTTACCTTATAAAGATTGAATCTCGCAAGAAGTGATATGCGATACTCAAACACTAGCGCAAGTGTTATCGAAATTATAAGTGAATGTAAGTTTAATTTAAACTTGCACTTAAGACCCCCCAGCTCCATATAAAATCAACGGTTACGCTTCCAGAAATTTAGAAATTTAATATTCTGAATATAGTTAATAATACAAAGTATTATACTGTGTCCGCACTATACATAATATTTCTTAAAAACTAGCAAAAATAGACGTTTAGACATCGTGCATTTGAAATTATTTTAAATCGTTAGTTTTTATGTTCATTACTAACAATTTCCTAAATAGATTGAACAATTTTTGATTGCTAATAAAAAACAGCCAATAAAACCAAAGTTTTGCCTGCATAGGTAGAGCTAATTTAATAGGGGAGTGTTGGTCATTAAACTTTTAAACTCTAAATTTCGACTTGAACTATTTTACTTTTTTATAATTTATTTAAAAACCTTAATTACTTCTTTCACTTGATAATCGCAATAAAACTAATAATAATAATTAAACAATTACCAAATAATATCTTATTTTGTTAGTCGGCCTCAAAGTTTGACGGCCCTCTTAGCCAAGTTAATGTGGCAAAACAGATTGAAGACCTTATACTTAGCCGTACCTTCATGTACCATATGCAAATGCCCAAGTTGTAGCAGTAACCTTGAGAGCTCTTATTATCAAGACTTAATTTTATTTTTAATTGCTGCAATTAAAACAATAGCTGTGGTTAGAGGAGAAAAAAATAATATAAAAATAATGTCGAGTCAACATTATTTAAGCGGCTAAAACAGATGCTGGGGCTAGAAATAAGCCTGGACAGGCTGATAAGGCACGTTGTAGCCGTAAAGAGGATGATTGTAGGGAATGTGATGGAGGATTTTGGTAGCGACAACGTTGGCTATTGGTTGAAATAGAACGCGTCGCTTTATATCCTTCAACTGCAGTTAAATGCCAAATCAGCGTGAAATGTTCGAGAACCTAAAAAGAGATGGAGAATGCTTTAAACATTATAGAGAAAGGTTGATAAAGAGTAAAAGTGGGAAAGAGACTGCGTAACTGCTGCTGCTGATGCTGCTGCAACCTTAAATGTTGTTTTTATTATTGTTTTGCAACACTGCATGCCGGTTGCAAATGTCACTGAAAATGCCAATTGCAGGGAATGCGCAAGTGTGTGAGTGTGTGTGAGTGTGTGAGTGCTGTGTATGATAGTGTGCGTATACGTGTGTGCCGGACTGCAACTAAATGTCCTTGCAACGAGTTCATTGCACGCAATGCTGCTGCCATACGCTGCAGCTCACACTAAAGCAGAGAGCGCAAACGCAACGTAAGTAGAGAGAGACAAAGAGAGAGAAAGAGTATGAGAGCGTGTGCTTGGGTAAGCAGGCGGTTCAATGCACGACAAGTAGGTTAAAAGCAGTCGCCACCCAGCAGAAACATTTAGCTTGCTATGACGTCATTAAAATGCCGCCACCTTTTGAGCAACAAAAAAGGGTTCGCTGTGTGTGTGAGTATGCTAACGTGTGTAATCGTGTGCATATGTATAGAAACGCATAAAGCGGCTTAGTTTCGATATACATATACAGATACATGTATATGATATACATATACACCTTTACTTTTGCACTTTGTTGTGTGCGTGTGTGTGTGTGGCTTCATTGTATAAAATGGGCACAAGGGCATTTTAGTGTGTGTGCTAGTGTATATCAATGGGCGAGTGCTTCTGTGTGCGTGTGTGTGTGTGTGTGTGTGTGTGTGTGTGTGTGTGTGTGTGTGTGTGTGTGTGGGTGTGGTATTTTTGCAGAGTCTGAGTATGAGTAGACAGTTAAATGAAGTGTGTGGCATATTGCCATTTATAGGTTACTGTGCGTGTGTGTGTGTGTGTGTGTGTGTGTGTGTGTGTGTGTGTGTGTGTGTATTTGTTTTGAGTATTTAAAATATTCCTTCATTGTTTCCGGTGCATAAAATTACAACAAAAATGCTCAAACAGCATAAAAAACAAAAGCAAATCAGTACTCCATTTAGTCTAAGCTTTTTGACAAAAGTCATTCATGCTGCAACAGCCCCAAGGTATGCAATAATATTTTCTTACAAAATTGCTCTTCCGAGTAAAATAATATACCAACTTTACAACCCTTGTGCTTTGTGGCAAACCAAATAAATGCCTGTAGTCAAAGCTTAAATTTGCCATTTTAATTGAGTTGCATATTTATAACTTTTACAATTCCTTTTTAGCCGCAAACTCTTACTTTTGTTCAGGGTCTTTGCATTTTTTTTTTTTTTTTTAGAACGACAATTTACAAAATATTCACAGAAGCAACGATAAAGCAACCTTCTTCATACTTAGCCAAAGTGCAGTGGGTTTCATATAACTACAAAACTTTCTTAAAAGTAAAAGTTTATCAAGCTAATTCTTGACATTTGATATTTGAAATTAATAAAAACCTGGAATAACCGCCATACCTTCCAGTGGTCAAAAAAAAAAATCAATTCATATCACTTAAACAAGCTGAAACATGAGTGATAAACGAAAATTATAGTCTATTACGTTGGATTACACTTTGAAGCCTTTTCATGCATATTTTATAACAATCTGAAGGAAGCAACAATAACAACTTAGTCAAGTTTAACATTTTGCTTTGCCTGACATGCCAATTGAAGCCATCACAATGCTTTGCCGAATATGATAACAATAATAGACAGCATTCATTTATTTTAAGGCTTGTATGTTGTTGTACAATGACCCAAGGCGGTAGCTACTGTCTGCCACATTTACGATTTGTTTAACTTCTTATTGTTGTCGGTTGCCAAGGTGCAAGTATTTAACAATTATGCTCTTGTGGACCTCAAAAAGGCTTTGTGTTTTACCCAAATATATCAAATACAAAACAAATGGCATGCCAAAATATGCTGCGGCTTCGTGGAAAATACTTGGTGCTTTTCAAGGATAGGGCGCCCACAGAAAAAATATTCCATGGCAGCGCAAAAATTTGCAACAAAAACAGCAGGACTTAATCCGTTGGCCATTTGACAGTCAACAATCAGTTGGACGAAATGTGGGAGTAAGCCAAAATGTTTGTAGAACACGAAAGGAAAAGTACTACGCCAAAAATTTGCATGTGGCAAGTGGAAAAGTACGACGAATGACAATGGAAGTGAGAGTGAAAATGAAGAAAAGCAGCGGAAATGTTCTGAAATTGAAAATGTCTGTCAATGGCTGCGTAAAGGGTTGGCTGTGTATGTTTGAAGTGTTTTCTTAGGTTTGGTATAAGTTAAAGAGTATGTATGAGTACGGCGGGCCTCGGAAAATATAAGAGTTGCGCAGAAAAAAACAAATTTTATCTAGTTGTGTATTTTTCGCTGTTTTAGATTCCTTCATTTGATTATTTATGCTATTTCTTACACATACGCCGCAAATGATTATACTTAGATTGTTGTTACTGATCTACTAAGAAGTAAGCTGAAGAAAAACTTTTCATACATTGTTAAGAATCTACATCCGGTTTTATTCATTCACATTCACTCTAGCGATTCAAAATATTGACCAAATTCAATAAGGGTAGCATGAAAAGTAAGCGATGAACAACGAATCAAGTGCCAAAATAGAATTTTTATGCCCAATCCGAGTTATGTGTATATAGTTTACCGATTGAATAGACATGCAGCTTGAAAAACAAACGAAATAAAATTAGTAAAAATAAGTAATTATATAGCTCCTATAGGTAGTTTTGGATAAAAATTTAAAACAAACTAAAATAAATTGCATATGAATTGAAAACTTGGTAACTCTAGCTTTAACCATCTCTGAGATCTTGGCGTTCAAAAAGATGGACAACCAGGCAGATGAAAAGACGGACATGACTATATCAACTTCTCTTGTCACTCTGATCATTCTATATGCAACTCTAAAGGATCTCCAACTTTTTTCTTCTGGTCGATAAAAATTTTCGGCTTGCACAAACTGTATATACCCTTTGTACTATGTGGTACAGGATATAAATTTTTTTTATACATATTTAAATACATTTTATTCATATATTGTATATAAGTAAGGAATATACATAATACTTCACGCTAATAAGAGCATACTTTTCATCCAGTTTCAATATAATATTAAGAAAAATATGTATTTATCTTTAAATATATTTATAGACTTTGCCACTTTGCAATTTTTACCCAAAAACTTATGATACGTCGATTAAATCAACAGAGAATTTTTTACAAATGTTATAAACCATTCAGTGCGTTTTTCTTAATATCACATAAATTTAAACGTTAATCCTTTGGATAGTCCACATTACGCTCAAATATATAACACTGCGCCCATTTGGAATTTTCCAGACGTCCAGTGAACAGTGGCTGCCAGTTCCAGATCACATGTCGTTGCTGTTCTTCCAGCGAATCAAATACATTCTTACTGTGTCTACACGACTCCACAAAACTATTCATAAGAAACTGTGCAAGTTGTATGCAGGAAAGTGTATGTGAAGGTGCATTTTTATCTGGCCCAGCCAACAAGAGTTCAAAGGCTCCACGTTCCGGATGAAACTGACTGCCAAAAAATGGATACTTGCGATGCTCTATAAGTGTTATAAAACGCAAACCCTTGATATCGGCACGTGTGGCCAGAATATGCCAATCCTGTGCAATACCAAAGCGATACATGTTGGATTCGGTAATGCAGTAACGATGTCCATGGCAGGCAAAGGGCGCCGAGCACATATCCTGAAGCAGTTGATCCGGCAGCTGTTTCAATAGCATCGATTTGCGGCAATCTTATATAATATGTTTTTAACTATTTTATAGCAAAAAGTTTTGGAAAATTTAACTAACCTTTGGTCAGCTCCACGGGTAACGCACAAGACATTGGCTCACAATCGCCGCGTACATCTTGAGATTGTGCTGCATGTATTAACATAAGTTGAAAGCCTAGACATGTACCCCATAGGGGAAAGTGCTCTCCGCGCTGATTTTTGTCGAAAGCTATCTGGTAAATATAGCAAGAACTTTGGACACAATCGTTTGTCAACTGTGGATTTTCGCGAGCGTCGTCTTCATTTATAAAGACCACACCACCTGGTAGAAATGCACTGCATTTAAGGAATACGCAATTAAACAATATTGACAATAAGCAACAGCAACTAACCCATTTATTTTCTTCATGATCTGTTCATAATAGCTGCGTTCGCGCCCAATCCTGTAGAAGAAAACAATTGTTTTATTTTTACACTAAAATATTACTAGTTTTTCGCTATGTTAACGGTTCTTCTATTGCTTTTGCCGGAATAAGCGTATTTTGAAGACTTTTTAAGCATCTGCTGACACTTGAAAAAAAAAAATTTGCTATATGTAAAAGCTATATATAATTAAACTATATGTTAATGTTTATGGCGTCTACCAGGTATATACATATATATGACTAAAATATGGCTCACAAATAATAAGCATCTCTTAAATCAACTATAAATAATTATATTAATACTTATTTAAAAAAAATCTCTGGAAGCACCAAATATCTGCCATCCCAGGCATTCTTAAATAAAAACTGTAATATGTATGAAGCCCAAATTATTAATAGTTTTTAAAATATTTAATAGCACATAGAATATAGTAATTCTTAAAACTAGTTCGGAATTTATGTTGATGAGAATTATTATAAAATCGAATACTTTTTCCGCGCAAACTATTTTTGTTGCTGCACTGTTTGTAGATGACAGTTTATTTATTTATTTGTGTTAATACTATACCAGCTAATCCAGCTAGGTATTGGAAACTATCCCCAATGACTTTTGAAAAAGTGACGATTCTTTTGAAAGAAAATACAAATTCAAAAATATACCAAAATTGATATTTTTAACCTAACTAATTTTGTCTGCATTAAACGCGGCTAAAACCTATAAATATATATATATATACAAGTTCCTTTTAGGAATTTTCTTTAAATACGCTAATAACAATTTCTTTGGTTTAATTATAAAAAAAAATACAGTTCGTGAAATAATGCTTTATTTTTTATGATGTATTTTATATTCTTATTAATTATATATATCTTTACCTTACCTATAATATTGACTAATTTATTTGTATTATATATTTAAAAAAAATTTGTTTCTAGAAGAAAAAAAGTTTGCTCTTTCGTTCTATTTGCAAAATTTTATTTATATTGTTTATTATTCGGCGAAATCAGTCATTTTTAATTATTTATTTATATAATTGTACCCCCACAACTAAGTCTGGTTGAGCTTAAGATAAATATTAAAATTAAGAAATTTTAAATGATAACGAGGAAAATATAATGTATAACTAATGCGTATACCTAGCCTGATGGGTGATTATATACCCAATAAAGATCATAGATACAAATTATTATATTAGTACACTTATATTTTTATTAATATATTATAATTATTATATTATTATTATACTTATACAAAAAAAGATATGAAACTAACAATTATTTAGATTTGAGCATATAAAAAAAAACTATTTTAAATTTACGTTGAAATGTTTAAGTAAATAAACTTAAATTGGGGCAACATTTTTCATTTTTTTCTAAACTATCGCATAAATATTTTGTTAAAACACTGGGACAGTTTTCAGCTTCCTAACGATGTAGAGCTCAAAAAATCTAATTCCGAGTAACAGGTGCAAATTTTACTACAGGTACAAAATTAATTCAAATATATAAATTGTAGATTGATGTAGCATAAAGCATTAAATTTTTAGTGTATTTCAAGGGTATAATTATAAGAAAAATTTGTATGAAAAATACTTAAAAAAATTAGAAGAGAAACGTGAAAACCCATTCAAGTATCAACTAAAATAAGAATTATAAATAATTATTGCATGCCAAAAATAAAATAAAAATAAAGAGTATTTTTTACAGTGCAAAATATGCTTGCGTTCACTGTATATAAAATTATAAAAAAATTCATAGTTTTTAGAAAGAAATGCACATCTATACAATGAGAGAGCATTTATTTTTGGGGGCAACTGAAAAAGTTTATAAGTGAACTTTCTCATTGAGAACATTCAAAAATATCGCTCATGCACGACGAATCTCTGTTTTGTCAATTTTTGTTGTACTTTATCTTTTTATTGCTCTCTTTCCTCTTTCTCAAGGTAAACAAAAATTGTTTATGCAATAAAAAAAAAACAAATTAACAAATTGCTTGCAAAAGTGCAATAACCTAGTTTTGCGCATTGCTTAAAAATCGATAATAATAATACGCACCAAAAGCGCAACTTCATGGCTGCCACCCTTAAGATATAATAACAGCTGTTTGTTATCCGTCCCTTCTACCACCTGCTTTCCTACTTACCAAATGGGTACAATCAGTGCTCCAGCTGATTCCAAATGTTTAACATAGGATGCAGGCAAGTAACTGTGCCAATTATCACCATAATGCGTCCGCAATGGTTTGGCTATATCGATGCACATGACGCCCACCACGGGCTTTGGGGGTTCCACATGGCGTTCCATTGTTTTATTAAAATTACACTTAGGCTGCCGATAAGCCGCTTGTCGCCTCAACTCGAAGCCAACAACTGAGCGCTGCAATGCCGTCTCTCCGAAGACGCTGAAATCATCACACTGAAAGAAAACAGAGCTACTCGCTGCACACAAGCGCTCCAAAGAAACTGAGAGAGCGGAAAATGGCTGAGAGCTTTATTTTTGCTGTAAGTGAGAAAGTTGGATAGAGGCCTGCTAAGAAAAAAACATTTGTGAGTAAATCATATTAACAATATATTTTATATGTTTATATTTCTAAGTTAAAGTCTTGGGAAAACGTTGAGTTTAGAAAACTTAAACTTTTTATTTTTTAAATAATAAAATAACAAATATGTGATTAATTAATAGGTAATGTGTCAAAGTATATAACTTGTGTTAGTACTTCCACAATGTAATTGACTTTTTTTTTGTACTCATAATAAGTTATATGTTGTTCATGAATATAAATAATAAACATAACAAAGACAAAAACTGAAAAAAAAGTTAACCATTTTTTAGAGAAATTGGGTTTTTGCAAAATATTTACTTAATTTATTAACTTGTTTGTATGTCAAGGAATCAAAACAGCACTTTCGAAGTGAGTATTTGAAAGCCTTCATCTTCTAGTGTGTATCTGCCTAAGATTTTGTATCTGTTGTAACCCAGAGTGTTACAGTTGGTGATCAGCGTCTCAGCACCATCTGCAAATATACGTATTACAGATGTCTATTTTGTGTTTATTTTTTAGTAAACAAATGCGTAGCAGAGATCCCTCTTGCTCGACAAACATTAACGATCTACAAAATGCTATTATATGGCGCAGAAGCATTGTTGTGTCTCTGACCGATGCGGGTGCACTTGCAGTGTTTGAGAGAAAAATTCTTCGCAATATCTTTGGTTCCTTTAGGATTGGGGATCCGCTTGAGCTCCACAACGACATAGATGTCGTCCAGTGTATTATAGCACAACACCTGCTTTGGCTCGGCCATGTCGTTCGTATTAACGAAGACGCTGAAGCGAAGAAGGTTTTCGATGCGATAGTTGACGAAGAAAGACGAAGGGGATGACCTCAGCTTAAATGCAAAGACCAAATGGAGCCTCCTCCTATCTTCACTTGGAGTGACCAACTCGAGTAGGCGCGCGCAAAGAGAGCTAATTTGCTCGGTTATAATCCGTTAACGGTTTGTGATGGCCAAATAAAGTAAGTTATTACAGGCAAAGTGACTTGTATTCGCTCCGGGAAGTAGTTAAATAAGCTATCTTGGTTTCTTACACTTTACATTTGAGGTGAACATGATAATTTATTAAAAACTATTCCCTTATTTTTGAAATATTTCTTACAAAAACGGAACACTGTCATGCCTATATTAAAGACTAATAGTTATTTAAGCTTTTTTAGGGTTAAGTTGGGATAGTCGCTGTTAAACTCTCACGCTCCCAAAACGTGCAACTATTCTAAGGCGTATACTTGATATTCCAAATTTATGTACGTTCTAATAGCTACCTAGGTAGTCATTGCGTAAGTAAAATTTTGTATAAATTAAATTATGTCAAGGAAATGAACCTACTACTACTTCGAAGGAATTATAGTTAAGATTAAATCAATAAAATCAAAGTAAAAGTGCACAAATACTGTATCGAAACTAGTTAAAATTAAATTGAATATAGTTTGTTTTTATATCTTTTATCAAAATTTTGTTTAAATTCGGTGACCCCAAACTCATCTGTAGCCTCTATTCTTAACTATCCACCCTTTTTAATATTATTAGTTTTATTTAAATCACCTACTTTATTGCAGACAACTCTTATTGAAATCCATATATGGATTTATAAAGCGTATGCGGAATCTCATATTATTTTCGCATTGGATTCGGGTGCCCTAGTCACTTTCCTGCGGCGGGCAAAAGAAATGCCAACTATTTATTTAATTAATAAAATCTTTTAATTGCATGTCTTGTTTAGTATGCAAGAACTGGGTTATTGATCTGATAGCGAGCAGGTGTCATAGAATGCGTCACGTAAAAATAGATCAATAGAACTACAATGCCACTAGGTTACGAAAACTTTCTATAACATGTTCTAATTTTAAAACAGAATGAAAAATCTATTTCAGTAATTCCAACAATAACTCGTTTTTATATGTGGGCATTCTAAAATTCAAATTTATGGCTAAATATTTCGCTTTTCGTATTCGCTTTCGTATATCAGTTAACAACTTACTATCTGCTACATGCAAATATAGTGACGACTTAATAATAACTAGACTATAGGCTAGAAACGTTAAAAGTTTTATTAGTTGTATATACTATATATAGACAAAAAAAATTAGTTGTTTTAGAAATAAATGTATTTCCCTTGACTGTAATCGCTCCAAAGGCGGGAACATCTGTACTAATAGCTGAGCAAAGAGTATTGGAGTAGACAGTATATAGCCGAACACGCACTACAATTTCTTTAATTAATATAGTTGCCAAGAGCCAAACAGCATATTTTTTTTTTGCTGAACAATTTGTTTATATTATAAATTAAAATCGAACACAGAGCTTTGTGCAAATAGGAACACAAAATGCATAAAATATAGAACTTATAATAGCGAAGTCAGATTACGTCCAAAACAAAGCCAAGAGCCATAAAGTTAGCAAGATGCATATTTTGCTGTTCAATGAATCAAAGTTTATTTTGGCAGCGCCACCCATAGTTTGATACGGATAGGGATAGTAGATGGTGCCACCGTCATTATCAACAGGTTCTTCTGGCTCTTCGTCAATAATCGGTTCCATTTCGAATAGACTCATTTGCTTATTTGTAAACAAATATTGTTGTACAAAACCGGAACCAATGAGTGAAGTGTGTTCCGGCTTGTAGTTATAGATCAGTGAGTATGCCTCTTTGGTTGCATTGGTGAAACGTTGATTATTGCGCCGCGCTTCATTCACTATGAAATGTGCAAAATATTGGTTACTTTTGATGGCTCCCGATGTGTGTGGTATGGCACCCTTGGCATTATATTCATAAAGTGGCTTCTCCGGATGAAACTGCACGCCATAGAAGGGATATCTGCAGCAAGACCATATATTATATTAACTCTTACAATTATAGAGACCACTCACCGTCTATGCTCAATGGTTGATATGAACTCGAGTCCATTCCAGTCATGATTAAGCGTCACCACACGCCAGCTATTGTTCAATTTTAATTCCCCAAAGACCTGTAAATATTTTGATGCGTATGCTTAATATATTTACTTAATGTATGTTTGTATGACTCACCTTCTCGGTATAGCAAAACCGATGTGAATTAAGTGTCACATTCTCCTTGGCCAGCACTGATATGATTTCCTCACTAGCATTGCCAAACAGACGACTCTCATTGTAATCTGTTTTTTTTTTTTTTTTTTAAATTACTAAAAGTTTACGTCATCTTATCATATTAGTTGATAAAAACTTACTTGGCTTAAATTCCAGCGGCAAGGGCTGTGCTTTGGAACTGCAATCTACGCGGGATTCGGTGCCATTTGCCATCTTGAAAACAAGCAGTTCCATGCCAAGACACGTACCCCAGACGGGCATGAAGGTGCCATTATCGTTCATTTTGATTGCAATGTCTAACAGCATTTCACCAGCATCTCCATAGCCAGCTGTCTCATTGAACCAAGTGGCGCCACCTGGTAGCAGCACTCTGCAAAACAATGCATATAATTGTTTAAAAACCGTCGAAATATTTATTAATTCAAATAATAAATGAATGTGTTTATAAACAAATAAATTGAATTATTTAAATGATGATATTGTGATTATGACTTGCAAAGAATTTTCGAAATATTCTATAAGACTTTTAGCAAAGTAATAGAAATTTCTTTTGAGGTTAAGCGTTTTGCAATTTTTACCTGAAACTAATTGGAATTTAAACGAATTATAATATTTGGCGTTTCCGTTGTGCTTTCTGAGCAAATTTGGTTATTCACGTTAAGGAATAGTGCAGAAAGTAATAAGAGGTAACTTAGTATTAAATGTTTAGAATTAAAAAAAGTCTTGTTGTTTTCAATCAAATCATAGAAAACTAATATTTTTCTTCTTACTCGAAAACGAAAACGACAACTTTAGCGCAACAAGATTTAAAAATTTTACAGGCTGAATCGAAAGTCTCATGTTAAGAACTCTAATAAATATTTAAAATAAATAAATGGATTTCAATTCTTTCAAATATACCAAAACTTAGCCTTTAAGATTTTTTCAATTGGCCAATTTTTTTTCTGCAATTTTTTCAAAAACTGCGATATAATTATTTTTGTCTTTTTTTTAATTTATTTTTATATGCATTGTTGTTGTTGCATTATCGATGCTATCAAAAACTTACCCATTTATTTGCTGCATTAAATTCTCATAGTAGCTTCGGTTGTGTCCAATCCTTTATCAAAAAATAAAAAGATTTAATATATTTATGGCTGTCTGTGCTGCGTTGCACCAAGAGTTATCAAAGTAAACTTTCCCGTGTTTCTTATCCTAATTAACAAAGGTGCAATTCATTTTGATTAGATTCTACAAATTTATGACGTCTCAAAACAACTCATTAAAAAATATAATATAAAACAAAACGTAATAAACTTAATAATGTAGCTTTAGTTAAATTATATGATTTCATTTATTTTCGAAATCACTTTTAGTATCAACTGCTTTATGGTTCCAGGAGTGTCTTAAGCTTGTGCAAGCTGGAAATGTATGTAGCAACCAGATGCATTAGTTCCCTACAGCATGATCAGGGTAATTTTGGAGATTTTAGTATATCGACGACTGTGTAGAAGCCCTAAGCTTAGAGACCATAACAGCTAGATCTATCAGCTTATCAGCAAAAATCTATTATTCAGGGGATAAAAGCTTATTTAAGATTTTGTAAATTTGGGTATATTAGATATTACTTTATAGTAGATGATTGTAACTAAATTCGACATTTAAGAGTTCAATGTTTTTATTCCAAAAACTAAGTCAAATTCGAACAAAATCGACTAACCATTTCATTCAGCTCTATAGCGTCAGTCGTTCAAAAAATATGCATTTTCACTCTTAAACGCAATATCTTACGGTTAAAATTTTAATACAATTGTTACAAATAAATTCTTGAGCAAAAAAGATTTAAGTTAGCAAAATCGTAATATAATTTATGTTTTTGGTCCAATAAATAAGATTCTTTTGGTTTAATTTTTTGGCCTATTCATCGATCTTAATTTGCAGAAATTAAGGTAATTAAATTTTGACAAATTAAAATAAAAAAATCCGAAAACAATAATAAATTAATAATAAATAGCGTAAAGGTAAAAAAAATTTAAGATATATATATTACAAATTGTATTTGTGTCAGTTCCATGAATTGACTTTGTTAAAATAATTGTTTATATTTACAACCAATTTATGTCAATTAGGCTCACTGGCCTTACAAAGGAAGGCCTTAAGCCTTTAAATCTTGGTTGATATTTAAAAACACTTAAATTGCTCGTGGAAATCGTTAATTGTTTCTGCCAGAACTCTTCACAAAATTCTCTGGAACTTAGATTTAAAATTACAATAGCCTTAAGGCACTTCAATAAGTTTAATATGACTTAAAGTTAAAATGCCACTTGACTTAAGTATCTGATAAGCTCAGTATGCAAGTATTAGGCATAATAAAACTGTAACTGCTTCAGACAACAATTGTCTGTTATCAATATTTGCAATCACAACTCGCAAAGAAAAATAAATAAAATTCCGACTTTTTTAATACTATATTAAAATTATTGCAATGTGCTGATAAGAGATCTCTTGATTTTTTAAATGTTCACACACTAACCAAATGGGCACAACGCGAGCACCGCCACCTTCCAAAAATTTCACATAAGATGCAGCAATATAGGCGGTTCTGTTCGGAAAATGACGCGCTATCAGGCTATCCTCGTAAATCTCCTGCGACAGAATACCAATTATTGGTGTATGGTTCAAACTAGGCGCGTCTTCTTTGGTTTGTTTGTTGGGAGCGCTCGTTGTAAACTGCAGCAAACTTAGCGACAAGATCGCAAACAAAATCAATGGCACTTCTTTTTTAAAACCGATCATTTTCAACGCGCTATGACGAACTCCTAAAATTCAAACAAGTTCAATGAGCCAAGTGTAGCCAGCCGGCTATGTACGCGCTGTTTTGTCGAAATACTGATACTGAGTAGCAAAAAGCTTGTGCTATTCAAATTTATTCCAAGTGTATGAATACACTTACTTGCGGGAGTATTAACAATGCCAAGAAGGCAAACTTGACTTTTTTACTAAGCATATGAAAAAATCCATTGTTACAATTATAGAAATATTGCTGAGTTTTTTAAATACTCTGTATATTTTTGATGTCATTATTTTAGGAATTATTCAAATGCATTCAAACTTGCTGTATATTTCGTGTAGTATGCGTTGTTAATGCTTGTTCTAAGTTTTTGTTCTGCTGATACGCTTTTAAATATTTTTAATAACACCTGAAAATATAGCAGCTGTTTTGGGTATTCATAGTCCCGGTTGAGTTAAAAAGCGGTGCACTTTTGCAAGAACAAAAAAGAGTATTGTATCATTTTAACAATTTTTATAAATTTTGTAAAAAATTTTTTAATATAATATAAATCAAGAATGTAAAGTGATCGCAAGTCTAGCTTGCAAACTTTAAAAAGTGCATTCACGCTGCATACATTTGCAACTTTACAACTACTAAATACAACCGCTAAATGAATAACATTAAAGGTTTCTGTAAAACCTCAGTTGTCGAAAGAGTATTTCAAATTTCAGCTACTTTAATTAGTTTTTCTCATTTCTTGGTATTTGTGAGTGTTTTTTATACAAATGACCAGTGCAAACAGACACAAAGATAGCACACTTGCACATACCAATTAACGCAAAAATAAATATTGGTAGCACAATGAACTGAGGTATGGTTTTTTTTTAGTTATAGATAACTGATAGCGCCGTTTTGTGTCTATTTTAGGGAATGTATTAAAAAGTCAATTCGTTAAATTGATTACAACGAACTTTGTATTTTTTTGTGCATCATGGGCTTGTTTGCTCATGTAGGGGGAAGCACTGTAAACCAGTTGCCATTAATATTTTAGCAACAATATTTGAACTAGTAGAAAAAATTACAACATACCAACACTTGGCAGTAAAAACGTGTTATATAAATGTATCA
The DNA here is from genome assembly GCA_035046065.1 of Chymomyza procnemis. Lineage (NCBI taxonomy): Eukaryota > Metazoa > Arthropoda > Insecta > Diptera > Drosophilidae > Chymomyza > Chymomyza procnemis. Next base: position 3,400,078 of record JAWNOJ010000013.1, on the reverse strand, counting down.
TAGTGCGGAAGTGTGGTTGACACAACAAACAAAACTTGGTTTTTTATACACCTATAAAAATGCAATATTTGCGCATGTCAGTAATTAACAAAAAATTTATTTACAATCCATCAAGCACTGATTATTTGCCATGATTAGCACAAACAGCTGCTTGTTTGTTTGCGTCACAATTGCTGCGTTTAATCGAATACAATGCGATCGATAAATTTCATTTTTGAATAGAGCTAGCTTGATAACAAACGTTGCAGCTTTTGCTTAATGCTGCTTTGTATGCTTAATAAATATTTCATTTCTACAAGTGTAGCCTTCACGGCAGCCAAATCTTTGGTAGCAAATTGCTGGGACAACTTGCTGGCATTCTCGCTCAGTTCCTGTACTAGCTGACTGTTAAGTTGTTCCAATGTTGCGCTGTCGTCCGCTTCCTCTACCTCTTCGTTGCGCTCCATCATATGCATTAGGAACGCTTTGTTTAGCGCGCTATTATCCTGCGGCATTTGTTCGCCCTGCAGCTGCAACATGTACTGGCCGCGTTCCACAGGCGCCAGCAACGTTTTGTAAGCCTTATTGATCAAGGAACTCCAGTCCGCCGAGTTGGACTGCTCGCGTGTGCTTCTGCGTGAATGTCATTACAAAATAGCATACTCTTTAGCTATATACAATACCTACTTATTGCTGTACTTATCCGGATGCACTAAGCTTTGCAGTTGTCGAAATCTTTGTGTTAGTTTTTGCGGCTCCAGCGTAAATGTATGCGCAAAATCAAGCAGCTCAAAGTAGTTCTGTTGGCAAAACACTTATTAGACTAGGTAAAATATTTAAACATATAATTACCAACAATTTCGGGATTTACATCTTGCAGATGTCCACATGCAGCGCAAATCATGTGCTGTTTCAACACGCTCTGGTTCTGGCAATTCCAGCAGGCTGCAGCCGGCGTGCCATAAAAACGCTGTTGTTGTTGCAAGCTGTTGTATGCATTATTTTTTAGGCCACAAACAGTATGTGGTTTATATATGGTATTGCCAAAAGTTCTTACTACACCCAATAAACGTCGCATTTTGTTTTACAATAATAAATTACACATTTATCTTAAAAAATTACACAAGCAAAAAATCAAAACAAATCACAGCTGATTGAACTGCTTGCACTGTTCTAATGCTGCCACAAACATCTGGCAGCGCTGTACAAGTTTAACAAAACACTGCTTTAGCAGCATTGCGCCATCAAACAGATTTATTACAAAATTTAATTTTAACTACGGGTTAGCAAATTTATAAGCTATTAAGCTAATATGGAAAATTAAAAAAGCTGCTTAGTTTAAGCCTTATAAATAAACAAAGTAATAAAAAAATAGCATACTGGCGGGAACTGCTCGAACTACTTGTACTGCTACTTTTGTTTGCTTTTTACACTGCTTGCACTGCAAAAAACTGTCGTTGGCATTGCTTGCACTGCTCTTACTGCTTTCACTGTAGACAGCTGGCAACACCGTTTGAGTTTGCAGTGAAAGCAGTGTTTCAAAGCACTGCTTTAGAGAAAGTGCTGCAATTAATTTACCAAATTTACCATAAGCATAGCTGAAAGTCAATTTCCATTGATTATGTTCAGCTAATTCAGAAAATTTAAAAATAAAAAAAAACAAAAAATTGCACACCAAACCTGTGCACTGCTCCAGGTGAGGCTCGAACTCACAACCCCGGCATTGCTCATACACACAGAATACTGATTATAAGTACCGTGCGCTAACCAATTGCGCCACTGGAGCCTTGAAATTTTTTTTGCCAAATGACACAGTTAAGCAAAATGTGTGTAGTTTCTTTTAAGGAATGAATTATAGTCCTGCTTGAAAAATTAAGCGTAATTGGAATTTTTTTTTAATATTTAAAAAGTTTAAAATAAATTTTATGCTCTTCGAAGAAATATACTATGTTCTCATATGCATTGTATATGTTTATGACTTAGACGTAAGTCATAAAAAGTAAATATTGATAACACACTCCAAATGTGGGACATGGGGTTTATACCCTTTACTGTGTGGTACAAAAAGTATATTAATTTTGCCCAAGCCGTATTCAAAGACCCCTTAAAGTTGTGTAAAGTATGAATAGCTTGATTAGAAAAGTCGGTTTACCCTGTGTGTCTGAGTATACGCAGAGATGCTAATAGCAACCAAATTTTGAAGAAAGATTTGTTAAAATATTAGGGTATGCTAGTTTATATATATAATATCCTAAACAGAAACGCCGCACTAATGTTACGCTATATAGACTATTTACAATATTATAAAGGTAAAAGATAGACTACAAAATATTTATTTTCCCACAAAATTGCGTTTCTCTGTTTTTGAAGTCAGAAACTAACTTAGATCTTCAGCCGTTTCTAGTCTTATCAAGCTCTGTGCCCAATTTTTTTTCAAAATCGGTTGACTGTCGTAGCATTAACCGATTAAAAGTTATTCTTCATTTCAAAGTCGCAGTACTTAAGCAATATAAGTAATTTAATTGCGCAGAAAGAGTATAGTGTATCACTAGCTCGTACGCGTTCAGCTTTTACATTGTCGAAAGGCTTACTCATATAAATAATAGGCTTCAAAATATTGTATATGTTATTATTTATTATAAATAAATAAAAAAAAAAACTAGTATAATAATATGAATACTCTTAATTGCTTAAGATCTCTAATAAAATAATTTTTGAAAACTCCAGAAGCTATAAAATCTGCAAGGTTATAGATTTGCTGACATTTTCATTATATAAGTAAATAACAGTAGGGGAGTTACCCCCTGCTCGCCCAACAATAGATTTTATTATTTATAACTATGACTTTTTCATTATATAAGTAAATAACAGTAGGGGAGTTACCCCCTGCTCGCCCAACAATAGATTTTATTAATTATAATTGAGAGACGTGTAATAACGTCATGGCATAGTGACTAGATAGCTCCGTCTATTCCTATTAACAGGATCGGTTCCAAATGTTTACAAACCGTTCTGCCAAACCCACGTAATTTCCATTTCAGAAAGAAAAACCCAAATAATACCTATTCGGTCTTTATTATAATATTTATTAATATTATTACCTACTGTATAGCCATTATTTACTCTTGATGTCATCTTTGGCTGTACCCCGGGGCACGTTAGACCCTTGGGAGTCGCAGTGCTGAAGTGCTTGTTCGTTCATAACAATCCCAAGTGGTACTACAGGAACCCAAGGCAAAACTACTACTAAGAGGATATATTGAACTGGTAAAAAAATTATTATTTGAAAACACTTTGCGCGTATACAATTTAATAAATAAAAATATATTGGTTGTTTTAAATGTTATGATTTATACAATGATTTTTTCTGCTTCCATGTTACTGTGCAACATTAGGGCTGACATTTTCAAGAAATAGAATCACGATATAATCAATTCTATTATGTTTTTAGTCCGAATCGCAGCGTCTTGCATATATCCCAAGGGGAATGGGCTCAAGAATTATATTATAGTGCAAAGTGGGAAATCTGGAAAAGCTGTGTATTAAAATACAATATCTCGTAGGCGGCGAGACAGGTATAGCTTTATTTGTCTAAGTAAATCTCTAATATTTAATGACATCGTGTCTTTAAACTATAGGTTCCTTTTCGCTTTGAACAGCTTCTAATAGAGATATCTCCAAGTCCCATTTTTATAAACACGACGCATAGTCGAGATATAAATCTAAGCTAGCAAAAATACCATAGCCATAGTTTAGTCGAGGTATATATTTTTTAAATTTATTTTTATCTCGCACAGAGAAATCTGGAACTGATCTTGGAGAGAATTTTGAGATGACTAGATCTAATAGCAAGCTTGAGGTCGTTCTAGACCTTGGCTTATTCCAATGCTTTCTTTAAAAATCTCGTTGCAAGCAACTGATTATACCATTCCATTGGTTAATTTGAAGCTTAAGGGCTTCCACTTTGGATCGACACTATTTTCAGAGAAATTGTATTGGTAATTTTGGATTGTATGAAAGAAAATATAAATTTCTGAAATTGTAAATCATTTGTGTTTTATGGTTTTTGGAACCCTAATCTTTTGCTCGCTTGAAATTGATGAGCGAAAAAATATATTTTGATGTAATAAGGGAGAAAGGCTGCCATATATGGAAACTACTAACAAAAAACACAGATTTGAATGAATTAATTATTTGTTTATGCAAATAAATCAAATATTACAAAATTAGACATAGGGCCTTTCGTAAACCTCGTACAAAATTCACAGATTCGAACAGGATTTCTTTATAAAAAATTTACAAACCAACGGACTCTTGAAAGTAGTTTTAACATAATGTAGCAACAACGATTATCCAAAATTGGCAGCCCTTAGCCTTAAGCTTGTATTATTTAATTTTGAAGTTGCTAGAGCACATTTTCCTTCACTTTTCGAAACTGAAAATCGTAGTCTTGAATACCAATTCAGATGTATTCGCAGATTTTGTAAATTTTGATTGTCAAAAAACATACAGCAGCCTTTTCTGCAGATTTTCTGTGCGACAGCTTCGAAAAAACTTTGAACTTTGGAATTTCGGGAGACTGTTTTTTTTGCTGGTACCGAACTTAGTTAAAAACTCTCTTCTCGATAACTTTTCAAAATACAAAACTCATTTAAGTAGTTATAAAACTATTTCCATAAATTTATACTATATTGGATTTTATTTATGATAAGCTTTTTATATATCAATAAAAATCAGTTAGTTTAATTTAGTACATTGTCCTGAGAGTCGGTGATTAAAGTTTAATACATTTAAGGGTTTGACTTTAAAAAACAGAACCAATTGCGATTGCAAAAGAAAAACGCTTTGAATAATTTACATCTTTCTCTTCTTAGCTTAGTTTATTAATTTAGTTAAATTAAACTTAGATATAATAACTTAACTACAATTGTTGCGATTAGTTTACAGGTGTTTTGCATAAAAACAAAAAGTTGGAAGAAAATAGAGCAGGTAATGCCTTATCTTCACTGTTGAATTTCATTAATCTGTAAAATATAACTTTTAACTAAAAAAGAAATAAATTAATGAAAAAAAAATGTATACCTCTTCTGCGATTTTCAATCGTTTAGAGCTTTAGCAGACTGTGGAAACTATTTGTCATTAGAATCAGCCAGCGTTTTAGATGGAATCTTTTCTGTAAGCACGATAATTACTCATTTCATTGGGAAATGTTTTATAAAGCTCCAGCAACAAGTTGGCTTTAAACTTTCTGTATGCATCAATTTTGCCTTTAACTTCCTCATTTTTGGCCAATGCCTTTTCCACACAATCCTTGGTATACAATTGTGGATTCTTGTCCTGATCGATATAGTCAAATACCTCAAAGGGCACATAAACATCTTGCACCAGTGATCGTAGTTTGTCTATTTCTTGCAGTCCCGTAACCAAACTATGGCTGTAAATAATATTTTTAAACATTATTTTATTTGCAGTAAGACTAATAACAATTGACTTGCATTTTTTGATTGAGCACATTTTGGCCCTGTGGCTGAAAATCGGTGACAATGATGCGAATTTGACGCACATTCTCTATGAACATTTCCAATTGAGTCTCTAGGTTTTCCAATGGTGCAGTCATTTTTGTTTATGTGTAAAATATTATTTTATTTGCCAAAATACTTTTAATTTTACTTTTGTTTAAGACAAATGTGTAAGAATCAGCCGCGATGTGTCTTCTTCTTGCAGCTTTTGTGACCTATTTCACCTTGTGGTGTATTAGTATTTGCGGCATTTTGTGAGAAAACGGAATTGGTATTTTTTTTAATACTATTTATTTTAGTCCGTTAAATTAAACTATTTTAGCTTTAAAACCAACTTTGAAATATTCTCTTATGGCTTATGCGTATTTTTTTAAATATGTATTCTGTTGAATTGTTGTAATCTTCGAACAAAAATATCGAGTTTTTGTATCAATAAACTTATTACATTTTTGTTTAAGAGAAGCGAAATCACGACAAACACATGTTCTGTACTATTTGTGTTTTTTTAACCTTTTTAAGTTGTGTTCCACGGCTGCAATCTACATTTTTACTAAAAATATTGAAATAAAAAATATATTATTTTTCCATTTTCATAGCTGTTATTCTGTTTATGATAAATTTCCCCAATAAATGTTGTTTTTCGAACTTAGCCCAAGTTAAAATGAAAATTAAAGTTGAGCAGCATAAAATTTATGTTCTTAATATTAAACTTTATTGTAGCCTGACAGATTTTTTCATTTATCTGCAATCTATCGGCCTTTTCGTGGAGATGAATGATAGAATCATTTTATTGTTTTGATCTGCGCTCTTTGTTCGCCGCAATCGCCGCACACTTCCGACCCATATAAAATAGCTGGTAAAAATATAGCTTTAAATATTATTTATTTGATTTCAATTGACAAATGAGACTTACGGATAATAAAAGGATATAGAGTTCGTATACCTTTATTAATTTTGTCTTTAGCTCTGTTTATGTGGAAAATAATTATCATTTTGCTCTCCAAATGAATACCCAGATATTTTATATTTCGAGTTTATTCATTGCTTATAATATTATTATTATAGGATTGGAAGATGACTAGGTAAAATAAATTGCTTTTGTTTTATAAAGAATTAATATAATTTTCGACCTGTTAAAATATCTAAGAAGTGCTTCTGTAGCTTCTTCAAGGTTCTTTTGGATAATAGTTAACTTATTTCCAGAGCCGTAAAAGGCCCTTCTAAAAGATAGAAATTTAGAACTTCACATACCATTGATATCTTCACAAAAATATCTTTCCGTTAAAAATCTTTTAATGAATCGTAAAAGTTACGATGGCGCACCGATAGTTTGTAACTTACGCACAAGGTCTTTGTGCCAAAGAGTGTCAAACACCGATTTTATGTTCAAAGTTACCATACCTACTGAATTTTTGCAGTGAAGAAGATGCTTTATGTCATCCTTCAGCTTTTTGAACGGATGAATACAGCTGAGGTTGTGCAGAAGGAAGAACATGGTTATTCCATGGAAGTCAAGTCTTGATTTCAAAGTACGCTCCAAAATTTTTAAAAACCACACAAAAGGTGGTGGTAATTTTCCGGAGAGTCGACTTACTGGCTGCCTGGTTCAGAAATTGCATCAATTTTAATCAAGTTACATTTTCGTGAAAAATAGCCAGATAAACTGCAATTATGAAAAATCTGGGTTAGCATTTGTATTTCACTTTTGGGTATAGAATCGACTTCTGGTGACTTATTGATTTTAAGACTACGAATTACATTCTCTACATCAGAGGCTGTTTAAGCTATCGTTATTATAGGAAAAGCTGGAAATAAATTGATTTTTCTTCTTACTTATTTTCACTATTTTTCCAAGTTAAAGTGATTAATTCAAGCCAAGTTTGTCTCAACACAACGAAAGCAAATGTTTAATAATTCTGTAATATTTCATATTTACAAAAGTTGAATTTAAACATAATTGTTTGGCTTTTAATTATTTTGAGAATATTTATTATTTTTTTTTTTTTATAATTACTACTTATAAAATAAGCAAACGTTTTTTACCAAATACAAAAATTAGCACAGCTTTTGAACATAGGGCTGTCATACTAACATTTACAAGGCTGTACAAAACAATAAAGCGGTGCTTAAAATGTCAGAAATAATTGTATATTATTTTAACATAAATGTTATATATCAATGTTTCTTTTGATATATAAAAATTAAGGTCTGTTGTAGAAATACTTTTGGAAAGCAGTAGGTTCGTACTGCTATTAAAGCAGAAGTGCAAATATTACGAAAATCAAAGTGTTAGCGCGTTTGGTGGCAGCTACGCATTTTCAAAAAGGTTTGATTTCGAAATTGTTGACAAAAGCGTCGGAGTCTTTCGCAGCATCCCGGTACATCTAAAAATTCAGTATTATTTCAAATTTTAGAAAATAAGCATTTTCAAATAACTGCTTACGGTCACACTTACCGTGGTGAACAACGCGCCACTTGTGCATTAGCATTTTGCTTATTTTTTATGTAAAGTTTTAGACGCAATAACTGCCATTAAACTTTTGTACCATATTTTTAGCTAACAAATTTAAGATGTCAGACGCAGATTTGGAAGCCTTACGCGCCCAACGCATGTCACAAATGCAGTCACAATTTGTAAGTGCAAACTGGCTCAGAAACACGCGCATTCTTATGCAGCCGGCTACCAGCCGGATTATAACCAAAAATAACTTTAAATGCTTAAAATCATATACAAAATTCATGCAAACTTTTATGAAAAATAAATAGATTTTGCTATTGGCATTAGGTATATATTTGCCATTAAGTGCTTGCAATATCGATATGAGTCATGCCTTCTGCTTTACGTACATACTCCTGGGCTGGCACAACTGTTTAAAAAACTTAATATTTTTACTTATTTATTGCATTATGCTTATGGCAGGGCGGCGCTGGTGGCAACAGTGCAGAAAAACAACAAGCGCAGCAGGAGCAAATGCGCGCCCAAGAGGAAATGAAGCATTCAATACTATCTCAGGTGCTAGATCAACAAGCTCGTGCTCGCTGTAAGTAGCTTGAACAAATAAGACTTTTAGGAACTAAAGCAATCCATTTAAATCAACACAGTAAATACACTAAAAGTCAGCAAGCCGGAAAAGGCACAAATGTTTGAAAACATGGTCATACGCATGGCACAGACAGGACAATTGCGCGGCAAACTGGATGATGCGCAGTTTGTAAGCATTATGGAAAATGTTAATTCTCAAATGCCACAAAGTAAATCTTCTGTCAAATACGATAGACGTCGTGCTGCCATAGATAGCGATGATGATGATGATTATGGCTGCTGATTAACATTGCACACGTCTTCTTGTTTTATTTAATATTATTTAAGTTTGCTTACAAAGTCCATTAATCCTTTAAAGAAAATACACGCGTTTCATACTCTGGCAAATTATATAAACTATTTATTTAACTTAATATTTTGAACTTCTTGCTATTAGTTGGTGTCTCTTGTACAACAAACACAAAACTGCTGTCATTGATTAAAAGCAAATTTTAAATTTTACGGAAATATATTGCACATTGCAGCTAATCTAATAAGCCACAAGACTTGTTGGTATAAATCTTTAAAAGTTGGAAGAGTGAGCTGTCTCCAGTCTTGGTTAACAGAACAATTCTCAATAGTAACTAAAAAAATTTGGCTATGCTTTCGAAAAAAATGTATAAAACAAAAGAATTGCAATTGTCTTGCACTAAGTTCGTAGCATTGTGTCCACTAAATGGAAAGAAACTTGACAAATCCATTATGCAATATAAACGCTACTTATAAACAGGATCTTATCTATACAAAATGCTTACAGCCGTGTTTTGCCAGTAATGTTTTATACCTAAAAACAGACATTATCATATGACTAGATTTGGCCGCTTATGCGCACTATGAAAATTGCACTAACAAAATAAATTACATTACGTGGAACGATTGTAAGTCCAGAAGTGGCAATGATTTCCAGTTGTTTATTCCTTTTTTTCATGTTCATCCGACTCCTCCTCGGTAACTAAGCAATCGCCACAGAAAATGGAATATAGTATGAGTGATAGAAAGCCCAAGGGTAAGCCAAATATAACAGTGGTCAGTACTGGATTGCCTTTCCACATGTCGCGTAAGGATTTCTTGACCTCGAACAGCGCGCGATTTAGGCGCACAAAATATGTGTCGCCACCGTAAGCCGTAGCGCTTTCGTTATGTATGGATTCAAGAAACAGATGCAGTGCTTGTGGCGTCATTTGCAATGGATCATCCTCGGGTATATAATGATGTTGTGTGGTGGAGTTAATTGCAATTAAATGTGGCGTAGGCAGTTGGTCCAGTATAATAGAATGTGCAATAGAAGGTTCGCCAATCTGCAGAATTAGTTCAGTTAGTTTTAGGCAACATTGATTGCAGTTCATTTAAATGCTTACCCAGCCGAATTGAAACGTATTGTGATAGCGTGGACGATGCTTGCGTATGACGTTTTCAACCATATCGCGAAATTCCAGCTCATGCGTAGCTATTTGATTGAGTTTATCCTCTTGCACTACAGCTAAAACCAAATACTTTTTGGTTTTTAGCAGCTGATGTATATTGAAGCGCGTCACCTTGGGAAACAATGTAAAGCGTTCGACATTCACCCATTGAAAAATGGTCTCATTAACCTCATTTGGATCCATTTCATGCGCCACATGGCCATGCGGATAGAAATGATGTTGTTCTTCTTTGTAAACAATTACAGCAGGCAGTTTCTCGAAATCAAAATGCTGCGCAGCAATGTCCTCGCTGGTAGCATAGAAGAAACCATGCTCTTGAAAGCCTTCAGCTGCTGCATAATAGGTATCCCAAACCACGCCTTCTTGCTGGCCCACAAATATAAAGAATATGGTATGTGAACCTTTAAGCATGTCTACACTTTCGGCGCGCGTAACCAGCTGCACCGGTGGACCAGACATGCGTAAAGCATAATCCACAAGCTCATCTTTGGTGCGATCTCCACTATATGTGTACTCCATGTTGCCCTTAACAAATAAAATAGTTGGATAACCGCGTACTTTAAATTCGCGCGCGGCAGCTGGGTACTTGGTGCAGTCTAGACGACCCACACGCACATTGGTGGCATGCAACGCTTGTGCTACTAGCGCAAAAATGGGCTCAGTTCTTTTACAATAGCCGCACCAAGGCGCATAGAACATGACCAGCCATTGTCCCTCATGGCGCACATCTATAAAACGATCACTTAGCTCGAATACACGGGATGATATGACAGGTGTGCCCAGCAACATGCACAGCACTAAATAAAAATGGAAACTTTAATTAAGTGCTTCAATCACATGCATTATTTATTTACCGATGAGTAGAGCCCAAATTAACTTGGGCATTTTTGGCATGTTATTGTCCTGCAGCGTTGTTATTGCATGCTAGCTCGCACAGCAATTTTACTGTTATAAAACAGAATATTAAATAATAAACATGAATTTAATTTAATTAGCAAAATATATATTTTTCTGGGATATTTAGATAATTTGCCAATCACCCTCACTGTTTGTTGATTTACACCCTTAATACAGCTGCTAAGAGCTGCCAACTTGTTGTTACCGATAACAAGGTCTTATCGACGGTAACATTATCGATTGTAAATTTATCAACATTAGCGGCTGCTATCACACACGTGCGCCTGCCTATTTAAAGTTTAATTTGATGTAAATACAAAACTTGAGTGACTTAAAATGAAGGATAACATAGGTAAGCCCACAGCGGGCAAGACGCAGCTCCACAATGCTATGTTTTATAAAATTAAACCGCGTGGCATTAACTGCTTGGCCTACAACAAATCGTTGCATCTTTTGGCGCTGTGTCGGTAAGTTGTCGTGTGCAACATGTTGTTGTTAGTTAATTCGTTACTACACCCCCTATGCAGCATGGATGGTCTAATCGAACTATGGAACATGCATCATGCGCCACACTTGGAGCGCATTGTACCACTGTCGGCCAATTCACAAATTGAAGGCTTAGCCTGGGCAGACAGGCGTCTCTTCTCGGTCAGCCTGCTGGGCAAACTGATTGAATGGAATGTCGATACTTTAGCAATACTACACGAGCAATCGCCGACAGGCAAAGCATTGTGGTGTCTAGACATAAATGCTGCACACACTGAGCTGGCTGTAGGTTCGGAAGAAGGCCACATCAACATCATGAGCATTGAGTACAATGAAATTACGTATAAAAAACTTTTTAACCGGCACGAAGGACGCGTGCTTTGCTGCAAGTTTGATATAACTGGCAAGCATTTGGTAACCGGCTCAATTGGAGCTGTGCGCATTTGGGATGTTAACAAGGGCACTACTTTACATAAAATGTCGCTATTTGACAAGGAAGCTGTAGCTTGGTCACTGCAAGTGCTTGACGACTTTACCATCATCGTCGGTGACTCTGAGGGCAAGGTTACTCTGTGGAACGGCCATAATGGTACCCATGTGGAAACCTGCAAAGTGTTGGATAAAAATGTTTTTGCACTGGCTGTAAATGACGAAAAGAATCTTCTGATTTGCAGCGGCATGGAACCACCATTAATACGTGTTTTGGCCAAGACAAAAATATTACGCGAGGAGTCTGTTTGCAATAGATGGATTGGATTTTTGCAGCGCGATGTGCATAAACATTTTGTTAAAACATTGGCCGTTATGGATGATCGCATTATTTCTGGCGGTGAGGATGGCTTGCTATGCATATCTTCTGGTACTCGATTGCACTCGGATGTGGCCAAGTATGCACCATTTTTGCCCAATAACTGTGCCACTTTGGCGCACAGCTCCAAACTTTTGCTGTTGCGTTATCCACATCATTTGGAAGTTTGGAAATTGGGTACTGCTAAAAAACAAAACAATTCTGAATTGTATGAACAAAGTCAAATTGGTGCTCGCCAAGATCTGCTACTCGAGCAGCTGCCTGAAAAATTGTTGCAGCTAAATTTAAAGGACACACAACTGGTGGTAGCTGCTGCCATATCGCCGAATAACCAATGGATTTGCTATTCGACTGTACAAGAAACACGGCTGTATCGTTTTAGTCTGGGCAGTGACACTAAGAAATGTAGCTTGGAACGTCAAAACCAACAATTGCCACGAGAACTAGAGAAAGCCACACATATAATCTTTCAAGGCAACGAAAACTTGTGGCTATTACACCAAGCTTCTCTTCAGCTGCGCTGCTTTAAAGTAAAGCAGCAGCAAATCACCTTTGCCTATGCTGTAGATTTGAAAGTACATGTAAAGACCCATGTTACGCACGTGGAGATTTCAAAGTGTGGCAACTATATTGCAATTGTCAGCATAGATAATCTTGTAGCCGTTTGGCAACTCAACAAAGGCAAGAAGCATGAGCATCTTTTGAATCTGCCACGCTATAAGGCAGCAACAACAGCTATCGCTATGCACGATAAAACACCTTTACTTGTTGTCGCTTACGCCGATGGCCGCATCATGGAGTATGATCTGGTCAAGCGTAGTTTTACAACGGAAAGCTTTGAGCTCTTTACAGATAATTCGCCCATGCACTGCATCCAGGGTATTCTATTGGATGCACTGAATCCAAACATATTTATAGTACACAACGAATGTGATTTATATGTTTTGGAAAAATGTGACGCTGAAGAGTCTAGTGAACAACTGCCCACGGGTAAAAAGTCCAAACGTTCGAAAAACCAAATTGCGGAAAACAAGTCAGAAATCAAAAGCCAAACACAGAGACTACGTTTAAGAACGCAGATGAAGAAAGAGGTAGGTGTAGCATGATATGCTGATTAAGTTGCAAATCAACGTTTTGCTTGGAGATTTTTTAACTTTTTTTTATTAATAAATTCCAATTTTTTAGCATCTTGCGCAAGTGCTTCGTCTGGATGAAAAGGAATTGGTCTTAGTCGGTCTACAATCTAACAACTTGCTGGCAGATATACCTCCTTACTTGCGTAAAAGATTTGGTATTTCTTAATGTAATTAATTTTTTAATTATCTATATAGTTTTAGGAAATACCTAGCTTTATAATTAGTTAATAAATGCAGATGATTCATTAAAAAGTTGCCGTTTTTTAAAATGGCAAGTTGAATTGTTGACATATTAAATTATGTGTTGTGCTCCTAAAAAGAAATGTAAAAATGTTTGCGAGTTAGTCTTAACTTGTCCACATAATTCTAATGATATTATCTTGGTTATATTAGGAAATCACCGATCTGTGTTTAATTTTCTTAAAATATGAAATTCTTCATAAATAACAATTTCTGCTGTACCGCAATTAAAACATGATTCGGTAAATATAATATTCTAGTGCAATCCCGCAGATTTTGAAATGTATTATTTTACCATATTACCTTAAATTTGTTAGATCTTCGAGAAAGCTACATAAAGCTGATTTTAAGATTAAACTTTTAACGGAAGCTTGGCTTACACTAACCTGACCAAAACTTACAAAAAAGTAGCCACACTTGTTCGGATACCTTTTCGTTTCAAATTTAACATTTTTTGAGGATACATTTTGCTGTAAGTTAAACTGACCTCAACGCCGATACGCCGAAAAGTGTAAACGTTGGAAATCCCAAGTTAGTTATATATATTTTAATAACAAACGGAATAATACCAATTTTTAACAATTTTCCCAAGAATTATGGGAGTTGTAGTTAAAAATACCTTTATCTTAGGGGCTTCCGACTTTGCGTTCTGCATCTTTGGTTTGCATAAACTTTCTTTCAATGTAATGTATAATGTATATAAATAATGTATAGTATATATTTTATTCGTATGGCCCCTCGAAAGTATTTAACACCAATCGTTACTTGGCGTTTGGGACTTCGGACTTCTTAAAGAGAACTAGCAACCTTACCATCATATTTAGCTTGAGTCAGCCTTGACGCCTTAAAGATAGTGAAAAGATCATCGCCGGTGTAAAATCAAAGTCCACAATAACAACAATTTATGCACGAGCGCCAAAAACTGCGACTTTTTTAAAATAGCTTGATATAATGATAGCTGGCGAGGAATGCTGAGCCCCACCTTAGGAGGAGCTTACGGAAATTTAGCAATTAAAAGGGGCCGTTCGATATAATAATTGTAAAGTAGGTATATTCGCATTTTACATTTGTGACTCAAATATCTTGCGAAAACAACAATTCTCGTTATTATTGAATACATATGGATTAGAAGCGTACGATTAGAAATTTTATGCATTATGGTATTATGTTCGATTTTTGGACAGAACGGACCTATGGGTCGCGGTGCATCTCTTTCCCGAACAATCATAATAGTGTTACCTTCTGGGGAGTGTGCATGTTGCTGTTATAAACATTTTTGAGCGAGTTTTCTTTTTTTAGGTTTTGTTTTCATTTGTTTTTTTTTTTTACTTGGTTTCTTGTGTATTTTTTAGTTGTCGTTGCAGTCGTCTAGCCAGTTTAAAATTTGTCACAAAATATTGCCAAATATTTGTCTCTGTCAGCGTTGTTGTCCCATGGTTCCCATGGCTTGCAGCTATATCTTCTACATCTCTCTCCCTTAGCTTACAATCCCTCGCTCTTCTGGTCAAAAAAAAAAATGTTTTTTTGAGTTTCACGTATTGTGCAACAATTCGTTTCGTATTGTCGTTTGGTACTTTTTGTCGCTGGCATTTGCAGTAATTGTTGTAGTTAGTTGTTTTTGTTATTGTTGCTGTTGGCGTGACGTACTTGTTGTTGTTTTCTGGTTTTACACTGTCTAGCCAAAGTCTAGACAAGTGCATACCACACACACACACTTACACGCTCACACACAGATATCGGCTCACATCAAACACACACACGGAGAGAAATGTCGATGCACAATTCAACTTTTAGCTACCAAAAACTCATTGCCCGTTTTGGCTGAATGGCTGCTGCTGCTGCCTTTTCATTGCGCCCACTAACTTTATGTTTATGTGTATGTGTGGGTATCTGTGTGTGTATGTGTGAGTGTACATGTCTGCCAAAAAAGTATCCTGCAGCAATATTACAATTCTTTCTTTATTTTTGAGCTACCCTTTCGAAAACAAGTGCATCTCTACTTGGCCTAAGAGCTATAAAAACCAGATTTATAATTTTATTCTCGACTTTCGTATCTTTGAAAGTATCTTGTAGCTTAAGTAGGTTTTCGTAAAAATCCATCAGCAAATGCTTGTCTGGCTACAACGTTCTTAGTACTAATTACTTTTAGAGCATATAAGTTTTCCCCCCTTTTCATTCAACAGTGCGCGATTTTCGTTTTTTGTGCATAAACTGACTTTTTTGACCGTTTTATCTAATCAGACTTAACTTATAAATTACATGAAAAGTTATACTAAATAACTTGCTAGAAAATTTAATTATGAGATCGATAGAAACAAATTAGATGCAGGATAAGAACATATTTTTTAAACGATTTGTTTTATGGCTGCCATATGACACTTTCAACCGATATTGATAACATTTGATATATTGTAGTTTTGGGAATCGTTCCCATGGTCTTTATAAACAAGTTTTTTTCATTTTTTCTTTTGGTCACAAATCTTTATGGCTTTTATATTTAAGAACTTCTATTTTTGGACATTAGTTAAATTTTTTTAAAACTTCGCTTTCAAAATAAAATGATTCTCATTTTTATTGCTTTAGGGTAAGTTTTGGAGTTTTAACAATTTTATGCATATTCGTTAGAAAAATCTAAATCTTTAAATTTTTTGAGATTGTGTGTAACATGCATATGGGAACTCGACTGAACAAATCTTAAATACAAAAATGCTGTTTAAACAAATTGAAATTTGTTTCTAAAATTTCTATAAAGCCACCTCTAAACTGCGCTGAGATCTGGGTGTTCCTGCAAGCAGACAGACGAAAATGTTGAGCGTTTTTTTTTAAATCGATGGGTCCTTTAGAAATTTATAGGAAGTCCCATTTATGCCACACATACCGATAACACAAAAGAAACATTATGTTCTATTCCCGATTCATTAAGTATTCCCGAAGGTTGAAAAAAGGGTTGATTGATTTTCCCATTAGTTCTAAGAGATTCTGCTAAAGAGAGCTGAAATATTTTATATTTAATAAAAGTACAGTGTATAATATAGTCGTGTTTTTCTTTGCTACAACATTTTGTGTCCTTTTTTTCTTGTGTGTATATTTGCATAAAAATTTTGAAGCATAAAATCCGTTTTCCTGCTGCGGTTGCGGCTGAATTGCTGTATAGGTTTTGTTGCCCATCTTACTCTGGCAGTTAGCCTCTGCATCGGGTTTGCCTTTTGGGCATTTGGCGCGTTTGGCGGCGGAATTTGCATAGAAAACGAAGTGGCAAATAGACATAAATAATGAGTGATAAAGTTGTTTGGTTTTTTGGTGTATAAAAGCAGTACTTGCCGCAGTCGTTGGAATTTTGTGCATTGGTAATGCATTTGAAAAATATTATTGTCGTGGGAGCTGCTCGGACATCGTTTTGAAGTTTCGTTTATTGTTTTGGCGTTTCTTCATGTATGAAATGCACGAAATGTAATGAATATTGAATATTAATGATACAAATAAAAACAATTTGCACCATAAGTAGGTACAACTAAATACAGTTTTTTTAATCAAGAGCCTATATTATCTTCATATCCTTATTTAATTTCAAGCATTTCTTTTAAGCCTTTAAGCCTTTTTTTTTGGCCTTCAAGAGGGTTTCAAAAATACCTAAAATGTTGGATAACGTACGGAGCAAACAGATGCCCAAATATGTTACCATCATAACTATCAGACAATAGAAGATAAAACAATACTTTATCATTTCAATGCCGAAATTCAACAGTTACCCATCATTGCGATGTTTTTAGGATCTACAAACTCAAAAGCTTAACCCACAACAAAGCGTTAAAATGCCTTATGTTGAATGCGTTTGCTTCAAAACTTTTTTGATTCTCTAAAGTCTTAATCGTCGTTTTGACCACAAACCACAATGTACAGGGGATTCAATCAAGGCGTTTTACATTGTCTACGCAACAAGAGATCCTGACTCGCGTCCTTATTGTGGCATTAAAATATACTTAACGCTGCCCTGACTAAAAACTGACGATGGGACGTCAAAACTTATGCAAACTACGCGACCAACTACAAGTAAAATTCTTTGGAAAACCCAAACGCATTCACGGCGTTACACGCATACGTAGAGAAGTCTAGACAGCCGGGAAAAACTTTGATGGTGGGAAAACTTTACTTACAAAACAACGGCGACAACATACTTTGGCTGCGTTGTGCAAGTTTGGTTTGGTTCGTGGATTTGGGTATGAGCATGGGTTTGCATTGAAAAGTTTGCTGGCAAAACGCAGACTGGCTGTCGGATCGCACTGAATGCGCTGAACAATGCCTCAAATTGACATTTAATTGGTTTGCAAATTAGCCTTGTGCTGTGCAACATCAGGAAGTGGGTAAGAACTCAAAGCTTGGCATTAACTTAACCCAAACGCATTCTTTGTCTGTCTGTTTGGGTACTCTTCCCCGCAGCTACAAGTCGTTCCTTGAATTTGTGCGGTCTGGTAATTGCACTTTTATGCGCACATTTTCATGCTAATCTTCGAAATAGCGCACAAAGGGTTATCCCCAGGTTCGTGGCCGGATTTAAACCATTTGGCGTAGGCGTTAATAAACAAGTGTGCACAAATTGGCCGCTAATGAATGAAATGAAATAAAGCTTAATTTGCATTTAATAATATTAACGCCATGTCCTCCATATACTTGTTGTCCTCACTCCATCCTGCAACGTGCACATCCTAGCCGTTGCTAAAGCTGCCTGCCCCTTTACAATGAAAAGCTGCAACATCAGCTTAAAATACGCATGCGGTTGTCATGACGCTGTCCGCTGCATTGGTCTAGACGGTCTAGAGAACGCAGCGGGAATTTGTTGATGCTGGAGTTTGGGAGGTGACTGCACTCACCAGACGGCGTCTAGTCTACTCAGGCAGAGGACAATGTAAGGACAAATGTGGGTGTCTGTTCGGTTTCGGTGCGGTTCGGGTCGGTATGCTAGCTTTCGTAACTTTCGGTTCAAGCTTAATAGAGTTGATTGAATTTTATGCGCTTAGCAACACTTATAAAAAAGGAAAAGGAATTTTAGTCTAGCGCTAAGCTTTAAATACCCTCGGCTGAAGCTGGATTAAAGGTTACAAGAATATCAAAAATAAATTGGCTATATTTGAAAGCAGATTGTTTGAATGAAAAACAATCAACACTACTTAATAACACCATTTTTGAGGAAGTATAATCTTTTTTCGTATTACCCATCATCACATCAGTTTATTGGATTACTTGTATATTACAGACTTTTTTGTTAAGAACCATTGAGTCTGTCGAAATCTGATTTATTTAACTTCAAATATTTCTGAATCTAAGCTCCAGATAACAGAATAAAACATAATCCAATTTATATTTTAAATTTGCTTTTATACGTTTGTGTATAATAATTATATTAAAAAATATTCTTTTAAACTTCACTGATGTATTTAAAAATTTTTAAACTTGTATTTTCATTATTAATTTTCTAGTCAATTATAAAGCTATGCTGTTTCTTCAATTATTTCGAATTCTTTTAAAATTAGATGCTTCTTAACTTTCGGCTTGCAAACCAAATTCAAATGTCCCCTTGTGAGAGTATGAATAAATCAACTTGAATGTGCTACAGTTGATGCCAGCTTAAAAATATTGTGTATATAAATCCTGGCACTTAGGGTAATCCATCTTTGTCCAAACCGTCTACTTTGTTTTAAATTGTCTTTTGTGAACAAGTTTGCTCTTGGATGTACGCTAAGCCTGTCTTAAATTAATTTGCAGTTGACACCTCTCAATAAGAAGCAAAAAATTAAAAACAATGTGCATCATTTGAGTCTGTGAACGATGGCATGATAAAAAATTATCGTTAAGATGATGCCCTACAGTAGAATACCCTATACTTTTTTTTTGAACGAAGGTACATTTCTTGTAAGAACAAGAACCAGTATTATACAATTGGACTTTTGGGCGCAAGACAATAGATTTAGCTTAATTTCAACCGATTTAAACAAAATTGACATACCAAGCAATTAACAATAAAAATGCATGGAATGAGTTGCAATATTCTATGTTCAGGGGTGCCGTGTGTATTGAAACCCCATAAATTATCTAGGCCTTAAATACTTAAAATTAAATATTCAAGCAGTTTTTGCCATTTTTGAACAGTTTAAACTGTTTTTTTTACTGATAAACTTTATTTTCTGCGGAAAAATTCGCATTAGATGGTATATTTGGTGATCATATGTACGCACAGATCATTTATGCGCTATCCGAGGGTCACATAAGCATTTTGGTATAAAGTACTTGGTTGTGCCACTCCCTCTAAGAATTTGAATGAAAAGGTATCACATTCGTGGATTATAGTCTGAGTGTATGCTTTTCTAAAGTTTCCGGATTTGTTAAAATGTCTGGATTGAAAAGTTGTAATTATCTTTATTAATGCATAGAAGAGTGTATGGAATCATATGGAATGCTTGTGGAAGTTTATAGTAATTCCGCTGCCATGCTACAAAAGTGGTGATTTCAGTGTCGCAGCCAAAGAGCCACTACACACTGTGTGAAACGGGATGAAGATATGACTCTACCGACTCTAATGCGTTTGAGCCATGCATTGCGTGAAGAACGGACTGAAACGATAAGGTGATTTTTCAACATGACAACGCTCGATTCCATGGGATTGTAAGAATAAAAAAATATTGGAAATCACTGCAATGGGAAGCCCTAAACTGCGCTGTATATCCAGACCTTGCTCCTTCCGACTTTTTTTGACCTCAAAAACTACAATAAATTTTTTTAATAAACAACGTGTTTATTAAAGGTATAAGAGGTTTATTGTGCACTTAACAGTAGGATGTTTAATTATAGACTACATGACTTTGACATGAAAGCGGAATGAGAAGTTTCTCTTGTGAAACTCTCATAGAGCCACAAAGCTCTATAGAACTCTGATAGAGTGTTTAACTTAAGTGTTTCCACGGCCTTAATGCTCGCTAATATTTTTCAATATTTTTCTACTTTTCGCATAAATGCATAAAACCCTTGACCCAACGGATTGAGGGTATAAATAGAAAACCAAACAAGCAACAGACAAGTAAACAACAGTTACCAAGAGTGCGTCAACCAAGTAAACGGCTATTGAACCAGACCACTTCATTTAAAAGGTTATTCGCGTGGAGGTTAGATGTTGCAAGTCGTAGGGCTAAAAATAGTCGCTCCGTAAAATAAAGCGGTAGGGGGAAAAACTTGAGACGACCGCAATGTGCTCGTAAAGAATGGATTTTAACAGAGTATTTGGCGAAAATGCAGTCACCTTTTAAATAAAGTCAAGTCGACTGCAATTCTAGCTGGATTTGTCTAGTCAGCAGCAACTTTTCGCTAAAGCGTTCATTGAATTTTGTCCTTCTTGGTTATGTCGAAGGACAAATGCGCAATAAACCAGGGTTGCACTCACAAACACACTCACGTACTCTTACTAAATGCATTTGTATGACGCTGCTTCCTGGCTGCAGAATTCTCACTTGCTTTCAAGGAAGTTGCAGTTTCCTTGCATTTGTTGTATATCTGTTGTCAGCTTGTCAGAGCGGGAGCGAGACTTGTCAGCCAACAAAATTTATTTGCCCTCCTATTCTGGCATCTCGGAGCACATTATGGCAAGTTATTTTGTCTCCCACTTTTGATGTTGCATACTTTTAGGGGCACTTTGTTGCAGCTGCAACACAATGATAGTTGCTGCAATTGCCCCTCTGCAACATTTTTGCATGAAAATTACAGCATTCTTATAAAATGGAAACTGGACGCTTACTTCAAAATATAACAAAATGTGCTTAACATTTTTCAGCTGTTATTTAAGCATACCCTAACAAATATATTGGTAACCCGATTATCTGGACTTTTATTATTCGGAACCTGTGCTAACCGGCACATATAGTTGTTTTTAAAATATAGTTGTTTTTAAAATTTACTATTGTATCATAGATTTGCTGTATACAAATTTATAGATGCAAAGCACCATTTGCTATATTATTATCAAAACATTCCTTTCTTTATTCTTATTGCATATCGGTAATATACCGTTTGCTCTATTTGTTTCTGGATTTTAAGAATAGCTTTTCTAATCAGGTGCTACTAGATTACTTGAGCAAATCTTGATGGACATTGTTATTTCATATCGATAGCATACTCTGCTTGTTTTTTAGCTTGATTAAATTAATAACTATAATATACAAATAAAAGAATACCAACATCTTCTAATCTTAACAAAACCCTGTGAAAATTGTGCTTACTGTTTATTTCTATAAATTTTTTTCTAAAACTAACATAATAAAATAAAGTTGCATTATTATTGCTAAGCCTGTTACTACTTGGGCTACCCTCGTTTGGCTGGCTGCTGATGTTGTACGTAATGGCGTCTATAATAGTTATTATAATTGTGATAATATTATATAAGCTGTCATTATTGTTGCTGTTGGTTTTGGCGCCATTCAAACCACATAGTCGCCTGGTCGGTCGGTCATTGTGGTCAGCACTTACAACAACAGTTTAACGCTATATACCACCATGTCTGTTATTGTCCATAATACAACAACAATGATGATAGCCAAGCAACTACAACAAGTAACATTGTAAAAGCATCATCATAGCAGCATTTGAGTGATTTTGTATATACACAACGTTTCCAACCACAATTTAATTAAGCCGCCAGGAAAACATGTAGCCAAAAGGTTGATAGGTACTGGACATTTATGTTTAGAGTGGAGCCAAAAACGCATTATTTTGGTATTGTATGCACTCTGAAATGGTTTTATATACAATGATGCTTCATAGATTTAACGAAACAGCTGTAACTTCTAGAATATAAAGACTTTCACGGTATGTGTTAAGTTGAGAAATCAAAAAGATATTTCCAAAAGTAAAAAGGTCAAGGTGTGAGTGTCTCCACTTAATGTGTTTAGTTCAATTGTTAACTTATCTGACTACTTTTTTTGTGTGGTTACATTGGCAAATTTATATTGTCGTAAAATCTAAAAATTATACATTAAAAATAGGACGACAAAAACCTACACCATTGTAACGATAAGTTAATCAATCGTATTTTATGAAAGCAAAGGCAGCTTAAATAATATTTTTGTAGAAAACCCAAATATTAATATAGAGTATAGCCAACCCTAATATGGAATAAAGACACTATTATTATAACGCAGCCACAGCATTTTATATTTTGCGTAATACAAAATATAAACAATTTAAATAAATTTGAACGCTACAATTTTTTTAAATGATATTAGCTGAATTTGTAATAAACGATGAAAACTACTTTAAACTAAGCAACCTTTTTATTTTGTAAACTTGTTTTTTGCTCAGATGCGTTAATTTTACTATTTTTATATTTGTTTGGCCACAAATAAAACTCTTACGCGTTCGAATTCCACAAACAACCAACATGAGGTTTCTGCAATTAACTTGTGATAAATCTTAATATATATATCAGAGTATAATATTGGTTCACCACTTCAGTGTGGATTTTAAGGGAAGAATATGTGTGTAAATTAGTGAAAATTATTAACAGTATTACAGTCTATACAATAAGTTTGTTTACATTAACTTTACTTAAAGGATCTTCCCAAACATTATTTATAATTTATACTATATCAAAAGAAATTTCAAGACGGAAATTCATAAAAAACTAAGAAAATTAATTAATAAATAAATGTATTCCCCTTGACTATGGTCCAGATGTCTCTATTTATAGCTGTTCAAAAATATAGGAAAATGTTACTTAAAGACGCCACCGTTACGATTTGGCCATGAATTGTGAATTCTTGTTCTCTTAAAAGAAATATAAATTACAAATAAAAAAAATTGGACAGCTACTACAAACGCTGTTGGTCTATACCTTACATTAAGTTTTGTATTTCAAGCCGGAACTTTCAAGCAGATTGCGACTTCGATGTTGGACTAAGATATAATTTTGGGTGTGGCCGTTCAAATTTTAAGTCTGTTCGACTTTTAAATTGTTACATGATCTGAGTTCAAACCGGTGTAAGCCAGGTTGGTTTCTATCTTAAAAAACTTATAGTATTATTTCCTTAAACCGGCCAATCGTAGTAGAAGTAAATATTCTGGCTTCAAAATTTAAAAAAAATCATGCTATAATATTTCGTTATGTAAACTTAAATTCAATATATTGTACATTTAAAAATAGAATGTGTTGCGTTGTTAAATATTTCTTCTAATTTTTTAAGTAAATTGCATTTTTTGTATTTAAGCAAAATTTGATAATAACCCCTTATGCTGTTCGTCTTTGTATTCAAGTGAGGATAAAGTTTTTGAATTTTTTCCAAGTTGAATACATTTTTAATATTTTTTAGTCATTCCACTTTCAATATTGATTAACGTAACAAAAACAAATAATAGATAATAAGAGTATTATATATCTAATTTCAGATATCTGAACAGAGTCAAAATTCTTAAAACGAATAGATAGTTGCATATTTTTCTTAAAAATCATCTTAGAGATGATATAACGGCCTGGGTTGTGCCGTAAAATCGACATTAAACCTTTTTTTTAATAGGTAAATCTAAGATATTGTGGGCCTGGGTAGCGCACACGCCGCTAAACTGCAAGGCAGATGATTCTGTGCCAACCTGCGGCATTGGTGCATTTGCTAGCAACGCCCTTTGGATTCGGCTATAAACTCTTGGTTCCTGTACTCTTCGAACAGCTAAATAAATAGAGCTATCTCCATGCTCCTTCTTTGAAGCGATGACCATAGTTAAGGGTAAAAAATTTATTTATTTTACTGAAGATTAATTAAATCTAAAGATATAATTCCACACCTCAGAAATAGCATAACCAAATCGAAATAAGTGCTTGGGAGAAGAAGCAAATCCTCAGAGATATTTTATATAAAATGGTTTAGCACCACTCTAATAAGCATTTTGAATGCCAATAAGTCAACAAAGTGCGTCTTCTCTCTGTGTGTGTGTGTGTGTGTGTGTGTGTGTGGACCCTCCTAGCCTTTTGGCAGTGACCACAAACAGAAACGTGGTACGGCTATACCTCGGTACTCAACTGCATTGTTGCTGATGTGGTTGCTCTGATTGCGGTCTGTTTGGCATTCTAATGTTACATGTACACAGTAAGAAAAGACGCACACAGAAGCTGAGTTTTTTATTGTTTTTAGATTGCATTAATTGGGCATAATAAAAAGAAACAGCTACAATAAACTGTAATTGTAAGTATATTGCGGCAAAATATTTAAAAAGCGGATGGTCGTTTAAAAATTTAAAAATTTTACGAGCAATAAAATATTCCAAGTTTCTCCAAGTTTTTGTATAAAGGGCGATGCCTGCGGTTTCTATGTGTCGAAAAACTTCTGGTCTTAAGTTTGAAAAGCACTTCAAAAATGTTTAAATAAACTCAAGACTAATTCGCCACAGTAACGCACACTCGACTTGTGTACAATCGACTTGAATTTTTCTCTCAGTGTAGTTTCAGACTACCAGACTTCGGCTTGACCGTTGTTATTGCAATAATTTGATTAAATTGAACGCTTTAAGTGATTTGCATTTTAAATTTCAATCAATATGACATGCTGGCACTTGTCCATGAACGGATGCAGGCAAGTGCAGCTGTAGATTCTAGCTAACAGACCATTAGACCAGACGCAGACCCAGACCCAGACGGCGCAGACCCAAAGGAAGTTGTTTAGCACTCATTGAAGCCAAACGGCGCCAACTACCATAGACATATATAGTATGGATAGTACATGCATAGATATTAAAATAAGCGTGTGTTTGTGGACGTGTCTGCTTGTTTTATGCAGTCTAATGATGTAGAAAACATTACTTGCAAACAAACTAAACTAACTGAAATTGCTCACTTTGTTGACGGAAACCATAAACCGTCGAGGCACTACTTGGCCAGCTTTGTTGATCGGGCTTTGTTTAAGCAGCAGTAGCGCTGGCTACAAGTTAGTTGCAACGGAAGGATGTAGTGCTCTGTCTAGGCGCTTCTCAAGTTCATTCAATTGCATTAGAGTGTAAATTATATTGTCACCTGCAATTAGAGCAAACATGGCCAAATGCCTTCTAAGCAGCTCAAGTGTAATAATTTGTGTAAATAACGAAAATGTCTGCCTTAAGCTTTTGAAATTTGTTATGGTGCATTTAGCCATTTACATCATTAAATACCATTTGTACACTTTAGTTTACAATAACAATATTCTTTGTCAATTTCGAGATTTTAATTGTCTTCATATTTTAATATTCCAATGTGTTGCTCAAATGCTAACTATTTAATTGGATTTTTTTTCGGAAAGCACTTTCCAAGTATTTAAACTTCTTGAATTGTGTAATTAAGCAAAGTTTTCTTTCTTTGTTTTATTTTAATTTTTTTTTTACTTAACATAACGTAACGTAAGATGGCGCTAAAAATATCACTAGATGGCGCTAGAAACATCAAAGGTGCCTTATTTTTGAATGCTGTATAGATAGTCGCGATAGTGTACAGGTTTTAGATTCCCAGCGTAAGCACCTAAATTAAGGAAGTAAGTCGATAGGATATAATATAACATAATATTTACTTTTTGCCTTTAAATTGAATTCGTAAAAATATTAATAAATTAATTCAAAATTCAAACAGAAAAAAAGTTCCTAGAATTAACACAACATGGATTAAAAAAGCTGCTTAACGGTTCAAAATGTTAAATACTAAGTTTCATTTAAAACGAAGTTAAATTACCATAATTTAATTAAAAATTTACTTAGAGGGACACAAAAGAAAAAACCCGCGGGGAGCTTTAATATTCTAATATTCCTCTTTAAAATACTGCGATTTCACTCAACCGCTTATTCAAAACCGCTTATTATTGTACTTTATAAAACATGTGATTCGAAAGTTACCTAGCCATGGTTTGGGATGCCACAACAAAAGTTCGTATAGTCAAAACAACCTTTAATTTGCCGTTATCGATAGTGCCACCTTGGTACGAACATTTCTATAAGCCAAATATGCCATCTATTGTGTATAATATAGTGTATAAATACCTATTTACTCAATGTGCACATACACAATCACACACTTATAACTCAAATTGCAGTCATTGATTCCAAAGGAAATGACAGACGATTTGGTATTATTATGTATACGCCACCACAGACGAATGAAAAAAGTGCAATTGCATTGTTGTGCACCATAAAAAGCAATTTGGATCGACTGTGCTTGTTTCCGCAGCAGACAGAAAATCAACTACTAAAAACTAACACTACAACAGACACAATCCACAACCTTTACTTTTCTCACACTCAAAACACCCGCTTCTTGCTGGTATTCAGTGTATTTTTTAGTTAAGAATGCTATATATGTACTGTATGCTTTAAATCGGTTTACAAAAGTAACAAAATTTGCAATTTCCATAGTGTTTCGTTTTCTTAACTATTTAGAAAATGTCTTAAAGTAAAGGCCTCAAAGAATGCCAAATAAGTTCCATTTAAGTTGTACCAGAAAACGACAAACAGTTTTTTCTTATTTCCAGTTCATCGGAACTTGAAATCTAAATCTTGAAGACTTGAGGACATTGTTGTATTCTATAATAGTTGTAAAACATATTACTTTTCTTTACCTGGCCATGACATCTCGTTATCAGGTTACAGCTAACCTAACTAACTCTCGCCGTTAGGTCCTCTTTCACTGGGTCTTTTCATCTGAGCTTAGGTCATCCCCTCTGTCTTCTTTCTTCGACTTTTTCATCGAAAAAGATATTCGCTGGACCATCAGATGTCCCGCAAATATTGTTCCGTAATACGCTGGATGATATCTATGTCGTTCATACAGCTCCATGGTTCGCTCGGATGCGAGAGTCTTCTCCAATTCGAAAGGGACCGCAGATTTTACGAAGAATTTTTATTTGGAACACTCCAAGCGCAGCTGTATCCGTCCGAGACACAACCCATGTTTCTGCAGAATTATCGTCTTGTAGGGCGTTAATTTTCTCGATCGAGAGAGGCCTCTTCCCAAACCCTATGGGCAAGTGTGATTCTTCGCCTAATCTTCAGGTGTTGAAATATTCACCCTATCAAAAAGCATCGTATATCTATAGCTAAGCTATTCTACATATGAAATCGTTAAAAGTACAGCGTTATACAGTTTGTTGTTACGAAGGAAAAGTTAAAAATACAGTGGAGACATTCGGAAGACACTTTTATATCCATGAATCTTGTTGCGTTGCATCATCTTAAGTTACCAGAAACTTTGGAAAGTATAAATATTTGATACATATTTCATCCTAACATTCAGTAACTAATTTTAAATACTATTTTTTTAGCAATCGCCTCTTTCTTGATGCATTTGCTTATATGCTGCTTATTTACCAGTTCTTCTATTTTTTTGTGTGTTCAACGTCTGCACTTCTTTAGTGTCACTGATTGCATTTGCATTGTTTTGGGCCAAGTTGTTGTAAAGTGCAGGATTTATTGTAATTATTATTGTTGTTGTAAGTCGTAGACGTCGTCATCATCGTCGTAGTCATCTACATCATCATCGTCAGAGTCATCATTCTTGTCGTTGACGTCGTCACCGTAGATGCTTCTACTTAGTTTGCTCACTTAAGTCTAGCCGCCGCCATTGTTCTTAGTCAACCGGCGAAGTTGCCACGTCGCGTCGTTCCACCACTGCAGCACCTTGCCACAGCATTTCAGCCGGCAGTCGACAGTAGCAACTTCCTGAATTCAGCTGTGCTCCTTGTTTATGTGTGTTATTTTGCCGAAAAGTGAAGTCTAAGGACTTTCGTCTGAGTGGATTTTTTCCCAGTTTCTAATTTATGCAATTTTCCATGCAATTTTTACGTCGCTCGGTTATATTTTTTTTTTTTGGCGGATATTTCGACTTGGCTGATTTTTACGTCTTGAAATTTAATTTATGCCGCGCATTGCAGCTGCAGTAGTGAAAACTATTTAATGTGGGTTTGCTTATTTTTTTAAAGAAATGGTACTCGCAGTTGGGGAGCTTTCGCAGTATCAAAATCTTGGAATTTACTAAGTGGGTACAGAAGGCTAGTCAATTGAGCTTAAAAATTTTGTTTTTAATAGTAATAAAAAAGTTTGGAAGTAATCTGTCACTCCAATATTTTCACGATTCTGTAATGAAGACTTTCGCCGTATTTAAATTGTAATGATTCTCCAAAATTTGATCTCAAATAAAATACAATTGTTGCACGTAATTTTAATCTATATGTTCGTGTGTGACTCATGTCGGGGCACTTAAAATAACTTAAAAACAGAACGCATACCTACACAGTATGCCACATACTATCGTACATAGGGTCCACAAAAAGAACAACTCCTTGAGTAAGTATAGACATATACCATCCCATTTCTTCACAACAACAGACTTTTTGTTAATATGCAAAATTTACATAAAAAAAAATAAATATCTTTCCCAGCTTTGTCGCTTGTTTATCTCGTACGGCAGATTATTCCTACAGCAGCACATTCCTAGCACTATACATGCTATGTATCTTGTAGATTTTTCTCTATTTTGCTATTTGAATAAAAATTATGCTATGTTGCAAGATGCAAGATGGTGTGGCGCGTATTTTTGGATTTGCTGGCAAAACGTTGATAATAATAATAATAATGAGTAGTCCGCCAGACATAACCGATGCGTTCACTTGTTTTGGCCCAGAGTGGGAACACACACACGCACATACGCTCTCGCAGAGATCAGGAATACTATACCGAAGCATAAGTATACTAGAGTATTGCCGTCTGTCTAAGGCAATGCATTGTTGCCCTACTCCATGGCTGTGGTATGGGGCCTGATGGCATTGTAGAGCACTGGCTGAGAATATGCTGGGTTGGGGGCACGCTTTTCACGCTTGATTTTTATGTGCCCGTTGTTGTTTGCTTTAAACAGATGAAGAAAATGCATTTCAATTTATTTTTAAGTACAAAAATAATTTTCGCAAAAAAATAGAAATAAATAATTTTAAAACAGAAGCTAGTATGTAGTTGATAGCAAGTTTAGAGGCTGAATTTCAGATACGCTAAAGATGGATAAAAATGTACAAAAAACTCGAATTAGTTATAAAGTTGGATTCTTAAAGTAAACACCAAAGACTTCTTTATCTCTAAGTGTTGGTGGCTCTGAACTAAGTTTTGCCAAGATTCTACGTAGTTAACACTTAAGTTTAGGTATTTATCATTCCTGCGATCCCCTATATTATATTGTGTAATTGTCACTTTTTAAACGAAGTGTCGAAAATCTGAATTTGTTTATTTGGAATTAAAAAGTTCCTTAATCAAACTTCACGTTGCGCTGTTTTTCTTCCGTCTCACTAATATGTTTTAGCATTTTGCAACCTACTGTACTTGCATTATTTTCCAAGAATTTCATCTAAGTGCAAATATTTGTGTACTATAATTAACAAATGATTATTGATCCATAATTAAAATAGTATAATAAAAATAAAAGATTATTCGATAGTTTGAATTGAATTTATTACCCTTGAATATGTTGTCAATGATCTAAGGGCGGATATATCTATTGATAGCTGTTTGAAGGGAACTAGGATCCGCAGTTTATAGAACAACAATAATAAGTCCACTTATTCCGATTCCGAAAGGCGATATCTTTACTTACGGAAATAGCACCTTCATAACAGTAAAAATATTAAACAATCGGTCCTGGTCATAATAGTTGATGTAACGTGAATACAATTCAGGAAGAACCTAAAATTATTTTTAACAATCTTCCAACCGCCTTTGGACCTTTCGTCGTAGCATGAATCTGTAAATTATTATCTCAGTAGCAGCTACAATACAGTAATAGGAAAGCAAACATCTTACGCTTAAAAATGATTTCAAAAGGATTAATTTTAATCGATTAGTTTATTTTAAGATAAATGTATTTATAATCCAAAGTACTTGTTTTAAGACTTCATAGCTATTCAAAAATTTAATCTTATTTTTGAATCGAGAAAAATGTATCCAAAATTTTGAACCCCTTTGGGCTTGGACTAAGTAAAAAATTTCCCGAACAGCATTATTAATGATATTTTAATTGATACTCCATTTTCTATAGTGTATCGAACTAAGGCACGACAGACGCGTGTCGCATAGAAGATACTGCTGCCGTACTTGTCGTTGATGTCGCTGTCTATGCCGCCGTTGTCGCCACTGAGCATTGCTCTCTTTAGCCCCTCTCTAGGCTTTTTCCCCATACCACCCGCTTGTTCAGATTTTATACTATTATATACACACTTTATATATATGTTTATATAGATGCGTTGTTTTGCTCGCTCTGGCTCTGTGCAAAGAAATGTGTGAAATATTGGAGACAAACGGCCAATTTTTATGTTAGCCGCAAATTTAGTTCTGTACGTCGCAGGTTTGTGTTAAGATCACAGCGCATTAAACTGCAATATGTTGAAGACGCGTCTTCTGTACGTACAATTAGATTGTATATTTGTAATCATTAAAACCATCGTTTAGTTCTGTAATTAATTTTTTATTTTATTTATTTAAGTGTTGATTGGTGCGTGTAAGACAGAATTATTTATTTCATTTAAATCGCAACATTTGCCAAAAAGAGTCATTTAAATAGTAGCTACGTGTGTGTGCGTGCTTGCGCGTGTGTGTTTGTGCCGTTGCGTCTATATAATATTAATTTAAGTCTCGAGCAAATATTTGTTGTAAATGTAAAAGTGCTTTTTATATACATAAAGTATTTGCAAAATATGTTACAGAGAAATAAATTAAGAAAAAGGTGCTAAATTTATATGCTGCACAAAAAGTGCCATCAACAGTACGCAGCCCAAAGATGCAAATACTTTGTTGTCATGTGTGAAATTCCACATCGGCTGACCACAAAATAAACAACAAAAACAATAAAAACAACGTGATAAGCAGCGAGAAAGATAGCTGTCTGCCTCATTGTCTGCCGCCGGTGTGCACTCGCTCGTTTGCTTACTCGTTACTTTGCTCGCCGTGCGTTTTACTCGTTTTGTATCGTTTTGTTTCTATTGTTCGCTTGTGTTTCGCATGCGCGTTTCGCTCTCGTTGTCGTGATCGTTGCCTTTGTCGCTTTTGCCGTTTGTCCAATCGAATTGCCCAGGAATTTATCGTATTTACGCTTTCTCAATGTCAAATTGAGCGTGCGACTTTGGTATGCAAAAAATACAACAACCAGCAACTACACTATGCGACATAGATAGGATTGTCCATTTTGGGGAACCGAAAGTAAATAGAAGTACAAGCACACATGCAATTAGAATTTCGATAAAGTGATCTCTCCACAGTTTTATGAGTATTTTTAATTTTTGTTTGTTTATTGTCATTGAGTTAAAGTTGTGTTTGGTAACTGAAGATAGTTTGTTTCCAAAAATTCCACCTATTATTGTCATTTTCATCATCTTTGTATAAATTTCTAAATACTTTGCATTAAAATTGATTGGCCACAAGTAAAAATATAAGAGTTCGAATTCCAAAGGCAACTACTGGATAATCATTTAGGCAGTACATTTGTGACTAATCTTAATATAAATTAAAGTGCACAATATTGGTTTACCACTTCAGTGTGGATTTTAAGAAACGAATATGTGCATAAATGGAATCCGCAGATTACAGTACAAAATAGTAGCTGTTAGCTGCAGTCTACATAATAATTTATTAATTTCATATCATATTATATCATATTATTTTCAATAATGCTGCTCTTATGACTGACTTCAAATACTTTCTTCCAGAAAAATGAATCTTTACATACTAAAAGTTGTCTTAATATCGAAGCTAGGAAAACTGGAATTTGCTGGAACAACAAAATAGCAAAGTTATTCTTCAGTAGGACTAACTGCATTATATTGTATAAATTGTATATTGTATATATGAACCCTATAAACTTTTAGGGTCATCCAATTCGTGATTCGAATTTTACAGCACAGTTTTAAGGACATATGTGTAGGGTCAAACAAAAATATCATCTGCTTGTCATACGCTTTTTTTATTGTATACCATTAAACTATACAAATCTTTAAGCTAGTGCATGTTTGTTGGGGTAGATGTTTTAATTTATAGACTGCAACAAATATTTCCAAATAAGTCAAATTTAATAAAACTATTTATCTAAAACTTTGATGTTAAAATAAATGCAAGCATGTTGCATATGGGCTATAATTCTGAAACCACTAGTGTCATATATTTCTTATATGCTTATATATTTTTCATATAAGTACAGTTCGTAGCTAATAACCCCAAATATAATTGCAAGCAGATCAAAATATCGATTGAAACTTTGTTCAATTGGAATTATTTAAAATTACTAAAATTCTTACAAAATCTTGTATAAG
Organism: Chymomyza procnemis; assembly: GCA_035046065.1. NCBI lineage: Eukaryota > Metazoa > Arthropoda > Insecta > Diptera > Drosophilidae > Chymomyza > Chymomyza procnemis. Next base: position 3,367,185 of record JAWNOJ010000013.1, on the reverse strand, counting down.
ACATGAAAAGAGATAATATTTCCAACTTTTGCAGACTGCGAATTCTTTAACATAAGAGATTTAAAAAAACGATGTAGGTCGATCTGCTACGATGTAGTAATATTTTCAATTAAGATTAAAGTCCAGTAATTGACCTGGGTAAGACGCTGTAATAGAGTTCCGTACATGATGGTAAGATCGAAGCAATATATTGAAATATAAATTTCATCGAATTTCACAGCCACAAATTGGCGGACCCTACACTGTAGATATTATCTAATGAATATTTGCGTATATTTCAACGAAGGTCAAAGTACATTCTGAATCTTAGCCTAGTACACATCTTATTAACCTTTATATCTTACAAAAAATGTATAAAAAATTCCTTCACATTAATTGTAGCAAATTTTCAAATCCCCAACTGATTTTACCTTTCTCTTATCAAACATTTTTCTTTTTTCTTTTGCATTGCAAGCTTTTTTTTAAATGCCAATGTTTGGCTATTTTCAGCTATTTGCAATGTTATCGATAACAAGCAGCATTGTTATCGTTGCACATTATCTGCCTGATTGGTATTTTTTTGTTTGTTCATTGCTTTAGCTTTGCCCCTCTGGTGTGTGAGTGTGTGCAAATTCTTGAAATTGGAAAAAAAGCGACAAGTTTTTGTTTTTTGGTATAAAAATAAATTAAGGAATTTAGCCATTTGTTTAAAAATAAACTGGTATGTGTTTGAATTAGAGAAAAATACATACGTCTACATACATATGTTCTGTTTGTTGTTGCTTTAGGCTTTACGTTTTGATCATTTTTTTTTGCCTATTTTTTGATTTTTTCTTTTAAGTCTCACAGTATGCAAAGTGCTTTGACTATTTTGATAATTTCTTTTGCGGAAATGCCATTGAGAAAATACAAAAATTACATTTGTTGATCTATATTTTGTGGGTAGAAATTTTGGGCAATATATTTATTTAGTACAAGTTTGCAGATATCCAAAGTTAAAAAAAACCTATCCACTCTGCAATGTTTTTTTTTTATAAAATGTTGTTAACGTTAAGAGTGCTCAGTACTCATTCTGCTATTAAAGACTTCAAGCTTTTCAGTATTCGGTTTTATAAAATTTGTACAAACAAACAAGACAGCCCTATTTTGTTAAATCGTTAACTCGAAAGTTTCAGAGTAATTCATTTAGGAGCTGCTTTGCAAAAAGTGAAAGATACCCATGCGATACTCATGTTTTGCAACTTTATCACTTAAAGCATTTCAAGTGAATTTAAATTAGTCTGACTCACGCGATGTTTTTAAGTCATTTTCAAAAACATCCAACACTTGTCAGCACTTTATCGTTCACTTTTCTTTCGAAGATTTAAGTGTTTGATGTTATTGTTGTTGTTTTTATTAATTATGGGTCTGAGCACTTTTTATAGTGAACATAAATTTTGCTTGAAAGTTGATTTCGAGTAGAGAAGGCACTGCAACAAAACGTGGCACAAAGATAGCCATATTATGATCAACCGCAGTAAGAAATCCACAGAAGAAACCAACAACATAAATGCAAATTCCACCAGTCCAGACAGCTAAATAAGATAAAAAAGAATAACCAAAAAAAAGAGAAGTGGCAATAAAATAAATTACATAAAAAAAGCAACAAAAATTAAACTTGAAAATAAAAGAACAAAGTAAGTTTAGCAGCAAAACAGTAGCTGGGTTGTTTTTGTTAAAGTTGTTGGGCTTGTCTGGAGCTGGACATGACTTGCAAAAATACAAACAACAATAAATTGGTGGCCTAAAAAATCACAATAGCAACAAGAATAACAACAACAATATCATGCACAATAAGATGACAGGAGACAACAACGACAATGCCCAATGCCAATGATGACGAGCTTGATTGTTGAGTGCCACGATCGCGCTGCGCTGCTGTTACTCCTGCTGCAGTTAATGCACTTCAAGGAATTTAAATAAAACAAATTAAATAAACAAGTAAACAACTAAAGAACAACAACAAATGATATAAAGTGGCTGAACTGCTGCCTGTATGCAACTAAACGAAAAACAAAGCTATATTTTATAAAGCGAACATAATCCAGTAACAATTTTTTTAAACTTTTTTAATTCGAATAAAATTTACACTTCAATTCAAAACTATAAAAGCTAAAGTTTGCAAACAAAGTAGCAAGTTGCATATAATGGGGGCGTTCACTTAGTTGTGCATAACTGCAACATGATAAAAAGCGCAACCATAATTTAGAAACTTAAAAAACATTTGTGCATTTGTACTAAGAACAAGTAAATATTCAAAATGTTTGTGCTTTTTGTGTTTGTGCAGAACCTAATAATTTGTCAGATTATTTCATCACCAGCATGCCCCCATAAAGGGTATGCAAATGTTAAAGATTGCATTATGACCGTGCTCATAGCATTGTCGTCTTGGCTGGCTATGTGTCGTCTGTGTCTTTGCATCAATCTGTCTCTGACACGTTTGCTTGGGGTGCAACATTGTTGTCTGTCCTGCTATCAAAAACTTTTGCTCATGATCATCATGCCACATATTAAACGAAGCAACCAGCCAAATAGGCTGACACACGGACTGCCAGACAGACATCTGCGCTCAGTCGGTACCATGTCCAACTTGGGGCAAACCAAAATGTCATGCCTACACTCTATCATATATTATGGTTTTGTAGTTTTTTTTTGTGTTTGTCATTTATTTGTATTCTTTTATTTTCTCCAAAGACAATTAGTGAGCGTATGAACGTCAGTCAAGCAGAAGTCGAGACTGCGGCATTGTGTCTATACATATCTACATCTTACTATATGGTTTAGTTACTTCAAGGATATGCATATAAGTTGGGAAATATCATACAAAAAAAGTTAGCCAGTTAGAGTTAAGGCATTGCGACTACAATGTACCCTATAATGGGAGCTAATTTTATAAAGTTAAGTTTTGTCAAACAATTTAATTTTTGGTTTTATTTCTCAAAATTTCGCAGTATTTTTATATAAAAAAGAATGTAAAATATTATTTATTTACTTATGTATTCAGTCGTAACCCTATATTTGAGCTATAGATCCATGGTTGAGGTTTGTTAATTTTCAAAATTGACGCAGTGTTCTACACTTCTTCAGACATTACACACACAGTTTTTCTTAACTAATGCTCCCTTTCGTTAAAGTGTATAAGTCATTTCTACCTATGTCTGTGTCGCCGTCGCATGGCTGCCAACAACAAAAGCCACAAGATGCAACAACTATACCATTAATTTATTGTTGTTGCAGCAATTTTACTGTATTTTTGTCGCTTGTAATCTTTCGTCATTTACAGCAAGAACAACAACAATCAGTCAGTCGGGCAGCCGAAGCATGCAACAAGACAAGTCAAACCAAGCAAAGTACAGAAAACAAGCAGAAATTAAATGGAAGCAGCTGGCAAGTTATACGACATTGTTATACACTGCAGGCATGCTAACGCAGTGCAGTCAAAGTTAACCAACTAGTATTTTCAAAGTACGCGAAAGCTGGCAGAGATTTGTAACGTCTTAAAACGATTTGGTAGCTCTAGCTTTCGGAGTATTGAAGATCTATACATGCAGACAGCTGTTGAAGCCATTCAAATCTATAATACCCTTGACCCTTTGGCTGCAGTGTATCAAAATGACAAGGAAGAATGAAATGCCAGATAAAGGGGTAAAAATTTTGTGCGGCACGCACTTTATGCGGCCAATTTATATTTAGAAAATTGTTGCAGTCACAACAACTTTTATAACAAAAAAAAAAAAAGAAAACGCAAAAAACGCGAGCAACATAAAAACGAAACCAAAATAAGTGCAACATAAATTTCAAACAACATATTACGTATACGCACCGTGCAACAACAATTAATAGACACTATGCAGCTGTAGATATGTATTGTGCCCGTGTGTGTGTCAATTGGCAAAAGAGTGCGGCCAGACATACATAAGTATATACAATTATGTACACACACTTGTTTGGTTATTTATGTCTGTGCTATGTCTATGCTGCGACTATGTACATGTTGCAAGTGCTTCGAATTTAGCCATCTTTGTTGCACACACTTACTTGAATTATTGTGTGACAAAAGTTTGCAACAAGGACAAAATGATTCAAACATTTTCTAGACAGCAAAAGAAGAGCAATAACAACTACGTAAACGACCATACAGTGCAGTACACTGAGAGAAATTATAAGCTTGTTATTTAAGCTGTTATGCAATTCATTTCATCTATGCGCTCATTATTTCAATTTAATTTTCAATCAATTCTAGGCAAAGTGCACATGTAGGAATATGAGTTCATATGTAATTAATAAATAAATTATCAAAACTCCTAGAAGCTTGAGCAATTACTCGAAGCTCGTTAAGCGATTTTCCAGTTTCCTTCTGAACATTTCTTCTCCAAGTTGTATGGGATCGTTAACTTAGTCTTGTGCCCTGCTGGTACTATTCCAGCGCTGCGTGTGGCATTTCATTATAGGCTTTTCGCAAAGTATGTCCTAATGAGCCAAATTTTAAGTGAACTTATAAATAATTTTCAATAGGAGCTTTTCCGTAATATCAACTGGTGTTTAGACATTTATTTTTTTTTTTTTTTTAAAATGAAAAATAAATTAAGTCCTTTTTGGCTTTATCGCTTTTTGAACTCAAACTTTATATTGTTCATTCTTTTAGAATATGAATTTGCATTATAATAGCATTTCGCATTTCGAAATAATAAAATTCATACCACTAATATATATTGTCTCTTATCTTTTATTTTGCTGCTTAACTTATTCAAAAATTAAAAAAGAAAAATTAAATTTAATAAATATAATACATCACGCATACGCTAAATGGAAAATAACTAACTAAATTTCTATCTTTTCTTTTTTTATAGCTACAACTTGTGGCAGACAGCTACTATTTATTTGAAATACACTTAAGCTGATAATGTTGGTAGTTAATCGGTTATTATATGCATTAAACTATCCATTCAAATTTTAAAGACGTTGTGGCCCCCACGTATGCAGCCTGTGGCGCCGCGGGGGCCCGCTGCACATTGATAGCGTTCTGTATAACGCTTCTCTCGATAATCATCATATTGTGTTCGGCTCAAGTCCTCGCGGTGCCAATGCATAGATATAACAATAACAACAATAAAACTGGCAATAATGATAACAAAATAAATAATACTGCATATCTATGGGCGCAGAAAAGTGTTAGCCGGGCTAACGCGGAACATTTTGACGTCTTAAGTAGAAATTGTTTGACATGCAACAGCAACAATTACAGCAACAACAACAACAATGGCAAAACCACTTTGATACAACAACAAAAATCACAAACTGGAAAAGTCGCAAACGTAAACCAAAGCTATAGTGTATATAATCTTTTTTTTAGTGTAAATAGTGCAAATAATAAGTTAAATATATATTTAAATAACAAGAAAAAGCCAAAGCAATTCATACACAAGACTGTCATAAAAAGCAGATCAAGCAATAACAAAGTGCCACAAAAACATCATTTTGTGGCACGCAAAAATTTACAAAATAAATTGCCAGCATCCAGTGTGGATTGCCATTTAAAACCAAGTGGCGAGACACAACACTTTGCCCACAGTGCCGCTGCTGTTGTAGCTGCCGTCAGTACAAGCGACACTACACCGAGTTTTCGCATAAAAGTTGCACCCAATGCGTTGCATGCCTTGCACACTGCAACGCCATTGGATGCCAAAGCCAAAAGCAACATAAGCGTAGCCAATATAGAGCCCCTTTCGTCTATGTTCTTGCCATATCAAATAAATCAACGTGCAACATTGTTGCAACTAACAAACAAAACAACAAGAGCGCCAACAACAGCCACTGATGATGCAAAATCATTGGCCAGCAACAATGTGGCAACTTTATATTTGCCTGCAGTGAATCGCATATTTAAACGTGATATAGTGCCAGCCCCAACAACAACAACAACGAAGTCAGTGTTGACAACAACAAGCAACATCAAGTCACCTTTGACATTGCAACAAATTCAACAACAACAACAAGATTCACAGCCCATATGGTGGCAAGCAACAACGACAACACCAAAAACAACTAACCGACTAACTACAGCACGCTTGGAGTTTTTACTTTTTACAGAAGTTTATGAAAAGGACGAGGATCCATTACCAACGCTGCCAGTTGAAGTTGCAACATTTTGGCAGAAATACGGTGAGTACGTAATTTTATCTATCTCAATTGTATGGATGAGTTAATTGTCACCGTAACATGGTAAACGCAGCTTAGTTTTAAGAGAATTTCGATGTGTGGGGGCCAATATATTTTTTTTTGACTTACACCAAGATTGTTACTTGCCAATATGACGACGAATTCTTTGAGAAACATTTATGCATTTTCAGACTGCTGATAACTTGTGTTCTCCAACTTTTGTTTTCCGTTAATACAACCGGCAGTCATTAACTAATACATATGTGGTTTTTGCTTTCTCTTTAACAGTTCAACATTTTTACCTACAGCACGACTTAACCACCTTATAAACTATAAAATATTAAGCAAATAAAATTACTTTATAAGGAAAGTTGAAGTCACCGATTTTAGTGCGGCCATATTTTACAACTTTTAGGTACACTTTACAATCCAAATTTATCAAAATAGAACTCAAGCCAGATAGAATTAATTTCAAATAACACAGCTTACATGCTTACAAAAAAAATTTACTTCTTAATATATAAACGTATTCCAAGTTCAAGCCTTATCTGATAAATGATGTCCACCCTATTAATTAATCAAATTATTAAAATATCACAAGAATTAAAATGTTTCCATCAAGCATATTGCGACTGCTGTTTAGACTAGTTGTGAATCAGTAACTAATGAGTAAAATTTTATTCTGCTCAGTAGCTACTTTCCACTGCTAATACGGCAAGCATCATGTTCTCTGGCTTTAATTAAAGCTAAATATATTTCGTGCAGTAATTGTTTTTTAATCTTTCACCTTTAAAGTCGCATCCTTGTAGCTCAGTACAATATTTGCTTAAAATGTTACAACCGTGATACGCTTCCAGAGGCTGTGCTACTGGAGAATACTGGCAAAGCCATCGTGTTGCGTATGGACCACGTTGATGTAGTTTATTTTTGCAGCAGCTTTCCATGTTCTTCAAAACGTAGGAAAAATACCTTAAAAAGTGGGTGTTGCAATTCTATAATCATTCGATTTGGCCACTTAAGGACATCACTTAACAATACACAAACAACCAGATCAGATTATGAATAAAAAGAGTAGTATAGAGTTGCATGGTATTCAAAACATAGGCAATTCAAATTTTAATGTGGACTCATCAGTGCATCTCCAGCATACTTTCCTCTCTTTTCTAATTTTTTTCATTGTTTACAAAAAATTACTTCTTAAAATATAAACACTAAAAGTACACAAGAACTTTAACCTTCTTTTGTCAAAACGTTTTCCAAGTCAAAGTCTTATCTGATAAATGACGTTCACCCTATTAATTAATCAAATTATTAAAATATCACAAAAATTAAAATGTTTCCATCAAGCATATTGTGACTGCTGTTTAGACTAGTTGTGAATCAGTAACTAATGAGTAAAATTAGTAAAAGGATTTTAAAGCGAATAACAAACTTTTCAAAAAGTCTGCACTTGCGCAATTATAAAAGCAACGTAAAAATCTCAATTCAAACTTCGGTTCAGAATTTTGTTGCTATTATTTTTATATTATATATATTCTCCAAATACTATCATAATTACCATACCCAGTCCGTCAGAAATTTACTTCTCTTAGTGAGATTTTCATATCTTTCACCAAGCAGTTCACTCTTCAACGTTTTCATATCCATGACTGTAGCTCCTACATTTATGAATTATATGATTTTTTATTCGCAATTTCCCAGTGGACACATTGATACAATATGCATGATATCTGTTGTATTTGTGGACGCCTACATATGGGATTTTGCACGAACATAGCACAGACAGGTTAACATAATTTTCGTGGGTTTTATTTATTTATTTATTTTTTTTTTTTATAAAACGACTACAAAAAGTCTACAAAAACGTACGAACTGAGGCAGCAAAATAAACAACAAACAAAAACAAAAAAATAGGAATAAAAACAAAAAAAATTTGAAATCAACTTTTTCCAACGAATAAATTTCGAGTTTTCGATAGTGAGTCGTCTTTTGGTTACCCACAGACAGTGGCCCGATGTTGTCGATGTCTACGAGTGTGCCGTCCAGACTGTTACGTGCAACAACAGCGAGATTCAGTGCAGCAGCAGTGGCAGCAGCAGCAACAAAAGCAACAACAGCCACCAGACTGACGTGGGCTCCAACAGCGTCAGACTGTCTGGTATGTCATGCTCTCACATTGCCACTGCCAAATGCCCCGTCGATCTCTCTGTGTATCTTTAAGTATGTGTGATAGTATCTATGTGAGTTTGGTTTTGCGTTGGTGTTGGAGTGTGTGTGAGTGTGCGGCAGTCTGTCTAGAGGTAACGGCATCAGAGCAATCGGTTTTTTGGTCTGGTCGTTCGGTTGGTAGTTGCCACATGTGGCTCGTGGCATGGTTGGCGGTTGCCCACTACCATTGCCTGCCACCACAGGCATTAGTTTGCGCGCTCAACACTGCAATGTTACATTTTACGGGTAGTTCTTTGAGATCTTAAAAGAAATCTGTGGAAATTTTATACATAGCTACCCCCTTCTGCTTATTGAGTCTCAAGTTGCAGTCGAAAGCTATGATAAGAAGAATTCAAGTAAAAAGAAGTTAGAAGTTTAAATATTAATAATAATATAAAAGGTACATACTAAATAAACGGACATGATTAGTCATAGTAAAAGAATTTCTCAAATAAAATGATCTTAAGATTTCAAAACTGTACCGCTGTGGGCAGTTGTTCAGAACCTTGAAAAAGCTTATCATTAAGTTGAGTTTCAATTATTTATTTTAGGATTTTATGTAGGCCACTGAAACGCTTGGTATTAATTATTTTTTAAGTATAAGTGGTCATCTATAAATTATTATTCGAACAATTTATTGCAAAGGACAGCCAATTTCGCCATCAGAAATTTAATTGCAATTTATCAGTTTACATCACCACTTCCCTATAGATTTCAAGTATAATAATCTGAAGAATAAGTGCCTAATATACATACGCGAATAAGAATATGTGGTATAAAGAATGCACAGTCCAGATACAATTTTTTTTAAGTTACGATATTTTTTGTGTTTTCTTTTCCAGTAAATTGCTGGCGCCATCTAGAAGCTCAGACATACAACAGAGTTATTCAAATATTCGGTCACACTAATAAATAAAGCTACGATCATCTACTACAATTTAATAATCTTCATCGAATCTTCCGAATCTAAAAATTATTATTTTGTTTTGGAACTACCCATAAGTGTGGGGCTTGAGGTTGTTGGTTTTAGTGTCAGTCTGTGCAACTGTTGTACGACGTCCTCTATCGCTTTAGCTGTCTGCGTAGGCGTGTGGGTTCATCATCGGCCCAGTCATGCCTCCAGTTATAGTTTAACCCACACATTGACACATACATTCAGATACGTTGTTGCTGGCATTAGCCAATGCATAAAATTATATGTAGTCCCCAGACATGACATGGTTTTGAATAATTAAATCCTAAGTTGACTTCGCCGATTGCAAAGCTTCTGTGCCAACTATCGAATCACGGACACTCGGTCAACCATGCAGCCATCCCATTTGCCATCGCAAATGGCTGCTGATGAGTGCCAACTGATGCGTCATTTTGAGTCCAAGGACTGCGTCGTCTGATTTGGTGTGGGCATGTGCATTGTTAGAGATTTAGAACAACTTTTGGTACAACTCAATTTATATTGGATTAGAGCTACTTTGAGTAAAGTCATTTTAAATTCAAAATGTCTAGTTAGATTTATAATAAAACAAAAACTATCAAGTTAATACAATTATACAGAAAATAAAGGATGCTTATTTTTATTTATTTTCTTATTTTTGAAAGTTGACAATTTAGTTAACGATTCATAGTTACTGAATTGAAAAAAAAAACACATGAATATATTTAACGTTTCTTGAAAAATGTAGGATTTTATGTAATTAAAACACCAAACTGTAGCTTGATATAATTTTTAAATTTGTGTTTTTCGAATTATCACACAACACACACTTTTTAAACGATGTATCGCTATACGTAAATTTAAAGTAAGAAGAATAACTACCTGAATCATCTTGTTTACAGACACAAATTTGCAGTGTCCTGAATGTTGAGCGTGCTACGCCCTCAAGTGCCTGTCTGTTTCAATGACATGTGCATCTTCGAGTCTTTAGCTCAGCCATTGTCAATAGGATTGCACATGGCATGCAATTGTCTGGAACTTCGATAATCCTTGGCAATTCTTTTGACCAACAGGCGAGAATAAAGCATGCACAACAGCGACTACCACAAGAAAAACGTAATCGAAACTGAAAAACGTCGAATTTCAAATTCCCCATAAAACGAAGAGTAAATTTGAGATTACATTTTTATGATTTAGTTTTTAAAATTAAATCAAAATAAATTGTATTACTTTATCAAATATAATCTTTAACATTGGTACAAATATAAAAAGAAGCGGATAATAATTTTCGGCATATTCGAATTATCTTTCTAATAGCGTCTAAAAAAAATAGACGCTTTAGAAATCATTCAAATAGATCCAAAGTGGCGCTTTATAATTCATAATGGTTGGCATAAAATGGTTCCAACATCGTTATATGAAAATTAATTTAAGATTGTGTACTGTCAAATATTATAAAGTTCGCATTTTCCGATTTGTAAAAACTAGAGGGCTGCACATTCTGATTTCTTGGCAAGATTCATAATATTGCAAACAGTTTACACAGCACGCGAGTCTAATACACGGTTGAAGTGTGACCATATTCAAGACAACATCATGCATAATCTAAATCACGATTTAAGTGTGACCATATTTAAAAAAGAATCACGCATAATTGTCGATTTGAGTTATTGCTGAATGTACTGCTTAATTGCACAAGTAATTCTTGGTTTTTTTTTAAAACAAAAAGTAAGCGGAGAGCGAAGCCCCTAGTTGTAATAATTTTTTGGAATGCAGATTCTGCACATCGTAGTAAGTTTGACTCTAATTTTTTTTTTTAAGTTTTAGCTTAATATGTTCATGCGTACTAGGCTAGTATTATTTGTTAGGCAATACCATCAAATATGTATATTTATGAATTATAATATTAATTTGCATCGTAAATATAAGTTATAATATTTATACACATTTAATATCTAAGTTTGTACACTTATGCCTAGAAGGTTCACGTTTGTTTTTACATAAAAACATTGATTCCAATCGGAAAAGGCTGATACCTGTTATCGAATCCAAAGTCACCACTCAGTTTTAACAGCCGGTTATTCATTTATGCAATCATCGGAAATACAGCATATGGTATAAATAAGGAAGTGATTCTTGACTTGATTCTTTTAAATGTAAGCCACAAAATGTATCATTTTTCTACTTAAAATAGCCCTTAGCTATTATATGAAGGGTATAGAAAGACAGTTGGGAATCGAAGAGATGCAGACACAGAGCAATACATATAATATTGAGAACTGAGAATTGACCGCGCATTTGAACACGTTGGCCAATATCTGACATGTTGTCCATATTGCCGTTGTTGTTGTCGGCTCGTTTTAGTTTCAAGCTGTCAAAGACGTCTGCTGTCTACCGTCTACTGTCTACTGTCTGTTGTTTCCTGCTGCTGGCTACTACAGCCAACCAACTAACCAACAACCAACGTCTAGACATGGCCAGCAATAGTGAGAGGTTGCTGGCTTGAGTTGGTTGTTTGCCAGCCTTTGGTGCCGCCAAAGCTCAGGTGTATTTTTTCGTTGCCAGCAATAACGATGACGACTACAACGATGACGTTGTGAACGTTGAAGGCAGCCGGCAATTGGCAACCGGGTGACCGGCACACGGCAAGTGTGTGAAAAATACCGACAGTACGGAATAGAGGAGCGTGTAGTGCAGGCGGACTCGCGGTGTGACTGAGACAGTGTCTGAGTCTGTTTGCCGTCTGGAAAGTTATGGGCAAAAGTTGTCGCTATCTGGCTATGTTTCAGTTTGGTAACTGGTTGACAGCTTTAGATCAGAATGCAGTTGATTTATGGCGGCGTTGAGTGGCTTTATGTACACCTCAAATATGACATAGGGCAGACAATGCGACAATAAAAAAGCATTAAATTTATTTATATATGTGTATAAAAAAGGAAACAGGAAGTATTAAATGCCGACTATTGGATGTCTTATAGCAAATGTGCCAAGTGGTTATCACAGAAATTAAGCTTTGAAGTGGCCCAAGAGCGTTTTGGTTAGCGGATTAACGCTTTAAAAATGGTTCTGTTTGTTACTCAATTATTTTATATTATTATTTTCACTTGAACCAACTCTACAAATGCAAAAGTGTTCGACTTACGATGCAAGCAATTCTACAGAGCTGCAGCAATGCAAAAAAACCAGACTCACATTGTGACAATGTGCAACTTTTAAGCAAATAACGTGCTGCATACTTTAGTACTTACCACATATACCCCTTTGCTATTAGAGTAGACGCCGCGCACATCCTGCTGCCGCCTATCAGCGGAAGTCCTTTGCACCCCTTTTTTCGTCGTTGTGTTTGTCCGTCCAGCGGCAGAGTCCATTCACGCAACAAGCAAATTGTGGCAATTACTGTGTGTCGCATATTTTCCTACCTTCACATTGTTGCCTTCATCAATGTCGTCAGTTTCACGTACCCCGTCCCGGACCTAATGTTGGAGTTGTTGCAGCAGCAAAAGCTGTCAAAGTTGCCAGCATGCATGCTCAGCGATGCGTGTCGACAGCATATCAACATATCCGCTTGTCCACATGTCCAAATGCCCCCTGCCTCATTTTGTTGCCTCTGGTGGCATGAGTCTTATCGTTGCTGCAAGAGGCAGCGGGGTGGTATAGCTTTTACTGGCCAACGTACAACGTAGAAAGCCAGCCTAACTAGTGCCTCGTTGTATGGGCCTAACTAACTGTCTGTCTTTTGTATTGCAATAAATGCAATTATGGTTTGGAATTGTATTCAGAAACACACTTCGACTCTGGAGCGAGTGGGACTCACATGCCTCTTCCCGCGCTCAGTTGTAATTTCTCGTACTCACTCAATGCAGCATGCCACACGCTACTCACACTGACAGTTGCAAGCATTTGTAGACTGTAATTTTGGGCTGCTATGGTCATAGCTTACTATTGACTAAAGTTTAATGGAGGTGGGAGTTGCATGGTGTTGGACGGACACATTTTGTGTCATGACTTTAAACTGACAAATAAATTCATCACGGTTCATAATAGATTCGGTGAAAGTTTCGAAGCTTTTGAATTAACTATATATATTTATTTTATATTATATAAATAAAAAATATTTTGAAACAATTATTCCTCTTAAATTTACTAGTTTCAAGCAGTTAAGAAAACGAATATCGTAGAAGATATAATCTTCGTTAAGCTTACATTTCATCACTATATTTCAAAAAATATAATATTCAACTGGGCTGCACAAATCGTGTGTTATTCGTATAACTTTTTGCTTGCCCCGGAAAATAGAATTTTAACTGACGCCATCTACTCTCCTTGTCTCATTTTTAGCACAACTTTGAACATTTTAAGGACAAAAGGACTTTTCAAGTTCCCTTTAAAAACAAATATCCCCTTAAACCACCAAGAAAACATAGTTTTGGAGCTCATGGTAGCATCTCATTGTTAAGAAAAACAACATTCAGAAGAATAAGATAGTTTTGGGGCTCAAGGTAGCATCTCATTGTTAAGAAAATCAACATTCAGAAGAATGGCTTTTTTTATATAGAACCTTCCTTAGCCTTTTAGAATAATTACTAATTTTTTTCAAAACTGCCAAGGTCAATGGGTATCATTGCTTCAGGCTAAGAGTTGCAGTATTAGAAACTTTATGCCAACTCTATAACAAGATCAAGCGGGTGTGTTTGTTAGTAAGTTTTGATAGTTTTAAAGGTTCCTGGTGTATCTAACGCACCAAAGGAAGAACCAGGTCGTTGTGAATGTGGGTGGGCGCCCGAGACCCTTCTTAACGACTTATTTCGGAGCCATTGTATAAAACATCGGTTAGAGGAGCTTGCAGTAGCTTTTATCAGCTATTCGTATTGCCTCAATATCTCTTCGAATTGATTCCTTTTATGCAGAACTTGAGTACGCCAGGTTAGCTGCCTATCGAGCATCATGCGCAGATAACATATAAGCTTATTTATCTATGGTCTATCTATAACTTATCGTTACGAACACTTTAAAATACGATTCCAGCCAAGGCAAAGTTGTAACAAATTATTTAAATTACTGCATTAAAATCCTTTTAAGTTTTACACAGTAGTCAATAGTTAGAAGCCAACTTGTATAAGGTGTTAAATTTGTATGTCTGCAGTTGCAAAGCTCTAAAGCACTGACTGTAAAAACTATGAAAAAATAAAATCCAAAAAGATGTTCAAAAAATGATGCTCAATGCAATTTTTATGCGAATCCGAACAAAACTTGTGCGCTTTGGCTAACAAAAACAAAGACTAAGTTTTTGGAGGCAACATGAGAAAAAGTCAAAAGTACAAAGCGCAGAGCGCAGTGCTTTGAAGAGTTTTTAGGGGGGTTATACCCCTGCTCGGTTTGCATATAGTCGTAATGTGAGGCGTACGTAAAATCACAAAAAGCAGTAACTGAAGAGCAGATGAAACAACTTAAAATGTGCGACTCACTGACCGACAACACTATTGAAAAAAAAAGAGTCGAAAGTCGAGAGTTTTTCGTCAAGTGCGGAGAGTGCAGAGTATAGTCTGTAGACACTGAAGAGACGCATTGACTGCTTGTGCTTGGCTGGTTGTTTGGGTTATTGTTGGGTAGGTCGGTCGTACGGTGGGGTTGCTGGAGAGCAAGCTGTAGAAATTGCAGCCGATAATAATTATTTTTATGGAGTCTAGTCTGTGTCTAGACGATTTTTTTGTTGTTTGCTTCGACGCTGACTGCTGTTGTTATTGTCGTTGTTGTTGCTGTTGCAGCTGTAGTTGTTGCAATGTTGCACTGTTCACTTACCTCACTTGTCGACGTAGCTCTGCAACTCTTTTTTTTTTGCTGTGATTGACATTGTTGCTGTTGTTTGAATTACTGTGCCATTGTTTTCTCCTAGATTTGGATACAACTGCTGAGCCAGTATTTAACTGAAAAACATCTAGTTGACAAACCAGCCGAAGGCATAGCTTTTTGCCTGCAACTTCAACTATTGCATTGGGTGAAGCCTAACCCCAAGCGGCAGTGCTTCGAGTTATGTCAGTCTATGCGCTGCAACCAATAAAAAATTGAGTAGAGTGGGACAACAAGTGTGAATTAGTCAAAAAGACCCACGAAAGTGGCATACCCTTTAAAAGATTCAGAAAACAACGAGTATCTAGTTTTGAATTAAGATAAGAGAGAAAGCAACAATATAGAAAGATTTTCTCGTGGTTAAGCTCGAAGCTTGCATTGGATGTCCCTATTCTTCACATGGTTACAAGATGATGTCTTCAAATGTTGCAATTCTTTTCAAAGACCCGATTCGTTTAATACACAAAATGCTTATAAGTCACTTTTTTAATCTGCTTATAGGCAATCAAATTTTTGACGATTTCTTTTAGCAATTTTAATAAGAATCGTTGGTAGTATGAACAAAATTAAAATTTAGCTTAAACTAGAGAAATTTGGGTAAGAAAAGATAGACACTAAAAATTTCTTCTTAGGTATAATAAGGGCATATTATATTCGATGCGATTTAGCGATTAGCTGTTTAGTTGGGGGTCTATGCCACCATTTGGAGCAAGCTTTGTTGAAACAAAAATTGATTACAATCTTCAAACGAATATTTAAATTTTTGGAATTCGTTTCATAGGTTTATATAAAAAAGCTGTATATGCATTAAAAATAAGGTCATAAATATAAAGATTGATTTACCTCGTCTGCTGTTTCTTTTAAAATTTAGGACTGAGCATAATAGGAATTCAAACCGGAGTAAAACATATAGGACAACTACCATTTATTTAGAGTGTGCAGCTAGTTTGTCCAAGAAAAAGAAAAGTTTAATTGTGGCAAATTTTTCCAACTCATCATCTTTCTCTGATTTTCTTATAAATTCTGCAGTGATATCGATTCTATACCCAAATTTTTCAGTAATTTTATATTTCACTACAGAACGAATACGATTTAACAAAATCTCTTACAACAATCGCATTCATTTTGAGCAGGATGTATTTTATTGTCTCGCCATGACATCATATAAGATGATTATGATTATATTCGTCATTTTAAAAGTAGGGTATCTACAACTGTCTAAATCAGAATATCTTTTTAAGCTTATAATATTTTGTATAACAATTCTAAGAGCTTTATATTTTGGTAATTTTTAATAGATAATGAAATCATCCTTGAGGAGGCAGACAGTCACAATTACTTGAAATAACTCACTGGGCGTTACGTAACATATTGTTAGATTTATTCGTGTGCATGTAATCCAAAAGAGCTGGAATTGTTATTGAACAACTTCTGAAAACCAAAAAAAAAATCCTCAGCGCGAGGATTTCGACACCGCATGATCGTAATCCTTCACATCTCTAAGATGTCAGTATCATTGCCGTGTAAAAATAGCTCTGGTAAAAAAAGTGTCAGTATGATGTACATTGGGTTTTCGTATCATTACAAAATTA
Organism: Chymomyza procnemis; assembly: GCA_035046065.1. Lineage (NCBI taxonomy): Eukaryota > Metazoa > Arthropoda > Insecta > Diptera > Drosophilidae > Chymomyza > Chymomyza procnemis. Next base: position 3,350,430 of record JAWNOJ010000013.1, on the reverse strand, counting down.
AAGATGTCGCACGAAAGACGGTTGCGCTATCAGAACAACATATTAACTATTATGCTCCATGTCATTCTGCAAAGTCGAACTAACATCGCAGGAACACCTGCCTCACGCTTATAGCTGTTCTCCTATAAGACCGTAGAATATGGTTTTGTACTCGAGAAATAAAGAAATACAGAAGGCAGGCAAAATAATAATTGCGTTTAGCCAACTTTTGGTGCAAATATAGAGAAATTGTGCGAGACTTGTTGACAATGTTAGAAGAAGAAGAAGAAGAAGAATTAGTTAATTAGAAGAAGCAAGCCAAATCTCTAAGGGTGAATTGTTACTTTTGTTGTACTAAGTTAATTTGATGAGGTCCATAAAAGCTAGCAGCAAGACTTCCCAACTACTGATCTTGATTTTTTCTTTTTTCGTTAGCAACCTTTGAGATGGAAAGTATTTGTTGTCCCATTTTTCACAAACCTCTGTGTTCATGTAAAGTATACGATTTCGCTCACTGTAGTTGGATACATGTATATGTTTGATGGCCATGTGTGTGCACATTACCTCAACTGGGCCAGACGGACACTGAGCAACAAACAAATATAGTAGCTACTATATGCGTTGACACATACATATGGAGCAGACTTGAAAGCGCTTTGTCTGGACAGTTACGGACGCTGGCTCTGCATCGTTGGGCATGAGAAAAGTTGCACCTCGCCATGACGAAATGGTCGGCAGACGGACGAATTGACGTATATAGCTGGAGACACAGACGCACTGCAATTGTCTGTTTGTTGCCTGCCATTGTCAACTTTGTTGCCATTGCTGTTGTTGTTGTGCCGCCTTATTTGGCAGCTATGGAATATATCTAGCTTTGCCCCGGCACTGACGCGACGGATGTTGGCGTCGGCGGCGGCGGCGTCTGCTGTTTGCAACCATTGGTCGTGGCGTCGGCGGCGACTGTATTGGGCTTGGGGCGACACATAAACGACACCTTTGTTTTGTCTTGGCGACTGTGTTGAGTATGACATTTTCAGCATGAGCTGCTGCCCTACAGATTGGCCGGCCAAGCGGTACTGATATTATGTTATTAAAGTAATTATAGTTACATGACTTGGTCTAGCTCTTGGTCTGCTAACGTAACTCTTAGCCTTTGGTGAGCGGCATCTATGGTATTTTTGTTTCTGTAGGACGGCAACATGGACTTACTGCAGATTTACTGCATAGCAATTACAAACATTTTAATGCAATTAACACACACCTGCCCCAAACTCCAAAGCAAGCATATTTGGTTGGCCTGGCACTACCTGGCTAAAAGGCCGTATGACTGGCGGAATTGTTGGCCGAATTGCTTTCTGCGCAGGCAATTTGAGACGTTGCTCGTGTCTATAGCGTATCCAAAAAAAAAAAAAAAAAAAAAATAAACATCAAAGTCAAGCGACATGTGCGTGTGTGTGCGTGTGTCAGTGTCAGTTACATTTTTGCCATGCTCGACAAGTACCAAAAGGCAGCCCACAGCTAACTTGGTTAACTTCTTCGGCTACTTTTGATAGCAGGGGCATGAATACTCTTGCTATGGATACATTAACTATGTGAAGAGCAGTTTGGGTTTAACCATTGAGTAAGCTCACTTTTGACTATGTTAGTAGCTTAAAGTGAAATTATTTGATTTTACTGAAAAATTTTCAACAATTTGTTTTAAATATTTTTTTAAATTCTAAAGCATTTTAAAATTAACCATTTATTATGATACGGATTGTGGCTTTTTAAACCATTTTTTTTATTCCTGAAAGTTTAAAACTTAAAATATTAGCTTTAAATATTAGCTTTCAATAGTAATTCATCAATGGAATTTAAGAAGTGCGGCAATCGCACTTAAATACGCTTTTCCAATCATAAATATTTAAAAAACTTTGAACTACTGAACTGAACTGAAGTCTGCACTATTTTTTTTTATAAAAATTAAATATTAAATAATGATAATCATAATGAAAATGAACTTTGTTCATAAAATTTGTTTTGTCTTAAATGTACAAAATAAGTATGTTATATTAATAAAAAATGTAGCTCATTGGTGAATGAAGTTAAATTTTTGAACCATTTCATATAAAAAGTCTTTTTAAATGTCCATATTAAAAATTATTTCTAAACGTTGTTCTCAAAATATTGTTAAAAATTTGAAAATTAAGTTTTAAGTATTTTAGTAAAAATTATTACAAAAAGTTAAAAAACTACGATTTTATATATGTATAAAATTTATTGTTTGGTTTTCAAAAATGAATTTTTGAGAATTTTTATGATTAAAAATTATACTTTGTATGCTTTTCTGTTGTAGTATTAAAGCAAATTTATCGAAAATAAGCAAAGAGTATACAATATTCGCAAATATTCTTTGTATTTTCAATTTTAAACTTAATGAAATTTTTTATTTTTGATGCAGTTTTGTCTGTGAGTGTGGTTTTTTTCGCCGCCTATGTTGTTATCAGCGCTCAGATACGTCGTCGCCTTCGCTTTGTAGTTTGCCGCACTTGCATTTTTTCAATGTTTGTGCCAGTTTTTTTTTCTCATCGCTGGCTGTTTGGAGCATGGGACACATGTGGCAGAGCCGACGGCAGAGTCATTCAAGTTAGTTAAAATATAAGAATGACTTTAATGCCATGTATGGCAAATCGCTTGCACTTTATGCAACATGCCACAAACAAGTTGCAGCGGGTTATGCTTCATATTGTTATGCCTCGTTGACTTTAATACGCCAAATTGATTGTTTTTTTAATCGAAAATGATAGGTGAACAGACAACAGACACAGCGACAGCAAAGGCAACCCCTTGCAACTAGAGTGTGCCACATATCAAATAAGAATGTTGCAAATGTGGCAGCTTGTCAAGATAGCAAAGCATTCAACATGTGTGTTTGTATCTCAATATTTAGTCGGCAGTTTTGTTATTTTCAGAGTTGATTTCATTATTATAATAGTTCCAGAGTTTCGACCCAACTTTCTTACTCCAATAGAGTATAGTTCGTATATCACTTCAAAAACTATCCAAATTTTGCATTTTTACACAATTTGATCGCTTCAATGGTTAAATAACTGTCAAGCCATTGGGGGATCAACCACCTGTTCGCAGCGCTCGCCAACTCTTATATATCCAACGTTGCGTTCGCTACACTTGCAGCTACATTTTTTTACTTCAATATATAGATGAAATAAAACATTTTTAAAAATTTGTTTTAACTTTTATAGTTGTATCAAATATTTTTTCTCAATTAAAAATACAATCTTTGTTATTTTCGCTTCTATTCATTCATGATATTTTTTTTTCTATTTTATAATGGCTCATACGATTTCAACGCTTTTAGTCTGTTCGAATGTCTAGACATGAGTTCTATAAAATATTATTGGCTTATTTTTTTTGGTGTTTTGGGCTATTATTATGGCTATTGTGATTATTTCTGTATTTTTTATTTTTATTTAGCTTTTATTTTTGGCACACAGACACAGCTTCATTTAAATATTTTTGTATATTAGTTTTGGTTAACATTTTTCAACAAAATTGGCATGTCGCTGGTATGTACCCTTATACTCTTACGAATGCCTATAGGGCTTATAAAACTAATAAGCAATAATTTTATATTGGGCAAAAGTACTTAACTGAACAGCAATGCAACTCAATACCGACAACTCTATAAATCTTTGATAGACTTACTAAGCACTAAAATTTTTTGATTTACTACTTTTTTCTACTACTTTTTTTCACAACTTGCCAGATACGAGAAAATCTCAAAAGTTGGTTGAGCCGAAACGCAAGAAGACCCACAAGAAAAAATTACTGCTACGGTTGCATAAGTAATCCACAGGGATATACTATCTTAATTGTAAATTCTGTACACACACAGAAAAAAATGTTCCAACACTTACAAACACATAAATAATAGGAAATAATCATTTATTCTGTTGTCTTCTGTGTCGTTTCGACCGCTAGAACTAATAAGAAACTCTGTTACTCTATTAATTTACTGGCGAACTGCTTGTACATTAGGTCTTCATCTTTTTGAAAACAAAAAATAGAGCACCTGTTGCTGAAATGGCCTAGGCTATCTATGTTTATAAGCAATTCCTAGCTTTTTGCATTCATTATTACTTTTAAGAATATGTCACATAAAACTTCTGTCAGTACAAACGAAATACATATGAAACAAAAAGTAGGTAGCAGAACCCTGTGGTTTTTATTTCTCTTGCTAGAAGACCTATTATTGCATCATTAATTAAGTAGAATAACTCAATTTAAAGTTTTGCATTTAAGTTTTCAATAGCGCATCCCCCTTATAACATGAGCTTCAATTATATGTAAATAAAATACTTAAATTTGACGCATGTTTTATTCACTATCTCCCAAATCCAGAAAATTTATATACAAACAGAACATTTGCCGGTTGTTATGTTATTTTAATGTGATTTTTGTAAAATTGTGTATCGTGATTGCTATTACAAAGCATTAAAAACTATTTTATTTATAAAGTGTGCAAGTCATATTTTTTTTAATATATTTATCATTATATATAATATGTTTAAAATTGCTTTTAATAGCAACGTAATATATATAGTGTATGCCTCAGTAGCATAGTGGTAGCGCAATCGCCTACAAATGGAAAGGTCGGTGGTTCGATTTCAAACTGCAGCTATGCTGCATTTGACTAGCACTGACAGAGCTAGCAAACATATGCTATTTGTCTTAGTAAATATCTATTAATTAAAGACGCCTCACTAAGAGACTAACTTTTTTTTTACCAAAATTGGGTTATTCGGTTCTACTACGGATATGGTCATAAACAAATTATTTAATACAAAAACAAATTACAAAATTCTTGCTGATTTATTATTTAATAAATATAAGTAATATTTTAAGTTTGCATTAGAATATTGGTTACAAGGGAACGTAGCACTGGTATGTGGACCTTATCTCATCCCTCTATTATATGCAAATGCTTTTAGACTTCGCTCATGATTTATATTTAAGATATACTTGAAGTATAATAGAATAAAGTTGAATATTGCTGAAGACGTACGAAAACTTCGAATTCGCAAACAGGCAAGAATACAAAAAAATTAAAAATCGAGAGAAAATGTCAATTGAGAAAAACGAAAAGATAAAAGAGAATGCTAAAATGAAAAATTTAAAATAATAATAAGCGTTTGACACTTAAAGGGAGCACAAATTGACAAAAAGAGGAGGCGTGCCTTGGATTCGTACAAAAATGTAAAATCCAAAAAGCAGAAGTTGGTGTTAGGATTGTATGAAGCAGCAAAAAAAAGTAGAATATTTGGACATAGGTGATATGAAGAAAGAGTGTCAATATTGTCACGCTTTTGCAGTCGAAAATGAAATGTCGCGATTAAAATATAGATGCTGTCATCAAGGAAAACTTGGGGTATTAAAAAAAAGTCGGTCTAAGTTCCCACTACCTTACTTATCTTTCTGTGACATTCCCTTACACAAACCATTAATACTCCTGAGTATATAGAGTAGCAACGAGTCTGACCAAGTTTCGTATTTTATTTTCGTTTTATTTCTTTTCTATTCAAAAATTCAGGAATGTCGTTTTGTTAATATTTAATCATTCTGAATTCGAATTTTTTTTTCGTATGAGTTGATTTTGGCCTTGAAGCATAAAACAAGTTGCATGTGGCAGATAAACACATTTTGTATTCTGGGTCATTAGGGAAGCTCTTAGACTTGTTCGACAGCCGAATTGAATTAGAAACGTTTCAAATAAAAAAAAGCGTTAAAAAAATATATCAAATGCTAAGCGAGTTGAAAAAAAAGCACATAATATGCCTTATATATTGTTAATGGACTGTTACCTCTAACCCGTAATGCTTAGCATTTAAGCTATAATATGGTTGTCTTGGATCATTGGCCTGATATACAAATCTTGGACTAAAATACATTTGCGCGTTTTGTCTGTCGTCTTGGTCGTCATCGTCCTTGAGCCGTTATGTGATTTTGATGAATTACTTATGGCCAAAACGTCTTGCCAGAAATTCACCGAAATAAACAATATATACACACACCATATGTCTCTCTTGTGCTCTTGGCAATTTCCTGTGTATACTCTCTACCATGCCGGCAACATGTCTAGACGGTAAATGTTTGCCATTTGTCGCAAAAACTTGCGCATGTGAGTAAAAGTTTTTCCGGCTGTGAAAATTCATTGAATAAATTACTAACACAAAGTCTGCGCAGCTGTTTAGATAACTCAAAAAATTATTGACAAAATTTGTTGTTATATTATTTATTTATTTAGCTGTTAATTTAAAGTATACATTAATCGTAACACGTTCTACATTAAAGGTATACCAAGTGGTAAATAGCGCATAATCTCCCGTAGCCAAGACCAATATTTTACTCAGGCTTGTTTCAATATTTTTTGTCCACATGCGATTTACTATGAGATCGGTCTGAAATTCAGAAAAATTTGTGAATACCCCAAGTTTATGCACAAAAACTTACATCATACGGACAGGTGTGATTCATATTAGAACACTTTTTAAGTTCATCGTAGAACACTTTGGCTATGGGATGGCGCAAATTTCTTAGAAACGCGCAAGCATCGTAGGTAACGTCAAAGAAGAAGGGTCTATAACCATTACTATAGCGCATCAACTTAATACCTATCTACAAAAGATAATTATATAATATCTATATACAAGGAGTATTTAATAAATGAAGTACCCACCGTAACATTTGTTAATGGCTTATAATGTATTCTGGCATAAACGTTAAAATATTTGTGACTGCGATTTACAGCCTTGATGAAACACTCTTTGAAATCCACATAAGTCTGATTTAAACTTGTGCATTTTAAATTGGTAAAAGTCAAGTGTCCAATACACTGCAAAAATTTTTCCTATGTAGAGCTGGGTTTATGTTGAAAATTTTCAAAAATTGCCCCACATACCGTTACGAATGCGCCAATAAACAAAATCACCTGATATTTGTACATTTTAGAGTGAAGACTAAAACACCATTGTCATTATGTTTGTTTGAAAAGTATTTGAACATTTACAAAACAATTTTCTTATCATGATATAATTATAATAATTTCTATAAATTGTTGATTATTATTTGAAATTGGTAGGCACTAAATACACTGCAATTATAAGCACGTAATGCTTGCAATGAACAAAATTTTTAATGAAAAATCATTTTTTTTTTTTTAAATATATTATCGCTTGATATCGATATATACGAATTTTTCAAAATGCCATACTAATCCGCATAATCTTTGAGTTTATCATAAAAAATGATTAATTACATTATATATATATTTTTTAAAAAACAATAGAATCTAAATCTTTTCTTACGATTTTAATATTACCGAAATGTTCCCGTACTTGCCAAAAAATGTTTCTCATCTATTGGCTGCCAATGACAGTATCTTTCTGAAAAAATTTTAATCATGATTTCTTTATCACGTTGATAAACACAAATCGAAAAATATCGCTGCACAAAAAAATCAAACTTCAATGTAACAATAGTATCTAAATCTATTTTTTACGATTTTAATTTTACGGAAATGTTCCAATATCTTTCTGAAAAAAGTTTAATCATGATTTCTTTATCAGATCGCTAAACAAAAATCGAAAAATATCGCTACACTAGAAAATTAATTTTCTATGAATTATCTAAAAGTTTCAAGTGCTCTTTTGTATAACTTCCAAAACTCTGTGCTTCTATGGGGAGTTAAAGATTGCCAATTAGGCTTGCTACATAAATGCTTTTTCTACTTTAAACAGTCGATGGTTTTTGTAACAATCCGAGAGTAACATGCCGATTTCTTGAAATATGTTTTCCGCTTCCTTTTATCAGCTGGTACCTTAACTTTACAAAAAATTAATTTTTGTAGTAACAAAGAACTATTTATATTAAACAGTTTTTTAATAACAATAAATAATGATGTCTCATATCTTGTCTGTGGTAAAAAACCGACGTCATGTCTGTGGCGACAATTGCACTACTTGTATGACATCAAAAATGGGAATGGGAGTATGCTTGTTGATGTCGCTGGTAACTTGCCTCCATTTCGTTAGCAATTTTCCTGTAAATCCCAGTCAATTTAGGATATACCTTAGAAGTGATTATCGTTATATGATGCAATACTTTCATTTGAAATAAGTTTAACGGATTTTGACGAAAACCAGCCCCTATGAAAACTGCTTTGTGAAGGAGCAAGATAACCAACTTTTAATTTTCCAATAGCTAACTGAGCCACTGCCAATAAGCAGCATTTTCTCCATTCTATCCAGAATGAGCAAAAATTAAATACAATTACCTTCAACCTGGGCAGTATGCAAACGCATTCACTGAGGATTTAGCGCGAATGACAGTTTGTTTCTTTTAGGAGTACGAAATTTGAACAATGAAAAAGGGAGATAAGAGTAGATGGCGCCAGTAAAAATTTATGTCGCTTTACAGATGCTCATCAATTTTCGAAAATTTACTTGCAGCGTATACCAGAATCAAGGCTACCCCGAATCCAAACAGTTTTTCAAGCTCATTGAACATGAAATCCGTTAAAGTGACTGTTGGCTCGCTTGTAGCCATCAAAGAGAACTCTCAAAGTGAAGTGCTCCCACCGCGTTCTGACATTTTGTGACTTGAGCCAATTTGCATTTGACATTTTATTTTCAGTATTTTTTATATTTCTTATTTATTTCTTTTGCTTGCAGTCTTGAGTTTTTTTTATAAAAGCAAAACGAAAGAGATTCAAAAAGTGGGCAATACCGTATATAAAATTAATGTGTTTTTGGGGCCTGACCATGTACAAAATGGAAATAAAGCTGGTCAGAACCAGATAAAAAAAAAATGCAGTAAAAAAAAACGGACTCAGACAAAAAGAATTTTATTGGCCTTCACTAAACGCTCATAAATTTGTCTGCCGTGAAATCTGCGAGACAACAACAAAAAACAGGCAAAAAATATATATATAGCCAAAAAAAAAGGAGTTCTGAAGACGAAGAAAAAATATTGTTTATACGACACGCTTCCGCAGCCGCGAACTGCTGTTAGTCTGGGATCTGCTGTGGCAAGCGCTCCAATGTCTGGGGCGGCTCACGGTGTTGCACGGTGTGCGTTTAAGTGTGGGTGTTGCCCGACTGTCGGACGCACTTGAAACTACTTTGTCTGGGTTTGTCATGTAGCGCGTTAAAAAAAATTGCTATTAAATTACCATGTAACGTGTACAAAATAAAGTAAGAAAACTAACTAAAGAAATCCAAAAGGAAGTAAACTTGTAAAGCCACCTGTGCCGTGACAGACAAACCTCCCTTTTCTTGTTGCCAAATGACCTCGGGTCATACACATAGGCCGCAAAATGTTTACTGCCTGTACTTCACGCATAAATCTGATTAAAAGTTGCAACATGCGCAGTTAATGAACTTGCAGCAGGCGGCAGCGCACAGACGTTGGAGCTGTTTTCTCTCCACAAAGCGACGGCAACTAAAAACTGGAAATTTACTGGAGCGTCTGACGACATTGTATTGGGCAATTTCTACTTCCACTTGGCTGCATTTCGGTCGTTAATACACCAAGAAAAACGGGGCTCGAAGGCCAAATAGAAATTAAATTTTTACTTAAAAAATTGAAACAGTTTGTATTTACTACACTTTTTTCAAAAATAAAAAAATTAATCTCTGCACTAAGAAATTTAGTTTTCTCAATTCCCTAAATTTGGATAGGAGTTTATTTTGAAAAACGACGTTGATATTAAAAAATTTGCAAACAAAATGAGAACTTTTCAAAAGAGTGACTCATCTGTTATTTGGGCTATAAGGTTCTATGTAAATTTTTTCTAAATCATGCTTTTCGACTTATATAAAGTTAAAGGTTCTTAAATTTTGACTTAAGATCGTTACTCTGAATTTGGTGTTTTAATGCCAATATATTAAGTGTTCAAAAGTCTTTGGCATCATGAACGCGTAGTAGTACGGGAGTTGGTTGAATAAAAAACGTTTCTGGATTAATCTCTTCTAACCAATCCAGATATTTCAATTTTGATTACAAGAAAAATGTTCTTCATGCGTGACGACAGGACATCTGAGAGAAGCGCTATTTGTGTTTATATTTGATTTTGTGCAACATTGTCATGCGCTTACAGTCAAAGATGACATCATCAGTAGATCATAATTATAGAGAAGCTTAACAAATATAATAAATAAATTATGTGATAACTAAAAATGTATTATTGTAAGATTTTATCGTTTTACTGAAGTCAAAAAGAATTAATAAAATATAGTGGCTCAGCCAAATGGGAAGCTACAAAAAACAACATAAAAAGTTTTGGAACATTTCAAGGGGAAAAAGAAGAAAAATAAACCAACTTCTAAAGTATGAATAAGTTTTTTCGTAGAATTTTTGCATAAAGTGAAATAAATTTGCGATTTTGAATATGAAAGCGCACACTAGTTTGGCACAATTTGAACATTTCTTGATAATAAATACATTGTAAAATACTCTAGACAGTGAAAGCAGCTCACACAATTTAGATTAACCAACGCTAGATCAATCATCTTAAGCAGAATCGCAACCTATATGCAATATCGAACTTACTTAATGCATTGAAGATCATGTTTAGAAAGGGGGTTTTGTTTTTGAGGTATAGAACTTTAAATTGCAATAAAGCAACGATGGATTATTCGATTGACATGAGTTTTATTTATCCGAAAGATAGAAAGATAGAAAGATCTTCTGGCATTACATTTTAAATATGATTTCTGACACATGATCGCCACGGCTGGCTCGTATATAGTCCAATATGGACGTCCAATTTTTGATGACTTTTTCTAACATTTGTGGCTGTATATCGGCAATAGCACGGCGAATGTTGTCCTCCAAATGGTTAAGCGTTTGTGGCTTATCTGCAGAGACCAATGACTTTACATAGTCGCTCCACAGAAAGTAATCTAGCGGTGTTAAATCACAAGATCCAAAACGTCCGAAACGTGAAAATAGGCGGTCACCAAACGGGTCTTTCAATAAATCGATTATGGCACGAGCTGTGTGATATGTTGCGGCGTCTTGTTGGAACCACAACTCCTGGACATCGTAGTTGTTCAATATAGGAAATAAAAAGTTAGTATCATCATGGCTCTATACCGATCACCATTGACTGTAAGGTTCTGGCCATCATCGTTTTTGAAGAAGTACGGACCAATGATACCCCCAGCCCACTTGAGGATTAGCTTCAGTTTTGAATGTTGTCGTAGCCAATCAACTAGAAGTGCGCTTCACCGCTAAACAAAATTCGCTTATGAAAATCGGCAGCAACGGCAATCTCGTTTTGGGCCAATTCGACGACGAACAATGCAAGCGCTGTTCAGGCGTAAGTCTATTCATGAATTTGGAATTGTCAAACCAAACTGAGCATAAATCACAGCTGTTAAATCGGTCGCCATCTTCAACAACTTAAAGTTCCATACCTCGAAAAATATAAATATTTTCTCCAAGTGTATGTTTTTAATGTACATTTATTTTTTACGCTTTATATACATTATTGAAAGTTACAGGAGATGTGGCAGTGTTCTAAAAATAGCCAAAGCCGGAGTTGCAGTCTGCATCCCAGACTTGAGAATTATAGCCACATGTTGGTCAACTTGGTCAGTTGATGGCCAAAAGGCTGTTGGCCCAAAAGCCAAAGCCGCCTCAGCACATAGAAGCCGCTTAAAGATTAAACATTAAACAAAAATTACAACCAATGCACTGTAGTACATAAACCCCTTCACGTAACGCCTCTGACATAAAACTGCAATTTCTTGCGTACGCTCTTCAGCTCCCGCCCGCTGAGTGTACAGCTCTTTTCACTTTAGCCGAATCGCAGACAAACCATCGTTTAATAAATGCGAACGTGATCGCGCGCGTTTCGTGCGTCATTGCATGCCCAGACATTGCATACATGCACATGGAGACACACACTGGGTACTTCACAAGGCGTTGCACCTTTTGGAAGGTGCATTGATCGTATGATCTGGTTTTTTTTCCCCATTTTTTTTTGGTTTTTGTTGTCTGCGAAAAGTTGATGACGACGACGCGACGGCAGCTAAAATATTTCAAAAAAATAAATATAATACATGCATGTGTATGTATGTATCTTAAGTAAAGCCAAGGAAAATAAAAAAATTTCATTTGTTATAATGATATTATAACTGTATGACACAGCGCTTGCATATAAAAGCTCTTACGAGCAAATATTGCCTGCCTAAAGTGCGTTCATTGAACGCATTTTTGGTGACTTTTGGAAGCGCATTGAACTGCCACAAATTCGCGCATGAAGTCGCATAACAAAGAGTTACTGATAAAGCCAAAAATCATTTATTTATAGCATTATCTGTAAGCGCTTTTATCATAATGCAGTTGTATTTATGAGATATCAGCAGACCGGCTTAATTAACTAATTGCGAAATAGATTTTATAAAAAGGTATTTATAACTTTCAAACGACGCATTTTCGCCTTTGGAAAATCGAAATCAAATTTAATCTTAAAGAACTCTGCATACTTTGAAGTTCGTCAAATCGTTAAAGTAATGTGAAATTTAATGTCATATATTTTTGCTAAAACTCAAGTTGAGACCACCATTTAAGTATTGTTAATTTTAGGAAATTTAGAACATATATTATTGCAATATTTTTTGTGCCGTTTTGCTTTTACTCAGCAATTCCTCGTACAATATGCAATTGAAAATGCCATTTCTACTCAAATTTAAAACATATCTCGTCGTATATATAATTAAAATCGAAATTAAATCAGGTAAAAAAAATGCAAATATTTTATGAAGATATTGTCAATGCTCCTCAATGATTTTCAAATAATTATTTGACAAGATTTCATACATAAATTCATAAAGTGATTTTTAATCACAAAAACATCAAATATATTTTTTGGTTACAATCTTAATTTCTTATACAACAAAGACGTGAAAAACACTTAGTCATAAAAATATTTAGATAAATGAAAAATTTGTAGAAAAGTTTACACATTTTTAATGCTAAATATGAAGAATCTTGTTTATTTACAAATATTATTTATTTATAAACAATATCATTATAAAAATTAGTAGCTTGTTTCAAAGTGTTATTAGGAGTTTTCTTTATTCCGAATTTAGAATTAGTTGGTTTTCCTTGCCTTGAAGTCAACTTCAGTGGGAGTGCTTTACAGCTAAAAATTCAAAAAGTGTTTGATTGACCAGTTTCTTTATAAATATAACATATAAATTATATGGGTGCCGAATTCGATACTTGTTAGTTGTTCCAGCGCACTGTTTCAAAGTTGATTAAAATCGGTGGATTTATTATATATGACCCCCAGGGTAAATTGTTTTTTTTTTTTTAATTTATTAGCTTTTGCTATGATCCAAAACCAGAGTATACATATATATAGCTTTTCGTAAAGAACAGGGACCTATAGTTTAAAGCCGAGTCCTTATGGCGGTATATTTGATTAAATCTTTGATTAATTTGCACCAGTGTAGTGGAATCGAACTACCGACCTTCCGATTTGGAGGCTTTCGAGTGTGGTAATTCACTTTAAAAATCTTATTTTTAAAAACGCATCGCAGCTTTGTTTAGGAAGTTTTAAGCTTACTTAATTTTATGCGGCATATTAATTTTTTGTGTGTTTTAAAAACGTTTTTATAAGTAATATGTAAATCTTTTATACTTGCCAAAAAGGGAAGATAAATTGCATAAACTGTTCTCCATACTGAATGTACCATATCTCAACAAACTTAACTTATTCAAATTCGTCACGAATTAATGTAATTGCAGATAATTAGTTTAGAGTATCCAAAAGTCATTCAATTGTGTCTTTCGCCATAGACCTGAAAAATATATCGATGCGTCAAGTTTTAAATTGGCAAAAATAATAAACATCTCGTTTAGTAAGAAATGAAAAATCGAATTTAGGTACAACTAATTGCTATCTATAATTGTTGTCTTTATAATTTATTCACATTAAATACAATACATCGAGTATAAAAATCTCTAGTTTTTCATTTACAGCTAACAAATTTAAATATTTATTTTAGCGCTGCTTATGGGTTTTCGAATAACTTTTAAGAATTTGTTTAAAATCTCAATAAAATGTATTGGTTTTTAAGAGCTTTTGTTTTCTGTTATTATTGTACAAGTTTCCCGACATCAATGTTGATAAGTATTTCTAAATCCCTTTAACGGTATTATAGGGGAAAAAGTGTTGTATAGAAAGTATAGGCAGTTCGAGCAAGTTCGGAGGCCTGATTTCAATTCAATACTCACACGAAAGCAGCTGCCCAATAAACCAAACTAGGACGCTCTGGTTTAATCTAACTATTGCATCTGAAACAATTTGCGTATCGTGTATTCACAAGATTAGCCTCGGATATCAATAACAACAATCTGATGGTGAACAATGGCAAACGAAAAAGGATATATTAGAACCCCATACCAAGCTGGAAAATTAAGAATGCTCTCAGCAGATTACGCCGCCAGACTAAATATTGTTGTATTGAAAGTCAGCGAAGTCAGGTGGAATGAATGTAAAATGTTAATTTAAAATTTAACTAATATTTCGTTGATAGAAAAAATTACTTGACAAAAAATTGCAATAAATAGATTACAAGCTGGGGTCAACATGGCCACTTAGTGGTCGTTCTAACATTTTCATAGCATGCTCTAGGCATTAAGCAATTCGAGCGTTATTTTTATCTCTCACACACGCTTTCCTAGAATTTCAGTTATTATTTATTCTAAATTGTAAAACAGAAATTGTTATACTAGAGTCAAAGTAATAAGTCGGTACTTAGTAGAGCTTGAAGCGATCGTACTTTTATCTCAACAGAGATTATAGTAATTAAATAAGTGGCTGACAAGAGACTGTGGGACCGTTCAATTCATCACACATATACACTTCGAATTGTATAGTAAAACAGTACATATTTATTATTTATTACTAATTGTAAATTGTGTTTGCTAGGGCAAACGGTGAATGAAATAATAATATAATGAATAAGAATGAATGTGTGTATATATACAGATACGTCTATATATATAGTATGTATTGTAAGTAAATTGTGAATGCAATTTATGGCGCAATATTGTTGGCCGACCAGTTGATTGGCATGACTGATTGCACTAGGCATGATTACACAGTCACGCGTAAATTTATATATTTATATATATATTATATATATCGTTTGTCGGAAGAGGACCGCTTGTAAGGTAGTCTTTACTACTAATGTGCAGTTCTATTTAAACAAAACTTCTATGTATACACTGGTAGACTGTAAAAGGAAGACGA
The DNA here is from genome assembly GCA_035046065.1 of Chymomyza procnemis. Taxonomy (NCBI): domain Eukaryota; kingdom Metazoa; phylum Arthropoda; class Insecta; order Diptera; family Drosophilidae; genus Chymomyza; species Chymomyza procnemis. The sequence continues at coordinate 3,335,123 of JAWNOJ010000013.1, read as the reverse complement.
ATTTGAGTAGGAACACACTAAAAAAAATGTGTACACACTGCTTGACATTTGCGCTTTGTGCAACACTGTTTTGGAAAAGTGTACAGCGGCCAACATGTAATAGCATTCGAAAACAATGTCGAAATTTTACAGAGTTGCTTAAACTAGGCTAGCAACTTTTAAAGCAACCCTCGTTTAGCACGGCCGTTGACGCAGTTGATTTAACTCACTTTCAATGAACACGCGCTACAAACTGACGCGCCACATGATGTAAACATTGTCTGCGGCATTTACAACTCACTGAGGCGCACCAAGAACATTATAGCAAATAGAGAAACACAAATATTTGCAAATACTTGTATAAATATATATATATATATATATTTATATATTTATTTATAAAGAGTAATATATAATATATATGCCGTATAGATATACAGTCTGAAAATATAAAAGCAATAAAATTAATTTATAAAATGTAATTGTTTTTCCACCTGAACAAACCTTATTATAGGAAAAAAAAAGTGTCTTATTATAAAAAGATAGTATATGGTCAGTGGGACCTGCACTATTTCACTTCTATGGATTCAATAAAAAATAAAGCTTCCTTTAACTGTTTAGCCAGTTTTTCAGAAAAAAACATTTTGACTTCTCAGATAAAGTATCTTCACTATATATCATCATTATCATCATTATCTTAATAAAAGTTGGCTTTTGTTAATTTGAACTTGACTTCTATCTTTGGCAATACTTAAACTTCTCAGTAGCATCAAAGTGATTAATTTTCTGCAAGCGGATAACTTTGAGGTGCCCAGATATCAAACTCAACTAAGTTGGGTCGGTACTTTATTAAATAAATTTGAATATTAATATTCCATTTTTTTTTAAATATTACGTATAGGCCAGCTGATGACTAAAATATGACTTTAAAAGTAAATGTTACTTGCACTTGAGATAATTTCTGACAGTTAAATTTTTAAAAACGATGATGAGTCTTTGATGGCGCTAAGAACTGATTAGCGCTTACTGTCTGTTTTTTTTTCTATGAGCTAAAATCAATTTATTTAAAATTAAATTCATATCTTGGGAATCAATTTTTAAAATTTTGTATTTTCAAGTAACTACAAACATTTTAAACAAACAGCAGTTTTGTATATTCATTTTCGCTTGTGCCGCGCTAATAACTAACTCTATTCAGCAGCTCCAGTTACTAACGCCATCTAGTTTTAAAAAATATTTCCTTGACTATGGTTCAATGGCGGAGTATGGGTTGATTTTCCTAGATAAATGGCTTCACCAGCGCTGCTGGGTGGAATCGAACCAACGAACTTCCGATTCAGAAGCGAGCACGCTAGCACTCACGCTACCGAGAGCCACAGCGCCATGTATAAGTCAAGGGGTTCCGCCCCCTGTTTGTTTTTTTTTGTTTTCAAGCTATTGCTTACCTACTTTTTTACAAAACTTAAGCTAAAATATTGGGAGCATCTATTTTCTGTACCCTTTGATCTGGTAAAAAGGCAACGGATTGCAATGTTTTGCATAAAATAAAAATAATAATAATATTTTTTCCTATTTCGATGTTTTGGTTTTTTTTACAGGGTAGTCAAACTTCGATTTATAATTTGAAATTACAAATAATTTTACTTATTTTTCATTATTTTTTTTTTAAACATATTTTTAATTATTATATTTTCGCTTTATGAATGCAAATTCATATGTATAAGTACTATTTATGTGTACCGCATTCAAACCAATTACAATATAAATATATGAAGAGTATATCCAATTGTTTGTCTGCCAGCTTGTCTAGACTTCTGACTGCATTGTCGTCTGGAATTGAGTCTGAGTCTGGGTCATCGTCATTGTTATTGTTGATGTCATTGGCTTTTGTTTTTTAATTGTGTCAATATGAATGCACAAATTGTCAGCCCTTTGCAATGGGTCGACCCAACTGTATATAAAATAATGGAGGTTTTCATATTAAACGCGCAAAATTTTGCAAAAAATCAGAGCCGATTTTAATTTTCATTAGAATTATATGTCGAATTGGGCGGACTTTGGAGATTGTAAAAGCCTGATTGGTACCTTGACATTAATATGAACTATTTTATACTATATTTATTCACGAGATTAATTAAATCAAAAATAATGATTTAGTTAAACGATTTACAAACTATAAAACGTTGGTAGTATTTGTTGGTACTACAAATGCAATAAATCAAGCTAAGGCTAATCGAAATCAGTGGAAACGAAGTTGTTATAAATAAAATGTTGTTATTAATCATAAGTTGTATAAGTGTGCTTTGAGTAGGGATGGGTAGGGATACAAATTCTTCCACAGAGAACTAACCACACGCATAGTGCAAAAGTAAAGCTCTTTTACAAGTTTTTGCCAAATTATCGATCACGCGCTTATCTGCCCTCTTGATGACTGCACTTCTTACTTATACAAAAATAATTGTATGAATTCTGCACAGTAACCAAATACTTTACTATTGTAAAACGAATAAAAGTTTGAGTAAATAATGCAAAATAGTTGGACACAAGTGTCGCAATTAGCTTGATGTTTTAGGTATGAGACAAGATACCATTCTATATTTTGAGATTTCGAAAACTCATTCATTGCTCTCAATGGTACGAAATAATGTATCCAGTATGCATGTTCAGATTTTTTGCAACCTTTTCTTAACTTCAAAAATAGAAAAAATACTTTACTTTAGGTTATCAAACTTCAAATGTCTCATCTACGCAGGAAGTTCAAACCAAAATATCCCTCAGCTTTCAAACAAATCATAAAAACTTAATATTTGCAGAACTTTGGCATTGACAAAAACTGATGGTAGCTCAGGATATTGTCTGACGTAAAAAATGATATCCTTTAAGCTATGGTATGCACGTAACCAAGAAGTCGATAAATGAATTAAGATATTTAGCTCGGGATAGACAAAATTGGAAAATGAAAGTAGTCAGGCTAAGTTCTCAAAAATACGTTGTGTTACAATAAGAGCATGTCAATAATAATGTTAACGTGACAAAAAATCAAATACTTACGAATCGATATTCACAAAACATAAAATTGTTTTCCTTGACTATGCTGTCAGCGATCTGTAGGGGGACCATGGCGAAATCTATGTAATAGCTCTTCGGAGCGAATAGGTACCTAAGGCTAATAGCGTTTGCTTTGCCCAATGAATGCCTAGATAAGTGCACCATTGCTGCAGCCTGGAAACGAATCATTGATCTACGTTTGTAGAGGCAGTACTATATCCAAAGATCCTCAAAACAACTATTCGCAAAAAAAACCATGCCTTCGATTTATTGATATGCTTGTAAATTTGTTCTTGCCAGAGCAGCTCACTACCCTTCTTTAAAAACAATAGTTTTTCTTAGTTTAGTTTGAATTAATGAAATAAACTCAAAAACACTCTTTTGTGTAAAAAATCAAATATGCTGTCACTAAGCTTTAAACCAAAAGTATTTTGAATTGTTGCCTCCAATCAATTGTCGATATATCTACAGCCTAAAGCGCAAGCATTTGCCAAAGTTGTAAAAAAAAGAAAAACCGCTTTTGACGCACACAAATACCATATCGGGCATTATTTACACATCATTAGAAATTCCTGCCTGAAAATATATGCATAAATCTTTTAAACGAATTTCCATATAATTTTAATAAATACGCATAAATGTCGTAAGCTGTCGTCAAATATATAGCAAACGCACATTAGTTGTATTATATAAATAGTATAGACATAGCATATATATACACACACAGAGCTAGAAATTACCATGGCATACGTCGAGGCGCAAAAATGCTGTACAACTTTTGCCAATTTATGCTTTTAATACCCTACATGGGATTTGAGGTATGATGAAATTGGCAATGAGATACTTAACATTTTCTGCTTTGGAAAAAATGTTTTCTTGGCTGCTTATAAAGAGTAAACAAACAACGCACTAGGGCTTAAACCAAAATCCATCCATCTCAAATACCTTTATGCTATTGTAGCAGTTAAGCGTTTGTCTAGTCAAAAAAGTAACAAAGCTTTTCAACTAAAAAATTAAGGTATTAAAGCTTCGGTTGCTGCCTAAATTAGTTTTTTGTTTTTGTAGTACTTCCGTTGAGCCTACATCAACGTCATCAGAGACAAATACGCACACTCACACACACATAGAGACACACCTACTCTGTCTGAAAAGCTCTTCAACACGTTACGCCATTACGTATACGCCATGTGCACGGTACAAAAAAAATGCGTATACGCACAGACTGGCACGCACTTTCAAGCACACATGCGCACATATACACACACAAACATGCATATAAACATTGTGCCAGACATATATATGTGTATTTGTGTATACATTTACACATACATACGCACACGTGCGTAGGCGTTTTGTATACATAGCTTTGTCCTTGAGCCGGCATTACGTCGTTTTTGTTTTGTATACAAACTTGGACTACTTTAACTCCAGCTACTGTCATTTGTATTTGTTGTTGTTGTTGGCCTTGTACTCAATGTTGTTGTTCTTGTTGCTGTTGTTGTTGGTGTGCACTCTAACTTTATCAGCCGCATTATACGAGTCTTTGGTTACGTGCCATCCATGTGAAACGCATATCCTGGCTCCACACTGTGCACTAAGCTGTCTACCGTCTAAGCATTTATTTTATTGTTCAACATCATTATTATTGTGCTCAATCTCACACTCGTTGCGTCTGGTACTCATTGGGATGATATCTGTCGGTATTTCATGTTAGCCATGCCTAAATAATGTTGCCACATTTCCAAACTTGACTTCAGTTCGAGACGGTTTTGACATTCCTGTGAGTCACTCAGTCTATTTTCACGCAACAGCGTACTCATCCATTATTTAGAGTGGTTCGGTGAAAATTCCAGTAAAAATAATTCGAATTACTTTGGAGGCTAACAATTTAGACCCTCGGGTATAGAATTTATAGCTGCATTTATTTTTGGCTTATGTTAATTTCGTGTAATATTTTAATAAATATAGAAGAAAATAGGGAAAGTAGCTTATTGTGTATGTCAATAATTGCGATTTTAAGGATTTAATATTTAAACCCTTTTTTTTTCTATATTCCAATTAATTTACTTTTTAACAACTTTATGTTTTTTTGATTTCTTTAGCTTTTATTGAAATAAAAGGTGCCTCATTATTATAAATATTTTTAAATTTTGAAATTTTTTTCTAATTTACCAAACAATTCTCAACTTAGCAAAATCCTTTTCATTTATAACATTACAAACATCAGTTATTTTGAGATATTATCGTTATTTGAATTTGTAGAAATGCTCAAAACCAAATGGTCTGAGCAGTGATATGATCTATTCTGGGAATGCCAGAATAAAATCGCTGAGATTACATACGAGCAGCGTAGGCAAATATAAAATTGTATAAAAATGAAAAAAAAATAAAAAGAAAGTGGATATCCTTGTAAATACTACTGTTTTTATTATTTATCAACTTTTGAAGAACTAAATATAATAATTATGTTTTAACGCGTAGTAAAATTTTGTTTCAAATATTCCCAATTTTTAGCAAAAGTTCACTATGAATGGAAAAAATTTGAAATTAAGAGATAAATTAATGAGAATACAGGCATTCGGACAGGAAGTTCTATGTTGAAATTTAAAGCTCTTAGAAGGAGCATGAATAATTTTTATGCAAATAAGAAATAAACTTTTGTATTTAATTTCTGTTTTAAAAATAGTGGACTAAGCGTTATGTAATATTAAAATTAATATTAAAAATATTAAAAATATTTTTTGACAATTTTCAACCACAAAAGTAAAAATAAATAATAAAATGATATATTACACGAAGTATTTTGTTATCTGCACTTTATTGTTTTGTTTTACTCCTCCAATATTAAAAAGAAACAAAATAGTTTTCTAAATTCAAAAATGCTATTTTTATTTATTTATACATTTACTTTATACATTTTGATTTAAGAATAATTATTTTATAATTATTAACTTTAAATTTTTAATCTTATGCCAGCTATTTTTTATAAAAATATATATTCAATGTAAAATATAGCCTAATGGCTTTTATGATAGTAAGCATTTATAATACTTTAAAAAAAATTATTTTATTAATATTAAATAAATATAAAAACTAAATTTGCAAAAGCAACTATCGAAAAATTATTGTTTCAACTTTGTTAAAAGTATTTATTGGTATTTCTATTGCAATCAATCAATACACTCTAAAAAGGGTGAAAAAAAAACAAATTAAACTAAATTTCAACCCAACATTAAACAAATAAACAACGCAGTATGTGCCCTTGTAAATTAAATATTTTTAAAATTTTATTTTAATAACTAAGTCACAAAATTTAATGGTTTAGCCACTGTTTCTATTTTTATTTTTTATTTACTTAACTTTTTTTTTCGAAATAATTGCGCTGGTACTTAAGTAATTTTCAAAGCTTAAAAATCGCATGTAGAAGCGTATTTAAAAGTCAGGCACACCCGACACTGCTAAAGTGCGCATTGTGCGCTCTTAGTGCTCTCGGTTTGGTACTGTTTGGCATCCTGTAAATGTTTGTTGTTTGTGTTGCCGCTTGGCATATTTTGTCTAGGCGTCTTGAAGGTTAAATATATGTAAACACACCTTTATATCCTATGGGTATTATGCGGCTACGTCCAACTGTTGTCTGTGTACACACTCATACTCTCACACAAACAAACACACGCACTCACACTTAGAGTTAAACAATGTCTGTGTTTGAATGTGTGTGTGTGTATGTGTATGCGTGCACAATGTCTGGCTGCCAAGTTGTCTGGCAGTTTTTGACTTGTTTGCAAAATGGCGAACAAGATATTTATGAATATTAAAACAATTTGCTTATTATGCTTGAATAATTGAGTAGGTAATATGATTGAAATGAAATGCCAGTGAAACATTAAAGCGATGCCGCCAAAGCCTTTTTCAAATTTCATGACTTGGTTGCACACGGCGGCTACGTAATATTTATACAATACGACAATGATGATGTTGCTAATGATAATAATGATGTTGACGTCCAGGGACGTCGGCGATGTCGGCGACATCGAAGCGCAAACTTCAACAAAGCGTTAATTAATACTTACAAAATGTTTGCCTTTCGTCTGGCAGTGCAGAGGCATGAAGAGAAGAAAAAAAACAAAAACGCGTCGCAGAAGCAACAAAATCAAACTAGGCAAAAACACAAAACAAAATGAAATGAAAGAGCAACTCGTCATAAGTCAAATAAAAGCGCAGCAAATGGGACAAAGCCAAAGCGACATTTACTTGGCCAGTAAATGGGCGCACACTTGGCAAATACTCGGAATTGTGTGCTTGAGATAAGCAGCCCAGACATTATCAAAGCCCGTAGATATAGTCACATGCCATGTTTATACGTTTGACTTTTTGCAAACTGTCAATAGTTGGCGGTACTTATGCAAAAACGCAATTTTTTCAAAGAAAAATGTAAACAAAAAATGATCGTATTATTTAATTAATTTATTTATTTTTCATTTTATTGATTTATTATTTCTAGTTATTATTTATTTGCTTAGAAATTTTAGTTTGGAAAATAAAAATCTCAAATACGAATTCTTCATTTTAAAGTATTTTTGTTTCAAACTTACATTAATTAATTAATTTTTACTTATTTATTAATTATTTACTCTTACTTTTTATATAAAACCACCATATATTTTGTTCAGTTATTTTGTTTTGCTTTAATTCGATGTAATATTTTTGTATTACATTGAAGTTAAGTACGTTCTCTCATAAAAAATAGTAAAATTAATATAAAACTTCGTTTTTTATTTAACAGTTTTTACTGAAAATTGATTTTGTTGAAAATTGATTATTTAAATTATTTAAAAAAAAAAACCGTCGGAATACAAATTTTTAATGTCTTCTATTATTAATAATAATAATTTTACAAAAATTATCTGTGATTTTGTAGCTGAAAAATATGTATCAAGAAGTCGAGTGTCTATAATTCGTAACTGATAAAAGACTCACTCGTCATAAGATACAGAATACAAGTATGTGGAAATTATTTTTTTTTTATTTTTATATGGTTTGATATAGTTAATATGTAACATTTTTCTCTTGGCTTTAATATACCAAGACCGTTCTTCGATTAAGGTTTATATTATTATAAGATTTATAAATATATTTTGAATTTGTCAATTTCCAACAGATTGATTTCACCATTCCTGTTTAGTAAAGCTTGATCCAGTGCAATTTTAACCAAATCAAAACGCACCAAAATAGTGTTGTTTTACATTGAAAATAATCGGTGTTGTGGAAACCCAACGGACATATCGCTGTACTGCACCCAAAAGTGACGCGATCTGTCGTTAAGCTTCAAATTTTTTTCCCAGTTGGGACTGTTAGGGCTGTTGATTGTTCGCAAACCATTATTGGGCTGCTCTTCCGCAGACACTATAAGGGCGATTGTTCTAGATGGATTTTTGCGCACTTTATGTTACCCCAAAAGCGTGAAAAACGGATGGAAAATGTTTGGTTCCAACAAAGCGATACATGCTACACATCAATTGCAACAATCGACCATTTGCGTCGGTAATTCCCGTGTGTTCTGTCCAAAAATGGTGATAATGGTTCGCATCCAAGATTCCCAGCTTAGACAACGCCAGATTTATTTTTGTTGTTAAAGACAACATTCGGCAGGTATATCGCCGGATATGCTTGTGAATGTGATGGAACACGCTAGAAAAGAGCATGCTTGTGTACTCGTTATAAAAGAGTGTGGAGTCGATTTTGTTTTTGGGAAATAGCACAAATAAATTGAAATGTATTAAAAATTCTTAGTTATTTGACTTTTCTATAGACCCAATACAGAGGGCGCACACATTAATATATATATATATTTTTCATGGCTCCTGGGAAAGAAAATTAAGTGTGAAGTACATCTGCATATATTTATATGATCACTTTCATTGGGAAAACGTACCTGAACGGTGTTGAATGCAAAGCAAAATAATTGAATTGAAGTATATCAAAATTTAGTTTTGTACCGATTTTAAGCTTTTCGGCATCGAGTTTGACCTTAAGTTAAGATCCCAAATATCTGTTTCACAACGCGCATCCGTAGACTGAACGCAGTGAGCAGGTAACGGAGACCCTTAGACCTTAATTTCCGAAGAACAATTGAAATTAGCTTATATGCTTATACATTAATTTGTAATAAATTAATGTGTGATATCGATTAGGTATAAACCTGAACACATAATTAGTATTAGACTATGTACTATTTCTGAGTTAAGCGGAAGTGCCGTCACGATGGAAGTGACTGAACAGTATTCCATGCAGCTGGAAGCTAATTTTATTGTCCGCATTAATCAGTCTGTGCTGCCTGCAGTCAGTTTGGATCCGTCAGTGCGACTGTCAGTTTGTCCATCATTCAGTCACTTCGTCAGCACTTTTGTTTGCTGCATGTATGTATTGTGTCTTCTACTTTTTTTCTGGCTGCTGCAGACAGTTAAATGACCGAAATGCATGACCAGACGCAGTCATTTTTAATGCGCGCCAAAAGTTTTAAGGTGCTCCTAAAGGGGTTAACTTTTGTTAAGTTGCTCTAGCATTGGTAGCACACTGGTCGTTCTGATACTTAGGCATATGACGATGCTGCGTATGTATCTGCTACTATCAGCTTCGCCAACCCCAAAGTGCAAAGTTCCAACTGCGCCTCTGACACCCTAAACGTTGCTGCTTCGCGCCGGCAGCGCGTAATCACCCATTTCTCAGTGTCGCATTAGTTTTCATTAATTTGAACGGCATGCGGCAATATGAAGCAAATGATGCTGAGCACACAGTTGCAGCATGCTGCATGCAGACAATTGCAAGATGCAACATGTTGCTCGCATTATTGATGCATTTGGCAAACGGCAGCGACAGTCCACAAAGACATTGATGTGGCGGTTACGAATCTCAAGCAAAGATATAAGAACTAGCAATGCCTGCAGCTGCACTGTCAGAGCACAGACAAAACTCATAAATAAGCAAACATTGGGGCAGGCAATCTTATAAAAAAAAAACGAAGAAAATGAGAAAAATAAATATATAAGCAAAAAAACTGACAACGGACGGCCTGAAAGACAAGGGCAAAAATTTAAAACGAAGACTAACAGCAGCGAATTATTTGCTGCACGTCTGGGAGTCCTCCCAAAGCCATTATATTTCCAACTTGGCAACATTAGTTGACGACAGCAGTAGCTTACTTTTTTTTTATTTGGTTAGAATTTGTAAAAGCATAAATATTGCCATTTTTTGCAACACTTTTATTTCAACTTGCCTATGACAGTTTCATTATGTGCTATTTTTAGCAAAAAAAAAAAAACAAATTATTACGAAAACATATGGCATAGATATCGAAGTACAAATACACTTTAAAGTCAAATCGGTTTGATTGGTAATGCTGAAAAATAAAATCTTAAAAAAAAGACAATGCCAAATTTGTTTTTGTCTTAAAAAATGAGTTGTATCTCTTTCTAGCCCATATAAAGAACTATTATAGTATTTTCAAACTTCTAATAAATGAGAAAATCTAAGTTTGTCTTTACCAATATGTTAGCAATTATATAAATATCAATATTCATTTAACAGCATTTCGATAAAGTTACTATTTTTTATTTTCTGAAGCATAACTATTCCTAATTTTGACTAATTAAGTCAGTTACCCATCAAACATATATTTGTTGAAGCAGTTGCAATTCTCCAGAGATAAGAAATTTTGTGAAAAAAATATTTTTGTACCGATTTCTTCCTTGGAAAATATATTAGACAGTCGACCAATTTGGAAAGGCTGAAAACGCTTGAGTAAAAAATCGGATCGCAATGTTTAGAAGAAACTAAAACCCATAATAAACTTTATACAGAACACTTTTTTGTAGCCATTTTTGCTATGAAAGTTATCTGCTAAAGTCAATCGGTTTTGATCAAATTAAACAAAGTTCATTAAAATATACATACCATATATGTGCGAATTTCAATTGGTTTGCAAAACAATGAACAATACATTTTGTATACAAAACCATTTATATCGAACGATTTGCTCAATTGCTGGTATGATATAGACAACCGATATTGATCAACGAAGCATGACAATTGACTTAAAATACTTACAATTACTTTAAATATCTTCAGAAATAAGCAAAATAGTAATTTTAACTTGTTTCTCTTTTGGAAATTATTCTCACTATTAAAAGTGAAACTCTTCATACAACATTTTGTTTGTTTTGTAATATCAACCAAAAAATAATTTTTATACAAAAGTACTATCTCTAAATAATCGTGGCACATGCAACGGCGTGTTATTTTATCATAAACATTTACTGGGTCTCATTGATTCTTGTACACTCCTTAACCAAATTTCTTTTACCAAACCGTCCAGAGTAACTCGTAATTTGCAACCTCTTGCATTAACAATTTGCAGATCATTAGATCATTATGCATTACATGATTCTTTTCGCGTCTTATGCGCAAATTATAATAGCCTCAATGATTTCCTCTCTTGTGAACGGTCCAATTCATCTCTTTATCTATCTTATCTCATATTGATTCCCCAAATCGAGCTTCTTTGACCAATCAGCAACTATAAAAACCTAAATTGGTATACGTTGTTCTTTGGCTTCTTTCTTTGTTAAAAAATATTTAAATTCTTATGCTACTTTCTGTTTTCATCTTGACATTGTAAATCCTAGTACCTAGCCAGCACCAGATGTGAAACGGTGCATATCTATAAAAAATTCACCCATCAGGCAAGGATACGAATTAGTTTTATATTATATTTTCCTCATTATCTTTTAATGTTTCTTAATTTTAACATTTTAAAATTCGTTAATCGCAAAATTATATAAATAAACAAATATATATTACAATAAACTCGAATTAGAAGTAAATCTGAAATATTGATGACTCTTGCTCAAACTAACTTCCAGATCTAGGCGTTCATACAGACGCACATGTGCATAATTATTTCCCTGCAATAATACTCTGGTAAACTTTGGGGATCTCCGACTTTTACTTTTGTGTGTAACGTACATTCAATGTTTGCAAAAAACGTAATACACACTTTGCAGCATGCGGTGAAGGGCATAAAAATCCAATGTAGATTTAACTAAAAATATTTCACTTATCAATTTTATAATATTATAAAATTTTGTTTCTCTAGTAGATATAGTAAAAGCTATAATTATGTAAAAGAATTTTTCATATATAAGAGAACTTTATTTCTTCAACTAAATTCTCCAATAGTTGCTCAAAAGTTTATATTAAACGATTTTTTAAATACCAAGTTACAAGTAAAAGCATAAACCATTTTTGCAGTAATTCATTTGCAAACTTCTAGCCGGCTTTTTTGTCAGCCCCATCTAACAATTCCGTAGCTTCTGTTGCTCTACCAATTTACATCCTTTACAATATATACACATTTATATGTTCGTAATAAGAATGTGGCCAGGAAAGAGGTAAAGGAATCTCTTACTCCAAATGTCTGCGCTGCCCTACCCCGTGGCTTTGAGCCAACTCTTGCCGCTGCACTGAACTGGCAGACTTTCAAGTTCGTTTCTGGTTGGAGGTTATATAAAAGTCAGACCGCTGTCAGTCGTCGTCGGCTGCTTTAGAAGAGTCTTAACTTATTCATTGCCGTTGCTGCACACAAAGTGCGCTTCTTTTTTTTTGGGCCACGGCTGTTGCGACATGCCAATAACAACAACTACGAGTGGGTCGCTTTAAGGCGGCAGCAAACCGACTTCTAAAGACACTAACCACCATACTACTTGCCGAAAGTCTTACGAGCTAACATTAAGAAGCACTTCTTATAGGAAGTGCTTTTCTTTTTTGGTTTTCTACAACTATTTTTTACTTACAACAAAAAAATTGTTGCAATAATCTTAAATGCGCTTAAACACTTGCTGTACAGAGTATTAGAAAATTGGCTAAAATAAAATTGCTGCATCTAAGCAGTAGAAAGCAATAACAAAAATAACAACACAACGAGGGCTACGAAAATTCGTAAATTTCATTTTACGACGAGGACAACGAGCCGAGCAACGACGCCGGCTGCTTGTCAAAATTTTTTTTTTTAGACGTATAGCCTGGGAAAGAGTTTTTGGGAGAGGGTCTATAGCACGATTGCGACTGGACTCGTTCGTTTTTCAAGGTTAAGCACAAACACAATGACAAGCACTCATACAGCGTGCACACACACACACACACGCACACTCCTCACACAGATACCAATTGCCAGACGGTTAGCCAGACGGAGTGCGTCGGGGGCGCGCCGAGTGCCACATTTTTGTTAGCCTCAATGAGTGGGAGTGCATTTTAGCTCACGCTTCACTTAATTTTCGGGCTATAAATGTGTGCGTGTGTGTGTGTGTGTGTCTGTGCATTTGAGAGAGCACGTGTGTGTTTGAGTGTCTGTGCCTTTGTTTGCGTGTGCATTTGCTTCGGGGGGCGGTGGTGCATTGAAAAATGTTGATGGGAGAGCTTGACGCGACGTCTGTCAATGGCGACGATAATGACGATGGGCCAAAAAATGTTTTGCAACGCCTTTTAAGCTTTGTTGGCTAAGCCGGCATTGGGCACAGTGGGAAAAAGTGAAGAAAATTGCAATGAATTACTAATCGAGGAAAGTATTGCAAGAAGTGTTTTAGTTTTAAAATAATTTGATATTCAGAAAGAACAACTTTAACTAAACGATTTCTTTTAGTTTTAATTTAGCTAAACAACAGAAAAAAATGCGAACAAATTCGTGTAGTCAACCTATTTGAAGTCAATAATAATATATTATTATAATAACCCATAATTTTTATATTGCAAAGAATGGGATACTTAATAAGCATTATTAAGAATTTTAAAACATTTACTGATGCTTATATAATTTAATGGTTTTATTAAAATTTTAATAAAAGATTTTTACATAACAAAATTTAAAAAAAAAATGGACTCTATGTAAGAGTATTCTTATATGAAATTATTTATCAACATTTAAAATGTGAATATATTAAAAAAAAAATATTGTGATACAATTTATTAATAATCTTTTAAATTATGAATCGCATGCTATCCAAACATGAATTACAGTTTGAAAGTAGCATGTTGGAAAAGTCTTCGAAAATTGGACGTCCAGATTGGACTACATCCCAGCCCCCAGCCAGCCGCGGTAGTCATATACCAGAACTCATATTTAAAAAGTAATGCCGCAAGACTTTCTTTCGAGTAAATAAAATTCATTGAATAATCCATCGTTCTTTTATTGCAATTTAATGTTCTATACCTCTAAAATAAACACCCATTATTATTTTTTTGTACGTAATTATCAACGGAAACAATATATAATATTTGTACAATTTATATTATACCTTTTGAATTCTTTGACAAATCGCCAAGTTTACAAAAAAACCAAATATGTAGACAAATATCGTTCAACTTTTAGTGATTTAATGTATCTTACGATATCTCTAAAAATTCTACCATATAAACCAAAGTCTCTACTAAAAGAGGTAAATCTTTTAACATCTAAAACACCTACATAGTTTCGCTACATATCATTCGATATATCTAGATATACCAAAAATTTGGATTTTTCACATCTTACTTCATAGATCTTGCGCAACTGTGGCGCTATTGTCAAATGTGTTGCAACCTCAGGTTGCTTAACGTATTTGTGGAAATGTCTGTCGATTATGCGTATGTATGGCATAATGTATATATGTCTAGTTGGGTGTTTTTGAACAATACAAAAACGGCAATAAAGCTGCCGATGTTTTTGTTACTATTGATGCTGTTGTTGTGGCACGCGTTGTTGTTGTTGTTGTTTGAATGTAGACGTCGACGTTGCCTTCGACTCCGCTGCCGTTGTCCCTGCTGCAGACAACAGTCAAAGTCATAAACTTTATTTTCTGTTGCATGCACAAAGGCGCACAAGAGCAGCGCAGCCCTTTTGTCTGCTGCACATGTTGTTCATATATAAGTCGTTATATATAAATATATATTTAGTCGTTATATGGGTAATTCTTTTACAACTAAAAGTCATTATACTAGTTGGCATCCTTAGGAATTTTGAAAAATTTGTTTTGTAATGTTTTTCATTATTTTTGAAATATTTTCAAGAAAAAACATTTTTAAGTTAAAAAGGCAAATATCTTTGGGTTTATCGAACTTATTTCCAAGCTATCGATATTACAGAAAACATAAATTTGTCAGTTTTACCTTTCGGTCGCCTCTGATGTAAAAAAAGTAAATTCAATTATTAAACTTAAGTTAAAGTTAAAAAAATTCACACATTTTCTCACATATTTTTAAATCTTACTGTTAGATCAGGGATATTCTATTGGTTTCAGAAGATTGTTAGCTAATTCATTTTCATTCTTATTAAATTATTCCAGCTTTTTATTGTTAATTTTTTAATATATTGGAATTTGAAGATCTACGTTGAAATCGCTTTTTTTATATCGTTGGAGAATCTCTATGTTTGGAATTGCTTGTAGTATCCCAAATCTGTCCACACTGGTTTTTGTATGTTTATTTTACAGTATTATTTTACAGGTACCTAAAAATTTTGGATATACATATCTAATAAGTTTATCAATTTAAGCAAAATTTATTTTTTATTAGAGTATACACTTATTGCTTTTAAAAATTGATACGAATTTTGCGATATTTATAAAATATATTGTGGCTGTCAAAATTAAAGAAAAAACTTAGAACGAATGTACCATTTCGCCAATTTAATTTTAAAATATTTAAGGCATGTTGAGGACTTATTAAAAATTTTTAATTATTAAGCTTATTTTTTTTTTTTTTCTTTCTTTCTAATCTGCGATCCTATACAGGATGTAAGCGATCACAAGAAATTTTTATTAAAATCAAAAATACATTTTTTTTTTTTTTTAATTAATGTTTGTAACTAAGTTGAAGTAATCCTCTCTGTTGGTAGTGAGGTGAACAAGATCTTCAGCTCTTCTTATTCCAGTCCATTCTCTGATGTTGCGTAGCCATTTTTTTGCGTATTTTTTTTTAAATTAATAATTTTGTAGTATTTTTCTATTATATAAAAAGTTTTTTCCGTGGGTAGGTAATCCCATGACCAAGTGGAGAGAACGAAATTTTGGAACAGAGTTTGCATGAACGAAGCCGCCTAGTTTTTTTTAGTAATTTATATTTTCTATTTTCGAATTGAGAAAACTTGTTTATTTAGAAGTTTGAGATCTTTGCTATACATTTCCAATTATTTGCTCTGCTATCATGACAGATCTCAGCTTAATTAAATGCACGAAAATCATACGACGGGGTAATAAGTTATAAAAAATTGCAGTTTTAAAAGGTTGCGAATCAAGTCGTTACTACTTTCTTACGAATGTCACATGAATGTAAAACTCATTTCATGAGAAAGTACAAAACTGCGTATTATTTTGGTTTTTGGTACAACTTTTTAGCAAAAGTTGGATTAATTTAAAATTTTAAAATATATTATTTCGCTGAAAATGAAAAAGGTATTTATTGTGATTTGACGAGTGCAAAGAACATTAAAAGCGTCTTGATAACTGCAGCATACAATTATTTACAAATCGCTTTAAGATAATTCAAAGATCGGTGTACGCGATTGATTACTGGCTCTGAGATTGCTTACCCAAGCGAATCCATTAAGGCATATACATGGATTTCGGGAGAAAAACGCCGCTTTTTTTGTATAACTTAATGAGGAAAACAAATTTTTATGGATTATTACAATAAATTCGATTTTTTCTAGCGCTATAATACCTTACAAGGTTTTAATTTCAAAAAGTTTTGCCCATACATTACATAAGTGTGTTTGTGCTGTGCGTCGGGACTTGAGTGGGCAAATACCATGTACTTTGTTGCTTTGCCTGCAATTCAACTGCAGACATATTTGGCCTGGGAGTCTTACGTCTGGCTGAATGATGGTGCAGCTTCAAATACTCCCCTACACATGTAGACACCAGTGTATGTATGATTTTTATTTTTTAATGATTGTATAATCAAAGCTTTTGATTGTGTGGCGGCTACCAGACCCTCACTGCCCCTTGGTAACATTTCACTGTGCTCTAATTAACTGCACATTACACGCAATGCCCAGACAAGACTTAAGCAGACCACCTGCGGAAACCCATAATACTGCCCCCAGCGCGTGCAGAATTGTGTACTTCAACAGGTTGCCATTTACAATTAAAAATTAATTTCATATTTCGCAAGTTCAAACTTGTTTAATATATTGTAACTTAGCTAAAGCAAAGCCCCTTTTCTACACAGAAAAAAATTACGTTTATGCGGAATTTCTTATAAATATTTTAAGCTGAATAAGTTAATAATAATAATATGTTTCAGTAGAAATTGCTTCAAACAAAAAAAATTTATAGAGAAAGAAGTTACTTCAAAAATGAAAGCAAACTTATAACTACATTTTCTCAAAGTGTAGACCCACCGCTGTTAGCTCTTTTCCAATATGCTAAATACATTTCATTTCGCTTAAGGGATTTCTTGCATAACCTCCTTATAAAAAGGGGTAGTTACTATTGTGATTAATTTGTAACTGCCAGCGTTGGTTGTTGGGCGGCAAAATAAAAATATAAAAAAAAAACCAAAACGAGCCGACCAGACGCATTTTCCAAATCAAATTTTCAATGCCAAAAGTTGCCCCGTACTTTTGGGCCAGACAGGCGAGCTGGATTCCCACAACCACCCGGTATTCGGCTTTTTATATTGTTGTGCTTGCTGTTGCTATGGGCAAAAAAGTTTGACATTGAAATTTTTTTTTTTTTATCATTTCTTTGGGTATTTCGGAATGCATGTTAGATTTAGTGTAAAATGCAGTCAGAGAACCACCACGAGAATTTTTTGAAAGGCAAAGATAGAGCTGGTAAAGTGCATAGGTAATGAAGTGAAAACCTGTCGCTAAAGTTTTTCAGTTGCATGTGTGAGGATTGTCCCTATTCCATTGAGCGTGTATGTGTGTGTGTGTGGGTGTGGCATTAACTAAGTGCCTACTTTAGGGCGCCAATTTTTGACCAAAGTGGTTCAACTTGGACAACTTCTGCAACTATGAGTTGACAAAAGAAAAGTTGCAGAGTATTCTTCGCTTGAGCAGGCAAAGCGGCACAAGAACTTTTCGCTTAACTGTTTTCCATACACTGCATTTAGCATAAAACAAGGCGTTTGGCTGTATTGAAGCATTATGTACTTGTAGCAAGTTATAAGCAAGAAAAGTTCTCTATAGAATATCCTTTAAAAAATGCTTTCTAAATGAGCAAAAAATTTTGTTTTTAAAGTTTGTACAAACGAATTTTTCTCCATACATATATTTTGTTGCTCATGTCTTAATTTTTGTTAAAAAGCAGAAAAATAATTTATTATCAAGTTTATGCCAAAAAATATATATAATAACACATATTAAATAAATGAAAAATTTTTTAATTTTTTTTCTGATTGCACTCTCAAAAATTTGATTAAAAAGTTGTTTATAATATATTAAAATTTGTATTAATTATCATTATTGGATGAATTTAAGCTTTATTAATTATTTTCTTAAAAATATAAAATTATATTTTATCAATTTCAAAACTTTTTCTCCAATAATAATTAACTTCGAAATAATAAATTTGTAATAGTTACATCAATTAAAAAAATAAAGATATTGTTTTCGTGAAGTACAAATACGATATTTTCCAAGGTGACAGTCTGTGCAAAGAACACACAATCTCTGAAATATCTTCAACAGGTCTGGGGTGTTAATAGCGTATGCATATAACATTGGCTGATTTGATGATCAACCAATCTGAGACCAAATATATGACAATGTCTAGATACATCGACAAAAGAAGACCACGGAATTTCACTTCGAAGCAATTGACAACTTTAAATACTTGGCTGTGTTGTTAAGCAATGAGAACAGCGCAGTTAATAGAGAACAGGGATCTATAGTTTGTAGCCAAATCCGTACGGTGGTCTCTTTACAAATTAGAGATTTACTTAGACAACTATAATATTTGTTTTAGCGGCACCAGTGCTAGCCAGCGATTACATTTAATAAACTTCTTTGATTGCTTTTAACTTTATCTAAATAATTTATAATGATCCGAGCTATTCTGTTTTCGAGGCTTTAGTTAAAGATTTTGTTTTCACGAGCATATCCAAAAGTCGATGTTCTGAAAACTGGCGCCCACGCATGTTGATGGCACTTTGGGTTATTTGGAACGTGCTTTCATTATCCAAAAAAATAAAAATTTTCAACTGCCTTACTTGGACTTCTTGAAAGTTTTCTTTATGCCATATAGACAATATTAATTGTCTTTAAGGGCTGCTACATTGGACAGCTGGGATTGAAACTCGAAAGTACCAAAAAGTGTTGGGCGATAAATAAGAAGAGCATTTAAAGCAAAGGTGGCAAAAATCACAAAAGGAAGGCGTGCATATCCAGCGCTTTTAACATTTTGCATTCAATTCGTGCAACGTCAGACATGGCCGGCTCCAACTCCAATGCCAGACGACAGACTGACAAGGCCCGTGAGCCGTAGACAGGCTGCCAAATCAAACCGAAAACAAAAAAAAAATACAACAAAAACCAAATCCAAAAACCAGAGAGTCAAGTTTGGGTGGCGGCAAAAGGGTACCCAGACTGGAATGGCGATTCAACTCGAATTAAATTGAATGAAATGTTGCAAAATCCTCTGAATGCAATGTACGACCATGGGCCAGCGTCGATTGCAGGCCATGCACAGAGTCCAGCCGGGAGATGAGCATAAAACGTGCATGGAGGGTTCTCGATTGGAGACGTCGGCCATGCACTGCAAAACGACAGACTGCGAATGTGATTACATTAAAATTTATGTGCATTTGTAACTTTGACTGTGACGGCGATGGCAATAGCGACGGCGACGGCGACGGCGACGACGACGACGGGCACAGCGCATGTATTGACCATGGAACAGACAGCACCCTAGTCAGAACGTGCAACATGTGGAGCAGTCAAAGTACCTCGACCAGACGTCGTCTGGCTGGCTAACTAACAGACTGACCAAAACCAAAGCAGCAAATGCATTTCCATTGACAGTATTGAAAGTTATGGACAGGATGTTGCATCTGTCTCGACGACAACGACAGCGGGACGCCCATTCAATGGCTCAATGGTAAGCGATCAGGAAAAGAATCTCTCAATATCCTGTCGCTATAAATCTTGCATTTTGTCTTTCACAATACCTTATCAACTGGTCGGCAATCGCTAAATGCTAATTATACACAAGCCGCCGCCGATCCAGTCTCCAAAAGGTGCCACTACCGCGCCAGTAGTCGTCGTCGTCACTGTGTACTCGAGCTACTGGGCTTGCCACAATTTTTGTATTTAATTTTTTTTTGTTGCACTGCTGCGGCAAAGCCAAGCTCATGCGTACATTGCAGATTATTATTTTAAAAGCTGCGCCCAAGGACGCCACTTAGGGGGAAACAAAAAACTGGTTAAGCTCCTCATTTAATTCATATTTTTGCGATTGTATTTTTATTTTTTTGTACCCTATAGTGAAACTTGGACATCATTTAGTTCGACAGCAGTTAAATACATTGCTGTAGTGGCTCTCATAATGGATCCCCAATTAGTATAAATAGGCTTTGTGGCAGTAACAACTATCTTATAGCAATAATTAAATGTGCGGAGAGCACAATGTGCAATTACACATTAAGTATGTGCTCAGCTGTACAGGAATTCCTGTTATGCTTTTAGTTTTCCTGAAAACTTGCAATCACATTGTGTAAATTATGTCTTTATGTCAGCAAAGTTTTTGTGTACTCCAAGAACATGGTATTTTAGGCCCATAACGTTATATTTGCCAAAGCATTTGTAAATATTTAGAACAAATAAAAATTATTTTATAACAATCAAAACAAACAGTAACAGATGCTAATCACTAAGTTCCAGGTCCGGAATGTATGGTGGTTACAAAGCAACATTCCAACCAAGTTCCCAGAGCTTTCGATGTGTGTGGCCTGTCGTTGTTGCGATGGAACAAAATTCTTGTTGCGTTGGCAAAAATTGGAAAATATAGCGTATTTTCTCTCCTTGCTGGTGTCCATCTTTGACGCACGCACGAACAAAACTGAATCAATCAATCACAAAACTGTCTAAAAAACTTTTTTAGTACAAATTATCATCTTTCTAACATTTCTTGCAACCCGATCAGACTAATAAAACGCGAGATACAGATGCCGCCATCATGAAAGGAGTGTTGTGGTAGCGTACTCTTCTCTAAAACTGAAACAATGGTTGCTTAATTTACCGCAGCTGCACTAGTGCCTAGCACTATCATAGCCATATCATCTCTATTCAATAAATCCCCCATCGTTCAGATTTGGCTTTAAGCTGTGGGTCCATTTTCTCCTTGTACAGCTAATAGCTATATCTCCGTGTTCCGCTTTTGGAGCCATGACAACTTTCCAGTTGAAATCCTATGTTTACTGTACGGTAAAATCACACATACGCCATGGTTGCACTTAGATTTGTAGGAAATAAATTAATAGCATTTTCTTAAAATTGGTAATCTGGCAGACGTCTATAACAGCACAACAATGATTTTCTGACGGATCATGTCCAAAAACGTCCCGAATCTTAAATAAAACTTTACAAGCACCGTAAAGTTGCCTTTTATTTTTTATTTGTTTTAAAGGCGCTCAAATTTCATGAGCAAAATAAGCAGTCACTCAGTTTGAATGCAATGCTCAAAATATTTTTTATAGAGGCCCAAATGTCTATGCAATATTAAATATCTTTTACCAAAAATATTACCCAGTGTTGTCCTAACCCCACAATATGACACAAAAACAAATTTTTATTTGTTAATTTCATCATATGGTGATTATAGAGAAACTTCAATGTTATCTCTGAGCCCTAATCGCTCAAGATCGATTTCTGCAAGCCCGTGATGTAATTTAGTGCCAGATGGCGCTCATTTTAGTACACAGATATGAGTTACAGTTGGCAAAGGATAATAACAGAATTTTTGCATAAAACGAAGCTTTTTGCAAATTACATTTACACTTAAGAGCACCAGTTTTCTGCAACACCTTCAATTAAAATAGTCTTTAAATTCTTTTTGAGTCCTTATAAGCTGCTTGTTCTTTGCATTTGACTTTGACTTTGGCCAATGTTTTGGTTTTTAGCTTTATTTTATTATTTTTTTTAATTTGTTGTTTCTTTTCAATATTTTCACTGAGCTTTTTTAATGTCTGGCAGTTTATTGTGGTTCCCAAATGGGCGTCTGACGTCCAAATGTTTGTATGTATTTGTTTGCTTTTGCAATTTTTACGTCGTGCATTCAATAAAATAAAAAAAAAAATAACCAACTTCAAACATTAAAAAAAAATGTCTAAACGTAAATCCGTAGACATTATGTGAAGGCTGAATACACTGCGTTGTAATTTAAATAAATATTTCCAAGAGAAATACAAATATAAATATTTTAATAAAATATTAAAAGGTACTCGTAAATTTTCTTCGAAATAGTTTGTTTAGAGCAGACGTATGAAGTTAAAAAAAGACTTGAAATCTAATAAAATGCTAAAAATTTAAAATGTCTAACACATTAAATTTCGCAACAATCGGACAATATTTACTTATCTTTCACATAAGTTTGCAGTGCGTATACGTAATTTTATATAGGAGGTTTGTATTCTCAGCAGCAGCCTTAATTCAACCAAAGGATTAGTAAATTATTTTAATTATGTCTTTCTATCTCTATTATTATTTCATAAATTGAATTTAAGAATATTTTTACAACAATAAATTTTGGGCGAGTATATATGAAAAAATGTAACAAAAGCATGTAAGATGGCATTTTGAAATTGGCATTTCTATATCCGATTTTCTTTATCATTCTGTGCACAAGTTGCTGACGATTTTTCTTCATATTCTTTTTTTAATTCAGATATAAAGATATAATATGAAATATCTTACAATACGTCACTTTTGGTACAGCATACGTCACTTTTGGTACAGCAGGATATTTTTAATCTGTACAACATCCTGATTTCTTTTTGGCTAATTAATTCTAAAGCATTATCTAATTTAAAAAATGCTTTGGAATAATTCTATACTACACATTTTGACCGAGAAAGAATTAAACTCGTTGGCAGAATTTGATAATGTCCACTTTCCGTTCGTTCTTTTACTGCTTGCTTCAAATACAAATAATTGACATTATTTTAAAAACACATGAAGATTGGAAAATTCACAATAACTGAATGGGACAAAACATCCTACCAAAACACAGGTCCAGCTAGACATATTTCGTCTTTAATTGTGAATAAAATGTATTTATAATTTGGTTATAAACTTTAACTTCCCAAAAGTTCTTGAATAGGACTTGTGCAAGTCTTTAAAATATCTAAAATATGAAGCATTTTTCAAACTTATCGACACACAAATTATAAATTAAAATATGTTTATAAATTACTTATAGATTTCAACTTACAGGTAGCTGTCATATGATGAAAAAACAAATTTTAAAAAGTTCTTGTTGCTATAAATATAAAGATATGCTGAAATCTCTTACTCGGAAAGACACTAGAAGCAGGCTGGAAATGCATGAATTATGATTCTTTTTTTTTTTTTTTTTTGCACAGACCTACTTTGTCAACAACATTCAAAAATTCAATACCTATGTTTCAGTATTTTTGATTTTTTTTCGCATACAAAGTTAGTTCAACTGATAAGAAAACATTTCAGAAAAGTTAGAGGTAAAACAAGGGAGCTCAAACACAACTATCATTATCATAGAAATGAATTGAAACACATTGAGTTCCAGTCAGGCACCATGTGTAGGTTGAAACGTATACGAAACATGTGTCGGTGGAAGGGTTGTCATTAAAGATGACAGCGCTTCTGCTGCAAACATATATTCCGTCTAATACCAAATGTTGCATTCCTAGCTGTTTGCAAACTGCTTATGGATTGATATATTTCGAGAATTTGTTATAAAATATAAACAAAGTTATTATTTGCGAAACATTAATCTCAGCCTGAACTTGCCTAGATTTGTATATTGACATTGTGTCTGCACACAAATCTCTAATATGCCTGACCCTTTTTAGGGTATTAAAAATAACCAACTTGAAACTTAAAAAAATATATAAATAAAAACAACAACAACAGAAACAGAAATTGTGCGCAGACAACAAGGAAAATGCAGACAGCAACAAAAACAAAAACAACAGAAACAGCAAACTGAGAGAGACGGGCGCAGTAGACGACGTTAACGGCGACGCAGCAGCAACATCAGCGTCACAAACAACCACCAAGAGCAGCGGCAGCAGCAGCAGTGTATGTTGTTGTAGGTCTGTTGCAGACGCAGCAAGGAATACTTTTCAAGGTCACGCATAGAATTTCGGTATTTTGTTTCATGCGTCTACTGCACACACACACACACAAACTGACGCAACTGCGGCTATCCCTTTTGCTCTGTGCTTTGCCAAAAAGCTCTTCATTTTTTCTTGCTGCATTTTGGCTGGCTTCGTCTGTCGCTGACGACGACGACGACGGCGACGGACGCTCTCATAAGCTGTACGCTTGAATGGCTCAAGTTCGACTAAGTCTGGCTGCAACGAAGCGTCGACGACGACAACGACATGAGCTTGCATGATTGAGTGTGTTGGTGTGTGTGTGTGTTTGTTGGTGTGTGCAAGGGACAGCTAGCCAGACCGCCGTCTCAGTCGCAGGCATTTGAATCACTTTGACGCGTCTCTGTCTGCGTCTGACATTGAGCCACTTTGCGTTGGCGACGCGTCGTCCAATCGTCGCCGCCAGTCTGAGACGCTTTCATAAGTGTGAGCGCAGGCCAGTGTAAGTGAGCGGCGAAGAGTGGTGCCTGCTGAAAGAGTGAGCTATGCTATGTTTACACTAAAACAGTGGATTGCTCTGGCAGAAATTAGTATATATTAATTTGTATTAAAAATGCATATTAAAATGTTGATCATACTTTACTTACTTCATACTTATCATTAATCCCATCATAATTATAAAGTCTGAAGCTCAAAAAAGTTATCATAAAGGTGTTATGCGCTTCGTTTATTCTTGCCAAAATATGGCAAACTGCAAAAAAAATGCTGGAAATAATTTACTTATTTAATTGTTTAGAAATCAACGCAGATTTTTGTATCTTTAATGAAAATAACAGTCAGGCATTTTTATGTTTATCTTATCTTCTTACCATCTTATGTCACATAAACTCTTTTTTTAAATAAAATTTTCGTTGCATTCATTTATATCCTTCCATTTGACAGTGTGAACGCAGCATTAAGAGCAACTAAAGGCGAGTGAGTGACTGAGCTGGACAACAGCAGCAAATTGTTTTAATGGCGCATTTTCGTTGATTTTTTGGCACTTGTTGTTTTTGTTTTATTATAGCTACTTGTTGTAGTTGTTGTTGTTGTTATTGTCCTTGAAGTTGCTCATGTTGCCAGATTGGCAGACAGTGCGTGTGTCTGTGTGTGTATGTGTAGGTTTGTTGGTGAGCGCCGCCAACTGACTTACGGACTTGTCGTCCCCGACATCTTGCTTATCTTTATTTCATTTAATGAGATACTTGTGTATCCTTTGCCAGGTACAAGTGTCCTTGTCTTAAGCTTGCTTTTCTACAACTTGTTTCTGACATTGTCATTTTGTGTGGCCATGATTCCCATTTTTTTCTTGCTATCATTTGGTTTTTTGGTACTCTTGTATGGATTTTTTTTTCCAGAACGTCCTGTGCTATCGTTTTTGACAGCATACTTAATAGGATAATAAGCAAATAGGCTTACTTGTGCAAAAGTCCCTCTTGATGCCATGTTGACAAAATCACTCTCAACTGCTGCTTGGACAGATTTAATTCTCTACTAGAGTTCATTAAAATTTTATAAAATAATCCCATAAGGTCAGTTACGTTTTCACAAAAAAAAAAAAAATTTATAAGTCGGTTTTCAGGGAACATACGTGTTAGCCGCAAAAAAAGTTAAATGTTTCAGTGAAAGCGTAAAAACTATTATAAAACTCTACATCTGCTCAAAATATTTAGCCAAACGAACAAAACTTTAGAAAAGCACGAAATTGAAGCACTAATAAATACCAAACTAAGTTGTATACAAGTAAAGAGCCATATACGTATGCATCTCAATCTTCAGATTTTTTTTTAATAATCTAAATTAAATAAATTATGTTATAAAATTAAATAATAAACGCAAGATTTTTTGGGTACAATATTAAATAGAACTTTGTCAGCTTAGAAATATATGCAATAAACTTTAAAGTAGAAAATTGTATTTGATATTTAAGAATTTTTTTTACTTTCTTGCTTTTAGTGCCATAAAATATGCGCATTTATTTGAAAATATAAAATAAACTTGCTGCGTCTTAAAAATAGTGCATCGAGTCTAAAAGTTGTAGCTTAAACTTAAGTCTTTTTCCGGTAAATTCCGAATTAGTTTTGTATGCTGTAAAATAAACGCATTTATTTTATACGAATAAAAAAAATTTGTTGTGCCATAAAAAATAGAACATTAAATCTGAAAGTGTGCTTTACCTCTTACGCACAGGTTAGAAATGGTGTTCTAAAGATTTTTAGCAGTAGATGTGGCGTATACGTAATATTATAATAGCAATATTGCTCATTATTCATTAGGAAACTTTAAAATTGATCTTTACCCCTTTAAAGTCAAATATTACCTGTATATCCTATATTTGCTGTACTACAAGTTGGGTGCATACTTTTGTGATCCACTGTATACACTATGTATGTTACCTACTTTTTTTTGCTACCTTTCTACGAAGAGTAATTGTCTTATAGCATAAACTCCAGGCTGTTTTATTTATATGAACAACATTGTCTGGCCCTTTGCTTGGCTCTACCAGCGATCTGGTAAAGCTTTATAGACATGTCCACACAAGACAGCGTCTTATGCTGCCAGAAGACGACCACAGGAACGACAACTGCAACTGCAACTGCAACAACAATGGCGCCGTTAGCTCTGGCATCTCGTTTGTGTTCTCTTCTGGCTTATCGTAATTTAATGCACAGACGACGGGACGCAGAACGATTAAACAATGACAAAAACAAAGCTGCTTGCGCACACCCTCACAGATACACGCACACACTCACGCACGACTACACACACATGCATACAAACAATCGCAGTCAGACAGAGACAAGGCGGCAGACCCTTGACCAATTGTTGGTTGCAGTTTTTCTGTTTTTTACTTCATTCTTTCTGCTTTTTCTTTTATTTATTTTCGTTTTTTTTTTTGTCTGCTTGTACAACGAGATTGTCTCGTCAAAAATGGATAGGCTGTTTGGCGCTGCCCCCTTTGGGGTCGGAGAGCATAGCATGCAGCAAAAAGTGCAGCAAAGATAACAATGAAAAAGAGTACGATGCAGCGAACCAAAGATGACAAGAAGAGCATGCGCACAGGACACTCCAGAGAGTTATTTGTTGCTTTTGAAAGTCGTCGAAGAATTTTAAGAGCATCTGCAAATTTTACTATAATTGACTCAGGAAATGCTTTTAATTCATTTAATGTTTATAATTAGATTCTAAAAAAACTTATTAACAAAAAATAGAAGGCATATTAAGGAAAAATTGTATGAATATTTAACTTTTGCGGCATTTCCATTATAAAAATTCGAAAATTTTAATATTTTTTCTTAATATTATAATAAGCTTTTTTAAAATGATTGCTTTTTATAATAAAATTGTTTGGTCGTTTGCTTGCTAAATGTTATATGACAGACATATTCAGTATGGTCATTAAGTCAAAAAAAACTTCTTAAATATTTTAATAGTAAATTACCGAAATTTTATATTTTCGTACATGAAAATTGTGATATTTTTTAGGCATTTTAATATTGTAGTGCCCCTATATTTTGTATTATATATTATCTGTACATTCAAGTTTATATTATGTTCTTATTTATATTTTTCCAAAGTTCCTAAATGAAACACATGGCCTCAAAAGTTTTGTTTTCATTATAAAAATATAGTTTATTTCGAATACTTGAGCAGTTGTACAGGAGTCATTAATTTCTTTGAATGGCCGCTTAATGTAAGTTAAGCAAGAACCCCTTTAGCTTTATTTAAAATGTAATGGAATTAGAATTATATAAAGGTTTTGCAATGATTTTATATAAGTATTTAAGCAAATTCTGTTGATATTTTACGCTTAAGTAGACTAGGTTGGAGTTTTATTCCGGGTATTTGCTTTTTCGTGCTGTTGAAGTCGCAGTGTATGCTTACAACTGCTGCTCATTAATGAAGATCGTAGATTACCCATTTTCTTAAAATTTTATATATATATATATATATATTTTATATATATTTATATAGCACAAGGGATAATATTGAAGTTTGGAAAGCTGGTCATCGTATAAACGCCTCGCTTTGGTTGATAAGACCTTTACAAGCGTTTCATCTTGTGCTTAAAATGTTGATTCGCCTATTCAACAGCCGCGCGTCTGGTACCAACAGACCTGTACTTGGACGGGACGTCAGGGAAACCTGGTCAAACTGACTGTAATTATGGCCATGTTAAATATGGCGATGGCGACAGCATGTTCGAGGCTGTGGACTAAGGCTGAGGTCTGCGAATTCGAGTGCATTGTATGGCGCGTAAAAATGCAAGTGGATTTTGGTTAAAATTGTGCACGTTCGAAGGATGTTGAAGATGACGGCGCCGTCGACGACTACGACGATGATGTCTTGCCGTCTACTACTTGAGTCTCAAGTTGATTGATGTGGTCGGTTTTGTGAAGGGGGGGTGCAATAGCAACAACAACAACCACATACAGTAGGGACCGGCCATATGGTCCACATGTTCGTAGTTGCTGCAGTTAGTCTGTACGTCTGTCAGTCAGTCATTCCGTGCATCATTGCAGCCAGTCATTGCATGATTAAATCACTTTTCAGCCACTGACAGTTAATCAAGGCGCAAAACTTTCAAGGTGCACGATGGGGTGTAAGCTCGTCGTTGCATGCCTCTTTTTATTTTGCTTTACTTTTTATTTGCTTTGCCATCTCACTTGCCCTTAGTGGTTGTTGTTGTTGTTGCTGCTGGTGTTGTGTTTTTTATGCGCATATCTTTCTGATGGTTGCCCTGGCAACAAGAGGCAATGTTGTTGTCGCCGTTGCTGACGCCGCCGTCATGCAACTTCCGCCTGCTCCAATTGTTTGTGCATACAAAGACGCGTCGCGTTGCGTTGCGTTGTGTTGTCGTCTCCCATCTCCTTGCCACACAACACGTCTGGCCTTAGCTCAACTCATATCGCTACGTTCACTATAATCCAAACAAACATATTGTTTTGTCTGGCTATGCAACGCGGTTGCATGCAACTCTCTCTCTCTCTCTCTCTCTTTCTGTTTCTCTGTTGCTGCGTCTCTGTGCGTCGCCTGTTGGCGTAACTGCCACTGCCAGATCCAGAGCCCAAGCCACAGTCACTGCCATCATCAACATCACCATCATCATCCATTGCTGCCGCTGCAACAAAGCGTCTGAAGTGCAGCAGTGGCAGCCACAACAACAACTACAACAACAAAATCCCGAACGCAGCATGCAATTTTTTTTTCTTGTTTGTTTTTGTACAGTGTACAGTTTGGTGGGGAGAGAGCGATATTTTTTGTGCCGAAGCAAACTTTGCCAAGCTCTTCAATTGGAATTTTTTTGTTGAAACTTTTTTTTGTCAAAACTTTTTTGAAACACCTTAATAATTGTTAAAGGTTGTATTAAAATAAATGATATAGAGTGTTACAATTTATATCTTACACTGGGTATTTCTATAAAAAATGTTAGCACCCTAAAGAGTCATTCTAAATAATTTTTAAGGCAATCACGCTATTGCGGATTTTGGTAATTTTATAATTAAAACAATAAATGGCACACCCTATATATATATATATATATATATATTACTTAAGGGCTCAACGAGAGCCTGGCATCTGATTATAAAAAACAACACAATATAATAAAAGTGTCTAAGATAAAAAAAAGAATGATTCGAATATTTTTAAAATCAAATTCCTCATCATTATTATACAAAACCTGTGAACCCCGGAACATTTAATTACAAGTATTCTTATGCAATAAAGATCTTGTTTTTATTCTTTTGTATCGTTTTAGCGTGTTGATCGCTAGATTCTTTCATAACAAGCTTCGGATTAATCCCGATCTGACAAAGAAAAACTCGCAGTGACACGCCATACTAATGTATATCTACTCGTTATGAGATAATTAAACAGGACTAACGATGTCTTCCATAACAGAAAATTTGTATCTCTGAATACAAATCGGAAGCTTTGAGCTAAAAGTCACTTTGTGGTGACCTTCTCTGATAGAAATGGTACACACACGGTTACAAAACTGAACCCAGTACCGGATTGCAATAAACACCCGCATTTTATGTAATGGAGGACTTTGCTCAGTATCCTACTTAACATTTTTTACATGACTAACCGTGAAGGTAAATGCTTAAAAAGCTCCAACTCCTGATCTCTCTAATAGAACCACTCTGGCATTCTAGAAATTCAGGAGTGAAATACAATACAATAACTAATGAGCTACCACAGCTGGGTTTCTCTTCACCTTCCACCTATTCCAGAAAATTTTACTTACCAAAATTACGATAAGCTGCAAAGTTAATCGTACCTTCGAACAGTAAAAAATTTGAGGCCTTAGCACAACAGCAATAATGTTTTGTCTATAATGTTACTTATCTGGGTAGCATAGTTAATTATCAATTCCACACAATGGATCTCTCAGATGCTAAAAAGTGCAGGTACCATTGCTCAGATGACTAAAGTGATACCACAACAGACGTCTGTATCATCTGGCGCAGCACGTATTGTGCCTCGCATTAGCTAATTACTTCACAACGTTTTCAATTCCATGTTGCACAGTGTGAACACAAAGATCCCTGCTGCAGCAACGTGTGCAATATTAGCTTTGTGGCAATAAGAACAATGCCACAATATTATCAACACTGCGCTGACGTAGTCATTGCCAGCGGCAAATATTGCAGCATGAGTTGCTGAGCAAAACACGTTACCCTTTCACAGAGTAGATGCAGTGCCGAAGCAGGACACGAGTTGTAAGCACCAAAAGAGACAGCCATAAATTGAGTGTTCCCGGTAGTACATTTTTGGACTTTTCACTTGCAGGGTTGAGCTTGGCTGGGCAGCTGATTGACGAACTTACTGGTGAAAGGTCCAAGTCATTACAGATTGCAGCAATGTCCAGCCGAGTGGCATTAACACAGTGGTAGCCCTCTTTTTCATTGTCACTCTTGTGGCATTCAAGGTATCCAGTTAAGCCAGCACATCAATTTATAAGCTTCATGGTAGTGTGCAATGGCAAGCAACACTCAATGGCCTCAAATTTGGCGCTCCACAAGTCACAATTCAGTTCCGTGAAGTTGAGTTTAGTTGAATTCCTTTGCTATGTCATTCATTGTCAAAACTTTTGTACACTGAGAAAAATTAAGGCGACTACTGCAATGACCTAATGTTTATATTGTGAAATTGTTTCTCAGCAGCTTCTCCAATTTTCAACTTCAGACATATGTAATCTCATATTTCCAAAATATCTTTAACATTTCATTCGGTTAATTTTCAAAAATTGAAAAACTTGAAAGATTAAGCCAAAAAGTGATCAATTAATTCTTGAAAGTATGGTGCATGCGAAAGTTCTTATCCATCCCTGCTAGTTGTTTGCTTTTTATTCAATATCACAGTTTTAACAACTTTGCAAAGATAAATCAATTTTTTCCTAGTGTATTCTTTATACACTGTCTCAAGCTGTAGACTAAAGCTGACTTTGGGCTGCCCTTTTGTCTGTGTGTGCATATAATATTTGTATGCGACTGTGTGTAGACTGTCTGCTGCTTTTTCTTCAACTGCTTGCAACACCTCCCACCAACCCCCTCGTCGTCTTCTTCATTCCTCATTCAACATTGCAACAAAAGCACTTTTATGTCTGTCTAGTAGAGAAAAAGTGGACGGAGTCAGCCCGTCGAACTGGCAAGCTGGCAAACTGGCGGCTAGAGCCAGCTCCATTTTGAAGTTGTCTACGCGACAATGTCGGCGGCAGTCTCAGACACCGGCGACTCAGCAGCAGCTACAGCAACAACAGCAACAAAAACATTTGGCACTGCGGCCTTTTAGTTTAAGTCATCGTCATAGTCGTCTGTCTGATCTGGTCTGGTCTGGTCTGTTCTGTTGAACGCAGCTTAAGTAGGTTGGTTGCTTGCTTGGCCTGACTTGGCTTGCTGGCTTGGCTGACTGACTGGCTTGTCCTCCATATCAACTGCTGCCAAGTGTTGCCACACCGCCCACCCTTATGCAGCAGACGCCTGCCACATCTCCGTCTGCTTTGTTATTCATATTATCCAGCAAATATTTGTCGCTGTCATACGAAAAATGTCTACCCCAAAAAAATTATATACCTATACATATATTTATATGTATAAAGCAATGAAGGGTTGATTCTTGCGCCCGACTTCCTTTCATTTTAGTCCACACTAATGGCCGCAATTGTGGCTGCTGTGTTGTCTGTGCCTCTCTATAAGGTTGTTCGTACGTATGTTTTTTTGTAAAGCCCCGACCCAAATTGTCTGCAACAATTGAAAGAGATTCATAATGTCATATACTTTGTGCACTGATTTTTGTCTTGACCCCTTCTCGTGCTACCTAAATGCAACTCACTTGTTTGTAACTACCGAATACACTAAAAAAAATAATCATAGTTTTTACTCAGTTGCAGAATGTAAAAATAACTCTTATTTTGTTTCATTGTAACCTAGAAGATGTATAATGCTGATGCAATTAAGTTAAGCGTATTCGCCTTCTGTTAGCGTAACACTCCATTTCGGAAATGGAGTGCATTCAAAACTCTCCCTTACGAAAGCAAATCGAAACAAAAATGTAGCTTCTTTGAGAAATTAGCATAAGTTTGAATCACAAAACCTTTAACTATGAAAACGCACCCATTATTTGTGTACAATCGCATAATAGTAAGATTAGGATTGCATAGAAGCACTTTTGACGAAAACAAAAACAAAAATCTCGTATAGTATTGTAATAAAATGGTATTCAAAATCTTGCACGTCTTCGCTTTTAAATCAAAAACTTCCAGCTGAAACTTGAGAAACAGAGAGGCAATTAATTTACTAATTTTCTCTCGATGATCTAATATATGCGTGATATACCAATTGTCACAAAAAAAAAAATATATATATATATATATATATATATATATATAGATCGGATTTCGTATTCTTCATACTCATGAAAACGAGATATATTTTCTACAATAAAGCTTATTTTAACTTTTTAAAATAGTTTTTTAAAAATATAAAATTTTTTCGTAATAAGTGCCTCCTTTTTCTGTTTAACCAAGCAACACCACCTCTCAGCTAAACGGAAGTCAGGTTAAGTACGCGGTGTAAGTATTTAAAGGCGGAGAATGGATATATCGTTATTAATAGCTGTTCAAAGAAAACAGGACCACACACTTTATAGCCGAATACGAACAGCGGTGACTTTAATCAATATAGAGACTCTCCTAGGTAAATAGGATTTCTTTATTTGCTAGCTACGCCAGTGCTAGACAAATGCACTAGTGCTGCAGCGTAAAAAATTCTTTTTTTTTGTTATCTACAACTAAGCAATTAACTTTTTTAGGTGCAGCTGCCTTGACTTTCCCCTCCAGCTTACTTCTCTTAGAATGCTTGACCGAAAGCACATTTTCAATAATTTTCTCTATTTTTTCTATAGAAACTATTTGAAAAAGTAGTCACTTAGCAATTTTTTCAAGTGTAGCTGCAGGTCTTAACTAAGGGTTTCCCCCACCTGCCGACTTAACTTACCAGTCTAGTACCACTTTATTACAAAGAAAATATTTTTACCAATTAAGCTCAAAAATTCTTCACGTGTAGCTGCATCTCTTTGCATTGCAGTTTCTTACTGTCTGCCTTACCAACTGATAATATCTTAATAGATTCTTTTGCTTCAGCTTCATTTGAATTTGAATTCAAGACAGGCTGGCACACAAGGTCTGACATTGAGGTTAGGCTGCCATAGAATTTGTCAGTCAGTCAGTTGTGTCAGGGAGTAAGTTATGCAGTCAGACCATTCAGTCATTCAGTCAGCGTCTTTGTCGTCATGTCAAACAAAAGGGTAAGAGTTTGGGTACGTGTACACGGGTTCAGATTCCTTTTGCTACAACTTGATACCTCTACCGAGTGTGCGTGTGTCTGCAATTTGTATAATGAGCATAAAGTCTATTCTGGACTTACTATACGGGCATACGGCATATAATAGTATCTTACACGACTTTGACTTTCAGCACCTTATTGTAATTGCATGCGTCTGTCTGTGTGTCGCATTTTTTTTGTCCTTTGATTTAGTTTCTTAGCTTGGCTTTTTGGCGGTTTATTTTAAACTCTTCCTTTGATTCATTAGAGAGTGCAAATGTCAGCAAGCGTGTTTCAAATTGAGGTTATATTGAATGCTGGATTCTTTTTTGTTTTTCTTCCAATTTTGCAGTTTTTATCAGAGACTTGCCATCAGCTGCAGCATGAGTCACTCAATTGTTACTACCGCTGAGAGTGACGAGCTTCCATCAATTACGAAGGCAGACTAGAGCCAGACAACTATGGGAATGGTAATAATAGAGTAAGAAAAAAGTGTAGAGAGAGTAGGAGTAACATCATTTAGTTGAAGTCGTCTACCGAGACGAACAATTTGCAGACAGAAATTGTTTTATTTTACACTGATTTCACAGTAGGAGATGGTTAATGTTTGAGCTGCCTTGTGGACTGCATAGAATTGTATTTTTATCTATATGAAGGGTATATTTAAGGCATTATGCTGAAAATAACGCTGTTTATTATAAGCTTTTGGAATAAGAAACATTTCTGTCATTAGGAAAATTGTTAAAAAAATTGCTTCCCCGTTGATTTTTTTGATTCGTTATATTACTACTGCTTGCCGTAAGATGGCGCCAACATGTCCATAAGATGGCGCCAGTTTTGTTGCAGTATGGAAAAACTATCGTTACCTCTTTACCAAGGCTTAAAGCAAAAAGGGACTTCAAATAATTGTAGCAATCTGAATTTTGTATACTTTTTGAGAGTGAAAACATTCATATCAAAAACTTGTGTCTTTGATACCCTCAACAAGACGCTTTCTTATTTCCAGCGCTTACGCCAGATGGAGTAGGTGTATCCAGAAAACAAAAGCTATTTTATTTTGTTTTATTTAAATAAGAAATGCAATTTTACATTTTTTTCGTTTTTACCAATAGTGAAGTCTTGATCATTAAAATAAAAAAAAAGATTATAGGAATAGGAAAAGTAAAAAAAACTTATCGAGAAATCAGTATAGATTTTCGGGCAAATAGTATCTTTTTGCAAGTAAAGCCATTGCTAAGCAAATGAACAAGTGCTTTTGCAGGATATTCCGTTATATGCATAAACCTCTTTTCGGGCACATGGACTCAAACGCACTTCATAATAAAGTTACTCTTATTTTATTTACTTTACTCTTTTTATATCTTTTTTCTTCCATCCAGAGTATCTCTGATTATTCAATCTTAAGCTCTACCATTAACTTTTTATACTTTGCACTATATTTTCCTAGACCCATGATGCGCTATGAATCCCCTACTTGGACAACAGTGATTAATTGGTTGAATAAATTCCAATTATGGTAAAACTTTCCTGAGAATGAAAAAAAAATCCTTAAAAGGTCTTCTCATTATTTTTTCATCTACGATCGACAACTCTGCATTTTAGAGCATATATTATAGTGTATGTCACAGTCAATATGAACGTAATTGAATTTTTTGTTATTCTCTTACTGCATTATGTTGCTCGAGTTTTCATTTTAAGCTTGCAACATGGTGAAGTTGGAACCACGTCTGACTAATGGCAACAATTGTTTCTTAATTTCGCTGCCAACTAAACTGACAGACAATTGGTCAGGGGCCCGGGGTTTCTACGTTGAAACTGCAGCACCTGACTGTAGTGTTAATCAGCAAACTTTTGAAAGAATTTCCGCATATTCGTACAAGAGGCGTCGTCTGTAAGCCAAACAAAAGATATGTAATAAGCAAATGCTAGGATATACAAGGGGTACTCACTTTTAGGGGTCTGCAGTGTCAGGTTCATAAAAAAAATAGTATTTGATAAGAACATTATTACCTATGTATGTTAGGGGTGTTATGATAAGGTATAGATGCTAATTAAGAACATAAGATACAACATTTTTTATACTAAAACTTCAGATACCTCAACTATGTGTTTGGGGTTAATCATTGTTGAGGGACTTACTATACCTAACGTAGATAAATGTTTCCAGATTTAAACGAAAATAAGACACAACAACTTTTACTAAACCAGAGGAAAGACTTATGCTATAACACTCAAATCCTCACCAAGGTATATTACGTGGATTTCCATCACGTTGTCGCATGTATAAACTTTATGTGCCGCCTTTTGACACCTCAAATTGTTTGGTGAGGCAACTATAACGGTATTAACGTTGCACTTCGAAACCGAATATACACTCGCTCCCCACGTCTCCCTTGCTGCGTTTGCCCCCCTCAGTCTGTCTGCTGCACTGTCATCACTTCAGTCAACGGCAGCTTGGTTGCACATAAAATGGCATTATAATGTGCCAAAGGCGTCACATTCAGTCAGGCAAATGACCGCTGACCATTGCAATTGTTGTTTTTGTTACTGTTGACAGACATAAAAACACTGCGAAAAAAATGTCTAAAAATTCATTTAAGCTTTTGGTGTCAACACAAAATTGATATTATGTAATTATTTATATAAATAAATTATAAATCCGTCATATCAAAAGCTCAGTACGTAGTAGCACTAAAAGCTTCAAGAAAACAGAAAAATGTTTGCAGGTTTTGAAAGACTTAAGGCATTCATTGTTACCACTTTTTTTATATAAAAATCAAATGAAGGAAGGTACATTCTGTCTCTGCTAAAAATATTTTGTGGTTTTTGTATATTTTAAATCTGTTAAAGTTCTACCCAATACATATTTTTTTGAATCCATTCCACGAACTGCCTACAAGTTAAATTGCAGTTGAAATGCAATATATATTTTTTTTAATTATCAAAAAATTCATTACTTCAACCTAGCGATTTACTCAACTGTTCTTCAACGCTATGTATTATTAGCCTTGACAATTGCAATGTTTATAAGCCAACACAACCTTTTATGTTTGTTACAAAAAATGTTTAATTTCTCAATCCATTTAGAGTGCATTTCTATATAATTGGGTTAAAATATATCTTATTTAGGGCGCCAAGTATGTACTTTAACCTGTCGCTTTAATGGCTGCGTTTTAAAAAAAATATTTCCCAGATTTATAAGGTTTGGTAGGTTAATGGATCAAGAAAAAATTCTTATCAGAAGTTATTTATGCAACTGACAATGTAACTAGCTTACACATTAGTATAATTGTTAACTTTTCTTTTTTTTATCTGCTATTGAGCATAATTTTTCAAATATCGAAATAATATTAAAACTAACTAAAAAATTGTTTTTGTAACATTATTTTTCTCTCAGTGTACAGACATCAGCTACGCTCATGTAGTCATTTGGTCATTTTGTCAGTCAGTTCATTCAAGCATTAGTTTTATGCTCATGCGCTGATTGATGACTGTTTTGTTGTTGTTGCAATTGTTGCATTTGGCATTTGGTTTTGGCCATTGTTTGTTGTTTGTTGTTGCCAGCTCATTGACTGCTATTGTGTGTTGGTCGGTTGGTCTGCTTTCAGTCTTTTCAGTGATTTAATGAGCCGCATTGAACATTGCAAATTCATTAGCTGTCGCGTCACTTTGATGCACTGCATCTTAACATGGCTTAACTTTGCATCTGACTGAATTACCTGTTGCTAACACAGATACACACACACACACACACACACACACACAGAACCCAAAACACAGACACATTGATTGATGAGCCGAAAGTATGCGAAATTTTCTTTTGTTCATCCAATAAGTTCATTTAAGCAACCATTGTTCTGCTTGCAAAAAATAATAGCCAAAAAGTAAAATATTTTTACGTTTTTAGAAATGTATTTTTCGTTAATAATAAGTCATTGTGAAGAATCTGATATACGTTGTGGGCATAGCAGAATTTATGTGGTAATTTCTTGATTTTAAAGAAAAGCCATCTCAACAGAAATTTGAGAGATTTTCATTTTCGCTTTTACGTATGAAATACACAGGATCACAATGGATTCTAAAGGTGGAATTTTTCATTGCTCTGCAGTTTGAGTTTTTAAGTAGTTTACTTTGGAAAATTTGTGGTTGCTCTAAGCTCAGTTTCATGTACTAGTTGATTATTTCAAGCGAAGATTAAGCTTCCTCCACTTAGTCTTTGCGCCTATGTGAAGGTCGTTGCCTTCGCCTTTCTTTGTCGACTTTCACAGCGAACATTGTCTTTGCTGGAGATTCTTCATCTTTTTGCACGACATAGCTATATATGGCATATATTTCGTAGTAAAGCTCCTACAGTTCATGGCTTATTCGAATTCGATAGTTCTTCTTCCGAAAGAGGATGCAGATTGTGCGAATTTTTCCATCACACACACTAACGAGACTGCATCCGTTCGCAAAACAACCCATGCATATACAGGAGAAGCGTCTCGTAGAGCCTAAGTTTTGTCAGTTGAGAAAGGTATCTTATACAGCATTATACATCATTTGTCGTTAGTATCAATGCGTCCAAGTAAGAGGTTATTAAGAAATAACTCGTCTTGGTATGTCCTACAATCATATAACGAAGACAATTTTATAAGCCTCTCTACAAGAATCGAACGGCAGTCGGATGCTAGAATCCCAATTTAAGTTACGAAGAGCAAAAAATTCAAAATTGCTTTTGTACAGACTCAAATAATTTCTGATAATGGTGGTATTGAGGAATCACAAAGCTGGACCAATATTCTGGAAATAAACGAACGAGCAGCAGATTTGTTTGTTTAAGTCATTAAATTCTTTGGACCACCTCTCTAAATTTAATTTCAATATTTTATTTATGTAATTATTGTATTGAGACTTCTGATCAAACAAAGCGCCAAGAACGGATACACTGGGGATGCGTTACAAGGTTCATGCTACATTACGATTCAAGAGAGAGTTGGTTGCTCTTGCACCGTAGTTGCACGCTTTTAAACTCAAGTTGAAGCATTATGTTTTTTATAGAATCGCTGTAGGTGCGACCTATGAGTTTAATATCAGCTGCATACATAAGAATGCAAGAGAAGGAGATACTCGAGAAATATTATTAAAAAATATGTTAAAAAGTATCTTGTGGCGACCGTGACGTGACTTTAATTGCTGAAGATACACAGAAATTGAAAATTAAAAAAAAAAATATGTTTACATAAGACCTCGAAAAATCGCGGAACCCAAAATACTGTAATACGGCTACTGATTTCTGTTACAATTGAAATTGAAAGAAAGCCTTTTGGCATTCAGTCAGTATGCCAATGAAAGAAAAACAAAAAGCTGACTGACTACTAGACTTGACTAGACTCATTGTCTGGCCTGTTCAAGGCATATATGTATGTATCTATGTATGTATTATTGCCACAGTATGCGTGTGTGTGTGTGTGTGTGTGTGATTGTATGCGTGTGTGCATCAACGCCATTTGCATTTGTCTTGTATTTCGTTTCTTTCATTTTCGGTGTCACCGAACAAAAAAGAAAAATTCTTTAAAAATACAACAACAAAATGTGATGGCAATTTGTGTTATGTTTGTTGTTGTTATTGTTGTTTTGCAGAGCTGCCAAGTACCTAAAAATAACAACAAATTGCAACAACTAGAACAACAACAACAAGCAGAAGAAAAGAGTATAAGCAGAACAACAACAGCGCAAAGGAGACAAACGAAAAGCGTAAAAGCAATAAGCGAATGGCAAATAATAAGCACAAGTTGTCTGCATCTTTTGTTGTCTCGCTTCAGTCTGCTTATCAGACATCAACAACAACAACAGCAGCAACAACGAGAACAACAAAAACAACTAATGACTAACACCAAAATGTCAATAATGTCTCTTTTTTTTACATATATTTATGTACTAGTACTTTATTTTGTAAACGGGCAATTCTTTTCGAAATCGTTCGAAGCATTAAAAACGACATTGATAACATAATTTTTTGGTTTTTATAATATATTCTTTTTTAAATAAAATGTTAATGGGCCAATAATATTCACGAAGTTGGCTTAACTTTTTTCAATTCCTAAACCCGACAAATGTCTCGACTCTCCAGGACTTAATCATCCAGTTAGCCTTTTGTGTGGATTTTTAATTATTTTTGTGCCAATTTTAAAATCAGAACTTTTTGTCTAAAATATTAATGAAGTGAATTTTTAAAACTAATTATGCTTCGGTCCTACACACATTTTTAGTCCTCGAAATTGGCTGATGCTTCTAAAATAGTATTAAAATTCTTGCAGTAGTTATGTCAACCCAGATTTTTTATAATTACTTTCTGACTAGATGTTTTCCACGAATTCGAAAGTTAGCTTAAAATTAGGAGCATACTTCCAAAAGTAAGACTTATAACGTACAACCATGTTCTTTCTTCTCCCATACATTTACTCTAACTGCAGCTGTATCCGTACACTCAAAAATTAAAATATCACATAACGCAAAACTTCCATAGACATTATAACTTAAGATATACATTCCGTTTGACACAGGAAATTATTTTTGGTTCGATATACATGATGCCAAGTCAAGTCGCAAGAGTGTAACCGTAGGCGTTGATCACTGCATTTTTCTTTTAATGATATAAAATTTGTACTCACTATATTACAAAGAATAGTTTTTGAAACACCCTGATGCCACTGCCTTATACTGCATTAGAAATAAGTATAGCATTGTCCGAAGGAACCTTACTGAAGCAGCTACATTAACCCTTAGCAGAAATTTTTAAAGGTAAATTATTGAAATTAATATTGAAATTGAAAACAAAAGAAAATTAAGATATCTTAAGTAACGCATGTAAATGATATATTTTCTTATATTTTTCCCATTTTTCCCTGTTAAACTTTAAACTTATTGATGTAATTCGATTTTCATTACCGCTCTTGATAGGTCCTATTCAATAAAATAGGAGTTTTTAATGGAAAGTTATACTTACCACAATACTTATAATCTACAAAAAGGGCAAATTTTCTTAAAGATTCACCCATGCATAGTGCTTAAAATAAATAACATACGACTTAATTTCATTGCGTGAATTTAATGCTGCCAAATGCGACAAAAGCAGCTGCAAGTAAACACTTCTGCACTCAGACACAGATACACACAGACAATGACACAATTTCTGTGCGTATGCGTGTGAGTGTAGTAAATAGATAATTTAAATCGGAATATTAAAAAGTAAGTGCATTGTGCTCTCAATTTCAGAAAGTTCTTAACGTTGGACAATCCCTTAAACAATATTTCACAAAATGTACGAAGTCGCCCAATTTTTATTCTATATTCTAGCGATAAATTTTGACAATCTATAAACATATTATTTAGAATATTTTTAAAACTTAAATTTAATTACTTTGAAGAAATTAATAATTAATCATTTATAAAACAAAATGTATTATAAATAATCGATTTTCCACTAAGGATCACTCTGATCTATGTGAGGACCCCTCCTCTGGGTGCCTGCCGCAATTGATTTAAATTTAAATAAATTGAAACATTTTTAATAAAATATTTCAAAAATTTGAATATAAATAAATAATAAAAAAAAAACATATAGCACGTGGTGTACGGCTAGAAACTCGGACCAAGTTAATCTCTGGCTAGCGTTTGTACGCCCCTCAAAGAGGATAATTCAGATGCAGCCAACCTATTGTGCGAAAGCACAACATTAACGTCTTAACGGTGTTCCAAATGAGCGATTGTTTGCCGAGTCTGGAGACCATCACTTTGGTAAAACTAAGTCTATAGCAACACAGTTCCATACACAAGTGTCCAAAACCCCAAATATGTCTCAGCGATAACAAGGGCCAATTTTTGTAGGATGGATCTTCTCCAGATCGCTCGCCTTAGGCCCTCCTCTTTATGGGCTGTAACGTTGCAGTATGCAATTCGTGTTCGTTTTTGAAATGCCTATGGTCATAATCGACTTTGGGGAGCCGTTTTATATTTAATTCTCTTGTATTGGTTTCTGTAATTGGTTGGGTTTTCGATCGAAATGGTGATTGGCCAGTATGCGACATATCCCAGAAGTGGGGCTGCCACCTGACGTGTGAAATGACCGATTTAACAGCCGTCAACTGATTACCATTCGCAGTTTGGTTTGTCAATAGTCAGAATTGAAGCCAAACGATCATCAAGCAAGGCGCATACTCGTGGAATTGGTACAAAACGATGAGATGGAAAAACTGGCTGTTTGAAGTGCTTTATGGGCTGGTAGAATCATTGGTCGTCTTCTACTTCTTCAAAAACGATGATAGCTAGAACGCTAAAGTCAATGATAATCGACTTAGAGCCATGATTACCAACATTTTCATTTCTGAATTGAACAACCATGATGTCCAGGACCTGTGGTTCCAACAAGACGGCGCAGCGTGTCACAATCGATTTATTGAAAGACACGTTTGGTGACCGACTAATTGTACGTTGTGGACCTGTGAATTGGGTTCCAAGATCTTGTGATTTAACACCGCTAGTCTACTTTCTTTGAGGCTATCTAAAGTCATTGGTCTATGCAGATAAGCCACTACCACTTAACCAGTTGGAAGACAACATTCGCCGTGTTATTGCCCATATACGACCATAAGTGTTGGAAAAAGTCATCAAAAATTGGACGTCCACGAACCCGCCGTGGAAGTCATGTGTCAGAAATCATATTTAAAATGTAATGCCATAAGTTTATCTTTCGGATAAATGAAATTCCTGTCAATCGCATAATCCATCTTTTATTTACTGCAATTTAAAGTTCTATACCTCTAAAAAAACACCCTTTATATAGAACTGAGTTTTATTGTCATTTATAGTATAATTTGTTTAAATTTATTGTTTTTTCTTGCTTTTTTTATTGTCTGTCTACTTCGATTGCTTCATAGAAACTATACTATACAAACATTACGTATACAACACGTGCGATGTTTCTATTTGCACTTACATATATAAGTGCATTTGTTGCTATGCATAAACGTTTTAATTAACATTTAATTTATTTATAAATACCAAATAGGAAGAGCTTGCCAGTGCAAAGGTGCACAAAAGTTAACGTAACCTTGACTGTGACACACCAATAAATAGTATTACCAGAAATTGAATTTAAATGGAGCAGACAAAAAACAAAGTCTCACCGTTGCAGTGATAGTCCGCGACCATAAGAAAGCAAAGGCAATTTGATTTTGACTTGCTAATAGTACGCATTGCTCATACGCCGTGTATGCCAAAGCAAGCAGACGACAACAAACATTTCAACGCCTTTATTTAATGATCAGCATAAACAAATAATTATCATGCATATTCAGTACTGTTTTTTTGTGTGTGTGTGTGTATTATATTTTACTTTTTAATATTTATTTTTATTTATTTTTTATTTGAATTTTTTGTGCCAAAGCAAACACAGACAGTTTGAGTTTTGTGGGTGAGAAAGCGCTTAATAACCGCAGGCGGGCGGCATTTTGGTCTGGGCCAGGTAGGTCGACGCCAGACTGACAGACAGCGTAACCCCGCAGCCCGCCACCCACTCCCAGCACCCATAGCCAAGCCAGACAGACAATGTTAATTAGCACTTCATGATAAGTTGTCTCAATTGTTGTTGCTGTTGCTTGGTTGGTTGTTATTATTGTTGTTGTTGGTCGTTGCTGTATTTGTGCATGTTCTTTGTACTTACAATGTGAGTGTAGTTGTTGTGTGTGTATTCACATGTGTGTACACTTGTGCGTGTGTGTGTGTATGGTGCCAAAGTCAAACATGAAATTGTGACAAACAAGCCGCTAAGAAATCAACAGACAAACTTTAAAACAATATTACCAAAAACTGTACAAACAAAAGAAGATGGAAGTTAGATATTTAGAAAACTAAACAAGAATTGCATATTG
Organism: Chymomyza procnemis; assembly: GCA_035046065.1. Taxonomy (NCBI): domain Eukaryota; kingdom Metazoa; phylum Arthropoda; class Insecta; order Diptera; family Drosophilidae; genus Chymomyza; species Chymomyza procnemis. The sequence goes on along the minus strand of JAWNOJ010000013.1, from coordinate 3,290,992 downwards.
ATGATTTTTGTAATATTTTTTATTATTAAAAATAAGAGATGAAACATTTTTAGAGGAAAAAATCTAGACTTAATTCGAAGTGAGCTCAAATAATTCACAGAAATTTTTTTAACACTTTTTGTTAACAAATAAAAACCATTTATTACATGATCATTATTTAAAAAAAAAATGTTAACATACGAAATTTTTAATAAAAATTCAGTTGAATTTATTTTTATTAATAATATTGACTAATATAATAATAATAATATTGATAAATTAAATATAAATTTTCCTCTATCATTTATAAATTTCTTTGGTACAATACTTATATATTATCAAGTATTCGAAGTTAACCATTAAAGGGCCTTAAACAACATATTATCAATCGAATTTAGTTTAAATAAATATGTGGTCTGCTCTCAAAAACAGCTTATAATAAAGTGTGGTTTTTTTAGAGGTATAGAACTTTAAATTGCAATAAAAGAACGATGGATTATTCGATTGATATAAATTTAATTTATCAGAAAGATAATCTTGTTAAATTGTATTTTAAACATGATTTCTATCATATGATCGCCACGGATGGCTAGGAAGTCCGATTTTCAATGACTTTTTCCAACATTTGTGGCTTATCTGCATAGACCAATAACTTTAGATAGCCCCAAAGAAAGTAGTCTAGCGGTGTTAAATCGCAAGATCTTGGAGGCCAATTCACAGGTCCAAAACGTGAAATTAGGCAGTCACCAATCGTGTCTTTCAATAAATCGATTGTCGGAGCCACAGGTCCTGGACATCATGGTTGTTCAATGCAGCAATGAAAAAGTTAGTAATCATGGCTCTATACCGATCACCATTGACTGTAACGACCAATGATTCCACCAGCCCATAAAGCACACCAAACAGTCAGTTTTTCTTGATGTCACTGTGTTTCCACAAACACTTGAGTATTAGCTTCACTCCCAGTGCGGCAGTTTTGTTTGTTGACGTAACCATTCAACCAGAAGTGTGCTTCGTCGCTAAACAAAATTCGCTTATGAAAATCAGCAACAACGATAATATTGAAAGCATTTCGTAAATTGAGTAAAAATGATTATTATTTTACTATAGAAAACCATAATTAAATAAAAGAAACAAATTTCATTATTTTGAATTTATTACGTACAAAAACTAAAATAGTTAAAAAAAGTTTTATTTGCAACTTAGTAGAAAATTGTCAATATTTTTTTATGACTATATAATTCATAACTAAAAATTGAAAAATAATTTTTTGAAGGGTGTTATATTTAATAACGTATTTATTAATACGCCTCATAAATTTAAATTTAAATAATAAAATAATAAAAAATCACTTTTTTTTGGCTTTATTAATTTTTTTTAAAAACTTACAAAAGCATCAACTTTATTTTGAAATATACTTGTAAAATAGACTCTAATAAAAAATATATATTTCTTAAACGATCTAAATAAAACTTGTAAAACTTATTTCGAAGTTTACAAATTTAATGTACTTTATATATTTTATTCTAATAAATAGATAATTTACAAAAATGTTATAAAGGCAATAAATGTGTATAAATTTTTTTTTAACGTGCAAAATCTAAAAATATATTATAAAAAATGCTTACTATTTTTTTTACTTTACATTATACAATTTAAATTTATTTCATTTAAATAACTTACAATATAGTAACTGCTCTATTGACATTATAATATTTAGAAAATATCGAAAAAAAATTAATATATATTTTTTTAAATAAAAATCTACAAACTTAATAACACATTAAAACTTTTATAGAGCAGCTAATACATTTACTACCCATTTGTTGCTATTTTTAAATAAAGCAAACAAAAAACCAAATCAAAGGCTAAGGCAAATATTTTAAATAGTCGGAAGAATGTCACATGTGATTCATATCATTATAAATAAAAACAACAAAAAAAAAACTAGAAACACCAACAAAATAAACCTAAAAAAACAAAAAAAAAAAACAACACCCAATGTGCATAAATAAATTTAATTAACGTGCGGTTGCCAGCCGTCGCCAATGCCGTTACCATGTCTGGCTCTGTCCAAGCGTCCCACTGTCCATTTGTGTGTCCGTCTGTCCGTCTGTCAGTCTAGTGTTTGTTGTTGCTATTGCTGTTGGTTTGGACGCTCGTCTGACACTTAAATTGCTGTGGACTTTGTACGGCGGCTCAAGAAATCCAACGTATGCCATTTATTTGTTGCTTAACAAACAAACATTTAACAAAAGCCACAAACTAAAATGCATATTAAACAAAATGCTTAAAATGTTAAGCTAAAATAAAAGTTAGTTAAAAAGTTTACCTAAACAAATAGCAACTAAAAAAAAGGTAGTAAATGAAAAGTGTAGTAAATGAGTTACTACCAATTGTTACTGTTGCAAGAGTTGCGCAAACTCTCTCTCACTCTCGGTAAACTTTATGCTCACTCCAACTGCTAATATTAACAGTAACATTAACAGTGGTAAATGCAGAAGGAAACAAACTTATGCATGAACCACAAGTGTGAAACGTTCAATGTGTTTAACATTATAAACTGTTAAGTTAAGTTTCAAGTATTATTGTGTTTGTTGTAGTTTCAACTCATATCCTTAGATGTTGAAGCATATTTATATATTTGATAAAAGATCATTTATTATGCATTATTTGAATTGTTTCATAAATAAAGAGCATGGATTGGTTTCGAAGCTCCAAGCGCATATGCTGCTTCTTATTATAACTTTCCAAATATAAAAAAAAATTGTTTATTGTTTTAATGTTCTCATTAAACATCCTATAGATACGGTGTACAACATTACTTCCGGTTTGCAATATATGATTTTCGGCGTAAGTGCTGATCGATATCAGTCGATTGAAAACAATATACAATAATAGTAGACATCCGTCTGCTATTTTTCACACAGAACACCTGTTTGCAGCCTTAATTGTTTGTTGATTGGAAATATCAGTTTTTAGTCAAATACCGTATAATTAAAAAAAAAAAACAGTTCTGATTCTTCAAAATTAAAAGATGGCGTGAATTTTTACTTTGTTGATTGAAAATGTCAGAATTTAAGCCGTCGTCAATTGCGCAAAGTGTTGAATTTAGTTTACAATTTATAGAAAAGTGCTGTTGAAGCTCATCGACTTGTCTCGAATACGTACGACGAGGCTGCTCTTAGTGAATGAAAGTGGAAGTGGTTTCAACGCTTCAAAAATGCTGATTTTGACATCAAAAACATGGCGATGCAAAGGAAAAGGATTTTGAGCATGCAGTATTGGTAAAAATTACTTGAGCAACACGCGTAAATGGCAAACACATTGCAGAGTTTTGGAACAGCTTCTGCATTATGTCAATAATAAACATAGAACATTTGGTAGATGCGACGTATTATGAGCTGCTGACAGAGTCATTCTCCAGAAATTCAATGTCAATGCTCGACTCCAAGTCGTAATAGTGGTCAAAAAGTATTTGAACACGTTGAAATTTTTCAATAATATACTAATGCACATGTTTAATATACCCCAAAATACTTCATTCAGTCGGTAGCCAAATCTGCCTACTGTGTGACATTCGATACCTTAGGACTATGATTATAGGGACTATACAGTAAATATATATTACAAATAATACAAATAAGTCAATATTAATTACACAAGACAAGACAATTTAAACACAAAACCACAGCAGAATTTATTCAAGCATTAAATTAAAATTATGTATAACTATAGAAAACAACAGTCTTTATATAATATAAATTGTATATAAGTACGAATATTAATCACGTTAAACCTTACTAAGAAAGGGGCCATGGGAATTAGATTTATTCCCTTTTACTATAGCCATCGCCATAGTGATCCAAATATGAAGCATGTTCGAAGAGAACAGGAGCCTACAGTTCGCAGCCGAATCCGAACGTCGGTGTCTTTAATTTATAGAGATTTTCCTAGGCAAAAGCGTCAATTTGCTAACTATGCCACTGCTAGGCAAATACACCAGCGCTGCAAGGCTTAATCAAACCACAGACCTTCACAACGCTACTACAACGCTACCGAAGCCTCTAAGCCTAATTGCTTATTATTAATTTAAACAAATTGTAATAAATAAAGCAGCCCATGCAACACTCAACTTACCCTCAAGCTCATATAGAATTTATTTTCAACAAAAAATCAAAATAAACAAACAAATGAAACAAACAACAAACAAACAAACTACAACAAACATCACGTGCGCGCGCATTTTAATTGCCGGCTAAATTTAACAGCTGTTGCCGCGGTTAACAGCAAACAGCTGCTGCTGTTAAACTCAAGTGCACTTAACATAAAAGTTTCACGCAATTTGTAGCGTCTGCGCGCTCTCGCCGCTGTTATGCTCACACACACACACGCCAAAGTTAACTGGCAGCTCAGTTAAAACGAACGACTGAACATGCCGCTCAAATCATTCGAGTACAGCAAAGCGAGCGCATGGTATGTGGCACAGCTCGTCGCGGCCGTCGGTTTTTGTGTATAAAAAAAACCAAAAAAAATAATGCTGTCAACTTTAAATGCAAAACAAACTTTTAAAAATAAACTGCATAGCATAAAATTAAACAATAGTAAAGCAACGTGTGCAGCATATTTAAAATTAATTAAATAAAACGGCGCGTTTGTTAATATATAAAAATAAAAATTATATATAAAAGCTCTAAACGGTAAAGTAAAGTTGGTTTAATATATAGCAAAAATTAGTGTTTTTGTGTGCGTGTAAAAACAAAAACAAATGAAATTCAATTAAATGTTTAGTTAAAACAGTTTAAAAGTTAACGTAACGTAATGGAAACGTGTGACAATGTGTTAGCAGCAGCAGCGCGGGGGGGATGTGCAAACGCAACGTGAAAGTTGTCAACGTTGCGTTGACGCCGCAGCATCGTAGTGTCGTTACGTCATTGGCAACGCCGGCGTCGTACAGCAGCATATTTTTATGTTGACTTTGTTTGTGTGTGTGTGTGTGTGTGTGAATGTGAAGCAGACAACAATTGTTTTTGCGCTTTTGTGCAAAAAACAACAACAGCGCGTACAGCAGCACAATGATGAGCATGATAATTATTATTATGAAAAAAAAAAACAAAAAATAAATAAAAAAGACGAAAAAAATAAGCCAAAGTACATAGGCGCTGCTGACAAACGTTAGACAAAACACAAACAAACAGACAGCAGGCAGCCAAATTGTCGCTGTATGCGTATCTATGTCTAACACAGATACACGCATACATATGCAAAAGTTACAAAGTTTGCGCTCTGTTTCATTTCCATTACGTTCCGTTTAACGCTCTGCGGCGCTGTTAATAGATCTATTTTCTGCTCTCCGGCTGTGTATGCTGCATGTGTGTGCAAGCAGTGACGCATTATTAAAAGTCTTGTGAAGTGAATGAGATGCAGCTAGCTACATACAGCAAGCGCTATGCTAAACTTTTTTCCAAGTGCGCCGCGCTCTTAGCAATTGTGTTTTGTTTTAATTCTCTAATTATATTTTTTTTTTATCTAAATGCATTTAAAACAAGTTTTTAATTTTTATTTATACAATTATAGCCAAAAGTTAAGGCCAACGACAACAACAAGTAAAGCACAGCACGCAAAAAGTAGCTACAGTCAAACACATAAATACAAATACAACTAAAAACATAGCGAAACTTCATACACATAGCCAGCGTTCCTGTACTCAAGCATTCCTACACGCCGCACAGAAAACAAAAACAAAACAACATCAACAACAACAAAATAGCAACAGCAACAAACAACAACAACACGCAATATATAGCTAAAATGTTGCACATATATACACGCCATTAACAAGTTAAAGCAGCCCACAACAACAAAACAACGCTGCGTCGTCGCTTAACCTCAAAACAACAAAATAGCAAATTACAAATACAAAAAAAGTTGCTTTAGTTCAATTCAAAACGAAATCAAAATAATTTTATTTAAAAAATATATATATATATATATATAAAGTGTTGTTATGCTTATTAAACATGAAATATTTTAATTAAAATAAAGAAGGCGCAACGCCAGCCAGCTACAAAAGCAAATATTTCAAAAGTGTCAAAAAGCAAAACACTTAAAAAATAATTCTAGCAAATCGAACGCATTACGCACAAATCATAGCGAATAACTACAAAAAAAAATTAAATAAATAAATTCTCTCTCTAAAAATCTAAATTGTAAATTTACATTGGCCGCAAAAAATATATACAAAAGTTAGCTATATCTTTTATATATATAGACGTCGTCAACGGAAATCGGAAGTCAATCAGCAAGGCTTTTGTTTTGACAACTTTTTTTATATTTTGCGCGTCTATCTTTGTGTCTCCACGGCGTATGAAAATAGCCAGCAATGCGGCGGCAACACTGAAAGCTAAATAAATGTATACAGCTATAATATATTATATATATACATATATATAAATATAAACTAATAAGCAAAAGGTAAGCACAATTTGTGACAGTTTTTCTAATTTTCTTAGCTAGTTTATATTCACACTTCATAATAGTTTCGTCTAGTGCATAGCCTGAATTCATGGCAAAGCAAATTTAAAAGAAAATAGCCAACTAGTTTGGCTGCAGTTTTTCAAGCAAAACTCGTAGGTCAGTCAAATTATATTGCAAGTACACAATTAAAATTCTATTAGTTACTAACTACATTGGAAACTGTGTCTAATAATTTGTTCAATATTGTACAGCAGACATGACTTTTTTTAATTATTTTTATGCTCTAATATATTTGGTAATTTTTTCAAAGCGCATTCCGGCGACTTCCTGTCAACCAAAAAAAAAAATAAAAAATAAAAATAAAATCATACACTTTTATATAAAGTAAACAAGAAATTTTAAAAGAATCCAGTCAAAACGCCAACTGACCACATCAATGCCATAAATTTTCATTTCATCATAGTATTATAAGCATGATATACCAAATGCTTTATCATATAAATATATATATATAATTTGAATTTTTCATATAGGAAAAACATGCTCTAAAGCTGTTTAAAACCCTTAATATATATTTTGTAGATTTTTTTTTGGGAATTTCTTTTTGCTGCTAGCTGTCATAAAAGTTGTACGTATAAATAATGATAGCAGATATTACTAGACAGGAAACTATTTTTGAGCAGCAAATACCTAAGCTTAGTTGCTCATAGGCTGTGTATAGTGTGCGTTTTGACTAAAGCATTCAGACCGTTGTAGAATTTGTACAAAATCTATTGGAACAGCTTATTTTGGCTCTTGAAAATAATATACTGAATGTATTTTTACAACTTCGTCCATATCATTTGGTCGTCTCTTTTCGAGTTTGGTCCTGCAGTATTGTAAATATGCGATCGCAGCGTTCTTTAGCAGGCAAAGCAATGGTCGGATGGCGTCATTGCTGAAATGGTTGGCATGGATACTTTTTATAATGGATTATTCTTTACACTGCCGTTGGTCTCCAAACTCTGTAAAGTAGTGTATACTTGGAAAGTTTTTAAAGTAAGCCTTAGGCTTAATACGCTGATAAGGTTGCCTGAAGTCGTGAATCTTACGCCAGGCAGAGATTACCTTGCTGCTAGTTTCTTTCCGCACAGCGTAGGGAGTCGGAGGAATTCAAAATTTACGCCTTTTTATCAGCAAACCACAAATTCGATATATTTCTTTTGTTTAGCCAACAAATAAATCACTAAACAAGCATTTTAACGTGCGCTATTATGGTCTGACTCCTTAAGAACCTGTGAGTGAGTATGCAAAGAATAAACAATATACTAATTTCTAAAAACTTTATTATGAAGCAAAGCGTATGAACTGCTACAATAGTGTGCTCTGCATGCGGGTTTCACTTAAGCAGGGGTCGCATTTTCTTTTATAAAACCGCCGCACAGAAGACGTAGCGCAAATTGTACTAAAATTTCTTAAGATTTATTTTAATGTTTTGTTGAATTTGTGCAGTGCAGCGTATTCAATGGCTGCATCAGAATAGAACTAGGTACAAAAACAATGCTTGCATTTTTAATTTTTATTTTACACTGGTGCGCGTTATAAATCATGGGGAAACACTTATACAAGACGACGGCAATAACAATAATATAAATGCGCAAGTATGCATATATACATATATATGCACGTATGTGTACTACATACATCTAAGGAAACCCCCCAAGACCAAAAAACTGAACCGAAACGAGATCCAGCGCCGTACACATTCCTCTAAACACAGTCACAAAGGCCAAGCTCTGCATAGCGCCATGCTGCTCGCACACATATGTGCTGGCTCACTCTTTCTGTCCCACAGCAGCAGTCTTGTGTGCCCCTAATAGGCGCAAAGCTCTAGCTCTATTCAAGAAACGGCAGCATAGGAAAAAAAAGTACGCAAATCACTTCCGTTCAATGAACCCATGCGTAAGTCAGTTGTATGCCATACACTCATATTCACACACACACACACACACACATGTATATTTTCATGCACATAGATACTCACACACACAGTCAAACAGCCACACAGACCAAGTCGAACTGCCAAGGTGTTGTTGTTTCTGTTGTTGTTGTTTTTATGCGTAGTATAAGCATAATCGCAGGTCTTTTACTATGGAATCTCAAACTCTAGCTGCTTGCTGGTGCTGGTTGGTTTACCTGGCCAGCCACCTAGCGAGCTAGCTGATTGCTTGCCGCATTGCCTGACAGCCTGTTACATTGCCTACGACTACCAAGCACAGTACATATATATTTCTATATGTAATATTTGTACATGTATGTCTGTTTTGCGTATATATACATATACATATATATATATACCAATTTTGCTTGTTGACCAAACAAAGTTATAGGAAATGTTGCTGTAACAACAACTACAAGTGTATCGCTTTTGTGCTGCCAACTTGTTTTCATATTACACATACGCCGCATGGTACGCGAGCGCAGCGCCTATTGTTTTTTTTATTTGTTTTTGTTTTTTTCTGCACTGCGCCTACTGTTTAAGCTTTGGCGTTATCTAACTAGAAGTCTGTAGTCACAAGAAAATTTTTGAAAAAAAAAAAAACAATTTGTATCTATTAAAAAGTTATTTTGCAAAATGCAAAAAAAAAAAATACAAGTATTTAAAAGTCAACAAATAAGCTATCAAGTCACATGCATGTTTGACAGCTTCAAGAACTAAGTTGGTACAGTGAAGCTACGCTAAAGCAAAACTTCAAGAATAACTTAAGCTTAGTTCCATTTACCTCATAGAAATCATCTTTAATTTTAAACAATTTTTTTAAATTAAATCAAATTAAAGAAATCTTATGAAATTTTTATTTTTTTAAACGATAGCCTAATAAAAAAAGTTCAGATTTTTGTATTTATTGTATTACTGTTTAATTTTTAAAAGAAGTTGCACAAAGCAACGCTAGGATGCAAGGATAACAGCTAACTTTGAAGATACAGAGAACTTTAAGTTGATATTTGAAAGCGTTTTTTAATAATCTTTTAAATGATGATGATATTGGCTAATGCCGCGATTGAAAGTGTTTGAAATGTAAGAGTAATTTCATTATTCCCTAATCTGCAGTAGGAAAATAAACTCAAAAATAAAATCAACCATAGAGAGGTGTATAAAAAAAGCCCATAAAATCCTATGCCATGGAACAAAACAAAAAATAATAATAGTGGCTACGTATGAATCGCCCAATATGATCTATAGCGTTGCAACGATATTTTTTTGCTTTGCTTGTTATTCCGCTTTGCAACCTCGAGCCTCCACTAGATCCTTCGAACGAACCCTGTTTTGCGCCGTCTCTTTAGCTTTTTCTTTCCCGAACTGTGCTGATTTAGATGGTTCTTTAAGGGTTCTAACGTTCTATGGTCCAATTCGTTAGCCAATCGGCCAGATGCGGTTTATTCCAGTGGTGAAGCTGCCACCTCACGTTTTCTGGGATTGGCGTATACGATTACCATTGTTTTTGGTGTTTTTCTGAAATGACACGCTGCAACGTATTTGTAATAAATTCTCTTTCTGTACACTACATAAGCGGCTAACTTCACTAACTTATATTTCAGTTTTTGTGGAACTGGCTAAGAAGCCGAGAATGTCTCAAGAAGAGCCCCCATTAAGCATTCTTACGGAGTTCCTTTTTAACTCTTAATTGACAGAAACATTTCAAAAGTTTTTAATGTTTATTTTATACATAATAGATAGTATTAGATATAGTAAATTAGGTCTTTGAACAAAAAAAAAAAATAAGCAAAAAGTTTGCACTCTAACATTCTAACAATCCAAATTTTAGACAATTTCTAAATTTGCGCACACAATTATTGCAGTTTTGGAATGCACATAATATGAAGTCAGAATTTTATACCAAATTAATGAATTAAAAATCCAATACAAATCATTATTACCTGAAACTTTGCATTGTTGATGTCATCAAGATGCCCATAATGAGAACATTAGGAAATGCCCTTTAACTTTGGAATACCCCTATTGGCAAGTACAACTGTAATACTATTTCAGTTAGTTGATCAATAAATTAATCAAAAGCTAATTAAACAGCTGACTCGTCACGCTGAGTCGCCATGCTAGAGTTCGTATATGTATATAGGCACACAGCGACTACTTACACATGTGTCTTGTCTCCGTGTGTGCATGTTTGTATGCATATCAGACCAAGGTCTTTTGCGGCTGGCCAAAGTTGTTCTTGCCTTTTTGTATAATTGTATATGAAATATTTCGTTGTATACTGATGTTGTTTTTGCTGAATGCTTATCAAGCGTCTAGCATTATTTTTGCCCAGTTGGTGCTTATCAATGAAATTAAGTTTAAACTTATACAGACATATGTCGTCTACAAGACATACAGACGCACAAATACAGCTGATAGCAAATATAATAGTTATAGTAGCTCTTGCTTGTAAATACATAATATTATATACATAGCATAAACGTTAAAAGTCATCAAACCAACACGCACTTAACTAATTCCAAACGGGCGACACTTTGTTGCAATAAGCTAATACCATAGCTGGACATGCATTTCATGTACATGCACACAATGTGGTTTCCCAGTCTACTTATAAACACTTGGCAAGGCCATTCAGCCATAAGCAAAAAAAAATAAAAATAAAAATAAAATAAAACTAAAGCGCGTTATCTTTATGAAATATATACAAGTCCATAGCTCTTAGTTCGAACTACTACTCTGACATATAGTTTTTATTTGTTGTATTATTTGTTATTTTTTGTTCTAATCAAAGTCTAGATAAAACGTCTGAGATTCTCGAAAAACAGCCGCGTCAGATAGTAGTAGAGTAGCACGCATATGGTCAAAACTTGTAGCGCTCTACAGCCATGCTCCCCTCAGCAACACAGATACAGATACATTTCTTAAACACACAGATACAAACAAAGACAGCCAGCCTAATATAAATAATAATACAAATAGACTTCTCTGGATCAAAGTCTAAAATTCATTTCTTTGTCGTTTTTATATACATATTTATTTGCTTTGTTTTTTATTTGAATTACTCTTTGCCTATTATTTTTTTTTTTTTTTAAAGCGACTTTTTGCGCATTTTAAGCTAACGTAAAGTCTGTTGTTTCATTTTAATTTAATAAATGGAGTAAGTTTTGCTTAGGATTAGCCTAAAGAACAGCACTTGGCTGGCCAGCTGAACTGGTCGAATGTGGCTAGAATAGGTTTTTCGCAAGAAGTTATCTTTGCATAGAAGTTTTATGTATTTGCGTTTTAAATAATGTTAATTTGTTTTGTGACTAGAACAAAGGCCAAAAGTGTTTTTAATAAAAATAAGATACAGTGGCTTACAAGGCAATTGTATTAAATGAAATAAAAGTTGATAGATATTATAGATAATACCTAATGATATGTTATTAAAATTTTACTTTATAATGCACAAATTTCGTGACGTTGGTTTTTAGTGCTTTTATTGCTTGTGAATTATCAGTGAAACAAAGAGGTTGCTTCATAAAGTAGCCATTATTCGTTTACCCCATTTCATATTGAGTAGTGGGTAAGCCATCCTAGCTTTCTTCTTCAGGCAAACTGATCCTGTAATTAAATTAAAATCAATCAATATAAAAATAAAATTCTTAAAAATAACTAATTTCGTACATTCAAAATTTGTACACATTTTATTAAACTTAATTTAATTTTTACTTCAGTTTTAAGTAACCTTAGCTCCACGTTATTTTATTGGTAGCGGGTTTCAAATAGAAAAACTCATATAATTTTTTTACAATTAAATGCTTTTTTTTACAAAATAAAATTTAAACGAGAAATTAATAAAATTTATAGTTGATATCTTCAAAATATTTATGACTTTCCAAATCGTTTATCTGCTTTTATTTCTCATTTTATTCATATGCTCCACTACCTAGACTATACATATTTAATAAAATTTTATGCCTTAGACCGCCTTCTATATTATAATTACATGATCCCTTTTTTTTGATGAAGCTCAACTGAATCTAATATGCATTAAAAAAATGGAGTATGCAAGGAGCTCAACAAAAATCATCTAATTTGCGTGCCTATTATGAGATGAGTTTTGTAACAATTTCTTAGGAAAATAGTAGGAATTTTTGAAAACATTAGAGATGAAAAGACGCAGAATAAAGCTTGCAATGTCAGTCTTATTTTATGATCCAGTTACAAATTCAATGCCATAATTTTGCTAAAAGTACGAAACATGTAAAATATTCTAATAAACAGCTGCGTCTAAAAATGTGCACTACGAACTTATGGCCCTGACTCATTTATTTATTTTGCAAACCTACAAAATGCAAAGCATTTTCTAATGACAGCTGATAAACAACAGTGCAATTTTATAGACTCGACTGACTGCACCCAATAATTGATATACCCAACTGAGTCTATGCTCAAGAATCCGCTTTAAAATGCTCACCAAATGACTTGACTGACATGCGGCCTTTGTGTGATTTGGTTTGAGCATGTGACGTCTCAAGAACAAACCAAAGCAAAAAAAAAAAAAAAAAAACCAGATAACAATCTATTTTATAGTAACTAAACATTGAATTAGTCAGCCAATGTTAGGAAACTAGAAATGTGTTTTATTTCAAAAGTGAAATTAAAATTGCAAGTTAAAATTAAATTTTTAGCAACTACAAGAGCAGCAACAAAAATACATATGTGTTCATTGATAAATACACACACAAAATGTACATAGATACAGTCAGACATTAGACATTCCAACGAAAGTCAAATGCTAGACGGAAGCAACAAAAACAATGACAACAAAACAAACAACTTTTATTACACGCGCCTTGTCTGCTGATTATGTAATGTCATAAAGGCCGGCAAAATTCGTGCACATTGTTGGCATGTAAAAATTAATGAATGTCTCTCTGGACCCAATATTGACTATATACACAGACGACACAGTTGAGAAAGTTTCGTCAGACGAAATTTGTATGCTCTTGCACATATAGTGATAAAATGAAACTTTTGTTGAAAAGCGTTTTGGTGCATACAGGAAGTAAGAAAATTAAACGATTTTAAACAAATTATGGTCACACTAGCAAATCCTTTTTATACAGTTTACCAATGTTTAATGTAAGTGTATCGAATAATACCTTAGATATCTTTAATGTATGTATATATAATGCTTATCTACAACCTGCCGTAAAATCCGTTTTCTTTTTAAAAGTAATTTAGGGAGTTCCCCATTTTAGCTGCGCTATGAATGCTGTCATTTATAAAATAGCTCTCATGGTTTGACTGTGGCCTCAGTCCGGTCAGAATTATTTAAAGAAACTCCTAAAGCAGCGTGAAAAGGAGTAGTATTATATTGCCTAAAATTGACAAGAAACTACGTAAAGAATTCAATGATCGCTAGAATACGGTGTCGCAGCAACACGATATATCTACGGTTCTATCCATCCAAACATACCGTACTCTCTTCGGTAGACGAAGTTTCTCCAGTTCAGTGTTAGATTTGGGGTTTTGAAGATAGTATGTGTCTCTGGCGGAGGTTTACCTTAAGCCCCTCAAACCTTCGCGAGATCTTTTCACTTGGGCCAAGGATTTAAACGATTAACCCCCTCCAATATCTTTAATCTGTCACTAAGCCTTAGAAACATCGTCCGACAAAGAGATTGCGGTATGTTTGAAGGCATCTAAGCGTAAACATATTGTGTTGCTGCCCTGCCACCAAATTCCGTTGAAAGGCTCGATTAAATTCCTTAGCTAGCTTCTCGCATTTATGTAGACAAACTTCTGAAATTGTGTTACATATGCTCTTTGTGAATCATAATGCACTTCGTCACACTCACATCGTACATAATCTTTATATATGTGCGTAGGCGTCACAATGATTAGCAAATCTGCCATGTCGACGACGGCTATGCCTTTGTCGTTGTTGCTGTTACCATTGATGTCTGGGCATGTGCAAGTCAAATCTATTGTCAACCAAGTAACAATGCCCGCACCGCACCGCCTGCGCTCACTGCGTCCCCCTATATTGCGTATACGTATTTGATGTGGTTTACATTATTGTGCTCTATATTCGCACGTACGTTGTAAAGTTTTGATTAACAACTTGGGAGACATCGTTCTCAGCTCGTCTGACGGCTGAGTTGGGACACCAAAGGCGAGGAACTGAACTACTCAGACAGCAGCAGCCGCAGCAGTAGCAGCTGTTAAAGCTGATAAAGCTTATAGGGGCCTAGAAAACGGAAATGAGCAAGCAAACAGCACTTGATAGTAGACACAACTAAGCCTTAACTTGTGCGCCAGCACAGAGTTCCAGTTCTTATTCATTTGCGTTGCTATAGCAGTGGAAAATCAGAACGAAAAACTGAAAAAGTTGAAATACCCTTGAAATGTACTTGAGTTTAGTATTTTCCACAAATAATTCAATATTTCGAACTGAGTGTTACTAAGCTTTTACCTAAGAAATGTATGAAAACTATGCAGAAGCAAGTAAATGCGTTCTAAATCTTGGAAGGCTTGGAAGACTTTTTACAAAACATTGGTGATTGCAATCGAAAGTTCTTCTTAGGTCGAGATTTGCAACTGTCACAAATCGCAGTCTTCTTATGTAGTAACTGATTATTATGAGAAATCTTGAAAATTTATGTCGTTTATTGAAATTCACCCAAATAGTTTGAGGAATCTCAAGTAATATAGCTTAACTGAAAAAAAAATATATTTTAAATTGAGATGCAAATATTTTACAAGACTACATTTTACGTACGTTCTTATTTTATAAACAAACGCAAATCTCTAACTTGTTTATGTCGCTTATGCTTGCGTTGCTTCCAAAATTGTCTTTGACGCTGTTCAAGCTGCGCTTCTTGTGGTGCAATAATTGGATTATACAATATATAAAATCCCGCCAGTTAGGACTCTCATACATGGCTTGGCGTTAAGATACAAATATTTTTTAGGGCACCTTACACTCTTGATCTGAAAATTGTCTAAATTTGTAGGGAAATCCACCAGCTGTTAACCTTAAACTTATGACACTAAAGACGTATCTTTTTGCGCCCATTTATGTAGCTTTTAAAACTTTCTTACAAAACGTCGCAACAAACTTTATAACCCAGTTAATATAAGTGCGTTCTAAAAGAACACATAATATAAAGTCAATAAACAGTAGACTTCAGTTTCAATAGTTGGTTTTTCAATCAATCAAGAAGTCCAAGAGCATTGTTTTTATACAGCATGTCATATATCTATATATACGTTTGTCTATCTGTGTTATACATTTTACGTATATATATATACATATATATAAGCCAAGTTCTCACTATGTTCATCTCCGTCGTGCGCGCTCTCTGCTATACCAGTAACAGTGCAAACAATGGCGCAATTCTTAGAAATTTGTCTGGGACATCGGCAGACAGCGCAAAAGTTGTTGTAGTTGTTTTTGTATTTTTCAATTTTGCAGTTTTGTTATTTTTGTTTTACTTTATTTTTGTTTAGCCTTATATCTGGCAATAACAAGAACAGCAACAACAAGTTAAGCATAAGCAGCAGATGAAGCCCTATGCACTCGCTCAAATTACCATAAACTTGCCAAATCTGACCGAAACTCTAAAGACAGACGCTTTTATGGCCAACTGCTGTTGCTGCTGCTCTGCATTGTTGATTCTTTTTTTTTTTTGTTTTGGCCAAAAATGTATTAGAAACCACTGTTGCCACAAACTATTGTGCGCTGCGCTGTTGCCTGTGGCCTACATTTATCAGTACAAAAGCCAAAGAGCCGTGTTCCAGCGTCTGTGCCCCGCTCTGATTATAATATGCCGGCTGGCTTTTGGGTATCCTATTTTATGGCGTTGCCTCATCAATGATTTATTTGCGTATCGCGTGTGCGCACAGCATGTGTTGGTATATACATACATATACGAGCTGGCATGTGTATGCGAGTGTGTGTGTCTCGAGGTTTGTCCTTTTCGGCAGCAGCGACTTGGGTTTGGCACACAAAATGCGCAACTTCCTGCCTGTATTTTTTTTCCTACTCATTTCTGGCTGTCTTTGGTATGTGCTTCGTTTGGTTTCATTATTTTGTTTTTTTTTATTGGTTTTTGTAGTCTGCTTTGACTGCGCTTCTTATCCGCAAAAACCTCCAGACATCCTTGATTGCCAAAAAAGAACGAAACGTTGAGAGCGAAAAATAAAACAGTATAAAAAGCATAAGAAATGTAGGTCAATAGAATTTTTATTGCGTAATATTGTTTCTTGGAATTTGTGTGCGTGCTTGTGCTGTCTAAGCGGGTTGCTTTGTATCTGTATCTATATTGAAAGAACATTTTATATGTGTATCTTCGAGATACTTGCTTACACTTGACATTTATGAAAATTGAGCACATTTATATATATATATATATATATTTTTTTTGTTTACTTTGCGTTATTGGCTGATTGATTGCTAACGAATTTATTTGAAATATGCAAATTTAAATTGAAAATAGAAATATTTACTTGCTTGTTGAAATATTGTGTATTGGGAAATAAGAAAAGTTGTGAATAAAAGTGTATACATTTCTCTAAACAAATTTATACAGTATTGCCATAGGCACTGAACAACAGCTAGAAAGTTAAGTGTTCGAAAAATAAAATCGTAATTGAGTTATTACTATCAGATAACACAGTTGTTTTTCCGCGCAGCATTTATCCAACTGAAACAAGCGCAGCAGGCCTCTACTATATTAAAATAATAAATATTTTATTTTTTAAAAAAGACAATAGACTGCGATTAGCTAAAGAGCATTTCAAACCTTTGGATGTCAACAAGAAATAGGCTCTTGAGAGAGCAGACGCTGTAGATACTTTACCTATCTGTGCAGCATATTACAAGATACCGTCATTAGGCCTGTAAAAACAGACATATTCTGTATCAAATCGTTTAAATATCTTACGAAAAATTTATTATTATTACAATGTATCTCAAGATATGCCACAAACTATCTGTTTAATGCAACAATTATTTTCCATCCGGTCACAGTCTATTTACCCACATACAATTTTTAAAAGCGGCAAATTGTTCATTGCCAAACGAATCAAAGTGTTCAATCATTTACAGGGAAATCCCACAAAAGCTCCGGCAGTAGGTTAAAAAGCGCCGGAAAAAATATCACGTCATTTAATATTTTTCTGCGCAAAGGTCTCTAACTCTAAGCTCTGAGATATCGCCACTATCTAAAGGAAAGCGTTGGCGTAGGATTTTCGTTTTTTTGGCGTTTGGTTTTGTTTTTTGTTTTGGAGCTCATAAGTCGCACGTGTTTATGAGTAAAAAAAATAATAATAAATATATAAAAAATAAATCGATTATTGTTGGCTGTCGCAATTATGGTTGATTATAAAGTCTGCTGATAATGACCGGCATGTACAAATGTCTGGCTCGCTTGACGACAGCAGCTTAGCCATTTTATACATAATATATGCATATGAATAGTTTTTCAGTATAAAATTGTTTGCATATGTGTATTTCGATAATAATGGGTTTGAATAATTTAATGGTCATTGGCCAACCGCAAGAGCAATATAAGAAATGATTTGAAACGAATGGAAATCGAATAAACCACAAAAACAAAAGCAACAATAACACTGTCTACGAATTCAAATTCAAATTGTCGTCTGGCTGTTGTGCCAGATACAGCTAGTGACAAAAACAAAAATTACAAAAACTAAAAAAAAAAAAAAAAAACGAACTACAGCGACAACAACAACTCATAAAAATCAAAATAAAATTCTTAAACATTGAAGCTGTATATAGAGAGATAGAGACACCGACAGAGATAGAAATAAATTCCCACATAGGCCTCGAAAATAAATTGTCATAGAACAACAAGAACGTATAAATTTAAAACATATTTTTTTTGTACGTATAATTTTTTTTATTTTTATATATATTATATATGTTAGGGAGGGGTATGCTGTTGTTGTTGTTGATGTTTTGACGCTCATGCTAGAGCGGGAAGACACTATTTAAAAATAGATAGACAAATTGTCGCGTCATGTAGAAATCCAACGACAAAACAAAACCCAATTGCATACAAAAAAAGCAAAATAAATACTGTGCACTAGGATAATTTGATATATGACGACTGTAAGATACGCTTATTAACCGTAAGCATATGTGGAACAAAACTTTTGAAAACGATTTTGAAGCGATGAAGTTAGCCCAAAAACTGATAGGTAGGTATATAATGGTCAATATGTATGCTTTAAGGATATTTGGGTGTTTGAACGAATCTTTAATGAAAATACACGCCAAAACGATATAAATATGTTGATTTAGATTTTCAGCAGTATAACTGAGCTGACAAATAAATTTTAGAAAACTTTTATGCATATGACGACTTTTAGATACGCTTTAACGTTTTCAAGATATGAAAAATATTAAAATGAATTTAACGATAAGCACGTATTGAATTAAATATTTCTACAAAGTTCTAAGGCGATTTAAAATATGTTATCACTTTTAAATATTACTTTGTTAAATTTTATCAAAGCAATTATTTTTAGTATTGACAGCGATATATAGCATTCACATGTTGAATTTATTTATTATTTTATTTGAGCTATTTTTATTATTTCATATTTCTGAGCTGATTTGAAATATGTTATTACTTTTATTTTAATATTATACTAATTTTATGAAAGCAATTATTAGTAAAATTAACAGCAATATCAAGATTTCTAGCCCAACACTGTAATCTCTATATCATTCGCGTAAATTTTAAACAGCCGAGTCAGCAAGCCTAAAGAACTTGGTATTAAGGATTGTCGCTGTTTTTAGATGCTTACTTGAAGCAAATACAAAGCCTATGGACAGCATTTGTCCTTGGAAATGGAACCTGTTTCTTTTTTTTGAGATACTCTTATTTGTGAAAATTTTTGGGCTTCTTATTTTGTTTTGGTGTTTCGAGTTTTACCAATTTGTATCTTGCAAACAGTATCTAATTTCCCTACAGTACGAATTTGTAATTTTCTTTTGTAAAAATAGCATACCGCCTATAGAATCCAGCTTAAATAATATTTTACAAGTTTGATGGACACTTATGGTAGATATGTACAGCGGATTGAAGGATTTATGTCTTTTTAACTACCAAAGTCAATTCAGTCATATCTGTCTGCCTGTTCAGTTGTCCAAAAGCACATAAGCTTCTCAGCCTTGAAGCACGAATTTTGACCAAAAGCTGCAAAATGGTTTTCAAGCAGCTTAAGTCACTTGCCTTCTGCGTATAGCTTTGCTTTTACAGATTTACAACCCAAGCTGCAATATGGAACAAAATCCGATTTGTAAAGATAATTTTCCCGACGGGCCCAATTTCTTTATGAAGTCTTGTTTGGCATAATCATGAGTAAAACGTATTTTAAAGTAGATTAGGCATGGCTTAGCTTAGTCAAAATGTTGGAAATATTTGGAATTCGTAAATCGTACCAACTGAGATGGGCATCTTAAGTACGCAAGATGCGAGTTCCCTTGTTTTAATCTTTCTTTTAAGGAACTTTTTTTCAAGTTATAGTAGTGCAGCGTAGTTGAGAAGTAGTTTTTATAAAATTTTAAAGCTGGAAAATATCGATGTATCGAATTTTGAACAAGTGTTAGAAATTTTTAGGCTGGGGAGGCCAAAAAGTTTAATAGGATACCTTAGTCTAGAAGAGAGCAATTGTAGCCACACTTAAGGGGCGTATAGAATATTTTTAAATCCATGTTCATCCAGTAAGCTATTGCTATTTTCTATAGTAAAACTAACTGAACCGCGTACACATTATAGACAACGTCTCTAGAGAAGACTCTCTCAGGAGAAATAATAGCCACACCGACATGGACTTGCTGTTTTTCTAAAATAAAATACAGAATACAAGAAAAAGAAAAACATCAAAAAATTTGCATTGTCGGCGTCTGGCTTTGTTTTTGTTATGTCTGTGTTGTTGTTTTTTTTTTTGTTTTTTTTTGTTTTATTGTTTTTGCTTTCTACTTTAAATTGCTTTTGTTATTTTCCCCCCTCAATTTTTAAATTTAGCCTTAAGCCAAAATAAACTAAAATTGTTGCAATAAAAATTTATTGTATTTGCCGTATATTTTGTTTTATTTTTATTGCATTAGCCTTTTGTCGAAAAGTTGAAATTTGGTTGCAAATAGCTAATCAATTTTATCGTAAAACGTACAAGAGAAGTGTAGAAAAATGTATTTTTTCAACAAAACCATTAAGTAGTCTGCTAATTTAGCTAGGCAAATAAATCGATTAAACTCTGAACTGTGACGCATTGTAAGCATAAATTTGCATACAGTGCAACGTTTTATTGGCAAATAAATTAGCGCAGTCAAGTTTCGTTTTTTATACAAAATAAATGCATTTTTTTTATTATTATATTTAAAGCTAAGTGCAGCGTGCCCAATGCGCCACAAACAAAGCTTAAATAGAAATAATCGAAAATGCATACACTGCGTAAATTTTTTCTTTTTTGTTTTAACTATTTCCGCAATAGGTTTCGCTTTGTAATTGTTTTTCATGTTTTGCCGACTTTGTGCATCTTAAATTACAACTTGACAACAAATACAACAACTGCTACAAGCGTCAAGAAAGCAATAACAACAGCTAACTAAAGGCTAAGTAAAAAACATCAAAGCAAGTCGCCGCCGCCTTGACGTCTCATATTTTATTTACTTGCAAAGTTAATTTTTTTTAATTTGTATTTTTAGTCGTATTGTTATTTCTTTCACGATCAATAATTAAATCTTTAGGTGTGACTTTTGAAGCAAGTTAAAAAATGCAAAAAAAGATATATATACACAGGTATACAATATATAGAGAGCTGTAGTGTATATACATAAAACATACATAGTATATAAAAAAGCTAACATATTAAAATGATAAATTTATTAGCAACTATTTCTATATATAGTTTATCCACATTCTGTGAATAACATTTGCCATAAAATTATTGCAACTTTTGTTAATTTTACGCGAAGTTAGACCTTATAAAGGGAGTTTTCTTTTAGAGGTATAGAACTTTACATTGCAATAAAACAACGATGAATAAGTTAGTAATCATGGCTCTAAACGCATCACCATTGACTGTAACATTCTGGCCATCATCGTTTTTGAAGAAGTACGGCCCATTGATGCCACCAGCCCATAAAGCGCACCAAATAGTCCGTTTTTCTGGATGTGTTTCGACATATACTTGAGGATTAGCTTTACTCCAAATGCGGCAGTTTTGTTTGGTGACGTAGCCATTCAACCAGGCACATTTGATTCGACAAAATAAAATCAGATATTGCTAATTCTACTAACGAACAACAACATAAGCTTTACAAATTTTGAAGAAAATTTGTGCTGAGTAATTTGGTTTATTTAAGACTTAAACCAGTTAAGCAAGTTAAGAGCATCAATTTTTTGTCATTGAAAATTCGGTAATTTGCAAAAAATTATTTTCAGTAATTTTTTAATTTTAGACTGGCACAAATAGATACCAACAATCTCGAATATTACAAAAAAAAATTGAATTTAATAATATTCCGTTATCAAAATGGAATAAGTTTATTATTGTCATACTACTGCCTTATTTTATTACATTTTAATGTTAAAAATTTACAATTTGAATTATTTTTTATTTGTTGAAAAACAATTGCAGTTTAATAACAATAATATATCAATGCTTTTCGGAAAGTTACCAAAATATTTCGCAACAAACGCTTCTCAAGCTTAAATAAATTTCAAAGATTGTTCACATTTTTTCAAAGCTATACCAAACATTTTTTAAATATTTACTAATAAGTCATATTAGACAACTATTAATAAGCTTTCACTAATTATTTTGTTTGGTCGAAAAACACAAAACCGTATTATATTTGTACAGGTATATATGTGCATATCAGCTACTAATTAGTTACACGCGTGATAGTCAATTTAATTTTGCATCCTAATAAAATAGATACAAAAAGTTTGTATATTAAAATATATTATATTTGTCTTTGAGGCGCAAAGGTTGCTGACCAAAAGCTTTATAAAGAAAGTGCAAAATATTTTAGCCAAAAAAAATTATATATACTTTATATATATTTGTTTATAAACTCATTGACGTGCGACTGATAACAACAAAAACAAATTCCGTGCTTATCAAGACAGCAAATAAAAGAAATACATGCCATAAAGTATCTTAGAATGAACCTTTAGAACGCAATTCATTGACGGATACAATAAGCAAATAAGTGAGTCAAGGCAGGTATAATACACTGCACCTAACTTTTGCAGTGTTGTAGAGTTGAGTGTTGTAAAACTCTTCAAAAAATTAAAAAGAGGCTCAATACCAAAATGGGGAATGTAGCCCGAATTGCTGGCTTTCTAGGTCAGCTGATCTCTGACAATTGGACATCCATAGACAATTTAGTTGTTGCCAAACTACGCCCTGTGACGCCTTTAAAAATATATTTAAAATTGTTGCTTGAATTGAAACGCAATTTAGTAATTATGCCCAACGCGGCGTATGAGTAATATGCGTTGGGCTTGCTGACATTACGTATACGCAACAAAATTCCAAGAAAAGTTGTCATACGGTAAAGTAAATTGACAGCCAAATGACATGTGATGAGGCACGTTGCGCGTATATGATATTTGTGGCATGATGTGATAGCCAAGCTACTGGGGCATGTCAACCCAAATTCAGGTTAACAGTCAAAGTACGGCTCAAAACATGCCACGCATGTGCGTTTTTTGGTTGTATTAGTGTGCAAAGCCATAGCAAGTGTGCGAAATGGCAACAACAAATGGGTGAAGTGGTGTTTTGTCGGCAGGGGAGCACGTTGTCGTTGGTAGTGTTGTAAAACGTTTTTTTTTAGTTGACATGCATAAGTGGAAGTGAGTAAGAGCAAGCGATGGCGTTGGCCTGCAAGTTGCTGCACATGTTATTGCATACACCAAGGGGCAGCTTTGTACTACATATGTAATATATATAGTGTATATAAAAATGCATTTGAGAGTCGTGTGTGCGTGTGTACGTGTGTGAGTGCGTATGTGTGAGTGCATAGCAACGCATAATAGTTGCAATGTCTTAGTATATATGCATATAATATATACATGCAACACTGTATATATGCAACAGAGAGGCGTCGTCTTACTCCATCTGCTTTTGTCATATACTTGTATGTATAACTGTGTACATTTAAAAGAAAAGACAAAGTCAGCATACATAAAGAAAATTATTTTACTTTCGTAAAGGTTTTTGAACCGAAGCTTTAATCGATGCACTTTGCATGCAACTACTCTGAATAGGTCACATACGAGTGGGTACTAGTTTAAAATAAACTTAAAGCGCTTTAAAAAGTATCAAGGTGGAGCTGCTAATACGAATAAGTTCTACATACATAAATTCTTAAGGCAATAATTATAAAGTTATAAAAACTAAGCCGCTGATTTGCCAATGGCCTGGTACAAGTCAAAAGCCGCAAAAAAGAGGTCTACATATATTTTATACGTTCTAGTCTTTGCTAAATGCAATCTTATTTTACGCACTTAGCACAGATTTTAATTCAAACCTAGAAACACTCATGTCATGGCACACCTACAACTTAACCAGAAGTGACACACATAAGATATAGGGGCCAAAAGCCATCGAAAACAACAACCAGGTCAATGAGTCAATGGCCACATATATAATATATATATATACACATATATGTGTGCTGTGTGCGTATACAGAAAAGCCAACAGCTGTTTTTTGGGGCGTGAATCAAACAAAGCTTAAAAATTGCTAGCGCAAAATTTCAAACGTTGAACCGAAGCAGCTTAACGTACAAAAAAAAATTGAATCAATACAAAATATAAAAATTAAAAAAAAAGACTATTATTTACAATTTTTTTTTAAGTCTTTGTCAATATTTGCCTGCAGCTGCAACTGAAACTCAAACAAACAAACAGCAGCAGCAGCCAGCCAGAGTAAATCCCTGGCAAGTCCAATAGCTAACAAACAGCGAAAAATCAACAAAAATATGACACACAATGTTGCAATAATGAAGTGAGACAGACAGACAGACAGGCAGGCAGGCCGTAAGACAAAAGCAGAAGCGCAGCAGCTAGACAAGAGCACATACAAATTGTTAGTCTTCCAGCAAACTGCGTCAAACCGCTCTTAAAACTAAATACCAACATATATATATATATATACTACTTACTTATGATAAAGTTTGTGCAAGTGGCATATGCTTACATTGCTTATCAGCGGATGGCAACAAAATTTATGTCTAGACTTGTTGCAACTTTGTGCGAAGGGGAGGAAACGTTGCTAAAGCTAAGGGTGCGGTGTGGCACACAAATGGCAAATAAGTAGCACAACAAAATGATGACCACGTGAGTCACAATAACTTGAGCTGTACGTGCTTTGCATATCTTACTAGGCGTATACGTAATGTAATCATTATATTGCGTATACGCCGCGTTGTGCATTTTTTAGTACGCTGCGGCAATTTCACTTCTAATATATTGCTGAGAAATCATTTAATTAAGTCTGTATTAAAAACATGCTACAGTTTTGGTGTTTTTAGTAAACCGAACCTAGTTAAGTTGTACGTTATCGCGATAGGCATATATGGGTGTCGTTTGCGCTAAGTTAACCTTTTGTTTCTCATTCATTTATTATTTCATTTTTGCAAAAAATTTCCGCTATTAATTAAAAGTTGCGCTGCCGCAAATCAATATGCGAATAAAGCTGCAGCTTAAGCCTGCTCAATGCCTCGTACAGCAACTTCCCTCAGCCCCGTAAGCTTTTCAAGTTCACTTGCAATCAACGCCGTTCACATCAGCGCATCAAGCTTGATGACGTTACGTCGCGCCAAAGCCGATTATATGTAAAAAAAAAAAAAAAAAAGTGCATATACATTTTTTTGTTGCTTGCTGGACATTTTTTATTTTATTTTTTTTTGCTACTTTTTTTTGGTTATGCATTTTGCTGCGTCAAAGGTCAAAAACTAAAGGCAACGCCAAGTCATCAACAACATTGACGTCGGCGCCTCGCACACGGCAGTCAGCATACCTCAGACCCTGCCCAGCTTCTCAGCAACAACATCGAAATTTGTCTGCGGTTAACATTTTTATACACTTTACTTGGGGTATATAGGGTTTTGTTTAATAACAGGCCGCTACTATGTGGCGCTTATATAAAAGTTATAAATATTTATATAAAAAAAATAACTGCTTAATTGGGACCTCAGTAGCATAATTGCGCCTGGTTTCAAAAATGGGTGGTTGGATTCAACCTAAAGCAATTGCCTAGCACTAGCAGAGCTAGCAAGGTAGACTGCAGGAACTGCAGGCTCCTCTCCTCTTCGAAATGCTTCGCCTTTATAGCAATGTCAAGGGGAAAACATTTATTTATTTATAGACAATTTAACAATATTTATTTCAAAATATGGCTATATGGTTTTTAAATTGCAGTCTCAAATCAATTTCCCTGCAATACCTACAGAGTATAACAGCGTCGTTTGACTTCTCAAATCTAATACGTGTTTTTCGGTTCCCTTCAGTTTTTTTAGCTGCCTTTGCCTTTTCATTTTCATTTTTTTTCGCAACGTTTTTTTTTTACTTTTTGCATTTTCCATTCATTTGCATATTTTGCTTTGCCATGTTTTTCGTACGTTTGTCAAAGTGTTTCTGTCTGTTTCTTTGCAACGCTTTTTGCATCTCACTTGCTCTGGTGCTGTCTCTGCGGCAAACACTAATGCTCTTGTGCTCCTCCTTGCCCTTACACTTTTTGGACGCTCTCTCTCTCGCGCGCTTCGTGCGGCCAGCCTATGTAAGTGAGTGCATTTTCAAAAGGGTTACTCGTTGACAGCAACGCAGCAACAACAACAACGATAACGACGACGAGTGGGTGACTGTCTGGTATGTGTGTCTGTGCATGTGCGCGCATATGTGTGAGGCCTGACTGTCTGCCTGCTGCTGGCATTAAGACTTGTGCGGTTGCGTTTCATTGCTATCAAACAAGTTTTTTGTATTCTGTTGAACCTTTTTATACTCTTAAGTAAAGTACCTCAGCTATGTGTAACTGAAGATCTGAAGCTGTGAAAATTTAAAATATTCCGTTTGGCTTTACTGTCATCGCTCATTGAACTTACAGTTTGTACACGTTGCTAAATAAAGGCTCCAGTGCTGCTGTGAAGAACCGCACCTCCGATTATCGGTTTTAGAGTACGCTGCCGAAAGTAGAAATAATCAATTGTAAAGCTATAAATAATAATAAATTTAGGCATGCAATAGATTGTAAAGAGATGATTTTTTTTTGCTATTCTTTAAAAATGTAACAGATTGAGGCGAATCTAAAACCGACTTTTGCTTTTAGACACGAGTACGCTGCCAATCGAACCTTTTTAAATATTATACGCTTACCATTGTTTGTAGCGAAATTCCGGCAATTCCAATGATATCATAAACCATTGCTAAGGGCTTTGTGTCGCCGTTATGCGGCATACTGAGAAATTACAATAAAAATAGATAAAGACACTTCTGTGAGAATATGGGCTGCACTTGAGCAACAATTCTTGCTAGGATGCATAATACTTATTTGTATATAATAGTTCTGAGCTAGGCCCAAAAAAAATTGGACTATACATGCTAAGATTAATACAATAATATTAGTTCACCACCGTGCGTTAAAACCAGATTATATCAAAAACTGAGATGAGATGAGATGAGATGAGATGAGATGTTATAAAATCTTTGAGGAATCGATAATAAAACGAAAAACTCAACGTGCATTTACCAACTTTGGTGTTAACTAAATAACTATCAAATACCATACACCATTTTGATTTACGCTTTGGTATTTTCTATCAATATCTTTGCCGTCTGGTAACTAAAATACTATCTAAAATTTGTATCTTTGTAAATAAGTATTGTTTAAACACAAATTAAAGAACACTTGGTTGAAATTCAACATTTGAAATATTTACTTCTAAGGCGTCTTCATTATTTTCTTAAAATTGTAAAAGAATTTGAGACAATAATATATATATATATATTTATAAAATAATCGAAACCAGAAATTATGCAAAAGCATACAATGTATGATAAGTACTATATATGAGTTTTGATAAATATATGCCAGATGTACTATAAATATGTTTGTGCCCCTTATTTTGAGTCGTTAGCAACAAGCTAACGAATTTTTACAACAAATAAGATATCATTGAAGGTATGCATGTGTGTATCTGTATCTACTTGTATCTATGTGCTTTTAATTGTATTTGTATGCGTGTGCTTTAAGTTTGCCAGTTTTACACTGTTGTTCGACTGTCTGGCATTGAACTGACGTCAGTTGTTGATATTTGTTTTTATTTTTCTACATTTTTTTTCATCTTATTGTGTACTTGGGTTTTTCTTGTTGTTGGGCTTTCTGTTTATCAAATACTTTGTATGTACATACATGCGGCCAGACAGCAGCTCCTCCTCTCTGCTACTCTTCTGGGATGTTGCTCTGGTGCTGAGTTTGCTTACAAATTATATAGACGTGTCTAGATACGATTAATTGCAACCGCCGTTGCTGTGGTTGCCAAGCTGGCAACTTAATTTCAATTTTTTTCTCGCGTTTCTTTTTTTTCCTTTTGAACAAACAAAAATGTTTGCCTGACGCGGGCAAAGTTTTGTTTGTCTAGAACATATATGCCAAATGATAATACGCAAATTGCATCAGACGTCAATTTTGACCAGACAGCATTAACAGAGTACTTATGTACATAGTGTATAAATATGTATAGATAAATGCACATCGAAAAGATCTGAATAAATGCTAGCCTTACTATTTTTTTTTAATTATTACATTTTAGTTTTTATTCACTATGGTAATGCAATACAAGAACAATGATTAACTGAATTGCTCTTCTAATAAAATAGTACGATTAAAACAAAATTGAATTTCAAACTAATTTCAATTTTTGTATGCTTTTTAAATTAATAAAATAATACAAGGTAATATTATTATATAACATTTAAAATATTCTGTAATTTCTTAAGTACTTAATGCTTTGGAAGAATAAATGCAATAGACATTTATTATTGTAGCTTTTGGAAAGGAAGTGCGTACAAGAACTGCCCAACATTTTTATTTAATATTACGTAAACCTTTGCAGAAACAAATTATATGCCCAATGCCCTATTTTTAGAAAAAATGTTCCAAAATACGCTAATAAGCTTGTTCATCTTTAAGTTTTTTTCTAAATTTATTTAATATGTAAAATATTAGAGTTTGTATGAGAAATTTGCAAATCGAAGATAGTGAAATTTTATTTGATATAAATGTTTTGAATTGGAGAATAATCAGATATTTGAAAATGTCGATTTTAAAATTAATTTTTGCTCCTAGCGGAAAAATATATTTTATTTTGTAGAAATGAAAAACTAATAATATCTAGGCGCATATTATTGTGCAATAATTTGAGGAACTTTTCGAAAATATTTAGATTTTAAATAACTCGAATAATTGATAAGCTGGTGAACATTGATTTCAGTGTTGCCACACAGAGATTAGCAGCAAAATGATTAGAACGTTGCTTACATATTCAGCTACTACTCACTTACTTTGTACTTGCTTATGCTTGTCCATCGAATTACTCGTTTAGTTACTTATTTACTCTGTTCATTTACTTATAGATACATATACTTTCGTGCACAGTTGCAGATTGGCTCAAGTTCAATGTCGCTTCCCATTGAGAGAAGCAACATCACATCGTTTTGATAATGCTATTAAGCATTTGACTTGCTGCCGTTGAACTGTCAGCACAAATTTGTAATTTGCGTTGATTTTGTTGATAAGCTTGAGATTTAGTCTTTACTTTTGTTGTTTACGTTCAGTTGCAGTTTGTTGAAAGATCAAGCGAAATCGAGATGAAAGAAAGCTAAACTTTGTCTAACCTTGACATCAATTAAAGTGTCAATGATCTTGTCTAAAGTGACTTAAAAATTTGCTGCTGCTGCCGCTGCTACTGCTGTGTGGGTTAAGGAGCTTTGTATCTTTTTCGCTGTGACTAGCTTAGATGGTGTTTTGTAGTATGTGACAATGCACTTGACTGTCATTAGCAATGCCATCATAATCATTAAATTAATAACTTAAAGAATTTCGTACGCATTCAAATTCTGCCACAGCTACAGATACAGCTACTGTCTTGTAGTATATACTTTTTATATTTGCGCAAACCATCAAGTCATTTATTGCGTTTTTTCGCAGCATTGAGCAAGTGATCAAGTAAGTACATTATATATTATGTAGCTTTGGGGCTCCTTTCACTTACTTAATCAATTGCAATTGTTAGCCTGAATATAATTTTTTTTTTTTTTGGAAGCAATAAAATTTTAATTTATGCGCTTATTATCTCTTGCGGTCAAGGAACCTGCATATTTGGGAAATTTGTTTGCGCGAGCGAAACAAGTTTGCCGCCTTGCGGGCTCAACTGCAAGTTTGCCCACTTTAAATCGCTTGTAACTAAAAATAGCCATAAAATAGTTACAAATTAAGCAAACAGCAACCAACGACAGCGCAGCAGGTCAACAAGCTGTCAACTCAACAAGATCCCCAACACCCCTACGTAAATAGTTTTTCGCCAACAATTTACATGACAGCTGCTGCTGCTGCTGCAGTCTTAGCCAACAACTGGTCGCGGCCAGCTTGTCTGACACGCATGTGTTCCAAACAGTTGTTGTTAACCAGTTAAATAAACATTAATGGCGAAAAATTATTATTATAAATTTTTTAAAAATGTTTTCACACACTATTGCGATTGGTAAACATTACTAACTGCAGGCTATAATTATATCTTTTTAAATAGGCGCTGTCTAGCAATTGTCAGATAGCTACAACGGCTATATCAACTCGTAGGTACAGCTGCATCTGTCATTACTATCATTATGTAGTATATACAATGCTAAGTGATGTTTATTATAAAAATAGCTAAAGCTGAGAAGGGCAACTCTGGCATTTGTCTTTTTCGTCAGAAAACAAATGAATAATATTAAAAAAGTTATAAAATTTGACTGAATTCATTAAGCGATTCAAAAAATCTTTATTTATTTATATCCTTTTAAATAGATTAAAACATACTTCTTCTAAAAAAGAAATTTAAGCTATGTTTATAGAATATCATTGTGCATCATTATATAATAGATAGACATAAAATTGGGTAAAATAAAAAGTTACTGACATGCTCTAATTGGACACGACGAAAACAGAGGAGCCTAAAAGCACTAGGATGGCCATATTTTAGTTAGTTAAATTTGAAAATTATTCTGATATTTGTAAGAAATTGTTTTATTTTATTTATTTCAACTGAAGTAAGATAAATTGAATACTGCTAGAGTGACCAAAATTTGATGAAAAACTGTAAGAGTGTCCATACTTTGACAAAATTGTTAAAAAAATTTAATTAATTATTTACTTTTATAAACAGATTTTCTTTGAGTGTTATTTTAATACTTCTGAAACCAAAATAAAAACTTTAACTATATTTTCTATGACCTTTAAATTTTAAAAGTTTGTTTTTTTAGTTTACTAGTTACTCAATCATTTTTTTCCACAACAATCTTAACATGTTTAAAATGTGTTAATAATAATCTTATTTTAAAGGTAGAACATCATATATTGAATATTTCATAAAATTTGCGCTCATATTTAAAATTAATCCTGAAAAATACTTTACAATTGTAAACATTAACTGAAAAATCCAGTTTTAAAAGGGGTTCACTCATTGCATTTTCAAAATTTAATTTAATCAAACACATAATTTTTTATTTGGAAGCCCAACTTCATTTGATGCATACAAAGTAGAATACATTTTATAATTATTGAATCAAAATTTAAACATTTCTCAACATTAATAAAAGCTACACAAAAATATAAATAATTTGCCATTCGAAATTTTTATATTATTGTTATTTAACATTTTTTGTACTTACAACTTCAATACTATTTTAGATCTTAAAAAATTAAAGAGTATAGCCGCAGCAATTTTATTCCTATAGTATCTTACAACTTTGTTAATAAAAGCATGCCAACAGCGCAGACGCACTCAATCATTCACCTGCGATAAAAATTACAACAAAAAATAGCATACAATTAAAAAAAAAGATAAAAAATTAAACAAAGTAGATATTTATAAAAAAAAAAAAATAATAAAAAATAAAAGCAGACGACGACAACTGCGTTGAGCCGGTTGAGTCACCTGTCTGGTGGACTGTTGCGGGTCTGGTCTTGTCTGGCCTGGCCTGGCCTGGGCAAATAACAACAGCAACAGCGACAACGGTTGTTCGTGCGGCTATCAGCGCGCAAAAGTCTAAAGTGCCACTTGTTGTTGTTGCCGTTGTCGTTGTCGCTTTGTTGTTGGAGCTGTAAAGTCGAAGCCAGACAACAAACACACACGCGCGCACACGCAAACCAACACAGATACACACGCACGCACACATACACTTACACACATGCGCAGACAGACATTGTTGACATTTTTTTTTGTGTTGTATTTTTTATTTTTAATTTTAGTTGATTAACTTTTTTTGCAACAACCACAACAAACATCAACTCTGTCTGGCATTTGAAACCTGTATAATTTGTTCATGTCATTTTATTTGTCGCACAACTTTTTCTCTTTGCTGTTGTTTTTTTATTTTAAATTGTATTTTTAATCATTTTTAAACAGAAAAAATTAATCGCTTCGAGTGTTTCCCAATGTGGCAAACTTTTCAATTTTCATTTCGCAATCGAATCGATCTTTTGACACGGTTAAGTGTACTGTGTGATTTGTGTGACACTTTTTTGCAATGTTATCAGGTGTTCATGTACTTTTTTTATGCAATGTAAGTTATGGGTTCAATTATTAAGTGCGAAATTAGCATTGCATGCAATTCTTTGGAAAAAATATTGAATCATCTCTAATGCAAGTCGTCAAGTTGTGCTGTTGTTGTTTGGTTTTTTGCGTTGTTTAAAAATTGGTCGTTTTTCTCTACTCAAAAAGTATCTAATATATTGTCGATCAGATGAAGGTGAAAAAATCAACAAAGCTTTGACATCTGTCTGTTGTCCAGCAGGCTGATCGCCAAAATATTTAAGTAATTGTGCAGATTTTTCTTATCACTCAGGGAACATCCAGCTCGTTGCTAATCGATAGCCGCCTGTCATGCTCGCACGCCTTATGAGCTTCAAAGCGTTCCTACCATAATTTCATTTAATTGCCAAATGAAAGTACATATTGTCTATGTGTGCTGCAAGGTATCGAGCTGCAACTTTAACATATAACAGCCACACCACCTGCGTCGCGTAGAATATAAGATTTACCTCATTATTTTCTTGCCATATCATTGTTAATAAATTTATTATATTGAGAATAAGATACTAGAAACTATTGATGTGCTCACTTCTGCATAAGTGGAGAACAGCATTAGTATCGAAATGAGTTTTCCCCAATACAATTTATTGCGTTTATTATTTTGTAACCCTAAAAGAAAAATTAATACCAAAATCGCTAAAAATCACAGTTTTATTTTCTTTTTTTTTTTGAGAGAAACAAAAATATCCAATTCTACAATTACCTCTCAAAGCTAAAGAGGTGGGAAAAACATTCTAATTTTCTGTGCTTCTCAGTTCCACAAATTTGATTGCATGGACAAAGAAGTCAGGTGTAGACTAGTAAAATTTCTCAAGGTCATGTCTATAACTAGCGATTTCGATTCAACTATATATTGTGTACATCTTTCTTATAATAATTAGAGATACATGCAAAAGGCGTGGATTTTCCAAAAGACTCATTTCATTCATAGCCACAGACAGATACAAAAAAAAGTAGCATACAAATCCAAGCATATTACTTTATTTTTAGCTAGACAGACATACAACTATAGATACAACTCGATTACTGTAGCAAATACTGGTTCTAGTAATACTATTTTATCATTTGCTTGCTGTAGTTGTAACTGAATTATCAGAGTTAAAGCGTGCATGATAAAAAGAATAAAAATATATTTTACCCATACTTGTTAGTTTTATATTGCACAAGTTTTCCATGAGGGGCTGCGGCCTCTGTTTGTCTGGCCTGTAAGCGCTTGTTTATCGCTACACGAATGTCTATATAGTATAGATACAAATACTTATATGTATTTATGTATAGTATATATGCGTATATTACTTAAGTAGTCTGCTATCTAGTCTAGACTCATAAGTATACATACACTAATACTATATATACCTTATAGTGTGCTGCTACCCACATGCGATTATTTAAGTATGAGTCTGCCAGTCTTATATCTATAGGGCAACTAGGCAGCGTATTTACACATAGTTTATTTCATTGTTATGGTATTTGCGATCTTTTGTGTATTGTACGGTTGCTATTTTTAATTTAAACAAAAATAATTTTTTGCCTTTTACTTATTACATATTTTTGTTATATTTTTTTTTTTGCACTTGTTTTTTTATTTTTCCTTGGCTGATGAACAATTCACTTTCGGTTTTCGATAGACACGCTGTTAAATAACAGCGCGCTGTTATCAGCAGCTGTAGCTTAACATAGCTTTAAGTGTTGGTTAGTCATATTGAAATGGCTTTTTGTGGAAATCTAAGTGCCTCTTACTACTAGTGGTGTCCCAAAAGTCTAATTTTTTCCATAGTGCAATAATTGATTTGAAAATAATAGTAGCTTTGTAAAAAGTGACGGCCTTTCAAATAAAAATTGCAAATCTTTTAGAAATTATATGACTTAATCTAACTTTTAGCCATAAATATAATTGAAGAAATCTCTGTTTTCTATCGTTTTAGGCCGCATTTTGTTAATCATCAGTGGCATAACTGTTTGTGTTGCATGTAGCAGCATTGTTATTGCTTTTATTACCCATCGTTGTCGTGCTGGGGCGGCAACTGAAACAACAACAACGCGACGCACACGCTCAAAGCGGCGTTCGACGCGCAGGCAGCGCAGCCAGCAGCAAAGTGGCATCAACATTGTTGCCAACAGCGAATCGGCATCATCAACATCATCAGGAACGCCAACAACAGCAACAATAACTGTTGGGTGTGTTGCCGCTGCTCTGGCCCTGCCACTAACGTCAGCGCAAGAGGATCATCCAGCAGCAGCCAGTGCAGCAGCACCATTAGCAACAACAACAACAACTACAACATCATCCCAAACAGCAGCAGCAATAACAAGAACCACACTTTTGCCAACCGAGCCGGAACATTCTGTACCCGTAAGTAGCATTAATTACGACTAGAAAGTAATTTACTTTGAAATTTCAAATGGCTTCATAAACACAGCTGGAAAAAGGTGTTGTAGCCGTAAAAAAATAGCCGTTTAGCCATAGATCTTTGTAGAACTTCTTTTGAATCGTTTTTCTTTACGAAAAAGTATAGACTATAAATTGACTAATCGCTGGTTCTGCCCATTGCGGTCGTTAAGTTAGCTCAACTAAAACGGCAATGCTGATAAATGTACAAAAAAACAAAATGTTTGAATCCACCTATTTTTTATTATTTTTTCTTTTAAAAGTTGCCGCAACATTTCACTTTATTCGCTTTAGAAACAAAATAGTTCAACGGCGTTCAACGTCACAATTTTCGCAAACAGTCCAGATTAGACAAGTACTGGTTAATTAAAAAAAAATTTGGTGCGATGACGTAAAAAGTTTGACAAGCCTAAAAAAAAAAACACAGTCACACGATTGGTAGTAGTAGTCTTTATGACGCAGGAATTCTGTTTTTTTTTATTAACATAACCAGAGACGTAGAAATGACCTTTTGCCTAAAATTATATAAACATGAAAATGCGGCAATATTTTAAAACTTCAGTTTCTTCCGTTTGTTAATGTTAAGGATTTTTTTAACTAGTTGTTTGTTTTACACATTTTTAAAAGTAAACTGGACAATATAAATATAAAAAAAAAGTTTCATAAATTATACACAAATGAACTGAAAATCAATTTGTGTTGTAATGAAATTTTTATCGCATCATTGATTTAATTTAAGATCGTCGACTTAATGCATATGAAAATGCTTAAAATTTAATGCTTTATTTAATATTAATGTAGTAATGTAGTTATTTTTTTGATAAGTTTGGTCCAGCCTTGGAAAGTAACAAAATTTCTTGTTAGCAGAAGAATTTTTTCGGTGCACACAATTTATGAGAATAAGATATAGCCTATTTAATACTTTCGTCTGCTAAGTTTGATTTCCGAGTTTTAACATGTTTACAAGTCGTGCAAGTCCAACTGATAGTAAGTTTGAATAACTTCCGCAACCCACAAAGTTTGTTAAGAGTGCAAAGTTAATTGAATTAAGCGCAAGTCTAAATTTCTAAACCAACTTTTTTTGTTTGCTTTTATTGGTAACTCTTAAATTTATGCAATATTAATTAAGGCAACGCATTTGTATGTCCTTAATATTAAAGCAAACGCTTGTTTACCTGTTAGATGTTTAATTAATTAAACATTTTATATGCAGCAGCAATACTTTTACGCAGAGAAACAAATCCTACACGTGTCGAAAGTTGCTGAGCCATGCTTTCACCCTTTCCAGCTGTCTCATGCTCTCTTGCACTTACTAACGCGCTCCCTCTCTTTCTACTCGCATTCTGTGTCTCTCTCTCTCTCTCTCTCTTTGTGTCCCTACTTTGTTTCCGTTTTTTGCATTTTGTTCTTCTTGTTCTTGGCAAAAACGCCTACAGAGCTTTTTCGCTTTTTGTCGTCCCTTAAGCAGCCAGCAGGCAGACACAGACAGACATAAAGTCTCATTTGTGCAGTTGGAGGTGGCAGTCAAAGTCCTTGAAGCACAATAAACTCTCTCTCACACACACACACACACACACAAAAGCATACATATATACGCATAGCAGACATGTTTAAATTGCTTTGACTGCTTTGTGCCCCGCGTGCTGGATGTAGACATCCTCGTCATCGTCATCGTCGTCTGCTTTACTGTCCGTTATGTAATGGCAGGGATCCTATGCCTTTTACCATTATGTAATATGAGAATGGCGCCTACTTGCAGTCTGCGTCTATGTTGGGGCTTTTGCGCTCTCTCCTACTCGCTCTCATTCTCTCTCTTTGGCTGCGTCTGTCTGTATATTTCTATGTGCGTGAGTGGCATTTGGCATTAAATTTTTATTACAGTCTGTGCTGCCTGCTGCCTGCGCCTGGCTGATTTCCCATCATGTCTTCTTCTTGTACTTTAATGGCAGCGCAAATTCAATTTTTTGTTTCGCAGTCACCGAGCCATTTCCAAAATAAGCAAAACAACAATAATATTACCAATCATAATAATAGAAATAATAGCAATGCCTAAGTAAAAACAAAGTCTGCCTTATTTGTTGGCTTTTTAAAAAATTGTATTTATTTATTTATTTATTATTTATTTTTGCATTTGGCATATTGCTTTTGGACTTAAATGCGCCTTACCTGGCCTTGGGGCAAGCTTTTAAGGCAAGATTTTCAAATAAAATCGCATAATTTGCTTTGATGATGCGAACATAATACAAATAATAAAACAGAATTCCAATACACCTGTGCTAAGTATCTGTGTGTGCGTCTAAATGTGTGTCGGTGAGTGTGTGTGCTTCTATGTGTATTAGAAATGCTTTGCGGCTTTGCTTTTGCACACCTACGCATTGAGTCACTTAGCCGTCTCTCTTCTCTATTATGCCTGCTTTCTCTTCGCTTCTCTATTGCTGCGGTTAAGCTTGGCTCAAGCTCATTACACAAAACCGCAGCCTGGTCTTTTGCGGCAAATCCATTAAGGCGAATTTAAACGTGCTCGAGTGTGGTGTGTGTGTGTGTGTGTGTGCTCGTGTGTGTGTGTGTGTGTGTGCCTGTATGTATGTGTGTGTTTAAATGACAATTAGAAGCGCAGTCTGGGCTGGTCAGCGCTCAAAATGCTATGTTCATACCGCCAAACACTGTGGCTAATTAAATTAAAAATTTTGTCTTAGAATTTTGCATTTTTCATTTGCTTTACAGGTTTTTGTAATCGCTGTACAAGCTGTTTATATATAAATATTTAATAATAATAGAATTAGCATAACAGCGGCGCAAACAATTTTAGCAGATTTCCTTAGAATCGTTATTAATTCAATAAACCCACGTGACACTTAGTACTGGTTTATGTGTTTATTATTTGCTTTTAATAAACAGCTGGAGCTGGTATGCTATTATTATGTGACATTGCGCCGCTTAGAAATAATACATTTTTTTAACACCTGTTCACTTAGTCTTCGGATTCCTCTTTTTGTCTCTTGTCTCTTAAATAGCTTTGATCTTGCGCCTGCATAAGCGATTTATTTTAAACCCAAAATAAGTTTTATTATAATACAGCTACAAAACGATGCAACGAACTGAGTTCAAAATGTTTAATAGGAAAAGCTTGGTATAGGGGTAAAAATAAAAAAATTGTAAATTTTTTTCAAAAAAAAAAAAAAAAAAAAAAAAAAAAAAAAAAAAAAAAAAAATACCCCTTTTTTTTATAAAAAAAAAAAAAAAAAAAAATACACTAAAAACAACACACAAATATATATATTTTTATTTCACAACCCACCACCCCCCCCCCTTCCTTACAAAAAATACTACCCCAACCCTTTCAAAATATAAAAAAACAAAAAACCCCCCCACCCCCCCCCACAAAGCCCCAAAACATAATAAGCAAAAATTTTTTTGTTTGGACACAAAACATTTTTTTTTTGGCAATCACTTCAGCGTTCAGTCGTGGGCGGTAGCTTGGGGTTAGATGAATTTGCCTATTTAGATCGTCGACAAAGAAAACCCACTTTTGACTCGTTTAAGGTTCTATGCTCAACTCGTTTTATTGACTTAGCGCAACTTAGAGCTAATTGGGTGTTCTTCTTAATATAAAAGCTTTAGTGAGAGCCTCGAGTGCACCTTGCACTAAGAGCACTGATATTGCTCTTTGCCAAATAAGATGAGCGAACTGTGAGGTTACGCGTAGTCGTTATATTTATCTTAGACAAGCATTGCAGTCCCTACCAGTGGTTCCGTTGCAAGCACATGATTAGTCCCAACGATGTCAAACCTAGAAGCAGAGCTGCCTGAAACAAATTAAATTCGACAATTGTTACCGGAGTAATCGCCAAAACGTCTGACATGCATGCAGAAAAGAAATTCATTACAATTTAGCAAAAAAGTAGTGTCAAGTTTCAATACTGTTGCTCTCAAATTTATTTTTATGCTATAAAATAAAAAATTAGACTATTGATGCAACTGTAGTAAAATTTGATGTAAGTTAGCCACAAAATGCCTGAAAATAGAGCAACAAGAAGGCACATCTTGTTATAGGCTTTATATATGTGACCAGCAATATCTGCTTTTAAATTGATTGAAATCAAAATTTGCGTTTAATATTTGTAAGCAAATTAGCAAATTAAATTAAAATTGAAAACCTGCAGCTTGGATGGTGAGCAGATAGTCTCAATGTATGATAGTGTGAACATGGCATAAGCATTCAACAGCATGCAAGACTTTGACAAATTGCTAGTTTCTGTGTTGACACGTTGCTCATTTTTCATTTTCCATAATTTTGTTGTTGCTGCAAAACTTAATAATTACAGGCAGTGCATTGTTTGGCTCTTGTTGTTATTATTTTTTTTTTTACATTTTTCCATCATCTTGGCAGTGAATTAAACATTTAGAACAACGAGCAATTGCGTGGGCCATTTGATGGCAGCCAACGTAATAAAGATACAATTGTGGCTAATAACCCAAGGCGTATACGTATTTCGCAAAAAAAAAAACAAATAACATTATATACTATATATGTGTTTATGAAAATGTTTGTAAGTAGCAAGCAGACTTTCGACGTCGGCATGTTTTAATCGAATTTTATTTGCCGCCGCTAGTCAATGAATAATTCAATTTGATTATTAAATGTGTGCGTGCGTCTCGAGACATAGATACACACACACACACACATGCGCAAGCAAATCAGGCGCTTTCGCGCGTCGTTTCGACATTAAATACATTGCAGCTGTAGGCGTTAAGAGCTTTAGGGGTAGGGGCTTTATTAACCGTTATCTATGCCAGACACACGCACCGACACAGACACGCATAAATTAATTAATATAACACACACGCACATTATATTGTTTTGCTATACATATACATATATGCTGATTTTCCAGCATTTTGCAACACTTGTTAAATGCACAACAACAACAATAACAGCTGTTGCCACCATTTCACTCATACCCCATTGTGCTGCTGTCTAATTAGCATAAATAAACATGCACTTTGTATTGCCACAAGTTAACAAAGTCAAGTTTCTGTTTACTCTCTGCTTCTGCTGCTGCTCTACGACGACATTTATTTAGTTTCGAGTTTTTGTTCTACTTTCTACGCTCTTCCCTTTATTTTTATTTTTTTTTGGCAATGAGCTTTTTGCTGCTGGTAGAGTGTTGTATATTGTTTCAAAGTGTGTGTGTTGTGTTTGTGTACAACACTGGCCCGAAGGACTGAGCAAACATACAAAGCCAAGCAAACAAACAAACGTCAACGTCAATGTGGGCGTCACTGTCGACGTCAACGTCAACGTAGTCGGCCTGCATATTATGTCACTTAAGCACCAAGAAAAACTTAGATAAAGATATAGGGTGGGCCTGCTGTTGATTTGTTTATTAATTGCATAAAATTTTATTTTATTGCATTTATAAACATATTCAGCCTTATACTCTGAAACCCACCCAACCCCCCCCCCCCTTATCACCACCAAAAAAAAACCCCCCCACCCACAAAAAAACACCAACACACAACCCCCACCCCCAACCAAAAATAAGAAATATGTGGGCATTAAAAAAAAAAAACAAAATGTTTTATCCCCACCAGACCACCCTCTCATAAGCCAAAAAAACCCACCCTCCTTTTTTTTTTTATAAACAAAAAACCAAGAAAAAAAAAAAAAAAAAAAAATTTTAAAAAATAATTTTTTGACAAATATGTAATATAAGGCAAAAGTTTGCATTAACTGTGCTGCATGTCATGGGCAAAAGCTACAAAAAATGTAAAGCAAAGTGATAAAAATAATTTTTAATCTACACTCTTATTTTTGTGCTTTCATTCTCCATTAAAGACAGACATTTGCATGATTAATAAAAAAAATCAGCCAGGCAGTCTATTCAATGTAATACTAAAAACAGTAACAAAAACACTATCTTAATTAATTATTTTTCGTTTTAGTCTTTTTACGTTTAGGATTTTTTCTTTAACTTTTTTCTTGTTATTAATATTTTAAATATAAACATATAAACGAAATTATTGTACTATGTTAGTTGTAAGGAGCTCATCACTATAATGTCTTGTACACCCAACTCAATAACAAAATTGTATAAAATAAAGAATTGGAATTTAAATATTGATATATTTGGCAAATGTTTACAACAACCATTAGTTTAAACTACTCATTGATCAACATTGCAGACTCTACTGACGCATATGAGAGTACAAGAAGTTTTACACAAAAATTCAACTGCCTGTTCTCACTTCTACTTAACGTCTAAAAAGCGCTTATAATAGACCGTCGTGCTTCTAGTCGTCGTGCAGATCCTAGTGCATAATCTAAATTACTCTTACACCTCGATATTGCCAGAAAATTATTGTGAATAGGCAGAAAATTCCTTTTCATGTTGCGTTTATTTTGTTGCTAAAGTGTTTTAAACTTACATTGAGTATTTTTTTCAGTCCTTCATATATGTCAAAACAGAACGCCTTAATTAATATGCATAAATTTATTTGAGAAACACCCACTTTGTATCAAATTGGGAATTAACAGTATTTAATAAACAATTTTGGCATTTCCAAACTGTCGATGGCTTACCCTATACACTTCTAAATACATTTATTACATAGCAACAGATGTGCGACGATAAGTCAACAGCAAGAGCATCCAATATCTAATATCAAGCAGCAAAGTAAACACTACACCAAAACTATCAGTGCTACAAAACAATTTTAAATTAAGCTCTGATATTCTTAAGAAATCTTATATTTGCTCTTTATTTTACATTTTTTTTTCAGGTAAAAATTAATTTTCCTTGACAAATTTCTTTAATTCGTAATATACTATGAAATGAATTCGCATTATTTCAAACGTTATAAAAGACTGCAACATATATTGAAACCCAAAAAAAAAACATTTACGATAGAAATAAAATTTTTGGAAACAGTGTTGCCAAACTTCTAAAACTGTTTGCTATTAACCCAAATAAATTAACAACAAGAAACAGATACACACATGTGAGCCAACAATAAATACATACATGCATACATACATTGTACATTTGTATAAATGTCTACATCTGCATATTTTTTTTTTTTAATTTACGCTGACCAACAAAGTCTGCTACACAAATATTTGCTAGATTTGTCATTTGTCACGTTCACTTGAACACATCAAACGCAAGGTGTGTGCGGGTGTTAGTTGTAGAGAATGTTGAAAAATTTCATCAGCATTATGGTATTTTTCAACATTATGTTTATTTCTACATATTTGCAAAATAATTTGCATTAATTAGTAATTAATTTCGCTTCATTGATGAATAAATGCAGAACATAAATAGTTAATGATTTACAAAAAATATACGAAATTTTATTTTAGATTATTTTATATAAAATAGATCAAGGCAAAATGTCTCATATCATCAAATACAAACTCAAAGTTTTGAATTTGGATTGAAATTGTAAATATCATATGTGCTAGGTAAGCGCCAACTCTAAACAAATATTCGAAGCGTATTAGACTACTGCATTGTAATTCACACAATTGCTATTAATCGTTAATTGATGAAATTAATTAATTTTCTTTTGCACTTTAAACACTGTCGAGCTATGCTAAACAGCATCCTAACTTTAAAAAAGTATTTCAAAAATATAGCAGCTAATTAAAACACACACAAAAGCTGACTGCTACGTTATAGTTTGTTCATCAAAATCATCACCAATCGTTAAAATCGTTAATCGATTGGCGCATTTTGCTCAGTTTCTTTTCTATTAATATTCGCAAACATTTTCTTAGTTCAAAATTTAAACAGAATGGGCAAAAAGTCGATTAAATACAAGCAACATTTGCAGCAAGCAAACACGAAAAAATGTAATTTGGAAAACGAATTACCAAATCATTGTATTGTTTGCCAAAAATCGCATACTTGCGAAGATCATTTTAAAAAGCCTGTTTTACTTGCTAAGAACTGCGAAAATAAATTTGACAATAAGGCGTGCAATCAACACACAACATCTATTTCAAGTTTTTCTAAGGATAACCACAATTGGTTCAACAATTTCGATCATCAATTAGAATGTGCGTCTTCTCAGTTAGCTACATGTTCCAACTTATTGAAGAAAGTCCAATTAAGCATACCTGTTGCTGTTCCAATATGCCAAGCCAAAACATACGAAACACTGGCGCCATTTAGCACCATAAAACCTGAGCCCGTAGTAATAGTGCCTTGGACTAAACAGCGCCAGGAAAGCAAACAATTTAATTTACTTAACCCAAGACGAAACACACTGCCAGAGCTGACCCAAGTAGATCAAATGACTTCAGCGGATTTTCAGCATGATTATGCTGCTCACTTGGAGTACATGCGCACCTCACAAAAAAACCAGCAACATTTAAGATATTTTGAAACATTAATGATTGAAAATCAACATCTAATTAAGAATAGCACATTGCTGGTGCTACGCTGTGGTATCGGCATATTGGCTTTAATGGCAGCACGCTGGGGAGCTGCGCGTGTCTATGCGGTAGATTACTCCCATGTGACGAACTATACACAGCTGGTAGTAAAAGCCAATCGTTATGAGCATATTATAAAAGTAATGCACGGAAGGGTAGGCGACATAGAGCTACCTGATGAGAAAGGTGTTGATGGCATTATATGTAATTGGATGGGACACAGCTTGCTTTATGAGTCGGAAATTATAGAAGTTTTACAAGCACGTGATCGCTGGCTCAAAACAGATGGCTTCATATTGCCAGACATAGCTTCACTTTATTTATTGGGCTCAGCGGCAACACAACCTAAGAACGAACGCTGCAATTACTGGCTTGATGTCTATGGCTTTAAAATGAACGCATTGCGTCGTTATTCCTTGGCCGAACCGCATTATATTAAAATACAGCCTAACGATTTGCTCACATTAGCTCACGAGATTATGACTTTAGATTTAAATAAAATAAGCGTACGAGATCTTTATATAGATCGACCCATACATTTAAAGCTGCATAAGGAAGGGTATCTGGATTGTTTCGTCTTATATTTTGATGTGCAGTTTAGTCGCGCTCATAAGCCCTTAAAGCTGAGCTGCAATCCTTGCATAAAAAGCAAATTAATGTCTGCTTGGTTGCAGACGGTGCTATTTGTAGAACATCGTTTTATAATGCGTAAAGAATATAATTATATGGGTCATCTAACATTTGCTGCGATACGCAAAGAGCAGCATTTAAATCTTTCTGAAATGAATATTGAAATTGAATTTTATCAGTTTTCTTCCCTTGAGCATAAGCCGTTAGTGCACAAAGCTTGGAACATGATGCAACGTTATCAAACTCTCAAAGAAGTAGATAGTTGTCAAGATGTGCAAGATTAGCTGTCTTGTTTTTTTTTCTTTTTTATTTATGTATATGTATACACATGTCTACTTATATGTATATAAATATATATATACATATGTATATATACATATATATATATATATATATATTTTTTATTTTTCAGATGCTATCGGTACAGACGGCCGGCTGCGCGGGAATGGAGCGGCTCGGCGTTCCGACCCGCACATCATTAAACACACCACCCGATGATAGGTAAGTGAAGCAA
The DNA here is from genome assembly GCA_035046065.1 of Chymomyza procnemis. NCBI lineage: Eukaryota > Metazoa > Arthropoda > Insecta > Diptera > Drosophilidae > Chymomyza > Chymomyza procnemis. The sequence goes on along the minus strand of JAWNOJ010000013.1, from coordinate 3,246,698 downwards.
TATTTCTGTTTTAAATTTTTATAGGATTAAAACTAAACTAGATCTACTCTTTATCTAAATAGGGATCAATTCAGATGTAGAATGCGCGTTGATGCGCTTCAAGCACGTGAGCTTATGGCAGTACGTGGTGAAGCTGTGATTCGTAGCAACAGCAGCAGTAGCAGCAACAATCAGCAACAACATCAACACAATAACAAGCAACAACATTCCCACCATCAACTTCATCTATATCAGCAACAGCAGCAGCAGCAGCAACAACCACATCAACGTATGACAACTCCACACAATATAGTAGCAAGTGGCGGTTCACAACAGCTACATGGCGACAGCACAACAAGTAGCAGCAGCAACAACAACTATAACAACAACAATAGTATTAATCATTTTGGCAGTAATGTGGCAAGAGGTGGCATTGAGGCCACAACACTCAAATATGGCAATACAGGCAGTGGGAGCTATAAAGGCGGCGGTGGTGAACATAGTTTCAATTCCTCTACATCGACAACTTCGTCCTGTGGATCATTAAATAGCCATAGCAACGATCATCATCAACATTACCAATATCAGCTGCAACAGCAGCAAACGCCACGTTGTCCACATCATGTACCACTGCCAGACAGCGAGTACGGACCCGATCGTCATTTGCAAATACGCAGCAGTTATCAGGTGCGTCTCTTGTGCTTTATAGACCTAAATCATGTTTCAAATAATTATTGTCATTTTCTTTACAGCAATCGGAAATAACACGCTCCTATACAAAACCGCCACCAAACAAGACGGTACGTGATGTTCCCGAACAAATATCTACAACATGTGCTAACTCCAGTTATAGATTGACCACATCAAGTGCAGCCACTTTGCATGCAGCAGGCGCACCCTATGCACCATCAGCAGCAGCAGCCGCGGCAGCAGCCACAACAACAAAATCCAAACCTAATGCCATAACCAAGTTTTTCTCACGCATCAGTTCGCCAAAATCGCCTACAGCACTGGCATCAACAGTGGGCGCTTGTGGCACAGCAACTGGATCATCGTTAGCCTCATCGGCGTCAATGTCATCTTCCGCTTCCTCATTAGCCTCTTCAGCGGGCATGTCTTCGTGTGTGTCCAATTCCTCATCGGCTTCTTCTCTGGCAGCGTCGCCTACGCTGCCCATAGCCAATGCTGCCACATTAAAGAGCACGGCATGCAGCTTTGGCGCCAATGTGGCAACAAGCCATCATATCTCTGCTGGTTTGGCGCCCAGCACACAGCTATTGACCAGTCTGGGCACACCAACCGGCGCCAGCACGTCCGAACGCATACCAACGCCGCCATTGTCCGTCTCAGTGCCAATTGGCGCCGGTTTGCAAGCACTAAAGAGCAGCAGCTGCAATTTGCCTGCGGCCTGTGAGAGCCTAGCTGTGTCCAATGACATCTTGCCGCCCGCCACAACAATTAGCCGCAATAATTCCAATTCCAGCATGATGAGCATGACCTGCAATTGCAATTGCAATAGCAGAACTTGTACGAACTGTGCAGCAAATACAGCCAACTCATAACTGAGCTCATCATAAGTTTTATTCATATTACAATATTTATGTATATTAGTTTACAATATGTTAATCGATTTATAATTTTTGAGGTCCAGTTAAGAGGTCTGTTGTGTACACTGCGCTGGTACGAAAAGACTGTTTATTAGTCAGAATTTAATTTGTAAATGAATTGAGCCTAATCGTAATGAATGAATGATAAAACGTATGCATGTAACTAATTATAATAATGATGCTGTGCTGCTGCTATAACTCACAAAACACATTAGCCCATAAACATCATTTCCATTGAAGCTTGTTTTGAGACATACACCGAGAGAGAAAAAAAAATAATTTAAATCAAACCACAAATAATTAGTTATAAACTTAGTTATAAAAAAAAAACACAATTTCAGTTTGGCTTAGTTGTAGTTACTCTTTTTCTTTACATAAAGCGCGCGCGCAGCTTGAAACAAAAGGTAAACAAAATCATTTGCTTATTATAGAATTAAGTAAACATTGGTAATGAAATTTTTAGCCAAATTATTGTTTAATTGCCTTTAAGCATTGTGTTCAACATGAAATTCTAAACTTTGAAAGAAATTTGTGTTTTTAATTTAACTTTATATAAAAATCTATGCGCGCGTTTTGGCCAAGTGTAATTTATTTGATATAGCCCCAACTTATATAGTACATAGTATATGCTACACACACACAGATAAATATATATATAATTATATTATTTTGCATGTTTTAAACTAATTTATAAATGCAATTATAACACACACACAAAACTTTCTTCATATAAAAATGAAATTGTATATTAAAAAAATAAGCAAAAACGAAAAAACAAACCCTAATTGTGTATAGCCGCGTGTGTATCTATTTAATTATTAGTTTAGCCAAATAGCGCAAATTATGAAACATAAATAAATAAAACGCTATATACTATACATATATAACGTATATAGCTAAAAGATTATAAATGTTTAAGCGCAGTAAAACAAACAGCAATGCATATTTTTTAAGTCACATTATTTTTTTTATATATACATTATTATAATGATTATTATTATTATTATTATTATTGATACTATAAGTAGTATTAATAATTATGAAAACGAGTAATGAAAAAGCATGCAAATGCAGAAATATAAAAGGCCGTTAAAAAAAAATCGAAGTGCTACAACATAATTTTTGTAAATCTTTTGTTTTCCATGCCTTAAACACTAAAATAAATTTTGTTTTAGCATTTTGAGCATTAACTGTGTAAGTACCCAAAAAAATTAAACGCAGCCAATTTCTAGTATTTAATAAAAATAAAGAATGCTAAATAAAAGAATGGTTTCAGAACTAACGATCGATCCATAAATGGAACAAAGCAACATATTTTCAAACATGTTGACTATAAAATTACACATTTATGCAAAATTAACAAGTTTAAAGCGAATTACTTGTGAAAAACAAAATAATATTGCTAAGCAGCAAAGCAAGTCCTAAGCGCCATTTCAATCTTATCTCGATGTCTATCAAGAACTAAGTCTTAATATTATACACAATAGCAAAATAGCTCAACATACTATAAATTATTAAACTTGAAATATTCAATCAAAACTTCAAATCCAAAACAACAAATTGAGATAACATTATGTAGTATTGCGGTTTATATTGTATATGCTGCAAGCGGCAGCAGAAAAAAATGTTCAATGGGTAAAAAATCGAAAATATCTTTTATATATTTTACATGTTTATATGCATAGGCCTAATTTAAACTACCTCCAAGCGTAATGTTTTTTTTTTTTTTTGAAAATAATCAAATTCTAAACAAAGTCTACGAGTCTACGAATTATGATAAGTGACTAAATAAATTAATTTAACAGTTACGTTTTAAATTAATGACAATTGATAACGTTAAACTAAATTCAAGCCAACAATCATTGAAAAGTAATTAATTAAATTTTGCTGCATAAATTCTATATATTTAAATTTACATTTTAAATTATTAAATACTTAATAAACTAAAAGCAAATTACAAAAAATAACGCACACGCGCTGCGTCGAAATTGCGAAGCCGTCGACTGATATTTTTAATGAAATTAAAAAAAGAAACAAAAACAAATCGTATAAACAATTATAACAAGTGTTTGAATTCCATTAATTTGTAAATATGGAAAATTCTAGGAAGAAACATTATGTTTATACACATGTATATCATATATATATATATATATATATATATATATATATATATTGTATATTTAACTTGTCTTTAAGCACATATTTTGCAATAAGAAATAATCTATAAAATAAAAAAAAAAACAAAAAAAACAGGACACACAATACCGAACTTGCCCTCCCATATGTACACCGTTACATTGTTTCAGTTCTCAATTTTAAACGTTTCAATTTGTCAAATCATGTGATGATTAACGCAGTAGCAGAAACGCAAAAAAAATAATAATGAATATTTAAAACAAATAACATAAAAAATAAAAAATATCCGCAAGCAAGTTGCATTAAACACTAGCGAAATTTTTTAAAATGCACTAAGCAAACGTCAAAAATATTATAAATAATTAAAAAAAAATCGAAATACATATATTAAATTAATACCTATTATTGTTGTTGTCTCATATATAAAAAATAAAAAAAAAAAACAAATTAAATATATTTCCAAAATATATATTATATATGGTATATAACTTTAAAAGCTAAAAACTATAATAAAATGGTAAAGAAGCAAAAATCATTGAATACAATTCAAAGTGAAACAATAAATACATAATACATACATAAAACGTAAACTTTTATTTCAAAAATTATTGGATTTTACAACAGACAAAAAGCACTGCAACATTTTGTTGCTCAAGAACGAGTTTGAAATTGAAAATTAAAAAAAAAAACAATGGCATACTTCGAGGGGCCACAACAGTCACAAAAACTGAAGCATATTTTTAGTTGCTAAACAACAACAGCTGCTGGCAACAAAGGTCGATACTTTTTTGACGTTTTTGAACGTTTTCCACACATTATTAATTATTTCATTTTTATAATAAAAATGCATTATTTCCAGCTTATCTTATGCAAAAATTAGCATAATGTTACAACACAAATACCTTTCTATTTCTGAGAAGTATACAATTTAAGTCATATCGTTTCTTTACTAACATTGAAGCGAGCTTGAAAGAAATTAAGTCAGTTTTCTACTCTACCAGCACGTTTTGAATACGTTAAATTGACGAGAGATGTTTAAACTGAAACGATTTTCAAGAGTGAAATTATGAATAGGTTATGTTTTACCGATAAAGACGTGGCATAGAAAATGCTGAAAAAATGAAACCGATAAGTCTGAGAACAATGAAGATGTAGTTAATGCTTATGAAGTTAATGACAAGAGTAGCAGCAAAATTAAACAGGCTTTATGTTATTAAATTAAATCCCATAAGTATTGGGTTATCCAACAAAATTGATTTATAAATTTTAGATTTCAACGGCCCTGCTGCGAAAATCATATGCAGACATTGTATACAGATGAACTTACATTCGATGGACGCGTTACTTTAATGGGTTGCATCTTAGCCATTCAACATGTTCGTGTAATCGTTCCCAATAAAGTTGTACAATTATGCTCAAACTAAAAGAGAAAAATAAGAGTAGATGATGCCAGCGAAATTTTCATTTTCCAAAACATGCAACAAAATCATATTAATAACCAATATAGCCGTAGATTTCAAGTCAAATTACAAGTCACTCAAAACGGGAAATCGAAAGTTATGTATAAAATAGCTTGAAGTCATAAAGCAATTAAGATAAAGTCAAGTGTTTTAATAATCGCATCTAAAGACGTTACCACGCGTACCATTCATAATTTCAACTTTATTATAGTGCATTTATTTAATAAATTAATTATAATATTAGTTAGCTACAATTAATCATTGAAAATAATGCATCATACTAAAGCAATCGTTTTTGCAAGCTTAAATCCGTTTGGCTACGTGAAATACTCACGTACTTCTTATCAAATCTTGTAGACAACACCAAAACGTTTGTATTTAATTTCTAACGCTGCTGATTCAAACGTTTACCGATAATATTGTTGCGTTGATAAAAATCGAACCATTGAGCTGCAAAACCATCATACGCACGCGTCCAGTCAATGGTGGCATATCCATGTCGTAGCTCGTTCAGTTACAACCAAGTTAATATATAACAGTCTGACACAGAAAGCCAATTAAACAATTGAAATCATAAATTGGCAAAAAATCTTATCGCTGACAGATAGCATTGCCAAGAATTTACAGCAACCAAGCATTTGTACCCAAAATTCCAGCTAGTCATAACTAAACCATACATACGTCTGTACACGAACCCGTGTCGCGTCAACATATAAAACTTTCCCACTATGTCACAATTATATCAATTATCAGAAGTGGCCGAACAAAATGGCAAAAAAGGAAAACCCGTTTGGATAATTTATAAAGGAAATGTTTACGATGTGACCAAATTTCTAGACAGTCATCCAGGCGGTGGTGATCTCATATTGGATTATGCTGGCAAGGATTGCACAAAAGCATTTAACAATGCTGGACATTCTTCGGAAGCTGTTAGAGATCTTAAACAGTACAAAATTGGTGAACTTGATCCCACACCCGCCGCCCCACAGCAAACAGCTGCAGTTATTACCAAAGCAGCAGAAGCCAAAGCCTCAGAACCCAAAGTCACGCCTGCCGAAAAGAAAAGTTCCGGCTTCTTTTGTTGTTGCTGAGCTGTAATATAAAATTTAATATTAGTGCAACATGTACAAATAAGAACTATAAGATGATATATATATAAGATTAAGTCCAATGAAAATTACTTTTATTAACATAAGATCTATGAAAAGTATTGCTTATTGTAAAAAAAAACGTGTTTCCACTCATAATGCACGTTTTCTGATTTATACATTTACTAAGGGAGCTCTTTCATAAATAGTGTACATTAAAGTTAAACTTGTTTTGTAAAAAACGAATTGCATAAAATTACTCTATGCGTTATAAAAATTGCTTATATTTAAAAAGTGTAAAACATTACTTTTCATTGTTCCATACGTACTACCAGCTAGATTGTCAGATTAGCTGCTTTCCTTCGTTTTCGTGTCTTTAGTTACATTCTCTTGGAATATTTTACAGGCGGCATCAAATGCATCCGTACTAAAGTTACCTGGACATACAGTATGATTGCGTAAATAATGATAGAAACGACTTGAACGTCTTTCTATGCTGGCTCGCTGTTTCTCACTACGGCAAATTGCACGCATAGCCGGCTCATAATCCAAGGCTCGCGAATTGGCACCACGTAGTTGATAGTTGTTGCTTAACTGATGGCAAAGTGTGAGCCTGAAAGAATAAAAAATATGATTTCAAAATATATTTACTGCAATTGATAATGCAATCCAATTAACCTACCGTTCATGTTGCTTATCAAACAAACTATATGCGCATTGCTCGATACCCAAATCTTTTGCTACGGTCAATTCTACCAACGTATGAATAATTTCCTCAGTCAAATGTGGCTGCAGCCGTTCCGAACTATCTAAGCGAGAATCCAACAGCGCTGCAGTCGATATTTGCTCATAAAAGTTGGCCATAATATCTAATGGACTACAACTACTTTTGTGCGTTGCATTGTTTAGCCACGTCTTTTTTGGTGAACGAGATTTACGCTTGGTATTTTGCGTGCTCTTTGTGGTGGCTGTTGTGACAGCCTGTTGTTCCGCCTGGCTCAGCCTTGTAGAGGCATGCATCATATCTGATACATTTAAGCGCAACAAGTTAAAATTCACCGGAAAGGGTATCAGCTGTTCTATATTCTGCGCAAGCGTATAGTATTCAAAGAGATGCTGATGTATATACAAACCATCTAAGGTGGACAAACAGTGCGATTTGGGCGGCGAGTTGGTCAGCTTCTTATTAACGCAGCGATCACCGCCACTTTGTATATAAAACTGCAGTTCCATAAGAGTTTTACGTAGATTTTTATTATTGTAAAGGTACAACGATATAAGTTCATCCAGTTCTATAGGGCAGTTTTCCATTAGCGACAGCACGGCCAGAAATTTGGATATGTTCAGCACATTCGGTGCATTAAAGTTTATGGTGTTCTGTTGCATCAAACGCTGCAAATGCGCGCAATTGGGATTGCTAGCTATGACAATTACAGGACGTTTGGAGCTGGCTGCTAGCGTATAAATAGCATCGGTAAAACCAGCATCCATATTGTCAAATAAAATATCCGCATCCTCAATAAGTATAAGAGACTTGCGCACGCTTTGGCTGAGCTCTTGAGAGGATGAGCAACTATCGCTTGACTCTGCTTGCTGTCGCTTGCTTTTCAAGCCGTTCAGTAAAAGTTTTTGAGAGGAGCTGGTCGACACTGGCACAGCAGTCTTGCTGTCCTTACGTATTTGATGCGATTGTGTAGCTTCCTGCAACTCCTGTATAAGTTTCTTTCCCGTACGTTTCATGCCCGCATTTATTTCCAGCACATTAAAATTCAAATCATTTGCCAAAGCAAAAACGGCGTTTGTTTTACCACTGGAACAAGGACCAAGCAGCACCATTGTATTGCTATTGTTACTCATAGAGCTGGATTCATTGCTAAAATCAAAGCTAGCATCCTCTTGCATTTGTGAGTTTGGTTTGCTACCGCCGCTCCAGTTGGACAAGAAGTCACGCAACTGTTGCACTGGCAGTAAATTCACCAAAACTTGCTCAAAGAGCAATGGCTTGTACTTCTCCGTAAAGAGCAGTTCGCCATTGGGCGCAGTTGCAGGAGGTTTGGCATCATCGCTATTACTGGCATCATATTGCTGCTGAGCTTCAAGCGAGCGACGCGTGCGGCGTGTAACCACAAATGATTCACCAACTTGTTGAGTATCCTGCGCAGTGTCTATGGCGCTAAAGTGTCGATACTTTTCACGCATTTGATTATAACATTTAAAGATAGGAAAACGATCAAATTCATTCTTCCAGAGCTTAACTATATCGCGTTTATTTTCTAACAAAGGTCGCCCTCTGAAAGCCATCAATTGGGGCTTTGTTTTCTGAGCTTTTTGAAAGTCCAAATGTGTGCAGTTTGTTATGCTGCCTATGCGTGCATTTAATTTGGACTTGCGTTTGCTTGAGGTGTCTCTGTTGTCTGCGTCTTCCGCTCTTAAAGTCCAAGGAAATTTTATATCGGCCGCTGTTTGTTTTTCTTGCTCTGTAAGCTGCATTACGTGTGCTATGCTGGGAAATAGCTCATAACTATCTTCATACAGCTGAACGAACTGTTTTTGACGCTGTTGTTCTTGCTTTAGCTTTTCCGGAACACCAGAGTGCAGAAACTCTTGGCGTGCTCGCAATATATTGGGATCGGGCGTAGGTTTGGGCATTTGGCGCATAAAGAGCGGCGCAAGTTTCTTGGGAGTCGACTCTTGATTGCTTAATTCCAAATCTATTACTTCAATAGAGTCGTCTGCCTCAACGGATTTTGTTTTAACAGCAGCTGCCTTACCTTTGGTGAGATTTGTCTCCCAATCATAATCATAGCGAGGTTTGCCTGCACATGAGCGTCGCGGGCGGCCCGATGGTGTTTGCATTTGTTCTGCAGCAGGCTCAATTTCAACAAGTTTTGGGGTAGGAGTTTCAAGTTTGGTTTTTGTACGTCTTTGGTTGCGTTGAGGCGTTTCAGTAGCTAGCTTTTTAATGCTGCCTGGCGTACTTTCCTTGGGCGATTGAACTTTGGAAAAGTAGCCCAACAAACTATCCCGTTTTTTGGTAGGCGAAACTAATTTAATGGATATAGCATCAGAGCTTTCCGCATTTTGTTCCTTTTTGGCTGCTAATTGCTGTTTCTCCAAACCTGTGGAGCTAAGACGGCGTGTGCGTGGACGACCACGTGGACGCTTTACTTCGTTTACAGGTGCTGCGTTTGGTTCAGCGTTCACTTTTTGCGTTCGTTCAACTTCGGCTTTGACTTCCTCAGGTTTGGTAAGCATTTTTTTTAGGCTGTGTATAAAGTATATTATTAAGCTATTTTTATAACATTAGCGGATTTGCTCGTTGTCTTACCGTTTGCTGCGGTGCTCCAGCTGTTGTTGTATATATTCGCTACGTGCTTCTTCATCCAATTTGCGTTTGGCACCGCCTTTGCGTTCATTCCAATCTTGTAACATTTGCTTGCGTTCAGTTTTCGGTGTACCCAATTCAGCTGCATCCAGCTTATCACTAGGTGACTGCATTGACTCTTGGCCCATGGAATTAGTGCCTATTGAACGATTGCGCGCACTCATCATAAATTCAAAGGCATTCTTTGCCTTGGGTGTGGACGCAGTGGCTGCTTGATTGATTGGCGTACTACATTTTAACGGACTCGCCTTTGGCGCAAGTTTAATTGCGCACGCCGCCACCAAAGTATTATCTGGCGCAGCATTTTCATGCAGCGGCTGCGTCTGCTCCATTTGCACGTGGCCTTCGCTTTTTTGCTTATGTGCCTCGTCTGCTTCGGCCAACAGCGCAGCGCGTCGTCTTTGTTCTCGTTTTCTTTTATGCTTCTCACGATGCTTCTTTTTAACAGAATTTAAAACTTCTTCCATATTTTGCAATATCAACTTGGAGTTAGCGCTGGGCGGCGCTCTTAGCACAAATGGAGTTGTGGGCATACTCGATTCCAAACCAATTTGAACATTGTTGGCAGGAGTTGTTGGCGTACCCGCACTTGCAAAACAATTTTGTACATCTGTCATTTTTTTTGTTGGTTTTTTGTAATTTGTGATTTTACATAAGCGTGTGTTTTGGTAGGTGTATGTATAGGATGCTGTGTTTTAATTAGCAAGCAAATAAATTACAAAGCCAAACTTATAAAATTGCAAAGCATGGAGATCAAAGGTAAGCTAAATAAACAACAACGAATTTCTACCTTGGGCTTTGAGGCTAATACTTTCACAAAAACACATTCACACGCGTGCAACAAAAATTGAAGATTTCATTTGTTTTAGCCCAATGTGCTTGGCCATACAGTGCACACTTACAATAATGTTGTAAAGGTTACTTAATAAATGTACTTAGTTCATTTACGCTACTTCTTGTGCGCATAAGAACAATAATATAATTCGACAAATTTTCCAACAGAAGTTTACCAAATTATTTGCTAGTAAAAATGGCGCGAAGGCAAACAGCTGTTTGACGCATATTTACCAACATTGCCAACTATGCGAAAGCATGAATAACAAAAAGTTGGCAACGCTTAAAAATGTGCTGCTTTAGTAGTTTATTTTGCAACACGCTTTTGTACTAAATGTTTCTTTTAATTGCGTACAAATTTAGAGTATTTAGTTTAAAATTAACAACAGACAAAAACATTTAGCCTTTGAGATTGCAGTCACAAAATTTATATTATTTTAAAATGCCAGATACACATGTCGATGCGGAGAACGTCAATAAGTCAAGTAGTAATATAAGTAACCAATGGCATATTAAAATTGAAAGAGGTATGCCAATGAAAGACGCAGACGTGGAGTTAGAATTGCTCAAAAGTTCACTTTGTTTACGATCTAAAATGCTGGCAGCCAATTTACGTCAAGCGCATTCCGCTATGGTTAATTACAAAGCATCAGCTTCAGAAGCAATGGAAATCGAAGAAAGTGCAAGAATATTTATGCATAACTTTCTCAGCAATACCAATGAGCATTCGCCGACCTTGAAACCTGCAGCAACACCATCCAATCAGTCTGGCCCACAGAATCTGCCAAATGTTCCTCATGCTCGCCAACAGACAGTGTCAATTTACAATGGACAACATCGTATGGTCCATAATAGGCCAATGCAAGTGGTGAACTGTCGACATCCTTTGCCTGCCCATAACTATGCCGTACCCATGCAGAGTCAATATAAAATGTTGCCTCAAATAATGCAACAAACAGATCAAAATAAATCCAGTAGTGATTTACTTGCCGAAATAGAAGCACTTAAAAATCTTGTACAGACTTTGGCATCTTTTAGTCCTGATGTTAATGTATATGCACGACAACTTATTCAACGCAATAGTACATTATGCCAGCTGAATTGGTCCAACGTCGGTTCAACCCAAGCTCAACGCGCCGCCTATGAGCATCGTGTTAACTTACAGCAGCAACAACTTATGAGCCAGCAGCAATCCCGTCGCATTGATGGTGGCTGCGAGACTAACGCACAGACCCCAGCTGGAGTTGCAAAAAAGATGACTCAAAGGCAGCAGCAACAGCGTCGCGAATCGGAAATGTCCAACAACAGCAATACCAGCACGCCGAAAAACAAGAAGCAAAAGGATAAAAAGGCAAAAAGCGAGTTGGATGTAATGCGCGCTTATATAAATAAGATTGTAAGTCATTACCTTGGGCCAGATCTGAAATTGGCGCCCGAGCTGAAGTTCGAAGGTGATTTTTGCGATCTCGAATCCCATGCACAACGTTTGGTAGCAGCTGGCTATGGACGCATTGTTGAGGACGAAATACGTGTGAATCGTAAAAACAATCGCCAATCCTTTGTTGCAATGAGTAATGATCGCGAAGGTTTAGAACGCGATGGAATAATTCTCTTACCAGTGGCACGTCGCTACGCTTTTGACGCAGATACTGTACGTGCATTTGTCTTGAATGCAGGCTCCGCAGTTACACCCACTAACGACGTAGTTGAAATGCAAGGTGGCAGACCATCAATATCATTGGGTAAATACAAATAATAATCAAGCATAAGTTCCAATATTAATTGAAATGTATTTACCTAATTTCAGCTGATGATGAGGAACTTTCCGATGATACGGAATCACAGACCTCGGATTTGGAAAATACAACAATCGTTGCAGCGGATAAGTGTCCCAAAGCCTTTGTCATTTCCGTAATAAGACAAACTGAGTTGCGACAAATAATAGGCACTATTTCGTTTAACAATGCTACAAAACTTAGTGGCGATCAATTATTTTACAAGCTACGCCCGTACGATCTGCGGGTACCCATGGTCTACATTGCAAAGTCCAGCTGCCAAGTTTATGTTAATAGTCAGAAAGGTGACATTTGTGGTTTGCTGTTCCTTGCGCACATACTTGAAACTGACCACAATGGTCATTGCATTGGAGAACTGTTGCAACCCGTAGGTCGTGTTGGCAATCTAGAAGCAGAGATTAAAGCTATATTACTGAACAATGGCTTACGTGATGTGGTGCCCTATGAGCAGCGATTTAATGACATGTTCGCAAAGCCACAGGAGTCTATTACCGATGAACAATTAAAGCAGCGTATTGATTTGCGCAAACAATGTATATTTACTATTGATCCACTAACGGCACGTGATCTTGACGATGCTTTGTCTATTGAAAAAGTTGCAAGCAACAGGTTCGAGATTGGTGTGCATATATCAGATGTGTCGCATTATCTGCAAGAGAACTCGGAGCTGGATAATATTGTTAAAGAGCGTTCTACCTCGATCTATTTGGTGAGCGAGGTAATACACATGCTACCGCAGCCACTTTGCTTTCGATGTTCCCTTTTGCCAGGGGAGGACAAATTTACCTTTTCAGTTTTTTGGACAGTTAATGGCAAAGGAAAAGTACTAGGAGAGCCTCGCTTTACACGCTCTGTCATTAATTCATGCACACAGTTTGCCTATGAGCATGCCCAAAAGATTATAGACAATCCATTTGAACAATTTACTGAAGATGATTTTCCAACAATTGTTAATGGTTTCGAAGTCACCGATGTGGTACAACGCATACTTTGGTTGCACAGCATTGCAACCAATATTCGAAAGCAACGTTTTGACAATGGTTCTTTAACCATAGACAATCCTAAAGTACGTTTTTCACTTGATCCCCAAACCGGTGAACCAATATCCTACGATGTGGAAGTACAGCGTGAAGCCAATCACATGATTGAGGAGTTTATGTTGATGGCAAATCAATCAGTGGCTCGTTTTATATATAATGCTTTCCCGGATATTGCCATTTTGCGTCGTCACGAACCTCCATTAATGAAAACCTTAAAGGCGCTAAACGAGAAACTACAAGCTATTGGCATTAATTTGGATATTAGTTCGTCAAAGGCATTGCAAAATAGTTTTAGAAGAGTCTGCCATGCTGCACAGAATCCAGCCGCTGTGAATGCTTGTCTGAGTCAGCTTCTAATGAAACCAATGGCGCGAGCTAAGTAAGATAACATTCGTTATTTAAATGGTGTCATATTAAAATCGATGTTTTGTAGATACTTCTGCAGCTCGAAAGAGAGTACTGAGGCTGAACTATGGCATTATGCGCTGTCTATACCTATTTACACTCATTTTACCAGTCCTATTCGACGCTATCCAGACATAATGGTGCATAGGTGTGAAAGAACAATAGTTGCACCATCAAATATGCATAACTTTAAATTTTATCTTTCAACAGGCTGGTTGCCGCTGCTTTAAATTACTGCCCACCGCCGTCTCGGCGTCCCGATGAGCTACAGGTTTTAACTAAAATTGCAAACGAACGTAAATACAACGCAAGATTGGCAGGAGATGATTCATGCAATTTATATTTCAAGCGTTTTGTTGCCGCAAACAAAGTTGTGTATATGCCGGCTGTAGTTATGGAAATCTTTCAATCCATGATGAATGTTGTGACACTGGTGACGGGTCAAGTAATACGAATTGCATTCAGCATGCAAAAACTTTTAATTGATGCTTCCAATGCACCGAACTTCATAATAATGTCTGCGCGGAACTCCAATCAGAAACCTGTTAAGCTAAGTCTATTTTCTACAGTAGCCATTCGTCTTATAATATGGGACAACAAGTTGACAGGATTTTTGTTAATGCAGGACTTTAAACGATTACCTATCAATGGAAAACAACTTGCTGTACATAACCAAAACGACAATGAGCAACCTTGCAGCTCTAACTCTAATGGCTGTAGTAAAAATCGTTGCGTAGAGAAAGGGAAACAATCCAATAATAACGATAATAGGAAGAAAAACAATTTTGCTGCTAATTCGAATAAAACCCGTAATAAGAACCGAAAAGGTAAACAGGCGCAAGCGCGTAATTTGCGCCGAGATACCCCATAATTTATAGCATAGTAACCCATTTAAAGCAATCCACACATGAAATGAAAGTTTGCTGGCTTTAATCAATTAGTATATATAGTTTGTTATAAGCAAATTTTGTATTTAAGTTTTTAATTATTTGGATTTAAGTTACATCAAACTTTCTCACACACAAAGCTTTGGCTTAAAGACAAATTTTTGGCAAATTTAAATTCAATTGCGTATTGCTTAACTTTATTTTAATTAATTAAGTTGACTAAAATTATTCGAACATACACGCACTTTGTAAATACCTACATACACATGAAAAATTGTAAAACTGAAATTTATAAAGCAATGAAAATATTTTGAATAAAATTTGCAATAGCAAACAAAAAATGGGTGACTGCAAACAAATTGTTTTCAAATCGCAACACATGAATGAAATTTTAAGTCTAAGGTTATTATAATGCTGTGAATGGAGCAGTATAGAAATTAGCTTAATAATTGGCTTTAAGTTTCAGTAGTCTGCTGTGGCGTTTTCGATTAATAATTTATTAGACAATAACATATTGCTCTTACTCCCTTAGATTTATAAGAGATACTCTAAACCGATTATTTTCTATAGGCGGATGTATTGTAATTCTTAGTCTCAATTAATTTTGTACATGCTCTGTTCAAGTTTATCAGAGTCAAATCTTGCGTTTGGGGGACTCTTTGTTCAGCATACCAAGCTTTAATTATAAACACATATCTCTTTGTTCTGGGCAAAAACCATTTAAATATGAATCATACACGACAAGCACCCTAACCTTGAGCAGATGGAACTAATCCATATGTACTGCCGGCATCATTTACTTTCATTGACCGTCTGCAACCAATTCAACGGGCAAAACCAGTTTACGTACCTATTCAAGGCATTCCCCCTAAGAGTAGCTCTGACGTAGCACGGTGCAAGTACCTCAACAACAAAAATTTTAAGCCGAGTCCGAAATATATATTTCGCTTTAGTATACAACAACCTACATTGATACGTTCAGTCAGTCGTTTTCTTAAGGCAGCAGCGCACGCTTGTATATCTCGCTCACAAGATGAAATCGTTTTGCATTTTGGGTGAGCTTCAAATTTGATTACAAGTACAAAGTATTAATTGGAAAATATTATTTCTGCAGCATTGATACTGGTGGCAGCCAATGCGTATCCACAGTTTCAAAACTGGAATCCTAACTTTGGAAATGCTAATCAGAATCCGAACGGCAATGCTCAATTTCCCAACCAGAATCAAAACTTTCAGCCCAATCCATGGTTAGTAGGCCAAGCTGGACAACAGCCTGCAACGCAACCAGCTACAAATGTTGGAGGTTCCAGCACCACAGCAGCGCCAACAACCCCTTCACCACGTTATCTAAGCTGTTTGCGCACATGTCCCTCGACCAGCGAATATAATCCAATTTGTGGCAGTGATAATATCAATTACCATAATAATGGCTTTTTGAACTGCGCCATTAGCTGCGGACAAAGTAAGTAGTCATTTTGCAGGCATTCGTACGCGCTAAAGATTTGGTTTCTTTTAGATGTTGTAGCCGTGCGTATGGGCACCTGTCAACCTTTGTAAATATACCCACCAAGCAGCTAATGTTCCACCAAGTTGACTTTATATTGCACAAAATAATACAAAGGTTATCTCTATTTAAATGTGATTCTCTAAGAACGTGTTCGAAATACTCTCTATTTTTAATACTGTCTGCCTAAGCTTTTGGTATAGCTTTAGTTACTCTCTTAAGTTTGGTTTTATGACGTCAGCTTTTAAATCTTAATTAAAAACAAACAAATTAGAAATCTCAAAAGTTTTCAATTCTCAAAGTAAAACGCTTATCTCATCATACATACAGACATATGTGTAAGCTAAGATCAGCCATGCAAATAGGCCGGCCACGGCCCCGTATTGTAGCCGTTTAGAATAGCCTCTGATCAGTTGTCTTTTCTCAGTTGAGGCGTTTGGTACCTAGTTTGAGCTACCGCGAACGAAACTTGTATTTGCAGCAAAATGTTTATGCCAAAGTGGCTACATCTATGCAGTAAGTTTGTTTCAATCTTTTCTAAATTTTCATTAAAAACGTTATATTTTCTTAGCGCTTTTGCTGCTCTTGAGCTATAGTCTGCCACAGCCAGTCGAATATTCAAATCCCAAATCTCAGGTAGAATACATAAGCGACAGAACTGAGCTGGGACCCAAGCCAAACATAGTGCCGGTTACGCGACCTCCACTTATTATACAAACGCCACCACCAGCTCCACCAAATTCAAAAAATTTTGCCTACAATCCAAAAACTCAAAGCTGGACACTTATTAAACCAAACGATCCACAGCCTGAGGATGGCACCTTAATTTTTAACCAAAGTAATGATAAGTGGCTCACTAATATACCCGGCTCTCTGAGCATTTAATTAAAACTGCAGACGCATAGTTTTGCCAGTTTTTACTTTATACTTTACTAATATGCGTTCAATATGTGTTACTACTTACAAAACTTATAATAAATTTATAAACTAATAACGTATACGCTATAGGTAAATATCATAGCAGAGCTTAACGATGGTAACGATGTTGACGTTGTGTGTCCGTGCTGGACTGTTGCTGCTTCATGCGACACAGCTCATCGGCGCTATAGTTTAATTTGCGTGTCGCGTTCTCAGCAAATTTATCAAATTTCTCTGTCAGTTCCGACAACTGACTCTTAAGTGTGCCAAGCTCCACCTTAATATCACTTAGTCCATTTAATTGATTTTTAAGCCGCACTGCACCCTCGCCACCCACTTGTTGCAGCTGCTGCGGCACGTTGGAGGCGCTGCGCGGACGCAGCAGCTCGTTCATTTGAAACTGTTGTGATGTAGCTGCTGTGGGCGCCTCCGGATGTTGCTGTCTTTGTTGATCTGCGCTATTACGCATAGGTAATGGACTACGTTTACATTGTTTCAACGGCTGTTGATCACATGGTTGTCGCTGCATGCTGCGACTAAAGAAATTATAATTGTTTTCAAACTGACGACGGCGTATGCTTAGATTGCGATCTCGTCGCTCCGCCACCAGCTTGTAGATATTTAATTTAATATCATCAGGCAGCTGATTGTCACGCGGATCGTTCGGTCGTATCATGAACTGCAGTTTATCTCTAGATGTGCGCAGCAAGGCACTGCGTTTGCAAAGCTGCAACAATTTTGTCGGTGCACCGCGCAGTAATCTAGAGAAGAACAGACTCTCCAGACGCGAGACCAATTCAGCCTGACGCACAAGTCTATCCAACGTTGCAGAGACTTGCAATCCTTGTATATCACTAACGGCCAAGCCCACCATTAGATTGGTTAGTATGACCGTAACGAGCAGCACAAATGATAGAAAAATTATATGCGCTGTTACAGGAAATTTAACAGCATAATCTCCATAGAAAATATCCTCAAATTCCAGCTCACCCGACATCATTGTTATGGACTTAAGAAATGACCAGGTTATATTCTCAAATGCAGGATAATCATTGAAAAGCACTGCAAAACTAAGCCCAAAGGCAATCAGCAGGCAAATGTAGGCCAACAGAAACTTGCCAAAGTTGACAGCAACTGCAAGCAATAGAAAGTTTTAATTGAAAAATTACTTTGGAATATATACTCTAAGAAATACCCTTTGTAAACATTTGCACATAGACACCAAATATGGGAAAGCGACCAACGAGCATCATAAGTTCAAGCCAAACGAAGAGTATTACAACTGCGGCCACATGATGCTGCCATGTGGGTACCGTTTGTAAATCGCCAGTGCGCAAGATTTCGGGAGTCTGCAAGTAATCAACGAGGATCAAAATATATCTCACATTTCTCATCTTTTTCTAAGCACAACTTACAACGCAAAGCATAACACCAAACACAATGGTCCATTGCAGCCAGTTCTCCCAGTACTTGGCATAACCGTGCAGTCCATGCGCCATTTGAAAAATTTCTTTTGCCAACAAGATAAGATTAAGCACAATAACAAAATAACCAACTGTAATTACATATCCAGCTGCATTACATGTTTCATCCTGCTTACAAAAACGCGCAAAAACTCCAATGACATAAAGCGTAAAGAGCAACACGAATACGGCGTGATAAGCCAGACTCATAAGGAAAAATTTCCGTATGCGTCGCCATTTTAGAAACAGAAAGGTTTCACAGAGTGGATGCATTAGTATGCGCTTTTGTCCCACCTCAATGAGTGAGAGCAAAAGTTCTGTCTCACCCTGTTCCATTGAGGAACTGGGAACCAGCACACGAAAGTCCAATTTAATTTGACAATCCACATCGCCAATTTCATGATCATTTTCTTTAATGGAGCAATCCAATTTGTGCATAAGTTTTGGAATAATCTCGGGCGTACGACGTACTATAAATGACAATGCCGATACATGGCCATCCGTGCGTGCTGTTATATCCGCGCCGTGTTCTAAAAAATGGATGAGTGCATTTTAATGATCGCTGGCCAGCGCATGTACATATTACCATACCACTTTACTGACCTATAAATGTGAAAACACAATTGCTAAACTCATTGAGTGCGGCTATGTGCAAGGGTGTATAACCATAATCATCCGCTTTGTTAACATCAGCTCCTGCTTTCAAGAGCGCATTACAGCAGTCCAAACAGCGTGATTGTTTAACAATAGCCGCATGCAATGCTGTGCGTCCATCACGATAAACAGCATTCACATTGGCGCCATATTTGATGAGTAGCTCCACGGTGCCAATGGACTGCGAGAGGCAGGCCAAATGCAGCGGAGTCTGATGGCTGGCATTGCGGCAATTGACATCGGCACGGTGCTCCAAAAGCAAACGCACACAATCTACGTAATCGTTTTCGGCCGCTGTAAAGATGAAAGGCTAAAATATTTACATACAATATAAACCAACAATTTAAACGTTATATGATCATTAGGCACATCATTAGCCACTCATAAATGATTTATATTTGGAATTTCCACAACTGCAGTGTCAAGCAGAACTTACCCAAATGCAGCGCCGTCACCTTTCCTTCACCAAATTGCGAACGCACATCGGCATTGTGACTCAGCAAGAGTTCCACGCATTTGCTAAATCCGGAGGCGCAAGCCGTATGCAATGGCGTTTCAGTGAACACCTGTGGCGTGTTCGGATCGGCGCCATATTTAAGCAATATTTCCACACATTCAACTGCATTCCGGTCGATGGCATAATGCAAAGCCGAACGCTTTTCTATACCAATGTTGATGTTGGCCTTACGTTTCAGCAGCAACAATATGCACTCGACACTCTTGGCGCTGCAATTTTTAAAAGTATAAACACATTTTAATTGGTTGGAAAAATTTTGAGCAACACCCACACACCTGGCGGCACAATGCAATGGAGTGACTTCTCGCTTGCCATCCCAACGATTTGGATCCCCGCCACGATCCAGCAGCAATTTGGCTATAGCAGCATGGCCGCGACTACAAGCGAAATGCAATGGTGTGCGACCCAAACGATCTGTGCAATTTGGATCAGCATCATAATGATTCAACAGGTACATAACATTATCAGCAGTGCCGTATATGGAGCAAAAAAGCAGTGCTAAATTGCAATCGCTTGGATTCGCCATGAGCTCTGCGAAAATCCAAAACTAATTAATCTATATTTCCAACAGGCAAACATATTTAAAAAACACTCACCTAAGAAACACGCCGATTTGACCATTTCGAAAACATGCTTGGAATTTGGCATGGAGCAAAGCGTTTCCTCTATTTCCTGTGCTTGCCATAGCACTTGATGTTGCTGCTGACGCGTAAAGATCTCATGAGCTTCATTACTAAAGACTGCATCGCTATTGGCCTCACTGGAAATGCTACGTTTATCAAAGAGCAAATCGGCTTGTTCACTTTCCGAACGCCAGTTGAGATCATTTTCCTGCCAAAACAAAACAAACAATTCAACAATGTAAGGCTAAACTAGCCGTTCTCAATGCTTACGATGATGGAAAAGCGCACGTTCTCCATGTTTATGCCACTTATGACACCTCAACATATATAAATCCTATACAATTAATGCCAATATTTAACTAATGATGAACCATGTTGTCTTTGCATTAATAAAAAGTGAAAAACACTCAACACCATTAACTCATGGCACGTAAATAGAGCACTTTAGTTTATAGCCAAACGATCATCAATCGTTTCAACTGCTGTCATGGAGCATTACTATAAAAAATCATATACAAATGCTAGCAGCTCTGTCCCACTACGTTGCAGCGATTCGCAGATGCTATAGCTTGCGCCGCGTTATATTGTTTATTGTAACACTTTTGCGGCTGTGAAATGTGCGATCGAGACGAGTTTGTTTATTTGAATATCTCCAAAATATTGAATTGTTTTTCCCACACCAAATGGCAATATGTATGTGCTAATTGTGTGTTTGTGCCACTTGCCGCATTGCTTTGATTTCCGTTATTTGCGCTGTGTTCCCATCGAGATGCTAAAGAGTACTAAAGTTTTTGTGTGTAAAATATTTTGTATTTTTGTGTAGCTCTGCGAATTCCCGGCGATGCCTGCTCCAAACGCATAGAGGTCATATGGCCGTCTTTGCATTTTAATAAGCTTTTTGTGGCTTATGTGTGGGTAGTAATTAATTAAATGGTTATCAGTAGCTATTTTGTTATGGTTATTAAAATGGAACAATTTCATTCTAATAATATATACTTTCAAGCTGCACAGATCAATGAAAATGCATTTCAAATTGCAATTGTCGCTTTGAAAAGGCGTTTAAGGTTTGCAAATTATATTGTTGCAAGAAAATAAGCAACAAACATGTTTACTATAAATTAAATCAATATACATGCGAGTATTGTAAAATAACCATATTTTGCTGCTGCAATAGCAGATCGTTTGAAAATCAAAAATGTAAGTGTTGCTCCCCAAAAAAATTTTTCCGTACGAAAATCGATGTAAATTTAATCAGAGCCAAGTCATCGATTTCTTTTCATCGAAAACAACAAAGCTGCATTGCTGAAATTCTGCCTGGCTTAAAACAAAAATGGGGTGTAAATTTTGTTTTCTTAGAACAGCTTAGCCAGGTAAGAAATGTCATTAGAATTTAAAGAATTCAGTTGCTACCTGAACTGTCTTGTTGTTAAAAACAGATTTTCCAACAATAAAAACGACAGCTGCAAACTAATAGCAGCAAACGCAGGTACTACATTTACGAGCGTCGCGTAGCAATACATTGCTCTGTCGACGGCAAGGCTATATAAAGCGCGTAGGCAACTCGAAATTTCACAGTCGTTTGAAAACGTTTGACGAGTGACAAGCTGTATAAGTAAAGTGTCGTAGCAGCGCAGTACTACCCTTGAACTGCAACAAAGGTGTGTGCATATATATATATATATATATACATATATAAAGTAAAAGCTAAAATATTGTTGCGTCGCGGAAATACAAAGAAAAAAAAGTTGAGCAATGTCTACATATTACGACGAGTGCCTTGCAGCTGAACAGCCCCAGACCTTAACCGATTGGGTGCGTAATTTTCGCCTAAAACGTGTACAAATGCGTCGTAAGCTACGTGGCGCTGGCAGTGACCTACGCGTCAGCGCCATATTGTCTACTGCTTTGTTGCATGCCGAGCAGGAGCTGCGACACAAGCAGCAAGAGCGCTTTAGTCGTTGGCTAGATATGCAAGCCAAATTTGTGCCTCATGGCAAAACGCATTGTGGCAGCGATGCGAATGCCAAAGCAGAGCGTCAATATTTGTGCCATGAAGATGCCAAAATGGAAGCAGAAGCAGCCGAATGTGAACGTCGTGAAATTGAAAATAATTTGTGGAAAAGTGAGCTCAGTGGCCTCGATAATTTTATGCGCAGTTTAAGCAGCAGTAGCAACAACAACAGCAACAGTGGGAGCAGCAGCCATTACAGCAACAACAATAATCAACGCCAGTGCGCCATTGCAGTGCATAGTTAGAAAGAGACAAATCTAAGTAGCATGTAGTAAACGCGTGTGCCAGAACGTGATGTGAAACGTTATTTTGTAGCTGCTTTTTTTTTAAATGCATTATTGCATTATCTGCATTATTTCTTTAGATTTGTAACATTTTCAAATTAAGTTTTATTACGCCTAAAATTTCTCATTTGCAGTCGCAAAAAACACGCTCAAGGCTGTTATAGAAAATGTAAAGAGAAAAATGTGAAGAAAATGCACGAGTGTAAGATGAGGAAGAGTTGAGTCATGGGCGCTGCTGCGAACAAAGCAGCTGCTGTCGTCATCGTCAGAAAGAGACAAACGCATAATGACTGTGGTGCGGATTTATGCAACACTCATCACACTCGGTTTGTAAAAAACAATGTATATATTACTATTAATTAGTTGTAACAAATAGTTAGTTTTGTTTTCTGCTAACTGAAGTAAAACATTCAAAAATGCTAACCAAAGAAAAAGAAAAAAAGAAACGGCAAAAATTAGAGCGCGTACAAGCGCTATGCTCTCGAACAAAGAAAAGACAAAGACGAACATACACTTAGCACAACGACGCCATCTTGGTATACACACTAACATTTGATATGTATGTATGCATGCACGCACGTAACGCGCTGTGCACATGTGTATGTGTGTATCTGCTGTTTTATTTTTGTTCGCATGAGCAAGCCTTGAATTATATATTTTTTTGTGTAGTTATTTTTGGGTTGTTTGCCTAAAGTTGACGAAAACCTACATTGATTCATATTGAATTTTTGGAGAAAGTAAAAGTACGAAAAAAAAATAGCTTTAGTATGAGAGATTTTAAGCAAGCATTTTTGCAAATTAGTTTTAGTTGCGCGAAGCAAGAAAATTTAAAAAATGTACATACAAAAAACACCCCCCTCAACAGAACTGATACTCTTAAATATAAAATAAAAAACTTTACTGTACGTATATTTGAAATCAATGTTGCCTTTATTTGTATTTCTAAACTTGACACAAAAAAAAACACACACACACACAATTTTTGTCGTATACAATTTTGTCTATAATCGCTTCTGTTTTGCAGTTTCCTGCTCCTCGTAACGTTAATGGCAACGATGAGGAGGAACGGAATACTTAAACAACAAGAGCTACCAACAGCAATGACCAGAAACGCAATGATAAAATACAAGAAAAACCAAGGTTTTTGGGTACACATTAATCTGTCACAGAGTGAGTTCTTCAACTGTCTGTCCGATCCTACAACGAACAACAACGTTGGCAGCGAGCAGCGCTACACAGTTCGCCGGAGCAGCAGCTAAGCAGCAGCAGCAAACACCACCGAGTCCTCTTCATATGTGCATGAGATATGCCAGAAAACAGCTGACACGCAAAGGTTTCAAAATTGTGTCTGGGGACAAGGCGGAATTGCGCGCGCGCAGCAGCAGCAGCTCAGCAGCAAACGTGTGTGTGTCTCCAACTTTTTGCTACTATCAAAAATACAAAAAAAAACTACTACCACCACCTCCAAGCGCTTCACAGTTGCTGACACCACCCACCCATCCATACAGCCCAGCTAAACATATACACGGTATTTGGTATATCAGCTGCGAACGCCATTATTGCTTTTAAACAAATTTTCAGCACAATCGGAAATAATCCCACAGCAGCGATTGACTGTGACGCATTGGATTTTTTCACAAACTTTCCGCATTTTCTAGGCTACCAGCTATTCGTTGATTCGTTGACCTCGTCATCAGCACTGTCGTTGTGTCGTCATCATCGTCGTCGTCGTCGTTGTTTATTCACTTGGGTTCTTTGCTCTACTCCCAACGATAATATCTATATAGCACGTAAGCGTTTTATGGGATTTCTCTCGTAATTAACACTTGAATTGCAGTGTACACGACATTTATATTAATGCGCCTCTGTATACGATTAACCTATGGATGAACTGACCCTGCCCAACTTTTGGTCTATTTTAATCAACAATAATTTTGCAATATCGAAAGACAGAAGAAAACATTGGGAGCATTTGCTAGTTCTACTACTATGCTTGGAACTCACTGTCAATATGAGCAAGGAAAAAGTTTTGATTTATAATTTCCTAATGTTCAGACTAAATGCATTGGCTTGCTGCATGTTTAAACTTTTTTGTAGCGATACGTCACAGTTGAACGGTGCCTGTGAGTATCTGACCAGGTTTTCTTGCAACACCCCCAAGGAAGATACTGGGATGCACGATTTTAAGGATCAGCTATCTAACTAGACACGTAAATCTATTAGTAGTTGTAGGACAAAAACATTTCGTTTGTATTTTTTTAGCGATGCGACGCAGTTGAGCGGTGCCTGCGTGCATCTGCAAGAACAAAGAGATGGAGGAAAAGGCGGGTGGTTTAAATCGAACTTCAAAGAAATCCCAACAATGAGCAAGTCACATTCCAAACAGCGCTTGATTTTGCTTCATTCTTTTTAGAAAAATTCGAAGGAATCTTATTGCCTCTGGCAATAAAGTAACCAATTTCATCTACATTCACCTTTTTAGCAAGTTGCTAATAAAAGAACTACATGCAGGCGAGATTAAACAAAAGAAGGCTGAGAGAGGAAACTTAGAGCGAAAACACAGATGCCACGTAAATTTTTACGGTTTGCTTCCCTCAATTTGGACGTTTTATCTTTTTTATAGATATATATGACGCAATTTGATCGGTTCCTGCGCATATAACATACATAACATTTATAAGGCTTTTAAAGACGGACAGTCAATCTAAGGGAGATGGATATAATGCAATGTGGCATCGATTAGAGGATTAACAAACGCATACGTAAATTTTTTTAGCAACTTTTTAGAACACAAAACGCCCTTTTTTTCGTTTATTTTTTTATAGCAATATGACGCAGTTGAACAGTACCTGCGCATATTGGATGCGATAAGCATAAGTGTTAGTGATACAGAACTATAAACCATTTCTGTAATTCTTCGTTGCTGAGGAAGAATGATGCCGAACTTGGTCTACACGTAAATCATTTAAAATTTTGCACAACAATAGTTTTTTCTCGTATATTTGTAGCAATATGACTGCAGTTGAATGTGCCTGCTCATATTCAAGTAAGATTTTCGAATCTATTTAATCCAACATGAATAAATGGTTACAGAAATCTATAAATATAATCGTCTTGAGGAAGGAACATGGATTATACATATCCCATGAGGCAGCAAATAGTACACGTAAATAGCTTACCATTTTTGCAACCAGAAAGTTTTTTCGTATTTTGTAGCGATATGGACGCAGTTGAATGTGCCTGCGCATATCCCAAGCAAATATTTCATACATGAAATGAGACTAATATGAGAATCATCTCGAGGAATGTGATATTGACGGAATATAACTAGGACAAATGAATCCTATGCGCGCCTGTCCCTCTGCTCACGTAAATTTTGAAATTTTTTCCAACAAAACGTTTTCTTTCGTATTTTTTAGCGATACTGAACACAGTTGAATGTGCCTGTGTGTATCCATAGCAAGCATACTAATTTTGTGAGGTCCTTTATAAGGCGAGGCTACTGAAACGT
The DNA here is from genome assembly GCA_035046065.1 of Chymomyza procnemis. Taxonomy (NCBI): domain Eukaryota; kingdom Metazoa; phylum Arthropoda; class Insecta; order Diptera; family Drosophilidae; genus Chymomyza; species Chymomyza procnemis. Next base: position 3,220,593 of record JAWNOJ010000013.1, on the reverse strand, counting down.
ACAAATAAAATTTATCTTGACGATGGAACTTGGTTGAATGACATGCAAAGAGTTCACATGTAAATCTATTGAAATTTTTTGCGCAAAAACGTTTTTTTGGTTTATTTTTTAGCGATATGAACGCAGTTGAATGTACCTGCGCATATCTAAAGCAAATCTTCCAATTATGCATAATATGACGTACCTTAATGATATCAACAAAGAGTCCTTCTATGGACGCCATGGCTCGTGACACCTAGCTAGAGGATACAAACACAAATGAGATTTGTTATGCCCTTTTATTTCCTTGAATTCCTGTTGATGTAGCAGCTTTAATATCATATATTTCTTGCAGTTATATGTGTGTATTCCTTCTACTTCCTCTTCATTGACTGCACGGATACTCGCTTGGTCACATAATTAACACGCACTCACTATTGAATTCCACCTACTGTTACCACTACTACTCGTACAAATTGCAAAATTACGTTGAGGCAAAGGGAATCAAATGCCAACTTAAAAGTAAAAAAAAAGACACCACAACTGTGATCCAACAATCCACATATTCATAACAACATTGATCAATTTCGAACGAGTTTAAACACAAAAGAAATCCAAAATCAAGGTTAGCTAGCGTACTGTTTTCATTTGAACGTTAAAACCTGTTTTGCAGCTTATGAGAAGACTAAAATGTCGGCTCGAGCAAAGGCGCAATATTTTCTGCATCGTGTTTGAAGGATGAAGAGCGGGCACAATCTCAATCTTCCTCTTTTCATTTAAACACTTCCTAATTTCTACTCTAGCTAGGTTGAATAATACTTCAAAACTCAACAAAATCGTTAAAGGGAATCCAAAACGATACATCAAATCCATCCATTCTATGCAATAATCAAACATCTTGAACAACACCACAACAACAATCGTAACCACGGCACCCAATATCTTGTCAACTAGTTGCCCAAATGACGACGGAATGAAGTTGTATATGATGGCCATATAAACAAACAAGTAGTATTCTTGTTCAGCTTCTTTGCTGTGAAAAAGCTTTATGCGCTTGCTCCTCCGTGCACACTAAAATGTTTTCATTTTACAGCAAACGTTTCTCTTAAGGCTAATGTAATGCCTTGTATTCACCCACAAGAGCCTCGTCTCGACGTTGTCGTCGCCGTGATGTACTCAGCACGGTATGCACTGCACAGAAATGTGCTCTCGGTCCACGCTAAAGGGAAACAAATGCGTTTGGACCGAGACCCGCCACACCACATCATCACCAGCACTCGTTGAAGCGAGCCTGATGTGTGTTGTCGTTGTTAACGGGCAGCTGGCTGTGAAAGTACGCCACGCGGGCATGAGGAAAGCATTGCCGCTACTCTACAAAAACAAAGAACTACCTACATCAACCTTCACTTTCAGCCGCAACAGGAGCGTTTTCAATTCGATTTTTGGCTAGCAGCTTATTTATCGCAAAAGGGAAACAAATGCGATTAGTGTTTAAACTTCAGACATCAGATGATGAAAGCCCAGCGAGGAGAAGCAGATAAAAGATAACGACCCAGATATCGCAAAGAGAGGCCAGTCGCCGAGTGAGAGCAGTTTCATTTTGAATTTTCAACGGGTTGTCGTCTTTCTCTTTCGTATTCTAATTTACTCTTTAGCTAATCATATTTGTTCAGAACTCAGGCCATGCCAATTATCCATCGCAAAGGGAATCAATTGCGATTAGTGTTCGAAGAGAGAGCGAGCTAGCATATTGGGCTACGCAGCGGCTCTGCCAGTTGAGCGCTTAACTCCTGGCTCAACGTTCAACAATACCGCAAAAGGGAATCCATTGCGAGGTGGCACTGCAGCATCGCATACATAGAGAAGCCCCAGTTGAGAATCCTAGACTCCTGGTGGGTAAGCTTTGTTCCCCGCAGCAATCGTAAAGGGAATCCAATACGATATACAGCAGCAGCAGAAGTGAAGGTAAATAATGCTATGTGGCGCGCATTACGCACAAATTGGCTTTTTATTCCATGCTGCTTTCACGTCGTTGTCGTCGTCCTCGTTGTTGTTGTTGGTGGTGTATGTAAGCTTTACTGGAATCCAAGCACACAATTACACACGCATACGAATCGAAGACAGCTGAGCTTCTAGCTCCCTGTAACCAAATCGACACGTTGTTCTCAAAGGGAATCAAAGAGACACGCGCCCGCGCTCGCGCAACTTGAGCAATGTCATCAGGTTTGGCGGCGACCTTAAAATCTTATTTTTATTTTTTGTTTTTTTTTTTTTTTACTTAAGTTTTCTTATTGCAGCAGCATTATGCCAATGCTATGAATGCATTTTGTGAGGCGGCCTGCGGCTCTCAAAACTCATCAGCTCTTTGCGAGCTTCAAATTTAAGTTTTGAACCACTGTTTTTTATGATTTACCAAATTTGTAAACACAAAAGTTATATTTCGTTTATACCAAAAATTTGAGCCAAAATTGTTATTAGTTAGTATTCTAAAAAATTCTTTGTAAACTGTGAATTGTAAATTTTGTATGAGTTAAGTTGAAATTTCGGCGGGCCGAAGCACGCCCTGAAGCAGTTTCCACGCACACCCCCCTGATGATGTGGCTTTTTGAAATGAAGAGACAGAGGCGCGATCCAACGCTTGGCACAGTGAGCAGACTTAATGTGCTGCTAAATCCATTCCTATGAGGCTTGCCTTCGACTACTATGCAGAGAGATCTGTCTTCTATGCAAGGGATGAGTCCCTTGTAGGGGCCCGAATTGGTTTTTGGAGAATTCATAGCCCAATCCGCTTACTTGGCTTCTTCGCACTTTGAGGCAGGCGTGGCAGTATAGCTGCCTATTAATACCATATTCATCGTACGATTTTCTGCAACACTACGCATTCTGGGGCGTATTTTGGCTGTTCCTATCAAGAGCTTTATATTGTGGGAGAGTAAGAGGCAGTTGTCCATCCAACTGGAAGATTTGCTGCGCGTGCCCATGAATGTTTCATTCTGATGACACCAAACCATTCAATTCAATTCAATTCGACGCTTCATTCTTATGGAGCTGCTTTGGGAGGCATAAACACTGTTGGCTGATTGATCTTAGTTCATCTATAAAGTTTCTACTATATTACACTTTGAGGAAAGACAGACCCATTCAAACGATCTTTTAAATCAACTGGCAGAGAGACGTCGATTTGTCGCTATTTCAACTTTAACTGTTTTTGTAAACAAAAAGTCCCAGCTCTTCATCTTGAATAGAAGGCACAACACCACTTACTACTAACATTCAACCAAAACATCATATCCATCGACAAGCACGCACCAAATCTTGTTTCAACTTTTGTAAGCTGATTGAATTCAGAGTGCAAGTTCGTTACATTTTTTGTTCGGCAAGGACTTACTTCAACTATCAAGTCTTCAAGCATGAGCTTACACTTCGTATCATCATCAGCCTTTTTCCCCTGCAATACTATTGGACCTTATTTGCTGTTAGGAGCTGTAAATCACTTCGCTACGCACAGATCGTTTGGTTTCTATTCTACTATTACTACCCTGGGCACTTCGTTTCGTATTTTGTGAGGCACTTTCGTTTCGGAGATTAGAGTTCACTTGATGATCACAGGATATTCGTAAACCTTATCTATACATCGAACTGCAACAATTCAATGACACAACTTGGCAAGAATAAGACACTTCAAGTGTTGACGGCAGCGTGGGATACTTTAGTATTGACGGCAGCGTGGGAGCCAAGATTTGACGGCAGCGTGGGATACCATAAATTGACGGCCGCGAGGGATACCATGTTAGGACTGCTTCGTGGGATCGAGTAGTTTTCTTCGAGGGACTTGTGTAGGGCTTCATTTAGGCGAGGGCGCTAGGGATCTTAATTTTTGTTGTTTCCATTGGACGACGTGGGAATTGTTGGGACTGCGGCGTTGGAAGATCTAAGTTTAGACTGCGGCGTGGGATGTCTTAAGCGAGGACTGCGGCGGGGGAGTATCATGGTGGACTGCGGCGCGGGAGATTACTGGAATCACACGGGTGACTGCAGCGCGGGACATTACTGGATCCTCATAGGTGACTGCGGCGTGGGATTTATTCCTGGATTGACTGCGGCGGGGGATTTTAGTGACTGCGGCGTGGGAACTTGACTGCTGCGTGGGAGCCTTGGACTGCGGCGTGGGAATCTTGGACTGCGGCGTGGGAGCCTCTACGGTTTTGGGTATCTTAATGATCATCGTTGGTATTCCGCTTCACGAAAGTTCTTGTTTTCAAATAACGTGAATCCGGTGAAATTTTGGCGTTAAATGTGGGGGCTACAATTATATTAAAAACGTTCAAAGCTGATATCCATTACAAACGCCGTTAGCTAGCTGGCCTGATAATCTTAGTAGGGAGCTTCGCCAACCCAGTAATTATTAGCGAATGCTACCACCACCCCACTTAACTCAACTAAATTCATTTTGGAGGCATCATTTTGTACACACATATATATATATATATATATATTTTAAAATTCCTGGAATACCGGAAGCTTTCTTAAACGATGATCCAGATATATCAGCAAGACAGGCTGACAATTTGCACAATAAACTTGTTTTTTGAAAAAATGAATCAAATTGTGTTATAATTTTTGGTCTGGGTATCACTTAGTTGAAGAGATTGGCATATGGATTGCTACTGACAGGCTTGGAGGGCGCGTTAGGATTTGCCTGCGCATAACTAAGTCCAGCTTGATTGCCCACGCCGGGACCGAGGGGTGCTAGGGGTACACCACTGTTGCTGCCACCGCTAGATGCACCCAAGAAGGGGTTCTGTGCGCCAGCGTTTGGTGCCTGCCAGCCAGAGGTACCTAACGGAGCCAAAGGTGCTCCGCCATTACCGTCTGCGATTGCTGTGTGTTGCTAGCAGGATTAAATGCGCCATTTGCTTGCTGCATCCATGAGGGAGGTGTTTGTGTGACGCTACTTTGTGGTACAAAGGAATGCGATGAGCTATTGAAGCCTGTAACGCCCTGATTCCAACTGTTGCTACCAAATGGAACAGCTGGTGCGGAGACATTATTTGCACGCCAGTTGTTGAAACCTGAATTTCCAAAGGGTTGCGGTGTTGTCTGTTGATGGCCAATACCTTGGGGTAAGTAGTTGCCGCCAGGAGGCAAAACAGCAGCACGTGAAAAGTTGTTATGCGGCAGCCAGTTGTTAAAACCAATTTGTTTGGGAGTTGTCTGGTAATGTGGTAAACCACCAGGTCGTGTGCCGTTGTTATTGCCTTGCCAGTTATTAAAGCCAACACCTACAAAGGGCTGTGGAGTAGTTGCGTATTGTGTCCAGTGACTTTGGTTGAAACCACGCTGTTGACCACCCCAATTTTGCGTGGTTTGATTGTTGTTATGTTGCCAGTTAGGCGCAACCGGGTTGTAACCTGGTGCGGTGCGATTATATGTATGCTGTTGTGTCCAAGTCTGGTTATAACGATACTGCTGTGGCTGGGTAGGCGAGCTCCAAGTCTGATTATAGCGCACTGGTTGCACCAGATGATTGTTGCTTGCATGAGTCTGAGCAGGTTTGAACAATGTTGAATTGTAGCGTCGATGGGTCATGGTATTGACACGTGCTAGACCCGTAACTCCAAGGTTAAGGCAGCCAAAGAGCAGCGCTTGATGGAATAGTTAAGTAAGACATTAAACGGAAATACCCGCCTAAAAAGAACCCATCAGCCAAAAACACTCACCTATGCCCAGCCCAAACTGATAAGATTTCCACATATTGTTTATATTTTCTTAAATTGTTTTGAATTAGCAGCAGCAGTTGGCATATGCGTTTGCCTGAAAATTTGAAACTATACTGAAGATGATTCCAGATTTGAACTCGAGAGTACCCATCCCAGCGGCTCTTATCAGTTCTGAATTAAATATTATATATTATTGTATTATTTATATTTAGCCAGCGTTTTTTTTTATCTGTTTGTAGTTGGCTTTGTTTAGTTTTGCTTTTTGAAAACAATAAGTATGTACTCCCCAGATGACAACTTTTAACGCCCCTTGATTGTTCAGGGCTTTTCGTTTTGACGTTAAGCAGAAAGAAGAAAAAATTGTAAATATCCGCAAGTCGAACTATGCCAAGCAGTCGGATACCAGGCGAACAGAATTGACTAGTAAGCAAATTAAGCTCAACAACTAAAATTATGCAACAAATTTTGAACCCTCTATAAAATGGCTGCAAACTAAAGTATGCTACGGTGGCGTTTCGACTTGCAGAGCTAGAGGAAGATTTCGAGATACATACTGCAAACAGAAGTCACTTGATGTGTCCTTCGTTTGCATTAAAAATCTGACTGAAGACCTTGGTATTAACAACAGTAGAACTTGCTCGTTGTGCGCTTGCCGTTCGTAGGCCAAGGCAAAGATGTTGAAGACTGCACCCTAATCTGAGATACGGAAACCAAACTTGCATAGTTTTATACAAAACTGATTGACTCCCGCATACTAATTATAGAATGATCTTATACTTGTCGCATTTTGTAGACTGAAGTGCAATGTACTTGCTTGTTTCAATTCTAGATAATAAACTCACAAGGCCACGCTTATAAGGCAAACACTCTCGGCCTGGGCGCGATAATTTACTTGTTTATTTTATTTCTTTTAAATTTTCTTTTGAGCATTACCAATATTGTAAACTCATCAATTTAAAACCGGAGCAGCGTTTGAAACAGTGAAAAAATATATGAGTTAAAATTTTCTTTCGTATCTTCAATTGGACGCCTTGATGCATTTTTGGTGTTTTTGGTGTATATATTCAATGGCACGAATGTTGTCTTAGCTAAAAGCGGACTTATTGCAAAATAACTACTGCTGTAAAAAGCGGAATTTTAAAAATACCACAACTAAAGTTATTCCGAAAGATTAGCTTATATTATAAATTATTAAATATTGAAAAAAAAAAAAAATCTATTTGGGAAACTAGAAAAACTTAAGGCATACGCTTTCATAGCCTAATTATTCGCGTTCAGAGTTCAGCAGTAAAACTATGTTTTTCAAGCAATTTTAGGGTTTTTTTTAGAAACATAACAATTTATTTGCGCTAAGAATTTCTACAGTAAAAATAAGTATTGGGTTGCGCAAAAAGTAATTGCGGATTTTTCATATAGTCGGCGTTGACAAAATTTTTCAACGGCTTGTGACTCTGTAATTGCATTCTTTCTTCTGTCAGTTATCAGCTGTTACTTTTAGCTTGCTTTAGAAAAAATGTGCGCGAATTTTTGTTTACATTTGTTTGTTTGGTGTCAATTTTAATATGGAGCCCACAAAGGAGCATTTTCGTCATATTTTACTTTATTATTTCCGTAAAGGAAAAACGCGGAGCAGGTTGCTAAAAAGTTACGTGATGTGTATGGTGATAAAGCCTTAAAAGGAAGGCAGTGTCAAAATTGGTTTCGCGAATTCCGTTCTGGAGATTTTTCACTTAAAGATTAGCCACGTTCAGGTCGGCCAAATGAAGTTGATGACCAAATCAAAGCTTTAATCGAATTGGATCGTCATGTAACTGAGCGTGAGATAGGAGAGAAGTTAAATATACCAAAATCAACCGTTCATTATCACATAAAAAGTCTTGGACTGGTGAAGTAGCTTGATATTTGGGTACCACATGTTTTGAAAGAAATTCATATAACAAACCGAATCAACGCTTGTGATATGCACCTTAAACGCAATGAATTCGTTCCGTTTTTAAAACGAATCATAACTGGAGATGAAAAATGGATTGTTTACAACAACGTTAGTCGAAAACGATCATGGTCCAAGCATGGTGAACCAGCTCAATCCACTTCAAAGGCTGATATCCACCAAAAGAAGGTTATGCTGTCTCTTTGGTAGGATTGGAAGGGTGTGGTATATTTTGAGCTGCTTCCAAGGAACCAAACGATTAATTCGTATGTTTACTGTCAACAATTGGACAAATTGAATACAGCCATCAAGGAGAAGCGACCAGAATTGGTCAATCGTAAAGGTGTCATATTCCACCAGGACAACGCTAGACCGCACACATCTTTGGTCACTCGCCAAAAACTGAGTGAGCTTGGCTGACCTTGCACCATCAGACTACCATTTATTTCCATCTTTGCAGAACTCCTTAAATGGTAAAACTTTCGGCAATGATGAGGCTATAAAATCGCACTTGGTTCAGTTTTTTTGCAGATAAAGGCCAGAAGTTCTATGAGCTTGCAATGCTAAATTTGCCAGGAAGATGGCAAAAGGTTATCGAGCAAAATGGCAATTATATATTTGATCAAAGTTAATTTTAAGTTTTATTAAAAATGCATTTACTTTCTTTTAAAAAATCCGCAAGTACTTTTTGCGCAACCCAATATATTTCCATTTTTTTTCGATTTTTCACCAAAGAAAATTTACTGAATTCCCAACGTATCCCAACGTAGCACTTTACGTAAGTTATAATTTTCGAAATTGTTTCAAAACTTATTGGGTGAGTATCAACGTTTCATTGCACATAAAAAATGTTAAAAAATACGTATATTTAAGTTTAAGCGTGGTAAAGCCCTAAATCTGCAATACGCACTACCCATACAAGAACATATTCGCATATATTATAATATTATGGAAATAGTCGCCGTGTGCTTCTGCAGAAAATCACTGCTATCGAAAAGATTTCAACGTTTTAAAGCTATTGTTGGGTAGATATATAAAGTTTTTTGTTTTATGGTCTCTCAATGGAACCAAATTGCAACTTAGATAAGTTACTTTTATGTTTTATACCTACATCAGAAAAATCTATTAATTGAAGCCATTTTTACAAATTGTACAATTCCCCAAAGTATTTAATTGATTATTCAATTACAAAACTATGAATTATATATCACGTATTACCTATTATTGCCGACAAATTCATATACAAAGAAAAACACATTTAAGTTCTGTATAAATAATAGCTAGGAAAACTTTAATAAATAAAAGCCATCTTAATTATAAGATTTTTATAAAAATCTAAGGTATTTTGGTGCTGTCATCCGCGCGTCATCTGAAATAATCCCTCACAGCTGCCGCGTCGCACGATACGTATATCTGGCAAATAAAACAAAACAAAGCAAACGAAATTATTTAACTACAAGATTAAGGCATAAACTAGGCTAATATTGAGCTGTGACTCACCCGCTCCACAAAACCGGGCGCAATTAAACTTCTGCTCGTTCAAGTACATTTGCATATTATTGGCACAAACGGGATTGTACTCGGATGTGGTGGCACAGCTGCCAAAGCAGCTTAGAAATTCTGGACTCGCTGGTGGCGCTGTTATAAAGGGCGCCATGGTGCCTATTACTGGTTGATTATTAACCAAAACAAAATCACTGACGGCACGCGCGGTAGCGGGTCTAGTTGTTGCTGGTGCTGCGCTTGTTGTTGCTGGTGCTGCGCTTGATGTTGCTGGGGATGCGGTTGTTGTTGTTGTCGCTTGGAAGACCAAAAAACCTTGAGCTTGAACCCGCTGAGATACACAGATAACGCTGATAAGCAGCAAAAATAATGTTTCACGACAAATTGCAGTCATTTTAGAGTTTTTAGTAATAGCTAAGTGCCACTCACGAAGCTCGCTTTGTCACTGACTTGGCCGATACGCGACGCTTTACTACTTATTCACTTCGACTCGGCTTTTGAGTGTTTTGTGAATTGAGACTGGTTTTCTACGCACGACTGGGAAGCGCAGGCGTCCATGTCTGGTAAATCCAGTTCGCGTTGTTGGTGAACCGCATTGCAATTATTTTGCTCACGTCGAAGCTTATTAGTGATAACCCCGTAAATGAGCTTTAATATGTTTTTCGATTGATGTGGGGAAGCCCACGGTTTACTTAGACTAAAATTGCAGAATTTTCCTTGCAGTTGTGCATGCGTACTATATAGCAAGAGATCGACTTTGGTATACGCTCTCTTTGCATTACAATACAAATTCAAAGTTTAAAATAAGTTACAATAGAGTACTCTGAAATTACAAAGATTTGCAGCATTTAAAACTTTTCTGAGAATCTTTGAGAGTCAGTTTTTAAAATAATTAAACTATAATATTTAAAAAATGTTTAAAGAAAATAAAAATAAAGTTTAAAAGCGTAAAATAATTTAATTGGTACAACTTTAGCCTATAATAATAGCGTTATAAGGTGCAGTTGTAACGCGTGGACCCGGCATTGAATGTGTGGGCGAGACATAACGCATGGATTGCTCCAGTTTGCGATAATTTGAAGACATTTGCAAAAAACCTATATAAGCTGAAATAATATATTAGAGACATACAAAAAATAGTTCAGATATCAATTTAAAGTTACAGTTGGACGTGCGTGGCACTGGTTTGTCTTGCAATTTTTGGGACTCTCCATTGGCCGGCTGCTGTTCCTCAACTAAATAAGGATTTACGCAACGTTGCAGACATTTGTTCATATGTAGACCGCGTTTGGGACGACCACATCGACAAGTGGCTACAAGAGCTTTATGCATTTCAGGGGACGTGAAGTACGCATCACCTTTGTTGTTGTGTTCATAGGGGCAGAGATCTGTAACAGATATGTACACTAAAGGTATCAACTTTTTCTTGAAGCAGAAAACAAAGAATTGACTGCAAACACGGAATCTAAATTGTTAATTGTTTAGTTTTCAGAAACACTTAATTTTGCTATTAAAATGAAATATCTTAGATTCAATACCCTAACTAGCTTACTATTTTTGGAGTGCAACTAATTAAAGGCTTTGACTTGGAATTTCTTAGAAGAAACTATGTATTAAATTTGTGTTCATTCAAACTAGCTTACTCTGTAGTTTTTGTTTTTCCATAATTTGTTTGTTAATCTCGTCTTGATGATAAAAACTATTAATTTGTGCATCGGCAATTTGATTCCAAACTATAGGATAATTGCGCCGGGACTTATGCTCCATGCCCACTTGCTCCTTGCTGTTAAATACAAAAATATTAAAACTGTATAAAAGATACAAAAATTTAGCTTACACTTTGCCTATATACTTAATCGGATCCATTTCAATGTCTCGAAAATACTGAAAAACCGTGCACTTATATGCGTTCTCAATTAACGTATTTTTCACGAAAACCTTGACAACCAAACGTAGCTAAACAAACAAGTTTGTTTATATCATTGCCATGACAAATCTTATGCACAAAACCAATAAAGTTATAAACAAATATCTCAGTATTTTTTCTGTAATAAGTTTTGCTTTAATTCTTGCGCTTAAGTTTTACACAGAAGTTTATTTAAATTTATTGTTGTGGCATTTATGGCCAACAATAACTTGTTAAAGTTTAAATTGAAATTTAAGTTTAATTTACTTTCTTGGTAATTTGGAATTTGTTTTTATTTGTTAAAGTAATTATTTTATATTTATTCGCACTCTTTAAATAAATCGTAGAAAAATGCACTTATATAAAATACTCGCAGTACGCATGTATTTGTATTACTCATAAAAGCTAAAGTAAAAATAAACTTTAATATAAATATTATATATTTTAATATTTAGCAATTTCTTTATACAAATATAATATATATTGTGTTTAAACATAATTTTTTTACACTTTAAGTGTTGCGCTTTTTGTTTTAGAACTTTTGCGTATGCTTTGATTTTCTTTGTTTTTCTTTACTATGTTTATTAATTTATCCATAACTACATTAAGTTTTTATTAAAAAAAAAATATTTACTTTGTTTTTAAGTGAAAATTTAGTGTAAACTCACTTTAAGAAAATTTTGGTAAAAATTACAATATACAAGTATTTAGAAATTGATTTTATTTTAATTCAATTTATGTAGTAGATGTAGTAATATGATTTTAAGTGCAATTTGTAAATAAAAAAAAACAAATTTTGAAAGTAAATTTTTAAGTGTATGTAATTGCATAATTGTTGTAGCTTTAGTATATATATATTGTTTGTATATGGGTTCTGTCTTTAGAGCATAACTTGGCAAATATATCAGTATTACAAGTAGTTTAAAGTACTATAATTATCAAACCAATGCATATATTGTATTATACTTTAGTAGTTTGGCTTTTTATGCGCTTACAAATACAAATAGATGAAGTTTGATGAATCGATATGCGTACGTATGAGGATTAAAGACATAGAGTGCTTTACTTTTAGTATTTACAATAACCGTTCATTACAGAAAATCAGACGACAAATGCTGGGTACATACAGTCACAATTTTACTTCCTTACAATTATATAGTATATCTTACTTAGAAGCTAGACAACATACGACATACAAACTTTACACTAGTTTAACAATGCAAACGCGCACAACAAACGATTTGGGCTACAATAACAGTGTGGTGCGCTACAATCTTTTATTTCTTGTTTCGTTTACCCTTTCTTTGCCTTTTTGGATGATGTGCTACATGATTTATATTTATAGTAAATATACAATTTTATTTTGTATTAATGGTTTTTTTTTTTTAGAAAAATCAGTCCATAGTGTTGGTTTATCAGTGACGGCATTTCGTTTGTAGTGTTGCTGTACCATTTTAGATCTTCATGAAAAACCTTTCTCACAATATGCCATTCGTATAGTACTGATAGCCATCGTACAGTTTCGTTGATAGACTCTTCAAAGAGTCCTGCACAAGTTGCTCAACCTTGCGTTCCATTTCTTGCTCAGTTAAATTCATATGAAAACGTTTGCGGAGATTCTGTACGGTGCCGGAGCAGCCATTTTTAAAACAGGGCAATTGAGCGTCTGCAAAACATTATAAAAAAGACGTTTTATGCTTAATTAATTTTTTTAAAATAGTTTTAAACTTACTGCTTCGCATGATTTCAACAAAGTTAATAATGCGATCCATGTGCTTTCGTGCTGACATCATGCCTACAAGCAACAAACGATTAAATTCGCGCCAATGTTCCGAACCAGTTCCACCCATAACATCCACAAATTCGGGCGTCAACTTAAAGGGTGATTGCTCAAAGCCTATAAAAATAATACGTTAAGTTTACGGCAAACTTGTTTGTATCTCTCATTACTAGACCTACCCAAATTTTTTGGAGATATGCTCAATATAAATCCGAAATCAATGTGTATTATATGACCATCGGAATGCAGCAGTATGTTACCATTGTGTCTGCAAGCAAACAGCAAAATTTTAAATAAATATACAACAATTTAAGTCTTTTGTTTCCCATTACCTATCCTTAACCTGCAGCAGATATGATATTAAGCAATAGGCTGCACAGCTCTGTACAAAATTCTTTTGGGCACGTTTGAAACTATCACCCGTAGCTGCGCCATATTCATCAATGAAATAATCACGCAATGATTTATTGGAATTCTTTTTGATTTGATGCAATGAAACCGTATTCAGTATGGGTTCGATAAGACCACTATCATTTGAGAGGCAAACGATTTTATAAGGGCGCACCCATAGATCCACATGCTCCTCCTGCCATATAATCTTAAACATCTGTAAAGTAAATAAAATTTTCAAAAAGTGCTACAAAGGCATGAAAACTGTAGCTACTAACCTGTAGCAGTTGTGTGGCCATAAGCTCCTGACGCAAATCATCACCGCATTTAACGATGGCCGATAACAAACGCCAATTTGATAAATGTCCATAAGGTGAAGACTCACGTATAAGTTTTTCCTTTTCATCCCAAGGTTCCTGCATTAAAGAATATTAAGTAAACATGCAACCAGGCTGTTTAAAGTTAATTGCTTACCTTCAAAGCCGCCGCTGACGGATCTTCGGGATCGTTGCTAAAGGACTTGGTGTTTTCGCAGCTCAAATTATTGCAATGTCGTGTGCGCACATCACCAATGTTGAAGACAACCGGTGGACCTGCAAGAGCAAAACAATTTTTTCACCTTGTATAATTTTGTTAGCAGATTCAAACGTACCTTGATCTCTGGAGTCGCACGAGTCCAGTGACATTTGCGATATGGCATCGCGTTCACTTATTTTGCGCATATTCAGATATTGCGCCGTTATTTCATCATCCTCTTGCGACCATACATCATCCTCATGCAGCTGTAGGCCACCAAGTGTCAAAGCATTGATACTGCCGCCACAGCAGTTGTGATTGACGGAGTCACCACAACCACTACTTTCTGCGTTAACATCTCCATTGGCACGCTTGCGACGACAACTGGAACCATGATGACTGCTGCAGCTGGAAGTACGACTGCAGGTTTGATGCGCATTCAGGCAGGCGCCTTCTAAATGCTCCTCACTTTTTGTATGCCTCAGCGAGGGCATCATCTTGGGTATAAGCGGGGATGTGTAGATATCTGGCACTTCAACCACTTCGACATAGATTATATACGGTGTTTTATCCTTTGAATTGAGCACTGCAGTCTTTTCCTCCGTTATGCGTACTACATGATGCGGAATGTCCGAGTAGAGCGGCAACCAAACACGCGCAGGCAAATTTTTATTTATCAAATTAAGAAACATGCGCAGGGCTGAAGTTTTCTCTGCTTTGGATGGCAAGGATGTTAGGTTTTTGCCCACGTTCATTAATGCCTTCATGAATTCCTTTTGAGGCGCTGTTTTGGGCGCACCACAGCTGCATAGTGTGCGTTGTCCTAGCAGTCCATTAACCTGACCGCGAACGGTTTCGAAACAGGTGCAACCATTGTCGAAAGCACGTCCAGACGTCAGATCACCTAAGCACAGCTTGGCTGGTGTACTTGGCAGCGTTTGAGTGGTGTATGGCGGCTGTTGATACATGCGATGGGATATGCTGAGCGTGTGTGGTGTGCGGGAGTCGGCCAACAAAACTGTTGCATCAGACTGAGAGCGATGATGCGTTTTCTTGACCAGCGATACAGCCGGCACGGTGAGTGCTGTTGCCCCAGCAGCGTTGGTGGATTTTAGTTCATTCTTGGCTTGCAGCTTTTGCTCTTTCTTCGAAAAGATTTCCTTCATCAGCGCCAGCTTCGATTTACGAGTGCTGCTCATATTGCCCAACGAATCCACTTGATAGTTGTAGGCCTCTAGCAGCCACAAGCATTTGAGCGAAAAGTCTACAGACTTGCGACAACGTATGGTCAAATAGGGATCCAACACTTCGGCCAGCTCGTCCATTTGTATATACATGACAATCAGTTGCGGTATATAAAGATCAACTTCCTGATCGGGAAAGCTAAAAATCTTGTTGCCTATAAAGCTCAGCACACCCGGCTCCTTGGAATAGAACAAATAATGTACGGCAAAGTGTATATTGAACACAGGTGATTCAAAAAATCTTAGCAAGCCACTGGGGCCACGTTCGGCTTTTTGTTGAGCATCGGCAGCAGTCGTACGTTCACTTATAAAATATTTAACCACGCCGGGCACTTTGATCTTATTCAGTGAGCTTATGGAAGCTGATCTTGGCAGAGTAATCTCTGTATTTTCGATTTCCGCGCCTGGCAAACGCAGATTTAATGTGCGCTCTTTGGTTTTCGACGACTCCGCTGTAGCATCGACTGCAATTGGCTTTCCTTCTGTTGATGTTGCTGTGTCTGTGGGCGTAGCTGCAGGAGTATTTGCTGCCGAGTTGGCAGCTGCAGCGGCGGCGGCAGCTGCAGCCTTTTTGCTTGAATTGGAGGTGAGTAGACTAAAGAATTCCTTTTTTTTAGAAATGTCTGTAGGTGATTTTATCTGATCCTGTAATGTGGTGGGTGTGCCATTCGGCGTTGTGGCACCAGCAGTTGAAGCAGCTGTTTCATCGCCGCCCTTTTGCTTGGCTGCGTTCTTCTTCTCATGATTCTCTATAATGCTCTGTGCTGTGCGAAATATAGCATTTTTGGTAGCACCAAAAAAGTTTTTAAACAAAACCTGATCGTTTTTGGTACTCTCCGTGGGCGTTGGTGTTGCTGCGGGCGTATTCGTTGGAGCTATTGTCACTGGAGTTTGTAGCGCGGCATCTACTACATCAACACTGTTATCCGGCTCTGTTGTTGTTGGCTGCTGTTCAATGCAATCTTCTTCACAGTCCAGCACTGGCTCTATTTCATTGGGGGCTGAGCCACGTTCCATATTAATGGCCGCTTGGGACATGTTCATTACACGATAGCGCGTGCGATCATCCACATCACGTTGATGTTGCTCCTTTTGTTGCTGCTGTAGTCTGGCTTGCTCCTGCGCGCGCTGTTGTTGTTTTTGTTTGCGTGAAGGACGCAGCGTGCGGCAATCAATATCATTGCTGGCTTGTGTTGCATAGAAGCATAAATCCGATTGCATTAAATTATACTCCTCATCCATAGATGTTGTATCCATTAAATCAATGCATTCTTCTTCAGCATCTGCATCCGCATCGGCATCCATTTCACCAGAATCTAACGATTCATGTGAGTGCCGTATGCGATTTAATGAGATTTGGTCCGATTCTGAACCACAAATTATGCCTGCGGAAAGCGTTAATAAGTTAGTATTAGTTTATGTAAAAAAGACAGCGACAAATTACCTGAATCATCTGAGCCAAGACTGGTGAGATCTTCGCGCTTTTTGCTGCTACCGGCGCTGCTGCAGCTGTTGTTGCTACTTGTGCCATTGCTGGAGCTGCTGCTGCTACCGCCAACAACAACGCCAGCCATAACGCTAGCCATGTCTGTGCCACTACGCGATTCGCTGGATTTAGGTCGCGTGCGCAAGTTAGGGCAGGAGTCCACTGCAAAGTTTACAAATTTCGTTAGAAACTAAATAATTGAATGGAATCGGCGAAATTGGGCATAACGTACCAATCACACTGGGCGGTTGATGCACAGCCGCGGTGGCAGCCATTGACGTGTTATTGACATTGGCCAAGTTTGCAGCTGTTGCGGCTGCTGGCGTAGGAGCGGCCGAGGTAACGGCTGGTGTAGGCGTGGTCGAGGATAAGGCAGCTGTTACACTGGCCGCTGTCGTTACAATTTTCGAGCACATATTTGTGCCAAGTATTGATGTGGGTGAGCAATATGTATTGTTCTCGCTCTCGGCATTGGGTGAAGATACTTCGACCTAAGGTAATAAAAGATAACAAAAAAATCAAATATATATAGATGTACGTCAAAATAAAGTTTTTATCAAGTCACTTTTGCATAAATTTAAGTAAATAGTCAAAAGTTATAAGCAGCAAAGTGGTTTTACGTCAATGCACAATTAAGTGGTAAACGACTAACGCAAAAGGGTATATGAGGGGAAAAAGTACTTAAAATCACAATAAAAACAAAAGCTCTGTACTTCGGCGCAACAAAAAGCTGTACGCTATAAAGAACAAGTTTGTGCAAACGTAAGCTGTTTGCTACAGCGTAGCTTTTGTGCATTTGTAGTTGTTAATGGTGGGAGCAAGCGAGCTAGCGGCTGCTGCCGACTCGCTTCTCTGATAACCAGAAATGTACACAAATATTTAGCGCAGCAAAATAGGTGCAAAAAAATTGTGAATATAACTTGAATAACAATACAATAAGCGATAAAAATATAAATAAATAGATAATTTGTCAGCACACAGCTAGCAAATATGTATTGGTATATAAATAATATAAAACTTTCCAAGCTGAATACAAAAAAAATCACTTTTTGCGCTATCAAATGCAAGGTTGTTCTGCTAAGGCACTCAAAGTATTTTTCATAGATACTATTAAGCACTTTGTGTTTGTACAACATTTGCCACAATTACTCACCTCAGGTATGCGTTGCAAGGCGCTGTCCAGACTGCGATTCCGATGATGTTGCGTATGATTGATGCGTGTGTTGGTCACTTGTGATATGGGCGGCAACAATATGCCCATGGATCTGCAAATAAAAATAATATTATTTTAAGCACTTTTAAGGCACATGTTTTGTTAAAAATCAATGCAGCAACGTTTACACTCAGCTTAGCTTGCAAACAATATGTTTTGAAATATCTCAAACACACACACACACGCTCAATTACACCCACACACACACTGACAAGTTGGTCTTTTATAATTAAATTACTTTTCCATCAAGTGCTGCTGTACCGTTGCTTATTGCGCCTTTCTTTAACTACTAAATTATTGCTATACAATTTACTATTTGTAAAATTTATTCTTAAACAAATATATAAAAAATACAAACAATAAAAACAAAAAAACAATACGCGTGGAAAAAAAATATACGCTGCAAACCACAACAACAAACGCGATAGCGAGTGTAAAAGCTACGCGACGCACACTCAGCCAACAAAAGCTGACTAATGCGAGCAGCTTTGAGTTTGTCGGAACTCAAAGCGCTTTACGCTCAATTTACGAATTGATTGTAGAGTTGCCAGCTTTGGTAGAAATATAAGTTTTGAGTTTATTATTTGTAGAGCAGTTGCATTTTAAATAAATAAATTATATAAATGTATTTTCCTTGACTATGCTGTCATCGCTTCAAAACATTCTATGTATTAATAGTTGTTCGTAGAAAAGAGCAAATGGCGTCATTTTGCTAACAAGTGGAAAAAGGAGATGCATATAATAGTTCACAAAACAAGCCAACGCAAATCAAGTCAATCGAAGACTTAGTTAATTTGGGAATATTATTAAAATCGAAGCTGGCAATTTTTATTGACGAATTGTGCTTGAGGCATAAATCTTTCGCATTTTACTTCTAAAACTTCGCAGTGACTTCAGAGACAACGCTGTGGACTCTTTCGAGTTAATAAAAGCAGAATTGCAGATATCTGTAAAGACCATTCCGATAAAGCATGTAAAATACAAATTTCGCTGGCTTAAGTTTTAAGAGGTTTACTTTGAAAGTAAGGAGGCAGCAAATCATAAGTAAAAACTTTTAAAATATAATGTAATAATAACATGATTTAAATATATTGCATAGTAAGTAAAAAGCAATGCTTTGTTTTATTTTGATTTAAATGTTTTAAACTAAAAATTTTTAAAATGCAATCAATCGATTGAAACCTTTATTTAATATGTTAAGCTCAATTTCAGAAATATTTTATATTAATAGTGAAACTCTCTTAAATCGAAATGTAAAATAAAATTAAATTTTCGAATATTGTTTGTGAGCACAATATATTGCTTTTCTATATTGAAATGGTATTTTATATAAACTTGCTTTTAATTTATTTTGTTTGCGTTATTTAATTTCTTTGTTTGTGTTTCACTTTTTTATTGAATTAAAAATAAAAAGCAAAAACAAATTAATTTTCTTTGGCTCTAGCAGCCTGGCAACACTGCTCAAACAGTGAGCGTGAGCATGAGTGCAAAAATACCAAGCTTTTTGAGTGTTTTTGTTGTCGTTGTTGACTTTGAAATGCTGTTATGGCTTGCTTTTGTTATTGTTTGTAGTTATGATAACCAACTCAAACATTTACTTGGGGCCCTTCATATGCGCTGACTGCCCATATTTCAAAACTATTTTCATTCAATTGAGCTCATTGGCTTCATTCATAAATCGTTTATGTACTCAACTGCTGCGGGCACCTTTCGAATAAATTCACGTACAACGCCTTAAATTCCATAGATGCTCTTAAACTGCAATCTTTTGTTATTTTATGTTTGCCGTCCATCAACTTATTCGACACAAATGATGCGCATATGTAAATGCAAGATACACTGTACACAGCTGCACTTATTAATTAAGTATACGCACCGAATTACATGGGATTTTAATGTACGTGCTTATATATTTTTTATTGCTGCATGGACAGGTGAGCGCGCAGGTAATTAACATAAAACAATGTTTCATGTTCAATCGCTTACACAATGTGTGTGTGTGTTTTTTTTTGGTAAATAAACAAATACATTCACAAATATGGAACCAACGGCAATTGCAGCTTACATTAATTTAAATTTACGCAACGTTTAATTGCAACTTATTGAATGAGGTATCTGCTGATTGTCGTTTTATTATAATGCATTTGAAGCGTTAAGAAAAACTCACCTTAAAAATACTTTAAATTAAGTTTGAAGCAAGCAAAAGCTCAAGAGCAGACCAAACAAAAATAAGTCTCTTTGTGTTTAATTGTGCGACGCCTATGAGAGACGAGGAGTGTGTTTTTATATTGTGCATACAGTGCGTATATAAAGTATTTAAACACTTTTGACGTTTTTAACGTTTAAACAGCGTAACTAAGTGTATGTCAAAAAACTTGGTTTGAAAACATATTAAGCGCGATTTTTTAAGCAATTTTATATTTTGTTGAAGCAGCAACACTTAAAGTTATCGTAATGTTTAAAAAGAAATTATGCACAAAATGTAACTAAAGCCAATAAATAATTTTTGGGATTATGTAGCTCTGTGGGTCTATTGCGCCCCATAACTCTATAGAAATAACGAAATTTCTTAATATTTGCAATACAGAATTATTGTCAAAAAACACAAGATGAAATTTGTTTTATCTTCAAGTTCACAAATTAGCTTATTCGCCTATTTTTCTATATGCTGAAAACTTGTTTCATAATATTTCTTTGACAGCAATTATTTTGCTTAAGCTCAACATATTTTTTAAATTGATAGTATTATATGTATTTAAGTACAAAACTATACGTTTATTAATGTTAAAGAGACCCTACTAGATCTATTGTACTTCTTTTGTGTCCCAGAAATCTCTTAAAATCTTAATAAGCTAAAAGCATATGAATAATTTGTTGGACTAGAAAATGGCTTTTTTCACTAGTGACCGTCGTTCATAGTCAATAATATGCGTGTCCGTGGAGCCTAGATTACCATGTCTGGGGACATGCACATATTTTTTTTTTTTTTTTTAAACAGCTTCTCAATTTCTTAACGTTTGCAGTTGTAGAAATGGTTTTATTTGCCTTAGTACTGGCGCCTTTCCCAATGAAATTCGTACAGTGGTACCACAAGGTCGGGTGTCCACAGTTTAAAGTTTTTCATTTATAGATAAACAATCAAGTTTGGATATTCATATTTGATATTAACTGCCGGCTGAATAACTGCTGAGCCTACTGTAGGCATGTCGATTGAGTGTGTGCAAATCCAAGAGCTTGAGTTCTCGCGTTCTCTGCAAAACAATAAATGCCAAACAAAAATAATCAGGAACTTTTGTATTTATGCGATGTGTCATCAGCATATTTTTTGCGCTTATTAAAGCCGAAAGAAAGTAAAAGCAGATTGTATGAAGAGCGTTGGAACACCCTCGGGGAGTACACAAATTTTCTACTCAGTGTGATTACCAAACATGTTCCAAGTTTGCAAAAAAAACCACAAGTAACGCCCAACAAATGTTGGATACGTAATCAACAAAATACCCGATGTTTTGTTGATAAGCCATAAAGGTAATCGATTGTGACCGGGAAAATCAAGTGTATACATATACACATGTATATTATATATGTTATAATAATAATAATAACAGTCAACGGCCCTGCCCGCTGATATAACAGTCAGAATGGCCTTGAACGCCTTTTAAGCACGCGTTCCACAGGTTAACCTACTAAAAGCTGGTCAAAAGCCGAGCGTGTTAAAGGGTTAACCGTTTAGACGTTATTTTTTTTTTTTTGTATATACTCGCTTAATTAATTACTCACGCACGCGGGGTAAAGTAGGGCGACTTATGAAACTTTACTAAGCGCCTCATTTGTTGCGCTTTCCCGCGCACACTGTAGCTCAAAGACGCAGAGGTGTATATTAGTTTTTCAGAAAGACTTGCTCTAAAAAATGTATATTATATGATCAATGCTGCCCGCTTTGGAATTCCATCAATTGATGTAAGTCCAATCGTTGGACTCCTCAAGTATATACTCGAAAGGAATACTCTCGTCCTTTTCGTGAACGGGGAATAAAATTAAAAAAAGTAAAATTATTTTAGTTCAAAAATTCAAAAAAAAAAAAAAAAAATTAAGACCAAGAATTTTTCGACCTCTAGCCTTACCATTTTGTAGATCTAATTAATTACACGATCCTTTTCGCGTCTTATGCGCAAACTATAATAAACTCTCTTCCCTTAATAATAACCGCATTTCTATCTTATGCACGGTCTATAAAATTCATCTATTTTGTTATCTGTACTCAACAAAAGTCGCCTGAGCCAGAGTTCCACGTACATCTTCTTTTAATGTTATTTGTTGTTTTACAAAGCTTTGACATTTTAAACACTTTAACTAACAAAAAAATAAAATGTGCACAAGCTAGATAGACTCTGTTCTAAGAAATAAAATTACAATTTCGGGGCATTTCAACAAGATTTTACGATTTTGAGGCAAAGGGTATGTACCTAATGTATGTAAATTTATTGCATTTATAATAAAATAATAAAGTTTTTGAATCTTTTTTTTTTTTAAATACTTTTTGGAAAAAATATAAAATACATACAAAAAATACAAATATTGGAAAAACTCTTCGAAAATTCAACGTCAAGATGGGATTACATCCGAGCCATAAATCATATTTAAAATGTAATGCCACAATTATCTTTCGGATAAACAAAATTCATGTCAATCGAATAATCCATCGTTGTTTTATTGCAATTTAATGTTCTATACCTCCAAAAAAAAACACCCTTTATAAGGAAATATCAAGCAAAAAACAAATTTATGTGAGTTTAAAAAGCTGACATATATTGTAGCCGAATGCGTGAGCTGAGAAACCTGCACAAAGTGTCGTTTCCTTTTAGTTTTATAAGTTGAATAAATATAACCCAAAACAACTTGGGTGAATGTGTCAGGTTAATCCGCTTATGGCTTAGCCTTAATAGTTGAAATCAAAGTCTCTTTATCAATTTGTTTGTTTGCGTTTTAACGTCAAGTTATCTATAGTTTTGGAATGCAGGCCAATAAAGACAAGCTGCGATAGCTGAACAATAATCAGCACAGGTACTTAGTTGATGCTGGAAATACTTGTGGACGCTGCTCAATATAATTACCCTCATATCCACAACTAAGAAATTACACCACCTGATTGCTTTAATTTTCAATAATTTTGTTGTTAAAATGTGTTAAATGTTTTATTTGGTTTTTAAAGTGGAAACTCTTAATGACTTTCTTCTCCGGTTACACTAAGGATCACTGTGATCTATGTGAGGTTTCCTCCCCTGGAGGCCTGCCGTCCTAAAGCAATTACTTGTCATATTTTTCGATACCATAAAACGTATCCGCACGATGAATCATTAAGAATCATGAATAATCGAACATATGCAAAAATTTCTTAGAAATGAAAAGTCAAGTGTAGTTAATCTCAAGTAGCATTAATAATATTTTTCAATTTGTCGAAAAATTTGTATATTTTAAAATGAAAATTTGACTCGAACAGCAGAAGCAAATTTCAACAAAACAAAATATTTAACAAAAAAGCTGCAAATATTTGTTGTTTTCATGTACTTATTTATTTATTTTTAAATAATTGCTCAACACAAATTGCAATAAATTTAATAAACTGCACGAATGAACAAAAACAAACAAATAAAAATAAAAAACCAAAGTACATAAAAACAAGTATAAATATAAATACAAAAGTTTATCAGCTACATGCAGCGAGGCAGTAAGGAAATTCATTGGAACGTGATTGTGCAGCCTCCCAGAAACGAAGCTGCAACAAAGCACTGACAAAGCAATCCCTCTGTGCTTCACAAGCCCTTTTTTATCTGTGGTTGTCAGCAATTGAAATGAAATTCCATATATTATTATTATACATTTTTTATCTATTTGTTAATAATTTTGTATGGCTTACACATGCAATTATTTTATAATTTTTTATTTGCTATTTCTTTATCTCTTGCGATTTATTTTTAATTCTTTTTTGTTGCGCTATTTGTATGACAAATTTAATTTAATTGGCTTAATGCACAAAAAAAGACGTTAAAAAATAACAAATTATACAAATTTAACGAAATAAAAGGCAAAAATTATTGCTTGAGCTTAAACATTACTCATACGCCACGTTGTAACAATGCCAAATGGTTTTGAACACATAATCATTTAATGCTAAAAATAATGAAAAATCAATACAGTTTTCTAGAAAATTGCAAATTAAAGCAACCAACGAAGCGTGCTGAACAACAGAATATTTGCATAAAGAGAAAACCAAAGTGAAAATTGTTCTATGCGGTTTTCCAAGCAAAAGTAAGAAGTAGAATTTTAAGTCATGCCTTAGATATGAAATCAGGCAGCCGACAAATACTTGCAATATGCAACCAACAGACAACAAAAATGTTAAAGAAAAACTTGCTTGGATTTTTAAATGCTCTTACAGAGTAGCAAGTTGCTAGATAACATTGAAAGAAAACTAGAAATACAACTCAAGTGCTTCGATAGAGTATTTTCTTATATTAAGTAAAAAGTTTATTTTTCCGACAATACATAAAAAAATTTTTATCTCAAAGTTTCGCAAGCGACTAGATGATAGAGATGGAGCTTGGCGAGCAAAGACGGCTCATAGTTCATTAATTATTAATTTTTAGTAACTTTGACTAGTTTATAAAGAAAAATAGTTTTACTTTGCTAAAATACTACAGTTACTTAAGGATATGTTTTGAAAAATAAATACGTCATATAATACATAAAAAAATGTATGACATTTACATTGAGTAACCAAATTGTATTGAAAAAAGATTCCAAAGATATCACAGCGTAAGTTAATTGTAGCTTGGAATTTTTGTATCTCTCATTGCCTGCACATTTAAGCAGACTTCTCTGGTAATCTTGTGCTGGGTAGATTTACCCACAACGTACTTGGTCTTTAAGAATTTCCATATTCACATTTCTATACGCTCTTCTCATATTAACTTAACCAGCAACATTGGCCAAGCTTCAAATACTTTTAAAAAATGAATATAGAAAAATGCAGACAACAAAAAAAAGTAAATGTTTATCCAAATGCTTTGCTAGCTACTCAGCATGCCAGGATTTATCTTTTTGAAAGCTGCCTAGATGCCAGGTACGTATAAGCCATAGCAAAAAAAAAAATGCCGTCAATATTGGCTTATACAGTAGCTCAGCTCTTTTGGCCAAACAGTACAGAATATACATAAAGACGTGCATCTTTTTATATACAATACATATAAGCGACTATGTCTTCCTCTCTTATGTACAAGTATCCGCCTGGATGTTGGCTTTTGTTGGCCATGTGGCTAGCCACATAACCAAGAAAAAATGAAGAAAAAGCCAAGAGCACAATGGCAAACAAAAAAGGAGAAAAGCAAGAGGAAAGAAAAAACGGACGGGTGCGATGGCATGTAAGGAAACGCTCAGGACAAAGGAAACAAGCCATACACTCACTTCAGCTTTGCACAAAGAAAATGGAATATATATTTTCATTTATATTTTGGCACGAAGTGAGAGCTCAGCTGCTCAGTAAGTGCAAATAAACATAAACAAGCTGCAAATCAAATCAAGTGGAACTTATGTGAAAGTAATACATATTGTACATAAATTTAGATTAGTCCAAGCACAGGACATGGTCGCAGCAAGCAGCATCAGTTTGCTACACTTTTGCAACTATTTTTAAAGAGTACTGACTAAACTAAAGCAAAACTTTTTTTGCACAAAGACGGATTGCAGGAAATTTTGTGGCCAAGAAAAAAATATCAAACGTCGACGCAAACCTGGTAGCCACATTAACTATACAACGTTGCAAGTCAGGAGTGCAAGTGCAGTTGCACAAACTAAAGCGCATATAGTATTTAGAGCACGTAAACACATAAGCGTACATATAGAAACACATAGTATTTTGTATATAAAAATAGAAAATAGTAGAAATACGAGTAAATATACAACATAAACTTACTACGAGTAGTACATGTTTAATGGGACCCTACTGGTACAGGCTCCTATGACTACATTTTCCTACTGGTAATTTTTTAGAGATGAGCTCGTGACACGATTGAGTTTGGATGCTGCAGCTATTAACTCGCCTAACTTATGTAGTATTCATACAATTTAAAGTCTTAAAATTGAAAATTTTCTGCAACATTGCTATAGAATACTAATATTGGGTATCTACTGCTGTGTATCTAGCTTTTGTCTTTTTAAGTTTATTGCTTAACTTGCCCTTTACCCAAACTTTATAATTGAATACTCACGTAGACTAAAAACGGATGAGTCATTGCCTTGCCATTGGACATAAGCTCATCTCTACGTTTTTAGCTTACTACTATTACTACCAATACTACTGCTACTACTACTACTACTATTTCTACTACTGCGCTACACTTGGCTTTTTGACAAAGAGTCTTTACCCCGCGTTAGGGGTTCCTGTCAGGCTGCCTTCGTTGTTGTCTGGATTGCGCCTCCTGCCTGTCTGGCATATTGCTACCATGTGTTTTCACACTTACAGTTCTCACGTACGTTGTGTGCCTTTGTTTCCTGCTTGTTCGTTTTGCGTTCTTCCTTGTTGCAGTGTTGTACTACTATTTATACATTGCATTTATTGATAACAAGGTTATACTACAATTGGTAAACGTTTATGTCACATGCAGTGCAAGGCGTCATAAATCACAATTATTTAGTACAGCTATTTTGAAATTTAGTTCATAATTAGATAATGAATTCTTAGAAATGTTTTTTTGCAGATTGCATCAAAGTTTGAATTTAGCGGTTAAAAACTATTTTACACTTCGTTGTATTTTACAAGCAGCCAAAAAATGTTGGACAGATTTTAGGACTAACAAATGCTTAATTAGCCAACACGCTACAAGTACTCTCTTAATAAACTAATCATTACCAAACTTTGCTATAGTGTATACCACAGTCTGGCAGCACACCAACTAGTTTGCTTTGTATCTTTTTCTTCTTTATATTCGTTGCACGAGTTGATTGGCCGTGAAGAATGTTGGCAACAAAAGCAAACGTACGAGTATAAATGAGCAGCATGTGGCCAAAATGCTTATCCTACCAAGGCAGGGTGTAAAATTGTGCCGGAAGCAACGTCCGTGCACAGGAAGTGCAGGCCAAAAAGAAAATTCCTACAACAAACTTCACTTACTTTAGGCCCCCGTGCTTGGCAAGGTGACCAAATGGTGCAACAGTCAAACGTAGAGGCATAAATTTTTAAGTTTAGCTCATTTGCTTAGCACAAAAGGAGCAGAAAATGTTTTCAACACCAAGCAAAACTTCAGCCAACATTTGTGGCAAGATTTTTTTTTTTTTTGTTATTGTTGCTGTGTGCGTGTTTGTAGCAAGTTGCGTGTAAATTGCCAACTAAATAAAGGTTAAGTACAAAGCCAAATACTGACAAAAGGCAAGCTTTATACTCTATGTATGTTTATAGTTCTGCTGGGGATTACGCGGAAACAGAAGTTTTGCACAATACTGACTCACACAAGCAAACAACAGGGGGAAAAAAGTGTTGCAAGTTTGTGAGGCGCGTGCCAAGTGGCGTCAAGTGTGGCATTATATTATATACCTACTACATGGTGCGAAAAAAAGTGAAAAGTTTTGATTTTAAGATAGGCTGCCGGCTGGCTGTTGGCTTATACCTAATATATATGTCATATGACAGGCTTTTGAAACTTGACTTTAATTTGTTTCATGCGTATATATATATGAACTCTATAACACTATAAAACTTTGGTGGCAATTACCGTCAGCTTGACTTTTCTTCATTTTAAAGTAAGGTATACTAAATGAATATAAAAAATAATTGACTTATTGCTTGCTGTTTCTCAAAGTGTTGTGTACAACATTTTTTGCACAAAATAAAGTTATATATGATCACAATAAACGCAAATAAGCGTTTTAAAGTGACATTAATTTAAACACAGGCTAGCGTGACATTTAACAAAAAAAAATGTGCAAAAACTTGACAAAAATTTAATTAAAAGCAAAACTATTGTGCTGGCATGACGTATGCGCAATATTTATTTATATTAAGCATACGCAATGTATGTGCATATTAAAGGTATAAAAATTTTCACCATGGAAATATGTTTGTGCAACAACTTTTTGCCACAAAACAACTAAGCTTGCAGCTCAACGATATTCCAAAGTTGACATGCTATGTGTTGTTGTTGATTCTTTTTGCAAGAATATGCAACAACAACAACAAGCAAAACAATAAAAACAAAGAGAGCCAACGGTAAACAAATCATATTCAAAAGTGCAAAACAATTGAAATAAGAGCCAAAGAGAGGGAGTGCCAAAGAGAGAAAACGACTGACACGAGATGTCAAGCGAAGAGTCCAGCGCAGTCAATGTTTTGTGGGTGTGTTTGAGTGTGTGCGTGTGCATGTGTGTGTGTGTGTGTGTCAATTGAGGGACAGTTTTGGTGCTGCCAACTGGTTGGCGCATCAATTGTCCCTCCATTTTGCATGCAAAGCTACGTGTTAAGCGAGAGAGTGCTGCGGGCATGTCTCTATATGTGTATGTGCGTGCCTGTGTGTGTGGGTGTGAGAGCGCACAAGCTGCATTCAAATTGCGATGCCTGCGTTCAAATTGACGTTGACATGTCGTGCCTTGTTGAGATTCCAAAGCAGGCATCTATGCACATTGTTGGCGCCAGTGGTGGGTTTGGTTTTTATCTACCTTCAAGGGGGTCACTTGGGCTTTTGCCCACACACTCAAATATACACTCGAATACGCAGTGAATATTTAAAACCGAAAGTTTCGTGCTTTCAATTGTTTTATGCGATTTAATTCCGACAACTTTTTAGCTTGTGGAATTAAACAGAATTTTTAAAAAAGTTAAAAATGCGCTGCATTTATTTCGACAGTATTTTTTTTTTAAATAACGATTACTAAAACCCAATTTCTGTACAATTTTTTATCGTTTTTAAACTGTTTATGTGTTAAAAAATATAATGCTCGTTTTGCCTGAAATATATAAAACATGCGAAAACGATCCCAAATACTTATGATTTATTTTAATTTAAAATGAAAAAAATAAGAAAATTGCAGTCGACGAAAATTCAAAAACTTATTTAAAATAAAATGGAAAATATCGATAAAAATACGCAAATTGTACTAGGAAAAAATTGTATTACACGGAAATTGGAGCACAGCTGATGTAACATAACCAATAAACGTAACAGCACATTTGTTTAAATTTGAAAAATTTGAAATTATTGTTGAATTAAAACAAAACTAACATAATGTTGACCAAAATGCAATTATTAGACAAAGAAAAAAACTTGTTGATGACTTCTTTCATACTTAAAATATCTCAACCATAGCGATAACAATCTTACTTTTTGAGAAACAATATTGAATCAAGTTATTTGACAAATGCGGAAATCGAAATACAGCAAAAGAAGCTGCATGCAAATTAAAGATCATATTGATAAGCGAAACTTTATTTTAAGAAAAAATTTTGTTTTGGCATTGAAATTGATAAGTGCCCCTTTGTAGCGTCCCAAACAATTCCCCCCTTCATTTTTAAACATCAACTACAAATAAATGTACGCTTTTTAACTAAGAATATTCCCATTAAAAAAAAAAAAAAAAAAAAAACAAAAAAAAACACCCACCGAACAAGGCAAGAGGCAAGACACTACCACTGCGCTACCAAGGTCCAAAAGATTCTTTATTGTTTTTAAAATGTAATTTTGAGAACACAAAACTAAAAATATTAGTATACTTTTGACTTTATTGTAAATTCTATAAATGTTTTCGCTGAACTATTATTCTTCTATAAAATAAATACCCTCTTACTACGCCACTGCCGGCAAATGCCAGTGTAACAAGGTACCCATTGTTGTTGCTGTTGCATTCCAGACATGCCAAACAGCTACAGTTGTTTTTCGTTTCATCGCAAATGTCGCATTTACTGTCATAATGTCAATTATTTACGCATTCGGATTCATTTGCACCCGCAGATACTACAACGATGACTATGTCGAGGTTTGTCATAAATTGTGTTAACTCGTGTTGCCATATTGTTACCACATACCTGAGCAAACATTGAAGTGAACACGTAGTATCAGTTTTTATGTAATTAAAGTCCATAACGCGCCCAAACCGAGGGTCAGCAAACCCAATGAGATGCGGCAATGTGTGGCATTGATTGAGTGACCGACCAAACATGCATACCAAACGTGAACAAGCCAGTGCAACTCTGTAGGGCTATCGCATTTGCAATTTGCCAACGAGTTGGCCAACATTGGTAAACGGTAATGCAATTTGCAGTTGCCAGGCAGCATTAAGCGGCATATCTTCCGTACGATTGCTCGCACAATTTTCCAAATTGATTGGTTTGTAAAATGAAACGTTTAAGCTAAATTAAAGTCTGAAAATATTTATCAACTTTTATTGAAAATAACAATTTAAATTGTTTGGGCGTTACATGGGCAGACTACAAGATATTGGCAAAATAATTGTTGTGCAAAGACTTGGCTCGAATAACATAAGCTATGTTCAGAGTTTCAAAGTTTTTGTTTTCCGTGAATTGTTCTACTCGATTTTAATAGCTTCTGATAGCGAACTTCGACAAAGAATACACTTTTCGGGTTGAGAATTGTCGTCCCAGCTAAACACGTAGAAAACGCATCGAATTCTCGAATGATAAATTAACGTTTTAGTATTACAATTTCGTCGTTAACTTAATCACAGAATTGAAATTGAGAAACATTTAAATGTCATAAGTAATGACAAATAGCTGACTCAGCAATATTGCTGGAAAAGTTAACTCTGAGCTTAAAACTTAAACTCATAGTATATAGTGTTTAGCATTATGATAAGTATTATGTTTATGAATTATTTATTATAAATCTAAAATAATAATGATAATCATATCATTATCCTAAGCAGTTTTCGAGCAACGACGATTAAAGGTCTGACAACATATCAGACGATTCAAAATAGAGTTTATTTTTTTTTAAGATCGAAAAGTCGGAAAGTTAACTCTGAGCTTAAAACTTTAAACTCGAATTTATAGCGTTTAGAATAAAGATGATTCTGGTGTTCACTAATCATTTATTATAAATTAAAAAAAAAAAAATTACAAAACTTTGCGTCATAACATATATCTATATACTAAGTACCAAAAGTTATTTCTATTTTATATTTTAATGATTTACGAAATATAAGCGGGTTGGCAAGAAAACTACAATGTTTCAACGCTTTATTTTTATAAACTTCACAAGAACATCTCCCAGTGTCAACATTTTTCCAGATTCTAAACTACTAAATCAAAAAACTTTTGGGTTGGTTATTGAAAAAAAGCATCACAAAGAACATATTCCAGCAAAAATTGTAAAGTTTGTCAGTTGCAGCAAAGACAACTTCTAGAAAGATTTTAATTCTTTCAAAGAAGTTTGTGCTGAATAATAAATCTTAAAAATATGCTAATACATCTTATTCTAGTACCAAATTGCGTTACATAAAATGTTCTTAAATAAAACAAATACAATTTCATGCTAATACTAGTTATCAGTTTCAGTTTTCTCATTTTAGGAAATATTTGCAAAAAAAGTATATAAATGTTTTATGTTTTCGAAGATAAATATTTTTTAGTCAAACTTTGCTTAATTGACAGATATACTATAAATATATGTTTTGTAAATATATTAGTTATTTAATTCCCAAATGTTTTACTCTACTGCCAGTGTGGCAGTGTGTGCTTGTAACAAAACCCGCCGCAAATTTGCTGGTTATAATATATATATAGATATCTGCACAAAATTGCAACTTAATTAACCAAAGTTGTTGTGCTAATTTACAAGTGTAAATAAAAGTAAACTAAATATTATATATGCAGCTGCCACACTCACACACACACACAGACACTCGCATAAATGATATGTTTGAGTTTGTACATAATAACTTTCGCCGCAATACATGACTGTACCTCTTGTGGCGCAATATTAATTGCAAAGCTTAAATATACCATAATTATGTATAAGTATTTGTTGCATTAAAGCAGCATTGCATGTGGCACAGCATATACTACATAAGAGCACAAAAGTTACCTTAATATATCAATCGATAGTGTAATTATTAAATTGCTGTGTTATCCATACTTTAAAGCGCTGTTGGCAATTTTCATTTAGCCTTTTGATGAACGACTTTTTTTGCAGTTTTTTATTTACTTTGATTTTATGTAAGTTGCGCATTATAAGACTTTAAAAGTAATTATAAACATATAAAAGTAAACCCAACATGCAATGCTTAATTAAAGCTTATGTAATGTAAGCCAGTTGACAAGCGGCAACAATTTGAACTACAAAAAACTTGGTATGTATTTCGAGAAACAGCAGCTGTGCATTGCCCTGGTCACATTTATGACAACGACTTGGCATATATATATCATTTTACATGCCACAAGCTACGACAACAACAAATCATAGTTAAGTTGATGTTTTGGCAAACATTTCCATTTCATTTGTGTGGAGCGCAACGTGCCGGAATGCGTACAACGGTCAACAAAGGGTCAATGACTTAAATGCACGTGTATGTAGCTGGCAGGGGGTTGGGTGGGTGGGTGGATGTTGTTGGCATGTGCCACATGAATATTTCAGCAAGTTCCGCGTTGTTGTTCCGGGCATTCATCATTCCGGTATTGGCAAGAGCAGGGTAAACACTATAAGCAACATGGCTTCTTTCAGCAAAAAACTAACAACTTTTTGTAGTAAATACACTCGGGGCAGACGTGTAGCGCATGTGCATGCAACAATCCACTGTGGCAACGTGCAGTAGCAGTACGTACAGATGGGTGTACCACTTGAGCAGTGACTATAAGATTACAGGTACACGACTTTAACCAGCAAAAGTTAATTACTGCTACAAAATTTATCAGTTAATCAATCCAACCGCTGTGTCTTTGTAAGTGCATTCCATAGTCGCCTAACTCCACCTCATTGTAGTTTAAAAACTTTTGCTAAAAAAAAACTGTCAAGCAAATATTAAGTAGAGACTTATACAAGCAAGGGTTTAGATTTAAGCCGGCTTTGGCAGGCATTTAAAGATTGCCTATGAAGTACGGCAACGTTACAGCACTTGACACAACCAGCCAGGAGCACTACGGCAGGCACACATTGACCTTAACACCAAAAAAAAGCGGTGACTGTTTGTCGACTGCTAGGGGCTCTATACATTGTCTGGCACAAAGCACAGCTCCCTCGATAACAAAAAAAAAAACAAAAAAAAAAATGTAAAACCAGACTAGACGCTGACGCTGCTCTGTGTTGCGTTCCAATTGTTCAGGCTCAGGCAAGAACTGCTTGCAGCCGGTATTGTTGCATATAGCACAAGGGCTACTCGTTGTTGTTCTCGTCAGATACTTGGAACAGCTGATGAGACTTTGATGGCAAATTTGTTTGCAGCTCCTGCAGTTGTTGTTTTTTTAACAGGGAAGCTTCAGCTTCAATGTGCACTGACGCGTGCCAAAGTGGGAGGCTGCAATCTGTACAGCAGGCAGCGGGAGAGAGTGCATACAAATCGTTGCCAACCAGTTTTTGTTTGCCATGAAATTAAAGTAGTTTCTGCGGTTGACAGGAATCATAACAAGGGCTGCAGTACAAAATAAAGAAAGAAAAACAACGCAACAGTAGAAATAAAAGACATAAGTATCCTACATGCATTCTGGCAGCTGCACTGATAATCGTCTGCAACACTTGTCTAATACGAATATATAGGTTTTTATTTATTTAATTTATTTTTTTATCTTTATATAATTTATGCTCCAATGAATTGTATCTCAAAAATGTATCTTTTGTATAATGATTAAATTTAGAGTTTAATTTTTAGAAATTTGTCAAAATATGATATTTCAAATCAAAATAAATTTAATCGATATACCTTCATTAAAAAGGCATAAATGCAGCGAAACGGGTCCCACATAGATACACACACACACACACACACACATTCGCACATGTGCCGGCATTTGCATTTGCCATTTGCGCGAAATGCCATTGAACTTTGAGTACGGCAAGTTCCACAGAGAGAATCGCGAAGCCAATGGACGAACATCAACAACGTTGACTGCCTCCTGCTCTGTCACTGATTCTCTGTTTACCTCACCCTCAACATCAGCGTTGCAGCAATCCATATGCGACACTCAAAGGCGAGCCACAAAGTGAGAATTCTAATTTGCGCAAAGCACCTGTGTGTCTCTGCCTGTGTGTGTTGGAGTGTGTGTGAGTATGCAAACTTTGCATAAATTGCATAGGTGCGGTGTGAATGTATGGGTTGGAGTTTGAATTGCAGCCAGAGGCTTAGGCCAATATGCCAACAGCAAACAGGCTAAGCAAAACATTGTCAATATTTGTTCGGGCAGTTTTAGGAGCACAAACTAAAGCCAAAAGTGTATTTAAAATTGCTTAAAAAAAACTGAAAAAAAAATCACAAAAAGAACAAATCTAAAAGCTGAAAAAATATTCGAGAAGCTGCCTAAGCTGCTGCAAATCAATATGTTTATTCCTAAAAAGACATACAATATATTTTAAAAGTTGATTAAAAACCATGATACTTTGTATAATTCAGAGGTACTTGCGTTTGGAGGAAGGAATTGATTGAATCTGTTACAAATCGATTTAATCAGTTACAAATCAAATTTTAATACTTGCTCTTCGGGACTTAAATTGTGTTTCTAACGTTCGATGGCCGTCCTATTCTTTGTAGACTCTGCCTTATAAAATTACCTCCTCTAAATTATTGTAGAATATGCCATGGCATGCTATTTCATTGTAAGCTCTTAATCTAACTCAGGGGTACCACAAGGTAGAAAGTTAGGTCTTCTGCTTTTTAACTTATTTATAAATGATCTTCCCCAAGTCATCTTCCATTCTCGCATTCTAATGTATGCTAACGCACATATTAACTAAGTTTCTTTTGTCATTCCGTCCAGAGTATCACGCAATTTTCGATCTCTGGGACTATAGTTTTGTAGATTAAATTATGCTTTGCACGAACCTTTTGACAACGTATAATAACTTATACGATTTTCTATCTTAGTATGAAAGGTCATCTCGTTCTCTATATTTGACATCTTGATTCTTTTTAACCCAACTTGGTCAACGCTGATTCTGCTCTTTATTAAGAAATGTTTAAACTTTTATGTTGTCATATTTTACAATGTACATACAAGTATCTAGCCAGCCCCAATTGTGCGAAAGTGCATATCTATAAATTATTATATTTTAGATTAGTTATATTTTATATTCTCCTGGTTTCCATTTAATATTTCTTAAAGTAAAAATTGTTTAATTTTGATGTCATCTGGACTTATTTGTAACCCAAAATTAATAATAAATAAATAAGCTGCTTAGGTCAGACTACTTATAATAAATGCAAATAAGCTTTAGTGTGCTGGCGCCATCGATGCAAAATATTTTACAGCAGCATAAAATCATGTCTAATACGCCGCAGGAAAGTAAATATCAATTCGTGTCATTCATATGTTAGTTTTTTCGTTAAATATTTGCCATTTAACGCCATTTAATTAAACAATGCATTTGCAGTACAAATTCAAATTGTTTAAATCTCACTTTTATTTTAAAAACAAATTTTCACAAAATTTTTATTTTCAAATAAAATAAATTTTCTAAATAAACACACAATAAATGCAGCTTATAAAAAACGTTGGAATATTTGCAAATTGTATACAAAAGAATATTAAATCGAATTTTTATGCAAACGAAATATGGCATAAATACATATTTGTTAAAGCTTGTATTTTGTGTTGAGATTAGGTAGTATATGTATCTGCAAAAACATGTGCTGACGCAGCATTAAAGCCAGAGTTTTGGATTTTATCTAATAAATACTGCAAACGATATTAAGTAGGCTCTGAGTGACATTTCATTTATCATATTGCTGCATACAGCTATAAAATAAAAGAACTTCTTTATTTCCACAAAGTGTTTCATCGTTTTGCACAAGCTTAAATTTCAAATTATTTTTGTTTTGTCCACAAATTGCCTTAAGTTGAAATTTATATTAAATTCATTTTTTGGGAATGCCTTTAGAACAGGAGTCCGAAGCTGACAACAACAGCAAATCTAAGCCTGGTCACACTGTAATTGACGTTTGATAGCTTTGACAAATAACTAACATATTTTAAAAATCTGGTCACACTGTGCCCAAAGGCAATTATCTTTATTTAGCTTTCTGTCAAAAATAGTTTACAATGCTGCCAAAAAGCCTTTGTTAACTGCAATTTTTTCATTGTTACCAAATTGCTGAACGAGCTTCCCTGATCCTAAATTGTTGCTACTCCACTAAAACTTTATTTCTATTGTCCAGCTCTATTTGGATAGTATCTCAATTGAAGTAATGTAAATCAAAGAAAATCCTCGGAAAAATAAAACGCTCAAATAAATTAAAGCTCACTGCGGCGTGCCTTAAGCAGCCAAAAAGGATGAGTCAAATATAAAAGAGCCAACTAAATCTGTTGCAATTACTGAACAGCAAAAAAAAAAGGAATCCGACTTTGCAACTAAAATCCAGCAACAAAACAACCTTGACGAATCGAGTTAGCAAAGGAATGCCAGCTTGCTACCCAGCTTGCAGCTTAAATTGGCTTAGGGCGGCTTTTCTCACAGACCAAAATGATAGCATGAAAAACGCTTTAAGCCATTATGACGCTTCATTCAATTTGAGGCAATAGAAACGGAAATGGTTAAGAATGCGAAGTTAACCTAGAAAACATTATTGCGATTACTTTTGTACAAGCTTTATGAGACACTTGAAAGCTGTTTACATAAAAATATGCCCTAAAAGGAACTCGACGAGAATGTAGAGCATTGAGTTTCAGACTTGGTTATAACTTGAGTTTCAGACGAAATTGCATTTGGCAACTTACCCATAAAAATCAAAATAGCTTTTTGCTGCACATTAAGTACAAAGTAACGAAAAGTTGTAAAATGAAATATTAAAGCTTTTACAGCTTTAAAGACTCTTGTCAATGGGTTAAAAAGAGTTTAAATTTTTTGTGCGCTAGAGTTAGGATTGATTTCCGTAAACTCCCTTTGCGTTAGCAAATCAAGTTAAAATACTCTAAAGTTTATTTGTAAATCCTGCGAATCTAACCTAATTTTTTTTTTTTACTAATATTCTACCCATTTTCTATGCCAACAAATAAGGTCAATTTGTTAAACGACAAGCTTTCAATTTCAAATCAGTTGGGTGCCTGCTAGAAAAGCACTTTAAACATACGAGCGATATAGAAGCAGAAAAACCATCAGTTTGGGATATCTGTGTGTATGGAGCACCCAACACATGCTGAAAGCGTCAACAAGAAACGTCAAACAAGCAGTAAATTAATGAAATGAAACATTAATGGAAGAAATATGTAAGCAATAGAAAAAGATACAAAGCGAAATGACAGTCGCATAAACGAAAGCACTCCCAACTAAACAGCTATACCCTAACAAAGAAAACCTCTCAACGCAAATAAGTTTCATAGGGTGGTTACAGGTGGGCAACAAAGAGCTAGAAAAATTTACAAAAAAAAAATAATAATAACAAGAATTTCGAATACCCTATAATGTATGGCTGTATGAGGGTGAAGGGAATTTTTTAATAAAAATTTGATTTTTGTAGAAATGATCTATAGTCGTTTTGATTTTCGCTGTTTTAACCAACGTTTAGGTTGTTTTGCTTTATGCATGCACTACCTGAAGCACAACCCTACTTATGCGGCGAAAACTAAAGGCTTTCGTAAACAAGTGCGTTAAGCAGATTCTACGTGTTTTCTGGACCCGCTGGATGACCAACGACCAACTGCTCGCCATGGCGAACATGTATCCCATAGAGGTTGAAATACGCAGAAAGAAGTGGACCTGGATTGGCCATGTTTTAAAAAATCCCCCATCCGACATCGCTAGACCAGCACTAGAAAGGAACTCGCAAGGACACAGGCGTCCTGGTAATTCCTGGAACCAAGTAAAACTGATCTTTGTATCTTTGCAATTTGGCAAATATATTATATCAAATATATATATAAAATCATTATAATGTTTTCATAAGTTTCTAAATTTGAGCAAATTTTTTAAAGTTCATATTATATTTTATTATGTTTAGGTAAGAGGCACAGGGCAATAAATGTTTAACTTAACATAAACAAATACTTAACTATACTTTTTTTTAAGAGTATCCTAGAATTTAGAGAAATAGCTATCCTTAAATTCTGATCTCATAATAAACCATTAAAAAAGGAAGTTGATGTTATTTGAGAAACTTACAAAGTTTATGCATCGCGATATGTAATGTAATGCCTTCAAAATCGTAAAAACCTTCATTATGTATAATCGTTCTTTCGAGTTTTGAATTGATTTGCTTGCTTTGACGTTTTTTTTGTTACTTAAATTACGGCGCTGTGATTCCCCACATATAACAGCTCTTATGTATATAATAGTTCTTCTTTCCATATTTGGAAATGCCCTTAACGCCTGCTGCAGGGTATTAATAAAGTAACATTTTTAGAGCATTTTTTTTGAGGTAGGATAAGAGCTGCTGCCGTAAGGGTAAGTTACGTTTGTTACCTATGCCAAGGTGTATGCCTTTGTCTGTGCGTCCGTGAGGATTGGGGCGGCGCACGCATACAATTGCCATTGCGCAAGGGTGTGGCATGCATACATATATATAGAGACATGCCGAATAACGCAGGCGGGGAATGAAATCACAATGGCGTATACGTAACTTGTCGCCATTTTCTTTCTGTTGCTTTGCTTTTTTGCCGTTTTGTGCTATTTTTATTGAGCTTTGATTTGCACGCATTTCACGAATATGTATACCGGACCAGCTGTAATCTATACCAAGCTATATAGATCTAAATTTGTGCGTCCGTGTGCGGTCTGTTAACAGAGGTAAATTTATTGTGTGACAAAAAAAATGTGCTGGGATTTTTCTATTTTTTGTTGTTGTTGTGTTTTGACTCGTTTTTATGGGCAATTATATTAATGCTTTATTTATTTATGAGCCGCTACTGAGACCACAATTGTAGCCTTCATCCGGGCCAAAAAACAAAGAAAAAAAAATCATCCCTGCGGCAGGCACGTGTAGTGTTACGCATGGGTTATTGGGATTTGTTGCTTATTGTTTCCGCCACATAATTCATGCAAATTTAATGTAACCCACGTGTATGTGGGCATGGTTTTTGCGCTGCTCCTGTGCGAGCCTGTTGCGTTTGTGAACTGCCCCTGCAGCTAAGAAGAAAAACAGCTGTTAAACGCCGGCCGACTACACACAACAATGCCAGCTTCCAGCAAACTCATGAATAACGAAGCAGCCATCTTGAATTTTTGCACACAGCCACAAAAATGAAAAAAAAAATCAATAGTACCACACAGCGTTGCTAAGAAGTCTTATTGTGGCATTAAACTCTGAGCTGCGTCTACGGCTCGGCTCTTGTGGCAAATAGACGCTAATTGGCAGGTGTTGCCAAAACAACACATGCAAACACATGGTAACGCCTATGCAGCATAAAATGAAATAGTATGCCTTTGTGGCATACAAAACCATATTTGCCAGCTTTAAGAATTCATAGTCCATAGGAATTTGTTACCCAAAATGGTTTCACAAAGTCTTAAAAACACGTAGAACATGCATTGAAATTTTTTTTTATGCTTTTAATGTGCCACAAAATGCTAGGGGATTGGTTGGCGGAGACAATAGGCGGCACGTGCAGACAATAAACAAGAGGCGACACTATGAAGGATTTGCAGAGCCATGAGCAACTTACTCGGCTATAAATATATAACCAAGCCTGTGGGCAGCCTTTACTTGATACTAGACGACGCCAGTCAACACAACATTCACATGGCAATTGGCTATAAAAATGCTTATAGTTGTGGGCGATGTTGAGAATTAAATTCTTAAGAGAAACCAGACATTAATTTAAATGTTCCACATATGTGGCAGTAGTCATCAAGACAAGAGTTTCTGAGCATACTGATTAAGCAAAGGGGCTTACAAATTGGAGGCTTTTATGGAATAGTGTGCAAAATTTATGCTTTCTTTGGACTTTCATCGAAGTCTAAAAATACAAATTTAATGTAGCGTAGGCTTGCGCAATATGCTTCAATCTTTTTCTATCAATTC
The DNA here is from genome assembly GCA_035046065.1 of Chymomyza procnemis. Taxonomy (NCBI): domain Eukaryota; kingdom Metazoa; phylum Arthropoda; class Insecta; order Diptera; family Drosophilidae; genus Chymomyza; species Chymomyza procnemis. The sequence continues at coordinate 3,180,768 of JAWNOJ010000013.1, read as the reverse complement.
TTTCGTAAATAAAAAAAAAAAGAAATTTTTATATCAGTATGGGGATCAGTCATCATCATCATAGAGCCCTACAATCCGGGGTGGGTTTAGGCTTTTTCAACAATTCTTCTCCACGCGTCTCTGATCAGTAAGAGCATAGCTTTCATTCTAATGCCATGAGCCGGCTTGTTTAAATTTTAAATTCGCTGAAGTTGTCTTTAAAAGTAAGAAAGTGCTTTAGAAATCTTAAAAATATTAAAATATTTCCGAATTTCTTCAAAAGAAAAGAAAAATGACGACTTCAAATTTAGTCCATAAAGTTAGCACTATAGTTATGCGAAGTTTCGATACAAAAACAATCGCCAAACGTTGTCTGTCTTTTTACAACTATTTAATTTCTTAAAAAATCATACGATTCATAAGAATTTCGATAACGGAAATATTCTTAAAAAATACATTTATGAATCGAATGAATGCGCGTAGCGGAGTTTTCTAAGCTCTGGTGAAAATTTGTCAAATTTGCCAGCTCAGCTGCAACATTTTCTATTGTTTTGATATGATCTTTGGCTTGTTTAAGCACATCTCAAAAAAAAGTATAATTACATCTACGCTCAATATTAAATTCAAGTGATAAACTGAACATTTTTTGAAGTATTAGTTGCTTGACCCAGTTAATACATTAAGTGCACTCTTATCTTATGCAGCTCTACAATTTCCACTCCTTTTACTATCTATTAAATGGACAAACTCAGCCAATGAAGATGAATGACCACAAATTGGTTTGCAGCTGGACCCGACCAATTGATTTCATTTTGCATTTTATGCCATTGCTCGTTGTCAAATGCATTTTAATCAATTGCCATTGCTCTTCATAGAGCACACCAAGCGCCCACCAGGCATTCCCTGCTTCAGTTCTGCGTACGTCTCTTCCAATTAGCTTAATTAAGGCAAACAACTGGCCGGAGGTCCGGAGCCGGCAAGTCATCTTCAAAAGCAGTTGGGCTTTTCAAGTAGCAAAATAACGACAAGAAACGCAAATGAGTTTGGCCAATATGTATGTGCTACATAGCAGACCAATTTGCACAGAAACTCAAGCCTGTGCCAGCACGAGAACTCATCTGCACCTCCCTGGTCACTTGCCAATCAGTAACTTGAGTAATGAATTCCTTTTGATGATGCCTATAACCCCGGCTAGGTTCATAAACAAAAGTTTCATTGTCTCTTGCAACGCATTTGCATAGACTCGTGTGCGAAAGACCGTCAACTTGCTTATGCAACACATTTTCCATGGAAAACCCAAAAACTGCTAGGTGCATATTGTTGTTACGACTGAATCTGCTCTTTCATCTAAATACACAACTGTCAGAACAATATACGCAGCATCAAGTCAACTGCTCACTCTGCATTTTCAATCGAATCTTTTTTTTTCGACTTTTTTCTAGTTTCTAGCAAAAATGTTTTTCATACTTTTCATAGAAAATATGCAGCATTTTTGTTTTATGCATATTTCTTTCTGCTGCTGCGTTAAACAAATAAATAAAATTTTATTTTATTGTAAATGCAGCTCTACTATGTTCCCACACAAACAATGCATATTGATTCAGTTGGTTTTCAAGTTCTAAACAAAGCGACAAATTTTTCGCATAATATTAATAAAACACTAAAAGTTTTAAATTAATTTGTTCTTTTTTTTTGGTGTAATCAAAATTAGTAATTTATATGTTTATTCCTGTATTAGTCATAACCTCTGGCAGCAAGATTATAGGCACAATTTTATGTAACAAACTAATCTTTAAAGTTGCAAGAATCTTGTAATATCTTTTAGCAAACCATCAAATCGTATTATCTTATCTAGGAACCAAGGCTGCCTTACTAAAATCTCTTCATCTTAAAGTTTGAGATGAAGATTTAACAGTGTTACCTTAATTAAGAATTGTTACAATGGATTTTTTTTACAAAACAAAAGGGCGTTGTCTTAAAAGCGTCAAGGTTTGGCTTTATTTAACATATGTGAGTAAAACTGTAATTTAAAAAGCTTAGTTAAATAATATCTAATGTAATAAACTAAACTAACATTTTTATCTCATAGCTTTAGCTGAAGAACCAAGACACATTTGTTTATTAAAGATGTCTCAAATAGTTATTGCTGTTCAAATCTCCTCTTATCAATCAAACATAGTTAGTCGTAACGTAAGAATTACATTTGTTCATTACTTAAATGCAGTTCAAGTTGCAACATTGTAAACTTCTTTTCATTAAGGGACATAGTAATATCCAAAATCTCATTATTATCTTTAGCAAAATAAGAGACAGCTGCTTCATATATTTGAATTTTTTTGGCAAGTAGCATGTTTACTTCATCATCATTTTTAAAAGCTAATCAGTATGCAATTTATTTCTCGTCATTTAAGATGAAAATCCAAAACACATGACATTAACCAGTTTATTAATCTAATTATCATAGCTCGCAAATCATTATGCAATACTTAAAACATGTCATCTCAGTTATTAAGTGCAAAAATCTGATCATCTTGTATAAAAATTCTATTATCTAAGATTGCAAGTACCATAGTCTGTGTCACATCATCTTTAGAACATGTGCAACATTTTGTTGGCTAATCTTTTGAAATATGCAACAGAGTTTATTTTTACATTTAAGACATCATTTTTAATAGTAACCCAAAACTTTATTATTTTATATGGATAACCTATAGATTTTATACTTATAGCCTAACTTTGTCAACTTCGTTTACAGGAATCTTGATTGGATTGATTGTTTAAAGTTGCAGATTTTTTACGGAAATCTTTCTGGTGGTCTGTGGTATACATTAAAAACTTGTGTACCTTGTGGTACACTCGTGCTTGAGTGGCATCAATCAAGACTTAAGCAACACTGGCAGTGACATTATAGAAATTGCTAAAAGGCCACAATAACCAATAGAAGTAATACAAAACTTTACGTAAACCGAAACTAATCTAAAGAAAATGCGTCTTGCCTTGGTCTAACCTTAAGCTATTTTCAACTCAATTACGTTTGTCCCTTAACGAACAGTTGTTGCTGCGGTTGCATTAAAATGCTAATTGAAAATCGATGAAGCGAAAAGTCCTTGCAACAAAGTTACTGTTACAGTAACAGTTTGCACATATAACTGTAAAAAGACAACTGTAACTGTCGGAGTAATAAAAAACATACACACAACGTAAACATTGACAACCAAAACAGCAATGAAACAAAATATTCACAAATACACGCACGAAAATGAAATTTTAATGTCATGCCTGCCACAAGACAGGGTCATGTCCCAGGATTGCATGTGCAGTTTGGAGCAGTGCTGCCGGGCGCCACGGAACATGTTAATTAAAAGGCGCCGTAGGAGCAAAGGATATTGCAACAAGGCAAACAATAAAGCCAACAGCAAGCAGGGCCAAAATGCGGCCCACTTAATTGCTGAAAGTGCCATGAAGAGATGTGTGTACAAAGGGCATCTTTGTCCATGTCACGAATCAAGACCATGGAACTTCATTTTCTGCACAGTTTCAATATGAAAATCAATGTCGAATGGGTAACAACTTCATGTCCATCTTCTGCTCTTTTCAATATAAATTGTTCCATTATACACGAGGTATAAGTGGGGCCTTTTGGATATCATTGTCTGTACCTATATCGCTACCCACTCATTATCAACAGGTATCCTAAGTGAGCCTAACTATGGTATACCCTTATTTTTTTCACTACTTTGTGAAATTAAGAAATCTCAGAGAAATGTGCCATCAGGAAGCATAAGCAGTGCTCTTTTGATTTGATATAGTTCTCAATATGAAAATTTTTAGATCAAAAGTTCGTTCGTACTATACCATAGTTCCCTTAACGCTCTAGCGGCAGTGATTACCCAAGAGCTTTATTAACAATAAAAAAATATAATATTTCTTAAAACGCTCCAACATTCATAAGTTTTGAGCAGAATTTCAGAACCAGTGCCTTACTGCCTGCAGCAAACTGCACTCGAAGTCTAATATGCCCCAATTTGCTTAGTTTCATGCATCCGGCATAGTGACGCCTGGCGCGCCTGCGTGTCAGTTGGCAGTTCGTAGTTTCACTATGGATTATATATAGGAAAAGGGAGCTCAAGCACTGGGGCAGTATACGCTTGGCTTGTCATATGGTATGAGGCATGTGGCATGTTTGGCAAATGACGTGTGGCGCGACAGCCTGAAAGTTTTGACGCCATTGTGGTGCAACAAATAAAAAAAAATAATTGTTCAAGAAAAGCAGAAAAATAAAAATTGCAAAAGAGAACGACAACGAAATTGAAATAGGGAGAATTAATGTTTTTTAATGGCCGCCAGGCAAGAAGGCATTCAATGGATGGCGCAATGAAAATTAGTTAGGAAGTTGGAAAATGCATACAAAGGTTTTGACGCCTAACTAAATTTTGCCAAAGGGGAAAAGGCAAAATGCAAAAAAACGCAGAAAAAAAAAACAAACAACCTGGAGAGCAACAATAATGGCTACAGCGGCGTCAGTTTTCCGGTCTGCACAATGAACTTGGTAACAACACTCAGCAAAATAAAGTGTCAACTTAGAATGATGATGATGATGGACAGTATGATGGAGATAGCAGAGAAAATTAACTTTTCTTAATTTTAGCCGAAAAAAAGTGTGAGCAAATATTTAAATTTAGTAATTGTGGCGTTTTCTGATGTAGGATATTCAATTCCAAATTAGTTTTGTTGACAAGAAATCCAGCTGTAGTCCGGTCACACTATTGTCTTATTTTATACTGTTAAGTTCTTTGCTAACTATAATATGCCTTTGAAGAAGTACAGTCTTCCTACTATTCTAATCGCACGTGAGTGTGATCAGCATAAAAAACAATACTTGTTTGCACTTTCTTTATATTTTTCGCTTGTATCAACATCACTAACCATTTCACGTTTACTTCAAATTGCATTCGCTATAATTTGCTTAAGTCTGGTCACACTAATTGTAAATTGTCAACTTTTCAAAATTCATGCTGAATTTTGTCATTTTTTTATAAGGCTTAAAAACAAAAAAAACTTTCAGTACACCTTAAAGCGCCACTGCAGCTTATAGCACCAACTCTGGCAGAATTTTTCTCAGTGTATCTGGTAAACTTGTTCCTTTTGGTCAAAATGGCTTGCCAAGTGCCTTTAGCCGCTGGTAAATTGTTGCCGTTGTAGTAGTTTTGTTTATTTATGATGGCCATTAGGCAAAGCTGTTGTGGCACACCTACCATGGTCGATCCCGTGGTCTTTCCTCCGCCCAATACTAAGCAAACAATTTCCGCGCCCATTTCGCATTGGAAAAAAATAAAACACGAATAAATATAGCTTAGTTCTTAAGCCTGTAAATTAAACACAGCGCTGATTGACGCTGTCAATTATTCAATAGCTGTTAAAAGCTTTCACTTGGGTACCACAAAACACTTGCCAATCATGTACAGAGATTCTGCGCTGTGGCAGCAGCTAGAGACCAACTTGCTAGCGTCTTACGCGCAAAAAGGTTCGTGACACGGCCTCATTTATTAATTAGCCGGCAAAAAACTTTATAACAATTTGCCATTAAAAAGTATTGCCAGCTCATTAGCCGGCTAGCTCGGGAATTCGTGTCTAGCATCTACAAAAAGCTGCGCGTACTAATCCCTGACTGCTTTTTGCTTATTTTAGCTTGTTAACTTGGCCAACTAAACCACAAGAAAAGGGTATATTATGTCGAAACATAAAACCGTTGAGCACAAATCAAGCGCAAGTGCACACAAGCAAAACAGGCAGCGTCTGGCCTGAGGGCTGTCAGCATTGGGTCGATGTGGTTGCTGTGCAGGACTTTCCCCCAAGGGTAGTGTGCTGAAATAGGGGGTTTTGTCGACCAAAAAGGTAATTGGTAAACTAAGCCGTTTAGATATGCGTAAGCTTCATATAAATATATATAAAACTCAAAAGACTGCTGGGAATATGGGTAGCAGTCAAATTAGTGCCAAATTTGTTGAGCTTGACTGTACTGTAAAGTGAGCAGGCATGAACCTTTGCGATTTTTACTTGGAAAAGCTGCTAGAAATGCAAATTACGTATTATTATTGTTCTTGTTGTGGCCAACAGTTGCGCACATTCCTTCGAATTGCAAATCTATGGCCGGACATGGCCTTAAGACATTCAACCATGAAAAAAGGACTTAACGTTTTGCCAGGTAAACTCTGACCAAAGTAGCATTTGCTTAGGCCAATTAACCCTGCCGCTTTACAGCATTTTTTTTTTGTTTTTTTGGAAAAACCTAAAGAAAAATTAAGTGGAAATAAACAGCTGAGGTAAATAAGTTAATCAAGTGTTATGGCATGCCAAAATACAATTTTATATTAATTATCTTTTGATGAGGCCTCTTTTTAGCAAGGGTCATAATAAATTGCAGAATTTTGCTAGATGATATAATTTGTGGTCATACATTGCGTATGCGTAATTTATGTACCCTTGATGTTAAGACTTAAAACTTCATGATTGTAAGCCCTAAGCTACAAAATTTGCAGATTTCGTTTATAACTTGAGCTGAAAAGGTCAGTGAACAAATAAGTACTATAATATTTGTATATTATTGTACATATTAGCTAAATAAAGTTACAGAGATTAATTTTCAAAAAGAATTCAAATAAATAGTTTGCATTACTGTAGTTCGGCACTGAGTTATTAGAAATCAAATTTTCAAATTGTCGTGTTACCTTCAACAGAACGAATTTTTATATTATAAAAATAAGAAAGAGTAAGTATTTACATAACTTTTCTTTGAATATTTTACTTTTTCTTATGAAAGAGTAGTTGTAAGTACGTTGCTTCTATAAACAAAAAAAAAATAAAATACAATTTTCTTTTAATACAAAACCCAACCAAGCATAAAAATAACCCTGTCAAGCTACTTTTATTCGAACAGTGTACTGCAATATGCTGCTTTTTGCATATAAAACAGTATACGACACTCTCGAGACTTTATCGAGCTGTCTGGCCATAACTGGCAAGCTAATGGCTATGATATGTGTATATATATATATATATATAGATAGGACATGCTCGTTTTACAGACAAGTTCTTTAAACATATTAAATGTTGTGGCTTATATCTAAAGTAGCTAAGCAGTCTTTACCATATGCCATATATATATATTTATATATATATACAGTCCTCCCACAAGTTCTATTTGTTTTCTGCATTGTCAAATGCAATTTACAGCATTATCTGCCTGCATGTGCCCCTTTTGGTTATTGTCTTCTAACTATACATATACAATATGTTCTAGGTACGCTTTGAGTCCCCAGTGATTGATTTGTACAGAGGCGTATAATCTCAAATCTTCTTTTATCGAACATTCACACACAACGCTTTGCTGCATTAAAAGCTTCTTTGGTAACACTAGCATATTTCATAGTTTACGTTGACTTGGTCACACTAATTGCAAATAGTTTGGCTTACCTAAAATCCAAGCTCAAATTCCTTTGATGCGTTGAAATGCGTTTCGGTGGATTTCCGCCATTGGCAGCACTTTGTGCGCCCATCTGTCCTGCGGCCGGTGCAATACTCAGATTTGGACGTCCATGCACCGAGGGCATGGAGTGATTAAATACACGGCTCAGGCTCAAACGTGGCTTTGAGTAACGTGTATGCTTTGGCGTGCTGGCCGCTGAGCTGATGGCCTGCAGATTGCTACCACCATTTGGCATTAAAATGGGCAATGTTACCGGTGCAGATTTCATAAAAGCAGGCACATAATCCTCACCGGCCGCACCGTTGCGCATAATGGGTGAGGCTAATGGTGTTTGTGGGCCACTGCCATCTCCATTGGCAATGCAAATGCTAAGTGGCTGTGTATTGGCTGCTGCACATTCAGAACCCAATGACGAAAGCGTTGTGGTCGAGGTGGAATGCGGCTCGCAGGTAATGGCAATTGAGGAGGCATACGAGCTCATGGACGATTGACTGCTCATACAGTTGACCGATGAATTGCTACTCAGACTCAAACTCAGACTTTTGGCAGGACTGGGCTGTGCATTGACAGTGGCATTGGCAGCCACCACAGTAGGGCTGTGCACAACAGTGCTGTTGCTATGCTCACTGGAGCTGCTGGTGCTATTGCAAGCGGCTGTAGAATGCTCCGAAATATCATCATCATCCAACAAGGCGCTGTTTTGTGCCGGTGTTGGAGAGTTATTGCTGCCGTTTAGCGTTGCCTCACTTACGTCCATATTGCCATTATCGCCAATCGCCAGCATAGACGCTTTACCATTCATATTAAAATCAGAGTGCGTTTCGGCGCTGGACAAACGCACAGTAGCCGGCACACAGTGATCCACCACGTCACTGCCTGTGGCGCCACCATTAACAGCACTGGCTGGACGGAAGTTCAGCATATCGCCGCTTTCCAGCAAATCATCGGCGGCTACCACAACCGGTGATAGCAGCTTATTGGCAGTCTCAATCTCACGTATATGGCGTAGGTATTGGTAGCCATTGTCTTGCGCTACGGGTTTCTTCTTGGTAACACCGCCACCTATTACAACAATTCCATTGGATTTAGTTTCCAGCAGACTGCTGCCATTGCTGTTGGGCAGACCATTGGTATTATTGCCCGCTGTGCTTCCATTGATAGCATTATTGCTGGACACTGCCGCAACGGAGTTGGAGGAGGAGTTGTTCTTTTTGGTTTTAAATGCGGAAATGACGGAGTTCATTTTGATTTTATTACATGCAGAGTGTTGAGTAAGTGAATAATGTTGTCTTGCAGTGCTCCTTATATTCTTTTGATTATGGCTTTTGATTATGTTGCAGTAGTGGCTTTAAATTAAGTTGCTGATTTTGTAGCTCCGGATTAGGCTCAACTAGGCCCTTAAATTATGCACAACCTTAAAATTGCTTTTGAGTTCCATTATTTGCTCTTGATGTTTCCCTCTATGACAAGCTATAAATTGAGTCATCCTTCCGAGTGTTCACTTTCTAGTGTTTGAACTGAGTCACTGAGTATTGAGGAATAATTCTACGATGTGTGAGTTTGCTTAGAGAGTACATGGTCGTAGGCTTGTTCGCAGTTGTTGCTTTTGCAGTTCTGAAAAAAGTCAATAAAAAATGTCTTAATTAGTAAACGTCAGAAAATGTTGGCATATTAAGAGGCTTAAGGTGTGAGAAAAACGTGAGTAGTGTAAAATTATTGTTAAAAGTAAAGCGACAACGAAATGACTAATATTTTATAGCAGCCGACGCTCTGCCAAGATTCAAATACTACTCTTAACGGTTCAGCTAAAACGAGATTCTGCTGCAGGGAAACAGGGAAAGATATTGACGATGGTAAGTCTTTGGATTTACAACACTTATACTAACATTTTTTCCCAATCAAAACTATTTACAAATTTTCTTATTTACAAATACGAGGTAGCGACGAATTTTAGTCGCATACACATCCTATCGATTGTTACTGCTCAAGTTGTTTCAATTACAAAATTACACAAGACACATTTTTTGGTCTTCTGACGTGATGTCTACATATCATATAATAAAATTACTCGAATTTTATTGCTTTCATTAAGAGCAACTTTTGTTTCCGTGACTTATCCTAAATGAATATTATGTCACGCATTAAAATACCATCCATGCAGTAAAGCACTTTGAGTCATGTCAACAAAAATGTTTCTAACTTAACTTATTCAACCCACTTGCAATTTGTACTCATTACTAGGTTGATTTACTTGGCGCCTATGCTCATAAAAAATACAAGATACTAGACAGACAATTCAAATGTCCTTGAGAATATGAAATAGTTAACACGCAGCGCTTCGACTACTCCCGAAAAATTGTGAGTTTTCTAAGTGGTCTCATTTCGATACGAACGGTACTACACGCGCCACTGACGACATTATGCGAAAATATTTGTCTGAAATCTGTATTTCTTATAAAAGCAAATGAACAAAAGCAAATCAATGACGGCAAAATTATAAAAATAAACCAACTATAATATGCATATACATATATTGTATACTTTAATATTATATATAAATATATTTATTAATAAAAGTAGCAAAAAGCGCAAAAATTGAAGGCGTTTGTTTGCATACATTATTCGTTATTATATACACTCACCCGGTCAGAGTGGCCATGAAAAATTTATTAAAATATCTTTGCTCTTGATCGTAAAATATTGTATATGCGTTTCATATTATCCGACTTTTCGCTGCGATCATTCATCCATTAGCTATTTCCCTGTCTCGTGCATATTGCACCTACTCGATATATTCTGTTGGCATGATAAGACCTTGACCCATTTCTTTTGAGATATTTTGTTGACATTTCATTTCTATTTGCTTTTGTTGGTCTGTGACTTTTAATTATTGATTTTTAGCTTGAGTTTTACTTTTTTTTCAGAAACCTCAAAACTATTGAAAAGACTCAGTTGATGTGCAACGAGACGTGCGAAAAGCTGCAGCTGCTAAAGACACTGCCCCACACTGCTACGTTTAAAATGAACTTAGATTTACCTTACATAAAGTAGAGGGAGACCTAAATCCATTGCAGTTTTCTCAAGTGAAAGCTTTCGGTTTTGCTGTTTATTCAGTGTGAAAAAGTGTAAAAGTTTAGAATTTAATTATGGTTAGGCTTAGTAATTCTTAGTTCATATGGAATATTTTATTATAAAGTACTATTTATTCAATGAACTCAAAGAGTAGGAGTTAGATTAATATACCCTGTATTGTTAGAACTTTTTTAAAATTTTAGAAACTTTAATCGTCACCCACTTAGTGAAACATCAAAATACTTAATGTGCATCCATAGCTCGATTCGAAGTAACTAACAAAAAGAAGATACTCGAGGCAAGTTTTGTTGTCGAAAATTTCGAAAATTGTGCGACCGCAAGAGTTCTTTTGTAGGACTTCTTCTGTCGAATCGAAACAGTTCGATTTTTTTGACTTTGGCTTAAGAACAGACGTCTACCAGTATGTACTAGCCGCTAATAAATCTATCTATAGCTAATAAAATATCTATAATTATTCGTATTGATGGTCCAGAAAACTTTTCTACGTATATCATTGCATTATATCTATAATTATAGTAAAATAAGTCTAGAAACTTAATTCACAGGTTTTCAGTATAGAAATGTTAAGGCTTGCTAGCATACAAATGAAATAAGATGTAACAACTAGATGGTAAAACAAAGCAAAGATGATTTGTTTTTGAGAAACGGTGAACTATATAGACTAAATAAGCCTAAGTAGCGGATTGTCCATAATTCTACAGCTTTTTTCTGAAGAATATTTCAGTTGTTGACTCTGCGAAGCTAGTTATTACATCTAAATTGAAAAATAGGTAGCAGATCTACCATCGAACTAAGCAAATGAGTAGTATTCTGCAGAAAAATTCGCAATTGGAGTGCATACAAAAAATTACACTCTCAGTCAAATAATTAGCATTAGAAATATCTGCAAAGAGATTACAAATTCTGGCAGATAGATTACGTTTAATTTTAATTTAGCTGCAATACATAGTTGAATTAGCTTTCCCTGCTGCCAAACTAGATGGCTTCTCTGCCACACCTTGTATTATTATACCACACGCCCAATACAAAATTTCAGTTCAACTGTTTTATTGAAATGCTTAAAGTGTCACGAATCCTTATGAATTGTCGAATTGACTCATTACACTGAAAAAAAACTTGAAGATTGAGAAGTGAAAAAGCAACATAGTCCAATATTCCGTCAGGCTCTCCCACATCTTTCAGATGGGACAAAAAGTAGCATGTAAGGATTTCTCAGATGTTCTCATCCATACGTTGTTACTAATGAAAATGAAATAAGAAATTATCCATATCTTAGCTCTCAAAATCAAATATGCGTCTATTGCAATTTCTGTTGTCCTTCTCATGCTTTTTTCCCCCTTCATTTTATTGCAGTTATTGTGGTTCTTGGCTGTTTGGAATGAAAACAGTGCTATATATCGCTTTTTCTTCTTTTTACATAAATAGATCTAAAATAAGAGCATGGCCAGCACTATTTCAAAAGCACTCCAGTTGTTTGAAACATTTTTATATGCATTTGAAGCAAATCCTCAAATCCTTTAAAACATAATCATGCGAAGCATGCATAATAAAACCATAAGTGCTCTTATTTTACACATAAGCTATAGTATATAAAACAATGGTATTTGTTGGACCCGACCCGCATTACGGTCATGTGTACTGTCGGATAGCGGTAAACAATACGCCTACTTTTCATATAGATAATATTTGCCACATTATAATTATTATTATGATGTATTTTTTTCTTTTTATTTTTCATGCTTTATGGTGCACGCAGATTGAGGCTGTTTGATTGCAAATGCAATGTGGCAAGAGAGTGAGGAGCGCATGAGGAGAGAGCAGAGCAAGTGTTACTTGGTATAATTGGGGTCAGGCCAACAGTTTATAAATAATAAATAACTTGCAAATAAAAGAAAGTCAACTTGTGTGTGAGTGAGTGCAGAAGCATTGAAATTTTTCCAACACTCAAGAGTAGGCGATGAGGGGCTCACGTTGACGCAGCATGCAACATACTAACCAAAAAAAAAATGGGGGCAAGGTAACGTGGCAGAAGCACACACGCCGACTCACACACACACGTCAAAGCCAGATGGGTAAAAGTCCAGCGAGAACGAGAGTTACAAATGTTGACTCTCAGTTGTGCCATCTTAAATGATGCGCCGTATTCTATGAATCTTTTGCATTAAATTGTTGGTTCCATGTGAATAACTTGGTTTAGGCGTATATGTTAGGACTGTGTCTGGCAGCTATGCAAACCCATTGAAGAGCATGTTTAATCGAGGAAAGTGCAGATATGTTTGACATACGCTGGAACCTAAGTGAAACGGTAACAATCCGTATATTCTGAATATTGTTCAAAGTTTTAATTTGATTTTAAGGCATCATCAAATGTATAAATTCTTTTTTCAAATACTGCTGAGATACAGTAAGAATTTGTAACAAGCCGCAATGATATGGCATTCTCGAAACTTAGAAAACACTATATTTTTAAATTTTTCCTTTTTTATACATTTCTATTTCAAAAAAAAACTCTATAAATAATAACAAGTTGAGTTGGCTAGCTTCAAGATTCTGTAAAGGATCTGTTAAAATAGATAAAAACCACAAAAGAGCACAAGGATAAACTTACTATTTCATTGAACATATCCTTAACACCTTTAACATCTTTCAAAGTCCAGTGGCAACTGGAGCTGGAGACTCACGCCAACGTATGTCAGCAGATAGGTTTATAAAGTAATATATCAAACTAAACACAAGTGTCAAAATCCTTTTAATTTTTCATAGGTTCTCAATAATCCATAAGATCGCATTCCCATTTCTTAAATTTCTCAAGAAATTATATCAGTGTAACCAAATATAGGACGAATACTATCAAACAACAGCTACAATGCCTATCTTAGCAATAGACGAACACACGCTCCGCAGAGATAAGGAAAATCTTGCAAACTCCGCCCTTATGTGGAACGCCATTGGTACTAGACGCAGAGGGCGCCCTAGGACTATGTGGAGACGCAGCCTTATGAACCGAAACCAAGAAGTCTATAATTGAATTAAGATATTTAGCTTAGGATAGACAAATTTGGAGAATAATAGTAGATAGACTAAGAATAACGATACTTTAAAATGCAAACCATATACCACTACTCTGCAATTTATCAACCAGAACATTTAGGAACATCCAAAATTGTCTGCTAGTTTTTTTTTTAACAATTTACCATAAGAGCTATAGGAAGTAGTCAGGCGATTTTGAATAAATTAGTCAAATCAAACGAAATTTAGTTTATCAGACAGCCAATCTTCTACTTATGTATCGAATTCTGTAGTGATCATAATCACATGTACTTTAGGTAACTTTGGTTAACTTACGACTTTTGCTCCAGTCGCAAAATTCAGCTGCTCACAAACCAAAGTTCCCCCGTAAGCATATGATTCAGTATGCTTTAAAATTAATTTCCAGTCAATTTATGAAAGCACTTTATCATAATGCGGCTCATTATCAGTGACACAAGCAAAAGCAGTTCGACACAATTCTAAGCAATTTTAATTACCCTCAAATAAACAATATAGTCTGACCATATTTTACGTGTATTTTTTTACTTGTTCTATTATTTTTTTGCACTCGTAGTTCTATCAATGTCAACAGATAATTAACAAATAAAACTATAGAATATAGAGTAAAAGTGTACGCAATGACACATTGTGATGACGTTTCTATGGTTGGTACAAATTTTGACTCTACATGAGGACAGATGTTGCAGCGATGACAAAGTAAACCCAAAAAAAAAACAACGTCATAGTTAATTTAATTAGATAAACAAATCCAATTATTGGATCTAAACAAATACAATGCCGTGAGATTTGGCAATGGTCAAAGACTTTTTGACTTGAATAAATTGCTTATAAAAGTATACTATGCGTTAGGGCTGCGTAGGTTCGACTTTGAGATACTCTGTAATGTCTATTGACGATGTCTTCTATGACTCTAATTCAAACTTGTAAAAAGTAAAGTTAGATACAAATTATTATGCCACTTTTTTGCAGATAAAAGATAATAATCTATTGATCATTGTTGTCCAAAGGCTGTGTATATTTTTGAATGATGTTTTGCCGTTTTACTATTGCTGTTAAGGATTGATGATGATAGCATATGAATAATGTCAAACAACAAAAATTCGAAAAGCATAAAGTGCGTTCTGAAAGACAATTCAAAAACTAAAGTGCTTCTGATTTAATCAGTTTACTTATAAATTGTGAGTTGTAAACTGGCTACTTCTTGTTGAAAAACTCTAACAAAGCAGTGCAAGCAGTGTTCCTATAGTTCCATGCGCAAAATCAGAAATACGTTATGACATTGCGTTTTTCTTCACAATTTCTACCCACAGTCTTTATCAAATAATCTTATAAAGCCAATAGAAGCGTGAAGTATATTCAAATTTTTAAGTGTAAGAATTTCTCAATGTCTAGTTGTCTAATTTAACTATGCTACGTAGGAGGTTGCCATATATGCGTAAACGACTTGACTCAAAAGTTTTGAGTCATTATCCTAAGTATGATTTGTCTAAGAGTTAAGATTTAAGTGTTTTTCGTTTCATTTAAACAAAGAGTTGATACCATGTAGGAGACAGTACAAATATGGTTGAGAACTACTACAACTAAGCCTCCACCAAAAAAAAAAAAAAACAAAGCGCTTCGTTCGAAAATCTTTGAAGTAACATCAAAGCTGTGAAATCTTCAAACACTTCTAGATGTACATATAGAGCATCATGAATGGAGGCTGTTTTATATTAAATACCATTGATAAGTATTTTATTTACAACTAAAGAAAATAAAAGAATTGCTACACTATCATAATGATTACAATTTCCGCAGCTGCTGCTGTAGAAGTTTCTCAATTTCTTATGCAAAACAATAACAAATGTTGTGGGGGAATGCCACTGGAACAGAAGTCCGAGTAAAGTGTCAGAGTAGATAAGCACAGTCATGTACAAAGTAAAAACAAAACGAAAAACTGATTCATAGCCCGCAATGTGGCAAATGTTTTGTGGGAATCGTAAGCGAGGCGTGGTGTCCCTTAAAAAAATGTCAAGAACTTATGAAAAAATTCAGACGAATGTTGAAAAATATACAGTAGCAGAGACGGGGCAATTAAGAAGATTAGCATACAGACACAGGCACATATACTTTGGCACATAAATACACCGACATCTAATTAAATGTGTTTGCTTCTATCTAAACTGTGAACTCATTGACCCAAGCAAAAAAAAAGTGATGCTAAGTACACACTTGAAAAAAATAAATGCGATGAATTAATGCTTTTGAAATAGAATAACAGTTTATCGGAATCCTTCTTGACCCAAAAGTTATAGGTTGTCCAGTTAGTTATTTTTGATTAAATTTGGTTCACTAGCAAGCATTAAAAATTTAAATCTGCACTTTGTATATAAAAGAAAAACTGTGCATTGTGTAAACTTTTGTTTGTTCGATCATAAAAAGGGCGATTTTTTTTTGGGCAACACTGACGGCTAAATTTTGGCGCCTTGTGTTACTGTTAAACATCTTCACTTTGGCCTATAATTTAATGAAGAACAGCGCCAACATTTTTTTGAATTCTAATATCAAAACTCAGCACCGGTAAGGCAAGTAGGGCAAATGATTTCAGAGCAACCTGAAGCATTGTAAGAACCACCAATGCATCCCGATATGTGACTCTTTATTATGCATTATGGGCCGGCAACATCATTGGGTAAGGCAGCAAGATTCAAAACCTTATTTTGCACGATGATAACAAGTTGTAGAACATGGAATTAGACGTGTCTGGTATATTTATTGTGGGTCTATGTTAAGGCTTATATCTACAGCGACATGCACGTAGATATTGGCACACTGGAAGTCAATATTGAAGATATTAATTCACGAGATACTTTTCAATATGTACGAGAAAATTGTCAACAACAGGCCTATCATTATTTATTTCAAAATAATCGTTCAAAAAAATTCCTTTAAAAATCAACAAAATTTAGAAAATCTATAACAACATTTTTTTCCGTGTAAAGCTAAGTAAATGCAAATAGGCGCATGTTCTATAATGTACATTTTTTATACCATTTTTTAATGTTTTGGACCAGCAACCTCAGAAAGGAAAGCCACACACTGACAGCCAGGCCGCCCTAAGCTTTAAATCCCCCCCAACATACAGCATGAAAATGGAATTAACATTGAAACTGGCGCGGGAAAACACACAAAAAAAACCTGGGGCTGCTATATACACATTACTAGAGGGGTCATAGAAGCAGCCAAGCAGCTGCCTTCAATTAATTTAAGTGCAAATTTTTTCACTACCCAAAAAAAAAAAACACACAAATTTAGTTTGTGTGGCCAAACTGGCTGGTTTGTTTTGGGGGGCAACCTTGAAATAGCTTTCTGCCGCTTTATAGTTGACGCGGTTGTTGCTCTGTTATAAAAAGAAAAAAATAAAAAAACTAAATGAAGAAGTCAAAAATAGACAGTTCTCATAGTAAGCAACAAATTTCCAACATAGTTTAACGTTTAGCTGTAGTTTGCACGCACTCGGATTCGGTAGGCCTTTGGCTTGGGGGCAGAGATAAAAAACTGAATAGCGCTATTTCTAATTTTTTCTCTTTATAGACAACACGTGCTCATTTGCTTCCCCTTTATGTGCGCTCTATTTTGCTCTTAGTAACCCGGCCACACCTTGTACAGTTTTTGCCGATTTGCCATGACGTATGGGCAGACTTTTTGATTTGTGCCGATGCACGATAACAAAGATTGACCTAGCTTTGAATGGCTAAATATCAAACCATTCTGCTTTTATGCATTATATTTGAATACGAATATACAAGGGCGGACTGAACAATAGCCCAAAATTAGAGGCTTACTGCAGTAAATGCATCAAAGCAATTTCGATTTCATTTTTATGTAAAATATTATTTTTTCGGGTAAAAATCAAAAAAATTGTATTTTTTTTTGCCAAATTATTTTTTAAATTTTATTTAAAAAAATTTAATTAGTTCTTCAAATTTAAGTTGCCAAACTAAACATTTACTACAGTTTTTCATATTCATATCTGTTTGAAGCTATCATTTTTTTTTTTTGTAAATACACATAATCCTTAAAAATATTTTGTTCTATTTTTTAATAATAAACTCTAAGTAGCTCTTCTTCAATTAAGAAATTTTTGCCATAAATTTTTCATAATTCCCTCGAATTTTGTGTTATTTTTATATAAGTAGTATTGTCAAAAATAATTTTTAATTTTCAGTGTATAATAAACTTTTGTGTCAAACATAACGAGTTAAGTTTTGCATGTAAACTCTACGAATTATTTTAAAAAATTAAAAATTTCTTCGTCGAAAAATTGGTTTTATTTGGTTTAAATTTTAATAATGTTTAAGTTCCAATAATATAGATTATTCAAGAATATAAATTAATGTTCATTCTAAATATTCTTATACGATTTGTAAACATTAAAATTGGAATTTTATTGTGGTAAAAAATCTTGAAACTATTCGTATAAACAATTTGGTGAATTAATTTTATGGATTAAATAAAATTTCGAGATTACAAACGCATTTTGTACAAACTCATGACAAAAAATAAGCTATTAACAATAAGATAGTCAATTAGGTTTAAAAAAATATACTTTATGAGGAGCACGGAAACTTTAAAAATGAAATAGAACGATTTGTTAGGCGTAACGCGATACTTTTTAGCCTGCCCTCGTGTAGAGCTTGCGTATCAAATTGGCACGTGTGTTGCAATAATTAAAAATTATATAACAAACGTTGAACGCGTTTTTTCGATTCTTAAGACTTTCATAATAGCCAGAGACAGCCATAACAATAATTCACAATCATACAACACATTTGTGGCAATCGAAGAAATATTGCTCATTTCCACATTTTATTAAGAAGACTACTTTTCGTATGCTGAGTTGGTGCGGTGCCTCTTGATTGACAGAGGTTGTTGCACAAATGGAATCTCGCATACTTGAGCAATAATCTCGTAACCAATGGAATTTGGCAACTGTTAGAGCTATTCTTGGCAGCGGTAAAGTGAATTTTGTGCGTCATTTGCTTGAAATTTTAGCAGTGGCTTATAGATTTGATTGAAAGGCTTGTGCTAAAATTTACGAAATTCCATGAATTCCATAGAGTTTATTAGCATTGGAATTCTTATTAATTTGATTAAGCTGCACAAATACAACATTGGCTTTCAACTGAAATATTATATATTTATTGGCAACCCACAAAAGATGCAATAATTAGGGAAATATTTTTTTTAGGGACTTGTCGTTATGGTTGTAGCTAAACTTAGTGCTAATAGCAATAACGCGGCGTTTAAATAACAAATTATTTACTTAACACTGTGTGGTAAAAATGTTTCGAAAATTAACAAAAACAAACGAACGAAACTTGGAAGTTCGGTATAATTAACACTTCATATAATTTTGAGATAACTAAACAATTTTAAAGCGAATACTTTTAAAAGTTTTTATAAAATTGTAGCAGTTATTTATGACAATTTTATAATATGTCAGATATAAAGGGCGATTTTTTAGTAACTTACGTTTTTGGTAAGCTGTTTTGTGCCGATTTGGTTTATAATTTCATTATGAATTGACATACAAGGGGCAGCGCAAGATATTTGAGTGTTCTATTGATGCTCGCTAAGACCACAGAAGAGCAAACTGCAGCACTCCAAATGCATTTCCAAAATGTAACTCTTGTTCTGCATATGGGTGGGCCACGGCATCATTGGACAGTATGTTTTGAAAAACGACAAAACTTGGCATATTATTGTGCATGGCGAGCAAACGTTGCTTGCAAAAGATTTTGAGTCTACAATAAAAGGCCTTGACTTGGCCAACATTGTATTTCAAGTAGAATTATGTTGTTTGAGAGGCACTGCAGCCAATTATACCATGAATTTGACTTTAAACATGAGAAAATCCGTTTATCGACTTTATTGATGGAGTTATTCAATTTGTTGTATATTTTGTGACATATATTTTAACAAGCACCTAAAAAGTCGCCCTTTATAAAAGTAAAATATTTAAATGCGCAGGCAATATGATCATTTGGGGTGAATTGGTGGAATGTAACATATAAAGGCAAATCATAGGGGTTGTCTGTACTGTAAGCGCTATCACAAACTAACTTCAATTTCTGCTTTAGTCTGCAACTATTTGATTTATGCCGCACTTCGAAAGAAAAGAATTTAAATTTAACTCACAATCGGCACTGAAGATACAGTGATCCTATCTAAAAGAGTCTAAAACTACTACTACGAAAATTTCGCCAAAGAATTAGTAACAAAATATCTCAAAGTTTCTCTGCAGTAATCTTGTCTTCTAGGAAAATAATAAACTAAAACAGTTTTGTGCAGATTTATTGCTAAAAGCAGCAATAATTTAAATATGTCTTAACTTAAAGAACACTGTCTTTAGTTCACAATATGGTTTATGATATACATACTACGATAAGATTTGTCAGGCATTTTTTTTGCTCAAAAATCAATTTTCAACAAACAGACATGTTAAGGCATAAGCAACCCTCAGATAATCGAGAAAATTTATGAATAGCCAACACAAAACACTTTGAGATAAGAACACGATATCACAGCTCAAAATGCATACACTCGCAGTTTGATTCAAGTCGCTCTTAACTCACTGACTACCTCAACAAGCGTTTTGAGCTGTAATCTGAGTAGCTGCACTCCACTTGACACAAAAACCAGAGTTGCTCAGATTACAACTTACTAGTTTTGTGAGTAACTCACGAAACGTGGGAACGTTTTGGCTTTAAATTTATTTAACTGCTTCCAAAATTAGTTAGGCATCATTAAAATATTTCTTTTTGGGCGTTCAGATAGGCAGCACCATAAAACGCCAATTGGTTCGAGTACTTTCAAGTATACTTGGGATATAGCATGTACTCATATGCCCATAGCATTATATGGTGGATACGTGATCGTAAAATTTTTTTTTGCCAACACTGATTGTATATAGGTTATTTTTTTCTTTCTTTTTTTTATGAATCCATTAAATGAAATGACTTGCTTTGAGACTAGGCCAATTTGAAACAATATTGAGTAGGTAAAATTAATTTTTCATGTAATTTGTTTGTTTATTTATCTAACAAGTTGTATAAAATAAGGTCAAATTTTGATGGCATTCCTAAATGTTACGAAATGTGCATGCATAAAATATATGCAGCAGTTTGTATAATGTATACATTTAGAAGGTGTTAGAATATCATAATTTATTGAGTTTATATAATTAGCAGCTTTCTACAATACAGTTTTACAACGAAGTCCGCTAGAGAAACAAAATTATATATTATAAAAATTCCATGTACATTCTTTATATAAGTATATATTTCTAGGAATAGAAAAATTATTTCCTACTATATACTGCGCTGTGGCTGGCAAAAAACTGTTTTGGAATCAGTTATTCTGCATTAAATCGGCTTAAGAAGCTTTAACAAGCTAAAGATCTTCAAAAGTTCAGTGCATTGGTTACCAGACCGAAAGCCTATTGGCGATATAATAGCATAGCATTCATAAGATAATATATCACAAAACAAGTTCCAAGAACCTTGGATGTTTTTTTCTCTAAATAAGTTTAAACTATGATGTGTTCTAGTATTGAAAAATACCTATCGCAGAGGTCTTAGATCGTATACACACAGATTTCAGAAAAGTAGTAAAAAAAAGAGTTTATTTTTTCGGGATGCTGTTCGACACAGATTACAGACTCCGAAAAGCAGTAAAAAAAACAGCTTGAAGTAGTAAAATTGCTAAAATGCATGATGTTCGGACAAGAAATTATCATGATCTTAAGCTCAACCAAACAACCAGAATGCTTTAGTTTTATATTTTATCTGTCTTAGGCGCTTTATATTTTAAAGCAAAAGGTTTTGTAAAAAAAAACGTTATTTCTTTAATAATTTACAAAGCTATCGTTTTTATGTCTGAAAATTGTGCTTTTGTTGCAAAAAAAAACATAATTTATAATAAGGAAATTTTTGCAACAGCATATCAATGCGAAATGCTTCGAAACTGTGTTTTTGGAACACAAAAAACAGGTTGCTTTAATTTCTTTTTTATATTATATTTACACATATAAGTTATAATTTTTGTATAGTAGCTCCATTGCGTGTAGGGAACACATTTGCAGCTTGTTTTGTCCAAGAGATAACTCTAATTAATTTGCTGTCTTTGCTGTGTTATTTTGATTCTGCGTCTCGCAAACTGGTTCTTGGGTCTCGGTATTTCGTGTTTTTTTTTTTTTTTGCATGTAACTTGTACTAAGCCTTTGTTTTAGTTTGTATATTGTATTGCAATTACACAATTCTTTTTATAATTATTATTTTGTTTCATGAACATGTGTGATTGTTGACTAGTTAGTTTCGTTCTTCTCAAGGCCAGTTTTGGGACATGCTTCGTTGGATACAGTGGCCCTAGAGCAATTTGTGCAAAAGATACAACTGAGTTTTGTTACTTGTCACAGTCTGTGATTGAAGTTTTCCTCTGTGAATGATTTTCAGTGTAACAGTTTTTAAATTGTGCAAGATTTTGTTTTTATATTCGGTTTTTTTTATTTGTAAGTGAGTAAGCGCATATTTTTTCAGCTGTCACTATTTATTTGCTGCAAATGGAGCCTTATAAAAATATAACAATATTAAATTCCTGCATATATTAAATTGCTTTTTTTTCAAACATTCCAGTCGCCAGCTTTTTGTCAACAGCAAATAAAATCAATAAATGAAACTTAATTAAATTGTTTTTCTTCCATATTGCACAAAAACTGAAAATTTTTTTTAGTATAATATATCAATACTAAAACTTAAATGTTATAAAAGTCACGAAAGTTCAATTAGGCTAGAATTTCCTAACAAACAGCAATTATAATAAAATATATACTTTATAGCGCAACATCAAACGCAAACCTCAAAGCTTCTATTAAAAATTAGCTAAATGGAATATCAAACAAATTTTAAGCTTTTAGAGTGACAAAAAATTTATAAAATATAAACAAAAACATTAGCAGCAGGCAAATTATCAAGCTAATTTATGCGCCGCTAAGACTAAAAGAAAACAGCAATAACTTTTGAGTTATATTTAGAGTTCCCCAAATCGCTCAAGAAGTGCGGGTAAAGAAATCTCTTTTTTTTTCTCATGTGCGCCTTAAAGCCATTAATGCAGGGTCTACAAGACTTGTCAAATTTTCTGACAACCAACAAGACAAACAGTCAGAGATAAGCCGCGGCGATTGTCTGCACAATTTTTAAGAGCTTCATATATAAGACTATAAAATATTACCTAGAAGAAGCAGCACAAGAGCTCGTTACGATTAATTTAAATATGCAATCTCAACTGCATTTTTCAAATGTTTCGATTTTCGACGGCACTGAAGATTTCAATATCAAAAAACAAAAATAGGTTTATTTGGACAATAGCGAAGCTTGTATATGCTTACCAGTATTGATTTTTTTTAGAGTATACATGTAGAATGTGAGATAGATTTGGGAGCATTTTTTTAAACAAAAGTTTAAAGAAATACTAGAATTAATAGAATTTGCAATAATAGTCTACCGACTATTTGAAAATTGAACTTTATTTTGTTGCTATACCGCTTGATTCAAAATAACAAACAAATTTTTGGTCAAAGAATTATCATGGTAGATTTGAAAGTAGCCAATTTGTTGTATTTCACAGCGGATTAATCTCCAGTACTTCCTCTCTTGTAACAAACAATTTAGCAGGCGAACAAAGATCCGGATCTACAGCGCTTGTGTAAAGTCTATACGGCTATATGGTTGTGGCTTACCATCAAAGAGATGACACAGAGACTGCAAGTCTTCAACAACAAATGCTTGGGGATTATATGCAGGATATTCTGGCCAAATAGCATATTCAATGCAGAGCTCTTTCGTGTCACACACAGGTGAGACCCCTATATACACCTCCAAATAAGCAAGAAAAATTTGACATAGATGGGGCATGCTCTCAGAATGGAATTCCCAAGCAGTATTATTAGAATGGACAGATCGGAAGACCCAAGGCAACCTGGAGAAGATCTATCCTCCAAGAATTGGCCCAGTTGAACACAACATGGGACAGAGCTAAACAGACGGTGCAAAACAAGGTTCGATGGAAGGCTCTAGTAGAGGCCAAAAAAAAAAAAAAACTTAATATTTAACCCCTTAAACAAAATGATTACACGGCGTCAAATCACAACTTCTCGTAGCTAAATTCGCATCAGAGTTTTGGAAGATTATGCGATTTTCCAAAAATGTGCGAAACACATGGGTTATAGCGGCAGCTTTAGAATGCACTCATGATGGAAGCAAATACGATCCATATCTATCACTTACTACTTTTCAAAGAGAATATTTGAGATAATATTGCGCAATAGCCATTACTATTTAGATTTACAGTGGCGTCATTCACCAAGTGCTAGACTTGAAAATATTTAAATTGTTTTGTTAAATCTGTTTTCATTTAAATTGCGAAAAACCGTTAGTTGGTTCTTTTGTTGCTACCAACCCCCTTCTTCGTTAGAACTTATTTTTAGAGCCTTTAGCGTTTCAATTTTTATAATCCCTATGAAGTCAAAATATTGACCTCGAAATGGTGCCTTTGACTTTGCTGAATAGCCAAGCCAAACTTAGTTATATAAGCAGTTTAAATCGACAATTTTTCCATTTTCGATTTGTAAACTTTTACTTAATTAACAAAAACTACAACTTAGATTTCTCAAATCTCAATAAAAAAAAGATCAATAAATAAGCTTTTGTGCTAGCAAATTTTATTATTTTTATTGAAAAAGTGCCTTTATTTAAGAATCCCAAAGAACTGCACCACAAAGCTTATATACACTTTGTAGAGTAGAGAGATAACTTCTGCAATACGTGTGCCTGTCTGCTTGGCTTTAAATGAAAATGCAAACGTGCAGCTTGTAGCATGTCAGGCGTATCCCGGCTATCAATCAAAGCGTCCGGAGTAGTTTTTACATTGTTGTGTTGGCTGGGACAAAAAAGAGAGCGACCCCCATGAAAATAAAGCGTGAAAAACAATGCCCCGTGGGGAGCTGCCGCATGTTCAAATACAGGGTGTCCATGTTTGACTTACTTGCACTTGACTTTGCAGTTGTTGTAGCTGCCAATTTGTAAGCCACGACAAGCCAACCAAAGCCATGTTTGGGTTGCTTCCCTATAGGGCTCCTATCGACAACAACAACCATAACTCTAAGAGACGTCCCTGAGCATGCTTTGTTGTTGTTGCCGTTGTTGTTCTACCATCTCTGGTTGCATGCTTCGTTGCACAGCACCCTTCCAAAAAAAAAAGACTAAAAATTGAAAAAGGTTATGGCTGCAGTTGATGACGACCGACAACCATGTTGATGATGATGATGATGATGCAGTCCGATGGGCAACCAACTGACTAAATGTCAGAGAGCTGTCTCCCAGACTTGAAATTTATTTACTTGCAACATAACAACAAGCATGTGTTGCATAGTTGTTACAACTATTTTAATACACATTTATGTTTAGTCAAAGTTATTAGGAGATTTATGTAAATCTTTTGAATTTGTTCGATTTTCAATTAAGCCTTTCAAGGTACTTTCGAACTTAAATACTTAAATACAGTTTATAATAAACGCTTAGGGCATACATAGATAAACTCAAAATTAGTTAAGTATTTAACAAAAAGCTTAGTATATTATTGATAAAGCTGAAAAAATTTTACATTTTATAAAAAAAGTGCATATTTGAAGATTTTACTCGTAGGGAAAAGTTAGCTTACAAAGTAAAAAATGCAGTGATAAAATTTAACATAGTTCCTAATGGCAAGAATAAACGAAATGTGGGTAACTTGTTCGATTTTAAAATAAGTCCTCGCATGATTCCTAGCTGACTGTTCTTATAGGGCTTTACGAAATTTCTAAGTACTAACAATAATTATCTGCCAATAAATTTTGTCCAAAAAGCGCTTTATGGTTATGTACCTAACATAAAATCTAGAGCCTTTCAATTAGAACAGCTATTGTACTCAACAGTTTGAATGATTATAAATTAACTTCAAAATAACCCTGCAAATAAAACTTTGGCAGATCTACATTTCGTAAAAAAAGCTCCATTAGGAATACCAATATTGCAGTTTCTTTACTCGATTTTAAAATTATAACTCAGTTCTCGCCGTCTACCTAAGACGTTCTTATCAGAAACATTTTGTAGGTATACTTCCAACACATGCCTGGGTATAATCTACGTTTTAAGCCACTTTTAGTTCTCATTGATAAACCTACTATACATATTCTGGTATATTTCGACTACGCATTGTATTTATGATTTTCTCATTGGCCTATTGTCTTGAGATTTTACTTTCCAAACCTGGATGAATAAATTCTATATAAAAAATGTCACTCGTCGTATCTCAATTAAATGTTTTATATTAATACCATTCGGTACAGCAGCGACAGCTGTAAATACATACTCTAAATTTCGTAAATCAGACTTACTTTAGCTACCTTTAAATAATTCTTATACAATCGAGTACAATATGGACTTCCTTCTGCAGTCAAAGCTTACCTGTAAAAGAGAACAGAAATGTTTGAATATTAGTTGTAAAGCATTCCAGTAGAGAGCTTATTGCTCTGCTCAAACTTATCATTTGTGTACATTTATTTATAGAATTTATTTTGTATGTGTATTTCCGGCATTCAATAAAGGAACCATAATATTAAGGAAGTATAAAATATATTTGATTTTATCATGTTGCATATTTTCCGTATGATAAAATTCGTTCAAAATTTGAACGACAATGAGCTCGCAATAAGCCGGAAATGTGATTGACATATATTTACAAAAATGCATTCCTATGTTGGTATAAAATTCTGTACCTACTTAAATATGTCTTACACATGGTCAGGAGCACAGAAAAAAAGGCAATCATTCCCAAGTCTAAAAGCTATCAGATCCACTCCTAACTTGTGGCAGGCAACGGTCCAGCAGCTCATAAAAAAAGCTAATGAGTGTTATTTTCAACATGATTATGTTGTAGTTCATCAAGATGTATCTTAGTGAGTGTGTCTGTTTGTCTATGTGTGTGTGTGTACCAATGTGGTTGTGCTTCCTGTCCTGACCATGACTCCATTACCGTTGCTTTTACTGATACTGTTACCAGTTTCTGGTTTTTATTTTTTCAAGTCGTTTGGTTGTTGCCTCTGTTTCAGCTTTTACCATTTCTATACCTTGATGGCTACCAATGTTTCCTACTATTTAGAGATTCTAGTCATGCTTGCAACTTGCTGCTGCCACTTCTTGTTATACATTTATATATGAAGAAGTTACAAAGCTAACGACAGTCGTATACCCTTTAAATGCAACATAAGAAGAGTGATCTTCGTTCAGTTTTCTGCAGCTCAAAATAATAATTCTTTAAAATGTATATTTTTGGAAAATCTAAAATTTACAATTACTTTAATTATTATTTACAAATAAATCATCTCTGTTGAAAACTTTAATAAACAAAAATGGCGTATATTTTGATTTTTAGCATTTTAAATGCGAATTTTATTTTCCATTTAAATTGGAAAGGAAATAAATAGGCGACGCTACGACCCTATAAAAAATTTAAAAGTTCAAAAATAAAAATATGTTTTGTTTGGAGTTAATCTTAAACTTAATGTTAAAACCTCCGATTCGGTACTAATCACAAGGCTATTACTTACACTTATAAGACACTTGAAATGGAATGATTGAAGAGACGAAATAAACCATATATGACTGAGTTCTTTTTTTAACTAATAGTTGACTTTCTTATTTTAATAAATTTGTTATACATTATTATATTGATATTATACAAAACTAAAACGGCTCCAAAGCCGCAGCATATATCAATATTTATTGCTGTTGGTAGCACTTCCTGGAAAGTATGGTTTATAGTCAAATCCTAATGGCTGTATCTTTAATTAATTAAGATTTGCATAGGCAAATAGCAAGTATTTGCCAGATCTTCCCGTACCGGAACTATACCGTTGTCATTGCTGAGATCCCATGAAAAACCCGAAGTTTTGGATAAGTCAATAGTAAGACTTTGGTGGTCCTAAACAAACGCATATACTAATTTTTGTACGTCCTTTAAGGTTTTAAGTTTATGCTACAAGTTCATAATGCTGTTGATAACAGTTGCCTGCATCTGACTAGTGCTCGTTTATGGATGAGGTAGATGTTATAGCGGAAATATATTTTTTCCACCACTTAGGGAAGCAATAGAAGTCTTATAAATATTTTAAAGCGAAACGTTAAAAATGAACATAATAGAGCTAAAGGTCGCGGAGGGAGTCTACTCCAACAATAATCAACAAACACAAATATAGTTTGTTGTTCAGAAAGTGACAATGGTTCTATAAGATGTTAAAATATATTTTTGTTACAATATGTCACTTTGGAAATAGTGAGTTCCAATCGAATTATCATAGCAAGCAAATAGATACAACTACTTCATAGTTTGTATTTCTGTATTCCTACAGTTTTCGATTATATATTAACTTTAAAATTAATCTTGACTAGTATACAGTCATATATAATAAATCGAATTAGTCGTATATGAAGATGGAGATTTATGATGTAAGGAGCATTACCATTACGTACGAAACTTGTTTAAGCAGAAAAGTTGCAGAGTATCCTATGGTCGACTTGAATATTGTTTTCATTTATTACTTGCTGAATTTTATAGTTTATCTCGGCTCAATGAATTGGCAGCTTTCCCTAATGATGACACAAGGCCGATGACGATGATGATGATGGTTATGGCCACCTTAGCGAATTTACAAAGAAAAACAACAACGAAAATCTGTGGATTGGAATTTTAGTTTTGTTGAAAGTTAGGCCAAAAGTTTAGCTAACGGAACTGCTTAAGCTTTGGCTCTTAATAATTGTTAGTATCGTACTGGAAACAGTTTCGAGCAGGCATGACGAATTGACAAGGGCTTGGGTGCAATAAGGGCGATTTAGCAAATGTCCATGACGACCTTGGGCCAAATCTAAAGGTGGTATTCAACAAATTGCGCCGCTTGTGCAAAACCAAAACAATTTGGTTTCAGATTTGTTGTTGATAAAAAATTGTTGAAAGCAGTGAAAATCGTAGCTTAATTTCTCGCTTAACAATAAACTTACAAGCCAAATAACTTTGCAACATAATTAAGTTACAGCAGCATACCCAACATTTCCAATGAAAAACTTTTGCAGACCAAAAATGTAAATCAAAAACCTCACAGAATTCCATACACGATTATATCAAAAAACATATGTATATTAAATAAATATTTAATCAAAAGTTTCATTTTTTCATATGCAAATGAAACCTGCAAAATATGTGAGCGCACATATTGCATATTTGGGTACAAAACCAGAATCCATTGCCATGGTTTTTGGGACAAGTGTTCTCAGCCTGCAGCCATTTTTAAATTGCCAATGAAACTGCGGGTAAAAGTTGAAATATTTATTTGGATGAGCTTGAAGCTGTGTGGGTGCGCCAAACTTTCGAGTAAAACTCGGAGTTACTTTTTGTTTGTTTAAAAAAAAAGGGAGCGCGAAAATCTCTTGTTTGTGCAGGGGGCGCTACGGTTTAAACGAACGCTTTATTTTGTACCAAATACTGTAGTAGCGATGGGCAAGTTATGGATTTTATGTTTTCCATACCAAAGTCTATTCCAAATGTATGACAGTTATAAATTTGCGCTTGCTTACCAATCCTAAAACGATGTTGTACAACTATGATATTTACTTTTTTTTTTTTTTTCTAATATTAAAGAACTTTCAATATTACTCAGCAATAATCTGTTTCAATTAACATAATGCCAATATCCAGTAAAAACGAGCCAGGAGCATACAATAATAGATCAAAAACATCAGTGTCATTTTTAATATAGCAGAATATGTTAAAAGTGCTTGTGAATTGTAAGCAAAACTTAAAAAAAAACAACAAAATTAATTAAATTTGAAAACATTATTCTAGCATTTGCAGTGTTTCAAAAATTTTGTAAGTGCAAGCTCGTAAAATCCCTTGTAA
This sequence comes from Chymomyza procnemis, assembly GCA_035046065.1. Taxonomy (NCBI): domain Eukaryota; kingdom Metazoa; phylum Arthropoda; class Insecta; order Diptera; family Drosophilidae; genus Chymomyza; species Chymomyza procnemis. The sequence goes on along the minus strand of JAWNOJ010000013.1, from coordinate 3,151,133 downwards.
ACTCTCATTGTAAAATAATTCGTAAGCCAAAGATTACCGCATTACTAACAAACTTAATTTGCTTGAAATACATGCCTTTCTGCACTTAATTAAGCCACTTCAAAGCGTTGATTCCATGCTCAAGTTGTTGCTTCCGTATAATGTCCAAAAAAACAGAGCACCAGACAAACGCCCACACAACTCATACATATGGATTTCCGTCGCGACCTTGTCTTCCAAGATGGCAATTGCAATGCTCTACAGCGTCAAAATTGACTGCGCTGCTCTTTTGGCTTATTATAAATTATGACTAACAACTTTTATAATATTTTTTTTATACATATATTATTTTTGTTTTCTTCTTTTACCGATGTGCTACCATTTATAAGGCGCAATGCCATCGGGCATGATTAGGAAGCGAAACATTATCTTGGGGTGTCTTGTGTGTGGGAAATTGAATTTATTGAAACATATTTATGTGAAGAACTTTGCCGTGTGAGTTTGTCGTCATTATGATTGTTGAATGCCATGGCGGGTGGAGAGCAATTGTTGTGCGAATTTGACAGTGTGATTTACAACAAGCCGATTGAGGCGAAGGTCAGTCAGTGTGAAACTGAGGATGTCTGAAATTGCCACGTTGTATGTAGGCAAAAGCAATTGCCGCCACAGTTGATAGCTGTCACAATGACGGCCGAGAAAATTTCTCGAAGGAGCAAGTTTTGAGCATAAATTTTCAGGATACGTTTGCCAGACAAGGCAATAATAAAATTTTCAAGAACAAATTGTGGTAAGCAGAAACCAGCAGCAGTGTTGACAGTAACATGTGGCAGAGAGAGAGAGAGAGAGTAGGATTCTAAAATAGAAGACGCTACCAAAATTTATGGCGTTGAAATATTATATTCTAGACGCTGCTCCAAAGCTATTTTAACTGCATTACAGTTGCTACCTTATCCAAGCGTCCAAAAAAGGCAACAGCTTCAACGTCTGCTGAGCTGGGTCGGCCAACCAGCACAGCAGGCCTTCCACTGGTCTAAACAATTTACACCCGACAAATGCCAGAAATATGAAGAGTGTCAAGCAAGCATAGGGCTTTCGTTTCCTTCTTCTTTTTTTAAGTTTATTTTAATTTCTTTTTATCAAATATATTTCTAAGAAAACTGTGGGTGGCACTTTGCGTGGCCGGATGTGTTAGTTAAGCACAAGAACGCAGGACGAAGGCCAAACTGCAAAGGATAACTGTCAACGTTCTAACAGTTGACAGTGTCATAAATAAGCAGCGCCTCTTAGCCAAGTGAAAGATGCGCAAAGCTAAGTCGAGATGACGGTAATGTTTAGTTTTTTGAGCGTAACATTTAGATACACTTGGGAGAGATAAATGCCAAAGTTGTAAGAACGTGCGGAACGTTACTTTTGTGGAGTATTTTAGGATGCATACTTTGTAAAATCGTTTAAAGACGCGTAATAAAAATAAAGTGTATTCAAGGGACGAATCGTTGAAGATGTTAAAGCGTTATTAAGCTTTTGTTGGGCATTTAAAGGGCATTATCTTACTCAAAGTTGATCAAGAAGCTTCAGGTGCTGCTGTCCGGGTTCTATTGATTCTTCAGGCAAAGATGCTTGATGAATTTTCTGTGCTGCTTTATAAACTACATAGATTAAATTTCATTTACAAGATTCGGAATTGAAAGTTGCGTAGAGGCCCAATGTACTTGAAAAACTTGCAATCGGCCTACCCCTGTATTAGTGCAATTATTTCTTAAAATTCACAAAATTAAATCAGATTGCCAATCCTATGGGACTACGCTAGTCAGAGGATTAACAAGCTTATCGAAAAAATATTAATTAGAAAATGAGTGATAGATTCATAAAAACTTATTAAGCGAGAAAAAAATTGTATACGTATAAGATGGCTTTTTATAGTTATCGCGCCTATCTTTTCCGCTTTTATTACATATTTTCGAAAATATCTATATTTTATTAAACAATACTGTCAAAGGGAAACGAGGCTTTGAAAAAGCAGTGGCGTCATATTCCCATGTACATTTGAAACAAAATCAAACACAATACACACTCGAAAAACATTCAAATCGAATGCCGAACTTTAATCAATAAAATTAAATTTATTAATCGAACTCGTTTTGAAATAAAAAATAAAAACTTAAAAAAGGAGGAATTTTGTTTTTGAATAATTTTTGTTTTATTCTTTGATCAAACTGTTTGTTTTTAAATATTTTTCTGTAGAAACTTTTTATATATACAAACCCGAATGACGAAAAACAAACATCTAGGCGGTATAGTTTTTGAATTGCCTTGAAATAGTTTTATAAAATAGTTTTCAAAAACTGCTATATCTCATTGAATGCAAATGTTTTCTTTTAAATTCAGAGTTCTACGCGTGAATTCACTGTTTGCAGGCTCTCTAAGTATCTTTATATTCCTCCCAAAGCAGCTAACTAACCCCTTTGTAAGAGTATTATTAGATCAATAAGAACAGATGCAGAGCAGAATGCTTTACCACTTTGTATTTAATCAGTTTTGCATAAAGAGTTTGCACAGGCGTACTATAAGAAGAGCATAATGATTCCCGTAAACCCCGAACTAGCCCACCAGGCGTAATGTTAACTTGAATTTTATGCGTTGAACGTGCCACAAAGCAGCTGAGCACAAAAGTAGGAAGCCTTGCAACTTGTGATAAAAAAATAATGCCGCTCCAAGACGACGACGACGACATCAGCAAAGACTATTACTTCAACGACGATGACCTTTTCAACAATTGGATTTGCATGAGTAAATAACCAAGTACACTGTAAGAAATAAAAGAGCAACATGGAAATGAGGGAATCGTAGTTGCCATAAAAAACGAGTGGGTTGCAAGAACAGTTGGAGTTTCCACTCTGGGGGGTAACTCTTTATAGACTGAACTGCAACCGAACTGCACATAAATCATTGTTATGGAGTGCATTCACTATATATATATTATATATATAGATATATATGCATGTACAACAATTGCAGCTCGTTAGGAGTAACTATGTATGTTGCTATATATGACCAACAGTTTTGCGGTTGGGTGAGTAGCTGCCCACGCAATAGCTGCAGTCCAAATGAACTTTGGGTCTTCGCGCAACACTCCGACTACTCTGGGCTACTTTCTACGCATTCGCATCATCTCATTTATCAACTGCAGTCAACTTTGCTCACCTCGCTGTAAAATGAAATGAAATTCATACTACAATAAAACAAAAAAAAAAACAACAAACTGCAAACAGGTAAGTGCAGCAAGGTAAATAAGAAAATAAAACTTATTTTCAAGAGCGGCATTCACCGTTGTGAAAACTTTGGAAATGCGAATGTTTTTTCGTCTCCCCGGCGCCAACATTTCATCAACGAATTTTTAATGGTAATGGAAAACGCCTGGCGCAGCATGCAAAAATTTTCTGTATCTTTTGCTTCAATTAAAATCAAAAAATAGGTATCCTGCATTTTCACAATATTTTTTTTTCTCGTTTTGTTAAATCTCTAAAACTTGGCACAGCTGCAAATTATTTTTTTCCTTTGCAACAACTTGCTTAATATTTTAGCCAAATGCTGCGAGTCTGCACGTGCACATGCTGCACTGAGCCAACAGCTAGATATATCTAACCAAGTTAACTAACCCAGCTGTGCAGCGTTCCAAGCCAGATCTTGACTTTTTTATTATTATTTCTATTATCGCAATGCTGTGAGAGTATTTTAACATGGCGTTTTAATTGCATGTGGCAAATGATTAGTTTAATCTAGTTTGAAATAAATTTAGATTATGGTTGTGCACTTGGTGGCTTGGTAACCTTTTGAAAATTTTTAAAGGGTGATTTTTTGCGAGCTTGCTAATTTGTTTTAACAAATACAACGAAATACGTTTTCAATCAATACATCGGTCAACAATTTAGTCCGGATTCTGGGTTCAAACTGCGCCAAATCGTTGCGAGCATGTCAGTACAGACATAAGCATTAAAATAGCTTCCATAAAAAATTGTACAGTGGCACGTAGTCGCTCTTTCATTTCGGGCAAATAGAATATTATAAGCAAGTAACAGTCATTCACAATAACGTTCCGGCATTCGGGTATTCGACAGCCTTCAAATCAATGGACTTATAATGGAATGCATTGGTAGTTCTTGAAATACAAGACACGTTAACCACATGGGCGGGTAAAACATTATTGCCAAAAACTAAGTTGCTAAATAATCAGCCTTTACTTGGTAAGGTTAAGTAGTATGCTAATTTTCAAATTTAATTTCACTTTAGTAAATCTACTTTTATAAATTAAACCAAATTTGAATCAAGCAAAGCCACGATGAAGCACCCTCCAATAAAGGGCAGAATACCATCTGCGCTCCGTATAAATGCCAGCAAGTTTCTTATTGACGGAATATTTCGTTTCGCTCCTAGTGTGCCTCCCCCGAACTAATGCTGTTCAAATTCAAGATTCTATAGTGTACTAAAAATGTGAATTAGGCTGAAAAATTTGAGTGTAGAACAATAGCTTCAACACATCTAGCATAGCTCTAAAAACGTTGGCAAAATTATTAGCTTCTCGAGACCAACATTTTCCACTTAAGTCAAATAATAACATATTACCTACCCAAAGAATTGCAACATTTTTTTTTGCTGCAAATGCAACAAATTAAAAGCAATTCCCAACTGCACATAAGTACTATGCACACACCGAAAAAAAGAGAAAAATAACAAAAACAACTACGAACCAACAAGAGAACCACAACTTCTCTCCAGTCGGATATAAAAAAATTAATTTTAATGAAACTAATGAACTGTAAATTTTCAATTGCTGGCAAAGTTTTGAGTTTGGCTGCAGCTGCATAATTTCTCGTCATGATTGTTGGTTACGAGGCAAGGCCGGTTGCATTTTTTTTAACAGGCTCTAAGGCGAGTTTTTTCGTTGGGAGCAAGAGGTGGCTTGCTACTGCACTAATTTTTTGCAATTTCTCTTCATGCTTTTTGAGAAACTGCAATGCAACGATAAAGATGAAAAATTCTTCGAGTCGCTACTAGCTGGTGCTGCTGCTGCAGATGATGAGAAAGCTTTTGTTATTGTTGTAGGCTGAAGCATACACAATAGTTTCATGCTATAGAATACTTCAGCAACGCTCCTGCACTTTCTTATATCTTCAACTCAAAACAGCAAGCAAATACACAGCCCTCATCATCATCATCATCAACATCTGCTTAAGTCTGAAGAGTTGCCCCCACGTTAAGCAGATGAAATTATTATTTTATGTTCTACATAACTTTGCTTGACTTGAAGTTGCTTTTGACAGTTGTCGACATGCCTCTAGCTAGCTCTTTTTAGTAAAATACATAAAAGCACATACAACTCCTACTGCATATTCACTTAACTTTATATATATATATATATATTTTTATATACACGAAAAACCAAAAAAAAACCACACACCCCCGAGGGACGCAACCCCAAGCAACGGACCCAACCCCAAAAAACACAGGAAGAAGAAAACCAAAAACAACGGCCCTCAGTCTCCGGCAAAAAGAGGGTGCTAAGAATCCCCGGAGGTAAAACCAAAAAAAACCTAAAAAAGCAACATGGAAGACAAAGTTATCGAACGAAAACTACCAACACCAACAAGAAAGCAAAGATAGAAATGACACTAGGAAAAGTGAGACATGGTGGCCGAGTTCCGGTGAAGGCACGAATGATCACGTATTCACTACTCGGGCAATAACACCCCAAGGCAAGAAAAGGAGTAGGTGTCATAATGCCAAATCGCATGAGGCAAACGTGAGTGAATTCATCCCTTTCTCGGACAGAGCATTACTATTGAAGCTCAATGCCAAACCACTCCATTTAAACAAGTGCAAGAACGCTCCAACGGCGAATTCCACAGACGATGAAATTGAAGGTTTTACGACGAACTGAAGAGCATCCTCAAGCTAACCAAACCACACGAATCAACATCAAATGGGTGACTTTAACGCCAAAATAGGTTGTGGAAAAGTTACAAAAATAGTCGGTGAATTTGGTCTAGGCGTGAGGAATGACAAAGGAGACAGATTACTTCAATTCTGCCAAGAAATAATCTAAGAATCACCAACACCTGGTTCAAATTACCATCAAGAAGACTCTACACATGGAAATCGCCTCAGGATAGCCCCGAAAATGTAGTAAGAAATCAAATTGACTAATTCTTGTTAATAGCCGTTTTGGGAACTCAATCAACAAAGTTTCAACAATCCTGGAGCAGACGACCATCTGATCACAACAGTTATGTGCTAAGGTGCGATTGAGATTGGCCTCTATCAAGAAAACAAAAAGAGCTCCCAAAATTAATGTAGAAAAGCTCAAAGATGATGACACCAAGCTCGCTGTCTCCCGGGAATTGAATAACAAAATGAGAACTATAACAACTCAACATGATGACATTAACGAGCTATGGAATGAAACAAAGAACATCTTAAGTGAAATTCCTATGAGCAGCTTGGAGAAAAAACATCTTATCCTAAACAAAAATGGATGACACAAGAAATCCTTGGTTTGATGGACGAAAGAAGAGAGTATCGGCACAAAAATCAAGATGAAACAACAGAATACAACAACAAATCCGATCGAAATGTCGAAAAGCTAAAGAAGATTGGATAAACGTTCAAGCAATCAACTAGAGCTCCTACAACAACAACATGACGATTTTAATCTTCACAGAAAGATTAAAGAATTATCAGGAACTTTCAGAAAATCTAACCCCTCATATCTGGTCGATCAACGGAATGAAATAAGTTGACCCTGAGAAAAGGAAAGAAACATGGGAGAACTAATATCTGAATTATTGGTGGCTCAAGAAGAAGTATAATTCCTACACAAGAAGGCCCAGTAGATGATCAAGACCTTCTAGTAATCACCAAAGAAGAAATCCGGAGAGCGATTAATATGTCGAAAAACAATAAAGCCTCAGGGCCAGATAACTTGCCGAATGAAATATTAAAGCTCATCGACGAGGAAAATTTAAAGGTTCTAGAAATAATTTTTAACAAAATCTACAGAACTGGAATATATCCCCAAGAATGGCTCACTTCAACCTTTATCACTCTTCCAAAGAAACCAAATGCCAAAACTTGCAGTGATTATAGATTGATAAGTCTGATGAGCCATGCATTGAAAATATTTCTGAAAATCATACACATCAGAATATACAATAAATGCGAACCAAGAATGGGAAGGACGCAATTCGGGTTCAGAGAAGGTACTGGAACAAGAGAAGTGCTTTTTGGATTGCAAGTTCTCATACAAAACTGTCGCGATGTTCATAAAGATGTCTTTTTGTGTTTCATCGACTACGAGAAAGCTTTCGACAAAGTCAATCATGACAAGCTTTTTCAGGTTCTAAGTACAATGGATATTGACAAGAACATAATCACTTGCATCAAGAACTTGTACTGGAATCAGTCAGCACATATAAAGAACAAAGACGGAACTTCAAGAGATATCAAAATTATGAACGGAGTACGACAGGGTTGTATTTTGTCACCACTGCTATTCAACTTGTATGCTGAAGCCATTTTCACGGAAGCTCTCGATTCTATTGAAAAAGGGATAAAAGTAAATGGAGAGTTCATAAACAACATACGATACGCAGATGATACAACCATGATAGCGGATAACTTACAAGACCTCCAAGAGATAGTAAATCGAGTTGTTGATACCAGTAAAAAGTATAATCTAAATGTCAATGGCTCAAAAACGAAATTTATGATAGTGAGCAGGAGAAGGATCGGATATGACAATGACATAATAACAGTTGAAAACGCACCAATTGAACGAGTTCACAATTTCAAATACCTTGGCGCGTGGTTAAACACTGATTGGAACTCTGATCAAGAAATCAGATGCCGCATTGAAATAGCTCGTAGTCATTTCCAAAAATTCAGACAGCTGTTCACAAACAGACAACTCAATTTTCAACTGAGACTACGCTTGGTAAAATGTTATATATGGTCTGTCTTGATGGGGGTGGGGGTGGAGGGGTGGTGAGGGGACGGGCAAGGTAGTTAGGTTTTGTTGATATGTAGATGTATACATATGTTTTCTTCGGCCGCCCCCGCCCCCGCGGCGGCCGAGGAAGGGAGTAGTAAAATGAGGAAATGCAGGCAACCCCCCAACCCCCGCAGGCCCCCGCAGTTTTGTGTTTTTTTGTGTGGTGCCCCGCCCCCCCTCCTCCCCCCCCCTTTGGCGCGGGGAAGGAAGGGGGGGCGCGGGCGGGGGGGGGGGGGGGTGTCTTTGCCGCCCCCCCCCCGCCCCGGGGGGGGGGGGGGGAGGAGAGGAGGAGAGTGTGTGCCCCCCCCCCCCCCCCCAGGGGGGGCGGCCCACTTCGATGCACACATTAATTAAAAAAAAAAAAAATATTTTTTTTTTTTTTTATAAAAATTTTTTGTGAGCGCTCCCACCCCGTGTAGGGCCCCAGATTAGAAAGAAAGATATACACGAAAGCTCTCTTACCGCTTGTCTTTGGCATTTTAGCGCGTCGCGCTCTCAAATTCCACATATGCACATAAATTTTCTAGCACAACTTTTTGTTTATTCTTTTATATTTTTTTATCCATATATTTTTTTAACGCTCTTACAACGCCACTTTATGGCCATTAAGCAGGGAATATGCAGAGCAAAGTAACCGCAAAAGTACTTGGAACGTATTTTGTTGTAGAAATACGTTAAAACTTTTGCACCTTAACTAGTGTGGCTTTGAGGGAGACAACCTGTACATAGCGCCTCAAATTGCAGCCACAAGTTTAATGTTTAGTTTTAAACTTCAAAGAAAATATGGTAGTTAACAAAGGGGTTATTTGTACTATTATGCAATTAGTTTAGATAATATAACTGCTTTAAATAGGGGCAGTAAGCATTATAAGTAACTTAAAATATTATAATGACGGTGGTCGCATTTGTTACAAAAATTATTCACTTAATTATTACATTTTTTATAGGTAAAACACCATTTTATATCATATATAATGCATTCTAAGTAGTTTAATCTTAACGTAGTTGATTTTCGTTTATGCGCAAGCATGGCAATGCCAACAAAATAGCTGGCAACGACTTACATACAATATTGGCAACGCCTGTATTACCGCTTTATTTCTCATACTTGGAACTGACAGCGTTGCCATCAGTTTTTATACAAAATATTTATACGGCATGGCAATGCTGTCTTAGCAAACAAACAACTTTAATCAATGCGGTTGAGTTAACAATGTATTTAATTTTTTTAAAAAGAGTAAATATAATAAAAAGAAAAGTTTATCATATTAATCGCGTTCATATTATAAAGGAGCATTTATGTTCCTGTTGGAACTGCTGGGCGACCATTTTGTGTGTCTTTATTATTAGACTGTACTTTTTGGTATATGAAAATAGTTTCATGTTTATGTTTTCAATAAAGTTACAAAAACAGACATTTACAGAATATTCCGTACCACATGTAATGGCAGGCCTCAGGCAATATATTTTGATATAAAATGTTCATCGAAATTCTAATTGAAAGCGTGTTTGATTTACCTTTACATGTGCTGTATACCCCCTGTACAAGCAGCCGCATGCAATTATATCTACTAAAATATATTTCACTCATAAATAAAAAAGTGTATTTAGAAATTATTCGCCCAAAAACCATGAAAACTCTCTTTCAGCTAAAAGTTATGGACTACGCTGCTAGCCAGAATTTTTAACTTTTTAATTAACTTTTAAACAAATCCACCATTTCTGTTTACCAGCAAAAGCTTTAAACTTAGTAATTGGCTTGCTAAAGCACTGCACGCAGGTAAATATACAAAATATATGTGGAAACCGTTTTATTTTTAAATTTTCTAAAAAGCGTTACTATCTGTTTAGCTCCATGGGCAAATCTTAGTCATAACTTTGCCTAACCACGCCAACTGCCTTCGACATTTAAAATGGAATTTAGCGTAGGTTGACCTGTCCCGAGACTCTACTTTTGGTAATACTTTGCAGTGGCAAAGGCCGCGCCTTTTATGTTCAAATGAAAGGCGTCGTAGCAAACATATGGCTTTGCTGCTTTTATTCAAAAATATTTAATAAATAATTTCTTCGAAACAATTGTTACAACTTCTTGATTTTTAAAAAAATTTTGCCGTTTTTGCTAAACGGGAAACATTCAGATTATTTAGATTGTTTGATAGTTTAGACGACTTTTGCAAAAACAAGTATTTTTCAAATTTTTCATTTTTATGTTAAATATTATATAATCGTTATTGCTATTATTGTGGCGCAGTTCCAAAACAGCAGCAGTGAAGATCTCTCTGGTAATGTACTGTAGGTGATACCATTACGCTTTATATTACTTTAAGCAATTTAAACTTAAAGCTTAAAATATGCAGAATATCGTTGCTTAATTAATTTTTAATTTGAAAAAAATGCTCTTTTGAAAAAATTATTCAAAAAATCGACCCGCTGATGGGCGATGGTAAGTCTTGCACTTTTGCACTTCTACCCAACAAAATAAACACGGGCTTTGTGGGCAGCTGCCTCAATTGCGCACACAAGCCCAATTACACGCTCATCCTGGGCCATTTGACTTATTTGACAAATAATTTATGAAGTTTTGACCAAAGCTCAACTTACTTTGAGCTACAACTTTTAATTAGGCGACTAATGAAAAGTCAAGCTCTTGTTGCGCAGTAGACTGACGGACAGACGGCAGACCGTTTGACTTTTTGATGGCACGGAAAAGTTATGTCTATGCCTTAACAGAAACCAACACTTATATCAATTGCTTAGTCTGGATGAAGTTTCCGTCTAGCTTTAATTAAAACACAAACTGATCTTAACTCGTTTAAAAAATAAAATGTAAAGCGTAAAACTTTTGCATAATTGTAAAATATACTCAAAGTAAGGGTAAAAGGCAGCCGAACTATAGAAATAAAATTCAAATTAATGAAATTTCAACGCCTTTTAAAGGCATCAAGTGGCTGGCATAAAGTGTAGGGGGGTGTTTGCTTTTGGGCGTGGCATTTAACAAACGGCATAAAATGCCTGTCACCGAATGCTGCAACATGAATAAGAAGCAAATAAAAAGAGTGGCGTACGATACAAAAATGAAATATAAAGCATGCCATAAAAGGCAAATATAAAGACAACTTGAATGTTTCGCATATCCTTGAATTGGTAAGGACCTTATATAAAACTGGTACGCATGAGAACACACAAACAAACACAGACGTGCACACAAACATATACACCACGGAGAGCTAACTTTTGCCTGGGCATTGAGCCAACCCGGGCAAATTACGGCTGTAAAACCATTTGTCTGTGTAACGCTTTTTGGTTCTGGTTCCGCATCTGCTGCTCCTGGCTTTGCTGCCCTCTGCCAAATACGTTTATCTGTGTAAATGCGCGCAACAATTTTTGGTCAATTGTCCAAAAAAAAGAGTTTTGACACCCGTATAGTCACTGTGCTAACGTACACGTGCGATACTCTTCCTACCTACTGCTGTGTGGTTCTTGTTGGCATAATTGAAATTGTAAATCCTTAAAAGCGTCAACATACGCGAATTCCACCCCCCACTCATCATCATCCTGTCACGAATACATTTCTACTGCTCTTATTTGCATGTGTGTGTATTTTTTGAATGGGGGTTTCAGTAGGGGCAATTTCGGGCCATGCCGATGGGGTTGTAGTTACAGCATGTTTGAGGGTTTTGTAATTCGGCTTGTCATGTGCGTTTTGGCAGTGGTTGGGTCGTTTTTATGACTTAAATGCTGCCTGCCAGGTGTTATTAATAGTCAATGATACCTGGCAGCTATTTTGATGTGGTGCTTAGATAATATGTATGCATAGCCAGCCGTTAATGTGGAAAAAGCGTTTAGCTGGAGAAGAGAAATGCTTTAGAAAAAGTTGTAAAGGCTGTGAGTACTAAAACATAAAATTAATAACTTGAAACAATTAATAACAGAAAAATTGCTCACTTCAAGAAATCTTGTAATCCCTTATTAAAATTAAATCAACTTAATTGTAAAACGATTCACAAAATCTCTTAGTGTTGCTTTATTTCTTAAAACCCTTAATCTCTCTGAACCCTTAATACCTCTGGAGGTATAAGAGTTCATGCGTTCTATAACATGCATTACAATCCTTTGATTTGTTTTATTACGCACATTTCTTCTGTACCGGTGATGGTCTCTAGAAGCTTAAGATTATGACTGAGGCTCAATAAAATAGTTAAATTGGCTGCACCTAAATAATAATCTTTTTGGGGTCTTTTACGTCAAGCAGAGACTATTCCGCTGCTAAGTTGTTTTTCCCGAATGCACCACTCACATAACTTTGGTAAACTTATCTTGCGAAAACCAAGAAAGTAATATGTGTTATAATGTTGATAAGTCATAAAAAATGCGGTGATTTTCAAAGATTATTATTTAGTGTCTTAGAAGTCTAATTTTGGGTCTTCTTTAGGGAATTTCATAATCCAAAATTATATAATTTATTTCTTGAAATTCCGTCGCGATTTGGATAAGTCGAAAATATCAGTCAGTGCTTGAAAAAAACATCAATAGCATTTAGCCGCTTAATTTTCGAGTAAAGCTTTGAAGCGTAATAAAAATATGCATCACATTCTTGATTCTGCGATTTAATCCATTTTGCATTAGTTAGCTTGCATTTTTTTATGATCTGCATGGTGTGGCCTAGTTTTTCTTTTATGCTTCTTAATTATCGCTTTTTTGCTCTCATTCATTTATTAATCTATTTTCTACTATAAATCTTTTTTATAGTTATTTGTGTGCTTAAGTAAGATTTATGGAGCTCATGCAATTACGCTCTGCGGGTAACTTTTATCAATTTAATAGGCAAATTTCTAACAAATCTTTATTGCTACCATATATCAAAAGTTTTGTTTATTTGTTTTAAAGTCGTGTGCGAAATTAAGCTGGTTTCTAATTATTTTAAAGTATCCATCACAAATGATCCTTGAGAGTTTTCATTGCAGCTATTTCGGGAATTTAAAGACTTGTTTGAGTTGTATTTTCACCCAGTTTAAAAATAGGGTTTTTACAAAAATTAGAATACAAAATATAAAATTTATCTTCCTTACTTTGTAACTGATAATTTAAGCGATACGCAAATTGCGCACAGTTAACCGAAGCAGTTGCGTTCAAGATCTTTCGATTATAACCAGTGTTCAACAACGACTTTGGCACATATACAACACTATGGCCAACGGTATTTAGTTTTTACACTTTCTCGCACTGAAGACTGCTACAGTTTGAGTTATGCAAATCGCAGATAGACGAAAAAGCAGCTCATAAATGCCAAAGGCATACAAAAATTTCACACAATAGTCTATGTTTGTGTGTGTGTGTGTGTGTGTGTGTATCTCATAAATGCTTCATAAAAGATACATAGATTGTACAAATGGTCAACGGATGTGAAGTCACTGGCATAAATTCATTGTGAGATATTTGGCATTGAAAGCCAATTTTAAGTTTTCGAGTGCATTACATATATCTGCAGCTGTGCGACTGTGTATCTGTAACTATGCGTAGCTGCCGGCCGCATTTGCCGTTTGAAAGTGAGTTATGCACATAGATACTATTGTAGCTGCATATATAGCTGTTGTTTCTCATTAAAACCAGCATCCGCTTTGTCGCCAAACGAAAAATTCTCTTTCAATTGGCAAATACCAAATGCCGAATTGAGTATGCAACCTGTTTTGTATGCAGCACGCGACATAAACCGGCTGCTAGTTGCAGGCATTTGTGGCACAAACCACTTTTCCACAAGCACACATTTACGGAGACAAGTTAGTTATGTCTCTCTCTCTATCTCGCTGTCGTATGTGTCTGTGCCTTATTTGGCATTTGGCTTTGCCATATTAGCAAATAGTCTAAAGGCATGGAAAGTATCTATAAAATCTCGAGTACACTGAGCTAGCTGTGTATCTGTCAGTGATGAACGGCTTGTTGAGAAATTGCGACGCAATAAAACATCACACAAGCTGTATCATAATCAAGTCATCCATGCTATAATCAAGCATATAGTACTCAATAACTATAATACGTCTAACTGCATATGTATCATACCAAGCTATGATGATAATAATAATGATGATCATAGTATTAATGAGCTACGTTGTCAATGTTTGCTACCAAAACGACATGCTCAGTTGGCGCATCAAATTTCACTTTGAAATGCGCCGAGTCGTAGCAAAAAATTTTCATAAATATAAAACTTGTCTATGACAAGTATGGGGCGTACGCACAGGTGTACATGCCAAAGTCTAATCAGTTACGCATTGACCTAAAGGCCTATGCTTAACTGTGCAAAACACTTTGACCCCAGTCAAAGAGAAATCAACAATAAATTGACTTGCATTTTGACAAATGATGTCGCCAGCTCACTGAGTTCTAGACCTCGAAAGCGTTTCATCAATTTTGAGTTTAGGGCTAATGAAAAATTGTCTTCTGATAGCGTACAAGTGCTAGCTCTGGTCTCTTTTGTGTTTTCATTTTTTTTTTTTAAAGCTAAAGTTAACCACAGCAGCCGCTTAGATTTCAAATTTTTGATTTAACTTTAGCTTAAAACGCAATTGCAAAACCACAAGAGAAAACTTAAAAAATACAAAACCACTAACTTGGCTGAAATCGAAACTTTAATACACTTAAATAAAAAATAACAAACTAATAATGTTAACTGTAGTAACAAAATGTTTAATTAATGATAAGTACAAACTTATGTAAGTGTAGCTGCGGCAGTAACTTTGCCAGATATTTCAATATAACAGCAGACACACTTATAGATACTATAAAGCAAACTTAAAGATACGCCGCATAGCGCAAGCAAAATTCTACGTACTACGTCACACATAGATGCTGTATCTGTTATACAATATCAAGGTTAACTAGGGACAGTCCAAGTCAACAACGCGCGGCATAGGGAGAGAGAGTGGTCTGACAACACTTTGTCATAAATCAAGTTGAATAACTTTTCAATAACAAAGCGTTGCTAATGATGTATAGGGGCTAAGATAGACTAGCAAGATTTTGTTTGATAACTGCAGCAAACATTTATCTGCAGCTGTTGGTTATCATTATTTTTGTTTAATTTCTAGTTGCAGACTAAGCACGCAAGTCACGCAGCCAAGTAACAATATAAAGATACATTTAGAATGCATACAAAATGTATCTAACAGTTTTAATTTTCCAAGTGTAAAACACTTCCTGACACTTGAGCATTATAATTTAATATTTCCGCTTTAACAGATTGCATAATTCAATATATGTTTGCTGCATTGTCATATAATTAGTTTGTAAACGTTAGAAGCATCTATCAATTGTGTGCAATTGTAAATTGTAAACCTATCTAGAGATGTTACTGGTTAGTCAAGTAAATAAATTGCTTATAATAGCGTAAATACAACAAAATTTAGTTACAATTTCCAAGTAAGAAACGTGCAACCTTTGACAGTTGGTAATTAATTTGTATCTTGTAGTTACTTTTCAAACGGCTTGTTAACGTTGAATTGAGCTTTATGCTGCGCTTAAACTCTCGGTTACACTCTCACACTCAGTTTGTCACTCATACTTAAAAGTTCAAGTGCGTACAATCAGCTGGTTTATGGCAAGGTGAACAACAATCCCACGTGCACTTGGCCAAGTTGCTTTTGGCCAACTTTAAATATATATATGTATAAAAAGTGACTTTTTAAATGCTAAACACACATTTTATAAGATACATTAAGCCAGTATTGGCAAACAAGCTCAAAGCTGCATTTTAAACTTTATTTCGAGCTCTAAGACTAACGAGCTCTCTTATTATTATTTTCGCAAGTCTCTTGAGTGGCAGCCATAAATTATCTAAATTAGTTAACATACAATTAGGCACGTTTGCTGCTAGTCAACACCATTCAATTTAAATAAATGCTTTTTATCTAATCTAAAGTTAGTTGTGCGTTCAACAAAAGGAATGTTTGCGCCGCACTTAGTCTATAGATATATACTATATAAGATATATTTTTACAAGTTCTGATAAATGCATGAGTATGCAGCTTTTGTGCAAAATACAAGTGCTAAATTGCAAGTGATATTAACAAAAATAAACTGAACTAAAAAGAAAAATACATTTTGTGCAATCTTATCTTGAGTTATCATTTTGATCTAGAACGATCTTGTAAAATTGTGCTTACTTAAACGTGAAACCTTGAGAATTGTAATTGTTGGGTGTAGTACTTAATAGAACTAGTATTATGCACTTTGTGCATTCAAATTGCTCTATTAATTTAGCAAACAAAACTTATATGTAAGCAATGTTTATTAAATTAAAAGTGCTATCAAAGACTTTAAACGATTGCAGCTATTAGAAACTGTAATAAGTGCGATGGATTTTTGACTATTAAAAACCTTTGGTCGCTGTTAGGTTTTCTCACAATATTATACAACTATTGAATATTTAAAAAAAAAAATGTTTAATAACATATAAAAAAATATCGCGTATTTTATAATCTGACAAACAAAAAATAAAACATGTTGTCACAATTTTAATGTGAATGTGAAAAATGTTTGGGAAAAATGCAGTCAAGCAAATCAGGGCGCCCGCATGACTTTTCATCAATGAACTATAATAAATTATTTTACGTAGTAACAACAATAAAAACCAAGTCAATTACAGCAATAATAAAAGTCACTTTTCTTCGTGTGTGAAAAATATGTGGCTTTTACTACACTCATTGAAGCCAATCCAACCAATATAAAAATGCTTTTATTTTATGTATCTGACAAGCTTTGCCTAGCTAAGAAAATGCATTTTAAATGCAGCTTCCCAGCAACAATTCAAGTTCAGCGATACTAACGAAATCATTTGGCAGAAGGGAACTCGAAACAAGTCCAAAGCTGCTTTTAACGATATTCAACTTGGACTTTGCTTTTTAGGCGTCCTTTTTTAAGGGACTGTTTTTTGGCGGTGCTGATTGAAACATGCATTTGGACTCAGTCGGCTGACAGTCCTCATTCATCAAGCAGACGAACAAAGACCACGAAAAATAAGCTTTTGGTAGGGAGAGTATGTACTCCAAAGTGAGATGAGGGTCATGTCATGTTGCAAAAGCGAATCATCATCATCATGCAGAGACAAAAGCTTAACAAATTAAACCAGTTGCTTGTTATGGCAGCTGATGAGCTGAAATTGAAGTTTCCACTGGGAGTTGGGTAGGGCGGCGCATAGCGTAAAAGTTGGAAACACAATGATTAAGTGCCACTGTGACGTTAGTTGCAAGTTCAATAAAGTCGAATATTGATAAAGTTTTCAAACGACAGGATGTCGTTTTAACGACATAGACAGAAGCTATAAACTATATTATGAAAAATATGATAGTTATAAATGGCTTGCTTGTCTAGACAGGAGCATAATTTAATTTATGCAGCAGCAAAAGAGGTTTCAAACTAATGCAAAGACCATAGAAAGCTGCAGGAAGTAAAGTTTTAAAAATGACATAATAATAGTTTTTGCGTTAGATAATCTATGAAATAAAATACATTAATTGTAAACATGTGTAGCTTTATAATGTCCTCCTTAAACATTCGCTTCCACTGCCTATATAAATATGCAGTTTTTTTTATTGTGAAAGTCACAAAACAAAAAATTAATAAAACTGCGAAACTTTCCTTAACAAATTTACCTAAAGACAGTATAGCTACTACCATCAGTAACTATATAAACAAGTTTTTTTAGCTTGAATCTTTGGCCTTGTTCTGAAAGTAAAATTTTTGTATCGCCGTCATGGAGCGACATTATGCAATATATAGGAACAAATCTTGAATTATCATGGTTATGTCTACTTTTGAAAAAAAAATTCATCTGTATGCCAATTGTCTGACAGTTTTCTCAACGTTAAACTATTCCCAAGCAGGTAAAGTCAGGGAACCCCAAATTAAACTGAAGAAAAAAATTATTTGAATATTATTTTGCTAAATTATGATCAGAGTGTTTATAGAAGTAGACATTCAGGTCTGTCTCGCTTTATATTAGAGATTTTAAGAGCAAGAAATAGATAAGATTTGATTTTACGTCAGCGGAGGCTAGATATTTTGCAAATTTAGCTACATGGCTTTAGTGCTTTTACTCAGTTAATGTGACCATATAAACGACACTTTATGAAGCAAAGTCTTCAAAAAATCGATTGGCTGTTTCAAACTAATGTAACTCTCCAGTGTATTTACGTATCCGCTCCAGTTGCTATTTTATCATATAGAAAGATGTATCAGAAATTTGCAAGTTTGCTACTTCAATTTTTTTTTAAACATATCAATGCC
Source organism: Chymomyza procnemis (assembly GCA_035046065.1). Taxonomy (NCBI): domain Eukaryota; kingdom Metazoa; phylum Arthropoda; class Insecta; order Diptera; family Drosophilidae; genus Chymomyza; species Chymomyza procnemis. The sequence goes on along the minus strand of JAWNOJ010000013.1, from coordinate 3,132,829 downwards.
TTACAAGTGTTGTAGACATGTAAAAAACCCGCCTAGATGCCAAGTGCACTAATATCTTACTCAAAGCTTTATTAGTTAGCTCTCCTCCAATGACTTAATGACTACCTCAATTTCGAAATAAATTTCCCACGCACTTCAAGCAGCTTTCCAAGCAATACCAAGACGCTTTACACAAGCTAAGTAAACCCAAATCCATTATGAGTTGCCTCCAAAAAAAAAAATAAATAAACCGACTACCAAAAATGTGTAACCAAGTCTTAAAGCTATTGTCACACAACATAAACCCAGCAAAGTAAAGTCAATTAGTAACTGACAGCGTAGATGCTATCGAACAATAGACAGCTACACCTGCGGGAGCTGCTGCACTTCATCATTGTCATAATCGTCATCATTATCATCATCAACATCAACATGCTCTTTCATTTTCCAATGTTTTGGGGCAATTTCATATCTACATTTTGACTTTTTTTTTTTTGGTTACTTTTGCAGCGAAAGTTTATTGTGTAACTTTCAAATAGTTAAAAATATTTGCTTTGAGGCACCTTTAGTTTTCATTTTCATTTTATTTTGTTGTTAAATCTTTCGCTTTATGCTTAATATAAATTTTTGCTGCGTAAATATTTATTTTAATTAAAATATGCCAAAAATTTACGAAAAGTTAAGCTTCATTTTAAAGTTTTATTTTCAATGCCTGCGGCATGCGTAATAAAGTTAACATTAAAAGCATATAATAAAGTTTAAAATTGAAATTAACATGCAGCAATTAAGGTCAAAACTTTATTGATAATTTCACTTTTTATCAAAGAAAGTATTTTGCATAATTTAAATTGAAAATTGATAAAGCGAATTTTCGTTAGTTTAAAGCGAACAATATTAAAAGTACTCTGCAACATAAAAAGTTTATGCAAAAATTAATGCACCATAAAATACTTTTTCAAAGTTTATTTCGATTAAGGCCAAAAACTTTTGAAAACTTACTACATATGACTTTAAGCGCCATAAACTCCGATAGCCAAAGTTAACTCACCTGCAAAAAAGAAAAGAAAAGTTAAAATATTGTCGAGTTGCTTGTTAAAAATAAGCTTAAAAAATAAATCATATAGCAAAATATTGTTCAATGCAAATGAAACAAAATTTAAGCACTTTCGGCTCGTTAAGTTCTACGAAAAAAAAACTTTTTTTCAAACTTTTATAAACAATACCAACCTACACATACGCCCACCAAGCAATATTTCAATCAAAAGTTTTCAATTTGTTTCTAAATACTTGCAAAAAAAAAGTTTTTACTTGCTATGCGCTTCCTACCCCCTCTCAATGTGAAATGTCAACCACTTGGCCAAAATGACAAAACCGACTAAAATCAAAACAAAAGAACTAGCTCCAGACTTTGAAAGAACTCATAGTTGTATGTTTAACTTTCATTGTAAAGTTTGTCCTATGTTTTTACTTTTGTCATTTTATCAAGAGTTACGCTTAAGCTCACATGTGCAATCTGCCCAAGCTCGCAGGACTTTTTCTTGCACTTAAAATGGCTTGATAATCAAGCAGATAAATATCAAAATATAGTAAAAAACAAAACATTCGAATAGTTTCGTCGCACACAGACAACTGCTTAATACCCTATGATAGAGATCTATGGTTTTTTTGATGGTACAAAACAAAGTCCTTACACATTAGCAAACAATATTTCTTTAAAGAAAATCATTGATAAGCAAAAGTCATACAGGCCATCATTTCTTTGTATGAGTAAGTAGTGAAGGCAATAAGAGCGCAAATGAGTACAAGAGCCACAAGAGTTCTCACTTTCATACATATGCGTGTGCTGACTGCGCTGCGGCAGAATTGAGTACCCTAAGTTAATTAAAAGTCCACCCAGCGCGGCGGCTTTAAGAATTCAGAGTTGTACCTCTGGAAGAATGGCTCACTAAATGCCAAAATTGTCAATATAGGCATCAAATTATTGAACTCAAGAACTAGTTCCAAATAATGTAATGAAAAACTTTGTATTAATTTAATTTGAGAATTCTTTCCATGTTAAAAAAAAACTATTTTTAATTTTTTGACACATATATCGGTTAATAATTTCAATAACAAAATCCATTGTTTGAGTTTATTATCTTAATTTAATATACATTTTCTAAGTGTCCATAAAGCGTTCAAATAAAAGATACTAAATTGTACATCTGAAACTATTAACAGATAATAAATTAAGTCTGCAACTAGTTAAGTTATTAAAAGAAGTAGTTCCTTTAAGAACTTTTAGAGCATAAGTAAATCTGTGGTTCTTTAAATTTGTTTATTTTTTAAATTTATTTTATATGAGTATTGAAAACGTAGTTTGAAAAATGAACTAGTGCTATATGTTTTGCACAGTGTAGCACTTAGTTTCTATTTTAATTATGTACAATGTTGAAACAACCGTTTTTTTACTCTCTTGTTAAATAAAACAGTTGTATTTTAGACAATCATTTAACACCAAAAAGTACACGTGCAGCAAAAGTGCAATGTCTTCTATGAATTGCAATGTTGCCACGGCAAATGTGGCACAAACTTCTGCTTTTAGTTGACAAACTGTGTTGTTAGCTTAAGCATATCAAGGAAGGGTATATCAACAGCAGTGGCTGCCAAATTGCGCATGGACAAGTGGAAGTTTCAGCCAGAAGAAGCATCAACAAAACACAAGTTTTCGCTTTTCATGCCACAGACATGACACAAACACATACACATGCATTGTTGCAACTGCATACAATCGCACATTTATTTATTTCGTACAAAAAGCAAAACTTTTTGGCACAAAATTAAGCAGCTGTCCAAGCTGAGAATGCCACAATGCCTCTAACTGTTGCCTGAAAAGCTTGCCAATACAAACATTGACACTCACACACGACAATACACATGTTTGTTGTTGTTGTTGTGTATATTTTGACCGAATCAAGTTTTATTAGTTGCCTTCACAGGCAACCAGAACCAAAACAATAACAACAACAACAACAACAACGGTATGTTTGTTTTTAAAGCCAAACAAAAAAAACTCTAAAAGCCACAAAAACCAAAAAAGCCAAATGCCAAAATCAAACAGAATTGCTTGCAGCTGGCAACATGTGCAAAAAAAAAAACCAAAGTAAAAAAAATCACTTGCAGCTGTATTAATGTCTTTGCGTGATTACAGTCTGACCTCAATTTAAGCAACTTGCAGCGAGCTTCATTAACTTTTTAAATTATATTTATAACTCTTAATTGCCTAAAGTATATTTAATGTATATACGTTTGTTTCTGTTTTCTGATCAATATTGGAACGTTATTTTTTGCATATTTTCGAAAAACAAAATATTTATTTTGGAGTTAATACACTTAAATAGCTAATTAAAAACTGTTCTTAAGAAAAAAAAAAAACAACAAAAGATTTAGTTCACAACGTAACAAAAGAAATTAGACAAAAATTATATAAAATACCTAAGGGTGCAGTAAGTGTTTTTCGCGAATCCCAACATTCAATTGCCGTCCTAATCTTGTAGTCGACGCCTTATAAAATTACCTTTTCTAAATGATCGTGAAACATGCCACGGCGTGATATTTTTGCATAAACTTTTACTCGGTCTCATTGACGCTAATACACTACTTACCATATGCTCCAAAGTAACTTGTTATTTTCGACCTCTGGCATAACCATTTTGTAAATCTAATCTAACGATCCTTTTCGTGTATTATGCGCAAATTATAATAACCACTATGAACGATCTATCCAATTCATCTCGTTATCGAGCAAATCGAGCTTCTTTGACCAATCACGAACTATAAAAACCCAACCTGTTCAACGTTGTTCTTTGGCTTCTCTCTTTGTTAAGAAATGCTTTAATTTTTATGTTACTTTCTGTTTTTATATTTTACACTGCAAGTCCAAGTTCTTTAAATCTATAAAAAACAGACCTATCAGGCTGGGGATACGGATAAGTTTTAAATATTTCCCTCGTTATTATTAATTATCATTCTGTCCCTGTTCTCTTCGAACAGCTATAAATGGAGACATCTTCATGCTTTGAAGCGATGACCATAGCCAAGGCCGTTCGTATAAACGAAGATGCTCCAGCAAAGAAGGTTTTCGATACGAGAGTTAACGAAGGAATACGAAGGTGAGATAAAAGGACCAAGTGGAGGAGGACCTAGCTTCACTTAGAGTGACCAACTGGAGAAGGCAATAAATGGCAATAATTTTAAAAAAGAGACTAAAAATTAGTGGAGATTTCGTGTTTTACAACTGATTTTCAAAAATGAATTCTTCAAATAAAATATATGAACTAAATTTTAGTTTCCCAAGCAAATAATCTGACTTTTAAGCTATTTCTTGAAACATAAACTGTACAGATTATTCTATGAGAAGAATAAATTTAAATATCTGAAAAAAAAGAATTTACAGCAGCTTAAAATGCTTAACTTTTTTGCGCAATGAATTCTTATAAGAGACTCACATGCCCAATAAAAGTGAACTAAAAAATACGTGTGATTGCAAAATATTTTCGTAATAGACATAAATCCATTTCAACTGTTTGATATTCGCAAAGCGTTTCGAAGCCTTTTTTTGCTAAAAAAAAAAATTAACAAACAAGCGCTTAATAGCACGTGCTCTAAAATTATTTTAATTTGGTAATTAAAATGTAAATGCCGCAACGATAAATGTTTATTAATTAATAATAAGGTTACCATAACTTTCTGCTTGAGATAGTTCAAAATTGTTTAATGACAAAGCTTCGGATAATAAGCTGTTTAGAATGTTACAAAAAAATTTATAGCTCAGTGTAGCAGATGATTCATTAATTATGCTTAGAAAGCCATACTATTATATGTTTTATAAATCATACAGTCCCAAGGAGCAGTGAACGACTTTCATGGTCTGTTACCCTGAGCAACTGGTGAAATATTGGGTGCCACACCCCAGTGGTCTTCAAAACTGGGGATTGGATGTTGGGCCTACAACCCAACCTGCAAAAAGCACACCTCCAATGAACTCTGAATGATGATGATTATTCAATTTTAACTCTAGCTTGCATGCTATTCGAGTTACTACTGTAGTGCAATGCGTTGCGTTGCTTTTAATGTGTGAAAAAATGTTGCTGTATAGGTATGTGCATATGTCAACATGTTGCAAGTTGCAAGTTGTAAATGTTGTTATTGTTAAGTTAAGCTGCTGCAAGTTGTGTTAAGCGCCGATTTTTTGTTGGTATAAGCCTTAACGCGTTGAATGTAGCCAGTTTGTATAGCTATTTTCAAGTTAAATACTCTACAACAGAAGCGGCATATTAGCGTTCTGAAAAATTATGCTATTATTTGGGTCTTTGGGGTTTAAATTGGGATTTTGACATTCGATTGCCATCCTATTCTTGTAGACTAACTATTATTAAATGAACTTCACTAAATGACAGCGTGTTATTTTTGCTTAACAAATTTCTTTTCCCCTTCTATCAAAAGCAACTCGTAATGTGTTATCTATAGTAATACCATTTTGTAGATCTAATTATGCATTACACGATCCTTACCGCGTCTTATACGCAAGCTATAATAACCTCTACGATTTCCTAAACTATGAACGGTCTTTTCAATTCATCTCTTTGTCTAACTTAACTCATCTTGATTGGCCAAATCGCGCATTTTTGACCAATCAGGAACTATGATAACCCTTGTTTTTTTGCTAAAAAATTTTTAATTTTTTTTTTGTTACTTGCTGTTTTCATCATTTACATTGTAAATTCAAGTTCCTAGCCAGCACCAGATGTGAGACGGTACATATTTATAAAAATTTCACTCAGGCTAGGGAAACGGATGAGGTAGAGAACTATTGAAGTTATTCGTATTGCTTAAACGTTGCTGCTGCACTGCAGTGTATTAGATTAGTGTGAGATTAGATTTCTCTTCATATACCAATCCACTTGTTATTCTAGTTTTACGCTTCGTGTTGCCTGCAATTTTCAACTTTGGTTACACTTTCGTGTTTGCTGATTTTCATTACTTATTTAACAATATATGTATGTATCTTTTCGCTGTGCATTTTTGTTATAAGCTTTTTCCTATACTCTTTATTCAAAAACTGCTTTTGCTGTTTGTCATTCGCCAACTGCAATTTGTTATTAATGGAAATGCTAGTTTAATATTTGGAAATGCGAAAAAAGTCAGTGTTGCATTACGCAAAAACAGATCTTGTCACAAAAGCTGTCATACTTTTGATTTAATAACATGTATTTCTTTTAATTCGAATGTCACTCGAATAACCGGAAATGTACATATACACAAATTACAAATTTATACAAATATGTTGGAAGACGACAAGCTTATGTAATATTCAATCAACAACAACAACAACAACAACAGAAAAAGTTGTCAAGCAGTCTGCACCAAAAATATCTTTCTATAATCTTATTAATTTTATATTCAATTTATCAAAATGTATTTCCCCCATTATCGTTATTACATATTTCTAAGAGTTGCAGCAACACTGTTCACAAAATCTTTGCTGCGTCAGAATAATATCAACTTTAAAAGCAAAATAATATTGTTCTTATAAATATGTATATATAAAATATACATAATACAAAAATATATTGCTTAAGCAGCCAGCCAAGTGGGGGGAAAAAAAGAAACCGGACGGAAATTGCATTTTCATGGCGCTGTCGCTGTTGTTGACGTGCCACTGAGTTGCTGCGACTGCTTTGCAACGCCAAGAACAACAACAATAGCAACTGCAGCGCGATGCGCTTCGAAGCTGCAGCTTGGAAGCAATTTCGCTCCGGAAGTGGGTCGCGCAGACATAGGCCCCTACTGTCCCTACTCCCTAAATGCATTTAATGTATATTTAATGCTTTTTCCAAAGCAAAGAAAATGTTAAAAAAAAATAGCTGACATAAAAAATTAATTTATATTAAAATTCGACGACATCGAATTTGGCATACACTAACAATGGGCCTCATAGTTGGGAGACAAAATGGTTGCTAAAAGTAAAAAAAATATAATTTTTTAAATATATTTTAATTAAATTTTTTAAATCCTTTTTCTTCTTTCAGTTATACAAATGCTCTTAAAGTTTTGCTACCAAAAGAATGAAATATTAAGTTCTAAATGGAAAAATAAAGCGAAAACATGTTTTCCATGACAGAGATTAAGTTTCAAATTCCCTCTATATTTATTTTTCTTTGTTGCTTTTATTATCATAATTCTAGCGTCTTCTTTATTATTCTTATTATTGTTATTTAACGTCGAAGTATGCATTTTTCTAAATATTTAAAACTAAACTAACTTTCCTAAAGAAACTTATAACGCGCATTAAATTGTTTCACAAAGTTTTAAAGAAATTATGAACGTTTTTGCAAAAGTTTGCCACAGAAAATAACTTATTTGTTTACGATAACTGGCATAAATATCGCCTTTAAAATTGATTTGTATAACTTTAATAAACGTTTAATAAATAATTGATATTTTTAAATATGCATTTGAAGCACATGCATACATGGATTTCACAATTTATGTACTCTGCATATGAAAATATTTTTCAAGCAAACTATTTTAAAATTACTAATCAAACTTCAAGACACTTCTGTACACTATACAAAAACGTCCAGAAAAGATAAAGTGCTTATTTGAATAAAAATATTTCTAAGCATCAGACAGATAAAAACTAGACGCTTTTGTCAATGGCAATGTCTGCTATCCGTTTTTGTTGGGTTTTCGCATAAATATTTATTTAGAGACAGCACCAAAGTGGTCATTGAAGTGCGACTTCTACTGCCTTTGGTAAATGATTTGTGTTGGATGAAATTTACATAAACGAACTTCCCAACAACGAATTGTTGAATCTTAGCCTTTGTAATGCCTTATCACATGTTGAGGGAAACCTTTGACTACACACAGCATCAAGGTTGTGCAATACGGGCAACACCTATGGGTAATTCTAAAAGAAACTATATTGGCTGGTGGAAATCAAGCTTTTAGAAATTTTGAAATTTTGAGTTTTGAAAGTCTTTGTGAAGAATATACAAATACATATTGTTCAGCTTTGGGAATAACATAAAAATAAAGCCAACTATAAGACATTCTCTCTCGAGAACTTCAAAAAATTTTTGGTGGAAAACAACCTACAAAAGCTTAACAAATATTTCAAAAGTTTATGCTATTTTTAGTTTGAAATAATTGTGCCTGCATTTTTGAATTTGATCTTGGCAATATATGTTAGCCGATTTAGACAACTATATGATTTAAGTAACTTTCTCTAAAATTGTAATCTCAAAAATTAGTTGAATTTCGGTAACAGATATAATCATGTATTAACTTTCGTAACAATATGTATATCTTGCATACCTAAAATCGCTACCAAATTTTAACATTTCCCATCAATTTCTGCTTAGTTTCTTAGAGTTTTACCCATATAAAAATTTGTATGCTAAAATTAGTAAAATGAGAGTTGAGCTCGACTCTGTGTAGTCACTTGGGAGCAATATACCGCGCTGATGAGATAACTTCGTCTCTCGCTCTGACGCTACTCAATGCCCCGCACACTCTCGCAATGACTTTTGTCTTTTGAAAATAAATTGAAGAAATTTTGCGATGTTTCCATTCGTAGGCGTCATTCGTAAATATGTATTAAGTGTATATATACATACTTATATAGAAACATGGTATATATGAATGAGTCTGTATGTAAATATATAGCATTTTTCTATCGCTATCGCTGTCGCTATAAAGTCTGTATATGATGATGGTATGTAAATGAATTCAATGAATTCGATGTTGGTATGCGCGGAATTTTTATTATTGTAGAAAAAATAAATAAATAACATTTTGTTTGAACTGTTTTTTCGAGTTTCAGTTTGTCATAGGTCGTATTCTGCAGCATCAAGTGGAAGTTACATATACATATGAAGAGAGTGTTGTTGGAATATAAATTGTTACTCGTTAGAACATAGAAGAGACGTTATTTGAGGTTAGTTGCGAATTTGTTATGCAATAATTTCACATGGAATAGATTTAAAATTATTTTTAATCAACAGCTGTGAGAATGCTATTATAAATAGGATATATACTTTTCTTAGATTGAGAAACTTTGCCAGCTATAAAGAAATTGTTTTCTGATCGTAGCATTGTTTTCTACAAAGTAGCTTATTATTTTCTTGTCACAATTCGTAAAATACAATTGGGCCCTTTTTCCCTTCCGTTAAATGTATGTTTACATTTAAAAAAAAAGCTTTTAATAAGACAGACAGACAAACATGGTCCTTAGGTTGAAGGCTTGCGACATTATAGACAGACCAAAATTGGTGGCGCCCATACCATATATCAACTTTTTGCGTTATCTTAAAAGAAAATATCCTAAGTATGGAACCTTACGTTTGTTGCAGGCAGCGCCCGCCTATTGGGATGCTTTGGCCGAACAAAAGAAACGACTATTTGAACGAAAGGTACGTACTCGAGTACTAACTATAATTATGTACGAAAATTATTCTAATTTCCAATTAGCGAATTTTGGCTCGTGTGGCACGCATGAAACGCCGTAAACGTGATCGAAAGTTATTGAAGCGCCTTGCTGCGGCAAATCGAAAATTTGGAATAAAACGCCCACCCGTACGACCTATCTATAAAAAAAATCTCAAAACTACAGCCACAGCTAGAGCAGTACGTAGGCAAAGATTGAAGCGAAGGGCTAACAATGTTTAAATTTTGGCAAGAAATCCAATTATCGCTGCTATTCAAAATATTATAACTCAATCAGTTTTTGTAATTTTTTGGTATTGTTCAAGAACTCGGACATTTTTATTAAATTTGACTTTGTACGATGTAAAATATAATCATACGCTTTTCACTATTCAGACTTGGCACACCAACACCTGGCATTCCTAAGTAGGGGATGAGAAATTCAATTATTGCGGTTATCAAGTATACGTTGAATGGATCTCAAATCAAAAAATTTGATATAGAAAACATGATGTCTGTGGTTTAAAGTAAACAAATTTTGAATTTTACAATTCAAGTTTGTTATATTCCATTTCAAATTTTTGTACTAAAAAGAGCATTAAAACTGAAGACGCACAGGGCTGCCAAAGAAGCTTATGGCAACTTAAATTAAGAATTCGAATAAAAAAGTTTCCGCTTAACAAACGCTAAAATTTCAAAAATCTTAATCTCTTAAACCAGCCGCAGCTAACATCTTGAGAGATTTCTGCTTCTGTATTTGTATATTATAAAGTTTTAGATATTAACTTTAAATCTCAAGCACATAAAAAAGAACTAATTCACCTACAGTTTTTCGATATCTTTGGCAAAATGTGCTATTTGGCAATATTCATTTGTTCTTATCACACATTTAAGCCAAGTCTTTGGTGTATTTATTTGTTGACACTTTTGTGGTACGTGATTTTCACAAGTCTTTTCTAGTTTGGTATCTCCCTTGGCTGCGTCTAAGCCCATAACTGTGACATAAAAGACAAGTTGAAAATGTTAACAGCTTTTTTTTGCTTCGGTGCTTTCCCTTACTGCCGCACACTTAATGTCTTTTGGTTTGGCGCACAATGAACTCCCAACGTTGTTGGTGGCATGCATTTTTGTTGTCGTCTCTGGAAGGCGGAAATATTTACATATTTTAGTCTGGTCGAGCTGCCTGACCCACTAACTGAAGGCAGCATTAGACGTAATTAGCATGGTAATATGAGCATAGGACCAACTATAGAGAGGTTAAAGAGTGTGGCACTGGGGCAGTTCTCTGCTACTTCCTACAGTGCGTCCGTTTACTGGAACTGGTTTTGACACAAGTTCTTTGCAGCTACATACTTGCACTGTCCACAGTTCTGAAGGAAATCACTTTCTTGTGTTTGCTTTACGCTTTGTTTTGCTTTTCTTTTTAATATTGTCAACAATTGCTTTTATTTAACGTTTGGAAAATAAATATCTTTTAATATAAGCTTAATTCCGGTCCTAAAGTTCTTTTAGGATTTAAGCATAAACTTGCTTGCATTAAGTTCTTATCGATAATTGATTGAAAACAATATACAATAATCATACTCATTATGGCATTGGCAAATAAAATTTTACAAATTCATTGTTGGTTAAAATACTTAGCTTTCGAATCGAATTTACCCTTGTTTGCAGGAACTATACATTGTTTTTTAGAGTTTCAGCAAAGAGAAGAATTACCCATGAAAACAGTTAAAAGAAGTCAGTTAATTGTTTGTCCGCTGCAAATTCGCTTGCAAAATGTTTCAAATAAAATGCTTAAACCGCGAATTATAAGCTTCATTGCTTGCAAAATGTTTTAAATAAATTGCTTAAACCGCGAATTATAAGCTTCATTGCTAAAAATGTGTAACTAACCAATAGGGTTCTACCATATTTTCATGTGTTTTGTTTAGGAATAAATCTGTAAGCAGGATAACTAAGAACGAAAATATAAACTGCAAGATATGACGAAGTAATTCTACAGCATGAAAATGTTCGAACTCCCTTCGCAAAAATGGTACGAAAATATTTGGAAACGCTGAAATGGTAGATTTCATCCTACTCGCCATATCGAGCACTTCCATACCTATAAAGAAATCAAAAATTGATTTGTTATACAACTTGCGTCGTCTCGAAAGTTAAGCAGTTTTTCCGCCGCAAAAGTAGTATAGAACAACGGCCAGCTTTTTGAGTAGCTTATGTGTAACTTTTAATTTTTTACAAACTATGGCTACCTCAACTCTCCGAAGAGCCCAATGACTGAATTGTTAAAGGAAATCAATTTTTTCATGCATTCAGGTGCTTCAGCACTTTTTTGCGTTTACCAACCGACCAAACGAATAGATGGCCCACCCTGTATATTGAAAAACTACTGTTCTAAAGTAGTAAAGTAGTTCTTTTACAGTTTAAATATATACGAAATATGAAAAACTAGGCAGTTATTGCTTAAATTTCTTTATTTGAACTTATTGGCTATGTTTGAAATTAAGAAAATATAGGGTGCGTCATCTGTTGCTTATGTTCGTTTCAACAAACTATTCAACAAAATGGTAGAGCATCATACACTTTGAAAGTTCAAAAACCAAACCAATTGATAGCCGAATATTATCTTTAAGAAACAAAGCTAACTTTTTTGAGTCAAAAATGGGTAAAAAAAAAACCAACAAAATGTAGATTAAGCAATTGCACTAAAATGTTAAGTAATTGCACTGCTTTTGAGCTGTAACAAGTAAATGCAATTCATGTTTATACCAATTTTTTGGCCTTCCGCTGAAATATTTGTACATCTCTGCAAACTTTCTTTTAACAGTTCCGCCTTTTTTTTCTACGATTCAATTTCCCTACACAGCCGCGCCTTTGACAGCTCTCAGCTCTCCAGGTGTCTGCAGTTTCCATTACACTTTGCACACAGCTCAAGTGACATTTTCATTGTGAGGCATTTAAGAAAAAAAAAACCTGACAGCTTTTCTGTCGGGTTTTTCCGACACAAACAATTTTACTCGCTTCAACTCGATACAACTGTCAATACATGCATGCATGAAAATCTTGGTTAAATGGCAATGTCTGGCAACTGGAACCAGCTGCTCGTCTTGGGCGGATATGTGAGGAGCTTCAACAAGTGTGTGTGGGACTGCGTAATCGTAGACTTGTATGCAAGTCGCAATGTCTCGACGTGAATTGCTCGCCAAAAAAAAAAAAAAAATATGCAAACACCTTGCGGGTACTTTCACTTTTTTTAGTATTGAAACCTGTATATATTTTTACGCCCACGACTGTGCTGGGTCATTTGCATGATGCGCGAAAAGCCAAAGCACTTCCGTTCGTCGGGGACGAAGACAGACTGAGGCAGCTAAAACAGACAAATTGTCATCTGTCTGTCGCTTGAATATTTAATGATTTTTCTTAATCTTTAAGCATTATTTATTTATTTATGATTTTTTTTTTTCATTTTTGCAAATAACTTTGACCTTTTCTTTTGTTCATTGTTAGTAATAATCGCACAACATTTACTTTTTGATTTTAATTTTTTTTTTTGTTTTGTTTATGTTTTATGCATAAAATTGGCAAACAAATTAAGTTATTTGGGTTACGTCATGCCCGCGACAAGGCGACAAAGAAGCGCAAACACAATCTTTGCGCTACAAAATGAGACACTTGGGAACAAAGCAATAATAATACCAAGAAGAAATAATGCATATGTTTTGTCAGAGAAGTTTGTTTATTTTTTGCTTTTTTTCTATTTTGAGTAAATTTGGAGTTTGACTTGATGGTGGGCGCGCCTTGTGGCATTAGCCATTTCAATTGCGCGCATTTAAGCCAACTTAATGTGGTCAACAAAGTGTAGCAAATGTACGCACAGGCGCGGGTGTATTTTTGCATGCACTGAGAAAATTTGGTATCAACACTTTAAGTGTAAACACTGCGTATACGTAATATAAATTTTATGCATTTTATAGTATTGTTTATTTACAACAAATTTTAAGAACAAAAATGCTTGCGCTGTACCAATTTAATTTTATAACTTTTTTTATGTTAAAACTTGACGGCAATTCAACCAAGTTTTTTCAATCTATGTCTGAAGATACGTAGACTTATTTCAACTATCTTTAAATTAAAAAAAAAAAAATAAACAAAATGATCAATTTTGTCATAAAAAACTCTGCTCAAAAAAAGCCAAATCTTATACGTAAACATTTCTTTCAGTGCATTTATTTGGTGAATGTTTTTCCCACAATTTGCTTACAAATATTTTTGGTCAAGACAATGGGCTGCCTTTGTTGTCTATGTGGGCTTGATTATTGTCTTTACTTGTTGTTGTAACTTTATTTGGAACTGCGGCAATTGGATTTTCTGCACATGTTAACTGCCCAGACAATTCTAGCTTTTGGCATTCCTAGTGTCCCCCTACAAAAACTTGACTTTACAATTTCTGCTTTTTGTTTTTAATACGCTTTTCAAACTTTAATCTGCATAATTTTATCGCTTTTGGCTGGTTTAAAAGTCGTCATAAACAATCTTTCCGTTCTGTTTCATGAAAATGAAAATGCCTAGCTAGCCGACTCCAAGCTCTTGAGCGCACAAAAATTGTGTCAACGTTGTCATCTAAAGAATTTTTGTTCTATGCTTTTCTTATATTTTTTTTTTTTGCTTGTCCTAGTTTAACCCGGCAAGAGCACCGAGTACAAGAGAGAAAGAGCGCAGCAGCAATAAAAATCTACAAGATACTTTGCGCAGCAGCAAGAGCTGTATATAAAATGACGAGAGATGGGCGTTTGGTTGGTGTAGTTGTCAAGATTCCTTGCAGCACCAGCTGCGAACAACAGAAATGCTAATGAAGTTATCTAGTACGTGGGTCCACCCTAAAGTATACCATACTTGAGACCTCATGGGTATCCTACACAAGAGGCTACAAGTAGAAGCAGTATGTGGTTGCTATAAGCTTCCACTTTCTCAGCTGGCACATAGTGTGTGTTTGGGTGAAGCACATCACTACGGGAAATTGCTGGGAATTACAAAACATGCTTGCACGTTTGCTCTTTGTTGTGAGGCTTACCCTGTTTGCCCTATTCAAATGAGCAAAATATTTACCTAACTTAACGACAAGTTTAGGCGTACCGTCTCAAAGAATCTTTAAAGTTTTAAGACCGCCTTTAAATTATGTTGAAAGTATGGCAATTTGGGGGTATACGTGTTGAGAAATCTTATATGAAACCTTAGTTGAGCCTGGAGCGTGTTAAAACTGGTCTTTGGGTAACAAGTAAGGCACGAAAGCATAGATGAAATGTTTAATGGGAAGCAAAACGATTGTCTTTGACAAAAAGCTTATAAAGTAAAAAAGGACTAACACAACTTAATTTTGTAAACAAATTTTGAATGAAAAATGTTTGCTCAAACTGATGCCGTTCCCAAAACTTTGCTAAAATCCTTAAATTGCCTGTAATAATTTCAATTTTATAAATCTTTACTTTTCTAAAAATTCTTCAATTATTAACAATTCAAAACTCAACCTGCGCCTAAGTGAATCACAAATAGCATTCCCATCAAACAACAATTTTGTAGTCTCTCTACCGCTCGGTGTTTATCAATTTTAATTTCCGCCAGCAAAGTGAATGGTAAGAAATTGCCTAAAACTTATAAATAGAGGCACTAAATAGTCGGAACTTGTTTTCATTTTCAAAAGTGGCATCGACAACAGCTACAAAAGCCCGTACAAACTTTTTCCATCAACGTCATCATCATCATCATCTCTAACGCGCCAATTGCCAATCATTAGAGTTATTGCCATAGCACCGACCAGGTATGAGCCAAGTTGTCGGAAATTATTAGTTAAAATTCAAAACTGGTTCAGTTTTGTTTGGCAATCGCAAAACAGAGGTACAAATTCATACAAACGAACAAATATAAAAGTATGAATTTTTCCAGTGATTTTTGTACACATGTTTGTTATTATAGAGTTGGTTTTTGGCACGGGTTTTTGCTTTTTGTTTTTTTTTTATTTTTTGTGTGTTATTTAAGGCCCGAAAGTATGCGTATGACACGACAAAATTCCAGGCCTGCAGTTAAAATGCTCTTATATCATGACTAGTTGCCATAATTAGAGCTTAAAACGGCACTCGGAAGCGCAATAACGACAAATTAATTGCCCAAAAACAATAACTAAAACGATAATTGTAATAAAGTTGCAGTTTGGCAGTTCCAAAGTTGAAATACCCTGACGAAATCGGGTATAAAGCTTATTTCGTAGTAAGAAGTGGCCTTAAAAGTTTTATTTTTTTAAACTAAAAAGCTGAACAAAAAAGTTACAAATAAAGACGGTAGCTTATTTTTTCCAAATAAATACTCTGGCTAGCGCCATCTAGTTAATCCCCAACACTATAGACTTATAAACAAAATTTTTAAATATTTAAAAGCTTTCCACCAAAAGAAAAACCTACTCGGGCAGCCATTAAAGTTACCTTTTAAAATATGCAATATAGATGGCACCACTTAAAATTTCGTTTTTAAAAAACTGTCTGTTTGCTTAAGTTGATTTAACTTAACCAATATAACCCGTTAAAGCTCAAACCGGTGGCATTTTTTGAATTACCACTCAAGCTCTCTCACTACCCCCTCACTTCGTAGTTGTGTTGCGCTCTTGTTTAATTGTTTATAATCAAGCTAAAGTGCAATCAACATAACTTAAAGACTTTCATTGCATTCGCTAAAACAGTTCCGCCTCATGCTGTGACATAATTCTGATGTATTTTTTATAACGCATTGCACATGGCGAGATCTATATAATACAGAAAAGCGCTCTCAATAATACTCAGTTATGTACGAATAAAAGAAAACAGTAAGAAACCACTCAGCAAAGTAGATTGCGCAAATTCTGTACATAAAAAAATAAAATGTTAAAGAATGTTGAGCACAACAAAAACCGAAGTTATAGCAAAACAAAAATAAAATATAATATATAATATAAAAGCGTGAAGTGTGCGTGATAAAATGGCTTGAAAACGGAAAACAAAATAAACCTAAGAACTTGAGAAGGCTCAGTGAGTGGGGCAGATAGAGAAAAAACCGCGAGCGATAAAGCACGAAAAATAAGTTGAAGAATCGAAGATGAGTTGCAGCTCAACGGGTTTTCAATTTTTCGCTGTGATTGCTTTTTTGTGCTTTGAACAGGGTGTTTTTTTTTTTTTGGTGTTACATGAGTTTCTTGGTGATTGGAAGTTTTTTCCTAGCTAAAGGGTTCACCTATCTAGACAAGTCAAACTTTCTACATCTTCTATGAAATTTTCAGCAAGAGAAATAGTGAGATATTTTCTGAACTCTTACATTATCGAACTATATAAGATTGTGTACAGTACAACAAAAGACAGAGTATGAAATTGAGGATACTGCAGAATTTGTCAACACAATATTTTGGATCTTTGAGATTGAAAACAATTTGAAACTTTTTTATCTTCAGCGCAAAGAGTTAAAGAAGAAAATAACTTGCATAAAATTTGCGTTAAGGAAAAAATTTTACTATCAAAATATTATGTAGTGCTGTCATGACCACAAGAATAGATATTATCAACTTCAAATTATGCATGAAAGTAAAAAAAAAAGTAAACAGCCAGCAAAACATGTTTCTCAAACTAGTTTAGAAAATACAATTTAATTATTGTTATTATAAAAAAAATACCCATTATATTTATAAGCATTTTTGTATTTAACATATATTTTGTCATGCTCATATTATGTTTGTTTTTTTATTTAGTTTTTGTTGCTGTTCTTGAAAGAGTTCAACGACATATCGCATGTAGTGCTGCTTTTTGTTGATAACTCTTTTTATATTATTATCATCTTTCTTCTTTTATTTATGTATTTTAATGCAATTTTCGCATAATCTGTAAAATGAGCCATAAACAAAAATAAAAATTAAACACATTGCTTTATTATGCGCCTTGATTAATGAGCCTTTGCAGTGAAAAATATGTAAAACGTAATGCCCAAGTCAATGGACTTTGGCACAGACCAGAAATGCTCTGTAACATGTTCAAAGTTTCGCTTTCACATGAGCCCAAAGTGTGAACAAACAAAGCGGGAAAGCCAACATATGCACCTAACATATAAGTTTACATATAATATAAAAAAATAGTAATATATTAGAATAACAACAACTTATAAAATGATTAAATGCAACTAAAGTCAATGTACGCTTATCGTTTTGATAGACAATAAACAGCTGCAGGAACTGTGCAACAACTATATTTTTTCCAATATACAGGGTAAGCCATTTTGTGGTGCCAAATGTAAACGTTAATAAATTATGCTTTGTAATAGACAATTTTAAGAGTTTTTTCTTTGAACACATTCCTTAAGTCTTGCTATAAAGTGTGGTCATCATATTGTAAAATTTCTTTAACAAAATGGACAACCCTTTACAAAGTAAAAATAAACTATTGATAAACTTTCCGGGTGCACGGTCAACGTTTGAAATTAACCCAATAAACAGCAGGGGCACAAAGACAACTTAAATGTCAAACTTCCGTGTGTTTTGGATGCCAATATAAGAACGAGCGAGCGTACACTCAAGTCAATTGGTTGTGTGTTCGGAAAATATTTCGTGGGCTTGTTATTTTGGTAACGATAGCTTGTTTATTTACTTTAGACATGTCTTGAGTATATCTAAGTAGTATGTGCGTCCGTCTGTCGTGTTAAACTAATTGTTGCATGTAAGTTGTTGTTGTTGTTCCTTGGGTGTGCTCTATAAACAAGGCCAAGCAACCAGCGAGCGTCTCTAATTGGGTTTGTTTATTTGTTGCCGGCCATTTGATAGATAACTAAAAGATACAATTTATTTCAAGTTACCTTGCACTGACCCAACCAAGTAGCATGTGGCAGCCAAATTGTTGCCTTTTTGTAGCAAATAGCAAATAGATAATAAAATTGAAAGATAACAAACAGCCGAGCCGAAAAAGGCCTGTAGACCGATCGACTGGCTTACCCAACTTGGCGCTGAACAAAACAAAGAGCACCCAAATGTCAGGGTGTCATACCGAAATGCTAATCAAATTTTCCAGCTCCATGTAATCACGTCAAGCGAGAAATGGCCCGAAATGAAAGCAGCCGCCTTTTCGACTGCATTTATAAATGCTGCAGCTATTTGGGTCAAAAGGTAAACGCCAAGAGCTAGGCAGCTTAGGTCTAACATTTTGTGTATTATAAACTTGGTTCTGCTGCGCTTAAAGCCATTGTTCGCTTTTTGACTTATAAGCCTATTAGAAATTCTACCAATTCTTTTCTCTGCGCCTTCATTTTCTTTATTTATGTGACGTTTCATTGCTCCCGCCGTAGATTTATTAGCATTGTACATTGATTGCCATTGAGCCTAAGGGAAATCAATTAAAATAAAAAAGAAAAGAATGAATCTTTTGTTGTTGCCACACGATTTTTCAGAAAAACGCATTTTTGGAAAAAAAAAAAAAATACCAAATAGCCTGAAGCTGCGGGTGTGGCTTGAGTTATAGACATTTAAACAAGTTAGTCTGCGCCTTAAATTCTCATGAAATTATTAGAAAAGTCTTAGAGCTGCAAAGCAATAAAAAGCATTTTTAATATCTAAAAGTGTTGGTAAGTTATATACATATAAGATATCAATAGTTTTTTGAGCATACATATCTATGCGGCTTAGTGTTGATTTAAATGAAAAAAAAAAAACTATGAAGGATTTCTAAATCAACTACGTTTAATGAGATGATTTGTAAGCATTGAGATTTCAGTGCGACACGAACTTTTCAATACAAATTACAATTAAAATTAAATTTCATCTACTAGCTCATTCTTCAAAATTTTAAGACTGAATTTCGACACTCCAGACAAAAATACTATTTTTTCAGGTTTTTACTCTTTCAGATTACTTTTAAACTTACACGAAATTGTTTGTTTTTTTTTTACAATAACGTCTTTTAAAATAAATACTTTAAGATCAATAAAAAAATAAATATCTCTTTGAGCGTAATTGCATTTTGCATAGCATTATTTTTTATCTCATTACAAGTATGATTATTTTATTTGATATCTCAAAATTAAATTCTTCGCAGTTTTTTTGAGTTGAATTCTAAAGTAAATTAATAAAAACCAATTTCGGCTTAGTGAAAAAGTACAAAGAATCTTTTGTAAGCGTTTATTAAGCTGTCAACTCGGAACACCACAAATGTCAACTATTAAGTTACTTAAAATGAATTAATAAGAATTAAAATTAGAATCTACAGTCAATTTTTAAATTGTTAGAGCAGTTTATCAAAGTATTAAAATAAAATTTTATTTATAAAGCAATACGCAAACGCACATCTCGGAATCTTATCAAGCAATAATAGAACTAGGTACGTGATTTACGGAAAGGGAATGCGCAAAATCAACAAATTTTTGATTAATTTTTTAAATGAATTTTTCGCCCTATGTAGTAAATAGTATTAATAAGTAGATGTGACGAAAACTTAATTGGAATCAAATTTAAATGTTTATAACTTAAGTAGTACCAAAACAATTTCATAATTGTGGTTATAATTATTCAAAAAAAATAAGTAAACAATTATTTTTCAATTTCAGATAATAAAGCTTTGTCAGCTGCTTATTAAAGACATGCTCGGCGAATGCAAATCTTGTCTTATTCCAATTTTGCTAACTTATATAAATAGCAACGACAGATTCTTTGCTGCTCAATTTGTTTTGTCTAGAATGACAACAAAGTAAATCAAGCGCTCAACTTATCAGCATTAACCTCATTTCCAATAGAGATCCCAACAAACATGCATTTGTAAATTACAAAATACTTCATAAACTTTAATAATCTCTTATATTACTATATAAGAATAGAAAAATATGTAGGAACAATTTAAAATTGCTCTTCAAGGAAACATAAATTGGGAATTTCCAAATGCAGATTAGTTAAATTCTGCTCAAGTTTCCTTTCAAATCACTTAAAACAAAAACTGCAGTTCGTAGGCCTGCCGTTCTTAAAAATTAATCCCGTTTTTGTTTAAAATTGTTAGAACTATAATTTTTGGCTTCTCCTTAATTGACTTATTGTGTTTCGATTTAAAGCTCAAATGCTGATGAGCATTTATCTTATAAAAACTATAGGAACTGCCTGTTCAATACACTGCACAAATCAGTAATACCCTTGACCATATGGGCGTGCAGGGTATAATAAAATTGTACAATAATCACTCGAAAAGTCCATAACAAAAAGTTAGTCGCTCAATGATAGGGGGGACTTAACTGACTTTCTCAGTTTGCCCGCCAGTCTGCCGCTGGAACAACATTCACGGAAATAGGCTGCACGTAGTAGATATGAACTTGGAGTGGCAGCCAACCACTGCACATACACACACACACACACATACTTGTATGTAAAACTGCCACAAAAAGTAGCATGTAGTAAATGTGGTAGGCAGCATAAAGCAAAAAAAACAAACAGCAACAGGGACGCGCCGCAAAGGCAATGTACAGCCACAGTCGCGGCGAAAGAGCACAACAACAACAACCAGTGCGAAGCGTTCATAAGGGCGGGCCCCGAAACGGGATACAACAGGAATAACGAGAACAAAATACGACAACAACAAGAACTACGGCAAACGGCTTAAAAAAATCGTAGCAGGCGCAGCAGAGCATTCAAGGTAAATAAAAAAAGGAGCGCCCGTTTTTTTTTCGCAGCACTTTTTATGTGGCCTACGCTGTTGTCCTTGTTGTTTTTGTTGTTGTTGCCATACTTGTTATTGCTGTTTTAATGCCTTTTTCATATGAATCCCCGTCAGAAGGCAGTAGACTAGCGTACAGACAGGTAGCAAAGGCAGACGAAGTGCAATCAACTTGGTAGCCTAGGTAGGCTAAGTACAAAAACAAAATATAGGGCTGCATGCCAAATGCAAAGCCAGGTGGTTCCAAGCTGAACATGCGAATTTACTTATCAATGCGAACCGGAACTTGTACTGAGTCCGCGACTGTTTTATAAAGTTTTTAAAAAGCATCAGGACGAAAATTTTTCGCAATGAAATTAATTTGTTTTAAATTCAATTATTTATATTACACAATTTTGTTATTAAGTGGGCTGTACAAAATGCTATAGAGATTAGCTTGCAGCTTTAGAAGAAAGATATTTTAACTGTCGTGTGTCCTTTGTATTTAAAAAGTTATAAATGAAAAAAAAAATTTAATAAAAAAGTAAGCTAAACAAAAACTATTTACTAATGGCCAAAAAAATTAAATTGATGTATTGTTTATGTTTTTCAGCATTAAATATAAGTAGCCTGACTAATTTTTATTATTAATTATGCAAACATCTGCCTTTTTGTGGAAATAATTCAAAATAATTTTAAGCACTTTCTTCTGTGATCTTTGCAACTTGCTCCAACTTCTAAACCATTCTAGCAAACGTATCGTTTTCAATTGACAAATTTGACTTTCTGTTAATTAAAAGTTTATAAGGCACGTATATTTTTATTGAGTTGGACGTTACTCTTGGTAATATGGAAATTAAACAACATTTGGCTAACGTAATGAGTATCCAGATATATGATATTCATTGTAGAAGGTAACAAGGCTTACGTTACGGGTAAAATTAATTGCACTTGTCGCATTAATTTAAATTTATTTTTCCACCTATGAAAATATCTGAGGCATTCTGTAGCTTCAGTAACGATTCTTTCGAAAATGTTATACATTATATATTTCTATTAATAATTTCAAACACCTTGCTCTTTAGATTTCAAAATTTTGCATAAAGAAAGCATTGCATAAAAGAATTCGGCGTAATATTTCACTAGAACAGTTTTATAAAAGTGCATATGTGAAAACTTCAATACTTAATACTTTAATAGAAATTTAATAAAGAAATATATTTTATATATAAAGACAGAGTACAGCAAAATATAGCAAATATGAATAACAATATTAGTTGTTTGTTTTTTCGTTATTATTTGTCTTGATTGTAAGAACTATCTTTCAGATTTTCTTAATTTTTACTATTTTTACTGTAAAGCAGAGTTTTTGTTATTCATTTCAAATTATTTTTCTTAAAATGTCTTCAATGTAAGAACTCCTATTTTTTAGCTTTTTTAGATTATTATCATGTTATTTATTTCTTGTATATATTTTTTATATTGCTTCTATTTTAGTTCCAATTACTTTAGTTAGTATGGCTATGGTTTTGTTTTACCATAATAATATTAATAATTTAATAATAATTCATAAGACCGACTAAACGGACAAGCAAGGCAGGCATGATATTGCGAGATAAGTACCATTGCTGTTTTCTTAAATCCTAACTCATTTTAGCGTAACTTTATCGTAATATAGCAAGAATATTAATATGTCTCTGAATCAGTTTGAAATCTTTATATTAACCTGCTTGGCGCTGTTATTTTGCCTATGTCTGAAAGTAATTACAAAAAGAGCAGCAATACTAATAAATATTTCGAATTGGACTTTTTTCAAAACTTCAGATTTTTCGGCTCAATGCTGTTGGCAAATAATTAAGGTTCATTTTGGATTTACGTCTAGACTTGTAACCTCTTATTTTAACTAAAAATATCAAATGTCATCAATTATGCAAGTATATGTTTTGTCGTAAATTTGTTATGAGCTGTTCTTGGTTCTGTCAATCAGATTTTTTTTTGGGAATTTCATATTTAAGATTAAATGACTTAACTGCTTAAATATGTTGCTAAACTTACTTAAAATATTAAATTCTTTCCTGAAATTGTTTTAGAGATTTATAGAATTATTGTTTGTTGCTGAGAATTTTATATTTAAGATAGAGTGACTTAAATGTGAGCTCAATGCTTGTATTTTATACATTTTTTTTTAACTTTTTTAGGTCTGCTTTCTTTTGCGTTTAAAGCTTTAGACAATTATTTTCATATATGCTTTCTTCATACACAGCTTATATTTTTTGTTTAATTTTATTAAGTAAAATCTTAAATTTTTTAAAAATATAAATTACAATGCTTGTCTGCGAACCCAACACGAAGTTGCACGCAAGCTGTGCAGCCCTGGTGCAACTAGTATTAAACAATATGACTTACCTTATTTGGTTTTGATTGTTGTTAGTCCTATTCCTTGCAGTTTAATCCAAATTGAATTGTTGTTGCAGTAGGTTGCTGCCGCAGTTGTTGTAGAGTTAAACACAATTAGTTGTTGTTACTTTTACACTTTCACTTGTTGTATTTGTTGCTATTGTTGCTGTTGCTTTAGAAATCAGCTACATAAAATATAGGCAACAATATATAATATATATATATATTTATGTATTTATTTATATCTATTATGTTTGCCTCACACACACCGCATAGCAGTTGAAATTAGTGTGCAATATACACTATTTATTAATGTTATTTGTTATTGTTTAATTATAGTTGAGTGTGCTTATTTGTATATACATTTTTAATGTACAATTGCTTTGCTTTGCTTGTTTTATTGTGCATATAACTTTTGTATGGTTTCTATGCAGCCCACAAACGTAATATAAACTAAACTATTTTTGTTATTGTTGTGTTGTTGTTTTTTCTTATTTGTTATTGTTGCACAAGCACAAACACACGCGCAGAAACATACATATGTATTAGTGCACGCTTAACACATATGCACGCTAGGCTTACACAGTCAGCAAAGCGGCTTGCAAAAAATCTCGTTTGGTTTGTTGTGTGCGTGTGTGAGCGCGCCTTATTGTATTCGTATGCGTGCCTCTACACAAAAAAAATCAGAATTTGGCAACACTTGTTTTAATATGTATTTAGCAATTTTTACGTATTGCTTATAATATACGTATATATGCTTATATATATTTTTTTTTAAACAATGCGGTATTAACATTAAATATTTATTTTAATTGACGCGCGCTTTTCGCTTTGCTTTAGCCAAGACGCGTCGAGCGACACAACAAACAAACACACGCACAGACATACGATTTTGCTTGTAAGTCTTGCTTATTTTTAACAACAATTGCTATAAATATTTTAATTTTCGTGTGTTTGTTGTTAAAAAATTTGAGCTAGGCACTTTCTATCTTTTTATGCAAAATCTCACACTACGAGCGTTTTTAAAAATTTATTAGACGACGCGACGACGACAACACAACCGCAGCGTACGAAATATTTTTTGTTTTGCTCTGAAAAGGGAGTGACCACCTTTTTAGTACCAAACGATGTGTTGGCAGTTGGCATTTTTAGTGCTAACTGTGGAAAATACCAAATAATACTGAATGTTATGGCGAGTTTATTAGTGTCATAGCAGGCAACTTTTGTTTAACAGTTTGTTGAGTTTTTGCTTTGATTTAAGCGCTTTTAAAATTTTTGCTTGCTTTTTAATGCAACAAATGACAAAAAATGACAAAGTTGGGTTTTAACAATTTAAATTGCTTTATTTAATGTTCATGTTAGAGAATATAGAATTAAAAAGAGTGTAGTAATGTAATTAGGCGTATTAGTGCAGTGAACGTTGCGCTAATATTTAAGCTATTTTGTTGATTAGTATAGCCTGTTTTTTTATCAATTTGTTGTATAACGCATAACTCTTGAAAATTATATTAAAATCAATCTAATTTTGTAAAAAACTGTTGTATTTTATTTCTTTATTTTATAGCCAAACTATTCAATATGAAGTACTAATTAAGAATTTACTTAAAATTTTTAAATATCGTTTGATTTATTATATAACTTCAAAAAGATGTATTGATTAATAATGCTAACAAATTTTCACTGCTTTTTTTGTTTGTTCGTAAAAACAACAAACTAATTTTAATTAATCATATAAATCAAAACATATTTTAAAACTATATATCAGTTTTAATTAAGAAAACCTACTTTACCATACTTGAAGTAAGATTTTTTCTTGTATGCTTCTTTTTGGGACGCCTAGTTGGAATTTCCTCTTTTTCTATAATTTCCACAAATACCTTAACCTCATTGCGTATAATTTGGCGAAAACGTATAAAAGCGTGAAACAAATAAATGCCAGTTGGTAATGGCAGTTTATCCATTTGATAATCTTCCAAAATAGCTCCCGAGACAATAACATCCTCCTAAAATAAATTAAAATGCCAAAGCTGTTAGGCTTCTATTAAGAATCATACTCACATCATAGGGACACGTGTGATTGAGGCTCGTATAGTTATCCATGGTTGAAAATATTATATTAAAATAAGGATAACGTTTACGAAATTTCATAAAGTCACAAAAATCAATCGACAAATTATAGAGAAACGGACGAAAGCCGTTAAATCTTTTATATAAAGTAATAATAGCCTGCAATTTTTTTATTGTTTTATTAAATTATTATAAAAAGCATTTGCAATAAATATACTGACGGATATCTGACGCACAGGTCTTTGAAACACTCTGCAATAGACATTAAGACCCACTCTACCGCGTCCAAACAGCTTGAGATGACATTTTTGAAATTCGCTAAAATTTTTATCAAGCGATTTGCACTCAATATTTGTAAATCTAATATACGTCTGGGATACTTTTATAGTTACATATAAGATCGCAAAGAACCAAATATAACGTAGAGTGCGCGACATATTCAATCTGTTTAAGGGCCTGAAACCTAGTTGAAGTTTTCTATATTTCCAACAATACGCTGGGTTATGATACACTTTTTTTTGAATACTAACGAATTTTTTGCTTATTTTGTAACAGTATTACATTTTTAAATTTTTGTTCTTTTCATACATTTATTTTGATTGGGAGTATAACAATAAAGAACTGCTAGTTATTACCAAAATGGTTTTGACAAAAATCGCAAAACTGAATTATGATTTGATTTCTTTCATTGATTAAAAGAAACAATAAAATGCTTTAAAAAAATTTTATTATTATTATTTGTTATTTATTAATATGTAAGGGTACAACTAAGTCCAGTTTACCTTAAGATTAGACAAGTTAAACATTCTAAAAATTATGAAATAATAAATGATAACGAGGAAAAAATATAACAAAACTAATCCGTATTCCTAGAATGATGGGTGAATTTTTTATAGATGTGCACCGTCTCACATCTGGGGCTAGCCAGGAACTTAGATTTACAATGTATAAGATGAAAACAGAAAGTAGCATATAATTTTAAATTTATAAATTTAATAAATTCTTTCGCATTTAGAAAATTACTTTTTTTTGTTACCCTCTATATAGAAGATAAAGTCGATGTTGTATACGAAAGAGCATTCAAACTATGAGGTTCCGATTGATTTGAAACAAAAGTTCATTAGTACTTTATTTCTATTGTATTTATAATTTAGAGCCAGCAACAGACTAATTGTTTTTCAATTACTTCAGAACATAATCATGTATATTATTGTTTAGACATAAAAATGATAACTAGAGAATGTGTATATTGGTAGAATTTAATAATTGCTAGTATTACAGCGTAAATGAGCGATGTATGCAATTTTTTGCCCATTAACTCAATTTGATTTAGTCAATCGATATTAATAACTTTAAAAAGAGCTCAGGTTTTGGTCATAAACAAATGAAATATATGAACAAAATCTAGTTTTTACTGATTTGCACTTTGAAAGTTATATGATATAGGCAACCGATCTTGATCAAGTTCGAAGCATTGGCTTAGTATACTAAAATAATTTTTGATTTTTCAACGAATTATTATCACTAAAGCTCAAATTTTTTGGCAGATTTTGATTAATTTTGACACAGCACATGGAAAGACAAACAAACGATCAAAATGCAGCGATTTATGACTCAAAAAAAAAGAAAGAAATGTTATGAATAACCCTATTCTTTGTTTGATTTTCAGCCACCGATGTTGACCAAATTTGAGTAAGACTAAAACCTAAAAAAGAAAATAAAAGGAATAGATTGTTTTTACCGCTTTGACCTATGAGAGCTTTATGATAGAGTCAACAGATTATGATTAAATTCGTAAATTCGACTTCTGTAAACCTGTTAAAACAATGAAATACAACAAATTTATCGTAAAAATCGAATTATTTATATGTCCTATGAGACCTATAAACCAATTTTATATAGTGCCTGGGAAAATCAAAAAACTATTGAGTGCTAAATTGAGCAATATATAATATAACTATAATAATAATATAATATGGTATTAAGCAACCGAAATTTTCATCTAAAATTTATTAAATTCTTGGTGTTCATATGGTGGCTTTGTACATACGAATTTCCAAATAAAACAAAATTAAAATAATTTTGCAGTTGCTCAGATAAGAGCTTTTTTAGAATATTTAATTCATCTTTTACCAGAAACTAGTTTATTCACAGTTATACTACTGTAGGCAAAAAAATAAAGGGAATTGGTTTATATTTTTTTTGTTATACTTCTAAATCTATTTCACGTTTTTCCAGTTTTGGAAACAGTCATAAAATTACTTTTCCGTGATCGCCTGCAGTTCTTTCTTCGATTTCATCCAAAACGATGATCACGAAGTGATTTTTTGAGTTTAGCGAAAAGCCAGAAGTCACACGAAGTCAAATCGGGCGAAAAAGGGCGATATGAGTCAAATTTTTGGCAAAATGATCACGAAGTACGACTGCGATGTGTAGTTCGCATAGTTCTTCAAACTGGACGAAATTTTCAAGAATAATAATAAGTATATTTTCAAAGAATACTTTTGTAATATTTTTTTGTGTGTATATTTTTACGTGACAATTAAAACATGTCAATAATAGTAATAATAATAATATTCCTACGATGATTCGGAGAACAACCTATGTCAACTAAAGCAGTTTATGTGGTAAGAGTTTCAATTAAAACATGATATTTTTTATAAAAAAAAATACGAAAAAACAACGCTGAAAGATTAAAAATAGTAAAAATCTGAAAGCTGCCTCAGATGAACTAACTTGGCTTAAATCTCTAAAGAACTAATGAGTCTTAAGACTGAACTCTAATTTCAGCTCTATCTGAATTATACAATACTCGTTGTCAGCGTAATATTTTCAAACTGTCAAACCAGCCGAAGTCTTAATTGCTAGAATCAGACACAACTAGCAATATATTGAAGGTGATGCATTACCGCCAAGCTAAGTAGTCCTTGGATAACAAGCGAATCTGCATTCCGTACTCAAAGTCGCTGGAAGCTTCCGTGGCTGGAACTGTTGGTAGCGCAGGTGTCGTATTTCTTTGCTCATTATAATGATTCAATTTCTAACTCGTTAACAATTCGACGAATGATTGTGCTTCGGACAATGGATGCTTGCACTTACTGGTAGGCATCAAGGTTATCCCGAGCTTAATGTAGAATTAATTGGCGTTGCGTAGCACTGAATGTTGCTCTATTTAAATTGTCTAAAATCGGCATGTTTAGTCATTTAATTGTTTAAAATTTATGCACTCTCCGTCAGCCAGCTTATTCATACAACTTTGTCATGCCTTTTCTTCAAAAAAAATGTAACCATGTCACACAAAATATTGCATGTGCCTTTTATTTATTTTTTACTTAAATGCAATTAAAATCACTTCCGTTAAATATTACCAAAAATATATTTTTTTTTACAATTTTTACAACAAGGGCGCACACTCAAACGTAGGCGTGAACGACCTCCATTGTTGTCCCACTTTTGACGGAAATTTAAAACAATAAAACCCAAGGAAAATGTAAACACAACAATCTATCCCTCGGCCAATTGTGCAAAAATATAAATATCAGATTTCTTTGAAATGGGCAGGTTCGTTTGCACAAAATACACCGTGAACAACGTCGTGCCGGGGGCGTCATGACCAGCAGCAGCCATGGCACAACGTCAAAGTGATTGAAATGTTCAACAAACAACATTGGCGGCCATCAATTATAAAGAGGCAGTCGCCGTATCCAACGAAACAATGCGAAGTGTGCCAATGGACTTGCCAAAATCCAAACATTGACAGTCTAGAGAGCAGTAGCCCTTGGCCAACCCCCGGTAAGTGCAAATTTACAACAACCCCCAATAAAGTGGCGAACGGGGAGTGCCTCCCACTTTTTTGCCGACTAAACTGCTGACTGTGTCAGTAAAGAGATTTGCATCACTGACTAGCCACAAAATATTTAGAAATTATCTGGCTAACGATTACCCAGAGTTTTTGGCTGTTGTTGTACTTGGTAAAACACAATGTTGTAGTATGACACAATTTTGATACACTATTGTTATAGAAGGTAACACAGTTTACTGCATTATGTGGCATTCAATGATGCACGTTCATGAAGATTCACATTCATATGCACTTGAAAACAGTTTAATAAACTTCTAGGGATATTAGATTTAGATTTAGATTGAGATTTAGATTTAGATTTAGATTTAGATTTAGATTTAGATTTAGATTTAGATTTAGATTTAGATTTAGATTTAGATTTAGATTTAGATTTAGATTTAGATTTAGATTTAGATTTAGATTTAGATTTAGATTTAGATTTAGATTTAGATTTAGATTTAGATTTAGATTTAGATTTAGATTTAGATTTAGATTTAGATTTAGATTTAGATTTAGATTTAGATTTAGATTTAGATTTAGATTTAGATTTAGATTTAGATTTAGATTTAGATTTAGATTTAGATTTAGATTTAGATTTAGATTTAGATTTAGATTTAGATTTAGATTTAGATTTAGATTTAGATTTAGATTTAGATTTAGATTTAGATTTAGATTTAGATTTAGATTTAGATTTAGATTTAGATTTAGATTTAGATTTAGATTTAGATTTAGATTTAGATTTAGATTTAGATTTAGATTTAGATTTAGATTTAGATTTAGATTTAGATTTAGATTTAGATTTAGATTTAGATTTAGATTTAGATTTAGATTTAGATTTAGATTTAGATTTAGATTTAGATTTAGATTTAGATTTAGATTTAGATTTAGATTTAGATTTAGATTTAGATTTAGATTTAGATTTAGATTTAGATTTAGATTTAGATTTAGATTTAGATTTAGATTTAGATTTAGATTTAGATTTAGATTTAGATTTAGATTTAGATTCCTTATAATCCATATATCTTTCAATCCAGCCTCGCGGCACCGATTTGGTTTGCAAACTCGGACTTTCTGCGACCTAACCCATATAACCTTGTAATAGAGGGTCTTACGATTTGCGCGTTTGCTAGTCAGCTGAAAATGTATTTTCAAAAAAAAAAATCCTCCTTAGAGCATTCAAGTATCACCGCTGCAATTAAAGTTACTACCAATTTTCTCTCTCGGTTTAATTTTTTTTGTTTGCTTCAAGCCGAAAAGTTCAATAAACAACTCGAGACGCTAGAGCGGAAGAAATACATTTTTGCAATGCCATTTGGTGATAAAAATAAAGCAATGTAACGAATATAGCACCCCCAGCACATCAAGAACTGCTGGCAACTGCCAAATGAGCCAATGAGTCATCCGTTTTTCAGCGCTTCCTGCTTGTCTTGGCCCGCCAGACTCATAACATGGCCGGTTCCTTGCTTGGCTGACTTTCTTGTGGGGCGAATTAAGTGACGTATGCACGGACAGTCGTACTGACAGGATTCGGACTCTGTTGCTTTGCCTACTTTTTTGCGTGCTTTTTGTCGAAACGGAAGTTGTAAAATGTTAAAGTAAATTCTATTTTCGTTGAAATTTTTGCTGCCAGCCATGGGGAGGGTGTAAAGGAAGCTATGATTAAGGCATGAGCAAATGTTAATTCAATTAGTTTTTTTTAAGGGTATAGTCTTTTAAGTTCTTAAATTGTAAATAGTTATTAGGCTTAAGTTTGATAGGGTTTAAAAATGGTGTTGCAGCATTTTAGCGGTTGGCTGAGCGTTGCGAAAGGGTGGGCTGTTTAGTTGAAGAATTTTGAAATTAGTTTATAAATTTAAAAAAATTTTTTTATGCCCAAAAATCTATAACTGCAATAAGTTTAGATTAAGATAATTGGCGTAGAGAGCTCGGAATTGCAATGAGCCTTGTTTTCGATAGCGCCCAAAATTGCTTAAATTCTAAAATGATGTTATATTAATAATATAGCTGAATTTGTTTTGGTTTTAAGCATAAGTGGTCTTAGTTTGAGTTTCATTTTAGATATTTGTCAAATTTTTATATTTTGGTGCTGTAGCAGTCGCAGTTTGTACTTACAACTTAATTTAATGAACATTTTCCTAGAGGTAAGTATCTTAGAATGACTTTTTTGTATAAGTTGTGAGTTAAGTTTACTGCAAGCCAACCTTATTTATAATCTGTTTTATATATTATTTGTTTGTTATGTAAGCTAAGGTAAAGAGGTTGGAAGTAGTTTGAAATTGGTTTTGTTCTCATTTCTCCTATTCCATATGTGTTGATTCCATATGATATTGGTGTGTATCGTGATCCACAAATGATCTTCTTCATATTTGGATTGGATATCGGTTGTCTCGAAATTTCTCTTCGTTTTTTCATTTTTCCATGGGTTGTGGGTCGTATCGTACAGACCCAACATAATTGACAAATTTGAAATGTAAAGTGGTAATAGCAATACCAAAAATGAAGCGGAAAGAAAATTGTAGGGATTGGCTTTTGAAAAATGGAAAAAAAGTTTTTCTAAGAATCAAAAGCATGGATTTTAGAAAAGTAACCATAAATAATTCAAAATTGACATTTACAAAAAAAAAATAAACTTAATTCTAATATTGAAATGGTTCACCCGTTATAGATTTGCAAAAATGCTTATTTAAATGACTTGTTTTATAATTTAATAATCTTATATTTTGGAAAAACAAAAGTAGTCGAAACGACGAAAGTTGAAGTTTGTGCTATATTTCGCTTTTTTTTAATTTATGTGTCGTGTTCATCCACCCATTTCTCAGCTTGTTTTAACCTAATAAATTGTTATCTTCTATGTAACCATACCAAAATCTTAGGAACCCCATCTAGCTACTGATATCTTACACCACTTGAGACTTTATTTTGCGCACTACACTCGCTTAAATTCCTTGGGTCAGTTACAATTTGTAGCACTCTCTCTAGGCAAGTACTTGCTGGTATTTCAAGTATGCGTCTCCCAATGCTTATCTCTCTCGAAAAACGTCACTCCGGGTACTTATTGTATAGTTTCCAGTTAAACAAATACTGGATACAATCAGGCATATGTTGGCTGTGCTGACCAAACTACTACTCAGTTTGGTCGTCATATCAAGCACATCTTTGCTGGCATTTACTTCGTTGTTGTTGGTAATTGTATCTGTATCTGTTGCCTGTATCTGTGTGTTGTTTGGGTCTGTGAATGTGCGTGTAGATGGCATAAATTGAATAATGTGTTTTTAAGTGACGCTTAGACGCATTCTTCAGTAAATTGTGCAATTGTTGTGCTGGCTAGCTCTGTAGATATCGCTACAAATCTATGCGGGATCAACAATGCGCTGCTTGCACTTAGTGCCTGAATGCAGCCCAAATTAGAAAACATCTTGAAGCTATTCGGAAGCGCACAAAAAAAAATAAGAAAAAATAAACTGAGATACACACAGACAAGATCTTGAGGCGTAGATTAGACTCGGCGTCGTCATAAGGTCCACTCAATCATATGAGTTCAACAGTCTGTAAATTGGACAAGAGTAAGTTGTTACTTTTGTGAGTCCATTGCCTGGGTCTCCAGCATGCATATTTGTAGGCACTCCTTCATAAGTGGGTGTAAATTTATGCTCACAGCTGTAAGTGAACTTGTTACAATTGATCAAGCCAAGTGGATTTTGTTATTCCGTAGATCTGCTGTAATTTCATTCATAACTGTTTGTACTTTTCGAGAATTTTCTATTTATGTTGATGAAGAATTTCGTCATTTTTATTTTAAGAGATCATTTAAACTAAGTCATGATTATATTTGGTATATTTATAAGAAAATTATATACTCATGCTACTCCGAAATTTGAAAGACTATAAAACACAGCCATCATTTGGCTCCGCGTAGATACCTTATAATATATTATCAAAACTTTGCTTTATAGTTATTACTAATCCTGAAGCAATTTGCCATAGATTTGGTAGCTTTTGGTTTGGAAGTCTTTAAAATTCAAATTGTGAATAATATGATTATTAAATAGTCAATTAAATTTGGGATATTGCTGAAAATTTCTGTACTTCTAAAAAAAGGTTTGCAATTTACAAAGTATTGCGAAGTAGAAATTCCTTCTAAAGAACAAATATTTGAGGCATTTTAACAGATTAATGGTTCATAGGATACCATTCTAACTATCGGATTTGGCTTAGGTAAGAACGGCGGACCCTAGGAAGTGGGGAAAGAGATCGGAGTAAGCAGGTTAAACGTACTAAAATTTGTACCCGTCTACTACACAACACATGATTCCTAAAAGCACGAGCAAATAAGCGTTGTTTATTGATCACGAGAGGCCTCTGGTACTATGGTAACACCTATTGAGAAGCGTGTCTCTTTGCTTAACTTCCTGGCTGATTTTTTTTAAATTTTATGTAAATCAATTCGAAATATCATCTTTAGATAGATGTAATATTATTCTTATCGCATTATAGACTAATTGCTGGTAACTATTCTGTTCTAAAAATATCATAGAAGCCACTAAAATGATTTTATTAAACTCAAAAAAAAATTTTCTTAAGCCATCACCCTACTAACACGTATTTTTTCGAAACCACAATTCTCGCTGTAACTCATTTGTTTATAATTTTTATAAACATTATTTTCCAGCTTATTACATATGGACTAAACTTGCAGTCGCACAGGTATTATCTTTTAGTTAATAACAACCATGACTTTGAAAGTCAGCGATTTTCATTCTAAAATCAATTGCTGTAGTTTTGTAGAAGCTAAAAAGTAGGATTATTTTCACATATTTCAGAACATGATATCTCTCATCTTAGTCTTAATTCCATGTCCAAATATTTTCCAACATAATATACCTTCATTTCATATCATAAAACTAAGTATTTATTATAATCCTCAAAAATGTTAAATTTCAATTCAAAACTATCCAAATATTGTTGTCCAAAATTCGATTCGGTTTGCTTAACTTGATGCAATGATTTATTTCATCATATTAAAGCGAAAATTTCGGATTTTATTACAAATTTTACCACATTTATTCGCAAATTTTATACGCTTTTTGAATTTTTGTTTGCCGTTGTCACCCAGCTCACTCTCGAAGCTGTCAACAGATTTACTAAGGGTTGTTGTTGCAAGAACCCTTCAGATTCGTCATACACGCTCGAGGAAAGTGACTGACGCCGGCGGTGGCCATGCCATACCAAAAAAAAAAAGGAGAAGCGAAATAATGGAATAAATATATTCCTACTCGTGGGCCTGAATTCTGATTGTTGTTGATTTTGCTTCAGCATAGGACGAGCAGCACATATTCATATGAAACTCACTTCAAAACGATTTTAGTAAATAAAATTTGGCACATACGGAAACAAGGACTTAACAACATGTAAACAAAACGTGGTTGAAAGCGCAAAAAATATACGTAAAGTATGTAAAGTTTTGGGTTATGGATTTTCAATAATAATAACTGCTCCTTTTTCAAGATATCGATTTGAAGCGACAAGAATGAAAAAAACAAGAAAACAACATAGACACAAAGCAGTAAAGCGATTTGTATAGACGAAGTTTAGACACTCTTAAAGATTTTTTTGTCAATGAAGTGGTTCAAACTACAACTTATTGTTTAAACGCTTTACATCGAGTATATTTTTAATCTATTTTTAGTAATTTTTGTAAGTTTTAATATGGCATATAAATTTTGTGACACCTAAAAATTCGCCATAAAATTGGCACATTGTTGACTAGTATATCTCGAAAGACTGATAGGTTTATGTTCTTTAAAACTTGGATTCGAAAGAAATAAGCATAATTATAGCAAAAAACATCAACAATGGAAAATTATAAGCTTTATTAATATCTCACCAAAAATAAAAGTTTATTTTCTTATGCTAAGCTTAAATTATGTTAGATCTGGTTTTTCATACAGTAGAATATGAGTTGCAACTATAAAATAAACTAAGCTTGTTAGGTTCTTCGCATATATAAAAGTTGTACATAAATTTAAAATAAAAATTCTTTACCATCTGTAAAAGATATTTCTATAAGATGCGTTAAGTGTAAGCGGTTAAAAATAAAATTTAAAAAATAACTTCTCTGAAATCTGTGGTCCAAGAATATCTGGAGCTTAAAAGGCGGAATTCAAAAAGCTAAAATAGCTTGCTTAAAAGTTATGTATATTTACTAGTTATGGTTAATACTTAGTTACTAAAATGTTCACGATATCGTAAGAAATTAAGTACGTATCCAAGCTGTAAGAGCGCTTGGCTTTAGGTGTAATTTTTGCACTTCCGTATATTTATTTTTTCTATAAATAATGTCAGAAAAATCTATTAGCCAGAAATATCGAAGATATATGCTTACAATTTGATAGTAGAAATATTCTCCTAGAGTATTATTTGTTCGAGATAATGTTTTTGTTTAAAAGCTGGGAAAATGTTCTAATTGGCTAACTCGAGAGGATATTTTTTTTTTCAAAAATTAATTAATTAAAAAACGACTATCTTTCAGTCGGAAATTTGTCCTAAACAACTAAATGTTTCCTCAAAGTGTGATACATTCAGCAAGGGTATACCCTAAACAGCCTACAACTCCACATTATCGACACATACAAGACTCACCCAGGGTATTAAAGTTGTTTTTGAGGGCGTCGTTTTCTTTTTGTTTCGGGTATTACCATCACGTAGTTATGGAATGTATGCTAATGTCTAAAATTGTTTCAATGTTTGCATGTGTATAGGCTTTTTAAGCACGAAATTCCAGCTTGTGCAATTTGTTGGGTCTTGTCTCCAACAGATTATGTTTATGCACAAATTGCTGGAAGTTGTCGGAAGTGTAAGTTGTTAGGGAAATAGGGATGCCGCAATTGATTAGATTAACTTGATTTGCTTTTGATGCGACTGAGATTACGGGCTAGTGAAGTGAACGCTGTTGAGAGGAAACGTTCACGGTAAACCTATTAACTTCTAAACTTGTATATGGGGTGACAATTATATAGCACTTTGGTGACTGCAAATCCGTTTTAATTGCAGCTGCTGGTTAGCTAGTCAGTCTCGCACTTGGCGCTGGTCAGCATGCCTCTTGGCCGTGGCTCAGAGCTCATAAATCAAGCTTAACTGTCAGTGCGCAGACTCTCCCTATGGATGGCACCTAAATGCATATAATAAATAAAATGAAAAAGCATAAAACAATTTTCCACGCTCAAACACACGACCCCAACAAACTTTTATACGCGTCCGAGTACCTAAGCAAACATGATGAAAACTCTGAATTTTCTCATTTTCTGTTTTTCTTTTTTTTATGCTTTTGGTCAATCAAGCGCCGTATTCAGTAGAGTACATGGAACCAAAATTTAATCAAATCAATGACAGGCAGAGCCCCTACAGAAATATCACACGCACATACTGCAGTCAACAACTGGACAACTGTCATCATGAAATGGTAGCAACTTTGAGGCTCTCCTCGGTCCAACGAAAATGACAGCAAATCAACAGCAAATTGAGTTTCCAGTTTTGTTCGGGCCCCCAGACAGCACAAAGGAAATTAATTTTTTATTGTATTTTTATAACTTTCAATTGATCTGAGGGTGTGGAAAAGTGTCTGTATTTATTTCTACTTTCGAAATCGTTTTGCTCGGCAACTATTTTGATATGGACTGCATTGTGGCAATAGTTGAAAATACTGATTCCCATAAATACATTGCTTCAAAGTAAGCATTTCATGGTCATGTGAAATCTATAAGTTATCGTTGGGATTATTGTTGATACGATTTTTTAATTTATTTCTGGTTGAAACTATTGTCAGTGCTAGTGCTTTTGGGCAATTAATTGAGTTTTTATTAGATTTAATTGATTTCTAAGCGGTTTACTCTTTCTGAGCTTTATCTGCGAATTCGATACTAAAGCATGATATTTTTTAGCAGGCAGAGCTTCAAAATGCATTGTTGTTTGAACCAAAAAACTTAGCAAATCATATCTTGGTGCGAGAATTAAATCTTTAAGACTTATATGCAGTATTATGTGTTTTTTTGTAAAATCTTACAGCTCTTCGTATAATTTGTAGATAAAATAATCATCTTTTTAGAAGTAGTTATGTGACATGAAAAAATATTTGATAAAAGAAAATGTGGCAGTTGTAGATGAAATCAAATTTGTTGATCCGGTGGCGGTTTGTCCATTCAAATATTGCGCATTCAACTAGTATAGATATGTTTGATCTCTCTAATGGGGATTCTAAGGTTAAAATACTAAATCTTCCAAACATCGTTTATTGCTCCTATAAATATATTCTCATTAGAAAGTCAAGCTATAGATTTGTGCATATTAATCAGTTCTAATTGACTACATGATTTGAACATTGTGCGTATGGCAACTGAAAAATTGGATAAGATGGGGATTGTTATTGTTAGTTTGAATTGTATTCAAATGATATTAATAATTACCATCATAATAATAATAATACATAAAACTGATTTTTGAAATAATTGTATTAATTCGACTTTAGTAAAACCCGATAAAAGAAACACCTTTTAAATATTTAACGACCTAATAGTACGGCAAAAATACGCCATAAAGGAGTCTAAAATGAAAATATGGTGATAGATTTTTGATTATTTTCTGTCTAATCATTTATCAAGAATTCTTGAACTCAAAAAAACTTTTAGGCAAAGTATATTTAATTTTGAATTAAGAAATAAAGTCAGATGTGCCCCAAAACACCCACCTTGGTTGCTTAATTCTAGTTGTTGAAGGTTTCAGCAAACTTTTGCCATTTTTTGCCTACATGTCTTTGAATGCATTGTTTCTAAAAAAAATGTTCTAATATAATTCCAAGTTCGACACTTATTGCTTTTTTTTTAACTGTGTAATTTCTTGTTGGGAGAAGTTACAATATCTTACAACAAATTATTTTAATAATTGTTGCTGGGTTGAACCCAGCTCGATGCTTAAGCCTTGGACAGATGGTTTGAATTTGAAGGCAGTGTGTTGTAAGACTTTGCAGTAACTTTGACACTTTCATCCTTAAGATTTAACATATTCAGTTCTCGCTAAATGTTTTAGTGCCGCATGCTGCAGGTGTCCCGGTTATAGTTCTTAAGAACTTTGCTGAAATCAAATTGAGGGTAATCTAATCTGTTTATCTATTTTTTAACGGAGCTGTAAACATTAAGTTACTGACATTACCGAGGTCTATTTTCTCCAGGTCGTCATGTCACAGTCATGCCGCCAAGAAAAATTTATCTACGTTGAGCCTACAATAAAACAGCTTCCTTTCGCTTCAAGCGCTTTAGAACTACACATTCCACATTAAAGTTCTTGAGCTTTCCAGCAAGTTCAAACTAACGCTCGATTTCCACCCCAATGCAATAGGCACTCCACATCACTCTAACTATTTCGTACTCTTAAGTGCTCTTATAAGCTTTTATCAACTGTTTCCCAACCAATTCAAATCATAATTAATTGCCATGAAGCGCATCCCACCATCCCAAAAAAAGGGACACTGGTATAAATGTGTTTGGCCAGCAATTTGTCGCCTAATTGAATTTGATAAAAGTTTTTGGTATTAACTAAATATAGTTTCGATAGCTACAAGTCGAACAATTTCTACCCGCACTTTTGGCACCCACATCTTGCCACTTGCTGCGTGCCACAATGTTTGCCATTGATTGCTTATTTGGTGGCAATAACAACTGAGTATTTAAGTGACAGTCAGCGAAAAACGAGTATTGGAAAATCGACCAAAGGGACCATCCATGGAGTGGGATGACAGCCACTTTGGCAATTGCAATAGATGGCAAACAGAAAAAGATACAAATTCCAGTGCATCCATTATTTGCACTCTAATTAGCCTGCCAGCTGAAATATTTCCGCATGCATTTTCGCAGAGGCAAAACATAAAAATTGCACTCTTGTGGCATGCGGCATGTGGCATGAAGTTGCCCTCGGGCGGCAACATTGGGCGTTAGCTGGGATATGGTCTTGTCTGTTTGCTATGTGGCAACATGAACGGCTGTCCAACAAACGCCTCAGGGCCATAAAATGCAAGTGAGGGCAAGATTCAGAGCAGTTGCAGCATCAGCAATATCATGAGCCGAGCGAATAGAGCCGGATATGCGCATAGAATGCGTTTTAGTTGGCCATTTGTCCGTTTGTCTGTCTGTCGATATAGATACAAAAATGTGATACACTCGAAAGTTGCCACTGCAGCTTGGAATACTCTCTTGACAATATTTTCAAAATTTAAAGTTTTTAGCTAAATTGAGGAGAAGATACTAAAGTTATACTAATATTAAATTACTATAAAAATACGCCTTGAATTAACTTTGACAAACTATCCAAATTTCAAATGATTTAATTATCGATATCGAGCCCAGAAATAAATTAAATAAGAGAAATGTAATGTACAAAGAGCGATGTCCCTATTCTATCCGATAAAAATAGAGTTGAAATATCAACTGAAAAATCTGAAGCCTGTCGTAAGGCTTTTCGTTATCTTAACTTTGTACTTGTCTATTTAATCCCGATAACCCAAAAAATTTTCTAAGGCAATATATAATTTTATAATTACTAATAATTAATCGTTTTTTCTTTTTAAAGAAAGGTGTGCATTATAGCCGATATCTCTAGCGCTAGTGGACGCCAAAGTTCTGCTTACCTTTAGGTTAGACTAATCTTCTCCGGCTCTGGCGTCAGGGTTTTTTAAACTTTTTAGCGCGTTTATCGAGAGAAATTTCTGCATAATAATCATTTCACCTAAAAAACTTAAGGTGAGTGAGAAGATCGTTTACATGACATTTCCCTTTTATTCAAACTGCTGCCCTTGTTTATGCTTGTTGGAGCTTTGGGAATTTGCAGGAAAATCTCATAGTAGTTTATAAAACAATCGAAGTTTACTATGCTGCTACTCGCCAAGTATCCAGCTCATTTTAGTAGAATTCATACCAAAGAGATTTTTAGATGTCGAAAGTTATGATAATCATCTAAAAAAGGACGCCACGTTAAACACCTCAGCAATATAGCAGATTTCGTAGTGTATAATTGGCAAGATAATCCTAGAATGTCACAGAACGGGGTATATTCCAAAATCGAGCTTAAAGGAACAGTCATAGAATTATGGATTTATGAATAAATGAATCAAGACAAAATGTATAATAAATTTTATAATACTCATAATCCTAAAGGACACACAGTGTGTGCAAACTTGCATGCATACTATAGGATGGATGACTATAAAAGGACGGACAACGATGATGAAAATATTTTCTAGGCCAGCTTATGTTCTGCTACTGGCCAGCATTAGTAAACGAAGGAATTTCACACATTCCAAACAATTCTACGGCATACAAATGATTTCTGATTGTAAACATGAATATGAATGGTTACGAATAAATGGCATCCATGAGATACACCCGCCAGCCTCATGCAGCGCGCTCAATTCAAGTGCCTGGAAACTTTTCACTGCCATTTAAATGGCTTTCAAAATAAATCAAAAATGCATTTTATATTTTTTACATCTGCAGGGCTTCAATGGGCATCATCATCATTTGGGATTGAAGCACCAAATCCAACGCGTATAAACAATAATTTTCATTGTTTGCATAAATCTTAATTGATTGCGTGCTGGAACCGTCATATTTGCCTAATTAATTAATGTCTGACAGGGTCTGAGGTCTGGGCATTGTCTATGTGGCGCTAGTGCATCATCAGGCGGTATGGC
The DNA here is from genome assembly GCA_035046065.1 of Chymomyza procnemis. Classification (NCBI taxonomy): domain Eukaryota; kingdom Metazoa; phylum Arthropoda; class Insecta; order Diptera; family Drosophilidae; genus Chymomyza; species Chymomyza procnemis. The sequence goes on along the minus strand of JAWNOJ010000013.1, from coordinate 3,091,674 downwards.
CAAATGTAAACAAGTTCTGGCTGCAATGAGAGTGCGGTGAATGAATGGGGGGGAATTGGGTTTGTGGGCTGGTATGCAATTTTATTTAATGTAAGCCGTAGTGGGACAATTAACAAATAGTGCACAATTGAAATAAAATATAATTTTGAAAGAAAATTAAATAAAACGTGGTCAAAATTTACATTTTATTACTAACGATTTTATGCTATTTAAATTTAATTTTTGCCTCCAATAGCGTCGAAACGTAATATAAAACGGTATTATAATAAATATGTGTATAATGGGTGATTTTTTAGCAACTTAGTTTTTGGCAATACTGTTTTTTGTATTTATTTAAGTTTATGACCAAAACTCGTGCTGCGTAAGATAGTTGCCGTTTCTTACTCGTCGAAAGTTGATATCTGGCTGAACGAATGCGTGCAAAAGCAACAATGCCGCTTTTGGACTGAAGAGTAATCAAAAGCAAAATTTACCAAAACAGTCTGTGTTTGCTGGCAGTTTGCTACGGAGACAAAGCGACGTTTTAGGCTTATGCGTTATTGTGAATAGCAATTGCTACCGATGCTTACAATTTGTTTTGCCCAAAATGAAAGACCTCTACTTTGTGAACAGATGTCGAAAAATACAATAAGGTGGCGAGTTCGGCGAGCAGTTAATTTTATGTTTCAGTGACCACCTCTTAACTATTTAATGGTAGATATCTAAGATTGTATTCGTGAGATGCCGGCAAATATTTTGGAGAGCATTTGCCAAAATCGGAAGTTTATAAAAATACTTTTAAAAATTGCATTTAATCACTCTTTCTATTGTCAAAAGTCAAGATTTCAAAAAAAAAAATTTTTAATATAGATAGCACTTAAAAAATCGCCCTTTATACGCTTCATAGCTGTCACAAAATTCAATTCAACTCGTTTGTTTTATAGGTTTTCATGATCAAATTAGGTACTCTGAACTATTTAGGTATTAATATGTTATTTTTTATGGCTAAAAACATATGTTCTACCTCGCTTTTTCGTAAGATTTTATAACCAATTAATTTGTCAGATGTCCCAACCACGATTCGTGCTTAATTTTGCAATAAATTTACGCTCTGCTACATAATTGTTAATTGCAATTAAATTAGCTATAAGTAGCTCTTCAACGTTATGTTTCTGTACTTCTTAAGAATATAAAAGTCCAACTTAATTAACAGAAATGCACTAAAACTATTTCTTGCACAACTAAAAATAGCTCTTCTTTCTTTCTCATTCGCTTTGACAAATTCGAGTTACCCCAACTTTAAATCTTGAGTTATTTTTATGACTTCAACTTTCCTCCAACAAGTTGAATAGACACTATGCCCATCAAAGGCCGGCTGAATAAAAATGCATAATGAAAATCGGGGAAAAAAGCACAGCGCTTTTAGGAGCAGTGACAGTTCTTGGAAGTAATGCTCATAAAACGAGCGGGTGCATGCAAGCAGTACGAGTACGACGACTATAACGGCGACTCCCATTGTGCCCCAGTTCTGTTGCAGGCAGCATCAAAGACTTGCACTTGTATGTGTGCGTGCTTGCGTTCAGGAAGAACCCCCCAAGGCACTGCCAGTTGCAGTTACATAGATGGGCACCATATGCGCCGCACAATGCGTATTTTTAGTATGTGGAAATTCCCAATGAAATTATGGGGGAAGACGCCAACGAATGCGAAGAATAACACAAGCAATGCTTTGCTCTGCAATTCGATTTCATGGCCTGAAACTTTCGAGATGCATGCCCTACCCCAGCTCTATGAGTAATGCATCACGGATGCGACATTCGCCTGATTCTTTGTGTTTATGTTACGCCCGAGTTGTTACTTCTCTCTGACTCCCTCTCTCTCTCTTTTTTCACTTTAGTGCTCCATTTTGTATTTTTGTTTATGGTGTTCGACTTTGTCTGCGATTTATTGGGCTGCTCCCGACATACTCCACAAGTATTTCACACATTTCATGTTGAGTATTTTTATCAAAACACTTTTCGAAATCATTTTACTATGGCAGCTACTGTGTGGGAATTGCTGCCACCCTCAGCAGCGTCCAGCTTCTTCGTTAGCTTGTTATTGAAACAATATTTTGAGTGTCTTAAATGACTTGGTATTAATGGGCGTTATGGGTGTTAGCTTTGCTGACGCAGCTGCATTCTTCACAAGCTTGCTCCAAATATTTTTAGTTTTTTTTTTTGTTCGATTCTACCTGCTGCGTGTGTATGGCGAAATATACATCAAAATCCATAGGGAACTAATTTTAATGCTTCCTAAGATGCTTCAGTTTTCGTTTTGAATAAACAGAAACTACTTCATATAGGTATGTCAAACAAATGCCCACTGGCAAACGCCTCACACTAGCATAATGATAGAGAATTGATTTTATTCAAGAAACTTATTTTGGTTTATTTTATTTCTAAATTCCATAATAAGAAAGCAAATTTATCAAAAGTACTTAAAACGTCGGTTTTGTCTATAAAGTTAAGAGTTATAGCTTCAAGACTAACTGTTAGAACGATCCGATGATCAGCATAACTTGGAATTATTGTAATTTTTATTGCAACAAGTATTTTTCGTAGCTAATAGAGGTTTTTGTTTGGCACTTGTATAGCTAGCAAATAATAAATATCTACAATATTTATTAAAGACACTTCCCTTCAGATGCGGCTATAAATTGTCGATCCCTAGTCTCTTCGTAGAGCTAATAAAACAGACATCTCAGTGCTCCGCATTTAGAGCGATGACAGCATAGTCAAGGGGAATATAACTCTTAAAAAAAAATGTAATTATGAAAAACCAAATGAAGTTCTTTCAAAATCTAGGCTCCAAACTACTGAACCTTTACAAAATACAGAACTTCAGAAAGAAAATGCAATATCTATACCACATTTTGTAATTATTAGTGTTTTACAAGCATATGAATCCTTACAGACACCATTGGGGTTTTCAGAGAATCTAGCCATTTTCAACCACAGATGTCAAAAACTGCATAATTTTATAGTGACGAGAGCTTAAATCTAGCTCGCTGTGTTTCGAAGTCTGTCTCTGACACTGAAATTAACGTTTTTAGTTCACTGCTCGAATTTCCCACAACGTGCCAAAACCTTTAACTTTTATGAGTAAGCCAAATTACTCTAATGACTGCAAATAAGGGCAACAAAGGTTAACCCCTGCAGTAAGCGCTACTTAAAAACCAAACAATGATAAAAATTGGACATTCATGCATTCGGTACGATGGCTTGATACTGCATCTGCGTCTGCAGGGGTTGCTGCATATTCATTCCAATTCTTTTTTTTTCACTTTTTTTGCCACTTAACGGACGCGTGGCAGAAGCAACAGCGAGAGGCAGCAACCATTGCATTTTCTCATAAGTCACGAAATGACTGTGGCCGACACCCTGCAAATGCCTCGGGTAGGAATACAGAGTCATAGACAGGAGTTGTACAGTCATGGTCATGCCCGCATTTTGGGGTGAGCTGCAGTCGCACTTATGGCAACAGTATGGGTTGATTGATATTGTGGATTTTAAAAATTATAATTATATTCATTATGTTCCCCTGATGTTGGACTGCTGCAGGAGCTGCACTCTTAAGTCGAGTGATGACTTTTAACACCCAATGTCGAGACAGCAGATGTTGTTTGGGTTTGGCTTGAGGCCATGCGAAGGAGACTGACTGCTTCACACAGTGGTACATAACAACTAAGGCTAGCTGCAGAGTGATGGATCATCCAAAGTCATCGACAGTTGAAATATTTCAAATAAAATGGTCACAAAAGCAAGAGATTCGGCTGCGTCGGCCTGAATATACCTTGTAATTGTTATATTACTGGGCAAGTTATTAGAGAAAGGTTAGATAAATCAGCTAATCGACTTAGTTATATTTATGGAATTCTAATACAAATGACATTTTATATTTGTATTCCCCTTTACTCTGCCGTTATTGCTCCAAAGGCGGAGCATTGAGATAACCCTATTCTAGCAAGGACTTACAGTTTATAGCCGAATCCGAACAGTGGTTTCTTTATTTTTTAGAGATCTAGAGAGAGATATTGCGTCTATTTGCTAGCCATGTTAGTGCTAGGCTTATTTGCAGTGCAGCGGGTTGGAATTGAACCACCTCCTACAAGAATATTTAATTAAAAATGCTAACTCCAATTATCTTCTTTTTTTTAAATAAAACAAAATAAAAATTTAAATTATAAATCGAAACGAATTTATCATAAAAATATGCAACAATTTCCGACTCCTATCGAACGCTCTAAACAGTATATTAAAAGATGATCAACACAATAATGTCGTCATTAAAGTTCTTTACATAAAAAAACAAAAGGAGTCCAAACTGCTTTATATCCTTCGAATTACAGTGTATTACAAGGAATAGTTAAAATAGTAGAAACATTTTTTTCTGGGTGTGCTCACGCAAAGGTTCATGCGGTGTCAACTCTGCGGGTTGCGGGTGTCTGCATGCATGTGTATGAGACTCTATTTAACATTTGTTTGATATTTGCTTGGCAGATACAGGATATGCGTGTCATCGTACTGAGCCGGAGCGTTAGGTATGCTACATTCCCAGCTACTTCACATCGTAAATAAAAGAAGTTGTGGCTTGGCCATGTGCGTGCTTGTGTGCGTATATTTGTATCCTTGTGCCGGTACTCCCTCAACATTCCGTTTCTCATTCCTATCACACACGCATATACAGGAATCAAGCAACAACAAAAATACCACATCGACTCCGGACATTATGTCCTCGCTTATTTAGGTCATGTTTTAGTTGAGCTGTTCCCTTTATGAACATTTCAGGCGTGTCACTCGATTTACCCTAAGTCCAGTATCTAATTTAAATAAGAGTTACTGCAATAAAGGATTATCAAAAGGACAAACGAATTATGCTTTGCAGCCATGTCTCTCGTCTTCTGTGTGGTAATTGATATGAATTTATAATTGCCTGTAAAAAAGCTGGAATTCGTTGGAAGAATCATTTATGCTTGGGGTAAACATTGAATAATGCAGCCAGAGTTGCTTTGGGATATAATTCCAAAAATGCCTTGTTTATGATACGCAAGTCATGAAGAGTACGCACGTGCAGTCTCAAGCACCTAAGATCGTTGTATGCCTTCTCGGTGCATACGAATTCCCCACTTCTGTTTTTTATAATCTACAATATCAAGCGAGAATTGACAGCTCTCAGCTGCCACGCCTGCGCATTGGCTTTGCCTGTCAAAGAATTTTCTTACAGGAAAACTTAAGAAAAGAAACCAAGCCCAGCTAATTGCTTTGACTGACAGACAAAGGATCTGTCAAAGTATTTCTAGCATCTTACAGTCGGCACATGGTAAACAACTTAGCTGGCTGCGGAAGTTGTTGCTAAGCCACAAATATGTTTTTACGTTTTTCCTAAATAAATTTTTAAGAGCAAACAGTTTTCCAGTTACTCGTTTATTTCTATTTAACGGAAGACTATTAGAAGTGTTGTTTGGCGTATTGACACATGGGAAAATCAAGACAAATTTTATAAAATGTTCAAAATTTCTTTTCCTACAAAATAAAACCTTTCGTAGTAAATTTAAAGTTATATCCCAAAAAGAATTGATTTTAAAGTAAGCAAATTTAAGATATTTCTGCCTCTATAGAATCGCTGGGAAAAGGGTGTGAGAGGGTTGAATTTTTGGTAATTTTTATATTTAGCAAACTTAAAAAAGTAAAAAAAAATTTTTTCGGGGTTTTCGGTTTGTTAAAAAATCGAAATACTTTCTATAATAAAAGCCTTTTGACAACTTTGACTATATAAAAAAAAACTCGGACGATTTCGAATGACTTAGCAGCGATCCGTGTGTAGTTCAAAATTAAGGTAATTGAGTTGCTGTACATGTTGAAACCGAAAGATGCCGAAAGACTCTTTTTCACTTTCGGGAATGCTTCTAAAACACATGAAAGAAAGCGAAGAAGGAAAAGTACCAGGTGATCTCATTCCAATACCTGCTACATTGACGCTAAAACATGACATCTTCTACGGAACAAAGTTTCTTTGCATATGTTAGGGCTAGGAAGGTGTAGTTTATTAGAAGCTAGTAAAACCAGGGCGAACCTTTAAAGATTTGAACCATGATGAAATGAACGATAAGATTATACAAGAAAGCAGCACACGGCTGTAAGGTTCAAAATTAGCCTGGAAACACTGGCATCTAACCCAATGCAAAAGGTCTTTTAGGGGTCTTTTAAAGAATCTAAAAATAGCTAAATAAATGTGTTAAGGCCTGAGAGAACTAATTTTTTGAATATGATATTCAAAAATGACAAGAGACATGAGGAAAAGTATCCGCTTTCGACGTCCAATACTTTGAATGACGTCTGTTTTACCAACTGATTTTTGATTCCAAAAATCCAACCGCATAATTTTGTATCCCTAACACTTATCTATAACAAGGTTGTTAACTGCCCTGCTACTTGATTAACTTTTAAAATCTCAAACAACAATCTTGCACAATTTCACATCATTAGCCATTACGAAAAAAGGAGTTTCTGTAGGAAGTAGGCCAAGCTAAATGGGTTTTTGACTACATACACGACCATGACCAATTAGACTCAAGAAGCAAGTAACGCGTACTCATACACAGCTTGACCCAGACGTGTGCTAACAATGGGTAATTGCTCTTTCCGGAGCAAAACACGTTCACAACAAGTCACAAAAAGCCCAACAAGCAACACGCAGGACATTTCCCGAGCCATTGAAAGGGAGTTACTTTGCCAAGTGTTTGTGACAACTTCAGTGTCTGTGCATTTATTTAATTAACTTTGTGCCAGCGAACAGGTATGAAATAGAAGAAGGCCAAGAGTCTAAGACGGAACGACTTTAAGGTACACTATTTTGAGTTGGAAAAGAAAAAGGATTATCTAAATTAATGTACGTTTTTTTTTTATATCGGTGATCTTTTCTTATTAATTAACCAAGCCCAGTTCAAAGGTTCGGTAAAATTTTTTTTGAGGACACGCCTTTGGAAAAACGCCTTTCTAAATTTGTGCACAATTTACATTTGCACTAAGGCAAGTAGAGGATCCAATGCTATATGCAAATCTCCATAAATCGTTTTTGCAATATCTTAATTATTTATTATTTATCTTAATTTTAAATAGTTTTTCTTTTCTTAAGTGTTTTTCACTTAATTTAATTTCCCACTTGTGAAAATATCTAAGAAGGGATTCTGTAGCTTCTTCAAGGTTCTTTTAATAATGCTAAACTTATTTCCACAGCAAGACAAATAAGGCAGAGTTTTACATAATCTATGTATTGGTTGTCATAAGTAAAAATATTATAAAGAATTGGTACTAAAATAGAACCGTGGGGTACGGCTGCGGCTGTAAGTTTTGGACTTGACTTAGCACCATTCATATCAACCCAAAAATATCTTTCCGATAAATAGCTTTCAATGATTCGTAAAAGATACGAGGGCGCATTAATATTTTGTAGTATTTTGACCTTTATGCCAAATAGTATCAAATGCCAATCGTATATTCAAAGTTGTCATACCTACTGAATTTTTGCTGGTGATTATGTTTTATATCATCTTTCAGCTTTTTGAGCTGGTGGATACAGCTGCGATTAGATTATGCCGAACTCAGAACATGGTTTTCCTCAAAATGTACGTCGTCGAGTTTTTAAAATACAATTCAAAATTTATTTAATAATTTTCCGAAGAGTCGAGTGGCTTGCATGGTTTAAGAATTGCGACAATTTTAGCCAATTTCCATTTATATTTTACTTAAAAAAAATCTAAATCAATTTTTTAAAAATTCTAACATGGATGCATTTATATCTCCATAAGTAGTTGTCCCAACTCGGTGAAATTTAAAGAATACTTTTAAGATATTAAAATTTAATTAGGAAGAGAACGTAAGCAATCGCCGTAACAACTACCTATAAGCAAATCACCATCAAAATAATTCGTAGATCCTCAGCAATTTTTTGTATAAATTTATTTTGCATGACTTCCACTTTGTATCAGCAAGGAAATAAATTTGCATCCAGGCATCTGTCTGCATTTTGAAAGTCTATGTCAGGACTGCTTTAGTCTCAGAATATCTCGATTTTGGACTGGAATAAAAAACTCAATTAAAGGTAATACCTTCATTTAGATCTCAAATTTCAAATAAAACGTCTCTAAAAGTTTATTGTGTTACCATTATCAAATTTTAACAAAATCTAACGACTACGAAATACAGGTTTCCCTCAGCAAATTTATAGAGTATAAAGAATCTGTTACGCACTCAGAAACTTTTACACACACACACACAATGAAGTAAAAGTTTCTCCTGCAGGTTGTTGCCTTGTGGTTTCCATTCGGACTGCACGAAAATTTATCTTCATTATTGGACGAGGTGTTCTTTGGGTGCGGAAGCTTCACAAACCCGATGGAATGGTTGCCGACAATGTAAAGTAAGTGAGTAACGCGCACCCATTTTCCTCGTTTTCCCCAACTTAAAAGTTTTCCCATCGGTAGATGTTTGTAGTTTTCTGTATCTATGTTTCTATGTGTGTGCGTGTTCAGACTGGCACGTTGGCAATTTGGGGGCTTTGTGATAGTTTAACTGCATAAATAATGTCGTAATTAGAAAATATTTATGAGATTTCTGTTGTGACTACTTGCATATTGATGGAACAGACGCCATTTTACTGGGTTTACTTTACCAACAGCTTTTAAGTTAGATCTCTTGTGAAATGTGTAGCAAATTGAGAGAAGTCATTAACATTTGTGGTGGGAAACACTAAAGCTAGCCAAACTGAAATATGAAGTGCCCTATATTCAGTTTAAAAGCGTTTTAGCAAAATTTAATTAAAATCAGAAAAATGGAGTCAACAACATTGAACAACAATCGTCCATTCACATTAATTGTACAGTAAATATTCGAAAGCTACTGAGTGAAGTACCTGTTTAGGTCAGAGGATTAACAATTGTGGCAACTGCGTAAACCCCGTTCCTCACAGCCTTAACTCAAAACACTTTATTCAATTCGACAGCAAACATCTGACTACGCTGAGTACCCCAGCTGCTTCTCTTCAGCAGATTTGCTCTTAATTAATCCTTGAAAATATAATGCCTTAAAATGTATCTTCAACATTTTGCATAAATCAAATCTTATGCGCTTTATTCAAAGGAATTTATGTTTAAAATTAGTGTCCAATTAAAACTTAGTTACTACGTCTACTTCCTTTTTCTAGCACCGCCACCGCCTTTGCCACCACCTCTACCGCCACCGCCAGCAGCACCAGCACGTCCGCCCTTGCTCTTTGCAGCTAAGGCCGGCCTTTGATTCTTGCGCATGCTGCGTTTGCGATTTTCAGCTTTCTTGAGTGTATTCTCCTCATTACGCTTCTTAATAAACTCCAGACGCATGCGTGCCTTGACTATTTGCTCGGGTTTGCGCATTTCATTGTCATTACCACTTAAACGCTTCTTCAGCTCCATCTTAACATTATGACGTGCATGCCGTCCAGCAGGATAGCGTTGTGCATGTGATAGTGGCTTGAAGCTTTCATCATCGCTATTTGCATTTTCACGCTGCAGTTGCTCCTCGATCTTGGACTTCTCCTTCCATTGATTGTAACGTCCTGTCTTAAAAGAGGCAGGTATCCAGGCGCCTGATTCTGTGCGTATTTTATTGGAACGTGGATCCTGCACAGACACCATTTTCTTCTTTATACGATCCCATTTCTTTAAGCCCGGCTTATGCTTAACCTCTTGTTGGCTGTTACGATCTATGACCGAGAATTCGGCATTTTGCGCCTGCCGCTCAAAAGAGTTTATGGCTAAGCCATCCTCAGTATGTTTATCAGCCGATTGATAAGGCACATAATGCTCATCGTCCTTGGTATTGATCTTACGCTTCTTTTTAGGCTTCTCTTTGTATAGCGCATCCATATTCTGACGCTTCCTAGGTGCCACCACTTTGTTAAATGTACTAGTGATAGCTTCATCATCAGCGCTGGCTATGCTTGTTGGTTGCTGTGCTTGTACCTCCTTCTCTGCCTCTTCGTTTTCCTCCTCAGCACGCTGTTGACGAAACTTTTCAATAACTTCAGAGTGATGGGAACGCTTCTCTTTCATTATGAGAAAGGGTGTGGATTTTTGTGTGCAGTTAAGCTCAAAAATGGTCTGCAACAAAGCAATTAATTTAATAGAAATGTGTGCATTTGAATGAATTGTGCTAACAACTTACTCCACCCGGTCTAAAACTGCGCATCTTGACCAATATGTCGTGTTTATCCTCCTGTAACTTGCGTTCGTTAGCTGCCACCTCAGATTGCGTGCCATTATTTTGGCCATTAACCTCCGCAGCTTGTGCTAAAGCTGGTGCAGCATTAAAGAAATCCTCTAAAGGTTTCAAAGCGAAAAATTTGATTTTCTTTACACGTGCATTGGAGTCTGTAGAGGCTACGGGTCTGGAACTCAAGTACTTCTTGTAAGCATTCTCACTGGTGCGCAAAACGCCTGCCTGTAGAGTATATTATAATTTATTACCAATTCGAAGAGCAGTTTCCTAAACTACTTACAATATGATGACTTTTTTTAATTTCGGTAACTGATAAATGCTCCTCCTCCAGCAGATCTTGTGGTATGGTTCCCATGCAAGCATTATCGTTAATATTAAATGGGCGATTTAAGAACAAGTGTAGGTCTAGCAAATGCGCCGTGTCATCTGTGCTAAATATGGAATAGGCTGTGCCAGTGCGTCCAGCACGCGCACAACGACCTACACGATGCACGAATAGTTTTGGTTTGCCAGGAAAATGCAAATTGACCACATAATCCAGGCTAGGTATATCAATACCACGCGCTGCAACGTCGGTAACTATAAGCACGGAAACCTTTTTGCTTACAAATTTGGCTGTATTGATTTTACGTGCAGATGGATCCAAGCTAGAGTAAACAGAAGTGTTCGAGATGCCGGCTTGGGAGAGAATCTAAAAGACAGCGCAATATTAAACTGTTGAAGAATACAAAACTCTTTAGCTACTTACATATGAAATAAGCTCTACATGATGCTGTGTTCCTGCAAAAACAACAGTTTGTGCGTCCGTTGGTATGACGTATTTTAGCAGCACAACTAAAGCTGTATAACGATCGTCGGGTCTGCAGTACAAGAATTTTAACGCCAAGGCCTCAGGCAGCTTTGATTCTACATCCAAACGTATAAGCACAGGATCACTGAGGCCAGCACGTGCAAAGTCTACCAAAAGCTTTGGCAAAGTAGCCGAAAACAAGACCATTTGACGCGAGGAGGGCAAGCGATGCAACGTTTCGTTCAATTGCTCGCCAAAGCCCATTTCGAAGAGGCGATCCGCCTCATCCATGACGACGTACTCTATTGAACAAAGTGTTAGATTACAGTGCGCTATTAAGGCTTTTGAAGTCGCTTACCAATTGAATTTAATTTAAGATCCATTTCCACGCATAAATGCAGAAAACGACCAGGTGTGGCTACAATAATATCCGGACAAGTGTGTATAGCTGAGAACTGTGAATCCATAGAATCACCACCTAGCACTAAAATTGTCTTTAGCTCCATGAAACGACCTAATTCTTTGATAAACTTATAAGTTTGCACAGCCAATTCACGAGTTGGTGACAAAATCAAAGCTCTTGCGCCCTTAGTAGGCTCGCGACGCTGTAGTTTTTCAAAAAGTGGTATCAGAAAACATGCAGTTTTGCCTGAGCCGGTCTTGGCCATAGCAACCACGTCACGTCCCTCCAGTATAAGTGGTATAGTTTTGCGTTGTATAGGTGTGGGCACCTTGTAACCACGTTTTGTTATGCCCTTGAGCAGCTCATAGCCAAGACCCATGGATTGAAAGCCACCGCTTTTCTTAGATTTGGGTTTGCTTTTGAGAATGTCATCGTTGCCAGTGCCTCCTGAAGAGCCTGTTTGGCCTAACGAGGGAAATCCCGGTATATCTTCGGTGTGTTGTTTTTTACGCTAAAATTCAACAATTTTGTGAATTTAATTACTCATATTTTAACGTTATAAATACCATTTTGTTGAATTTGTAAATTAGCAATGCAACTTGAATATCACACGTGCGCGATGCCTGTTGTTGCCAGCCAACAGCTGTTTTGATTGTGGCTGTCTGGCAGCACTGCAATGGGCAGCACTATGACGAATTTCGTACAAACCAGCTTTGTTACTGCTGGCATGAGCGCAAAAGTAAAGTAAAATTCAAATCTTTAACATTAATATAAAATTTTATTGGTGCTTAAAAATGTTTATGCAGATACTTCACTTTTGTTTCAACATTTAACAAATGCATGTTTTACATAATATTTTCTTTATGTAATATTTAAACTTGAACGTATTATTAATTGCTTCACTTTCGTACTTAAACATATTATTAATTAATTAAATTGAACATATGGTTATTTACTCCACTTTCTTACTTATATATTAATTAAATTAATTGTAACGATGTGTTTTAATGAAAATTTGCTGTAAGCATTACGTAGGCCAAAGTGTGAAAAGTTTATAAAAATGCCAACTTAAAATATAAAAATATGCTTATTAACTTCAAAAAATTATTAGAAGTAAGGATATGACTATTTACATTTAACTGATCTTTAACTAAATCTTTGCTAATCATTCACATACTGCACCTCCTCATCGTCATCACGAAATGGCAATAATTGCTCTAACCTATGCATTCTTTTCATTAACTCTGCGTTTGCATTTTGCACCGTATCGATGCGACGCCGCAGCTCTTCATTATTTCTTCTAGATTCTTCGTAGATACGTCTTAGTTCTTCGTTGTGCCGCCGCAGCTCATGTAACTGCCGACAAATCTCTGATGTAGTTAATAACGGCATCACATTGGGCGACTTGGCAATGCCTAATTCATTGTGGGTACGATTTGAGCGCATTGCTGTGCTTGTTGCTAGTTTATTGGCAGTTCCATTATTGGTTGTGTTTGCTGTGGCAGCACCACCTGGCAAAGGACGTAATTGCAGCGTCTGAACTGTGCCCACCTGACCACGACTGCTTGTTGTAGCAGGATTAGCAGTAATATGTGTTGGCAATTGTTCCTCATGCACTTGGGCCTCTTGATTGCGTGGTAATGCGGGCAATTTAAGCTGCAATCAAGCGAAGCATTGTTACAAATTAGTTTTTGAATTAAACAGAATAAACTAACTTAATAAATAAAATAGATAAAGCTTTGAAAAACAACGCCACCACAAACCTGTCGAGACTGCAGCTGCGCCATGTTGACCAGTTTAGTGCCATCGGATAGTTGACGAACTACGCCAGAGCTGTATTGGAAATGGTCAAGTAAATAAAATACAGCATTAGTTTAATATTTTGAGTGAGTTATAAAAAGTGTGAATGCAATATAAATTGGAAAGTTAGTGTTGTATAATCAACTTAATTCTATGGCAGAATTTAAAATATCGAAAATCTCTTCACACGAGATAAATCGATATTTTTCGCATCTGGTGTAACCATTTACACAGGATTACAACGCCAGCGATATTTATAGTACAAAAAATGCTGCCTGCTTTCTGCAAATGCATTCCGATCTCTATAGAGCTTACCTAGCCAATGATGCGGGTATTTTTTGTATTTTTTTGGGCTGGGCGTCATTCAAGAGCAGTTTCTTATAGTCGTTTAGCGATATAATGCGAATGTTCTGCAGAAAACAATATATTAGTTACCTTCGTTGCTTTATTGGCAGGTACTTACTTTATTCTTTGTAATGCCCTCCGGATTGCCAGTTTCCCTTTTTTTAATAACATTCATGCGCAACTTTTGCGCTAAGTTGGAATTGGAACTATTGGATATATTTCTTTGTGCCACTTTGCCAATATTATTATTTTTGACACCGAAACCATTCGCCATTTGTTTTGCGTTTGCATTGGATTTTATTTCATGCAAAAGCATGCGACCACCTTCAGAGAGCACCAATTGACGTCCATTTCGGAGTGCCGTATTTAACATTTCCTTGGAATCATCAACATCATTCTCCTGTATCATATCTGCAATGCCATGGGACTTCAGCATATTTAGTGCAGAGCTGTCCAGCATGTTTGCTTCTAATGTGAAGAAAACGTTTCATAAAGTTGCCTTTTTGACAACATATAATAACTTACGTCCGCGTAGTGTTTCTAGTACATGCATTTTATCATCTATGGATAAATCGTTGTCATCAATCATGCGTGTGGATTCTGGTTCATCCATAATTGAGCTTACAGCTTCATTGGTTTCTTTCTGTGAAATTTTAAACATTTTTAGTTAGTCATATTTCTCAGTTTTATGCGCTTTTTTGTTTAGTAAATTTCTAATTAGAGCTTTGCCTATGAGGTGAACTTCATTGGGCCAACTCTAATTGCTACATTCCAAAATTATGTTAGGCTTTTGGGTTTATTTTGCGCAATTTCGTACAACAACAAAATATATATTTGATACTTGATGTACATACTTTGCTTTTATGTGTTAGCCGCTGTGGTTTTTTGCGTAGTGCAGTCATAAGGCGAAGAGCAATATATATGGTAGAGTAAGTGAATATTTAGAGTATGTATTTATGTACAGGAGCTTACTGACTAAACTTAAGAATAGCTATGAGTATAACACCAACCTCCGTCTCATCATTTATCTTGCGATTGGCTTGAGCCTGTCGCGCCGCTTCCAGCTCGGTGAGTATGTCTGGTTGCTCCGAGAGCACTGCTAAGGCAATGGGCGTATTGCCAAATTTTGAGCATATTGTAACATCCGCATTATAACGTAAAAGCAGACGCACAATAGATTTGTGCTTCTTTTCCACGGCCCAGTGTAAGGCAGTCATGCGCAGCTATGCAAAAAATGCAAAAAAAAAAATTAATTGTATATAATTATTGCCTTGGTAATGTGGTCTTGAGGCATTACAGTTGTAATTGTGCTGCTTTTTCTGCACATATTTCAATGGTCCACTAAAAGACAATTAATGTATGATACGCAAAGACAGGTTGCATGTCCCATAACTTCTACCGTAGCTAACGCTTAGGAGGAGATCGCATTTGGAATACAACTATCGAGCGCTTCAAATACAGTTTTCTATTAAGCAAACGCTGCGCTATATTTGTTAAAAATATTAACTAATCCAAAACACTAGCATACAATTGGTGCTATAAACTGTACGAGCAGTTAAAAAGAACTCCAAGTTCCCATTTAGAGCGACTGACAGAAGAGTTAAGCTCATAATTACCATATCTTTAGCGTTGACTGAGCACTTAAGCGCTAGCAATAGCGCCACAACTTTTTCATTTCCATAATAGCAAGCTAAATGCAAGGGTGTGCGATCCACTTTAGTCTTAGCATCCGTATTAATGCCACCTTGTAGCAAAATCTCACAGATTTCCACTTGATTGTTCATGGCTGCAAAGTGCAGCGCCGACATGCCCAACTGCAAGCAGTATTGATGATATTAATAAACAAGTTCATTTTAATTTAACGCGTAAGGCTCACCCAATCCGAGGTAAAAGGCGCGCCATGTGCCAGCGACTTCTTTACGCCATCCACATCACTATCTCGTGCATATTGCAACAGTTGCTTGCCCAAGTCCACGACTGTAGAAGCGCTACTACTGCTCTTATTCTGCAGCAACTCATTCTCCGTGCGCTGCAAATGCCACAGATTAATAATATACACTTTAGTTTAAAGTCTTAGGCTCACAATTTCATAGCGCAACAAGTTGGACAGCTGACGCTGCGGCTGTTGATTATTATTGGAGGACGCATCTGTTGGATAGACATTTCCATCGGCACGCAATGTGGCCACAACTTTGCTGAAGTTCGTGCCAGCGCTGCCGTTGCCGCTGCCGACAACGCTGTGCATTTTTATGCAGATATGCAACAAGTGGCAGACTTAAGTCAAGCTTAATTAAATAAAATGTATGGCAGCATTTTAATAATGTAAAATAAATGCTAAAATGTTTATGTTTTGTGAACCCGCACACACTTGTACAATGAATAAATGATGCATGTTCCATGGCAGACAGTGTGTGTGTGAGTGAGTACAATGCACGATCGTTTAAGGGTCAAGCAGTGTAGGTGTGAGACAAGCAGCAAATACATAGTGTTGTAAAATGTACGCAACAATGTTTACAGTAAACAAAAAACCAATTTTGGCAATAAATTAAATCAATAAATGGTGGCTGAATTTACATAAATTTGTTAAATAAAATCAAGTTAATGTATTATAACTATTATATGTGCTTTACTTGATTGCATTAATTTGTTTTTATATTTTATAACTTTCATAGCAAGCAGCAACTACGGTCACACTTAGAGTGCTGCCCATTGTCACGTAGATTTAACAGCTGTTCGTTACTGGCAGAGCTGCAGCAATTTTAGGCACAATACTTAGTTTATAAACAATTTCGACACTATTTGGTAGCTTATACTTGAACAATGCTGTCTAACATATTTAAATGTGTTGCTAAGGCATAGTAATTTATTGCATAAGACACAAACACACTTTTGTTGGGCCAAATTTAATTACCCGCAACAATTTGTCCACATCCGCTGCGTCAAAGCGGAAGTTGTTATTTTGTCAGATTTAAATTATTTTGAGCGCAAGCACAAACCGCCAAAAGACGAAAAACAAAACCAAATCATTTTACACTAGCGCTTTGTTAAAATATATTTATGAAAACGTTTTAACGTGCTTAAAAAATACACAATTCCAGTGCGCACAATAGGCGAGCGTATTTAGTATGACTTTGACCCGCAAAAGAATAACGCAATGTATGAGCAATGCTATAGCGTTGCCAGACTAATAATATGTCAGGCGCAGCAGTTTGGCGACAGTTGGCAGCTCATGAAACACACTGCTAACGGACTTAATTTAAAACGCTTTGATTTAAATGAAAACAAATATTTTGTAGTATTTATATAAGCACAAAGCAGCCCGGCTACAAACAAAAAACGGGCGTAAAAACTGCCAAAATCTTTAAATCAAAATGCTTTGAACTTAATAAAAGCAACATAGTTCATAGTTTTTGCATAAAATAAGCAACTGAAAGTTGACAGTTTTAGTAACTTTGCGACAGTTGGCAGCGCCTTAAAGAACAGCGCGCGCTAAAGCTGCAAAAAGCTTAAATACAAAATGCAGTGAATTAAGACACAGTTTTGTTTTTAAATTTTTGAATAAATACATGTATTTAGTTTTATTTATTTTGGCATACAGGGGCATATTATATGTTGTATATATTTGCTTGTGTCCATGCTTGTGTGTCTTTGTTTCATACATTTACATAATATGTGTCATATTTAAGTATGTATTGCATTACTGCTTGTTTTCAAAACGTGCTGCGCCGCTGCGCTTTTTAGAGTAAATTGCTCTCACAATCAGTCATAACTATAGACGACATTAAACGTTCTCTTTTGTACGTTTTAATACGCATATTTAGTATCTCATAATTATTATCCATCCAATCAAACGCGCTATTTTGTAGTTTTCATAGCTTTAAACGTTTTCTGTCTACTTTAAGGTGTATACACATAAAATTATATATATTCTGATAGCCCCTAAACAACACTTATACAAATCAACAAATTTGTCGTACTTAATCAATGTTCACCACAAAGTCTATTAAATAGTAAATTGCTTAAGTAATTTTCATGTTTCATATCATATTAACTAATACAATTTAATGGTATAATTTTAACTAATTTTTATTTTTGTTGGCCAACTGTTGCTTTAAATTTAAATTGTTAAATAGTACTTAAGAGAAAACATTCAAGTACGTGTTTAATGTGAGTGTGTTTCTTTTTTTAGAAAAAATTAAATTCGCTCCGTTGTTTGGTTATAATATTTATATTCATATATGTTAACATTAAAATGTATTTCATGTAATTTTTTTTGTTTTAGTTAAAAAGAGTTTTCTTCTCGACCAAATTGACAATAAAGCAATTGGAATCGTTATGTAGAGAATGCTTAAAAGCAACGTGGTGAAGAGTTATATTGACTTTTTTTTTATTTTTTTTTCAGAGTTCTTTCTTTTGTCTATTGGTAGTTAATGCTAATTGAGCAGTTTGCAAAGCGCACAGCTATTACAAAAACTTTTTAAAGCGCATTTCACAGTTTTCTTGTACACTTAAGTTGCGTTAAACATTTATATATTTATAGAAAGAAATTTGTCATTTGTTTAAGCAGAAATGAGCAAACATTTTGGTTTATTTTTACATTCGTGCAATTAATATTTTTTAATGGCTTACTCATTGTAGAATTTTCAAAACATCTAAACAAATTTTACTGTTTAAAGCTGAAACAGGGCCTTAACTTAATAATGACGGTAGAATCTACAATTGACAAACAGTTATTCTTTGCGTACGCCTTTTTTGTTCCTTGGATTCAAAAACTGTTTGCTTAATGTTACTGATTAAAAACTGCGCGAACTTGACTTCCGTTCGTAGAAAGCAACATTGCGAATTCACCAGCAGCGAAATATTTCAGACAATTTGAAGACAATATATTAAAAATCAGCTGATTGAATTTGAAAAGAAAATCGCGCACATCCTGAAAGTGTGCTACACCTTTTGCCAGCTAATAAAAGCTGCACAGCAAAAATTATGCTACACTTTTTGAAATAAATAAGCTGTTACTTTTGAAAATTTGAAGACCAAAGCTGTATCGATTTCACAAGCTTAAGAGTTTGGTTTAGTTTAAGGCTGTCTATGGTGTGTGCTGCTTTTAAGAAATTTCTACACTTTAAATAATTTCCTTTTTAACTGTAATCACATTAAAAAACTACTTTTTTTAAGTTTTATTCTGTGTTTTTTTGTTCTAACTTTGGCTAATTTGCATAATGAAGTGTTATATATACGTATAATTATGTATCGTTATGTTAGACAAGTGTATGCACACTTGATATAATATCTTACAATTGCTGTTGTTTTTGGTTTTGAATTACAGATTTTTTTCAAGCCTCAATGAACAACGACAACCACACTAACAAATGTCTTACAAATTTTGTTTTAAAAATGTTCTTTTTTTCGCTATAAAGCATCAACAATATTGATGCTGGTTACGTTTAAAAACTTTTTACGTTTTGTATATGCAATGTTTGTCTAAGTTTATAAGTTTTTATAGGCAGTGGTGTTAGTTCTAAGCACTGAACTGTTTGTGTTTAACACCACCGATACAAAAGCCTTTTAGAAAGTGAGTTCTACTTGCTTAGTTAGATACGTTTTTAAAATTTTGTTCTCAAAGTAAATATATATATATATATATTTCCGTGTATACATAAAGTAATTGTTGCTATACGTATCTCAAATTTTTTTTCTGTGGGTTGTTTGCTATATAAATTGAGTGTGAGCTGTGCATCAACAAAAGAAAAAAATAATAATGAAATCACATTAATAAAAACAAACATATATTTATTGTAAGTATATTAACTTTAGCAACTTATGACAAGTTTAAAAATTTGTTTTTAATTAAATTAACAGACTTGCCGCAAAATGTGTATTTGGCATTTTAAAACTTAAACGAATTTTATATATAAAAAATTATAAAAAAATTAAATGATTTAAAAAAAACGCCAATAAAATAAATTAATTAATAGACTACACTCACCGTTTGCTAATAGTAAATGCATTTGTAATATTATTTCAACGTCTGTATAAAGTATTTGATAGTTATATGGTATACATAGATATTTGTTATTTTAAAGATGTAACTTTTTACTATTCGAGTTTCCAAACTAGGCAAAGGATGTTTCTGCCTGCTGTGCTGCTGCAGCTTCAACCAGTTCAATGGCTGCTACACGCGCCGCCGTCAAGGTGACATCCGCATCAAAGCCCGGCTTGTGCGTGGGCGACTGACTAGGCGTGCAGTTGCTGCTTTTGGGCTTGCGAAACCAATTGCCCAGGCGGCGGCGTCCTAGCGAACCTGTTGTGCTATTGCACAAGCTCTGCGCAGCGTCGACATTGGCTATGCCATCACGTGATTGCGATTTCTTGGGCATGGTATCGCAGTAACGATACGAACCCTTGGCTGGTGATTCGGGTACAGAACTATCGCCACTTGCTGAAGTGCCGCCCAGCGCATATTCGCAATCCGGCAGCTCGTAGTCCGATTGATCCGAATAATCGCCCGTACGTTCCTCATAGTTATACTCAAAACCCGTCATTTCGGAGACATACAAAGCCTTGCCGCCAAATTGTCGCTCCAAAGCCAAGGTGTTTAAAAAGCGATGTTTGCGATTTGCAGAACGAAAGCTAAAGTCGTACCATTTATCACGCGACTCACAATAGATGCGTAGCGAGTTCTTTATGGTGTGTCCAAACATTTTGCCATCGCGCACATTGACCACACGGCAGCGATCCAAAAAGATACGTCCTTTGTATATAAAATGGCTGCGCTTGATTAAATCACGCTTGCAATATACCAGCTGGTTATCGAATAGAAACAGCGTATAGCTGCTATTCCAAAGATTTTGTTTTTGGCGTGTGGCATCGATTTGTACAAAGAATCTGGTGCTGTGCAAATGTAGCGGCGGTCCTTTAAAATTCTGAAAACTAGACTGATGTCGGGCAATGGTTTCGCTATGACGTTTGCCTTCATTGACGGCCTCTGTAATGCCACGCATAGCCTCCAACGCCAAATTGACTGTTTGCTGTGTATCGGGAATGTCCAGCTGGCTTACGTCCAGCTGTTCGTAGTAGGATGGTTCGAGTTTGCTATTATTAACATTATCGTTTGAGCTATCCAACTCATCATTGGCTTTGTTTAATGCAGTCTTAATGATCTCACTGAGATGCAGTGGATAGCGGCAAATGCGCTGCACAGGCGCCAGCAAATGCGCAGACAGCGGTAATTCTGCAAGATTCTCCGATTCACGACAGCTGCAAGTATAAGTTATAGCATCAGTTATTTTAGCTGCGCCTTAAATGCCAACTTTAAACTTACTTCTCCAATATGGTGCGTGCGTCCTTTACGCGATCATAGGACTCCAACTCAATCAAAGCACGCGGATATGCGTTGCAATAGGTAGAATAACACAGGAAGCCCTTATGCTGTGCATTCAACAACAAAAAAGAAAAAAAAACTTACTGCACTGTGTCATATGATAAGAATTTTCATTTAGCTTACCATTTTGAGAAAAACCTTTGCAATTTGATTCTGTTCTATGCCCTTGCGCAAAGCCTCTAGAAACTTGCGCTGGAATTTATAGATAGCAGCTATGTTGGAGAATATTAGACGTATGCTGCTGGGCGAGAATATATCAATACGTTTGCTCATGGCAGGCAAATAGCTGCAAGTGAAGAAAAAAAAATAAAGTTATTAAAAACAAAGTCAACTTTTTTGTTGTTCAACCTACCCATCACAAATGGCGGCCAGCAGCTTGACATAGTTCATTTCCGTTTCCAGCAACTCACGCACAGCACTGCGACGCAACACATCGGCGCTATCCAGCTGAGCATTTAGACGTGTTGTGGGCAACAAGGGCACCGGTGTATTATGCACTGGCGGCGATTCAATAACTATGGTGGTTATATTACTTTGGTCCATGGTCATGGTTGTATCCGCATCGGCAGCTTCTACCTCAGCATTGCTGTTGTTAAACTCAGCTACAGGCACTGGCACATCGTTAACATCCGGCGCTGCTGCATCCACCAAGTTCAGTGATGCTTTATGCGCATTGAAAAATGCATCGCTTTCGGGACAATGTATAATACGCACAAACTCTTTGGGAAACCAGCCCAGCTCGGGATCCAAAATCTCTTCCACCAGACTGGCATCCTCTTTTTTAATGCGACCAAACCACCAGGGTCCGACCTCCTTACGCAAAATCTCAATTAGCGTGCCACGCTCCAGACCCAATTCTTGTGGACCCGCTGCTGTGAAATTGTATAACACTTCCGCATAGATGGGATAGTAGCCACCGGCTGCATGGAGGTAAACAGAAAAGAAAAGAAAAGCAGAAGAGTTAGTTGTCTGTTGTCAGTTGTCTGCTCAGCCAATTGAAGTCAATTGAAGGCAAACAATCACTACAGCTGTGCAATGAACTTGCAGCTGTAGCAAACTTGCAACTAACTTGCATGCAACAAGATGTAGACTGCAATAAAATGCGACAGGTTAGGCAAAATAAATAGTTGCAACTGCAGTCTTTGCGTTGAAACTACAATGATTCGACATGGAGAATGTACACACTTGTGCTGGAATTTATTATTGCCAATTTTTTGAATCCAAAAAGCATAACCTTCTCACAGAGGATTTCACGCTATTTACAAGTATATTTCAGCTTATTTATTTCAAGTTCGATACAATGAGTATAAATCGCCGATTTCATCTATTATATATATAATAATATAATAGACAAAGCGCTGCTTAAAGATGAAAATTGATTATGCCAAAATTAAGTATGCCAAAAATATCTTAATCCTTTCTTTCTGTATTTACATTGTAACAAAGGATTTGGCAATTTTTCTGAAATCCTCGATTTTACGACATTAAGAGATTTGCTGATATTGTGCCCGCCCGGTAGTTAAGCTTCCACAATAATTGAATTCGGAATGACATTGTTAGGTTATGCTCAGAAGATTCTATGAAGGGCTTCATAAGCAGAAAGCAGCAATTCTAAGTTTACAAATTGAAACATTTTGTGGAAACGTTTGAGTAACACTGCATATATTCCATAATTAGGTTTCCCCTATAGAACTTCTTCTATAAACAAAGTCACTGCTGTCAACAAACCAGCTGCTTCCCGCATCCCATTGAACGTTATTTAACTCACCTTCCTCATGTGATGCAACACTATCACTGTCGCTGTCATCTAACTCTGAACGTCCCATGCCATAGGTCTCCAGGCCATTTGGTTGACTCAACGATCTGGTCGGTAACGATTCGGGCGCTTCACGCTCTATGCTGCAGGCACTACCCAGCTCCAATTGTTTGTACATATTGGATTTAGCACTAGATGCTGTGCCCACACTTATTGCCTGGTCCACTATGCTGCTTGCCTTTGCCGAGTTAGTGCGTCGTATGGCACGTGCCTTGGCCTCAGCTGTATTGGGCGTGCTGGTTGCAGGTACACCACGTGACTGCCCATTGGCCAGTGTACGCGCATATTGCTCATCCTGCTCCAGCTCTATTTGTATGCCTGAATCACCAGAGTTGCATTTATCACGTCGATTGAATTTGGTTTTACGTCGCTCCTTTGAGGAACGCCAAATAAGCGGTCCAAAGCGATACTTGCCGGAATTGGTATCTGTGTTGTCGGCATTTGTTGCATCGTTGCTGGCCGGTGTTATGGATACGGTTGGTGTGGTAGGCGATAAGGGTTTAGTCGAGTTGTTTGTTGCTGTTGTTGTTGTTGCTGATGTTTCACTTGCGCCAGCTGTACCAGCCGGTAAAGGAGTTATTTGCAATTGATTTTTGTTATTGAAATTGGTCAATGTACGTTTAAATTTCTGTAAAACTCCCATGCCGTGTCCAATGCCACTTGTTGCTGCGTCTATGGTTAACGTTGTGGCATTATTTGCTGCCATAGGTTGCACATCTTGAGACTTTGTTGAGCTGCTATTGCCATGATCTGCTAACGTGGGGCTAGAAACCGCTCGCATTTGTTGGGACTGAAAGCAAATAAAATGCAAATGACGGCTTAAGTAACATTTTAAAAAATACGAGTCCATAAGAAGAGAAACTATAAAAATCTCAAATCCGCTCTTGTTTGTCTCTTAAAAACAGCTGTTACTGAAACCGCAAACTTTCAGTATCTTATCTTGTTTTTATTTTGTTTATGTGTAATTTACAATAACAATTAATAATATGAGTACAAGTTTTGTGTGACAGTATTTGTTGCAATACCGCAAAAATGTTTACTACCCAACTATTTATAGTATTTGTTTATAAACGATGTTATTTATTTGTCATAATTATTTTTTAATGCGAAATGTTTGTGATATTGAATTTTTGAACTATGGTCAAACGTGAAATTTGTGGGAATTCAGGTTTATTATCTGTTTTACAGACATATTTTTGGTGTCTAAATTTTATCGAGTATTTTGTAGAATTGACATTTGAAACTTTGATATGCTTGGTTGTTGGAGTCAAGCGGAAGTTGAGGTGGTTTGCTTTTTATTGTCACGCGGTTAACTTGAAGGCGTTTTTTTTATACTCTTTAAAGGTGTCTCGTGTGCGTCTGAAGGTAAAAAGGTAGCAGTATCTAAGACGAACAATTTTTTAAAAACAAAATATTTAAGAAAAGCAATAGCTTTCTATGCTAATTGCATTCTTAAATAAAATTTGAGTGTTTTTTGTAAAATTCTTCAATACACACTAGTTGGCTGCACTGCAAGCACTCCATATACCTTTAATATGAATATTACTTAAGGAAAAATTATGTAATACATTTAATATGATGTAATATAATATACTAGAGTATGACAAATATAATATCATATAATATAGCATCGCATAGTATCATACAATATAATATCAAGATCATATAATATAACATAATATAACTATACTATAATATAATATAATTTAATATAATATAATATAATATATTAAAATATAATATAATATAATATAACACAATATAGTATGGCTGCACTGCAAGCACTACCATATACTATAATATAATATGAATATAATATAATATAATATAACATAATATAATATAATATAATATAATATAATATAATATAGTATCTATTGTAACATAATATGAAAAACTTAAATTAAAAAAAATTCTTTAAATAAACTTAAAGTTCTGGACTTTTTTTTTCAAACTAGAAATCAAATGCAATAAAAAATTAAAAATGTTTTTTGGGTTCATAAAAGAATCTGAAGTCGTATTATAAATTTATTTATAGTTCATATTTGTTTAATAAAAACTACATTCTTTTCGGGTTAAGAAAAATCGTATGAGATTTCTTCAAAATCAGAGTACTTTTATTTTATTTAAGAGTTCCATGCTCTCCATTGTGAATTTTTAAAACGTTATATTTGTTCAATCTTTTTTAGTAGCTTTATTCGTATTGAAACCAAAAAATTATATTTCTAAAACATGTTTTCCATTTTGGTCAATAGTTTATAAAAAAAATCTACAAGTAAATGTTGTTTAACGTCATATCATCTTTTAGGGTTAAAAAAAACTAAATATTTTACTTATTTTAAGTGAATTAAATATAATGATTGTTGGCGAAGATTTGAATCGCGAACTATAGGTCTCTTGTGATGTCTCCAATAAATATCAAATAAAGATGACACTTGGTATATGTCTACACGAAGTATTTTATATATTATAATATTACTTTTTTTTTAAGAATTTCTCTTAAAAGCGCAAAACTTTGAATGGAATACAGTTGTTTTTCTTTAATTTGTATAAAACAATAATATTTGTTTGGGAACAACTTAAGGCTATAATTTTTTTTTGGAAAATTCAGTCAAAAATATAATTTTTTTATTTCAAGATCATCATAGACATACTATACATAATTTTGAAAGAAAGTTATTTCACTTTCTTAAAAAATTATTTATTCGTTTTTTGAAGTTTTTTTTCTAAGGAATTGTAACCATATTTAGTATGCAATAAAATCAAGCCATAAAATATAATTTGCTTGACGCAAAGTTTCAATTTACATTTGTTTATTGCCATTATCGTTTTGCAAATTATTACTAAATGTAATTATTATTGGGAAAAAGTTGCTTAGATATTTTCATACCAACTTAAGGTGTATGAGTCAAGGGTTCTAAGGAAATGGTAAATGTAAGTGCAATGGCACTAGGCTGCACAAACCAAAGTTGTAAAATTTATACGAATCTGCTTATAAAATAAATGTGCAGACAACCAAAATAACTTTTTAAATCCAAAAAGAAGAAAACCTACTATTACTAAGGAATCAAAAACAGTTTATATGCCGTTTTGGAGTAACTTGCATTTCGTGGGGGGTTTTATTTTTGATACAGAAATTCTTAATATCTTGGTTTGCGGCACTATAAAACTGTCCACTTTCCCATAAACTTTATTAGTCTTTTAATAACTTCCCGCCAATGTATAACAACTTTGGTGCGAAGTGAATGGTATGCTCTTACGGATTTGCTTATCAGCATTAAGTGCGAAAAAATATTATAACTTTGGAGCACCAAACACATTGCACACATTTTTGACCACTTAATAAAGATTGCGCGCTTCTAAGCTGACTAAGCCCAGAAAACCCCGAAGTTCTTCGGCCTAGCAATCTTTGTGCTATATACTCGCTCCATCACTGTACCTGCAGCAGTCGCGCCTTCCAATTGTAGCGTCGCTCACTGGGCATATCATCATTTGGCATATAGCCAAACTCAATGCGTCCTCTGGCGAGTAGAGCGGCATTTTCGGGTGCACCTTCATCAAAGTTCCAGAACTTGATGAGTCCATAGGTATCCATTAATGTGGGAATAATTAGTTTCTTCATTTTACTACACTTTTTTGCAATTTCTATTTAGCATTATTGAACTACTAAATGGAATTGCCATGAAAATAAGCCGCTGGCAGGTGTCAACTGGCGAAGCGATAAATAATAACTGATTGCAGGGCACTGAGAATTTCAAATATGACGCGACGTCGGCAGCACGCTAAGTGCGCAAGTATTTGTGTGGTGTATCTGTGTGTGTGCTCTATTGTTGTTGTATTGATAAACATAATGGGGGCGTTCGTTGCCCATTGTATTGGAAGTCTATTGGTTATTGTCTGGACTGATTGGTTGCAGTCTGTGCTGAAGTGAAGTGCCTCTAGCCTTGATTAGATTAAGCTGAGAGTTTGTGGCGGTACACTGAGAAAAAATAAGGCTAGCTATCAATTTAGGCAATAACGATAGAAGTGAAAGAACAACAGTTTTTGTTTTTAATACGTTTAGTACAATGAGATTTATACAAAAGCAGTTGTAGGGATATAGTTTTGTATATAAGATAGTTTTTCTCTGTTTAAAAAACGGGTTAAGTACTATAAGCATATGAATGTACTTTTATAAAATTGATTTAAAACTCTTGTTTTTCATTCATTAGCTTAAGGAGTACAACGAATCCCAGTTGACTTTATACCTTATTAATATAAAAGTTAGCGAATGTTAAAATAGAGTGAGTTACATATCAAATAGAATACCAAATCGTGTGCCTAGGCCGATGGGAGAACGCAGCATCTCACATCTAGGGCTGGCAAGAAACTTGTAATTACAGATAAAAACAGGATGCAGAAAACTTGAAATTACACTAAAAAAGTAACACTAAAATGAAAATATTAATAAACAAAAGCAGCCAAAAGATCAGCGTTGACTAATTGTGGGATTCATACTGCATCATTGGTCAAGTATGCTCGCTATGGAAAGTCAAGTTGAGTTAAGTTGAAAATAGTTGAAAGATTATTCGCAAATAGGAAATTGTAAAATTTCTTAACGTTAATTTAAATTTGAAAATAGTTGAGCCGCCAGGCTTGTTGAGTTTTGCTGTGAGTACACAATTTTGAAGTCCATGAAGCCCATAAATCAATCGAAAAGTACGAAATATGTTAGATTGCATAGGCATATAAAGTGGCTAAATGAGACATAATATCAATCAACGAATTGCCCTTCTTAGTGAAAACCGAGTGGCGTAGTATCAAATAAAGACTTGACAGCCTAGTAACGTGTAACAAAGATGTCATTCATCTGCAACATATGACCTTTGAAATTTTCCTAAAGCAGCGACCATCAGTTGGCATTGAAACTGTATCTGAAGGATATTGTTTTTCATTAACAAGTTTGTGTTCATTGTCCTGATTTATTTCTCAGTGTAACTGCATTTGCGTGCTATCCCAGTTGTACAGTCTCTGGGTCATATCATTGTTTATTGACATTGCGTCTGGCGAGAATTGGATTCATCAGTGTCATCAGCACCAACAGATACATTGTCAACGCCGCTCTATCTATCATTCAATAGGGCTATGTCAAGTTGCAGCTTAGCGCAGCTTTATGCTGAATTGATTAGTTTCTATCCATAGACAATGTCAAGAGAAGATCTTAAAGCAGCTTATAAACAAGTTGTTGGCAACTTAATTAGCTTCACTTCGAAACAATTGAACTAGTTGCTGCTGCGTCTCTACCCCGCCACATAATATAGAAATTCAATTAATTTACGTCACTTGTATGCTTTTGTGATAAGCAAGTTTCCATGTGTGATTAATGCTTAACCACAGCCGCTTAAGTCTCCAACGCAGGCCACATGCCATTAATCATGGTTCCAAAGAGCAGACCAAACCAACGTCAATGCTGTTCCGACATCCCCAAGCATAGTCGTCATAAAAACTATTTCGAAATGTTTAAAAACACCAAAAAACGAGAAAACCATTTTCTTTTGCTTCATTTTTGTCGTAGTTTTCCAATAGCTTCACTTGCACTTTCTTTGGAACCCAAAGTCATGGTGATGGGCAGGAGGAGGAGGAGTATTGAGAAATGTTATGGCTCCAAAGAGGCAGCTGCCATAAACTATGTGTGCATGGTTATCGGTTTTTGTATGCCTCTGGATGTTGTACTAGGTATGTGGCCTAAAAACAAAGTTGTAAATGAATTTTAATGACACTTTATGTGTTGGTACCACGGTGACAACGACTACAACTACGACAACGCCATAATGTTCCAGAGGATGAAGACGTCGGCAACGTTTCAACTATCGCATTATAGGAAAATTGTTGTAAACTTTTAATTACAATTAGTTGCCACAGTGTGTGCGTGTATGTGTGTGTGTGTGTTTGGAATGCCACAAAAGTTTGCCTGCCGCATGTATAAACAGCCTAGATCTGTAACTTAGATGAAGGTTTATCATGGCATGGAAGGTGCTCCAGTTTTAACTTGGCTTTAATTTACAACTCAATTTGATGCGTGCCGTAGCAGAACTAAAGTGTTCCACACTTTCATATATGAATATATTCTTAAGTCTCGGTGTAAGACTAAATAGATTGGAATTAGCTGTCAGCTTAGTTAGATTGGCTTAGACAAATTGAGCTGGGATAACAACTGTAATCCCAGGTGGCTGGCAGAGACATCTTAAAACCAACACTTTGGTGTGTTAAGTGAATAAAACCAAAAATTTCGGTGTTTGTTGATTGAAATATTGTATAAATAAACAAGTTGAGAGTAAATTTTGTCAACGGGTGGGATTCTGAATACATACAGGTAAAGAGCTCGCATAGGGCATATTAAAGACGCAGACATAATCAAAACGATTCTATCTAGATAAGATAATTAAATATTCATTAGCTTGACTGAAAAATTAATTGCATAAATTCAAATCTGTACAAACTCAAAACAACAGCGCTGATCTTTGAAAACATAAGCCAAGTAAGATATATATTTTTTTGTTTCAATGGAAAGATTATGTAAGCTTTAGTTTTGAACTTTTTACAGAATAAACTTACCATATCTAAATTGCCAAAAAAGCAGTTTAAATGTATTTCAAAAATAATATAATTTTGTACAAAATTTTAACTATACTACTTGCAATTTGCTGTAGTAAACATAATAATTAATATAGATAACTTTAGCTTAGAAGACAAACCGATTAAGCATACAGAACGCTGAAAACATTAATTTTTTGTTAAAAAAAAAAACACGATTATATGAATGCAGAAAGTTTGTTGCGGTTTCTTCATAAATTTCAACTTTACATTTGTTTAGAACCAAATGTGAGATTTCAGATAGATAATTCATAAAATTAAAGAAGACTTTGAAAGATTGCTTGAAGAAGTGACATAACCGATGAATGAAGAATTAATATTTCAAAATAGTTGCAAAGAAAACTATTTATTGAGGTATTTGTTAAAATAATCTATATTATTAAATTATGACTAATCTTTGCGCTAAGGTGATTCAAAATGTATCCTTTAAAATGTAATACCTAAAATTGTACAATTTTATTATTATCTAGTTTGGCTTGGTTTTAAAAACAATCTTTATCCGGTAAATCGTCCAAATCTATTGATTTAGATAATCAATCAAAAATGCAAGCTTTGATCCTTTATGCAGAAAGAACAAAGGTTAGGCTTGTAACCATTAGTTAGTTAATTAGTTAACCTCAGTATATTAATATGGCATAGTATGGTATATTATAGTATATTATATTGGGCCACGATAGTGTGAATAGTAGTGTATTCGCCTTTTAATCGGAAGCTGGGTGGTTCGATTCGACATAGCAGCACTGGTGCATTTACCTAGCAGAGTTTATTTACCAAGGAAAATCACTGTATGCTACAACTTTGCAGCGATGACAGTATAGTTAAGGGGAATCTTTTTTTTCTAATTTAAATTACTTACTTTCAGATCATTTACAATTGCACATTATTTGGATAAGCTGCACCTATTCTAGATTTTCTGCACCTACAACTGCAAAGACTATAGGCACCTGTAAAGCTGGTCGAAGGCATTAAACATTTCTACGTTATAAGTTTACTTAAAATGCACCCTACTCAAACTTTCCTATAATTTAATCAGAGGACAAATAAAATTGTAGTAATATTTAAATTTCTACCTCCAAAAATGTCAAAACAAAATCTCCACCAAAAAGTGAATGAAATAAAATAAGTTTTTAGCTACATACAACAAATCCTGACATATATTTCAAAAACAACTGCCCCCCACCCCTCGGAAAAAAATTGAAATCCCCTAAAAATGTCAACTACAAATCCATTGAGTAAGTCCGGGCCTTAAAGACGCATCTGTTGTTTATCTCTTGTTGGCATCAACAAAACCAACTCACACATGTTGTACAATCTAAAACAAATACTTGGAAAAGCATTTACCTCATGTAGATTTACCTTACAGAGCATACACACAAACGCAAGAAATAATCGTTTAGGATTTAATTTATGAGCGCATTGCACTTGGAATTCATAGAAATAAACAGAAATAGTGAAGCCGGAAAAATCCACAAAACGGAAATGCTGCCTTCAATGACTGCGCTTGGCTTGTGGATTTCTAAAGAAATAAGTCAGACATTTGCATACTATGCTGCACGCATTAAGGACATAAACAGGATCTTTGCACCTTCAACACATGTTCCAGTGCCAGCAAGCCGGAAAAACAAACACAAGAGCTGGCAAAAGGAAAACACATGTCTGTGTTTGTGTTTGTCAATCAAATTGAAAGGAGTAGCCAGTTCTAATGAGCCGCACTTAATGAGTTGCCAAAACAACATGGACAACATGCGCTGACCCAGCCAGTTATCAAGCATTTTGGCGGCTGGCTAAAAGCCTTAGCCCAGTTAACAAGCAGCTGCTGCTGCTGCCATGTAGTCAGTCAAAGGGTTGAGAGTATGAGCTCCCTTTGGGCAGGGCGTTGCACAAAAACCACAAAATTGCAATGGCTTGGTTATAGCCATGGTATGTTTGGTATGAACAACCAGCTGCAGCCTAGTGGCTGTCACTCTTTTGGTCCTTTTTTTTATGATTATTGTTGGGCTGCTCATATTTCAGGTTCATTCACAGCACCAAATGATAGCCACAGCTGATAGCTTTTAGGGGCTTCACTGTCTCAGCACCCGCCACATCCAAGTCAAGCATAACTCTCTGCGTTGGCATGTGGTTGGGTTGGCATAATCAAACAGCCAGCCAACCAACCAGTCAGCCTGTAATGCATTTTCATTCATTACCAGACCCTTATGTGACTTTCATGGCTGTCATGGATGCCAAGGCAGAAGCAAAAGGGCTTTAGCCTCAGCTACATTAAAGGTATTTTCTGCGGTTATTGACATTGATATCAATTTATTATATTATATTATATAAATAGTTGATTTATTTAATATTGATTGCATTAGACTACGTAGAGCATCAAGCTTTTAAAGGCACTTTTCTAGCACTAAGTCGAATGAACTTTACGGAATTCGGGCTCAATAATGTGCTCAAAAATCAAAAGTGCACTTAAAAGTTTTGTCAGCTACATCAATTTGGTTAACGACCTGCTGGTTTCTCCTAATCCTTGAAACAGACATAAAATCACATTAAAACCAAAGCATTTTTATGAATTTCTGTAAAAGTTTCGACAGAGAGAGAACCATTGAATACTCTACTTCGGAGATGGGCAAAACTGATATAAGGAAATATTTGTTTGTATAAGTAAGATGTGCAGCCAGCAAGTGCACAATTGAGCGTGAAAACGTTAATCAAGCAAATAGGTGTGAGAGCGCAGTTACAAAGTTGTTAAATCTCTCACATGTAATTGTTTAATAATCGCTCTCGTGCTCTTGCTGACTGCTTTATTTTTCTTCTTGAGTAATAAACATCATGGTTCTACACAAAAATAACTAGTTTTGTCCATAGGTACAATTATAATTATTATTTTACTTATTTGTTATAAAAGTACTTGTTAACGATTTTCTAAATCACTGTTCGAAACACAAAGCTTTTTTGCAGAAATTTGACGATATCTTAAAAAAAAACAAAAACGGCCCCACACAGATGTCAAGTCAGCGCTAAGTTCTAGTTATGTTACATTATTGTCAACAAAATCGATACACCCTCTATAGGGTTATATACGTTTTTAAAGAGTTCAAGTTGAATGCTGTTTATGACTTTGCTGGCATGACATTGAGCTTCATCAGCTGCTGCATTTGCCATAAAAGCAGCAAAGATTTGATGACTTGGCTTTTAGTTTACACATATTTAACTTAAGTGCATATGGGAAAACATCCATAAAAGTTTCCCGCCGCGTATGCGGGCTAATGAACTGAGCTTTATTTATGTTTTCCTCCTAATGTAAGAAAACTGATATTGAGTACTAGCTAGTTACAAGACCAGAGACAATAGTTGACAAAAATGCGTCCAAGTGACATGCCCTTGGCCTTAGGCATTCAAAGTATTCGTATAATGCAGCAACAAAATGTTTTCTAAAGCCTGCTGTTGGCTATAAATATATGATATGATATGCACAGGAACGGAGTAATAAAATTTGGAATTGGGCGTAGTAGTAGCTGTTGGGGGCGCGAGTGTTATTAAAAATATATATGCAATAAGCAATGTACATGAATTTATAACTTAACGATTTAAAATTTTAGGAAACAATTGACTTTTTTACAATCTTTTATTAAATACTATTGCTATGGCTCTATATGTTTTACTAGTAGTAGCAGAACATAACAAGAAGGCTGTAACTTCCAGAATTAACATTTTTTTGTGGTCCATGCGTTGGATATGTTGTTATTATTATGGCGGAATTATAGCAAACTAGCTGTGATTCTTATTTTTCTAAAAATTTATTTATAGAAATCTCAATTGTATCTGTCTTTTTTTTTTAAATAAAACAATTTTTAAATAAATTAAAAGTCGTGGTTGAAATTCAAATGGTTTTTATTTGTCACTGCTACAAAGCAGCTGTTGAAGTATTAGCAGTTATATGTCTTATCGAAATCAAGGTTAAGGGGCTGTGTTCCTTGGAGTCTTATTGTAGACTGGTTTTGGTTCAGCAGACTAATCAACAGTGCATTTGGGCAGAAGTGCAGATGTTAGGCGTTTGTAGCACTGTCTTCTCTTATCACTTTTACACACAAATATTGCAGTTAAAATTGAAAAACAAATAGATTGCTGAAACTTACAAAAATCCATCAAAAATATTCTTTGTGTATTTAAAAAAAACGAAGTTACGATTGATTTCAATATGTCAACTTAATTTTAACTCTTTTTATTAAAGAAATTCAATAGTAATATCAATCATTTTTATGATACTTTATTTTATAAACTGCAAAACGACTTCAATTTACCTCGAATAATTCCCGACAGTTTTTTTATTTTCAAATGCATTCTTAAAATTGTTTTCAAAAACCATGTTCACGTTGTATTTCGCTTAATGGCTAAATCTTAAAAATTTATCTTTAAGATCAGAAGAAAGTAACATCGAATAGTAGTTTCATGTCAAACGCTACTGGTACTATTATTACAGCTGTGTGTCCTATTTTTAAGGAATGTAGTACGAGCATATGCTACAGGACGATAGTGCTATCGGCCGTAGAGGCTTGCGCTTTAAATAGAAGCTAAGTTGAAACAAAAAGCCAAGCTATTTTTTGACAAATTTGCACTTAACTCTCAAATTCTTATTTTCATTGCGCGTCGCAGCGCCTTGCCACCATTGGCTACCACTTCAATCCGGCCCTGGCTAAGCAACAAAAGAGACCCTTCCGAACACGTGTCACTCATGCCAAGCACCAACAAACATGTGACAAAAAGCAAACTTAACATTTGTGTACAAATCACAGCTGTTGCTTTCACACACTCGAAATAAATCAACTTCCACAGCGCAGGGTTGTATCAGTTTGGTATTGTCAGTTTTATTTTTGTAATGCGATACTTTTCAACCCTGGCAAACATTTGGAAAAAGGAAGCCAACTGTCGGATGCAATCAAAATTGTCATTTTCATGTGCGACTTATAAAGCTATTAGCAAGTTTAATATCGGAACTTACCAAGTTTTATAACGAATTTCGCTTGCTTAGTATCGTTTCCTAAACTAGCGTTAAGCTTACTTATCGAGAAACCATCAAGAAATTTGTATGGCGCCAGCCGTAATAAATACCACTATATCATGCCCTGCTTCGGCCCACTTATCAGTAGTTGTTTTTTTTGTTGTTGCTCCAACATGATAAGCATAAATGCTACCAAGTGGACGACGCACTGCCTCTGCTTAATGTTATGCTTGGCCTTCTGCGTAACATTAAGGTTGAGCTTTTTGTTTTTGGGTCAACCTTTCAAGTGGTTTACATTTTACTTTACATATAAAAATAATTCGATGGCTAATTATGGAACCACTTTCTACTTGGACGTACCCGTGCCGAGACTGTGCTGTGTGCACTTGAGCTTTTCTCTGTTTTCTTAAAAATTCTGTGAAAATATTTGGCCCATGAATAAATTAAAAACGTATTAACCTATAATTGCATTTTGTACAAAAGAGTATTATTTTTCATTGTTATTAGAAATGCTAGAGTTTTTGTTTTTGTAGTCTTATTTGTATGCCAAATAAGCACGAAAAGTATTTTGGTTTTGTAAGAATTAATACAATAAATTTCATTGGGATTTCGGCTATGCATTTTTGCAAAAAGCAATTGGCAGACAATGCAAAAACCTCATCAAGGTGGAAAATAAAAGGAGAAGTATTGGTATTGCTTGGTTGTAAATAACTTAGATATTTTGTGAGGTTTCAGCTGCAATTAAAAATATTTCTTTAGCATTTTGAAAATGTATACAGAAAAGGCAAAGAGCAGTCAAACTGCATGCCATTGTAATAACAATGAAATATTTTTGAGCAATGTGAATTAGGCAAAAATAAATTTTAATTGAACAATAAACAGAACAGTTGGAAAAATAGAGAACTTTTATTATAACTAAGAGTGAGCCTTTTCTTAGTTTTAGCCAAATTGTGATTTATTTCTGCCTATTGTTATAGGAAAATTTGAACATAAATTGGCAACCATACTTCAATCATGTTTGGAGTGAGGATTGTTGCATCACGTCAAGATTTTGAATAATTTGAGGTTATGGATTTCAAAAACGATGGGTTTTCTTTAATATTTTAGGTTACATAGTTGACAGTCATTTCCAAGTCTATGGTTAGGATTGTGCCGACACATCAAAATATTCAGCTATTTGTTTAATAGTTCATCACACAAGCATTTTCAAAATTAAATTTTGTTTTGTTCAGCAGAGTTACAGAGTTTAGTTTAGTGCAATAAAACCCGTCAAGTTATGAGAATTATATTTCACAATTTTTTCATAGCCGCAAAAATATCTTCAAATTCTAAAATATAATGGGCTATTTCTAAACAGCCAGCAAATTACTCTAAAGATTACCTACAGTTTTTCAACAACTAATCCTTTTGTAAACATTTAAATTGATTCTCGCATATTTTTGTTAATCTTACACATAAACCACTTATTGTCTGATATCTTAATGCTTGCAGTTTCCAGCTGGATTCTATGAAACGTAGCTACAAGTAGTTACTCAACTCTGTCTTTTTACTTACCAATCCCAAAGTCTGGCCATTCCTTATGCCAATTATGCTGACGCCGTCGTTGCTGCTTCTGGGCAAACTGCAATGAAACAAAGCGTATTTATGGTAAGTAAAATAGGTAACAGTTCTCTTAATGAGTTAAGCAATTCTCGCGAAATATTTGCACAGTAGCTAGACCAAGGGTCTCTGCAGACTTGTGCAAACTTTTAGCGCCGTGATAAGCCCAGACAACAATGGGATTGACAACAAATTAGGCAACCAACTTGGTCCCAGTCAAGCAGGTAAACTGACCTCGTCAATAGTTTGCATTTTATGACGGTGCATATAAACGGGTTTGCAATAGGTCGGAGAGGAAATACATGCAGAAACGGAAACGTTGAACAAATATTGGTTGTGCCTTATTGCTTTATTATATGCCATAAAATGGTCGGAAAACGTGAAAAATGCGCAAGAAAAGCGTGTGAAAATGCGGCAAACGAAAGTGTTGAAGGTTGTTTGTAAAAAGCAGCAGGTAGTGGAAATGGCAGAAATTTTTCATTGAAAAGTTGGTCACACTAAGCGAAATGCATATTTTAAACTTTTTACTATTTTAGGGAAGCATGCTAAATTAGTCGATTGGTAGGCACTTTGCATTCGAATAAAATCTCAAGTTAAAATATTTAGATTTTTTTCAAATTTTACGTAAAATCTTGATCCCAACCAAGAAAATCCGAAATTTATTATTTTTTTTTCAAGAATATCAATAGTATCATACTTTAAAGTTTGCAAATTGTTCATCGAAATGAAATATTTCTGTATTAATGGTAAGGTTTTCTCATAATGAAGGACGCCACCGTTCGGATTCAGCTATAAACATTTCCATTTGTTCTTTTTTAACTCTCAATAATAGGTATTGCTATGGTAACATACATCTAAAGTTTACATGATTATCGATGTTTATAAGACTTCTACAGACTTGGTTCAATGGATTGCGTCCAATGTTGCAAATTGGCAACACTACTTGTTGCTGTGACTTAACATTTTACATAGAGGGATAAGAGTTCTACGAACACTAGCTTTTCTAAAACCATTAAAAAAGTAGAAGATATTATATTTTATAGCTTTCGCGGATACTAATAGCCCTGCTGTATCAAAATTTTCGTATTTCACTAATATTTTTAAAACAGCCTTCAACTTCTTTATATGCATATACTGAAATTTGGCTATGAGTTCTTCAATTTTCCTGATAGTTCGCCATTATCGTAATCGTTTCCCTTTTCCAATTTAGCACACAATAAGCGGCATGTTCTATTAAACGATTAGCCTGCTACGAGCAACTATAATACATCCTGACTATTAGCTATCAAGTGTAGACCAAGGCTTAGGTTTGGAAATTTGTGGCATACGAGAAGCAGGCGGCAGCATATTGTTTGCCAAAGTCTATGTAAATTCCTGGAATTTTGTTGTGCCGAGTCTCGAAGAATAACCGACATTGGCAGCTAAAGGAATTTTGTGCCAACGGGACATGCTCAGGACACGCACAATTCAATGCACATACATACAGAGACAATAAACATTGGTGTAAAGTTGTAACCCAGTGTGCATAGTTGTAGGCATGCGGTACCTTTGGATTTCCCTTGCCCGAGGCCATTCTCTAGGTTTGTGCCGATCAAATTTTTTTTTTTTTTAAGAACGGCATGTGTATCAGCAAACAACAGGACGATACAGACGAGTCAGGCACGCAGCAAATAGCTACAACGAGACGCATTTTGTGTAGAAACAAAAAACGGATTAAATCAGGGATGCGTGAAGGAATGCCATGTCGAGCACTGGAACAACAAGCGAAAGATGCTACAGACTGTTACCTAGATAAGATGGCATATGGTTTGGGTTGGGAATTTAATTTTTTTTTTTTTTTTGGTAATAGCAGTCTGCTACCGGCAAGTTTTGTTATGTTGTTGCTGCACAGGTGAGTGATGCACGTCCAGGCTGTAATTGCTGCTGCAGCACAGATTCATATCAATAGACCGAAGCAGGACTATACGTAATTATGTGCGTGCAGGCAAAACTGGCATCCATTCAGTGGGCGCTCGTAGAGATGTACAAAGTATTTTGCTACCAAAATTTGTAGATTTTAGGGGCCGCAAATCAGTCATAGTTTGTAAAGCACTACATCGGGCTGGCTAAAATTTTCCATGAGATACGAAAAGCATTAGCGTGTAATTAGTGCCTTACCCTTGTAAGGTATTAAAACGTCCGTCCTTGATATTGACGTATGGTTTACGCGGCGTTACAGCCTGGGAGCGCTTAACCCCCTTGTTTTTCACTTTTTGCTTATTCATTGTATTAATTTTCAGTTGGTTTTTCATTGATTCTTTGGCATTGAACACAGAACAGTAGGAACGCTCACGATATGTGACCATAATCGGATTGGTAACGAGGGCTTAACTAAATGTTTGACACATATGGTAACATTTATAAAAAAATTAACGAAATATGCACTAATCCGTTGAATATAATTTATGTACAAAAGTTGGCTAGCAGGCACATCCGTCAGACGCGAGACGACGATAACAACGACGTTGTACACGGTTCGTTATACAGCGGCAGACTGAAATGGAAAACATGTCAGGGGCATGAACGACCCGCATATGATGGACTCTGGGTTCTTGCTGCATTTCACTCAACTCACACTCACTGCATACAGCACTTCCTGTCGGCACACAATTGAGCCGGCTTTAGGGTAGGTAAAAACAGGCCTACAAATAAATATATATATGTATATACATATATTTGAGTGACTTCTTTCCTGTGCCGCAGAGCTGCGTTGTTGGTGGTTGCTGCTGCATAACTTCAAGTCGAGAGTTGTTTGTCTGACAGCTGCTTAGGCGTTGTCTAGCTAGCATGTAGTCGAGTCCTTCAAAGCGTGTTACTGCCTTATCTAGCTAGACGCTGTTAACCTTAAGCCTTGAACTTACAAAAAGTTCTAGACAAGCACAATAACAACAACTAAACGGCAGCTGCATGGCTTTCCAAAATCAGCTGCTGCAAAATCATAAAAAAAAACACTCAAATGAGACATTTTTACTCAAGTTGCCAAGGATACAAAGTAACTGCAACATCTGCTTCTTGGTAAAACCAGTTTCTGAGCATCCTGCAGCTCCTTCGAGTGGCGTGTGGCAGTCAAAAACAATAAAAATTGTATATTTTATGAACATTGCCAAGTTGCTGTCGACAACGAGGACTCCTTGCCACAATATAGCCAAAACGTGCTGTATCCATACAATAAACAAAACTTCCATTTACCAAGTCCACACATACCATCCAGGCAATCAATTCCCTTTTTCCACTGTTTGAAGTTTATGTACTTTTTGTTACTACCACCTGAGCCATATAGCTAGCTACTAGCTCTAATGCTGCTACGGAGTAACCTCAACCATTCGTCTCTTTAAAGACTTGCAAATGGTTTTCGAGTTAATTGTCTATGGATTTTATTTATAGACAGGCTCTGCACTTATGTACTTCGCTGACAGCTGTTCTTGTGCAGCGAGTACATGCAACTTAGGAAAAGAGGCTCCCCATATCCATAACAAGGATTTGTATGTTCTGCAACACTTAATTATACAGTTCAAGTATTCCAAGAAGAGCTGCATATGGATAAATTTAAAAGCAATTGAAAATATTACAATGTGTAGTATTATAGGCAGCAACTCGAAGGCTACAACAGGGACACCTGCTTGTCGTCCTGTATGACGTTGGCGTGTGCAACATAAAAAAGCGGAAGAAAAGAGATTCATTGATTTACCAACTCAGCTGGATACATTCATTATCGAAATCTCACTTTTGATGTTAAAATTGAATTTGAAACAAAAAAGTGTAAAGTCTGAAAGATTGGCAGAAAGGCTACTTTGAATAATTGTTGCTTGCTGAATGTGAAGCCATGCAAAACAATTTTTTTTTTGCTGGCGCCATCTAGTCAATTTTCTTTTATTGCAAGCACAGCTTCACACATTTAATTGCGAACGTTTCATTTCCAAGACGCACACTTGAAAAAACAAGATATTTTTCAAAATCAAATTGTATCTGTAACTAAAATGTTTAGGCATCAAACTGACTGTTCATGCAAAATGATATGACAGCTGAGAGTTGCACGATGTGTCTTCAAATTTGGAGGTTGCTGCATTTATATTGGGTGCATTTATATTGCAGTTTCAGCCAAATATGACAACAGGCCTAGTTAGTGTTTTTAGATAAACGTTTTGTCGCTTATTCGACGGCATTGCAGACAATTTCCTATTGTTACTACGGAATCTTAACCATAATTGGTTTTATATGTCACACTCACCTATACTCTCCAAAATTTTTTCGATATTATGAACTAAAATTCACAATATTTTTAAAGATACATTCTACAATAGTTTTGTATCAGCTTTATAATTTTTGTACGCAAAATGTTGTTTGGCTTATGTGCAAATTACAAGCCAGCAGAAAAAAGTTACCCAAAAAATCTGCCAAATTTTAACAAAGATTTCATAAATACATGCCAAAGAATTGTAATTAGATGCAGCTCTTCAATGTTTCGAAAACATAGTATTTTATGCATAGATAAAATCATTGCATTTCAAGTGGACTCTGCAAACCAAAAAGTAATTTTATTTCATCAGAAATGAACACAAAAACCAAAACATTTTATAATTTTAAGCAAACGATAGCAACAACGACAGCTTTGTTTGCTTAATCAGCGGCAAGAATTCAAACAGAATACCGAGCAACAAATATTTCCGTGTCTGCATATCCTGTGGCAACATTTAACATCCGCTTACGTTTAGTAATTTTCATGCAAAATTTCATTTATAGGAAATGCATTAAGGTAGCGTAAATTCTGAGCTGAAATTCGATAAGCGCCAATGTGAAATGAAAATGGAAAATAGCACAAACAGGCTACGGTATGGAGTACAGGTAATGCCTAGAAACGCAAAAGCGGATTCAGGATATTTGCTTTTCAGTGCGGAGATGGAATTACATTTTCATTTTGGTACAATGTCAACGCAGGTGCTGCTCAAAGTTGAGAGGTATCAGACGTACGTAATGGAGATGCAAAGATCTATGTGCACTTAAGTCGCAGATTTGGCCCGTACCAATATTTTTCCAGCCCTAGTATTACAATCGGCTGAAAATAGAGTACACAGCGCCAAAGTCAGTTAGCATGTGAAGTGTATGTTGCATTGACATTTTGCGCAAATTGAATCATAAATAACTGACCGCTGCTGGTATGCCTTTGATTGTGACCAGTTTGGGCCGCCTTGCTCAAGGTTGGCATGCCCAAACTTGGCCAAGGCAAGACATTGATAAGCAGCAACATGCAGGCAGGCAGCAGCAGCAGCGTCTTTATAAGAAAATTGGCGGCACATTTTTTTTTTTTCGCAAACTTCAGGTACACATAACTGGCCCAGAGCGACATGTTGCTTGATGAAGGGCAAGTGCCAGGGAACTGGTTCCATGCAAACAGGTAGATACATTGTTGTGCACTGTCCGTGACTGACTACCTGTGTTTGGTCCAAAAGGTGCAAACATTGTAAGTGCAATAAGAAGACCCACTGAGCAGCTGTAGGTGTGGTCAGTTGAGTAGGCTGTAGGACGCTCTAAGCGGCAGCCCGCAGTGTGGGCAGTTACGCTTCTTCTTCTATACGGACTTTTTTTTTTTTAAAGAGATAACCACCACGTGGAGCGTAGAGCGTGTCTAAAATTGCTTAATCCATGGGATTTGCAACATTAAAAGAACACAAACACAAAAAATGAGCAGAGCCCAGCATAGCGCACAAACCAAGTGTTGAGTGTGAAATTGTTGTTTGACATTACTAACAACCCGAACTTTATTTGGGTTTCCCCATGTTTCGTGCACATTAAATTAGCGCTTAACTAGGCTTAAATAATGTGTTAAAATGCGTTTAATGGCATAATGGACCACGCCCAGGCACTGGGCAAGTCCTTATATCAACACGTAGTTAAAAGTCTAACAAGCTCAGATGAAAATGACATGATTTCAACTTTTATTTAAGAACTTATTTTTTGAAGCTTTGCACTTACTTTAAACCTAAGCAAGCTGTCTAGTAAACTGAAAGAAATCAGAAGCAATTTATAAAAAATATTTGTATTTATAAACGCTACATTAACTGCTAATTCTTGGTGTATTAGGAATAAAAAAAAAATAGAATGAATTGTTTCATGCGATAAAATCAAACAGTTTTACGATACGAAAATGAGTTTAATTTAATTAAGTCTTAATCGAAAGATCTTAAGAAACCGTGAAAAAAGTGCAAAATCATGTTCTAACTACTATATTCGAAATTGGAATTATTTTCAAAATTCAAAAGGAATTGATAAAATTATATTTCAAGTGAAGTCACTTTTAGGTTACAAGTGTTTTGAATTCAAAAAAATGTCTAAACTAGCGTTATCCAACACATTTTTTAACACTCTTCTTCTCCTTTTATACATATATATTTTTAATTATATCTTCTTTTTGAATATTAAAAACATTGTTTGACAATCATATGAAATAAAAATGGAACATTTTTTTACTAGTTTGCCTTCAAGTTAAAAAGTAATTGTGTTTTTGGTAATTTTAAATTCAAATCCTCCTATTTTTTAAATTTCATAGCTAACATTTTTAAAGTTTTATTAAACTAGATTATTTTGAATTTTCTGCAAATTTGTTTGTTATATAAATGTTATATTAAATAAAAAAACAAAAACAAAACAGAATTAAATAATTTAAACTTCTTGTAACAATACATTTATAAAATTTGAAAAATACGAGTTTGAATTTTTAAATAAAAATAAAAAGTTTGTTTTTTTCATTTACAAGCCAGAATTTACGCCAGTCTAAATGTGTTTTAATTTGTTTTTAAAATTTTTATTTCTTTCATAAATTTACATTATATTTTTAAGTTTTTAACACAAATTAAAATTAAATATTTTTAATTTTTGCTGTCATCGAAGTCAAAGCAAAGCATACACGGCTAAAATGTTACATTCTGCATATGGTAGGTAACATGATATTAAATGTCAAATATTATCTGAAAACACTGGAATAGATGGTCTTACTCCAATAGCTGTATTATCAACACAATGCTCATTAAGACTAATGACTTTTTTAACGAATGCAAGACCAGAGAGAAGGTGCTGCAACGTTATTTGAGTTGTTTTAAAAAAGTTAGGAAGCGAAATGGTGAAAGAACTGAAAAAATCTGCTTGTGGAATACATCGCGTGTCCAAAAAATGTCCATGATCTCACACCGAAACAGCAAAGAGTTCTTCATAAGACAGCTAAGGAGTTGATTGGCTTTGCCGGAATGGGTCATTTTGTTTTCTGGCGAGAAAATGTATAAATTTCAGAAATTTGCAAACAGCCCTGAAACCATTCAAAGTTTTTTTCATTAAAAATTATGGGAGGGTTTTTTTTTATATACATAATAAATAATTACATAGCATAAAATTTCTCTAAGTGTATAATGTGTGGGTGCAAGTGTTACAATTCGAGGCGGCACTGGGAAACTATCGTAAAGTTATATTTAAGTTGGGCACAGACTGCAACAGTTGCTAAGGGCAATTTCTTGTTGTAGGTTATGGTAAAGTTTAATGGCTTCGCTTCATCAGCTGTTGAGCGAAAGCCGGCAGCCCGGTTGAGCTGCGCGTCCTGATCTGTAGCTACAGGCTGCGCAATAAGTGCAAAAACTTTACGCAAATCTCAAATGTCTCATAAAAGCTGTTCGAGCATAAAAAGTTTTCATTTTTTGCATTAAATATTAACCATATACTCTTACGCGCTTATGAAATTTTTAAAGTATATTATGTATGCACTATATATATGTAAGTATATAAACAACATGCTTGAGTGCTTAAAACTTTCAAGTTTGATGCTGCTCCGAAACTTCAAATGAAAACTCACGTACCAAAATCATATGTTGACTGAAATAAAATAATGTCGACGAATGTGCATTTGTTACACTTTGCGGGGTTCGTGCTGCAAGTTTTTGAAAAGTTATTCGCTTTGGTCTACAAAGTTTTCAAAGTTGCTACCAATTTGTAATTAAGTATATATGCATTGACTTGGAACACTTGGAATAAAGACGAAGCATGGGTATTAAATTACATTTGGAATAGCATATGAATATGGCTTTAAAGCTCAGTTACACTTGAGCTGTGAGCCAAGTAATTAGTCAGGCAAAGACATGCATCATTCATCAGGCAGGCAGGCAGGCATTTACTCAGCCAAGCAGTCACTCACCCAGGCAGGCATATAAGCCGTCATGCCACAAATTCCATAGGAAACTCATAACTAATGGTGCAGAGGCAAACAATGCTTTGGAAATGTTACAAGTACAGGGAGCAGCAGAGAATTGACAGAGGAA
This sequence comes from Chymomyza procnemis, assembly GCA_035046065.1. Taxonomy (NCBI): domain Eukaryota; kingdom Metazoa; phylum Arthropoda; class Insecta; order Diptera; family Drosophilidae; genus Chymomyza; species Chymomyza procnemis. Next base: position 3,047,307 of record JAWNOJ010000013.1, on the reverse strand, counting down.
CAAACATTAAGAATTCAACAATGTTTCGCACGCGAATCTGTGCAATCAATTGGAATGACCCCATTTCGAGCCACAAGCAGTAGTAGCTGCTAACAGCAAACCAGCCAACAGGCAACTCATCAAAAGCCGGTTGAATGCCATGGCAACATTAACCAAGACTAACATCTGGCAGGCGGCACAACATGTTATCGTTAAGAACATACACAGAAACTTGGTAAAGAAGTTACAGTGTGGGTTGTAGATATACATATGAGGCAGCAGCATTGGCAACATGGCGTATGCGTAATAACTCAAAAACAAGTAAGTGATTGGCAGAAGCAACCAAAAAGTTGCAATCTCAAAAATGGGTAGGTCGCTTGATTATTCAGCTTGTTTTTCTTATTGTTGGGGAGTGCTTAATTTGAAGCACATTAATTAAATGAAAAGCTGTAGCCGCGTCAATTTGCTTTCGACCGAAACCAACGCATAAAGTTGGTCCAACACCGAAAAACAAAAACAATAAATTCAATTAGCTGAAGTAGATTTTGACAATTTTTCAATGCTCTACAAGTTGATGGATAGTGTTTCTTGGTTAATCTAACAAGTTTGTAACAAGCAAATGATTGACTTTGACAGGTTTCGAATATATTTTTATGATTAGGTGCATCTGTCTTGTTTGAAAATGAAAACCAATAAACAAAAAATAAAAAGTGTTAAGTAGTTTTCGATTATAAGCGATGCTCCGAAAAACTAATTCCAGCAATTTGTACGTATACGCTTTAACGAGAATTGAAAATAAGAGCAGGTACCAGTATGTTTCTTTATAAAATACTTTTGAACTATACGAAAAGATAACGAATTTTTTCACGATATCTTGAAAACAAACTATTCTGTACACAGAATAAACTAACTTGACATGGGAAATACTCAACCAATTTGACAGATTTGCGAACAAGGACATGTCGATTTTTCACGTCACTATGATAAAACTTTAAGTAACTGCATGGGCTCTGCGGCTTTTCACATACATCTACGGCTTAATTATTTCCTGTATTGACTTTTTAGTTTGTCGCTTCAATACGAAGCATCCGAATCTCTAGCTAGGATTCCGAACGACGGTGTCTTTAATAAATACAGATTTTTTTGGACAAATAGCGAAATTTTTAAAAGAAACTACTTATTTCATGACGCAGTCAAATGGATGAATTTTAGAGGTTCAGCAAAAGTTGACAGTTTTAGAGATGTTAATGAAAGACCAACTAAAATAATTTTGTCTTTATTTTCGAAAATTCGTTTTCGATACGATTCGTTGTTATCTAAATTTAACTTTAGATATTTTATTCAGTTTTCTTTTCTAATATATCTAAAATTAAAGAGTATATAGACTTCGCTTTTGTTGAAGTTGACTTCAATTTTATTGAACAAAAACGTCAGCTGTGCGAGTGTGTTACGTAATGTTATAGGACAGTGCGTGGGTTTGGAGTTATAGAACCCTTAAAAGCAAAATGTCTTAAAACTATGTAAAGCAGTCAAAAATGTGTTTGCCAGCTGACTGGACAATATTATACGTGTGGCATATATGAAAGGTACATATATCTATCTGATAACTCAGAGAGTACGACTGACGTTAACCATATACAACTAAGCGCAATCATGATTCAATCTTCAACATGTTGAATTGTAGCTTAGAACCAGAGCGGTAAAATTTTAGTGACACATAAATCAAAATCTTGGCCCGCACTTTACGTGTGCAACATGGCCAAGACTGGCAACTGAGTCGCTCCAAGCAGCTGGCTGCACTTTATGAGTTCACAAAGTTATGTGCAGTTTTATTTCTATTTTATTTCTCGCATGCAATTCGCAGTGACATTTATTTGACAGTCAGTAGCGTCTGGACGGTTTTTGGGAGGAGTCTATAAATAGTTTTTGGAAGGGGTCTTATTTTTTTATATGAGCAGCATACGTTTTGCTCTTCGATTAACTTACACAATTGACTGAGCGCGCAAGACTCAAGTTTCATGCACACTTAAGTTTCTTTCGATTTTTCATTATTTTTATTTTAAAAGATCTCACACATTTCACTAATGCACAACGTGCTTTTTTCGTTTGAATGCTTTTCTGTGCAGGTGTATCAAATTTTTATTAAAAATAGCAATTGATTTTTTTTTTCTTTTTATTTTGAATACTTCTGATTTATGTGGCGTTCTTTAAAGAGCTCGTTTGACTCAACTTTAATGAACTTCCATAAAACGAGCAGCTGTCAATCTGCGTCAAAATTAGTGAATTTTATAGCAGTTTTTCGCCAGTTCAGTAAGTATTTTATAAATACAAAAAAAATACAATACAAAATATAAAAAGTTAACTGGTTTCAAAATAATATTATTGTAAATAACAATTAAGTATAAATTTAAGAACCATTTAATAAAAAAATTAAATAGTTTTCTTTAGTCACAATATTCACGTTCCAATGAAATTGAATTGAGAACTCAGTTAAAAATGTCATATTATACTCGCAATTCAATAAATTTTCAAAAGTACAAATGCTGTCCAGCAATCATAAAGCCAATTTCGCTTGGATTGGCATCCACAGCTGGTCATGACAATGGCACGTGGCAGCACCAAAAAAAAATTCAACAAATCAAAAATATGATGAAAAATTTTACAAAAAAAAGTATCATGAAAGACATGAGTAAAAATTCTTTGTATATATTTTTTTTTGCAATTTGCTGGCATGCAAAATTTGATTTGATTGTCATGCAAATGTGAGCCTGAAATTAGCTACCCAAAGTCAGAATTGGATTATCACAGTTAAAAAAAAAGGGGAGACATCCAATAAAAACAACATTTTTTCACATGAGACAGCCAACAAAAATGCAGCTGAACTTTGACTAGCAAAAATGAAAAAATAAAAATTCCGGAAATGAATTTTACTTTATCAAGAGGGAACGCAAATTGTTTTATAAAATAATGTATATAAAGTGGGGTCCTTTCAAACGGTATGTTCCCAGCGTAATATGCTGCAGCCAGAAGCCTTAAAAACAATTTTAATACATTATTGTTTTTGTTGAGTTTCCATTATAAAAATAGCAAGATTTAGCGTTTTACAGTAAAACATTGTTGTCAAGAACTGATTACGAAAAATTATAATTTTCTATCATATAATATAATCGATGATGAAAATAAAAAATCGTTTGTTAAAATCGGACACGGAAGGCTTTTCCTACAGCATTTTTCAGAGCACTCGTAAGCATTTTTTATTGGTTGACTTCGTTACGATATATTTACCGAATAAAAAAGTTGTGTATGATATAGTTAGTTGGTCGACCGAATGAATTTGGTCACAATACCTGAAAAAAAAACAATCTAAAATACAATGAATTTGGTGAACCCATTTTGGTCAAATTCGAAAAAGTACTTGAAAGCCCTTAATATTTTTGAGTGCCAAATATGATCAAGATATTTTCTGAAACAAACAAAATAACATGAATTTGGAAAGAACTATTTTACTACCGATTTGCCCTATTTACCATACAGCTTTTTAACATTTAACAACAATTGTGTGTCGAATTTGGTTAGACAACCAATTTGTTCATACAAAACTTTTTAGTCCTAATACTCTGCCATTTCATTTGATTTTGGAATAGAATGATATTCTCTATATTCTAATTTTTCAACGGCTTCGCAATGTAATGCTGTTTTCCCACTATTTAAGGTTTTTATTGTCATCGATTTAGTTATAAACGATTTTGAACTACTTTTGTTGGAGGAAGACAATCTCATCGTTTCTGTTCAGAGGGACCAAGAATTCTATGAACAATAGTTATGACAAATTTTTACGACTACAATACTTATATAAATTATGAGAGAACTGGACATTGTTTTCTACCAAAAAGTTGATACTACTAAAATCAGTAGAGTGAACGTTTAGATTTTAAAACCAGATTTGTGACGATGTTCTTACTATTGCTTGTAGTATCAACATTTATTGATTTCTTTTACAAAGTAAAAATTTAGTGAAAATTTGCAAGTCAGCTTAACGTTGTACGACGCTGGAGATACTTTACCTAGGTACTACTTACGCAATTTGTATTTGTTCTTTACTCAAATTACATAGTTCTTACTTTAAATAAATTTATACCAAACTGTTAGAGATTGTATGGTTGCCTATGGAATATTAAATGCTGTCCAACTAACAACGGCAAAGTGTCCAAAAACAAAAACTTTAATCGGCTTAAAGCATTACGTCGAACACTAATTGACACTTTAAAGACAAAAGCACAAGAAGGAGTACGTGAAAATGAAACCTCCATCCGCAATCGAGAACATTGCTTTAAAATTGAATCAAGCCGCTTGCTCAATCGATGAAGACGTTTTCCAGGAAAGACAACAGTATCAGCAACAACAGCGACAATCAGACGACAATCATTGAGCAGCACAGAAGAACGCACACATCGTCAATTATCATTGGGACAACATTGGGTACAACAATGCAAGGATATTACGGAGGCCAAACGTTGGTGGTAAACATGCCGCCAAAGTATTGTCAAACAACTGACAATCAAATGGCACAAGGTGTGGCACAATTTTTTTTTTTTTCGGGAAATTACCGTCAACAAAAGGTATATGAGTCTGAGGCATGGTTTTACTTGTTTTCCGCCTGTCAGCTGCACAGCGGGTAGCACTTGCACTCTGTATACACCCCTAGAGTCCTTTGGAAAAAATGAGCAACGCAACAAGCAGGGCTCATTACACATTATATAAATCAAGCCAAATGAGAAATAGTTGCCGAAGTTTTTCTAATAACGTCGCCTCGCTTTGATGAAACATAAAAACCTTCGGGAGGTCGTCGTATGCCATAGTAATCATATTTCCCAATAACCCAAACATTAAATTGAATTTTAAGTTTTACTTCATTTTTTTTTCTTTCATAAGACTATAGCTGCCATTAAGATTTGTCGGTGATGATGTAGAAAAAAAAAGAATTTCATGCTTTGAAATCGTTAACAATTGTATGCTGCTAAGCCCCTTCCAAGATGTCGTCTTAGACCGCTTTAATTTGATTTAATGTTGGGAATGCTATTTCGATTCTTTTAAATTTTATACGGCCAATGAAGTTGTTGCTTCTAGCGTGTCATAAATTCTAAATACATTAATGCGGGTTAGTTTTGGGTACACACAGCTTCGAAGCTTCTCTCAACGCTGAAACTGGCTCCAGAGCAATTAGTTTTGAATTATGGATGCCACGCTTGTGTGCGGCATTGCCATCAAGGCGGCATACTGTATGTACAATAAATAAATAAATAAATACTTATGTACGTACAAATTTTGGGCTAAATTATGTTACCAGAACGAGCTAGGTAGCCTTAATGGCTTCAGATGTTATGATAAGTGCCGTGAAAATAATAGCATAAAATTTGAAATTAAAAAAAATGTCAACAAAGTTCTTAAACACATGACTCATACAATTAGGAATGGAATTAAAGTGTGACCAAATCAAAATTAAAATAAAAACGAGCAATCGCTTTCAAAGTCGAAGTAAAGGAACTATACTATACTAGTATAAAATTATATACTTTAAGTAGTTGAGAGTAGTTTAAAAATGTGAGGTATTTGTATTCTTTTCAACTACAGGAAAAAAAGGATTTATGATATTTATTGCACATATGACTTCCGAAATGAATTTTTTTATATATTTTGTATAGAATTTAATTCTATCTGACTTATAAGAGTTGACTCAAGTAAAAGTTCTGTATTTTCTGCAGCTTGTGCTGGATTTTACACCATCTTTGGCTGATACTTTAAGATTTCGTAAAGAACTTCATTTGTATGACAAATGTAACAAAAATAGACAAAAAATTAAGCGTTACTGTAGCAATAAAAAGGAAAGTTTACAAACGTTTTAATAAAATTTTCATAAAAATAAACTATAACGCAATAACTCTGCTGATAGTTCCATAAAAGTCTGCGCACAAAATATATATTTTTCATACATAAAAACAAAGCATTTTCAGCGCTTCTTTGAGCAAACGTGCGAATTATTTCAAAGTAAGCTAATTTTTAAGCTTGTTCGCTTTATATTGATAAGTAACTACACAAGGCCAGTTAATCTTGTTTAAGACCTTCATTTATATACTACCACGGCAGTTTTTATCGAAATCGAAAACAAAAATCAACAGTCGCACTTTGGTATTAGCGCCCCTAAGTTCGCACGATCGTAGAAACCTCTCTGACAACATATCATCTTAATTTTATTTATTTTGGTAAAAACTTATTAAAATTCTTCGATAAATCCATATAGCTGACATACTAACATTTATATTAGGAACACTCTCTTTAAAAGAGTCAGTCGCAAAAACAAAAATCAGAAGATCATCGTATGCCAAGTTCGTGATTATTCCTTTGATCGTAAGGTGTGGGTATGCGATTTCAGCATACCTAGGTACTGCATCGCCTGCCTTGAGACATTTGAAAAATGTGAGGTTTTTGACAGTTATATGTGGATATGCTTTGTTGTGGACTTTTCTTTTCTAGTAAGCAACTTTGGAAGATCTTTAAAGTTGTGCCTCTGATTGGATGTATATGATAAGGTTGCCTGTATCTAATTTGTTCTGTACCAGGCAGCATTACCGCGGTGCTATGCTTCTTCCAGACAGAAACCAGCTTCATTTTTTTAAGCTAAATTTGAATTTCTTAAAAATATGTTTACAATTTTTCTTAAGATGGTCTTAGAAGATATAAAATTTAATTATTTATAGAAACAACAAAATTAATTTTGGAAACCAGTAAACACAACAGCTGGCTTCCCCCACGTTCACGCATACCGAACTAATTGTAAGGCAGAAAATAGAGAAAAAAAACCCTGAGGGCAGCATCAAGTGAAGACAGCAAGCAGCATAACCATGACGTCTACAGACGCAGTAATTCGAAAGGGAATGTGCTGAAGAAATACAAGTCTGCGGCTTTTTGTCAAGCAAATCAAACGAGGCACATCAACGACCAGCCAGCCAGAGTTGAGTTTCCCGATCCCCAGTGCCCAGACGCAACAATCAGTCAGTCGTCCAACCCTTTAGAACTCAGTCATTTCCTAGGCCAAAAGAATTGCAGTCAAAATGCAATGAAAATGAAAATGAAATGAGTTATGCATGCAAATGATGGAAGCAAGAGGGTTGTGCCACATCAGTTGTGGCAGCAGACGTTGCATATATGCAACGTGCTATGGATGGTACCATACTATGCATATTTATAAGGCACGGCTAAAGGAAACGTCAAGTTAATGTAGGAGTTGGGCAAAGTGCATAATGTGCAGCATGAGTGTTGTTATTATAGAATTGTTTGGGGGCGCCACATTGGCAATTGAGTATATGAGTGCCACATGTTGAAATAATGCGAAATTAATGAATGTAAGAACGAATAAATAAATGAATGACTGAATGAATGTATGAATGAATAAGTGCATGCAGCGCAAATGCGCTATAAATGTAGCTGCATGTTGACGCATTTTGCATTGTTTTTGTTGTAGCTATTAATTTGTATGTGTGAGTTTGTATTTGTTGTTGTAGTGGGCGCAACTCAGTTGCTGCAATTCTGATGCGGCAAGTGTTGCAACTCGCACGCATTTTCATTTCCAGCATGCGTGGGGGTACCCAATGACAGAAACAAAGAAAAAGAGCTGAGTTTGATGATGATGATGAGATGATGGCGACAATGATCATGACGATTTCAGTTAAAAATAATCTCAAACATTCTTTTGTACGCCTGGCGGCGGCGGCGGCGGCAGCAACAAAGCCTATTAAACACGCCCACCAACGGGACGACATGCTGATTATATCAGTGCACAGGAGCGCCACTCTTCAGAATCCATAGTAGTTGTGCATAAAGGAGTGCTGTCACGTACCTAACACGTCACAACTGTGAACAAAGTTTTGGAGTCTAGAATGCAAAACATTGCCTAGAAGTCTAAAAGCTAGCCACAGACAGGCAAGATGATGACAGTGACGACCAAGACAAAGACTCTAACATAGTTAATGATGATGATGATGTTAAGTATAATAATGATGAAAGGTCTTTTTGTTACGTAGTTTGCATGCATAATAAAGCTGGAGGTATGTTGAGAGTTCGACAAGGCATTGAAGAAGTTGTTGAGGTAACGACTTTCAGATACGCTTGGGATAGTAAGACTACTGCACTGGAGATACAATTTTTTATGCTTCTTTAAAGAAAATGAGCTTAATTAGTTTTGCCTGGAAATTAGAGTTATAAAACAAGAATTTAAGCTGTTTTTTATTTAGTATTGTAAAAGTTAACTAAGACCAAGTTTTAAATCCTCTAGCCTCTACTGGCTTCATGTTTGAAACATTGCAAATCAAGCAACTTTTAATAATAACTGATTTATCAATTTAGGACTACATGAAAGTTAGAAGCGAAGTGAAAATCAAGAGAATACATTTCAAAAACACCTATATAGAAAAATAAATAGTTCTTCCCTGACTTCTGGCTCAATTTATTATGAGAATACATAGTCTACAGCAATACGCTTGCATGGATTACCTACGAACGTGTGAAACCCCTAAGTGGCACGTCAATCGGTATAGTATCTTAGGACGCACGCTTATCTTTTAAAGCTTTATATAATAAATCGATCTCAAATTATAAAGTTAAAGTCAAATTACAAAGTAAAGTAGCATTAAAATTTTAACAGAAACTCCTCATCGCAGTCTTCTTTTACGTTACTTTAAGACATTTTGGGTAATTAAATTAACATTATATTAGTAGTTTTATGAAATTTCAAAATAACCAACGAAAGACGACTTTTTAAAAACAAAAATGTCTGTCGGAAGTAGGTACTAACCTGTACCTTGCTAGCTCATGTACAATATATGCAGACTCTCCTTAAACGCAAATCAACTCACGAGGCTAACGAGTTCTGAGAAAAATGATTTTTCATTTTGTATAATCTTTTTATAAATTTGTCAATCCTATAATGCCACATCAATGTGTAGAGTATAAAAGACAAAGTGCTGCGCGCAAGCATTAAAAATCGTAAAAAAAAACCAAATGTAAAGGGGGTCGTAGTGTGGCAGCAGGAAACCGCTCAAACACTCCACTTGAAATTCAAAATTAATTGGATGCAAGCATGCGCTCATTGAGGTATCTCATGCAAGGCCCCAAAAACCAAGTTGGGCACGCATAACCCAACTGCAAAAATTCAACTGCAAGAAATACCAGACGCCGCAGCGTAAGCGGGACAAAGATAAAGAAAGTAGGCATCTGACGGTAGCTGACTTTATATATATAGTTGTTTGTACTTGGCTTGGCTGCTCATTACTCTCTTCAATTGTAATTAAATGCATAACGTGAGGGAGTTGCAGCAGCACAAGTGTACAAGTATTGTGGTATGTGTAGATAATTCCCGGAAAACTTTGTCAAACACAAGAAAACTTATGAAAATTAATGAGTATGTTGAACCTGACGTTGACGCTGCTGTCGACACTATGCTCAAAACTACGGCTGGCCACAGAGCAGGACACTTTAATTAAGCTTAACAAATCATGAGCTAAATCTTGGCGCATTTGTTGTACTGTTGGTTTTGTTGTTGCATGCAACACATCTAATAAGCAATTGTGACTCGGGCAGCCTGCGTAGGAGCATGGTATCCAAATCGCCTTCGGCCTATGCAGACAGTTGACAAAGTTGAGTAGCTTGCTATTGTCCTATAGTGCTATGTTCTCAAAGTGCATAAAAGTCAACAAAGTCAACGTAAATAACATCAACATCAGCACGCCACCTAGCGACCAGAATACTGAAAGAGCTACTTTTGTTTTGTGCATATTTACACGTACAGTACTTGGATATGCCAAGAGCTATACGACTGTTAGTAAGACTATGACAACGACGACGACGACGACTATAAATGTTGTCTATTAAATGTGCCAACTTATTTAAACAGTAAAAACTCCAACAACTCCGTAACAGTGTGGTGCCCCGCAGCTGTACAAACCCATAGATGCCCACCACCCAAAGGCACACGTGGGTGTAGCCTAGCTGTATGCAGACACAATTTGTATCTAAAACCAAATACAGAGACTGGCATTGCATCTTCACATGACACAGTGAAGTGCAAACTGTGTAACAGATACATAAGCAGCTACAGCTGGATACATATACACACACTTTACTCATTCTTGCAGATGCAGATACGGCGAATTTACAGACGTAAGCGCTGTTGGTAAAATTATCAAGAAATAAGCTGGAGTCAGAAGCCACAACATGTTTATAACAAATTGTGAATACTCTTTGAAGTAAAAGGGTTGATCTCCGACAACATTCAATTTACAGTAATGGTCAGACATAATATAATACAATAAAATATGTTGAAAGGTTGAAAAGTATTTTAGCTTGCTTCCCTATCTCTCTCGTCGTTTGATTACTTCACCTAAAGTGTATCCTGGTTTCAAATAAGAACTCTCTTCTTGCTCAAAAGCGCTCTGCCCACTATTGAAAGTTCAGCCGAATATTTTTCGGAAACATCACATAAAGATATATAGCTCAAATAGCTGGTATGTTTTAAAAAAAAGTTCACAAAATTTTTTCGTTTTTATTTATTTGTTATTCTCTTAACTAGTTGAACTTTTTAGGACCTGAATTAAACCTGTAAACAGTAAATTGAATGTTTTATAAAGTTAAGCGCATTAGTTACAATTTGGCATATGAACTTTCGAATGAAAAATTTGATAACAATAAATAATTAATTAAAAAAAAATGTACTTTAGCTCATTTACCATATTTTCAACTGTTTCGAAGTTTATTTCAGTAGTTTAATTTTCCAAAAGCTATTTCTATGGAAAAATTTGCATAAATTAAAACAAATTGTATATGGAAGCATAAATATCGACCAGACTACAAATTGGATAAAAATCTATTCAACAAAAATCCAGCAAAAAGATTCTTTAACATTAACTAAGCATAATTATAGATATTATACGTTAAGTAGAGATCTTTATTATTTTTAAAACCAATTTTAATATAATGTACGTAACGACAAGGAACCCAAGTTTCATTTTATACAAATATAATAATCATGATCTCAAGTAGCGATTGAACTATGTCCGACAATCCATGAATCTGTCTATTTTTCCGTATGATTTCGGAGACCATAAGACGAAAGTGTGACATATTTTTGTTAGATCTATTTAGTGCTTTAGTAGTAGTTTAATTTACTTAATATGGGACAACTTACGAATAAAATGGGAAAAAATGACCCAACTTATAGTTTATTTTAAGTAGTTCAAGAGAAATTTGTTGAAGGCGACGTGTAGAGCTAATAGAGTAATATATCAATGTAAAAATAAATGATTTTAAACAAGCGATTGAAGCTTTTATTTTGAGATATATGTATGTATTTTTAATGCTACCTGGAAACGCAACAACTGTGTGTTACTTTCCAAATGCCTCAAGAATGCGATTCACTAACGATTCCGATACTATGTGCAATAGGTTATTTCTGGGCGAAAAAATCTTGTAGCTATCTATGTATATAGATGCATAAATATAGTTTAAATACTATAAGAGGTGTTGCTCAAAATTTCGAGAAAAGTAACGCCTTATTTTAAACCTTCGCTTTGTAGTGTCCCAAAAAATGCAGTAAATCGGCTGCAGTGTATCTTCAACAGCTAAAAGATTGCCTCTATGCTATATGCATATATTTTCCCATACATTTTCGTTGGCTTTTGCCCTACCCGAACCTTTCCAAAGGCCTGTTGACTTTTTCGCTGACTCAGCAGGGCATTTGTAAACATTACTTACAAAGAAATACAAAACCAACTCTTAACTTACAAAGACTGTGGATCTTCTTCAACTCCAGGAACTGCAACAAGCCACAACAAAAAATTTATACCAACTAGAGGCTAAGAAATTAGCACAATTAGGCAGCATAGTAGAGTTGAGAGTAGGTATATATGGTATAGGCAGATGTGTGTCGGCACATCGCCAAGAACAACGACAGACATCAATCAGTGTGAAAACGACAACTACAACAAAGAACTGACAACAAATAGTTTTTGCAACAACAAAAACAACCACAAGTAATAAAGTTTTTCAAACATTTCGGGGTTCCATCAAGAAGCTGACAGGAACTGACTCTCCACATGTGTGGGCTAACAGCCGCACCAAGCTTTTTGATGTTTACACTTAACACAGCGGTTAACCCAGATTTTTTAATTAAATGCAGCTTATGTGGGCATCACCAGAATTACTGTGCAATTTTTTCGGTATTGCCTCATAATATACATAGTACACCATACCATCCATACATAGAAGTTAATGTATGGTATACATGTCAAATTAGGGCGTTTTTGGTGTGTGAAAGGGCGTGACGTACTTGACAAGTGCTTGACACAGACATAGTAACATATTCAAAGTCGTGACTATGAGAGCTAAGCAGCTAGCTGTCTTCAGTCAGGTCAAGTTGTTATAATAATAGTGTTGGTTAGCGTTGCGTTGTTTCGTCTAGTGTTGCCTAGTGTAGTTTAAGGCTGTGAGTTACCTTTACCAAACTTACTTCCCCCCACTGCACATGCATACCCATGTGGTACGAAAATGCTTTGTGTGTGGTCGTCTAAGTTCGTGATTCAGCGCAGGAAACGCTCTGTACGTGTTTATATAGACAATGGTATATCTACGGACGGAAAACCTATGACGATGATTGCGCACTTTATAAACGCAAACTGTGTCACAAAGCTGTGCCAAAAGCCAACAACAACAACAAAAAAAAAAGAATATTCAAATATCTAGTATTTGAGTGAAGTACATATTTTTTTTCGTTCATTTCACAAGTTGTCAACAATTAAGAAACTTAAGTTCTATTGAAATGCCATTTCTTTTGTTTATAAATATTACTCAAGCAGCCATTAGGCAATTAATGAGGCTAAAGCTTTTTATAGAGTGCCACATGCTGCCAAAATATTTACATAAAAACTCATTAAGTATTAAATTGAAAATGCCAAAGCAAATCATTTAAGAATTCATAAAGTTGCGCTAAAGTAAAGTTGCTCAAAAATAAGGCTGGCAGGCATTCTTATAAAATTGACAAACATTTTTAAACGAACGACTCAAGTCATATCATATATGAAATTAGAACAAACTGTTCGGATGTTTAAATATTTATTAACCAGTGAACTTTGCCTCTGTTCGCTTAGTTTGCTTACCTCCTTTGCTTGACAAAAAGCAGGCGTTTTGCAAATATTAAACAAATTGAAAGAAAAAGCTTCAGCGAATTAAGCTTATTTTTTCTTAAGCTGCACTTTTTTCAATTGATTTTGTTTTTGTACCAAAATTTAAATTAAAATTAAAATTTTTAATATTTTATATACTTAATTTAACAAATATTTTAAAAATCTCAAAAAATGTATTCAGAAGTATTTCATTTATTCTAAACCAATATATGGGAAAAGACTTATTTTAACAGTATCGCTTTAAGCGATGTTAACGTAGTTACTTTATACAATTCGATTTCGGCAGAATAAAAACATATTATTATTATATATAAATATAACTTAAAAATTTTATTTGTCTCCCGATTTGTTTTGTATTTTGAAAGTTTTCTAAACGCAAACAAAGAAGTCTGTAAATTACCAGAATTCGAAAAATAATAGTTTTTCGTTCATGTTTTCATGCATTTTATTTTTAAACTAAATGCCACATAAAATAGATATTTAACATTTAACATTAAGTTACTTAAGATTATAAAAAGTTCCTATTGCATATGTTTTGCATAGCTTTTCATAAAACTAATATACACTTGCTAGAATTGGTATTTAAAAGCCGCTTAAGTGTTTAACAGTAGCTAGAGCATACTCAAAGAGAAGTACTCAATTCTGAATAGCTTTTCGGTTGCCTTCCCAAATTTCAATCAAATAAAATATTTAAGCTGTCAAATGCAACAACTCAAGTGGCCATAAAGTGTTACATTAAAAGTTCTGCCGAATTAGCCAGCCATCAAAATAGAGCATAGATTTTGTAAGAGTATGGGTGAAAGCCCTTAAAGTGGCAAAGAAAAACCTCTGCACTTGAAGTAAAAGTAAAGTGACTTGAGGTGAAAACGCATTTCCTGAAAGTGACTTTCGCCAGAGCATAACAGGAAGTCTCTTTGGGTGGGCCGACTGCCATATATAATGGTTATATGCATTAAGTCATATTCAATTGCATTGGGCGAGATGCGTGTAATTCAAGCTCATATTGTGGAATAGCAAATGATTATATAATAATTAAGACATTTTATTAGTTAAGTTATGAGTGAGAAATGTTGTATAAATTTTCCTAGCATTTCATTTTCAAATTGTGCAACACCAACAACTACCAACAATAAAAAGCCAAGTAAAACGTAAATATGTAAGCAAATGTTTTGGCTTATTGCTTTGCTTCAATGGACGTGCGTCAAATGCGGCGTATGCGCAACGTCACATGCATATGGGAGGGAGGGCAGCTTGCAAAGTTGTTGGTTTCGATGTAACGCTTTCGTAACAACCTAATTTCATTTATAAAACATTATTTTATAAAATATTAAAAATTATATATCATTTAAATGCTGTATTACATTCAATTAAGATTGAGTTAGCTGTACAAAATGATTTAGAGATTAATAACTTTATATCTATCTACATGGCATAATAATCTTAGTTGTAAAGCTGCATAATAACATCGATATATTATGTTACGATAAAGTATTGAGTTGAATTATTGTATTATAATTATAATATCTCTCTATATAATAATAAAAAAAAAGTTTTCTGACGTCGGTCACGTTTTCTATATAATTTCTACTTCAAATATAATGGGTAGAAAAAAGTTAAATATATCCGAAGAAGAACGAAATGTTCGAATTCGCGAACAGGCAAGAATAGTAATAAGAATAAGAAAAAAAGCGAGAAAATGTAAATTGAGAAAAAGGCTAGATAAATGAATTCTCTTGCGTCTTAAATTTAGATAAAAATCCACTTTTGATGATAGACTTAGACACTTAAATTGAAGCGTTCGTAGAAGCGTTGAGGTTAAATTTGCGAAACTTGCCTTCTTTTTAGCTACCTTAACTTTTGGTATGAAAAATTGCTCTAAAGCATATAACATATATATACTATAATTTAATCAATAATCATTCATATTTCAAATTAGCTGGGCCCCTGAAAAAGTTCAAACATATCAATAACCTTTATTGACGCAGCAAGCTAAGCTGAAGTATTCAAATAAGTGTAGATATCATACCTACAGCAACGTTAAATATTCTTCACAAATGATTTAGCTATTAGATTAGAAATGATTTTTTCGTCAACAATATCATTTATTTATAGCATTTCAAAAAACTATTATAGTATTTCTTATGTTTTTGCTTTCTTTCATTGCCATTGCATAACTTCACTGTCTGCCCTCGCACAAATTACAGGCATGCAGGCGTGTTTCGCTTATGAACTTTATGAACTTTTTCAGCTGCATGTTGCTACATTTCGAAGCGTGTTATTGTTGTACATATTTTTTATTTTTGTTTTTGCTGCTTTTGACGCATTAAAGTTAACAGCAAATTAACAAAGCAATTAAAAAAATTTAGCTCAAAAAAAAATATATCAAAAATTGTGCAACTTCAATTATATGGAGCAGCGGCGTTTAAAGAAAGTTGGTTTCAATGTGTTTAGAAAAAAAATAAACCTTTAAATAAATTCTAAAAAACACAATTGACTTTGATAATTTCTGATTTTGTTTTTTATCCATTATTTGCTTAAAATAATCTAAAAGCAATAGTAGAAGTGCAGCACAAAAATTGGGGCACAAGACTCACTCAATCAACTTTAAGAGGTCAACAGCCTACACCTGGGAGTTCTGCTCTTGGCATATTTCTATTAAAGCATTTTCTTTTCTCACATTTTCTTTGATTAAGAACTCCTCAAGCATCTTCAATGGTGGCCTTAAGCGTATTATAAAAAGTATGAGAATTGGATTTATGGATTATAGCATTTCACGCTGCCATTGAACTTAAAGCTTTATATGTTATATGTAGGTTTTTTTTATTGAGGCCGCTAATCACTTTTCGATCATCCGTAATTTTTGAGATTATATATTATATAATATGGTAGACGTACTTAAAATCAAAATAGTGTTACGAAATACTAATAATAAAAGCTTCGAGTCACTGCGCATCTTTATTCTTAATTGTACAAAAAATACAGCCACCTACAGTTTACAGCTGAGTTCATATGAAGAAATACCTTCAGCAAATAACTTATTTTTGATGGAAACGCATATTGAGTGAATATAGTAGTACTTTGCTGGGTTGCAAACCATGATCGGCAGAGAGAAATATTGAATTAAATCATAATTTTTGTTTTAAGAGATTTATCTGCTTCGTCGTTCTTCAAAATCGTACAAATGAGAGATTACTCGAGGGTCCTAAATGAAAAAAATTCATCGTGCTTCAAAATCGTACAAATGAGAGATTACTCCAGGGTCCTAAAAGAAAAAATTTTCTTTATTATTAACCTTTCTCCAAATGTATTATGTATTGATTTCAGTTTTAAAACCATTTCATTTCTTTATTTAAAGATTTGTTAAGTATATCTAAGGTCATAAACTTTATTTCCTAGTTTTTTTTTGTTAATTGTTTTATATTCCGTTTAGAAAAACTGTGGTTTTTTAAAATGTTAAACAAAAAGGGAAATTGCTAGAGATAGGGACAGGTGGAAATCCTACGTTGAAATCTTAAGCTCCTAGAAGGAGTATGAATAAATTATTTAATATAATGAAAAAGTGAACTTGCTCTTGTTGCTGAAGGCTGCTAGTACTGAACTCTGGGCTAGATGCCGATGTACTCTACTGTCACGAAGTCCTTAAAATTTCCAATAGGCTATCGATTTGAGGATTAAAATAACACAATTTATCATTAAGTGCTCGTCAGAATTACTGAGTACAAATGGAATCTTTGGTATATCAGTATTTGTTGCACTGTGAGAAAAAATGCAGAGGTTTGTCAGTTAAAACAATTAGTTCACAGTCATAAAAATTTTATTGTTAAAAAAAGGAATTGTAACTTAAAATAAATTAATAAAATTAAGGAATACTGTAATTAAAACAAGAAAATTCTTCAATGAAAATAGTTAAAAAAGCAATGATATTCAACATTATCAAATTATTGGTCTTGCACACAAATTAAGTTTTGCGAAATATTCTCTCAGGGGAAACTGTAATAGTGTAGTATCAAGCAATAAAACGTGTTTACTGACAAGTTCATCCGTTTTTAGTTCTTAAAGATTATATCCCATAATTTTCTTTATATACAATCTTAAGTTGTTGTTACTAACTTTCAATGTATTTGAGTCTCAAAAAGGAAAGGCTTCTGATTAACAAAAAACAACTAACCGCTATCGAAACTCTCAGCCCCTCTATGCCGCTATATTATCAAGTTATAGAGTTAAGCATTTCCCAAATAGAGTGTAATAATTCCGCACACCGAAACAAACTTATTTCATTATTCATTTCAAACCCCCAATTTCTATGCCACATTGGTTAGTACTACATTTTATTTAACCAAACATATCGCATAACAAATAAATACCATCAATTGCTTCCCCGCTGTTACACAATTGATAAGAACCATCAATGGAGCTGCATGCGACTAAAAATATTACGCTTGAGATACAAAACTGATTGCGAATGTTAAGGTCAAGTGTACGAGATAAGCAGCAACACAGTCGTAGTGGGAAATAATTCAAGAAACTATAATTTATAGTCGGACATATGATATATGTTTTGAAAATGTGATGGGAACCAGACATTAAGCAGCGCAACGAGCCGCACTAAGTAGCTCAATTAGTGTGGCCAGCGTTAGAAATCCAAAAGATACAAGTACTGCGTACTACGTACAAAAAGTGCATTCACCTGTGCCTTAAGTCGGACCCGGACTCAAAACTTGTTTAGCGATATAAGCATATATGTACATATAATAAAAGGTGCGCGCATTAAAAGACATTCAAATTGAAAAGAGGGGGGGTTGTGTGTACTCAAAACTCAAAGTCATGAGCTGTCAGAAACAGTATTTATTTTTTTTTTTGTATTCTTCAAGGCGTGCGTAAAGCCAAGACTTGAAAGTAATATGATATTACGCATGAGCAAGAAGCTGGCTGACATAACTTTAAAGAACACACAAAAATGAAGGGAAGAAAAATCTAGATAGTAGATACAAATTTCTAGATAGCAAACACACAGTCCCAAGATCTAACAATAAAAGCTGTAGAAATTTCAGTCTGTTGGTAATAAATTAAAATTACAAACAGAAATCAAGCAAATGTTGTGCAACATGTTTACGCATGTTGCAGTTGCAGCCATAGCTGCCACACACACAACAAAGTGATTTGTTTATTTTAAGCGTCTCAGTCAAGATCCCAGACAACGACGACGACGACGACGATGACAACTCACTCCATCATCCAAGTCTGTTGCGGGTCTTCCGACTTATTCTAATTGTTGACTTTTGGGCTTGTTATTTTTGTTTCGGGCCGCAACTTGCGCAGCGGTTGCATGCAGCTGACATGGCAACAAAAACAGCTACAACAATGTTAATAATAACACCAGCAAAGTCTTCCGACCATTGAAAAATGTATCTTAAACCAATTTGTTTACTCACTAACTTTGTTTTTTTTCTTTGCTTCATTTTTCTTGCCTTTTGGGGCATGTATTGCTGAGACCCATGTCTACGCAATCTTTGACACTTACCTGAAAGTAAAAGAAAGATACGAAAAAATACATTAATCAGTGAAAAGGTAATATGATGCAACTTAAAAACTATTTCGATAGTCTTCAAAGTATCACTAACAGCGGCATCCCACAACAATCTATGTGCACCAAGAAAGTATGTGAAGCATCAACTGCTTCTGCAGTTGCATGCATGCGCCAGAATCAATTGTGGCAACAGCAAAAATAGTGCCAAAAAATCGTCAGGTTTGGCACAAGATGCTGTTTGCTTGCTCCTAGAGATGCGCGCGTGACATAAAGTAAATTACGCCTGAGCTTTGCCTTTGACTTAATATATCGATACTTAAAGCAGGTATCATTTATTCCTAAATATTTTTTATAATTCAATTTAGTTTTTTAGGTGGGGAATAAGGGATTTAATTTTTATTAAAAAATTATTGTAATTTTAACCATAAACTTTTTATGAGTAAGATAGTTAAAATCGTATAAAAACTATAGATTAGCCATATTTAAATCTTCATTCGTTAACTTTATATAGCAAAGTGATTTCTTTATCATCAATCAAACTTTAAAAAAAAAATTGTCGTGAATAATTACCCATTTTTCTTAATGATTGCCATTGTAAAAGTTACTGAGTTTTGTCAATAAGCTCATAGTGTTTGTAAGACCATTTATACAAAAGTAGCCAAACTTTTTTTTAATAAAATTGTCATACATAAGTTGTTGCTTAAAAGCCATTTCTGTTCAAATTACTTTTTTCATAGTTGTCATAACTTATTTTTTCCGAAGCTTTAGTATTTGAACAGTTTTTTTTTAAAGAAAGTAGCATACTATAAATACAGAAAAGATCTAGTTCAATGCACGAATAATTAATTCTAAATCAATTCGGAAAATTTAAATACAACTTGGGATCTTGGTTGCTCAGTTTCTACGTTGCAACGATGTCCAAATAGGCATTAATAACTAGAAATACAACGCAAACCGAGAAATAATTGCATAAAAGATACAAGTGAAGGGTTTTGCAGTGAAACTTAGTGTCTAAAACTTTTAGAAAAATTAAGTTAATATCTATTCTTACTTTAAGCAAAGCGCCTATTTAAAAATAAAGTATTCATTCTTTTGTCACGAAGTCCAAATACAGCCTAATTCGAGAAATAATTGCACGAAAGATACTTGTAAGGCGTTTTCAGCAAAACTTAGTGTCTAAAACATTTAAAAGCAATAGTTTCGCGTAATCACACTTCAGTTTGGTAAATAATAATTTTTAAATTTTAGTTGTTTACAACTTCTCACACATTTTTTTGTTTTTTTATAAAAAATTTGGAAACATTTTTACCTTTAATGGGTCTCTAAGCAAGTATTTATACAAAAATAATTGGTATATTTGATTTCATTTGGTTTTTTGAGCATTCAGCCAAATGAATATTTTTTAACGCACATTTGCAGCCTTGTGTCAGTAATATTGTTTACAAAAAACCGATGTTGTGAAGCGGTTTTCAAAAAATGCTCACACTGCTGGATGCAAAATCGAGATGGTATGACTTTTTCCGACCAAAAGTATGATTAACTTAATTATTAAATTTTCTTACATCGCCACCATTTTATATTTACAAAAAAAATTTTAACACAAAAGAATAACGTCAATTTTGGCAATGGTATCAGTGTTACGATGTTTCGCGTGAGTCTCGCACTTCTCACTCACGCACTCCTAACTAACAATGCAGCTTCTGTAACCAACTAGAGTAGTTTTGTTTGCCGTTTGGTATGAACCTATTGCTTGACTGTAAATATTCTATGCGGAAATTGGCGCTGCACCAGAAGGCAAATGTTGCATGGAATATGGTGAAAGTAATATGAGTAAGACCTCTACCAACATATGCCTATGGGCTACCATGGTGAAGCATTAAAGTTGGTTCTCAAAGGTTGAGCTTATCTTGCGTTTAAGAATGGAACGGCACAGTTAGGTGTCATAAAATGGCCAAAACCGTTTAAGAGCTAGACGATATAAAGATGCTTTTTATGTCTAGAGCTGCTGTGGTAACGATTTGAACTTAAATATTTGAATTTATTTGTAGTCTATGGGCTGAGGATATGTATGCGTTGGGCGCCGACGGAAAGCGAAAGTTTTAAAAGTATTTCTTTTTATACATATGTTTATATTTTGTAAATTAAAAACTTGTTAATTTACTTTTCTACACTTCGTTGAAATATGTTTTGTAGTAGGCGTTTGGCTCGTTAGTTTTTTGTATAGAAATTTCTTTGCCACAAAACTAATAGGGCGCAACTGAAAAACTCATAATTTTGGTCTGTGTCGCTGCTGTGTTGCATGTTGCATTTTAAAATGTTGTTGCTGGCCCCACCAACTAATTAATGTCGTTTTGTTGGCCCAAGAAAACGAAAACAACGCCAGAAATGTGATGAGAAATTTGAAGAAAGCAGCCAGAGCTGAAGAAGAAATGCAAAGACGACAATCAGCAGCAAGTCATCAGTTATAACAAATCTTTTTTGGCTTGGCCACCATTAATTTAATTTTTATCTCATTTCATTTTTCCCCCAAACAATGTTGCCTAGAAGCTGAAACGTAGTTTTCAGAGTTTAACATTTTTTTGTTATAATTTATTTTCCAAAATGTAAAATGAAACATTTTGTTTGCTGCCGCTTATGCAAATTATCTTGCTCTTGTCGTTCAGCGCTTTTGTTTTGTAATTCAAAATATTTTGTTTTTGTTTTAATTTTGATTTTTCTTTTTTTGGAGCTTTTAATGTAATTGCATTTTTGGATTTTTGATTGATTGTTCGGCGCTGTGCTGTGGGGTCAGTTTGGTTTACAACGATTGCAATAATTCGAAATTATAGTTTTTGACAGTTTATTAAATTTGACAGCTTAATTGGGCAGTTTTTGTTTGTCTTGTTTTTGAGGTTTAGGCCTAAATAGAGGTTGCAGCAAGTGTGTCAAAAGACTTGACCAATTGACCCAAATGAGCAGCGTTTGTATATTATAAAGTCAAGAAAAAAATTCGAACTGCCTCAGTTCTAAGGCAAAAATCAGGCGGATAAATTTGGAAACTTATTTACTAGCAGATACTTAGACGTAATCTAAACAAGTGCTCCCCAGCAGCTCTTAATCATCATCTTATTAATATAAAAACGATTAAAAAGCAGCCATAAACATTTTGGAACTATGAGTTGCTCTATTAACAAATTGTGTGCTATTTTTATAAAAAGTTTACTATTTTTAAGTGCTAGAGAACAGTTTGTTTGCCTAGATGTACGCTTTGGTCATTTTAATGTATACTACTTTAGGAAAAGTCTAATAGATTTGATTTGCCTTTGATTTTTTTGCAAACTTTGAAGAGATAACAATTTTATTTTGAAAATGTTACGATTTATCCTCTTTTTAATCTAGAGCGTGTTTTTTTTTCGAGATATAGAACTTTAAGTTGGCTTTAACGTTCAAGAGTGCGACCGATTTAACAGCTGTCAAGTGGTTTAATTTCTGTTTGGTTTGGCAATTCAAGAATTGAAGCCAAACGATCATCAAGCAAGGCGTAGACTTGTCGAATGGGCCCAAAACGAGATTGCCGTTGTTCCCGAAAAAAAACTGCCGCATTTGGGGTGAAGCTTATCCTCAAGTGTATGTCGAAACAACGTTACATCCAGAAAAACTGACTGTTTGGTGCGCTTTATGGGCTGGTAGGAATATTTGTCCGTACTTCTTCAAAAACGATGATGGCCAGAACATTCCAGTCAATGGTGATCGGTAGCCATGATTACTAACTTTTTCATTCCTGAATTGAATAACCAAAATGTTCAGGAGCTGTGATCCAACAAGACGGCGCAAGCTCGTGCCACAATCGATTTATTGAAAGACACTTTTGATGACTGCCTATTTTCACGTTTTGGACCTGTGAATTGACCTGCAAGATCTTGTGATTTAACACCGCTAGACTACTTTCTACTTTCTGTGGGGCTATGTAATGTCATTGGTCTATGCAGATGAGCCGCAAATACTTAACCATTTGTAAGACAACATTCGCCGTGTTATTGTCGATATACGCAACAAATTTTGGAAAAAGTCATCGAACATTGGACGTCCAGATTGAATTGCATCCAAGCCAGCCGTGTCGGTTATATGCCAGAAAAATGACAATATGAAATATGATGATGAATAATAATCGTTGTTTTATTGCAATTTAAAGTTCTATACCTCTATCTCTTCTATATCATCTATAGTAATTATATGAAGCAAAACTTATTTTAATGTTTAAATTACTTTAAAGAAGTAAAGTAAGTAGTTCAGCTTACTTTAGGAAAAAACTTTATTTAGAAAAAATTGTTAAACTGAAGAAGCTAATTAAACTATTACGAGTACAAACAAGCTTCAATCAGGAGCTGTGTCAAAAAAATAAGAATCAATAAGTTCACAACATAAATGGTCCCATGAAATTTAAAAGCAAAGATTTCTAACATTAAATTTCTTCAAAATGTTGCACCAAGCTTCAGCAAATTTTCGAAACAGTCGATACAGAACATTTCTGTAGAGTATATTCAAATCAAAACATTATTGCAAATATGAAATAAAAAAAAAATTACAGAAAAAAACTTGCCAAGAGCAATAACAATGCAAAAACAACACAAATAATAATAATAATAATGATACCATTGCTAAAGCGAGACCAAGTCAATAAAAATAAAATAAGTAAGCCCCAAAACAGCCGTAGAAAGGCAGATAATAATGAGACTACCTAATAATACGCGCCATAATAATGATGTTGTTTCGTATGATAATGCCAATGATAATGATGATGATGATGAGCACGTCGCTGAGAAGCCAACGCACCGCACCAACTGACACAAATTGGATCAACGCCAAAAGCGCTAAAAATACAACAAAAATAAAAAAAAAAATCCCAACAAAAAACTGCGAGCAGAAAAATTCGAAAAAAAAAACCAAGAAAAACTTGCAACAAGACAAATGTTGCAGCCAAGCAGCCGACACAAAACTTTACAACGATTTATTCGACCATAATTTAGCTAAATATATAATTTTTTTCTACACACATATTTTGCGATTTTGCCATTTTCCCTCTGCTATTGACCATGAGAAAGTCTCGCGCATCTCTTGGCTGCGATTCGTTTTGGCCATAAAACGTTCGATGAATGAATGCAAAGCGAACACAACAGGCCAAAGAATTGCAGCTGATTTAGCAATTAAAGTTGTTATATTTCTGATGTTGGTATTTCGATTATGCACAGCGACGTGCAGCGTGTGGCAAGTGCTGCATGTACAAGTGTTTGTTGTTGAGTTTCAAAAGTATATTTGCCGGTTAGCTTCCATGAAGATTTATGTACCATGTTCGATATGGCCAAGATGTGCTCAAAGCTGGCCCATTTGCAATTTCAGCTGCATGTTAGCGTTTATTATAAATCGTCTTGTACGACGTTACTTAGTATATAAGCTGCGCGTTAAAACGTGTTTACTTTAATCGGTTCAAAGTTTCTATAATTGCTTATCGCTAATAAGCTGATGGAACACGCGTTTTTAACTATGCCAAAAAATAAAACAGAAAACGTGTTTGCTTAGAAATCAACTCAGGAAGGGAATTACAATATAATCTGTGTGCAAAAGAAACCAATTTTTTATAATGGTTTATCGAGAGAACGCTACTCAGACTTACTCTTCTACAGTTTATTATGAAGAAATCAATTGAGGAAATCTTTAAGTCTCTTGGCGACTCTGTACTAATCATATTGTTTCTTTTGAACTAAATTTTAGAGTATATTTATTTAAATTATAAACATATTTTATTTGAGAGATCAAAAGTTTGGTAGAATTCGTGAATGGGTAATATACAATTCTTTGTATGCCTTTGCTTTTCTTTTCAACAAGCTAAGTTCAAGTTTTGCGGGTTAAAACTCCAAAACAAATTTGTTGGATACCCCTTAAATGTAACTAAAGCAGATATGTCGATATATTCATGTGCATCTGTTTGAACAACTCGATCTTAGAGAATATGTAATTAATTTTTGGCTTTGGATTTGTAACCAAATTCGTTTTGTATCTTCGATTTGGATCAAGATCGCTTGACTATACATATATTTTCTATATAAAGCTCCTTTTGGGCTTAAAAACTGATTTAAGCACTTTTTTTTTCGTTTCATGTAGATATCGAAAATAAGTCAATTAACTAAACTTCTAAGGGGCAACTTCGGCAAAAGTATCTTCAAGTAATTTGAAAGTAATTTCTTAAAAACAGCCTAAATTGTTGAAATAAATGTGTTTCAAATAATTATTCTAAACTCTGCGCTTTGCCAAATTCGATAATTGATTGACCGTATCCTAAAACTTCCAACAAGTTGTAAGTCAAATCGGTCAAAAAAAACTTTGTTTATTTTTGCAAAAAAATCGATATATGGATAACGCGAAGAAAGACGTAATTCAAAAGTTTTTGAGTTTCTGAGTTATGATGCCAAATTTGAATAAAATCTTGTGAACACATAAAAAAAATCGTGGGAACTTTATTTTTTTGGCACAATGTTCGTTTCATTATTTGTTTTAATGTATTTATGACAAATCAAGCTCTTTTTTTTTAGGAAAAGACCATTATTATTATTTTTTTTTACAAAATTTGTTACGAATATATCATCAATAGATTTAAAATTAGAAAGATTTCACAATTTCTAAGCCTATTAACTTACTTTACTTTAGGTGGCCATTGCAAGTTATCGGTTCAGAGCCAACCTTTGTTTCCCTATCTACGGCTTACATTCCGTTTGATATAGGCCAAATATTATTGCCAAATTTTTATATCACTTAAAAATGCTAGCCTACTGAATTCGTAGAGTGCACGTAGTGAATTTAAGCAGCAAATTTAAACTAAAGGCAAGAATGCCTGTATGCCTGAGTTATAGCAACAAAAAGCTGAGTAATAAGTTTAACAATTACCTGAATATATAATGGCTTAGTAAGTTACTCCATTGAGCTTAAGCTCTACAAAACAATTCTTAACAGAAACTTGAAATAGTGTATATAATGAAATCGGTACAAAAATAAACATTGCGCGTCACATTTCCCAAGTTTATACTCCGCAAAAAAAAAAAAACAAATAATTCCAACCATACAATTCGCAATTAACTATGAAGTCATCAAATGCTGAGTTTCAACTTTCAATTTCACGATTCGCTTTGGTTTGTTTTGTTCATTTCATTTACCATAATTTCTGTCAAATTTGTTATTTTAATTTTGCAGTTTGAAGTTTTTAATTTCCGTCAATGCAAATTCCATTTTGGTCAAAACTAATTACAAGCAGACAGTAACCCGAAAACAGAAACATAAAATGCCAACTACAAGTTACCTGTTTTGTTGCCACAAAATTTATGTGCCTCATGTGCTTTGATTTGGTTTAAAAACGTAATAATAGTGTCATAATGTTGCCATATTCTCATAATATATTGCGATTTATGGGAGCCATTGCTAATTAAAAAGAAATGTATTTTTCGCGAGGTTTCTTTTTTTTTTTTTTTGTTTTATGATCATAATTGCATAATGCATAATTAATATGAAATATCATACATATTTCGTTGCCCTCAAAATGTCGTAGAGAACTTTTTGTGGTTCACAGTTGCACTTGTAGCTGTCTCTCTCGATGTCTCAGCTACTCTGACAGCTGTCAGAGCGAACATAATCATTAGCACAGTTTTCCCATTGTCTCTCTCTCACTGGCAATGCAATTCAATTTCCTGCCTTCAAAAAACTTCTCTACTTAGACAATTTTTTGACTTGTGACAAGTTTTTGTATACACTGTAATCATCATAGTATAGTGGGTATTATGAATGCGAGCTGAAAGCAGCAGAGCCTAGGGTTTCTCAGATGGCGCTCGAAAACCTTTATTTTGATTGTACGAAAATCGATACCTTGTATATATTATGCGTGATTATAAATCGCTTTGCTCGATATACTCTGAAAAGTATCGAATCGTTTTGAATTTATCGAAATTTGTTAGAGTAAGATCACCCACCACCTAAACATAGCAAAGTTTTCATTTTGGCGAAAAAAGGGTGTCCGGAGTATAATCTAGCACCATGATAATCTCTGCCAAATAGAGAACTAACTAGATGCAGGCACCCATATCATCGCATTCAGCTTGAGCTAAAACTTTAACACCTTGGTACAGTGTATGTGATTTGTTACAGGGTCTGAAGTTCACAGATGGATAATAACGTCGCAGTGAAACATTTGCATACACAAGCCTTAAAAACATTAACCTTTGTCCAATGGATCTAAGCGATGACATAATACAAGATCGGATTGCATGCTGAATAACGCTAAGATCCTATATTCACAATGTATGGATTCACTAAGGGAATCCGAAAAGCGTTTAAAACAAAAGAAAAAATTCTTAAAAATTGTCTAGTGAGAAGCTCAACCATTCAAAAATCCTGGTCACTGGGAAAACTTTAAGCTAACTTTTTAAAATTACTAGCGAATCTGGTTAAAGCTTAAAACAAATTTATTTAAAAAGTTGTACAATTCAGAGTGTTCATGCCGTTTCGGAGCGAACATTAGTTTTTCGAGTTGCGTTGCTTTCCTACTTCATGCATTATGAAGATGGCCTCTTTTTAAATTTATTTTAAACATTATGTAAAAACAGACAATCTTAGACGCAAAATTATCTAAAAAGGCTTTTGAAAAATCTAAAGCTATAGTATTCATCTCATAACATACAATATTTTAAGGGACAAATTAAAGAAATCAGCCGTTTTTATTAAAACAATTTTTGGCGAAAATTCTCACAGAAAGTGTGCAGAAATTTGAATCTTTGAGTAATAACTCTCGTAACTTTGATCAAGCGCTAGATAGATCTTTGTGATACAGTGCCAGCTGTAGATATTAAAAAGCAAAATTTTTCCTAGCAGTGTTTAGATTATTATAAAATAGAAGCCGTAAAAACTATTTTTAAATTTTCATAATTTCAAAGGCCATTTTAGGCTTGAAAAAGTCCTTTCGAATAGTCAAGGTAAAGTCTCATTTCTTAAACTTACAATACCTACGAGAATTTTTCTGCACTAGAGTAAAGTTCAGCATATCTTCATTTATTTGTAGCTTAAATATTTTTAAGTAAAATTTCGTAAAAGTATTTTACGAATTTAACCAATTTATATCTTTATATTTTTATTGCAAATAATTAAAAAAAAAAACTACTCAATTTTGAATTCTTTGATTATGCTTAAATTTTTGCAGAATTGTGTGGTTAAAAACTTATACAAGACTTTATATTTTTTCTAAAAACTCCCGCACCCAAGACAAATGTTTGCAGAGCATTACCAATCGGTGTATGTCTGCTGCATAATTTTTTTTTTGTGCCATGGTTGGTTGCACTGCCTCGGGGGCTGGTAGCAAAGATTCTCGAGCTATTGCTAGAGCCAGATGACCCAATTGTTTGTCGCCTGCTGCACTTGTTTGGATTTCTTGGGCTGCCAGTGAAGAAAAACCCAACAACAATAACAACAACTGCAATAACAGTGCAACAATTGAAGACATGGCCAACATATGTTGCAAGTTATTTGAAAACTTTTCTCCCAGTAAAACTATAAATATAATTTTTTATAGTTTACAATTAAATATAGTTTTTCCCTTATTTTTTTTCCTGTTTTGTTCACAAAACTGTTCACTTTCTTTCTTGAATGCAACATGGCAAGTTCAATTCGAGCTGCCAATCTAATTTATGAACACACAAAAAAAAAAACATTAGTGAGTTGCAACGAAAAAAAATAGGGGGAAAAAACGACAGTTTGATAAAGACATTATTATTAATGATAATGTGCTTGATTTTAACACTAAAGAAAGTCAAGTTTGCCTTGAAAAGAAAAACTGCATTCAATAATTTAAGATAAAAACGATTTTTATGAGGCAGTAATGCAGCGATGCAACTTTTTTTCGCTTCGTAATACATACAACTCTTTGAATTCAACGATTACAATATAAAAAGATTTTTTTTCAGACATATTTGGTATATTTTTTTACGTTTTTAAACATTCAGGCTTAAAAATATATAAATTTGTTTTTTGAAAAAAAAAAAGAACAAAATATATGCATTTTATATAGATCCCATAACCAAATCACAACATATGTCTTTAAATCCCATGTTGAGGTTTACTTAATTCTCAATTTCAACGGGTAGAGCATAAATTGTGAGCTCGAGATAGAAAGGGATGCTTAATTTGATTGAAATCTTCGACAGGTTACCAAAAGTTTGAACATGAAAATTTCAGTGTTATCGTCAAACCCAAGCGACACTTTTTTCTTTGCGGCTACGTCATTTCTAAAAGGATTTTAAATAATGCAATATTCAGAAAAATAAACAAAGAGTGAACAGTTTGCCTACAAATAAAATTAAACAATTATTATTGTTGACCGAATTATATTTAGCAATATGAATCTCGAATGTGCTAATAATTGTTTTGAGACTAATAATTCCTCTAAATTCGATACCGAGTTGAAATGGCCAACTATACATAGTAAAGTAATTGCCCTTGCAAAATAATGCTTAAAATAAAAAAATATTTTTGCTTGATATTATTAGTTTGCAATTCAGCTTACTTTAAGTGGCGTTATATGTGATAACACATTTTATACATAATTTTTCTGACTTAAGCCTAAAATGCAGTAGCTAAAATTAAATTTTATTGGAATCTTATCTTGCATAAAAGAATAATAAGCTTAAGATAAACGTTAATACCTTTTAAAATCGTCGTCAAACATTCTAAACGTTTCCTTTAAAAGGACGCTTGAAATGAAAAATATAAATAAGTGTAGGTGGCGCCAGCAAAATTCTCGCAAAACACTAATAAAGTTTTTCATTTTGCACGACAATAACATCTTTATTTCAGCTTATTAGCCGAAAATAATTCTCAAATAGCTTCACAACACAACAACAAGTACAACTCATTCAACTCAAGTACAGTTCAAAGCTATCTCGAATTTAATTGAATTAAATCCAATCTTTCATACGTCAAAGCTCAAGACATTTCGTAAATTCAATTAAAATTTTTGTTTGTATTATTTTGCTCAAGTTTTGAGCGTAATTAAAGTTAAAACGCATAGAAAGATTGATAAACAGTTTAAAGTTGGCCAAGTTTTGTTTGTAGATTCCGCAGACACGTAGCACACCGAACAAGTTGTTGGACCAGTGTTGCCTTAACACAACTAAAAATAAAATTTATAACAAAACTTGGGTCATCAACTAATTTAGCAATAACTGCAATTACAGACATATCCCAGTAGACAAGACAAGACACGACACGGCAAGACAAGACGAGACGAGACGAGACAAGCGCCAAACTGACCAGTCGTTAGGAGTACAACTTCAATAATGACTGGATTGTCCGACTGAGACAGGATTGTTGTGGCAACTTGGCTAACACGCCAAGGTATTGCAATAACAAGCAAATTATATGACACATCAACAGATACAACAAGTAACTAACTAGCTAGTACATTGTAGACAATAATAAAAAGTTGGCAGTTACCATTGCCCCGCTGCTGCTGTACTTGGGGATTCATAATCAGGCTGGGCAGGAAACTATTATTATGCTTGCCACAAGAAGTGAGCATACAATTATGACTGTCACTGTATTATTGCCAACTCCACACACAACGCAACTACTTAGACATTGACTTTTACAAAGAAAAGGTGCCAGTGTAGTATAATTAACCGACTAGTCCATAATTAAGCAATTGTCAGTCAATTTGTCTTAGATAGCGAAGCGCCATGCATAGATCTTGGAAATTTGCACTTAATTCGGAATGAAAGTTGGCAATCATTTGCAATTGCAGTTGGCGAATTAGGCAACAAACTCTGGTAATAAAGCGAGCAATGCCCGAAATAAAGACAATCTCTTCCTTTTATGCGTATCTAATTAAAGTTGTCGAAAAAGCAAAATCCAAACAAAGCTGGGAAAGTCTTTCTATTACAAACATTTAACACAATTCACATTGAGGGCTTAGCAAATTGTAGCAAAATAATGTAGAAAAGTTGAAAATACCGCAACTTGTATGCTCTCTAGTTTGTTGATAAGTCCAGCCAAATTACTTTTACGAATGCATATTTATGGTAAAAATGCTGTCTGCCTTATAAATATCGATACTTTCTTAACAATTGTGATTGTAACTTGACAAAAATAAATAAAAAATTTTACTAAAGTTAAAATAACTAAACCGATTCGTTATTTTCCGATCCTAAGACTTTCTATATGCTCAACAATCATAAAAACAATTTTGATAAAAAGTACTAAATTACAACCGAAATTCCTAGGCGTATTGATTATATTTGTTAAACTTTTCATTTCTATAAATTAAAACTAGTTAAATCGCCATCATCATTATTCAGCTCTACAACCCGGTATGGGCTTTGGCCTTCTCAGCAATTCTTCTCCATTCGCGTCGTCAGTCTTATCTTCCAAAGATTGTATAGTTTTTTCAATTGTTCAAAAACAATAAAATACCTAAGTTCATCCATATCCACTCACTTTAGCTAAATTGGTTTTAATTCTCTCTTTTTTAAAATATATTTATATAGTTTTTATTGTATTAAAAGTGCTGCACATAAAGTTGAAAATGAGAAATGGCATAACAGTTTCTTGGATCTTATCAAGAAAATCAAAGAAAATACACAAATTTTTAATTTAAGTCATGCTAGTTGAGTCATAATAAAAATTATATTAATCTAGAAATTCAATTTTTCTTCTAATTTGAGTTTTCTAAAATGAGCTAATAATGAGCTTATAAAACGACGATGGCAAATAACTTTTAAATGGGTTAGCCAATACGATCGCCACACAGAAAAAAAAATAAAATGGGTTTTACCCATGTGTTACACTTTTCCGTAGCGTTTTTCGGTGCAGGTTAGTATGTGTGGTTTGACCGAACATAACGAACAATTCTCTCTCTTAAAAATTTTTGACTACAGCTAACTTAGGGTACTTTTCAGCCTTGTCTAGAGGGATCAATGAAGCACGTTTTTATAAGCTGTTGTTATTAAGTTAACATTACAATAAAAGTTAATTCCAAAAACTATATTTTTTTCACAATAAAACAATAGGGAAATGCTGAATTTTATACAAAAGTTAGTAAACTTTACCAATTAGAGAAATTGTATTTTTTTAAGAGCATAAAGAAAATCAATTTCAAATACTATGTGCTATTTGATAAAAATGAAAATTTTTAACCCAATATGATATGAGGATTGTGTCAATTTCGTAATGCAGGCACAACAACATTTCTGTTGTCTATTGTGGCAAACGAAAAAGTATCTTATAGATACAGCGGCATAGCAAGCAGCTGAAAATGCAGTCACGTAGTAGCATGACACCAAAATTTTCTCTAATTTCAAAAAAAAACGACAAAAAAAAAATGAAAAACTGATAAGCACTTGAAGGTGTCATAGCCAATGTACTGTTTGCCGTTGTTGTTGTTTTTATGTGCTAAGTAAAGAGGTCAGCAAATTAAACACTTATATCATTGGACAAATATTACACACATGGCCAAATAGATAATGGTTCCACTACTTGATTGCTTTAGATACGGAAAATGTCAATTAGTAAAGCGGCAAGTCGGCAACAGGTTGCTCTCAAAACGGAAATTCGATTAGGTAAAAGGTCTCTCAAGTGCATTTTATAAAATATATAAGACAATATCTCATGCTGACTGCTCAATTAGCAGGCAATTGTGAGTTATGATGGCTTAGCATTATAGGTCCGTCCCACTGTGCTCCATAAATGAGTTTTTCACACAAAATGCTAAAACTTTTGGTTTATAAGTAGCCATGTCCAATCAGGCATGAAAAAATAATTTTTTTATTATTATTTTTCAGACGCTGGGAAAACATTCACCGGGTGGTTCTCTCTTGAGATTGC
Source organism: Chymomyza procnemis (assembly GCA_035046065.1). Classification (NCBI taxonomy): domain Eukaryota; kingdom Metazoa; phylum Arthropoda; class Insecta; order Diptera; family Drosophilidae; genus Chymomyza; species Chymomyza procnemis. The sequence continues at coordinate 3,014,685 of JAWNOJ010000013.1, read as the reverse complement.
GTCAATTTTAACTTTGACCTTTCTAATTCAATTATGTTAGAAGCTGTATAAGGAGTAAGCTGGGCTGGCTGGTTAACTGGCTGGGCAAACATCAGGGAATTGCTTAAAATATAACCAAAACGTCCTTGAATACATAATGCAATGCTGTCAAAGGTCACAGCTGCTGGCCCCCAAACCAAACGCATTTGGGAGCAAGTGAAAATGTTTGCTCTTTCGCCATTTTTGTGTTTTTCTTCACCTAAAAAACTTGTTGCCTACGATAAGGATAATAATAGCAACAACAACAACAACAACAGTAACAACTACTACTATACATGGAAGTAAAGCAAATGACCTAAAGCACAAAGAGTAATAGCAGATAACTGTGAAAGACAGTTTCCCGTCTGCCCAGGACAATGACATTACCCTGGAAATGATAGTTATCACCATAGTGTTGATGATGATGATAATGATGAGAGACATTAACTGGAGCATATTATATTTACGGATATTGAATCTTTTAGAAAACTGCCAGCAGCACAACTCGTTATGTGACTTTTGAAACCCCAGGCGAATTACTTGAAGCGGCTTAACTTAAGTTTTTCGCCGAACTACGGTTAAGGTTTTCGTTTAATTAAAAGTCATAATATTAGTCCTAACCTTAAAAACGTGACAATGCTGGCGTTGGGTAACTTAATGGCATGTGTCTGCAGCAGTATAATCGGGATGTATAGGAAAAAAATAAATAAATGTGTGGATTAAGAGATTTTCACAGAATACGTTGAAAATTCTTTTGCTTCGTTTACACTGAGTTGTCATAGTCGTTTGCAGACTGTGACTTTAGTTAGATGACGCGTTTTATCTCTACACAATTGTCAGAATTAGGTATTATTTTTATTATGCATCAATAAAATAAATCACTTACGCTATGAAAACAAGGTATTGCAATATTTTCTTTATAAAATTTTGACTAGATTTGATCGGCTTTTTGGAAGCTCTGACAAACTAACACAAAATTTTCTAATTAAACGCAAATTACAAAACATTTGAAACCCTCAGCACTGTGGACCTCGGCAGCAAAGTGGTATCGACTCTAAAATCGAAGTTCGCTGATTCGATTCCACTCAGCAGCACTGATGCATTTGTCTAGCATAACCATAGCTGCCAAATATATAGAAAGTAAGCTATTATTAGAGATGTCTCGATTACAGTCTAGTCAAGGGAAATAAATAATATACAATAATATAATCCCGAGTTTTTTTTGTCGCTATGTGACAATGGATGAAACATGGCTCCATCATTTCACTCCGAAGTCCAATCGACAGTCATCAGAATGGACTGCTCTCGATGAACCCGCTCCAAAGCGAGCAAAAACGCAAAAGTCGGCTGACAAGGTTATGGCGTCTGTATTTTGGGATTCGCGTAGAATTATTTTCATTGATTACCTTGAAAAAGGAAGGACCATCAACATAGTGTTATTAGACCGTTTGAAGGACGAAATCGCCAAGAAACAGCCGCATTTGAAAAAAAAGAAAGTGCTGTTTCACCAAGTCAACGAAAACGATGGCAAACATCCATGAATTGGGCTTCGAGTGCTACCGCAGCCACCGAATTTTTTAAATATTTTAGAAGTGATAAAAAATAATTAATCATTTAGCGGAGTCAGAATAATGAGGTAATCTTTTATTTTTACCATATCTTTATCTAAAATATTGTGGGCCTTATATTTTACTATTTCAGGCTCTCTTCGAAGTAAAGACTTCAAAAACTGTATGTTCTTCTAGCTTTCATAAATTTATTTCTAGTGTGATTTTTAAAGAGCATACCAAAGAAAAAACAACGGAAATCAGAGTTTAGGGGTTGCACTTTAGTTTGGGTTAAGGCAACTCTACGGCTCGTTAAGTTTAGCCACAGGATGTGCGCTCTGCACTTATTACATTATGCAATATAATTGCAAGATTTCCGTTTAGTATGTTATTTGCCTTTTAAGGTCCTGCTGCTGCTCCAGCTTATTGCATAAGTCGCAGAAAGTAAAAGTTTGGAGAGCCAACTAATTACAATCACAACAAGCTGCATTGGTACTGTAAATATTTCAGAAAAAAAAGTACCAAGAAAAAATAGTTGAGATGCTGGCGCTGATTTGCTGAGTTGACAACTGTTGGCCATAAATGGAGAGTTGTCTTTTTTTTTTACTGGCGCACTTTTCTTCAGCTTGTTGGACTGCAAATGCAAGGCACGTAGCTACATCTGGCGGCTACCGAGGCGCTGTCCACGAACGGCAACGGTTTATGTCACATCTTGTGGCGGGTTTATTATGCGATTTTCTATACGAATTAAGTGACACAACGCTCACAACTAAGAAAAAAAAAACTTCACCAACAAAACTCATCAAATTTGCAACAGAATGTCAGTTCAGAAAAGTTATACTCTAGGGAAATCACTATGCTACGGTTAAAGTCTTCCAAAGTCCAAAAATAAAAACTTGCTTGCTACAGACGAAACACATAAATCTTTAAAATAAATGCAAAAATGTCTACGTCAAAGTGACAAAAATAAAACTGCCAAAGCAAAGCTAAAAATAAACAAGTCCCAAAAAAATATTGCAAAATATAAACAAAAATTAATAAGATTGAGTGGTAGCGCGTTAGCGAAATGAGGGAGTGATTTACGATTTGGAGTAGTGGTCGTGGAGCAATATCAACTAAAGATGGACATAAAATCAATGCGTACCAGAGATGCGACAACTGTCCTTCAGATGAAATAACAAAGGCAAACAAAAGACACAAAAAGCGATAAATAAACGCGATAACAGGCAAACAAGTTGGGAATGTTGGGCAGTGCCACAAACGTGAGGCAAATATTAAAGAACATCAACATCAACAGGTCCTGCTGGCCATATCCGTGGAAAAATTATGCACAGTCGATTAAATCAATAAGTAAACAGAGGAAATTAACAAACAAAAGTCAAGTGTAGAAAATTGTGTCATAAGCGATGCAGAAGTAGCGACCGGCAGAGCAAACAGCGAAAAACCGCGCAGGAAATGAGAAACACAGACGACACAGAGGATGTGCCGATAGTGGCAGTTGCACACAAACAATGCCAAACCTGTACATAAAAATACTACGTAAATAGGGAGGTCCATTATCAATAGAGCGCAAAATTGTTAACATTTGCGGTCAACATTAAAAAGCCAAGTGTTTATTGTACGAAGAGCAGCTGTGCGAAAGTTGTATTAAATTTTAAATTAACGAAGTTGTATATTATTGTTGTTAAGTTGTACAATTTTAGGGGTTGTTTCTAAAATCGTTAACGATTTCGATAGATAAAATACACCACCAACAATTTGGGAGGGGAATACACAAACACTGGAAGCTTCTGGAATAGTATCATAATATAGGGGGATGGATGGTGATTGAAATTAATAGGCTTACAGTGATAATTATTGGCAACTTTTAAAAAAACATTAAATAAATTATGAAAAGGTTCGAAAAGTCGCAGTTCTGTTATTTGCACTTTTTCAAACATGCTCAAGCAGATATCACATGGAAATTTTTTAAAGGAAATATGTTTATAAATAATTTTTCTCAAAACATATATGAGATACACCTAAATTTTCCCTAGAATTCATTTTTTATTCACATCCAATTGTATGGTAGTTTTAATTTAAAGCCAGCCAGTTTATTAAAAACAATATTTCGGATTTAATTGCGTCTTTTAAAGAAAAAGCAAATTTATTCCCCAGACTATGCTGTTATCGCTACAAAGGCGGAGAATAAAGATATCTCTTTAAAGTTCCAAAGCGCACAATCACCTAAAGTTTATTAATATTAATGGAGATTTACCTTGACAAATGGCGTTTATATGCTAGCTATGCCAGTATTAGGAAAATATGCTATTACTGCAGTATGGACTCGAACTACCGATCTTCCGTTTAAGAGGCAAGTTCGCTACCACACCCTACCGAGGTCCGGGTAGGTTAATTACGAGTTTAATTATGTTTCGAAACGTACAATATAATTTTAGCCGACAACTGCATTTTTTGTTGGCGCTCTCTACTCATATTTCCCTTGCTCAATGTTTCCCGAACTTGACACCTTTCGTGAGTGAAATAACTATGTGTTTGTATCAACCATATAAAATAATTTTGCATACTAATTTTTGGCGTAAGTCAGGTATGAAAATAGGTTAAAATATTTATTACTTTAGAAGCAACATAAAACTGGCTTTACTATTGTTTTAATAAATTATTTTACTTATTTCAGAGAATCGATTCATTAAATAACATAAAAAAAATCGCTCATGTCAAAATGTAAGCGCAAAATATTTGTTTTTAAAAAACAAACAAACTTGATTGAAAAATCTCCTAAATATGATTAATAAAGTTTTAAAAGCAGCAAAAAAAAACTATTATTTTGCTTGCATAAAGTTTCCGATAATTACAAAAGTGTTGGACAAGCTACTAATAGTGATTATAATTAGGTATTTAACTATTTAAAGTTTGCTATAAACTTTTAATATTAAAATTAGTTACAGAAATAGTTGCTGCTTAGATGCCTACAATCTATAAAATTCCTTTTTTGTACTATTTTCTTCACTTAAAACTAATTCAATAACAAATAAGCAGATATATCTTAGCATATCTTATATTATATGTTATATTATAGAAATATATTCGGAGTGTTTAATATTATACGTCTTTGTAATAAATTTCTTGTAATGCTAGCACAAGATCGCGGTGCATGTCTTCCCAAATAATAATAAACCTTAAAAGAATTATTTTCTAGTCTACAATTACGATCGGGTCTTTAATATGAGTTGAGTAAAAAGGGATTTAAAAAGATTTTTCAAATTGGCTTCTGTAGTAAAAAGGCGAATTTTCCTAGCAAAAATATAGCGAGAAGACGTTTCCTCTACTTTTGCTTAAAAGTGAATTTTGAATTTTTTCATTTCTTGTGCAAGTAGATTAACATTTTTAATAAACTCAAAAGGATTCCACAACTTTGCAAATCTAGACAACAGAAGTGCACAGCTTTGCGTCTAAATTTAAACCTCTCCAAATAGAGGTATCGGAATACATTGAAGATAATTTGTTTTTGGTTAGAACATATACTATTTCAAGCTACAGCTATCATAAGTTTTATGAGCCAAGCCAACGGTTAGTAGCTCTATATTCTAAGATTCCAACCTGACCCTCCTCCCCTTAAAAAACCATTTATATAAAAGAAAATATTGCTGCACTTTTAGCCTAGTTACTTGGCATTATCTTAACATGTCTGTTAAATAACATCCTGTGCTTTGCGTGACACTGTTAACTTACATGGCGCTTTTGCTTAGAACAGCAGCAGCTGTGACTGTTGTTGTTGTTGCTTCTTCTTCTTCTTCTTGCACACTGTCAGCGCAGCCATCCACTTGCACTGTTGTTGTTGCTGTCTCTGTGAATGCTGCTGCTATTGTTGTTGTTGTTACCACAGTTACATTATTTTCCATGCACAAGGTCGTTGTTGTTTTTGTTGCTGCTGCAGTTGTAGTTGTTGGCGTTGTTGCATCAGGCTTCAAATACCATTTCGTTTGTGAGCCGCTGCTGGCATAGAATTCACCATCGACCTCCGACTGCTGCTGCTGCTGCGGTTCCTGCTCCAGCGAGCTGGCAGCATCCTCGGCTGCGCTATCAAATTCATTTGCCGAAGCGCGCCCACTATCAGCGCCGGCGCTGGCATTGTTGTTATCCTGCACGCTGCCGCCCACAATGCAAACAATGAGCAGCTCGTCGGCAGCGCTAACGCATTGTTGTTGTTGTTGTGCTGCTGTTGCAGCGGCAGCGACGTTAGCAGCGCTAGCGACAGCAGCTGAGTTTTCGGCAGCATTCGGCAACATTGTTGTTGTTGGCTGTGGCACACTTATTGTTGTAGACATTTTTAGTGCCTCAGTTGTTGTTGTTGCTGTGGTTGTCGTTATTTGCAGTTTTTGCGTAATATTTTTTTTTGTTATTGCCGTTTATTGATTTTACGCTGCAAATTTAATTAAATGACATTTTTATGTGTCTTTTTGGCTATGTACAAAACTTTGTATATTTTGATATATAAAACACGCGCACCAATTACATTTAAGCAAAAATGCCGTTGCACACACGATACACCCACACACACACGCACAACACATACAACGAAAGGCTTATTGCCGGCGCGCAGCCTTCAATTGAATTCGTTTCCAATGATTCTAATTGACACAGAAATTGACAAATTTATTGCAATAAATGCACTAATTGTTGTACATGCTTTGTTCTTATATACAATTTGTATATAAAACATTGATATGTTGTCTTATGTAGCGCTAGTATGAAACATAACTAAACGCGGCTGCTGCAATTTTTATTTTGTTTGTTGGCGCTGCTTATGTTCTTATGTTGGGCGAAACACATACACAAGCACACACACACACACACACACACACGTACATATGCATAGGCAGGCAGCATACGAGAAAAGAACGAAAACGAGAGGCTGACAACGAAGAGCACGCGAAAGCAAATAAGAGAAGCCGTCGTCGCGGTGCACACGACCAAAACGTAGCGCACGAACTTGCCTTGTGTTGTGCTTGCTGCGTTACAATTTGAATCGAAGCTGCTGTAGCGTAAGTGCTGCCTATAAGCAGTGCTGCCCATGCAAGAGCGTTGCCAGACATGCGCACTGCGCAGCAACTAAAAGTATGCTACACTTTAATTATTATTATTTTATTGACGTTAAGTTTAAATTTAAGCTAGTTAAATTTTGAAATTAGAAAAAGTTGATTTTTAATTAAGTTTTTAATTGAATTTGAATTAAATATATTTCATTATTTTAAGGCAGTTATTGAATAGCAAAGCATATAGACCTCAATTTAAATTTAAAAAAAATAGATAGAGTTTACCATGAACTATGTTGAAAATTGTATTTGTATTAAATATTGTGGTGCATTATTTTTTAAGGTAATTATTTAATGTAGAAAAACATACAAAAATGTAAATAAACAAATTAACCAAAATAAATTAAATTCTATATCTGATGCACCTTGAATTACCTGTGAACACAAGATAAATTTAGTATTATCTATCTGAAGAACCCCACGCGTATTCCAGCTAATTACACAGCAACGGCCTGCACATTAAATTTTTTATAAGTAGTTCCCTTGCTCGCCTAAGCGCAACTTCAGTTTAAACTGAGATTTCGATTACCATTACAACTGAACATTAGGCAACCTGGTCCAAAAAGTTCTCAAGAACTGTTGCTATATCTAATAACTTTTTAAATCACTTGCCAAAAATTGCACTACCACTTGTCCAGTTCTTCAATAATTGATTTCTATTTGGAAATTGTACTCGAAAATGAAAGTTGGCTGAATTTGTCGCTATTTTTAAACCCGCTAAGCGATTCTCAACTCAACTAAACTAGCATTTTGTGTGAATTTTCAAAAATTTTGTATCGTATTTTAATTAAAATTTAGACTTAACGCCTATACTGAGAGTAGCCCTGTTTTTCCTTCAGCGCAATATGTATTTAGTTTTAACGTAAGCTGTATCCATTTGCTTTAAAAACTGACGGACCACATAAAGCTTAAAATTCAAGGCGAAAATATAATGGGTGTTTTTTTTCGAGGTATAGAACTTTAAGTTGGCATTACTGTTCAAGATGGCGGCCGATTTAACAGCTGTCAAGTGATTTATTCTCAGTTTGTTGCGGCAATTCATCATATAGACCTACGCCTGAACAACGCTTGCAAAAAGTGCAATTTCGAATAAAATACGTATGCGTATGCGTAATTCAATTAACCATGGATCGCTTTCATACCACGTTTTCTCTTATTGATTACTCGGCTGGCTCGAACGTAGCCCAGTCCATTTTTCGATGGTTTTTTTCAACATTTGTGGCCGTATATCGGCAATAACAAGGCGAATGTTGTCTTAAGCGTTTGTGGCTTATCCGCATAGATCAATGACTTTACATAGCTCCACAGAAAGTCGTCCAGCGGTATTAAATCGCAAGATCTTGGAGGCCAAATTGCAAGTGCAAAACGTGAAATTAGGCGGTCACCAAAGGTGCCTTTCAATAAATCGATTGTGGCACGAGTTGTGTGACATGTTGCGACGTCTTGTTGGAACCACAGCTCCTGGACATCATGGTTGTTCAATTCAGGAATGAAACAGTTAGTAATCATGGCTGTATATCGATCACCATTGACTCTAACGTTCTAGCCATCATCGCCTTTGAAGAAGTACGGACAAATGAAGCCACCAGCCCATAAAGCGCAACAAACAATCAGTTTTTTTACTTTTTACAATTTTTATGGTTGTAAAAAGGAGGTAACACAAAAAGTATAAAAATTTTTACCAAACAAATTTATTTTATTATTATTTTAAAGCTTTGGCGTTAGTTGCAACAATTTGGCAAACATCGGCAAAGAAATTGAAGTTATTTACTTTGCCATTAGCACACCATTAGCCAGGGTATGAGTGATATATATATATATATATATATATATGCACAATAAACAAACCAAGTAACCACCAAAGATATATAAAAATGTAAAAATTCGTAAAGAAAAAGTTCAAGGACATCAGCTATTCACCCGCTCAAAATGCGTAGACAATAAATTGCAAGGCGAAAAAAATATAAATGGCGTGCTATTAAAACTTGCACGATTCATAACAGAACTTTGGGATACCCTACCTTGTCCTGACAATAAATTTCTTTCTAAACTATAGATGGTCGCTATTCTAGTCTTTTTTGTATAGTTTTTTTTTAGCTTCAAAAGAAGTTAATGTAGATTAGTAGATAGTCAGATATTCGGTGGAATATACCGAAAAAATTAATTATTCAAACGATATTAAGATGGTTTGTACAGTTTTTGTATTCTTTTTTTTTCGTTGTTATAACTTTTTGACAGTTATTTTCAAATCGATTTGGTAATTTTTTGTGCCAAGTAGAAAGTCATCAGTTCCCTATAGTAATACAATGCATTTTTAGGCATAGAAGTACGTGCAGCGATCTGATACTTCATCAAATGTTCTACAATTATGAAATCCAGATAGACCATCTTAGAGTGCACGAAGTCGATTTATCGGAAACTTAGATATTCCATATCCAAACTCATTATAAAAATCCACCTAGTGGTTGTGTATACAACAATTATTATTAAAAACAAATTCTAAATTATTAATAAAAATTTAGTATAAATAAATTCGAGGAACTTAGGGTTTTAATTAATAAATCACAGCATGTATTGTTTAGTTGAACTTTTTTTATATAAGTTGAAAAGTGATTTTTTTCCGAAATATTGGTAGCAGAATGAATTCTTGGTATACTTTCGTATAAACGTCATTTTATTTTATTTTTTATTATTTTATTTAATTTGAATTTTTAACTTTTTAAAGTTTCTCCTCAGAACCTATGAATACTTTCAAATTTTTAAGAAAGGCTACTTTGCAAATGTACAAAATAATTGACTTTTTTATTAAATTCTAAAAGTAAAAACTTCTCTCTCTATGACAATTCATTTTTTTTCTGCTTTTGAAATTTAACTTGGTTCAGTGTTAAAAAAGCAATAATTTCTTTAACTTTACAGCAAAATTCACAATCGAAAACCTGAATCAAACTGCTTGTTTATAAAACCGATATATATACAGGCTGCCAATGTGGTACTGTAAGTTCCAGGAATCATAGTATACTGCAACTTCTCCAAATAAAAACTTGGGAATGTGCTCGAGCGAACAGCCATATCATCACAACATTTTCCTTGGCTCCATGAAATGATAAGAGTAGCTAGCGCTACATAGATACACCGAGAACTACTCGAATCTACTGTCGAACAACCTGCTGGACAAAAGCTAGACTACAAGAAGACTCCGAAGAACACAAATTCCTAGTACTCCAACTCCTACCCTAAAACAATGTTATATAATAAATTGTTATTCAAAAGATTTCTTACGAAAATAAAAATAAATAAAAAAATCTGTAACTATCTTTGATTATCTGAAAAAAATCAAATAATTCATGTATCCTTAAAAAATATTTTCCCATCATGTTGCATTTAATAACTTAAAATCCATATACCCCACACAATTCTAAGAGTAACTGCCATAAAAACAGCAACAACCACAAAAATAAACCCACACCGAAAAATGCAACCCTAAAAAGGATCAAGCAATAAAAATCAGCAAAAAATAAACGATGTTATAAGGCAAATAAAAAGCAACAAAACCCCTTGCTGGCTGGCATCCAATGCTACCTTCAGAGGTCACTGGTCAGTTGCTCTTTAAAAACGGCGCCCAAAATGGGGGTCACAATTTTAATTGAAGCTTTTCTTTATAATTTTTACGAGAAAGCGCCACTTCTACCCTTTTGTGTCAATGAAGTGAGAAAATATGCACAGCTGAGAATTATGTTAATTGCTGCGAAAAATTAATTGGAATGTATTTGTGCTCAGATCAAGGTCAAACGGTTGCGATAACTTAAACTACAGAATTGGGACTTTCAATAGCAGTGCATTGCTTTTTTGCAAAAAAAACGTGTTTACAATTCACAACCAGGTTAAGCACAGATCAAGTTATAATTGAATTTTCGCAAAAGCAATATTTTATTATAACTTATCAAAGGGGCATAGAACGTGATATTAAGTTTCTTGTACCGACAGATCAATATCGTTGGACTTGAATTAAACGAAAGATTTAATTTTAAATAATTAAAAATATTTTGAACTAATTGCGCGATTTAAACTTTGGAAGTTTAAAAGACCAATATGTGCTGGGTAGGGGTTGCGTTGACTCTCTCCGGGTAATCATTGAGAACTAACTGCTCAATGCAGACGGGGCGACAAAGAGAATCAAAGCGACATATATATATTATCATAAAAATTGCAAGCTTGAGTTGTGATAAGCGATAACGATTTCTCTTGGTTGGCATGGCGTATTCGTAGTGACCTGGGTTTTGAGTTCATTACTTCTATGGCGTGGAGAAGAGAAAAACTGCATATATTCGAAGACAATATAAAAAGGTTCCACCCTAATGTCCTTCAGCCTAAGTTGCTTATTTTCAAAACAAATCCTGAAAATGTTTTCGCTGAATCGCTTCCAACTTGAAAAGTAAATAAAAAAAATATACATTTACCAGGCAGAAATATCTTCATCAAATATTAGAATCTAAAAAAACCTTGAAAAGCTAAACTCTGGGTGCGAGGTAACGCTGGAATGCCGTGAAAAAAAAAACACAAAATTGTTAAAAAACGACGTGACTTAGGCACAGGGAACAATTCACAATGATTCGAAGGAGAGAAGAAGAAGGACAGAGAAGAGTATACTACTCGGAGTTAGACACACGCAACTGCTTTGGAGGTACTTATAACTTAAAGCATGTAGGAAACTACTTAAAAAAGACTTAAAATTGTTACAGGAATGCTAAAAGCTCACTGTAGCTTGAACTATCGTCTCATTAAAGTGGGGGGAGTATTCTCAAACAAAACTTGCAGATTCTGCAAAAAGGATGACAAAACTGTGAGCCGGTTGATGCACGTAAGAAGCAGGATCACAAATTGTCATATAATATAGGATAGTGAGAGCATATAATGAAAGACACACTACCAAACTATATAGTCAGTATTGGACATAAGAGATATTTTCTGCAACATTGTCTATAACTAGGGGGCACTTGAAATGTTGTCTTTAATCATTTATGTAACGCGGCTAAAACATTACAAGTTATCAGATGAACGCAATAAAATTTCTTTTTAAAGGAAAACAAGACTCGTTTTACTGAGCATACAAAACCAAAAATATTTTTTGTTTGCTCTTACATTTGCTTAAATAAAAAATTTTATTTTTTAGAATATAATAAAAATCAAATATTAAAAATTCTAATCCACTGGCGAGCAGAGTTTAAACCATCAAAATTGACCCAATTTCAGGTGCATGCAAGTTATCATAAATGAATACCCTGCCTGCCTTCTAACCCTTAGACAAGCGCACGTGATGTTGCATCAAAAAACTTGCTAAAAATTCATATAAACTTCTTAAATAAATTTCATGCCACATGTGTGTGTAGGTGCGGTAGGTGAGTCTCTGTGCAGTCCCGAGCATGTCGTGTAATCAAATATGGTCTGTATCTGCTAGCTACAGGGGGGATAAAGCCATTTTATGGCTGATTGCTAGTTAAATTTGAGCTTCTGAGTGCAAATAATAAAAGCTTATATGCAATAAACATGCAGCTGCACTTAAAAGTTTCATCAAAAGTTTTCTTTTTTTTTTTTTTTGTTATTTTTAGAGAATCTCATTAAAATGTAAGAGCAGCTGCACGTTTATTTTTATTCGAACCGATATCAATCAATGTCCGAGAGCGTGATATAAATAGTTACACATGCCAAGTTTGTCGCCAAGTTGTTCGAAATAAGTTATTAACTGTCCAAGGGAAAGATGAACGAGAAGTGAGCTAGTGTAAGCCAAACAACCAAACAATTAAGCCATTTGGCAGACAAGTTGGCTTAAATGCGTAAAGGGTTTGCTTTTGAGCAATTTAAAGTCATGTAAAAATTTGTTGCATACTTTGAGGCGTAAGCATTTTTCCCCCCAAAAAAATAAAAGCAGATAAAATAAAATGGAAAATACGGAATACAATTTTCTTTGACACTGCCTTAGGGCTTATGACAATTCAGGAACATTTTCTCTTGTATGTTATTACACGTACCAGTACAAGTTTTGCCAAGCAAAAGAGTTTGGTCTACAAATAAAGGGTGTTATTTTCTTATACTTGACTTGATTAGAAAAAAATATGCTGAAATTGTTTATGCCTTGGGCAGTACTTTCGTTTGCAAAAATAAGCATTTTAATTGTGCATATAGGCTCATAAAGATGAAAATGATGAAATAAGATTCGAAATTGAAGTTACAGATTATTAAGTAAGACACTGTATTTGCTCAAAAAAGAAAATTCTTCATTAACTTACCTAAGACGCTTGGAAAAAGCGTATTTTTTTTATATAAAAAATACTTTGGTTAATCTTAAATTTATACAAATTATTCCATTTGTATATGATGAGTTTTGTTGAACTAATGTTGAACTTATTTTTCTCATGTGTCTTCCTTTCTATCCCAACATAATTTTTGTTTTTCTTTATTAATTCCCCTTGACTGTGTTGGGGAAGCATGAAGATAACTCTCTTAATAGCTGTTCACAGAAATCAGTGACCTACAGTTTATCCGAACGGCGGTGTCTTTAATTAACAAAGATTTCCCTAGATAAATAGCGTGTATTTAATTGACAGCTATGCCACTACCGGTTCCTTTCGGTTTAGAGGCGAGTAGGCTATCATTACCAAGCACCACCAATATTAATTGGAGATTCTAAAAATACCAAACTTCAAAAAGTTATGTTTTTTGCTTTTAATTGTTGCGTGAATGTTGTTTGTTAACTCGCAGCAAGAGAGAGGCTGCAAGACTTTTATTATTTTAGGTTAAAAATATTCTTGTTTAATTCTCTTGTATTGTTTCTGTTATGGGTTGGGTTTTCTATCACAATGGTGATTGGCCAGATGCCACTTGTTCACTAGTTTCCCATACCTTGGCACTATCAACTGTTACAATCTGACTTAACAAAGCCCGATCAGCATTTGGAAGACTGTACCGCATCTCCAGCAACAAACAAATAAGAAGACGAATAAAATTTTGGATCTACAATGCGATCCATACTGCAATGTGGTAGTGACTGGCAAAAAAATGACACGGAGACTGCAAGTCTTCAGCAACAAATGCTTATGAGGGATATTCTAGGCAAGCAAAAAATCCAATGCAGAGCTTCTATACACCTACAAATAAGGAAGAAAAATTGGAAGTGGATAATTCATGCTCTCAGCAGGAACCCAAGCAGTATTGTTAGAATGTCACTGGACTGAAATGTTCCAGACAGCAGACGGATCGGAAGACCTAAGGCAACCTGGAGAAGATCCAGCCTTCAAGAACTGAAACAAGCGAACACAATATGGGACGGAGCTAAACAGATGGCGCAAAACAGGGTGCGTTGGAAGGCTCTAAAAGAGGTCCTAAGTTCCCCAGCGCAATAACAAGGCAAAAAAAACCATGAATTTTTAGCTTTGATACTTGCTTAAAAAAGTTTTATTACAAAAAAAAGTAGTTGATGATTTACTATAAGTTTTAAAATTTAAGCAGTAATTTATTTAAATGTTAGTTTCATTTGAAGTTTTGTTCAATTATAACGCAATTTTATGTAAGGCTTCAGTTCTATAGATATCATGCATTTCAAAAGCAGAAAAAAACACCCATTATGTATTTCTTTTCGTGTTTGCCCTAAGAAAAATGTCAAATTGTAGGTTTTATTTGATGAAGCACCTTTGAAAAAGGCATTTCGAATTTTTAGGGCTGGACAATTATTCCTCTACACACACACACACACACGCACACACACACAAAATAAAGTACATTTTTATGTCAGTCATGTAAAAATTTATCAGTAAAGAAAATGTGAGATATTTGCTTTGTGTCTAAGCATAAATTTTCAAGCATATATAGATTGATAGATGAATGACTGACAGTGCAGAGAGAGAGAAAGAGAGAGAGAGAGAGAGAGAGAGAGAGAGAGAAAGAGAATGAGAGTCCTGCACATAATTTAAATTCAATGAGACAATCTGAAAATTTATTGCAAATATTTAAAAAATGTACAAAAGCAGGCATACATAAAACATAAATGTGCAATTAGTCTAAAAGACAATTCTTGATGTAGTAGCTACATCAATTGCTACACCTAATTGGTTGCCCAGGAGCAGGGTATTCTGCAAGCAGACACAATAAGCTATCCTTGGAATATACATATATATATATATATGTACTAAATTGTGCATAGTACATAAAAGAACTTATTCTTTTTGAAGAAGTCAGTCGGACTATTAAGAATAATGTGGCACGTAATTTAAAAATAATGTCCCTCGGGCCACATGAAGTAAGTATCGTATGGCAGTCATGGTCTAGAAGTTGCTGTTTTCTCAGCATCTCGCTGCTGTTAGCTGCTTTTTTTTTAGAACATTTTTGGGCAAAGAAAGTGTAGTAGCGACATTGATATTTGTCAAGCGCTTTTTTAACTAGAGTTAAATAAAGTTGGCTTAAAGTAGTGAAACAGAACAGAAGTTTAATAGTTTTTACATTTTAGTTTTTCGTTTTTATTTGAAGTTATGAATCAATCAACTTTTTACAAATTCTACATCATGTTATTTTCATATATTCTTCTATAAGGGCGAATAACGTAATATGATCTATAAGGGAGAATAAAATGGCGTTGGTAGGAAGAAAAAAGTAGTTCTATACCTCAAAAAAAAAACACCCTTTATAAATAAAAAGTTCCACTATGAAGTATTTCAAATATTATCTGTTTTAATATTTAATGCTTTTGTTTATTTTTTTATCATTTATAATGTATTTTGCCAAAAAATATTTACTCTTCATTAGATATTCATATATTTTAAATATTGAATAAAAATGTAAAATTGTTGATTTATTTTGTTGCATTGTTTCAATCAATCAATTACTTTTCATATTTACAACGAAAGAAATAAAAAAAAATGTTTAAAAATATATTGACATATCAAAAATAATTATTCTCTTTTTTATTACTATCTATAAAAAACCTCATAAAAAAATATTACTATTTTTAAATGTTTTGCATTATAGTAAACTTTGCAGACTTTTATTAAAACCCAAATTATTTCAAAAATATCGAATAGCTGAACCCGCAATTAAATGAAAATAAAACAAATGAATGTTTAACTTAAAAAAATGCATTAAGTTTAAATACTAAAACTACAATGATTCTGCAATGAACTGCAATATTACATTTGAAAAAGAACTAAAGGTGATTTAAAAGAAGAAGGGAGAGTAGAATTTTCAAAAAAAAATTCCAAATACCATAAATAATTTTTTCTTCAATAAATTTAAATAATTCGTTATAAACGCAGACCAGCAGATAGTATCGATAAAATTAATTAAATATTGTACATCGCACTCCACACAAGTACATATAGAATGCAAGAAGCAGAAACAAGTACTTCCTAGTTTGGAATACAAAGCACCAGGTACTTGTACTCCAGGTAACTGCACAACTTGGATTAGGACAAAAAAGAAGAGCTTAACCGATATGTAAGGTAATGACATTTTTATGGAGCTTGCTGCATCCAAACAAAAATAAAAGGCAAAAAATGCATAAAAGATAAAAGCAGTAAAAAAATTCAAGCATATTTTATTTATGACGTCGTCGTTCTGGAAGAGCACCAGCCGCAACAATTTGCACTCTCTTCTGCGTTTGTTTTTCTTTTTTTTTATAAATATATATATTTTTTTCAGAGGCAGCCGCAGGGCAATGAATAGAAATTATGTGTAAACGTCATGGCAATAGAACAGCAGCGTGCTGGCAGTGAATGGCATACCACCCATGGGATGGGTATCCTATATGCGGTATGTATGTCTGAAGTGCAGTCGAGCAGTGGGTCAGTGAACCCAAACCCTGTCAGGCGTTATCCTAGTCTTTGACTGTTTGTTTTGAAATGAAAAAAAAAGAATGGATTGCCATGGCAAAGCATAGACATCAACAGTCGTTTGGCTTTTGTGTCTTGGCCTTTTGTGTTTGTCCAAAAGCATAAAGTTAAGTCTTGGCTTTAAGTGCAATAACAACAAACTGAAAAAAAGAAAACAATGGCTAAAACAATTACGTCAGTTATAGCAGGGAATACGCGTTGCCGGCGTTGTCTACGTGCCTGTGTCCTGACCATTTGACATAAGAGCCAAGGCGGGGCACCAAAAGCCCACCTGCGCCACACTTGGGTTAAAACTGTCAAATTGTACATGAGCGGGCATGATGTTGTTTTTCCATTTTTCCGTTGTTGATAATGGCACAATGCATAGACACCGAAGTGTTAATACTCTAAAATATTTAATTTTTGCATTGTTTAAACATTAAGAAGTTTTGTGTCGAAACGGTAGAATTATAATAAGTAGATTCAATCATACAGTCTTTTGTTTGTAAGAACATCTTAATAGGCATCTCGTTTATTGTTTATATTATATATTGAACGCTTATCCAAACAGGGGCACACATTTCTAATGGTTTTTATTTTAGTCAAACTAAAAGAGTTTGAAAACAAACAAATAAAACAAATTAAAAACTTAAATTACTTTAAAAATGTTACCCATAATTTAAGACTAATTGCTTTAGAGCCTGTAAATAGATGACTGTTTTAATTACAGAATAATTTCCTTGGTATATATTAACTTAAGTCTGTTTATATTATTTTTTATTCCAAAATTCAAATTCTCAGCTATTTTTTTGAGTCTGTGTTCTGCTCTATTACACTTTTTTTTTTCTAATCTGCCATCCCAAATAGATGTAAGCGATCACACAAAATTTATTATTAAAAAAATTATCAAAATGATATATATATATATATATATATATATATATATATATATTTTTTTTTTTTGTAAATTAAATAATTTATGTTTGCAACCAAGTTGTAGTACTTCTCTCTGTTGGTAGTGGGGTGGACAAGATCTTCAGCTCTTCTTATTCCAGTCCATTCTCTGATGTTCCGTACCCAAGAAAGTTGTTTTCTACCAATGCCGCGTCTGCCCTCAATTTAACCTTTCAAAATAAGTTGAAGTAGTTGATATTTAGGGCCACGCATTACATGACCAAAATATGCTGCTTTTCTGCGTTTGACGGTTTTAAGAAGCTCCCTGCTTTTATTGATTCTTCTTAAGACTTCTTCATTTGCGATGTGGTCGACCCAAGAGATTTTAAGTATTCGTCTGTATATCCATATCTCAAAACTTTCTAGCTTGTTCATCTGAGCTATTTTCAAGGTCCAAGTTTCTACTCTATACATCAGGACCATACGTAACATTTTACCAAACGTAGTCTCACTTGAAAATTGAGTTGTCCGTTAGTGAAGAGCTGTCTGAATTTTTGGAAATGACTACGAGCTATTTCAAAGCGGCATTTGATTTCTCGATCGGAGTTCCAATGAGTGTTGAACCATGTGCCAAAATAGTTGAAATTGTGAACCCGTTCTATTGATGCATTTTCTACTATTATTATATCATTGTCATTTCCGATCCTTCTCCTGCTCACTATCATAAACTTCGTTTTTGAAAATAAACCGTAAAAAATATATTTTTTGTACCTCCTTTTTCGAACTCAAATTGTCCGACTTCGAGGCTGATTCGAATAATTATTTTTTTGCAAAGTAATAGAAGGATACAAGGAAAGACTAGGAAAATCTAGCCCATTCCGCACTAGATGCAGGAGTGCTTATCAGGACTACTTATGAACGAAACCAGACAAATGATTAAAGATATTTAGCTCAGGATAGACAAAATTGGAAAATGTTAGTAGATAGGCTAAGTTCTTAAAATAATGTTGTGTTATAAATAAGAACATGTCAATAATAATAATAATAAAACAGGCATGGCAACGAAATCGTATTATAGTTTGTTTTAAAATATAAACAATTTTGTTCATTAGGAAATATGAAAAATAATGTTGATATTCCAATTTGAGTTTGCTATTACCCAATTATTTTACAACAAACTTCATTAAAAGTGTGAGCAATATTCAAATAAAGTCTTCTTTCAATTTATATATTTAAGAACACAAAAAGGCAAACTTAGACAAGTCGTACCACCTAACACATTATCTTTTTAACGTTTTAAATTTAATTATGTTTTCGAATTAAATTTGTTTGTTGCAGACTAAATACTCAACAACATAATGAATATAACCGAATTAAGTGTATATATCAGTAACGTCCGCACGTGTTACCGCGAAATGTAACGAAAATAATTGAACATCTATTGATTTTGCATCAAACTACGTTGACACTAATGCCAGGCGTCAGCCAGGCGCAGGACTCTGGTCCATCCTGTGACGTGCGTTTTAGTACACCACGGGAGTCAGACATCCGCTTAAATGTCAGCCATTTTAAATGCGCCTCAATACCTTTTGATGAGGGTACGGAACCGTGTGTACCAAATGTACCCAACTGACCAGCTGACCAGCCGACCAGCTAGTACAGCCGGTTCAGTAATTCCATCGGTGCCTCTTTGCTCTTCACGCGCCTGCACCAAATAAGTGAGTTGTTATGCCCAGAAGCATAGCCCTTAAGTCCTGTCTGGGTAAGCTGTTTAGTGGGGATTCTGGCAACACCCGTGCAGATCGTAAGCTTTTGCACAGATTGCATTGTGTGCGTAGGCAGTTGGGAGGCGGTGAACTGCGGGTAAACTGTAGCTGGAGTAAGAGCTTTTTATGCGAAAAGTATAAACAGAAACGAAATGCACAACAATGGCAGTAACTTGAATTTCTCTGCACAAAATGAATGGTTAGAAGTAAGTTTTCCATTGTTTCCAGCAAACTATGTTTTTGTTACCAAGTGCTTATGCACTGTTTGCACTGCATCAAGGAATGGCACAATCAAAATGGCAGTTAAGCTCTAGAAACATATGTTGCACATATGAATACTGTTCAAAAAACTATATGTTGTTCAAAATGCAATGCCAAGGACTCTTAAAATGGTTTAAGTTAACTATTTTACAAGAAAAATAATGCAATACAACTGCTTTAAGTCTATCAAAAAACTATATGTTGTTCAAAATGCAATACCAAGGACTCTTAAAATGGTTTAAGTTAACTATTTTGTAAATTGTAAATTGTTTAAAGCCAAAAAGTTAGTTGCAAAGTGAAAGTTGCAAGATTTTTGGTGCAACTTTGCAATGCATATTCAACAGAAGCGTGAATACCCTAAAAAAGCAGTAGGCAACAGTTTTGAAACTTTAATTTGTTTCCAAAAATCAAATTTTATAAACGAAATATTAAGCGAACTGGCTGTACTTTAAAATCAAGCATGTTCATAATGGCACTACAATATCACTCAAACACAGTAGCTATATTAAAAAAGAATTAAGGAACACATTTCATTTGTTTTACAAGAAAACAATTTTACAAGCCTTATAAGTAAATTTAACTCAACAAAATCAAAATTTGAAATGCAGTAGCTTGTACTACAAGACATTGTACACCAGGCACTATGCTATATTGAATTTCTCTGTGCAACTTTGCCACGCACGCGTGAATACCCTTAACGACAGTAAGACATCAAGAAGAAATTTTAAATATTTTTATATAATTTTTTTTTATGTGGCATGAACTCAAAAAAAAATTATTTTTTACATGATTTTCTGCTACAGATTATCCAAATGGCAACTCTACTTAAAGGTTTAAATATTTTAAGGCAAATACCCTTACATTTCTCAGCTCATAAATGACGCACGGGGATTCCCCTATTGTATCACAGCTTTTTACATTAACTCATTAACACTGTAACTTGAAAATATCATTTTGTTGTTGATTTTGTCTTAAGGCTTAAAATTCTTAGTTGTAGCGAGGCAAAAGACAGCAAACATCAGAAATTTGTTCCGAGATTATAGGTCTTTCAAAAAATATGCTTGGCAATGGGTTTGACAATATCTAAACGGCTGACAACGATAAATTATGGCAAGTAAATCCTAGTGATGATGACGACTTAATGATAATTATGGCAATCAATATATCGATATCGACGAAGACGTAGTTTTTTAACGGAAAATTTAATCCGAGAGGGCTTGAAATTTGCTACTGGTTTAAAAGAACATTATCTTGCTCATGACCCTGATATTGTGTTATAATTCCAACGTAAACTTAAACCTTTTAATAAAAAAAACCTATTCATTATATAATAATGAAGATAACTCTGCTTTAGAAGAAAACCCACAGTTGTATTAAACATGTCTTTTGACGACAGTGCTATTTTTAACGCAATCTATAAGAAAGGAACACGATTGTTATCAAGTGTAGCGATGATACATGAACTAGTTTTTCCTAATTTTTTTTGGTTTTTTATTTTATGTCTGAATTTATTTTAAACTGTAAGCTAATTTTGTTTTTCTGTAAAAAATATAAATTGTTTTTGATTTTTATTATTGATGTTTAAAAAGAAAGAAAATATCGTTCTACAAGACGTTCATTCCGTCCGTGCTGTTATATGGCGCAGAAGTATGGGTTGCGGACGAACGCAGCCGCGCTTGGACTGTTCGAGAGAAAGATTCTTCGCAAAATCTTCGGTCCCTTGCGGTTTGGCGACGA
Source organism: Chymomyza procnemis (assembly GCA_035046065.1). Taxonomy (NCBI): domain Eukaryota; kingdom Metazoa; phylum Arthropoda; class Insecta; order Diptera; family Drosophilidae; genus Chymomyza; species Chymomyza procnemis. The sequence continues at coordinate 2,993,512 of JAWNOJ010000013.1, read as the reverse complement.
CAATCGTACCTGAACGAACTATAAGCTGTATGAGCTCTACAACGACATAGATGTCGTCCAGCGTATTATGGCACAACGTATGCGTTGGCTCGGCCATGTCATTCGTATGAACGTAGATGCTCCAGCTAAGAAAGTTTTCGTTTCGAAAGTCGATAAGGGAAGACGAAGGGAACGACCTAAGCTCAGTTGGAAAGATCAAGTGAAAGAGGACCTATCTTTACTTGGTGTGACCAACTGAAGAAGGCGCGCGCAAAGCAGGGTCGCCCGATAACGGATTGTGATGGCCATCATGGATGTTTAACATTCATTTTTTTCACGGTTTTCAAACAAAATAGATAATAGGAACAGATCCTCAAATTTACATATGAATTGTATATTTTTTTACACGGTTCTCTCAGGAACGCAGCTACCGTGTAAAAAAAAGATTCAAATTCAGTAAAGCATTAAAATTAAATTCTATTGTAGAAAAAGTTACATACAAAAGTACATAAATATATGATAACATAATTCAAGGCGTACAAAGACCTAACTATCTACGTACATAAAATTTAAACTATTTGCCACATTGTGGCACACATTTTGTCATAGTGTGAACATATAAGTGTATTATTATCGCAGTTTCTGTTGCGTTTAAACAACAGATTGCAGTTCATTGTCTGCATATTTTTAGAGTTGCTACTATTGTGGCAAGTTCGTTGCACAGTTGCAGACACACACACACACACACACACACACATACGTATGTATGTACGCCTGAGCTTGTGTGTGTTCTTTCATATGCAGCCATGTTTGTTAGTTGGCACAAAAACTATGTAAAAAGTTAAATAACAAACTTTTACAGTGCCATTATTTTGTCAAGTGTAAAAACAAAACCTTGACAAAAACAAAAACAATGTATTTCCACAATTTATTTTGTTAAATAAACAACAGTAAAATCAAGCAACAAAACATTGTAGTTGTTAAAAAAAATGCATCTCTTGACTCACTGTAAGTGTGATTAACAAAAAGTATTGCCTATTTTACGGCGCGGCAAAAAAGTTAAAGAAGAGTAATGAGAACCTTAGCCTATATTGCTGCATTTATAGTCAATAAAACTTTAATTAAAATTGTGCAAAAGCCAGTACAATGCACTGCACTTTTCTCGTATTTCCGTATCCCAAAGTTACTTTTCAAGTCTTCTGGCTGCAATTTGCACCGTCATTTGCTACTTTGACAGCTGCGAATGCTTCTGAGGTTAAGGTAAATAAATAAATACCAGAGAGCGAAAAAAGAAAAGAGAATATCAGACGAGAGACACGCCATCAGCTAAAATAACAGCTGTGAAAGCAGTTGTAAAAATGACAAGTGTAGATTATGTCGCCCGAATTGTGTATACTCTTTATGTAACTTGACAACTTACAGAAAATAGAAAGATAGTTTTTTTTTGTAAAACTTCTGCGCTCTCATAATATTAAAGACAAAATAACTTGGCATACAATTGTAAACAATTTATAGAGTACAAAAATATAGTTAAGTGTAACTATTTAGGCGCTTTTAGACTGCCAGATGAACATATAGTTTCGATGCAAGTTTGGGTTTCTCGGTTTTACTTGAAGATTATAAAATATATTAATAGTTTCAGAAAACAGTTTGTTTTTTTCATTTTAAAGAGGTTACGCTTACTTTTCGCTTCGCTTTCAACTACTTTAGGTGTTCTGCTAGTTACCTTGTTTATATAACGTTAATGTAGCCCATTTTATCTTTCATTTACAATAGTTTAGGAAATATTTGACCTTATTTTGCATTGCTTGCGTGCTTAAACACAAAAACAAAAACTCTTTCATTTTCCGTCATAACTATTTTTGTCTTTAAATGTACAAACTTTATTACAAATATAAAATACTTCATTTTGTGTAAAGTGTATAATTCAAGCGTATAGCTTTAATTTATTTAAAAGTTTGCTAAAAATATGCAGCTCTTAAGTGAAATGAATATTTTTGTAGCCTTTACTTCTGTTACCTGTTGTTCTACAACCATTTCCGGCGGATATAACGCTACTCCATTTTGTTGCTTTTGTTATTTTTGCAGCGTCAGAATGTTAACTTGCAAGCATAGAAATTTGATAGCTGCATATTGGTATCTATATCAATGCAATTAGCGAATAGCAAAAAAACAAACTATTGTTTTACGATAACAAGAGTTGAAAGGGAATTTTCAATTGAGTTTTAAGCGGTACAAGCTTTTTTTTTAAGTAATTAACCCTTAGATTGTAGTCCCATGAAATACTTGCTTATATTTATGTTTTTTTTTGCTTTTGAGAGCTGTTTTGTGTGTTTGGAATTTATAAACAATATTCATCAAAGTGTAAATTAATAAGAGAGTGTATAAGACTTTTTTGCAGAGCAGATGAATTGAATTATGGAAAGACTGTAACCACGCCATAATAACGAGCAATGGGGGGCACAAACCGAAAGGAGACTGCAACTAAATCAGTGTGGAATGGGTCGTAGTGCCGCAGGGCGTAGTTAATACAAGCGTGGAATACTATTATATTATGCAGAATATGAGTTTAGGTTTTTGAAAATTGCTTCAAGTCGAATGAGATATTTTATACATCTGTTTTGCACACAAAAACGGATCGTGTGCACTTAAATTGAGTATGGAAGCAACATAATAACAAAAAGAAAATATTTGAGGTTATATATACTTTATATCTGCCTTAAAGGTTAATTTTGAGGGTAAATATATATTTGGTGCCAGTTTTAAGCGATCAAGTAAGTGTTTTTCAACAAGATCAAAAATACGTTGTATCTCACTAAATACATGATATCAAATATTGCAAAACCCTTCATGAACATTTAGAAAACATTTGCCTGACTTATCTTATAACTTCACATTTAAATTTACGTCCAAATAAAACTCAATATTGCAGCATTTCCATTTACTATAATAAATATAAGCATAAGGTATTAAGCGGCTTATGCAAACCATAATTGAAAAACTTTATTTTCATAAAATTATGTTGAAAACAATAAATGTTTGGTTTAAAGTGGCCAAAACAATCTAAAGCGCTTGATATGCATTACAGTTTTGCCCTCGAGCAGAGTTGCCACAGTTGTCAAAAATAAAATAATAAATACGAAGTACGGTCGATAACAGTTGACACTAAACGACTTTTATATGCTCTGCTTATGTTTTGAAAGGCCGAAACTAATGCAAATGACGCACAGTGGGCCAGGCTGGCCAGCAAGCTGAACTTTAGTAATAACTCGAATAAACAAAAACAGATTTGCATGAAAATTTATATTTTAGATTTTTGACAATTTCATTGAATATTTTGTAACAAAAATTAATCGGATTTGGATGAATCGAACAAATCTGATTTATTTAAATTGTTTTTGAAATTAAACAAAAGCCAAGCCACAGTTATATCCAAATTGACTGCTTTGTAACAAGTGTTAGAAGCAAGTATGATCGAATAAGCTCTGCAGTTTTGTGTCATTTCATTTGGGTAGCACATAACCTTTGGTGAAAACAACTTCTGGTAACTTGGATATATATATCAGTTAGTTTATATTTTTGTTTTGTGAGGCCTACATCTATCAACTGAGCATGGGCTTCTTCCGGTGAGTAAGGACTTGGTAGTTTCACATGTGTGTCTAGTGACACTTTCATTTTTTATCAAGCAGTTTTCACAAACAATTTTTGATGCGCTGCGTATTCCAGATTTGTATAGGCCAGAGCTTGCTGCCATCATTAATTCATCTCATGTGGTTTCTACTTTGTGGCACAGGTCACTAAAATCCTTCTTGGGCCGACCCATGTCTGAATTTGATGATTGTGATGATTGTATATTCACAGTAGCTCATCAAGCCATTTCTGGTTTTTTTTACTCGAAATCCGTTTTGTTGCAATGGCTTTCCATTTTTCTGTCAGTTCTGCTCATAAAACTAGGTAATTTCCTAGTAAATCCTTTAGATGCCATTTTAGAAAGCTGGTGTTTTATTACAATTGTAACGAATACAAATTCTTTTAAAACGAGAGCTTTCTTAGCGGTCGAATTGGAATAATGCACTCACTTGGGACTGAGATTTCATCTAAAAAAGTACAACAGACAGACTTAATTTATGCCACATAGACTCTAATTATGCATTACGCGTTTCTTTTCGTGTCTTATGCGCAAATGGTAACAACCTCTATGATTCCCTATCCAATGAATGGTATTTTTAATCTGTTTCTCTGTCTATCTTAACTTTGATCAATCACGAACTTTGAAAACCCAACTTGGTCAACGCTGATCTTTTGATTTCTTTGTTAAATGTCTAAACTTTCAAGTTACTTCCTGTTTTTATCTTGTACACTGTACAACCAAGTTCCCAGTTAGCCCCAGACCACATATAAAAAAAACCCCCCCCAGAGGGGGGGGAGGTTTTTTTTTTTTTTTTTTTCCCCCTTTTTTTTTTTTTTTTTTTTTTTTTAATTTTTTTTTATTTTTTTTTTATCCCCCCCCCGCCGCGTTGTTCCCCCCACAAAAAAAAAAAAAAAAAAAAAAAAATAAATATATATTCCAATTTTTTTGGGGTTTTTATATTTTTTTTTTTTATCTCCTTGTTTTTTTGGGCGGGCGGGCGGCGCCAAAGAAAAAAGATTTTGTAAGGGCCCCCCTATAGATACTTATTTATATATTTTTTGGTAAAAATAAAAAGGGGCATTTAGAAGGCTTACATATAGGCATAGCCGTACTGTGACAAGAGATAGCGACGATTAAATATACAAAAATTTTTTGAGCGTATTATAAAATATTACGTATACGCATAGTCCTATAGTGAGAAGTAGCGACAATGAAATATAAGACTTGAAAACCCCCCCCATGAGACTATATAAAAAATTTATTTAATTTTATTTTTTTTTTTTTTGTGAGAATGAACTGAGACGAGCTGAAAAGTGGATTTGAAAATAGTTTATATATTAAAGCACAAAGCAAGCTCTAGATTGTTTCTTTTTCCTTTGAAAAATTATACTTAATAAACGCAAAAAAATTAAGTATGTAGTATATTTGCTCTAGATGCCCTGGTAGCTTTAAAAAAGAAACTGCTGAAGTAAACTTTTAGTTTAGTTTTTAGTTTATAAGATCTGGTTGAGAAAATGCTGAACGAATAAAGTTGTCCACATTTAATAATTATTTCGTATAGCTTTATGTTCAATACATTAAATAAGTTATATTGAGAAATCTATTTTCTGTATAAAATGTTACTTTGGGCACAAGCTTAGGTATTAGCTTTTTGCAGAAAGTAAGTAACAAAAAGTAGTGAAATAGCTCAATGGTGTTTTTCGAGGACATGCCCAACGGCGTACCAAAAAAAAAAAAAAAACAGAGCCTTGCACAGTTTTCACATAATTTTCATTTGCGGCTTTTCAACGGCGAAAAGCTTTTACGCGGATTTGCTGTGTCAACATTTTGCAGCTTGAGGCTGTGAAATAATTCGCATACGAGCATACGATACATATATATCGGGGCCTGACAACCCTATGCACTTACCCTCTTAGTATTGCCAAATTTGGCAGCGAATGGCTGCGTTGCTGCCATTGCTGTTGTGCTTGCTGCTCGCACTTCCGGCTCCGGCCATTGTTATTTATGGCGGTCAAAATGGCCGCAGTTTGTGTCTGTTGCTGCGGTTGTTGCTCTTGTTTTTGTTTTTGTTGTGTCTCTTGGAGCGCGCTAAACTTGTTAGTTGTAGTTGAGGCCATCTTGTTGTTGTTGTTGCTGCAAAGGAAAAGCATCAAATATATCGTTGTTTTGAGATACATCTTTGTTATTGTTGTTGCTGCTGCTACTACTGCTGCTGCCTGTGCTGCTGTCAACGCTGATAGCGCCAACATAACGGCAGGAAAAGTTTTGCTTTGTTTTTGTATTTGCCTTTCCCCTCCCCCCAACTGGCGCACTTTGGCTTACCGCCCCCGTAAACCAAAACTGCGTTACGGTTACGCTTGTTTTTGTTGTGGTTCCTAGCATTGTTGTTGTCAATGTCTGTTGACTGTTATGATAGGATGCTCCAGTACATAAGTGTCTGTGAGTGGAGCATGTCTGTGTAGGTTTTATTCGTCTACGTGTATCTGTCGCGCCCTGCTATTGAACTTAACCCCTTAAGAGGGCTTTGCATACTTTGAAAATTGCCGCACTTTGCGTTCCAAATAAAACCATTTATAATGCCCTTCAAAAACATAAATCAGCTGGCAATACTTTAACGGTAATCGCGTAATATTTATGCATAGCAAAAATTTCTTCCGTTTTTTGTTGTTTTTAGAATATTGTGCAAGTTGCTGATGTGCTACTTCCTATCTTTTTGGTATATGTTTTTGCCATGGCTTGCAAAATGAAGCTTTAAACAAAAGTTTATTTTAAGTAAGTCCTTTAAGATCTAGTAATTAAAATTTTATCTATTAATGGTATGCGTTTTTTCACTGTTAGAAGAATAAAAATTTGCCCTTGCATTGGATAATGCAAAAATCAATTATAAATCGAATTTTTGCTGGCGCCAACTACACTTTAGATTTTGCTACAGCATGTTTTATGGTTTAGTTGTAAAATTAATGATAATAAGTTACTACGCAACTCAAAATGCTACGAATACCATCTAAGAATATAGATAAAAAATATTTCCAACAAAAATATTGTTATGAGCTCCTTTTGAAGTAAACTGCTTATGCGTAAGCAATACATACTGGCTTTTAATTAATTTTTAAAGAAGTTTTTATTACAAGCAAAATTGCAACAGTCTGCATAGGGATAGTACTCGAAAAAACACGAATAAAAATTATTTTAACAGATTAAATATTTTTTTAATGCATAAGTTTTTCAATTTTGCATTTAATTTTGCTATTTTTAATTTGTTTCACTTTTTTAGTTTTTTTTGTATTTTTAAAAAATTGTATATCGAATTATTCATTTTAAATAAAAACAACACATTTTTGATGGTTTACAATAGAAAAAACTTAAGTTATTATTTCAAAGTTGAGAATTTTAAAATTATTTGCGAACTTTAATTGGATCTTAAAAAAGCAAATGCTTTTGCATATTTTTATTAAAAAAAAATAGGAATTCAACTTTAATTTTGAAACTTCAACGTTTACATTAATTTATTGTATACCAAAAAATGTTATAATAAAAAAATTTTACGAATAAAAATAATTTAAAATTTTAACTTTAACGTTTAAAAGTTAATTAATTGCTTCACAAATTGAATGATAAATTTTTAATTACCTTATTTTTTTTACATTATTTTCAAAATTTTTTTATAAGCTATTGTTAAGTTTAAATACGAGTCTAAATGTGCCTTAAAATCTCGTTAAATAATACAATTTTAATTTATTGCTTTTTAAACGAAAGACGGTTCGCTTAATTTTGAATGCAGCGACAACGAATCGAACGTGGTTTACTGTAACTGCCAAACTAATTTTAAACATATATGTTTAAAATTTATATAAATACAATTAATTAAATAATTTAATAAAGCTTTTAAGAACTTTTTTAATTTTTCTCAAGCATTCAAGAGCATTCATTTTAAGAAAAGTTTCTCTAAGGCTGGACCAGCTTAAGGGGTTTGCTGACTTAGAGCCAGCTCTTTTGAGCCAAGTTCCGGCTCGATTGTTGAATGCCCTTGAATTATTGTAGATTTGCGTTAGACAAGGAGTAATATTTTTAAAGATGACCAAAATTGTAATGTCTTTTGTTTATTGTATTTTTTAACTTATGACGGAAGTAATTTTCAATGCTGTGGCAACAACAACTTACAAGTTTTTCCCAAAGATTTCGTAATGCCCATTTTCTGTTTAATGTATATTGATTTGTTGAAGCTCAGCCAAGTTAACTTAAGCGGCCCACTGAGAATTGTGACCAAGTCGAAATGAAAAGCACTTGGCTACAAGTGGAAAAAGTGTCATAAATCTTGAACATAATGTTGACTGTACCCAGGGACTAAATGTCAGCTGTGAAATAATTTTCGCTTAAGCTGCTGCCGCTGCTAATAAATTAGATTTGCAACCCATGTCAAGCTTTTCGGCAGCAAATTAACGTGGCTGTATGGCAACACCTTTCCCCCCACCCCCCAAATGGTGCTCTAACTGCGTAGGCGTATTGGGGTGGGACTTTACATAAAGCATTTTAGAGCTAATCGATCAACTTACCTGAAGATGATTTTTGGTGTTGCGGGTCTGGTTATAGGCAGCTCGCAGTTACCGAGCACTACCAGTGAGGTGGCCGCCAAGGGTATGACACGTGGCCTAACAATGGCTGTCAGCTGTCCACGCTCATTCGATAATGTTGCAGGCTGTTGAGGCTGTTGGTATTTGGTAGAATTTTGATGAGCGCTGCTGACACCACCGCTGCATAGGAATGTCCATTGTGGCAAGTTGAACTTGGCTGTACGTGCTGGCGTTGCTGTTGTTGGTGTTGCTGCTGCTATTGTGGCAGCTGTGTCCACGTTGGTGATGTCGTCAACATTAACAGCTATTGTGGAAACATGTTGCTGTTGCTGTTGTTGCACATGTGGCATGGCGGGCAGCGAATGTTGACGCTGAATTTGTTGCAGCTGTGTGGGCTGTGTGTCTGCTATGGCTGTTTTGCTGCAGGCCGCACAGCGTGGCCAATAGTTGCAGGCATTCAAGTTTTTGCTGCAACTTTTTGTTGTTGCATTTTGTTGCTTTTGCTGTTGCATGTCCAGACTGCAAAACGTAATTATTTGTAAGACATCAATGGCAATGGGAAAAAAATTGTGAACCTCTTTAGGGTTAAAGTTGCAATATTTGTTGTTGCTATTGTTGTTGTTTGTTAGCATAAGTTAGTCAAGTTGTTGTTGTTGTTGTTAGATTGATGATGACACAGCAGTTTCTGCTTAAGTTTTTAGCATATAAATATATATGTTTATATATTTAACTGGCACTACTTTAAACATTTTTTTTTTTGCATTTTTCCGGTTAATTTATTATGTATAATTGTTCAACACTACTTTTAACTTTTTAACGTTAACTTTTAGCATTAGTGTTAGGCAATTAGAAATTAATTTAGTACAGTTGCTACCACCAAAAAAATAAAGAATTTCTCTTTGATTTTTTATAATATTTTTTTCTCATCCATAGAGTTGAATACACAAGCAGTCTTTTTTACAACAAAACGAGGCATACCTTGGGCGTTTGCTCTAGTCAAGTGTTAGTTGTTTAGTTTAGGATAAGTACATTTTTTTTAAATTAATATTTTAAGTATTTTTTAGAATTTGGTTGAAGTTTGGCAGGCGGCCTAGAGCCGAGGCCTTGGTGCGTTTATTTTTTTGTTTTTTATTAAAAAAGTTAGTAATTTGTTAAAATTTAAATTACAGTGCAAGAGAGAGAGACTCAGTGGTTGGGGTTTGCTTAGCATTAGCTTTAGTTAGTTGTTGCTTCACATCAGTACCTGCTGCTGCGTCCTGTGCCAGCAGCTGCACCACCAGCGCTGCGTGTAGCAGCCGCCGTAGAGCTACTTTGGCGATAGATGTAGTCACCACATACGCCTACGGATACCTCTAGCGTCAGATCATCTCTGGAGCCAGGACTATGACGTAGCGAACGTTGAGGCTTAAGCACCGTAGTGGGATGCTCATATATTCGGGTTTCATTGCTCATAAAGTTCAGCTCGCTGTTGCCGCCAGAATTGATAGTCTCACGATTTCGCATGACTACGGGCAGCTCATAGTCGCTGCTATCACCGCGTCTGAAGTTCATCACAATGGGCGAACGATCCAAAGACTTACGCAACATATCATAGGTAAGCTCATGATCGCAGAGCCGTGTACCATAGCTCTGTGGACTGCTGGACTGACGTTGCGGTAAGTGTAGATTGTTTGAGGAAGAGCCCGAGGATTGCGGCGACCGTGTGGTGTTGCGCTCATGTGCCGCATTTACGGGTGAGTTAGATTTGCGTAGTCGCGCGCCAGACGAACTGCCGCCTCCGGCTAGTGTAACCGGTGTGGACTCACTGCTAGCTTGTAAATAACGCAGACTAGAGGCACTGCCGCTGCCAGCAGCGTTGTTATTATTTAGCAGCGCCTCGCGATAGTCATCATCAAAGGAGCGACTCTTGTCGAAATCCAGACGTAGATTTTGATTACTACCGCTGTCTCCGCCGCTGCCGTTATTATGCACCGAACGTTGAGTCGTTACTGCTGTGCCGCTGCGATTGTAATTATTATAATCAAAGTCAAAGGAGCGGCTCTTGTCCACATCACTTTGGAGCAGACGTGTGCCTGTGGCTGGAGCGCCATTCGTGTTGGGCATCACTTTGCCGCTGGTGCGTATGGCCGAAGGGAAGCCGCCGCGATTTTGTTGATATATAACACCAGGCTGTGAGTTGCGCGTCACAGATTGCTGTGGCGGTTGCGACTGCTGTGCGACTGTGCCGCCAACGCAAACAATGGATTTGTGAGCGCGATTTGGAGAACGTTCACTGAGTTGTAAAGATCTGAAATTGAATAAAATTCCAAAGAAAATGATTCAATGTGTTGTTTAAAAAGAGTGCAAGTTGTAATCTTGTTTGGGATTATTACAGTATTTTGTTTGAGAAGAATTACTTTAGTATCATCCAAATAACTCACCTGGAACGCCTTATGCGATGCTCCTGCTCCGCTTGTTTAGCTGCACTGCGTGCCACTGCACGGCGATGTGTGGCAGCTGCTGCAGCAGCAGCGGCAGCGGCGGCTGCTACTGCGCAGCCACCTGTTGTGCTGACGCCTCCATTTATAGGCTCATGGGCCTCCGCGCCACTGTAGCTAGAGCTGGATGAGCTGCGTGAAATGTTTGGCGTTGTTTTGTCATCGTGTCTTTGGCGTCGCTCCAATGTATTGCTGCGTGAACTGGAGTTTTGTCGGGAGCCCATCAAAGACAATTGAGAACCCTTTTTGCGACGCTCTTCGGGAGTTAGGGAACGCGATTCAGGTGTAAGAGAACGTTGTTTGCGTAGGCTACTCGATGAGCTATGAGACTCGTTGCGATCAGGAGTAAGTGAACGCTGTCGTTGGGTTTTAAAGGGTGAAATGCTAACGCTACCGACGTTTACATTGGGATACTGATAATTGCTAGCCGAGAGAAATTCCGTAGAGCCGGCATCGTTATCGTCCTCATTGTCCAGCTCATCGTTGGATAAATCTAAGAAGCGTTAATATATGATAGGTAACAAGGATATAGTAACAATTCAATACGAATAAAAGAATCATTTTAAATACATATAGGCTGGCAGCTCTGACTTAAAAAGGTTTGGTCGGTTTAGCATCTGATCCCCACTTTTGGCAATATAAGAGATCAGAAGTCCTCTGTGATATTTTTTGAGTTTACGACTTCCAAAATGATTTCTTTATTTAAAAATATTTTCAATAACCAACAGTTACTTTTCAAGTTATTTTAAGGCAGATTGGAGTGCATCGAAACATGCAAAGTTCTTTACCTAATGAACACTAACTATATTAAACACCATATATTCGGCCCTTTAGCTCTTGGAGGGGTCGCAGGAATTTATATTTATAGATCATCGAGAGAATAAACTATTCAATTTTAAAAATAGATCGTCCTTTGACAAATGAAATAAAATCATATTTTAAAACGTTTATATTTAAGCTCCCTAAAATTATTATCATTTTACTTTCAGCCTCTTGACATTTTGTTGGCTAGTGAAGGATTCTTTTATTAAATGTCATTACATATATGCAACCACTCAACCTAATAAATTATCTTTTTGTTAGGATGTAAAAAAAATTAATCGTGGCTTATCATCAGCGGCATTAACAGTCGGTCACGCCTGACTCTCATGTCCTTAATTATTTATAAATGGCGCAACATTTGACCAACAATTTATGACCTTGTCGCAATACCCCAACCTATATTATCTCAGAATTTGCCACATTTTGTCCTTGGCTGCGTTTTAACTGTCTTTTGGACCTTTTGTTGGCCACTTAAGAATCGCGTAAAAGTTTCTTTACCAAGTTAAGAGCCAGCAAATTGCTAACCACTAAAACGGACAACCATTTGACCAACAATGACCAAAGTGAACTAAAGTTACTTAACGGCATGTGTACGACAATAAAAATCCATTTAAAAATAATTTACACCAAAGTGCAAAGGCAAACGTTGTTAAGGATAATCCATAATTTGGCAAAGAGGTACGTATATTTGGCTGAGCGACAGAAGCGATAAAGACATGGAGTAATACTAGGGTATCATAGCTTCTTATATAAGATTAAAATAGCTAGTTTAAAAATGGAAGTGTATGAGATTCCGACAAGTGCTGTACATTGTCAATTGTTAAAAAAGTTGGGCACCATTATTCTTATGGCGATTATCTACCGGCGTCTTCTATATATAAAGGCTATATCATAATGATTAAGAGACAAATCTGCAGCCCAAAATTTGAATATCAACGACATGCACATAAAAAAATAATTTATAATATAACATTTTTAAACTCAGTTGAAATTTGACCGATTTATTTAAAAATTACTTAAGGCTTACAAAGTTTACGTGATGACGATTTTTCCATTTGACTGGTTGAATTTTTCAGACATTAAGAAATAAGTGCAAATTTTAGGGAACTGATGGAAGTTATAATTATAAATGTACATCTCAGAGTTTAAGTTTCGACTGCTGGAAGTGTGTGTCTTCACCGTAACTATCATAATCACTCATGAAATGTGGAAAATATTTCAGAGCTTAAGCAAAATTGCCTTAAAAAAGTTATCTTCCGTCCCCAATGATGATATTCGAAGCATCAACTTCTGCCACAATCCTATTGGAAAAATTATTTCTGCTATTATTATTATTTTTACACTTTTAAAAGTGTAATGTATTCCAGGCGAAATATAAATACGCCACTTCGTTCCTAGCAAGCTGCTGATAATGATGTTAGGCAAAGTCATGCGCGTTCACGACTTTGGGATACCTTGTAATAACACTTTGCTTCAAAAAAATTAGTTATATTTTAACCAACAAGATCAAACTATTTCACCGTTTTGTGCAATTTAATATAGTAAATCTATTTTAATCTAAGACACTTCAATAATCCGAATTTGGTTGGGATAATTCGAAAATCAAGCAAAATACAATCAATCTGGCGAAAATCAAATTTTTTGACTGATTTTTTTGATGTGCTCATCAGTATCTATTTGATATAGATAACCCATTTTGATCAAATTTTGCACAAGACTTGGTAACATTGAATATGAAAACAATTGATATATGTAAATCAACATTTCCAGCCATTTTCGGCTTGCGCAAACTGAATATACCCGTTGGCCCATACGGTGCAGGGTATAAAAAGTGAATGCAATGATTCCGGATCAGCAGTGTCGTCAATAACCCTTAATAAAAATATTTCGCGCAAAGCCCATGCAATTGATATCTGTGAGTTGCCCTGTGCTTAATTGTTTGTGTGCATCTGCCACTCTCTCTCGCATCAATGAATCCGCAATCAGCAGTCATTTAAAAACCTGGTCAATACTTGTCACTCACCTGAACGAGCACCACTGTCGCATGAATTAAGTCGCTGACTTATGGTCGTATCGAAGCTGCGGAATCTGGACATGCCTAAAGTAACTGGTGGTGCTGCACCTACTCCACCGCTGCCCATGCGGCTAAACTGTGACTTGCGGGAACGACCCAATATATTATGACTCTTGGAGCGTTCAAAGGAACGCTCATGACGTGTTCGTGGCGAATACTTAACGCTGGCCTGACTATTTTGCGCTACGCTATACGATGGCGGCGCTTCCTTTACTGATGCATTCAAATAAGCGGTGGTCTGTGGCTGCAGATACTTAGGTGAATTATCGCGGCTGCGGAGTGAGCCGCTGCTGCCACCACCACTCTCACGTTTGGACAAATAATTGGGTGAATTGCCCGTCAAGGTGCTAAAGTTTGGCGAGCGTTCGCGTTTCACGGCCAATGGCGGCAATGGTGGACGCTCTGAAAGATTGCCATCAAAGCTGCGCGAAAAGGTTTCCACATAGTTGTCGGTGGGCGTAGGACGGCGTGTATCATACTCAAAGCTGCGCGAGAAGACCATGCCTTTGTTGCCGCCGCCCCCTTTGTTGGCACCACCATTGGCCAAATGCTGCTGCGTGCTCAGCTGTTGTGTGGATTGTGACGTAGTCTGACGACTGGGCTTGCGGCGAGCGCTGCGACTGTTGTCTTGAAAAGCGGGTGGGGGTGACAGTATAGGCGTTATGGGCGGTGGTGATTCCAAGTCATTAAGACTCTTGACAGGCAAAAACCCTGGTCGTTCATTGAGTATGCTGGCCAGTTGCGGATCTATAATTCGATAGCCCGGACGAAGCGCTGGATCACGTGAGGCTGCACCACTAAGACGCGCCTCATTGCGGTGTATCAGCTCCTCCACTTTTGAGCCAACAAATTTGGGCGCCATATACATGCCACCCGGCTCCGCCATGCTGTGCTGATGCTGCAGCAATGCAGTGCGCCGAGGTGCATCCATATGCAGCGTACGCATATTGGCGCGTAAGCCATTATCCAGCACAACGCCATTTTGTTGCGCATAATTCAGGCGGCGGTAGGCGCGATTATCATCATTGCCACGCTTGGTGTTTACCTGCACCCAACCGGATTTGTTTAAATAAATCTCTTCCTTGTTGCTGCCAGGCGAATTGGACTTACGCTGCACGCTGGGTACACCATAATAGTGCTCACCAAAGAGATATGTGGGCACGCTGCCAGCAGCTGTAGAGGATGCAGCCGCTGCTGCTGCTGCTGGGCCGCTGAGACCGCCGCTTGCACCGCTGCCACTGCCCATGTGATGATAATGCATTCTACGCGCCTCCAGCTTTTCGTTAAAGCTGCGCGTGGACGCCTCAAGGCTCTCGCGTCGCTTGGCGACGTACTGCTGAAAGGCAGATAAATGTGGTTTTTGTTGTAGCGATTGTTGCTGCGCGTTGTCGCTTAGCTCTTTGTCCTTGTTGGTATCCCTTTGCTTAGGCTTGCGTGTATGTGACAGCTGCTCTTGCTCCTCGTCATGGCGTTGCTGTCGTTGCTTTGAGGGACTGGCGCGTGAGCGTGTGCGACGTCTTTTTTGTGGTAATGCCGGCAGTGGCAAGGTGCTTACATCAATCTTATCATGCGTGGATGAAGAGAGCTCATCGTTTTGGGATTCACGTGTAATGGAGTCGCGCGTCAGGTGACTATCATCCGATTGTGCCTCACTGGAGTCGAGACAGGCGTAGTCCTGACGTGTTAAGAGCTTACTTGTGACAGCAGTTGTAGTTGTTGTTGTTGTTGTTGTTGTTGTTGTAACAGTTGTTGCCGTCGCTGCTGTTGTCGTTGTTGTCGTTGTATTGTTTGTTGCACTGCAAAATTGAGATAGTAGATTGAAATATATTGTCTGAATCTGTTTTTTATTTTTTTTTTTAAATATATATTTCGTTATAAAAATATTTTGCATTTGAATTTCTATAAAATATTTGCAATATGCACAAATTTTTGTTATCTCTTACGCTGAATGAAAAATATAAAAAAAAAAATATCAAAATGCAAAAAAAGAATTAGGGATGCAAAAAAATAGAATTAAAAAGAGAACAAATATATATACCGGGAAAAAATCATCAACTTCAGCATTTGTTAAATTTACTGGAGTTTTGAGCCTCTGGAAAGTGGACACAACTACAATATTTGGGATTTCTGAGGTAGAATTCAAGAAGTCGACGATAAATATGACACGATACATAAGCTTAAACTTTAATTTCCTTTTGTGACATTTAAAACAAAAACATTTTTTACATTCAATTTGTTTTTGGTATTAATAAAAATAGCACACATATTTTATCGGAATTATTCGTCTGCACATGTTGCACTGCATTGTCGTATCGTACGTGATTTTATCATTTAAATATTTTATTTTATTTTTTATTATTATACAAACAAAACATTCGAAACATTGGTACAGGTTAGAGTAGACGAAAAAAAATCAATCGAACCAATTTGCAATGGATAAGCCGTTGTATTACATATATAATTTATGTACAAAACAATTGTGAAATTCAGTAAGCAAATGCAGTTTTCGACACACAAGTGGCATTGAATCTGCGCGTGGTTGCATGACAACCAATGGAGGGTGTCGAAAATTAAGCTAAAACTCTTGAAACTCTTGTTGCATGTTTCATTTGATTTAATTTTATGCATATTAAAATATTTTATTTACGCATTAAAATATTTAGATCATAAATTTTAAAACAATTTGAAGGTTTTAAACTTTTACCAATTAAAACTCTAGACGAAAGAAAAAAATTAAAAAATGGCACACTAAAATGCGCGAGTGGATGACTTTGGGATACACTCTATCTCTTGTAGACAGATAAATCAATCATATTGCCAAAGTGAAGGGTGTTTTTTTTAGAGGTATAGAACTTTAAATTGCAATAAAACAACGATGGATTATTCGATTGACATGAATTTTATTAATCGGAAAGATAATCTTGTGACATTACATTTTAAATATGATTTCTGCCATATGACCGCAACGGCTAGCTTGGATGTAGTCCAATCTGGACGTTCAATTGTCGATGACTTTTTCCAAAATTTCTGGCGGTATATCGGCAATAAAATCGCGAATATTGTCTTCCATATGCTTAAGCGTTTGTAGCTTATCCGCATAGACCCCACAAAAAGTAGTCTAGCGGTGTTAAATCACAACATCTTGGAGTCCAATTCACTGGTCCAAAACGCGAAATTAGGCGGTCACTACAAGAGTCTTTCAATAAGTCAATTGCGCTACCAGCTGTGTGACATGTGACAATAATTCACTAGACAGCTGTTAAATCGGTCGCTATCTTGAGCAGTAATGCCAACTTAAAGAAAAAAAAACCCCTTTACTACGGAAAACGTTTGATTAAAATTCCCCCAAAAAAAAAAAATTTTTTAGTAAAAGCTAGGTATGAATAAATGGTACATAAAATCAAGTAATTTATTAATCCAGATTTTAATTTTTTCCGATATAATCTTAAATACTAATTTATATACTCGGATTCGCCTATGTTTCAACTGAGATATATTTTAGTGATTTTTAATGGATTAAATCCGGGAAGACATCGCTGACCTCATTTTATAAACTCTGAGTTTTTTATAAATAATAATTATTTGATAAATATTTCATTTTCCTATAAGATTCATATTTATAGCAAGATTGATTTGCATGTTAGACTTTAGTTTTCCAGCTCAGATATGTTGGATGCTGCCATTTTTATGACGAAAAATATGACCATATCTGAGATATGTATTATAAGTATGTAAGATTAAAAGCAAAAATCCATTAAACAAAATCAAATTATTTAATCAACGAAAGAGTAGGGTACAATTTTCAAAATCAATAATTAACAAATTCATAAATAACTCCATCTATTGCCTACGTATTTCGCACAATAATCCGCTTATCCTATTTATTTAATTAGCATTATTTACAAATATTTGCATTCTATGAAATATTATGTTCTAGCAAAACTGTGTATGTAGCTTAAGCATCTATTGCCAGAAGTAAATTTTTGGAACTGTTTACTTTATTTAAATATACTATAAATCAATGTTGAATATCGCAAATGTAAAAGCTAGGTATAAATGTTTAAAGGCACTTCATTATTTTGAAAAAAATGTGTACTTAAGAACATTGAAGAGATCTTGGTGAAAATATTCAGCCTTACATTAAAGATGCGATTATTAATTTTTTCGTATGTTATTCAGATTATTAACGGCGAAAGAAATAATCATTGAAGAGGCTTTAAGCTGTGGCTACATAGCTTAAATGTCTCTGGGCGGCAGAGTGCAAATTCATGTTGCTGCTGCCACCGCTGATGCTTCCAAAGGGCATTTAAAATGCGCTGAAAGTGGCTTAAAGGGAGTTAAATGGAAATCTCAGTTAGCCGCACATTTAAGCCCAACAGCAGTTGCCAAAAATGCAGGTGCAATCAATCGCAACATGTCGTATACGTAATGTAAACTCTTAAGCTTTTAGGCTGCCTTATTGAGCATTTAAGGCGCTTTATGCAAGCCTCTGCTCAGCTGCATATGTTCGATTGGTAATAAAGTCAAGCAACGACTACAATAAAAACTACTGCAGCTTACTACAAATCTACAAAAATAAACATAAAGCAGGCAAACATTGAAATTTATGTGCACTTGACCCTGACCTCAACCGCATGGCAGAGAAAATTGGCTATATGTTTTGAGGAGGTTATGCACATGTTTATTTGATGGCTAGTTACAAAGCTACTTACATATATGGATACTTTAGGCCAAGTGTGGGCTCAAAATGTTGCCAAACTAGTTACAAACTATGCGTGCCAGACTATTGTTAGAAATTTTTACTGTGGGTGTTCTTGTCTTCGACAAGACGTGGGATAGTTTTTTATTTTGTTGTCTTTGTTGTACGTACCAATTGAGACAAACTTAGTGAAGAAAAATGTTGAAGTTAAAGTCAAATTTATGCAAATTTGCTACAGTAGCACAGCAGCAAATGTCACTGACATTTGCACATTTTGAATACATACTTTTATATTTACATTTTAAATGTATATATGTATTCCCTTATATATGTACATACTTTACAAGCGGCGTATAAACTTTTTCTGCTGCCATGTTCAATTTTTCTTATTTCATAAATAAGTTGACAAAAAAAAATCCTTACATTTTGTTAAACTTTTTACCAGAGCCAGCGGGACATCTGTGGGGTTAAAATAATGTAGCTCGCATAAAGCAGACGGTATCATCCAGCCGCTTATAATGCGTCAGTTTGTTGGCAAGTTTTTAAGGGTATTTTATTGAAAATTATATTATAATAATAATTTGCTACTGTTTATACCTTAAAAATTAATTAATTAATTTTCTACAGACTTAATATTGATTTTAGTTAAAAATTTTAATAGATAATAGATTTAATATATGCAAAACAGAATTTATTATAAAGCGTGTTTTTTTTCAAGATATAGAACTTTAAGTTGGCAGTACTCTTCAAGATAGCGACCGATTTAACAGCTGTCACGTGATTTGTTCTCAGTTTGGTTTGGAAATTCATCATGAATAAAGTTACGCCTGAACAAAGCTTGCAAATAGGGCAAATCAGCCCAAAACGAGATTGCCGTTGTTCCCGATTTTCATAAGCGAATTTTGTACGTCAACAAAAAAACTGCCTAATTTGAAGTGAAGCTAATCCTCAAGTATATGTCGAAACACCGTTCCATCCAGAAATATTGACTTGGTGCGTTTTATATTTGCCAAAAACGATGATCCCAGAACGTACAGTCAATCTACAGTATAGAGCCATAATTTCTAACTTTTTCATTGCTGATTTGAGCAACCTGATGTCCAGAAGCTGTGTGACGGTGCAACATGTCAGAGAGTTACTGAAAGACACTTTTGGTGACCGCCTAATTTCACGTTTTGTACCGGTGAACTGGCGTCCAAGATATTGTGACTTAACACAGCTAGACTACTTTCTGTGGGGTCTATGCGGATAAGCTACAAACGCTCAACTATTTGGAAGACAACATTCGCCGTGTTATTGCCGATTTACGGCCAGAAATGTTGGAAAAAGTCATCGAAAATTGAACGTGCAGATTGGACTATATTCGAACCCGCCGTCATATGCCAGAAATCATATTCAAAATGTAATACCACATTTGAAATTCTTAATTCTTTACATTAAAAAAAAAGAAAAGAAGCATTTAAGATAGCATTTTTTAACTTATTAACAGAAACAATTTAAAATATTATTTTTATAATTTACTTTAACGAAGCATGATAAAATGGATTTTATACTTGACTTTGTAAGCAGTCTTAGCGCGGTGAGCAGAGAGAGAGAAAGAGAGAGAACTCGAGAAATGCTACAGCGAGCAAAGCCATGTAGTTTTTAAGAAAAAAAAAAACATCAAAATGGTCTAAAATTAAGCAAACGCTCTATACAAACAATGTAGCCTTGGACATTGCGTTTAAGGTCAAGTGCGCAATTTAGTTTTAGAAACTTACAAACAGCTAATTTTCTTAAAATATTAATAAATTATAATGTTACAAAAAACAATATATTTTAGAGAAATTCGAGTAGTGATGTGTGAATAATACGTTTCGCATGACTTTAATCGGCAGTTCCGAATCAATAGTTCTAACCGATAACTGAAAGCGCTACATAGAACGCAAATAAAAACGAAACAAATCGATAAATATATCATTATCTAATGAAAATCATGATAAATTCTACATAAACCTGTTCAAAATCGCAACAATACTTATAAAGCTGTATGTATGCGACAAAATGTAGCTTGGATTTACTTCCACTGAGCTGGGCACAGAGGAAAAAAGAAAAATTCTATACAATCAGACAGACTGAAGACTGTGAAAAAAATGGTTGACAGAATGTTTGACTGACTGTTGTCGGGGTTGCTGCCTTGCATGCAGATTTAACTTTAGTTGGCAACTTGAACTTTTTATATATGACATTTCAGGCACGTTGTGTGTTCCCTTTGAAACTTATTGTGGCTAAGGCGGTTCAATCTTGGCTTTGCTGTATATGCTCTCGGAACATCTTAACTCATTTGCTTTATGCAGCGTGGGTGGCAAAAAAACAAAACAAAGGCTTTTTAGTGCCATTCGCAAGATGACCAAACACTTTTTTTTGACAGCAACAAAAACACTTTAACAATTAAAGTTAGAACGGTGCAGAGAATGTTGGCAATGACGCGTCAAACACAAGCTGGCAGCAAAATGTTGCACTGTGGCAGCTTCATTAAGCAGATTGAAGGGCAAGCGGAAGTAACGCTGTCAGCAGGCAACAGGAAGAGCAACAGCTGCCATTTCATTCGGTCAACAATTTCCGCACAAAAAAAAAAAAATTACAAGTTATAATAATATTTTTACAGCAAGGTGTGAGTGTGTGTGTGTTTATATCTGGCCATAATGTTGAAGTGCTAACGTTTCGCCATTGTTGGTGCTATGACGTTAATGTTGCTTTGGGCAAGAGTCAGCAGTAAACCAAACTCAACTGAAGCTCTCAAGTGTCAACAATGAAACGTGCAGCTACGTGTGTGTGTGTGTGTGTGTGTGTGTATCTGTGTTAATGGAAGCTGCATACTAACACACATTTACTCACATTTCGTACATTACATTGTATACATTGATAGCCTGTTTGAAAATCAGGTCAAATCCTACAACAAAGCGTCACTCAAATATGCCACAGCATATAAACGTATTCAACAACATTAATGGCTAACAGAGCGTTAGACTGGCCAAAGATTGACTTACAAAATATTTTACCATAGCAAACAGTTAGTTGCTACCAAAAACAATCATTGCCAGCATTGTTGCTCTCAAGAGCTTAACAACACACTACTTGGTGCTATAGTGCGTATGCGTAATGTGCAGTGACAATTGCTAAAGCATCGGTTTGTAGTTTGTAGTTTTACGCATTTTAAGTTACTTTCAAGTTTAAAACTTTAGATACTCAAACTGCCTACCTAAAAGACAACATAGCCAGCAACTAAAGTGTGGTTATCGCATTTTGACCATATTAAGCAAGTTGTTTTCTTGACATACTTGAACACGTCCAGTGCGTGGTTTGTTTTTTTCTCATATTGACATTATTAGCACTAGTTCTAGTTTCCATTTGTAGTTTTGACATTTTCGTTGTCTATTAAATTTGTTTTATAAAGTTTTAAATAATTTTCATTTTATTTGCTTTGTGTGCAAATTATATTTTCGTCGAAATTGCAAAAGTAAAATTATTCATTATAAATATTTTAATATAGTGGGCTTGACATCATTATAATTAGTTCAAAACTGCTTTTAGTTTCTGTCAAAATGCTTTTAGAACATTTATAATTATTAAAATATAGTTTTTTATAATTATTTTGAATATTTTAATTCACTTTACTGCAACTTAAACATGGGAACGATGGCTGCAGAATGAAATGAAAATTTCTGTAATGTGAGTATTATTGCCAAATAATTTTGAGTTATATACTCTTTACTCTGTTTCATTTTGAGTTTTAGACATTAGAAGCAAGAGTAGTATTTTGTATAATGAATGTCGGATGCAGTTTAAAAGTGTAATTTACATATATTCTTTAAGAATACAAGTGCAGCTTATACGACTCGTAAAACAATATTCAATCGAAACCGTCTATTTTCTTACAATTTTTATAATTTTTTATCTACGTACTTTAAGTTTTTTTCGTTATGTAAACTATGAGTAGAACTTATAATATTATAAATATAAAAGCTAACCTCTACGATTTTCTTTCCTATGAACGGACTTTTCAATTTATTTCTTTGTCTACCTTAACGTTAACTCGTGTTGATTCGCCAATCGGGCATCTTTGAGTAAGCACGAACTATGAAAACACAACTTGGTCTACCCTGATCTTTTGGTTTATATTTTAAGAAATGTCTAAACTTTCATGTTACTTCTTGTTTTCATTTTTGACACTGTAAATCCAAGTTTCTGAGCCCAGATGTGAGACGGCACAAATCTATCCCAATCAGGCTGGGGATACGGATAAATTTTATATTATATTTTTCTCGTTTTCATTTAATATTTCTTAAATTTAACATTTAATCTGAATTAATAGGAAATAAGTAAATATTATTATCAAGAATTTTCTTCCTTACCTTTTCTGCCATAAGTGCAAACAATTTTGTACATAAAAACGAAGTGCAGATAAAAGTCTCGTTTTTGTATTTTCCTATTTACTGCTCAGCCACAACTTATTGAACTGATTTTGCTTGAAGTAAAAATGTTATATTTCATAAAAAATATGATGACTGCCTGCATTTCTAATTTCAGTCTTTTTTTTCGCAAACACTTGTTGTCCTTTTTAGAAGTTCCATCTACTACGACTGAAATAACTTTATTGGTTTAACTTGAGTACAAAATTTCGCAACTCATTGAAAATTTGGGACGAGTTTTTAAAAATAAGTGCAGCTGAATATTATTCTCTTGTGGATTTTCTATCAGTGCCAAGATGCTTTGAGTATCTATAGGATAGTTGATGTGCAGCTTTTGTGGCAGGCTTTAATTTTATTTTTGTTTAATATATTTTAACAAGAAAGTTAAAGTAATAAATACTTCGCAACTTAAACTCGTAAAAATATTAAGTATACTACATTACGTATACGTACAGCTAACAAGCAATTTTAAGTAAAGTAAAAAAAGGACAGTCAACTTTAAAAACAAATGCTTTGCAAATATTGAAAAAATTATAGCAAAGCAACTTTGAAGGCATTGTTTATGATATTAGTTGGCAGAAAACCAACTTGACTTAAGGTGAGATATTTTGGTCTTAAGCGTTAACTCGTTCAAGTTGCACAATTTAAGCCCGTAGCTATTAACAGCTAAACGGAAATGTGTGAGTTGCATTTTGACTTTAAGTTTATTGAAAACACTTAAACTTGATTTAATTTTATGTACCATATTACCAAAATAAGCTTTATTATTATTTATTTAGCAAAAATTTGTATAAATTATAAAATAATACGCATACGCACTGTTGTCGTTAAGCAACACCACCTTGCATAGTTGTTGCTTTAGGTACTGTCAAGGCCGTTTACTTTTTTAAATTGGACCATTTAGATACTAAAAGCATTAAAAGCAGTTAAGCTTTCATTTAAATAAAACATGTTTAGTTGAAGAAGTGGTATTAAAGTTAAGCTTTCTGCCTGAATTTTCTTCTTAAGTAAAAAGTTTTCTGGAGCTACTCTTCAATTTGAGTTTCACATTATTTATTATTAAATAAATGAACGAAAATGTTAACGCTTTTGAATAAACATAAAATTTGGTAGGAAAAATTGCTGCTGACAAATTAGTTGATTGGCACTTATTTAAATTTTCAAAGGCAACAAAATTTATATTTTAACATTTTATAGTCAGCTTTCGAGCTTAAAACTAAAATTCATATTTTCCTACGAAATTCATTTAAAAGCAATTATTTCGTTAAAAAAGGCAGAGAAAATAAACTTTGTTACAAAAAATAAATAGATTTAAGGCAAATAAATATTTTCTTGCCACCGCAACTTGGCTTTCAATTGCAATCTTGGCAAAAATGTTTGGTTTTTAAAATGAAAGCAATTTGTTTTTGTAAAAATTTAAATAAATTGCAGTTAATTATGCAAAAGACAAGTATTGTATTCAAGTCAATATAAAATTAAAATTTATATTGATTTTGTGTAGTATATTTTTGGAGTATATTTTCATATTTATTAACAAATGGTTATATCAGTTAACTTTTGTGCGGTTAAAACAATATTTTTTTTTGCTTTTGATGTGATATATTTTAACTCTTTTGAACTTTCCATCGCTCAAAAAAAGGTTCGTGTCGATTGGTTGAAGGAAATGCTCAAAAAATACGATCGCGAAATACGTCTATGGTATCGTAAAAGGTGATGGATTTACGCTTATGAGCCCGAAAGTAAACAGCAGTCGACTGTCTGGATGTTTCAAGCAGAGCCGAATCCAACAAATGTTGTTCGCGCACGAAGCTCTTTTTGAAGCAAATGGTCGCATGTTTTTTCGGGAAAACTGGTCGCAATCGTACCACTAGAACAACACAGAACAGTCCATTCTGAGTGATACACAACCATTATTTTGCCAGTTTTCTTCCAAGAAATCAGAAAAACCAGATCACTCTTCACCACGGCAATGCGAGCTCAAACAACTGCATTTTTGAACACTCAAAGCAACTATTTGATGAATCAACCGCTATATTCTCCTGACTTGATACCAAATGATTTTCATATTTTGTTTTTCCTGTGCATAAGAAGTCAACGTTTTAAACAGCTGAGAAGGGTTGATGCATTCACAATGTTATTTGGACATGCTCGAAGAGTGGCAAAAGTGTTTCGACATTTGGTACAAACGCATGCAGAAGTGTGTTGATATTAATGTTGAATATTTTGAAAAATAATAAAGCTATTTTTAATTATTATTATCTACATTTGTGATCTAATCTCTCCATGGCACTTTAATTTTCATTTGGTCTGAGTTTTTTTCAAAAAAGTGTTTCTCACTTTATTTTATATTTAAAGGTAACCAGCATTTTTACTTTATTTCATACCGATAAAGATCACTTAATATAAAAAATTGTGACCCAAAAAAAAAA
The DNA here is from genome assembly GCA_035046065.1 of Chymomyza procnemis. Taxonomy (NCBI): domain Eukaryota; kingdom Metazoa; phylum Arthropoda; class Insecta; order Diptera; family Drosophilidae; genus Chymomyza; species Chymomyza procnemis. The sequence continues at coordinate 2,968,379 of JAWNOJ010000013.1, read as the reverse complement.
TTATGTATATATATATATTTTTTTTAATTTCATCAAATTAAAAGTAGCTACGAAAGCACCATCGTTACAAGGTGCGTGGGAGAATTTACACATTTCACTGTAATCGGATTATGTTGTCATGTTAAATTAAATATTAAAACTTTGAGGGGGAAGATGTGAGAAGTTGGGGAGTACACACATATGTGCGTATGGCTGTGTAATGCAAGTGAGTGAAAATGTTTAAATGTGTTTGTGCGTATTGAAAATTGGCTCATTAAGTTTATTACACGATTTGGCCACAAAATTGGCATCACTTGAGGCTAGCTGCTTTTGATTTAAAATTTTATTACAATAAAATGGAATTAATTTAAATTGTATAAAATGTTAAGAAGCTATTATATTAAAATGACTAAAAACAAAATGTAAAATAATGGGCAGAAAATGGCACGTAAATTTAACACAAATAGCCCAAAGAAATATTTTTGTAAATAATATAAATTTTTTACTGTAATTTTTCATTATTAAAATTAAGCATTGTGTAAATAATGTAAGCCAAAATAAGTATTAAAAAGTTATGTATATTGTAAAAAAGTTTCATTAATAAAAAAACACAAATAAAAACAAGCATATGAGAGACATTTAATTAAGGCAGAGATTTGTATTTCATCAGAAAAGAATCATATGCAAATTAGTACAAACAGCAAAGAAATAAAAGTAAACTTCTTATAAAATGTTTTGGTTGTCAAGCGGCCGCAGTCAAACTTAGAGAACTCGAAACTCCCTATAAGGAAAGCATAATAACTTGCAGGCCTACAAAAAAAAAATAAATAAAACCAACAACAAGCCATATACGAAACCCGCCCAGGCGCGTTTAAGCCATAAGGTAAAAATAATTTCAAGTGTGGCAAGAGCCTTAGGAAGATCTTGCCAATTTCAGCAGCTTTACAGCAGCTCTGCAAAAACTGGCAAGAAGAAAAACTGCCTTAGGCCATGTTAACGCATCATTTGCTTGGAATTCTGTTGCTTGAGCGTAGGCGTCATCAAATGACAAAATAAATTTTTCGTTTTCAGCTCAAATTGATTATGCACTCACACGCTGCTAGCTCGTCGCTGGCTTTATTGATGAGCTCCAAAAATATGACTACTTTGTAGCGGAAACTTGGTTTAATCAATCATCTTTTAGTCTCTCACCTGCTGAGCATAAAAAATATATTTGCAATCTAAACTGGCGTAACTCTAACATTTTCTTCTTATTTTCCATACATTTCTAATAATTAAAGTTTGTTTTCCATTAGTTTTATTTTACAACACTACGACTTTTGTTGTGGACCCCCACAGCTGCAGTAACTACGTTGTCTTTTAAGTCCAACAAGTAAGAGTTGTGTAAAAACAGTTACATTTTGGCTTGTTTGGACATGCTTTGTATCATTTGCATAGTTAAGCATATTTCTGATAAGGCGGAATGTCACTCCTACACTTCCCAATGGACGCTCGACACTGCAGGGAACTTGACAAATAAATGGACGCCTGCTGTTTGCGACTCGGTACTAATACTCTTTGTATCAAGTGTCATATGTTGGCTATTTGAGTGCGTTCGACCTTATAGTAAAGTTTTGAGAACTTCTGTGTAAATTTTGATGGTGTTTTTAATTGCTTTTGCAATTATAAATGTTAAACAGCGACTATGAAAAATTTTCGCGTATATATTATAGTAATTTGTATTTTTAACTGAAGTTAGATATTTGTTTTGTTATTTTAAAATATCAAATGCCACTAAGAATTATACAATATAAAGGTGTGTGTTTTTGAAGTATAGAACTTTAAATTGCAATAAAACAAATGCAATACATTTTAAATATAATTTCTGGCATATGACTATGTAGTTCAATTTTCGATAGCTTTTTCCATACATTTCTGTCCGTATATCGGCAATAACACCGCGAATGTTGTCTTTGCTTAAGTGTTTGTGGCTTATCTGCAGCTCCTGGACATCATGCTTGTTCAATTCAGAAATGAATAAATTAGTTATCATGGCTCTACCCGATCACCATTGACTGTAACGTTCTGGCCATCATCGTTTTTGAAGAAGTACGGACCAATGATTCCAGCAGCCCATAAAACGCACCAACGGTGTTCCGACATATACTTGAGGTCGCCTTCTTGAACAGTAATGCCAACTAAAAGTCTATATCTCGATAAAAAAAGCACCTTTTATAATATAGCAGATAATAGAACTGTCAAAGTGGAGTATTTTGCATATAAATTAAAATATTTAAAAATCAATTCACACTTAAAAAATTATAGTTCTATTATGTAGTTAGTTTCACGCTAGAACAATATCTTGAATTGGAATATATCAAAATTTTTAACGATTTGGAAATCGTGATAAGCTAAAAACGATACTATCTTTTGTAATTAAGCCTGAAAACAAAGTTCCGTATCACTTTTGTTTTATTTTCCAAATTCACCCGTAATTTTTATTTCCAAAAGAGTCTTCCGTTGCTATATGTGAATCTATACTAGTTTGTTATACTGAGCTTTGACTTGCATTGGTATTCAAATTGATTTGTGGACCAACAAATATGCCAAATCTACATATGCCTGTGCGTATGTGTTTGTGCAATTGTATCTGTGTGCAGATGAGTTAAGGATAAACTCACTTGTTGTGCTTGTTAGCTGTCAGGCAAATGTTTCTGACAGCCTTGCATGTTTATAGGGATATTCCCATTTGCTGTTCAAGTTGTCCCTTAAGCAACAAAAAAAAATTGGACTTAAATATAAAGAAAGCAAACCCAAAATAAGCCAAAAGTCAAAGGCTTTGCCTATGATAAAATATAATATTATGGGTTACCACATGCAAGCATCAAGAAAAATTTGCTTAATTTATTCATACACGCATTGGCTTAGATAAACTTTAATAGCTTAGATGCGCCCTTAATGTATTATTTAAATCCTTTTGAAGCGAAAACTTTAATGCCAAAAATGGGAAAACATCTTAAATGTCAGACTCCAAACCATGTCGATGACTGGCATGACGTATGCGTCAATGTTTAAACAATTCCAAGTGAAAAAAGAGAAAAATAAGAAAATATGGCCAACAACGATGATCAATCAAATTTGCGTTTGACAAACAACCAAATTAAAGTGCAATTGGCCATGAACGTACATTGTATGACCCTCATACACATAGCCCCGCGCCAAACCCAATTACAACAAAGAGAAATATGCCACACACACACAAAATGTAATTAAAGAAAATATACATTGGGAAAATGCGAAAAATCACATTTTGCCAATCCGTCAAGTTGGACTCTCAGACATTAAAAAACAATCGATAAACCACAAGTTGAGACCTTCACTGTGCGGTCATCGACTATCGTAAATGACAGTTATGCGTGCATTAACCGTTAACATTTGTTTGTGCGGAGATAACAGTAAATTGATTTATACTCTAAAAATGGGGTATATTGGTTTGCACAAGTTGGCTTATTGCATTTGTATATAAGAATTGCAGTGTGATTATTTTATGTGGATTTCGTGAATTGGCGCAAATAGAGCTTCATCAAATATGTTGAGTTTAGAGATATCGGAAATTTTTGAAATCGATTATAACGAAAGTTATTACAGTTTTCTAATTAAGGCATAATGGAAGATAAATTTTTATTGTATTGTATACATTTTATTGTATTGCTTCGTATGCAATCATTGAATACTATTTTATGTGAATTTCAATATTGAGTATGAATCGCTACGACTCAGGAAGCCTATTTGAAATGTCTAGCAATGATTACAAGCATATTGTTGAGTTGGAGGTACTGTAGTTGGGCACAATATCTATCAGAGCTCATAGTACGCCTTTTAAGTAATTTACTTAGAAACTATAGCAAATACCAACGAGCTATAAGCAAAGATTCGAATGGAAGTAAACATGGTGGCAATAGAGGTGTTTAAAGTTTATATGGAAGCAGATTAAGTATGGTTGATAAGTAAACGATTATAAATATAAATACTTAAATGCTCCAATGTACAAATACTCAAATGTGACAAATTAATATAACAAATGGAATACTTTGTGTATACTTTCCAATTATAATATTTCAAACCAATTTACTCACATTATTTTTACCGCAGATATGTACAAATTTGAGTGCTGCGAAAGTTTGACAACTTTTACAACCATTTTATCCACTTTTAGAACTAGAAATTGAATATTTATTAACTAAATGCATCAATTAAAAAAATTAACAATCTATTTCTAGCACATATCTTATTATTATTACGTATTACATATGTATTATTTATTACGTCTGCGTAATCAGACCCGAATCAATCCATAATTTACTATATATATATATATATATATATATATATATATATTATATATATATATATATATATATAATAAAATATTATTTTATTTTGGTTTTATTACGCAGACATAATAATATATATATATATATATATATAATATTTAAAATATTTAAATGATTTTTGGTAATAAAGGGCTTAAGAGATATTATTTTATATAAGACAAACATTTTCACACATATATCTCTGTTTACAAAACTATTAAAACACTTATCTGCGGCGTCTCTAGGAAGCAATAAATGAAAAATTAAAATTTTTGCTAAATACGATACGAAATGTCTTTAACAGCGAAGATAGACTGTGAAACGAGTTTAGTTTAAAAACTGGTTGTTTTTTGCCATAACTTTAACAATTTAAAACCGTAATTTGTTCAAACAACTTTTACAAGTTTCAACAAAATGGGAACACTTTCGGAACTATTATGTTCGGAATCTTGAAGTAAGCGTATTTTAACTTCACATACGAATTTAGTTTTGATTTTTTTATATTATTTATTTTTTACACAAGTTGGTAAGGCTAAGCCCAACTTTCAACTTTGTTTGCTTGAAAATTTCAATTGTTTTTGTCATAATGGCAAAGTGCAATGCGCATAATAATCATTGTCTCATAATATATCTCAAAGATACATGCATTTGAGATACATGCATTTGTCTTAGATATTTGTGCAGCTAATAGCCACAATACCAATGTGACTGACTTGCAATTGGCCATCTATGCAAATTGTTTTGAATGCCAATGTTTGCATAGATAATAAATAAGAAAATCAAGTTAACTTGCAGCAATTTGTAAGTTATTTCATTGGCGGTTCGGTGCCTCATGTTGCAACTATGCTGGACCGCAAGTTTTAATTAAATGAGTAGAGTTACTTTCAAGGCATTACAAAATACGGCTGCCTATACCGTTTATACGTGTATATAATTACAATAATAACTTTGTGAAAGGATTTTTCAGTTAAATGCCTAATAATGGCGGAACTTGTGCAAAAGATACAAAAAAGTCATTTTGAAGATACCAAAACAAGCAACACATTGCACGCCATTGGCCTTTGAAGTAAACAGGAAATAATGGTAAAGATACACACACTCACACACCCATTATGTGTGTTTGTGCATAAAAAAGTATTATGAGCAGGTGTGTGTTCGTGTGTTGGCAACATATCTAAAATGCGTTAACTTTTTGAATACTCTTCTTGTGCTCATGTGCCAAAAGTATACATGTATTCCATTTATAAGCGTATAAATGTCGGAGTAAAGAAATGTGGAGAGCATAAGAAAGAGCTTGTAAAGCTAGCCAAGATATGTACCTGGATAAATGATAAGAAATTCGATAAATGCGTTCTTTTGTATGAACCAAGGATCACATAGTCTTTAACTACGTCCCAAAGATCTGTTGTTTTCTTGTCATCTTCGATACAGAGCCTGCACGCTGAGAAATATAAGTATTAATTTACAACGTAGTGTGCAGAGAAGTGGCTACAAAGATCGTCCCAACCAAACCATGAAGTTTGAGAATGTCGAATGAAGGATTTTACTGGAACAAGATGAGTATAGAAAACAAACTGAGCACGCGCAATCATTGATAATATACGTACACATTGCGGATCTGAGACATCTTCTCGGAATTACGTTTTTAAAGACAGCAAAGACGGTAGCTTATATATAATGTTTTTAAGTATCTACACCGAATAAAATATCAAATCAAAATTCAATTAGGACTGGAATTGCATTTTTTACCGATATGGAAAGCCTTTCGCACAAATTTTCTAATTGTAGTCAACTTTTTGTATTATTGTTATAAACAAAAATTAGTTTTTGAAAAAGACTGAACCAGGAGGCCCACACTGTTTTATTTGGTATGATACAAATCTACACACAAATTATCAATTGGCAAATAATCAATTTGCTTAATTAATATATATTATTTTTATTATTTAATTATTGTTCGAATTATAATATAGTCTTACTACTTTTGTATATATATCGTTTTCGTTGACTTATAAAAAGTCTATATTTTTTAGGCAATCACATTCTTTATATTTTCTCATTATAAACTTGATCTCATAGCAAATATCAGAACTAATATGTGTCAGCTTTTTCAAAAAAGTTCAGGCAGGTTGGTTGGTTATACCTTTTCACTTGCTTTAATTTTGAAATATAGTAATAAATTGTGTCACAAAATAGACGCAAAGGATTTACAACAAATTCTAAAAATCAATTTTATATTAAATTAAAGTAAAGGTATGACACGTTCTACTTTAGCTCCTTTTTTTACGTTGCGTTTTTTTTGTGATATATTTTCTGGCACATATTAGTGTACGTGTGAGTGCGGGTCTTTCTCTGTAAACGTCTTTCATACGCAATTAGTTTAATGACAAGACGCCTTATTTATAAAGTAATTAAAAAGTTTTGAAACATTTAACACATTTTCTTATACCTCAATTTGGAGACATAAATCATGTTACTAAGCTGACTTTAAAACTTTTACGGTTCTTCACTAATTATGCGACTTGCACATATTAAATTTAACTCAGCTTAAGCAAGATTTTATTTTAAACATTTTATATGTGGGAGATCTAAAAGTTTTATAAAAAATTCAATCACTTAAGTAGTATTTTCTTGTGAAATATTTGCAATGCATGTTGCAGGTCAAGGCCAATTTTTGATATATATTTAGAATTTGAAATGTGTCGTTATTGGCAGATAATTTGGTAAAAATAAAACAAGCTAAGGACAAGTTGATTTATTTTGTTTCAAAAGGTTGAGGTTGTAAGCAGCTTATGAAGTAACGTTTTCTTATCTACAATTAAAAAAGTTTTCACAGGCCATATGAATTTTTATAAATAAATTTTCAACAATATTTTTTTTAACGGCATTAGTAGGAATAGGAAGTATTATAATAATAAAGTGTTTGAAATCTGCCTGAAAATGTTAGGAAATAATTGGTAGTCATCGTTAAAAGCCTATAGACCTACAAAGACCTATTTAGGAAGGCTATGCGTCTGGCCACCTTTTTTTTGGAGAATGAGCCATACGCTACTCACTGTTAAAGAAATTTTTGAAATAAATTTTAATACAAAATGTATGTCTGTCTGTAATTTGTTGCTTTTATGGCTCAAAAATTGATTTTATTTAAAAAATAGTAAACAAATACAACATTCAAAGTAATGGCGGTGGCAAGTGACAAGCCGTTCTCCATCTTTCTAGAAATTTTCGAAAAGCATCTCAAAAAAATAAGTTCTGGCCTCTATCCAATAATTAAACCATTGAGCCCCAAAAAAGACTTAAGAGTGAAATATCAGAGTTTTTAAAAAAATTGTTAGACCTTTTTTTCCCCCTCATGACTTTGCGGTTATTGCTCCAAAGGTGAGCGGATCATAGAGATATAAATAATTGCAATCCCATTAGGATGATTAAATCACGATCCAATGCAAAGTCTCCTTTCAAAAAGTACCAGAGCGAATTTTTATTTACTTTTCGATTCATCTGCAGGCTTCAAAATGTACGATACCCAATTTCTTGGCGTTAGAAAAAATCTCAATTGAGTTAACGGAAATGATACTGCGTAATTTGCTTGTGTTTGGAACAGAAATAGAAAATCGAAATATCTCGAAAATGCCGTTTCCATGATCAGAAAAAGACGTTGATGCAAACTGATTATTGTCGACAAATGTTGTACCTTGCCAATGAACCAGGCAACCGTTTTCATTAATGTGTCCACTACACAAACAACATGTACAAAATCCATAATTAAAGAGTATTTCTACTTTAAAATTAAAGTATCGCACATAAAACCATACTTGAATAGTAGTTAATAATCAGGAAACACATTGACTATGGGCAAAAAGTAGAAAAATAAATTTTTTTCCAACTTTTTAAAGTCCACAAAAAAAGTTAAATTTTCGTTATGTGAGCAAGATGATATTAATTAAAATAATAATAGTTATGACATAAAAAGTAAATAGCAAATTAATAATATATCAATATAGGGTATCTCGTTTCATAATGCGTCACATTTAATTGCTATTAATTCAATTAAAACTGTAATTACTTTGATTTAACTAAAAGTATCAAAAGATTTTAATATTGTTAACATCATTTACGTTTTTTTTGCTAAAAACAAAGAATATAAATTTATTCCGCTTGGCTAATCTTTCATTGCACCAAAGCAAAGTACGAGAATATCATTACTATTAGCTTTTATATTAAATATGTAGACATGCCTAATATTTGAAGAATTGACCAATAAAATAATATTTTTTAATAAAACTACAATGAAAATCAAAGCAAATACAAAAATTTATCGCTTTCAGCAAATCAGTTTATTTCAGACATTCCTAATAATTCGTAATTTTTCAAAAAAAAAACTTTAGCGCTTGAAAAATGCATTTAAAATTAAATTTTTTACGGCATTTTGCTGCAAATTAAAAAGAAACAACAATTTTTAGCAGCGGCTACTTTTGCACTTTGTCTTTTGGCTCAGACTATGGACTTCGAGAACTGTGTTAAAGCTGTAACCAAAACATAGTATTATATAAGTTTATATTATAATATACACCTACACTTACATAGATACAACTACAAAAACAAACCACACATAATCAACGCGCAATAAATCACTGAAAAAAAAAGAGAACACTTAAAAGAGAGTGGAGAGTTGGAGGCGAGAAATTTATCTGTGCCATTTTGGAGGTGCGTGAATATTATTTTCCGCTTGGGGACTTCAATGCACTACTACTGTCTAGTAACCCAGCAGGAAGGGACTCCGAAGCCCGGCGCCGTAGCTTCAATTCCCCCGGAATGCCCACTCTATATCAACTTGTTGATTAATTTCTCGCCGTATGACAAATTTTCCTTTTATTTTGCGCTAGCACACTGTCGCATCCGCTCAAGGCTTATTCGTTTAATGAGGCGTATACGTAATCAGTTTGAAATGTTTGGGGAATACTATGCATAAGGTAAGGTTCAGAAACAAATAACAAGAATAAAACAGACATGAAAAATGAGCAGAGCAGCAAAAGGATACAAGGACAACATTTTATTTATTTTAAAGGCAACAGTTTGGCCATTTTATATGCAGGCTGTTGAGTAGAAGTGACTTTTTTTTTGGTTTACTTTGCATGTTGCACGTTTAAAGGAAATAAAACTATCGAGCAATTACAGCAAATCGTTGTATTAACTTAAGCTGCTTATGAAAGAAAAATATATTTTCGTTGTACTACTGAGAAGTATTGAAGTAAAAGTTTTTCGTTTGCTAAAGCTTTAAAATTTTGAGATGCAGTACTGTAGCATGCAGTTGAGCTGGGATTATGAGTCGAAAATTTTGCATTAAGCTTAAAGCAGCGCTGCTTTACTACAGCAAAAATCAGAAATTTTTCTCAAATACAAACAATTAAAGTAGGATCTGTTTTGCATATTTTGGAAATGGATTTTTCTTTGTGGAATCTAAAGAACTTTTGTTCGTAAAGCATTGTACATTATTTTCGAAATTTTATGAAATGTAACTTTGTTTGTGCAACCTTTAAAAGGTTTTTCCTACGAACATTGTTTTGAAAATTTTTTGCAAGTAAGAAATGTACAACTAAATTCGTATTGAAAAGGAATACTTGATGGTTATTGGATGCAACTTGAAATAAAAACACCATTTAATGGGCAAAATTTTCGAAGAATTTCCTTCAAAAGGGGCTTATCACCTATCACACAATGCGAGACGTAAATAATGACCTACATATATGGACCAGGTAAAAATGCACTTGGAAAAATTTGTCTGAGGATTATAATTTTTCAGACCACGTTTATGCATTTTTTGTTCTGCTTGCATTCAGGATTTCATATAATTTTTTATGTCTTCAAAAAAGCGCTTTGCACTTGAAAGTTCGTGCCATCAGTCATCGTATCCCAAATTGCGCTCACTGCAGTAACTTATGCAAGCATTTATGGATAGTGCCATTGCATAGACAGTTGTTCTCTGAAGCATCGGTTATGTTTCTTTTGGAAGACAGCCATCAAACAAAGTTTTGTGCAGCTTCAGTGCGCGCGCCATTTTATGTTGCTTACATTCTGCGGTTCTATGTGTGAGGGTTTTGTGTGCCTGCCCATGTTTGTTTTCCACTTCCGCCTTGGCAATGGTCAAACATTGGCTTTTAGTCTGATTAAAAACCAATGCAATGCGAGCGCTTTGGATTCCAAAAACAAGTCACATATTCTTGTAATTAAAAATGAATTTTAGTTAAATTATAAAGCATTTGCCGCTTGTGGCTCAAGCAACAAATCATTAGCTAAGTAACTGTAGCACTTTAATTTAAATTCATAAATTTATGCGCAACTTTTTGAAAAAAAAATATACTTTTGCAACACAGTGTCCCTGAGCTAAATGCTAAACGTCTTCGACTTTATTATAAGCGCAGCAAAATGGAAATATAAACGTAGTTCGCTTTTGTATCCTTCTATACTATACGTAATACCCTGGCGTGGCTATTTTCTAGGCAAACGAAAAAAAGGATTTTTTTTTTGCAATACATTTCGTGCGTCTTGGCACGCTGAAGTGCGAATTTTTGCAACTTCTTTGTTGTTTTTCATGTAGTAACGAAAGCAGGAAAACCCTGGCTAAAACGCTTTGAGAACTTTGGTTACGTTCTTTAAACTTTTTTATGCAAGACTGCTTGAACAAGGGTTGCATATTTCCGGTTTTTCTTTTGTACTCATATGCTTTGTTTGGCCGAAAGCTGTTTTTGCTTATGCGCTGCGTGCCACACGTTGTATGCGTAATCATGGCTACATATATTTCTGTTTTGCTATTAGTTGCCATTTTTGCCCAATTTTTTTTTTTTGTTGCTGATAAGCATATTCCAGGCACATACAGGAAACGTTTCGTTGTGGCTTGGTCTCTTAAGCGATCAGTCTGCCATATACATATGAAAATTAAATCTCTATGAATATAAAGGAAGCCGTATTCGTGTATATAAACCACTACAAGCTAGACTCAACACGCATATCTGATTATTATTGATTTTCAATTAGCATAAATATTTCGGTCAAACAAATTCATTTCTTGTATTATATATACATATATATTTAGTTTACTTTTTGTTTGCTTTATTGTATTGTTACTAATGATTATTGTTGAGATATGCGATTTTGTTCTAGAGGTTTACAATTGAGCGCATTAAGTGTGTATTGTGTGCGGACGATGTGCAAGAAAATTATAGGATTATGTATAGGGTAGCAGTTTTTGAAACATGTTATTCATTAAGTTGGAATTAGACGAAAAAGAGAAAATTAATTGTGGAAAGCGCGTGTAAGAGGCTTAGTGCGAACAAAAGTTAGCATAGCATACAAATAATTTTTGCAGGAAAAATTTATGTTGATGCAGATAAATTTGGGAATAGCAATAATTTTATACTTTTTTTACTCAGCTAAGTGCAGCTACAAGTATATTTTGTTTTTTCTTTGTAAATTTTATATTTGTCTATGGTTTTTCAGTTCCTTGAGTCGTCATATATTTGTATATACATTGTAATTCATTCAGTGTTCAGAACAAAAAAGTAATTTACTTATCTGAGCAACCACTTATAAGTAGTTAAAAACTGAGAATTTTCCAAAAGTCGACGGACTGCAATCGTGCCCAAAATGAATCCATGAATGAAAAATCAAAATATTTTCGCATATTCGATTTCTATTAACACCATCAAATATCCTAAACAAACAGCTTTTAGGCTGAATCAACGAAATTCTAGAGTCATTCATTTCAATGAAGAAAGTCTTCCACTTACTAAATCATTAATTTCTGTATTATTGTCAAACAGACCAACGAATGATTATCAATTTTCCTTATGATCTTTGTCAACCATAAAACTGGTTTTAATAGCGTAGCACAGGATTACGTTTGGACAGCTTTTCGTAACGCTTTAATACATAAGACTGTGGTAGCGTACTCGCCTCTAAATCGGAAGGTCGGTGGTTCGATACCAGCCTAGCAGTGGCATGCCTTTGGAGCGATCAAGCATAATAATTCAAAATTTGTTTAATATATAAGACTAGTTGAAACGTAATATGATGACCATATCCACGTAAATCAAACTGCGGATTTTCAGATTAAAAGCGAAGGCTGTGCTTTACTGCTGTGAGACGTGAATGATACGGAATGCTTAGCATTAGGTTGTGTCTGGGTATGATGGCCGCTATCTAAGCCAAATATGAAGCTGCTAAGTACGTGTAGGGAGCTGCCCGTGGCGACTCAAGTTTGACGTCGCAAATGCAAGTCATCTGGAATCATAGTATTGTACATTATTAATAAAAAAAAAAATAAACGAAGGAAAGATATTTTTCTAATGTCCAAGACATTTTCAACCATTTTTAGAGAGAAGAGCGGGGTTTATTTTAGATGTTAGACGAAAAGTGCTTTATATAAGCCGAATATGGATTTTTCTTTGTTGATGTATGTGCATCTCGAAGAAGTTTTGGTAGCTTTGCTATTTTAACAAAATTTTGCATTATTTAAACTGTAACAGGCTTACATAAATTAACCATTTCGCAATTTTTGCGCTTTTTGTCATTGGAATTGATTTATAAAAAATTCTTTAAATATTTCCAATATATTATGATTTTCATTCATGTATAGAAAATTCTTTACCATTTTGATTTATTTAGAGACAGAACAATGTGGATTCAATATTGTTGTTTGTGGTATAAGTGTAGGTGCAGCACCACCATCTTCGTCTGACAAATCTACTTATTAATATAATAGAGGCAGTTCCACTAGTATATAGTAATTTTAGTTACTAAATAGTTTCTAAAATATAATAAACTTCAAACTTAAATAAACAATGTTTCACTGCGGCAGCTGTGTGGTTATGGCATGAAATATACTAACTTGGAAATTGTACTTAAGATGTGAGTTATTGTCAAGATAAGACTGAATCTAGTCAAAAATTACTGGTAAATCGTAGCTGTGTACATCATAATTATAAAGGCTGGCTGCACTCAATGCAACCAGCACTTTTATAGATTTTACGATCTCTTGGACATTGCAAGCATGAAACCAACAAATTTGTGAGTGCGCTGGCAGCACTTAAACAATACACAATGCACTCTACAAGTTGAAGCTGCATTTTTACCAGGCGCATTCCACAGATGCAATCGTAAAGTTGCAACAAAATTTGCACAAAAGCATTAAGCTTTCCATTAAAAAGCGCATAAGATACAAATTCGCACATATCTTGCAGCGCAAAGGCGACGTGGCTACTCATAAATAAACTGCACAGAGATAGACGCGTACAGATGGCACGTATGTGGCATGCAGCAAAATAAAACTGGTTTTCAATAATAATAAGCAGTTTTGATGCAGCAGCCACCACTTGTTGTCTTGTGGCATTAAAGGAAGATAGTTGGGCATAAAGTTTTATTTAGCGCTAGGGAGGGGTTTCAAGGAAAACGGGGGAACTCGATTGCATGTGCTTGCAGCACTTGCACTTTCGACTGCCGATAGTCGGCATGCGGCAAGCTAGGCCAAGTTAATGCAACTCAACTTAAGGCTAGCCAAACTTGGCAACTAGTCAGGTAACTTTATGCGCACACTGACTGCCACACTGTGTGGCAATGTTGCAACTAGGGAGGAAGCCAATGACCAAATGAAAAACAAGTTTCACCTTTTTTCAAAATAATTTTGCGTAAAAGAAAATCAATTCGTTGCGCATCGATTGTTATTTACTTGTCTACAAATTTACAATGGACGCAACGATTTCTGAAGGTCATTTGGCAATATTTTTAAACTGTTAACTTTTGTGCCATGTCCATGATTTCAATTTTAGCGCATTTCAATTAATTCATTATTTCGTATTATATTTTGAGCTACATAGTTCGCGCTGAACTTGTTTTCAATTAGCAACAAATTTGTTTGGCTCAGTCAATTGAAAATATTGAGCACGCTTTGTAAACCTAAGTCAATTGTAGCTTAATTAGCTGTTAAAATTGTATGTGTATTCAATTGCATTTGGTTTTGCTAACTGTTGGTAAATATAAATATAACCAAATATTATTTGGGTTTACACAGTTTGCAGCTCGTTGCACAAAGTGTTGTTGCTTCAAGTAGACGTAATGTTTGTCAATAGAAATGTTACGATATCTTTGATAAACTTGACCGCGTTAATGTTACAATTATGATCTCTGATTGATGGTTACATGAAAGTAAAATATAATTTCCAAATGGTTTGCAGGAACTTCAAGTTCATCAACTGTCAACCAATGACTTCCCACAGTCAGTAGCGCAACTGATGTTAACAGCAAACTTTGGTTTGTAGTGCCACTGAAAATGGGTAGCACAAAACTTTTGACGAGTGACAGCTCAGTGAGTGGTAGACATGGTCAGGTTAGATATATTGCAGCTGTTGCCTTTCAGTGCTCAAAAAACCGCAACATAGTTCAACTTTTTAACCTCCCACACATACACACGGAGACATTCAAGCTTTGCCACAAACTGAAGCACAGTGGCACAATTGTGATAATAACCGGTATGACTTAAATATATCAAATTACTTCAAAGAGTTAGTTTTGCCATTTAACAACATGGAACTATTGTTGTGAAAGCTTTTCTTCGTTTTCTAATGCATACAAGAATAACTATAAAATACTTACTCCCTTTGCTCGGAAAGGCGATTTGTCATTGTTATTAAAGATAGTTCTTCCTATAATTGTAAAATCGGTCAATTTAATCGTATAGTGAATTGCTTGTACATTTTTACACTGATAAGCGGAAATCGTAAATAAGAGTTGAGAGCTCAAAAAGCGGTCAGAAATGTTTTGAGAAAAACTGTGGCAAGCAGCAGCAACTTATAAGCGATTAACTAAAGCAAGGATTAACTTGATATCAAAGAGCTTAAATTATATTTTTTGACTTCAAAACAAAAATTATTTTAGAAGAATTGTATAGATAATATTATTATTCAAATCAAGTGATAGTATCCCACCCAAGGATTTAATTGGAAACTACTTCCGTTTGATAGTTCAGTTTTTGTTGACTTTTTTTTCTTGTTATCCCGCTTGTGAACTTGGGGCCTCTACTAGAGCCTTTCAACGAACTCTATTTTGTGTCGTCTGTTTTAGCTTTTTCTTCCTCGAACTGTGCCAATCTAGACGGATCTTTTTTAGGGTTCTAACGTTCCATTGCCCAACTCGTGTCCGTTTTTGTGAAAATGCCTATGGTCGTCATAGAGTTTGGGAAGCCGTTTATGTTTAATTCTCTTGTATTGATTTCTGTAATCGGTTGGGTTTTCAATCGAAATGGTTTTTGGCCAGATGGGGCTGCCACCTGACGTCTTCTGGGAGTGGCGTCTACGATTACCATTGCTTATGGTGCTATTGTGAAATTAAATGACACGTAGATTTGATAATCATGGAAAGGCTGGGCGATACAGCCTTAATTTTGACATCATTCACAACTGGTGTTATTGTTGCTGCAGAAAAAGCGATGAATGGTGCTTGGTTCTATGTTGAGGAATGGGGCAAGGGGCATTGCCGAAATTGTTAAATGGCATTGGTGGTGCGACCTCGTGTTTAGTAGGCAAATAAGCTTCAAGGCCCCATAATCAGTTGATTTATTGCCAACATATTTATCACAAATAGTGCTCGGTATATAAAAGCTACATACTATACTCATCGACAAAGTTATTTCACATTTTCAATTTGCACTAAATTTAATAAAAATTTAAATCCTCAAACATCAGCAATAACAAAGATGAAATGTCTATTGAATAATTACTTAAATGTATAAATGTTGCAATTTCTGTTTGATTACAATATTTAAGATTTGCTTTGTGCAAAACTGCTCAAAAATTTAAATCGGCTTTTTTTATATAATTGAATCTAGGGGATCTTAGCCTTTCTTATCAAATTTCTATCAAGTTACTATTATACAAATATGACCTTTTTCGTTGAAGCAATATTGTAGTGTTAATCGGTTTTATAAAATTCTGTTACTTTTGTCTTTAACCACATTCACTGTGCAGCTGCTGATACCCCAACTCGGCAATGACAATTTTATGATACCAACTGCAAATTTTTTCCAGGTTGTGGTTACAATTTAGCCGTTGCCAAAATTAATTTGAAGGCACAGCATAAACCAACCCATTTCATTTTTCAATTTTGGCTTGAAGTTTTAAAGCTGTTTGATTTTCACGCTAATGTTTTACCTTATATAAATTAGTGAGTAACTTTTCCGTAAAACTACGTGACGTTGCCGAATTTGCCGAATTTTGCCTTCGGTGCGTTTTTGCATAATTGAAACTTTTGCAACAGTATTTTATTTTATTTCTATTTCTATTTCAATATCTACTTTAGAGAAAGAAAATACTTCCTACTGAAATTAGCTTTTGATGGTTTGCTAAAGTGAAAAGTTGTGCGATGCTTAGCAAAGTAAATAAATTATAACAACTTTTTCTTCATTTTTTTCTGCAGATATGCTAAATTATGCGGTTAGCCAGTTAAAGTTTGGCCAAAAGGCACTGCTGAGCAAAATGCAACTGACTGTACGGTCTTCACATATACAAAATAAATATATGTAAGTGGCTAAAACATATATTACACCTATTCAAGCAGTTTTTCATTTTCGCCTTTTTTGGGCACATAAACCAAAGTGCAGAAAGCTAAAGCTAAATAAACGGCTAGAATCAAAGCACACTAAGTGAAAATGGCTGGAAGCCACAAAAGCTAACTTGGCCAAAACCCAGAGCATAAAACAGTTTCTACATATCTGAATATTTATATATGATGAAGAGTGTATAGAAAGAGAGTATATATAGAGTACATACTTGCTGAAGCAGTGGAAGTGTGAAGCAGACGCTTGTGCCAACTGAACGTCACAAATCCACGCCAAATACCTTAACAAGTGCACAAAATACAATATTTCTTTTCATTCTTGCTTTTAGCTTTTTCCTTTTCAGCTATTTTGTATACACTGCAAATATGATTTGCCTTAAACTGATTTCTGCAACTTATGAGCCGCTTACTTAGCTGCTTCAGTTGGAAATAAATTTTGAAAAGTTCTTTTTTCATTCGTTTCGAAGATTCAGTAGTTTGTTGTTTCAGTTTTTATTTCTTAGATAGATTTGCTGCCAAAAACATGCTATGTTCGTCAACGAATTTCGAGAATCAAAATTACTGTAACGAAATGCATGCAAAATAATTCAAAGGCTTTTTAGGTGACAGTTTACATAAGCGTTTTCGCAGATTATCCGATTTTCGATTATCGATTGTTTTGGTGGTTGCACAGCAAGTTGCGCCGTCATATTAGTACCAAATATTATTCAACTCTTCCACTTCAATTTTTACGGTTGTACAATTTCGCACAATAAATATTTTAAAAATGTTAACCCTTTTTTGTTTATAGGGGCCTCGTAGCTTTTGCCTACTAAATATGAGGTCGTGAGTTCGAATCCCACTCATGACAAGGGGCATGACCATTTTAACGTTCCTCTTTAGAAATGCCTTTCTACTTAATAGAAAACATTTTTCCATTGCTCCCTCCACGCTAAAATGGAGGGATCAACATAGAACCAAGCACCATTCAACGTTCTTCTGCTTACAGCTAGAATAAGAACACCAGCTATGAATGATGCCAAAACTAAGACTGTATCGACCAGCCTTTCCATGATGATCAAATCTACGTGTCATTTCACAATAAACACCAAAAATTATGATAATCGTAGACGCCAGGCCCAGAAGACATCAGCTGGTAGCCCCACCACTAAGTTAAGTCGCATCTGGCTGATCACCATTTCGATCGAAAACCCAAACGATTCCAAAAAAAAACCACACCCCAAAAAACAAGACATACCGAACAACACCCACACCAAACCCCCAAAAAAAAAAAAAAAAATAAAAAAAAAAAACACAAAAAAACCCACTCAAAACCAACTTACTTTTAAGAACTTAATCAAACTAATCTTTTTTTATTTTTAAATTACATTCATTTTGCAGAGTACCTCAGTTTTGGTATTCTCAGCATATAAAAGTCATAGCATTTCTATTACTTTTGACAACGAAACAACACAATGCCAAAATGAACGAATCATAAAAATCAACCTAAAATAAATTGCACACAGCATGAGAATATGAATTGTGGTTACATTTTCTTGGGTTGGCGCACTGCACAAGTGCTCCTCTTCGGAGTATCCATGTGACTGTGGGTGTGGATATACACTGCGTTTGGGTTTCGTAAACATTTCATAATAGGAAACCAAAATATATGCACAACGATAGAATGTAAGAGCTTCAATAACAAGAACAAATTTTTAAAATTTTGTCAGTTACAAATTGTTTGCACATGCTTTGTGTATATACAAAAAATTTTGTTTAAATGTTTACCTACATGCGTGTGGCGTACAATGCTTTCAATGGAACTCGGTGAAAACAAAAGCCTGAATTGATTTATGCATGCGTGTGTGAGTGTATTTTTTGTGTAATATCGAATCGAAAAATTGTATTGAAAATAAAGCTAAGAAGAAGCATGACAACAAGTTACCAATAAAAATGCAAACAATAACAATATGCAAACTTTTCATGTATTACTTCCTTGGTTACAAATATCCTGCAGCTATTTAGCCTTGGCCTGGCTTTTTGATAAGGAATTTAAGTTAAATTTTGATAAAATACCGACCAGAAAATGACGTAGATATTTAATTTGTTTTCAACTTAAGGATTATTTTTTGAACACAGTGCAAAATGAAGTTACAATTGAGGTTACAACAAGTTAATAAATAGACGAATAGTTAGACACTATTTATCTAGGAAAATAAAGATTCCTGTTATCTTCGAACAGCTTTTAATAGAGATAACTCCATACTCTGCCATTGGAGCGATGACAGCATAGTCGAGAGAAATAAAGCAAAAAAAAAAAAAACAAGAAACCAAGAAAACCAACCGCCAAAGAACTCACACACCGTGGCTCAAGAAACTGCATTTTTGAGCACTCAAAATATCGATTAAATGAGTCATACGCCATAGAGGCCTAACTTAAGGCTTAAGCCTTGTGTGCGAATTTCGTAGTTCTATCGGTGATTCGATAGTTATGTTGGAAAATGTACCAGTTGATTAAAAAAAAAACCGCAGAATAGACGTCTATGCAAAAAATTGACTTAATACAGAATCCCTATGTTTATAGAGTTTTCCGATTTTCTTCTTTTTGTGTGGCCCTAGGAGTGTTTTAGTATTGTGCACTAAAATGCAATCGGATTTGGACAGCATGCGAAGAGTACTACTGCCTTAAACAGTCTCTCAGGCACTGATAATTTAAACAATCAATTATTGAAAATAAAACGAGCGACTGTTGGCACTTTTGAAAGTAGCTCATCTTCGAGCAATCTGCATTCTTATGCTCTCAAATTGGGCTCCTACCATATTTTTTGCGCTAATCCATTTATATTCTGATGAACAACGCTACCGCAGGACCTTGGCATGAAAAAGCAACAACAATTGGTATACCAGTTTTTAAATCATGCAAATAAATATTAAGAGCACTTTCGTGGAATACAATGTTAAGCTATATAAATATAAAGAAATAAATAAATAAATAGAATGGTTTTCTTCAGCAAATCTCTTTAGAATTATTCTAAGAACTCAGCTGTGTAAACGAAACTTTTGGGTTTTACTTAAATTGAAGTTGAAAGAAGAAACTTGTTAAGTTTAAAAATCCATAATAACAATTGAATTGTGACCATAAGCCTAATAATAATAAAAAAAAGCATGAAGTTTATAAGCATCAAAATGACTGCCGAAAACCGGAAGTACCTGCAAACTGTCGTGGCACTCTTTAGAATGATAAAGCTTGTATGCTTATTTACATTTTCAATATTTCAATTAAAATACTTGTTATTCAAAATAAACATATATAAAATAAATCTTTAAATATTATATATAAATTTGGTGACAAAAGGGAATGGTAGCTCGACACTTGCACATTCATATTGACCCTGAACGCATAACAGTCATGGGCGCTGTTGCTCTGTCCTTGTGCTGTGCCTTGTGGCAAGTTTACACACAGTAACAGACGCAAATAATAATATTAAAAAATATTAAAAAACATTAAAAATGAAACAACCAAGAAAGGCAAAGTGAGCAAAAATAAAAACAACATAGCCTGCAAATAAAATGGCGCATGCCAGACCAAAGCTGAATTGTAATTAAAATGTGCAAATAATGAAACAAAATAAAATTAAATCTGATAACCACATGCACAGAGACGGTGCCACTGTAAGCACATTAAAATTTTTTTACAAAAATGCTTTAACCGACTACAGTACAAATTAGACGAGTATGTGCCCAAAAAAGTACACTACACTTTTTTTTAAAATTAATTAGTTATTTCAATTATAATGTTAACCAAATTTGTGCAACATTCGTAACATTTTTGTTGTGAGTTGGGTACGAAAAACAAAAAAAAAAGAAATGCCACTTGCAGCATGCTTCAAAATGCCAAGCTGTCAACTAGACTGTATATAATTGCCCAAATGTATGCAAGAGCGTTGAGGACTACCAAACTAGAGCTAGTACACAGCCTTCAAGCGTTAGGACTTTTAAATGCTCTACAGCTTTGCTATGAGAGCAAATATTAATATAAAACTATTGAAAATGTTGGCTTTAGGCTAAATGAGTTGTAGAATTGAAACCTTTTCTAAGTAACTAGTTGAAGTTGAAGCTGAATTCTCTTTTCTCCAGCGATAAGTAAAATTCTTTAAATAACGAAATTTGCTTAAGATATTTATTATTTATTTTACTTGCGCAGATATTACAATTTTCTGACACAATGGGTTACTAAGACTGAGTGTCCGAGGCGGTGTTTGTCATCACATCTATCTACAATAGGACACCTTTGAAATAGTGAACTTCGCTATACAAATTAACATTGCGTATACGTAATCTTCAAAATTTATCTCTTTACTTACCAACTTTTTATATATTTAAAAAAATATGATGTGGTGAAATGATGTTCTTTTGCCGTTAAAAAATTTAATAACAATTTAACAGCAAAATTGTTTGTTATATTTCAATTAATCTATAATTATATCAAATTGCGTATACGCAATGTGGCCTAAGTCAAGAATACATATTATAGCGCATATATCTAGAAACTCTCATAAGTTTAGCCTGAGGATGGTGTGTATTGTATTGTGTTTTTTAAATTGTTTTAAAATTATATGTAAATTTTTTTCATATAAGATCTGCCTTAAAAGTTACGCATACGGATTGTAGCTCTTATATGTATAAAGGTAATTAATTATTTAGGAACGTGAAAAATAAACTTGCCATGAAGGCTTATAAAATATTTTCAAAATTTTGCCTCGCTAAAATGACTTATTCATCCTACATGTCGTATACGTAACTTTAATTCAAACTCATAACACATTTTACATTGTTAAAGATATTCCGCAATAACGCATGTTCATATTCAGAGAAAAGCATCTTTTTGACAATTTTGAAGCAGGGGAAGTACATGTTGCATTTGGAAAGGCTATTTTACAGATCGTTAACATGTTGAAACCAAAATATTAAAACAAAGAGACTGACCAAGGGAAAACTAAGTGTGTTCAAGCCCAAAATGTACCTAAAGTATGACAATATCAGTCTTTCCGTCTGTATGAACGCCTTTATCTAAGAGTTATTAATACCTAGAGCAAACAACTTTTCAGAAAAAAACCTTTGTGTTTCCCAGGAAATTCACGTATATTTTGGTTTTCTAATATCGGGTAAATTTACTATTGGTTTATTTTGCAGCAACCCAATAAAATCAAATAGTCCTGAACCAATAATTTGGTTTTAATTTAAGTTACTAAACTTGATCAAAATTGGCTAGCTATATGAAACACATCCAATATTGTATAAATATGGTAAAATTCAACTTCTCTACTAGTTTCGTTGTTTGACAACCTTTTCTTCGGCTTCTACATCTTGTTTGTTCTTTGCAATGACTGTGTCGAACTTGGCCGAAATCGCTAACTATATTATAAAGCTTTCACGTGGCAACTGTTTCAAAAAAAATCTATTTTTGCTTTCATTTATTGTATTTTGTTTGTTTTTTAACTTATCTTCACTTAATTTTTTTTTTATAAAAACTTTATAGTCTTTGAAATTACTTCGTCGAGTTTGATTAAAATTGGTGCAAATGGGACAAAAAATCTTTTTATATCACAAAAATGGATTAATAAAATTTTTTTTGATGACTACTTAGAAGCTTTTAAGCGACTTCAAATACTGTGTCAATTTTGATTAAAGTTGATTAGTCATATCGTATTGCAAAAGTGAAACAATTAAGTCATTTATTATTCTTATAATTCTATTGCAAAAAAGAGCAACATGGGAAACCAAAGTCTTTCGATGCCAGCTTAGACCATTATATTAACTGGTTTTATGATTAAACTTCAAATTTTTGTTCTAAATTATTATCTTAACTTTTAGAACCTTAAAACTCCATTGTTAATTGATCAAATTGAGAGCACTAAGCATCAAAAAATCCATAGAGATTTTGTGCCAAGCTATGTTTTTAAAAGTCTTATGCATGCTCAAAAAACTGGTATACCTTACCAGTTTACAAAGCGCAACCCAGCTACTACAAATTCGTTACAGAACAAGGTGCTTAAGTTTCAAGTGGTAAGGACGAAAAGGACAGTTTGTTGTCAGGAAAAACCAAACTTAAATCCAACTAACTAGCTGCTGCATAACTCCCCTGAGGTTTTTTTTTCCACTGTCTGTCTATAACTATCTGCCCCAAACTGCGTGAGGTTTTGTGTATATGCAATCCTGACAGGACTGTTGCTGGCTTGTTTGCTCCCCTGGCATTTGAGGCTCACAATTTGAGCGCCATTGTTTGTTGTTGGTCTGGCCATTATGCTGCTTGCCGTTGTTAGTGCTGCCAACGATTTGGAACATCCTCTCAGTATATATAATTTTTGTTGGGTTTTGTAATCCAAAATGCTAATCAAGTTGCATTACGCGCACATTGTTAGTATTTGCTACACTTAATATATGCAAATATAGTATAACAATTTACTCAAGGCCAAGGTCGCCCATGTGCTGGGTCAGAAATGGACTTACTTGACGTTTACATGGCCTTGTACTCACAGTACTTGATGCTTGTGGACAAACATTGGTCAATAGAAATAATTTTCCACATATTGTGAATTATATTTGCAATCAATAACGATAAAAATAGCAGAAAATGTTTTTTATGCTTTAAATTGCAGCGAACAATAATTATTGCTTAGCTAACTGAAATAATATACATATCTGCATATAATATTACTGAATACTATATATAGCACTTATAATATTATCCAAATTTGTTAGTTGTTTTCAATTCACAACACAAGAAAACAAAGCTGTGCTAAAATGATAATAAAAGTAGTTTACCTTAATAAATACAATCTGAACTTAATATAATAAAATACTTGTATACCATTATGAGCTGAGTATATCAAGATAGAATTCGAATATTATCCCATAAGCGCTTGAAGACTTGGGCATTTAGCATAGAAATATGAATTAAACTAAACGAATAGCTACATCTTTGGCAGAACTTACAATTAAGCCCCATAAAGTGTTGCAGTGTCTTTAAGCTGTGCTTACTTAAAATTACATAAATTCAAGGAAGCCTTCATTGGAAGCCTGAAAATCATATTAGCAGCATGGAATTGGCATCAACACCATTGTGTCCGTCGCTTTATAGCGCATTAAGATACACAAGAAAACATTTGCCTGGTGAATATATTTCCTCGAACATTAGTTCAAAATGATTTCCAGTGAAGAGCACTCAAAGTTACTTAACAATACACACACTGCTTGACTGGTACTATATTTTACTGAGTTCTACGAATACTGATTAGAACTAAAATCCGATTATGGGCGGTAAGTATATTTTTCTTGTGAAATTTGTTTTCAGTGGTTACAAGCATGTAAAAGTAATCAGAACTTTAGTGTTGTTTTCTGTCTTTAAGATATTGAATTCTCTTGCATTGAGTCACGCTTTGGATATCTTTACAGAACTTAAGCTGCAAGCTGCAGAGAGTAGTAGTACTCTAAAGTATTTACATTTACTGATACAACTCCTTGCTGCTTTCATTTACTGATACCACTACTTCCAACTTTCTACCATGCACTATCTTGGGCAAATCGAAGCATTAATATAAAAAAAAATGTAGCCTAAATTTAGGCGGCAGCGCGAGCAGCTCTATGCTCTTTCTAATATTTTTCCAGTTTATGTTAATCGCTTATTATATTTACTTTTATATACATTTTCGTATACTTATTTTTATTTTTTTGTTATTATTCGTAGCGCATTTTTCGCATTTGGCCGCCTCTTTTTGCATCTCATCTTATTTCATTTACATCCGCACGCAGCACAGTGCCCTACATAATTATGATGCTGCCAACGTAGGCATAAAAATTATGCTGACTGCCACTGACAGACCAACTGACAGACACCTAGAGCGTTGCTTTACCGCTTGAGGTAACAGCATGCGATTAATCACGGCACCTCCAAGCCATTAAAGCCTCCCCTCTGAGTCACTTAATGAGCAACCTGATGGGGCGGGCATCTCAGCATAAGAGCCTGTGGCATAGTACTTTGCGGTTTCAGCTGCCTGCTGTGTACCCGCCGCGTGCGGCTCAATCAATATGAACATCATACGCTTGTCAGGTGTCAGTTTCAAAGTGTTCCAGTTTTGTCTTTTTCGCAAGTTTTGTATCTTGTATCTTGCAGCTCATTTCGTTTTCAAGTGAGATATTTCTCGCCTAGGCTGCTTGCAGTTTTACAGTTTTTTGGTTTTCATTCTAGACTAGGCTTACTCAATGATTTTTAACACTTTTTCTTCTTCGTTTATCGGCTCAGTTGGCTAATGCACTTTAGGCGTGCTTACCTTGAGCCGTTTGCGGCTTAAAGTACGTGTGTGTCACTGTGAGCATAGCCATATGTTGGCAAGTTGTTGGCTTAGTTGGCATTACCATAACTGCTCCAACATTATCTGTGATTGCCACCCAAAATTTCTCTATTAATTATGGTTGCGGCTTTCACTCACACACATTTTGATATGCAACCTCAAAAAACGCTATAAATTCATGTCCTAAATATTTGTTTGGCCTAAACTGTTTGCCACATATGCTGCCACATATTTGCTGTTGTTATTATAAAAAATTTATATTAAAAACTAATTAATATTATAAATATATTACATTTTTTTTGGGGGCACCCTGTTTTTATGCATAGTTTTTAAAAACGTCACATTAAAGCTAAAATATTTTGTTGCGGCTTTACAGCTGAGTTCAGCTCGTTGAACATAATTCTTTTTAGCCAGTTTTGGCCAGAGTTTCGCTGCAGTTGCTCTAGTGACGAATTGCGTGTAAATTTGCTGACCAAGAAAAGCACATAAATGGCCAATGAGTAGGAAGCCAGCAAAAGAGAGAGAGCATGAGTAAGTAAACTCCGTGGGCTAAACTTATAAACAAATTTTGTTGCCTTTTTTATGGCAAACACAAATAAACTTTTTCACTTTTGGCCATAAGAGCTGCTTTATACTGCGCTTATTAGAGCCATTAATAAAATTGTTTGTGTCAACAAAGCACTTGTCATATTTTGAAGCAATAAATTTGTTACTTAACATTAACAAGATAATGAAATACGAGTATGCGACATTCGCGTAAAAGCCTGCATCATATTACTAGGCGTATACGTAATATTTAAGCAATTCTAACTTTTCGATATGACAAGGTGCAGGCAATGCAATGAAATGCAAGTGTCAACGAAATTCCAATTGAAAATGAGTTTTATTTACGATTTTTCTTGGAATAACAGAATGCATAAGCGTATGCATATCGTTTATATTAAAATTCCTTTAAAAAAGGACAGTAGAAATATATTGCACAAAAATTGCAAGCTACGCCAAAGGGTAAAACAATAAAAAATAGTTTAGCTTAACAATTTTTAGCAATGAACTTTTCGCATGCTTGATACCATTACATCGTCAAAAAGTCACTGCATGTTATGCCATTTCTGTCTGTGGGTGTGATTGCCCCAAACTTTTTGAAAATAAGACATCATTGCACAGGTTTTTAGAACTTTGCTGTAGAATATATCACATACTATGACAAGATCCACTGTTTTAAAATACAAATTTAAACGATATTTTATTAGGCAGTAAGAAGTTTCACTTACGATTATTCTCTGAATAACAAAGATATTTTGTTTTGTATACCACAAAAGATGAGTTAGGACTTAATGCAGCAACCAAACGCATTCGAAATTACTATTGCGATTTATTTTTTGAAAAACGGCCAATTATCTTATATTAACTAAGAGAACCTCTTATTGACTTCTTAGTCACTCAAAATTTATTTCATTTACTTTAAATCTACTTGATTTAAATTATTTTATGTGCTGAGCATGCGAATGGTTTTATTAATTATTAAATTAAAAACAATTTCCAAACTATCTTTTGAGGCATGTATATGTAACAATTGCTGCTTTAATTAAAAAAATAATAATAAGAACAGCAGTCGTTGAGCCTTGTTTCCATGACGCGCAAAAGCTAACATAGTTCATAAATTTATATGCAAATATTTTATAAGTTATCTGGCAATTCCAGGAAACAGTTAAAAAGTAAAAAAAAAGAATTTGGAGTTTTAAAATATGACTTTTTGTTTGGTTTGGTTTTTAAGCCTTTTAGTTGGCATTTTGTGAATTTTTATCATATAAAAAATGCTTCAACTGATGTGAAATCGTAGGATGCGAAAAGTAATAAGTTACACAAAGTTACACATTTACCTGGAAAAGATCTTTGAATTTCAAAGTTTCGGTCTTAGCGGTATATTAAAGTTTATACATTTTACATATGTTAGCACGCTTCTATCTTTTAAACTATAAAAGTGATAAATGTAAGTAAACAAAAATTATAATATTTTAACACGCATTTTTGCGTATTATTTAAGTTTTTTTTTATTATAATTGATTCAGCTATGTGCATTAAAATTTGTTGCAAGAAAATCAAACAAAACTGTGTCTATTGATGATCTAGTTAAGTAGCTACAAACTTAGCCCATCAATTGCAAGTGTTGCAAAGTTGCACATAAACACAATTTGCTAGAGCGTGAATGCCTTTCTTGTTTTGCAGCCTACCTGTTAACCTGTTGACACAAATAGATTTGGGTAACAAAAATTAAGAAACAAACTTACAGAGAAGCTTATTTTATTACTCAAACTACTACAAAAAAGTACAAAAGACTTGATATGGGCAGTTGGACATCTTAGAAATCATAGTCAAATAAAATGTTTAATGTTATTTGGTTTTTAAATTAGTTTGTGTTGTATTAATTCAATTATTTTTTATTTTAATAGCAGACACTAATTTTTGAAGAAATATGCATAACATATCCAAATTATTAAACTGAAAAACAGTCTGTCAGAAATTAGGTTTTCAAATGCACAAGGATTAAATAATGTTTTTTGTATCATATAGCTTCATTTTGCTTCTCCTTAGCAGCGTTTTGTGTAGTAGGGGTTTAGGGGAATTCTTTTTATTTTGGTTTATAATTTAAATATATAAATAAACGAATTGCGATGGCGACATATAATGGATGCTTTTTTTTTGAGGTTTGGAACTTAAAATTGCAATCAAATAAGGTTGCATTATTCGAATGACATGGAAGACAGATAATCCTGTGGCATTACATTTTCAATATGATTTTTGGCATGTGATCGCTGGCTCGGATGTAGTCCAATCTGCACGTCCAATTTTCGATGATTTTTTTAAACATTTGTGACCATATATCAGCAATAACACGGCAAATGTTGCCCTCCAAATGGTTAAGTGTTTGTGGCGTATCCGCATAGACCAATGACTTTACATAGCCCCACAGAAAATAGTCTAGCGGTGTTAAATCACAAGATCTTGGAGGCTAATTCACAGATATAAAACGTGAAATTAGGCGCTCATCAAACGTGTCTTGCAATAAATCGATTGTGGCACGAGCTGTGTGACAGTTGCGCCGTCTTTTTGGAAGCACAGCTGCTGGACATCATGGTTGTTTTATTCAGGAATGAAAAAGTTAGTAATCATGGCTCTATAGCGATCACCATTGACTGTAACGTTCTGGCCATTATCGTTTTTGAAGAAGTACCAAACCAAAACGCACGAAACAGTCAGTTTTTCTGGATGTAGCGGTGTTTCGACATACACTTGAGGATAAGCTTGACTCCAAATGCGGCAATCTCGTTTTGGGCCCATTCGACGAGTCTACGCCTTGCTTTATGATAGTTTGGCTTCAATTCTTGAGTTGCCAAGCCAAACTGAAAATATATCACTTGGAAGCTGTTAAATCGATCGCCATCTTGAGCAGTAATGCCAACTTTCTGTTCTATATCTAAAAAAAAAACACCATTTACAATACATACTGCAGACTTGAAGAGGAGAACTACAACAACTAGCAAATATAATACAAAAATATAAAAATCGCGGCAGGTACGGCACTACAATATTGATAAGCAGAGTTCGAACCACAACGTTTTTGCCAATAACTAAGCTCTCTGGCTAATGGCTAGACTTTGCGCATTGGCTAAGACTACGAAATACTCACGATTTTTGATTTACTTAACAATTGCAGCTCTATTGCGTAGCTTTAGAAAATTAAGGAAAATATAATAAATTCCTAATCTTACATGTGCAAGTGATTATAAATAAGAGAAACAAACTTTTTAAAGCCTTTGATGTTTGTTGCACTCAAATTGCAGCTTTAAAAACTTGATTGCATATCAAAGCAAATGTATGATTTTCGATTTTCTTTTATTAGCTAAGTAATTATCGGAACACATCCCTACTATTAAAAAAACATTATTAAACAGACAAGTAAGTAATTTTCGGCAGAATACAGCCTAAAACTAAATACTGTTGACCGCACTTGGCGTATATTATGCGATTCATTGAACCCTGTTGCGATTTCTTGAAAAAAAAAACCATAAGCTATTTGCCGTCCCTGAGCCATTTCGTGTTTTCACTTTTATCCAAACAAGTAAATACAATTTATCAAATATATAAAGCATAAAAAAAATATAAAAATCTTGCACATTAGTAGCTGTTAGTAATATGAACTGGCAAGTGTGTAGCTTTAAAATAAATGTCTTAAACACACGCTTGTACTTGGACAAGTTCGTCCACAAATGATTAATTATGCATGGCCAAGAAAGATCAAGTGGAAAACTCGTGCATGCAATGACTTGTATATATATATATTTATATATATATATAGTATATATATACGTACACACCATATACGGCATTTAGACGCCATGTAATGTCTGCACTTGAAACCGCAAGTGGAGCGGTTTTTCGTTTGCTAAACTCAAACAAGTTTTAAAACGCGAGTTTTGTAATGCATTTTGTAATGGACACCCACCTGAATGCAGCAAAAGACCACTTGCAGCTGCCGCGTGGGTCTTATAAAACTGGTACGTACTCCTCAGCGTTTGCAGAAAGGCGCTGCAACAATTTAGGCTTTAATTTTTCTTCTTCCTTGCTTACTGGCCAATCAATAATAGCAACCACACGGCAGGCACTTGCAATTTTTCGCAAACAATTTCAATTACATTTGAAAAATTCACTTTCATTGACAAAAAGTGGCTAATTTAAATTTATGAGATATACAAATTACTTGACGAAGCTTTGCACAAATTAAAATTAATTTTAATTAAGATTTAGCGGCTTTGCAAAAGTGCGCGCTCTCAAACAACAAAACACAACTGAACTCCCACACACTTGCTTAGCCACACACGCACGCACGCACACACACACACACACACCAAGTGTGTTTTTAAATTTAACTTCAAATATTATTTTTTTCTTTATTTGGCAACACGTTTAAGCCAACTTTAGCTTTTGGGCTTATAAAATAAAATGCAAACGAGTTAGTTGGGTAAAAATTGTAGCTAACCTGTGCGCGAGCGTTGCGCCAACCAGCTTGTCCGAATTGCAACTGAACTCCATATTGAAGCATTCCAATGTGAGGCTGCTGTTGCCGGCGTTGGTGATTGTTGAATTGTTGCTGCTGTTGGCAACATTTGTTGCTGGCAACATGTTGCTGTTGCTGCTGTCAGTATTGTTGATGTTGCTGGGCAGCTGTTGCGCTTGCCCCTCTGTTAATGTTGCAGCAACATCTTGTATGCCGGTTGTTGTTGTTAATTTTTCGATTTTTGTTTTGCTCGTCTTTTCGTTGTTTGTTTTGACTGCTGCTGCGTTGGACGCATGCTCGGGCTGGCAACATATGTCGTTGTTGTTGCTATTGTTGCAGTTGCTGCTGCTGTTGTTACTCTCTTTTTTATTGTTGCTTTTATCTTTGATTTGCTTTGGCAGTTTGTTTGTTGTTGAGTTATCTGCAACTTTGTTTATGTTCTTGTCTTTATTATTGTCTTCTTGCTTTATGGCTTGTTGGCACGCCTTGACATCGCCGGGGGGTGTGGCAGCACGTTTCTCTTTGTCAACTTGGGTCCTGCCTTGTTCGTTGTTGGCCTTGCTCAATGTCGTTGTAGTACTCGTTGTTGTTGCTGCTGTTTTTGTTGTTGTTGTTTGCTGCCTTTCTGTCAGTTGTTGTTGTTGTTGTTGTTGACTGCTGTTGCGCGCATCCTGCAATAAAATGAATATTATATTTTAATTTTGTTTCCTTATTTGTTTTTTTTTTCTTTGATGTAAAAAAAATTCATTAATATTATTTTCATTGCTTTTGAAGAGCTTTTTTGGTAGAAGGTTGCGGCGGAAGGGAACAGCGGCATAAGCTTACGGTTACTCTTTGTTTCTCTTGCTTGCTCTTTGCTAGCAGTTGAGGCGCCGCTCTCGCGTTGAATTGTTTCCTCACATAAATCTCTGTTTTGTTTTTATGCATTGCCCATGTATGTGTGCGTAGTGCCCTCGTTGGTGTGTGTGTTTTATGGTGTGTGTGTTAAAAGCGTGTGTATGTGTGTGACAGTGGTGTAGAAAAGGGGACTTTGTGTGATCTCATATATTAGAAATAAAAGCTTTTTTTTGAAACTAAAAATGTAATACATTGTCCGACACTCGAAGTGTAACCAACTTCAGATCGATCTATTCCTAATATCTCAAAATTATGGTATATACTTGACGGAATGCGACTTAAAGTCAACTATTTGGCAACAGTAGACAGCAGCCGCCATATCTGTGATTTGGTTCGTTATTACCGCACACCAATCCAGCCTTGAAGCCTTGGGCAGATAAAAATTTCGTTGGTGGACCACGGATATTTCAAGAGTACATGGCAGCGTCTTATAAAGCTCATTTGAACTAAGAATGGTTGGAAATAACGCGTTTTAAACTTCAAAAACATTCGAATTTACCATATGCAAATTCTCTGGAATATACTCTTTTCTTTTTCCTTGGTTTCTGAATTTTGTATTGTTATTACACATTTTGTACTTTAATTAAAAGTAATTTTTCACACTAGATTTTATGATTTTTTATCGTTTATACTTCGAATACTGGTCCCTATAATTTGCTTAAATTTATAAATTTGCATGCCAAAAAATAATTGTCCAGTGTGTTGCCCCTTTGTTTGTCATTTATCTACGCCACTGCTTTGTCTATGCATGTATGTTACCATTTCTGACGAATTTCTATACAATTCATTTTAGGTTCCACAGCACTCGCTCCCTGTGCTCCTATTCCATATCCCTTGACAATCTGGCTAAGCTTGTTAGTGATTTTCTGAAGCGTACAAAACATTGATAAGATGAATGCTGTAAAGTGTACAAAATATAATATGTGCGAGCAATTTTGGGTTGCACCTTATTCAAAGTCCTGGACAGCTCTAAAGGTTCGCCTCAATGTGATTCACTGAAGCAAACTGATTATAAGGACAACACTAGCTGTCAGCAGTGCGGATGTACACCAAAATGCTTTCGAACAGCCATTTATAGTATCTTAGGATAAAGGCGGACACATTTCATTCAAAATAGCTGGGGTTAGCCCATGCACATAATCATGAGTACGTACCATAGTTGCACGGTTACACTTTAAAGTTTATAAAAGATTTGTAAATTTTAGCCTTTTGAAAGAAAATTATTTTGCCTAACATTTTTAGCACATTTAAACGATAAAGGGCCCTTTGTTGGTGGAAAAGTCATGTGTTAATTTTTTATTAAGAATTTTAGTTTTACTTTGGCAAAGTAAATTAATCATTTATAGCTTTGTCTGGAATTTAGAAATGTTTATCTGTTCTCTTGTAATCTCTGATTGGGATTTCTGACTTTTTAAAATTAATTTAAGCTGATATCGTTTTGATAGGGCGCATTCATACTTATTCATCGGTGCTGACTTTCTATCGTGTAGTATCCGGAACAAATTAAATATTCATTCAATATTCAATATAACATTCTAGATTTATTTTAATAACAAAGTTGCACGATAACTAAGTTCCCTTTCAATGGATTTTTTTATAAGTTTTATAAACACAATTTTGAAGGAAAAGTGTTACCAGAAAGTGAGGTGAGCTATAAAGAAAGTGTATTCCAAGAGTCTACTTTCAAACTACTACTGCTTTAAGCGTTTTTTCTGCTACAAATCGAAATTTGGCATTCCACTCAGTCAGTTGTAATATCTTCAGAAATTGCATTTTATCTGCTGCAAAATTGAACTATGTTTTCTTCTGAAAAGCTCTACAAACAAGAAGGACTTTTGTTTTGACTTATGAATGTTATTTTAAGGATTCAATGATGTTATACAATGCATTAAACAGGACAATAAGTTCCATTGAATCTACACCAAGTTAGTTTGGCTTGCCAGCATTCAAGCGTTTACAATGAATTTTCAAATATTAAATCATTCAACCATTCGGTGGTAGCTGAGGGAATGTTTGGACCAAAAAGCAAGCACCAGGTTATTATATTTTGTTGCTGGCAACTTGGCCAAGAATTAGGAAATTTTTGTTGCCACATAGAGTTGAGGCAAAGTTTGCAGAGGCAGCAGACAGCTTGACTGAAGCAAGGACTCAACAGAGCAGACGAACTAAAGCCTTAAAGTTAGGCCAGTCAAATGCACAATTCTCAAGCGCCACTTAAAAGTTTTGGAAACTGTGCAACTAAAGTCAAAAAGTTAACACAGAGTATAGGCGGGCTGCAAGATTTCAATATACATGATGGTTCAAGCTAAGTACACCTATCATCATTATCTGTTTGCATTTGGGATGGTGGCATGAGTTCCAGAACTTTGGCAGACAGAATGCGATTTGTTAGAAGCATGCTCGACTTTACTTGGCTGACCAGCTAAGTTGGAAGCCTTTTGAGTAAATGTTTGTTGATATGCTTTCGGAACTCTATGTTTCAGGCCTACTTTGCCTCAGACATGTATTATATACAAAAGTTGGAGTTCTTAATAAGATGTCCACTTTTAAAGGGTGTTCACGTGTCAGTTATGGTCACAAATATAACCAATTCTTATGTTTAGGATGAACAAAACTTATTTTAAATTTTTGTGCTTACCTTGCGCTGCTGTCGTGTACTGTTACTAGCACTGGGCATGGTTTCATTTGTGGCTGCGGCTATGGCCTGTGCACCACCAGCTGAATCCTCGCTGCGTGCATCGTAGAATACATCATCGTCTTCCGGCTCGACCTCTTTTATGGCTGTCTGTTCCGTTGCGATTTTGACAGTTGTTTCCGGCTTGGGGCTTACAGTTGTCGTTGTTGTTGCAATAGTTGTTGTTGTTACAACAGCTGATGTTGTTGTTTTTGCTGCTGTAGTTGCAGCCATTGTGGTTGTGGCAATAGTCTTAGCCAGTTTATTGTTTTTGGCCTGCTCGGTTAACGTGGGCGTCTCACTGTTTTCACTTTCCAAAGAGCGTGACTTGGTATCATCTTGTAAACCCTCCATATTGGCCTTGAGCTCCTGCAGATCGGAATAAGTAGCTGGTGAGGGTGGCGGCGGTGCTGGTATGTCCTTGCGACGCATGCCGGCGTTTAGATTCTGGCTGTTTGTTGTCTTTGAACTGCTACTGCGATGATGTCGCTTGCTGGAGCCCGCATCCACATTCAGGTGCTGTACACTCTCTTTATGTTTGGCTTTGTTTTTGGGACTCTTGGGAGTATCACGAGTTTGACTCTTTGGTATGGCGCCTGTGGTGGAGGCCAGCAGACGATCCAGCGAGGGATATTCACGCACGCGCTCGCTGGCATGCGGTTTGCGCTGGGTGGGCAAAGGTGTGCCTGGCGCTTGCTCTTGCTGAGATTGATTTGAAGCTGCTTGTTGTTGTTGTGGCGGTTGTGGCTGTGACTGCTGTTGCAAGCTGGTGCGTGGTGCTGGTGTGGGCTTGGTAGTGGCTGTGCGTCCTTTACTAAGCGGCAACGTTGTTACCACAGGCTCTTGCGATGCTGCACGCTTGGGACTGCCACGATTATGATTGGTATTCTGTGTGCGCTGTAAGCGTCGCGTGGACTCTAGACTATTGTTGCGCTGCATTTCGGACTGATAGATGCTGCGTTTGACATCGTTAACATGCTTGAAAAAATCCTGCGCATATTTGTTTTGCTTTAGATCCAGCGGTGCTGAAGAGTTCTCGTAGTCACCTGGCTGACTGCTCGAAGGCAACGTGCCTGCTGCGGTTTTGCGCGGTATGCCGCTGCTACCACCACGTGCCAAAGAGCTGGCATAGATGTCATCAAAGTCGGAGCTAAAATAGCTGGAGGAGCAATCGCAATTACGGCACTCGTAGCGACAATTATCCGAGTAGCTACATTTGTCAGTGCCCGTAGTAGCTGCTGTAGTATTGGGCACATTGGCTGCTCCAGTTTGTGAATTGCTCATAACGCCATCTAAGCTACAGCGACGACAATCATAGCCAAAGCGGCAGCTTTCCGTACTGCCGAAGTAGCGGCGCTGCGCTGTGTTGGAGTAACTGGAGAACAGTGAGTCACCTAGACTGGAGTCACTTATCTGACCACCATATCGTCCGCTATGTCTATGGGGATAACGTGCATACCGCTGCGAGTTGTCACTACTGCGTAGTGAGTACTCGCTAAGTATGGAAGCCTTGGAGTCACTTTTGTACATTTGTGGCGGCTCATAAGAATCAACAAGTATTTGTGAACCTCCGATGGGCCGACTAGCCGCATACATGAGTGGATGTAAAGGCGCTCCTGCAGCGCCAATAGTATAGTAAATATCTCCAGTGCCCGGCGCAGCAAACAGATTGGCCTCCAGGCGTGCCATGGTATTGTATTTGTGATATTGTAACGAATCACTGCTGGACGAGGATTTAGTGTTCATGCGCTGCATAGGAGCGCTGCTGGCGACAGCTGCAGCAGCCTTACTGGTCGCAGCACCACCATTTGGATAGCTAACTATATACTGCGGTTGCGTTTGCGAAATGCCAGCTGCACGCTGACGAGCTGCGGGGTTAACCGGCGCGGCCACCTGAGCCAGCAGGAGTCCACCACTGACAGCATAGTGATTACTGAGAGCTGGATAGCCCTTGGCTGGTGCATAGTAACTGCCATAAAGCTGCTGTGCCAAGGACTGCTGC
Organism: Chymomyza procnemis; assembly: GCA_035046065.1. Classification (NCBI taxonomy): domain Eukaryota; kingdom Metazoa; phylum Arthropoda; class Insecta; order Diptera; family Drosophilidae; genus Chymomyza; species Chymomyza procnemis. The sequence continues at coordinate 2,932,486 of JAWNOJ010000013.1, read as the reverse complement.
TGTTGCTGTTGTAAGTGCTGCTGCTCACTGGGCGTGGTTGTGGCAGAAGTCGATGTGGTGGTAGACGATTGCTGAAATTGTAGTATAGGATTATATTCGCCGGTAATGGCTACGGGCGTGGTTTCAATTTTAAAAACGCCCGGATTGTTGGGATTATACGACTGAAATTCGAGTATATGTGCGGCAGGCAGATTGCTGCCACTTGTTGCAGCCGCAGATGCTGCGCCAGTGCTCTGTAGCTCCGCATTGTGCTGCTCCTGGTAGCTAGTTTGATTAATGAACTGTGCACGCGTCTCGCTTGCTTCACTGCCATTTGCTGCCGCCACACAATACTCACAGTTATCCTTGCTGCACTGTTGCATGCACAGCTCACAGTCAGCGTAGACCTCAGCCTCGGAAGCGCCTGCACCGCGGTTTTCATTCTGAATGGAAGGCGTTTGCTGTTGTGCTGGCTGCTGTTGTTTGGCGTTATCTTCAGGCTGCACTGTAGCTACCAGAGCTGTAGTTTTTGGTGTCGCTACCGGCTTGGGCGCTGTCTCCTTGAAGAAAATTTCCTCGTAAATATTCTCCTCGCTGCGTGTGTGCAATTTCTTAGACACCGAGTGACGCTGCTTGTCCACAAATTTCTTGGAGCTCTTTAAGCCCTCCTTGAGCAGGTAGTAATTGAAGCTCTTAATGCCAATTTCGCCGCGTAGAAAGCGTCTGCCAATTTGTAACTTTGTAGGAACTCCACCAAGCTCAGCGCCACGGCCCACAGGCAGCGTTGCCGCCGAATCTTGTGCCGAGCTGCGTACTGAGTACATGTCATCCTGTTCGCTTACGGCTAAGCCATGTGTATTATCAGCTTGCCACAATTCCTCGCTGTGCTGCTTGCGACTGCGCTCCTTACGTGCACGTGCCTCATAATCTTGCACCTGCTTAGTGGTCAGCGCACGTGAGTTCGCTGCTGGCTGTGGCTGATTGTTGTCCAGACTAAGGTTACGTTTTTGCTTGGAGCTGCGCTTCTGTGGGGTTTTCTTTTCGCTGCTACTCTTCTCCGCTGCAGCAGCAGCTGCAGCTAGACTACGCTCTAAGCTGCGTCCGCGACGTGTCATGCTGCCACCCTTAACCAGTTCCAAGCGCTCATTATCTGAGCTGCTTGATTCAAAGTCATAGTTAATGTTCAGAGCAACGTTACTACTACCTGCCTTCATTTTACTCTGCTTACTGGCCGCATACTGCAGAAACTCCTTAGTTAACTTGCTACGTTTGCCCAAGGAGCTGCTGCCACCAAGCAATGCTGCGGCTGCTGCTGCATTACTGCCAGAGCTCTTATGCTCTGCCATCGATGCCTTGCCAGAGCAGCTGCTACGACGCAACGGATTTGCAAGGTGGCTTATGTCATCCGTGTAGGCTGGATCATCGTATATACGTTCGCGTACAGAGGTCGTTGAACGGTCCTTGGACTGCAAGAGGAAGCGAAAAGACGGAAACCAAGTTTAGATAAGGGTTATGCACTATAGACTATGCACACATAAATAGTTCGGGTTATTGTTAGGGAATGACAAAAGGCAGAAACTTTACGTTTGAATTTGAGCTTTGACAGGCTAAAATAAAATGAATTGTTAACGAGCCATGGACTTCCGGCAAAGTGTCTACAAGTAAGACAGCTAAAAGAATTGAACTTTTAGTTGACTTAAGTGCTTCCATGCTGGGACAATGCACTTAACGAAGACGATAGTTAAATGTTTTCTAAATGGGAGGGCTTAAATTAGTTACACCAAAAAATATAAAATGTTTAGTCTGGGAATATATTATTAAATTTATTCCCCTTGACTATGGTCATCGCTCCAAAGGCGGAACATCGAACATATCTCTTTTAATAGCTGTTTGAAGAGAACCAGGACGTAGAGTTTATAGCCGAATTAATATAGATTTTCCTAGGTCAATACCATTTATTCAATCGCGAGCTATGCCAGTGCATCGGTGGTGCTGGAAGCAATCGAACCACCGACCCTGCGAATTAGAGTGCGCTACCGAGGTCTACAGTATTTCGGGAGTGAAAAACTTAAACTATCAAGAGTCTTATAATGTTTCCGGGGCAAAATCAGTACTCCAGAAAAAAATGTAGTTGGACTGAAGTCACATTTCATGGGTCCCAAAAATACACTAGGATCTGCTGTATTATATTAGTAGCAGCTCCCATAATTTGCAAAACTTATGGAAGAAACAAGAAAACCAGTCGGACTTGTAAGCGGTTGAACCCCAAATGCCTTAACAAGCAAATCCAGGATAAGAAAGCTTAATCCATAAGAAAAAAAAGAAATAGTTGATTCGAAAACGGTTTTACGAATTCTTTCTATACAATGCAGAGTGACGAGTTGGGGAGTTGGAGGTTCTAAAGATCACATATGAATGTGTTGGTCACAAATATGTATATATAGCCAAATTTTATTTTATGCTTGAAACAAACAAGCCAATCCATCTTATACATTTATTCATAGAAACACGAGTCAATTGTAGTTATTACATTCCAATTCTATGTAGGTATCCGCGATCGCAAATATGTCATGATTGCACCAGTGCCCTGCTCTATTATATGATGTCTGGGTAAGCGAAATGGATTACCGGTTACCTGCAAACGTATAATGTTCGTCAAGTTACCCAATTGAGGAGGCAGCTGCTTAATATCATTATTACTCAAGTCCAATCTCTTCAAGTTCTTTAAGGAGCCTAAAGCGTGTTCGCCTACGTCGATTGTATGAATATTATTGTCATGTGCCTGTAGCACTGCCAAGTTCTTTAACTTATATATACAAGGAGGAAACATCTCGAACCGATTATGTGAGATATCAAGTTCTGATAATAATTTTAATGCTGCCAATTCATTGGGTAGACTCCGCATGGTGTTGCAAGACAAATTGATAACGCGTAGATTGGTTAACTGCGAAATACCAGCGGGCACAAAGGGAATTTTATTTTTGGCCAATATAAGCTCGCCAAGATGCTCCTTCAGCTGTAACAAGCCTTGGGGCATACGCAACAGTTGATTTCCTTCCAAGTTAACTAGGTTCACAGACTGTCTAAACGCATCCTCGAATACACAGTCCGGTACTTCAGCAAGACCCGAATTATGAAGTGCCAAAGCACGTGTTTGACGCATCATGTACGAGTCTTCATTGTATTCCAGCAAGTTACGCTCCGTACTCGAAGTATTTAGGCTATTCTCAAACATGGTTTGTGGTAATTTTGATTTTATAACAAGTTGCCAAATCGCTTATTAAATAAAGGTTTATTAAAGATTTTGGTAAAAAAAAAAGTTCGAGTTGCTAAGTAAACTTAAACTAATGTAAATATGTTCAATAATTTAACGTTAATGACAAATTTTTCAAAGCATTTTCGGATTTGCAAAAATATATATATAGAATTGAATGTCGTGCTGCAGGTTAAACCGCAAGTCGGAAATAGTCAAGCAGTTGCATGGCTGCAAGTGGAAAGTTAGCTTACTGACGATAGTTGAACAACACCGTTTGTTCAAGTGTACCCATTCACTCAAGTGGTCAATGTGCTGTACAACAATCATGGGGAGGTGAGATAATACAAAATCTTACTAATCCTGTTCTTAAAGGCGCTTAGTTCAGTCATTAGTAGTTGTCAGTAAGGACAGTTATAGTAATTTTTTCTGATAGCTCTCATCGTCTTAGAAGCTCAATTGGTTCTCATTTTATGTCTGTTTGAAGCGTAGTACTTGCTCAACAACATATTTACGGGCGAATACCAACGATTCTGATAAATTTATTTAGTCTGTTTATAAATTTTTTCCTTTTTCATACGCTTATTGAAATATTTAGGCAAAAATGTATTTTTAATACCCAATAATAACAGAATTATTTAATATATATTCGATGAAATGCTTCATTTCTCATATAATAAATGTGACTTTAAGTTTTAAGAACTTTGTTAATTTTAATGTCAACCAATGATGCCCATTAGTTTGCAGTTATTTGCTTGATGCCAGCAATGGGCAGCATTGTTTGCTTTCAAGGCTGTAAAGCTAAGAGCCTTCATCATGTGTTTTGCCACTTTTCGGGTTGCTGCGTACCCACCTTCACAAAAAATATACACAAAATTAAAATTAAGAAAGAAAAAGTTTTTTAATTTATTACTTTTATTTATTAATGTAAAAGAAACCTTCACTTAAAGGGCACGAAGTAATAAAAACAATTTAATTAAAATAAAATTATATTAAATCTAGAAATCTGTGCTTATTAATAAGCTTGTTAGTTTAATTATAACTTTATAAAAATGCACAACTTAGTGTATATATTTGTATATATTGATAAAACTATATTAATAAATTGATACCCTTTCTTTTGTGTTTGTTAGAAGAATTTTTTTAAACAAAATGTAACAAGAAAAAATTGTAATAACAATAATTTTATACCCAATAAAGTTTTAATTTAAAGGCGGAAAATATGAAAAAGTAAAGAAAAATAAAATAAAATAAAAAAGTTTAATTTTATAGGAAAATATCAAGAACAATTCAACTCTGAACAATTTGAGATGAAGAACAAAAATGCAAATTTCTTCACTACCTAAAATTTTTTAATACATTGCCATAAATTATGCAATTTAAACAAAAATCATTAACATTACTTAGTTACTTAATTTCAATATTATGCTAAATATTCAATTCACATATATTAATTTTATATACGACTTAATGAATGTCTATTACTTAAGAAATTTCTTTTCTCCTTGGCCCTCTAAAAAAAATTTAACATTATATCATACTATATTAAGATAAACATTAACATTTGCATATAAATGCACATTTATTTTCCTTAAAAAAAACATAATTGTATTTTAAGCGCCATTAAGCTTCCTGCTTTAATTTGAGATTAGTAATGATAGCAGCCTGCTGCCCCCTATGCTGCTTATACAGGGTCAGTCAGTCTGTGAGTTTGGTGTTCCCCGTTCTTAAAATTTCCAATAAATTTTGTACAAGATTACATAAAGCAACACTAAAATATCTATTATTTATTTAATCAAAAGAAAAACAACTAATTGAGTTTTCCTAGAAATGACGCCAAAGTATACAAATGTCTTTTTAATAATACTATTCTTTATCATAACAAATTGCACAATTTTGTTGAAAAATATGCAAATAAAATGCAAGCAGTAAACAAACCAACAGCTGACTCACCCTGTATAATTTAGTTATGTTATTTATAATTCATCCATGTTGCTTTTATCTGCTTGTCAACAGTTTAGCCCGGCTTTAAATAGCTTTTAGCCAATTACCAGGTAACTAAAGCCACACACACACACATACACACTCAAACAAACACACACAGATAGATGCAAAGTCACATAGATACACAGCTACATGCAGATAATGCTGAGATAATGCACAGCGCAACTGTGGTTTTTGTTGCCTTTTGCTACTTGGTATTTGCATTTATCGCTTACCAGAGTACAGAGCATCAAATATGAAACAGACATGGTCCCACACCCGGAACCATTTCCGCCGTAGTAACTACTTTGTGCCAGTAGAGAGCACACACTTTAGTGTCTTCCTGGCAGCCGCATTATGCGCCGTGTACAGCGCACGTTAATTAAAAATTCTACAAGGTAATTGAAGCGAAATGTCTGCGCCAACAAGAAAATTGGCTTGCATGACATTCATTTTTCATTTTTCGAAGCGATGCGGCATGGGAAAACCCGCAGAGACGGATCTGCACGTTGTTGCAGCATTTTGTCGATAGTGAGAGGCAAGTCGAATCCGGAAATCAGACAAAGAGTTTTTTTGACAGTGATAAGTAGATGGTAAAATTTGAATTTTACGAAAGCTGATCACAAATATACACTAACAACGTGAGGAAATTGATTATAGACATTAGGAAATGTCCAAAAAACCATGTTTGAATTTATAAAGCAAGTTATTGGAAAGCCTCGAGTAATTTTAGAAAAAGAATAACAAGATAGTTTTACAAGATGCCAACTGTAGGTCCTATGTTTTCGTAAAGGCTTAAAATCAAAAAAAAGAGCCAGAAACGGCCAAAAAGCATGCCAAGTTGATTTTTTAACTTTATACAGCTAGGCTCCATATAAGGGCCAAAACATTTGTGAAAACAGTGAATTCAGCAGTCTTAACCAAGCACCGTATTCTCCAGACCTTGCTCCATCCGTCTACTGGCTGTTCGGCGGATGTAAATGGAATTGGAGCTCACTGGTTCGGTTTTTATAAAGAAATTTAAAAAGGCGCAGTGATTGGCTTGAGGTCAGAGCTCTCAGCTTTTAGAGTTTGTATTCAAAAATTACCAAATAGATGCGAAACAGTAATCGCTTTCGATGGATGTGACATATTTTTTTTTAATATTTTAAAATTTATATAATTTTTTTTCTTAAGAATCATTATTTGAAGTTATGTACCAATTCCATTACAGCCAACAAGCTCTTTTAGCTAAATTTTGCAGTGTATTTGAAAACAATGGCGGCAGCAGGAAATAAAAAAAAAAAAAAAAAGCCAAGTAGGGGAGACAAAATGGGGCTCAGGTAAAAACCGGGGACCGCAAGCTATGCTTACATGACAGAGACAGGCGTCATCGTCTGTGGGCTGTATCTCTTTCTCTACCCTGTGCGTGTGTGTGTGTGTGTGTGTGTGTGTGTGTGTGTGTGTGTGTGTGTGTGTTTATGTGCTTTGGTATGTTGGCATTTCCCTACATAGCCAGACACAAAGAGCCAGCTTAAAAATGTTAAATTTGGCATTCGAGCCAGCAAGGACAGCAGCAACAACAAAGGCATACAACATGGCGGAATGAGAGCTAAAAAGTAATTGCAGTCTGTTGGATGTACCTGCTACCGTCAGGGATGATAGTCTGCACCCATGTTGATTTGATTTTATTTTAAGCTGCTCTGAAGCATCGTTATATAATACAATTGTGACCTTTTAATAATTGTTTCAAGCTTGTGGAATTTTAATTTTGATTTTATGACTTTGCGCTGCAGCTTTTATGCATCGATGAATTCAAGCGCGAATCAACGATGGAATTGAGAGTGGCAGAGCGGGTGGGAATTTTTATTGGGTGAAAATGGATTGTTTTTAAATATATTTTGTAAAATAAAGCGTTTAAGTGCTTACCTTAACTTTGGTTTTTTTGCGACTTCGATGGGGTATAGTAACATCAGTTAACTTTAAGAGCTTTGGTCGAATGGGCCGTTTAGAGCCCTTGGCACGCTCAAAGGTCAAATCCAAATAGGCTTCGGTCGTCATTGTACTATATTTTTGTGAGGGCAACTTTAAGTTTTTGGTCAATCAGATTGAAATCTGTCTGCAAGAAAATCATATAGAGCATACAGAACATTACGCTTAAATTAAGTTAAATATCAATAAATTAAAGCTAGTAAGCATAAAAAAGCGCATAAGTGGCATGTATTGAATACAGACCACAACTACAATGGTATGCTTTCAGTGTGCGAATGTCGAAAAATGCTGCGCTTGCCAATTCGTTTCACAACACTTAACATGTTAACCCAGATACACGCACACACACACCCACACAGAGACAACAAGCCGCTGAGCTGTATCCATTTTGTAGCTTAAGTCAATGTAACCCATACGCCATGTGGTACATAAGTACTCTACCTATATAGCCATAAAAATGGCAAATGTTATCACTTTTAGCCTAACATGCATTTTTATCATAGATACATTTTGCTAAACGCAGAAAAAAAAAATAAATGAAAAGTCACGTCCTATTAACTGACTTTAGCATTAAGCGGCTTCTGCTACAGCAAAACAAAACAAAGCTAAAAGAAAGCAACGAAAGCGCTAAGTAAAACTGGCAACAAAGAAAGAATAACAAGAAATGCTGCAGCAAAATATATACGAAAGTGTCCCAAAGAGACACTTAAAACGACCTCGAATGTTTGCCACTGTTTTGTGGTGTCCTTTTGGCAAGAGGACTGCTGCTTGTATGTGTATGTTTTTGTGCTACTCTTAAAGCACGTAAGAAAACCATTTTCCATTCTTGGTGAGAAAATTAGTATTGTATATATGTATACATATATATGTATGCATTATGCGCTAGAATGTATGTTATACTTCTTAGCTATACGTGTTGGCCTTTGCCACTGACACATAAGACACACGCTGACTGACACACACGCATGCAGACGAACACACACGCACACACACACACTTTGTAGCATTTAAGAACACCTTAACGTGTTTTGTCTAAGCTGCGATCCTTGCTCTACAATTTGTCAACAGCATCAATGGCTGAAGTAGAGCTTTTGAACTTACTCCTACCCAACCTGAAGTCTAACAAAACTCCCAAGAAAATTTGTAACATTGAACTATGATAACAGTTTTATTTTTACACTTAACTATGTAGCCTTTCGATTTATGCATTTTTCTTTAAATTTGCCAACTAAGCAAATCTGTCTTTTATAATAGGTAGCATCTTTTAGGTGAATGAAAAAAAAATGGAGAAAAATAACTTAAATTTTCGCTGCCTCTTTAAATTATATTTATTTTCGGCATCTCTTGGGGCATCAAGTCATTTTAGCTTCCCTCGTTACCACTCCCTTCTTTCGCCAGTCACTCTTCATTTGTTATTCGTGTTAAGCATACTTAATTAGTTGTGCGACGTATTGCTCAAAATAAAATTAAGTAGCCGCACTGTTGTACCATTGAATATAAACTGTACTGTGCTTTATTTCATTTACTTTTATCTGCCAATGTACAAGATTTGGGTTGTTTTACTTAATAAATTAATTTTGGCATGTAATTGAGGCCAAATGTCTATATGTTCGACCTTACTCAATGTCTTTCATATAGCATTTATGTGTTTCTTGTTGATATTGGTTGTGCGTATTATTCAAGGCTTATTTAATTATGGCATGAATTGATTTAAAAGCCACATAACTAATTGAGCCTTTCTATTTATTTTGTCTTGTCAATTTGATGTAATATTGTTTGATTTACATTTAGTCATTTGCCAGCCCAATGCATTGACATTAGCTTAATTAATAGTTTGGTGTGTGTAAACAAAAAAAAGAACATGAACTCTTATAGCGCCAATAAGTGGCCTGTTTCTATTTATAAAAAAGTTGAATTTTTATTGCTGCTTCATGTGTTGACTGCAACATCAACTGTAGCTGCTTTTATTTAAACTTCGTTGGTTCAAATTTAGTAGAAAGTTGTTAAATAAATAAACAGAATTGTCAATTATCAGTCAATTAGTTGATTCAGCTTTCGCTTACAAAATGATCATATTAAGCGCAGTCATATTAGAAGCATCTTGTCTATTTCTTCACTGAGACGCTTAAACCAAGTGCGATTGTTTTCAAAGCTTTTTAGAGTTACAGAGTATATTTTTTTAAGCAGAAAAATCAGCATTCTTTGTACATGCATAGTAGGCAAAATGAATGAAAAAAATTCGAAATTTTATGTTTTATGTATGTTCGTATGTGATCTCATCGTTTATCGGCAGCTACTCCAACTATGGATCTTAAAATTACCGAAATTTACTAGATGGAGCCGATCATGACACTGGGGAAAATAAACTCTATAATTAAATATAATTTCTTTTACACCGAAAATAGTAGCAATCTCATACACTGACTAATCTTTGGAAGATTTTTAATGTGTTTTCGTGGTGTGCTCAGGCTCAGTATGATGCTAATGCACTTGACTAGTTCTGATTTAGCAACTTGAATACCAAAGAAAAATTACTTTAGGTACTAAAAGTATTGTGAAATATATTTCGTAAATAAATCTTGCTCATTGCTTTTCACATCAGTAATAAACAATATGTCTGCTGGGAGGAAAAACTAACACGATTAATGTCGGAAAGCAGCTCGATATATTTATAGTTTAATTTTAAAGGGCATCTCATTGTTGGATGCTTCGAACTTTCACATTTGAAATTTTTTTGTATTTTGGTTTCATTTTTTTCTATTTTTCTATTGAAGTTCGATTTTACATTTAGCCTTGTTGTTGAAGTTGTTGTTCCTGCTGGCTGCCCCTTTTTTTTTCTTATAAATAAAACATTTTTTTATGCACACAAAAATGTAACAAAACGAAAAATAAAATGCTGGCAAGGAACTTCTTTTTACAGCGGGGTTGAAGGAACAGCTGCCATTTATATTGATTATTTGGCAGCAGTGGAATTTCACATGCACAGTTTTTACAGAAATTTGCAAGAAGCACAGTACCAACCAAAATATTGCAGCATCTCAGGTATTCAATTGATTTTTATTGACAGATAAATTTTTATTGGGCCAACAAATAAAATTTTTTAAGTTTAAAAAATGTATAACAGAGAATTTCATAGCATTTTTTGTTGTGGGGTAAATATGTAAGGTAAAAGTTATTGAATTAAAATCAAACAATATACATACGAATTCTTAGAAATATCTCAAATGGAAAAAATTAATTAAAGGCTAGCACATTTCTTTAAACATTTTGAAATTTTTATTACAAAATTCAAAATATAGAGTGCATGATTTGAACGATTAGAGGACTTTGTATAGCCAGGTAAAATGTGAAGATATTTCCAAGGATTGCAAATTAATAAATTTGTTAGTAGCTCGTTTCATTTTGATTTTGACTATAAAATAATATTAACTAAAAATTGCATAGTCAATGCTATTCAAATATAAAGTATAGCAGAATACCTACGGCATACATGTCGTATGTGTAATATAAAAGACTTAGAAATGCAAGTCACGTTATTGTTATCAACAGCTAGTTAAATAGTAAGGGACCGGGACAATCTACAAGCTTAATTCATTCGACTTTTGCGTCAATTTACAAAAGTCCTGCGTTCACAAACATACAAATATGAAAATGCCTTAGAGAGGGAGCCTACGTGTATTTGAGTGTGTGTGTTTGTAGTTGTTGACACTTGTCTGCTTTGTGGTAAGCGGCAGCGCACAGTGGTAAAACATGACTTAAAACTTAAAAACTTTAACAACAACCAACAAATTTTTGTTTTTAAATTAATTGTAGAATGCGTTTGTTGGCATTCAAGAAAAAAAAATTATTTAAACAAATTATGGTATAAAATTGTTATTAAAATAAGATGTTGCAGCATGCTTCCCTTTATATTTGAAACATAGTATATCAATACTATTAACTATCAAGTTATATTTTAATCTTAATATTTAATTCTACTGGCATTTTGAAAGCGCGAAACTGTTTTGCCGACCCCAGTATAATACACTTAAAAGTTCTACCTTCAAGCAGGGAATAAAACAGAACTGCCTAAAGGCCCACTAATTGGCTGTGCAAATTGAATTGACAATTTTTTTTTTTTTTGCAGCAAGTAACACCACTTGTCGTCCACTGTGCATTGGCAACGTCAACGCTGTCATTTGTTGTTATCTGTGTGTCACCATTTAAAAATGGCTGCCGCTCAAACACTGCAAAGGGACTCAAATGTAGAGCCCTTATTGCCAGTACTGCACGTCTATGGCCAGGCTTATTTGTTCAGAGTTTGTACAATTTTTTAAATGTTGCCTGCTGTAACCGCAAACCCTTTTGCCGCCCTTGTGTCGTTGTTTCTATTCAATTCACTTGCAACTCATTTTTCATGCGGTATTCGCTATGGTCGTTTATCTATATTTTCTCATTTGTTTCAGTTTTCAACTGCGTAACGGCACGTTGACTGGTTTCTTATTGTTTCGAACTTCGTTTATGGTTCTTTAACGTTTTTTGTTTTTCTACGCCATTTTTGCCGCTTTGTACTTCTCTTTGCTCTTTCCGGCCACATGCTAAACAAAATATATGGCGTCTGTCGTCATCACTGGTAATTGTAAGGACTCCAAATATGTGTATGCGTGTTTCTTTATATGAGACTGCTTGCTTGTTGCCCGAGGCTTTTGTTTATAAGCTTTTGCTGTTGCCTGAGTTCATTGTAAGACATTTTGAATTATTGCACAGAATAATACAATCAGTTGCCTTCAATGAACTTCAAGACGCACCCAAGGCTACTACTACTACATATAACAGATATAATAAATTTCTATTTGTATTTACTGCTAGCAAATAAGTAGTTGCATTTAAGTATATTACAATATTGTGAAACAAAAGAACTTTTGAATTTTTGCAAATTTAATATGGTGAAATGGCATGCAAATCGCTTAAGCAAAGATAAATAAAGTAGATAAAAAGTTTGACGACGACAGCTGTACAAAACTTATCATTTCCCTTTCCTGTTTAGCGGACATTGCCATAGCCATCGATTACGCAAATTTAATTTGCATTTATCAATTCAGTTGGAAGCAATGCAGACTTATCTATATATTTTTATGCATGGACGAAGAGAGAGAGAGAGTGAGAAACTGGACAGGATGGACCGTTTTAGATTATTTTTTTGTTTCCTGGCAACTCACAAAATGGATGCTTTTGCGGCAAATATTGCTGCGGCAAACATTAATAATATTGTGAAAAATGTAGCAACTTTGCAAAATGCTAAAAATTTCCATAAATAATTTATCTCGTTATGCAACAATTTTAAACAATCATTTAATTAAAGAAATATAATGCATAAACTAAAACAATTTAAGAAATTTAAAAGCTCTACAGTAATTTCATTTAAGCCAATTTGTTTATTATTGGCAAGCTTAAAATAAAACTTTGTTAAAATGCGTACACTAGTTGTATTGAATTTTATTGCCTTCTGGACTCGTACGATTTAATTCCCATATGAAAATTATTTGCTGAAAAATGTATACAATTTTTGTCTGCATGTACAAACTGCAAAAGCAAAATTGTGTGTACATAATATACCAAAAACAAAAATACCAATTTATATTAAAGGGTATTGTTTTCAAGGCGTAGAATTTTAAGTTGGTATAACTCTTAAAGATGGCGACCGATTTAACATCTGATTAATTATTATATTCATGTGATTTATTCTCAGTTTGGTTTGAAGAATAGAAGCCAAGCGATCATCAAGCAAAGCGTAGGTTCGTCTAATGGATCCAAAACGAGATTCCGTATTTTTCGGTTTTAATAAGCCGAATTTTGTTTAGCGATGAAGCGAACGTCTGATTGAATGGCTACGTCAACTAACAAATCTTTCGCATTTGGAGTAAAGCTAATCCTCAATATGTCGAAACACCGTGACATCCAGAAAAACTGAATGTTTAGTGCGCTTTATGAGCTGATGAAATCATTGATCCGTATTTCTTCGAAAACTATGTTGGACAGAACGTTACAGTCAGTGGTGATCGGATAGAGCTATGATTACTAACTTTTTCAGCTCGTGCCACAATTCATTCCTAGTTTCACCTTTCAGACCTGTAAATTGGCCTCAATGATGCGAATAAACCACAAACGCTTAACCATTTGGAGGACAACCTTCGTCATGTTATTGCCAATAGACGGCCACAAATGCTTGAAAAAGTCATCGAAAATTGGACGTCCAGATTGGACTACAATCGAGCCGGCCGTGGCGATCATATGCCAGAAATCATATTTAAAATGTAATGCCACACTATTATCTTTCGGATAACTAAAAATCATGTCAATCGAATAATCCTTTGTTGTTTTACTGCAATTTAAAGTTGTATACCTCAAAAAAAAAACACCCCTATAATATGCATAAGATAATAATTGTTCGAGTCAAATGATTTTATATGTTTTATTTTCAAATATTAATTTTTCATTAACCATTCAAATACCTCAAAGCAACGAAATTAATGTTTTGGACTATTATTCCAGGATTGTTCATTGTTTGTGTATGGCCAAGTGGCGTATACGCAATATTTTTATGGTAAAAGCGTCCCATAAAGCCTCTCTTGAGCTACTGTCAACCTCTGCCTTCTCGCTGTGTCCCTTGTTACCACTAAAGACAAAATAACGACCGAGTTTCCAGCGGTATAACTGGCTAAACACCCGATTATTTAATAAAGCTTTCAAATATTTTAATTTCTGCTTTCAATTTTTCAAAATAATGCATTCAAATTTTTTGTATGCTTTCTAAAAAGTTCTACAATGTCAATGAAGTTATGTTATTTCTGCATATATTTGTTGTCCTAATACTTTGTGCCGACCTAAGCCTTCCTATTATTTCTTACCAAATAGGCCGCCAACAAATACTTTTATACTTAAGTATATTTATTATTTGTATAAAATAATAAACGTTTTCGTTGCCAACACAAGGGACGCATTAAATGCACTCAACCAAATCATTTACTTATACTTGACATAAATATGTGAACGCTGCTGTAGGCTCATTACATACATATAAGTTTCTGTTGTACACAAAAGAGATTTTCTCTATTCCATCAAAATTTTTGTGTGTGTTTTCTCATTTGCTCAGTTTCTACCCAAACACTGCTGAAGTGATTTCTCGTCAAAAGCCAAATTCGTCAAAATCGTTCACTCTGTGTAGATTTATTTATCCTTTTTTGTACGTTTTTGCTTATTGTTTGCTTTTAGCATGGCCTGCGCTTCATGTCCAACATTCGCCCGCAAATATTTGTTTGTTATACTTCACCCATGTTGCCCTTGGAGCTAAATGAAAATGCTGCTATAGCATTGGAGCAGGTCGTAGCAGGCCTTGCCCTTTTTCATATACTGAAGTATTATCTGTATATCTGTTGGCTGCTGAGGGCATGTCTTGTTGGTGTATACCATCTTGGATTGTGCTGCTTTAACTAGTTTGAAAATTTATTTGCTGTCTTTTGCTGTCACTTCACATAAATTTCCTGCATATTTACGGAGCACTTGAAGTGGCCCCATTCGGCTGACAGGACCTAGAAACAACAGCAATATGATAGCTACAAAACTTATTAGATGCGACATTATCGCATGTTCTTGCTCCTTAGGCCAGCCAGACAGCTGGCAGGCTGCTAAGCGTCTTTTGGAGTCTCGAATTTCTGTATTTTTGTAGGGTTTGCCTTTGCGTTTCATTTCATCTTTCTTTATATATTCTTTTTTGCATTCCATTTGGTGGCTTGTTTTGGCACTGTTATTAATTACACTGAGTGTTCGCCTATGTGTGTGTATCTGTCAGTATGTGTTAACTTGTGTGTGTACGTGTGTTTGTATCTGCATGTGTGTTTTTGATACATCATCAATTTGGTTCGTAGCATAATTGATTTCCGGCTATGCTTTAACTTTAATCGAAAAACTTCGTTAAGCCTTTTCAAATATACTTTACGGGCTTTCAGTCAAGTTTTGTTTGCGCCATGAGTGCATGAGTGGCCAAAACTTGCACACACTATACATATGTGCTCGCAGTATTCCCACAAACTCTGGCACTGTGGGCCTAGATGGCCAAAAATTTTATATTTTTTATAACCCTAACCGTTTCACATTTTAAGGCATAAGAAACATTAGAGCACCAAAACCTTGGTAAGTTAGAACATTCTCAAAATATTGAAAGTGTTTTTACTTTAGGCACCAAACAATATTAACTTTTCAAACCAGTTACAACAAAATATATGTTTAGAATATAAAAATGAATTAATTTGAAACCAATAAGTTTATACTCATGAATAGGAGTTTTAGTTTTGTATTGAATCGAAACTAGTGCAAAACTATCACTGAACAGCAAAAATAACTAATGTGCCGTTTTGTCTGTTTCATTTTTATTTGCAATGTAAAATTTGTGAAAAATAACGTTAGTGGGTATTCTTCCTTGGGATTTCCTTGATAAAGTTTCATTTAATTAAAAATATGTTATTTAAGCAAGGACTCTAAACTTTGGTATACTAATATTTTTAATAAATTCTTATACAACATAAATTTTTTTGGTAAAAATATGCATATTTATTAACAAAAAACATCTATATAGACGTAGATTTTTGTATAAGCTCTTATTCTGGTTGACTCTAACGCACTCTTTCATAAAATTTACTTTGCCATTCCATCCAGAGTAACTCGAATTTGCTGATCTCTTTGCTACATGCATTTGATTATTTCGAGAACACAGAATTTGTATAATATTTTGTATTTCAAATATATTTACTCTTTATCTATTTGCTATGTGTAATGTGCAACAGCACATCGAAACTTTTATTTTATGAGTTTTAAAAAAGTTTGAATTATATTTAAGCCTTTTTAAACCAACAAAAGCTGTACACGATCTTTTAAGCTAAAACTCAGCTGAAAAGTATGCTAAATAAAACCATTTTCCCGAAGCAAAGCTGCTGAGTACCAGATATCTTCAACTTGCCTATGTATGGGTGCGTGTAAGTGTATTTGATATACTTGTGCATGTGTTGATGTGTGTGCGTGTAATGGCATAAAATGTTTTTGGCGCCATAAAAAAAAACTTAGCACTTAGCTTGATGATGGCGGACAACGTAATAGTTGTTAGATGGATGGAAACAGCAAGATGGGAAATACATCAAGTCTACACATCGTCTGTGTGTGTCTGTGTACATATATATATATATATATATATATATATGTGGTGGTGCGGTTGAATATACTCACACTATGTGTGAGTGTGTTGGTTATCGTCTGTTTACACAATGCAATGTCAAATGCCATGATAAGAGTGCTAAAAGTTTTGTCACATGGTTGTAAAGTAAGTATGTACTGTGCGTGCGTAGATATTTAGCAGTGAGTGTTCAAGTATTTAAGCGCGTTCATTGACAGCTGCTGTCCCCAGAAATGTTGTGGTACCAAAAACAAAAAAGAAAAACACTAGATACATATAAAAAAATATTGACAAACATTTTTTCGCATTCGAGGCGAAAATAAATCAATGAATGTTTAAATGATTTGTAACTTGCAACAAACTTGTTTTATATGCTATCAGATACATTTATTGTGTTTCATGCGTGGGCAATGAAAGACAATCATAAGCTGTAACTTAAATCGAATTCCAGCGCAATATTAATGACAAAAAAATAAGTAAATTTAGAAGACGAGTATTGTATGTATAAATATATAACGTATATAATATATATAATGTAGACGAGTTATACACTTACAAATATAGTAAGCAAATCAAGGCAATATTAAGTGCCATTTAGTGATAAGAATAAAATTTTTGAGATCACTTGATAAAAATGTCAAAATCTTGCATTGTGTCTCTATTGGGTGTTACGAATAACTTCAAGTAAATAGAATAAAAAGCAAGTATTAAAAATAGGCGCAAATACTTCAGTTTTTTTTTTTGTTTAATTTCTCTTGACTATGCTGTCATCGCTCCAAAGGCTGAGCATGGAGATTTCCCTATTAATATCTGTTTGAGGAGCACGGGAACTCACAGTTTAAAACCGAATACGAGAGGCCATGAGATATACTGAGGCAAATACCGTCTATATGCTAGCTATGCCAGTGCTACCTTTGGGTTTAGAAACTGTACCACTACCCTACAGAAGTCAAGACAATGCAAAAATTACAACTATAAAAAAAAAATTAAAGTATTTCAAACACAAATATGAATATTATTATATGCTTTAAATATTGAATTTGAGTATACCATTCGGAATTAATTTTATATCAAAAGTTTAATGATTCTTAATATTCACTAAAATGAATAAACTTAATTGCTTCAACACTAACGTTATGTCGAGCAGACTACAAAAACTAAATGCATTATTTTTTCTTGTAAAGTCCAGTGCTAGGCATTTTCTCCAAGATGGTTTTATCGACTGCATATTGATTTATTTCTATGCTATTTATTTAAAACAAATCGTAATGTATGAACAAGGGTGTGCCTACGCACTTTATTGTGCCCCTAGATAATATGTAAAAAGAAGGTAAAAATTTCTTAGATGTTGATTATCTGGTTAGACATACCAAAAATAGTATAAAAATCTTGATTGTTTGAAAGATGTTTCAAATATTCCAACAATACACAACTCCATTTAAAAGAAACTTAGATCAGTTGAGTCCGCTAACAGTCAGTATAATCAAGTGTAGTTTTATCTAAGCTTTTCAGATACAAGTGATTCTCGGGTCAAAGTGCAAAAAATAAATAAAAAGACGAATGGAGAAGAACTATTGAGAAAGCCGAAACCCACCCCGGCTTTGCAGTGCTGCATGATGATGATGATTTAGTTTGCACTTATACAAATCAATCAAGTTTTACACAAAATGTTTGTTAAATATTGTTGGCAAACTAAATTATCTAAACTTGAGAATCTAAATTAGAGCATTGCGCAAAAGTGAAAATAAAAAAATTTAAACTTGCCAGAATACTGCACATTTCTTGAAAATAAAAAGTTGCTTTCGAAAAGCTAAAATAGGCAAAGTAAATAGTGGTAAGTACTCCAATATAGTACTGTCTATAAAAAGTTTAATTTTAGTTATATTAAGTATGTTTTTTATGAAAATATTTATAAATGTTTGTGAGATAAGCTCGCCTACTGATTAATAAGCACTATTTAAGCAAAATAATTTGAAAATATTTAACAATTTTAAAAATATTATTGAAACAACTATGAACTACAAATTAACCTTTATCATTGAAACAACTATGAACTCCTAGTAAAAATCATTTAGGAAACTTGTCAGTTGCAGCATTTCATAAAAAAACTTATATTTCAACAGACTAAGATGTTGGCTTGACAGTTACTGAATAAATTGAAATATCTTTAGTTTTGTTTCTGTAGAAATTCACAGTAATTCTTAAGTGTGTGGGAAGAAATCGATATTTTTTTCTATCTGCGGAAGTGTGGTGTGGCGTATGCAAATTTATGGCTGCATACAATTTTTGTATTGTGCATACGTCATGTGTGCCGACTATGGCATTTTCATTTCAAACTAGCTGCAGCAGCCGTTGCAATAAATTCACCTAAAATTTTGGCAAAATCATTGATGCTGTCAACATGTCGATATTTCGAATGTGTTTTACTATGCTAAATTGCTTGTATTAAACATTCGATTGGTATTTTATTTGAATCGAGCTGTGATTTTAAAATTCAATATATTATTCAATATGTAAATGGTTGGAATTAAAATAAATATATACCAGCAAAATGCTCGATAAATAATTTAAATGATAGCTTCAGCAGATACAGCAGATACCCATACATACATAAAATGCTCGTAGCTAGGACTTAATTAACATCACCAATATGCAGCTTACACTGGCAGCAACACGAACAATAAGCACAAAAACAAGTCTTCTACCTGCCACTTGCAACTTGTGGCACTGCAAATGCTACAAGGACACAGCAGATTAAAAGCAAACGTGCTATTTGCATATGCATAATTTTACTTTTTTTTTTCTTGAATTTACCTTTTTATGACATTTTTTATTTTGTTTACTTGAAAGCATTTTAAATTTGTTAAACAGTTTGTAAAGCCAACGAATGATAGGAGAATTTATAAAAAATTAAACTCTTAGTGTGTGTATCTAAATTATTAGCTTATATTCGCTTTAAAGAAAATACTGCCAAAGACTTTATTTATCTAACCCACCAAAAGAGTTAAGAAAATATACAATCTTTTAAAAACGCAAGTTTTTTGTTTTTAAAATTTCAACAAAAGCTCTATCAATAGAGAAATGTTCTTATTAAAATTCGATACATGGCAATTCACTGACATTTTTTAGGGTATTTAAAATTCGTTTGCGCCAACTTTTGTGGCTTTTGAGTCTGGTAAAATGACATTTGTTGCGTTGCCATCAAAGAATGTGACAACCAGATAAAAGTGAATGGTAGTGGTGGTAGTGCCACTCAAGTCGGGTACAAGGACGCGTAGAAAAGAGTGGCAGAGCATACATAATGCGTTACATGTTAATGAAGTGCACATTTTATGCAAACAAAGACACACACGTGCGCGTGCACGCAAAATATAATCCAAATTCAAGGACTATTTTATGTTTAAAAGAGAATTACAAACACGTAGCAACCAGGGGCAAAAGCATACAAGCGATGCGTCGCAAAATAAAAAAAATAAAAGAAAAACACCTGGTGGAAGTCTAAACCTTAATGGTTTCCAGCATAATGGCAACAAATTTCTTATAGTGTTTGATAACGTGTAGTATCTGCACGTTAGTATCGTGATAAGCTTCTTAGCACTGAAGCAAGTCAATTAAATACAAAATTGCCTTGATATTGCCTTGGTTACCCAACACAGATTATGCATACGCCTCGTGGGTTGCTTACATTTTATTGCTATTTGGCTTTGATTACTGTCTGCTAAGTTAATTAAACGACAATTGTTGCGTAAACATTTAAAGACAAGAAAAAATTCATATATGAGCATGACGCAAAATGGCGTAAAGCATGAAAATTTAAGAGCGTATAAGCGAAATGGCGGATTTCAAACAAATTTTAATACACTTGAGGTTTTTTAAGATTTTTATTAGCATTTTTGGTTATGATTTGAGTTCTCGTATTTACTTGCAAGAGAGTAAATGGCAACTGCAGCTAGAAATTTTGCAAGAGATGCATCTACTGCCGATATACGTTATTGTATTTAATTATTTATTGCGCATAAGAAACAATTTATTTTAGCATTTTAACACAATGCCTAACCCGAAACTATGACAGAGCCCTGAAAGGTATACTGACTTTTGGGAAGTGAAATGAAAAGGGTGTTTTTTATCGAGTTATACAACTTTAGGTTTGCTATTACTGTTCAAGATGGCGACCGACGCTCTCATTCCTGAATTGAACAACCATGATGTCCAGGAACTTTGGTCCCAACAAGACGTCGCAACATGTCACACAGCTCGTGCCACAACCGATTTATTGAAAGACACGTTTGGTGACCACCTAATTTCACGTTTTGTACCTGCAATTTGGCCTTCAAGATTTTGTGATTTAACAACGCTAGACTCCTGTCTGTAGAGCGGCTATGGAAACTCAACCAACATTTGCCATGTTATTGCCGATATTCGGCCACAAATGTTGGAGAAAGTTACAGAAAATTGGCCGTCGAGATTGGACTACATTCGAGCCAAAAAAAAATCAAAAAATACCCTTCTCCCTCTAAAACAACTTCCCCCCCCTCCTCCCCAAAAAAACCCACAAACCAAAAAAAATTCCCCCCCCACCCAAATTTTCCCACCAAAAAAAAAATATAAAACAAACTCCACCAAAAAAAAAAAAAAAAAAAAAATTTAAATATATATATTTTTTTTTAAAAAAAAAAAGTTAAAATTTCCCCCTTTTTTAGTTCTCTATTTCCAATAAGCGGTGTTTATAGTTTTTTGTTGGTGGAGATTTGCACCACGAATTGTCTGCCCTGTGCTTCTATTTACAAAATTAAATTTTTGTTAAAGGATTTTGTGCATTGCTGAAAATGTTAAAAGATTTGTTTTCACGATACGGATTTCAGGTGCGTGCCAAGCGCGCAAATGGCAGAGCGCTACTAAAATATGTATAGAAAATGTAAAAATGTAGAAGCTTTTACCACGATACTATCAATCAGAAGACACTTAAGACTACAAATCAAGCAAATAGTAGAAAAATAAGGCATTTCTAAAATTTATAACTTATCTTTGTTAACATTATCGACATACTAATAAAATAAACTAACTTTTCTTAACACTTCAGATATAAAATAGAACTTGGATATTGATAAAATATTTCATATTTTTTCTTCCTGCTGTAAAAATTTAATTCTTTATAGTTTTAAGCTGATTGCTAGAAAGCAAAAAAAAGGTATCAGCTGCAACAAATACACTTAAAAGCTTTAGTTGGGGAAAACATATCAAAGTATTTTATGCGGGTTTTTTTCTTTTTCTCTTATGGATATTGTTAACGAAGTACATTTTTTTTGCACCCTACCAAAAACAGGAAATGAAAGCTGTCAGGCTTTCGATTAAAGTCCGGAGCGGAAAACCTTGCTGCAGCCTTGTCTGTGTAATTGATAGCTTTTTGGGCAATGTGATGTAAATCGGCTTATTCGATATGACAATTTTTTGCGCGCTTATTGAATAACAAAATTCAGAGCAGCGCTGTGTAGCTTCTGCTTTTTGTCCACCAAAGCATTCCAATTTTATTGATGAGATTTAAATGTTACAGCAATTGCTTTTGCTTACAGATCTGCTGTTGGCTTAGGCAACTTAAAGCTTTCAATTTGAAAACTTTTCTTACCTCGAAGGCAAAGTTAGCAAAATAAAAGTTACCAAAATTACAGAATTCAAAAAAAAAAAAAAAAGAAATGTTTTACAAGTTGAGTGTTTTTGTATGCAAATTCAACAAATGTCATTGTATGTATCTGTGTTTGCGCTGCTAATGACGATTTTAACACAAATATAAATCAACTCGAATACAAGAGACACTTTATCACGCATACGCAACGTTAGCTGCGCCATAACTAAGCGGAAATTCAAAGCTGTTGCAAGTCAAAGTTTTCAAATTAATTTGACAACTTTTCTTATTTGTTTCTAATTTACATATTTTCCATAAATTTCTTGTTTATGTAGCGCCACCTCGTTGTTGCCATAGTCCCACTTACTCTTGCTGTTGAAGAGGTAGTTGTGGTACCTGTTTCGGCGTACATCTTTGGCCTTGATGCCTGATTGATGCTTTTGGGCGATTAAGCAGCTTCCAATGCTTTTCAAAAATTACCATAGTTAGGTAAGCTTCATAGAACGCGTAATTAACGAGCATAGCACATTTTGGCATTTGTTTACTGTTTTAGCCAACATTTGTTGCGCTTCTGTTAGCGACCAGCCAAGGTTATTGATGTTGGCACATTGAAGCATCGGATTGAGTGTATCCTTGGTAGGTATTTAAACCAATCAAATAAATTAACAAGAACTAGCACCACGGTTGTGTTGCTGATTAGGGTTACAAATTTTTTTTCCAACTCTATTTCAGCATGTTGCCTAGCTATCTATGCGACTCGTTGTAAATGAAATTGAAATGTCTGTTTGCTATAAAACGTATTGAATGGATTGAAATTTGCACACACACAATTTTATCGTCAATCTGTCAAGGCTACGTTTGTCACTCTACCGAACATCGCACAGAACACTCGGCGAATGACAGACACTCACAGCGAGCAACCAAACATGTCAGTTTGTCAATATGAAAGCGGTCACATGAAACAAACTTCATTAAAAAAGTTTTTTAAGGAACTTTTCAACTTGATTTTGGTTTTTTTTCTCAGAATTCCGTTTTATGCTCTCGTTGAGCTTGAGCTTGTTAGCGTTGATATTAAATTGTAACGCATAAAGTGAACTGGACACCTGCACAAATGCTTTGAATTTAAATAACTTTTGGGTAACATTAGGCATATTTCTGATAAATAAAATAGCATTTTTAATAACAAAAATTGATGCTTAGTTTTATAGCATTCAATGCATTTTTGTTGACCGAGTTTTTTTTTTACTTTTGTAAAATTAATTTCCTTTAATTCTATGTCATATTCATAAACGATTACTTCATCTCATTTTTGTGTTACTTTTAGGAATTCAAAATTATTTGCACTAACTAGAGAAATTAAAAATAATGAGCTGCAAAATAGTATTTGCCAAAACAACTAAGGATTGGAAATATATTTTTATGATTAAACATCAAGTGTTTAAATACATTTAATATAATTTAGTTACTTTTGTTAGGAGTATTTCAATAGAAATTTAGAATTTTTAAAATTTTCAAAAAATGTAACCTTTAATATTGTTGCATAATTTTGTAAGTACTTGTAGGATTTTCTTAAAAGCTTAAAAGTTTGGACATTAAGTTTTCAAATTTAACATGAAGATAGTATATTTACTTTTACTGTAAACGGTATTATTTTTAAATAAAAAATTAATTTTTCTACATATACTATAGACATATATGTCAATTTACACTTGTAGATAAGTTCCTGATCAAACCGCGTAAATCGAAAAACAATTTTGTATATGGTAAAACCGCGTAAGGCGAAATTGACTATAAAAAATCTTTTTACAAATGTTTACTGAACACAATGTATAGCTTTATACTTTGTACCGTAAAGTATAAAGTACAAAAAACTTTTAGGTAACATTAGGCATAAATTTATTCCAACAAAAATACAACAAAAATTTATTCCATTAAACTAAATATGCATACTTCATTATATATAAAACAATATTTTGAAAATGTACCTAAAAATAAAGCTCATTTCTATTTGTAAGCAAGCTTTATCGGTATCAGTTTCAACGCATTGTCTTTTTTGTTACGAAATTGTGAAATATCTGACTCAACTCATTAGATTCTACTTCTACAATTGTCGTATTGCTTTTAGTCGTAGTTTGAAGAGATATATGTTTGGAAAAATATTCTACAATACTCTTTTGTTGCTTTTTTTATAAGTCATATCTTTGTAGACTTCTTTCTTCGTGTGTTTTAATAGATCATTAAGATCTCGTGGAAATTTAAGACTATGATCTAAAACAACAACTCCCTGTAAATGGTTCCCACGTATGAATTGTTATGATAAAGATCATACAATCAAAAACCTTTCCATCTCTAAAAAATAGAACGACATGCAATGGAAAGAGTAAATTTTGACATTTTTAAGCAACTGTTGTATAAAGTATTGGCAGTGTATTCCCGAGTCGTATGCTATCCTGCTTGGCACAATTTATTTTTTATTTTTTTTTTTTCTTCGGCTTGCCATAATTTTTAATTTGTGTGTGCTGGAGTGTATGTACATTGTCTGCAGTCCAGTACTGACCCTTTTTATTTGGCCTAATACCTTTGACCTTTCAGCCAAATTGAAGAAGAGCTCAAAAAGAGAACTAAAGAGAAAAAAACCAAAGAACAAAAAAGGGAATAAACTCAGTTACTGGGCCAACAATTTATCATTTTGGTTTTGTTCGTACGTTCTCCGACTGAAAGTTTTCCCTTTTGGCTTGTTAGTCAGCTGGGTTTTTCATAATTACCTTGGCCTGTGTTTTGCGGGTTAGTTAGAACATCGCCATCACCAAGATGGCATCTCGAAAGGGCAGTCATTTTGGAAGCCAGTTTTACGCTTCCGTTTACGTTGTTGTTGTTGTTGTCAGATTTGTTCTTTGGTTTTATATTGTTTTTAAGCTTTTGCAAATCTTTCGTGCTCACTTTATTTAACACTTGCCGAACCAATTCTGCTTTATGTCCTTTAACTTTATTGTTCTCTTTATGCACTTTGGCAATTGTTAGCGATTTTTTACCTTTAACATTTCCATTGCGTTTTCTTTGTATTACTGTTGGCTCGCGCATTTTACGTTCCGTAAAAGTAAAAACTTTTATTTTATTTATGAGTTGTTATTATTGTTTTGTCGGTTCAGTAATTTTTTTTGTGTGTATTTTCGGGAGGTTCTTGGTTCGTTTCATGTTTGCGGCTGCGGCTGTTGGTATGTGTATTGCTGCAAATGCAGTTTCGGGTCTTATATGTGAATGTGGATATGGTATTTTTGATGTAAGGTTAGGGTGTGGTACACGGGATTCCATGAGTACATGAGTGTGTACGCATTGGAGTGTGGGAAGGAAGTGGTTATGTATTTGGATTTTTGTATGTGGCCTGAGCTACGTCAAAGTCTGGGGTATAAAACATAACATTTTACGTGTTATTTGCAATATTTAAAAAGAGTTTTTGGTTTAATTAAATTTAAATAAAAATGTAAATGATCAAAAAGTACCCAGCAAACAAACTTTTATAAACAAATCAATATAACATAGTAGATAAAGAATTTTAAACTGATTAAAAAAACTTGTTACAATAATTAAAATATAGAGACAAAAAGAAATTTATTATTATAACACTATATAGTTATTTATTCTGAAATCCTTCTAAAAATACAATTTTAATATTATATAATTTATTCAAATTTCCAGCCAAGCATCGCTATTTAGACAATGAAGAAGATTTCGAGCTTCAAGTGCAAGATATAACACATTTTTTCTCAACTTAAGTTTTATTTTAAATATTTATGAATAAATTTTGGCATATGGCACGTAAAGAAGAATAATGTTGGCTCGCATTATTAGCTTTAAAAAAAATCAATACAAGTAATTTGCCTTAGTCTTGCCAGCTCTGCAAAGCAAATTAAATATTTTCATATTACGAGTTTCATATCTTTAGACATTCAAATGCTTTCTTAAGTAAAAAAAAATTATCTTTTCCTTAATCATGCCATTACCGTCTTAACTATACATAAACTTGGCCTTAGTAAAAAAGATTATTAAATCTCTCGAAATATGACGCAGATGATGGATTACCTTGTCATAGGTATTTTCATTACACTCAAACTACATCCTTATCAATCAACTAACAAATCAAAACTGTGTAAAATTTATTTTATTGGACTGCATCTATTTATATCGTTGTACTTGTTGCTCATTGATATGACAATAAAGGCTACTACAGTATCAGAGACATCCTTAAGTAGATCAAACAAATATATGTAGTTCTCAGAATTTATTTAATGTGTGCTGATTAAAGCGACCAACTGCAGAGTATAGATAACCACTGCCATTTGAGACAGCTTTCCCAGCTTTTCCAAAATAATAATTATATTTTTTTTTGCTATTAAAATACATTTTTAATAATACAAATGTTTCAAAATGTCTGGCATTTTTGTTGTGTTTGTGTTTTAGTTGACAGATTAAGATTTTAAATGAATAATTTTTGATTTAAAACCATATTTATAGCATATGTAAGCTTCCTTGTGGGGGCCTCGTAACTTAGTGGGCAATGCACTTGCCTACTTAACACGAGGTCTTGGGTCGAATCCCACTCAATCATGACCACCATAACGTTCCTTTTAAAAATGCTTCTCTATCTAATAAAAAAGCATTTATCCATTGCATAAAGCCATTAAACAATTTTGGCAATCCCTTTTGCCCCATTTTTCACCCCCTCCACGCTGAAATAGCGGACTCAACATAGTATCAAGCGTTTTTCTGCGTACAGCAGCAATAACAGCAGCTATGAATGATGCCAAAATTAAGACTGTATAGCCCAACCTTTCCACGATTATCAAATCTACGTGTCGCTTCCCAATAACATCAAGAACAATTGCAATCGTAGACGCCACTCCCAGAAAACGCCAGGGGGCACCCCCACCACTGGGAAATGTCGCATCTGGCCAATCACCATTTCGATCGAAAACTCAACCAATTACAGAAGCCAATATAAGAGAATTAAACATAAAAGGCTACCCTATGTCGGTAACGATCATAGGCATTTCAAAAACGGACACATATTGGATAATGGAACATTAAAATTTAAATAACTATCGTGAAAGAAAAGCTAAACATACGGCGCAAAACAGGGTTCGCTGGTAGTCTCAAGTAGGTGCCCTAAGTTTCCAAGCCGAGATACAATGGCAAAATAAAAAGTAAGCTACCTTTATCAAAGAATGATACTAACACATAAATTATTGTATTAAATACCTAATAATTCAACAATATTATTATTAAATTAGAATGAGAAAAGTAAATATAAAACAAGCCTATATATATAGCATATATTTAATCTATATTTATTTCCTAATGCAACCATAGCAATTATGAAGGCGTATGAAGTGATCGCAAGAGCCTCGCCAGCAGAGTAGATAACGAAATCTACTAAAAAATATGCGATTTTGAGAATCGTTTCGCATAGCTTCGTCCTATAAAAATCGATGGTGGCAGTGCATAAAGTAACGCCTCAGCAAGATGGGATCAGCACTTGCATTATTTTTACTTTCGAGCGATTTTTGCTTGTGAGCGTCAAGTCAATTTCGTTATACGACAGAATGACCTAGCTGACCACAAAGGAAATTAAAGCACAACTACAATCAAGTGCCTAAGAATTATGTATATGCTGGATATTCTGGCATCACTCAATAGCAAATACGTACGAAGGACACTGAAGTGGCAAAACTGTTGTCGTCAAAGTGATAAAACCACACAGTTGACGAAAGCAAAAAATCTGACTCTGACATGGAAACCGCAAATAAGTGAATGAATCGCAGGCAACCGAGGGTTTTCACACAACACCACGTACAAATGCAGCAGAAACAAACTATACCACAGTATGTACGTTGAGTAGTTCTTGTAAACGCGTTATGCTGCCTAAGGTCGAAATTTCTCGTAGTTCTTCATAAGTATACAATTTTTCGAAATACAAAATTATTGTAGTAACAAGGCACAATTATACTCAAACTCAGCAGTGTTCATTCATTCGTTTGTTTACTAATTGTATTAAATGGTAACACATTGTACCACAATTTTCCATTACATGCTTTTAGGTGTTGATAGTTGATAGTTTAGCTGTTGTTGTTATGAAGCGTGTTGGCAAGTTGTTTTTGTTGCAGCAGCAAATTGTTTGCTGTTCGGGATGTTGGTTACGTTGCTCTGACTATGCTAATGATTAAAGTTTTGATTGCTCTTCGTTAAGCGCATACAGTATAGGATTAAATTAGATTGTATGTAGCGTAGCGCTTTCTCTCTCTACAACAAGCCCCCCTAAACACACTCTTTTTGTGCGTATATAGCAGAAGCTTTAGTTAATATGCTAATGAGCTGCATGCATGTTCATGATTAGGGAGCCCTTAGTTCGCATAAATTTGGCACTTTGTCTAAGCCTAAGCATACACACGAACATACGCACTTACGCCCACACCAAATTGCAATTTGGCAAGTACAACAAAAGCAAAGCTCCGCTGCGCCAGATAAACCAACGCAGACATTTCCGCCTAGTTGGAAACTATGCATAAATTTAGTAAAAACTATGTTTTTTTTATACTTACAAGCTTTTCTTTTAAATGTTACTTTTAAACTTCCTAGTTTTTTTTTATTTGTAGCACGTTTTTGCTAGCGTGAAATGCCAAGTGCATTAGCCGCTAGTAAGGATTCCAATAGAAAAACACTCATACACACGCACACACACACACTACTTGCACATGCACGCAGCTTAAGCAGACACGTGCGTGTGCCTGCGTGTTGGTGTGTATGTGTTTGTGTGTTGCACTACAACATACACGACACACAAAAACAACAAGCCAACACTTCCGGCCCTTTTCTGGGAGCGGCTTTTTCAGCTATTTCCTTTACTTTGGAAACACTCGAACTTTTTGATTGCAATTTTTTTTTTTATTTTTTTATTTTCGCTTTTTTCTTGTATTTTTCATTTTCTCACTTGAGCTGTGTCGTCTTACAAGCTGCAAACACACTTTGGGCGCTTTAATATCCTACTAGCCTTTAACACTGTTTTTATTTTCCTTTGCGAGTGTATATTTTTTTGTTGTTGTTGTTGGCGTTGGTTTTGTTAGCAGCCCGTAAAGGACACACACAAACGCGACGTAAGTTCCGTCAAAACTGAACTGAATTCGGAATTTTTGTGCTGCGGCGTTGTCGCAAAAGCTTTGCGCCATACAAATGCACACATTTTGAAGAAAGTTTCTGGCAAATTTTTACGCACACCCAAAGCAAAAGCTCCCGCTGCTGGACCAGCAGCTGCTGCGTGCATGTGTGTGTGTGTGTGTGTGTGAGCTTAAGCAGTGCTGCATATGTATGCGTGTGTTTTTGACATTTGTAAAGTGAAAGTGAGAGCAAATGCCTGACAACGTGGCGTACTTGCAGCGCGCATGCTCTCAAATTTTGCGCCATTTTGACATTTCTCTGCAGCTTCGTTGTCATTGCTTATACGCAGCGTTGTATGCTGTTGTGGCCTATACCAAAGCTATGGCTTTGGTTTGATTGAAATTTAAATATTTATACGCATTACATGAAACTAGTTAGCATCTCAATTATGCAGTTGTTTTTCTTAAGCTGATCAACTCATTTCATTCATATACAAGCCACGCTTCAGTTAATAAGCGTACATAATTGTCTGCCATTTATTATTAATCAACTTAACATAAGCATTTAGCCCTAAGTTCTTTGACCCTTCCAACAACAGCTTAAACTAATTGTGCGCGCATAAAAGTCCTAAATACACATTAGCAAAGTCTAAAGATAAACAAAGTTGCAGCTATATAAACGGAGTTTGGCTAAAAGCACAACTTCAGTTAAATAAATAATGTTAAATAAAAAATGCCAAAGTTTAGAGTTGATAAATGTGTGCTACTAATAGTAACTTGAAGCGTACTGAATTAAGTAAATATTGTGTATATGAGGCATATTTGGTAAATATAACAAATAAGTGAGCACGTAAGGAAATTATTATGATTTTAATTTTTATGTATAAACTGAAATATTATGTTCATTTGTACATACATTCATACTCAAATGCAACAAGCCTATATTAATTAAAATTTGTTCCATAATCTGCTCGAAAATCAAACCAATAATTGTTGTTCATTTTAACAATTAAATGTAAATTAGATGATGATCTAATCTATATCTATCTAAAGTTTTTAATAATGAAGTTTCCAAATAATGCGCTTCACTTTTATGTGCTATAAACCAAACTGCATGCCAAATAAATGCTCAATATTTTGTGAAATCTATTAATTGAATAATTCAAATAGTTTATTTTGTGGTACAACCGAATGAAAAGCACAATATATATTACGCATTCAATGTTAGAGTAAATTTTACTGAAAAATACGCAAGTTTAAATTGCAAAATAAAAAATATTGAATACACTTATTTTTGATTCATATATCTTAATTGCAGTAACGTCAACTTATGCAAAACTAAAAAAAAAAGAATTAGCTATACTGAAAATTAATTTTTGTGGCTAATTAAGCATTTTAAAAATAAACAATGCCAACATACTTTTCAATAACTTAATAAATTAACCTTTTGGATTAGAGCTTAGAAAAATATCAAAAATCGTTGTTGAAGTAAAAACTAAATTAATAAATAAAAATCAAGTCATTTGAAAGATTTCACATGTGGGATCCTTAGTATTCGGGCGTTGAGTAATTGTTTATTTCAAATCATAATCAAATGAAATCATATAAACAATCCAAACAAATTCTACAAATGATTAATTAATAAAGATAGATTTTAAATACCAAATAAATAATAAAAAAACTATTACATGATAATACATAATAATAATATAAACATCATTAATTTTTTGATTACATAGCATATAATATAATTATTTAAAAGAAAAACAAAACATAATTGCGTTGTAGGGCAAACTGATTAGACTTGTCAATAAACTTTTGACCCTGCTGCCGCAGCGCAACTGTGATTCGATACAAACAACAAATAATAAGCATTTTAGTTCTCAAACCAATCTCCAGTTCCTACATGACTGAGCACATGTGCATATGGGTATGTCGACCAATCTAAATATGTATCATTTACATAGAGAACCCAAATGCATCAACATCATAGTTATCGTAAATTTAATGACGAAATGTTTCTAAAATATGTTGGGCACGTTCGCATATATCCTTACAACCATTTTGGGCACATTAAGATGTCCTATGCTGGTGGACATTGCATGATAACCAGCATATTTATTCATTCAACAGAATTGTGCCGCACTAAAGTTGCAAGTACCAACTGCCTATAAACATATTCCATAGAGTACACAGTTGCTGTTTCAGGATGCCCGCATTTACACAACATGTACTGCCATTGATGCCAATTTATGCCAAAATATGTTGATACTGCAAACACGTTTGTAATTAGATAGGTCAGCAGCATTATTAGTTCGATGCGTATGAGAGCTAGACACAGGATTTGGAAAATCAAGTTAATAATGAATGACAGCAAAACAGATTTTAAGTTTAAGTAGTAGATTAGCTAATCAGCGCAAAGAGCAAAGCAGGTAGGCAGTCAGTGGAAAGAGATTTGAGTTTGTGATGGAAGTAGTGCTTCTTTAAGTCGATTTGTGAGAAAATGTTTCTTAAATATTGTTATAAAAATTTTAAGCATTCGATTTGAAAAGGTTAAGTGGGTCAACATACTGAACTGCTGTTAACTTAACCTTATTATTTTAGAGGAAAAGTTAGTTGATGGTTGAGATAATGTTGCATCAGACTTCAAACTTCTTCTTTTAAGTAGCTCTATCTGCATGTGAATTGTTTAGTTATGGATAGCACTGCTTAATCACATGCGCATTTTTTTTTAAATATTGTAGGAATTTTGCTTATGTGAAACCAACAAATAAATATATTCCCAACCAACTGGATCATTGTGTATTACACTTAAGCTCTAAGCACTATTGAAGTAATGTGTTTTTAAAACATATATTTTTATCTTACTTACCAATTATAAAAGCATAACTAGAAAGTATGTAAAAAGCAAAAACTTTATTTACTTTTTGCTAAAGTTATAGCTGCAAAATAGCCGTCGCAAAACATATAAATATGCATACATTTACATCTTGCTAAAGACTAACTAAAAAAATAGTTACTAAGTTAACAACATAACTTTTTATAAAGTATATATATATATACACAAAAACTATCATGTACAGGTGAAACAGCTCAGCGAAGTTAAAAGACTTTTCAGGAATTTCCTTGCAGCTTTTGTTTATTTACCAAGTAGAAATGAGAGAGACAAACCGACAGAAGTTGAGATTTTTTGAAGTGTGAGCAAGGACCAGGTAGCATCAGCTGCAATTGGAGTTAAGGCTTGCTGCTGGTCAGAGTATGCGCTACAAGGACAATAAGCTCAAAGCATTGCCAAAGAGATTAAGCATACATATAGACAGACACACAGAACAGCAGTTAGAAACAAAAAACAAAAATATTTAAGCAGTGCTGTTTTTGTAAATAAAACTAAAAAAAATTTAAAGACGTTATTTAGGATGCAGCTTAAAAATTTTGCATTTAGAATTACAAAATTAAATGCAAACTTAAATGATATTGGTATTTATAAAAATTCATCACTTAATAATTTTAGTTCATAGTTTTGTTGAGTTTGAAAACCAATTGATGCTGTCATTTTCAAAAACAAAGCGTTATGTTGCAAGAGGAATAAATATTAGAACTGCGTGAAAAACTTTATACTGTCTCAAATTTCTTCCATTTTTCGATAATTAAGCCAAGTTTAGTTTTTGACAATTTATGATTAAACTTCATAACTGTTGCTAAGGATGTTGCTTAGGATGTTGACAAACTGAAGTGTTGCTGTTTAAACACAAAACGTTGCAAAGCCTTTTGTCATTTCCCCTCACTTTATTGCGCATGTTCGCATTGTTGAAAATTCTTTTGGAAATCTTTATTATTGTTGATTGTGGAAGTATTTTATTTATTTTGGCACGTGTTCAGCTCATAACAATTGAAAGCAACATGTTGCTGAGTTTTGTGTGGGCGGGCCAAGTGTTGATATAGAAAATTCAGTTGAACTTTTTAGTTGAAAGAAAGTTTGCTTTAAGAGTGTGGTGTTAGTTAGTGGTATTTGGAGCAGAGACATCTTGGACCCAATCGTGGCAGCAGCACGCTTCATTAGCCACTGATTATGCTTATTATTATTACCAGGCAACGCCTGTGACCTTGCGCCTCTGGCAGCCTATGTGATATGCCCTAAACCTGTTAATGGTCCACGCATTGCACAGAGTCACATTTAAATGGGTAAATTCAAGTGCCTGTTGGTTTTAAACTTTAATACACTGCTTTGTTCTAAGCGCTAAAAAAAAATTATTTCATTTAAGCAATCATAATTGAATGGCTGTGTCCAATACCCAACAGCAAATAGAACACTAGCTTGCTATAGGCGAAAAACCAAAGAGGAGCTTAATGCCATAATGGAATAAAATGCTTGCCAGTCAGCATGCCACCATCCTGGCATTTCTTCGTTGTGCAGGAAACATTGGAAAAAAATGGCAACAATGCGCGCGAAACCAAAAACCTTACGACGGTTGCGGTCAACCCAGTTAAGAGCTAAATAATGAAATTTGCGCCAAGGCACGAATCGCTATAGAATGCTGCTGCACAGTACACAGCAACACTGTAATACTCTTTAAAATCATTGAAAAAAAATCGAATATTTGCTTAAATTGAAGTTGCTGATTAAAACTTTTACTTTTTCTTATGATTTAGTTGCAGCAACTGCTGCAAAAACCCCAAAAGCAGTTCGTTTTAGGTGAGAACAAATCTTTGTTCAACTAAATTGCAGAGACCATGAACCACTAATTGGACTTTTGCAATGACAAAAGCTATAACAACTTATGCTTTAAAATAAAAAAAATTGAATTACAAAAGACAGTAGTGAAAGTAGTATATATAATGCTTTTTAAGAAATACTCTTTTAAATACTACTGTGGTACAGTTTTTACTTGATATTTGATTTACCAATTAGAGATTTAATGCAGAATTTTAAGCACTTTAATCAGTATTTTTGAAAAAATCGTATTTATTTTATAACTTAACTTACCTTAACTTGATAAAACAGCATGCAAACGCTGAGCCCAGTTGCCTAATAATGATTAAGTTACCCTATAATTTGAGTATTTGATAAAAACTGTAAGGGATATTGCAATGATTCTTCATGAAGAATTTGTTAAAAATTCGATATTTCAACATTTTAACTTTATAGTTGGTATTTAACTTCTTTTGCTGTATGCCCCAAATCAAACTTAAAAAATTCCTGATAATGATTTTATTATTATTCCTCCAACATGCGATTTGGCATTTATGGAATAAATATTTATTGAAAGTTTCCCTTTGCTCACGCAAATCGACAAAACTCTGAAAAAAACTAATAATACCAAAAGTTACGTTGACCTGGTATTCAGTTTAATTGAATGGATGAACAGATGGATGGTTGTGTTATTATTTGACATAGAAGCCAGTAAGCCAGTGCGCTGGCTAAGAGACTTGCAGAGTACGGTCGATCTGACATCGATGCCCAACGTAGCGCCAACAAAAACACATATGATATAAAAAATACAGCTCACAAAGAGTAAAAAATGCACAATAAGTGTACAAATGTGTGTGTGTTTTTGTACGTATTTTTTTTTTTTGAAGAAAACCACTGTGTGTGTTTTATTCTTTGTTCAAATGTATTTAAAGAATGCGAGAAATGTTTGCAATATTTATATGACAGCTGCTGGTATTTGAGCCAATAACTGTGCCATTTGATGTCCTGCCCCCTTTTTTGTATACACACTCAAGTGTAACCAGGAAAACCACAAGCAAGTTTGTGGTATTGTGCTTTGACACACGAAGCGCCGCCGCACACACAATTAACTTGCCGCCTAAAAGGACGCTCAAACATGTTGCATTAATAAAAATTGGGTTTTGCTTTTATAAGACAAACCCGGTTCATTTAAATTCAGCCAACCTTACCCGAAAAAGAAAAACATAATAAAATGCTCGTATCATGTAATTAACAAAGTAGAAGAAGAAACCGTAATCTACAATGAAAAATCCATCCAAGAGATTTACACAATTTGGTGAACCTTTTTTCTTGGAGTACGCGACAGTAGCAAGATTACAATCGCATATGCAATTTGATGACTTCTTGCTTAAGCACCTAATAAAGCCATTATGGGCCCTAAAATAGATGTGTCTAGATTAGCAAAGTCCTTCGTGCGTAACAAGTCTTTAAAAATATTAAATTTTTGTGCAAGCTTAAAGTCAGCTATATTTTGCTAGTATTTAAGCTGAAATTTATACAAATAATTTTCTTTTTTCCAAGTTCGCTGCTTTCAATGCTGGCCAAAAATATTTGTATAGTAATTTTTATTATTATTATTTATTTATTATTTTTTTTAGTAGTTATATTATATTTTAGTAATTATATTTTTATATTTTTAAAACAGCCGTAATTCAACAATTTTTGTAATTAGGAGGAAAATCCTAATCTTAGGTTTTGATAAACTAGTGATTTTCATTAACTAAATGAACTTCATATGACATTCAAGTATCTTTAATGCAAAGAAATTAGTTTGTCAAATTTACCAAAACCACTTTTTTTTTATTATTTTCAAGCAACTTCCATGCAAAATAATAATCGTTTGACCAACATACTTTAGGAAATTGTTTAACTGCAGAAAACTTATTAAATATGAATATTTTAGGATTATTATTCATTGAATTTGCAAAATTTTAAAGTAACATTATGCCATTTACACCTAAGTAGCTTTATATTTATTTATCACAGCGATATCGGTAATAACTAAACTTCGATTCATAAAAGACGGCAATAAGTAGTAGATACCTGCGGATACCGCAATTTCAACTGACCATTCATAATAAGCAGACATAGAACCAATTGAATCCATATCAAGCGAATCATATTCCAAAGTAGGGTTATACGAAAATGCAGCACGTTCCAAAATAATTCTTGGCCTTGGAATTGTTCTAGCCCTAAGACGTGCCATAGAATTTCGTTGAATAAACTTACCATCAATACTTTCATTTGCTCTTGATTTAGCCTTCTTTTTTTTTGCTTTTTTTCGTCGCCCTCAAAATAGTATGCTTACGTAGAAATTTAATGATTTTATTAATCAAAATCACCAAAAACATATCAAATCCAAATAATGTGCAAATAAGATACAACAGTAAGAACTGAAATATCAGTTGGCAGAATTTATCAATAAGAAACTAAAACTGAAGACAGAATTTTCTCCTTAAAAAAAAATTATCGATTTATTTTTGAAAATTATTATTTCAAATTGCGTGCTATGTCGGTCTCTACTCAAATGCTAGGTTAAAACTTTCATCTCGTTAATACCTTTCATTTTAAAATAAAATTATCAAAATCCGCCAAGCGATTTGCGGGAACACCTGTGACTCACAAAAACACCGCTCGCCATTTATATATATAGATTTATATTTATTATTTATACATATCTTATTTATTAGTTTATCATAGACACTAATACTCTAAAAAATATAACGACTAGCTCAACTATTTATTTCGAGCTTTAAAGCAGCATTAACTAAAAAAAAAGTCAAACAATTACTTTTAGTAGATAAGCGCACTATATAGGTACACGTAGCGTATACGCAACTGGTTCAATGTGCATTTTGCTGCTTTGAAGTGAGAAAAATCTTTCGCTGTCATCGTCAGAGATACACGCGTACCATCGCAGTCACACGTACGACACACACACACACAAACACAAACAAAATGGTTACAATGCAAATCTCTTGACAGCTAACACATACGCCGTGTTGCCCTAAAAGGGAGAGAGAGAGAGAGTGAAAGACGCTAACAACAACTTTAAGAATCAAAGGCAATGCTTTCTACTAGTAGTTCTCCCCTATCCATGTGATGATGCAATGTTCGAGCCAACTCTGGCCCAAGCAGTGTCATGTAAGTATGGCCATATAGAGGTGCCGAAAGTAGTTGCAGCTGCTGATGCGACAGTTGTCAGTTCTGAGCGCTTTGCAGATATGCTCCAGCATATGCTGCAGACTCTAAAGACATCAATCTCCGTGTGCATTGTGTGCGGCTGGCTGTATTGGGTGTTGGCACCCAGTCAGTCGACTGACTAACATGCTCCAAATGTGCCGACATGCAATCTTTACGATAATTGAGCTTGTTTCTGGGTCTACAGAGCCCCAAGTTGTCCCTTTATGTAACTCACTTACGCTCCCTATACGTATGTCAGCCATATGACTTAGACACGAGAGATATAAATGTAAATTTTTGTCGGTAACATGACTGTATGATTATTATGATGATTAGGCTGCGATGTAAGCCAAAGTTCTGGCAGCGAATTGAAAAGGGACTAGGAGAAGTTGATAAAAGTTTTATATGTGGATTTGTAAGAAATAAATTATATTAATCAACAAATTGTTACTTTAGAGGTACAACAAAGTTGCACTTAAGCCAAATTATGCTATTGCACAAAGCAGCCAAGTCGTATACTTACTTAATCAAAAGTATACTGCCGCCTTACTATACAAATGCCTTCTGCCTTTTTTCTTCTCAAAACAAACCAAAACAGCTAAACTTAAAGAATTTGCATGCATTAAAATTCATCTGCTTGAAATAAGAAATAATGAAATATTTAAGCCAAAGCACAAAACAAAACAAAAACAAGTTTTAAAATTCGCAGACAGAAAAAATAATGCGGCTCGCAACTTAATCCAATTAGTTTCACATAACTATAATATATATATAAAGTCGAGAGCAAATGTCTGTAACAAAATGGCAGAT
This sequence comes from Chymomyza procnemis, assembly GCA_035046065.1. Lineage (NCBI taxonomy): Eukaryota > Metazoa > Arthropoda > Insecta > Diptera > Drosophilidae > Chymomyza > Chymomyza procnemis. Next base: position 2,894,608 of record JAWNOJ010000013.1, on the reverse strand, counting down.
AAAGTGCATATTGCAAAAAGCATAGCATACTTAGCGAGGCGCTCGAGCGTAAGACGAAACTTTTTTATCAACATTTTGACACTAGCACGCGGCGCCATTTGCAAATTTTCCGTAATAAATGTGAAAAGTTTTTCCATTGACAAATCAATTGTTGCATGAGCACAACTGAAAGAATAAGTATTTTCTCGACTTGAGCATGTAAATGACACACATTTGAAATAATTTTAAAGTTTATCAGCAAAAATCAACGAAAAGAATTAAGTAAAAACGTACTCATACTCAGTATAATCGGTTATCTAAAAGGTATACATCCAGAAAGTAGCTAGGATTTATGTATGTAAGATTTCTGTGAAATTTGTGGTAGCCATTCGCAGCTGCACGTTTGTCAATCTGTAACGCAAAACTACAGTAGTCAAAGGCATTTTATAAGATAAAATCAAAGACATAAGAACCAACCAGCAATAGAAGCGATTACAAAATAATATATGACATATGTATGAACAAGGGCGGGCCTGCCCCCTGCGGCACTGAGATGAGATGGTTTCAATAAAAAAGCTCAGTTATGAAGCGAGTTCGCTAAGCAGTTTGTTGCGCGTTTGGGATCGGTTAATTTTCCGCCTAAGTTATGAGATATCATGCTTGTACACTATTTTTTGTGAGACTATGTGAAGGATCACCATGACCGACAGAATTGATTTGTTTTGATTTCAAAAAGATAACAAAGGAACTAAATAGAAGCCTATCTGCTGTTTTTCTTAAAACTGGCCTAAAGATTAACTCTCGTAGTCAAACTCCACACTCTATTGATAATCTCAAATTAGAGTTAAGAGATGAGTTTGAATACCTAGGTAGTATGCTGACTTCGAATGGTGGTACCGTACCGTACAGAACCGGCTACAGAAAGCTAAGCGTACTTTTGCTGTGCTTTCTCGGGTTTGAAGATCCACCGCCATTAGAAGATCTACCGACCTACTGTTTGGTAGCGAAACCTGGCATATGACGAATGCTATCAAACAACAGCTACAATGCTTCGTCAACCGATGCCTTAGGCCAATAGTCGGTATATTCTGGTCTATACGAATGAGTCTCTAATGTGCGACTTTGGGAGTTAACTGGATAAAAAGGTTTACTAAGCGACATCAATAGACGTAAATGAAGACTCCGCAAAGACCAGGAAAATCTTGCACACTTCGCCCTTACCTGGAACGCCATTAGTACTAGAGGGAGCGCCCTAGGACTACGTGGAGTCGTACACTTATGAACGAAACCAAGAAGACACTAAATCAATTAAGATATTTAGCTCACGATGGACAAAATTGGAAAGGGATATTAGATTGGCTAAATGCTCAAAATAACGTTGTGTTACAATAAGAACGTGTCAAAAATAATAACAAATAGTAATAACTTTTCATATAATCTGTAAATTGTACCTTTAAATATTATAATACCGCCAATAATCTTTTTTTGTAAAACAGTTTTTTATTTTTAGTTTGCATAATTTACGACGTAGAATCCAAATAATAGACAGTCGCAAATTGTAGTCACGGAATTGCTTTCAGCTAAACATTTTTACCATTCCATCTACCAATAGACATCCTTGCAATTTATTTTGCAAAATATGCTTCAACGTTACTGCCTCTTTTTCTTACGCTCAGTTACACGCTTTTGCTGCCAGACCCACAGCCATCTCCACCACTATACATCATGCCATACTCCATACATAATACACTCTCCCTTAGTAAATTTCCCGCCCAGACTTCTCTGAACCACTCTCCATGTGCGCTGAGGCGTTGCGTGCTTCTAAGTGATTTACATAATAAAGCGTTTAACAAAGCTGCGAACGCATTTGGAATTTATGACAATGTGAAAATGCGAAAAATCTACAAAAAAATGTACAAGTTATGGAAAAAACTGTACCGGGCACTTTGTGGCACGCAACTTAAAGAAATGCCCAGGCAACATTCAAGAGCAGGTGCTATCCCGACTTTCGTTGGAGTAAGAACTCCGAAAAGCTTTTACTATTGCGCAATACAACTCCAGTCATTGCTTGCATATTAATTACCCAAAATAGACCATTAACAAATTACAAATATCTACGGTCATACACACACCTATGAAATACACTCCTTTTAAGGCGTTCAGCTATGTGTAAGTCACACAAGCAGCCGTTGTGATGAATAATACTATTAATGTAACTAATAATGTTTTTTAAGTACATATAAGGCGTCTTAAATTTTTGAATAATAGATGCATATTGTCAATATGTTAAAGTTCCATTGTGCATAAAACAATTCATATATCAGCAGTGCCTTAGAGGAAGCGATTGGAACTATTTTGCCTGTAGTTAGCTAATTAGGCATGCATTTATATGTCTTGAAAAACAAAAGGCATCCAATGTAATGCTAATTAACCATATTTGCACAATACCTCTTGTTTAAATGCATTCTTGTTGTTGTTTGGACTTCAGCATTTACTCATGTAAGATAATATCTGAGTAGCTTATACCTGTTGTGATGTCTTTGTATCGTTGGTACGTATATCCTTGCAATGCATTCGACTGCTTATTATAGCTGAATAACCAGCTCATATGACTAGAAGTGGGCGTTTATATTCTTAACAGTCAAAACTTTAAAGCCAGCGCAATACGGTACAAGCTGAATGGCGTATAAGCTTCATACCATTAAATGTTCAGGCTGAAAAGTATCGCAACTAGGTACAGCAATTCAATGTAGGAATAGCAATACATCGTTCGTCATTGATATCTATCTACAAACTAACGGAAGACGCTATTGGTCAAGAATTTCATGCAAAGTGCATGTAAGACTACAAGTTGAAAGTATAAGCTTCAAGTATATTGAGATGATTTGAAAAATTTGTGTTATGAGGATAATGAAGATTTAATTGACATTAAAATTGGACAAAATCTGTATAAATGATACTTTGGGTATATACGAGTATGTCTAAAACCTATAGGAATTAAAAAATATGTAATAAATCTCACGCACGTGATGGGAAATTTTGTTCAAAAAATATCTTTGAAGCCTTGGAGTACTAAAACCACTGGCGATGTATTCTATACCTGCCAGTGAAGCAAAGGAAAAGCGCTTGCTAAAGATTTGTCACTAAGTGTTCGCGTAGCACATTAGAATTAAAGCAGCACAATACATTATTCTGTTTTATTAAATTTTAAGTAAATATTTATTGAACGAAAAATCTACAGCTCTCAATATTTGATTTATATTATTTGCAGACATATATTTAAAAGCAGTATATGATAAAGGGAAAACTAAAAAACAATTTGCTCTACAAGCATTTTCATCCCGAGTAAATATAAATATATATACAACACACAATAGTAACTTCATCAAAAAAATAATCACATCAAAAAATTGTTTTCTTACTTTTAAAGCGGAAATGAATTTTATATCGAACTCTCTATTTTATGAATACTTATTTCAAACCACACACATTGACAAGCAAGCTTTTAAAATAAAACTAATTTTTGTCTCATATAACTACATGCCGATATTTCTTATCAATGCTACTTTTTTCGATATCATATTATAAGCCTATAATAAATCAACAAACGCATGCCCGCGGCTCTGACATATATTATTACAACTGTCTCAGACCCTTAAAGTAAGGCGCCGATTGCCGCCGCATTTATAATATAATTGTTTGGTAATTTATTGATTTCCGATTAGATTGTTAACCAAAATAGCCAAAAAAAAGTCTCTTAGGTACTGTTGTTTCGCTTGATGGGCCCAAACACAGTAGCTGCTGGCGCTGCTAAAAAAGTTGTACCAACACTTGAGACGTCAAAAGCAGCACACGCTGCGCATACTTAATATATTTTAATTAATTATGGCTGATGCTTTGGTCATTGAGCCGCCATTGAGCAGTGACAGGAAATTGTAAGAGTGAGTGATTAAGAAGCCAATGCGATAAGCGCAATTTGCTGTAGAGGTCGGACAAAGAAAAGGACAAAAAATTTTTCCCATTTGACAAATTTGAATTTTTATTAACAATAAAAGAATTGGTAGCGTTAAAGCTAATTGCGGAAAATATATTTTTGCTGAAATTAATGGAATGCTTAAAATATTAAAGTTGATGCTTATGAAACATAATAATATTTATTTATTAAAGATTTTTATATTTTATATAATCGCAAGTCGCAGAATCGCTTGCTAAAACATTTATTAAGGGTGTTTTTTTTGGAGGTATAGAACTTTTAATTGCTATAAAACAATGATGGATTATTCGATTGACATGCATTTTAATTATCCGGAAGCCAATCTTGTGACATAACATTTACATGATTTCTGGCATATGACCGCCATGGCTGGCTCGCATGTAGTGCAATTTGGACATCGAATTTTCGATGACTTTTTCCAAAATTTGTTGCCGTATAATAGCAATAACACGGCGAATGTTGTCTTCCAAATGTTTAAGCGCTTATGGCTTATCCGCATAGACCAATGACTTTACATTGCCCCACAGAAAGTAGTCTAGCGGTGTTAAATCACAAGATCTTCAAGGCCAATTCACGGGTACAAAACCGGAAATTAGACGTTCATCAAAAATGTCTTTCAATAAATCGATTATGGCACGAGCTGTGTGACATGATGCGCCATTTTGTTGGAACGGCAGTTTCTGGACATCATTGGTTGTTCAATTCAGGAATGAAAAAGTTAGTAATCAAGGCCATCATCGTTTTTGAAGAACTACGGTCCAATGATTCCACCAACCCATAAAGCGCAACAAACAATCAGTTTTTCTGTATGTAACGCTGTATCGACATACACTTGCGGATTAGCTTCACTCCAAATGCGGCCGTTTTGCTTGTTGACGTAGCCATTCAACCAGAAGTGCGCTTCATCGCTAAACGAAATTCGCTTATGAAAATCGGTAACAACGGCAATCTCGTTTTGTTCGACGAATCTACGCCTTGACAGCTGTTTAATTGGTCGCCATCTTGAAACTTAAACTTCTATATCTCGAAATTAACGGCCTTTCTATATCTCAATATCTGTGTTTAAATTTGACTGAAAATATCTGCTTAAATTTGACTGAAAACACAGATTTTTAAATTTTAAAGCATATTTTTATAAGATTATGAATGCCTTATTTATAACTTTTGCCAAAGACTTGCTGGACTATTTGCCCCACATCACCTTTACCCATAGGTCGTTAGTCAAAAAAAGAACTAAAAAATGTTTCGTTTTGCTGCTGTTTATTGACCTTTTTTTAGGTCTAGAAAAATCAAAGAACTACAGAAAATGTTGAAAAAATATATATATCTAGACATAAAAATGAGTACACATTATTTTAATGTTTCATTTTATTCACAGATTTACTTTAATGTTGAACTCATTAAGTTATTTATTTTGTTGCTTTTACTACTCAATATTTAATGTTTCACATTACCAATGCATCGAAATGGTTTTTAATTAACCTATAATTAAATGAATCTTTAAATAATTAAATCATTTTTAATTTGACCAATAAAGTTTTCTTTTTGCAGGTTTAAATTCGTATTTATTTATATTGTTTGAGCAGCCCAACTCAATGACATGGCTAAAAGCGACTTTATACGAAATTCAGCAACTCAGACCAGAATAGTGAGTGACATTTTAAAACAAATAAACTGACGGCAAACATGAAAGTGCTTTTAAATTGTTTTAGCTGAACTTATGTCAGGACATTTATTGGGCCGCTAACAATTAGTAAGGAGTAGTTTTTTTTGTTTGCTAGCCCGAAGCTAGCAGACTAACCACATTTCCAGCTACATTCCAGAGATTAATTGGCTGACGGCCAAAATTACAGTACTGGCTTCCAAATGCAGGACATGTGAGAATTTTCCGCAGCCTAAATGGTAACTAATGGAGGGCAATGCATTTCGGAAGACTCACAGACGCTTATGTAATTGTTTGTGTGTAGTTGGTTCCGTTGAGAAGTCAAGTTGTTTTCCGAAAGATAAACAACAACAACTGGGTTCAGGCGAACTTAAACTCAGTGTATTGTGTTTGGTTCAGCTGCAGAGTTCAATGTAAACAAGAGTTAGTTGTAAATATTACGCATACGCAATGTTGTTTTCTGTTGAAATAGCTGCATAAGTTAATATTATTGTTGTCACTTGTGCGCCAAACGTAAAGATGTACATTAAAGAGTTTTCTATGATTGTGAATACTCATTAAAGCCACAAATATTAAAGACTATTAAAATTAATTAATATTTGTAGCACAAAATATGCTAATACTTTTCTAAATGACACTTTTTGAAGACAAGGGTATTAAAGTTACTACATTTTCAAGCACAAAGGATATTATTGTAACTTTTAAAACTTTACAAAAGCCTACTTATATATTAAAATAGTTTGAATTTATAAATGCTCAATGCCAAAAAAGTAGTGAAATTGTTTGCTGTGTTATTTAAAGAATAATTTAGCTTAGCTGGTTCAAATCAATACACACTAGCTAGAAAACACATTTTATCAATAATTAAATTGGATTGTATATTGCGTTAAGACTTAATTATATATATCATATATTTAAAATAAATGTTGAAGGGCAGTAAATATTTGATCAGATTTCATTGCTGAAATTTGTTAGGTTTGTAAACCAGAAGGTCAGTGGTTTAATTCAACCTTGAAGCACTGGTGCATTTGTCTTTAAATTTACAGGCTTAAAATTTGCTCTGTTGGATTTCCGTTTAGTAGTATCAAAGACTTCGCGTATTTTATGCTAAGAAATATAATAAAAAACTCTCAGCCGTTTTGACATTTCCATAAGCTTTATGCAGTTTACGTTTTAAACCAAAAAAAACTCTAGTTCAAAATTTCGCAATTGTGAAATTAAATTATTAAAAAAAGTATGCCTACTCTTTGGCGCTGATAAAGCTGAGGGATATCTTTTCATAAAAGCTCTTCGATTTTAATTACATTATTCCTTATATTAACCTTTTATAAACATGGTTTTGGAAATGCAAACACGTAACATATACTCTCAACAGCCATGATATTTGATTCATGGTAAATAACGCTGCAGATGAACAAAAAAGTTCCGGATCTACAATGCATGTGTAAAGCCAACACTGCTATATGGTAGTGAGACATGGCTTACCACCAAAAAGATGACACAGAGACTCGTGTCTCGTGTCACAGGAGAGCCCCTTATACACCTCCAAATAAGGATAGAAAAAAAGAACATGGATAGGGCATGCTCTCAGAAGTAGCCCTAGCAATATTGTCAGGATGGCACTGGACTGCGATTCTCAAGACAAATCGGATGACCCAAGGCAACTTGGAGAAGATCCATTCTGCAACAATTGGCCAAATCGATCACAACATGGGACAGAGCTAAACAAAAAATACAGCAAATAGGGTTCGCCGGAAGGCTAGCGGAGGCTCTAAGTTCTCAAGCATAATAACAAGAAATAATAATAATACTGTACTTTCCAAATCAAATGAAGTGACGTATCTAGGTATTCACCTTGACAGAGGACTCACATGGCGCAGACACATCGAAACAAAAAGAACAACCCTCAAATTAAAAGCTTGTAGTCTACATTGGCTTCTAAGTATATGTAAATTAGGGGAGACCCTAAGACTGGAATATAAGATCCTGCTCCATAACTAACCATCACCGGCGCACTGTGGTACGTTTGTAATAAAAACAGCCAAAGGGATTTATTCATACTTTCGGTAAGATATTAAAATAGCACAACAAATGGAAAATTATCGCAGCAAATTACATGCACATCAGAATAGCCTTTCGAGGGACAACACGGCTATCTAGCCGAACTCGGCTGCAACGTATTGACGTGTCAACTCAGAGTTAAATATTGACTGTTAGGTACATTTTAAAGATTTGTAATCTTTTTGTTAGTCTCATAATGAGAAAGAAGATTCGATAAATAAAACAATGTATGAAAAAAAAAATATTATTCTTCAACATCTCATTCAAACTAGAAGTTGAACTTTCCATTTATCCTAATTGCAGGTATACTTATTTTGCGAAAGAAACGTTAGTAAAATACATTTCCAATTAAAATTGCAGTAACATATTCACGTTTATATATTGTTTTTTTTTCCATTTGAGCTTACAGCAGATACTGATAGCCAAGTGATTTATATATTGACAAGATTCAAGTCACAAGTTGTCCTTTTAAACATAGCTTAATGACGGTAAGAGTGATGCTGCCTAAGAATATTCTAAGAGTTGACCTTTGATTTCGAATTTTATCATTGGCCTCTCACTCGATTGACAAAATGTGATAAATCATATTCGAGACAAAAATTTTTACTTATTTCTATTCTCTTTAAGTTAAAACCAACAAACTTCTATAGATAAAAGCATTAGAAGCCGCCAGAGGCTATATTAAATACAAATTTAACTACCGGGTAAGGCATCTTCATATTGGATTGTGACCAACTATTTTTGGCAGATATGCTTGCATTTTATATACTTTACGCAACAAATCGACTAAAAAGCCAACACTATTCAAAACCCGTAATTTTACACCCGCACAAGTTATATTTAGTAAAAAGCATTTATAAATATTTCTTAAAATTAAATAAAATAAAGAAAAAGTAAAGTTTGGTATCTTCTGATCTATTCCCATTCCCTATAAAGCCAATCAGAACAACACTTTACCCAATTCCAGCACATTCAACTTATTAGCACAAATGAAATTATGTATGCAAAATGGAAAATGCAAGCTGCTTAGCAGTATTCACTTTGCTCCGAAGATGCACCGCAACCCAATGGGTGAGATATGGGAGAAAACTACGCCGCATACAATGTGATGTACAGCGACCCATATTTGTGGCCGCTGCGCAAAAAGCACTTCAGACACATGTCAACCACTTCCTGAAATGACTGCCAACAACAACAGCAACAACAACAACAACGTGAGAGGTTTCAGCTCAAAAGAAGCCCACACTATTTGTCGCCCTAAATAGGTGCGTATTTTTTATGCACACACGCACATGCTTAGAAAATATCCAAACTCTGGCAAGCCGATTTGGTCGAGTCAGTTAGTCAGCCAGTGTGCTATGGATTTGTGCTGCTCCTTGTCTTGCTTTCTACGTGATGAAGTGTGCTCCTTGTTGTTTACCACACGCACACCATCGACTCATACCTTCATGAAAGCCACTAACGGGTGCGTTCCCTCAATATGGTTTTTGCGGCTTTTTATAATTTCATTATATTTGGCGTATTGGATTTTTATCGCAAGTAATTTGTTTGGCCTGCCATTGACGGGGTGTACAGGTTAATGTGCTCTTGATTGGAAACGGATGTGCATAACTGTGTGTGTGTTTAAAAATGTATGTGTCTGTGTGTGTTTTGTTTGTGTGAGTGCGTAATGTAATTGACTTTATGGCAAATGAGATTTTGTATTTTATTTGATTGCAAGCAATTAATTTTGTATCCTGCTGCAAATGAGTTGCAACGTAATTGTCAACCAGCTTCACTTTAACCGCATGTGTGGCAAAGCAGCAAGACATTGCGACCAACTGCACTTGGCAGCTGCTACTCGTCGACTGACAAGAAACCCTTGCATCGACTCAACAATATATTTGAAGCAACAAATGTTGCCAAGGCGATTTTGTAGCCAGTAAATGTTGCGCTGTTGCCGATAATGTGTAAACACTGCAGCAACAATGTTGCTAGCAAGCGGTAAATGTTGCTAGCCAACAGCAGCTTGTTCACAAACTTTAGTTTTTTCAGTTTAATGTGTTTATATTATAAGAGCTATTTCAAAGGGTAGTGAAATTATTAATAAATATTTTATTAAACTTGCAAAAATATTTGATAGTTTGTTATGACAATTTTTGCAGGTTGAAGTTGTTGAAAAACATTTTAACCGCCTAAAATGATGCAATTTGTTGCAACATGTTGGGTCTTGCAATTTCGCAAACTTGTAGCTGACCTTGAATTTGGGAAAAGGAGGCAAAATTGCACACGTGTTTTGCAAGTGACATAGGTAAAATACCAAGACTGTAACGACTGCCGAAGGTTGTATAAATCCACCAAACTAACACATCACAATATTTTTAATCTAACGAAAATGATACATTAATTATTACATGCACATTGCATTTACAATTGTTTTAAATACTGCTGGTTATGCATTTACTTTTTTTATAATTTTAACTTAAAATTAACAACAAATAATCCGATTAAATACTATTTTTTTGAAACTAAAAATCAACATGAAATTTATATTACAAACTTAGTTTTTTCAAACTTGAAACTGAAATAGATAAAAGTTATATACAGGGTGGGCCATTTAAAGTGAAGGCAACGAATAATTCTTTAACTTTTGACAGGCGTGACAATTCGACTAATACCGCATTGGAAGCGTTATTCCAGGACAATTTCTACCATGAAACAGTTTACAAAGCTTTTGCTCAGCTTTACATACAAAAGAACTTCTCAACTTTGAAAACTAAACGTGCAAAAAATAAAGTTGAAAGCACACCCATTCATGACTTATTTTTTAATGCATTCTGATAATGCCAGCCATACAGCCAGACAATGAACAAGATGTTCCGACAAAAATATTGCAGCCATAAGTCTTAAATAGCAGCCACGAACATCGAGTTATTGTCGTTCTCAGGAGTTGGTCAACGCTCGGATCACATTTCGTCGCATAATTCGTGACGATTTAAAGATGTTTCCGTACAAACTTCAAAAGGCACACAAACCAAACCGATAATGCACATCAAAAAATCGATTTATTTCGACCATTGTTCATACATTGCGAAAAGCCTACGATGAGATCCCGCACGCAGCGCTGAAGTAAAACCCGCAGGGCAGAAGACGACGAATTCGATTCCAAACAATTTGGAGAGGAACCGTTCAGAAGGAAACAGGCAAAAAAAAAGACGACCAGCTCCCCCAAATTTTTATTTTGGAATAAAATGAAAAAACTGATTAAAGTAGCCAAAAATTCGTTGTTTGTAAAATAGCAACAATTTGGCTTTTAATCAAAAAAAAAAAATTTATTAATAAATAAAAAATTCACACAGTAAAAAAACACTCATACGACGCTGGATATAACGACTTCATATTAAAAAGGTAGATTCACCTAATCGTGAAACATGTTACCATGGCTGGTGAGGTGAAGTATGACCAAAAACGCAGAGAAGACGACGCATGCCACATTCACGCTCAGATTTGGCACCTTTTCTTCCATCAATATCAATGCCGGCAATACATTTTGCTACCCTAAAAGTAACATATAAAAAAATAAGAAAAAAATAATAAAAAAAATAATGTTGATTGGGCTTATCAATTTCAGAAAAACAAAGCAACCTTCAAGTTTTGTACATTTTTCAACCAGCCAACATTTGACACTTCATAGATCATTCACAAAAATATCGTACACACGACAAGACACTTTTTAGAATAAAAAAACATTAACTACAAAAATTATTATTTGCAAAGATTGCCAACATTAGAGAAAAGCAACATTAAAATTTTATAACATTTGGCAATTCATAGTTTATTTTACGAATACTTTCGATATATACAACAAACAACAAAAAAAACAAGTTGTTGCCAAATTATTAAATTATTTTTTTTTCGTCTGAGTATAGAAATGCATCCGAATCGTAATAACCGCCAAAGTCGTCGCTTGCGCAATACCACGGATAGATCATCAAATGCAGCAGACAATGCAGCAATTGATACAAGCAACGCCACACCTCCAGATACAAATACAGATCGTCAAGAAGGAACGTCAAGCAACATCTTTATGCAAGTATTTTCGCCGATTATTAATTTCATTTTGCCAACGGCAAGAAATGGAATACAGGAACTTGTAGCTGCAACTGAAAGGGAAATAGTAACACCTATGCGACTATCCTTCATAGAAGGATATGATGAAAACTTTACGGAACCGGAAGATGTGACATTCCAAGTAAGGGGAACTGCCATGGCTAGGCTACAACACGAGCTAAAGAGCTTAATTAAAGAACCTTTGGAGAAGTGTTCGGCTAAACCTGATGATGACAATATATTTCTTTGGACAGCAACAATTGATGGGCCAATAGATACTCCATACGAAGGAGGGATATTTCGGTTAGCTTTCAGATTCCCAGGAAACTACCCGTTGTATCCGCCGATTGTGCAATTTACAACTAGAATCTTTCACTGCAACATAAGTAGAGAAGGTTATGTTTGCATGGACGTACTCAATGAGCGTTGGAGTCCAGCTATTGGTGTAAATAAGATTTTATTATCGCTGCAAATATTGCTAAATGAGCCAAATCCTGACTTGCCATATGATGCGGCTGTTTCAGAGCTGTATATAAATAATCTGCAATTTTACAATTATACTGCACGTAATTATACCCAGAAATATGCAAAACCATAGGAAATTTATTACGTCATCTGTCCTGCTCATCTATCCAAATTATAAATTTTATTCGGTTGATGCAGAAATGTTTTGAAATTATTAAGTTTGAGGGTTGCACTAGGGACGACGATTGTTGCTTTAAAGCAGACATATTGAATTGTCTTCGTCGACGAAAAAAAAATAATTTATTCTCATACGCTTGAAATACAATATTTTGCCAAATGTGACAATTTAAAGATAATCTTCCATTAAATTGTTGAGTAGATGCGAATTATAAACAAATTATTAAATATCTATATTTGTATTAAATTTAAAAGGCGCTAGATAATGATCGAATAAATAAATACCCAAAAAAAGATACATTACCCTATACCTCTTGATTAAGTATATTTAAGCTTATTGCTGTTTATGCAGCAGCAAATATTATAAAGGGTGTTTTATTTTAGATATAGAACTTTAAATTACATTAAACATCGTTGATGGATTAATCGATTGACGTAAATTTTATTTATCCGAAAATAATCTTTTGGCATTACATTTTAAATACGATTTCTGGCATATGAACGCCACGACTGGCTCGGATGTAGTCCAATCTGGACGTCCAATTTTCGATGACTTTTTCCAACATGTATCGGTTAATCGAATTAACTGCTCTTGTTGGACGATTTTGTCGACATAAAATTGCACTTTTTGCAAGCGTTTTTCGAAAAATATTTCAAAAAAGTTTTTCGGAAATCATCGCAAATCATTTGCATGGTATCGAGCGCATGGTATTGCACCGCTAAAATTAAATTCTAGATTTATTGATTGAAATCCTAAATAAAATTCAGTTCTGTTGAATGAAAGCCTATAAATAGTCTTGCCTAATTTTATGCCAGATCATAATTAGGTAGACCTAAACATTAAAGGAACTTATAGGCAGAAAGCTGTGCGACAGTGAAACACTGATGCAAGTAGGCATGGGTAGGCATAGCTCGAAATATACATACTGTTGGAAAATTGCAAAAGCTATCTAAAAACTAAATCTTCTGTGGCAAAATTTGCATCGGTATCTTAGTTAAACGCGCGGAGGACAGACGGGCATGGCGCAATCGCTACCCTGGGTAATTCTGTGCATTGTTAAATTAAGGACTTGGGATCTACTACATCTTTTTGCCATTTCCAACATCGCACATATACAGAGTACAAAACGCTCAATTTTTTGCAGTTTACGATTTCATTCCCTTTCATTAGAACAGCGTTTCAATTTTTGTTAAAATTTTTTGTGCGCCTTAGATGAGACACAATCCTCACAGGCTTCTAAACCTTGCCGCTTTAAGTTGCTGACAGTTGGAATTAAACTGTACTTAAATTTGTCCCCGCTAAATGATTTCATTAATGCTTTAGTGAAGACTCCAACCTTAATATTAAATGCAATTGCTCTTCAACTGCAGCATAAAGTGTCATCTCTAAAGGAGTCCGTTATTCGTTTAGTGAAGACGTCAACCTTAATACTTACCACAATTGCTCTTCAACTGTCATCTTTAAAGGATTCTGTAATTCGTTTAGTGAAGACTCCAACCTTAATATAAAACACAATTGCTCTTCAACTATAACATAAAGTGTCATCTCTAAAGGATTCCGTTATTCGTTTAGTGAAGACGTCAACCTTAATACTTACCACAATTGCTCTTCAACAGTAGCATAAAGTGTCATCTCTAAAGGATTCTGTTATTCGTTTAGTGGTGACGTCAACCTTAATATTTACCACAATTTCTCTTCAGCTGCAGCATAAAGTGTCATCTCTAAAGGAGTCCGTTATTCGTTTAGTGAAGACTCCAACCTTAATATTTACCACAATTGCTCTTCAACTGCAGCATAAAGTGTCATCTGAAAAGGATTCCGTTATTCGCTTAGTAGAGACTCAACCCCAATTTTTTTAGTACAATATACCATCAACTGTAATTTGAAGTGTCATCTCTAAAGGATTCCACTATTAGTTTAGTAAAGACTCAACCCCAATTTTTTTTTAGTACAATATCCCTTCAACTGTAACGTAGTGTCATCTCTAAAGGATTTCCTTATTAGTATACTGCAGACTCAAACCTTAATTTTTAGTGCAATAGTTCTTTAACTGTAACCAACTTGTCATCTGTAAAAGATGCAGTTATTCGCTTAGTGAAAACTCAAACCTTAATTTTTAGCACATGTACCAAAGATGCTGGTACAGCAGGCACAACTGTAACTTGATACAGAAATTAATAAAATTGTTTTTAATTTGAATTCATAATTTATGGTGCATTTCAATTTTAAACTTAAACTAAAGCTGCCAAACGACCAAAAAAGAAAATCGCTGCGATTAAGCATCTATTAAGAGATAACAATTGGCAAGCACTGCAAAGCAGTTGCTACAGTGCTGTAGCAGCACTGCAGTAAGCTGCTGAACTGCTTACAAAGCAGTGCCACTGCTTCATGCAGTAGTTACTGCATGATTTTGGTGTTGCCTTCAAAAGTAAACCTTAGGAAAAATCGAACAATGTTGAACGTAATGCAACATTTTTAACAGATCTTAGGCAAATAACGATGTTCGGTGGATGTTCAGTGAATATTCGATAGAGTGCGTACCGACTACGCTACAACGCTGAGCTCTTTCGCTAGACAGATGTTGTCACTATAATCCAGCGGCTATGCTAGTTAGGCATGCGTTACCATTGCAATGAACAAGTTGAGAAGAAAGAGAGAGACCTATAACACGGTGGAAAGACGGCAGTCTCACATCAACTTAAGTGAGTAAAATTGAAATTATTGTTAAGAAAAACTGTGTAAAAGTAGAAACCCACTTTGGTTTGTTAGTAAACATAAACTCGAGTAGCGTCCTTACACAAATTTACTCTAAGATTGACGGCTTCTAGGGCAACAAGCCCCAACACCAGCTGAAGGCTTTCACAACTTTGTAAGCGAATTCCTTCCCAAATTGCAGCACCATCCACATATCCCAAATATTTGGTATTTAGTTAACACAACTTCGAATTACGCACAACGGAACTTTGCGTTTTCTAAATGATCGAAGCAGGCCCACATTTCCCATGCTGTGCAATTGCAACCAAAGATCTCCATAAAAGAGATGAATGCCTCTCTCCATGTGTCGCATGCATGCAACTCGTAGGCAACAGTTGCTTCTACATACAAAAAGCGATAGAGCACTGCCAGCTTCTTATCATTGGCAGAGGATCTGATTACTGTATTGCGCCAGAGAGTGGCAAAAGCGACAAAAATGGGTTAGCACGCAACAGGCGCAGCCATCTCAAGGCAACGATGGCTGACCCAAGTCTTGTAGCTAATGTCGCTGTTGTAACCACAACCATGATGCAGCAGGTCCACCACACAAGCCAATGAAGCTACTGCTGTTGAAGTTGGAGTTGCACATTAATATTCAAAAATTGCGTTTTTATGCTAATTTTCACACAGTGGTCGTAGCTGCTCGAATGGGTTGAAGCTGTCGATAGATTACTCAATGACAAGCGTACCAAAGAGGACGACACTACGGCAAGTGTGGACAACAAAGTGGTGGGCCAATTGACTCACAACAGGTCTTTGCACTGAGAGAAACTAGGGGCTCAAGTGTTTTGGTAAGTTATATCTGTTTCTGAAAGTGGCAATAATACTGCGCAATTATGTTAAAATTATTGTTTTTCGTTAAGAATCTTGTGTTGCTAAGGTTTATTTAATGAAAGCTTATATCTTTTTTTTATATGAAGGCAGCCTCTTACTATAATTAAAAGCGAAAAATGTTATCCGAAAATTGATTGTTTTATAGTCCGCAACTTAGCATATGCTCTTGAAAACGAAATCGAAAGTGCATAGACTTCGATTTTTTCGCTAAAAGTGTTTTTAATTTGTATTTTACCACTTAGTATATCCTCATTTAATTTATATCTAATTGATTTATAAGAAATAAAAGATTTTGAAAATACTAGTGTCACGAATCTATTATTGAATTTTCCTAGACATCCAGGTTATTAAATATTGCTATAAAAATATCTCTTGTGTTGGTTAACTTTTGTTTTTGTTGTAGTTTGTCTACGATTATCAATATTTTTTAAAATAAACTAGTTTTTTAGTTCAAGAAGCATTTTTTATTAATCTTCTTCATGATTTACGAGATTTTTATGTTTTGTTGATGAATGTAGGATAAAACCGTTTTGGTTTCATAACTTGAACCAGGATAGGAAAGTATGCCGAAGATCGCTGAGATGGCATGCCCACACCTCAGACGAAGCATAAGTGAATGCCAACAGATACAGTGATGTGTTAGGGAGTACAACAGTTGCCGAATTAGCGGAATTTTTCAATACAATTGGGTTCAAAGCTTTTGCTTTTTAACCGTTCCTCAAGAGATTTGGCATAGTTAAAGACCCAAAGGAGCAGCTAAGTAGAAACTAGCTACGTCATGGGCGAACTCCAAATAGGACGTAGCTAATCACGAATAACGCCTAAAACTCATCTATATCCCATGATGCAACATAAACAAACTGAAAAACTCAGCCTAAAAATCGCACTAAGGCCTTGCCTCATTGGTTATTCGCGGTTCCAAATCGTCCAAACTTTGGCGCAGTGTAGACTGTTGTTGGTGTTTTGGGTTGTTGTTGTTATTGTGGCCGCTGCCGCTGTTGATGATGATCATCAGTGTATCGGACATTGCAATCTTTTTGGCAGCTCAGGCCGGCACATATTATTTTTCTGACAATTTCGTCGTCGTGGCTACTACTAGTAATAAGTATCCTACGACTTGGTTGCGATATTACTCATACGCAGCGTTGTTTATTTATTGCAACCGCCCGTTTTGCCTGTTGCCAACGCTGTCTATGTTGCAGTGGTTGTTGTTTGGCGTAGTTTAGCAATAATTAAGTTGTTAAATTGTTGCACGTAAGTCAAGTCGCCTGGCCAACCATATAGCCACTACCACTACTACTTGCCACAGCAACATGCTCCGCTTAATAACAATGTTCAGCTTGACTTACGATGCACGTCCTTGGGTTACTGATATATGTGATACTTAAGGTATTTATTACAAGCGATTGTAATCTCATACTTGAATTTCTTAATTTTTTTTTTTTTGTGTTCATCGCCTGCATTTTTTCATTGTACACTTTTGGAGTCTATGGGTCAAGGGTAAACTCGGAAACATTGGGCAGAGATTGCGGAAGGCGTGACAAACTTATTTTTTCTAAGCACTCCAATGTTTTTACTGTGCGTAAGCTTAATATCAAAAGTGTAACTTATTTGTAACTTATATAAAATTATTAATATTATAAAAATTGTTGAAAATCTATATAACAATATTACCCAATGAGTTTACAGATGTGGAGTGTACCTCTCTATGATTGGGTTATACAAAAGTCAAAGTTTGCTAAAAATATATAGTTATATTTTTGTAGATTGAGGGTAGGTATGGTAATATGGAACTTATTAGAAATGTACAGTTGATTTTTATACCAAAAATTAAATCTTCCAAATTCTAGAAGTGAAATTGGCCCTCTTCACTTGTCAACCTTCTGCCCAATATAGCGTTACATGGAGAAGTATATTTTTTGTATAAAATAAAGAGTGCGGCAGGGTATCCCACTGTCGGTTGACGTCTCAACAAACTCATTTAATATTGTTTTTTCTGCTGCACGAATAACAAGAAGAGCAAAATCTATATTATATATATCTATATAAATATATATGGACAAGTGGCGTCAACAAGGTTTTGCAACTTGGTTCCGTTTTGGTATTTTGGTATGTGCCTGTCGGGCTTATAAAAATAAAAACGTAGAAAAAATCCCCCAAAAGCAACAGCCACAACGAGCACAATCTAAACACTCCTGCTCTGGCATCAGCTCATTAGAGCACAACGTGCAGGCGGCAGCTTCGGCTGGTGGCAACTCCCAGTGCAGCAGCGTCTACAAAATTATATAATACATAAAATATATTTCCCAGCGTAGAGCGACTAGAGTTATTTACCTGTTGCCGGTTTGGTCTGTCCAGTTCTTGACTCAAGCCAGAGACGCTGCACTTGTTACCATTATTTTTTTATTTTCTTTTTTTTTGTGGCAAGTTGTTGTTGCAAGCCAAATATGCAAAAAGCTTTGGCGCATGTAATTTTCTCTGTTTTTGTGTGAGTGTGACTATGTTTTGGATAATGATTATTGTAGGTACAAGTGCGAGAAATCGTGTTAGATCGCGGGTAATAAATTTAGACACCAACTATGCAAAAGGGGTCCTGCAGCTCCTATCTTCCAGTCTCTAACACTTTTTTTTCACCAGCACCAGCATCGGGCCCAGTCAAAAGACACTTAGATATGGTCTGAGTAACGCAACGTCTTGGCCAACGCTGTGGCCCTCAACTTGGCTAAAGACCGCGTTGCAGTTAGCTTTGTGGTTGTTGTTGTTTTTGTTGTTTTGTCGGTTGTTGCAAGTTTTAAGCACTTCCTTTTATTATATTTTATGGGCAGCGCTTTTTTTCTTTTTTTTTCTGGGCTTTTTATGTCGGCAGCTTTCTTTATGTTGTCATTTTCAATGTCAAATGAAGTACATATTTGCCAAAGCTTAACTACAGGAAGAGATAGGAAAAAGGTGCTAAATATGCATAATGTTAAGTTTATAATGAAATGGAAAAAAGCATGTTTGTTGAGCGCAAATTTCATATATAATATATAAATTAGTTCTCTAGTTTATATTCAACAGAAAAATTCGTAGAGGAAAAGAAATCGAAAAATGGCCAGTTATTGGCCAGTTATTGAGAAAACTCGATTGCTAAAAATTGATTGAGAAAAATTGAAAAATTATAAAGTCAAAATAATTTCCAACGAATAATCCTTAGAATGATGTATTTGGTTACTTAACTTTTAATAAAAAACTTTTTTCGAACACAAAATTAGAGAAGTATATTATTTACTAAAAATAAAAAGATAATATATTATTAAGAGTAATAAATAGTTAACTTAATTAATTTTTTTATTGTTAATTATTATTACTGGCATGCTCTTTTATAATAAATTACTAAGAACTTAGCCTTTTTACGAATAGTTGATTTTCCTATAACTTTAACTCGTTAAACGATTTGGACGTTTCGTTGAGCACTGTCCGCCTCAAAGTAGTCTTCGGCCGCCCTCTACGACGATTGCCAATAGGGTTCCATTCGGGAGCTGTACGTGATATATTTCTATTGTTTTATTATTACAATTCTGGGAGTTACCCTATATATACTCTATATATTTTGATTTTAAGCTTGCACCCTATTCATACCGCAGCATATGAACAGCCGAATTAACTTACACCTTCACCAAGTGCTGTGGGATCAGACAATTACAAACCTTCAGTGAACTGCTGCAACCAGCTGTGTCTTTCCATGTGACATTTTCCTTACAATTGGCGACAATACTGCTAAGATCAACTTAAGGCCATTGCAGCGACGACTTCTTACTTTATCACGTTGGGTTTTCCACAGTTCAATAAGTGAATGGCAAGCCGACTATCGAAGCTTTGACTGAGTGCACACTGCCACTCCGTCCGTCTATTGTGTAGTTTAACATCCATTGCGGTCACTGAAATTCGCTGTGCCCTTCTGGTATCGGCAAAACAAGCATCATTATAAACTGTTGTCATATTAAAGTTGCCACGGCAACAACCACAACAGAGAGGCAAACCAACTTGGCTATTAGCCGCGACATTCAATTTGTGCGCCACATGGGGCAGCATTGCACAGAAACCAAATTATAAACCATTTTAAGATACAATTAGGAAATTGCCAGCTTTAAAGGCTTCACAATTTAAGTTAGGTTTTTGTGCAAAAGTGAGAGCTCTTGTGCAATTAGGGATTGATTGAAATTGTTGTGGTTTCTTTAAGATCTCTCACAGATGCCGGAAAATGTCATTTTAGGCGTGAATTAATTGAACTTTCTCGAAAAAAAACTCAAGTTTCGAGTTGGGTGTGGTTAATGGTCTTGCACGTAGTCGTGAAATTTATGTCAATACTTTGGTTTGGCCGAGTGGCAACTTGTTGATCTTGTCCGCTCTCATTTTAATTAGATCATAGCAAGTGATATTCAAGGACGCTGAGCAGCACGCTCAAAGTCTTCGATTGCGCCAGCTGCAGGTACACTGAGAGAAAAATATAAATAAATGCTGAAACAAGTGAAACTTTTGGAATTGAAAGAAGTTGCACAAATTAAAATCTCTCTTGTTGAAAATGTTTACACCGAAATAAACTCAAGTCTTTGTATTACCCATCGAAAAACGTTAAATTGTAACAGTTTCAAAACTTTTAACACAATTTTGCTTTAATGGCTGGCGCCATCTGGCGATTTATTCACCAGGCAACTGCCTAGCCTACAGAAACAACTTATGCTGTTTAATAATTTTGAACTTCATACCAATTTCTCTCAGTGTTTGTGCGTGTATTAAAGTGACAATATTTACTGCAATTTAAGTTGAATACCAAACAAATTTTTATATTCTATAACACACAGAGTGTGAGAGTGAGACGGTGACAAAGCCAAAGTGAGACAACAAGTGGCGGTCACACGCACAGATCAAAACTTACTTTGGCAGGCTTTTAGCTCTGCCATAATTCAGTTCGATAAGCATCTAAACTATCTACACGATCTTGAGATCTGTCGTTGCCAGTTGCCAATTGGCAATTGAATTTCGGCTTGTTGCATTTCGTGTTCGACTTTTGGCTCTTGGTCGAGTGGTTTGTGTATTTTGCCGTAGACTGTTGGTTTCTGCATGGTGACAATATTTGCAAAGCAGTCCGGGGAACAGACGTTATCGCAGCGTGGCTGTTGCTATCGGAGCAGCATCTCATCAACTCAGCTACGTTGTGGATGCGCCATCAACGACAATGGTCGCAAATTATCTTCAAAGCAAGTTAAAGGAGTGGCTGAGGGTGTTTACAGCTGGCGTTCTTGTAAAGTAGCCGCAATTGGCGAGCTGGATTTGGTCTTAATGGTTTTCTGACATTTTTAGGTTCGATTTTTATAACTTATGGCGCAGCAGATAAGGCAATGGCCTTTTGCAACATTGCAACATTGTTGCATGGGTATTTTAAGTGAACTTCTAAAGAACCATATCACATTGTAATAAGAAGGAGTGGCATCTAAATAAATCAAGCCAAATATTATCTGTTAAGCATTCTGATAAGTGAGCCAAATAATTCAGCAGCTTACAAGAGTTCGCAGAAGACTGCTCAAAGCAGGTTGTGATGACGCCCAGGATATCTTGAAAAGGAAAAGGAATAGGCATTGTGCCTTCGAGCAAAATTGTTTTATGCAAGCTTCTTTTCAATTTTAGGTGAATATAGTTTCGAGATTTACTACTTTCATAGCTTTTGTTTTTTAATAATAATGATTATTTGATGTAAAGTATTTCTATTAGTTAAAATAATAAAAGTAAGCCAATATTTTTAAACCATCTATATAAATGCTAATTCTGAATGATTGTACTAGTTA
Organism: Chymomyza procnemis; assembly: GCA_035046065.1. NCBI lineage: Eukaryota > Metazoa > Arthropoda > Insecta > Diptera > Drosophilidae > Chymomyza > Chymomyza procnemis. The sequence goes on along the minus strand of JAWNOJ010000013.1, from coordinate 2,872,769 downwards.
GTACAACTAGAATTTGGAAGATAATTTTTTATATGAGGAGTACAGTATCACACATGAAAAAAAAGTAAAAACATCTTGTATAATTAAATGAAAATTTGTGATTTTTAAACTTAAATATGTAATTATATCGCTTTACATTTACCTGGTGCGCCCACAAACGACTATTGCATGACATTTCCATTTCCATTCCAATGATCTACCAATGCATTCCTACAATCGTCATGCCTTAATATCGCTTCTGTTTGGTCGCCTTGGTCATATCGCGCTTAATCTTACCTTTGCAGCCCGCTACTCGTGTTGCCCAAAATTACTTTGGCAACGCTTGGCCCAGCGTTTGATCCCATCAAAGAAAGCCATTCAGCTTGAGGCTGTGTTTTTTTTTTTCTTGTTTTTCTGTGGATTTGGTAGCAAGTCGCAACAAATGCCAACATCGAGTGGAGCAACTCTTTCTGCGAAGGACATCAAACAGAAGCGGCGATCAGTTCTAATTTGCATAAACATTCGTTTAACATTTATCCCAAAAACGTTTTCGTTGTCTTTTTTTCTTGTTTTGTTTTTTTTTTTTTTGCTGCGGCTCTTTCGGCGCTTTGCCCCTTGTCCTGCGCCCACAAAACTTGTCATAATTGTCGACATTTTTGGCTGGGCAAACAATTTTTACCCACCGATTTTATTTCATTTCATGAATTCGTACCATTTTGGCAAAATATAACCGCTTCTGACAACAAACAACAACAAAAACTACCTTACTGAAGACAACAAAAGCAGGAAAAAAATAAACAAAAAACCGTAGAAACTGCAACAACAGTAGCCAGATCTTGATGCTAATCTGCGTTGGGCAACACGTATACCAGTTACTTTATTTTTCCGGATTTTTTGTTATTTTTGTTTTGTACTACGTAACTAAGTGGAATCAACCTTGATCGGCTAATGAAGTTGTTTCAGTTGTATGTCCTTTGTAAAAAAATTTTTCAGTAATTTAATCAGAATTTTGTATGACTGGGGGCCTGAAATAACTTTAAGTCATTGTCAAAACTTCATTCTTTGAGAGAGTGCGCTTAAGGTAAGCAAGTGAGTATTGCAGGTACTACTACTAGGCATGAATGCTTTTATGGAATCTATGCAATCTTATCGAGTGTAAATAGCGCTAACTGAAAATATCTGAAAACTATGAAGTAAATAAAGTTATTAGAAACACAATATTGATTTGACTGCTGAGCTTAACTTTGAGAAACATCGTTTATTATGTTCTTATCAAGTAATCCCTAATAATGTTACTATATTAACATAAAAACTATTTATGTTCTTGAACTAGAAAAATCTGAATTCAAAGCTAAAAATCACCCTAATACGTATTATTGGTGCGAGTACTTTTGCACGATTTCAGCTTCTCGAGAAGCGTGAATACCCTTAAACCATTGACTTCCCCTTTTTTCCTTAAAACTTTTGATTTTTAATAATAAAATTATCAAACCAACTAATTAGGCTTTCCAGCATAAAAGTTAAGTTTAAAAATCTTAGGTCCAGAAAAGGAAACGTTTGCCTTTTTGTAATCGATCCAATGATCAGTACTATTTAAACTATTTCCTTAAAATGGAAAGATTCGGATTTGAAGATTCCTCATAAAATAATTATCAATTATTTTAAAAAATTGTTCAAAAAAATTGTGATATTGCCAGCAATTTGTCTTTACGAATTGTTTTTAGAATATCCTCCGAGTAGGAACAGGCTGTCTTGTTTCTTTAACTAGAAAAAAACTCTATATTTGGATTTAGCTCAACAGTGATCTGCCCTACAACTAATTGGCTGAATCTTACTATCCATTGCAATTCATACCGGAACTGACAGTTTTTAAATGCTTATGTAATTCATGTGTCACTCAAAGACTACATACATAGCTGGGTACATTCGAAGTACATACAAGTGCTTAAATTCGAGCGGCACAATAAAACGTTTACGCCTTAAATTACGCCCCATATCAAGATATAGACACAAACAGCTGTCCTACCAACTGACAGGCAACTGGACCAACCCAGCCAGGCCATCAAGAAGTGGTGTACCGACCGTCGTGGTAGCCAAATTGGAAATGAAAAGAAATAACTGCTCAGCGCAATCAAACTACATTTCCAATTTTATTTGTTTCCACTGTCAAGTCAGAGAACTCTAGACGCAAGGAATAGAAAGTACACAAGGAACAACGAACCTGGATAAAAAACAAAAAAAAACTAATATAAACTATGTACATGGGACTATGTATGTAAAGTACATGTATGTACAGACGCAAGAAACGCTAAACAACTCAATTAAAATGGGGAGCAAGGCATAAAAATGTACATACATATGTACGAGTATGTAAAAGTATGTACCGAGTGTGTACGAGTATGTATAAATGAGTGCAACGAATGGACTCCGTTTACATAACATGTGGGTAATGCATGCAAAAAGGTTAATCGCGGCCCAGGGATGTGGCAAGGCGTGGCGGGAGCGAAATATGTCTGCAGCTGTTGGTTGGTGTTGTTGGCTTTATAAACGTTGCTCGTTAGAAGCTGGTAAACAACCATATGAGGTGTGTTTGAATAAATTGTGAAAACTTTTTGGCAACTTCAACTTCTGCCAAAAAATTCTACAGAAAATTATTAAATTAGCTGAGGATCAGAAAAATACCAGATGTTATATAAATGAAGAAGAAAGAAGAAAATAAGTAGAAAACCTAGCCAGAGAAAGTTTTTGTTTAAATTCCTTTCGTGGTTCATGGCATTGTTTGGATTATATGCAAAAATGTAATGAGTATACTTAAAATGTATCCAACGGAACTCTAGATTTAGTATAAATTGTTTTAATGCGCATTTGAACCAAATGGAGCATGACCCTTAACACGAGTTCGTCCGTGAAAAACAGACCATACCTGTTATGAAACTGAATTTGCGCTTCTAAAAAAATAACTCGTCGAACTTCTTTGATCGCCTGGGTAATTTGCTAAGTATGCCCATAATGGACTTGGCTGCTTCTATCAAGTCGTAATTTATATAGTTCAAACCACTTGTTTTTATTTTTCTTCATCAACTCTTCCCATACAATATACTTTTCTTTACTAAACTGTTTCCGCTTCACTCTTTATTCATTTACTTGGCATCGAATTGAACCTTCAGGCATCCGGATGGTCAATATAAAGCCGTACTTCGTGGTTAGCAATTTCACAGTATAATTGAGATTAGCAATCTTTTTCATGACTCTTTATTTGTAAAATTGTTTAATATTCAAAACACTGACCGAAACGGTTTGGTACGTAAATACCTAAAAGTCTCTTATTTTTTTGATCATGCTGAAAAGGAATCGAATATATAGCAACTTCTCTAACTTCCCTCTTGCTAAATGCACATTCACATACATGACAATTTTAGAAAATGTCGCCTTACTTGCGCTTTTGTGTTGGCTGCAACAGCAACTCCCTCTCCAGCCCTGCCAAACAAACAACATACAACGAACTCTGTCTTACTGTCTGCCTGTCTCTCTGTCTGTCACTCGCTGACTGCCTTGATTGGCGTTTGAGCTGCGCGTGCGCCGCTCTTTCGAGCGAAACAATTAATTTGAATAATTAGCAGCTAACGATGCTGTAGACGATGATGACGACAACGACGAGTACGTACTGTACATGGGACGCAGATTGAAGGAACAACGATGACGCCGGCGATGACGATGACGCTGACGCCGTTGTCAACTGCGCTGCCAGTTGGCGGCAGCCTGCAAGACGATTGTCACGCCATTGCCAGAAGTTTGAGGCGCGTCAATGGGAAACCTTTTGCGATTTATGCCGCCCATATAAAAAAAAACCCATTTGGCACTTGAGAATTTATGTGCGCTGCCCAAGGAGCAGCGACAAGAGCAGAATTGGAGACAACAACAACAACGACAGCAACTCCAATGAGTACGTCACACGAAATGATGAATTACTCGCCGGGGACGCGCGTCAAACTTTGATGAGCGTTGCGCTGTGCCTGTTTCACCTGGAGACTCTGTGCCGCTGACTATGGCGTGAAATTAGACAAAAGGATACGCTGGCAGCAGGCATACGTCATGTGTGTCATGTAAGTTTATGTTACACTCAGCGAAAAACTAGTAAACTTTGGCAACTGTTTGGCTTTCAATGGTTAAGAGTTGGGTGTCAGTGAAAAAAATGTATGAATTAGATTGCCCTAAACGTTTCCCAAGCTTCTACATATAGATTTAAATTTAAAGAACCGCATTTTTTGCTACATTGGAATATTAGGTTATATTAAAGCTGGCACATTTCAGAGCTTTGATGTAAACTTTAAATCTGACATTTTTAAAGTTTCACAATTTTTTTTAGATCATAATAAGCTCTATAGAAAAGTGTACAAATATTGAAGTTCGTTGATAGTTTTAGTCAGAAGTCAAACTTGCTGAGTTAGTGAGGTATTTGTATACGAGTCCAAGCTCGTGCTGTCAAAATATCAGCAGGCTGAAGAGGAATAGCAGTCAGAGAATTATAATGTGTACTGTGAGTTGTTAAGTGCAGCGAGCTGCCACATTTTGAGATTTCGCCTTGCATTACTGTCTATTTTCATTGAGAAGTTTTTAGATACGTTTTCCAAAAAGTATAGGTTGATGCCACAATATGTGTTTGCTGCCCTTCCTTTTCTCATTGCGCCCGAGAACTATATTACCAAAAACATGCTATACCAAAGGGTACATATGCCAAATTTAAGGAAGATTTCTAGCTGAACAAAAATGCTCAGTAAGTAAAAACCAATTTTCAAGGTATTAACGTGCTTACGCATCTTTATCTTAAAAACGAAAGCTTGTTCTAATTTCGCTTCTTCTAAAAATTCTAAACATTTGAATAGTTTGTTTCTCGAAGTGTATTCATTGTGTGTGTTCGTGCATGTGTCAGGTTGACTTTGTACTTGAGCGTGTGCGACCAACAACGCGCCTTGACTTAATGAAGATGACGTTGCGCTGTTGCTTTGTGCTTGGTGCGGTTTAATCCTTGCGAAGCTACAATCATTTCCTAGCTCCTGCCTAATGGAACTTGTTGTGGCTGTAGGTGAGTTCATGTTGTTGGCCATGTTGTTGCTGTGTTGTCGGCAGGCGTTAATTTATTACAAATTATTATGATTCTCTTTATATATATAAATTTTTTTTGTTGCAACCTTTTCCCATGTTTTCCTGGCGTCATTTTTTTTACAACAACAACAACAACAAATCTCGTTGAAGACGTCTAGACAAATGCACTTCAAAGGTTAACATGATAAATGTCGTTTGTTGCATCTGACGCTACAACTTTCTGCTGTTGTTGTTGGTGTTTTTGTTGTTGCAACTGCAGCATGTTGTTGCAAATGGCAGCATATCGCTGCTGCAAATAAATAATAATTTAAAATGCTAGCTGACAATTACAGAGTTATATGTTATAATTATCGAGTTGTGTAAAGCTAACAAATTAATCAACCAAATGGCTAATTAAGCGCTGAGCGTAGAACAAGTAAGGATAATGATTCAATCAACAACTGTTGAATGCAACCCTGAACTAGAGTTAGAAAATGACTGAGATAAAACACAAAAAATAAAAATGAATATGCTATGAAACACGGTTTCGGTGTTGCGCCATCGCTTAAAGAATCATTAGAATTAAGGAAAATAAAGCAAATTGAGGCATAAAAATTAAACTAAACTTTATATGAAGCAAAAGAAGTTCAAAAATATTCCCAAACTCTTGCTAGTTTGGTCTAATATAAAGTGTGTTTTTTTCTCAAGATATAGAACTTTAAGTTGGAATTACTGTTGAAAATGGCGACGGAATTAACAGCTGTCAAGTGATTTATTTTCAGTTTGGTTTGGCAATTCATCATGTATAGACTTACTAACTTTTTCATTCCTGAATTAAATAAGCATGATGTCCAGGTACTGTGGTTACAACATGCCACATAGCTCGTGCCACAATCAATTTATTGAAAGACGCGTTTAGTGACCGCCTAATTTCACGTTTTGTACCTGTGATTTGGCCTTCAAGATCTTGTGATTTAACGCCGCTAGACTACTTTCTGTGGGGCTTTGTAAAGTCATTGGTCTATGCGGATAAGCCACAAACGCTTAGCCATTTGGATGACAACATTCGTCGCAATATTGCCGATATACGCCCACAAATGTTGGAAAATGTCTTCGAAAATTGAACATCCAGATTGGGCTACATCGAAGCCTGTCGTGGCGGTCGTAATCTTACGGATAAATAGAATTCATGTCAATCGAATAATCCATTGTTTTTTTTTATTGCAATTTCAAGTTCTACACCTCTAAAAAAAACACCCTTTATTTCTTATACAAAGTAGGGCAATTTGAAAAGGGTGGGCTATTTTCAATTAAAAGTTCTATCTTATCTTATTATCTCATCATTTATAGAATGAAGGCACATTATTTTTCTATTGTTAAACGGTAAATTTTTGCCATTTTTTTTGCACCAAATAATTTTAATAAATTGATAAATTTACTTCGAACCTTAACGGCTTCTTGGAAGTTTGCATAATGCATCTTAAAGGCAATAATAGAACGGTGTCCCATCGCAGCAGCTTAAAGAACAATTCAACGTAAGTACAGCAAATACAATTTTCGAAGATAAGGCACAAAGTTTGAGTTGTAGGGTTATCTACATGGCATTAAGGCATCTGGTCAAGTTTTTTTTTTTTTTATTCCTTGTCAAATTATGCTGCAAAATAATACCACACAGTAATACAAATGATGCAGTTAGATTTGACGCTCCTATGTGAAGCATAGGGCGGACACAAACTCCTTCCAGCGCCTTCTATCTTGGGCGGCACTACACAATTCATTCCACGACGCTCTCTCCTGACTTTCTGCAAGCACAGTTCTCACCCAGGTCTGTCGAGGGTGTCCTCAGCGCCGGGTACCCTACGGATTCCATTGGAAATTTACTGGTCAAGTAAAATACCTTTGAAACCTTTAAGAAAATTTTCTTAACTTATGTTCCCCTTGCACAGTTTGAAATGCAACTGTTGTTTTTGATGTGTTATATGTTCATGAAACAAATAATAAAATAAAGTAATAAGCAAATAAATTTACAAATAAATAAAATAACAACATAAAACTACTCACTAAAAATGTTTAAAAGCGAGTGCAAGTTGCGCACAATCTTAAAACTGGGTGTTGTTTGTGCAACACCTAGTTACGCAAAAATTCTGATATTCCAGCAATATCATTTAATTTATTTTGCCTACAATTTATATTATTTAATTGAGCATATAATGTAATAAAAATATATCTATGTCACATTTTCGGACGATCATGCATACCACTTGCAAATTTAATAAAAAAAATGTTAATCGCTTGGGAGATCATGCGCCAACTTAGGCTCACCTCGCGCCTAGCCAAAACGGTTGACAAGTTGAGCTGACTATGACGCGCTGACACGCTTAATTTAGTGTTATATAATAATAAATTTATTTCACACACTTGCTTCACCCCCAAGCATCCATTTTGTACACAAAATATCAAGTAGCCGGCGGGTTGCCTTGAAATGAAATTCTAAAAATAGCTCATTAGATCAGCCAAAGCAAATATCCATAAAACACACGCACATTTTGAGTTCGTGCGAGTTTTTGCAAAAGAGAATTTATTATTCTCTTTATATCTACACTGTTCATAAATGTTAAATTCTCTTTGGTTCAAATCTGATAAAATTGCTACCTTATCGGGTATGTCTTTAACACTCACTGCTCTTCTTTTCTTTGGAATAAATCGCAATACAATTTTGAGAGCTATGCAAAAGAGAATTTATCATAATTCTCTTTATATCTACACTGTTCATAAATGTTAAATTCTCTTTGGTTCAAATCTGATAAAATTGCTACCTTATCGGGCAGGTCTTTAACAGCCACTGCTCTTCTTTTTTTTTGGAATAAGTCGCAATACAATTTTGAGAGCTAACTTTTAGTTTAAAACTATTCGTTGAATCGTACGGATCGTAGCGGACGAGCTCGTGATATTTTTGTGTGTATGCCAGTTAATATAAATATTTCATTATGGAAGACAAAAGTTCTACGAAAAACAATAATGTGGAAAATATGGAGTCATCGCACAAAGTGCCTTCTAATAATAATACCCCAGCTCCCAGATCCAGTAACACGCCAGCAGCAACACATACGCCCGCTACAACACCACAAACTGAAACCGTGGTCATCAATTCCGAACAAGTGCCAGAATGGCTTAATGAGTCTCATTTTGTGAATGTACTGAGCGCAAATGTGGAAAAATTCGCAAAGATCAAAAGCTTCTCTCTTAAGCCAGCTTTGTCTGCGGGAGAGAACTATGCTACCCTCATGCTGAGAGTAAGCATTGAGGTCGCGTTAAGTGGTAAGCCGAAAAAAAAATTTAATATTTATGAATAGAGTAGATACAAAGAGAATTAAAATAGTCAATGTTGTTAAATTCTCTTTGGTGCGAAAATAGTTTAATCAAAGAGAATTTATCAACCTATATTCTGTTATTCCATTTTGTAATTTCTTAAGAGACTCACAAATTTAATTTTCGCGCCAATCCACAACCGATTCGATTTTTTTGCGTCTTGTTTATGCGCCGACCGAGCCCAAGTCGTGACATAAACATTTCTTTTCACTTTATTTAGAAACGTTAAGTTTTCTTTGGTTTCAGTATCTTAATGAATTGGGCTCTATCTTGATAAAAAAACCTTAGAGAATGTAAATTCAGAATTCTTTGGGAAAAAATACACAAAAATATCTTTATCAACTGCATCGAAGAAGTGCTGACAAAAAAGCTAATTATGGCTGGGTATTTCTTTTCTCGAAGTCACACTTAAAATACATTTTTTTAAACCAAATTAGGAGTTTAAGTTAAAATCTTTTAAAAGCAAACTCTTTAGTTAGTTGCAATACAAACTCTTTAGTTAGTTGCAATGTTTTGTTAAGGCAACAATATTATTTTTACATAATATTTTCAGATAACTCCGAGAAACCAATCTCGTTCATGCTGAAAGTACCACATGATACACCCGTAATGGAGCAAGTGTTGCAAATGTCCAACTTCTTTAACACTGAGAATACAGCATATTTCGATATTATACCAAAACTCGAAGCATTATACAAGGACAAAGGTCTAGATATAACATTGGCGCCACGTGCCTATCGATTTAATAGTTCGGAACCCAAACTGAACAACACTGTACTAATGGAAGATCTTAGTAGAAGAGGTTTTAAGAATATAAACCGATTGAATTGTTTAAATATAGAACAAACCAAGATAGCTTTACGAAAACTTGCACAATATCATGCAGCTACGGCACATTATGTCACTGTACATGGTCTGTATAAGGATAATTTTCTTACTGGCATGTTTAAGAAAGACGATCCCAGAGCTTTAGCTATGATGGAAGGTTTGATGGGTACGTTCCAAAAACTATTTCTAGCCAATTTGAAAACATATAAATACGGTGAAGAGGTCTATGACAAGATGGTAAGCGAACTAGTGACAAACTTGAGCGAAACTGTGCAAAGCCAACATTATTTTTAGGTTGAACACTTTTCCCATATGAGTGCCGAGGTTCTACACATGAATGAGTATGACTCCAGTGAGTTCAATGTGCTCAATCACGGCGATTGCTGGATGAACAATCTACTGTTCAAACATGAACCAACGGGTGAAATTAGCGATATGTACTTTGTTGATTTTCAAAATCCCAAATATGGCAGTCCCGCGCAAGATTTACTCTACTTTATCATGACATCCGTTCACATTGATTTTAAGCTAAAAGATTTTGACTACTTGATTCGTTTCTATCATGACAATTTGGTTCAGCATCTCAAGCTATTGGCCTATCCTGAAAAAATACCCCATTTACGTGATCTACATATAATGCTTTATAAATATGGTACCTGGGCCTTAAGTGGAGCTATTGTAGTGCTGCCTATGGTGCTATTGGATCCGAGTGAAAATTCCACTATTGAAAATTTTATGGGTAGCAATGCAGAGGCAGAGCATTTTAAGAATTTAATGTACACCGGTGAACGTTATCGCAAATATATCGGTGAGATGTTGCCTTGGTTGGACAATCGTGGCTTGTTGGATACATAGTAAGTAGTGTGGGAAGCCCCAAATAAGACTTTTCTAATTATTCATCATCTGCTTACAGCAATTTTACAACCGAAGTAAAGCCAGTGCCTGAAATCAATGAAATGTGAGTAGATGTAGTAGTTTTCTGTGATAATCAGCATATTTTTCCAACTCCTGCTACAATTCAAAAACAGATTATTAAAGAGAGATAAGCCTAAATTTGTGAAGTTATAAATTAAATTTTATTTAGTGACAATATAACTTCTTATTGTGTGTCGAAAATGAATAATATAAAATTTTTTTCAGCGTTACTCAAACTGCCAAAAAATTTCCTGGTCAACCCGAATGGTTGGATTTCAATGATTTTTACGATATAATTGCATCTATTGAGCCCAAATTCGATAAAATCTTGGACGGAAATATTTCACCGGCCACCAAACCTGGTGACAATTATGCTTCCAAGTTACTAAAAATTGATGTAAATGCGCAGCTTAAAGGTTTGTTAACAATAGTTTTTTGAAATGGAAAGAATAGAAACCGTAAAAACCTTAATTATTTCACAGATAACAGCACCAAAACATTTTCCTACATCCTAAAGTTGCTTCCCAATGTTGAAATGGAACTTACACCATTTAATCTCTTTCCCAAGGAGAAAAAGGTTTACGATACGGTGATACCAGGTTTTGAGAAATTGTACAAGAATGCAGGACTTTCTGTAACCTTTAGTGCCAAGCCCTTTAGATTTAGTAAAGAAGTTTCCGAGCAATACATACTTTTGGAGAACCTACAACCACTGGGTTTCAAAATGTGCGACCGTATGCATGGACTGGATCTGGAGCATACCAAGAGTGTGCTCAAAAAGTTGGCACAATGGCATGCAGCTTCCTTGCGTTATAAGCAACTGAACGGCGCCTACGAACAGATGTTCGATAGAGGCGCCTTCCGCGAAGAAACGCGTGAATTCTTTCACAACATGCTGGCAGCTACCTTTAAACCCTTTTTTAATACTATAAAGAAATTTAAGGGTGTCGATGAGTGCATAACCAAGTTGGTAAGCAATTTTTCAAAAATCTAAGCAAAACTGGTAGTGACGCTTTATTTTTAGGAAGCCTGCTGGAGGGATCATACAGATAAAGTTATAGAGGATGCCAAGATTGATGAAAACGAATTCAATGTGCTCAATCATGGAGATTTATGGTTAAATAATATCATGTTCCAATACGATGCAACCGGCAACATACAAGAAACATATTTATTGGATCATCAAGTTACAAAATATGGCAATCCTGCACAGGATTTGTATTATTTCCTTATGACATCAACACAATTGGATATTAAGGTGGATGAGTTTGACTATTTGATCAAATGTTATCATGAATACTTGGTAGAACATGCCAAACTATTGAACTACACCGGATTTGTGCCGAATTTGAAGGAAATGCATGCTATATTACTGAAGCACCCAGTATTTGGTAAGTTAATCATATCATATTTTTAGTATTTCCAAATACAGTATTATTCGAAACCAAGAACTCAGTGAATAATATTAAGCAAATCGGTGAAAAAATCTTATCTTATTAATTTTAATAAAATTTTATAGAAACACAATTTTGAATTAATATTTTTTAGAATTTAATGTTAAAAAAAAGTTTAAATGTAAAATTTTTTAAAATCATTTCATAAAATCCATTAATAAAATCTTATATATATTTCAGCTGCTGGCACCGTAGCTAGCACCATGGGCATGTGCCTGGCTGAACCTGTCAATGAATTGAGTATCGATACTTTTACCCAAGGTACTGATGATGCAGGGGCTGTGCTGATCAAAATGTATGACAACCCCCGGTATAGAGCTCATTTTGAACGCGTAATGCCCTGGTTAAACCGCAGAGGTCTTTTGGATTATTGATATTTTTTAAAAACACAATATTCTATTATTTGTAATTTTATAAATCATATTTGACAGGCCTTAAAAATAATTACTGAAAGAAAAATAAAGTTGAAAACAAATTGTATTATTATTTATTTAAAATAACTCTGATTCCTTACGTTGAACATAATCTCGAAATTTTGAATATTTTCTATTCTACAAAAGTTTTATTTAAATATTACTATGCTTTTTTTCTATATTTCTATTAAAAAGGATATACGAAATATTTATTTAAGTTTAAGCCAAGAGAGGCCAACATTTCTGAATAGAGTAGAAACAAAGAGTATAAATATAAATTCTCTTTGGCATAATTTGCATGTTTTGTTTATGTTCGTATATTTGCTTTGGCTGATCTAATGGTCTATTTTTAGAACTTGCTTACTTGGGGATAAAGCAAGTGTGCAAAAGAAAAATATTTTTATATAACACTATATTAATATTATTTAGAAATTATACCATTTGCATACAAACTTATAGTTTGTAGTATGAATAAAAAACAAAGGAATGTAATAATAAAACAGTAATTATTTATTCAATATACGTTTTATGTAATAAATTGTACATATATATGGTACAATTTTCACTGTGAATATTCCAAAATAAATAAAAATAATAGTTTTTTCATTAATTTTTAATAAACATATCCAAAGAAAACGTTTAAATTCGCAATTGCCATGGATATCAGTTAAGAGAATTGTATTTGAAAATCCAAGTGCGCTCCCAATTGGTAAAAAACTCAAAGAGAGAAATATAGCCTCTTTAGGTTTCTAACTCTATGTCGTTGGTTATCTTCGGCAATGACTCAATGTAACGAGTGCTTTAGAAGTATCAACTTTCCTCAAGCTAAATTGCTCCCCTAAGATTTATAATAAATAACTGTCATTTTATAATTCTGTCAATCGATAGTAAAATTAAGTCTAGATTATGCAGTACAGAAAACTTCTTTAACTTTGTGTATGAAAATTATGTTTAATTTTTATTTACAGTTCAATTTCTGAACGCAATTTTGCAGATGGTACCTTGAAACTTACTTACCTTACTCGAAAATTGTAAGTAAGTCGCAACAAAGTATCGATTTTAATTTAATATGGCTCATAAAATGGGGGATTATGTTAGTTGTTGCGTAGCTTTTACATTATTTGGATTACGAGTATTCAGGAGTCCATATTCTTTAGTATGACAGTCTTAAATAGGTATATTTATATAAATGTAAATACATACACAAAATAGTCGCTATACTCATCTTATTCTATGTTATTATATATTTCACCTTAAAGAGAAAGTTTTTGTCTCGAAATTACTACGATTTTTGAAAATTCAGTCTTATTCCTGAATTAATATACATATGTGGATATCTATCTTTATATCTTTCGCACTTTGGCGAAGGAAGACGGAGGCGATGACCTTAGCTCAGATGGAAAGAGCAAGTGTAGGAAGACCTATCTTCACTTGGTGTGACCAACTGGAGAAGGCGTGCACAAAGCAGGGGCGCCTGTACAGTGTTAGATCGGCTGTAACCCTATAAGGGGTAGTCATCGCAAAGAAAAGTAAAAGTAAGTTCCAAGCTATGTGTCACACAGTTTTTATAAAGTAACCTTCATGATAATGCGTATATTTTAAAATATGTGCGCTGTTTTGAACGTATTATTATTTACTGTTTGGAAAAAGGATTACAATAAAATGAAAAAATATGGGTTTTCTCATTATTGTAAACTAGAGAGCCAGTTTGAACTGTTCCATAGTCAATTACAAAATTATAGTTGCGACTAGATGCCAGCTTGATATTAAACCCAAGTGTGTGCCACATTTTGTGTAGTTGGGCAACAGTTCAAAAATAACTCTCAAATTCTGCGTGGGCTACTATTAACTTCTTCAAATACAAGTAATGTTTTTCACCATTTTCACGCTATGTAGCCTACATAAAATAATATGTTCAGCTAATTGGCGTTGGAAAAATTTGCATTTTATAAAAGAAAAATAAAAAAAAATTAAATCAGCTATCTGGCGCTGACAATATTGCGGTGAATGGTTTGTAAGTTGCAACAACAACGACCACAGATGCAACATCTTAACTCGGCTCTCGACCGCAACAAACGGGCAACAAATAACAAGCAACACTAAGCTGCGACTTTAGCCAAATTAAGTTGTCCAGTTGGCGTCGTACGCACAGCGGGTTCCAAATAACAATCTCCTGTTTATGGAAAATTTTATAAAAAAAAATAAAAAAAAATAAAAAAAAAAATTGAAAAAAAAACTTATTTAACAGCTTTGAAACGGAAAATTAACAACGACCCAAAATCGAATTTAACTCATATTTCAAAGCAGTCAAAAATACAGTGTTTTTTTTCCGACTGTGCATTACGTGTACCAGACGACTCTACTCGATATAGGATAGCATTTCCAGCTCTTTGGCCATTTTATTTCATAAATTTATAAATTGTCAATATTTGACACATTTACTACGTGGCGCTGTGGCAATCATTGGACAACAAAAGTCAACCGCCAACTACATAAATATTGTGTAGAATAATACCGACTTTAGGCTACTCTGCATATTTCTTATACGATATTTCTTGACTGTCGTAGGATCTCAATAGATTGTGGCGTGATTAGAATAATAAGAGCACATGAAGGTTTATAGCTATTTATATTTTGAAATATAGAAATGAAGAGATTCGTAGTATTATCACTGCGAAATCTTTAAAAAATAATGTATAAGTAACGTCTAAAATTAAACAAAAAAAAAAAATGAATAATTTTTCAATTTTCATTTATATTTCGCAAATTTAACTCATTTGGACTAGTTTTTTGTTCAATAAAATCATTTGTACATCATTTGTTGCAGGAAAAATGTCCTGTCAACACTTCACAAAGTGACCTAAGCTGTGTTCTATTCAAAAATAAAGCTTCCTTGGCTCTTGCTGCAACAAAGCGCACAAATCTTTTTGAGTGTCTGAGAGACCCTCTAGATTGTTCCAGTGCCTAGCTTTCCCTTCTTTAACTTTACAAATGCTTCGTCTTCAGACGAGTGCACTTTTAAAAAATTGTGTTTTGAAGTTAGCGCTTGCTCCATGTACCCAAATTTTAAGTGTATACAAAAATCTGTACGCCTATTCAATATACAAAATACAAGTAATAATAAAATTGTATTACTTTTAAAATTTCAAAATACAAATTTTTTTTGCAAATGATGAAATTTTCATCGATATTTCTTCGCATCCAACCGATTGCGTTTGTAGCTATTTTTGTTATTGCCGATAAGTACAGGCCTCGGGCTATTTCGCGCATCGAACAGCATTAGTCTTGCTGTCATTCGACAGAAAAAAATTTAAATAAAAAAAAAAATAAAAAAATCACTGAAATTCGTTAATAAGTTCGTTTTGGGGGTAACCAGCTCAGTGAAACTACTCGCGCTTGGCCCACCATAGTGTTGCACGAGACTACCATTAATTTAGAGCTTTTAATATTAAAAAAAAGTTGCTGGCAATATTGCGGCAACCATATTGAAACTGTAAGATTTATATCATAATTTATTTATTAATTTCATTAGGTTGTGCTCTGATAAATGGTTTTACTTTTGCTACATAGTTTTATTCATTTCCTTTTTTTAGGCAACATTTCAACAATTTTTTTTTTGAACGACGGTTGCTGAACAGAAAGTATATTGCTTTTGCTTTACCGCAAACGTTGAAACTTGATATATTCCTGCACAAATCCAAACATTTCGTAACTTGTTAAAAACTCCCTAACGTAAGAAAAAACTTATTTTCCTAATAATTCTTTGCACACAATTACCTTATATTTATACGTATATATATCTTGAAATATCTATTAACCAGTTATGAATCATAAGCAGCCATAAATAATAAACTAAAAGGAATATTTTTGCTTTTTTGAGATGTTTAGTTACAAAAAGTGGTTTTTTTTATTTTTTTTCAGAAAATTTGTAATTTTTTTGTGTGAAATTAAATGCCTAATTACGAAATTAATTATAAATAAATAAAATCTATTTCAATTTTATTGACTTTAATTTTGAACTTTTTATAATTAATATATTTTTATGAAAAGAAAGTATTTTTTTACACTTTATTTATATTATGTTTGTATAATTTTAAATGTATAATTAGAACATAAATCAAATACTTTATTTTTTACTATTATTTTTTAATCATTTTTTTAAATGTAAAATAAAATATTGCTTATCCACTTTTAGTTAAAATGTAGTGATGTTTTTCTAATTAAATAAATTACAAAAAATGTATTTCTTATAAAATAAATAAATTTAATTAAGTAAGGACTTAGAATATACATATTTTTTACAATACTTTAATATAATGAATAATAATTAAAAAAAATAGAAATTTATGGTTTTTATTGAGTTTTATATTATTAATTAAAGCATTCGAAAAATAGTCAAAAAATACTTACAAAAATGATTTATTATCATCAACTTAAGCAATAACATCGACAGCACGAGATTAATTTTAAAATGCAATTTAAAGGCCGTCTTAAAAAATAATTAATGTATAAAAAATTATTAAAGATTTGCCAATATCATAAAAATATATAATTGTAATTGTTATTTTTATGGCTATTGTAATTCAATTTAGCTTTAAATAAGCAATCATAATTGGTTTTCATAAAAAATCATTAAAAATGCACGCGAATATTTTTTCAAACAATATAAATTTGCGGCAAGAATAAATTTACAAATAAATTGTTAAAGTAAATAGCCAAATATTTAATGTTATAACAAAAAAAAAAAAATATTACGAAATCAAAAGCTTAAAATCAAAATACCATAAAATTGACGACTAAAATCAATTGCAATGGTAAACTTTAAGACTTAGATCGTCAGATCGTGGCAGTTGGAACTACATAGTACCAGTGGTAGGAGGCGGGTTTCCGACTTGTCGCGGCTGTCTGCAACAGCAAATACAAAATACCACCAAATTGAAGGTTTCAGCTTCGGTGGGTAACAAAATCGCAGCAGCCGTTGAAATCGTTGCCAAATTCAATTCAATGGATTTTACTTTTCGCTTTTCAAACTCCAAGTTACTCCACTCCGCTTCACTGCGCTCCGCACTGCTGCCGGTGCAGTCAACTCAAGTTGGTCGCGTTGTTTGGCTGCTGTCGTGACCAATTAGTGTGCAGGGGGTCTATGGCAGTGCAAGGGAATTACGGGTTGAACGGTGGTTAAGCTGGGCCACTGCTTAGATCTGGCTAGCTATGCGCAGGCGCACGTCAAGCTGCCTAGGCACTTGCCCAGCAACTCCGCAAGCCAGGAATAAAGACAGCAACGGACTCGGGCATAGTTTACATTCAAATATTTTGTGACATAAAACGTTTGTTGTTGGTTCCCAATTTTTTTTTTCTTCTTGCATATTTGTTTCTTTTGTCTGTGGCAAATCTTGGCTAGCATTGCTCCATTGCGAGTTGGGCGTGGCGTGTCATTTGGAGTAAAATCATTTATATATTAAAATAAAAAGTTTGGATGCAGTGAATCAAAGTAAACCCAATGCGGGAAACAGTTCAAAACCACTATTCTCGTTTAAATTTTAAATTTTTATGGCATACAAAAACCAGTGGAAACAAAGACCTTAATTTATGCTATTAAAATCCTCAAAAAATAATTTTGGCCACCTAATATTCTTAGGCTTACAACTAAGAAGTTTAAGGAGTTCATCAAAGTTACGATACCAGTTCTATTCTTTAACAAACCCATGAAGAATAAATTTGCACGCTAACATTCGCTGAACAGAATTTCGAGAAAAGTTTAATTTCTGATCAAAAATATCGTTATGCGATAGAACTGATCTTTATATATTTCGCTTTAGTCTCATAGTCTTCATATCTTGAGTCACATAGCTAATGCTAAACTGGACTGATTCTAGTCAAATTTTATGTTTTTTTATAGTTCTAAAGAAAATTTTTTTTGTGGCTTATGGAGTTCAATAAGAACTCATTGTTGCTATTTTATAAAAAATAAAATCTATTTTTCGAGTAAGTGAAAAATTATCTTTCGTGTGGGCTGACGATGGAAGACGAACCACCTAGTTATACAATATATTATGTAAGTAATATTACCTCTAATTTGAAATTTATTTGACATAGTATGATTTCATATCTTATCTTAAAAAATCTCAGATATAAGAAAATATAGTCAATTTTAGATAAGTTTTCTATTTATTTTAAAACCAGTTCAAAATATTTGTTAACGTTTTTAGCTTAGCTTAAAGCTGCTAATTATTTTGTGCCTCGAAGCTAGAAGGGACCAGCTACAAAGTCCTCTTTTATGTCATCTCAGTCTGAAAAATTCTTTTGAACTATGGCTTGAAATACTACAATACAATTTTCGAAAACAAAACGAAAGTTTAAGACTCAAATAACTTAATACTAATAGATCACATTATGATCTTCTGTCGTAAAATCATTATTTTAACATTATAAGTTTTTCCGTATGCTACAAATCCTTTTGATATAAACAATTCCTACAAATTCAAGCACATAAAGCCATAATTTAACAATGGCGGCCTTACATTTAAGCGCCTATTAGTCATAGTCAGCTTCCATGAGTCATGTGACTGATGCGCGAGACATTAAGAGACACATTCATGTCTCCCTGTCTCCTGCAACCCAAAGTCACACTCAGTTTGGACAAAAAACAAAAAAAGTGCTAGCCAGTTGGAAAATCTTGGCAAGAAATAACTGACAGTGTACACAAGCAACACTAATTGCTGTAAAATTGCAAACAGACGTAATGGTTGGAGCCAACCGAGTGCAGATTTGGACTCCAGCTTAGCCGTTTGGCATAGAACAACAGAAAAAGACTTTAAATTTTTAACGGAATGAATGCAACAACTAACAACAACAACTGCAACAACTAAGAACAACAACAATAACAACAACTGAAAAAAAAAACGCTGCAAACAACTCAATTAACACAAGAAACGCAGCAGAGAAGCAGCAGCAACAAGCAAACTTTTTGTTCTACGTCCGTCCTCTTGTCCGCCGTGCAACTGACCAACCAAAAAAAAGGAGAAAAAACGCCTGCCGAAACGCCCCCTGCACCGGCCAGCCGCCACTGCCTTTGGGCTGCTCCTCAACGCTTGATGATGCAAATATATGCAAGTTGGCAGCTTCGAGAGGTAAAAACATGAAATGGCCAAGACGTAGAAGCAGCGGAACAACAACAAAGAATACGCAGACAAACAGAAGGAGACAGTGAGGATATTGTAGGAGCAGTAAGATGTGCAGAAGGCTCTTGGGCAAATTCTCGGCACGAATCTTGATCAGCTGTACAATCTGTTGCCAAATCAAATGGTTATTATTACCAGTGTAGCAAACGAATAGTATTTCGCTATTTACATAGACAATGAATACTTTTCAGATCCTCGAGTTATAAAATGACTTTGCTCTAATTTGGGCAAGAAATACGCAAAGAAATAATAAGTGGTAAATGGGTGGATGATGTGTATTCTGATAAATGTTGTAGATTCTTGCAGCGATTTATCAAAGCCTGCAGGCGGGCTTACACAAGCGTGGTGAATGTAAAGCTGTAAAATTCTTTTCAAAATCTTTTGAGAGATTGTAATACAATATGCATCCATAACATATACAAAAAACAGATGACTAAAGTTTTCCTTTATAAAAAAATGATTTGTGGTGATATAGAAGCCAGTAGTAAATTATAAAATACGAGACTAAGCACATTAACTCAACATCTACTAAAAAGTGCGTTCACGAAAGAACTTGAGCAAGTTTGCAATAGCGCAAGCGTAAAAACATTTTAAAGGAATAACTAAATAATGCTAGAAGTATTTCTCTGAATTAAATATATTATTATTATTAGTGCTTGGTAATTGGAGTAATAGTATATTATTTACTACAAAGTTGAAACAAAATCAAAATTTGAACTCTAGCTAAAACGTCTAAGTTTTGAACGTCTACATACTGAAAATACGAACGAAATTGCATTTGCGAATGCCAGATCAGCCAATGGCGCTACTTCAGACTAAATAGTTGCATTGAAAGAAGATCTTAGAAGAACTCAAAGAAAAAGGCAGCTAATTGAAACGAATGACGAAATTTTGTATATAAATAAATGGATATTTTTGTATCGTTATCTTGCAATTTTGTATGGCGAAAAATGATTTCCTTGTTATAGGTGATATAATTATGTATACGTATTTTTTTGCGTTAAATCGGTTAAGGAAATAAAGTTACGGGAATTGTTGTTGGAAATTGGCGTAATTGGTTTACTTGGCGTGAGTGTGGGTCTTAGCCTTACGGTTCTGAGTGAGAACGTTAGACAGTTCTTCACGGATGTGTGTGCCATTCCTTCAACAATTCCACGGTATGCTTCTCATAGGGAGCGTGGTCACCAACATCGCGTACCAGATCGCGATTGAACTTTGTGTGAAAAGTTTAAATATTTTTCAAGCGGACCCTTGGACTTTGGTAGTCTTGTGCCCTCGATTAACACCGAAGCACAGCTCATAACGTGCTGTCATTATAGTTCAGATGCTGACAAAAGGTAGAAAACCCTTACGCGCAACTGGCGTAGACTTAATTAAGTTCAGAAGGTTAATGTACTATCGATATAACTTAATATTTTTAACTATCATCGATGTTTGTCATCGCTATCGATTTTAACTAGAGAAAGAAAGCAATAAAAGAACCCTTTCGCTATAAACTTGAGCACATTTTCAATGGCGCAGCTCAAGAATAATCGTAAACAAAAAAAATTATTTTTAGCTTTAGGAATATTTTCATTTTCCTAAAATAGCATTGACCAAGAGACTTTCGAGGCCCAAGATACTAGCATATCTGAAGTTTCTTTGCTGTGGATAAAATAGTCTGCCAAAAAATTGCCTTCTTACATATTTCTATCAATCCATCTTTAACTTTAAGATTCCCGCATCACGAGTATTTAACATTTCGCTTTGGAAATCATATTAATGACAGCCCTATTGATCTGGCACAAAGGTGCATCAGTCAGCGATGCTCGTTTTTATGCCATATCCAGAGAGCGGCACACTTAATGCCCGCCAATCTATGCCATGTCAAATGCGCTGTGGGTGAAAGAGTCAAGTTAAATTGCTAATACCTGACATTGGAATGTTTTTAACACTTTGCTTGTGTTTGGACAACTGCAACAATGGCAGCAACACTATCGCCACCACCACCACCTCAACAACAACAAAAACAACAAGGACACAAGCCGCAATGACTTGGCCATTAGCCGCTGTTGCGCAAATGCAGATGCACGCGCAGGCTTGGGCATAGTGTCAGTGCCACGAATGCAACGCGTTGCCCGTGTCAATGTTCAGGGCTTCATGCATTTATACAGCAACATTGGCAGGGGAGTTGCGGGCACGGGTTGCAAGGTGTTTGTCGATTTCAAGTGTGGATTTGTGCTTTTCGTTTGACACACTCGCCGCTTCAAAAGAATACAACACATACGTATGTCCCGCCGTCGGCTAAGCAATGCGCATATATTTGCAAAGTGTTGCAATGTTGCAAGCAGCTTTTTTTGTCCATTTTTTGATCGACAGCCTGGACAGCAACGAAATAAATGCCGCTTGAGTTGCAACGGCCAAAGGCTTGAACACAAGTGTATATCAACCCAAATCCCGAAAGCGGCGAGTCCCGTAGTACAACCAGCAGGTGTTGCACTTTCTTTTGACGCTGCAGCAACTTTTATAGCTTGTTCACTTGGCCAAATTGATTTGTCACATTTCGGTTGTGGCAGGCACTTGAAAGAGATTTGAATATTAGCCGCGGTCGCAGTGTTGCAAGTAGTTTGGATTTTTGGGTTCCGCTTTTTTTTTTTGGAAAGTAGCAGCTTTGTTGCAGTGCAGGCTGCTGGTTGCCAGTTGGCAAGTGACTTTCGTCCCTATGCCAATTTGTTGCTGACACTGCTGACGAGTTTGCTGAGTGGCACATAAAGCAGCAACAACAACCAGTCTGTGTCTTGGCTTGGCGCAGACCAACAACAAAAAGCAACAACAACGACAACTGTTGGCAATGAAGCGCATAAAAACTAATTGATTGGATGCCAAGATGTTAAGCGCATAACGGCAGCAACTTCCAAGTGGCAAGTTCCAAGTTGCAGCTGCTGCAACGTTGTGCAACTTGCTGATGGTGGCAAACAGCTTGCAGTTAAACTTAAAGTCTGAGGCGTTGTCAGCGTTACTTAAGGTTGGCTCTTATGCTTCTTTTTTGCTTTTTTTTATATTCAATTTAAATGTGCTTGCAGCAATGCGTCAATTGACAATTGTCTGATTTTCAGGAGCGTGCGCAATGAAAGAAGGATCCTGGGCATGTTGCAGGTACCACATAAAAGATTTGATTCTACACTTAAAAATATATTCAGGCTTAAAGCCATGTACGGTTTAAGCTTTTAAAGTTTAAGGCTTTCCGTACAAGGCCAGTACGCAGCAATGCGAAAAAAAACCTATCGAAAATATTTGTTCTATGGTTGTCTGGTAGCCAGATAGTGTTCTAAAATGACAATAATCTTTCTGTAAGCGAACTTAAAATAAAAGAAACTACTAGTTGCCTGGCTGCAACTACGCCCATGTTGCACGTTCCCTTTTGAAGTGTTGCACAAATGTAACTCTGTCTTCTTCATAACATACCACCCCACCCATTACGTCTCTATGGTCAACCAAACAAATGGCTTGTTGGTTCGTGTGTGTCTCTGTTGAGAGCTTAAATTAATTATTTTTTATTAACTTTTCGCTCATTGATAAGATTTTTCAAATTTTTGAGATTCCCACAAAATAACTGAGCAACTGTGAATTTGTCGCTTGAGTTTTAAGCAAGATCGTTAGCCATTTTTTTGTTTTTCATTTTTGGCTTGCTCGAGCTATTAAAGTTTATGGCAAGTTAATAAAATGAGATTGCTTTTGGGAATTTTAAGATATCTGAGCGCTTGCTTATGTTTATAAAACTGCAACAATTTGTTGTTTTTGGCGTATACTGTTTATACATTTTTATATTTTTTCGAAATTTTATGCCTTTGGGTCATTTCACTGCAGCTAACGGTAGTGCTTGGTCTGGACAAAACAAAATGTAAGAAATATGGCAAGCTTCTATCTCTGGCAGTTAATCGCGTCAACTCGTTATCGAGTGACGTTAATTCCACTTTCCTATATACAATTCGTACACACACGGACTTTAACACATTTATCAAAAATTATTGCAAATTAATTGCAATCTGCCCTGCTAAATCTGCGTCGTCATCTCGAGTGGTGATCACGGTACCGTCACGTTGCGTCTGGGAGCGCATTGCTCATGGCTTTTTGGCTTGTACGCTGCTTACCAAAATTTATTGATGGCTTATTAGCTGATAATCGCAATCACATAAGCAACAGCGCAGAACGGTAAAAAGGTCTGTTTCGAGCCTGGAAATTAAAGTGCATTAAGATAATTGAAATGGCCAATAAAATATGGTGTTCCCATTTTTGACGGAATGACTGACTAAGTGTCTGTCTTAAACTTGGCCAAATGCCGCTAAATAGTTTTTGTTTCGTCTTCTGGTTTTTTTTTTGGAAGAATTTCTGTGGCACTGCGCCAAGTAAATCGGTGTCAAGAACTTGTGCAAAGTGTTGAGTATGGCGCTCATGGCATTTACCAAGTTGGCCACTCAGTTAAGACTGGCTGGTACCTCATCCGTGTTGTAGTTATTTGTATACACTGTAATCAGTGGGGCCAAGCATATACTAGATTTAAATGATAAATATGTTAGTAAAATGAGCAGGCTTCCAAAGAAGAGCAACAGCGGAAGGATACGAACTTTTCATAGAGTGTACGAACGATGGTAGAAAGAGTAGTTTTAAATAAAAAATATATAGTTACTTGCACAAGTAAGCAGCAGATAATGTAACTTATCATAGAAACTTTGGACGGGAATATTATAAATAAAGTTTTGAAATGGCGAGGTACACTTTTCAACGGAATCTAAAGATACATTTTTGAGAATTCGATTATTTAACTGTATTTGGGAGTAGTAGACAACACCGGCATAATTTTTGGATATGCACTGAGTAATTTTCGAAAATTAGAACACAACCCAGAAAAAGGACGTCACTCGTCAATAAAGATAAAGATAACAATTTAAGACTCTGTATATGTTTTTAGTTAAGCTTTAATTTTTACAAAAAACCAACCACCCCTTCCCAACAAAACAAAAAAATCTCTCTTTAACCAAATACTCCCTCTCAATTTACTTAACTCCACTGTGTCGTCCTACGTGTAATAAATAAAGAGCATCTTACAGTCGCTCACACCGATCCGCTCGTTGTAAAATTTTTGGCAAGGCAATGTTGCATTCAGCTCTCTTGGCTCAGATTGGTGTGCTTCCTTCCAAATGCTGATGCGTTTTTGATCTTTTCTTCCCTCTCCTGCTATGGTTTACTTTCATGAATCTGCTGTAAGTTTATGTTCTGCTTGGCAGAGACTCTCCCAAAGCTTCTTCTCATCGTAAAATCGTTTTTCAATTTTCACATTGCTTATGTCAGATAATTTGATTTAGCGATTATATTGAACCGCGCCTCTTTTCATATCCAAACTCACACTCAATCTTCCACACAAGCTCTTGCACTTTCCAACTGCCATGTTCGCCATGGTACGTGCCTTATGTATATGAGTTATTAATAAACCTTTTAGTGGAAAAAAAAAATGTTTTACAAAATGATGAAAACGAAACAGTTAATGCGAGACAATGAAAAACAATTTGGAGTTATTTTCTTTAAGTTAAAGTTCAATGGGTGAGCTGCGGCAGCAAAACGATTATTTTTATGCGATGTTTTTTTGCTAAATATCGGTGTTTAACTCAGTTATGAGTACTGCTTGATATGAAAACGTAATGATAAGTACCATATAAAAAATAATGAAAGTAGGTCATATTTTTGATAACAACCTCAGTTTAGTAATGATCAATGAAGCTTTTAAAGATAAAAATAAGGTTAAAAGTTTTTAACCGAATTCCGAAAAAGTTATTTCAGGATTGATACCTATAACTTAAAAAGAGAATATGTATGTTAGCAGCAAGGAAGATATACGCAGATTCAGTTGACAAATTCTGCCCATATTTGAAAAACGGAAATTCAAAGTTATTATTTGGCTTCGATTTATTTGAGAAGGCGAGAAGAAATTTAACAGTATGCTTCTAGGGTTTTGCGAATCGATCATTTGTTTCTCTAATTCGGCAACTTTACTGAAAGCCACTGAAATGGTACATAAAAATATATATATACAATTATTTTTTTGTAGTGATTTTGCAATAAATTAATAAATATCGTTCAATTTTTTAATTATTTACCTGAATTGTCTTCATGTGGCAGTGTCTTCAGAAAACTTCATAACTCGGAAATAATGCAAACTAAAAATTTCGTTGAAAGATTTGTAAAGTTCGAAACATTTGTCGAAAAATAATTAAAGATTTTCAGTATATGATAAAATAAACTTTTTAATTGCTTTAAGTTAATTTTTTAAGTTAATGCTTGAATCTCGATGCAAATATAAATAGTCATGGTCGATAGTCAACGATGTCCGTGCCTGTAAGTGTTAAGCAAAACTGTCCCTGCCAAACATCAACTTGTGTTAATTAAAATAAAAAGGACTAAACCTAGTGAAATCCGAAATTGACGATTTCTACGAATTAGGTCCTTCAAGATTACAGTGTGTGCATATTATTATAAGAGCTAACTGAAACTATTGAATGAATACCATTATAAAGCTCAAATCGAATATTCTTGGGGATTCATACCAAAATTTCGAAGATGCTCGAAATAGTGTTGAGATGCTGCACAAAGACAAGACGAGCTCCAGAATCTTAAGATCAAATCAAAGCCTAATCGAGCATAAGACTAAGAGAGACGGTACTCAGTATTAAAAAAAAAATTGTGGCAAGCGGAACATGGTGAGAAGAAGGATATTATCAAATATCAAGTGGTGTCTATATAGCAGTCAGGTGCTACTTCTCATTGTTTAAAGATATGTTTGCGTTGGCATCTAGGACGATAAGGTTTAATAGGATTAGGTGGGTAACTCAATCAAGAAATCAATGGGATCATCCGCATACCTTAGAGACTGTTGTCACAATGGAAAATGAAAAAAGAGGAAGCAATGAAGATACAATGGCGTACTAGTACTTAATTAAAACTGGTGGGCAACTTTTATCTCTCTAAGCATCTGTATATTGTAACACAAACCAAATAACTTGTTAGCAGCAGCCGAATCTGCTACGGCTACTGAATCCTTCTGCCTAAAAGAATATTTCATCTGCCTCAAGGCTTTCAATCTGTCTCTCATCTCCGTGGCCACGCCTACCACCAGTTTAGTCGTCACTTATTTGCAGCGCAGGGTTTCAAATATTCTTTTCTTGCAAAGGGGAATTCCTGTCGGACTGCCGATAGCATCTCAAAATAATTGTGACAATTAAAGTCATATTGCATTTATCCAAAGCGAATTGCTTTAAATTTTTAGTTAACAAATATTTGTACGGAATTTGGCTATTTTTGGAGCCCTTTTAGCAAACAATAAATCATTTGCTACAACTACACGGAAGTAAAAGATCGCGTCTTTGGTTTCCAGGAATTCTTGAGCCGTAGCAACTGTTTGTGACATTTTTTGATTTGTGTTGCCAACTTTTACGAGCTTGTACCTATTGGAACCATAACAATGATCAGTGATCCGCTCCATACCAACGATGACATTTATAGTACGTTTGAAGATTGGCTTTCATCAATTACATTCGCATGTGTGTGTGTGTGTGTGTGTTAGAATTGTAAGCGGTTTTGCAGTTGGACATAGACCCAGACTACATTGGTCACGGCCTACGCACTGAGCACATAGCGAAAGGTAAAATATTACAATGCAAATCATATCCAAAGGCCTTCCTTGTATATTGTAAATATGATGTAAATATGCTGATAAAGAGCAAAGATAGGCGCCTGCATTGGAGCGAGTGAGCTGATGCCTACCGAGACTGGACCCGAAACTGTAGCTAGTCTATTAGCTTGGATTGGAACTCTGGCAAATTTATGCAAACAAAAGTTCAACGCATTGAAAGTCATTGCAGGCAACAACAATAAAAGCAACAACAACAGCCATTACAACAAGAGCAACAGCCGTTTAAGTAATTTTGTGAATACCGTTTGCAGTTTGTAGCTGGATAAGACGGAAAAGCCAAAGACCAGGCCTTTACCTTGACCACCACCGACGTTGACGAGGTCGTCGTTTGGCAATCAAGTCAAGTCGCGTTCAAGCACTCAGCAGCACTGTATTAACTCTTGCGCATTGGCGGGCCAAATGCGCTACATCCCGACCGCATGTCCAAGTGCACGTCCAAACATCGTACCAACTGTTGCACCCAATGCAATCTTCCTGTTTGCACAAACGTCACGTTCGAGTCACGTTTGAACTGGGCCCAGCTCAATGGTAGTGCCTGGTGCGGACACCATTGGCCAAGCAGCATTGTACTACCTACAGCACTTTGTATTTGGATCTGTAGTTGATGTTTCCCACAAATTTAAGCAATGGACGCGCTGGCGTAACGCAACAATTTCGCAATCACCTGACAATGTGACAGGTAATAGTCGTGTCTACAATACTATAGGCATTTGCATAGTTCATCCAAGAAGTAATTTGCAACTCAGGCGTCACGGCGTAGCATTGTCTGGTTCGCCTAGTTCTATTTCTGGTCAAGCTAGTTACTAGCCAGCAGTCTACGGCTGCATACTGTGATAAGTAATTGCCTTGGGTACCTTGAAAACATATAGTATTTATATACTTGTATAACGTAGCATTCTTCACAGCAGGCTTAGGTGAAATTTGCTATTGGAATAAGCTCGACCAGGTCAGCATCATTCATGAAATGTAAGTTGAAAAGCTAGCCTTTCGTATTAATGCAAGTCAGTATTAAAAGGTCAAACCACATGCATACTGCAATTTGCAAACTCGAATGATGAATTAATTAAGATCGTCGAAGAAGAGGCCGCTTAAGAGTTACAAGGCAGCATACCACTCTAAAAATAGTACATAGTTCTGAAAAACATTGGAATAAAATAAAGCAATTGGCAGGAAACCGTATGTGATTTAAAATGCTTTTACGTGGTGCTATCTATGCTTATGTAGGAAACAAAGAAACGCTGTACACGAACTATTTTATTCTGATTTGTCGAGGTAGGTTTGCCTCTTTACGTTTTCCCAAAGTCTTCTTTTAACGCGTTACTCTTATGCACGGATAATTAAAGTCTACTCAATATTTCTACTTGTTTTCATAAATACCTCCTCTGCTACCTCTTCGCATTTTCCACCAATTGGCGGCAAGGCTAACAAACGAATCCATAATAACCTATCAAGATGATCCTTTATGTCAGAACGCTCCAACAAATTCTAGATCCAACAACACATCCTAGATCGCTGAATCACAATCTATTCCAAGCGTGTGGTAGAACCCTAAAGATACAACATGTTTTCACGGTTTTCTTATTTCTATCAGATCAGATTTTGCATATGGCAATGTCAGGATCTCTGCTGGTGCCAGAGTGCATGACCTGTTAAAGAGCCAAGCCTTATTTGACAACAGCAAAAAAATCAAACTATTTTGGTTTGATCTCTGCTGATAATTTTACTGTTTTGGTTTATGGTTCATAAACTTGGCTCATTGCTGTTTTGTTGAAATTTCAATTTAAGCTCAAGGCAATCGTATAATACCCAAACAGGGTGAACATGTTACCGCCGGCTGGAGAACGAGGGATTTAAATAAATTACCCGGCACTCATATTGTTGTTCAAATGTTGTAGGCTAATTGTATGCAGTCAAGTTGAACTGCCTTCTGGCCAGCCCAATGCAATGAGGATGATGCTGCTGCCAGTTCCCGAGTGTGATTTGGGTTGGGTCTGGGTGGTTTCTTGATTCGGATTCGTATACATATACGACGTATGCTTGTAAGTAAGCCTGTGCTAGCTGTGCTTTCGCCAATCTTTTAATAAGAATCAAACACTAGACAAAATTCAAAACCATTTCTTATATGAGCAGCATTCATTTATCGCTGATCGTACCGGTAGGTAGGTGGCTGGCAGGTAGGTTTGTGGGCAGATACACAGATACATTCGAACTCATTACAGCGCCTGGTCAACGGTTGCTGCATTGTCAGCTAAAGATACGGTCATGGTTATGGTTACACTGAAGAAAATTTAACGCTGTTATAGATTGGAAGTTCTACGTCATAATTTGTTCTATGTCAGCGACTGGACGAGACTTGCATCCTAGAATGAAAGGAAGGTTAGTTTTCGAGACTACCTTTAATACTTAATGGATACTACCAACTCCAGCCTATTCTGACAAATCCCCCCTTTTTTTTAGTGCAACTACAGGCGCATGCCAATCATGTGTTACCCGGCACTTACTTAGTTTGGAGCAAACTGCTTTGGACCAGGCAGGCACTCTATTCATGCGATACCTGGGACGCTGCACCAAACCGCTCTTGTCCAGTTGTCCGCCCAGCTGTCCGGTAAAACAGAAGTTCTTGTCGTTTGTGCCTGTTGCTTGTTCACCTCGGCCGTAGAATATTTCAAATTGCAATCAGTTGGCAGGCATCTTTGGCCAGTGCCTTGACTTTGCAGCTACTGCGTACTTGAGAATCTTTGCAGTATTTGGATATTTCTGTTCAGTGGCGGGGGCGCTGTTGTTGCTCAGCAGTGGCTCCAGTGTGCGGCATTAGTTTTACGTTGATAATTTATGGAAATATCATATTTAAGTTTCCAATCTGGCAGCCGACTAGTTAAAGTAGCCAATTGCTTAGTCAGCTTAGCTTGTAGCTGATGTCGCAGCTGGAACTCTTGTTTGGTTATCTGCCCTAATACAAATTAAGTATACTTAAATAATTAAAATTAATTTCATAAGTGCTTGTTTGAGCAGTAAGAAACACAGGCAGTTAGAGCCTGCTCCTAATTTATGCAGCAATCCAAAGCGACGTGCAGCTGACGACAGTAGTCAACGATTGGCACATTGGCCATTGGCCACTTATAAAAATTGGATTTTTACACTCTATTCTTGATGGAATGTTTATTGAGCTGTCATGTTGCCTGCTTTACTTGGCAACAAGCTCAATAATTTAAATATCAAAATTGTTAGCAATTTGCACGCCCAAACAGCGCATCCATGTTGCCAGACATGACGCACTGCAGCAGCAGCAGCCACAGTCACTTCAAACAACCATAACCACAACCAACAAAGAAGCAACAATTGCTAATCAAATTAAGCAATTATCTTGTTACGAGTAGAGAAAAAAAATGAAATAAAAGAAGAATTCCGAGAGGCCCAAGCGAGCTGGTCAGCCAGATCAAGCCAGGCAACGCACTATGAGCAGCTAAAATATCAGACCCAACCCAGGCTGCTCAGGCCAGTACATTTCATCATTGCCAATCAAAATATATATAAAAATAGCTCACACCTTGGACCAGGCAATGCAGCTGGCCAAGGGGCGCAATGTCGGGGTGAAGAGGCAGTCAGCTGGCATGGGGCGTAAGTTTTGCGGGGCGCTGAGAATGCAAAAACTACAACAACTAAAGAACCCACAAAATGCAAAGTGCATATTGTGTAGAACATAAAGCCCGCAGAGTTTATAAAGTCATAATAATGCCAGGAATACGCTTAAAATGCAATTTATCGCCTGGAACAGCCCTGCGAAAAATTGATGACGGCGACAGCAACAACATCAAACGGAAAATTTTGCATATTATATGAAGGATAACGAAGTGTGTACACACTTCGTACTCCAAAACCTACAACAAATGTTCGAGTCGTTTTGGCCAAATATGAAAATGCGACTAATAATTGTTTATTGATTAATTAACATTCTATTGATTATTAAGCGAATTCTATCAGTTAAAGGTCACCAGGTATACAGAAAGTCGTATTTTTCATTGCTTTGATGCAGTCGTCTGGAAATGATTGCTCCTATTCCTTGAGTTATTTATCGCTATTGTATGAATATAATTCAAATAGAAAGGACGATTTATATAACATTTTTTAATACTATCAGCAAATTAGCTTTAAAAATCCTGTTTGAAAAACAAAAAAATCAACGTGCTTATATATTTTCGAAGCTGCAGATGACTTGGACTTGTGGCGTGTTCAGTGAATCATTTAGTAAAAGGATTTCAGAACGTTTTTCGCAAAAACAAAAGATACAATAAGCGGCTGAAAAGTTGCTGGTATACAGATGAATATATATTCCTCACGCCTTAACTCCTTACATGATGGGTAGGTATTTATTTGTACTATCTGAAACAGATTGATTCGATTTCTGGCAGCAAAACTGATGCATTCTCCTAGCACTGACATCTGTAGTAAAAAGAAGTTACTTGGCTAAAAAAATTAATATTTGATAAGAACACATCCTTTCGCATTTTTCTATATAATGTAAAACCCTTTACTTTTCAAGCAGCTATTACCATAATAGATTCCCTCATGCTCCGCGATAGAGAAACTGACAGAAATGTTCAGTATAGTTATTTTACTTCTTGAAATTTTAAAAATGTCTCATTTGGTCAAATTGCTAATAGTAGTATTGCTAATAATAATGCGACTGACTCCGCCTGATGATCACTCTCCTTATTTCTAAAATTAGATACCCGTTTTGCAGTGTATAATAACGTTCACATTAAGCTAAGCAACAAGTTGGAATGACTGTCAGTCTGTTTGTCTGATGGCTGATGGACTGACAGGCAAGCGTCAGTCATTTTAGCCAACTGCCATTGTAACCGCCAAGTAGGAGGAGCAGGAACTGAAGATGGCGGAGTATCAGCAGGATAAGGCAGAGGTCTACGGTCGTCCTTCCTGCGGCGTTTTAAGACTTGATGACGCCCGCTTGCCGTCGTATACTCGAATGTATGAAAAAATTAAGACATTTTATAAATTGCAACGCCGCTGCATCGTTGCAACTCCGCCTTTTGCCTTGCCCAGTGTTGAACAAGGCAACTTGCCACAATGGCCAACAGCAACAGGTAACAACCCTTAACGTGTTGCGCACATTGCATTGCGATTCGTTATGGCAACTGACCGAAACATTGCCGCATCAGCGGCAACAACCAAATCAAGTTGGTCTCTTATATTGCCATTGTCGACCACATCGCTAGCGTCATTCCCTTCATCAGCAGCATGATCATCAACATCATCATCATCATCTACAGGGAGAGCTGCTCATCATGGTGTGCTGTTTTATTTGATTGGCAATTTTAAGGTGTTGTTGGCATTTAGGCCTATTCCCAAAAACTCTGCTGCTCCTTTCACTAACCGAACATAATGCATAGTTGCTCGTCGTTGTTTCCACACCTTGAAAGCGAACCCAGCCCATGGCATGTGCAGCATTCAAATGCATCTCACTGATGCGTCAAATTTTTCGGTGTATTGCATATTGCTGGCGTTTAAGGCGGTCACGCCCACATTTTCCTAGTTCTGCACGCTTTGTTAACGATATGGATTTCGGTTTTCTGCCACTCTGACCGCGAACATGAAATTGTGTTTACGATCATCTATTGCGATTTTCGCCTAGTCGAGACGGAAAGACAGTTCACCAGACACTGTTAGACACTGAGTCAATGAGTCAGCCCGGCAGTTGCTGTCTCCTCCTGACTCATCGGAGTAGACGCCTCTTGCAGCACCTTGCCATACGTCCACGTCTAATAAGCTCTTGTCGATGATGTTTTTTTTTGTGCAAATTTCCATTC
Organism: Chymomyza procnemis; assembly: GCA_035046065.1. Lineage (NCBI taxonomy): Eukaryota > Metazoa > Arthropoda > Insecta > Diptera > Drosophilidae > Chymomyza > Chymomyza procnemis. The sequence continues at coordinate 2,840,000 of JAWNOJ010000013.1, read as the reverse complement.
CTCATCTCGTGGCTTGGGTGTGTTCCGCATTTATCTCTTACTCATATTTATGTTAATGCGTTTGTATTGCAAACATCAAAGCTTTGTAGCGAAGTTCAAGTAACTTGCAAAAGTACTGCAACGGTACGGCAAGAATGGAAATTTATGTTTCCGTTATTATTTATTTAATCGAACATGTAACTCTCAAACTTTTTCTGTCTCTTTGGAAAATGGGTTAACGGGGATTGAGTAGAAATTATATTTTAAAGGCTGCTGGTTCAGAAAAAAAAGTGCTAAGAAGGTTCGACACCACAGCTTGACAGAAAATAAATCATCTTTTCAAAATAAACTTAGTTACTTTTGAAAGTAAGAAAATAATGTAGTATATTATTATTATATTCATCAAACTATTTTGCATATAGTGAGGAGTTTCAGATACAAATATAAGAATTTCTACAGTATCAAAAGATCGAGCATTATAGAAAGCGTGGGATTAAAAATTTCTCAAATTGTGTAGTTTACTTCGAGAACAATCATAAATTTAGGATTCGTTGATAATAGTAGTGTATTGCTCTTCTGATATGCTTGATACCCCGCATTGTTAATTATAGTGTACACATTTTGAAAAATGTATTAACTGTTTACCACGGCGGAGCTGTGTCTATAAGTGCGTCGAATTTTACTCAGCCCCTATCTCACCTATATTCTTCAATATTGGCTTCTAGCCTTATATAGCCTTAATATAGCCCCACAAAAATAGTCGAGAGGCGTTAAATCTACTCAGCCAATTGATAAGGCTTGAACGTTTGATATAAACTGCTCACCGAACTGGCCTTTCCTTGCTGTGTCTTATTAAGAGCACAATAGCCAAGTCAATCTGATCAATTTTGAGACCAAAATAAGCATCGTATAGCGCTCGCTATTTGTAAAAACGTTATGGGCGCGCTGTTTGCGCTGTTTGTTTGTCAGTCAATTGTTAACATAAATTATAGAGCAAATCGCTTAGCTGATTATAGGAGTGTTTCCCAAAAAAGTCACCCTTTAAATTAATATGAGTCTTTTTATGCAACTTTTGTCTTAAAGAAAATTCGATTAAAATAAACTTATATTTCACATAGGACATTTTGTATTTTTTAAATTTGACCTCGATATTGTTATTAAGTTATTCCAAAACGCCATATGCTATACCGAGTTCATATTACAATACTAAATATTCAAATAAATGTCATTTTTAGACTTTGCAAAACAATTGATTTTATTAACATAAACTGGCTCAAACAATGCGAAATAACATTAGCATTGCATACAAGTTACCTGAGAATGTTAATAAAAATAGTTGTAGCTTAGTATAATATTAAAAAAATTAATAAAACTTTACTTTACTTTGGTGGCTATTATAAATTCGCCATTTTGAAATATAAAAATACCAATTTTTAACACTAACTGGTAGGTCGTTTTTTACAGAGATTGCCTCCAGCCCTCGAACTTTTTCTAAATAAATGTTGACAAGTGAACGCTAACCTTAGCAACATTTTATAGTCGACAGCAACATGTTGCAGCAACATGGAATTAACGACAATTTACCGTGTGCAGCCAGACAAAAGCTCACTGTGCCGATAATTAAAAGCATTAAATGTTTGACGCTGAGCGATGCGTTCAGGCAGGATTGCCAAAGCCCAAAAACGACGGGCCAAAAAATGCTGCTGCTGCTTTTGCCCCGGCTTGTGTTGCCTCAACCACTTTCGGTCTCAATGCAGCATAAAGCATTTTAAAGCCTACGCCGGACACTAACAAGAGTTGGCCACAGCCGTGGCTGCCGCTATTTCTGTTGCAGCTTCTGCTGGTACCTTTTACATTTGTCTGCGCATCGGCAACTCTTTCTCTCTCCTTGTTGTTGTTGTTGTGGCAGTGGCCGCAGCTTTTTTTGCTTCTTCCTACTGATTAATCACTTTAGCGCGTATAATAAATTAAAAATTTCAGCAATTTTGAAAGTCAATTAATCATTGGTAGGCTCTGTTCGGTTTTTTGTTTCGTGGCCAATGTTGACTCTGTTGCTACCTTTTTGAAGTTGTTTGTTGTTGATGTTGTTGCTGCGCATAGACAACGTCCACGGCGTCGACGACGATTCAAAAATGTCAGGCCTAGAGTACGAGCTGTACAGCTGAGATGATGATGAAGTAGCTGCGGCTGCCAACTGCAACATGGACGGCGGTAGATCAAGCCCAAGCGCTAGCCGCCACTCAGAGAATGGACCACGATCAACAGCGTCTGCAACGGCAGCTCTAACAGTAGTTGGAGGTGCGGTCCTGCTGTTGCCAACTAAAAATCGTCGTCTGCCCACTTTCTTCCTGGCTACGACTAGACCACAAGTCGCAACCACACCCTGCTGCAGCGACACATTCTATGGTTAAAGTCCGCGGCAGCCACATTTGATAAATGAATGTGAGGGTCAGTTGTTGTGGCTGCCGTTTGTTGTTGTTGTAGCTGCACATTTCGGCAGCAGCAACTTTCAAGATACTCGCATTTGTCAGATAAACTGGTAACGCCTTTTCCATTGTCAGCTTGCTGCAACTGTATTTGCTTTGTTTGTAAATTATGAGACCCCGTATCGCAGCCGCTGAGTGTTGAAATTTAAGTTTTAATTTAGGCGATACGACTGGAACCGATTCCCATACCCAAGCCCATTGCCATAGCTCCCTTTAAAATTAAGCCATTTTCATATTTATGAATTTGCCCCTTATCGATACGCTTCAATTCGCCATCGAGCGTTCAGCAATTAAATATGGGCAACCCATAAACGATACTGACAGCACAAGGAAGGACGGAACCAAAGTTGCCATCCAGCCAAGCAGTCATCCAGCTAAGAAGATGTGAAATCAGAACAGCGCACACGCAAACAACTTACTGCCAAGCAAAGATGAAGAAGAGCCAACTGTGCTGCGGTGTTGTTGAAGCAACTTTTGGGCCTGAAGAGCGGCTTAGCTGAGTTATTAAGGCATCTTTATGGACAATCTCAATGAGGTGTGAAGTGCAATCGTTGGCGGTTTTATTAATACGCAGGAATAAAATTTATTTTATTTGTATTTATTGGTTGTTGGGTTTGGCCCGATTGCTTTAAGGATTAAAACTTGGCAATTTATTTGGCTATAATTGCCACAGCAAAAGCCAGCGACAAAATTCAATGGAAAGCTGTCTTTCTGATGATAGGGATTAGAAATTTTGAAAAATGTGTGTAATTGTTGTAGAAGCTAAGTGGACTTGGGGAAATGAATATGATCTATACCTAGTTCCGTTAGCAAGAAATTGTTTAAATCCCATAAGGGTTGTTTGAAAATTTAAATATTTCAATTTGGGGCTTTTGAAAAGATAAGCTTCTATCGTCTACACAGAATTCGTTAAATTAGACAGCGCAACACTAGTCCGAGATTACTCGAAAGTCATGCTAGTTTGTTGCTTTTTTATAATAAGATAGTACGCTGCGTGTAGAAGAACGGCCAAAAGCTGAAAGAATTCAAGCAAAGATGGTAAGTTGATTATGGTCAGATTTGCCAGACTAGCCCGGTCTTAAAAGAATCTTTCTCATATCAACTATGACAGAATTTATTGTACGGAGGGTTTAGCCTTTATATATAATAAAGCTCTACGTTATAACTCCTGTTACCATTCTAGTTATACTCTTGTAGAGTCATTGAAATTCAGAGTAGTTTGATTTTCTTTTTAGAGCGTTTCGGAAATAAAGCAAACAGATACAGTGTGCCAATGTCGGTCTGTCTTCGATTTGACTGTTTTTGTGATCTCAGCGAGTACAGTTTCTGTACCATCTTTACACATAGATACAGAGCTTGTATGCCTTCTGCTGTTCCATCCTTACGTTCCAGCAAAATAGTTATCAGAATTTTGTTTTAACTCAGATATTTCTTCAAATCTTTAATGCGTGTCTGTGCCCAGATAAGCCGCACGACATGCAGCATCATCTGCTGTAGGTTCTGGTCAACTGAACCACTGTCATTTTGACAACTGAGGTCATTCACTTGTCATCTTAATTAAATACATGTTGGGGTCTTCATTTTTGCATAAGGTTTACCCCTGTGAGCAGCAGGAAAGAAAATCATTTTATTTAATGTTCTTTTGACTTGGGCAATGCGAAACTGCCAATGAAATACATTAAGCCGACATCTGTCGGTCCACAGTGGTTTTTAATGGCGCTTTGTCTGTTCTGCAACTGCAACGAAAAGCCTGGCACGGCATATCCATGGCCAATTATATATTAACATTATTGCCCTATATCTTTTTTTTTGTAATTTAAAATTCACAATTAACGTTAAATGTGGTGGCACTTGTTCAAATAGTAAATGGTGTCATATTCGCATTATATTGAATACCGGATACTGTTGGTAAGTCCTGCCCCTAACGGCTTATGCACCGCAAACAAATAGTTCGTGGCGTGATTTTGCACATAAGCCAATAAATGCGCACAGTGGCGCAAAATGTTAATTTTTCGCCTGAAATTGTGTGTTTGAAAATCTTTTTTAAAAAAAAACTGGTTATCGAAAGAATTTAAAAAGTTCTGTTGCCGCTTTGTTCAATTTAGCAGTTCAAATTGATTATGCCAATGGAAGAGTATTATTTTCCTCAACTATTATGGTCTTTATTGAAATCATCCTGAATTTTTTTTAAACCATTCATATAAATGTATGAGTATTTTTAGTATCGATTTTATATATTTGGTTGTTGCTTTTATCTTGTTATTTCATTTGTTATCTTCGAAATTTATACATTTGTAGTTCTCCTATATTTTTGAAATATTCTTTGCAATTGTCGCCCATTGTGCTAGCCATTTGTTTAGCTTTCTTTAGTCGTATAAACTACATCTCGATCATTCCTTGGTTTAGTGAGTTTGGTTGTCGCCTTCGTTGGTTGTTGTTGTTGTTGTCGCGGTTAAATTTGAATTTGGGAATTTGAATTGAATTTGTGGGATGCAAAGTGCAAACGAGGCAGCAACGAAATTCACGCCATAAGTAGAATTCTCTGCAGTCTCTTGCAGATGTTGCAAGTGTTTTTTTGTTGTTGTCGCGTGTTGCTGGGCTTGTTAGGATGCCCAAATATGAGCAGCATCACGAGAATCGTGCGATTTGTGTTGCACTTGCATATAAATGCTACATGCATATAGTTTCCTGCTTTCCCAAGCAGAACTTGAACTTCTTTACCAAATGTTGGATGAGACCAAAAAGTAATGAAGTTATTTGTCCTGCGGCTATGCGAAATCAACGCATATATCCTTTTTGGCAATGGCAACATGCTGTCGCATAAATCATTTGCCATTCTCATGAAATTGAGCATAAATTTGCTCCACTTTGGAATACGTTTCGTCATCTGCACATTTTGATACAGTGGCAGAGTCTTAAAAAGTGGGATACGCTTATATGCCCAACGCTACAGCTCCCTCACGCCCATACGCCACTGTGCTGCTCAACTTTGGCCAAATCAACCCAAAGAATTCAGTTATTAAAAAGCGCTAGCTGCCGCTGGACCAACGCAAGGACCCAGTTCTTGCAGCAGCCAACTTGCCCCCAAGGCATCTCTGTTACCTGCTGTGATAAATCAACGTGCGGCTAATGCGCGCTTAACACGCGAATTATGATTTTGCAAATGATGTGGCAGGATGCAGAGGGGGTGAGCTACATCGGCCGACGGGATCTGTGCCACAAGTTGATTGTTGATTGCTTTATAATCGCCATTCAGCTGTTCGCCATTTTGAAATAGTTTAATGCCTGCAACGGCATTTAGTTGCAATTTAAAGCGGATCATTCAAACCAGAGCTGAACCGCTGAACTATGGGTAATTAGTTTTCGATAAAAAATGTGGAAAGTTCATGGCAAATCAGCTATGCCAGCTTTGCAGCAGCCAATTGACACAAAGACCTACTTAGGCATTGAGAGATTTACATTGGTAAGAATTGGTTTTGGCCGTTAGCATTGGCAAAGGTGTAGTGGTTGTGGCAAACCATACGTGGACTATGTTTATATTAATGATAATGCCATAATAACCTTAGGTAGTGCGGTTAATACTACTGGGCAAAGAGCCCATTGTTTTTTAAGGGTATACATGGGATAGCCACATCCACCAGCAAGTCTAAGCAGTTCAGAGTTCAGTTTAAATATGCATCAGGTCCCCCCTATTTCAAGTGAGTTGCTTAAGTCCGTCATCAACATTGCGCCTAATCTGCTAAAGGTAAAAGAGACTGCAAATGCTAGGTAGCACTGGCAGCTTCGCCCATCATAAAATATTTCTCCAAGCAGAAAATAAGTGTATATTAATATTCTTTAAAGTATTATTACTTAGCGTTTTTCGTCACGAACGGTCAGTCTTTCTGACTTCCGGACAACTGTAGCGCCTTCCGTATATCCTCGCTATAAACGAATCTTAACTTAATAATGAAAAGAGGTGTAAGGTAATGCCGCAAATATTTCCAAAATAAGAAGAATATTTTAAATTACAAATCAGCCAAAAATTTTTTTCTCATAAACATAAAAAAAAATAACTATAGTTTCCTTCTTGTATAAGGGCTCAAAAGTAGCCGAAAAGTATGTGGTAAACTATTGTACTTTTTTTTACTTTGGCAGAGCTGAAATATTTATATTTCAGACAACAAGCTGGAATCCTTTTTCCGTTTTTGCGGAAAAAGTTTAATCTTTAGTTTTGATAAAGTTAATCAACTAATTTCTTGAAATTAAAGCAAAACTAAGCGACAATAGAATCTACAGTTATCAAATGCCCTCTGCAAAATCTAGTAATTTTCAAGTACTTACAGTAAGAAGATTTTGTTTTTATTCATTTTTGGATATATCCTCCATAGCGTTATGTTTACAAAATGTAGTAGATTTGTTTTTAAGCAATAGCTGTGTTCTGTTCTAAAAACAAAGCCTTAAAAAATCTACAATATTTCTCATACTCATAGAGATCGTAGTAAAAATTCCAATATTAGCACGTGGCACTTTATAAGCATACCAAGTCGCATTCAATAAGTAATCACCTTTCGGCATTGGTAGGGCGTTCGTAGGTTGGTTGTCTAAAAAATCAATCGCAAGTTTTCCACCAAGAGTTCATGCTGTAATTTAAGTAACTTATTCAAAACTACAACTGCAGTGTATCAAAATTTATTGTATTTAACTTATATTGTAGAGATAGGAATGATTTTTATTTGTGTATTTATCGTATAGACTGTAGATACTTGGTCACAGAAAGATAGCGAGTTTTTAGAAATCCACAAGCATCTATCAAAATTTTATATAGAAATGGCTTATTCAATCTAAAAAAAAAACATAACTTGCATTTTTATAATTTGTGAGTCATAAAAATGTGCTAATACCGTGACATTGTAAATGATTAATTACCCTGTATAAATCGACACTCATTAACAAATATTTGTAGCTGCGATTTACGGACTTAATGTGGCAATACGGAAATCCACAAAAATCTTTATCAATTACATTACACTTTTAATTTGGTGAACTCAAATCTGCTATAAGTCACTTTTAAAAATAGTAGCAACAGTAGCGAAATCTTTAGTGCCGAAATCAATTTCATTTTAAAGCAGAGAAATCAAAACTGACAAGACGTTAAAATTTAAATTTTTCTAAAACAATAACGTTAATAATAATAAAGCTATCAAATTGTCATTAAGCAAGTTATGAAAGATTATATAAAAAGAGAAAAAAAATATTTTTGAAGACTAGAACTAGAATATGGGTTTATTCAAATTGTGTACAAATTACTAAACGTAATCTCATTAACATGGCAAATACGAATGCTCGCAAACTAAAAGTAAGTATTGTATTCATTTTAAACCAAGTATTGAAAATAATTTAATAGTTTAATTATAAGTCGCTTTGCAAAACTAATTATTTACCTATTAAGCAACAGCGTTGTACCCATACATTAAAAAAAAAAAAAATAGCGAAAGTTGGAAGACTACCGCACTCTACCACTTTTCTGAAAATCAGTTATATTGCTTAAGCACTCATTTACAATCATGATATGGATTTGTTATCGAATAGCCAACCGATTTCAAAAAACATTTTTGTGGCATTTTCAGAAACAAATTAGTTACAGCAAATTTGTTCTGAAAAAAATCGAATTTGTTACCGATGCTACATAAAATTGTCAACCGATTTCGATTGAATTCAACCTATTGATAAGGAAGACTAATATTAAATTTAATTTGGAAAGTATTAGTTGAATAACAAGCGTCAAAATAAATAATATGATCAAATTAACATAATAACGGGTGCCAAATTTGGTTATAATATTTTTATATACAATCAAATTATTCATCCAAAATCGTTTGTTTCTTTTATTTGAGGTAATGAAAAAACGGCTATGGGAGCTATGTCCTATATTTCCTATATCGAAAAAATAAAATAAGCTTGTATCTCGAAGAATAATAAGATCTTTTTTGCGAAAAGTTGTTAGCTTTAGCCATACAATCTAAGCGTTGTGACGAATAGAAAGATTAACACTTCTCTAGTGACAATGATTATATTTTATTTAACTTTTGGGGAGTCTCCGGCCTTTGCTGCTCGCAGTTACATTGATTTTCGGCTTGCACAAACTTAATGTACCATTTGGTAGAAAAAAAAAATTTTAATTCAAAATCTGAACTGTTTGTTTTAAATGTACAGCCTTTTGGTAAACCGCATACAACATTACTGAAACTGAGTTCCGAGTCTATTCTTGAGAATTGTTCGATTTAAATTTTTTTTTTTTTTGCAATCAGCTAAATGACATTTTAATAACTTCACATTATGGTATTATAAAACTTTAAAATGTTTTTACTTGTCAGTTATGATTAAACTGCTTTAAAATGAGAATGTGTTTGGCACTGAAAATTTCGATAGTCATTTTAATATTTTTAAGCGTGACCTATAGTAAATTTGAGTTCACGAATCTCAAGTGTAATGTTATTGATAAAGATTTTTGTGGCATTCCATATTGTCACATTAAGTCCGTAAATCGCAGCTACAAATATATGGCACTGAGAGTCAATTTATACAAGTTACCAATTCAAAATGTCACGGTAAGTTCACCTTTTTATTGTTTATTAATTTTCCAAATTATAATTTGGCTTGTTTACAGGTTCAATATGCTCTGCTCAAGCGTTTAAATGGATATAAGCCATTTCTATATAATGTTTCGGTTGATGCTTGTAAATTTTTGAAAACTCGCTATCATCCGGTGAGCTTGTATTTTTATAGTCTCTTCGAGAAACATTCAAATATGAATCATACTTGCCCCTATAATGTAAGTAAAATACGATTTGATTTGAAAAACTGCAGTTTTTAATTTGAACGAGTTCCACAAATTTTAGCATGATCTGTTGGTGGAAAAAATTCCTATTGATTTCTTGGATAATAAATTGACAAAAGTTCTACCAATGCCCAAAGGAGACTACTTATTAAATTCAACTTGGTATGCCTACGAAGTACCAAGAGCGAGTGTTGGTATCTTTGGTACTATTTCATAAACTTAAAATTAAAAAATTTAATCACAAATGTAATAAATATATTAAGAGAATAAAAAACTAAAATGGCTAAGTATATTTATTATTGACGTTTATAGTCGAATGGCGGATATTGAAAATTATATAAAGCATTATAGTAATATTTAAAAATGGCTTTATGGGCTTTTTCCTTGGTAAATCAGTACCATGTTTCAAATGATGGAGCTACAATGCTTGCGAAAGTAAACTATCTGCATAATTTGATCACTATTTTTAATAGTATTTCCACAAATACTTAATTATAACCCCATTTTTATATTATTGCCAAGTTTGTGAACTAAAAAGCTATTAAGTTAATTGTTTGCTATTATTTGAGCTGAATATAGTATTATGGGTTTTCAAGGTTGCTTATCATGATGTTGCGAATGACGAACTTAAAATACACGCTTTAAATAAAAAAAAAAAACCTTAAATTGGAATAATACAAGAATGAATTATTTGATTGACATGAAGTTTACTTATCAGAAATATAAACTTGTGGCATAACATTTATAGCCATATATCGGTGATAACACCGCCAATGTAGTCTTCCAAGTGGTTAAGCGTTTGTGGCTTCTCCGCATAGCGGAGTTAAATCCCAAGATCTTGGAGGACAATTCCCAGTTCCAAAACGTGAAATTAGACGGCCACCAAACGTGTCTTTCAATAAATCAATTGAGGCACGTGCTGTGTGACATGTTGGGACGTCTTGTTGGAACCACAGACCTGGCCATAATCGTTGTTGAAGAAGTACGGACCAATTATTCATTCCACCAGCACATAAAGCCCATACAACCAAAAAAAAAAAAAACACTTGACAGATGCTAAATCGGTTGCCATCTTGAACAGTAATGCCAACTTAAGGTTGTGTGCTGCATTGTGTTGGGGGTTGTCGTATAAAACCGTACAACGTACAGTGGTATGGAAGCTGTGCGTCGTTCGATTAATAATCGAAATTTTGCATTAGAATTTTAGGTAGTTACTAAAGTCAACTAACAGTCGTCATAATCGAAAAGGCTTTATGTAAATACTTTTAAGCGTTAAACGTCAGCCATAATCTTCCCGATATATCCACCTAGTCTAGATTTTACAGCCAAACCAAATATTATGAAGAGTGCTCTTGTACATTACTTTTAATTTTTGTGTAATTAGCTAAATGACATATTAATATTGGCATTAGTGATATTCCACTTGGAAATTCACAATTACAAAACGTTTTAAATAAACTCATTTTATTTCGAAAAATTTTGAATTTTCTCAGTATTGTGTGGGCAACTTGAAAATGATAACGAATATTCGCTTTATTCCATTGCTCACGATGCTGTTGATGCTGTTAAAATTCTTCTCGTCAGTTAGTAGCAAATTTGAGTTTACTAATGTTAAGTGTAATACCATCGATAAAAAATTTTGTAATTTTGAATATTGTTACATCAAGTCTGTGAATCGCAGCTACAAATACCTCTCACTTAAAGTCAATTTATATAAGACGCCAGTAAACAATGTGACGGTATAAAAAAAATATATATATATACACTGATATATAATAAGAAATATATTTTTTCAGGTGAAATATGCGATCTTTAAACGCTTAAACGGTTACAAACCATTTCTTTATAATGTTTCCGTTGATGCTTGTAAGTTTTTGAAGACGCATTTTGATCCAGTGACTGTGTTTTTTCATGGTTTAATAGCACAATATTCGAATATGAATCATACATGCCCCTATGATGTAAGTTGTATTTCGGTATAGTCATTTAGTATTTTCAATTGTTTTAATTGCAGCATGATCTTTTACTGGAAAAACTACCTATTGATTTTATGAATAACAAATTAACGAATATCTTACCTGTGCCCAAAGGTGACTATTTAGTGAACATGAGCTGGTACGCCTTCGAAGTTCTGCGCGCAAATGTTGGCATATATGGTTCACTACTTTAGTTTTCGACTTTTTTTAGTTAAAAAAAAATATAATTACTAGAGTTGGTCTTAGTTTTGAAAACTTAAAAGTTTTGACTAAATACGACTCCCGTTTTCATGGTGTTATAGATTGGTTAAATTGACTGAGACAGGAGAAACAAAAGCAAATAGCTGCACAATCTAGATATAATACAAAATCTTCTTCAAAAGTTCTTTAGAATCTAGTTAGTTCCAGTAAGCCCAAACACAGCTTTTGTAGTCAACTTGGTGTCGAATTTGCTAAACAAAAAACTGACTACTCTTCCACATCTTAGTATGCAGCTTATTCAGCTGGTAGGCTTGAATTGTCAGCTAGAATATAGAATTCGCGGTCCGCCTTTACATTTTTTTTTGCCGAAAGGGAGTGCTATATATCAGCGCTAAGAACGAATCGTATTTCGAAAGAAAGTATTACACAAATCAGCCTCTCATTTTGATATATGAAAAGAAGCTACAATGTGGTTTCAGAAGTTACGAGAAAAAAAGGTCTGACTAATGGTAAGGAAGTATGATTATTTTTAGTATAAAATGTTGTTTCCGTCGTTCGCACAATTTCTACTTTCTAGTTTTAGAATCATATAATAGAACTGATGCATTTGCCTAGCACTGGCATAGCTAGCAAAATACGCTAGTACTACGTTCGGGTTCGTCTATAAAGTGTAGGTCCATGTTCTCTTCGAATTATAATTCTTGCCATACCACTGAGAATGGCTTACCACTGTCGACCAACGTCTCGACACTTTTACGTTTTTGTTAAAATTTTGCAGCGGAAATGATTTTGAAACTTCCTTTAGACAGTTATTCAACTGGATAAATATTCTAGACATTAATATATCTATAATTATATATATTATGTCTAAAGTTAATTATAATAAGCCAACTTCTCAGATGGGCTTAAAAGCCGTCATTTCATATTAAATTGTTAGCGTACACTTAAATAATTTTTTTTTAATTGCAAAAAATATTGTAGCATGCTTAGTTAAGAAGCGTTACCAAAATAAATTTCTTGATATGTATAAAATTATTATTAAATAAATAATTTTGGGTTACATTTAAAATGTTTATAATTATAGTAAAATCAATAATATACAATAATTCTTCAATTTTGCAATTATCTAATTTTTTCAATAAAAACAATTATTATTTTTAATGATTTAATTTTCTTTTAAATATTCAGTTTTGTGTGGGCTATTTTAAAAACACAATGTTTCTTAAGCATATTCCGATGTTATTACTATTATTTATATTAACATTACTTACAATTGTGCAGACCAGATTTGAGTTTACCAATGTCAAGTGTAATGCCATCGATAAATCCATTTGTCATTTTGAATATTGCTACATAAAGTCCGTGAACCGCAGCTACAAGTACTTATCCATGAGAATCAAGTTATTTCAGACACCAATTGACAATGTCACGGTAATAAGTGGATATATATTTTGTAAATAGCTAATGTTTCAAATATTTCTGTATTTCAGGTTAAATATACGGTTTTTAAGCGTCTAAATGGTTATAAGCCATTTCTTTATAACTTTTCCGTAGATGGTTGTAGATTTCTGAAGTCCCCTTATCATCCTGTAACCGCGTTTGTATTTAATCTATTTGTTGGCTATACAAATTTAAATCATTCCTGTCCCTATGATGTAAGTAAAAATTTTATATTCAAAAATTAAATTTTACAATAATTATTTACAAAATTCTAGCATGATCTAATTTTGGAAAAACTTCCAACTAGTGTCTTAGACAATCAGCTAACAAATGTCTTACCAATGCCAAAAGGTGATTATTTACTGAATACGACTTGGTATGCTTATAATGTACTACGCGCACATCTTGGAGTTTATGTAGCAATTTTTTAGATGCATTATTTTAGTTTGTTTGAAATAAAAATTTTTTATGAAATATTGTAAAATTTAAGGAAATTGTTAATGTTTGACTAAAAAATACAGATATTATATAGATTTGTATAATAGTTAAAATATTTCTATGGTAAATGATGTCAATATAGTGTGCACATGCAACTATTTGTCTAGCTTACATCATTTAGGGGTATTCATGCTTTAACATTTTGCGTTATTGTTTGCCGATAATAGACCAGCTACAATTCTAGTCTATTTTTTGCTTTGGTTAGCCGAAAACATTCTTCGATGGGAAGGATTGTGAATATTAAAAAAACTTAACTAATACTTACACCAAAATACACACAGTTAGCATTTTTATAGATGAATTTTACGCGCTTTTAGTAGGCTTAGCTACAAGTCTAGTCTTTTTCGGTTAACGGAAAATGTCCCATTGAAGGATGGGAAAAAGAGTGAGTTTTCAAAACATTCGAGTATTAAGAACAAACACCATCAACCCTTTATCAAATTTCTTTTGATCAGTTTGCACTTTTGCCATTTTGTATCTAGATAAATAAAATAAAATTGGGCAACTGAAATAATTTTTTTTTCCAGTGTACTGCTTGTGCGTCTATTTTCGTGCGCTTGTGTTTGACAGAGCGTTTAACCCAGTTATTATGACTCCCATTAATTCCGACAATTGCTTGGCGTATAACCAAAACCAACAACAATCAGTACAGCAGCAGCAGCATTTGGTCAAGCAGGTTCAGGCTCAGGCTCAGGCTCTGGCTGAGTGACGCCCCCACATCCTGCTCATACACCCTACAGCCGGCCCATGACTTTAATGTGGCTTCATTGCTTTGTTGTGGACATCCATTTGACCCGTATGTCGTTTATAGTCCTGGCACTGCTGCTGTTGTGGTGTCCATTCTGTGGCCAGCCGGGCCACCCATTGTTTGCTTGCGTGGTTCATGTGTGTTGAGGGGTTGAGGGTCATCAGGGTCAGAGCCTTAGTCAGAGCCAAAGCCAGAGCCGTAGTAGGCACATGTGGGTCACGCACAGCAGTCGCGTTGATGGTACTGACAATGTAACAGTTTTGCATGCAATTGACTTTCACAGCTCGTTGCTTCTTTACTGTCAATGGTGTTAAGAGAGCTACACCAGAGATCGTCCATTTCTGCATGAGTGAGTGTTTCCATTGACATTATCCTTTGTTTCTAAATATTGCATTTTTGGGGCTAACTTTTGTTTTGTCAAACTATTTATTGCTGTAATCTTAGGCTATAAAAGACTGTTGGTAGTTGCTGAAGACTATGTGAATGGTTTTTCTTTTGCTTGTGCAAAGTTTTTGCTAAAAAGGGGCATATATTTTAATAAATTTATAAACATAATTAAAGAAACAGTTTGAATGTATAAAAAACTTACCAACACTATAGAAGTTGAAGACTAAATAATATTTTTTATGTCTTATAGATGGATAATAATAGCTCAGCTTAAAGCTAACAAGATGTAAACAATTTCGGAAGAACAGCTCAAAAACTGTAAACCAAGAAAAAATGTTGTTTGTAATATAACGTTTGTCTTTGAAAAAAATACTTGAGTAACCTCTGTATGGAATATCTGTGTGAATTATATTGCTTACTCATTAGAAAGTGTTAAATTTCCTGCAACTCATGGTACAAAGAGTATCTCTCATTTATACCAGCTAAAAATGTATATAAAGCCCAGAAGAAATGGTCGAAGGGCCCTCAATGCAAACTATAATAACCTCTATGATTTCCTATGCTATGAACCGTCTTTCCAATTCAGTTCTTTGTCCATCTTAACTCATCTTAATTCGTCAAATCGAGCATCTACAACCATTTACGAACTATGAAACCCTAACATTGATCTTTCGGCTTCTTTCTTTGTAAGAATTTTCTTTATTTCTTTCTCCTCTCAAGAGGCGCTAAGAGGCTACTTGTATTCGCCAAGCACACTCGCTTAACGGACGACCAAAGTGCCTAGGGCACCAGCGGAGCCCCACCTGGTAACGCTAAAGATCATCTGATCTAGGAGGCCGGCCAGCCGGAATAACCTAACCTATGTTGCTTTCGAGTTTTTAGCTTTTACATTGCAAATCCAAGTTCCTAGCCAGCGGCAGCTGTGAGACGCTGAATATCTTCCATCATTGGGTTTCGAGTTTTACAAAAGTTATTTTGTGGTATAGTAAATGCAATACGTTTTCGGTTTTACAACGATTTCTAGTAAATTGTGCGAAATCCAATTCTATATCTTAAACAAGTAAGAGTATATGTGTTCACTAAATGCTTTTAAATTTCATTTGAGTTGTAACTAAAAATTGTTGTTTCTTTAAATATATTTATTTTAATGCATAAATAATGCTATATTATGTGTCGACTCTAAAAGCACCTTATACAACAGCTTTAAACCCAAAAAAAAATTCGATTTCCTTCCCGAAACCAATACTCTCCATAATATTTTATGCACATAGCATTGTTGTTCTTCTGTAACTTTTGCATATATTTTGACAATTTTGGTAAGCTGTCAGTCAATCCACGTTTGCTTCTTTCGGACGATGTGCCTATTAGGCAGAATATTAAAAAATATATGCAGGCATGTGCTTATATACATATATACCAAAGACAAAAGACGAACTCAACAGATGACAAAAAAAAAAAACAAAAAAGAGTTAACCCTTTTTATGATTATAAATGCACGTCAGCATATTTATGCAAAAATTATGCAATTTGCTTCCGTCCATCGAAATGTTCTATGCCAAGCGAAAGCCAATTGTAAGATGCAGTGCGTCGTAGTGGGGGACTCCGTCCAAGCGTAGTTACCCAGTCAATCATGAGTTGAAGAACTCGTCACAGTTGTCGTTTCTGTCAAACGATAAAAGCACCAAGAGCAGACATCAAAATTGCTTGATGGAGAATGCAAGGGGCGCAGCTGAACTGAATGGTTTTCAAACAATTTGCAAACCAAAAATTTGTATTAAAATTTATGACGTTTCGGTTGCAGAAACTAAAAGAGGGGGCGCCACAAAAGCAGTAAATGCAACTATGTGGGCACAATGTGGCAAAGCAACAAACTTTGAGGGTAGCTAGAAAAAAAATAAATAAAACTAGATACATTGCTGTAGTTATTACATTTACCAGCTTTTTAGACGGAAGTTCCAGAGCAACCAGAAATTACGCTTTCTTCAAGTCAGAAGAACGATATTTACAAGCCGCTGTGTAGTAACTTTCAACAAGTTGGAACAATCAATCCACGGTAAGGATATTTGCATATTGCAAACATTTTGCTGATTCATTGGCACAATTTTATTGTTCAGATTGTGAATTATGTTAAGGTAAACAAAAATAAAATTGCATTTTACGCCATTTTTAAAAAACAAATGCCTTCCCCAACATTTTCATGCTATATATATTTCAACGATTTAAACCAATAATTAATCTCAAATTGTGTGGCCTGATTTATCTCCAATGATTCTTAGTTTGCTTGAATTATAAAAAACAGACTGTCAGGTTGGTGTAAATAAATGAATCTATCTAGTTAGATAATATTTTGGTTCACTTTAAGATTTCGACGAGTTCTACGTGCACAAACTTAGCATACCCCTTACTTGCATCTATATTGTTGTACGACTTTATAGACTTTATATACATAGCTCTAATCTTTATTTCAGAAGGACATAGATCTGCAATCTGCGGAACCTTTTGGTTTTTGCGGATATAAGAAATCACACGAAGTTTGCACAGGCTACATCGATTATCGATCTGTTCAGAAGCGACAGAGTAGCCACATGGAATTCACTTTCCCTGCTTCGGAAAACAGAAAATAGAAAGTACTGGACTGCTTCAACTTTGCTGTAATCTGTTGTACTACATCTTAAAGGGCTGATTTAAGTAAGTGAAACAAAACAAACAATTAAAACGACTAGCATTGATGCAATCGAAGAATCAATTTAGATATCAATTTATTCGTTGGTACCACATAGACCTAAAGTTGTTCTTAATAAAAAATGGTCCTTAAAGGTGTTTTCAATATAGCTAAGCCGCTGTCAACGCGATGATCTCTTCGGAGAATTCCCGCAAAACTAGCTCGAAAATATACTTTCACAGCGCAAGCTGGATACTAAGACTTTCAATAGTAACAAGAATTGTGATAGCCCAGCAAAAAATGAGATTTCTCTTATCTCATCTACCTTTAATGAAAAGCCACGCTCTGGGATTGCTGGGACATAAATAAGGTTGCTGGTTCGCTTTTAATCTAGTAATCTGCTGAACCTGATTTTATGCTTAAATTAAACACAGTATGAGGCATTTCACAGAGTTTCTGAAATATCTGAATGTTTAGCGAATCACAACCACAAAACAAATTTTGAGATATTTTTGCCTCGATATAGAAGTTGCAGGATTCGTTGTTACAGGTATAACTATCTTAAAGCTGCAGACATTTTGTCGAAGAGTTTGATCGGCATAAAAATCTTATATTCCTCAATTCTATAAAAGCGCCTCTGTTATTGGCAGATTTTGTAGTATCCACCTGCTGGGAGCAGAATATGCCACCTATCTTGTGGCACATAGATATTCACATACCACGCCATAGTTACTGCATCCAAAGTTGATAAGCTTGCTCTGCCTGAACTATAAACTCACTCATCATGGCAGTAAACTACTAAACAACTCGCACAAGTGCCTGGGAACACGTACCGACATTGAGTGTTACCCTTGGAACACCAGTCTGCATCATGTCTGCCGGTAGATTTGCGCATTCATGTGCAACAGCTGCCTTCCATAATTGTTTTAATGAATTTGCTGCGGTTTCATGCAATTTGCATGTAATTTTTTTATTACAGCCCGAATGTCGCGGCTGGGCAGCACTTTAAACCATTTAAAGCATGTCCGAGACGTCCGTAACGAACCAATGGGCTGGGCAGTCCGTGACCACAAACCCACTCTACTTTGTGGCGACATTAGTTTGTCACTGCATCAAAATGTCGCCGCCATTATTGAAAAAAGGCAGCCCGTAACAATTTCAGAATACCCTTGCTGTTCCTTCTTGTTATTGGATGACTGCGTGTTGTTGTGACATGTGTGCCTGCCGAGAAACATGATGCACGCAAATTGCTAATTGAAAATAAATTGCAGTTTAATTTGTTATGATGATGAATGTGAGATGACGTGCCGGTAGCACACAGTCCAAAAACTGCTGCTGCTGCTGCTGCTGACGATTTTGATAAATTGTGCAAAAGCTTGTCAAGCATTTGACCACAGGATGGTTCACAGTAGGTATTTCAGATTGCGGACTTGACTGCAAAGCACTTTCACTAGGCTGTCATGTCATATGCATAGTTGCCTGCATCGTGGGTCGCCTGAGGTTGTGACTGGGAGGAGACTGGCTTTAGACTTTTGTGACTAGGCCGCACCCACGCTTCCAACTCAGTTGGTCGAAAAGGCAGCAACTCATAAATTTTAACCTATTTAACAGCAACGAAAGACTGTTTCTTTGTGTGTGGGGGTTCTGTACTCCCCCAGAGCTACAGAGTTGGCCTGGCATTGCATGTCGAAATAATTTCCAGCTCTAATTGCGCCACTGTATGGTAGTAGAAGGCAGTAGGTTGTCCAGTTGTACATCCAACTGGCGGCAACGAATACAAAACGTCAGGCGCAAAACTTGATGCAGTTAAGCTTTGGAAATTTCTAAATAAATACTCTTCAAGAGGGTATATTGGTGGCTGAGATTTGAGTTTAATTCGCCCTAAAAATCTTCAAAGACCTACAACATGAACGTAGATTGCAAAAATGCAATCTAATCAAGATCTTCCGCAATAAAATAGCTTACTCATAATGCCATGGACATTTCCATGGATATGGAAATGTAGAAATGTTAAAGAAACAGGACTATATAATGGCAATCTTCGTTTCCCAATACCTCTAAGCAATTAATTAAGATCATGCAAACCATAATTTTGCAATAATACTTAACCCATTGTTTCGCTAAATTTTTGCTACATTTTTACTGCTTTCCACTTGTTACTGAGAAAATGTCTTCCTTTATTGACAGGGCACAGCTATACGTTCAAGGCAGAAAAAAACTACCTTTAACATTTCCTACTATCGTCTTATAATTATCTTAAGGAATTAAACTTGAAGTTATGCTCTACACGACTCGCGTCTGTCCGGATCATCTCGCTCAAACGTATAAAGTGACTAAGAAGGTTTTTGTGATTAAATACTGAAGAGGTAAACTGCATTTATTTTACTTTCTTTTATTCGGAAAACAGAAAAAATCTAATCTTAGAGTTTTAGAGATTTAAAACTTTAGAATTCATTTATTAACTCTTATAATACCAAGCTCCAACAATGAAAGACGAAGGGCCTCCGATTGTGTTATAAAATAACGCACATTACTTTATTTTTGTTATAAGTTAGATCTTGTCGCTAAATCCTTAAGGCATTGAATATTTGCTCTTTGGGAGCGTATCCCATTCTGCTTTTGAAGTAGGTACTTTTTCAGCTAAGCTTCAGTTTTGACTCAGAAAATCCCATTTTCGGTGCATCTTTAAGAGCATCTGAAATTTTTTAGCTCCAACATATATTGTCGCGTTTTATATATTTTTCGTTTAACGAAATTACAAAAAAGTCTACTCTACTCAAAGTCAAAAAGAAGCCGCAGCACTTTGGTTCCGGAGATTGGAACTTCAAAGACTTTACCAGGCTGCATAAAGCTAGTGGGCGCGCCTCAATGGCAACCGTGTGCGACACTGCGCCATCGGCAATGATGACGTTAGGAGAGGGCGCTCTATCAAAGACGCAAGGTATGTTTTATAGGATCCAGTGCGGTTTTGCTGCAATCGTTAGCTTTGTGCCACAATGCGCCTATTAGTGCGTTGGCGTCTCTTTCTCCCATGCACATATGAGACCATGTGACCAGGCAAGTGTACAATCTCAAGTGCGGTACTTTGGCTCTTCGGTTGGGGCTGGTCTCACTTTGCGTTAGCTTTCGCTTAGTATGGTTTACTTTTGGTTTGGTATAGTTTTGTTGCTGCAGGTAATCTCTATTATTAGCGCAATTAGTGAGCCAAACCATGGCATGTGGTAGAAAGAGTTGTGGCACACACAAGCCATGGCATACTAGAGTGCAGCCAGCGCCTATTGTTAGGCTTTGAATTATGTAGTGTCATTTGGGTGCTGCACTGCTTAAGCACTGATTGGAGCATAAAGCAGTCTCGAAATCTGAGCACACTGTTCCATTCAATAGCTGCATATTGTAGGCAGTGACCAAGTTAACTAAAATTTGTATTGAATATTTGCGTAGGTGTAGGAAACATGTCTTGGCATCTTATTAGCAAGTATCTGTTGCAAAGCATTTTGAATTGGCTGTCAAAGTAGGCGACTGCAGGCTATCTGAATGTAGCTATTTTGACTCAATGCAATAGTCTGAATACTTATATTTGCATTGATTAAGTGTGAACACAGTCAATTAAAGAACATTAAATTAAGCACCAATATTTATTCCTTTATACCATTTCCTCAAAAAATAAAGCTGCCTTAGACCAATTTGAGGTCATCCTCATGCATTGCTGATTGTAAAAATTTTAATAATACAATGCATGCTTTTTTAAAAACAAAATAGAATTCTGTTTCAAGTTTAACATTTAAGTTGTTCTGCATAACATAAGTGCATCACCAATGCAACCGACATCCCTATGTTCCGCAAAAAAAGTACTTTTTATGTTACTTTTGACCAAGAATCATAAACGGGCTAGCCACTTTTTCTGCAACAAGAATGCAAGTACATGGTAAATCGTGTGGTGATCCAGGTATGAATTGGTCACAGAAGTGAGCTTGTGTGTTTATATGCAGCAGGCAATCATCCGGTATTAACCACAAATACTACACTGGAAGTATTTTTTTAGTTTATGATATATTCATCTGCATCTTTACCAATCCATCATAGCTTAAAATCCAAATAGCTTAAAGCATTTAGATGATCGACAAAGGTAATAAATCACGTTCTCATAAAGGGCATTTTTTCCAGCATATATACGGGTGTCTCTGTTCATAAAAATTTCAAGTTAAAGGATATAAGTAGCCACAAGACCAAACAGGAATTTTTAATCTTATCTCATAAATATATTATGCATATTTGGAAAAAAAAATTGGTTTCACTGTGGCCTCTTAAGTCCGACATTAGATTATTTTTTAAAACGGTTTCATAATAAGCCCCCAATTTTCTATACTCACAAACCAATTAGATTTTGGCTTTAAGCAATGGTTCCGCCATTTTGAAATTTCATTTGTTAGTATAATTTAATTCCATAATTCCTAAGGGTTTCTTGTAATAATATTCAAAATAAATTTAAACTTATCTTTATGGAGCATTTTAAAAAGCTTACAATCGTTAAATTACCATCATAATATATAAGAAAGGAGAATCTGCTTATTCTCCCAGCTGGCTTATATTAAGTATAGTATCTCGAATAATCTACGTAAAAACAATACGAGTTTAATTTCAAAAAATTCTAAAAATTTGTCCTATAGGCCATAGTTGGTGTGACGCATAGAATTTATCTATAAAAACGGTAATAATAATAATATAATATTATATTATGAACTAGAACAGCCTTAAAAATACCAATTATTTGCATAATAAATTACTAAAAAGCAGTCTAGGATTAACTTAAACACGCCCAGCTCTTGCAGTGGTATCCACAATAAAATCAATGAAAATCTTTGAAATCACAAAACATGAAAACAACATTTGTTGTTGCATTTCCTGGACATCATCAGTGGATCTTAATGCCTGCACTGACATCTAAGTTAAACATCGATATGAAAGTTTTCACGACTGGATTGAAGCAGATCTATGAATCTGCTGATAAAGATGCGTACGGCCAAGGTTTGTTTGCGCAGTCAAGGTGTAGACGCCGCCATTGCCGCTGCGCCTGAGCGCACTAAAGGCACACCGCATACACCCAATAAATGTCCATATGGCTATTTTATGTTGGTATTAAAATCAGAAAATCTGCAATTTCTTTTAATGTTAGCCCGTTGGCGTGTTGATTGGGAGTGTACTCATTGGGATTGGGGCCGGCTGCGCATGACTTAATGACTGACCATGATGATTGCGGTGCGGGATAAGCGCGCATGCGCCTGCAAATACCACAAAACGCACAACAAAGTTGTGCGTTGGCGATCCTGGCAAAGAGACAGTTCGCTGCACGTTCGTCGGTGTCTGTCAATGGTGGCAGCGGCACGGGGGGTCGCTGCATTGCCATAAAATTCTGCAATTAAAAGCGAAATACAGCAGCAAAGCGCCAGAGAGACAATGTGGAAGCGAATCGATGTGGCAAGCCATGTGAAGCTACCTACCACTCACAAAAAAAAAAAATAAGGTAACCACAGCTGTCAATTATTTCGAGTACTTTTCACCAACGCCTCATGCAGCACGTTGCAGTGGCTCCACGCTCAGGCAGCACGACGGAAGACGTCTGACAGCTATTGACCACAAAAAAAGTGCTCCCAGAAGCCACACAAACTTCACATAAATATCGGCAACGTATAAATGTATGTTGCTTGCCCCGAACTGTCAAATTATTTCGATTCATGAATATTAACGCCCGGCAACATGCCGCAGGGACTGCCGGAACAATCCGGACAGTATGTTGACAAAACCAGCAAAGAGCTTGTAGCTTGGGAATACGCTGCAGGGTTGCAATGTTCGGGTAATTGACAGCAGCACTTCTCTTCAAGTCCAACTCGTTGCAAGAAGCTTTGCTTAAAATGCTTATTTTTTCAGTTTTTCATTCTTTTTACTCCTTGCGAAATTTATCAATTAATTAAAATTCGTGCATTTTATAAAAATGAATATATTTCACTGGTACGGCGGCACTGTGTCCTGGCCGGCAACCAAGTGACATTTTATTGGCGGCTCCCTCAGTCAATGTCACTTAAATTATGCAATTTTTTCGCTGTTAATTTTGCTCCTTTTGGTAATAAACTTTATTTGTACATAGTAACTCTTTTATTTCTGAAAACTTTAGTTGCACAATGTCAACGAACTCGTACAGAAAGTTATTAAATGGGGACTTATGTGATGGCAGCCCTGGGAGTTAATAAGGAATGTAAACTTTGTGTAAATGGCCACTTTTCGATAGTAAGTTTATTTGAGTGGAATTTTAAACTCTGCGACTTTTAAATTTAAAGTAGTTTTATCAATAACTAGAATTGAGTCGTTAAGTTGATGGATCTCAAGAAAATAATGCATACACAGACCTACGAAGCCGGTGTTGATTGCTGCTTCTAAGTTTTTAGAGAACCCAAAACGCCAAAATACTTTCAAAGCAGTTCTTTACTAAGATTTCGGGAGCTAAAATAGACCCATAGGTGTTGCAGTGCCGAAGGGCTTAGGTCCACCCTCGTTCAGACATTACAATAAATAAGTTTTCGTTTAAAACCTGTTTTGGTGTTGAATAAAATTGTATTGTTTAAGAACAATATTGTCAGGATTGTAAATTTGAATATAAAAACAGGTATTCCTAAACTAAAGCAAAGCGACATAGCACATGACCTGCAGGAACGAAATTTAGCCAAAACGCATTTTTCAGCATTTTGAAATTCTTTCAATGGATTCAAAACTCTTGTTGTTTTAAGAAATAATCCGGTTTCTTCGAAGAAATATATTTCTTTTTAATGTAAAATACAGATATTTCTTAAATACAGCAAAACAAATAGTACAATACCATGGCCTGTGTGTTCATATTGCATTGAAATTTCAGCTTACTGAAAGACTGTTTAAATGCCTTAAAACTTTCGTTGTCTTAAGAAATATCCCGGTTTTTTCGAAGCGGTATATAGCTAATTTGAAGGATTTTTGTAATTTATTTTTGTCTCCACCATATATCTTGTATTAAACATTTTAATTTAGAATATGTTACTTATTTTAAAATCAAATCAAAACTGTAGCATAAAATTAGTTCCTGCTCATATTTTTTGCTTATCCTGCTTTAGAAAGTTATATCTGAAAAAGATTTTCGATTAATTGTTGCATTATATTTAGGAACTGTGTGAAGAATATTGCTATACTATAGGTATACTTAAAATACAGCGCAGACCCATGACCAAACATGGTCTTAGCTAATTTTACTTGAGTTCATAAATCAATGTCACTCGCAATGATTGTCTTAAATTTTTCTGCTGCCGAAATAAAGGCTTTCAGGTAAAACTTGATGTTGCTCGTTTTTTTCTCACTTTATATTTTTAAAAGTATTTCAAAGACTGTGCCAATTCTTTATTGTGCTCCAACAGGCCTTGGCAGGCTACATCCCAAAACTCTTGTTAATGCAATTATGCAACTTGCAACATCTTGCAACAATATACTACAGCACACGTTGTGCCACTATAAAAATCCCTTTTGGCAGCAAACAACAGCTAATAAACAAGCAAAACCAACAATAAAATGCCAACACTTGCAATAGATTCATTAGCATATTTGGAAATTTGCATTAACACCTTCTGGCCTATGTAATTCCCTAAAAGAAACGAGTTAAGGAATCAAAAAAGAAAAATAAATATAGCACCAAAGCGTGACTAGCTATGACCATGGCCTAAGCCTTTAGCACTTCAATGCTGCAAACATTTATTGTCCTTTTCACATTGTGTTGCGACAATATTGTGGCAGCCACAACAACTTGCATCGCGCGGGCTGTAGGGTGTCTATGTGCTCTAGCTTGCCAGCTGAATTATTACATCGCACCAAGATGTTGCGCGCGATTTCGTGAGTGCATCTTATAATGCTATTAATTATTTGCATGTTGCAGCTTAGAATGTCAACCACGTCTCGATGCGGGTCTCCTTGGATTTGCCTAAGATGATGTTGCCGCTACAGCAGCAACAGCAGCAGCCTTAGATTTTGCTACCACTTGACTGCCAACGGTGTAGCCAAGAAAAATGCGTGGAGCTCGCGGATTTGAACATGCGAAGTGTTGGGAACTTTAAGCCTCGTGGAGTTGACCGACACGATAATACCCTAAAACATTCTGGTTATAAGCAGCAGAGTGCGACAAACTTTCTTGTTGTGTTATCACACTGTAGGCAGTTAGAGCGGCTTTCAAGGTTTTAGAAAAGAAATTAAGAGACAAATACGACATTCTAGAATTCAGAACCAATGTCTGGAACTTAGGCTTTCATACAGAACTGCTCAATGTTGACTTACTTGAAGTATAGTATGCGGTTAGAAAGTAAGTCTTATACTTAAAAAATCATCACATGGTAGACAAATTTTGCAGCTTTCATCCTTAAGTCATAGAAATTTTTATGGAACTTACTTTTTCCTGAACTCCGACACTGATCTTTTCAGCTCTATAGTTTTCTATTATACAGTTTATCATACAGTAGCATCAAAATATATTCTGAACGCATATCCACACAGATCTAACACGCTGCTATTAGTTGCTTCCCAAAACTATAATACGCCTGACCCTAGACATACAGTGTATCGAAAAGCTACAACAAACTCATCCGTTTAGGTTTAAATTTATGCTGGCAACACGAAGAAATTGTAACAACATGGCAATATATTGCAACGAAACTACTGCAACTGCCGCAAAGAAAGCAGTTGCATTCAACAAACTTGCCGTTTCTATGGGAGTAAACTGCTCGGGTTGGATGCAGGGTGTCGCGGCTGCAGCAGTGAGTCAACCTGGTCTGGATGCGCTTGATTATTTTTTATTGTCAAGATCTGCGACAGCTGCAGCTGCACTGCCTGGCAGTAAAAGTGTCTGGGCCACATTGGTTAGACACGTTCGTTTCACGCTCTTGCCGACGAGTCACTCCTTGCCCCAAAACATATCCCTAGGGCGCTCGTGTCTTTTGCCTGGTAGCTGCATAACATTTGCAATACCATTTCAATTGTTGCATAAACTTGATGCTGCTTGTGAGTAACTGGCTCATCCAAAATTTTTATGTATTGTATCTATATATATATATATATATATATATGTATCTATATATATATCTATATATATATATATATATATCTATATGTTTAGTATATAATAAATAAAATATTGTCATCGCAAGCACTTTGAAGTATGATTTTCTAAGAAAAGCAGCAAAGTAAACGATATAAAAATTTAAAGTTATAAGCAGATTTGAAATATAATATTAGTTACAAATTGAGTCGTTTTGTAAAATGGTTCCTCTCTAATTTAATTTTATTTAAAAATTTACCAATATTTTAGAGAAGTTTTCCACGTCTGTAATGTATAATTTTATATTTAAATATTTTAGTTCAAGTTATTGCAAAAACCTGCTGGCGCCATCTAGTGAAGCATTGAATTTCTAAACAATTTGGAAGAAACTAAAAAAAGAAAAAGTTCACCTTACAAACTTTGGTGCAGGTATTAGGACGCCAGGACGATACTTAATTATAATAGATTAATCTTTTATGTGATTTATCCAATGTTAAAGTTGCTTTTATGCACACTAACTTCGCAAACCACATAATTGGTGTTCAAGAAGCGCAACAATGCATATTAGGCAAACCATTTACAAACAACTCCAGACCTCACGATATTCGAAACTAGTTAAAAATTGTACCCAAAAAAAAAAAAAAAAAAAAAAAACCAGCAAAGCTGATTTTATATTTATAAAATCACTAAAAGTTATTAAAGCGAACTCAGACAGATTGATTGCGAGTAATTCAGAAAAAACTATACAGCTGCCTCTAATTTAAATGCTTAAAGTACCTTCTTCAAAAAGTTCATACCAAGTTTCTATGGAATAAATCAATAAAAAAAATTTAACAATTTATTGCTGCATTTTATAAGTAAAACAGTTCGAATCCTCAAAATTGTTGTGTAAACTCATGTGAGCCTGGCCCACAACAACTGTTTCGGGTGCTTTTTTACATGCTGTCTCAGCCAATTGTCTTAGCCAATTTGCATAGCAATATAGTCAGTTGTAGTTACTTAGAGCCAACGAGTTAGGCACACTTTGCTAATTAGTCGACTTAGTTTGCGGAATTTGTGATTATATTTGGGTTAAAAGCGCCAAAGTGCAGACACACGAACAATGCCGATGCCAAAAAGTGTTGCAGACAGCCAAACGCTGCACTTTGGCATCAAATTAATTAAGACAAGAATGCGAATGTGCCAAAAAACCAAAGTGTACAAACAGTTCATGCCTCCCACTGCCAAAAAAAACGAAGAGTCTTAAGAAAATGCGCTGCAGCAAATAAGGGCATTGGTAAAGCACCAAATTGGGTAAAGCCGGCAAAGGAGCTGCGCTTTTTATTCTTTTTTGTTTTTCTTCTTTTCAACACGCGCCTGCTAATTAGCAGTTATGAGTAAGGGAACACCACAAATCCAAAACCAGACTGCACACACATAAGAGTTGAGAGCTCTGAGTTGAGCTGAAACCTAAGTCTAAATGGACCACACACGTTGTTGACGTCATAAGCGAGTTATTTCGGTGTTCGTTTATATATATATATTTTTTTTTGAGGACAACAAATTGACCTGCAACATGTTGAACAACAACAAAAATCTTGAAATCTTGTTGATTACTCTATCCCGAAATTAATTGGACCACACACAAAGATTTTGTAAAGTCGATAGCAAGATAGCAGCAGTGCGAGCGAAAGAGATGCTGCAAGTGTATCTAATAAGCAGAGCGAAGCAGCGCAAAGCAGTGCATAACTGCAGTCGATGTATCTGTGGGTGTCATATATTTTAATGACTGCAACATTGGTGGCAGGCAAGGATGGCTAGTCAGCGGGCACAGATACAACAGGCATCGGCAACGGCAAAGAGATGGCTGCATATTGCATTTTTTTGATAGCCACAGCCCGCAAATGAAATGGAAGTGCGGCGCGAATGGATGCATAAATCCATGTGAAATGCAACTAGCTAAGGCACTGACTAGCTGACTGGCTGACTGACTGAGTTGCCACCATTTGGGTCCATCAGCTTCGCCCTGCGGCGCAAACCTTTAACGCTATATCTGTTGTTGTCTGTGGTTTCTTGGTTTTTTGTTGATTTTTGGAGCGCAACCAAGTCGCGAAGTGAATGGCAATGGCATGCATTCGGGTCGTTAGGCGCAAATGCGAATGCAAATGAGATTTTTGCATATGTAGGTCTCCTGGGTGTCACTCTTAACCTTATTTCGTCGCTGTTGGCTCATAAATAGGGCACAAGAACGCGCCACAGAGCGCACATCGTTGGCTATTTGGGTGGCATGCAGCCGTAGTAGACCTGATGCTATTGTCATGCATTCAAGCCCAAGCTTATAGCAGCTGTCTGTGCTGATTGATTGCCTGGATATGTCATGGATGAGTGAAGCTCAGCACGCCCAGTTTGCTACATTTAATGGCTTTACTTTTACTTGACTTAGTTGGCGGCATGTCTTGATCTTGGTCAAAAGATTGAACAGTCAATGTCACTTGGTCGTTACTAGACATTGGTGACTGCAAAAATGTATGCCAATAAATATAAAATATGCTTTTGTGACATTTGCTTGATGGTTGACCAAAGCTTGTGGTAGGTGCTTACTTTTTTTGACAGTTTGTTGATTTAAGCCTTAAGTTTCTAGGCTAAGACAACTTTAGCTTGGGTAAGGAATTAAATAACTTTGGAATTTGGTAACTCGAATTTCTTCCAAAACAAAGTGAAAACAATTAATATTAAGATTTTTGCACAATGAAGAATATAATGTAACCCTACTCTCTACCTGTTTTGCGTCAAAGTTAAATTTCAAAGCTACTGATCTTTTTGAAAAAAGTGCGCTATAAGTTCTTATTTTGAAATCACAAAAACTCTAGTAAAATCATAACTAACTGAAGCCACTTAATCCATTCGGCAACATTACACAATAAGACGATAATGCTTTAGAGCTCATAAGATCTTCGTGATTTATATGACTATGGGCCAATTTCAACTACCTCAGAGTAAACCTTAATTAAAACTTTGAAAAACAAAAATGGATAAAATTAGTATCCTGAGCAAAAGTAAAGAAACAATTGGGGCTATTATTCCCTAACCTATAATGTTGATCCACAAAGTGGAGGCACATCCGGATTAAAGACGGTAAAATCTGTTCACCAGACCAATTCTACACACCGTACTGGCATTCATTATCTGCAGCAATATATCAAAGCTGCATTATATTCTGCAAGCTCAGCTTAAGATCTTCTGCTAAATAATTATAAACTCACTTAAGCGCAAACTCCTGCAGCTATACATCGATATTCCCAGAGACAATGATTGAAATCTCTACGGTATCCCATAAGTGTTGAATAGCAACTACCAACCCAACTTGACTCATAGGCCAAATGCTAAGATGATTGCCTGTAGCTGTTTATGATCAGAGTATGTGCCGTACAAACAAATTTGAAATATGTGCAAACAGCAAAAAATTAATTCCACAACATGGAAACGTTGCCCAGGGCATCATCATGAACGCATGTGCATGAACACGTGTAAGCCGGGTCGCAGCTAGGCCGCACTGAGCATGGTCAAATGTAAATAGAATGCCCTTTTGTCAGCCAAGTTTGCGCCAAATGCATCAGAACCGACATTGCGAGCACTGCGGGCAATGGGAGCGCGATTCTATTGTTGCAACGCGCGTTGCATCGCGTCGCATGTAAAAACGCCCTCTTCTGGTGGTCAGCGGTGACGCCCTCGAAGCGGGTGTGTGTGTTTGTCGGTTGCCACACGCCCACCCAGCCAACGTTGATGCAGTGGCTCTGTTGTTGCAGTTGCAGTCGTCGCATCGTGCACTCAGCACGTAAATTATGATCAGCCAACGGCGTTGAATATTAATTGCGCTGGACAAAATGAACAAAGCCAGAAGCAGCAGCAGCAAATTCCAGCTGGAAGCAAACATCTACGGGGGTGGGCTAATAAAGTACGCAGAAATGGTATTGTCAGAGTTGTTAACGAAATTCCAGTTCTAAGATAGCGTATAAAAGAAGTTTCCCATTATGTTGTTCTCTGACTACTTTGATGTTATGATGACGATTTGCTCTATTTATTGAGTTCTTTCAATGATATTATTTATGCTCCTTATTATAATTAAAAGTTTTCAATTCTGTCTCAGTATAGCTTACGATAGCTAGTTTGCTAACCCCAAAGGTAGGCAATTAAAAAAGTTCAAGTATTGAGTTCGGAACTACCCTTTATAATAAGGTAGCTTTAAAGTAAAAACAGCTAAAGTGACTAAACCTAAAGAGACCTAAAATAAATAATGACGTTTTTGGTATTAAAACTTTACTGCCAACCTTCGCAACTCATAGATACATACCAAGCTAGGCGTTCACTGCCATCTTGGGTCTTTGGATGGCTCTTGTTGTTGTTGCTTGGTTTACTCACATGTGCGCGCATCTGTAACGGTGTCTTTGATAAGCGTCGATAATTATTGAGCAGCCGCAGTCGTTTGTTGTTGTTTGGCAACATAACTTTGTTGTGGCTGAAACCCCCTGCATATGCTTCTTCGTCGTAGACAGCGTCATCTTTCGTCTTAGCTGCGGCACAGTTAGAGTTTAATTAATTTCCAGGAAGTTTTTGATCAAGCCAGCAACTTTGTCTGACCATAAAGCTCGTATGGCTGGAATGTCGTTGTCCCCAACATTCATTCGGGATGCGGCTGCCGTCTAGGCTTTTGTCGATTTTCTCGTGGTCATCACTCAACCAATGGTGCCGCAACCTGTATGTCAATGTCAACATCGTTGCAGTCCATGGTTGGCGTTCGCCCCAACCCCGTTGACTCATTTCTATCTTGCTGTTTGATGAATTGTCGCCTGCTACCGTTTTGCCTTTCCGCACATACAAAGCATCAACAATTCACAATCAACACGGGGTACACGTCCAGCTTAACTCATACAGTGCGGCGACGCTGTTGTGCCAAGGTGTGGTCCCTGGTTAAAATTGTTTGGCCTGCCCGGTTAAAGCCCTTTTGGGCAAATAAAAATTGTGCAACGTTGTGGTGTCCACAAAAAACTTGCTTCTCTTCTCTAAGGCATAGTATTGGTGTAGCAAAAGGTTGAAACACTGCACAATGAAACCTAAAAAATTTTGTTACCAAGAAATTCAATTACAAGATTTAATGTTTTTAATTTTAAGTTTGTATAGCGAAATGCTAATAGATAAAGATACTAGTATGCAGCCTACGGCATTCAATAAGTTGTTTTACTTAATAAAGCTGCTAAAACGTGAATGCATTTGGCAGTCATCTTGTGTCTCGCCTTAACGAAAACTAAAGATGTAAAGACATTAAAACGGAATAACAGTCGAGGTGTTAACTGATGTTTTTTAATCTAAAAAAAGTGGTTTCCAATTTAAGTTTTAAGTGTAAATTTTTAATAAATTTAACATTTAAATTACATTACAGAAGGATATCCACATCCTCCACAGTGCGTATGATTAAACGATTAAATAAATAATTAATAACAAAAACAAAAAAAAAGTAAACAAATATTGTATAAAAACTTCTACTACCAAACAAAACAAAAGTAGACCAAGTATGTATGTGCTCGAACGTACGTAAACTGGCAGCAGCGATAGTAATGCCAACTCGCTTTGCCAGGAATTTTATCCTGCGGCCATTCAGCAAGCCAAGAACAAAAAAGTAGACACGAATTGTAAACTGAAAATTGTATGTGTGCTTATCATGGCCGACAAAGTGGCTAAAATCTCTTATAGACAGAAATCACAAGGCTATCCAGAGCCGCAGCAACAATTACAATAACAAGCACGGCGGCAGTTGAACACAGTTGGTGGTAAAAATAAACAATAATAATGAAAAACTCGCAGGGGAATTCAATACACTACTAAGTGAGGAATTGTAGATACTCTAAGCGAATGACAGCAGTCATATGTTCATTACAATTGATAAAATTCTATGCACTACAAGTGTATGACAAACTTAACTTTGCAGTTTCTTTTGCAGTTAGATGCTTTAATAGGCGATAGTCCATAATTAGAATCATCATCCTTTTTCAAATATATTTGAAGATAATTCAAACTAAGCTACCTACCTTATGGAACACAACAAGATATTATACAAAATAAAGCCTGGAAGCAATAAATAAAAAATCTGCTTAATCATTTAATGCTGACTTCATTTCAAGGCGGTTGAGTCATTTCATAACGCTTAAATATATATATTGTTGCTACTGCTTGTGTTACACTGCGCCTTAAAAATCTACACCCACGCTGCCAAATAGCTACTAAGAAAGCTATATTAAAAGCATAATTAATAGCTGTGTGTACATATTATTTGCCAGAACTGTGCACACGCTCATGTAATTAGACACGACTTTAGAAACAATTACCACCTGGTAGCTGCCTAGCCCACAATAGAACATAAAAACAAAAATATGCCACTTAAAAAATACAAAAATTACTGCGATACTGTTTGAAATCGCCTTAAACCAAAAAACAACTCGAGCTCGTATTTCGGAAGCAAATAAAAACGCAAACAATAAATAATTTGGGCTCATTAAAAGCAATAAACTGTTAAGGTGAACACAAAAACCACTTATTTATTTTTATAAGATATTACCACAATGATTTTGTTCACATTAAGTCCAAAAGTTATCGCCTAGCACTTGAGGTACCTCCAGAAAGAAATCGATCAATGCCGCAGGAACTAAGGCTAACTAATGGCATTGAAAACTGCATAAATTTATCAACTTGGTAATGCATAAGCGACGCCCATTTTAAGTTGGCTTTGCTGAAAATTTCCAAGTGCACAATTTGGGCAAAGATTATAAACAAATGGCACAAATTCTTGGCTGAGAAAAAAGTCTTAGCCCATTAAAACAGCATTACTCATACGCCACATGTGCCCATTAGTCATGTTCAAAATGATTGCAATATAAAATCTAACAGCTACATGTACCAAAAGAGATTTGAATATTTTAGCAATACAAGTTTTTTTTTTCTTTTTAAAGATTATTGCTGATCTATGTCGTTTCGCACAACTGCACGAAGAAGCGCCAAATATAGGGTGATTTAATTCGACTAAAATTTTCAAATGTGCTTTAATTTATTAGTGTAGCGTAAATACTGAGATTTTCAAAAAATAAGCAAAACTAATTTCGTAATATTCGAATTGGTTTACAAAGACACATATGTACAATAATAAAAACCTGAACCTATTTATTTAATAATCCAATACAAACCAAAATATAATAGTATTATTATTCTTTTCATAAAAATGTTGAAATAAAATTCCTTCAAAAAGATACTCAAATATTTTCAGCATTTTTGTTCTAGCATTGATCACGCAGTTTAATGAAAATGCATTACTTACATAGCTGCGTTGAGAATTCACGCTCGATTGCCTGAGTGAACTGAAGAAAAAAAATTTTTTGCAATAGAAAGATGTGCCGATTAACAGAGTTGCTGGATAATGTCAGCCCATATTATCAAGTTTTCGCTGTATTGTACATTTTAAACCTTTACTATCTTCCGCTAAAACAAAAAAAAATCACCCTATATTGGCCAAAAGTCATAAACAGTTGAAATCAACCGCTTAGTATCTGCGATTTGCTCAAACTGTTTTACATGCCATATATCACTCATACGCCGCATAGGCCGCACTTTGGTTGCATTGCCCAACATACAGTTGGGTTCTTGCAGCAATTTATGGCAAACATGTTGACAAAAATCTTCTTTAGCTATGACCAAGCAAGCAGCTTTTCTGCCTGTGTGACTGATCCCTAGTCGAACATTTGTGGCAAGATCTGTACGGCAAGCAGCCCGTTGTCCAGCCTTTGCTATCGCTGCTATTAGATCTGCTTGTTGTTGTCGTGTTGTCATCGTCATGCGTTGATCTTCGCTTGACTGCCTGGTTTGAATGAATTATGGCAACAATTTTGCATTAACTTGATGTTCATCGTTGGCTTTTTGGCGTTGCATCTTTATAGTCGAGTTCACGAATTAATGTGCACAGTTGTGTGCCAGGCAATTGGTGGCCATAACCAATGAAACAAGCCTCACCCTGGGAATGCTACAATTTAAAGGCCAAAAAAAGAAAAAAATAATGCATGTATCTATTGGAAAAATCGAAATTTTCACGACATTGGTGTTAAATGCAAACATTCTAGCGGCAACAGCGGCAAACGAGAGCTCCATATTTAAAGTGCTACGGCGAAAGCCGCTAACAACTGTGTGCCACAGGAAATTGAATGTTTAAACCGACAACTACAAAAAAAAAAAAAAATAAACACAAGCCCATAGATACTCGAGTGCGCACACATGTGCAAAATAAATCTATCTTTTAGATTTATGACACACCAGAGAAACGTTAATAAGCAAATAAGCGAGAGAAGGAATGGTGAAAAATATGTGGCATGCAACCAGAGACTACGGACGCGCCAGCCAGGCAACTAAATGGTAATGGTAATAAAAAAATTTTTTTGCGCATTTATGGATGGTTTTTACGTGCGCTTTGACCAGGCATAGCAGCAGCATCATAAAAATATTTGGCATTGCATTGGTGGAAAACAGCACAGTTCTAAGCCTCAAGCGCATTAATCATAACAAAACAAACGCTTAAAAGGACAACAACTAGTTACACATACGCCTAGTTGGCAACGTGTAAACAGCACAAAATATTTATGCATTTGGGCATTAAATTGAGTTATTAATTGTACAACAGCTGCGGCAAACTTGTTGCAACTTCCCAAAAAAAAAAAAAAAAAATCTTGTTAAAACAGCAAACACTACCTGCAACTACAAAAGAACTCACTGTTGGAGTCCGCAGCCTGCAGTTGCCTGAACTTGATTAAATATCCAACAAGAAATTGAGTTCAATTAAAAACTTTTGTTGTATATTTTTCCAGCTAAAAATCAACATGTGAGCAGAAAATGTTTCTGAATTGTGCACTTTGTTCAACAAAAGCGTGGCAATTTGAACAGCCAACAACTACAACAACGACAACAACGAGTGTGGCAACAAACAACCGAAAGGCAACTGCAACTGCAGCATGCAACAAGGAATAATTTTGCAGACATTTATTGTGCACTTGAAAAAAAAAACTGTTGTAAGTTAGCGCTTTTCAAAGAAGACTTTGGGATACCCTGTACGCTTGACATTATTTGAACTTATTCGCGTGGGCTCGATGAACTTATAGGCGATATCGATAAAGTACGTCGAGATATTTCTTCTATAACTGTTTCTTTTATATAGTATTTTGAGCAAACAATGGAGGCAGCGTTACACAAAGGCATTGAGATGACGTATAAGTTTGGGGCTATGCGTGGATCGGACAGTCGAATTAAACTAAATTCACATTTTTGTTCCAAAAAATAATATTTACACAATGGAACACGCTTTGATTTTTTTTTATTTTTTTTTTTTTAATTCTAAGCATTTGTTCTTACAATAAAGCGATTTTCAATGATTAATATTTATTTTTGTTATCTTGTAGCGAAATATAAAAGGCAACCCTCGTATATTTGACATAATCAAAGCAGCAGATATTTGGAAACTTTAAGTGCGTTCGCAAATTCTGGTTTTGCTTTGTCGCATTCTTAGTAAAAATCAAACTTTTTGCGCTTAAATGAAATTCCATGAAATTTATAAGATTGATTCTTTTTCTTTGGAATCTCCGATCAAGATTAGCACCATTGATTGGAATGATTATCTTGTTCGGTTTATATTATTTATAAAGGGTGTTTATTTAGAGGTATTTTAAGTTGCCATTACCTACTCAGCAAGCGCAATAGTAAAACTTTGAAAAGAATAGCAACTGTTGTTAGTAGATCAACTAGTAAGGATTTTGTTTCTGACAGCGCATAAAATATATTCACGGCTATGCTACTCTATGTCAACTAGAGTGCCTACTAATGCTCACGACATGAACTTCAGGGTATATAAGTTTCAAAAAATATTTAAGCTCAAATCCAAAATTTCCAACGCCAATTTTTTCCAAGTTCAGCCATTTTGTTTTTCTTTTTTAACTGCGTTTTAAGAAATGGTTTTAATTTTTAAGTAAGTTGAGTATTTCTTTAGAAATGTAACAAGTTTTTGTCCAAGTGTAGAAAATATTGCAGTGCGAGTGTGAAAATTCAACAGCAAAACAATTACTGCTGCCCCAATTACGGCTTAAGAGGGGCGTAAAGTGGGTGGTTGGTTGCCAGTTCACTTAGTTTTCTCGTCAGTCCTTTGGTCGTGGCATCGTG
Organism: Chymomyza procnemis; assembly: GCA_035046065.1. Taxonomy (NCBI): domain Eukaryota; kingdom Metazoa; phylum Arthropoda; class Insecta; order Diptera; family Drosophilidae; genus Chymomyza; species Chymomyza procnemis. The sequence continues at coordinate 2,803,488 of JAWNOJ010000013.1, read as the reverse complement.
TGGCTAACTTTTAAATTTGCCTTGTAGGATATGTCGAAAATACAGCGACATATAACTCTAATTTTTATTACACAGTAAAGCGGGTTTTTCACAATGATAAGGAAGCCAGTCAAACGCTTGTTTAACACTTTTTGTGCAGAATTTATATCCTTTAATTTTAATGCTTATAGTAAATATTAAAATTATTTTGTTTTTCCAAAAATAGTTCCAAATACTTGCAATAAAAATGACTTTCAAAGAATAAACCGCTTAATTAGATTCATACTTGGGAATAGGGCCATGAATGTAGACTAAATCGTACTCTTCGAAAGTGTTGCAAAATGAAGCAACATTTTGTGTGTAGAATCAACACAAAATTTTCTGAAGTTCGTTTGAAGGGTTGTGGGTAGTTGGCCAACCTTTATTGTTGTTTAGTGAAAACACTTTTTGTATAGAGTATAGAGAACAGATAAAGCTTATAAAAGCGAGCTTATATGCCGTATTTATTGAAGTTTTTATCAACTCGCTCACAGCTGTTCGTAGAGGTGCTGGCTGCATTCCCCACTACCGCCTTCATCTTTTTCAAACCCAGACTGCAAAAAGCCTATAGCCCGTCAGGCTTCCATGGATAAGATACTTAAAAATTGCGAAAAAAAAATGTGTAAAAATTTGCTGCTTGTAAATTCAAAATTTTATAGAACCACAAAGATAAACTCTGTAAATTGGCATGCACTTTGTTGTTGTTTGGGTGCTGTTGTTGAGGAACTAAAGAATTAATTAGCTGTCAACAAGTCATAAGCTTTGCAGATCGTGTTTTAAGAGCGTGATATCTGATATACTTCTATGCATTGTGCCAAAAGAAGCCACGGTGTTTTGAGTATGATCTGTTTGTCGGTCAGCCAAAAAAATTTCACAAATTTTAATCCTAATTAAATTTGGATGAAATTGAATTTAAATGCAATGCCATATTGGTCGTTATAAGCGGGGCTGTCAAGTTTGTGGTGGCCAATCAATGTAAATAGAAACGCGCATCAAGAAGTCCAGCCTGGCAAGTGACCCAATGACGCAGTTGCTTCCACATGCAATACATGACCCATTTTTTCCATTTGACTTCACAACAATGCCAATAAATTTACATATAAGGACAGAGGCTGTTACGAAGGGGCGGTTGTTGTTTGGCTGGCTTGAAGCGGAACAGGGCATGCATAAAAGCATTTTCCCAAAATAAAGGAGCAAAAAAAAAAACATGCCAAAATTTATTTTATTCAAAATGTTGACTCTTTTTGAATTTTCTGTGTGTTTCTTTGGATGATGCATTTATACAATTTGCAAACGAAATTTGGTCGTCTTTTTGGAAAATTTCGCAAAAAAACGAAACCGCTTGACATATGCAGTAAAATGTCCCAAGCAAAGAGTGGGGGGGTCTTATAAAAGGCAGTCAACGAACAGCGAAATTTACAAATAACTTAACAATTTGCTTTTGGCCCTGATGTCGTGCGAACAATTCCCAGTTGCAAAATGGGGGGCAGGGACAGCTGCTGTGCATCCAATGGCAAGCCACCACGACGTTGCTAACTCTGGAGGAGCGGCGAAAGTTAAGCCAATCATTGCAACAATGGTGACAGACTCAAAAATAAGAAACAACGTGGTACTACAAGACGTGGTACTAACAAAGACATGAATTTCAATATGTTCGGTTGAGATCCCATCACTGCTCCTTGATCTAAACTCAAGCTTCACATGATTGTAATGCACTTTAAAGCCAAAACTTAACATGGCAGCGCCAAGCAGAGATCAATATTTTTGAGATTGAGCTGAATTATGATCAGCTTGCATTGCAAACCTTAAAAGAGATTTGTTTTATTATGTGTAAGCCTGCAGTGGTACTTTTGCATGAAATTGAAATAAAATGATGGCTGAATTCCAATATGAGAAAGATTGCAACATTTTTTTTTTATGTCACATATCTGTGTGGACAAATTCAAGATAAGAATAGCTGCAACCTACCCTGGGGGTAATTTTAATCGTCACAATTATTAACTCCATTCATACTCTGCACTCGTCTTCTAGCTATTCCTTTACGAGTATCCCTAGATATATGGACGTTGTAAAGGATGCATGTAAGATCCGCTTGAAATTAAGCTTATTAAATAAGGAAGAAATCTGTTGGTCCGGGGCTTGGCATTTCTTAAGTTGGCCAGAGACAAAATATACTCTCTGGCTTATCTGTAAACTTTCTGTGTTTCAGAAGGCTGTGTTTAGCACAAACTTATTAAGAAAATCGCTTGTGCATGTCCATACTATATGGCAGTTTTCTCGACGGCTATATCGAAAAGGTAACAAAAGTATACACAAACAGACCCACCTTGTGAAAACCACTCTTCTGACTCCCCTTAAGAGATAAGTCTCTTTTAAAGGCTGTGTTAGATTCACTTGAGATCAAGTCTAAAGCCCACTAATAATTCCGGTAGCCCCAACCTGCATTGCAGCATCAGCAAAGAATCCTGCGACAAAAGGGTAGCCTATTCCTTTGTCTCAATAATCTTAAAGCGCTACCCAATCCACTCATTCTATTTCCGATATATAATGTAGAGAAGGTTATACAACACAGCAATTTTGAACTTGCCATAACTAAACGATAGTGTTCATTAACAAGAACTTGCTTCTTCGAAAACAAAATAGTTGCAAAAACTTTCAACAATGCGTTAAGAGAAAATTTTATCAGAAGCCCCATTCTTCGAGAACCATGATATTGTATGATCCCATAATTAAACTTAAATTTTGGCTTCATAAATTTCTTCTCTTCCGAAAATTTAACTTTATAAATAACATAAATTTTATTAGCGCTGCTCAAGATATTTTACCTTCCATAATCCACACCTATCTTATCTCATTCTCTTTGAGGGGTCTTACTTCAATATAATTGCGACACTTCCATTGAATGCCAAAGTATTACAAGTGGTGCGCTGCACACGATGTAAGCAATTCAATAACAAGTTGCTCCTGAAAGACAACACTACGTGACGTAACCCACAAATGATGTGGCTGCTTTTAATCCCACTCCCAGCCAGCCAGCTAGCTAACACCTGTTGCATTGAGTTGGTACTTGGGGCAACCTGGGCATAACGGCTACTGCACCATGAGACGTCCATTTAACCCAAAACAAAAAACTTGTTGGCGCTGCCAATGACAACAGGATCTTATCGTTGATTAAAAGTCAGACTTAAACGATGCCGTTCAGAGTTATTGGGTGCAGATACTACGAGTGGGAGGGTGTATCGAAAACTACAAAAATAAAAATAAAAACAATATTTAATAAAATGACAGTAGCTGTCAGACGCCGTCAAAGATATTTTGCTTTATACCTGCGCCCAGTTCGATTGTTTGTGGGTCCAGCTGGCAGGCACGAGTACAGCTTGAAGCAGTGGGGCCCATGGGTTGGAGGGAAACCGCTGCACACGCCAAACAATGCAAATGGCAAACGAATTGTGATTTCTGAAGATTTCTTTTTTTTTTGTTTATTTATTTTCCTTTTATTATTTATTGCATTTTGTCATTGTGTCTTGTTGGATCTTGTACAGCAGACAATGATTGCAATATCGCGCCTTGCATAGAAATGAACAATAATTGGATGTAAAGGCGTGGATTTGAATTTTAATATCGTTGTCAGGAACTTTTTCTTATGCGTATAAAAGGCAATGAGTTTTTATTATCCTTGTTTTCAATTATTAGCAATGAGTGTCAGCTTCAACACATTTAAACAAATTTAATACCTTCCCAGGAAAGGTGTCGCATCATAGCGTATCGTTGGTAGGATAAACTAACGGATAGTTTGACAAACACACTGAAATGACAGCAGCTTATTTTCACATTTCGATCTAGTTTTTTTTATAAAATCACTACGAAGCCACAAAAGCTGGGTCACAATGAAAATCATTACAAGATCACAAAGTTTTTGAAGAAAGGTTTGACTAGAAACTGTGTTGGCAATTAAAAAGCGCAACCATGTTAAACTTGTGATCCAATTTTGGAACTATTAAGAAAGCACTTAAGGTGTTCCAAACCCTCTTGTGGCATATGCAATTACAAAATTACTATTGATAGAAGGGAAGGAATCATCGTCAGATGCACAGGGTTGAGGAAAATTGAATTTTAGACAGATCATTCACAGCCCACTACTCACTTTGCAATATCTGGTAACATATGATCGGCCTACTACGGGAGCTTCTTAACGGAGGTGTTCAAATTTAATGGAAAACATCTGAAATTAAAGTAGCACAGCAATAGCTTAGTGGTTATCCCATCTTCCAAGACAAGATACAATCCATAGCTACATAATCAATTATTGCGATTCCATAGAGGCAGTACAAAGATGGAGCCCAAAGAGAATACCTGGACTTTTGTGAAGCAGTAACTAGAATCCAAAGCACGTAGACTGCATCAAACAAGCAAAAAGATTCGTCGAAACTTAAGATACTAATACTGACTTTGAGGACATTGCTAACTTAAGATACATTACGTTGAGGAGGTACTTCGGCCATATGTTAGTTCTAGTAATATATTTGCTTAGAAAATTCTGCATAAACTATAAAAGCGAAATTGTTGACAACGAAAAACTATCTTCCCAACCAATGTTATCCGCTCAATTCTAAGCAAAGTAGGTTAGATCTCCGATAATCATCTAGAAATATTCAAAGGCGCGTCGACCATCTTTGGCATCTACCATTGTTGCGGCAGCAACTGAAAATTATCATAACTAAAAATTATATAAAATGGCAGAGAAGCAAGCAGCATCGGCAATACGAAAAAATATGCAACGGAAATGTATTCAATTGAGTAAAAATGGCAGAAATTTGCAACAAAGCAACGCCAATTGCCAATTGCTGTGTGGCAGCAACATGGCAACAACAATGCCCCAATGTCAGGGGCAGCGACAAAATAGCAAAACAAAAAAAGAGAAACAACTTCGCCGTTGACGTTGCCGCGTTAGAAATCTGCAATTTATACAGGAATGCGACGAGGTATGGTGGGAGATGGGTATGGGATACTGCTCGTACACCAAACACAAATACTGGGCAACTCTTACCGGCGGCGATCCTCTGCAGAACAAAAAAAGGAGTTGCTGCAAGAACGATAATCACAATTGTTTGCAGCTTGCGTTGCAGGCATACCGCATGTTCCCCACGCTGCCTGCACTACAACGTTGCAGGCTATTGTTAGTAGCTTGGTTAGCTTCGAACCACTACGAAATGCTGGAAAATTGAGCATGGAAATCGGCAATCAGGCTGCAAGAAAGCAAAAGCTTCTTCATTCACATGGTCACAGTAATATGCTGCGTTGGCTGATGACAGTGTGCCTGACTTGGACATGGTCTTGATGCAGAAAAAAATTGAAGGTGGTGACCAGTGCTATCGCTGGCTGCATCAACATGGCCATCAAACGCCATCGCAGCCAATTTGTTGCTAGTGTATGTGCTTACGCCAAAGTGGAGCAATTATAGCAGAGAGAATCGAAGTAATATCCACAAAGCCACAGCACCCCAACAACAATAAGAAAACCATTCCACAACAATGTTAAAATGTGCAGTCATTTGGGGAAAATGCATCACATGAGCAAACCAAGCAGTGCATTCAAATCGATTTGGTACGCATCTTCCTGCAACATGTTGCGGAAATGCAACAACCAAACATTCATCCAAACAGGCTATCATCCCGAACGACCAAAGCGCCAAACTGCAACATGAACGAATTTCAGTAACAGCAGGGAAAATTGATTTGTTGCTGGTTGAGTGTTAATTGCCACTCCACGATCGCGAGGAGTCGTACAGAAAGCACTTGTGGCATGTGTGCACATATGTGTGAGTGTGTTGTGCCTAACTGTAAATGCATTCATCAACTGGTTAGTTGCCCGAATAGTTTTCTAACCCAATGTGGGGCACTGGAATTAAGAGTGGGCGTTACTCGTACAAACACACGGGATAACTTGCATGTGTTGAAATATGCAGAGCCTTAGTTAGATGGGGTTCTCGCAAAGTACTTGGAAAGTAAATCAATACTAGATATTGAAATCCTTTTCTGGTAAAAGCTGCCTGGTATAAATACATAAGAGTTATATTTATTCCCTCAAATAAAAAGTGTGTTATATCTAATCGGATTCATAAAGCTTATATTTGAGATGATTCTTGAAGACTTATATCGAGGTAACCACGTCCTCGATAGATTCTCTCTCATTAAAAATCGAACAGAAATTTCTATAATCAGACAAAGCTTTGCTTTCTCGCTAAAAATATTTACTATATGTGATAAGCATCGCATGGGCAACATAACCCGCAATAGTCTTTATTAGCTTGTATCTCAGTTCTTACTCAATAGGTGTAACTTCCGAAATCGAATCCTTTCACTGAACGGCTCCTACTAGTGACAGAAGAGATGTTCTACTCACAATTTATTGGCTTTAACACAATTTAGACAATTACTACAAAACTTTTTCTGTTCCGATCTGTATATATTCAATGAGAGACGCCTGGTGTTTTGGGTAAGAGACTGTGGGGACTGATGGCCCTTATGAACTGTTTAAAAAACTAAATAAATTAAAAAATTTTACCTGCTATTCCAAATGTACATAACCCTCAGTAAGCCTTCTTAATAACTTATAGTACTCTAACTTACTTAACTGTTCTCAAGAACTTGGTAATATTCAAATTGTAAAGCAACTCGACAACCCTGTCAAAGCACTTCCCAAACACAACTATACACTGCAGTCAATTATAAATTATGTTTTTCCAATGCGTTGAAAGCACGACGATATTCACATATTTCTAATGATGAAATATTACTGCCGCACTACTTGAAATTGGCAACATGAAAATCCTATCAAATTAACAAGATCATCGCTTCCGGCTGGCTGTTGCACAGACACTCTCGAATACAGCGACAATTCCGCCTGGAACTGGACTGCGCTGCTAACTACTCCTAACTCATATGAGCGCGCAAGCATATTCAATTGGTTTTGGCATTAATCTTGTACGCCAACAATGGAAGGCGCTTGGTGTAACCATTTTGGCTGACATTGCTCTGGTTGTTTCTACTGCTTAGTTCCCACAAGAGGCACATACAAAATTTATGCCAAACTGCAGGCAACCAGCCATTGGTGTGGCACATAGATTTGACGTCAAAACTCATGGGTGTACAAATGCATCATTTTGATGGTCATCATCAGTCTCTGCCTATCACAACAATCGACAAAACAAACAACGGTCTGGCAGTTGCAACAATAGCAACATGTTGCTACAGCAGCCAAGACATTGAACGTTGGCGTTGCGACAATAAGCTTGTAGAGGGTGTTTTTTTTTTTTGCTTTCTTTTTAGACTGTTAATTTTGGGTAAGTGACTCAATGGCAATATAACGTATCAACTAATATTATAGGAGTAAAACTTGAATGGACTTTTGTATACTTCAATCTTCGGCAAATTTAAGAAGTGCGTAAGTCCATTTTAATAATTTCAACATCACGAAATTTCTTACGATTTTTCCATGGAGATCATATGTTTTATTTGATTTAATGAATAATTCAAAATTATTTTCGGCGGCAAGGTTATGGGAGTTTTTGCAAAGAAAGATGGTCTGATACAAAGGAACAGATTGCATCTAAACGTTCTGAGTCTACAGTAGCCCATCTAAAGAGTTATTTTGGATCATACCAGATCTTTAACTATTCAACTTAAATTGAACTTAAGTATCCATTCTTCAAGTCACATTCCAATAATCACCCGATAAATACGTAGATCGGTGAAATGTAAAAGTGTTCTTATGGAATAGGCAATAACATGATCAAAGATCAGAATGCTCTCATACTTCACATCGAGTAGAATTGGTATATATTGGACAGCAGTTTGTCTTCAGTCAACGTACAAAAGCCCTTTTAGAATTTTTCTCAGTAGCATCCGTACATCCATATTTTCGCTGACCTTCACTTGCAACTTATTAAATTTATTAAAAAAAAATAAGTTTGAAGAAATAGTACTTTTCTTTTAATTTATTTTCAAATGCCTTCAAAAAAAGTCACCCTTTGACAATGTGTGTGTGTTGCATTATGCGACAGTTAGTGTTGTCTATGTGTTAGTGTTTGATTGCTGACTGCTACAAATTTCAACGTCACACAAAAAGGCAGCAAAGACAGCAATCTGCACTTGAAAATCTAACAGCAGCAGCGGCCAACAACAACAAGAGCAGCTCAACATTGGAACATTCAAACAGTTCCAGTGCAAGGAAGTGGGCAACGGTCTTGGCCAGAAGAACTATCCAACCTGTTTCTGCACTTGACCATGTGTGCAACATGTTGCCGAATTGACAATTTCGTTGCGCATGCGCAGCCACTTACCGTTCTTGCAGCAATGCTTGTTGCTGTTTTTGCTGTTGTTGTCAATTGTCAGTTGGAGCAGTTTTCAAGCTGTTCCCCGGTTTATGCAAATTGCACAGCAGCCGCAGATTCAGTTAAGGCAATGGCAATAGCAAAAGGCAACTGGCAACTTGCTAGTTGCAACTTGGCAACTATAGCTCGACTTCCAGTGGGCGTTTGATTTCAATCGCTTTTCCACTCAAGTAAAAACATTTTCACATACTTATGCACATAGTACGACATGAATGTGTATTCACACAATAGATGGGGATACAGTAGAACCTTGCACTACACTCGAAAGCTCACCAGGATGATGGTAAAATCTTTAAACTGTATTTCGAGTTAAAAAAAGATTGTATAAAAGAAGCGCAAAAATGGTTTCAATGAATCTTCTTTGTGGTTCCTAAACTATAATTTGATACTATATCGAGGTAAGCCGATAAACAGTTTAAACTAGCAAAGTTTTTTAAAAAGTCCTTAAAAAGTCGTCAACATCTACTTAGAATCAAAATCTATACTAGTTATAAGTAAATTCAACAGAACGTAGGAGTTAAGGTTGTTGGACACTTGACCTAATGTTTTTCACGCAAATATTTATGTCATACCATCCTTCACAAAAAGCCAAGCATTTATAATGTCACAACAAGGACAATTTCCTGTTTTCCCTTAGATGGTAATGAAGGTATCTTTCAATACTTGATACTTAAAAAAGGACGGAACCACGATTGCAGATGATCTAGTGCGAAATATGCAACGCCCCTAATTACATCGACTTTTGCATAACTTAGAATATCATCTAATAAGTTTGGGACTGACAGCTGGTCTTCTCAGACATAATACACTCCACTGCTAATGCAAAAGATCGAATTTACAATGTTTTCGGTCAGCAATTTTCCGTTTTCAGATTTTAACAATTTTAAATCTAGTAATTACATTGCAATAATAAATAAAAGAGAGTATGTTGAACCTATCATATAAAAGCTATATTTAAGTATAACAGTGTTACAGCAGAAAAAACAAAGGATAAAGCAGTATTCCCAACCAATTGTTTATCATTCAATCTCGGCCGATGCTTTGCTAAAACTTTTTCAGCATCATCTTGTGTATATATTTCATCTAAAGGATTCAACTGCACAGATAGTTACCAGATAAATATTACTAGAAATTTTGTAACTTTCTTTTGGGAAGATCATTTATATGATTATTTTTTTATTTCATATAAACCAAAGAAAATACTAAGTTTCTATAAAATCGATTAGGTTTGCTTTTAGTTAATCTTATCTTATCTTTACAAAAAGTTCTACTTAGCGTGTTTCTACTGTTTAGTAGTTACAAATTTAATCCAACTTCACCAAAGCACTTTTTATTAACGGTTCACCATTCCGATATAATGTTTAGTTATATTTTATTTTGCTCGTTATTTTTCATTGCTATTTATATGAGAGGTCTCCTTGCTCTGACACTATCATTCACACCTACTACTGACCACAATTTTCCAATCTGTACAAAAAGAATCATCAATTATTTTTTATTTTTTACACGTATCACACTTGGTGTTGATCTTTTCCTCAATATCAATTTGTTAGCCAATATGCAACATGTGGCACGTTGCGACTTAGCAATCAAACCGATCATAATAATCAAAAAGTCTCGTGATGCACTGCATTGCCCATCAACACCAACAACTTGAGCTTCTCTACTGCCGCTGCTACTCGACATTCCATTGCACATGGGGCGGGGGCGAAACGGACTGGAGTGTTTGCATGCCCAACGCATGCCAAGAATTATCGGATTAATCGAGTGTTGTTATCGCGCAATTCGATCTTAATGCTCATCGTGTTTATTTACATTTCCTAGCAATGCAAACAAAAAAATAATTAATCCTCAACACTATGTATGGGTATTGGATAATATGCTTTTCGATTTATCGTCTGGTTGTAAGCTGTCAAGTGGACGGCATTAATTCCCCCTGTGACACTTGAAATTGGGCATGAAAGATTTGGGTAAGAATATGAGTGCATGTAGCAAAGGCAGTGGTGCCAACGAGAGGGTCGCTGCATGGCGTGTGCCATGTTAGGGGATCACCATTTTTGAGTGGAGAAATTAGGGAAATTTTCACATTGATGTTTCGTATATTTATGTCTTTTACTACTATTAGGAACGATATTTGGTTTGAAATATTATTTATATAAAACAAGATACAGAGTATGCGATGCACGCAAATACTCTTCTAGTGTAAATGTCATCCTCAGTCAATCGTAGTGGCTTCTTTGATACATAGATCACCAAAAATCCCAAGCGCAACCGTAAGCTCACCCCATTATGTCGTCTAAGCGGAAGCTGAAAGAGTGCCTGTGTCGTTTCGCAATAATGCTTTACCAGCAGGTGATTGTCATATTCTTCTGCCTACATCTTAGTGCAGAAACACAGAACTCTTATAACAGCGTATTGTACACAAAAAGTCCTAATTATCCTACTAATTTGATACATACATAAGCTAGTTGTCCTTTATGGTACGCATCATAAGGTATTGCCAAAATCAAACCCAAACTTCAGTCATATGCCATATAAAATTTCTAAGCCCCCATTTAGAAGCGCCTCTGGTCTATGCAGAAGCAATGCATAGTTACGCATTGCAGGCAACTATCGACTCTGGCATTCAAATGCAACTCACGTCGAGGCAGTCGTTAAAAATCGAACACGCATTCAAACAATGGAGACGGATTGATCCATGCTACATGCGTCTGCGGTCAAAGCTCATGAGATATGATTTACGATTGAGCCATGAAGAGTGTCACGAATTAATAGGCTTATCTATACTCACTCCAATACTCACAACACACACATACACACACACACCCAGACAGTTAAATACAAAAGAGTTGGCAGCACCGCGTGCGGTCTAATTATTTTATGACAAACGAGGCATGAACACAGAGTTTAGAGCCCCCTAAGGTGATGCCTTGTAAGCAGCTATTTTAATACAATATTTTCTAATTAAAATTTCAAGCCAAGCCCCGTAAAACATATCCAACTCCATAAACATCAAAAGAGACAGTACATAAGAAATACAATAAATAAACGTGTGACATTTAAATCCAACAGCCCACTTCTCTACCAGCTTACTTACTCCAAACAAGCTTACACTTGCATTTTTATGACGCAATCAAAGTCTAGACTTGGGCTAGACCCTACCTGTTGCACCGTATTCTACATTCTGTACATACCTAAGTGTTAGCTGTAAAAATGCTAACCAATATTAATTACCAATTTTTGATTTATTTGTCTGTTTGCGAAGCGCAAAAGAGTTCTGACTCATCATAAATTATGTAAGAACAGCTTGACAACTGCAGACTCTAGGCAGGATGATTACGATTCCCGTAAAAATTCGAACATCGTTTTTAATTGTACAAATTTATGGTTTTTTTGTAGGGGCGTCCTATAAACCATAAACTCAGACTCGTTGACGGCGTTAGCGGCTTTCTTGTGTTTTATATCAACGCCAACGAAGGAACACTATATCATTGCATAGCCGATTTATTAGAGTTTAATCCCGGCGTGCAGGTTGAACTCAACTATTAAAACCGAATAAAAACAGCATTTAAGAATTCGTCTTTTTTTAATGAATATACTGCCCCGGTGTAATAAAATTGGATGTTGCCAGTCCAGCTGCCCACATCCATTGAGACAAGTTGCGGCGTTCCAATGACATTGTTCGCATGACGATAAAAATTCATGTAATGGGCAGTTTAAAAAAATATTTGATCAGGTAGAGGATATAACTGACGGTGGAATACACTAAAGTGTCATCAATTGAATATGATTTGAAAATTTTGTAGATATAATTGAGTATATGAATTAATTGACGTTGCAATGAGTTTCAGTATTCTATTTTATCGAATTTCATATTAAAAAATGTTCATCCATATTTTTTATGCCAACATCACAAGTTTTTCGAAATTTATGGTTAATTCTATATATTCCTTAGGACGCACACAACTGAATTAGTTGCGAAATAATACTTTATGAGAAGACCGCGTCTATTATAGCCACCAAGCAGTGCAAGCAGTTTATATTCTACAGCTATCTTGGAGTATCTTAATATAATAGTGAAAACTAGTATGATCTAGCAAATTTTTTTTACTGTCTGTTACCAAAGACTACGTTAGACCAGCATACTCTTACGACTTAAGAGTATATATATATATAAATGTTGTTGTTTATATTGCGCAGTCAAGCAGAATGTTATTAAAATTAATTTTAGTGTTTAACATTAAGAAATGAACTGGAAAATCGATAAAATAGCACAAATTGAAACTTATTTGTTTGGTTCCATTGTGTTGTTGACGCCATGCGAGGTATGGAAGAGAATTTTAGTGCTGGGCTGAAGATAAGCATGACTATTTGATAAGCTAGAAGAGGTTATCATTTTTAAAATTATTTACACGACAAAAAATTCTTGAATTTTCTTTTTAATAAAAAAAATTTATTAAAAATTTTAATTTCTATATATTATTTAATGTAAGGATTTTTAGTATAAAAGCTTTGGCCATAACAAGATTTAGCTGGTGGTTGCAACAAAGTATCTTTACAGCGCCTTAAAGTCTAGATACTATTCGTTGGCCCAGCTGTGATGTATAATTTTATATATTTCAGATAAAAAATGTTTCGCATAAACTACCATGAGAGTACAAAAACAAAAAAAACCAATTCAGAAAGAAAAAAATTGTTTGGCGTACGTACTTGTAGATCAAAACCGACTTTTAGAGACTCTGTACTTTCATAAGGCATACATACAATGGTTTACAAAAAAAAAAATCCAATGTTGTATTTGGTAATTGGTCAACAGAGTTGCTCTCTTCCCTTATTTAAGGCATGGTCTCAATAATCTTAAATTAATAAAGAAGACCGCATGGGGGTTGACGAAAGTGCAGGTTACAGATCCCTTTTATCTTTCTCAAACAAAAGTATGTTTCGTAATAGCGATTTGCCGATGACGATACTAGCTTACCTGACTTTACAGTGTATAAAGAGCAACATACACAAAATGCAAGTCCAATGGGCACACTGGGGGCTCATATTTCAATTTCGATTTTTTGAAAACGATGTGAGAGCTAAACACAGACAGATAAACAAACATTCTATACCGAATATATTGGGATCTGTTTATACAAGAATTTATGGAAGTGCTGAGGCAAGGGCGTGTGTGCATGTGTGTGTGCTGTATCTATCTATGCAGCTCGTATCTCTACGGTGCGTCTGACATGTCTTTGGCTGGCTGGTGGTTTCGGTTCATGTGCAAGTTCAGCTGTAGGTCCAGGTCCTGGCTCTACCAACGCTGTGCAATGCAACTTTGGGTCCATGGTCGCATATACATTTTCAACAACAACGTTCGCATTTTATGAGTATGCCTGTAAATATGTCCAAAAATGAGGCACAAACATGCGCATACATTTTACCACCAACATGGTTTGGCCAAAAAGCAAAGGGCAAAAACCAACAGCAGGACGAACAAGCTGCATTTTGGTGGCAGGAAATGCAATACAAATAAATGAGACTTCTGCCAGATAGCAACGAACACTACGTACATGTCCGCCAATATTTTGCGCATTTGTAATTTTATATTCTTGTCTGCATTCAAATGCAATTTTTAAGTTGCCACAGACTAAGTCCGGCGCTATTTTTCGAAATTTTGCAATATTTGAAATTTAATACAAGCATGTGCAACATTTGGCAAACAGCTGCTTCAGCCGCTGATAAAATGTTTGCCAAACACCTTTATAACCCCAAGCTTTCGCTAATTGCGGGGTAATAGTTAAGCCTTGCTTTCGCGCATCCAAATAAGAAGTAGAGCCTCGGGCGCGCAAGACTAACGCCAGCGTGTTGCACTGATTTGCATAAACATGCAACGTGTCTAAGACCCGCAGCGAAATGCGGCAGTTAAACAGAGGCATGCTACAAATTATAATGACTTTCATAGGCGACAAGTCGGCTAAGAACACACAGACTGCGCCAGTTAGAGCGTTATTATACTTAAGTCTACGCATGAAACTATGGCTTAGGATTCCAAGCAACGTCTTCAAGGTTGCCGAAACGAAATGAAACTAATATAAACTACTGAAATTCAATTAGTAGCCAGACAGCGTACACAACGCTTGCAACATGAAAAGGGCGTAGCCCATAGCCAAGACTGCAGATCTAACAAATCTACAGAAGAAGCAGAAAAAAAACCATCTGGCAAGCGCTTTTCTAAGTCAATGTTTTGGCAATGAAATCGTCTTTTTTATCCAACAAAAAATACCTACCGCATTGTGTTTTGAGTACGCTCCAAAGGATGCACAACTTCTGCTTGCAAGGCGGCGTCTCGCAAGTGGCGTTTTGTCAAATATTTCCAGACAGTTTTGCTGCTTTAATTCGGATTGTTTGGTGTGTTCCTTGTGGTCAGTGCGCTTCACGATTTTAGATACATTAGTTTTCATGCATCAAAGAGTACCTTCAATTACATGTTTGATTGGAGATGACTTAGTTTGTACTGCGGCACAATCAAGAAAGTTAAAAGATGTTGCGAACGCTGGTTTGATTGGTTTGAAATTTATTTGTGCCTCCAAAAGTTCCGCAACCGTTTTAACCACTTGCATAAGCAGCTCTTATTATAAGCAATACCTTTAATTTGGGTAAATCATAGAGAGAGAGTATATTAAAGTCGATATTGTTACAACTATTATCCAATGACTTGTTTGTTAATGAATTTCTCAAATTTTTAAGGCAACTTGTCGCTCTTTCAGCATCTCCTTTTTTTTCCTTTGGTTTTGGTTAGACTTTGCCAGCAACTTGTCTCCATGTACAAGATGCGCAAATAATTGTCTCAATTCCGTAAATTCCACGTTTTGCAAGCTTCTGCTCAATTCTGGAGTTGCTGCAATCGTCCAAACTGCGCCAATGGAACGCCAAATGACTTGCATTGGGAATGCACCTGTAAAGATTATCGGCAGGTATTTATGCGCATGCAGAAGACCAGTAGACTAAAAATATTTGCGCACAATAACATTTGAAACATTCGTTTTGCCATGTTTTAGATAGGGAATATAGATTTTATGTTTAGAGTTCCACTATATGAGTTTTTTAAGATGAAAATAAGCAATATAAAAGCTCTTCGAAGCTAACAACGAGCTTCAGCTGGCTATAGCAAAGGAACATTACCATTTCCAGCTATTTCCTATGAGTACTTTCACTCTTTAACTATACTTCGATGTTTTTGTTTTCGATTTTAAAGCAGATTAATTTGGATATCTTGACATTTCAACGGTGTGTTTTGCTACTAACAATGCTGATACAGTAACACTTTTTACTTCCCAGATTATTATCATAAATTAAGCATATGAACGCAACGAGTATGTTTTCATAAAAAAAATTCCTTACCAACAACTGGCTCATTTCCTTTTCAACTGTCTCACCCTAAATCACTTTTTGTAGTCATTCTACAAAAATTTCCAAGGTGCAATTTAAGCTCGATTCGGCTTGTTTTGTTTTCGAGAACTGAATTGCCAAACGCTGATGACAATGAGCTTGGATTTGGTTGTGCATGTGTTCCCAGGCAAGCTTAGAGTTGGGGTTGCAAGCAACAAAGGCGATGACGGCTGCCTTTGTGTGAATTGCTACTTGTCAGTGTACGAAATAAGTGATACACTATATTATAAAAGGACTACGTAAAATTCATTGCTGCTAAGATTACTTTTTGTAAAGTCCACAAAACATAAAAAATATTATTTCTTTAGATTGTGCAATAATTCAAGGGCAACACTAAGAACAACAATCTGGCTGTCTGCAACAGTCGTCCGATCAGTACTCTTTCATATTTCCGAATGTTTGACGCTCGCAAGTGGGTTGAGTGCGACTCGTGATAACACTTGGGATGACGGCGATTGATCACATGAAGAACAACTAGAGAACCCCTCTACGGCAATATACATTAAAATTACATATAAACGATCGTAGGGCAGGCATAGCGAAAAAAAACATTGATCGTTCAGCTAAGAACCAATCAATAGCAAAGAGCTCTCAGCCATGATGCAGAATCGAAATGCCGAACGAAGAATGATGAAATGCCATACCTACACCACAGAAGAAGCATAAAGGAATAATCTAGTTTTGTGAAAAATAAGCTAGCATATATTAAATACAAATTTCCAAGTTTTAAGTACTCGTTTTTTTGTCTTAGTTAAATTAAACAAACAAGCGTTCGAATCTTCAGAGGATTGCAGAATAGAGCTCACATGCATATAGTTGGGATATTAATACAAAACATATTAAATATTAAATACATTGTGTAGTGCTCTAAATGTATTATATTCGTTATGCAAAGTAATAAAGCAATTGCAATTTAACAATATAATTACAAATGGGTCTATGTTAACTATGTTATCTTCCATAAAAAAAATTGAACCAGTGCGCAATTTCTTCAGAGAGCCTGAGTAATGGATCTGCGCGTAATGCGTGACATGATAATTAGATCATGTAGAATGCCCATCACATTACCAGCGCTAATTGATGCTTATACCCACAACAGTCCATTAAGGGACAGGTGAAAAGAAAATACCATTTAATTAAACATTTTAAAACATAAAATAATTTTGCATTAAATTAGCAACTAGGAGGTGAAAAAGGGCTAAAGCCAAAGCAATTAATTTCTTAAAAATATTTATTACTAAGAGTCTTGTCGCTATGAGCAGTGTAGTATGGTAAGGGAAAATTAAGAGGACGACTTAAAAAATTTACTTTGAAAATAAATCTCAGTCTTCCAACAACTTAGCGATATTCAGCTTTGTAAATGTTTCAAAAATGGATTTTTTTACAATATGATTATTATATTATTAGGTTAAGCCGGCAGGCCCCCAGAGAATGGGGTGGGGGACCTCACATAGATCAGCGTGATCCTTAAGGGATATTAAATATTATATTAGTAAAAATAAAGAGTTATAGGATGACTTGTTGCATTAATGCCCATAAGCCTAATATACCCTTTTCATTTACTTTCCACATAGAGTGTATAGCAATCGTCAGTGAATTGCATTGTAATTTGGGGTATGCGCGACAGGTATGTCTAGTGTCCGTATCCGTGCCCCAAACAACACTTGCAACAAAAGCAACTGCAAAAGCCTAAACTTGGCGACAATTTTGCCATAGTCTCTTTGGTTTGTTTGTTAATTCAGTCGACCTCCATGCTTGCCATTTTAATTTGATGCTGCCTCTGTCGCTGCCGCTGTCGACGTTATACGTCGACGGCATTCCACTGCCAATGCCGACAATGAAACGCGCGGCAACCAAAACAGTTCCTGCAATTCGCCCCCCTTTTATGTTGCAGCTGCGACCATCAGCAAATGCATCAGCATGCAACTTGCATACAAATCTCTCACTGGTTTTGTCTCTGGCTCCTAACTTGGCAGTAAGTTGGCTTAAACGCTTCGATTTTGATCAATTTCAATGGAAGCACCGCAGATTTTAGTTGTTATGAAAATACTCTATTAACTGATATAAAGAGAGGTACCATGGATTAAGGCAATGAATATACGAGTTTTGTTGTAATGATCGCTCAATTGTTAACTTAGGTCCGAGGAGTTGTAAAGGGACTGCCGAATGGGGAACTTAATTGGGTCAATAATTTTTGTACAAAAAAAAATATATGAATTTTGATTTCTATAAAATTAATAAAAATGAAGGTAAGCGAGTGGTATGAACTAGCCTACAAGACTACCATTAAGAGCATGTTTCGACTCTTCGCACCGATACTGGTTCATATATCAAACCATATCATTTCGCAGATACTCCAATCTCACGAAAATCTACAGCGTTTCAAAACTTCGGCAGAAGAATCTTGTCACTTTTAAAGGGCGATTTTTCAAGAGCCTACTAATTTGATTGCAAAGGAACCACATATGATTTAGTTAAATATATGAAATTCTTATAGAAGTCAACAGAACGATCGATATAAATTAATGTGTTAAAATAACTACACCATATTAAATGATATCTCCCAAATAAATGCTTCAATAATTGCACTCTTGTCGCTTATAAAATATAGTTTGTCATATCCAATGAAAGAAACTTTTTTTACATACAAAATAAGGCAGCAATAATTAAACTAAAAACTATACAATATCAAGTATTACAAGGCTCACCCTGGCATTTTTGACTTTGGAATTTTATCTTTCGTTTATTTATTTGCATCTTTAAGCGGGTTTTTCACTTTTTTTCTACTAAGTAGTTAAGACAATACTATCTAAGATTAGGGTTTATTATTAATTCCCCCCATCTTAGTCAAGTCGAACTCTCCCGTTTTACGAAAATACATCATCATTCAGTGTTGCGAATTTCTAGACTTTATCAGATTGGTATTATATTCGACTTGCAAGCTATTGGTCTGCAAAATTCGTCTCATAAAATTTTGCACAACAAGTAAGAGTATACCAAAGTTCATTAACTTATTGTATCACGTTATTGTCATTGTGTTCATTTGCAATTAGAGTAAAGCGTTGCATTCATTTCGTATTCATACGTTCGCTGATTACCACCTTGAACTTGGCTTTGTCTTTTTGTTTTGGGTTATTATGCGCCCACAATGGGAATTACAATGTTTTGATATAACTTTAAACTTTGATAACCCGCTGGGTGAAAGAGTGTAACAACGTTGTGTTCCTCGCATGGAACAGCGTACAGGTACATGAAGCCAAAAAAAAAATGTGCTGGGAATGTAATTAATAAATTAATTATGCTATTACAATAACAAACACACACAAACATGGACACGAACACCCACGTGGAAACACACACACACACATGAACGCATTTTAATTATGCATAATTTCATATTTGAATATGCATACACTGGTTGCCTGCCATGTTGGGATATAGCAGCGCATAGGGTTGTGGCAACACTGGCGGTTTGGCATTTTTCCCTCGCTGCGTTCGTTGTTGGCGGCATGCCAAGAGTCATGAATCAACCTGCAGCGGGAGTTGACTTAATTAGCCTAACGCACAAATGCCTCAGACCTTAGTGTACTCCCAGTCCCGGTTTCTATTACTACTCCTATTACAGCCGTGCAGCAGGTTGTCTCTTCAACCAACAATTCATACATTTTTTTGACAGCTAATTAGGGAATTCATTAAATATGAAAATGGTTAATTTTATGGACATTTTGGAAACAAATTTTTGATTTACATGCCGGCTAGTCGTAGTTCTACTCCGGTTGCATTAAATGCAAATGTCAAGTGCAGCGAGGCGTGTGAATGTTGGGTGACTTGACGTTGTTGTTGTTGCAGTTACAGTTGCTGCGCAGCAGCTGCGCTGTCGCAGTGCACTGGCATTTTATTTGAATTTTATTTCCATGTTAACAGTTCTATTATCCTTTCGGCTGTATCTGTAAGCGTCCAGCGGCCATGATAAATCGCACCATTTACGTGTGTGCGCCTGGGATATACATCAGACCGGCAAGGTCATAAATATTAATTGTATTCGCTTCGTCCGCTTGCCAAAGTATGGTAAAGTATGGAGTTTTTTTTTTTAGGCCTGAAGGCGATTCTGCTCCGTAGCTGGTCACAGTGTAGCTGGTGTTTGTGGATGCGCTGGCTATTATCAATTGATCGGCAACAGGCGGCATTTCGAACGCTCTTGGACGCTCGGTTCTTTTCTGGTTGTTTGCATTTGTTTGGCGGTTTGCGCATGGGCGCGCAACGTACAAACAGCAAATATTGTTAATAAATATTCCAAAGTGGATCGGCAACAGGTACTAAAGTGGCAGTTCTTTGGATAAAGCGAATACTCTGTATTTGAAGAACATCCTACAAGGGAAGACAAACGTGTAGATGACAACTGACTATTGCATTGGTAGCTGCAAATAGGTGAAAGATCTAGTAGAGTGAGATTTCTTACATATATACGATATGTCGATTGAACAAAAATAAAATCCTTTTCAACGAACAATTTGGGATTGTATGTTAGCATCATACCCATCATAAATCATCTTATCTTATTATATTACATTTTTTTTAACTTGTTACAAAGTTTTAGCGAATATTAAATTGAAACAAAAAAATTGCACAAAGCTGCTCAGAAAAAAATAGTTAAATTACAAATAAAAATGTGCTAGCGTTTGTCAAAAAGTAAAGTTAAAAATAAAGTTTCCACAGCAGTTAAGCTCAAATTTCGGTTAGGGCAACACTTGCAAATAGTTGCAAATTATATCAAGTTGGCAACCCTAAGAGGTAGCTGCAATTATGGTTTTGCTTAACAAATTGTAGCTATTGAATAGTTTTTGCAGCCCTAGGGCCAAAATTGCGATTCTCGAAACGCATAGGAGACAAATCAACAAGCAGCAAGTATTGGGGGTCCTAGTTCTGTTTTGGGGCGCAATACAAAAGTTGTGATTACTCACATGTGCGGGACAAGCTAGATGCTGTGATTAATATGACCAATAATGTAAGCCCGGATAACGTTTACAAGGACCTGCAGAGACATATACACATTATAATTTCGCCAAGGCTTAAACTGGGCTAGCTGAAGTTGGTTCGCTTTTTATGCGGAAATTTTGGTGTGCATTATTTTGATTGTGCGAAAGGTTTTTTCAAAGCTATTTTAGCTTAGTTATAAATTACAACAACTATGGGGCCTTAGGCGCGTACATTGCCAGTGTGCGCGTGTATGTGTGTTTAGGCCATATAATCAGCATGCTGAAATCTTTGACCATCCACACTGCGCACTTGTAGCTGCCCCACGTATCTATATGTACATATCTCGTATCAGTACATACTGTATATACATTTGTGTATATATATATATTCCATGCATAGATGCCACGGCCAAGTGCAAGTTTGTGTTTTCGGCCGCAAGTGCGATCTGTTATGGGCTGGGGCTTCCTCAATAGGAGGTATCTCTGCCTTTAACCTAGAACAATGGCATGCGGGACAATAGAGCATTGCACGTTGCACGCTGACTAGCCGCAATGCTGTCAGCCTGCCGCACAGCCACTCTCATAATAGAGTCATAAAATTTTAGTGCACCACTCAAGTAACCCTCTCCGTAGTGCCGCCCCTCAACGAGTAAACGAAAAAATAAAAAAACACAACACGGCCGTTGCCCCCCTGTGGCGCCTTACAAGTTGTTTTGCTTTGTTTGGCAGCCGTAACGTCTCTCTCTCTGTCTCGCGTCCATTGTCCGGCATAGAAATATATTGCATATAATTGTGATTAATTATGATACATAAAATTGTTGTAGATTCAACATTTTGATGCATTTATTAACCGAAAAATCACTTGAAATTAGCGTTTTTAAACATTACATTGAGTTCGGGCCAATGCCGAGGGGCGACTTTTTATAACGATTGCTCTAGAATATTTTTGTAGCTTACAATTTGTGAGATTTGCAGTACTCTAGTTACTTTTATGCAATGAGTGTGTTCATAAAATGTTTAAACTTCCAGACTATTGTATATTATTATTTGTTATAAAATTTTAGTGGTATAGTTTAAATAGTAACATTTCCAGGTCTGATTTTTAAGTTAAGGCAGCGAATAGATAACAAATTCGGTTTTAGAAAATAACAAAATATACAAGACGAACGTTAAAGTCGAAGCCTAAGCGTAAAAGCGTAAGAAGAACCGATCAGCGTAAGAAGACAACAAGAACATTCACCAGATGGCGCCAGCAGTACTTGCAGCTGTTGTCATTCTTCTTATTTTCCTGGTTTAAAAAACTGATTAATATTTACTCTTGAAATAATTATTCGTTTACGAAGCGTGATCCTTTACAACTTATTTCAGGAAAGAAGAGTGCAAAAAGTGTCAGAAAATGCTCAATGGAGTCATGTGGCAGATTCGAACTTATAATAGTTTACAATAATTTGACAAAAGTGTATGTATATTATCTACAAGAAATGTCTGATTTTTGTACGGTACCGGCAACTTCCAGAATGCTTCCAAAATTTTGCAAACTGCTGCCTTAGACATTTGCTCAAGATTTACAGATCAACATGCGAAAGCTAAATGACAATACCAACAAAAATCACTTAATCTACACTTTAAGCAATATTTTATTCAAAGTGGATGAGAATAACGCCAATTGACTTTAAAACTACAATATATAAGTTTTGGACTTATTGCTTATGAAAATATTGTTTCGATAAAAAAATTATTTTCGTCTTTATATGGTAAGTAAGTTACGATTCCCGCACTCTTCCAACATTGATTTCTCCACCACCTCAATCGATAAACCCATAAAAACGAGATAGACTACTCTATTGTCAGAATTTTTAAAAAATATAGTATTACAAGGATGATGAGCCGCCTTAAAATTTTAAGTAGAACTATTGTTAAAGCTTAATTGAGTTCATATGGCGCATTTTTGATTGTCAACATTGTCATGGCCAACAAAGTTAGTTGCTCAACCAACTGACGGCACTGCTGCTGCGACCACTGCAGATGATGCGAATGGCTGATGGTGATGCTGATGCAGTGGCTGAAGTTGCTGCTGCTGCTGACAATGGCGATGACAGAGACTCCATTGGCGACGGCTTCGTTATCACACAACATGGCAGCACATGGGAATTGTTGGTTGTCGCTAGCAGAGATTCGCCCATTGCAGGCGGCAACTCTTTGGCAGAACAATGAATGGGGACGACAACAACAACAACAACAGCAGCAACAACATCTGGAACAAGCAACCACTCCAGCAGCAATCCATCGCAATCCAACCGAAGACAGACGATGGCATTTCATGCTCATCAAATGCGTTGACATTGAACAATTGCGCGTAATGTTGTCGTACACTTGACAAGCGCGCAAATTGTAGTGTACCTGCTGCCTGTACTTGATTCCACAACGGAGTCGTAGACGCAGTTGAAGTTAAGCCGAACAAACGTTCTTCGATTGCATCGAAAGCCACATTTGTAGAACTTTTTGGTCTAGCCGAAAAAAAGAAGCAAAGAAGCAATCAAAAAAAAAATAAAAACATGTCTAGAATTTGATGGAAATTGGCAAAGTTGTCTGACGCTCTTCGAGCGGGTACTGGTAGTGGTTGATTGTTTTCTTCTCTCTTGTGGGCTTAATGAAGCGACAACAACTTACAACAAAAACTCAGACGAAAGCCATGTCAGCGCGTCTACCAAAAATGTTTTTAAATCTGCAAACGAAATTAATAAGACCACCTCCCGCATATGTGTGGGTGCTGAACTTGCCTAGTTCTAGCCATGCTCCAATAAACACACTACAGGCCACAATACCAAAAGCCAAATGTCATTTAGACGTCGTTCTTTAAGTTACCAACATGCCCACACACACACACACACACACACACACACACACACACACACACACACACACACACACACACACACAACATACATGCAGAACCAAGTCTTGACCAGAGTTCACTTGCTGCTACCAAATTTGGTATAGGCAATATATTTGAAGCTGTTAAAGATTTGCCGAAGCAAACCGTAAAATGCAATTTCCATGCCTTAAATGGAGCGCAAATAAAAAGAAAAACTGAAGGAACATACGATAAAGCCTTCAACAACAAAAAAATTGCTGTGGAAATTTGCATTCCAGCGACTGCAGCAGGAGCAATAGCAATGGGAACATGGAACAGGAGCAAACATCGCCAACATCTGCCACGTAATTTGATAGCAAACTGTTTTATTTCAGCAAAAGTAGTTCTTTTAAAGGAATAAAATGAAAATAAACGGATTTAAAAATTTTTCGAAAATATGTATAAAATATATTTGATTGCAGTTTTAAGGCAGCAGTAGAGAATTTCTTGGCTTATTTTATTTATAAGATATTGATAAAAAGTAAAAGCAAAGGAAATCAATGGATTTCGAAATGTATTTTATATGAGAAAAGCCGCTATGAGTAAGGGAATGTAGATAATGCTGAATTTACGGAAGAGCCATTGCAAGCTGACAAAAAACTTAAAATCGTAAGGGTGGATGGCAGTTGGCAACGCAGTCATTGTACTAGAGAACCGTATTCGTTGCCAATGCAAGCGGAGTGGCTTACTTACTTACATAATTGGTGGATAAAGAGTAGTCTGCTACTGATAGATTTTTTTATAATTCAACAATCATCCAACGTTGGAGTTTTTTGAAGAAAACCAGACTAGCATTCTATCAGTCAAGCCATGCACTGCAGAGAGGCAATTGGGCAAGAAGTGGTCAAGATAGCGCCAGAAGAGCTCAACGTATCAGTTTCACATATGATCTAGTTCCCGTTCATCGTGAACTTTCACTTCACTTTCCACCAATCAAGCAGAGTCAATGTGCTATTTTTAGTGTGTAGACCAGAACTGAACAACTCTAGGCTCATTCTCAGATGAAAAAGGATTGCCCTTTAAAGAACTACAATTTGTTAAGTTCTTACACTTTTGGATTATATCCTACAATGATACGGAAACGCCAATATGGCTAAAATCACGTAGCTGAAAATTTATAAATTTCACAAAATTAATAAAATTAAATTAATATATATTGCAAAGTAGTGATACATGGCTTACCACTAAAAAGATAATACACAGACTGCACGCCCTCAGCAACAAATGCTTGTGGATTATATGCGGGATATTCTGGCCAAACAGAATACCTAATGCATACACCAATATCCAACCTATACATCTTTAAATAAGGAAGAAAAAATAGACGTGGGTAGGTCATGCTCTCAGAAGAAACCCAAGCAGTATTGTCAGAATGGCACTGGACTAGCATTCCTAAGGCGGCAGACGGTTCGGAAGACCCAAGGCAACCTTGAGAAGCTCCATACTCGAAGAATTAGCCCAGTCGAACACAACATGGGACAGAGCTAAACACACGGCGCAAAATAGGGTTCGTTGGAAGGCTCTAGTAGAGACCCTAAGTTCCCAAGTGGAATATTAAGGCAAAAAATACATAACTGATAATTTGATAGATCTTAGGAATGCAAGAACTCCATGTAAAAGTATAAAAAAAGGCTGGCTCTCGTGAAAGAGTACTTTTACTGTTATAATTGGACAGGCTTGTCGTGAAATCCTACATGAACCTCAGATTCAGTGTGAAAACGAAGTGGGTTTGAAATTATTTTTTGCAGCTTAGAATTACCCCTAGCATTTAAATCTCTATTAAATCTAGCACTTACTTACCAAAAGTGTTTTGGTCTTCAGTATTGATAACAAATTTTCACATTACAATGTGTTTCTAGTAGTTTTCTTGAATAACTTTGCAATTATATCTACACGATGCAGTACTTCCTTCCTTATTTATTAAGTCTATTGTTTAAAAGTAATTTTTTTTAATTTAAAATATTATTAGTCAAATATGCAATTCTAGCTTGTTTTAGTAGGAATCAATATAAGAGCAATTAACACTCTTTGCCCTTTTTGTTATTCGAGGTGAAAATTTCTTATGCTTGAACGTCATACATCTAATTAAAAGGCGTTTCTATTTGTTAATTTAAGGTTATATAAATTATAACTCTGCAACCTATGCGGATATTGCTTTATACGTCTATTCACGACTAGGGTAGGTCTTGAAGAAAATCAAGCAGATGATCAACCAACGGAGATACCTTGGGTTAAAAGCGATTTTTTAGGCTAGTAATGTTTATTTACTAGATATGCTAGTTTGATGCAAATGTACCCGCTGCTACAGGAAATCAAACAACCGACCATTAGTTCTAGAGACAACAAAACCACCGACAATATTGTGGTTTTCGTATGAGTGTAGAAAAACCACATGCATAGGCAGTTTTTGGCCAGAAAAAGGCAATAAAATAATGATCGAAAATAGTACTGGAACACGTGCCAGGCGAAACCCATCATTGGGCTTAGTAAAAATATCGATAGCCACTACGGCTAGAAAAACAGTGTGAACGACGTAAACCTGTCAGTCTGCCCTCGTGAAAAAGAGACAAACACAGCAAAAATACACAACCTAAGAAACCCTGAGACTTGAGGTGCCAATTAACGGCACATGTTATTAGGTGTTGTGGTACAGTTGCTACCGATAACATATTAAGCTTATATAAAGAACTGCATGGAAACTACCTTAGCATTTTGCTACTTTACATGCAAAAGTACACTACTGCAAGGAATAATGTTTACTTTATTTCGTATTCTCTTAGAT
Source organism: Chymomyza procnemis (assembly GCA_035046065.1). Lineage (NCBI taxonomy): Eukaryota > Metazoa > Arthropoda > Insecta > Diptera > Drosophilidae > Chymomyza > Chymomyza procnemis. Next base: position 2,776,972 of record JAWNOJ010000013.1, on the reverse strand, counting down.
CAATTTATTGAGTGCCGGGAAGTTTTGCAAAGTTATGTACAACCCAAGCAAATCTCATGCGGCTATTATCGGGATGAGTTAAAGTAAGTTAGCTTTTGATTTATATATATATATATATATTGAACAATTTTTTTTGTAGAGCTTTGGGCAACTATCCGGTTCGAGAAGAGAGACACTCAATTTGGCTACGTGTTTGGCATTTTAGCATTGTAGCTCAATTGCATATTTTTGTGATAGCCCAATTGTTTGCAATTACTGAGTCATTGCATAGCGTGGTTGACATGGGTCAAGACTTGTTATGGGCTATTGGGGTGAGTTTGTTTGTTTCTCCAAAAAATCTGAATTCCTAATAGTTAAAGGCCAATATTCCATTTAGACCTACTTCATATGCTTTAAAACGCTTTATGTGCATCTTTATGCGGATGACATAGACAAGGTTGTTGATGTACTGAACCGATTTCATCAAAAGCATTTGAAAAATCGAGCAAATGCACAAATTAAGAGCGAGATTCGTTTCTTTTACTTAGCCGAGATATTGTTGGGTTTCGCCTGGCACGTGTTTCTGACACTATTTTCTTTCATTATTTTATCACAACCGCTGTTTACTGGCCAAAAACTGCCTATACATGTGGTTTTTCCTTATAATTGGCAGGATCCTGAACTGCATCCACGCTTGCATGCTTTGATTTATATTTGGCAAATCTGGATGGTTATCTTTTCACTCATCTCGATAGGTATCATTGAGTTGATTGCTGCACATTGCTTTCCTCAGATGGCGCTTAATTTTAAGATACTCTGCATTGAGCTACGCACCTTTGGTAAATCGTTTCAGCAAGATGCTGCTCGCTTTCGTTGGGAACTACATCGCTACGTGCAGTTTCACCAGGAGGTCATCGAGTAAGTATTTCTCTACTGATTGAATATGCAGTAATTACCTTCTGTCTATAGCATTGTTAAGTTGTACAATAAAGTATTCTACGTGCCGCTTATTGTACAAATGACTTGTGCGCTCTTCATGATCTCTATGTCCACATTTGTGACTCTCACTGTACGACATGATCCGGCTATTGCTGCGCGATTTATTGTCTTTGTGCTAGTAAACTTTTTCCATCTTAGCTATTGGTGCCTACTTGGTGATTTAGTCCGAACCAACTCATTGGAGGTGGCACAAGCCGCCTATGATATTTATGAATGGCACAAACAGTCTCCGGGCATACAACGCGATATTATGTTCATCATACAACGTGCCCAGAAACCGCTGGACATTCAAGCCAGCCCGTTTCCACCATTTATACTAACCAGCTGTATGGCGGTAGGTTGTCCAATAAATGTTATACTTAATTACATTTAGTTAACATATTGTATCCTTTTTGTCTCAGATACTGAAGCAGTGCTATAGCATACTCACATTAATGCTGGAGAGCCTGGACTAGAAGTATCTGAAAGCTGCATTTTTATTTTTACAAGGCCATAAATCGAATGACCCGCAATTCTTAATTAGTAAAAAGTCTTATTTTGAGTTTCATCTACAAGAATTTCGCATTTGCAGATAAACTTTAGTGAACTTACCCACATCTGTTCCCATATACTAAATGGAGTTTTTATGTTAACCCCAAAAGTGCTTAAGAGATAATGATTGATGCTTTATCGCTTTAATTGATACACAATAACTTTACCCAATTCATTAGTTGATCCATAAGCTAGACATTTTTTTGCCGTCAGAAATAAATGGACACTTTAATAGCTTGCAATTGATTTTGTAAATATTTTTTTTCCTTATATTGCAATATTTTAAGTTCGACGCCTTTGGAATACCCTTCATGACTTTGATGAGAGTACTTATTTTTTTTACACTAGTAACCTATTGTTACAGCCAACATACCTGCACACACGGCAAAAGCATCCAGCACTCGATCGTATCGTATGCTATTTTAAGGTATTTAATGTGTGGCTTTCTGAGAAACTGCTATCGGCTTCAAAAAACTTCTCCTTATGGTATGTCCCTTATCATCGCCGTAGGTCCGACAGAAGTCGTCATATTGGACGTACGACCTCTTAATCATAAGCCTACGTTGGTGTGATCCGTTGCCACTTCTACTATAAAGTTGCCATACTCCGGTCTGAAGATGTGATTGTCATTCTCTTTTCTTTTGTGCATCGGACTACAACCCAATGGCAATAGAACAATCTGTAAAGGTGTTTTTATAACAGTATCCTCCGTATCATGATTAGTTTGTAATTTTAAGCTATAGCTTACAAAAACAACTGCCTCACTAAAACCAGAGATTTCAGAGTGCTCCAGTATTCATTACAGAGTGATGAAGTGTTGTTGAGTGCTAGCAGCGTGCATCAGATGAGTTTTTCTTTACGGACATAATATAGCTAACTGTTTTTTTAATTTCACATTTTGTCAGAAAAATCGTTTCCTCAACCGGACAGGCGAATTCTAATTAGTTCACTTTAAATGAAGTCTCCTATTTTCTATTCGCCAACCTACTCGTGAACTTGCCCAGTATTACAAGTCCTTCAAACCCAGTAAAGGCACCGCTTTGACCTCTGGATGACCTCAGAAGGGCGTCAATGCGTTCTAGACTCAAAATAATCTCCTGGACAGCTTGATTAGTGAAACAAGCATCACTTATACTAGAAACCTCAAGAAACGAGCATCTCCAGTTAAAGATACATGAACAGATTATTATTTTGCTATAAAACAACATTATAAGCTTATTTAGAAACTACGTTTCAATTCCCTGTCAAGGTGGGACATCTACTGTGGTAGCTATGCATAATTGGTGCAATCATGGAAAGATTGCGTTTGTCCAGACCCTTTGAACTCTCCAGCCCCTAAGTTGTAAACTGGATTATATATATATTTTTTAACTCGTGTATCTTTACGCTTCGAAGTTTGCCATGTACCTTGACATGCGATTCTCTTGCCAATTCTTGTTTTAAAGAGTTCGTAGTTCTTTTTAAAATAATATATTTCTCAAAGCAAAACCTATAGATTCCAATTAAAATCGAAGTTACTTGAATAAAGTAAAGCATGTCGCAGTTAATAACAAATAGTTTAATTTAGATGCGGCTTTCTTCTTTGAATATAAATGTTAGCCATTTGGTTGCCATTAGTTTAAATTTATAATTTTTGTTTTTTGATAGTTTTTGGCCATCCTCAGCTTAGCGATAACCCTCAAATAGCTAATTTGGCTGCTCACGTTGGTAGCAACATATTTTAACATCCAAAATTATGTTGTACTCTGGCAGTTTTATCAATACTTTTTTGGCTTAAAGAAAGTTTTGCAATGCAATCATGAAAGCATGCGACCCCAAAAGGTCAGCGCAGCAGCCAAGCAGTCCAAGCTAGTTGGTGCTGCTCTGCGTTTGGGATCATAAATTGCAATCGTCTTGCATGCGCACTGCTGCCTGACTTGGAGTCACTGTCGGCGCCTGCTGCAGAGTAAGGAGGTTTCGATGAAACGTACTACTCCATCATAGCAGCTTGATTGAATCTTATTGTTGGCAATTAACCTTGGTAGTTAGAAGGCCAATTTGTAGCCACAAATGAAAGATGCAAAGAAATTTCAACTGCGCTTAATAACTTTATTTGCTGCACTGCATCAGGCTTAACTATAACCATGTCATCTACTTATGTCAAGCTAATTACCAGCGCGACTGGTTGTGCCTTAATTAATTAGTTAAACGTCAAGTTACTGGTCCGCAGACTAGGCCAACTAAGAGGGGGGAAAAAAAGATGGCACGAAACTTCATGACTTTCTGACTGCATTTGCATGCCAGATCGTACACAAACAAGCCATGACGTGGTCCAAAGTCAAACCAGCTCTTCTAATGAAAAGTAAAAACTGCGCTTTGCTGGCATATTGTACATAAAATTTCACTTACCTGCCGCTAAGGAGTGGTAATCCAAAAGTGCACGACGTAGATGACGACGTGAATGCCAGCCAAACCTGAACTACGACAAAATAACGATTTGTCAGGCAACTCAAGTCTTCGGTTTGTCTTCACTTATTAAGAGTAGATACCACCACTTCCTACTTGGGTATGAATATTGCAATTGCATTTGTGACCATGTTTACTTACTTAGAAGATCTTCCAAGACGTTGGCAATCGCATGCTGTACTTTTGCCATGACATGACAGCAGCCTAATTCATCATTATGGCTACAAAGCCTGAGCATTGGAATTGAATTGGACGAGTGAGTGCGCGAAAGTTTTGCCAGACTATTGTCTGTTGTGCAGTCTCATCGAAATAGCGATCTCGTTAATCCTCTGGAGCAGCTGCAGACATAGTTAGTCTGGATGACGATGATGCTGATGATGTGATGAACATGATGATGTTGATAAACATGATGTGGATGATGATGAGGATGATGATTCATGCAAGCGCAGTAGTAGGATTTTTCGCCTGACAATGGTTGACATTAATGATAATGATTATGGGAGCGCTGTGAATAACAAGCAGGAACTTGACTGTTGATGAGAGCCAGCTTGACATCTCTGATGACATTATCGTCTCCAGGATTACATATAACATCTATATAAAAATTATGTAATAAACTCTGCTCCTAGTAATTTAGAAATCTGTTTTGCTTTCTATATGTGAGAAGGAAATTTCTGAAGATTCAAAAAATTTCGCCGTTCACATAGAAGAACTTTGTAATAAAGAGTATTGTTGCTAGACAAAAACCAGAAAGAAATATTACAGTTGTGTCCAATTCGTGCTTTTTAGTAAAAAAAAACACGATTCCGAGACAACATTAATACTGAAGTGGTAGAAATACTGGAAGAATATTTTGTTGCCAGCAAAAATTGCAAAGAAATTTCAGAAGAATAGGGTTATTTCAGGAGTAGGCTTTTCCTAGAAGAAATTCAAGAGCAATACTATCATGCCCATCAAACCCTTTTTCATTTCAATTTCCAATTTAATTTTTTCCTACATTCCATTCAATAATTGTGTCATATATATATATATATATATATATATATATATATATATATAGATAGATAGTTCATATCGGAATTTTGAAAGCTTTTAATCATCTAAGCATGTTTAACAAATGTCATGCACGACTTCATTATTAGGCAAACCCATCAGCTGTGCATCACCAACTGCCTATCCAGCTCCAGCTCTCGTTCCAAACTGTGCCCCAGCTCGTGACATACAACAGCACTCTAAAGACTTCTTTGCAATTCCTATGTCATGTTGGAGCTCGTGTTCGATTGACTTGCTGCCTTGCTGCACACAGCTGATTAGCTTCCCAACTTTCATTTCTTCACATTGACTTGAGAAAAAAATGCACGAACCATCGAATGCCACAAATTTGTTTCTTGAGTGCGCAGTTCCAAGACTCCAAATGTGCCCATTAAATTCCTATGGCTGTCGCTAATGAAGTCATAAAGCCGCATGACATTTTCGCTACCGCGCTGTGGTGCTCAATGAAAACAGATCTTACTTTTGTCAGCCAATCTTGTTTGCTGACTCCATTGTACACACAATTGTCTTGGCGGTCTGCCAGGGCCAGGGCTGTGGTCCACTTTGGCCTCTTGGTCGTACGGCCAACATTCAATCGTTCCAATATGCAAATCATGCGACTGTGTACGACGTTTTCAGCACCCTCTACCACCCACAGACACGACAATCCATATGACCATATAACTATCGCATATGGGATCTGCACTCGCTGCACCGCCCTCCGAACGCTTTCGATTGCTTTAAAAGCGAGTCTGGCAGCTCTGGTCTCCGCTTAATCTTCTCAACTGATTTTTGTGTTTATTTTGTTGTTGCGTTGATGTTGCTGTTGTTGTGGCCATTCAATTCTCTCGTTTCGTGTTGCAAATATGCAAAAATGTTGCAATCGGCGCAGACGGTTTGAGGATGAACAGAGCTTGGTACATTGTAACGTCCAGGTAGAGCGGCACACGTTCGCGACCAGGTTTTCGTGTCATAAATGGCATAAATATGCCTTCTTGACCGTGCAACCCAAATATTTTAAAGCTTTTGTCTTCTCCTCTTGAAGGTCCCTTTTGATTATTTGCCAAAATACAAAAATTATGGCAATTGGGGGTACTTTCACTTTTTTGATATGCTTATTTTTATAGGTTTATTGTCGAACTTTGGAAAACGAAATTACAAGTCTTTGATGGGCTTAATGTCTTGATTGGGTTATATGATTAAGAGAATTCGGATTATGTGAAATGTGTTTTGGAACTGTAGTTACTTAAGTCAAAAAAATATGGTGGCATCGTCTAAGAATCACTCGTGATGTTCATCTAGATGGTAGTTAGCCTGATCAGAATAAAACGCCGAGTTGACAAATCAACCAACTACAATTTAAAGAACAAGCTCGATTGATAGATGCTTTCTACACTGTTTCGTATCATATAAGTTTGTATCTGTTGAGAATGTATGAAGGCCTTACAAAAGCGAGTTGAAGAGCCCTTAGATAAACCTTAGAGTATATAGATAAGGCGATATATTCATGTCAAGCGAGAGAGATATCAGTGACGACGTAAGAGAAACCAATTATTTAGAAAAATTTTCTGCTCTACTTGGCGATGCAAATTTATTTTTATTATTTATATCAGACATACAGGATATGCTCCAAACTCGAAAAAGTTTTTGTAAATATAATAATAATAATTTATTTGCTTTTAAGAATATCGCAATAAAATTTAGCACGTTAAAATTTTTGTCCCCGAGGCGAAGACAACCAAAATCGATAGACTATTGCGAAGAGCGGCTGTCAAAAAAAACTTTTCTTTAAAAAAAAAATCGTATTTCTCAAGATAACGTCATTGACTCTAAAAATGATTAGGTGATATTATTTATCTGATTGCAGAGACTTGGTAAAATTAAAAGGTATCAAATAATAATGAGGAAGTAATGATATAAAACAAATCCGTATGTCTAGCCTAATGTGTGAATTTTTTACAGATATGCACTGTCTCACATCTGGGGCAAATAAATAAGCCAAAATATCAGCGTTGACCTATTTGGGTTTTCATAGTTAGTGATTGGTCAAAGATTTTTTTTTGGTAAATCTAAATGAGTAAAGATAGAGAAAGAGATGAATTGAATAGATCGTTCGTAATTTAAGTAATCGTGTATGTTATTATAGTTTGCGCATAGCATACGAAAGGGATCGTGCAACGATTAATTGGATCTACAAAATCACTGTGCTAGAGATCGAAAAATTGGATTCTGGACGGAATGACAAAAGAAATATTGATAAGGAGTGTATTGAAGTCAATGAGCCCGAGTAAGAGCTTATGTAGAAATAAAAAGCCATAGCATGTTCTACGATCACTTAGAAAAGGTAATTTTATAAGGCGAATTCTACTAGATTAGGACGGCAATCGATTGTTGAGATGTCAGTCAATTCAATCCTCGAAGGCCAATTCTTTGATAGTATAAGCGCTAAAACAGAAGAGCAATATTAAAAAATTGCACGGACGAGTGAAACATACAGCAGTTTGTACCTAAAATGTTTATTATCCCTGTGACTTTGCTGTCTCACTTATTCTGAAATAACATTTAACTAACTTTAAGCTAAAGTTTTTGATGACCAATAAATATACTTCAACCAAATGCATGAAAATAGAAACAATTAGCCTAACTACAATATAGAAATTTAATATACACATGCAAAAGAGCAAAAATACTTTAATTATTTGGCATTTGAATATATATCAATTTTCACTTTAGCTCTTTTAATATTTTGCTTAGGATTGGAAATAACCACAGTCTTACTTAAGTGAATAGATTCTTTTATAATAATAGAAAAGTGATGTTATTTTTTACATATGTCATTAGAATTATAGGAAAAAAAATTGTATATATATTTTTTAAGAGAAAATAATAAAGAAGAATTAAATAAAAATCGTTGGTATTTTCAAGGTAAATCAAACATTATGGTATATTTATATAATAACAACCAGCAGTCGATAATAAAAAACACTATAAACGAAATACGATAAAACGGCTTTCTGACGTGTGGCAACAAAAAAATAAATAAAAAAAAATTATGTAATCTCTTAAATTTCTGTAATAGATAAATAAGCCACAAAGTAAATTAATTAAGAAACAAATGGCAATTTACACACTTTGTCAAATAAAAACAGCTTTTGTATCTATTTAGTTGGGCTGCAGTGTTGTTATAGTATCAGCTGCTCATGACAACTTGCATACGAATCCAATAAAATTTAATTGTATTTTTAAAATAGTTCTCAATTAAAATGCATAAATATGAGAATATCTAAAGCTAATTGAATTTGGTTTTTCATATTTCCTTTGTAAATTATACGAAAATTTCAATAAAATAAAACAATGGAATTTATTTTTTTTTTCATATTTTTATGTGCTTTATTTTTATTTTTGCACTTTTCATTAATTTTTGAACCGTTTTTAATTAATTATTTTTTTTTTGTGTTCATAATTAGTTTTCTATGCTAGTTTGGAACTTTTCAAGTTGCTCATAGTAATTTGCAACTTTTATTTCAGATTTTAGTTTTTTTTTTATTTGTTTTAATATTAATTTTATAGCTGTGTCAACTATTTGCTAAACACGAATTTGTATTGGCTGTAGCTAATTATTTTGTTGCTTTTTTTTTTTTAACTGGAAAATGTGCATTTAGTTTAATGTTTTATAAATATTTAAAATACATATTGCATTCATTTGTGTTGGCCATAAACTTAAAGGAATTAAGGCGCAGTAAATAATTCATGACTTAATTTAAAAAAATTGTTTAATTTTTTTTGTACATAGCAATGACTTAAGTGACTAGTCTTTGGTAAATTGTTTAAATTGTTTTTGTTGTACATTTAAATATAATTATAATATATTATTTATTTATTTATTTTGCTTTATTTTTATTATATGTGTCAATTGAAATTGTCGTTTGCTAAGAGAGGAATGTTTGTTTACAATTTTTTTTGTTATGGCTTAACTCTATCATAATAAAATAATTAAAAAATATCAGTAACTTTTTTGCTGATTAAAATTGAAAAATTCATTAAATATTTACACTTTATTTACATATTAAAACTTTGTTTTAATTTGCTTTATTGCGTTTTATTTCTCATTTAAGTACAAACGTTTTTTTTTTTTTAATAATATTGATATGCAGCAATTTAAATGTTTACACATTGCAAACAAAAAATAATGAAATTGTGACACATGAGCTGCATAAATGAATATGTATTCCGCTAGGATTAAAGGGTATTTTGCATATGTGCAATGTGTATGCAACAGGCGATTAAGGATGTGGTAGGATAAGAGTGTGAGCTTTTTTAACTGGGCGTACCAAATATAAAAATTCCGACCCGACTAAATAGTTTTGAATAAAAACAAGAATAAAATATTCACGAAATGGTAAGATTTTTGTAGCTGCGGCTTGCAAAATAAAAGTTCCCTTCTATTATACTATAACAGTTGCTCGCCGTATTTTTTTTTTTAAATGAAGAATATTAAACAAAAATGTTTCTCTATCAATTGAGAGAACAGGAAAGGGAGCATATAACCTTTCCTAAAAAACACTAGCTTATAGCCCTCAAGTGGTACCCAAACCGCGGCTGTTACTTTTGTCATTTGTTTGTCTACTTTGTGTTCAAGAAAAACAGAATTCGTCTTAAATTAACATTTAGGAGAGAAATGCCAAAAATATTCTTGAAGTCTTTTTTGAGTTTTCAAAATAAAATCTACATTCTTGACCTTAAAACATACTTTTAAGTCTTTGAAAATGAGCACATTCAATTTTTTGATTGCATTACCATACTTTCCCAACACTCATATATCTATTATAAGTACTTTACATAATTCTATCACACTTCTGCTACACTCAACCTAAAACACAAATATGCTCTTGTAGTGTAACCTTTATTCGACTTTATGCACCTCAAATTTTTTTGTTTGCAAAAATTACAATTTTTTGCTGAATTTTTTTGCGCTTAAACCTCACTGTGTCAACTGTGCCTTTTAAAGCTCTATTGACATAGAGCAGTTTAAGGTCCAAGGCAGAAATTACCCAAAAAATCAGTTTAAAGTTATCGATATCGCTTTTAATGTTAAAATAAATCCCAAATCTTTTATTGGAGTTCTTGTTGAGCAACTAAACTATTTGGTTTTGTAATTAGAAAACAAAAGGAATGAAGTGAAAAGCCACAGAGTTTTGTGTCGAAAACAAGCGTACAAAATACAGCCCACGCCCACATACACACACGCACGCCTATTCGAACACACACACGTGCACATATTAGTACAACCCACACACAACACAGACACAGACACATATGTGTATGTACTTATAAATGTATATGCCCAACGGGTTAAATCGAAATTTTCTATTTATACAAAAACATTCAGACAACAGCAACAACAACAAGCTACATAATGCTGGGAGCTGCAGGAAGCAAGCACGGGTTGAGGACGTGTGCATCATCAGTAGTTGGAAACAAAAAGCATGCCCTTTATTTGCTTTAATCTGACAAAATCCCAGTACTAATGCCAAACGGCAATAAAGGATAAAACGTGCGAAGCATGCAAAGAACATGTCCATATAAACCGATACGTTGTAAACCCCATAGCCCCGTGCTGCTCCCGCTGTAACTGTCTTTTTGGCAAAGGACTTGTCTGTAAGCTCTTTTGGTTTTTGGTTACTTCGATAGTTTGCACATTTTGCGGTAACCGGCGTACGGAAGTGACACTAAATTCGTTTCGGTTTTCCCAATTGGAGTCGAGCGAGACGACATTCTAGTGACTCCCAGCAGCAGTATGAGTTGTCCTTTGATTTTGTTGCACTCACCCTGACCCCTTGCCTAGTCCATCGGCTACATTTATAGACTGCTGCAGACTTACGGCCAAAATAAAGTCGACTAAAATGTCGTCGACATGTAATCCTTTTTATGATCTGCGTCCGTATTCGTGCTCTGCATTTTAAGCACAGCACTTATCAGTTCCATTGGGTAAAACCAGCCTTACTGCCAAATCCAACGACTGCTCAAGCTCTGCGCGCTTTTGGAGCGTCGACGCGTCCAAGCAAAGCTTTCTGTTACTGGCGCCATTGAAACACCATTGACGCCGCAAGTTGCCGGCACTCAGCTAGCCACCATCATTGTGGTAGCCTGTGGCCAGTGGCAGGTTTCGCTAGAGTTTACCTCTAAGCTATCTGCAGGCAAGGGTAGTGGTAACATGGGCGGCTGGTTTTGCTGCAGATGATGGCTCAGCATTAGCGACGGCGATGAGTTTATCGATGACATGGAGCTGCTGTGTTGACACTGATGTTGCAGCTGCAGCTGCAGCTCTTGGGGCTGATGATATTCGGGTTCCTCATACTCATACGTATCATCCACGCACCCATGCGGGTAATGTGGTGTTCGATGCAGTTGCTGCATGGGCGTAGCACCCTGATGCAGCTGCATGGGCAGGTGATGTTGATGCTGATATGGTTGAAAGTATTGCGGTGGCTGCGCACTGGAAGCCACAGCTCCTGCAGCAAGTGTGGAAACGGGTGGTGCTGTAGCCGTAACCATCATTGAACTCATGGCCGTCAGTGAAGAGGAGGCCGAGAGCGAAGGTTGCTGCAGGCCACGTATGCTATCGGCTGGATGTGCCGTATAAATGTTGCTACGCCTTAGATGATTATTATTGTTATGGCCATTGTTGCTGGCAATGCTGGCACCGCCAACACCACTGACGGAGCCGCTCAGTCCATTGCTATGGGGGCGCTTATTGCGAGACCACCATTGCACGTGTGTATCTGCAAGTGAAGTGAGAACACAAGCCGAAAGAGAGGAATTAAAAAAATGAGAAGGATTAAACGTGCAAGGTAAACATGAATTGAGCCGCCATCAACTACGCCGTGGTTTTCGTTTCGATACTTACCATTGCGATTATTTGATGACTTTTTGCGTCGACAACGAACTACGGCTATCATTATAATGGCGCCAAAGAGCGCCGACAGTATGGAGACAATGATAAGTGTCAGTGGCCAACCCAGCTCGTTAGCTTTCTCTGCAAGAATACACCAAGAAGAAACGTAATGTTTAGAACGTGAAATTGTATATCGTTTGTGGTCTATAACTTACCTATCGTGCCCTCGAATATAAATGTGCTCTTGGTGGGCATAGCCCAGGAACATAAATCACATGTTGTCAGGCCATCCGTACGCACCGGCTCATCCACAAAAAATGGCGGCCGTGGTGGCGGTGGTACAAAGCGACCATTCCATAAACCATGTTCGCTGGCATCAAAGGCCAGCGGTGAACCAAACAAATCGTCGTTGTCGTCGAAGATGTCGAATGTCACATCCCGAAAACTGCCCAAATCCTCCGCCGAGCTGGCAACCAGACTTGCAATACGTGGCGCACTATACGCAGGAAATGCGGATGCGGCAACGCTGGCTGCGGAGGCGGATGCAGATACGGATGTGGACAAGTCTAACGCTTGATTTACTACATAACTAAGCCGTGCATTGTTGGCAGTGGCCTGCTCGGCCTGCAGCATGTTACTCAACTCCACTGTGGTGCTCGTTGCCTGCAAAGGACTCAGCAATGCTGCGCTTAAGTTGGCAACTGCAACTGTCGCCACATTGGCAATTGATGGCATGGCGACACTGGGCATAAAGAGAGTACAAAGAGGCTGGTTTACGTAGCCGGAAAAACTTGCGGCTTTACTTTGAACGCAACTCGGTCTTGCTAGTTATCGCTGCTGTCCTTGGCACTGCCTGCTGCAGCCGATACTGAACTGCAAGTAAAAGAGGGAGAAAACAGCGTTTACTTAAGATACTTATACTAGGATGCTGAGTTTTAATAGAGCTGTCAACGATTGCACTAAGCTCAATACCTAATCAATACACACTTTACTACAGTTGCTCACTAAGCCCCAATTTGTAGAATTATTAAAGTTAAGCTGAAGTCCAGGCAACTTTGCAGTGCCTTTCTTGTTCCTTCCACCACATGCCAGTACCGTGTCAGCCATCGTTATTCAATGACTGATTCGTACAGACTAACAATTTGTTTTAGATCACAAACCCACTCCTCACTATCATGTCCTAGCTGCCTTCTATTCCTGCCCAAGCTTCACATTTTTTATGCTTAGTTTCTGCTGTTGCTATGTCTTTTCAATTGGAAATTGAATTTTTGAGTAGCATATCAGACGCTGGCACGGCAGCTACTCGAACTTCTATTCCACGTGCCATGCTAACGAGAATTGACAGCTTGACAGCTCGATATCAGTCTGAAAGTCAGCATTAGTTACAGTTGCTGCTCCTGAATATGCCCTACCTCCCTAAAAAAAAATATACAAGCAACATCCAAAACAACTACAGTAACGCAATGCCAGTACATGTCCATGACAGGACGTACCTTTAGCGTAACTTACAGGTAGTATCCATAGCCGAGTTGGCAGCTTGTTGGTCTATACTTTTCTGTCGGAAATACCAAACGACTCTACCAAATTTGACTAAACAAGCTCAGTTCAATTTGCGAAATGTTGCAAAACAATAATCATGATAAATTAATGCTAATTTGAAAGCGCCAACTGCGGCATTTGTTCTGCTTAAAGTGCTGCAGTGGCTTAGTACGAATAGGGGGCACATATGAGATAACTCCCAGGTAGCTATGTAGACGCGTAACTTCCTTGTATCAGTCCTAATGGCATCGGATTAGCCTGTAATTGTAATAGATTACGCAAGCTAAAGAAGATAAAGTTGTACAAAATGCTGCAGAGTTGTTGGATAAAAGCCATATGTACTTTGCGTATAAATGCGAGTTGTGCAAACTTAAGTTAAGGATGGAATCACGAAAGTCAACATTTTGATTAGAGAATATAATTCGCGTACTTATTTGCGATACTAATCAAAACAAAAAACAGCAAAGCTTTGAATTTAAAGTTGATAGAATGCAGATTATTTTTATATTTTAACTCGGAATTTTGAAGGCGAAATACAATTTAAGAAACAGATAAGTCCACAGCTGCATTTCATCTACTATTTAAAAGTTAAAAAAAAAAACAATATAACTTCCTTGTATCAGTCCTAATGGCATCGGATTAGCCTGTAATTGTAATAGATTACGCAAGCTAAAGAAGATAAAGTTGTACAAAATGCTGCAGAGTTGTTGGATAAAAGCCATATGTACTTTGCGTATAAATGCGAGTTGTGCAAACTTAAGTTAAGGATGGAATCACGTAAGTCAACATTTTGATTAGAGAATATAATTCGCGTACTTATTTGCGATACTAATCAAAACAAAAAACAGCAAAGCTTTGAATTTAAAGTTGATAGAATGCAGATTATTTTTATATTTTAACTCGGAATTTTGAAGGCGAAATACAATTTAAGAAACAGATAAGTCCACAGCTGCATTTCATCTACTATTTAAAAGTTAAAAAAAAAAACAATACAAATTCTTTATAAATGTACTTAATCTCCAGTGAAAATTTCTTTCTAAAAAAACAGAGATGAAATTGGACAACTTTTAACCTATTCGCAAATTAATATGGTTACGCTGAATGCACAAATATTTACACAATAGATTGCATGGCCACACCTTTCATTACGTTAAAATTAATTCGTGAACATTGACCCCCAACATTTCTATTGCCATGCCACTGGATAAGTCATATCAAGCAATGTGTGTTTGTGTGTGGTTTCGCGTTGGAGGCTCAGGAATTGCCACAACGTTTGGCAGTTGGCACGTTTCAAGCATTAGTGAACCTGGCAACGACATCCGCAATGGCGCTCTCCCAATGATAAATACAACTTCGGGTGAGGTCTCGAAACTACCGTTGAGTCTGTGGCATGCATTGCGTGCCCTACTGCCGGGAATGCACTTGCCACGCGCACTCGAGAGCACCCACCAACAACAAAAGCTAAGGAAATATGAATAGCCAGCATAAGCGCGATAACGAGGGTAAATTGTTGAGTAAGTAAAAACTTTGACGCGATAAATGTCTTTTAAGATGAACAAAATTAGCGAACGATAGTAAAAATAATATCATATTATTATATAAATATATTTTAATGTGTATGTTGAGCTTGGAAATAAACTTCATAAACCAAAAGTTCGCAGTTCTTTATTGCAAAAATGAGAGCTGGAGATTCATCAATCGAAAGATGGCTGGGTTATGTAAATACCAAAGGTAACATCAACTGTATTTTTTTATTTATTTTATTTTTTTTAGGTTGTTTTATTAAAATACGAAAATTGACTGTACTTCAAATTACAGAATCCCAAGTGAAACAAATGGCGATTCTTGGGAAACATCGAATATGAGATTGATAATTGCCATATATAGTATATATATATCTATCTAGCAAAAAAATTATGATGATTAAGTAGTCTAGAGAGAGCTACTAAAATCTTTAGATAAACTCATCGAACTGCCCATGCGTATGTACGCTTATAGAAAGTTTTAATGCGGCTAAGAGTTAAATAATCATTTTCGCCAATGGCTTAAACTGCAGCTTCACAAGGTGCAATGCTATGGCATCACGAGGCGTCAAGGAGTCGAGTAGCGTTAAGACGGTTCTGCAATTCAAAGACGCAGTGCAGTTGGAGTAAACGATATTTAGTCATTCTCGAAAATGAGAAAACGTGATTCGCATAAATTGGCAAAGGAACTTGGTTTCACGCAAGCGAATACGAATCATTTTGTTTGCCTACCAAATGAATCGCAGCCATGAATGAACACAGCAGCAGAAACACCCAGACAATCCCGGCCAGCAACCACATAAAGTCCCAAGGCGCGTTGTGACTGCCTTTAAGCTGTGGGTGGCTGTAATTCTTCTTACTCGGTTTGCATTTTTTATAGTATGTGCGCGGCGCTATTAATAAATTTATTTCGCGTTTCTGTTGCATGCCACATATAGATTGTCAAGTCACGTGAGTTTTGTTTCAATTGCCTTTGATGGGTTACTCAAATGGTGGTGGGGTTCAAACGTAAACCAAAGCGACAGCTGTTGGTTACCGATTTTTGTTTCTTGGTTGTTGCCGACTTGTCAACTGCCATTTGTGCCCAATGCGTGGGCGGTCCAAAGGCTCTGCTGCTTGTTACGACTTGGCCTAGCAGCACTTACAACATTGTGAAGAGTGCAAATACCATAATTCCCTATAATATAACAACGGCGATTATGCAAAATAAAATAAATATTTACATGGTCAACAGCAAAGCCTAAATTAAAACTCCTCAGTACCTTTGCCAGCGAAATGTATATAAAGAATTGCTAATTAGTCTCAAAACTATCTATCAAAACTTTCACAATCAAACTATTTAACAGAATTTTTTTATACTTTTATTTGCCATAAGTTCGTTCATATAGAAAAGCTTTAATTATTACAATTTAACTAGCAACTTTTGTGAAAACAAATAGTGTTATCTATTTAATGCTTCAGACTTCGTAACGCTGTTTTTATGAAATGTGTCAGCAGAACTGTCATTTGTTTGTCAAAAGTTAGGCAAAGGTTTTTCATTTTATAATGAGAACATAAAAGCTTTTTATAAAAATGAATAAAATACTAATTCTAAATGAAGTACCATTTTTCGCAACGACAATTATTTTATGAAGTGACATTTGGATTTGGATACAATGGAACCCAAAAGAACTCAATTACTGCATGGCGTCGCAATACACAATTACAAACTTGCAATTGAAATTTATTTACGTTTACTTTCTGTATCACAAAATTAACAGTCCCTTCAGCTGATTTTTGTCTACAATTTTAGTATGCAAGTTGCAAATTGTGGGCAGATAATCAAATTTAAACCCATATTTGTCGCTATTTTGCTGTGGTGCCAAAACGGCTACTAACACTCTCACATGCATTTGAGACTATTCGGTTCTTCTGCTCATTGGTGCTGCCGAGTTCAGTGCTTAGTCATACAAGCAAATAATCCTTTGTCCGATAGCCATATCATCTATGATTTTGATAAATCTCGAAGCATTGAAAGCTGAAAATTTACTCATATAAGCGAAAAAATCGGAATCCCCAAGCGCAAGAAAGAGTAATTATACAATAACTGACAATACTATATTATTTTACGAGGATAACAACTTTTTGATATGTTAGCAAGTCCATCTGTTTCTTTCTTTGTTTTCTTATGAAATTAAGAAGGTAAATAGAGCGGCGGGCTTAATTGTAAAATTAAGCCTTGCACATTAGAAAAACTTAACTCAAAGAAAACAAACATATTAATTTGCAAGAATCTGCAGTGTATTGAAAATTGGAGTAATAATAACCAAAAAATGTCATTCATAAAATGTGCAATCCGTTGCGCCAATGTGCAAACTTGCACTTGCAACTTGTTACAGTATAACACAACGACAAGCGTGAACACCCCAAGTGCACAAAATTCAAGGCATTACATCACAGATTGTCTTTTTAATAAAAATTTTTCAAAAACTGTTTTTTTTTTGGCTGACTACCAATACTAGCAAATTTTTAAAGGTTCATTGAAAAATATATTTTTGTTGCAACATCTAAAACACCAACTCTTTGCCGAAACATCTTAAATTTACTCAATTTGCTTAAATAAACCCAAGTCATTGTAATTCGAAATAATGAAGTGCCGGTAAACAAGAGCATAACATAAATAAACAAGCGAATAATTTTGCATAAATATAAAAGACGGTCAGAGCTTACATATTTCACAAAATATTCAAATAGAAACACCCACGAAGCAGCCGAGAGCTTTATATTGTCCTGTGCCTTGAAAATATTTGCTGCAATTTTAAGCCTCTGTAACAATGATATTCAAGTTCTATACAAAATATAAAAATAAAACTTTCCACACAAAACGTGTCTGGAATTTTTGAACTTTATCAAATGTCAGTCGAACCCAAACTGCCCAAAGACTGCGTGTGTAGGTTGTTGGTTGAAAGCCAAACTCAGTTGTCCAGAAAGGACAAAAGTCAGTAACCGAAGGCGTCTGCCTTTAAGGGTGTTTCCCAACACTAGACGACATAATTTGCAGTAATAATGACACATACACACACACTCATGCAGACACTGTTTGAAGCCAAAGCTGACGGAGCACATCCTGACGCGAGTGTGGTAGGTAATGGCCAAAGTAATTGAGTTTACCAGCTAAAATATAATAACATTTAACCATAAAGCAGCTGACGCTGGGTCTGGTTCTGTGCGCACTAATAGTGCCAGACCTAACATGCTTACAAACAGACACCCAGATAGATAGACCAACAAATAATTGAGTGCAGCCAAGAATCAGAAAACAAAAGCGTCTTGATGAAACCAGGAACTGGGACAAGCGAGGAACTCAACAACAGTGACTGAGAGCCAAGCAAATGCATGAAAATTGAAATTTTATTCAAATAAAAACGAGTACCAGATAAAAATGCCAACTCAAGCGGATTTACATAAGTTATGAGGCACAGCAAACGTTGAGCCCATGGAGCATGGTCTAAGCAATCGGCCGGTCAAGGGATAAGTAGCCGCCACATAGATAACCAAGCCAGCCAGCCGGATGAAACGTTTTGGCGGCAAATTAGTTGATTTCTATGCGCCGTCCGTTGAAAGCTAATAGAGTTGTATAACAAGTTACTTTTGGAGCGAAGCAGCCGGAAAACTGTGCCAGAAATTGAAATTGGAAACGCTTTTAAATAGGCAAGTTCCAGCCCAGTCAACGTCATTGACATTTTAAACACTTAACAGCTGATAAAGTTGGAAGTTTTATTGCCAATACAAATTCAAATCAATATGCATATTTCATCTAAACCGAGAAAAGAAATAAAAAACAGAAACAGCAAAATATTATTTATGTTGTCTCATCAAATGATTTGGAAGATTTCCAATTTATGCATAATTTGAATTATCTACACAAGAGCTCTACACAAAAGACCGCAACAGGTCACGAAACTCTTATAATGATATGTATAGACGTATGAGTCTTTATGATGACTGGGTCAGGTCCATTGAAATCCAAGTTGAGATTAGCTTTATTGTGAACCTAAGCTGTTATAGCCAAAGGGATTGTTAGGGTCTGAAAGTTGATTTTGTATTTTTTTTTCTCTTTGGCTTTTTGTAGCGTGTAATCTATTATACGGTTAAATGTACAGGAAGTGATGATTATCATTTTGGTTAATCATCTGCAATAGCAAGCGAAGGTCTTAATCAATGAGTTTGAGCAAAACAGTTTAGTATTACGTAACTACTCTAAGGCAGCAGTTTCAAACTCGTGAAATATATAATATAAATGTAGTGGCTATTATTTTCTTAATTTGTAAAGAATTTTATTCATTGTTTTGATCCTTTTTTTAACAAAATAAACCCCAGCCCCGGTGACTACAACTAACTTATTGCACAATAAACACAATAAAAATATTTTGAATGCTCCTAAAAATAAAAAATTGAGTAAAACAAAATACTTTGGCTTAAAATGTTCGATTTAAGAGTGAAATTAAACAAACAAAGAAATAAAAATTTGTATTTTTTTGTTAAACTTTTCAACTTTGCCAAAATCCTCAAGTTAGATAAACACTAGGCATATATCAGCAGCGTGTGATTTCGCACAAGGCACACAATCATTTTTAAAACCATATTTCACTGGCTCCAAGTAATATTTTCTAAATCTGAAAACGAAATCCATACATCTTTGAGTTGAGCCAAGCAAGCTGCTTGCCTAAAGATTTATATTATAGTCTCTTTGAAAAAGACACACAACTCAAAATCTTAGACCCTCACTTGACTTTTTTTGATGAAAAACTTGAAAATCTTTGCCGTAAGCCATTTGAGAGCTAGCTGCTGGTTTGATAAGCCTGGGCACAGCCTTATGTCAAAATTTATTAAATTCATATAAAATACCTCAAAGCGTCTCAAACAAATTCAAAACTGACGGACGTACGAAGAGACGGACTGACATGCCACACACATACACACACTTAGCATTTGTCCCCCCCGTACATAGAAGCACTTGGGCAAGCTGTTTCCCAGATTCATAATTTTCGACAAACAAGTCGCTTTATAATCCCTTTTCAAACACACAGATACAGGGCAGCCGGCGCGTAGACAGACACTTGGCTTCATTCTAATCCTTAGCTGTCAATAAGACATTTATGCTGGAATTCAAGTGAATGGAGCAGCGTTTACAATGCTTGTTGATTTGGAGTTAAATCTGGGACAGGGGCAGCGGATCCAGTTACACAATGCTTTGTTGTTATACGCGCCTTTGATGAGTGAAAAAGGATATCGTTGAGTGTGAGTGCGAGTGTGTGTTTGTGTATGCGCTTGAGTGGATATGCGTGAATGTGTATGTGAATGGGTATTCACTTGAGAATTTTCATATTTTCCTTACATTTGCGCTGCTTTACAAAAGATGCAAGCGGCATGTATGTTATGCACGAAAGTTGAATACACTGCATACAAAACTTACATAAAATACTAACTAAAAGTATTCAAAGAAAATCGTTCAGAGCTGTAGAAAGCATTTCATGGAAATTCGATGTTTTAGAAGACTTTCGTATAAGGGTATTCACGCTTGCTTTGGTAAAGCAAAGTGTAGAAAGCACACTTTACTATCACCAAATTATTTTTTAGGCCTAATGCCTCAGATATTATTGAATGAATTCAACACAAACAACTAAAGAGGGATTTATGATGTAGTACTCTGAAGTATTATTTAGTTCAACATGTAATACAAATATAAGTAATAGTTTTTATTCGAGAGTCAACATTCCATACCCAAAGAGTGCTTAGTTTATCAATAGTAGATTAGACTATGCTAGAAATGATCTGTAAATTTAATGGATAAATCGATAAGAATATTTCTCAGATATTTTCAATGTGCCGCATAGGTAAGCATTAATAATATACATTTATAGAATATACATCGTAAACCCTTCCAGGCCAAAAGACTTCTTAAGATTTTACGCCTTTATCATTCCAATTTAAAAACTTGGTATATCGATAGTTTATCAGCTCTAATATACAAGGATAAAGTACATGCTTCATTGAAACTTCTAAGCTGGAACTATATACAAGCAGCCGTATATGTCGAACTTAACTAAGGAGTAGGGCTCTTCTACTTTTTAAGTTGATCTTGTTTGTTGAAGAAATTATACTAAGCATAAGCAGTTTTAAGTAGACATATTTGTAATTGGCATGCTCAGAAAAAGCTCATAAATCCAATAACTCTTAAGCTTTGTCGACTGGTAATGAAAACAAATGTCTTCAACTAGATTATTCTCATAGTTTAGTAAAGTAAACTATGATGGTAAGAACTTCGATAATCATCGAAGAAAATCAGCACAGCCTCAGTAGTGCTTACATAATATATCTCTTTAAAAAGAGTTGAGCCTAAGAATTATATAGCTTTTCTATTCTGAGTAGTTATCATAATAAATGGTTCCTTATGCAAAATCTATACTAAATAGAAGCTTTTGGAGTAAAACTCGATACTCTTGAATCGTGAATAAGTGAGGAACTAAGTGACAAGTACATCAAGCGGATTGTACTTTGTGTGAACTTTTCGCACTTTTTGTAAAAGATTTTCTAGCTTGCAGATCTTTCAGGTTCCTGTGTATAAAAATATATCACTGGATATAATATATCATATGGCGATGTCCTGAAACTTTCGTTTGTCGATCTAAGTAGACTAACTTTAGCAGCAAATCTTAAAGCTTTGCACATGTAATGCTTTCGAGTTACGCTGCAGTTATTCTACTATTCTAAACTATCCAACCAATTCAGCTGTTTATAGAGTATCACGAACAACAAAAGGGAAATCACTAATGCACTATGACAGAATTGAAAAGCAAAATAAAAAGAACAAAAACCAGAATCACTTCAAAAGCAAGAGAGATTTTACTCTTTGAATTTATTATGATATGCATTTTAATATTTGATTTCAATTTCATAAACCTCTACTCCCTCACTTAGAAATGACCTCAGACAAGCATAAATTTATGACGCTCTCAAAGGATATACAATAGAGAACCCACAGCCACCCCCGTAGCAGCCATTTACTTGTCTATTCAAGTGTCTAATACAATTTACTAACGCAGAAAATATGCTTAAACTTGGCTTTTATGCCAAAAGAGCTGCAAAACCTGCGCAAATTTAATCACTAGGGTGCAAAACCAACAAGGTACATCCTCATAAAGAGCTTGCGCCGGAACAGTATTTTAGCAGGTGATAGATTTGCCAAGAAAAATACGGCTGCAGCCGTTTGGGGTGGGGGCCTCAACTGACACAAAAGTGCGAAAGAAATGGAGCTAATTTTCCAAAGCGAGCAAGCAATAGACATTCTAGTCAAGAATTTGCTTTTTTTCTGCAATCATTTTTCTCTTGAAACAAACACCAAGTCTGCACATATAGATACAGATGCTAAAGACAGATAGAGATTCGCACAAGCTTAGATACAATATAGCCACGTCCAAAAAGGAAGCTGCTGCAGGCACTTTGGCCAGGCCAGAGCCATAGCTTGAGCGGAAAATAATGAAAAGTAGCTAAGCAAAAAACAGCAGCAGAAAAAAGAAGAAGCAGAAATAGCAGAGGAAGAGGAAGCCGGCAAAGAAAATTGTGCAAATGAAATAAATACAAAAATCAATATGTAGGCGTAAGCAGCAGCAGCGCAGAACAGTAGGTGACTCTATATCCATAAGATACAAAAGTCTGGTGCAGCGGCAGTAACCAGGAAGAGGAAACATAAAATGAATTAATTTGATGTTGCTAGTGCGCGGGGGCGAGCGCCACAGCCAAACTCAGATTGTGGCCAGTGCTGTGGAGTCCCGACAATACCCTTGTCCGGGTATAATCGAAAACCAAGTGAAAACAAGCAATAAGTTCCACTTGTTGTTATTTTTGTTTTTTTTTTCTGTTGGGGCTGCGGTCGGTGTGGTAGCAGTGGGCGTGGCTTTCCTTGACGGGGGAGCGGCAAGCGAACACGTTTAGGGCGGCAGCGCCCAACGACAGGGACACAAATCTTGGCACATAAAACAATTAGCTGGCGCTGTTGCTGCAGTAACGGCCATGGACACACCATTGCAAGTACGTACAATAAATGTGCGTGGAGTAGATCTTAAAAACTGCTGGAAATTAGTTGACATGGCTTAGTGTGAGCCAACAACAGTGGTGCAGCTCAGCTTCTTGGTGGGTTAAGTTTTTGCTGCTTTTGAAGGTGTGCCCGTAGTCAACTATTTTAACAAATTTCAAACAATTTTTAAGCTTTTGTTTAAAAGCGTAGCCGAGTAGAGTTTGTTTTGTGCGAATTCCTTGCTCAATATTTGAAAAGTTAAATATTTTTACAAATTAGAATCGCACTCAAAATCTAAGCTCCACAGCTTCTAATATTTCAGCGCACTAAATTGTCAAAATAATTCTTTTAAAGAAAACAAAAATAATAAAAAGGGTCAAATGCTTGTAAGTTAAGTATTATGCCTTTATTACTGGCGCCACCTAGCCAAATAAATCAGAATGGGCAGCACTGACCGTGGGCAAGACTGCGTTGTTTATTTGCTTAGTTTCTAGGTATTTTCAACACACCAAAAACAGTTTTAACTAAAACATTTTGTGAAATCCTTTGATTTAGTAGCAATTTTTGTTTATCTTTTTCTTCAAGAGCAGGGAGACTACGTCATAGCTAATGTTACTGCTGGCGCCATCTATCAAAACAAAAGCAATTGAGCCGCACTGCATATCAACACGGGATTTTTCTGCAAAACACAATTTTTGTTTCAACCAAATAGTTTAATTTTTCGAGAATTCAGCTTCACCGAAATTTTATAAATATAAAACATAAATTGTGTGAAAAAAAAAGCGTGTGCGTTTCTGTGGCCAAATATATTATAGCACACTCATATAAATATATCTTAAAAACTGCCTAGTCGTTTTCGCATAAATTCACAATTGGCCAATGGCCCACACACGTACACTTCAAGCTGGCATATAAGAACTCAAGCAAACACAATGCTTCCAACTCACGCCAACTATCCTAACAATGTCTCCAAAGCAATCCACTTTAGCTTATCCAAGCTTGTAGACAAGACAAGGAAAACAATTTCCAATCGTAAGAAAAACATTTTGCTTTGACATTAATGGCAATCTATATGTAGTAGATACTATATACAAATATGGCTTATATATATATCATACATTTTTGTTTTTCTCAGGCAAAAAGTGATAATAGCACTGAGGGGGCTGCAAAGACATCAGGGGCAGCGGCATATGTCAGCATGTCGAGAGTGGACGACAGTTCCTAGCTGCCTTGGCAATAGATTAACATGCTTCCGAAAATGACAGAACTGTAGGCGTGGCAGAGTAGTTGTGTGGTTCTATGTCGCTTTGGTCAACATCGAGCAAAAAAGGTTGGAAAAACAAAGAACAAAAAGCCAAAAACTTGTGATGAAATTCTTAGCTTAGTTATGAAAAAGTTTCTTGGCTTATATTAAACTGTCTAGAGTATAAAAGTTAACCCCACTATAAAGAGCTCATCATGGAATCTGAACACAACTTCGAACTCAGGTGGGTGGTTGGTGCTATAACTTCGAGTAGCACTTGTGCTGCTGCACTTAACTTGCTCCAATTAAATTATAAACAAATAAATATAAAATGTCTAGAAATTCTTTAAAAGTCAATAAACAACAAGCAGAGACCTACAAATAAACCAGCAATAATCAGCAGCTAGCTAGCTGGCTGGCCATGTTACTGAGCCTTTGTTGCACAGTGGTGCGGATAGTGGAGCAAAAATGTTGTTAGATGTTTCAAGAAAAGGTGCTGAGTTTGCTGTTAAAGAGGGATTTTGCTAACTACTCAATCTGAGTATCTACTAGATGCTAGATGGCGCCAGCAGATACAGTAGCAATTAACTAATGTAAAATAAAAGGTTGTACTAGCATGGACATAACACGCTTGTGGCAGCTAAATGGTGTCCTCTATCTGGCGCTTCAAGTTGCATCAGGCTTTTGTACCGAACATTAAGCGGCCAGATGAGGTCAGAAGGTGGGATATGTTAGTTCAATTTCAGTTAGATGAAGGCGATAGCGGTAACTTTATTATTATTTATTATTTTATACCCATTATGAAGTTGACAAATTTATAATGCCAAATAATAAAATGTGCACCACTGTGCAGCGTTGACGCCGCCGGAGACTATGAACAAAATGGCCATCAACTTTAATTGAGTTGAAAAAGCAAGCCATACAATAAACAGGGCAATGTTTCAGATACATACTATAAATGATGTTGTATCTATAAATATATGTATGCCTTGTATTGTGGCACAGAAACAACAAGAACAACAACAACATAAGCAATTGCTAAAGGAAGGACGGAAGGAATTTTAGCAAATTAGATTGTTTTCCACTTGAGTTCGTTTTAACGCTTTCGGCTTGAGCTCACAGCGCCAAGGAGTCTCTGCGCTAGGTCGGTTTCCATACACAACAGCCGCTTCGTGTACACTGCCTTGTCTCTTGGTTTGGTCCGCCCAGCTTAGCCAATTTCTAGTTACACTCCAGAGCACCGAAATTACTGCCACCCACACAGTAAGCCGGCGACTGTTAGACGGAAAAACAACAGAAAAGCCAAAAAAAAGTGAAGAGTTTCCGTTGCTTGCAAAGCTACAATGCTCCACAGAGCTCCAGTGCTCCAAGTACAGCAAGTACAATCATCACTCACTCAGTCGGCAGAAAATTGATGATAATAATCGCACGTAGCGGGCCAGCACGCCCGTCTCTATGCTGAACTTGGGGGCCCCCATATATATAGCTGGTTTTTGTTCATGGCCAGGGCGAACCATCGAATTGCACGCAGCCGGCTGATGGCCAACATCTGTCGGCTTTCAAATGTCTGGCAAAAAGATTGGAGCTTTGCTGCATTTGGCGGGTAACAGTAACACCTTGCTCGATGTCATTAAAGCCAATAAAGTGGTCGTTACCAATGACACTGTCAGCGCTGCCTTGATTGAGCAGCCGCGAAGCCAGAGGTTGCTCCTGTTCTCAGCAGCTAGCGCTTAAGCTCTCTTTTTTTTCTCGTTCTATCAACGAGAAAAAATGACAGGAATTTATCTCTATTACAGTTAGCTGGAACTTGTTGTTGTCTGTGGGGTGCTGGTTGGGAAGGAGCTGCATTTGGAGCGCCCCTTGGCGCGCCCATCATTTGTATTGCTGACATGTCGAGGGTCGACATTGAAGATATGCGAGGCGACAGTTGAAGCGACAGCTGAGCTCAACGGACCTTTCAGCCATTTTTTGGCAGAGAAAAAAAAATGATTGATGCTTTTTGTTTCGTCTGCAAGGCCCAGCACTGCGCAGGGAGCAGCCACTTTTCCATTTTCCACATTTTAAAATCGCCAAAAGAGCAGCTACCCAAATTATTTTGTAAAGCAAACGCAAAAACTGTGTAGCATTTCCAAGGTAATCTAACCAAATGGTTGCTTGAGGGTCTCTTGTCGTTTCAAAATTTAAAGTTAATCGTTGGGGCATTTTGGGGAAAAAAGGACTGTAAACAACTTGCTGAACAAGATTAATCATGGCGCTTGGTTTTTTTTTTTTTTTTTTGCGCCTGTGTCACTCAAGTTGCAGATAGCAATTTTGGAATCGTTTTGTGCATTAAAGTCGTATGTCAATATGGTATTTGGTAGATAATCTTTTTGTGGAGCATTTGGGAAGTACATTTTGTGCGAAAGTCTAAGAAAAAACTGAAATAAATGCTTAATTTCTTATATAAGCAGTCGCAGGAGAGAAATGCTCAAAAACAGAAACATAACGAAACAGTATAATTTTATCTTGCCATTGACGATAAACCACAATGTGCACAAACTTTTTTTTTATAATTAGTATTCTCCAGAGATTTTAAAAAGCTTCACCCTAAACAAAACTACCATCCAACTATCACCAAAAACATCCACTAAATTCTTATTTATTCTGAAACTTTTTCAGAAGCTTTATGATTAACTGAATAAACAGTTTTATAAATGTAAATATCATAAAAGATTGTTAACATTAACTGTCTAATTTGTTGTCATCTTAAGCGTCGTCTCGTTGAGCAGCTACTTCTGTAGTAGCTAATCGGAGACATTCAAAGCCTCTGGCACTTTTCAATCTTCGGCCCCCAACTACCATAAAAAAACATTAAACTGCAAAACGTGTTTCGAGCCAGTTGAAGAGAGCCTCACGCTAATAACTTGCTTTTGACGTCGGAAAATTAATGACAGACAAAATCATTTTAGCCAACTTAAATCACTGAAGAGCAAGTTGCTGAGACAGTCCCAGCGATAGACGGCATTTGCGGCAGACACTTAAATTTTGAACAAACATTAATAAATTGTTGGACTTATAGTGCTGAGAGGAGTAGCAAGAACCAAGTCAGTTTGCGCTTGCATGCATAATTTCGTATCCAACGAAAGATTTCCACTAAAAGTTTTCACCAAAAACAGTGAAGACTTATGTTTGCCCTCAGAGCAGCAGCAACTGTTGTTTGTTTTCTTAAATACATTTTGCACCCTTTCCAAAAAAAAAAAAGCTAAGAGGCTGAAGAATGAATTTGAAATAAAGAAGACATGAAAAACCTTTTATCTAAAAGTGCGCTCTGTCTGTCCAAGCTGCATTTGTCCAGAAAGTACCCAAAACAAGATGTCTGTATTAGAGAGCATGGACTGCAACTGGAAGTTAGGAACCAACAGCAACAAAAACTACAACTAAAAAGCCAACAAATGAAAGATACAACAAAAGCAAAACCACAACAACAAAAACCAGCGAGAACCATCAAAAAACAACAGCAACCACAATAACTTGCACTAAAACACTGGCTAGCTCAATAATTTGTGGCTTCAAAAAGAGGGCCAAAAAAAAAGGTAAGCCCAATAAAAGTTGTAGAGCCGTTGAGAGAAAATACGACTTTTGCATGCACTTTTCCCGTATAAAAACGCAGTCAAAGCTTTCTTGTATTTGCTTTTACTTAGCCCTTTTGCTGCAATTAACTTATGCGAATTTTTCAGTGCCGAAATACTTCTTATTTAAGTTTACCTCTCAAGTTTTCTACCATTTAGCTCTTAACTCAATTGCCAAAAGCATTATTTATTTTAATTTAAATCTTTTTCTAGTATTAACTTGATCACAAAAGTACTAGAACATGGTAAAAAAATGTACGTACTCCATACATAACTACTATCGTTCAACGAACACTTAACTTGATACAAGTATTATGTTCCTACTTTTGACACTTCTTCACTTTCCGATTTAGCAGTGCTCTATGTGGACTACCTAGAATATTCTATCATGCTGCACAATATTAGTTCTTCACTTATGTGCCCAAGATTTTCTTCACAGTTTACGTTTTAAGATCATCCTAAGCTCCTAGATCAAGCTGTTTATAAAGACGAATAGCTATGATTAAATGCTCTCAAAGGTGGGCTTTCCTACTGCCCATAGCTGATAAGACATGGTCTGATGTTTTCTAAAATGATGCTATAGAATAAGAAGAAGATACGGAAAGAGGCAAACCTATTGAATAACTTAGTAATGCAAATATATATGTTGAAATCTTGGCAGAGTAAATAAGAAGAACATGGTGGCACAATATGCAAAGAAGTCAATCTCTAGTATATTAGAATATTTTGATATAAAATTGGCCACAAATTCAAATTTTTTCCTATTCACGCACTTTTTTCTTTTTTAACTAGGCTTTTACGTACAGTAATACGATCCTTGTACTTATCATAAACCAATACTAATCGAAAGTCTAGCTCTTCGAAGTTCCGAGATCTTGTTCTTCATATAGTCGTATCGTGACGTTCGACATTTTAACTGCCTACCAATCGGCTATTTGTACTGAAGCTGAGCATTCTACTGTGTACACCATTGAAAGGGTATTCTGAAGTTCTGGTCAACCACCAGCTAAGGTGACGTTCAGCACTCTCGACTGCTTACAGGTTATACCAAAAGAAAAAGAAAACCCATATCTATAAATTTGTAGATAGCCGAAAAAATAGCCGTCACATAAAGTGGTTGTTGTAGTCATTGTGAACGCCGCTAATTTAGTCACTATAGGCATACCTTGTCTGTGGTCATCCCGCATGGAGCTTGGTCTGCACTAGCTCTCTCTGGCTCTCAGCTCACTGCAATCAAACTCTCTCCCTGTCTCTCGGTCTTTGCGTCGTCGCAGCTGTTGCCGCTGTTGATGATGGCTAATTAGTTGCAAGTATTTTTTCGTTTTTCTGTCTATCATTTTATTTTATTTTTTTTGGTAGCTCCCACTCCTCATACAAACTACTTTATAACAAGTGTTGGATGACGTTAAGTGGCCCTTTAGGCCAAAAGTCTTATATCATCACTGGCGACGTTGCTATGTTAGTGTTTGCCTAGCTTGATAGCGCCAGCAGGCCATTGACCATGACCCCAACCCCTTAGAAAATGTCTTCATCTTTTTTCCCCCTAAAAGCCCAAGTATAATAACTTAGAACAAAAAAAAAAAAAAACACGCCAGCACTACCAATCTTTTTGTGAGCCGCCATTGTTACCATTTGATGGCTGCAAAACCAAAGCAACCCGTTAACTGCCTACATTTGGGCCTTTGTGGAGCAAGGTTTTCGAGGTTTTTGCGGCTTTGTGGTGTCTGCATTAGTGTTCCTGCCAATTACGGGTGAAAATTGCTGCACATTAAATGGCACACGAAAAAAAAGTTTTAAAATTTGTTGTTACGGTTTGGTTTTTGAGGTTTGTATCTCTTTATTCTCCGCTTGATTCTCACTCGCACTCATGTATGTTAAGTGCGCAACCGCAATTTAATTGGTCTAATAAAAGTTGAAAAATTTAATGCCAAGCTGCACACATTTGATGGCATGCCACATTAATCAGCAAGCTGGAAAAATACCATCAAAAGATAAAAGATATATGATAGGTGAGTGTGTTTCTCTTTGTATTACGAAAATTACAATACATCTGATTGTGGTTTTGACAGTTGGAAATTTCAATGCAGTCATGTTCAAATTGTGCGGGAAAGTAATTTAATACAAATTTTCATTTGTATACAAAAACGCACTCAATTTAAGCTGAATATGTTGAATCGCTTAATGGTACGAATATGAAATTAAAGAATTTAAATCAATTGCAGATAACGTATTTTCAAACATTTTTGGATATATAGATATTGCAATTTAAAAGTGGCTTACCATCTTAAGTCTGACCCGCGAAAAACAGAGCGGTAGTCTGATGATAATAATAATAGACTGATTTGGTATGCCTGCAAAGTTGATTCATCATTGCAGATTGTCGTTGAGAATTAACAACAATTAGCTGCCAAGAAAAGAATTAACATCTCTGAAGCACTACAGTTGCAGCTGTAACTGCTGCATTTTACTCAAAATTGATTCGTACTTGCAGAACACCATTTAGCACCACAATCGGCACTGTCAAGTGAGGAAAGCACTTTTTCGAAGCTTTCTATACCGTTCTAAGATAGATGCTGCTGCTGTTTTCATCGCAAAAATAAAGGATTTTGCTGGTCTAGCGATTAATAAGATCAAGAAAAAGTAATCGCTACTGCCCGACATGCACAGCGCCATAGCTCCTATATTATGACCCAGAGATAATCTTTTGAAGTATTAAAGGAATTCACGTAGCTTGGCACCATTATGAGCAGGAATAGAATCAGCGAAGAATCAGACTTGCCGATAGGTATTTAGGGATGTCGCTCGACCAACAAATCGAACACTAACAAGACGCCTGTAAGAAAGATGCCAAATCTTCGCGACTATTCGGATTAGTAAAGATTAGCGCATTTAAATGAACTTTGAACTTTAAGAGCTTTATAACGATATATTTGTCGTACAGCGTTTGAGCCAACACCATGTCATGAGTATGGATGAAGCAAAAAAGATTTTTGATGCAAAAGCCAAAAACTTTACGATCTCTACTCCGGTGGAAAGACCAAGTGTAGGAAATCTGGTAAGTTCGGCTGTAACTTTTAAACTAAGGTAAGTTCCATTGTTACTGATATAGTTTTAGTTTTTTTGTTGCCGCTTTTACTGACATTTGTCTCACTATTCTAAAATAGGCTTTGAGATACAAACCTTTTTATAGATCTCTTAAGAAAATATATTACGATATACAATGAAAACTTATTTTAAATAAAGAAAAAAACTTTGAAAATTGAAGAAATATGTAATTTGACTTATACGGCTACAAGTTTACTTGTAAAACATTGTAATTACTGACAAGCTACAAACACTTTGGCTGACATAAACATAGTAATCAAAGTGTCTACTTAACCAACAAATACAGTATCCAGTTAAGCACACAAAACCTGCAATTTAAGGGTTTTACCCACAGAGATAACTCAAACGTTGAAATTAAATACCACTCGAGTACATAATGGCCTCCTACAACTCGTAAGCTAAAAGCCGTCTCAAGGTGTAACCCAGTGCGTGTGTCTATTTGTTTTAATTTTAAACCCCCATTTAGGGCACCACACAAAGCCGCAAAGTCGCCAAGTCAAAGTGAATTCCGAAGACGCACCCACACGTCCTTTACGACCATTTTTCCCAAGGAAACAAACCATGGCAGCCCAACGGGTAGGCAAATGATGCGTGAAATTCAATACAGTAGCGAGTGCTACGCCTTAAGGCAACAGCCCTGGGTTTGTCGCTTAGTGTAAACACAAACCACAGACAGCATAAACGGCTCACAAGGATCAAGAGTGTCGGAATGCCTTGAAGGATGCGCGCACACACACGCACACTAACTTGCTGAAGTGTTTCTTGTCCATGTGTGTGAGTGTATTGTTTGTTTTTCGATTTGGTACGCCACAATGTGTGAAAAGGCATCAAATGGCGTTAAAAATACTTCAAGTGCACAGGAACACACACACACACACACACAGATACTCGCGCACACATAGATACGCACATGTCAAGGCTTAGCAGCTTAAAAAAAAAAAAAAAAAACAAAATACGAGAAACAAACTGAGAGAAATACCAACAATGGGCCATATAAATTCCATTGATTGTCGTAAGCATTTTGTATGACAAGTTCTCGCCATCGAGTCGTTGGCGTAAAATTCTCTGCTCCTGCAGCTCCTACTGCTATCTGTGCTGCTTGGCAGACGTCTTCAGTTTTGCCGTATTGTTTTAGCTGTTGTATGACTTCCCGCCTGTGACGCGACAGTGTACCCTCTACAATGCTGCGACACTCACCTGCCAAGCGGCGTTTGCAAGTTTCCCGCATGTCACATAAACCGCAACAGCAGACCGCTG
The DNA here is from genome assembly GCA_035046065.1 of Chymomyza procnemis. Lineage (NCBI taxonomy): Eukaryota > Metazoa > Arthropoda > Insecta > Diptera > Drosophilidae > Chymomyza > Chymomyza procnemis. The sequence continues at coordinate 2,744,760 of JAWNOJ010000013.1, read as the reverse complement.
ACAAGCGTACCAGCGTTAACGTCCACGTTCACGTCCGCGTCAGCGTCAACGTCACCATCAACGCCACCATCGCCGGGGCCATCAAGTGAAGTGTGAAGCGGAAACCAAACAAAAGCCGCCTAAAACAACTGCAGGTAGTACAAAGTAAGACGGGCAGTTCGACTGCCCCCATGCCACTTGCTGAGCAAAGCGATTCTCAGACCAATGCTTTAGGTAAATCTTTTCAATCTGGCATAAACTGTGCCACCACAGCTCCCCCTCTCCGTCCATATCAGCAGTCGCCCGCTTTTCTCACCTTTAGATTTTAGCGTATTGTTTGCATTGTCATAAAATATAAAGAAATGAAATAAAGGCAAGAAGAAGAAGCAAGCAAAAAATAAACGAAATTGTCTTTTATACCTAGTATGGTATACCCTATGTCGTTTTCACACCTTGCCGGACAGAACCAACTTCCCCTCCCCAGCATCAAATACCCGAGTACGAAACTTCTTGGTAACTGTCAAATGCAAAACGAACTTAAGAGGAAAAATGCCGCCGGTAAGAGACAGCTGTATCTCACACTTGCTCTCTTTTCTGCTCTTTGCGCAGCCTTTTCACCTAAAAAACTAACTTAATTTGTATACACTACAGGCAAGGAGTGTCGTACAAGACTATAAGTTCTTAAATCTAGTCTTAGTAGTGAACACTGAAATCATATTGATTAAATAAACATTTAAAAATTCGAAACTCAAATTAATCAATTTAGTTCAAAAATATTTCGAATCGATAAAAAAATTCAAAACACAAATTGATAAAATAAGTTTAAAAATATTCCGAAAACAGAAGTTTGAAATAGATAAATATCTTTTAATTGTATTAATTTTAAATAGTTCTAGACGAAAAAATATAAAGAGCTGTCAACACAGCATTCACTTCCTATTCACAATCACTGCAACATTAAATCCACTCACTCCACAATCACTCTGCGTTAGGGAAGCAACCCACCCGTCACCCTCAACGGAATCACCATTCCATTTCATCCAACGCCCAACTGGCATCATACTCGATATGCAACTAAATTGAAAACAAGCCTATTGAGGCAATAATGTTGGCTGATGGGTAGGCAATCAAAACAGAAATCAAGAACCTAGCTACTGATTTACAAAAACATTATTTAACCAATATTGGACTCACGGAATTCAGCTACTCACAGAATTCACTCACAGCTTCAAAACAAAACCTCCCACCCATACTGGGACAGCAAAACTATACACAAGGCGCCGAAAGTTTACTGGTTTCAAGAAGTGATAAGAAAAGTCGGCGCTCGATATACAGAGTATCTGCACAACTTTCCAAGTTCTAACAAGTAGACCACAAGAAGATCAGAAGAACACACTCCCTTGAAATTGTCTTGGAATAGGCCTAACATCCTGACACTTATCCTGAACCCATGTTAGATGTTAACTACTTCATTTTTAATCGCGACATAAACACCTTTGAGATAGGACTCCGAAAAAACTAAAATCATTTATCAAACCTCATAGACTTTTACATTTTCGTCAGGTACCGGTACACACTGTTATAACTAAGCCGTACAGTACAGAGAAACGCCAGGGTTGACGTTTATTAAAGCTTACACAAAGATATATCAGGAATTGAAAAAAAAAAAACTCAGAGCTTCAATGGTAAGAGAATACAACACAGAGCCAACACAGAGTAATACAAGTCAAAGACTGCTGCATCGGGATTTAAAGGGCACGGGTTTTTTTGAGATTCAAATACATACAAACACTTTGCAGTGAAAATCCCTCAACAGGAAAGACAGCATCCGCCATCACGTTCCCCGTCGTGACTTTACTATATGAAATACGGACCTGCAGTTTTACGCCAAATCCTAACTACAAACATGAGGAGTTTAGTTTTTGAGTTTTCTAGATCTCACATTATCTTATCTTACGTATTCGAAACTAGAAAGACCATTAACATTATTAATAATAATACCAATGCTTGCCAATGGTTATAGAGCATACCACATTCGTTCAGCGTACCAACTAAATTATTATATCCTAGGTGAGTCTCCTTTTGAGTTGACGCTGCTTACTTAACAACTTGTCACCAAAAAAAAAAGACGATAGTGGACAAAGTCTCGCAGGAGCAAAGTTGACACGGTCCCTTTTTTTGGCATTTACGTTTTGCTGACCTTTTATGCATAACTGGCTACAAATTTCTTGACCAACTTGGCAGCGTCACTTCAAAGGGTGAATATTGTGAACTCATTTTTGTCACGCGCGGAAAAATTTTTTTAAAAAATACATTCTCAATGAATTTTACGCAGGCACGAGAAATTGGCAATCGCGCTGTTAATGAATTTTAAAAAGTATTACCCCAAACATCAAACTTTTACGCAAAGTCTTCATATTATTGGAAAAGTTAAACTAACGCTAACGCAATTGTTCCAAGTGTAATGGAAAAAGTTTGTGTATTTCAATTCGAGACGTCAAGGAAATCAGTTCAATCTTTTACCAATTGTCAACACAAAACTTTTACCTACATGAACAACACCTAGGAGAGTAAGTTGCTGGCGCTGCCACCTGCTTGCAGCAGCTTAATCCTACACCGCACAAGATTGACCACAGAACTAAAGGGTAAACCAAAAAAAAAAAAAGAAAAAGTCCAATCCCTTTTTAAGCTGTTGGCAAAACTTTCATTCTGGACCAGCACGATCAAGGCCAGAAGTTTCGGACTAAGCTTAGAATAAAACGCATAACAAAGCAAAGTAAAAAAATAGTTAAGCAAAGTTTCGGCATTAAGTCCATTTAACCCGCCATTGAACTTTACGGCTGAACGACTAGCTAATGCAACAAAAAGTAAAAAAAGGGGGAACAAATTTATAGAAAAGCAAAAAAAAACTACAAAACTTGCAAGTTCTTAAAAACTTTTCAAGCAACAACAATGGCAAATGGAAAATGAAACGGAAAACTTTGCGGCAACATTTAGAAAAAAGTAAAAAAAAAAATTCAATGAAAACGCTTTTGTCTGATGAAAAAAGAAAAAACTAAAAGAGAAAAGTTTTATTTTCCTCTCTTTTGTGGTGACAATTTTCATGAAATTTGTAAAGCCTGCTCTACACTTTGCAACACCCGCGGGCCTTCAAGTTTCACCAAAGATACTATTTGTGTTTCCCAAACCAGACGCTCTCTACTGAAACCGCAAAAAAAATGAAATAAAAACGCTGCCGGCCTTAGAAGAGAGAAAGATGTAACAAATTCGGGTATTGAATTTGTACTTAAAGCTGATCTATTGTTGTGGCGCTTGTTTGGGTTTATCTTCTTGGCGGTTTGGGTTGTGGGCTTTGGGTGCAGCTATATTGCTTACATTTATGTATTTGGATAAATGTTTTTCTTGTTGGCACAAACTCAGGGACGACGCATAACCAAAGCGTAAAAGCGTCAGCAAGATAAAGCGAGTGAGAGCGAGAGAGTGGTTGAGATGTGGATATTTAAGTTTGTTGCTGTAGGTAAATCCCCTGTTTGGAGGTTGGGATTTTGGTTTTCAGCTGGTGTTTCTCTTACTGCATTGTAGTATGTATGCTTGGCTGCAGGTTTTGTTTGCAAAGAAAATGGAACAATGGTAAAGTGAGAAGTGTCAAAAGGGGGAACAAAACGGCTGGCAGCATATGGTATGTAGCAGTGAAACATGGGCGTTGTCAACTATGGAAGTGCGGAGCTTTAACAAGTTCAGAGTAATGGCGGATATGCAACAAAATCTTCAATGAGTCTACTAGGAATAAGTAGCAAGACTAACTTGGATACAAATGAAATGCCGAATTTAGGCAGCAAATAAGCAACCTCAGGGTGCCGTATCAAGTAACTTTCGATAAAACTTTGCTGAGGCAAAAACGTGCAAAAAACTGACAAAAAACCGATGCAAGAGTTAATATTTGTATAACTTTAGAAGACTTTTACATGAAACATGCTTTAGTTTTAGGGATCTTGAATCTGATACCGACATAATAATAAATATACTAAATTTTGAGTTGACTACATAGAAAAACTATGTACCCAATCAAAATCGACATTTTGTGATGTACAATGTAAAAGGATTTTTTATTTTTTTATTGCCTTAAAAAAAAACTGTCACGCTGGTTTTGGTTATTTTCTACAGTTGATAATTTAAGGTACCTGGAACAGTACGGGTCCACGCTTGGGTGCCTTAACTTGAAATTTTGTCTATTTGCGTTTATCACTTTTTTAATCATTTGCAAAAGCGCAGTTTATTCGCTGTCAGCTGTTACTTTGTCATCAGTGCTGCCTTTGAATTTGTCCACTAGTTCAAATCTTCAACGCTTATAAGCTATATGCATGCGATCCCAGGCATTGTCAAAGGAATGCATATCGGAACGCACATCCAGCACCGCAAAGCTATAATCTTTATCAACAAGGCCACCATCGTTGTAAGCTCTCACATCCTTGTTGCAACATGAATCATCAACAACCCAAGCTTGAGGATCAAAGCTGCAAAATCCCTCGCGTGGACTGAAACCTTTAAGCCCTAAAGTCAAATCTTTTCCGGTGTGGCTTGCCGTATTTTTTGGCTGTAACGCTTTCTATTTAGATACAGTTCTTCAACGCCAACTCTTATGCAACATAGCTTTCCAAAACTATTGCTAATCTGTCATCCTTAGATACATTCACTTTGCTTGAAGTCTGACGATAGGTTTCAAAAAACACGGCTGACCTTTACCCGACCTTTGATTAATCAGTAGTTATCAAAAAGCAGGCGCTACTACTCTAAAAGGATAATTATTTTGACAATCAATGACCTAATCAAATTGATTTCGTAACAACTATGGTTTATGTCATTATTAGTCGCCCAGTCAAGTCAGTCAACTACGCCACTGCCACGACACACTGTTAACTATTATCGCAAGATAAATGCCAGCTTCACATAACTAGGACTTACGAGGATGCACAACAGCTGTGTGCTGCCGTGAAACTAGTTCAACAAGAAGCAGTTAAAGAAGAAAAATAGACGCAAGGCACAAGGATAAGAATAAACTAGCAAGTAGGACGAATGCCAAAAATGGTGGCAGCATAAGGGAGATGCCGCAGCACGGCATGTGCAGTGAAGCTGTGAAGCTGATTGTGGCATGCCTGGCCCAACTGCAGCAAAATGGTGCCTAGGAATTTTAATAGAGCGAATTGCTGTGCGAGAATTCCCAAATCAAGGAGCAGCAATGGAAGCAAAAGAAAGTGGAGCTACGGCCAAGTTTATATTCATGCTTTCTTTTATGCGTTAGTAATAAAACTTGAAAATGAAGTTTAGAAAACTTTTTAAATGCCTTTTTAGACGTCAAGGCGTTGGAAGGACACGAAAGGACCAACCAAACAAGCGACGCAGAGCGCAATTTTATGCGTTTTTATTATGGTCTATGGTCGCGAATGTGGCACAAGATGATGTTGATGTAGGGGCGAGCAGGTTGTATTGGAGGGTGGAGGTACTTTACGCACTTGTTATGCGGCAAACGACAGCAGAAACAACAAAAACAAAGAACAACAACAACAACAACAAAGTGGTCATAATAATAATGATGACGCCCACCGAACAAAGCAACACGCCTACGTTAAGCACGCATACGCATAGGTACACACACATACACACACACACACACACACAGATACACTCACACACAGCCATATAGCTTTTAGGTGTAGCATCTTTGGCATAGTCCAGAGTAGAGTGTTACAGGCAGACTGACTATGTATGCCTTATGCTCAAGCTAAATGCTAAATGGCCCCAAAGGACTTTGGATGCGCGTTTTTTATTCCATTTCGCAGTGTGTGGTGCCAAAGCAGGACAGGCAACCACAAGCTTATGCCGCTTCTCTATTTCGCTTCCTTCAATTTTTCTGTCTTCCTTTTTTTTGCAAATTTACGATTATGATTATTACAAGTCAACATTTTTCTTCTTCGGGGTATTGTGTTTGCATTTATGTGAGTATCTGTGTGTGTTTATGTACGTGTGTTTGTGTGTGTGTGTGTGTGGGGGTAGCAATAAGAAAAACTGCAAGGAATGCGTCAAAGTATTTTAGCACTTTGGCCAAACACAAACAACCAAAAGGACGAGGGAGCGACACGCAACACAGCTGCAGGGGCAGGGAGAAATGTACAACTAAAGTTGAAGAAAAGTTATTACCGCGCTAGGTGGGAGAGTGCCCGTTGTGGTGTGTTTCTGTGTGTGTGTGTGTGTGTGTGTGTGTGTGTGTGCGAGGTTGTCTTTGACTAAGCCGTTGACCTGCCGCCCGCCACAGCTGGAAATCTGAGGAATTCCGCGGGGCACAATAAACATAAGATAAAAGTCAAAAGGGACAAAAATTATATAATAAACTGTACGCCAACTGGAATTATTTGTTGTTGAGCAAATTATTGCAGCAGGGTTGGGCTACGGGTGTTTTTTTTTTTTGGAGACTGCTGCTGCCACAAGTTTGATATGTCAAATGCAGAAAGTTTGACGAAGTTAGACAGATACCCTGCTCTTAATCTTATCAACTTAAGAAGAGCATTTGTAGGTATATTTAACTTTATTAAAAGTAGCATTTATTAAGATTGTCGAATCGGCTAAAAGTTGGAAAAATGGCTGAACAGTGTTGCGAATTCTTCAAAAAAGCGATAAAAGTGGAAAGTTCCCTGAAAATCTTAATTAAAAATATATGACTTTTTAGTCGCTCTCCTTAACGTCTTTTGGACAAATATTTAGTCAACTTATATTTGGTTATAAAGTTCGTCAAGAAGAATGCAAAAATATTTTATATATAGAAAATGCTGAAGCATGGATACAGTAGATACAATAATTAATTGAAACAGATTGCGAAAATGTCTAAAGGCGAAGCATGGAAATACCTCTATTAATAGCTTATCGAACAGAAACAGGAAGCTATAGTGTATAACCGAATTCGAACGGCGCGATCTTTAAATAATACAGAGTTTCTTTGGCAAATAGCGTCTACTTGCTAGCTAAGCCAGTGCTAGGCATATACAACAGTGCTGCAGGTAGAATCGAACCAACTTGGTTTAGAGGCGCTACCGAAGTTCACAAATCAAACTGGCGCATATCATTTCAAAAACTTCTTTCTTTGTGAAATAATTCCCTAAAAAGTTAATATTTGTTACCTACAAAATTAGTAAATGAATTAAACGCTTTAAAAAAGAATTACAAATATTTTGAAATTCATTAATGAGTCTTTGTTAGTAACTTTATGCCAACACAGAAAGCTGCTTGAAAAGGCTTCATGTAAATCAAAAACGTTCTTCTAAAATTTGCGTAAAAAAGATTATGAACAAATCCATAGTATTTATAAAGCATGTGCAAAATTCGATATGAAAACATTTGTCTGCTTCTTGTTTTAAAAACTTTTAAAACAACAAAAAAAAAGTTTTGCGCTGCGTTTACTTCATTTCATCTGGTTTCTTTGGTTGGTTCTTTGGTTGGTTCTGGGATGTGGACACACCTACAACAAGGTACAACAATAAGTCAGCGATGCTGTCGTACCGCACCAACGTGGCTTATCAAGTTGAGCGCATCAAATTCAGAAAATACTAAAAAAAAAAAATACAAAAAATAAATCTCAAGAATATACTCATATACCAAATCATAAAACCATGACGACGAGTAATTTACAAAAGCCAAAAAACTGGCACGTTGTTATACACAATGACAGCAATATGCTGCAAACGAAAGGAGAAAAAACCCATGAGCGGGCGGGCATTGGGTGAGATCCGAATCAAGAACGTGCGCCGCTTAGAACTCTAGCCAGTCCAAAAAGTTTGTGACTTTGGCCATATGAAAATTTCACTACATACTGACACGAACCGACGACGCTTTCAAGGCTCAAGACTCAAGTCAATTTATATTTTTCCAGAGTTGAAAACAAAAAAAAAAATAAAAATCCAAAAACAACAAAATGATTAATGATGAGCGTCTTTTGTGTGCCGCGCATTTCACTTTTCTATCTATCTGGCAGCTACTTCTGGAGCGGCTCCCGCTGCCAACAACTATGCCAAAGATACACGATGCTTTCGTCTAAAACAAATCTGCCGCCGCTTGCTCCAGCTTGGCCATGTTAACGCTTCAATTGAAAATTGAAAATGTTATTTTTCAACTTGAACTTTGATTGCTTGTGCCGGCAGCAGCAGTGGCAGCGCGATGGAGGCCAGCAGACTTGAATTACTATAACGTTCCTTCGATTTTGCTGCCTTTCTACTGCGTTGTAGTAATCACTTTGTCATTGCCATCATTTTTCAGCATCAATTGTTAGAATTCTTTCTCGGCACACAGTTTGGGGTATCGCACTTGAGGCAGCCAACATACGTATAGAAATTCACTTTTCAATGAAATGGAAGACGCACACACAACCTACTTTCTGTTCTAATGGTATGGATACATTGTAAGCAAACGCTTGATGTTCGCTCGAACTCAAGTCACACTCGCTGCATAGATCTTGAGCTGACTCCGAGTGCATGTAGTATGCTTGAGTGCTTCATGTCATTGGGTTGCAAGTCGATTTGCTAGCTAACGTCATGCGTTCCACATATGGAGAGTTTTTAAAAAAGATTTTCGTCTAGTTTGTGCCCTGAAGTGTACTTTCTCGAAATGTGTTGCTAAATACTTTCAAGGTTTTCGACGTTACATATGCCACACATCGTTAAGTATTATGCCAAATAATATGTTGGTTGCGCTTTGTCCCCCGTATCATCATCGAAACAGCTGACAAAACAGACTAGGTCAAGGCGTGACAGAAAACTTCTAAAGTTTAGAAACTTCTCATTTGTTTTTATCTCAAAATGCGACATCTTGCATGCCTCATCCGTAAGAAATATTGTAAATAATTTGAAATTTTCTGCTGAATATATTACATTGATTCTTGAGCTGCGTATAATATGATAAACGAAGGCAATTGTTGTAATCTTGAGTGATGTCTGCGCATCAAAATGTCAAATTTTATGTCAAAACTTTGCTCAACGATGAGCTTAATTATGTCATGAACAAAAACTACATAAACTTGACATTTTGGGTTGTGTAAAATTGTGATATTAAACTGATATATGGTAAAATGTTATACATAATAGTAATTATTATGAGAGTTAATACATTTTTGCTTAATTACTACATGTTTTCTACAATTATATGACGAGTAGCGCCTATCAAACCAGTGTAAGATTTAACAAATAAATTTTTATTCGATAAAACATAGTCTTGTCATATATACCGACCTTGACATTTTGTAAAAGGAATATTAGAAATCATATATTTTTAACTATGTGTATTGCAATATTTATGTGGCATTTCGGATATAGAAAAGGCAACGATTTTGTACCGTAATAAGTAAAGCCATAAAAAAGAAGAACTAAAAACAGTAATATTGTTTCAAAAACTATCATCAAATTATATAATAATTTTGATACTTCTACCTAAAACTACTAGCTCCATATAAATCTTTATTTTTTACCAAAAGAATATTTATTCAATATGTGCAACTTAAATGCCTAGAATCATTTTAAAAATTTGTTTTGTACTGCTCTGAAAATAAGTATAGCATTATCTAAAGAAAGCTTACTAAAGCTTCCAATTCAGATATTAAGCCGGCAGGCCCCAGAGAAGGGGGGTGCCTCACATTGATCAGTGTAATCCTTAATGGAACCGGAGTTTGTCGGCCGAGAGTCGTGTTCAAAGCTAACAGTCACTGGAGTGGCCTTCGAGCTGCCTCTGCGAGGTACTGAAGGCAGGGCTGTTGCATAAAAGGTGTTGCACGCTTTCTTTGATTGAATTCAAATATTTTCACAGGTGGAAAATTAAATTAAATATTAATAAGACAAGTGCAATTTACAAACAAACAACAAAAATTCCAAAAATCCCCCCCACCAAAAAATAAAAAAAATAATATAAAAAAAAATTTCCCCCTTATTTTTTTTTTTAATAATTTTTTTTTTTTTCCTCCAAAAAATATTTTCAAAAATTAAAAAAAAAATTATGCAGGCTATTATTAAATTTACTACTAAAATCAGAATACTTATTATTAGTCTTTATGACGGCAGCAAACGAAGAATCCCTAAGAATCTTTGAAAGAAAAATACTGCGAAAAAGGTTTGGACCAAAGAAAAATTATCGCGGTAACTACATTCTATGGAACTTGAGCTTACGCCATGGCGAAGATGTAGTCAAATTTATTAAATCCCAAAGGCTAAGATAGGTCATGTCGTACGGATGGACCAGAAGAGGGCACAAAAGCTTGTGTTGGCATATACACCACTTTCCACAATAAACAGAGGTCAACCAAGAAAGCGCCTAATTGACAATATTGACGATGACATGCTGAAGATGGAAGTAAGGAACTGGAGCGCACTTACTAACAATAGACAAGAATGCAGAAGAACAAAACAAACAAAACACAGCACCACCAATGAACTATTTCAAACTAAACTTTATCATATTCTGCTTAATTTAAAACCAAAAGCTGAAAATAGATTCTTATACTAAAGTAAACCTTGCGTCAGCATATTACGCCAAACTTCTGCAGCATAACTTAACTTTGTAATAAGCCCCAAACTGTATAACTCCCAGCAGCCAAAATAGTTGCAAAAGTAAAAATTAAAATTTATAATCACTTAAACTTACCTTGTTTGACATGCCAATTAACAGCCTTGTGTTTTCTGTAGGAATTTTTGTTGGTAAAAACTTTTTATTGTCGTCCTTTTAGGCAATGCGTTGTTATGTATCCACAAGCGCTTTAAACACGTTAACAATAAAGGCTTGCTGTTGTTGTTGTTGTTGGTGTTACTGGGCGGTATTGGGCCTATGGCTAACTGAGGTCGCTTGTTGCAGTTGCATGCTTAACATGCAACTAAATACAAATATTGCTAAGGTTATTGGCCGCTAACGTCGGCTGACACTTTTCAAACTATGTTTAAACTTTTTTGTTGTGCCACAATAGAGAAACACTGGCGCATTTACTCACAAAAACGCATGGCAACACTAGCACAGATGCACCACACACATATACACAAACACACACGCTGACACAGATACAAATGTATCTGAAAACGCTTTACTATGCGCTAATTTTTTTTTATTATTATTCTCTATTTTGTGGCTTGTTTTACACTTTTTGCAGTTTTGTTGTAAATCTTGGCGCGTTTGTTTTATAGAAATTCTTTTGCTCAATGGCAAATGTTTCAGGCAGCCGTAAACCCCCTTATACTGCTTTTTTAGCCGTTTTTTGTGGCAAGTATGCGCGTATTTGTACTTTGTGTGTAATTTTTTTTGTTTTTTTGTGGCGCTTCAGCAGCCGGGTATAGCAATGCCGGTTACCAGGCTGGGCAACATAGAGCGTGGACCGTGGACCGTGGCTAGCTCTTCCGCAGAAACAAGTCCCAAGCAGGTTGCAAGTTGTAACAAGCTGCGCAGGCAGGCAGGCAGGGCGCGGTCTGAGCCAGGGGCGGAGGGCGTGTCGGCTACGTGGAGCACAATCTGCAATCTGTTTGTGTTTGTGGCATTAAATCAGTGAACCAAGACGCGCAGCCACATTTGTTGACGAGCTCTCCCCGTCGTCGTCGTCGTTGTCGTCGGCGTTTTGAACGTCGTCTTGGTTGTTCCTCGCATCCGCAGCAGCTTAGAAGCAGTTAGTATCGCTTTAAACTTTTTGCGCATAGACAAACTGCAGTTGTATGCTAATTTTTACAACAAATTCGCCAACTTGAAATTTCTCCTCCGAAAAACTCTTTCACTCGCGACAATTAGGCTCGATTTAGTGCTTACAACTCAATTAGCTGCTCGCATTTTGTGCATGTTTAAGCTTGCATAGACACTTGATCACAAATACACAAACACACACACATAAACACTTGTTAATTTTTTATATAATTTAAAATAATTAATTACAATATTTTACGTTTTTTTTTTTGTAATTTAATTTAATATTTCTTACTGGCTGCTTTATTGTAATAAACACAATGTCCGCGCGCCGCACACTTGCTTGCCAACGATTCGTTTTCGTTTGTTTCGTGTGTTTGTCGGCGTTTACAGCCGTGTCTTGTTTGCCTTTGAGTGCAGCGTTGACCAATTGAGTGAGGCAACAAAATGGCATTGGCACTAGTAAACAGCAGGCAATGAAACGCGTGTTTATGTTTGAAACGTTTTGGTAATGCAACACTTGAGCAATTGTTGTTTGTTTGGCAGCGCACGCGACTGCTGCGTCAGCTGCGCTGCTTTAACAACACTCAATGTGAAACGTTGGACAACGAAACAACCAATTGTTGTGAGTGCAAAACATCAAGTCTTGAGTGCTTTAAGTTGAGCATATATCGCATTGCACTCCAAGTCCAATTGGATTTTTTTTGTTGGGTCAGGTGTTTGAAGCCAATTTGAGCCGCATCTAATTGTGGATTGATTTATAGTGTACCGCGGTTAGAACTCTCTTTCGATGTACTTTCACCCTGAACATGACGATGGGAAAGGGAAACTAATTTCGATGTCGTTACGAGGATCTCAAAATCGAAACTTTCAAAACCCCGTTTCTTAGATTTTGAAAGCTTTTAACCATTTTTTGATCAACTTTTCGAGTTGAGAGTAGTTTATGTAGATAACAGTTGAGTTTTATAAGGTATTTCAATCCTCTGTTGGGTTCGAGGTAAAATAATATTTTAGTTTTACATTTGTGTAAAATTTATCAAGATTAGTTTCTAAAAATACTAAATAAGAATTAAATCACTGTTGAATTAGATCATTATCAATGCTATTAGATTCAACTTACGAAGTATAAAAAATACTATTGTAATAAAGGGTGTGTTTTTAGACGTATAGAACTTTAAATTGCAAAAAAACAACGATGACATGAATGTTTATACGAAATATAGTTTTGTGGCATTACATTTTAAATATAATTTTTGGAAATTGATCCTCACGGCTCGGATCCAATCTAGACGTCCAACATTTGTGACCGTATATCGGCAATAACACGGCAAATGTTGTCTTCCAAATGGTTCAGCGTTTGTGATTTCTCCGCATAGACTAAGAGCCCCACAGTAAGTAGTGTAGCGGCGTTAAATCACAAGATCTTGGAGCCCAATTAACAGGTTTTCTTATTAAAGAAAAGTCCCTGCGACAACTCCATAAACAATCTGAAGTTTAGCGTGCTACCTATTCCACGTATGGCACAAAAGTTGAAATTTATAAAAATTATAGAAAGTTTGCGAAAGATTGACTGCTTTACGAATTGTTCCCTAATTGTCCCTAAAAGTGCAATCAGGACGAAAAATAATTCTTAAACAAAATATGTCTTAAAAAACGTTATTAAAGCAAGTTCTGTCAATTCTATGTAAAATTCGTAACAAACCCATTGAAAACTACCAAAAATTTGTGTCCGAAAATTGCGGAAAATTGCATTGAGAGCGAGTGAAGCACCTGGTGGACAGTTGAATGAGCATGCCAAATTGAAATAAATATTCATACGAAGGCGATGCCGTTAAGACCCCATCAGACGACGGCGTAAAAAATATAAGAGCAGCTGTCCTAGTGGAGCACAGAGAGGTCAACGTTGTGCAGCGGCAGTAGCATGAAACACAATGTGCGGAAAATTGTTGCCACACTTAATCCTTTTAGGTCGTTGGCTTTAAATTATCAGGACAAAGGACGCGGCATTAAGCGCAAAAGCAGACAGCGTGGAGCACAGAATGCGCCCAGAGCCACGACGACAATCCACACACACACACATACAAATAGTTCACTTGGTAAATGTAAATACAACTCGCGTTGACCGTAGCAAATAGGCGAATTTCCCCGGAACCTGCACAAGCACTGGCCGTGGCCCTGACAGAGGGCGGCCATCTAGCTGATGCAATTGCTGCCTGAACAACTGCGAGTGGCCAACGTGTGTCTGCTTCGACCGCATGGAAGAGCTGACGCAGTGGGAGTAGTGAGTAGCTTTTGCACTCTAGCACACCTGTTTTATTATGCGAATTTCGCCGGTTGTCGGGTTTAGGAGCATATTTTATGCACAGAACGGGCGTCGTTAGTTTTATTTTGTGCGACGGTAAAGCAGCTTAGTTAAGCGCCAAAAAAAAAGAATCCCTTCACCAGATAAATAGTTTTAAGTAAAAGCAAGTATTATAAAGTATTTAGTGTAAGCACACTCAGATTAGTGGATCTGTTGGCAAGCTGCATGAATATATTGGCGTTTATATGTACATACAACTGAAGAGTTCTGTAGATAATAATAATAAGATTTCATGAACTTGCAAATATATCTTTGAAACAACAAACTAACAATAACTTAACTATGGATGTATCAGAAAGGGTTTTAATATTTGTGCTCAGTGGAGCCAGTTGAGTTTACGATAACTTAATATATTGTCTTATTTACTTTCTTTTAAAGAAATACAAACTATATATAACAAGAGATAGGTTTTTGTGCGTAATAACAAAAACACTCAAAATAGATACACAGCACAAACAAAATAACTACAGGAGTAGAAAGAATCAAAAGGGACAATTCATTTAGTAAGTTCTCTTCAGTCATAAAGCAAAAAATAACGAAGTCCCTCATCTGATATTGACATAATACATTATATATAATATCGCGGATCATGCAATTTTGGAATTAACTAAAGGAAAATGAGTTCGGAGTTATACGTCATAGTAACTCCACACACTGCGATAGCTACATATTGAATCGTGGACGCTTCAGCAAAAAAAAAAATCAAAAATTTAAAGTTTGCCCGGATAAACGAGAACAAGGATGACCAACGAGCTTCAACGCGCGCAAAACAAAGTCAACTGGTGGATGATGTCCAAAACTGGCCGATGGTTGTAGTGACCATTTAAAAATACGAATATAAGTTCCAAAAATATAGAATATGTAAAAAGTATGTCAAGGTTCGAGCTTCGCCTCTGCTTTCTGCATTCACTTTTACCAGATTTTATAATAAAGCGCAGCTTAGATCAGAATTTACATCCAAATAATAGCGTGCACTGGAAATTTCAGCAAATAAATGAATGAAATAGTTAAAGAATAAGATCTCTAACACTTTGCGTCGATGTAGGAGGCATCCGGTGTTACAAGCTGCCGCACTAAAAGCTTATCACATCAGCAGATTTCAAATTTCACATGGAACTTAATGAAATACCATATTCAAGAGTAAATGCACATCCAATGTTACTTAGTTGAAAGCTGCCAGAGAACTTGTTTATTAGTGATATTTCTCTTTGCTTTACCATCGTCTAAAGCAAATCTGCACTTAGTAAAATGTGAATTCCCATGCCCACCCACTCAGTCACTTATCAAACAAAGTTAAGTGTAAACATTTCATTAGCCTCGAATAACATAAAAATCATCATCAGCGCCAAATCCTTTCAAGCAACCAACAAACAACTCATGTGAACACACATCACACACACACGCACACCGGACCACTCACTCACTTGCGCGTCACTCTGACGCGCTCGCTTGGACCAGCAACTGGAACAGAGTCATAGACAAGTTCAATGCCATTGATGGCATCGAGCTTCCAGAGCCAAGCTCACTATTTGCGCTGGCGCTGCGCAGCACAGAGTGAATGATTTATGAGAAATTGCGCTACACTCCGAGGGAGTACAGAAGGGTGCAGCAGACTCTATAAAGGTGGAGCGCCGTTTGGACGCGACAAGCAATTGACATTTGATGGATGCGTAACTCGTGCATTCAAATGCAAGACACAGCCTTAGCGGTAGAACAAGCAGTTTGGGACAGCGGCAGTTCCAGTGAGCAAACAAGCTAATTTTGACAGCAACTGACCAGGAGGCGACCAAGTGCCTCTGATGTACGATGTGCAGCGTCTCAGGCCTACCACTAATTGTTATCGATAAACGCGCGCTGAATTTGATCGACTATTAAGAAAAAGCGAGTCCATGGCTAACATAGACTAGTCCCGCATCAGTTATGTCTCAGTTTAATGTAATTGGCATTGAATTGCCAAGTGCTCCAACAGACATGCAGTTAAATTAATTAGTCAATTAATGGACATGAATTTGTGGTCACTTGAATTGGTCAAAGCTCTCTACAGCTACAGCTACAGCTACAAAAGCAACTCGCGACTCCGGCTGTGCGCTAATCAGATACGTGAGGCAGCTTCTACACAAGACCTTTAACTTGAATTATGTTTTGGTGCACTCATTGTCAGTGAAAATGCTGGGCCACAACTGCAACTAAATCTGCAGCCAGAAGTTGGCTTTTCCTGAAAATCACAGCTACCACGGGCAGCAGGGTGACTTGTTGCGCTGCTGCCGCTGGCTATAAAGATTGGATGCACCGACAGCCGGCTGTGGCCTAACTGCAAACAAACTTCTCTATTATTGATTTATACCTTTCAACGATTCTCTGTATTTATCATGAGCGCAAGGCACATTTATCATTAATAATGCGCAGTGCTCGCTGCCACCATCGGGTGCAACTGCAGCTAGAGCTCTCCAAGTTGCAAGTTGCCAGCATCAACACATCCCCATCAACGGTAGACGCAAAGTGGTAGCCAAACGAGCAGCGGCAGCCCCGAAGCGTATTCCACGTCTAGGCTATGGCACAATCCCAGACCCAGCTGCTCACAAACACCAACTCAGACGCTGGCTAGCTGGCTGCATCGCACCTAGGCAATGGCACTGGGCACTGGGCACCCCCGTTGTGCAGCAACTATAGCTGGCGAGCTGGCTGACTGGCTGGTGCTCTGTGCTGATCCCCGCGATCATTTTGCTTACATCATTTCTATGCTGTATTTATTGCCTTGCATTCAGCGGCAGAGCAATGATCATCATCACGGACATTGTCGACCCGCGCTCCTGCATTTCCGTTCCAGAGAGAGAGTGAGCGACGTCCTCTTTGTCTGCGTGTGTATGTGCATTGAATGCAAAAGTTCAGTTCAGCCCAGCAACGGCGGCAAAATCCATTTTAGGAAGGTGATCTGTGGGATTGTGCTAATGTCAAATCAAGCTGTGCCCCCTTGTTATTTAGTCAGCGTCAGAGCTACAGGCTCCCAAAAGAAGCAAGCTGCCCAGCACATGCCTTGAGTTGGCTTGGCTAGCTGTGGTGTTGCCACCACTGCTGCTGCTCCTGCTGCTGCTGCTGTTGTAGAAGCATCACATGGCGGCGGCACTAAACTCCATGTTGATTTTATTGTAAATTGCATTAAAAGATTGGATATAAAGAATTTTATTTATCACCTAAGTTGTTAGAGAAAACGCTGTTGGAGACAAAAGTTCTGTCGGTTTCTGTGCTTCTAGTTGCAGCTCATTGTTGTCGACGTTGTTGTCCAAGGTCCTTTGTGGCAATTCGTTTCTAGCTCTTTTTCTTTATATATATCGAAGGTGTCGGATGCATGCGCTTTTTTGTTTGCCTGATTGCACTTTTTATTGTATTTGTTGCATTTGTTGTTTGTTGTTTCTTGACATTGTTGCAATTGTCGTGTGGTTGTTGTTGCTGCTGTCTTTGTTGGAATTGGAATTGATCTTTGCCAAATTTGTAAACGTTCTTTAATGGAATTCGTACACTTGCTGGCAACCACTTGTAAGGGTTACTTTGTATTTGCAGTCGAGATTCAGTGGACTATGACCAAGTGATCTTTGTAGAGGTTTTTTTTTGGAGGGGGGCTTGTCTGTGCCAAGCTATTAGAGTTAAAGCAAAGTTACATTTGCTAAACCTTGAAATGTGTATTAAATGAATCTCAAGTAACTCCAAGAAACAATCGCAATGTGCATCACTACTTATTGGTAAGTTTGAAAAAATTACTATAAAGTATTACACACGTAGAAACGAGATCAATTCAAATATCTGAAAAAACTTGTGCCACCGGATACGTTGTTTTACACCATTTTACCCTAAACATAAGAAGGTTTAATTGTATAGGAAGTCCTTCTTTTAAAAGAATGAAAAGATGTAAGAGTGTAACAAGAAATGTGATGTGAGGCTCCTGTTATGTCCATAAATCCATCTCGAGGTTCTGTTTGAAGCAGGCAGATCGGTGGGCACAATAAGCAGATTATCCTGGCCATCAAAGAATGCGTTTTCTTTAATTTTCTTTATGCTTTCCATCTTATCTTAGTATCCATATTACTTGAACCAGACTATTCCTATCATTATGTATGTGTTCATAGGTACATTTATTATTCCCTAGAACTTTCGACTAGCCATTAATTTTCCCAAATAATACTTTCCATCTTTTCTCAAAC
The DNA here is from genome assembly GCA_035046065.1 of Chymomyza procnemis. Classification (NCBI taxonomy): domain Eukaryota; kingdom Metazoa; phylum Arthropoda; class Insecta; order Diptera; family Drosophilidae; genus Chymomyza; species Chymomyza procnemis. The sequence continues at coordinate 2,726,538 of JAWNOJ010000013.1, read as the reverse complement.
AAAAAGCTTTTTAGTCGCTCTTTGGGTAATAGATACGTATTATATCTATCATCATAATATATACGTTATTCAGAGATTTTAGATAAATTTTAAATTCAAAAGTCCAAAAACTTGTGTTTTTGAAAAGCTTTATTTGTTACCGAACATGATGGCGCTTATAGCCATGAGCATACGGGTATTATAGATTTGTACAGGCTCTGCCATCTGTTGGTTTTTTTAGTAAGTGGAAAAATATGTATCCCTAATAATTTTCTATTAGCAGTAAAATATAATTGTACAAGTTGTTATCCCTGCCGATGCTATTTTGTAATTATTTATGATCATTTGTTTTTGTTTTTTTTTTTAATAAAACTTTTCCGGTTAGTCAGCCAAGGACTTTTATTTAGGAAACTAGAAACTTGGTAGATAATTAAAAATTATGTAATACTCGTATAGATATGTGAATTTGAATTATTATATCGTATAGATATGCGCCATTATATTATTGTAAAAATGTTCACTCTATCGCGATCATGTCAATTGTTTCCTAAAAGGGAAACACTGAAGCTATATAATAACTTATCTAAGAGTGACTTAAGTAAATTTTACTTCATTCAAGTTACTAGTGTGTTATCGAGAATATCTCACGTCATAGACATTATGCGTACAGCTTAGTCAGACGCCAGGTGCCACGCCTCTTAACCCAATCTAATACAAGTGTTCTGACATTGTAAATGATGCGCGGAAACAAAACTACTTTATATAAAATCGATATACCTTACCGGAGAAGAAGAAACTTTTCGAGAATAACAGTTCTTCCTAACATGAGATTAATTTTCAATAAATTACGTGGAAATAGAAAAGTTAAGATGTTATCCGGAGAAGAATTTAGCAGCATGTTTACCTCTGCCTAACGTAGAGAGACTCTTAAAACCAAATAGTTCCAACCAACACAAAAGCCTTAAGATACACTAAAATACTATCGTAAAGGTCTTCGAAAGATTAGTGTTTGCGGGAGACCGTCCCTAGTATAAATCATATAATTTTAGAAATTAATTATTATTATTAATATATAACAAGTTAAATTTAGTAGATTTTTGCCTTTTTGCTTGGCACAAATATTATGACCGACTTATTAAGCTTTAAGTGTTGCAAAATTGTCAAAATTTACCCATACCCTCCAAATTCTATACGTTTATTTAATTTTTTTCTCCCAAACCTTTCGGTATAAATTGCATATAGCCACATTTTGACGCTTTTCCAAACTTATCAAATACGCAGGCACGTTCTCACATCCACACTTATCCACTAAGCGGCAGGCACATAGTAGACATGGGTATATTGGTGCACTTATATAACACTAGAAAATGTTTTGACAACTGTGGTCGGCCTCGAGCATCGTTCAGAAATTACCTTAAGTAGTTTGGCAAGCCAAAATATAAGGCTCCGCATGCCTTTTGAGAAAGCAAGTTTTGCAGACAAATAAATCAAGGCACCTATGCGAGCTCCATTGTGTGTCCTGTGTCTGGATGCCGCCGTAGCCGAGCCGGAGCAGAGCTGCTGTTATATGCTCACTATATACTAGTAACTTAAAATGGCAAAGCCTGTTGAAGTTGCGAGCATTTGTTGTTGTTGTTGTGGTTGTTTGGAAAACACGCGCACACACCAAAGTTTGTACAATGCAATTGTTAACAAGCAAAAATATGCGAATAAAGCTAACCAAAGACCGACTAAGAAGACGAACAACATCAAAGGGCAGAGCCACTACAGCCATGGACGAAGTCTTGAGCCCCAAGTTGCCAGTTTTAACCAAAAAGCAATGCCAAGGCCCCAGCGAAAGCCATTTAAATCTAGGCAAAGAGGCAAAAGTGGAACTTAAAGGTGCGCATAAGAGCGAGAGAAAGAGGAAGAGGTTAGCAGTAACTACCCAAGAGAACGCCTGCAGGAGGGTGTAAGGGGCGTAAGTTGTGCCTGATCAGCAGCGCATTAAATCTTTGCCGGTTTTGGGTGCGCGCAATGCAAACAGTTGAACATGACAAAGGATGTGCAGGCAACAAAAGGACAGATAGGACGCACCGAACGGACGACGACAAAGACAACAACAAACTGATGGACAAAGCGACAAAGAGACAGAGTGAGAACGACATGGGGACAGACAGACAGCAAGCGTAAACGTGTAGACGAAGGTGTTTAACAAACAGCAAAACAAACAATTGTAAAACGCGCAAGCAACAACAACAATAATTTGTGAATCCTTCAAAAAAAATGTCCGACAATGGAATGCTCTGCTCCGCTTCAAAGCATTGAATGCAAAACTTAATTATTTACTTTTGAACCGGTGCGCATGAAACCGTTTGCGAATAGCCCGTAGCTTATTTTTTATAGCAGATCAGACACTCCCCATTGGCACTTACTCCTGTGTACTTTTGTGTCACCAGCGTCCTAGTTTGCTACATCGCACTCTATGGCAACTCCCGAGTATTAGATGTATGTATTTTGGGAGTAAAGCGCTCCAGATACGAGTAGGTACAGCTCCAGCGTACTTCATCACAACCCCAGACTATGAATTGTATTTTGGGAGTAAGGAGCTTAAGTTACTGTCTTACATTACATCGCTTCGTGTGCGCATTTCACAAATCTATTAAACTCTTGATTCCATAGTTACAGGGTATAACTACATAGCGTCAACTCCAACCACATTGGCAACAACGACTTGCTGAAGGGTGTGGCTGTTGTACGCCCCGAATGAAAAAGCCAATATACCAAATGCAAGCCAGAGAGCGCCAAGAGCAAGCAGCGGGAGTGACCCAATGCACGCATTGTTTGCGGGCGGGTGTCATTCAGAAGGGGAGGGATGCCTGAAGGCTCAGGGGGATCTGACTGCGGTCAAGCAAACATTTTGGCTGCCGCACTTTATCAGCGATAAAGAATCTGAGACAAGGCACAAATAACCCACAAAAATAAATAAGCAGCACTACAATGAAGAAGAGGCAGCAGCAGAAGAATACGATGTGCCAGCAATCAAGGAAGCTCAAGCAGAGTTAGAGAGGCAGACGGATGAAGAAGAAAGAAAACGTCGTTCCAGGTTTTGGGCAATGCTTGTGGAACCCTACATTTTTATGCGGAAATCCAAATTGAAATTCAATGCGAAACAAAAAGTGACGCTGCTGCGGCTGCCCAAAGCACAAGCAAAACTACACAAGCTTCGGAGGATTAAATTGGCTTTCGGAAATAAATAAAAATTCACGCATTGTATGTGTATGAGTGCGTAGAGGTGTGTACCCTCTGTTTATTTGTTAATGGTGAGAAACAAATGGTTGTGGTGATCATATGGTTTTGGGTGAAAATATACGAAGCGAGCAAGGTAAAGAAATTCAAATCACTTTAAAAACTCACAAAAATGAGATTCATTTAAGAATTAATCTTACTTTACTTTAAATGTTTATTACAACCCATTATGGTGTTATTGCAAAACTCACCAGCTCTCGCCAGGCCCTCTTTCAGTTCACTTGGTTCTTCCATTTGAGTCTAGGTCGTCTCTAAACCTTGCTTCGTTCTTTTTCTTTTTAAATTAGTTCGAAGTTAGAGGCCCCAATAAAATGAATTGTATATAGCCGTACCGGTCTTGGAAAATTGTTGGATTTTCGTAAAGTCGAATTCGAAAATAATATTGATAAACATATCAACTCAATATTCTAAGATTCATTTTGTCGCAACGTCAACTGTTGAAAAACTAACAAACGAAATTAACGATTTTAAAATCGAATGTACAGCTCATGTGCTCTTCCGTTTCACAAATTTTTACCCATATTCGTATAGTTTGCCAACTATAAAAATAAGCGTATGCCCCCAAAAGGCGCTTTCAAAATAAGTGCCACATGCACGCCCCTAACCAGATGCAGGCGCATGACCAGGACAACTCTTGTTGACTTTCAATCCAATTCCAAGTTATCAGTCGTAAAACTGTACTGTTTGCATTCATTGCAACTCTTCTGCTTCTTCTTTCTTTTAACTCTATCTCTTGTATCTGTCCTTGTTTCTCTCTGTTATTATGGTGGGGCAGGCGCTTAAGGCGTGATTGCAGCTTGTTAACAAGTGTTGGCAGTTTAATTGACTTTTGTTGAGCCCTTGCCACGCATATCCTGCCAACTCGTTCAATCCAACCAACATAGTTATGTGTACACACGCTGAGCCACCAGTCAGGCAAAGCAATTCCAGGCAAAAGTAATCAGCTGTCAACGGCTACGAGTGTCCTACTTAGGAGCACGCATGTCTCACTTCCTGTGGCCAAATTGAATGCCTGTCAACGATGATTACAACAAATGTCCAATTTGTGTGTTTACAGTAACAAAGTGCCTCTACAATCTAAGGCGCTAATATGACAATACGTAATAGACATTGTTTGTTTGGCATTCGCTCGTCCATCTATTTGCTGGCAAAAGTGCACAATTGTCATGTCCATCATGGCGAAATAAAGCCACCCACAGCTAAGACGACAAGAATGGCTAGGCAAGGTTTTACTTGGATAAATAATAATAACTTTATTCGTGGAAAAGCTAAACTGCGATATCTTTTGTGTTCTTTTACAAACTCAGCTCAACTACTTCAACAAGACAGCACATTTGGTTAATAACGTGCGTCACTGTGGGAAGAACTCTGTGTAAGTTCCTTCAAATGGTATAATCTTCAAGATTCATTTAGGTTTCGTACACTTTTGAGCTGAAACTTACCATAGATCTATTAACGCTTTTCATCGGCTTTAAGCAAAGAATGGCTTTGGGAGTATCATTGCTGAGCAGTCCATTGTTTAGCGTCGAGAATTTGAAACGCTTATAAACGAATTGCTAGTTGCATGAATATTAGATAAAGCTTGGCTTTGTTCCCAAACATAGTGTCACTTTCTGTAATTCGACCAGAGAACGTAACCCTTAAAAGTCATAGAAACTAGAGAATTGGTTGATATAGATAAGTCGGATCGATCCATTTGAACTCTCTAATTATTCGCTTTTTAGCTGCATAAATCGGCATAGCGGCTTGCTTGTCTGATTTATCAAAAGTCTCACTTTCAGAAGTGTTCTTACTCTTCGTAACCCCTCCAGGATTCGAAACACTTTATAATCAGACCTTGAAAGAACTGAATGACTCATTAGTCAACTCTCTTCTGACTTATTTGTGCGATTGTCGCACCTTGTAGTTTTCCATATTTTAATGGGAAATATTAATATTCAAACCACTGTGCATTAGCCAATCGGCATGCAAAGAACCTTATGCTGCTTCATAGATCATCAGGTTAATCGATGGATTATGCCGAGCTGCCGATTAATTGACTTTGAGCATTTTTATTAGGCCAAGCAGCTTTGAGAAGACCCAGTCAACAACAAGGCACACGGCATTTTCCATTTATCGACTAAGAAAAATTATGGCTACCGATTATGTCGGCGGCGCAAGCGAAGGAAGTCGCCGACACCAGACCAGCAGGCAGCATGATGCAGGCAATCAGCCTTGGCCATTGGCCACTGGCTACGAACAGAACCAATTCATTGCTCGCTGAATCAGAACCCGAACTAACTGTGTTATAAATGATCTTATTAGCTTTTTTGAAACAAGACATTCTAAAGATCATTTTTCAAACTCAACGGCAGAGGCAGCAGCACAGAGTCCACCAGCAAAGAGATTCAAATTTAAACACGCAATGGAGTGGCAAGCGGTCGGGAAACGATTTGCGTGCAATAGCTACAATTAATCATGGGACGCCTAACGTCCCATGATGCGGTGTTGCCTCGTCGCGCCAAGTGCCAGAAGATGCATGCATATTTGAAAATCTGCAAATCATATCACGGCTGGCCGCACAGCCAAACACATTGCGATCGATCTTGCAGCCGGCTGGAAGTCTTCGTGGTGTGTACGTAGCAGTCACTTGCTTAGTCAGCCCTGCCAAAACGCCCCCAGCCGAAGTTGGCAATAAGCCTTAGCTGAGCTAAACTGCGCTGTGCCGAGCTTGTTCGATTTTAGTTTGATCACTGATCGCATTCCATGATACGGTGCAACAGCAACAGCAGCAGCAGCAGCCAATGAGTAAGTGAGCTCCTTGCGCCTGGGAACGAAGCAGTACGTCGCATTTGCCGCTTTTGTACGTGACACTCGATTACCCAATGTCGAAAAAATCCCCACGAGCTCCGACTGCGTTCCCTTAATAATTAATTAATGTAATTGGCCTGTCGTTGTTGCCGGTGATAATGATCTCATCAAGATGTGTGTTTGAGATTTCGAATTCAATTTTGAAATGAATTCGCAAAAGCTGCAAATGTTTGCGCTGTGAGTTAATGAATCGGTTGTATTTTTTTCGGCACTCATTGTCTGGGTCTTTGTCTGATGCTCTTTGCTGATTTGTAGTTTGAATTTTGGCTTAGTGTTTGGGTAATTTTTTGAAAGGAAGTGCGCTTGAAGCAACTTGAAATGATCGATTGAGTTAAGCTAGCCGCAATAAATCAGCATATTTACAAGCTCATAGCTTTTAAAAATTTCTGCCTATAATTCTTGTGGGGCAATAGCTTTATAACCCAAAAAATCAAATGTCAACCGAGTCAGTTGAGGTCATAACGCACACATAACCATAAATTTCACACATCCAAAATGCAAGACAATAGCTGCACACTCCAACGTAGCTTTGGAATAATTGAATTGAACAGAGTGAGAACCCAAAGGCAAATCTTCTGGCATGGAATTTGAACGTTCACCTAGACGCGAACTGCATAGATTTCACAAATAACCAAATATAGCAGCAGCATTGCGTGGCCCCTAAGGCGCTGCGGCGTTGCTCCAAAGACAATAGAACGGACCAACGACGCACAATTCTCAAGCCGGCTGCCCAAAACGGAGGAATAGCAGTTGTCTTGGTAAAAACTTTTGGTGTTTTTCCAACACACCGAGACTACAACGGGGTGTACGAAATGGGGCATGCAACTGTCAATGAAGCGGACGGTGTTGCATGCTTACAGTTAAATACCATTTGCGGTTAAGCGGCGCTGTGCCGGATGGCTGATTCAGCTCGATACTAGGATTTGGCTGAATACCGGGAAGCATATCGCGGTTGGCCAACTATATGAATATATTATTAATGCAATATTAAAGACAATTCCTGGCTAGCAATACGCTGATTGCATCGAACTGAGTTCAATGTGCTGCCGTACAGGTAGACCTACGCCTCACTAATAATAATTCCTTCAAAGCAGCGGCGCAGCATCCTTTGTACCAGCTCCAGCATTATGCATTTTCAATGAACAATTTTTATGCAAAAAGTAAACAAGTTGCACAATTTACTCATGTTAAGTCCAACTGGTAGAGCCTGCACTGAAAGTGGTCATAGCAATTGTTGCTTGCTCTATAACTGTGGCCCTGGCTGCAGTCGGGACTTGACTTTTGCGCCATGCTTTGGTTTGCCTTGTCAGTGGGGATTAATCTGAGCGCAGAGACCTTGCCAGACTGCAACTCCTGCTCCAAATGCAGCTCGGCTGTGGCTATGGCATAACTTGGGGCTCTGCCATCAGGTGCGCTACGACAAACAACAATGTCAGTCCAAGAGTCAGGTGGAGGAGTAGCCGGCGGACATGGCGGCTAAACGGCAACGCACTTCATTTGAATTTCATAATTTCTTTGTTAGCTCCAATTTATGGTCACGGTTTGCTGGGCAATTTATGGTCATAATCCCGACGACGGGCCACAGCAGCAACAAAAAACAAAAGCCCTAACTATATTGACGATAACCATTGGAAAAGCATGCCCATGTGCCTCTCTACATAATATCTTCTACATATTTTTAATATTGATTTTGTCGTTGGTGTTTTTTTTGTTTTTGTATTCGGCATAAAAAAAAATTACAATAAAAATTAATGCAAAGCAAGGGAAATTTTGTGTTTTGGTCACGGAATAGCGAGTGTCGCATTTCGCTTTTGAGCTGACCCCTGAGAGTTTTCCTCACTTAATTTAGCTTTGAGTTATTTAAAAGTAGGTGGAGTAATAAATATCGACTTCAGATATCATATTATGCGTGAGAATATTAAAACATTTTGTAAAATTTAATCTTTATTTAAATTTATCGAAATGGGAGACTTACAAAATGGGTTTTGAATGCATCTAATTTAGTGTTAATGGTTTGTTGCGAGGTGACTAATAGTTTGAAAGTTGGGAGCTTCCAAAATACAGCATATTAACACATCAAGCTGTGCTATGATGAGCTCTACCAAAAGAGGTAAAATGGGTGCATCGTAAAAATTAACTTACTAAAAGAGTTGCATTGGGAAAGCTTGAGATTGCTTTTTTGGAAACCTTTAGTTCCAACAGAATCGAAGCTATGTAACACTTTTGGCCGTGATCCTTTGCGTTGATTGTTGTCGATATTGTGTCTAAAATCTAGTTCCATAAGATAAGGGTAAATATGAGGGTAGAGATGCCTTTAAAGTCCAGGCATGACCTTTTCTGCTTCTTTTTGATCTTGCAAAATTGCTTAATTTGCACTAAGTGAAGAGTTTTGCTTAACTCATCGGAGATTGGCCCCATAGTAATAATTAAAAAACAATTGCAGCAATGCGTTTTAGAATTGTCTCGCAGGTAGAGCTATATCGAAATTATTCACAACTTAAATATTTGAAATTTCAGTTTAAAGCGCCTTCAGATTATAATATAAGCTCCTGCTTAGCTTTTTTAAGCTTACGTTTACTTCAGCTTCATTCTTACAGTACACAGCTCTCATTTACATAGAACTAACACCGAATGTATCTCTAATTTGTAGTCTGCGTGTAACTTAGACAACGGCTACACCTATAGACAGCTCCCAAAACACGCCTTCGATTAAAGAAACCAACACCTGTCGCTGTCTTTGATGCGCAAAGCGTTCGCTTCGTGCTGTTTCCACTTACAGACATCCCAAAAAAGGTGTGTTTTTTCACAACTTGTGACATGAGTGGACGCGACCCAATCGTGGCCAATATCATTGTAGTGCAGTAGTTTTCAGTGGGCATGGTTTTGTCGAGACGAACAGCCATTATCTATCCGTCCAGTTGATTTGCGTTTTAGTCGCTGCTGCAGTCGCTTAATCAAACATGTTACAACGACAACCACAATGCCGACGCGTCTACAAAAATCCCTTCTGGGTTTACCAGACTGAGCGCCTGACTGACCACAATCGGCAGTGTACTGTATTTTGCATTCATAATTTAGTATTCCGACTGCCGAATCCAAGGCTGAGCAAGCAACTATGCTTAAACCAAGCACCATGCCAGTTGGCATATTTTCTAAACAACTTTTCGCATAAATCATCAACGACTTTGCCCCACCTCCAACGACAGCGAGCTGCCAATGACTACGCTACCAGCTGACGACTGCCAGCCAAGCAGCCAAGTGGCAACTGGGCACTGCCGATGGCCGCACTCGGACACGGACTGGGGGATCCACCCCAATCCACTATGCTGCAACATTGCGATAAACTTGGAATTTTGCGTGCCAAACCGGCAGTGGTCATTGCCGTGGACTATAAGCAGAACCTGAGTCCGAAACTAATGAATTTATGATGAGATTTTTTAGGCTGGTAGGCAGGCTGGCAGACAGCGCGATAGGTCGTAACGTAGTCCAAGTCAAAAAGCCAGTAGCAGCCAGTCGTAGGCTGCTGGATTTGCAGCTTGCAATTGAAATGGAATGGTCAGACATGGACAAGTACATATAAATATATATATATATATATATATATCCCTTCGTGAAACCTTGGGCTAACTCTCGGTGCGTTTTGATTTAGGAGTGCGTGGAGCAACAGAGCGTTGACCGTTATCGTGGCATCTTTATGGGCAGACATGCTGGCATCAAAAATTCTATTACGTAGCTAACATTTTGAATAATATACGGGGACGTCGTTGAAACACAACACTTTCGGTGTAACCGCAGTCATGGCGGAGAAAGGAAACGAGCCAGCGACGAAGCTGTCGCTGTGGCAGTGGCTTACCACAAGCGGCTCTGGGCAAAGGGGACAGGATGCAATGTGTACGCACATATATATGTAGCTTGATTTCAGTTGCAGTGAATGCGACTTGCACATGGCCTGTCGTTTCGCCTGTGTTCCTGTCGCCATAATTCAAAAAACAGCAACATTCGCACGTAAAATGTAAACCAAACCAAGCCAAATAATTTCAGTGCAGCCGTTCGGTCAGTTCCAACAGAGTAAAGCTCTACCCGTACCAGGCAAACAAACAATTGAGCCCGAGCTCTTGTTCTTGTTCTTACTCTTCCTCTTGGCATGGACAAAGGGCAGTCAGCCGGCCAGCGAGGGTTCAACAAAAATATACCGCGACAAGGCAGCAGACGCAGTACGCATAACAAGGAAATCCTTTGGGACCTTGGACTCTGCCGTTGTTACGAACGACCTACGAAAGCTGTGCACGAATTACAAGCAGTCTACGAAATAAACAGCAAAACCTTCATTACGCTCGTCGTCTAGCTTCTCCAGTTCGAGCATTCGACCCCGACCCAGAAACAGAATCTGATTTTGAACCAGCGCAAGAGTAAACAAATGCTGCTCCTGGCATTGGTCATGCCAATGTTTTCATACTTTCATTTTGCATTTGTTTTGACATTCGTTGTTATTATTTTTTTTTTTCGGCTACCACAACAATAAGAGCAAGTACAAATAATGGAAAGGGTCGCTGGCATGAGTAGACGTTCCTATGGTCTGGTCTGCTCTGGTGCGGTCTGGTCATACAAGTACTCTGGCACTGCCGATTACATTTCAAGTAGTTTGCTGCTCTCGAGTGTGATGGGGGTTTAAATTGCATAGACAAATTCGTACACAACTTGGGTTTGTTTAGATTTCATTTGGACTTTGCTGATTGGAACTATTGTAGTTGACAGTAAAACAGTAACAAATCTTAATGAAATATTCCATAGGTACAACAATAAATATTATTGAAAGGCGAGCTCAGTAGGAAAGTTTATCTCTAGTTACGTTTGGTGCATCTAGACTGGTTTATTAGTTATCCGAGCTTATATCATGTATTTCGGTCATCTTAGCCCGCTTCTGTGTGGAACTTTATTATAAAAGTTGGATAAATTCTAAGAGGAAAGCTAAATGAAAATGTATATTTTATAATTATCTTCGGAACAATACACCAACTTTTACTAAAACGAATGACGTTAGCGCAGCGACGGGTTGAGCATCGCAGTCTGGTAATGTGGAGGATGAACTGAGTGTTTGGCAGATTAACAACGGCTTGATATTATTTTGTTATTATTCTTTATAACCATTGTTAAGTTGTTAAGTATTATACAAATACTCTTGAGAGAACTATTTGAAAACTTCAAGTTGCCAATTATAAAACCCCCAAGTCGTAAGCATTTACTTACACATAAGCTTTATATTGTCTTATCATGGAACCGGAATCATTGTCACATGTAAGCTGTCCTCAAAATGTAAACTTGCACATTATTTAACCAACTTTATAACATGCTTATTTATAGTATTTAAACAGTCCCCTCGAAATTCCACGCTTCCACAGTCGGATACAAACCCGAAATAAATATGTCACACTTAAATCGCATTTTCGACAACCTTAATGAAGTTTTTAGCAACACTTTTAAAGGCTCAGTGCCAGACCATGGCAGACATGCGACCTGGTACCATACTGACAATTATAAATAACAAATTTTTGAAACATTCAACGCCTTAAGTGCCGCCACCGCAGTCGTTGGTAGCCGTGCCAAAATCCCTGAACCTGGTTTAATTTGTTCGCGGAAAAGGCACAGAGTGTACCACATGTATGAATCGCACAACCAGTTAAAACAAAAAAAAATAAAAATCCCATAATAAAAACGAAACACGCCGATAAAAAAATTTTAAAAAAAGTTATGAAATATTTCTTAATGAAGTCATTTTGTGGCTTAACTTCCCGCATGAAGCTACACTTATGCGTCGGCGTCGGTTGGCAGCCCGATAATTTACAAAAATAAAAGCTTAGCACCTACACACAAGTTTTCAGTAATAAAGTTGGAAACCTAAAACTTTGCACTAACAATGTGAAAAGTATGGAAAATTGATATTGATTGTTACCCACAGGTTCTAAGACGTTATGTCTAAACGCCAGACACCGATCAATTAAATTTATGATAAAAGCGATTTTAGCTAGAGTCAAACGACATTCGGAACATATACATTTCCTGGCCGAAACGCCAACGCAACACCGTAACCCAATATATGCATCACTTCGAGGCGCTCCAACTTAATCTTAAAATATTTGAAGCCGCTTTAAATAATAAATTACAATTTCATCAATTAATTTCCGCAGCTTGCCTAATGCGACGATATTAAGTCCAGCTACAAAGCTGGGTCAACGGAAGCTTTGGCGACGTCTTGTCGTTTTTTGTGTTAAGTTGGCAGCGCTTATGCGTTTTTTGTGGCATTTCGAGCGTGGGTCGTATAAATTTCGGTGTGTGCCACTAATTAAGTGTAAATAACTTGTAAATTATTATTTGATTCATAAATTTTGGATTATGCTGGCACAATGGGTTAAGTTGCAGTACCTTTGACTGAATAAATACAAGTTTTGTGAAGAGGCTGTTGAACATCAGCGACGGTATAAGGTTAAGTTAGTTTGGATCAATTGACACGCATATATCAAGTTCAGTTCTTAAGTGATGTCATTAGGAGGTCATTGAATCGGTTTTACTCCTGCGCTGTGCGCGTTCCCTAGGTAAGTGATAGCATTTTTCAAACATTTGCTGACCTCTCTGAAAGCCTATCTTCTAAACGTGCGTAGTGCCCAGCAACAGTGACCCGTATGCAGACCAACTAGACTTTTGCATTCGCTTCCTTTAAAAGTTAGAGGCAATTTAAGATGTATGTGGTGCATCCCCACTAATGATCTCGCGCAGCTTAGAAGAAACTCGGATAAAGACCAAACAGTCACGATGTAAGCATTACTTATCGGATTGGAGTATATTTACTTAAGAACCATTATTCTAATCTAGTTCTCTTCATAAATTTCCTAAGTGGAACTAATGCTAATAATAATAAGCGCCCAGGTTAAACATAATCCAAAGTTCCAAGTATCTGATTAACACAAAAGAAATACCTAGAGAATATGGCAAGTAAGGCCAGAAGATGAGCTACCTACATGGCCGAGCGCAAATAGGGATATAGTAAAGAAAAAGGAAGAAAGAGATACTTAGTTTTAACAGAATTTCCATCGAATACTGCAGCTTCGCATAGTCTAAGACTTCATAATGCAAAATTCTTCATCTTAAAGTGAAGTTTGAAGTTTGTCAAGGTGGTCTTTTCGTATATGCCTTCGCGCTTTCTGAGATAAGATTATGTGAACCTCGATCATGTCATCGCTGAGCCCCATTTGATTTTGTTATTTACACAGATGAAGTTGACATTTTGTTTCTTATCCAGCCTTTTTCCCATCAAACAATTCAAAAATATTGTTCTGGCGGTCGAAGTCCGAATGGTGTTGAGCAAAATGAGTGCTTCTGGCGCTCAAGCAACAAAGCTGTTCTGAACAAACAATTAGTAACAAACTATAACAAATGTACGTAGGCACGATGTTATATGCATTTTATGATTTTACAGTGTCTCCCTCATTAAGCGTGTAAACCGAAATAAGCTTAAATATTTATCCAAGAACACAACTGTATTTATATCCAATACGAAGTAAAGGAAACCTAACCTTTGGCTTTTGAAAATTGGCAACCAGTATATCTAGAGTATCACAAAGTCTATATTTTTGAACGTTGACTATACCATGAGCTACCTGATTTTGCTATTTTAAACTAATTATTGTACAGGTAAAAACAAATTGCTAATAGAATGCTAATACAATTATGAACACAAAAATGGATACCCCTTTTTCGATGGTCACTATATCGTCTAGACAAATATGTAAGGCACACAATAAAGTTGACCATAAATTGAATTACGGAACTATCACTATGCGGCTTTTCGGATAGCACAACAAACTAAAATCAGTTTTTCGAAAAACTCAATTTATGCAAAAGGGAGCATATAGATTGCACTTTGAACCTGGGCAACGGCACATTGCCCTGCATATGTGCAACATAATGATAACAATCACTGGAAATTTGGTGTTGACCATGTTTGGTGCGTCTGTATCAGGCTACGGCCAACTCTCTAAGCCACAGCCGTGTGTGTGTGTGTGCCTGTGGCAGAATTTGGCCATTGCTCTGGGCTGCTATATGGGTGTGTGTGCGTTCGTTGTTGGGGTTCTCCGCCGCGATAGTCGTCGTCGACGTCGTTGTCGTTATAATCAAATGCAGTTGCTCCCGAAAAATTCAATCAACATATTTCAGCAGCACTAACGAATTTACAAAATAGGCAAGGTAAAGGATGCGCCGCCATTGCCTGTTTCCAAACAAAGTTGCAAGAGAGTCGTTCCACTCTCATCAGCATAGTTGGCCTACACGCAGAGTACGCTGATTTTTCGCATTTTCTTTCGTACTGGCCAACCTTGTCTGCTTGATGGCTTCTAAGCAAATCTACTCGGCCCTAACCACAGCCAGTTAGCGGAAAAGTGTGTGGCCAGCAGCGTTCCAACAAGAGTCGACCATATTGCAATTTGTAAACATTTCCATATTTGGTGTTTGTTTGCCGGTAGCTTCTATTTCCGCCTTTTGTGCGGCTTGCAAAATTGCAATGCAACTTGATGGAAAGTTGGCTTGGAGTCGCCGTTTATATAATGATTTTCAGTGACCATGTGCAGCTGTCTGATGTGGCGGCTAGGACCTAAAGCTTATTGAGTAACAATAGGGCGCAACTTGGAGCTCCGCTGGGCAGGCAGCTCAAATATGCCAAAAGCTGTTGTTCTGCGCGCTGTACTTGACAATTTCTTTGTTCGCTTAACAACAACAAGCGGCAACAATCCGGTAGCAAGCAACAAGCCCTTAATCAGTGGAGCCAAGCTTGGTGCTTGGAATCTCGGCGGTGGCGGCATCTTCGTCGTCGGCGACTAGGCACAGGTAAGCTAAACAACTGCAAAGATTTAATTGCCGTCGCAGCCGCTTAGCAAGCCAGATCTTGAAAGGCGAAGCACACTGTAGTGCAGCTACTGGTATCTGCTGGATGCGCTAAATAGTTAGCATCATTCTTATGCCTTACTTTGCCTGTAGCAGCTGCCCCCGAGCTAGCCCAAGACGCACGGGGCTACGGGGCGACTACGTTGAGGACGACAGCGCGCATGCCAATTGACTTGGGTTGGGGCTGGTTTAGTACCAGTGTACGGCGGGAATGGCAGCCAAGTAACTAAAGAATTGTCATTTAATTGCGTCGCATACGTGATCGAAGCATTTGCAAGTGGCATGCCACCAACCCGCTTGCCTAGACCCTGATCCCTGTCTTGCCGGTCGTTTGGTAAGCGTGTGTAGGGCATTAACTGCCGACCAGGCTTATAAATTTTATGCGTCTGCCGCTGGCCATGTCGAGTAGCTCGACTGTCGCTTGTAAATATTTTGCTGTTGTCTAAAAACAGCAACAACAATTCGTTAATAATCCAAATTCCCACATTGGCAGCGCCTGGCTGTCAATTATTATTATTTTTCATAGGAAAAACAAATGGAAAAATGAATGCAAGCCGCGGCGGCGGCGGCGGCGGCGACGACATGGCAAAAAGAATGCAGTTTCTTTTTGTTTCCCCTCTTTCATTACGAGAGATGTTTATAAAGTTCAGTGCATGGTTTGGGGGGAAGTGTCCTGGAGATTCAGAGGCCCCTCAAAACATCAAAGAAATCATATTTTAAACAAAGTTTGTTCACGCAAAATCTTTTATTCTTATAGATTTCACATTTGGGCTATAGAGCTTTGATAATTCTTAGCTATTTTCAATAAGTTCTGTTAACCCCATTATGAATATAAATCAACTACAGATTGCCCCTATTAGTGTTGTTCTACCAAAGCCCATTTTGGAAATGGTTATCCAATCTCAAAGATCTTCTGAGGGCATATTAGCTTTCGCCACTCGACTGATTATTCAGAGGAAAAATAATTTTGAGAATTAGCGCTGTTTTTCTCGCTTTATCTCGCTTTGCAACAGAGTCGATCTTTATCTTGCATCTTGAAGAACTTGCATTATCGTAGTGATAGACATCCGTTGTTCACCGATCAGGCTAACATTCATAATAAGACAGAAATAATATCCATCCAACAAAAACCTGCTCCAGTCAGCGCCACAACCCCAGCTACCTAAAATGACAGATGCCGCCAGAAGCTGGAACTGCTCCATGTACCATTGCAATGGAAGTCAATGAAGAGACCGCGGATGTGGTATCAGCGGGCACAGCCGCAGAGGAAACAACACTATTGTCCCCATACTAACTCACCTAGACATTTTCCCACTTGACCGTTAAGAACTTTAATAATACAAATGTATTACACTCATGGCGATTTCTGACAAAGGATTACCCTTTTTACTTCAAAAATGTACAATTTTCTAGTCATTACCTTTTGCACTCATAGGCACAGGGTATACAAACTTTCGTTGTATTTGGTTTGGTTTAAAACGAATGCTGCTTTTCCAACAGAGTTCATCTATATGAGTGGATTTTTTACAAAAATTACGAATTGTTGCTTTTATTAGTTCAATATTTTAATCGTTTTGGAATTCAGAAACGAAATACATGCTTCAATTTTGGTTGTGTCGTAAATATCTCGCTTAATTAATATAATAATTAATAATTAGATATCCGCAATTGGAAAGCTGAAATAAGAAGCGCAATAAATCCTAAGGGCAGCTGGAAATGCTGAGATATGGTAGAGAATTGTTGATATAATATGACTACATCGATTTTTTAAGTGACATTAAGTCATTTCACAAACCCTCAAAGATACCATCATCATCACGCTTGCACAAATTCCAACAAATATAAGAATAAAAAGTTCTATTATAAGATGTGGAAAATGTTGCATTAATAAATTTCCAAACTGCCCTCGCATTTGAAGCTATGTATATATATACATTTTCTAATGCGTTTGCGTTTGCCACTTACCACTTAACCCATTGTTGCACATGCGTGATTAAATCTGCTGAAATTGGCCTTTGTTCTGCCTGCAGTAGTTGCAGCCAAAAAACTACCAAAAATAAAAAATACAAAAAAAAAAAACAAAGGAATAGACCAAGGCATACGCAGTCCTGTACAACAAACTCGCATCACATGTGTGGCAAACAGTGCAAGCCAACTTAAGCGCAGGCCAATTCGGCTAACCTGGTACAACCAGCCAGCATATTTGGCTACCAACTTACCATAAAGCACCGTTACATTTTTCCGCCAATATTGCGCAGCTAACAAACGGACCCAGCGACAGACCCAGACAAACAATGCAATAACCAATGGACATTGCTGATCCCCGTCGACTGGTAACGCTGCGCATGCGTATTCAGCTTTCCATGCCTTTTCCCTTGATAATGAGAAGCAAACATTGCGTTCCAGTTGAGTTTATTTTTCTTACTTTTTTACGGTCTCGTTTGCGTAACAAACGAAGCGCAAAATCCCACAAAAAAAAGCTGACAAAAATGCATATCTCACTGGGCAGACATTCCTGAGGAGGCCACTTGGTCAGTTGATTTTGGTTTTTTGCTGCAGCTTTCGAAAAAATTAGCCTGACCAGATCTAAACTAAAATGTATTTTGGTTAATTAAGCGCGTCCCAATGATTTCCCGCTGCTTACCATTTCGGGTTGCAACCAATTAAGTTGGTCGCTGTCTGGCCATGACCATTTTAGAGTGCTCAGTTGCTGCACCAACCAGGATATTTCCTGTCACTTGTGTATTGTGTCTGTCGGCATATATAAATTTCAACTAGCAAACGGCTTTTGGAGTCTACCCAGCCCACGGATTTCATATTCCAAAACTGGGCCTAGACCCCAACTTGGTCTGTTCGCAATTGCTCCTAAGAGTAGGTGTCATATTTATAATTTACAACATTAGCTCGCCATGGGGTAGCTTCGCAATCTTGCAAAATTTATGCATAAAGTAGTTGTGGTTATATATGTATATTTGCTACGACTGGCACTGCCCTTACTCTGCCAACAAGGGGGCTCCTAGACAGCTAGACTGGTCCAATTGGAGCCCTGCTGCCCTCCTGCTGGGCATTGCGGCGGGCATATGTAACACACGTTTACGAGCATGTAAAATGCGTGTATTTTATTTCACCTTTATTTTTGAGCTCACATGGATTTTATTTAATTTTTTTTTTTTTTTCTTGTCATACTCTTGGGATAGAGTATATTAATATTGTCGTGTGGTATGTAGAACACGTTGGTAGACAGATGCCAATGTTAACAAGCCTGAGAACTGAAAGAAAAAGTTTTGGTAGGCAATCTTTCGAGCAAATATTTGATGGAAATTTAGATATTTTATGTCAGACTTATAAAAATCAAGCATATTTGAGACTTTAGCGATGTATCGTCTTTAAATTAATTGTTAATTAACCTAATTGACTTCAAACCGCGAGGTAGTCTGCTCGAACTTGTGAATGCAAGGTAAAATCTGCAATAATGCTCTAAAACACTAAATTTCAGGGGAAAGCAGTTGCGTATTTCCCAATAATTCCTTTCTTTATTCAAAGAAACTGTCTGAATCAACGAAGAATCACATTTGCAAAGATGTAACACTATGATAAGCAGATAAATAAAATAACCATATATTCTGTTCGTTTTTAAAAGGTAATTTTTTAAGAGATTGCTAATGTCAGCTAATGTCAAAGTGAATATGGCTTGTCGACAGAGTTAGAGCGGTATAAAGCAATCTTTTTGAAGACTTAAGCCAAAACCTATTCTTAGTTCTTATATTACAAATTATGTAAATGAAAAGTGATGATTAGTCTTCGACTTCGGCTATCTTCGTTCGGCTCTATCGACTTTCTACTTTGGTTTTCACTTTTTCATCTCATTTTATTTCAAGCAAAGCAATAACTTTTGAGCAAACGAATAATTTTGTGAGGAATAATATTACTTCTGAAGAAAGATTTTGGAAGCTGCTGCTAGGCTCGGGAATTTTTGAACTTACTAGTTAAATGGTAAAATTAATCAGCATTGTCCAAACTTCAATTCGAGTGTAAATTTAAAAAAAAATTAAACAATTGTGAAATGCAATGAAGCGCATGAACTTCATATCGATGTCATATAACAAGTTCGCCCGCAACAGCAAAAACTCGGGTTATACATATGTACTGATAAATGTGCTTTTCGCTTAACGGTTAAGTGGCAATCTGGAATGATAACAAACAAAGTCAATACCAACCCACAAGCCAGAGAAAGAGCCAAAAAGCATAAGCGAAAAAAAATCTGTAGAAGATCAGCAAATAACCGAAGTCAAGAGCCGGCAATTACCGAATTCCGAAAAATAAAGAAATTTACAAATAAACAAAGTGAGGCAAGTGAGAACTTAACTCGCTGCTGCAACGACCCAGAGACATACACAACAACGACTGCAGCTTGGAGTTCATCTTGGACTTGGCCAAAATCTGAGGCCAGCAATTACAGTCAAGCAAAGAACTGGCGCATACAACTCCCGCCATTTACTTAGCCTTTTTTTCGCTGGAATTCATCATCATGCGAATTATCCAGCAAAAGATTGAGGCAAACTTTTTGGCCAAAAACAAAGTTGGCCTTAAAGTTTTTGGGCTCGCAGTTTGCTGGCACTGGCAATTTAGTTGTCATAGCACTCAAAGAATTATCGCTTGTGGCGGGCGACCCACCAAAAATTTTGTTGTCAACTGGCCAATTGCTGGGCCAAGGTGTAGTTCTGCCCCCGATCGTTGTTGGACTTGGTGTGAGTTTATTATGGCCAACATGGCTATACCATAAACAGCCAAAAAGTTTGTTTCGCAGAAGCGTGTGTTTAAGTAATTTGCTAGGCTGGACACATACTGTAGGTGCTGTTTGGTGTTGGTTTCCGCGCTCGAAATGTTTGGTAGCTTTCAAAAGAGATTATGTTTGATGTGTAGTTAATTTGTAGTTTTTGCATTGGAGTAGGGTACGGATACGCTACATTGTCATTTACGCTTTGAATTATTGAGTTGATTCCTTGGGTTTTGGTTCTGCTCGGTTTGGTTTTTGTTTTTTTTTTTTTCGTTAGTTGTAGGACGCAGGTGATGACAGAAGTGCTAAATTCCGACGCATTAGAAGTCAAATTTTTATGGCGAGAAAGAGGGTAGTAGTGATGGCTTAAGAGACCGCTCATCAAACCCTAATGAACAAGTTTAAGCATCGATGAGTGCTCCTAAATAGCCGTTATGCAGTCTTATTGCGCCATATTTCATTAACCAATGTCTTGCCCAAGAACTGCATACACTCAAGCACACATGCGATAGTTAGCCAAGCTGTCGCTGGCCAACCACAGGAAGGTATAATCTCTATAGGCCACATTTATTTCCATGGGTCACTGATAGCGCGGCTATCAAAACACGGGAACACTTTTAAAATCGCAATGAAAAGCGGCAAATGGGATGCACGCGCTAATAAAATGCCGATATTTTATGGCAAAGCAGCCAGACAAGCTGCCCAGACCAAACCGTACATACATACATACGTCCACATGCCCCAAGTGTGGCAGCAGCACGAGATGCAAGCATTTTGCAGAACGCGTCTTACGGTTTTGGGCTGCAGCCCAGAATCGGCTGACTTGAGCATTGAAGGCGGCGATGAAGGTGATAGCGCGGGCAAGAGCGCCTATACCACATACAAACAGTTTCGGCAGCTGCGGCGCCAAGCCCACACAATGCAACAAATAATGCCGGAGCAGCCGTTGCGGCGACTGAAAATGAATTGCAAGTCATCGCTGTGGCCAAGACGCTTTTGCCATATCCAGAACACACGTCACTCTGTCTAGGATAAAGCCAAGCGAACAGCGTATGCATAAGCCAAAGGTTGCATTGGTTTCCACTGCAGCAGTGACTTGTTGCGCCCGCATCCTTAAGTGCAAATTACTCGCATCATTTGTAATGCTAATCAAAGCTTGTTGTTGCCTTGTACTTCGTGCCTTGACCAAGCCACATACCAACGAGCAACAAGCACAACCAGGCGTTCCATATCTTGAGTTGTGCGCGGTATTAACCTACATATAATGGTGTTCTCCGCTTGACAAATCTGCACGCCTACGTTGATTAACAATCGAGGGGCAACAAACAACTGATAATAAGAGATTGCTTCAGCAAGCAAAAAAAAAAAAAATTGTAAAGAGAATCAAAATATTCCTGGTTCCTCGATAGCTTTGCTTCACTTAGAACGGATTGGACAGCAATGGAGTACCTTAAGTGTGATCACTGATTAGTCTTATGTAGCATGCCAATGAGTGTGGGTGTAGTCAACCGACTCAGTTGAGTTAAAGAGTCTCAAGCGCTGTGCCTAACTAAGTAGTATACTCCTAGATGGTCATGTGTGGGGGCAGTGAACTGTTCACGCTTAATGCACTCTTGGAAACTCCTTAATATTAATAGTATTAACAAACAACTACTATAAATTTTGCGCAGAGATTTAAAATGATTTTCAGTCTTTGTGCCTTGTTTTCTATTTACCAAGACGAGACTGTGGAGCT
This sequence comes from Chymomyza procnemis, assembly GCA_035046065.1. Lineage (NCBI taxonomy): Eukaryota > Metazoa > Arthropoda > Insecta > Diptera > Drosophilidae > Chymomyza > Chymomyza procnemis. The sequence goes on along the minus strand of JAWNOJ010000013.1, from coordinate 2,704,978 downwards.
ACAACTTTACTGAGCTTAGATTGGATACACTTTTGTTTCAACACATAACCATTTCGAGGCTTATAATAATAACTTGGAGCATCCTTACGATTCAGCACTTAACTCCCTTCAAAGTATTAATTCTCCCAATTTCGCGTGAGAAAAAATTGTAATCAAACCAGTTTTTAAACTTTTTAACTAATTTCCAACAAACTTTTATTGGTATTGATTATTATTGTCGCTGACAAGTGGAGTGCGTGCCAACTCGATAGACAGAGCGACTGCGTCACTGACTGACAACGACAGCAGCTCCTTAAATGTGTAATCATTCTGGATGATGTTGATGTGCCTGTGAAGCCCCGCGCCTTTAATCGCTTTCAATGACGCTTGAATGATGCCTCACTTATGTGTGAACCTACCGGAGCGCTGCTGTTCCCTGTGTGTTACGATCGATAAAGATGATTTCAGATCGCCAAAGCTCACACATACCAATAACCAACTTATGCCAATAGATATGTTCGGCTTTGGTCTTTGAGCAGGCTGCCAGTAGACGCGGCAGGCGACATGATCACTGGCTACTGGTAATAGTTCCAGCTTGAGTAAACATTTTGTTGATCATGATTTTTGAGTTGACAAGATGTCACTGCCGGCGATCGCAAGATCGTCTACCTAGAATGTTGCTGGCATGTTGCGTCCTTGTTTAGTAGCACTTTGTTGGGGCTGTTTTTGTGTTGATCACGCGCTTGGTCAACCCAAGACTGAGCTAGAGCATCATCACTTTCTTTGCCACATGTTGCTATGTTTTGGGTTTTGTCTACCCGTCGCCGCTGTCAGCGTACGACAAGCTCACTCTGCCTGATTGTTAGATCGATGGCAACGATCGGCAATCGTTTTTTTTTTACGCTATATTCGATCTTGATGCAGTTGCTCTTTTTGTGGTTGTTTTTGTTTGTGTTTTGCTCTGGAAATTTAAAACGAGATACATAGATCGCGCGGCTTTGATAAGCTTAGGTGCTGACATTGTAGAAGCGGGCCATGATTGAGCAGGCCAATATAGTGCAGCCTTGATCATGGCCTAGCTAGTTAGGCACTGTTGCAGGTGCAGCGCACTAAGCGTCCACATTTTGGACATGCCTCGAATTCCGACAACGTGCTGCTGCTGGTTTAGAACAAGCTCCAGAAAACGTTTTTCCTCATTGGAATTTTAATTAGCATTAGAACTAGGCGGGCGCTGAAGCAGCGGCAGTTTTAATTCAATTACATGCCACGCTTGAAATGCGATACCCGGCAATGGCCATGCTTGAAGTAAGGTTAACCAGCCATTTGACCTAATGCTACAAGAAAGTTGCACCCCCGCAAGCCGCTTAAGTGCGGGCATAGCATGGCTCAGCTCTTATTGCGTGGGCCAAATCCTATTAGCTACGTCGAACTGCTTAATTCCCTGCCAGCAAGTAAGTAGAATGTTTCCAACTTTTTAATCATAAACAGACCATAAAGTGTCTGACCAAACGCCGTGCGAGCATTGCGAGCGCTCCATTGATTGATTTCGATAAAAGTAAACTCCATGGCCGACAGAGTTTGCGTCTGGTGACAGCTTTTTGTAAATGGCTTCCGGCAACACTTTTGATTGCAATTAAAAAAGTAAAATAGCAGAAAAAGGGCACAGAGATGTATCTGTATCTTGGTAGCTTTGTTACAGTCTCGTCGCCTCGACTCAATTCAAGCAGCGCAATCGCCTTTGCTGCACAATTGCGCGATTAATCATGGTGCGCTCAGTGAGTTGTCAGCTGTTTGGAAACGTACAAACGCTCAGCCGCCGCCGCCACGCCGACTGAGCGTATACAACTTCTACCACTTCGTCGGCTGACTCTTAACTTAGATCCGATCGTCCGTCACAAGCGATTGGACACACAATTGTTGTCAGGCCAGACGTACGGGCGGCCAAACAAACAACGGTGAGAAAACCTACAACAATCCTACTATTACCCTTTAGCAACGAGTACATGGGTTACATGAGGCTTGTTGTAAAAACTAGCAGGTGGCGCTAGTAAAAATCTATAAATTTTCAGAATTACTTGATTAATTACTGCAGGCAATATAGGAAACAGTAAAATACAAACTCTTTGGGTGAAGAGCTTACAGGTATATTTGTTTGCAGAGTAGCCCGTTGTCGTTGCACAACTGGTTTATATTTCGCTTTTATTTATATTTCTATGCTTGCTATTTGTAGCTCCCTGTTCTCAGACTCCTGACTCTGTTCGATATTTGCCGCAGTCTGTGGCATTCATGCGTTAAAAATTGCCAGCGACTTTGTCGATTTGCAGCGCCGTCAATTTGCCCTTTACCAGGCGCACACCAACCAGCCAGCCACACCTTAACCCCTTTTTGCCACTAGCCCTAGTATTGTTTCTCGGACTCAGACTCGGAATCGGCATCGCCTGGTTGACCGCCCGCCATTTGGGGTCTGCTTTGTTTGCACTTCTTGGCCAGCAGTTTGTTTAACTGTTCTGTGTGTGTGTGTATGCTTTGCTCGATTTGAGTACTCTCTCTGGCACTTCCGCATGTGCCTAGCCAGCAGCAGCAGCAGCAGCCACCAGCCCACAGCCCATGCCGCCTGCCCTGCCCAACTTGTGTCAGTCAAGCGGCAACGGCGCTGCGGCTGCTGTCGCTCTGTTGTGGATGAGTTGCTTCAGCTGTAGTTACTCCGACTTGGGTACGCCACGCTTGCTAGCTGCGTGCAGCTTGGCAATTCCATAAAGTGTTTTATTTAATGGAAAATCTTTCAATTGTGGAAAATGGTGTTAATTAGCCGCCATTAAGATCATAAATTAGTCGCTACAAACGATTATGACGCGATTGTTGCTGCTGCATACTCTGCTTGACTGCTATTCCGGCAGCTGCTGTTGCTGCTTCGCCTTTATGACGGCATTTTACAAAGCATTCGGTTTTTGGCTTATTTGGTTACATTACAATAATAGCTTCATGGTACATTGAATCTCTCTCGATACAGAGAATGACTTAATAGATTCATGATTTATTTTAGGTGCTCATATGAATAACTTGTGTTTACCATGGATTTCCATGGAATTTGGGTGTAACACTTTCTTTGACTTTGACTTTCGATGGAAATAAAATGTCCAAGTTTTGCGCAGAGAAAATATTTGTCAGTTATGCAAATGTATAACAGATGTTTCTTATTGGTATAAGCTAACTTTGAAAACTAATTGTATTTACTAACTATTGAAAAACATTAAAATAAAATTCAAGATAACAACAAAATAAAATAGCTAAATAAACGTGCTAAAGGCAAAAAAACCAAACAATTCGGAGCACTTTGGGATAGCAATTCTCTGCAAAAATATTGCCTAGATAAAAACTGATTTGTAAAAAACATAAATGATAAAAGTAATCGACGTTGATGGATTTTGCAGCTATATCGGTTAATTCGATAAATCATTCGAGTGCCGAATTCAGTTAAATCTTCGAAGCATAAAGTTAAACCAACTTGACAGAAAACAACGATTTTTTCCCAATGGGACTATACTTGGAAACTCTATAAAATATAATACATCTATATGCCAAACCAAATATATATCATATTCTCAATACAACTAAAAACTACAACTAAAAGTTAACTATTTCGTTCTCATTTCTGAAATTAATGTCATTCAGACAGAAAAAAGAGTAACGTGGGACTTAATTAATCAACCGGACCCTAATTAATTAAGTTAAATTAAGTTTCTTATTACCTTTAATTAAATAAAGTTTTGATTAATTAAAATATTCCTCCAGTGCTATTGCTTATTTCAAAATCAAACGTTCCCAAGCAGACCAAAGCAGTGCAGACAGCTTGAAATAGCAAGCGCAATGTAGCCGTGCCGTTTACACTTATTAGCTTTAATTTGAGGATCAAAAACAATAAGAGAGAGCACACTTTGCTCCTTACACCCACAGCATATTGTAACAAAAAAAAAAGAGAGCAAACTTTGCTCTTTGCACACACTTATGCTCTCTTATACGACTTCTTGCAGTCCTATCTCTTCACACCAACGCAAATCTGTAGGTAAGTCGCGCCTTTGATAGACCTTCCTTTTCGCACTTCTAATGGCCAAATTTCACGCGCACTTTCTTAATTTTCTTTACTTTACAATGTAAGCATTGTCCACATTATCTCACAATTAGTTTTAAACATTTTAACACTTTTAAACAATGCGAAAAATCACCAAATGCAAACTAAACAGCAGCGCGTGTCTTTGTGACACTTTTGCGTATTACATGACTAGCAGTTTCTCTTTTTGCATAGACGCAGGCAATTTCATAGCAAGAGGCTGTACTGCACTTTTAGAAATTTTAATGTTTATGAGTTATCTTCCCACATCATATAGAAAACCGAATTCTGACGTTGTCTTCACAAATATATGTATTTTTTAAAAACCCTCCACTAAGCCAGCTATAGCATTTTGACTACGCCTCTGTGCTGGAGCCTGCCATGACAGCATTGCCAGGTGCTCAGTTTTCAATAAACAAATGAAACTGCTTCAGGTCCCGAGCAGCTTTGCGCACTGCTGGCAGCGCCGCAATAGTGTATGCATAATAAATAATTTGCGCGCACTTTGTTAAATTTTGAATTGTTATATTTGCTAACATTTAAAAAAATATAAACCAGCTGATTTTAGCAGACACATGTTTTTTTGCGAAGTACTTTTGAAACCGAAAGCTTCGTGCTGCTAATTGCATGTGGAATTAAATCCTATCGCCAGAATAAACACATTTTCAATACAATTACTTTGAAATTATTTTATAATTTATGTTGCACATTAAATCTTTTTAACTAATTGCACAAAGCACGGGTTATTTTTAACAAAAATATATATAAAAATACTGTTTTTTACAAATAAAATGGTAGAAATTGCAGCAGCCATGTCAGCTGGCACATAGGGAATAAAAAAAAATAGTAATAATTTTTAAAAGTGAGTACGTAACAAAACTGAGAAGAAATAGACTCAAGAGCTTAATAAGTATCGCATAAAAACAAAAAACTTTTATTAATATATATAAAATAATTTAAAAAAGAGTACTTAAAAAAAAAACAGCTCAGCCATGAGCAGAGTTTAAATATAAACGTAAATATAATTTAAATGCTGCAAAAAAAAACATAATTTCTCAACAAGCATAAAAAATGATTCTTTTTATTTAAATATATTCTATTTATATAAATATTGAAATTAAAAAAACGATGTGTACACACTGTTGCAGTTTTTTAAGCAGATTTGCAGGAAGCGCAAAACACAATGGGGCGCGCGTAATCACATGTCACCTGTCCATTCATGCAAAAAAATCAGCAAATTAGTAAAAACTGCAGCAAAAGAATCTTTAATAATGAATTCCACACCTACATTCATCAGCAAAAAGAAGATTCATTTGCAGCTGAAAAAAGTAAGTGTTGTATGGCCGCCGTGGCCAAACAAATTTTTATTAATAAATGCAAATGCAACATTAATTACGTTTTAACTACAGATTGTCATCAATGAGTGCTTGGGTTGCAGCAACGTGAATTTGGAGCTGCAAGATGCCAGCAATTCACACCTGATACTATATATGTTGGCACCGGACTTTCAGTGCGATGCAGAGGCTGCTGTAACACCTGTGGCACTAGCCGTGCAGCTACTTTGCACCAACATTTATGCGGATGCAAGCAGCTTAAGTCGCGTGCCTTTCCTTAAGCCTGGACAAGGAAATGTCTCAGTGACTTTTTTGGTAAGCAGTGGCCAAATCACACATCCAAGCGCACAGCAAATCGATGTAGAAATGGCTGACGACGACAACGAGGAAATAGATGAGGGGCCCTGTACTTCAAAACAGGCGCTACTACGCGAGCAAATGCGTAAGCAGAGACGTGAAAAGCGGCTGCAGCAACTGAAGCAGCAACAGCAGCAGCAACCTAAAACTCACAATATTTTCGAGGTGACTGCCATTCGCTACTTTGACGATGCATATGCATTGGACAAGGTGTTCTACAGCGTTGCAAACAGTCCGTTTGAGCAGATAACTGTGGCAGCATTTCACGATATGTTCTTTGCGGCGTCACAACACTCGGACCCATTGTTGTGCAATTTGTTGGCTACTTGCGGCGGCAATTGGTTAAGCGTTATACGTGCTGATTTGGATAGCTATGCTAAATTCAAGTATGTTTAAACAAATATGATTCAAACTGAACATTTTACTTAAGTTTAACTCCGCACAGAGGCGATCGCAATCCTTTCGAGCTTTTTGCTGAATTGTATGACAAAAAGGAAATCGAGCCAAATCATTTCGTTTTTAAATTGGCTGAGGAGTGCATACTCTCCAATGAAGCAACGCGCATTGCAGAGCGTCGCTTTGTACTTCAAGTTTTCAATCTGGTGCGCCAAATATTTGAATATATTACCATGGGCGAGTATACGGTTTGGTTCTATATAAGCCGTTTGAATACCTATGAAAAGCTGGAAAATATGGTACGTATTGCTTGCTTTAAATTTGATTTAAACCTTAAGAGTTCTAATTACGCTGCAGACTGTTTTTGACTTGGATTTGCGCACCGTGAAAACCAGCATTAGGCGCACCAACGATACCAGCACTTATTTCTTTGCTAATGCCAACAACAACAGCAAGGACATATTGCTTATATCATTTCAACTATCCTTGGCGTATTTCGCTGATCAAACAGTGCTGGTTTTGAGCCATTTGGATGAGGTAAATGTCATTGTTATGCCAAAAATCGCCATTTAAGACATAAACAATCTTTGCAGCTGCAACAGTACATGTGCATGAACTTTGTGACCGCAGCCTTTATGAACAAGATGTATCCTATTGAAACTGTTAGTAACGTTGCGTGCTGCTGCAGCATTTTGTTAATTTGCTATTTTTTTTTTTTTGTTAATTTAAGAGATGGGTTTGCCCTAAATACTTGGATCGCATAATGAGCATGTGTCATGAATTAAATATGATTATATTTATTGAGTATCCCGGTACCTTGACACTTGTGCCGGAAAATACAAAAGTTGTCAAATGCAAGCAGATACTGGATGTGTCGCTTGGAAATATTTCATGGAGCGTTTACCCGGACACTACGAAGATCAATTGGAATATTGAAGACATAAATATTTGCCAGCAATTCGATATAGATACAGAGTAGAGTTGAACCGCTAAATAAGCAAAAAAAAAAAAAACCATAAATAACATAAGAAAATCATAATAGTCAGGCTGCAAGCCAAAAGCTTAAGACGCTAACAAATATTAAATTAAGACATGAAAGTTTTTTTTTTTTATATATAACGCACACGGAGCCAACATAATCATTTTAAGCTCTGTGTAGCAATATTTTTATACAAAGAAAAGTGCAAAGTTTGTTTCTTTCCAAAAATATATATATTCTGTATAACAGAACAAGTTAATTGCTTAAATATATTAACAGCAATCCCCGTGTGTATGCCATAGTAGCTACTCAAACTGCATCCATGTCATAATTTTGTAAGTATTAAAGCTGCCAATGCCATGGTTGTAAACCAGCTTTTGGGTTAGTTGTCGATTTATTGATTTTAATTGCAATGCGATACGTTTATTGAGCAGCGAAATTCCAAACCAGCAGACGCCAACAAACGGGATGAGCCAGTTGGCCAAGTCTTAGTGGTGCATAGTTTTTAGTTGAGCTGCAAGTTCGTCTGGCTCAAAGACATTTGCCATTGCCATTCATTGCAGGCGTAACGTTGTCGTCCTGTGCACTGGCCAACGCAACAAACAAACAACATCCCACAGAGCGTGGGGCATATCATGACATTTTATTGTGTTGTCAGTTGGAAAAGTGCTTATTACGCATGCGCAGCAGCGCACACTGCATTCACATAGTCGCAGCCATGGCTTGGTTTTAATTGTATAGCGCTGGCTGGGATTGGCGGCGGTGAGCTAGCTGGTTTGGCTTTATGCTGCGCTGTTGTTTACGTAGCGATTGTTTTACAAATTAATATTATTTTATGATATCACGTTTGTTTTGCTAATTGTTGCATGTATGGCGTAGATTGCATTTCATTTGAAGCCGGCCACATGACCACACAGTCCGGCCTGTCCAGCATTTCCTTTTGGCCTCACAGTAGCCGGTGCATTTTGACAGTTTTACGAGCACTACTGCTTTTTGAAATGCATACCTAAGGCCTGGAACAAAGTTGAGTTGTGTGCTTGTCGCTGGCTAGGAATGCGCCGGAGGAAGCCTCTAATGAATGTTTGTTTAAAGTGTCATAAATTGGAAATATCAGAACCTTGACTTGGCTTGGCTTGTTATAACTCAAATATAGTAAGCGGGCGATAAGTCAGTCTATGCTTATCGCTTGCCTCAACTCACTGCCTATGTGTCTGTTCTGTTGAAGATTGAAAAACTGAAAAATCATTTGTGTCAATATTACTGGAGATGTTTTGGAGAGACCCTATGTGACTTCTTTAGTTTAACTATCAACTTTCGTTGCAATAAAGCATCGGATTTTTAAATACGCTGCATTTACCGGTGCGAGATGGTATACGGAATTTCGTACAAAAAGTAATTGCAGGCTATACATGTTCTTCATTTCGATTTTAGCCAAATGGAATTCTTTAAAGATGCTTAATTTCTCGTAAGAACGAAGCTTAAACTGAACCAGTTACAGTCTATACAGGTTTACAAGCTGGCAGCTGCCTTAAAAATATCATTACCAAAACTTCTCTTACAAATTTGTTGTAATTAGGCGCTTTACTTTCTTCAGAAAACTACTTGCAGCGTATTACCTAGTCGCAACTGCAGCTCCCAATTCTTTTTTTTTGTTTTGCTTTAATTGTCAAATGTTGACTTTATCTTTATGTTTGTTATAACCAGTAAAAAAAATGAAAAAGCAAGACGACAAAATGAAAAAATCCTTGCTTGGTGTGTCATGTTGCATTACTTGGCACTGCGGGCCAGACAGCTTGGCTGCAACAACGCTGGCTCTTTGCCTTTCTTGAAGGTCCAGTCCCCAGTCACAGTTCCTGTCCCAGGCTCAGCCCCTTGTTCGACTGTCAACTGTCAGTCAGTCATTCACTTGGGTTTTTGTTCTTTGGGTAGTTGTTATATTGAACGTCGTGTGACTGGACATCAATATGATCCCATGTAGTACGCAGTATTTTTTTCCAGCTCTCTTCTCTTTGCTGTGTCTTGCAGCATGTTACTTTGTTTTCTTCTGATAACTGATATTTGACAACTTTTGATGCGTTGACATTGACGCGACGTCTTCGCTTAGCAGCATTTAGGATTATGAACATCTGGCCATAGCTTTGTGTGTAGTAGTATTTGTTAGTTTTATTAATAGCTTCTCAATTGTTTTACCGGAAAGCATGCTTATAGGGAAAATCATATGGGAGTAAACCTTGAGCGACTCTGGAAGAAAATCTAAAATGTAAAGTACGGCTTGCGGAGTGCAACCCGAAATGAAAATAAGCTGATAATTGTTGAGTAAATCGATTGGTAGTTTTCAAGTACTGCAGCACTGGTGCATTTATTAAGCAAATAAATAGACGCTATCTACTAAGGAAAAGCTCCATTAATTGAAGACACCGCCGTATGGATTCGACTGTAAACTGTGGGAACACCTATTAAATTCAAGGGGTATAAATTTAAAAATATAAAAAACTAGGAAAAATATTTTAGTTCAAACTTTAATTGATATATTTCCACTAGCTCAAACTATTATATAGGTACACTACAAACTTCTTGTATGTTCACTTATAAGAGTACTGCATCAGTTAAGAATAAATATTGACATTGCTGGCGCCATCTACAAAACCTTGCTGGCGCCATTTTGCGTAAAGCATCCGTGTGTGCTACAACAATCAATCAATATCATCATTCAGCTCTATAACCCGAGGTGGGTTTTTGGCTTTCTTAACAATTCTTCATTCGTTTCTGTTGTTATCAATGGCGCGCCAGTTCCTTACTTCCATCTTCATCATGTCAGTGTGGAATTACAAATTCGTAACTTGCATGCCCTCGATAGCAGTTTTGAACTGAATATTTTGTTGTGCGCGTAGTATGTTTTATTAGCAGATACAATCCGGCTTTGTATGCAGTCCCTTGCGCTGTTGTCATTGCTTATAAACACATCCAAGTTTTTAAAGTAGTCAACTCCTTCGAAGTGATAATCATCTATGCTGAGATTCCGTGGTCTTCTTCTCTTGACGTATCTAGATAATGTCAAATATTTTTAGTCTTAGATTGATTGATCATCAAACCAACTTCCTTTGTTTATCTTATCTTATCGCTTCTATTACAATATATATATTATATAGAACTATTTTATGATGTAGTTTGGTAGCATCCCAGATCATTTGATTCGTTGGACAACACAGTTTAGCATGTTTACTCTACTATTTTTCAAGCCACAAATCAATTCCCTATATGAATTTAAAAAAACCCCTTGACAGCAATAGTTAATAACTATATTGAATCAATCTTAAGGGGAACACATATATATATAAAAACCATATGCAATTTGGCTAATTTCAGTCTGTTGCTTATCTTGATCAGAAGATGTATCTGCTTCTGTGGGCGCAACAGGAAAATCTTTATAATGTGTATTTTATGTGAAAACATTTCAATAAACCCAGTTCTGTGCCGTAACACCCATAGTCATTCAATAACAAGCTTTTATTCAGCCAGCCTGCTATTTAATGACTACAACTGGCCACAAACAAAACCAAAAAAAAACCTGCTCTCCATTAATGATAATGACAGAATCCATTTGAAGCCAACCTATATAATATCAGTGGGAAAAAAGCAGCTCGATTACGTTCGAATTGTGTACGAAATTAACTCGTTTTCATTGAAACAATCTTGGGTAACGTGCAATTTGGTGTAGCTTTTTGAAACTACCGCGCGCAGAAAACATTTTACGAGGTGGTCAAGTTTTTGCCAAAAAAAAAAAAGACCAGAGTACTACTAAAGGGTGAAACATTAATTTTTATGTTCATACTTCAAAAGTAGGACAATTCTTTGGAGCCGGCTTCATAAAAGAAAAAAATAAAAACTCATTCAGTTAATTTGAAGCAAGCAGCGTCTTTAGCAAACTAAAGTTTTCTAATTAGAAGAAGCCTGTAAAGTACTGCTTAATATGTCATATATAGACGCTTAAGTACAATATCTACAGTTGAAGTCTGTCAAAGACACATGTTAATTGCCCATCATAGCTAAGTGAAGTGCCGCTGGGGCTGTGGGGGAAGCTACAAAACAAGCCAACCTAATTATTAATAAGCGTCGCCTCGGCAACCGGCAAGCCCGCTTCTAGAACAACCAGCTGCTTGTCATCATTTTAATGCCAACTCGTTACTGTATTTATCATCAACAACAGCATCATCTCAAGCTCTGACAGCAGACAGCGGCAGTAGACTGCCGCGGACTGGGTACAGTAGCTGCAACAGTGTTTCTGCCACAACCTACAGAGAGAACTCTAAGAGCAGTTGCAAGTTGCAAGCGGGCGGGCGGCAGCAGCGGCGAGAGCGTAAGCCCAAATTGTAGCACACAAAATGCTGCAGATAAAAGCCTTTCCATGTCGCTACAAATTTAAAGTTTTCAATTAAAAAAGACATAAACCCAGTGCTATGTAAGAGAGACGGCATTGAGCGACGTCAGTCAAACAAATATTATAAGTTTGTTTGACACTAGCATCATAACTGTTTTAATATCATGCAGACAGAAAAGTTAAAACCTTTTTTATTACGATTGTGTCGCAAAAGTTCACAAAGAAGTCTTAAATTTTATTGAAATCTTAATATATCTTTCACAAAAAAAAAGAAATCCAAATAAAATTTGGAGCAATTAAGCATTTTTATGGGTTCATGCTTTCAAATTGTGCGTTTTGGGAGCGCCGCTGCTCAATATGGAAATAATTTCGATAAAAAAAAAAAATGTAGTCACAACTTAAAAATGTTGTCTAGACTAAAACCGTAAGAGGAATTATGCCGCGTTTTTTAAAATAGTTGGCGAATTTGCATCATGAGGTTACTATATAGCTGTCGAGGTATATTAACGGGAAAGCGGGCTTTTAAGTTAATATCTTTCTTTCTAATCTGCCATCCTATACAGGATGTAAGCGATCACATGAAATTTATTAAAAATCAAAATTACATTTTCTTTTATTTTTTTTTATTAATTAATTAATGTTTGCAACTAAGTTGAAGTACTCCTCTCTGTTGGTAGTGAGGTGAACAAGATCTTCAGCTCTTCTTATTCCAGTCCAGTTCTCTGATGTTGCGTAGCCAAGAAAGTTGCTTCCTACCAATGCCGCGTCTGCCCTCAATTTTACCTTCCATAATGTGTTGAAGTAGTTGATATTTGGGGCCACGCATTACATGACCAAAATATGCTGCTTTTCTGCGTTTGATGGTTTTAAGAAGTTCAAGTTAATATAGTGTAATTGTTTAGTTTAGGTTAGGTGAAGCCAGCAGGCCCCCAACAAAGAACAACCCCCATCAAAGGGGGTGACTTCACATAGTTCAGTGTGATCCTTAGTTCAGTTTGATCCTTGTCCGTGAGTCATGTTCATGAATGCCTTAATCGTCCAATATGAGCTGCCCCTGCAAGCGAGTCAAACATTGGTCTCACTAGAAAATTAGCTCTCGAGGTACAGAGTGCAGGGCAGTTACATAGAAGGTGTTCCAGGGTTTCTTTGACTCCTGGTTTCCTGCACTTCCTGCATGCATCGCCGTAAGTGTAAATGTTTTGTTTGTAATCTGTTTAAAATTTGAAAATTTGCTTTGCGCGATAATTGCAAAAACAACAAATCTTGGGAATAGCTTTGTCTTATCGGCTATAAAAGCTGGTCTTCATGTCAATTTGTTGAACCTGGCACTTTTTTTTTTTTAATACGTCAGAAACTGTGCATGATGGTGTATCTGGAAGTCTGGCGACTTTGGAATACCCTGTACCACTTTTCTGCAAACGAATCAGTTGTACTGCTTTAGCACACCTGAACCAATAAAACAAATCGTTAACGTGGTTACCAAAGAGGACAAATGTTGAAAAACGATTTTTGGTGTATAAAATTTAGTCGAAGTTCGATGGTTCGATTCCACCTAGCCAGCACACTCATTTGACTAGCACTGGCACAGCTAGCAAAAATACGTTATTTGCCTAAGTAAATCTCTATTAAGTAAAACTACTGCAGTTCGGATGCGGCTTTAAACTCCAGATCTCTATTTGCTGCGAACAGTTTTAAATGGAGATTTACTTCGTCTTTTGGGCAAAGACAGCATAGTCAGGGGGAATATATTTGGTTGGGCCTGTATTTGTAAACACTACAAATCTTTAGGATAGCGAATTTGGATAGCATATTATATAATCAAATACAATTGAAATGCAGCAAATTTTATGAAAAAAATGATTTTATGTCCATTGCGCTCTATGAGAGCTTTATGGTATAGGCAACCGAACTTGATCGAATTTCGCAGGGATTGTAAAGACTAAAATATCTAAATAGAATTTGATAGCGACATGCTGAAAATTGAACGAAATACAACGAAATTAGTAACAAAAACAAATTTTTCACTAATTTTTTTCATAGTTGCCAGATGATACAGTTATATTAATTGTAACAAAAGTGTCATAGTTCTGGGATTTATTTATTTTCTTTTCTTTTTAATATCAAAACTTTGAATTTGCTTGAATTTAGTACTTATACCTTTTAACGAGCAATTTATTGATCCAAAACAGTTTGATTTTTTAAGGTGGTGCAAAACACCCCTATTAGAGACATACCTTATATTTCCAGCTGTAAAATAACTAAAATAAACTGACATGCAGTATTTAAAAAAAAAATACCTGATGAAAAAAGTTATATGATTATAAGTAATATGTTGCATAAAATGCAGCCGCCCCACATTGGGTGCTCAGAAAAATCTCGACTTTTTTGGCAAGTGCAAAACTAGACAATGAACTAGTTTCGGCAGCTACTTCAAGCATTGTCATCGTCGTCATTGTCACAGCTATTGGCCCAAACCAAAGTCGATTGCAAAGCCAAAGTCAACGCCATTATGGTGGACCCAAAAAAAAAAGATACTGCAAAGTGTGGTAATTCTATGGCTTTCATTGTTAGATGAGGGTTACGTGGCTGACTACGGTCTGACTTTGGCCGTGAGGCTTCTTTTTGGCGTCGCATGACTCGATGCCACTTTGACCGTCTGTCCTTTCTGTCTGGCGCATTGTCCGGCCGACTGTCTGCTCTAACTATGGCTTTTTATGTTTAGCTGAATTTGAGCTAAAAAGATAAAGACAATTATTATCGCCATTATCGCTAGCATCTGTTGTACGTTCTGTGCCGTTGTTGTCGTTGCCACTTCCTAGCATTGGAAATGATATGCTGGCCAATGCAGCGCCGGAGTGCATACAAATTGGCTATAACCATCAATTGGCAGCAGCAGCAGCAGCGGCGGAGTCAGCGATCATAGCAATATTAGCCACAACGTTAGCGGCGTTGGCTAAAGGTGCCAGTGTTTGCATTAGAATGAGCTATGCCTGGGATAAGGCCGGTCACAGCTTCAGCTACAGCTGCAGTCTTGGTAGTACACTGCCAGCAAAATAAATAGTTCTGAATAATAGATTTCACAAGAGGTAAAACCTGTCGCATAACTAAGTAATTGCGGCATAAACTTGGGCTTGACTTAGTTAATAAGCGGCAAAGCTTCATTTTATTATTTAAAAATTTAAGTAAATATATACCGTCAAAATTTGCATGCACTTGTTAGAAATTGTTAAATTGTTAATCCACAAGTAACAATTTCTCTTAGTGTAGCTTAGCCCCCTGCTTCAGCGGAATGTCGATTAGAGTTTATCTTCGCGATCGTTTGGCGGTTTCCACTGCTGTTCTGCTTTCTTTGTCTTTGCATGTTCGCTCTCTGTCCGACTTGTAACATCCGTTACCCGCCCCACGCTTGGCGACGATGAGAGAGATCATGGATAGATCGTGTAGAGATGGCTTCGAGAAAGAACTTGTGCGACGGCCATAATTGTATTTTCGGCATTCAATTCTACATATTCGCCATGCCGTAATCGCAATCGCAAAGCTTCAAGCTCCAAGCTCCACAGCATCCCAAAGTCTGCAATTTGGACAAATGGCACTCGCTACGTATTGTCTATGCCATTGTTTCTTTCAATTGTTCATTTGTTGTGAATTGTTTTTGTTATTGTTATGTGTATGTGTGTGTGTTTGTGTGTTGTATTGTTGGAATAGTTGTTGCTTTTATTGAATGTATAGCATTCGGATTGGTATTCCCAGACTTATAGCTGCTGTTACTTGCCGACTAACGCATAATTGCCGACACTGGCATGATAATTTCAGCTGCATTGATGTCAAGAATGTTAAGAGCCATGCCTACTTGATTCATACATACATACAGACGAAAGCAACGGATATTGTATTGCAGTCGAGTCTTCTAACAATCACATTTGTCTAATGGTCTGAACATTGTACCAAAGTCGGAAATTCGAATCATTTACTCCAAAAAATTATTTGTGAAGGATGGGAAGATGGATAACTTCGTATTCGTAAAAGATGGCAAGTGTGTCTGAGTCGAATTAGGGAATGCTATAGGTATTTTGTCTTTTATCTAACTTTTTACGGTGCGTCAAGCACATCCTCCGCTGTTGGAATACCACAAATTTTTGAAAAAGTGAGTTTACTTTAGTACAGTTCATTTCAAAAAGTCGATAATGTTTATTATCTCTCCCTATGTGTCAGAAGCCATAATTATTCACTAGCTTCAATTTTAGAATAACATATATTGCCTAATAATCGGATCATCGATATTCTGTATTTCCTAAGCAGGCTGCTTGTTTTAACTTTTTTAACGCTTAAGAACTGAGGATAGGTAAGTCGACTACGATGTATTTTTCTATGCTCGAACATACTCGGCTTACATCCGACCTAACTAAGACTCGCCAGGCTTCACCCAGTTGGTCACACCAAGTGAATATAGGTGCTCTTTCACGGTCTTTCCATCTGAGTTAAGGTGGTCACACTATGTCAAATACTCTACTCCTAATCCATTAGCCAATAATTGAACTAACACTTCACCGGCAGAGCAGGGTATAGCTTTTAATTGCTGTTAGAATAAAACAGGATCCTACAGTTTATAGATAAATACTTATTAAAAGAGATTCTTCTGTAGGGAATCAAAAAATTGCCATCTGCAATATTCAACATTGTTTGTGTTTATCGAGAATACTCTTTAAGAGCGGTCGATTATGACTGTCCTTAAAAGCTTTGTCGAGCTTTTTCTTTGATATTTTTTGAGAGAATCTACACGTTGTGTCTGTAATAAGCGGTGAAGGGGATGTGGATTGTATTTGCGTGCTCTTCTATCAAAAGTTACCCATATAAGATAAAAGTCAGAAAGCTGAAATGTATATACATTAAGGTAAAGTACCTTCCCAAACAACTTATACTTACTCTGCTTCATCTTTTTACTAATTTAAAAAAAAAAAACAAAGTAAGGAACTAGGAGAAACAATGAACTGATGGGCAGACACCATTTGTAGTTTTTTGACAATTTTCAAATTATTTCTACAACGTTTTATCTGCAAGAACTCTACAACTCATTATGCCCATTATCTGCGTACACTGTTGGCATATCCGTGACCCTTAAGTAAAGTACATGAAACCCTTCAAACTGTCGTGTACTTCCTATCTTAACCTAACCATAGCCAGATATGCCATAATTGCGCTGTCAGTTTTGTCCGTACCTGGCAATGAATGCATTCAAAAACGTTATGAGCTAGCTGATGGCTTTGGCCTTTGATGAAATCCAAGTATATGCGTTCCTTTTTTTCTTTTTGCTGAAATCCATTTAATCGAGCCATCATACTCCAAGACTCCAAGCTGCCTTACTCGTTCTGTCTGTTTCAAGTCCCTGACAAACCATTTGTTGATTTATGAAATTTTTTTTCAAGTTTACCCGTGCGCCGTTGCAATGCAAATTAAAATCCATTGGCAAGCAGCAGCGGCAGGCACGCGTTTGGGTTGGGGTCTGGGTTTGTTTAGGCCATCTAGCATCTACCATACTTTCCATTTGGCCAGTATGCCAAACAGTCCCACTGTCTTACAATGTCGCTTTGTCGTCGTGTCGTCGTGTCGCCTTGATGCTGTGCCTTGTGCCTTTAGTTTATAACCAGCTTAAAAGCTGATGCTCAGCCTTAAAGCCTAATCCCAAGCAGCTAAAAGGCGTTGCACATAATTTGCTTTGATCAGTTTCGTATTTTGCTAGCTGTCAAATGGCAGCGACGTACAAACGGAGAGGCGCAGCGACGAATGTACAGACAGTCCCATGTTGCATTGGAGTCTTATAAAAGAAGCTGCTGGCCAACTTGGCTTTTGGATTGCAAGTATTTAGGCGTAGGTTTTCTTGCCAATTGCATAAAGTTTATTTCAAATCAACTTGCATGTCGAAATTAATTTGTTGCAATAACAAATTGAAAGTAGTCATAAAAAGCTGTAAGATTACTTAGCAGGATTGAACGTGGAGTTATCTATGAAGTTACTTGGTTGGAAATTGATTTGGTTTGCAAGTCAGTTCGGAGGCAGAAGATTTCATTCAGTTGTTTGTAAAAAGTATTTAAGCTTAAGTAATTATGGGGCACTCGACAATTTTGAAGATATTTTATAGAGTGCACGTGCCCATTGAAAGGTATTAAAAGAGTTGTAAATTTTCTAAACAATTTAGGTAACTTTATGAAAGAATTTGTGTTGAGTTATAAGAACACTGGGATACACTATACAAAAGATATTGTAAATGCATCTTTTGTTGTTCTCTACTCAGTTTTAGGAGAGCTAAAGTGGCATAATATACTAAACGAATTTTGACTCAAGGGAATGTGGATGTATAAAAACCTTGCAAATAATGGGGAAAAACTTATTGCAAGCATTTAAAATCGTAAAATCTAGCCTGTCTGTACAGATGAAGTCTAGGTATGTAGCTGAAATATAGAAACCGAACGTTCCCAATTAAAAGCAATGAATATGTATGCAACGCTATATTTAATTGGCTTCGCGTTTTTCGCTTGAAAACTATTGTATGAAAATGCTTAAAGACTATCGAAATATTAAAGTCTGGATGATTTTTGGAAGTACAGCACAGACATTGGTGTGCAAAGCACTCAGGAAGCAGAGTTCCCTACTGTATGATATGTCGACGTGCAGTTTTTACGAATGGAAACGCTATTTTAGTTATATTTTCTTTCACAAAGTTCCGTAAGCTAGCCAATTTTGATCAATCTGCATTTAGCAATTGTCTATTAAAAAATCTCATCTACTTGTTACAAACAGCTTACACTTTGACTTTTCTATTCCCAAAATAAATATAACCGTTTTAAGACACATAAGTGCTGTGTAGAGTATTAAATAAACCTCACAATTGCTTCTAATAATGTTCAATTTTGTATCCAATTTGTACTCGGAACGGCCTACAAAATCTTAACTAAACACTTGAAAAGAAAAAATATAAAAGCGCGTCACGATTTTTCAAAAATTTTAAGTACTTCAACAAAATGATTTTTTTCCCTTTCCAAGACCAAACCCATACTCTGCATCGCTCACAAAAATACCAAATGTATGTTGGAGAAATAAAATAGACAAAACAAAAATCTTAAGATCTGTAACAAATTGGAGTTCATTCAAGCAGTACCAAGCCTCAATTTCATATATAGCGCTGCTTGGCGGGAACGGCAGCATAGAAATCATCGATTGTCATTATCAACGTGATAAGCTGTAGCTGCACATTGATCGAAATGCAACATATGCCTGCCACTTCTGCTGTTGACTGTCTGCCCCTTCACTTTTTTTTATTAATATTACTTTTTTTTTTTAAGAAATCTGGCCTGGAACGCCAGCTGTCAGTGTGGCGCGGAATACTTCGAATGCACTTGAGACATTTCTCTTGAACTTCAACGCCTGCCATGCCGCTGTCAAAATATTTCAATGGGTTTTTTTTTGTACATCTAGCTGAGTGATCAGTGTGTGTTCGGGAGTGTGTGTGTTTATCACTGGAACTGGCAACTTGTTGTGCGGTCTCTTGATGAGATCTCTCAATATGACAGCTATGGAACAGCTCAGAGCAGTGTTGGCTGCACTCAAGCAAAGATCATGTCTTGTCGGAAAAACAGTTTGTTAGACAAATTAAATATGTTATTTTCAATTTTCAATATACAGAACACAGAACACCGAACACGAAGATAAGAGCAGCCAGCAGTGGCAGCGTATCGTATCAAGTAGCTTGGAAACTTGTTCTGAACCTGACCCTGGCCTCACTCCACCAGGCGGCACCAACTTACTATATACATTCACTGCTAGTTTGTGGATTGTGACTGCATTCCCATGTCGCGCTGTAACCACAGATGATCGGGCGTGATCCGATCATCGACTTGCACAGCGACAACATTTCTGGTATTTATAAGGTTTCTGCTATTGCTTTTAAGGATTGAGTTATTTGCCAGGGTACCGTGGGGATGTTTTGTTTGCGGTTGTTCTTAGTGTAAGACGATACTTTGCCATTGATTTTTAAATGATAAGCTCCAAGTCCAGGTCCAAGTCATTTTATAGACATACAAACAACATTTACCTACATACAAGTACTTGAATAATAAAAATATTTGAATAAATCATAAAAGACATTTTAATGATATTAAATGACCATAAAAAGTAATGCATGAATAGTTGAGTCTTAAAAAGAGAAATTGCTTCCACAGCTGCACATGCATGAAGTATGGTATTGTTAGAATCTGCCTCTTGGATAAATAATTTATAATTATGAAGTTAGAAAGGAACCTGAATTTGTAGTAGTTTGTTTGTTGAGCTTTCGGCATTAGAGCCAAATTAAAAATTTATTTATAATATGACGGACGACATGCACCTCGTTCAGCCACTGGAATAAACTTAAAATATTATGAGGGTTGCCTTTTATATTTTGAGATTGGCAACCCTAGTGTTGTAATCTGTCGGCTGACAGCTTTATCGTAAGGTCTAGTATTTTTGAGTTATACGTACTCAAACGTTTTGACACATGAGCACTAAACTAACTTAAAAGATTTATCTCGGCCAAAAAGAGGAACAGTGCATGGATGTACTTAATTTAATTTCTAGCGATGAAGCTCCATCAAAGACCAGTGTTTATCGATGGTATGGTGAATTCAATCGAGGTCGCAGTTCACACCAAGACGAATTTCGTGAAGGTCGTCCGAAATCAGTTGTTATTCCGGAATCCATTGATGCTTTGCTCAAACTATGGATGAGACAACCTTAGGCATTAGTGGCACCAGCATACATTCAATATTGCATGAAAAATTGAATGAAAAAAAATTTGTTCGCGTTGGATCCCACGAAATTTGTCAATCGCTCAAAAAAATGCTCGATTGGTCGAAAGAAATGCTCAAAAAATACTATCGCGGTGCTTCGAAACGCCAAAGACGGATCACACCTTCACCACGACAATGCGAGCTCTCACACATCGGCTCAAAAAATTGTATTTTTGAGCAGTCGAAAATTTTATACTTATTTTTTCTCTAATCTTGAAATACAAAGGGCAAACCTCGTATTAAAGTTCAGATTAACAGGAGCCGTCAACGGCTTTGTGAAATGAAATATATGGACGAAATTTTAGTGGGGTATTTTACCCATTCTATGCTATATTTTTATCCTATGAGGTTTATTCTGTAAATAAAATATAATATATTTTTTGATTTAGGAGTCAATTTTCCAGCTCAAAGCTTATAAGAAGTTTAAGGTTTTTATTATGATAGCTACTAATATCAAACGCAGGCTATCGGTTATGGACTATCCGCAAAATAAATGGCTACATACCAAATGAAAAACAAACAAATTTTTCTTTAAAAAATTATGGCCCACAAATTGTAAATCATCATTGCCTTTTTATAATACTAAAAATACTTAAAGAAGTTTGCAGTTTCAGTTCCCACACAAAGTAAGGTACAAATTTTTATTTTGATATTATATTGGATATAATTTATATAAAGAGTGTTGTTTTAGGAATTGCTTCTAGTTCACACAATTGGTTCATTGTTGCAAGTGTCTTGTGTCGGCTCAATAAAGATTCGGGCTGCTACGAAAGGTGCTGAAGAATGAGAAGATCTATAAAAAAAATTTCCTTTAACAAATGCAGAATTTATTTCTAAGATACAATATCCAGCCAATTAAAGATTCAGAGCATTTTATTCATGCCATAACCAAGCTGCCCACAAACTACAAACATACACAACATGTTAAAGTACAGTCCCAACAAACATACCAACTCTTGTAGAAATTCAAGTCTGCTTACAAGAGTACACAAAAAGTTTAGCTAATAAAATCAAACCAATAAATAAACTATTTCTGTCTGTTTTCAGTTATACTAAATAAAAATAATTCTCTGATAATTAATAAAGGCCAGTAAAGTCAAATTGCTGTTGACCAAGCCAGTTGAAACTGTTATATCAAGGTAGCGGTGCTAAAATGATTTGCATGTATGATTGCATAAACAAGACAGAAAACCAAAAGGACAAACAAGTCAAACAAACAAATTCCGGATGACTTCTTTGACGTAAACATGAACTAGCTACACGGAGAGCACGAGAGCCTAAACGAGAAAGTGAGAGGGATATATAGATAGACAAATAGAGAGAGTGCGAGAGAGAGAGAGAGACGGCAACAAGATGTCACTGCAAAAAGGCAACATGAAAATTCAATAAGCATAAGAATTTCAAATTTACGATGAAATTAACAATAATATTGCAGTTGTTGCAGCATGCCCTGGGCCACAAGCGTCTCCAGGTGTCCAGTGTCGGTACAGCTGTCCAGTATGTCTACATGTCGATGTTAGCAAAATACCCAAGCACCAGTGCTGGTAGACACGGCACCCCGCCGTTTGAACCTAGACAAGTTGGCAAAAGGAAAGCTACATTGGTCGCTTTTGTTTTTCATATACACTGTAGCTTATGCCAAAGAGAGTATATTGGATTTGTAGCAGAAATTATACCACTCATTTGTCTTTTCTTCTAAATGGATGGCACACACTTGGGGATTATTAGCGGGGAATTCTTTTCGTATCAATAAACTTTAGTCAATTTAATAATTACCCGAATATATAACGACAGAGTCGGCACTAGCTCGGTTGATGCAAATGGTGCCACAAAAAGCGGATGAATCTTTTGGTTGTGTAGGTCGGGTGGATCAGTGGTCTGTCTTTATCTATGTACTACTTTTATATAAGCTTATTTGTATTGCAGTAAGCCGACTTCTGTAGTAACATACTTATAATTTCCCAAGCGTATTGACCATCTGACAATCACCTATGTGATCTTAACAGCGATGCATTTTGAAATTATTATTGCAGTCTAGAATAAGATAAAATTTCGAGCAGCGCTATTTTTCGAAGAAATTGTGATGAG
Source organism: Chymomyza procnemis (assembly GCA_035046065.1). Classification (NCBI taxonomy): domain Eukaryota; kingdom Metazoa; phylum Arthropoda; class Insecta; order Diptera; family Drosophilidae; genus Chymomyza; species Chymomyza procnemis. The sequence continues at coordinate 2,682,540 of JAWNOJ010000013.1, read as the reverse complement.
CTTCTTTTAATTCGTTACGAAACCAAGAGATTTCCCATAATTTTTTGCTACGTATTTCATTTGGGACTATATTGTAAAGTGTATCACAAGGTCGATAGTGCGGCACTTCAAAGTTTGCAATATTTCATTTGTATTTTTTTATGGCTTACATGCTTTAATGCATTTATTTAATAAATCGTATATAGGATTTTTGTAGAATCCACGGCGTTACCGCTGGGCTTTCAACTGCGACACGCAAGTGACTTCCATATCCTGGTAGATGTGGCTGCCCGTTGTGCCGCACCCGGTTTATCGATTGTAAATAATTTTACGAGCTCGCCTACCATAATCTATGCAATTTTATTAAACCAAAGACTTTATGCTGAGCATAAATTGTGAACTAAAGTAGTTGGAAGCAGCGCTGATGAACTTTCTCTGTTAGGCACATAATGAATCTTAATCTATTAGCCGCTGTTGGCCAGATCAGCGTTGATAACAAGACGTTGACATGGGAATGTGGCACTAGCCACAGGTTGTCCCATTTTGTTTGTCCCCGGCGCAAAGCACTATCTATATCTGATTGTCACCTAATGCCAACGTTTGACTAATGAACTATTGGAGTGTTGCTGTCAGAGAGCCATTGAGCTTCCGAACTTGGAGTTGGAGTCACTATCGCTTTGTTTTGTTGAGTGTGTCAATGTGAGATAAGTTTATCTCAATTTATTTTTTTCTGTTTTTTTTGTATTATTTGGTATTCAAGCTAAAAGCTATCTATCTATGATATCTTTGCTTGTTAATTGAGTACCAAAATTGTTGAAGTTAATTAAAGGGCTGCTATCCTAGCCGTAGAGTCAATAACTATAAAAGCGCAGGGCTCTCAACATCAATTTTAATCGCTTGTCATAAACTGAAATCACATTAATTTCCCGTGCCTGACATGTAATTATAAAAAAAATAATTACTTATTTTAGTTTAAACTTAATTTACTTTATTTATGCGTAGTTTTGCAATTATTTGCAGATAAATATTGAATTGCATTTATTTTTTTAGTTTTATTATTAAATAAAAATATTCTCAAGTTTAATTCAAACTCGCACCATAAATTCTTGGATTATCCATAAAATCTTTGCCTCTCCCATTTTAGCAATTTTAACTTTCGACTTTTAATCAAAGTTTAAGTAGCACATAAAAAAAAAACTTAACTTCAAAGAAATTATAGTCTACCTACTGCGCCTCACATTCCCTTTACTTTATGCTCATAAAAATGTTTAAATTATTAAATACCTTAAATTTATATTGATTCTCTACAGTTTTTAAATTAAACAGCATAATTATAAACCTTTAACATTTTTACGCTTTAAAATTATGAGAACTAAAATTTACTAATTTACCGAGTTCATTTAGAGATGAAACGGTTAGAACTTTTACCTGTTGACGTTTGTATACTCTTTACGCAGCAGAGAAAAAAGAACATGATGTTCTGAAATATTCCCGAGCTAAAGAAAACTATACTAGAGTTCCAATTTTAGAACATTATAGAATATCAAAAACTATAAATTACAACTACAAAATTCGTAAATTAAATAAAATGTGCACAGAAACCAAGAGATTTTTAAGTTTTGGCTCTAAATATATTTTTTTTGAATTCAACTTTTAAATTTTGATGTCTCAAAAACAAAAAATATATAGAACATCCAATTCCAAGAAAAAGCACAATGGGCCCTCAAAGTCAATTTAAAGCACTTAATTGTTACGAATCGACGTATTGTAATTTGGCATGGCCAATCAATTTGAGAAACTTAAAATTAAAGCATTAGGAAAAATGTATTTGTACTTGGAATTCCACCTAAAACATTTATAAAGTTGAATTATTTTCAAGCCATAATTGTTTTGGAAATTCCAAAATGACAATTTAAAAGTTAGAGTTTAAAAAATATAAAATAAAATTAATAGGCATAAAATTTACATCTAAATATCGTAGTAATATTTTCACAAAATTTTAATAATTTAAAAACTTAATTTAAATTTAAAGTAAAAAATGAAACTATAAGGTTTATAATTATAAATTGATTATTAACTTGATCCGTTTTTAAAATAGGGATTCAACTGGAAGTTGTATGCGATATTGCAATTGATTAAACTTTTCCTACGTATTCCTATTAAAAACCCGAAACTGCATAAAGTGTACAGATTTAAAATTAAAAAATGTTACCATTTTTGTATAAAAAACTTTATTTGCGTAACATGGAGTTCGGTTAGTTAAAGATATATGTACAAGTTCAGGCAATATGATAAGCTTCGGCACATCAAATAGATTAAAAAATAATATTTCAGAAATCGTAAACTGTTTGTCAAATTCAGTAGGACCCATCTCTATAGAGTATAAAAATGTATAAAAATACACATAAAATATTTAGAAGGTATATAGTCATGTTTATGACTAAGAAAGCAGAGAATTTTTATTATTTATGAGTGTCTATTTTTTTTTTGTGTGGTTCGGTTTCTGGATGCGCAGGCAGGCGTGACTAATCAGCATACGCAGAGTTAAAGTTTTTGCCACTAATTGCCGTGAAGGCGCCGCAGAGTCTCAGATCCGGTTAGCCGGACCAGCTAGCAGGCTGGTTCCCTTCTCTCAACCGAGGCTCATTAGGGTTGCGTACATGTAAATTGCACTACAGCAACAAGTGCAGATCTCATAATGCCCCAAAGTGGGATCTATCTCTTGCCTGTTTCTGCCAAAGTGTCCAAGCTTAATTATCATAGCGCACGGTCAGCACTGGGCTTTGTACTCGATGTAGCAGCAATCAAGAGCGTTCATACCAAAATGAATGCTTGTGTCAACTGGCGGAGGCAGCAAAGATTTGCAGCATGTTGCGCTAATTTTATATGCAAATGATGGTTACCGCGGAGCACAAGTTGTATGCTAATTTGTGCTGTGGGTCCTCCGTGTGCTTAACACTTCTTTAATGATTTGCACTTGCCACAAACATGGCAAAAAAATTCGCAGAATGCAGCCGTTCATCATCATCATCATCATCGTCGTCGTCGTCGTCGTTGTCGTCATCCTCGTCGCGACGTTTGGAAACAACTGTTTTTGTTTCGTTATCATGAGTAAAGTGTGAAATTTTGACACCACGTCCAGAGTAATTTTTTGCTTCACTTCTTTAGATATGTGGATCAGTCGGTGAGCTGAGCTGATGCTCCTTTCACCAGCAGCGCCCCAGACAGACGATTTACGAAATATGGCTCTTAATGATTTCTGAATACGCCATGCTGGGCTCATTTTAACACACATTTTTGCATTTTACACTTGGCAGCTTGACGCATCTTGTGGCAGTCCGTCCCAAGGGCAGCAGTCCAAACGAGGGGTTCCTGGGTAAGGAATCGCCTGATTCTGTGCCTGACTGGCAGCATATGTAAATCTGCTTTATGCGTCTTAATTAGAACTGCCACACAGACGTGGCAGTCTGATAATGCTACATGCCTCAAAACTTTCACAATATACGATTAATTTTTTTTCCTCTGGTTCTTAAATTGTAAATGGCAGCTTAATTTTTGGTTCGCTTATTTTTTGAGCAAAGCCTAAAAGTTTTAATGGTTTGATAATAACATTGCCTTATTTGAAATTTTCTCAGGATAGCAAACGTTTACATCGCCGCACAGTGGCACCCAAGCTTCAAAAGCGTTGCAAAACTAAAAATTTCGTCGAAAATATCTTGTAACGATTACGAAACCATGATGTTTAAAATGACATATAAGCAACAAAATAGAAAACATTAAGTCATATTCAAGCTTTACTTGTTATACTTAAGATGTTTTTGAAAAAAATTATAATTTAATATTTGCCAAAATACTTTTGAAATATAGTCTTGTATTTTTAAACATAAAATGTAATTATAACCATATGACATTTCTATAAGCTCCGTAATTTTTTCATGCGGTAAGTTGCGTTGAAAGAAAAATGATAAAGGAATATTCTTCAGTGAAAAAATAAATCAGCCAAGAATTTCACAAAAATCAAAAATACCGCAATTATCATCCAGTTGAAATTTGGACTTTGTAACATCGACTCCGGTTGTATTAAATCTCCCATTTAAGTAAATAATAAAGTGTACGTGAGATCGGTTGATTGGAGGATAAGAATTTCGCCAAAAAGTTACTTTTTTATGTAACTGAGGCCCCAAAGTTTTTAGCATACATCCAACGTTTAAGCGCTCTGAAACGATTTTTCGTTTATTTTAAATGGTAAATTATTGGCTGTGTCAAAAACAATGTTCAAAATTTGAAATAATAAATATTTTAAAGGTTTCTTTATTTCCATATTTGTTACTAGATTTTGCTTAAAGGGTCTAGCTGAAAAGTAAGTTTGGTAATTGGGGGCCTGTGTTATTTGGAAAGCATTCCTATAGTTTAATGCAGAATAAAAATCAATAATTTTTTAAAACATTTTAGTTTGTAAGCTTTATAAAATATTTTTAAATACGAATTTTAAGTCTAAGGTAGAATAAAAAGTTAAGTAATAATTATTATTATTACTTAAAATCGTTCAAAATTTATTTAGAGTTAAGAGACGAGTTTGAATACCTAGGTAGTATTTTGACTGCGAATGGTGGTACTGTACGTTATGTACAGAACCGGGTACAGAAAGCTAAGCGTACTTTAGCTGCGCTTTCTCGAGTTTGTGGATCCGCCATCATTAGAAAAATCAACCAAGCTGAAAATTTGTAAGGTTTGCGTTAAGACGGTACTACTGTTTGGTAGCGAAACCTGGCATATGGTGAATGCCATCAAACAACAGCTACATTACTTTGTCAACCGATATCTTTGCCGGTCTATTCTGGCCAAGTTGAATCTCTAAAGTGTGATTATGGGAGTTAATGGGAATTGGACAAAATCGTTTACTAGTGACATCAACGGACGAAAATATAGATGGCTTGGTCACACGCTCCGCAAAGACCAGGAAAATTTTGCAAACTCCGCCCTTACCTGGAACTAGACACAGGGGTCGCCCTAGAACTACGTGGAGACGTACCAATATGAACAAAAAAAAAAGAAATGATTTTTAGCATCGCCTCAACTTAGAAATAATTCGAATTTTGATATTTATATTCCCGAATGCCGAAATTCTTTCAATTTTAGATCGTCCGATATACCAAATTTTAGCTGATGCGGAATACAAATTCTAGCTGTAGTCATTCATCACATCCAACAGTTTGGGTATTCTAGCACTAAAACCTCTACAATAGAGGAACCATTTTAAGTAATCCTTTATCCAAGCTACAGCATAGCTTTCTCAATTGAGCAATTGATTAAAAAGTTTCTTAAATTTTTAAAGTTACTTAAACAGAAATTAACCAAAAAATAAAAACAAATACTTGAAAATTGTATTCAACAGAAACACACAAATTTTTGTCAAATTTGTATTCCCTTGAAATATATTTTAATTCTAAACTTTTGCATAACGATCGCAACATTTAATAAAACATAAATGCAGAAACATTTCCGCTATTTTATAAAAGTTTAATATTAAAAAGCATGCAAATAAAGTTTACGAAAGTACTTGGCCAAGTTTTGACATTGTTGACCTAGGGCACAACTTAACCCACTCAGAAAATGTATCTTGCTAGCATAAAGCTATGTGGGTCCTTTAAGATAGCCATCAACATTTTTCGCTACTATTTGTGGCACACTTGAGCTCGGGCAAGTCGTGCCACCAACCACTTTAAGTAGTCTCAAATGAATTTCAATAAAAAACCATTTAATTCGACATTTGTGGCCTCAAAATAAAAAAATAAAAAACACTTGGCGATTAGCCGAGTCATTTTGGCCGGCTGCTGTTGTTGGTCGCAGCCGTTTGAACTAAAATACTGCAACGGGAGGGTAGCTGAGCTTGATACCTCTTATAAATCTCTCGTTGTAATTGGCCCGATAAGCGCGCGCCCAAAAGGAGTGGGAAGCCGTGGAGCTAGAGCGTTTAAAACCGGTGGCCCGCTTTCAATATATTTTGCCCCAAAACTACATAAATTTCGCGTAAAATGCATTTGTGGCCGATAAATTCGGCAATGCGACTCTGTCGACGCAAACGACGCAGTCAACGGCGATAATCAACGCAATTGCAATCGATTTTGCTGTAATTTTTTAAGTTTGGCTAAAGTGTCTGGCCGTATTGCCTGCAAGTTGGCTAACAAGCAAGTCTACTTTATACCAAATTGATGCTTTGATTGAAAAAACCGCAAAACTGTGTTCGTGTGCCTGGTGTGTGTGTGCTTGGATTGGGTCAGAGTGTGTGCGGGCCAACACCTCACGATTAGTTAGAATGCAAACGAATTGCAACGACTACGGAATGCACAACACTCGTTGAACACAAGACGTAGATGTGACGTCCTTTCTTAAAAGACTTAACAATCCCTTGAAAATTGAGTCCTTACATAAATGGGGCAAAGTGAGACAAATCCGACAATGATCATAATCAATACATTGATTATGTTTTGACGATTTTAAATTTATTTTTTCACAAATCCGGTTATAAATTGTTTATGTTTTGTATGTGGCAGATGAGTTTACAAAATAATCCATAAACAGTGCATGTTGGTTTTGTATAATTTATAAAACTTAAAGATGCGCTTCATCATGATAATAAAAATTGTCATAACTTATCTTTACGTGAGCGACGTTCAAAGATAACCACTGGGTCAGCAAATGAAATAATTTTGACATATGGCTTAGTTGACCGAACATTACCTACTGAAATTAATTTGACTTATAATTGATGATATTTTTTATAACAAATATATTTAGTTTGAAAAACGAAGACGGTTCTTTGAAGCCTAATCAAAAATTATTTAATTACTATTAAGTCTACGCTGAATGTGATAAAGAGACAAGAGAGATTTCTTTCTAACTGTGACAAAGAAAATATCTTTCTACAAGAAATACAACTAGTTTTGGAAAACGAAATCAGTACTTCTTAACAATTGAATAAACATAATCAACAAATATGTCAATAAAACTTCTGAAAACAAATATTAGTATTTTTTAAATATCTAGAGATGAAGCGAATCACACCTGCTTATAGGTATTACTCTGGGATTGGTAAGCAGATGTTTAACAAACAGCAAAGTTTACCTCTAGAGCACTCTCATTCAGTACATTATATAGCACTGAAGCAAGATTTTTATCGTGGCCTTTCGTTCGTATGGGAACGACTATTGTAACCGAATTAATGAATTCTACGAACTCTACGTTCAGCACATTACTGCAAACATATGGCTGATAAGGCTGCAGAGCCTGTATTGAGTCCTTTCTAAGATGAAGTATTAGTTAAGAAAAGTAATAATCAGGTCTGATTTGCCCCAACTTAGCCTATGTTGTTGCTGTTGTGGCCCTTCTTCCAGGATGTGTGTTGGCTCTTGGCCAGAAAAACTTTTGTTGTTCCTGGGTGCCTTCGGGGCGTACACCTGGCCAACATAGGGAGCAACAGGTATGGTTTTGGCATTTAAGACAGATGGGGGTTTGCAGTCTTTGTACAGACATTCCAATATGTAGGACTAACTGCCATGGGAATCGACTAAGCTTTTGTTAACTTGTTTGCTGCATGCAATTTTACGAGCTATTTGCCACAAATTCCTTGTCTATTAATAAGTAAAAATAGATTCAATTTTAATTCTAAGACGACTTTATATGTTTAAGAAACTGCGTAGGGTGTTTTTAAATGTGGGTCAAAGTCAATTCGTAAGGCTGCTCAAGTAATTTGAGCTTGTTGGTAACGAAACTACCATGACCCCACAAAAAAAAAAATAAAAAACAAAACAATGCCAACAATTTAAATGAAACAACTTTAGACATAACTTTTGATTTTTTTTCAACTGTTTTTGAGAATTGTTAGATAAACTACCGTTAAACTCAGTTTCACAGCGGGCGCCCCGAAAAAATTACCCATACGCAATGTGTGACCCCAAAGTTGACTGCGTCTTTGCCATACGATATTTACTTGTTGCCGCCTCTGTGCGTATCTACCACTACCGCTTTTGGCTGACACTCAACCTCGGCCAGCTTTGCAATACTGCAGCTCCGCAGCACTGCCGGCGTCGAGGCGGTGGCGGCCACAACTGCTACGGCGGTGACTTGGCCTCAGCTTGTTCCATGCTGCTGATTAATTACACCGCCCGCTGTGCAAATTCCTCAATAAAAATCATAATTTCATGTTTTCGAGCATACAAACACATTAAAAGCCAAGTTGCCACGTTGCCGCCGCCTAGCCTCTTTGCCGCCACATTTTGTTGTTGGCCAAAATGATGATTATTGCCGCATTTATGTAAGCCTTGGCTTATTAGTTGCACACACAACACCAACGAGCCTCAATGGCAGCTCCAGCCAAGCATTCCAGTCATCCCGGCAAAGTGTAACGAATTTTTGATTGAAACTTAAAAAATACTCGTTAGGGAGTTTTTTTTTGGTCGATTTTTTTCTCAACGCGCGTGCGTTTATCTTTTGATTAGATTCGTTAGAGTTTGTATTGGGCTTTTGTAGTCCAAAAAAAAATGTTTGGCAGCATTTACATGTTGAGATCTGTATAGTATTTGGTAGGTGATTTGGCTGCTGCGGTGGCTGGAGATGGAGTCATTATTCACAATTTAGTAACACTTGATTTGCTTTTGGAAGGTTTTTTCTATAAATTTTCCGAAATTGTTTTTGTTTTCTACGCGCGTATGGCATCGCGTCAGTGAAATCATTTGGTTGTCTTACTGGCTTTATCTACTCAGTATTATTTTTTAATATGAAATATATTTGTTGTAATTGGTCATAGCACTTATTCAAATGATAAATACTGTATACTGTATGTGTATATATATCTAATGTCAGTTTGTGTGAATTTGTTGCTTAAGCGTCTGACTTTAAATGTTGCAAGTTTTTTGATTGCAAAACTTTGTTGTGGCAAAATTTTTGTTTGCAAATTATTTGTAACTTAACCCCAACTCGTTTGAGTTTTATGGCAAACGAAAAGCTAGAATTACGTCTTTTATAAAACTTAAAATAGAATTAAAATTATTTTCAAATTTTGCAGCTTTTTGTGTATAAAATGTATAAAAGATATTAAACTTCGAAGTACTTCAGTTTTAAAGTAAGCTCGTTAAAAATGTTGACTTAAAAAAACCTCAATGCAGCTAAGCAACTAAAGTTGTGTATGTTTTAACTGCTGGCGCCATCTAGCAAAATAGCTCTGAACGTTATCGATAAAATCGTAGTCGAGGTGTCGGTCGGTTCGATTATGATTTTAATTTTGCAAAAGTGGATTATTTTAGATCAACAGCTTTCTAAACATTGGTACTTAGAGTCACCGCTATAAATAAAATGGCTGATAGTCGGCAAAACCGCTGGTAATCTAGTGGATTACATTAAAGTTAAAATTTTTAAATGTTTTTCGTTTTGTGTCTGGGAGCAATTAAGCAACACGGTTATTAGCCCTAAAAGAAGATATCAAATTGGGCCTGCGGCAAAATCTTAACACCTTCAAGATCTTTCCCAAAGTCAGTGTTCGGATATGTTTACCGGGTCGGGAAATCACTGGATCACCTTACTATTTTTTTTTATATGTGTCTTGGCAATGACATGATTCGGCATCGGAATGCCTGGGAAAGAACGCTGAAATCGGATACACAAAGCAGCTGCGAATACGCTAAGGATTACACAAGGGTTTGGAATAAGAAATGTTAATGTTTTGTATGTAATTTCTACCCGAGTAGGGTGGTGGTACCTTTCACTTTTTACCAAAAAAGTTTACAAACGTATTGTTTTTAATGGGTCTTCTAAGTAATTAGTCTTCTGGATAAATAAAATTTAAAAATTATTAAGTTAAGCTCTCTGAATAAATAATTTTTATATAACTAAAGGGCTTAGTCCCCTGCTCGTTTCGCTCACCAACCTCCAATCCTCCTACGTTGTTGTACGAATCCAATGAAGGGTTGGTCAAAGTAAAAAGTGTACCTGTATCATTTTTGCGATTTTTTCAAAAGATGTTTTTTGTCTAAATTTTCCATGAGAGCATTATATTGCATTGACATTTTCTCTCGATTTTAATTTTTCGTTTCGTTTTCTTGCCTGTTCGCGAAATCGAACTTTTCGCTTTCAAGAAATATTCCATTCTTATTTATTTTTTATTTTAACTTAAATTTGCTTTCTCACAGTATAGTTCTGCTAGAGTTTCACTTCCTAAGTGAATATCCTGTTTAAAGAGCTAGATAAATCGATAAATCATTTGCCGCTTTTTATCGACCATCAAGTCAAATGTAATATTTAATATATAACTTGGCTCATGTTACCAACACTTTGTCAACATGCAGTTCGCTATCGTTGCTCCAATCATTAGACCCCAGTGGCACCCCTTAAGACAGAAGCAGAAGCTGCAGCTTAATCATCATATTCGGTGCACTTTGGTTTATAGAGATATTAACGCCGGTGCATTACTAATTGGCAGCAGATTTTTATCTAATCCACGCCACGCATGGCATTGCCAACTAATTACAGCCACAGTGCCGAACGCAGAAGCAGTTGAAGCATTTAGATGAGTTTATACGCCTAGGCTGGTGGGTTGGGGTCTCTACAGTTGCACATGTGTCCACATATGCAGTGCCGCTGTGGTTGCAAGTGCTGTAAGCCATGTCAATGATTTATTGGTTTGTAATTTCCATTCGAGCCCACAAGCAAAGCTTCAATGAGCCGAGCTTAGCCCGCTCATCCGCTCGTATGCGTATGCTCCACATATGTATATAGTACATACGCCCAGTTCCAGACATAAAACAAGACAGCGAAGGCAAACATGGACACTGATCGTCTAGAAGCCAGCGGCTGACTACGTTTGCCAGCAAACGTGCCCAACCTGTCCAAACTGGGCCTTAAAATGATGGCCTAGGTTCAGTGGCCAAGTGGCCGATTTGGACGAACGTATGGACGGAGTAACAATCAACGGCAACTGTGACATTCACTGCCGTAGAATTTGCGCAGCGTCAACTAATGAAGATGCGCAATGCATCATGCGTTCAAGAAGCACCACTCCCAATGGTTGCACAGACTCCCGCTACCCCTCAATACAATGAGCCACCACACACATAGCTGCCACATAGCCTTGCTGCAACGAGTGGGTACTTGGCTGTCCATGTGTGTGTATGCTTGTGTGTTGCAAAGCCCAGAAGCAATTTTCGTAATCAGAGAAATTCATAAAAATTAAAAGAGTCATTTGCATGTGCTTGGAAGATGCTCGACGAGCGACATGACCATGCCATACCATAGCAGTCGAGGCCAGACCAACCAAAGTAAGTATGTGCCAAGTTGTAAAGTAATGCAAGAAGGATTTGCAAGCCGGACTAATACACGCTGTTGTTGTGCGCTTTCTGTCCGGTTTGCTACGGCTCTCGGCATTTGGGTGTAAAATAAAGGAATGACTAATTTTTCAACGTTTCGACGAATGATAAATGTGGCATGTGGCGAGCCCGAGAGCAATCATGTTGCACTGTCACTTGCCTTATGTGAGATGCAACAGCCCAGCCAAACGACGTCCAATGCTTCGCTCTATATGCACTTGAGACCAGAGACTGCTCGTAAGTCTGGCCAATGGTCCCAAAGCAACAACGTCTAGGCCTTGGTTTAGAATTGTTGCAACGTCATAATTATCCGCAAACACACGCATAGTCTACAGTGATGTCCCAGAGCATGACTAAAGACTGTGCCGATAAGTGGACAACAGCCAGCACTAAAGTCTAGAATCTAGCTTAACATTTCTGAATACAATATTAAATGGCAATAAAGGAACTAGTTCTCTGAAAGAAACTAATGTATATCTGCTATGAACGCGAAAAATTTCGCAGCAAACAGCAGGTTCAGAATGATGCTGAGATCTAGATGTCCCGAAATAACGAAAATGTTAGCTACAAAATCGAATAGCTTTTAAAAATAGCTTTTTATGTCTTAGAGCAAAGTTGCCGAAAGAATTAGTTTTTCGAATGGTTGATTGTGTTTTGAAGTTTTACTAGTGTTGCCTTTTATATTTCGGAATTAGAGAATAAAAATAAATATTAATCATTTAAAATCGCTTTATTTTTATTTTATTTATTTATTCCCCATTAAGATCTATACACTTTTGCATGCTTTTGAACCAATTGTCGAAACACTTTTTCCACTCTGATTGAGGTATCTCCAAACAAAAATTTACATACATTGCAAACGCATCAACCGCTTCTTCAGGTGTCGAAAAACGTTGACCTCTCATTTTATTTTTTATATACGGGAATAAAATGAAGTGATTCGACGCCAAGTCAGGACTATATAGCGAATGACTTATCAAATCGATGTTTTGAGTGCTACAATTTTCAGTTTTAAATAATATTAGTTCACTAGTTGCGTTTAGAACTTGTTTCGCGAAAGAAGGTATAGAATCAAAAAAAAACGAAAATCTAGATTTAATAACCAAAAGTTATGATATTATGCCAATGAAGAACGAAAGTTGGTCTCTCTCTTATCTGAAAATTATATGATGAGCAGAACAGAATAAACACTTTTAACGAAAGCCGTGGGCCATATTTGCAGATATAAAGTTACACTTCGAATGGTATTTGGGATGCTTGGGAATTTAATTAATCCTTGTGCGTGACACATAATATTTCAAAATTAAGCAACTTATTTTTTTTATATTTTATGATACTTTTCTTTGCCCAAAGCAAATTTTTATGAGGAACTGAAAAAATAAAAAGTAGTTCATTAAAAACTGAACTCATACTGAAAATATAATTTTTGCGAAAAACTGACTTTTGTTGGATTCAATGCTATAATAATCAACTGCGAAGGTGCAAACCCAGCGAGAGTGATGGCCTAAAGGTATTGGTTTATAGTCATCATCATGGCAACTAGTGGTCAAACCGAGCACTATTCAAGAGCTGTCTGCTGTGTCTGCCTCTACAAACTAAACTAGTTAGTCCGGCAGCATGGCTCTGGAGCTGCGCCTGACGAACAATATTTAATGAAGTCATTAAAAGCGGCGCGTGTGGCGCGATCTCAAATTACTTCGCATAACCAAAAATTACATATAAATGGCAGACCCTAGCTAGAGGAATGCTCTACGGCCTGGTAACTGCAGTTAGGAGTTGCCAATAAACTGACGAATGGTAAAAAATTTTATAAATAAACTTGCCAGCGAGGTTGGGGTTAAAATATGAATACAAGCAGGCAACAAATGGAGTAGGAGCATGAGTGAACAGGGGCTGGCTGACTAGATGTACGTTGCACAAAAGTGAGGGACTGTCAAACCGGCTGTGCAACAACCTTCAACTCGGTGACTCTGACGCTGCCGATGATGATGACGATGACTGCATCCGCGAACTAATGGACTGTGCAAAAATGAGTGACGCAGCATCAGCGCTGATGGCACCGGCATCGTCACTGGCAATGGCATTGGCAGCGCGAATCCTGCAGCGTGCTCAGCCAGCTGCCAATGGCAATGGCAATAACTGCAACGTAGATGTGAATGTGAACGTTGTCTTGCATTACGACGACGAATGGCAGCTCTTTATATGCAATGGCCATATTTAGATAAGGTAACGACAAAATTTTTACAATATAAACACTGCCACAAATAATATAAAAATTGGAAGAAAAAAAAGGAACAACTTGTGGGTAAAAGTTGGCGGACTGCATAAGAGGAATTGATGCACACACTCGCATGTCCATTCTGAGATTTCGCTTCTTTTTTTTTGATTTTGGTCTTGTCCGACTTAATAAAAATAATGTTTGACGTAAAGGGAACGAAATAAGGTGAGGAGTAAGCACTCAGCCAGCACACACGATGAGAGTAAAATTCGTGTTGAAATAAATTAATTGCGCTAACTTGCAACTTGGTGTGGTCCCTCAGCGTGCTCCTCTCCTCCGTATACATAAAGTTAGTCTCTAGTCAGTTACTAGCTGAATGTGAAAAAGTAAACACTGGAAGAAAAGTTCGTAAGTTTAGATAAGCTTTATCTTAAAGTAGTTACTCACACATGTGAATAATTTTTTGCATGTTGTAGCAGCGCAGTCAACAATAACATAAATGAGCACGAGAGCGACAATGAAGGCAAAAAGGTTCGATTCGTTGTGCGCGTTGAAAGTTTGCTCACCTTTGCTATAGATCATAATGCAATAGAGATGTGCATGAAGTTAGAATTTAGATATTTTACGGAATATTGAATATTGTTTGTAGGATCAGGAGCTGTAGATGGTATCGCAGTTTCATTGCTCTCCCTTTAGTATAGAAAATCTTATGAATTCTGATGAATGGTGTATAAGCGTTCTGATAGCTAGGGAAACCGCTATCATACGATTAGCTGCATTTTCGTTAATCAAGTATGTCACTGATTTGATCCATGATAAAAAACAATTAAATTGATAAGCTCTCAGGTAGTTCGACTATATCCTTTTCCTAGTTCTCTAATGGTCTAAAAAATTACTATAATTTGCATATATAATACAATTTTTTTTGACACACTTCTTCATTCTTCAACAAAGAAAAAAAATAGTTCCTTTGGCTGAGAACTACTTGAATTGCGAGTTCAAGTTCTCCTCTTTTTTTCAGCGTGCATTTGTTTATGTAAATACGCTCAACACAAACTGTGAAAGCCTTAAATAGCCCGGAGTAGTGTTAGAAGTTGCTATGGTTTTCCCCATTAGTTTCAGCAATTAATGTTTTGAACCACGGATGGTAGGATCAAAATACTTCGTTTCTATTCTGAAAATGTTACTAGAACCTTTTCATAGACACCTTGTTCGTCTAGTATATGTCTAAAGCACTACACTATTTACATGAAATATGCAGACTTCACTGCTTTGATTTTTACTGGGAGGCATGCAAGGGATGCATGATTTGGCTAAGTAAGAAAGATCTTGAAGTCTGGTGATTCGTTTTTTTTCCGAATTTACTTTTTTGCAAGATAGATTTCTTTGAAAAAAGTTACAAAGATATCTTTATATTATCGGAAATGTTAGGCCCCCGCCTTAATTCTTGATAGCCCTATATAATTGCCTTAAGCTTTAATTACTATGTATTTCTTCAAGTGTACTCGGTGGACACGCATAAAGAAAGCTGATACAGCGCGCCACGCATTTTCAATGCCCATGCTACAACGACAGTGGAAATTGTCGTCTATGTCGACATCGTTGTATGTGTTCACCGCCAAAGCCGAAGCCGGACTTGTAGTTGAAGTTAAGCTGGTTCTGGGCAGGAGCAGTGCTGGTGGTGGCAAGTGCAACAACGACGTGCCTGCAGCATCGTGATTGCCATCGATCAAAGTCTGCGTGCAGTTTGAGTAGTTGGCGTTCTCTGGGCGACGACGACGACAACAACAACAACAACAGCAAAACAGCAGCGACTACGATCAGAGGGGAATGTGGATTAAGATGATGATGACGACGACGACGACTACTATGATGTTGAAGTCGAAGTCATTGTCGAGGACGCAGTGGGCAAAACGGTAAGCGTGCGCATGCGCCGCATCTTGTAGCGCATTTTTGTCTCGCCTCAAGTCAAATGTCCACAAATTAATTTTCTTTATTAAATTTTTGCATGAAAAATGACGCGAAAAACGCTTCCGCATGAGCAAAATTCAACTCAGGTGCTGTCCCAGAGTGCCGAAAGATTGCAGCCAGTCTGGCTACTGGCGCATCGCATATACCGTCCGGTCAGACATCTTTTGTATATCGCATTTTTAATTTGGCTAAGACAATGTGCCGTTTTGAAAGATTCTTCAGCGGCTTTGCGGTAGCCTAAGTACTTAATTGATGTGCAGTGTAACTTGTAAGTGCAAGCAATGAATACTTTATCTGAGATGATTAATTAACACAAGAGCAGCTGTACAATCTTGAGCAACTAAGAGGTTTTCAGCATATTAATAATATTTGCATTGGATATCAAGTTTTTAATTGTAATGAAGCTGGCGCAAGTTTTTAGAAACTATTCGATATGAAATTTTAAAAACACAAAGAAACTCATGAGCTGTACAGCAATCTTCTTCTTCCCTTAAATAGCGTTTCCCTTATGATTGCTAAGACAAGTATACTGGTCATATTTATTTGTTGTAAACTGAGCTTATATAGATTTAAAAGATGAACTCAAATCTATACTAGGCATCAAAATTTCAGTCATCGAATTGGATTCTGCTTTTAACTAATACAAAACCAGTTCAGCTCCTATAAAGGTTTTCAGACCTATTAAGTTAGATTAACAGCCATATTAAAGTTTATTAGCAACTATCTGAAAGCAGTATAAGAATTATGGCTTATAATAGATTCTTTCTAAAAACAATTACTCAATTTTACAATACTATAAAATATTATTCGATACTTTCAGTTAGGTAAGTGAAAACTGAACCAATTAAATGCTTAGTGCACCTAAGCGCTATAAAATATTCTAATTGACGCATATAAGGGTACATTTCTTTTTTTTCTTCTTTAGAGAAAAAAAAACTTGAAATCATGCCAAGCTTGAATGAATGCCACAAGGAAAAGGAAAGAAAAGTCAAAGTCATTTCCACAATTTCAATTAGGCTGCCTCCAATTCAATTTTGAAACCAAATGTAAAACCCATAAAAAGGAAATAATAAGGCGTAACTAAATAGGCGCTTTAGTCTATAATCATGGCACAATTTCCGCCACAAACTCGAGCAAACTTACGCACACTCAGCTAAGCGCAGATCTCCAGACCCCCAGTGTCAGATGCCGCCTGTAGCAACTACTCATGAGCACACCCGCTTTTGGACAGCAAAATGTTGTCAGTGTCAGGAAGTTCACATGACTTCTGCCATCAACATGGCCATGACTAGGCGAAATGCGAGTAAATATCGAGCATTAAATCCATTTACTAACAACTAACCCAGAGCACTGCCCCAGCGTTACAGTTGAGAGTTCAACAGCGCCGCCAGTGCTGCTGATGATGAGGTTGCTGTTGATGACGAGCATGATGATAATACGGCCGTTGATGATTCGTAATAAATTGAATATTAAGCAGCATTTGGTCTTACTTTTTGTTTCCATTATGCTATCTAATTGCAGGCAGCACTGGCAAATTGCCAACACTTTGCTATAATTTTCCAACAAAGTAGACAAAGAATAATATGCAAGCTTATCAGTTAAAGTATCTCAAAGATACTGATAAACACAAAGCTGCAAATGAAATGCAAAACGACAGCATGTCACTCATTTGCACACTAGCAACAACCCAGGCTGCCACCATATGACAGTAGCAGAACTATTTACTTGTACATAAATATGACAGGTGCACAATAAAACCAGGGTGTGAATACCCCTGCCGCTGTATATGGAATGCCAACAATGAAAGAAAGCGTGTGGCCAGCTCTATAATTAAGATAGCTAAGTACTGCCAAGCAGATCAGATCGCTGGCTGTTCAAAGGAAGTGGTACGGTGCTTGAGCTCTCATGGTATGCGCAATGTAATTTGTGAACAATTACGCCTTGTAATAGCATTTAATGACTTCATTTTGGAAATTGTGCTACTCTAGCCGGGTGGGGACAGAGAACGGGCCTTTGCATATCGTTTCCAAGAGAGGGTTGGCTATAAGTACAGCATAAAAGCTTTCAAGTGCGGCCAGTGAATAGGCATCAAAGAGGGAGACCTAACTATTTTGGGTCTTAAGTGGCAAACATAAGTTACAATGTTTTAGATAATTTTTCATAAATTGAAAATATTCATTCAATCGCATAACCTTAGTTTGTACAAGGGAAAATGCTGAAACTCTCTTTTTTTCAGAACAAAGTTGTTTTGCTACCACTAGCTTACTTTGTAGTCGCATAAAGGGTGTTTTTTTCTGAAGCCAATAATATCGATTGACAAAAAAAAACCTGTTCATATAGAGGCACTTTGTTACAATAGACCCGAAAGCGGCCACTCATACCAAAAAGTTTATTCCACCGTCATTAAAATTTAAAAAAAGTCATATCAGTTGCATCTCATCTTTTAGTATCTCATCTAAAAGGCAAATAAAGTTAAAAAGACAATATTTACTTTTTTGTTATAAATTTTTCATGGTTTAGCCATTTAAACTGTGCCTCGCTTTTAGCGACTAATGCATATCCTGGGCATCCTGCATTAGTACAAATAACATCAACTCTCGAATCAACGACAATTTGTATAGCAAATTGCAAAAAGCTCTTAACATTATCAATGGAAGTAATCTGATACGATTATCACTGGCAATGCACATTACCACAAACTCATTTCATTTAAAGATGCCACAACCACCAACAAACATCCCAGTGTCTAGTCAAGCGTGTGCCTCGGCTAGCCCTCAACTAAGCCAGTTTTAGTCTTAATCTAATGCGATATCATTAAAAATACTTAAAACCAATGCGTCGGCACTTCACTGCCGCCAACTCTCCATCCACTCGATCCCTAAACCAGCTAGACAATTGTCAAGCTGTTGACGTTCCACTGATGACCAAACTGTTGACAACGCTGGCAATGAGCTGAAGCTGCATCCTGCCACTTTCTGCCTATACTCTCTGTCCCGATCTCGACTCTTGGCTCTGCAATATACACACAGTGCATAATCGTAAACATCACTTTGCATAATAAGAATGCTCCATCAATTCCCAGGCAACTGAACGAAACGGACTAGAACGGTCATCACTTGGAGCACAGCCCAATGCCAAGCGAGTGCACAACTCTATCTAAAGTGATATTAATTAAAAGATCATTTATATCAGTATTCATAAAATAGCAAAATGTTACCAGGCCAGCAGGCACTGTGGTCAAGATTTTGCATTGTGAAAGCAGTACGGAAATTATTGTCAACTATTCCCATTTTTTTTGTAATGAGATAAAACTTACGAGCACTTGTATAAAGACAAAAAATATAATAAAAACTATTAAGTTGCCTCCTTTATGCTAAGATTTATTTTGGAAGATCATAAAAGAGTTCAGCAAATTGCTATAGCTAGAAAAATATTATTGGACAATCATAACTCAAGCAGTTCTTCCCTTCTATACTGTGCTAAGATCTCTCCAAGTAAGATACAAGCCCTTAATCTAGCATGTGACAAAGGGCTGATATACAAAGTGCCGTTAATCGGAGTAAGATTACAAGACTATTTTGCCACAAATGAGACGTTTCATTATTTTTACATCATTTTAAATACCTTTAATATTTTATATCTATGTATATATTCATTTCGTTCATTCCCGAAAAATCCTTCTATGCCTATGACGCGGTGGTAGACTTTAAGTTCTTGGAAAAAGAGAAACGCAAATAACTTTAGTCCTGGTTAAGGTATACAGAGATAGCAGATGAATTGGGAAATCGAGGATCGGGCACCCCAGCCTGAGCTCCTGAGCCATTAATACCTATCACTAAGGCGGTAACTATGAGACGCATAGAGGAAATAAGGAAACTTACAGCAGGTAGCCGATTTGCTAAATACTTCGTAAAAGAACACTCACCCAAATCTGCAGACTTCCTTCTTCACTACGCAAGAAGGGATCTTTAAGCTTTAGTGGGACTCATCACGAGACGCAACTCTTGTGGCCAACATATGGTTAACATGGGATTTAGAAGTGACTCAACATGTACGGCCTGTCTACAGGAGCGACGAGGAGGTTCGTATAGTTGGTTTCTCTCCATCTTTCACTTTTTCCACTGTCTACTTCCCAACTACTATCTAACCCATTCCTTTTCCGGTATGGCACAATGAGCTATTTAGCCTGAGTGTCCGAAGCGGTGTTTGTCGTCTTTGCCACCCTCACATCTACCTATCTATCTTTGTATTGGGTTTCTAATATTGGGTTATATAGTTTCAAGCAGTAATAATGATAATCTAGAGAACAGGTAGTAGGGCTATTCATACTCCTTAGTTGAGCAGGACTACAAAGTGTTTTTTGCTGCGGAAAGATGCATCCTCAAACCTAAACAGTAGGGTTATGTTGCTGAAAGAGGAGAAATTGAAAAATGTGCTTTGGAAAGCTCAAAATATGCGATAATAGCATTCCATGCATGTTCTTTAAAGGTTAATCATCGTCTTTTTTGTAGTTCCCTGCTGCTAATGTAGCGACTTATTTGACTATTTCGACCACTGTGCAACGACGGTGTCTGCTGACGTTGTTGCCGCAACACGAAAAATGCTGCTGACGTATTGCAGTTGCTGTAGTGCCCCAGAGCCAAGATCAGCGGCAGCGGCATACGCCTCATCAATGCCAAACGAAATAAACCTGGTCGTCGGGTAATCCAACAACAACAACAACAATCACAACAACAGAAGACGGCACTTGGAAAAGAAGTTGTCGCTCAGTGCGTTGATATTTATTGATACTGACAATGAACTCTTTGCAAGCGCTGACGCTGACGACGAGGACAGTGTCCAGCATACGACGATGAGGACATGCTTGGAGTGCCGTACACGACGGCTGCTGAAGATGACAAGTTATGCAAATCGTGGAGACACCAAGATCAAAATAAACTTTACGCATGCATTGCAGGTGAGTGGGCAGAACGCACGACATGGACAAGGTCACTCGAGTGGACAACTGGACGTACTTTTAGGAATGGGGCAATGGAACTTTGGACAAGCCTTAATTTCGCTAGCACTCTCAATTTTTCAAGCGCGCTGTCCGAAACGAGTGCAAAAGTGAAAGATTGATGATGAAATTACTATAAATGTTTGTTTACCCAGCCAGCGTCCAGTGTACCAAGAAGGGCACAACAACGGCTTCCTTCCACCTACCTGGTGAGTGGTTTCTGTGCTTGGCTTTAACAGGCAGCCAGCTAAAATGACTTAGACAAACGTCTGCATTGATCAATCTGCTGCAGCTAAGACTTGGGCACTACGCCTACCCAAAAACTTGGCCAATGTCAGAGCCCCGCAACCGCTGCTCCTGCATAGCACAGGCGACAAACCTGTCCAACGTGTGTAGTGTATGTACATCCCAACAAAATGCTTGCATGCAGTTAACACTGCTCCAGCTACATGGAGCGCTGTGCTGTACTTGGCTACATTGTTGCGCTTGGCACTACCAGTGCCGGCTTTGGTCGCCAACTTGTCGCCTGGCCAAGTCTGGATGGCTCTTTGGCTCTTTGGCTGACTGGATAGCTGGTTGGCTGGCTGCCTTCAATCAGTCGAAGGCAATTCAAGTTGACAACATGTCGCAAATGCGTACGAGAGACGGAACTATGGACAGAGCACTGTGGCTGTTGGCCAAGCGACCATGTTACAACATGCACCATTCTTTTGATTATATAGATTATATATCCAAGTTGTGCGTCTTGTCTCTGCTTGTGTTGCTTCACCCCTCTCCTGCTTAGTGGGATCTGTGATCAGTCAGCCATGTGTAATCCGCGTTCACTTGCCGGCATTGCGTTTGCCTTGACGGAGTACTTGTTGGTAGTTGGGAGTCGAGTGGAATCTTGCGTGATTGAAAGATTGAGTGCCAGGCGCAATTAAAGTGCGGTATGATGAATTTGTGTGTACTGGAATTGTTGCAATCCTAATTTGGCAGTAAGTTTCGTAAGCCAAATGCAATTGAACAGGTGCACGCAGTTGTTGAAGAGATTTATGTCTAACTGTTCGAGGATTTCTATTCAGTGACTGATCTTATTTTTGGTTTTTTTTTAATCTACGAGTTTGAGAGGATTATTTGGACTGAAATGCGAAGACTTGCTGTCTTTTAGCTGTATAAATTTCTTTAGATTGAGACTTTCAAAATTGAATTTCCATAAAGAAAGATCAAATCAAATTAAAAAAAAAATAATAGCGAAACTGGCTAGTTTGTTTGGAAAAATGTAACAAACTGAAAACGTTTTTTAATTTCAAAGACATTAATATGTTATTATCGTACAAACTTTAGGTTAAAATTAATTTTGAAGGCCCAATCTTAATTTTTCAGTCTACATTTAGTTTTAATTTTTTTGAATCGACTCTTTTTTTATTGTTTCAGCTCACAAGATTCCCAATTTTTTCAGATTTCCCTAAATAAAAACTTTATTTTTACACAATCGATAAAAAGCGAGCCATAAAAAAGAAGCATTTTTTGCGTCAAATTTAATTTTTTCTGAAAAGTTTTGTAAAATTATTACAACATTTCATTTCAACAATTTTGAAAATAAACTTATACGAGGTATACATTGTGTGCTATCAGAGACAGTTTAGTAGAACCAGAGATTAGTCGTTAAAGTTTCTCCAACTTTTATAAAAGATCTTCATAAATAGGTATTAAAATGTATCATCTTTATTATAAGTAATAAGTTTAAATTATTCTGCTATATTGTGTAAAACGAAAATAGAGCTCTTCCATTATTTTAGAATGTAAGACGTATGGCTGTGTGATTTTTATCATTTAGAATTTTGCAATTAGATTCTTTCTTGTGTCTACCATTGAAAATATATAATTTTGGTAAAGTAATTTATTATTAGATTTCGAGCATTTTAATGTGGATATTATTTTTTTAACCAATGGGCCTTGATAGGGTAGTGGAAGCCTAACCGCCTCTATACTCCAAGTCGATGGTTCGATTCCGACATGTAGCACTAGTGCATTTGTCTAGCACTGGTATAGCCAGCAAATATTTAATACACCACAGTTCGGATTCGGAGATAATAGAGCTATATTCATGCTTCGTCTTTGAAGCAATGACCATAGTCATGGCGAAAATATTAATTATTTTTTATTATTATTCATTATTATATTAAAAGCCATCTAATCCTAAAATTCTACAACGCTAAGGACACCCAACTCTTAAAGCGGCATGCTTGGTATATACATGATTCCCTCTGTTTGGCTTACCTAAATTTATCAATGCATAATCCGAAAGAATTTGAAAATAATAAAAACAAAAAATAATTGTTTATCTTGAATTATTTTTAAATTCTTTAGAGAATATATAGTTTCAAATTTTGATCAAAGATTATTGGAGAACGCTAAAGAACAACTATCGTGTAATAATAATAATAGATTCGATATTTGTGGGAATGCGCGCGTGCAAAATTTATATGATTTCCGTCCAATGTAATTATTTCGCTAGTAAAGATTTTCCATAATTTTAAATTCTTTTAACTTAATTGCCCATGGCTTCGTATGTGGCAATAAAAATTTATATTAAAATTACCGCTTTTTGGAAAATCGCATATTCACACATGCTTTCTAATTTTTAACTATTGGAAAAGTTGGCAAAGTTTTCTTGCTGTGCTTATGAGAAACGTTGCCATTCTATGCTGCACTCAATGAATTAAATGTTTATATTAGGGGCATTTATTTTATAAAATTTATGCCTACGGCTGTAGTTACTATCTCCCATTTTCTTATAGGCATTAAGGCTTGGTTGGCTCTGGCATAAACATTTATGCACATAGTTGTAATAAAATATAAAAAACAAATCGTTTATTATACTTAATTTGTGTTTAATAGCCCTGCTAGCTGCAAAGCGCACCTGTTTCTCCATTAAGCATGCCCTGGAGACTCGAACCCGAGAGTAAAAAGAATAGAAAAAAAACACGTTCATAAATAACGGCAACTCATAAAACCTACTCGATCTATGAGGATTTGGCTGGATTTTTTTTTTGTTTTTGATGGCCACATAGCTACTTGGTGCGGCTGTAAAATGTCTGACAATCAAAACAATAAAAGATTTACGGAAAACATATGATGAGTCCAACAAAGAACAACATCGTCTACCAATGCAAAAAAAAAAATGAATGAAATAAAATAATAAAATAAATACGCGCATAAAAGCTGAACAGCGAAAATTTGCAGTAATTTGAGATTACGTTGGCCCCAAAGCAGCAGAAAATATACAAGACGTTGCAACTTGAATGTTCGCCACCAAGTGGCCACAGCTTTAATGTGGCAACAACAAATACCAAAGAGAAAGACGAACAAATTCAAAAAAAAAAAAAAATATAAATACAAATACAAATGAAATCTTCAAAGAGTTGGCTAACAAAGCCACAGCTGTTAATGAATGGTGTTGCAGGTAATGAAGTGTTGGCTTTAATACGCCAATGAAGACGACAACAGCAACAAGAGAAATGCTTTGAAGCAGTGAGTAGGTTTTGCTGCAGAAGTAGCTGAAACCTTAAGAGAGAGAGAGAGAAAGTAGAAAATGCAGTTGCAACAATTTTATTTTAGCGAAATGTTTAAAATCTATAAGAAAATGTATTTTATACTTACAATATCTCAATGGCTTTAAGGATTTGCTTCTTGCTTGCAAACGGTTTTCATCTTGTATAAAAACTAGTAATGATAATATTCAATATGGTATACAGTTGTTGAATATTATAAGTTAGACACTTTTGGTTCTTTTCACTTTTTTGTTGTCTATTAAAATTTATAAAAAATCTGCATTAAACTGAATGCCGCAGGCGATACAATTAGAGAAACACATGGACCTGCTTATAAAGCATATAAAATATTGATAAGAGAACAATCGATAATTTTCCCAATGAGCCTGCTAATGACAATGTAAATCGTAAGCCAATCGATAAATCTCCAAAAAATCAATCAAAAACATGAAGTGACCAACTCAACACATTAACATGCTTTCGTTTCAGATATTATCAAATATTTTTTTGCATCAGAAGACTTACCATAAAGGTTCAGATTATATAAATCTTTATTGGTTGAAATATCGATGAACTGTTTTCTACACATGCCTGTGTACGATAAAAAAAAAATTCTGAATTTTTTTTCCCGAAAATATGGCCTCGTATTAAAGTACATTAACCACTTATATAGAACCGAATCTTTCAGACTCATTCGCAAAGCATTTCTTCAAATATGAAAATATTACTTAAAAACATGATATGCTTGACTTTAACTTAATAAAGTACAACTAGCCCATCATGCAATGAAAATTTTACAAATTTTTAATTATTTATTTATTGATTTTTTAATGTGTAAGGGTACAACTAAGTCCAGTTGACCTTAAGATTAGACAAGTTAAACATTCTAAAAACTATGAAATAATAAATGATAATGAGAAAAAAATATAATAAAACTAATCCGTATTCCTAACCTGATGGGTGAATTTTTTATAGATGTGCACCGTCTCACATCTGGGGCTAGCAGGAACTTGGATTTACAATGTAAAAGATGAAAACAGAAAGTAGCATATAAATCTAAATATTTTTTCCAAATAGAAGCCAAAGAACAGCGTTGACCAAGGTTTTTATAGTTTATGATTGGTCAAAGAAATATCTCAAATTCTTTAAGGAAACTTTTACACTCTACGTGTTGGTTCTTCAAAATCCAAAAGTGCTGCAGAAGAAACATTTCATAAGAAATCCGAGCACATTTATTAATAAATCTAACTCTCCACAGCTACTAAGAAATGGCAAGCGCAAATTTAATAGTGTCTGATCCCAACTTTGATGCCAGATCATAGGGCTACTCTTAAGTTACAGCGATAATGTGGTCACAGGATATTGTAGTCATTTAAAGGTAATGCCAAAAATCTTGAGTTGATGAAATCGTAAATAATTGACGAAATGTTTAGTATTAAGAAAATTAAAACTTTTTGCAAAATTAAATAAATAATTATCTATGATGTAAACGAGAGAAAAGCGTTCAACAAATCTAAGTCTAGCCACTAAGTAGTACTCTTCCACAGTAATACATACAGGCCTTTAAATTATCCTTTTATTATTTCAATCGGTTCGTTGTATTTGGAAAGGGCTTGGACTTTGCGTAAACAGCTAAAAGTCACGCGAAGGAAAATCTATAAAATACGATAACCTTAAAATGCTTACGAAGTAAATTTGTCGTATAAGATGAAACCCCCAAAATCAAGCTTAATATTTAGACTTCAAATTAACCATCAAATTGCTGAAACAAAATGAACGATGGCAAACATCCTAAAAGGTTATATTAACTTTTTTTAACCAAATACTTTGATCATAGTGTATATTGGGCCAACTCGAAAATGCGAATACTTCAATCTTAAACTATTGTTTTTTTGCAATGAAATTGCATGTTATTCAATAATTAATATAAGCTATGAAGTTTAGGATAAGATTCAAATTTTAAAGACAAGACATTCGTTTAACTTCTTAGTTACATTCCATTAAGTCTCAGATTTCATGTCGACTATTAGAGCATACAAGTCGGGGCTAACTTTAAATGATTGTAACTTGGCAACAAGCGAAGATATTAACATATTTTACATGTTTTTAGTAAAAGGGTAAAGATATTACTACAAATAACTGCAATCGCCCTCTAGCGCAGAATATATTTAGTTCAGAGTATACCCTTTTTGATTAAAAAAACTTTGTACTCTTCATTTTTAACTTTTTTGGGTTAGAAGTTGTACTATCTGATAAATCAACTGACGCAATAGCTTAAAGGACGGCCCACTATTTCTAAGAAATGTCATCTTTGAAAAGTCTTCATAATATTGAGCCGGATGTAGTACTTAGAGTGCCCAAGTTTTCCAGCTCAGTTATTAACTTTAAAGTAATTAGGCTTAAATCAGGAAGCAAAGAATAACCAAATCCAAGAAGAATTTAAGGGAAATATTTACCAGCAAATGATGACAACCATAAAGCTATTGCTACAAATTTGCTTAGACGTACTTCGAGCCTTAAATGCAGTCAACACAAATTGCACAACTTGCTGCAAAATTACAATTGCTAAGCCGTAATAATCCAAGCTCCCAGCTTGAAAAGCCGTAGCCAAACATTTGCAAACATCATAAAGACCAAGGCGGAGCATCAAAAAGCTGATGCAGGCAAATATTTATCTTTGATTTAAGCCGTACTTGGCATTTGTGTACCAAAGTGCCAACGTTGACTGCAACTGGTATGCTCCTTGGCTTGGGTCAGGGCTAGTAGTGCAGCGTCTTGGCCTCTTGTTTCTACCAATTCCAAACCCAATCAAACACACACACACAAAATGACACTCAAGACACAAATCATGATTTGTTGTCGACGGCGGCAACCCACTCGGCCAGGGTTGCCAGCAATGGCTATCACTGCTTGGTTGCTGCCACCAAGTGCAACTCTTTTTGGGGAAAAAAAAACTGGCTATGGCTATGGCTATGGCCATGGCAACGGCAATGTCAACAATGAAATTGTCAAGTGTTGACAAATAAATTTGAGGATTTTGAAAAGATTTACTTATGCTAATGAAAGACACTTGTCACACATATCCATACATAAAGATCTTTCTTTCACTCTGCCTAGTCACATGGTATGTACATATGTATATTCGCTGTATATTCCACCATACCATGTAGGAATATGTAAAAATTTTGAAATGTTTGTAGCTATGTATGTATCTTTAGGATGCATTGCGTCGCGCATCTTCTTAAAGTGCGACTGACGTTTTGGCAACAACGTTGTGCCGCATAAATATGGAACTCATGGAACTCAAGTTGAGGCTACACTCAAACCTATAGCTGGGACTGCAGCTGGAGCTGCTGCTGGAGCTGCTGGAGCTGGTGGAGCTATAGATTTGTTTGGAGTGTTTGTGTAAACTGGCAAAAGTACCGTAACAAATTTGCAAAGTGAAAGAATTTGACGAAAGAGAGATGTTCGTTCGAATTCGTGGAATGAGTCTTGGGAAAGCCATTGAAATAACGTGTCCACATGCTTAGGCAGCATTAATATTTATGAATGGTTATGCATAGAAATACAGAAAATTCAGGAATTCGTTAAGCTCTGAACGTATATGCTGTCTGATATATGGCTGTAGCTGAACATAAGCATCTTGCATATGGTTCAATGCGCAAAAGTTACATTTTGCCAAAGACACGAATAATATTTTTTTTTAGAGAATGTTCAGGTGAAATCTCTTGCAGATTGATAGTTGAGCTGATAATGTTGCTATTTCCTCATAAAAGGTAGAACTTTTGGGGTTTTTGTATTTGCGAAATCAGAATACTTAATATAAAATGATACAATTAACTTGATTTTCTTCGAGAATTCCCGTATTATCCTATTAATCTTTTCTAGGAACATGAAGGTTTCAACTGTTTTGCAGTTAATTTAGTTCATTTATGAGTGGGTGGAGTCTACATTGCGGTGAACCTTTTGACAGTTTAGCTCATCTTATCTTTGCGTGGTTTGCCTATGCAATAAAAATGCCGGACTATTGTGGTTACAAACCAAACCTATTTAACCTTTCATAATATCTTTAGAAACTTATTAAAAAAATACATTAAAATAGTGATTATTAATTTTTTCATATCTCTTTTTATTCTTAAAGTCACATTTCCACTTAAGGAAGACCGTAAAATCGTGTTTCCACTGTACATATTTTTACTCTGATTGAAAATTACATTTTTTTTTAACAAATCTGTATTGTATTTCATATGCATTTAGATACGCAATTTTTGTAAAATATTTAAATATTTTAAAAAGTATTGACACTGAAGTGGTTGTCAATTCAATTATGGGTTTAAGGTTTTAAAAATTTTATGCTTATTCCATAGCTAGATTAAGAGGGTGTTTCTCACGTAGTCTTCTTCTGGCCTGACTGTTGTTCAGTAAAGTAATTACCAGTACATAAGTTAGTTGTGATATTTCCGTTGTATTTAGTGCTGACGTCTCTTAAAACTTCTTCGATCCAAGCAACACCCAGCTCGTTCGGAATAGTTAAAAAGGATCATATCATGGTATAAGCAGGCGCACGAGACCATTCCCAAGGTTCCATTTTGGCGCATGCAGAAGCCGACAGACGGATTCCCTAGGTTCATAATGGTTGGTAATAATAGGTTTGCAAAATTTTGAAGTATCTGTACCGCAAAATTATATTTATAAAAAACGCGAATATAACATTTATGCGCATTTCTCAAAGCAAACTCAAATAATGCACAGTTTTTGTTAACTGCATTTATGAGCCCTTTTTTATTTATTACAAAATTGATAAATCATTTAGGTACAATTTTAAATTGCGTGAAAATGGTCGCGTGTCTACGATATTAGTTTAATTGAAAAAAAACGACATAAAAATATAATTAGAATTTCAGAGCACCATTAGTAGCGCTTGTTAGGCTTAGATTTCTTTTATTTTTATGGCCACAAGACCCGCTTAAATTGTATGCAGGCAATAATAAAAATATATGTATGTTATATGTAGAGACATTATTTATCAAAGGCATTTCACATGCACATCATTTGTACGCACGCGGAAAACACTTTGGCAAGTGGTTCCCAGCTGTTGGTGCTGGGCATCAAAAAAATAAATAAGGTAACGACTACATTGTAGACAATATAAAATTAAAAAAAAAAAAAATGAAAAATCTCTATCTGTAGTCTAGCTGTGAACTCTAGCGATAAAACAATAAATTTTCTAAAATACAAGTTCTAAATTGCATACCGCAAAACAACAAAAACAAAAGATACATGCTTTTTTTGGCTGCCATTGAGTGCCTCTGAGCATAATTGAGTAATTAACTTTGGAGCGCACTCGAGATAAAACCTGTTCCATATGCACTCAAAGCATTCGAGCAAGCAAGCAGGTTTTGAGCACAAAGTAACGTTGATAAATGAAACACAGGGAAACAAGCCGGTTTTGAGTGAAACGTTGGAAACGCTGGCAATGAAACAAAGGCAGGCGCCTTAACAAATGGCGACGTCAGCGTCAGCTGCGAATGCGCTGCGCGGTGCTGGGTCTTCAGAAACTTTGGTCACTTCTCAAGCGCTTTCTGACGTTCGTACGAAACGTTTGCCGATTACGCGTCGCCGTCGCCGTGCATGTTGCAACGTTTTGTGTACGTCTTTTGCCGCATGCAACAAATTGTCAGAAATTGCAACATGCAAAATTATTTGCGCTAAATTTTGTGCATCAAAATAATAAATAAACCAAATATTTTACTAAAGTTGAAAAATAAATTGTTATTTACTTAAAAAAAGAAAAAAAAATGAAAATACCATACTAAAGTTTTTTTTGGGCGCGCCAAAAAATACAAATATTTGTGCAAAATTTATGTGTCTGAAGTGCCTGGCTAGATTAAAAATAAATATTTATTTAAATAATTACAAAATATGCAACCTGAAATTGCAATGCAAACAAATAGTTGCTGCAAGTAAATACAAAATATACATAAATAAAAAGTAAATAATTAGCAGTTATTATAACACAGTTGCATGCATAAATAATAATTACAAATTCGTAACAAGCTAAAAATTCTGTAACAAAAAAATAATAATAATAATTTGTTGAAAGTTTGCTGAAAAGTTGTAAAAAGTTTTTGTTGTTTTTTGCTGTGACAGTTGCGTTGTGACGCCTGCGCAACCCCCTTCGTGTGTTTTTGTCATTTTTTTTTTAATTGGATATTTGCAGTCAGCAAACAGGAAACGGAAGCGGCTGCCATTTGTAATAGAACGCGGCTTGAAACTAACACACACAACACACACACACAGACGCCCAAGGTAAATATGTACAAAAGTGCTTAAATATTGCAAACATTTAAAAATGACAGCTCCTGTAACAAGCGTGTAATTTCATTTTTGCCAAAATCAACAAGCGTTGACAAACATTAAACTGTACGTGAGCCATGTCAAATAATTAACTTGGTCAAGTGCCACAATTAAAGTCAGCAACAATTAAAGTCAAAAATAAAACATAATAACAACAAAAATGTAAATAAAATCCAACTTTAGCTTAGACATTTTGGTAAAAACAAAATATTGCAAGTGGATTGTCAAGTTGCGTGCATTGAGAGTCTGGCAGACAATTTGTTTTTTTTTATTTTGAAAGTATAAAATTATTTTTTATTTTATCTATTAATCGCCTAAATTGGGGCAAATGCGATCTAGTGACGGCAATTGGCTTTAAAATGTTTATGTGGTATCTCATAAAAACAGTTGTTGCAACAAATAAAAGCTATCATCAATACCCGAACTATTTCGTTTTTTTTTTTTTTTTTTTTGTCAGCAGTGAGTTATCCATGTTACAATCTGTATTTTAATGATACATGATATGTCGGAACAAAACTATGCCTTATATTATCATTATATATACCATATTTTTGTGAAAACTTAGAATAGATACAGTCATTCGATTTTCTTTACCAATAAAGCGTATTTTTCACATGGTAGCTAGAAACATTGTCATATTTGGCTTAAATCTATACAATACCATTTTTTCCCCTGTTATTCCGCCTCTGCTAACCCTGTTTTGCGCCGTCTCTCTACCTCTGTCCCATGTTGTGTTCGCCTGACTCAGTTCTTGAAGCATGGATCTTCTCCAGATTGCCTTAGATCTTCCATATAAAATACCATATATATAGTTGAAATCGATCGGTGTATAATCAGTTGATCTTTTAGACTGATAGAAATTACTTTACTAAGATCGAGTACCAAAACTAATATTGTGTTGCAAAATTATACACGCAAAATTTCGTTGTACTTCCAATTTTTTTTTTAGTTTAGTGTCAGGAAAAGAATAGAAAATTAATTAAATTCCCCGTATTATGCTGTCTTCGCTCTAAAAGCGGTCCATGGAAATAACTCTGTAGTTAAAGCTATCGAACAGATTCCTGCAGTTTACAGCCGCATCCCAACGGCAGTGTTTTTAATTAATAACGATTTACTTGAGCATAATAGCGATTTTTTGCTAATAAAGCCAGTGCTAAGCAAAAGTAACAGTGCTTACTTTATAATATTCCTGGTATTTGTTATGAGATCTTAATATCATATAATACCATATACAGTGGACCACGGTAGCATAGTAGTAGCGTGCTCGCCTCTAAATCGACAGGTCGCTGGTTCGATTTCGCCCAGACAGCACTGGTGCATTTGCCTAGTAAATTACCTAGGAAAGGGTTCATATGCTCTACGCCTTTAGAGCGTTAACAATAGTCAAGGGGAATAATTTTTTTGTTGAAATACCATATAAAAATAAATTTCATACACCTGAGACTTAAGATGTGCTTCATTTTAATTTATTTATAATTATCAATAAGAGCTGATTACAAGCAATAAGTGAAATTTTTTTGAAAGACAAAAGCAAACAATTTTGGGTATTCACGCTTGCCGTCGTTACGGGTAGGTGAAAAGTTGAACAAACTTTTAGAGCAACCAAATGTGCAGTGTATAGTTTCAGTTTTTAACTTGGCTTTTGCCCAATTGATGCCATGTTTTAGTTTACAAAACTAAAGTTGAGTTGAAAGTGTTGCAAAGTACGATATTTTTAGCACTTCAACAATTCGGCACTTTTTTCATGAGTTATCAAAAATACAAACAATGAGCACTAATTAAGCAATTATAAAATTTACGAACTATATAATATAATTTTTTTTAAATATAATATTTAATTGCTACAAAACGAGTGTGAAGAGCCGCGTAAATTTAAAGTATATAAACTAAGCGTTGCATCACAAAAAGCAACAATTTTCCAAAGCGTATAAATTTTTTGTGTAAATTAAAAGCCGTGAATACCCTGCGTTTATGGAGTGAATTTATTTTAGCACTTGGAACAATTTGGAAAAGTAAACTGAATGCATGAACTGCATGTTTGTTCGTAATATTTTTTATTCATCCAGAAATTGTTGGTAAAGTTGTAGTTTTGCTTAAACTTAGGCTTGAACCTTATCTATGCTTATCCACTTTCTAAAATTAACTTAAATAACAACCAACTGCGTCGACCAACAACATCTAACCATTTCATATAATTATGTTTGCACTTGACAGCTGAAATTGTTTTTTAAATATCCTCACAGTCTAAATGTTTTAAACGATTCTCACAGCAGATACATACATATACATAATACTTACAGATGTATTCAGTTGTGCAAATTGACAAATTAACTGACATGTTGCATGCCCCAAAGCTGAAGTACAAAGTGCTTGTCCATGAGCATAAGCCATGTGATATTTATTTTTGGCATAATTCTTGTAAAATTAAACCTAAAACATGGGTTGTCCAGTCATTAATAACAGCCAAATGATAGCTGCTCTAATAAACCTTTTTGGGGCATTACTAGGTATACAAGATTATTTCATATGTACCATATAGCAAAGGAGTTTTTCCTTTAAAAATTAAAGATTCTTAGTTTTAACAGAACTTAAAATGAGTACAACTTGGGCCCTCGTGTTGATATTCTTTTAACGAATGTTGGAACACTTTTGGTATTCGTTATAATTTCGGCTTGCATATTAATTATGCCGAAACATATGTGCTTGTTATACATAATTTCAAGAATTTAATATTTTTCAAAAGAATACATTGTGAAAGGTGCAATATTTTATTTTCAATTATTTGAGCTATCTAGTGCAATTGATATTTTTCATAATTTTATTTTGCCAGTATGTGTCATAGCAGGCATTGGTAGCTTCACTACAGACGGTTTCTAAAATTCTGTAATTCAATTGCTGTGGGTATTCAGACTATCATTGCAGCTACTGCAGAAATAGCAGATACAAAGACTTAATGCTGATTCATCTAAAAAACAAATATTAATAAGTAATGTAATTCCAATAGTTAATATATTATCTGGATGACTAGCATACAGGTAGTGTAAATCGGCGTAACAGGTTAAAAAACGTATTACTTCGGATAAACTTGAAGTAATAAATAATACTAATAAATGCTTCAACCACTTGGTCTCCATCCAAGATTCACTCGTTTATCCACAACTAAAGAAAACATTTTTAAGATGGTATTATATTGAACAATTATCATCAACAAAACCAACCATCAATAAATAAACCATATTTATATTGTATTGTATAAATCTTGGTTGGGGATGGTACTTTGTATTGTTAGTACCACAGAGACCACAAAAAATTGTCAAAACATTTTACCAAATTTATATGAAAACCTGCGTGAATACCCAACTGTTTTCTTGATACTCCATCTGATTCCATGTTCCAACCCCTACTCTTGTATGCAACCTCCACTATATTAGATTCTTAATGAAATGTATGTCTGTTTAGCTTTGTCCCCTGTTGTGTTCGATGGGGGCCAATGCTTGGAGGATGGATCTTCCCCAGGTTGCCTTGGGTCTTCCGAACCATCTGCAGCCTTGCGGAATCCAGTCTAGTGCCGTCCTGACAATATTGCTTGGATTTCTTCTGAGAGCATTTCGTCTTCCTTATTTGGAGGTGTATAGAGGCTTATCTGTGTCACGAGACAGCTGTGATGTGGATATTCTGTTTGGCAGAATATTCCGCATATAATTCAGAAGCATTTTTTATTGAAGACTTGCTGTCTCAGCGTCATCGTTTTGTAGGTAAGCCATGTCTCACTACCATATAGCAGTCAGGACTCTACACACGCATTGTAGATCCGGAGCTTTGTTCGTCTGCTTATTTGTTTGTTGCTCCAGATGCGGTAGAGGCTCCCAAATGTGACGAACTCAATGGTAATGTTCCCTTGGCTGAAGTGGTTAAAGCGCATTGGCTTGGTTTTGGCTACGTTTATTTCAAGACCGACTTTGCTTGACGAGAGCTAAACAGACGGCAATTTTTTTAAAAATTTGTTGGTTCTATTTCACTGAGGTGCTTCGAAAATTCGCACTTAAACTATTGTTCTCTTAAGTAAGTCTTCAAAAAATTGCATTTCGTTGAGTTCTTTTTAAGTTTCGTAAGAAAATTTAACTTTCTTAAGCTTAAGTTGGAAAGGAGAGACAACTGCGAAGTTGCTACTTGAAGAGCACTTAACGTGAGTACCTAATTCAACTTTTGTAACTTACTTTTCGAAATGCCACATCAGGTGTCACAGCTTCTTGGGTATATTTAAAGGCGCTATATTAATACTGGAAACACTGAGAATAATAAAAAATAATCTAAGCAATAAAAAAACATACATTTGATTTGATTCGATTTTAGGGTATTTGGTCTTCGTGTGGTTATGCAAGATTTTAGGCAGAATTTAATGTCGCAAAACTTCTATGGATTTTACTTTTCCACATATTTGTCCCGCTTTTGCTTTGAAGATCGTACTTGTTACGACTGTTCTACAGAATATAAGGTTCATTTTTAGATGTTTAATTTCAACGCTATTCAACCGATTTACATTTAAAATTGGGATCAAGGTTGCCTTGACGTACTTAAAGTGCTCTTACCGGTTATTCTGCATATATAGAAAATTATCATTTTCTTTTAAATCGATCTAAGGTTCAAGTACTACAGTTGATTTTTAAAAGTGCGCAACACTTTCCAAAGTCAAGAACATTTTAGCACACCTCGCAAACAGTTTGTTGCAGCCCTAAAATCTCGAAATAACTTCGAAATGCTTACCAAGTAATTAAATGTCATGTAATCAACCAACATATATTGCAATTGCTGGAGGCCATGAAAATAATTATTTAGTATCAGTTAGCTCTCATATGTAAGTTATAACCATTTCAGTGCTGAATATTGGAAATTATATGCAAAATTTGGCAAAACAATTAAGTGAAATTAGCTGAAATTGCGAGAAAACCAATTCAGTTTATTTGCAATAGGGCAACCAAGGTATGGTATACGGAGAAATATACAGCTGCTGCACATTAAGTATACGCACAGCTATCCAGCTATTGAAGGTAAAGATACAATAGATCATTGCAGCGCGAGAACCAACTAAGTTTCCATTAGGCCCAATTAGCAATAGGACAACCAAGGTATGCTATACGAAGCTATATATTGTTGCTGCACATTAAGTATACGCACCATTAGCCAGCTTTGAAGAAAAGTTACATTAGATCAACGCAGCTGCATTTGCACGGTAACAGTGATAACTTTCTATTATTATTAACAAACATTGTCTAAGGATAACAAGCAAATTCCACATCTTCAATTTGCTTGCAACCATGGCAAATACCAATTAAAACGAGACAATAGTGCTGGCTACTAAGCTCCAGTCAGACATCAAGATTGTTGCAAAACAAAGCAGTGAACTTTATGCAACGTATCTCAGCTCTACACAATTTACCCAAGTAGGGTTTTAACACCCTTGCTGTGGCTGTGCATAGACTCTTCTCCATAAACCCGCACATACTACTCATACTCAATTTATTTATGCGTTTTGCTTTAGAGGCACTTGCAAAGGGTTCCAAGTTATATGGGGTAATATGCTATGGATAGCAACCACCAGCAGTGCCACCACAGAATCCACAACAAGCTGTTTAAGCTAGCACTCCCAGACATGTTGCCCTCTATAGCGGCTGCTGACATGGGGCTGGCCTATGCCAGACAGCAGAAATATAACACGTAGGGAAAAAAAAAAGTTTAGGGACAGCTCAAGTTCAAGTGTAACTTCTAAAGGCTTTCTTGCTTTGTTAGCCGCAACAGTCTAGACAGTCGAACGACCCAGTAGCAGAGCCCAAACAGCAGAGAGAAGAGTTTAACTCTTAGACGCGCATGAAAGACCCATCGCAGAGGCAAAATAAAAAATAAAAAACAAAACCACTTTGATATGTCACAAAAACAACAAATATGCCTACAATAAAGTCAGTTCCCGTGCCGGCATATTTGAATAAACATTAGAGACAAGGGCAAAGTCGCAGGCATGCTTCGTCTGTTATTTAAAAAGCTTTAGAAGAAGAGTGAGAATTATTATAGCGTTGACTTCCATAAATTATGCCATAGCTCAAGCGCTCTTTTCGTGCAGTCCAGTAGTAGCTGAGCCTATCGACAAAGACATCAACAGCTTCGTTAACATTTTGCGGATTAATAAACGCGGCTAATTTGAATGAAAATGAGCTCGAACTGTTTTGCCAATTCGTTTTGGCCAACCAATTCGTAGCGCTCGTAACGTAGATTGTAGTCTTAGAGTCAAGTATGCCATAGGCTATCGCACAGTCAACTCTATACTGACTTTATTAAAAAAAAAAAATAAACTAAAATCAATCCTACTTGTCTTGGAACGGAAGTCCAACTATGGCAGCCAATTGCTGTGAAATTTTTTTAATCGATTTTAGTTCAAAATATGCTGGGATTTCAACTTATAGGTGTTTCACGTTTAACTAATTTCACACATTAATTTAGTTATAAAATCTCAAGGTTACAAAAGAATTCGTAAAAGTAAAAAAAGTCTTTCGATGTGAGTTAAGGTTGAGGTCAGCTTAGTACTCTGATTGTGTTAGGTGTTGTCCAACAAGTAAAAGTTGGCCTAAAACGTTTTGCAACAAAGACTTTTGCTAACTTCTCTTTTGAAAATCGCTTCTCGACGTGACTGAATATAAAGAGAAAAAAGAGATTATTCGAATGAGTTGGAATGTCAAACATTTTGTTGCTGTAAAATCATTTTGTCTTATTTATTCAACCATCCATACCATTTTTAGCAATACTGCTTTCAATATAGGAAAGTTCTATAGCCGTTGTGTTTGCTCGAGAGCAAGTTTTAAGAATATGTTCAAGCTACACCTTGATGGGCTAAAAGATCACCGAAAAGTATCGGTTCAGCTTGGTAGAAGTCGCTAAGTGTATCGTGACAACATTTCTGGATGTCGTTAAGCCCTTTACGGAAGTAGCAAACCAAATGGGAATTACAGTGCACTCCTAAGGTACACCCCTATTTCAACTTTGCCAAATTTGAATATAACACCGTTGCAGCTCCAGAATAAGTAGAATTTCAACTCAACATTGTAAGATATTCAATGTAGACTCTCAGATGAGAGCCATCTCGGAAAGCGGGATTCAAATCAAGTGCAAATTTTGGAATTCGCCTTAATTGACACTAAAATTTTTGCCTGACCAAAGTTGAGTGTTCAGATAGTAATTGCATATGAATATGGTGGGGTTTCTTTATTAGCTAAATATGACAAAATTCTGAAAACTTTGCATTTTTATTTGACAATAATAGGTAGTTTTATTTAATTGAAGGGAATTTCAAAAGTCGTTATTCAAATTAAAACGTTTGATTCAAATTAAATGCACTCGTGTCCATTCTTGGCACACAGAGATCCTAATTTCAAGGGAAACTTGTCATAGCTGTTAAGCTATTTCATCACAAACTTAACAAATTCATGGAACTACTCCACTTCGAAGCTTGACTATACTTTGAATATTCTCTCGATCCTAGAATCAATCGAATTTAAGCTTGATTGCATACAAGCAAAGACTCATTTTAGAGCCAACAAATATTGCCAATTAAACAAGGCTGTATCGACATGACTCTATTAAAGGGCACTTAGGCAGACAACATTGATGGGCACAGTTGATGAGGTCTAATTTGGAAATTATAGCAAATTATTGCCCGGCCGGCATCAGTGCCGAGTCTGAGCCAGTTGTGGCCCTGTGTCAGCCAAATGTAAAATTGTTGCCAGTTTCAGTTTCATTTATTTTCTGTTGGGCATTTCTCATCTCTGGTCTTCAAATTGTCGTTGTTGTTGGTATTGTCTGAGCACATAACAAGTTAATTTTCATGTAAATTTCTCTCGTATCCACATACATATAAGAGCAACCGGCTGCCAAGCAGCAAACCAAACATCCATTCATTGAGTTAGGAACTCAGCCAAAACAAAAAACCTTTCATTTCTCATACAGCAAAGACGACTAATGCCGGCCTGATGTTGATACTGAATCCGCCGCCAAACAACACAACCGGTTAACATAATCACTTAATTTTCGGATTGTGTGCGTGCCTTTATTTGGGGTGCCACAACAGCTAGCCTCCACTCCACTTGGGGCCCCCCCTCTGCTGCGGGTAAAACGATTTAAGACGCTGCTGTGCGACTAGGAGAAGTAGTATCTTAATCGAGCAGCGGGCAACACGCACACAATGGAAAAGCTTTAGAAGTGTCAATAATATTAAGTGATGATGTTCAATAAGTATTGTATATGGATCTTTTGAAACGATTTACAGCAATGATAAACGATTGACAGGCGGCGCTTTGTAAATATTGAAGAAATACAAAGACAAAAAAATAGACTGAAGCTTAATTAAGTGAAACTTGTCTTTGGCGAAGAAGACAAAAAAGCTGTAGACATAGACTAGCCCAAAGTTGATATATGTGTTTGTTTAAGTTTTTTTTAATACAATTTATAATGTTGTATCTTGCACATGGTATAGCAGTGAGAATTTTCAAAAAGAATTGTTATATGAGATCGAAGTCTGGTTTTAGTTATTGAAATTCATGATAATATTTATAAGCTAAATTTCAAAGATACTATAAAAGAAAATAAGGCAACTTTTGAAATTTGATAAAAAATAACAGATAAAATATGTAATCTATCAAAAACATATATTTTCACAAAAATATGAATCGTATTAAGAAAATATTCTATGCAAAAAATTTACCTTATCAAAAATTTAAAGTTAAACAAAATTGAATAGGCACAAGACGTTGCCGAACCAGTAAAAGGAAACACCTAACTAGCAAAAAGTATGCGTCTCGATTTGAAATTAATTATGATAAGCGATATAGAAGATAAAATCGAGAGCCTCTAGCGAGGGTTACCCATTCCTACTAATCCAGTACCCACTGGATACGGTAAAGTTTAAATATAGCTTTGGCGCTCCATAACCTTCTCACCAAAATTTTTGATGATTTGATTTTTGAGTACTTGTCAGATTTTGAACACCGCGATGCACTGCTATGTTTTAAACTAAAATATTTAATGATTTGGCTATAAACCGTATAGCTCCAGTGCGGTAAACGGGATATATAAACCGAATACAACAAACATTGTCTTTTTTTTAAAACAAACACAAGATAATAACTACCTCTTCTAGTCTTCGGGACCTAAGAGATTATATGGACAGACGGATAAACGGCTGAATGGCCACACGAGGCTATAATAAGCATATTTATAAAGGGTGTTTTTTTTTAGGTATAGAACTTTTAGTTGTCACTGATTTAACAGCTGTCAAGTGATTTATTTTTTTTTTTTTCGAATCGAAGCGCACTTCTGGTTGAATCCCTACGTCAACAAGCAAAACTGCCGCATTTGGAGTGAAGCTAATCCTTAAGTGAATGTCAAGACAACGGTGCATTCAGAAAAACTGACTGTTTGAGGCGTTTTATGGGCTGGTGGAATCATTGCTCTGTTCTTCTTCAAAAACGATGATGGCCATCGGTATAGAGCCATGATTACTAACTTTTTCATACCTGAATTGAACAACCATGATGTCCAGGAGCTGTGGTTCCAACAGGACGGTGCAACATGTCACACAGCTCGTGCCACAATCGATTAATTGAAAGACTCGTTTAGTGACCGCCTAATTTCACATTTTATACCTGTGAATTGGCCGTCAAGATCTTGTGATTTAACGCCGCCGCTAGACTAATTTCTGTGGGACTATGTAAATAAATATAAATATATGATACATAATATTGCCGATATACGGCCACAAATGTTGGAAAAAGTCATCGTAAATTGTTCGTCCAGATTGGACTACATCCACGCCAGCCATGGTGATCATATGCCAGCAATCATATTTTAAATGTAATGCCACAAGATAATCTTTCGGATAAATTAAATTCATGTCAAACGAATAATCCATCGTTGATTTATTTCAATTTAAAGTTCTGTACTTCTAAAAAAAACACCCTTTAAAGGACTTGGGGTCTGCCACCATACTATACCATTTGTATCGTAAAGATACTAGGCATATTTCACAGATTCAGCAACATTTCCATTTATTTTCAATAATCCCATAATAATCTTTAAAAAAAGGAGGATTTTCGTGCATTTGCCAATTTTTCACCAAATTTTTGACCCAATTTGTGGAAGTCTCTCATTTAATTTTTTACTGCACACAACTTAGGACTTCTCAATTTTTGACAAAGAAATATTGAAATTTTCTAATTATTAATAAAAAATTAGCTACTGAGATAAAATTTTAAGAAATTGAAAAATGAATTTATGATTACACCGAGAAGATTTCTCTACTACTTTTTATGCCGCGTGCTAAATAGGTGAGATATGCCAATGTATCGGAATTTGCTTATAGGCGGATCCACACTTTTGCATCTGCTACAATATTTGTGTAAAAAAATACAAAATAGCTTTCTTTATAATATACAAAAAAAACTGCAACGGGTGGTAGTTGACAATCGAAGCGACCGGGCTTAAGTCATAAGCCTTATTTTTGAGTAGATTTAGATTTCCAACCGAAATTCAACTATTTGGTAGGTGACAAATATACTAAGTTCTGTAACCCGTAAATAAGATGTTCTTGTGCAAATTAAGGAACATGTTAATTATGCAACTTTTTTTTCAATAAATTTGTATTGAAAGCATAGCAGTAACATACAATTCACAACTGCTTTAAGCTGAATTCAGCTTATTTATTTGAATTCAATACATCGTTAAAATATAATTTCAAAACTTGAATGAAAAAGTATACATAAATTTCGTAGGAATTGTAGCATTTCATCGGATGATCGTCAGCATTATCAAATGATAGGATTAGTTAAAAGTTATCTACTGAAGAAAAAAAAAATCAAAATAGCACTTGCAAATATTTTTGGATCAATGATAATAATAATATGTAAGAATCGTAAAACATTAACGCATTTCCTACTTCAACTTGTCGATGAAAGTTTGTAATAAAATTAGGAGGCCCAATATGACACCCGATTTTTCTTGTTTCAATTGTAAACTAATATTATCACGAAATATATTGATGCTGGTCAAGTTTATTACGTTTAAAGCATAAGAACTAAGGTTAACTTTATGATCTACATTGTATAAAAACGTGTAAATAGAGAAACAAAATAAAAAACTAGAACAAAAGAAATTTAAAAAAAAAAACAGTAACCGGCAGCCGCTGACAAGGGCAAAAAATGTGCACCATGAAGAAAAAGTGAAAGATACCAAACAAAATAATAACAAACTACATAATAAAATAGCAAACAAGCAAGCAAACAAACAAACAAACCGGCAAATGCAAAAAAAAGTAGCATTCAAAACAAATCCAAAAAGAAGAGAAACAAAAACCAAAAAAAAAGTGTAGAAAAAAAATGGAAACAAATGTTGAATTATTAGTACATGGATTGCCGGAGGGGCCCAAAATACGGGTGGGGTCAGTTTGGACGGGCGGTCTAGTCGTTATTTGTGGCAGACACAACGCAGCACATAACGAATGGCCAACGAAGAGAAAAGCAAATGCGAAAAAAACGAAAAGCTGGCAAAAAAATAAAAATAGCAACACGTGAATCAAGAACTTGGAACGACGAAAGTTGAAATTGTATTTGACAAAAATAAAAGAAATTCGCAACTTAAAGATATTTTTACTAAATATTTATTTATAAAATGTGTTTATTATTCATACAAATGTATGCAGCGAGGGCGGTTTGTGTTGTTTTGATAACTGAAAATACTTCAATAGTGAATTAACGATATTATTTTAATAAACCCCAGATAAACTTGAAACAATCTTAATATTTTGAAGGTTTCTTGGGTTTATCGAGTAACTGTTGTGTCAAAATAAAACACAAAGTTAAAAATATTTTTATAATTGTTACTCTCAAAATCGCAATCTCTCTCTCAAAATGTTCGTAAATATTCGGAGTCAACTTTGCTTGCGCTGTTTTGCAATATCAGCTTAGTGCTGATCGATATGAATCGATTGAAAACGATACACAATAATCGTAGGCATTCATCTACATTACTGCATTAGAAAATTAGTGAATATCTATTTGCAATATAAATTCATAGTTTTTAATTTATGTTTTTGAGCAGAGCAGAAAAAAG
The DNA here is from genome assembly GCA_035046065.1 of Chymomyza procnemis. Taxonomy (NCBI): domain Eukaryota; kingdom Metazoa; phylum Arthropoda; class Insecta; order Diptera; family Drosophilidae; genus Chymomyza; species Chymomyza procnemis. The sequence continues at coordinate 2,639,979 of JAWNOJ010000013.1, read as the reverse complement.
TGTTGTTTTTCTTACAATTCAAACAATAAATATTTCTCTTGAATACTTATGTCAAGGCTGAGTAAAAAGCATATAGCGAGTGTTTTGAGCGTTTCAACAACGCTGATTTTGACATCGAAAATCGACATGGTAATGGAAGGGAAAAGGTTTTCAATTCAAACAATAAATATTTCTCTTGAATACTTATGTCAAGGATGAGTAAAAAACATATAGCGAGTGTTTTGAACGTTTCAACAACGGTGATTTTGACATCGAAAATCAACATGGTAATGGAAGGAAAAAGGTGTTCGAAGATGCAGAATTGAAGTATTATCAAACACATTGCAAGTAACTCAGCAAGCCGTGCCCATACTCTCCAAAGTCATGGGAATGATTCAAATGCAAGGTGACTGCTTCCGTATGATATAAAACCAAATTACGCCGAACGGCGATTCTTTGCTTGTCAACAGCTTTGTAAGTTAGCACGAGGGATTTCTTTATTGCATCGAAACTGGCGAAGAACGACTTAGAAAGATCCCGGTCATGTTTCCACGTCTGCAGCGAAAGTCACGTTTTGCATTTGGTGGAAGCAAAAATATCTGATATATTATGAGCTGTTGAAGCCAAATAAAACTATTAAAGTGAATCGATGTCGAACGCAGTTGATGCGTTTGAGCCGAGAACCAAACAAAAAAACGGCCACAATATAAGGAAAGACATGTAAAAGCCCACGACGCAAATGTATTAAAAAAAATACTTTGGAAACGCTGAAATAGGCGATCTTACCCCATGCGCCACACTTTTCTGATGTTTCCCCATCTGACTACCATCTGTAGCACTTCGTTCATATGAAGAATTCAAAAATTCTATGAACATTCCCGAAAGATAAGCAATTTTTAGCTTACGAAAAACGCAAGATGCCATTTATTATATAAATTTCACAACTTTTCGAGCAACCCTCGCGCATAAAATTACACCATTGCCAAATGTACACTTACATATCTACAAGCACTACGTACCACATTTGAATGTGTATTCGTAACCATGCATTTATGATGATTTGAAGCTGGCAGGCTCCATCAGCAATGGAAATTCAAGAGATAGTTAGGGGGCAAGGAATCCATTTTGGTTTTTTTTTAGCCGCACTCACTATAAATAAAACAGAATGGCGAAGAACAAAAGCAAACGCGAAAACACACACATCGTGGGACAGAGCGACAGAAAACCAGAAAGAAGAACCGTCCGATAGATAGTTGGATAGCTATGCAACTGAGCTGAAACGATAGATGAGCTAAGTGGCCCCAGTGCCAGGGTTTAGGAGCAGTGGCAGCTACACAAGCGAATGCATCAGTAGTTGCAGCTGAGTTAGTAGTCAAACGCTCACACACAGTGGCACAGTCAGTGTTGTAAGTCCTTGGACGCGTTGAATTTGATTGTGGAAAATAAACACCCCGACTTAATTGTCGCAAATTTCAGGCCCATTTGCCGCGTGGAAGCTATCATCCGCATTTACAAGCATGTGAGGATTTTGGAGATATTTTAAATTTTGCACTCGAAAAAACAATGAATTTACTCATATTAACGTTTCATATTAGTGTTCCGATTAGCAGTCTTGTAAGAATGGTTATACCATTGAATGTTTTTTTGTTTAAGCGCAAAATGATTGAAATACCTGAGAGATCGGTGAATTGCAAGCGATTTTGTTAAAGTTGGGTTTGGGATAAGTTTTAGCATTTTTCGTTTAGGAAACAACGCATAAATCTATTGTAGGAGATGGGGTGCTAGCATAGCTAAATCTTAAGTGTGACTTGCTAATTGCAGACCTATGAATCGTACTGAATTATTAGCTTCTTGGCTACTTGGTTCCATAAAGTCAAAAAGGATTGGCAAAAATTATACATATGTTAAAATTGTTATACTTTATGTCGTAACATACTGCTGCAAGTGGGTGTCCATTATATCTCTGTCAAGTTTTATGTCAAAGGTTCAACGTTTCTAAACCGCGAAAAATTGACTGTAGGAGAATGGGGTCGATATTTTTATCGACGTGCGGAAAAATGTGCAACAAAAAGCTATAACTTAAAAGTCTTTTGGTTTCCGAGATATCTGGAGATTGACCTTCTTTCCAAAAAAAGATTTGTGTTCTGCCACGCCTGCTTCTTTCCGTTACCTACATTGCACAAACCATGTATACGCTTTGTACTTATATGTACAAAATATTTGCAGCGATCCACGAATCTAAGTATTAACTTATTTGGTAGAAAGCATAAGAACTTTTTATAAGATTGCAGCAGACCTAATGAACGCTTTTTAATACGCTATGAATATCCTTCTAACTAAGCCCGCGAAACAGAGCCTATCTTTAATACTTTATTTTCAAATCGTATTCAAAATTTAAACTGTGCATATAATTTTTGTACTAACTGTCGGAAAAGTACAACAAAATGAAGTTAAACAAAGTAAAACAACAATACAAATAACCAGTGATGCATTGATAGTAGGAAAGCAGTTAGATAGACCAAAGGAACGAATGGACAAGGAACAGGATGTGCATTTGACGCGACTTTGTCTGCTTACGTCATCGATTTCACCATCAGCCTTAACTTTATAAAAGTTGTTGTTGTTACTCTCATTGCTTTTGCTGTTACCGCTTGCTCATCCTCGCTGTTAAGCTGTTTCAGCCATTATTGTTTGCTTATAACCAAAGCTCGACAAAGCGCTAGTCCAACTGCATGGTCCCAACTAGCTGCAGTTGTTGTTATTTGTTGTGGATCTCTCCTTTGTGCAATCATGTGACGCAATCAGCCAGAGGAGAATACAGGAACAACAGCAAAGTATAAAAATGTGACAGTTAAGAATTTCATAAGGATAATTAAGATTTTTGTGGTCATGTGTTTGTATGGTAGCATTTTTTGCAGTACAATAGGCAAAGGACTAAACGTTTAAGTTTTGGGTTCTGTGTTAATGTTAGAAATAAAAGTTAATCAGCTGCGTCTACCTGTACCGACACTAAACCCAATTTATCCTGAAGCATGCGTTGCGGCACATCCTGCAGCTGTCTCATGTGCCTAATTCTTTGTAACAAAGGCAAAGCTGTGTGTCGCACTCAAAATCAAACAATTTAGTCAGCCGAACCTTTGCAATAAAGTGACACAATAGCCATATCTGCACGTTTTAGTGTTTATCTCTGAAAAAACTTTATTTTTTCTACAAATTCAAGTCTTCTGGTTCTTATTTTGTACAATTTCAGCTCTCAGTTGAAGCCCATGCAAGAATTAATGCTAGCTATGAAGCGTCAAATGTAAAAATTCATTTTAGTTCACATTGCGTATACGTAATTTTTGAACTAGTTTTATGTCATACTGTTAGCTGTCCCCAAGCGAGTTTTAAAAAGTAATGATGGAGTTCCGTTGCAAATTCAAAATTAAACTTATTTAAGTTCTTCATTATTCAAAATCATGAGGGGTCAGTTTCCTTACTATGCTTATCCAGTTTACCCCTTTTAAACCGAAAGTAATTGGTTTGTCGCTGAATGAATATAAATAGAACTACTTTGACAATGTTGGCATAATTAAAAGATTTTGCTTCAGTGAATCCAAATTCGAAGTAAAGGCGTGTTAATACATTTAGCTGTTGCTGTTCAATCAACTTCTTTAAAAAACTGGCTTGCCCCTTTGCGGATTCGTCTGTGCTGCTACTAAAGTATGGGTATGCGATCTCAGCGTTTTTCGGCAGGATTATTTTATTTGAAAATGGTGAGAGCTTTTGCACTTCTACATAGCTGTGCTTTATGATCGACTATTCTTTGATAGCGGCGTTAGTTTTGGAAAATGTTAGGATGTTAGGTTAGTATAAATCAATATGATCGCCTGTATCTGACTACTTGTCTTTTCGATGACTTTTTTAAGTGCAGAAATTAGCATGGTACTAGTTTATTTCTGAACATATTAAAATTCCTGTATCCTTAACTATTTTTTATCATTACAATAATGATTTACTATGAAACAAGCAAAAAAAAAGCACCAATATGAAATAAAATGTAGTTTATTATCAGCACTGAAACAGTGCATAGCATTGTAAGTTTTTAAAAAGACAATTTAAATAACATAAAAAAGTGGAAAATTGAACCCTCAAGTAGGATAGTATTTTATGAAAATCTTTATAAGAAGCTTTAACTTTCAGATGCAGTTTAATAAAAGCAAGTAGCTCTAATATCGGTAATACATTTTTTTTAAACAAAAACGCAAAATTAAATTAATATTTCTTCTTTTAATTAAATAAAGAATAAAGTACAAAAGTTTTCTATTATACAGCGAAGTTTTCTATTATATGCGAGAGATTCTATGTCGCGGGCGTGCATGTTATACTACAAAGACGTATGACTAGCCCCCCACCAAATTGATAGCATTAGAGCCAAGTTAATAGCTGGCCACGCTAAAAAATGCAACAACAAGAACACAAAGCAATGTCCGGGAATCTGCTCAAGTCCAGACTCAGGTTCAGCCTCAGCTGAGCATTGAAAGCAGATAAAGTTTAAACCTGATTATGACTACAGCTATGACTATGAGTGAGCTTGTGGCAGCAACTGCCGCTGCCTGCATTGCTATGTTGCATGTTGTTGTTGTTCTTGTTGTTGTGGTGTATTCTAACACGATGCGGACGCGCTTGTCGTCGTTCGCATCATCATTGTTGTTGTTGAAGTTGTAGCTGTTGTTGTTGTTATTGTGGTTGAGGTAACCCAGTATGGATCTGGGCAAACAAAATGCGTCTTTAATGCAAACATGCAGCCAACAACAGTCAACAGCTTCCTTTGAAGTTGTTTTGCGGAACGGAAAGTGACAGGGTGGGAGATGGAGGGCAGTGTTGCAGCTAGCTTGGATAAAGGTTTACTTAAGAGAGCTGCAAGAGCGCTAGTTGCAGGGCAGCAAAGTGACGGGGGCAAACACTAGTTGCATGTGCGTACAAAACTTTAAACAGGAATTTTAACAACTTGCTTTGTACTTTGCTTGTTGCCTCAGCTGGGCCGCTGTAGTTGCAGCAACATTCTGCGTGCAACATACAACAACTGATTTATAAGAAACGTACATTTCTATGCGTTGTTGTCGTCGCCATCGCCGTCGTTTGTTGTTGTAGTTTTTGTTGTTATTATTTTGAGCTTGTTATTGTTGCGTTTTGCCCCAAAAGGAAGTGAATGCCAGCAACAAGCAGCAGCCAACAGAATGTTGCCAATTAAAAGGATATTTCATATTTTCTTCAATTTTCTTGTTTTTCTTTTTCTTACCAAACAATAGTGTCTATACACGTTTTAATTAAAAATTTTAAACTCATGCAAAATGGCGTTAAAAAGTAAGTGCAACATCAGAGGCGGCAGCTACGCACGTGGCCAATAGCTGCTGCTGTTGGCAGCAAGACAACACAAAAGAGATAATTCGCAGTGCGGCGGCACTCACTCACTTACTCAGTCAGTCAGTCAGTCAGTAAATCAATCATTCATTTTGTCATTCATTCATTCATTTAATCACAATTTAAGCTTCAGCTTGCGGCAACTTGTTGGCATATTGCGATAATTAACAAAAGTTGAGGCACAACAGCAGCTCGAAATACAAACTTGACTCACAGCAGGGTGGTCGGTCGGTCAGTCAGCGTTTTTCAAGTGGCTCGAAACTAAGTGGTTGCAGTAAAATAAGACGAAGATACGCAAAAGCTTGGCTTGTGGCAACGAAGTTTATATGCGCTTGCCACTTCGGTGCACAGATCAGCTGTAAACGAGGGCGGGCTGAGTAGATAGTGAGAAGCTATTTAGTTTTTTGGCAAATTCAGTAATGAAATGTTGCAAAAATGTTAGGAATGTGCTTTCATCAATTAAGTTAAGTAACATTTGCTGCCTAAGCACGCACCGCAAGTGTATGCACATAAATAAATAAAACAGTGTTGCCCTATCATGCTACTCATGTCTAATTCAAAATGGCGCCAGCAGTAAGATCAGCTGTTTTGTCGACGGTAGCCAAACTGTTAGTAAATAGATGTCTTCTTTTGGCTCTTTTCACATGTTTATTTTACTTTTAGAAAACTAAATACTCACTTATAGTTGTAATATTATTTATTAATAGTAAAATATGAACATATCTACCCTCTATGAGGGCATAAAATCGTATCTTTACTTAATTAATAAAAATTGCAACTCTTTGCAAAACAATTTAATTATGGATGCGAAAACGATATACCGCAGCAGCAATTAACCAGCTAGTGGCCATAACAAGGTCAGGGCTAAACTTGGCTAAAATATTATTATTAAAAATGCATTATGTTGCCGCCAACTGTCAATTAATGGCTTCCACTTTTAAATGGTAAAAATAAATAAAATGTTTGCACTTATTGTCTTTTGTTGTTTTGTTTTGCATTTTGACAGTTGTTCCACATTTTACAACGCATCCAAAACATTTGGCCAAGTGCTAACAATTCATATCTAACATGACAGCTGCTTAGAGCGTTATAATGAATAAAGGCTTAGACGATGACTGGGTAGATGATTTGCTGATGTGCCAAGGTATTTGCTTTGTCAAATGCACTCTATAGTTGTTAAATATAATACGATTCTGAAGGCGTACGGCGTTCTGTTGCAGCTCTCTAAAGATTTTAATTTTTGTTTAACTTGGCATGTCTTGCAGCATCAATAAATGATTTTGCATTTTTAGCTGTAAATGCTCATTGTTGTAATCGGCGGCACCCTTAGCGAATTTCCCAATTTTTAGAGTTTATGACAAAATTAATTAAATATTCTTTACATGAAATACGTAAATATTGTCACTTTTTTTAAAAACAAAATAATCATTACAAAATGTCTTTGTGGTTAATTGAAATTTTACATTATTTCATAAATCTAAGTATTTCAAAATTAAAGTTTCATTATTAATTATGTATTTTAATTTACTTACAGGTAAATAAAATTTGAGCTCGAGTTCGTGTTCGAGTTCGAGTTAAACTTGATGAATGGTAAGGCAGCACTCAGCTTTAGTGGATCTAACAAAAAAGTTGGTCATTTGAATCGCAAGGTCGGTGGTTCGATTCCACCCAGCGAGCACTGGTGTATTTGCCTAGCACTGGTATGGCTAGCAAATAGACGCTATTTACCTAGAAAAATCACCCTATGCTTTGCCTTAGGAGCGATTAACTTAGTCAAAGGGGAATCATCCATATCATTTAATAATATGACGTCTTTAAACCACTTTTAAATAAAATAAATTTTTTCTACTGAATTACATTTGGTTTTAGTTTTATATTTCATATGGTGAGTTCAAGATACAATATTAAGTAGTAAAATTGAAAATTTTTACAATACATTTAAAATCGTTAAAATTTAAAATTTTGATTTATGAAAAATCAATTTATCAGAATCCTGGTATGTTATTTACTACTCTTTTATAGATTTAAAAACGGTTTGGTATTTGTTGCAGTCTAAAAATTCATTCAAATCAAAACCAAGTTTCCGATAGTAAATAAAAGCGAAATGCTGTTATACCGCCATTTCGCTTTCGAATAGCCCTTTTTGATTGCATTTTCGTACTTCAAGATGTATTTTTAAATAATAAGAACAATATTTCAATCGCTGCTTTTCTGTAATCAAAAATAGTCAACACTCTCACAGGCTTTTGCTTGATTGCGCTCTTATGTGCTCTTGCTGACTGCATTGCTGCTGAAAATATTTTGCTGGTATAAGTTTCTTTTAGTGATAAAAACTATAATAATACATCACTAAGCTCTTTATAAAATAAATAAGCTTGTGACTACTTTTACTGATTAATACCATACATAAAAATATTTATTTTTTACAAAAGTAAGTTCAAAAACAATATATCCAATTAAAAGTGTAAAATTTAGCCGATAAAAACTTGTAGCTCACGATTAAGCCAACGTTTTTTTTTTTTTTTGCTTACTCTATGCACAGACCATTAACTTGACCCGACCCTTAATGTAATCCAACTATGTAAAATAATCTTTCGAAAAAGTTTTTGCTGCATCACGATTTGTTACAATATAACTACAACTGTTTAGCTTAACGATCGAACTTATTGTTTATATCAATAATTGGCATTCGTTTTATTAAATATAAGTATCTATATATATATATATATAAATAAATAATAAACTGACAACAAAAGCCAAATGCAGCACGACACAACAAAGATACATTGCCTCTTGGCCGGACCCAAATCGAAAACGAGGAAACACCTGTGCGGCCCAATCAGTAAGCCACTTGCAGCACCCATTGAATAAAACGTGTTCACACGTCGGCGTGACGCCAACAATCCAATAATAGACAACAAAAACAGAAATATGACCTTTGTAGGAGAGAGACTCTGCTGTCGATGACGTTGACGCCAACGACCCCCAAGTGGAGGCAGCACACCCACCACCAGCATATTTGTGGCACTAGCGCGTTTGTGCCTCACAAACTGCGCGAATTCGTCATGCGGCTGCAAGTGCGGGGCTAGCTTGGGGCAGGGCTCATCAAATACGCGCATGTTGCCTGTCAAACTAAACCAACACAGACACATAAACTTGGCCCGAACGCTGGGACCTATGTATCCTCCTGCTGCGCTCACTGCTCGCCCACACAAGCTCAAAGACCTAGGCAGCAGCTGCAAAATCTCCTAGCTCTCTGCAGCAATTCCTTGAAAAAAACAAAAATTGTTTACCAGTTGCAACAACGACAACTCCAACTTCGCGTTGCATCTGGTTTGTTTTTTTTTTGTGTGCTTTTGCTTTCGCTTTAGCTTTATCCTACCCAGCTTCATATCTGTCCAATGCCTTTCATAATGCTCTTATGATGACCCCATGGCGCAGTCGTCGACTGGCCTACCTCTGCACAGTGGGTTGAAATTATAATTTTTTCGAAAAAAATTTAAAACAAAATTTATATAGAAAGAAATAAGAAACAAATTATAGACTCATTTACTTTAAGTAGTTTAACTGTTTACAACAAATTTCCAACAAAATTAAGGATTTAGAAAAAACTTCGAAAGAGATGCCGATTTATTTTGAAAGTAGGCATGGATAGCATCTGCATTCACAAAAATATGGGTCAGATTAAAAATCGCAATGTTAAAAGTAATTTCTAACATTATTAGAAAAAAAACCGCTTAAGATGCATAACCTTTTGGGTAACAATTTTTTTAATGTAAATTACTTTTTTATTTTTTATTTGGAGGGAATAACTAAGTCCAGTTGAACCTTGAGATAAAATAATTTTAAATTAAAAAATATTAAATAATAATGAGGAGAATATAATATAAAAATATTCCGTGTTCCCTAGCCTGATGAATGAATTTGTTATACATTGTTTTTAACTAGTTTTTTGTAGAATTCTTGTAGAATTAAATACTTTTGTCATCTGAAAACAACTAAGAGCCTGTTATAAATGAATAATAACAGTTTTGAGAAGAATTCAATTGTTGACATATTCATCATCATTAGTGGCGCGACGATGCCTCCTCCCCTTGGGGTCTCGTTACAATCATTTATTTCGAGCTAAGATTGTAGACCTTTCGCTTAACCTAGCTTAGAGGTCCAGAAATACCGCCGCGCACTTTAATGCACTCAACGGGTGTTTTGTGACAGTCCAGAGAGAACCACATGGAGGTAGGGCGTCGATTTAAAGAAAACAGTTACAAGGATCATGCTGGCAACCACCAAGTTGAATGCAATCAGTCACTTTACTTTGTAGACTGTTCATCTTTCCCCCGTTAACATATTAATTCTTATTTTTTTCACAGCACCAATCCTTGCCAAAAGTGTACAGCAATCTTATGCAACAATTTGCCGTCTCCCAGTTGATGTCATCTGGAGCAGATGCCACTTTGGTACTTCCATGAAAAGACTAAGCTCTTTGCAAATCTATCATAAAAAAAACAATATATTTGAAAACTTCAATAATTAATTGCAATAGAATGAAAGTGCTCACAGTACCACCGAACATTCATTAGAGCAAACAAGCTTAAGTCTTCTCAAAAACAATGATTTAATAATTTGGCAAATTTTTCCTTATTGTTTTTGGTTGCAGCTTAATGCCAACAATGGATGCATATTTCGGTTATAGGTCAACAATAGACTTAGCACAGCTGCCAGAACCAGTTGGAAAACTTCAATTATGCTGCAACACTGGCAGAGTGTCGGGTAAATAATAGCAGCCCAGTGGCAACCAGAAGGTATACAGGGGCAAGTACAGCAGCCGAGAATGCAAGCTCGACGCAATCCATTTCAATTTTTGCAGCGCGTCTTAGATTACTCGTCCGATTAGGAAAGCAGCTGGAAAATGCGTTTAGGCGCACGCGTTTGTCTCATTCCCGGCATAGGCCAAAGTCGTTTATTAGATGCCTAACTGGGCTGTGACTGTTGCCAAGGCAATTTCCTTGATAGCCGTTTCTTTTTTTGTTGTTGTTGTACTTGTGGTAGGTAGGATTCTGTTTTATTGCATACCTTGAGTGGGCACACCTGCATTGAAATCTAAGTACATCCAATTAATTTAACAAAGCATATTAGTTTTCCTGTCGAACCGGCTCCAAATGAAAATTTTCTTAAGCTTGTAATATAATTCTCGCACATGCTCGCATTTCTCTAGACAACTTTCAGCGATGGGTAATGCATAATTATCGTAAACGATACGTTAAAGATATGTTTTAGATTGAGGTTGTCTTTAAAGATGGTTAGCAAAAATTAGCTAAAATGTATTATTAAGCTTTTTTTTTTTGTTTTTGTAAGAGGTTTAGAGTATTTAAGCCTCGAACAGGCACGACTTTTATATTCATATGAATGTAAAGGTTTTTGTAAGTATTGTTTTGACGTTAGAAATTGTCCTACATTGGATTTTTGTTGGATTGTCTTGCTGGTTATGATCGAAAGCGAAGCCCCTATTTTAACGTAAAATTAATATTATTTAATTAATTTAAGCAAACAAACTATATCATTTAAGTCCTCTTAAAAAAAATCATTGAAAACTGTGTATATAGAGTGTCAAATCCAATGCAGCTCATGGGCGATATAGTTCGTGGTTGGTCAAGGAAGCTCAATTTAGGGAATCAAGATGAGATAAGTTAGATAAAGAGATGAATTGGATAGACCGTTCATACGAGAGGAAATCGTAGAGGTGATTATAATTGACGCATAAGACACGAAAAGTATTGTGTCTCATGCTAGAGATCGAAAATAACGAGTTACTTTGGGCGGAATGGTAAAATAAATTAAGAAATTTGGAAAATATGACTTTATAAAGCTACATTGAATCAAAATATGTATTTACTATAAGGATAATATGCAAACTAATATTATTAAAGTTGGGAACAATTACTAATTGTTCATTATTAAAAAATTAAAAAAAAAAAAAAAAAAACAACGATAATTCCAGATAATAGAGCGATAACAATGAATATCAATTGAGTTCGAACTTAATTCAGCAAAATAGGACTAATAGCACGACGGTGTGCTTTGTAAAATTCGCAATAAAGCACTGATGTTGATTAAAAGTGGCGATAAGTTATTGTTATGTGGGACTCTAATCCCGTAGGTCGTTGTTTCGATTCCACACTGAGGCACTAGTGCGTTTATCTAGCAGTGACATAGCTGGAAAATAGACGCTATTTGGGTAAATAATTCTCTATTAATCACATATACTACTTTGCGGATTTAACTTTAAACTGTAGCTCCCTGTTTTCTTCGAACAGCTATTAATACAGATAAGGTAAAGGAAATAAGAACTTAAGTTTTTGTTGCCAAAATTTTTCAAAAATAAATGTTGTACTAACATTGTTACATGAAGCAATTATTTTCAGTAATGTTCTTGGGGAAAATCGAAACAACACAAAAATATAATACATAATAAGTAAATATAAAATTTAAAATTATTTTTAACTTTTTATGAAGCGTCATATAAAATGTATACATATTTTCTACCAGCTTCAAAAAAGTTTTTAATGTTTGTTTAACTTTTTACTTATTTATTAGTTTTCTTTTACAGCTTTAAGTGCAAATTTTTTTATTCTGCCAACTCGTGCCAAACCTCTGACTGGCCAATGTCAAAGAAATCACGTTTCAGTTTTCGTCAAACAGAATTTCATATCAAGTCAAATGCTCATGCACTTGACTTTGCATTAAAAAACAAATTTAAAATATAATAAAAAAAATATTGCACAGCGCAGCAAAATATAAAACACAAAAAATAAATAATAAAAAAATGCAATAATTAAAAATCAAAGTATTAAAAAGATCTTAAGCAAGTTCAGTGCCAACTTGGCAAGTTTTCTTGGCAACAAAGTCAGCATTAAAATTTAAATGCACTCAGCTGCAGTTTTTAATCAAAGAATATGCAGTTGAGGCATATGTGGTAGTGTGAGTATCTGTGTGAATGTGTATCTGTAAGTTTGTTTATATAAATAGCTTGCGTGTGTGAGTGTGTGTGTGCATGTATGTGTCTGTGTTTGGCACACAGGAAATGACAAAACTGGCAAAAGTTTTAATTTATTAATCAAAGAAAATAAAACAGCAAATTGTCAATAAAAAGGCAGCAGGCAATCAACTCCCAGACGCAAACCAAACAAAATGCAAACCTAAAACTTGCTAAATTTCCAACAAAACCAACAACAACTGGGATCTTCTTCGAAGTAAGTTCGTTCTCTCTATGTCTCCCTCCACTTGCCGGTTGTGTGGCAGCAAAGCGCAGGGCATTACGGGTTGGAGTAAGTTTAAGTGCAAAACTCTTTACGCATTTTACCAGCGCTCCCATGCTCGGGGCTGTGGGAAAATTGGGCGTGGTCGCATTAAACGGTATTTCAGCTTATGCCCTTGCTGCTGCTGCAATCAACAAAAAAAAAACAAAGAATGATGCACTCATGCAACACCAACTCCATCCAACTCCTTCCAAGCATCACGCCCGGCGCCCCCTACTCATCAACTTCTAGCCATCAGCTGACACTGAATGATGATGCATTAGTAACAGCAGCACTTTGGCTTTTGATTTCATTTCGTTTCAATTCATTTTGTTTCATTTCATTTTGTGCCATGTCGTGGCGTCCGTTTGTTGTTTACTTTTCGTGCCATTCTCGCATACAGCACAGTGGTTGAAATCCAACAAACAAGCACCAAATAATATAAGCTTAAAACAAATGCAATTATAGCACTTTTTCCAGTATTTAATAAAATTTAATTTAGCAAACATTAATTATAGAATTAATAGAGTTTATAGAGCTCAAATGCTTATTTTTAACAAAAATATTGTTTGCCAAAAACCCCAAAATAAGTTGAATAATTCTTATTGCTGCTTCAATAAAAATATTTTACTTTAATGTACTTTCCTAAAAATTTCCCCAATCCTTTTATATTTCAAATAAACGGTAGAAAATTTATGAATGTTAAAATTTTCAAGTATTGATAGTAACTTATGTTTATGGCGTCACCAGAAATACTAACTAAAAAAATTTTGTAGCTAAAAAAATGGCTTAGTTCTCTGCCCGTTGATTATTTTAAAACCGAAATCATTTTAATTGAATTACACTATGAAAAGACTCAGAAATTAGCTTTAAGCGTTATTGAGCTTACCGAAGCTGTCGCGAACATATATGAGCATTTCCCTTTAAGAGACGAAAAAATGGTTGATTTTTATTGTTGGTAACAAAATTATATTTGTTGTATTTCAAATGTGTCCTTTGTGGACGATAATTACATTTTTGCGGTTAAAATTGAAATGGTGAGCATTTCTCAATAATTCAGGGCAAGAATTAGAGTCTTAGCAATTTAATACCTGTTTTTTGGGAGTCTCCTTGTGGTCTGGACAGGCTGAACGCCCACAATCTGTGAGTTTCTGCAGATTTTCGACGTATCTAGTGCTCTTTTCTCTTATCGCTTCTAAGGTCCAAGAATCACCCAGCTCGTTGGTAATACTTATGTTGTCATGGTCGGCTACCCGAAGCCATTCTCAAGTTTTTGTTTTGGAGGCGTTTTATTCTATTGAGCTGCGGTAAAGCTTACATATTCCGTAGCTGTACTCCGTAGGTTCATTGGTTTAAAAATAATATTGTCAACCAACAGCTTGAAAATGATTTTCAGCCAATGGTATTGCCTTAATTTCTTTTGGTTTCCAATATATAACTCAGCTAAACGGCAACCTTATAAAAACAACACTATTATGAACATGATTTAAGAACATTTTTCAAAAAAAAAATATGTTCCACAATTTTCTTCGCCAGAATAATGCACAAGAATATCTGGATTGTCCTAAAAGTCATTAATTAACATTAATAGCTTTCAATTTTGGTTTAAAAAATGCTCACGAGATGAACAAAACTCTAAAACGAAACAATATACATAATAGGTGTGTTCAACAACTCGTAAATATTTTTTTATTATAAAGTCCAAAAAAAAAAAAGCTATAATAAACATATGCTATAACAAAGCTAAGCAATTCATAAAAAATATGTTACAAAGATAAAGAGACGCTTAAATAATTTATTGCAAGTACTAAAAAAAATTTGCTGTCAACATTTATATTGCATTAATTGATGTTTGCAACCACTGTGTGGTAGCTGCAATTAATTAACTTCCCACTGATATGCAAATGCTAATGAAAGGAGCTTGAGAAACGAACTGTCCTCAGTGGGAGACACAAACCAAAAGTCAGACAAATAAACAAACAAAGCTGACATCGTCGCTTTACACTTTTGTATCCAAGAGCGGATGATCTGATGACCATATCACGCCATAAAAGATGTCTATGTGACTGAGTCCGCATGCATCCTGAAAGCATTTTACTAGTGTGTACCCCTAATCATGTTAGTGTTTGCCAGCAAGTACACTTGAAAAAATTACGCTCAATGAGATGGACATATTGAATGAATAAAAATAATTGTCTTTGAAAGAATTTTAAAACAATTCATTTTTGAATCGAAAATTTGCTAAAGAATTTTGTTTTATTTATTAATTTAGAAAAAAACTCAACTACATTTTCTGCCAGTGTACCCATTTTGCACCCACTCCAGCTAATGCAGCCGCCAAACATCTTCATTATTATGTTTTGAGACTGGCAAATTGTTTCATTAGTCAAAGTGAATCCTATTTAGTAACTACACCAAAGCCAAAGCCATTGCCAGAGTAATCCCCAAAGCCAGTGTCTGTTGCAGACACATAGAGTTGCGACTAATGGAGCATTGTTGCATTTGCTTCCATTTTTGTGTCATGCTCCATGTTTTTGCTTCAAGAGTCGCGTAAATCCCCCATAAATGCGGAAAGCTGCACCTGCAGTCGCTTGGTTGTCGCGTGAGATTTTTTTTCAACACAAATTAATGATCATTTATTTATCAAATTGCATTTGATTTGTTAATTAAATTTTCTATTTATGTTTATTAAGCCCAGCATGGCAGCCATTGTGCCGTTGTCCGTGTGCTTTAGACATGGCGTGCGCAATATAAAATAGCAAAAGGGAAAACAATAGTCTGAACAATACGACTATGTTGTACTCTATAGAGCGCGATTCATAACCGGGACATCGGTGTATGGCAAAACGACTGCAAACATTCATTGCTTCATTGGTATGAATCGATTATCTAGTGATAAATGCGCACAAATTTAAAAAGCTTATCAGACGAAGAATATTTAGTAAAAACACAACTATATAGAATTTAATTTTTTTATACTATTATTTGTGATATAAAAGAAATCTTTTATTTGAAAATTTAAGATGCTATCTGAAAATTTAAGATGTTCGCTTTGAATAATAATTGAATAATAATTCATATTGCTTTGAATAAAGTAGCATCCAGTGATGACTGCAACTTGAGAACGGCTTTACTGATCGATTTCAATTTTAGTTTTTATTTATTGTCTATATACATATTTTAAGTTTTTTGTTTTGCGGAATATGTAAGTTTACTATTCGTAAACAAAAATATCTAAACTACATAATATTTTGAAATATTTTTGAAATCCTTTCATTCAACTGCCCTATTATGCGGATAACCCTCGTCTCTTCAACAAAAAGCTGTAGTACTGCAAAACGTATTCTGTTGTGGATCCCTGACATTTTACTTATGTATTTCATATTAGAAAAGTTGTATAATTTAGGACGTTCTTGTACTAAATTTATTTCCTTCCTTAAAGTTTTTTCTACATGCACTAGTCTCCAAAAAATTTTTATACTCTATAAAAAACACACCCAAAGCAATATTTATTTACTACTAAACAGTAACTAAAAAGTATTAAATAAAAAAATAATTTTTAGTAGCATGCAGCACTGAGTAAGTGGAACTTTTGGGGAGCCCAGTGCCAGCCAAGCGGCAATTGTGGTTGCGCCGTCTATCATGGCCTGACCATTTTGAGCCAATCTAAATGGCCAACAGCAAATAGCTAACGCTAAACAGATATTGCCATTTTGGTATCCAACTGTTATCAACAAATGAACCGTTTGTATCTATCCACAGTTGCTGTTCGATTGTGTCACATTTTGTGTTTATTAACTGGTCTTTGTTTCCATAACTGAGCAAATATTTATGGATTTGAAATTTATTTTTATTACCAAGTTAATAACATATAAATGTGGCATTAACTTATACACCCGCTGAGTGCCGTGTTTTAACTAAAAAATAAAAATAAAAAAACTAAACCAAAAACTAGTCTTAAATTTTTATGGTTTTTTGAAGTTTTTATATTTTATAGCTAACTGGTTATCCCTTTTGGACTGTGAGTATTTTTTTAAAGCGGCAGCAAAACTCCCACCAGTTCGAGTAAGCTTCAAGCCATTGGTCAGATATGCTATTACTTGGTTATGGCCTATTCCCTAGAGTTGCTTTTTTGCCTTGTCTGGCTAATGGCTGCACCTAATTTAGGGTGTGTAGCAGCAACAATATTTTTTATGTTTTTAATAATATCATTAAAATGTGCTAATGATGCGCGAATTGATTCATACTGACTAATGACAAAACAAGTTGATAAGATTGTCTATAAAGCAAGCTCAACTAAAGTGCCAATATAAACTTCGGAACTGAGGTAGCACATTAGAAGTTCCAAGATCTGAAAAAGCTAAAAACATAAAGTCAAGCGCTGCTGCATAAAATTCATTATAAAGTATAAACGTTCTTTAGTTAATCTTAAAAAAAAAGACTAAAAGATACAATATCTTTAACTGCTTGGTGACAATTTTTAGAAAAACTGTTTTTTTTTTAATTTTATAAAAATATAGGTAGGTCCGATAACAGTAGCACAAAACTTTTGAAAACTCTGCGGCAGATACGAACAAAAATGTTTCAGTCATACAATACAAGAGCCAAAGCACTATCCAATATCTCAAGCGCTGCTGCATAAAATTCATTATAAAGTATAAACGTTCTTTAGTTAATCTTAAAAAAAAGACTAAAAGATGCAATATCTTTAAATGCTTGGTGACAATTTTTAGAAAAACTGTTTTTTTTTTAATTTTATAAAAATATAGGTAGGTCCGATAACAGTAGCACAAAACTTTTGAAAACTCTGCGGCAGATACGAACAAAAATGCCAGGAGACTCATATAATTCATATCGCAAAAAGTAAGATAGAACAGGCGGATGGCCAGACGGACGGATGGCTGGACGGATGGCAATAAAAGGAGTTACAATAGTTAAAGACAATAATCATTTCGAAAATACGGTATATAGACCTTGGAGAGCAGCTTGTCTAAGATAGCAGCGCTTAGGAAATGTTCTTATATGTCTAAAGCCAGCTTTATACAAAAAAAATTATTACCCTTGATTATGGCTATGGTTCCAAAAGGGGACCATGGGGATTTCCTTATTAATAGAGAAATCTACGCTTATCCAGATTAAGCGCATTTTTGCGCCCTCTAACGGACAACATGCGAATATGTTTTCTTTTCTCGGGGTCGTATTAGCTGTAACTTATTGACAATTTTCAATGAGAAGAGATACCTACAAAAATGGAGTTAGTTTCTAAAAGTCTGCCGACACCTGAGTAGAGCTGAGAGATTCTTCAAAATCGACCAACACTACTTATACGTAACTTTGTATCTCTTTACTAAGCGAATACTTTTACTTCAACTAAACCTGCTTATTGAGTAGACTTCAAAACCAATAAAATTTATGCAGTTCGCACATTGCCCTTATTACCCTACCTTCGATATCTATATTTGAATAACGTGAATATATATGACAGCAACAATAACAACGAGAGAGAGAGAAAAAAAAACCATCGATTGTCACCTTTTGCGGTTCCCAAGCGAATGCTGTCAAGCGTAATTTTATATGATCAGCTTTCGATTTGCGAAGCCTGAGGCCTGAGGTTAAAAATTTAAGCACCAAGAGCCGAGAAACATGGCCAAAAGCAACGATAACTACAGATTGCACATTGACTTGGCCTGGCTCAATGTAATTTTGTGGTTTTTATTTTTATATATATATATACATAACTACATAACTACATATATATGTATCTATCTATATACGTATGCCAAAAAAGTCGCAGCGGTTTTTATGCAATTGATACGTCGGGCAGCAGGAGGATTACAAACGAGTCAACCGAAAACTTCAAGCCAACAACGTATTGGCCAAGTTTAAATTTGCTTTGGTGTGTGTGTGTGTGTGTTTGTGTCACTGTAGCTGATTGCGGTTGTCGCTTGTACTTGCATGTGTACGTCCGTTTGTCCGTCCTGCCTTCCGCCCGTCCTTCCTTACTTTATGCGATATGAATTACATGAGTTTCCTGGCACTTTTGTTCGTATCTGCCGCAGCGTTTTATAGCGTTTTCCTTATTATTATTATTATTTTTATTATTATATGGCAAGCCATGCTTTTAAATATATTTTTACGTGTCTCTGTGCAGCAGCATAATATAATAATTAAAAGAATTGGTTAAGCGTGTCTTCTGCAGACGGCCAGACTTAAGCGATACTCTTTATAGTAAACCAAGCGTATTAAATGCACTTTGTAACGAGCATATATGTTTCTGTTTGAAAAAGATTTAAAAAAAAAGTAACGCCAGCTTATTCGTAGTTTTGAACTTGAATCTTTTGGCATCGCTGCTAGGCAAGCGTTCTTTAATTCCTTTTTTTTAAAGATCTCAAAGATATATTTTTTATGAAAATTTTATGTGCAAACTTTGTAACACACTAGTTGAAAATAACAGCTGAAAAATCAACACTTTTCTCTTTTAAAACCCAATACATCGATGTCCTTCCAGCTCTGCTAATAGACCGCTTATTCTGTGTAATTCTTAAGACTGCTTTTTCGTTATAAACCCGAATTATGTTTCAGTCATACAATACAAGAGCCAAAGCACTATCCAATATCTCTTGAGTGCAAATTAAAGTCAGTGCAGCTAACTAGGTTCGTGGAATCAAATCCAGAGCGCTAAAAGACATAGTTGGCAGCTGGGGTAGCACAGGCACAGTTTTCATCGATTATATAGAAAGTGCAAAACTCCCGACAGCTTTAAAACTGCAGTTCTGCGTTTTTTATCTTAAGAAATTGTTGAAAAGGTAATCGTCGAGAATGGTAACTGTTTTTAAACAAACATTATCATTATTATTTTCTGATTCTGTGGCTGAAGCATAGGGCCTGAAAGAATAAAAAATTAGAAATCATAATCACCATAGATGACACCTAGTGGGTTAGTCCATTATCCTGCATTTCAGTTCATAATTTTTAATAGTATGAAATTTGGGAATGGCTTAGATTATTTCATTAATGTGGTACTCCGAGGCCACATTGGGTAATCCAATGATAGATAGATAAACAGAAAGACAACAACAGAGAAAATAGAGAAAATAGAGCAACAAGAACGGAAGTAACCTATAAGATTAAACATTTCTGAGCAAAAAAGCCAAAAGATCAGCGTTGACCATGTTGCATTTTCATAGCTCGTAATTGGTCATAGATGATCAATTTGGAGAAAGAGATAAATTGATAAAACCGTTTATAAGATAGCAAATCGTAAAAGTTATTAAAGTTTGTGCATAAGATGCGAAAAGGATCGTGCAATGCATGATTAGATATACGAAATGGTAGTGAGGAGGTAGAGGTTTTTAGAGCATACCAGCTTCGGCACTTCAAAAACTTCCTCAATTCTTCCTTCTTTTCGGTTAAGTACATATGTACATATATGTGAATGAGCATAATGTGGCTCAAAAGTGTATATACATATACATAGTAGAATGAGGACAAACCTTTTGCGTTGTACTTGTCCAAAAATAAAAGGGTTTTATATTCCTGCCTTTATTTGTTTTTTTTTTTACACTCGAGGTGTCAATTTCAACGCCCTTCTTTTGTTTGCCAACTCGCCTGTGCTCTCGATGATATGCATACATAATATGCTTGTATTATATGCTCTCAGTATAGAATCCCATATCAGAACAGTTCATACCAAATACATATTATATATGAATATTACCCTCGTTTTTAATTTCTTCCAAATTATGCAAAAATTTTTAGCAACAGCCACACCGACGACTATGGAGTTCTTGCTGTCTGAAGTTTTTTTTAGTCTGTCGCGCTGCACCGTGGGTTGTCAGACAGTCAGTCTTTGTGCTGTTGTTAGAGAACTTAGAAGGGTTAACAGCGCGTGTAAGTACACTGCAAGAAAAATAAAAAACCCAAAAATTGTTGAACTGCAAATTGCATAGCAAATATGCAAATTGAACAAAAGCGTGGCGCCCATAAAAATCTTTTTTTGGGGCGTGTTTTTTTTTTTTGGAAAAATCTATAAATATTGCTTTTGAGCTGCAGCCACTCCCACACACATACACACACACACACTCACACATATACGCAATCAACCAGTGTGTACACACGCCTACAAAAATGTTTACCATAAATATTTGCTTAGTTTTCAAACAACTACAAAAGAGAGTCTTCTACAAGCTAGTAAATTGGAATTAAAACACATGTACGCATATAAATTGCCTTTGACTTCTGCCATCTGCCCACCCGTAGCAATACCAAGAAGGAGCAACATCATCATCATGAGCAGGCATGCTATATAGGGCGTTATAGTAGAGGCATATATGTGTAGAGTGGTGTGTATCTTAACCGTCTGTGGGGCGTTAAAAATCATCACCTCATCTTTTAGAGCAGCTCACATGTGTTCGTTCCTATGCACATTTTCGGGGTGTGTGCCTGGACTGCGTTATTTTTTTTTTCCTTTTAACTGCATCTTGTATGTAGCATCCATGTGTGTTTGAGAAAACTGACAACTCAATAAAATGTCGCTATTTTAATATAACCTTAATGTGGTTGGCTTCAATCAAGCGGATGTGCCGCCTGATGATGTTTATATCTGCTATTTTACATTACTTTTTATGAGCATAAAAATTTTTAAACAGAAGAAAGCAACAAAGTTGGGTATATCAAAGGATATTGTTGGAAAAAAAATGTGGTGAAGCATTTGTGGCAATCAGTGTGTTGCGGGAAATGCGCATAAGCGGCTTGCCTACTGTTTGTAAGGCGTGAAATATCAAAGAACTGTAGTATGAGAATTAAATAGTTTTACAAGCTTTTCGGCAAAGAGAGTACATAGAAGATGTATGGCCTCCTACGACTCCTACGCTAATTCTGCTGCCTAAATATTGCGAAACCTTGATTTCGATAGTATAAAATATGATATTATTATGCTTGTTGCCGCTTACTCATATTTGGATCACTCGATGTTTTGTCGCCATATAAAGCCCAATTTCTGGATATTTTAAGCCTTATGGCTAAGCATTATTTACCATTTAATTTTTACGGTTTTCGCACGCTTATTTTTACTACTTGCAACTACGACGGATAAAATGTTTTGCACAACACTCATTTTTCTTCGCAAAAATTGTTTGCATGCATAACTATATGGCTGTCTGCCAGTGTTACCAACTTTAACTATGTGTTGACAAGAAAATTAATTCAAATTAGCAAAAACGCAAAAAAAAATAAAACTCCCAACCAACTTAAACCAAGGTTAACTCAATTTCAGCACTTGTGCGTGTTGAAAATGTGGCAGCACATGAATTGGTAGCTCAAATTACTGCAACAAATTAAACTGCGAGTAACTACTAAAAGAACTTTTACTTATGGTACCGTCCTCAGTTAGCCAACCAAACAGTTTATTGGCCATACCAGACTAATTGCTGAAACGTTTTTTATGAGCTATCTACCAGCGAGATATTATTGCGTTTTACATTTTTCATCATTGATTGGGTTGGCAGCTCCTTGCGTGCCACAGGCAGCCATTTTGTAAAAATTGTGACTGCAAGTGGAATTGAACAAACAGCAAGTGCAGTAAGAAAATAAAAACGAAAACCTAGCTAAGTCGGCTAATACAGTATCTTGACAAGCAGGCATTTTGAAGTGAGACATTAATCTCAGTTAAGTTTATCTTTGATGCATAATGTATTAGACACTTTTAGTTTCAAAAGCGACGCCAACTAAAAGCAGCCATTTCTTAAAACCAAAACACCCCACAGCCCAGGCAGGCGGCAGTCAACCCGATTTTATTAACCCAGTTTCTGCACTGTCAAAAAAAAGGATAAAATAAAAACTTTGTTGCTTTTTATTCCTGTGGTATGATTTTTTTATGCCAACTTTTTTATTTTTTGCTTATTTTTATTTGGAGCGGCAACGTGCCTTGTAAGTTTGTGTGCCAATAAAAAGAAAATTTCTTCATGCATAAAGTAAACATGGCAAAATTGCAATCACTTTGGCATTATGAGGCGCTGCTACAGTCTGGCCAACACTCTGACCATCTACATACTTACTGCCCGCAGCATCAATCTTCTAATGCGTTCAAAAATTTTGCTGTCGCTGCGCTTTATTGCAACTGGTCGTCGTTTCGCACAGCGTGAACGCCCTTTCTCCTTTAACGTTTTAGTACAAACTCAGCTTTAATTCTTTGTTTTTTTTTTTCTTTTTTTGCTCAAGCGTGTTGCCTCATGATGTTTACTTTTAGCATTTCTTTTGTTGCATGTACCAAAAAATTTGTATACCCTTTAATTTGTGCAATAGAAGTTGCAAAAATATTTTGCTTGAAACGGTTGGAATGAAACAAATGTAACACCCAGTTCCTTTCTAAAAACGTTTAATTTAAAAATTGGCAGTATTATTTTGAAAGTTTTATATTTCATTGAAATACTTAATTAAAATACTTAGATTTGTTACTAAAATCCAAAAATTTTCTTAAAACTTTTATATGAAGCGTTCTTGCTTTTAATTTTATCTGTTCATCTTGAAACTAAGATGTAAAATATTTTAACAAACCAATCTGTGCCTAATTCTAAAAATTGTATATGAATATTGATTCAACAGCTGCTATATTTTTTATTACGCATAATAAATTATTCAACAGTTAATCAATTAACCGCTTTAAATCAAAACAAAAGTTTTACAGCATTTTCTCAACAACTTTTCAAAAGTTTTTATTTTAACTTAACATTTCCTTAGAAATACTCTACAACTTCCAAATTACTCGCAAATGATTTTTCAGTGTATTCTATATTCATCATATTTTGACTGTATTTTTGTATATCTTTTTTTTTGTATACTCTTTAGTATGTTTTCTTTTTCTTCATTTTTGTTTCTGCCGAAATTTCGTGCTACATTTTAGCTGCTTACTGGCGGGCGAAATGACTTGTTTCCACGCCCCTGCTTCAGCGAATACCAGCAACATGCAAATTTATGAAAGATTCTTGGGCTTTTTATATTAATTTTGTTGTATCCTTCTGACATAGTGGTTGTCTCTTGTAGCGCTGTCCAGCCACAAACCCTACGCCCCGCTTATTAAAAGTGCTCTACACTGTGCTGAGCTTGTTTTCTTGCGCCTTTGTTAATAAAACGCAGGCATTACGCGCGATCCCAAAAGAAGTTGTCCTCTTAATGACTTCATTAATATTGAGTAAAACACTAAGAAATGCGTCGACAACGACGCTCAAAGTGCAACCATGCAGACAAGACAAGACAAGATGCCAAGATGTACACCGCCCCGGTTCCAGTACCGAGCAGAGCCTATGCAGCCCAGCCAGATAAAATGTGTGCCGGCAAATAATTCGCTGTGCCGCTGCGCGCAATTGCCAAAAGCAGCAACAGGAACGAAACGGAATGCAACGCATCAGTTGCACTGTTGCCATGTTGCACTGCTGCAGTGTTGCCCTTGTTGTTGTTGTTGTTGTAGCTGCTCCGGAAGCACCATGTATGTGGGTTGTCAAGTATGAAAATAGTAAAGGAAAGATGTTAGAAAGGTATAAAGAATAGTGGCTTAGAGAGAAATCCTATCCAGTTCGAGGAAGCGGGCTGCCTCGACTGGGTTGGTCCATAATGAGGAGGGCGTTAGTCCGGTGGGTCTTGCCGGACAGTCGAAGAGGTGTTGCGTATTGTGTGGGCTGCGGCCACACTTGGGGCAAGTGTCAGTTACCTCTGCATTGACTCTCGCCAGGTAGCTGTTTAGGAGCTTTGAGTAGCCTGAGCGGAGTTGGGAAAGGGCAGTGCGTTGTCGCCGAGATAAAGAGGACTCGGACTTGTGAATTGGGGGCGGCCTGTGGCCCAAGACTGGGTTTGGTCTTGCTGAGGAAATAAAATTACCCACCGACTCCGTGTGGATAGTTTGAAGCTTGTCCTTGATGCTTAGTGGAAGTTGAGCTACATCAGAAATGGCAGGTAGCTCTCTGCGGATATCGATGCGGACAGGTCTAGGCCTCTCAGACAGAGGTGTTAGGAGTGTGGCGTGGTTTGGATGGGAGGGGAGGGAGGATTTTAATAGGAACTGCCTGGACAGCAAACGACAGTGGTTTTTAACAGGAAGGATGCCCACTTCTTGGTGGAGATGGTCTCCATGCGTTATGGCGTGACACCCTGTAGTGACACGCAGGGCTGCATTCTGCACAGTCTGGAGGTTCCGCCATTGCGTTTCGCTAATGGCAGGGGTCCAGACTGGCGCGGCATAGTCCAGAAGTGGGCGTCCTATTGCTTTATATGTTGTGGTCAGGATTTCTTTGTCCTTGCCCCAAGTACTACCGGCTAAGGCTTTAAGTATTCTTATTCTACCACGGACTTTATTGATAACAGTTCCTGCGTGTTTGGCAAATTGGAACAGGTTATCGAAAACGACACCAAGAATTTTGGGATATTTCTCAGTGGGGATAGTACGCCCATTTGAGATAATATTAAGGTCGAGGTTGACCTCTTTAGTCCATGTGGTGAATAATGTGGCTGAGGATTTGGGTTCAGAGAGGCTGAGGTTGCGGTCAGCGAAGAAGGTTGTTAGCGTTGCTAGATAGTTATTGATTCTCTCTTTCAATTGTGTGTATGTCTCGATGAGAGGCCAGGATGGTGCAATCATCGGCATACGAAGTTAGTCTGATCCCTTCTGGAGGGGTCGGTATTTTGGACATGTAGAGATTGAAGAGGATTGGGGAGAGAACCCCGCCTTGTGGGACTCCTTGCTTGCATTTCCTATACTTTGACGAGGTCCCACGAAATTCGACAAAGGATTGCCTTCCGGCTAGGTAATTTGCAAGCCAACGCTTAAGGTTGGATGAGAGGGAAGTTTGGAGAATATCCTGGAGGAGTTGTCTGTGGTTGACAGTGTCAAAGGCTTTTGACAAATCAAGGGCTACCAGGATGGATCGTTTATGTGGTCGCTTACTGTTCAGGCTTTCTGCGATATGCGAGGTGGTTTCGCATAGCGCAGTAGTTGTGCTCCTGCCAGCACGGAAACCGTGTTGGTGGTCTGCAAGAGGGAAGGATTCTTGTAGAAATGGGAGGATAAGGGATTCCAGTATTTTTATGACTGGAGATAGGAGGGTAATGGGTCTATAGGAAGTGCCTAGGTTGTTAGGTTTGCCCGGTTTGGGGACCGGGACTATTCTGCCTGTCTTCCAGATGTCTGGAATCTGGAGGTCGGATAGACAGGCATTGAAGATGAGGGTTAAGTACTCAATACCGGGATTACCGATGTGCTTAAACATTATGGTGGCAATGCCATCGGGACCAAGGGCCGTGGATGGTTTGGCCGCTTTGATGGCTTGCGCTATTTGCTCTGGTGTGAAAGAGAGCGGTGCTTCGTTTGGGAGAGCACGAATATGGCGAGTTGAGCTGCGGAAACGATGGTCGGGGGTTTGTGGGTGTTCCACGAATTGCCTGCAGAAAGCGGTGGCACAGTGCTTTGGAGTGGGGGGGGGGGTGGAGTCACCAAAAGTGATTTGCACACTGTCGCGGCTTCACGGGTTTGTCAGACTTTTAATAGTCTGCCATAGTTTAGCCGACCCTGCTGTCAGATTCCCAAGTTGCTGGATCCATTTATCGCGGTGATGGTTTGAGACCATCTCCGTGATGCTGTCACCCAGCAACTTTACTCGTGGGTCTGCAGCATTCCGTCTCCGAAGCTCATTTCTTTCTTCCGCTAGGCGGGAGGCCTCTGGCGGGAAGTTTGGGACAATTTTAGGTATCCTACCAGCGGGCACACATAGTTTGGCCACTTTGGTGAGGATCTTGCGTAAGTTTTTCTCGCCTTCAAAAACATTACGCGGAGGGGGTAGGGTGGAGAAGGAGATGTCGCACAATTGTTCGAACCTGTTCCAATCGGTTTTCCGGAAATTGACGAAGGTGCGGCGTTCAGGGGTAATGAATTCCTCCCTTCCGTCAATTTCTACAATGATTGGGACATGGTCCGAATTTAGTGCTACGTCTGCTTGCCAGCTGGTGAGGGTAAGGAGGTCAGGACTGGCTATTGTCAAGTCTGGTGAGCTTCGACAGTTCGCCGTTATCCTGGTTGGGTGGTCCTCGTTTATTGTGCTGAAGTCGGAGTTGCTTATTTGCTCGTCGACATCTGATCCTCTGGTGTCGTTACCGAGTTCAGAGAACCAGCTGTCGTGGTGAGCATTTAAGTCGCCGCAGATTAATCTGCGGTTTCCGACTAGTAGCGAATCAATATTGGGACGATAGCCAGCATGGCAGGCTGCCACTGGGGGGATATAGACGTTAACTATGTCTAGTTCTTCGTCTCCTACTTGAACAGTAATGCCCTGGACCTCTAGATGGGCATCATTACTGTTGAAGGTTAAGTTTTTATAGGAGACGGAATTATGAAGTATAAAGGCAAGCCCACCACCTTGATTGCGTTCGCGGTCCAAGCGAATGACATTATAATTTGCCGAGTGGGATAAGGGGTTTCGGCTGGAAAGTTTTGTCTCTTGCACGGCTGCTATAGAGATGTCTTTCCGGGACATATAGTCAGTAATTTCGACTATCTTCCTGCTTAGGCCGTTACAATTGAATTGTAGAATTTTGGCCGAGGAAGTGGTGGCTGGAGATTGGGCTTGTGTTTGAGGTAATTGTGTTGGGGGGGTCTGCAGTGGGGATGGTAGTGTCGGTTGTGGCGAATTGCCGTTTAGGCGGGGGAGTGAAGGTTGTAGCGCTGCTCTGTGACAGCAAGGTCCTACGAAACCCGCCTGATAGAGGCGGGAATTTCGTAACCCTGAGCACCTGAGATGGCTACTTTCCCCACACACGGAGCACTGTATGGGAGTGGCCGCGCGGGTGAAAGATCTTCGGCACATACGGCATTGAGCGTTGGCGGTCCTAAGAGGGGGCGCCGTGCTGGGTGTCGTTTGTGCCGGTGGTGCCGTGACAGGAGTCAGAGTAGCAGTGGTGCGGCAGCAGAGGCCAACGTAACCTGGTCTGTAAAGGTTTGAGTTACGAAGGCCTGAGCAGCGCAGGTGACTGCTTTGTCCGCAGGTTGCGCAGGGTATTGGGTTGGCGGCTCGAGTGAAACGCTTCCCACAAACCCTGCACATTAAATTAGCCGGCGGCGGGACTGAGGTTGTCACAGGGTGGCTGGGGGCGGGTGAACAAGGGGGGCAGAGGTAGTTTGCGTGCCTTGTGGCATGCCGCAGACCCAGACAAGAGCCATGGGCTCTGTGTCGGCAGGATGTGCACGACACAGCGTCCAAGTCTCCGGTCGTGTCCTTCAGGCACACCGGACAGGTCCTCCTCAGGGGACCTGGATTACTCTCTACGTCCCCGGCACGTAGGAGTAGGAGGCTGGATATGCAGGCCGGGTTAGCATATCCAGTGTAGAGAAAAATTTCTTATAGTAGGAAAATTGAAAAAAAAGACACATACTTGTGCTCCTGGGGCAGAGTTGTTTTGGCAGTCCTTGGGCAGGCTGATGCCTGCGTCGGTTCCGGGATGTAGGCCCGACTGCCGTGGGAACCGCCCTTGTTGTTGTTATCGTTATCGTTGTAGCTGTTGTTGTTGTTGTTGTTCCGCTAGAAGCTGCACAATATTAATGGCATTGTGTAGGAACAACAAAATCGACGTATATTTTATAAAGCTCTGCAGTACTACTCGTTGCAATTTAAATTAATTTATAAATTAAGCGGATTATGTAATAACGAGTGCACTAGACATTAGCAACTTGTTTTGCGTTTAATATTTAATAATAATACAAGCTGCAAATATAAGCATACCATTAGTTTTAGTACTGCAAGAGTGTAAGATAATAGAGTGAGCATTTGAAAATCGCATGCTTAGAAAATCAGATACAATATGCACATAATGAAAGGTTTATATTCTAAACTAATTGTGGGAATTAGTGCTGAAATAATGGCTAAATTTTTGATTACAAATTCCTTGATAAGCTGCAAAGTAGTTGTTAAAGAGAGTACAGCGCGTATAAATAATTTATCTGCTCTAATAGTAGTGAAGTAAGTAAAATAGCTGCAACAGGTTAAGGTACTTACATTTTATTTATTTTATAATTATTAAACAATCGATTTGTGCAAAGATTCCCTTTATTAAACTGCCAAGTAAATATAATAACATATTTATATATGCTATTTGATTAACTTTAATAACACTTTGAGCTTTATAAAATGGCCTGAAGGGTACTAGTTGGTTTTAATTGATTTATTTTGTGAAATTATTAATGAAAAAGTTTAAGCCCAACTGTCTCTTACACATCTCAATCACATTCAGACTATATACTTATGTAAGCATCTCTTCAACATTTTCTATTTTTACTACAAAACTTACTTTAGTCTGACTAGTATAAATATAGTAGGTTTCCACGCCCCTTCGGTGGCCTTTAAAGCCTTCCCAGACTATTATTCTAAATAGCAATGTTTTAAGCCTCTGAAGCCGTCATGACCATCAAATCGATCTCAAACTTCTATCACAAGTACATTTTTCAAGTTAGAGTATAGAAAAGAAGCGTACATTTAAGTCTGACGCAGGCAATTTTAGGATCCCAATATCAATTTAATTTGAATTATTCAGCAAAAACTTTTGTCCTAAAGACTTTTATCATTTGAATAAAATAAAAACTATCCGTATCCTAATTAAATAAAGTACCTATTGCTCTAATGATCGCTCTAACTTCTAAAATATCTGAGATATATGCAGCCTACAGACAGACATAGTGTGTATGACCATATCGATGATTTCTGTTCTTTAATAAAAACAATAGAAATCAGAATCACAAAATTTCGAGATTTAGTTGGATTAGCCAGCACTACGGCCAATTTGGCTGTGGCAAAGGTCTATACTGATGTGTTGTCATGCTGAGAGAGTATTTCTATATATTGTTATTTATATTGTTCTTCAATAAACGCAAATATTGCGCCTAAGCCAATCGTTCCGAATCTTAGGAAACAGTAACCATAATTTTTTGCATTTTTTTTTTTCATTCACCTTTACATTACTTATTTTATTTTATTCTCTTTGTTTTATTCTCGAAAATCTTTTTTTAATCGATCAAATGCAATAAAAGACTTTTTAGTAAAAAAATTTTTTGGAAATTTTTCTTTTTTTTCGAATAAAACTGTTGTTGGGTTTTCTAGTTCCTATGGCATAAATTCAGAAAAAAAACTTGGTAATTCATACTCTTTCTTTTTCATAGATTGACAGATTGCCAGAAGAACTGATGTTAATGACAACGTAGAGTTTGTCCAAACTACTCAATACTTTGTTGTTAAAATAACTCTTCTTATATTATTGCTGCAGAAGTCGATCTCAGCCGCCCAAAGTTCAAATTCATTATCCTTCAATTTCACTTTTAGTTAAAAATCAGCTTACAACAGTTGCCGCTTCTGAAAAAAACTAATTGGCATTGATTTCGCACAATTAAATGTAATTGCGCTTCCCAACACTGATAACTAAATTACTGTCAAGCCATTAAGAGCCTTAAGCTGGCCTACTTACTTTAGCCCATGCAACAAGCCGCCCCCGAGGCCCGACTATGTAGGTTACTGCTGTTACGCCCCAATCATCAATGGACTGTCTCAGTTAAATATAGTCTAAGGATTCTATAAATCAGGCATATTTCTTAACACTTTTAGCGTATTGCAACACTTGCACAAGCGCTCATTAAAAACCATTAAGGAAAATATTCAGCAGTGAAAAATTATGGTGTAAATGATATACCTCCTTTTGTGTGGCAACAGCAGCCAACAGAGCGTTATAAACGACCCGACTACGTGGCCCCAAACTCGCTTCAACCAAGTCGAGATCGTAATTTTCAAAACGCGTTTTAGAGTTTACTCGGTTTCTGTGTCATTTTCTTGTCTGCAAGTCGCTTTTAAGCGTCAAATAAATTGTGTCTTAAAAATAAAAAAAAAGCAAAACTACAGCAAAAAATAAACGAAAAAAATAAACTATTCCATTGGGCCGCATAAAAGTTACGTTCTTTGCAGTTATTGCCATTTTTTTTTTGCAACAATTTGTTATTGGCCATTTAAGCCATTGCATGGCTGTCTTCCCCCCACACGGCAGCAGGTACACAAAAACCCGCGGCTCTTTGGCCACAAAATTTGTTGAGTGTTAATGACATTTTTATGTTTTAACGCTTGAAATGGTATGGACTTTGGTGGTCGGGCCTTTGAACGAACCTGGTGCGCAATGGGAAAGCAAGTCCAATTGAATTATTTGACTTGGAGTTGGCGCTGGCTAGTTGCTGGTCGGGAAAGGCGTTTTTCGGGCTGCACTTAAATTGTTTTGAAAAACTTTCAAGTATATTAACCTTTTAAGAGCATCAGTCTAGTTGTAGTGTTGTATTTTTTTTTTTCGTAAAATTTGTATGTTTAGCTTAGATGCTGAAGGATTTTAATAATAATTTATAGAATTGTATTTAGCGAACCTGAAACAGCAGCAAACAAATGATCTTAATAGAATAATTCAAATTTGTTTCACGAAAAAAATAATAATAAAAATATTTGATAAACATTATACAAAAACAGGAAAGGAGTTCACCTACCGGTATCATGGTAGTTACTGGAAAGTTAAGCACTATTTCCGATAGTTCATGGTACAGAATTGACATTTGCAAATCAACAAATATATACAACTGTGAAGACTTGCAAAATAAATGCCATTTTTCGCGTACCTAATCTTAAATATCTCAAAATACTGAAATGCCAATTTTGAACCGGGATTTTCCTACAAAAATTACTATGTAAATATTCCTCAGCCTTTAAACAACTAAACCATTTGGAGTTGTTAAATTAGTAGTGCTACAAGTTTAAATCCTCTATTTCCGATAATTTAGCGAGAAAGTAAACAACATAACATTTGCTTTGCCTCAAAACATAGTTACCGGTTTACAGCAAAAGGCTTTCGCGAAGTAAGTTTTTTTTTTTAATTCAAAAACCAAAATTAGTTTTTATTAAATCTAAAAATTTGTCTTATTGAAAAAATTATGCAGTTTAATTTTAAGAGTAGTTGCTAAAATAAAGAAAACATTTCGAGTATATTTTTTCTGTGTTTTCGATATCTGCAAAATATCGGGTTAGGACCTCTACTAGAATCCTGCATCGAACTCTATTTTGCGTCGTATGTTCGTCTGTTTAGCTCTTTGTATTCGACTAGGCCAATTCTGGGTAGATGAATGTTCTCCAGGTCTTCTGATTTGTCTGCTGCCTTGGGACTTCCCGTCCAGTGTCATCGTAGGTTCCTTCTGAGAGCATGACCTATCCACGTTCATATTTCTTCCTTATTTGGAGGTGTATAGGTCAAATTACGTAAGCCTTATTATTCTTTTGTATCTAGCATTTTCTTCAGCGTGAAGCGCATTTAAACTTCGACTCGTCGCATACAATCATTCCTTACTACTTACAAATGTTTTTGCTCACTTTTCGTCCTGGCCTTGTCGCAGACTACCGTTTTAATGATTTATATTGTTACCAAACAAGAAATTTATTTCGAGCAGGTGTCCTTTTTCAGCAATTTGACACATTACCTGGTCGGACAGGACCAGCAAAACAGTTGTTTCCTTTTAAAGTTGTTCGGGCCTGTCATCGCTTGGCACGTGCCACAAAAAGCTTAAGTGAAAATACGTTAAATTGTTCAGTTGTCAAGTCGAATTTGCAGACTTGTTACCCTAAGGGAAACTTTCAGACTTTCTAAGTGCTGCCTATATCAACATGCGTCACACTCTGTCCTTTATGTCTGGCAATTAAAGGAACGCACAGCCAGTGCAATGACTCTACCCAACGGCTTCCTTATGTTGTCCCTTTCTGGTACACACTAAATGCAAACTGCGCTTTAACAATACCAAAAAAATAAATATAAATAAAAAGTTTTAAAAGCTCCACGCACAAAAGCTTAAAACTAATAACCCCTAAATGGTAGGACGTTAATTATGGCGAACTTTTGCCAAGCCAAGAACTGCACAAA
Source organism: Chymomyza procnemis (assembly GCA_035046065.1). NCBI lineage: Eukaryota > Metazoa > Arthropoda > Insecta > Diptera > Drosophilidae > Chymomyza > Chymomyza procnemis. The sequence goes on along the minus strand of JAWNOJ010000013.1, from coordinate 2,607,343 downwards.
CGCAAGGATATACATGCATATACTTATACAGAGCAAGCCTGAGTTGGCATGAGTTGGCAGTTCCTTTGACTGAAGCCTAAAACGTTTTCCGTAAGACACAAAAAAAAAGAAGTGAAAAATTAAATAAACTAGGGGCTGGTAGTAAAAGACTGCATACTCTATGAGCGTGCGCGTGCTGGCATCCAAAAAAAAAGCCATTATTTTGTTGGTTTTATATAAAGTGACTTGGAAGTAAAGATTTTTAAAATATTTATTACAAAATAAGAGATCACTGGCTTCCATGAAGTATTTTGAGATAGTTCTAAGAGACAAGTTGTTGTTTGATAGGTTTCCATAAAATCCATGTTAGAATCGTACTTATCCAAAATGATGGCAAACAAATTGTATTCTATGAGTCTTGTAGTGTTCGCTTGAATACCATTCCAACTGCATGACAATTCTAAAGTACCATAGACTCGTACCCTACTTGAAGAGCATAAATATATGAGAAAAAAAAATACCAGCTACTGAACTTTTGAACACTTTAGTCTTAGCTGCTGCACCGGCTCCTATGCACGTTGCTACATAACCAACAAAAGATGACGTCTCCATACTGCAGCCGCACGTTAGATTTATCCTCCAAAGAGGCTCTGAGGCTCAAACTGCAGTTCCACACTTGGCTTTTTCGTCGTTGTTGTTTGGATTCCAACTTTTTTTTCGTTCGTTCGTTTTTTTGTTGGTTTTTGCCAGTTGCCAGACTTCAGTCAATGCACTCTCAATGACGTTGACGGGCGTCGACAAGCGCAGCGACGTTAACGTTGGGCAATGCAGCGCAGCATTTCACTGACTGCACAAAATGAAAAGTTTCGAAAATATGAAACACAAGCCCAAAAGGAAAAATTCTAAAAAAAAAAATACAAAACAAAAATTGTTAAGTAGTTGGAAACGAAATGCGACTAGGCAATACACTACAAGCACAAATGGCTGAAATTAAATCATACCAGATGTTAGAGAGACTAAAAACCAAAATAGAAGAGTTTTAGTTAAGTCATGCATATAATCTTCAATCCCAAGATGGCCACACACCTGTCTAGCTAAAAATCATGAACAAAAATTGCTTTAAACTCCGTAATATTAAGCTGTGCATATTGAGACAACAACTTTTCGATTTCAAAAATTGTACTTCTATAATCAGCATAATAATAATGCGCATTCTTTAAAAAGAAATCGATATATCTTCACATCTCAGAGTCTTTCAGTTCTAGGCGATCAGTTAAACATCTCATAATCTTGAGTTTACAAACAGTCCTACCCGCCTTCTTTATACATAAATTCCTTAAATCTCACATAACGTTCGTAGGGTATTAAAAAAAAAAACAACATACGAAGTGTGCAGGAAAAACTGTGGAGGCGTGTATTCCGCGTGAGCTCGAAAAAAGGAAAAATTATTATTAACGCCTGTTGGGTATGCCACAGGACGATGTCTGACGCTGCCGTTGCCCCCTTGTTGCAGTTGATGTTTTGTTTTTTTTTCATTTTTGTTGTTGTTGCTGGCTACTGTGCACAAATTTTTCGTCATGTTGTTGTTTTCATTCTGGTTGCATGTTTTTTTTTGGTTTCACAGTAGGGAGAGAGAGCGCGCGCGCCAAAGAGTGTGAGAGCACCGACAAAGTGCATGTGCCTGCAATTCGGTTACAGCTTGCAACGAAGCAAAAACGAGAAACATGTAGCAGCATCATGACGCAGCACTGTGTCCCCTTACTACACCTTTGACAGCCTGCTCCCCCCTCAAGTTGTTGCACTTGGCGCTGTCTGCATATCATCATGCCGTTAGGCAGCAAGCTCCACTTGCATCCTGAGTTGACTGCATATGAAGACTCAGTCTTAAGCATGTTAACAACAACAACAAAAAACATCATTATCATCAAGAACTTCATCATCTGCAACAACCGGCTCATCATCTGCATCCACAACTTCATCATCTGCATAATTTTCTTCGTTATCATCATCATCTTTAACAACTTCATCATCATCTTTGTGTTTTTTTTGCGCTGCAACTGCGGCCGGCGGACATTACGTGTCTCAGGCAGTTGCAAATTACGCTCTCAGACTCAATTGTCTTTTGCCTTTGAGACTTGCCCCAACCTCTTTGTGCCACAACAACAACAACAATCAACAACAATAGCTGCATTTAACGCAATCTTTTGGCTAGACAGACGCAAGAAACTCCCTGAACTGCCCCATGGTACCCTATGCTCGCTGTTAGGAGTCTGGGTCCAAATGTCGCGTCATCGTCTCGACTTGTACTTCAAATTTTTGTATATGTTCATTACAAAGCTGTTATACTAGATGGTGCTTGAACGCCCTGAAGTAGGCAACACGTTTTGCCAGGTACAGTTGTGTCTTCAATCAACTGTCAGTCAGCACGCAGGAAGTTAGCTCTAACGGAATTTCCTGCATAAAATTAACCATACACCATTTGCATGCAAACCATTATTTGCGTATATGTTAATTTTTGTACAATTTTTTTTAAGCAAGTTTATTGAGTACAGCTTAATAAGTATTCCTCTTTTTTTCAGAACGTGTTCTTGGATTTTTAAGGTATGTACAATCGCTATATAAAATCGCTTGCAAGCAAAACTTTTGAATTTTGAACTTTCGAATAATTTCATCTGAATAGTTAGTCAGCACATTCTGACTGAATTATTTACTGTAATGCACTTCATTAAATATGATTATTATAATAATTTCAAATGCGCTTTGAGTAAACTATTAAACTATTCCCAGCGTATAGCTAAACCTTTGTGTGCGGAAAGTTTTAAATGACAGCAAAAAATTTGCAGAGTTTGCTGATGGTAAACTAGGCTGTGGTATCAGCCTTTGCAGCATATGCTTCAGATTATCAAAATATTGCAGTGTATTGCAGTATCCAATAAAGATTTTATGTTTTCAGAAATTTTAACTTTGGAACAGATTTAAGAGGCACAACAACAATTAAGTATGATAATAGTTAATATAGAACTGGTTCAACTCTTCATATTTCACCTCAAAATACAACTCATTTATCGGAATTAAACACGGCATTCTAAAATACATATCGAGCAAGATTGCTTAAGCTTTTCTAAGACTAGGATAGAATCTAAAAATTTTGCAACAATTCCAACAAAATCTGGTACCCAGATGGTTAACTCAAAAGACTTTATGGGATCCCATTCGGTAATCCCAAAAGCGTAGCTTTCGCTTTTATGAGCTAACGGCAGACCGTTGAGATGTAACACAAATTCACATGTATTGCTGATTAATATTTATTTTACCTCTATTTCGAATTGACTTTGAAGTTCCCTCAGTAAACATTAATATCTTGTCTTGTATACGCATTGAATTAATCACTACATAAAATATCGATTGTTTTTAATTCTTGTAATTGCAGATGTAGTAAATTTTTTTTCCAAATAATTTCACAAAACGAAAAATCTAAGATGTAATCTCGAACTCTTTATGAATTTGTTAACGAGCCAACAAGTAAAGAACGTCACCAATTTAACAGTTTACTAGTCGCAACCGATAAGAATTCCTCCAAGAAACTATAAGTCTCACTCTCTACTGCCAAACTTCACCTCCCATTCAAAAACAGTATCTAGTATCAAAATCTCTTTTATGTTTTATATTATGACAAGTGCGTGGGTTGTTTGAAAGTTGTTGGTTTTAACAAAGTCAGCTTAGAGTCTAAGACATGGGCTGTCAAAAAATTTGAAAGCGGGCATCATCATGTCAAACGGCAGCAGTACAAACAACAACATTAGCTACCAAATTAATAACAAAGGCAACAAAAGCGCCAACGTATGCCAACAAAAGTCAGTCAAAAGGGCCAACAACAAAAACAACAACCAAGAGATACATGTATCTTTAGGTTAGCGCTTAAATGATTGAATGTCTTGTTGGTGGCACATAACGAACGTGGAACAACGTATCTCTTAAATCGCTTTGATTGACAACTATGTTGAAATATGAAATTAAAATTTTCATAAATAGAAGAAAATAAAAGTTAAGCCGCTTTAAAATGAGGTAATTGCTGGTCTATTAGGCCTGGGTGTGGATGTGGATGGATGTATCTTAAGAGCGTTGGAGCTCTTGAATACTTTTGGAGGTCAATGACAACACATAATTGATTATTAAACCAACAAACGAATACTTTTGGCCACATAATCAACTTTACATCTGCCTATTCATTAAGTCTTACCACAAGTAGTAAAAATTCATAAACAATTTTTATGCTACGAAACTGTGTAATATGATTGAAAAAATATGAAAAACAAAGAGCAAAAAATAAAAAAAAAACATGTTTTAATTTCATGCTCAAGTCTTTACATTATAAGCGGAATTTTAATTGCCAGTTTCTTAACTGGCCAACAGCCTTGGCAGTTGGCCTTAACGTATGCGCAATGGAAAACATAAAATTGCACTTGGCAACGGCTGGACTGTAGCTGTACCATGCGAGTCCATGTGACGTCATATATTCGTATTATATATATTTTCTCACCAAACCTAATGCGCCTGCAGCTAAAAAAGATAAAAACGTCATATTCATATGTGCATCCTAAGCCCGAGTTTGCTAAGCTAATCTCAATACCAAGTCGTCGTTTCCAAATTGTACTTCGATATTTGTTTCTTTTTTCTTTTCATTCCCAACGATCTGAATGTGCTTCGCGTAAAACCAATCAGTGGTGCGACTTTAATTGCACTAGGATATGACCAAACTTCATTACTCTATGCCTGCAGGTAAGGAGCATATTGAGTTGCTGCAAGTGAAGGTGACGACTGAGACTCTAGAAGACGACTTATCGAGTATCTAACTCTTAACTCTTCGTAAACACTTACTTTGCAGTGATGGTTCTGAAATACTTCCAAATAGACTCGAGTTTTATATTTTATCTTAGTTTTTAGTCAAATATAAAAAGAATAATACGGGACAGTACGAGAAGTTTGAAAACTAAAAATTATTTTTATAATTAACTTTAAAATCAATAGATCGTTCATAAAGTTTTTGGATTTTAAGCAATCGATTATTATAACTCTCAAAACTTTTGTCATTGAAATATTGTAAAGTACAATATAATATATGTATAAAAGTATGTCCTGTATGGTCTACGGTAAAAGATATTTTCTGCCACTAAAGTATATCATTGCTGGATGGGTCCCATTTCAGCGTTTTCAATATTTTGTAGAGAATCAATTCTAAGTTTGAAGAAAACTTAAGATATTTTATAAACTCTGCTACTTTTGTGTTCAATATCCATTATGTATAACAACAATCCCACTATACGAGAGCATGAAGGGTGTTTTTTTTTAGAGTTATGGAAGCTAATGGCACTACATTTTAAATATGATTTCTGGCATATGACAGCCACGGCTGGCTCGGATGTAGTCCAATCTGGACGTCCAATTTTCTATGACTTTTTCCAACATTTGTGGCCGTATATCGGTAATAACACGACGAATGTTGTATTCCAAATCGAAAAATAGGTTTTAAAAATCAAAAGCTTTTTTCTTTTATATCTAATGTGCTTAAATATTAATTATTAAGTGCCTAATACTATTATATTGAAACCGATTTACTATATAATATGGAAAATTCGGTATATCTTTCAAACAAACTCTTCGGGTTTTTATTCCATATATATGCTACAATCAGTGGTTTGATCGTATCTTTGGATACTCATTTTTATACCAGTTATTGCGATTTATTATTTAATTCTTCAAATTTTTGCTTAAGCTTAAAAGCGTTCACTTTAAAACTTAAACTGCAAAAACTGTCCGCTTCTTATATATCTTTGGACAAAACGTAACTTTTACCCGATTTAGGCGTAGATCCATGTACATGAAAATATATCGGTTCGCTTGTTACTACTTAACTGCTTATTGAATTTTTTCAAACCGCTGCATCTGGACTGTGTTAGTGGATACCTCAAAATGACCATCTTAGACATAAAAAAATACAAACTGACGAACATAAGATGGCTATCGGATAAAAAAATTTTTTAAAATAAGTCGAGACAGATTTGTAAATATGAGTTTTCTAGGCCGTTGATTAAGAATCTATGCTGAAAAGAAGTTCAAATGTATCTATACATAGCTTAGTTTCTTATTTCCAATGCCTGAATTTCTATAACATCTATCATAATTTCGACTACAAATTTCGGGATATTTGATTTTGAATCGTTACCACAGCAGCACATGTGCATATATGTCTCTCCCTTACCAAAGCAATCGCACTGCCATTTATAATTACTGCCATAGCCAAAGACTATAACCATCTTGGAAACCGCACAAGATTTGTATTTTATGAGCACATAAATGTAATTGGATGAGCAAAAATATAATGGCAAGTTTATAAATTTAGAAAGACCATAATGAAAGGAATTGCATTTGCCGGTTGGCTATCATGGCCAAAGGTGGCAATTTTCTGCAGCGCAAAAACAAAACATAATCTGTGCATGGACAAAGCCAAAACGTGTCATCATCGATTACGCCACGTTGGCTTGGAGTCAGAGTTGGAATCAGTTGCTGCACAGCTGCACAGCAAGGCGGCAAAGACTAGAGACTCACAACGTCAATGGCCCAGTGCAAACAAGTGGCTGCTGCTGCTGCTGCTGTTGCTATCGCTTTGTGTTATCGCTCCCGCCCTGGAGGAGAGGGCTGCACTGAATGCTTCTGTTTTGCACTGTAGCTTGCAACTTGGTGGCACGCACACACCAAGTCCCCGGGCGCGTAACTCAAAGCGACAACACTTGACACTAATTAATACATACGCACCGGGCTGGCTTTCAAGCTGACTTCATGGCTGACTGACGGACTGTTTGCCTGGGAATGTATCCTACGCCCGAAGCCACCCACTCGGTTGGTAGTATGTCGACGCGCTTCTTGCATTTCAATCAACTGAGGCAGACATTCAGTCAGTCAGTTGGTCGGGTTGCTTGGTTGGTCGGTTGGTTGGAGCCAGTTACTCGCTCACCGTTGAGATTTAGACGCGATAAAGTTGTTCCAAAGTGTTGCAGTTTACACAAAACGCATGCAGCTATACAGTTACACATGCAGCAGCATGTTGAACCTTCAGTGCTTAAGTGGCACATTGATTACTATGTTGTTGGCAGAGCGGCAGTCAGTGGGGATAAAGTAAAATTTGTCTGTGCCGTTGTGAATGCGATCTTAATCATTTTGTCGATGTCGTCTCATATTACTCTTTGCTTTTGGGATGGATGTGTCATCTGTACCGTTGCACTTCCTAGGCAACAATTATCCAAAGCTTTAGAAAATGCAGTAGAAAACTACGCTAGGCGATAGATTTAGAATTTATATAAATGTTATATTTTAGCTTCAAAAATTGCAATTTCGTCGGGGATATATCTTAGTCTATTTCGCTCCAACAATCGGTTATTATAATTTTCTTGATTTTAAATTTCATTATTATTTTTTTAATGAAATTCTCACAACTCGTTGAACAGTTAGAGTTAAATATGTCTACAGGACTATACATTTAAGACAGACATTATCCTATCTGTTGGCAGGTAAAGAGAAATCGCAAGCATTACTTTGTGAAAATCAACCCCAAGCCCGCCCATTTTGATCTGATTTAAGTTTCCTCCCTAAAAAATGTAAATTGTATTTTCTAAGGCTACAAATTTTTGTTTACAAATTGAGATTTTTACCTTATCCCTGGCGCATAATTTGGGTTCCCAGCCTCCGGACATTGACGGTAACGAAATGGCGGACAGGTTAGCTATGCAAGATGCCGAATCGACAGGAACGAGGGCTGAAGACGTAGGGATACATATAAGTACTCGAAACACCAAATCCGAAGCGAGCGCTGCAGTTGCTCCCGAAAGAAGGCGGCACAACACGATGAACTACAAAACCACCCCTAGCATGTGCGGAAAAACCGACCCGAAACTAGCCAAGCACATCCTGCAACTTCCTAGGCAAGACTGCAGGCTGATGCTAGGCTTACTAACTGGCCACTGCTAGATCGCAGTCCATGCCAAAAGGCTGGGCATCACTGACGACGATGCATGCAGGAAGTGCAAGAAACCAGGGGTCAAAGAATCTCTAGAACACCTTCTATACAACAGCCCTGTCATCTGTACTTCGAGAGCTAGATTTCTAGGGAGACCAACGTTTGACTCGCTTGCAGAAGCAGCTCGGAGGCCAACCCAAAAACCATTAACCTAACCTAACCTACCCTGGCATGATAATAACACCAAAAGCGAAATCCTACCAAAAATATTAATTACATTAAAAATGACTAAAATTTGATCAATTTTGATGCATAACCCACAGAAAACCTCCAACTAGCTGCCATTGAAAATAAAGCTTATTAGAATTAAAAAATTTAAGCAGCCAACATTATTTATTTGGCCATCATGTCAGTTTCAAATAACAATTTTGTTATTTTCTATGTAATTAAACAAAAATAACGCTACTGGCTAACACATTCTGTTGGCCAAATTAAAATCTTTGAACGCCTAAATGTGTGTGTGCGCGCCTCAATCATATCAAATAAACAAAACGCCCGCTGGCTTTTTTTTTATTAGACAGCCCGGTATCCGCACAATGATCGATGACTACCGAAAGTTGGGCTGGCTGAGAGCAATTATTGACGAAATTGAAATCGAAATAGGGCCACACAAATAACAAAAAAAAAAAAACAATCCGAATCTATTGATAAAAATGGAAAATTCGACACAAAATGGCATTAATTTTCAACTTAAAAGCAACTTTGACACTGGACGCTGAATAAACGCTTAATTAACACTCAAAGATTGGGTCAAATGTTTTGGGTCTCTGTCAGTTGTGGAGGCGTTACGGGTTAAGTAAATTGCGGCAATTGCAGGCGCGTCGAATGCAGCCGTCAACCAAACTACAGACAGAAATTAAAGTTTTTTCAAAGTTTGCTTATGTTTGACCAATTTGATTTCTTCAACTTTTTGCAGGGGGCCTTATACATTTTCTAAGAACTTTTGTGACACGTGAAAAATTGTACCTACCAATAGGCAGTACAGTCACGCACAAAAGTTAAACGTAGATTTGTATGTATTTTTTATTATTCAAGACTACCAAGGTTGCTTCGATAGAAAATATTTTCTGACAAAAAAGTTTTTAGAAAAAATTTTATTGACTTGGAAGTTTTTTTCAAAATAAAACACATAGTTTGTGAAAAAAAATTGTAGCCACATTGTCGTTTTTTTGTACGAAACACGAAGTGAACATTCAATTTGAGAAAAATAGAACGAATTATATAACACTTTGTCGCACAATTCAAATAATCTTCTTTTAAAAAAAAAAACCGATTTCCTGAAAAATATAATTATGCTACATAGATGATACACTACACAATTTTAGCTAAGCCGACAAGGCCGATCCTCAAATACATAACAAGACAGACTTTCTTTTATTCAATGTCAAATAACTGCGTACGTTAAAGTCAGGCAAGTACGAATTTGATATACCCTGTAGGCAAATACACCAGTGCAGGAAAACGAATATCTATCTATAGATTTTAGATGGCGAGTACGCCATTACTATGATATCGACGACCAACTTTGGTTTGCAATATCATAAGTTAATTTTTTTTCGTACATATTTTTGTAAAGTCAAAAATAGTTGAATAACATAGTATTAGCCGTAAGGGTAATTATAAAATACATATCCTTAGAATGCGTCTAAAGAATTTATCGGAAGCACTTTTTATTTAATGATGTTCAAAGGTGTGAATTTTTCTAATAAAGATGTGACGTAGAATAAAAAAAATTTTTAATAAAAACGTTCTCTACGACTACCACAATTCAAAACCAATCCCAAGTATGGTTATCTCCGTTAAAAGTCCCAGAGATAAAATGAATGCCAATTTGGAACGCCGAGTTCATCCCTTATAATGAACATTTAGCATATATAGATCAATTGAGAAGCTGAGAAAAGTTATGTTCTTATCGTTTACAAACAGAAGAACGAACTGTAGGCACTACACTCTCGGTAGAATGGCTTTAACATTAATCAAATATTGGAGTATAGTAGGAATGCTTATAAATAAATTTTCTCTAAAAGCTTTATCACGAAAATGGCTGTAAAATTTTTAAAATAATGTGCATAAACTTCAATTAAGCCGCAAGATGGTTGGCGTTCGCAGCGTGCATGGAGCGGAGCCCCCTAGTAAAAATATACAGTTTTGCATAGGTTCGTCTTATTTTATGAACTCCTCAAATATATGGTGCAGCTATCATTACAGTCTGATAGAAACTGTTGGAGCTTTAAAACTTACATTTAAACAATAATAAAGTATAGCCTTTAGGAGATTGGTAACATTTCTAAAAATAATAATTATTTTAATCAAAAATATGCGATGTTATCGTATGTTTTCAAAAGTAGATGTAATTGATGAAACTTTTACAAGGAACGGCAAATATTTGAAAACTTCTTAACAGGTTCCATTAAAGTTATGTCCTTTGCTTAAAGCTTGTATCCAGAGAAAATTGGCAGCATATTTTGCATAAGTAATTGCTTATAGACAATTTTAAAAATTTTAGGGGCAGATTCTCAAAACAAATGATCTTTTAACTTATTTTTTTCTAGTGTATTCCAAAGTCAAACTCGCACGACCCTAACATTTGCCACAGTTTCTATTTTTTTGTTGATTTTGTCTTGAGTGCATAAAAGTAAACAACACAAATTGACATTTTGGCTTTCCAGAAAATCTTGAAAATCCAACTAAATTGTTTTTGTTTTTCGTCGGTTTTTCTGTGTGGCAAGCCCAGCAGGTATCTAGAGACTTGAGCGAATCGAAAATGACAGTTGCAGTTATATTTTTATATATATATATATATTTTTTTTTTTTGTGGTTGTTGTTTTGTGGCAAACAAATCGCAATCGAAAAATAAGAAGAAAAACAGCGACCGTCACTAAATGACTGACTTTGTTCGACATCGCAGCGACGTTGGCCAATTCACAATTGGCGGACGGAAAGTGAAAAGCTGTTGCAAGTTTCAACAACAACAACAACAACAAATAGTCAGCGTCAACGCGCGGCAACACCTGAGGGCAAGAAGTCGCTGCCGGTGCGGTGCAGATTTTGTTACGTCATTACGGCGGCATGAGTCGCTCACAGCGTAGACGACGCGTTGTGTGGGTGCTCATAGTCATGCCGCATGGCCGCGGTGGCAGGCGGGGATGCCACAGTGCAATCGCTGTCAGCAAGTTGGGGCAAAGCAATCGATGATCGCATTGAAATCTACTCGCATGTAACGTTTAAATTTGTTGAAAATCGAGGGGGCCAAAAAAAATAACAAAAAGCAATTCAGCCAGACGACTCGTTAATGGCCCACCTTCCAAAGTCTGGGCTGATCTCCGTTTTGGTAGACGGCTTTTTCCGTGCCTGCATGGTTTTTGCAGTCGCAACACATTCGGATTTTCATGCCTTTTTGAGTAAACAAGAGTTGCACGATTTGCTTGTAATTTTCCGCAATTTGGCTTTCAAAGCGCAGCCAGAGCGTTGCCCCCGCAGTCCTAAAATTGCAACACACGCGCCCAACGCAGTCGCCCGTTAGGCCAACGCTGAGGCACTGCATCAAGGCTGCATTGTAGCATGCATACAAATCTAAATGTTTAGTTAATTTTATGTGTTTTTTTTTGTTTTAATTTGTCCCAAAAAATAATGGCCAAATCAACGAAATTTGGCTAATTGCGCAGAGGGCGAGGTAAATGTTTTTGGGATTGCTTGCTTTGGATTCGCTTTCGGGCAGCGCCTTGCGCTCATTACGGCTCATTTATGTGGCATGTTGTAGCAGGTTTCGGGTTCTTGTTCCCCTTTTTTTTTGTAATTGTCAATGATCTTGTAGTTAGATTAGCATAGATACTGTCTACTATTTGTGATTAGATGTTACGGCACGATTTTGTTTCGGCTTTCGGAATGTTTGTTCAGCGACAATGTCGAAAACTTTACAAGCTTGTCGGGTTGTATAACTAAGCGATAGTTCTTTAGACAAAGAAAGAAAAAAATCGAATGTAAATTGCTTTGGAATCACGCATCATCTTACAATAGTTTGTCTATTACTTTTTAATACAAGAAAGTGTGTACGAACAGACCAGTTTCTGTAGTTGCAACGATGCGTTTTCAATAACTAGTTCATAAAATTTCCTCGCTTCTATCGCATGTCAGCCACCGCTCCACATCAATTCAATTTTCTTAAATTATGGAAAAGTGGTTTTTAATTCAAATCAAATAAAAAAAAACACAAAGTAATTTATATAAATTTGGTTAGACGTAATCACTCAAAGAAATTCAAACCTGTAAAGGAATCCCAATTGCCAGAAGCAATATTTTGAACTAAATGCTTTGGGTTTTAGCATAAAAATATATTTTTTTATTTTCGACTACGTTCACAACAGGCGAGTTTTTAACACAGCTATGGACTTTGCCTTCCAAATAAAATATGCTCAAATTTCCTAAAACTCAGAATCAAAACGTCTTAATATACGTATATTCATTGTTGTAATATTAGAAATTCGAATATCAAGATTTCTTAAATAACTCGTTTTTAACGTTTTCTTCAATTACCTTAGAACATGATAATAATTCTTATACTTAAATAGTTAACATCGTTAAATTCTACAATTCTGAAAATTAAAACTGGTATATGGCTTTTAGACATTTGCCTGTGAACTGTAGAATCTAAATTCGAAATTTAAATATTCGAGTGAATGCAAATTAAAGAAAAACTAAGTCCTAGAATTTATGTTTTTTCGGATTTCTTAATTAAATTTAAAATGTAAATTTTTTCAAAATGTTAAATTTCACTTCAAATAATAATCTCACCAACGAATGTATCCATAGATTTTGCAAACCTAAGCAATACAAAAGGCGACATGATAATTGTGGTCCAGATCTTCAGTTCTGTCGCTCGTCAGATAGCTCGATGCGACTATTATTTTTGGTGGGCACGGCGTTGTCAAAGTACGGAAGGGCCTAGTCGCCGTGCATCGCTATTTTCAGACAGCGGATAGTATGTCTTACACTCGTTAGACACACTTCTGTACTCTCCTCAAATCAGTGTGCAGCATTGTTCAGTGGATCGAATGCATATAGTAATATAGAATAACTAACTGAATAACAAAAATTTATTTATAACTCTGCAGTAGAGTGCTGTGGGTTTCAAACCTCACGTCAGACGACTGACTAGATGCTCTTACTTATTCACTTCGACCATAACTGAGATAGGGGCTCCGCTCCCTATATGTTAAAGCCGTCTTTGTTGCTTAATGCCCCAATTTAATGTTTTCTAGGATTTATTCAATCTATGCTTTCCTGTTAAAAAATCGCTGTGTGTATTTGAAGCATCTATAAAAAATGTTAGTTTCAACTGACAAGCTGAGTATTCTCTTGTTCGCCACTGCCCTGCCCTATTCCAATTTTATTTTTAATGACATTTATTAGGTCTTGCTTTTTCTTTTTTTTTATAAATGTGTATACCAGTCTATAAAATCAAAGTCGATTTAATTAGGCGGCACCCAACCCATTTTAAACTTGTCGAGTGAAGCACATTCTTAGTGATCATAAAGATTTCAACATATTTCGACACTTTTATGATATGCTTGCTATAATTCGGTAACATTAAAATGTGAGTCCATTGTTGGAGCTCGGACTTTTGTTTTACGATATCTACTATTTGAGTTGATTTCGTTGTTGTCCAAAACAAATAAAATTAAAAGACCCAATCGGGCTTTATGGTGCCTGTTTTTGCATATGACAAACCAATGCCAAGTCTTTTTTTTATGACTTTCGCTTTTAATGGAACGCGCGCGCACACAAGGTGGCCCAAGTGGAGCCCACATAACGTAACCAAAACCAATTCAGGCATAGCTTTGTGGCGCGTCTAGCCGCTACGAGTTGGCATGCGGCAGCGGTTCCTGCAGATCCCACTTGCATGAGAAAAAGTAAAAAAAAAAATATGGCAAAATCCAATGTAAATCGATGCCTGGCGTCGACAGCGCTGGTGACTACAAATCTATAGCACGCGGCACAGGCCACTTGTGGCAGCCTGACTTGTAGCACAATGATTTTGTTAAGCGAATGTGGCAGCAACGGCTGCAGTGGCTCAAAATTCGCTGCGATGCAAAGCGATACAAATCGAAGTTGCGATGATCGCCATGGCGGCGGAGGCAGCAACATGGCTATGCCCGGTGATCATGTTGCACTTTCTGTTGCAGCATTTCAAATTGCAGCGTTTGTCGGTTTCGGGAATTGGACAAGCTGCTGCTGCTGGTGGGTCGGGGATTGTGCGCTGCAACAGTTGCCAGCATTGCCTGCGGTTAAAAATGCTCGACATAAAGGGCAAAAGTTCAGAAAATTGTGACTATGGAAAATATTTTATGCTGTGCTTCCAAATGGATATTGTAGTTGCTATGGGTCTGCATGTTGTTTTAATGCTCACGCTGCTCAAGGAGACTTGGAAATAAATATGAAATATGGCCTACATGAGGCAAAAGTCTGTCAGTTGTTGTTACATGCAAGATTTTCTTTTTATATGTTGTTGAAAATTGAAAGTAATTGTCACCTTTAGTGTATTTTGAAGCAATTTTGAGGTTATGTTGCAGCAATGTGAGGTTATGTGTGGTAGTGTATTTTTTTCTATAAACTGAAGAGATGGCGTGTCTTGCAAAGAAAGTTGTTAAAAGTGTTTAGCTTTTTTCGTCAAAAAAATATTTTTGCTGCATGTATAAAAATAATTGTTGTAAGTTTTTAAATGAGTTTAATTGTTGGGTAAATATTTTAAACGAGTTGTGTATTCAGGTCAACACAAGCAAAATGTGCATAAAATGGAAATGCTTTTTTTGGATAACTATTTCAGACTAGTATGGAATGTGTTAATATAAATAAAAAAAAAAGTACAGGTCACCAACCAAAATGCAACTAAAAAGTTACTTTTAGTGACTGTACTTCAGTTGGTTACATTTGGTTTCAACTTGCAGGGGCAGATTATGAAAGCAAATGAAACGAAACGTAATTTAATTTACGCTTCTCTCTTGATTTGGAGAAGAAACACAGAACAACAAAATATTAAAATACTTTCATTTTTGGAATCTTTAGAAAAAAAAAACACGCACCGAAGTCAGTTTTATGCAGCACTGACAAGATTCTGTAATTATTTCAGCAAGTTAAGAAAAGATGACCCTACCCTACTATCAGCTTATATTTTTTTAAATTTTTAAAGCAAATCAAAGACTTTTAAATAATATTTGTCATGCAGGAAGTTCAGGAAACCAGGAGTCAAAGAAACCCTGGAACACCTTCTATGCAACTGCCCTGCCCTCTGTACCTCGACAGCTAGATTTATAGGGAGACCAATGTTTGACTATCTTTGGAAAAAATAGTTACAGAATATTACTACATTTGTATTTTTTTCTTTAAGCCAGTATGTTTGCTATACATTTCATCACTATAATCTTTTATGAAATCAATCCTCTTGACTTGCTTTAATCATAAAACTATCTTTTCGTGTGTTTCATAAATTGGCCTAGGTAATTATTATAAGTGTACAGCATATGTTATATAAGCCTGACTGCATTTGCCTTGTTAATGGCTGAGCTTGCTCTGAGCTAGAGCAAAACTTTATATTGCAAAGGCCCATGCGGTGCCTACATCTTAATAAAGTCTTACAAAAAAAAAAACCAAAATCGAAAATCGAAAAAAAAGAAAAACAGCTTAGCACCCCCGCATAGTTAGACAGAGCATGTTCGTTTAACTCTTCCAACATTGGGACCACTCAGGCTTATTTGCCAACAACATCCATAACAACTTCAGGAAATCCAAAAAAAAAAACTCTTGTAACTTTACATGGTTGAACATTTTGCCAACGGGATGCATGCGAACTTCGTGCATGCAACACTTACAACCTCAGTGGCTGCAACAACCACAACAAAATTAAACGCAAATCGCAACCAATCACAAAGATTACCCCCACACACAGATGCAAACTCATGGACTCAGACACGGGGAAACGGACACCGCCACAGAAACAAACACTCGAATGCACTTTAAAGGAGCAGCTTCCCCGTCGCATGCCACTGCAGCAAGCTAGGTCTGAGCCCAAGCAACTAACCAACCTACCAACCATCCAGCTTAATGTTGTTGCCCCTCGGTGGTGCACCGCATTGAATGTAGTGGTATTTTAAACACTGCCAGGCGCATAATCAAAACGCTTAAATTATAATAACTTTATTAAGAGCGTTGCCAGCTGCGAGAGTGCAGCAGAGGTGAGTGGGCAAAAGTGATTTCAAGTTACAAACATGAGTTTGCTGGGTTTCCCATAACTTTAGACGGAGAGCTTCGCAACATACATTCATACTCTTTTCAAAAACAACTACATATAGTTTGGATCTAGTTGACTAACAGGTGTAATGCCAAGACCAAGCTGGACGGAGGTACAACGGCTTCGGCCCTCTAAAGCAACCCGAAGCGTTTATGCTCTTTCGATACTTATCTTCGTAACATAAATTGCATGCCACAGATCTAGTTTAATAAATCCCTCTTAAAAAAAGTTGATCATTTAAAGTATTACGGAATGCTTGGTATTCCCCTAAAATGAATACAAGATCTATTCTGCAAATGCTTTACGTAAACTCTATATAGCTGGCTTTAAAAATACGCCAAATTTTTTAACATAAAATAAATTCAGTTGCAAAGTTTTTGGTCATAATATCGCTTATCGAAACATGTTAAAATCATTGATAAGATAATGAGAAAGTTAGGTATTGTCTTACGGCAATTAGGCTTTATGACGGTCGAATCAGAAATTTTCAGCATATTTTTTTCAATTTAAAAATCGAAAAAAAATGATTTTTAACTTAACAATTTTAACGCATATAAAATGAAATAGACCGACTTTTTAAACCGAATTTTAATATTTTACGATATTAACCAAATTTTTAAACTATATTTACATTAAACAAAAACTTAGATCATCATTTTCAATGCCCTTCATTTTATTATAAAAATGTTTTACTTAATTTACAGAGGTGATCAAAAAATTTTAAATTCAATTAAAATTTTTATTTATAATAAAATATAAATTTAATAATTAATTAATTCTTTTTAAGCTATTCGAAGTACTAAATACTTTAATGCTCTTAAGTCATTTAAGTTATTTTATTTAAATTATTGTTCACTTAGTAAATGCTTTCTTAATAGATTATTGATTTTTTTTAAATTCTCGTTCTTGGAGTTCTATATGCTGCTTCTGAGATATGAATAAAAAAAAAATTTTTTAATTAAAAAAAATTTTAACTTTTAAATAAAATTCAATTAAAAGAAACCCCGTTTCTATGGAAATAGCAATGATATTTTTTAATATTATCTAATATCTAATACTTTCTTCTCTCCTAAAAATAGGCAATTTACATATTGTTTCCCTTAAATAATTGAGCAGAAATAAAAAATAAATAAACTAGAAATCGAAGAGATTCCAGAATATGTCACGCCAAATCTAAAACTGCTCAGGTACGAGACTGCATAATATATCGAAGTTAGACTTTTCAATAAAATAAAATTTATCTGATCGATAAAATCTGAGTATTATAGATTTTTTTTGAGTGATGAGTAATCCTATTTATCAAAAGCAAAAAAAAAATAGATCTTTGAAATACCTAAAGAGTATTTCAGGTTAGGAAACCAAACCAACAAAAAGCGAAATGATTGTTGCCTTTTCGAGTGGTTTTCACTTTGTGCACACACTCCAAAAGTAAGTGTGTGTGTGTGTCTGTGGTTGATAACTACTTATGATTGTTTTTGTACACTTTTTTTTCATTATTTTCTCAAGTGATGAGTAGGATATCTGTCCATATAGCTAGTGATGGCAACCACAATAGCACAACAACTACAACAATAACAAACACAACAACAACAAGCTATTTGCGACTCACGATTTTTCATGCAATTTTGAATTTAAAATTCTTCACACACTCTTTTCATTATGTGCTCCATTCCTGTCTGCCTGACTAACTTTGGATTTGGCTGATCGCTTCTTGGCCTGGCCAACAGACCCGTCTCAGCCCAGCCCGGTTGGTTCGGTCACTAGCTGAAAATGGCCCGCCATCGAAGCCAAAGCAACAAAATAAGATGCTACTCTTGTGGCCATCTTGAAGTGTTTGTGTGTGTGTGTGTGTATATATATATGAGATAGCATATGCTGGTGTGTGTGAGTGTGTGTTCAGGTATTTATGTGTGTGGGGGGCACTCGAAGACTGCTCAAAATCGCTCCATGCAAGTTTATTTCGAAAGCAAAGCACAGTGGCACCAATCTCTAAACACTAAATTTTCAAGAATGGAATTAAATATAAAAAATACATATATTCAAGAATGCGCTTTGCCAAAATCCATCTATGCATTTTGGTTAGAATAACTAAAAACTACTCTTTATAACTTGAACATCCTCTGGCGACCAGAATACGTACTTCTGGTATTAATTTTGAATGAATTTGTTTAAAGCAAAATAAATGGATTGAAAATTATAATAAACTTTTGGAAGCTTAAAAACGATTAACTTAACGAGATTTTTTTGTTAAAAATATTATTTACTAAAAAAGTGTTCAATATTTAAACAAAAAATTCAGTGAATTATGCGAAAATCGATTTGGAAAAAAAATTAGTTGGCGAATTTTGTTTAATTCATACGACTGTTTTTATTTTTTATTATTATGTGTTCTTTAAGATATTTCGATTAAACTTTTTACATTTCAAAATCTTGAAACTTGAAAATCTCTTGGAAGCTGTTGCAAAAGTTTAATAAGCCATGAAAATAAATTTTGCAAAAATTTGCAATATCATCTCTTAATATAAAATATTTTAGATAAAACTATCAGATAAATAAGTGTACAAACTTTAATGGACTTGAAAACTTCAAACTTATAATACAACGAATAAGTTTAAATTCTGGAATAAGAACACAGTGTACGTTGAACGAAAGACCACTGATCTTAAAATTAAAACATTTATATATACAGTTGGAGCTCAAAATAGAATATTCGACAGAATCGAGGAATTTTGATTTTGTAGTTTTCAAGCAGTTTCAGGCCAATGTGCAACGCGTGTACAGGTTGTTTGTGTGTGCCCGTGTGCACGTACCTCCGTATTGACTCTTTAAACTACATGCCGCTTGTAATGCTCACCAAGCTACCAAGCGAGCAACCAAGCAACTTGGTGTTACTCCAATCCGACCGTC
This sequence comes from Chymomyza procnemis, assembly GCA_035046065.1. Classification (NCBI taxonomy): domain Eukaryota; kingdom Metazoa; phylum Arthropoda; class Insecta; order Diptera; family Drosophilidae; genus Chymomyza; species Chymomyza procnemis. The sequence goes on along the minus strand of JAWNOJ010000013.1, from coordinate 2,588,102 downwards.
TTCCACTTGGTGGTCCAATTCAACGAATTGACTATAATCAGTCTAGTGCCAAGTACATTTCAAGTATCTACTCATGCACTTCTGTATGTACCAGAGTGGAGTAGTGTAGTGTGGACTAGGCTACGAGTGCAGCAACCGGGCATACGATAGGCGATGGCGGCAAGTTCCAAGTCCCCTGCCATGTCGCTCTCAAATGCAAATGGGCCCTGCGCCACTTGGTAACTTGGTACACAAATGTCAGATCTCACGAAGTTGGCTGCTGAAATTAATTTATTACAAACCAACAAATTACAACACTCATTAATATTTAAGCCAAGTTGTGCGTAGTAAGTCAAGAGAGCTGGACACGGCATGCCACAGAAAGGAAGCTGCTGCTGCTTCAACTTGCCACGTTGACAACTTGGTTGGGTAGTACCGACTGGCCAACGACGACAGTCGGCATAAGACTTGTTGGACTGGCCAAGTTCGATCGACTGAACGGCGCTGCAGCTTGAACCTAATAAATCTGTAATTTGTAATTAATGTGAAAAATTGCTGCCAGAGACGCCAAACAAGCCTAAATTGTTATTATAGCCCCGACTTGGGGCGTGCAAGTTTCGTTTTAATATGGGGTGTCTTTTTTTTGGATTTATTTTTTTCGCAGTTCATAAAAGTTGCACATATGCTGCACGGTTGTGGGTCAAAGCCATAATTCTTCGACAAGTTCGCCGGTTCGGCAGTTCTTATTGCCTTTGGCTTAAACTCAAGCTTTTTGACTTGATTTTTTTTTTTTTTTTTTTGTACATGCAACACAGACGCCTTAAAAGATAATGTTCGTGCCGTGTGTTTCTTAAATATAAATTAAGCCACTTGACTAACGCACAATGACGTGTGGTTGTTGAGCGTTGTAGTGCCGGTGGTGCGTGTTTCAGTGCATAACTTGGTCAACAGTTTAAGCTTAGCACCAATGTTGCCAAAATATTCCAACATTCAGTCGCCCACTTGGACATATTGCGCCATTGTCTGCTGAAAGCAACTCATGCGGCGTGATTAATATGGAAGATGGCCAAAAAATATGCTACATATAATGGCAACATAATTACCAAATTTATGAGGGAACTATGGCAGCAGTAGGGAAGTGGAAAAGTGGGAAACAGATTTTAAAGATTTATATCAGCTATGGTTATAAGTCACTTATTATAAATACATTTACTACTGACAATTTGCTTCCCATATAAAGGGCGATTTTTAATACGCTCTTCAAATAGCCTTATAATAATCTTGTTTATCACATGATCTAGTGCTCCAACTTACCTGCTTTAAACCTGAAACAAACTGCCCAATAAACTCAACTTTTTTTGTGGAAAAAAAGTTTGTTAGCATTATATATTCATAATAACATGACGGCCTTTATTTGCTTTGAAAAACACGGCCCAATGATACCGCCAACCCAAACAGTTGATTTTCACTCAAAATAGGTCACTCATTAAAGCAGAATTCAACAAATGAGATATGATGAAATTTACAGTTTTTAATTATCATAATAATATTTGTAAGTGCTGATCAACGCTAGTTAAAAATAAGTGTTATTAAAATATTAGTTGCTAAAAAATCACCCATTAAAAATTGAGTTTTAAGGCATTGTTGCTCAAAGTCAAATCGACTCGATTCACGGGTACAATTATTCTCTAATTCAAATTAATTTTTTGAGGTAAAAAATGAAATTTGTTTTTTGTCAAGATCTATTATTATAATATCATAATTAGTACATAATCTAGGTGATTTATTTGCATTTTTTGATATGGTATGGTATTCTTTTCAAGAAACCCGATTTTTCTTGTAATTTGAAAATAAACGTTTTCTTAAAATATATACCGAATCTTCACAGATAGTAAAAACACAATATTTATATATTGTGTTATTTTATATTGTAAGAAGGAAGGAATTAACTTATCTATATTTTTTCATAGAATACTACTATTACTAATGGTGGCGCCACCATTAACAATAGCCACTTTCATTTGTCACAAATAAATAAACTCACATTAATATTTAAACTAGTTAACTATTCTTTTTATTCGAAAAGTTGTTAACAATCAACCGACTTGGAAACTGTAATATAATTCAATACTTATCCACGAAGTTTAATCGCTAAAATGCTAAATATGCAGTAAAAATTCTAGACTAGCTAAAAAATATAACAAAATGAAGTTTAACAAAAGTGATTAAAGAAGATAACGGCTTCTAGGGCTGATGCAAGTGAATCGGTGACAGTGCTTAAGACCAATTTACTAAGCAAACAAAAGCAATTCAAAGATCCTAGTTTAAAGTAAATCAAGCTGTTGCTTATTTATTAATAAGTTTTTCAGCGCATAGTTTTATATTCTATTAAATATAGTCCCATGTATCTGCGAATTTAGGTAGCTATTCGAAAGCTTTCAAACCTATGCAACGCTTTAGTGTGACCGTTTTACTATAAAACAATAATTTTCACATTTTCACTAGGTACACACTGGCTTCGCTTTGGCAGTAAACCAATTTGCTTCAAATGCGTTTTTCTAGTCTGCGTATTGGCCTTTAATCTTGACCGCAAAGTGCAATTACCACTTCAACAAACCACAAACGCAATTTCTACGATTCGATTTAAAAACCGGCCTGTTAAAGTGTTCAACTACAATTGCATTCGCAATTACAAAATCCAAGCTCTCTGATTTTGCTGTACAATTTCCGTCTATGAACAAATAGGGCATAAAATGTCTATACGCATGATTGATAACGCTCAAAAACAATAAACGAAAGACCCAACTATTTTTGCGCGCTGACCGCAATAAGTTAAGAAAAATAAAAATTGAACGATAAAAAATTCGCATTATTTGCCCGCCTTCCCCGGGCTTGGGCATCATTGTGCCAGAGTCCAAGCAACACGAATCCAAACGTTATTTTTTTTTTTTTTTTGTTATGCCAGAAGGAAACTTGAATGACGTACTGACTGAATGAGTGACTGCGGCAATGAGTGAATGATTCAATGCGGCTACTCATAGTAAGAAATAAATAAAACGTGAGCTTGAGACAACGTGAGACAACAACAATCGTTTATACGGTTGATGAGTGGAGCGCGGGCGCCTTTGGACTAGGCCACGATAAAAATTTCGGTTCACTTGTGATATTTTTTTCCCCATTTTTATACAACGAATCAATCACAATGATTATGATAAATGATTTCGGATTTTTCACTATTTTAAGGCATTGTTTATTTTTTTATTTGATATTCAGTTGGTATTTTATTTATTTTTTTTTTTTTTCTTTGGGGGGTTAACATTATTATGCCGCGTAATGGCCGCAGACGTTGTAATTGTTGATTTATAAATCATAGAAAATAAAAATCGCCGCACATAATTTCGTTTATGCCTTTGAGAGTATGATCTCTGTACATTTTTGATTAGCGCATTTGTCTGGCGGTTTTTGGCCGTAGTTTCACTTTTTTTTGGATTTAAGCAAAAATGAAAAGAAACCGTACAAAATGAACTGTAATGTAATGTTGACCTAATGAACTTTTTACTTGCCATTTTTTGCCTTTTTGGCTTTCAATCTACGCCGCATAGCGGCACTCATTGTGTATATAATGCTGATTTATTTCCTTGGGCTACACAGTCGCGGCTACCTAGTCATACCAGCTCATAGCGCTTTTATCGCATTTTTCTAATCTTGTTAACAAAATAAAATAAAAAAAAAAACTTCATTAGTGTCACAATTTTTTTTTTCTTTTTCCTCAAACTGCCAGAAAGCGCCTTGCATTGATTAATGTGTGTCAGGCGGAAACTTTTGGGGCAACAAGCAAAACGTGTAGCGATGCCGCCGCTATCTTGGCCAGGCCAAGTAGCCGGCTAACTGCCGCTTACTACCGTCATGTTGGTGTTTGCCCAGTCACGCCCAGTTACGGCTTGTCTCCTGCAATTTGAAGTCTTTATTGCAGATTATGAATATGAATATGTTGAGATAAAACTTGGGTATCATTAGTTACTGCTTTGACTGTTTTTATGGTGATAACTCAAAATGGCTATAACCAAGCAAGCCGATGATGAAGAGAACTCGTATGTATATTGCGTACATAGTTGTACAATCTATTTGCTTAGTAATCATCGGTACTTGTTAATTGCAGTCTCTTGTAAAGTTGTAATAATTCTTTGTGATAAACCATTAAAGCTCTAAAAATACTAAAAATAAAGCATTTTTAAAGTTTTGGTTGTTCGAAAACTATGGATAATTTTTGTGTTACCTTAAGTGTGTAATATCACGATATTACTTAACTATTTCTTCAAATGATCAAAAGTGATTTTAGTACTATAACGCCTTACTAATGAAATTGTGCCACGAGGCCTTCGTTTATGTTCTAGTTATTTAGATCTACTACTTATCTCAGCATCAAGCGTGAATATCCTAACCCTGCCACTATAACGATTTTATTAAAAGTCACATTAGAATTGTGTCTCTTTTGATAATATTTACCAGCAAATCGAATTAAATGAAAGTCTTTGGAAAGACTTTCGTTAGTATTAGGCTTACAAATTTTATTTAACTTAGGTTGTGTATTTATATTCCATCTTATCAATACATTGACGTCGTCTTTAAAAATTCTAACTTCTAACCATTAAAAATTATTGTTTTCCTTCAGCTGACAAATAAATAGAATTTGTGATACAGTCTACTTCCAAATGAATATGCCCAAGATATAGCAATAGCTTACTCACAACGTCATTTACCATCGTAATAGCACATCATTACCTCAATCAATTCCAATCAACTTCAATCGTTGTGGCAACTTTCAAAAAAGTGCTAACAAGCAACCTGCTGCGTGTTGCACAACCTGACCATATCACAGTTAACCATATTTTTGCTTAATAATTTGTAGCAAGTTTTTTGTATTTTTTAATAAACTTCAACTTGTTTTTGCCAACTCTTTTGCAGATTAGTACGGCAACAAGCAATAAAGTGCTCCATGTGGCTTACTAAGTCAACGCCGCACTGACCACGTCAACTGCCGCCAGCCGAAGTCTTGTGCAGCACGGAAAATGTTTGCACGTCTGCCAGGTTCAAGCGGGGCGGACATATATCAGGAAGCGGCCACAACGCTACGTACAGTATTTCCAAATTCTCGCTTGGATTCGTTAGCAGCGCATCCAACGTCCGCACAGCACATCAACAGTCAGTTACCTGCACCTTATGGCATCGAGGATGCAGCCGGCACAGAGTTGCCACAAAATGGAGCCAATACCTACAGCCCAATGGACGACAACGATGAATGGTGGTCCAATGCAATTGAGGTGGACACATTCGATTCGCCGCTAGCCTTCGATGCTAGCGAAAATGGTCTATGGAATGGCCATTTTGTGCCACCACCGCCGCGTCCGCCCTTTTTGGATGAAAGCGTCGCCGCGGATGGGCTCACCACCTGTGATCTATGCACGTGGGCATGGCAGCGTAATGCCTACTCTCTGGACGGTTCGATAGGTAAGTGCTGATAGCGTTCGGGCTGTGTCCCACTAAGCCAATACACTCACAACAAATACAAAAAAAAAAAAAATGTTTAAACGATCGTTGCAAGCGATCTTGGCTCATGGCCTCTTTTGTTGTGCCCCAATGACTTGGTCTGGGCACACTGGAGCGTTTTTCAATTAAAAATTCTGCCAGGTTTCTCGGCAAGAAGACAATATCTGTAGTGCACATCGATTGCTGATATCAATTTATCAAACTGATGTTGGGCGTACATTGTGCGATTGCTTTTCGGCGCAAAATTTCCCAAGGCAAGCATACTCCATTAAACCGCATCCTGCTCTCACTCGGCCATCGGGTCGTCTCTCGCTCATATGCATTTGCATTATTACTTCTAGCAAATTTAATTTTGCACATAATTCTTTGTGGCAGCTTTTAGCTTAGGCGTTTCATGGGCTTCCAAGCTCATTTGTTGCCTCGCTGGGTACCATGCCTCGGCACCCTATCGCCGACATCTCAAGTCATTTGTCTCCGCGCTTGTAAAGAGCAGCCAACGAACTGAAACTTAGACGAAAAATTATGAAATTATTAAGATGTGGGCGTTTTGTGGCAGCATTGCCTAGACATTATCGCTCCCTAGTAGGTTTGCCCTGATTTCATTAAATTTTTATGAAGTGATATGGTTGGGAAATTAAATGTGGGATGAATGGTACCGATATGGTCATATCTTATTGTAGAATTCTGTTTAGTACTTAACGAGATGCTGTCACAGCTAAAATTGGATTTATTAAAAGTAATTTTGTTATTGAGTTAAGTACGAAAAGAAGTCAGTATTTTTACTGTTCCTCTTTTAGTAAATTAGTTTTACGAAAATATGACTTTGTTTTAAGTTTGTTTCTGCAAGAAATATAATAACTTATTTATTAACTTATCGAACAAAAACTCGAATTTGTACCTTAAAAAAAGGTTTATTGAATAAGTAACGCAAAATAAACAAAGGGTGTTTTTTTAAGTGCGCCTATTCATTGGAAATTTTTTGGATTTTAACTCTATACAATTTATATTCGAAGTATATTATCGGTTATTTCGAATACGTCAGCATCCTTTCAGTACAGTTTTTATAAGTGTAGCAAAAACTTCGGATGATATGCCACAAATGTATAGTTAAACTTTAAATGTATCTAAAGCATAATATCGTAGAAGAATAATTTCCAAGATCAACAATCTGGGAGACTTTTTGTAAAAAATGTTGTGACATAAAAGTCTCCTAATCTCCATGCTAAGCTGAAGTAATTATTTGTAAGTGTTGCTTTGGCATAAGAAAATGTTTTAAAGTTAAGGAACTGAGTTCTCAGTTCTATTCTAACCTTAAAAAAAAATTATTTTAAGATTCCTTTTTATAAGACTTTAATATGTCAAAATACCTAAGCGTAAGATTTTTGCTTCAACTACTTAGATTTTTTATTTCAAAAAATTTTTAATATATATTAAATATTTAAAAATCAGCAACTTTATAAGATAAACTGCAAAATATGTTTAGTTTTTGCCTGCTCGGATTGGGTATTGGCTTGAATGGCCCTAAAAACATAAAGTAATCAAGAACTGCAGTCTGACTTCAAAATAATGACTCGAACCCTTAAGGATCTATTAGCCATATTTTTTTGGAAATTCACTTCTTTAATTGCAAAGTGTTTGCATTTTCTTGCCAAACTAAGCTGAAAATATAGTTCTTTCGTAGTCAAAAAAAACAACTGGTTTCTTTGGTTTTAATTTTGAAGAATATCTCAGAAATCAGGAAGACTTAATAATAACATTACGTATAAAAAGGGTGAAGTAGTTAACTCTCAAATATAGAAATTCTTTTTAAAGTTATTTTTTCATAGTTTGGTTTCTTTACTTTAGAATCAGGAATTAAATCCATAATTTTTAAATACAATTTTAAAGAACATCTGCGTAATTTAACCAAAGTTTGTAAAATGCTTTATAAATTTGTTGTGGTTGTCAAATTCTTCTCAATATAATGATTAATTCCTAAAGATTTGCATGTTCCTAAATTATTAACGAATTCAGTAACGCAAAAATAAACATTTCTCTGTAATTCGTATTTTCGGAACTTAAAATTATTTAGCCATTATTTTTTATTTATCTACGAATTTGCAGTATATTAAAAAACAAACCTTTCAAAACTTAAAAAAAGTTAATCCAAATATATATTTTCAAATTTAATCTCATTATTATATGGTAAAGTGTTGAAAATTGCCCACAACTAAGCAAAAACAAGCCAAAGTTTCAAGCGCCACCTACCTATTAAAGTTTCAACATGAATTCTTTGAAAATCGTATGCGGTAGCAAAACCAGAAATTACACCCACAAAATTTTTGCTGAAACTTGTTAAAACTCAGCGCCTAACCCGAAATACAAATTATACCCTACAAAACAGATGCATAGTATGCATGGAGCATATAAAATTTATATTTATATATGTCATGGCACTTTGCCGTTTGATTTCCAGGAATCGTTTTCAGCACAAATTGAAGTCATTAAATGTACGTCTGCTAGTAAAAACTGCGGCCAACTAGGCGGCTAAACGTACCGAACCGAACCATCATAAGAAACCAAACAAAAAGCTGGCAGGCGCGCATAGGGCTCTGGGCGCACACACACGCACAACGTGTTCCATGCTTCTACGGTTCCATCTGTCGTTCTCTCAGTCATACGACCCTGCGTTATTAGGCTAATTATAGAGTAGAGCGCTAGTGGCAAACATTTCAACATTTTTCATCATATATAAATGACTTTATGTATTCATGTTAGGAGGAGAAGTAGTAGTAGTAGTAGTATTTGCCGCAGTCGCAATCTCTGGTACTGTTTGACTTTATATTTTCGCGTCTGCGATTTTTGCTCCTACTATATAGCCTTTTGACCATTTGCGGCGGAAAACTGGCTGAAGGAATGGACTGCGGGTATGACGACGACGACGTCGACGGCTGCGGCAACGTGTCAACTAATTTGCAACACTCGCCAGGTTGCAAACAAAAGTTCCATGGAACTACCTGAGCGCGGCAGCCTTTGGCATTTGCTGTTTGCCTTCCACACATGCGCAATATCTGTGCAGCAAAAGGGATTAAGCAGTGCGGCAACTCTATTATACATATATGTCTATGCCACACTGGCTCGCTGTCTCGCTGTCTCTGGCGGCATATTTAGCAGCTCTACGTAAATGTTGGAAAAAAAATTTGACTAATGTCTTAATTTAGTGGTAGGTGTCGGTGGTTTTCATTTCTTGATTTTTTTTATTTTGTCTGTTTCTGGCCAACCCTGGTCTCGGCCAGCAGAGTTGCCAAGTTGCGCTACGCCAATGAGTGACTGACTGCCCGTTGCCGTTTGACTCTTTGACTGCAACGAATGCCATTCACTTCGCTCGAATGAGTTAGGGTAAATTAAGTTTTTGCATGTTGTATAGTATAGTCTGTCGTCGTGCCTAGAGCTGTTGTTTGGTGGATAGCTAAGGGCTTGAGGCGGGCGCTTTTTGAGGGTTTTATGCCTTTTGTGACTTTTGCAAATTGACAGCTGAATAAAATGTTATTATATTTACACCATAATTTGCATGGCAATTAATCAAATGGCATGCAAAATTTTTTGAACAACAACAGGCAGGCAGTACAACCCAGTGCCAGTTCGCCGACAAACAAATGTACTTTTTGTTATGGCGACACATTTTTTGGGGCACTGTCAGTTCCTGGAATTCTTAACAATTCTAATAAAATCTAAAAAGGTTGACCCACGAAATGTCTAAATTATGTTGACCGTTTTGCCTCTCTCTCGCAAAACATTCGCACGACGTTTTTTGTTTAACTTTGGTAAATGTATTATTGCCGGTCATATTAGCTAGGTCTCGTCTCAAAAGTGGTTGTTTCGCACATAGAATTGACTGCTTTTTACTTTACAGTTTTAAAATACTACACACTATATACGGTTTAACTAAAGTGTGTTTTTTCGAGGTATAGAACTTTAAGTTGGCATTACTGTTCAAGATTGCGACCGAAATTTGGGGATTGGTATAGTGTCATGATGACTAACTTTTTTATTCCTGAATTATACAACCATGATGTCCAAGAGCTGTGTTTCACACAGCTCGTGCCACAATCAATTTATTGAAAGACACGTTTGGTGACCGCCTAATTTCACCTTTTGCACCTGTGAACTGGCCTCCAAAATCTTGTGATTTCACAGCGCTGGACTACTTTCTGTGGGCTATGTAAAGCCCTATTAGTCTATGCGGGTAAGCCACAAACACTTAACCAGTTGGAACACAACATTCGCCGTGTTATTGCCGGTATACGGCCACAAATGTTGGAAAAAGTCATCGAAAATTCGACGTCCAGAAATCATATTTAAAATGTATTGCCACAGGATTATCTTTCGGTTATAAAAAATGCATGTCAAACGAATCATCCATCATTGTTTTATTGCAACTTTATAAAGTTCTATACCTCTTAAGAAAACACACTTTACTTTGCAGGGAAAGAGCTTTTCAGGAAATCAACTTGCTTTTTCTAAGAAAAGAGTATTTCAGTTGTTCCTAAAATTTTTATAACTACATACGGAGTTACATAACATTAAATGTCAATGAAAATTGTTCTAAAAATTTAAAAGAAACTTTTTCGAAACCAAGTCTAAAAAGATTCACAGATTACCACAACTTAAAATGGGCCTTACCGATGAGCTTCACATTTTTTGTGTACTTTTTGACACCTGCAGAAACAATGGACTGGGTATAATTTATTTTTTAAAAGCGAGCAACAATTTTTACATTTGAACTTCCGCCATAAAAAAAAATGTTTAAACAATTCGTTCATCTGGATTAAAGCTATTAAATTTAATACCATGTTATAGTTTCTATTTCTGATAATCGACTGACGAACTGCAGTGATGCCTTCAAAACTTTTTTTTTGACTCTCATCAATTTAAATTTTAAAAATCATTTTGTAACATTTTGTAAGAAAAATGCACATTATTTACTTCTATTATACGGCTTTCGTCGAAAAAAACTTATTATTTGCCAAAATAAGGTTATTATTATTAGTTTTTTTTATATTGCGATTTTTTATTATTATTTTTAAGATTAATTTTAACTTTCGATACTTTTTACATTAAACTAAGAGTAAATGTTATCAACATTTTATATAATTTTTTAGAAATATAAGAATTTCAAAAGTGAAATTACCTTGATTTTTAAATATATATTCTATAAAAAGCATTCTTGAAAAGCAATAAATAAAAAAATTTCTTAGAGATCAAGCCTTTAACTTTCGCACGTTATACCCAGTTTACTGTTGCACAGTAAAATATATTTTTAATATTAATATAAAAAATAGTTAATTTTTATATCATTTTAAGTTGATCAAATAATTTTTTTTTATAATTCCTGAATAATTTTAATTTAATAATTTATTTTTAATTTTAATGCACTTTTATGGACTTTGGCTTTTTAAGTATATATCCTTAATTTATGTATTTTTCACTTAACTTTATTTGAATTAATAATTAATTACTTATGTACAATTAAGGCATAAATTTAATAAGCTTAATTTTTATATTCCATAAAAATGCTAACAATTTTATAAATCTACAAGATGCGCTTTAAGTTTCATTTTAAAAACAAAACATTTAAGAGCATCATAACTTTGCAACTCATTTCAAAACTGTTTCTTCATATTGTGCACTTAACCGCAACGAATCACTGCTCGTTAGGTTCTGCCCGTAGAGAACTTTAGGATAGGTAAAATCCCTGACAGTATTATAACTGCCCACTTTATGGCAAATTAAGTTCGCCGCTTGATTATTTCAACGGCATATTTTATGTAATTTTTATGCCTTGGCTCTTTTTATAATTTTATTGGCTTGCCTGAACATACCAAACAAACAGACCCAGACAGAGAGCCAGTGAAATATGACGAGAGAGGGAGAGTAAGCAAAATGAACGAGCGAATGAACGAATTTGGGATACCCTAAGCACGCTTTAAAAATGAGGCTTCTGCTTTTGGGATTCCTTTTCAAAGGCTTAGAAGAGCACTTTGTTTTGTTTAGATTTTTAAAATATTTTTAAAACTGGAGACACTTAGAAATACATGACGTTCACAGTGTGACCATATTTTATAAAAAAAAATAAGCATGATATGAAGTTATCGATAGTTTAAGATTTTAACGTACTGTGCACTTAGATCTAATAGCTCATTGGGTTTCAATTATTTGAAAATCTCAAGTTTCGCTAGTTATAGGATTCGGCATTTCCCAAGATCTCGTAATCCAATGCTTGCAGTGTATACACAAAAGGGTTGCCTAGTGCATGTATGCGTGTTTGTGTTTCACAAATATTTACAGCAATTTGTGGCACAATAAAAATATGAAACTCCAAGTAAACGCGGCAAAAGCAAAAACCAACAGCAGCAGCAACAGAAAAAAAAGGATTCTGTACAATATATAAATTTGACTTTGTGTGGCTATGAATGTTTTATTACATGTTTGAGTCAACAATAATAATAATAACAGCTCAAACAACAACAATGACCCTATAACAAAAAGCAGCTGTTTATGGCTGCAGCTCCTGCTGCCTTTTGCTATTTCCTTATAAGGATTTTGTTATACTCTTTTTCTGCCTTTAAAGCACTGTTATTTGACTTACTAAAGAAGTTCAAAAAACACATTTGTAAAGAAATGAACCCCATGGAGAGTGTCAAATATTTTATTTCCTTAAATCCTTAAATAAGCATAGACTCGACTCACAAGCAGTAAAGTCGACTTAATTTTGTCATAAAGCAAACAGTGTGTCTCTCTTTGCAAAATGTGCAATTTATGAAAATTATTATGGGTATCTGCCAATTGTTTAGATTTGCGAAAATAAAGTTTGAAAATATTACTATACATAAATCTTGTTACTGCAAATATTTGTAGTACATTTAAATGGTTTTTTTGATTAGTGTTAATATTAATTTTTACCATATTTTCAAATTGACAAAAACCTACAGGGATTTAATCTGTAGGTTTCTGGCCATCAGTTTTGATTGTTGTAGCCACTGGAACAACTGATTTATCTAACTACGCCATATATCGTTTACCACTACCGTCATACATAATAAAAAAAAGGCCTTTCTAAGTGCCATTTGCATAATCATTTATATGCAAACGTTGAAAAGTGTTTAAAAAATCCCGATTTCATTGACCGATAAGAGCTTTTGTATATAGTCAACTGAATCAACCGAATAATCGGCGTAAGTTTAGAAGTAAACAAAATCAACGAATTACTGCCAAAAACTAATTTTTTGACCGATTTGCCCTATAGAAGCTATATTTTATAGTTAATCTATTATAATTGAATTCGATTTAGTGCATGCGCGCACTTATAAACTTTTTCGTGCCGAATTTGGTTATGATGAAAAAATTGAATTATTCAGCTTTATCTATACTTATTTTTTTTGAGATGATGAATCCCCTATGACAGGTATATCAATAATAAAACTTGCATACCTTTAGATAACAAGTTTAATTCTAAAAAGTTGCGCTGCTGTAGCTTTTTTCATATTTAAGATCTAGACATACATACCTTTTGTGAACTTTGGCAGATATCCGACCATTCCATCTGGGTGTTACATATATTTTCGGCTTGCACAATCTTAGGGTACCCTTTGCTTACTTTCGGATGAGCAAGATATTTCAAATGGCTGTACAACTTTTTTGATTCGTAAATTTTTTAATGTTTTCACCGGGTCAAACAATATTTTATGATGAAAATAATATGTGAAATAAGAACACAATAGAATACCTTAATTGTCTTGCCGTTGAACTCGAATTTGAAATGATGTAACCAATGGATTCAAGAAAAATGTATAATGGCGTCTTCCAACTAAGTCACAACATTGTCAAAAGTATTACGAATGAATTTGCCGATCTATGTGTTTCAACGTCTTCTGTCAAAAGTATTGCCTATTAATTTTCCGTTCTATATGTTTCATATCATTACAAAACGTTACACAAATATTGCAATCTGCAGACGTTCCTATCATTACATCATCATTTCTGTACGTTATTCTTTCCGCAAACTGAAATATTCCATATAAAACATTTAATTTTACAAAACTCGCCAATACGTGCCAAAGATAGCAGAGTCACATTTGTAGGGTATATCATCTATTTTGCTGCGTCCGCTAAACAAATAGTATAATTTGTGTTTTCCATCATTTTGTGGCTTTTTTTCGATTGGCATTTATGCTGTTCCGAAATAAATTCAAACATTAAATAAATATATTAGAGTTGCTGATTTTGGTATAATAAAGCACTTAGTGCTCTCCGACTCAAAAATATTTTATTACGCTGCTCAAATTCTGATACTTTAACTACCAAGGCGTAGCCACTGCTAAGAACAACCCCAACAATTCAAGAGTTCTTTGGCACCAGACATTTGTAATGTCATAAACCATATTATGGATTTGGAACCACTATAAATAATGTAACAATACAGTTCCCGTCACAATACGTATTTATTGGCAGATTTATGCACCCAAATCGCAATTGTAAGTTATCCGACGAATTGCCCTAATTGTGCGAGATAACGAATTTGGTACCAAAAACGACTTAGAATGTTTGCCAGCCGGTATGGGTTATGAGAAGGCACTTCGAAGTAAAAATTTGAGTACAATGAATATGAATTGGATAAAAGATTTGCTGTTAAATTTATTTATTTTTGCTTTTGTAGAATAAATTTGTTATTTTTTATGGCGGCTATTGGCTGTATAGGCGCTGCAAAAATTTATTGCAAGTAGCTTTGGAGTTTCCCCAAGTGGCTGATACATGTTTCGCTGGGTTTGGTATGAACGACCACAAATACATATGTTTTTCTTTTGAAAACAGAATATGCAGGTGCGCTAGTACTTGCTGCAAGTTATATGAGAAAGAGGGTGTATTTTTCGAGATATAGGAGCAAAGAGTGAAGTAGTGAAGCTAATCCTCAAGTGTATGTCGAAACATCGTTACATCCAGAAAAACTGACTGTTTGGTGCGTTTTATAGGCTGGTGGAATTATTCCATACTTCTTCAAAAACGATGATGCCCAGAACGTTACAGTCAATGGTGATCGGTTTAGAGCCATGATTACAAACTTTTTCATTCCTGAATTGAACAATCATGATGTCCAGGATCTGTGGTTCAAACAAGACGATGCAACATATTGAAAGACACATTTGGGGACCGCCTAATTTCACGGTTTGAATTGTCCTCCAAGACCTTGTGAAATGTCATTGGTCTATGCGGATAAACCACAAACGCCTAACCATTGGGAAGACAACATTCGCCGTGTTATTGCCAGTATACGGCCACAAATGTTGGAAAAACTCCTTAATACCACCTTTAGCAGTACACGATTGAGTTCGTACAATACCAATTTTAAATTTTTGCTTATCGTGTGTTAAATTAGGTATATAAAATATGTCGCTTTATTCTTATAGACTTCACGTATAAATATATTTTCCTAAATTGTTGCAGAATATGCCAATGCGTTTGATTTCTTAGAAATGTTGCTCCATTCAGAGAAACGAGAAATTTTTTATCTTTAGATCTACAATTTTGTGGAACTAATTAAGCTGTGCACGAACCTATCCGCGCGTTATGCTCTAACTGTAATAAACTTTCGAAACTTACGAACGAACTATTCATTCCATAACTTCTGCAATGTCAATGTATCTTGACCCGCCCAATGAAGCAGCATTGATCAATGGTGCACTATGAATTCCCCACTAGTACAACATTGATCTTTGGGCTACTTTTGTCTTGTTTTCCAAAATCCAAATGTTTAGCCTGCCCCTGATGTGAGACGGTGTGTGTCTAAAAAAAAGGTTCTCCCACCAGACTTGGATAGTAGTTTTACTTTTGATCTTTTTATATATCCCTTAAATCCATAAATTTAAATAATAATAAGATTGCTTATGATCGACTTATGTGGCCGCCCAAAACCAAAAACCATGCCCATGTAAATGCACTCAAGCGACATAACCTTGAAAAGGCAGCAGCTACAAATAGCTAGAGTTTTACAAATCGCAATAACTTCGATGCATAAAAAGATATATCGGTAAGTTGGGAAGTAGTGCTGACGCTTTTGGCCAATGGCAATACGGTTCGGTAACCTTCCGGTCAATGCAAGATAAATTCGCTGCTTATGAAATTTATGCAAAAAACCACAAAAACGAAGATACAACGATGATGAAATTCAACGGGCTGGCAGAGTAGTACTATTATAAAGGCAAAGGCTTTTGTTTTCGAAAATGCAGTAAAAATCAAATTGTAAGCGGAAATGTGTAAATTCTTCTCATGTTTTTGTAGCATTGTGCATTTTGTTGCTTTAGCTTTGCCTTGTTTGCTATTATTTTTGTATGGTGGCTTCATATAATTGTGGAAACGCATGAGTTGGGCCTGGGGTCTGCGACTGCGCCTGAAACCATAAAAAGTAAACACAAGACAACAACTGATACTTTGCTTATTTTCAGGGAATTTTCATAATTTCTGCTACACACAGACTGTGCAGCCACACTTTATCAGTTTGTCTAGGTTTGTGGTTTTTCATTATTGTGCAAGACAACTCAAAGGGGCAAAAAAAAAGACCCCAAGAAATCGGCTAAAAAGTAAACAAACGAACGTTGCTGCAGTCATCATCAACTTGGCCATGGCAAGTTGGCAACTTAAAAAGTTGGCCAGCGGGCTGCAAACGTCTGCAACAGTTCGAAAAATTATTATTAGTGAAATATGGCAGCGTACGTTTCGTTGGTTCGGGGGCGGTCAGTGTGTGTGTTTGTGTGTGAGTGTGTGTGTGTGGGCGTTGTAGCTGACAGCCACAAAGTTGCGGAGGGTCTGCGCGACGACTGACTGACATAGTCTCATAATATTTTTAACTTTTGTTTACATTTTGCATTTTTATTGTGGCAACGTTGCACTACGCTGCTTTGTTCTCTTTAATCAATTAATGCAACTGCAGGCCATATACGTGCCACATTGCGTGGCAGTGGTGGGACCACACACACAGTCCGCAAGACATTGTTTATATATGTATGTATATCTAGTGTGGATGCGGGCGCCATAAGCAGCTAATAGAATTGCTGAAATGTTGATTAAAATAGTTTCACTTTTTAATTACAATTTATGCGCTGCGCATTTACTCCCAATTATTGCTCATGATCATTATTATTGTTATTATTATCAAGCGACGCGTCAAGCAGAAGATCAAAGCGCCCTTGTTGCAACTATGAGACAAAGATGGCATCAGTCAACGCTGTGCCGGCTGGCAACCGCGACATCTAAAAATCCAGACGCCTTCAAATATTGCCAGAGCAACGCGACACGTCCAACATCAAAGGAAATCTTAGCAGCAGTTTTCCCTGCGCAAACATAAACATATGACTATTTGTATTCGTTTTGCTTTTCCTTATTTTTATTTATATTTTGTGTGCGCCGCACAGCACAACAACTTTTCCACGCATATTTAGTGGAAAATTAAAAATCAATTTCTTTGTCTACCCCTCCGCCTCCCACCAAGCTCCTAAGCATTCCCTGTAGGCAGCTCATTAGCAGCCCGTCCTTCTCTACTTTGGAAATTCGAAATAAAAATTTTCAGCCAAGCGACACATTCTTTGAAAAGTTGCCAATGGCCAACAGCCAATAGTATTTAAAACCATGCGGGAGTAGGCTGTGGTGGCAGGCATTATATGCTATTTTTAGTGCTGGAAAAATCTAATTTACTAATGAGCCATAAGCATTTGAGAAATGCACATAAATTTTGCATAATTGAAAAGCCATGAGCGAATAATTATCCCAAGTCAGTACACATTAAGTTGGCGTCTATCTGTTTCTTTAATGACAGCCCGAGGGATCAGTGGAAATTGTTTTGAGCGAGATAAATTAGTTTTCTGGCATGGGCGAGTTCAAGTTGCTGTCTACAGGTGTTAAACGTGTAGCAGTGTATTAACAATGTGCTACTTAAATTTAATGATGATTAAAATTTGCTTTTAAAGACTAAAGAACACTTTAGTATCAATCAAATTAAATTGTGTTGGCACAATGACGACTATCAATTTTATGCGATAAATTGATGAAATTGAATTTCATCAAGTGAATGTTGGCAGCTTAATTGTACACAACTAAAATACTTTATTTAAAAATGTTATTTTGTTTAATTTGTGCACAAATTTTCTGCAAATAACTTGCCATTTAAGGATATGTCGATAAATTGAAACGAACAATTTAACATAAGAAACCAATTTTGTTATCAGTAACCAAACAGTGTGTCCCTATTGGCGGCATGTGCAATTTATCGTAATTATTATCGAAGAGATTGTATAAATAAATAAACTATTTCTCATCGATGTGACAAAGAATATAATTAAATAAAAAATATTTGATTTTAAATAAATATTAAAAAAATCAAAATCGTTTACTTTGGCATTTGTATTCACTGTTTGCTTCATACACCGCCGAGTACTCTTCAGACTAAAATAATAGAAAAAGTACCCACTTGTAATGTTTTTACTGTACTTTCAACTTTTTTAGCGTTTTTAACGAAACGCTGTTGCAAACTTATATTCTTAGTCTCTCGAACTTAACTCATGAAAAGTAAAAAAAAAAAAATTAAAAAATAATAATTAATTATTATTTATATTAAAAAAAAAAAAAAAAAAAATTTCCAAAACCCACCAAAAAAAAAAAAAAAAAAAAATTTAAAAAAAAAAAAAAATATATACAAAAAAATAAAAAAAAAAAAAAAAAAAAAATGTAAAAAACAAACACTTTAAAATATAAAAAATAAATTAATTTTTTTACTATTTATATTACTCTTATTTGGAAAACTCGTCTAAATCTCGAAATTTCTACCGAAGCTAAGCTTCAATTTAATTCCCAACATTTTCACCCAAACTAGATACCCATTATAAATGCACGCATTTCTTCAATCATAAAACCTTTTTATGAACTGCAAACGACGCTGACGACAATAATGTTGATGACACACGGTCATTGTACACCCTAGAGACTTATCTGTAACTTGGCTGCGGGTCTGGCTGCCGTCTGTCTACGCGCTTGTTTGCCATAACACCTAATGTTTGACAAATTCCAAATATTTTTACGACTCTGTAAACTTGGTAAGCAAAGCCTGCTATGAACTGAAACTGCTGTGGTTCGCTTGGATTCGGACAGCACGTCCCCCTCTAAGATAATTATTTTATGAGTTCGCTGCCTAACCAAACTGTTCTACTGTTTAACTTTTGATTAAAACTATGTGTCCCATAGATAAATACGAGTAGTGCCATGTGAGGATCGTGGGTCTCGAAAAAGTTACAACTTCTGACTGGGTTACTTTTATATTTCTTCAATTTGCATAGTGATATGGATCGAGTAAAGGTGGTAAAATATTATGATACATTTTTTTTACGATAGCGCTTGTTTGTTTTTAATTGTCTTTTATTGTAGAATTTTAGTGATATGTGCATTTTATTACTTGACGTGTAGTGCACGTATTTGAAAGCTACTCTACAGTGCGACGAAGTAGATACCGAGTTACTGGTAGTTTACTGCCAACAAGAGTCAACTTACTACCGAGTTCTACTCTAAATTTTATTTTTAAGGCAAGGTCATATGAGGGATTCAATTGCCACCTGCTCGTTTAGCTAAAGGTCATATTTTTTGTGGTAACTTACCAACTACTTTTCTTAATTTCTCTGTTTTTGATGGGACTTGATTTTGTGAATTGCGAAACATTTTAAATTAATTATTTTTTATTAAATGTCTATACAATGTCATATTGGAAAAATAAAATATATATATATGATATATAATATGTTTGACATTACAAGTACAACATATTTATATATTATTCGCATTTTTCTGTACTATGTTTTTCTTAAAACTTTTATTAAACATTTTGCCTAATCGTCGACATTTCTAATAAGTGACATTTCTAGAACTGGCTAGAAGTAAAGCGAATGTAAAAGGCGCACACAAACAGCAGACAAAAGATTTTTGCCTAATGAGGCGACAATTACTACCAACCGAACTACATGGTTATGAACAGATACTTCGTACGTATATGCCCATTAAATGTTATATATTATAGTGCTTAATGTGCCGTATAAATTATCAGCTTAGCCCCAAAAAAAAACAACATTGTCCATTAGAACAGTGAATGAGTTTTATGCATTTTTCAAATTTTTTCAAAAATAAACCCGCTTGGCAGTGTTCACAGTGTTGGCAAATAGATTTTCCAAAAATCTGTCGCCAGATTTTTAAATATCCATAAATAAAACATAAAAATTCCATAGACAGGCGAGCATTTAAAAGCTTTCCGCGCTAATTAACGTTGCTGTCATATTTCTAGACACGGTTGCACAGGGGTTAAGCTTTATAGCCCAAATGTTTGTTGGGTTTATTTATTTTGCACCGATTTATTTCTTATATATAGTAAGTCGACATTGGCAACACAACAACATTTAAACTAATTGCTTTTGCAGCAAAAGTTTGCGACACAAATTAAGGCGCTTGTTGGTGAGGGATTGTGGCAGGAGCTGCTTGGGGGTTGCCACTTCTTGCCAAAAAACACAAAAGATTTATATATACGTGCCGACGAGTTCACAGTTTTTGCCTCACTGGGTGGCAGAGGTGTTTGGAAATGGAAATTGGTATGGCAAATGGCAAATGGAAATGGAAATGCAAAAGGCAAATATACAAAACTAATTAAAATTCAACTTGGCAAAAAGTTTGGCCTAAGCAATAAATATTCTAAAATATGCTCCACGGCACGCCCCCAAAGACGCCCCTTTTAGCACATTTGTACGCAATGTGTTGTTTTTGTCGAGTTTATCCTTGTAGTATATATTACAATTTGTCATTTGACTGTCAAAGTTTTTATATATGTAAATATATGTACTGTATATTATATAACATACAGATAGATATGTACCAACCATGAAAAGCAATGGCCAAAGTGTGCCAGCTACGAAAACTGGCAAGCTGAATAAGCCAAGTTTTCGAATGAAAGCAAGGATTTGTGAAAACTTCTTAAGTTACTAGATGTCAGTGCAAATTATGTAAGTTTTCGAAGTAAAAAAGTAACCAAGTTACTATATACCTAAGTTATCTTTATAAGTTTGCAGAGAACTATTCAGGCTGCTCAGTCAATTTTCGCAAATTTGAAATGAAGATGAAATTAAAGAGGAAACTTCCAATAATCAAGTGACAGTGACATAAAGTAATATAAAAAACATGTTATTCAAATTAAGGGAGTTCTCCCATGTTTTTAAAGCATTTTTCTGAATATTATGGCAAACTAAGAATTTTAATATATATTTTATAGTTTTAAGACAAACATAATGACATACGTCAAAGTCATTCGGATACCCTGTACCACGTTTCCCCGATGGGAGCAATATGATATAGCTAACCGATTTAGATTAAACTATTGGATATCGTAAAACCATTAACAACATAATTATTCTTTAAAAACTTTTTGATTTTCTTTCAATATAATGCGTCAGACCTATAGGTCCGATGTCAAAAAAACTAAAATAAACTTGAATATACATGAATACAAGTTTTTTTCTGATAAGTCAAACAGATTCTTATGTCCGTCTAAAGTCTTAGTTTTCAGGTCATACTGATCATACTATATGAAATTTTGTAGTGTCTCCGACTTATTTTGATTCCTTATATACCCTAGGAGATATCAAAGTGAGCTTATACTTTCATTGGTGAACTTATAAAAATGCTGTATGGATTTCTTAAGAAAATGAGCAAGCCGACATTTTTAGCTTGCCTATGTCATAATTTACAATAACAACTCATAAAGCGACTAAAATTTTAAAAATATTCACAAGTCCCATTACCAAAAAACACTAAAAGTTTCGCAGAAATCACATAAACAAGTAAAAAAAACAATGACTACAAAAGTTCCCAGCCATCGGCCTAGAAAAAAATCACTTCACTTTGTTGTAAAACGTCATTTAAGGCCATAAAACACCAGATACGCGTATTACCAAAAACAAAACCTAATATATTCACATAACCATAGCGAAACTGACACCCTTTAGTGTCAAGTAAATTCCATTATCTACTTTTTTTGTTGGTTGTCATTTGCGAAACTTTTTGCCAACTTTTTTGTCACTTGCTTATGGCTTTGGCGTTTTTGCCAAATTTCTTGGCCATTTACTGGTTCTTAACTTTGGCACAACGCCAATAGGATCAATCCAAGTAAAAGCCAAAAGCTGTTCATTGCCAAGGCGGCACAAGAAAAAATCCAATTATGCAAAAGAGCGAGAAAATTTAATTTTCCAGCTGCCACCCCTTTGCCAACAAAATGACATGAATTTGGTGGTCAAGAACTCTCAACAACTGTAAAGTAAATTATTATTTATGTACCCCAAACATTTCGGCAGTTAAAATATTCCCACATACAAGACACATAAACATTGATTAATTGCCAAAAACAATTAGTGCATTAACACGCTTAGTCTATGTTATAAAATATTAAAATAGAAGCGCAATAGAACAATAGAAGAGTAAGAGTAGTAAGGTTACATCTGCACTATTGTAGCCTGCTTATGTAACGGTTTATGTAAAAAGGGCTACAACCAGGCTTTAAGAGAACCATAAAAGAGAAATATAAGTATCACTTAAGCCGCATGAATAAATTAACGCCGAATGAAAAAGAAATTAAATAAAAAATTTATTTTCTAACAGAAAAAATATAAAGGAACGCGCGCGCAGAGTTGCCACATAAATTAGGCATTACCAGCTGATAGTGATCAGTTTTGGAACGGCTGAAAAAGAGGAACACGGCAAATTAACACAAGAAAATGGATGTGTTGTGTGAGCATGCCAGAAGATGGCGACTATGAAATACACTATAGTTTTTAGAACATTTATTTAAATTTTTAAAATCCAGAAGAATAGTTGTTTGTTAACTTTAAAAGAAGATCTAGGCATAATTGTCTTAAGCTGCAGTGGATTGTACAATAAACATTTATTAAACTCCTCGTGGGGATGATTGTTGGATGCCCGATTGGAAGAAAAGTTCAGCGTAATATTAGTAAATAGACCTATTAAGTAAGTTCAATAAATATGAATAAATGCACTATGACAATGTATTAAGTGTCGCTCTGATAAATTGATTTATATACAGAACGGGTTTGGAATAAGCTAGTCGGGCGGCACTTCGGGATTAGATTAAACCAAAGCTCAGCGTCCTTATATAAAGTGGAATCGTAAGCTTGAAAATAGTAAGCACTCCGCTACTGATTTCGATTTGTATAGGCCGAATACTCTCTGATAACGAAGTTGAAATTTTCTAGCCAAATGGCAATAAGCACGGGTGGGTGCTAAAC
Source organism: Chymomyza procnemis (assembly GCA_035046065.1). Classification (NCBI taxonomy): domain Eukaryota; kingdom Metazoa; phylum Arthropoda; class Insecta; order Diptera; family Drosophilidae; genus Chymomyza; species Chymomyza procnemis. The sequence continues at coordinate 2,565,225 of JAWNOJ010000013.1, read as the reverse complement.
ATTCCTCAATTAGGTAGTAAAATTGGCAGGGATCCAAGCTATTATAAAGTACTCAAGATATAGCAGCTTATATGGAGGAGCATTAAGGAGTCTGTTTCTTCCAAAAGCTTTTGTTGAAATTCTTTAGGAATGCTTGGTAAATAAAAAATAATAATGGCAACAAAACCAAAAATTTCGGAACGAATCTTATTGGTGACGGAACAGTTGTTTGAGATGCAGTCGAGAAAATACTCTTCGTTCAAGTGGTCAACAAATAGTTGAGATCATCCGAAGAAGTTAGGCTCCATGTCTTACTAAAATCAACAGGGTGAAAAAAAGGTATACAGTAAGCGAAGAGATATTGCGGCGGGAATAATGATAGAGTATTAATAGGAAAATCACTTAGATAACTTGAAAGTTGTTTGTTGAGCCGTAAAGGAGGGAAAGCAAGAGGCATCATCTTAAGGGACTACTTTGCTTCCTTTCGATATATGGTCCTTTTTTCTGCTGGCACAATATGGTGTAGTCATACTTTTGCGATTTTAAGTAATGTCCCAACTAAAGAATACGGCAACACCAACATTATACGACGATCTCTTAACGTTAAAGACATTTTTTGGCTGCCTACTCAGTATACCCCTATAAAGTGTATAATATAGTTTTGGTCAATACAGTTGTCTTCCATAACACAATCAACACGCGTGTAAGCTACTACTTCCCGAACTAGCATAAATAATGATCAAGTTTGAGCCCTGCTTGATAAAGTCATTTGTCAAGCACCTAGCAAGTTTTGGGCCACAAATCTACATACCTCAAAGTTATTAATAATAACGATAACAACAATAACAATGCTAACCATAGCATTTTAAAACTCATTAAATATGCAAAACTCTAAATGTTCGCCAAAGAAGTAAGCCGACAGTGGCATTCCAAGAAAAAAAGTTCTACATCTACATATGGTAATGGTTTGAAATTTGTTGGAAACCCGCAGTTAATAGAGCCAGGCGTGAGATTTACATACACCAACACAGTGCGAACCGAATGTCTCAATTATGACTGCCAGCTGCAGCTCCATATGTACATTTCTGGAACTTGGTTTCTATTTATTTTTTCCACCGACTTTCGTGTTAACCAAATTTGCATAAGAATACCAACAAATTATCTACTAAACATTTATATAATTATTTAGAAGCTGACTTATATGCACTTCAAGGCCCCACAATTTCTCAGCATTTCTTAATTGAATTTTATGTCTTTGGCATTTCCATGAAAAACACTTTGTTGCCTTCTTGGCCATCCATATCGTACAGTCTTAGTCCCTTAGCTTGAACAAATTAAAATTAAAATGTCACTGTTCTGGCATTGTTCGAGAAGTGACAACAGTTTTTATACTTTATGTATGCCGCCTGGCACACGAGTTTACCCTCGTTTACCTAGATGCCTATCGAAAATGACCCTACGATTGGATACCCATGAGCAGCTCATTAGACTTATCACACAAACAGAACACACAATATCCTGGCACGTAAAAGAAACCAAAACCAAAGCAGGTAGTTTGCTTGCAGGTAACTTCTAGTTCCTGTGCACACAACACTCAAAAAACTCGTTGACTTTTTAATATCTCTTGATAAATGTTTTATACTCAGTTTGGACTATTTCCGTTGAACGTAGTTTCGGGAATGCTGCCAAAGGCAAACATTAGGGCAACACAAGTATGTCTAAATTATATCGCTTTACTTTTAGTTTTAGAAACGGAAATAGGCGTAGAAATTCTCGGTTTGGTGCTTAACGGAGGTGTTAGGTCTTTGAAAATGTCGACTGCCACAAATCATAATTGATCAAGAAGTTCATTCTAACGTATAAGCGTTACATTTTACATAATTTTTCTATATCTGTTGCTGCAGTCTATCTATATATAAGGTTTTGATTTTGCAAAAATATTTCGAAAATTAGATACCTCATTCACATTGAGCTAAGCTCCTCGCTTTCCTAGTGTTCCGCAAAGAGGCGTGTTTCATTTCCATTTCGTTTCTGTTGCTTATCATTTGATTAAATAATGGAAAACCCGCAATAGTATTTCGCGAAAGAAATTTAAAAAGTTACCAACCGATAATTTTAAATTTTCATTTAAATTACCAAAATTACTAACGAAGTACTTTTGAAGCCTTTAGTTAAAATGAAAAAAAGATGCATTTCCGATTAATTTTTAACTTATCTGAAACTTTTTTTTGAGCAAAATTTTTTTAGTCTAACTTTTCTGACTGAAATTGACAAATAAATGGCTTAAACCAAAAATTTGTTCGTTTATATAACATAGAAAAGCTTCTCACTTTTTCATTTTCAGAATGTATAGCGAGTAATATTGTCAGCCTTTTTAGAATTAAATGCCAATGTATATATATAGAGAAAAATATAACACCATTCAAATTTATTGCTTTTTTACATAATAATGCTCAGATATTTTCAAAACGTTTACCTTCTAATGCAATCTTTAAAGATTTTGTAGAACAATGCTATGACATAATATTATTCGCCGTTGAAAACCACAAATTTTAACGACTCTTACAAAAACCTAGCAGCAATTGTTAACTTTATTTTGTACGTTTTTTTTTATTTTTTTGTGGTAAAATTAAGTCATTAAAAGTGTTGGTCTAAACAAAATAAACAACGCTAATGATCACCACAGTAGCTAGTCAGAAACAACAGCCCTAAAAATAATTTACAAAAAAAAACAAACAAATACATTGAAATCGAGACCCGTAACAACTGCAAACAACCAAAAAAAAAATACTTCAAGTGTAGAATTATTCTGTTGTTGTATTGACCACAAATTAACAGTTGTAACATTTCACTCGGCTAGAACAATTATGTAAAACCCAAAGTACTGGTTAGAACATAAAAAAAACATACAGACACTTTCCACAAGGGCCATGGTTGCATATGGTATTGTAGAGGATGCCAGTGAAAAAGAGAAGAATAGAAATAGTGTTTGTGGCACAGCTGAGCGAGAAGCAAGTTGCGTAATTACGGTGCGTTTTATACACACACAAGCTATGTGCATGTGAGCATTTGCACTTAATTGTGGCACTTAATTAGACCAAAAAGGTGTACCTAACGTAAACACATACACCCACACATATGCAATCGGTAAAGCGGCTTTTACACATCTGGTCATATGAATAAGTACAGCTTTACTTTTATAAAATCAGTATGCAGCAATACAAAAAACTGCTAAATAAACTGTTGCCAAATTTCACGAAGGATATAACGCCGAAAGTGTTTTTATTTTTTACACTAAGTATAAAATGTTCAGTTTTAAAAATATTTAAATAACTTCAGCACGACTACAAAAATTATATAATTTCTTAATTGAGTTACAAACTTCCTGCGTGCGTACTTGTCTCCTATGCGACTGTAACGACTGAAACTGCACTACGCAAAAGTAGTTTAAATTGAGTTTTTAGTACGAATTTTTTGAATATGATTTCACAAAATCGTTTAATGGGTCACTCCAATATAATTATTTCTCTGTAACACGCACAACCAAATTCGCAAAATCAAAATTCAGCATATTTTCTGTACTCGACTCGAAAAAACTTAAAAAGTCGAAAATTTTTATTAAGCTCCTCAAAGATTGCTACTGCGACCATAACTTTTTATTTTTTATACTTTATAGCTTTTTTCGTGAACATGGCTATTTTTCATAAAAATAACTTTAAATTAAAAAGTTAGCCAAATTTGGAAAAACTGGAGAAGAAATTTCAAATGTAAGTTTTACTACTTTAAAAAGTTACCTCAATTAATAACAGTTTAGTTTCTGGACTCTTCAAGAGTCTCTAACAACAAAAGCGTTAACTTTTATTGCATTCCAAAAAATGTTTGAGTAAGTTGAATTAAAGCCTATATATTTGTATAGAACAATTAAGACATAAATCAGCTAATTTTTAATTTTTTTAATTTTTGCGAAGATCTCAAAAACAAATTTCGTAACACACTGTACAAAAAAAGGACTAAAAAACTGTAGTTCTGCAAAAATCGTTAAAAGCTGCAAAAACCAGAAATTTTAGAAGCTTTCAAAACTTTTAAATATATCGAAAAGTTACTGCATAAAACAGAACGTTCAGCTTGAAGCCGATACATGCGGAAACTATCTCTACAATATTCTTTCATCATTCACTACTAACTGCCTATTTTGTGTAGTTTTCTTTCTCATCATTCTTAAAATTTCTCCTAATTCTTATTGTTTAAGCTCGTGTCTTCCAAATTAATTTAAGATTTCTTTATCATTTTATCCCTTATCAGCCATATCCGTTATATTGACGCCCTTAATAATTCCCATAATTTTTGACGAAATTAAAATTTTAAGTACGATTTTTATTTTTTAATTGATTTCCTTTAGTTATATTGTTTCTATGTCAACTCACATATTGGTTTCTAAATCCTACGTGTGAAACTTATTATTCTCATGCATTATTGTATTTCCGCAAATTATAGAAGCAAAAGTGATTCTTTCAATTGCTACTTATTCTAACTAAATTTATAGCTACCTTTTTTTCTTCATAAAAACTTCTGAATTAGTTAAATAAAAATGCGCCGAGTTCATAATTATAATCGTACCTGATGAAGATGCATTTGAATAAAGCGGAGTTTGCCTTGTGACGACTCAATTCGCAATTCGCTTAATTACCTCTAATTGTTTTCTGTTACTGCAATTTTTTTCTGCACCACTAAATGGGTTTTTTATTATTGTTTTTATGGTGGCCCACATTAAAAACCTGGCTGTGAAGTTACCAAAAAAGGATTTCACTAATGATTGGTTTGCACAAATAACTCACTTACAATTTGCCGCTGCATTTTTGTCGAATCCCCGTAAGTTCAGCGAACCACCCGACGGAACAGCTGAAAGTTGCCAACAACAAATTACAAGGCAAGTCAAAAGTTAGCTGAAACGATTCTTTCTCAAGAGCTGGCTGGCGCAATGTAATTAAGCGCAGTGGCAACTGGGTACCACCAACTGTATGGAGTCAAGTGCCAGCCAGACCAGACCAGGCCCAAGTTCAAGCTTGTCGTAGTTGTCGCTGGCTTTGTGGCCTTTCTTCTTTATTTTTTTGTTGTTTTTTATTTTCTTTTTTTTTGGCAATTTCACATGAAATTGTCGCCATCTGAACTTCTGTCGAAATTTTCGGCATACGTCGCATACGGACGAAATCAACATCAACCATCGGCATTGGCATCTGCATCGCTGGTTTGGGGATCTGTGTACATATCTGTATCTCGTATCTGGTGGCGCCGCTGCTGGGGGTCCTGTCGCTGTCGCCGCGTTTGCGCATTCAATTTAACTTAACACATAGTCGAATTTGACTTGCTGACATTTGCAGCCGCTGCAGAAATGTTTGTGCGTATTTTAGCGTCTTTTTGTTGGCCAGCTTAACAAGCCACAATAAAAAACAATAACAACAACAGAAGTCAAAGAGCACATCAGACTATGGGGTTAATTCGAATGGTTGTGTCAAAAGTGTACCTGGTCGCATTTTGTGTACTCTTAAATCTACTTTTTCTGGAAGATTAACAAATAATTCAAAACTGTCATAAACTAAGATTGTAGCGGGTGTCTTTTTTTACACGCATAATCTTTACCCGCCAGCCGGGGCTGAGTTCTCTTCCAAACTCAAAAATAATTAATTAATTTTAGAATATTTTTGAATTTGCCAGTCCCAGCTTGTCTTGATCTAAGATAGTTCCATTAAGTTAATTAAGTTTCATCATTAGCGCAAAAATGGCAGACGCTTTTTGATAAGTTTTGAAGTTGCTAAAACAAGGCGTTCTATGAATTAAGATTTATTATGCCTTCAATCCAAAAATATCTTCAACTAGCCCTTTGGAGAGACGTCGGATCTAAAGTCAAATCACTAGCGATGCTAGTGCTAGACATACACATCAAAGCTTTTTAAAGTAATCTACTCAAGGACCAGCGGTTTCAAAGCTAGCACTGTGTATAAAAAAATTACAATTATTTTAACTTGTTCGATTTTGAGATCTTTAAAACTAACATGTCAGAATTTATACTTTTAATACTTTGTTTTTGATACAGTAGTTCCAAAAAATTGTTTTCACACGTGCAACTTTTTGATACATTAGATTTATATTGCTTCTAATGTTCGACATTAATTTTTAGAATATATTGGCATATCCCAATCCAAGGACAAGGCCGACTCACACCTTCGGCTTCTGAGATACTTTTCAGCACATATTTTTCAACGAAGAATACATCCGTCGAAACATTCCCAAAAAAACCTTGGTAAGAGTATCATTTATAGTATCGTAAAAAAAACTCCGCTAAAGAATTGCTCAACACGCATGTTGCACTGCTCATTGTCCCTGTTCATTTGATTATCGCCACCGACGGCGTCGTAATATAATTTATTGCATTGTATTGACTCTACTGGACTCCTTCAGGTCGTTGTTTTATTATTATGGCTTCAACCTTTTGGTTACCTGCGCGTTGCTGACATTTTTAATTTGTCATTTAATTTTTTTATTTAGCTTATTTTTCAGCCTTTATTCTTTTGTTTATTGCTGTTTTTTATCAAAGGTACAAGATGCGTAATGTTTATGGTTATGGTTTTTATATATTATATACTTACATATGTTTATGGTTTTAATTTTTTATGTAGCATATTGACATTTGACCTACATTTGCCACTTCCTTTACTGATATATGAGCCAATTCAACGCTTAAATGTCTAAAATGGCGCAGGCAATTTGGTTTGATAGTGTTGAGTAACGAGGAATTCAGCGAACTAATTGGAACTGTTTTTGATCAATTTTATACAATTTAATAAGTTTTTCTATTACAATTTTAAAATTTTCATATTTTTTTATATCCAAATAGTGCAGTTTTTCTGTGATTTTAAAATTTATAAAATTTATCATTTTATTTCTGCATTATTAAGAACATTATTAAAGCCATAAAAGTATAATACAGCATTTTTTTTTCATTTTGAAATAATAGTAGTAGGACAAGTTCAGCTGATGCCTTGGCTAAGCCCGAGTGCACTAGATGGCGCCAGCAGTAACACCAGCTGCTTTATCACTATGAGCAAACAGCAAAGTTGAAGCTTATCATTGCAGAGATTTTGAATTGCTGTAAGAGCTTAATTAAAAAGCCGTTTATTATTTATATATTCGCATGTATTATTAACTGGTTTAGTTGTAAGACTCTATTAATCTGGTGATATAAACATAGTTTAGGCAGGAAAGATCTGTGCAACTTTGAGTAATTTTGGGGGCTTCCGACTTTTGCTTCTGTGTGTTATAGCAATAGCGAATTATATCTTATTCATCACAGCCTATATTTCTACTAGATAATGCCAGCATCCTTAAAAAAGTAGCTCCTTCATTTCAGTTTCACATTCACACACTGATTAATAATTAATTACTATTTGTTTTTTTTTTTCAATAAACTGTCTACAACCAAATAAACACCTCAAAACTGTAGTTGGCGAAATGCAATTAAATTGATTGCTGTGTATAAAATTTTAATTTTTTCAACAAAATCTATTCCCACTTGGCCAAAAAAAGAGTATCCAAAAAAATAGCTAAAAAATTCGCTTAAAAAAATACTCGCTAAATCATTTCTTAATTGCTCAATTTAAAAACAAATGTGGCCGTTTAATTTAATTGTGTGCCACGTTAATTGAGTCGTACCCGTGCCCACAATTTAGTTGCATTTGCAGTTGGATATCCAGCTGGGTGCCACAGACAAATATTGTAAATGCAACACAAATGTGGAAAATGGGTGGACGCCCCCCCTTTGGGCTGATTTGGTGTTAGATAAAACAGCAAGCAACAATGTTGTTGCTGTTGCATTTGGTTGTTTATTTGCAGCATTTTTGCAAGGCAATTAAAAACTTGCAACTGCAATGCGACAATTTGGCCAAAAATGAAAATAATCGGACAAAGCTCAGCTGCAACTGCCATAGCCAGCGGCAACTGCAACAAATGCAAATTTGCAGCATACGATTCATGGCATTCCTATAAATGCGAGCATTTTAATGATTAACAATCAAAGAAAAAGGTTTGTTTTTTTTTTCTTTTTTAGTTTTGGTAGCAGGTGGGGATTGGCTGGAGCTGCACCTGACGCAGATAAGCCAAGCTATGTGCTGGCAGAAACTCAAGTGTCGAAATTAGTTTAGCAAAAATTATGCGATAATGTACAATTAATGTCATTTAAAGTTTGTGCAAAACTCTCAGATACAGCCAGCCGTCTAAGCTTGTAAGCCATGCTTGTATCTATGTATCTTATAGATACATATGACTCAGCTGCTTGGGTCATAAATCACGCTCGCATTTCGGCCAGCTCAGCATCAATCATCTTTTGCAGATCGATTATTACAATTGCTGACAGACGACTAGGCAACTGCGGGCCAGCAAATGCGCAACCATTTGTATCTGATGGATGCGCAAACATGGGGCATAGTAGTATGTATCTGTGCCTCCTGCTGCTGCCCCAGCCGCTGCTGCCGCAACATGCAAGCGAGTTCCTGGGAAGCACAACTTAAAGGCACAGCTGTGCATGTTGTTCCACTGTTGTTGTTACGTTTCGTGTCAAGTCCTAAAAGTTCCAAGAAATTCAAAAAACTATGCGCTCTTGTGTTGTATGTTCTATGCCAAAATTGACGAGTCGCTTACAAGCCACATGCTGGCTGTCAAATATTTTAGCCCGTTCCATTACGTTGTAGTCGTGCAACTCCACAAAATTATTTTAATGAGTTGCCAATTAGATTTGTGCCCCGGTGGAAATAGATCAGCGAACTTGCAAGCCGTGCTAATAAATAGTCAGTCAGCACTCGTTTGCGTAGCTATTCGCACACCTGTTGCTAAACATTTGGTTAGGATCTGTTTGTTGGCGGTCTCCCCCTTTTTTATTTTTGGTCTAGCATTGGCTTAAATGTAGGGTTCCGGTGCACATGATGATGCTATGCCTGGTCAATGGTGGTCAGTGGCAGTGCCAGCAAAACAAAAGTCATTTAATAGTCCAAGAGTTGTAATGCAGCGATATAAGGTAGCCAAGCAACAGAAAATAAAAAAACAAAAACTATAAAATTGATTTGAATGACTGTAAGGCCTGCAGCTATACGAAAGAGCCTTGGTAATGATGGATATTGTTTAAGCCAAGTAACATCTGTCCGATTTACAAAAGTAGCAAAGGATTAATTGGTATTTTAAAAAAGACATTGATATTGCTTGTACTTTCAAATTTCTTGAAAACTAAAGTCAAAAAGCGCGGAAGCAGCTTAAGCGAATATAAATCGAACTGTCTGTGCGCAATTTTATCTTTTACTGCCCATAACTACTTTTCTTCAAACTCCTAATTGGGATTTAGCTTTGGTCTGCTCAAAAACAAAAAACGAAAAACGATTATATTATGATTATGACTGCGTATTAACTTGTTTATCTGAAAAGTTATAAAACATGTTTACGGTTTTCATAATGCCATAAATATATTAAGCCAAAACCCAATCACTAAACTTAAATCCAAATATTATAACTGCCTCATATGATACTTTTTAAAATCTTAATTTGCAATAAAGTCCATAGGCAACAAATTTTGTCGCTTAGCTTTCTTCTTAGCTATTCTTTTATTTATTTAAACATACATTTTATATACCAATTCGAAAATTCATTTCTTTCTTATGCTTTTTGTGAATTAACATTTTATGAGTGAGAACAAAAAACCTCTGCGGCCATTTTTATTCAAATGTTGGCCTAATTAGCATCTTATCCAAAAGTTTGAGCACTAAGCTCTTTATCAAACTAGCTACCGCAGAATACATGGCTGAAAATGTTCAAAACTTTTTAAATACATATAAATAACACAGCGTGAGTCAGCTTAAATTGTTCATTGTTATGTTATTTCTTTTCTTTTTTTTTGAAGTCTTTTTAAGAAAACAACACCGTAGCTTCCCATTGGGCGTCTTGAGTTCTTGGCTGGCTTTTTTTTTTTTTTGTTTTCTTAATAGCCAGAGTGCGTCTTTTGACGCCCCGCTTATTAACGCGTTTCCTGCAAGGGGCGTTCCCACTTCCTCAATTCGCTTAATTTTCATACATACTATGAAAAATTGGTTTTCATTCGACTCTTTGTTTGTTATTAATTACGCTTTCAACTCGTGCTGCTTGCAACTTTTTTTACTTTGGAGCAATTGAATTATTATGCCTATAAAGTGGCAAAGACAATAAGCGGAACGCGCACGTAATAAACAGCAGCCAGGGGCGCATTTGCAAAGACAACATTTTTTGGAACTTTTTTTCGCTTATTTTTATTTTCTGATATTTAAAGTGTATTGACAATATATGTATAGCACTTGCTTTTATGTTCAAAATTTGGTATTAAAATCAAATTTGCAGCTGCCGAAGACCCCAATTGTTCGAAATCCGCTACTGTGAAGTGTTTCACTAGCACCGAAAAAAATTATAAATGGCTGACAAGACAAAAACAAAAGAAACAAACATAATGGCGTTTGCTCTCATTATAACGCCCAAATTCTGCGCAGATCTTAAGCTCAAGCTTGCGATAATTATTTAAAGCACTAACAATGAGTTAACAAGATAACAAGAACACTTTTAATAACAAAATTGATAACCTTTTTTTATTTGATAGTTTTTGGGTCTATAAGCAAGGCAACATTTCATATTTCAATGTAATATAAAAATGCACTAAGATTTCTATAAGTTCAAAACTTTGTGTTACTTTTCTGGAAATTGATTATTGTACTAGTCGTACGAAATGTTCATTTAAAATGAAACATGCTGTTACCAAAAGTTGACAAGAGGCAAAGGATCAGAACAATCAATTTGATAAACAAAATGAGGTCAAAGATTGTAACTAGTGAAGTCGGCTGGAATGAGGTGCATATAAATACTCCATTCATCAGTTAGTTGGCGCAAGTAAATTATTCTCACTGGCGCTTTGTTTATTTCAGTTACCATTTCGCCTGCTTTAATCTTGGCCAATTGCCGCGCAACGGCAGCTACAACAACAACAACAGCAAAAGTATCTTTCAGAATGCTGCGGCAATGACAGCAACAAAGTTCAAACAAAAGCTAAAATGTGGTAGCATTTTGTGGTGGAGGGACAGTGCGGGAGCCTGAACATTGACTGAAATATTTATATGCGTGTTGATTTCTGTTTGCTGAATTTAACCTTTTGGCATTCTCTTGACGTTGAAAGCGACCCCTTCGGATTCGCTCACTCCTTCTTCCCTTTGCAACAAGATGGCCACTTTGTGATAACGGCTGCTGGCGGCCTTTTTTGGGTCTCATACAAAAGGGTCAAAAGAGAGCGGCAACATGCAGGCGCGTGTGTTTGCTTGCCCCAGTGTGATGGTCGCTCACTTCGTTGCTCTCTTCTACCATTACTGCTTGTCTTGATAAATGTTACGCTCATTTAACCGGGGCTATAAATATCCTAAATCACCAAGAGCAACAGCACCAACAGCAGCAGGAATACTTGTAGCAGTGGCAAGCTGCAGTAGATTTGTTGCAAAGTGGTTAAGATAATAAAGTTTGTAATTAATTTTGCATCGTTAAGTGAACAGAGCTTACCTATATGCCACAATCCACCATGCCACACCTTGCTCATATTTCTACCATCAACGCTGTAAAAAGTATCAGTGCAAAGAGTATAGATATATATAATAAATTGTAGTTTTCTCTCTAAAGGGTATTTACAAGAAGGATAATATGTTTTAATTTCAAAAAAACATTATTGCTCTTAAGAACTTAATCAAAATTGTGCCCCGAATTCCCAGATGCAAAACATCTATTTTATGTTGGTCTGTTCAAAGTTCATACTTCATGCTCGCATTGGGAAATTTCAGTTGTTGCTTAAAAGTCGTCTGATTCAGCTTGTCTAACGTACCGAATATAAATCCATGAGCTTAGACTTGACGAACTGTATTCCTCTTACATGCGCAAGTACAAGGATCTGCTGTCTATAACCAAGTTCGAACGCAGATGTTCAATTGCTGCGATAGACGACTACGCTAGCGGGTATCCTTAGCCTAATGTAAAAGCTTGGCTTACTTTGCTTAATTAATTTATAATTATGAATTTATTTTTTTACGTAAATTCAAATTCAAAATTCAAAAGTAAAATTCAGCAAAAATTTGCTCTACTGTCATAATTCTACTCAACTTTATTTGAAAATAATCACAGTTTGAACTTCGCAAAAGCTGGTCACACTTTATCAAACATTTCTCTTTTTGCCTTCCACTGTTTCTTATTTCAGTTTCTTATTAATTTTATAGGTGCTTTTAATTTTGTTCTTATTGTTGCTGTGTTGCGATCTTATTGAGCTAACTCACGAATTCTTTCAACTGTTTTTTCTCTTACCAGACCGTTTTTTAATCAGCTTGGCGAAACACCTTTTCTCGTTACTGTTATTGCTCCTAAACATGCAGACAACAATATTTCATGTACACACATAAATATTCATAGGCTTTTATGAATAAATCATTTTTAAAGCGTCATAAAATAGTAAAATGCATAATAAAATTTGCATCCGTTTGGTAAACAACAATTAACTAGCATATTTTTTAACACATTAATAAAAATTGTTTCATTTTATTTTTCTTTATAGATACCGCCGGTGATTTTGGATGGGCATTCACCCTAATCGTAGTTTCAATCATATCAGCTCTTATAGGTGCTATTGTAATGGTCATAGTTCTAAGATGTAGAAGGTAAGTCGTGGTTCCTATTTAACTTCTATCAAATTTTTGAAAGCTGCGACGTATTCGCCGTAGTTGGTCACACTAACAAGTTTTTTACGCGTTAACAAGCATACAGAAAAAATTTAAAATTAAAAATTATTTTAGCATAATGAATGGAAGCAAAAACAAACTATTTATTAAAGTTTAAAGTACATAAACAGTCCAAACTGTTATTGTGTGTAATTTTTATTTATATTTTCATTATTAAAAAAAAAAAAACTATATTTATGTCGTTGCTCTTTGGAGTGAACAATGTTTCAATTATTGTTGGTGTTTTCGGTGAAATTGAGAGTTTAGTCATAAAGATATCGTTACCAAATTCGTAATCAAGGCGGGAATTTGTTCAAAATGGTAGTGAAAATTACCAAAAAAAATCCTTCTTCGTCATTTGTTTTCTAAAAATTCTTAACCAATGTAGAATTTTGCAAATATTTATACTGTTCCCAGGTGTGTCGCACTCAAAAGCAGTTGAGTTTTAGAAATATGTTAGTAGTAGCTTTTGTCAGATTTAGAAGATTTCCTAACCAAAATAGACATTGGGTAGATCTTTAGTGTGAACAAGCATTGTATCCATCATACACATAATCCAAAGTCCATAGTATCGAATTCAATTTAAGTACGTCATCTATAATACTTATACCATAGGTCGCGCACTTCAAAGATTAAGTTTTTTGCATATAATTTAACTTTTTTTAAAAAATATGAACAAAAGTATTTGCACATTATGATGAGTTTAGTTGAACACGAATATGGTTTTTCTTTTTAGTTTATATCTTAAACATTTTGTCATAAATAGAGTGCATATTGTTTTTAATATTTAAGCGGTTACTTAAACTAAACTTTACCATTAGATGCTATTGTACGAGAGCTCATTGATCTTTAAGCCTAAATGTACTTATATAGTCAGTCTAGGCGCTATTCGGTTAATCATAAATTTGCATTTAAAGTTAACAACAAATTTTATACAAATTTACCATGAACATGTATTGGCAATAACAAATTACCATAAAAAATTAAAACAAAAAAAATTTAAATAAACAGCCATTTTGGCATTTAGCTAGAGAAACGCCGCAATTAGTCACACACAATTCACATACTTGGAGCATGTGGAATACATATATGTGATACACGAATCTATATGCTACATACACCCAACGGACATTCAACTCAACCCCAAGCGACCTCAACGATCCGTCATCCAAGTCTGGCGCGACATTTACAAGTTGGACAAACTCATAGATACAAAAATTCAATATTAGCAAAAATTCAACTAAGTAATAGTACACACACACACACACACACACACACACTTAGATGTGATTGTGTGTGAGTGTGCTAGTAACAGCTGTGGCAAATCTATTAGACAACACCAACAACAATTCAATTAAAACGCCCACCAAGAAAACCTTTTACGCCGCATAAGATACAAAATAATAAAACCAAAAAAAAAAAAATATTAATAAAATAATCGACGAGCAAAACACCAAAAGACAAAAGAACATGAAATTGCTTTATTACTTAATTGCTCTTTAAAAGAAACACGATACAAAAACAACAATAACAATAATAACAACAATTTTTGCCAAAAGCCTTTTTGGGGGGAGAAACTATCAAAAATCTATAGAGTGGGTCATACATTCATATAATATGTATATATATATATATAAGTAAAGTCGCAACAAGATACATTTAAATGGGCATACAAATGCAGCAAGTTGGAGCCTGCGCGAGTGGGCAGCACCCTGGAGGCAACTCACACAGACATGTACATATATGCGAGGGTAGGCTGTAAATTAATACGAACATAGTTACAAGGTAAAAAATTTGTGAAGTATTACCTAAGTCAAGAGAATTGGTTTTATTATGCACCCAAGCGCTTGCTAGTATGAACAGATATTGTGATCCTGCATTATCGCTGAAGTCCATTTAAAAATTCTATGTCCTTTTTGGCACGATTTCTTTATTTATTACGAAATTTTTATTTTTAACAGATGATTCAATTGAATTAAAACTAAAATTAAGAAGAAATTAAATAAGTTTACAAGTTTAAAATATGATTGGTATATGGCAATTGGCCCGTTGGATTTATTTTGTTTGCGTTGAGGCTATGCCTGCATCATTAAAAAAAACTGTTTGCCCCGGTGGAAAAGGTATTATTTCTTATTTCTTCGTAATAAGAATAAAAAAAAAAAAAAAAAAAAAAAAAAAAAAAAAAAAAAAAAAAAACAAACAACACACCTAAAATAAATAGAACAAAATTTCTGAAGGGCATATAACGTTAAACATGGGCAGATGCAATAAAGACGGGGATTCTTTATTTAAAATTAAAATATAGCATTAAAGTAAGGCCTACGCTTTTCAGCACAGCATTTTACTATTGAAGTAAAATCAATTAGCAGAATGGAAAAAGCTTATCAAATTTGGTGGTGATACGATATTTTAAACTGCAATATCATGAAGCTGATTGGTGGTATTTTTACATCTTTGACTATTACGTCCGTTGTGATTATTGCCGATTTTATTAATTGTTGATATACAGAGGCATAAGTCAACTCTCTTTAAGTTTCAAATGAAAATATTAAGTGGTATATTCCAGCACAAAACTCTACTACGATGAGTTGACATGATAAGCAAATTTTTTCCCCTGAAAAAATGCGTTTTAAATAGTAAGGTTTGGTGTCTCTAGTTTTACTAGTCTGCTGGTTCTAGGTATTTATACGGAGAGACCGATATAGCTCAATTAGCGAGGTTATGATAAGCGTTTTAGTATGTACAATTTAAAAACGTTGCTAATCTCTACAAATTGTCTATAAATTGTATGAAAATTAAAATTAATAAAAAAAATTGTATCTGCTCACAAAATAATCTTAAAATTTTAATCCACGTTTCAAAACATTTTTTGGGCTTATATAAAAAAAAATAGTAAATTATTATTTGAGAATTTCAAATTAACAATAAACTACTATTATTCTAAATAAATTTAGTAATGTTTATATTTGTATCTATATACATAGAATATTTTCGGTACTAATACAACAGTACCATAGAAACTCTTAATCGAATGTATTGTTTGCCGAGACAAGCAAGCATATGCAAATATCGATGGAAAATATTACTTTCAATTTTTGCAACTCTGCCAAAATAAAATAAAAATAAAATGCATTCCCTTATATACTTAAACCTCTCTTAAAATGCGAACCAGCTCTTTATGTTCGAAAATGTGTTACTACCATAGCTTAAGACTACTCAGGTTGAGTCTCGTAGTTTTTCAATCGGCCCTCGTGGAAATACACACACGCCAACTGACGAGCGTGGCAAATTAACAAAAATTTTGGTGGCGTTTGTTGCGCAGGCGCCGCAAGCTATACGAACAGTAAATGGATTTTGTGGCAGCAGTGGGGTGATTGGGAGGAGGGATTTGGCGGTCTCCGACAGTGGCATGTTTGCGTCGTATGTCGCGTCCAATTAAATTGTCATGTAGCAGCAGTTTGAGTCTACGTTTTGGTCGTCGTTGTCTTATTTTGGCGACATGTTTGCATAAAATTAATTTCCAAATAATTTGCCAAACAAACAAGAAAACAGCAAATTAAGCGCCTCAATATCCGTACGAATGTTTAGAAATCATTGAGGTTTTCACACACACACACACATAGTCACTCCCCTCTGAAAATTAGAAGAAACTTGTTTAGCTTTAGGCCAACAGTGGGCAACACTAATGCATGCAAACACTTTTGAGCAAGATTCGCAGTCAGCTAAAGCGCCAATGAGAGTGAGAGCGTCTATCAGGCAAATGCGTGTGGGAACGTGGACATCAAAGTGCTGTATGTGTTCTGAAGGTGTTGCAGCAGAGTTTTGTGTTCTAAACACCCGTGTAAAACTCCCCAACTCGGCTTAAGACGTGATTGACTTAGGTGTAGATATAATGATATAATTAGCTTCATCAGCCTTTCATAAGAAGTTCTGTATTATTGATTAACAGATAGTGGGTTCTGGAAACCCCCCAAAAATGACATCAATTTGGAAGTATTAAAAAAAATCTAAGAAAACGCTGTTAAGATCAAATTGTGATTTCACGATTGAACAGGACCATGACTGATGTTTTCTTCATTTAAAAGATTCCAAGTATAGCGTGTAAAGGCCAATAAATATATAAGGACTGACTCAATAGGTTAAATACGTTAAAGTCTCATTTTAAGAAGGACCTTTTCTTTTTTTCTTGTTTTGGAAATGTATTTATGACAATACCAAGGTTAATATTATTACAAATTTCCGAATTATATTCCGAGTTATCGTTTCTTCTTGATATTGATATATATATTGATTTAGAACACAAAATGATTACGTAAAACAGAAACTATAAAATATAAAAAATTCAAACATTTTAAATCTTTTAATTTCTTTAAAATTAAGTATATTTTTTGAAGAAAATGTGTTATTACAGTTGTTCGTTTTGTTCGTTTGCGGTTTTACTACGAAACTGTACCTGAAAAAAATTAAGACTAATATTTTGTTACAACTTTTTCCAAAGCCTTTATCTCACAGTTGGATTATTTATATTATAATTGCTTTCGTTGAGCTCTTTTTGTACAAAGTCTATGTACCGTTTGAATCTACAGGTAGTGTATGCAAAAAATTAAGCCCCTAAGCTAGGCGTCAGACTGTTTACCTAACTGTCAGCTAAATGTCATTTGGTCAGTCAACGCCAACAGACTGTCGCTCAGACTATCGTTCAGTTTATCGTTCAGTAAGTCGTTCGGTCTATCTGCTCATGTATTATGTTTTTGGACTTGTTTTTGCAATAGATTTCTGGCTGTCCATCTGTCACTTTGGCCATTGGTTTCAGGTTTGCCATGACGTGTTGGCTGCCAAATTAGCCGCAATTACATGTAATATCGGTTACATTTATTTGCATATTGATGCAATTCTTGAACACTTAATGGCACTATAAATTCTCAATAGTACAAGCTGCATTAGTTTGTGCATAAATAATTTTTTCAAAAACATGAAAATAAATTGATCATTTATTCGAAATAAGAGACACTTGTCGCTGGTAATCAAAGTCACATGGTTGCATTGGAAATTATCGTTGACAGGTCAGTTCTACGGACAAATAAATTATTAAGCGCAAAGTTATCGAATAATTTACTTACAAATCAGTTAAGTCAGGACAAATCATTTACTTATTTATTTATAATTGAGACAGAGTGTATTAGGTACTACTAATAGCAACAAAAAACTAGTTTCGAAAATTAAAATGTTGTTTTTTGAACTTGTTTTGGAATGTATATACATTGAAAGATTTTACTCGTAATTTAATTTTTGTTTGAAAGAAAATGTAATATAATATGTTGTTAAACTTGAAATTCGAACAGAAATTACTTTTTCGACCAACTATATCAGCGAGACTGACGATAACTTCAGAAGTAATTTTAAGAGTAGTTAATTGTTAGTTATTATATACAACAAACCAATTCTCAGATAGAGACAATCGCTACACTTGAGGGGGCTTTTTCATATAACATGGTTTATCGTTCTCTTAACTTTCTCTGGTAATATGTTTAAAAGACTTAATTTATTTAAAAAATTAGTTACAAATTTGAAATTTCTAATAAACCTTTTGTTTAATTCAAAAAATACATCGTTAACACAGCAGCTTTAGTGATCAAGTATGCAGAAAGGTAAAAGTGCAGAAGTAAATAGTCGTCACTATTATAAAATTTCCCAACTACCAACCACTTAATAATACCAAAAAAACACTATAAAATAAAAAATCGTTGCAGCTCAAAATAACTTATTGAAAATAAATGTGTCCAAAGTATCGTATTTTATCGACCTTACTTTGCAAAATGTTTTACCAAGTATCCACACCTACGGGCAAGGCCTCAAAATACAGCTTACATACTTTGCATTTGACAATAACATTGTTAGTTTGAGCAACACTGTTGCAGTCTGTGCCCGTGCACCAATTCAAGTTTAAATCGTTTACAAAAACAACAATAACAACAACTGCGATCAGTCCAGCGAGACTTAAAAACACAAAAAGGCGTGTTCAATTAGCGTGCACAAAAAAAATAAAAAAATAAAAAATCATGCAATAAAAAAAATCAAAGCAAAGTCAGAAAATTGAACATGGCTGTCTTGAGGAAAATAGCTGGATCGATCATAAAAAAAATGAGAAACAAAATGTTTTACTTTATATAGAAGGAAAAACAGTTGGGAAATTAGCGCACCCAAGAGACTGACAGGCAGCAGGCGCAATGAATGAACGGTAGTTAAGCTTGTTCAATTAAATTGAATCGAATTGAATGGAAATATCGAATGTGAGTGCGAGGCGTAAAGGCTTCAGATAAAGTTAACATTATAATCGAGCAGCCAAGGTGAAACTAGAGTAACCGACTTCAATTAACAAACACAGACGTGACCGATAGACGCCAGACAGACATAGCCGATAGATAGGCAGACAAATGCAGTCGATAGACCGATAGTTAAACAGAAACGCGCTTACGCACAAGGCATTGCACAGAACAGGTGACCCAGTTAGCGTGCGCGTAAATAAGGCAAAAATAATGAAGATTTGCTTTAGTGAAAATCGATTAACACGAATCACTGTCTAATGGACGTGCTCTATTACGGAAAATTGTTATGAAAATTGATATCGTTAGCAGCGCTTAGAAAGTTACACAGCTCAGCGATATAAGAGAGAGACTACCTACCCAGGCAGCAGGCTTGGCTACAGCTGCGTGCAGCGTTCCAAAAATTTTGCTTGCACACAAATTGTGCTGGGAATCCGGTTTAAATGCCAACATCTTCACTTTTTAGCGATTTTGTAGCTAATCTAATCACATCGTTTGTGTCGTAACAAATGACAACGACAACATTGTGGATTTTGTTGTCTTGTTGTTGTTTATGTTGCTCTATTGTTTTTGTTGTTGCTGTAATGCAATTCTGTTGTTTGTTTGTTTTAAGCAAATGGAATTGTTATCTGTTTATATTTTGCAGTAGTATATCTGCGTGTCAGTACGTCACACGCACACAAATTATTTGCATGAGCTTTCAGCTTGTTGCCTGCTGCCTGTTGGCTGCTGCTGGCAAGTTTGTGTCTTAAGTCTTTCGTTTTGCCATTTGCGTTTTGTTGTGTGCGCACTGACATTTATTACATTTACATTGTACTTATTTATGTGTTTAAGCTAATTTCGTTTATTAATTGCAATTTTTTATCATTTTATCTTTGCAGAATTAAATCAGCAAATGCCAATGGTAAGTCATAAACTTGTAGTTTTAAGTGCAAAACGCAATTTTGAAAGTTAAAAAAGGTGCAGCTTTTAAGTTAGTAACATTTCGCGCGGCTTTCTAACCGCATTCTTAATGCAGATTCTGGTGCTAAAAATATGCAAACATCTCTTATCTCTTATGCGTAACTCTCAACACATCGTCACATGGTCTTGTTCATGCAGTTACAAGTTCTTAGCGGCCATAAATAATGGTTATACATTCTTTATTACTTATTAGAAGTAACTATCGTACTTTTAAGTTGTTTTTAATTTTTAATTTGAAACAATTTTTGAGATATATTTAATAAAGTATAATATAAAACGGATTTATTTTTAGTCCACAGCAATGTAATCGAAATGTTTTATCGAAAATCGAATACTAATTTATAATATTGATAAACCGCATCAACGTATAAATTCACTAAAAAAGGTAGAAGACAGCAAAGCTAGACACTGAAACAGATGGTCTAGATTGTCTCAGAGACTCAAAAAGATTTGTGTGCATTGATGCAGCAAGAGCCAAGGAATCTCTATACTTTAATAGGACACAGCTTAGGTCACTTTCCCTGCAACGAACACTTACACAAAATGAACCTTGTTGGCAACAGAACAAGTAGATTCTGTGATGGGGATGCTGAGTAAACTGCTCAGCCGTGGCACGAAGGAAAGCACCTGATGTAAATCTCGCAGACATTTTCAGAGAACATTAAGCTTCAACTAGTAGATAACGCGCTTACGCATAAGGCATTGCATAGAACATTAGGGGGCACAATAGACCCGTGGAGGTCGCAGTGCCGAACGATGTAGGCCCACCAACAAGCTAAGTCGTCATTGCATGGGTTATATGTGAATCTATGAATTAGAATGGCAAATGATTTTGTCAAATAAATATTATTATCTAATCACAGATTACTTTGGAAAACGTCTTCCTATTGGACGGTGTTCCCTCATTGATTTTTGCGTTTCTTCCGTCACTGCCCTACGCCAGGTCATTTTTGATCCGCCTCTACCTCTGAAGCCTTGAGGATTCCATTCCAGTACTGCGTGGGGGATTTCTTTGGAATTTTGTCTAATAACAAAAACATACAACACTATTTTCAGTACCACTTACAAAGTCGACCATAACAAAACGTTAATGAGGGGTACAGACGCTTGGTTATTAAGCTCCAATATTAAAAGTTTTATTTATATACGAAACATTTATTATTGATTATATTATTTTTGATATTTCTATATCAAATTGTATTTCCATTTTAAATATGTCCACCATAAAATCCTATTTACGAATTAACTCATTCAGATGACAAGTCCTTACTTTTAAAGCTGTTTTTTTATTTATTTGTCACAAACTTTTTAAACGAGTCTCGTACGTCACGTTCAATTAAGCTATTTCCTGTCTACAAAAGAGAAAAAAGCTATACCTACGATTCTTATTGATTACAGCTACTATTTTTTATTGTTAATTAACAGATTCTCTTCGGATTGCTTTCAACAGTTTTTAATTGCATAATTTTTCCATTGCATGCAATTCACAACAAATCCATTCTCATTCTCAGACATTTTCGCAAACTTGCCACATTTGTAGAGAGATAGAGAGAGAGAGAGAGAGGACAAGCGTCAAATTGTTGCAGAAGTGGCAACATTTTAATTTGTTTTTATTTTGAGAAGAGTCCAAAACAAATTTTGATGATGCATGAACTTCACGTTCGTGCAACAAATCTCTGATGTGACTAAAAATGTATACAGCCAAACAAACTGTTGCACATGCGCAAAGCGCTCGTACGTGCCCCAAACTGCTGCTCCTGGCCGGGCCAAAGAAAATTTGTCGACAAATTAAGCCCAACAATTGTCTGGGTATCTGAGTTTTCCCTTGAATTTGTTTTAGTTTCGTTGTCAAACACGTTTGAAAATCGTGCATAAAAGTTTTTTTTTTGATTTAGTTGCTCTTGGGTTCTGGCGTTTGCCAGTAGGCGAATTATTGACAAACGAGCGACAGGCCCAATAATTACCGGATTCTTTATACCAAAGTTTGGCACGTCTGGGACACTTTTTTGAAAACTCTCTCTTTTCATTTGGCGCCAATTTCACTGTCGTCCGCCCAGACATCGACATGGCGGACAAATTGTTGACAGTATTTAATGTCACAGCAGCCAATTAGCAGCGTCCCAAGGAAATTGTTGTTTGGGTTTGTTGTAGTTTATTTTTTATTTTTCATTTTCGTATGACAAAAGTTTTGGTTTTTATATGTTTTTGTCGTTTGCTTTTTATTTGTGGTTGCCAATGCAGCTTATCCCCAGCCATCCACGTTATAGCCGGTTACGCAGCAGTAAGCTTGTTGCATGTGGCAAGCGCTGTCGAAAAAAAAGTGGGCGCAACCATTAAAAATAAAATAACACCAGTTACAAATCGTTAAACTGTCAGCAGCTCCTAAAACGCGTGATTATGTCGCCGCCGACGCCGTCAACAATGCACTCCCCAATCCCAAAGACATAGAGGCTCCCAGTCAAATAAAATCCAAGTAGGCGGTCATTTAAGTTGGCATCAACAAGCGCCGGTGGTATACAGCGTTTAAGGCCGGTGGGAAAAACTTTTGTTTCGTCTATATGTATGTTTTAATAAAAAGCTTTTCCTGTTTAAAAAACAAAAAAAATCATAAAAGTCTTTAGCTCCAGCATAAGAAATTTTTATTCTGAAACCTTTGTCATGCCTTTGGGCAGATTGTGTCCGATTTTTAACCGCTAACGTTCCCCTTTGATAATTCTCACTTGGTTTTAGAAAGCTCATAGTAAATGAGACCCTCCTTGTTCCACCATACATAAAGCATTAACTTTGAAGTGTGGATGACTTGCTTTAACGTTGATTTAGGCGATAATGGAATGGTTTCATCAGGCTTATAGTCATCATAGTATATTTTCTTCTGAAGCTCATCGTTATATCACCTTTGATCATCACCTAGGACTCGTTCGACTTTTTAGGCAACATTAACGAATTGAAAAATTGCCTTTCGCCTTCACTCTGAAGCATATACAATGCAAAATTTTCTTGCTTTTGAATAAATCCCGATTCTAAACTTGTGTTTTACACGGATCTTCAGTCAGTAAAACATTCAATACTTCGTCTTCAAATATTTTGTTTCCACTCTCTCTTATCTGTCTTATCTTAGAAAAAGGAAATGAAAATGCTAAAACTTTTACTGCTTCGCCAGAAGAATCAATTTAGTACTATTAGATATTACAATTGCCAGTGCATAGGCACTCATCTGTTTGTTTATGAATTGAAGGTTTTGAGCGAGCTAAAAATAACATGTTTCAGCTTATATTCAATTGATAGAGAATCCACCGGCAAATTCTATTGGTTCCTAAATTTTTCCATTACAAGACTAGCCTATCTAATCACAAAACCCATTCCATTACGAAATCAACATGAGTTCAGTAAATCGCCTGACTGCAAATCGAAATTGAATTTCCAGCATCCCAGACGATTACTTTGCTTACGTATATATTTACCTTTCACTCTCATTACTGCCATGAAGCCACCAACAAATTGCGGCATTCACTTACCAGATTTCTAAGCCATATTGGTGATCCAACTAATTAGCCAAATGCATACGCAATTCTCGGTCTCTTGGCCAATGCAGCAAGTTATGCACATGCATAATTTAATCATTTAGCTGCGGAAGATATATATACTATGAGTTGTGTGTGTGTGTGTATCTGTGTTGCATGTTTATGATTTACGTACTTGGACGCGTGTGAATGGTGCATAGCTACAGTTTGGTCATAGCTCCTGAGGATTGAATATGGTGAATTTGGCGTTTATTACCCAAACCTCTTATCGTTTGTTGCTGCTCATATACAAGCATTCTGTGCATGTCACAGAAAACGAACGCTGACTATAGCAGCGACTGCAACTTGACTTTAGTGGACTCCAAGATTGTGTTCCAGCCTGAGCATAGCTCGCCCAAGCGGCTAACTTGGTTAGCTGGCATTAATGGCTGTTTTTTGGCCGTGTTAACGATGTAGCCACTGCCAGCAACAAGCTGCAAGCGTTTCAACAAATTCAAAAATATCTACACTGTGGAGGACTCCAATGGGCTGCTGTGCACTTACGCTTTTTGAGCTGGCTTTGGGTATTGCCTTTGTTGTACTTGTTGTTGTTGTTGTTGTTGTTGTTGTTGCTAAAGTGCAACCAAAGTGGCTGCTGTGTTATTGTTGTTGTTCTTGCTACCTTATCTACCAAAGCTTATCTTTGGCCTATAGCTAAAGCGAGAAGGCAAACGCTGCCACAACAACACCAATAACAACTGCAAAATTTTGTTAACAAAATTTTTCACAGCAACTGAGTTGCTGCCAATTCTTAAAATCTTGTTCAAAATACTCTTAAAAAGTTATTTTTTACTTTATGCTGCGTTTTGTCACTCTTTTAGCTCCCAACTGGAGCAGACACAATGTTTTGTGTTCAAACTCATATCTCATGCACTACGAACAGTTGTCTCAATTTTTATATTATTAATACAGCTTTGTTTGAGGTGAGTAAAAATAAGATCGCAAGTGCTCAATTTTATGAACTATATTATTACAATTTTGTCTTTTTTTATGACCTCTGCTTAGAAGTTATAAAACAAATGAAAGAAAAGCATGCTACTCATAGCTTAAAAATATCGCAGCATCAAGAATTTTTGGTGTGCAGCAGTGCTGCCAATCCTCTAAATTAGCAAAACTTTTCTAATTATTAATGAGAGCTTGCAGTGCGATTTTCTAATTTAAGGAATATAGATGGCGTCAACAAGAACATTAGTCAAAGTTTGAAGTCGTATTTAGTTTTTGATTGCTGGCAGTTATGGGCAGCACTGTTAGACCACAAACTCTAGAATATAATATATCTAGATATATAATATATACATATAATTATTTAACGTATAAACGTATGTTTTATTTTTTAAAATACAGCAATTTTATGCTTCCTTTGATTTGTCAAAGCCTCCACCTATGGCGAAAATTGCAGCTTTTATTTTATACAATGGTATCTTGTAGATGGCGCCAGCTGAAACAATAGTCAATAGTGCAAAAAACCAACATTTCTATAAAATCACTTATTTTAAAGATCGCGTAACGCCGACCACATTATTTGAGTTCTTCTTTTTGTTTGTAATCTATAATTAATTAAGTAATTAATCCCAATTATGAGCAACACTGCAATTTTCGCTAAATAATTCGCCCAGATTGCAAGTCAAAGTAAGTGTATTTAAAACATTAATCCGAAGCCGTATTTTTTATCATTATTTCTAGTGATTTTTTTTTTAAATTCACATTTGGCCTGCACATGAAAATATTAACTACTATCGGCATGCTTCGTCGCAAAGCTTTCGTGTCTTTGTATCATGCAACTAAACTTGATTTTTGCGAATCGAATTTAAATATGTGTTTTGTGTCTGGTGCGGTTTCATTTAGCTTTTTTTTCGTTTTTTACGAAAACAAGTCGACACAAACAGTAGCGCTAAATGGCAAATATGACATATGTAATGAAGTCTTAATAGCAACGATAGATGTGGACAGTCGGCTCTAACTCTGTCAGTTGGCTTTGCTCATGGTAAATGTCATATTAAAAGCATTTATCGCATGGCGATCTGTATAATTAACGTTACGCATACGACACGTTGGCAATGCAAGAAATTTCTTAATAATGTTAACTAGTTTAAACTTAATTAAATTAGCCAGTTATGGAAATTCCTTGTAGCAATAATAATTGCAATTGGTCAATAGTTTTAAAAGCAAGTGGTCAGCTGCCTTTGGCATTTGGTACTGAACGTTACCTATGCGAGGGGTACGCAATAGTTTGGCCAAAACGCTAGGCATTTTGTTACCAACAACAACTTGGTACATTTGACAGCCATTTAATTTACGCTTTGTTTGTATTTTGCTTATTATGTTTGTTTTGTTTGTCCAGCGTGTCACAATGCGGTGAATGTTTGATTTACGGCACGATTATGCCCCGAAATGTCATAGAATTTCCAAGACCAATATGTTGCACATGCGCCGATTTAAGATTTAGACACTGGCGCACATACCAAAGTAACTATTCACATATGGTTTTTGTTTTTTATTGTTTTGCTCTCTTCCATACTTTAGCTGGTCGACCGCAGCCGTGGTGGTGTCGCAACAATCGTAGTGGTGGCCAGAATCGTTCGCCAATCTCGATAAAACATTCGGCGGATAGCATACGACGGCCTACAAGTAATTCGGGTGTCTGGACTTGGCTAGGCGGCAGTAGACGGTCATCGGCGGGACCCGATCAAATTGGCCCACCCTCCACATCACCGGCAGAGAATCATTATACGCATATGGACGATGCGTATAGTCCGGTTGGCGTTAGTGAAGCGCTCTATGCCGAATTGGATAGGGAATCTGTGCGCAGCGCAAATCCCTCATATCAAAATACTGCTTACAGTCAGTGTGGAGAGGTAAGTTATGTTTTTTCTGCGTAATTTATTATTATTTTTGAACAACAGTCATTTTAAGAAAGTGATGCTTGATAGTAATTGTAGATGAATGAAAGTGATAATTTTTCCTTTATATAGTTAAAAATAAAAGTTTAAAGCTTTATAAATATAATCTGAAAGGGATGAACCTTTAATAAAAATTCCAATAGCATCTAAAGATACAAAAAGTATTGTTATGTTCAAAGTACAAGCCTCTTCTGGTTACACTTCCCAAAATAAATATCTTTAGGCAAGATACTGAAGCTGATATCTAAAATTAATCAAATAGTGCTGCCTTTATTTTGATGCATAGACATGGGCAGCACTAATGATCAACAAATCTGTCTAAGAGAGAGAAAAACTCTTTCAACCTAAAACACGTCAGTTAAACGCTGCTACAAAAGTAGTTTTACTATTTAAACACAAAGATCGAAGCATTAATGTGCAGCAGCTTAATTTAATTAATTTTTAATTATTTTATTTTTGACATTTTACAGACAGGGGCAGCACTTGTATGCCACTTTTATGGCAAAAAATTTGTAGCTTTTTCGCGCTGTTTTATGTTGCTGCGAATTAGTTTACAATTTCCACAAATTAATCATTTTCTTGTTTAAAATAATACAAACTATTTTTGCAAGAATTTTACTAACTTTATAATTAATATTTGCATTTTTGCTTTACAGAAATACAATTTCCAGGCACATGAACAGGACATTCCCATGGTCGTTTCGTCAGCGCCGAGCAGCGCTTACTATTCAGATCTATCGGTAACAGCAATGCCCGGCGGAGCGAGTGGTAGCAATCAGGGCGCCTATGAGATTGTGGGCCTAAATGTTATGTCCCAACCTTTGCCCAACTGGGAGCATCATGGCGGCAATGCTGGCATGGCAGGAACCGGCTCTCCTGGCATATGTTTAAGCAGTCTGACGGCTGGTGGCGATGCGACACAACGACGCATGCCCAGATTGGCGGCCATTAATGAGACAAGCACGTCTACAGTGCCCTCAGACTATGTCTGAATCTAGAAAAAGTCTTTAAGATATTGCTAATAAAATATTTTAAGAGAATGTTTTTGGTGTGTAACTTTAAAGAAGTGAAAATAATTTCATTGTGAAATGTTTAGCGAGCTTAATATGTTTATAAAATATACGTAAATGAAGTTTATACAATATATACATAAATAAATAATCGATAAACGATATATATATACTTATACTAGTTCTTAAGCTATTTGTGTCTTTGACTTATATACCAACTATTTATTTGAATATGCATGTTCGAATTGTAATATATTATGATTATGATTGAGTAAAAAATTTTACTTGATAAATGCATATTATTATATGAACAAGATTGTATGTATTTATGTATTATATTATAGAAATAGTTCTTAAATGTCTTAAGTGTTAGTAAAACGATTTAATCGTGGGTGATATTTAGCCTAAATATGCTATACATACATACGATTCTTATGTTCTATGTACTTTAACATTTTCTAAAAATGTAAAAAACAAAAGAAATCATTCAAACAACTTAATTTTTGGCTCGATAACCATAAACGATAAACGCATTTTAGTTGGAAATTCAGCGTAAGCCAGCACAGCATTAAATCTTTAAGGCTGCATTTTTAGTAGCACCCACAAAAAATTATAAAACGAAAGGAAAAAAAACAATACTAAACTCTATTATGAAACATTTTACGTATTTATAAAGCAAACAAAGGAAATTACATATTTACACAAAAAGCTCATTAAAATAAATACAAATAAATCATAAGCTTACACACCACAAAAATTATCTATGTCAGTAATACAAATGCAAAACTTATTTACAAGAATTTAAATGCAAAAATTTATTTTACACACATATACAATAAATATTCAAAATATTCAACTATTTAAGAATACTTCAGAAATACACTCAGATTTATTTACAAGCCAAGAACTGCAAGGAATAATAGAACTAATTCCAAGTGGCTCGCTGATTCATATCATTTAAAAAAAACAAAATTACTTAATATTGCTACTAAATACTTATGCTATATAAAATACTTTATATATTTATATATTGTACTTATCTAATTAACTGATTTTCCAAACATGTCATTAGCAAGATTATTTAAGTTTTAGCCGTAAAAAACATGGAATAATTTAATTTTTGTACATTTTGTTTCAATTTAACTATGATTAAAGCTATATACATTCTGAATCCCAAATCAACAAGCATTGAATTTAATTTTAAAGAAAGTTTTCTTTTAATACAATACAAATTCGCATAATTAGTCTTATGAAAATAAATAATAACATAATAATTGCAAATTTTTTTAAGTTACGCATCTATAGAAAATAGCGCGATAAAGATAACTTCAGCTGTGAGAGTGATTAATGGCAAATAAGACAAATGAAGCCAGCGAAAACATTGTTTCTTTTCAGCAAAAAAAATAAATAAAAAATAAATAAATGTGCATTAACATATTTTAATCAAAGAGTAAAAACTTCACGTTCTTAAATTTGTTTTCACTTTTAACGAACTGCGAGCCTAGTTAAACATAAGCAACCGCACAAAAATATGGCAATTCCATATGTTTTTAGAAGAAAAAAAAAACATTCATTACAATTTATTTCTTAAAAATTTGAAGTGATTCACGAAAATTGCATTTGGTTTTACTATTTCAATTACAGAAAATTCATACTACCTTATACCTCAGCTAAATGATAGTGTTGTATACAAAAACTAAACTAAGAGTTATAATCTACAGACAAAATTGACTAAGCAAATAATGTTTCTTAAGTTTCTTAAAAAATACTTTCCATTTACTTACTTTTTTGAATAATTCTGTGCATAATCCTAGAAAAGCTACCAACTATAATATTTAAAAAACCTAACAGGTTAGTTCTTTTTTTGAATGCCATGTTAAGAGTCAAACACCGATCCAAGTCAGTGGAAATGAGCTCAGGATATTATGATATTTGATCAGGCCAGTAACACTTGGCGCTTGAGCAGGCACTTTTAGATATACTTTATCAAATAGTGCACCCGCATACCTTATGGTCAGACTGGAAAAAAATCTGGATGGCTATAAATTCGAAGAAAGGACGAATCAACACTTGTTATGTATCGAAACGACTTATTTCATATAATTCACAATAACAAGAACACTATCGATAACAACATTGCTCGACTAAAATATACTTCAATCGATTACAAATCTTAAATATATACTAAATGAGTTTAGTATTTAAAGTATGGTAAGTATTAATGATGTAGCATTCAGCTTTTTATGCGTGCATTTTTGCGTCATTTTGAAATTTATATATAATATTTCATGTTTCACAGAAAATTAAATTTAAAAACTCTTGAATAAATTAATTAGCTTAGGCGCCAATAATAATAAAAACTCAGCAAACCTTAACCTGAGCCCTTATTCTTATAGTTCCAAAAGTTTAATAGTGACTTTTACAAAAGTATTTAATTGGTAATATTTATTGTAGAAACAATTAATTTAGTTTTGAAAAACCTAGCCTTTTACGAATTTGGCCCCTGAGCCACATTAAAATAAAATAAATTAGGTAAAACGGTAAGGTACTTGGGCTACAAAATAGGCTAACCGTCGTTCAAATAACCATATTAGTAGACAACAAGACATCTAAAAAAGTTTTGAAACTGCCAGATAGTTTTGCGTTACGACACTTACCTTAACAATTTTGTTTATATTGATTGCCCTTACTAAAACATAATTTGCTGATTGTTTTTTGCCAGAGATTAAAATTAAAGGTAAATGTGAATTTATTACTTTTCAAAAGCCAACAGCCAAAATATTATATGATGTGGGCGTAACATGCCCCAACAATTGTAGCTTACCAAGACAACACCTTCAATTTTTTTAAAATTTGGGAGTTTTTTGAAATTTTCAAATCTTAAAAAAAGTATAATATGATTTAGACGATATTTTGTCGAATTTAAAAATTTTTATGTTTCGATCTTCAATCTTATAAAGCTATACATATTAGTTTACCAAAATTTTATTATAAAACAAAAAACTTTTTATTAGTTCTACAAATTTTTATGTGACAACTTCAAGCTTATTTTGCAATTTAATATATTTAATAAATAAATAAATCATTTCTATAAAATAGGGATTTCGTACAAAAGGCAGCATACTTTTGGACTGCCCAAATATATTACAAAGACAACTGAAATATGCTTTAATTAAAATTAAAAACTATAGCTTATTTTTTGGCACTTGTTTTGTTTTTTAAAGAACAAAATGCTCACTGCTATAAAAAAGATACAAAGTTTTTCATAGCTAACAGCTTTTAGTAAACAAATATTTTTGTCCAACAAAACATCTTTTCAAAAAGTAACGAAGCTTTCGCTTCGTTAATTTAATTTTGCTCCTTACATCAATACATTTTGGTGTTTGTGTTTGCTCGAAAAAGCGATCCATTCCGCTTCTTTTGATGCCCTGGACCACTGTGTTACGACTAAACATGTAGCATACTTTTTGGCACTGTTACAAAAGCCTATTGCAACGTGATAACTTACTGGTACTTGTTTCGTAGCGAACAGCTTTGTGATTGATACAAGCAATACCATAGTTTTTTATTTACCAACACTATGTAGCCTTACCAGGCGGCAGTTGAGCTTAAAACGATTTTGCTACATAAAGGTCCAAAACGATACATCTTCCGTTTCCTCTTTGGGCATTGAGCTCTCCAACTCCTATGGAAGAATGAAACACTTGAAAACATCCAGTTTTAACCTAATATTATCAGACAAATTGCACACAATTTTTGTTAAGTAGCTTTTGAACAAGAGAGTTAAACAAATTTCAAGTCCAGATCAGTATTTTATTTGAACCCGAATGTCATCATATTTTTAATCCAATAACTAGTACGTGGCTGTTGGTAGTGTGGTGATAGCGTACTCGGCTCCAAATCGACGGCTAATTACCATTCGGATTCGTCTATAAAATGCAGATCCTTCTGTTCTCTTCGAATAGCCATTTATAGATTAAGCATTTACCATGACATCCACAATTTTGGCATTTGAAGATTCACTTATGCCAGATAAAACATTTTCCCGCTGCCTAAAATGAATTTTACGATGCGTGCGCAACGCTGCAGGCTGTGTAAAGCACTTGCCACATTCCTCACATTTGTGTGGCTTTTCTCCCGTATGCGTCATCTCATGATACTTTCGCGTATCCGGCTTAGCAAAGGTGCGCTCGCAGTAGCTGCAAGCAAAATCTTTGGCTCGTTCGTGTATAGTGCGCACATGCATCTTGAGATTTCCCGCATTATTACATACTTTCGTACAAAAACGACAAGGCCAAGTGCGCTCAAGGGTATGATAGTTGATATGTATATTAAGCTCATTGCGTGTTGTCTTTTTTAAGCCGCAATGGGGACACACAAAGTTTTTTATTCCTGCATGTCGCAGCATATGTACCTTGAGCTTTTCTTTACTGGTAAAACGCCTAGTGCAGTCGGCTTGCTGACAAGCGTGTGGAAACTCCGATTTGTCTTTGTGTGTATAGCGATGATCGTTAAGCACAGCTGAGGACTTAAAAACTTTACCACAAAACTCACACACGTGAGTCTTAATTTCAGGACCCAATTGGTGATACTTGCGCATATGCATAACTAAAGTGGGTTTGTGTTTGTAGATCTTATTGCAACCTTCTTGTTCGCAGGCAAACCAAACAAAATCTCCCGCATGTTGCTTCAGATGCTCAGTTAGGGAATTCTGACGGTTGAAACCACGTTCACAGCCAACTTGAGTGCAGGGATATGGTGGTAGTCCTTCGTGTCGACGTTTATGCGCCATAAGGCGATGCTCAACAAAAAAACGTCTAGGACAAATATCACATTTAAATTTGGCGGTGTGTTGCGCCGAGTCAAATGGTTGTAGTTGCCTGACAGACAATTTAGACTGCAAGTAAAAGAGTTCGAGTTAGAAGCTGGAAATACTAGTAGCAGTACATTTGTGTTACGGTTTTGTGGTTTTCAGTCTTGCCAACTGCATCGTTAAGATTTGGAGCATTCGACGATTTAGTTTGCTTTGGCGGTTTTATCAAACTTGGTTTGGTTTCCTGCAGCGCATCCCGATATGTGCTTTCTATCAACTGAAACTCTGGAGAGTCAGCTAAAGTGACTGCACTATGTTGTTGTTTCTCTAAGTCACATACAGGTTCTTCTATAAATGGAAAATTCTTCGGTGGTCTGCCTCTGCGCCTTTTCATTGCTCTCGTATTTGATTCCTTAAATTCACTTGTATTTATTTTTTCAGGCTGCAATTCTTTAGGACCCACGCAGGTCACATCGTTGTTATGCTCCAAAACTAAATTATATGCTGGGTTTTTCTTAATCAATTTTTGTTGCGTACGCCATTGTTCATCGGCTGCAATGCATTTTAGGCGAAATATATAGAACTCTATCACGTGGTCACAGCAAGTTTGGCACAGCATATTTGGCAAATCTTTGTCTGGCGCTAAACTTGTGCAAACATTAAACTTATGTGCCAGCTCTGTGTTAACTAGCAAATTATTATTTTCTTCTTTTGCATTTGTTATATGTGTGCAGACGCGGCATTTATTTAGCAAATCCATTTTAAGTTTATACTGGAAAATTGTATACACAATGTTTATGTTGCAGTTCGAAAAGTGTGTACATACTTAATATGTGTTGTGGGTGCTTTTCTACTTCTTCCCACTCATTGTTTACACATTTTTGTGAATGAATTGCGGCACAGCTGCTCAACAGTGTGTACATATTGGAAAATTTTTTGGAACTAGTTCTGCGAACTGTACGCTTAATAAATAAATTAAGCTAAATTGTGTCAATTTTAATGCTATAAATAAATTAATGCTTAACTGTTGCATTCGCATTTTGTATAAAAGCAAGCATATTTTGTTCATTTAAAACAGCAACTATTACTAAAAAAAACTGTTTTATACAAAATATTCTATTCATATTGTTGCTTGTTTTTGTTTATAGACACAGTAGCAGCTGTTTCGCTGGCTTTCATTCTTAAACAGCTGTTTATTTTGTGGGTCGTACATTTATCCACTTATTAATTTTATTTGCTAATCAGATTTAAGTTAATAATAATATAATGGAGAGCAGCAATGCCAAAAGCTACATTGAACTCTCCCCTAATCCTATACGCTTTGATGCCGTAAACCAGCTTACAAACGTATTTTTCGATGATTCAAACAAACAAATCTTCTCTGTGCGTTCGGGCGGTGCTGTTGTGGTGGTAAAAGGCCCCACCGAAGACAAAGTCATCTCATTTTGCATGAGTGATCGTGGTGGTGCCATACGTTCTATTAAATTCTCTCCCGACAACCAAATATTAGCAATACAACGTAAGGAGAACTCAGTGGAGTTTGTTTGCTTTCAGGGCGAGACGCCTATTTTGCAAGATATTATTACACACCAAATAAAGTCTGGCACTATTTATGGCTTTGTTTGGGTGCATAATAGAGAATGTGCTCTTATATCTACCACGGGAGTTGAGATATTTACTGTATTACCTGAGAAACGCCAAGTGCGTTCTGTTAAAGCATTAAGCATTAGCATTAAATGGTTTGCTTGGTGTTGTGAAGCCAATGTTGCAGTGTTGTGCACCCAAGAGGATGCAATGCTGGTGCCAGTGCTAGTTAAACAAAAAGTTATTACTAAACTGCCTAAGGTGGATTGTAAGTGAAATTTATGGATTTGGTTACAATTTTGTAACAAACTTTAATTTTAACTTTTTCAGTGGGGAATCCATCACGAGAGGTGCAGGAAATCAAGGTTACTCTTGGACAGGTATATGGTGTTATGGCTGTGCTTATACTGCAGTCTAACAATATCACAGGCATGATGGAGGTAGAAGTGCACTTGTTAAATGGCCCCGGTCTGGCACCGCGTAAATGTCATGTTCTTCAACTGGGTCTCATGGGTCGTTTTGCTATAAATACCGTAGACAATTTGATTGTGGTGCATCACAAGGACACCAACACTTCGCTTTTGTTTGACATTTCGTTAAGCGGCGAGATTGTCAATGATGTAACCTATCATGCACCCATAACACCAGGGCGCTCAATTAAACCTTTTGGACTTAAGCTCCCATCACTATCGCCAGATGGAGAAATTTTGCAATGCGAGTTATGTATGTAAACAACGCTAAGAAAGTTTACCAATATAAACTCGTATATTTATGAACAGATTCCAATACATGGGTACTGTTTCAGCCCAACATTGTTATAGATGCCAAACTGGGCTGCATGTGGTATCTAAATCTATGCATTGATCCACTATGTAACATGCTCTCAGATCGCATACGGCTAACCGAATTTTTGCTGCAGCGCAGCAGCGGCAAGCAAGTGATATTAAAGGTCTTGCGTCAACTTGTGGACGAACAGTATAAAGGCAGTTTGCTACCTGTGCTGGAGACTATCTTTAATAAAATCAACCAAATTTATGCGTAAGCAAACTAATTTACTATTAAACCTTTTTAAATTACTTCATTTTAATAGTTCTTGGGTGCATCTGGAGCTGCAAAACCAAACGGCACAACCTTCAAATGTAAAAGCTTCCGCAAAATCGTCTACACCGCCCATTGTATTAATCGAACAGTTGGATATGCACGATCAAATCTTTCAGCCTATTGCACAGCATTCTTACACTGAAACGGTTCTTATGCTTTACCTGCAATCACTTAATAAATATAATATTGCAGCACAAGAGGAGCTGAGCAAGATGATTATAAGTGAACTGATAAGAAATCGTAGTTTTGATACTTTACGCCGTCTGGTTAGCTATTCCATGCTGCAGGAATCCAAATCCATTGCGTGCTTTCTGCTCTCGCATTCAAACGTGGATGCTGCTATATCTCAAGTGGCTCTTGACATGTTGGGCAAAATACAAGCCCATGAGGTTGTAATATTGTCATTCAATACACCACAATTGCTAATCTTTTCGTTTTCAGATTGTTATTGAAGTCATGCTCGGACAGGGAAAGGTAATTGATGCTCTACGTTTGGCCAAAAACACATTAGGTCTGGATAAAATACCTGCACGCAAGTTTCTAGAGGCTGCGCATAAGACCAATGATGACTTAATCTTTCACAGCGTTTATAGATTCTTTCAAATGCGCAATATGCGTCTTTATGAGACTCTAGCTTTTCCAAAAGGTAAGCGCTATTTAATGTTGTTAGTACAATATTTTAGTGTATCCGAGATTTTTTTACAGCCGAGCAATGCACGGAGTTTATACAGCATTATAACAAAACCTTTCCCACTGATGCCAATATAAACGCACCAGCAATAAAATCGTAGTTCTTAAGTATAGCAAGCTCAAAATAAGTTTATCATTATGTATGTGATTTATATAATTCTACTTCTTCCATATGCTTGGACACGGAAATATGTACTCAACTAAAAACAAACTTTTTACAAATTTTGATTTATATTTACACACAAAATAATACATACATTAAATACATAATACAGGCTTGTATTTGGACAATTCACTCTAACATACGTACATAATAAGCGTACACGGAATATAAGTAGGTCAACAGAAACGTCGCGGAGGCGCCTTTAGCTGCAGCACGCCAACCTCTAGCGCGCGCTGCTGCTGTTGCTCACGCTGCTGGTTGCTGCCAGCGCAATTAAACAGTTGCTGACTAGGACGAGCCAATTGTAGAGGCTGAAATTCATTTAACTCTGCACAACAACGAGGACATTTATATGGCAAGCCTGGAGCTACATCCAACTCTTGACAGTGCTCATGTATGGCATGGCCACATGGACCGAAGGCGACTACATGAGTTTGATCAAACAAACGGTTACGACAGACCACACAACGCAT
Organism: Chymomyza procnemis; assembly: GCA_035046065.1. NCBI lineage: Eukaryota > Metazoa > Arthropoda > Insecta > Diptera > Drosophilidae > Chymomyza > Chymomyza procnemis. The sequence continues at coordinate 2,528,863 of JAWNOJ010000013.1, read as the reverse complement.
TGTGGTCACCCAGAGACCACGACGCGCCGCAAGTCTTTTCTCTTGAAACTGAGAATGTAGATCTTGGCATAAAACTTGCGCCGCCGTACGGAGTGCCTCTGTCTGTTGACGTGAACTGATAAGCATGCTCATCAGCAGATCCTTGATATCACCAAAACTGCTGGATACATTGTGTGTGTTCATAATCAGCTGCACAAGATTGTGTAAATCAATGTGCTGAGATGCTTCATGCAGCATGGACTTGATAATGGACTGTAGCTTTTGGTGTGGCAAAATATACTGCAAGAAATCAAACCAACATTTTTCTAGCGCTTTTTCCGGCATTGTACGAGCAGCGCGCCCCAACTGTTCCGCGACCTGCTGTGCAACTTCAGGTGCTTCGGCATCCTCTGCTGCACGTAAAAGTTGCATAAACAGTTCAAACGCTTTGGAATAACACTCTTGCTGCTCATGCAAATAAATAACAGCTCTGGTTAATTTATGTTTTTCTACAATGGCAATGGCACGCTCTGTAGAGTAGCCTGAGGCGGATTGAAGAAATTCTTCAACATCACTTGGTGATTTTAGCTTACAATACAACTGCAGCAACAGCTCATACTGCATTGGTGTCAATTTTGTCTGCCTTTCATGCAAATTTTGCAGTAGACTGAAACTTAAATCGTCATTTCTCTCCAGCAGCTCAAGCATTTCATCTATATGCTCCGCATAATGCAGAGCTATGATACGAGTTGTTTCCTTGGCATTTATGTTCAGCAGCTCTGGCAGATGCTTACACAATTGTTTATATATACTGCGCTCCACATGCTCCACATGCCTTTCCATATAGGCAAACATAGTCTCATGTCGTGCAGTGTTCTTTATGTAGCAATGAAGAATTCGATCATAGCGTTGTAGTTTTTCCAATAGATACTCTACCACATAATAACAGCTTGCTTGTTCGGCCAGTGTCAATTGTTCTTCGTCGCTGCTAATCTTTGTTAAGCAATTGTTAGAGAGAAGCTCATGCCAGGCACTTTCACGCTCTGAATGCTGACGCGCAGTCTCATTAGTTATGTGCTTCTGAGCCAGGTAGCTGAGTACTTGCTCTAGTAGTTGCTTGTCCCATGGCAGGCACTGCGTGGAAATTTGTTGGGCAATAAAATTAAGAAGACAACCTATTTCCGCCCACTATAAAAAGAAGCTATTAACATAGGCAAAACTATAATTTGGATTAACTTTCTTACCGTCGCATTCTCGGGCGTCATAATCTCTAGCAGAATATATATGATGCGTTTGCGATGGGAGTAACCCAGTTCATTGCTAAATTCCTGTTCCTGAAATGCTAATGATATGACATTAAGAGTCTCGCGTGTGTCAAACTTTAGAAGTGCGCGCAAATATGGATAGGGTAGCTCATCAGTGTTATTTGCTATGGAATGCTGTGAAGTAAGGCAGCGCAGAACATCATGCTTTACCTGATATACCTGCTCAACGGGTATATCGCCGCTAGGATAGCCACGTCCAGCTAAGCAACTAGACACGTAGACCAGTAGGCAATTGCCAAGTTCGGTTTGCTCTGGAGTTAGCAGAGGCAAAAGGTCTGTAAGAGCTGCTGTGTAATCGTTCAGCGCATGTGTATTGAGATATAACTGTGCTCGATAGAGATGATAACGCTTGACAGCCTTTAGCACCTGATGCAAATCTAGGCACATCCAATCGAGCTTTAAAATTAACTCTTCCAACATGGCGGGCGATTTTTGAAGCCAATATTCAACCAGAGCTTGCGATATAACAGGATTCACACTTTGTATATTATCTTGTTGTATGTGCTCTGATATATGTTGCAGAAAAACATCTGTGTTGTTTTGCAGACGCTCCCAGAGTTGTGTCCATAACAAATCAAGTTCACCCACAGTAATTAGGCATTTTATAATTGAACCCAGGCAATAATCAGGCGCACGAGCGGAAGCGGCAATGTATTCCCTAAATAGCATTATTATACGCTCTTTGGCTTGGACCCGCTTGCGGGGTCGCTCTGCAGAGGCCATGTAACCATCGATGGCCAACTGGCAAGCTTCCTGCCAACGATGATTTTTTACCTAAAGATACATTTGAAAAATTAACATTTTCATACATTTAAAATTTTTTATTTAACTTACCAAGTAGCTTATGCGCTCGGACCACGTGCGTACCCCAATGATATGCAGAGAACGGGCTCCAAGTACATAAAGTTGTGTGCCACGTGATAATACAGAGTTGTAGCATGCATTGGTTCCTGCTAGAGCAAAGGCAGGCGAAACGTTGCCACCTGTGGCCAGTCCTTTAAACTGCGCTGAACCATATACTAAGCCAGCATTGGCCATATCCATGCACTCCAATTCCTTGCTGGAACGAACATCCACTAAATGCAAGATCTCCGATGTATCTAACGATGCCACACATTTGGGACCCAGCCAGTGAGCTGAGAGGAGACTAGTTTGCAACTGCACATGCCGCAGATACAGCAAGGTAATGCGACCATTAGAAACAAAAAGCTGATGAAAGAATAGCTGATTGCCCCGTCCGACTACAATGACAGGATCTACAGAACGGGAAGTATCAGCAGCTTGTATAAGAACCAAATGCCAAGCCAGCAAAGGCAGGCAATCGGCAGGTCCTTGTAGGGCGTGAAATTTTATGACTTTCAGTCGTGGTCGCACGGTTACAATAAAATATTTCGAAAGCGTGGCAAGCGCAACAATACAGTACTGATCTAGCTCATGTCGTCCATTCGCATCCATAATCAGAGGCTCTACAGCGCATACCTCACCACGGGCTCCAGAAAACAAACAGCGCGAAGTGCAGCCACGAATGCCTAACTTGCGTGTAAAGCTTAGTGACCAAACTGAGCCACCGGCATCCGCACACAAAGCCAAAGACGAACGAGACGTCCACTTGACATGAAGCACGCCTGTATTCGGCGTAATAACATCGAAAAGCTCGCGCAATACGTCTCCTGATTGAGTATCCAACATGGCAACCAAACCTCGAGCATAACCGGCCAAAAGACGAGTAGACTCCATGTTAAAGGCTAATGTTGATACGGCACCTTGACTGTGTTTATCTTGATGAGCCCAGCGCAAAGTTTGGGTAATATCAAAGTTGAGTATGTGACCATGTGAAGTACCCACGGCAATATATGAAGCTACTGCACAGGAACTTGCTGTACCAGCGTTAACACGTTCCGCTGCTGAGCTCAACTGTGAAGATATGCCATGCAATAAGGTATACCGCATTATAGAGCCTCCGCCGCCACTGCCTCCACGAATATCAGAGCGCACACCGCTGTCCTCGGCAATGGAGGGAGTAGGTGTGGCATGCGGCATGGGCACTCCCAGCTCGGAGGCTACATCTGAGTCAGCTTCAAACTCGCTAAGCACGGTTTCAAGGGATGGTATAATGTCCGTTGGAGGTATGGAAAACTCATCATCATCAATCTGTAAATATAAAGCGTTTTAACATATATATCTGTTTCATTTGTCCTGCGACTTTACTTACATCCTCAAAATCAAGCTGTAATGATTCAGCTAGTAGACTATCAGTAGACCCCCGATCTGACTCAAGCAATGATTGCAGCGATGGTGCTTTTAGTTCAGCCATGCTGCAAAAGAATTTTTGCTGCTAAAAATGCCCAATTTACATTTAAATATTCACTAGAATTGTATTTTTCATTATCACCAATTTCCGCCCACCCGCAAAACAATATATTTATTAAAAGTTGCCACTAAGTCAAAGAGCTGTAGCATATCGGCATACTATTGAACAGCTGTTGCAACCAAATTGTGCAGCACTGGCCAAACTTAGCCTTATTTTTGAAATTACTTTTTACAACTTTTAAATTGTATTATTATTATTTTCAAAACATGTTTTTATAACAACGCAATATTCAATATAAATGTAGTTTGCTGGATATTTAGCATTTATTTAGCAGTCTCATGTCTGTTGTTTACTATTGAACAATCGAATCAATACAACAATCGATAGCAAGCAATCTACAGTCATCGATATTTACGCAACTGCGATCGCACAACTCTAGTTCTTATCTTTGTTGTTGCTCGTTCGTTTCGTCGTTGCGGTTGTTGCTCAAAGATTTTCTATTTTCTAAGAAAATACATATGCGCATATATGTATATATTAGTGATATAAGTAAAAACTGCAAGCGCGAAGCTCTGTGTATCTGTGTGTTGTCAAAAGTGTAAGCATAAAATACGAAATGGAATCAAATGTCGAAGAAACACAATGCCAACAACAAGTATACTACCAACGCAATTGGAAATCGTCCAATCATGGAAATTCCTTATCAGACAGCAGGGATTATGATACAAGTTCTACGCGCACCTCATTATCAGACACACCACCTAACTCTGCCACTGCGTCAGCATTATTGCAACTCGACTTTGATAATCTCGATGAAATGGCCAATGCTCACGATTTGATGCAGCCCAAAACATTGGCCTCCCTACTGACGCCCAACCTAGAATCGGACAGCAACAGCAGTAGCAGCACCGGCACACTTCACACTAATGGCGAGGACATCAATAGCATTTATGCCCGACATAATACCAGTGGCGAGCAACAGGTGCTGCAACCATTTGGTTTAAGTTTAACGCTAGCAGCGGACGATAATTTGGGTACAACGACATACACTCTATACAGCACCACACCGTCGGTTACACCAGAACTGCAGGCACAGGCACAAGTGTACACTGACGTGGGTGCTCTAGTTGACAATGAGTGTGATGACAATGATGACATTGATGACGAAGTGTTCACACTTAGACCACTAACCAATGCACCATTGTTGCTAACAACTACATCAACATCAGTTTCACCTCATGCCACTGTCTCAACGACCCCCATTACGGTCATACCTGTTTCACAATATCACACAATAAGCACAACAACTTCATCTACGTCACCACACATAACTGTTGCTGAATCTCAGCTAGCACCCAGCTATAGCTACAATCTGGATGACATATGCTTTACGTTGGAATATGAATTTCAAAATCAAAAACTAGTACAAGTGCAGCCGCCAACTGTGGTATCACTGAGCATGCTAGCTCCAGCAGCTGAGGCGGAAGCATCTGTAGATGAAGCAGCAACAACAGCCTGTGATAATGGGTTTGCAAACAGCGACATGAATACCAACTCTGCATCAACTTCTCCCACTTACTTTACTGCTGCTGAGACGAGGTAGTAAGCACGGCATGAGTTATACGTTGCATGTTAAAATTTATGCTGCTGCTGTTTTTTTTAGTTGTTTTGCATGTCAAGCTCATAAGGATTCTTTCAAATAATGGCTGAGACCATATTTTTAAACATAGCTTAAGTTTGCTTTTAATTAGCTTTTTCTTAATTTAGCCTTGAGCTGCTCATTTTTTTAGTGTATTTGTTGTCATTTATAGCCAGTTTAGTTGAGCCGGCAGGTGCGCACTGACCCGTCCCTGTCCCATGGCCATATAGCATGCTTAGGGAACTGTGGCCAATTTTTCCACTGCCCACACAAATATCTGTCCGCATTGGTTTCAACGCCCCATCTAGTATTCAAATGTCTCATGTGACGTGTTTTTTTTTCTATGCTTCTTCCTTGACTGTTTGTTCTAACAACAACTAATTAAAAGCGAAGGCAAAAAACCAAGTGAAAATTTGCCAAATTTCTACAATTCCAATGTCCAAATTACAACGCGCGCGTCCGTAAAGTGTCTGAAATCATTTGCATCTTGTTGCTAATTGCCTGATTTGTACAACAAACGCCCACAATTTTCAAAAAATTCGAACTTTGTCTTGAAATTTATTTAATTTTTTTGGTAGCAATGAATTTTAACCATTTTTGTGCTATTATTTTTGTAAAGTGGACGCACTGCCTTAACTTTGCCAATAATTGTATTCAAATTAATTGTTTGGTCTAAAAATAGTTCTTGTGATGAACACATTTAGATTTGGATACTACTTCTCACTCTCCATATGTTCGAAATATTCATAAATATTGGGCATATACGAATGTATGCGCGAGAAAATACAAAAAAAAAAACATACATATGTATTTATAGTCTTTATATGTTTATGTGTAGGTAGAGCATATTGTAGGGAAAAACTTTTGTTTTCTATCGAAATCATTCACACTTTTCAGCTAATTTAATGTAAGTCAAATTCACTTGGTCATTGTTCTAGAAGCATCTCATTTCACAATCAAACAATGGAAACGGCAGTTAAGCAAATAGAGTCAAACGTGAGATTTTGATTTTATATCAAGTTCGTTTACGAATGGCTACATGTTAAATACAATTAAATTAATTTAACATATTGCAATCTCCTCTAAATAGTTTCTCAACAGTTTGACAGATAAAATATACCTCTATTTTTTAACTTCTCAAATAGAACGCATATTTAATATCTCTATTGTGAACTAAATTGGTATATTTTCCCATAGTTTTTAAATCGTTTAAGTCTATCTATACTCTCATTTTTTTAATAATTCAGCAACCCACAAGGTACATTAACCCTCTTTTGAGAAACGAATATATACACTTATTTTTCGCTTAAATGATCTTGTGTAATGTAGCTCGTCTGTTTTAATAATTTAATTTTGTCGATTTTTTTAAGTACAATAATTTTCAAATTTTTCATCTATTTTCTTTCTGGCTGTGCCTCCTTCAACTCATACGCGTCTCCGCTATTTTTATCGTTATGAGTGTTCTTCAATCATATTTCTCATTTTTCAGCAGCCGCTCAATATGCAGATTACGTACCAGCTGGGTTCGGCTGGCGACAGTTCAATTCGTTAGATTGTTCAAATGTATAAATATATATATTTATATACATATATTTGAATAATGGGCTACTTCGGTGCGGGGATACCCCAGTAAAGCGGCCAAGTCATGCCGCGCGCGCTTTCCGTCATTTATTTGTCTACCCACGCTTTCTGCTGTTGTTTTTAGATGTTTTCTTATTTTCTTTATAGTTTCCCGACTATATTGTGTTTTATGTTATTTATTTTTTTTTAAATTTTGCTGGCCATGACAATATTAAATATGAATTAATCTATTAATGTTAAAAGGCTTAAAGGCTTCGCATTTGCTTGCGCTATGTTAGCTGTCGTATGTTTGTAAACATTTAACTTAATTCTCGTTCCCTAAACTCACTAACTTGCTGTTTTTCATAAAATTTGCATATTTAAAACATGCAAAATTAGGTATAAATAAAGCTTTTCGTTTATATATATTGAGACTGCAATATTTAACGACCCACTGACACAAATTAAAAGTTGCCTGGTTATTTTTCTGTTTGTTTCCAACTGCCAGCTAATTCAATAAACATAAACAATTCCTATAGATAGACTAGATGTGCATAGATAATTCATGCATTCTTCGCCAATTTTTAGCTTTGTCGACGACCAAAATGAGCCAGATGATGATGAGCAACAGCTGTCTCATTGCATACGTCCCGGCGCCTTGCACAAAAACAGGGAAGATGATCAGCTTATGGCCCTGGCATATGAGGTATCAAAAACACAGAACCCCCAACTCAATTGCAAATCTGCATAAAAGTATTATATGTTTAACATGCCATATAACTAACGCTTTTTGTAGCGCCATTTTAATTACTGGCCATATTGTTGACATTCAGCTAACCAGCGGCAACAACAACCGGGCGTCTGTTGCCTGGATCTTGAACTCAAAAAGATCCTCGCTGCTAGGGCGTGTAAACTAGCTAACTTTTGCTAACCAAATATTGACAGCCAAATATGTTCATGCGGTGCGTAGTTTTAGTTAAAAACCACTTAACTCAAAATACACAATTTCACTATATTTGATTATATCTATATCTATGTCTTACCTAAAATCATTTGATAATCATCTGTTAGCAATGCATGTTGTGTTCGACTCAGTAATACTTAACGTACCAATCAATGACTTTCTCAAAACCTTCGACCTTACTTACACACACTTACATGCTATTTATTTTTTTACCCAATTTTGATCCTAAACTAATATGTGATATTTTTATAGAGTTCCGATGAGGCGCTCAGTCGTTATAGATGCAATTACGAGAATTGTAACCGCAGTTATAGCACCATTGGAAATCTGCGCACGCATTTGAAAACACACACAGGTAAGTTGCTCCTATATATATTTTCTAGTTTTTTTACACATTGGTTAATGCTTTTCGAATATATCATATGACTTACTAAAACCAAAGTACATTCTTTTATAATTTTACGTTCAGCTTAACATCCACGAATTTCTGATACGTTATAGATTTTATCATCCTGCCTGTTAGGCATATCTCAAGAGTTTAAATTTCTCTTGTTCAAAGCTTAAAAATGACTTATTCTAGAGGTGGTTATTGAGAATCTTCAAGTTAGCCTCCATTAATTTAGCTTATTTCCAATGGATTTTTTTACTTCGCCGTTGGCAAACTCTAAAATTTTGATTTGTATATCGCTACGCGTTGTTTCGTCCACGCGATTTAGTATGCTTTGTAGATACTTAAAGAAAGGATCCTGCAGTTCGAAATTTGCATCGCTTTCTTCGTTTCTTTTTGCCACAGCCTCTTGCAGTTGCTTCATAACTTTTGAAAACTCTGCTTCGGCACGACTTAGGTTGGAATGTGTTGCTAAGGCATAATCATGTTCCGAACTGTGCTCTGCTATATGTTCGCTTATGTTGGATTCTTCAACGCTGTCAAACATGGTTGTAGGCTCCATTTGCAAAGCTTCCTGGCTATCCTCGCTGTGATTGTCAGTGGCACGATTATAATTAAGAAATGCAAAAAGTCTCACAGAGCTTGTCACATACCTGCTTATCTTGATATGTTCCTTCAAAAAATAGCACTGCTCATAATAGCGCCAACGTGTGGGATTTGTTTCATTCTCGTTTCTGTGACTTAACCGAACAAAATGATCACGCAGAGTTTTCCAACGCAGTTGACAGTGCTTTGCTGCAACAAACACACGAATTAATATCAAATTTAATAAAAAAAAACTGTTTGACGAATGCACTACTTGCCTGGTTTTTGGCATGCATTGGCTATCATGACCCAAGCTTTACCGCGTTTGTGGCGGTCTCTAAATCCAAGATCAGCTCTGTTATACAAACAAGGATATTGTTTAACATATTTAATTAAAGTTTCTTCGAAATCGTTATCCATTATTTGAAGAGCAGCACAAAATGATGCGTGCGTGCGTACGCGTCAACAGCAAAACAAGAAGCCGCAGACAGCTGATTTCATTTTCACTGCTTGGCAACGCTTGGCACTTAGTGTTGGAAAAGATTTAAAAATACAACACTTGTAAAAAACAGCACATTTGAATGTTTTCTAGCCATTGCTGCATCATATATGACAGTTTTTAATGAGTAAATAATATTTTACAGGCGATTACAGTTTTAAATGTACTGAGGACGGTTGTGGCAAAGCATTTTTGACGTCCTACAGCTTAAAAATTCATGTACGTGTGCATACTAAGGTAAAACCATACGAATGTGAAGTAAGCGGATGCGATAAAGCCTTCAATACGCGTTATAGGTGAGTAAAAATTCAATAGATTAGCTAGATAAGCATTCAATAATAAATATATGCCTTTGTTTATCAGATTGCACGCCCACCTACGGCTGCACAATGGCGAGACTTTTAATTGTGAAATGTGCCAGAAGTGCTTTACCACGTTAAGCGATCTTAAGAAGCATATGCGCACACACACTCAGGAAAGACCCTACAAATGTCCAGAGGATGATTGTGGTAAAGCTTTTACTGCGTCGCATCATCTAAAAACACATAAACGCACGCATACGGGTGAAAAGCCATATCCCTGTCAGGAGGATAGCTGTCAAAAATCGTTTAGCACCTCTCACAGCCTCAAATCGCATAAAAAAACACATCAGCGACAATTGTTAAATAAGGGAAAGAAAAAATCCAAACGTGCTCAAAAGCTGGCGCTGGCGCAAGCACAGCTGGAGCTGGAGCAGACCGAGGAGCTATTAAGGCAAACACGTTCTGAATCAGACATAACAACAATGAATGAATTAAATCCCAGCAGTCATTGTTCAGAGACCATAAGCAATGATAGCGGCGTAGTGCTACAAAATTTGACAAATTGCGAACAACTAAATAATGTTTACTTGCTGCAGGCAGGCGAGATGTCGCCTAAAATGGAGCCACTTAACTTACCTGAGACATCGCAAGCCTATCAGCTATCTTATGCTGCAGAGGAAGAAATACCTGCGCCATGGATTGACGCAGGTGTGCTTGTGTCAAAACCAATTATGCCAATGGCACCCTTAACTTCCGCCTGCGTGGCACTGCCCACAGAGATGCCCAGCTTTGTGGATCTTAATTCCAATTTTGGCAGCGCAGTAAGTGGTAATATGAATGAGTTAGCCGTGCCATCAACACAAGATGTAGACATGCCAGCAGCAACGCCAACTTTAGAACTCAATCAGCAAAATATTGAAGAGCTACTCAAGGACAATAGTTTTGACAATAATGAGGATATGGAAACTGAATCGCTGCTTAATGATATACTTATGACTATTGATAACAACAGCGCGCTGCTACAGGCGACTTTACAACAGGCAGCCCAGGTACCCAACGACGCCTCAGGTCTGGTTGAGCTGGACATCAGAGATAACAAACCTACGCTCAAGCAGATCACAGCAGATGCTGGCATCTGTAATTGCACCAATTGCAAATGTGATCATAAACAAAACTGCCATAGTGGCGATTGTGGCAACAAAACGCCAACGACAGTACTCAAGCCAACCACAACGACAACATCCACAGCTAGCGGTAAACGCATTTGCGGCAGTGCTGCCAATAGAAAAGTGAGTAAACGTGAAGCGGAAATGAATCAAAACATCGAGGATGTTGCTATGTTATTGCAAAATTTAGCTTCCATGAGCAGTGGCAGTAACAGCAGTGGATCAGGCGGTTGTTGTGGTATTGCTGCAGCACCAGTTGAGGCAGCTTCAACTGGGGGCTGTTGCTCAGCCAAGACTTCCCCCGTGGCGCCATCTGTAAGCAGTTGCTGTGCGCCAAAACCAGCACCAGTTGAGAGCAATAATGGCTGCTGCGGTGCTACATCAAAGCCTGCATTGGTGAGTGCAAGCAGCTGCTGCTCAGGCAATACGCTTGCAGCACCGCCAGCTGTTACTGCTGGTTGCTGCAACACTAAAACTCCAACGCAGCCTGCTGCCAACAATTTAAAAGGCAATGCCTGCACGTGCAAGAGCCCAGCTGAGGGTGTGGCCAATGGCTGCTGTGTCGTCATTTGCATCAAAACGCTGCAAGCCTTACGCAAAGTGCTTACGCGCAGAAATCTTAACCTAATGCTTTGCCCACAGCAAAATTAATGTCACATGCCAAAAATAATCAATTGACCCAAAATAAAACCAAAAAGCAATTTAAGCGACATATAACCAAGTATTGAATTGCACCTGTTAAGTATTTTTTTCCCCAATATTTTTGCTCAGACAATAAAAAAAACCTTGTATAAATTTAGCCTCAATAATATCGTATATGTTATCTGCTGCATTTATTTCCTATTCGATGTGGTCCAATGCATTACATGTAAATATATATATTATTCATATGAATCCGGCGTTGGCTGGCCCGTCTCCGAGCAAAAATCGAAAATTATAAAAGCAAAATACGATTTTTTACTTTTTACATTTCATTGCAGTAACACTTCACTCCAATACTCAATAGTTCTTTAAAACAAAGGCATTGAGCTAAAGGATGCAAGATTTTAAACAATTTTTTTATGTTAAATTTTAAAATTCCTTTTAGGTATTGTTTTTTACGTTTAAATTCAATTCTTATTTTAACGACTCGAAGAAGTTCCCCGGTGTTAAATATTTTCCAAAATAAAAAAACAGCGCCTTTGCTACTTTCATCATTTAGCAAAATAATTAACTTGGAACAGCAGCCTTAAATTTAAAATATTTTTTTTTACCATTTATCAGATTAATGCTTTATATAACGCTAATATTATAAATACAAAAAATATACATTTATATTCTATTTAATTATTTTATCCAAATAAATCATTTGTAAAAAGTCGAATAAAACATTAAACTAAAAGTTTTTTTTTTTATTATTTTTTGTTTTTTGTTGGATGCGCTCCGGAATGCAGCTTTAAAATAAAAACTAAAACTTTTAATACAATGCCACAAAATTGAAACGTTGCCTGTAATAATATAAAACATGAAAAGCGTATTTCTGGCGCTCTCTAACTGTATGTTTTTCTACCCCTTTTGTCTAATCCTCGCCAGCTGGTATGGCTTCCTCTAGACGGCGCACGAACTTAACACGCAGCTCCGTCATATTGTCGCCCTTCAGTTGATCCTGCAAAGCACAAAAAGTTTAGACAAGAGGACCAATAAAAGCGTATATACTGCAAGCACACACATCCATATGTACACAACCAAAAGTATTCCATTACAAACACACAAATCGCGGCAGAGCCCTGTTCTTACCTGCACGAACCAACATTGTACCTCTAGCTGCACCATTTCAAGCGCGCCTCTTATGCAGCCACTGAGTATGGCGCTATAACGCAAATTGGTCAGATCCGCAGGCAATTCAACGAATTCGGTCAATGGATTCGAATCAAACAGCAGTGAGAATTCATCGGAAGCCGGTGACCAATTTGAAATGGTGGGCTGTATATTCAGATAGATGCGAAAGGCCAACTGTATGCGATCGGCCGTCTCACGCATCTCTAGACATCTTGGCGCTGAGGTGCGTGCCAGAAAGTCCTCAATCAAACGCATGCCCATATTATAGCCAATGCGTTCTAACTGTTTATTCACATCCTCAACATTCTCAAAGTCTCGCAGCATTTGGGTGACCAAGGCGCCGTACGTAAGTGTCAGGAACTCCGAGTTCTGTGTGTTGTCGTATATACAAAAGAAAATGCAGACTACATAAATAAAATGCTACAAAATGTCAATACTTTAAGCTATACAATTTTGATATACACTTTTAATTTATATAAATACAAATTTATTTTTAATTGTCGGTAAGTAGTATATACAATTTAAAAAGGACATTTTTAATAGAACTTAGGGCTGTGCCATCTTAGGATGTATATTAAAAGTAATGTTATAACTAAATTAACTCTACTTTTTGATGATGCTGATGGGAGTGTTTCCTTTGATTTACAAAACTCAGCAGATTTCAACATACACTTTTGGTGTATTTTTGAAGATACTTTCGTATATTACAAATTCTAATGTTAAAAAAATATTTTTTGTTTTTTAAAATTCACAAAATATTACGTTTTTTTGGAACACCATTAAAAAGAGATCTGTGGATCCGTTAGTTTAAATTTTTAAGGTTCGCTTTCTTTACACTTTTTTGTGAATTTGTTAATCAACTGTTTAATTCTATCAAGATTTGGGAAATTGTACTATCAATACTGTTTATTCCCTTGACTCCTAATCGAGCATAGGGCATCAGTACTATGCATTAGGTTCCCAATTTTTTCCATTTTAAAAAGTTCAGCTTGATCAAAATGTCGAGTAGCTAAACTGTGCTGTAGGTTATTCGCTTTTTATGGCCGTTATTGTTATGCTGTTTGGCTGATGTGGCGCTATAAGCTTAGGCGGTGCACGCGCTGTGCCACGACTGAGTGTTGCTCCACCGCTGGGTGTTAGCAGCATGCTGGAACTATCGTGACCTGACATATCGCCTTTTTCCTGCGTAGAATGAAACCGCCCACCTTCGCCGCGTGCACGATTCATGGCATGGCGATGTCGAGATTCATGCAAGTATTTACAACGCTCCTTGGGTATGCGAGACTCAAGCTTGGCGCGTGCCTGTCGCCGTATGAGTATACGTTTGTACTGTTTGGCGTTTACATAGAGCGGCTCCTCATCTGGCTCACCTTTGGAGTTTTCATCCTCACCGGAAACCACGGTATTTGTACCTGTGGTACTAGTGCTGACTTCGGCACCGACGGTGCTGCTGCCCACAGTAGCAGCTGCATTAACTACGGCGCTTACATTTTGCGTCTGCTGCTGTAACACTTGTGCATTATTATTGCTGTTTGCTGTGGCTACTGCGTTGGCGGCATTCACTGCTGCCATCGCTGTCTGTGGCACCATTATGATTTGTTGTCCAGCTTGTGTAGCCTGTTGTCCAGCATTTGCAGCCGGCGTTATTTGCACAAGCTGTCCATTAAAGTTTATAAACTGCGGTGCTGGTTGTGCTGCTGCAGCCGCATTTGGATCTAGCGCTGTCATTGCCGGATAGAATAAGGTATTTCCATCCGGTAATTGCATTACCTGCATTTGTGGCGCCTGCTGCGCTTGCAGCATGATTTGATTGGCCTGCAGTGGTATTAATTGTGGCTGCAGAGTAGCAGCTGTGGCCTGTGTCTGCGGCTGTTGGCCGATTATAATTTGTGCCGCACCTGTGGACATCATTGGCATTGGTATAACCTGTATAGGCTGTGCTGTGCCAGTGTTGGCCACGCCAACTGCATTTGTTGTGGATGTATTTACATTTGAAGTGTTGCTGTTTTGGTTAAGGTTGCTGTTGACGGCGCTCATTCTAGCTGTCGATGACGTGCGGTTAATGTTAAAATGGCTTTCCATAGCCAGTTGGTTGCTCTATTTAGAGTTTTGTGTGCTGCTGGCGCTCACAAACTTACTGGAAAAGCGAATGAAGCCGATTTTGAGGGGTGGCACTATTTTTTTTTATACTTAGTGCTTAGTCTAACCATAGCCAACCTTACAACTTATGGTAAGCAAGCATTCGCGTTAAACTTACCACTTTTTTGGCGTCAAGACGTGACGCTTGTCGTGACATTTTTGTGCTGTTTTTAATGTGCAATCTAAACTTAAGCAATAAAAATATACAAAAGCAAGAAATATACTCGCGTTGTGATTGAAAATTAATTTCGCAGGGTTGTCATGTACAGTGCCGTAATGGCGTTGCCAATAATTATTAGATTTAAGCATTCGATTGTAATTTCGCTTATCGATAGCAGATTAGATTGCACTAATCGGCAACAATAACGTTGACCAAAGTTCAATGGCTGTCAATTTATAAACAAGTGGTTATAAGAAGGTGCAAATCATGGCATCCACGGGTTTGTTAGTAGTATCCAATATTAAGCAGCTAGGCAAGTCTTTGCGTAGCATTGAAAAGTATGTTAACTCCTTGTATATACACTTGAACGTGCCACCGCCATGTCAAACGAATGTCCAACATTCAACACCACCTGTTTGGGGACGTCTAATTTCACAGTTATATGCGGATAGTATAGGTTATGTGGGTAAAATGGTGGACCTATGTGTTTTGGTCACACATATAAAGCAAGCCAATACTAATGGTTTAAAGCTACTTAAGCCAGTGGACCTAATATTCTCGGACGCTCATCATCCTGAGCTTTGTAATAAATTACGCGAGGAGCTCAACATTACCAAGCCTACAATTTTTCTGCAGGATACGAACATAACGGATTTGACATCACAGCAAGATACGGCAGATAAGCATAGAATCTATCAAAATGTTGTGCTTGGAGGAACCTTTGATCGTCTGCACATGGCTCATAAAATCTTCCTAACGCAGGCAGTTTTGCGTGCCACCAAACGTCTGGTTATAGGCGTAACAACAGCGGCACTTATTCAATGTATGTAATTTAATATTATTGTCATTTAAGCCAGAGCTTATATATGATTTATGCAATTACAGCTAAGACGTTACCCGATTTGATTTTACCCGTGGAGCAGCGCATTACGCAATTGCGCGAATTTCTTACCGATGTTGATAGCACCTTAGAATATGAAATTGTTGCAATCGATGACCCATTTGGACCCACACAGCATGATCCAAACATGGATATGATTGTTGTCAGTGCGGAAACTTTACGTGGTGGTCAGAAAGTTAATGAAATCCGTGCAACCAAAAAGTTAAAGCAATTGGATATTTTTGTGATTGACGTTGTAGAAAGCAACGTCCATGATGGAATTCACGAGTCCAAGGTCAGCTCTAGCAATACGCGTATAGATTTACTGGGCACGCGTTGGCAACAGCCAGTGGTAAGTTTCTGCATTTTTACTTTAAATGAGATATTTTCAATTTTATGTAAACACTTCCAGCCAAGACCAAATTTGCCATCAAGACCCTACATCATAGGGTTAACTGGAGGGATAGCTTCGGGAAAAAGTAAAATGGCTGAGCGTTTTGGCTGTATGGGTGCCCACGTAATAGATTGTGATAAGGTGGCACACGACGTCTATGAGCCTGGCCAAGCATGCTATCACAAAATTGTCCAACATTTTGGTGAACAAATACTTTCTGCTGACAAACGCATTGACCGCACTAAGCTTGGTCCGATTGTATTTGCCGATCCGAAACATTTACAGACGCTCAATAACATTGTCTGGCCAGAACTTATTGTTGAAGTTAATCGACGTTTGGATATATTGCGGGGATCTACAGAAGTGCCTAAAATAGTGGTTTTAGAAGCGGCGGTTCTCTTTAAAGCTGGTTGGGAGAGTGAATGCCACGAAGTCTGGTCTATGATAGTGCCGCCCTTGGAGGCTGTTAAACGCATTATTGAACGGAATGGGCTAAGCGAAGAAGAAGCTCGCAAACGTGTAGCAAACCAAGTGCCCAATGAGCAAATTGTTGCAAAGTCACACGTTATTTTCAGCTCACAGTGGGACTACGACTTTACGCAAAAACAAGCAGAACGAGCTTGGGAAATGCTTAACGAGGAGCTAGATTGTCGGCAAAGCAGTCTGTGATTATGCATTTGGCTTCATTTGTGGCAACTATTTTGATATTGTACAAAATTTTTGCATATTTTTATTGCTTTTATTATGTACGCATTTATTTTATTTTTGTATAATATGAAAAAATTGAAAGAGAAATGCTTGTTAATATGAAACCATTGAAATTTTTTTTATGACATAGTGCAAATTAACCGGCTGGCCGCTTTTAATGTCATTTCCGCGAAACTGAAAACAATAAGTTTATAAACATCGAACAAGTATGATTAAAAAAAAATAAAACTCACGTCAAGTCTTGAACAATGCCATGCATGTGGAAATCAAGAGTGCATGGTTGATCTTGGCACCTAGTTGAGCTGGAGCTTAAAACTTCACAGAATGTATCTTCACAGTTGATTAAATATAATGGACATTATCAATTGTTCATCGCAGTCAGACTGCAAGTAACCGCCACCTGAAGCCAGAGCGTTATTATGGCCATTGGCTAAGTTCAAACACTAACATTCTTGCCTTGAAATGAATGTGTAAGCTTCATCTAAATAGTGTTGCAATAAATTAAACGAGGATTACTAACATAGTTACATATACACATAAGCATGTACACTACTTACCAGGCCTTGTCCATAATCCTCGCCGGCATCTTCACCAATTAATTGCCAATGGGTACGTTTTATGACTTCTAGAGCATTTTTGTATACAATCGAATTTGGTTATATTCCTTTAGAAAATAGATGTTGGCATAGATGAAACGCCTTGTACAGCTGCAGTTTTTCGACACTTGTCCACATCAACCTTCAAAAATATAGCTTTTGCATATTGTGCTGGCAAACGTTCGAAATGAAGCGCTACCATTTGGCAAACAAGTCGACCACAACCAAGCGAACGTCGTATTTCCCTTTGAAAATGGTCTTCGCCGTTGATGACTCGGGACAGACATTTTTGGATTTGGTTTAATACTTAACAGATTCCAAATTGGTTATGATGACTGGCATCTACAATACGAGAAGCGATGCGTTGATATTTACAGACGTATCGATATCAGCTTGGTCACCTTTGCAATCGATACAAAACTGACAATAACCTTGTCCATAACTAAAATAATTTTTTAGTATTCAAGTAAGTATTATTTTTAGACTAATTGCGTCGAAATTTTGTATAAATTGGTTACTGAATTAAAACTTTTGTTTGAAAAATGAAATCTATGTTTTTACTTTTAAATTAACACAAGTACTAATTTGCAACATAATCCGAGAATATTAAAAAATAATTATAATATAACAATTACAATAATACCGTGCAGCTTTTTAGCTGAATTTCCAAGGACTTAAATACGACACGTAAAAATAAGTAACACGGTCATTTTGGTATATACCACAATTAAATTACGGTCACACTGCCCAAAAGTTGCAAACAGCAAAGCAAGTAGGCCAGAATATTTGTAGTTTTGTAAAATGGCAGACGTTGAAAAAGAGGCTGAGAAGACTATTGCTGAGGATTTGGTTGTTACCAAATACAAATTGGCGGGCGAAATTGTAAATAGTAAGTATATTTTAAGCGTATAATATCAAATAGCGTATGATTAAAAGTGAAGTGGAGACAGTTTTTCTTAGCACTGTCGCTATGTAGCGACAACAATAGTGTGCGCTGACGTCGACGGCGACGTTGACGTCGAATGCCTAAAAGGTAGCCACGCGGCGGTTCGCGGGATACCGAAATGCAGCGTGCATAACCTCAAAGTCCGTGTGCTCTTTAATATTTTTTGAAACTCTTTAGAAAAGTGAATTTTCGCACCCATCTTTAAATCATAAATATCAACTTATTTCGCCTTAAATCAAGGCACTTTCTAAAGTACTTTCGTTATCCAAAGCGTACGCCATATTAAGGGCGACTGTTTTGCCGCTTTCGCTGCCACGCAATATTAAACTCGTTTTTTGTACATACGTGACGTTTATTTCGGTTTCTGTGTTTAATTTTAGAAACATTGAAGGCAGTGATTGGTCTCTGTGTGGCAGATGCCTCTGTAAGGGAAATTTGCACAAAGGGCGACAATCTGATTACTGAAGAAACCGGCAAAGTAAGTTTACTCTTAATACACTGAAAGAAATATATGTATATTTTATGGTCCAATGATTAAAAATACGCATTATTGAGGGATTACAAATGCTTGCGTTGCGTTGTAGACCTGCAGCATCGTAGGCTGGCAACAACCTCGTGCTTTATGACGCCATCACACGTGCGTCAGGCGCTAGTCTACAGTGTGTGCTCGCTATTGAGCCCGAAGATTTACAAGATTATGAGATCTGAGGACATCTTTTTCAATAATAAATTTAAATTTTCTTTAAACATTTTTACTAATATGTTACTTATTTTTTTTTAACAACTTTGTAAAGGTATACAAAAAGGAAAAGGATCTAAAGAAGGGTATTGCCTTTCCAACATGTCTGTCCGTCAACAATTGTGTTTGCCATTTTTCGCCAGCAAAGAACGATACAGACTATACGTTGAAAGCAGGCGATGTGGTCAAAATGTAAGTCACATCCTAATAGTTGCCTTCGATGCTTCAGCGTTAATGATTTTGAATATCTTACAGTGATCTGGGCGCCCACATTGATGGCTTTATAGCAGTTGCTGCACATACAGTTGTTGTTGCAGCTACAGCAGATCAAAAAATAAGCGGACGACCGGCTGATGTCATACTAGCTGCCTATTGGGCCGTTCAAGCTGCATTGAGATTGCTCAAATCGGGCGCAAACGTAAGTAGCTATGCATGTAATCTTAGGGTTTCCTTAATTTTTTGTGCACACTGTTATTATTCCGAACTTGAATGCTGCAGGAAACGGATTGGCTGTTGCCCTTTTACCTGGCACAGTACATCTCAACACCTGCATAGAAAAATTGCAATTTCGTGAACTGAACATGTTTAATATAATAAATGTTTGGTCTTTCAAATTGCATACAAATTATCCAACGAGCTTCTGGCCGTTTACAAAATGCTTAAAAAATATGAAATCCTTTTTCGAATAATTTTATCAAAACCGGTTTCCAACATTTTTTATTTTCAGAATTATTCTATAACCGATGCCGTGCAACAAGTAAGCGAGTCCTACAAGTGCAAACCGATTGAAGGTATGCTCAGTCATGAGCTAAAACAATTTAAAATTGATGGCGAGAAAACGATCATACAAAACCCAAGTGAAGCACAGCGCAAGGAACATGAAAAGTGCACATTTGAAACGCATGAGGTTTATGCCATTGATGTCATTGTCAGCACTGGCGAGGGCATAGTAAGTTTAAAAATAAAACTTCCTAAACATATAACAAATTGTTCGATGATTAAAACAAGTGCTTGAGAACTAGGTCGTAAACTTGGAGTCTATTGCGTAGGTGACTCGAGCACTTAGCGGTTGTTTATTATAAATCTGTAAACATCTTGGCACGCAGTGAACTCTGGGCTGCATTTTCTTGGTTCGAAGATTGTAAGATTATGAGATCTGAGAACGCTCTAAAAAATAGGATATATGTGTGCAAATAGGCTCCATGTTCAATACTTAACTCATAAAATTGTCGTATATTTGCCATTTTCAAAGGGCCGAGAAAAGGACACCAAGGTCTCCATATACAAGAAATCTGATGAAAACTATATGCTTAAGCTAAAGGCCTCCCGTGCGCTCTTGGCAGAAGTCAAAACCAAGTATGGAACTATGCCATTTAACATACGAAGCTTCGAGGAGGAAACCAAAGCGCGCATGGGTGTGGTTGAATGTGTCGCGCATAAGATGATTGAACCTTTCCAAGTCTTGTATGAGAAGCCAAGTAAGTTGATTTTTGTAAAATATACAATTAAAAAAATTTAAGTAATAGGATCTATGTGGCAAAACCAAATTCCGTTATTGGCTTATTGTTAGCAGTCAACTACGGCCAGACATTTTGCTAGACAAAATTTTCAAGCTTTGGTGTCTTCAGCAGTTACCTTTACATGGTCTCTTTCTGAACATGTCATTGCTACAATCCAAACCATTATCCTATCCCAGCCACAACTTTGTATTCCCATTTAACGATTTTCCTATAAAGAATTTTTGTTTCTGTTTTCCAGCTGAGATAGTTGCGCAATTCAAGCACACGGTCTTGCTAATGCCCAATGGCGTCAATTTGGTTACAGGCATACCCTTCAACGTGGATAGCTACGTAAGCGAACACAGCATTGCGCAGCAGGAGCTCAAGGTATACTGTGTGTTGTTGTTTGACGTTGTTGACGTCAATGATTATTTTTGTGTTGTCTCTTGCAGGATCTTGTTGTGCAACCTTTGGGACCTGTCAAAGGCAAGGGTAAAGGCAAAAAATCTGCTGGTGGCAGCACTGCTGCGGCGACGAAAGTGGAATCGGCACAAGCCGTTTCAACCAAGGCATAAGCTAGACGCTGTGTCGTCTAGACTGAAATTCCCGTAAAGCAACCAACAATAACAATCTGTATAACTACGCTGCCTTCTGCTGCCGCACTATAGATTTATCAATTACTATTGAATTCGTTAAATAGCGACACACCAGCAAAATCCCCTGACAAATTTATGAACAGCATTTTTATGTTTCCGTTTTTAAAAATAAATATATGTAGCACGAAATCGAAATCAGAGTTTATTAAATGTATAACTTATAAAGAGTTAAGTTTTAAACTACTAAACAATGCATTGTAAAAACTGATTTTCCTTTTTATTTTATTTTTAACAATCAGTTGGTCGAATTGTAACAAATCCATATTTTGAACTTAAATCTGTATAAATTTACTCAACATAATTCAAATTCGTTGAAGATGCTGCATAGTAGGTATTAAATAAAATTAACATTTTATACAAAAAGCTAAAAAAACAGATTGAATTATTTTTAGTATTTGCAATAAAATAAAATTGGCACAATATTTGTTTCACATAACATATGTGGGTAAAATATTACGTTTGTCAAAATCTCAGAAGGAAAAATAGGAGAGCCTAAAGCTGGTAAGAGTTCGTGCAACCAGGGGATGTGAGTATATTTTAGTTTTTGATAATGGTAACATATAATACATCGGCCATTGGATTTTACATTAACTTAAAATAAAAAATCTAAAAAAATAATTTGATCATATAGATAATTAATTTCCCTTCACTAGGTTGTAATCGCTCCAAAGGCAGAGTATGGGGTAATTAAAGACACAACCGTTCGGAGTCGGCTATAAAATGGAGGTATCCATCAATTTCGAACAGCAATTAATAAATATGTCATGTACGTTTTTTGCAATTGCTAGGCAAATGCAAAGTGCTGCTGCGAATTATCCCCGAATCTTTGGTTCTTAGTGTGAGTACTCTACCGATGGTCCCTCTTAAATAGGAAGTGATTTTGTGTACAATAATTTTTGATAATTTTTTTGCTAAAGCAGCTACATTGTGCGATAAGGCTAAGTTTTTATCGTCTTATATTTTGTAGCATATATGTTATGTATGTGTGTTATTTCATATAGATCCATACTACCCATTTTACGCCAAATAGACACGAATTCATGAATACAAATAAAAATTTATTTTCTTTTCATTTAATTTTCTTGTTTACAATATGCATTTTATATATTTTTATGAATATTATTTATTTTCAATTTTACACAGTCTCATCTTTGCACTTCTTTAAATACGAAAAAGAGAATAAATTAGCAATTTTAGTAACTCACTGCTGGGTTCCGCTTTTTGCAAACAAATTAAAAAAAATCACTATGTTATAAAAAACATTTTTAACAAAAACCAGTGGCCCTAAGAATAAACGAGACTTGGATTGATTACATTTCAAATATTTCAAAATATGTATTTATGCATGTGTGTGTTCGTGAGATTAGGTTAATGGAAATTAAATGTATAGGGAACCAATTCCGATACAACTTTTAAATTGTAGTAGGCCATTTGAAACAAAAAGTACACGGCAAAACCTAGTTTGCAGCATGTGCGTCTATAGGTGCCAAGGCGATGACATTATGTGACTTTTATGGTGAATCTAAATATATCTTAAGAGCCTGTTCCCGACGTTGTGAGTAGCGTGTTGCTGAAATGCAATGATCTAAACGCGCTTTTTCCTTGGAGCTTAACACGCGCCTTTCGTCTACTGATAACTCTCGCACTGGCACATTGTTATCTCTGAAATAATGGTCATTAAACTATATATTCACAAAATACATTTTTAAATTATTTGCTCACTTGTACAAATATATGTTGCCAGTATGTGTTGTATTAAGTGGATACATATCCAAGGAGGCTTTTACCGAGAGCCAGTTCATGGCCTCGTTGACACTTATCGCTGATATACTTGTGCAAGGAAAATTGCTATTAACCTAAATTATAATACAAAGAAATATAAGGTATAGATTCAATCGTTGGCTATAAATTTATATTAACACAAATTATTCAGCAATAATTTTTCGGTTTGAGTTAGGTCTCGTAACATAGTTTTACTTTATACTATATATAACTCAAATTAACTACCTTCATATAGCTGATGCTATCCACACTTATATCAGAAACTTCCGAGAGACATTTTCGAATTTCACTGTCCTCTGAAAAATTCATGAAAACCGTTTCATTTCATACTTAAAATTATATTTAAGTCACTTACTGTCCAAAGTAATTTCCTGGTACTTGCCAAATTCCCATTTGTCTGGATGCCAGCGTCGCACAAACAACGTCAATGCATCATCTTTAGGCTGGGGATTAACGCCTGGTTCACACTCTTGTAAAATAAACTGCAAAACAAATTTAAGTATAATAATTTCTTTAACGCATTGTAGTTTTCAGCACACCTCAGAGGATGTTGTTGAGCGTATATCGCTGTAAAGTGTGTCATCATTGGCCAGTATTCGAATAGGCAAACGACCACCCTTTAGCCAAATGCGACAATTATCAACAGTAACGCTTTCATACTTGGTATCGATGCGATGCAGCTTTTTGACCAACTCTCGTTTGGCCTCTTCTGCTGTGGTTGAGGAATTGTAAATAAATTCACAAACATATGGCAACTTGGCTGTCTCATTGTCTACATCACCCAAGCGCAAAAAGTATATTTTGGCTTTGTGTTCGTCTGGTTCTAGCGTTTTGCCCAACTCTACTGTAAGGGTCTCCCCTTCAGTGAGCAATACCAATGTGGTGGTTGAACTGTTAGAGATGGCATTGTCATGTTTCCTTTGCAGCTTAAAGTATGCGCTTGGTACACGTATAAGATCCTCGATGTGCCGCTTAAATGCGTTCATGCGCATGTGTGTGCCGACTAGCAATTTATAGCTACGTGTAGGTTTTTGCAGATTCAGTTCATCATCAGACTGAGTGCCTAATCTAGTGCTGCTTGTTGACGAAATATCCATGCTTTCGATCTCGCTGGCATAAAAAAAGTGTGTCGTGCTGGGCGGGAGCAAACTAGGATCTATAGTGTCAGCATAGCTATTACCATTGCAGTAAGCATGTACGCGCATCATGGCATCATGTGTCGCGGCTTCATCCTCAGGACTAGACAGCTGTGGTGAGTGACTCGTCGAGGATACTTGACTATCCCCGCCACCGCGATTTTGCATAGATTCGACTAGCGTCCGATCACCGTCACTTAGGCTGCTGTCCTCTGAGTTGGACTCGTGGCCAGGCGTTGTGAGCGGTGGTGCCAGTGATGGCAATTCGCGCTTGTAGCGACGCCAATCATTTTCATTGCTTGCTTCGCCCACATACATGGCACCGTTCATTAAAGCTGCATCCACCACGTCGCTGCCATTTGCAGTCTGTCAGAAAAAGTATGGAAGTAATTGAGATTTAAAAAAAAATTATATTTAAATTTATTGAATTTTCTTTTGGACTTCGAAAAAACTGTGTAGCAGTAATCTAGTGTAGACTAGCTGGTGGTATCGTCCGTAATTAAAAATGTAAGGACTTATATTTTTTTCTTAACAGGGTACGAAAATAATTTTCATCATTCTTTTCAATTAGGCAACATTCAAGATTTTTTTAAAATAATTTCAAAAATGCTTTTAACTATCATTAAAGTCACAAAAATATTAGGTAAGACTTACTTCAGGTGTCGGTGCTTGGAGCTCGATGCTCGGTACTCCCAGTATTTCTAAACTGGCCGCATCAGTATTAGGCACGTTTAAGTAAAGGTGTGTAATGTATTTAAATTGCGTAGTAGCCAAGTTCTGTAATTGCTGCTGCGCCTCCGTGGTCGGATGTGGATCATAGGCCACGAATGCCTTCCGATAGGTGCTGCGTACAGTGGCAAGCAGAAATTGGTCTTCATGAATATGCAATCTGCAGGCAATTGAGCGGCGCAGTACATCATTTTGTTCTCGTGTTGCTGACGAAACCAAAAAGGGACCATCCATCGCCATTGTGGAAAGATCAACGACATACACATACCAAGTAGTACTATCGGGCTCGTAGACTTCGAATTTTTGATCCTCGGCACGAAATTCCAGCAAAAAATCTAGATTATAGTTTTGAGAAGCACGTAGCTCTTTTAACGTAGTATCTGCGCAGTTTTCAAGAGACTGTATAATTGCTTCTGAAGTTGAATCATATGCAACCAGGCGGCATCGCGAGATCGGGGCAAACTGTTCAACGTTAAGTGACTCGTAGGCAGATGTCAGCACTAGATTTACATCAAAACTCTGTGAGACATAAACCCGCGCCATTTTAAGTTTCTTAAGCGATGGATTATAGAAGTATACACGTGGTTTATACAAATCAGGCAATGCTAAGTCTGTTACTGTGTTGTGTCGACCAAGGCGAGTTACGCGTGTCTCCTCCTCGGAGTGTAGCTTGGACAGCAGCGTTTTAATGTGCTCCGGAAAGTTTTCGACCTTTGCTATGTGCTCATTGCGCTTAGCATCCACCTGACGATACATAAGCATATAGGCATTGGTGCTGGATGTATAGGCGCTTGAGTAGTAGCTGCCATTGGGTCCACCAAAGGAACGCTGTATATCCTCTTGAGTAATCTGAAAGTTGAATAAACTTATAGTCTTTGAAAACATAAATGAAGGGTCAGATGTTTACCGGAGATACATTTTGGTCATTAAAGCAGAACCAGTCGCTGGTTTCAAAGTCCTTGATATAGGCATAGTAATGGCCGCCGGAAGCGCTGCCAGAGTGTATCATAATGGCAAACAATTCGTATGTATAAGGACCCGATTCCTGCTTCAGTCGCTCCATATGTGCGCACTTACTTGTGCTCGAACTCATATCAATGCCTTCATCTTCATCATTCATGTCGTTTTCATGTTGACTTGAGCTGGCAGTTGTGACAACACCACTACTTAGATTATCTTCCTCCATAGCTGAGCCGCTATCAGCTGTGCTGCAGTCATCAACATGGCTTATGCCACCATTAAGCTGATATTGTTCACTATTTTCAGAACGACTCACAAAACTGTTCAAGTTTAACGTTTGTGGGAAAGTCACTCTACAAGAAATAACAACCATATTAAAAGTTAAAAATCGTCCATATCACAATCTCAACTCACCTATCATTCAGTTTAATACGATGCATGGTCTGATAGTCGAAGTCAAAACGCTTCAAATGCAGCGTCAAAATATAGGGAAATGACTTAAACTTGAGTCCCTTATGAGCATCACATTTCTTGTCACACTTTTCACATAAATATTGATTGTTTCCATCTAATGTTTCGGGCTGTACAAAAGCACGTAATGCCTCTTCAATGCTGCCATAGGCAGAGCTGCTACCAAAAGGACGTACAGGCAGCGGTATGTCCAAAAATGTATCTTCTCGTGTCTTCTCCGTGTTGCACTCCAGGCACTTGACGTAATCATTCATTTTACCCTCATACAGGGTGGATATAAGGTTAGCTTGCTTTGTGTTCTTGAACTTGTGTTCCAACGCATCAAACATGACACGACACAGTTCCTGTATATCATGCTGCTGCCATGCCTCAGTTGAGTCCCAACCAAAACTACGTGTTAGGTCAGTCGTTTCCACTGAAGGCTTTGGTGAGGTTTGCAAATTTAAAAACAATTTCTGCAGTTGATAGGG
This sequence comes from Chymomyza procnemis, assembly GCA_035046065.1. Classification (NCBI taxonomy): domain Eukaryota; kingdom Metazoa; phylum Arthropoda; class Insecta; order Diptera; family Drosophilidae; genus Chymomyza; species Chymomyza procnemis. Next base: position 2,502,062 of record JAWNOJ010000013.1, on the reverse strand, counting down.
TATATTCTTGGCTTCATTGTCGTTGTCAAACTCCCAGCGATAAAGCGCGTTTCGAAATTCGGGTGTCATGTAAAGCGCTTGAAGCAAGCTGTTTAAATAGCAAGTCATGGCCTGGTTAACTAACCCCACATAACCGCGTTTTGGCTGCATGCGTTGTGTAGCCGCGCTATCATTATTTTTTGTCAAATAATCCTCAATAAATTTGTTTGTTTGCTGCCAATGAGGCACAGACGAACTAGAGCCTACCCCAGAAAGAACGTCTATAACAGCTGCCGCACTTCCGTCATCATCACCAGCCAAGTTCTTTGATTCAGATGTCGCATTTGTGTTGCTGTTACTAAAGTCATAAGTTGGACCCATAAGTGTAGGACTGGCAGAAGCGCCTAATGCTAAATCATCGTCTGATAATTGTTCCCCATCGGATACTGGACTTATATTAAATAACTCAGAGGGGGTATTATCAATAGGTGATATCAAAACATGCAGATCACTTAAATCGACTTTGCTCAGCTCTTGCATAGGCATATCCAAATTTGGTTCGGGTTCAGATGCTGGGATTGCGGGTACTGGATTGATTGCCTTTTCTTCTTTTGTTTCTTTATTTGCTGGCATCTCATCAGTGGCAGTTTTTTGCAACACGTCACTGCTGCTAGTTATTACGTTGTCAGTAGCTGTTTCCGATGACGTCTTGTCTGTTTTGCTGCCAACTTTATTTTTACTGGGCGAGACCACCTTTTTCTTCTTCTCGCCTGTAACGCGTTTCTTTTTTTCCGTTGTAATGCCGTTGCTGTTGATCGTAACTTTAGTGGGACTCGATTTTGTGCTCTCCGTAGTTGTAGTATTGCCATTTTGTGTTATGCTGGCATCTACTGTTGCCTTAGAAACTGCTGTTTTGGTCAATGTTTTTGAACTTTTCTTAATGATAGGCAGGTCATAGCGTTTACTTATATTGCCATCCCAAGCGCCGCTCGGCAACAATATCAAAAAGTTTTTTTTGCTGCTCTCAAAGCCGGGCACATCATAAAGCAATTTTGACTTCAAAGCATTTAAGTAAACCTATTTTAATTATTAAGATTTATTTTAGCTTTCCAATGACATATTTTATTATAACTTACCAAGTCTTTGTTTTCATAGGGCTGCAATAGCAACTCAAACTTGGCATAGGCATACTGCGTGCTAATATCCGTAATAACACGTTCTACTGTAAAATGAGACCGAACTACAAGATTGATTTTCTTCTGTTGCGAACCGGGTGTCTGGTCAAAGACGGCACATTGAGTGCTTTCATTGTCCTGACGGTCTGTCATGTCTAACAGTAAATTTTAAAAATGAAAAGGCCTGAAATAAAACACAAACACAATAAATTTTCAACATTTACCTCAAATAAGATTTAAATGAATTGTTTATGACGATAAATAATGGCCTTTCTTGTGATAAGTTTTGCGCTTATTACTCGAATTTTTTGAACATCTTTTATTTTGTAATTTTCGACCGATAAATTGAGCTACATTTTTAATTGCGGCGAATTATCAAAATTTATATCACACAACTTGGCATAAATAATATTAATTGACTTTGAACGCATAAGTAAGAAATGATTTCCAAAAGCATATAATGTACAGTAGTTTCTCCGTACATGTGTACCTACCTATAGGATGAACTTTCCTTAAAAATTTCAACATTTGGCTGAATGCCAGGTGATTCATCCACTAACTAGTAATAGTAAAGGTTAACAACTAGTCTTTATTAATTTGCAAAAAAAAAACTACCGCTGGTGAATAAGGAAACAACATAAACCTATAGGCAACAGTGACTCCACAAAATGTTCAAAATGTTCTTATATTCGACCTCATTCGAAAATAAATAACCAAGAGCACCCGCATATTTAGACGTTTTGTGTACGCAACGTATTTCGCGCCTTATTTGTACGCGCATTGGGCGTCTTCTATCAATACGTAGCGTCCATGACTAACATCCAACGGAATTTTATAAACAAATTTGGTTATACGCAAATTGTGCTGCCATATATACGGCTAGGCTGCCTGCCTGGAGGATGCTTCTCGAAGAAATATTTCGGCACCGACTGCACTTGGATTTGCGTTTTTAATTTTCGACAGCCGTCATAATTATCAAGCACATAAATTTTTGGTACAAATGTCGTATTCCAAGTCTGCCTTGGTTTCGTTCTTTGTTGCTTTTCGATGGGCTCGCCGACATTGCAACGGAAGTTGTATATTTGATGCCTCAATATGCAATGCGCAAATTGCAAGTGGGGTCGTGCTCACCGATTTCCATACTTAAACAATATATATTTCATTACATCTAACCACAAAAACACACTTAAGTGTACATTTGTAATGGATTTTTGTTAGAAACCTTACTTAAAAAAATTATTTTATTATTACTATTCACTTTAAAAAAATAGCCAACGCATTCCCAAATCTGGTCTTGGATAGAACATATATTTGTGTAGCTGAATTATAAACAGAAAAAAGACGCCATCTAAGTTATTAAAAAACATGTTGCAAATAGGGTAAAAAACATTCGTTGTATTAGCGGTCGTTATGTTCAAAATCTAAATCTTGTCAAAAAGCGTTTTCTGTAGTGTGGTAGAAGGAAATATGTTTATTTTAAAATATTATATATATTAATATTATGACATAGATTGTCAAATTGCAATTTTGCAAAAAATTTGTTTTACACTGAAACTGTGGGTTAAATTTAAATCTGCATATTATCTATACATAGTCATATGTAATTACTTAAAAATTACAAAATATATGCTTCAGCACTTAATAAAAACTGAGTCGGCATGACAAATGTGCAACAATTTCAAACACATGTTGAATGAATTTACATATCGCAAGAGATCTTAAAATGCTAATATAAGCAAACAGAAAATAAAACAAAAAAATTCGTATCCAAAAATAGATCTATGGCGGCGACACGTACAAAAAGGCAAAGCACAAAAATTGAAAAAACCGCAGTCCAAGCAACTCATGAAATGCGCGTAGCTGTCTATTTGTAAATGCGAAGGTTTAAGAAAAAAATCAAGAAAGAAAAACATTGCGAAAACATATACACAAAAATAAGCTACATAACGCTAATCTGTCTATTAATCAGAAAACACAAAATTTTCAACACATTTTCTTGATTTTCAATACAAATAATATCTATTTCAGTGCACTGTAATCAAATGTAATCCACAATATTATAAGATTGCATTTGAAGCAAACCGATTTCGATATATCTATGTTTTTGCATATATTTGTGCTATTTTGTTAAACTATTTTTAAATCACTGAACATTGTACGGGTTATGTATGATATATTCATTTATATTATATATTTGCCACCGGAAATCCTATATTTGCGCAAATATTTTAAAGTTTTTGAAAAATTGGCAAAATTATTACGAAAGAAATTTACAGATGTATTTTATTTATAGAAAGCGTCTTCTCTGACTCCTCGGTTATATTAAAAACTTCTTTTGATGCACGAAATAATTTAGGAATTAGTTGTATCTAGCATTGTACATATATTAAAAATATATATTGCGTTACTCTATGTATGCGTATACTATGTGTAAATATTTTTCTTAATGTTTACCGCTGATTGTTTCCGAACTAAAGCCCGCCGTCAACACACGACATCGTTCACGCGTGTACTGGTCGAAACGCTTTTGAAACAGACGAAGAAGCTGGCGCCCAAAAACCGATACAGAACGGCCCCGATCGCATGTAGTATAAATGGCTGTTCTGTTAGAGCAAAATACGCTACAATTTATGGTTGATGTTTATTGAAATAAATGCATTGCATTACTGTTATTCAATATTTTATAATAATAATAATAATAATAGTGTTGCTTGCAAGCCGTATGATTCAGCAAAAGATAACAATATGCTATCAATGCTTTGTTTAAATAGAACCAGCTGTGATAACTAGACAAATGCAGCGTACTTGAGAACTGCGCTGACTAGATTCAAATGAATTACTCAATGAATATATTGCATATAGCTTTTTATAGAATATACAGCAAAAGTGCTACAGACATAAACATACATATGCACGTTTGTAAGATTGCATAGCATTATTGCAAAATCTACTTCTGTGTATGCAAAAATGAATAACTCCTATGATAGTGAAACATATGTTTGAAATGCCGAATTTTACGTACTCTTCTTATGATTTCTGTACAACTAAGGTCCCTACTTCATGTTACATAGTTAAAAACTGATGGACTTTTTTTTATCCATAGTAGAGTATTGCACTAGAACTATAGCACAATCAATATGGTACGTGACTTCCAGCATTGTTGCTGAATCTGCTGCAATTCATGTCTTGTTACGATTTGCTGTCGAAAGTTTACTTTCATATGCGAAAGGGTTTTTCAAATTTGGTTTGCGCAATAACTTGCAGGGGGCTTCCCTATGGGCTGCATGTAGTTGGTCGATCGGTCAAGGTTTTGCATTGGAATGTGACACGCACTAGCAGACCGTATGTGTGCGTTTGTTTGTGTGCATTATAAAAAATATAGCCAAGTGCACTTGTTTATATAGCAATATTATAACAATACTGTAAACTAATGGTATTATACCAGCATTTTGTTAGCCGCTTAATATATTACAATTATAATAAATTAAAAAATTTTGCTCTATTTTACAAGCATTTACTTACCAATGTATTGCAATATTATTGCACTTTCCCTACGTGAAAGTGCCAAAATCCGAAGGTGCAGGCGCGCTGGATGTTTGTGCAGCCTCCACGTTTTGGAGGATATTTAGATTTGTTTATATTGCATTTTGAAAATTAATCAAAATGCTTTTTATTCCATGTATTATTCTTCAACCTCTAAAAAATAGTAGACAGCAGCTGGCTGTCAATATAGCGAATGCCAAAGTTGCAATCGATAAGCTGAAGTTTATCAAGTGTATCGATGTGTGGTTGTCATTGAATAGTCGTGAGCATTGAGTTGGTTTGCATTTAATGTTTTGGTAATTATTTATATGCACAATACGTAAATAATTTACAAAATCTAAATTAAGTGCAGTCTAACATACTAATATATTTAATTTTATTATTTTAAGCAAGTACTTTTTTTAGTTGCCCTTCATTGTTGTAAGTAATAATCGATAAAACTGACCTTTGTTTAATTTTTGTATTTTTAATTTACATACGATTTTTATGGTTCAGTTTATTATTTAATGTATATTTAAAAAAAAGTTTTGCTTTCTATGCCCAAACGAAAAGTTCATAATTAATGGTACTTTTAAATTGCGCGCCAAGATATCGGTGATGCTTTCTAGTTGCAACCCTAATTTACGCGAAACGTCGGGAACATTCCACGAAGAGACTAGCCTGCGAGGCTATATAAAGCATCGACGACCTGGCATTCCAAATCATTATCAAAAAAATTTTAAGCAGTACGAAGAGGGTGTGTTTTGCTCTTTGCAAAAATAAATTAAAAAGAATTTTAGAATAGTTTTGATTAACAAAACAATAACAAATTATATAGAAAATTACATAGTGTGCTATTTTCATGAAAATTGTATCTTTTCCAAATAACTTGTCAAATAAGTGAAAAGTGGGATATAGCATATTTAAATAAAAATTTGCACACAGCTTGCAAATAAATAAGGTAAGTTCTTAAAGTAATTGGGTTTTTAATGCATTTAAACATTAGAAACTGTTTAACAATCGGTGTGCATAAAAACGGCCGAAAAACGACGTCATTATGACAACTCAGCAGCAGAGAAGCAAGTATAGATAGATAAATGCGACGGGGGCAGCCGAGAAAGTGCTCTCAGCATTGCACAACTGGCAGTTTCTAGCATATTCCATTAAGCACCTCGCGTTGAAAAACATTGTGTTTTTGTGTGTTTAAATATAGTCATATTTATATATTATTTATTTTTATTTGTTTGCAGAATCAATCGCAAAATGGGTAAAGACTTTTATAAAATTCTTGGTATAAACAAAAACGCCTCAGACGATGAAATCAAGAAAGCCTATAGGAAACTAGCATTAAAGTATCATCCGGATAAAAACAAAAGCCCACAAGCAGAGGAGCGTTTTAAGGAAATTGCCGAGGCCTACGAGGTGCTTTCCGATAAAAAGAAACGAGATATTTTCGATCAATATGGCGAAGATGGATTGAAGTGCGGCCCACCTGGCGCCGATGGTGGCCAGCCTGGTGGTGGCTACACCTATCAATTCCATGGTGATCCACGTGCTACTTTTGCCCAGTTCTTTGGCTCTGCAGATCCGTTTGGCATATTCTTTGGCGGCACCGACATGTTTGGTGGCGTCGGTCAGGGTGGCGGCGGCAACGAGCAAATTTTTATGAACATTGGCGGCGGTCCTGAGGATATGTTTAGCGGCGGTGGTTTTAACGTAAATTCCATGGGTGGCCCATTTCGCTCACAATCATTCAATGCGCAGCCATCGAGTCGCAAGCGTCAACAACAAGATCCGCCCATTGAGCATGATCTGTATGTAACATTAGAGGAAGTCGACAAGGGCTGCACTAAAAAGATGAAAATTTCGCGCATGTCCATTGTGACTGGTACGGCACGCAAAGAGGAAAAGGTGCTAAACATTACAGTGAAACCCGGCTGGAAGGCGGGCACAAAAATCACATTTCCCAAAGAGGGCGATCAATCGGTAAACAAAGTGCCAGCTGACATTGTTTTCATAATACGCGACAAACCACATCAACAGTTTAAACGTGAAGGCAGTGATTTGCGTTATACTGCGGCAATAAGTCTAAAACAGGCACTGTGCGGATCTACTGTTACCGTACCAACACTGCAGGGTGATCGCATTTCGGTGACCACAAGCAAGTCAGGCGAAGTGATTAAGCCTAACACAGTAAAACGTATTAACGGGCGCGGCCTGCCTTTCCCCAAGGAACCATCACGACGAGGCGATCTTTTTGTCGCCTTTGATATTAAGTTCCCAGACTCGATATCACCTGAACTGCGTAATCAGCTGGCAGAGCTGTTGCCAAACTAAGTTTAGGCGAACAATAGGTTGAGTTTCCACCTCTTTTTCATTTAACTAATGTATAAATGTATATTAATTTAATTACTATAAATAGTTATGCTAATTTAATTCTAAAAATTTATTATCACGGGTTCGCCAAGCAATTTTTGGGCCAATCGCAACCAAATGTTAGCTTAAGAAACGGCCAAATGTCACAGGCATTTTGCCAAATGCACGTTATTCTTTATATATTGAAAAATTGCGATAAGATTACAAAAATCGTAACAAAAAATAATTACACTAAAACACAACCATATATACAGATAGGGATATGCAAGTGTTTTGTGCTGGAGACTGAGAAGTTATTATTGTTTCAAAACAACACCAATAACAAAATAATAAACAAAAAAATTGTTCGAATATACTTTGAAATGGTATTTTTTGTTATATATCTCGGACATTCCAGCAATTTCTTTTAATGAACCATCTCACAAGACACTACACTTGTAAATGATTATATTCGGTGTATAGATTTTGGAGGGGCTAACTAAAAATAAAATAAAAAATTGTAAATATAAAACTAGTACGTTTTAGTACCAAACTAAGAAAATCTAGATGCATAAGTAAAAATCTATTTAATAAAATAAATTAATTTATAAAGAAAGTCTAATGTTTTATTAAATATTTAATTCACTTATTATTAATAAAGACTAAAAACTGTAAGACTTAAACAGCAATTAATAGATAATTCGACTTTGGAGCGATGGCAGCCTAGTCAAGGGGAATACATATCTATATTCTTTATTTTTCAGTAAACAATCATGTTCGAAGTTTTGAATATATTACGGATTAACAAATCTATGCTTAAATGCATTGACAGGTGTGCCATTCGTTACCTATATAAAGATGACCTCTATCTAATCTGCTTGTAGTGTATGGGCTTTCCAAACCATTTCTAAAGTGGTGCCAAACCAGAGAGAGCATCCAATTTTTATATTTCAATTCAAATTTACTGACACGAAAAATGTTCTTGAAAAAATTTACATTATACTAGTATAGTAAAATTCTAGGGCAAACCTGCATATGTGCAAAGCCAAGTTATGTACCAATTGCATTCTGTTTGAAAATTGCGCAGTTGCACTGCTTGCCTGGTACACAAGCAGTGTACTTTATTGTTTCTGTTACAATTTAAAAACTCAGTCGATGTTGATTTCTACACAAATTTAATAATGATTTTATATAATATTATATAATTTGGTCACGAATTAAAAAACCAATAAATAAAAATGAAAATATGCTCTTAAGAATAGGTAACCAAATAAAATTTTTTTAAAGAAGTACTAATATACAACTAAGTTGATACAAAAAAAATAATAACCTAACAATATCAAAGAGCATTTTCGATTAAAAGCTATAATGATTGTCATTAATCAAATTATCGAAAGTAGTAGAGATCGTCTTGCGTACATTTCTCACGTTTAAATGTTATAAATTGACAAAGTTATAGTATAAATTTTATGTGTAATTAGTTTTTTTAAATAAACACACCATTAAACTAACATAAGTGGGTTTATTTTCTGCTATTAACATCTTATACCTTAAAAAACGTGCCATGCTCCCATAAATACACAAGTTTATAAAACTATTTATTCAAAATTTCATTTATTTTATTTAGATTTTTGTTTTACTTGGTTTCACATTAAGGTGGCTCAATAGCTGAAATTGTTACATAAATCTAGTCGAAATAATTTACACATAAGGCTAGAAATAAACAAGAAACAGAGCAAAAACTCTTTAAAATTATTTTACAAAAATTAGCAGCTGGCTTTTAAATAATCATTACAAAAATTTTTGTTTTTTTCGAAATTGCATTTTATGCAATTTTTTAATTTCAAGCTGCTTTATGTATAATTCTTTTCTTTTTTTTTGTTTAGTTACAAATATTTTGTATAAAATAAACAATATTTTTGGTTTTCGATGAAGTTGATTTGATGTTTGAATTTATGTCAGGGCAATACTATTGGTAGGTTGCATTTAATGATTTAAGCAAAAAGCAGTGTTTAGAAATTTTTTATTTTGAGCACGAAGTTTACATTTAATGGAGCAAAGTTTTTTTTTTGATTTTTTGTTTGTTTGTGGTATTTTGGACATAGGTAAGGATGCATATCTGTGTAGGAGGAGTCCGACCCAAAAAGAGTTGCGTATATTTATGTAAAGATGAGTTTAAAATTTAGATTTTTGTTTCAAGTCTTTGATTTTGTTCATTTTTTTTCTTTTTTTGTTTGGAACACAAAACTTAGCTTTGATTGATTTCATACTTTTTTTAAATTTAGTGAAGATAAAGCGGAAGTTTTCAGACTAAGCGGAAATTTAATTTTATTTGAGTTTAAATTGTTCCCATAAAAATCGAACGAAAAATTGCCAGCTTAGTTTGAAGACCTCTGCTAGAGGTTAGTAATTAGTTATAGTTAGTTACAAATATATGTAAGTATCTGAAATTTATGCTAATTAAATGTTATATAATCAGGCCAAACATAACAGTGATAAAGCATTTTTTACTTTCTTAAGCATTTTGCTCAGTGTATACTTGGTAAACAATATCAATATCATTGTGTATATAATTAGTTATACATATTTATATAAATAGTCCAGTAAATAGGCATTTAGTTATTAATTTGTTTTTAATGGGATTTTAAGGGCAGTTTTTATGGATTATACGCTCCATATGTATGTAAAAGTGGGTCGGTAGTTTAGTTGAAGCCATCTTATAGGGTTGTTTTTTAATGATTTATGGGAATAATTCATATAATGCATATAAATAGTATGTGAATATGATCTCAATGCGTTTATATGTTTATGTAAATATATATACTGTGTATGTGTTTGTTGCGTACAATCATATGTCTGTTCAGATACGTCTATATATTTAGGTTTGATTTAGCTGTAAGCACGTTGCGAGCGAGTTCACCTTGAACTCTCTCTTTTTTGTCTTTCTAAGTTATGAAGGTCATATAATGGGCAGGAATAAGTACAGTTGCTGCAAATTTTCACTAAAAAGGTACAGTACTTGTATATATGTTTTTTTTAATAATAGATTTATATGTTTTATAGAGTTATATGTTTTAAGTTTGTAGAAGCTTTCATTAGGCAGGTTTTGGTATATGAAATTATGAATTTTTCTTAGTTGATTTTATGTTTATAATTTAAATTAAACACACTCAAAACATTTAAGCTTGGTCGCATTTATGAAAATAAAAATTTAATTTTGATATTTATTACAAATTTGCTACAAAATATTGCACAAAACTGTGTTAATTTTAGATGTATTTATTTGTATATACTTTTATATGAAATATATTTCAAAAATGGCCTTAGCATTTTATATTTTAATTTGGTTTAAACATGCAGACACCAAAAAGAAAAATTTTTCCAAAAATTGAATAAATGCATATTATTATTGGATTTTATAAGCTTGACAACGTGACATATAGGTAAATTATAATCTAAAAAACATATTTTGATCAATTTATATATATTTTGTGTTGAAAAGCTGAATGCAATTGTTGAATATATAGTTTCAACAATAAATCTCAAACTATCTTGTTAAATGCCATATTTGAGTTTCTATTATTGTACTTTGGGCTCGAGAGTGTATAAATATTCACTTGTATACACAGTTAAGATATTTTCTTGAAAACATTAATAGGTTTAAATAGACATTAGCTCAGTTATAACTTATCTTAAATGGTGTTTACAAATGTTTTTATTTGATATCCAACCTTTTGATACATATTTATTACATTAACAGTCAGAAACACCATTTGTTTTCTTATCATGTTCAAGATAAGATGTTAGACAAGCCACCGTCAACAATGAAAAAGTTACCCGGGACAGTGAAAACATTTTTCCGAAATGCATCAGTTTCGTACATTCTTCTATTTTGAAATTTACATTAGCCGCAAAATCAAGTGTATTTGGAATCAACCGAATTCCTTATAAAATGCATATCTCCCAAATCAAAATATTGTGTTTGGACCGCTATTCTGAATCCGCTATTTTGGGTTGCAGCCCAATAAATGATTTGGCCGCCAAAAGAGGTTTGTATTTAAATTTTTCAAATTCGTATGATAAAGATACGCACAAGAAACACTCTCAAATCTCATTCTAAAATTATTTCAACTTAGTTATTATGTTTTTTCCATTACAAAAATCCTAGTTTACTTAACGGCGTCACGTTGCCCTGCTGTGGCTTTATTGTTACCATAACTATGAAGCTTCTTGGCTAGCTTAGGTGTAATTTAAGCATTATTATTATGATTTTTATGTTTATTTTGTGTAAGGATAGTTATGAATAATGGGTTTTTGTACAGTTCAAAAACTCTTAAGTAACATCTAGCAAATTGCTTACACACAGATACTATAAACCAGTTATAAGTTATACCCTTTATGATGCCATATACCATTAGATAACTAAAAACTATATTTATCATTTATGCAAAATGAAGCCTAAACTGCGATCGTCGCCAAAACTGTCCACTCGCATGCGCGTTAAACTAGAATACATTTGGGTTTGCCTTCTTTGGTTTGGTTATTGCCAACGCCCGCTTATAAATTCGTTTCAGTTCTGTGCGGCGTGATTGGGCCTGTTGATACCGTGCCAACCACAGAGGCAGGCACTGCACCACCTGGTGCATTCATTCTTACGCGTTCACCCACACCAGGTCCAGTCAGACGTGTATGCCGCACTAGGCGCGTCATGGCAGCTGTGTTGCTGGAATTTGTCGTAGTAGTATCAGCATTACCAGCTGCATTGCCGCTGCGCATGGACCACTCGTTTTGTTTGAGCAAGAATTGCTTGACATTGTACTCCATTTGTGCTATGTCTACATGTTGTGTGGTAGTATGCAGCTCAGCCTGTACGGAACGCGTTTTATCCGTATCATTGGGATAGTATTTATAGTTGAGTATATCACACGTGGGCTGTTCGGGGCATAGCAGCTGAGGTGAGCAGCCCGATGATGTTGAGCTTGGAAACGAAGGGTCTCCCGGTTGTCCATTATTAATGTTAGTGTTTGTGGTGGTAGTTGTTGTATAGGCCACTGGCAGACCCGAGCGCGTAGTGCGGCGATAGTATGTTGTGCAAAGCTCGGTCTTTTTGCTGGGTACGCTTGTCAGCGTAGTTATATTGTTATTAGCATTAAGCGCTGCACTGCGATTAGCATTGTTATCAAGCGGCATGAGAGCGTTCCCAAGCGAATTGCTAGTATTATCTGTTTTAGGCGATAATGAATCCTCTGTTGATTTGCCAGCATCAGCATACCCATTGGTCAACTGCTGTGGCGTTGTTTTATAGCCCGAATCCATAGATAGTTTTTCTATTGAAATTGAATCCATGTGATCTAGCGTAGAGTAAGAGGATTGCCTTTCTGTACCCGAATTGGAGTCACTAGGTAACGGTTGCTGCAGTGTGCGTTGCTCCAGCTGTTGAGTATTATGCTGCACCCACTCGGCCACACGACTTAGTTGCTGTCGCCGCAATAGCACACTCTCTTGATAGTCTATAACATCGCTTACGGAACTAGATTGCGTGCAGGATTTGGAGTTAGCCGAGTGCTTAGGACTCGTTGTTGTTACCGCAACAGTTTCTTCCGTTTTTGTCACCGCATTGTTTGCTTCCGGCGGCGCAGTCTTTTCACTCTCTACCTCAACTTGTGGTTCCAGCACTGGCTGCAGGGCTACATGCTCAAAAGGCGCTGTCGATCCCTGCCAAGCTTCTACAGCCGCATTGCTGGCATTTTCTTTGACCAAAGGCTTGCTCTCCTTAGAAGTGAATATGTCTTTGTTGTCACTCAGCTCTTCGTCTAGCAGACGCTCGCGGCGTTTGTAGATAATGGGCGTATAGGTCTCAATGGATTCTAAATTGTCAAGCAATATGTTGCTTTGACCGTTCTGTTGTATACGCATGGCGCATAGTCGTGGTCCACGATATTTGGGATTTTCGGCCTGCAATATGGAAGGCAATTATGGCAATGTTGAGTGTCATTTACGGCATACTTACCTTAATAGTTTTAATGAGATTTCTGTTGAAGGTTTCAAACATTTTGGCGCCCTCACAGCTGCTAGTCTTGCTCCACAGACTATTGACGCTGCCCGTTATGGTGGATTTTTGCAGTGCCTGCTGTGCCGCCGTAGCAGCAGCCAAAGCCACAGCCGTGACGTTGGTCTTAGACGGCAATGGCTCGCGCACGTCCTGCAGTTTAGGCAATGTACGCATAGGTTCCGCGTCTACTATCAAATTTGCTTCAGGCATGTCTGACAACAAGGGTTTGCTAACATCATCCTCGAGTTGTTCTGCACTTGTGCTAGCTGCTGCCGACTCGTATTTGCTGAGCAACTGTAGTGCTGTGCCACCGCCATCCACAAAACGTCGCTGATTGCGCAGCTGGCCAAAATTGCTAGTCTCTAGTAAATACTTTTCTGCTGCATAGGCACCCAAATGTGTTGTGGGATACATCATGGTTGAGGCAGTCAATTTGCCCGCGGCGGCATAATCCTGCATTGTAGCTGCCAAACCCAAGCTAGTGCGTTCGCATAATCTATGATGTCCCAGTATGGGATTTACCATTAGATCATCTTTCTTGGCCGGTGTGAAGACCTTGTCCATATCGTTCAGGTCAGATACAGAGCTTTTGGTTTCAGAAATCACAGAATCACTCGACTTGACCAACTTCATTATGTATGGACTGTTAGTGCGCGAAGGCGAGTTAAGATTACTATTGCAGCGTAGGCAAAGCTGTGTCAGTGGTTCAGTGAGTGTGGTACCAGTGGCCAGCTGATGCGGTGTCTGTGTGGCCACAGTATAGGAATGCGAAATATCGGCCAACACGGTCAAATCCTGTTTGCTGCATTGACAAGTATCGCAGTGTTTCACTTCGCTGACTTTAAGTTCATCTTCCAAAAATTTTGCCATAACTATGGGCGAGATCATGTCAGGATCACTATTACTGTTGCTGTTTTTGCTTGTAGCCGTAGAATTTGTTGTGGTGCAGTTTGATTTGTTGTTGCTTGGGATGATGCTGCATGTTCCATTACTGTTGCTACTGCTGTTGTTGTTGAGAGTGTCCTTCGTATTATTGTTGTTGTTGTTATTGACAGGCTGCGGCTGTTGGGTATCGCCATTAGAAACGGGCTTGCCATCTAATTGCATAAGATATGAATAGTGAAAATTATTTGGATATACCAAAAAAAATTTGCATTAGCTGAACCCAAAATTTATGCAAATCCTTTTTTTAAGTGTTGGCTTATGTTTTCTTTAATTTGACAACTTTCACGGGTGCATTCTTTTTATAAGTTATCACTGAAGTATGCAGTACTTTGCAACAAAAGGATAATCGATATAGCCAGTTTTGGGGCGTTTACGTCTTTAAAGTTGTCTATTTTTTATTATATATGGGAAACTTTACTTTATTTTTAAATAGTTTTTTAAATTTCACACTGTTGACATCATTTAAGTATTTAAATTTAAGTGTAGTTTACACCCAAACGCGTTTAATAATATTTTCCAACACCGTGTAACATATTTATGTTAATATTATCATCAATATTTGGCAGCAAAATCATTCATGTTCAAATGTGACAGAAGCAGCATAAAATTGCATAAATTTCAGTTACAGTTAATTGGCAAATTATTTTACATTCAGGATATATATTTATAGTTATGCAATAGTATATGAAAATGTACAAAAATAATTTCAATTTTGAGTTATTTTTGCATAGTAATTGAAACCTTAATCAATTAAAAAAAAAATAAATAAAACGACCCACATCGTTAATGATAAATAAATGTGCAGTAAATATAATACCATATGGGGTTCAAAATAATTTAAATTTGTGCATTTTTTTTGTGCTATAATACATTGTAGATATTAGAAAATAAATAAATGTAATAAATTAATAACATTTGATTTGATAAATAAACTTGCAAAATAATAAAAATAAAATCAACATGGTCTACTAACACCTACCAAGACCACGCATGGAGTATACCATTGCGGTGGGCGGAAATGGACATGGCGCCGGCGGTGGTGAATCCGAGACCGGAAGCACTTTATAGGAAGCTGTGGTGCCTCTGCCCACGCCACTATTGCTGCACTCTGAATCCGAATGTGAGTTGGTCTCCAGACGCATATAGGCGGACACCTTTGATTGTATGTCAATGGGAAGCTGTGGTCGGCATCATAACCGAACAAAATTTTATATGACATTCAATTGGGAATTAAGAAACACTTACCGAGGACACCTTTTGGGGCACAAAACTGTCAGGTTTACATTGCAACAATTGTATAGCCAGACTAATATCAGTTTTGTAGCGTTCCTGAAAAAAAAAATAAATGAGAAGAATGCAGAATAAATACCATGAGAATAGCATCGTTGCATATGTGCTACTTTTTTAGACACTTTCTATTTGCAAATATCAAATATATATATATATTTGTTTGTGGCTGTAACACTGCAACGGACATAACGTTCGTAAATTCCTTTCCTACACTTACTAAATGTTTGCGCGCCTTTCCAACACTTGCACATTGTTGAACCAACTTCGTGCTGCTTTGTGTTTAAGTGTCACAAGCAGCCCCCATAAAAACTTCGAAGTGCGACTGCAGCGCTTTATATTTATTATATGAATTTTTTTTTGTTGGTTTTAAACTTTTTTGTTTTAAACCGCATCGAAAAGTTTTTTGAGAATTTTCATAAATGCCGCCGCACTCGAGCTTGTTAATAAGCAACAATGATGACCTTATGAGAACTAGCAGACCACTAACTGAGGCAAACCGAATAAAAAAAAAATTAAAATAAATAAAGTTAATAAAAGGTAACATTCTAGTATAATTTTTATGCTCTCTGTTCAATATAATATTTTCTTTGCATTTAAAGTTAATTGTACAAATTTAAAAACTTAATTCTGATTATTTTTAGCTGTTTAGCGTTCTCCAGTTTCTTCTTCCAAGACGCTCTGCAGTTTGCTACACATTTTTTTATCCAACGAGCATTTGGACGACCTCTTCTTACTTCGGGTGTGTTTTGGAAGACCTTTCTAATTGGGCTACTGGGGTTTATTCTTTGAACATGACCAGCCCACTGCTGTTGCTTGAGCTTAATTCTTTGCTGATTGTTGGTTCACTAAGTTCTTCCACGTTTTTATTGGCTGTTATATTGAAAGCGACAGAAGCCATAATTTTCTTACACAGGACCAAGTATACGGCGAAGTATTTTATTTTCAAAAATATCAAAATATTTCTCATACGTCTTTTTCATGGTCCTGATTTCTGCTCCGTACATTAGTATCGATGATATTATTTTTTGTACAATCGCATTTTGGATTTTATTCGTGCGTCTATCTCTTCGCTACAATTGTTAATGGTATTTATTATTGAGCCCAGAATTTTGAAAGATTAAGCCTGCTCAATGACGCTTTCGTCCAACTGTATTTCACTGGAACTGGTGACTGCTTACAAATTTTGTTTTCTCATTTTTAATATAAAGGCCTACTATTTTTGCAGCTCGTTTAAAGCTATTGAAACTTTCACATTAGCACAGCGAAAGCAAAAAATCGTCTCAACATTCGTTTTTCGGGCTACATATTCAAGAAGTAGATTAAATAGATTTAATTTACACCTGTTTGTATATTGAAGTTCTTGGAGGTGTTTCCGTATATTTTTAAGATTGATGAAAGAATGCAAGTATTTTCCAAAGCGCTACTCTCTTGACTAAGTCAACGTATTTTTTAGTTGTCGAATTAAAAATAATTTGTATAGTTGTATTGCGGTGGTATCTGTTGTATACCTTTATTGATTTAGTATTTTATATACATTTTAATTGAAAATTGTTTAATTAATTTTCATCTTTCATTCACTGAATTTTTTTTGTTAAGACAAAAAATTTACCATTTAATTATCATTTATTTTAAAATAATTTTTTGTGCAAACTTTGAAATCATTCTATAAAAAGTCGTAGGTGTAAATTTAAAAAAAAAATGGAACATAGTACTAGTTCTTTAAGTAGAGTAGAATTGTTTAATAATTACGCCCATAACATGTTTTGTTATGGCAATTATAATACCCTTGCTCCTTTGGCTGCAGCGTACAATCAGCGCTGTATTTTGCTGTTTCATGCTGTGGCTCCAATTGTTGTTGTTTTGTGTTTTTCTGTGGGTTTTTTTTTGTGCGTGTGCATTGCTGACCCAAATTGTACACACAACACTCAATGCAATCTAGCTACAGGCATTTACCAACACTTACACGCTATGTCGCCATTTTTCTTTCGCCTGTTTGACTCTTGGTTAGTCGCTTCGTTTGGTTGTGCCTTTATTTTTCTACTCTCTTGCTCCAACTTTCTTTCTCTTTTTATTTGCCTTTACTATTTTATTTTTTTTTTTTTTGCATTTTTTGCAATTTATTTTGAATTTGGGTTTTGGTTTTTTGTCTCCTAGCGTTGAACTGTAAAATGGTGTAGCCTGCATTTTATGCGCTCTCCTACAGATATATATATATTTTTTTCGATTTTTTCTCTTACTGTTTTTGTTGCTGTTGCTGGCATTTTTTATATGCTGTTGCTGCAAGTGCTTTTATTTTTTTAATAGAAAAAAATGCACAAAATAAAAATGGGAGTTGAATACTTCATACGCCATTTTAGCGGCTTCAAAATGGCAGCTACATAAGCTGCTGCTGATTGAAACAAAGCATATTGATTGATTGATTGATTGACAGCCCAAGTCAGCTTCTATCTTCGTATAATGGAAGTAATTAATTAAACGCATATTGTTGTACATTTCAGTTGAAATTTATATTAAGCTTGAGGTTTTAGATTTTAGTTTAATATAATGCATTGACAACTGAATTATGAACGTGTTATGATCAATCATGGCATCAAAATATTTTTGATTAATTTTTTCTGACATAATTTAAACCAATTTTGGCTATTTTGAGTAGTACATATATACATTTGAGATTTTGTATAGCTTTATTATAAGCAAAAAGGTTACCATTTGTTAGCTTTTAAGTTTAAATAATAGCAATTTATTTTGATTTCAATGACAATCCTAAAAGCTACCAACAGAGAAATAAACTGATACTAGTATTCAAAAGTGACTTTAAAGTTGAGTGCATTTAGTGTTATCGAGTATCAATCGTTTTTGGCAATACTTTTGTACTGCATTCAAATCAATTCTAAACTATCTGCACTGTAATAAAGTGTTCTGTTCTATCCTTTTTTTATAACACATTGTTGTTTTTTAGAATACGTCTACTTTATGTAGCATTTTTTTTTTTTGAGTACATAGAAAGCGTGACAGAGCAGGACTTCGATTTGAATTGGTTTTAATTAAAACAAGCGCAGGAAAAGTGCAGGAGACAGCAACGAACATGGCTAATTGCTCCAGTAGAATGCGTGTATATGTGTAACAGACATACTGTGCGTACGTGTGAGTGCTACATATTTAACAGAGTTATATAATATTACGAGGGCTGGCTGAATAGTTACCAGGCTACGAGTTATGCTATAGCTAAATTTTTTTTAATTTCAGGCACCTTCGAACCTCAATAAAGCGTTGGACTCAACAAAATTTCAAAGAAGTGCAAAATTAAGGTGCTGCCAGTTGAAGAAAATATGTATGAATGCTTTAAAGTTTTAGATTTCGAAAAAAACAAAAAAATAGTCTACTGTTGTTATATATAATAATACTAATACTAAAAATATAATAATTTATTTATTCAACGCAAGCAAATTGCATACATATTGTAATTAATATTGTTTTTTGGTGTTTTATAAAAATATTTAAAAAATGAACAATAAAATCAGTGGTCGTCTAAAAAAATTATCAATGTTCACGAAGCAAAGAAACCTAATATTTGAATTCTTCTTCATACACAACTAAGAACTAAATTTATCTCACCCATCAGCCTGCCCATTTGCTCGTCTCACCCAACTTGTGCTTGATACAAGCGAACTAATAAACATAATTAAATCATTCGCGGCATTTAATTACAAAGTAAAAAAAAAGTATACCACAAATATGTTAAAAAATAAATCCTTGGCCATAAAACCGCTTGGTAAACAAATATAAATTCTAATCAAGCCACCAGGACTCATCAATAGCGTTTAATTGAAGCTGAGTAAAAACCATAGCATACCTTGCGGCTGACTGTAAAAAAAAATAGAACTGGCAACTACGTCAAAGAGGAATTGCGGCTTATGGGTAGCGGGCTAAGGGTGGTGATTGGTTGATTGCTTTTTGTATTTCGACGTTGTTGTTTTGCTTCCATGATTTTTTGCAGAACAATGATGACCACAGCAAAGCGGAGCAGAAGCAACTGCAGCGCTAAAGGAGTTGAGCACACATTTTCAGACTCTATGGAAAGAAAAATATTTGCGGCGAATATTTTAAATTTTCATAAACTGCAGCTGCCTTTAAGTCGGCAATTTATTACTGTCAAAACGCTTCGAATTGTTTTAATACTCCAATTTGATTTAAATATTAATTTTATAAACTTTATTGCACAAAAAGCTGAAGTGTGTAAAAATTGAATTTCTTGACTTCAGACATATTAGATTAGCAGAGCTAAGGCAAGATACAGCGACAAATTTGTAGAATGAGATATGAGAACAGATTTACAAATTCTGACAAGCATAAATCTTTTGAATTTCTCGAAGGAGTAAGGAGGAGGATACGGGAGTACGCCAGATCTGTTTTAGTTTAGTAGAGACCTACACAGAATCGCAAAAATCGATACACTTCATATTATTCACAAATGTTTTAGCTGTTTTCCTAAGTGATAATAAAATATTATGTAGCTGGTGTTTTTGCTGAATAATAGAAACAGCAACGCATAGTTGGCACAGGTGTGCAGCAAATTGTGTTTACTACAAAATTTATGTAAGAGCATGTTAGAATAATATTTTAGAATATGAAAAAATTAGCTGCCATTTTATTAAAATTTATTTTAAAATATACCAGGATCTCATACACAGCCGAGATTTTGCATTTTGCTTGTAAAAAGCAGCTGATTATCGATACAGCCCTCAAGCTTTGTCCAAAAGAGGTTGACACACAGCAAACTTGTTAGGATGGTCACATACATGTAAATCAAAATGTTACAAAAAATCTTTTCGAAATAATAAGAAGATATCATAGAAGACTTCAAAGTTAATTCATTGTAATGGAAATAACTTCAAAATAACCCAATTATTTGAAATCGAACATAATACTTCTGTTTAGAATTTAAACACTTAAAGTTGTTCGTAAGAACAAATTGCTTTAGCAAAACTTTGCACATTTCTGCTCGATGCCGAACAACCGCAATGATGAGCTGCAGCAATTTTGCAACGCGGCTTTAAAGCAATTTGGTTTTTATGGAAATAGTACGTGCCCCGAGGCTTGTAGAATAACATATAAAATCATGCAGCAGGGGCACATAGCATTACAACTGGTGCATGTGCACAAATATTATGAATAAATTCAAATGCACCAATCCCCCTTAGTTATATGCGGCAAACGTGGCGTATACGTTATATGTAGTTTATGTGCTAATTAACGTTTTGTGCATTAATTGCATGGCCTGAAGACCACCCAACTGGAAAATCAAAACCACAAACATATATATGCCAGCACATATATGAAAACGTTAACTAAATCATGAGAAAATTAATTTTATAATGATAACAATAACAACAATAACAATTTGCCGCACTAAATTAAGTTATTCATAAACGTGGGTTGAGTGAGTCGAGCTATCGTGATGCATTTAAAAGCAACTAAAAGCACGGCAGGGGCATGCAAGAAGCCATATATCTAATTAGTAACTTAAGAGCTTTGCCTCGCAAGTTCAGAGCACTGCATTAAAACAGAATTCCTTCTTTATAAATGTCATAGTGCGAGGCACAGTGGTTATGGTTGTCTGCATGAGACATAACTACTGTACTTTGCGCTTTGGCTGTTTGTGATGCGAAATACTTGATATCAAAAATAGTTAATGCAGTAATTCGAAAAGATCTAACAATAATATTACTGTTTATAACAATTTTTTTTATTTTAGAACTTTACTTAGATAAGTATTTACTCAATTTTTGTTTTTTTTTTGAATTGTTACTTCATAAAACATTTCAAACTCTCTACGAAAAACGATTATAATATAAAGTTTATTGTTTTTAAAAGAATCACATAAGTCAAACGCGTAGAAAATTAACTATTAATTTAATTAAGTGACCCGTATTCAAGATATGCAGCGTACAAATATTTATAAAAGCTTAAATATTTTTTGTTTGAAAGTGCTTCATAAGCACAAATGCAAATAAGTCTAAAAATGTAAAGATTTTAAACGTTTCAATAAATAAATATTGTATTAAATAAATATTGTATTTTGAAGATATTAAGGTATTGTTTTAATTTTATAACTTCAAATAAATGATTATTACTTATTCATAAAAAATTTTCTTTCGCCTAACTACATCATCATCATCATCCTTGGCGCTACAGCTACAGTTCAGCTTTGGCCTTTCGAACAATTTCTCTCCAATAGTCTGTATCCTTCGCCGCTTCTTCCCAATTTTCGACGTTTAGTACCAACGAAGAACTGCAGGAGATGGGCTGGCCATGTCGCGAGAACACGCAACCCGATTCTTAAGAGAACGTGCTTTAACCGACCGGATGGAAGAAGAGTAGTTGGGCGACCGCGATCACGTTGGATAAATGGAGTTGAAGCAGATTTACAGAAACAAAACTACATATAAATGCATACATATTTGTTTCTAAGTTAAATGAAATCGAGTTGGCAGCCCTAAGGTTGCAGCCACTGCCCAAGTTAGCAGGTCATTTGCCACAGCAAGAAGCAGTCAAATTGCGTTAACCGTCGTTTCATATAAAGTTAACTTTTTCTCACTTAGAAAAAGTAAAATGATCTTAATAATATTTTATTTATATGGCTTCCGATAAAATTAAACAAATTAAAGTAAATAAAGAAATGTATAATACGTATAAGCAAATTAATAAAGCTAAAATTTAAAACTAATAAATGCCAATATCATAATGTTTACTTTACGAATAATAACAGCATGTTAGTTTTACTTTGTTTAAAACGCTAAAATGCATAGAAATATAGACTAGAAAGTCATTGACTTCTCAAATGCTGTAATGTTCAAGGACTGATACTTAGCAAAGTGCATTTAGACTGGCTCTTGCCCCAAATTGACTTTGTGATTTATAGTTTTGTTGCAAGCCACTTGGATTATCTTTTGTATATACAAACCGAGCATAATAATGAATAATGATTCAAGTTTGATTACAGCAAAATCTCTGCTATCGAGTAATTCATCTTCATTTAAGTTGTGCCACTTGGCCAATATTTAGACGCTTTAGGCCAAAAGAGCAACAAACCAAATTTGGTGCATGCGCTTGACCAATTTGCCAACTAATATGCAACTGGCAATAACAATAATCAAAGCACACTGAGAGGAAAATCAAGTGAGTATACAAATCGACGAAAAATGCAAGTCGCAGATTAAAGTCGGTTGCGCAGAACTTTGAGATACTGCTTAGCAGTTAACTGCCATTAATCAGTAATATTGCTTAAGTAACTGTCTGTCTCAGCATGATTACTTTAGATTTGAACATTTTATGAAAATATTTTTATCAATTTTCACTTCAGGAACTTTATGATATAGACAAGCGAGTTCTATCAAATAGTTGAAAAGCCTTAAGTATTTTTAAGTAGCGTATTGATTCATAATATATGAAAAGACAAAGTACTACAAACTTTATACAAAATATGAAATTTTTTTTTTTTTGTTATAAATCTGGTTGCTTACATCTTTTTCCACTGTAGGAAAGACAGCGTGCAGGCGATCAGTGTGGTTCATATTAACTTAGGAGGGTCTCGATCTTTTCCTTTTGGATATATTAAATTTACGACTTGCAAAAACTTAATATACACTTTGTACCAAAACGGTACATTTTGTCATTTGGTTACTTAGAATATACAAAGTAGACTTTGTGGTTCTCTGTGGTGTCAAGCCCAAGACAATGTTTTAAATTTTTAAGTTCATGCATGAATGAAATGTAAACTATTATCTACAAATTGCCGTATAATTCATACAAACGCTGAGTAGTTTTTTTTTCTCAGTGTACTATATAACGACTGTTTGTCAATATGTCATAAATAAACTCAAATAAAGGACATTGTGTGCATGTTTGCTTTTTAGGCGGTTGTGTGTGTGTGTGGGTGTGTCAAAATGAACATGTTCGTGCATGTTTGTTTGTATGTGTCAAGACAAACATTTCGACAGTGCATAAAATACATAGAATTGAGTACATAAACATATATTAGTCCCAAACACACTCATAAATAGAGGCACCCAATAAGCCTATTAAAAGATATTTCAGATAAACTACTCTTAAATGATTACAGAACCTGAGTAGGTACAAATTGAAACGATTTTCGCTTTTGCCATAAGTCGACTTTGGGAAGCACCTAATAAATTAATTAGAGAAGTATTAAATGTGCAATGTTAGGGTATACTTATTTGGTTGGAATCTTCGTTTTTGATTATTATTATAGCAAGTATAAGGTATAGATATGACTGCCGCTACTAATATAAAAGGTTTGTGGTTACTAATTTGTAAAGGCAAGACAAAAGCATAGCGAACAGTAGAAATAAATCTAAAAAAAAGGATATATGAAGCGTCTGATATATTATATATTACATATTATATATTATATATTATATATTATATATTATATATTATATATTATATATTATATATTATATATTATATATTATATATTATATATTATATATTATATATTATATATTATATATTATATATTATATATTATATATTTTATATTATATATTATATATCCTATATATATATTTATGAAATTTTTCATTTCAAAATTTAAAATCAAAAAGTAATTTCATATTAGAAAATTATACAAAATATCATCAAATTGTAAAAAAGAGGCATTAATTATGCAATACAAAGTACTGCCTAATTTTTTATCAGAAATGTTTTAAACTTGGTTTGGCAGCATTTGCTTGTAAACCAATAGAATTTTAAGTGTTAAACTGAAATTACTCAGACTATAATAAAATCAGTTTTCGGAAAACTAGTTTCGGTCAATTTTCACTCCAGATTCATTTTCTTTGCTTTAACAGCTTGACAGATTGACATGTTTTTAGTACAAAAATGTTTAATATTTGTAATAATATGTTCGAATCTAACAACAATACTTACATACCCTTGACAAGAGTAACAAAGGTCAACTTCTAAATTTTAAGTCCTTTGCCGAAGTCATGGCACATTCAGTTTGTGTGCTTTGAATTTTGACAGCACAAATATAGGACATATGGCCTAGACAAGGGAAATGGGAGTGAAAAAGCTGAGTAAGGAAAACAAAACTACATCAAATCATTTGTATGTTTTGGCATGTGCATCATTTATGCATCACAATCACAAAACTCTACTGAAATGTTATGTTACTTGTATTGTATAATATGCTATATCTTGCACATGACATCATAGAGAAGATTTTAAAAACGTATAAAATCAAATGTCTCTATGCTACAACAAGTGTAAGAGCACATACAAGTTGGTCAAACGTGTAAATGTTTCAGAATAATACAATTTTCGTATGTGTTACCTTTGCTTGATGCTTCAATCACGTATTAAAGCTATTTTGGTATAGTCTTTTGCTGATTTATTTTACGCAATTTATATGTATATTTACTATTACTTTTACCTACTGGACTTTTAAATTTGTACAAAGTTTATATTACACTTGAAGCATATTGCATTTGACACCGTATTCAAAGTCTATTGACATAAATTGTTTGTTATTTTGGGATATATGATATCCTCTCTCTGCATATATTTGATTTTGATAGCTTTTAATAAAATGGTCAGCAAACAAATGTAATCTAATACAGTGGTATCTCGATCATTCGAACTGCCATTGTATGGCGGTATCCTATGAGCCGGTTCATATGGCAATGAAGATGAAATTAAGTTGCTAAATTGACATTAAGACCTTAACACAGAATCGCATAATATGAAATACTTTACCTAAAAAAACCTTCGCAAACGTTCAGTGTTGAATGTTTCAGCGAGTGGTACGCAAAAACAGATGGAGTAGTCAGCCCTAAATAATCCCTACACGCCTTAGCGTCCGTACTATCCATCTTATTCACACGTTTCTCATGATTCCAAGAGAATCCTTGCCCTACTTAAGTCATATGTACAAAGGTGTTTGTATGATTAACGCAGATGATGTATTCCTGGAACTCTCCTTCCTTATTATGAGACGATTAATTGTGTTTCTGTCAATAATTAGCTAAAACCTAAATAAAATTTTGTTTTACAGTCATATATGGTTTAGATGTGAACAACCAGAATATCAAAATCAGAGCTATGGAGCGCCAAAGGTAAGTCCCCTATACCCTAGGATAGTGCTTACTCTCAGAAAGACCTAAGCAGCGTTGTCTGAATGTCACTAGACTGCAACCCTTAAGCAAGCAGACGAACAGGACGTCGAAAAGCAACTTGGAGACTTGGTTCTTCAAAAACCAGCTCAGATCAGCTCGTCATGGGACACCTCTAAGCAGACGCCACAAAACAGAGTCCGGTGGAAAGCCTTCATAAAGGCCCTAAGTTCCCAAGCGAAATAATAAAGGAAAAAAACAATATGGCTCAGATTTAATCTTTTTTCACGTACTAGTTTCTTTTAAAAATAGTCAACGCATTTATCGGGCTAGGATGGCTTTGCACACCAGCTTATCGCGTAGAGTTCTGCCTGAAATATGCTGGTGTTCCAATCCAGAGTTTATAGCTTAATTCATGGTCATGTGCCTGATACCGCCTGCTGTTAAAGACGTGTTCGTGTACTACTGGATTGATGCGTCTTTTTGTAGGTTTGTGTCCTCAAGCTCTACTCACTCTTTTTGCACTGGAAGTTTCTTTTGGAGTTGTAGCAAACGTTTTTTTTTTAAATAAAATCTTTAATCTTTCAATCAAATTATTTTAAAGTATCATTCAATTTGGTAATATTTCATTCAGCTGTAAATTTTAAATATTCAAAGTTTGAATAATTGTTTGATGCAGTCCTGCTAGCTTTGCTAATCAAGGTTCAACTGTATGTAATATTTATAAAAATTCTTTTGTTTAATAGAAATTTTCAGCAAATATCTTTATTGCATAAAACTCAGATATACATTATACAGCAATCAATAGCTCAAACAGTTTTGTAAATTATGAGCCGTATTCAATAACAATTTTAATTTTTATGAAATATCTTTATAACCAATTAAAAATGTATTTTGATTGCTGTTATACAGCTTAAACAAATAAAATTGCTTAATCGGACCGCCCCATGCCAAGTCGCTTTTAAAAAGGCAAAAAATTTATTTTTGCTAAGATTGTCAAACACAATATTGAAGAAAGACATATGTCTCGTCGAAACAAGCCAACAGGTAATTACAGCGATAATTTTATACAAAATATTTAAAAAATTTTTTTTTGGCTAATGTCAAAAACAATTAGGCAACATTTAAATTATTTGAGTTAAAATTATTTTCAAACAACTCTATAGCGCAATTATTTCCTTTAAGATTTCGCGCAAGAAAATTGCCAAAGACTTTACTTTCTTGGTAAATGGTAAATTTAGAAGAACAAATTAAATGGGCCAGCATGAATCTACCTACAAACGTATATAATTTAGTATATAATATATATTATATTCATATATATATAAAATCCTGCATAGAGGTTGGCTTTGGCTTGCAGCTGTTATCAGCGCGTCGTTTGCCTTTTTCTTACCAAAAGCAGATGTAAAGTAATTATTTTTAATGAGCGTTGGAAAATTACACATCAAACATGCCATAGAACTATGTATACATTTTGTTTATGGCTGTTTGTAGATGTTCTCTTTATGTATTCGCAGACGTTTTAGGTTCGGGCTGTTTTTTGAAGAAAGTCGCAGCCAAAACATGGCTTTAAGTGATTCGAGTCAAAAACATTTTGAGAAAATTTAAATGCTACTGCAAATGTTTTAGACAGTTAAAATGGCCGGCAGCAAGTACAAATCACTTGAGCTCAATTCTGGCTCAATTGCATCAAAAGGAAAATGTCTTCATTATAAAATGTGCGCCCGAGGCAATCATACCAATGTCTAAAGGCAAACTGAAAGGAGGGGCAAAAAAAAATAAGGCCAGCAAAAAGGGAGCAGTGTGTGTGGCGGCGCACTAATTTGAGTCTTGTGTTTTAATTAAAAAGGACAATATATTTGCATGACAGCGTCAAAGGACGAAATACCCGAGCAGCTGACAGCAGGCCATAAAGCAACCCAGGACCACAGACACAAGGAAATCACAGAAATTAAAATTGATGGATCGATAAAAAACAGATTTCACATAAAAATGTGTTTCAATCAAAAGGCCAACTGAGACGCTTGTACGTACATACACTTGTTGGCCCCAAGCAAGTTGGCAGGCAGGCAGCAAGAAATCAGGCAAGCCCCCTAGACTTGGCTTAAACCTTAGCAGCAGGATTTTAACTGCCTTTCATATGGAGGAGCATTGCGTAAGCGAGGGTCGAAAAAAAATTAAATACAAACAAAGGACACACAAATGAATCATGGGGCGACAACTTGACGCCCTCCACAATGTCAAAACATTGCAATATAACAACCATGACGTTGTTTTTTAGAAGGAGTTGTGGAATATGTACGCTACTGTTATGCTTACACCAGGCAACAAAATTTTAAACACCACCGCAAGTACAGTCGATGTGATAGAATTTATTTTATACTCCTTGACTAGGGTCATCGCTCCAAGTTTTCAAAAACAATTATAAATGTATAATAGAGCATGTAGAACATTGGGGTGTTACGTTTAGCATAGAAAACACTTGACATTATTTAGGGTCAATCCAAATGATAGTATTGCACATGAGAAGGAAGAGCATAGGTAGGAAATACCATAACCTACTTTTATAAACAGCAATAAATACCAGCTAATTTAGAAACAATGTCAACGATTGGCAACGGTAACATTATATTTTCCCACTGTGGAAAGAGTGCTGCTAGCTTTGAAGCAATTTTTTAAGCATTTATTTTTAATTTAGTTTATTGTCGTTGAGTGCAGCTAAAATAGTGCACATTTGTATCTATCTTTTTGAAAGAATAGTAAGAGTCCCCACAATCTGGCGAGCTAGTATGAGTCTAGCAACAGGTGTACGCCTTGAAATTCTTAGAAGAGTAGGCCTAGCTTGAATGCAGTGTTGTGTTAGCAGCAATTGTCCGATTGTTAAAGTTAGCAGACTTAAAAATTACCCTAACTTGACATAATTATGTTAACTTACTTTTGAATATCACCAATTCTATGGAACTTAAACAACACTTAAAACAAACACCTACGAGTTACTGCACATAAAATCTATGTATATAAATTCTCTGCATTGTTTAAAACTAAAATATAATGAAAAACCCTCAAGACATATCAATAATTCACAAGCTTCATACAACGGGTTCGACTTATGATTTTGTTTTTAATTTTGGCTTTTCAGTGTAACTCACATAAATATATATATGTGTATATCAAGCCATTACAGCTTAACAATTACAAGTGGGCCACATTACGTATACGCAATACACTTAAGCGGATAGCAGCAACAAATCACGTGAACAAGTACAACAAATACAGAGTAAATACACGATAAGAGCTGCACGTAGAAAACTTTATTGGGATTTGCACGCACATTTGATTTTTACTGCGATTTGGTAGAGTAAAATGAAAGGTAAACAAAAAAAAAAAATAAAACAAAACAAATCAGAAAAAAATTGAAAAGAAAAGCAGAAAATTTATTTGCGTGTCAGGCAAAAAATAAACCAACAACAACAAGAAAAGTCCTTACAAAAAAATTCAGGATTGAGAGCTCGGCGCTAAGCTGTTGTAATTAGTGTAAAATGTTATATATACTAAGCTTGTGGAACGAGAAGATGAGATACAATAAGTATAGCTTGTAAATATTACACTCACTCCTGCAACGAGGTGGCAGTATAGCAGCATGCATAAGCTGCATGCAATCTAAGGGCACTGCAATATATTTAATGGATTTTAAGAAAATATTGCAATAGTAAGCTCGGCATTGACAGACTTTGACAGTTGCAATAAAACAAGTGCAAGTTAAGTAATTAATACTGCAGCAAAAGTAATCTCAAACGTTTTAAATCATTCTTAATTTGCAATGAGCTTTTTAATTCTGCAGAAATTGAAAGTTGTTTTGTAGGGATTATATTATATATCAAACGACTTATTTAATATTAATGCCATCATTGCTCAGCGCATAAGGAATGCAGCAGTATTGCAAAGCTTTTTCTACGTTTTATTATTTGCTCACAAATGATTCTTGTTTTAATTGTAAAAGACTATTGCGCTTTAATTAAGCAAAACTAAATCGGTTAGAGATTATATAGGAAACAATATGCCAAAGCAAATGTGAAGCATGTAAATAAGTAAAACCTAAAGAAAACTTTATTGAAAACATTGATTTCACACACATGACCTCTTGCACTTTTCGGATTTAAAATATCGATAACACAGATCAACATAAGTTAGTTATATAAGAGGCTATTTTTTAGGAAAACAAGTTGATGTATCCAAGTTCGGAGTCACAATTGACCCTACCACCGTATAGTTTTTAGATATCTACGAAACTAGCACTCGAATAGTCCTCTTTTCTAGGACTAATGGTTTTCGAGATCTAAGGGACGGACTGATGGCTAAATGTCGCTGAGTTTATAATAGGCAATTTAGTATAAATGACTTGGTGTCCATGCTCCATGACTCCTTCTTGCCGTTACATCTAATATACCCTTTGCGCCTTTCACTTTATCAGAAAGTTAGTATAAAAAATGTAACTTGAAGAGATCTTAATTTTAAAAATTCAACTCAACCTATAATGGATTTTAGCATACTCTACAGAACCTAAAGAGTGACGAAAAACGCTATTCTTTGAGTACAAAACCTTAGAAAACTGAAAATCCTAACATCGAATTTTAGAGAGATTTAAAGTTTTAGACTTTTAAAGAGTCAAACATTAAACGGAAAATGAAAAATCGCTTAGCTGACGATGCCAAATATTTCTAAAAAAATTATGTTTTAATGGGCATAATGTTGGAAAAACAACGAATTATACGAATGAGTACTTGGTGTCATCATCGGCCTAGTTTGTTTCAGAAAAAAGAAGCATTCACCAGAAGCTTTATTGTTGAGTGTTGTCGCGAACTGCTCTCTACATTATTTCGAACAAATTGATGAGAAAGATTTAAACGATAACTAACAGCAAAAGTATGCGATTTAACCCATGCATCGCTTAAACTTACATTGCGTGTCCGACTTACGAAGTTGGATATGAAAACGCTGCTATTTTTTGTCATTGAAATCTTTTTTGTTAAAAAATAGCTAAAAAATCGTTAATGCTGCCATTCAGACATAGTTCAAGATCTGAGGTATGGCAACAAAGCCGATAAATCGAAATGCGCACTAAAGCTGAGTGGTTAGGATTACCTGCTGCCCAGAGTGTCTTAGTGCTTTTTAATAAGCAGCAATTGGTCTTACACAAGGCATCGCAACATAAAGAACATTTCTTCAAATTTAATTAATGTAATCTTTTGATAAAAATTCTAAAAAAAAACTATCTCCCACCATTGCTTTTCTATAAGCACAAATTCTGACATCAATTGGTTCATTTAAAATTCAAAAATACAACTTCAAATCTTGCAAGTCAACATTATATATTAAAAAAAAGCGCAAAGAATTGACGGACTAAAGTATATAATTATGGTATGGGTGATGATACAGCGGCTTACAAAGGCTTAGAAAATCAACAAGGCTAACCGGCACTTGATTGAATGCCCAGGCTCTTGCCTCAAAAGTATTCACCCACTCAATATGCCATAGAATTTACGAGTTTTTGTCAAGTTTTTTGGCTTATTTCTTGTTATATATATTTTATTTTTTTTTATTTATTTTGTATGGTAAAGCACTCTTTTAAAAGTGTTACCAAAGATGAAAAAAAAAACGGATATCTACAGCAATATATAATATATATATTTATATATATATAGAGCTTAAGTAGAAAACTTTTGATGCAATCTGCCAGCTGTTACCCAAGGTTTTACTGCAGTTTGGTGCTGCACATCTTTTGGTTCGTTGCTAAAAGGGCAACTAAAGGTGTTTTGAGATGTGTTTGCCAAAGTGCTTTAAGTGCAAGCCAAAAACTATTTGTAAAGCATTTGTTGTACTTGTTGTTTTGTGGTAAAAGATCGAACAAACTTTATAACACTTTTTTTTCTTTCTTTTTTACATTCATTTTTGTTTGTGTTTTTTTGTGCAAACTGTATAGCAAAGTGATAATGTGTACAAAGTAAAAGTAGAGCCAACAACAAAACCAACAAACTAGTTTTAAAGCTTTTACACTAAACAACAAAGTTAGGCAACAACATTGAGAACATCTAGAACAACAACTGCAACATTTATAGCAACAAACTACATAGTACGCATTTAGGTGCAACTTTTATATACAGAAAGCAACAAAAATTATAATGCGGAATTTGCCGAAAATGTTATACAACCAGCACGTGCACATGCTGCGTATACGCAATACAGTTGCTGCTACAGTAAAATGCCTGACAAAGCGGGCAAGTAGGCAAAAAGTTTGTCTAATTGGTTTATCAACTCAATTAAGAGTATTTAGTATTTATTATATAAAAGCAAAATGTATTTAAATTATGAGTAAATTACGTGAATTACTCGACCATTGAGCGTCTAACTGGCATTTATTAATATTATGTTCAGCCTTTGGGTTCAACTATTTGTTTCATAGTTTTTGTTAAATAGATCAAAAAACTAAGTAGTAATTAAGGAATTTGTTTAGATTATTACAGCTTTTTAAAAATTTTGAAATATTCTACAAGATATTTATAGTTATTTGTAGATTTATGTAGATTTTAATAGATTCTTATTTGATATTAAACGAGCTTTATAGTTATTTATATATTTCAACAGATAGTTATATTTATGGAAGATGTTTACACATTAGTTGTATCAATTTTTTTCAATTTATATATTTATTTAAGGTGTATTTTCCAAACATCATAATTGCATCAATGTTAATAATCGTCTGCAAAAAGGTGCGTACGCCATACTACCCCGCGTTTGGAGAGCTGCATTATGCGAAAGTCAATAAAACCACAAATCTTCAAAACCGTTCTTTTATATGGAAGCGAAACCTTGCATACGACAAATAATATCTTAAGAAAACTGCAGAGCTTCGTCAACCGATGCTTGAGGCGCATTGTTGGAGTGTTCTGGCCCAGAACTATATCCAATGCGTGGTTATGGGAGATTACCAAGCAAGGGTGCATCAAAAGCGGTATATCGATCAGAATATATAGATGGAACGGACACACCCTTAGGAAAGACAATAGAAATATAGCACATGTAGCTCTCGAAGGGAACCCCATTGAAAATCGCCGCAGAGGATTGCCGACGACTACTTGGAAGGAGAAAGTGCTCAAAAAAACATTCAAATTGTCCAATCGAATAAAGGTTTTTAGCTAACAATAGGAAAAGCTGGAAACTAAATAGGCTAAGTTCTTAATAATGTATTATAAAAGAGCTTGCGAATAATATTTATTGCATCATCCCTAAGTCTGCGTGAAGAGAACTCTAGAGACATAATAATAATTTTTTGAAAACGTAAAACATTTTGGGGTTTTAGCAATTCAAATGTTTTATATTTTTAATTTTTTTGAGATTCGCAGATTTGGAGATTAAAGATTTTACAAATTTTAGAACTTAAAGGATTACGATCCAAAAAATAATAAAAAATTATTATATTAAAAAAAAAATAAACTAAAAGAGTTAATTTATTTTTCTTATATGAGATTAAGGATTCTGGCGTTTTTTTTTTATTTCCGAAATTTACGTTTTTCTCATAACTTTATTTTGAAAACTTATCTGATGCATTTCTATGAAAGACTAGTGTCAGCACGCATAAACACACAATATTAGGACATTATTATTTTCTTAATAAAATTGTGGAGCTGCCTCACTTTTTAAAGCTGGTTTGTTGGCATAATAATACTATTCATAACAAAATTTTTTCAATAAATGTTTAAAAAATTACAATAAATACATTATAAAAAAGGGTTTCTTCCCTTTGCTTGCCTTTAAGTCATGCTGGAAA
Organism: Chymomyza procnemis; assembly: GCA_035046065.1. Lineage (NCBI taxonomy): Eukaryota > Metazoa > Arthropoda > Insecta > Diptera > Drosophilidae > Chymomyza > Chymomyza procnemis. The sequence continues at coordinate 2,468,783 of JAWNOJ010000013.1, read as the reverse complement.
AAATCAGTATTCCCTTAAACATTAGTGAGTTTCGTTTGAATGCTGAGCAGCAGCAACAGCCTAGTCCGCTGTCAAATTCTTATCACCAAGCCCTTCACTCGTGGCACAAGACGGAAACACGTTCTCCAATGTATTCGCCTTAGCAGCTAGCTAGCCGGTCTGCGCTTAAGATTGATTTATGTAAATGATTGCTTCACTTTACGCTTCATAATAAATAACACAATGGACGCAGAGATATACACTTTACAAGCTCAGACAAAGTGCTGCCAGCAAACTAATAAAAAAGAAGAAGTAAGAAAGTCAGAGACAAAGGCAAAAATAACAATAAAAACTTGTGCAATGCCGGCTGCAAGAGTTACAGAGTAACGGAGCGAGCTCCTGGTGAACTCTGGCTGACTGACATCGAGTCTGACGTTGTCTCCACTCCGACTGACATGTACGTAAGAATTTTTGCATGCCACTTAAGCTGGCAAGTAAATACATGGCTGGCTACAAACACAAACATTTGGGAGGCTTGTAGAGCAGTCAGAGCAAAAAGCAGATCCTGAGGTAGAGAACATGATATATTACAGATTTGCGTGCCTGAAAGTAAGCTAGAATTTTCTTTTTTTTTTTTTTTGTTTCCATGCCAAGCAGCTAAAAGCAATTCAATATGCATATATCAAGCGATATCTATAGCTATAGACGGAGTTTGCCACGTTCGAGCGTTCTTATGTACAAAATGTTACGCATACGCCATGTTGAGCCTGACAAATAGTTGTAGCAGCAGCTAGCATCGGTATCTACATATGCAGAGCCCTCACTTGTAAGATTACTTATAATACCAGCTGACAGTTGCTTAATATAAAGAATGAGAATTATTTAATGCATATTGCGTTTTTTTTGTTGTTGTTGTAGTTGTGTTTGCTTTGTTTTTCTTCCCCCAGATTGCCAAATTAAAAACTCTTTGCTATTGGGTCGACAACTTCAACAGCTGTTGGCTAATGGCGCGTGGCTTGTAAGCAACAATGTTGAAGACCAAGTGGAAAACCCAAACTCATTTGAGCACATGGCTACGTAGTGTTGTTGTGTTTCTTTAAATACACTGACATAAAAAGGTAACAATTTTCTCAAAACATACTAAGCTTTAAGTTTATAAAATCTGTACATAAATCAAAGTGGATTTTATTATAAAAGAAATTTGTTAACAGCTCGCGGGCACACACATGCCTAGGTAAGAGATTGAGCTTAGGTTTTGAAAAAGTCCGTAATTGACTTTTAAAAAAGTTGTAGAAATTGTTTAAACCAATACAAGTTATATGTTTACAAATGCGTTCTTAGAGTCAAATGTTTTGTTGATTTTTAAAATAAGTTATATTAGACTTATAAATACTAGTACCAAAGCTGAGATAACAAAAATTAAATAGCTGCTAAAACTGAATGCGAAGTTTACATGCGAAACTGCGAATATCCTCTAATAGAAACTTTACATAATTTTTCTTTGTAGATCTTTGATTTTTGAAACTTTTGAAGCAAGTTTTTAAATGGGATTCGGCTTATGGCAACGCTTAGATTAAAAAAAAAAAAAAACAAACAATCGTTAGCTGTTATTTTATATACAATAACTAACAAGTAAAATAAAGGGAATAAAATCGGATTAGCTAAAAATCAAAAATCTACTGTGTGGAAACGCGTCTGCAAAAAAAAAACGCATCAGAAGGCATAATTTGGTGACTCGCCGAGATCTAGTTGTTAATTCTGACAGACAGACATATATTGCTCAATAGCTACCATAGTTTTTGATATGCATTTTGGTATCAAGGACTTAAGTCCTGGCACCACAAGCATTGCACAAATATAGTTGGAGTTACGATAACTAAACTGAAGAAGACATTTTTCTCCGTGTATGTGTGCATATGAATGCCAGGCAACGCACTTTTAGCTTTTATGAGCGCAGTAGCAAAAAATAAGTTCACAATGAAAATTGCATAACTTCATGTGAGCTTTTTACACACAGACACATGCCTTTACACATACACACATACTCATAGAAACTCATACATGTGCACAAAACTCAACGAGATGGAGAAAAAAATATGCATTCCACTCACAGCTGGACTCAACTGGAGTCAAATCCTTAGGTTCATATTAAAGTTTTATGGCTGGTAGCTTGGAGGTTTCGATGTAACTCGTTTTGCATTGTTCTGCTTTGGCATAACAATGTGTGGAACAGGGAGCCGCAAAGTTGTGGCAGTAGTTAAACAGAGAAGGAAAATAGGAATTTTCGCTTAATTCTATACACTGCCAGCAAGGATATGAGAGACCACAACTTCGCAAAGCTACCGTTGAGTTTGTATAAAAAAAATCTCAAACTTTAAATTTGACTTAAGGATGCACTAAATTGAGCATTTGGTTACTCTGGAATGATTTATCCAATATTTGGGATTATTAGTTTAAACCTCATGAGCTTATTGCAGTGGCTTATATAAAAAGATTTGATAGTCCAAATAGGCGAGTAAAAATCTTAAAATATTTGCCAAAGTTGCGCTTTTTGCGATATCAGAAAATAGAAACCATCGCTGTTTCAAAATGGAAGTCCATAATAAATAAAAATATAAAATATCCATATACAATAGCCAAATTCCATTGGAAATGAATCCTATAAGCTTCAGAAACTCTTATAGGTTTATCTGCGCTTTAAAAACAATATTTATTATTTTAACAATCATATTTTGCAAGATTAGAGACCATCGCCGTTAAAAAACGAAAATCTATTATAAAACATACCCATATAGAATGTTCAAAAACCCTGGGAAAAGTAGTTAAATATGCGCCAAGTAACTCATCCGTCTTTTCGCTACTCTTCTATGAGCTTCAGAAACTCTAATAGATTTAAGTGTGCTATGACAAGCATCTGAATTCAACATAAAGTAACACTCCTAAGCTAAATTGCGTTTGAGTCTTTTACAAGTTTTTATAAAAAGGGTATTACACAATCGGCCAACAGCTGCCGACTATTACATAGTTCTTATACATAGGAATTTTTTTCGGTCAGTTGCTTTTTCACAGCAGTTGAAAATCTAAAATTGCAAAACATTTTCGTATAATTTTTTGCAAGTGCACTCGTGTGTGTGTGTGTGCAGTGCATGCATGTGGATTACAACTATTGTTGCATACTTTTAGGCTTTTACGGAGCCACTGATATGGCAGCCATTGGCTTTTGCACATTCAATTGGCAAGCCTCTGACAGCTTTTCACAAAAATATGTTATTAAAAAATCTAACGATCTTAGATATGAAAGCTTTGTTTGAATTTATTGCTGAAATAGTTAAACGACTTAAAAGTAAGCCATTATTTCTTGTTGCAATTCTACGCATGGATTAAGAATATTTTGCTATAAAGTCAAATACATATACCACTGCAGTAAAAGGATTGGTGCTTCTTCCAAGCCCATCTTTACTGCTTTTTGGATTGGCTGCTCTGAAGTGTAATAATGTATCCTAGAATGTGTTTACTTTTGCCCATCACAACCCGTTATCGGGTTACAGCCGACCTTACTAGCTCTCGCCAAACGCCCCTTCTTTGTGCGCCTTCGCCAGCAGGTTACTCCAAGTGAAGCTTGGACCTCCTCCACTTGGTCTTTCCATCTGAGCTGAGGTCGTTCCCTTTGTCTTCCCTCGTTAACTTTGTTATCGAAAACCTTCTTTGATACGATACGGATACGATAGTCATCGCCAATCCCCAAGGCACCTTGGATTTATCCTCATTTTACGTAGCATCCGTGCGTAGGACACAAAGTTTTGCCGCAGCGCAGCCAACACATGCACAGGTGTCAACTATCTCATACTCATTTGCCTATTTGTCGCTCTCGCACTCATTTAAGCTCTTGCTGGCTGCACTTAACTGCAGCGTTTAGCTTACTTCATTTACTAAAAACTATATACATCATCACAATTATGTCAAATATAATTACAAGTCATAATATGCATAATAAAATCGAATTAAACAAAATCCCATAATATGTTTAAAACAAACTTGTCTAAAATATTAAAAAAAAAACTCATTAGCCGTTTCATATAATGCAATTATTTAAAAACTTTTAGTCCTCATTAACAATTTGACGCTCATATTTGTGTCGTTTCATGGACCATCCATTTCACACATTTGCACTATTTTAAAACTTTTAAGCCAATAAACGCTAACAAACTTGGAGCAACCCTTTTTAGCTCATTTTAAAAATAAAACTAAAAGCTTTCGAAAATATTTATAAGCGACTTAAATTCGATAAAAAAAAATGTTTTATCATGATTGATTTTAAGTAAATTAGGGCTAATTGCATAAAAATATGAGTTACATTTATTTTGCAGCTTTAGGGTTGAATCAACTCACTTACACAAAGCCATAGATGTAAATATATTATATATTGGGTGTATATGTGTGTACATATGTACAAGGATACGGTGGGCACAACAGAGGCGTTGCCGGCATGGACGCTCAACCCCGAGTAACATCACGAACCGACATCGCTTGGCGCCAACATTTTGCGCTTGGCGCAGACATTAAAATGCTTAAAATATCGATTTGTTAGGCTCAAAAGGTATATACTACCAAAAAGGAGACGGCCAGCTGGCGAACTACGAAAAAAAGGACTACAACAACCAAAGTAACTACAACAACAAATACACAAAAAAGCAACAGTCTGCCACTTAAAAAAGGCAACATAGGACGAAAAAAGTAAAATGACCGTTGCGATGCGTCTGGAAGGTGAAGAAAGTTGAATACTCTATACAAATTCTTGGAGCGCAATATTAGGGTAATTTCTTTTTGAAATTTATGCAGCACAAATGTATTCTAGATTACAGCTTTTGTTTATTTCAAATTTTTGTGGAACTTACTTCTTATGCATAACTCTTGTTACAGAAATTACAATTATAATTTAATTAAAAAAAATTGCATTCGATGCTGAGTGTTTTGTAAATTAAATTTTCTCCCGACAATTTTCATATTTTAATATTCGCTAGAGCTTTGCAATTTTTCTCTGAAAATCAAAAAAAATCAATTCGCTAAATATTCGTACTTTTTTCATGTCTTTCTTGACTTTTTGATTTATATTATTCTGTTAAATTATTTTCTTTTGTGAAGAAAGAAAAGCTTAAGTTAAATTGATTTTTTGAAATTACTCTTTAAAAAAATTAAGAATATCAGGGAATATTACAAAATATTTAAAAAAACTAGAGTTTTTTCAAGCTATTTCAGCAATTAAATAAATTTCTTATTTTGAGAACAGTATGTTAAGAAACATTCTTTCAAATATTAATTAAAAAAGTTAATATATATTCGTTTTCCAATGTGCTTTATGCCTACAATAAGTGTTTTTAATTATCAATTTATTGCAAAAAAGGAACCCATCTTTTGCGATGACATTTTGATAGTAAATTGTGAAAACTGTATAGAAAAGTAGTTTCGCAAAACAATGTTAATTTTTTCAAAAGAAATCCAATTCAGACATTTACTCCTTGGGGAATTCACATATAAAAGAAGTCCGTTGCATTTTCCGGCCGCAAAAACTGTTTTTATTTTAAATTTATTTTTGTGATATTTTAAAAAATATTTTATATTGTTTTTAAACGCAAAAGCAGTGCCTTGAACTTTAAGATTTGTTATATTGTATAAGTTAAGTTTAAGGCAGCATCTGTTGGCAGTTGCCCGCTATAATTTGCACATTTCTTCACCCTTTCCGTTCGAGAGACCCTATGACAAGTCTACCGTCCCACTCATCCGATGTAATATATAAACTTAAAAAGACGCTTTGGGCACGGTTTTGGGATTTGAAATTGAATACGACAGCGAAATCTAATTCTACACAAAGCATCACTGTGGCAGAATAGTTATCCAGCTTGTCCAACGCCTGCTTATTATCGTACCATCTGCAGAAGTCATGGGCGGTGTTCTTAAATTTATCCAGCACAACTTATGTGACTCACTAAAAAATTACATTACACCTTACACAAGTTATCCACATCAAAAACGAAAATTATAGAAAAAAATGAATATTTTTATAAGAATATTTCAAGGCAATCTTTAAAATTTAAATGATGAAATTTAATTATATATCAAGTTTAAGTGTATCCAAAATATTAAAATTTTTCCAATTTTCTCTTAACTCCAATGCAGGCCGAGAATATATAACAAGCTCACTAACGAATTCAATGTACTTTCCATAACCTATGTTGCAGAGCATATAAGCTAGACTCATATAACAATGGCGTATTTTTGTTTGTCTGTATGTGCTTGATATGCAAATGTATACTTATGTGTATATAGGTAGACTTATATATAATAACTCCCAAAGTTTGGTCGAATATATGTTACTATTGTATCCGTATCTGCACTTGTATGTGTTACACTTTTTCATTTGCTTTTATGAAGTTGAACGTTTTGGGTTTACGTTAACGTTATTTTGTTACTTCTCCGCAGTTTGCGGTAGGTACGGAAATACTGGTAATTTACTACCCAAAAAAGGTTCAACTTACTACCTACTGCTTTGTGTCTACTCTAATTTCCAATTTACGCGCAATGTCATATGAGATGATCAATTGTTGACTGCTCTTATACCGATATGTGGTAACTGCCTACTTTTATGTGGTAATTTACCACCTTCTTTTCTGGGATAATTTGACAGCTCTGACATTCTCTGATTTTTGCTTTATGTATGCATTACCTAGAGCACGACGCTACTTATGCGGCGAAAAATGCAGGCTTTCGTAAACAAATGCGAACATGTGTCCCATCGAGGTTGAAACACGCAGAAGGAAGTGGACCTGGATTGGCCATATTTTAAGAAGGCCACCTGGATCAGCACTGTAATGAAAACCGCAAGTACACAGGCGACCTGGTAGGCCTCGTAACACATGGGTTAGAATGGTGAATGGTGAGGCTAAAGCTTTGGGCAAATCCTGAAACCAAGTCCAACTGAATGCCAAGACAGGCGTAGAAATAATAAACTCACTTCTTTTAGTGGCAACTCAGTGGTGAAAAGGCGACAATTGCTTCCATGCAAACTGCTAGGTTCATATTGATTTTGTTTTTTATTTTATTAAGTGCAGACTTCAAAAAAAAAAGTATCATACTTTTTACTTTGATGGTTTTAATTTGATTTTGTTTGTTTTTCAACCAAACGCAACCAGAGCGCTTTTATTTATTTACTTGAAAGACTAAAAAACCATATCATACTGATTTTTCACCTTGTATTTTTTTTGTTCTACCTTTGTTTAACAGATTTCGTGTGCACATTTTTTTGGTGTACTTTATTATTGTAAATAGTTTTGGTTTGCTTTCTTTTCATTCTTTACAAAGGGTTTTTTTTCGTATGTACACCGCATGTTTTCCGGCCATATGTAGTTGTTTTGCTTCATTTGACATGCAACCGGAATCATTTCATTGTTTTAAGCACAAAATGGAAATACACAATGAATATCGTAAAAGGAGTATTTTTGGGGTAATGGCAGGCAATGGTAGCATGAAAAGTTGGAACGCTGTTATAAATTAAATTGCTTAGCAACAGCATGTCGACGGATAGATAGCTTTTGTGAAAAAAAACTGTTGGAAAACATGGTACTAATGGTATTAATGAAAGTTGAGAATTTTTCGATTCTACGTATTTTAAGGTACAGTCACGCTTTAAAGGCTAGTACTTGTGTGCTACGTGCTGTTGAGATATTGTTCATATAAATATGGTTTTTAGTTTAAAATACTGTAAAAAGTTTTTTCAGTGTTTGATTCCATAATATAGCAACCCGCGTTATATTTGGTAGTTTTTGGTAGCGCCGCCAATATGTGGCTATAGACCAGCGGTGGACAAACTACTCAATTGGTACACCATGAAGTTTGTAAGTCAGCCCAAATTATGGTACAAATGTGTCAGTTCTCTCATTTGCTTCTCGCGCTCATTTTTGACCTAATCGACTGCACTGCTTACTCACAAAAAGAAATATTTGTATGAGTTTTACCCAACTCAGCTACAGACGTCCAAAAAAATCTATTACGTTTTAAGCGGCGATATGTTTGTATCATGAGGCGCTTTACATCAGTGTTAGATGTTTTTTGCATCGGTTTAGAAAAATAACATCTTGATTAACTTGGGTTTTTTGAAAAGATTTTTGCATTGTTGTCATTTTATAAGCCGTAGCACCTTGTTCTATTTATATTTCAGTTACACTAATGTAAAATTGTAAATTAGCTTTAACACCTGTAATAATCAAACATAAATGTTGACGTAAGGTAAATTATGATGAAATTAGCAAAATAAATTGAAATTGATTGTTTTGCGTTAATTAGCAATAAGGTGCTTTAGCAGAAATCATGTCAATATCTCCTTATTCACAATATCAAAGGATTACATCGATGCAGATGTTCTCTTAAAAGTTATAGAACTAAAAGTTTGAAACAGTAGTAGAGCATATGGGTAGCATTTGTTCTTGACATTAATTAAATGTTTAATACATGCCTCCACTTCATCACTATCAAGCTTGTAACAGAAACAATTTATAGATATTGCAAATAGAATGAATGCCTTGAATATACGATGAGCTTATTGATTGAAATTTTTTTTTCCTTATTATTCCGCTTGGGAACTTAGGCCCTCTACTAGAACTTTCCATCGAACCTAGTTTTTGGGTCGTCTGTTCAGCTCTGTCCCAAATTGTGTTCCCCTGGACCAGTTCTTGAAGGATGGGTCTTCTGCAGGTCGTCTTAGGTCTTCCTCATTAATGGTTTTAACGTTCCATTGTCCAACTCGTGTACGTTTTTTGAAATGCCTATGGACGTCATCAAGTTTGGGGAGCTGTTTTAAGTTTAATTCTCTTGAATTTGTTTCTGTAAACGGTTGTGTTTTCGAAATGGTGATTGGCCAGCTTTGTGCAAATGAAAAAAATGCTTTCTCTTAAGTAGAAAACCAATTTTAAAAGAAACGTAGAAAAGGTCATGTGTGGGTTCGAACCTATGTTTTTAAGCCAATAAGAGTTGATTTTTATTAGAGCCCGATAGCAATAGTTAAATGGGTTAGCCAATTGGGTCGGCCCACGAACATAAAAGAAAATATACAAAACAGGTTCAAATGTCTCTCTCTACCACATAAGTCGAGACGACAGATTGTCGTAACTTCGAGTAACTTCACTCAAAAACCCGATCCAAAAACCACTTCGTTTTGCTTTATTTATCAAACATTTTGCATGTGTTAACCCATTTCTTCAAACCAAAGTCATTTGAATCGACTAAGACAAAGTTAAGCAGGCTCATCCCTAAATTTATCGATTTTAATGCCGTTGGCACTCTAACTAAGTTATGCCTAAGAGGATTTCAAGGCTTGCAGACAATGTGATAATATTTTGTTTTTACTTACAAGTCTCAGCCGAAATCTTTTCAAGTGCTTAACTTTATACACAAGTAGGATGCTAAATGTATACAACTTTTAAGAAATTAAGTACACAGCCACACACACTCACGCAAGCACTCACAGATAGCAGCTTAAGATTTCAAGCAGAGCAGCTCTCCTGGCTACAACAATGCAATCACTTATACGCCACGTTGCACAAAACTAAGCCCCTGCGAAGAGCGTTTTTGCAGGCCCAAAAGCAGCTTTAAACAATTGGCACGCATTGAAATGGAACAAAAAAAAAAAAAACACAACAACAAAAATGAAAAAACACTGTGAGACGCATTGGAGCAAAGGTTCAGGTGGTACAAAACCGTGCAGCTGGTTCCAGGAATATTTTCCAGCAAGCCATACAAAACATTAATTACACGCATTTCTAGACTAGAACCGTTCCCATACTGTGCAAAGCCCAAACGCATCATTACAATATGTGCGAAAATGGGCAGCAGGAAACTAGAAAACAAAACAATGATGAAGCACAAGTTTGTCCAGAAAGGCAAACTTTGGATACTCTTTGGTTGAGTCATAATAAGAATATTAAAAATTTATCGAATCTCTGGTCATTCAGTTGTTTTATTACGAAAAGTTGATCAAAAGCTCACGAAAATTTAGTACCAAATAAATTTTAATTTTGAATTTATTTATTATTATTTTTTTATAAAGAATTTTTTTGTTTACAAGTTAAAAAGTAAACAAAACCGTATATGGAGTTGCTTCTTGCTTAAGCTACTTTCGGACTGCTGCGTACTGCGCTTAAAAACATGTTCCACAAGAAAGTAAAACTACTTTCACGTATTTCGGTGTAAAAAAGTATTTGTTAACTCGCAATGCCAAAAACTATTTGAAGCAGCGTTTAATTTTTTTTAAATACATATTTTTGAGTATAACAATGATTATTAGTTTTCTAACTAATATGCTTTATTTTGATTACAAAAATTTTAAGTAAAAGTGGTGTCAGTTTCTTCTCGAAAATTTTTTGTCTTTTTGGTTCGATAAATTTTGGAAATTATTTCATCTTTTTTGTAATTAAGTGCATTTCTTTTATATTAAATCAAGATTCATATGCTAAGAGACCCATATTGTCTGCTATGCAAAAAGACTTTCAAACTTCTGTTAAGCTTGAAATGCTTGTTAAGCATTTTGATTTGTTTAAAAAAATTATTTATTTTATTTATTTTAACTATTTAGTTTTTATTTAAATATATAATTGAAATATTATTGCCGAATAAATAATATTGTTATGTTTTAACATAAGAAAAAGGTGAAAGAATTTATCGAAATTTGGAAAATATTTTGTTTTAAATTATAATCCAATTTAATGCTAATTCACTCAAGATAATACCAATCGTGATCCAGCAATCATAAGACTTCGCAATCACTTTTACTTAAATATATTAAGTGTCAGTTTCAAACAGAATTGTGTAAATTTTAAGTGAAATTGTAAATAAATAAATGCAAATAAATAAAAAAACATTTACTGTTTTTAAACTTTTATAATTACAACAAACTGAAACCAGAGATAGAATGAACATTTTAGCTAACACAAATTGAAAAATCAAATTATATATATAACAAATGCCTTAAAATATACGATTTAATTAAATAAAAAGTTATTGCTTTGCTAAGACTACCCAGGTCACACTCTATTAATATTTAAGTAATCTTAAAACATCAAAGATTTCTTAGATATGACAGTAAGCAGTTCTGCAAAACAGCTGAACAAGGTATATGATTACCTTAATCAAGGTTGGCAGCTTAGACAGATAGCTGACATAGTACAAGTTTATGAATTTTATGAAGGGAGGTATCTCCAAAACATTCTGAATGCATCAACTGCTTCTTCAGGTGTCGAAAAATGTGCACCTCTCATTTTATTTTTTACGTATAGGAAAAAAATGGAAGTCATTCGGTGCCAAGACTATATGGCGGATGATATCAAATCGATGTTTTGAGTGCTAAAAAATGCAGTCGTTTGAGCCGATGTGTGAGAGCTCGCATTGTCGTGGTGAAGAGCGATCTGTCTGCGGCGGCTGGTTTTCCTGATTTCTTGGAAGACAGCTGGCAAACAAATGATTGTGTGCCACTCAGAATTGACTGTTCTGCATTGTTCTAGTGATACGGTAGCGACATGTCCAGTTTTTCCGAAAAAAATCAGGCAACCATTTGCCTGGAAATGCTACGTGCTCGAATAACATTTATTGGATTTGGCTTGAAACACCCATACAGCCGTATATCTGCTTTTCATTCACTTTAAAATGTAAAACAAGTTAGCACATTTACTCTAGCACTATAATCTGGTGAATATTTCAAAATATAAACGCATTGCTATAGAGTTGCAATTGAATTTAAAGAGTTTGGCTGTAACGCACTGAAATAATTATAACTATCCGTTTCCGAAACAATGAGAAAACATGAACTTATGCAACTTGTTATTTAATTATTACATTTCTCTGAATATTTCTATGCTTATATAACTTAAGCACTAGCATCTAAATTAGAGTAAAGTTTCATATAACCGCCCCACAAAGTGTATGAAAAGTTGCAATCCATTGCTATGTGGTTGCAGATACGAACAATGCGGTGGTTGCATTTTATCTGCTCCAATTGCAGTGTCTGCCACAGGAGACAAACGATGTAAGACCCAGAGCATATTTACTGTTACCCGGCATTTAAGCCAAGTGGGAATTGTGAAAGAGGGGGAAATTAGTAGGGGGCGCAGACCGAAGTAGGTTGTGTGTGTGTGTGCTGGCTAACGATGAGCTGCCTCTGACGGGCAAAATTTTAAAACATTCGAACGAACAACCAAATGAATGGACGAAAGAATGAAGCATAACGTAAAACCGCATAATATGCATCCTTGCTATTGTTGTTGTTGCATTGTCTACCCTGCACATGGGATATAAGGGTCTAATAGGTGACGGAGGTAAATACACAGCAGACAATCGTAATCGATTCAGCATAAAACTGAACCAAAAGTGCATTATTTAACCACAATTCGAGTTTGATGCGAATCAAATGAAAACTTCCTTTCTCTGATGGCTACACTACACACATTGTGGATACAATGGAACTTGAGTAATCCTAAATCATAATTTGGCGTAGATTGTTAGTAAGTCGGAATGTAGCATTTGCGTTTAGAGAGAGAAAGAGAGATTTGTTTCATTTAAAAGTGTACTTGCATAAGGTTATAAGCTTTAATCGCTTGTAAGGAATATTAATTACAATGCACCGATCTCTTGTTTTGAGCATTTATACGCTAATCTAAGCCAGCTATCTGGTTTAGTCTGGTACAATAGACTTCTTGCGCATTTATGCACGACAAGTTGAATAACTCAAACAATTTTTACAATTTAGATCGAGTATGTTTTACTTTTAGTAAACTAACTTTATTACGGTATTATTCTGCTTACAACTTAAAACTTCTTAACTTAGTTCTTAAAAAAAAGATGTGTTCACAGTTTATAAATACCAATTTTTATTATAAACAATTTCGAGATACTTCTCTATAAAATTTGATTTTTTTTCTTTTTAACTCCAAGCAAAGCAGCAACATAAAGGTCTTTAAAAAATATATTCCGATTTGGTTCATCGGAAAATATTAATTTAAATCAATCTGCACCATCTACACATATTAAAAATTTCAGCAAATAATAAACATAAGAGTATTTTAAAGTCAGTACATTGCGATTTAAACTCAGCCACTTGTTTATAATGCCAAAGGCACACAACAATAATAATGGAGGACAGCAACATGGCACAACAACAACTTAAGAACGTTGTAGAGCGATTAAAGCCCGTTCAGCACACGGCTAAGTGTTTCTTTCTTCTTTTTATTTATATATATAAAAATATATATAATTTTTTTATTGTTTTGTTGTTGCTGCTGCTGCTCCTTATGCGCAGGATATACCCAGCTATCATGCAAAAAAGCCACTGGCAGATTAACGAACCGTAGCACGGGGAGCACCAACACAATGTCGGCGTCACAAAAATGGCAACGGTATGGCTGACGTTGACGGTAACAACGACGCCATCACTGCCGCCGACTGTGACTGCAGCACGTGACACAACGACAGTCCATGACCAAGTGCTGATTTCTCCATTTCTTTAGTTGGCTAAAGCGGAAAGCACAAAACGTAAGGCAAAAGCAAAGGTTATTGACATTGTAGGGGTTAAAGCAAAATTGCAGATAACTCAAAAGTGTTGCATACTATCAGGCGCTGTTGGAAACGATATGGCAATTTAGTTGGGAGTATCGAATTGCGTACACACTAAAGTTGGCGTTTTTGGCAAAAGCCATAGATGAATGGGATATCCATAATTGTTTTGTAGTTCCCTAGGTAGAGTTTTTGATTTAAAATCCAGATTTTAGATTAGTAACCCTAAAAGTCCATATTCACAACATATTTTCGTCGGCCATTAACTTTTGCTTTTTTTGAAATTACGCCAGACTCACGATTAGTAAGCCAAAAAATCAAATTTTGCACTGATTTAATTTTAAAGCTATTCCTAAGTTTCATTCTGTTTTAGAATCACTAACCGCCAGCCATTTATAAGCTATAGTTAACTAGTTAAACATGAATTGTTTGTCATTTTTTTTTCAACTTGTGAAAATTTGGGCTTATCCACTGCTAGACGAATCCATCAGTGCTGCATTGTGCAATCGAACAACCGAACTTCGGTTTGGAGACGAGTAGGCTACCAATACGCTTATATATAAGTACTAGGGGCTTCGCCCACTGCTCGCTTCACTATACAACCCTCAACGATTATAATAATGACACTCTTTCTTCACTCTTCCCCTATATACAAATAATCTATTTTTTTCCTGCTTCAACAATCCTAACATCAACTTCTACTTTTTGGATTTTATATTTTGGTTCGAATCCAACGCACGCTTCCTTCTTTTGACAAATTGTTCACTCTTCAATAATTTTTTCGATTTTTCAAAAATTAATTTTTGTAAACATTTTTCACGCACGCGTTTTCTTGTATCTTTTTCATTTTTTTTTAAAGTTACCTTATTAACGTCGATTGCATTTCTGCTAGACACATATATACTGCAATAATAGTGTATTATTTTGAGTAATTTTTAAAATTTTTACACATAGTAGTATAAAAAAGACTTTAAACACTTTGGTAACATCAATATTAGGTCAAAATTAACTTTTTTTTATAAGATTTGTGACACTTTTATAGCTCAGGGTCGAAGGCACTAATGCACAAGCTGTGTTACTGTCTGGAAATAATTTAAAAAACTTTTAATGTTTTCAGAGAGCAACATACCCCACGTTAGTGTAGCATTGCGTAAGTTTTGTTGAAAAGGTAAAAATTTCCTCTTTAGATTTTAAAATACTTTTTATTTTCTTTGTTAAGTATTAATTTGTGCAAACACTCCAAAGACAAAGGCAAAAAAAAAAAGTAAACTGCAGCTGTTATGGCTCTCTGTCGCTCAGCCACACTTTGTAAGCCACTTAAGAGCTTCCTTTGCCCGGTTCGGACTTGTTTCAGCTTTCCCACATCCGTCAGTCTCGCCCATGGCCCACTAATTGTTGGGGCTATCGTTGACTCACACACCCGTAACATAAGCACACAGATACAAGTACTACACGCACACACACACATACACTCATCTACACCTTTTTTTTTAAATGGCTTCCCGCCGCCTTTGTCCGAGCTGCAATGCCAAGCTCAAGTGCATCTTGCCACTGGCAACATTTTGTTGTTTGCCTTAATTGAAAACTTTTTGCCAGTTTTGCTATTTTTATTTTTTATGTTTTCAGTCGTAAACTATAATACAACAAAAATTACAGAGAATTGGAAAAGTTTTAGTGAAAATTTTTGAGCGCTTTACCGCCTGCCATTTGTATTTTAGTTCAAGTCGAAATATTGAAGGTGCTTTGAGAAGTCGGAAAGTGTATTTTTGCGCTGCTGAAAAGTTGTGTTAATGTCAGTGTTTAAGTATTTTGCAGACGTAACGTAATATTTTACGAGTGGGTCAATGCTGCAGCAGGATATTGTGGGGCGAACAATTAGACGTTTACTCAAAATTCCCTTTGTTCTAACGTCATGGGGCGCATAGTTTCGTTTGAAGAGAACAATAAGCATAATATTTGCTCAATGTTGGGTCCTGAAATTCCGCATAAATGCGTTTTAATTAGAAACGGTGGAACCTGCTTGTTTTACATGTCAATCTTTTCTTTATTTCACTTCAATTATTCTGACTATTGAATAAAGTACAAAATCCAGTTATTTTCAATATTTGGCATAATTTTTGGTAACTTATTAATTCCAGAACACCAAAATACAAAGCGATAAAAAAAATTAAAACTTTAACTTCCCGATATAATAACTTCTTTTTAAATGAAAACTAAAAATTCATTTTTGTTTTTGTACGACTTCTAGTTCCCGAGAAGAATGAACTAAATGATTGATTTTTATCCATTTCTAATTGCCTGAATTTCTTAGCACTGATTCATGGACATCTACATATCTCAAAGAGAATGATCGGCAGCTCGGTATACGTTAAGTTATCGATAATTACCTCAAAAGCATAGAATTATATATAAATTTATGACGAAAACATTGCAATTTACATATTCTGACAGGCTCCAAGCAGTGTATGGAATAAGACTTTAAAACTAAGAGCGTTTATTTATTAACAAAATACATGCTTGCTAAGGCAACTTTCGTGTCTGGACGTTCATCATTGGACGTACATTTTCAAAAACGGTAAAGGCCGTCCTTCTACAAAACTTATTTTTACAAAAAAAATGGAGAAGCTTAGCAAATATATGTTTCAACTACATAATGCCAAATGCGCGAAGAAATAGCCCAACTGAGTAACGAGTACGGCGAGCTGTTTACTTCACATTTGAGCCGATTTATTGGACGTCTAGATTATGCCAAAATGATTATATGTTATGTCTATAGTGACAAGCTCGAAAGAATTAATGCACTGGAAGCCAAGATTAAAGAGCCCCTATATGATATAGCTGCCCCGCGTATGGCATACACGCGATTGTCTATCGATTGAATGATTTCATTAATTGATTTGATATTGACGTTGTGAGAATATTGCTTTTTCGTTTTTCAAAGCGTTTTAGCTAAAGCTAAGCACATTTTTAATCTCTACGCGAAATAGCTATGATGTTCTTTGGTTCTTGTTTATAAACTTGTATTTGCTTTCCATTTTCACAATGTAAAGTGAAGCCAATCGTAATACTTTTCAAACTTGTGGCGCCGTCTGCGTACGACGCCAGCGTATAACTTGCATATTAATTGTATTTAATTAAATTTTTGTACTCACAATTTCGCGCTGCAACTTGGCAATATTAAAGTTGGCCTGAGCCAGCCGCACGCTCAGTGTTGCCACATCGCTGGTCAGCTGTGCACGCTCGCTGGTATTACGATCCACAAGCTTTAACATTTTGTCCTCCAGACTTTGATTGACCTTTTGCACACGTTTATGTGACTCGTATAGACGATCGTATTTATCCTGCCACGCTATAACGCTATCCTCTAGTTCCACTTGACGTTCTGTTTCACGCAGACAGGCGGTTTCCAGCGCATAAAGCTGTGTCTGTTTCTCGACAAGAGCTTGTTGTAATTGCTCAAATTCCGTAATACTTGCTGAAGTTGTTGTGGCTATTGTTGCTGTTATCTCTGGTTTGGATGCAAGTGGTGCATCCGCACTGTCGGGCTGCAATTAAAAAAGGCGTAAAAGCAAATTGAAATGATGAGGCAAAATATTATTTGCAATTAATTTTGCTTCCGCTGCTGCCAAAGACCGGACACAAAGTCATACACACACAATTTCAGCTAAACTAAACGCACAAGAGAAGAGCATCAAAGTTAAACGCTCGCGGCCAGAACAAGTATCTCTAAAACATTTTTGTTACAAAATACTAATCGCTGGAGACGCAGTAAGTAAATGCGTCATAAACTGACAACTAAAGAGATTAAGCTGTTGCTTTATATGTTGGATTTAACATTTGCAGCATCTTTTTAGGGTAGCGATAAGGCGCAGCGTGGGCCAACATGACAATGCCAATACGCTGCAATGAACTTAAATGTTCTTAAGCTTTCAATCAGCTCAATTTACTAGGAAATCCATCAGCAACTAGCATATAAATGCATTTCCGTATAATTGCAGGATTAACTACAATGCTTGAAATACAAATTGATGTGATGGTGTAGTATTATGTTTTAACAATACTGATTTCAATTGAAGAGCATTGTATGCTGCTTATTGTCATTGAATTGTATGATTCGAATGAAAAGCTCAAATTAATTATGGTATTTGTTGCACTCTTCAAGTTGATACCTTTAATGGCATAATATCCTATAAATATTATTCTTTTTTTTTAGCCTATTGATAAAACCAATAGCTTTGCAACCTTGCCATCTCTTGGCGTTAATCGGTTTAAAAATAAATATGTATTTTAGCTCAGCTGTACCTGGCTTTTAAACGACATTGTTATCGATTTCAATAAGGCATGATTACAACGTAATTAAAGTTGGTTAAAAAAAGCATGATTTTTATTTCAATTTAAATTTGGAATTAAAAGGTAACTATAATTAAAAAAATAAACATATACTTATTTTAGTTTTAGCTCGAAACCCTTGTTTTCATTAAAAATTATTAAGGATACATCATCTTCTGGCGCTTTTAATTCGTTGATTTTATATATATTCTTTGATTACCAGTTGACTTTCTGATATTCCTTGGAAGTTATTTGAAAGTTGCTTAAGTAAATGTCTACAATATCATCTGCCAGAGGTAAATGTTTTGGATATGTACTTCGAGAGTGGGTTTTTGAATACTTTTTTAAATTAATTGCTCATGAGTATATAATTTTGGTATACTGCAGTATCTGTTATAAAAATTCTTGCAATACTTGGTCTTAAATACGTAATTAAGAATTTCATATTTAAATAATCATTTTTATTAAATAAAAACAAAATTTAAAAAAAAAAACATATTTTTATATAAAAATTAGTAATTTAGGATCTAATTTACAAATATTACTTATGTTTTACCAGAGCGAATAGGTTAATTTCTTGCCAACGCTATAACGATAATCAACTTTTTTCGAGGGATATTGAAAAAGAAAAGTGTCCAAACAAATGTTTTTTCTGAATACCTTTTGAACAAATGAAAAAAAAATTTACAAAACTCGTGATGACGATAAGTTGTGCTTTAAGTTCTACGATGATATATTAAGGTGAATTTGTATGTTTTTCTATTGTATAAAATAATTGCGAATTGAAGCTTTCAAGTAACAATCGCTTATATTTTTAAAATAATTACATGCAAAGCATATAATTATTGACCATAAGTCAACAATTCTCCACAATTTTTATAAAGAGCTTAGCCATCATTTTAACCAATGGACTCCACAGTTTCCCGTGAAGAGATTAACAGCCATCAACTGATAAGCGTTCATTGTCAGCCGCACCAGTGATAGAGTGTTGGGAACAAAGAGCTGTACATCAATTAAAATAAAGAGAGTAATATGAATAATAACACTATCTGGCCCGCATTATGATTATTTTTATTAAAACAGAGGCCAGACCATACTAGAGTTAAATAGGTAACCGCTTAAGAGCTCTGTTGCGCTTTTTTTTTTTGCTGTTAATGTCAAAATGTTAAAGCGAAACAATGTTAACTCGCAATTGCTGCAAGCACATGTTATTAACATTACCTAATATAGAATAAATAACAGAATGTTTAAATAGACAATTTTGTCAAGAGCCACTTCTAGAACGGTTTTAACTTTATAACTCTACCATGGGTCAAACTAACTAAAAGTAAATACAATTCTAATAAATGTTGGTGTTAACTATATGTAAACTTATTATTTATATAAAAACTATTGCTATAAAGATATTCTTGGATTGAGTTCTTATAATCATCTGCTGCCAACAATGCCTTGTTTATCAAGTTTCGGATTCGTGTATGCTGCTGTGAAGTTGAGGGTATGCGAACTGAGCGTTCTTCGGCAGGCACATCGACCCTGGATCATAACTTTATTGAAACTTTTGTGAAAAGGTAAGGTTATCGGCAATTGTGTATGGATATGTTTTATTATGAACACTTGTTTGACACCAGCGGTGTAAGCAATCACTTGTAAGATCTATAGGGTCTTAAGGTTGTGTGCCTCACGCTCAATATTATAAAAGGTTTGTCTGAATCTGACTACTACTTATTTACTACTTGCTAGGTATTCTTCTGGACACTTACAAAAAAAAACACCATTTTTTTACCCAATTGCCTTAAACACATATAATATTTCCACTCACATTTCTTTCTTTGTAGATTTGCTTTCAGCTGTCAAAAAATCAAAGCGCAAACTATGCATAATTGGATTAAGTTGACAACACTGGCGTCAATAAAAACAATAAACAAAGAAAGCTAAGAACTTTAGGAGAACAAAACTTTATCTTCGGTTACAGTTACAGCAACGGAAGCGATGGAACTTGGGCAAGTCTTAATTCACAAACACTTCGGACAACGCACACACACACACACAAACAGGACTCCCTTGTATATGTGTGCACACACTCATACACATACACATATGTATAAATTCAAGGAAGTTTCATGTTTTGTGCAAGAACCATGAGAACTTCACCGCAAAATCTAAAAACTGCAAAATGTACAGAAAATTTAATTAAAAAAGGATTTTCGTTTGGCAAAAGTTTTAGGCCAGGACTCAGCATACTTTGGCTTGACTAAAATTTAAGCGTCAACGAGAAATTACCCCAAGATACGAATATGTTGTATGTATTTATTTTACAGCATATACGAAGTTTGTAGATTTATATGGTTTGATAAATAAAAATGAAGACCCAGTGAAAGAGGGGGATCCCCCATGTGATTTTGTAGTACAAATAGTACACAGAATATGAGGCACTGTACAGTAGTAGTAGTATTTATTAAAGAGATTTACTTGAAAAAAAGTAAAATAATGCTATCGCACTGGAGAACCTCTTTAAGTTTTAGATATTATAACTTAACAGATATAATGTTTCGAAAATTTAAGGACTTGAAGAGTAAAGCAATAATTTTAAAAATAGCTTCTGCCCAGAATTGCTATATAACTTTTTCCAAATATCATGAACGAACTTTGTAAAATAAAACTAATTATAATAATTAGTTTATGCGGTTTAATTCAGTTCACAATATTTTCTGCCTGTATTTCATTGACACTAAAAATTTTATTAAACAATCATTTTCAGTTCAACAGCATTTCTGTAAACACAAAGCTTAACTTTATTAAAAAAGTGTTAATCAAAACTAAATATTAAATATATTAAGTCCGTTTTTGAAACATAAAATTGTTCTATTTCAAATAAAGATTAAACCATATAATATGCGATTTAAAAAATTTCTGATGTTTAACATTTTAAAATTAGTAGATTTGTAACTTATTTTTTAAACGAATTTGTATATGTATTTCATTTTTTTTATTAATAACAAAAGTGTATATAATAAACAGAATAAATAAATAGATTTATTGATTTAGAAGTCAATTTGTAGGAATTTTTTTATTTAGTTATTTAATTCCTCAAACACACTGTATCAAAATTAAATTATTTGTATACGAATGTTTTTTTTTTGTTAATAAACGCAAAATACATGTTTCAATTATTTTGTAAAATTTAAGGAAATTAAAATTTGAAAAAATATTGCACTTAGTAGGTAACTTTTAGGATTTATATTTTATTGGTTCAATTTTTTAGATTTTTTAGTTATAAAATATTTTGTTTCTCGCATACGAGCCTACTTTTAGGAGTTTTATTTCATCAGCATAAAATTTAATGATAAAATTATAGATCAGATAAGTTGTTAAGTGTTGGGAATGAATTACGCTTGACGAAATTGTAGTTTAGTTAACGCAGATATGAACAACTATAAAATATTTTAACGATCTTCTGCTTGATAAATATTTCATAGATACTTTCATTCATTTTTTGGATAGTGTAGAAAAAACTAATTTTTTTTTTATGCGACGCATAAGAAAATTCAATTTATAGTTTACGCTGCATAAAGGGCAAAGAGCGTGTGGGCCAAATTGGTACGGCAGACAAATGCTATTAATTAATTTTTGACAGACATTGTGGGTATGAGTTTTGCGACTTTTCAGTTTGTAACATTCAAAACTTGGCTGGCATAAATCCTCCAGCGGGTAGCAGCAGAAAACAGTTTGTTGGAAAGCTTTTTTGATTTTGGCATTTGGCCAAAAGTTCTGAATCTCCCCCACCAGCTACAGTTCTGCATATGTATTTTTTTTTTTCGTATTTAATAAATGCATGTGTGACATATGCCGCTTGTTGAACACATTTCGAAGTTTTATTTTCGTTTCCGGCTTTGCAAATAATTTGTCATGGCCATAAAACTATATTCATGATTTTAATGTTTAATATTTGATGTTGACAAAACATTTCTACAACAAAATCAATCATAATCTTTTTAATTATTCAATCAATATTGTATACGTGAGTTTTTAAGTCCATCTATCATTTTGAATGCTTTAGAAGAATTATTGTATTTAGCTTAGTTAGCTGACTAATTTAATGTTTTTTTACAAATAAACAAAACGAGTAGATTCTGAAAATGCGTAATGTAACATGCGAGTTTAAATTTTTTTTGGAAAAAATATTTTAATTATTTGAAGTTATAAAGCATTTAAGCCTTGTAATCTTATATACAAGCCTCTTTCTGCAAGTTCAAAAATCATATTGTTTCGGATTTGAATTTAATTTAATGGTAATTGTTACAGCAAAGTCGCAAACATTAAGTAGCTTTGTATGGTTTTTTATTTTATTTTCAAAATGTGCCAAATTTTGTTTGATTAATGTCCTAAATTATATACCTTAAAAACATATGTAACAAGACAACAGCAAATATACCGATTTCCGATAAATGCAAAACGCATTTGATGAAACTATTTAGTATTTTATTTGCATCAATCGAAGCAACGCTGAAGTATTTTTTAATTAAACAAATAAAATGAATTGTATTTATTAAATTTTGTTTTTATGGTATAAGATCAGACAATGTTCTTAAATATGTTCTTGCATCCATCTACTGCACAAGTTTCTTATAAACCCGTAGCAGCTCAAAGCTAGACTAAGTTTCTAATTGACCAAAAGTTAATTAAGAGTCGCTTAGCAAAAAAAATAATTTAATTTAATTATCATCAAGATACGGATTTTACAAACTACGCCACAGCCAAATAAAAGAACATTTAATTTTTGCAAAATTCATTTAAAATTTTGTAGAAGTCCACATTTTAATCTACTTTATGCAAAGTATTTAAAAGATATCTAAAGTACTTTGTTCGCCAGCCACAAGGACATACAAAAAATCAACTAAGCCATCTGACATTTATAAAATTTTTAATAAACTGCTCAAGAAAATTTTGAGTAGTGTCATTGAGCTGCCTTCACTCAAGCAGTAGTTGAGTAGGTAGCAAACCATGGCAGACCATTAGTTAATGAAAATCCAAATTCAACAAGTTTGATATAAATATCTTGCCTAACAAAAAAAAAACCAAATCTTTTGAGATGCATTAAAACAAGCATTCCCGCTAGACAACTTTGAACGCTTCAATGCACAACAAATAATGGCGCTTGTCCACTTTGGGTACAACCTTTATTTTTTAGGCAATGAAACTTCCAAATGAGAGCAAGCAAGCTCACTCCATTAAGTTGAACAAAAAAAAATAAAAGTTGAAAAATCTTTCATGCATTGTCGAATATTTTCTAATTGTCAGCAAGAATAACAACAGCAACAACAACAACCAGGGTCCTGTTGCTTTCATTTTAAGTTGCGCCTGAAAAGCTTGTCATTATTTATTATATTCCTCAAGTCTTTCATTACAAAACATTTTTGTCTCTCATTTATTCTCGTTTCGTGTGTATGCTTGCCCGTAAAAAAAAAAGTCTGGCAAGCGTGAAGAGCGTTACAAATTTGGCTTTTCATCCTTAAAACAGGGCACCGGTATGCTGGGAGTTCTCAACGCGAATTCCTTGCTTATTTACAGCTATTTGGCTGCTCATTTTTGCTGCAACATTTTCAAAAGGATTAAAAACAGACGACATCTGCTGAACATTACGTAATGGTGTGTTTGTGTTTGTGTGTGCGTGGGAACACTTACTTTTAAATTAAGACGCTGGCAGCGCAAAAAGCTGCCTACTCATTGCGGCTTATGGTATCCATGCTCGTCCTAGCCAGCAAATTGTATGCGGTCGAGCTCGGCCTGATTACACGTGCAACAACTGTTTCAGCCTCATTTGAGAGGATAATTATGGCGGGCAAGAAAGCCCACTACGGGTGCTATCTACTACTCAACCCTCCACTGACAAGTCAACCCAAACCCATCCATCAATTCCTCTCATCTTTATCTTGTTAATGTTATTCTTGTAAGCGAAACGCTTGTACAATAATCAATAAATACATTTTTGTAAACATCAATATGCGAACGCGCAGGCGTTTAAATGAAAGACAACGGAATGTGTTCAGTGGGTTGAGCTCTGTGGCACGGGATTGATGAGCATTGCAGATGGGGACAATAGTAGTAGAGCTATTGTGTTACCGTGACTGAAGCTACGGTCAGACAGGCAATTTATTTTGTACAAATTTTCAAACAAAATGCGGTTTGACGGTCTGTTTGATTTATTTACTGGAAAAGGTCTATCGGTTTGCGCTTTTAGTGGTTCCACGGTAAAAAGCACCAACTATCACTCGACCAAATACATACTGAATGGACAGCTTTCATGCCGTTTGAGCAGAAATTTTAGAGTTGCTCAATAAGGGATCGTATTTGTACTGCTATAGCACGGATTCATTGAAATTGTAGATACGGCAACAAACACACTGTATATCGAAAGAAGAGTCACCTATGGACTACAAAGCTTATAAATTGTAAATGATTCGGAATTAACTTTGTATAAACAATTGGTCCAAACCAAGTGGCTTTGTTGCCACCAGTTTGTTAAAAGAGTAAACTGAAAGAGAAGATATAATGCGTATGCTTTGATACACTGATATCCCTCATTGGAGCATTAATCTTCATGATATTATAACATTTTTGGATTACCAAACCTTAACCGATTATAATGGAAAAAGTGAGTAGTAATAAATCAAGTATGAATATACTTTTTTTGAGTAATTTTATTTAAAATGTGGCCAATGTTTCGACTGCTCACTACTAAGTCTAAAGACTGATATAGCGAAATCTACATTTCTTCCAATACAGCAAAGATTTCGGAAGAATTATTGAAAGTTTTTCCATACCCATTACGTACAGTGATAAGAATATCATCGACTAGGATATGACATAAAAGATACCACTAGCATGATAATCATGCTATTATTAATGTAATCCTACGCTCCTAACCTGAATCATACGGCATTCCATGCAGTTGAAGATGATCCTCAAAAAAATATTTAAGAAAATGGTAGTATGGTAAGGAATATTAGACTATGGTAAAACTGTTATATACAAACGTATAAAATATTACCCTATCTACTAGTCGTGCAAGTTTTTTAAGGAATAAAGTAAAATCTTAGCGCATAGCTTATCTTGGTATCGTATAGTGCAAAAAGTTTCCAGTCATAATTAAACCCTTTTATGGTAAAATGCTGACAATGGAGACATCGAAGCGAATTAGAGTCAAGCAATTTAAAGGTGACTCTGCTAACTCCTACATAGATCCTAAACAGTTCTTCTTGCTATGCGTAATACCAAGGTGGAGACCCGCTTTCGACAAATAATTATCTCAAGTTTATGGAAACCCCACTTAATTTGAACTGTTAGCTTAAAAAATGTGTATCTTTTTGAAACTCCTCTCATAAAAAACAAAGCTTGAAGCAGTATACGGTTTTTTTATGTTTTTCAAAATCTGTCAAAGGATTCTTTGCAATCAATGCATCTATAGAGTAAATCTTTGTCGTACAAAAGCGGAAAATTGTCGTATGATAAGCTTTCAGTTAACGAAAAAACGTCTTCCGCAGTCGGGATTAATACATATAGGGCTAGTACGACATACGACATGATTCTACTGCTTAGAAAAAAATTAATGAAGCAGGTTCACAGTCTAATGAAGTCTTACTTTCTGAAAAAGCTTAATCGAATTCTACACAAATTTCCATATCATATCCTAAATTTATATTAAATTGTAATTCGTAGTGTGACCGCCTGACCGACGCTTAAGGCGTTATTCTTGCACGGTACAAGAGCGCAAATACTTTGTAAACAATATTCGCTTAGCTTTGATGAATGTATGGAAGGTCAATTGCTTTGACCCACGACTGCCATGACGTCGTCTTGCGGTCGCCAACTTCCCAGCCCCTTGCCACATATCTTACCCGCACCCGACTCTTTAGTATTCAGCTTAAATGCTGACATTTAACGCAACGCTGTCAATGCCAACGACTTAACCAAAAGATGTATAGAAGCAGCAGCAGTGTATTCAAGGGAATACTTCTGGATAAACACACAGGCACGCATCATACTCACTCACACACACTTGGTGTGTCCTGGCATGCATATGTGTCCGTAAGCATGTGTTTGTGTAAGCATTGCTTAAGCAGCGGAAGTGATGCGCGCCAACTGACAGCCTTAGGCAAACCTGCCAGCCACATTTTCAGCCGGAAAAGTTCTTTAGCACGCAGTTGCCGTAGGCTCTACCTTTTCTTTATTGTTGCTGCTGTTGTTGTTGTCAACGCCATCATCGCCGTTGTCATATTTTTCACCAAGCAACTCACATTTAATGTGCGCGTTTTTTTAGTGTCCTTTTTCTTTTTTACAGCAAAAGACATTAGCGCATAGTGGGGCAATGTGACATTTTTTTTAAAGACATTGCGCACCAAATAGGGAATAAATTGGAAATGTGTGGAAAATTCATGCATTTTTAATGAAACATAATTGAGATGTTGACAGCTAAAATAAATTTAATAAATTAGTGCTGGGAAAATGGGACCTACAAAATCGAATCGTTTAAATAACTTATAAACTAAAAATATTAAAATTTAAATTGAGAATATAATTTTGCTACAGCAGTCAGTCTGGCAGTCTGGTCTCGAAAAAAAGTGCATTTGAGTTACAAATCAAATCTGCAGGGTTAAAAATTAGAATTTGTTTATAATTAGCCCTTGTAGAGGTATGACGTTATGAAAATATTTAAAAAATTTATCACAATCGCCATGTTTGCTTGTAACACAATTTTATAAAAATTAAATAAAAACAAATATTCATAATAAAGTGTATTAAATAAAAAATGGTTGAAAATAGAAGGAATTAAAAAAAGGCAAATTATATATTTAAAAACATATTTAGGCATGTTACTCTGCGCCTGACAACAAAATAAAATATCATATATGAAACTTTAAGCAAAAAAAAGAAAAACCAGCCACTTTTCCAAAAAACGCATTTTAATTAATCACAAAAAGTGTCAGTACTTCCAAAAACGAAAAATAAAAATAAACTTAAACTAAATTAAAACACAGATTTTAAGCTTAAAATTAAAAAAAAATGCATTAAAATTAATTGTAAACTCAAGATTAGTCATAAAAACAGAAAACATGTAAAAAAAAATTAATAGCTAAAAAATTTGTAACAAAAATGAACGACTACATTCCAAAAAAGGAGTTACACACAGATCAGCTTGGGTGCTTAGTGCGCAAAGTAAATTTTATTTATATTTTGAGTACATAATGCAATCATATTTCAAAGTCTTTCGGTTAGATAAAAAGCTGATTGTGATTGATGTAATATTGAAATAATTAAATTCTGTAAGCAATTTCTATAAAAAGTATTTACAATTCATTTAATTTGAAAAAGTTGCGAACTTAAAAGTTATAACATTATGACGCTTTTCATAAATATGCTTAAAACTTCATCAATAAATATTTTCTTTAAAAAGTTAACCCACTGTGCGTTGTGCAACATCAGCCAAACACAATATATGCTTATGTATTGTATATGTATATATTTATTGTGTTCCGTATGCGTGCTTTCTGAGCTAACACATTATGTAAATATATATAAATATATATAAAGTTTAACGCCAGCAAATATTGAGCTTCAAAAGGTTGTTATAGTCGTTATACACAAACACAAACCAACACACAAATTGAGGCATGTTTTTTTATGACGTTTTCAACGCGATATGTCAAAGCAATAAAAAAAAATGCAGTGGCAAACATAAACCTCAATCTTACTTAAGAGAACTTAGCTCAACCCGTTTAAATCATTCTACAAACTTACAAAATAAGCAAAAACACGAACACCGCCAAGTATGCACAAACTTATAGAATGAACATAAAAATATCAAATAACACAGAAAAGCGGAAATCGATGACAGCCATTTTGTTTGAAAATTGAGATGTGTTGGCAACACTGTAATTGCTGCATACTGCCTCACTACAGCCTGTGAGCGCGTGTGTACAATATTTATTTTGCACAGCAAGAGCATAGGATGATATAGATATATTTTGATATGATGACAACTACTTCTGAAGTAACTAGTTGCGTACCAGTTTAAAATAGAAAAGAATTAATTTAGTATTATCTTTGAAACTCCAGACAGCCTCAGGAATATCCAAAACTTGATTTTAGTTATTTTCCTTGACATCAAGGCTATCTTGTATCGAACGATGGGAAGCACAAACAGAAACGGCCATTCTACAAAACGCGACTGTAAGAAAATTTTATAATCTTTATGTTTCTTTTAAAACAGTTTTGAATTTGTTATTTACACAGACATTTCTAGCAAACAGTCTAAAAAATTTATAGCTAGTAATATGTATAAATTGAACAAAGATTTCTGATATGAACGGATTAGCTTCCAACAAAGCGACTTGTATTATCCGAACAAAGTGTTAAATATAAAACAGTTTGGCTATTTTAAAACATAGTAGACGTCGCACAACTGACCGTAACTAGTGGCCTACAGGTGAACTGTTTCATTTCCACGACGAGCTTTAGTTTATCCTGCCACCACTGTATATACTCGTCTCTGCGTGTTGTTGCGTGTTCATGCGAGTGGGCGTATGTTTGTATAAACTGCAACATAAACTCTGCTGCTATTTTTAGCGGCATTTTCAATTTTGCGCCATGTATAGACAAAATGTTGGCTAACCAGAAAATAATGAAAGTGGGATGTTTTAACTTTATGCTTTTCCATTCCACTTTATATTTTTCAATTACGTTAACCGCAAAATTTGCATTTTATATTGCCATTTTTGGCACATAGTCTGCTGCCGAAAAGTATGCAATTTGCTAAATTGTGTGGAATATGTTTTAATTTGCATGACTAACAACGTAAGGTAGCTGCCACATATAGAGTTTGTGCAACCGTGGGGTATAACATTTTCGATTGACTTTCAGCGTATGTGTAAATTTTGACTGCATCTCTTGCTAGCACTTAGTTATCAGCTACTTCAGTTACTTCTCTCACTGACGCTGTGTCAGTTTTACGCTATATGCGCTGGCGCTCAGTGTGTGCATGAGCCTGGAAAATCAGAACAGTTGCAACTACCATGGTCACAGTTTTTTCCGTGCCAGTGAATGCAGTCGACTGAGGCAGAGAGACAGGAAAAAAAACTGTAGCGTTCTTTTAGCATGATAAATAAGCTATACTCTATCACAATGTAGTGAATGCAGCAGTTTTTGTAGCATTTTTTTGTTCCAATAACAGCAATAGTGTGTATTGGTAGTTGGTTTATGTATAACGTGGCGTATACGCAACATTTAATGGGAGAATTTTTCAAAAACCTTTAAACTCAACAAGAATAAAGTAAACTTAAAAAATCGTTTTTGTTATGCTTGTAACATTGCGTATGCGTATTATTATAAAACTTCGCAATATCACCTACATGGCGTATACGTTTTTATAGCGCCGTATTACGTATACGCAGTTTCAACGATTTTCAATTGAATCGAAACGAAGCGAATAGGTTTAGATATAACTTCTTTATTTTTTTATTTAAAAGTAGACGACAGAGCGGCAATATGTACGATGATGCCAATTTGGCGGTACTGCGAGACGAATACTGGAATACTCTTCAACATCGTGGTCGACGAGGTAATGAAAGAAATCTGCAACACCAAGCGTGCAATCACGTGGAGCCTCACCAGACAACTTGAGGACTTGGATTATGCAGATGACATCTGAGTGATCTCTCACAGAGGGCAAAACTGATGACTTCATCAACAGTCTAGCAAGCAAAGTAGGTCTTGAAATAAACGTAGCCAAGACCAAGACAATACGCTTCAACCGCTCCAGCCAAGGAAACATTACCATTTATGGGAAAGCAATTGAGAATAAATAAAATAAAGAAACATTTAGAAAGTTAAATGTTTTCTTTAGAAACCCAAATGTTTTCTTTATTTTACCTGAGAAATAATTGAGCTACAAACACTTGATGTGAAATTGTGTTCAGAATTTATGCAAAACTACACCAGTTTAAGGTGAACGTAAAAATATTAACTTTGTTTAGATTTTAACATATAATACTAAAAATCTTAGATTTTCTATATATCTTTTTCTACATATAACACACATTTAAATTTGTTTAGTATCACCCAAAGTCACTTGGGTGATGCATACAAAGCTAAATTAAAAACAAGAAGTAATTATCTTTTTTTGGAAACAGGCGGTATGATGTTTAAATATTCATTAAGTTAAGCCTAACTTGGTACTTATTCTAGGAAGGCTTATTAATTTAATGAATGGCTTAGAACTTTATATATCTTTTTTTGGAACTAACGCTTGAGAAAGTATATATTTATAATTTTGTTATTTTATTCGCTGGGCAATAAAACTGAGTTTGCAAAAAAATGTGTTTTGTGCTACTTTGCTTTAAGTTATATAAATTAAATATTATAGTATAAACATAAATATTATTATATTAATTAATATAAAAATAAACATAAATTTTAAATATGAAATCATAAGCAAATTGCAATCGTTTCTGTATATGACTTAATGTAGTATTGATATGGTAAATTTTATTCCTGAAGAAAAAAGACTGCAATTATGATAAAACGCATAAATTGTTTATTCGTAAAAATAGATGTTTAAACATAAATAAAAAAAAATTAAAAGTAAACATTCTTTCAAGAAATCGTAAAAAATATATTTATGTGACTAATTTCCACACAACTTCGACACGGCCTCTCTGCGGATGTTAAGAGTAAGAGAACTTTACAACTTAGAGAATCTTTTAGGTCTGCAATTTTGCCAGGATAAGTGCTGAACGATATTAATCGAATAAAAGCGATAGACAACAATTGTTGACATGCGTTAAAAATATTGCATTAGAACTTTTGTGCGCAACTGTTTACAACATAAATTCTTTGTTGATTTCGGATATCAGTTTTGAGCCAAATTCGCCTCATACAAGGAAGGTATTGCAGAACTCAGTGAACTGAGCAAACTGACTTTTACGAATTTGAAACATGCAGCTTCCATAAGCTTGAGGAAATCCTTCAAAGCACATAAAGGCAGCACAGACAAAAAGCATATAAAAAGCTCAATCAACAAACGTTGTCAATATACTGACTAGAAAGCAAGTCAAGTTGTTAAGTTTATTTTTCAAAGAAAGCAAAATAGATTTGTAAAGTCAGTTTGCAGGTTTTCCAAAGAAACAATAATTATTTGCTTTTATGCTGCGCTGGGAATGTAGTTTATAGAAAGCAGCTTAAGTACTTTAAAGGCTACATTTCAACAGCTTATGTCTCTTTTGTAAGAACTTGTAGCTATAGCTCGGTCTATGTGGCGTATGATTAATAAAAATATGTGCATTGGCTGCAATATGTGCAACAGCAGATAAAACTAGCAAAAAAACATACACATTCAAAGAACTAAGTAAATCAATAAAAATAGCTGCCGCTGCACATCAAATTGATTGAATTTTCTTGCAGTGTTAGTGGTGGGGGGATGGAATGCAGCATTATTAACAACAATAAGCATATTATATTTTTTGTAGCATATCAAAAGGCGCACGCACACAACGCACAGAGAGTCAGTCCAATTGCAGATAGAGCACATCGTTATAAGAAAATTGAGAAAAAATATAATGCAAAAACAATAATAACAAAAACAACAATATATATATATATATATGAGGCAACAGTAAAAACAACAATTTTTGGCTGCGCCCTTGCCAATTTCTTGTCGCTTCTTTTTTTATATATTTTGTTTCTTGTAAAAAGGGAAATAAGCAATTTCAGCAAATAAATCGTAAAAAGTAAAAGTAATAAAATCAAGAAAATGAGAAAAGAAACCACACGCACGCAGCACACACACACGCTCCCACACACAAACACACTCTACCACACACACACTCATGCAAGCTGCTTAGCTTTGGCAATCATAAGGTAGCAATGCGAGAAGCAGACATGAACAAACAAAAACGAATAAAATGATGAGAAAATGAAAATAGCTATCAGAAACAGACAGGACAAAGGAACAAAAGGAGTTATAGTAGCAGGGAGACAAAGAGAGAGAGAGAGAGAGAGAGAGATAGAGTGGGACAGCTTAAGAGACAATGCTGTAACAATAACAGATAACACTTAATGGATGCAAATGCGCTGTCTACAGTGAGGCAAATGATATGTGAAAAGAAAAGCTCAAGAAAAGTAATACAATTCCCTGTAAGATGAGGCGGAAATGGAGAATGCCTCAGATAAAAGGACTATAATCGTTGCACATTAGCTGGAAATATGAAATATTACCAAACAATTTATAGAATTATAAGTCATAGATCTAATGAACAGAAACAGCTGCTGTGGCTTGTGTAAAACTAAGCACACTGTGAATTAGTTTGGAACAGCTAAAATCTGTCATAGAGTTTCTCCACTCAGCTTTTAAAAGCAAGTGTAACTCAATGGTATGATATGACTCGATTCGAACGCTTCCTCAAATAATTAGCCATGAATTTGTAGTTTGGAAAATCCAAACTCTACATGAGCTCAACGATATATACCAATAAGCAATCAGAAAAGTATGGTTACATATGCAATAGTCTGGAAAAACTGAATTAAAAAGCAATACGTAGTAATTAGTTGGTTGATTAAAATACAAAGGCTATCCAGCATATGTGTAACGGGTGCAATTCGGGTAGTTTCGTTGTAGGTTATGCAAAGTTTAACATCGTCTGTATACATAAGGTTGCAGGAATGGGAGATGACTTGGGTAAGATCATTAAAAAATAAGATAAAAAGCAGAGGACCTAAATGGCTAACTTATGGTATCTGTGACGTGACTTTAATTTCTTTAACACCTTGCAATACAAGGGTTGGTTGCCCAATTTCGAAATATAAAAGACAACCCTCGTAGATAAGTTTAAAATGTCAGACGGAATATCCAAATGTGGGAGTTTAAAAAAGGGAAGGCTATGATTTACAGAGTAACAGGTTTTACTGAACTCAGTTTAGGTATATAACATCAGTTTGCTTTTGATCTGTAAAACCATTATTAATAGAAGAGGAAAGTTCTAAAAGATTAGTAGAGGTAGACCGACGATTCACAAACCCATGTTGGGTAGACGATATCAAAGAACTACTTTAGTATTGCAATTGTAAAGTAACAATCTTTTCACTGACTTTAGGAATCGAGGACAGCTACCACGATAGTTCGCAATACTAGTTTTGGAATATTTTTTTTTACGGAAATTATTAGACGGAAAATAAGAGTATTTAGGTAAGGTGCTAAAAAAAGATAAAGGTGTACAGAGGGAGTGAGCACAGTGTTCTAAAATACAGTTGGGAATGCCATCAGTTTAAGGAGAAATGAATGATTTTACAGACAATAAACATTTCAAAACGTCTGTCGCAAGGGTTACAAGATTGGCAATAAAGTTCTAATAAGTTAGATTATAGGGATAGTTACGGTCAATATTATTTGGAAAAACAGTTACAAAACATGTCAGATATTATTAGTGAAATATATATTTTCATAATAGCGATACAGGAAATAAGTAAATGCTTGCGATATCTGCTGAATTTAAGATTACAGCGGGAGAGGCAAATTTTACAACAGGTTTTGTTAAGACCATCAAATTTGATAGAATACTTATAGAAGTCTATGGAACAATTAGATGTCTTAAACTTTTTTAAAAAAGATGACAAAAGGTTTCTGAAACAGGACACACTAACTGTAAACCAAGGTGGTTTCACAAATTTTTTTGGAGCAAAATAAGGGATTCTCTCAGAGAGTTCTGAAGTTATAAATATATATAAAATAGACGTTTGAAATTGTTTAAAGCCTAAAAATATAACATTTTGCTTTTTATTTTGCTTGTGGGCCAATAACTCATATTAAGCGCGTCTTCTTTTTCATGCTTGCCAGGACATTTGTCTATTAAAAAGTTAGTCAAGCTTTACCTGACTTTTACCAAGATACTTTAATACTTTCATCGCATTTAAGGTATTTCTTCGTTCGCTTCATTTATTTCATATCTTTGACTTTGCCGCAAGATAAGGCACATTTTGTTGTCTTTCGTTTTAATAATGAAATGTTTAATGAACTGATTTCTATCATGCAAATTTATAGCTCTTAAAACCACTTAGAAAAAGAAAAGAAAATGATGAAATTGTTATTGGCTTAAGAAAAGAATAAGTACTAAAAAGTTAGACAAAATTTGCAAAAACTTTTAAAACTTGTCAACAAAGAAAGTTAACCGAACAGCTTAAAGCTATAGTCTTCAGGTCATGGTTATGAGAATGAGCAGCTTTTATACTATTGTAGCGAATTACATATATAACTTAACGATCTGACCCTGAATTCAAGTTCACAATGCGTATACTTAATTTTGTTAATGCTAGTTAGAAATCAAAAGTCTTCTTTTCATACAAAAAACTACAAAAACAATAAAGTTAGACAGCAAGAAATCGACAAATAACCAAAATTGGCAGAATTGTCTCAAAAACCATAGCAATCATTTGCCATAAAAAAACTTAGTTATGTGCATAATCTTAATCTTAATCTCACACTAACGTAATAAAGTTAAATGCTTAATAAAGATGCAAAAAAGAAAAAATTATGTCTTCAAAAGTTATTCCATAATGGAAGGGTTAAAATATACTCTAAAGTTTGTTAATTAAGTCTGCGGTTAATTAAGAAATTGATTTTGAGTTAAAAATATATCTTACATTTTGTAACTTTATAGTTTACTGCAATCAATTTAGCAAATGATAAATGGCGTACGTCAGGCACGTATGTCACTGGTATAGCTTATACCTTCCAATTAAAGCTAACATATTGTGTTACAACTTCTATACACTTAATAACATAGTAGATCTGAACATGACATTCGCAAAAAAAGGCACCTAAAACAAAGCAACATATTTCTAGCCAATCGTCTGACTTTATAGTATAAAATAATATCAACTGATTTTGTTTAAATTTAGTGCAGTACGGGATAAGATAATTTTAAAACCTAACCAAACATCAATTTTAAACTTTTTGTTTTATAACATAGCATGTATGCTAGTTTATTAAAGATATTGCGATTGCGATTGCGATATTGCGAGAATTTTATTATAAAGCTGCTCATTTACTAATTCGAAAGACCTTCATTACAATTCCACAGCTTTCTAAGTCTCTCTTGTCTATATCAAGCATCTCTAACCCACGTTATCATAAACTAAGCGTCTACAAGAAAAACACACAAAAATTAAGCAAATAACTTAATTGAAGTTTATTGCTCAACAACACCATCCATACTCAGAAGTAAATTGTAATATCCATGAATCAAGGACTCCATAAACAGGACACGATTTACAACCAATATCGTACACAAAGAAACTCAGAGTATTAGTCACGTTTATAAGGATACACAACATATATTCTTACCACAGTATACCAAAACTTGCAGATAAAGGAATTGAAAAGTTCTAGGAATAGTTTGGCTCTATGTATGCGCATTTTTCGTGAAAGGAAATGAGACACTGAGACGTTGAGTCACCATGTAACTATATCCGTATCTATGTATGTGTATATGTGAGAAAAAGCAATCAAAAAACACACACACACACACACACACACACACACACACACACAGGAAAAAGAAAACAGATAGACAAAAGGATGTGGACAAACACAGACGTCAGACAAACAAACAAACAGACAGACAGACGGACAAACAAATGAAACATTGATTTTTAAGCAGAGAGCAGCATCAGGTGTGGGCCTCAACGGCTTGAGATACATTTTATGAGGCGACCTAAATGTATGCAACAATAAATTACATCAAAACAATAAAATTTGACCTTGCTGCGTCAGTCAGCATTCAGTTGTCCTTATGCGCAGTAGAGAGTATCAAAATGATTTCTGGATACAGCAGATAATATCTAGTATAGCGAAATAATTTGCAAACGAAGCTATTTGCATACCCTTTTTACTTGGGTATTTTGGATAACTTGGGTATATAAGCAATTAATATAAGTTTCTTATAGCATAAATATCAAATCCTTTATAAGTTACGCACAAATACTTAATTTTATTAAAAGCTAGCACACAATTATTTACATTTACAAATATACAAATAATAATTTAATAAGTAAATGCAAAAAAAATTAAACTCGAAAAAGCCTATTACAATAAAATATAAAATTTTATTATTATGTAATGATTGCGTACTCGCCTCTAAGCCCGAATGTTGATGGTTCGATTCCATCCTGCTAATTTAATTTAAGACCTGTTCACATTCGGCGATAAGCTTGAGGTCCCTGTTCATTTCGAACGGATATCAATAGAGAAATATCTCTGCCTTGTGTAAGATGGCAGCATAGTCAAGAAAAATAAAATTATTTGAGTTTTGCAACTCCGAATTGGAGCAGTACATTATCCCCAATGTATTAAGATGTCATTATAAAACCCAAGTAACATTTTTTTCAAGCAAACTCACAATACCTTGAGCAAGTGTATCAAAATACCAATCCTGTTGAGGACTGCAAACGTCAATGATGACATAGAAAAGACCTTTTGGCGGTCATTTGGCTGTTAGGGCCATGAACCTTTCCTTTATGTGTTTGTGTGTGTACAAAAAAAGAGTAGGAAAATGAATATGTATGTTGTGTGTGTATAAGTGTGCATGGTAATGCCCAAGAGCAATATTTTGCTGATGCTGCTGCCCCTGTTGCAGCTGCAGTTGCAAGCCAAATAAGCATAACGCAGCTAGCAACTAGAAGGAATAATGACATGACAGGGAAGCGGAGACAGCACTTTGTAAGAAGGGTTGACATGCAGTGCTTGGGGCATAATCCTGCAGGATGCACATAAAACGACAACAGAGTCAGCGTCAACAGCAGCAACAACCATAGTGGCCATGTGAGCACATTACGCATACGCCATGTGAGTCACAACGGAAGCACTTCATTATGCGCACACTTTGTTTGTTGCAAAATTGAAATAATATGCATATATGTTATAAGAGAAAGAAATAAGAAATAAAAAAAACAAATGTGGAAAAACATAAAAGTAAAAAGTCAACAAAAACAGCGGAAAAACAATTTAGCAAAGGATGCAAACCAGCAAAGGTGTACAATGGCATTGTTGGCCATCCCAGCAAAAGTTCCCCTCGACTTTTGCGCTTGTTTTGCTCGCTCTCTTTTGTTTTTCATTTTTTTTTTTTTGCTGCGACTGAGGACAGCATCATTAACATTATGTAAGCATCAAATGGCGGCTGCGCTGCCAATGACAGCAACAGCCTGGCCCATCCGTTTCCTGCCTTTGCACCTTTGTACGAGTGTGTACGTGCATGTATGCATATATATGTCATGTCTGTGTGTACACAATTTATGCTGTGGCAAAATGGCGCGTGGTACTAAAAAAAAAAAAACAACTATAACAACAATAGAGCAAAAGAGAAACACTGCAACAGCAACAAACCCCCGACTATAAACTACATGCGTCCGTCAACTTGGCTTGTTTATTGGCAACTATACGGGGCCACAATATGTGCCTGAACGCATTTGGCCTCTCTGTTGGCCACATAACTTAACGGCGACGGGTTAAAACTTTCATTAAGGTTAAATCTCATTAGCCGAGCCGACTTAAAGCAACGCAAAACTAAACTAATTTATAAAACGTGAGTTTGCCTTTTTTTTAGACTTTTTTAAAACGCATTATCATAAAACTAATGAGCAACTTTTTATTAAGGAGAAAACTAAGTCGCAAATAATTCAAACTGGCAAGCTGTTTTAAAAAGTTTTTATTTTAATTGTAAGCGCTTATGTATAATTTTTTTATTTTTAAAATGTTCTTTATTCATGTATAGTAGTTTTATTTCCATAGGCACCATAAGTTAAACCAGTTTAAGAATTATTAAACACATTATATGGTGCAAGTTATTTTTAAATACCGATTTACAAGATGTGCCACATATAAAGCAATTCGTTTATAAGCGCGAATGTTCGCTTTAGTTGCGAAATTTAGTCTTTCAAAAGTGATTAACCTAAGCACACCAATTGTTGTATAACCTGGTCACCCTAACTGAACTAATAGAACCAGCTTGAGCTGAACGAATCGAGCCAGTTGGTGAACTTAGAAATTTTTCCTCCAAAGGTATTAAAGTAACAAAGCACAGTTTTGCTGCCTTCTCGCCAGAGCTATGAACAATGTTACGGCCAACCTGAATTCAGAAATCTCCACGAATAGCGCCGCGCAATGAATTGTCTTAACCTTATTCAAAACCTCCAACATCATGAGAATAAGCGATTACATTTTTCTACAAAATTATTGAGAATGTTTGATCTCCAATTCTTAATTTAAGAGTTACTTTCTTAATTTAATTATTTCAAATTAATTTATATAAATTAATCAACACTTACAATTCAGTTAGTAGGAATAATGTTTCTATGCTTGATCGTACGAAGGTACAAGTTATACCACATTGTAGCTATCTTCTTTCCCTGCACAATATAGTTCGCTGGGTCACGGAACTTCATGTTCCAACTCAGTCTTTAATTTTGCGAGCAATGCTTATCTAAAGCGATTATAGCGAGCGGTTGATTGGGCTGCAGCCTAGTTATTTCCATAATAAAATGCTATCATAACGGAGTTTGCCTTGAGTAAATTTATAGTAAAAGGAGTTATTACGATTAATGCCGCAAAAAAGATTAGAGTCTTTGGAAAATGCGAAGTATGTTTTCAGCAGACATCGGTTTGGCGGATATACAAATTGGTTTGAAAAGTAGAGAAGGCTATGAGCTAAAAAATGTTACAGGTTAACATGGTTGAGTTGATAGAAAACTGTAGAGAGTGCGTAGAATTCGAACATTAAGTCAGCAATAGCCTATCACGTTGGCCTTTGGAATTTTTGAGATTGTGTATCCGAAAATTGTATTTTTTATAATTCCGAGTATAAAAAGATAAATAATTGTTGGATTGCTTTTTAGTTTTCTTATTATTAGTTTTTAATTCCTTTGTGGTGCTTTGCTTGT
Organism: Chymomyza procnemis; assembly: GCA_035046065.1. Classification (NCBI taxonomy): domain Eukaryota; kingdom Metazoa; phylum Arthropoda; class Insecta; order Diptera; family Drosophilidae; genus Chymomyza; species Chymomyza procnemis. The sequence continues at coordinate 2,429,906 of JAWNOJ010000013.1, read as the reverse complement.
CAACTTATCTTACTTGTTAACATCCTCGAACTAGAAGAACTAAGTTTAACTTTATAACATCTGCACAGAACAGCCAAGAATATCGAAAATATCGCAAGCTCTTTTATATTAACAAATATGCTTTATGATCAGTACAAGTCGCCAAATATATAATAATAATAATAATATGTTATTCCTATAGTTGCTGTATTTATAAACCACTAAGAAGTTTTTATTTCCTTTTTTTATTAACGCCTACAATTTTACCTAACTTTAATCTACTTATTATAACTTTTTGTAAGGATTTCATATTTTTTATACTAAATAAGTTTCCTACTAGCGATAATGAAAAAATGTATTCAACAGTGGGACATATAAAATGGGATTCGCCTTAAAAAAGATTAAAGATTAAATATCTATGCCAAAATCAAAATCTATGCATTTAGCAATCATTTCTACGACCATAATTATGTTTAAGTTGATAAGAACTTTTTCAGGAACTCAAGAATTAACAAATGTTAAGCAACGTTTCAGTCTTATTTAACGATTAAATTATCAACCTATAAGAACATGAAAATGGCGCACATAGCACTGACTAAAGTGCACAGTCTATTGTTGAGAGTCAACCTATATACTTAAAAAACTCGCAAAGAAAAAAGTTTTCCGTCAACTGCATGAAACGAACGTAACTTCTTATAAAGTCTATAAAATGTAATGACTTGAGCTACATGCCAGCCCAAAAGTATGCAACAAAACTTTTGTGCCTTTGAGGCTTTAGAGGGCACAGAAAATAAGGAAATTTTAAAACATAAAATAAGTTTTATGCCGCATGATGCAAGCTTTGACTGAACATTAAACATAAATTTGGCAAACAAACAAAACAAGTTTCGCATAATGAACAAATTGAACATTGAAATGCATTTAAATTGAATTTGTTGATGCTAGGCGAATTTAATGGACAAACCAAGTTGCAATCGATGCGGCTGACACCAAGTCAATCATGCGCTATGTATGCATGCATATGACTGCCGTCCTATTCTTATAGAGTTCACCTCAAAAAATTGAGTTACCTATATAACCATAAGCTCTTACTATGGCTCATTATTAACAAAATGATATTCGTCATTCCATGAAGCGTAACTTATAAATTTTGACTTTTAACACTACCATTTTGAAGATGTTCAAAGCTTAAGAACAATCGTATTCGCGTCTAATACTCTAATTATAATAAAGACTTCCTTTCTTAAAAACGGTCAATTAAATCCATATCTTCTCTATCTTAACTTGTTTTGATTGGCTAAATCGAGTATCTTTGACCAGTTTTTACACTATGATTTCTTCACTTGTTTAACTATGATCTTTTGGCATCTTTTTGTTTAAATGCATTTAAATTGAATTTGTTGATGCTAGGCGCATTTAATGGACAAACCAAGTTGCAATCGATGCGGCTGACACCAAGTCAATCATGTGCTATGTATGCATGCACTTGAAATTTCAACTGAGTTTGTGGCAATCACTTTGTGTGCGCCTGTGTGTGGGTGTTTTTGATTGCGTAGTGCGGGGGCTGTGTTGGTGGGTCTTGTATGTATTTTGCAACAAAATGTCAAATGCCAGACAAACTACATGGTCGTTTGTACGAGCAGTTTCTTACAAAATTTGTTGCGATAAGTGGGCCTTATTTAGAGCTATTTCAACTTCCACTACAAAATCATGGTATAAAAATAGTTAGAACATAGAAATAGAATCAACTACTTGTTTCCGTTTAAAATCAATTGAAAAACATGTTGTATAGTTGCTTAATTATCAAATATCTTGCTTTAGAATATCAAAACTTAAATATAACTTTTTAATACAAAATGAACCAGCTCTTTCCCATTTCTTTACTGTCAAACCATGAATACCTAACGAGAAAATGCTTTAAAGAGTTGTACTTTTTAGTTAAATAACAATAAATAAAATTTTTGGTACACGCCGAAGGTCGGTAGGTTGCACCCACCACTGGTGTATTTACCTTGCACTGACATAGCTAGCAAAATAGCCCGCTATTTGCCTGAGGCGAATCTCTATCAATTAATAGAGATATCTTCTTGCTGCGCTTTTAGAGCATTGGCCGCATAAATCAAGAGGAATAAACTTAAATTTATTCTTTTAATTAATACTCCCAACTAAGGAGTTCTTCATTCTTTATAACAGAAATTCTTTGACAATCATTATGCTCAAAGTTATATAGTTCTGTTTACAAGTACTTCGAAATCATCAAAGACGTTAATTAAACACTGCTAGTGTCCTTGCAAATAAAGTATATGAGTGCATTTTTATTTATTTATTCATTGCTTGTTTTCATTAGGGCCCTAGCAGTGTACATAACATTAAAAAATAAGAACTCATTTTATAGTTTCCAAATAAATTGTTCTAGATGGCTTTTTTATTATTATATAGTATATATTTAGTACATATAGTATTACCTGCAATGTTTTTAAGTAGAAAAAGAATTCAATTTAATCAATTTTTTGAGCAAAAAATATCTGTATCTCATAGAGTGTAGGCATATGAATTGGAAAACTACATTTCTCCTCGTCGACATGTAAAAGATTTTCATGTGAATCTGATTATTATTATATTTATGAAGTTCTGTTATAGACCTGGTCAAACATTTGGTACAAAATTGAAATGCATAGGTACATTTCTACACATTGCATATAGTTAAAGTCTTCAAGAAGATCTTTGGCACTTCAAAACCAAGTGAAGCGCTGTATGCCATCACTGCTAACTTAATAAGATGAGTAAAAGACGGCAAATGTGGGGTAGTATAAACAATAGTTGCGATTATAACAACGGCCAACACTTATCAATGATATTTGTTACCAAAAATGTATTTGTAACCAGCAATTTACCATAATTGCTTTTTTGCCAAGGAAAGGCCAACGCTATTCAAAAATATTCAATATTTCTGAACAAAAGATGCCAAAAGATCATAGTGTAAAAACTGGTCAAAGATCAATCAAAACAAGTTAAGATAGAGAAGATATGGATTTAATTGAACGTTTTTAAGAAAGGAAGTCTTTATTATAATTAGAGCATTAGACGCGAATACGATTGTTCTTATGCTTTGAACATCTACAAAATGGTAGTGTTAAAAGTCAAAATTTATAAGTTACGCTTCATGGAATGACGAATAACATTTTGTTAATAATGAGCCATAGTAAGAGCTTATGGTTACGATTATATAGGTAACTCAATTTTTTGAGGTGAACTCTATAAGAATAGGACGGCAGCCATAGGCAGTCTACGAAGAGCAAAAAATTAAAATTGTTTTTATACAGACTCAGTCAATTCCTGATAGTGGTGGTATTGATGGCGCAAACGCAGGAGCAATATAAACTACGATAAAAATAGAACGAAACAAAATTAGCATTCGTTAGGTTTCGATTGCAGGAAACCAGGCCGGACTTCGGCTAGAACGCGGTACTCTGTACATGTCTTTTATCGACTACACAAAAGTCATCGATGCACTATGAAGAGTCGCCATTTTGGATGTACTAGCATCCAGAGGTATTCCTGCAAAAGTGATAAACTTAATAAAAAAAACCCATACGACGCAGCTACAAGTAGAGTGTTTCATGCCGGCCAATTAAATGAGCCATTCCAAACCACATCAGGCGTTAAGCAAGGCTGTGCACTGTCTCCTCTATTATTTACCACCACCTTAGATATGATTCTCGATGCGTCTGAGTTGGCCAGGCAAGCGATGCAGTGGAAACTGCACGAAAGACTAAGCAACCTAGTAACGACAACATTCTGGTATCCCATAACCACAGCGATATGCACGAAATGCTGCACGCCCTTGTTGCTGTCTCCGCAACAGCCGGCTTAAAAGTAATTGTTGATAAATCAACGATCATGCAAGTCAATGCCAGGAATCAGACTCCGTATCTGATAATGGCTGAACTCGTCAAAATGGAGAAGAATTTGAAAACATGGGCTGCGTACTCACTCCAGATAGTGGCACCACTAACGACGCTAATTATCGGCTGCAAAAAGCCCTACTACCTATGGAGAGCTGCATTTATGCGAAAGTCAACAAAACCAAAAATCTTTAATGCATGTGTCAAAACCATTCTTTTGTATGGAAACGAAACCTGGCATACCACAAATAATATCTGAAGAAAAACTCCAGAGTTTCGTCAACCGATGCCTGACGTACATTCTTTGAGTGTTCTGGCCCAGAACTATATGGGTGATTACCAAGCAACGGTGCATCAAAAGCGACATATCGATCAGAAAATATAGATGGATCGGAAACATTCTTAGGAGAAACAACAGATAATAGCGCGTGCAGCTCTCGAATGGAACCCCATTGGCGTCGTCGCAGAGAGCGGCCGAAGTCTGCTTGGAGGCGGACAATGCTCAACGAGTTAAGGTTTTAAGCTAAGAATAGGGAAAGCTGAAAACTATTTGTAAATAGGCTAAGTTCTTAATAATTTATTTTAAGAGAGCATGCCAGTAATAAATAATAAATTTTCACATTTTCGATGTTTGCATATTTATTTGGATTCAAATATAGAAAGTATTTAGGGATTCTTTGCCAATTTATAACGTACTGATAGACACAAAGAAAAATAATGGCCTGATGCTTTGCAATATGAACTATATTATGACAGACAGACTTGAGAACATCGCAATGATTGGTTTTAATAAAAAATTGCTATCAGCAAATAAAAACTTGCATGCAACATCGCGCTGTTCGCCTTGTGTGTGTGTGTAGGAAGGAGTGTGCATGTGTTTCTAGCTAAATGTCAATTGAAATTCGTTTATAAAATGGTTGCTATTTATATATGGCAGCAATAGCTGCATACGTAGGTATGGTTGTATGTGTGTGTGTTGTGTTACATTGCCCAAGCGTGTGTGAGTGAGTCTGCAGTTGTCATGCTGATTTTTAGATTAGAAATTAATCGAATTTTACTGTCAATTCGAAAGTCAGTCAGTGATGGCGGCGCTCAGGAAGTGATTTCGACGTCAGCACCTCGTAGTTGGCATGGCAATGCAAAAACAAGCACGCGCACACACACAAACAGCAACACAAACAAACACAGACACACACACACACCAAATCTCATTCACACAATCCAATACACGCCTACAAGGACAAGACTGACACCGTGTGTTACGCAGTCGGCGGCCTGCCAAATAAAATACCGAAACACTGCTTAATGGCTGATAAGCTGGCTTTTATAAGAGGCAGTTTTAATGAATTTTTGCGGCTGTCTTTTTCCAATAAGAACTCCGTTTCTATTAGTATGAGTGTTTTTTTTTGTGCCCTCTCACCTGTTCCACAATTGTAGACATTTTTCCTTTTGTTGCGTTTGCTTGGCTTTAAGCTGCTGCTTCTTAACTGTTTTATATCACTTAATACAAATTTTTGCTGTTGTTGTTGTGGTTGTTGCCGTTACTTCACGCACAGGCAAAAAATTATTTGCTTATTTTTGCGTAATTTCATTTGTCAGTCCACATTGCAACGCACTTTGTTGTTGTTTACGTTTTTGTGTTTTGCCCTTTTTTTCACTATTTTAACGACTTTTATTTACTTATTTTTATATATTTATATGTAGTGTCACTTTGTCAACATGCGCGCAAATCGAAAACGAGCTGGTGCTGTTAAAATCTAAGAAATTATTGACGGCAAGGATACGCAAGTACTACTATCCTCGTGAAACGGAGCTGCCAACTTGCTACTATTGGCTAAACATAAATACAATTTGTGCAACACTAAGTACAGCGTTGCCTAATGCGCATTTAAGTTCGGCGGCAATTTTAAATGCTGCTTAATACAATGTTTTTTTTTTTAAGTTTTGTGCAGAAAAAACTAAACTCAGCTAAATTATATGTCATAATTTTGTTTTAAACAAATTATACCTTATTTTAATCCCAATCCGAAGCTATTCCTTTGCTTTAGTAAATGTATTGATTTATTTTATTGCCTATCGATAATTTAGCGCCATCGATAACAATGCCATTTTACGCTTTGCAATACTGCTCACAGCGACGTCAACAAAAGTGGCCTAATAAAAAAAAAAGAGCAACAGCTAGACAAACATTGGCAATACAAATAGATATTGACAAAAATTTTGAAAATGTAAAATCATTCCAAAAACAGCCGCTGCCACATTTAACGAAGCTTAGCAGATTATCTATTAATGGTACTTCGATAAGCCTACATTAAAAAAAAAAACACGAAAACGCAAGTGCGCAACCAACAACAACAGTTGCCAAATATTCGAAACATATGGAATGGCATTACTTTAATAAACTTTAAGATAAGACAAAGCGTAGGTGAGTTCGCCGTCTTTTATGATAAATTGCAAACGTCGCAGTTGTTAACTATGTACCCCTTACCTCTACCTTACCAACAGTTCACGCCACAATAAAACACAGAGGCAAAAGTAATTAGAAGTAGTAACTAGAGCGAAATAACCCTTACGCCGCCTCTAAAAGATAATGGTATTGCCCAAATATGAACGCCTCAATACATATGAGAGCAATAATGCCACGGCATTCAATGGTGGCAATAGCGGCGTCGACGGACACAACCACAACGATGACTGCGAGGAAATTGAATTGGGTTTAGAACAAGAGCATATGGCGCCGGCGTTGCAAAATGGTAAAGCAAACAGAGAACGTCGACAATCGGGCAGTAACGCCAACTTCAGATACATTAACAGCGGCAGCGTCAGCTCTAAAAGAAACAATATCAACAACGGCTCCGCCACGTCTGCACAAAACGCAGGTGATACACCAATGGCTAGACATGCCGACGCACGATTTATGCAAATGGCCATTGGCACGCTGGCAACAGTTTTGCTCTATTTATCATTGTCCATTTCGCTCACCTTCTATCAAAAGGACATAATCAAAAAGCTAAAGTTTCCTTTAACAATTGTTACCTACCATTTAATAATTAAATTCATGTTGGCCTCTGTGGTGCGTGCCTTTTATAAAATGACTTTTGGCAAATCCCGCATACAATTGGATTGGCGCGTGGCTTTGCGTAAAATGGCGCCGACTGGTATAGCCAGTGGTATTGATATTGGCTTCTCGAACTGGGGTTTGGAACTGGTGCCAATATCGCTGTACACCATGACTAAATCTTCAACAATTGTATTTATTCTGTTGTTTGCCATATTGTTGGGTCTGGAACGCAAGGTGAGTTTGTGCGGAAAGATTAAACTATTTTTAAATATTCTACTCTTTGCATGCGTTTCTAGAGCTGGTACCTGGTGTTCATAGTGGGCCTTATTGCGATTGGTCTCTTTATGTTTACCTATAAATCTACGCAATTCAATGCTTTGGGTTTCTTTTTCATACTCTTTGCCTCACTAAGTAGTGGCGTTCGCTGGAGCTTAGCACAGTTTATAATGCAAAAATCAAAATTAGGTTTACACAATCCCTTGGATATGATCTATCATATGCAGCCGTGGATGATTGCATCGCTGCTACCCTTTCTAGTCGGTTTTGAAGGTAAGTGCAGCTAAATTTCAAGTATGTCTTATTAATGTCACTTGTTGCGCAGGTCAACCGCTCTACGATGTTTTTGTAAATGTACGCAATGGCATGTGGACCGATGATGTCATTATTTGGACAATAGCTAAGGTTACCATAGGCGCTTTACTAGCCTTTCTTATGGAAATTAGCGAATTTTTAGTGCTCTCAAAGACGTCCAGTTTAACGCTTTCTATAGCGGGTATTTTCAAAGATATTTGCCAGCTGGTACTGGCTGTTGAGCTGAACGGAGATCAGCTCAGTTTAATTAATGTGGTTGGCTTGGTTGTATGTTTGGCAGGCATATCCTGTCATTTGCTACATAAATACAACTCCATGACGCAGGCAGAGAAGCAGCTACAATCCATACAAATGGATAACGATGAGGACGACATGTCGGCTGAATTTAAATTCAATGATATCAGCAATTTGGGCGGTAATTCATCAACAACCGGTGCACATGGACACGCAGCGCTGACAGTGCCGCTGCTCGAACAAAGTGACTCTGAAGAGGATTCTGGTAATGATGCTAGCAACAAACAAAGTGCATCGGATGTAATATTCGACGTGCTCAAACGACGTGATATGCAGCGATGAGTTGTTTTTATTTTTTCTTACGTTTTGCTAAACTTATGTACATGTGCACACTGATATACCCACACGCCACACAAGCCACGTTCCTTGTTTGCACAAAAAACTTGTACAATTGCTCCATACTTTATTGTATTTTTCAGGTTTACGGAAGCTGCGTTTAGCACCACGAGTACATCGCCAGCTTAAAAGACACTGAACGATTTGTATCCACTAAACCCATATCCCGCCCCCTGCCTGTGTTGTGTGCGTGTGATAATACGTGTGTTTGTGTGATTTGTGTGTCCTTTAAAGGCCCACCGTATTGGCATCTTGTAAATGTTGTAAATTCAAAATACTAAGCAGAAAAAATGTGTACAGCCTGTTTAAATTAATTCACTACTTAATTTCTAAACAAACGACAGTGTTTAAACATTTCCAGACTTTAAACTTGCAAAATTCCTAAGAAGACTTTAAATTTTGTGTATAGAAATTGCTGCTGAGAAAACGTAATCCAAATGTTAACATTTTCCCAACTAATTTTATAGTTATGCAATTTAAATATAACTATTTCTAAAAGTTTTAACTAAAAATGGAAACAAGGCTATTATTGTTATAGACTATTGTCAAACTGAAGCCATATTTAATTATTTTAAGCACATTTAATTTGCTTGCATAAATGCTAGCTATTGAAAGTTAAAATAAGTGGATAAACAAATACTGGAGTTGTCTGAAACTTTACATTTTGCATTTTTGATTACTTGAAATTTGTATGCAGTTTATATAAATACATCATTATTTAGTTAATTTTGTTTTGTGCAATTAAACACATTTGTCCAATTTTTTTTACATAGTTTTAAGTTTTAATGCTTTTGTTAACTGATACGAATATATATACCTGCAAGTGATTGTTGTTATTTGTAGCTGATTATTTAATTGATAATAATTAGCAACATTTGACTTCTTAGTTGCTATTTATAGAAATTATAAACATTTAGTTGAAATTGACGCTTATAATTTGTATGCATGTAAGATGTGTGATGCAAATTTTCAAATAATAAAATATATTACTTATTTACAAAAAGCGAGCCACAACATTTAACGTGTTGTTTTTAAAATTTTTTCATCTATCATAAAATTTTAGATTTATCTTGCATGATTAATGTAATCTATGCAGGATAAAGCGTTTCTGAGTTGAGATGCGCTTTATGCAAATGAGCGATATGTGTGAATATAAGTTTTTTTATTTTCAGTTAACTGCAGCCATATTTATGTACTGTATAATTACGTAAGTGTAATATAATTATTTATCTTTCGATATCTTTTATCTCTAAATAAACAATAAAAGAAATACTAAACGTATATGAATGATTATGCTAGATGTTCCACATATGTAAGCATATGCAAGGGACTCAATATTTTTGTGATTTGCTGTTTAAGCAAAAAGTATTATATTTTAATGTCGAAACATATAAGTAGCACTTTGGTTAAAGTAAAGTAGCATTGGATGCTTTAGTTGTTACATTTTTATTTTGGCAGTTAGCTAAATGTCTATACATTTTCCTCTTCGTCTTCGTGCTTAAAGCGCTTAAGCGGCGGCATCTGATAGTCCGTATCAAGATCGGGTTTATCCAAGCTAGATATTTTGCGTTTGTTTGTTGATGCTGGCGGATTCTCCACACACGTTTCTGCTGCTGATTGTTCTTCAGCATTAGTAGTGTTGTTGATATTTTGTTCCCCCACAACAGCAGGCTGTGTCAGCTGCAAACGCTCACCATAGCCAGAGTCTGAACTGCATTCTGGAACGCAACTTACTTCATGAGTTTCATATACATTTGTTACGGGAATTTCTGGTGGTAGCTCAACTGATTTGGCAGCCTTATAATAATGATAAATAGCTATAACCTCCATGGATTCTTGCACCATGTCTATGGGGTAGGATGTCAATTCTGTAAGCTGTGGTGTCCAAAGTTGTGGTATTTTGCTAACCAATCGTGCAGCTGCTATACAACTGGCAGCTACCAATGATGGAAGTTCATCGCTAAATCGAGTGACTGCAAAGGAAAAATGAAATTGTAGTGTTCATAATGACTGCTAAAGTGTTCGCTTATTCCTTAACTAAACGAAATTACTCTTTACTTCAGTAAAGCTGCTAGGATGTACTAACTCACAGCGAAGAAAGGCGCTCGGTAGACCAAAAATAAGTCAAAGCGATAACGTAACCTAGGATAGAAAGTGCGAGATAGGATTCCCACACATGAACGCCTTCTTCACTTATAGAAATGCCTTGATACTGTAAAGGAGCATGTCTTACAACGTTCTACTTAATGCACAGCCATTCCAAAAGTTATTTTCCTCTATAAAATAGTTTTCGTCGCAAAATGTAGGGATGTGGAGTGAAAATTTAATAAGAAGAACTGGCGTGCGAAAAACCTACTACTTCAGTTTAAAAAGAGCATAGGACTATTGTTGAATGAAAAATCAATTCGAAATCAGACTTGGAAATGCACTTTCGCAGCGGACTTAACTGTCATAATCCAAAAAACAAATCACGCAGCATTGACGTTTAAATAGATCTTAATGCGAGCGTTTTTCCGGCAAAGGCCGTTGAGAGCGCTGCACCACCAGCTCTAGAAAAGCTACATCAAATAGAAATATTTGACTGTGGTGCAACTATACCGTTATTGCATTCGACTTCGGCTTCACCATGTGTTTTGCAGGTGTGGCCATTGAAAGAAATAATTAATAAACTTTACTCCTTGCGGTATGTTAAGACCAAGTTTCACTTTAGTACCCAGCTGTCTTAAATCAAAATGGCTTTTAATGGTGGATATCTATGATTTCTATCTCACGAATAAAAAACTATAAGTAGGGTGGGATACAAAGTCAATGTAAGCAAAATAAACCTTTTTTTGGTGTAAGAGAACTTCGGAACTAGCTTCTTATATTAATATTGTGCAAACTTACTGCTTAGCGTATAGTCGCACATATCTAGGAGCAGCAGCGCCAGCGCCGCTAACATTTCCTCGTAGTTTTCGTAGCGTTTGTAAAGGTATGCCAATGGATCGTCACTATCAAGCAATTCATTATATGCCGTAAAGTCCTCAAGAGATATAACGTGACAAGAAAATAGCTCCACAAAGCTTGCTGTAGTTGGACGCAATAAACGGAAGTCAAAATAACATAAAAGTATGCGTTCGACATTCTTGAAGTCGGAGAGTTGGTACTTCTCATCAACCAATCGATTTAAATCGCTAAAGCGCGGAATTAATGCAAAGTTGTCCATTTGAGAAGCCGTGTGAATACAAACAATGGCAATTAACAGCAAACTTTCCTCGAGTATGGTGAATTGATCAAGAAAACGATCCAAAAGGTAAGTTGCTAATAAAATAAATCAAATGTATACATTGCATATTTAATATACAGCATTTACTTACCCAAATGCAAAGTGCAGCGACTTAATTGAAATTCGCTAACAATTTGAAAGAACAAATCCAACAAACGTGGACGGTGTCCCAATTGCTCCGAGCTGTACAGTAATTCTATACGCTGCAACTCCGACTCCTTCATTGTCATGAAGATGTCGCGTGCATAGTCTTTAACCCAATAAATTTTGGACGAACGCGTCTAAAAGAAACAAACTTTAATTTTATAACGAAACACAAACAAAAATAACTTTATAGGCAACGAACATCGATATAGCGGCATCTATTGGGCTCATTATCTTTCTGGAGCTCAACGATATTTGCTTCATTATTAACGCTCACCATTGTTGCTTAAGTATTAATACTTTTTTAAATAATCAAAATACTTTATTATTGCATTTAATTTGCAAAAAAGCATGGCAAAAAATTAGAATGCGCGTTTTGTTTTTAGAACCACAACAAATTTTTTATAAATATGGCGCCTACAACGGTAAATGACAGTGCTACCACAATCACAAATTATAAAATATTGCTGGATTTTTGCTGCAATTTTTTGTGGTATATTAATACCAAAAATCATCGTTTAGCCAAAGCCCTGTTTTCAAAAGTATATATTCTGTTTCGAATAGAAAACCAATGCCTATGTGTTTTAAAGAAAATATTTGGATTCACTATAAAATAAACCAGTTATATAGCTGAAGCAAACACTTTAGTTAATTAAAAAAGCTTAGTTCAAGTACACGCTGAGGCAGCCAAGTTACTGGCTGTTTTAATTGCGAATAATAATTTTGGTTTCAACAAAGTTAGGTCTTGCAGCTTTTTAAAGGTAAGCATGTTACAAAGAAATAATTAGGCCTTACAAATTAAAATACATAGATATATTTATTCCTATTGCTAGTGCCTCAAAAATAAATGTCTAGTCAAGCTGCTGATTATTTTTGTACTATGGAGAACTCAATAATAATTTGGATTTATGTGCAAATTAAAAATTATTATAAATTTAATATTACTTCTCAAACATGGCGAAATAATAATTTAACTTCTCTTATTTACACATAAAGCAATGCGTTTTTTAATTTAATAGTGCTTTCATACATTTTTTTATGCAGCTTTGTTGCGTGAGTGCCTACGTGCACAAACTAAATATATTTGACGCTAGTATTCGTACAGTATATATTGGCCTACAAGCATTTTGGTATTTTTAAGTTGCAAAAGTTCGGCCACACTGCGTGCACGGCGTACAACAGAGTATGTAAAAATGAAAAAATATAAAATTTATTGTACAATTAAAGCGATTGATTGCATACTAAAAATAAATAATGAAGAAAATCAATAGTTATAGGGATTGTTGCTTGAACTAAAGCCTAAGTGGCTTTAAAACAGCGGCTGTCCCTAAAAAAAAAAACGATGTCGTGAGTCGCCCCGGCAACAAGCTAAATGGACATATTGTTTGCTTGTAATGCCAAAGAACGCATTTTATAGCTATTGTGCAGTGTTTTTCTTAAGATTTTTAATAACTGCAAATTAACATAATAAAACACAAATGCATACAATGGTGAAAGTGCTTGTTGCAGCGGCCTAAAAAACGCGTGTTGGCATTTTCGTTTTTTCTGATAAATTCAAAACTTATTGGGCATATGTTATTGTTGCCGTTGCGATAAGCAGCAACTGACAGTTCTTTTATTTGTGAGTAAATAGATTTTTGATTATTGCAAAAAAAAAAAAAAAAATATCAACAAAAACATTACGACAACAACGCACCAAAAATATATTGCGTCTTAAGAAATTCGTAACAAATATTCATTCCTGTTGTGTTTGTTTTTGAGTAAACCGCCGCCGTGTAGAAGAATCGGCGCGAGTGAAACTTGTTCTGGTGTACATACATCGTACGTTTGGCTTGTATGGGTTACTTTTTTTTAACGCTTCGTACTCTAATTGGGCATCAAACCAGCCAAGACATGCACAAGAATATCTTAACGTTTCCTTACATAAATAATGCACAATTTTTTGTGTTTTTGCAGTTAGTTATTTCATTTTTTTGATAACCAATTTGCATTTGTTTGCAAAGCAATCAAACATCTGCATGCATTGCCAGCTCGCCAAGGTTCCACTTTGTGTACAAATATTGGATTCCATTTGCAAGGGCCAAGTGTATGTATAGCTGTGGATGATGTCCGTCGTCTGCCGGTTGTTTTGTTTATGCCGCCCCAGCAGCAGCAGCAGCTGTTGAGTGTTGAACTCCACAATGTGTGTGTCTGTCTCTGTGTGTGCATCTTGGCTTGGAGCAATTGCTGCGTGCGTGTGTAGCCAGTCAACGTTATATACATATATTGCCTTGTTTTTGTCGCTTGAGGATTTTTAATGCTATGTCTACACTAGTCCAAGTCAGTGCTGACATTGGCCTAAACGCAACGCCTTAATGCACAAAAATGTTTTTCTCAAATTTTTGATTTGTATGATTTTTGGATTAAGTTTCGCTAAATTATATCTATTTTAGTTCAAGCTGTTTAAAACCAATTAAAGCGCCTTCATGAATAATATCTTAAATGATCAAAAATTTTTTTAACCAAATAGCTTAAACGAATTAAAATGTGCAAGTAAAATAAAAACTTTTTTTTATATCTAAAATTTACCAAAAAAAAGTTTTGTCAATCTGGTAAAAGAATTAAAGTAACATTACTATATCATTATCATTGTCATATTTTATAAGTTATTTAACATCATCATGCAGTAAATGGTTATTTACAAACAAATTAATAACAAAAGATTGCTCTTATATAAGATTGAAAATATTATTTCAACACAAATAAAATAGTTTGTGAATATTTAACTGTCAAAAATAAAACTGTGCTGTGTGAAAATATATAAGCTAAAAAACTTAATTTCCAATTTCAAAACAAATACATTTTTGCTTGTTGGCGTACGGAATGGAAAAGCCTTTCACATTTTTAAATTACTCAATTAAAGTGTCATTTGATAACTGTAAGCAATATTTACAAATTTTATAAAAAAAAAACGATTCGTTTAAACAGTTTACACTAAATAGTCTGTAAGACAGTGTAAACATAGCATAACTACCCTAGTAATGTGCACATGGCAGGAGCCAGCACACGGCACAGCTGTAATTGTTGTTGCTTGTTTTTAAACTATATACATCCTTGGTCTTATATATAGAGTACAGAGATATGTATCCATACATATGTACTCTTATTTGTGGACTCTGTTTGGCTTCATATCTCTGCGGCAGTGGCGGCTGATGCGTCGTCGCATCAAAAACTCGTTGTGTGTTGACATGTTCGGGGTTAAGCTGCTGCTGTTTCCGTAGAATCTAATTTTGTAAGCAACATAAATGTAAAAAAACTGGATTTGGATAGAAAATTGTTGCAACCAAATGTTGTTAAATTTTTGCTTTCCTGTATTAGTGCTGTTTTCTAGTTTAAATAAGTGTTCCTAAGCTAACTTTACTTGGAATTTCTGTGTAAAAGCAACATATGCATACATACACTTTTTTTTGGTGTGATACATAAAAAAGTTATTGTGTTTGTGTTAAGCAGTTGGTCAATTCGCAAATAACACATTCAGTGACAGTTCCTAATAATTGTGAATTAAACAACAGATGCAACTTAAATGAAAAAAATTCGTTTTTTCTTACGAATTTTGTGTGCATATTGTCAGAAGTCATTTGGATGGTCTGTGTACATATTCGTGTGTTTCCCAAATACACTTATAACACCTTACACAATTAAAGGTCGATTTATAGCGCTTCCATACAATAATCTAAAACAAAACTTCAAAATAATAGTAATAGTAATATAATAAATAGTAAATTATCTTGTCCATGCGACAAAATTATAAACATTTTAACATAATAACAGTAAATTGTTGTATCTTATTACCCCCACTACTTTTTGTCGGTACAATTTTTGACAAATTTCTGGAATTAAGCCGAATTTCAGCAATATTATGTTACTTTCAATGATAGTATCCATGTCGACAATTGCCAAGTGACTGCTTATTGTACCAGGAAATAATATCGGAAATTTTCCAAATTAGCGCTCGAAAAACATTAAAATCATTTAAAAATACTCAAATAATAAATGTTAACTTTTAAAGAACTTGTTAAAATTTACAATACAACAACGACAAATTTCTGTGTATATTTCGTCTTAATTATTCTATTAATTTAAATTCTAGTTACACTAATATGTATTAGTGTACCCTATTTTTTTTTAATAATTCTCTTCAGCGAATTTAAATGTACTTGGCCAACTAATTTTTTGAAATAATTCTCTTTAGCGCAGCAACTTTTAATATCGATACTAAAGATATTTTTTGATCAACACTTCATAATCGCGAGTAACATTAACACATCTAATCGATCAATTTCGATATTTTAATAGTAACACTATTTTCTATGTCCCTGTTGTTTCCATTCTAGTTAGTCTTTACCTTCTGAACACCATTAACATTTATTATTGTTAACTTTAGATAAGTATTCCTTCCACTTTGTAATGCTTTAATATTTAACATAAAAAAATATAAAATTTCACAAATTTGTAGCTTTTAATGTAGAAAACAATTGGAATATAATGGCAAGAGATAATATCTGGATTCGCTTTTTAAATAAATCTTAGCCACGTCGAAAACTGAAACAAATGGCTCAAATCGAAACTTTGAAAAAATTGAACGTTGATAATTTCATTTTATAATATGTACTTGAAAGTTTTGGATTTTAACAAACTCAATGTGATGTACTACGATTAACAAAAAAATTCAATTTGTCAATATGACGCTACTGCAATTTATGTAACTTCTATGAGCTAAAAGTGCAATACTATTATAAATTTGTTATTGAAAAAAACAGCTCATTATAATTGCATAAACATAAACAATTAAAATAAAGCTGTGTTAATGTGTTAAAAAATGTTTATAACAAACGATTTCTGAAAACTCACAAAATTTTTACAAGTGCAACGAAATAAAGTTTTAAAAGAACTAAAAAAAAACCAAAACGAAAATTAAAGCAATTTTAAGTAAAAAATCGTCGAAGGAAACCTTGTTGGATGTTTTTATTTGGGCTTGAAGTGAACCCCAAAAAATGTCAACATTTTTAAATAATTTTTTTCCTGCAGGTGAGTCGCAAAGTAATTAATTTATGACATGTAGTTTAGTAACGCTAGTCGTTCTATATTTTATGCTCTAGAAACTTAAATTCTTTTTCTAAAAACAATTTCTACAACCTGTGTAAGCGTTAGCTTCAATAATTTTTCTTTTATCTATTGTGTACATAAGATTGCTCTTCGTACGCTTTTGATTCGTATTTCTTGTTGCCCTTTACGAAAAAACAGGTTTACTGCCAAACTGCACAGGTACGAATTTTGCTGCACCTGGGAAAATTCTTGATGTAGACAATGCGTTCTCGAGAGTTTCACTGATTCGGGGTTTCTCTTTGTATGCGGAACAATTTTTTCTGGTTTGAACTTCACTGCAAAATGAACATTTTCAATTTTATTGTATGGATTTTTTTGTATGAATTTTGAAACTAGAAACCTAGAAGAATATTCCTCTTTTACAGGGTTCCTCAGCAATAAATATTTATCACACTATCATAGCATATCACTTTTTTTAAAGTGGAGTTTTTAATAACCAAGCTGTATGATTTCCTTTATCTTCTATTGGAGCATAGGGTGTTTTCAATTGCCATCTTTTATCGAACTGTATTGTGGGATATTATTTAAAGTCAGGGCCTGCAATTCCCCTTCTGTGAAACTTCTCTTCGCCCCGCTTAATGAAAGGGGTTTCAGCGCATTTTTTTGCTTGGAATGACCAGCTGCCTATGATAGCTCTAAATGTGAAGAATTTTTGCCATACCCGCTGTCATCCATAGCATTTTCATCTCAGTTGCAGTTAACTTACTATCGTGCGTTTTATATCGCAATATTGTATCGTACAATATTCGAACGCATTGTGGCTGATGTCTTTCTTCTTAAGGATTCCTTGATAACATAAAGCTAAAGGGCTCTAGAGAGCGTGAGCTTTATCTCCAATTCGTCAAAACTAACGCATGCGAAAGGAACTGATCTTTTTCAGCGAAAGCTTTAAGAACCCCTTCTGATATTTATACGGCAGATGGTACATATTTTGCATTAATAGATTAGTGCGTTGAAAGAGATCTCAGCTGTTTAATGAAAATTTTCTATGCCCTAACTAAGGAAATTGTCAATCTGTTGAAATGCGCCTCTTCGTTTCTTAAAATTGGCAAAGATCGATTTTTAACAATGAATTGTTTTGCTAGCTTATCCTTACGTTATACAAATATCTTGCTACTATGGTAATATATTATTATTAAGATTATAAATGCAATTCCTATAAAGTTATATCTAATATAATTAATAACCTTTACGATTTCCTCTCTTACAAACTGTCTATTCAACCTATCGCGTTATTCATCTTAACTCATCTTGATTTGCCAAACCGAGCACCTGTGTATTCTCGCTTTTGGTCAATGGTAATCTCTCGGCAGCTTTTGTTAACAATGTTTAAATTTTGTTACTTCTTGTTTTCAACTTTTATATTGTTAGTCCAAGTTTTTAGCGAGCCACACTCTAATTTAATATAATTCCAAATTTAAATATTGTTACAATATTTAGTTGAAACTCTTAAATTGACTGGGGCTGCACTATACAGAAATTCATTTTCCCAATCGGAATCGAGACGAGAATTTTTCTACCTGTCTAGATAAAAAGAAAGTTTCCTAGACTTCATACGATTCGTACCGTTTTAGAGAACACCGTTCTGCAATACAAATTTTAAAATCAACCCTCGTTAGGTGCTAAAAGCGACATAAAATAACAATGCGTATTATTTGTATACAAAAGTTTGACAAGCACTGGGTCAGCTGTGACACTAAAACTTTCTACAAGCATAGAGCGGAGAGCGAGCGATTGGCGCTCTTATTATTATTATTAGTTTTATTACTTTTACGCTCTTGGGCAAACTTTTTTTTTAGCTTTATTGTGCATTTTCTGCTTTGGTTGCCAGTTTCGTTTGTTAGTCGTTCTTTGACCGCCAACGTGAGTGAGTGCACATTTGTTGAGCTCCGCTCTGACGCGAGGGCAAAAGTTGCAAATTATCATGTGGCAATCGGCTTGTGTTGTTATTGTTTAAATTTATAATATTCTACCAAAGTGGCATGTTTTAAATAAGTTTAATTATTATCATTGTTTGTAATTTTTATAAGAAAACCTCGTAATGTGTGCTATAAAACAAATAAAACATAGCATATTATGTGACATTTTCCAAGGCCAAAGGTGCGTGCTGATAAATTTTAACATTCAAAGCGAGTAAATAATGTCTCAGTTATACTTCTTAGCCTAAACAATTAATTGTTGTGCTGGCAAAGACTGTAGTTAAAGTAAAAGTACGAAAGAAGAGGACAGAACACGTGTTAACAAAAAAAAAGAAGAAACTTGTGTAAAAATTCTGACTTAGTCTACCAGGTTGCTGTTGCTATCTCTTTTACGTTACACGTTTAAATTTACACAAAATAAAAGTTTTTTTTTTTGTAGGTATCGTTTACTGTTAAGTAAGCGGGAGAAACAGAGTAGCTTCGAAATTCTTTGAAATTCATATAATAAATTTAAGTATCAGACAGTTTTCTTGCATATTTTTGAAAATAGTTTTAGCAGAACTCGTACGTGGTATGGATCAGTATTTACCTATGAAGGTTTTGTGCACAGACATCGAGAAACAGCTGTTCAGCAATAGCAAACGGGGTCAAATGATTAATAAAGTAGTTTCATATCTAACTAGATAGCCATTTCTGGACAATTTATATTTTTTGGAAGATAATGAATAAAATGATTTAATGCCCTTTATGTTTTCGTAGGTGTTTAGATACGTACATTTGTATTTTGTAAATGACAATACGTATCGATTGTTGTTTGCCTAATAAAGATAAGAGAGCCTAAAAAGTTCAAGTCCTATTGAAACTATATGTTACTTGTTGCTTTAATAATCCATATTCTAGCATTATGAAGTTTCTTATGTGCTTATTCGGGTATATAATAGTAGTAATAATTTTTCGATATAGTTACAGCAAACACGCTAGAATCTATTGCGTTTTAAAAGTTATGATAAATACGTGTAAAATTTGGTACGATTTTTGCAGCGCGCGTAAGCTTCTAAAAATTTCGATATTGTTTTCAATAGAACTTAAACATTTAGAAAAGTGATCAGTTTTGAAGCTGCGTGGTATGCTTTCCAAAATCGTAGAAATATAGCCTAGCCTATCCGTTTAATGGAAAATTACAATAAAAATATTTTACTTACAGGCTAGAGATGGGATTAAAGAAATATAGTGCAAAATTGTATCTGAGTGCGAATTCAATAAACCAGACAAAATTGTGGGTAGAGACGGGCTTTCGCGCTCAATGCCAGTTTTTCGGTTAAAAAAGTATTTTAAAATCAACTGGTCAAACTTCAAATTTAGTCTAAAAATGTATCTGGTTGTTAGGGCAAATATGAAAAATCAACAAGAATTTCGTGTAGAGATGGAATTTCATACGTTGCTGGACTCATTAGTAATTTCTTAGTTGAGCAAGTACTTCAAGAACAATTATCCATGGACATGCAATGGTATTTCTAGAAAGCAAACTGTACTCTTTTTCGAATGCCCAAGACTAACCGCTTGGCAGACGTACGTGAGCTTGTGATGGCATCTCACAATAGCAGTCCAGAAAGCCTCCGTAGAAGACGTTAATAGTAATAGAATGTCATTTCTAAGTGTCAAACCAATAAGATTGCTTTAGAATATATTATTGCCTAGGGTTTAATATACACTCAAACAGACGTCCATGAAGATGTAATTAAATCACTTTAAGGCATGCCAGAAAGAATATCCTAGAACGCATAATATCATAGCCCATGTGTCTATATATGTAATCTATTTAATAACGCATCACATTCATCATATTCATATATTATAATTAAATGCAATTTTACTCAAAAGATGATGCCTAATCTTTGGATCTAGACTGCATAAGTGAACAACATTATTTTTGCTTTCAAAAATGTCAAAATTATCAGATTCTTTAGAATTAAATCTGACTAATCTATGTGACAATTATGATCTATGATGCTAAATAATTATGATATATGTATATTCTACCAAATGATGAGCTGTAAAAGTATTTTATATCCAATTTTTATTATTCAACATTTTATATCCAGCAAATGAGCAATATTTTTCTTTGAAACGCAAGCCAAACCAATTTCAACGTGATGCGATTTGACTAATTGATAACCAATAAAGTCAATAAAAATGTATATATTGTTTACTTTCAACTAAAAATGGGGACAGGCTATGGTGTTTGTTTATTTTGATATAATATGCTACATATAAAAAAAATAAGAAATATTCCACAGATGTTTGTCAGTATAGTATTTTATTTTGGTTTGACTTCTCTTGAAAATGTTTTCAAAGCTTAACTTATTAACAGAACTCATAAAACTATTACAAACAAAATATAGATATTTAGACACTAGATGGGTCTATTATAATTTACACAATTTATTGAATGAAATTCCATTTTTTTATCTGTAATTTCTTTGCATTTGCTTACAGATACGCCTGCTATGGATCCCATTTTCTTCTCGCCCACAAATGGTATCCCATCAGAAAGTAAACTAGCCACATATATGGTAAGTATTCAAATACATAAAAACACATAAAATACGAGTTAGAACTTAAAAATATTGCTTGGAACATACGTGCACGTGCAAAGACTCATGAACTCCAGAAAGTTGTAGGGCTGATGGAACAGAATTACGAGGTATACTAAAAGTAACTTTATTAAGAAGATCAGAAAAATCCATTAAGTCGAGTAATAGGTTATGCAGAAATAGCACCCCATGGCATGTGCTACGGGTATTTAACTCAGGTAGCTTTAGAAGACGAAGTCTTTCAAAATAAGGATGCAGTTGATGAAGTGCGTTCCAATGCAAAACTCGCAGTGTGAGGTAGCATAGTTGAATCATAATCATAGCTAGCGCCTACATTGTCTTCAATTATGGACATATCTTGCCTGGTATTACCAGATCATAATTCGCAGCGAATAGTCAACCGTAGTGGGTGCATTGCATTCTTTCTTTGCGTATAAAGGCACAGTTTCTTTCGAAAAAGGGATTTTCGTTAATGATTTCACAACTCTCTTGAAAATGTTTCATCTCTCACTTTCCGAATGACATTTCTTTTAATCGATAATGCAAATTCCAAACACTAGTTGGAACGCCCTGTATTACTATAACGTAATCCACATAATCTATTTCTAACAGCCACCAAATAACAAATGCAAGATATGGCATACTTGATAACAATGTATTAATAAAACCCTTTTCCTATCCAAAAAAAAAACCTAAGTTCTAAAACTATTTCAATCATACAAAATTTTCCTGTGCTGAAATCCTTAGCGCTAAGAATCGGAATGCATATGTTTATATTAACTGACTTTAGGGAATACCCAGTATACTATATGGTCATAATTTTAACAGAAGAATCCTTGAATTACTCTTACAGAAATAAATTTCGCTGACAGATGAAAAATTCCCCCAATTTATTTACAAATCCTCGTAGTAGGCCTAAACTTTGTCAAGAGCATTAAAATGCCTTTAGTTTTATGTTTCGATTAAAAAATTGCAGTAACACGTGCTTATCCTTGTTTTACTCAAGCCATATCCTTTATTCTCTTTAAGCGCAAGCTCTGTTGAAGTTAGTGAACTGATTGCTTACTTATATTAAGCCATAATCTGCTCTTTGTTTTGCAGGTTACACCACAATCATCCGAGTTTATTACAACGCGTGTAAATCCGACACAGACCTTTTACCCATCTTATCACAATACGTCTATGCAGTTGAACAGCAGTTTAACTGGCTCTAATAGTGTAACTGCAGTAGCAGCTGCGACAGCTCAAGGACCAGCAACAGCGGCAACAGCAACTGTGTCCATAAGTAAAACGTTAAATGGACCTAACTCTATACTGGGATTACAAAAATCAGTTGTAGTTGCCGCCGATACAGTTGCACAACAAAAACAACAGCAGCAGGTGAATGTAACGGTAACGACGCAATCCGCACCTATTGCTATTAATGCAACAACGCCAAATCCTGCTGCCGCACCTTTTGTTAGTAATATTAATGTGCCGGCTTCGCATAAGGCACGCAACAACATGCTACACAACGACTCGCCCACATCGGCTATATTAGCCGGCGGTGCAGGCGAGAAAACCCCACCATTAGGCATGACGCCGCATACCGCATCACCGATACCCACGACGTTACCCACGAATATACATCAGGTAAGTAAGCTATGAGTTTGTACTTGCTAAAATCGGAAGCTAATGTTTTATGTCTGTTAACTAGGAAAACGTTGGCGGCACCATTTACTTTTATCCAACCGGCAGCGCACAGACTAGCAATCCAGTTGTCAATTCAGTAGTAGTAGATCCCACACATTCAACGCATCATGGTGTCAGTCCTGTGGCACCTTTGAGCACAGTGGGTGGTGTACCCTCTACTATGTTGTATACCGGTCATGTTTATCCCGGACCAGCCTCAAATGTCATCACTATGCAACCTAAAACACAACTGGAATCCGCCTTTTTTATACCTGACGAAATGCGTAGTGAAATTCTTGCCCGCAATGAGATCTCGAACCTTATCATGGATGCCACTGAAGCTGCACAGCATGCGCTTCCAATGGAAGTGGATAACTATCATGCGCTTTATCCGCTGGAACCACCGGTGCAGCCGCTGCACCCAAAGTTAACACTGCCAGCAAGCACGTACCGAGCCACGCACAATACCACGGGTCTAAAATACTGTTTAAGAAGATTACATGGTAAAGAAATGATAAAAAGCTGATTGAAGTGACTCATCATTAAACATGTATTTACTCTAACAGGCTTTCGTTTGCAGTCCACAAAGTGTATGACGCTCGTAGAGATGTGGAAGAAGCTGCAACATGCAAATGTTGTGCAGCTACGTGAAGTTTTTACGACGAAAGCATTTGGTGATAACTGTACGTTATTCGTAAGTGCCACTTGGCAACAGAATTAACATTTTAGTTTTACTTTTAGCCTTAGTATTAGTATATGACTACTATCCCGGCTCTCAAACTTTGCTGGCCAAATACTTTACACCAACGCAAGACACTAATGGCTATGCAGATCCATTCCAAGGAGAAGCGCGTCCATTTAGGTATGTTTGTGCATATTTTTGCACAGGATTTGAGACTTATAATTCTTTTGATTGTAGTCATAAGAGCAACATACAGCGCACAAATAATGGACCCTTACTACCCGAATCTACCATTTGGTCTATAATAATGCAACTAACAGCAGGTCTCCGCGCCATACATCAGGCAGGATTAGCTTGCAAGTAAGTTTGGGAAAAACGACTAGTGCTGATTGTAGATGTGCTCAGTGCAGTGCTTATTAATTCGAGGGTTTACGAAGGAAATGTATCTTTTTCTATGTATATAAAAATGCATGTGTTTTTCACCTTGTGTGTGCACTTTTATTTCAAGTTCTTGAGTTCTATGGTCCATATGTCCAAAATAATAATTGGTGTAATTATGTAGTCCAAATCGGACTTAATGTGCTTCCTTTCACGGTTCACAGCTCTCTTAAAAGCCAACAAAGCTTCTTTGTGTTGAAGCAGCCTTATATGTCAAAAAATATATCATGCGTTTAGTTCTCACACCAAACTTGTCGAATTTCTTAATTCTTTGACTAGCCTTGATCTCGAATTGCTTCTATTGCTTTCCAATGCTGATGTATTGCCAATGCTTCATAGTATCTGGTTGAATTCCACTACTTTGTATGCCACTATTGTTTGAGGTTTCATTAAATAATCTGCCAAAAGAGATATACATACTCTGTTTAATATTCAAATATCAAAATACTGATTGATTTAGTTTAATTTAAGAAAGATTCACACCTAGACTACTCTATAGCTTATAAAGTGTGAACTCATGTTCAACCATTTATTGAAGTAATTTAAATATTATATTTTAAAAAAGTATATCAATAAACAAACTTTATATTTAATATGTATATTATATTGTTATAAATATGCTAAAAATAAATGTAATTTTATAATATAGAATACTGGACCCCACGAAGATCATCGTAACAGGCAAGCGTGTGCGTTTTAGTTCCTGTTGCATATCTGATATAACACAATTCGACCCGAATGCGTCGAATCCTCTAGCCCTAGTAAACATGCATCAGCAGGTAAGATAAAGCTATTTTTTTTTAAATCAAGCTAAATAAATTTAAATATTGCCCACATTAAGGACGACTTGACCGCACTGGGTCGTTTAGTATTAGCTTTGGCCTGCCGGTGTCTACAATCCGTGCAGCGTGATAATGTACAGTCCAGCATTGATATGGTCACACGAAATTACTCCACCGATTTACGAAACTTTATTGTGTAAGTTGAATTTAATGTATTTTGATTAATGTAAAAAAATTATAATTAATAACTTGTATTGGCAGATACCTCTTCACCACGAATAATCGACGTTCCGTGACTGATTTAATGCCTATGATTGGTGCCCGCTTTTACACACAACTTGATGCTCTGCAAAGTCAAGTTGATATGCAAGAGGACGAGCTGGCTAAGGAAATGGAAAACGGACGTTTATATCGGATTTTGGTCAAACTTAATAGCATTAATGAAAGGCCCGAGTAAGCCAGATATTAGATTTATTGCACTTATTTGTGACAGTATTAAAATGATTTTTTTTTAGCTTTAATTTAGACTGCACATGGTCTGAGACTGGTGATAGATACATGTTGAAATTATTCCGCGATTATTTATTTCATTCCGTAACAGAAGATGGACGCCCTTGGTTGGATCACGCACACATTATACAATGCCTGAATAAATTAGATGCTGGCTCAATAGAGAGAGTAAGAAATAAAATTTTTTTTTATCTAACTTCTTAATTTGGTATAAAAGTTGATTTTAGTTGTTTTCATTGTTAGCTTTTTTAAAACAAAAAATGGCATACCTAATTATTCTAGAATCATACAATTTATATATTTTCAACTGAAACTTACATTTTTTTGTTTCTATCTTAGGTACAACTCATGTCGCGCGACGAACAATCGGTTCTTATTGTTTCCTACTCCGAACTCAAGAATTGTCTTGAAAAAGCTTTTGCAGAATTAATATCAAGTTCGGCTAACTAAGGAACCTAAGCTGTGGAGCAATACATAACTATGTTGCGACCGATCATAAGCGACTACGAAAATTCAAAATGTAGAAGGAAAAAAGGAAGAATGAAATTTAAGACATATTGGCGCTTGCCAAATAAATTAAGAGAAATATAAAGTTAATGTTAAGTAAAATAGCACAAAGCAGAAAAAAAAAGAATCTAGAAATGTTAATTGAGATCTATTTAAATTTTAGCTGTCCAGTAAAACGCAGTAAATTTGGGGAATGATCAAAAGCAACAAATTATTATGAGATATATACAAACGAAACTGAAAACCATAGAAAACAAACCACACATATATTTTTACAAAGTGTCTTTCAATAAAAATAATATAAAATAAAAAAAAATGGTTCATACTTGGCTAAATGCATAGTAGAAAGCGAATCCTTGCTATTTAATTTTAAATTGATAAATCAGGTAAGAAATTACATTGATTTTGGTTTAATTTTTAAAACAGCTTGTCTAAAAAAATGCATATATATTGCTCAACAAATAACACTTCTGCCAATGGCTAAACGTGATATTAAAAACAGTTTCAATTTTAACAAATTATTTTTAAACAAGAGCAGTAACTTTTTTTTTCGTGCTAACCATATTCAGCCCCAAATTTCAATAACCATTGCAACACAAAACAAATAATTACCAGAAAGCCTGCAAGTTTTTTCGAATACTCAAAGTTTAGGAGAGGGTTGCATACATAAAAAACGTTTTTGAAAGCTATCTATTTTGAAATAATTATTTTGACCTGATTTGCCTCTTTATTGATTATGGTAATGCGTATTGTTAGTTATATTTATAATTTTTTCAATTTAACTACTGAAAAGTCTCCTTCCTCGTTAAATGATCTTTTTAAAAATTGTGAACTTTATACTAAGATTTACACAAAAATTTTTAATTGTAAAAACGGAAAATGAAATAAAATGTTTAATATAAAATGAATTCTAGAAAAGCTTCATTTGAGTTCTAAACATTTTGATATTTTGTCAAAGTATCAAAATGTCTCTTCTCTTCGAACAGCTATTAATAGATAAATCTGCATGCTACTCCCTTGGAGCGTTTACCGCACAAAGCTCTTTTAGACAAATCATATTAAAAACATTGAAAAGGTAAACATTCATTATTATTGATTTATTACTTTATGAAATGAAGTAGTTTTTTGTAAAAGTATGCAAATATGATAAACTAATATACAGTAGTTGGGTACTTAATTGTTATAAGCAGCTAAGGACATTGTTTGAATGTAAATTTTATTGTTTATTCATTGTTTTCTATCGCAAAGAAACATGACAAATCTGTAAGAATCTTGCACTTTCTTCAGCTTTAAATTCGTTTAATATTAATCAGATTGTGGTAAGAGCGATTGTGGCAAATCGCAGCCAAAATAGGCATTATTGTTGGCACAATACGATATAACATAACGCCAGGAGTCGTCCAAACACAAAATATGTGGATTGCCAATGATCACCATCATGCTGCGAGCACGTGATATAGCCACATTTAGACGCTTGGGACATTTCACAAAGCCAAGATTGAAGCGTATATCGGAACACAAACTTGCCTCGCAGGAACGCACCGTTGAAATAAGAATAATGTCGCGTTCCTGAAAAAAGTTCTCCATTTAGTGAAGAATATACAATAATTTACTTTAAATGCAGTGCCTACCTGGCCCTGAAACTCCTCTACGGATCCAATTTTGGGCATAACAGCATCGCTTGATATAAAAAGGTTACGTAGTGTTTTGACTTGCTTAAAGTACGGTGTCAATATACCGATCTGCTCCGGTTTTATGCCCAAACGATATAAAACTATAGTTAAGTAGAAAACTTGACGTGCCTCAGTTGGATTATACCAAGAGGGAGAATCTGGTTCCTGTAAATTAGCTCCAATAACACCCATAAATATGACACCATGTTTCAGTGGCAATTGCAGGTCCTCCTCTTTGTCACTAAAAGCTTTTTGTGCTTCTATAAGCAACAATGCCTCACGTGAGTCGTCATCTGATATCATGGATATAAGCTCATCGTCATAGAAAAGCTTGCTATAAAGTGTCATTATGGAGGGTACAGCACGATAATTATAAAGAAGCTTAGATACCAAAAGCGGATTATATCCTGACGTATCCGGATAGCGCAGCAAATCTTTTGAATAGGGTGAAGACTCCAATATACGTTCCAAATACGACAAAGTCAGACCCCACTGTGCTGCATCACGATTAATAACAATGGATTTTAGTTGATGTGGATCACCAGCAAGTATAACCTGGTTGTTGCTTGACGACATTAGCGCTATCGTAGACATGGCTTCTGGCTCCGTGCACTGTCCCGCCTCATCAATCAACACATGTGTAAAATGATTCATATTAAATGTAGTTTGGAAAAAGCTGCCCAATGTGGTGCAAGTACCAATCAAAACGGCGTGCGCTCCCAAATACTTCATCTGACAGCGCAGCTTTAAACCACTCTCTGTGGTTATCATCTGAAAAATATAATGTGAATAGATATAATTATGTCAACTTATTCAAAACAATAAGCAATTAACTCACGTTTTCTTCGCATGAGCCTGGTTTGCCAATATCAATGGTAGCACAGTGAGTCATCAGATCGACAGGAATTAAATCCCT
Organism: Chymomyza procnemis; assembly: GCA_035046065.1. Taxonomy (NCBI): domain Eukaryota; kingdom Metazoa; phylum Arthropoda; class Insecta; order Diptera; family Drosophilidae; genus Chymomyza; species Chymomyza procnemis. The sequence continues at coordinate 2,401,494 of JAWNOJ010000013.1, read as the reverse complement.
CTCTATCAGATTATGCGATACCAAACGCAGAAAACTGCCAGGTTTCAACGCTCCACTATTCACTATGCGACGTGTAATTAGGTCTGCTGCACTATTGGAGGGCGTGCCCACCAACAGGCGTGCTCCAGACACATTGCGTACCAGCTGTAAAATGGTCTCTACCAGAGTAATAGTTTTTCCAGTTCCGGGTGGTCCGAAGATAATATAGGGTGAGTGCTCTATTTCACCACGAAGTATATTAAAAACCGCACGCTTTTGTATGCGGTTCAAATCAGCATTGAACCAATCCAATTTAGAATCATGCAAATACATATTATCATCATCAAATCTTATATCCAATTGGGGAGTTCCACGCCTGTTGGCTTTCGTTGGAAACAAATGCTGCTCATGATGATGCGTAATCATGTGCGATACGGCAAAATGTTGTTTACGAAAAGAAAAGCGTGAAAAATGAAACTCTATGCGATAGTCCTCGCCATTATATTTGCGTTGAAAGTTTTCATTAAATTTTAGTAGCACGCGATCGAATAAAACCTTGTGTATAATGCCATCAAATACTCGCTCTTTGCTGTTCTGGGCTATCCATGGATTAATAGCTCGTACAATGTCACCCACAACTAAAGAGGGACGACGTTCGGACAAATTTTCCACATGCAATGAGAGAAACTCGCCTTCATGCTGAAAGAAAGCGCGTTCACGATCATATTTACGAAAACTGATAAAGTTATCAATCTCCTCGAGGTGCAGCAACACGCTAAAGCGTTTCGTATAGTTGTTAAGAGTTAGCGGCTCATTTAAAAAGGGATATTCATTGGTAAGTGCTTCGAGCATATCGGCATTTGGCATTGTAGTCAAATAGATCTGGCGCAATTTTTGTGGCACATTGAAGTTAGGGAGGCGATATATTAAAAAGCGACGCTTGACAAATGTATCTATGCCAGGGACCACCTCAGCTTTATGCGTCCACACCCTATATGCGTTTTGACGGGTACGTTGCTTTTCATTCTGGAACTTGCGTAGTAGAGTTTCTGCAGGTATTGGACGATGCGCCTCCTTCTCCGAGTCTTTTTCCACTAATGAATTATTGTTGTAGTTTATAGAGTTTTCTTCTGACTGGAGTTGTTTTAAATTTTTCTCAAAAAGCGCCAACTTCACAACTCGACGACGGAATTGGCCCTATAAAGATGAAATTTTTATGTTGAAGTTATTTGTTTTATTAAATACATAATCATATTTGGATTTTTTACAGGGAAAACGTGTTCATTTTATGGAGAAATTGTTTAATTTCAATTGGTGTCTAGAATCCGAACCTAAATAGAGTAAAACCTGCAATATATAGAAATTTTTTCGTTTTTACTCACATTGTCACATTCAATTTGATCCACCATTACGCTATCACCCATATTTAGATGAATACCTTTTGGAACATCCTTTGATAATATATACACATCGCCATTGAATGCAATATAATCGTCATAAACACTGTCCACAATTGTTTTTTGGTTAATTTCACGACACGATGGAGAAACCTTTAAAATTTGCAAAATCTCGCCTTGTCTGTCCACATATTTATCATCCACTTGTACACGACATTCTAAAGAGACATAATCACCATTATGTGGTATAAAGTCTACCACATCGGTTTCGTCTAGATTGGCAACAAGATTGCCAAAATCAGTGTCTACTGAGATCGAAGCGGGTAGACGTTTAATGACCATACCCAAAACTATACGTATTTGAGTATTAAAAACAATAGGCTTTTCAATTTTGAACGCAGCCACAGCTTTTTGAAGCTAAAAGACAAGTTGAGTTATATAGACGATTTTTTAAAACAAAGTTAATAAATTAGCTCACCTGCTGCTCATCGATGTTATCCCAACTTTGATCCATTATTTTTTTTATTTTAACCACTCTTATATAATTGTCCGATTTTCTTTCAAAGGACAAATACTCAATTTGGCAACCAACACTGAGTTCATCAAAGAGATGTGCAGCAGCCTTTTTCTCAAAAAGTATAAAGTTATTAATAACACCTCCTTCCAAATTTAATTTTGTAACAACGCCATTACGTGCGCTACAAATGTTACTGTCTGCATCGATTGATATTATTTCAGTGGATTGTATGCGCTCCTCCCTGTCTGCTTTATTGCTGATAATATTTTGCATATTGGAGACAACGCCATTGCGATTTTTCTCGATTTCGTCTTGTAAGATGTCAAAATTCAGGGCATCAAGTTCCTTGTTCAGCAGCTCCCTGGTGTTTTCCTTATTTTTAAAAAAGATTTCTCGTAATAGGGAAATCATATTTACAATTATTGTTGCGTTTATGCAGTTACTTCACGTACAGAAGCAGACACTTGAAAGTTGAGTTATTGGGCACATGAAAATAATGTTTATACATATACATATGCAAATAAAATGAAAATACGAGCGTACATACAATTGTTTACAACTTTGCAATATGAGACTCCAAACACTAAAGCACTGTTGTTTGCGTTGATGCTGAATGCTGACTGTGCTGTTTTAATTTGTTGAAGCAGTCTACTTCATTAGACCATAATCCAGACGATGTACATGCACATGTAAATATATATTCTGTATGTGATGCATTGGAATTTTTTTTGCCTGAAAACATGCGCGTTAAAACAATTCTTAACTTGATATTTAACTTTTTAAGTAAAAAATTTCTATTACTCCCTGTTGTTGCTTTAATGGCTGCCTCCAAAATCTGCATGTAGGGTCTGCCAACTCTATCGTAACCTAACAAGTTAATTCTATCACTTTGTTTTTTTAACTTGCAAACACGAAGACGCCATTAAAAGAAAGACGGCAACAGAGTCATGTTACTCAAAATGCACGTGTAAACTGCAGACATCTATTTAAATGTATTTGTTTTTATAAAAGCGCGACGCGCTCCAATTGAATTTACGTCTGTAAATCGTCGTAAACAACCAAACACACCCAGCCTAGCTTCCGAACGAAAACGACCGTTTGCTTCAAGACTTATGCTGTGATTGCCACAATTAATTTCACAAAGTAGGCAACTCTGCAGTTATCGATATTTTGATACGGTGTGGCAATATTCTTGCAACCCAAAACAGCTGATTAATTAAAGCGAGATAATTTTTTTGGCGCAATATTATTTAAAATTATATAGACATTATTAAAAATTATTATAAACGTTAAATACAAGTAGTTTTCATTTAATATTTTAAAAAATATGTACATGCGTCTAAATTTTCTGGGCAAATTTAATTACAACTTACAATGTTGCTTTCATAATACACCGCAAACGCGAATAGGCTTAATAGATACAATGAGGAGTTGATAAAAAGCTAAGCATTATGATTTAAATTTAATTTCATTGTAGGGATGCTGCATTGACATGACAATTTATAATTTGAATCAAGCCAAGTAGAAACCTCGTAATTTGCATAAGTGATTTATGCCAAGGACTGCTGAGCTATTTTGGACGTACAGGATCATCAAAAGCTTTTAATGTTGCTGCATCAGAAAGAAAAGTCTCTAACGGCAGTTACTAGTATTTACATCTGTTAAAACTGTAATGTAATTTGTATACTTAAATGAATTAGTAGCATAGCTTTGCCTCCGTAATGTAATGTATGATCGAGGGCCCTACGCCCTCCGGCACTGCGCCCACCAAGGGTCTATTGTGATCCCCTTCTACGTAACTGCTGAAATTGGCGACGCTCAGCTGTTTGCTGCGCTCAATGAGTCACCATTCACCATCAACGTATGGTGAATTCGCTTTGTAATCTACCGATGGCTATAGGAAATATTCTATAAAACAAAACGTCGGCGCTGAGTATCGACAAGTCGAGCGCTGAACACTTGCCAGTTAACACGCTGCTGACGTATAAAATTGAAAATACCCCAAAACCCAATAGGTAGCACCGACCATTATATGTCAATTGCCACGTTTTATTATGTATATACTATATATTATGCAATAACACTAATGATATTATTATTCATTATGTATTTATCTTATTTCTATTGTTAGTTTTCTATTTTATATATAAAATCGATTGTATGGGCTTATATGCAAACATTAGCACATAAATTTTAATGTTATATTATTCCTTTTCCAAAGAAACCAACTAGTCGCACTATTTTGGAGCGAATGCCTATTTATTGTAGAGCCATAATGTTATGCAAATAATAATTGTATCTGTATCAGATAAAATCATATTAATCACCCAATCGAAATCCAGAACATATGTACATACATACATTTGTATGGTGGCATAACTTGTTTGCTTTGTATGAAAATATTGTACATATTATTGTTTTTGAATTTGTGAATGAATATTTTTATAAATATTTGTGTATAAATGTTAATGCATATAATTATTGCAGAATATGTAGTATATTTATATAAATTGATACAAAAAAGTCTTATCATTAACAGCTTATGCTTCAAACTTAGTATTTTAATAAAAATCGTTGTTTTTTTTAATTGCAGTGGCGCAAATCTAAACAAATTCATGGAATTGTTGGAATAAAAATAAATCATCGAAAACTACAAAAACTGCAACAAATCAGCATCAACAGTTAAGTGGAAGAAGGGTAAGCCGAAGAAACTTTTGAAACACTCTATATTTAATTCAAAAATAAGTTACTTATAAAGGCCATTCCCGAAACTTAAATTAAACCAATTGATTTGGAATCTAGCCTTTAGCTTTACTGTAAAAAAAAACTCAATTTTGGAATGCGAAGAAAATATATATAATTTCGAAGCTTTTTTGACGTTTATAACGTTGCCGTGCTTTTCGGAACCTTATGAGTAGCAGAACAATTTGAAAATAACACAGTTGCTTAAAAAGTCACCAATCCGGCCAACATTTTCTGTTTGTTCGAAAACAAACAATAATTTGGTTGTAATCTAAATTTAAAAAAAATGGTATTTTTAATTTTTCTGGAAGATGTTTATCTGAATGAACTAATTTAAATAATTAGATGCTGAATTTTTTTTAAAATAATTAATGACTTAATTTGGACGCGGACGATTTTGGATACCCTGTACTTAGTTGTATAGGTTAACTATATTATTAAGGTCTCAAAGGCCAGATCAGTCACAAATAGCACAAAATTCTTTGTCTTAAGATTAACTGCAATTCTTTTCTTGTCTTATGAGTTCCTAAGTACTGTGTACTACTTTTTTGTTGAGGTATAAGATATTAATTAAGATTATTAATGAATTCCTACTTTTGCAGAATAAAACACTTTAATTGCCATGGAAGAAGCAAAGCTTTCAGAGGAGATAAAAATTAGCGTCTATAATGAGACCACGCGTCCAAAGAAGACAAAACGTCATGATAAGAGTGACTTGGGACCAGACTTTGTTGCACCAGATGGAGGCTGGGGCTGGGTCGTCTGCATAGCAGCTGGCCTTAGCAATGTAAGTTCTTTTACTATGCACTCCGCGTTCTATTGGATACAACTCTTCATCTCTTTAATTCACAGTTCTTTATGTTACCTGCGCTACAACAATATGGTCTTATCTATCGATCACGAATGCAAAATCTAGGTTTTGATGCTAAACAAATAACAACCATAGTTAGTGTTATCTTGGCTGTATCCTCACTAGTCGGTAAATATGAACTACATACAAAATGTACTCTTTAATTTCATAGAAATATTACATTTTACAGGCATCATTAATGGAGCTATGTTTCGGCGTTTTACTTTTCGCCAAGTCGCTTTTACCGGTACCTCGCTCTGTTTCCTTAGCATCCTTATTTCAACTTTTAGTACAACCTTTTGGCAGTATATTGTATTCTTTTCTTGTATGTATGGCGTTGGCAAGGGCTGGGCTATGGCTGCTAATTCACTGGCAGTTAATACCTATTTTAAGCTGCGTCGTCGTCGTGCCGCAGGCTTCTCCTGGACTATTGCTGGTTTCGGACCCATTTTCTTTCCGTATATATCCACGTTACTACTTGGCTACTATGGCGCTCAAGGCAGCATATTAATCTATGCCGGCATCTCACTGAATGCCGTGCTTTGTTCGCTAACTTTACAGCCAGTGCTGCGGCATGTGCACAAACCTGAAAAGCCTCAGTCTGTGGGTACTGAAGACGCTGAAAATCAAGAGGATTTAAATGCTCATACGCTTACCGATTATAAGTGCCAATACTGCCAGCATACAAAGTGCGGTCAACGCGGTCTCTTCTCTTCTCAGAATCCATTTAACGCCGATGATCCAGAACACCCTGGCTATGAGATTACAGAACCAGGTACACCTATGCTTGCGCGTGCCAATGATGGCTGGTTTGGCTCTAAGTTATCACTGGCTTCAAATAATGTCGGTGGCACAAGTTATCGTCTTATGTACCTTAAGCACAATACATCGTGTAATAGCCGTGGCAATTCACAACTTGAGCAGGAACAAGATGTAACAGATTACAATGTGGATTCGCCGCTTTCTAAACCGAACTATTTTAATCGCGATCGCGAAGATCAGGTGCGATTTGCCAGTAAAATTAAAAATCAATCCGATATCGAAAGTCAGCAGCTGCAACGTTGTACCTGTGCTGAGGAAAAGGCACTGCTGCAGCAAGAAATGAACGATTTTAAGATGGATGCTGTGGCACTTGATGCCGCCATTGAGGCAGAAGAAGAGATCAAGCGTAAGATGACGTTTTGTCAAAAGGTGACACGTTTTTTCGACTTGGGTTTGTTGCGTGACTTTACATTTGTCAACCTGGCTTTGGGCATGAGCGTGATAATGTTTGGCGAGTTGAATTTTACCGTACTGACACCATTTATACTAAATAGCTTGGGCTATAACGATGCACAAATATCGCTGGTTATGTCACTCTTAGGCGGTATGGATATCTCTGTTCGATTTCTTGCACCGTTTGTTTTGGAAAAGGTGAAACTGGATAATCGTACTCTGTTTGCTTTTGGAATCCTGTGCACAGCGATAGGACGCTTAACTGTTACCTTAACCAGTTCATATAATGTTATCATAGCCGCATTTTTGTTGATTGGATTTGGCAAAGGATTTCGTATAATTTTCTCATCACTTATCATGCCAAGCTATGTGCCGCTAAATCGTTTGCCTTCCGCCTCTGGACTGCAGCTTGTACTCAATACAATATTTTTCTTCGCATTAGGTCCTGTGCTGGGTGAGTATTTGAGAGATAGTATTGATGACTATTATGGCAACTATGTGTATCATTTATTATTTCGATAGGTATTATAACGGATGCCTATAGCTATTCGGCTACTATACACTTTATTAATATGCTGTCCACGCTGGCCATGATGTCATGGATTTTGGAATCCTTAATACGCCATCTATTGGGCAAACCGTCTGTGGCTCCGAAAGACTAGTGAGAATACTCAGTAATTATCAACAGTATTTGACCACTCGTCACTGTTTGTGCATCAAGTAGCAGTGCATCTTGTGCCTTTAGTATTGTGTTTACCTCAAATGAAATATGAACTTTATAAGATTCTTTTTATGTACTTGAGCAATTATATGTAATATATTTATATAAAAAAACATTAATAACTATTTCCTAGTTTAAGGACACAAGCAAGCAAGTAAAAAGAAATTCTTGGGTAATAACTCATCCCCTTGTGTCGTTAATGGCGCAGCTATTTGCCTAAAACAGTCTCTCTTCGGCCATAAACTTTAGGTGCGCCTTCTTCCGGAACAACAATTAATAAATATTCCGAATAGTCCAGCCTGTCTTTAATCCCTCGAACTCCAAACTAAAATGTATAATAATCTTAAGGATTAGATAAGAGACTGTATTTATAATATTTTGAACCCTGCACCTAATCTGAAATGATACAAAAACTAAAATATTAAACTGATGGGAAAACTTCTGACCCAAAACTCAAATTGTTCCTTCAAAATTTACTTAGCTTTCTAACAGTTCCTCAAAGAAACCGGTTTGTGTATTTTATTATGAAAGGAAAAAAGATTGTTCGATATCATCCTGAATATCAGACTAAAGTAATTTAAATTCAAAGTATGAAAATCTAAATGCATTATTACCAAGGTATTAAAGCGTGTATATCAAATCATGGTTTTCATTAATTTGTGTCTGAAGCTGACACGGGTCAATGACTAACTTTGTTGAATTGGAAATTATCAAAACTGTCAAACTAGTAACTAAATGAACGATTAAGTAGCGACATTCAAAAATTTACGAAACGAAAAATTAGCTTAGAGTTACCTTTTTAAAAGCCAAATATTTTCTTAATTACATGATTTCAATTGAAACGATTCGATAGGTATGGTTATGGCACATAACATTTGCTGGCTGTTGCTATTGGCATGACGACTTAAGTCGAATTTAATAATTATTTTAAGCTTAAACTATATAATAATGTAGATTATTATTTTTAGAAGATTTATTAAAACATTTTAAATTTACTTATGAAACGCTTACGAATCAACGTTTTATTTACTGAAACTTTTATTTAGTAAAGTAACTTTTAATTGATTATTACAAAAACATCTTTTCGTGCTGACTACAGCGGAGAAACCTCTTAATTTGCACAATTGATTTATGTGCCAGTATTTGAGTTGAAGCTGTTATAAAAAAGGACACAACCGACTGTAACTTAATTGTATAAATGCATATACATAGCTGCAATACCTTATTAACACCAAACCATCATGCTTTGCCCACGTGACTGCCAGGAAAGAGAACAAGAGCAGAAATTGGCGACGCTCAGCTGTTTGCTGCGCTCAATGAGTCAACGTATGGTGAATTCGCTTTGTAATCTACCGATGGCTATAGGAAATATTCTATAAAACAAAACGTCGGCGCTGAGTATCGACAAGTCGAGCGCTGAACACTTACCAGTTAACACGCTGCTGACGTATAAAATTGAAAATACCCCAAAACCCAATAGGTAGCACCGACCATTATATGTCAATTGCCACGTTTTATTATGTATATACTATATACTATGCAATAACACTAATGATATTATTATTCATTATGTATTTATCTTATTTCTATTGTTAGTTTTCTATTTTATATATAAAATCGATTGTATGGGCTAGATGCAAACATTAGCACATAAATTTTAATGTTATATTATTCCTTTTCCAAAGAAACCAACTAGTCGCACTATTTTGGAGCGAATGCCTATTTATTGTAGAGCCATAATGTTATGCAAATAATAATTGTATCTGTCACGATATTTCATTTAAATTTCGTCAGATAAAAATCATATGAATCACGCAATCGAAATCCAGAACATACATATGTACATACATACATTTGTATGGTGGCATAACTTGTTTGCTTTGTATAAAAATATTGTACATATTATTGCTTGTTGAATTTGCGAATGAATATTTTTATAAATATGTGTGTATAAATGTCAATGCATATAATTATTGCAGAATATGTAGTATATTTACATAAATTGATACAAAAAAGTCTTATCATTAACAGCTTTTATTATATGCTTCAAACTTAGTATTTTAATAAAAATGGTTGTTTTTTTTTAATTGCAGTGGCGCAAAAATAAGCAGACTCATGGAATTGCTGGACTAAAAATAAATCATCAAAAACAACAAAAACTGCAACAAATCAGCATCAAAAGTTGAGGGGAAGAAGGGTAAGTCGAAGAAACTTTTGAAACACTCTATATTAAATTCAAAAATAAGTTACTTATAAAGCAAGTTAGTGTGAAGGCCATTCCAGAAACTTAAGTTAAACGATTTGTCTTTGAAAAAAGTTCAATTTTGAAACGTCGATTAGAATGAGCGGTAGATCCAATTTCGAATCGTTTATAACGTTGTGTAAGGCCCATTAAGTGCCGTGATTCTTTAACCTTTTGGTAGCAGTGATTTTATTTTCAAATTGTTTTAAAAAATAGCTTACACTTTGTAGTTACCGATTAGTTTAACATTTATTGTTTGTTTGAAAAAAAATGTGACATTGGATTGAATCGCGATATTATTAGGTCCGCAGCTATGTAATTATATATGTAAACAATCAAATTGTTACACTGTTTATCAATACTGATAACCATAAATACTTTAGATTCTAAATGTAGAGTGAATGGGTTTACTGTGCAGAAGAATTATTTTAGCGCACAATATTTATATAAAAAAGCGTTCTACATTTAAAGTAAATTTAAAATGACAAAATAAGCTTATTTTTTATTTAAGTAAACTAAAGCAAATAAGTTCATCAATAGAGTGCAAAAGATATACATTTAGAAGCATTTCTTGCAAATAAATATCTTTACAGCAGAATACAAAAACAATTCTATATAAAGCCTTTAGCGATATCTCAATTTTGGCTCCGTCGTTTAATTTAGATCAATTTCGGCAATTAACTGACTAATTGTTTCACAAATGTTGAATGTTGCTGGCGTGCTATATAAATATTTAATTCTGTTCAATACTGTCAGGAAATAGAAATAAATTTCTTTTCAATTCCAAATTGTTTTGCTGCACAGTAACCGTTTATATATATTATATCATAAGATATTGCGTTCTTATATGATATGCATTAAAATATTTAAAAAATGTAACTCAAAACATGATGTCACAATTTTTAAATCAAGTTCGTATAAAGTTTAGGAAATTGTTAAGTAAAGTATGACATTTGCACGAAGAATGTTATAGGAATACCAGCCAGTTGTGATGCAGTAATCTCCTTCGGGTACGGGTAAAACCTGTGTCAATTTAAAGTTTGCTGTACTGGTGGGAAACTTTTCAACAATAAGATCATGCTGAAAAAACAGAAAAAACAAGTTTAAAAATTAGCACTCATAGTTGAGCCTCATAGGATTAACTTACATTAAATGGACAGGGGTGGTTAAGATTGGAGTAATTAGCCAGAATACCAAAAAAGAAATGCATTACCAAATTGGATCTCTTGTTAAGTAAAAATTTGCAAGCGTCAAAAGTTATGTTGTAAAGAAAGGGTTTGTAGCCATTTGCACGTTTCGACAAAGCAAATTTGACCTAGAATATATTTTTTGTTTTAAATACATAAAAATATTCAGAGTTTTATATTTAATTGTTTACCGTCACATTATTTATAGGTATCTTATCATGCAGTGTGGCCTTTAAAGAAAAGTATTTATAGGTACGGTTGATAGATTTCAAAAAACAATAATTAAATTCCGCATATGTAGGATCCAGAGTTAAACATTTTAAATTTGTAAACTCTAATTTCGTGGTAATCTAAGTTTAAAAAATTGTGTTTCTAAATTTTTTGTTAATAATATACAATTTAGTTTTTTATACCTTTGCTATTGGCCACATTGTCAGGATTAGTAAAAAAGTTTCGGCAAATTTAAAATGCGTGCTCATGCTGCTATAGATTAAAAAAAACTAAAATATAATTTTAGAGTCTAATTGAGAAGAGTGACTTAAAAGAGATATAATATATGCGTTCGGCGAAATTGTTGTTATCATTTTCATTATATAATTAAAATGTCATTTATATAATTAAGTGCTGAATATTTTATTTAAATATTTAACCACTTTGTAATTTAGTATCATTCCCCAAAATTCTTAGTTTAAAAATCTAAGTAAATATGCATTAATAATTAATTTTTATATTAAGTTATATAAAAAATATGGCGTACGACTTTGGATACTCTGTACAACTTTTCTGTTATTTAATCAGTGATATTTATTAAGTAATAAAAATAAGTACGTTTTATAAGCACTGTAATTCTTTATATCAGTTGTCTATATAAATTAACTCCCGAAGACCAGTTCAGTCAAAGGCGGCACAACTTCTTTGTCTTTATTTAAACTGCAGTTGCAAAGCTTTGAAATATTCCAATTACTGTACTATTATTTTGCTTAAGTATCATATTTAAGGGTATCTTAAAGTCGACTTCTTTATTAACGAGTTCCTTTTTGCAGAATAATACTCTTTAATTGCCATGGAAGACACGAAGCTTGCAGAGGAGACAAAGATTACCGTCTATAATGAGACCACCCGACCAAAGAAGACAAAACGCCGTGATAAGAGTGACTTGGGACCAGACTTTGTTGCACCAGATGGAGGCTGGGGCTGGGTCGTCTGCATAGCAGCTGGCCTTAGCAATGTAAGTTCTTTTACTATGCACTCCGCGTTCTATTGGATACAGCTCTTCACCTCTTCAATTCACAGTTCTTTATGTTCCCTGTGCTACAACAATATGGCCTAATCTATAGATCACGCATGAAAACTCTGGGTTTTGATGCTAAACAAATAACAACCATTGTCAATGTTATCTTGGCTGTATCCTCGCTAGTGGGTAAGTACGAGCGACAAACTGTGAAAGCTCCTTAATTTCTAAACTATATTACATTTTGTAGGCATCATCAATGGAGCTATGTTTCGGCGCTTTACTTTTCGCCAAGTGGCTTTTACCGGTACCTCGCTCTGTTTTCTCGGCATCCTTATTTCCGCTTTTAGTACAACCTTTTGGCAGTACATTGTATTCTTTTCTTGTATCTATGGTATTGGCATGGGGTGGTCCATGGCTGCTAATTCATTGGCAGTTAATACCTATTTTAAGCTGCGTCGTCGTCGTGCCACAGGCTTTTCCTGGACTATTGCTGGATTGGGACCCATTTTCTTTCCGTATATATCCACGTTACTACTAGGCTACTATGGCGCTCAAGGCAGTATATTAATCTATGCCGGCATCTCGCTGAATGCCGTGCTTTGCTCGCTAACTTTACAGCCAGTCCTGCGGCATGTGCACAAACCTGAAAAGCCACAGTCTGTGGGTACTGAAGACGCTGAAAATGTAGAGATATCAAATGCTCATACGCTCACCGATTATGAGTGCCAATACTGCCAGCATACAAAGTGCGGTCAACGTGGTCTCTTCTCTTCGCAGTATCTATTTAATGCTGATGATCCAGAACGTCCTGGCTATGAGATTACAGAACCAGGTACACCTATGCTTGCGCGTGCCAATGATGGCTGGTTTGGCTCCAAGTTATCACTGGCCTCAAATAATGTCGGTGGCACAAGTTATCGTCATAGGCACCTTAAGCGCAATACTTCGTGTAATAGCCGTGGCAATTCACAACTTGAGCAGGAACAAGATGTAACAGATTACAATGTGGATTCGCCGCTTTCTAAACCGAACTATTTTAATCGCGATCGCGAAGATCAGGTGCGATTTGCCAGTAAAATTAAAAATCAATCCGATATCGAAAGTCAGCAGCTGCAGCGATGTACCTGTGCTGAGGAAAAGGCACTGCTGCAGCAAGAAATGAACGATTTTAAGATGGATGCTATGGCACTTGAAGCCGCCATTGAGGCAGAAGAAGAGATCAAGCGTAAGATGACGTTTTGTCAAAAGGTGACACGTTTTTTCGACTTGGGTTTGTTGCGTGACTTCACATTTGTCAACTTGGCTTTGGGCATGAGCGTGATGATGTTTGGCGAGATGAATTTTTCTATACTGACCCCTTTCATATTAAATAGCCTGGGTTACAACGATTCACAAATATCGCTAGCCATGTCACTATTGGGCGGTATGGACATCTCTGTTCGCTTTCTTGCACCACTTGCATTGGAAAGGGTCAAACTGGATAATCGTACTCTGTTTGCTTTTGGAATCCTGTGCACAGCTATAGGACGCTTAACTGTAACCTTAACCAGTTCATATAATGTTGTCATAGCCGCATTTTTGTTGATTGGATTTGGCAAAGGATTTCGAACAATTTTCTCGCCGCTCATCATTCCTAGTTATGTGCCACTATATCGTTTGCCTTCCGCTTCGGGACTGCAGCTTGTACTTAATACAATGTTCTCCTTTGCCGTGGGTCCTGTGCTGGGTGAGTATTTGAGAGATAGTATTGATGACTATTATGGCAACTATATGTATCATTTATTACTTCGATAGGTATTATAACGGATGCCTATAGCTATTCGGCTACTATACACTTTATTAATATGCTGACTGCGCTAGCTATGATGTCATGGCTTTTGGAATCCTTAATACGTCATCTATTGGGCAAACCACCTGTGACTCCGAAAGACTAGTGAAAATTCATTGAAATACGCAATTAATATCAACAGTATTTGACCACTCGTCGATGGTTGACTACATAAAGCAGTGCATCCTGTGCCTTTAGTATTGTGCTTACCTCAAATCAATATGTACTTTTATAACATACTTTTATGTAGTTAAGCCAGAATGTTTAAGAATATAAAACACCTTGCCGTAAGATTATGAATACATGTTATGTTTTATTTTCCAAGTTGTAAAAGGCTTAACTTCTGTTCTCAAAAAAGTAGCTAGGTAAGGATATAAACATCATTTAATGCCTTGTGACCGTCGCTAGTGTAGCGGTGCGTAGAAGGTTGTAGGTTTGCTTCCTGCATATTACTATCACTAGCACCGCCAGCAAAATAACGTTATTTCCCTAAAAGCCTCTCTTTGGCTATTAACTGTAGGTTAGCATTTCTTTCAAACTACTTTTGATAGAGACACCAAGCAGTTAATAAAGGAAATTATCTATTTAATAAATTTACCTTATTAAATAATTAACTCTTTATTGAAGCGTAAGATAAAATTTAGGAGTAGTTAAGCGCAGGACTGGGCACAAAAATAATTTGTACTCTGCATTATTAGTTTTGTATATTTTATTGTGAAAGGAAATAAAATCAATATTCTATGTTTACTGATTAAAATAATTTAAATTAAAAATAATTCCAATGCTTCATTATCAAGTCATTCAGGCGTTGAATGCAAATACTGGTTTATATTAATTTGTATCTTAAGCTGACACAGGTCAACACCAAAATCTGTTGAATCAGAAATAAGCAAAACTTTAAGAATTGTCTTCTTATTAACTCATAAATAATAATTGTTGGTAGAACTAGGATTCAAGCAACACAGCCATAAGTATCGTTCCCATCAGGTGCCTTTGGCTCTTCAGTGTCACACCGTGGCAAGAGCACATGGGGCAAATCGCAGCCAAAGTAAGCATTATTGTTGGCACAATACAATATCAGTTGTCGCCAGCGTTTGTCGAGAGACAAGACAAATGGATTGCCAAAAACTACAAGCATACAGCGAGCACGGGATATAGCTACGTTCATGCGCTTTGCGCACGAGACAAAGCCAAGGTTCAGATGTGAGTCAAGGCTGGATGGATTAAGATCAGATCGTACAGTCGAGATGATTATAATGTCGCGCTCCTGTAACAGAAAAAAGCTCACGGTGAAATTATAATCTTAGTATTTATAAAATATATGCATACCAGCCCCTGAAAATCCTCTACAGAACCAATTCTGGGCATCTTCATGTCAGTTAATATAAACATGTTACGCAAGGTGCGCACTTGTTTGGTGTACGGTGTCATTATGCCTATCTGATCTGGATTAATATTCAGATGGTTTAGGGATGTGACTAGTTTATAAACTGCTTCTACCTCGTTTCTATTATACCAGGAGGGTGAATCGGTTTCCTGTAAACTATTGCCAAGAACTCCGTAGAATATGACGCCGTGTTTTAAGGGCATTTCCATCTCATCGTTACCAAAAGCAATTTGCGCTTTTTGAAGTAACTGTGCCTCACGTGAGTTTTCATCCGCTACCATGGATATAAGTTCATTGTCATAAAATAGCTTGCTATAAAAATTCATAATAGACGGCAAAGCTCGATAATTGTGTAGTAACTTGGTCACCAAATTTGGATTATAACCTGATGTATTTGGATAGCGCAGCATATCTTTGCGGTATGCGGGTGAGGTTTTTAATATGCGTTCTAAATATGATAAGGATAAGCCCCATTCAGCTGCATCACGATTCATAACAACAGCCTGCAGCTGATTTGGATCACCGGCTAGAACAATTTGGCTGTTGGTTACCGATAGTAACGCTAATGTCATAACAACTTCTGGTTCTGTAGTCTGACCAGCTTCATCTATAATAACGTGAGTGAAATGATCATCATCGAAACCCATTTGCAGAAAATTTCCGAGTGTAGAGCAAGTGCCAATTATAATGCGATGATCGCCAATATATTCTCTTGAGCAGCGCAGCTTTAAGCCAGCTTGTGTGGCTCTCATCTGTTGGATACAAATTCAATACAGTTGACTGTGAACACAAAGTAGAATATACTTACGTTAGATTTACAGGAAGGTGTAGTGCCAACATCCATTGTGGCGCAATATTTCAGCATTTCTGTTGGTATAATATCTTTTTCAAGATGATTATGGGATACTAAACGTATAAAACTGCTCTCGCAGACCATATTACTTTTTGCAATGCATTGGGTAATAAAATCAGCCGAACTATTAGAGGGTGCGCCTACCAAAAGGCGTACTTCTTGCAAATTACGAACTAGCTGTAAGATAGTCTCCACTAGGGTTACAGTTTTGCCAGTGCCGGGCGGCCCAAAAATTATGTACGGCGATTTTTCCATTTCGCCGCGCAGAATGTGATAAACTGCACGCTTCTGTATAATATTCAACTGAGTATTGCACCAGTCAATTTTTAAATCATATAAGTACATGTCATCATTTTCCAATCTAAGATCCAATTGTGGACGTTCACGTTTATTAGCCACCGGAAACAAGTACTGTCGATGGCGAGTTAACATGCGCGAAATTGCAAAATGTTCCTTTCGTAGCGTAAAACGGGAAAAATAAAATTCCAAACGATAATCCTCGCCTTTGTAGTTCTGTTGGAAGGCGGCGTTAAACTTTAGCAATACGCGATCTTTCATGACTCTATGTATAATGCCTTCAAATGATCTTTCAGTTGTTTCCTTTTTCGTAAGATTCACAGCACGTACAACATCACCAACAACCAAAGAAGGACGTCGTTCTATCAGATTTTCAACGTGCAGTGCAAGAAATTCCCCTTCCTGTTGGAAATTAGCACGATCGCGATCATGATTGCGAAACATCATAATGAGGGCAATTTCCTCCAGATGCAGCAGCAGACTAAATCGTTTTATATAGTTGGCAATATGCACGGTTTCAGTTAATACAGGATATTCATTGGCAAGCGATGTACGAAATTCAAGACGTTCAAGAGGCGTATTTAAACATGCAACCACTAGCTCATCTGGCACCAAGTAAAAGGGTATATGTGTGGCTATAAAGCGTCGCTTGGTGGCAATACACTCGCCAGGTATAACTTCACGCTTGTGGGACCACACTTTATAGGCATAGTTACGCGTACGTTGACAGATTGTTGTACCCTCACAAGATAATGCTTTTAAGGCTCTTTGGCGGCATTCAGCTTCGTTCGCTGCTTTTTCTGTATCACATACAATAATGGTAATGCTATGATGCAATTCAATGTTTGAACTGTTCAAGTGCAGTATTATGAATTCCTTGGACTCGCCGTAGAATTTGGCAGTTACTAATATAGTAACTGCAAGTGATTCACCTGCTTGAATTTCCTTTGAAGTTAATGGCTCCACGAGGGTAAGTTGAGGCTCTGCTTTCTTAAGCACTTCAATTTTGTTTAACTTAGCAACATATGTTGATTTGTTCTCTACTTTGAGAATCACTTCTTTGGTAGCGAGCAATTCGGTAAATGTGCAGAGTTCGTCACCAGTTATGGTTATTTCACTTTGTGTTTGTTGCTTGCTCAAATCATGCTTCACCCTTCCAAAGTTCTTTTCCATTACAGTGGCATGAACAGCGCGCCAATTGAAATCATTCTGCAAGCGTGCAAATAAAGGTTAAACTTTCAGAGTTGCATGGATTTTTTATGCGTTTTTTCCTAACTTAAAGTTTTGAAATAACTTACATGACTACACTTAATTTGATCTACTTTAACCAAATCAGACAGATGTAACTTTTTGTCCTTCGGCACATCCGTTGAAAGCATGTATGTGTCATCACTAAAAATAATATATTGAGCAGTAACACACTCAACGGTATGTTCTATACCACTTTTATGAAGAATAGGCAAAACTTCCAAAGCCTTTTCTGGTTGATCATCTTCGTCTACATTAGTTTTTGACTTGTATTTTACTGTCACAAAATCGCCAATGTGGGGAGTAAAATTTACCGAGGAAACGTCTTCCAGGTCGAAACTCATTTGTTGATCAGAATCACTGAGCACTGTGATCATAGACTGTGGACAATATATCACCTTGCCTGAGTACAATTCATAATTATCAGTTCCAAGCGTATCGCTTTCATCATCATCCTGTTATAATATAACATTATATTATATAAAATATAATTTCACAAATTTATAAACGTTTACAGTGTTCAGACCTTTTCAATATTTAAGTCCTCCAAATCATCATCCAATTGCTCTAAACTATTATCCATGTTGATGGCATTTTTTTGATTTTCCTTGTCATTATTTTCAAGCTGCGTCCCATTTTGCGATACAATAATATTTGGGGATTTGGCATCCAAGTTGTTGGCGTTTTTCTTGTTTTCGAAGAAACTTCTTTTTATAAATGATTTCATTTTTATTTATGACTTATTGTTGAGGCTTCTTTTCAATGCTGTCGAACATCCAATCTGTTTCGTTTATGTAGTTCAATTCCTTACGCAGCGTTTGTAAAATCTTTAAGTGCCCTTCGGTGGATTCTACCTTAAAACCGCTATCCTCGGACATAAGGTTAAAAGCCTGTTCAGCTTGTGCATCAAGTGTTTTAGCCTTTGAAAAACACATATAAAAGCGTGGAATGTTTTTATATTTAATAAAACAAAATATGTGAACTTACTTCGTTTGGGGTATTGGTGTTGTTGCTGCTGCTTGGAACGGTGTTTCTCTCCTCGTTGCCGCTTGCTTCGCTGGACATGATATAAAAGATAAGTAGCGATTTTTCGGAAAATAGTATAAATTTTACAATGTCTTAAATTTTCAGTAAACAACAAATTGACAAAATACAAAATACAAATACTGCAAATGCCACAGAATGTTCGAATGGTAGCGCTGTTATCGATTTCGACATGCTAATACGATTGTAAACTTAAATAATCGTTTGGCAGGCCTTATCGCATAAAATTGTGTGGCTACACTGTTTCATAACAACAACATATGATGCACATATACACTTAACCTCAAACGACAGCTGCAACACAAATTTTTTTTGCGAATTCGCGAGGATTAAGACAAAAATTCTATATTTTCTGCCAATTGTCGCGGAGTGACAACAATTCCAACATTGTCATTAACAAGCAATAAAAAGCTGGTCTTAGCTTTGCCTGTCAAACAACACAATCTCATTTGTTGCCTTTGAGTCTCGTGTAAACTTTTAGCAGTGCATAAGTTAAAGCATTTTGTAGGTGCTTTAAGAAGAAACGTGTTGAGACTGCGACAGACAAGATGGTTAAAGCTAAAAAGGGCAAGAAAGAGATAGTTAACCTGGCTGAAGGTGGCTCCTCGGCTGAGGAAACGTAAGTAAAGTTATTGCGGATACTGCTGTGTTGGCAGTGTCGGCATCGTCGTGTTCGCCTTGTTGGCATTTTTGTAATAAATGTAAATTTCATCACATAGCGAAAGTAATGCCGCGCTTAATCAAAGAGGCAGCGATGAGGATGACGTTGGTGCTGCCGTGGACAAAGTGAGTGCCAAAAACAAGAAAAATCAGCAGCAAAAGAATAAGAACAAACAAAATGCCGCTATAGATTCTGATGAGAGGGCAGTGATGTAGCGGCACTGACCAAGAATGTTAAAAAGCTCAGTGTTAAGAGTAAAGATAAAAAAGGTAAGCAGTCTGACAATTCAGATGACGAAGATGTGCAAACTTTTAAGTCTAAAGCTAAGGGCAAGAAAAGCGCCTTTGAGCTCTTATCCGATGACAATGATGATGAGCCAGCTGCATTGGAAAGAGCAGGCAATAACGATGAGGAGGAGAGGAGCAAACGGTTGTGAAACCGCAAAAGAAAAACGAGAAAAAGGGCAAGAAAGCTAAGCGTAAGGGCAAGGATGATGATGATGAAGACCTGGACAAAGTGTTAGCCGAGCTGCAAGCAGAATATACTGGAGTGGCTCCGAGCGTACCCACGGTTGTTTCTCCTGAGGATCTAGCCGATGAGGAATTTAGCAAAAAGAAAAAGAACAAAAAACAACAGCAGCAGTTGCAGACTACTGAAGATGTTGGCGATGACGACAATGATGACGATGAAGGTGGTACTATGAAGACGGCAGCACAAAAGAAAAAGGAGAAAAAGGAGCGTCAAAAACGGGAGGCAGCTCTTGCCAAGCAACGTGCTGCTTTAGAACCGAAGCAAAAACCTGTTGAAAAGCCAGCCCCAGCAGTTAAAGAAGAGCCCTTAAAAGAAGATGATACGGTCGAGCCTGAGGAAACTGAGGAATCTGGCAAAATCGCTGGTAAAAACAAGAAAAAGGGTAAAAAGGATAAAAAAGCCGAGGCCGAAGAGGAGAAAAAGGATACCAAGAAAAAGGGCATGTCAGCAGCTATGGTAGCTGCCATGCAAGAGCAGCTAAAGAAGCGCAAGGAAGAGGAGGAACGCCTGAGGCAGCTTGAAGAAGAGCGCATTCGTTTAGAGGACGCACGCGAGGAAGCACGATTAGAAGCATTGCGTCTAGAAGCTGAAAGAAAGGAGAAGAAAAAACAAAAAGAAGCTGAACGTAAGGCGCGTCTTAAAGCTGAGGGTAAATTATTAACCAAGAAGCAAAAGGAAGATCGCGCACGTGCGCAATCTTTGTTAGAATCGCTAAAGGCGCAGGGCTTGGAAATTCCGGATCCCACTGAAAAACGTGCGACTAGGCCAGGTATGACGTACACCTTGTAAAAATGGTGAAATGTATTAATAAACTTATTTCGCAGGCACACGCATACGTCCCAACAAAAAGAAGACGGTAAAAGAGGTTGCCGAGGAAGAGGAAGCTGCTCAAAAGGCTGCTGCTGAAGCAACAGCTGCTACAGAGGATACAACAAGTCAGGAAGTTAAAAAGAAGGAAGTTGTAAAGGAATCCTGGGACGCATCAGATAGTGAAGAGGAGGCAGAGGAGGAATCATCACAGGCAACAACCACAACAAATAATGGAAAAGCTGCAGCTGTCGCCGATGATGAAAATGAACAAACCGATGATGACGACGACGAGAGCGACGATGAAAGTGATTCCGAGGAGGAGAGTGAGCAAGAATCGGACAAAGAGGACGCTGGTCAAGCGAACGATGCTGAATCTCGCCGTTTGCGCGCTGAGGCACGAATTATAAAACGTCAGGCAGATGCAGAAAAGAAACGCACCACAGATGAGTTACGCGCTGGTGTGGTTTGTGTGCTTGGACACGTAGATACAGGCAAAACAAAGATTTTGGATAAACTACGTCGCACGAATGTACAAGACTCTGAAGCTGGCGGCATAACGCAGCAAATAGGTGCCACGAATGTGCCAATCGATGCTATAATAGAACAAACCAAGTTTGTAAAGGCTGCCAACGGGTTTGAACACCGTTTGCCTGGTCTTCTTATCATTGATACACCTGGCCACGAGTCATTCAGTAATCTGCGCAATCGCGGTTCGTCGCTTTGTGATATAGCAATTTTGGTAGTGGATATTATGCATGGCCTGGAGCCACAAACAATTGAATCCATAAATTTGCTCAAAAAGAAGAAATGCCCTTTTATTGTGGCCCTTAACAAAATTGATCGTTTGTATGATTGGAAAGTTTTGGCAAGACGCGATGTGCGTGATGTAATCAAGGAACAGCAGACAAACACACAGCTAGAGTTTAAACAGCGGGCTAAGGAAGTTATACTACAATTTGCCGAACAGGGTCTCAATGCGGCTTTGTTCTATGAGAATACGGACCCCAAGACATATATCTCATTAGTACCCACCAGTGCTATTTCCGGCGAGGGCATGGGAAATTTGCTCTTTATGATTGTAGAATTCTGCCAAAAAATGTTGGCCAAAAGGCTTATGTACTCCGATGAACTGCAGGCCACAGTACTCGAAGTTAAGGCCATACCTGGTTTGGGCACCACAATTGATGCCATACTCATTAATGGCAAACTGCGCGAGGGACAGACAATGATTGTTGCTGGTACAGATGGTCCTATAACAACACAAATACGTTCACTTTTGATGCCACAGCCCTTAAAGGAGCTGCGTGTTAAAAATGCTTATGTGGAATACAAGGAGGTTAAGGCGGCGCAAGGCGTTAAAATTGCAGCCAAGGATTTGGAAAAGGCAATTGCAGGCATTAATTTACTGGTAGCCAATAAACCAGATGAAGTGGAAATATGCAAGTAAGTGAATCTAATGGGATGTTGCTGTAAATGTATTCAATATTCTTTCGTTTTTCAGGGAAGAGGTTGCACGAGAACTAAAGAGCGCATTGAGTCACATAAAATTGGCACAAACGGGTGTACATGTACAAGCTTCCACATTGGGCTCACTCGAGGCATTGCTTGAGTTCCTACGCACATCAAAAATTCCGGTAAGTTTTTGTTTAAATGTGTATCATACTATTTCAGTACGGGGAACTTTTGAACATGCATATGTACGTATATATCTTTCAATTCGTACTTGAACAAATTGCAAAATATTTACAATGCGCATTTGTGTTTCAATCTTTAGACTAGACGTTAACTTGTTAATTACCTTTAATGTAATTTCTGTTGTCGTAAATAAGTAGTTCTCAGGATTCTGAGAATTTATTTCTGAATATTGTCACAAAATAATAAATGCACATATTTATTATGTTCTCACTGCTCATGAACACGTGCATAAATGGCAAAGACCGAATTTAATTAGGCATGTGCTGCCAACTTAACTTTTTTTTTGCACTTATGAATATTATTGTTTTTGTTTCTTGTGTAAACAAACGCAAATATTAAATATATGGCGAACGAAAAACTTGAAAAATTGTAGGAAACCTTTGGAAAAATATGTACGTATTATAACTTTGGTTTTCGGGAAAGTTCGAATGCTGTAAGAATAGCAACACAGCGGTGCTGCTTTCCAAAAACTATTCTAGAACACTTGGTAAAGTAAAAACGATACATTAGTTGTTTGCCTTTTATTGTATCGATTATTGTTTTTATTCATTTACATAAAATAAAGTTCGAGTGAAGTTTGAATGTTGGTCCCGCACGCCTCTTTTTTTCAAACATGAATTAAATTAATCACATTCATAGTGAGAGCAAATTAAAAATATATTTTTTAACATTCATTGAATAAGAAAGACAGCCAAATAAAGTACTACGAATTTTTATTGCTCAGACAGCTAAGTGGCCACTTCCAAGCCACAACATTCTTTGCACTTTGAGACGGAATGGCAAAAAAAAAAATACTTCATAAGTTTTGCAAAAATAAAATACAAATAAGCTAGAAATTGAATAAGATTTCCAAATAAACTCTACATTTGGGTTTATTAAAAAAAAAATTATTATCAAATTAAACGAAATCTGAAACAAAATCGTAAATGATTTTGAAACTCCTATGAATAATGTTTGGTGGCAGCTGGGTGTTGCTTTATGAAGAATTTAAGAAGAAATACATTTCTGTAGCACCTTTTAAAACTGCAGTTTAAGCAGCAATAGATTAAATATATATATTTTTAATTATTGCCGGGAAAATGTAGTACCAAAATGTTGGATTTATGCTTATTACTTGTTATGTTTGTTATAAATGATAATGTTAAAAATTAGGATTGAACGTTGGCAAAACGAGTGTGAAATAAATATAACAGTTGCTCAAAAGATTTTATTTAAAATCAATTTTAATTAAGGAACACATATGCCAGTGTAATGGTGTGCATAATGCGTTTAGTGAGCTATTATAATGACGCAAAGAATTATCTAGTTGAATTGTACAAAACAAAATTGAAAATAAAAAAGAGAGTATTCAACTTATTGTAATATTGAAAATAATAAAAGCAGATTATTGACAAAAAGTGAAAACGACTGAAAGTTGTACAGCTTAGCAGTTTAATGAAATTATTTACAATAATAAATATCTATGAGGCGTTGTCATATGTCTCACAAATGAAGAAATTCCCATTTATGGCATCATTGTCTATTACATCAATTGACCATAGTAACATGTAGTACTTTTCTTTGTAAATGTGCTAGCAATGTTGGCAGACTTGTCGCCAAGCGCAACAAGTGTTTCATATTGTAAGTGAACTTAAGATTTGGTATGAGGATTTAAAAATTATGTAATTTTTTTTTCTGTTAGCCATGACAACTTGCAGGTCTTTGTCAGTGTTCTTTGTTTATTTATTTATTATTTTTTTCGTTTATGGGCTCTTAACAAAGAGATTTTAAATGTAACCATATGTTGGCTTAGCCACTTGCTCAGACCTCTATCACCATTATCGTCTTTTTGTTGTAGTTTTATGTAGTCAACTTGGCTTGTCACATGGTCAGTAGGCATTTTTCCCACAGAATGGAATGAATGAAGCTATTGAAGGTTTATGTCTCAAAAAAAAAAAAACGCATCTTTATCAACTAGAATGTCCAAAGTGCACTGCTTAAAGCCACATCCGTCAAAATGGAGTCTCTGCGCATGATGGTTCTGTATTAACTTGAAGCTTTCTATACGATAGTTCTGTTTTCTAACCTTTTCTCACTGTTTCTTTATAGATTTTTGACAGTTTTTATGATAGGCTTATTTGTATGTCATTTATTGCTTTTGACATTTCTCTATAGGAGGATTTTGTCTTGTAGGAGTTACGAGCAGAGCAACTAATCGGGGGACAACGTTACTAAAAGGTGTAAAATTGAGTTGCAAAATCAGCAGCGTAGGTTCCAGCTCAATACCTTGGCATTGAAATATTGAAGAAATATATAGTGCAGTTAACTTGAAGTTTTTTAGCGCAATTAAAAAATGTGTTTACTTGTGGCCACTTTGCACATAGAGATTGAAAGCTTGAAAGTACAGTTGTGTTGCAAGCAGTGCAGTTTTAAACCAAAGTAATTTCACAAGTAAATGAAGAAAATTCTCTGAATATTTTTTAATGCACACCGCCAACTGGCCTGTGTTTAAAGCAATTAGTGTATTTTTTTCAGTTGGGAGCAGAAAAGCTAACTAGGAATCAACACTGCAGCTGCTTACTTACAAATGGCTAAAAGCTCTAATATTCATAGCACAAATTCAAATTAAAGCGCAAAAAGCCTAAAGTGCAACGAGCAGTGTAAAAATTGGCACGATGCAACACCTAAAAATAATGAAGTACAGTCAGGTAGTCTGCTTATGAGGCACACGAAATTATCAAAGAATGTTTCCCAAGAGTCGCCGGTGCTCTGGCAAGTGTAGATAACACTGTATCGTTATAGTTCAATTAAAAACATTGTCAGTTGAGACTGTGACAGTGTAACTTGACGGCAACACCGAAATTTTAAGCACAAAATGACAAAAAGTCCTCAAAATTGGCCGGCACAAAGTGTACATATAAGCACAATGCAACCAACACTGAAGTACAGTCAGGCAGCCTGCTTATTAGGCAGACGAAACAATATAGCCCTGGTTTCCTATGACTCGCTTGCCTTCTGGTTGGCGTAGATAACTCAAAATCGTTATAGTTCAATTAACAATTTTTTGTCAGTTGAGACTGTTGCAGTCAACTTGGCGGGCTGCAACACAGAATTTGTTAGAACAAAAGGACCAATAGCCTTGAAATTGCGTTGCGAGGCAAGCAGTGTATATATTAGTCTGATGCGGCACCTGAAAAATGAAGTACAGTCAGCAAGACCGAAACAATATAGCATGGATTTCTGCAAACTGCGCGCGCCTTCTGGCTGACATAGATAACTCTGAATCGTTATAGTTCAATTAAAAATTTTTCAGTTGAAACTGTAGCAGTTAACTTGGCGGCAGCACACAAATTGTTAGCACAAAATGACAAAAAGTCTACAAAATGCTGTTGTACGGCAAGCAGTGCACATGTTGGCTCGATGCAACACTCTTATATGCTTATATGGCACACAAAACAATATAGCAAGGTTTCGTATGAGTCGCCCAGTTTCTGGCTGGTGCTGATAGCTCGAAATCGTTTGTGTTATTAAAAATTTTGATCAGTTGACAGTGTTGCAGGCGACAATATGAGAAGCAGCCTGAAAATACTTTTGTGAGGCAATCTATGCCCATAATAGACCGTTGCAACACCCAGATAATGCAGTACAGTCAGGTCGACTGTATACGAGGCACACAAAACAATATGAAATGGTTTCCAATGAATCGCCCACCTTCTGGCTGCTGTAGTTAACTTTGAATCGTTAAAGTGCACTTCAGAATTTTTGTCAGTTGACACTGTAGCAGTTAAGTTGACGAAAATACAAGAAAATATTAGTACAAAATGGCAAATAACCTGGAAATGTGCACATTTTAAACCAATGCAACTGCTCTTGAGGCATATCTCTTTAAAATTAAATTCAAATTTGTTGTTAGTTATGACTGTAGCATTTTACTTGATGGCAATTGTCGTGTTAAAAAATTTTAAGTATATCATTTCACTATAGTTTAAATATAAATTTGTTAAACTGTTGCACTCTGTGCTTTTCAAACAGAGATATCTACTTTGAAGCGATGACAGCAAACTGAGGGAATATTAATTTATATATTCAATTTTAACTTATTTTACTATTAAGCTTTTTTATTTATTTTTTTATTTCTACAAGTTGTTGTTTTTGTTGTGTAATTTTCAATTTTCAACTATGGTACGGTTCAGTTGTCTTTTAGCTCCGGTACTAGTTCATTTAATGAATTATTTAATCAGCCCAAAAGTATGCAATGCTATTTTCCTACAAGTGATTGAAGCTGCTGTCAGAAACATCTTAAATATTTCGCCCTTGGTTTCCTTTTTTTTTAATCACCAACTTTTTTCAATATTTTAGTCTAGTCAATATACTACAATTTAAAATAATTCTTCGCATACTTGTTGCTCGTTAAACTTGTTTAAATAATTTACTGAAAAACTGCGCATATATCTTAAATTCAAATTTGAGGTTTACTTAACACCTCTTAACTCTTTGCTTACATTTAGCAAGCTTTTTTTGTATTCTTAATTCTTAATTTATGCCATTTTTATTATTATTATTATTTTTGTTTTGTGCTGCTAGCTTGGTGGGCGTGTGGCAGCCGCAAATATTTTCATACAAAATGTGGCATAGACAGAAGGCAGCCCACCCAACATTTAGATGTTGCCCGATATTTTCGCTTATTTATGTTTCGTTTGGGATTTTATTTTTCAATTTGAATTTTTTTTGTTGAGTTTTGCAGGCAAATTAAATTTAGTACACGACAAAGTTGTAAATGGCGGCAGTTGTGCGCCAAAAAAAGGCAAACAAAAAAAAAAGCAACGTAGTACTATTTTTGAAAATTATGAGTGCGTGTTGCACTTGTTGTTGCTGCTGTCTGTGGCAGCCAATACGGCAGACGGCACTGCTACAAGGCATGCAACAATTTTGCGTAAACATCAAATGTATTTTAGTAAATGAAATGCAACAACTAAAACAACTGCAAGAGGCGCTATTTGCAACAACGATGATTCATGCCACAAGCAGCCGCCAGTAGCGTGGCGCGCAGCCAACAAGACGCAATAGCAAAATAAGCCCCTTGTACCCCCCGACACATTCACTTGCTGCGGCATCGTCTGCACGAGATGGAAAATTGACTAAAAATACGAGACACTCTGTGCTGTTTGCGAGGGTTGACTCGCAGCTATTTATATGCAAAGAATGCCATTGGCAAAGAAACTGCATATATGTTTAAAAAATTATTATTTCAATATTTTTATGATATATTTTGAACAAGGTTGGCTGCTAAACCAAGTGCCTTACGCCCTTGCAACACAACGAAATCGATTTTGTAACCCAACAACCATATATAATTTTTTTAAGCTGATATATTCTCGTATTTCCTTAAACACGACTTAAAATTATTTTTGTGAGCTACTCTTAAATATTCGCAAGTTTCATGTTTCACTGTCTTATTTTTTAAAACACATTACAATTAAAATTTAAAAAAAAATACAAGTTTGCGTAATTTTTCGATACGCCCTCGTGCCTTAATACATTTGCTATGGAAATTTTGGGGTGTACTTCTTCATTGGTCCCAACCTGAGTTCAAGTCAGCGGCACAGCGGATATGGCAACTCAAATTCCATTTTAAAATGTTTTATTTTTCATACGCCCCAACATTTATTTTGGGTTTTAAATTTTTTATTTATGAAATGTTTTTATTTCACACGCCAATTTGAAATTTGAGTAACATTTTAAATGTGCTTTTTAAGTTACACACACATATTATATATAGTATTTGTTCTTATATAACAAACATATATATATATATATTTAATAAGTATATGTTCGAAAATATTATAAAATCCAATTAAGTTTAGCAAATCAGCGAATTTTAATCGCATTTAAAAATTGTAACTAAAAGACGTAGATACAGTCACAAGTATTGTAAAATTATTTATTAACTCTATGGGCCATAAATAAATGGCGTTGAATATAAAAAATAAGATTATCAATGTTTGTACCCAATGCCATATGCTTATTATATAACCGATGGTTTTTAAAAAAAATCACAAAATTAGTTAAATTTCGCTTATCCCTACCATATTTGGTTTACAACAATGTTTTAATCTTCCCAATCGCTGTCGAATTTGTTAAAAATCGGTTGACTACATCATATAGCTGTTATATGGCAAACCGTACTTTTTTTAGTGTTATCATGACTAAATTCGCTTACATTTTTAGTTTTTTAAAGGTTTTACGTACTCATACAGAAAATCGATAACAAAATTCGAGTCTTGCATTAAATCATTATATTCCGTTTGTTTTTCTATTTCGAATCATAAAAGTATTTCGGTATCGGTTGACAATATCGTATAGCTCTCATAGCGTTATAATAAGAGTTTCAAAATCATTTACAAAATTGTTTCAAATTTTGTTGAATTTGACAGTAAAAGATCCATAATGATTGGTAAACTTTCTCAAATTTAAGAAATCGCGCAAAAAGTATTTTTTTCTGTTTTATGAGTGCTGCTATATGGTTTTGCTATTTTTTATTCTAATGGATAAAATGGCTTTTGTAAATAAATTACTTTTTTTCAAGTTTTTATTTAAGTTTTTTACAATTTTCATCACCATTTTTATAAACCCGTTTTTAAATTATCCTTAGAAGAAATTCGCGATAATTCTTCCCTACTGAAATGTTTGGAACTTTCGCAAAAACCTTGAAAGTTGTTTTTATTCAATTTCTAACAATTTTCTCTTTATATTCTTGCTGCAAATAAACTCATAATTTTGAACTTTTTGTTTTTAGCACATTTATTATATTAATAGAATTGGAAGAAAATACATAATTTCAAAAAAAAAAACTTACAAAATACTCAAAGTCAACATGGACAAAATTTCCTGAACCAACGTTTTTACAAAAATAACTTTAAAAAAAACTTATTAGACGTAGACAACCCGCCTTGTTCACACAGTTGCTGCTGGATTTCCACAATATGTCGTAATCTTCATTATAATGCCATCGCAATTAACGTAATCATTGGTTTTATTAAGCAGCACATCGCTTGAAGCAATGCTGGGTGCTTGGCTATCGTGGTTGATTAAGTATGGCAACTCTAACACAGTTTTGCAGATATGGCAATCCCCAATTAGCTGTGGTGCAGCATTAATCTGATTCATTTTGCAGCAAATCGATAACTTTAATTAATCGATCAAGTGCATCAAGTGAAGCCAACGTTTTTGCGCTCAATAAAGCTACATTTTCAGTTAACAGACTTGAATCAACTTTCCCAAGTATCAAAATTCAAAGACGCCAACGCAAGTTAGTAATGTTGCTGCCATTAATGAGTATGATGATTATGATATCCCCAACTATGCAAATGCAGTCAAGTCAGTTGAATGAAAAAAAAAAACTACTGACTATACGAATGAATGGAATGGAATGATTGAATGATGAACCGCACCAAGCTTGGTTCCAACGTAGAAGAGCAACTAACCAACCAAGTTTAACTGGGCCAGCCGCCTTTATAATCTTTTTTTTTTTTT
The DNA here is from genome assembly GCA_035046065.1 of Chymomyza procnemis. NCBI lineage: Eukaryota > Metazoa > Arthropoda > Insecta > Diptera > Drosophilidae > Chymomyza > Chymomyza procnemis. Next base: position 2,371,544 of record JAWNOJ010000013.1, on the reverse strand, counting down.
GCTTTTGTAGTTTTTTGCCCACTGAAATTGTTGTAAGACATTGGTAGGGGTTTTAGTGTTATATGTATATAAGGTATACTTGTTTTTTTTTCTCAGGCCTCGACTTAGATCGAGCATCGATTAGTTTTAGTTTTTCTCTTGGTTTTTTGTCACATTGTGCTTGGACTTTATGAATGACCAAAGATATTTACAACAAAAGCAACCAAAATATTCAACCAGCACTCACAGGTGAAGCATATGGCTTTGACAACAAATTTGTCGCCTTTATTTTGGCTGTAAATTTTGTATTTTATTTAAAAATACTCTTAGAGCGAGTAAATTCAATTGGTTATACGGAATTTTATGTATTTTAACTCTACAATACAATTACTGAAATATTGTAGGATTTTTAAGTTTTTGCTTCTTAAAATTTAGAACATGCCTGTTAGTAATTTTCTAGGTGAACTTCAACTTTTCCCTCTAAGAGAATATATATATTGAGATTATGACAATAATTAATTAGCATATGGCTGACTTGTGTCATGTTTATAGTAACGCAAAAAAGTTTTATTAAAGAAGAAAAAATGTATACAAAGTACGCGCTACAATTTTGGTCGAATTTTTGTTAAAAAATAAAAGAATTTTTCCATTAAGAATGAAAATTTTTTTCGCCAAAAGTGACTAGTTTCCCCCATTCCTCTGCAAACTTTTTGCATTAAAAAATGAATCCTTTTTGAACTTGCTGCAATCATTGAGCGAATTTTCGATTTATTTACGTGGCAACCGTTAAAAATGCCAGTGTGTCTGAAGAATACGGCCTCTCATTTCAGTGTTTCCATTTAATTTTTCACCTCTACAGCCACATGAGGCGTTGTCATGTTAGTAGCCTTGGCAAGCCCTTCGACCTTTGCTGGTCCTTTTTAGCGAAATGCACGGCTCAAAAGCATTAGTTGTCGCCTAGTCTAGCAGCACTTAGTAAACCTCACCCAGCTGGTCCCACTAGAGCATGACATTTGAACTATGGTGGTTTTGCTTTGACGACGATGTACACAATGATGTAATAGGTCCACAAGGCTTGGTTTAAATTTTTTTTTCTGTTTCTTTTTCCCAAGTTATCCTAATATATACATTGTTCATCTACAGACATGTTCTGCTGCACGTATTTTTTCGGGTCTTTAAGTAGCAGGTGGAAAGTGAAAATCGACATTCAGATACACCGTGAATTTGCATTTGAATAAAAGTTTTTAACGAACAAAAATTGTATCTTAAGTTACTCCCAATGATTCTGCTGGTTCAGTTTGTTTTTGGCACGAATAAAGCAATGCAATAAAAGCGTCGAAACGACTCCGACTGACTTATTGTTTTAAATTAAATTGTTGGTTGCTTTCAATATCGGCCATAACTTACAAAATTGCTGTTTAAGTTCAAAACTATTTAACTAAAAGAATTTCGAAAAAATTCTCAAGTGGAAGTTATTAAGAGACAATCAAATAATTTAAAGAGTATCTTAAGTTTGATATTGCTTCACCATAGTACACTTTAGCTTTAATTTTTTCAATTTTTCACTCTTGCCAAAAATCAATTTTATGCGTATTTGGATAGCCATCGAAATTAACAGACTCATTCACCGACAGACTAGTTTCATTCATTTTATTTAGCTTGTCATGTGGGCCGTCCACAGCAAGACTACGTAACAAGTTTCGCCTTCGTTTAAGCCAAATTTAGTAACTAGCCCCAAACACAATTCACTCAAGTATTTTTCGTTTTTTTTTTTTGTTTTTGCCAACTTTGGCTCTAATGCTTTTGTAACGAGCCATAAAGTTTTTATAGTTATGTCCCATGTTTACTTGGACTAGAGTAATTTTTCTTGGCATTCATATTCACCCACAATGCGTTGGACGCCGCTCAAATCACTTACCGATTAGCTAAGGACGCAGTGGGGCACTAAGATGTATTTGCCAATTTATTGGCACATAAAAAAAAACACGGCCGGAAATTGTCAAAAGTGAATTGACAGCCATTTTGGGAGAGGCAAAAGCAAATTAGTTGATGCCGAATAATTTATGATGTGAGAAATTAACATACTATAGCAAATGATTTGCGTCACAGCGGATTTATAGTCATTTAATTTTATGTACAGTATATGGATATGTTTGGCTATGAAAGAAGTCTGCTTAGATGGCGAAACGTTCCAAGTGGGGATTATCTGATTTAGTGCAAAAATTAAATTATTATTAAAAATTGATGATCTGCTATGAATTTAATTTTCATAAAATATCTTATTTAATAACCAAATTTAATTCTTTAAGCTGTTCCGAACTCAGAAATTGTTTAAAATGAACGGAAACTGATTTTTGAGTTACTTCCAATGATTCTACGAGTTCAATTTGGGTTTAGCACATATGCAGTAGAACATCCAATTGCTTAACTTCAAACTTTCCGGGTTCGATACTGTGCTCTCTGAGTTCGACGCTGACCACCACTTTGGACGCGGCTAAACCACTTTGTCTAGAGTAGATTCATTACAAATGTGCAAGCATTTAATAGGCAGTATTTTGTTTTAAATTATAACAGAAATTCAGTATTCCTGCAACTATACAGCGAAGATTACATTGCAGATAAGTGGCCGATGCTGCAGTTGATCGATTTTTCAGCTTTTTGAGCAAGTAATCCTTTGAATGACGAAAAGAAAGCAATAAAATATAATTTAGGCACTTCCAGTTGAAAGTACCACTTCCTTCGAAAGTACTTTACCTGCTTCAAACACCAAATCCTGCACAATAATATGGATCAGCAGCGACAGGGTCCTTGATGTACTGCACTTTTGCATACAAAATTGATATTTCGGATTGAGTTTACTATGCTTGCATCGCAGCATTCATTGAAAAATCGATGCAACTACAACAAATAAGAGCAAGAATAACATAATAGAATTGAGAAGTCAGTGGTCAAAATAGCCATAAATATTCGAACGTACAAGACAACAAATAATTGCATGGACAACAAGTCTATTACCAATGTCTTTCTCAATGTCGATTACGGGTTACTTAATCCTCTTTGTGTCTCAATTTTAATATACTAAAGACTTCATATAAATTGTTTGATAGTTATTGTATAGCTCGCATTCTGAAGTAAGAGATGAATAGATAGCTACGATTACGCAATGTTGTTGGGATTAAGTTTGGATAAAATTATAGTACTTTCGACAAGAGTGAAAATATTACAGAATGTAGTAATTGAAAACACTTCAAATGTATTTTTGTTTAAAGGGTTCGACATTTGAATGTCCAAATTATTGATATTCCTGTGCATGACATCTCATTTGCTTATAGCATTTAATTTTCATGTTCTCATATATATAATAAAAGCAGCATAGTGCGGTAATACTGCTACATTTTTTATTTTATAATTATAATATTTTTTATGCATTCGTAAATATTTTTTTATTTTCACTTATATTTAATTTCATAAAGTTCGGCTGTGTTTGCCTATTTTTATAAGCTGTAGAGCATACAATGTTCGCACAATACTTCGATGACATTTAAAATTCTTTTTAATTGCGGCCCACATTTGTGAGTGAGACCTTTGGAAGTTGTTCTGCCTGTGTTTTGGTAGTGTTTGTTGTTCTATCATTCACTTTGGCAGACATTTTGCTTGTTTGTACAAACTTAATTCATTTCATTGATCAAATAAAAAGAAAGAGGCAAATCAACGCAGTTGTGTTTTTCATTCATGAAAATTGATTGCAGCTTTTGTTGTCTAGATTATAGTTTAAAAAAAATACCAATACTGAAATTACTTTAAGCTGTCACTGAGATGAAGAATCATGTACGAAAATCTTCACTGTCTCTCTATCTCTTTGTCTCTCTCTCTGTGTTTGGTTGTGTGTCGGTGTGGTTTAATTAACGATAAATGTGTATATCGATTATTGGTTTTGCCATTGACATCGATCAGTGCAATCTTTTGCATTGCATCATGTGATTACGTAATTTTTTTTTTTTTTTTTGGTTTTGTTGTAGCTGTTTTTTTATGGCTAGTGGATTTGCCGAAAAAATATCTGATAACTTAAACTGCATGGTTCAAGTTGTTACAGTAGTTTTTTTTGTGGATTTTTACATATATGCATAGCGCCACTATTCCTATTCAAGATGCAGCAGTGCGCACTTGCACAGCACGTCCACTTTTCTCAACTTGATGACTACTCTTATCCTTTTGCGTTTGCCATTGTTCGTCGTCTGCTTGTTATCCGAGGTTTATCTTGTGAATACACGAATCGTAAAGTTTTTCAGATGCAATAGTAGATTAAACCAGAGCGTCCTGGTTCGGTACCAGGGCTGCTGCTTTCGCGTGAGTATTTAATTGAGATCAGGCCTCCGAAACTGTCCTCTTTGTACTATAGTCTTTCCTCTGTAACACTGATGGAAGGGTTCTGATATACCGCTGAGCATTCGGTCGCCATTGCGTTTTTAGTGAAGAACAGGGCACACCACGGGAAGGTTGAGGCTGACAGTTGTATAGAGAGGCTTTTGGAGTCGCTTCGTACACCAGAACACCAGGACCACTAAACAAAAAATTAAAAAATCTTTCTTAAAATCAAATTTTCTTTCAAGATAAAATGAGTTGTTTTAAGCATCTAATTTGTTTAGAGGAGATGTAGCCACATCATTAGTAAGCCAAGTTCCCTGCCTGTACGATACTACTAACGCTCGGATTACAATTTGCTTCACGTTATAGAGCGTTTACTGTATTTGTTGTTACTAAGGCATAAGTCCATATATATATTTGCATGTACTTAGCTGGCTTCATTAACATTTTGTAGCTCGTTGCTGTCTAAATACGCAGCGAGCACTAAGCTGCCGCCCTTAGGTTATTATTAAGCCATAAAATGGCTGGGCATATATAAATAGATATATGTTACATGTTGGATAAAAAACAGTGAAACCACAAATTTTTTAAACACTTTATTATTTAAAAAGCGCAATCTTCAGGTACTTTTTAAAAATTGGATTCTAATGTGCTGACAACAACAAACACATAAACTTTAATGTAGTATGCATTCGCATGCTTAATATTATTTATTGATTTACGTCCAGATCGCCTGAATCGACCGATCATCCTCAAATTCAAAGTTAAACACGCACAATCCACCTAAAGAAAATCAACATGAATTAGCCCTTATATCATAGTAATTAAAATGTGTATTCAATTTCACGAAAATATTAATATTATTAGTGCCGCATAAAAATACGTATATCTACTGCTGTCTGATATTTTTAAGTTGTGTGCTACAGGAAGTTAACATAATTAAATGTAGTGCATTTTATGTTTATTTTGGCAATTCGGTGTAAATCCACACGCAACAAATCATGCGAACTAAACCACTAAAAACATGCCGATTATTGAATTTGTGAGCCAAAAAGGTCCGATTTTAAATCAAAGTACACAGATTTAGCTGAAGAAATCCATAAGTCAGTAAATTTAACACTTTATTTTGTTGCTACAATCAAGGTGACAGAAGTTATGATGGGCTGCTGCGTGACACGTCAATTCATTTAAAAAAGGTGTTTCTTGAGCAACATTTTTTTTTATTTCGCTTGTTTTTCAAGACTCGGCACTTGCAGAATCAAAACGTTTAAATACTTTAGAAAACGAGAAAGCTGCGACATAAAGTATGCATTTCAACGATAGAATTAAACTATGTATCGTTGTTTAAAAAAGTTAAAGCGTTGAATAATATTAGATGGTTTTTATTGCATTTCGTATTCTAGAAACAAGCGACTTCGCTGCCCCGTCTTTATTCGCAATGCCTCTTAATATATGTATATGTAGGCTGATTTAAATTATTGCCTCATCACTCTAGTGTGGATTTTGAAGAGAGTTAAATTATATTATTATTAAGATAAACAGTTTGTTTATATTAAAAGGACTTAAGATCATCTGCAACAACCAAACCAAAGATAAATCCCTAAAGTTTGATTAACTTAATTGCCGAGCTTGAACTTAAATGCTTTCAACATATTATTGAATCAGGGTTTTGAATTTTAATAAATGCCTTTGTCAAATTTTATTTCATATGAGAATGTGTTTTCGTTTAGAAATAAAATAAAAAATGTGCGCATAGTTTTAACTAGCACTGTGAGTTTATTTGCATATTACAAAGCGCGTATTTTTTTGCACAAAACATCCGCAATGTTGGCTTCGAGTTCATTCAAATATTTTAACTTTATTTGGGTATGTGTGTTGCAAATGCTTTTTTTATGAATGAAAAAAAAAAAAATGGCGCAAAACACAGAAAAAGTTAACGCTGTTGCCGCTTGCTTTTGCAGTGTTGCCAAGCAACTTTATTACATACAAACTAAGCCATGCCAACTTGTCTGTATATTGTCAAGTCAGTCAGTCAGTCAGTCAACAGCTGTTGTTGCTTTTGGCTGCAAAATGTAATTATGTAGCCATCATAGCAACATTTCTCTATGCAATTGTTGCTTTTATTGTTGCGGTTGCTTTTTGCCATAATTGTCTGGTACATTTTACTGAAATTGTTGTAGTTGTGCGGCTTTGCATTGTTGCATTTAGTTAGCTGCCTAGATAGGTAGGTAGGTAAGCAAGCAAGTTAAGCCACTATGTACGTAATTTGATTCCCACATGCATTTTAATTAAAAGTAAACACAACAGAAAGTTTCGCAAGCCAGCAGAGTCAGTCATGCTAGTTCACAAAAATAAATAAAACAAAAACAACAGCTACATTTGACAAAAATAATGCAAAACATTGAGCTCCCACCTAACCTCAAAAACCAAACAAAAAATTAAACTAAAAAACTGAAACTAATAACGCTATGCCAGCCATTGCCAACTATTTGTAATTAAGATGCAAATATGCGAGAATACTTTGCTTTGGCTGCATAGCTCAACTTTTCTGTTTATTAATTTTCTTTTTTTGCACGAAATAGTGCGCAATTTTGTTATAAATTTGCTAAAAGTTTACAACAACAAAAATTCTATGAAAAACAAACCTTTCAAAACGTAAACTAGCCGCAATTGTCTTGACGTAGATTGTCAGTCCAGCTGGCGTTGTGGCACATCTTGTTGCCGAAATTTAAAGGCAAAAAGCAGCCAAACGAGATAAAAAAAAAAATGGAAAATAAAGCTGCCAACTTAGCGTAACGCCACAGCCGCGCTTCGTTTCATTCACAAATACATCATACAAAGAGATAGAAAGAAGTCCATTGTAATATTTAGCGGCACCCTTAAAAAAAAAACTAGCTGCGCGCTCGTAACGCCCCTAAAACGTCTTGATGACCCAACGTCTGGTTGAAATTCATGAATGAAATTAATTTTCTGCGCTGTTTTTCTCATGCTTAGAAGCGTAGTACTACACATACACACACACACTCACACGAAAGCCAAAAGGAAGGAAGTGATGGAAGAAGCAACAACAAAAACAACACAAGTAGACAATGCCAACGTTTTCATTAATGCGACGACGTAGCTGCCAAGAACAACAACAACAACAAGCCCAATAAGAAGCAAAAAAAGAACATAACGAAACAACGCGAAAAAAAACAATAAACCAGCGAGTGAATGAGTAAATGAATGTATAAATGTTTAAATGAAAGACGAAAATAAAAAGAAAAAAAAGCAGCAACAACGGAAGCAATTCTTCCTGCCCCACACACACACACCTCAGCGACAAACACTCACATACACACACACACACACTTAAAAGCTTATTGCTTAATTTTCATTCATAAACACGTTACAGCCGCATTTTCAATGAAATGAAATGCTCAGCCAACCCGATCCAGGAAAGGAAGTTGAAATACAATAATAATAATAATAGCAGCCAGTGTAGACGCTAAAACAGCAAAACGGAAGTTAAGTAAAACGTGCAAGCATTCGGCAAAAAAAAATCCAAAAAAAAATTTAGAACCTACATAAAAGAAATCAAGACGTAACAAATCACTTTGTTTAGTTCCAAATGGGTTTTTCTTAGGAAATCTTGTTTTTTTTTTCGCAATTAATGAGCTGTCTACGGTTTCGCAGAAGCTAGCAGTAAAGCAATGGGTGATTACCTAGAACTGAGTGTGACCTACTAATTAAAACATTGTGCAAAGCCTGCAATGTCTTGGCGATATAGCTTATGTAGCAATTTGTCTAAAATCTTAGTAGCGCCAAAAAAGTTTGCATGCTTTAAAAAGCTACAATATGTCAGAAGAATTGACACTTTTTCGTTCTCTCTTTTTAAAAAAAAAATGTACTTTTCACATAAGATAACAACCTTGGCCATGGTAATTAAACGGTAAGCTGTTTGCAACAGTTGTCAGACACGTACTCTAGTACACGGCCGTACGTACGTTGGTTTATGTACGTACAAATCGTACGAACGTAAGTTTACTGCGACTGAGATGAAAATGCTAAGGATGACGACGGGGGTGTACAAAGCTTATTAAGAGCAAATATTTTCTATTCAGGCGTGCGAACAATGTCATATGTAATGCTATTTATTGGCAATATTCATAGCAGTACCAACATAGGTCTGTTGTACGACTGAAACTCACTTAAGGCACTTATCAAGCGTTGCCTCCGCGAATATTAGCACCAGAGCGCGACCTAACTCCAACTACAATCGTTTGGAACTTTCAAGAACAAATAAGATGCAGGGGCAGGCAGGATCTATTAAAGAACTAACACCACATAAGACAAATGGCGTGAGAGCGTCAATAGTGAAGGAGATTTATATTGGCCCTTTAGTTCTTGAAGAAGTCACTGAAAGTTATATATATTACTAGCGACCATAGGCCGGGAAGAGCGAAAAACGCATAAATTGAACGATCGAAACTGTCAATATCAAATAAGTATTAGCGATGACATGATGCGGAATATATGCCAAAGGACATAGAAAAGTGGCAACCTTCATAATTATAATCTTGGAATCTACTTACTTATCTCTTTGATAGTCATTTTTTCACAGAAGATGAAGTTTGTCTAATAATATAATTATTTTTCGCCGTTCCCCTGCTACTTACAAATTCCCATTTAAATGTGGCTCAGTTTCTTAATTGAATAATGATTTAGCGAAAAAGTTACAATTGAATCAATAAACAAAATGTATTGGATTTACTTATATCATTTGTTTGATTTGATGAAATAAGGACACGCGGCGACTGTTTACATTTAATATATTTCTAAAATAAGGTCCACTGCCTCATATAGAATTTATATAATAGAATTTACAAAACAGCAACTACAAATTAAGCTAAAATCTATAAAATCAAGAAGCTACAAATTGCCTTGACATTCGATAACTTTTCTGCGACATTTTAACGCATTGACGTCAGTCGAGCTAAACGATTGTTACGCAACCTTTTACCTAATTAGCCTTGCGTTTTGCTTTTACGCATATTCGCCCACTATTTTGCGCATTCGAGCAAGTTGTTACGGGCTTACACTTCCGTTTTCCGCCTTTCGCTATCCATTTACCCTTTGCTTCTTGTCTTATGTTGCTTGGTCTCTGCAGTATTTTTGTCGCCGTTGCTACTGTCAGAAATTGAAATTCGATTACGTTTCACGTGCGCCTGATTGTTTATCGATACTTAGTGTTACGTTGCTGCCAATCAAGGCACGCGCTGTAAACGTAAACGGCAAGAAAATTTGTCTACAACTTTACGCTTTTAAATTGGGTTTCCATTTTCTAGTCTTACACAAGCTAACACAAGTAGCTACTCTCACTTCCGTTGGAACATTTTTAGATGCAACAATTATTTGCTTTGTTACATTCTGGGTAACAAGTATATGGTTGTCCGTTGCACTAACATGCCGCATAATAAGAATAAATGTTTTATGATTGCAAGACATATTTCTGTATGCCCTACAGAGTTGAAGGTATATTAGTATCCTTCATAGAAAACTTGGGCAGAATAGGGTTTGGTAAGAGTCTTGAAAAATATATTAACACAAAAAGTTTTAGTTAAGCAGGAACTAACAACATAGTCATGTCAGCAAAGCCCGAAAACAAGAAAATCTCAAAACTGCATTAGAGCAATTTAATTCGAATTATTTTTGTGCGACTTCAATTCAGCAGCCATGTCATTATACCTTTGGCCAATGCTGCCAACTCATATTAATTCCGATGCCAACTTTTTCTGTAAGAACTTGCTTTTGATAATTGCTTTACCCTTTGAACGCACTCGCTGTTCTGACCTCTGCTGTTTGGTACTTTATGTGGCGCACTTTTCTTTAATCAAATAAAACGGAAATATAAAGTGGCCGATTGAAATTGAATATTTTCGCTGAATTGATGGAAAGCAATTACAAGCTAAAAGGACGATTTTTATTTGCCCATTGGTAGAAATGTCGTTATGAGTTCCGCAGAAACGTGTGCTGTTTGATTTTTTTTTTTGCTTTTTCGGCGTTTACGATACTTATGTAACGCAGAAGCTTAATCGGGCTAAATCATTATTAAAGCGACTGATGGGAATGATAACACGATGAAAATGTGGTAAGGAAGATTTGTTTTAGCAACTAGGTATTGATTAACTTCCGTTTCCGGCGTATTTTATTGAAGAAGAATAAACCATTTGCGTCAGCTACTTGAAGCAAATCTATTCTGATACCTGAAATTTCCTTCTCCTTTACCACATACTTTAGTCTTCTTTTTTAAACCAACTTTAATGCGCTAAGTTGAGTTTTTCGGTCTAAAGTCGATAGTCTATTCACATGTGTTTTTATTTGGTATTTCGACTCAATAAAGTTCCAACTGAACTTAGGGAGTTTTCTCAAAAATTAGCGCAGCAACTACTATATTGTATACTTCCTACTATATGGTTAAGCCGCTAGGATGATTTGATTCAAGCCTTTTTACTTTGTCATGACAACCCGTTATTGGTTTACAGCCGACCTAACTAGTGAAAATAGGTCCTAGTTTAGGTCGTGCTTTCCGTCTTCCTTTGCCCACTTTCGCATCGAAAAAAAGAAGAATTTTTCTCTCGAACACTCCAAGCGCAGTTGCATCCATCCGAGACACAACCCTTGCTTCTGTGCCATATAACAGCACGGGCAGGATAAGCTTCATGTAGAGCGTTAATTTTGGCGATGGAGTGAGGTCTCTGTTACACATATGCTTACCAAGACCATCATAGTAACACCTATTGGCCGTCGCCGAATTTCTAAATGGCTGTTAAAATAAGCACAAAGAAAATTGAGTTGAAAACAAATTTACTAGAGCTATTTTCTTAAACGCGAAAGCTGAAGTTTCCACACTTTGGGGGTTTTCGTCATTTGGATACTTGTGTCTGCCTGTTTATCAAAAATAAATTGAGCTGTAGAATGTTTGGAGTGTACTAACAGACTTGTTTTTGTTAAGAAGTTTATATCTCGGTTTGAGTGAGCAATCTCGGAGATATTCCACGACTTCAATCTTCTTTAGATCCAAGCTTATTTTTACTCTACTAATATTCAGAAGCATGGATTTTAATCAACAAACACATTTTGATATTATCGTATTGCATTGTGCAGCGTATTTTATAGTCGTATTTTTTGAAACCCATTTTATATACAATTTCTTCTACAATAATAACAAAGATAACAAATAACAGCTAAAGACCGAGAGGCAAAAAAAAAAACTGAACTGAATGAAATTTTTATGAATGGGCAAAATTGTAATTGAATCCAATTTACAATTTCTAAGCCACTTTGAAAGCAAACGCACTACAGATCGGATCATATGCATATATGTATGTGTACTATATACTAGTATCTAGTATATAGTATATATATATGTGTATGAGTGACTTTATGCCGTTAGTTTTGCTACTATTGACAGTGGGAGCCATTAGCTTGATTGGCAAGTGGAAAAATGTGAAAATCAGGTACGACAATGTTGTTGGCTCGATTTCAAATGGCTTGATTGGACGTGAATGGTGCATGACTTGGCTGTCATAGTTTACCAAGTCTTTTTTTAGTTTAAGCCTTCTAGCCAGCATTCATGCTTGCGGCAATTGCAGCTGGCTTTAAGAATTGACATTCAATTTAAAGAGAGGCGTTGACCCAGTATAGCTGTGCTTCAAGGTGACTAAAACTATGAATAAGTTTAGTACGTTAAGTTAAACATTTTGCTAAAATGTCTTTGGCAACTGTACGGGCGAAATGGGTTGTGGGATATTACGTTTGAATAAGGTTTTTTTTTAACGCAGCTATTGTGTTCATCACAATTCAGTCATAGTGAACGTATAAGTATTTTTTACTGGATTTAGGCTGGAAAATTGATACACAAGGAATTCGAATTTGTCCTGTCCAGATGGCAACTTTTTTGAGATTACACGTGAAGTTACGCATTGTTTGGGGCATATATCAAGCACGTTGAGATGATAACCTTCCAATAAACAAAATTTATGGATTTAATGGCGCCACCTGTTTTCTTCAGTGAATCTTAATTCTAAGCTCAAAATTCCAGAGGTTTTTGTATACTGTGCAAGCAGAGTAAACTAGAATTGTTTGATTGAAAAAAATTCTCAAAAAATTGCATTTTATTGTATATATAGACTGTTATTATTAACCAGCCATTTTTAAAGCCAAATTAAAGTGAAATACTTGTAAAATAGAACACATTATTCATTTTGTATCTTAATTAATTTTTTTTATATTTTATAGCATTTTTCAAGTGTAGATTGATTTTCAATAGTAATTTTCAATTGAATAATTTCTAATGTTAGATAATTAAGATACAATTTAAGAAAAAAAAATATTCCGTCACTTCCAGCCAGTCATTAAGCAATACACTCATTCATTCGTTTATTCATTCATTCAGTCAGGCGGTCCGTAAGTAATTCATGCAAGATCGACAACATGCGGCACTGTCTGTTATTTTTATCAATGATCATTTGTAATCATGAGAAGACGGCAACTTACCAAGTCAAAAAAAAAAAAAATAAATAAATGCAGGAAAACATCACGAAATTGAACAACTTCGATGTGAATGAACTCTCGAAATGACATCGTCCCAGTAGCAGCTCTCTGTAAAGAGAGGGAGTTCTCTTGCTGCATTATACCACCAAAGTGTCTCTTGCACTTGTTGTATTTGGGGTTCTTGAATTTAGTATTTTTTTGTTGCTTCTATTTTTAGTTAAAGTTTTTCGTCTTTTATAAATAGTGTTCATTTCTTTGGGTCAGACACATTGATTTGTGGCATGCCACATGTGCCAGCTCTACCTGCCATATGGTTGACAAAACTAGCATTAACTTTTTTCATTCTCTTTAACTCTCGTTGTAGTATGCAGCCATACGTATTGGACCGGTAGTCAAACGTGATGTCATGAAGGCTTCCACCATGCTGGAACATGAAGCGCAGTAAGTACATTTTTTTGCTACTATTTCTATGAAGTATTTCCAAATTGATGAATCATGCAACTTTTGGCAAGAACTAGCAATGTTTAAAGCATTCTTGGAATTAGCTGAATGCGGAAATATTTTTGTTTTTAGTACACAAGACATGGTGCAATAGGTTAAGGTGCTCAAATTTCTGAAATTCTATTGGTTTATTGAACTTTTATATGATTTTAATAAAGATATATTATTATTTGTACTACTCGAGGTACTTTTTGTTGTAGCAAAATTATTTTAAATGGGTCATGTTGAGTTTGATATCAATGTGTTCATTAATGAATCAATGACATACGATTAAAATCGAGTTTTAGTTCTAAATCGAAGGTGAGACAAAGGTTTATCTTCATCTTTTTATATTAGAAAGGATTTATCTCTAGTACAAGTTGAACATTTATGTAATACCCAGAAGAAAACGTCGAAGAGCCTCAAAAATTACCTTAATCACGATCAGTATGATTAGAAAAGTTTATATATCTGTATATATAAATAAATATAATATAAATGTATAGAAATCAGAGATTGTACAAGCAACCAGCGTTTCGGAAAAAATTTTTTTATTATCCGACGGTATGCTTGTTTTAGTTTTTGATATAGGGAATATATGATAGGGAACAGGGAAAATATATAAAAATCGAAATGATTTGGATGCATAATAATAATGGTATTATAATCACAAGAAAATGTGTGCTCCCATGCACAATATCAAGTTGGATCAACTAGATATCGGTCAAAAATTTATTATTTACACTTATTTCAAGAATTGTTATTGTTTCCTCTTTTTTCCCCAACAAAATATGTATTACAGAAGTATTTTATTTATTCACAATTATTGTGTTGAATTTCATCGAAATCGGTTAAGACTATCATGTATAATTTTATCATATAATTTTCCCTATTCATTAGGTTTTTTGTGTATACTGGTATTAAGCCCAGTTTGGTTAAAATCGATGAACTCCGTCAAATTGGGCAAATCAGACAACAGTCGGATTTCGTTGATTTATGAACGAAGTACAGGATATCCCGAGTTTAACTTGCTCCATTATTTTAATTCATTAAATTGGAATATATTTTACTTAAATTTTTGTACGCAATTGTCTAAAACGAATAAATATTGCTTATTCGCGTTTTTGCTTTCTAATGCGCATTTTGCTATATTTTCATTTTTTACATTGAACACATTGAACGCAAAGTACATATTTTCCCCAGTCGAAACAAAAATGGGATTGCTTCCTTTGATGCATTTTCATTTAAAGTCACCTTCGTTGAATAACTGACCTTTATTTTCACTGGAACATGTAAAGCACAAACAAAACCACTTTTCCTTGGGGCTGAAATAAATGGGAATCACATAATTTCTAGCATTCAAAGCAAAAATTTACTTGCACAAAGTTAATTTCATTTAAAGGCTATATCTTATGCATTCAATAAAAGGATGCAACAAAATATAATATATATATATATATATATATACATTCCACCAACATCAGATAATTGCAAAGAGAGCACAAATGTTGCAAGGGATTAAAAGCAAAGGCAAACTAAAGCAATCTGTGGGAAATCTGTGCGTGTGTGTGTTGTGCGTAGTGATGAATCTACACGAAATTCTAAAAGCTTCTTAAAAGTAAAAAAAAAACACATTTCATTTAGAGATTTATTTGGATTAGGATTTTTTTTTATACTTAACAATTTTGTATATTTCAAAGAGTGTATTATATGTATGTAAGACCTAAAGGAAAAGTCACCAAAGTTACCTAAAGTATGGAGGTGACCAGAGGTGTTGATATACTCATATCCGATTGTCCGTATGAACGAAGAAGCTAATCTCAGGGACATTAAAAGCAATAGCAACCAACTTTGCAAAAACACTTATCTGAGGGGATGTAAGTTAATTTTTCTTCTATTTTTTTTAAATAAGGTTTTGAATGAAATTTAAAGAACGAATCTTTTTAAATATGTACAAATGACATATTTTTAAAATTAAAATAAAAATTTATTGCATTTCAAGTCTAGCAGTTATAGTCAGTCCTGTTCTGAAGTTTGTTTAAACTTACATTTTGATTACCAGATTCTGAATTATTCTCATCTTGAAAAATTTTGACTATAAAGTCAGAATCGCTATAACGCCATAACCAGTGGTAAGCAAGAAAAATATCTGAAAGGGCTCTGCATAAATATCAAAAAAAAGATACGTGTGAGGGTTGCGAGAACTATTTTTGGAGAAGGAATTAAGTTTTTTATTATTATTCATTAGCTCACGTTAAGGGTTAGGATAATAGGAGATTTATGTCTGTTCCACAGCAAGGAAAAGGAGGAGGTATTTTCTTCGGAGTCTTTTTGTGGTCTGGTTGTTATTCAGCTGGCTAACTGAACAAAAATAAATCCGTAATTTGGTTCTTCCGCGAAAGTGTCCTTCGCATAAGCAATTTTCCTGTTCAATAAATCGCGCAAAATGCATATATTTTGATTTTGTTTATTTGTTGGCTATCTTCCTGTGGAACGGAGCAACCGCAGCTAACAAAGCCAAGATATGCCCAACGCTGGTTTTTTTGAAAATAAATTGATAAAGTCAACAATCCATATTAAGCTGTACCTCGGTTTTCACAGATTCGAATTTACGCGGTTTTTAAAATTTGGCAAAAAAATTACATTTACATCAATCTCAACAAAAATGTGTCGGTATACTTATATATAACTTTCTGTGGGTTTATTTTCATTATATTTGTAAAAATAAAGCTTCGATCTCGTTACTTTGGGCGAGTTTTAAGTAGAATTTTTAGTAAGCCAGAAAGAGTCATTATATATCAAGTGATTATCTCTTGCAACATTGTTGCAACCGACTGTATATTGTAAAATCTACAGGCGTTTTGTAAAATGACTTTTTGATATATGACACCCGACAATGCAATTTTATTGCCTTTTAACTTTGTTAACGCGCATGAGATACACTCACACACACACACACATACACACACACACACCCACAACAAACGCCTTTAAGAGATGCACAGAACAAAGGCGCATAAATGCAGCAACTTTGTTGTTGTCTTGCAGCTGTGAGATACATTTGTAAGTTGCAAAACCAAAAGAGTGACCAACCAAGTTCAAATGATTCATTTAAGCGGCAATCACAAAATGCACTTTGCGCGCCTGCGCCAAAGATACAAATGATTTATTATAGCCGGAACTTTTTCAAATATAAGCCTGTTGGGATGAGAGGATGTGGATATCTTATTGCTGGCGAAGGCGGCATGTGCTTTGTCTCATTAGTGATGTTTGGGTGCTGCTCGTTGCCATTAAGTGGTGTAAATTAAATGCCAAATAACAGACGGCTTAGCTTTTGCTGGTCTATGACAAGTTTCCAATTTCAGGCCGGCCGGCAAAAAAGCGAAAAATAACAAAAATTGAAATTATTGCTGTGCTCTGCTTGGCAACAACAAAACAAATGTGAATGGATTTGTTGTGGACAGTCGGCAGCAGCCTACACGGCAACAAAACTGCTAGATACATTTCCAAAGCCCACACCATACACACACACACACCAGCACATACATTAAGTATGCGCTCCAACGCGTTTAAATTACGCTGCCAAATGCGAAAAGCAAATGAATAGAAATAGATACAGATACATAAAAAGCTGTAGCTACATTTGTATCTACGCCCAAGTTTGACTTAGGCATACATTTCCGCTACACACACATATACACATTTAATTCATATTTCCGGTCCCTTTGCGCTTGCGCACAGTCATTAGAATTTGCTTTCCAACACTATCTTTCACTCACCACACTCTATGAATTCCAAGTACTAAAGTGCAACCAACTGACAGCTACAACGAAGACGACTTAAGTTAGACAGCCCAGCCCTTGTAGCGCACCACAACGCAGCCGTGTAATAATATTAATAATAATTTTTTAGTATGTGTTGCGTTTATTTATTTATGATTTTACGTGTTTGGAATTTATGCTTTTTAGCATAAAAACTTGCTTTTTATGTTATTAACGCACATAAAGCCGCGGCAGCAGCTTATCGACGGCCTTTCTATTCGTTTGTAAATATTTTTTGCATATGCCAAATAAAATACTTAACTATTTTTATGGCTAGAAAAAAAAAGATAAATACATATCTGGGTGGGCGTTGTTAAGGCAATTTGTTGATTTGGGCGGATATGCAGCGTCAATAAAAAATATCTTAGAGCAATAATACCCCAAAAATTTTGGTCTGGCGAAGATATCTTGATTTAAATGTTTCTTTTAAAAATGTATGTAGCTTAATAAGATTTTGAATATATATGTCTGCATGCCAGAGAGCTGCGTTGAGTTCACTCAATATTGCACAATCGAAACAAGTACAAATTGCGTGTGCGTAGCGAGTGTCGTTAGAATGCTCACAAAGGCTAAAGGCTTCAGTTTTGTTTGTTTCCAGTGCAGTGTGGAGTCGAACCACAGGCCTTCGGGTTTAGAAGCCACCACTACCACTACGCTAAGGATGGGACACCTTACAGAAAACCTTATATAACCTAATCAATATCTTTAAATTAGTCTCTCGACACTCTCGACAATTATCTTGCAGAGGAGATTAAGAGTAATAAAAGTGCATATGAGCAGGATTGCCAGTAGGACTTAAGTTCAGGTCTTTCATTTTGAGTTGACATTTAATCTTTTAAAATTCACATGCAATATAAAATTATTTTTACTATAAAGAGCTTAAAGAAACTATCTTTAAAAATCTAAACTATGTTATATTAAAATAATTTTTAATTGTCATCTATCTTGAACAATTTTTAATACATTCGTTAGTAAATTAGTGTTGAGATTACAGGGCGCTAACCTTCATTCTAGACTTTTCTGCGGGCTTACTGGCTCCAGCATTTAGGTGCAACAATAATCTACCCATTCTACAGAATTGAATCAATGGATCTCTGCTGTTTTTGCCGTTGAGACCTATCGAATCATTTTAAAATATATGTTTATCTCAGACCTTAGCTAGTACGCAAATTTCTATCCACTCGATGGTATGATGACAAATTGAGGAGAAAAGGTTTTACTTTTACGCAATGAAGTCGTTTCACTAGTGAACGAAAAGTTCCTACAGCCATGGTAAAACTTTTCGTAACTTTTCAAGTTCAGCTTCACTTATTATCTTATTTGTTGCTTTTTTCTGTGCTTAACCAAGTTAGCCCCAATTGACGCTAATTTTAATGATTAGCTTTATAACTTTGTTGTAGAAAATTTAACAAATCTTCAACATAGCCGCTCATTAAGCCACCGTCAGACTATCAGAAACTATGAGGCAGCACATACATTATTTGTAGACCCTTCCTGTCGTCATTGTCGTAGTCGTAGTTGGCGTCGTCGGCGTCAACTCTCCAAATGGTCAAATGACCACGGTCCCATGTAGCTCTTGACGCTCAAATGCCAGTCGTTTCCTGTCATTGAAAACGCACACAGCAACCAAGATCTTCACGTTGTTGTAGTTGTTGAAATCGTTGTGATTTCAATTATTAACGTTTCCTGGTACTGGAGTATGTAGTGCTGCAGCGCCATGTGGCAAGATCATTAGGCATAACTAAACTAACTGAAAAGAAAGAATACTTAAATACGAAGATGTAACTACAGTGTCATTATTGTTATTATCTGTTATTGTTGTTATTATCAATGTGGCTACTTTTAATTGTATTAAATTGCGCTATGCCATGTCTCATTTATGTACTGATACCTACTCTGTTCCCAATTTCTGTGCACCCTTAGATATGCAACGATTTTGGCATTCGATGTAAAGGTGGAGCGTGAAGCACAGGAAATGGCCGATTCGTTGGGTGTAAAAATATTCCAAGCGGACATTATCTATCATCTATTCGATAAATTTACCGCATATCGTGAGGAGCTAAAACAAAAGAAACGTGAAGAGTTCCGTTCTATAGCCGTCTTTCCAT
The DNA here is from genome assembly GCA_035046065.1 of Chymomyza procnemis. NCBI lineage: Eukaryota > Metazoa > Arthropoda > Insecta > Diptera > Drosophilidae > Chymomyza > Chymomyza procnemis. Next base: position 2,352,256 of record JAWNOJ010000013.1, on the reverse strand, counting down.
GCAAGCTTAAGGTGAGTACATAAGTATTACTTTAACTATGTTCTAAATAAAATACACTTGCACAAATTTTTGATGGATATTTGTTAAATATTTATATTTCGATTATAATTAAATATAATTTAATATTTCTGTGGTATTTCGCTATTTAAAGATAAGAACAAGAGATTAAAATACCTATAGTTTTTAGTATAGTTTATTAAACTTTTATTTATAAATTCTTTAAATCTTAAATGTCAATGTAACATTTTCTGGAAAGTATAATCCTAATATGTATAGTAAAGTCATATAGTAGATAATATTCCCAAGTTTAATACGAACTTATTCGAGCTTTGTAAAACCATATAATTCATTTGTATTTTTTTGTTTTTTTAAGTGTAGATAGATATTGTAATAGGGCCAACATCTGTTGTTCCTCTTGTTGTGATTACGACTAATACCAAACCTGCTCACACATAGGGGCCCAAAGTCGATCTCAGTGCCTCGATCACAAGATGGCTTGTCTCGAGTCTGACCGACTCTGTAATTACCCCAAAAGCTACAGGTGTAAAATGCAATCAGTTCGCTGTTGTGTGGTGCAAATGTTTCGACTCCAGCTGTGCCGACAACATCTGAGCACGGCTGAGGCATACCCACTCGAAGGCAGCTCTGGTGTGCTGGCTTGGTTTGTCTTGGCTTAATGAGGCTGCCCCAACAACAGGCATCACTAGTCAACAAGCGATTATGCTGCCTCTGCACGCCTGCACCATGTCCACACTTCCTGCTCAAATAAAGTTAAAACAGCGTGTTTGATTTATAGGCAATCATTAGATTATAGTCGTATGCAACATCGCATCGTATCCACAATGGTTGGAGTAGAACCTCCAGAGCTCACCTACTGTGCTGGTTGTGCGTTTTTGTTCTTGTAATCGCAGAGTAGCGAAGAGCAGACAACAGAGATGCACAGCTGTTGTTCTTGGTAGAATTTGTGGGCATAGTAGATGTTGTATCTATGTAACTGAGTTTAAGCCGACGGCTTAGCCAAGTAGCTTTAGGTAGAACTTATTTTTTGTAATAACAATGACGTTGTTTAGTTTGAGTTATTAGCTCGTTTGTCCAACGTTCTATTTTCTTGACCATGTGTATGGGTGTTTGTGTGTGTTTGTGAGCGTGTGCTTGTGTGTGAGCCATCTTCTGGGCCAGCTTTTAGCTGCAGGCCAGAAGCACTTTAAACTTGACCAGCGGAAATTGAGTTGTTCTTTGATAAAAAGCCAAACACGTTTTACATCAACGAACTGAAGATGTGCTACTCGCCCAAGTGAATATGTGACATAGTAGCAATTTTTGGCTTTGGATGTATTTTTATATCATCTACAAGCAAACAATGTGTTTGTGTAATATGACAAATTTAATTCAACGACAATTGTCATTCGTTTTTTTTTAAATTTTTTATTTTACATTACGATTTTGAAAACATTGTGAAATCGTATTATGAAATTTGCGATTCTGCAGTAAGAATGTGTATATTTCTTGCCTTTGAAGTTTTTTTTTTTTTCTTATTTTTAATAATGAAAAGTAAAAATATAGATAAATTGGTATTAAACTACAGTACAGTAAAAACCAGATTTTAAAAAAAAATAAAATATTTCTTTGTTCAAATGTTACATTTTCCTAATACAAATTTTCGATTATAAATTTAAGTTTAAGATTTGGATTACAAATTTAAATTTTTGCAGAGTAAGATTCTAGTTGAAAAACTAGAGGCATAGAATGTAAAAAATTATTTTAAAAACTAAAAAAAAAATTTAAAAAATTTTACTATTAAAAAAAATTAAAACTAAACCTATAACATAAAAAAACGTGATAATAAGGAATTCTTTTTAGAAACTTTTTTCTTCTTTAATTACAAAAATTTGTTGTAGAGACTTATTTAAAATTTATTTTGTTGTATATATAATTCCTGCTCAATTCAAACTATTTTATCTTATTTTTATTTATTTTTTAACTTAAACAAATTTGAATTTTATCTCAAAACACCTACATTAAACACTAATAATATAACAAATAATTTAAAGATATTTAAGAATGTAAAAGAATTTGTTGTTTCCGGAAAAAACATTTAATGATTAACGTGGAATAATAAAAAAAAATACATGTTTTGTTTATCTGTTAAAATGGAGCTGCATTTTTTGACGATGTATATTGTATGTGTTTTTCAACAAACAAAAATAACCATCAGCTAGAAATGTAGCGTGCATTAACTCGACAGCTCTGGTGATGCATCGAAGCTAGCTACTATAATTAAGTAGCATTATTTAAAAAGTAGTTAAGATCTCTAACGTTAAAATGGCCTGACGGACTATCTTACCGCTTATTAGTTAACTATAAGAAATTCATGCCAATCAATAGTAGTTAGACGCCAGACTAAACCAATTTTCATGCAACTCGATGCACTATTTTTCTTACAGATACTGCCGCAATTTGTATTCAACAGCCGTGATCCGATCGTCATGGGAGTCATGGTAGAGAATGGTATTGTCAAAGTTGGCACACCGATATGCGTGCCCAGCAAAGAGGTGAGTACAAAAAGAATTCTTTCTTGCATAAGGGATTTAAAACTTTCAATGGTAAAGCATTGTGGGTTTAATCGTAGATTCAGACCAAAAAGGGGTTACCCTAGGCAAGACAATGCAAGTCCTTGTTTATGTTTAAATCGTGTCAAGTATCTAGATACAAATTGTATATACCTTTGTGAGTATGTAAGAGTGTGTGTAGCATGTGAAGTGGATGAAAATGCGTCTTGGCAATTGGGTTTCTTATTTGATTTGGTGCTTTTGTTGACACAGGTGCGTAGCGCTGGCACTACCTTGTCGGCATTGTTTATTTGCGAAACAGAAGTTGCAGAACCTCTACGGTTTATACGTTGTACAATTTCGTGAAGTAGTAAAAGTTAAAATTTATACAAAAAAACATAATTTTTTTTTTCATAAAATATTCGCTCGATGAGTCTCGTTATTTGTATTCGCAATAAATCAATGCGTAATCGTATGCCAAATGTGATGTAATTTTTTTTTTTGGAAAAACTTAAAAAAATATTTATTAGCTCATCGTTGAAATTGCGTCGCAGCAGAACGAAAAATATTTAATAAAATCGTAACAGAAATTCTACTGTGCATTTTTAATAAAAAGCTGCGTACCCCATTTTAACTTGAATTCAATTATTGTCCTTCCGTTTGCGGATGCAAAAAACACAGATGCGCAAAGGCATATATAAAAAAAGTGTGCAGAACACGACGACACTCAATTCAATTTATGCGCTGGCATGTCCTGTTTCCTGCATCAGTAACAAAATCAACTACAACAACAAGCATGACAGTTGACAACAACATTGTGTACAAGAACCTGTATGTGAATCCCTGTTGCAAAAAAAGGGTTTCGCCTCTCTAGGCTCTTTTGACTTTTACCTACCAGCTGTATGTAGTCAAAGATGTGCGTTTGCTTTGACTTGTCCGGCGGTCTGTACGTCTCTGTTTGGTTGGCAAGCAGGCAGGCAGCCAGGCACCAGGCACATACATTGGCAATTATAACTTCCTCAATTATCCAGCAGAGCGCAGCTTAGCTGTGCGCTTCCCGTCATTCATCGTCAATTCTTTTCAGCATTTTTTCCTTATTTTAAAATGTTTTTAAGCTCTCTAGAGCTGATTCTTTTATACCCTTGCAATTAGTATCATGCTGTTTAGCAATAATTCAATAAGCATTAGGTGGTTGAGTCTTATTGAAGATTGTTTCTTATTTTATTGCAAAAAATAATTTGTAATAAATTTGTTTAAGCTTATACTTTTTGTTTATAATCAGTATGACCATATCATTTGTTTGTTACAATGTTCATGCTGCTTGCTATTATTTAAATCTTAATGTGACCATCGCATTCAAATATAGCTAATAAACGGTCACATTAAATTCATTGAAACCTTTCAATTTATTTTTTTACTATTATATATCACTATTGGTTTTAAATACATGTGATCATTATATTCAAACTCGATCAAATTTATTCTACACATATTGGTAATTTTTATGTACGGAAATGTTTATATTGTCTCCTGTTACTTTGACAGGATATTGCGGCAATCTAAAGATGAGATAAACTGAAAGCAGTTTACACAAAATTTAAAAACACACACAAATATCAATTGCAATACTGCAGAGTATCTGCATTGTGGCTAGCTTGTATTGACTTTTGCAAGCAGCCCTCACTACCTTCAAAATATATAGAACTTGCCACATGTGCTCCCTATTCCACTCTTATATTTTACTCTTTTTTTCCCAAAGCATTTCGCGCATTTGTCGTTGCCTTCGTTTTTTTTTTTTTTTCTTATTTTGTTTTCTAAAGTATCTTTAATGTTGTATTTGCCTCACGATTTCCGCTGACTTGGAACGAGTTGGCCAAGGGTATCTTCTGCCAGCTTAGACATAACATGAGTATGCCCATTCCGCTCGGTGGGGCAACCAAAAACGACAACTTCCTTTTTTAAGACTTGTGCGCATGCGTGCCAGTCAATTGGTCTGCCAGATGGCCTGGACCCAGTTCCAGAGTCTGTTGTACTTCTCTTGATTACATTTATTAATTATTTAATTAAATCTGTAATGGTCCAGTTGGTATCGCATGCACTAGGAGTTTATTGAAGAGCCGCCTAATTGTTTTAGTTCCAAAACTTCCGTTCTCACGTTTTGTTTTTATTTATTTATTTTTTTTCTGCTGCTTTTGTGGCATTTTTAAGTTTGAGTCAAACAGTTGGTCAATTAATTGTTTTAAAACCACTTCCACTTCCCGTTTTTGCAGTTTTCGGGCAGGTTAACAACAGGTGAAAGTATTGGTCACTATGCGCACTTCAACCCTTAACCCGAGCTTTTAAGGGTTTATCTGTGTAATTTAATATGCTTGACTTTGTTGTGTCAGCTTAAGTTGCCAAATCAATTGGCTTTTATACTTTGGGGTAAGTCAATGACACATTGACCACCACAGAGTTTAAAGGTTACGGCTTTGATTTTCTGGTCAGCAAGCCGACTTCGTCAGTGTTTGTAGTAGATTGGGTTAGATCAAACATATCAATTTCAAAACTAATCTGCCTAAGTCAATCTTCAAGACAATGTCTGGACATGCCTTATTTATCTTGTTTATAAAACTTAAGTGATAATATTATCAACCTCTGCGAGAAGTTGCTTTAAATTTGACTAGATACATATTTGCTAATATTTTCTTGCAAACTTGTAAATATATTTTAGCTTTGAAATGCAGTTATTATCCAACGTTCTTTAAATTGGACAAGGAATATAAAAACCTACGTTTGTATCTTTTTTATTTTATTTTTTGGTCAAAACGACTTCAAAGTAAATTTTAACAACTTCCTTTTTGTTGCTTTGTTTCCTCTATTGTTGTCCAAAGAAAACAATAAACGGAAGTTGAAAGGCGTTACCCAGCTCTAAATCCGACAGTCACTTAGTATATATGCATGTGTTGCGAATGTGTGTAATTTATATCTCTAAGATACAAGCACACATACACACACACACCAACTACACCTCTAGCTAAATTGTCTTGTTGTGGTTTAAAGACTATATTTAAAGTTAAACCCTCCAAGAAATGCTGGCAACTTAGTAAGCAGTACAAGAGTGACTCTTATGTAGTATTATTTTAAATACATATTTACGTCCACGCAAATACAGGGTGCACAATTGATAATGAAAAGCACTAGAAGATGCCTCTCCATGAAGCTAGTTGTAAAGGCCCATTATTTATATAGTAGAGTCATAGGAGATATTGCTTATTGTAAGGAAAAATAAAGTCTTAATATCGGGAACCTCTCTCGCCAGCTTGTCAGTCTTGTAATCACGAATAAATCTTTAAAACGCCTCAAATTGTAAGAAATTGAAAGAATGGCTTGAATTGTCTTTTTTTAGTATTTTAATAGCCACGCTCATGTCACTCCATTTCTCTTCATACATGTTAATTTTATAAAATGCATTTTTGTATCGCAACAGTTTGAAACACAAGTTAGTATAAAAATACTTTTTCTTTGGTTTGTCTTCTAAGAAATCAATCAAAAAGCTGCATTTTCTAAATCTTACTTAAGCTCCATTTTCCTTGTTTGTCACAATATCAACTTTGATAACTAATGTTAGCTTGGTCACTCTTATCTAGATCACCCTGTACTTGCTTACATGCAGAAATTTTATGTAGATTGTGTCGCATACTTGTTGGCTACCCGTTGAGCAGGTTGGACTCTCCCAGAGGCAACCTCATAACTGAATAAAAGTTGGTAGCCAACAATAACAAAGTCAAGTGAGATCGAACAAGAGATCGATATCTTTAATAATTTCATTCATGCTGGGTTGCTTTTGTAGTTGTCGTTGTAATTGTTGTTTAGTGGCAGGCCGTACCCGGTTGCAAGTGTTAATATTGTTGTTGTTATTGGAGAACGGTCTGCTCTGTTGTTTTTGTAGCGGAAATGAAAGCTCATTGATTTTAATATTGCTGCTGGTTTTTTTTTTGGGATCTCATAATTTTAATGTTTAATCAAAATCAGAAAATAAAGATACTTGCAACTTGATTTTTATTGTGTAGTTTGCCTTGTTGTTAATATTGATTCAATGAACTTGCAACTCATTTATGAGCTATCGATAGATTAAACAAAGTTTTGTATTTATTTTTGTACTTTATGATTTTTCTATGATAATTGTTTTTAGTTTTTTTAAGCTATTTTAAGCAGCGTATTCGCCTCTAAAATTTGAGGTTGGTGGTTCGGTTCCCGTCAGCAGCATTAGCAAAAGAGCAAATATAAATTTTACTAATCAAAGACACTTATACACAAGTATTACTTATTTATAAAGATATATTTCGCCTCTTCATGGGGTTAATTATTTTTTTATTATTCTGTCAATCATATTGGCGGTATATTTTGAGCTTCTTCCTGTACAGCATAAAAAGCTGGGATGTATTTCCGGCTATATATGTATATTTTATGGACATACACGATACGATGATAAATGAAACGTTAATCTGTATTTTATTGCCGCATTAAATTTCATATAAATTAAAAGCAATTATCGATATGCTTTTGAATTCAATTTATACAAAAAGTTATGGGATACTAAGATACAGAAAAGTCACGCCGGCTTAGAAGCCTTTTGGTCGCCAACACTTTTAATTACAAAATCAAGATTTGGCTTCTTTGGAAGTGCTAACATGCTCAAATGCAATAGCCCACCTGCCATAAAACATGCTCAATGCATTCCGTCTTATCACTGCATTTTAACTTCCTTTCGCTAAAACCAGCATAAAATCCTTAAGACCGGAACTAACCACCAAAAGACCTTGTTGTTGGCACATGGTGCATGTGTCAGCATATATTCATAAGTGCTCTCACCAATAATACTGCCCGGAGCTGAGTTCTATTCATGCTTTCATTTATTTCAGTCATTTTCCTCTTGCGGAAGTAAATACTTCCGTTCTTTTGCTAACAGCGTTAGCCGTCGCTACTTCCGCTCACTGTCGTCAGCAGCTGCCTCTTGCAGTTGCAGGCTGCATATGCCATAGATTACTTTCGACGCGTCGGACGCAGCGGTAGTATCCGTATCAGCTGCTATTTTTTTTCCTCTGTGCATTGTATTTAATTACTTGTTCCGGTTCTTAGTGCTATTCCTATCAACAATCCTGTTGTTGTTGCTGTGGTTCTGCCATTGTTTAAAGTGTTCTTTTGTGACGCACGTAATGTTGACGTTGATCTTACAGAATAACGTTGAGACTACATGTGCCGGAGTAATTTTATTCCATAAATGCAATGTGTTGAGCAGCATAGATGGCAGCATTGTGAGAAGTGGGAGGAATAGGGTTTCAAGCAAATAAACAGGTACAAGCAATACATCCTTTACAAAACAAATATTTACGCAAATATAGGTGTAGCTGCTGCACGAAGTTGTTTTTTTTTTGTGCTTGATTGATTTAAAAAATGATTGCTACGAATATATTTGATAGATAAAATTGCTTTAAGCGCAGTTGAAAGTTGCACAAAATTCGTATCTAAAACTTAAAAAAAGATATTTAATAAAGATTTTTTTATTCATGCTGCAGAACGCCAAAGTGAAAGATGCGAAAACTTAGCTTTTTTATTATAAATTTCTCATTTTTATCTGCAATGATCTGCAGAGCCGATAACCAACTGCATACACTGAAAGATCTTTATATTGTTTAGGTCGTCGTATCATAGGCCTGATATGTTTGCATCTGACTTGGTCTCTTTATGCGCTTTAAATGCATACAATTTGTATTTTAAAGCAATTTATAATCTCTTTAAAATGAAATATTTTCAAAATTATTATTATTTTCCAAGAAAAAGGGTATACTGCATCGTTGCATATCATTTTTTATGCCCTCAAGCTGTAAGATACAATGGGTATACATACTAGATTTGCGCAATGTGTCTAACCCTAAGAGAGATGCACGGCAGATACAAAGTTTATACTAAAGTATAAAAAAAAATAAAGTTTCCAAGCATTATTATTTTATGCTCATTTCGTCTAATAAGATGAAGTGCATTAAATTATGTCCATCTATCTTTTCTCCGTTCCGAACTGGTAGAATTTGAATAATGGAACTTGACAGAGCGTCGCATCAACATGCAACCGTATAGCAAAAATAAACAATATCGGACATGTCTAAAGGGTATCAGTCAGATTTATGATGAGTTTCTTTCAACTGAATATCGCACCTTAAATATTTTATTCAAAATCTGTTGAAATTTGCTGAAATTTAAGGTATAACCATCGATATGCGCCCAATAAAAACTGTATATAATACTGCTATGTCTTCTACAATATAAACAGAATCTTTTTTTTTTTCCTTCACAAAAAGGTGCAGGGTATACGACCTTCGAGCACCTCGACTGCATTTATTTGTATGACATTTTTTTTTAAATAAACTTTAATATTTTACTCGCATTCGTTGAATGTTAAACAGCTGGTGAAAATTATTCCCAATAAATTGAATTGAAATTATACGTTGAGTTTAAGCAAATTATTTTTAAGGCAATTATATTTTGTCAACTCGTTTAAATTGCGCTTACTTTTTATATTGAAATTTATAAATATTGTACATTGGAGCTCAAAAGATACAAAAGAAATTCAAATAAAATATTTGAACTTGTTGTTAGCAGTGCCAATGAAAATCGAAAGGACATTTCTGTATACCATACGCCTAAGTTAATCTGTGTTGTTGTTGTCCGCCTGTTCTCATCGAGCAGTTACTTAAAGAGATGTCCTCATTCATTCTTCACACATTGTTATGTTCAATAAATTTATTTTGTTTTTTTTTCATTCATTTATTTGCTTAGCAATATAGTACGAAATGCATCCGATTTAGTTACCATACTTTAAAATTTTTGTAGCACTTTATACAAACGTTCTGATTAAAGGTAATATCACTCTTCTGATACAAATTTTGCTTCTGCTAATGTATCAATAATCTTAAATGAAATAATTTAAATTAAATGAAATACTTTAATTCGCTCTTTAAAATTGTTTTGACATTCGCGGCGTTATTTTCCCTGTCTACAATTGTTACTTTTGTTTTTAATCGATTCATTTTTTCTTCTGTCTACACTCCCAACTTTTTTCCACATCCAGTAAAATTTGTAAATGCGCGTTTTACAAAAAATAGCAATTCTTTGTTTTAGTTAAATTTTATTTTTCTTGAGTTTTGCCGTATTTTACTTTACTATTTGTGCAAATTCAGCATTTCCGGCAAAGTAATATGAACTGCAAAAGCTAAAAATCCAAAAAGAAAAGATGATGAAAATCAGTCGTCGACCAAGTGACCAAGAGACACTTAACGCTGACATGTACGTTGTCAACTCATAAACCGCAACAATATAAAGTACGAATAATTTGCTAATTATGCTAATTTTTTGTTCTTTGATGTTGTAGTTGTTGTTGCGGCTTTTACTGCAAATCCGATTTGTAAACGCGTGAGCCGCATTTGTAGTTGTCGCTGTTTGTGCTTATTTTCATAGTAAAATAAATAAAAGCATTCTTCGATACAAACCTAAAAATAAAAAAAAATAGGAAAGACAGCAAAAAAAACAATCTCGCGTATCTAAGCGGATTTTATTATCTTATCGCTATTTTTTTTTTTTTTTTGAATGAGTTTCTGTGCTGGGTTTTGTGTTTGTGCTGTTTGAGATAGTAGTTGTTATACCCTATAACTAGGGTAACCATTTCGCTTCGCTATTTATTTTCATATATGACTTCTTTATTTAATATATATTCATAAGACAATAAAATAATAATATAAGTTTAGCTTATTTTAACAAAAAAAAAATTGATTACTTTATTTTCAAATCAACTTTTAGTTATGTTTAAAATTAAGTAAAAAATATTAAAACTTATTAAATAAAAAAGAATTTATATTAATTTTTAAATACAGCACAATTGGCCAGCTAATTTTAAATTTTAAGATAAATCAATGTTGCTTTAAAAAGTTTTTTTGCTTCATCTTCTTTTGAAGTGTCAATGTGCATTTTTGATATCGATATTATAATTATTATAATTATAATTATAACTCCGCCATTTTTATAATTATAATTATTATTATTATTATTATTATTATTATTATTATTATTATTATTATTATTATTATTATTATTATTATTATTATTATTATTATTATTATTATTATTATTATTATTATTATTATTATTATTATTATTATTATTATTATTATTATTATTATTAATATTGTTCTCGAAAAACCTTCATTGTTTTATGCTTTGTTAACATTTTTGACGTTACCGTTTTTCATTATTGTACTTGCCTTTTTTCAAAATGGCGGATCAAAGATGGCCGCTTCTATAAAATGGTGGACTCATAGTCATGGTGAGGTTGCATTTTTTTCAATACTTGTTGAATATAAATATGGAAAGAAAAATTTAAATTTGGTGATTTAAAAAGGCCTTAGCTTTAATTTAAAATATACAAATATTTGACGATTGTATTGGAAAAAGTAATATTTATTTACAAACTAGTGTACTTCACCCCATGCTCGCTTCAATCGCCAATCCCCGCCCCTCCTTATTTTCCGTAAAGATTTGATTTATTTCTTCATTTTCATACATATATTTTTTTTAATTGTTTTGGATATTTATCTTGAGCCGTCAGTACAATTTTTCCTTATCTTATTATTCCGCTTAGGAGCTTAGGGCCTCTACTAGAACCTTCCGTCGAACCCTGTTTTACGCCGCCTGTTTAGCTCTGTCAGAGTTTGAAGGATGGATCTTCTGCAGGTCGCCTTAGGGCTTGCAAGGTTTCTAACATTCCATTGACGTTTTGAGTTTGGGGAACCGTTTATGTTTAATTCTCTTGTATGGGTTTCTGTAAACGGTATGGGTTTTCAAACGAAATGGTGATTTAGCAGATGCGACTTATTCTGGTAGTGGGGCTGCCATCTGACGTTTTCTGGTAGTGACGAAATGACAAGAAGATTTGATAATCGTGGAAAAACAAAGACTGTATCTTAATTTTGTCGTCGTTCATAGCTGGTTGTTGGTATTTCTTTAAAAACCCTATATTCAAATGTTCTACATCTTTATTGCTTCATATAATCTGCTTTTTAGATTTTTTTACGAAGCCAACGCACACTTCATATACCTTATTTTTTTTTTCGTTTTTTCGCTGATTGAGTTTTGTCTAAATTTTCCATGATAGCATTTTTTTATGTTTTAATTTTTCTCAATTGAAATTTCCTTTGATTTTAAATTTTAGGTAATCTTGCCTGTTCGCGAATTCGAACTTTTCGTTCTTCTTCAGAAATATCCAAATTGTTTCTACTCATTATATACCAAGTCAAGTATCCACAATAAAAAGTGAAGTTTATAATAGGGGGAAAATATGTATTTCCGTTTTTTTTTTTTTTTAAACAAAACCAAAGGCGTTCCGGAAAAAATGTACCAAGTTTATTAAAAAAAATTTACATTAAAATATTCAATAAAAATAAGTGATTCTTAGAAAAGGGCTTAATAAATAAATAAATAAAACAAAAAATCTGAAGGACTTCGGCTCAAAAATCTTACTGTTTGGTAACATTAGCTTTAAATTATTTAACGGCCAAGGTAAAATCTCATGTATCTATAAGTATATTTATATAGTTGGGTGTAGGGTATCCCGTAATGGAGCATTCTCTCACTTATTTACCTTTTTTTTTATTATTGCTTTGCAAACACTCGAAACACCATGCGCATTAGTTGTTGTTCATAGAGCTCATAGAGCGCCTAGCAAAAAATAGTTAATGTTGTTATTGAAAACCCGCAAAATGTCGAGAAAAACAGGAAATGCATAATTTTTCCTTTTTAAATGAATGAAATGAAAATAAGCTGCTTCCAAATGCTACAGAATTTTCCTTGAAAAGAGGATATTATATATGCTTAATAGTGTGTTGTGCTTATTATACTAATTGCTTGCGAGTTTTTAAGCCCAATTATAAAAGGATTAAAAAAGAAAATATCACAGAATTGTTGGCAAAACAACTGAGCTAGTATTTGTGCAACCCTTTTTGCACATTTTAAAGTCAGCTTGTCCGCTTTAGTTATTAAATGTATCGCTTGTATTGATTAAGTTACGCGTGGGTGGCTCACATACGTTTTTGCATTGAAATATATTTTTAATATATCCAGTTCCTTTGAATGTTTACTGCTACGGATTTTAATTAAACTGCCGTGTGTTTTTTCTTTCTTTTTTTTTTAATAAAGGTTGTAACTTTTGCTGCATGTAAATATTTGAAGAAGAGTACAAAATGAAAAACTGTTGCACGGTCAAGCTTGCCTTGTGTGCAGTTGCGAAGCAATGACTTTTAGATACACTGCAGCTTGAGCAGTTTATTTGTATAAGTATTAATAAGTTGCATGTTTTTACTCTTCAGTACTTAGTAGCGTACAAAGAAGAATGATTTATTTGTTGTAAATACTTTTTTAATGTAACTAAAAAAGAACTACTTATTGAATAGACGCAACTTTAACTATAAAATCGCTTATGTCTGACGTTATAAATAATACATCTAAACACCCTCAGCCAACTTCGAAAATTCGTTCAGGCATTACGTTTCAAGACATTTTGAGAAATTTTAATAATTTTAATTTTAAGCAGAAATTTGGAAACTGTTAGCGATTAAATAACTATAAAATGTATATAAACTCTATAAAATTAACGCAAAAGCCAATATATTTTCAATAATAAAAAGACGGATCGAATAAGTAGGGCATTTCACAAGTTTACTGTTTTGACTGTTAATTCCATTTATTACTGCAGGAGCTATGTGTATTGGGGCCACATTGAATCAAGTTGGCGAAGTATATACATTTTTTGGGGAGCAATCGAACTGTGGTTCGAATTAGTCTAACGTAAAGGCTATACTGACGTATCAAGTGCTTACCTTTCTTACTATGATTAAGAAAACAGGCAAACGTGAAATTCATCTCACTTTACCGTAGGCTAAACCAGGTAAAAGCTAGCCTCTGTGTAGTACATCTTGGCAGTTAAAATTAAAACGTTTTTCCTAAGAAACGCAGGCTGTTTTCCATGTCATTTGTCTTCTTGTCAAATCAAAGCAAGAATGCGCATAAGGGGTTTTTTATTCAATGGGATACCGCAGGCTGATTTTTAGAAGTAACAATTATTTCTAAGGTTAGGATAACATGACAACAGGCTCAATTTTTTAAAGTAATTCGGGACCACTTGCATGGAATAGCTTTTCACCGCGTAAATTTGAAAGGCTTATTTTTATGACATTATTTATGTTAATCAAAATTGTATCATAGTTTTTCATTTTTAACTTTCGCTTATCAGTCTAGTTTATCAAGTAGTATCTTCAGCATCTACTACTTCTCAGAATTTCTTTTGCTTCTACTGAGGATTGCGAATCAGATCTTAGGGGTCTTCTTTAAACATTACTCCATTGCTAAGATCCATTTATTAGAAAATGAATTGGTTTATTATGAAATAAAGTTTTCGTTTACACCGGTATCGATCCGGCAGATTTTTGGAAGTGCTTTAAGTTGTTAAATTTGCGCCCTTTGTCTATTTGGTTGCACAAGAGTGTGCCACGGTCGACTATTTTTGACAGCTTTAGTTTATATCCGTTTTAAGTTTAAAAATTGTACAAGCGCGCCACTGACTTTGCTGCGCCTTTTGAACTCAACAAGGAATATTGACCATTTTAATTTCTGTTAAATTTGCAGGAAACAAATTTTTTAAATCAAAATTTAATAAATTAATTTCCTAGGTTGCATTACATTAATTGTGTTGTGAAATAATAAGACATTTGGTTGCTCTAACACGATTATGTATACTCTGGAAGATTTTGGATGTCAACAAGTTTTGTTTTGTTTGTTTTAACGTTATCAAACATTAGTACATACTCTAAAGTTTATAAAATCATTAATTTATCAAATTTTCAAGTGCTTTTACTTCCGATATTTGCAAACAAACACAAAAGTCTGACATTGAAGTCAATTTTTAAAAACAATGAAGGTCATAAGAACCTTGACAGAAAAACATTAAGAGCTTGATAAGACTTTAAAATGGGAACAGCCATATGAAACATTGAACTTGCAACGATAAAAAAATAAATCAATATTGTTTTGAATTTTATGCACATTCACTTCCTCTAGAGCTGGCCTCTTCTAATATTTATTAGAAGAGGCAATTGGCCTCAGTACGCTTATCAGACAATTGCGCTCTTATCGTTTGCTGATCAGACTCGGTAAACATTTATAATGATGGTGATTCCCTTTTTTTAACTGGGTATTATTATTATTGTTATTGTTTTTGCACTTTCATTCATAATTGATTGTTTTGCACTAGCTACAATTTGGCATTTGGCAAATTTTATTAATGAATTGATCAATGACAGTTGGCACAATTTATGTTTTGATAAGCAAAGACGTCAGTATGTTTTTTTAATTTATTGAATTAAAAAAAGAAAATGTTCATGTTTAAACCTAAAGCAGAAAATTGTAAATTTAATTTAAAATTTTTTATATTGTCATTTCTGCCTATTGCGAGCATTTTAAGTAGCCAAACGTTTACTCTTTTTAGCATGCGCATTCTGTTTTGCAATAAACCTGAACACATCAATATCAACTTTGTCGCAAATATTTACTTTTTATGACACAGGCGCAGGTTACACGCGCTCACGTTTGATTAAAAATTTTATTTATTTAGTAGACATGATTTATGTGTGCTTTTTATGCTACAATTGACCTTTTAAAAGCTGCTTTGTAACTGCCAAACTGTTTGACACCAAAAAAAAAAGAAAAAATAAAATTAATCAAAATTGAGTAAACAACATGCAATTTTATTACTATTGAAAAGGATATACAATTTTTTTTGTCATTTCATACAGTACATAGGTAAAAAAAGCGAAAAAAAAACTAGCCAGCGCATAAGGTCAAAGTTGACAAAACTAAAATTTGCTGTAAAAAATTTAATATGTTCAACTAGATTAATAGCATTTTAACATAATTAAAATGCAAAAACATGAATGTTTAATTTAATTTCTTGTTGACCGAAGGTATTTTGTTGTTAATTTGATTAAATTATTATTGTTTTTAAGAGCCACAATGTGCAACATTACTGCAAAGTTTTTGCGCTTAAAGTGTTAGCGGACTTTAGGGCATCGATAGAAAATATTATCTCTCAGGAACATCAAATATTGGTAAAAGTAAAACATTCATGTCAAGGTTACAAATAATCAAAAGTTCAAGGTCTTCGAGCAGAAAATCTAATGCACATTCTATTTTGTGGTAAGGGTTGACGAACGAAGCGCAAGAACTAAAGTAGATAGGTTTCATGGTCATCGTAAACTTTTTCTTCTTATAATTGCCCAATAATTTCATTTTAATTTTCTATATAAAATGTTTTCTACTTAACAATTTTATATTTTATTGTAAAGGGTATTTTTTTTATAGGTATAGAATTTAAAAAAAATAATTTGTAATCAAGGCTCTATACCGATCACCATTGACTGTAACGGTTTGGCCATCATCGATTTGGAAAAAGTTTGGATCAATGATTTCACATAGAGCGCACCAAACAGGATTCAGGATTAGCTTTCCTCCAAACGTGCGCTTCATCACCAAACAAAATTCGCTTTTGAAAATCGTGTACAACAGCAATCTCGGTTTGGTCCCATTCGACGAATCTACGCCCTGCTTGATGATCGTTTGGCTTCAATTCTGCAATTATCAAGCCAAACTGAAAATACATCTATACCTTGAAAAAAAAATCACCCTTTATAAAGTCGATTACAATTAATTCTGCACATCTTTCGGTTATCTTATTTTCGTTCGTACTTTTCAATTATTGAATTCAAGCAATATAACTTTAATGATGCCAGTTAAAAAAAACAGGCAGTTGCCTGCTGTTTCTATATACAGGGTGGTTCATTTAGTGTTTGAAATATCTGCCTTCACGTAGCGTTTGCTTGTGAAAAGCAAGTACAACAAGCCTTGCAAAATTTCGAGGATTTTTTGTATTTTTTTTTTTTTTTTTTGGTTATTGGTTTTAATTTTCCATCGAATTATATTTTCTGCAGCAATGCTTGTAAAATCAAATAAAGCTGGACATGGTAGTCATTATGTAAGTCTGAAGACCATAAAAAAGCCAATTTTATTTAAAAACAAGTAAATTAACTTCACTGTCGCCATATAACAACTCAGTGCGGAATAGTGACTTAGATTATATTAGCTGCGCTTAGGATATAAATGGAACATGGCTTTAGAGGTTTTTATTATATTTTAATATGTATAAAAATAAATAAATTAATTGCCCTTGACTATGGTGGAGCATGGGTTGTATCTTGTTGGTATCTCTATTATACGATGAGAACTGGAGCCTACAGTTTATAGCCAAATCCGAATGACGGATAATTAGTAGAGATCTTCCTAGGTAAATAACGTATTAGCTATGCCACTTCGGTTTAGAGGCGACGCTACCTAGACCCAATCGCTACGGTTAGGATCTAATTTAAACAGTGAATTATGATAAAGTGCTATAGATTTCATTTATCGGCATCATAATCTTTACTGCATTATGAATAGCTATGCATTTAATTGTAAAGTAATTTGCAATGTTAGCGCACAGCACTCTTCAATTATTGATTTTCTGACTTGTTTATTTCACTACAGTTTTTTTTAATAATAAAAGCCTTGTTACTTTTAATTAGTTTTATTTCATTATCTTTCAGACAATGGCATAGTGTACAAAACTGTTGTATCTAGTTTATAACTTATTAACTGGTTTGTTTGCTTGTAAGATTTGTGATTGCGGCTAATGAAATAAGTTAAACGCCAACTTTTTAATCAATGAAAACTACAAAAAGTTGGCAACAGCTGGCTAGTAGTTGGCTGGCTGCTGCTGCCGCCTGACTCTTGCTGCCAACACCCACCTGGTCACACTAACAGAGTGAGAGCGTGTGTGTGCGTGTGTGTGACGCTATAATTTTTGAAACCCACAAACTTCCTGTAAGGGGCCGTGAGTGAAAGACTTTTGTGTGACACCTACTCGAAGTGATGGCAATGTGGACGTCATTGTAGGCGTTGCTGCAGTTGCTCATGCTAATGAGCATGACTAGACACATAGCGCTGACTCCGACTTGTTGCTGTCGCACATTTAGTAGGTGTTGCAGCATTGTAAAATCAAGTCAGTTGCATTGCAGCAGCATAAGGGCGGGGATGAGCTCTGTGCAGACGGCAGCTTGATGGACAGTGTGACCAAAGTGCACTTAGTAATTAAAGCTGCATCCAAGTGGCTTGCACTGCAGTTGCAAGTTTAAATCAAATCAAGAGTCCAATCAATGTTCAACTTGAAATTTAAATATACATAAATAGATGACGTTGGCATTTTTTATTTTTTCTCTTTTTTTTTTGTGTGAAATTACTATTGTTGTTGTTTTTGTTATTGTTTGTTGCTATGATTTCGTTTGAAACGTAAATTTCGTAGAACGTAAACATGGCTGGAAAACTGGCCAACGGCTGGAGGCAGCTGCAGTGCTTGGTTACTGCTACTGTATTTTCAGTGCCTATTGTGGCTTCTTAATGATGTTAGAGTTGTTATTGTTTGCTGCCTCTGCTCTGATGACGTTGTCAAAATTTAAAATTCAGCAAGCAACAATCAACGAAGAGTAACCAACAGTTGTGCACGTCACAGCTTTTTGTATCTTTCTGTAGCAATATAGCTCGGGGCAGGTTTCAGGGCAAATGGAACTCAGCAATGTGGGTGTTATTGGTTTAACTTATGCACGAATGCAGCAACATTGATGAACAATGCAACCAAATCAATGAAACTGAAAAATGCTCTTTTCAAATGTATGGTCACACCGCATATGTAGTGTTCATAGGCACCAAAAGTACGTGCCTTGAAGCTTTGTACAATTTTGAAACAATGCATAAACTATGACAAGAATGTAACAAAAGCACTAGGATACAATTGCAACTGAGACCTTGGTGTGTTTAAAGAAGTAATCTACTTTCTGAGTAAAAATTTACAAATGCCATAAGAATTTATTTGGCTTTGTACTTAGATATACGGTGGGTTACGTAAAACAAAGCTCTTGAAATGCGTATTCTTTGCATAAGTTTTACTTAGATATTTTTATGCTTATTCTTGCAGCCATTATATATATGCTGTTCTGTCAGTCCTTCCAATATTACAATGAGCAACTGAATTGATAGCTGTACGAGGAAAACAAGCACCTAAAATTTAGTGCCAAATTCAAACGGCGGTGACTTAATATAGAATTTCCCGGTAAATGTGGTGTTTTTGCTAGCGTTGCCAGTGTTGCTGCCGGCAATCGAACCATCGACCTATACTATGTCCTTTTTTCATAACTTCATTTAAAAGTGTTGGTCTTTGCGGTTCACCTCGAAGCTGCCCTCTTAGTTTATCTCTATATTGACTGCGTATGCCCTCCAAAATGCAACCTCAAGCTAATCAGATTATGGTACCGGTGCGCATATGACATTTCACACCCTGATACGATTATAGCCAGTCGCCACTCGAACACCCCAAATTGGTTTACCAACCAACAGCAGTTGCACCAGCAAAATTAGTTTATATCTTGACCGGATGGCAATCATAGTCAGGTTGAGAACTGCGACATTTTCCTTAGGCGGACTGAGACCGTTGACTGTAACTAACGTGTTTTTTACACTCTTCCTAAAGGTTAAAGGGTAAGGTATTTTCGAACATCGTTCTGCTAATGCACCTTGTTTGAGTAGATATTCCAGGTTCCAAAATTCTTTCGAAATTTGTTTCGCCTACACTCGAAAACGCACTGCTGCGTCTGACAGGTATCAGAACTGCAATTGTTTGAAGTTTTTCTTTTTGGCTATTTCGTAGTGCTGTATATTGGCCTACAGAAAAATGTTGCTTTCCATGGCGCAATGAAGTTATAAGAGACGTAAGATAATTTTATTTTACATCAGTTTATAGAATACCTCACTGTCGGATAGCATCTGCTCTGCGTGCTATTTTTTGTACAGTATTTTTTCCCCCGTTCTGTAGAGGTCAGTTTGACTACGCACATGGGAACAAGGTATTTTTAAGGCCAAATGCCGTAATTGGTCAAAAACGTAGCAACATTAAACGTATCAATATTTAGCATTTATAGGTTAAACTTTAACGAAAATTAAAACAAATGCATTACCAAGTATTTACTTCGCTTGAAAAATTTCCATTGAAAGCTAGTGCTGTGTTTCTGGTTTTATCAAGCGGAAACTGTTGCTGATGTTCACTGATGACACTGGGAAGAGCGTTAGGATTATGCTTCATGACATCTTTGCCACGAAAGGAAAAAGGAAGAAAACCTTTGTCACTCAAGATGTTACTTTTGTGCTGCACAGTCAGTCCAACGAATCAGAATGCTTCTGACAGATTTATGAGACAAATAGGTGCGGGTGGCCGTCCGTAGCGCAGTGCTTGCTTACTTGTCGAAGGTGGGTGGTCAATATCCCGGCTGCAGTAGTGATGCATTTACCTATTTACTGACATTGATAAGAAAACCATGGTATTGAAGGACTTTAGCTAAGAAATTAGTATTAAGGTAACGGAAAAGACGTACAAAAGACTCCTTGCTTATTCTGGTATTGCGTTTTCCTGGTAAAAGTAAGCTTGTTCGCGACCTTTTTAAGGTCATAGAGACTTTAGAAATAATGTCTCTTTTTAATCGTGTCGCAATCTTTCTTGCTTGTTCCATTTTTGCGTTATATGCGCTGCATGACAGTGTCGAAACAAAAAAAAAATTTAATAGCTGTTCTAAGAGGGGAATTTCTTTAATTAATAGAGGTCTTTCTAGGCAAATAGCGTTTATTTATTTGCTAGCTATGGCAATGCTAACCAAATGCACCAAAGCGGCTGAGACGAATCGAACAACCGAACTTCCGATTTAAAGGCATTTGCGCTAACACAACGCTATGGAAGTTCACCAAAGATCGAATAGGGTTTCATTCAATTTCTGTTCCTGAGTATTCAGTTATTACTGTATGTATGCGACATTAGTTTTTATTAGGTTATGGCTATTATTACTATTGGCGCCATCTGCCGAACTCTGGCAGCGCCATTTTTCAAAGAGTTTCAGTTAATTATAAAACAAACTACAATAAATGTAGTTCCAACGATTAACTTTGCTAGGCGAAAACAATTGAAAGCTAGTGTGTTGCTGCTTTTATCTAGCGGAAACTGTTGCTGACGGACACGGATGACCCTGAGAAGAGCGCAAGGTTTATGCTTTATGACATCATCTTTGGCAGGCAAGAAAACAGTAGGAAAGTCTTTGTCGCTAAAGGATGTTATTTTATAGCTGCGCAGTCAAACAAAAGATAGTGTTGGTGACAGATTTACAAGACTAAAGGTTACAGGTGACCGTTGTAGCGCAGTGATGGTGTACTCGCCTTTTAAGTGTATGGTGTTGGTGGTTAGACTTCCCGCTGCAGTAGTAGTGCATTTGCCTAACATTGACATTGATATTGAAAGATGCGCAAAATACTCTAGGTTTTGCGTTTATAAATAATGTCAAGTTAAAAGCTGGTTTGACACGTGCCGGCTCATTAACTAACCCACACGTCGCCTTTAGTCGCGTTGCAATCTTTCTTGTTCCATTTTTGCGGAATATGCGTAGGCATAACAGTGTACAAATAAAATAAATAGAATGGATAAGATTTTATTTAATTTCAGTCCAATGCTTTATAAAAAAGTCTTCAGATATACTGTAATGTCCCACTGCATGTACGCGAATTTTGGTATTAATTAGCTGACAGTTTTTATTACTATTGGCGCCATCTACTGAAGTCTGGCAGCGCCATTTTTCATAGAGTATCCGTAAACAGCAGTTCCAAAGATTTACCTTGCTTGACGAAAACAATTGAAAGCTAGTGTGTTGCTGCTTTTATCTAGCGGAAATTGTTGCTCATGAACATTGATGACCCTGAAAAGTGCGCACGGATAATGCTTCATCACATCTTTAGCCGTAAAGCAAACAGTGGGAAATCTTTGTCGCTTAAACATGTTATTTTATAGCTGTCCAGTCAAACTAAAGCGTATGTTGGTGACAGATTTACAAGACTCAACGGGTACAGATGGCGATTGCCGCGCAGTGTTGGTGTACTCGCCTTTAAAGCGAAAGGTGGGTGGTTCGAATTCCCGCTTCAGTAAGGGCACGCTGCATAGCACTGACATTGTTAACAAAATGATGCTAAAAAGAATCTTCATTAATGAAATGCATTGCCTGTCGTCCACTGGTCTCTTAAAATAGCTGATAAAGCTCCACCGTGGAGCGACTGTCAAGGCAAAGTAATTAGTATAAAAGGTACGGAAAGATGCGCAAAATACTCTGCTAATTTTTGTCTTTGCTTTTTCCTGGTAAAAGTGAGCTCGAGCGTGGCGTTGTTAACGCGATGGAAACTTTAGAAATTGATTATTGCGTTTATTAACGCATCTCTATTGGTACTTTTGCATTCTTGCTTGTTCAGGAATTCGATATAAAGAATTTTTATGAGAATTATTCTTTTTTTACACATTTTAACTTTATTAATTAATTACTTTAATCAATTAATATTTAAGCACACTGCTTTGAGCCATATGCCAGCAATGGCAGATTTAAGATGTTCTTGTTTGAGGTGAATGGTATGGTAACAACGTCAAATCACAGCATCAGGAGGGCCAATTCAGGCCTTTTTATGGATGCTGCAAGGATTGAATAGTATTGAAAGAAATAATATTTTGTCACCTGATCTACCAAGTTTTAATGAGCAGTGACATATTTCTCAGTGGTATTGCGGTACTTTCAATTGTGATGACCTGAATTACTAGTAGCGCCATCTAGCGCCACAATGCTGCTGACTTGTATCCTTTGTAGCGAACAAAGTAAAAATAATTTATCTTAATGATAAAGACATTTCTGAAAATCAATACCACTAGAAGAAAGTTTAATTTAAGCTTAAGTTTTTTTAAATTGTATATTTTGCTTAATGCGCTGAAGAGTGAAAAACGCCAACAACTTGCGACGGATGTTGCGAATTTTTATGTGTTGTGCTGTGTTTGCTGCTCGCAATATTTTTTTTCTTGCTTTTTTCGGCACTCTGATTTGACTGTATATATACATATGGAGGGTCTACATATATATACCAGTACATATTTACTTATACCTATATTTGTAGCGAATGTTCAGTAATTCCCTCTATCTGGCTGCGGCTAATTTAGTGTTTCCTGCTGACAACAGCAGTTTAAGCTTTTGTCAGTTTGTCTGTCGGAGCGCGAAACCATGTTTTTTTACTCGCTTTTTTCGTGAATTCGCATTTTTTATATATACTTTTTTTTTTTTTTGGCAAACTGTGTCAAAATGTAAAGCTTTAGGTATTGTCTTGTAAAACTATTATTACGATTATGTTAGGTTAGTTTATGTGACAGCCCACACTCGTTGGATAACTTATTTGTGAGTGTGCTTTGAGTGTGCTTTCCATCAAACATTTCTCAAATGTCTCATAAATTTAGTTATTATTTTGTTGATTTTTTTCACTTTTTTTTTATAGTTATATAGCATATTTTGCCGCTTTGCGTTCATTCATGCGACGTCTGCTGCTTGCTGTTGCTGTTTTTGGTTTTTGTTTTTGTATGAAAATAGACGACATCCGGTCTGCCCGAAATATATAAATCATATTTTTAGATAAATGCTGATACACAAACACATGTTCAGTATACCAAATAGTCTACGTCTGCGTATAAGAAAAAAATTTATTTTTTTTTTAAAAATCGCATAAAAAAATTGAAAAAAATTTTTGTTTTTGCTGCTGTTGTTCGACAAACCTCGTCATCAAATTTTTGTTGATGCTCTGCTGTTGGGGAAAAAAACTAGCAAAAATCTTAGAAAAAAAACCTAAGTTAGCAGCACCGCATCTGGCATGCTCTTTTAGACTAAAAGTAGCTGCAACAGAAGAGCTTAATTTTTATGCCCAGTTCCAGCTGAATTTATATTTTTCCATAAACTGATAACACGCAGGCAGAAGCTTTATTAAATATTATTTATGCGTAAACAAGGGGGAGCGCATTTTTTTCCAAATTGTAATTATATATAAGCTAATTACAGCCTTGAGTTTCTGCTTATATGTCCATCTTTTTATTTTTTTAAGTTGCAGTGAGCTATAGAAACTTGTAAACAACATTGATTTTTTTGTAAAATAAAAATTAATTAGTGAGATTTTGTTTTTTGCTTTTTTCATATGTTTCTATAGCGTACTGCAGTTCAATTTGATTGTATTTGCAATCAATTAGTCGTATTCATAGCAAATATAAGGTTACGTTTTGGTTTAATTGGCAGCACTAATTGTGCGCTTGTATTTGGTGAAATTGGCTGCACTGGTAAAATGCTTTAAATTTTACTGATGTTGTAACTTTATATTAAACATAGAATTTTGCATAGAATTTGTTGCTTGTTTGTATATATTTATAATTTGGAAAGTAGAGGTTTACGGACTTGCTGTTGGTAAGGCCTCTTGAAATAAGTTTTAAACAGCTAAGGCGAGTTCTCTGTTATATATCGTTCAAAAGAAAGCATTTTTTGTAGAAAAAAATCAAATGGGCATAACTTTCTTCTTTATTTTGTAATTAAAGATGTGTTGTAAAAGAAATGCAGCTTTTTGAAAAACAATTAAAATAAAATATTTTCAAAATGGGATTAACTTATTCAGAATTACCAAAAAAATGACTTAAATCAGTATTATTTATACATTAATTATTATATTATATTTAAACTTATGCTTTCAAAAGTGCTATTGGTAGTTGATCTCAAAATGTTTATTTTTTTATAGTGCGAATGCAAGCTCGCTAAACACAAAATTGAGAATTAAATTTTAAAATGGTTGACTACACTATCCTTAAATTCAAGTGGGTTTAAGTATTGCGTTTTACTGATTGATTACTGATATTGCGTTTTACTGACTCTGCATATTTTATTTAATATGATAACTTTATTTGTTTTTTTTGAAGAACCAAATGTTTGGAAATTTCTTTTGCTCAAGGTTCATTCTTATATAATAAGAATAATAATATATACTTAATAATAATATAATATTTAAATTTCTAAAAGTTATACAAAATTTATTTATAAGAAAAGAATATATCATGTTTCTTTTAAAGTTATAGTCTGAAATGAATATATTCACGTTGTGGGTCCAGAGTGATCCCGAGCTATTTGGCCAACGATAACATGTTTTGTTAATTTCTTCTGATTTCAAACGGAAGTCAGTTCCTGTGGCAAGTACTAGCTTTTTCGTAATTACAATCTTCCAGACATATTAATGTCCTCCTTACAGCAATTTATGCTCTAAATTGCTACAAATTACTTTATTTAGCCAGTATACTATATAATTTGTAGTGTATTAAAATAGGTGAATATAATATTTACATGTTGTTGTAGCCAAAGTGAAAAACAACATATTTTACATTTTTGTAGGCCAAATATTCGCAAACGTATATATTAATGTGAATAAAAAGTGCTCTCGAGCGTAGGTGAAATACAATACATCAATTTTTGCCCTAGTCTAGTTAGCACTGAAAATTGTTCTATTTTGGTTGAATTTTTTTTTAAAGCGAATAAACTTGTCTTTACATGTTCCCCCACGCCCTGGTGTACCTTTATTCGGCCTTTTTAATCCAGGTTCCAGTCGTCGCTGAGATCAAGTTTAAAAAGGACTTTTCTTTTATTAAAGTGATGGTCACCAGATCTTTAAAGCTAGCAGGTTGTGCCTCAACCGCAATATGATGATAAGGTGTCCTGCATCTGAGTAGTTGTTTTTTAGTAGCCTCTTATGTGAGGTGGTACAAGATTCTTACCTGAAAACCACACGGCAACAATTTCTAAACAACTATTGCGTATATGAATATTGATTTAAAAAGTTTCGTGCTGGATATTTTCAAGATATTTTTTTTTTTAAACTTGTCCTTATTTTTGACTCGCTGTCAGAGGCAGCTCGAAGGCCTCTTTTAGCTTTCGCGAAAAACATGGACGTCTAACGCATCCTTGATCACGACTCACGGCCGACAAACTCTGGTTCCACTAAGGATCACACTGTGTGAGGCATTAGAGTCATTTTCTAAAAACTAATCACTTAAATCGAAAGTAATTGTTGCAAGTTAAGAATAAAAGATGCAGAAATTTAAAAAAAAGAGTTTTATACTAATAGTACTTGTTCTTTATAGCTATCAAAATTGATGCGAAAATCATGTTGGTAATATTAAAAGCAATTGTACATAATTTTAAAAAAGAAATGCTAAATAAAATCCCCCACGCGAAATTTAAAAGTGATAAATAGTGTGTGTGCGAGTGTGTGTATGTGGAAATGAATATAAATTAACACATTTTAATGAAAAACCAACGAGTGCGCAAGAAAACGGAGCGTATGAGTAATCAGCGACAGGAAGTGGTGACAAATATTGTTGCCTAAGTGTTTGTGTGTATCTATGCATGCTTGTACATGTGTTTTAGCTATTTGCACCGATAGCAACAAGCCAAAAAAAGCCAAAAAAATTTCAATAATTTATTTGGTTTGAATGAAGTACAGTCACACAGATATGCACGCACACACGCATACCCACAAGCAGAGAGCTTACAGCGTGGCCGCCATGAAAATATCTAGCATATTTCGTATATGCGTGTGTGTATCTATGTGTTTGAGTGTGTGTGTGTGTGGGGCTATTGCTCGCCCACAGGAAACGCAACAACGTCGACAGCGACGCCAACTGCAACTTATGCGTTGGTAGCAACAGTTTCCTGTTGAGTGCAAACGGGTTACCACAACAAACATGTTACAATTTAGTTCAATGACTTTTTTTACCAACGATAGAGCCCACAAATGTTTTCTTTTTTTTTTTTTTTTTTTTTGGTTTATTCAATTTTTTTTTTGCCCCACCCAAAAAACAAATCATTCCGAAAGTAACCCACCCACAATGGCATTTTATCAGCGGTTTTTGCGGTAGTGGCTCAACTTTGAGGAAGTTAATGCTATCGCCGTCATACATGAAACTTGTGCCAGATGTGCCGCTGATAAGCGCGTCCAGGTTAGGGTCAGCAGCGAGTATTCATTCTGTATTTTGGCAAAACTTTTTAGTTTTGAATTCATTTTTTTTTTTTTATTTTGTTTTTTTTTTTGGAATAAACGCACAGGTGATGGGTAAATGTATGTTGTATTTTCTAAAGCTCACAAGAAGTCTGTATTTAAAGCAATTGACACCATTGTTTGAAGCTTAATAGATACTTGTACAGAATCTGTGGGAAACCGATTTATTTTTGTATAACAAAAACTTGATCCTGTTCAAAATTATGCCAAAAAAAAAAAGCTTCTTCATTTTGATATGCTGAACCTATCTCGAACAGTCAAAATAGACCTCAGTTTCGGCGATCACCTCTTCCTTCGACAAAATTTTTTTCCCAGCGAGCATTCTTTTGAGATCTGAGAACAGAAAATAGTCGCTGGGAGCCAGATCTGAAGAATACGGTGGATGCGGAAGCAATGTCTTGGTGAAACAGCACTTTTTTTTTCTAATGCAGACAATTTCGTCCTTCAAACGGTCCAATAACTCAACATAATTGTTAATGGTTCTTCCTTTATGAAGCTAATAAATAAAAAATTATTCCACGCGCATCCCAAAATACAGACGCCATAACCTTGCCTTGGTGTATCGTGTGCAGTCCATTCGGATGACTGTCGATTGGACCGCTAACGTATTATGCCCAAATATAGTCAAATTTTTTGTTTTAAAGTTGACTGGGGAAAAATCGTGTTTTTTAAATAAAAGTACCGAGTTTTTTTTTCGAGTTTTAAAAGCGGGTATCGCTTAACATCCCCAAGCGGGATGTGCTATACATTGTAAATAAGAACCTCTACTCACAGCTTTCAAAATTCTGCTTATACAACGGAGTGTTGTGGTGATTTTGAGAAAACATAAATGTAATAAACAAAAAAAAAATTTGTTTGAAAATCAAAATAAAGCGTATAACAATATCCATGCTTCTAAATTATGGTATTTCAATATTTTCATTTTAACGTAAAGTTATTTTATACTGTTTGTGGGGCGGTGTCATGTGTTGTGAATATCAAATTAGCTTTTGACTGACTGATCAGCATTTGGCAAAACTTGTAAGAACTTCATCAGTAATTCAGCAAGGGCTACGCGGAAGCGATGCCCATTTGTTCTAACCAAATATAGCGTATACGCCACATAAGCCTATAAATGGCATAAGCTTAGTATAAAAACTAAATATCTCATGTAATATTATATTGTATATTATATCTTTTTTTTGCAGTTTGTGGATATTGGCATTGTGACGTCAATCGAATCGAATCACAAGCAAATTGAATTTGCACGTAAAGGTCAAGAGATTTGTGTCAAAATCGAACCAATTCCTGGTGAATCACCAAAAATGTATGGTCGTCATTTTGAAGAAGATGATATGCTTATAAGCAAGGTAAGTGCTATAAATCCAAAGAAAACACATATGCTTAGAACTCAATGTAGGTCAGAGGCTTAAAAAATTGTACTTTGCATAAATTTAGAGATATGGAATAGTTGAATTTGGATGCTAGCATCACAATTAGTTGCAACAGATACTACTTTTTAAGCAATTTTAAATAACTGACTTTGGCGCTGCATTAAAATGCTAAATTGCATTAACCAAAACATTTTTATTTAATTGGTTATAAAAGGCTTCTTACTCAAATGATTAACAATGAAAATGCAATTAAAAGTTCTGACATTAAATGTCAACATGGTGCCGTTCCCAGTACATGGGGAAAAAAGCCCTAACCCAATAAATACATAATAAATTGAGTTTTTGTACTATTTTAGCGCAATTATGTGGTATTTACGCACAAGTTCCAATTCTTTTTTTTTATTATCGTGCGCCAGGAATGACGTCATACACTAATAAGTGTGATGCGGTTGGAGGGTTATTGGAGGAGTTCTGAGGTTGTGTCTGCCTCTGGTAATTGCTCACTTTGTTGTTAGTTTATTAAATTAATTTGGTGTAAAAATTATTGGTTGCTGGTGAACAGCAATAAAAAAAATGAGTGTAGCCAGCACATTGAGTGCAGCTGCAAGTAACGAATTTACAATATACTTTAAATATGTAATTTGTATGGCGAAGACAAATTATGATGTGTTCCTTAATGCCTTGAAACTCATTTGAAATTTGAAAACTTTTTAATATGCATAAATAAATTTAACTTGTGAAAAGTCTTAACGATCCCGAATCAAACGTTTATTTATTTTCTCTAATACTTAGTTTCTTCTGTGTCAAAGTGCCTGCAAGTTCTATACTATTTTTGTATCTCTATTTGTTGCGTTTTATTTGTCATTCAAATAGTCAAATATTCATTATGTGTCTGAGAAACTACAGCAAGGTGCCATCTCACAAGTTACTACTGCGTTTTGAGCATTTCTCTGAAAATGTAACTTAATTACCCTATATGGCGCCATTTGAGTTTTCATCAACTCAAGTGAACGCTTTCGAGAACTAATTTTGACTAAGAAGACTCCGAATGCTAACACTAACAATTGCTATGATAACTGGAGATTTGGCTATTTCAGCCGAAAGCGTCAACTTCAAATTAGATGAAATAGATTTTGGTAATTTTATAAAGACTTTCAAATTACAAGACGTTCAGCTATTGATTTGATCTAGGCAGTATACAAAAATTAATGTTTTTCATAGTTTCGCAAAAAGTTCATTATTTTTTTGTGGGCCTTTGTGAGTCAGATCAGAAACCAGTCCGTAGAATTTTCCAATACTTGGTCATTTGGTCAAAAAATTATTACATTTTAGGTACGAATTTTATGTGAGAATAAAGGTAATACTGTGGAATTAAGAGTTTTACATACTTGACAAAGTGAAAAGTTTGAATCAGTTTTATATCTTCTGGGTACTTAAGCAGCTTTGTTTTTAATCAACTTTTAGTTGATCTCTCGGCTTAGAGCTCATTTAGCTCTATATGGATAAAGAATAGTGATGGGCTTCCGCATCACTTGCTATCTTGTGCCACAAGCTGAAAACATCGTTTCCTTTATGATGTGCTATTCCGAAAATCGAACTTCTTTTTTAATCAAAAGAAAATAATGGAAATTGGTCAAATACTTCATTCTAAAATTATATAAAACACATAATTTTGCAACTATTTTCAATAAATGTGATAAAAGTGGTTACAAAACAGACTATGCTCTCTTATAGGGCATTATGTGACCTGTAACATTACAAACATCAAACGAAGCCAGCGACAAGGCCATACAAAGAGGCGAAATATGTTGGCTAGTAAGTGCCAGGGGATTTTTAAAGGGGGGTTCTGGGACCTGAATCTATTCAGAGACATTCGCTATTTTTAGCATTCAATGACACTTTGGCGTCGTCGCCAACCATACAACCATAAAGGGTATTATGTCATGACTGACCTCCTGACCTGGCTACAAATCCGGGCGGCTGCAACAAGCTGTAGCTCACTCAATGACCAATCTATGCATATATATTAGAGCCCCAGAGCTCGTGCATGTGTCACAGCGTTTTGCTGACGTCACAATTTACCTTCCGCGACAATGCACTTGCTACTTGCAGCATGCCACCCCGTTCATTGACTTTTGTCGCCATCAGAGACATCTTAACTGTAACCTACTTTCTGAGCAGCGCTGCTTGCTGCACTTTAAATAAGCAGCAAGTGAGATTCTTTTTTTTCTGTTTAAAGCGCACATACACTCGGTTGACCCACATCTGGTAAATATGCTCCAAAACTTGGTCGTTTATTGCGAATGGATTGCTGCACAGCTCTGACGTATTTCAGCGAGCCGAGAGAGTTCAATGTTTGTTACAGTTGGACCTTGGGACAACCGTCAGTTTTTTGTCAACTGTTCTATAAATAGAGCGCATGAAAATATTGCGGCTTATCATCTTTATGACCATAATAAATTGACCATAAAGATTGGGGCAAACCAATTGGATTGTTTGCAGGAACACTTGAAATTGTCTCGAGAACCATATAATAAGTAGTCGACGCGTTTTCCGTAGAATTATCCAGCCAAAGTTGTTTTTAATTAATTCGTATAAGGTGCGCGAAATAAGCAAGAGGTGACAAGATTAATTTCCAATTGTCAGAAATTTATAAAAATTAATTGAAATTATTAAACTGTGTTGGATACATTTAATAGAATCATGGAGAGAAGAGCTAATACCGATAAAAAGAACTCATACACTTAGCGAAATTTCTTAAAAGTTTTGAGATACTTTTATGGGCTTTTTAAGAATTATGTAGGTGTATAATTTTATGACTTTTCGCGTATCCTAAGTCATATTGCCTCGACATTAAACGAAATAAAATAATACATTTTCCTGCTTAATTTTTTATTTCTGTAGAATTTTAAACAAAAAAATAGTTTTGATCAATTCTTAAACTATCGAAACTAGGCTACGTTGGATTAGAGGTAATGAAGTCACACATAGATAGAACTTGGTCGTAGTGGTTAGATATGCGGAGATTGTTGAAAACTTCAACATCCATTATTAATAGTAAATGTTGTCAATTTTATTGCTTGAATACATTTAATTAAATTTTTTTATAAAATATAAAAATCAAAATAAAAAAAGTTGAATATTTCTGTAGAAGAACAAAAAGTTAGAATTGACGAACAGGCAAGAAAATGCCGATTGAGAAAAGGGAAAAGATGAAGGAAAATGTTAGCGTGTAAAATTTCGAACTCGCGCGTTGGTGAGCGAAACGAATAGGGGAAGCACGCCCCATAGTATAATACATAATAATTTCCCTACATACAAATGTATTTCTATACTTGTCATTTGGCAAATATTAAGGGTGTTCATTACAATACGTTCATTCAAAATGCATTCAAAAATCTGCAACTTTTCAATTTTTTATCCATAATTATTGCTCTTCTGAGTAAATTCCTTTTGGTAAACTCATATGATATATGAATGTTACAGGCATTCACTTTATTGTGCACTAATGCTTAAAGGCAAATCTACGAAGAATAGTCCAAGGTATATAAATATTTCCAACTTCGAAATCTATAATATATAATCTTATTGAATCTGGACTTTTGTGTGTTAAGCGTACATACCAAATTGTGAAGCTCAAGCACAATAAAATATATGTATAGCGCATACAAAAGTCGCCTATGAATATGATTACCTAAAAATACTTACACATGGACAGAGACTAAAATATTTGAAGCCCGTGAGTCTGTCCTGAGTTTATAGCCTACGCATATCCTTCAATTTAAAGACAATAAAGTTCTGCATTTAGTTATGTATGACCATAAATGGCAAATGGGTTTGGTTAATTTCTAAAGATTATTGTCTAGACGCATTGTCTTTCTTTTTGTATAAGTTTTCACAATAATCAATGCCAATGCCTAATTAATATGCACAAAATCGTTATAAAAAAAATACAATTAAAATAAAAAAAAAAAAATATTTACCTTACAATGCTTTGTCATTATCAAAGGCGACCGTAATCGGCAGATCCAAAAGTACTATTCATAAAAAGCCTAGCCCCATCCGGGGCTTGGGTAGATCCAACGTGATCGTATCGAGTCGCCTGCTAGCCATTAAAAAAATCATTAAAAAAACACCGTAAAAATTGGCAACAATAAATGGTTATAACGATAAGCGCCTATAAAAAATAAATAAACAAAAAAAAAACCTTTTCAATTTTTTAATTGTTATGCGACATATGTCGGTGCCGACTGCGACGCCAGCGCACGTGCACCCAACTTTGTACAATGGGCGAAATATGATTATTATGGTTTTTACAAATGAAATTTAACCTTTGAGCTGGAGAAACGTAACTCGCATAGTATGAATAATGGCAAGAGTTCCGATATTGGCCTTATTCATTTTGGCGTGATGTTACATTCAATTAACAAATATAAGTCAAAATAATCGCTTGTTTATTGTCGGAAAAATGTATTGAAAATAAATCTGTTTAGGAATAACATTGAAAATTTGCAGAAAAATATTTGCTTTAAAAAATCGGCCCTTGACTTAACTGGTTACTCTTTTGTGTGCATATTTTTCCAAAAAAGAAACACAAATAATGTAAAAAACTGACATTACTAAGGATCACACTGATCTATGTGAGGGCCCCCCTTCTCTTGGGGCCAGCCGACTTAACCTAATGTTAAAAATTGTAGCAACTTAAGAAAACTAGAACGCAGAATTTTAATTGAAATATTTAAAAAACTCTCTGTATTTCTGGGCCAACAATATGCTGAATCAATTGTCTTGCCGATTTGTCAATTAAAAATGCCTTACAGTTCTCATTAGACCCTGCCTCCTGTGGCAATAACTACGCAGCAAAATTGATTTAATTAAAAAATAAATAATTTTTTTTGCATATTTATATCATGATTTTTTTTTTTTTTTTTTTTTTTGCAGATCTCACGTCAAAGCATTGATGCCTGCAAGGACTATTTCCGAGATGATTTAATCAAGGCCGATTGGGCATTAATGGTTGAACTGAAGAAACTCTTCGAGATTTTGTAAATACTAACGACTCTCTACCAACACAAATTCACGGATCAATAAGGATAACAAACTAATTACTACAGACTGCTTGTGCTCTATGCTGTGTCTACTCAGCTGCCGCCCAATTAACGCAAAAAAAAATAAAAATAAAACAAAAACAAAAAATCTTTCGTTAAGTTAAGTTATATAATTTACAGTCGTACTTCTTACAATTGTGTTATTGGTTTTAAATCAATTTTTTAAACGCCTTTTTACACAAAACAATAGCAAGCTGTAGTTTTCTTTAAAATATCAAACATGGTACAAGGAATTTTTGCTTATTAGGAGCTGGCTCAAACTATGTCAACGCATGACGTCACAACGCAGTGACGTGGGCGTCACCTTCTTTAAGGCTATTGACCTACTTGGCATGCGCTTTGGCGGTTGCAGCTGTCTAAAACTAACAGCAGTACCAGCAGTTTTAGGTCCTTTTTTTCATTCATTGTACAAAATGCTGCGACTGGTGCTATGTCATTGAACGCAGCAGGGTCTAAGGATGTTGTGAATGAAGCGGGCGGCAACATGACGCCAATGGCATTGGCTGCAAAAACTGGGTCAAATGCGTTGCGGCAACAGTTCATTCAACCTGCTACGGGCGTGGAAGGACAATTGTGGCGCAGCGGCAGCGCCAAAGAATAGTTTTAAGTAGCATGAATGCATGTGAGCATATATGTGCGCTGCAGCATTTTGTGAATGACGCAAATGCTGTCATTTGAATGATTTTCAGTTGTTGCCCATTGGCAGAAAAGTCCTTCAAAAGTTTGCGACAAATTAGCTCAAAAGTTTTGTATGTGTGTGTTTGTGTGTGTATGTACTGGGTAAGTGCAGCCTCTCAACAAGGTAATGTAGAAAAGTGCATGAACAGATCCTTCAGCGTGTGCTTGAGCTATTTTTGGATATGCAAAGTTGTAGCCATAAACAACGTTATGTTACTTTAAAAGTTAGGACATCTAATTCATAACTGCATAAAAATGTGTATACTTAGTTTGTCAATTGGTCCTTGTCTGCAGGTATTCTATGAATTATTATTATTTTGTATATCAATTCAAAGCTATTGCTTCATTGTTTAAGAGTTGGACCTACGATGTTAGGTATATCTTGTGACTTCTATAACTGAAAAGAAAAAGAATATCTATAAAAAATTCACCCATCAAGCTAGGAATACGGATTAGTTTTATAATATTTTTTCCTTTCTATCATTTATTATTTCATAATTTTTAGAATGTTTAAGTTGTCTAATGTTAGGTCAACTGGACTTAGTTGTACCCTTACGGATTAATAATAAATAGCTTAGGAACATAGTTTAAGTTACGTTAGGACTTTCTTATAGGTTATCATACAACTTCTCTGCAGTTACTTTTTAAGTATTGCTTAAGTATACAGATTTGGTTAACTTTGTTAAGCTATCTTCAGAAAAAATCTATTTTGTGAATGTTTGTAACAGATTTTCTAATAGTCAAAACATGCTGGGTTTTAAATGATTATTTCAATTCGCCGCTTTGCAGTTTAACTTGTGGGAACCGAATTTGTTTAAGATACGAAATTTTTGCAAATAAAACCAGTTTTAGGCGATCCCCTATGAAGCTACTTGATTTTGATAAAATTTTGGGCAAATTATCCAACCCTAACTAAACTAAAACTAAATTATAACCAAAATATCTGTGCATTTCTTTGGATAAGTTTTTTCTGAAAAGCTGGTAACTTTAGCTCTTTTCCGAATGACCAAAAATTTCTAAAATAAGTGACATTCAACGGTTCCATGCACGTAGAGACTTGTTTGGCTGTGCTCTACACTGTTGGTACGATTTAAGGTCTGTCTGAAAACCTTTGTTGATCTTAGAAGCCCAACACCCGGGTGATTAAACACAGCTTTACGCGGATTTAGTACTGCCGAAGTGCTGTTGCCAATAATCAGCACAGAAATTGTTTATATTATACAAAGTAGATTGCAAAAAAAAGGTCTTATATTTTTTATTCTGCCTGCTCCCCGCTCAGCCTGGACCACAAGGTTCTACTCTACAATTCGGTACTGAAACCAATCTGGACAATTATGGGAAAATGCCAGCAGCAGCAAAATTGACATCATACAGCGAGCACAATCAAAGATTCTGAGAACCATTACAGGGGCACAGTGGTACGTTCGGGATGAAAACATCCCAAGAGACTTGAACATTGCACCAGTCATTAATACAATTTCGGAACTCAAGAAAAAATACTTCAGCAAGATTTCCTCGCTAGCGAGAGGACTTACCAACCCAGCGAATGCAGTTAAAATTTTTAAACTTATTGTAAGTTCTTATATAAGAATATTTCAATAAATAGAAGGGAAGTTATAATAAAAATATATATATATAATATATATTTCTTATTCTGGGTGTTGTGCCATATACACTGCCTATTGGAACGCCAAGCAGTTTAGAATAGGTAAACCTCAATTTGTTATTGAATATCTTATGGGATTCATCAGCCTTTTTCAAATTCAAACTCTAAGATAGTGACAATGTGCAAATTACCAGTTTGGACATTTTCCATCTTAGTCGCCTTGCATGTTAGAGAAGTACCATTTCCACGCACCGACACCAGGCCGCCAGACATGGATTGCTCATGGTGGCAGCTGGTATTCTTAAGCCAAAGTCTGGGCTTCTTATGTAAATGGAGCTATGGAACCTCTACCGCTAAGCCTCTGCTCGGTGCCTGAACAAGTGGCCTAAATGCACAACTGTGTTGTACTGACTGGTACAGTAGTTCTTGTATTATCCTTTAATATATCCTTCCAAAAATGCTTATTGAAATAAGCATAAAAATTGCAGCCACCAAGCGCTAGGGTGGGGACCAAATACAGCAGAGTTAAGCTGACTTAGCAATTGGCCAGATCATAATTAATAAGTCAATTGGTGGCCAAAAGTATTTATAATTTTGTTTAGTTTTAAGACGTTCTCATATCTTTATAAAAAAAATTGCATAAATCCGTTGCTAATAAGTCTCATAAAAGTAAAGTTAATAAATTTTCATTGAGTAAAATTTTGCTACGTGTTCATTCATTGATTTTCACCTTGGGGTAGGCACACGCACACTCTGACAGCCACAAACACACACACTTATATATACCAGTGTATGGTCTGTGTATGTGTATATCTATGTGCACGCAGCACAAATCCAAGAATGACATTTTCACCCAGCAGCAAAAGGATAAACCATTCAACGACGATGACGCCACAATTTTGAGCGCCACTGAGAGCAACCCGAAAGTTATAGGACGCAGAGAACACGAGAGCTCATGTATTCATTCACAGGCGCTGCTCAATGACATCCACAACATAATGTAGCAACGTCGTCCTTCTGCTGTACATGGAACATGTGGAACTAGGGCAACAGACGCTAGTACGGCAATACCGCAGCTACAATGGTAGGTAAGTGTGTGTATATGCTTGGGCCTGCGGGTGATGAAAAGTGAGCAGCACTGGGTGTGGGTGATACTTTAGATTCATTGAGAAAATCAACGTCGAAGGACTTTGCTGGGCACTTGAGCTTGCCAGCTTAAACGCTTAACGCTTTATCGTTGTTGGATGATTGTTGCGTGCTTATATATATTTGTGTGTGTGTGCGTTTCTGTGTGGGTGTGGGGTGTGTGTGTGTGCCTAAGTGAAAGATAACATTGAGAGGAGAAATAAAAGTCAAATTGAAAAATAAACATTTTATAAATAGCAACAACTAGTCAATATGTAAACGACAAATATTCGATACAGTTTTGACATTTAAGAATGTTTTCATTCTTAAACTACTTATTATTATAAACAAATGTTTATGCTTTTGAGCTACAATTTTGCAGGCTGAAAAATATATAATAGCTTAAAAGTTTATTGACTTTATTTAATATTTCTGCAAGAAAATTTACTTCAAGCAGTTTGTAATCTATAGCTTTTGATTTCTTATTTCAATATAATGACGCTATGCTTTTAAGATCGGACAATGTTTTCAGTAACTTTAATAACGACTTTGTTAATTGGAAGAAAAATTGCTTAATTTTGTAATTTGCAGTTAGTGCGTGTTTAAAGTATAAAAAATTTAGAAAATTGGAGAGCCATTGGAGGGCAGTAACAAAAATATGAAAATCTTTGTAATAAATATTAATATTACTATAAACACAAATTTGTTATTAACATGGATTATTAACATGGATAATTATTTCTTTTGACACTTCCCCTTGCTTCTTCAAAATACTTAGGCCCTTTCCATCTTTGCTTGTTTTTCTTCAGATATGTGTATTTGCGTTTTCAGCTTTACAAGCCGGACATTGCCTTCCAGAATCGTGGTATCGCTGAGAGACATTTGAATATTTTTAGATCTTGCTTTTACATCGTTGCTGATATCCAGTTGCGGTATCCAATCACATACACTGATTTTTGGAAGCTTTTAAGAGTATCGCAATAAAATGGTGTGCTGGCCAGGCATAAAACCTTCTAGGCTGCAGTGGCGTGAGTGGTATCGAACTCGCCTCTCTGAAGGTCGGTAGTTCGATTCCACTCAGCAGCACTGTTGCGTTTCGTACGCAGCATATGTCCATTACTTGCTTTACAAACTTCTAAAAAGTACTTGTTTTTATAAGCAATGAAAATTTAGTATACATAAAAAAAAACTGAAAAGTTGTGTAAATATAAAATGTTCATACTTGAACAATTAGGAATAAAACCACTTAAAAGAAAATAAAAAATGTTTATTTTTTGAAACATTTCTTATTCAAAATATGAAAATGTTTAAAAAAAAAATAAATTTTTGCATTTTGTGCTTCGATTTTTGGAAATAAAATTATATTTTAACTTTTGACCTCTGCAAAAGATTAGTAGCTACTTGATATTATCCAAAGTCATTCTTGTTGAAATTACTTAGATTATGTTAAGTAAGATATTTGAGTTTTCGAACTTATTTTTGAATTTTAGCATCTTTGACAAGCTTAATCTGCTTAACGAATACATATGTATGTCTAATCTAATAATTGTTTGCAAGCATAAAAAATTGCTTATTTCAAAAGTTCCCTATATTCCTAATACAATAGAATAAAATAAAAAGTCTTTTTTTTATTACAAAATATGTACATTTTAAAGCAGCAAAAAATTTTATTGGCCTTAAATATAATATTCCATTAGTACGCTTATGCGTCTTTTTGGAAATTTTTATTTCAAAATTTTCAATTTAGCATTTAGCTCTTTATTAAATTGTTTTAAAGCATGAAATGTGAAAATACAAATATTCGCAAAAAAAAAAAAATATTAATAAAATTAAACTTATCTTTTCCTTTCATCATCTTCCTCTTTTTTTTTTTTTTTTCCCCAAAAAAAAAAAAAAAAAAATTTCTTTTTTTTTTTTTTTCCCT
Organism: Chymomyza procnemis; assembly: GCA_035046065.1. Classification (NCBI taxonomy): domain Eukaryota; kingdom Metazoa; phylum Arthropoda; class Insecta; order Diptera; family Drosophilidae; genus Chymomyza; species Chymomyza procnemis. The sequence continues at coordinate 2,313,755 of JAWNOJ010000013.1, read as the reverse complement.
CCCCCCCCCCCCCCCCAAAACCCCCCCTACATTAAATAAATTTCAATTTTTTTTTTTTTTATTTTTCCTTAAAAAAAAAAAAAAAAAAAATATATACAATAAATTTTTACCCATAAAAACAAAAAAGAAAAAATAAAAAAAAAAAAAATTGTATATAATCATGATTTTAAAATAAAATAAATTGAAATAAATTTACTCAAAACTTTATTATTTAGATTTTGTTGAATAACTTTAGATGGAGTTTTCATTGTATTAATAGAATTTGCAAACTAATATTGAACCAGAATGTTTTGGTCATAAGTTTTTCTGAGAACCCATTGAAAAGTTGTCGGTTTAGGGTTTACAAAATTTGACTTCCTTTAACTGGCTGCCAGAAACGGGCTAAAGTGCAATATTCTGGCTCTCCCAATTCCAAGATATTGGCTACATTCGTTAATATATAACTTGCTAGCAAAACCGGGCTAAACGGCTTGAAAATAAAAACTCTTTTCTAATTATTACTAATTTTAATGCGAAAAAGCTTTTCGCTTCAGCACACAAAATTATTAGATTATTGACTTACTCATCTGTAAAAATCGTTTAGTTGTTTTCCAAAAGTATGATGAGGGCATTATATTTGCTTAATTCTTTGCATATTCCACGGTTAATAGCGTCTATTGGCTTGTCATACCACTGATAGTAAAATGCACCAGTGCTGGTGGATGGAATCGAACCACCGACCTTCCGATTCCTAGGAAATTCACCCTATGCTCCGCCTTTGGAGCGATCAAGGGGAATAATAATAACAATTCTTTGCATATTAAATAATATTTTACCATAAAATCTCATTTTTTTTTTCAAGAGGACACTTGTCTGCTAATACGTTCAGTAGTAGCATCTCATGTTAATTACTCAGCTTTCCAAACTTGCAATAACATACTTTATATACTCTGTATCATATCATACAAAGCGTATGTTACCTTTATACAAACCTTAAATATAATACCTAGTAGGAACATTCGAATGCCACCATAAGTTGCGTAATGTATGATCACGATCTCTACTACTCAGATATGGTAAGAGCTAGACGAACTTTGTAGACTAAACATTATGGTAGGGTTATGCAATATTCTGATTTTTTTGATATCAGGAATAGGTTTTTCGCAACGCCTCAAATGAATCAAAAAGTCTTGGAAAAATAATTCAGTTGTTTAATTAGATTATAAAGCCAAATTTAAAATATAACCGTGCGTTGCTCAACTATATAAAAATGCTCCCGCATTTTTGTCGGATTTTCTGATTAAAATCGCTTGACTATCAAATTGTGCAAAAACGCTCAAATAAGTTGGATTTTGTTGGAATACTTTCGCAATACAACTGCATTTTTTGTAGCAAAGTGGTATAGGGTATGCCAAAGTCTTGCGCGCCTGACTTTAAGCTACAACATTTTTATTAATGTATCTGTTACTTTTGTAGGTGAACTAATTAGCTTTGATTAGTTACTCATCAGAAGTGCTAGGTTCATTCGTGTGCATAAATTGTATTTAAAATTTGATTAGAACGCTTTTTCATCTGCAAAATATTATTAGCCAAAAGCAACCTTGATTGATAACATAGTTAAGAGCAGCTACTGCCAATATTTTTGCTCTTGTTTGTGTTCATTTCCACACTCTCTCTACCTCTCTCTCTCTCTTCCTCTGCAAAACGTATCTTCAGCTGCAGTTTTTTATTTGTGAATGGACCAAGTTACTTTAGGTTATATTAAGTGTATTAGCCATTTTAGTTTGGTTTAGTTGGCCAAAAGATGTTTTTGTTTGTTGGCTATCGATGCCGTGACTACATCTAAAATTGCCATGAGTTCAGGTATATACATTTCACCTCGACGCTCTCACTAGATTATCTAGGACACTTGTGACGTCAGAGGCAATACTCTGCTACATTATATACATAGGCACACAAAATCAACGCCAATGTGATATGTGCATATATACAATTGTGTATATTATGTATATATAAACATGTATCGTGCATTTTTTTTTACAGATTTTGTGCCCGAGCGCGCATTTTGTTCAATGAAAACATATTTGAAATGTTCGCGCCGAGCAATGAAATGTAATTTATTTTTATTTTTGCGTTTATATCATATATAGCTACATACGAGCAATATATATCTATATAGCTATATACAAACGGTCAATATATTGCTTAAATATATAGATATAGGCAATCGCAACGCTTTATTGAATGGCAGCTTGTATTGCCTTGCTTTTTGTTTTTGTTTTCTTCAATGATTCAAATGATTCACAAACAGCCAAAATTGAATTTCTGAATGAATTTCAAGCATTTCATTTTGGGCAAACAATACCAAGTGTCTGTTGTATTAAGGCATTTATATGTTATTAAATTATATATACTTGTATACATATAAATATATATAAATGTATAGTTTGCTTCTTTTTTTTATGTGCTGCCCATATGTGGCTGAGCGAGAAGTGGCCAACTCTGTGGAATCAAGCGACCGGATGTCGTTGAAAATTATATTAAAATCTTTATTGTTTTCCCTGATTAATTTATGATGCACTAAACGAAATGAGTTGGCGCTCAAAAGGTTAAAAGGGAATTTTTTATACAAATTTAAAATTAACGCGCCAAAGCTGTTGGGAAAAAGGCAACCCTGTGCGCAGCAAATGGGCGTAAGGGATTTTTGTGGCGGCATTGCTGCAACCCTCTGTGGAGCAACAACTTTCAATGTCAATGTCGAGGTTACGCCCATCAAAATATGCCACCAATGCAACAGGGACTGCCTCTAAATGCTGCTGCACTGACAGGATATTTTATTGGCGCAGCCGTTTGCATACCCGTTGATGCTTCGTGTGGGCGGCAATACAATATTGCAACGCTTGCAAAATGGCCGTCAAACTGCTGACCTTGAACAAACGCTATTCATTGGCTAGATAGTCCTTGATGCACAAATACACAGACACACATGTGTTGTATGGCCATGGTCACGGCCAGTTGAGTTTGTTGTGGATGCATTCAGCTCTATGCTGATACTCATTCTCTTTCGACTTTTCGCAAACTTTGGCAAAGCGAACCCTGCGTAGCATACACGACAGCATCCTGTAAACCTACGCAAAGCGAATTAAATTGCAACCACTTCGTGTCTACGACAAAAAAAAACAAAACAACCTTACGTTACAAGCCAACACGAGCCGCCGAGCCTGCTGCTCCAATGTACGCGGCTCGTGCGCCAAGCAGCGCAGCATCCTTTCGTGTGGCGCGATTGGCAATCGAGTGGCCTGCAGCCAGCCTCTCGTATTGCACGACCACTGCAGCAGCCATCAGTGGCAGTTTTGCCATGCACATCAGTTATAGAACGAACGTCAGCCTGCATTCATCTTGTCATCTCTGCAAATATTCCAGAAAATAAGGAATCATAAATACAGTTAGGCTATATGCTGCTGAATCAGCATATAGTATTGCTGGTAGTTCTCGTGTGGGCTTGTGGCATTTGGCATGCAAAAAAAAGTGTTAATAAACTAGCGGAGCATAACTATAAAAACAGCTAAGGACACGATTAAAACGCATTTGACTTTGAGTGCTTCACCTTGGCACACGTTGCGTATGTGTAATGTGTTGCTTAACGTTTAACAAACAGTTGTCAAATAAGTGAAATTAACTAACAAATAAAGTGCAAAAAATGTAAATAATGTTGTTTAATAAATTTTTACAAACGTTTATAAAATATTCAAAAATATCATTTATATTAAATAAAACTAAAATAATAAATATACTTCATTTTAAGCATCAAAGTGAACACTTTGTGAATAGATTACTAAGAGAAAATAAAAACATTTGTAAAAATAAGCAACATTAAACATATATTAAAATATTTAGTATTAAAGCTTTGTTAAAATAAATATTTATATTGTATAAACCATTATTATATAAATAATATATAAAGTATACAAATACTATTTAATGTTCTACAAACAAAACATTTCTTCTATTTGTGTAACTTGAACTTTATTTAAATTTAAGTGTAATCAAAAAGAAATAAATAAAAATAAAAACTAAAATAAATAAATATTAATGTAACTTAAACATTTAAATTTAAGTGTAAACAGCAGAAAAAATTTGACTAAAACAAGCATTTGTTCTATGGCAGTAACTTTAAAAAGATTTAAAATTAAGTGAAAACAAAAAAAATAAATACAGAAAGCATTGTAACTTGAAAATTATTTAAATTTAAGTGCAAATTTAAAAAAAAATAATAAGGAACAATATTTATATAAAAATCTAAACATAACAAAAAATAAAAAATAAAGCAAGCCCTTTATTCCATTGGTATAACTTAAAAATTATTTAAATTTTAATATATTTAAAAAAAATATAAAAACTGAAGAAACTTGAACATTATTTAAATGTAAGTGTAAATATAAAAAAAATAAAAACGAATATTATTTACATTTAAATCTAAACATAACAAAAAATAAAAATAAAGCAAGCCCTTTATTCCATTGGTGTAACTTAAAAATTATTTAAATTTAAAAATAATTACAAAAAAAATATAAAAACTGAAAAAACTTGAATATTATTTAAATGTAAGCTCAAATTAAAAAAAAAATCTTGAACATTATTTATATATAAATCTAAACACAAAAAATAAAAAATAAAAATAAAGCAAGCCCTTTATTCCATTAAAAATTATTTAAATTTTAATATACTAAAAAAAATATATAAAAACTGAAAAAACTTGTACATTATTTTAATGTAAGTGTAATATAAAAAAATAAAAACGAATATTAATTATATTTAAATCTAAACATAACAAAAAATAAAAATAAAGCATTATTCTAAAAAAAATATATAAAAACTGAAAAAACTTGAACATTATTTTATTGTAAGTGTAATATAAAAAAATAAAAACTAATATTAATTATATTTAAATCTAAACATAACAAAAAATAAAAATAAAGCATTATTCTATTGGTGTAACTTAAAAAATATTTAAATTTAAAAATAATTACAAAAAAAAATACAAAAATTGAAAAAACTTGAACATTATTTTAATGTAAGTGGAAATTTAAAAAAAACTTTAAGATTATTTATTCTTAAATGTAACTATAACAAAAAATAAAACAAATATTTCCTCTATTGGTGTAACTTAAAAATTATTTAATTATTAAAAAAGTATAAAAACTTAATTATTTAAATTTAAAAATAATTGCAAAAAAATATAAAAACTGAAAAAACTTGAACATTATTTAAATGTAAGTGTAAATATTAAAAAAATTACTACTTGAACATAATTTATATTTAAATCTAACTATAACAAAAAATCTAACTATAAAGCAAGCATTTCTTCACTTGGTGTAACCTAAAAATGATTGAAATTGAGGAGCAAGTATAAAAAAATATATAAAAACTTGAAAAACTTGAACATTATTATTAGGAGAAAAAATAAAAATTAAGCAAGCATTTCCTCTATTGCTATAACTTTAACAAGATTTAAGTGTTAATAAAACAAAAGGTAAAGATAATATACATAATTAATTATATTCAAATACAAACATTTTCATATCAAAATAAAAACTTTTAAACGGTTTAAACGCTATATAAAAAATATTTAAATAATATTCATGTTGAAATAAGCCATAATAAAAAATTTGGTAAGTACTAAAATATTATGTTTTATCACTATATTATTTATTAGTTAAAATATACTATATACGAAATATATTTCAAAACAAATTGGTTTTCAGAACTTACATTGAGTACTACAATACTCTTACAGGTTTCTATAAAAAATAATAATAATAATTATATATTTTTTAATATATAATAATAATAATTATATATATATATTAATAATAATAATAATTATATATTTTTTAATGGGTTTTTTGGAATGCCAGATTATGCCATTCAATTTCTACTGAATCAATGAAACTTTTCTCTAGGTATGATATATTGATATGTTTAAATTTATGAAAAATACTTTTACAATATGTTCAATATTATCTACATTTTTTTTAAACTCGCACAACGAAGGACCAATCCACTTTAGCAAGAGTTATATAAAAATAAAGCATAAACGAAAGTTTCCGAATTTATAAATAGCGTACACGCTTTTTGTGTTTTCCCGGAGTAGCATGTGGCAACAACCTGTTGCATAAGTTAGTTGAGCCTTAGATTGCAAGTATCTTTACCAAGTGTGATATCAATCAGATATAAGATATTTTCGAAAAAAAGAAGTATTCGGTGCCTTTTATTAAACAGTAAGATTTATTATAATATTTCAGAGCGAATATTGCTCTCAAAAACAATCATATGATATAACTAAATGAAATATTTATTTATAATAATTTTTACGTTAATAGTAATATTAAAAAATCGTTTCAGTCATTAAGTATTTAATTTAAAATTTTTAAATTAAAGATTTTCTATAACTAAGCAAATAAGATAAAAAAAAGTTATTTGGATCTTTATTATAATAATTCGAATAGAACATTGCTCTCCGAAAAATACATGAAGCTATAAGGCATATCAAATATTTATTTATATAATTTTTTACGCTAATGGTAATATTACAAAAAAATCGAGTCATAAAATATTCAATTTTTATCCTAGCTCTATATAACTACCACTAAGTTTTTTTTCGGAAAAAAGTATTCGATACCTTTTGTTAATATTGGAAACATGTAAAATTTTCAAATTTGTAAATTTAAGATTTTCTATAACCACTAAGATTAAAAAAATAAATAATTTATCTAGCACTTTTTTTATAATAATTCGAATCGAATTTTGCTCTCTAAAAACTAATTCAACATAGCTAAATGAAATAAGTATTTAAATTAATTTCTACGTTAATGGTAGTATTTTAAAAAAATCCCAGTGAATAAATATTCAATTTTTACCCTAGCTTTATATAACTAAAGCCATTAAGATTTTTTTAGGAAAAAGTATTCGATACCTTTTATTGATATTAAAAACAATAAAATTTTTTTTTTAATTTACATTTCTTAAATTAAGCCACAAAGATTAAAATATATAAGTTATCTTTTATTAATATTATTAATATTAGATTTCCATAAAAAATATATATTTGGCACCTTTATTATAATAATTCCAATGGAATATTGTTCTATTAAAAAAATTTCCTGACTTATCATATAGTCAATCGCCCTAGGTAACATATTATTATCTCTTATTATGAGAGTACAGCAATCTGCAGCTTGTACTCAAAGCCCCGGTTTTGATTAGGCTAATATTTTCTTGTTACTTTATAAATACGTATACTGTCAGCCTTCTGCTGCAGTACAAGCACATATATCAATGTATTAAGTCTGCCACCATTTAATGCTCTCGCGCTCAATTTCGCTCTTGCTGACTGCATTTCTTACTCATACAGCGAATTGTTTACTTGATTGCTTTGTCCATCGCTGCTTTAGAATATTACCACAATGACAATATAAAATTGTTCACTATTTAAGTACAATTTCTTATAATTGGATGGTTATTTATATAGCTAGAAAAAGTCCTAAAATTATTAAATATATAATTACCTTTAATAAAATTACTAATACTTTTTTATGAAATTAAATATGTAAGTCCTTTAAAGTTACAATGCATTTAATTCTGTGAATAAATGCTTTAAAAAAAATGTACATTTTATATAAAGCATAACAATATTCATGGTAAAAAAAAAATATAATTAAATTAAATATGAACAAAAAAAATGCATAAAAGTGCTGCCGTAGTTGCATCTACTATACGTTTGCTTGCGACAGGTTTCTTTGAATCCTTATATCAAATCAATTTCATGATTTAATAAAACAATGATTTCTAGCGCGTGGGATAGATACGCTTTGTGACGAAGCAAGGTGGCGTCAACTCTGGCATTAAATCAGCTCTTCCTAGAATACAAAACTAAGGACTGCTATGAAGGACTAGCAATATGATGCACTATTGCTTAGTGTCGTGATTCTCAGAACTTCGCTAAGAGCCCAAGCAAATTATTTGCAATTTATTCTTTAGCGGCAGCGAATAGCTTGTTGAAATAAATTAATCGGACTATGTTAGGCTTATATTAAACCCTTAAGTTGTAATTTTTGAAAAGAACACAAAAGTGTACAAGCTTTGTGCACATCTAGTAAATTTTAGAAAAAATTCAAACTACAGTGCTGCAGAAAAAATGAGAGTTTTCGATATGTTTTAATGGAAATAGGCAGTATATCGATTAATTTGTAACTTGAAAAGACTTAAATGCGGTATTAATATATTCTGATCAAAACTATTGACTTTTATACGATGGTCAAATGTTTTTTTTTTTTTTTTTTGAAAAATCGAACACTAGTATAGATCAAGTTTTTATTCAGTTTTTTATCTAATTGTTATAGTAGCCCAAATGAAAAGAAGAAGCTGAAAAGAACATTAAATTTTGAACTTTTCCGTAAACCCAAACATTGCCGGTAGAAATATATGGTGATGATTCGGACCCTAGGTCCTTTGATCTCTTAGCGCTAGGTGATCGTATGGACGGATGGATGGGCGTACATAGCTCAATCGCTAGCCAAAGTTATTATAAGCATTTTGATATTACAGGCATGAAGTCTGACACGCCTACTTCTTGTCGTTACACGCATTGCACAAATCTAGTATCGTTGTACCTTAAAGAGTATACGAGTATTGTAATTATCTTTATCATTTCACATTATAATATAAAAAACAACCTTTTTGTATAATTTTTTAGAAAGATCTAAAAAAAAATGTTCATACCCGAATCTAAAAATTTGTGTAACATGCTGAATGAAAAGTGGGGGAACCTTTAAAGCTAACAAAAGTACGATTAGGCTGACTAGATAACTAGATAAGCCATGTCCGTCTGTCCGTATGTCTGAACTACAAGATCTCTGATCCAGTAAGATTTTGGATTTTTAAATGAAAAAGAGGTATTACAATTGGCATTCAGTAGTATTTAGATGTTCCCATTAATTTTAATAAAAAACGGTTGATTGTATCATATAGAGAAAATTACTTAACATTCCTCGATCTGTACCAAGTTTGATTGAAATCAGTTAACTATATAAAATTGGGCAAATTTGTCAAAAAATTCGGTTTTTGCTGGCTTATAAGTGTTTAACGAACGTAACAAATTGTTTTTCAGAAAAGTAATACAGGTTATCTCAATATTGTGTCGGACTGAAATTTCGCTCTACAATTTTAAAGATCATCAGAGTTTTTAATTTTTTTTTTTAATCAAACTAGAGTTCTCATAAAACTTAGATTTGGCATATAATGTAATAGCGTTAAAAATTCTTGAAGATTTTTTGTTTCCAAAAACGAAAATCATGCTATCGCTTCTGCCTTCAAGCAGCTCTTCGCTTTCCCATCTGTTTATCATCTGCCTAAATCTCCATAAAATTTACTATCACAAATTATCCGTCTTAATGGATTGAGTTAAGAGCTTTTAGGGCACTTTGTGGCGGCATCTTTAGCCAACTCTTTCCATTGTGACATTCCTTTTGAAGCAACGCTACTGAAATCAAATGCTGTCACTTAAGCTTAGGCTCAAGAATGCAATAAATCATTTTCAATGGCAACCCAAGACCCATTTCATTCGCAATTCGAGATCGCGCGACAAAGCTCTTAAGTTAATTTAGTACTTGAGCTGTGCAAGATCATTAAAATTATTTGGCGACTTGAAAAATTCGAAACAGTAGCCTCCAAATACCGACAGCATAACGAATTCACCAAAATGGAATTGAGTTTGTTTTGCTTTCATCTTGGTTAGGGGGCAGCCCCTTCTGGCGCGCCCATTTCCAGTAGACTCCTAACAAAAAAAAAAAAAAACATAAAAAATAAAAGAAATATGTCTCAGCATGCAAATGAAAAATAAAAACTTAACGAAATTTGTATAATCCGTATGCGAATCATAATGATGCGAACTGAAGATCAGGCAACACAACGCCGGGTGATGTTCAACTTGGGCACTCTTTCAGACACACTTTTGCTTTTCGTGCCCCTTAGCCTTAGTGTGTGCCCATAAAATTGAAAGCTTTAAGATTTTTGGCGTCAGTGTCGTGCAGCTTGTGGGTTCTGGATCTTTGCAAGATGCTGAAAAAATATAGTTGCCCCTTCAATTTCTGCGCTTAACGCCACTGCTCGTCCCAAGCATGGACAATTAGCTCTGATGGCGGCGTTGACCACGACTAATGCGCACATTTCATGCTGATCGTCGTTGTTATTGTTATTCCCGCAGCAAGGAATTCCAGCAGGGCTTTGGCTTGACTGGGCAACATAATTGCGTGAATAACTGCGTTAATTTTCAAAGCTGACAGCGGATGTGGCTACTGTTGTTGACTTTTGTCTTGCCTGACATTCCCCAGCAAATAAGTACGAGTATATCTTCTAAGCATAACGAATGTATCTTCAATTTGGCCAACGCCTCATGTCTTCAACGCATAACCCGTACTATGTAGGGGCCCCTAGCACCATATATGGTGCACTTGTCCAGTTTTTTTTTTTTTTTTGGTCAACGCCGCCGACATTTAACATGTATGACCAAATTGCGATTCGATGTCTCACTGGACACCCGATGTAATCATCTGTAAGTCTTTGGCCAGGGCTGTATGTAGACAACACCCGCGCAACTTGTTTGTAACTACATAACTGAGATATGCAAATATACACTGAGAAAAAAGAGGCCAACTGATGTTCTTTCTATTTTCAATAGAACCGGCTTAGTAGCGATTTACCGAAGATCGTGGCACAACTCATTGGGCCTCTTGTAACATCATAACAGGGGGATGATACCCTAAGTTACACCAAAGTATTTCGCGATTTACTTACTGACGGCACTCGATGTGTAACTAATCTCACAGACGGGCACCCACTGTCTATCAGTTAGGTTAAGATAGTTCCATGTATTGCTTACAAGCACACGAAAGCATTTTTGGGAGTAATCGCGAAAAAATGCTATCAGTAAAGAATTTTAAACGTATTAGTGTGATTACGTTATACTTGGCAGAAAAATCACAACCCGAGATCGTTCGTGAACTCAACTACCTTAAAGTTAATAAAGTTTTCGTTTATCGCATCATAACTCGTTACAATAATACTGGAAGCATGGAGGTGGTCTTCAAAAGACTGCAACTTCACATGAGATGTTTTCAAAAGTGAAGAAGCGACTTGAGCAAAATCCCCGATGAAGTGCCAAAAAAAACGTAAATTAGAATCCATAAAACGCATGATCTCGCAACGTAGCGGAAACAAGTCCAACTTAAGAGAGCGCAGAAGTTGCTTTGCTTGACAGAAAGTAGTCAACTTCCGAACAATGTGATTTCTGGCGGGAAACTTATCACAGTTCACATATACGTAAACTCGCGGAACGATTGAGTTTACTTGACGGAGCGATCGTAAGAGAATTAGAGTTATCGATTGTGCGGCAGGAGGCAGAACTTGCCGCAGACAATGGCTTGAGTCATGGTATCCGCAGATGGGCCCTCTTCAAGGTGTCAACGTAAATGCGTAATATTATCGGGAGACTATTCTGGAGGTTGCAAACATTTCTCGGCATGGACTCATATTCAAATTTCGTACCGACCACACCAATGGCTACAACATTTGCTCTCAAATTCAACAGATCTAATGATTCACTTTGATCCAATTTGGCGAGCTGCGTCCAAACTAAAACATCACCAGTCTCCAGGCGCTGTAAGAAGGCGTTGTCCGCGAGTAGACCTCAATATTATATTCAAGAAAAAGGTGTTCAAATCGAGCAAAAGTGAATTGATTCTGAATTTGTATATGGTACTTTGAATTGGTATTACATCGTGAAGAATGGAGGATATTTCAAGGGGAGGCTAAGATTCAACTAGCATCATCACACCTCTTATAAAGATGACTTTGAATTGGGCCAAAGTTATTATCTAAATTAAATGAAGATCCTCTTAACTATTATGATATATTATCTCCTATATCAAAAATACTAAGATAAACTTGCAAAAATTCGGATCGCATCTTAAGAGCTTGAAATTCTTAAACACGGTCATGGGTATGTCAACTGCTCTAGTCACCCCGTTCGTATTCGTCTGCTGCTGCTTGTGATCTCATTTTCAAATGTTTTACTACAACTTTTTCTCGCAGTGTATATGTTAATACTTATATGATATTCGTTTATTGCTGTGGGTTGTTGCTTTTGGTTTTTCTATTTGAGTTGCGATCAAGCGCAAGCGGCGGAAGCGAGTTGGCGTTACAGTAATAACAACAATAACAAATATGACAACAACAACAGAACGAAAGCAACGACAACAACAACAACAACAACAACAAAAGTAAATTTGTTAACAAACATTTTGCGATTGCCACAATTTGTTTAGTTTAAAATATTGAAAACCTAAATAGTTTATCATATTTGTATGTGTATGTGTGTGTGTGCGAGGGGGAAGTGTTTCTCAAGAAATCATAGTTTCTATGTTTATTATTTATGATATACCCAATACCCGAAACCATGGGGAAAGCATCGAATTAAATTTTTGGATTTTTTTTCACTTAGAGCTTGGGGCCTACTCCAACAAATAAGCCATGAGCTATGTGTGAAATCTTGTTTAAATTTTGTTATTGTAAAATAATATTAATAAACATTTTTAAGCATAAAGTTTTATATTTGTGTTGGCATTTTTTTGTCATTTTATGGGGTATATAATGTTGATACTTTTAAGTTGTAACTGAAATGCATGAAAAAGTTTTTTTTTGCAAAACGAATTTTGATTACGATCGTAGTGCTAGGAGATTTAATATTTGAGATATTTAGTGATCCTGTTGCTAATACTTTCTACTACTTTCTTTTTTATTAATAAAAAGATGTATTAGTTCAGGAAAATCGCGGATATTGGAGCGTATGCCAAAGACTGTATCGGCTACAGGCACGACTAACATTAAAATTATATAACTATTTTCAAAAATTAAATGCAACCAATGGTTCTATCGTCTTAAATGAAGATTTCATACAGTTGCCGAATTTTATGTTTGGGTGATTTTTTTTTAAATAAAGCTTGCTAGCTTTATAAAAAATCACCCTCTATCGGAGCTCGCATAACCGTTGACCGTTGTTTGCAGTTTGCAGCCTATAAAAATTCAGCTGGGATTTGTCACCGCAATTATTTCAAAAAATAAAATTATCCTAAAGTTCAAGTTTAAGCTTTTATCTTAAAAATTATCGATGTTTGTCTAATCTCCAGATCATTAACTGAATGTACTTACATAAGTCACCTTTAATTCACATTTTAATACTAAATTTTAATATATTTTATTTTAATACTTCCAATAGGAATTTAAGAACTTTTTTTTAAGATTTTTAGATGGAGAACAATTAACTTCAATTCTTCCATTGAAGTGTTGATATTCTAATTAAACTACAATATTTGATAAACTTCTCTAGCGTCAAGTTGCAATTTTATTCAAAAGTAATAAGAGCTAAATCCGAGATTAAAAAAGAAAGCCGAAGCAAAATATATATGATAAAGTTAAAAGGTTTCAAGAGTTGTTTGGCATGTTATATCACATTTCCGATATGATAACAATTTGTGGAATACAGAGACAGATATAAATGTTTTTTTAGAAACTTAAGCGTTTCGGAAAAAAAGCATCACGCAGCTTAAAGCCTAACTGCTAAATTATATTAACTATATATATTTTTTTAAATTTTAATTTATTACTATGGAATGAGCTTAATTATGTATTTTCGCAAAGACTGAATAAAAGATGTGATTCCACATGTTTCTAGCCTGCAGCATAGAGCTCAAAGTTTTAAGCCGAAAATACTTTAACAGCCAGAAGAAATAATCGGCAATCATTTTAATAAAACCAAAGTAAGGATGCTACTTGTTTATTTAAAGTTTATTATATTGAAATAGCTAAGAGATGCCTAAGAATTTTAAACATTTGAATGCAGTTAAAAGCGCCAAATTGTGGTAGAAATAAGCTCTAAGCTCTGCGACGGTACAAATCAATTGTCAGACTCCGTCCATTCATAAAACTAAATAGTTTAGCTTAATGAGATACAAAAAACACCATTTACTTGAACGAAATTCTAAAAAAAAAAAAACACAATATATAATATTATATAATACCCTTAGCAAAAAAAAATACCCCAATCACGAGTTTGTCGTTTTGGGTCACGAGTTAATTTCTGCCAGACTAAACTGATAAATATTAAAAAAATAAATTGCTTATCTTTGGCATTATCTAGAACAGTGTAAATAGCTGCTTATAATGCTATATTTTTTAATATTCAGAGGTAGTAGCTATTGACCATTTTCGGAAATTGTTGAGTAGAAATTCGTTTCTGTGAATTTTCAAATATTGGAAAAACCTATAAGAACTTGTTATACTAATATGGCATTTATATGAAATACATTTTTTTTTATAATAAACTAAAACTTGCTATATCTTATAAGACCCACACAAAGTTAGTGTATTGTATGGGTAAGCAAGTTATTTACCAAAAACAGCAAAACTCATTATGCCAAAATGTCTGCCAAAAGTCAAAAACTTACGTAGGCATTATTAACCGACTTTAATAGTGCGCGGGTTAAATAGTTGTTATAGCCAGACTTAATAAACGTTGATTTATGGCGGCGGTAAGTCTAAGCCAAGTCCGTACGAACGGTTTCGAGCTTTAAGAGCATTCTGTAAAATAGTTTGCAAAAAAAAATGTATTTGAATGGGCGCGACTGACTTTAAAATATTAATTAATGTATTTGATGAGTGACTCGTGAATACACTGCAATTTTTTATAAATATTTTACTAATATTGATACATTTTTTTATAAAGATCTTTTATAAGATAGAATCAAAGTTTTGTAAAGAAATGCTTCGCTATCTGTGGCTGTAACTCAAGTACACAACAGGAATACCATTTTGAATTTATTATTCTAATTTTGTTGAAGTTATGAAATTTTTTTTTATCAACTTAATTTATTTTTTAAATTTTCTTAACAAATCTAAAGTAAAGTTCATAAATGATTTCTATCTAGTTTTTTATACTGAAAACTAGCGGATTAGGCACGGGAACATATACCAGCTGAATAAATTTATTCGCCTCAGATATACCACAATAAAAAAATAAACCAAGTACTTCGTACCTATATAGCTAAGAATTATACAACAGATCCAATCCTATTTTAGGCCTTCCCTATATGATCGTAGCACATGCCACGACATGTTACTTTTGCATAAGCTCTTACTCGGACACATTGAGTCTGACGCACCTATTAAAAAAACTTCTTTTATCATTCTATCCAGAGGAACTTTCGACCTCTAACACTACCATTTTTTATGTGTAATTATGTATTATTAATTAATTATGTACAATAACTTTTTTTATTTTCACGCTTACCAACGATCTATTTAATTCAGCTCTTTCTCTATCTGAACTTATTCTGATTTCCCAAACCGAGCATCTTTAAACAATCATTAACTTTGATTGCCTTACTTGATAAACGTTGATCTTTTGCCACCTTTTGTATAGAAATGTTAAAACTTTTATATTACTTTCTGTATTTCTTTAATATTGTAAATTCAAGTTTCTAGACAACCCCATATTTATACAAAATACAGCCAGATCATACAGTAATGTATGATCGAGGGTGGGCCTACTCCCTTCGGCACTTCGACCCCCATGTGTCTATTATGTCCCTTTCTCCTAGCTCAGTTTTTTATGTACTCAGAAACTGAGTTAGATCAGTCTGTGGGATGCTCTTCTACGTGGCAGGGCTGGGCAGTTAGTGATTGGATGCTCCGTTGATGCAGCATCTTCCTCACAGAATCTACAACTGCTGTTGCTGACAAGGTCCATTTTGTGTAAGTGGTCGTTGCAGGGAAAGTGGCCTGTCAACGTTCTACAAAGTGTCCTGAGATGTGTTCTATTGAAAGGTAGAGCTTCCTTGGCTCTTGCCGCATCCAGGCACACAAGTCTTTTTGAGTACCTGAGACCCTGTATTCTATTGTTCCAGTGCCTTGCTGTTTTCTGTCAATTCCTTGATGTCAGGCCTACAAACGGGACTTCCGCAGCCTCGTTGCCTGAGTGAGCTGATCATCAGTCATTTTATAATATATATTTTCTTGGCTCTAAAATAATGTTTGCTAGTTTAAATTAAATGTAAGTTTAATTAGCCTTCGTTGGACGCCTTAAATTAATAAATAAAAAATAACTGCTGCAAAGATGCTTATAAAGTAAATATACTCGCTTACAACAAGAGTGTAGTGTTGTGTAGAACGCAGATAAAAGCGAGCATAAAATATTTTTCCATTAATAAACGGAAAGCAAAAATGCAATTTACCAATTAATAGGCATAAACAATATTAAAATCTATAAACAAAAAAAAAATTTGTACATTAATAAAAAAGTAAAAATGAAAAATTTACCATTTATTGCAAAAAACATTTTTGGCCAAAAAGAACGCAGATTAAGTACCAATATTTGTATCTTTTTGAACAACAACAAATACAAAAGTATTCGCGGCGCAAAGTAAAAGCGAAAAGCAAAATGAAAAAAAAAATAAATAAATAAAAACAAGCACAAAGCAAACACAAATTTCTTTGGCTTTTGCACGAGGACGGGCTGCGGCAGCGACGCGGCAGCGTGCGCGCATTGCCTTCATTCATTATAAACGTCTTGAACGGCCGTGTTTCATTCATAAAAACGCTAACGACGGCAATGGCTACGACGTCAGCGATAGACACGAGAGAGAGCGAAACGACGAATTTACGAAACCAGTCACGTCGGTAAAACGAGAAATTGAGTTAAAGAGCATATTGTTTTGAATGCTCAAAAAGACAATTCGCCGTGCCATGCCTAAAAAGAGCTCACTCAATTCGCGCTCTGTGCCAAATACGCCGTGCTCGGAGCGAAAATATCTATGTGCTGGTATATATTTTGCGCTTGTATTTTTGCATAACTGCCATACAAAATGGCATAAGTGCAAAGAGTGCTATAAAATATACAACTTCCTTGGTAAATGCCGGGAGAATCAAATAGATTTAGTTAGCTCTCTTCTATCTGATACAAAAATGCATAAGTGCGAGCAGTAAGCAAATAAAATCCAATTTTTTGTTGTTGTTATAGTTGCTTTTATTTTGTTTGTTGGTAAACAATTGCTGTTGTTTTTTTGTTTTTCCAAAAAAAGACTTTCAAAATCTTTGCTCAATGGGAAACACCAAAAAGTTAACTGCTACGATCAAATTTTTCTTAAAACTGTTGTTAGGTAAGGCAGCAGTTTGTGTGAAGTTCGCAAGGCCCCATTATACTGGCGATTAGTCTGACCACAAGAAAATTCTAGAGAACACACCCCCTTGACCAAAATGTTAAGAAAGTACAATTTTTTCAGCAAAATTTTGCACGAAACTGCTTAGAATTGGTGATCAGAAGTGTATGAATTCTATAGATTTTTCAGAAATAAAAAAAAGTAAATTAGTAATAAATTATTGAATTGACGGCAGCAACACGGGCCAAGTCTTAAACATATGCTGAGGAAGCTGGAATTGGTTACTTCTGATACGACTTAGTATCTGATTGGCATAAATTAGAATTAAAATAGATTGGCTTTAGGTTTGACTTTTTACGCTTAGGAGTAACTTTCAGAAGCTTCTATTTTTGTTTGTCGTTTTGGAAAAACTGCTCAAATTTCGAGGTGATCTAAATATAATTTCAAATTATGACTACTTTATGTGAACGGAAGTGCTTGTTAACTAGATCCGTCATCGATCGAGACAGTTGGTCGTGTGCCAACGTCTGGAGAGTGTGGCCGTTGGGGTATGATCATTTCATTTGGAGAATGACATTGTCATGTCTTTCCTTGTAGTGTGACCGTTTTCTCTTACACTTCTCGGCTCAAACGCATGAGCTGCATTCGATATTGACTTGACACTTGGCTTTAGCAGCATATTTACTCCCACCAAATGCAGAGCATTTGGCACCATGCATTTTGGGTTTTTTGCATGTTCAAAAATCATTTTCCATATAATGCGGCTCTTCATTTTTTCACTGAGAGCACTTTTTCACCGTACGCAATCAAGAGCAATCGGTGCGCTTCAGCTGCACTTATCATTGCTTTGTAAAAGAAAAGTAACACTTATCGCCAATGACGTGAATTTCTGCTCTAAAATCATATTCCATCTAAAATGAGTTTATGATGCAAACAAATATCTACACATGTTCCAATGCAATAATATAGACGGATGTCTACGAGGAATGAGACTACGAGGCTGAAGTTCTCTTGTTTCGCCCTTGTCTTTTTAGATAAATGAAGAAATAAGTTTTGGGTCAATTTTAAGTTAAGTCGAGCAATATTACAAAGAATGCTGCAGTAATCATCTAAAGATGTATACCCCTTGACTTGTCTTGGGTACCTAGTGCAGCATGGACATATTACTATTAATATCTGTTCGAAGAAGAACAGCAACCTACAGTATTTTGCTGCATTTAAATGGCGTTGCCTTTAATTATTATAGATTTAATTAGGCAAAAACTGCCATTTGTTAGCGATGCCAGTGAAAGACAAATGCACCAATGGTGCAGGATGGAATTGAACTGCCACCCTTTTTTCCCTAAGAACTCAATTGCTTAATGAGTTTCAAGCCTTTTGTCTCAACCCTTTTTGTAAACATTTCAAAGCTTTAAGTTTAGGCAAGAAAATTAAAATGAAATGCTTGCATTTTGCAAATTAACTTTTCTGTGAAAGAAATAAATAAAAATATAGCTGAGAGATGGAGCAGTATGCTCTCTGCCTATTTTGCTTTAAAAAATTTATGCATTTTTGCTTAAAAATAGCATTTAAGGCTGAGCATTGAGGCAGGAAATTGTTTTGTTTATATTTAATATAAATAACATTTTGTATGTAGACAAACAAATTTGATTGGACGAGAGATTGTTAGCTTCTTTAGTCTCTAGATTTTTTGTGATCAAATCTCTGATTTCACACATGTAATTTCCTGCTTACACCTTTTTAGAATTGCTACCTCAGCAAGCATATCGATCCTGAAACATGTCATCTTCAGAGCAATTGGCCTATTGGATTGGTCTTTTGGAAAAGGATTAGGTTTCTAGCACTTGTATATGTTTTATTAAAGACTTTTCCTTTGCAACGGCGTACAGTGACACTAAAGTTAAAAAAATCTTGCAAAAATCATATTTTCTAAATCTATGAAGATATTTATATGAATTAAATTGTGGCTCAATTCTATACACTTTGCAGTAACCAATAACAAAACCCACATAAACACATGAAAAATGCATTTTTGAACTTAGAAAATTTATAATTCACAATTAGTTGAAGTACAACATTGCTTCTAATAAAACATGCAATATTTTTAATATGCACATTTCTAATTTAATGTTTGGCATATAGTTTTTCCATATTATACTGGGTAAATGTTTGAGCCCAAAGCTAACTTAACAATTCCGCATATATAATATATATATCGGCGATGTTATAATTCCTCATATTAAAAAAAAATTTGGAGTGTAAACTCCAAATAGGAAGCGTTCTTTATTATTCCAAAAACCAAAATCTGCGATTAACGTTCAATTAAATATTCATCGACAAGTGTTGTGCCCAAAAGCACTTGAGAGACAACGGTTCGCTTTATAAAGTTGTTTAATTGTCAAAGTGTTGTACCACTCTGCTGAGGTTATCTCCAACGATTTGTTTACTCACTCATATTGCTTGCCCCGTTTTGAGGCTTGGCTTATTAGACAAGTTAACGCGGTTTTGGCTTTTTTTTAACGTTGTTATCTCCATAGTGGTTGTTGTTGTTATGTGGTGTACATGTATATACACGTATATAACTTTTTTCATCTTTGTGTGGAATTAAGAAAAGTGCTACTGGTTTTGAGATTTCCAGTTGAGAGTTTCTCGCAGAGTTGTCAACTTGTTTGCCGCACTCGCAGCATTAATGTTTATCTTTATAATGGCATTGCCCATATGCAGACTCGACAACTCTTTGCCTTACGCTCTCCAATGTGCTGGTGCTGCTGCTGCTGCCGCTGTTGGTACTCAACATTAACCAGACAGTCAGACCAGACCAGACCAAGTCAGGCCCGTCCCCGTACAGGCCCAACAATGTTGAACCAGTCGGTCGTCGTAGTCTCTGCCAATGTGATGTTTGTTTTTGTGATATCATTCACACTTTGATTTATGGGTTTGAGTGCGTTAGCTAGTAAGTTCTGACATTTTTTGCCAAATTTTGTTTGAAGGATTCGATGCATTTTCTATACAAGTTAAATAGGTATTATTTAATGAGTTTATAAAAAGAACGTAAGAGATTGAAGAAATTCTTCTTATTCTTCTTTTTATAATTTGTTTTAAGACAAATCGCTCGTTTAGCGTATAAAAAAAGTTTAGTCTAAATTTGAAAGCTTAAAATAATCTTATGGAAAATAATATTTTGTGAAATTTAATACATGTTTTAATATGATCAAGCTAAGTTGGGCTTTACCACTGTCAAGGCCTTACAAACCAGTCTATTTCTGATGTTATTTATTGTCAATCAATCGACAATACAATTAGGAAGATGTCGCAGATCATGTGGATGAGTCGTTTATGAAGCCTTCTTGGCCTATGGCCGTTGCCAACCTATGAAATGATCACTTATTTTCTTAAGCATTTCACGAAAAATTAAACTCCAAGATGCTTGTGCATATAACGGTTTTGTATATACCAGGGAACATTAGGAAAGTAAATCTCTATTATATAAAGACATCCCATTTCGGATTCGTCTATAATCTGCAGTTCATTATTTTCTTCGAACAGCTATAAATTGAGATAAATGAATATATTAAGTTGCCATTTCTGTTGTTTTTTAAATTATTTTGGCAAGAGTTATTGCAGTTTTTATAAATGTAATTTTTTGTGATCGTTTTTTTAAGCTGATGGATAAATTGGTGTGTAATTTGCAAATAATGTTTTTTATCTGAATTATTCTTCATCCTACAGCGAAAAGGCAATCTTAAAAAAATTAAAGTAAATGTATGCTAATAATACAAATATATCAAAATATGCTACCCGTTTACCTTTTTTTGCAAAGATTTTCAGTACCCAAGTGAATGATGAAATTCAATTGGTTCTGCCTTCGCGTAATGCAGTGATGCATGTACAGCAACCTCTAGAATCGTTTTTCGATAATACTGCGCATTCACCTTGACACAAGGCTCGATGAATTGATTGCAGAGCGAACTTCTGCGGTTTCAGCGACCTAAACCATTATCTGTGGCGGGTACTGCGTCCTGCTGCCCAATCGATGACTCAAATTCTCGTATGAACTGTCCGTCAAATAAGCTGAATCCTTTTGAAAGTATTCGAAATGTAATTGTAATTGTAAAAATTGTCTCGTGAGAAAACACAATATTCGGAAATAGGGCACTTCCGGCTAAGCGGGTTGTTTTGGTATGGCTTGACCTTGGGATCTTTTTTAAGTATACGGCGTATGTATGATCTTTTGATTTGGAATGTAATAATTTTTTTGGTCTGATCATTTTTTTCAAAATTTATAAAAATTGATGGAAATACGAGGATTTTCAAATTGAGCTACAACATTCGCGCTTAAGTTTTGATAATTTCTTAAAAATTTATAAAGTTCACTACAATTTTTTATTATTATATTTATATATTTATGATGGTTTTGAACATTTCTTAAAATGTATAAAGTTAAATAGAAATAAGTGCTTGAGTTTTGGCTAAAGCATATTGTAAAAGTTATGGTTTTGATTATGTCTTAAAAATTCATAAAGTTCGATAGCATTAAGTTCTTAGGTTTCAACTAAAATATATTGTTGAAATGTAGGTTTTTTTATTTAAAAAAAAATTAATAAGCTTGATAGAATTTAGAAGTTCTTGAGTTTGGGATAAAGCAAGAACTAGTTCTACCTACCTAGGCCTACCGAACGATCAAAGGGCACATCACTAATCTATTTGACTGACTGTAAATGATTTCTACATTTAATCTCGCCTAATCTAAACATTTTTCCTACACACCACAGCCTATGCTTACCTCATGCAACGTACACAGACACACACACACACACACACCCCCACACACACACACACACACACACACACACACACACACACACACATACAAAAGCCAACGTGTGCCAACACACATACATGGGCAGCGAGTAAAGCCCATCCACAAGTCATAGACGTCGCGCACACATAATGGCCCCCCACTACCGCCAACACCCCCTATCCAAAAAGTATGTTCGTTCGTTCAGCTACTTTCATTGTATGCGTAGTTTTCATTCATATTGGCAGCCAGCGAATAGCGTTGACGTTGACTGCAGCAGCACAGTCGACGACAGCGTCGCACGTAGCTGACATTTTATAGGCCGTTGGCCAAACGCTGTAGTTGTTGTTGTAGCAGCATTTTAGCTGCCAAGTCAAATTTGGTGAAAATATGAAAGAAAATTCATTGAGAAAAACCGGAATGTGATCAGGATTTAATGGAAAACTATGCAGAGTTAATGTAAAAAACTTGCATGTAAAGATACATTCGCCGCGTAGGCAACATACTACTAGTGAATGGTAAATGCGGGGGGTAGTCGCACGTCTAGGGGGTCGGTCGGTCAGTAAACGTTTCAACTCTTGCAGCGGCTATGTGTGTGTGTATGTGTGCGAGTGTGTGTTTGAGTTTAAATTTAAATGAATGAAAAAGAAACTGACATGAATTCGCCGCCCCGCTAATGACGCTGCTACCGCGCGCCCACACATACACACACGCACACACCACAACGCGCGTCAACATGGCCGCGGCGAGCGAACGAACGAGCGCGCGCGCCTACAAGTTGGCATATTTTCAATTTCCGTTTTTTACACAAGCACACACACACACACACACACACACAGATATAGATACATATATACGCGAATACAAACAGCTACACACACACATATACCTACAGCTACAGCTATGTGACTGCGAGCGGGCGGCGCGTTGTGGCGGCGGCAACGTCCGGTTGGTTTTTAGTACGCAAAGTCGTCGCTGAGCGACAAACACAGCGCAACAGCAGCAGCAGCAAAGGCAGCGGCTATGTGGCAAGTGACGGGGGGGGGGGGGGGGGGGCTGAGGCTACGGCCGTACGCGCCATGTGTTTGTCGCTTTACATTGTAATTTGGCGCTGTCTTATATATGTATGTATATATAAAAATATTTATGTGTGTGTATATATATGTCTTTTTTTTATATAAACTCATGCAATTCGCCGTGATTTTGAGCGTTTTGTGGCAGTGAGTGAATGTAAGCAAATTCGCCGCCACGCTGCGGCAGCATTTCCTGGCTAAATAGCATTTGTACAACTTTAACTGCGCTGCTTTATGTTTAAACAAATAAATTTTGTTAAAAAAAACAGTTGCTTAAACCAAGCCAAGTAACTAATTAAGTCACACACATATGTAAAAAACACACACACAAGCGCTCAATTTGAGAATGAAAAATTTTGTTCAATTAAACAGCGCCTTCACACACACACGCACACACACACAGGCACGTAACACATACAGCCGATCGCCGGCTATTCGCCGCAAAAAGGCGAATTAACTCTCTTTAAAGCGCTTACGCTCAGCAACGCTAATTTTACGCTCTCAAGCGCACACTGCTGCGTTGCGTCGAGGTTGTCAGCTACTCGCTTCGCACAGCGCCATTCATTTCGCTTCAAAAAGTAAGACAACACGTCAACGTGCAGCGGGTACGCGACGACGTCTCGGTTTTTTGGTTTTGTTTTAAGCCAAAAAAAAAAATTTAATTTAAATTAAAGAGCATTAAATATATATAGAGCTAGCAGCAAAAAAAATAAAAACATAGCCTAAACAATTAACAAATACAAAAGTCGTCGTTTAAGCAGCTCTCTCGCTATCTTTGTGCAAAAGTGTCTAAAAGTGCAACAAATTGTATATACATGCTTATAGATGTATATTTTTTTGGTTTATAAATGGCATTAAATTTGCATAAATTGAAATTGTTATTGCTAAGCATGGAAATCATGTGCCTAAAAATGCAAATTGCGCAAAGAAAATCAACGTCTATTTAAAAGTACCAAACAACGAGCACGACAAAAATACAAAACGTGTTGAGCAAAAAATAAAATACAACAAAATATATAAATAAAAATAATAATAAAACAACAACAACAGCGCGCTTATGTACATGCATATATATAAATTGCATAAAAATTTATTTTTGCTGTAGTACACACACACACACACACACACACAATAACAAAATCCATGTGTTTGTTGCTGTGAAATTCTGTTGCCGTCGTCGTCGCGCAGTTTCGTTATTATTATTATTATTTTATATGCACAAACGCGCTTATACATATATACATGTTTATATAAAAAAATTTTTTTTTTTGGCACGCAAACCTGAAAGCCGCCGCCTGTTAGACTAGCGCAGCTATTAGCAAAGTCAACTTAAAGCCAAGCCGTGCTACAACAACAACAACATCGGCAGCAGCAGCAGCAGCAACAACAACAAATACCCGCTGCTTACGTCGACCGCAACGTTAGCGTCTGCGCCAACGTCAACGTTTGTGTTTGTGTTAATTAAATTTACTTTTGTGAATGAAATGCGAAAAAAAAACAAAGCGAAAAATATTTTTTAATAAATGCTAAATAAATACAAGCAAACAACGCACATACGCTAAATACAAGTGTATATAAAAATACATATATATATAAACATATATACATACATATATAAATGTATGTTTGTATGTCAAAAAGTCGCCAGCTTACAACTTAAAAATTAAAAAAAAAGAATTTAAATAAAAAAATCACGCAAGTGTACAAATTTAATACAACAAAAAGCTTAATAAACCACAACAACTGTTTGGATTAGTTGCTGCTCATACACACATACACATATAAACACACACACACATATACACACACTCAACTACTTGGATATAAGAAGGATTTAAAGTTATATATACATATAGCTACTTTTATGTATATACGCCACATTGCTTTTGCAAATCAATGTAAGTTTAAAAACAATATATGTATATATTTTTATTAAAATTGTTTCACAAAAAAGCCTTGTCAATTTATGATAACCTTGCTTTAAATAGGAAGTTAGCCATGTTTGTTGTAGCCGTTTTAGTTTAAAACATTTTGTTCTGTTGTAGTTTTTGTTGTACATAGCAATAATAACAACCGTGTGTTTTTATTAATTAATGACAATGTGACATCAAAAATTGAGGTCGCATTTTAAAATGTGCGCGATTGTTGCTGTTTCTGCTGCAGTGATTAAACGTACGTTTAGGAAGGGAGGGGGCTCTATTATTTAAATAAATCAAAAAATGCAATTATTTACAAAGATACAACAAAATAGCTATGTTGCAGCTATATAACTGCTTTTATTTGAACGCATTATAATATTACATATATATTTGTTCAAAACTTAGAATTAAATCTATTAAATTGAGTTGAGCTTCAGTAAGTGCCCAGTATCCTGACACTATTCTAACATTTAAATGTTAATTCTATTTAATTTTTTTAAATTAGTTGAGCTTATAATTTGATTTATTCAAGGCAGGTAATGTAGTGGTGGCTAAGTAGCACTGATATAGCTATCAAATAGAATTTCATCTAGAAAGTTTATAAATACAATAAATATTAAGGAGGTATCTCCATGCAAAACTTTTTGAACGATAGGTATATAGGATCCTTTTCTAAAGCTAATATCTGGTGCACTTCTTGGCAAGTATTTTCCAATGTTTAACCGGATTATTAATAATTGCCTTCTATTTGGGTGTCTTTTTTTTCCCGAAAATGAAAGGTATCTTAACTTGTCGAAAGCCTCGCAACTGCGTAAAAATATCATCTAATAAGCCTTTTGTGTGGATTTTCAAAAACTTTAAAGCCTATTTGAAAATATTTAGAAATTACGAAATATGGATTTAGGTTGAAACACATCGGTATCCAATCGCGCAAAAGATTGAAAACTGGCATGAAAAATAAGATTTTTTCTTTTGAAAGTGTTCTTGTGCAAAACTTGCAATAATTAGATGCCATTTTAAACGAAACATATTTTTAGGTCGTAAATTTATAAACGCAGGCGTTACCCAAAACTATTGGAACTATTCTTTATAACAATTTGATATGTAAAACTCTCTCTTAAGTATTTTTCCAAGTGGAAAATTTAATTAAATATTAATAAGATATATGCAATTTATTTAAACCTTTAACGTAAGCCTTGTTATCGTCCAAACACCAACATTAAGTTAAAACATGAAACAATAAAATTATGCAAAAGCTGCATATTTCAATCAAATCGAAAATAGTTGTTACTATATTATTTAAAGAAATATTCACTAAGGCTGCAATATTTTTGATTAACATAAATTTTTATGTTTACTTTTATTTTTAAAGAGATATATTCCGAATAAATATGAAAAAAATGGTTATAAAAATTATTTAAACAAATTATTATTCAAGCAGCAATATTTTTTATTAACTTCAATTTTTTTTGTTAAAAAAAAAATATACAATTTTGAAGGCAGATGCATATATTGTTCATTTTAAAAAGCAAAGTAATAAATTTATTGAAACAAATGATCATTACAGCAGCAATAGTTTTGATTATCATTGTCATGATATTTTTTTTTTTAAATATATACACAACTTTTAAATAAATGTGAATTTGGCTTAAATCGAAAGATATAAAATTTATAAAATTAAAAAAAAAAATGTTTTCCTAATTTAGATTTAGTTGGCTTCAAAGTAGAAAACAATTATTGCTCAAAGCCACAGTTCCACAGCGCAAAAATCTATAAAGTATTATGTAGGAAAACATATCTGTATTAGTAGCTGTTCAAAGAGAACAAGGACTTGCATTTTTTAGCCGAATTCGAATCACAGTGAAGACAATGAATAGACATTTATTTAGGCAAATCTATGCCAGAGGTGCAATTGAACCAACAATCTTCGAGTTCTCTGAACGCGAGTACGCTACTACTACGTTACTGCTAAATAAAATTATTTAAATTAAACTTATTAAAAAAAATACTCTTATTTTTTTTAAGTACAAAAAATTAATAACATATGCGTATATTCATTCATAAGATACGATTTTGTTCGCATCAATTAAGTAAATAATATTTGTTTGTGCCGCCTTCAGTCTTTTTTTTGGTTTTGTATATTTCAAGCTGATAATTTGATATATATATTTACAGATACAATAAATATGAAACTTATTTCTAGCTCACATTTCGTCTATGCACAAGTAATCAAAAGTCAAGTATGAATTGCCAACAAGCTGGTTTAATTTTAGTAAACACTTACAGACCGCTTGAAATCAATTGCTGATATACGCTTTTTTTCTATTATAAATAAATATGTTTGTATATATATATTTTACTTTCGTCATCGATAATTTTTTGTTTTCGATTGTATGCCTCGATAAGCATGCTGCAATCATGTGGCCGCGCTGGGTTTGTGCTTTTTTTTATGTTGTTGCTTTTGCTTTCTTTTTCACGCTGACACATGCTTAGAATATCAGCTAAAAAGGAAAATTAAACAAATGTAAACCAAGAAAACATAAAAAATAAATAAATAAATTGATAAACAGACTTTTACAGATACACAAGTGCGGCATATACATAACATACATATAAAAGTTTATTTACTTTTTGTTTGTTTGTCAGTAATAGCCAAAGAACAAACAGAAAAATCATAAAAAATACGTTAAAACTTTTCTAACCGATAAGTTCAAGTGGTTATGTTAACATAGCAATAGTTTTATGATTTCTAATTTTTGATCGATGGTCTGCTGGGTACTCTAACCCTAAACATAAGTACTTGCGCGCTAGATCTTGATTGTAAGCATGCAGCGTTAAACTTATAAACTTTGTACTCTTTGAAGTAGTAGAAGTTGGCAAAACTTATCTGAAATACTTTACACTTTTTGTATTGTATTTATTTTATTTTATTGTATTTATTGCCAGCTTTATGTCATAGACTAAATATAATTTTAACGAATCGCGCACAACATAAAGCAGCAACAAAAATTCATTCAGAAAAAACTATAGCTGTTGGAAATTTAAAAATTCACATATATATTTGGGATATGCTTGTATTTTAGTGATACGCATGTGCCGCTCGTTGTGTGAAAATAAATAAATAAATTAAATGCTTAATTATTATTAGCAAAATAAAATGCCATTAACACCGCACAACAACAACACTAAAATGTTAGCCAAAAAAGTATTTTATTTTATTTATTTTTTTTGAATCTACAATGACGTTGGTGACGCAGTATGAGCATGGGACCAACGTACCAAAACACCTATGTATTGCATATATACATTTAGTATATAGAGATGTACCCTATATACATATATATGTTGCATACGTAAACACAAATTTCGTTTGAGCAAAATTCATTCTGCAGACTATTTAAAAGCGGCGTATACGTGATTTATTTAAATATATATTTTTTTGCCTTTGTAAACAAAATTAAAATAATCTTGACAAACAAGTTCAAATGATTGCGACTCAAAGTATTAAATTGTAAGATTGAGGGTTATGAAATTGTGCTAAGATTGACAAATATTTATCAATCTAACAAATTAAGTTAATAAGCAAAAAACTATATAAAATCAGCTTTAATTTGTCTGGATTTCATTGGTATAAACAAGGGCGGAATTTAAAGAACGTAGGCATACGACTCGAGTAGATTTTAGTGTAATTTTTGTATAAATGAATTTATTGCTAACCTCAAAGTTTTAGTCTGCTTTTGTTTTGTCAAAATTTTTAAAAGTCTTTTGCAACTCAATGGCTGTAGCAATTTTAATATTTAGAGAATAAAAAAGTTTGATATAGATTTTTTTCCGAGATTAATGTTCAGTTTCTTGGTCGTTTTTAAGTGAAATTGTTGCAAAAAATATTTGTGTAATAACTGATTTTGATTTACTGATTGACATGAGCAGAATCTTGCGAATTTTATGCTTGATTGTTTTGGGCAAATATCGACTACTAAGTATAAATGCCAAAAATGTACTTAAAAATTTGTATATGTAATACGCATAGTTTAAAGTTGTTCAAAATACATATAAACAATTGCTATAAAGCCAAAATTAAAATTTTACATTAACAAAAAATAAAGAAAAACTGCAAATAGTTGTCGTCGACGCAGCTTTAGGCTTTTGATATTTACTAAAAAGTCACTTTAGTTTGGCCCAACTATACATTTATAACTATTTCTTATTTCTTGGGTGGACATTGCATGCCTCAATTGGCTTAACTACAAATACAATTGCTTATATGCAAAAATTTTATATGTCTGCGTTTATATGTGCCATAATTTGCTTTGACGAAAGCAATCTACTTGTTGTTGTTGTTATTGTTGCTTTTGTTGCCAACAAAGCAAAATGGCAAATGACAGGCGAGAAAAACTGAAAAACAAAAAGTGGCCAAAAGTAAAATAAGTAGCAAAAATAAAAAGAAAACATTTTATGCCGCAAGCAAAACATGTGATTTTCATTATTTTCGTGGTTGAAATTTTTATTTTTGAAAATATAAATGTTAAAAATAAATCGCGGCACTAGCGGCCACAGCAGCAGCAGCAAAAACAACAACAACAAACAACATGCGGTAATGCAATGGCCATGCAAATACATATCTGTATATACCTAAATGTACTCATATAAGTATATAGCCTATGTACTCATTTAAGCGTATACACACGTATATGTACTCGTTAAAGTGTAAAACAGTTTTAGATTTAAGGCAAAACTTTGCCTCATGTTGGAACACATCTTGTTCGAAAGAGTACTACTCCCTAGTTGGCCGTATTATATGCAAAAATATTTGAGAAATAGTTCATTATTTTTCTTAAACTTATAATTTTAGTTTTTATTAGTTTCAATTTGCATTTTCGAAAATCAAATTGGTAACGATTTCTTATGGTAAAAATGGCAACTTCCGAAACCGCTTTAGGCGACTATGCCGAAACATATGCTTTGTAGTTTTTAATTTAAAAATTCAAAAAAAAGTGTTTACGTATTAGATACGCTTATTTATGTCAACTGCTTACTGCATTTCTTTCATGTTTTACATCAATGTCTAGGGATTTTGTAAATGGCCCCACTTGTTTTTCCGCTTGAGAACTTAGGGCCTCTACTAGAGCCTTTCATCGTTCCCTGTTTTGCGCCGTCTACTTAGCTCTGTCTCATGTTGTATTTGACTGGGACACTTTTTGGGAATGGATACTTTATGTTTGGGTCTTCCAATCCGTCTGCTGCCTTGGGGATTCCAGTCCAGTGCCATTCTGACAATACTGCCTGGGTTTCTTCTGAAAGCATGCCCTATCCACGTCCATTTTTTCTGCCCTATTTGGAGGTCTATAGGGGCTCACCTGACAGCTCTACATTGGATATTATTCTGTTTGGCTGAAGACTTGCAGTCTCTGTGTTTTTGGAGGTAAGCCTTGGTTCACTATAGACTTTATACACGGCAGCTCATTTATCTCCTTCGAATAAACTTTAACTATCGATTTTCATATCATTTTTGTAAAACAAAATGGCAATAATTTTTGTAACTGGCCGTCGGTAGCGTAAGTTCGATTAAGCGCAGCAGCACTAGTACCTTTGCCTAGCACTTACAACGCTAGCAAAAGAACTCTACTTTGCTTAAATAAATCTCTATCAATTAAAGATACCGCAGTTTAGATTCGGCTATAAAGAGAAGTATGAGATACTCTTTGAACAGTCAGTAATTGCGATATCTTTATACTTTGGCTTTACAGCCATGACAGCACAGTCGAGGAGCATAATTATGATTTTGTTGTAAAAAAGAAATTTTTTGAAACAGCTTTAAACAACTAGAAGGTCGTAAGTATTAGATTCGTTTTGTCAACTTCATACGACGAACAATCGACAACGTGTATTTTGATTTCTGTTGGCATTAACTACAACTGCGACATCAATATCTGGTGTTCAGCTTAAGTGCCAGCATACTTGCCTAATTTGAGCAGAGTTTGACATTTTTGATATAATACAATCCCCTACCACAACTCACACGTTTTCTTCTATGGTATTTTCAAAAATTTCCAGACAATTATTTTGCTTCATTTTATGGCTCTCGTAAGAAAATTACAATTTATTTAGGCTTCTTAAGATACTTGAACATAACTTCTTTAATCATAAAAAAACTTCAATTTTATTACAAGTTTTTTTCACAGCTTTTTTACATTCTAAAAATTATTTGTTGCTTAGTAAAGTTAAAGGAAATTTAATGTATGACTAGTCAAATCTATTGCGGTTTACGAAATGGGCAATTCTTTGTCTTGTCGACGTCTGGCTGAAATGGTTTTAATTCGTATTTTACAACTTAGTTTATAACTCTTTAAATGGAGCTCAAAACTTGCGCTACAAGTAAGTCTATTAAAGTTGTTGTGCATGATTTGTCTTAACTTGACTCTTAACCGTTGAGCTAATACAGCATCAAGCACAGTTTATGTAAATGCTTAAAGTTATCGAGCGTGTTTAACGAACTCAGTAGTATTTTAAATTTTCTATTGTATATAACTAATATAATAATCATTAAAGATTTTTAGTATTACATAAAGATACACGAACGGCATAAGTATCTGCTTTGCTTGCAACAATAAATAAACGTATAAACTTTCAAAAGAACTTCAATTGCATAAGTATCTCATTAGGCCATAAATCGATTTCATTTGTAATCTTTGGCTCAAATTTACTTCCTTTTGTCAGGCATTTTTATTTTGTTATTATTATTATTATATTTTTTTGTTGAGTTCAGCGCAAGTTTTTATATGATGCCACCCAAGTAGTCAATATAAAGCTGCTTATATGCTAATATGCAAGTACAGTGGGCACTTGTGGCAGACAATAAATGCATTTGTTAAACTTATGGATACCTACTTTTGCATAAGTGAACTAACTAGTAAAAGTTGCCACAATACTAAGCAAAAACTAAGTAGCCATGCCATAGAAAACATATTTCAATAGAATTGTTCGTTTTCAATTGCGTTTGTTAGTACGAGCGCTCACTGTACCTTGTACAAACACAATTGATTTAGCACAGAGATGCACAACAGTGCGCATACACAATGCTTATTAATTGAGCGCCATAGACAAAATAGCTTTGTTAGATTCTGCCGTAAACATTGACATAGGCAAAGCTATGTGGGCATAATACATTGCATGTGGTAGTGATGGAAGTGGTGGTGTTGGTGGTGGGGAAGAGACAATTGCAGTGCGGTAATACGGTTGGAGCAAACATTGATGCAGAAAATGTCGTCAATAGCGACCGTATAACACGTTCACATACACACAAACAATACAGTTCACCTGCCAATGTAGCTTTCGAAGAATTTCATGCTTTGATTGTTGATTCCTGATGACGTGCAACCGAACAATATGCCTTTGATATTGCTATTTTGGCTAGCTGACTGCTGAACGTTTGCACTTGTGTCATGTCCAGTTTCAGGTGTTGGCAGCATCCATGGCAACATAATTGCCAGTCTATGAGTGTCATAATGCTATACAGTCGCACACACACACACACACACACACACACGCAATGATGGGGGCTTATACAAAGTGTGGCAAAGAGTGTCCAAATAGACACATACGCACACCCCCTTTACGTAGGTGTATTTGTTGTTGTTGTTGGAGCAGCCATTGGGGTTTTAGTACCCAGAAAAGTGTTCCAAAAATAGAAAAAGCGAAAAATTTATTGGAAAAAAGTGTACGTATGTGTATGTAAGTGTATGTAGGCGTCTATCTACGGTGTGTTGCTTTTCAATGTGGGCGTTGTTCCGGTGGGCGTGTATTGCGTAGGTGACCTCAAGGGAACTTGGGGACAGCAGCGCAGGGATCAAGCCCACGCAATGTTTTTAACAGCCAACTTGTGCGTCTGTGTGTGTGCGTGTTTGTCAAGCCTGACAACAAAGTTGATGCGTTATTTCATTCGGCTTGCAAATAATAAAAAAAAAAATTTAAAACGCCAAGTAGTCAAGTTTTAGTAGATACTTAGCCAGGCTTTTTGCTGCAGCCAACGAGACGTAACTCTAACATAAACACTGTTCAGAGCAGTGACTTGGTAGGAAGGCAGTTTTTTCGCTAGCCGAAAGGCTTTTACTGACAAATACAGGGCATTTAAATAAACAAATCGTTTCCATGCCTCCATCAATGTGGAAATAAAAGATTATAGATATAATAAGAATATAGCGAACTTGTTTGTTTGAGCGGTTTGTTTTTTTAAAGAATGTCTTGTAAACTTCACCATAAAATATCTAGAACAGTTTAAAGTAGTATACATTTTTCACATGTAAGGTTTTAGCTGTTAGAAGTTGCCTTGTATGATAAGCTCACCAAAATTGATACTTTGCCGTTTTTTTTTTTTAACAAAGTTTTAACTTGCAAATTTCTAAAGCCACAACAGCAGCTCGCTTATGTAGCGGACTTACCGCAACTTAACCCTTTGAATGTTTTTTTTTTCAACAACGACTTACAATACAAAACACACACGTTGACGCTACTTTCCTCAGTAATACTTTATTAATAATAGACTTCGTATTAAGTTTTAAACTGTCTCTTATCTCACACATATTAAAACGTTATTTTCAAATTTTTTTCTTCAAAATGTTGCGATATATTTAAAAAGAATCTGAGACAAATTTTGATAAAAACCACTAAATAAATTGCAGCTTAAATTTTAAAATTTTCTTATTTTGCGACAAGTATTCGAAATAGTACAACTTATATATAGCAACTTATAGCGCTGAACAGAACACTTTTATGCAAAAAAATCTGCAAGTTTTCTTTTTTTTTATTCTTATTTTTATTATTAGTATTATCATTATTATTATCATTGTAGTATTATTTTACGCCTATTTCAATCAGTAATAAGGAATGCAAATGTTAGATACACTGACATCGGGAAATGGTAATGCAAAATTTAAAATTATTTTAAAACAAATCCCATAGGCTCTACTTATGAGCTTAACTGCCATGATATATTGAATATTATTATTATGGTTTATTAACACTTAATATTAAAAGCTTTAACATTTTGCACGCTCTTTTGATATCAAATTTCAATTGCTTAATTTCGATTATGAGTTTCGCTTTTTCATATCTTTGGCCTGCTCGTTCTTGACTCCTTTTCGATTTTGGCCAATATTTCTAATAATAGCTGCCTGTCGCAACACAACGCCATACAAACAAACAGACAAGCGTCAACATCAAGTCACGCACCAAGTAACTTTTGCGCCTAGGCCTATGCTTTGAAAAGCAACGACTCTATCTGCTGTGTGTTATGTGTGTGTCTGTGTGTGTGTTTCGTGTCTTTATGTGTTTGCGTGGGCGCCCAAAAGTAACTGTGTGCTTGTATGCGAGTCTCGCAAGTTAAGGCGGGTCAGGTTGTTTACATTGCGGGGCCAACGCCTCCTTTTTGGGGAATATGCTTAGTATAAATTTTATGCAAAAAATGCCAACAAACAAGACAAAGTGACAAAAAAAAAACCGAAATGAGAGAGAAAATGTAAAGCAAGTGTGAGCGCGAGAAATAGAAAGGGAGCGACACTAGATAAAGAACATTTGTTGTTGTTGGAGCTGTTGTTGTTGTTGTAGCTAAAAATAGGTTCATCTATGTGGCTGCTGAAAAGTTATGCTCTATGTACATGGCATACTCTCTCTTTACGTCTGTACCTAAAGCACGCCCGTTTGTCTGCCTTTTGCGTGTGTATGTATTGGTAGCTCCATTGACGTCATCACCAGCATGTCATGAATATGTTGTTGTTTTGTTTTGTTTTTGTAAGCATCTCTCTCACTTACTCTTCTTGTAGCTAGCTTTTTTATTTGGGTTCGCATTTGTGTGTGTGTGTGTGTGTGTGTGTGTGTGTATGCGTGAGTTACTTTTTTTTTCTTCAGCTTCGATTGTTCTTGTTCTTGTTATTGGATTGCCCAAAAAAAATGGCGCACAGCTATCAGCTGTCGCCTGGCAGCGCAATACTTATCAGCCGTAGTTACGTTTGTTGTTGGCTTCCTGTCATGAGCAAAGAGTATGTGAGCAGCATAAATTGTATACAACAGCTTAATATACATTCTTGCGTTTTGCTGTATATATATATATATCCCTGGAATCCTTATATATAATAATATAATGCAACTCTGCATTCGCCGTTTTCCAATAGGGGTCCATATTAATCGATTGAAAACGATATATTGTTGTATCGGAACGTTTGTGCATATCTGCCTGCATTCATTGTTCATTCACACGAATTCAAGGAGTAGTGCGCCTGAAGCTAATAGTATGCGCTCGAGTACGTACGGAAGGGCTGCCCTAAGGGCTACGGTCAAACCGCGTGCTGCCAGTAAGAGAAGCGAAATTAGTTGTATTTTGAATAGCATTTTTAAAAATAAAGCCTTAAATTTAACAAAAAAACTGCAGAATCAAATTTATAAACTTAAGGTACAAAATATATCTAATAAAAAATAAAAAAAATTGTGTACTATTTCTTAAAACTGTATAAAAGCAAATACTAAAATGTAAATAATTGAATTTGTACTTGAACATTTAAGATTCAAAAGGTTGCAAATTGACATTTGATTCTACTCAATTAAAAATGTGCAGTGAAGCAGCGGTACAAGAAAAATGTCATAAAGTTTCAGTTTTGAATTTTAAGATGAAAAATGCTTTGGTTTATTAAAATTTACTTCTAGGAAATTTGCAGCAATATTAAAAATTCTTGGCATTGGTTTTTAATAAAAATCTGAGCAACAAAGGTATCAAATAGTGAAAATTCATAAAGCTGTAAGTTTTGTGCTAACCGCAAACTGTTTTCATTTTGAATACATATTATATATTGCATGGTAACTACCTACGCTTTTAACATAAAAACTCATATAAATTGTGCAAATAAAAGCCAAACCAAGAAGCCAAATATTTTAGAATGAATTCAAAGCAATAACTAATTCAAAATGAAGAAAACCAAAAAAACCAATAACGAAATAAAGATGAAAATTTTTCACAATGTAACATAGAAAACATCTGTTGCTTGTTTTCATATTAAATGTGCATTGAGACGCAAAGCCAAATAGATTTATCTAGTGCTGCAAGAAAAGGTGTGCAACAACAATAATAACAACAACAATGAAACAGCACTAACGCACAAAATAGAAACTAGCAAAGGCAACACATGTTGCAGCTTCCTTTTTGGCTGCCACTTAACTGCAACTCACTTTAGTCATTACAACAACAACAATAGCAACACACAGCTCAGATACAGATTTTCAAAAACGAAGAAAAAATAAAGATACGAGTTTAAACATTTTCTACCTGTGCTCAGGTTTTGATAGTGCCCAGCCAGTGTAGCATCAGTCGCGTTGCTCAGATCTACCTACTTAGGCGCAGCTGACGCACTCTTACACAGATACACATGGACACACACACAGATACACACTAACACACATAGCTACTATACAATGATTTAAAGGCAAAGTTATTTGTGCGTGTGTGTGTGACTTGCTTGCTGCCTAGAAAAAAATAAAATTGTAAGCAGACAATCAGCACAGTATAATCTTAAGGTCGATCACTTGTAGTTTATGGGCTTCTTTTGCAGTCAGAGTCGTCGCTACGTTTCCAGTTTTATATCGTTGTTCTTGTTGCTGTAGCTTCGCTCATTTGTTGGTGATTTGATCTTTTGCTGTACTACAACACTCCGCTTTACTCAGGACAGACAGTCAGTCTTTCAAACCCCTCAATGGTAACTAAAAAAAAATAATGCTGTCAGAACCCATTTCACTTTAGTTTTATGCAGATTTTCGAGTACAAACTAAATTCGCGTATTTAAAGAAATTATTTTCTTATAACTTTTCTTAAAGAAACAATTGCTCTAATTTTTTTTTCAATCAGTTAAAAGCTCAAAAATTCGAGCTGAACAACAAGTCTTGTTATATTTAGTTTTAATTTCTGGCCAATCAAAGTTCAGTTCATATAAGCTTAGAAACAAATTCTACAGAAAATATTTTTCTTTAGTTTAAGCAAGATTTACAATTTTAAATGAAGTCAGCTCTAAATAATGAAGAATCTAAATATAATTATATCGAGTTTTAGAGCAGATTTGAAACTTAAAAAGAAAATTTCGTTTCTTTTTAGCTAAAACGATGAATCTGGTAGTAATAATATAATAAATTCGAATAAAATCACTAAAATAGTTAGAGCTGTTACGTTGAAGATCTTTCGATTTTTTAACTATATTATTTGCCCATTTACAAAACGAGATAGAGATGTTTTCCACTTTTGCTATGAATACCTAAAAAATTATTAAAAACTCATGCCATAAATTGGAATGGAAATTATTTTAAATGTATACATAACTTTAAATAATGCGCTAAATAGCGTTTATGTGTTACATAGCATATTTTGCAACTTAGATCTTAATTTTTAACAATTTTATTTTCTAAATGAAGTGACTCTCATTGTTGTATATTTTTCTGTCTTGTTTTCTTACAATTGTCTAGACATTTATAAAAATCTTTATAAAAATTTTAACGCAGCTGAGATGTGTGCATTGCTTTAACTATAAACCTTTTATAATCGGAAATAAACATTTTATAAAAATATAAACTATACAATGCATAAATAAACAAGACAAGCAAGTTGTTTATATTAGACTTGTTTACGAAACAAAGTCATGAGTCTTTAAAAATTATAATAAAAAGCAAGCGTGCATATAACCATTATAATTTAGAAAACAAATAAGACTTCGAATTTGAGTTGTGCATGCCAAATGCAGTTTTTGGACTAGTAAAAATCTAACGATACAATATCGATATCATTTACGAAAAAAAAAACTAATCAAATGGCTTAAAACTTTATAGTCTTTGGGCAGCAACAACTATGCTAACTTTATCAAGTACTGTCATCTGAGTATCATAATCATCGTCATTCTCAGCATCATCAACATCATTCTCAGCATCATCAACATCATTCTCAGCATCATCAACATCATTATCATCGTCATGAAGCAGTATCAAACTATCTGCAGCGAACTTTAGTTGGCCAGAGGCCAAGTTGGGCCCTAGCCCTATGTTTTCATTAACACATGTGAGCAGCTCGCAAGATCTTCTCTCTGGTTATTTTTTTTTTTATTTTATTTATTTATTTTTTTGAGAGTGTATTGGTTAACTTGCCACATGTGTGCGCTGCTTGCTTTGCTTTGAAAACTATTAGTTTTGTGCCCTTTTTTTTGTATCTTTGTATTTTGTATCTCGTACAGCATCCATGCGCAACATATGGTCTTTCGTTTGGTAAGCTGTTTGGGTTGTTTGACGACGGCTGGTTGGTACTCTGGGCATTTAAATAGTTTAATGATCTGTATATGGTGTGTGTGCGCGCGTGTGTATGGGCTTGTATGTGTGTGTGCGCTGTCATGAGGGGTCTTTGCTTACGTGGTGCCGGGTTTGGCAATGCAGCTACCGCCTGCAGTCATTAGCGTTTCCTGTGTAGGTTTCTCATCTGCCGTTTTTTGCTGCACATAGCTTTGTGTGCGTGTGTATCTGTGTGTGCGTGTATCCGCACATATTTAAAGCATTTGTCACGACAATGCATAAAAATTACATTCCTTTTGTATAAAACACGTACAAAATTTTATCAATTTAAACATTTATCTAGTTTTATAATATATATGTATCAATGCTCTGCTAGCATAACAAAATGCCAATACTATTAAACTACATGCTTAGCATTTAAATTAACTGATTTTGTATTAAACATTATTATTATTATTATTATTTTTTTTTTCGAAGGTAAACAATATATGTACACTGAAAATATTTAGCACAGAAATGTGTCTACTTTAACGTTTTTAATTGACAATGCAAAATCAAATTATCTGTCACGCTTTAATTAAAACGTTACTCTGTTTTGTCAACATTGCTGACAGAATGTAAAACAAATATACAAAAAAAAATAAAATTGCCTAAATATTACATTATTTATATAAAAGTTCATCAATAAACAAAAATAAAGACTTAAAAAGTTGACAGCTGCCGCATGTTTGATACTCTTTATAGTTAAAGAATATCAAATTGCTAAAGATAGAAAAATGTTTGTTTTTAATTTTTTAAATGCCCATGCTGCCAAGCTGTGCCTAGGTTTATCGATATTATAAATCGATAAAAACACTAAAGCAAGCCCGTAGTTGGCAAAGCAATTAGAAGCCGCTAGATTAACTTGGCTAGTTTATTTTAATATTTTATATTTAAACGATAAACAAATTTGGGCTTACCATTTAGCATTAATTTTATTTTATTTTAAAATACTTGGGTTTTACAATAATATATATGAAACGATATAAAGATGGGTTTACACTTTAACACATTTTTATCTTAATATTGATATGTATTTAAAGTTAAGACTAGTATATTGTTATTGTTGTAGGCTCTTAGTATATTGATATATTTTCAAATTGTTTAGTTTAGATTTTGTTATTTTACTTTGTTTATTCAAACTTATATGCTGGGATAAAAGTTAAGAATATTTACAATTTTTCAATGCACTTCAAAAGCAAGATAAATCGTATTAATGAGATTACGTTCTTAAATTTTCTCCGAGTAGAAAACTTTTTTTTTGTTACTTTCGGACTTATTTGTTGTACGTGTTATTGTCGCTAATCCTTGAACTTAAATGATTTGATTAACTATTTTAAGCTACAAAAATTGTCAGAATTTCAATTTTGTTTAGTGCAAATCATCTTATCAACACTTAGCGAAACGAGCTAACCAAAAATATACTCTCAAGATTCGCAAAAGCCTACGTTGCTTATTTTCGCTAAAACTTCATGCACTGTTTTCATATCACTTACCATATACCAATTATGCATACTTAAAAGTTGATGTTATACTTGAGTATCTCAAGTTCATTTGTTTTTCAAACGCATTCGCCAAGTTACTTGGAGCGTTTTTAGTGAAATGCTTAAGAACATTGTTACAGAGTTGTGGCCTATAATCGTCTTACAAAAAAAAAAAGTTACAAAACTAAAGGGCTTCATTATTAGTTTCTTGCGGCTATTATATTATATATTTTATGCCACTTTGTTCAATTTTTTTTAAGTTCATAAACTTTCAACCAAAGCTTAAATTGCTTGTTTAACAAAGAGCAATCAGCAGCGCAGAACAAAAAATGAGCAAAAATTAATAATTAAACTTGAAGTTGGCAACAAATTGTTAAAACGTGTCTTGCCCATGGCTTACACACACCCATAACGTTATATATGTACCTATATATTGATATATATACAAATATGTACATATATATACATAATTTATATACATCTACAGGTATATATGCTGCGTATATGTAAGCCTTTGTTAAATTTATGAGCACTTTTATTTTAATGCGCTAATTATGATGTTCATTTAAACTTGTTTATTAATATAAATATTATTGGGTCAGGCACACAGTATTGCTGTTGTTTTTTTCTTTTTGCCAATAATTTCAATTAAATCGTTTACTATAACTGTACATGCACGGATTTAATAATTATCATTAAAAAATATATATATGCAAATGGCAGCAAAATACACCCGCACGAAAGTGAAAAATTTGTGGTGTTTTATTTAATTTGTTTGTAATTATAAAGCAAATTTGCTTAAAATAATATTAAGCTTTTTATTTTATGTTAATTTAAATTTCAACGCGCAGTGGCACTTGTTTGTCTGCAAACAAAACAGTTGAATTAAATTTAATTGCAGCAGGACATTGGATGAACCAGCAAAATTAATCTACTAATAATCGAATACATTAATAACGATAAACCTAGGCGCAGCTTGGCAGCACTGGCACTTATTATTTCTTGTATGCTAATTACACTCTTTATCAAAAAAACATTTACTTTAAATACATTGTACAAGTCTTTTTAGTGTAAGGTATACAAATAACAAATAAGGCTTTAAAACATTTTATTTCACTGTCTTTGTATGAATTAGCCATTGAGTTTGGCCGCACTTATTAATGAAATTAAAAAAAGACCCATTTCAAATGGCACATTTCACATTTTGTGCACAATTGAATAAATTCGCTTAAGAAATCTCTTTCTAATAAAAACTACAACAACAGTATTGCTAAGTATTTTAAAAATAAATATAATACTTAAATAAAAACAACAACAGCAACATAAAGAAGCACATGAGAGCAACGCAAAATTATTGGCTGCACTTTATAGCGGCTGCTGCGACTCACACGCGCATTCCAAGGTCAAAGTTTGCCGTGCCATGTTTTATTTTTATTTGATTTCTTTCTAGCACAATTAAAAATATACAACAAAAAAGTGAAATAAAATAAAAAAAAAACTTTTTTAAGATAGAAAAAATTAAATAAATTTTGCATTACGTTTGATTTTGTATTTTTCTTAGTTACTTTGTACATTCAATTCATTTAAGAATGAAAACGAAATCTCCGTTTTTCTAAACGAATTTTTCAGCTATTATTTATAACGTGTTTTATGGCACGTATGCCGGAATTTTTAAATTTAATAATACTTAAAACTGAACTTAATTAGTTTCAACTTTAGGTTTTGCTACGTTTATTTTTTATTGTTTACGCACTTTAAATTTTGTTTTTTTTTAGATTTTAATTTTTTTGGTATTGCAACTAATAAAAAGTTGTTGCAAACAATACTCAGTTGAATAATTTAGTAATTTGGCTAAAGGATGTACTCTTTTTTTGTAGTAGTAGCTGTTATGATGTCATCATCATCATTCAGCTCTACAACCCGTAGTTGATTTTGGCTTTCTTAACAATTCTTCTCTTATTTTCTCTGTTGTTAGTAAGGGCACGCCAGTTCCTTACTTCCATTTTCACCATGTTATCGTCAATATTGTCAATTAAGCGCTTTCTTGGTCGACCTCTGTTTCTTGTGGAGAGTGGTGTGTATGCCAACACAAGCTTTTGTGCTCTTTTTTTGGTCCATCCATAGAAAATGTTCTATCCATCTTAACCTCTGGGATCTAATGAATTTGACTACATCTTCGGTTATGATTTAAGAACATTAAAAAAAAATTCTTTTTCTACTTTAAAAGAAATATAAATCGAGATATCACAGAGAGAGCTTATTTAGCATGTGGTTTCGGCAGCTCTGTTGTTAGAGGCTGCTAAAAGGGAGCTGTTCAGCTGCAGGCAATCTTACCATCATATTGAGCTGTAGCCACAATTCTAGTAACTTAAATATTTTTCAAAGTTGAAAGAATCGGAAGGTGTATCGAAATCGCGGGTTGCAAGAAGAAGTCAAAGCTGCGTTAAGTTATAAGAATATCTTATGGATAAATAAAAGTAACATAATGTATTTGCTGGAAAAAACAATTTGTTACCACCTTGATACTTAGTGTATGCTTTTTTGGCAAAAATGAAATGACATACATTTTTACTCAATTGAAGTAAATATTGCTAACTTCTGCTTGGCTTCTATTGGCAAACAGGGAAATGCTGCCTCTTCACAGCGGGTCTTGAGATGATGGCGTGAGGCAATATTTTAGTAGATTTTTGTTGCTGATGATGCTGTTGGTGCTATCGTTTATTTCATTTCATTTTGTTTTTCTCAATTGTGGTCATTCTCGAAAATTGTTTTTGAGTACCGGACATGACGTCAATAAGTGGGCGTTTGTGTTAATTTTTATTTCATACACACAAACCGCTCATATACATAAAACTTGCGATTGAAATGTATGCGTATTTGTGCATTTTCCTATTTGCTTGGTTTTTAGAAAATAATTTAGTTGGCACAGCGCGCGCCAAAAAAAAAAAAATACAATTTCATATACACTAGACAAAGCGTAAAGTACTTGCAGTTTATAAGTAAGTTTGTAAATTGCTTAGAGCATAAGTTGGTAAGCGTTTAAAAATCAATGGTTATGATATTATTACTCGACTAGTAGACTGAAGTTTTTAACCTAATTCACTTAGTTAGGCTCGTGTAGGCTATAGTTGCGTATACTTAATCTTGTGAAAGGGCGTGTAAGAAAATAAAGAGTATATAAACTTTGTGTCGCTCGTTTTGTTAAGTGCCTTTTCTTGTTTTTTTTTCTGTTTGTATACGGCATCAATAATAATAATTATAATAATTCTTGGCGCTCTCAGTGCGCCATAATTTTATACGAAATATTTGTTTATCGGCATAATCAGTTTGTTGTGTGCGTGGTGCTGCTGGTGGTGGTGGGCTATAGGTAAATGTAGTCAAAAACAAAATTATTTTTTGTGTGTGTACCAAAACGTATACATAATATGTGTATACAATTTATTAATTTTAATGCGACGCTTTTATTAATTTCCTGTATCTCCTTATTTGCCGGCTTTGTGCTGGCTTGACTTTAATTATTATATGTGTTAATTTGTGTGCATAAACAAATATTTATCTAAATGCGTTGAAGGCGCATGGCGGCGGCGTCTGGCAGGCATTGTGATTACTCATACGACACGTTGTCCAGCTTAAGATTAGCATAAGACAACGGCAGTGGTAGCGGCAGTGGCAATGGCAGCGTTACCGGCTATAAATCTAAAACATGCCATAAAAATACGCTTGTTTTGCTATAAAAATGTTTTATACGCTACGTCTCAGGCCATAATAATCAACTATAGTTCCACAATGCCACAAAAATATGCGCCAAGTCAAAGTTCAATTAGCGGTTTTTTTTTTTCTTTTTAAATATTTTAAAATTTTCACACAAA
Source organism: Chymomyza procnemis (assembly GCA_035046065.1). Classification (NCBI taxonomy): domain Eukaryota; kingdom Metazoa; phylum Arthropoda; class Insecta; order Diptera; family Drosophilidae; genus Chymomyza; species Chymomyza procnemis. The sequence continues at coordinate 2,270,019 of JAWNOJ010000013.1, read as the reverse complement.
CAGCGCTTTGTTGTAGTTGTATTGGTGTATGTAAATTATATTTATTTACTGTGTTATTTAGGCGCCATTGAAAAACTGCTGCAAACCGGCTGTGTTTTTTTGTTTTCTTCTACTATGTTTAAATTTTATTTACGCATATTTTATGCGCTAATTTTTGCCAAATAAAATAGTAATTAAAGTTTTGTTTTATGTTTTTATTACTGCATTATAACGAGTTTATCAGCAATGAGCGGAAATAAAAAAATTCATACATATCAAGACAGAGGCAGAAAGCTAAAATAAACTAAAATTCGACAAAAAAATAGCAATAAACAAGAAAAAAAGAAATTAAACGATAACGTTAAAAATGTATATATATATAGGCAAAATATAATATTAAATAGCAATTAGAATATTTTAATTAGTTAGGTTTTATGGGTGCTTTGACTTTAGAGAAAAGTTTTGTTGGTAGTGCTTAAAATAAGCGTTATGATTTTAGTGTTAATATATTGTTGAATAATGTTATGTTTTGCGTTTATTTGAGAAACTGTATGTGTTGACTTGCAAATCTAGTAATATCAGACCCTTCTATGAAATATCTACAAATTTGAAGTTCAAGACGGATCAGAAAGCTACAATACACTGAAATTCGAAAAAAGCAATAAACAAGAAATAAATTAATTAAACGCGTAGTTTTTGTTGTTTATAAAATGGGCAAGTAAAATTTAAAAAAAGTATTGTTTTTTAAGTTGAGTACTCATAAAGAAACATTTCGTGCGAAACGTTTTGGCACAAGCAATGAACAGTGTGTACACATGCTGTCAAGTTGTAGATATTTATCGATAGTTTTTCTGAATATGTTTGTTAAAGCGATGAAGTCACACTGTTAACAATTAGTTAATAACGTACTTTTGCTGGCTAAGATAGTGCTAGGCAAATGCAGGAAGAAAGCGAGCTGCATTTGATTATAAAAATAGCTGTAACAATTATAAATTAAAAACGATGAATAGCCACTTTGTATCAGTGCAAGCAATTCACTTATTGGCAAAAAAAAGTTATTTCCTGCAAAGAAATTATTCCAAGTTGGTGCTCCAAGCATCTATAAAGATTATGAGATATACCTATGCCTATTATATTATAAAGTAAACTACAAACAGTTCAAGTAAACAATATGGCAAAAAAAATAATAATAACATATATATAAATAAATCTCAGCATTATGTTTACGTTAAAGTCACGCTGAAAAAAAAATGCAAAAGTCTTGGCAAAATGTTTTTGACCTTCTACACAACAACAATGCTAAGCTCAACAATCCAAACAGACCTACAGACCCACCAGATACAACTACACAGATACATCTATGTATAGATATTTATTATTGTTGTTTTTGTAGTTATTTGTGCCATGCTGCTTTTTATTTAATGGCAAACAACCGACCCGACAACAAAATTAATTACAAACATTAAAATTTAGATGAAGAAAAGTTTTAAAATTTAAATTATAAGCTCACAAGAGCAACAACAACGCTAATAATTTTCACAAAAAATTTAAACAAGTTCATCTGTGGCTATAACATGCCAGAGCTATGTAGCTATGACCAAGTTGAAAACTAAACAAAAAAAGTACTTTTAAGCAGGCACGGCGTGGCATGAGATTTAGTATAAACAAAAGTAACTTGCTGCTGGTCAGCCGGCCGGTCTGTGCTCCACTGTACCGTGCGCGTCGTACTGTACGTGCCTCAATGTAGCTGGTACTTGTGAAGTTTTTTTTTTTTTTGCGGAAATTGAGGTGTGAAGATCGTGGGGCATGCCACACATCAATGGACAAATAAACCTTGAAATCTTAAAATAGTTTTTTTTTTCATCAATTTTTGTGCTAAATTTTATTATTCTAAAATATCTATAAAATTTCAATAAAAGCTAATGCATTTACTTCTATTCTCTAATCTCTTGCAGAAAGCAAACGCATTTGCCGCAGACTTTTGGAGTTCCACTTGAATATTTGGTTATATTGCTCGCTCACGTTTTGCTGTGTGAGAGGATGAAGGAAACTGTTGATGCCCGGTATAGTTATTATCGAGGGCATTGAAGGTTTCCAATATCCATACATTGGACACACTACATGGATCGCAGAAATGGCGGCGATCCTCTGGCGCCACCCCGGCCCCCAAAGCTATTACCACGTGTGCATCGTCCAAGGGCGCCGGAGCCAGTGCCGATGAGCGATAATACAGCAGCAGCAACAACAACCACATTATGTACAAACAATTTGATTAGCAGCAGCAACAGTCAACAACAGCCACAACAACACTTGTTTCATAGTATTAACACCTTAACACCGACAGCGACACCAATATCGACGACGACGACGCCGAACATTAACAATTCGATATCAATAATTCCGGAATCATATTTCTCACACACAGCCGACTTTGACGACGATCCAATCCTTCATCTGACATATCTGCCACAGCGACCGAGTAGCTTGAGTCGCAACAGCAGCAACGCCTCATCATACACAACAGCGGCTCACGGTAGCAGTCACTCGTCTGCCGCCTCAATAACAGCAGCAACAACACCAGCTGCCAGCAGTTTTACGCGCCGCCGCCTGCTACCAGCTACGCCGTTGCTTTTGCAGCAGCAGCAGCCACTGTTGACCATCACCGGCAACAGCAGCAGCAACAACAACTTCCTTAGACATTTCCAAAGCGTTGATCCAGTGCCGCCGCCGCCCGCCTCCCCAGTCACGCTGGCGCAACCGCGACCTGAATCAGAAAGGCTCACCAATGAGTATGTGGATACGCCGCTGCGTAGCGCAAGCACGGTTGCCGCACAGCTGCAGCATGCCACACGTGCGCAACATCCGGCCGGGCAGCAGGATAATGGCCAGACGACCACTCATCATCTGCTGTTGCTGCCACAGCGTGAGTTATTGCGTCAGCAACACCAAATACATCATCAAACCGCGCATCATAACCTACACCCACAACCACAACGACTGGCGTCAGCTGCAGGCTCAGTTAACGCACAGACGTCAGCGACGACGGGGCAGGCGACGACGGCGGGCGGCATAGATGGCATCGACGGCTTATTACATTCGCATCATACACATCCAACACAGCATTCACAACAAAATGGTAACCAGAAAACACCTGCGTCAACAGCAACAGCGCCCGGTTTGAGGCATGTGCAAGCAAAGATTACGCCACCACCGCCGCCACGCAGCGGCACAGGCTTTGCCACGGCGGCGGCAGCTAATGCACAACCCATAACGCAACCCATAACCAAGCAACCCGCTGCGAGCCAAAAGCTATCCCATAAGGATCATATACACGCCTTGGAAGGTTTGCTTGAGCTGCATGGCGTGCAACAGGTTAATCCGGCTACTGGACAATTAGGCGCACCCATTGTCATGGCCGGTGGTGATGCCACGCTCATGAATCCCATTGTCTGTCCGCGTTGTGGACGCTGTCGCTGTGAGCAGTGCCAGAGCCCCAGACCACTTCCACAGACCTGGGTTTGTAACAAGACGTTTCTATGCAGCGCCGAGTCCATCATCGACTATGCCTCGTGCTTGTGCTGCGCCAAAGCATTGTTTTACCACTGCGCGCGCGATAATGATATGGACGAAGGCAACAGCACACCATGTGTGGATAATCCCTGTTCCTGTGGACCCTATAAGCGCTCACAGCGCTGGGGCTGGCTAGGCGCACTCTCCATTGTGCTACCCTGTCTCTGGTGTTATTGGCCCATGCGTGGTTGCATGAAACTTTGCGAGAAATGCTATGGACGTATTGCAGGACGCGGCTGTCGCTGTCAGCATATTGGTTCTACAGCAAGCATGTTACCCATTGTACCGCTGGCTGTGAATGGCGGCAGCGTAACTAATGGAGCTAACAGCGTTGCACAGAATAATGGTTCTGTGACACAGAGTATGGTCAAGGGTTTGGAACATTTGCGTGGTGAATGTAGCGCGTCTAGTCGCATCCTACGCAAAGAAGAATTAACGCCAGAGAAGCGATTACTTGATTCCAGTGCGGATTACTAAAGCGAAAGAAGCGCGTGAGACCAGCGACGAGTGTGTTAGACTGTTGTCACTATGGCGCATTGCACTGAAATGTCGTACGGACAGTTCCTCAACTAAAGTAAGCGCGAAAGGGATTAAAAGTTAAAGCTTTTAAGCCGTTTCGAGCTTGCTTTTAGTTTTCAAAATGAAAAAGAATGCTTTCGTTGCAGTGCGCCATGGTGCACATTGGCCGGAAAACGCTTAGCGATTTGTGCGCGTTTTTTGCCGCGCGTAAAAAATGTGCCACAATTGCGCTTAGCGCAAGGCAAAAATTAAAAAAAAAAAAAACAAAAAAAAACAAAGATTATTATTTTAATAAACAATGAACACAAAACGCATTGAGCTGCTTGTGCAGCTTATGCCAGGCTATTTGCTCGATAAAACAAAAAAAATACTGCAACTTTGTTATCGTGTTATCGATTAGCTTCGTGTATGCAGCAGAAGCAGCTTAGCAACACTTACTGGTTTTTTTTTTTTTTCAACAACTTACACGATAAAGCAGGACAGCTATATGTGCACTCAATGGGTTTAATGAGAGTTAGAATAAGCAAAAGAGAGCTGGTTGGCATGCAAGAACTTGAGTTTAAAAATGTATATATAAATTTATATACAATTATTAAATTTATGATTTACAAAAAAAAGAAAGGAATAAAAATTAAATAACCAAAGACTGCAAACAGATAATTATTAATTGTTAGAAATGTTATTTAAAAAATAATTTTCGCTTAATTTAAAAACAAACAAAAAAACAGCAAAAAAACTGCAACTGCAAAATCAAATAAATTAAATTGATAATGATAGCGTTTTTTTTTAATTTTCTATGTCTTCAGTTAAATAATGTTCAATATCTAAGTCAAATTTAAATTTATGCATATAATTCCAAGCAATTAAGTTAAATAAAAGAAATAAAAGAAGAGCAACTGAAGGAAATGTTAGTAAGTCTTTTTGAAATAATGTACGATTTGGCACTTAGCACACAAGAAACTACATCACACACACACACACATACACACACAGAGGACACACATGGAGAGAGAATACATTAAAAACCAATTTATATAAAAATATACACATATTATATACAAAAGTTATATATACAAAAAAAAAACTAATTACAAATTTTCGATAAATATTTGAGCAAATTTGGCAAAAAGAACTAAAATATTTTAAATGTATACCAGTCCATTTTTGATGTTGTATTAACTATTTTAAAGTTATAAATGTAGCAAAATTTAGCAGAGACAAAAGCTATTATGAGCTATATACAATATATATATATATATACAGTACCGCAGTTAAAACAGTACGAATTTAAATAAAATATTAAATATTATATGTGTCGATAACTTTTTTTTTCGTATAAAGCAACGTCTAAATGTGTGCGTGTGTGTAGCCGTTCAAACTATTTACTTTATAAAAAACTTTATTGAAATGAAAACCGAAATCCATAAAACTGATAAATTTTTTTTTTTTTTTTTTTTCATTACAAAAAATATGTAGTAAACAAAAATGTATTTCTTATAAATGTATTTTATATGAAAATTGTCTGGTTTTTTTTATAAATATATTTACTATATTTAGAGCTCCAACTGAAATTTGTATGCAATTACTAACTATATATTTAACGACAGTAAATACAAACAGACAAGCAAATTCCAAAAAATATTTGAACAAAAAGCAAACAATATAAACATAAATAAAATAAAAAATAACAACTTAAGCCGTAAAAAGTCAAAACTACTAAACAGCAACAAGCAGAAAAAAATTATAAACAGCTCCTTCTCTAAAAATTTTGAAAACAGTGGCAAACAAAATTGTAGCAGCAAAAAGCAAAAGGCTTCAAATTAAATTACAATTTATATATATATATATATGTATACATAAATATATTACACAAATTAATTATTGTTAAAAACTAAAATCATTTTACTATATGCTATATATGCTTATATGTGTGTATATGTAAATTGTCTATGTACTATATATTTTTAGTTGTACACAATTAAAAGAAAGGAAAAAAACACAAAAAAACACACCCACACAAAAATTATGCTTAATTTAAAATATTTAAAAAAAACCCTGAAAAACAAACTAAAAGCAAAACTCCTAAATGTTAGTGCAAAAAATGCGTCTATTGAACACATGCAAAAAAAAATTCAACAAAAAAATTAATTATTATTTAAGCATTATATTATACATACAAGCTATACATAATAAATATTTATTTTATTTGTACATTTTATTATATTAAACAAAACAGCAGATGATGATGAAATGAGAAATGTAGTAGCAGTTAGAGATGATTGCAGATGATGCGTGCAGTGAAGTTAAGCAAAAGTGAAGCGAACTTTATGTAATATTTTTTTAGATGTATGTTCCGTTAAAACTACAAAAATAAACAAAAAAACCATATAATACTAAAAAAACGGCATTTTTAATTTATTCTTCTGGGCTGTAGAGAAAGTCAAAGCACATTGAAGTTATAAATGATTCCAGCTGATGCGTGCAGTGAGGTTGAGCAAAAGTAAAGCGAACTTTATTTTTTAGATGTGTTTCGTTGAAAACTACAAAATAAAAAAATCAAACATATAATACTAAAAAAAAAATCAGCATATTTTTTTCATTTATTGTTCAGGGGCTGTTGAGAGAGTCAAAGAACATTGCAGTAGCCGCCATCTACAAATTACAGCGACAGTGGCGACTCTGCGCTGTGTGCATCTGTGTGAGTGAGCGGCGTGCGCATGTATTGGTGTGCCAAATGGCAAAATAAACTAAAGCAGCTGTTTCCGGTATTTGATTGATAGTGAACTGGCAGTTTGTTTATCTCGCGCGCAGTGCGCACACGGCGGCTACCGTCGCGTCGCCTCGTTTCGGTATTGGTTGCCTCCGGCTCGACTCTTGGACGACGCTCAACGGCGGCGGCGGCATCCCAATGTAGTGGTAGCTAATGCTGCATTCACACAGATACAATAGTTGCATAAAGGGTGACTTTTTTCGATATTGCAGATCGACAGAGAGAGAATGCTGCGTGAGCGCACGCAGCGAAATGGGCTGTTCATTTGTGTATTTCATTGTAAACTAATAAACTAAAGCAAAGTGCATTGTCAGCACATTGCTGCTGTTTTGTTGGGCTGCCCTGCTGTGGGAGTTAAGATTTGTATGAAAACTCACCTTCATCTTTTTGTTGTGCAACAGGTTTGCGTCTTATAGAACTCGACAAAAAATTCTTTAAGTTTCTTAGCGGCGATGGCAACATTGTTTCAAAATATTTATATCTACAAACGAAATTTCCAAAACGAATCAATATTTTTTAGCTGAAAGCAGCTATAAGATAACCAAACTATACATCAAGCAGCTTGAAATCAGTCATTCATTAACTGACCTTAAACTGAAATATAACTCAAAATGGTACTCTTCTACATTCGGAATAGCCAAAAGCACCAAAAAATAGGTTTTTACCCTGCGTCCACAACGAATACTAACTCCTATTTCCCCTAGCTTACTTTGGACTATATTACACTTGTCCTGATCAGTTGACGAACTTTGTATCTTTAGAAAAAACAACACCCTCTATTTATTTCATGCATCTCTATCCAGTGACCGGCCTCGGTCTCTGTTTGGTTGCATTTTGCGGATGCTCAGATGCTTTGAGACCCCAGAACGTCGGTAATGTGCGCTTATTTTTAAATGACTGAAAATGTTGACGCTGCTGCTGTACCAAAAAGCAACTGCAACGCCGACTGCGACAGCGACGGATGCTGCACGCATAGCGGGCGGTGGCAACGGCCAAGGCATAAAAATTACAACGGAAGGCGCTCATCACAATGTTGCAAGAGCATGCGGCACACTCAATTTAAATTTAACTGCAAAAATATTTTATTTGCTCTGGAAGGGAGCAATATGTACAGATGAAGCGACAACTAAACAAATAGAGATACCAACAGCAAGACTCATGCTCATCTGCTTATTTGGGTTAAGCATTTACAAATGAAATTGTAAAGTAAAAATTAATGTTATTCAGACAGTTTGTGCCGCATCATAGTAAAATATTGTTTACCAAAAAAACAACTCTTGCAGGCTGCTAAAACAAAGCCTTAAAAATTGGCTGAACATCATTCAACATCCAAAACTTTAAAATTATAATTTAGATAAGCCATTTTGAAAAATGATACGGCGGTGCATAACGTAAATACCTTGCAAGCTTAAACATTGCTGAAATTGGAGATGCATGGCTTTTCTGCGATGAATTAAAGATGTTTGAAGCTACCATAAGCTGTCAACATTAAAAAGAGCTCAATTGTCAAGGGACATAAATTATTTCAATAAGCTAAAAGTTGTAAACTCTAAGAATTTCGTCTAAACAAATTTAGCTGAATTAAGCTCAACTAAGCATAAAACGCGTGAAAACAAAAGAGAGCGCCCCGATACATTTATCGTTTCATTGCCATTTCGTTTCAACTTACAGTCTAGCATTTCGCTCAGTGTTGCTTAATGTCTGCCATTGGCACGTGCAATATTGTTTAATATTTAACATATTTTTGACGCGTCAAGTGACTTGTGCTTGTGGTTTTAAGTGTTTTGTTAATTAATGCAAAATACATTTTTCATAAATGACATAGAACAAACAAGCCACAGCAATCAATGAGCCGCTGCGTCGACGCAAACTTTAGCGTAGCCAGTCAGCTGCTGTCAGCGTAGCTGCTGTGGCATTATTCAATCATAATCGCCGCAAGCAAATTACAAAAAAAAAAAAAAAATAATAAATGAAAAAATAAAAAAAAATGCCATGTTTCCTGTGTGTATGTATGCATATGCATATGTATCTGTATGCATGTTTGTCGTAGAGCGACGCTTTTTGATAACCTTACATTTCGCCTGGGTCACCTTTACGGCTACCATACAACAAATAAGCAAAAGCTTTTGCAAAAATAAAAGAAAAGATTACAAAAATCATACAAAATATATATATGTACGAAATATAATACATGTAGAACTGGTACTCCGTTTATACCTATGTATGTGCGTTAACGATAAGCCTTACACAAGTGCTGCCAATTCGTTAGAATAATGCGACAGCCACAACTGGCTCTGATTGACACACTTTGCCATTGCTTTCTTATTGTATTGATGAATGAAGCAGACTGGGCACTAGACTTGTTCCACACAGACTCATCCAAAGCCCAGCAGCAGAGCAACACTATGAACGATTGCCACAAATGGACGCACGCTTAACGAGACGATAGCACGGCATTTTCTTATACTATACCCCCGTATATACGTATGTTCGGGTACGTACATCTATATATGATATTTTCTTGCTTTTTGATGGAAGTGTGCTATATTTAACCAATGGGTGAGTGCATTGCATGCAACTGTAAATCGCCTTGCCAGTCAATATAACTGTAGTGTCTCTTCTATAAAGACATGCATATATACGAGTCTGTGTACAATCTCTTCGTGTTTTTGTGAGTATCTCTATATAATGCATTGACAGCTCTAATGAATGAAGTTGATAAGCCGGCCGGGCAAATGTTCACAGCAGTTACTTACTTAGTCTGCCAAACAGCAAGGGAACGTTCGAAATTCCCAATTGGAATTAAAGAGAAACGTTTTGGCAATTGATACAAGTGCAGGTGGTCAAGGTGTTACGCTTTCTAAGAAAACTTTGCAATCATTTAATTTGTTTATTTTAAGCAAAATGTGGTTTTTAATATAATTTTAAAGGTTGATTGCTCCTATAGAAAGATAACTATTTAGACTTCGTTTGACTTGCTACTCTCTATAGGTTAAGAATGTGCAAACCGGCAAGACAAGTTGTCATGAAGTATACAAAATTATAGAACCATTGTAGGTTCCAAACCGCAAAACCTTTAAAGATTTTTGTAGCAAAACATGCAACAAAGCTTAATAAAATGTATTAAATTGTAAACAACAAAATTGGCAAATCCCTTTCTAATACACTATCAATTTTGCTTGTGTTCCCCTTGACTACGCTGTCAAAGAGGGAGCATAAAGATATCTCTGTTAATAGCCGAATCCGAATGAGTGTGATGTATTTTTCTAATTTCAGTTGGCGCGACTAGCTATATATTAGATAATTCAATGCTCCGCAGATCTGCTAGAGCAAAAGATTGACAGAAGTTGACCGAAAGACGCTATTTATACAAGGAAATCTTTATTGTTTGCAGGTACCGACGTTCGAATTCATCAATAGGTCTACATTATCCGTGAATAGATTTTTTCCCTTGAACGAATCTTATAAAGCTACATAAATTTTTTTTGTTCAAGGACTAAGCATTACTTCGAAGTACATTTTTCGCCTGGCTTAATTTAGTACTAAATACCGACTGAATTGGTTTATCGCTTGTTCTCTTCGAACAGCTTTTGTAGGTGATACACCTTTGACGTTTAACGTATTTTATAAAGCTGTATCAGTTTTATAGGACATGAATATTTCGCTCGCCTGAATTTATTACGTAATGCCAAGCTATAAAAGGAACCTGGATCAGTCAATGAGGCCCCACCAACGCCAATGTCTTACAACACATATTATCACAACATGACAGCTCACAAAGAGCTGGCTGCTTCTTGGGTCCAAGAAGTGATAAGTGACCCACACTAAATACACTTAGAAATTGCGTAACCACTCAAATATACTGTCTATCAGCCCGCAAGGGCTAGATCACAAGTAGACTCCGAGCGGTGTGTTGCTCGTACCCCAAACCCACCTCTCTTGAAGAAATAAAATATTTTTCCATTGTCATCACTGCAATGGCGCAGTATGAAGATATCTGCATTAATAGCAATTCAAAGAGAAGACGTACCTACAGTTTGGAGCCGAAGTCAAGTGGCCGAATTAGAGACTTACTTAGACATATAGCGTCTTTGGCTATGGCAATGCTGGGCAAATAGATCAGTGCAGCTGCGTTGAACCAAACCTTCGGGCTTAAAGGCAATTACGCAAGCACTACGCTACTAAGCTCTTCAATTTTCAATTATTTAAAAAAATGTAGTCATTTTCCAAAAAGTATAGATTATAAATTTATGAAAAATAATGAATTGTTGCCAAAAAAAAAAAAAAACAAAATGATTTTCAGAGAGTTTTATACTTGCATCGATCCCGATACCCAATCCCCATTGGTACAGTTGCCTGAGAGTATTCCGTTCGACACGAGATGCTCTTCCACGGAATTGCATAAGATTTTTAACATGTTCAATTCAATTTCGTGTTGTACGATGATTCATCCCATCGATTCACCCCTCTCAACCGTAAGTTCAACAGATGGTGTGTGCAAGTGTTCCCTGAATTTTCTACCGGGTCTACTGTGACATTTGTTTTAGCATGTCGTTTGTCATGCCCTATAAGTACACTTGATAATCGTGTAACTGCATTTTAATGGGTGTGCCCGCATAAAGATTACCGTTGTTTAAGCCCTGTCACATCTAACCCCGAGGGCCTGTCAAGCAGTCGCTGCCTGAAGGTGATTTTGATGCATTGAACTGAGGAACAAAAACGCTCTGCACTTTAATTGGGGTTTTGTTACGATCGTTTAAAGTGAGTTTTTTTTTTTGATTTTACTGAGCAAGGAAGCATTGTTGGCGATAAGAAACAAAAAAAAAACGAAATCTACTATAGATGCAGTTATCAAAGCAGCGTCTATTAATGTCAAACATAATACTACATATTCGTATTCATATCAATATAATATATAGAGCTAATCTATAAAATATTTAAATAGCTAAAGTGCATTATAAAATATAGTAACAAATGCACATATTTTGTTTTGCAGACAAGCTGGAAGCTCCTAAATGACGGATCAATGAAATCATTAAGTCTCTAAGGTGTATATAGGTTGCGCACTCTGCGCCCCTTGTACATGCACATACACAAACATACAGCAGAATGCCAACTCATGCCAGCTCATGTCTCTCTTATGGCCAAAAGCGCCTGCGCAGCTATCATTAAGTACAAGGTCCTGCTGTTGTGCCTCCTGCAGCGGAAATTGTTTGTGGCTTTGGTTTCGAGCAACATCTTATCGCCACGACGCTTTGATGTTTGCTTTAGTTATCGCCAAAAGGTGCAACAGGTGCAAATGCAAACGCACGAAATCTGTACAAATACGCACATCCGCTTGGAGCATGTTTACCTGCAATGCCGGAAGCACCTGCTACACCCCTGTAGTCCGTCCGCCAGTTAGCAACGGAAGCGGTCGCCTCTAAAGTGGCAAAACGCACGTGATTGTGCATGCAACTTATATTATTTTCTTCAAAAATTCTATGTATTTTTTTTTATTACAATATTATTATTATTATTATGATTATTATTGTAGGCATGAACGGCTAGCTGTTGCCCCAAGTGTATTGTAGCATTCTATGTACATGTCCAATTCCAAGTCTGACAAATTCATTTGACACTTTGTTACTGCCTTATCGCATAGAGTAGTAGTCGTTGTCGTCGTCGTCGTCGTCGTCGGCGCAGCTGTTGGAGTAGTATCTGAGTAGTGCTCATGCCGCCGCCTAGTTTCAAGTTGTTTCGTACACCCGGAGACCGTTGAAACTTGTTTTGGCTGCGTGTCGCGTTTGGGTCGCATTTTCTGTATATACACACACACACACACGTATAATATGTACATAAAGTGTTACATACATATGTATGTATTTGTAATAGTTGTTGCTGCCGCTTGAAGCACATAATTACCGCAGCGCGTATTTAATCCGACAAATGGTTTCAACCTTAGTTGAACTTTGTCTATGGATGTCTATGGTTAACATGTACATCAATGTTTCTTCGAGTTTGTTTTTTTTTTTTTGTTTTGTTTTATGAGTATTGTTATTCGGTTCGTTTTAAGATCTATTATTTAGTAGATATGTTTTTTTTATGACAGCTGCTTAGTCTATTACTCTTACAATGTAATAAACCTTGAAAAGACAAAAGTGATCTGAAAAGTCATTAGCTGCTAAAGCCTCCAGATTTTCAGCTCAGAACTAAGATTTAGTATCTGTTTTAATTGTTTTAAAATTAATAGATGTCAATAAATAAATTACACAAAAGTAAGGCAACCAAATGTGTGCCGTAACTTGCCAAATATCTCCGAATTTTGGTTTAAAAAAGGCATTCATTAAAAAAAAATACATAATGTATGATTTTTGCAAAATTAAATTTGAAAAATTAAATAAAGTTTTTACCAAAGTTTCGCTTGTTCGAAATTGTTTAAAATAGCACTATTTTTTTACCCAGTGGCGTAACATTTAATAAGCATATTGTCTTCCTATGCTTCAAGCATAATAATAATCCAAGAAGAATAATGAATATTAAAAAAAATTTTGTTATATTAGAAATCCGTGCATTAATTATATTTCATAATATTTTATTTATGTAGTAAACGATATTTTATTATTATTGTGTATATTTTACCTCCAAATTTTTTTTCTTAGAAATCGTCTCTTAAGAAGAATGCTATCTATAAAGTCTAGTAGTGAGAGAGATAATCCATTAAAAAATAACATTTATTTCTTACACACTCAATATATACATAGACTTTTTCGAAAACTGATATAATAGTAAAAAATATAAAACTTTGCTTACAATTTTGCTTTTTTTCTTAGAAATCATCTCTTAAGCCGAATGCTATCTATAAAGATTAGTAGTGGGAGAGATAATCCATTAAAAAATAACATTTATTTCTTGCACACTCAATATATATATAGACTTTTTCTAAAACTGATAAAATAGTTAAAAATATATAATTTTGCTTACACTTTTTTACACTTTATTTGTAATATAATATGATCCGTTCTTTGTATTTAATATTCGCATTGTCCTTAAAATCCGCAAGCTTATTCCTTTGAACTGTAAAATTAAATTAAAAATTGTTATAAAAAAATTCAAATTTTTAACTTTAATCAAAGCAAGGGGGTTTCCCTTGCTTCAAATGCCCACGAAACCAAATTAGTTTGCGTAACTTTTGAAATTCTACTCTATTATTTATTGACCAAAATATGATTTTTTATGAATAGTAATTATTTAAAATGATATATAACTAAAAATTAAACTCTCAAACAATAGCTCGTGTTTTGAAAAGCTGAATAAAAAATCAGTGTTACTCTCACTTAAACTTCTTATTGTAATATTTAATATATTCTGTCATCCAGAAATTGGTACAGAACGTCGTTTAGGTATTGCCAATATAACTTTTTTAACGGGGTGGTACAACGTTGTTTGCAAACAGCAATGTTTATAAATACTTAATTCGCTGTAAGCGAAGAATAATATTTTTTATATACAGTTCTAATTCAATCACCGAAATTTACAATACTTTCCAAAAATCAGAAAATTTAGGGAATGCTTCGATTTGAGCATTCGAATAGTTCCAAATTCCTCCCTATTTTAGCCTTCAGAGACTTACTACACCTTCCCACCCCAAGCACTTACATTTACTACAGACAACATATTTGCAAAATGCTCCCCAATAAGGCCTCCTTCAATCTACAATATATAAGTATATAGTAAAGTATATAGTCAAGTGTATCTGCTGTACAACAAATGCTTGATACTTTATCTTTTCCGCCCATCTATCTACATAAATATATTATGCACAGACATTGTTACAGATATAGAGGCACATGCTGTTGCGGTTGCAGTTGCAAGTTGTATGATGCACCCTCCACATGTTGCTTCATTCATCCCGCCACATACACACACACACACACACACACACACAAACAAACACACAGGGACGGCACTATGATAAATAAAGTAAAGTGCATTTCCGTCAAAACAAGTTTGTTCTATTAATATTTTTCAATACTTCGAATTCAGACAGCAGCGGTTGGAGGTGGCGGCAAGCGAGCGATCGAGCATACAGTTGCAGCAACTTTCACTGCAGCACGAGAAGTTCAAGCAAAAGATCACTAGAATTTTGTGTGTGTGGGTAATTGGGGAATGGGGAATGGTTGAATGGCGGGGAATGAAATTAGGGAATCGTTGGAGGGGTATGGTAGCAGCCGAGAGGGAACAAGCAAGCATAATTTTAATTTAGCTGCGACCATGCGACGCAATGGAATGAGATCCAATGCGATGGCTATGCGCTGATCTCCCCCTAGAAATCTACGCACACATTTACAGTTATTTTTATTGGAGCCAAGCAGCGCGACAATTCATCCATCATTTTTTTCTGTTATGATTTTAAATATTTATACGCGGCTGCCATGCCGCCTGTCGTTCCCGGTTCTACGATATCGGACGATGCCGGTAAAATGTTATTGGTATTGCTGTTGATTTGTACTCTCTTTAGTATACCCTTTGGTAGAGTATGCCATGTAGTGAAATAGAAAAAGAGTGGGTGTAGAAATGGAACTATATTAGTGTATTCGTTTTGACAGAGAGACGTTCACTAACTTCCGTTCAAGCTACTAAGATGAGAGCAAGCAGCTACGATTAAGCTCAATATTTCTACCCGGTTCTCAGTGTTACGATGTCGGGCGATACCGGTAAAATTTTGTGTAAAGAGTGTGTAAAATGTGTAGACATGGTGGTCTAGTGGGTGCATAAGTTTTGACAAAAAGTTTGCCACCAATAGTGACTGAGAAGAGAATAATTGCAAAATTGGATGTGCATTAGCATTTCTCTGGAAATTTTACCGGTTCCGGGATAAATTATTATTTATATTTCAACTTTGCTTCCGTTTTCCATTGGGTGTCTTTAGGAGTAAGTGCTGATCGATATTAATAGATTGAAAAGGATTGTCCGTTTGCGGCAAGTCTTGCCTTTTCACTATAATTCAAAGAAAAGTGCGTCTGAAGCTCATCGATTGCCTCTGAATACGTACGCGGGGCGCGTCGCAGGCTTTAAAAATATATGATATTGTTTCGAAGACCGGCATGTTGGTGGAAAAGATATCGATATCTAAGCTGCAGAATTGGAAGCATTACTTGAACAAGACGCGTTCCATACGCATGTATAATTGAAATATTCATTGTATGCGCCTCAGCAAGCCGTTTCAAAACGCCTCAAAGCCATGGGAATAATTCAAAAGCAAGGATGGTGGGTTCCGTAAGACTCAAAACCAAGAGATGACGAACTGCGTTTGTTCGCTTGTAAACAGCATCTTCAAAGGCAAAATAGTAATGGATTTTTTTGTCGCATCGTGTTGGGATTACCACGAAAGATAAGCAGTTCATCCCCTGCGAAAATAGGCATGCTATCAGAAAAAGGGGTTCAAAGTAGTAGAGGATAGCGGCCAGTATTTTGAGTAGCATCTATGTAACCATTTAACATAGATATGTTACATAAAGTTGTACACCTATTAGTTTTTGGGTAATCTGTTAAAAAAAGGATCACTTGATGAAACTTTCTGTCCAACGCCCATCTCGTTTCGTACATTCTATACTTTATCTCCATAAAAGACTAAAGAAATAACGTAGTTTTCATTACTTTGTTGATGCCCAAAAGAGCAGGCCCACGAAATGTTTCATTATATAACATGTGTTTTAAGGAGATCTTAGTTTGTCCTTAAAACTACTTAAAAACAGTCCTAGGCGACACTGCAGCCTATTAAAATATATCTTCAAGTGTATGTAGGCTTCGTCGGTAATCCAAAGTCATCAACTTTTATCTCTTTTTTTGGCATATGCTGGGGCTGCGAGACACTGGCGGCCAAGGCAGTAAGACAGTGCGTCAGTCAAGCAGTCAGCAGGCAGGCTGGCAACAGCATCCGGTAATTATGCGACACGCTGATTAAAATGCGTTAAACGTCGACGTTGACGTCGGCATCGGCGCAGCAGTCATCATCATCATCATCATCAGCATGGTTCTACATATATGGGGTGTTGTTAGTAGCTGACTCGAATCTTAGGTGGGTCGCTGCCAGTGAAATCTTTGCAGCCGCTGCATTAACGAGTTTTCCGTGACGCGCCGGTTTTTTTTCTTTCTTTCTTCAAGCCCGTGCCCCCAACCCCAAATGCTGCTCTTATTCTTTTGCCTCTTGCTACACTTGATTTCCACACAAACACACACACTCCTGTATGCGGTCACTGATATGCTCTCTAGCGATCAGGTTCTGTAGTTGGGGCTGCCTCTTCGTTGCCGGTTGGTTTTTGTTTTATCGCATGTTCGTTTTTATTTTCTTTAGCCTTTTTCTTTCACTGTTTTTTCTTGCATTGCACTGCACACAGTATTCGTCCTCCACAAAAATCGTAGAGAGTCTTGAACACAAACAAATACAGCATTTTAAGAGTATGCCTTAGAGACAGTGAGCTAGACACCGAAAGAGAGAAAGCGAGAGAGAGAGAGAGTGAGCGAGAGACAGCGAAGAGACAGTGCCCAGTATTCAGATGGCACAGCAAACGGCGACTCCGAACTGCAGTGCTTCTGCTTGCAACAGCCCACCTTCACCTTGCTACCGTTGTATTTATGGCGGCATATAGTCGCCTCTTTTCTCTCACAGTCTCTTTGTCGCTACTCTCTTGATCTCTCGTGCAACTGCAGCATAATAGTTCCTAGGTGTTGTTCAATCTTTTCTATACACTACAGCTGCCTGCCTAACTGCATAGTAATTTTTTCAATATTGTATTAAAATTTTTAGCTTCGTTACTTAGTACAAAAAAAAATATTATTTTAGCCTTAAAGTGATCATCATCTTCTGTTTGAACAGGTAAAAATTTTAATTAATTTTTTTTATTTTAACATTTTTTTAAAAAATGTTCATAACATGTTTCAGTACGAACAATGTTAAAACCGAAAGCGGATTAATAATAATTAGGTAGAGCATTATTTATAAAAAAAATTTAGTCCTAATTTAGTTACATTTATACCATTTTAATAAATTTAAAAGTTGAATTTAACAAATTTATAAAAGAATAGTGTTTTGCTCTAAATTCGTACACGGATAGCGTTAAGAATCGATATATAATACAATAATACATATTATTATTCTATTCTGTCTTTTTACTGTCAATTTTTTTTTTTTTGAGACTTCCTTATAAATTAAAGTCATAGCCAAAAATTGTGTAATGACTAAAACTCCCAAACATTATTTTTTATCAGTTTACATCCATAAAGAATTCTGTGCCCATTTTTATGTACTTAATAAGTTATTTTTTTTGTTTTTTATTTAAAGACAACTAATTTTCTGGTTATTTGATGCAACAACTCTTAAGAACGATTATGTACTTTATATATTATTTCAAAAATAAAAAATATGTGTTAATTAATAATTAATATTGATTAATAGTGATTTTATTTAAAACTTTTGAATTTATTAGGAATAGCTTTAATCAAGCTTATTGTATCAATCAAATATGATTTAAGGAAATAATAAAACTATAGGAAATTGTTAAAATAATAAATAAGTCTCTTGTATTTTTAAAGAATCTTCAGACATATATATCAACTCCAAGGTAGAATGAACTACTGAACGATAACTATGGCATTAGTAATTTAATGCATAAAAATATCTTGATTGCTTTAGAAGCTATGATTTTTCCAAAGTTTTTCTATCTTCCGTACCACTGTGCATCTTTGGTGTCTACCGAAAATTCCGAAGCGTATATGCTTGGTAAAATGTTAATAAAAAGAATAAGTCATTGAAAGAAAATACTAATAAAAGAAAATGCATTTTTTGTATTGTTCTTCAAAATAAGTCAACATTTTAGCCTTCATAAAGAAGAATCGATCGTATATGTGATTGTCATTAGCACAAATATCAAAATTGGCCAACTTTAAGCACAAAATGAGCCGACTGATTAATGCTTTAGTAAACTTTTTGACACTTATAGAGCATTTAAACTTCGGCTTGTGGTAGTTAATCTTCCAGTGCTTTTTTATCGTATTTCTTCTAACTTGCCGTCATCGTTGGCGTAAGTTGTTGTTGGTTTGTGCGTGGCGAGTCGCTGCAGTTCGTTCTTGTTCTTGTTGTTGTTGTTGTTGCGGCTTGTCTCGTTTATTGATCGTGTTGGTGTGCACACACACAACTCACACACACACACACACTCACTCATACTTATACACTTGCAGTTGCATACGCAATTCAATGAAGAAATACTCAAGTCAATGACCCGGAAATTGTGTCTAAAACAACAACAACTGCTACTACTTATATGCAACAACAGTAGCAGTAACAACAACAACAAATTGCCTCAACCATAGCAAAGCACTTACTACATGTAGTACTATTACCTAGACATCGCCAACGCGATCGTCCAGTTTGTCAATCCATCTGTCACTCAGTCAATCAGTCAGTTCATTTGCACTGCCGTGCAATGAACCACTCGACGAGCTACTAGAAGCATCATCAGTTCAGTTGCAATTCCGTGCATAAAGTTAAAGCCTGTCAATGTCGGAATATCACATACACTAGCAGATCTTTTGGAAAATATAAACATTTTTAAAATTAAACCAAATATTTAGTTTTCACATATGCTTTAATATTAAAATAGTAATAATAATACCATTTTATTCTTACCACAGGATTGTAATAAGTTTTGCTACTTTCGAAATGTGCTTTTGAATTCCGTCATCATCTATTGAAACAAGGAATAATTAGGCCTTTTCAGTAGGAGCAACATCTTTTCCCCTAGTGCTTGGAATTACTGACAATATAATATATCCTGAATTAGGGTATAAAATAATATGGTCTTTTCTAGCATACTAAGAGGATCGGTCTATCAAAATCCTCAAAATGCTAACTGCTAACACATTGTAGAATGGCAACAAAAGTGCTGCTGTATCATAAATCATCGGTAGACGTATGACGTTTTGCACGTCATATTTTTAAAAAATAAAATAGAGTTTCAGTTCGTCTAGCTCTCTGTAAAACAAATGCGAAACACAAAGCTTAAGACGGTATAATTTTCAGAAGTTAAGTTGCTATCACGCTCATCAATTCACAACTGAAGATATTTATTTATTAAGAAGTCAGTTTATGTTAAACGATTTTCTAACGTTACTATAAAAAATAATAACAGAGTTTTACAAAGACCGAGCTAATCAGCTGGAAGGTAAGTTCCATTTCTTATTTCTTTGCTATTTTTTAGATGGTTAATTAGTCATTGTATTCGGGGTTACCTCTTTCCGATACTGAATTATTTGTATAATTCTCGCCCCTAAATCGTAAGGTCGGTGGTTCAATTCCACCCAGCAGCACTGGTGCGTTTGCCTAGCAGTGGTATGGCTAGCAAAATCATCTTCCTATTGTCCGCCATAGTCAAGGGGAATACCTTTTTTTTTAATAATAAATAAGAAAAAAAAAAAACAAATCTTAGTGTAAGTACTGAGGGGTTTTGAAAGAGGGTAAGACTTAAGTTAGTATTAACTTAAACCAAAATTATATTTTTACAATTTTTCATTTAACTTTATTAATTCGGCAAAAAAAAGTAAAAGAGTAGGTCGTGTTCGCCCCACCATTTAGAAATAGTGTCTATTGGTCAGAGGCTATGATCATGTTGAAAAATTTATCTTATGGTCTGCAAAAATCGATGGTTCTACACATTTTCCTTGCCATTTTGCAAAAAAAAATTAGTAGTTTGAGTTTGTCCCACCATTTTTAAAAAGGGTGATAGACTTGTAAGGAACATTCTTCGCAAAAAACGATAGGTGTAAAAAACTTTTTAAAATGGTTAGTTTCAATTTAGTATAGAGCGAAATTTATACACAAAATCCATAAAGATTACATTACTCCCCTAAATTGCGTACTATTCAGAAAAATATTTTAAAGAAGCTAAATTTTATGACTCCTGTACATACACTCACAAATACATACTTTGTAAGAGTATTTAAAAAAAAAAAACAACAAAAAAAAAGTTCTGCGACAATTGCAACACAACGTTGCGACAATCATCATCAACACAATTAATGTTCATCCGGCCTCCAGAGGCAACTGCAACAATGTGTGCAACAAACGCTTGCGTCCAATGCAATCAGAGACCCTTTTTCTAGTTAGCGAATAACAATTGACTGACCGACCTCTCCAGACACACTCTAAATAGAAGTCGTAGTATCTAATTCAGATGCAGTTCTATGCCATTGGCATATTCAATTTATTACATATCGAAAAAAATTAAGCACAAAAGTTCAGTGCCATCGATAGGAGGCAATATTATTGGTGTTGTGGTTGTTGTTGTTGTTGTTTTTGGTGGCGTTGTTGTCATTGTAATGAGAATTTATGTGGCAAGTCAAAAGCTGACAAGATGCACAAAATTCGCAAGTAAGTTTCTTGCAAATTGCAATTATCTTAAAAAAAAAGTATCGGGTTAAGGCTTAAAGGCTGTCAAATGCGGTACAGTTGGTGTATAATTTTACGACCCATGAAAATGGGTATTCAGCAAAAGTTGACACTTCTACTGATTTAAATCAGTTTATACGTAACTGCAATTTGCACAAGAATTTTTGGCACTGCCTTTCTTTGTTGAGTTTCGTTTTATATTAGGTGATCGGTTTGCGAACCGCTTACTATATAATGCTACTACGCTTCTGTCCTAGCTAGTTCATATACTCAGAGACGGCTTGAGCTAATGCATCCAGACAAGCTGAGATCTGGTAATATTGTTTATTTACTAATTGTATATAATCTATACAAAAATGTTTGCTAGTCTAGTAATTTGGGTTCCCTCAAATATATTTAGTACTTCAGCGATTTGACTTAGTTGATAAATGTCAGATTATAACACAGGCCTGCAAATACTAGAGTCATATAAGTTGTTGGAAAATTCGATACCCTACCACATCAGGATTTTGAGATATTTGAAAACAAATTTAAATAAATAAACATTATGTATCAACATTTTTTATTATTGCAATTTCATTGTATAGTCTCATTCTTACCCACTAATTTGCTTAAGTTACGGCTACATGAAGTATCAGTATTCAACACCACATACATAACCTCAAATAAATTCAAATCATTGAACGTTCAGAACGTGTGTGTTCGTTTGTTACGCAGCAGATTTCTTGACTTTATCTTTCTATAGACTTAGCGTTTTTTTCAATATTCCATATATATTTTAAATAAATAAAAAGTATTCAAAAAGACGTTTTTTATAGCTAAAAAACACTTTTTTATTCCTAGAACCATTTTTTATGTTTTTCCAAGCAAGTGCCCTGTGAGCTGGCAAGCTAATTAATTTTTAGCGTACTCCATACTCTCGCAACATAATAAGCACAATTTTGAATATTTTCTCATTAGTTTTCAGCCAGAATTTTATTATTTGCAGCTCATTGGTTTAACGCATAAATGCGATTACTTTGAATGCACGCAATATTGAATCACTTGCATATGGAAGGGGTCAAAGTTGCTCCAAGTCTCACGACACAATTTGCAAACAACCCAAGGCAGTCCAAATCCCACATAACTAGCACTATGCAGCGAGTGTCATTGGGCTGTTTCTTTTATTTTTTTTTAGGGATCTTCGCTTGGGATGAGGCTGCAGCCTTTGGCAATTGCTCCACAATTAAAAGTAGGAGAAAAAAAAACTGTTGAAGGGGGGAAAGTGACTACGGTTTGTGACTTGTGACTTGGATTGTGAGTGCGTGCGTTACTTTTATTTTCGCATTTAATGCAATTAACCTCAAACTAAATGGCAATCACTTTAATTTGCCTTAATTAAGCTTTATATGCCTACGGCGCAGTCCATTAAAAAAACGTTAAAAAAAAGCTGTAGGTTATATTTGGTAAGCCGAATTTATATACCCTTCATTTGAAATCAATCGGTTTTTGAATAGGTTTATTTGGTTTGAAAAACGAGCAGAGTGCGGTTTGAAAAAACTAACTGAAGGTCAGCGATGGGAACGCCATTCCCACGTACAAAGAAACATTCCAGCATTTTGCATTCACTTAGAGATTTGCCGTGGGACCGTAACACAACAAAGTTCTAACAGCCCAAAAGTAAAGCAAAATTGGAGATAAAAAGGCGAAATTTGCAGATTTTTGAAATTGCCATTGTAACTTCTATGATTTTTTTAGAGTCCTTAAATGTGTTATTAAATTTTATTTTCAGACAGGCCGATCGCCTGTCGAATACAAAATTTGCATTAAATACTAAGCATCTATGAGTTTTTTGTGCTTCTCGAAAATTGCTTATGCGAATGTTACAATACTGTTTTCCTGATGATGTACAGCTCGTTTCGCTATTTCCTGTACAGTAAGTATCTTCGATTAAAATATAAGGTTTATTGAAAATCGAAAAAATTTTAAAAGTTATTGTAGAACAGAATGTTAATGGGCAGCAGAAAATACATAGTTCAAATGCAGAAATAACTACAAATGTTAGTTTAGTTTATAAAGAAATTGTCTAGTTTATACGATATAATCAAGCAAATAAACATAATTATCAATTAACATTAATTTTATCGCATCATGCTACAAACAGTTTTGTTGTGGGACTTCTCTTTATGCGGCGTATAAACTTTTTTAAATACTTTAACTTCTTAGGGAAGTTACCTCGAAACTGTACTAACTTTAACATTCAAACATCTTAAATTGTAGTTTTTCTTTAATAGCTTGTACAAGTTTTTATACTTATTTTAATGTTTCACAAGCATTCTTAACATTTTTATGACATTCTACTTAAGCAAAGGTGCAAGAAATAAAGGTGACGCCCACGCCAATTGATGCTTCCGCTCTCACTGACGCTGCTGCTGCTGTTGCTCTTTAATTAATTATAAAGTGCATGAGATTGACAGAGCGTTTCGTCGTTTCGTAGCGACGGACTGACGACTAGCTGCTCTTTGGCGCTGCACTTAACGCCCACTCCAGATTAATAACACCGCATGTTTCCTGTTTTAAGTGCGCAGGATATTATGCTAAGCAGGCACATGGTCCTTGTCATTGTGTGTAGGTTTGCATGTGTTTGTTTGAATTTTTTTTTTTTTTTTTGGTTTGTAAGTGTATTCCAGGGAATTTTTGTTTGTAACGCTGGCAGACAATGGAGAACCCTTGGCTGCCACGCATGCGCACACTTAGGGAACGCTTAACGGATGTTTTCTACGTTTCGTGGGCTGGCACTTGTAACATAAACGCCTGACATTTGTTTCCTATACAAGACCCCGCAGCAGCCAGTGCCGAGTAAGAGAGCACCGGCGGTACTTGAGTCTCGTACGTGCCCAAATGCGTGGGAATGACTGAGCGTATGACGATGATGCTGACGACGTCGACGACGAAGAAGACGACGACTGACTCAACTGGCTCATAACTCAAAGCATTTAAAGATTCTTTTTTTTTTTGCCCAGCGAAATTTGAGACTTTTTAATACACAAAAATTATATGCGACATTGAGGGAAGTCGTGAGCGAGGGGTCCAAATAAAATTGAAAACTTCAAGAAAATTGACAGGGCGCATGTGTAAAAATTTTAGTAAAGTTCAAAATGTTGGCATATACCAAACCAATATACCAATTTACCTTTGCTATAAGAAATACGCGCCAATCACGCCATATACACAAAGTCAACATATACACTGGGCCAAAAGTATGATAGTTATGATTATTTAACATTTTTAAGCTCTTAAATTGAAATTTAATAAATAATTGTGAGACTCTAATAATGGTCCAGAAAGAGCAGAGGTAAAAACGATTTCAATACAAGGAATCGTTTTTACATACTGCCGAATACTACTTTTTCGTTGTCTGATTTTTTCTCATTTTATTGACAGAGCTTCCAATTAAAAAAAAAGTGTTTCTAAACCAAATAAAAAGAAAAATTTATATTCATGAAAATAATATCGTTTCAAAAAGAAATCCGTAACAATAGTTTGAAATATTTAGTTTAGAAAATATAATAATAATGATTATCATTTCAATGCAAAAAAAAATTATCTTTGAAAATTGACCGTACAACTTGCACATGTTTGGTATTTTTAAGAATTTTTAATTTTTTTTTTTAAATTTTCGAAATATATGAAATAACCTCGAAAGGAGTTTTTTTCACCAACTTAAATAAAAATAAATAAAAGGATTTGAATAAATAACTCGAATGTGTATTAAAATATTATAACCAAGTTTGGCAACTTATAGTTTTGGATGTTTCTGAACGTGATTTAAAATCGAAGATTTTTAAAATTTTAATACCTAGAACTTGCACTAGAGACCCCGTAATCTTGGTAATTTTCAAAGTCATGAGGCATTTTTAAATTCCTGGGAATTACACAACAACAACTAGTATTTGTCAAAAATAAATCAATGAAGCAACCCATTTCATAAGAAAATAAATAATATTCTATAAACAAATATATTATGTTTTTTCAATATATCGAATTTATCGTAACTTTTGCCAAACTGAACTTTTTTTATATTTTATTAATATTCATACGAAAGTATTTAGCTACTTCAAAAACAATGTTTCTGTGGATATTAAAATATTTTCAACTGTAATTTAAACAAATTAAAAATTAAAAAAAAAGGCAAAACAACTATACAGAATTAACAAATATGTAATATGTAGTGGCTCAAGCTATGTTTCCAAGCTATTTTTATGCTCAGTGTATTCGATAAGAATTTATGAATGTATCGCCAAGTTTCTTTCACTGAAACGATCAACGTACCAGCCACGATCCAAACAACAGCAGAGGCAGCAAACGAACCCAACACGCGATGCAATCTCTGAAGGATCGCGTCTGGAATGTGGCTTAAATTATGACTTAAATGGCGTTGGCAGTTTATGTGGCTGCTGTGTGTGCGACGTTGGAGCTAAAGCTGCAGTTCGAGCTGAAGCTGGAGTATCTGCTAAAGACGCTAACAGCGCGACTCCAAACAATGTTGTTGGCTGTGTGTGTGTGTGTGTGTGGCCAGGCCAGGCTAGGCACTCAAGCTTGGCTTTCTTTTTTTCAACTTATTGGGTTTTTTTTTATTACTTTTCTTGACTGCTTCGTTCATTCTTAAGAGCTTCTACGTTATTTATTTATTTTTTTTGTTATGTACACATTAATATATATATATCTGTGTGTGTGTATGTGGTGTGTATACACACCACACACACACACACACACACATTTACACAGTTTTTATGAGTGAGTCTCGAGTTGTTTCGTGCTTTATTTGGTTAGTTGTTGTTGCTTAGTTGACTGAAGACGACGATAACTTTGGATGGATCTTGGGCACATTCTTGGTCACATCCTTCACAAGGTCATGCGAGTGCGCGACACACTGATAAACATCTAACAACACAAACACAAACACGCACACACACACAGATACATTATATGTACGATATGTATAAATAATCGCTGTGTTATATTTAAGCAAAGTAATCTTTAAACAAATAATTGCATAGTTGGTATGTGGTTTCTGTTTGACTGATTCTCTGGCATGCCAAGTCCTCGTCATCCATCGCTCCACGATTGTCGTCTGTGCTGTCTGCTGGTTATGTTTGTTGGATTGGATTGTTAGTGTGTCGTGTGTACAGATCGTACATTGATATTTGCACAAATTGTTAGCAACTGCCAGAGTTACAGTTTGTCTTGGGTTCTTTCTTAGGGGATTTTATTAAAAAAAATATATATATATTTTGATATCATTTTAAGTTTGCTTAAAAATCTTATGCTGCGGTTTAGTTTTAAAATCAAGCAAAATTAAAGAAAGTTGCCAGCTATTTTTAGCTTTGAGCAGATTTTTCTATGGGCTACTGTTTCGCGTATAAGAAGTTCCGATTGATACGGGTATGTAAAGATCTTAAAGACTATATAGTCACAAAGCCAGCTAATTTTTTTAATTAACACAAAACAGTGTTTTCGAAGTATTCTTTTGAGTATTGGAGACAACTGAAAGGCGCCCATATCATTGTATTTTCACATTCCCTTCGGAATGCGCTACTAATTTTAAAAACGATTGCAATTAACTTTATGTTGAAATAAATTTTTCAAAATAAACTTATTTTCTGACCAAACTAAAAATTCCAAAATCCAATTTTTATGTGCTCATTGTCATTGCGGAAAACATGAAAAATTTTTCTATATAATTTTAATCAACGCAGAAATTCTCTCCTATATCTTAGAAACACATAAATTAGTCACTCACATGTTTTACCGCCAATGTGTCAGGTATTTATATAGTAAGATATGAAATACTACTCATAAATATGACCAAATTTTTTATGACGAACTGCCTATATCAACGAAACAAAAAGCTAACAAGGCTCGAATACGATAAAAATACATACATAAATATGTGATAAAAAATATATTTGTAATGTAACGATGACATGGGAATTAGTTTGATTTTAAGCAGTCCAGAAGAAGTTATAAAACCTAGCCCAGAAGAGACCGACGTTCTTAGTTTCGAAAATAACAAATTTTTTAGCTGCAGAACTAAACACCTTTCATTATAGTTCATTGTTTAAATAAGTTCATTATTAGATGTCTTTAAAATATGTAGAAAAAAGTAATCGTGCATAATTGTTGGTTTTAAAAAGCACTTTATTATACACGGTCTTGTTTCAGAAATCGCAGCGACACTATTTGGATTAGTTTTTAAATCAAAGTTTGTTCCCATGTTCACCAACACGAAGTTGACTAAGGAATTAAATGGACACAACAGAAAAGGTATGCAAAAGCAAGATTTTTTTATGCACGCACGATTGAATATGAAATACCCTGTACAAAGGGCCTACTACATTTATTTGTGCATTGTATGTAACGGCAAGGAGTTGACTTAGACACAAGTTCTTTATACCAAAAAAATTACCTTGAATTTTATGAAATCAAGTCGATATCTTTTCCACTTACACTATTATTATATTTCCTTCCTAAAAAAATCGGCATATATATTGATAGTTTTTTACTTAGGCAACTAACGTCTTTTTGCTAGCTAGTTTATATTTGTTTAAAATCCCAAGGACCAAAATAATATAAAGTTTTTACTTTTAAAAGTATAACGAATAATATTTATGATCATAGGAGGGTTTATTTTGAGATTGCTAGAAAGCTACGATACAACTGTATTACTTTGTTTCGTTATTAAAATAAACGTACAACATTTTATTAAACAAGTTAGTTTCAAAGAATTTGGCCTTTCGTGCTGGCACTATTAAAACAGTTGAAATTTGAAAAAATACAAAAATATATATAGACCGATACCAGCTCACGATAATTTTTTTATATTTTTTTTTCCTTTATATTCAGTTAACGTAAATCTAAGATATTTTTTATTGTATTGCCGAAATTGAATTTTAATAAAGTTTTGATTAGGTTTTCTGCAAATGTAAATCCATAGCCATGCGCTGGCCTTAAAATTTCTTCAAAATTCTTATTAGAAGTGTGTCGGAACCATAACATAGATAACCCAGTAATAATGTATGAAAATTGTTTTATAAAATTTCGAAAATACGAATCTAGACGGATTTAAAATGATAGCCGTAAACCTAGACAAAGTATTATTATTATTTTTGTTATTTCAAGTTTGTTTGTGTTTATTGATTTGTAGGTTGATTAAAAAGATGATACCAATATCAAAACGATAGTGGCCGTGTAAGTATATCGGTTTATGACAACAATTGGTACTTGGATAATTATATCTTATATCTCTTATATTATATATCTTATACTATTAAATATAAAATGTTTTTGATTTCGATTCCAAAAAGACACTCGAAATGAATGTTTATAGTTCAATTTGAGTCCGAAATCTAAAATATGCCTGAATATTTAAAAAATTCGATAGCTTTACGAAAATGATGATGATGTGTGATTGTTCATACGTGAGGAAATCAAAATGGTTGCTTTTTCACCAGCTTGTTCCTAAGCAATTTGTTTAAAAGCTTTCTGCAACTTACGCCTGCTTAAATATCATAATTTTAATGTTATCTCATTTATTTGAAGCTTTGGTTTTCTTGCGCGCTGATTCGCTGATTTCGCGCAGTGTAGTCCATAGTTGGCGCGCGCTTTGCGTAGCACAGTAGCCGTGGACTTTATAACATGCTTTTGTGTGCCACATGTGCGTATAGGTGTGTGTGTGTGTGTGTGTGTGAATTTGGTTAAAAAAATCAACAACAACAACAACGAGAAAATAATGAATAAAAGAAAACCTGTACAAAAAACCAGAAAAATAAACCAAATACAAAGGCAACGCAGTGGCAGCCGCTGTCGCTGCTGAAGTTGGAAGTTGGCGTTTGTTTTAGTGCGTGCAACAGCAGCGTCAGCAGCAGCAGCAGCAGCAACGACAACAACCAAACTGGTCTGTTGCACAGTAGTCGAGCAGCCATAGTTGAACCGGGCTTGTGTGCGTCTGGACAAGCACACACACACTTACACATTGAGCTCGAACTGTTGGAGTTGCATGTTGGCGAATTCTGCGCAGCATCGATAACGTCGCCAACCTGCCTGAGATCACATGCTGCGGCTAGGTACAGTCAGTTCCATAAATATGTGCACATACTTACAATTTTCAAAAAATTGAATTCGCTCACAAGGGATATATGTTTAAAATTAGTTGGGAAGTGCGTGAAACGCCAATTTCAAATCGAATCAAAAATCACTAAACTTACGCTTTTTTTTTTAACATTCTGTCACTTTTACCATAATTTCTTCTAACTTAAGCTTATTAAAATTTATTTCCTATAATAGCTAGAGTTTGACTTAATTTTAAAAATTGAAGTTCTGATAGCAAAAAGTAAGCACAAAAACTCCACAAGAAGGTCACTGAAAATATACGTCTGTCTACCACAAGCTCACCCTAAAATATATTTAAAATAACTAAAACCTCAAAAGAACATCCTGAAGAACACTAGAAACCTTTATTTTTTGGATGTGCATCAAACTGATTTTATGCAGCGTCTAACGGTAAACCCGAACCTAAGCTCCCTTCCCCTAAAAATGCACTAGAAGAGACACTTTGGGTGATAAAGATCAAATTAACTTTTTCATGATTTTTTTTAGCTTTTGGCATATATTTTATGATATATTTAACAATAATGCCTTCAATTTTACTTACTTAAGGTGACCATTACAACCCGTAATTGGGCTACAGCCGACTTACCAGCTTTCGCCAGGATACTGCTCTTTGCGCGCCTGCTTCAGTTGGTAATTCCAAGTGAAGATACGAGGCCGATGATTTTGTGAAGAATCTTGCTTTAAAAAAAGCCCTAAGCCCATGTTTCTACGCCATATAAGAGTACGTTCATGATATGCATTTTGTACAGCATAGGTTTTAGGCATCGAGACCTTACTGCTACACAGCTGCTTACTAAAATCGCTATAATACGTATTCATTCAATCTCCTGCTTGATATTGTTGTTAAAGTTGGTGACAACTTATGTGAATTTCTTAACTACTTTTAAAGTATTGCTAGTTCTCTGCCGTTGATTCGATGCCCTTAACTAAAATGACCGTTGGTGATTTTGATGGGAATGAATAAATTGTAGCCTACCAAAGGGGATGTCTCAGTTGCAAAATCAAAATAAACCACAATTAAAATAGAGACCCAATCTAAGGTAATTAGTGGGACAGGCTTTCCTGCTAGATCTACCTTTACTTCTTTTTGTCAAACAATAATAGCAAACTTCAAAGTGGAATAACATCCATCAACATGCACAAGATCCCAAGTGGCCGAATAGTTTTCTCACAGACTTTGTAACTATAAGTTTGGCTCTGGTTCTTGCTGCAGCTTTGGTGACCAGCACTTGAATATACTTACTGCTCCACTCCAGCTGAGTTCGAGTGGACTTTACGTACTGATGCGTTGACTGAGGCCTTCACGGCCCGGCACTTTATGGCTAATAGTTGCTTGTTCTGCTTCTTCTTTATAGTTTCGTTGTTTTTGTTGTTTTTTGGTGTCGCGCGGAGTTGCGTCTCGTATGGAACGGAATGGAGGACGCAACGGGGCGTGGCAGTTTGAGTGCTGCACTTATTATTATTATGCTCTTTGTATGCAACACTGGTTCTTTTTTTTTCGCTTTTTCCTGCTTCTGTCACTCTCTATCTTTTGGATGTGGGTTCTGTGAAATACTGTAAAGCTGCTTTCTGGAGAAATCTCGAAGCACTTTTCTGGCGTCCTTTAAGGTCATTAAACGTACGTCTGATTTTTTTGTTATTGTTGTTGTTGTTGTTCTTGGTTTTAGTTTTTGCTGATTATTGGCAGTTGAAGTTAAAGCAAGGTGTGCACAGAAAATAAATACCTTGGTTGTAGGTATTGAATTTTTCGATTACTTTAAATAAATGCAGTTTGGAATTAAGTTTTGTTGAATTATAGCTCAGTATTTTTCTACAAAATTCGTTTAATTTTTAAGTCTCTTCTATTACTATCCCCGTGTCGTTCGTATGGATGAAAACGCTCCTAGAATCAGATGGCAAGACTAAGTGGTTGATGAAATATTTTCCCATGAAAGACGCCTGGCGAAATATTGTAGAAACGGCTGTAACCTGAAGTCGAGTTTTAATGGCGACCTAAAGTAAAATTTGAAAATATTTGACTTTAAGTTACGAAACTCCAATGTAGGGAAACGAACAAAGATATCGATGTGATTCAACAAACTTCATTTTTCTGCAGAGAAATTCACATAAGATGCCTGATGCCCATAGGTCGTATGGTCTTCTAGGTCTAGAGATATGTTCAAATCGCTACCTAAGGAATTCGTTAGCAAGGTCAAAGATGTATGTTCTTCGGTTTTTTTTATTGTGGTCTGGCTGTTGTACAGCTAGCTTATCGATAATAATTTCATTTATCTTAGCGAATATACTTATTTGAAACCAAAATATTCTTAACATAGCTATAAGAATATATACATCGAATATATATCGCATTTCCCCCTTATTAATATGCCTATGGTTTAATGCATGACTAGCATTTACGCGTTGCTTGGATTCGGTCATGATTCACATAGCCTCCCTCGGTTTATTGGCTTAATCATCATTCAAGTTCAACATCAAAGGTCAGCAAATAATGTAAAGTAGAATTACATACAAATGCGATGTTATACATGTAGTAACAACTTTAAAAACTGAGAGCGGCAGCGCCAGTTGATGTCTTTAGACATCCCAAATACTAGGGGCCGTGGTGACATTAAAGGGTTGCGCTTTAATTAATTAATCGAATCAAAAAAGAAAATGTGCCGCCAACAAATGCTAAGCAACTAAGCCGCCATTCACACATTATTGAAAGAAGAAAGAAGAACGCTTAGTCAGTGTCAGGGTTCAAGTTGGGGTTCATTTGTGTCAGCGTTATTGATAATTTCTCCGAAATTTTTCATGAATATGGACCTTAATTAACTGTTGTTTCTCATAAAAAAAAAGTCACGACATATTGCACTTGGAAATTTTCTTTTACCAAGTTTTTTTATTTTTATTTTCATAATCGAAAACTTGCCGGAAATGATTACATATATATATTATATATAAGTGGCAACGGAGAAGTACAACTTGTAATAATAATGTTTGATGGAACATTCATAACAGGAAATCCCTTATACAATAAAAACAACAACTATGTATGGGCACATGGGCCTATGGGGGCTGCGATTATAATTACATAGACTCATGCACACAATCAATGCAAATGGGGAATGTAAATTGTAAAGTGTTCATTCACAATGGTCATGGCGAGATTATTGGTATTGTTGTAGCTGTTGCTGGTAATGTGGCAACACGTAGTTGCACAATGAATATCAAATTACATTGATTGTTTTGGTAAGGTAATTGTAAGCAACGTTTAAGCATTCTATGTTGGATGTATACCAAATCGCCAGCAATTATGAAAGTTGAGATGATTGTAAGTTAGGCGCAAGTTGACAAGCCTTACTGATATTGCTTTATCGATTAAAAGTGAAGATGGTTTGGTATGCCGTGGAGTCGGTGAAATGGCGCCGAAAACACCCATAAAAAATGTTGAATGGAAACGAAATTCCTTCTAAGTGCAACTTATCATTACTTCCTGGCTAGGTCTTACGGCAATAAAATATTTAAAAAAAATATTCGTATGCTCACTTCAACGAAATTGTTTTCATAAATTCATTTCGTTTACTAAATGCTTTTTTTATTTTTTAACCAACCCAACCTGCACTTATATATTGCTCGTTAAAAGAGCATTAAGTTTGGAATCTCTTCAAGTCAAACGCGAGATTTGGACTACAACATCCACACTCTTCTCCTATGAATTAATAAACAATATTTTTTTTTACCCATAGTGCCGTGATGATATGGTTATGAAGGTGCCCTAACCAAACAGATATGCAACTGACGCTGTACTCTTAACTCTGGTAACTCTTGCTCTGGTTTTTGCGAAAATAGCTCTTATTTCGTTGTACTATGCAAAAAAAGTTTTTTTTTGTCTTGCACTTACTGAATATAACCTCCCAACACTTTGGTTGAAGGGTATAAAAAAACAGATATAGCAAATACTTTATACAATGCCGCCGCTCATTTGGATAAACCCTACCGCCAGCGATCTATGCCCATACACCACATAGCACTCGCATATAATCAGTCATTCATCCAAGCAAGCAAACCCATCCATCCGCTTGGTTTTTAGCTCATTCACAAACATCGTAGCCGTCCGTCGTCGTCGTTGTTGTTATTGCTGTTGCCGTTGGATTGCCTATTTTTGTATGCGTAACGCAATCTATTCATAAAATGAAATTAAATAAAATAAAAAAATAAAAAATACATACATACATATTTTCATTTACAAGACCGGAAGAGCACTTCCTCTACGCGCAGTAGATACGAGATACGCGCATAGGCGGCTCGATCCACAATGCGCTACATTTTCAGTGCCCCATTTGTTTTTTCACATTTTTTTTATATTTTTTTTTAAATATATATTATGTATTGTAGCTGGTGCTATATGCTAAGTACTGCCCTATGATCATAGAACTGCAGCTGGTTGGTGGTCCCAGCTGTATCAACAATCTCTATGCCAAGTTACGAAGTTGCCACAGCTGCTGCATCAACTTGCAACAACTAAGTGAATCCCTCAAATAGCTCATTGTGAATGCAATACCATGTGTGTGATTTTTATTGTGGATAGCGAATATTTAATTTTTTACAACTTATGCGAAATGAATATATGCATGATTTGTTAACTTGTTCGCTTGACTAGTTTTTATCTTGGGATAGTTTTCTTTATGAATGTACACGATCATAGGTTTCAGTGAACTGAAAATTTCATTAAGTATTTAGTGAATTTTTAGACAAAGCTTGAGATTTTATATTTCGAAAAAAATATAAGCGAATTCATTTATTGTATCACACAGCTATCATAAACATTACGAAAGAAAAACATGAACAAACAAATCTTTTCTTAAATAGAAAATAATTTATTTATGAATAGATAACTAACTTTTTCAACACTTTTTTTCTTGTAAACAATATCAAAATCTGTCTCTTTTGGATAAGAATTTTATTTTTTATTGTAAGTTTGTGATTAAGATGTAATATAGTTTGTGACCGAATCTGAAATAAAATTTTGTCATAAATTTTAAGTTTTAAAATTTTAGACACTTTCAGAGTAAATCTAAGCTGTCTTTCAGTCATAATTTTTGGTTTTTTTTGTAACTTAGAAATGTGCACTTTAAAAAAGTACATTTTCTTAAAAAAATAATCTTGTATAAATATTTGCAGTTTCTTAAGTAAATTTCAGTTCTATATTTGATATAAATATTAAAATATTTTTTATATTATTTTAAGTATAGTTAGTTATTTACTTATATCTGCAAAATTGGCAGAGCGCTCATAAATTGGCAAAATCACTAGAATTAAGTCTAGCCAATTTTTGGAGAGAGAAAATTATATATTCGTTTCAAAGACCTGATATTCCTTCCACAAGATAAATCTCGATCCCATGTAGATTTCTTCTAAAAATATTGCAGCAGAGACAAGAGTTTAAAGAACTCGTAGAATTTCTTTGGATTGTACCACTTTAATTATTTAACAACTTAGAACTTGATATATGGGCGGTTTTGTTGGTCTAGGAAAAGTAAAAAATGTTGCTGCGATTTTTAACACTGATTTTGAATTCGAGCAAACTTCGCGTAGTTTTTTACAATTTCTTAAAGTGTATCAAATTATGCTTTCAGTTAGGTATTATTTATTAATATAAAGATTGATATTTAATTAGCGAATAGAGAGAATTAAAAAAGTTGCCCACACTTGTTCAATACAATTATGCAAATTTTGGAACATTTTTGGAATACTTAACACGGAGAAAACTGTCATATATTTTATAGAAATTCTTAAATTAAATGTAGCAGCGTATTGGCTGTACTTAGATATTTTAAACCGCCCTATTCTCCGACTAGAAGAATGCAGTAAAATACTATAATTAATCGTAATTGTCTTACGTAAAATAATGCCTTATTATTTTTACTGTTTTGTAGTACTCTCTGCAAAAAAACACGATCTCTTAAAAAAGTTTTATACTTCGCAACGATGCACAGTGTTTTCCAAATTCAAAACATATACCAACACTAACTAAACTCTTCTATATGTAAACAACTTGAACTTTGACCTTTACTGATCAAAAATCTAATCGTCAAAACAATCTCACATTAAGTTGGGCGCACTATTTTGGTATTTTTGGCAACAGCAGAATAATTTGCTTGCGAAAAACGAAAATCATATGTGCGTGTGTATGTGTGTACAGAAACACATTAAATAGAACAGAATGAAAATTATTTTTCGCAAATAATGCGCGAAAAGCTTAAAATACTTGCGCTCACACACACGCACACACACACACAAGGGTCATATGAGTTTCCCGAATAAGAAATACTTGGCGCCAGTGGCGGCTACCTGAAGTGCTCATTAAATGAAAGCGTAAAAATTGGAAAACATACACAGAACAGCTAAGGGCGTGGGCGTCGATCCATGGCCAACATCTGACACTCAAATACATGGTTCCCTCTCTCTCTCTCTCTATATATATATATATATACACCGAGTGTCTATATGTTTCGTATAATGGCATGGATTATTTATAGTTCGTATTCAAACAGGTGTAAACCGTAAAATGGCAAAACATTGTTTAAATCATTTAGTTGTAAACTTAAAGCTTGCAACGTCAGCAAATTTTCGCTTGTCTTTCCTACGCTGCTGATTATTTTCTTTTTTCAGTACGCAGCATAAACAAAAGTTTTGCAAGTGGCAAACAAATTTTGGGCACGAAAATAAAAGATTGTCTAATTGGCTGTTCCCTTCCTGGAATTGTGACGCAGCAGCAGCAGCTCAAGTAAGCTGCATCATCAATGTAGTTCATCAAGTACAGCAGAATTTTTTGGCACGAGGCCCGCCTGTTGTGCCATTGTCAGGCTGTATGTCTTGGTGTTGATGTCCAATGGAGTTGAGGCGAGTTCCAAAAACTTGCTCTCGGGGCGCATGCGCAGCGCTCGCGCCGCTTAATTTGAATTATTCGGCCGTAAATAACACACAATGGAGCAGCCACAACTTACCAGGGACACTGGGCATTGGACGCAGGGGCGGCTGCCTGAGGGCAACCACAGCGCAACAACAACAAAAACAGCTAAACTTGGTCTTGTCTGTCGAAATGGGATTTCTTCTTGTTGTTGTGTACAAAGTAAAGCAGCGTCTTTGAGTTAAAAGAACAGCCAAGAGAAGCATAAATATTTATTATCATAAAAAGCAGCAGCAG
Organism: Chymomyza procnemis; assembly: GCA_035046065.1. Lineage (NCBI taxonomy): Eukaryota > Metazoa > Arthropoda > Insecta > Diptera > Drosophilidae > Chymomyza > Chymomyza procnemis. The sequence goes on along the minus strand of JAWNOJ010000013.1, from coordinate 2,233,416 downwards.
CAGCGACAGCAGCGGCAGCAGCAGTGCCGCAGCTCCCAATGAAAAGAAAACGATTTCTCAATGTCTTTTATATCTTAAAGAAGTACTGCTGCATGGGCACTGGAACGAACCCTGGGCACTGGGAACCAACTGCACTGCGCGAAAAATAAGCGTAATTTAACAAATTGAGATGTTGTGTGTTAGTTATCTTCAACGACGTGCCCATATACCATTCAAAAAACATGCTCGCCTATACATCGGATGATGTTGAGGTTTTTATCACGGGTATTCAAAGAGAAGGGCTGAGCGAAACGAGTAAAGCGAAAGGAGAAGCACCTTCCAACGTTTCCTAGTGTAAGCTGGCTTCCAAGGATGCCTTAAATTAGCACATGAAGTTATTAAAAAAAAATAAATAAATTATGCTGCTATCGCTCCAAATGCCCAAGCTCCAACTTGGAGCGACTTACAGTTTGTAGCCTAATCCGAATTGCGGTGTCTTTTATCAATAGAGATTTATTTAGGGAAGTTGCGTCAGATCATGTCAATTAGTAGAAAACCTCTCATATATGAACCCACTGTATATACTTGCGGGTTGAGGCGCCTGTCAATAAAATGGCATGGTATTTTTTACCTTGTGTAAAAGGCTTCTAAAAAAAACTAGTCAGATGCAGGCAACTTTGCCTTTATATTAAGTTTCAGGCATAAGCTTGACAACTCACATATTTTTCAAAGATCTGTGTTTGCATTTGTTTATTGTGTCTGGAAACTAGCCTCGGTATAAAAGAAAAGTCCATATTAAAACATATAGCTACACATAAATGCCGAGAACCTGCAAATTTCCAAATGGATCTCAGGTTACACGCTCATGATTTTGAACGACTGCTGAAGAATGCTGAGATCGCATTCCCACAAATCATGAGTATAAGCATAAGGGAATCCGAAAAAGTTTAAACAAGTGTTTGAGACTAAGCTTTAATCAATTAGAGCAGCAGTTCTTGAACAAATTGTTTTCTCTCGAAAAACCCTCTCGGGTAAATAGTTTAATTACAGCAGATTGATAATACCATAGAAATACATTTTAAATATCTTCTTAATAAAAAATTAAGATTGAAGTTGCGTATCTCTGAAAAGTATTAGTTTGTTGAACACATTTGTATTCTAATGTATAACTAATTTTAATTAGTATAAACTAAACTTTGCGAGACCTAAACTCTCATATATTGATGATAATATAAATATCCGTTTAAGTAGAATACATCAAAATACTAAGCTCGTAGCAGTGTATGTTTGAAAAATATTGGATTTTAGACCAAAACGGAAACACGGAACCACTATGCTATGAAGAACCAATTGTTTTCAAAAATAAACGGCTTATTGTTATGAACAGATTCAGTCAGCTTGTCAAGTACAAGCAATAGAGAAAGGCACGCTGAAGTCCTACTATAGAATAAAGTAAGAGATAAGTATTATTTTGAATATGTTACAATGTTTTATACTTGCATTTTGGCTGTTCTATTGTATATTTAAACAATTTCCTAGTTAAGCACAAGCTAACCTGGGCTATTCATGACCTTTAAAATCATAAATCATTTAAAAGGAGTTAGCTCTGCTCATTTTCTTGCAGTGTATACAATGGTAAACTAGCTCTTTGCTTAGCCAACCTTTTGTATATGGGTTGGTCTCTCCGCTTCAGCTCCACTCGCTCCACAAACAACAACAACTTCAAGCAAAAGAAAACAAAAGGCTGACAAAGACAGTTGGACCGTTTCGATACGATCCGAACTGAAAATACTGAAAAAAAAAACAAAAAAAATAATATACTATATAAAACTTGTTTAGCACGCGTTTCAGCGGCTGCCGTGTTGCTTTCAAAATGTTTGCGGTCACTCTGGCCGAGCTCAAGTGCCCAGCCGCCCCCGCGCATGCTCCAGCTCTGCCCTTTTGCTCCAGCGATAGGCACAGCAGCAACATCAACATCATTATCATCATGAACATCATTATGTTGGTTGGCATTTAGCCCGTTGCGCATATTTGTATTTGCCACATGTTAAACGCGCAGCGCGCAAATTTCCAAACCAAGTCTCCAAGTTACTTGGCTTAATACGTATCCGTGCCGGCTAAACGTTGATTACAACGGCCCTCAGGAGGCTGGCTATGTCTGACTAAGAAACAAGTATAAGAATGAGCACGTTGTTGCTGCTGCTGCTGGCCAAAAGCCAGTCACTGCGTGGGCTCATTCTGGAATTTCTACACTCATTCTTGATTGTTTCGTTTCGTTTCATTTTACGCTCTGGGCCAAATGTGTTGCATTCCAGTTGAATTGGTTTTTTGGATTTTTTTTTTTTTTTTGATTTTTTGGTCGAAACCCCAAAATAACAACAAACACTATAACGACAACCAGATACTGCTGTTGCCCGGCCTCAAAAATCGGATCGTCAAGCTAAAAGATAATAAATTTGAATTTCAATAAATTATTTTGTTGCTACAAGAGCATCAGCGCAGCGTAGAGATTGGCAGAGAGCGGGGTATCAGGAAGCGACAAGAGTGAGTGATATTGGGTTGTTGAATGGTGTTCAAAGCTTTTGTGCCTGGCGTAAATTTCATTCAAAATTTGTTTGGCATTTTCTTTTTATTTTGGCCAGCTTTTTTGTTGTCTCTTTTATTTAAGATGCTCTTAGAAAGTACATTAACTTTCATATAATATTTGCAACACAATGTGATAAATGTAATAATAAATAAAACAATTTTTGGATCTTCCAAAAAAGCAAACCGCTGTTGTTGCAAATTGCATTATTTTTGTTTCAACTAATTTGATGAATGTATCCCTCAACTCAAGTAAGTTATTAAGCAAAAGTACAAAGTGTCTAGCAACAATTTACTCAAATTTTGCATTTCTGCCCAACCAGCGGGTTAGTTGTGCATTTTTGGGATCAGTACCTTACAGTGATTGTTAGCGTTTTTGATTCTTTGGGAATTTTGCCATTGTATTTTCAAGCGCCTATAAAAATTGAGTAAGTTTTTAGATATACACTTTTTTTTAAAGCGATTGAAAATGGCACAACTTTAATTTAGTATAGCTTTTGGTAGCGACGAATCGCCAAAGCACGTACTTCTATTACAAAACATTAAAAAAGTCGAGGAACGTTTAATTAACTAATGCTGTATTTTTTTTAAACCGATAAGCCATGTCCCATAGCTTGCCTAATAAAATTTGATCAAATATACTGTTTATTTTCCTAGAAAATTTCTTGTATTTCGCACGATTTTGAAGATGTCGACACCACATTCGACTCACGGAGGTTTTTAAGTCTACCTTAACGTTAGTAAACCACACTATTATGTATAAAAAGAAAATGGATGGCATTGTTTGAAAAATAACTACAATTTTAGATTTCGCAGAAGACTTTTATTATTAAAAGGATTTGGGATACCCTATACCACATTTCCGCAAAGAAAAATCAGTTATATTACTAAAAACAATATAAGACTTCCTTGACCGATTTTTCGTTTTATACGGTCAACCGATTCGGATCGATCTTGGTACTTTACTTAGAAACATTAAAATCCCAGAGGGTAGCTATTCTACGAATAAAATATTCTAGAACAATTAAAAATATATTTTTTTCCTTTTTTGCCCTATGACAGCTAAAATAGCTAAAATAGAAATTGGATTTTGTGCTAAGTTCAACTTACCCTGATCAAATTTTAATTATATATTTTTATATATTATATTATGGTCAACCGATTCTGACAAATTTCGACAATTAAAATTTGATCAGGATAAGTTGAACTTAGTACAAAATCCAATTTCTAACTGATAAGCCCTACGTTGCGCTCTCGTTAGCGAAAAGAAGAAAGGAAGATATTACTATAGGAAGATCAGGAATAACAACACACTAAATTTAATTATACTTCATTAAAAAAAACCCAAAACATTTTAACAAAATAGTAAGTACCCAGTTTAAGGGTGTATAAAATTCGATACTCGCAAATAACTTGACATATCATTTATTTTTTGTGGATGCGGTGGCATTATAAGAAAGATATATGCATACATAACTCACATACAATATACATACATAATTTTTTTATAAAGTGATCAAGCCTTGACATTGATACAACATTTTGTGGGTGTTGCAAAGCTCAATTGAAGATTTTGACATTTTGTTGCATGGATAATAAAAATACGAACTGATCCGAGCTTAACCATTACTCCATAGCTATAAAATCATAGAAAATCTCTGAAATTATTACTGCACAGCTTGACATCTGTACAAGTTATGATAATCGTAGATAAATCATATGACGCACGTATGTAATACTTTAAGTGAGAGACAACAGCCACTAATCCATTGGACTAACATTAGTTCATGGAATTTCCATCAAAAAGAAATTTCTGTTCGCCAAGTTTTGAGTTTCTTTCACCAATCAGTTGGACATACAGACAAAGACCAGTTTAGCAGCAGCAGCAGTAACAACTGCCAGCTAGCCAAAACAGATAAAGACCACGAAGACCACAACTACCACGACTACGACGATGACGACAACGACGACCACGATGGGTTGACCAAAAAATCAAATAACCAAACCAACTAAAAAAACTGACAAAGCTAAGCAAACAACCTTCGTCATTAGCCAAACTATGGCATGTCAACGAAAATTAGCATTTTTACAGCGACAGCGAAGCAGACGTAGACGACTGTGTCGACGATGACGACAAGCTACAGTGGGCAAAATTACAAGCTTCACGTCATAAAATATTTCTCATATTTTTGTATTGTTTTTTTTAAGTGCGTCTTAAGCAAAAAAAGATAACTTTATGAAGCAAGTTCGAGTTGATTTAATAATAAAATGATTTATTACACGAATTTACCATTTTATGGCAGAGTTTTAATATTGTGTGAATAAATATTACAACAAAATAAGTGAAGTTAAGATATAACTATATGTTACTAAGTAAAATTGCATAATTTTGAAAAAAAAAAATCCGTTAATTAATTGTTTCGAACAAAACTGATTTATGTATCTATTGAGACAAAAATATAAAAATTAATAAATACAAAATAAATGTTTTTTATTTATTATTTGTATTTTAATGAAAAAGTTCACATACTTTTATTGATCTACTATGTATTAAGGCGAAGCCCCAATGCAGATTCACGTTTTCAAATGAACAGTTCCGTGTCCTACAGAGCATAGCATTCGTAAGATTCCTTACTTGTTACCTAAAAAATAATATACATTTGCCATTAGTTAGAAAACCGCTTATTATCTTAATTGGTAACTCATAAGTCTTTGCTAAAAATTCATTTTAGCTTAAATGCTACAGAATCTCTAACCAATATTTAAATAATATCAAAGCGCTGCGAATGTTCGTTTTTAAAAACTCAAACAAAAATAGTTTAAATTCTAGGTAACGTGATTTTTTTCGTAAGTCAGTGTGTGCTTTTCATTTTGCCTTTATATTAGTCTATTTTTGTTTTGTATACTTGTAAATATCGAAACGTTTTCTGATCCTTTGTCAGCATTCTCACCCTTTTAATGTTTTTAAGCATTCCCAAAAAATTTACCATAAATTTTGATTAAATTTTGCCACAAAATTGAAAATTATTTTTTAACCTTGGCAATAAAAGTGAAATCCTTCCTTTGGAAGTGACACACTCCGCTCATCAACAATTGATACAATAAAATCATATTTCATAGATATGCTACTATTTTCAATGCTTATAATCTGCACTATGAGGACTAAGAATTGTGGCATATTCACAAAATTTAAGCATTATGCACTTGTTTATACTTTTGAAAGCAAAAAAAATTTTTATTCCACCACAAAGCATATGGGACCACTGTGCAGCAATCAGATCCAACTCGCTTTACACTTTGGAGGCTGGCTAGCTGGTTGCCTGCCTGCCAGTTACGTTGCGTAGGTAAGCAAAAAGTTGGCTGCGGCTGGTTGACTGGTTCACTAGCTGACTGACTGACTATATGGCTGACTGTCGTCAAAATATACATATGTCCCGCTGTCTGACTGGCAGCAATTGATGAACTATATCCACAACATAACACTATAAGGCCAAGCCGACGCGCATTTGTGCCGGTTGGTCGGATTCAGAGGCGGCGGCATGTGGCATACGGCGCAGCTCAGCTTGGTTTCGGATCTGCCTACGCATCTTTCGCAATTTCGTTTGAGACGCCCACACATTCAGTTTTTTTTTTCAGCTTGCTTAGAAATAAACAGCTATAACGATTACAACAAAAATAACAAGAACAGCAGCAACAACAACAACAACCTACAAATTCAAATTAAAGTTATATATTCGCATTATTCGAGTGTAAAGCAGTACATTTTCGATACATATACACTGTAAAAAATTTCACAATAACTTTTATCAAAGCTGGCTTATTTTGCATAGTAAGTCTCTATTAGAAACAGACACTGCCTTTGGGATAGGCAGTGCCTGGGAATACAGATAATTAATCGCCGCCAAAAAGAGATCTCCCACAATTTTCTAGTTCTAATTATGATTTGCACGATCCTTATGTGCATGTGCCTTTCGATTTTTCTCTCTGCTGAACAGTCTATTCAATCCATCATCTCTTTAATTTAAAGTCATCTTAGAACCTTATACTGAAATACCTATTAAAATATATTTCAATAATTTCCGCTTTCTGTTTAATATAACATGCAGAAGTAAAAATTTATTTTATATGGTCTTATGGTTTATCATTATTATCTAAAAAGAGTTTTTCTCTAAAGGAATAAAGGTAAATTGGATAGCTTAAGAAAGGTAAATATTTATGGTTGGGAGAGAATTGTAGGTCTATTGTGACCATTGAATAGATGGATGGCGTATTTAAAATTCGTTTTTTTTTTGCTATTTATAAAGGTTTTTTTGTAATATATTTTACAGCTTACAAAAACAAATCCCAATGTCCCTTAACTAGTTAGGCAATAATATATATACGTCTACTTCTATGCACTAAGCATTTATTTTAAACATAAAACTCCTGTGCCTTGATATTATTTCAATCCGATTTTTTATACCTTTTTTACGCAGCCTTTTGTAAATAACTAAAAAGTCTCAAAATTATTTACAGTAATGGTTTTTTTTCGCACAGTGTATGAATATTGCCTGTTGTATGTGTTTGTGAATAGCCAAACCTCTAAAGTGCCATAGATTGTTGTAACACACGCGCTATGAATATGTTGCGGTTTACCACAATAGACGCGCTTTTCTAACAGATCGCACAGACCTCCAGCATGCACATGGCCCTGCCCAGGCCAATGCTTAGCAAAATTCAACCCAACAAATCAGCTAAGGCTGAAAAACTAAGGTTGATTGTGAGGCCAGAAAAACCCACAAAGGAAATGGCATGTCTGGATACTGTGGTTACCAATTGCATAGATACATATACCAGTTAGCGACACCAAGGAGCTAACCAAAATAGAGCGCAACGTCAAGCATCTATCAAATTGAGACTTGAATGCTAGCAGATTTAATTACAGAAAGTATTTTCACTGCACAGTGGTTAAAAATGCACAGCTATTTTGTACGCCATTTTGGCTATTTCCATTTTAACTAACTTTATATCTATTATTAAAACCATAAGGATTAAAAGGTAATGAATTGTCACCAACTTCAAGACAACTTGGCGCTATAAATTAGCTAAATGAAAGTTTATAGTACGAAAGTATTTTGATAAGAGTGAGCGCTAAAAAATGATATCTGAAGTGAATTTTAAACGTAAAATTGTGATTGCCTCGAATATTACAACCAGCGATTGTTCGTGAGCTCAAACACCTTAAGGTGAATAAAGTTTTCATTCATCGCAGCGAAAAACTTCATGGAGGTGCACATCAAAAGACTGCAACTGCACATGAGATGGTTTACGAATTGAAAAAGCAACTCGAGCGAAATTCCCACCGAAGCAGCAACAAGTCAGACTAGAGAGACCGAAGGAGTTGCTTAAATTTGTAAAAATTGGGTTTATTTTTATATAAGTATTTTTACAATTAAGCAATTCGTAAACTCTTAAAACGATAGGATTAACTTGATGGTCTGCAGGAGCGCTCTGCAAACATTTTCTGCACTTTGGTATACATGATATTTTTGATTTGCAAATAAAGCTGATAAAACCTTAATTTTAGTTTTGTAAAATGCAAAATTTGACCACTGTGCATTGGCGGCTCGCTTGGCAACAGCAAAAATTCGAAACGTTGAAAATGAAAGCGCGCCAAAATTCAAGCTTGGGCTGCAGCCCGCAGTCGCAGTTACAGCCGACGCCAACGTCAACGCCAACGCTTACGCCATGTGGAGACGGGCACGACAAAGTTGAATGAAATTTCATTCACAAAAATTTACAAAATGAAGAAAAAGTAAAAAGTGAGCGAAAAAACAGACACACACCGACACACACACACTCAGTAAAAAGAAGGCGCAATGGGCACAAGTCACGCATGCGCAGCGCGAAAAATTTGCAGCTGAAAACCGGAAGTATTAAATTCCAATTATGGCAACAAGATTTTTGCGTAGTATTCATTTATTTTTATTATTATTATTAATATTTTTGTTTGTGGACGCTACAAATAAGAAATTATATACGCCTTGCAGCGACAACAATCAACTGCCCACGATTGCTATAAGACGTTGACGCAAGCGCAGACGCACATCATCAAATTCCCGCATAACGGCCAGATTAAGTTCCTCGCCCGCGTCTATGCGATGATCGTAAAGCTCTTCGCCATAGACTTGTTGCCAATCTGCACAAAAAAAAAAAAAAAAAACAAAAAGTGTACTAATCCATAATATTTGCAGGAGATGCCAACTGACCACGACTGAAGTTTTGCGCATGGAAACGAACCCAAAGCGTATAGCGATAAAGATCCGTGCGTAGACTATAACCCATGGCCTTTATGTTACGCAGCTTGGGCTTGTCGCTGTTGGGATGCTTGGTGGGCAATAAGCCAGGGCGCGGATATTGACTTAGTGCCACTTGCTGCGCCAAATCTAAATTTGATCCCTGCAGCTGTGTATACAGACTTTTGCCTTCGCCGCAGCTTAGCTCTTTATGTGGGCGCTGACAAGCTGGCAGTGCAGGCAAATGCGCCAAATCCACCAAAGTGGGAAACACATCCAACAGCTCTGTTATGCTGTGCAGGCGTTGTGGCTGTGCCAAAGGAAATTCCGGACTACGTATAATAAGCGGCACACGCAAAGCTACCTCGAAATTACTGTATTTAGCCCATTCTGCATGCTCACCCAGCGACCAGCCATGATCGCCCAGCACCATGACTACTGTGCGTTGCAGATCTATGCCGGCAATAAACTTGCCAAACAAATCATCTACATATGCCACAGAGGCGTAGTAAGCCTGACGTATCTGTGCTGCCTGATGCGTTGATATGGGCCCATAGGGAAACGATATATTTGCATGCTTAAAGTCATCTCTTGAGCGCACATCTGTATAGGGATTCCAAGCTACGGCAGGCATATCAGGCGGCTTATAACTATCCGATGTATAGTTATAGAACTGCTCCAAGGGAAAGCGACTTAGAAACTGACGTGGAAAACGAAAATTAATATGCGGCTTGTGAAAACCCAAAGCTAAGAAAAACGGCTGTTGTTGGTTGCGTGCGCGCGAGGTCAAAAAACGTAAGCCCTCGGCTACGGACTCAATGTCGGGTAACGTTTTATAAGGCTGTGTATGCAGCTGCACGGGACATATGAGATTCTTGCGCAGCACACCCTGCTTATCGGGGCAAACGGGTGAGTTCATAAACTGTTCCGTACGTGGTCTAAACGGACGTGCAGACCAGCTAAGTGGATAGTCATCGCTATTGTTAGAGGAAATGCCTGGATGAAACACCTTGCCACAACTATAAGTATAATAGCCATGCTGCTTAAAGTACTGCGGCAAAGTGGTAAAATTACCCACAAAACTGCGCCAATAGTTGTAGAAGTCATAGAGACGTAAAGTGTCCGGACGACGACCTGTAAGCAAAGAGTTACGGCTAGGCGCACACAAAGCTTGCTATAAGTGGGAGATATGCAGTAAAGTTCGTCTGATAAGCAATAAAAACACTGAGCTTACCTGACTATAGGCACGCGTAAAGTAACTGCTGCCTTGTATGAACTCATCCAGGTGCGGCGTGCGCGCCAAACTATCGCCATAAGCACCCAATGTGGGACGCAAGTCATCGAATATAATCAGGACCACATTGTAACGTAACGAACTTGTGGCATTGGCATAGTTAAGTGCAAGATGCACTAAAATCCACAGGCCAACGTTGAGCTCTGGCCACATGATAATACCCACAACGTGTGACTTTGACTTTTACTGTGCGACTGGATTGCCTACGGCATCTTTAAGTTATTGCAAGCCGTTGTCCGCAGCTGCGGATATGTATGCCGGCAATTTTGTTGTTTACGTATTTTGCTCAAAAGCCAAAGACACCAAAAAAATAATATAAATGAACTAAAACATACTCCCACAAGCTTTGCATGTTTGGGATCAGGGCACTCAGCGTAGACACGACAAACGCCCCCCATTATTTTTCAATTAAACAACGGAAGTGTGCAACGTTGCGCGGCGATACGTTGCCTCTGTATGCAAGCATGATGAAGGGCTGCCAAATGCGTTGACTAAACAGGCCTGGACAGAGACTAAACCGAGTTTCTCGTATTTACACATGAATCTTTAATGCAAAGACATAAACTAAAAGCTAATAATAAAGTAATTTGTGTTTTAAATGGTTAAAAAAAATCAATCCCATACAGGATAAAGTCACAGGAATTTGTCATATTTGTAAGCATATAAAACATTAACAAGGAATAAGCAAGCAAATGCGCAACGAATTTGTGCAGCAATTCACTTACATGCATAAGTCATGCACGGATTTTTGGCTTTGCCACAAACCGTATGCTCAATAAGTTGTGCCACAGTTGGTACAGCGTTTCTCGCGCATGGCCAGACAGCAAAGTATGCCCACGGGAAAGAAAAGCACAGCACAACAGACCCCCAGCAGCGAGTATGTATCCTCCAAACAGCCAATGCGACAGGCTGGACAACCGCCAATCACTATAATCTCAGTGGGTCCGTGTCGTTGAGTCGGCTGTGGTTGTACCACAACGCTGACGGGTGTTGTTTCAAAGGCTCCATAACTGGGTACATAGCCGCTGGCGGCCTGAAAATTTGGTGGCGGCGCTGTGGGTACGCCCTGATGCACACCCACAATTACATGTTGTGCTGCATTGTTTAAAAAAAGTTGTTTTAAATATTTTACAAATCTTTTTTAACAACTTACTAGTAGTTGTTGATCTCATTACGTCGTCGTAGGACGGTGGTGCAATGTCTTTGGTCGGTGCCGAAGACGCCATTATGCACAAAGCTTTTTAAAGCTGGCAATTGTTTTTAATGACTCACTTTTGCAATTATCTTGTTATTGAGTATTGTTTGTATTCAATTACATTAAACTTTCTTGTGTACGGCTGCCTTTGTTTGTTGTACCTCTATCGATGTGTCAGCTGTTTCACGGCAGTGTTTGCTGCTTTGTTATCGTTATCGTTGACAAGCAGTGTAGCACGGCTTGATGCAATGTGCGCGCGCTAACAAAGCAGTTAAACGTTTTTTTTTTGAAAAATACTGCAGTCACTGTTTTATTTATTTAAAATATTTATTTTAATTTAATCTAGACAAAACGACATTACTTTGCTTAAAGAATTTTTGACGCATAATAGTTTCATAAAAACTGTTTATTTTTCAACAAGTTAATACAAATATACAATTATTTATATAAAGTTTAAACGTTGCGTTTATATCATTTATCTCATCAAATGCAGTCAGTCATCACTAAAATTCACTGGACTTGCTTACAAAAATCTATAGGCAAACCTATAGTAACCATCGATTTGGCTTTGTGTTAGGGAAGACTTTTGTTTGCTTAGCACCACTTCAAAATCCTGCATTTCGATAGTAGCCGTATTAAAGTCTCTTTGAAATGCTTGTATGGCCGCCTCATTGCAAAGATTACATACATCTGCACCGGAATAGAGATGCGTACGTGTTGCAATCAGTTGCAGATTAACCATAGCATCAAAAGGCATGCGCCGTGCATGTAATTCCAGTAAAGCCAAACGAGAAGCATGGTCAGGAGCTGGCACATGTATGAGCTTGTCAAAGCGTCCAGGACGTAATAAAGCAGCATCTATCATTTCCGGACGATTGGTTGCAGCTACAACAATTATGTGTTGCTGGCTGGCATTGGAAACAATGCCATCCATTTCTGTAAGCAGCGTGGAAAGAATGCGCATTTGTACATCTCCACTACCACCAGCTCCGTTTACTGTGCGACGACCTACAAGGGAGTCTGAAAGCATAAAAAAATTAAATTAAATGCATATAAGTTAAACTTATTGCTGTTACCAATCTCATCCAGAAATACTAGGCATGGGGCATTCTTGCGCGCTGCATCAAAAATACGCGATATAAAACGTTCTGCACAGCCCACATATGGCGAATACACTTCAGCTGCAGATGTTGAAATAAATGTCATATTTGCCTCCTTAGCCAGGCATTTCGCTATGCTAGTCTTGGCACATCCAGGTGGACCATAAAATAATACACCTTTGGGCATACTTAGCCCAAAACGTGAAAATGCTACATTGTGTTTTAGGCCAGCCAAGACGGAGACGCGTAGTGTGCGCTTCAGCATATTCATACCACCAATGCTTTCAAACCCCAGCGTGGTCTTCACAACACACACATCCGAGGAGCGTGAGGCGCTGGGCTGACACTGCTGCAGAGCTTGTTGTATAAGTGCGTCCATATTATTGTGCTCAGCATTCGGTGGTGGGTGCAGCAAAATTTCATTCTCAATCTTGCGCAAAAGCAACATCAGATCGGCCACTACATAGCCTTGTGTCTGCTGTGCCACAAGTTCGAGTATCACATCGCTGAGTTCATGCTGCGGATACTGTGTACGAAACAGCGCCTGGAAAAGCTGACGACGTTGTGTGTCTGTAGGCATGTCTATGGAGATTTCATTGCTAAAACGTCCGGCACGACGTGCATGTTCATGCAGAGAGTTAGGTGAGCTACTTGTTGCCACACAAATTATGCGACTGGAACGTTTTTGTAAATCATCTATTAGCTTATAAAGCTGCGCGGCTATTCGCAATGCATTACTGGAATTCTTGGTATCGCTGGATATTGCTGGACAAAGCAGTTCCAAATCTTCCAACAATATAATAGTTGTCACTGCAAAAAAATAAAAACAATTTTATTATAATAGTAGAGACTCAATTAAGTAGAAACTGCAAATGTTTACATTAACGGCCACGACATGGCTTTCGTGCAAAGAAATTTGACATTTGAGCCCTTGCCATGGTCTTTGTTTGCACTTACGCAGTGGCTTAAAGCGTTTGTCATATGTCTGTGCAGCCTCGAAGATCTTGCGTAATTCGGCTTCGGTTTCTCCAGGATAAGCGCGCAGCACCTGCGAAGCTGTTATATAAAAATAGTTACAGCCCTTACGACGCATAAATTCGCCAAGTAGTGCGCTTTTTCCAGAGCCCACGGCCCCAATGAGCAGCGTATTCAATGGAATTAACCCAGCGTGTCCATTGTGGGTGTTCTGCAACAGGTCCGACAAAGCGCTTAACGGACGTTCGAATCCAAATGTATGATAAACTGCAGGGTTAGGTAGTTTTGTTGAGCTCAGCAGGCGTACGTCTACAATAAGCAACGCAGTTTCGCTGCCCATTTCAAAGCACTGATTTGCAGCTAATCCTGGCACATCAAAAATTTCTACACTGCCTATGCCCAGCTCATGCAGACGCCTGTGTTGCACAAAGCAATCATTGGAAAGCATTAAGTCATTCAGAAAAAGACGCACAAGGTCGCTGAGTGACGATAAGCTGCACTGTGGCTCATGCAAAAGTTTCTCATCAATGGTCACCACACAAGCTAATTTCTCCGGCTCTTTTGTGTGTTCCATAAGGGTAAGGCGGCAAAGGTGCTTATTGGCTGCCGTAAAGTCAGTTGAGGAGCTAACAATATTGCTTACATAACAACATGTTTGACTGCCAGGACGTGTAGCCAAACGACAAATGGCAAAGCTGCCATCATTTAGTTCACATTTGTACCAGGCTGTTGGAGTGCATTCAACAAGTGTTGCCATTGGTATAAAGCAGCGTTGTGGCTCATACTCGCTGTTATCCAGCCGCTCCATGGGAAGTGTCACCAAATCGCACGACATGGAACACATTTTAATTTAAAGTTAAAACGCAACTGAACATAACCGATTCTTAATGAAATTAACCAGCAGACGGCCAGCAACAAACATCAAACAGCTGTTGGTTCTTCTGTATCACGTTGTATCGACAAATTGTTGACGATATGTTGTGCTATCGATAAACGCTACAATTAGCAAAGCAGTGCATAGCTAGCTGCACTGCTCTGACGCCATTGCGGTCGGTCTCAGCAAAGTTCTTTTAATGCTGCTTTAAAAATTAAGAAAATTGTGCAAATTAAGTGCAATAATTAAAAAAAAACATTTGAAAATTGTGCCAGCATTCATGCGCCACTTCAAACATATCGAGTGCAGCGAGTGAGTGTTAAATTAATCATTTTAGGCAGTGTTTATATACAGCTTGCTAAATCGATCGGCATTTTTTCTCTACGTCTATTTTTCTTTGAACTGCGCTGCTTGCCATCAAAATGTTCTACGTCGATGACGATGTCTCTCGCGTTTGCTGCTTGACTCGTTCGTGCGAAAATGCAAACAAAAGATAGATAGAGGATTGAAAAGCAACAACTAAAAGGCAGGTAAACAAACAATTCGTGCGGAGAAGGTTAACGCTGCAACTCATGCGCGACATGGCGGATCTGGACGCAGTGCATCTCGGCTTGGACGAGAACGAGGCTGATATAGCCGAAGAGTTGCAGGATTTCGATGATTCCTTTGATACGCGCAGTGAAGCTTCCGAGTCGGGCAGTGAGTCTTCAAACTCTGCGCCCAGCATTAGCTCGGTAAGTACGGCACCATCCTCCTTAGCTGGCAGCCATAGTGGCAGCAAGCGCAAAGCCAAGTCCAGCTCCAAAACAGCTGTCACTACAACAACGTCAACATCAAAAACAACCAGGGCCAGCAGCAAAAGTAAAGCTGGAAAAAAATCCAAACGGACTGCTACGCCAACTGAGCTTAATGGAAAGAAAAAAAAACGTAGTACCAACGAGTCCAAATCTAACAAAAAGAGCGCAAGTTCTGCAGCCGACAAGTCCAACTCATTGGATGCCGATGAGCCCAATACGAAAAAGTTACGCAGCAAGAAGAGTTCCAGCAGCATCAACACTTTGGCCAGCAATGCGCAACAAAATAATGACTCTAGTGCAGCTGGTGGCAACAAAAGTGATGTCAGCGATGCAGAGGATGAGAAACCTACGCTGCCAGCTTTAGAGTCGGATTCAGAGTCTTCTGATTCGGATTCTGGCACACAACATAAACGCAATGGCACACGTGGCAAGACAAATGCCTCCTCCAAAAGCTCAACACCCGAGAAGGATGGCAACTCCTCGCAAAAGGCCTACGATTATATGACCAAGCTGAATTATCTATTCCGTGACACACGTTTCTTTTTGATCAAGTCCAATAATATTGAAAATGTGCAGCTTTCAAAGAACAAGAGTGTTTGGGCCACCTTGCCTCAAAATGATGCCAACTTGAGTCAGGCTTTTAAGGAGGCGCGCAATGTGCTGCTTATATTCTCGGTTAACGAAAGCGGTAAGTTGGGCGTAGTGGACGTTACTACTTTAGTTGGGATTTAAAAAGGATTGCTTTGGGCTACAAGCATTAAACCCTTATAAAAATGTTTCACATATTTTGCAGGCAAATTTGCAGGATTTGCGCGTATGGCAGCTCCATCACGTCGAGATTTGCCACAAGTAGCTTGGGTGCTGCCACCTAGCATTTCGCCTAAAGCACTTGGCGGCGTTATTGAGCTGGATTGGATTTGCCGTAAGGAGCTTTCTTTTAATGCCACCTTGCATTTGCACAACTCTTGGAATGAAGGAAAACCAGTCAAAATTGGACGCGATGGCCAGGAAATAGAGCCAAAAATTGGCGCCGAGCTGTGTCGCTTATTTCCAGAAGACGAGCATGTAGAGTTGACACCGATACTACGCAAATCTAAGGAAACGGCACGTGTAATGCGTGAGAAAGGCATACATGTTATCTACAAGCCGCCACGTAGTCTCTCTACGCGCGGACACGGTGGACGCGGCGGTGGCAGTCATCTAGGTCCCATGCGACATAAGCGCAGCTATGGTCACGGCGGTCCACATCATCGTCCCTACAGGCATCATCATGCCATGATGCCGCCTGGCAATTTCAAACGTAACGGTTCACCCTATAGGCAAATGAGCGGCGGTGCAGCTGGTGGCGCTGAAATGAGCATGCCCTCTTGGGAGCGCTATATGTCCTCGGCGGCAGCAGCCGAGGCCTACGTAGCTGACTATATGCGCAATATGCACGGTCAGCTGCCACCGCTGCCCTTTGTGCCACCCTTTGGTCAGCTACCTATGCCTACAGCTGCCGGCGCTGCGGGCTCGCTGCCACCGGGCACAGCTGGCTCTATATACGAACAACTGCCACCGCCAGTGCGTTACTACGATGGGCCGGGACCGCCACCGCTGCCAGACTATCCACCGCCACAGCCAATGCGACCACCACCACCAGGCTTTGATAAGACACCCAGTTATGAGGATTTTGCAGCCTGGAAGAATGCTGGTTTGCCCACGGTGGCGCCACCACCAGGATTTCCCGTCTATGGCGGTGGTGCTGGCGCTGCAAACGGCAGCAATGGCAATGGTGGCAGCGCAGGCTCCGCTGCAGCGTCGGGCGCCGGCGTGTCCGGTGGCGTTGGTGGCGGCGGCGGTCCAGGTGGCTATCGTAATCGCGACAACAACGGTTCCACAGGCGCACGTCGTCGAGACTATAATCGCGGCAGCACTGGCGGCTCTTCGCGAGATTCGCGTCACTTTGGAGGCAATGCACGTAACGAACGTGGTGGTGGTCAACGTAGCTATCGGGATGGCAGACGTTAACAAGCCAACAAGTGCTAACCGTTTCTAATGCCTAATTAAAAAGCAGTGCGTGAAAGTTGACGGCGAGTCGCGGCGCGTGTGAAATTGTGTTAGTAGAGTAGAGTATGCAATTGCTTTGGAGCAGCATGCTGAGGCATCTTTAATTATGCAGTTATTTCAGCAAGAGCTGAATAACTGCAAACATACTTATATATAATTATATACACATTAAATATAGCATAGGCGTAAACGTAATCCACTCCAATATGACTACAATACGGCTATTTAACGTAATCGTCTCGTCTCTTATACACTCCCTTAACCTATACGCTGAATTTCTTCAAAACTAAGAAAGTTCTTTTAAAAAAAAACGAAAAGCGCCGTGACGCCCGATCTTATATTAAAATACAAGCGAAAAGTTCTAAGATTTAACAAAACTTAAGAAATAAGCAAATTTCAAAACAAAAAAAAATCTAATTAATATTTTAAACGCAAATACAAAAAAAAAAAAAGCAAGAGAGCCAAATGTGAACTTTATTTAAAAAAAAAGATAAAGAAAAGAAAAGAAGAAAAGACTGACGTGAGAGTTGGAAAAAATATCTAACGAGAAATCTAAAGACGCTTCTTTCTTTACACAACTTACCGTACCGCAAAACCCAAAGAACTACCGAAAAGTCAACTATGCCAAATGTTATAGATGATATATGCCAAAAGTATACCAGTGAATTGAGTGTATGTGTGTGCTTCCCCTGTTTTTTAAAAAAAAAACCCCCCACCAACTGCGCTGGACTTTCAAAAACTCAACAAAGAGTATTTATTACCTGCTAGCATGCTACCAAAATGAGAAACTATTGTATTATTTTTCGGAACTGCCAGCACTGTGTTAAAATATGCCCGTGCTTTAAAAACGCTTACGGAGTACATCGCTCTGTAGTCGTCTGTAATACACTGCTTTTTTTAACTGAAACTTTTTCTACGGAATTGTTTCAAATCAACAAGCAACAACATCTAACCAGTACTGATTTCGGACAGTGTTAAATTATTAACAGCAAACAATTTTCAAGGTTTTTTGTGCGAAAAACCCATACAATTTCCATGACCTACAAACTCGAGACACACATATGTATGGCAGGCAGCACAGCTTGCTGCGATCTGCTACACAGTTCATGCATTTTCACAAGCAAATTTACTCTGGAAATCTTCTCAAGTAAAACTCCATAAATTGCATGACATGAACTTGGACATTACTTGTGCTTTGACCTACTATCAATGACTGCTCTTAAGACCCATCCAAGACTGTTTTAGGGAGTTCTGTTCTTATTTCTTTACAGATTATGCGAATCGCTTGTGAAGCACTGCGTTGGCCACACTGTACGGGGGAAACTGTGCAATATTATTGGAAGACTGAAAATAAATAAAGATCTTAATGCTTTTTATTATATACTTATAAAATGTTTTTATTTGACATCATATAATAGTTAAAAATATTGTGTATATTTAGTTTATTAGTTCTTGTGTTCCAATTACGCTGCTATTACAACTTGACCTAACGCATTCGCATGAGAAGTAATGTGTTTCGAAAGAGGCTAAGCCTCTCTCAAAAATGAGTTGATATAATCTTTGAAAGTGCATGGAAGAGCAGGCAAGAACTTTTATTTTATATTGAGCGGATCTTCATCACTAGAAGTATCTACAGCTGCTGCAAGTAAACTGGCTAATTTTTCCTCTCTAGCTTGTATAAGCGTTGGATCTTCAGCAGGAGTTGTTGTGGCCAACACTGCAGCAGTTATCAGTGTCGATGTAGATGGTGTTGCCTGTTCCTCATCTATAATAAGAATTTAGATTGAAACAGTGAGACTTACAAAATAAGTTAATTTTGCTTACAGTGATCAGTAAGTATGTTATGATTGGCCTCCCGACGCTTGGTAAGCACAAAAACGCTGCTGTAGAATAACAATAGTGGTAGCAGCGCAACTACGGCGGCGGTGCATATAAAAGTTGTCATATAAACTTCACGTTTGCAGCAATTTAGTTCCTTGGACCAATGCAAACGTGTGCGATTCATCTGTTTGAAATAAAAGTGTGCAAGTTAACGGCAAGGCTATTGTTTCGCATTGAAACTTACCGAATCTTGTAAATCGTAGCACACCTTGCCTTTGCATTGTTTTTCCATGTCCTTGTAGAAATTGTTCAAGTCGAAATATTGAAGTTCACAATTTATGCATTCAGAGCCTTGGTTTTGATTCAAACAACCGCTCAGTAGCGTTGCCTTCTCATTAAAAACCTGGGAGTTGTTGCCATTGAAACAATCTATCATGTATAATTATAGTTTTTGGTCCATAGACTGCCACCACTACTCACTGCTTACCTTCACAGTTGGCTCGGCTCCATAAGCCCGTAAGTACGCCCTGCGTTGTGGCCACCACATTTATACGATCAGAGTCCATGTAAATTTTAGAACAGTTCGCCGTGTTCGTTAGATTTGCAAACGCCTTTTTCATAATATTAAGTGGACCTACGCAGCCATTGCAGATATTGACAGGCACGGCATGATTCGTAGTGCATTGGACAAATAAACTTTGCGCACTGGCAAGTTGCCGCAGTAAGTGTTTGCAATGCTGCAAAAAAAGATAACATTATTCTGCATAGAACAATTGAGTAAAGACGGCTACTTACTTCTGCGTGTGCACCAAGTAAGCTGCAAAGTAAAAGCATAACAGACAAAAATATTTGCCACATTTTGTTTGTTAGTTGCTTAAAATGCATTTTAGCCGTCTTTGTTTATATATTTTTATGCAGTGTTGCCATACTGCTAGCAACTGCTTGGTGTACAACACTGCGATTGTTTTTATTTGCGATAACGATAAGTGACAACAAGCAGTTCTTCCGTCGGGGCGTGCGCGCAAATTAGGCTGACGTTAAAAAATTTTGTTTTCATACGTCTGACTGCGAATCCACATCCAAATACACGCCTTTCCGCATGGCACACAACTTGCTTGCTGTAATCTCAGTAGATTTTTTTTTGCTTTAAACCAAAAAAGGGGGCAGGGGTGTGGGGGATGTAGCACCATATGTATAATTTATGTAAAAAATGTTTTATTTCTTTCTTTTCCAACGGACATACCTCCTTCTAGATGAGTCAAATTGTGAAGCAGGCCACCACTATCAAGATCTCTGACGACGGCACACCTAACAAGCCATTTGTTCATGCACGCGTTGCTAGTGTCGATAGATATCCACGCAAGGTGATCAAGAAAATAGGCAAAACAACTTGAAGAAGTAGTCCAAAATCAAGTATCTTGAACTATATTCAACTGATGGCGCAAGAGCAAGTGGTTCTTCCAGCAACTGCGTTTTTAAGCTGCTCCGGTCTGTGCAGATGCTTTTCTAGGGTGATCAGTTGCTTCGACTTGGACAAATTGCTGTCGTGTCTAAAGCTAAAAAAAATCACAATAATTTTAAAACGCAGTTGCGTTAAACGTAACTGTTCTGCTTTTAAAACTATCACTGTTATCACAATAACGGCTTGCTGTTAAATAACATAACAGCGCCAAAATATCGATGTGCTTGTACTTTGAGTATCGATATGATGGCAATTACAGCCAGCCATATGAAAAGTTGCAAATAAAGTGCACAAAATGTTTCGAAAACCCAAAGTTTGTCTTAAAAAGAAATAAATACTTTGTAGTTTAAGTTTAACAGACATTTTTATTACTTAACCGCAGCATTAAGGCGGTTAAAACTAAAGCACACAGCCAATTATCGAATTTAAGTTTGAGTTTGTTTTGTCGTTTGATAGCGCAAAGTTGTCAGTAACATTTTCGTCGTACGTCGTGTAAGTTGTGCCTCCGCTTGTTTGCTGCGTTTAAAGTTAATTTTGTTGGCTAAAGTCTGTTTACGCGTATATTTAAATGAGCATAAATTGTTTAATAAAAGCAAAACGTGTAATTTAACAATTTTTATTCATCGTGCAATCAAAAAATTGCATGTCTTAAGTGCGCTCTAAAACATAAAACGCTTGGAACGCCGCCCCAAGCGTCTAAGAAGCCGCGACCCTTGAATTTCCGAGCATAAAATTTGCTCAGAATTGTGCAGCGCAGTCTGCAAGTTACAAAGCGTTTTATAAAAATATTTATATTTAACAAATTTATTTAATTAAAGGTAGAAAAAAAAATTATTAAGTGCGGCGTGTTTGTATGCATTTGTTTGAGTGTGTGTGTGCAAAGCGAAAAAAACAAAGTTGAAAAAATCCTGGTTGTAAGAAGAGCGAGGCATTAACGACGCGCCACTCCTTTTGCGCAAAGAAATTTGCAGCAGCAACAACAACGAAATTAATAAAAGGCAGCAAGAAGAGCGTAAAGTGCGCCAGAGTTGTATACACACACACACACACACACACACAAAGCGAGTGCGTGCGTGAGTGTCTGTCTGTTTGTTTGCCTGCTGCGTATGTATGCGTGCGCTGTGCGAGAGTGTGTGTGTGTGTGTGCAGCAATAATTTCTGCAAAGCCAAATTTATTGTTGTTGCTGCAAAAACAAATTAAAAACAGCCAGCCGCGGATTACCGGCAGTTAAAAGAGAGCGCAGCATTTTAAGATAAAAGTTGGTTTTTTCTCAAATAAAATACAATAAACCAAAGCCGGTAAGTGTTAACACTTCACTTTAATTAAAATTAAAATAAACATTTATAATTTATAAAGCGTAAAAAATCGTACTGCAAGTAGCGGCATTTTGTGATACATACATAGAAAAGGTCACACACACACGTATGCACACATATAATGTATTCTCCGCCAGGCTGTCTGAACTTAATGCGCAGACTCAGGCACATATCCTTTGAAATACTGTATATTCTGTTTTTATTTTTATTTTCAATTCTAATTGGGTAATAATAAAACTTGCTAAAATGTTTCAAAACAGCTGGCAAAGCCATAAGAAAACAAACACACATACAAACATAATGCAAGCCAGACAATTGGTTTATTTGCAGTGGGGTGTAGAAAGGGGTGTCCAATTGCTGCAATGGCCTCCGTTGCCATGTGCTGCACCAATGCTTGAAATTTAGAGTTGTTCCAAAAGAATAGGAACTTATAGTTTATATCCGCATCCGTTAAGCGGTGTCTTTATTTGATAGTGTACTTAAAGCTTATTTCTTCTTTAATAATTATGGCTTAAAATTGAAAATACAACTTTTTTAAAAAAATCTGCATTAAAAAAGTAGTTGACATAGTTTGCTTGTGGTACAAACTAAAAATACATAAAAACAAACATTTAGTTAAAAAAACCTAAATTCAATTTTTTATTACAAACGATTGTTGAAATTAACTCTCATACAACTTAACAACTCAGATAGTATAATGTATGTATTTTTGTTTAACTTTTAAGTCTTTAAAAGTAATTAACCAAGATAGTGTATGGTTTCTGTAAATATGCAAATATCTGCCTTTTCGCGAAAAAGGAATAGTAAACAAATCTTTTTCAACAAATTGTGCTGCGCTCTTTGTAACTTTTGCCTATGATATGCAGCACAACCACCTCAAACTTCAAACCTATATAACTTAGGTTAACCTATATTAACTTAAGGTGCAGTTGGATAATGTTATGTTGGGCTGGTATGCTGTTATAAGGCAATGTCATATGCAAAGAGTAATATATTGTATAATGCTGATACTGTACGTTTTTTGCTTAAAAAATACCACAAAATTGTTTATATTTTATTAAAAGGGATTAGTTATTTGAATAATATGTCGGGTGCTTTCATCCTAGCGCTTAATAGACCAAGGTAATTTGTTGTAAAATCTAAAAATGACGACCTATGCCTTGCGAATGGCTTCAATATCCCTAAATTAAATTTAAAAATGAAAATGATGAAGTATTGTTATTATTCTTATTAAAAACTTTATGTCATGTCATTTTGAAATAAGCCAATTGCATAATTTTAAATTTTTGTTTAACGCAAGTTAATAATAGGCACCCCCTAAAAAGAGATTTAAAGTAAGCCTCTGCTTGCCACATAAATGAACAGTTAATCGACATACTCCTTTTTGTTCTGATTCTTTGATTTTCTTTCAAACATAACTGAAACAGGTTTGTTGTTGTTGTTGTTGTTGTTGCAGTTGCCTTGTGCAGTAAAGGAGCAGCATATATGTGTGTGAATGTATGCATGTATGTCTGTTGTATGTATGCCTTGTGTTGGTGCAAGCAATCAAGCAGTATATATGCATTGCGATCTCTACTGGTTGATAAACGCCTGCAATAGGTGCAAGCGAAACGGCTAGCTTAGCCCCCCCCCAAAGTGGAAGCAAAAGGCAACGGCCGCAAAAATTCAAAACAAGAACACGAATTGTTGTTGTTGTTGTTGTTCGTTTTCTTATTCTTCTCTTGTTTGCTGTTGTTGTCTGAGGTTGTGCCTTGTGGGCAGAGACGGAAACGTTGGCGGCGGTACAGTGGTATCTGAGTGATTTGTAAATGCGCTTTGTTTTTCAAGCTAGACTTTAATTTTTATTTATATTTTTATCACTTCTTTTGTGAGTGTGTCTGTGTCCGTAATTGTTTTGCAATGTCTGGACATCGGTCATACGTAGGTCGTCGACGTTGCTGTTGTTGTAGCTGCGCTTGCAATTTATGCAAATATATACATATTACAGTGAGACCCACAATTATACCCACATCATTTATTTTTATTTAAAATTAAAAAAATCGTAACTGCCTCAAAAAAAAATAAATAACATGGAAAATAATAGATAAAATATAATAATTTCTTAAAAATATATGTATAACTCATTTAAATGATCTAATTTAATTCTCTTAATATATACAATTGAGTTAGGTGTACAAAATATTTGTTTAAAGCAAAATTTGTTTGGAATTACGAAAAAATTAATGTGAGTGTTTTAGCAGAAAATTTTACAAAATGTATTAAAATTACAAGGCTCATAGAACTACCCATTTTTTAAAATCATTGTAGTAAGTTTAAATAAATACAATACCTTGCGATGCGTTTTTGTGCAAGTAAGAATGAGTTGACGAATCCAATATTATATTAAACATATTGGATTCGTATTGTGTATACGCAATGTTGCCTTAAGTCTAGAGGTAGATAGGATTGTAACAGATCAAACATAAATATTGTCTGAACTTATGAGCCCACGAATAAATATAATACTTTTTCGATTAGAAACTTGCAGATTTAAGTTGTTTTAAAAAATGTAAATTGTAAAAACGTATATTGTAAGGTAAAGATTATAGGCAACATGATGGAGTTATTTATATTCAGCTTAATATCAAACATACAGTCTCAGAAAGATTTATGGCATTTAAAATTTTCCAGTCCTTACCTTACTTAGACGTTGACATGGGCTGATTGACTTTAAAAAAACTATGACAATAGGCAATATTTTTTTTTACAATAAATATGAAATAAGATATTGCTTATTGCTTATTGCGGCGTTTGAATAATGTTTGTTCAGAGTGTAAATATGTATTGGAAAAAGTTGTAACTATTGTTGTAGCAATCTTGAGTTGTCGCCGCTTCTTGACAGCTGTCGTTCGATGTTGCAATTGTTGTTGCTGCTGTTGTTTGGGATTGCCGCTGCATTTCCTCAATAAAAATGCTGTCAATTTATGTATTTAACTTTTCCGTCTGGCAAAATGTGTGTGTGTGTGGGGGGGGGGGGGGGGTGTGCTTCAGCTTACCCTCGCTCTGAATTTGTTTGTGAATATGTGGCCCCCATAAGACTGCCACACATTATTATTTCTTATTCTACTTTTGGTTTGTGCAGTTTATGCGAGGGAAGTTTATAGTTTATGCATTGTATAAAAAAAAACACATTTTATTTTTGCTCAAAAACTACTCATTGATTTTTGTACTGATTCTTGATGGTCGACGTTTCTGAAAGATTTTCAAAAATGAAGATCAAAGGTGCTATAATTACGAAGTGATTAGTGTGCTCTCTTATTATTCTATAATTTCAATCATGTCCCCACTTAGAAAATTTCTTTTAAGGTCTTTACTTAATTCATGAAACTACCCTCGTTTACTTATTCACTAATACAACG
The DNA here is from genome assembly GCA_035046065.1 of Chymomyza procnemis. Taxonomy (NCBI): domain Eukaryota; kingdom Metazoa; phylum Arthropoda; class Insecta; order Diptera; family Drosophilidae; genus Chymomyza; species Chymomyza procnemis. Next base: position 2,208,297 of record JAWNOJ010000013.1, on the reverse strand, counting down.
TTTCAGTACACCCTTCGCATGCGCTGTTGAGTTTTTCAATTGTTTATTTTTAGTGCGGATTTCTTGTTACAAAACATATTTAATTTCAATGCTCTTCAGATGTTCTTCTTTTGCATCTGTCTGCTTATTGTTCTGCAGAATAATAGTGATAATATTGTGGTTGTTTGCCACTTTTTTAATACTCTTACGAAGAGAAACAAGTGATATGTCTACGATCCGAACACTTCGGCCATAAAACACTCTACATCAAGATATATTTTAAAAATGCAATACTGCATTCTTCAAGCCTAAGAATTGGAGCTGGTAAGGGTATATATGTATAATATAGAAAGCTTTCTGGTTCAAAACTGTTTTTTTTTTACATTAACAAGTATAATTATGAAGATTACAATGAGCAGAATACTAGTTTACTTTGGAATCACAGATTTGCAAGTAAGTCTAGTGATTTTGCGCAGACTTTGTTAAGCATTTTTTTACATTTTCTCTCCTCAAACATTAAAACGCTAAAGCTTTAATGTTATTTAAAATAAAATATTTATATTTGAAACAAAAATAATAAAATTAGTAGTGGCAGCACACTCACCTCTAAATCGGAAGAGGTCGGTGGTTCGATTACACCCAGCAGCACTGGTGCATTTGTTTGGTTCGCAAATAGACGCTATTTCTCTTCGAATAGCTATTAATAAAGATATTCTTTTTGGATAATTGCTTAAAATTCTGAAATATAGAGCATTTAAATTTCAGCATTTAATTGTGAAAGGGAACTAAACTGCTGCTTCCTTGTTTTATGACGACATGTCTTTGTTTATTTTTAGTTTCTGAAATTGTTTCACTTTATCATCATCATCATCATCATCATTTTCGTCATAATCAACATTGTCTTTATGACCATCAACTTCAGCGTGGTAGTCATCAGCTGTTGTGGCTGCTGCACTTAAATACTTTCCGCTTTACCTTATATGCTTATCTCTCTTTAGGTTGCGTTGAGCATAGTCTTGAGATAATTCTCCTTTTATTTTTTCGTGAAGCCCTCAATACAGCATCGCCCACACGAGGCCGTTAAACATCTTTTGAGCAAACTGAACATTTGCTTAATTAATAGTCAGAAAGCTGACAAATTATGCATATAATATTATGTATGCTCAAATTATATTTAATTAATAAAACAAGCCACAAATTAATGCCGTACACTAAATCAGTAAAACTTTTCGCTGCTAGGCATAAAATGACAAATTAACATTTCATTAATGCAACAATTTTCATGTAAATCTCTGTTTTATGTTAATTTTTTATATTTTTGCTATTTGTTGCTATTCTCTCTCTTATGCTTGTTATATCTTTTATACATACATATATATTTTTTTTGCAATTTAAGAGCTCAGCCGCCAAGTTTGGTGCACAAAAAATAAAAAATGTAAATAAATTGAAAAAAAAGTAAATGTTGCAATTTGGCTTTCAGAGGCGGCATGAAGTAGTTGTTGGAGTGCTACGGGGCTTGTGGAGCTAGAAGAGTTTAAGACCCACGCGCAGCTGCCTAAATCCAGTTGTGCACACATGTTAGCGTCAAAGCGTGTTTTTTTTTTGGGGCAAATTTTGTGACAATACAAATTTTCGAGGAAAAGAACATGTACAAAAAAATTCAAGACTAACAGCTTCGCTTTGTAATAACACAGGACACAAAGTTGAAATTATAAAATACTAACATTTTTTTGGGATTGGAAAACATGCAGTTTATCTTTTTACCATTTGCATCTTGCTTTAATAATTTTGTCAACCATAAAAAGACACCCTCTATTGTTTCTTTGCCTCCTTCACCTGCCGCCCCGTTTAACCAAACTTATTCGCTTGCTCGTAGCAAACGATCTTTACGTCTTTGGAAGTTTTTGCTGTTTTTTTTTTCGTATCAGGCGGCTGATCTTGGCCAGCTGAATTGTTGAAATTGAATGAAACCATAAACAACAAGTTAATATCGTTGTGTTCGTGGTATTTGTTGCCGTTTGAGGCAATAAGTGAGTTCGCAAACGTCATAGATTTGCCTAAATGTCGACACTTTATATACGGCGTAATAATATAATATGGATTAGGAAAAATAATCGTATCACAAAAGTTCGATTTATAAAAGTTGCGTAATCGCTCTCTGTTTTTGTTGCACAGCCAGTTTTATGATCGAAATTTGATCAGTTTTGCGCATAAACCGTGTTTTATTAATGCGAGACAGAAAACTAGGCAACTGCAGATAAACTTACGATTTCATAGCATTTGAGGAAAAACTTTAAGATCTTCCCGATATCAGCTTTTCGAAGAGAGTAGCGACCTACATTTAAATGCCGTTTACGAATGGTAGCGTCTTGATAGAAATTTACTTAAGGAAGCTAGCTTTGCTAATGCTAACCGAAAACCATTGGTTTTAAAAGCGAATGCAGCTGTGCTACCGAAAGCCACCAGTGAGGTTTGCGTGGATCGAATTTTGATTATAGGAGGGACCATAAGGATTCTATCAAAAAGATATTGTGAAATGACCTTTAATATGTCAGGAAGTTTAACAAAATGACATTCTTAAAAAACTATATTCCAATTGGTCCCTTAAATTTCAAACAAAAATTGTGGACTTAAAAATAAAACTCTATACATATAGGGTAATTCAAATTTTATCTTGTCAAAGGTAAAATGGTCGCCAAAAAAGTGCAAATTAAAAATGAATGCTTGGAAACAATGTCACACGAAATGTGCATGAGAGATCATCGTAAAAAATTTGTATTCCAAACGTTTTAAAATTTAATAATTTTTACTGTTTATAAATTAATTATTTTTTAGTGTTTAGAAATGTAGGCTGGGCGATACCATTGATGTAATGTATAACGAGGGTGATCCTACGCCCGTCAGTTTTAATATTCTCAGAAGCTGAATTAGACCAGTCTGTGGGATGTAGATTAGGTCCTTCTCACTGAGAATGTAGTTGCCTAGCAGCTTTGCTCTTCTACGTGCCAGGGCTGGGCACGCTCCATTGATTCCGCATCCTCCTTACAGATTCTACAAGTCCTGTTGCTGACTAGGCCCATTTTGTGTAAGTGGTCGTTGCAGAGAAAGTGGTCTGTCAATCCTCCACAAAGGGACCTGAGCTGTGTTTTTTTTTGGGAATTATAGCTAAATGCGTATTGTTTTATGGACCTAAGCTGTTTTTGCAGATTTTGAATACACTTTTGAAGTCAGTCAGCTACTCATTCTTCCAACCTTGTATTCAGTACAACCTTATAATGCCTTTTTATCTGCAGTCTGATTTTATTTTAAGATCTTAAAAAATATTACATAATGCCAATAGTTGTGAAATGTTTGACAAGAGTTTAAGTTATACACACCCAAGATAAAACGTGTTATCAAACATTTGGAAAACCATAAACTTGAAACGTTTTCTCTGGTTTTTCTTCGTGCCTGGTTCATTGAACCAACTGTCTTTGCCGAGTAAGTTATTGACTATAAATTTGGCTACTGTTCCAAACTGAGCAGCTCAAGTGCACATTAAAATACACAAATTGGGAAAACGAAAGACTTACCGTCGTCATCCATATTTGAACAACAGCTGCAACCAACTTGTTGTTAGGAAAAAAAACTTGAAATGTGAATTTTCGGTATTTGCTTTTGGTTTCGGGGCACACACATTCACCCCAGTTGGTGGTTGAAGCTTTTAAATTTATGTAAAACTTGCAACAGCCACCAAACTTGACTTAAGGTTGGGCCAATGTTAAATGCGCTGCTGGCAAGAAGGGGGCAAAGGCAAATATCGGGAACGGCATTAACACGCATTTATTCAAACAAGTTGGTTACAATTGCAATTGGCAAACTGCTAACGAGCTTAACCCTCTGTTACCGACAAGCTAAACAAACAATGAGCCAAGTTTCGTAATTGTTAAGTTGCATTTGCAACTTAATTGTGTTGAGTGAGAGACACGATGATTAAAGTTATAAGCAAAATAAAAAACAACAACTAGAATTTAACGTAATACTCTTAACCATTGCATGGCTAAAATTAGTGACGGGGATAATAATATATGTGAATTGCATAATTCTCAAGTGTTCTCGTAGTTGTTCTCATGCAAGCTACAAAAACCTTGACTCCATGTACACTAACGCAACAAAGTTTGTCGATGCTAAAAATACTCGATACTGAATTATCTTTCAGTGCGATTTAAAAAATAGAGATATAATTGTAAAAAATATACATTAAAACTTCTTAAAAAATCAAGGCTTGGGAAGGTGTGCGCAACAGACTTGACAGATTTTATTAGCAGAACTGCGGAGTACTCATTGGAAATTTTAAGGATTTTTTGTGAAAAAAATAAATGCAAGTTTTGATTTCCTAAACTTGTATATGGACGTTTGGTCCATTTGGCTTATTTCTAGATTCCTATCAGTAGACAAGCTTCATTTACTTGATACCGCCCTAAATCTATTTTGCCTAATTAATTATAGCTAATGGAGCTACTTTAAAGCACCAGCTCTCAGTCGCTTATGTCCAACTTTTGACCCCATTTTTAGGTTAAGCCGTGTCTATATTTGCGTGTTTTTGTCTGGGTTTGAGGCTTGTCTAGCTCACTGACCACAAATCAAATTAGACCTAATTTACGTGGTAACACACCTCTCAACCCTTAACCCAAAACCGGCCCCCAATTTGACTATATTAAAAAAATGCTCACCTTTTTCCCGGCCATAAATAAAAGGGTTTAGGAATATTCATTAGGTTTATTAACAAAAAATCAAAGTGCATTCGAGTGTAGCAACATTTTGAGAGCACACACTACATTTTATTAAATTTTCTATTTTTATATGATATTAAAAATAAAAAGAGACTAATGTTAGATTGAGTACTGTGGCCAGAAATAGCGCTTCAATGAAGTTCTGCATGCGACATTGAGAGAAACGGGAGAGCGATATTTACATAATGGCAATAGTTTTAACACGCCGTGCTTTATACTTACTCCCTTTACATCCTGTCAGCTTGCATACAAAGTAACTTTGTTTCCCTACGTACATAGCCGGTACAGTTTGCACTATTATAGAGCATATTAGCTATTAAATGAGCAATCCAACCCGACTTACAAGCCATCAAAAACTGAAATATTTTGTAAAGAAATATTTACGTGTTTCGACATAAATATACATTAATTCATAAACTTATTTTAAGATAGAACTTTTATTTTAAAAGCACTCTAAGTGCTTTATATCAACATGTTGATCGTAACCACGAAAAGTAAGTAGGCCATATCCGTATGAACTACTACGTTGTTGCGCATTTTCGGCAGAACTTGAAGTTTAGGAAATTGTGTCGATAAGATTTTCCGTGTACCTGCAGTAGAGTATCGGAGCTTAAAGTCAAACTGTTTAATATTTGTGACAATTCGCAATGATCGAATTTAATTGAAATTCTTAAAAAAAACTATCTTTATGCGCCTTAAGTGAATTCTCTTTTAAAAAAGAAATGCCTACTGTGTTACACTGCCTCGAGTTTACCGCTTTTATGCTTTTTTCTGCAGTTTACTCTAAAGATTTGCAAAGCGTATTTGATAGTCGGTTTCTCTAGCTTTAAAGTGTATTCGTGCTTTTTTTCTTTTGTTATTTCGGTCTTTTTTATTCGATTTCCTTGCTTTATGGCAGCTTCTGCTGCGCAGTCCTGCATTTGTTTGCTGTACTATGTTTCGCTTTGCCGGTTCCGGGCTGCATCTCAAGCTATGCGTGTCTGTGTTGGTGTGCATCCTGCAACATTACTAAGGGTTGTTGCCTGGCCATTGCATTATTTGCATTTCGTTTTGCCATCGTCTTTGGCACGGAGTCTGCTTTAAAGTTCATTTGCACTTGGCTTCTGCAAAAGTACAGTAGACCAACCCAACCCTATCAACCTTATACAAGAAGACCCAAGTATCAAGTGCGCCTTGCTGACGCTACTTTGCAGTTATTTGTATACTCTATACTCGGAAAATAAAGAATATTTTGAATTTTGTGCTCCGAATATACATATGTAGAATATTCAGATACCATAAAGTTAGGCTCTTGTCTTGTCTGTATGATTGGTTAGAAGACGTAGTATTTTTAGTTTTAGTTACAACTCTTCTTATTCAATGGGTTATTGATTCATTGGGGTTATTTTCAGATCATAGACTTAAAAATAGTCTTCTTGGCTGGCTATAGGTGTTAGCTTTTATGCCCAATTTAGAGTAAATTCTAAGCAAAGTTTTTCATTTTGCCTACCGTGTAGATATATCTTTTTTATTCTGAAAGGGCATTTTTTTGTCAATTTCCGGGTTCGACTTTGTCTTTGTGGTTTTTGTCTTCTTATGTTTGGCACACGCCTTTCAGGCATTTCGAATGCAGCATTTGCTAGCAACTTCATCTGCAGCTTTCTGGCGCACTTTATCTTGACAATGACAGCAGACGTGTGTCATAAATCAATAATTTGTTAGCTGTGCCAGAAGCCAAAACTTAGGGCTGTCACAACCCAATGAAGAAGTAGTCCTCAAAGCTTTATGTCAGTTGCTTGAGATAGTTTGAAACAGCGGCGGATTTAGTTTGTGTTTTTGAGATTTATGAAACCTTTCTAATGCGATATCTTTAAGACTTCAAAGTTAACAACGTTTAATATTTGTCAACTTTTTCAAGCGACTGGTCTACAATTTCAGAAATTTAAAGATGTTTACTTAAAAAGCTTGAACATAGGTTTTTATGAATAGTTTAGAATCCAATATCTAGATAGAACATTCTGATAAACTAGGTCTATTGATTTTAAATTTGGTAGCTAAAATGAACGCAATATTGCAAGAGCACTTAAAATTTGAGCTTCGAATACAATGAAACGAACTGGTTCGGATTGTAGACTTGAAAATATTGAAGTTTCGCGAAATATGCAATTATTTGTGGCATAAAATGCATTTTATATTTATACCCTAACGTATTGCAATATAAATTTCAATTAGAATCAAAAATGTTGATGAAACACTTTGTCGTGTATATAAATGGTACATACGTACATATACATTTATATGCTTAAATAAACAGATTCTATTGACACCGCCAAAATTGGGCTACAAAAAGAATCATCATTATATATGCTGCATATATGATGAGGCAATTAACGCGCCCCGAACAATAGCAACGAAATCTGACACAACAAACAAGTAAATAAAATGAATTGATAATGATTATGTCGCAGATGGCAATGACGATGACGTTGATGATGGTGATGATGATGATGATTTTAATGGGTATGGGTATGATATATGTATGTATATAGTATAAAGATTATTGTCACATTTGGCAAGCAAATGCAACGCGTTGCAGTTGCAATTATAACAGCAGCAAAATAATGGAATCGAGCAAAGTTCAAGTGTATTGTGTAAAAAGAAAATCCAATTATTATAAATTGTATTTTTTAAAGAGTATTCGGAAGAGCTAGAAAAGGCGCTGGTATTGATTAAGCAATCAATGTAGCATATTGATTGGCAAATTATTACGTTGCAAATGTGGCAAGTTGCAACGAAACTCGTGAACAGATTATTGTGATTATGATTATGACAGCATATAATTGACACATTATAAAATTTAATTGATTTTAATACCAGACATTTCTAGTGATAAGATTGCAATAGTTTGCAATAAATTGCAGTTTTAGACAGCGTGGCTATCACGATTTAAACAGCGTGTTTGGTGGAAATTTCTAACAAGTGGGAAATTTTTATTGCTGTTAGTTCACGTTTAGAGCAGCTGTTTGAGTCTTTCAAAGCAGGGCTGCCAGAACCGATGAGGCGGAACCATATTTCAAGAACTAAGAAATTAATCTGTGAACTGGTGACTGAATTCAATAGTTTTTTAGTAGGCCAAGAAATTACCACAACTGCGCAATATATGCCGCAAACTGACGCTTAAGTTTTTGCGTTAAGAGCTGATTCAATGAATCTGTGAATTGTTTTTATCAAAGTCATGGTTATTATGCATTCAAAATTTTAAAGTTAACGCTTCAATACATTATATGTTCTATCTGACGCCAAAATGGAGTAAACTTCAGTATGGTTCGTCAAGTTTTTACCAATATAATTATGAGGAGTGATTTCTGAAGTTGATTAAAAAAAATAAATAAAACTTAAGCAGAAAATTTTGTGAAATCATTTTGTGAGTTGCTATAATGAACGTTATATTCTAATAATGATTTCCAGTTCCCCAATCATTGTGTGCATTAGGAAATTGTGCTTTGTGGTACCATTTTGTTGGAGATCACATATTAGCCAAGTCAATGCTCGCTATTTACGGTTTTTGCAAGAATTTTGATAGTAAAATTTAGCAACTTGTTCGCACTTTTCATTTGAATTTATATTGAAAATCTTTGTTTTCAAACCCCAAATGCCGTCATTTGCTTTGTGCTACAACCATGTATACTTTGGAAATGAAGTAATATTAAAAAGGTTGGACCTAATATTCGAGTTTTACCAAAAAGTTATACTAAGTCAAACGTAGTATTTGCCGCACAGAAAACTGACAACGTGTGTCTGGTTCGGACCGGCATTTTTTAAAGTCACTTTTCCAATCAAATAAACCAGCAAAAGACAAAAAATATTTTCGCATATCTGCAAAAACGGTTTGAATGCAATTTGAGGCTGTTGGGCTATTTTGTTTGGGAAACTGTTAAACAAGTTACCAATGCCAAAACATGAAAATTACCCATTCTTTATAAATAGACAAATTCTAAGCACAATTATGATATTATTATTATTTAATATAATATTTTGCTATAAAAACTAGTTTTTAAATGTAAAACATTTTGGTATGAGAAAAGTGTAAAGTATTTTCAATTCCCACAATGCATGACTGCACTTGACTTGTTGTCTGTCGTGTCGTAGGTGCTTGGTAGGTACGTAGTATTTCTCTGGCTTGGTTGGCAATTCAAAATATTTTTTCCCTCTTGCGTTTTGCACTCTTTAAGCCGATTTGCCATTTCCATTTTGGCTTAATACAAAGTATATTTTTTCTGCTTCTTCTATTTACATTGTTTAAGGTGTGTGCAAAGCAATGCAAAGAAAACCAATGAATAACTAGAAAAAAATAGAAAAAAATAGTATAGTGTGCAAATAAAGTTGAGCAAAGGAAGAAGAAAAAATATCTGATTGTTAGTTATGAAATACGTTCATCCGATAAACCTTATAAGTTGGTAAAAGCTAAGCCGAGTGTGGACATGTACTTTTTGTAAAAGGATATGCAAATGGGTTTGGGTGAAATGTAAAAACAGACAGACATATTTCAAAGCAACTTTGCAAAAGGATTGACACCATCGCTATATAGCCATATAGCCCTACTGTGTCTATGGTAAGTTTAGGTGATACTAGGTGTGCGGTATAGGGTTGGATGCCTGACTGTATTTCGTGAGTCCACTTGTATAACATTGTTAGGATTGCGTAATTAAAATAGGAAAAGGTTGCGGAAAGTTATGATCAATGTTTGAGTTAAGTACAATTTATGCTATAGTCGGTATTTTGAACACTCTCTTAAATGAATATAGACCTTTAACATTAAAACCACACTTTTATGAGGCTATGATAGCCTTAAAAATGTTGGTATACATAAAACTATAGAAAGACTTACTTTATTTATGCTGTACTTGTACACTGTAAGAAGCCTTGGGGTTCATTTTATAATCTGAAGAAGCTTTTGAGTCAAATGCATCTGTGTCACACCCATATTTTCTCTACTCCGTGCGTCTGTGTCTCTACTACTATGTTGTGGAGGTCTGCCGATTTTTGTTTGTAGAGATATTGATACTATTAGAAGCCACGTGGTGTATATTTGAACGATATGGTGCTTCATACACAATTATTGCTCAAGCATTTTGTTTATGTGTACTTCTATAATCACAAAGTGAATATTCCTTTGTAAGGGTAAATGAACAAGTTACTATTGAGCTTCATCGAAAACTTTATATACTAGTTAAAATAAATTTATTAAAAATTTGCCGGTTTATACAAATATATTATTCACTTGCATGAAAAATGGGTAAAACATAAATAACTCAGTTAATATTTAAAATAAAACCGGTTCCGATTCCGAAAAATGCACATACTTGCAAACTGATTCATGTTCATTTCGGTTTTGAGTAAGTAATTTGCTAGCGCAATGCAGCAAAGCTGCTGTAAATACTACAACTATGTGTTTTTTTATATTTGGAATACTTACATAACATCATATTGGCAAAATAATTATTTAAACGAATTAACTTTTATACCAAAATTATGTTATTTCTTTGAATAACTCAGTTATGTATGACTAAGCATATCAAGCAACAATCGCCACTTAAATCTTTTTGATTTCCATACTCACTCCTACAAGTTTTGCAAATTTCCCCTTCACTATCGAAATAAAATCTTTATAAATAGCACAAAGCAATTGGTAATTTGGGGTAAATCTTTCGATTTCCGCATTAACAGTCAAAACATACATTTTGAAATAATCACGTTCGAGTATCATACTATCTGCACCAAACATAATACATAGAGTTTATTACTTATTATTATTATTATTATTATTATTATTATTATTATTATTATTATTATTATTACTTTTGTATTATTGAGTAATAAATTTGTCACACATATTTAATAATATGTTTGTGGTATCATATTTGGTAACAGAGATTAACAATGTGCGTTAAAATTTTGGTTTATTTTCTTAAGCGTACAAATACTTTTGTTTATTACTCTACTTGTTCGTCTTTTGTTAGTTTTTGTTTATTTTTGTTTTCATTGTAAAAGCGTAAAATGCAAGATACATGCTTTAATAGGTTTATTTTTGTTGTAATTACTGTGTATGTCGTCGTCGTGGTTGTTGTTGTTGTTGTTCTTGACAATGTCACGCTCTCACTTGGCATTAAAAACGACAAACGCTTGGGGCACCTTTACGAATTTTACCATTTTTTCGCTTTCGTAGCTTGAGAGCAACACGTCATGGGCGATACGACTTTTGGTCATTTGTAGACAGACATGCTGTCGTCGTCTAGCTTGTATTTACCTCATTTACCTCATTTTTTTTAGTTAGTAAGTCAATTGGGATGGATTATAAATTGTTTTAGAGGGTGGAATATTTAAAATTTGTTATTAAACTTTTATTCGTAAGCTTATCTTTGTTGCATATGCAAAAATCGCTCGCCTTGAAGCAGTAACGCTGTTCCTTTGTGATTTTTTAAGAAAAATTTGGTATTGGCTTTCTATTTCAACGTGTGGATCTTTGCACCATATACCAAAGTGTAGCTTCTTAAGAAAACAACGTAGATAGAATTTGTTTTGCTTAAAATATGATTTTTTGGTGAAATTGGCTGGCATCGTCCAACAGATTGTTTTTAATTTGCCCTAACTTTCCTTTTTTTAAGGAATTAGCGTTCAATTTTGTATGAAAAATGTCAAGATATGTGCTTGATGACAAATAAACCTTCCTTTAAATTCTTAGTTCAGATGTACAATTACTCGATGGAACAATCTTTAAAAACTTTGAGAATTTATTCATAGGGAAAAGTCAATAACGAAAAAACATTTTCCGCAAGATGTTTGTGAGCTTGGGCGCTCTGGATTACTAAATCTTAGTCTCAAAGCCACTTGCAATATTAATGAAAAATGTAATAATATTGACTATACATTTTTATACCAGTTCGCAACTAGTTACATCTGACAATATAGCTTAAAGTATGTCACATGCTTTCAAATTCCAAATAGTAAGGCAGCCTGAGATAAGTTAAATAAATAAAAATAAAATGTATCTGTACAACATTCAATAAGTGACGTGACTTTTGATATTTCCGCAACATCCGACTTTTTATCAGTCAACTTCTCCACTGGCATTTCGAAAGAAGATAGTGCTTGCCAATATCTTTTCCTGTGAGCTCTAGTCAACTCGTATGTATGTGCATTGAATATGAAAAAAATATCTGACATGATTTGTTGTAACATTGCTTCATTTTGCGTTGGCATTTCCATTCCAATTTATGTGCAGGCTGACGCAATCAGAAAACTTAAGAAGACGAAGTATCTTAAAGCTGCACGCGTAAGGCGTTCAATGCCATTTGAGATGATGGCTAGCTTGGCACTTTTATGGTCAACTCTTGAGTATACAGCATATCCGCAATTAAAAATTCTCTTTGCACTTGTCGATTGACTTGTTCATATGACCAAATCCCTTGTCCGCATGGCTAACTTTCATGAGAAAATGCAACCTTAAACTGGCATTTGTTTTCTAGTTGTTGCTGTTGCTTTTGTTGTTGTTGGCAGTCACGCCATGAAGTTGTAAAAGTTGCAGTAGAAGAAGCCCTATTAATGTCAAGTTCATTGCCACATTGCGTCAGCAGTTGATCTTCTAGTGTCGCTTCTGATGCGTCTCAGCGGGCATTGAGTTATGTGGCCTTGTTATGCAAGCCATCGAATAGACTCGGTCCAATCTAAAAAACAAAAAAAAAAAAAAAAAAACAAATTACATTAAAGATTTTCAACAAGAGGCAATAATTTTGTTGCAGTTTTTTTTTTTTTTTTTTAAGCTTTGCAAAGTGTTTAAGTGTAGCAAAGGCCTTAAGCAAAAAGACCCTCGAGGCGTTGTCGCTTGTTGGTAGTTAGCTTGCTGCTTAGGTAAGAGTCCAGTTAATGGTTAGACAACCAATTCAGTCAAGGCTAGATATTCAGTCTACTAACGTTGCACTCGTCAATTATAATAGCCTTTTTTTTATAGTAAAAGATATGTAAGGAGGTACAAACTACAAAGTATGTATCACGCTTACACTGATCAACACAAGATTTTTGCTCTACAAACAATGCAATGTAACTAATTTGTTTTTATGTTTTTAGCTTTTGCGCCTTTAGTAAACCTCTGATAATATTGTTGCGCAATATAAGAACATGAAATTCAGCTGTTTTCCCAAAATGAATACTTTTTTATTCAAAATTCACAAGATAAATCATTCAAATGTAACAAAAATCCTTGTGGAAACATAAACTCTAGCATATGATGTTGTTTGGTATGTAAATGGTGTTTATAAAAAGTATTTAAAAAAACTACAAATTTCTCTCTGCCTTTTTTTTCATCGATTAGGCCTTCAGGAATATGACCCCTCTAATTTATTTATATCAAATCTATTTTAATTTTCAATAAGGAGCTTTGCTTATATATACATACTCTATAAAAGTAAAGCCAGAAGCCTTATAGAGATACGTAGCAGATTAAGCTGGGATTTCAAACTTTTTTTTCTCAATGTATTTAAACCACAAGAAAATTTTTATGTTGCAAATATTATCTGCTTATTCTTTTAGTTTTATATTCCAATATTTTATTTTTCCATTTTAACAATTTTTTCTTTCGGAGTACCTATTTGACTAGTCACTTTTAGAAGAAATTAAGCTTGAGTTAGTTCAGAATACTTTGTTAACTCGTTTTACAATTATTTCCCCGATTCCTTATTTAAATATTGACTTCCAAATAATAACATAGCAGTATTACATATTAAAACAATATTTAAAAATTTTAGACACTACGACTTGGTTGCGAATTCAGATTCTGGTAGAAAAAATGTCATCTGGAAGGAGATGTAACGACATTGACTGGAATTGTCGAAATAATCCAATCTTCCTATCAAAGGAAAATTTTATTCGTTCATAAAAAGATAGAAAAAACAGTAAATTGCAGTTATTGAAAAAAACTGTAGGTCCATCAGTCGGTGCTTTTAGCTACGAATTATATGTAATACTTTTTGCTTCTATTATAACAATACAATGGTTTGAAGATATGTGAAATATTAGAGACTGCATGCTCTTACGTGTAAAGCGCGCCGAGTGCCAAAGGCCCTTAATTCCTTAAAGGTTCTAGATTCATGAACGATTTTTATAAATTTTCTACAACTTTCAGTACTAGCCATATTTTAGCACACTGAAGGTATTTTATTATATACATATATTTTTTTAACTTATCGTATAAAGTACACATCAAGCGCGTGATTTGTGTGCGTGATTAATCAAAATCACTTTATTTTACTACTTTTAAGCGTATATAGTAACTAGAACGTATTCATATGATTATAAAATAAGATTTAGGTCTTATCACCAGTTACGCATACGCCGCGTTGGCGCTTAAATAAAAACAAATTGCTATATATAAGTTGAATGAAATATTTTTTATTGCAACTTTGGTTTTGTGTAGTGACTATTCGCGGTTAAATAAATTCACTTTGATAGCGTTCCAAAAGCAATTAATATCGATACGTTGGAAAACGCTTTGACTTTTCCCTCGTTACCTAACTCTCTTTCGTTTGATAGCATTTTTACATAAAACTGTTGCCAGCGGGCAGCTGACTTCAACGAAGACCTTGGAAAAGCTATTTTCCATTTTCCATTTTTTTTTTGCACGATGTCAGGGTGTAATAAATTATGTGATTGGTTTATGGGAATAGCATGGTCAGTTTGACGCCTCAGCATATACATCTTGCTGTCATGATCACTATAAAAAGAGAGTTTGTTGATTTGCGTATCTGCTTTGTAACGACAAGAAAAAGTGTTTTGATTAAAAGATTTAGTGTTGCCATCAATATGTGACTTAAGTAATTTATTGTTTTGTAGAGTTGATTAACATAATCTATGCTAATATGATAAATGATAGATACATAGATACATTCGATTTACAACAGAAGTCAATATTTGCTCAAAAAAATCGCTATTAATTAAAGTCACTGCCGTTCGGACTTGGTTATAAACAATAGGTTCCTAGGCTTATACCAGTACCAATTAATATAACTCCCTATATTTTGCGTAAAATCTTTTAAGTAATTTTATTTCATAAAGTATCTTTTCTTCAATTTTCCTAAACTTAAGAGCATATATATATCGGTATTCCAATGACATTACCATTGACAATTTTTACCTCTTCGCTTGACTACGCTTTGCAAGGGCCATAAATTGTCAGGTGTTAAAAGAAAACTAGTTTTTTTACAAGTGAAAATTTGTTGTGATAAATTTTGCCACACCCTGGCTCCAGCAACGGCATTTAATTTAATTATGCATTTTAATTGCATTTCATTTATTGCATTTTCTTTGAAATCTATTTTATAATTGGTATTAGTATTGTGGCATAGTCGTGATGTTTATCTGCCTCCGCACTTCATGCCTCAAACATATTGCTATTGTGGCGTCTCTTGGCAGGTCTGCAACGTTGTCGGTTCAATAAGTAAGTGTCCATTCCACATTTACACCTGGTTATTTACCTGTTTGAGCGTAATTGAAATGCTGCTTTAAGTATTACCTGGTGGAGTGCTAGGCCCCTCGAACCACCATTTGCCTCAGCAGTTAGTCAAGCTTTTACATGCTCGAGTGTGCCTGTAATTTATGATATTTTGCCACTTTGCAATTTCTGCTAATATTTTTTCTTTCTGAGTTTCTTGTTATAATTTTTTTATTATTTTTTTTTTTTACGATGTGATAAATGTCTAATTTTTGTAGTTACGCTTTGTTAGTCTTACGTGAGAAATACGGATAAGCTAGAAGCGCAGCAAAAGTATAGTGGATAACAGAGCACTGGGCTTAGCCTTTTGGTAATAAAATTTGGTTTTTTGTTGCAAGTTTTGGGGAAAAAAAGACATACACATAGATCAGTATGATCCTTAGTGGAACCGGAGTTTGTCGGCCGTGAGTCATGGTTACGGGTACGTTAGTAGTCCAATATGCGCGTGTGTTTCGCGAAAGCTAACAGTCTTTGAGGTGGCCTCTGAGCTGCCTCTGCAAGCGAGTCTAACGTTGGTCTCCCTAGAAATCTAGCTCTTGAGATACAGAGAGCAGAGCAGTTGCTAAGAAGGTGTTCTAGAGTTTCTCTCACTCCTAGTTCCCTGCACTTCCAGCATGCATCGTCGTCAGTGATGCTCAGCCTTTCGACATGAACTGCGGTCAAGCAGCGGCCCTTTAGTAAGCCCAGCATAAACCTGCAGTCTTTCCTAGGAAGTTGCAGGATGTGCTTGGCTAGTTTCGGGTCGCAATAGTCTAATTACTATAAGCTATAAAAATCGTACACATTACCTTATATGGTTCATTACCAAAAAAGTGCAGGTAGTAAATTACTAGAGAGTTGGTGGCAATGGACCTCCTCGTATGAAATCGCGTGTAAATTTGGTATTGGGCATGTACAAAAAAGTTACTAACTTTGCTCATTTTCGATAGTGAATAACTAGTAATTCATCGTCTACAGTAAACTGCAGGGTACATAATATCAAGTAATCTATTTCTCTCTCACATCAAAGCCAAAGCCCAGTGATCATTAGCGGTCCGATTTAATGTCTTGCAATTTCCTTATAAAAAAAAGCAAATATGTTGACCAAGTCTTTCTTGCTGAGGCTTCTTACTCATTATGGAGAGCATTCCCGAGTTAATAACGGTCGCTGCGTGTGTGTTGTGTCTCTGAAAGTTTTGTTTGAAATTGTTGGCTAGTTGTTGATGGTTGTTGTATGTTGCATCGCATAGTTGTACAAATTGTGGTTCAGATACAGAGTGTGCGATGATTATTATATGTCATAACTCTCAATAAAAGTGGTCCATAAACCTCTTTACCCCAAATCGTTTCCCCTTTTATACGATGAGGCAAGATATTGCTAGTCTATCTATGGTTATTAGATAATTTGTTTTGCATTGCCTGTTCAGATACAAAGCTCTGTCGCTTGGCCATAGAGTTTGAGTTTTGATTTTATTTTTTAATTTTATTTTTTAAATTTATTTTTTTTTTTTTTACATCAAGGCCATTAGTTTATGGAGCATACGGTTATGGGCGGTGAAAGAGCTCCATTTACAGCGTTTGTTGGTCAAGCTTTTTTTGTCAAATTTATATGCATTGGTTTAAGTTTTATTGCGTTTTTTTGTAAAAATTTTGGATGTGGAAAGAGCTTGTTATATAGTAGATAAATTGGATTTACTTATTTATTGTACATATACGATATTTATAAAAGCTTTACTTTTTATTATAAGTTAGAAACATTATTTTTACTGCTGGCGCGTTCTAGCGTTAATAACTTAAAAATAGGTTGCATTGTAGATGTTTAAAAGTCCAGTACGAAGACTTCTAAAACGGCGTGAATCAAACACATTTTATAAAATAGACCAAAACAAGTTCAGACAAGGATACATAGCCTGAAATTCGTAAAAGTGTTGAGTAGATGGTACTTGAATCAATATATTAGTACTAGAAGTGCGTAAATAAAACTTAATGTTAGCGATATCTAAAATTTTTCAACTGACATTGTTTGCTATCATGCCATTTTTTAGAGACTTGGCTTTACTTCAAATTTTTGTTAACGTTTTGTTTCTCAATGTTGCGTACTAACTTTATGACCAAAAATTAAGTTAGAGTTTTTCATATTTTGCTTGAAATGTTGTAAATAAAAGTTCAGGAAACATTTCCCATCTGGCTCTCATTTAATTAAAGTACAACAAATTTCTTGACTTAGCTAAAGCAAGCCCTAACGCAAACTTTTCTCATGTATGTTAAATCTTGTAAATAACATTAAAGGTTTATGCCATGTTCCAAGTTTTATGACCATCGCTAGCAGATTCATCTATACGTAAGCTTAAGTCGTTTGCTGCTCATTCTTGTCTTTTTATGGTTACCCAGAAGAAAAAAAAAAAATTCTTTGGTAATGTTCAAAGTAAACAACTTTTTCTCGACCTTTTATGGTGATTTGTGACTGGCAAGTTAGTTGAACTGAAGATGAGGTTGTTTCAACCGTAATGGTCTGTGCTTTTTGTTAGAAGTAAGTTATTTATCTGAAAGTTATGATGCCTCCGGCTTATTTTCTATACCATATTAGGCAACTTTGGTGGTTTTTGTATGACAACCAAAGCAAAATACAGCTTACAGGTGTTAAAAAGTTATTTTCACTTTTTTGTAATAGCTTCAGTACTTGACCTAGCTTAAGTAACTAAGCAATCATAACCGTATACACAACATAGAGTAAAGTCACTGATTATGCATTAAAACTAACTCGGCTTGCTTAAATAAGATAATATAGTCTAGTCAAGCTTGAGATTGGAAGCTGTAAAGGTTGTAGAAGAGACATACATCCGTTGCATGGAAATATAGATATATTTTCGGCATACACTGAGTCGCATTGCAGTTTAAGCTGCATCGATTTAGTTTTTCTCAGATGCATGTGGCTATGAAGATGCACAACAACTACAAGAATTCTTTGCTAAGAATTACCCTTTGAAAGAGGAGTATACTGTGAATCACATTTTTGGAGAAACACATTTTTACAGCGTACTACTTAGATATGGTTGATGAGAGCTGTTTTTACAATATGAAACAGATCATTAATCGAAATAGATCTGCCTAGAGACAAGGCTATCAAACAAAAAATAACAAATAGACAGCCATAAAGATGAACCTGACTAATACGACGCCATTTCCACAAGACACTAAAAAATAAGAATCTTTAAACAAATTTTCAATTTTTAAAAACGTTCTCAGAATTTATACGTTTTGTTTAGAAGACATTTTTTTAAGGAGTATTATAAGTAATAATTAGTAGATTCTTCAATCACTTTCTGTCCTATTTTGGATAATACTAACAAATATTATAAGAATGTTAATAAGAAAATTCTGATGTCTTACGTTCTCCATACTAAGCTATTTCGACGACAATTGTAGGTATAGTATCACACTGTATGGCATAATAATATAAAACAAGAGTATTCGGCTTAAAATAAATTGAAACGATTGATCAGTAAGAGAAAAGGGAGCTGAACTTGTGTTTTTTAAAAAACAAAAACAAAAGTTCTTAAAATGGTGTTGACATTCTATATCTTAGGATTTATGCGTGAACCAAAATTAAAATTAGAGTTTTTCGCTCAATATTGGTTCGGAATAAGAAATTCTTTCGATTAAACATTTTAAAGAATAAAAAACCAAATCATTTATAATATCAATTTTATTAAGACCCTTAGATAGAGTACAAAGCAAAATCCCACCCAGAGACAAGTTCGGAATTAAAAAACGTGATTGCTTTAACTGATTACAAAAGCGCGAGTGGACGAGAAATAAAAAATAAAGTCATTTATTGTCTCGAACCAAAACTGCTAAGCTGAAGCGCATAGTTGTGGCTGACTTCTTACCAAATAGAGCTAACAATACGCGCAATGTATATCAATAATGTACACTTTCTCTGCTCGAGCATGTTGCTTATTTATTTAATTTATATTTTTTGGGCAAACTTTTGCTCTCTTTAACTCTCTCCATGAAAAAAGTAATGGCTTCCGTTCGCAACATTCCACCTTCGGTTGCAACAAAATCGCCAACTAATTTTGCTTAAAAGGAAATGTGGTCGGCTTTGTTTTATGTTGGTTTTTATACTCTACACAATTTCGTTAGAGAGTATATTGAAAATAAAGATCTATCAGTGCTGGATAGATCTATCGCGCATGCTTACGATAGAAAAATCTTTCGAAGCTCTGTCAGCACGCGCACATGGTAACTCTCTCACATGTGCTTGATTATCGCTCTTGCGCTCATTTGTGCTCTTGCTGACTGTACTGCTTATCAATACAACGAAATGTTTGCTGGTTTGCGAACTAGCTTTGTCTTTGAGTTATGTTTGTCTGAAAGCTGTGGAAGTTATGGAAATTGTATTGTATTATATTTTTTGGACCTACAGCATAATCTTCTCTAGAACTACTTCGCGATTTGTATTCAGCGTCTTTCTCAAAGTACTACTTGACAGTTTTAAGAATTTATTATAAAACTTAATCTGCCTATAGTTTTTATTCTATAAAGAGCTCAGTGCAATATACTATATAAACTTTCATAGTCTTTAAATTCGGGGAGAGTCAACTAAACAAGTAGTTCTGAGCAAATTTACAAAACTTTTCGCTTAAGCTCTTACTACGCAAAGGGTATTCTACTATAGTATACCGCTTAGAGCTAATTACCTTTTTTGCATGGTTCAATGAACCTTAATACTAACAGTTCACACAACCAACACTTGAAATCTAAAAATCTCATTTTAAAATTTTGTTTTCTTTTTGTTTCAGAAAAAATTTGCATGTTAAGTTGCAACAAGACAAACAACGGAAAATGCTGACGAAAACTATTTTAAAACGTGGCAAATAAGTTAGCTAAACGCTTGAGCGCCAAAGTAAAGAGAGTTTCGAAAAGACCGAGGAACCCCAACATGAAATTTGTTGTGGCAAGCTTTTAGGCAGTTCGAGGCTTGAGAAGCAGTTGCATTAAATTAGACGAAACTGCACAGTCAACCAGCTACCTACATCACACCAAGTTAGTGCTAGAAGGTAAGTGAATATATTTGTGCTCGTTACTTTTAGCCATATCGATGGATGCATATCAATTCAAGTTAAATTGATTGACATTTATAAGCCTGACAGATGACTTGGTTAGCCTAGAATTGCCCAGCTTGATACTCTTGAAACTTGCTCTCGTTTAGCACAGCTCCATGACTCATGTGACTCACACTGATGCCAGAGTAGAGATGCTGGCACTATTTTTAGCTGTTGTTGGACCAACCTCATCTTTATTCTATGAAAAGTTATTGCTTTTTGTCATTTGTTGGTATGAAGGTAGTGCCACCTGCTCTGGCCAAAGTCTACGTGCAGAGCTTGACAGGATAATGGTCTAGGGAGTAATTTGCATATTGAGGTGTTTACATGTCACACAACCTGATGCCAAGTACTGTCAAATGGTGGGTTGTTCGAAAAGTTTTTGATTTTGTTATGAAAATTGTCAAGATTTTAGAGAATCAATTGATTTCTGCTACAAAATGTTGGCTTCTATAGCGTTTACAGATGTTATGGGTTTGGATTGGAATCAAGCATTTCTTTGGGACTTTTGCTAAGCATCATGATTTTTAAAACATACCTTGATTTTAAAAGCAACTTTTTTCCGCTCAAGCTTTAAGAAATTTGGGTCAGTATTTGGGATGTTGTATAGAAAATATTTCAATGACGAAGGAAAAAACAAGTAGACGGCGGAAGAAGTTCTTTTCTGTAATTTTATTTGTGCTATTCTGCATTCTACTATCCCTCGTAAAAAAAAACACCCTTAGCAGCATATGCTCACATAATTCTTGCATTAACCTAATTCTACTTGATTTCGATACAAGCTTATGAAATAAATATAATATTTTGTATCTGGTACCGCCATTCATTGTTAGTAGAACGAAATAAAATGGTTTATATAGCTTTATATTTGGGAAATACACAAACAAAAATCCTGTTACTTCACTGACAACCCACTTTAGACTTAAAAATAATATTTCTCCTGTGCTCTTAACTGTCGGAAGTTACTTTAAGAGCTATTATCCTGTGTTTATAATTGCAGACCTGGGACTTCAAACTTAGACATAAAAACGTAGCTTTTTATACTAAAAATAGCAAACAGCCATCTTTGATGACACATTTAAGTATTGTCATTGCCTGTTAGCGGCGTTTATGTGTGTTTTCTGTTGTTTGAAGGTTTTGTGGAATAAAAGAGGAAACTTATTTAAAAGTCGAAGAGTACACCAAAAGCTAGTAATTAGAAAGCTCTTGTAGCACCAGGGTTTTCATTTGGATTTCTTAAGTTTGAATAGATTATTTTTAAGTTTTCCAAAGTTATACAAGAGAAACGTAATTTTAGGAAATGTACGCCATCTTCTTACCTTAACTTTACTGCTGATATTACTTATAGCAGTGAAACAAAAGCTTAAAAGAATATATAGAATTTACTTTTTTAAGCTCAAGATTTAAATAGATAGTTTTAAATTTAAGCCTTATTTTAGGGCGAAAAAATTAATGTTGTTGGTTTATATAACGTTTAGTTTTCTTTTACGTCATTTTACGAGTCTGTATACAAGACCTTATGTAGAAAAGACATATGAGAACTCTACGAGTCTTCACGTTCTATGAATTCTACAAATCAATCGTCGCATCCTTTGAACTCTTCATTGTGGTTGTCGTCTTTTAATTTATGTGCCAACATATGGGAAGTTGATTTCCATAAAGAAAATGACTTTAATTTGAAAGTGGTGAAGATTTGTGGCCTACACGCCCGTTTCCAGTCTCCCCACAACTGTCCAGCAAGAGCAACTACATCAGACATTGGGCTATAGGTAGTAGCGACTCAGACGTGTGCAGACTTGCCAACTTGTTTTCCCACCATTTAATTGGCATAATTTGTCGTAACGAGTACAACAGCCACAACTTGTTTTGTAAATCTAAATCAAGAATAAAAGATATAAGTAAAAGCATACTAGGTAACTCTTGAAGGTTGCGCTGCACACAATGCACTTGGTTGTTGTAGATTTGTGTAACCTACGCGAAAAGCTTAAGAATATCAAGATACTAGACAGTTGTCATGCTTGAAATACGGTTTTTGGCTGGCCTTAGGTCTTATCTTTATTGGACATCATAACAAGTTAAAAATTGTGCTTGATTTTTTTTTTTTTTTTTTAAGTAAACAAGAACAGTTGAAGATAGTAGGAGTAGAAAATGCTCTGGGAAACTGTCTTTGTATATATGTGGTTGATGTATGTGATTCTATCATTAAATTGTTTGCTGCTACCATTCTTGACGAGTATTAGGTTTTAAGGGGTTCTTTCATGTGATGGCTTACACATATTTATTTCTATTATAGTCTTAACGATGATAATTATTTTAAAAGTTCAGTGTGGTTGAAGGCTTAAAGGAGACTTTCTCCAAGCGGTATTTTGTAAACTTATCGTAAGTCGTATTTTGGGAACGGCTTGAGAAATTTTTCATTTATACAAAAAAATACCGAATAATAATATTTATTCCCAAGGCTTTTTATGAATTTTATAAATAGATATTATATATGCCAAAAAAAAAAAAATATAATGTCTCTTAGTAACAGAGAGTTACTAAGAAAAATAGCGTACTTTTGTCAGCTATTGCACAGCCATGTAAGTGCACCAGTGCTGCCGCTTGAAATGAAACCAACAATCTTCGATTTTAGAGGTGAGTACTGACGGTGTCATCGAAAATCTTTACGTAAAAGAGTAGACCGTCTCATGTAAGAACGTTTTTAAATAAGACCATGTTGGGGATAGTTGCCTTAGATGGCTACTTTATTCTAACAAAATCCAAACTACTAATTGTCTCATAGGAAGCTTAAACTTCTTTAAATTCGAAATATCAAAATGTGTCAAATAAAAAAGTTTTGAAGTTTAATATTTCTCATAAACAAAAGGCAATTCTTTGCTTTTCACACAAACTTTTAGGAACTTCCAATAAATCTTTATAACTGAAGAGCTTGGTTTAAACTTACTATTTTTTTTTTTGCACATTAGAAGGGAATATGAAAGTAGCTATCAAAAGTCCTATTTACCTTCCTTTAGCCAGATTTCCACGAAACTACTCTCGAAACTTTATAATTAATATTCAATTGATACATATGGGACTGGGGGAGAGTAGCAGACCCCACATTTATGACACTTGAACACTGCATCATTTTAATTGTTTCCAAGTCGCACCCCCCAGCGGTCCTTCGACATCCACATTCGACTATCACCTTGTTTGTCAGCGCATTGTTGTTAGACTGCAACAACAACAACAACGCCGACAATTCCAACGAGAAATAAAAAAATAACCAAGAGCATGTTCCATTGTTGACATTGTTTTCTTTTTAATTTTTTTTTTTTCACGCTCAGACAGCTTTGACGCAATTATAACACATGGCGGCGTAGTCGCAGTGCTGCCACCTTTGCTCGGAGCTTGCCCCTTCTCGGGACTGGGGTTTTGTCATAGTCTTCACGTGGCGCTTTGCCGCGTAACGAGCACAATTATACATTTAAACGAACATAATTAACATTTATGCAGAATTAGAGGCAGGTAAACTAGTTTGTCATTTGGCATTGCAAACTATGAGTATAATTATTATGATGATGAACATAATCATTATCATTAATATGGGCGGATATTATAGCGCTATAATGCAAATGATACTGTTTGTAGATGATTGCTAATTGATTTAGTTGCTCGACGGTAAGTACAAGAACGTAAGCAGCTGTATGTAAGATACTGTATTCTATTTAAGATGTATTTTATGAGTGTGGTGGCATATAGTAAAATATTGCGTATACTTAATATTTCTGATTGCAAGTAGTTAGTTGGTTAAGTTGCCTTAACTTGAATTGGTGGACATATTATATTTTTTTTAGAATTTTTTATTTAAATTAAAGAACCCAATAAACGAACTCAAAATCATATAGCAATTTCGATATAGCTTTCGGAAAAAAAACGGGATTGCTTGCTTCATTTTTGGAATCGCCGTTTCCGTAAGTCTGGAAAGAAAAAATGTATGTATTTGCTTTAAATTAGACTGCAAAATGACTGCGATTTTGTTGAAAAATATCGGAAGTTGCTTACTTATGTTTTGGGATCGCCAATTCCAAGCATATTCCGTATTTGGGGTATTACCGCGAGTTAATAACTGGAGAACCAAATATATTTGATTTTAAATACCTAAGAGTAGTAAGAAAATTAAATAGAAATCAGCATACGTGGATACAGGCTCAATTTGAGTACTTTCTGCAAGAGAAATCTTTTTCAGAAGACGAGAGAAACGAGAATTTGTAGAGCAAGATTGCAAGCCCCATGGCACGTACTGGCCGTTACACTTTTTAGGTATATTGCCACAAAGTCAGCAACCGTTCTAACCTAATCCTAAATATAAGATGTTGTCCAGAATGGGTAAACTGTATAAATTAGTCGAAGAGTATCCAGCTCAGTAGCCGTCACCCATGCTTTCAACTATAAATAGCTTGAGCGTTCAACAACATCATGGTTGTCTGCACTTAAGCAGCAATGTCCGTAAGCTCCAGCGTATTATCCTTTTGCAGCGATGTCCACTTTGTGCGCTCTTAAAATATAATTATGTTTCCAATGAAATTTTTATATACTGCGCATCATACGTAATTTCAATAATTGCGAGATGAACTAATTTTGTCATACATTTTTCAAGGTTTAAAATACATTTAAAATTGTTGCAAGTCTTGAAGAAAGCAGATTGCATGCAGCAGTAGTCAATGAGCGAATATTTTTCCAGTACAATTGTTCAAATGCTTCAATTTTTATCTTAAAAGTAGATAAGTTTTATCAGCAGTGTGTGATGATAGTTACAAGGTTATCTGTTTCCAACAGATAAGATAGTTTTGAGGGCCCTTTTAGCCGTCTTTCTAAGGCATTGTCTGTAGCTCTTGAGTTTGGTTCGAGTATGTTAATGTAAGTAGGCTGGCCATAAATTTTTACAGCTTTAGCTTCTGTTATTACAAGATCTAGGGGTCTATAAACTATCATACATTTGGGAACACGTAATCGAATGACGTTTGTTACGAGTTTGTAGAGCCACTTTGTTCAGCTTTTTGGTATTATTTGTTATCTGTGCATTTGTTTACCTCTCTGCGTTTTTTGGTCGGTTGCTTGTTGTCGTCTATTGACTCAATGATAAGAACGACCGGGTTTGGTTATGATAGATACAAAATGTCAAGGTACCTAGGCTGCATGCATAACAACTAATATGCTCACAATATCTATATATTGGTTCTTTTATTTTTTTATAAGAAGTAAGCATTAGTATTATTTTTTTACATAAAAAATATACAATATTTATAACTCATGGCATGATTTACTGTAAGTTGTAAAGCAAAAATGAGTTAGAATAAAATGATTAATTGTTTCAGCTACCATCATTTCGTAGACCTTGGTACTTGCATCCTTGTGAGCCTTCAATGTCTGCTCTCTATAAGACATAGATTCTGTACTTGTACAAGTTTAATATACCCTTGTTTACTGTCAGCTACAGTGTATATAAATGATATAATAATTGTCATTACTTTCCAATATAGCTCTCTCGGAGAGTCGCATAGACATAGTTCTGTTGTCGATAACACGAGCCCTATCAGTAAAAAACCAACACTCTGGAAGAGTTTTCAATGTCGCGCCAATTACCATTATTTATATAGGCCTTAGACCGGCATTTGCTCTTTAAGAGTGAAATAAAACCCAAAAATAATAATACTTGTTTATTTCATTTGATTCACTTTGGAGCGCCTGACGCAGGCGGACATTATAAGTTAATAGACATAGCCTTTTAAAAATGGCACAGGTAACTAATAGTTGCTACCCGCTATGGTTAGTCATTCTGATTCATAGTCACTAAAGTTACTTCTTACTCTTGTCATCATTGCAGCCACATTATGGAGAAACCTATGCAACATGCGCCCGCACCCGTGGGTAAAGTATCTCAGATTGCCAACATCTTTCAACGTAAGCCCATCGAGATACAGCCGGTGGAACAGCTTAGCGCCGTTGCAGCGGCACATGCTGCTGCGGCAGCCGCACAAGCCGCAGCTGGTGGACAACCTGTGAACGTGGTGCGCACCGAATCCCATTCTGCACGTTTTAATAACGCGCGTGCACTCTTTGAAAAGCTGGGCGTTGAGTCCAACTCCAATGTGGGCGGACGCTTGCAGCGTTCAGGCTCACGTGAGGATAATATATGCGATAGCTCTGATCGATCCTCATCACGCTCATCGGATCGCTCACAGTCACCGCCCAAGCGGCGTACCCCCTTTCCTTCGGGCGCTTCGCTTGTGAACAACAACTGCGCTGTAGCTCAAAACGGCGGGGAACGTGTATCCAAATTTATAGTGGAGCCTACCATAACCAAATATCCTCAGCCTAATTTGTCGCGACTGAAATCGGAGGAGAATACAACGTGCAGTGGCACCGGTTCCGTAAGCGCCTTGTTTGCTGCCAGTGCTGGTGACAAACCCGAAAAACCGGAGCGTAAGTTTAACTCACGAGAGCTGATTGAGAAACAAAAGAAGTGGACTTCGCATTTCACCAAAACCAAGTCGCCGCGCACACACAGTGATTTAAATCGTTGCGATATTATACGCACGGTGCCCGGCACGGGTCTTATTACAGGCGCAGCGGTTACACAAAGATCGGTGGATAACGATAAGGTACAAACGCCACCAGCACATCACAAAGCACCCATGGAATTACGTTCACCAGTGCCGCGTCAAGCAGAGCCAGTTATGCCGCCCAGTCCGCCGGTAAGGCAAGCCACAGCGACCACGGCTGCAACGCCACCAGAGATTAAGCCACGCAGCGGCAAGATAGGTAGCCCCGTCAAGTCGCCACCATTGCCACCAATACCGGCAACCAAGCCAAAGAATGTCAGTCCCGTCAAGTATAATGCGGAACGTTTACGCTCGCCAACAAAGTGCGCGGAGTCTGCGCCACCACCGCCGCCTGCCAAGTCCGCTGCAGTTACTGCTGCCATGCAACGTTCGCTGCTGCAGGAGCAAGATCGTGAGCAGACGACAGCACCATTGCCGCCAGAAAAGCCGCGCAAAAAGTCCATAGATCTCATTGAGGATGTGCCGCCTACCAGCTGCTCTACGCCCTCTTCGTGTGCCTCGCCCACATCTTCCTTAAGCACACACAGCGCCTATTTGCAGGCTGTCAAGCGCAGCTCCATTGATAGTCTGGGTGGAATATGTACTGCAGCTGCTGGAAATTCACACATTTCCGGTAATGGACTGAGTGGCAGTACTAATTCGGCAACGTCACCGTCGCCAGTGGCTAGCGTCTCCTCGGGCCCCTCATCGCCAGTGCACACAGAGGATGAGAAACAGGAGAACGAGTCAACGGAGAAATCCGAATTGGAGCACTACCACAATAACAACAGCACGTTGAACAGACGCCGACGCAGCGAGACAAATGAAGGTAAGTCCTTGCACTATGCAATAACTTTTGAACCTTTTTGTGTGCATAGAACGCTGTGGTCCTTGGGTTCAAACACCTCTGCAATGACGGTGTCATGTTGTGCTTTGAACTCTAAAAGCACACGTACACAGCATACAGTAGAGACTGGCATGCCAGGATATATACATATATTTGAAAAGCTAAAAGTTTTTCTTTTTCAACATTCCGCTTTTTTTTACCTTTTGAGGGAGATAATCAAAAGTTTCAAATTACCAAAAGTTGTTGCAAGATATCGATACTTAGAAGCCAAAATCGCTTGTTTTGATTCAAAAACGGATTGATCATAATTGGCTTGGGCAAAACAGACATCTCAAATATTTAAATTCAAATGCTTTGAAAATTGTCTCATTCTAGTGGTCACTGTACTACTAGTTAAACTTACACGTACTGCATATACACTTAAATGGACGTAGACCCAAGATTGCTGTGCATTGTATTGTGGTAGCTCTGATGGCCACTTTCCTTATCCCACATTTATTATAAAGTTTCTTAAGGCCCCGACGTCGTACACCCTCTGGCAAAGTCTAAAATCGTGACTTGGACTGCCTGCTTCTTGTATTTTTTTTTTGTCTCTCTTTGCTGCAGTTTGTTTTGCTTGGCACGACGACGACGACGTCGACGGCTCTAAGGCAAATTCCAATATTGGTCAAACAGCAGGCATATCAAATGCAGTAGTACCTCTCTCATTCCTTGACTTGGTCTCCACCCGCAGCTGTTCACATGGAGCAACAACAAAACCGGCGACATTCCAAGCCATACTCGTCTGGAACTCTTCTCGAGTGCAATGCTCACAATCTGTTGTCGCCCATCTATTACATGTCGTGGCTGTCCTTTGTCTGTTTGGGACGGATTTGTTGGGATTCTCTTCATGTAGCAACGATGAACAGCCGGTCTCAAGCTTGTGGTCCCGCTCTCCGCTTAGTCATCACCATGCACAAAATTGTATTAATGCCAGATTAAGAATTCAATGATGCGTTTGCTTTCTTGCGGCCCTGCTACGTTCTTTTCTTATTTTTTCGTACTGTTTGCTGATTATAAAATTGGAATTTGCACGCTGTGTCGTGCTTCCGCCTGCCAGTTCTGCAAGTAATGCAGTCTAGCTGGATAGCCTAGCTACATGTAGGGGGCATATCAACTTCTTAATACATGATGCGCATCGATTTTTATAGCTCTACCTTGACTCAATAAACTGAGTCAATGCAGCAGAGCAGTTGGGTATTTATAGGGACTTGAAAGTTCTTATAAGTGCAATGAAGAGATGTTAAGAAAATAAAAGAGTGCAAGATTTAAAGTGCTTGGATGTTGATGATTGATTTCTACAATAAACATAGCGCCTTATTTATAAATGAAGACATGAATTGATTTCTCCGAGTAGATGTTTTATCTATTTAGGAAACTGTTGTAGTAAAATTATGAAGTTTATTGACATAGAAAAAATACCTCACCTATGATGTTGTCCTAATGGGACGTTGTAGGCTGGTGCCATGGCAGTTTGCATATATTCTCAGCTCACTATTCTGCAGTTCAGTAGAGTGAATTTTTTACTAAGAAAAACGAGAAATGTTTTCCTAAATTTCATTAAATTTGGAACTCAAAAAGCTGTTAAAAATGCAGAAGTGCAATAGTTTTTTCGTGTGTGTTCGAATTCTTCTTATATTAGTTGTATCAACTAGCAAGATACGTTAGATTCTTGATTTTACTTTTAACTTACACATCAACCTCTTCCGTTCAGTTGACTACTTTTGATTTCATATTATGCCATTACATGTTGACCCCAAAAAGCAATTTGTGTATATTCCAACATTTTCAAATTGCTGACACAGCACGCGTCATATGTTTAGCGCCAAGCCTCGTATATAATAAACCTAAAGTAGTATGTGTTCCCCCACCTGAAACTAGGTACAGATATGCATATATGAATATGTAAAAGCAGATATTTTGAACACTCTCTCCGTCAGTCATGAGCAACATGACAGTATGGCAACGAAGGGGAAGCCAAGGTATTCCCGATACTCCCTTAGTAGCTCAGCCCGAAGATATACCCAGCCCAGTGCGCCGGGCTCATTTGAATGTTTTGCTGGTTGGTTGTTTGTCACAAGAGTTTATAAATAAAATGGAATATACTATTTGAGAGCTAGTAGCTACTACGAGGTGGGTTAGGCTATAGGGACAGATAGATGGGGATTAGAAATAGAGAGCGAGAGAGAAGCAGAGGTCGGATATTTGGCGGTTGTAGTGTCTGTCAGCCACCCCTTGGCATGTATTACTTGCCTATAAATTATGCCCTGGCATCATAAAATAGAAAATGTTAGACACTGCTCCACATACAACGACAACGACACATAATTGAGTGTGTGCTTGTGTGTGTGGCGATGAGTGTGCTCTGGAATAGACAAAAGAGAGTGACACATGTACAAATATGTGTGCTCTAGTGTATATTTTGTTTAATCTGAAACGGAAGGTATTATTTATCATGATTAAAACTCATTCAAATATTGACAATTTGTTCTAGGAGAGCAGCACAGAGTGAGGTGAGGTTATGTTTTTCTATTTGTTTTTCTTTTGTAAATTGTCGTATTTGTAAGTGAAAGAACAAATACAAGCACTTCTATGTAAATACAAATATGGCACTAAAAAATAATGGATATCAGGATGTTCTATAAAATATTTTTCAATTTAAAAAAATGTTTAGGTCATTGTACAAGAATTTCCCTTTTATTATTATTAATAGTTTTGTTATTGAGCTAGGTGTCTGCAATATTATACAAATTAGCTCTTATATAGCTTTACAACTAAGATAGTTTAATTTATCGTGTGCTTATAAAGTAATTAATTAAAGGAAAAAGTAGATTAAAAAATTTTATTCGAAAAATCGTATTGCTTTTTAAGTAAATTTTCAAAGCGAATCAATGAAATATTTTCCTACAATCGTGAAACCATATATTCGAACTTGCAGAGATTGGCGCTTCCGAAGTGCCCTTATTTTCACAACTTAGCCAATGAAACATGAACTTTTTTTCGTTATAAATACAATGCTGAAATGCTGCTTCATAAAAACGCTAGATTTTAAACTTTTTCATATTTCATAAAGTGACCTATGTCTCTCGTCAACAAATCTATATCTACATGTAAATTTTAGCTCTTGCGACCCCTACACTGCAAGCGTTTTACGTTTTTTTCTCCCACAAGCCGCTACATAGGACACTGTACTTTGTTCTAAATACTTTTGTTACATGCTTCACGTGTGTTTCGAATTTGCTTAATATCGTTTGAAATATATATATACTTTTTACGTATATCTATTCTTTTCCGTATTATTTAGCGGTTTATATTCTTCTCTGAATCTTTAAGGTCTATCTGTCATTTTTAAACAAAAGAGATCCAATTGTATAATTCTTATAAGTAATTAGTTCTTTTTAAAATGAAATGTACAGGGTATTCTATTATCGGATATTGCCTGGACTGTATTGCAATTTTTTTATTAGATTGATGAACAAAGGAAAAACCTATTTTTGCGGGATTATGTTACAAAATAAAACTATGTGAAGTAGTTCGGTTCGGGGTTCATTCGTATTTTCTTATTTTTTTGCTCTTATTTATGTTTGTTTACAATTTTGAAGTAATATGTTGTATATTTTTTATACGTTCGTTGCAATTTTCTATTTTTATTTTATTGTTGCAATTGTTGTAGCATGTTTTATATATTTTTTGCATTATTTATTTATTTTTGTTATTTTTTAATTCTCGCGTTTTTATTCCTTTTGTGCATTTTTTATTTATTCTTCATTTTTTTACTTATTTTTTGAATGTGTACTTATTTTATTTTCACTTATTTTTTAATTTTTTGTTATTTAATTTTTAAATTTTGTACTTATTTTTTTGCAAACTTTTTTCTATCTTTTGCATTTATTTAACTTATTTTTTCAAATTTATTTTTGCTTCTTTTTTTTTTTGATATACTTAATTTATTTCTTGCGTTTTTTATATTTTTTGCTTTATTTATTAAATTGTTGAATTTCTTATATTTTTGCATTTTATACATTTTTTTTTTTATGTTAAATTACATGCTGCTGCTAATTTACTTAACAGAAAGCGCTGTTAAAAAAACAGCGCGCATGAGCGTACCTCGCAAGTTGGAGACTTTCCACATTATCATTAGTCTAGACAATCACCAGGCATGCATGTTAGTTACGCATTTACGTCTTCACGCCACTAGATGGCGCGACTTCGCACCATTTGAAGACTTTTCACTTTAATTAGTATAGACAGCCACCACCTTTGCATATTAGTTACGTATTTACACATTCAAACCACTAGGTGGCGCTACTTTGCACAATTTGGTTACTCTCCACTGTAAATTTAGTCTAGACAGCTACCATATTTGCATGTTACCTATCTAACCACCTCTGCAAGCCGCCTGATGGCGCCACTGCATTTGGAGACTCCGCTTTAACATTAGTCTAGACAGTAACCAGGTTTGCATATTATCTACATAACTACCTCTCCAAACCGCCTGATGGCGCTTCTTTGCACATTTTATTGCCATTCCCTTGCTCTCGCGCGTAAAGGAAAAACCTACCGAGTTTTTCCCTCACAAGAAAAGTTCAATGTACTCACACCCCAGACAGCTGTTGATCTCTCCTCCAATCTGCCCACTCACACATATTTCTTGGTCTATAAATAAACAAGTATTTTTGACAGCCACTTGCCGTCGCTTTTCCTTAACGCTTTGTTGTTGCCGACAGCATTGCGCATTTTTCAACAAAAATGAAAAATTCCTTCTAATTTTATGTGACAATTTTTTTGTTGCTCAAAATGACGTCGCTACATTGCGAAAATGATTTTTATTTTAGTATTTTTATCTTATTTAAAGCACAAAAATCGACAATTTACACAAATCGACAATCTTTCTTTTTTGTTTTATTTGTTGCTGTAAATATTATTTGCCAAAAATTAGAGAAACCAAAACTTTTGCTTCTGTAACTAATTGCACAATGTTCTCAATTATTTCCATTTCGATATAAATGTTTGTAACTACAGGCATAGTTAGAGTTATTTTTGATTTAAATATTTTTTTTTTAACATAAATAAAGAAGCGACTGTTTCTGTGCATATATAAATTTTGAGTTACTATGGACACCATTGTTAAACTCCAAAGTGCATCAAGGAATGGATTGCCAAAAAACTAGTTTCGTTTTATCAATCGCAACTTCTAATTCCTACTTGTTTCTACAGTTGTGAGAAAATGTGCATTCTCTAAGCCTAGAGGATTATGTTAGAGTGACCAGATGCAACTCTCACTATCATTCTTGTTTTGTTTCTTGTCAAAGCGTAAGCGTTTGTATATTCTTTTTAGATTTGTCCGTGGCCAGAGTGCTCTGCGAATGCAACAACTGTGCTTGGAGCCTCATTCAGAACCCACCAGAGTCGGCGCCTTATTCTGCGAAGAGTCTTACTTTAGGAGGCAATTTACCCAGAGAGAAGGCAGTCCTCCAACACTTGGTGTTTCCATCTGAGTCTAGGTCGTCTTTTTTTTTGTCGGCACACGCTCCTAATACCTTCTTTGTTGAAGCATCTGCATCCATACAAACGACATGGACATGCAGTTGCTGTGCCGCCCCCGGTTTCTAATGAACCGATTTTGACAAGAACTTTTCGTTACATTGTTTTTGTAATAAATTATAATTTTATGCATGTTAGTTTACGACACTCCACAATAGTTTTTTTTTATTATAAAACATAAAGTGTCTTTCCATGTCGGCATACTTCATACAACTTTTATGATATAAATTTCGAAAAATCGAAAAGAATATGCTTTTGTTGTTTTAAAAGTTCGGGTCAAGCCCATCTTTGTGGGCATGTCTCTAGCTGTCACCCTCATATGCACATATTTTTTATTTGCTGCTTGACAACAGATCTTGACCAATTACACTGCCAACAATTTCTGGCCTTTCCCAATGCTGCGTTGATGCTAATGTTTCGTTTAGAGGCTTGTGTAATCTGGCAGCCTGACAAATGGCCAAGTATTCATATCAAAGTACTTGGAACACCCTGTGTGCATGTCTCGGAACTTGGACTGCCTGCGATATGTCTGCCATAGTCAGCCAATATTGGGCATTTCGCCAAGAGACGTCTCCACATACATAGACACTTGCTATATATACTCATTTATATAAATGTACATGCGGCTATGTGTATGTGTGTGGGGGAGCTGCATATGCTCACATTGAACCAGCGCTTTGCTCATTTTCACTCTCCACATTTTGGATGCTGAGAGGGCAAAAAATTCTAAAGAATTTCTTTGAAATGAACATTTTTGTGCGAGACAAACAAAAATTTTGCGCTGATCTTTCAGTTGATGTCGCGTTTTCAAAGCGTTTCCATTGATCACAGTTTTTCGCTAAACAAAAAAAAAAAAAAAAAAAAAGAAAAAAAGAAATAAATTAAATAAAAAACCGCGAGTTTTCCTAAAACAAAAGAAAGCGTTTAATTTTAAAATATTTTTTATATCTAAAAAAGAGAAATACGGCTATAAATTTTACGCCTGAATGCATATGCAGCAATGCTTGTGACGGTTTATATAAAGTGTACAAATAATTAAATATACAATATTGAATAAAACGTAAATTAACTAAAAAATAAAGAAGAAAATAATCAAAAATTCAATGAATGAATAAAACGTTTATCAAATCAATTCACTGTCATGGTACTGAAGCGTGATTTCCATATGCACGTGCGGCTTGAGTTTTGCTGGACTTTTTCAAAACTGATAGCGGACAGGGTCAAGAAATTGTTTTCGTGGTTGATTTGGTTTTGGGAAATATACCAAAAAACGTCAGAGCATTTGATTATCTATTTTTGAGTGCTTGATGGTACTTTGTGGGCTTTGAAGTTCGTTGAAAAGTGTGTTTCAGCTATTTGGCTTTATTTGACTTTAGATAATAGTTAAGTTGTTGTTAATTACGATTCACTCGCATTCTTGGAAGATTCTGCTACGCCAGAACAATAGGCTTTCTATCATCTTTAAAACTTGTATTTAAAGTTATGTTGACCAAGATTTAGTTGTTTGTTGACATTGCATATTCTTAACTAAGATTTAATTGAAATATTGTACTCAGCATGCCTTTGCTTGTTTAGTCTTTTGACTTTTACATTAGAAATTTTTTTTATATCCTAAGTTTTGGATTTCTTAAGTGGTAAATTCTTTATGTATTCAAAAAAAAAATCAAAAAAAAATAGTCCTGGTTTGCTTACACTTGCCAACGACCATGACACGCGAAAAGTGCAAATAATTTTGTTTTTTGAATGAGCTGTAGTTCTATACTTGCTTCTAAAACCCAAGGTCGCATGTTCGATTCTCCTCTCTTAATTTAAGCCACCGGCATTCGTGTAGCCATACTACAGATCCGTGTCTCCTCGACATTAATAAAGATTTCTTCATGCTCCACCTTTATAGCGATCACAGCATAGTCAAAGGGATATATTTTTACAAAAAATTTTAAAAGAATGTTCAGACTTACTAAGTTACAAAAAAAGTTATCCCTATATAAACGATGTGTTTCAGGCGCCTCGTAACATTAAACTTAAATAGATTCGAAATATGTTACTAAAAGAACAAAAGTTTTAACATTTTAAAACCTAATCCACCTTTTCCCCTCCTCAAATTTTTCTCAAAAATTTATTTTCATCTCCATTACTATGAAATAAGATCTCTCTTGATGTTTTAATATTGTGAAACTTGAAATCGTTCGGGGAATTACAAATACTAATAACGTAGATAATTATTTCCGAAAAGCTCTTTAATGAAACAAAACACTGACTATAATTATATATCTTGAAAATAATAGTATTTACCTCGTCTTATGGTGCGTCTTACTGATCTTTTCTTTGATCCAATTTTTTACTACTTTGTGTAATCAAATCTTTATCAATAAGTAATAAAATAGAAATCGCCAAATTTCCATCTCTAAAGAGATTTTTTAAACAAAGCTCAGTTTGAAGAAAGTCTTTTTTAGGAATTTAGTTTTTGATGTCTTCAGGCCTTTAAACTATGCGCAGTTAAAGTTAGTTGGAATAGTTACAGATTCGTAAAAGATTTGGTTAACCACAACATCTAAATATTTTTTAACTTACAACTAGGTCCAGTTGAACTTAAGATTGTACAATTTGGAAATGTTAAAATTAAGAAATATTATATGATAAAGATGACAATAGAATATAAAACTATTTCGTATTCCTGGCTTTGCATTTTTTATAGATAAGCGCCGTCCCACATCTGGGGCTGGCTAGGAACTTCGATTTACAGTGTAAAAGATGAAAACAGGAAGTAACGTAAAAGTTTAAACATTTCTTAACAAAGAAACCAAAAGATCAGCGTTGACCAAGTTGGGTTTTCATATTTTGTGATTGGTGGTGTTTCATAGGTTGATTTGGTTAGTACTGGCATTGCCTACAAAAAGACGCTATTTACCGATGAAAATCGATGTTAATTGAAGACACCATCATTCGGATTTGACTATGAATCGTAGAGATGCATGGTTACTTTGATCAAGCGATGAACAGTCAAGAGAAATAAATGTTATTTTTGAACATTTTTTTTTTAAATTACTTTATTCATTTTTTATAAAAAACATTATACAAAGCCACTAAATGCGTTTTAAAAAACCCAGTGAACCTTATAAAAATAAAATGTTGACATAAAATCAAAGTCCACGTTGCCATTGCTCGTTTATATGCAGCTGCAAAATTTGCTTTTGCGAAAAATGCTCAAACTGATTTAAATTTTTCCTTTACGCCTTTTAGGTAATTAATTTTTTTTTGTATATTTTTTTGTTTATATACACTTAACCACAAACATTGCTTTCCACGAATTGAACTCATTATTTAAGCAGATTTATTTTTTTGTTTTGCCTTTTGGATAAAAAATATAATTTTTCGTGTGCATTTCAACGCGGTTTTCAAAATAATATTAATAAACTCGGATTTTCCACCCAGTTTTTCTCATTTATTGAAATTGATTTTAAAACGCATACAAGAACTGACCGAGTGACCCTAATTTGACTGTCAGCCAATGGTATACATATTGCTCTTCCAAAGAGTTAATGACATGACGCCCACACAGCACAGACAAATATACAGTGACCGCAAATAGTATTG
This sequence comes from Chymomyza procnemis, assembly GCA_035046065.1. NCBI lineage: Eukaryota > Metazoa > Arthropoda > Insecta > Diptera > Drosophilidae > Chymomyza > Chymomyza procnemis. Next base: position 2,171,329 of record JAWNOJ010000013.1, on the reverse strand, counting down.
CTTCATGTGTGAAGACATTGTATGTTGTTTCTCAAACAAACAAATGCATTGCAAAACATGTTTGACAAGCACAAATAAACAATGATAATATTGCATATTATCATTGGATATTTTTTCAACCAAAAATATTGAATTTATTGACATGAAGGCGCATTGTTTTTAAATTAAACTTCTGCCTAAAAAAAATAAACTTTTGTCTTGGAATGTGAAAATTAAAAAAAAAAAAAAACGTTTTTCGTATTTGATATTTGATGGTTGACTTTAATCTGCAACATACCGTTCCCGATTTATTTATAAAAATATATAAGCTTTTTATAAAGACAGCAAAAAAATTGCTAGCAAAAAGCAACGAAAAAATAAAAAAATTTTAATGCATGCATCTGTTTCTGTTTGAAGATCAGTGAACCTGTGGCTGACAAAGCGTAATGCATGGGGAGAAAAAGTTTCGTTGATGTTGAGGATAATAGTAATTTTTATTATGAGTTCTCGATAACAAATAAGTTGTTTCTATCGCTATATATTACAGCGCCATTTGGAATTCGAGATTCAAAAACGCGACCACACAAATTTATCAAAATTTGCACTAAATATTTTTGCAGAACTATTACGATGCCCTTAAATTTTTATAGTTCCTTTATCAAAGTTATAAATTAAGAGTATTTTTTTTTATTTGTAATTTTACAAACAAATGATATTGTATGTCATATTGATATTAAGTGATCGCAATTTCTTAAAGATTTGCAGATTATTAGTGACGATATATATCGTATGTAATCCTTTACAAACAAACATTGTCAAAGTTTTGCTAGTTTTTTGGGTCTCAAATGCAACAGATATGCCAATTTCGCCATAATCAAGTTATCTATTTAAAAACGTTTTTTCTAAGCTAATAACATTCCATTGCGTAAATGTGAAGTATTCCATAAAATATCTGCAACTTTAGGTAGATAGATAGATAGATAGATAGCTAGATGATACGAGGGTGGCAGAGGCAACAAAAGCACTGCCTCAGGCACTCAGGCTAAGTAGCCCATTGTGCCATACCGGAAGGGGAAACGCTTAGATGGGATTGGTTGGGGAGGAGAGAAAGAGACAAAGTGAAATATACAGAGACCAACTACACTATCTGTGACTTTACGAACTAGATTTGCAATTTTAAAAACTCTTAGAACTAAACAACAAATAAAAAGTTTTTAAATATTTGATTTACGCAAATCCACACATACACAATGCAGATTTAAAAACTTTGAAATACAATATCTTAATATTTACATGTGGTTTCACATATTATGACTTTATTTTAGAATTTCAAGAGAAATGCAACTGGAAATGTATACAAAATTCTTAAAATGTCTTCATTGCGTGGGTTGCTTAAGTAGTTTAGCAACATGCTAGTTCATGAATAGATATGAAAAAAATTATAATGTTTGTTTAAATTAATTCCAGTTATTAATTTTTTAATTGACTAACTTATGCAAGCTTTTTTTAAAACGTTGCCGAATTTAAAAATAGTGAAATAAAATTTATAAAACATGTAAAGGTCGATTTATTTATTTATTATTGTTAAATGTACAACTCTTTGTATATTTTTAACATTTTATAAAGTTTTGGGCAACACTTTTATTTCTGGCTTAACTCCATATCAGTTAGACTGTTTATCAGCTCAACATGCAACTTTAAATTTTTTGAACAACACACGTATATATTTGGTTAAATTTTTTTTTAGTAGTTGCAACAATTTTCTCAGCATATATGTTCTTCTTCCAAGTCATTTCAAACTGACTTGGACAACATTCAACTTACTGGCACCTGGAGCTGGACCAAACATAAAACTGTCCCCTTGCCAAAAAGCCAAACCCAAACTCAGTTGCTAGCTATGTATCTCAAATTCCATGACTTGAACACAGGACAGGTTGCGAATATCTTATTGTATCTGCTGCCATGTTAGATGAAGCTTGAAAATGTTTTGCTTCGATACACAACAAGGGGTTTGACTTGGGTGCTTGTGGCCATTTTGACAGCATTTTCCAATTTTGTTTTTCAAGTTTTCTACTTTACTTCCTGTACCCTAACTAAGTAGCGCATAGGGTACCATTGTGAGAAGCGTGAATTTGCGACAAGCGGCTCATATTGATTGATACCCTATTAAGCCTATAATCCCATTTTGTTTAAGCAATAGGTAGTTTTTGCTTCGATTTTTGAAAGTTACTTAATTTGTTAAAAAATCATAGCGTTGTAAAGATCAATAAAATGGGCAACTCAGCGTATTGTTCACCTAGTGTTTTCAGTGTATCGAATTTCCCATGCTACACATTTTTCGAATTAGTTTTTCTTTCAACAATTTTCTTGCAGTTTTTCTGCTTTTCTTTTTTTGGTTTACATTTTTGGCTTTTGTCATTGTCTTCAATTTGATGCGACTTTTGTTGTGGCTACTCTGTCAATTATTTTTGCATTCTGCATATTGAATTGTTTGTAGGGTTTTTTGCTTTTAAAGTTTCACCTTATGCCTTTTGATTTATTTTATAGTCAGCATTTTTGTTTTTACTTTTTACAATTTTAAAATTTTCTTTATATTGTTACTGTTGCTAAATGAAAATCAAGTCAACTGTTCTACTTGCCACATGACTCTCTTAACTGCTATGCTTTTCGGAATTATTTTACATTTTTGTTAGGACAATTAAGCTTTCAATTTACCTAATGATCTTAAAATTTACTTTTAACAAGCAAGAATTGATTTTCACTTACGAAATAGTAGTCGGAAAATGTTTAAAAGGCAGTGCAATTTGTTTATTGCATTGTGTGTAAGCTTATGGCAAAAGTATATTAAAAGTATAATATTTTCTTCATTAAGCATAAATCGAATGAAAAATGCGTAAGTTTAACGACTTGAAGGAGATGTGAAGCGGCATACATTTTATTTTGGCAGCGCTGAAGCCAGTTTATCGATAGTAGATAGTAGTATGTTGCATCTTAAGGCAGCGAAAGTTCGAGTCGAAAATGTAATTTAGGCAAAGTTGCTGCTAGTTAACTTAAGGCATGTATAATGTATAGTTAGCAATTTAACTTGCTAAATAACTGAAAAAATTGATCTTAACTTTATTGACTTAAAATACAACTACAACGCCAAAGCAGTGAAACAACATCTCAGCAGTCTTATCGATAGTTGATAAACGATGATTACTATGTTACTGTCATCGACAGCGATTAGCGAACTTTGTTAAGTTTAGTTTTTTTTATTGTCATTTAAACTTTTAAGTTAACAAAGTTAAGATGAAAATATATTTAGTTGTCATTATTAGTTCATTTAGTTGTACATTATTGCTGGCGTCATCTTTTGTTAAGTGGTTGAACTAATAATAACAAATAATGTAATACATTAAAATTATTTATAATAAATACAAAGTAAATTGTTAAATTCTATGGCGTTTACTGCATTGTGATACTTCAATTAGTTAATATCTTTTTTCTGCTTTCAGTTTTTTTTGCTTACACGATTCGTGTTTCTTTGTGTTTCTTTATTATTTGTTTTATTTTACTTTCAAACTTGCAAACAATTAAAAGTGCGAATAGAAACAAGAGAATAATAACCATTTAGTTAATTACAGTTGGCTTCCTTCGAATAAAAATGATTGTGTTTTATGCCAATTTTTTGCTCAAATCATTTCAATGTAAAGAAATGCGCATTTACTGGTTTGCTTTTAGTGTTATTGTATATATCGCATAGTCAAGGGGAATACCTTTTTTCATAAGATTTTAAATATGATTAAATAAAAAGTTGAGTAAGCTATTGAGCCCTTTAAACAAACTCCCATATTAACTAATATCACCGCTCATTCTCACCATTCTTAACCCATTCATGCATATATCTATCACTATCTCCACTTATGAAAATTTCCATTTATTTATCAGCACTTAAATTTGAAATATATTTATTTCAATTTTTCATTGATTTAATTGGCAAATGCGTGTGCGTTGAAGTATGGTATCTCCTATATATACACAATCTCTTTTACAGTTTCTACTTATTTTCCCTTACTTGCGCTCACTTTTGCATACTGACCTTCATTTATTCGTTTGTGCCTTGTATTTCATGTGAAATATCGACAAGTTTATTTACTTGAACTCGCATTGAGCTAAGAGCAAAAACAAAAAAACAAAAAAAAATGGCTGCATGCACATTTAGTATTACGCATACGCCACGTAGTGGGCTGCTCTTGGCCTTCTTCTGTTGGACGCAGCGGCATTCATTTTTAATCGCAAACGCACATATGTGCGACTAATTGGTATTAAGTATACGCCAGGGAGCGCTTGAACTGTGGCTGGGGTTGGGTATTATGGTTACTTGTGCCTGCTTTTGGCAGCTGGCTCATAAAGGTTTAGTTGCCAATTTAATGATGCAGCAGTTGGTTGTTACTTTGCTCGCCTGCTTTATACTGTGCGAATGCAGTGAACAAAAGGCGTCTTTTAACTTGGATTTCGATGGGCCTAAAGAGTCTAGTTTAAAATTGGCTCAAATTGCCTGTCACATTGCAGCGCAGCATGCTGCACAGATCACGTATATATATCGTTGTGCTACCTGCGCAGCACTTGTGAAGCAGCCCCACATGGCACTGGAGCATCTGTTACATCGCTGTTTGCTTAATCAAGCTCCCAGTTGCATGCGCAGCATTGAATTTTATGAGCTGGAGCCAAAACGTCAAACCGATAGCATAAATGTGTTTCACATACCAGCCGGCTCATCTGGTGAATCTGTAGTAAGGCGAATTTTGAGCATGCTTAATCCTGACCAGCATTATAAGAAACAGCATAAATATATCTTTCTTTGGCCGAATGCCAGCTTGGCGCAGTTAACTATGCTTTTTCAGGGCTGCTGGCAACAACATATGCTCCTGGCGCTAGCCATAACCCAAGCAGCTGGTGGTATTTATGACTTTGATCCGTTTGCGCCTAGTGGACTACAGTTGCTGCAGCGTCCTGCAAATGCGCCCTACTTCATTGATAAAGTGCGCAATCTGCGAGGTTATGAATTGAGATTTGCCATGTTCTGGGATAAGTTGCGTGCGTTGCCATTGCCAAATGTAACCACAGCAGGCTTCACAGCATTGGACGGTATTGCAGCGCGCACCTTAGGCGAACGTTTGAATGCCAGCATCAGATATTTGTTGCCAGACGATAATGAGAACTATGGACGCCCATTGCCCAATGGTAGCTTTACGGGCATTCTCAAAGATATTATACCAAGAAAGGCGCACTTTGCGTCAAATTCTCGTTATGTTATGGACACGGTGGAGCCCTTTGTAGAATTACTGTATCCCTACGAGCGGCGTACTATCACCTTGGTTGTGCCTGCAGCGGAGAAGGAACCCTCATATCTGCTCTTTGTGCATGCCTTTGGTCGTGCTGTGTGGCATTTACTTGTTACCAATTTTCTTTTAGCCTTTGTTGTCTTCTACTGTCTGCAGCGTCTGCTGAAGCATATAAGTGGTGCTACCATTTTGCAGCAGCAGCGCTGGTTCCAAACCTTTGAAATGCTTATAAAAACGCATCTAGGTGAGCCAGTAGCCAGTTTCTCTCAAATAAGCGCACTGCGCCTTTTTCTTATACATTGGATACTCTTTAGTTATGTGCTTACGGCCATTTATTTTGCCAAGCTAGAAAGCAGCTTTGTGAGTCCCACTTACAAGCCGGAAATGGACAGTTTGGATGAACTACAGCATTTAAATATGACCATCTATGGCTTAGAGAATGTCTTTATAACTGCACGGTTTGGTATGTCAGATTATCACTATGAGATGCTCAATCGCAGTGGGGTCATGTTACCCTTAAACTATAGCTCCAACATGCCTTATGGCTTACCGGCGGCCATACGTGCCCAACGTGTGGCCTACATTATGAGCTGTGACAGCTCACAGGAATATGTGGCCAGAACTTACAGCACCAAAGAGAATCGTCCCACATATCATATAGTGAAGCAGTATCTACGCTCCGTAATGAGCACTTATATAGTACCAAAAGGTTCACCCTTGGCATACAAATTTCAATATCTGCTAAACGCCTTTAGGGAATATGGATTGGTAAAGCATTGGAATGAACTGGATGTTTTGCGTTTAAGACCTTCATTGGGCAGCCGTACTGAGCATGTGGTGCTAAGTTTGAACATACTACAGGGTGCTTTTTTTCTTTGGGTTTTTGGAACAATCTGTAGCATATTTGGATTTATAGCCGAGTATGTCATTTGGTACTGGCGCGCTAGACATACAATTAGTGCATGGATTTGATAAACTAAACGAAAATTGTGTTTAATTTGCAGTGTTAATTTTCGAAATAATGTAAACATTAATGTTTTGATGTTATTAAAAAAAGTGTATTGAAAATGTGCATAAGTTGGCGCAAACTTTGCAAAGCCTGCAGAGGTTAGTAATCATATACGAAAAATATTCTTATTTGTTGTTAATTTTTGTTTTAAATATAAGACTAAATGTTTTTCAAGCTAACTACCTAATCGCCAATGCAGCTAGGTTCTTAAAAAGTAAGGGGTATAAATTAACAATACAAAAAATCCGTTTACCAAATGCAGAATGTATCTAAACCTGAAAACAGTCGCCACTTAGCTTTGATAATGATTGCGAAGGAGGTGTCTGAGTTTTGGTTTAAAAATAAATTTTCACGAAATATACTTAAACAAACTCGAATCCCCTGCCACAGGAGGGAATTGACACAATAAACCGACAAAAAAATAGATTTAAGTAAATTTTTAAACAAAGCTTAATCAAACTTTTGAAACCTCTCGGCTTATTTCGGAGACTTGTCGTTAGCAATAAGTAGATGGCTGCGATGCCTAATCAACATATTTTGTCACAAAGTTAGCAAATATAGTTTGGTCACACTAGCTCCTGTAATTATAAACATACAAGAGTCTTAATTGGCACACATCATCGGGGAATTCCGCAGAGGAAAGCGATATGTCAACGGTGCCGAGCGCACCAGGTCAGTTTCTGTTTGAGCCATGAGTCAATCGGTTGTTATCCTGCTGCTTTCCCTGGTTTCTGCCGGTGGCAGTTACACATCACTCAGCCAGGATATCGCTTATCTCGCTAACAATGTAAGCTATGCTACGCAATTAGCGCAAACCGCATGCCACATTGCATCTAAGCATCCCACACAAATCATTTATATTTATCGTTGTGTAAACTGCTCTACGGTTGGTCAGCAACAGCACATAGCCTTGGAGCAGGCGCTGTATCATTGTTTGTTGAAACAGGCGCCTAGCTCCATACGTAACATGAAACTCTATAAAAAGGAACCAATACGTCATACCGATAGCTTGAATGTTTTTCAGATGCATGCAGGCAGCGCTGGAGTGCCCATGCTGCAGCATATTTTAACTATGCTTAATCCACAACAGATACGCAAGCACAGGCACAAGTATATCTTCGTATGGCCAGGTGCTAGCCATGAGCAGTTGAAAATGCTCTTCTCCGGGTATTGGCAACGACAATTACTTTTTGGTCTAGTTGTTACCCAACCGATGCGTATTTATGATTTTGATCCATTTGCTTTGAATGGGTTACAGGTAGTGCCACATAAAGGCAACACTCCCTATTACTACGATAAGCTGAGAGATTTGCGTGGTTACAGGCTGTACGTCTCTATGTTTCCGGAAAAGTTGCGCGCCGTGCCGCTGCGTAATGTAAGAAAAGCAGGATTTGAAGCCATAGATGGCTTGACGGCACGTACATTGGTGGAACGTCTAAATGCCACAGTCAATTACGTAGTGCCGCAGGATAACGAAAACTATGGCAGATGTCTACCCAATGGCACATTTACTGGTGTGCTGCCAGATATCATGACAGGGCGCACACATATTGGTCTTAATCAGCGTTTTGTTATGGACTGCATTGCGCCACATTTGGAGCAGCTTTATGCAAACAGCAGGCGCACCATACAACTAGTGGTTCCAGCAGCTGCCAAGCAACCTGAGTATCTAATTTTCGTACATGCCTTTAGGCGCAGCGTCTGGCATTTGCTGGTGGCCAATTTTTTGCTAGTGGTGTTCATTTTTTCTTGCCTACAGCGCCTACTGAAGCATACGCCTGCTGCTAGACAACTAAGACAGCAACGTTGGTATTACACCTTGGAAATGCTGATCAAGACACATTTGGGTGAGCCTGTGGTCTGCTTCTCACACATCACTTCGCTGCGTCTTTTTCTTATACATTGGATACTCTTTAGTTATGTGCTTACGGCCATTTATTTTGCCAAACTTGAAAGCAGTTTTGTAAGACCAACCTATGAGCCAGAAATGGATAGTCTGGATGATTTGGAGCGTTTGCATGTGCCTGTTTATGGCGTAAATACCCTGTTTTTTAGTGTACGCGGCACCGTGTCTTCGCATCACTATCAGCTGTTAATGTCCAAGGCTATTGTATTGCCCTTGAACTACAGCACAAGTATGCCATATTCCTTGCCTGCAAGCAATCATTCCAAGCGTGTAGCTTATGTGCTGCGCTACGAAACAGCACAGGAGTTTCTGGCCCGCTCGTACAATACGGCAGAGAATCGTCCAACTTATCATATGGTTAAGCAGTACCTACGTTCTTTCCATAGTGCTTATATAGTGCCACTGGGTTCCGCCTTTGGTTATAAATTTCAAATGCTGCTCAACGCACTTGAAGAGCATGGCTTTATGGACTATTGGACGAAGCTGGATATTATACGACGTAAACGTCCTTCAGGTCAGGCAGATGATTTCTATGAGAATTTAACTGCGGAGGAGCCTAATTTGGAAGCTGCTGCTGCTAAAGCTCAGCCAAAGCATGTGGTGCTTAGCTTGGATATTTTACAGGGCGCCTTTTATATTTGGATTTTTGGTACAATGCTTAGCTTAGTAGGCTTTATAGCCGAGTATGTGCATTGGTTTTGGTACAGAGGATTTAAATGGTCTTGATGTAGTCAAAAATAAATAAAAACATTGGGCTATCTAAGTCATGTTTTCTATATAAATAACACTGGAAGCAAAGTTGACAAAAAAATAAATGTGTAATGCCCAATAGAAACACTATTCATTAGTGCAGCCCACCAGACACCAATTCAGCTAATTGACATCAAGTATACGCAAGGGAGTACTAAGCGTCAACAATGGCTAATCGTTTTACTTTTAAGTGACGTTTTTATACTATCTTGATTAGTTACAATTAAAATTATGTGGCATTTGGTGCTCCTACTTCTCTCTACTGCTTTAGGGAGCAGTGTTCAACAGGTGGCACCACAAGGAACCCTCTACTTTGAGATAGATCAGCTTAACAACAGCGAAGTTATCAATTTGGCACAGATTGCCTGTAATATTGTTTCGAGTCATGCCACTCAAATTACTTACATCTATAATTGCGTCAGCTGTGTGCCGACTGCAGCTCAACAGCAGTTGGAGCAGGCGCTGCATCACTGTTTGCTGGATGTAGCACCCAGTTGCATACGCAGCCTGGAAAGCTATGCGAAAGAACCTTATCGTCAAACTAACAGCATTAATGTGTTTCATATACCCGCAGCTGAGGCTGGTGAGAAATTGATGTTGAGCATGCTGGATATGCTTAATCCCGAGCAGCTACAGAAGCATAGACACATGTATATTTTTATATGGCCAGGTGCAAGCTTAGAGCAACTGGAAATGCTCTTCTCCGGCTGTTGGCGGCGTCAATTGCTCTTTGGATTAGCCTTAACTGACGCGCAGCATATCTATGACTTTGACCCGTTTGCAGAGCATGGCCTAAAGGTAGTAAGGCACCACGGACATGCGCCATACTATTACGATAAGTTAAATGATCTTCGTGGCTATGAGCTAAGATTTTCCATGTTCTACAATAAATTACGTGCGGTGCCGTTGCCAAATTGGACAACAGCTGGATTCGAGGCCATAGACGGCTTGGTAGCATTGACGCTAGCGCAGCAACTTAATGCCACGGCGAAATACGTAATGCCCACAGATGATGATAATTATGGACGTTGTCTGGAGAATGGCAGCTTTACCGGCGTGCTACCAGATATCATACAAGGACGCACACACATAGGTCTCAACATGCGCTTTGTTATGGAATGCTTTGCCAATGACGTGGAGCAGTTATACTCGCTGAGTCGTGTAAAGATCTTTTTGGTGGTACCAGCGGCCGCCAAGCGTCCGGGATATCTAATCTTTGTGAATGCCTTCCAAAGCTCAGTCTGGCAATTGCTGTTGGTCAACTTTTTGCTCGTATGCCTTATATTCTACTGCCTGCAGGCTTTTCTAAAGCATATACCAGGTGCTGCTATCCTAAAGCATCAGCGTTGGTTTCAAATCTTTGAAATGCTGATCAAGACGCATTTGGGTGAGCCGGTAGCTTGTTTTGCGCAGATAAGCTCATTGCGTTTGTTTCTGCTACATTGGATAATCTTCAGCTACGTTTTGACCACCATTTATTTTGCCAAGCTGGAGAGCAGCTTTATGATGCCCAGCTATGAACCAGAAATGGATAGTTTAAATGAACTCGTCAATCTGCATATGCCCATCTATGGCACTGTCAATCTTGTGGATGCCTCACGCATTACAATGGCGCCACATATTTATGAGCTGCTAGTGGCCAAGACAACCCAGCTGCCCATGAACTATAGCGCCGATATGCCCTATTATGTGTATAATGGATTAGGTGGCATGTCGGCAGCTTTCGTCTTGCACGATATGCAGGCATATGAGTTTCTGGCAGGCAGTTACGATGCTGAAGCAGATCGTCCCTCTTTTCACATAGTGAAACAGTATTTACGCTCTATGCTTGGCAGTTATATTGTGCCAAGGGGCTCACCCTTTGGCTACAAATTTGAGTCAATATTGAATGCTTTCCATGAGCATGGCTTGGTTAACTATTGGACGGAGCTGGACATTATACGACGTAAAAGACCTTCAGGTCAAGCGGATGATTTCTTTGAGAACCTCGATCGGGATGCCTCGGAGGAGGTTAATGGCAAGAGTGTCAAAACTTATCAAAAGCATGTCGTATTAGATTTGGAAATACTACAGGGTGCATTTTATCTTTGGATTTTGGGAACTTTGTTTAGTATAATTGGATTTTTTGCGGAATATGCTCATTGGCTTTGGTATAATTCGGAAAGAATAAGTCTGCTTATATGATTTTAGATCAATACATCATTGGTATTATTCTTTTTATAATACTTTCGAAGAAAAAAAATTTCAGCTCTCAAGTATTTAAAAATATTGAAACAAAAAAAATTAAATGGATACAATTGAAAGTCATATATGCAAAAGGAGACAAGTTGAAAACTATCGAAAACCTTGTACAATTTATAAAGATATTCATGAAAATAATATATTAAAAAGAATATTAAATATATCTAAACAACTTTTGAACTATTTTATTGTGTAAGGAAAAGGATTTCCATCAACATTTTTGAAAGAAACATCATAATTTTTGGCATATTTTTTATATACTTTAATTTTGGGAATGTTTTAAAATTTTTAAATAAATAACCTTCAACATTTTGATTTTATAAAAAATAGTAATTTGGGAAAGTAGCATTGAAGCCCATCTATGTCCCGTGCGGCAATCTTCAATTTATTTTTATTTTATCTAGCAATTGAGTTAAGGGGATTTTAGAAACACGCGGATATAGTAGCTATTATAAGCATTTCCATTGGCTAGACTAGTTTTAAATTTTATATAAACTATATATAAATTTCTAAATGCGTGTGTTTCAAATAAATTTGCTCATGGAAAATGTTGTTGGCCATGTTATAAATGTCATCTTTGCATATCTAAACACTCTATTATAAAATGTGTGGGGGCTTATTGCTAAACATTTAAATGAACTTAATGGCGGTGGGTAATAATTTAAAAAATTAAACAAATTTAAAACAAATTCATTGAAAACGTCAAAATAAATAATATCAGCCGTTTGTTAGTTGAATTCTCTCTTTTTAATACGTTTTTACATTTCCCCAATAGAATATATGATAGATAACTGGCAATAGCTATCAACATCTTGCAATAAAATTGTCTCAGATTTTTCACCGTGTCGACCTAATACATAAATTCTTTTCATCAATTTTGACCAAACCAACTTGGAGTAATATTTTGAAACTTAAGAATGTAAAAAATATAAACAGTAAACGATTTACTGTAAATGATCGCATGTTTTTGATGTTAAATTCAAGGTTTTGTAATATAATTATTTTTTTTTTTTGAATATATTTCAAAATTTCCAAATTCATGACAACGTAGGTCGCCAGCATATACCGAATTATTTTGAGGTTAAGTAATGGCTTTGCGCAGTAGCGTTGATTTCGTACGACGCCGCCAGCAAAACTCAGAAGAAAAACGAAGCTCTGGTCGTTTCTTTTTATCGCTAGGCAGTCAACGATCGTCACGTGCAAGGGGCTCAGTTATGAGCTCGACCGAACCTCAACAAAACTCTTCTGAAAATACTGAAAGTGATGCAATACTTTTAATAGAAGATTTTACGCTGATGTTAGACGTAACACCGAGACCGGCTGACGTATTCCCTAATACTTCCAAGGAATTCACATTGGCGCATAGCTGGCTGAACAAGCTCTCTACCTGGCAATGTGCTACAATCTATGAGAGACGTATGCGTAATGCTTATATGAGCAATTTGTGCCTGTGTCTTAACCAAAAGAAATTAATTGGTATATTTATGAAAGAGCCGCCTGAGAATTTAGAATGGATTGACTTTACGGAAATACAGGCCCAGGCATTAACCGAATCAATGTCGAGCGATAGTGTGACACCAGAAACGAATGGCCTTCCTGCATCGTCCATTTTGGGATCAAAGTCACAGTCAAACAATAATCGTAATATGGGTGGCATAGAAAAAAATATCTCAAAGAATCGCCATCGATCCACTTCCCAACGCAGCGTTAATTTACCAAATCGCTTTAGAACACAGGGATACCCACGTTCAAAAAGTTTGCCCATGGAACACGATCGCTTTAAAGGAAATTTTGAGGGAAAGAATGTGCAAGAATTAGATAAAAATCAAATATCTTTTCTTTTGTATGTCGTTAGGAACGAATTAAGCGGCAAGGAATCACATGAAAATAATAGCTTTTTCGAAAGACATTTACAACATTATCGGGAATTTAGAAGTAATAATCCTGCAGACTATCCGGTTAACATGAAAAGCAATTACTCAAATCGGAGGGTGTCTTTGCTGCTAGACTTTCAATTGGATTTGTTAAAGATGTTGTTTCGATGTTGAGCTTTTCAAACATTATGACCAAACATTATGACATTATTTGATACTGCGGCTTTTTGAGCAACTTTTCAACACCAGGATTGGTTTGGTCTTTCACAAGCAAGCATTTTCTTGCAGTTTAAGCTGGCAAATCTTTTTACTTAGATTGTGACCTATCCACCGCCACTTTTATCGGCAGTCGCGATGGTGTCCTTCAAGAAATAAATTATTTTGGCTTTTTACGAAAGTTTAATTGATTTTTTAATGAATATAAGTTGGTTTATAATGGAAAATTTGTGCGTAAAAAGTACATTTTGCCATGGTTAAGGTAGAATAAAAAAAAATTGTAGCATAGCAATGCGTTATACGTCTACTGCTTGAAAAGATGCGTAAACTGTATTGGGAGAGATCCACCTGGATTGTGACTGCACACGAATTATGACAATCTATATAATCTGCTTTTAAAGCTCTTGGCTTGTACTAACGAATTATACAGGCAGGACGTTTTTGCTTTATTACTCCCTCTTACCTATAGCTGTAGCAGCGGATCTTATGGTAATCACGAAGGAACATTTCAAAGTTAGAGTTGTCTTTTAAAAGAGCACCAAGAAGTGTAATCGAAGGGCATTTCACTCTATTTAATGTAATTATTTCGGAGCACGAATTTATTTCACAATTGCACTATAGCAAGAGATATGTTACATATATTCTTTGTTTTTTTTTTTTTTTTTTTTTTTTTTTTTGTTTTCAAAGTTCATACTAAAGTTATCCCTCTATTACAGGTCGTAACAGCAAATCCGAAGAGCCACAACAGCAGCAATCCCAACATTCCAACACTAGCTCGCCGCAGCGTGTTGCAAATAAGCGTAGCAGCATCGTAGTAAACATGCCAGCTGCAGGACTGGGCCAACGCCCACCCAGCATTATATCAACGGCCAGCACAGATGAGGGTGGCTTCAATGAGCCCTCGCCTGAGCTAAAAGCCAAATTGCAGCCGGCCTATGAACCAAACGAGGAACAACCGCATAGTCTTAATTACGTGGATGTAGGCTATCGCCTTAAACCGGATGGTAGCGAGGCGCGAGAGGTGTATGGCGCAGAGGCCGAGCTATATGATACAGCCAAGGTGACAGATATGCAACGGAAGTTTCATGGCGCCAATGGTTTCACACAAGAGTCCACTACAGTTTATGCTATTATAAAGCCTGAGCTGCAGGAGTCGTCCAGTCGAGTGCTGTTGCAATCACCCACTTCGGCAAAGCCGTTGGGTAATGACAGCGCTGAAAGCTCACCGCTGCATCGTGCTGCTGCATATAATTCGCCGCCTGTTGGCGTGGTCTCGCCTATACGTCGACGCAGCAGCAGTCAGCTGGAGCACAACAATAGTGGCAGTGGTAGTGCCAAGTCAACGCCACCTATGTCACCGGCACGTACTGTCTTAGGCAAGGGCATAGCGCCTATAGCTTCCATAGATGCACATGAGGAGGATGTGGAGGACGAGCTGGAGCAAAACGATGAACAGCTAGCCGTGGAGTATGTAGAGGCATTGAATGAGACAGCGCCTGTGCTGCCCAAGCGTGCCATACCCACGCATGCTTTAGAACTGCAGGATTGGGAATATGCGGATACGAGTGCTGGTGAGGACGAGGAGGATATATTGCAGCATTTGAAATGCAGTGAATTGGATGTAGAGTTGATGGATGATGTCGCTGAAGATGACGTGGTTGATGAGGTGCCCAATATGCGTGATGTAGTAGTTTCAACAAGCAATAAAACCGCAACAGCAGCGCCAAATGGCAATATGCCAAGGGACGATAGCTTGCCGGATGCCATGACCGCCGCCGAGGCCGAGCGATTGTTGAGCTCAAGGTGAGTGGCAGTTGCGATAATTAACTCCTTACCTCGAAGTAGCAGTGTATAGTTTGCGGCAAAGTTGGTTGCAGTGAAGCAACCACGAGTAGCGCAAATCAAACGGGTCAAAATATGAGAAACTGGTTTAGAGTTGTAAAGAATTTATTAAAATATTGCTTTGAAGACTGACAAGAAGGCAGAAAGTAACAATTTGCAAAAATTCGTTTATTAAGTTTTCCTAATTGACTCTATAAAGGGTGTCGAAGATGGTTTCTAATACATAAACTATCTTTTGCAGTTTCTTGATTTATGCGCTTACAAAATCAGGCTACAATGATAGAATTAAAAAGATGCATTTGAAAGCGCGTCTAGGAGCACTGAGAATATTTGAACAAGTTTTCTACAGCCTGACTTTAAATCCTTTTTTTTTGAAGATCTTGCTATGATTGAATTTATGGCCGTACTTGTCGGTACCTAGCAAGGAGAAGTAGTGCGTGACCAGCTTCTTGGTTTCTTCATTCGAGTTTCTTTCAGTCATAGACCTCATAAACGATTAAAGTTAACTATATATATATATTCATTAATTTCGATTTGCAGTGAATTTTTTTCGTTGAAATCGCACATAATCAAAAAACGAAACGTGGCAAATACAAAATATTATTGTTTCAAAGATACCATAAAAATGCCTTGGCCAAAATTAACATGTCCAGTTTCACATATTTAGCCCCATAGAAGTAGATTTTAGGTATGTAACGCTGCTAGTTTTAGTCCTAAGTTTATTTAAGTTATGCCTGTGCATGTCCCTTTTACTTAGACTTTATCCACGTGTTTCTTTTACTCTAATGTACTTCAGTGTTACGCAAATATTTATTCTGTATGTATATATCTTTAACACTCTTACTAAGACTAAGCGCCTTGCTGTGACGTCGCTGCTTTGCGCCTCTTTCATGCAACTCTATTCATCTTCATCTAACCATGATACATAACTACAAACAACTTTGTTGTAATTGTTAGAGCCATCTTGTCTTTTATGCGGCCATGTTGTTGTAGCTGTTGCTACTGTCATTGCTTTGGTCCAAGTTTCCTTGGCATTTTACTTGGTAGCAAATAAAGGCAAAGAAAAACTTTGACGCACGTTTTTTTCGCTTTTTGTGTAGTATACTTTTGTGCGCGGTCTAACAGTTTAAGTTGGCATAGTTTTGGTCGAAACTTTGAACTGCTTTGAACTTTAACCCCTTGCAGCCGGACTGCCCATGCATCAATTTGCCTAATGACTTTGCCAGGTAGCAAGCATATAATGCACTTAAGGTGTAATACATTGTCTGTTGGCACCTGTTTCAACATCAACTAAAGACCACAAGAGCATCCTTCGAAATGCAATGGTATTTCACTTACATATAAGGCAGATGTCTAGAAATTGAATTGCCATTGATTAATGTACTGCTGTATGGGTTTTTGGGCGTGGAAATCTTTCAGTTCTGCTGCAGACTGTAATAGTATTAAAATGCAATTTTAAATTTTTCTGCTTTTTTGAACATGCTTCAAAAGTGTGCACATTTGTATTGAAGTTAATGTTTGTTACAGTTTGGAAGCTGTAACATTGTAACGAGTTGCGACAGACATAAACTTAATACATTTTAAGGAGAATTGAGCTTACGCACAAACGCTAGCAATAAAAAATTGTACCCTCACACACAATTGTTGTGTTTATGAAAATCATTTTATATCTTAATGCTTAATTTCTTACACGTTGTTAATAGGCATATTGTCTAAGAGATACAAATGTTTCTTTCATTTGCTATATTTTCGGTTTGTTAGGAAAATGTAAAGTTAAAATTTGCTTAAATCTGCAATATTTATTAGTGCAAACTTTTATGACAAAAACCACCCTAATGTCACTAAATTTGTTATAATTTCGTACAACTTGTATTGTTCGGTTCCAAGTTTTTTAGCATGCGTAACTTTCTACAGTTCCACACTTGCAGTAAATACTTTGCCCTAGAGTTTTCTACCAAAACTTTCGATTTGTATGGTAAAAAAACGTGACGCGTGGCTTTTGGTAATTTATCATGCAACCAAAACAAAAACGGTTGAGAACTTAAAACATCTCTTGCCAATTGGCCAACTATTAGTTTTTTGTTTTTTTTTCGCTTTAGTTGCTAACACGCAAGTACCCAATTTCGTTGATATTTGCGTAAATTTAAGAAAATGTTGTAATTTAGCCAAATATTGTTGCATACTTTGAGGCAAAAGCACAAAACATCAAACAAACGTCAATTATCCTTGCAATCAAATACAAAACTCACTCGCACAAGTTGCGCTCAAAGAGAGCAAAGCATTAAACGAGAGAGAGAGAGAGTGCTTGAGTGAGTGAGCCAGTTTGCTGTGGCTTTGCTTGTTTTGTTTTTGTCACTACTTGCAACACATCCTTGTTAGTGAGCTGCGCTCTCTATTTTTGTCATACGCGCGCTGTCGACTTTCACTCGCTCTCTAGCTTTGTCTCTCTTTGAGTCAGCCTGAGCGTCTAATGCTCATTTCATTTTCACTTGCAATTGTTGTGCATTTTGACTCGTGCATTCGTCACATGCTCCGCGTCCGGCCAAGTCGTTTTGGTTTTTGCTGCTCTATGGCCACGGTCGCGAAATAAGTTTCAACAACGACGTCACCAGGACTTTTAATTAACATTTTGTCGTGCGAATGTAAAAAGGAAATAGTGCCAGGCGGAAAAAAAAGTTTTAATTAAAGCGTTACGTGAAAGTGTTGAGAACTGAGAGCTGTATACAACACTACGCAATATTAAGCATACGCCACGTGTTGTTAGCTTAAAAACAAGGTAAAGCAATCAATCTACTCTATATACACATATATGTGTAGCATAAGCTGCACTTGCAACTTGATAATTCACTTAATAACCACTTAACTGCGTGCTGCTTGCCACCTGTCATTGCTCAATCATAACGTTGTTGATGGTGATGTTGAGTGTTGAGTGTTGATGATGTCACTGGCTAACAAATTAACAGTTTTTAGCATATGCTTTTGCGTGTTTCGAAGTGAGCGAGCTCTTTTGGCGTTTAATTAGACAGCTGCCGTTGCAAATTGGTCACATGAGTGCCATTCGCAATTTGTTCAATTCACACAAGCTAACTACATTTTGTAGGTTGAAGCAAGCAGCATGAGCAGGAGGCAAAGCGCTTACTCGAGCTAGTGGTAGCAGCCAAGTTGATAACCAAAGCAGAAGCTAGACCAATTCATGGGAAAATTGAATAAGTTTTGCTGCTAAATACGCGGTTAGGTGAAAGCCAATAGCTGCCAGCGTTCATTACCTTTAAGTTGTTTAAGCAACTTAAATCCTTTTAAAGCTGATTATGTTTTATATTTTAACACTACTAACATTAAATGGCGTTGTAATTTATGCTGTCTTTTAACTTGATTTAGCTGCTCACTGGCTGCTTTTCTATTAAGGTTTTGTAATTAAACATTCCGTTTAGCTAGTCTACTTTTTACTACTAGCTATTTAAAGTAAAAGCAAAAGATGTTCCAAAAAAAAAAAAACAACTTTAAGGAAATCTCTTAATGAGTTTGCATAAGTTCTGTTAAATTTTTTTTAATGCTTTTGATTTATTTAAATGCCGTCGAGTGAAAAATAAAAAAGATTTACTTTTACTTCAAGTAAAGTTGCCTTTTGGCAACCGCAAAATGACGAAAAAATGCGCTAAACGCTATTTGGCATTCAATATGCTGCCAACAGATTTAATCCTTTAACAAACCAAGTCAAAAGCGCCTTTTTGTTCACAACGTCAACTGTGAGTAATGTCGGATGTCGCAAATGCATTTAAGCCAAGTAGCTCTCAAACGTTTGCTTTCAAGCTTATTTTACTTATTGCAAATGGCGTCAGTTATATAGTCAATCAGTCAGTCAACGGGTTTGCTTTCCAAAATGTGTTCCTGCATTGTAGTATGATCTATATGATGGTATCTGGGTGTGTGTTATCGTGTGACTTCTGTCAAAATTTGCTATTAGTATTGTAACTGAATCATACGCTTGTGATATTTACACTAAAAAATGATTCATTTGGTACACCTGTCTTGTAGATTAAGTGCTTCGTGGTTTTTGCTTTTTAAAACTTTACTCTTAAAGTTTGTTGCTTTTTTTTTTAGGAAATAAATCTTGTAGTGAAAGGTGTATTCGTATAAATTAAATCGGCTAAAAACTTCCAAGAAAGTATTGACAGTTTTTGCGCACTTGTTGAGTTTAGAATACTATGTTGCTTTTTAAAACCTATTTCTCTTAGAAAAAGTGTACGTTTTTGCACTTGGATTGTCAAAAAATATTTTTTCGATTAAATCAATACTTCATTGTTCAAGAACGAAAAACTTAAAATAATAATTGTTTATATGATGAAACTAATCTGTATTGTTAATGCGCTACATAAATGATATAAAAAAATTCATTTTAAAAAATTGTATTGCTATATTGAGTGTAGTAAACAGAAATCCATTTTCCTCATAGGTGGTGTCTGTATCTGGCGTTGTATAAGTACGAGCGGGTTCCGAAAGAAGGCGTTAGAAGGATAACATTTCGTATTAAAAAAGCTTCTCTTATGTTTTGTGATAGGTTGATTCACTTTTGTTTAAGCTTGCGTCAAAGATGAACACTGGAAAATATGCCATATTTTACAGGTTTTCTTCGATTAGGGCGCTAGCAAGCCAGGCGGCTGAATCCAAATTCTAGAGCTTTACATGTTTTTAAAAATTTACATTCATTCAACTAAGCACGAAATATCAATACTATAATATGATGATAACTGCAGGGTTTGATTTTTAAAAATTAAACTAGTGTTCACCTTGCGACGTTATCATAAATGTCTTTATTACTTCCTAATTTACCTTCTTTCCTATCTTCTTGGACTAAATGCGTTAAAATGAATTTCTTCAACTATAAACGCCTTCTTTGGCTATAAAAACATTTTCATCATATTCGCATTTTTAAAATTGAGAGATTGCTGTGAAACGCCTTTAAGCTCAATTTAAGCCGTAAATTGAAATTGAAATTCATTTACTGCTTGGCGCAGCGCTAAGCCAACATTACACATACGCAGCTTGTGACCTCCCACGAAACAAACTGCATTTGCAATTGCAAGACGCACTCAACTGTCCTGCAATTTACATAAATTGCAGCAGTTGGCTTTTCCTTTTAACCCTGGCCATGTTGATCATGTGTTGACTATGTCCTTGGCCAGAAGTCGTAGCTGCAACTGCAACTAGGCCAGAAGAGAGCTGGCTCGAGTTATTGCCACATTGCCATGGTTGGTTTAATTTTTTTTTTTTTTTTTGGCACAGTGCCGAGGCGGAACAGTTGTGCCTGACTTTTGGGCCAGTTTCTGGCAGTTGTCCTTGACATGACTTGCCCACATTTGCATAGCATTTTAAGGCAATTTGCTGGACAGTCTTGTTTAAATGGTATACACTATTATCAGTAAGTGTCAAGCGTCGTATGGACTTGGCCAAATTAAGTGTAACAGTAAAAAGAAAGCACGTTCGTTGGCCAAAAAAATATATTTGCAGTGTAAGCCAGTGTCGTGCATCTTTTGTTAACTGATATGTATGACTGTGTAATTGTACTACTTCAGGGCCAACTCTTTTTCTGGCTAGCTGCTTTTAGTCGCTCCATTTGGCGTTTGGTTTTCGATGTTGGCCATAAACTTTAATCAGTTTTTTATTGTTCTTCACTTCTCTACATTTAGTTATTTCAACTTTTGCTTTTGACTGCATTTGAACTTTTATTTGTTTTTTTTTTGTCAAGTTTTTTTATGTTTTTGCTGTGACTTTTCTTTTAATCTTATTTTTGCACGCTTATCGTACGCCGAGTGCTTGCAAATGCAACAATAACCAACGAGTGGCAAGAAAGTAGCACGGCAATGCTGGAATATGGAGCACGCTCTTACTGCCATTTGTTGGTATTTATTTCAATGGAACTGCTACAAACTCTTCTTTTTTTTGGAGTTTGTTAACTTTTTACATTTTTATTTTGTTGTTACAGCTAATACGCAACTATGTTAAGCCTTTTTTGCTTTTGTTGTTGTTGATATAGGTTAACAAGTTTCAGACTATAGTTGGTAGAATAAAAATGAAAGGCATTGTTAAGAGCCAGGTTTGTGAAAATAGGTTAGAATTAAGATTAGATACTTGGTTTATTAAATTAGTCATAATGTTTACTTTGACAAAAGTTAAGTTGATGCTGTTAGAGCTTTTGCCTTAATTTGAGATTGGGCAGAGAGAGAGAGAGAGAGAGAGAGAGAGATATGCCTAGATAAGCTACTAATAGCTTTACCAAAAGTCCTTAAAAGCCAATGGTGCAGATAACGAAATTAAGACAAACAAATATTTATAATATAGTTATATAAAATCCTTTTATATAACTAGTAGGTTTATGATTCAACTTTTACACATTTTTTAAAATAGTATTTCCTTTGGGTTCCTATGTATAATTGCATGTCACGCCTTTTATAGAACATTAGGATTTGAAACAAAGATTTTTTTAATCTTGCATATAAAAACTATAATATATATAAACTATACAACATAATATAATCCAATAAATATTAATTATACTTGTTTAAAAGTTTTCTGATAATCGAGTTAACTTCGTGAAAAAAAGTTTTTGGGAAATTTAAATTTGAAAACTACTAAAATGGTAATCATTTCCCTTTATTTGGTTTTCATAAATTATATTTAAAGAAGCTTTATTACGTTTTAAATACATAGAAGATATACACGAAATATAAAAAACTTCGGTAGAAAAATGTTGAATATTTCTAATGAAGAACGAATGGTTCGAATTCGAGGAAAATATTGATATAAAGAGGAAGCGTGCGTTGGATTCGTACCAAAATGTAAAATCTAAAAAGTAGAAGTTGATGTTAGGATTGTTGATTCAGGAAAAAAGTAGAATATTTGGATATAGGGGATATGAAGAAAGAGTGTCAATATTGTAATGCTCTTACTTTCGAAAATGAGTTGTGATCAAAACATTCTTGCTGTCATAAAGGAAAAATTGTACTGCCGCCTAAAGATAAATATCCAGAGTTATTAAAAAAAAAAAAAAATTGTCTATGAAAATAAAGCAATAAGTAAACAATTTAAGGAAAATAATAAGAGTTTATAATTATGTGTTTGCTTTTGCCTCTTTCAATGGAGTGAAGGGGCCCCTAATAAAGAGTTAAACAAAATATTCAAGCAGTCAAAATCGGAAGTTCTTTATCGAAAAAAAAAAAAAATAAATTAATGAAAAGCAATTTATAAATTGCTTGATTTAATTTTCTTAACAATAAAAATAAACACAGAACTTTAACGAATATTAAAACTAAATGATAACGAGATATTATTGAACGAAATACGAAAAACAGATCAATACCTTTCAGTCATTTTGTAACTCATATTCCCCTTTATGCTCCTGACATTAAGACATCTTTATTAGTGGCTCTTGAAGGAAATGGGGACCAACAGCAGGTAATCTAAGATTTAATATTTTAAAACTGTGCTAAAAAAAACGGATGGCGATATCTTATTACACAGAGTATCCAAATCCGATCTCGAATACATGGTTTCGTGTTTTTTTTTGCCTCTTGTAGACCACGGCTGATTAGCTGCCTGCTGCTCGCACAAGTCATACTAGTACTTTCAAAGCTTCTGAAGCTCAATTCAGTTTCGAAGCAAATTTATGCTTATTAGTTTCTTTATATTTACACATTTATACGATTATTACTTGTTGCAAACCTATAGTTCCCTTAAAGACTTGGAACTTAATTGTCTTGCCACCTGAGATTTTGGTAGTCTTTTTGTGTTGTATCAATGCAACTAGCAACTATATTTTTCATAGAACCCACCACGCTTTTAAAGCTCAACATTTAGTTTTTAAAATTTTATAATATGCAAAAGTTTTTGTTTTCCTACGATAAGCGATTATAAAACTTATGGCAAAATTATATTTAACAGCTTTGTTCGTATATATGCACAGCACTTTGCCGAGAACCCCGAAAATTCGAGCACGTTTTTATTTTATTTTATTTTTTTTTGAGGGTAATTTTATTAAAAGAGCTAAAAACTTTCAGGTTACTTTTATGGTGCTCGTTGTGCATGGGCTTTCTTTGTTGCCTGATTAAAAATGAAGGCAACTTTTATGCACTGGCTCATTTGGCAGCGGCAGGGCTGCAAAGAGTGCAACGCCTTGCATTTAATTGCCACAATTTGTGGCAGCTCGCGATGCATTAATCTTTGTGCGAAGTAGTGGGTGTGTGTGTGCGCGCAACTTGTGGCAAGAGTTAACAAAATTTTGTAGCCAAGTCAAATCATGGACAGCAGCCAAACAAAAAAACCGAGTACTTGAGCTTGCTCGCTTTATGAAATATTAAAATGTTGCAGGCTTATGCTAACGTTGATGTTGAAGTTAAATGTTGCGCATACGCAATGTTGACTTAAAGGCGGAAAGCGAGAAAAAAGAGTAACAGTTTGTTATTGACATTGCCACTTTGCATGCGAGTGCAATAAGCAATGTACACATGCAATGCATAACAGGATTGAGCAAATACAATGCACGACATTTGAATAGGTGCAGCGTTGGAATGTTTATTATTGAAATATGTTGAAATAAACTCAACGGTGTCGGAACATCAAATTGCATAGAAAAGAGAAAAATTTGTATTATGAACCATAATATGACTGTGTGCCAGTAAGAGAGATTTACTTAGTGTGATTTTGCTAGCTGTGTCAGCTATGCTGGGGAAATCTTTTTGCCAAAATAATTATTTAATAATTTTTCAAGAATAATATGGACTATCTTCTAGAAGAAGAGCGTTATCCTACTCAGCAAAACTGCGGCATAAGTTATGGTGAACTTTAAAATCTCGTACGACTTTTGAACAAAATATTTCAAAAAATTTATCATATAGACAATGCACAATGCCCAGTTCGTTAAATTTGTATTTTTCGTTACACAGGTCTCTGTATTTTGTTTGGTAGATAATTGCACACTGTGGAATATTAAATAAGACACGGCAGATTCCACGTTCGATGATGCATAAATTGTGCAAATATCCTTAGTTTTTTCATTAAAAAAAAGTAAATATGTGCTCTGGAAAACAAAGAAAAAATCAGCACAAAAACCATTTCATTCGTTTGCAAGTTTGTGTGATCCTAAACTGATAATTTTGCTATCACCTCTAACTCTATTTTCGCTACTCATTATTTTTAGTTATTAATTTAAAATGTGGAACTCAAACTAGTGAACCTTTTTTTTAAACAATGTTAAAATAAAGAAATATTTAATTATGACAAGGATCAAATAATAACCAAACCGCGTTCTTAGTCTGATGGGAGAATTTCTATCGTCTTACATCAGCGGCTGGCTAGCAACTTAGTTTAACAATATAAAAGTCGGAAACAGTAAGTAAACTTTAACGGTTTAAACATTTTTTTAACAAAAGTTGGTATTAGATTAATAATTGGGAGTTGGCAAATCAAGTTGAGTTAAGTTAAAAAAACAGATTAATTTAATAGAATGTTCATAAGAGACGAAAACGTAGAGTTCCTTATGTTTAGAGCATAAGACGCGAAAAGAATTGCGCAAAGCATGATTAGATCTACAAAATGGTGGATCGAAAATTTCGAGTTACTTTGCATGGAATGACAACAAAAACTTTAAAGTGCATTTGGGGCAATTAAACAAACACCAAATCTTGGCATGTACTACGATTATATAGGGAAGGCAAATTATTTTGACGCAGTCTACGAGAATATGGGAACAATCGCATGTTAGAATGCCACATAAGAAGTGCAAAAAATACAAATTATTTTTGCTTTATAAGCAAAATTTCAAACATTTTAAAGTAAATATTTAGGACTTGTTGTAACTTTAAAGAAGAAAAATTTGCTTTCGCCAAAGTCAATTTTTAATTCAATTAGTTTTGAATAAAATGCCAGCATGTGTTGTGTTATCAAAAAATGTATTAAATTGTTTTGATTCAGGTTGCAAAGACCGATTAATATATTTTTTTTTGTTTAGAAAACAGAAAGTCAACAGAAATACGAACATAATTATTTGAATTCCTTTGCGGCCACAAAATTTTCAAAAAATGAAAGATCACAAAATACATTTTGGACTATTTTGTTGACCAGCATTGCGCGTTGCAATTGTTGGCAAGTTGTCATTTTCAAACTTGTCATCTTGCTTGTCTCGCTTTTATTTTTTTTTATTTTTTTGGTTGGTATTTTCTCTATTGCCTGCCGCCAACCCACTTCGGCTACATATCGTGTTCGCTTTGTGGCACTTTGCTTTACTGTCGCTTGCATCAGTCGCCATTGTAAGTGATTTTCTTGTTGTGTTGCATACATTTGAGCGCACGCAGTAAATATTATTGCCCCATGTTGTTGTTATTATTATTGTTGTTGCTGTTGTCGCTGTGCTTCGTCATTGTTGTTGTTATGTTGTATGTGCTTGAAATGATAAAATTGTATTTTCATTTCGCTTACTCTGTGTAATGTTGTTTGTTTTATAATGCTTGTTGTTGGTTGCTACACTGTAGTCCTTATATTTACAATTGAAATGAAGCATTTGATATGATTAAATGTTGTCCTGTCTTCAAATGAGTTGCAATTTAAGCGCGGATTCAATTGATATATGTCCTTTAATTCTTCAGTACATATATTGTATAAACTTTTTATGTTAAAAGAGAAGTCGTCAGACTTAGAGCATATTGTTTGCTGAGGTTGAGGTTTCTGTTCAAGTTATAAATGTTTAAGTTTAAAGCAACGCAGTTTGGTATAAAAATTATATTCAATAAGAAATATATATGTTCCTTATGTTCATATTTTTGACCGCGATAAATGTAAATTTTCCGCCAGCCAGCTGACAGGTGTGCTTCAGTGCTCACTGTCGACTAGCTGGAAAGCATCGGCATTTACCTTGACCAACAAATTGCTACTATAAATACAAATTTATTCGCTGTTATTTTCTATTTATAAACAAGCTATAAATAGGTTAAAGCGATTTTACTACAAACAGTCTGCTTTCCAGCTGACTTGCTGGAACATGCAAAAAAAAAAAGCAATCGAGTAAAGAACACAAAGTTGATTTTATTTACAAGAGCGAACCATAATTTGGGCCTTGGTTGCTGAAACACTTTTATGCACTCTTAAAACTATACATTCAGTTTACTAGTCAATACATACTATATGTTTGAAACAACTCTACTTCAACATTAGTTCAAATTAGTGGGTTCAACATAATTGGTGTCAAACTTCAAAGTGCATAATTTTGCACTATGTGTAATTAGCGGGCTGTGCCCCCTGTTCAGCTTCGCTGTTGTTTATTTAATATAGTTTAGGCAAATTATTGTAAAACACTGTACAATTAAAACTCTCCTGCTTCACATTAATTTTATCCCTAATTATTTCATTGTATCAGTTTGCAGCTCCGAACATTTGTGTATATCTGTTTGCATTATAAATTCATTGTTGTTTGAAAATGTCAATTTTAATGTCGAATTCGAATAAATTTGTTTAGCATAGCCGCAGATTTTGGGTTTATTTTTATCTATCTTGTACATAAGAAAATACGCGTATTCAGATGGAGAGTCGCCTAAACGAATTAATTTAAACCGTCAACTAAGTCAAAACTTTGTCAAAATGCACAATTATAGACACTAGAACTATCGACTCTGATAACGTCGTTTCAAACTTAAAGCTAACGTCTCTTATTATTAACAAACAGTCTAACGAGACTAAATGAGTTAATACTCATTTTAAAAGAGAACATATTTTGTACCCACAACACAAACACGTAATAAAAATTGTTTAAAAAAAAAACAAAAAATAGAGTAAAAACCAGGAGGTTTTGGTATTTCTGAATTCAATGAAGTGCACATTAAATTTGCTTCTAACGATAAGCTCCTAAAAGGACTATTTTTTGCAAAAAATAATTATAAAATTTCAATATTACAAATTTGTTGTCAAAAATGTTCGACTGTTGCACAAAGTTCCAACTGCTCACGCCATTTATATAACTTTTGCTGATTCATTTGCAAAAAACAAAAAAAAATGCCATACAGCACTTCGTAGTTCCACCTACTCAAATAGTATATATATATATTTTTAGACGTTTCTTTTTGCCAGATTGTTTTGTTTAGTGTATAAATACATAAAATATATGATGTAGTTTTGTATGTGCCATTGTTTGGCTCAGCAGCAATGACGTCATTGTGGCAGCAGCAACCTTGCAATTGCCAACGTGTTCACAACTCACTCAAGAGCTGCTTAACTCTCTCTTGCAAACTCTTTGTATGCGTGTGTGTGGGTGGGTGTATGTGGAGTGCATTTTCAATGCTTAGCTTGCTTTCACTCGTGCGCTCAATGTCTCCTGGCTGAGTGGCTTTGTTTGTTTCTTTTTTTTCTCCTTTTTAACTGAGTGAGTAAGTGAGCGAGTGCTATGCTCTTTTATGGGACAAGGCTTTTTATTGCGGTTGCTCTTATTGTTATTACTCATGTGGTCGTTGTTTTGCCTGCCGCTCTCTTCTCTTGTTGTATAAATTAATTAAAATTGTATGACAAAACAATAACCGCTGACCTTGTTTCATTATGACGCTAACATGTTCACTCATACACATATGCACGCAGACGCCTAGAAGCACGCAACGTGGTTTTTTACTTAACGTTTTTAGAATAAAACAACAAAAATTTGTATATATGTATATATATAAAGAGAGAGAGCGAGCATAAACTTTTCAGCTTTGATAATTTTCGCATGCTTTGTTGACAAAACAAACAAACCCCACAGTACCCTACCCGTCGGTATAATACGCATTGTGGATTACTTTTTCCGCATTTTCAGCTTTTCTTCATAATTTCCCTTTTATCCTCATCCATATAAATTGCATTTGTCTTTTGCATTGCACAATATTCGCTGTCGTTGTGTGCGTGAGGGATTTCACCTTGTTTTTCCTTTTTATGATGTGTTATTTAAATATAATTAAGGTGGATGTCCATTGTGGTTGTTGTTATTATTATTGTGTGGCAGAAGTATGGCAAGGTAAAACACAGCATTGTGTATGTTTGTGACGTCGATGCTTTTATACTCTTTACTTAACTTGTTTAACTAGTTAGCTTTTTTACCATCGATTACGAACTATACTGTGATTATCGTGTAAAAATTATGTGTACGAACGAATTGTATTTTTGTCCTTGAAAGTGTGACGCTTTTAAGCAACTGCAATAGGAATCTAATTAAAGCTTTACACATCTGTATTCTGAAGAGAATCGGTTTCAGATACTGGTAAGTTGCGGTGATGTACTCTCGCAAGTACCCATTCACGCTTCTGTTTTTGACATTATTTGTATGACAGCCTAACATTGCATAATATATTTTGGAGATTATTTAAATACTTTTTGCCAGCTTTTCTAGTGCTTGACAAATTTATCTGTATTGTTGTGGGAAATTGAAACTATTGTAGAAGCTTCGATTGTAAAAGCGAAAAACGCATTTCAAGTTCAATCGCGAAGTCTATCTAAAAATATATGAATTATTGCCTAAAAAGGACAGGCAAAAAGATTTGTTACCAAAAAACAAAACTAAACCAATTAGCTGTCACCAATCACGTTAGACATCAAGCTTATTATTATCGTAATGGTAGTGTCATTAATGAATAAAGATTAAAATAGATTATTTTTGGTTGATATGCCTGCTGCAACGAATCGAACAACTGACCTAAGCATATGCCCGGCTTTTTAAAAATCTTTCTCTTATTGGATTTATATTTAATTTTCAATATATGTGCATAAACTTTTGAAAAAAAAAACTGATAAAAATTGATGTAAAGCTGCAAAAACATATAAAGTCGGAGTTTGCTCTCATTTGTAAATAATGCATTTATTCGCTGTATCACCTTAAAAATTTACTGCATATTTCCCTCCCAAGGCAGGGTATAGAGTCGAAACCGCCAACGTGCATTTTTATATTTGTCATAATTATTTCTTCCGTTTGCCCCCAAACTTTACGTTTGCGTATACGTGTGTCTGTGGGTGTGTGTGTGTGCTGTTTTTGCCCACTTTCATTTGCAAACGTGTCGTATGCGTGATATGAGAAGAAAAAACGACGATTGCGTTTTAAGTTATGCATACGCCACGTGTGCTACAACACAAAAAAAAAGAAAATGCGACAAAAGTGAATTTTAAAAGTGCAAAGCGTATGGGCAAGTTTTTGGCCCATTTTTAATTTTATTATTTTTTTATGATTTCTATTTTTTTTGGGAAACGAAATATGTATTTGGTAATGGGAAAGCGGAAAATTCTTATTTAAATGAATTTCAACGGAATTGAATTATAAAGATTGCATGCAAAGCTATATAAAATAATTTCTCTTTATATACTAATTGGCTACACTTGCATGTTGCTGTGCCACAACGCTCGCGTTCTAAGGCCAATCCGCGCCCTTACTTCAGTTAAGCCGCTTAGTAGTTTCGCAACGTTTTTTGCTCTATTCTATCAACCATATGAGTGTGGAATATTTTTATACAGCGGAAACTAACTGCTGCCAGTTGATTGTGTTGTTATGGAGACTTTACACTTAAAATGTTTTGCAATTGGTTTATTTTGTGAAATAAACCTGCTAATTGCTGAATGAATTTTAATTGGACTATAAGCGGATTTAGACACAAAGATATTTGGTGTAGAGTTTGCTGTAAAATGTTGTCAAAATTAATGGTACTTTCAGCTTAATAACGTGATTGGAAGCTGCTGCTATTGCACAAATTTAAGTTGGACATAATTTATACTTGCCGTTTCATTTTTCATTCTTCAAATGTGAAAACTTGCTTTATTTTTAAAAGTTTTCAGCACTATGCGTTGTTATGTATTTTTATTTTTTAATTATTTATGAATGATTGAAAAATGTGAGATGGTTTGCTGACATTTGTTTATAAAAAAGTTTTTTCGTTTAAAAATCATCACTAATAAGTAGCTGGTATTCCGATACAGCCAAATTTGTGGTACATATATGGTTATGTCAGACACTATAGCCGCTTGAACATAATACTCGATTTCTCGAATTCATCAGCATCATCATTCAGCTTTAGAACCCGGGATGGGTTTTGGCTTTCTCAAGAATGTTAGATGTTGTTGCCTAGGGCGCGTCCAGTACCTTACTTTCATCTTCTGCATGTCTTCGTCTATACAAAACATATAGGCTCTTTCTTGATCGACCCCTGCTTGTTGTGGAAAGTGGTGTGAAAAGCAGCACAAGAGAATAGCATACCTTTTCGTAAACGTAAAGATTTTATACATTATTTATCTTCTCATACATAGGCTTTTCAAAATTTCTTATCGATTATTTGTATTTCAAGAAATTTAATTTGATTTAGAAGCAATATTAAAGAATTAGCAGCAGAGAATTAACATTATAGATGTACTGCGGAGCGAGAGTTAAGCCCAAGTAAAACTATTTGTTATTTTTTAAAACTTGACATGAATTTTAAAAAATAAAATTAAAATAAAAAAAAAACCGTCACAACGGCAGTAAGAAGTGCAAGCTAGCCCAACCAACATACGAATCATATGTAAAATGGGGATTCCTGTGAAGCGTTATATAATTACCTCTTTTGCGGCACTGTCAGCATTATAAAGCGAAAAATGCAATGCAATTACATAAATGCAGTTAACTACTGAAAAGCCCATTTAAATGCATGCAACTTTGTGCAACTACAGATGCAGATACATACACACAAACAGTTACACACAGCAAAACACAGATACGACAGATATACACCCCATACACAGATGCAATTAGAGGTGCAGACAGACATGTAGCAAGTGTAGACCAGGTTGTTAGTTGTTGATGTTTGTTGTAGCTGTCTACTTGGCTCATTATCAACCACTTATAGCAACTAAAATAGGTAATGTATCTCTCTATTTGCAAGCGCTCAAAATTCACAGTACCGTGGGCAGGTTCCTGGTGCATTCGTTAGGAGTAGTGGCCACGCTTATACCTCACACTTATTTAAATAGTAAGATGTCGATTTGAAATTCAGAAGCAACAAATATTTGAAGTGTGCTCTGTGTTTAGCAATTTCATATTTCAGTACCCACGTTTTAGATAGACATCAATTCATAACTTTCAGCTAATTGGTATTATGTTTATACTAACTATGGATCTACAGCAGAAATACTGAATGTATTATCTTGTAAGCCGCTGGTACTGTAGACTAGTAGATACGTCGTACGATGCGTTAATTAGTTTTTCCTGTAGGAATCAGGGTCTATTATACACTTCAGTTTACTTATATTGCATTTATCCTAATCTTCGATACATATTTCAAACTAGAATTTGTAGCTACATTCAGTTGTTCTGCAGGACTAATTCCATAGTGTTTAGCTTGCCTATTTTACATTTATCGATGTATATTTGAAACTATTGTAGAATTTGTTATTTACTGTCTCAGCTGTGTATTTCATTCAATTTAAAAACGCTTTATTGGCAATTAAAACCTTCAGTACCGCTGGCTAATTCGGGAATTAGAATTTTTATATATACAATTCTCTTGTGACTATATATTAATGTAACACAAAAAAATAGTATAATCAAAGATAGCTCCTAACACATGCTTGGCTGGTCCTCAATCTTTTATATAGATAAAATCGACACTGATATAAAATAATATTTTAACTAAACTAAAATATGCTTGTGGGCCTCCGAAGCGTAGTGGTTGCGCACTCACCTCTAAAATCAGAAGTTCGGTTTTTTAATTCATTTGGCCTAGCACTGACATAGCTAGCAAAAGGACGCTCTTTACCTATGTAAATCTCTATTAATTTAAGACATCGACATTCGGCTTGGGCTATAAACTGTAGGCCGCTGTTCCTCTTCTTTTGAGTAGCAATTAATAGACATATACCCGGTGGAATTGAATGACATTTTTTTTAACATATTTGGGGTAAATTTCGCAATATGACACCAAAGTGGCAAAGTACCCCTTGGTTGGCGTTGGTAGCAATTGAAGCCTACAAGTAACAGACATATTGCGCATTGAGAGGTTTCAGCTGCTAGCAGTGGCAGCGGCGACAATTGTTGGCAGTAATTAACAAACAGAAACCAAAGCTCACTCGCATGCACAAACGTAAAGGGTGTCATTATATGCACGTACACGTGACGTCACGCACAAGTGAGAGTGACAAAACACTTAAGCGTTAAATGCACCCAACTTGCTGAGTCTGACTCTTGGAATATTTGATGTTGCCATACGCTTACCTGCCACAGCCACAACTTGTAGCATGTGCCATGTTGTTGCTGTTGCATGTGTCATTACACGTGCCACATGGCGTATGCTACATAACTTTTGCCATATTCTGGCGCTCTCCGTTGTCTCCCTCTCTCCCTCTGCTCGCTCTCTCTTATCTAATAATTTTGCTTGTGTAAGCATGCATGTCTAATTTAGCTTTGCATAGTTTTTGGCGTATTTTGTGGTTTGTGTTTATTTTATTACATATTGCGAAATGTGAATATGACTTTTAATCAAGGCTCTTAGTGGTGTAGTATGGTTCGTTCGATTTTTGCTTAAGGGTTTTCGTACGGTTTTTGCTCCATAAATTACTCTTTGACTGCATTTCTATATCATCAGTTGTAAGTAGTTCTGTTCAAAATGTACATACTAAGGTTGCAATTTTGCAGATTGCATAACTTGAAATTTAAAGTGTACTAATTTCGTTTTAAAGTTTTTAGTAAATTGTAACATAAATGAGTTTTGTTTCTGAATCGGTAGATGGGTGGATAAATATTATTTTCAAGGCTGAACTAGTCATTTTTAAGGCTCTATTTATTAATTATTTGATTTCTTTTTTATTTAAATGTGCTTTGGCAATTATTCTGAAGTAGTCACAACTTAAAAGTATGCATTTCGAATTAGAAACGATGATACTATGGCTCTCGAATACATCAGATGTGAATCTGATTGATTATTTTTTTTCTTTTTTTGAGAGATATATACTAACCCTTATTCACGAGTTGTTCAAAATAGCTGCAAGTCACATTTCGCCAGCCTGCGATTCTTTTTTGAACTGTTTTAAGTTCATATCCAAAGCTAAAGGCGATTATCATATTAAGCAAAAGTGACTTCTTTCTTAATTTGTTGTTAAAAAAATTAATGTATTCCCCTTGATCGCTCCAAAGGCGTAGCATAGAGCATATTTGCTAGCCATACCACTGCTAGGCAAATGCACCAGTGCTGGTGGTTGGATCGAACCACCGACCTTCCGAAATGAGTACAAGCAATTTTCCAAATTGAATTTGTGGCCTTTTTAATTGAGTGCAGAACGCTGTTCTACTTGCAACAAATGGCAGAAAAGTGCGAAATGAAACTTTCTTTCCATTAAAGCAAATCATTTTGGTTAGACCAAATCGATTTGCAACTTTTTAAATTATTGCATATTTCATATTAATAACTATAAAATCTTATAATTAAACTCATCATATTATTTCAACATTTTAAACGTTTTGTACAGCTGTACTTTTGCATAAGTCTATTTAATGACATTTTTGATTAAACTTTAATTGACATTAAAATATGTTTTTTAATAAATTTATAGAATTAATGTATGCATAATCATGGTTGCCTGTTTTACTTGTCGCAATGAATTAAATATTTGTAATAACTTTAAGTGCTTAACATTTAATTATAGCGCTCATGCTGCAGTTAATTTTAGTTGATTATTTGCATGTTAAATAATGAATTGCTACACTTGTTAACAAAGTTTTTAGTTTATGTATAAAATTTAGGCTTAACTTTGTTTTTTTTAGCGATATATACAGTTTTTCATGCTAAGCTGCAGTCTCTTTAAAGTATTTTTTACGAATTATTTTTTTGAATTATCTTTTAAGTTAAAAATAAAACTGAACCTTTTGTGCATTGTTTTGCAAGCTCTATCTGATTATAGATTTTTGTCAAACGTCAGAAGCTGAAAGCTATAAATCAACTCAACCTAATTCAACAGTTTTTACCTAAGGAAATTTAAGTCAAATGATTTATTTATTCAAAGACAAGCTTTATGTTTCCAAACTTTATACAAAATTCGTTAGATACAACCGCAATATGACGGAACTGTCAAAGAATCGTGATTTATACAAGAGTATACTAAGTTAGAAAATATTGCTTAAAAGTAGGGAACATTCTTAGATTGAGTAGCACGATTACATAACAATATAGACCGCATCTCTTATAGAGCAAATCGAAATTGACTTTATAAGCGCACTGTATCAAATTGGATTGAAATCTTTTGGGGCCGTACGATGACCAATATGACATAGCTGTCCAAAAACGGGGGCTGCACTCCCAAAAATCAAAAACGTATTTTTATATATAAGATATGATAATTTTATAAAATTTTGGATTTTACTGCTAAGTCTACAGATCAAATTTAAAAATATATAAGGTATAGATAGCTTTGTAAACAGTGCCAGACTATTTCAAAACACTTCTTACTGGCAATATTATGTTAGCAATTTTTTATAAATAGCTTATAAAATAAATTATAAACAACTTACTTTTTAAAAATCAAACATTAAACATATAATATTTATTAGCTAAGTAGTGTAATTTTTTATATGTATTTTAATTTTGGTTTAAATGCTTTTAAGTATAGTCCGTAAAGTTGCTCATTTTATTTGCATGGATTTTATTAATTTACAGCTTGTATAATTTGAATTTAAATTTAATCTTTTATTTTTTTTTTGTATTCTATTTTATTCATTTATTATAATTGCCTGTGTCGTCTCTGCCTGTGTAACGTTGTTGTACCTGTTGTTGTTGTTGTTGCTTTTGTTATATAATGTCCTGTGGCTGTGCGCATTTGTAGTATTTTGGAAAACAAAATCAGGTCTGTATTTTGATCCTTGTGGAAAATTTAGTAGCCTGTTAGTTGTTATGTGCAAGTAGCTCGACTAACAATTTGCAAAAATTTTTTGCTGCTTGCAGGCAACAGTCGCTGCTATCGGACGAGCAAGCCAAAGAAGTTGAGCAAATTCTTAACGCAGCTCCTAGTGTGGGCGTAGCAGTTGCTGCTGTTGTTGCCACGGCAACATCACCGACCAGCATCAAGAATCTTATTGAGGATTTGCCAACGCAATCAACAGCAAAGGAGCCGGTTAAAGCCAAAGTAAGCGAAGCTCAGCCAGCAGCAGCAAGCGAGTCAATACAGCAGGCGGAGCAGCAGCAGCGGGAAGAAGAAGACGAAGAAGAGGAAGACGACGTTGAGGCTGTTGATGTTGTTGGCATTGGTCATGCACCATCTTCGCCTGCTACATTGAATCGAACCTTTAACAAGGCGGACAGCACAGAAACTGAGCCCACAACAACTACACCCTCGACAGCTACTGCATCCACGACACGTCACGATGATGATGAGCCGGAATGGTTGCGTGACGTCTTAGAAGCGCCCAAACGTAGTCTAGAAAATTTGCTTATAACCAGCACACCGGGTATAGCAAACAGTCAACGTGTAGCCGCGGAGGACGAACTTGATGAGCTGCTCGAGACGTCAGCAAAACATTCCGACTTGAATCAGACTTATTTAACCGGTGAATCACTGCATGAGTCTTTGGTATCCGTTGAGTCTACACAATCGGATGCTACACTCAATCAGACCACAACTATTGATGATAGCATCATCTCTAGCAAACATAACTCCACATATTCATTAGCGGATGCAGAACAAACTACCAATTCGACGTATTTAAGTGGCATTACCGAGCTAGACGATAGCCAATATTATATACCGGA
This sequence comes from Chymomyza procnemis, assembly GCA_035046065.1. Taxonomy (NCBI): domain Eukaryota; kingdom Metazoa; phylum Arthropoda; class Insecta; order Diptera; family Drosophilidae; genus Chymomyza; species Chymomyza procnemis. The sequence continues at coordinate 2,135,429 of JAWNOJ010000013.1, read as the reverse complement.
ATATCCTCCAGTACGCAGCAAGGAGGTCTTGGTTGAAGCTGGTGTGCACTACTTTGAGGATGGCAATTTTTGGATGGAAGTGCCAGGTAGATTGAAGCGCCTTGCCATAACTTTATGCAAGCCCTCAAGCAAATTTTCATGCTTTTCAGGTCTGTTAGACTTTGATGACGACGATTGCAACTATCCGGCCATAACTGTGCGCAAGAATCCCAAGGTGCGCTTTAGTTCCGGCCCCATACACGTCTATTCTACATTCTCTGTCACTGACTACGATCGTCGCAATGAAGATGTTGATCCTGTGGCCGCCTCGGCGGAATATGAGCTGGAGAAGCGCGTCGAGAAGATGCATGTTTTTCCCGTTGAATTAATGAAAGGTCCTGAGGGTTTGGGTTTGAGCATAATTGGCATGGGCGTTGGTGCCGATGCTGGTCTAGAGAAACTTGGCATCTTCGTAAAAACTATAACCGATAACGGTGCAGCAGCACGAGACGGACGCATACAAGTATGTTGGCAGCACCGAATTGTCCGACAACTACTATAAAATCTGTTATCTACTTAGGTCAACGATCAAATAATTGAGGTAGACGGCAAGAGTCTAGTGGGCGTAACACAAGCCTATGCAGCTTCAGTGTTGCGCAATACTTCCGGTCTAGTCAAATTCCAAATCGGACGCGAACGCGATCCAGAGAACTCAGAGGTTGCACAGCTTATACGCTTGAGTTTGCAGGCCGATCGTGAAAAGGAGGAGCGCTTAAAGCGGTAAGTATAAATAGGATCAGAGACTCAAAAATGTAGAACTTATGTTTCAAACATTCCTTAGCCAACAAGAGGAGTACTTGCGTCGCACGCTTGACTACTCTGAGGACTCTACACAGCCTGTGTCGGCCAATTCCAGTGTGTGTGAGGGTCCTTCTAGTCCCGTACAAGTTGAGCATCCAATGGAGGTCGAGGCTACGCACTCACAGGAGGTAGAGTCGCTTAAGCGACTGCTACAGGAGGTAAGTTCGCATAGGATTAGAATTTAGTTTTTTCTCCCCCTTAAGACTTAACTTGCAGCTGTGCTAAACTTGTGTTCTCTTTTTCTCTTTTGCTGAATTTCAAAATTTGTCTTACTTCGCGGATATTGAAATGCAGCATAAAGCGGTAATTGGTTTTAAAATAATCTTAAAAAATATTTACCGAAAATCAAATGCATAGAGCACTTGTCGCCAATATTATCACATTTTGTTAAATATTTATTTTATTCAATTTTTTTTATGGAAGAAATGAATTATTTTGCAAGCTTTGATCGGTTAGTTTTGGGTTAGTTAATAGTAGTGGGTTCCTAGGGAAGCTGTTTGTCCTTGATACTTAAAGAACTGAAGAAGAAAAAAAATTATTTAAATACAATAAGCGAATTAATAGATGTTTGGGAGACAGAAAAATATACACATTTTTTTCAAGTTTCTTGATTGCAAAAATATTTTTGCCAGTAATTAAATCCTCTCTTGGTCGTCTTTTCTAATAATAATAAAAGAGCGAAATCGCTATGTTGAGAAACGGGACGACTTTAACGAGTTTTTACATGTCTCAATATAGTTCTAAGTATTTAATATCTCCTATTTGAATATGACAAAGTTCTTGTAATTGAACATTTTATAAACATTTTTTAACCTCATAAGTAGTTTATCTTCTTTTAAAAATCCGAAATTACATATTCAAACATTGCCTTAATCAATCTTTCTAAAAAAAGTTTTTCCCAAAACGTATCAGTCTCTAGTTTCTAAAACTTAATATTAGCTATTGAATTATTATTTTTTTTTTTATTAATATTTTATTTTGATAATTTTAATTTGTTTTCTATTTTATTTCCATTTTATTTACTCAGAGCGAAATGAGTTGTTTAATCAAGGAAGAAATTATACAAAATCTAAAACGAAAGGTTTGTTTTTTATTTAACAAATTTTTAAGCTTTATTTTGTATTTGAAATCATTCCATTCATTGCACAAATTTGAAGTAAGCCACTAAAGCAGCCAAAAATTAACAGAATATATTATACTTTTTCATAGCTGGTGAAACTGGAAACCACTGGCAATGAGAACGAACTGCTTAGTGAGCGTTTGCGCCAGAGTGAGCGCGAACTGGGCAACATCAAGAAGGAAGCAGCCAATTTACAGAATATGCTGCAACAGTCACAGTCGCAGTATATGGCGCTGGACAAGAAGTATAACAAGGCCAAGCGGCTGGTGCGTGAATATCAGCAGCGTGAACTGGATATGTGCCATCGCGAGGAGTTCTATCAGCAACTTTTGCAAGAAAAAGACACAGAGTACAATGCGCTTGTTAAAAAACTCAAGGATCGCGTCATCAATCTGGAGCATGAGCTACAGGAGACACAACGTAAGGCCGGTTTTCCTGTGGGTCTGCCCTATGACAGCGCCACACTCAAGCTAACACCACAAATGCTGCGTAAAGCACCACCTAAGCCACTATTCCACAAGCTCGAAACGGAGCTGTCCGATACAGAAATTTCGGATTTATCACCCGATGGAGATGGTGTCAAGACGGCCACTGTCGAGCGTAAGGTGCCCGTTAAAGATGAGCTGGATGCAGCAGTGCCACAGCACGAGCTGCTGGACAACTCTGTGAACAAGACAAAGATTGAGCTGGGTAAGTGTTTTGACATAGCGCGTTTGTAGCTGTTCTTACTGTGCTTTATCACTTGTTTTGCTTTGCGCGCTTTCCTCCGCTGTAAATAAGCCACATATTCCTTTAGTTTTATTTTAATTTTTTGCTTTAATATAATTTTATGTGTAATTTTTGTCACTGTGCTTATTCTTTTCTCTATTTCTCTTGTTCTCGTTCCTCTTATGATTTATCACAACTTTGTGCCGTCTCGTACGTTCATGCGTTCCACGTTTTGTTTGTTCCTTTTGATTACTTTGTCGCTCGTTCGTTCGTTCGTTGTTACCTTTTGCGATTGCCAACACGCTGCGCTCTCATTTTTGCCCAAAATTCGCACAACACACTTTTCCAAAAAAAAAAAAAAAAAATCCGTCTAAACCAAAGCCTCCCGTGGTGGTCTAGCCAATCGCCAGCTGCCCTCTACCAATGGTAACACTAGCTCCAGCAATGGCATTGAGCTGAGCCAGCAGCTCTCCAATGGTAATCTAAACAAACGCAGTCGCAGCAACAGCCGCAGCTCGGATTGCACGCTCGATGACAGCGATGAGGATGAATCACCAATCAACTTGGGCATTACAACGCATGATACTATTAATAGTCTATCCAATGGCAACTCACATTTGCTGGCCAATGTCAATAATTTGCTGCAGCATCATCCGCCGGCCTCGAATGCTATTATTGGTGGCGGCAGCCTTTTGCCTACCAATGGCCAGCTGGGCACTACCACACCTATATTGCTCAACTCAACTTCATCAGCTTCGTCAAGCAGCTCTAATCAGTCAACAGCACGTGAGGCACAAATAAATCAGCTGTATGCACAGGTGCACAAGGATCCCAGCAAGCAGCAGCAGCAACAACAGCAGGCAACTGGTATTGTGACCGCTAGCAAAAATATACCCAGCATGTTTAAAAATGTCTTGGGCTCACCGGCTGATAATGGCGGCTTAAATGATTTTCATCGCGGCAGCATGACCACCTTTGGCACTGGCGCGGCCAGCACTAGCAATCGTGATCTCAACAGCTCGTATGATTCCATACTGGGCTCCAATGATAAATTATCCGAGAACGAGCAGGCTGAAAACTGGATGTATCCCAGTCGACGACGTGTGGCGCCCAATGGTAGTAAGCTGCCGGGTAGCAATTTTACGGAGCAGCTTAATCAGGCGCTATCCGATCGTGAAAGGTGCGTCACAACACACACACACACACACACACAATGCACAAACCAAATTTTACGTGATTTACTCTAAACTTGCAGGCGTCTGGGCGACGGTTCCTCACGACACTCAAGCGATGATTATACGGAAATCAACAAGAGTCAAAGTGTTGCGGCTATCAACTGCAAGACGCTCATCAATGAGATACGTCAGGCGGTAAATGAAGCGCAGCCCAAAGGTGAACTATGCCAAAATATTTCTAATGGTTTTTCTTTGAGTAGTTCGGTATCTAGCATATGCCGCTAACTAACCTTCACAGCTTTAGATACAGATGCATATACAGATATACACAGATACATTCATACATCCAAATATTGGCATGGGAGAATATGCGTTAACTTTTAGACTAAGTGCTATGCTGCTGTTATACTTGTCAAAAATTGTTATACAACAACATTAAATTAATCAAAACTGTTTTAAACTCTCCCCCTAACTGTTCTACGTTAACTAAAAGCTATACTTAACTGCTCCTAAACATATCCTTCATACATACTCTTTTATGACTCTCGCTGTAAACCTTTATAACATATATTTATATATATATATATATATACCCTTATTTAATTGTTGTACTCATACATAAGGATAATGTGTCCTCTAATCTTTAACCTTATCTATGTATTCCATTAACAATAATCAAGCGTAACTAATGCCACTGCAAGTAATACTAACAACAACTTTTTATCTATTTCTCTCTCTACCACCAATATACCTCAAAATTTGTAACACAAAATAAAAGTTAAACAAGTTGTACCACAATCACTCTCCCCGCCCGGCACAGTGCCCTGGCAACAGCAGCATCAAACGCAATCGGCACATGCCACAGGACCACCATCGCCCACCAGCATGTCATCGGGCTGCTCATCACCTGGCTACTCGCCCAGTCGCACACTGGATTTGTCCGGCTCAAGCTCTAGCTTCTCCGATCGCAAGGCAGCGGCCTGTTATAACTATAAAGGTGGCCCTGTGCACGAATGGACAAAAGAGCAGGTAAGTTTAACACCTCAAATAAAATATACCAGAGTTTACTTATACAACTGTTCTACCTACTATAGGTGGGACACTGGCTAATGGGCATTGAACTGGAGCGCTATATACCCGTTTTCAAGGAGCACAACGTAGAGGGCGGCGCACTACTAACGCTAGACTCTAAAGACTTTAAGACTTTGGGCGTATCCGGTGATGACAAACATCGTTTGAAAAAGCGTTTGAAAGACTTAAAGGCTAGCATTGAAAAGGAGCGCAAGGATATGGAACGCGAGCGTAGGGAACGTGAAAAGGCCATACGCAAGGCAGAGAAAAAGGCGGCCAAAAAAAAGTAGTTGAATTTTAGTGCATAAGCCAAGTAGCCAAAAACCAAAAGCTTACGAAGTAATAGTTTAACACATACATACAAAAACATTACATATATATATATAAATATATATATCAGTTATATATAAATATTTAATATCTAGTGTAATACATCAAAATCATAATTTATTTGTACACACATCTTTATTATAAATACGTACTACATTTTAACTTATTAAAACTAAACAATTTTAGACGTAAATATTATATTTTAAAATTATTATAAACTATTACAACAACAGTTGGAATCAATAGAAACACATACACACACAGCAAGACATATTTCGACACCTACACGCATACGCAGAACATGCAATTTAGAAGCTAAACTTACCAACAAAAATTAAAATAAAAACTGATTGGACTGACTGATTTTTATGCCTGATTTGAAAGAACGTTTCATTTACATAACTATAAAGCAAAACATTCAACTAACTTGAATTGAAATGCAAACGTAAAGTTGTATAACACTTAAGGAATTCGCTAAACAGATTTCGAGGTTATAAAAGAACTGCTTCACAGCATAAAACAATTATAACAATTATTTTAGTATGCCCAAAGCGCATAATACGTCTATAAGCTAATTGTCAGTTTCGTTTCTTTTTTTTTTGTCAACTAATTAATAACTTTGTGTGTAATTTTAATTAGCATATACTATATGTAACAATAATCTATATATATATATAATTATATATAGCTATATGTAACAATAATCTATATATATATATAATTATATATAGCTATATGTAACAGCAATTGTATTTGTCAAAACATATTCATATAAAGTGTGCGTGCTTATGTACAACACTAGTAACACTTATTATAGCCAACCCACAATTAAGCTAAAAGTATTGTATGCTATATCTGAAACAAAAAGTCATTTAGTTGTGTACTTAAGTAAAAACACAAATTAACAAACAAGTCAGTAGTTACTATACCCTGTAACAGTTGCCCAGTACTAAATGGTATAACAGCATATACTATATATATATATGTTTATATTAATTTGTGTAGTAACTATATATTCCAATAGCAGCCAAATTATGCAAACATCTTAGAAAAAAAAACTCTTGTTCTTGATAAATCTGTGAGTGTGAATGATTGTATTTAATTTTAATTGTTTCTTTAAATTTGTATTATATTAGTTTTTAGCTTTCTTTTGTGTATATATGCTTTAAAATTGTATTTTTATTATTTGCTGTATTTATTTTAGTTAACGCTAAATTAAAAAAAAAATTAAGTTGTGCTGCAATAAAAAAGGTATACTTGTATAACCGTTTGGTGTTTACGATTTCCATATAACAATTGTACTACTGCGAACAATCCACAAAAATATATGTTTGTATACCAGTTTGTTACTTAAGAATTTTATGCAGAGCTTGGTAAAATTTGGCATAAAATTGAGATAATGTCGTAGTGGCAGCGGCAAGATTTGTATACTGCCACTTTATAAATAATTCTACATTTTTTGTTATTATTTAAACTCGATGTATCATCGTTTTAATGGCTCTAATTTAACGTTTATACAGCTGTTCAACAAGACACAAAAAAACTACACTTGCAATAAAGTTTTTGCTCATGTTTTACACTGCTACAGCTGCTTTGGCAGACCCCTCAATTGTTACCATAAACCAGCCGGACTTCGTTTTTTTTTTAATAAAACAAAAACCAAAATTTAGCAACTAGACTTTGTTGTTTAATTAAAAGTTAGCATAACTTGTAATACATAACAACATATATAGGTACATAATATAACTAACTCGTATTACTTTCAAAACTCTCTATCTCTCTGTCTATCTATTTGACTTAAGAAACCCAGCCGGTAAGGATACGTCCACTGGCTGGCAGCGCATATTCACCGCATGTGCATTAGTCACTCGTCTCGTCGCAAGTCCTTAATATAGCTTTTGAAAAGCTCGCCTCTAAATAGTGCCACAACAACCGTTATAACTTACAAAAAAAAAAACAAAAAAAACAAAAAAAAATACCATAAATATTTAACAATTTGTAAGCCTTGAAATCTCTCAAGTGCCCGCGTTACTTTTGGTCTACTACAGCCAAAAACGCAGTTTATCAAAAAAAAAAATTATATATATTTATAAAAATAATTGTGTTATTTTTTTAAAGAAATCATTTTGAGTTTCACTTTATTTTTGGGGTAATTGTTTTGTAAATTTTTTACACGCAATATTTAAATATTAAAACAAAAATACAGTTGAAAATTCGTGAAAAAAAAAATTAAAATAATATTGACTTTTAGCTGTTGCCTTGAAATTCTTAAAAATGAGTAGAGGACAGCCCATAACACTTAACGAAATGTAAAATCATCTACGAAACACATTCGTGCCTTTTTCATTGCGAAAAACCGTCCCAACCAATCAGACCAAAGGTTCCCTATGCAATCATATTATGATGCTACGCCTGATAATTGTCAACCAAAATCAAGCGCCTGTTTATGCTGCATAGAAACCTTAGTCCTCTTAATAAAAAAAAGAAACTTATACAAAAATCGCAAATAAAAATCAAATACGTTATAAATTAAAGTCCCACAAATGCCTTAAAATCAAATAAAAATTATATATTACCCATTAGCTATTGATTTTTTATTTTGCTTGTAGTTTTTGAAATTAATTTATTGTATTTCTTAAAAATAATTGCTGCGAAGTCCTCAGTGTTTATGGTACAAACTTGCTAGGGTTCTGATAGAGCCTGTACAAGTGTTAGCTATTTAGAAACTGAAAGGCATGGCTATGCCCAATTTTCTTTGTTCCAGCTGTTACAAACATTTCTGAAACTATTCAAAAAGTTGTTCATATTTTAAAACTTTGCTAAAATTTGTTCACTTATGTTTTTAGTTATTTTCTAGTTTTTAGATTTATTCGAGTTATTATTGAAATTCACAAATTATTTTTTGCTTTGCCTAAACCGAACACTCCACTTTTTTAATTTTCTTTCTCTTAAGTTTTTTTTTTGTCAAATATTTACGTTTACGAAATGGATTTATGCAAAATAAGATCGAACTTAAAACTCAAAAAAAATTTACATTTTAAACATGGCAAATATCTATTATGTCTTTAACAAGAAATAAAAAAAAACAATATTCAATATAGCAAACAAAACTCTAAACTCAGCTTAACAATATATTTCCAAAAATAAACTTAATATTAAAAAATCAAAATCGTGTGTTTTTATTAATACGAACGAATAACATGTTTTTTCACTGCAATGAAATGATACCCTTCGCCACTTCTATCTGCAATCTGTTATATTGCTTTAAGGAGAATTTCAAATACCATAGGTATGTAAAAATTTCGAAAGTACAAAGTATATATAACATATAAGACCTAAAGATTCAAGCAGTATCAAGAGCCCGAAATACGATATTATAAAGATATAGCAGTAGCCAGTGCGTGGTTTAATTTGCTTTAAAAAAATGAGCAGAAATTGTTGACAACACAGGCTATAAATTTTTGGCATGATTTTTACTTAATTTTTTGTTTGATTTAAATTAAATAAATATTCATTAAAATAATCGCTATTGATTTTTATCAAAAAATTTAATAAACAAACTACTGTGATACATTCCATAAGGACTTCCAAGCACAAATGATTAAAAGACTTACTATATCGTCTTTAGAAACAAATATAAAACGAACCTATTTTGCGACACAAGTGAAAACGATACATTCAACCAATTCGTTTGCAATTTGTAAGAGTGTTTAGAAACCACAAACTATTTTGGAAAACTAAAAACAATATTTTCAGAAATATAGGATATACGATTTTTGTGCAAAAACGTTTCTCTCATCGATCAAACATATAGTATAGCTGTATGAAAAAACTGCGCCTCACATCTGGGGCTGGCTAGGATATATACAATGTTAAATATAAAAACAGGAAGTAACGAAAAAGTTTAAATATTTACTTATAATGAAGCCACAAGATCAGCGTTGATCAAGTTGAGTTTTAAAAGTTTGTGAAATATACAGGTATACATATTATAATATTGTATAATATTATTTTATTATAAATTTTATGAATATAGTCAAAAGCTAAATCCTATCTATAACATGGAAAGCCTTGGCTGGGAAATATTACATAAATCACTTTACATTGTATTTGTATTGTTTTCCGTTAAATTGCTCGTTTTAATGGTTGCTTTATCGCTGAAAATGGAACTACTATAATGTCCGTTAAAATAATAAAGAGTAACGAAGAATTAAAAATGACTGGGTGGTCTTAATTCTCAGAATCAATAAACAGCAAAGAATTATTTAATCAAAACTTTCTCATGTGGTTGTGCAAAACAGTCATATATATAATTTTCTTTATATCAAAAAAGCAAAATAAAGTTATATGGTAAAGATTGGCCACTATTAGGGTATAGCCGTTTGCTTTAGCTTGTGTGACAACCTTGCTGTTTATTGATTCTGAGAATTAAGACCACCCAGTCATTTTTATTTCTTGGAAACTATTTATTATTTTAACGGACATTATAGTCGTTCCATTTTCAGCGATAAAGCAACCATTAAAACTAGCAATTTAACGGAAAATAATAAAAATACAATGTAAAGTGATTTATGTAATATTTTCAAGCCAAGGCTTTCCATGTTATAGATAGGTTTCAGCTTTTAACTTTATTCATAATAATAAATAATAACACTGAGAAGGACGGCGCTATCAAAGTAAATCCGAGTTGTGTAGAGCTAATTTGGTGAAAAATCCAATTTTCTGGCCGCTCAATGATAAAATTGTTTTGCAATTTTTATTTAAAGCTTTTGTATGAATAAAAGAAAAGATCAAAACGTTTTTAAGACTTTTGTAGTGTGTTTAAAACTTGTTTGCCAAATTTGATAGATATATATGCAAAAACGAATATGACTATTATGTGTCAAATACTTAGACTCTAAGATGCCTGTAATATCTAGGAGTCTTAAGAAACTATATTTTCAAACCATTGTTTCAATTAAATAGTTTGGAAACAAAAAATCCAAAATTATCAATACTTAAGAAAATCAGCAAGATTTAAGGAATTAAAACGTTTCATTGTCAATAGATTATTATCTCACAAAGAGTTTGTAACTTAGTATCGATTAGCGCAAACTCTACTACAATAAAATGTGCATTCAGACTTTAGGATATTGGGTTTCTGTATAATTTTATAATACCCTACTTTACATTAGGTGGCCATGGGATTACTGCTGATCCTTACAAAAAAATCTTGTTAAATTGTTGCTTATATGTTTTGTTATTTACATATTCAAAATAAAACCAAATTAATAACATAATTAATGGTAATATAAACATAGCACAGCGCTCAATGGACGGTTTAAAGAAGAGAATTATTTCAGCATAAACAATTTCCTGAACCTTTTTTATCTCAAAAAAAAATAAAATAAAATGCCAAAACCAATTAACTCTCAGGTTTTGTTAAGGTTGTAAAGGAAAAACAAATAAGTTGGGTTGCTCTCGCTTATCAGCCGCTCTTAGTGTTTGTAGCATTGTTCGTTGCACGAATAAAAACTGTAAACAGTTTTCAAGCCAGAACAATGTTAGGGAATTTTTAGGAACAGTTCAAAGAAAAATTAAATATTTGTTGCTGTGGTCGTTTCCATTGATTGAAGATGCAACATAGACCTGCCGGTCTGTTTGTGTGCTTCTATGGAATATTCCAGAATATTGAATGGAATTTTTTGTGTTTGTGGACTTTTCCTATCAAAAGTGAGTTTGAATGATGCAACAAAAATAATGTTAGGATAGAACCAAAATCAATACTCAAGAGACAGTTTAAGTTTTCCATTGGACAGACACGAAAATATTGGAACGTATGCAAACGTACTATATAATAAATGTATTATAAATAGTTGTTTGTATGTTTTAATTCTATTTAATGTTTTTATGACGTCCCATAATAATCAATTTATTTAATATTAAGTGGCAATATCCGACAATGATGTACCCTGTAAATGCACTTTGTAATATCTTTTAAGATTTTCGAGCTTTCAGCTTTTTAATGCTAAATGGTGAATGCAGTTTTTAAAGAATCTCTCTAACAGAACTTCTAATGAGACTTTAAAACTATGTACTTGAAGTTTTTTCTTAAAAATGTAGAATTCTTAAAATCGTTTGTATGTTTGAAGAATTTATCTCTTTCGACAGCCGGATATTCCAATTTTGAGAAATGCTTGCAAGTAATAAGAATGGTGACTCAATAGCCCAAGGTTACGAATTTTTTGAATCGCTGAAATTGGAGAGTCAACTTGTTGTATATATAATAGTTTGTATATAATAGTTTGTTTATATGGGCTAGTTTGGAGATTGTATTTAAATTAAGAAAATTCTGCTTATGGATTTTGGAAAACTCCGACTTTTACACTTTTTCTTTTTATAATCATTTTGCAGAAAAAAAAATGATTTCTTTCACCTTCTAACTGCTTTGCCTTATTCTACAATACCCTTGAGCCTAGATGGTGAGAGTATTAACATGCGCGACGATTATTCAATTGTTTTTCTTGTAAACAATAATAAATATTCTATAAGCTGATTTGTTTGTTGAATTAAATTGTTTACATCATTTTTTTTTTCAATTGACACAGAATACCGATAGATCGGCCTTATACTGAGAGAGCTTTAAAAATTACGAGGTAAAGACTTTTGAATCATTTAAAAGCACTTTTATTATTGAATCTGAACTGAATTCGTTGTTGTAAACCCAAAATTTAACTTACATTTCTTTAAACATTTACAAGAAGTTTCTCCATATTGGAAGTAGATATTAGTTCGGCACATTTTAAAAAAATGGCTTCTTTTGCATGTTATGTCCGATTTTCATTTCAAAGCTGTAACATCTGTGGACAATATTCAGATTGCGTCAACGACTGTATCTGAAAACAACATTGTTTTTTGCCTCTTCAAAAATATCTGGACTTGTATTAAATATACGGCATTTACAGGAAGCTTAGACCATTTGTTTTAATGGAAAGAAAAGTGTAACTGAAGCCTATCGAAAGCTTATGGCTTTACTGGACGCAAACTGAACCTGCAAAATCGTGGGAAGTGGCTTGCAAAGCAAGGAAATTGGTTGCCGTATTTATGTATGTCGAAAGCCGATTTTGCACTTCGGAAATGCTTATGAAAAACATAAACGGATAGTATATATAAATATGTATTTCACCAGGTTCCCAGATGGAATACAGGGTTCCATAAGCATCCAAATTTTTTCGAAACTACTGACATGAATGTTCTCGCACTACCCGCCACAAGCCCCAGACTTAGCTGCCACCTATCACTGACTTTTTTAACGCATCACGGATCTCCAGAGGGCTCAATTTATAGCGATGTACAAGTACCGCGAAAAAAAAACGTCTTCGCCTACAAGATTTTTTTGATTTTTTTTACCAACATGAAACGCACCAAAAAATGTAATACTCTTAGACAGCATCATTACTTTTCAATTCCAATTGCGAATAATATTTACTTTAAATAATTGCACAAACCCATAAAGTTGTTTACGAAACAATAGACTAAAGACAAAAGTTGCTTTCGGGTCAGCGTCTTATCGCATATACCCCCAACCAAGCGTCGCTTATCAGTGTTACGTCTATAATTTTAACATATTTGCGATTAATCTATATTGACTTGGGCTTAGTGAGAGTATGCGTTATGCTAAAACTTCAAGCCCTAGCTTAAGTTATAGTATTTTAATCAACTTAGTTATAGTCAGCAAGAAAAATTACCAGGGCTCGTCTGACTATAAACTATGTAGGTAACTATGAGTTCCGATTATTTTTATGCCTTATCTCTTAGCCAGCATTGCCTGTTTTTAGATTTTGTTGCTGTTTCTGATTAAAAGTGCATTCAATATTTCAGCATGCGCTTTCACTCATTCGATTTCGCCTTAGAAACTAAACAATTTATATTAAAATAAACCAAGCTTTGTTTGAAATCTCAGCGTGATAAGCTCGGCTAAGGTTAGCACACACTTATCTCAAGTTTAGTCCCTAACTTAATAACCTTCAGATTTTATTTTGACTATACTAAATTAATATAAATATTTTTCTATTAAATTAAGTGTTTTGTGACGTCGTTGGTGTTTCTTTTAAATTTTGGTTGATAATATTAGAAGCATAAACAGTATCTCTTGTTCGAAGTAAGATCATTCTGGTTTAATTGTTCATTTGCAGTAGTGGCTGTTTATTAAAGAAAAATTATGGAAATTGCCTCAATATCACTCTTTTCTAATGTTAAAAATTAAGTGAACATTAATTCAGTTGGAATGGCAAAAAACTGCAATCCACAATACGCGTGTCGTTTGGGTCGTCATCATTAGTGGCGCGACGCTCATAATTGAAACTTGGCCTACCCTACTCGTTTATGTCAACATGCGCATAATATAGATATGTGAATAAGAAAAACTACTTTTCTTGGGACTAGAAGACTTAAGAAATGACATTTAGCTGGTCTTTAACAGTTGCAAATTAACTTAGTTCTAATTGAGATGTACAGTGATAAATTCTAAAAAGGAAGGTATTTCGTCCTTGCGTTTAAAAAATTTGGACTTTGCTTGCATTAGACTATTTATTTCAAAACGTAATGCCATTTTGCTAAAAACAGTGTTCGACAACGCCATTAACTAGGAAACTGAACATTCAAGTATTCATGGGCGCCAATATCTAATAATAGCACACTAAGTCGGATCGCAATTCTTACTATCTTAAAAATATAGAAGTTCATGCAGACGGTGCGTCGAATAGATCAACATGGGTATGTTAACTTATCTAGTCTTCGTGATCATCTTTTTTGTAACTTTGGGTTTTGCCCGACTATTTCTTCAGTGTGTTACATACATTTTCGGCTTGAACACACTAAATGTACTTTTTGTACCATATGGTAGAGGGTATTAAAATTATACCTGAAACAATAAATAGATTGTTAACGAACTAGCCGCTTAAAACGAAGGTCGGAAGTTCGATTGGGCTTAAAACTGTAGGTCCTTGTACTTTTTGATTGGTTTTTAATAGATTTAATCGCCAACTCCTCCTATAGTCACTGTGTATATAAAATTAAATTTTAAAAAATTAGATTTTTATATACAGCAGAGAGCGATCTTACAATTTATAGATCTAGAGTATTATGTACTTCATACATTGTTGCACACAATGGCCTACAAAATTACTTCTAAACTCTCAGCAATGTTGGAACTAATTGACTTTTTCCCAAAAGAAAAAAAAACAAGAGTTATTGTTGTAGATAGATAATACCAAGAAGAATCTAAGAAAATCAGACAAAATACATAGAACGGCGTCTTAAAGTCTGCAAGTAGTAGAAATAACGATGTAAGCAGAGATAGAATTTTACTTTCGAAGAATAGGTTCTCTTAAAATCGTTGTACTTAGTAACAGGCTACGCGCAAAGGATAGTTTTCTTTGCCAACAACAAAAATATATGTATATTTATTGCAGCACAAGAATTTCAAGGTTAATTGAAAATTAAACAACAATTATATTGGATTTCTTAAATGCTATTTGTTATCATTATTTGTTTATTGATTTAGCTACTGACTGATAAAAAAAAAAATGCACAAGAAGTGATTGCACTTTCACTAATCGTTTTTGCTGCGCTAGCAACAAATATTTAGTAAGTTAGCAAATTTTTAGTTGGAGTTTTCAATTGATTTAAGCAGAAGACTAGAACCTAAATTTACATCGATTAAAATCAAACAAACGCTCTTGCTCTTCAATGAATTACTTTATATTATTGGCTTTATTATTTTTACACACGGTCATAATGCATTTCCGTCATTTTGATAAGGTTTCCTGAAAATTTTTTATAAGCGTAATGCATTTTTTTTTCTTTATGACATAATGTGCAGCTTATGGGGTTTACAGAAAGTAAAAAAGTATTTGCACAGCCCTTTGAAGAAAATACATAAAGCTTTTATTTTTTTATAATATTAATAAGGGCGAAACAAATAGTAGTAAATAATTGTATACACTGGAACTAGTTGTTTTATAAGTTTTTCACCTGAAAAAGATCAAGTGCTGTGTTGTATTTGAAACGAATGTTTCTTGAAAAACATTTTGCGGCACACAATGCCATTGAGCTGATGACGCCGTCATCACATAGACGACACTATATCTATTGTTATTTATTTGTAAATCGTTAAAATTTAGACGCCACAATCTCGTTTAATTTGCCCAATTTAGTTCAGTTAAGAGAGATTCAGCACGATTCCGGTATGCGGCTATGCGAAATTTTGCCAACTGCAGAATACGCTGCACAAACAAAACATTTTAAATTAAATGCTGAACAAAAGGAATACGTTTTCAGAGTCTATCAGGCGTTGCTAGGGTTGTCTATATCAACATCAGCCGCCATTATCAGTATAGAGAAGCAGCAAGCAGCAGCAGCAATGACGTCGCAGTCGCAGTCGACGTCAACGCCAGCGTTAGCAGCTACGTAGCTGGTTTATAATAAAAACAGCTGTCACGTCAGCCGCAGCTCAGTTATCAACGTGACTTCAAGCAGTTCACAACAAGTGGATTCTTCTAAGCCAGAGATATTATATTTATTGCTTTACCACAAAAAGGGCAAATCTTAATAGGCTAACAAAAGAGATTCCAGCGCAAGATCATAATTTAAATTGTGGAATTTATGCATGCTTTGAAATAATCAGCAAATCGTGAAAGTTAATCAAGTTATTAATAAAGCGGCATAAACATTTATATATTATTTTGCGCAAATTTGCATAACCAGTAGCAACAATACCCTGCCGAAAATAAAAACAGATTCGTTATATAATACATCTGTGCACCGGTTTTACTTTGTCAAATCATTATTTAAACCAAACATTTAAACATGACGGGGTATAAATCCGAAACAGTTGCCACCAGCAATGGCAATCATAATAATGCAAACATGACGGACACTGGCGAGAAGTTCGAGTATACCGCAGTGGAGAATCAGTCGTAAGTAAAGTATTTTTTTTTTGTTTTGGACAACCGATACTTGCGCACGCCAACTGTTCTT
The DNA here is from genome assembly GCA_035046065.1 of Chymomyza procnemis. NCBI lineage: Eukaryota > Metazoa > Arthropoda > Insecta > Diptera > Drosophilidae > Chymomyza > Chymomyza procnemis. Next base: position 2,119,166 of record JAWNOJ010000013.1, on the reverse strand, counting down.
CAATAATAAAAAGCGCGTGTACCTTCAATTTCGTGGGGCTTGACCCTCTTTTATGCGTTTAGGCCTTCAACCCCTATTATTAAGTAAATTGTCCTTCAACATATTGATTGATTTTTTTTTGTATTATTTTATGTTGCTTGAACATCGTAGGCTTTGCTTTTGACTTTATTAGTTCTACATAATATGTGTAGAGTATAGAAACGTTTCGGCTTTTTTTGAGAAACAAAATTGTAAAATTCTAAATTTCGAGTGTTTCACTCAAAATGTGTTCTCGCGATTGTTGTTCGGGTCCCAGCAAACCTGGAAATAGCTGCAGTGATAAAAAAAAAAACAAAGGAATCAATGATAGCGATGTTGTTGTGCCAACGCCACAAAGTTTATTGTAAGTTTTTAAGTTTTGCCACAAGTAGTTTGTTGTTAATTACAAAGTCTCAGCGCGCTATTGATTTTTTGCACACAAGTGCAAGTAAGAAACCTCGAAGTAAATCTTTAGGTCGCCTTAAATAAAAATATTAATAAATCTTTAGGAAATATAAAAAACAAGTAATAAAAACTGCCTTTCAATTTGCACATAATGAGCTTGAAATATAGCCAGTTTAATAAAGACAATTGTCAAAGCCCTTCAAAATATAACTTTTTGCTGAGAATAAAAATTTAATTTTAACCAGCTATTTGTCGAAAAGGGAATTTCTAACTTTTTGTCGAATGGCCCGCGAAGCATGGGAACAAAAAAAATATCATTTAGATTTTCAACTATAGGTTGACAACTCTAAACCTTTGAAACTTAAAATCTTAATCATAGAAACATGGACTTTGGCTAAAAATAAATAAATTTTTTATTTTAGCTTACTAACGTTGCACGTAACGCTGAACGTATGTCAATCAATCAGACTATTACCATCCCCAAAATGGACTCAATAGATCTACAGATCGCGGTGCAATTCTTCCCCAACAATATAGTCCCTTAGATTTATGCTTGTTTCGTTTTATAAAGAATTAGCTAACGTAAGCGCGGTTTTAGATACTGCTTCATCTTCTCAATTGTTTAGACCACAGTTGCCTAAAACATTCGTTATAAGAGATTTCGCTTTATTTCTAGTTCATTTATTCAAAACATTCCTTACTTAAAAGCCTTTTTATGTACCAAATTTCACCAACTCGGATCTCTACGTCTAAAATGTCAAAAATTTAGTTTACAAGTCCGAAATAAAAATTTAGTAAAGTTCAAAATTCAAAACCTTTTTACAAATACCAAATTTATTGAACAACTTAACACAAAAAAAAAAGTTGACAATGTGCCAGCCTGACTGTTGTTCCAATCCACGAGGCAAAGCTGGCGATAAATCTTTAGGCAAAGAACCAGCGCCTGCCATCTTGCCCACACCAGAGAGCCGTATGTAAGTTGTCCTATCCCATGCCAGCTAGCTCTGTTACTAATTGGCAAGTAAAAGCAAAGTCTCGAGTTCTAGATGTTTCAAGCTGGCCTTGATCTTGCCGCCGATATCAGTAGCTTCAAAAAGCCACTAAAAAATAAATTAAAACATGCGACTTGTTTTGCATGCCCCGTGGCGATTCAAAAAAAAAAAACGAAAAACAAACATAATTAAAATTCATTAGGAGATTAATATAAGCTTTTGTTTCGTTTATATTATTGTCAACCGTGTTTAAAATTATGGTCCAGTTCTGTGATTACATTGTTTAATATGGTCAGAGCTGCGCTAATAAAAATGCAGTCGCTGTCGTAAAACTTGTTTTCGTTTTTGCCCCCAATGCATTCCGGTTTTTCCTAGCTGGGTTCCGAACTTGTAGCTGATTGGCTACCAAAAGCGGGCGTGTTGCGTTCATGATCTTGACATAACAAAGTCAACAAGGTCTTTGGTTTTAACTTAATCGGTTCATGACTTTTATATTTTGCTGCAAGAAATGCGAGTTATCGGTTCGTACCACTAACTGATCGACATTTAAGTAGCAAGTATTGCCTTAAGCGCACCGTAACTTCAAAAATTGTTTTTATTTGCTTTCAAAAATATCTTAGTTATATTTATTTCGCTTGTTTGTGTCTTTTTTTTTAAGCAAAACAATAGAAATAACCATAACATTGCGTTCTTTTTCTCGAATGAGATGTGTAAATACAGCGCTGGGAATGTATTCTCTACTTATTAAAGATAATCATTGTTATTGAGAACAAATCGTATATGACGCGTCTAATGATGTGATGATATTTTTTGAGTAATGCTTCTAAAGTAAACATGAAATGCTTATCAGCTTTGGGAAATATTTTTAAAATATTTGAAAATATTGTTTATGATGAAACCTGTGCAAATATTTCAAAGGGGCAGACACGCGTTTCTGCGGGTTCAAAATAACAAATCAATGCCGAACTGAAATGATAATAGGAAAATCAAGTTGATGGTGTTGTTGCTGTGAAAATTGAGTTTTGCTTTTTCTGAAATTTGCATTGGCAGATGGAAAATTGGCTTCTTAAAGCGTCTCTATGGACTTTACGAATAAAATATTAAAAACACCAAAATTGGTTTTTGTGGTAGATCCAAAATAGCAAATTTATTTTAAGTACTTTAGATATTTATATTTTATCTTGATTTCTAGATCTTAAAATCTACATATTCATATATATTTATTTTTTTAATATAAATTTTTATTTTTATGGGAATCATTGTGGCCTAACTGGAAAACTTTACTTTTAAATGACAATATATGTAACTGAAATAATAACACAAACTATTGATTAGCAAATCCTCCACTGAAGATACTAGGCGATAAGACTTACAGTTTGTTAGTTTGCAATGTTTATAAACTATTTATGATTAAATTGTGTACGTATGCATAAGCATTATAGAAAAGGTAGTTTTCTATTATATTTCTATAATAGATAAATTTTTCAATATGACTTTGCAGTTGTTGCTCCAAAGGCAATGCATGGCAACAAGGACCTATACTTTATAGCCGCATCAAAGCGGCGGTGTCTCTTTGCTAGGAGTGCTGCTATGGGCAATACTATCACCGACCTTCGATCCATATTTCCATAAACCAAGCACTAGAATTAACTAGAAAAAACTTACCAAATGGAGAAAAGCGTAGACTTTAAGTAAGAAAATAGCTTTTAAGACGCGGTTGGCAGTCTAATGTCAAGTTCCTTGGAATACACCAAAAACCAACCGTATGCTCAAAAAAATATAGATGATTTGACAGTTATTCGTGCAGATGTATAATTGAGCGAATGCACCAAAGGATTGACAAAAGACAAACTGACTAAAAGATTGGCACACACTAAGGGAAAAATATCGATTTAATTTTTAAAGGTTGCGACACATTCATAGTCTATTACAAAATATTTGTTTTCCACTCAAGGCCATAATAATTAAAATTGTTTGAAATTATTTCTATACTAGAAAATCAATAAAAACACTTACACTTTTAATTGAATTTTTACCTTAAAAATTAATTTTTAAATCGGTTATAAATACATTAGAGTGTTTTTTTGAGAACATTCGCATTTAGAGCGTTTACTGCATTCTCGAAAGCCTATTAAATACAATGTGCTGTTTTACAAACACTAATTAAATAAACTTAGTTGAACATAAGCGCTTATAAAGCATTATTTATACAATTTAAGACATGCCAACTGGTTAAACACTCTTTATTTAATTTGATTGATTTATTGACTTTTGTTTATTTCGTAAGTTTCTTAAATGAAGCTGACTTTCGACTGATTACTTTAAAAAACAGTAGTTAATTAGTAATAGAGATCTATTACTAAAACGAATCAGCGCGAAATCCACAGCTTTTTGAGAGACATGAAGAATATGCAATTGCCCAAGGGAATTCTGCCTAAAGAATAATTCGCTTTCAAAAGGCTTTATAGGCTTTTAGTTAACATAAAATATGCCCATTTGTAACATCTTTTTGTCATCTCATTTTCAAATCTTTGGCCTCACCCAAACGGCTACAGTCTTATCAGTGTCACCTATCTGATGTCTTTTGAAACTAGCGTACTTCTACAATTGCAGCTATTAATCTTAGTCTCATAATTCCAGCAGCCATGAAGATAAAATCCAAGCTTTACTTACTGCCGAAGAACTACGTGCTATACGCATCATGAACACCGAAAAGTTTGTAAACTTAATTTGTTCCTTCTATTATTGCTTCATTTTGTTGAATTTCGTGTTTGATTTGTCTCATTTTGTGGTTTCCCAATCTCAGCTTCACATGATTGTAATTATGTACAACTTGTGCTGCAATTCATCAACTACAGAAAATGTGACATCAATGTTTTGTTTATCGCAATGAAATGAAAGATATGTTCGTATTGTGTTTCCTCCAGACGGGGGCACACCCTTTGGTCATGTCTCACACATTGTTTTTGTGCGTAGTAGTAGTACCATGTTTACCCTCGATGCGACAAAGTCGTTTGTGCAAGTCTCTCTGTGCTGTTTCCCTAGCATTAAACTTATTAAAATTCTTTTTTTCTTTCACAGATATCCGTATGAGGTTATACAGGAAATTGCTGATTTTCTAGTCAAGAGCTCTGGCGTACGTCCCAAGGTTGGCATTATTTGCGGTTCTGGGCTGGGCTCACTAGCAGATTTGGTGCAAGATCGCAAAGTTTTCGAATATGAGAAGATACCAAACTTTCCTGTATCAACTGTGGAGGGTCATGCTGGCAAATTGGTTATAGGCACACTGGAAGGCGTTAATGTTATGGTCATGCAAGGTCGTTTTCATTTTTATGAAGGTTACCCACTGGCCAAGTGCTCCATGCCTGTGCGTGTAATGAAGCTCTGCGGCGTACAGTATCTGATTGCCACAAACGCAGCTGGTGGCATTAATCCCAAGTTTAATGCCGGTGATATTATGCTGATGCACGATCATGTAAATATGTTGGGTTTTGCGGGCAATTCGCCACTACAAGGACCCAATGATCCACGCTTTGGACCACGTTTTCCTGCACTCGTCAACTCATACAATAAGGATCTCATCAACAAGGCGCTTGAAATTGGCAAACTAATGGGCATTGAGTCTAACATGCATGTGGGTGTTTATTCCTGTCTGGGGGGACCCACCTATGAGACTATAGCGGAACTGAAGGCGCTACGCATGATGGGCGTGGATGCAGTGGGCATGTCCACAGTGCATGAGGTTATTACTGCACGTCACTGCGATATGAATGTATTTGCCTTTAGCTTAATAACCAATAAATGCGCTACCGATTATGATGAGCAGAAAGATACAGAGGCAAATCATGAGGAGGTCATGGCTGTGGCCAAGAATAGTCAGAAAACCTGCTGTGAGCTTGTGGCTCGACTAATACGTGAAATTCCGTAAGGATGGCAGTACGCAAAAAGTTGCTAAAGCAAAAATTCGTAATTAACATAAGAACTTTGGTTATTTTAAAGTTAAGGACATGTTTGGAAGCTTAAAACACTCCAAAAAAAAAGTTTACAGTATAAACTAAGGACTACTTTATACGCATAAATAATAAGTTTGGTATTTAAATTATGATAATAAAATTTTTAAAAAATAACATTTTTTTTCTTAAGCTTTTGAGGAAAAACTTCAGTTGCTTTCGGGTTACGCCTAAATCACCCGAGCTCGCATTAAATCAAGGAAAAGCCCATAAAAGTAAAAAAACCGTTGAAGTTTGTCTGACCAGTGATGAATAAATACAATCTAGAGAACTTAAGAACTAAGCTGTTGACCAACACACAAAGCTAGAATGCTATCAGACCAGTCTGCCCAAAGACGATGGTTTGATAAGTAAAATCCTGCAGTTCTTAATTAAATCCAGTGCACAGGTTTTTCAAATTTATACAGATAAGTTTTCTTCTACTTACGGTTTATGGATTTTTAGTTACTTTCTAAATAGTTTTGTATATATGCATCAAACTTTTATTACAGCCACGGGGTTTTATGCCGATTCTCAGCAGAGATGGTTTGTAAAAAACTTTTAATAATCTAACTTCAGAAGAGAAGCCATAAAATGCTGTTGGGAGAAAATATACAAAATTAAAAACAAACAAGTAATACAAAGAAAGACCAGCTAAAGACAAAACAAAACTTGGACAACATAAATCTACGAAAGGACATGACAGCAGTTTTGGGGGTCCCATATTTGGTTTAGTGCTTACATACAGAATACTTGTACACCAATGCAATGCAAATTTATGCCCCAAGTATTGTTTGTAACTTTCCAACAATTTTTTATGCAATATTTTGGGTTTCATACTGAAACACGGATTTTACTTATAAAAGGTAAAGAAAATATATAACTGGCTCATTTCGCCGCAAATCAATTTAAAATTGCGGCGAAATTGCTGATAGTAACAGAAATGTAGCATACTTTTGGGCTGCGAATTTTTTGAAATTAAATTAATTTCATATTTTGAAATATTGTTTCATAAAATGTGTATAATAAATTATATTTTATGTGTTTGATATTAAACATAATAAAAACATAATATATATTTTTGTATAATTAAAATATGCAAATAAAAATTAAACTAACTTTAAATTGCTTTTGTATGCAAAAAAAGCCAAACAATATTAAACTTTAACGGCAACTTTAAGATTATTATTTTTTGTTGTTGGTGTTTTGCAAAAATTAAACAAATGCAATATTATTAAATCTCATATAATAAAAATAAAAGTACATCAAACGATATATACAGTTTTGAAATGGACAAACTCTAAAATTCTTATAATTTTAAAAATTTATTGTTTTTTTAAATATATATATTAAGCGATTAAATATTTATTAAAATATTTTGTTGCTTGGTGCATTCGCGTATTAATCGTGAATTGTTGCCAGCATATATGCCACATAAGTATGTGTTTCAATAAAAATTTATATATAAATATATTGTATTAGTTGTAATGCATATGTTTTGTTTACGTTGCGTATGATTGATATTGTTAATGTATGTAACTAAATGGTGAAGAGAGTATTAGTTATAAGTTGAAAGATATGCGCACCTGATCGTGTTTATCTTTTATAATTTTTTTTTGGTTTTTATGGTATAGATGATACTTGTGTATATCCTTAGCTTAGATTCCTAACTGCTTCTACGTTTTTATGTGTTGCATATTATTTTTTTTTTGTTTTTTGCAGCAAAAGCAGCGCAGCCTACAAAAATTGGTGCTTATCAAAAATTTTGTGATTGTGTTTCAAGTCTATTTGGTTGCAGTATAAGTGTTTGTTTTTAAGTTTTGTTCCTTGTTAAAATAAGCCACGTTCCTTCTTCAAATTGGTTTGCTTCCAGATGGGCAGCATTTCAAAGTCCGCACGACTACAGCCTAAAGCCTGCTGAAAGTCATTGGCATTTAGATACAGCTCAAGGCGTGTGGGCTCTACGCCTTCGGGCAGTGGTCGTGCCTTTAGTACCTCCAAGGGATATTCGGTTTGGGTCATTTGTGCGAGCATTGTGCTAATGGGTGTGGGTACATCAGTGCGGCCATCCTGTAAGGCATTCAAGTGTAAATAACAGCGCAGCTTTTAAGAACTATTAAAAATTACCTCCATGTTGATTTCCTTAACATCCGCGCGTTCAGTCCAATCGGGAAATAGCGTTGTAAATGCTAAAGGCTCCAGGCCAGCCCATACAACATGGCCTTTGATGCCGTGAAAAGCTGCTGAGGCATCTTCACCTACAAAGGGAATTTAAACATTACAAGTGGAAAAAAGTTGCCTTAAAATAGTGTTCAAACTCACCATGCTTAGCACGCCAATAGTCTACGGCTGTCTCCAATGCAGCCCGTCTTTCTGAGATCCAACGATTAACACCAGCACGATTATCATTTGTCGGACTGCTACGTTCCTCTGTATTAACTATGAGCAAACAAAAAGTAAGAATAGATTCACACGCAATCAAGCCTTACTTACTTTTAACATCTTCCAGCGGCCACCAGCCCATCCATAGCCATAGCTCATCGTCATCGTCCAGCAAAAAGATTGTTGGCTGTCGCGCATTATACAGCTGCGCTTGTGTAAAAGGATATGGACTGTGCAGCTCTTTACAACGTAATGGATCTATAATTTCTTGTGCTTTAAACACGCCTTGCGTGCTCGAAAAGTTATACAGCCTTGGCGTATAGTCATAGGCCTTGGTTGCTTGCAGCAGACTGCCATATTTACGCTCCTCCAGATTTAAAGCTGCTCTGAAAGCATCACTCTCAGCACCCTCCTCTACCTCAGTCAATGTTGCGCAGTCACAGCTGAACAAATCATTTGGCATCTGCTTGATGAGCGTTTCTGTGGCATGTAGTGCCACAGCACGCGTATGACTAGCGCTCTTGCAACCATGCCAGAGCAGCACATATCCTTCGGCGCCATGTATCAATAGCATAGAGCCACGTGAGCGCAATTGACGCGCATCGCAGTCCACTTCCTTCAGCAGCGTTTCCTCTATTACATTGCCTTGTAATTGATATAAACGCCACTGTTTTCGCCGCAAGAGACACTCCTCCTTGCGCCCTCTATGCTGAAAAAGCTGTCCAAAGAGTCGCAAAAAGGCTGTACACTCATCACCTTGTGCCACACGCAGCTGTGCACCTTTCTCCTTGTCCAACTCAACTGTCAGCAAGGCGGCCGCGCCCTTTTCATTAGCGCTCGAATTCAGACCCTGCCAGGTGAAGTAAACGCAGCGATCGCGACCAACTGTACTACGGTTTGACACTTTGCCGCTTAGTTCACGTACTGTTACCGATATCTGATAAATCCAGCGCACTATATAACTTTCGGCTGAGTAAAAGTGTCCATAACTCTCCTGTGCGCCTGCACTATCAAAGTTGAATTCATGTATTTGCCACTTGTCTGTGGATTTGGTTATAACATCAAAGTGCCGCATGGTATCGTTGTCGTAGTAGAAGTTACCGCGACCCAAACTCGAGTTTTCTAGCACCAAATTGGGTTCCTCATAGGGCTCGCCCTTGTGCAAAGCAGCGCCATCAAGTGCACGCACAACATGCACACCATTGGCTAGATAATCCTTTTCAAGATCTTCACGCTCCAGTTCAGGCCAATCTGAGAACTTCTCCTTGAATAGCACCGTTTCCATATTCTGTGTAATCTTGCCCAGCACACACCAGTCCGGACGCTGTGCACAACGTTTAGCATACTTTGTGGACTCACGACGTCCTACAATAGCGGCATAATTCAATGGATTCAAATAGCACTGTGCGTAATCTGCCGCATCCTCTGCGTTAAAGTGTTCTTGCGCTAATCTTATGGCTGCACGCTTGGCATCTGAGGCTGCATTCTTGCCATTCCAAACGTACAGTTCGCTGCCAAAATCGAAGACTAGCACCTTGCGTGTGTCCAACATGTCCACCTTGGGCACACAGCCCCAATACTTTTCCAACGGTACCAAGCAATCGTCTTGGAACTCATAGATCTTATTGGTTTCTATGAGACTGCTCTCAAATACATCATCCTCGTCGGCATGTCCACAATCTGCAATTTCCACATCCTCTGCAGGCTTACCCAACAAAGTCCAAAACTGCCGCCAATGTCGTTCGTTTACAAACTTGCCATCGGTAAGTATAACCTCCTGGCCAGCAGTGCAGCCCAGATCTTTGTTTTCCACTATGGAAGCACAAATTTTCTTGCTGCGCGAGATCTCAATAACATTAGCAAAAGAGCCGACGTAGCGATAGAGCTGTTCGCCGGCGACTAGTATAAAGCAATCGCCACGATTAAGCGACAAAAAACTGGGTTCCACCAGACGCGTTTGCACATGATTGCGTCCTTTGACATGCAACAGCATAAGCGGTTTGTGTGGCAGCCACATTAAGTTAAGCGGCAGCGCGGACGATTTTAAAGCGACTGCCTTGAAGTCTTCAACTGAGGCCAGTCCAGCAATAGCTTCGGCTGCCAAATTGCCGCGTTGACCAACTAAGCAGGGAAACAGCAGATTAGACAAAGTGACTAGCATATTTTTAAAAACCATTGGAACTCACATGACTCCAGTTTCAGACGACGCATTTCACGTTCAGCAATACCCGTCTTGATCTCTGTATACTCCGAGCTGATATCGGTACGTGCAGCTAAGCTCTTCAGAGGATTGCGCGCCGCACGACGACCTTTAGGCCCCTGCACGTGACGTTTGCTGACTAAGCTGTAATGGAAAGCAATTAGAAATTTCTTAACGCCAACACACAAATACTTACCGCTCATTGGATTTAATGTCATCAAAAGCGCTAATCTCTAGCTCAGCGACTTCTTCTTCCTTAACAACAGCTGGCTTTGAGCCAAAAAAGTTCTCAAAAGTCTCCACATCATCCAGACGTGGCACCAGAATACGTGCACCCACATTTGTTGGTGCTGCGGCACTTATATTATTGGCTTGTTCCTTATGCTGTTTGGCATTATGCGCTGCGCGTTCACCATCCGAATCGGAGCCATTGCTAGACTGACTGGCAGTCTCCTCGGCATTAATACTAAGACAACGCAACGTAGTTTTGCTGCCAACATTGGCTGTTGTTGTTGTTACCATCATAGAGGGGCTCTTGGCCAGACCCAACTGTGGTTGATTGGCGCTGCGCACCTCCAGCATGGGACATTTCTTGGCCGCATCATTAGCCGAGCGTTCAAACTGTAGCTCGACAGGCGATTGAGCCTTCTTCTGCAGCCGACCAGCAACTGTAAACTTCTTGGCATCAGTTTGCTCTGCAAAATACGTAAGATTCACTCTGGGATGCCAATTAGTGTGCTATTATGCTTACCAATACGCTGCTTCCAGTTCTCTGAGTTAGATTTAAGTTTTCCCAGACGTTCGGCTACCTTACCGCCCTCAATGCTGGTGGGAATCAATGGTGAAGGTGGCAGCGGCTTGTCCGAAAGCGAATGTGCCAAAGAGAGCGATTCCTAAAAGGGGCAGAGAAGTTTCGAAATGAATAGATTGTTGTTTTGCGCTTGTGGGCGATAAATCTCCCACGCTTAACCCAAATATGAAAGACAAAATTTCGCATTTAAAAAGAAATTAAAAATTAACAAAGCAAAACCCGCTACAAAAATGGCCATCAATCTCGAACCATTTATAGCTTATCGTTACGGGCTATTGCTGGAACAGGTGACAGCGGTATTTGGTGCGGCAACAATCTAAACCAGCTGGGTTGTTCCCACTTAATTGATGAGTCAGCGTCAACTGTTTATAAACATACTCAATACGCAATTTCCATTACCAATTTTACTTTTTGCATTTCCAAGCGATGCTTTTTTCTAATTTAATTAGTTTGTTCCAGCTTAGATTTTCGCTATTTGTTGCTAAACATTTTCAGACTCAAATAGCATTAGCTTTAGTTCTCTAAGAGCTTTTCTACACTTTACTTATAGTTCTCAATCACTCTGACTTGTTTATGGTTCGACGTAATATCATCGACTGAATTGCGTTACCTTAGTACAATTGGATCGGACTGAGAGAGCGAGAGAGAGAGTACATGCCATTGATAGAGCGCGAGAGTGCTATAGAGTTGCTTGCATTTGATATAATATTGTATGTGCAAAACGATAAGATAATTTGAAACTTTTGTATTTTTTTTTTTTTTTTTTTTTTTTGTAAAGTATCTTCGGACTTATAGTATTTAGCTCTGGAACCCGTTCCGATGATAGCTCAGTTTTGTTTACAATTACAAAACATTCTGTAGGTATTTACTCATTGGCTGCCTGTCAATATTAGCATTAATTTCATAATAGAGACATCGAAAGATATATTTTGTACGATGCCAATGAGCTCATTGAGCGTTTATTCAGGTATCGGTTACAATTTATTAAATGTCAATGGTTGGAAAGTATCTCATTACAAAGTTATTGATATGGAACAATAAATACCTTTTGCATGTATTACAAGTTTTTATTAAAGCAAAATACACTTTTTTTTTTAGAATTTTTGCTTTTTAATTTATATTTTTTATATGCTGCAGATTGCACAAATTACAAATTATGCGGGGTTATAAGCCGTCAAAGATTGAATATCTTTCAACACATTTCCGATTATAGGACAATGAATGCAATGCTAATAGAAAATATATATCTCGAAATATGACTCCAAAAAAACTATTAAAATTAACGATCTTCGTTTTTAGAGGCAAGTAATAATAAAAATATAAGTACAAAAAAGTTTCAAAAAAATCGCGTTTGATGTTTGATACTCACGAATTTTTCGCGCCTAACATATTGTCGCAGAATTCTAAACTCATATATTTACCATACTTAACTAAAGTTTAGCATTTAATTCATACCTTAAAAAAATATTCAGTTTTATTAAATATTTTTTTGCTCCAGAAAATTAACAATGAAAAAAGTTATTTTCGCAAAATAATTAAAACAAGTGGTTAGTTCGTCAAAGATAGCTTATAAAAACTGAATTTTTCTTACATTCTTCCAAGGAAGAAGGTTTGCTGTTCTGTCGTAGACTACTTTGCAACAAAAAAGAGCTTGAGGGAAAAAGAAAGCCTTATATCTGAAACTTAGGAAGTTCTTAAACTCACCTCGTACCAAGTATTTAAAAAACATTTTTATCAGCTTTCTCACGATAATTAACGCAAGCAAAAGCTTTATTGAAGTTAAAATTATGACGAAAAAAATAGCAATGGTTTTGTATTTATTATTTAAAATCTGTCCTTTGGGGCAATGATTGAATTAAAAAAAATACTTTCCAATTATCAAAGATAAGTGCCTAACTTTCGTCAATTATACTTTGCTTGCAATCGCTTACTCACCAATACCCAAAATCATAGGCATGACGCTCAACAGGCGACCATCCTGCCGTAACAACATCTTGCGCAGACTCAAGCTGCTGATTTTTTAAACCCATATATCAGGAGGTACAGAGTCCATATTTATGCGTATTAAGCTTGAATCCCTATGCATACATAGGAAGTAATAAAATTAAAATTATAGCTTTGTAAACAAAAAAGAATACAAATAAGGAAGTTTGGTTTCAGACTAACTTTCGGGGAACTAATAGGCACTACGAAATGGCAAGCTTTAGTTTGGCATTATAACGATCTCAAGATTGTACGATTCGCAATCGAAATAGAACTTTCTTAACAAGATTCTTGATATGCCAAATTGAAGCAGCACAAGAGGTGCTTAGAAATAATTGGAACAATTTATAACCCCGTCAAATGTTATTTCCACTGTCAATGACATACACCAACTGATTAAACGACGCCCTCTTAAAACGAGTACTTGAAAAACTTTAATAATTAAATTATCGCTATTATTTATCTCCAACTCCGAAGAGCTCTTATATAAACAAACCACTCTAAGAAATTAAAAAAAAAAATTGAACAACCTTGCTCTACTCTACTCTTCGAGCAGATTTCTTTTGTGCAGCACCACCAATCGCAATTCTCTTGAAATTTTTGGTGCGTCATAAACATACGAACCCCAAAAGCCGCTCGCTATAATTATCAAATGAACTGCTAAAGACAGACCTTAATGTCCGCTCCATACACACGATTCCAATATGAATCATCCATACATTCAACCATTCAGTCAATTTGGTATTGATAAAGCAAAAGTTTTATAAAAGCAACGATATACACATACAAATACATCTTTTATAAGTCCAGAATAAAAGCAAAACATACAAGATACAATTTGATGAGCTTGGTAAAAAAAAGTCTTCCAAAAAAAGGTAACTTCTCTGGTATTTATTTTTTTCACACTTTTAAGCTATGGCAGCAGACCTGCGCACATACATTTGCATTGAGTTATAAACTCGCTTGTAGATATAAACAACAATTTATTATTAATTTTTGGTAATTATTGATTTGTCGTTGGTTTTTGTATTTGTGGTTTGGCAAGCTACAGGTAAACTACTGAACGTGTCCAAATTCAATTTTGATATAAATTTTAAACGCTTCGATGAGTTTTTGGCTCATTTCTCAAGTTCAGGCCCAACGAATTGGGCATTTGACCAAAAATTCAATAGAAATAGGGGCGAAAACAAGTAAAACGCGACACTATCTATGTCGGGTGCTTTCTTAGAACTAGTCAAAGTTCCTCTTTCAGGTGGACTCAAAACTGTATGGAACGGCCAGTTGTAAAAGTGTTAGCATCGAATGACATCAGGATCGGTGTGCCAGAAGAATTAGATCACATACCTACAGCTCAGCAGAAGTCTAATCCGCATCTACAAACCTACTTTGTAGATTATTTGAATTGGAAATATTTCCTTAAATTCATTTTAACTTTGTTAAAAACAAGTTATCAAGTTCTAAAGTCCTAATGATTCGCATACTAAATATTTAATCTTAAAAATGCTTTAATAGCATTCATATCATTTTGAGGAAATAAATAATGAAATTAAAAGAAAATTTATCAATAAATTTATTTATAAATAATAATGTATTATTATAATACATGAATAATATTATACAATTAAATCAAAGCGACATATCGAGCAGAAAATGTAGATGAATCGGACACACCCTCAGGAGAGACAACAGAATATATTGTAGCAGTTGCAGCTCTAGAATGAAAGCCCATTGGAAATCGTCGCAAGGGGTGTCCGAAGACTACTTGGAGGCGGGCAGTGCCAGTTAAGGTTTTTAGCTAACAGTAGAGAAAGCTGGAAACTATTTGTAAATTGGCTAAGTTCTTAATAATTCATTAAAAGAGAGCACGCCAATAATAATAATATAGTAGGAATCATTTATTTTTGGACGCATATATATATACACTTACTAGTATGAAGGATTTTGATTTTCCAAATAGGTGAATAGTTCTTTAAATATTGAAAGTCATGTTATTTTTATATGCATAAATTCTCTCAAGCACTACCGACTTGCCAAAAAGTGTGCTTAGCTTTACTAATTCTTACCCAGACATTTATCCATATCGATAAATGCTATAAGATTGAGTAAGCAGCGCTTAAAATTTAAAAATGCCAAAAGTAACTCCAAAAGGCATACTATCTTCGTGTATATAATACTCATATTCATTTTTTTATATCCATTAGACTTGCTTCATTCACAAATTGATAAGCTCTAGGCTGAAGCCAGCTACGAGTTTGTTGCTGCCGGGTCAATGGAGATTGCAGCACTTTGCTGCAGTCAAAGTTCATTGACTCTTTTGCTGGCCAATTAATGTTGATTATATTTGTCAACTCTTTTTAAGCCGCATGACTAACCAACTAAATATTATTATGTTGTAGTATACTTCATATAAAGGTAATCGTAATCGTACAAGGTCATTCATAAAAGCACTCGGTTGACCTGATGCAATGTGTGTTAAGCAAACGATACAAGGTTATCGTTTATCGAAATTTACGTGCAGTTAACAAAGCCATCAGACAAAAAAAAAAAAAAAAAAAACTACCGTACCGTAACCAGCCCCTCTTTATAAAGTATACACATTGTAAGACAATCAATCACAAAAGATATTGACGCACTTTATAGCATTATTTGTACGATGTTTTTCAAGTTTTCGTTGATTAATTAATAATATTGGACAGCAACATACAAAGCCATTTTATCGTATAGTTCAAATCTCTGATAGACATCTGTTATACTAGACGGCACTTAAGTCTTGTAAATTATTTTTATAGAAATTTTGTATGAAATTTATTTATTACATCTGTTGCCATTTGCATATTTGCGTTATGAAACATTTTAAGGTGGAAGAAAAATAAATGGATTGCAGTCGGGACGTTGTGCGACAATGGAATACACTGTAGATGGTTTAGCAGAGAGAGTATTTTGAATAAAAGCTCTTTTGAAAGATTCGATTTAAGAAGGCTTTTCACAAGTTGCGAAATTATCTCAAAATAAATTGTGATAATTTCCAAAGCTACTTGCTGTAAAGATTTCAATTTCGGGTTCCAGTTCCAATTAGTACCAATATTAAGCTTAAATTTATTTTTATTGGAATACAAAAAAATAAAAAAACGTTATAAATTTTCGTTAAAATTAAAAATAATATGTGTAACAATATTACCAAATTATGTAACTTGAAAGTAAAATTATGGGAAATACTAACATAACCTCAAAGTGTGTGTAAATCGCCGTTTTTCGCATCATAATCTACACAACCTGTTGGTATAAAACAATGAAAGCTACAAATTCTGAACTTACACAGTAAATCAAATGAATAATAACCTTGAGTATGTATACTTTTTTTACTATTATTTTACTAATTTATTTTGACTGATAAAAAGGCTTTTTAAAAACAATTTGGTGGCTTTCACACTTATTTAACTTTTGTTAAACTGCCCATATCTTTTGATTTAATTCTTTGACAAAAAAAGGCATACACGAACTCATTATCAACAATAAAACTTTGTTGCCAAGTTATGTGGCGCCATCTTGCGACACTAATAACAAATAATGTTAAGTTGTTTAGATACGGAACAAATGCTTTTTAATGAATTAAAAAAAGACTTATACACAACTTTTTTCCATTTATTAAAAGCTTTAAAATAAGCGAGAAATATTGGCTACAAGCTAAAATAATAAATAATACGAAATTTTAGCTTATTCATTGAATTTCTAATTAAACATAAAAGCTAGCTCATAAGCATAAGGCAGCTCAGGTTTTAGCAAAGAGAAGCTCATGTTACATGGCATTGTATTTTATATTTTATTTTATTTAGTTTAAGGATTTTTATTATTTTAAAATTTATGCAAGTTTGGAAAACTATATTTTTTAGACCAATGTTGCAGGGAAAACTTGATCAAAAGGCATTTTTTGTTAAGAACACCAATGTGGCAGGAGTTAAAAAGTCACTAAAGTTCAGCAATGATGTCCTTAATTAAAATGTTTAAATCATTTGAATATTGTAGAAAAGTGACGATTGTGCATAAAAAAAACTTAACAAATGATGTTCTCTTTATAAATTTGAAAAAAAATATGCTCGCATCATTTACCCAACAGCAGCAAGCGCCAGATTAAAGATTTAGCAAGCACAACGAGCAGAGAGAGGGTTCACTAGCAATCCTTGAAAATAGTTATATACTATATTAATTAGGAAGCAGATTACAAATGTTTCATGGACATATTGAAAACGATATTATTTAAATAATAAAATAGTGTCGAAAAGGAAACCGCTTTTGTTAATAAAAACAAAAAAAAACAACTATCTACTTGGAAGTTGTTTCATAGTGCAGTTCTTTTATTCTAAAATTGTTCCACCACAAGCTTGATTAAACATACGGATTTCAAAAATATTTATATATGTAGTTCAAATTTGTAATACGATGAATAAGAATATATTATAATTTTCAGATATTAATTTAAACGTGAAACGTTCGTTGAAGCAATTCAAGTCAATTCGTTTTGGGATCTTGTAGTTCTTGATCATTATGAGGCAAAGGCAACGGTATATTTACTTGCTTCTACTTGCAGAATGCATTTTACAAGCCTTAAATGCTATTTAAACTTTTTTAGGTTTACAACCCAAAAACATGTTTTTCAAAATCTAAGTCGAAATCTTTTAGTTTATTATTTTTTTTTTAATGTCAATGGGCGTAACTTACGTATACTTAACTTAACTTACAATTACAGAATTTTTCAAAGAATTATTACTTTTTCAAATATTTCTCCGATTTTGCCTGCAACTTTGTAACTTTCTGCAAATTTCGGAGACACTAAGATAAATCATAAAACGTTCGCAAAAATCGTATCATTTCCTTCTCGGATCTTGTAGTTCTGGACTTTTTTGGCTGCAAAAGCACTGTCCAAGCGGCCTGCAGCATGTATTTTACAAACCTTAAATACTCTTAAACCGATTTCAGGGTTATAGGGTACAAAAAATATTGTACAACAGCTGCGCCGGCAATCGTAAATTGCAAACATACATTATAATTATAATAATTTTTATGTAACAAAAACAGCAAAAACATTTGCAATTAATATCTGCTGCAAGCTGAAACAACGAAAAATAAATTCGCCAAATGCAAGAAAATTTTACATTTCTTTTGAGTGATTTCTGTTTTTAATAATTGTATTTTTTTAGTTGTTTGTGTGTACAATATATTACATAGGCTTTCTGAATAATACTAAAAATTCATGTTTTCATCTAAATATATGAATAGTTTTTTTATATACATAAATCTTATATCGTTGTGTTAGTCGTTTTGGTTTCTTCTTAAATCATATTCATTTAGTTATTTTTTGAGATGCGTCACATGTCCTCATTACTATATATTGTAGTCAAACATTTATAAACTTTTGGTTTTTAAAAAGCATAAGTACAAAAATAATTTTTGTGTTTTGTTTTGAGTTCTATTTGAATTTGTTTAAGATTTCGTCAATTAAACAAATAAATATACAGGCTACATATGAAAGTTCGCCAATATCCAAATCGATTTATAATTAATATAAATTTCAAATTGAGACGAGAACTGTTCGTAAAAATACTATTATGGCAAACTGGCCAAGTCAACAATAAAGAAGCATTCTTCAAGATGCTAGTTCTAGATTAGTATTGCAATAAAGATACTCTATAATCCATTAGAATGCGCAGTCTATATATGTGTGTATCTTATATAAATAAATGTGAGAGTGCTTGTGACTCATTTGCATTTGTGAGCTGCTGCTGCTGCCGCTGCTGCTACAACTAGAAAAAAAAACAAAGGAAGAGTCTTCCGCATTTGAATGAGCAGCGTAGCGTCAGAGCGACGATTGCTGATTGACTGAGTGCCACCTGAGCACAGGCTCGTCGTCATTGTCGTAGTTGTCGCCAGTATGTCACAATGACTCACGACATGGCACGAGCTGGCTCACTGATTGAATGTTTGACTGACTGGCTGGCTGGCTGGCTGACTGATTGGTTGATTGCTGGCTGATCACTTTACTTGAAGTTGAATGCAACTTGCTCAACTGGAGTGCAGCTCCAGTAGCGTATCATTCACATAGGTGGTCTCCTCTACGCCGGCAGCCTGCTCCTCGTTAAGCAAATCGGTTATGGAGTACGCAGACAAAGGTCTGGAGAAACGTCGTTCCGAAAGTATATCATCTATACAGGTTACCGGCGCTAGACTATTGCAGCCAGCATAGATCGCCAGATCGTTCTGTGACTGCTCTGCGCTGCGTGCAATTGCTTGAAAGATATCCTCCATGCTGGATTTTAAGCACAAAGCTGGCGGTTGTCGCAAACGCACCGGTGACGTGGGTTCCGGTGAGGAGGACAATGGTGATGCTGTTGAAGGTGTGGCTGAAGTGCCACGCGTGCGTCGCGGCACAGGCACAGCCATGGGTTCGCTATGCCAGTCGCTGCGCGTTGCAGCACGTTTTGTAGGCTGTTCTTCACGCTGCAGCTCCTCCTCAAAATCATGCCACAACTGCATGGACTGCAGCTGCGCAGACAGCTGTGTGGCTATGCTGCTTTTGCGTGAGGCACAAGGTGTTGATTCCATTGAGTCCTCGCTGGCACCAAACATGCGTATCTCAGGCAGCACGCTAGCATTGGATGCGACACGATGCACCTGACGCGTATTACCTGTCTCAAACATGCGTGCAATTTTGGTGACATGACTGCGCTTTACAGGCGCTGCGGGTATGGCAGTATTCACCGCCTGTACCAGCTCCTCACGTGCCTGCTGCCGTTTAGGATAAACGCGTGTCACGGGCTTGCGTGCTTTTTGCTTAGGCAGCTGCTGCAGCTGCTTGGCATGGCAGCAGTGCTCAGCGCCATAACAGCGATGATAATTATTACGTTTGGCCTCATAATCCGCATCGGCAAAACGTTTCATGCGCAGCAGTGACTTGGGTAGTAGCGTCACAAAGACATAGATCACAATTACATAGGGCAAATAATACCAGGTGGTTTCCAAGTATTCCATGCAGTGGGACATATCCATTGTAGAAATTATTTCTTTATTTTTATTTTGTTATCACAAGTTGCAATTGACTTTCGTTTGTTATTGTTGTTGTTCTTTTTTATAAAATATTTATTGACTTTTCCGTTTGCAAAAATGCTTTGCTTTTATTACTTATTGTGTTTTACGCTGATATCAGTTTTCAATTTAGAGATAAGTGAAATTCTTTTATGACATCACAGCCGGTTGTTGCTCGCTAATAAATAGTTGTTAGATTGATTAAAAAAAATATTTATATATATATAAAGGTTTCTCAAGCAAAAGAATATATTTTTTGGCATTTAAAAAATTTCAAATACCATAAAAAATATATCCTTGTTGCACATTAACGAACCCACCCACACACACGCGCGCACACATACACATACACACACCTTTCTTCCAGTGCCGGCTTTACGCATCTGAGAATCTTTTCACTCTTGCAGCTTTATTTATATTTGCAAAAATGCATATCTTTTTTTGCATTTATCTATAATTTGACATACGATATTGCGAGTGTGCAAAATTTTTATTTATTTGTTTTACAAATTATCTCAATATTTTTTGCAAATAATTTAATTTTAGTCGCGATTTAATATTCCGCCGCGCCACACGGTCGTCGTTCTCTTTAGCTCGTTTGATTATAAATGACAGCCCAGTGCGCCGCGAGCTTTGCGCAGGCCACTTGACGAAGGTTGCGTATAAAAGCACGCGAGCGCTCTCTCTCTCTCTCTCTCAGCGCTCTCTTACGCTTTGTTTTCGGCGCTCTTCTTTACTTTATTGCGTGCGTTGTAGTTTCGTTAAGTTTATTTCTTTTGTTGTTTTTGTAGCGATTACTTGCTTGTTATGGTTGAGTTTGTTGTTGTTGTTGTTATTCTTGTTTTTATTTTTGAAATTTTGCAGCATAACGAAATTTATTGGATGCTGCACTTGCGCAGCTCTTGCGTTGTTTTTTTTTTATTTTTCTCTTTATGTTTTTTTTTCTGAGAATTTGCGTTTGTTTGTTGTTGTTGTCTCTCTTCTGGCTTAAATCAACTGCGGCTTATTGACATTTTGATAAGACCCAAACAGAGATGAATAAGTTAAAATCAAATGTTGCAGAATCTATAGCGTTTCATAGCGTATTTACAGCATCTAACTACACTGCAAAAATAAAAACGTTTCGGCTCTAAGCCAGTAGGCAATTTTGCAATTAAATACAAGTTATTTGAGAACTACAAAAATGTCGACACTTCATAGAACCTTTTGAAAACGATCTAAGTTAACTTTAAGGTTTAAGCTTTCTAATAAAAAAGACATAAAGAGATGAGTTGCTGGGCTAACTATTCCGTCAGTGCCCAAATGCAAGCAAGACACATAGTTAAACTATACAGATAGCGCTATTTCCTGTTTTGAATAAATATAAAATAATTAAATGTTTATCCCTTGGCTATGCTGTAATCGCTCCTAAGATGTAACATGGGGCACCCAGCGACAGAATACGTAGGCCACAAGTATTTTTCGTGATCAGCATATGATTTCGATAATTTAAGTCACATTTACTTACTAGGCTTTCGTATCTCTCTGAATGGTAGATAGAAGGGCTTCTTTTTCTAAAGATTATTCAGGCTATCCGAAAAATGTGACTTAAATTACATGTTCGGCGACATATTCTTCTTCACCTAGCAAAAACACAAAGGAACTTTTTTAAAGCCTAAGCAATGGTATAGTTCCGCCTTTTAAAATCTAACCAACTTGATTTTTTTAGGGAATTAATAAGATGGGTTTTTTACGTTACTCCCTGCGAGCATGTTTCTTAATTCTTAAAAATTTAAGCAGCTTTAACAATTTAAAATTAATTATTCTTAGTCAATTTGAGTTTTGTTTTACTTTTCCGTTACCATATTACAGCCTTGATCAAACTTAAGAGATCTAGCTTTTTGGCCGACATGTAGCTTTTTAAAAAAATTAAATTCAATGTTGATTGTTTTGCATTTTTTGTTTAACTATTTGAGGCATAATGCCAAATCAATTCAATAAACGAATATTTATGTTATGGCATATTAAGACACAGTTGGAGAGCTTTTCCTCTGCCGCTCATTAAAACATGAAATTCCATAATTTTTTTTATATTTATCGGCATTAATTATTCAAGCCATTGATTTGCATTATTTCTGTTTAGCCACGTACAGTCTGATAGCAAATTTTTATTAACCTTTTTATATGCAAATGTTTGTCATCCTATGAATGATGTTTCAATATTCAGCTCAACGAATTTCCCATGGCATATATATTAGTTTATAGTTGCTTATATGCATGTTGTTTTGTTTTTATTTCGCCTTTTGTCAACTTACATAAACATGTCACGTAAATAAATAATTTCAAATAGAACATTTAAAACAAATATAAGAAAATTTATTTGTTGTGCATTCGCTAATTGATGATTTTGAACGTAAAATTTGTGTCATCCGCATATATACGGATCGTCTGTATACGATTTTGTAAGCTTCAAATTTAATATATGCTCGTATGTGCAAACACTTGGCAGTTATTTGAATGGAAATGGATTTATTTTTAAGCACTTTGCGTGGGGTTTTTCGAATGGGCGGTCGGTCAACCATATAGACAGGCAAAGCGTGTCAGCTTTAGAAATTTTGGCAGACACTTCAGCAAGTACAGCCGTGTACATCGTGTGTGCGCGTGAGTGTGCGTGTGTGTGCGAGTGGGTGTGAATACCCAGCCTTGATATACATAAATTCCGTGACAGTCTCTGATTTTTATTTTTTATAATATTATGCTTTTAATTACTCATCATTTTGTGCATTGTCACTTTAAAAAAAATTAAAAAAAAAAAAAATATGCAGCCTAGTTAGACATGCCACCAAAATAATTGCATATATGAAATATTTTTGCACTGTTTCCCGTTTATGCAACTTTCGATCATGTCAGGAAATCACTTTAAAGTTTGCCATTACTTTTTATGCAATATGGCTGGCACTTGAGACAGAGACAGGGACTGCGAACGAGACTCTATCGTCTATTTCAGTTTTGCTCGCTTATCAAATTTTATGTCAATTGTAGCCGGCTGCATAAATGTATATATATTTATATACATATATGTAATAACTTTGTATAATAAATTCACGAAGCGACTCTATTTTTTTTAATTCGCTCTCTCAAAAAACGAACCGTTCGCCATGGAGTCGCGCTTCAGACTGTGTAACGCAAAGCATAAATTTCAATTGGAGACGAGGCGCAATGCGAAAAAAAATAATCGTATGCAAGTCGGGTTGGTGCATCGACAATGGAATACCCTTACGATAATACGAGTTACAGTAGTAGTAGTTAAAAACTACTGATTGTGGCTAAGTTTATATTAAGAAAACATTAAACAAAAACGCAACTTTTGCTTTCTTCTACAGATTATAAAGCCATAGAATTCACACTCGTTAGTTATTAAAGCGCCACGTATATCTATCCTAAATATCTTGAAAGCAAAATTATTATAGTGGAAAATACAAGTCTAATTTAATCGAAAAAAAGCTAATTTTCTCCTTGACTAGCTTACAAAAATTCGATTTTTACAACTTTAAATACAATTGACATTTACATTTATTTTTAGTCAAAAGAACTAGGTTACTTTTTATGCAAATTATGAAATTAAGCATTTATTTATATGAGCTTTAGTTTTTTTCTACTACCCATCTCTTCGTTGCGATTGCGAATGGAACCTCTGTTTGAAGAGAACAGGGATACTGATATTTGGTCAAATTTCTTTTAATAAATAGAGGTCTACCTAGGCAAGACAGCATTACAATTAATTGACAAAAATCATGTAATACTG
This sequence comes from Chymomyza procnemis, assembly GCA_035046065.1. NCBI lineage: Eukaryota > Metazoa > Arthropoda > Insecta > Diptera > Drosophilidae > Chymomyza > Chymomyza procnemis. The sequence goes on along the minus strand of JAWNOJ010000013.1, from coordinate 2,095,525 downwards.
AGTTTTAAATCTTTCTAAGAAAAGTTCCCAGCAAAGCTGTTTGCAAAATTCAATGTTACCAATTTGTAAAAAATTTCAAATTTAATGAAACATTGCTAAATATCTACATCTAATCTAAGCTGGTGCCTTAACCGATATACTCTCTATCGCTATTATTACTCTGCATAAAAACACAACTAAAAAGTACAAAAAGCCGGCTTTGATCGAGGCAGCGCACTGTAGACGTCACTGCAAAGGGAACAGAGACAACGGCGACATCAGTTTGCAGCTGGGTGAGAGCAGGCGGTGAAAGCGGAGCGCCTTAAATTAAGCTAAACGTAATAAACGAGATCTCTGTCGCCGCCATGTGCCATGTGTCGCCAGATGCAACAGAGTTGAAGCTGCAAACTTTGGCAAAAATTGGCAGAAGAGCAAGCAGGCTGTGGCATACCACATTGGCAACTGCACATTGTGCAGCTTAGGGTGATGCCACAACACTGCTAATGATAATGATTCATTTGGAATGTTTCATGTGCAATCAGTATTTATGGCTGAGACAAATGTTTTACGAAAATCTCTAAAAAAAAAAGTTTTAGTTTGAAAATGAATTTTTGGCTTTTTTAGTTGGCAAACCCGTAACCTAAATGAGCTTCCTTTGTGCATTATCATATCATGTACATAAGTTAACACAAATGCCTATTTATGTTGATTTTACCTTACAGATATAGCAGAATTAATATGTCCCTTTCGAAAATCACACCTTAAGCAGTATCTGAGTGTCTTCGCTAATTCGCTTATTACAAACTTAACATAATTTATTAAATTTCTTCAGTTAATTGATGAACAACTTCATCATCGACTTTCGCGATTATTTATAATTTTTTTTACTTTCTCCACGTTCTCATCGACTGTGCTGTGTCCTGCACATTTGCCAATATTTTTGAATACTAAGTGATTTATATTTTCTTCGAATAATACAATAGCAATTGAAGTTCCAGTAAGCAGCCATAGGGCAGGATCGGTCGGTGAAAAAAGTGTCAAAATCAAAAGGGGATTCAACGATAACATGATCTAAGACTGGAATTCCTGTCTTATTTTTTTTTTTATTAAAAATGAAATGATTTCTAAAAGAATCAGATTTGGAGCCAGAGGCACTAAGAGAGAAGCTGTTATATATCTTGTGAATACATCCTATATAGATAACAATGTTGAATACAATCTCACTCAAATACTAAACTCGTGCCTATAACTCTATAAAATAATCTCAAACATTTGTTATTTTAAGGAATTAAATGCTTTGTTGTTTCTGTCTATATCCATGCAGCACTTTAAAGAAAACATTGCCAAACAGCCAAGACTATGACTCATAGAAAAATAAAAACAAAAATGCAACGGCAATGAAAGAAATAATTTGATTTTAATTATGTTGCACATAAAGCGATTGCAGCAAAATAAAAGCCTAGTGGCAGAGATCTCAAAATAACAACAATGCAGCGCATTGTGCAACTAAAAATAAGTCAATGTCTTCTGCCACACGCAAGCCTATCGATGGGGATGACAAGAAAGCAGCGCCAAGATGATGATGCAATTGTATAGAAATTCAATCTAGATGTTGATACTGATGTTAGGCTAACTTATCAAAACTGTTAAAATTACAAAAAAAAAAAAAAAACACAAAAAAAATAAATACAAATTCTACAAAAAATGAATCACGTAAAAGTAATCAGCAATAAGCTGCTGAAGCAAGCCTTGTAGATAGTTACACACGAACAAAAGATACAGATACACCAAGTTATGTTTTACAAGTAATGTTGCCTGCCTCAGTTGTCGTTCAACAGATCAGTTAGCAGAGCGTGTGGAACTATATGAAGAACTGGCTACTGTCATGACAGTTAATGAACAAATGCCACTAAGAGATACAACAATATAATCACAACAACTACAAAAACAGCTAAAAAGATACAAAGATACAAAATGAGACAAACAAAGCGCTGGGCATAATGAAGTACAAGACAAGAACAAAAGCAGTAGGTGGAGCGTGGAGCGTGGAGAGTGCGGAATTTGTGGTGGGGTTTGGGGTGTGGCACAGCAGCAGCCGTTGCAAGTATATCAAATTTACAAAGCAATTTACAAACAACATGGCCAGTTTGAGCTTGTTGACTGGACCTGGAACTAAGACAGCGGCTGCGACTGGACCACTGTCTACTACAGCGTTTGGCTGGCAGATGAGCACGTTCAAGATCAAGTCAGAGATCAAATGCAGTAGAAGAGTTGCGCAAAACAAGATCGCCACAGCGAGAATAGCCACAACAACAACAACATCTTTGTGGCAACTCTAATGAAAAGGCAGCACACAGACCCCAAACAGAGCTGTATCAGAAACAAACATGCGATATCTATTCACTAACCCATACCAAGACCCTGAAGTTTGCTCTCCCTTTTACAGCAACGATTTTCTTTCTCGTTTTGTAATTGTTGTTACGAGGGTTGCGCTATATATTACTAATACTTTTATATAGAATGGGCTCCAGGCAATCGAAGGTTGGTGGTTAGAACTCCCGCAACAGCACTTTCCCTAGCAAAAAGACGATATTTGCCGTAGAAAATCTTTATTAATTAAAGACGCCACAGTTCGGATTTTTTCGATACTTTTTGATTAGATCGAGAGAAGCTTTTCCAATATGGTGTATAAAGGCATTTACAGAACGACTGTAAATACTCGAATCGCAACAGCAAATCAGGGCTATGCTTAGAAATAAACTTTGTTTGCCGTCTCTGCTTAAGAAGTAACAGCTTGAGTTCTACATGGAAAATAAGCTTTATGTTATCGGACAGATCTAGAAGACTAGATTCGCCAAATCCACTTGGTCATTGCCTTATGGTCTTTCAATCGGCAGCCTTTTATGTTCAATAATCTAAAATAAAGCCAGAAGTTAGTCAACCAAAGCTAATAGCTATACCGATTTGGAATAGTCCTCTACAATTTTTGAAACTAAATTTCCAGCACAAGCTGCTAGAAAAACACATAACTGCCCTCTCAGCTTAGGTATTCTTGTTGTTGCAGCTTTACCAAAAGCAAGTTTAGAGATGGCCAAAACAAAAAGGAGCATAAAAATGAAAAATAAAATTTATAGCAAAAAATGAAGTTGGCAGCCAACAAAGACAGCAGCTGCAAACTGGCTGTGATCCCAGCCCAAAGTGCCTCCCAAAGCCTAGTCTAGATCCCGTCTCCCGACACAGCTATATTTAAACTTGACTTACAAGACACGATGCTCATTATTATGCGCATTTTTATATGCCAAATGCATTCGGTGATAAATTGTGCTAAATTGTTGAGAGTGAGAGAGAAAGCTTCTGCATGATATATGAGCATTTTCTTCAGAATTCATGATGCGACTTATTCCGTGTCAAAGGTAAGATTTTATTTGTTACTCATACGTCGTGTGGCACACGAAGAGTGTGCGAAGACTGCGATACTTCTGTAATTGTGTGGGAGGTGTTGGATGAAGGCTGTGATAAACAGTGCATGAAATATGTTTACAGCTCAGCAGAGCAGCAAACGATGCTACCAAATTATTAATAATTAAGTAAGTGTGTGGTTTTTAGGGGCATCAAATGTCGCTCTCGAATTGTAAGAAAATAGCATTAGAACTCGTCAAGTAGTAGGGCGCAAAGCAGGGCACAGTGGTGTAAAATATATTTGATTGGTAGATATGCGCTTAGAAAAAACATTAAATGTCAGTCATGTGCCTCCAGTCTATACTTTTTTATGGCTGTAAAACCTGATATTGCCTCAGAGAACTCCATTTCAGACAAATATTAAGAATTTTCTAGCCTGTCCCCATTTCTAATCGAGAATTTTAGGCTCGTAACCACCAAGCGCATAGAGATCTTGCAGAAATGTTGCTGGCTCAGACACGTGTTAAGGACAGATCCAAATGAATCTTCCGATGCACAATCTACATGCGTAGAGGCAACCCAGTCTCTACATTTTTTTAGAACCGCTTTTCCAAAATAAGTCATAAAATAATTAAATTTTTACTTTCCTACAACTTCGTTCCACTGTATCTAACTGTTCGTCTTAGAAAAGTAACCAAACAAATAGCTTTCAACTGCCCCTATTATTCCTCGCTTCCAACAACAATATAAAATACAAAATACACAAAACAAAAAAAAAATCAACCCAACATTCAAAACGACAACACTTCAAACCCATTTGGTATGCGAGTTATTGTCTCTTGAGTGTGGGTCAGATCTTTGTGACATGATTTCTTCAATTTCTCCCAACCACCGAAACATCAGTAGTCAACCGACACAACAGCTGATGAGCTGCGTCATACTGTGACGCCCCATGTAATTAAATGTGATTACTTGTACATAACCACATAACTACCCGCATATCAAAATAATTTAAATATTGAAATAAGTTACAACAAGTGAAGCTACTCAAGAATTTTAGAACCAAATGTACTCAAGGTAAAAGTGTTGTTTAAAAACCAAACGAACGTCTTTTATGGGCCATAATGCCTTGGGGGCTAATTGGTAGTCAGGTGTAGTATTTTGCAACTTTTATTTTTTTTGCGTGGGTGTCCGTCAATGTGACCATAAATATGGCATTAAAATTGGTACAATTTTTAAGCTTGACAAAAATGAAAGTACAAACGAATTACAAAAAATAATATGCTTTTTTGATTTATTTAATTGAAATTGTATAAAATAAATTTGTAAATATTTACAAAGAATGCTTATATATCAAATGCGTCAAGTTAAAGCTTTTGCAAGTTTATTAATAAGAACCAACTTTCGTTATAATTTTTTTCGAGTTCCTAAAGTCAGATTAGCGGCTGGTTGCTTTCGAAACTATATATGTTCAAGGTAAATCTATTAAATCTAAAGATTTAAGGCAAATGCTTCTTTATTAAAAAAAAAATAAAAATTTGAATTAAAAATAAAATAAAAGCGTACGCATTAATTAATTACATCATTTAGATAATTTCAAATTAGTATCAAGTTTAGAGATTGCCTTAATAACACTGGCGCGCGCACGACTTTGGGATGCACTGTACCAGTACATAGGTAATCATAAAACAGCAAAAAAGCCACCGATTTGCCCAATATAGTATACTCAACAAATTTAAATCTAAATTGGTGCAGCAACAGAAAACATTAAAAATATTTGAAGTTGGAAATTTGGTTAAAATATTTTATATTATAAATCAACTATTTTGTTACATATATACGTTTCTTATATGATATACTCAACCGATTTCGATCAAATTAGACGCATTGGTTGATAATACAAAAATACTTCTATAAACTGCATTTTGTTAAGATAAATTCAAAAACAAACCAAATGCTATGAAGCAAACCAAAAGCTACATTTATCGATTTTGGTATACGTCGAAAATACAAAACAAAAATCCAAATTTTGCGAATTTCGAGCAAATATATGAAAATACTTTGGAACACAAAAAAACTTATTTTATATTATATTTTAATAAACAACCGAATTATTTATCTTGGTGCAGAACACAAATATTGGAACTGCACCCGATATATATCATTATTATTAGTGACGCAACGATTCTAGTTGAATCTAGGCCTTCCCATGAAATCTCCTCTATTCCTCACGATGCAGATCTAGTGTTCTGCAGTTTCTTCTTTCAAGCTTGCAACGAGCATTTGGACAACCCCTTATTCTTTCTTCGGGTATGTCTCGAAAGACTACTAATTGGGCTACTGGGTCTTTGGACATGACCAGCCCACTACAGTTCCTTGAGCTTGATCCTCGAAGTTTTTATAAAAGTTGGTTGATCTACGCGTTTATAGACGGGCAGACGAAAATGGTTATATTAACTTATCCAGTCAACGGATGTTCCATACATTTTTGGTGTGCACATTTTAATATACCCTTTGTACCATGTCGTATAGGGTAAAATAATAAGCGCAAAAATAGATTTAAGGCAAACGCCAGCCCTTTGTGGTGAATTAGTTTTTCGCCGAGGTGAATAGGCTTGACTTATGACAAGCAGTTTTGTGACAATGCCTAAAAGTATGCAACACTTTTTGATTAATGAAAATCATTACCGTTTAGTTTTTAAAAATACCTTTTAAAAACGTAAATCAGAATAGATTAATTTGCAAATAAAACAGTCGTTATGCACAATTTCGTCACATGAAAAAGTTTTAAACATTATCAAATGAAGCGCACTTACATGCTGAACAACATCAAAGTTTATCCAACACCTGACACAGTTTGAGAGCGATTCTCTTAAAGATTGGCAGACACAAAAGACTTGACACAACTGAACTCGACGCTTGCCACAAGGCGAATAAATTGCTAGCCGGCAATGGCCAAACTTAACACCTGCGATGCCGGGCACTCAGGTAAAACGCTGTGAAAATGCTTCAGGTAAACACAACGGACAGGTAAATTGCATATTATTTAGTAAATTTGACAGGCATCTAAACATAAGAGTGTGTTGGGAAAACCCAAGCAGAAGGACTTGGGAGTCAAAAACAACGGCATGCATAGATTTTCTAAAGAAAATATTAAAACAATACGAGTTTGTTATAGTGTTTTTCGACAATGGAATACACTGCATTTGTTATTTCAAACAAATTTAAAATGTTTCAAAAATTGGTTAAAAATAAATAAACCTAAGATTTCACGTACGGATAAGATGAGCTCTTCTATGCAACAACAAAAAAAATACAACTAAAGGTTTCACTTTTATTTTTTGAACATGTACATATCTTAACACTTTACATGTGATTAGCCAACGTAAGGACATGTAGCTCATTTATTCATCTATGAATGACTGAAAGGCGCTTAATCCGACAAAACAATGCAATATCGCCATTGCCAGCAGCCTAATATTTAAGGAAAATGAACCATAACTATAAGAATTTGTTATTTTACGCCTAAATTCAAATCTTACAATACAATAATGTACTTAATTAGTGACTTAACTCTGCTCAGCTGTGAGAACAGTTTGTGAATCATAAGCCACATACAATTTTAAACTTCATATTGACAGCTGTTCTTTAAGAATAAGAAACGAAGTTTGAGGAAGTGCATTTTAATAGGCTGAATACAAAAGTACGCGAATTTTGTGCCACATTATGTAAATTTTTAATAATTGAATAATCTCAATTTTCTAAATATTTTTGCCACAGTAACATTGCTTTTTCACAATTTTTAACTTAATCCAGCTGACTTAAAAATAATATAAAAAATATTATTAAATAAAATTTTACATTTGAAAGTGCAAAAGTTCATAACTCAACACCAGCAGCGAGCGTGAATATCCAAATTTTACTGCAATGATTACAAGATGCTAGTTCTTTGCAATTTGTTCAAACAACCATTAGCCATTAGCCTTGCTGTAAGCATTTTCTTCGATTTCAACTATAGATTCGCAATTATTACATATTTTCTTCCTTAAGCACTTAAGGTCTTAGCGCCACACACAATACCCACAGATTAAATGCAAAATTGCACAAGAAAAATGTTTGTTTATGTTTTCGACAAGCTCCAATGGTTTTATTTTTCAATTTATCAAGTGTTGCTTGAAAATAACACTTAGAGCACATCGACCGATATCTGTATTACTTGCATTTTCTTAATTGTTATGTACGCTTATGTCATTACTTCAACGATTGCTACATAACTTTCAAGTAGATACTTATTAGCCACAGACAATAAATGCATGAAATGCATAAAACTCCGATGGCAAAACGATTAACAATAAGGAAACACTTTTCACGCAATTCCAAATCGAGCTCTTGAGGCGAAACTGCTGCGGTTTATGGTCAGATACAGATACTTGTAGATACTACAACTCTCGAGCCACAATTGCGCGCATGCGTAACGCGCCGCGTTGCACGTGCTTGTGGCAAGACGAACAAGGCAGAAGCTGCCACAGCTTAAATAATACATACGCCTAATATAACCGCCCTGTATATATATGAGTTACTTACGTTTACAAAGTTTTCGCGACGTATCTCGTCGACTTCATCGCGCTTGGAAACGCGCTTTTTCCAATCATCTTCGCCGCTCTTCTGTAGCGCCTTTAAGCGTTCGGCTATGGAACCAGTCTTGGCTATTGTGCGTTGATCGGGACCCATGACCTGTGCGATACAGCGTAAGGTAAATAATTGTGAGTCAGCTGGTGTTGGATTAATGGGTCAAGTGAATGGGTTACCTGAGTCATGCAACGGCGTATGCCGCCTTGTAGAAAATTGGGTAATGCAGTTGGATTTGAATTTGCTGCGTCTTCGTCGCCCAAGCTGTTCTCGTACTGCTGTTCCAAAGCTTCAGCGTAGCTATCTTCACTTGCAGTTGGCTTAGTTTTACTTATCGCAATGCTGCTGCCTGTAGCCTTATCAGCATCGTCTGTTACATGACGTAGTTGCACAAAGCCGCTGCCGCCAAGTGGTGGCAGTTGTGGGCCAATGCCAATGGGTAGAGCACCCGCTGGAGCAGCTGCTATAGCCGAGTGACTTTTACTTTTCGCAATAAGATTGCTGCAAAGATAAACGCAGAGTGTGTTAAAAGCTGTATAAAGTGTGGCAATTAAAGCGGCACAAAACCGCATGCGTCATGTTGCATGTTAAGTAAGTAGTAAGTATCTCTGCAGTAACATTTCCCGCACGCAATGTTGCACTCCAGTGCGTTGGAACGTCAAAAACAACAACAACAAAAACTAAGAAATAATATAAAAAATACGCTGCGTTTTTCTGCCAATGCACAGCAGCAGATCTCTGTGTCTATCGATGTCTGTGCAACCCCGTCATTAATAGCAAAATCGTGACGTGGCACCTTTTGCGCCACTAATGAGGTAAGCTCTTGCCTCAACTGCCTTATTGGTTTTCCTGTAAATCTGCCATAGTCGTTTGTCGATTCTATATGCCCAGGAAACACAAAAAAGGCAACTTTTCCAGCAAACTTTCTCCTTTAATTGGGACCATGACCATTTATTGCTTGACTACAGTCAAAAGACATTTTGGCCATCAGCATTTATGCCTTGGTTATTATTGTATGGCCAAAAGTGTTATCAACTAAAAAATATAACCATGAGCTATAGGCGATAAAAAAGCGATAATTGCAATAGTGCAACTTTGAAAAATGGCTATTGGGAAAGGTTTACTACAATAAATTGTTATTGCTTTGGAAAGTTGGCTCTAAACTTGAAGCAACTTAAGGTTTCGACCAGCTGCAAGTAACTTACTAGTAAAATAAAGATAATGCCGATAAAGGGAAATAAAGTAAATCTTAACTTGTAGTAAGGTGTCGCAACATATTTCAAGTATTGAACGAAATAACTAATAACAATTATGTCAAAACTTAAACAATTTCCTAAATTATTTTAACGAAATTAGCAGCCAAATTTTATTTTTATTGCAAAAGCAACAATCTGTGAATCTGAAAAATGCTTTTTTAATATTTTCTTACAATCCAATACAATCATCAATCATACTCACTCGCTGCTAATTTTAAGTAATTTATTTAATTAAAGAATTTGTTTAATTCATGTTTTGCAGTTTATATGTTCTATCACACACGTTATTTTTTTTCGAAATAAGCGGGCCATTCCAAAGCCCAATTACAAACGATGACCGAAAGATTTTATAATAAAATGTAAACAGATGTTAATAACCGAATTGTATCCCGGCGACCGGAATTGCAGCTACAAGACAATATTTTTTTTAGGAACCAGCTATTTGAGATAAAACCATTTCTAAAAATATTAAACAAACTCTTGCTTGTGAAAATGATACATCAATATAAAAAATTAAAAACATAAAAGCTAGTTACTTAAAACTAATAAACTTTTCCACTTTGCTTTATATATTAAATAATAAATTTTCTACTCAAATTTAAATAAGCAAATTAATAGATCTAAAGCTCATATAAATCTCTCACTTATCTTGAGCTAGATATTCGTAATATTATTTCCCTATAAAATTCGCAATAGTTTCCAATCATTTTGTACAAAGCAGCGCTGACTTAAGTATCCAAATATTAGTCACGAGTGTTAAGAATTTCGGAACTTTAAGAATCAGCAGCTGCTTGTTATTTATCTTTTGCATGAGTCAAAAGCGTTATAAATGAAAGATCGTAAATTTTCACAACGGTTTCATTGCGGCAAGGCAATTTAAGGTTAACAAATAAAACAGTCGTTATGCACAATTTCGTCACATAAACAGGAAGTTTTAAACATTATCAAATAAAGCGCACTTACATGCTGGACAACAAAGCAGTTTATCCAACACTTGACACAGTTTGAGAGCGATTCTCTTAAAGATTGGCAGACACAAAAGACTTGACACAACTGAACTCGACGCTTGCCACAAGGCGAATAAATTGCTAGCCGGCAATGGCCAAACTTAACACCTGGATGCCGGGCACTCAGGTAAAACGCTGTGAAAATGCTTCAGGTAAACACAACGGACAGGTAAATTGCATATTAATTAGTAAATTTGACAGGCATCTAAATATAAGAGTGTGTTGGGAAAACCCAAGCAGGAGGACTTGGGAGTCAAAAACAACGGCATGCATAGATTTTCTAAAGAAAATATTAAAACAATATGAGTTTGTTATAGTGTTTTTCGACAATGGAATACACTGCACTTGTTATTTCAACGAAATTTAAAATGTATCAAAAATTGGACAAAAATACGGATAAGATGAGCTTTTCTATGCAACAACGAAAAAAAATGCAACTAAAGGTTCAAGTTTTATTTTTTGAACATGTACCTTCAGTACATATCCTAACACTTTGCATGTGATTAGCCAACGTAAGGACATGTAGCTCATCTATGAATGACTGAAAGACGCTTAACCCGACAACAAATGCACTATCGCCATTGCTCGCTTACAGGAACTAAAATCAATTGCCAGCAGCCTAATACTTAAGGAAAATGAACCATAACTATAAGAATTTGTTATTTTACGCCTAAATTCAAATCTTACAATACAATAATGTACTTAATTAGTGACTTAACTCTGCTCAGCTGTGAGAACAGTTTGTGAATCATAAGCCACATACAATTTTAAACTTCACATTGACAGCTGTTCTTTAAGAATAAAAAATTAAGTTTGAGGAAATGCATTTTAATAGGCTGAATACAAAAGTACGCGAATTTTGTGCCACACTATGTAACGTTGCTTTTTCCACAATTTTTAGCTAACTTTTTCACGGTACACTACAATGTCTGTAATGCTTTTGTGCAGTTCCTTAAGACCTTAGTTGAAATTTTTTATTTTCAACACTGTAGGAAACTCGTTTTATTGTGGTTGGCGCAGGCACAAATCTCGCTTTCCAGAATCGGACACACTTTACCACACGACCGCGCTTGAGTGGATCGCCTTCATGGCGCTCTATATCTAATATAATGAAAATGAAAATCAGGTCGCATGTGCTACGTCGTTCCAGACCGCAGCATTTGAATGTTGGCTTGCTATGGTTACCAGAGGAAGTTGTAGTGCAACTATTTATGCAAATCCAAAACATGTGAAGCGCCGAAAGAAAGACGACAGAAGCAAATCATCAGAGCACAGCTGATAGATGCATAAAAATTAATCAATTATTTTGAAAAATCACATGGAAAATTGCAAAATGCAAATTAGCAATCAATGAAGCTGTCATTGAATGTGAAAAGTGCATTAGCTACGTTGAGAATTAGTTCAAAATGTAGCAAAAACTCTACAGAAAGCGTAAAGTACAAGATTTCTGCAATTGGAATAAAGAACGATTTCTTTATGGCAAAAAGTTATCTATCAGTGGTAGCTCAATATATTCTATGGCAATTATTATTAGCAAATATTTTTAATTCTTCATAAACAAGCAGTTTGGTGTACATATCGCTATAGGCTTTTAGTTTTCTATTAATTCCCTAAGGCGCCATTGATTTTAATTAAAAGATTTTGTGATTGTGTTTTCGACTAGCTATACTTTAATAGCAACTATATGGCTCAAGGAATAGAGGATTTAAATAATTGTTTTTGTACATTTTATATAGTTCCCTTACGGTATTAAATCCGTGGTCTCTCTTTAGGAACGTTGCTTTTAATATTAAAATAATGCCGCGAAAATGTTCTATAATGTATTGGGCTATCTCAAAAAGAGTAGAAGTGTCGGTAGCATTCTTTCCAGTAAAGATATCTATTTTGTAAGGCCTTACAGTGTGCTTGCGGACTTTAAGAAAATGGCATGAGGCATTGTTCTGCCTAGCTCTAATAAGGTAAGAACGCTTAAAAAAGTGTGATGTTTAGAAAATGAAAAATAGTCCCCTCGATATCATATAAAATGGTTTAAAATTAAATCAATATAGTAAGTATGCTGGAAAGATTTTATTCCAAGTCTGAAAACAAAGTGTAGTGTTCTGTTCATTAATGTTTGGGCCACTATAAAGGGTGATTTTTTATCAACACTATTTTTTTTAGTAGTTTACTTGCCTTGTACTTCTGAAAACACACATACAATACAATTTACATGCATTTCAATCATTTAATTACATCGATTTCACACATATTTTTAAAAGTTAAGTTTTTCTTTAATGAAAATTTTATTAATTTTATTAGATGGATGTGAGGGTGGCAGAGGCGACAAAAGCACCGCCTCAGACACTCAGGCTAAATTGCCCATTGTGCCATAAAAATCTTTATTAATATCTGTCTAGCGTTTAAGCCAAATAGCATATGTAATTCCCTTGTCTTTCAAAATCCCAAAATATTTCAAATGTTCTCAAAATTGTCTCCATTCTGCTCGTAAAAGTTCTGCAACAGACGGTATATTTTATTCGTGTTTTTTTATCCATATACATCCGATATAGTGTAAAGGTCAAGTTATAATGTACATGTGTGCTCATGTCTAGGCCCATTAAAAGAGACGGTTCAACACTTCGACTACCGATTTGATGATTTCTTCAAAATATAATAATTGGATTTTGCCAGCAGTTCAGCGTTAAGCAATTAATTTGAGTGTTGACCAAGGTGTGGTTCTCATGCTGGTTCAAGCCCTCTGAACTCGTGACATTTGCCCAAATCAGCCCAAACCATTAGCCATTAAAAATGTTACGAAATCTACACACCCTTGCGAATTGCTGGTTTGTTTGATTTTCTGGCTTGCCGCTTTTCGCAAATTTTCGCGCTTTCAGTTTAGCGTCAATACAGAAACAGCAACAACAAACGCTGAATGAAAATTACTGAGGCACGAAGTTTTCCACAGCTGGAAATTGTTTATGTTTGCATAATAGGTATCTCTCTCTCTCTCTCTCTGTTCGTTCCCTACCAATTTTTTTTGTTATTGTTTGCCAGCCGTACCCACGCGTGGGCGACAAACTGCAGCCGCCACAAGGCAATTAACAAGTTGGCTTGGAAAAGTGCGCTCCATCTTCATCAACAACGTCAATATCATCGTCATTTCTGACATTCTGCATGACTTGAATCTTTATGTGTCTGTTCAACATTTGTAATTGAGTAACTTGAAACAAGTATAATAAATACACATTTCGATTTTTTTTACACTTGCATAAACATAAAATATAAATTTTAATAAAACAAGCATGCCTTCACACGCGAACCACGAATACCTTGTTTTTACTATATAAATTTAGTATGCCGACATTTGGTATTTTGCAAATTCATTAGGCTAATGATATAACAAAATGAATTGTTTTATTAACTATTTCGCGCAGCATAAATAATTGCACGCGATGGGGCTTGAACGGATTTTGAGTGGAGCTATTAACATTTATTAATAACAAACACGAAAGCCTAAGTAAAGTCAAAAAGTTTAGGGAAATGTTTGAAAATTTAAAATTATGTTTGCCATTAATCAGCGACAAGTTGATTTGAAAATGGCACAGACTGATTATATGATCAATTATTATCTTATATAGTTGTGTTGGGAAAAGGTATTTGTACTGAATAAGTTGAAAACAGCAAGCAAAAATGGTTTTAAACATATCCAATCGCATGCAGTTTAATTTCAGACATATTCGATAGTCAATCAATGCATTTGTAAAAAAACAGTGTTACCCCATATTTTTAAGAAAAATCCACTTTCATTTAGCTACAATTTGGCAGCATTGTGCGCCTTGCAAATCTCCTACAAATTAAAAGTAATCACTAAAAGCAGCTATAAAAACCCGCCAAAAGCAGATACCCGTTTTTAAGCAGATTCTAAAATTTGTATGCAAAATATGGTGTTTCGAAAGTAAGACAAGGTGACAGTCTGCACACATTTATGTCTACACTATGCTATTAGAGAACATACAACCTCTGGTAGTCTTCAACAGGTCTAAGGTGTTAATAGCGTATGCAGATGACATTGCCATCCTAGCGAGAAACCAGCGGTATTTGGCAGAGATTCTCATAAATATAGGTGCAAAGGCAAAAGAAGTTGGTTTGATATTCAATCAAAGATTAAACATATGACATTATGTAGATACATCGAAGTAAGAAGAGCACGGAAACTCAGTATAGGTGATTATAACTTTGAAGGAGTTGACAACTCTAAATACGATGTCAACAGCGCAAGGGACTGCATAAAAGCCCCGATTGTATCTGCTAATGAAACTACTACGCACACAAAAAAATATTCAGGTTAAAACTGCTATCGAGGGCATGCAAGCTACGAATTTATAATTCCATCATAAGACCAATAATCACATATGGAGCAGAAGTTTGGACCATAAAGACAGCAGTCGAAGAATCCTTAAGAATCTTTGAAAGAAAAATACTATGCAAAACATTGGGGCCAAAGATATATGATCGCGGTAACTACTTTCCAAGGACCAATAATGAATTGTTGAGCTTAAACCATGGCGAAGATGTAGTCAAATTCATTAAATCCCAGAGGCTAAGATGGCTAGGTCATGTGCTACGGATCTTGTGTTGGCATACACCACTCTTCACAAGAAACAGACGTCGACCAAGAAAGCGCCTAATTGACAATATTGACGATGACGTGCTGAAGATGGAAGTAAGAAACTGGCGGACCCTTGCTAACAAGAGAGACGAATGGAGAATAATTGTTGAGAAAGCCAAAACCCACCTCGGGTTGTAGAGCAGAATGATGAGGATGATGATGAAAGGCATTTCAAAGTCCCATTTAAAAAAAGTAATCGTCTACAGAAAATCAAACTCATATCTTTCATATTTCTCAATGTAGTAATATAAAATAATTAGTATTTTTTTTGATTTTGAGTTTTCATTGTCCGATGGTGAGCTTTCATAAAAATCAAACTAGTATACTCAATCTATAGAACTCTCTACATGCTCTTTAATCAATTAGAAGACTTATAAGCACCATAAGATACACACACATAGATGCAATAAAAATGTAACTATCAATAACTTGGTTAAATTGAAGGATATTGGCTTAATTCAAGCATGAAACCAGCTATAACAGATGATCTCATCGCAATATCAAGTGCATTTGTTAAATGAAATTTAAAACCAACCAGAGACCAGACGCAAGCAGGTATATCTCTATTATTCAGCGAACTTGAATTTGCCAAGTCTTAAGTCTATTAATTGCCAGCAAAAAAAAAGAAAAAACATTATATGCTGACCCTGTATATTTACAAGCCGCTTAACAAGGTTAATTCAATGCGCAGACTGCTTCAACTAAACAAATAATAATTCACAGATAATAAAAACATGCTATGTACACACCTAGTAAGTAAAAAAAACTGCGGTTTCGCGTACAAAAGTGTCAAATTTGACCACAAGAAAAACTGCCAGCTAATCAAAGCTATAGCACTAAATTGTCGGGAATAATGCCGGTAATATATTATGGTAACTCAAATGTCATATAACTCATAAAGTCGTCATAAAATGCCAACTTATGCAATCTGAACTCGAAAGCTAAACAAAAGTTCATTAGGTAAAAAAAAAAGACCCTTTGTACAATTTGGCAAATGACACTTGATCTCAATCACGATTTTGTTAGCTCACAAAATGAAGAGCTTATGTCGAACAATACAACAACTAAGTGCTGGGAGTTAAAACGCAACAACTCTGCCAAAGATCATCTACAAATGCTGTGTCTGACTGTGCGCAGCTCCAAACAACTCTGAAGTCCGCACTTAAAGATTCAAGACTGACAAACGTCTGACACTTTCCCACGCGCATTTTCCACAATTTTCTTTCTATCTTTTATTTCACGCGCGCTTTTTTATCTTAAGTGAGCAATTTTATATGGTCTTGTCGAGAGGTGGCCCCAGGGAAGACGAAATTCAAGTAGATTTTATTTTGCACAAGTTAATGACTCAAAACTTTAACATCAACGTGAATTTGATGAGGTAGCTCCAATGCAGTTTCAGTTTAAAACTTGTTTTTTTTTTGCTATTTTTTTTAATGTCTGACCTTGTGTAGCTATGAATACATTGTTGCTTGTTATTATTTTTGTTAATAATTTTATTTTTCAAGCAAATTGTTATTTAATTGTAGTTATGTGCTTATTTATTGTAACTCAAGTTCAAGTTGTGACAATAGTAGAGTGAGCGAGACATAAATAAAAACTACGATACGTACAGAAAGCTAAGAGTTTTGTAAAAACGAAATTTGAAGTTTTAATTATTTAAATCGTCATACAGTTTTTAGTTTAAAATGTATGAATACTTATTCAAAAAGTAGGAACAACGAAGAAATCTTACGGAACTAGCTATATTTTGTAGAAGTATCTCAGCTCATTTCAATGCGTTTTAAGATGCTAAGAAATACATTTATGACAAATTTGCCGTCTAGAGTGAAATTCAAATCAAAATTAAACATTTTTTAAGTTTTTGACTGTTCATATTCCACCATAGAGCACTCAACTTAGTTTATGATTGGCTATGGTATTACTGCGAGTATATTCCATGAAAAATCCAATATATTCTAGTAAACTAAGTGCACGAAGTTGCAAGACGCTGCAAGTGTTGCACAGCCAAATGTTGCCAAGCCAAAATGTTGCTAATAACATGGAACAGCTGTTCTTGTTTGGCGCAGACGCATAACAGTTGCCGGCATGTGCTGCTGCACTTATCGTATATTAACATGTGCCAATCCAAAAGCAACCCTCTGCTCGTCTATAGAGTGCCCTAAAATCATCCAAAAACCAAACCCCAAAACAATCCATGCATTGTTTTCCTTATTTTACTTGATTTCTGGCAACGTTTGCCGGTTGCCTGCGTAACCAAAGCGTCAAAACAAACTTGCCTTTGTTTGTTGGCTAGATGACGGCGATGACGATGGCGATGATGAAGATGATGGCTAACATTGGGATAAAGAGAAATGTTTAAGGTGGAGAGTAAAACGTAGTAGCAAGAACCACGTTGAGTGGCAGACGACAGAGTGCTGCGCAACGGAAGCAGGAAACATGCGTTTTTTGGCAAAGCAAACATGCCAGACAGCTCCCCAAGTACACCAAACCCCCAACGTATCAGCAGCATGCCACACCTCTCTGTGTCCAGGCTGTGACGTATACGGAGAGATAGCAAAGTACGAAAAAAAAAAAAAGACTTTTGTTTTTTACAGACATCCCCCCAAGAGTTGATGAGAGAAGCGAAACGCCTGGTTGTCGGCACATGCAAATTTAATTGACGAAGCCACGCATTCAATTTGCCGCCCGGAATTTCTGTGGGTTGCAATATGATCTGCTCCAGGAGCTAACCATGTACGTGTCTGACGCATAGATTGTCTCTACAGAAGAGAGGTGTAGCATTTGGTATTATTATTGATTGCCAACCTATGATTGTCGGTATCAAAGCAAGGCACCACAACATAATTGTTTATTTCTGTTGGAAAACTATCATGTTATGGGAAAAACATGAGTCAACATATTTCGTTTTTCTTTTTCTATTCTTTTTGTTCGACAAAATTTGTCGCATTTAACGTTTGTCATCGTCTTTGGGGCGCTCAAACTTCAGTTAACTTGTTTCGTATTGGTAACATCAGACACACTCACACACACACAGCTATTTGGATACCTTAATTGGCCGCAAAGTGAATGCACTCAACTGAGCAGCAGACTTGGACAAAAACGGGAGGAACTACCAATAGAATTGTAATACCTACTGCGGGGGTCACACAATGAACTTTACGCCAAGTTCAACGATATAGCAAAAGCAACAATACAAAGAACACGACACAGAACAACAATAACAAAGACGTACGCGATAGTCGCGTTGTATCAGCCACTCTGCCTTCGTTCCCGACTTGTCTTTCGGAAGAACGTCCATTCAACTATGTGTCCCCCATCCAGTACGTACACTTTACACTTTCTTACTTTTGCTTGATACGCTTACATTCTTCAGTGGCAAGTGCTGCTTGAATTAATGTTTGACTTGTTTGCCGGTAGAGCATAGGTTGCTACCGTTTCCTGTCGGGATTTGCATGATGAACTCAGTCTGGCGCATAAATTTAGCATTTAATTGCTGCTTCTTCCATAGAGATGTTACTTTAATTCTGTTCAACTTTACTTACAATTGAGAGTAAATATTCTGTATTTATCAGTTGATATTTACAATTTGTTTAAATTTTTTAAAACGACTTTATAAAAGGTGATTTTTTAGCAACTAATTGTGGCTGTTTTTAGCAAATGACGCAGTTAAGTGGTTAGTCATTTTTTTTTAATCTCCATGACTATGGAAATTTCTCTAGATAGATTTTGTAGCCGAAACTGAACCTAGTTCCCCTTAAATAATAGAGATTTATTTAGGCAAATAGTGTATTTTTGATAGCTACTAAATAGCTAGTTAATTTCTTAATTCTTGCAAGCTCATTTATGTTTAAAAGTATACGTGTTTGAACAAAATCTCCACATTTTGACTGAAGAGCAGCCAGATACGTATCAAGAACCAAGAGTACCAATGCATCCCGACTGTTACTGTCACTGTTTGGAATGCATTGACAACATTAACATTAATTTATGTTTAAAGATGAGCTAAATAATATCCATTTTTCTATCGACTTAGACATATATATATACATTACTATTCAATTTTTTTTTTTTTTTTTTGAAAATCCAATTAACAAGCCCGTAAAAAATCACCCTTTACATAGGGTAGCAAGTAACTGAACCTTAGACCCAATATGGAATACTGTAAATATAAGACTGTAAATAGAAAATATATCTAATGCTTCAGAGATTTTGATTTGATTTTGATTTAAAAAAAAGCGTCAGAAGCTGTTTCATCAACACTGATAAAATTTAAAAACTGAAAATACAAATTCTTACTAAAAGATTAAAGAAGAAAAGAAATTATGAAACATTCAAAAAATTATAAATAAATATCGATTATTATAATAATGTTGAAGTCATTTTAATTTATGAATACGCAATGCAAACATTTTTTGCAATAATGAAATTTGGATAGGATAGTAAATAGGAACAATGCACCGTCTATATGCCCAGACCCCCCAAAGATTATTCCTTTCCTGCAAAAACTGCTTTGAATGGTTTTGCTTTTGGCTAATATTCCTTTTTATGTAAATTGTCGCCTATCGGTATATTTGAAGCAAAACAAAAGCAGAAGGAAAAATGTTCATTTAAGTCAAAAGGCCCCCATAAATATGATCTTTCTCAGTCTTTTGTATACTTATAAAATTTTAATTTTTTTATCGACCTCCATGTGGAAGTCTCAATGAAAGTTTTGCTACCAGCCAAAAATAAATGCAACAACCTGCATAAAAGATTTACTTTTTGTTACTAAAATTTAAAATTTACTAAAATAGAAAAATAACCTAAATTTGTAACGAAATTTTCTTTCAGTTATTTTTACCTGTCAAAATTACCGCTTGAAGATAAAGGTTTTGATATATGTCTGTAAATTAGAAAATCAAACGAGTTCTCATTTTTCTCTATTCCCTATTTGCTCATCCACACGTCAGAAGATTTCAAAAAATAGTACACAGACTAAAGAATACCTTAACTCGCATGCTATTTTTATTTTAAACAAAGTTAAATAATTCTAAACGACAGGACCTACATACTTAAATTTTTAACATTTAATAATCTTTAATTCTTTCCAGTCACGTCTTATCAGTCAATATTCAAGCAAAACGCGTGCTCACTGTATTCCATATACTCAAAAATGCTCTTATTTTGTAAAGCGTTTATAATGTAAAACTTCTCTCGGAAAAAGGTATTATCATAAAACCGGTTTGTTTGTTTCATTTCAAAATCAAAATGCGTATGAGTCGAGGCTTGACCAGCGGCTGCTCTGTTGCAGTTCAGAAACAATCGCAGTGTCGACAACAACCTTTAGATCGCATACAACTTAAATCAAGACTAAAAAACTTTAGTAGTTTTAATTTATTAAATATAAAAATATACATTATATATATAATATAATTCAACTATTAAAATGTTGTTGGCCCTGTTTATCACTTTGCTGATCTTGTTAATGATCTGGGACTTTGCTCAAAAGCGCAAACGTAATGAAACATTCAACAAGTCACGCATAAGTGGCCCCTTGTCACTACCGCTGCTGGGCTGTGGCATAGAGGCGCTACAACTCGGTGCGGAGAGTAAGTGAAAGTAAAAATTTGTAGAGGAATTTTCTTACGTTGACTACTGGCTAGTTTTATATCGAAATTGCAGATATTATTGAACGTATTGGCGACTATTTTCAAAAATATGGACAGACATTTCGTTTCTGGATACTGAATGAAGCTCAAGTTTATACGACAGATGCCAGATACTTTGAGACCATATTGAGCAGCACGACCATACTACAGAAGGGTCAACTATACAAATTCTTACATCAATTCCTAAACGACGGTTTGCTCTTGAGCGTGGGTAAAAAATGGCATTCAAGACGTAAGATATTTACCACGGCTTTTCATTTTAAAATTCTGGAACATTATGTGGCCATAATGGATGAACAGAGCGGTATTTTGGTGGAAAAACTGGCCAAGTCAGCAGATGGCAAGCGTGTTGTGGATATGCTGGAATTCGTTTCACTTGCTGCACTAGATGTCATAACAGGTAAGATTCTTGGAATAACAAAACACTAATGAATGTTTTTTGGTAACTTGAGATTAATTTTGACTTTGTAGAGTGCGCCATGGGCGTGCAGGTAAATGCACAAAGTGATCCAGAGTTCCCCTACATTAAGGCACTAAAACGGTAAGCAGTATGAAAATAGATCTCGCACAAATAGATTTTTAGTCAATGTATGTTGCTTCGAAATATAAATTCGGGTTACAGATCTTTTCTTATATACTTGTGATAAGTTCTTTACTGAATACAAATAATCAAATTCTACAATATTTCATAACAATTCTATTTTTCCTACACTTTAAATGTATAGAAATTCTAACTTAGAATCTACTCAACAATTAAAATATAGTTAACATTACTTTAGCCATTTTCTAATTATAAATAGTCTAAACTAGTTTGTATACATTGTAGTATAGTTGGAGTAGAAATGACACATGTTTTTAATGACTGAAAAATATTTTTAGTTAACTAATACCTAAACAAAAGCAATAAATAGTTTTAGAATCGCTGAGTGTAATAATAATTATATAAAATATTAATGACTACACGATATTAAAAAAAAAGTAACTTAATAATTAATACCTTGGATATACCCATTTTAAAAATGAAATACTTTTTAAACAGACAAATTCAGATTTGTTTAGTTTATTTTTATTATGCCAGTTGGCTTTGTCACCTGCTTCCCTATTCTAATCCTTCACTCGCAAAACCAAAACACTTTTCTTAATATGGTTGATCTGATATTCTTAAACTAACAATAATTCGAAACCCTAGTTAAAAAAATATTCGACGTATTTTTATATGAGCTTCATATTCCTGAAATGTTTTAGATTGGTAATAATATGTATAATCTAACTTTATTTCTCAAATTGAGACATTGTAATTAATATATTATTATTACCTACAATTCTAGTGTGGTTTATATACAATCCGATCGCATGTATAAGTTCAATCAGCGTTATGACTGGCTATTCCGACTAACTACACCGATGTTGTTTAAACAGTTGTTCTCCGATATACGCATCATGCATGACTTCACCGACAAAGTGATACGGGAGCGTCGCGAACAGGTGCAACTTGCTATGGCTGAAGGCACCTATAGGCCGTTAAGTAAGTTAACACTTGCCATAAATAACAAGCTTATTAAAATATACACCTCATCTGACCTCCACTAGGCCTTGGTGATGACGACGTGGGCACCAAATCTCAAATGGCTTTGTTGGATATACTGCTGCAGGCTACAATTAATGGCGAAGCGCTCAGTGATGCAGATATACGCGAGGAAGTGGATACATTTATGTTCGAAGGCGATGATACCACATCAAGCGGCGTCGCCTATGCACTCTACTGCATATCTAGACATCCACAGGTACAGGCCAAACTCTACGCCGAACTGCAACAAGTACTGGGCAGCGATAGAAGCGCACCAGTTAGCATGGAAAAGTTGTCCGAACTCAAGTACTTGGAATGCGTCATTAAGGAGACACTGCGTTTGTATCCCACAGTGCCGGCTATAGGACGTTATACCGATAAACCACTGCAGATTGGAGAACAAACTATACCAGCTAATACCAGTATCTATTTAGTTTTAATATACGCACATCGTAAAGAGGAATATTTTCCGGAACCCCTAAAATTCAAACCCGAACGTTTTATGGATGACAGCGAAGATGAGCGCAAACATCCCACTTATGCCTATTTGCCTTTTAGTGCAGGGCCTAAGAATTGTATAGGACAAAAGTTTGCCATGTTGGAGATGAAAGCCTTGATAAGTAAGGTTATGCGTTATTATGAATTGTTACCCTTGGGTGCCGAAGTAAAACCCATGATGAATCTAATACTGCGCTCTTCGGTAGGTAATAACGTGGGACTGAGACCACGTGCGTGAGCGAAAGAAGGCGCAAACGATACACATTAAGTAAGGGTTTTCAGGTGTACATCAGGGTTTTAGGTATTTATTAGAAATAAAAAGCTTTTTGTTTAAAAAAAATTGTTTATTTAATGACTAAGACACAACGTCGTCTAGATCGCGTTTTATAAACACTTTCCTGTGCTCAAGTGCATTCTAATGCGCGCATACCACACATCATAAAAGTAATAAAAGACTGTCCAAGTGAGACGCCACTGAATCATTGTCCCATTGTTTGCGCAGCTTATAAGTATCATTTGGGATGGTCTTAGTGGGCCGTCAAAGAGCATTACGTTGAGCTTCCTCAGCTGTTTGCACAGTAAATGAGCGCAATATACCTAAACTTTAAGATAAACTATATCATCTAAATAAATTACGGCGTACAAATATTTGAGGCTATAATTAGGCTTTCACACCGCACAATGTACCTAAGGCGTTATTAACAGGAAATTCTAAGAAAGCAATTAATGAAAGTAAAATGAACTTCCAGACTGTTGCAGGCACGCTAATTCAGTGCAATAATAAATTAGAAAGGTTTACCAAAGTTTTAACCTACCTCTCGAACAGAGAACCTCGCTCCCAAAACACTTGACCAAATAAACAGCACGCAAATGGCGTAAACATACCAAGAGATAAATTTTGCAAATAGATAAGCAAAGGAAATCACATAATCTCTTATCAGCATATTAGAATTGCATATAAAAGCTACCAGAAGCGACGCACTGCGTCAAAACGATTTAGCTGCTGCTGGTCTAGTGTGGTAAAACGCGAACGAAAAGATGTCTGGAAAAAATTATTTGAGAATTGCTCTCGCCTTACTTCTGGCATTGCTGGCTCAATCCCAATCTATGGTACGCCCACTGCCGCCATATGTGGGTCTGCCTACACAGGATGGTCTGACACGTTTGTTCTTTAACTCACGTGTGACACGACGTGATCCCAGCCTATCGGTTTCGTGCTTTGCTGGCTATATTTATGAATCCAATGTTATTGGTCAGAAATATAGTGAGGACTACACAGTCTGCCTAAACGCGGCACGCAATTCACGCAAAGATATTGACAAGGATTTTCATGAAAGACGTCAATATATCGAACGTTCTGCTAAGCAAGTGTGCGATGTGCTGACCACCTGCAATAGCGTTAACAGCACACTCGATTCCTTCAACTGTCATGCCAGTGTGGTAAGTATCACTTATAGCCCTATATAAACTCTGTACAACTAAGAACTCACATTGTCATTGCCGACACCAGGGCTCGAACAACACCGTTGCCACCTACAGCATTTCCGGCAATGCCACAGAATTTGCTAGCTTGTTGCAAGAGCGCCTTCGCGTCATTGATTTAAAACACGAGCAGTGCAATCATGCCAGCGAGCGCCGCTATGTTGAAACAACCTCCAGCAATTATAACCACCTGCAAGCCTGCTTGGATGGACGCGTTCCGCCTAAGAAGCAGCCCGATACTACCACGACAACTAGCACAACCACCACTACCACAACAACGACCACGGAGCCTCCTACCACCACTGAGCCAGCCTCAACCACAGATGCACCCATCAATCTGGAGGATCAGTTCAAGCAGCTTTTAAACTTGTTAAACTAATGTCGTTTCGCATGAAACAAATCTACGATAAACTACAACTCTAATATTATATCCAACAACTATTACTACTAATGTTTGTAAACAATTTTCGTCTCAATTTTACACAAATTTTCATAGAAAATATGGTGATAACCAGGGGCTAAATACTATTTATATAATGGACATGCGTGTATTTAATTAAACAAAAATAGCAAAAAGCAGCATAAGGGCTTCCAACCCAGAGTTCTGATACTCTATTAGCCAGTCTTAACAAAAGCCCATGTTTATATTGAAATTCAATGCCAATGAGCCACCCCAGTCACATTTGGAATTAACCCCCATTAACTAAGGGGTAAAAGACTTGACTCGAATTTCACAAAAACAAAAATCTATTGGGGGAATTATGGATAAGCAAGGGTTCATAGTGAAACAGTAAAAAAAATTGCGTTGTCGCAAAGCACGTCGCAAGCTAAGAGTTGGAATTTATTCCAAAACAAAATTTAACTGACTTTAATAGATAGAAAACAAAAAAAATCAATGCAAATCATTGAAAACTTGTATTATTATATTATAGAAGGTGATTTTTTAGCAACTAATTTTTTTTGTGCAACATTATTTGTAACAGCTTACGCCGTTTACATCATCTGTTTGACTGTCACACACGTTCAGTTTGGTCTATAATTCAACTCGGAACTGACTACAATCAAATGGCGCTAAAAATTATTGTTTAAACCAAGAAAAGTAAAAGAAAGATCGATCATTTGACGAACTCGGAGCAATTATTCGGAATCCCATTACTCTTGGCAAGATTACATGTGCTACTGTAACGCATCTATTAGCTGAATCTAAAATACTCGACATAGGGTAATAATTTAAGACTAGTCTTCAGCGACATCACAATGATTACGAAGGCAACCGAATACTTACATTAAACCATGCCGATCTTAAATTGATCTGACAAAAGCAAAAGAGATCTTTTCAACTGCCCAAACGTATCTCACTTTAAGTATTTTAACGCTGCTCAAATTTAACTTACTCGGACATTGGTTATTAATAATACCCAATGTTGCATTTATAAGACTTGCACCGTTTACTTACTCACTTATATACAAATTTTGTGCCAAAATGTTCAATGAAAATCCATAAAAGCTTACCTGGAAAGATAAATAAGAAAATAATCGTTATAATAGTAAATCAATAGTTCAATCGCTCAAGCCGACAAAATATGATCGACTTAAAAACTTTTTATAAGTTCTGTCCAAGCCCATTAAGAACCCCCAGAGCAAGCAGCTTGATTAATGAACTACAAGAATCAAGTAACAAGAAAAAAAAGCGTGTTAAAAATAAAGAAATAGAATGCCCCCCAGTCTTCCGTTTTACAACATTTAAAGAAAAACATCTGACAAAGCGTAGCCTACGGCAGAAATAATAACAATTCAAACAAAAAATGATTAATACGGAAACGTGTTGATGAATGGTCATGAAAAGCCGCATGTTTTCATACACTGTAATGTGAGTACTATAGTCTAACAACAATTATATTTAAAGACGTAGAAACTGATTTCATACAAATTTAAGATTTGGGATTTCCGTACGTAATTAAAAGGAGACCGAAAATTTCGGCTGACACAATATTAATATTCGCGGTGATAATCTTATAGAAGCTGTGCTTATACATAGGGGTTTCACTTTAGCTGTTGAAGAAGAGGTCCAACAAAAAATGAGATGGGACAGTGTGGAAACTTTGCACTAGGCTTTTGCAATGGAATTCCGCCGTAGCCCAACTAAACACCTTACTCAGAGGCATTGTATGTTTTTTGGTATACGCGCTTCTGAGCAGTAAAATCGAAAAGAATCTAAATTTGAGTAAAACTAACCTTAAGCAAAGCTGCTATTACTAATAATAACTGGTTCAATTTAGGGACTGCTATAGTCTGTATATACAGACAGCTTTACTTTTTTGTGCCGCCGAAAAACCAAAATCTTATTAAGAAATTAAGGCGACAATGACAAAGCTTGGAAGACGCAAAAAAAAAAAAAAACAAATGCCATAAAGTTTTAATCAGATGTCAAATTCTACATATAGATAAATCCTAACATGGCCAAGAAGTTATATCTACAATTATGGTGCCAATATCATTGTAAAATCTTGTCAAGCAGCTAACTCTCAAACACTAGGAAACACCGTAAAGATTAAACACCATTACGATTGAAGCCTTGCCGCTGAATCTAAGCCAGATTTAAGCCCAAATGCAGTCAGTTGGTCTACAGACGTTGCCATAAACATGTTTGACTTTTATGGCTTTGAGCTGTTGCCATTTAAAGCCGAGCTACGGATCGGGAACGTGTATAGGGCGCATAAGTTGAGTTTAAAGCAGCAAGAGACAAAGAACAAACAATTGAGAAAAATAATATAAAAAAACACCTGCTGCCTTAGAGCTAGCTACTCGATGTGCTCAAGTGCTCATTTATTAACACAATTGGCATTACATGGTTCTCTCAGCGACATTGATGGCTATGAGTACGGTTGCCTGCCAGACCTCTTGGCCAAGACCTGACAAGATCCAAACAAGCTTTAGCCATTTGTCTAGGTAAGGCAATTGCCGTTGGCGTATAATGAAAGTATCCAAGTGCAATTCCTGGTATGTTCATAGCATGATTGCGTCAGTTTTGTATGCGTTTTAGCAGATTGCAATTTTATAACGAATTGTAATTGCACTTGCCTTCAAGGAATTCAAGGGGTGTTGTTCAATCCAACGCTTGTTGTCAGTTAATTATAGAAAAACTAATTAAAATGCAACATAAGGCTCAAATGTTGTTAGTGGGAATTACGACTTTAAGACTGATTATGGTAATTATAAAGAAATAACTTTAAAGAATTTTAGTTATTTATAAACCAATAACTGATTGATATTGAATGCACAATAGGTGTTCTGAGATTTGAGAAGAAACTCTTTCGTTTTGTAATATATTCATCATATTTGGCAGTGTGCACTTAACAAGCACATAACCACTAAACCGGGAATAAGCTTATGGGATATATCTCTTGCATTATCGTGTTTAAATTTGGTTAGTAAAATTTAATCATTTCTAAGCGCTGTTCGTTTCTACATCGATTCATACTTAAATTATACATAACACAAAACATTATTCCTCCATTCATAGCGATTAAAGGAACAAATTTTAGTTAAGAAATTATCCATAAATAAAATTTATAGAACATGACATAGTGCTTTGAATACAAAGTAAAAGTCAGCTCTGTTTTGCGCAACTTCATACAAGGTATGCAGTTTTTCATTATTAAAATTCACAGCTTATTAATTTTTTGCTTATTTAAACTTAATTGGCTTAACCAAACTCGCTTCATGCACATTCAGACATACGCACCGCAGGCTTACTTTGCTAGCCCAGAAGCTTGTTTGACACAGACTTGATGGAATACTATTGGCTGCCTTAAACGGACACATATCTTGAGCAGATTGGCTACACACATTTAAGCGCTTCACTGACTGCCATTTGATGTTATGGCCAACGAAGCGTGACAAAAATCTCAGACTTGAACATTAAACAAATTTCAACAAATTCAAACAAGTTTTCACAATTTACGTGAACTTTTCATTTTCATGCGGTGAAAAACTGTGAAAATGTGTCAATAAAACGTGAGAGCGTGGAAATAATTTCGATAAAGGCAGCCGTAAAGCCACTGTAAATATGGTCAAGCAATATTTAACTATTTTGCATGAACAAATTAAAAATTGTTTGCTGTGGCGGCACCTGTAGCCCCTGCAGCAGCTGAAGGCGATTGCTTCGACAGTTGTGCAATTATGGTAAGAGCGCAGTAAAAGGCGGTTGAAAACTTTTTGACTCGGAACAAGTCTGTTGCAAGTGCAACTCTTAAAAAGACAGAAAACGGTCAGTAACGCTGACCAACTTGTCCCAAAAAAAAAAACAAGAGTTGAAAATATTTTAAATATACATACATACGCTAAGAGCATATACATATGTGAATGAAACTAGTTTGCCGCAACAACAACCACAACAAAAACAATCAACAAAAATACAAAAACTTTAATGTGCAGAAAAGGAAATCGTCTGAGACAAAGTCGTCGTAGTCTCGACTCTCTCGGCGTCCCCGATAATGCCTTTTAAGGCTTTTGCGTGTGCGCATGCGCGCCTTGGTGCTATCAATTTCAGTGTATCTTGGTATCTGTGTATGCGTGTGTGTGTGTGTGTGTGTTGGCAAAGTTGTTAGTGTATGTGTGTATTCAGGTCATTCGCATTTTCACATTTTAAGGCGTGTTTGCATGTGGATTTTTCTTGCATATTTATTTTTCATTTTTCATCAAGTTTCTACTTATTTTCATAACACTTTCGAGGAGTACATATTTACTCTGCAGTCGTATATCTTATAAAGTGTGTTTTGCTAAAATAAACAATTTTCTATAACACAAGAAGCATCATAAACCTAAAGTAGTATTTTTTGATTTCAAACCCATTTTACTTGATCGCCCCACAGCTTACCCCTCGGTTTGAAAATACAACCTACGATAAGTCGGAAATCAACGTGTTTATTTGAACTACAAATTCAGTGAAGTGGCCATTATTTTACGTTACCCAATCTCTCTGATATCTCTGTAAGGAAATACAACACTAAAAAACGTCCCGGCTACTGCTACCCTACCAAAAATTCCGTTTATTCGAAAAGCCTATTTTTCAATTAGTCGTAAATAAAAAAATTTCATTAAAATTACAATTTTCGCAGGAGAATTTCGAAGAGATCACGTTTTTTAAAAACCCCGACGTGTTTTATTATCGATTTTTTTATATCTCTCTGAACAAGTTCAACACAAATATCTCAAGAATTTTTGCGCTCCGTTTAAACGGAAATTTCTCTTAATTCTTTCAAAGAGAATAATATTTATTTTATACGCCTGCCTGAAAATAATTTAGCACAATCTGAAACGTCTACAAAACCTACATACGCCTCCACTCCTCTTTAGGGTTATAGACATGAACATCTCGACAAAGATGCCAAGCAAAACATTAGCCAATGAATATGATATCCTCTACTTCGTGGTCACAATAATTTGGCCAGCTAGATTGAAATCTAAATAATTTAATTATCTAATATGTAATATCGGATCGAAACTAGACGAAGTGCAAATAAATAAACTCTAATGCGTATTGAGAGAAACGCTTTTGATCAAATCAGAAGCCCTAAATGGTGTTCTATGAACAGCATGTTTATACCCTTTTTGAGAAAGATATATTAATATCCTAAAATCATAGATGCTGCCATACTTCGAATTTAACATTATCATATTATTATTATAAGATTTATTAACCGCTAATGTTCATCAAAGTAAGAAACTCGAAGTACCCGAAGAGGTTTAGCGTTTTCTGTAGATAAGTCTTCTTGGGTAAAATCGATACTAGAGATTATTAATCAGAGAAACCAAAAATCTAATGCCGTTTAATTAAGAACTTGACACAACAAAGGGACATTTATGTAACACATCCTACAGAGAATCTGATATTCGTAGCTCCATTTAAAAATAAATTTTAACTCTTTATAATTTTTGTTTCGCCTTATTTGTTGCACTTGCTGTTAAACTTTTACTGTCAGCGCGTTGCAGTTGACGCCTCCTGGCTATTGCTGGCCCGCCTGTGTGTTAATGGTAATGACATGTTGCAGCAACTTGTTGCATACCTCCTGCACTGTACGCTGCCAAAGTCGATCAAAATAATGATTAATTTTTTGCGCTTTGATGAAGCGATTTTTACTTGGTTTGTTGCTTAATTGCGGCGGTGTCGTTAATAATCGATTAACGATATATGTATAGAGAGGATTGCAATTTTTTCTTTCACTGAAAGGAAGTCACTTCAACAGATCAGTCACAAATGGGTGTAATTATGTTGTCCAAAGCCAAGAGGCAATTTGTGTTTCCTGCGCAAGTTAACTGAGCCTCTAATAGATGTTCTAACATGAACACAAATGTTACTCATAGTTATTAGAGCCTAGCTTGGAAACTAACTTTCCAGTCATTGAACTAGTACTACAGGCGCTGCAGGTGTTCCACAGCTAGACAGCTTGATGTATGCACAAGAAAGCTTCGATCTATCAATATATCAAACTAACATTTATTGTTTGTCACTCCACTTGTCACCGATGAGCAAGAGTAGACCTCAATCCGTGTCAGTTGTCTATGGTTGCAAACTATACGATGAGGTTGCATGATAAACAGTTTGTGTTTCCTTAAGGAAGCAAAGGACGTCAACGGAAGTTTGCTGCCTGAGTAGCTGGCCTGAATATCAAGTTGTTGGCAGCGGGAGGCACATCTGTACTTCATCAACTTGGACTAAACTGGGTTGGCGCATGCAGACAAGACAAAGGAAATTGAATAACCACAAGCACACAAACGCCAAAAGGGAGTGTGTGCAGCAGCACAAGGAACGCACACTGATACTTGCAAGCCACAATAATAAATGCCCAATGATGATATCTATGACAGGCAGACAAAGGAGCTGGAGCTGGGTCTGTAACTTGGCTCTGGGCACTGTAGCATACAAAGACTTGCTTTGAAGACTGCTTAGGGAGTCTGTCCAGCAGCAGGGGTGCCGGCATGCGGCTGCATAAAGGCGTATGGACCAGAGTTGAGCTGTTGCATGGCAAGCTGCAGATTTATGAGCAATTGTCAGACGTTGCAATAAACTCTCAAACAACGCGGCCAAAAAGTTCATTGTACCACATGGAAGAGCAGCAACAACAACAACAACAATAACAACAGTAAATGCAAATTGCAAACTGGCCATGAATCCGCCATTAAGACCAGCCCCACTTACTGCTTAAGGCTAATGAGTTGTCAACATTTAGCGCACTGCTATTTGCCAACAAATACAACAGCAACAAATAGACTATGCAGCAGACAGTTGCATGCAACATCCTGACACCGATGACGTCAATGTCAACGCAAATGTTAGTCTAGCACTGTTGCAACATTTGTTGTGCCTGTGTTACATTCCTGTGTTGTTGTCAGCACATCCCCCATTGGTTGACTCAAAATGAAATTGTAGCAATGGAATGAAATTCTAGCAATGGAATAAAATTTCAACAATTTAATGGGCTTTAGGTAATCCATAGAAATTGCGAGGATTGCATGACTCATTTATGAACATAATTAAATTTGCGTAATAAATGGAATCGATCTGTGGTCATAATTACCGATAATATGAAAGCTATGAACTTTCTGAAGTTCTGGTTGAACAGGTCAACAATGATGACTTCATTTTGCACAGGTAATCTTGGCAAGAGTTTCAAAATCAAGGCGGCGTCCAATCTGTCTGTTTAAAGCAGGCTGAAAACCTTTCAAAATTTTTTACAAACATTCAATATTATAGATAGTCAAAATTACTAAAAGAGTATCTTAAAGTCGAATTGGTAATCTAATCTAAAATAAAAATTAACTTTTTTCTTTAATATTTATATATTTTTTCTCTTTAAGTTTCATTGTCTAGCGATATTCTTATCTTCCCTATATGTCGCTAGGTACAAACACAAAGTCTAAAATGTTACTTTACTTCTATTCTTCTCAATACCTGGAGGCATAAATATGGAAACAACCTTCAGGCGGCGCTTACGTGATGCACTCTAATATTTTATATAGCTTCGCAAAGCATACCCAGTTATTATGTCTAAAGCGCACTTCGACTTTGCTAAAATATACTTAAAGATAAATATTTAAGTTGCAGTGCATAAGGATATCAACCTCATCCGCATGAATCTTCAAATTTTAATTATTTTTGTTTTAAAGCTTAAATCCAATATTCCGTTGTACTTTATCCACGTTTTTAAAAAATTTCACAGCACACTGACTACATCTAAGTTTTAAAGTCAGCAATCCCATTATAATATCTTAATCAAAGTTTTCACTTTTAGCTCATTTAGTTATCTAGATATAAGGACCAAATTGGGTACCCAAAGGTTTTTTATCATTTATATTTAATAGAAATCCACATCGTCAATATTTAAAGAAATCATTTGATTATATAGCTCCAGAGCGAATAGTTCGAAACATAGGTTTTTGGCACAAAAGTCCTTTTCTTTCGTTTGGCTTTAAAAATGTCTTAACCCAATTCGGCTATCTGTAGTCCTAGTCTTTCAACCTCATTGTCAAATTTTATACAAATCGATTGACCCTTTCAAGAGAATCCCTAAGCAGTATGCAGAGTAGGGGTACACGACAACGCAATGTTGTTCGTGCGACGTTAATTATCAAAATATGTCTAAACCGTGGTTCCAAGTGATATTATTAAAAATGTCTACTGAGTTGTAGGTTTTTCTAAATTCAGCTACGATTTCAGTAACTAAGTACCAGCAAACAGCTTGAGTTCAACTACCTCATAATAGCTTTTATATAGAACCCAATTACCATTTGCCCACCAAAAACATGCCAAATATGTGTAATATTACGCAATTCTCTTAACGATAATTCGATAGAACCCACACCCGGCAACAATTTCCCATAATCTCTCATCAAAAACTAATTAAATTAACTTGAAATACCGCACACCAAATAAATTTGATATTTAAACATTCACTGCACATGTTTCTAATGTTTGTTTATAAAATATTTGATATCTTTGTTTTTACTACTAATTGCAAAATACCCAACTGTCTATTAAACAAAAGAAAAAGCATTTTAATTTGTTATAACAATATATGATGCGCTAAGTGTATGCGTAGGCTTCAACTTAGGCAACTTTTAGCTTTATGTTTTGTATATTCCAAGCGTGGATGTACTCAAATAAGCTGCTAATTGGATTTTGATACAGCAAGATGATTTTTAATGACATGAGCTTAAGACTATAGAGCTAATCTTGAGCGTGTGGGGGAGTCAAAGTGACGAAAGTCTTATGTAATCGTACGTATATATATGTACATGGACAGCAAATGCATTCCATTAATATGAGAAGCTCTAAGACTCGAAACTATGTGATATGTGAATTCAGTTCAACATATTTCGGTATAAAAACAAAAAAAAAAAACACCGGTCTACATGAAACTGGTCTGATCTACAAAAAAAAAACAAAAATAAAACAAAAAACATCTGTGGCAAGCGTAAAAAATCAACAAAAGCAATAACAAACACAAAAGAGAGTCAACGTACTGGCCAAGTTTGTTGTGTAATATTTAAGACAAGTTAATATAGCCACAAGTTTTTACATTTAGCTGTTGCTTTTGGGCCACTTTTTGGGCCAGTTGAAATTGGCTGTACACTTGACTGTCGGAACTCTGATTGCAACATTTTGTGGCAAATGGCAAGTGCAACAGAAAGCGATACGCAGGCATTTTATAGACGGCAGAAAAACAGGCAAAGGTAAAAGACCGCCCACATTGAATACTGCATTTCATTTGAAAATTATTTTTAGAAGGAATTTAAAAGAGAAAATCACCGCATAGGGGAAATCAAGATTGATTAGAAAATATCACAAAAATACACAAATGGGCCCAATATAATGAAGTATACACAAAACTCTATGCTAAGCAAAAGAATCAGTATGATCGCTCGTTAAAATTTAATTTGAAGCTGAAATAATTCATATTTCGAAAGAATTGATTTTAAAAACTCGCTTAGGTAGTAAGTTCATTAATAACGATTATCTTGTACGGAAGTCAGTACAAGACCTAGATGAACATTTTAAGAAATAGTACAAAAATCACATATTTCTGTGAACTTAAAAAACTTAACTTAGTCGGGCGAAAAATATTCAGGCCAACTTTCAATAACTTTTGTTAAGAGGTATGGGCTTACTTAACTTGCGTCATCTTAGAGGTATTGCATATAATAATGACTCTATGTACACATTATCGTATTACACTCATGGGCCCGATAGCTACATAATATTTCTGACGTTTACCTTTGCAATTTATTAATAAAATTTTTTAAATACACAGTCTTCATTGTTTTCGTATTAAGTAAAATAATACATTGAGTTCTTAATAAGAAATAAAACTCATTCATAGAAAAAAAAAACAGATTCCACATGTTTTGATCGCTAGATATAAGAGTTTATTTATTATGTTTTATGGGAAAAAGCAATAAAAAAATAGTTCAGAAATTAATATTGCCATATATATCGATTTCGCGTCTCAAATTTCCGCGAATACTCACTTCAATAGGAAAACAAGTAACGTAAGTCATTTTCAAAAGTTATTGAAGTCAAATTGGACGCTCAAGTTAATGCAATACGGAAAAATGCACAGTCCAGCCTTATGAAAAACAGCAGCAAATAATGGTATTCATGGGTATTTGAAAACGCTCCAACGCTTTTGGGAACCTTACCTTATGCATTTAGAGCTTGGCACTCTACACTACATTTAAGTAGTCTCTTCAACTCTCTTCATTGCGGGCTACGATTTACAGTCTGCAGAGTGTACAAAATTCTGCTACTTTAAACACTGCATTCAGTTCAATAAGTTTGTTGTGAAATTGTTGAGAAAATCCAAACAAAATCTGTGCAATGGGTAATCCATAAAAATAAAATCTCTGGCATCTGTGCAACGGCGGCAAGATCATAAAAACAAACAGACATTTCTACGAAAGCAGCAATGATAATGCATCATATTGAGATTCTCAGTGAGTGTGGCATGTGAAGTCAACCAAAAATTAATTAAGCGGAGGGCAAAAGTTCAGACAGCTTAAGTGATAACTGCAGCGGAGGGCGGTCGAAAGAGACACATATTGGGGAAAGCATTCAACTGGACGTGCCCCAAATGATTGTCATGCTAATGCCAAAGCCAAAGCCAAGGCGCAATTCCCTTGCCACACATTAGTTGATTAACCCATGGCAGTGCCACAGCAACACGTCGGTATTTCAACACAACATTGCCCGCAGAACTCATTCCGCTTTTTATTTTCTTTCTCTTTTTCAATTGTTTACTTTAAATAGTAAAGTTTTTGTTGCCCCCGTCACGTTTTCAATTTTTTTTTCTTTTTTAATTTATATGCAAGTCTGTGTGGATGTGTGGGTGTTAAATGCACTTAAATTCTATTATGTATACGCACCCTTGCCACTTGTGTCTGCGCCGTGCTCCATGCAAGTCATAAAAATTAGCGTATATAGCATTTGAAGTGGCTCTTGAAGTTTGGTAGCTCCATGTCTGAATGTTGATAATAAGCAGCTGTTGTGATAATATTTATAGCAAAAGCTACATATACCTATACCGAATATGTATTTAAACATTCTACCTTTCCATAAATATATTCTCGCACATATTGCTCTACTTCCGCTTGTTTTAAAATCGTTTTATATATTTATATCTTTCCGTACGTACAATAGGCCAAACAATTTAATTGCCGCCTTATAGGTAAACGCTACTTCCACATATCATTAATCATTCAGCTGAATGACTGACTGACTGTGTATATCTCTAATTTTTATTGTT
Source organism: Chymomyza procnemis (assembly GCA_035046065.1). Lineage (NCBI taxonomy): Eukaryota > Metazoa > Arthropoda > Insecta > Diptera > Drosophilidae > Chymomyza > Chymomyza procnemis. Next base: position 2,059,608 of record JAWNOJ010000013.1, on the reverse strand, counting down.
TTGCCTATCAAAGCCGCCGGCAAAGTCGGGCCGCAGGTAAGGCTTAAAGGCCAAAGTCAAAATTTATGCAAATTCATTGAAAACGAAAGTAATTTCTTACCATTATTTATAGATTGGTTTTCGCTTTTGGTATCGAATTAAATTATTAAAAATTTTTTTTATTAATTTGTTATGTATGTTATTTTTGTTTGCCAAAATTTATGGGCGTATTTTTTTGGCGTTGCCGAAGCTTATGCAATAGCTTTAGTTTGTAATTAAAAGTAAAAATAAAACAAAAAATTATTGATAATCAATATAATGTAAGCAACAAGCCGCTTGGTAATTGTTATATTGAAACAAAGTGTTCTTCTATGGAATAACTATAAAAATGATAAAACAAATCTTTTCTTCGCCAAAGCGAAGAATTCTTTTTGGATTCGCTTTTGCTTTTAGGATTTTATTGTGCGATTTCTCGTTCTTCAGCTTTATTAAATAATTAAAGTATAACAACAGCATATTACTGCAATAAACTGTAAATATTAAATTTCATATAAAATATACCCGATATCATGAAACTGAGATAAAATTATATTCCGATTTATTTTCCGAAAAGTTGGTTGCTCTAGTTCTAATCATCTCTGGGATGTAGGCGTTCGTACAGGCGAACACATAGACAGGAGTATATAAATTTATATAGTCGCCCTTTTCATACTTATCGTAACTGTGGGGGTATCTCCGACTTTTCCTTTGTTCGTTACATCGATATTTGGTTTGTACTAAAACTAAAATTTAGTAAAATAATCTTTTGTTAATATCTTGTTCTCATGCTGGACATATAATTTATATATTTTCCAGAGGTTTTCCAAGTTTATTAAAATTATAAAGTTAATTTATTGTTTAGATAGCAAACAAACAATACAAAACAAAAAATACTAGTATGACAGAGTTTTAAATCAATTCAATTTAATTGGATACGACATACATTTTCGTAGTAAATCTCTATTGTTTCGGACATTTAAGATCTTTCCACTTTGGACAATAATTATATATTTAAGATTATCAGCGGTTAAAATTAAGATTTTACAATTTTTACGGCTTCAGGTTAGGAGTTGAAGTATTATAAATTTTATGCCTTTGGAGTAGCATAGGGTGTCGTGTGCTGCAGAATCGGCTTGTGGTCAGGCTTGTCAGTAAATTTGTATGGTTGTGCAAATGAAAGATTAAAAAATTTTTGCTTCCTTATATTAAAAAAAAGGATTCTAAAGACAGCCCTTCTTTTGGTTTGTATAATATGTACTTCAGGCAATCCTTTCTACGCTGCAAACGCCGCCTTAGGTCAACAACAATTAAGCTGTCAAGTTGTTAACAATTTTTGCGCATATATTAGCTTAAATCTGTTCATTAATCAAATAACTTGATAAGATTCATTCAAAATTTATTTTGTATTGTTTAAATTAATAACCTTGGTAATGTAAAATTTAAGCTTTACCTTGGGCTTTCAATAACTTTTGGCATACAAATGCAGCTATAATTTAACTTAAGATTTGAAACACAACAATAATCTCAGTTAAATAAACCAGTCCTTGACATAAAAGAAATCTTTACAATAAATTGTAATTTGATAAATGAACTTAACATAACAAGTGCAGAGAGCGTCATCATCATTTAAGCGAGAGGAAAACTGTCAAAATTAACATAAAGTTGTCAAATGCATAAAAGAGTTATGGCAACAACAAAACTACTTCCAATGCATTAGAAGCATAACTCAAAACAAAAGAAAAACAACAACAAAAAAGAGCAGCTGGCTAGCAACAAAGTTAAAAACAAGTTGGCAAAAAAAAAACAACAAAAAAGCAAAACAAGAAATAAACAAAAAGCTGAAGCTGTCGGCATGTCCAAGCGCAAATAAACAATAACTAAGAGAAACATTAACAACAAAAAAAAAACAAACAAGTAAAAAGAAGTAAAGAAAATCGAAACAAATCTGAGAAGCTGATGACGTCGACTGCGCTGCCTGTACTTGTAGCTGAATCAGCGAATTATTCAATGGAAACTAAAAATATTTACAAAGGCGACAAATTTGTTGGGGTTTTTTCTTCATAAATTGTATTTAGCTTTTTTGTTGTTGTTGTTGTTTTTCTGCTACTATTTTTGTTCTTGTATTGCAGCGCAAAAGTAGCGGTAAAGATGTAGCAGGTAGACAGGAGCAGCAGGAGCAACAGAAAGGGGTGTTTAGTGTAATGAGAAAAAAAGAGAGCACGCATCAACCGCTACTATTGCCGTCGCTGTGTCTGTTCTTGCAAAAACAAAAACAACAATTGTACACAGTAGGCGCATTAATTATACGCACACACAGAAAGTGTAAGGCCTTGTTTTAATTAAAAACTTGTATATCTTTCATAAGTCATCGAATAATTAAATAAGTACATAAATATTTTTATATTTTTTAAAAGAAAATACATTTTTATAAGACTTTTGGTGAAACAGTTGACTCATTTACAGATATCTTTAATTAAGAGGTGTGTGCGATGAAGCCGTTTATTTATTTATATTTCATTAATTATATATTACAAAAATAATATATTGAATTGATGTATTTGTTTCCGAAAAACTTTTTATAGATAGAATTGCTTACAGAATAGTAGCACTTTTGTATAAATACATACTCTTAGAGTCCACAATAAAGAAGCTACATAACTCACGGTATATTTTAAAGAAATTGATTTTAAAGATTTCCATAAACCCTGCCATTGCAAAAATAATAATAGAATTATTAAATAATTGGAAATATTTAGTCGAAGGCCTCAGTAGCCAGTACTTGTTAGTTACATATTTGCTTATAAGAAATTGTAAAAGAAATGAAAATAGAATGAAATTATCAAATAAATTGCATTCCAAATAATAATAATGAAATCATTAATTAAATGAAAATATAATGCAATTATCAAGAAAACAAATTATAAAATTATAAATTAAATGAAAATATTAATTCTCTGGTTTTCTAGCAACATTTTATAAATCTGCGTAGCTATGTTAAAAATCGAATTGCTGTTCGTCTGACTTTCTTCCTGTAATTAACGATTTGTAAACCAACATTACACTCATTGAACAACAAACAAATTAACAAAAGTTTTTTAATATAACCCTCGGTATTTAATAACCTTAAGTATGCAGACCTCTAGGAAACAAACTAATATATCACCTATATTTTTAAGAAATAAAGTTTCTTTGGTCTTTTTATGATTCTGCATGCCAGGATTTTATATAAAGACGCTTAAAGAAACTCTTCCATATTGAAAAAAAAAATAAAACGGTTATCAAGGTTTTTACATTTTGTAATTGTAGAATCGCTACTGTAAGAATTAGCGTAGTTGTAGCGTGCGCGTTTTAATTCTACTGCCAACAAACTAAGAACTTTCAATCCCTCTGTAGAAGCAAAACTACACCCTGCAAACAATTCATTAAGCATCAATTATCAATGATATCTAATTGGAGCGATAAAATGAAAAAATTTCAATAGGTGTTTAACGTTTTGCGTTACCATATCTTTGCTAAAAAGAAGCTTGAAGATTTGGTAGAATTCGAAAAGAGCTTAAATACAATCATTACAATAGCTGTATTAGTTTATCGTTTATCTAATCGTACTAATAAAATCGTAGTATAAAATCGACTGTGTCATTAGGATAAACAAGTTTTGAATTCTGTACAGAAGGCAATACTTCAAAAGAGTGAAAAAAAGTAAAGCTCTGATTTTGACTAGCTAACCAACATTAAACACACAACAAGCTAATTCACTATTACAAATGTTATTTTTTGGCGAATTCCCAGTCCGGTTACTGCTCTCAGTACTTACTTAAGCTATTTAACGCACAATCCTAAAAAGTTCTTAAGCGATAATGTGGTTTGGTTTTTAAGCAAATAAGTTTGGAAGCTCCGACTATATAAACAGATGAACGACCCATATAAAAAAAACACTAATTTTTGATATTGATGTTGCACAAATATTAAATAGATCGACTTATTCACATTTGCAACAATAGCTGAGCCTTAGTTTAAATGCTTATCTGAGTTATTTTTGTATAAATAAATAAAACAAAAATTGTATTTTATATATTATTAAAAGATTAAAGTATTTTGATAACTCGCTGCAAGGAATTTCAACAATTTAGCTGAGCAATATTTACACAATGTGTAAGAATATTTTTCAAGTCTACTGTAAGCGGTACTAACCTTTGAAAGACAATGAGCCAGCCGCCTGTAAGTCGTGCTGCGCTGCAATTTTTCCAATATGTCTTCGAATGCACTTTTAATTGAAGGAATTGTAATAAAATAATTACTACACAAACTTTGAACAAATAAAATTCTAAGCTGCCGCTGTATTTGTTGATCAATGTTGTTGTTGTTGTTCTTGCCGGCTTTGTTCAATAAAACCGAATAAATGCACTTGGTTGTTGTACTTAGTAAATAATGCGCACGCGGAGTATAAAATATAAACAGGCCAAAACAGAAGCGATTACCCTCTCACAGACACTGATAACACAAATGTATTTAATAAAAAATATACATATATATAATTTAAATAAAATAACAATTTGCTTAATACAATCTTCTTCTAAGATGTGAATTTTGTGCAGTTTGCAAAAAGGCGCGCGCGTACGAAACAAACAAAGCGGCACACAAACGCACACACACACACACACGCACGTTTCAATAAATTGCAGCAACATGCGCGGAACGACCTTACACGACAAGCAACGAAACCAAATGTTTTGCTTTGCGACTGCGAAAGTGCAATTGTTAACTGAGATGGCAACGCTGTCTCATACATAGTGGCAACTTTATTTATGCACAGCTGGCAGCGCCGTAAACCAAACAGTGACATGTTAAGTAACAGAAAATGTTAAATGCGTTTGAATATTTAATTTAACGGAAATTTGTGTGTGATCATGCTTTTTATTTATTAATAAAAAGGTTTTTGATCAATTTTAAGGAAATAAGTGCCTCTCGATAATAATCACTCGCTATTGCATCAGAACATTTCAAGATATCTGTTTGCATCATAAATTCAGTGTTGATAGTGTCAATTTTTGAACCAAATTCACGTCACTTGCGGCAAGTGGTGCTTTGCTTTTACAATTTAAAGAATTGTGTGGCTGAAGCTTGATAGCTCTTGAAAGTGTACGGCGTGGCTACTCTTTGTAAAAGCACATGTCGCGAGTGGTTTCAACGCTCAAAGAATGGTGATCGGCATGGTGCTGGTAGGTAAATAGGTTTTTAAAGTTGAAAACTGGAAGCATTACTTCAACAAGACACAAGAAAGTCCAACATTCATGGCACCAAAGTCATATTTAAAGCAAAGAAAAGCGTATTTTTTAAAAATGTGCGAAATATTTGATTATTTATTTGATGGAACGCATACAAAATTGTACCTATATAGCGTAGTGAAAACAACTAGAAAATGCATGCCTAAAAATTAAACTTTGTACTATTTGCGGTGGTAGTGAGATTCCACCTGGGAAAAATCAAACACAACAATTACACTCGCTTAATGTTTAAAGTGTTTGATTATTTTTAAAACTTTCCAAATGTCGCCCATTTGTCTCCCATTCGAGTTCAACTGCAGAAAAAGTGCGAAGACAAAAAATATTCGAAAATATTGCAACTAACACAACTACTTACGATAGATGCTGCTTAGCACATTCTTTTGTGCATAAAGTTTTATATTTTTAAGCTACACCGCTTAAGATTTTTATTTAAAACTTTATACAGCGATGCATCATGCCAAGATCAAAAGTAAACAAAATCGAACAAACAATACGAAAGTTATAGCCAAAAATATATCAATTACAACTGCTCTCCTACATATAAACTTAACCAACATTTTACTTTATGTAAATATGTAAAAACTTTAAATCGTGAGTTGGTTTTTGGGACAATCACCAGTTTTCTAAATTTTTTTAGCGTTTGATTAATTCATAAATTTTTTTTTATTATATAATTTAAAATAAATTACTTTGGAGAAAATGTTGGGTCATTAATATGTTAATTAAATTATTTATTGATTTTGCGTGTTTGAATTCTCTTGTTTCAAGTGTTCTTAAGGAAATATTTTAAAACCTCGCACAACTATTTACTTTAAAAATCAATTGAATATTTATCAGCCGTAAGAACATTTTAGAACACTTAAATTCCATTTCCGCGCACTTTTTTGTTACTTTATCACAAATTTACAAAAAAAAAAATTAAAATCTTGCATACTTACCTGAAAAACTTACAACTCAACACCTTATTTTAAATTCTTTCCTTTTCTGCTGAAAAACAGATGTCTTTCGGTTGAAAACTTACAACTAAACCCATTTTTTCAAATTCTTCTCTTTTCTGCTGAAAAACAGATATGTCTCGGTTGAGTGATAGAATCACCAAACATGCCTTTGGAGAAAAGTGTTCATAAGTGCCTGAGTGCTGTACTGACTATTTGTATTCTTTTACTCGTACTTTCTGTATACATAACAAAAACCTTATCAAACTAACTTAAAAACCTTGGCTTTGTGACGTAGCTGCAAATTGTAGAACCAGTAAAGACGCAACTTTAGTATCTGTTCATTTCAACAGCTGCTTTCAGCGCTGTTAACTACATTATTTGCATCTGTTTCTAAACTCCAAAAACATTGTAAACTGCAACAGTATTTTAAGCAGTCTATCTCTTTCAGCGCTTTCAGTGTTGTACAACAAACCATTTTATGTAAATTCATATATTCACACATAGATGGCGCTAGCAAGAGCGCGCGCGCCAAACGTTATATATTCAAATTTCAATTTAAATTTTGTTTACTTCAAAATTGCATGCACTTAAATTTAATTAAAACAATTAATTAGTACTTAAAAAAACAGTTAGTCGCAAGCAGCTGTTTAAAACAAAATAACATCAATTTGTGCTTTCAATATTAACTTTATTGAATATATATATATTTTTTTTCTTCGCATTTCCATATATGTTTGTAACTGGCAAAAATTTAATCAAACATCAATAAAATATATGTATGTATATATATATATCTGTATGCTTATCAATTCTGCAAAAATTTGTAATAATATTTTTTAACTTATGTTTATGTAAAAACATATTTTGTGTACAAAAATTTGGTTTTCTTTTTTTTTTAGTTTAATTGAACAAAATTTTGAAAAATTTGCGTTTGTTGTTGTTGTGGTAATTGTTGTTGTTGTTGCTGTTTCAGCTGCAGCATATATTGTTGTTGTAGTTGTTGCATAAAAACTTGTTGTTGTTGTAGCTTTTGTTGTTCTTGCTGCATATGAGGCCAGTAATAAGTCTTGGCTATGGGTTTTGCTTGCAAAAGAAAATTGTTTCGTTTTCTTTTGTTTGGTTTTTTTTGTTGTGCAAAAAAAATTGTATACAATTTTTGAAATATTTTATAAAGAAAACATTTGCTTTGGACATTTACATATTAAATGGCTTTTGGCTTGAACATTAAATTAAGTGCGTAACATTAACACAATTGCTTTTAATTAATTAATTATATTTGTAGATTTTTTTTTTGGTTTTTTTTTTAATTATGAAAATTTACACACATATTTTTCAAAATGTATATGGCACGTTTTCTCAGCTTAAGTTTAAACATTTTAAAAGTTCACTACGAATGAAAAAAAAAACATTTTGTTGCAAAACAGAACAGCGTGTTTCAAAAATCAATTTCGGCTGGAAACTGAAAATGGCATAATTTTGGGTCAGGCGTACACTCGGAAGTAACTTTTCTTATAAAAGAACTAGTTCTATTGCCAATTATTTTGAAAGATTTTCCCAAATTGCTAAAGTCAAGCGATTTTAATTCAACTAGGAAACACGTAACGACTTCAAATTGGAGAGGTAGCTCATAATATGTGCAAAAAACATGACACAAAATATCTTGCAAATAAATCGCTTATATTTTTTAACGATTTGCTTTATGAGATTTTTATTATTAAGTGCAACGATTTTGATTAAATTTAACGCAAGTTGACAAATATCATCATCGATCATTTATATAATCAACTAATTTTGATAAAAGCGATTGGGAGTGCTTGCAATATACACCTAATTCTGTTTTTACACGCTAGATTGGTTCCCAAAAAAGCCGTGTAAAAAAAAGACAAAAATAGTTGATCTCTAAAACCTATTTAAATAAGTGAAAAACAGAAAATAAGTAGTTCAACTTAGGAGTTGATTGTGTGGATGTAGACGTTTGGTAGTGCGTCCTTTATCACTTTATAAAACCTTAATGCTTGCTCGTTGATATTGTCTCCGTCTATGGGAATCTGTTTTTGTGCATTTTCCTCCAGCCATTCCATCTAGTGCAGACTTAACAGATAATCTCGTGCCTGAAATCATCAATTGCCTAATTGCAATTTCATTTTTTTTTTTTTAGTTCTTATTGAGAAATATTGAGCCTACTCCATTTCGCAGGCGAACTAAAATATTAATTTTGTTTTCTAAAGAAATGGCTTTACGTTTTAGTTTTGTATTTGACATTTTCTTTTAGGGATTCAGAAGATAAGACAAATTTATTTATAATTTAAGTCTTCTTTGACAATTCCCTAAAATTTTTGATTTGAACATACTTTGCAAAAATTGAATTTGACAAAAAAATGTGCTAAATGGAATAAAATCGTGTAACGAAAATTAAAAATATTTTATTTTCAAAACCGTGCACAAAAAAACCCTGTAAAATTTGTATGCTTCAAATTTGCTTAGAATAATTTAAATAACTAACGAAATTCAATTGACAAAATCAAATTTCTCAACAATGGGAGCTTCGGCAATCGATTTTGAACTAATTACGCTTGGTGATTGAGAAAAATAAACTTATTGAAAAGGATTAAATTGAAAAATATGCGAATTATATTCAATTTTGTAAAAATCAATTTTTTTAATGTTAATGAGATTGTTATTGTTAAGCGATTTCGATTAAAGTAACGCAGTGATTTCGAGAATAAACCGAATTTATTAGAAATAAATTAAATATAAAGAGAAATACAATGAAATTAGTGACAAAATCAAATTTTTCAAGCAATTTGCTCTATGGGAGCTATACCATATAGTCATTTAGCATATAGTCAAACGATTTTGATCTTATTCGACGAAGCGATTAAGAAAAATATATTTACCTATTTAAATGGAATAAGTTGAACAACATTTTGTAAAAAATCAATATATGAGCCATAAATACTATAGTCAACGGTTTCAATTAAATTTAATGCAAAGATTTCGAAAATACTTGTTTCTACAAACCGAATTTGATAGGAATAAGTTAAATAACTAATGTAATACAATGAATCTAGCGATAAAATCAAATTTCTCTAACGATTTGCACAATGGCAGCTATAGCCTTATAGTCTATCGATTTTGACCAAATTACACGTGGTGATTGAGAAAAAAAATTCTTTTATTAACCGAATTTGATAGGTATAAATTGCAAAACAGACGAAATACAACAAATTTTTTGATTACCGTTTTGCAGTATAGGAGCTTTATTATATAGTCAAGCGATTTTGATGCAATAATGACGTATTTTTATAAACCAATTAGTTTAAAGATAATATTCATAATGATAAAGATAGATTAATATTGAATTTCTGGGGGGTGGGACCGATGTACGTAGCGTCTGCACAACTTTCAAGCTCAAGCTGCCCGTGTTGTCCCCTCTACTTCACTAATGAGGCTATGGCGATTGAATACCCAGCGGTATATCTGAACCCCTCCAAGTATAAACAGATAGTTCGGGCAAGTTCGTGCGCCAGATCTCAATAAAATACTCACGCGAAAGCAGCAGCCTTGCTACCGAGCTAGGACGCTCTAAACTTTAAGATTTTAGCCTCGGATAACAAGAACAATAATCTGATGGTGAACTATGTAAATATTGAATTTCTGACCGATTTACCCCATGACAGCCATGATTGAGTTAAAGAATTTTGATTGATGGAGCAATTGAGAACCTCTCAAACTTCAGCTGAATTATTCAATCAAAATAAATACAGAATATTTAATTTGTTTGATGGAAAACTTAATTTCTTCAATTGTAACAATTAGAATTTACTATAAAATATTTTGCTATTATAATATCTTATTTACAAAAGATTTATTTATATATATACATATACATATTAATTTGGATCTTCTAAGAAGTAAAGGGCCGATATTTATTTATGTGTTTCTTAGGGTGGATCAAGATAGTAGTGCAATCTAGCAGTTGCTTTCGAAATCAATGTACTGATTATACATATTATAAACTAATTATAATTTCAATTTTGCTAAGTGAACTTTCGAAATTATAATTTAACTGAGAAAACGTGCTTAAGTTGCATTTATTTTGTTTATAAATAATTGCAAAGATGGCTTAGGTGTAAAAGTTGATTTTTTAATTTGTTTCGTTTTTTTTAACTTGTAGGACCAGTCTTGAGATAGAGACACTTATACACATGTACAGACTTATAATGCTTGTATGTACATATATATATATATATATAAAGACGTTGCTTAACGATTTAAATTGAAGAATATCGATAAATAACGCAGAACAATCGATATACACACATACTGAGTTGAGATTTTATTAGTATTAGTATCTTATGGTTAATAACGCTACCTAGAACACAGCACACGGGTTTAGCGATAGGAAGTGGTGGATGGCATTGACTTGGCCAACATGGAACTACACTCACCCATCAGTTGGTTGTTGCTGTGTCAGCTGTTGCTGCTGCTGCTGCTGCTGTTGCCGCCTCTTGCGTGCCACAGCGCTATTCTTAATAATTGCTTCGATTTCGCGACCGCCCGAACTTTCGCCTTCGGAGGCGGATGCATTGTTAAGCGTTGCACTCTCGGAGGACGCGCGCGGCTGCCCGAGATGCGATAAATTGCGCACCAGATTAACTGCATCATCGTGCTGCGTTTGTGGTTTGGCGTTTTCTTTGGGTACATTGCGCAATATGTGCGCCAGATTTCTTTGTGGATTATCCACATCATCCTGGCCGCTGCTGCTTTTGCTGGCATCCGTGGTGGTGGCCGATTTGCGTAAATTCGAGACGGTGGCATGTGTAGAGCGCTGTAGTCTGTTCTTAAGCTCGGCATTTAGATCAATGGGCATAAGACCGCGTCCCATGCCCATTCCCAAGCCAGGTTTCGTTTTTAGTATGCTCTTAACAGGCTCAGCACTGGACTTAGCTAAGAGAAAGAGAGTAAAGAGAAATAAGTTCATAGCGAGTTGCGAATTGTAAGCTCTAAAGCGCAAAAAAAAACAATATGGTGAAAGAAAAGCAAGCTACATTAAGCATGCCACAAATTTTGCATGCAACATGCCTAAGCAGTTATTTTTAGTCGTTAATTTTAGTACTTACTCGTTTTTAGTTATGTTAAATTTACTTAAAGACGACGTGCTGGATTTTTTTAGTATTTTTTGTGTAAAAAGCATTTGTATTCGCACATTTTTTCGTTTATTATTTGTATATGTTATATATAATATTTCTTTAACAATTCGCATAATTAAACATTAATCATAATAATAATAATATAATAATGCCTTTTAAGGTACAATTCGTTTAACACATAATAATATAATGCATGCATTTTATTTGTAAACATTTAAACAATTAATAATTAAGAGTCATAAATAAAAAGAAAACTCAAAAAATAATGCAAAATTAAACTTTAAACTGGAAGTAGGCTGGATTTCAAGTTACTAGCACATTTTCACAATTCAGCTGATTCTCAAAAACGCCTACATAAGCATTTATTTTGGTTAATTACAATTTTTTATTTATGAATTTTGCTTAAGTTCGTTTTGTATGTATTTTTGAAATTGCTTACATTTTTTTTTTAAATATATATTATTTTTTTTTTAAATCGTTTCGTTTTGGTTCCAACAAGCGACTAAAATTGTTGGCAGCCATATATAAGTAGAAGCAGTTGCCCTGCCTTATAGCGCATCTATCACATTGAGCACAACTTGGTTTTAAGCAAAAATATAAAAACTAAAACTAATAAAAAGAGTAGATTTGAAGAGAGCAGATTTATTGGTTTGCTCACTAAGTAGCACACAATTATTTATCGAATACAGCAGCAGTTTGTTATCGAATGCTGGCTTGGTAGATTTGGGTTTGTATTTTTGGAAAAATTTGTGAAATTTTGTAAAGTTCGCCAAAATGTACAATTTTTCTCGTTCCATTTAGCTCTAGGGACCATTGCCCAGTAATTCAGCGCATAGACGCTTAAAGTCTGGTGATGCGCTGTTTTGCTCCTCCTGCGTCACTAGTATATCCTCGAAGCAGGTTACCGGCACATAAATTGAACTATTTGTAGTCACGGCCGGAGAATGCGTACGCTTGGGACTAGGCATGGCTGTGGGACTTATGTTACCCGTATCGGTAATCTCCATCGACATGGCACGCGTACGCTTTAGCAGCTCTCTACGTCTTTGCACCATTAATGTGGATGCCACAGCCTTACTGGCCGGTTTGCGCACATGCTCATTGTGTGCCTCAGCAGAGTCAGCCTCTCGCACACCAAAATATTTGGCAAAGCGTTGATCCACATGACAGATGGCACGTTTGGGACAACTACCATTGGCATTGATTGTGCCTACAGCAATCTCTGTGGTATGACGTCTAGTCACCGCTGGCGAGTTATCCTTTTCCTTCAGTTCCTTCTGCTGCTGCTGCTGACCACTGCCGTTGACTACACGCGTTAGTTTGCGACGCATCTCCTGCACCACTGGCGCTTGATACACTTGTGCCTGCTGATTAGCCGCATAGTTCTCCTTGCCCGAATCCGAGGCATTAGCATCATCGCTGCAATCGCTGGCACTGTTGTGCATCTTGCCCAGCTCAGCAGTTCCATTGCCGTACGCAAATCTTAGCGTTTTGCTTTCCGTTGGCGTATGCTGTCGCTCCTTCTGCAGCTGCTGTTGCTGCTGCTGCTGCTCGATAAACGGCGACTTGATCTTGCCAATTTTGCGCGCCACAAGCGGCAGTTGTATATCCTCCAACGTTTGCAGTCGCAGACTTTGTAATTTATTATTGTTATTGCGATCATTGATAAAAGTCTCGGGCATTATTAGTTTGCCAACAGTTCTAAGCCTAATGCGTCTGGTAGTTGGCGTTTGTGCATCCATTTTCAGATTAACCGCCGTGGGTTCTGTGGCAGAACGACTTAGCTGATGAAAACCATTGCTTAATGCCTGCACAGGTGCCTTATCTGCGCCAGTTCTATGCATTTCTGCGGTAGTATCAAACGTACGCTCGACTACTTGTTCATGTGTTATGGGTGAGCACTCCATGGGTGTGGGCGTAACGCTGGTACTGCTTGCTGTTGTGCTGCTCCTGGGTGTAATTGGTAGACCACAGGAATTGGAGTTGTACGAATTGACGCTACTGTAGCGATCCATGGATGTATATGGTGGACTGTTGCGTGAATAACTACTGGTGCGACTGCGAAAACGACCATTGGCACTGCCACCGCCTAATCCAGCGCTGCTCTCGCAGAGGCTGCTAAAGAATGCCAAGCGTTCGGCGAGTGATAGCGACGAGGGTTCTGCAGAGAGGGCGCAGGTTAGTCAGTTAAATTAGCTTACGCCTGGGATAATTGCAAATTTTGTAAAACAATCGTGTATTTCATAAAGTTTTTTTATTGATCATGCCCTAAAAAAATTTGTTTTGCTTTCAAAATATATTTTGTACCGAATAAAATGTACTTTCAATAAATTATTATAAAATATATTCTAATATGACAGTGAAACCAAAAGCGTAATATTTCTTAAAGGTTTTCAAAAATCTATTTTTACTTTCGTCTAAAAATATTGTTTCTTTTTTAAGATTAAACGACATAACTATGCTCGTAATTTTGATTAGAACTATATTTGTTTAAATTTATTTATAGATGAAAATTTTGTTACTATTTATTTTTTGACTTTTTTTGCATTTGGTACTATGATGAAAATATTGAAAGCGTTTTTAATTTTTAACTAACAAAAATAAAATGATGTGAAATCTTTAAAGAAATATGCACATTTTTTAAACTTCTACTTGGCATTACTATAAAATACCACACGACAATCAATTAAACCGCACATAAATTAAAAAAAAAATCCAAAGAAATTTATTATAATTTAAACACTTATTGGGAATTATTTAAAATTATTTAAAATTTTATTTACGTCAATTTTTTTTTGCAGCGTTGAAAAAATGCTGTTTTTTTTGCAGGTAAATTGGATTATTATTGTATAAAGTATTAGAAAAATAATTTTTTTTAATTTATTAAGTTCAATTCTTGACAGTGATGGTATAGTAGAGATTTATGGTTTAAAAAAAAATTAAAATTATAAAATTCTAATAGCTTAATATTTCTAAATGCCAAATAAGGTAAAATTATGCGCAATTTTAAGTATGATTCGCATTATGATAGAACATTTTTTATTAATTAAAAAAAATTCTAGTTTTAAAACAAATAAATTAATTTGCTATTTTGAAATTTTTAGCATTTTAATATTTGCTTGAAAATTTCGTATTTTTAAGGTAAGAAAATTGTATTTATATTTAATAATTTCAATAGTTTCTATTTTTTCTATATAGCAGCTGCTCCAAAAGTCTTCAAATAGCAGTAGTATTTTTAGAACGTATTTTACAGTTTAGTTCTAAAGACCAAGACTCGTCATAATAGATTGCTTTAAAAAAAACCGAGCCATTTTTGGTAAACAAGAGAATTATGCCTACATAAGTATATCTAAGTTTCTACTATGACATGCAGAGTCGTTCTTTAAGATGCTGCTTACTTTTGGTATAAACGAGTAGTTCTAAGACTAGAACTAGTTGTTTGATATGCCATCAAAAAAACTTTAAATTTATATATTTTATTAAATTATTATCTTATTATTCCTATTAATTATCTTCGTAATTAAATTTTTAAGTTTGCAACTAACGTTTCTTATATATTTTTATTAGAATTATATAAAATTTTTTCGTAAAAATAATTAGAAATAATCTCAATGGACATACATAGCTTCTTTCATTGTTGTTCAAAATGCAAACAAGTTATAGACAACACTAATTGTAGCTACATAGTTTAAGCTTTAATCTTTGATATTTAATACGATTTGTAAAAAAGAAACACACGATTTTTTAAATTGCAATTATCCCTTGTATTGCGACTTGTAGACTTACGCATTCTTTGCTCTTTTGTTCAAAACGTTTGTTTTTGGCATACACTCACAACACACACATAGAAATATTTGAATTATTAACCCTTCTATTGCGTCGAATTTAAAGATTTCGAACTGAAATGCGCATCGGACGTTTTATCGAGCTTCAGCCCACTTTTAATGTAATTGTTGTTGTTTTAGTTGCTGTTTTAGTTGTTGTTATTGTTCTTGTTACAAGTCTCAATTACTATAAACACTTTCATATCATATTACTTCTCATATAACGTTGAATGTTTTTTGGGCGACACTATCGCCGAACCGCTCCACTGCCCAGACACAGACTATCTAACTTTGGCGTCTTGTCTGGGCCTAGGCTCGACTCTCGAATTGTCGCAGTCTTTTATATAATACTTATGTTTGTATTGCAATGTATTTACAGATGATTGTCCGGCGCTTTCATCTTTGAAGAAAGTTGATGCGCTTATAAACCAATTTGCTTGTAGATTTGTTATTGTTACTGTTGCTGCACGCCGATTCTCAATGCTTCAAATGCATTGTATTGTAGATATTTACACTGGGAATCGTTTTCCATTTCAGTTTCATTTTCATTTAAAGCTTTTTAGTTCAATTTGACTCTTTGAACACTTTTTGTCTTCTTTTGCTCAATTGATATGAACTTTAAGTTGGAAAGTTTTTCATAATAAAAATATATAAAAATAAAAAAAATCCTATGCACCTATTGACGAAGAACTTTATTATTGTTGCGGTTAAAAACTATATGATTGCGAACATATATATAAATAGGCAACAAAGAACCACCTTATATGCAATGATCTGAGTAAGTTCAGTATTATCGACAATGTGACTAATAGATAGGTCCCCACCATTTGCATAAAATTGGTTAGGCTTAGCTTTTAGTTATTCCTACAATGAATCATATAAATGATTGTAAGATATGTATACGACTGCAATGCGAAAACAAAACCGCTTACAATAACGCGACAAATATTATATCTTTGAAAATGTCTTGTGATAGTGCACTGGTTGAGATTTACATTTAAAATGTTAAAAACAAAGAAATTTTTTCTTTTAAAAACTTGGAATTTCTTATTGTTCACAAGGCATATTAGTGTCCGAATTTCGATTCTTTGTGGCAAACGAAAATGTTTATAATACTCAGAAGAAAAGGTTGGGGACCACCTAAAGTAACCTAAATTATATTCAGGATGACTAAAGAAGTTAATATACTCATGTTCGCCTATATGAATGCCTAGAGCTAGGGCAACTGGAAACTATTTGAAAAACAATTTCCAATGGAAGATTTTCATCGGCGATATGTAATCTTGCTTGTTTATAGAGGTGTTTGCAACGCCTAGAAAAAGGCCAAAAACATTTGGATTAACAATTCGGTTGTATATTAAGATGTTATTATAAATATATTATAGTGCCAAGCTCGAAATCCATTTTGTTCAAAATCGATTAACTGTATAATATAGCTCCCACAGGGCGAATTGGTCAAAAAATGTTCTCCTATGACACAGAATTCGTCATATTTCGTTTGTTATTATCCCTACCATGGTTAGGTTAGGTTAGAGCGGTTGCCAAAGGGAGTATCCCCTTGGTACACTTAGGCCGAGCACGGCCCATTGTGATGCCGCAAGGCTTCTCTCCCAATCACTCCTGGTCTGCAATCGCAGACCACTTCTCTGAAGACCTGTTTCCAAGCACTATAACTAATTTAATCAAAACCGATTGAAATCAATCAAATTTTGCAAATCGGTCAAAAAATGTTGGTTTTTTGTTGGATTATGAGTAGGCAATTCCTTTCATTCATTTGCAAAGAAGTAGTAGAGGATATACAAAGCTGTGCGGGTCCGACTTTATTTTAGGCCATTTTTATACTTGATTTATGTTAAAATTTATTCGAAATTAATTTCAATTTAGTTGCTTCTAACCTGACGTTTAAAGATCAAACGAGCGCGCTCATAAATATTAAGGTGAAATTATTTGTTTTGTTTAATAGAAAATATAGAAATCCAATCAGGTGTGCTTTGGAAAACAAATGCTCAAAGCTTGTTGCAGCAGAAATGAATTCGTTTTGCCAAAATAGGGAGTTTTTTTTTATATTTCTGAAGAATACAGGCGTGAAAATCATGTAGGCTGCGTTGTTTTCAAAAATGCTTAGTGTATTTTCGGTTATTTTTTTTACAAAACCCAATTTACGACTACGTAAAGATTTGCTTAGGTTAACTTTTTGATAAAAACGTCAAAGGTAGATACCATAAATAGGTTTATAGCAACTCAGCATGGTAATTAAAACAACTTGACAAGGTTTTTCACATTTTTGCTGTATGACGCTTATCTACAAGCAATTTAACGACACTTTTACCTTCACTTTCTTTGCGAAACTCATTATACACGCATTCGCGTATTTACTTATAAAGCAGAAACAAAGAACCATAAACAGCCATAATTGATAATTATTAGTTATTGGCTGCGGCAGAGGAAAAACTAGGAAAATTGCGCAGAAAGAAACTTTATAATAATAATAATAATAAGTTGGAGTGTGTCAGTGTGACGACTGTGAAACAAAACAAAAGGTAAACTTGCAAATCAAATGAGGAAAGAAATGGCGTAGAAAGAGATACGGCAAGAGCGTAAAATGGGTTACAAGCAAATAAAAAATTGGCCGAATTGGCATAAAATTATGAACGCTTAATTAAATCAAATAAAATGGCTTAAAAGAAAATGCGGCTTAGTGTAAATGCATTAAAAATAATCGCTACAAAAAAAAACACGCGCTTTTTAATAAAATTACATAAAACACTTGTAAATAAAAAAATTGTTATTAGTTTTTTCGAAGTTTTTCTTTTTTTTCAGCATGCAGCAGCAACAGCAAACAATAACAAAATAGTAGTAATAAAAAATACATTGTTAATCTTTTAACTCAAATGCATGCCAATGTATATGTAGTTTTTTTATTTCTCAATTTGCTTTTTGTACGAAAATTTATCAGCTGTTTTTATATTGCGCAATTCGGCGTGCTGCATTTTCAATGCAATTTTCGCATTTTTGCAAATCACGTCGTTCGTCAGCGTCATCGATTGGTTAAATGAACGTGCCATAAATTTTTGATTTATGTATGCATTCATTACATGATTTTTATCACAATTTTGATATTTTTTAGTTTTTCTTATTTTTGTTTAACAACAATGCATATGCTTTTGATTTGTTTATTATTCAATTAGTAGTTGTAATGAGAGCTGCTTGCACATCATAAGCAACCAATGCAAAATATAAACAATTAAAAAAAAAAAACAGTATCATAAGAGAGACATATATAACAGCAACAACAACAATATTAAAACAACAACAAATACACACAGACACATTTGTATTGCATGCCATGTGTGTGTGTGTGTGTGTGTGTGTTTGTGAAAACAAAATGTAAAAGAACAAAAACAAAGTTAAGCTCAGCTGTAAGTGCAAGCCAATTTCTTTCTCTCTTGCACTTGCACTTACGCATGCACATGCGCAGCGAGCTTTAAAGCTCAAAAGCTTCCGTCATTTTTGAACTTACCAAATTCCTCATCCGCATCCTGTGTCACATTCAATGCGCTTGACTCATCATTCAATTGTGTACTGTGAGCGTCGACATTGCCTAACGTTGGCGACGAATAACGATAATTGGCTGTAAAGGGTAAGAAACAAGAATATAATGAAAATTGAAAATCATCAAACGAACATGGTACTTTCTTTTAAGCTGCACATACCGTGCCACATTGTTGACCTAAAATTTAAGCATTAACGTGTTTAATTGTAAAGTTTATTAAATTGGACCTATATTGTGATGAAAAATAATTTAAATACATAATTTTTTTATCCTGTCTGCAAAGCTACTATGTTTAAAAAAAAATCAAAAAAGAAGAGTCATTGAAGAATGCTGAACTGTAATATAAATTTTTATCTCCAAATGCTTAAAAAATGTTTATTACTATTTTCAGCGGGAATCGGCAGCAATGTTCCCAATAATAAGATTTTTTTTTAGGACATAGAATTCGAGCTAAAATGTGAAAACAACAAGGAAAACTGAATTTACATTCCGTCATATCTACTTTAGGCCGGCCTAATAGATTTCTATTATACTCACTACAACATTTACTGCAGTGTATGCTTATCATTTTATTATTAAAAAATATTTGACAATATCATGGCATAATCTTTGAAGAGCCACTTATTACCACTACACACAATCTGCCGCAATGCTTTACCCAGTTAGCCATGTCAATTCAAGTCGGCGGCATTAGGCAAGTGACATACATTTTCCGGCTTATTAAGTTGCACCCCAATTGTAAACGTACGGTTGCTGTTACGCCAATAACAATAACTCAAAAGCGTGCAAAAAATATTATGTCGTCCAGTCTACGTCCCGCCCAGTAACTATCCGTAGTACATAAATAAAACGTGTTAGCTAATTTTAGTACAATAAAGGTAACCCAGTCGACCGCATGGGTCGCAAGTGACAAAAAGTGTAGTAGCGTGCTTCTGTCGGCATCATCTGAATCTTCACTTAGTTTTTGTATATTATGGTATGGAGGGAATAAAATCGAAGTTCATTGTTTGTTTATACTTGGGATTATGCGGTACTTTAATATAACAAGTATTATTCTACTAAAATCCTGGTAAATGCAATATAGTACATAATTTTCGCAAATTTTTATAGATTTGTTAATGAAGTAAATTCAATTGAAAGTATATGCGTATGGGAGACTTTTAAGAACAATTGCTAACGTGGAATAAAGGGGCTGCAATAAATTAATTTGTAAAAAGACTAATGTATAAGAGTTACATGAATAATCGCAATAAAATGAACAATTCTAACTTTTTTGTCACCATAATTACGTTGTTGCAGCCTATAGACATGGTATGGCAAAAGCTTTCATATTTTTGACAATAGCCTCGGTTCTATCCGAATCACAGATGCATGACGCAAATAATATCGCAAAACATTTTAGCTCGAAGCCGTTAAATTGTACTGCAGAATAACGGGTAAGAAATTGATGTGACTCAATAAACTTAATTTGTTTCGGTAGTTGGCGTACCAGCTGTTGAACTGGCACATTTTCAGCCCAATTAGAGAAAATAGGTGTTCATACAGATGGACAGATGCGCATGAAGTAATCTATCATCTTATGGCTTAAATTAATTATAATATTTTGGTTTAGTAACTGCGCTGCCTGCAAAAATCTAGGCATAGGTCGAGAAGAAAAAACTTTGGACCTACTAAATAGTAGACGGCAACATTTTTGTCAACTGGGTTATGCTGGGGGCAAGCGTTACTGTTGTTGTTGTTCTTATTGTCGCTTTTTCATGAGGTTCACGCATCGTCTGGCATTGGGGCAGCCAAGCAGCGCGCCTAGCTACAACGCCAGAGGGCGCCAGTGTTACTGCTTTGGCTTTGGGTCGTTGACAACAACAACAACAACAACTGCAACAACAACACTAACCTGTCTAGCGGTCTACAAGTTTTTATGCTTTCATGCTAATTTTGGAACAATTTGTATGTTGCAGGGTGCATAGACCGCAATCAGAGCAACTTTTACTCACCTTGACGGTTCACTGCGGCGGCGGCAGCGTTGCGTGGTTGCACTATACACTGCTCTGATCCATTGGACTCATGTTTTGTACGAGTCTGCTCCTGCAGCTGCTGGAACATGTTGGCACGTGCGCGTACGCTACTGCTGCGCACCACACCCACACCGCTGGACTGTGTTGTGGTCGTTGTGGTGGCGGCAGACGATGCATCCTCGCCAGCGCCCAACGACTGTATGGCCGAATCCTCATCCAAACCGGACATTTCAAAGATTTGTTCACTTTCAGAGCCCAATGAGTGCGTTAATTGTTCACTTAGATTCACACTATCGTTAATGGATTGTTGACGACTTATAGGCGTGCCCTGCGCTAGGCTAACCACACGCGGAGATTGCAATGGTTGCGTGGAACTACGCGCGAGCTTAAAGTTACCACCGGATCCCGAGAGCGTTGACGAGGAAAGCAGCAGCGGTGCAGGTACGTGACTCAATGGTTGCCCAGTAATGGGTGAGATGAGCGGCTGTTGCGATTGTTGTTGCAATTGGGAAGCGCGTATATCCAGCGGTTTGGTCGGTTTAAAAGCCGACGTAGCCGAGATGTCAAAGGGCGTGGAGTTGGCTTTGAAGCTGCACGAAAAGTTTATAATGATATTATGCAAATTGAGTTAAGAGTAGACTAAAAACTATGTTTGTGTTGTGTGCTCAATCGAAATATTTAGCTATTTTTTTTTTTTTTTGGCTAAAACAAAGCAAACCGTTGTTGCGGCTGGCCTTATTGTGAATTTCATTTCTAATTATAGAGCTTCCAACTCTGCTAGCTAATTACGTTGGTTTTATGACTAGCGGCTGATTTTATTTTGGAATTTCTTAAAGCTGGCAGCTCTTGGAATTAGAAACTAACAGCGTTAGACAAATAAAAAAACGCTTTAATTCCCATATTTACAGCTGCCAGCAGAGGGTATTCCATCTATTCTGTTTATTCTAATAACAACATTGTGCAATAAAAAACCAAGCAAAAAGAGGTAAAAGCTAAATATAAAGTACAAAACAAACCAAAACAAAACAAACTAATTGGATTCCGAGTGAACCAAATGTGGTTACATATAACCAAGCAGTTCGCGCTAGCTCTTAGCCAAGTTCTCTTGCTCTTTGTGGATATTTTTAATTTAACTAAAGGCGCTACAATTATTATCGTTGGTCGCAGCTTGGATACTGTTTTTTTGCTATTAGTGCGTTACATTTTAACTAAGTGTTATATTATAGGCACGAAAGTCTCCATTTTAAAATCTAAATCTTTAATACAGAAAATGTAGCAAACAGCCCAACAGAAGAAAAGAATACATACATATCATAAAACTTTAAAATAAACACAAATAACCCTCAAACAAAATTAATGAAAGATTCCTAGCTTATGCAGAGATGAGATGGATTCTTTATGTTACGCTTTCTAATCTGCCGAGCGAGTTTTTAGATCTTATGTTCCCCTAAAAAGGTTTGCACCTTAAAAAAAATGTAGAGACAGCCGTCCAAAAATTAAAATAAAAAAAATATATATATATATGACAGCTTTTACCAGCTGACTCCTAGAAGTTAAGAACAAGCTTGTTAAGATAATATTTTAAAGCAAACTCATACTGATCCATCAATTGAAATACGCTTCATTAAATATATGCAGCACCACAAAGCATAAGGCATATTCCAATAAAATGTTAAGAATTTCTCAAAAACTAAAGAGTATATACTGACTACCGCTCTCTTCGTTGATTTCTGTATATAAGTACTGACTGAAGTCAAGAACTATATGTACTGATCGTTTCAATGAATGGCTAAAAATGCGATATGGAATTTTTCAAGCAGCTGCTACTTAGTGCAGACGCAAACCGCGTCAGCAAATTAAAATTTGTATTCACTTTTTTGACACTTTTAATGCTCAAACTTATTTCCTAAAAGTAACAATAATTTGTTTTTCATTTTAACTAAAAAATAAAACTCGCGCACATAAAAGGCCATGAGATATATAAATAAAAACTTTATATAATATTCAAGATTTTCAGAAATTTTCGCGTTTGCAAATATAAAAAATATTTATTTTCCATTCGATTGCACATTTCCATGTAGGCAAATTATTTTTAGAACATTACGAAATGTAGACAAAATTTTTCTTTTTTGAAAAATTGCCTTGGAAAACCGAACTCACAACAACGCACACGCGGCTGAGCTGCACAAGAACCGGCAAGAGAGTCAAACTTGTGCAAGCAACGCTGTTGCTTTTTGATTTTTTATTATTTTTTACCTTTTAATTTTTACTGATAAGAACAAATTTTGATAAATTTATCAATTTGATAAGTTTGCTGTTGTGCGACAATTTCTTTTATTTATTATTTATGCTCTTATAGAGCGCGCTAGAAGCACGAGTAAACGGTCGGGGGGGAGAGTAGAAGCAACAGAAACGTTGGGTCAGACGCGTTGAAAATTGTTTTTCCTGGGACCAGAAAAAATAAAAGAAGCCGCGCGCGCTCCGCGTTTTTTGTTTTGTGTGAAAATGGAAAAAGCGATCGCGAGCAACTGAGCGCAAAAAATATTTGTAGCAAACAAACTGCGGCCACGATCGGACCACGGACTACGAACATCGTATACGTATGCAACTTATAAGTTCGTTGGATCGTTCGTTGGGTGGCTTTGATGCCAGCGTCGCTGTCGCCGTTGACGTTGTTGATTTTTCGCAGTTGACGTTAATTTAAATTATTTTCAGTTTTATTTTATTTTTTGTTTAAAGAAGAGCGCATTTAACTTAGTCTGTTTTTCCACAATTTGGTAAAGAGTGTGTCTGTCAGCTCTTATAAGAGCATTTTTAAGAGAACAATTTTTTTGGCGAAATTAAATTTAAACAAATTCATGGTATAATTATGACAGATACCGACAGTATAACATCGATCTCAGCCTCTTGCATATTTCTGTTCAGTATGCAAATTAAATCGCTATTGAAACCGCTAATTGACGAAATGTTTTCTTATTTGAGACGAAATTATTATATATTAAAAAAATATGTGATATTACAGCAAATAATTCTTACTTATAACATTCATATACAATCAATAAAGACATTTTATTATGATTCTGCTTGTGCTAAGGCTATATCATTCTATCTTACTACTCACAAGGCAGTAAGTCTTGCACACTCGCATGCCATTTAGTTATGCTTCATACTCTTTTTTTCTTTCTATTGTCAGTACCTTTAATTATTATACCACAAAGAAGATTAGGCGCATAGTAGTATTAAATAGTTAATCTATTTATACAGATACGTACAAAAGTTAGAAAAGTTTATCGGCGATACTAGTAAAAAATCCTACTATAGAAAAATTTATAAAAGAAATAACCATTGCCAGAGACACAAATCGGAATGAGTAATCGCAGTGATTAGCTGTATGGTATAATTATTAATGGTACCGACAATACAAAACACTATTCCATGTCTTGTCTTTCTTGCCTATTTTAGTTCTGTATACAAGTTCAATATCTTTTAAAAGGTTGTGCTAAAGCTAATTGTTGAAATCTTAAAACGAAAAGCGAATATATTTAAAGAGATTAGTATATAAAATTCCTGTTATTACTAAAGCGAATTGCCTTATTGCTTGTCACAGATAAGCAATCGGCAAAAGTTTAATACAAATGGCAAAAATAATTAAAAAATTAATTATTTTAAAAGGTTGTGCTAAAGCTAATTGTTGAAATCTTAAAACGAAAAGCGAATATATTTAAAGAGATTAGTATATAAAATTCCTGTTATTACTAAAGCGAATTGCCTTATTGCTTGTCACAGATAAGCAATCGGCAAAAGTTTAATACAAATGGCAAAAATAATTACAGTTTCATAAGTTTCTACTTGCTATCCTGCTACACCACACTATCTCACTGCTAAAAACACATACAATGCTTTTTTCTCTTTCATATTAACATGCATACGCAAGCTACTGTCGATACCTTTGATATTTTTACCATGGTTTGCTGTTCAAAGTTTGTGCAAATGAGTGAGCTTATGAATGTAAGTTTCAATGAAACTAACACATTTTCGCGCTTATTCTTAAGAACTGCTGTGCCGATTTTAATAAAGTTAATTCTGCTATAAATTTCTACGCCACTAAATATAAAAACAACAAGATTACTAAAATGCAGAGATTTGAGTGGCGATTGGGACAAACCATTGAGCAAGAAATATATAAGATAATAATATAGTAATATAATAAAATAGTAAGAAATATTTCTTACTCAATGAGATCAACAGGTTGCGGTGAAAGTCTCTCTCAACAATTTGACATTAATGTCTACGTCAAAAGCTACAAGCACTGCAAAGTGAAAAATTCGAATTGTCCGAATAATTGTTGTTTTGACAATATATGTAGCTTACGTTAGCTTTTTTTTAAGTTATTCATAAAACTAAAGCTCAGATAAAAAAAAGAACACTTTGGACTCCCTGGTTTTCGTGAATTTCAGAATGCTTGTATTAAAATATATTATATTTAAACGTTATTAGGATAGCAATTCTGCGAAACAGCCCAAAAAATATACAACTTTTAATATACGCCAAAAGACCTGAACTTCTTATTAAGCACGTCAACGCCAAGAGCATATCTATAGCGCTCTATAAAATAACATCGGTTACTACAAATATATATATCATGCTATAAGCTTAAACATTTAAAGAGTGCTATCCATTATAGAAATGCCCTTAAATTAATGCTTGTATACACTTATACGACTTTTTGAGTGCTCTTATCTGCACATTGATGAGAACTTAGGTATATAAAAGCTATATCGAGCGAACCCTTTACAAAGCTCAATGTCAATTCTATTTGCATTTACCGTTTTTTGATGTACGCCTCAAACATTTTTCCACTTTGTCGTTGTTCTAGCAACATGTAGTATTTTTTTTGGTTTTGTATTTTTCCAGTACGTTCTCTCTATTGTATCGACCCTTGCATTTAACAAAAGCGCGCAAAGTTTTTCGCGCAAATTTTCCGTATAACTCTGAACGCGTCGAAGGGTGGCAACTAACTGAATACGGCGGATTCAAAGCCCCTCAAAAGCATAAATAACGGCGTACAAAGCTAGCTTTTGGCGACAAAAAAATTATTGACAATACCGTTCGTGGAATGCAAATGTGGGAGAGTGCAAAAAAAAAAACAAGAAAAATGTAAAGCAAACCTGGTGACATTTTTAACGCCTTTTGTTAACGTTTGTTTTTTTTTCAGCAGAATTCGTTGTCTTAGTTGGGGTGTGGCAGAACCACCAAAGTGAATACAAAAGTGCCGACAAAAAAAATATAAGCGTATCATAAAAATTTGACATCAAAACACAGTTATAAGAAATATGGCCTAAAACAAGTACATTTTGGTAAGACAAATTGTGTTTATATGAAAAAGCGTAAAAAGAGTCATATTTTTGGAACGGAAGTTAAAAAGAAACGCCATAAGTTTCAAATGGCTTTGTAATTGTTTTATAAGCAAGGGTCATGTAACTAATTAGCTAAACGCAATAATTTTTAAATAATGTTCCCCTTTATTATGCTGCCATCGCTCTCAAGGCGGAGTATGGATATATATGCATTAACAGCTGTTCAAAGAGAACAGGGACCTGCACTTTATTGTCGAATCCCAATGGATAGAGATTTTCTAAGGCAAAAAGCATATATTTGCTAGCTGTGCCATTGCATCAGAGAATCGAATCACCATGCTGCGGTTTTACAGGCACGATAAAGAGAATATATAGTTGTAAAATGGTTCTTCAAAAATTGAAACTTAAAAAATAATGCTAAAATTATAATAATAGAGCCAACTTCATATAAAAGCAAATCTTAGGTATAACGCCAAAGAAAGTCTATTGGCTTTGGCAGAGTTTTCCAAACTAACTACATTTGGAAACTCGGAAGTTTGCAATTAAAACAAATGCAGCATAAAGAGTCGACAATTATAGAAGAACTTCAACAAGTATTACCAAAGAAAGTAGAAGCACAGTCTTAAATTTATTTGAAATTTTCATAACTTCAAGAATAGCTGAGCACATTGTCACATGAGACGAAATGAAGAGGTGGTTTGCGTGAAAGCCCCGATGAAGTGCCAACCAAAAGACGAATAAACCGACCGTAGCATCTGCAATATTTTCACAAGTGGACAGATCTTAAATATAAGAAACACTAAAAATTGGTTGTCGTCCTATTCGAATTAGCATTCTGCGTTTGCTGTACTGTGTTGCAGTAGAATTTTGTGCGCTAAGAAACCTGCTCTGCCCACCTCCTATTGAAACACAATCTACTTAAATCAACGTAATATAAGATACTTCGCATTCTTTAATCAGATAACATATTCGCAAAATCAAACAATGCGGAAGCAGTGAGCTTAAAGGATTTAAATCAGTTTTTTTTTAGCTTAAGAAAAAAAAATACCGAATGAAAAGCGGAAACAATTTAAAATTATTATAAAAATATTCCAAGCAGTAGAACATCGATTTGTGGCGATATTTTCAGTGCTTCCAAGCGTCTAAAAATCTCTTAATAGTATTCTAGCAATATGAAGAATAAAATAGTATGGTCACACTCAAAGTTTTCTCTACTGAATGGTGTCAACACAAGTATGATGTACGTTGTGCTACAACCCCATGGTCACCTTGGTGATTAGGTAAGCTCTAAGCTGCTTAAAAGTCAACAAACCTGAAAGTGAGAATACAAGCTGTGGCCACTGTGCTAAAAAATATTTCCACCTCATCAGCAGGGCCCCTAAGCATTATTGGTTGACAACAATTTTTAATGCATTATTTATTTATGAGTAACTAAGCTAATTATTCCCTTGGTTATGGTCAGTAGAGAGCACCGGAAATTATTAAATATATATAGAAAAATCGTATATTTTTTGTGAAAGCATTAGTTCAAAGTTTGCGCCATTGCAGGCATGTGAAAAACTCCGCCTAAAATTTTCACAAAAAAAAAAACAAATTTAGCGAAATTTGTTAAAATGACCAAAGCGAGCGACGATGCAACCAGCCAAATGGAACGGCGGTTACAATGCGGATGATTATGGGTTGCTGCAAATGACCCTGAACTGGGCGGAGTGCTTGGACAATGTGAAAATCACAGACTAGCAGACGGCCCAGACCAACAGCAACAACAACATATTATTAATAGAAAATTGCCTACGACATGCGTGCCATGGCATGGAATTTTGTTACAAATACTTTACAGACCCTCCGAGAGCCAAATATAGAACTGAGTGGGGGCAAGAGCGCTGCAGCTCTCAATGTTGTGTGACATATGTAACATTTTGTCAACAAGGGAATTTTTAGGAAAATATTTCGTAGAGAGAGCATCACACACAAAGTATAAGTGACTACTTACAAGCTTTTCTCCTCGCTGGTTACGGGTTGCGTCTTGTAGCGTTCCCTATACAGATCCCTGCGTAGCACACTGGGCTTAAGCACTCGTTGCTGCGCTGTAGTCTTTCCTGAACCTGACTGCTGCAGTGGCGAATCCCAGCTGCTATTGGCTGCTGTTGGTGTTGTAGGTG
This sequence comes from Chymomyza procnemis, assembly GCA_035046065.1. Classification (NCBI taxonomy): domain Eukaryota; kingdom Metazoa; phylum Arthropoda; class Insecta; order Diptera; family Drosophilidae; genus Chymomyza; species Chymomyza procnemis. The sequence goes on along the minus strand of JAWNOJ010000013.1, from coordinate 2,031,303 downwards.
AAGATAACAATTCCATATGCCTAATACGCTCCGCAACTGTCACAAAGTCCACGGGTGCTGCAGCTTCTGTCAGCTCATTACGCAAACTTTGATTGGAGGAAATGGCATTAAGTGCAGCAGCTAAATCCACTACAGGTGATGCATCCTGACGCTCCAAAGAACGTGTGCGACGTTTGAGCAAGCTGGGTGAACTAGCACCAGACTCGCATCCTAACGAACGGCGTTTAGAGGGTGAATCCGTTTTCAAAATTGGGCGCACTGCAGTCTCGGCACTATTGTCGGCATTTTCGAGTGACCAACCCGACTCATCAAACTCTTCGCGGCTGCTCTTGCGTGATGTCTTAAGTATGGGTCTTATCTCATGTTCATCCGCTTCGCCAAAAGACTTTTTCTTTAGTATTGGCTTAGGTGGACGTGGTGCCTCCTCGCTGGAAGTGCTTTCCTGCTTTAGTATTGGCTTAATCTCGTATTCCTCATTATTGGGCGTAGCGTACAAATCATCCGCCACATGGTTATCATCTATAGCGAGTCGACTCAGCTCCGCTGCTACTAAATGAACCGCCTGAGAGATAGATACATGCTTGGATACATGTGTGGCGCTCTCAGAGGGCGTGGACAAGGAATCCGTTTTCTTGAGTATGCTCTGCGGTTGACATTCCGTGGCCGAGGGACAGCCATCGCTTTTATTGCTGTCATAGCTGCTCTGCTTGAGTATGCCATGTTGCTGTTGATGCTGCAGCTGGACTTGCGCTGGACTTGCCACACTGGCCGACTCTTCTAGCGAATTGCGACGTGCAGATTTTATGAGTATGCTGCGTTCATCCGGCGAATGCGAGCGTGAGTAATAACGTGATTCATCCAAACTGGAGCGTTTCTTCAGTATGCCTTGACGCTTATGCTTAATGGGTGTATCCAATACATTGGCAGAGAAGGTAACCGGCGAGGCATTGCTAGAAGTGGAACTGTGACACTCGCCCAAAGCATGTTCATGCTTTTTCTTCAAAATTGAAACAATTTGATTCTGAGCTGGTGGTGAATTTTGTGTAGCACTTTGCCGGGATTGCTGCAGCTCATCCGCGCTTTTGCGTCGCAGTATGGGTGACATTCTGGGCTCAACAGCTGCTTCAGCACATGCTGAATTTGCCTGCTCGGCAATCTTCATAATCTCAGCTAGATCTGTTTTGGTGCGTTCATTTAGCTTATGATTGACATCCTCAGTACGTAGCTTGCGCAGTGAGTTCAGTGGCAAAGTATCGCTACGTCGGCATATGCGCTGCACGGGATTAGTTGTTCTCAATGGAGCATTAGTTGTGGAAGCAGTAGCAGGCAGCTCTGCTGGCACATCGTGACGTAGCTGCGGTGGTACTAGTACATAGGAGGCCTTATTGCTGCTACTAGTAGTTTTAGAGCTGCGACTGGGCTCAGAACGGGAATTGGTGGACTCACTGCATGAGGATTTCTGTGGCGATTGCAGTAAATCACGTAGTGCTGCATCCTCACCAGGCACCAAAGGACGTGCCATGCCCAACTCGCGACGACGACGACGACGTGAAGCCAGCGCATCATCTGCAAATTGGAAAAATAGTAAATTAGTGGAGTTTATTGATGTATACACTAGCGTTGTGGTGGTTGTGGGACACATGCAGCTTGTGTTGGACATGGATTGTAATTTAACGTATTGTACACAGGTTGGCTTTATGGTAATGCTCAATCGGTAGCGCTGCTCATGCAGTGAAAAGTTGTTTATGTGTATGTGTTGTACAAGTAGGTTCCTCTCTTGATGCCACATGATTCCAACTGTTCGTAGCCAACTGACTGCCTAAGATTTAACAAGCTACGTTGTGCAGTCGGTTTTGAGATGTTGCTCATTGATGCATTAAATTTGACCATATAAGGCAGTTTCCGCCTGCATTCGCATCATTGTGCCACTTACCGCCATCCTGAGTGGCCTCCTCATTCAGTGCACGATTTAGATTCGATTTACGCTTGGCTGATTTGTCGCGATCCCCATGACGTCGTGGTGAGCTCTCCGGCTGCAAAGATAGTATTTTAGTAAGAATGTAACTCGAATGTTTTTAGCAACGCTCCTACCGTGCGTTGCTGCTGCTGCTTTTGCACTGGACTTAGTTGCAGATTGGTAAGATTATCACGTGGCTGCTCACGCTGCGGCTCAAGCTCATGCTCCTTAAACATGGTCGAGCTTCTAGGGCGCATGCGTACTGTACATTCAGCGCTAGACTTTTGTGGACTGCGACTGGGACTAACGGCTGCATTGGCTGGACAGCTTCTAAAATGCAACTCGCTAAGATTCTGCTTAATGGAAACTGTAGCCGTAGGCACCAGACGTCGCGGCGGCATATCTACGGGCTGTGAGGCACAGCGTGGTTGCAAGCGCGCTGTACTGCTCGCAATGGTGACAGGTTCGGAGACAAAGCCTCCGCTAAGCGACTTCGGTGAGAGCTCTGAGGAACTGAGACGACGTGCTGTGGGTGATATATTGGACGACTGCTTGGGAGAGCTGGGTGAGCTGTAGCGCTGACGTTGTTGTTGCTGCTCCTCGCCCTTTTTCTTGTCTGTGTGCGTTTTGGGGGTTGTTGACAAAGCGGAACATTTGGAAGCGTGCGGGAATAAAGAAAATAAAACAAAGTTAGTTGGATTGGCTTGATGTGACACAACGAGCATGTTTATAAGGATAGTTTATGTTAGGTACAAGTATAGGAACACATTATAATTGCTAAAAAAGCCTACACCAATTTGGCATATGGGAATGAGATATGTGCTGGTTGTTGTTATGCGGAATTAGGTTGTAGATGAATGCTTATTGTTGTTGCTGCTGTTGCTGACGAAGGTGATGGCAACAACAACAACAACGTATGGACTCACCAAGCGCAGCGGCACGTAAACGGCTGGTTTTGGTCGTGCGCACAGTTGGCAAGTTCGGTGAAGTGCAAGCGCCTAAAAGCGGACTATGTTGCGGTGAGGAGCTGCTTGCAACAACAGTGTTGCCAGCTAAACGCAAAGGTGACAATGGATTCCTGCGACGCTTTGTAGGCGACGTGGTTGCCGTTGTTGCTGTTGCAATTGTTGCAGTAGTTGTTGTTGCTGCCGCTGCTGCTTTTGTAGCTTGCAGCGCAGTTAATGATGCATTGTTGGCATTAGCTAGGGGCGGCATGGGCGTGGCGTAGACGTTGGCGTTACGTGTATGTTGGCTGTTATTGTTGCTGCTGCTGCGTCGACTATGGTTGTTATTGTTGCAGTTGCATTTATTGGCGGCAATGCAACAGACGGCAACTGTGGCTTCGGCAGTTGTTAACGCTTTGGCTTTGGCTGTGATGCGGATGATATTTTTTTTGGTTTTTTTGTTTGTTTTATGAATTGGTTTTTTTTATAAACATTAAGCAAATGGATTTTTTTGTGTGGTTTGTATGTTTCTTTTTGTGTCTAAAACTTAGATAATTAAAGCTGATTCTTTAGGCAAGAAAACAATTTTTTTGCTAAATGGCTTATAAGAGCTGGCAGAATAAACTGACGGAGAATTCTTAACACTGAGTAGAAATCAAATGATTTTTTTTTCATTTTGGCCCGTGACAAGACAATAAAACCATTAATTATATTGTATACTAGAAATGAGTTTTGATATATTGCCAAAAAAAAAAATACATCTTGTAGCACAGTGGGATATCCTACTCATTTTATCAGTTAATTACATTAAACTAAGTTTAAAGCTAAAACTAAAAACTGAAAAAATAAAGTTTGCACTTTAAAAAATGGGGTGTGGGTTGCGACTTTATTACTCTAAAAAGTTTGGGTTTTTCAGATTCTAGACTATTTTGTATTTATTATTGTGGACTTGTGTTTTAAATTTTTTGACTTTATTTGTATGTTATATTCGAATAAATATTATTTAACTTCATCCCCAAGTTTTTCATTTTTCAGAGATCTTGCTATATATATAATAAAATATATTATATTTTCTTTTCAAATGGCTGCTGAGCCCAAAAAGTATCGTGCTGATCTTTAAATCAGCTAAATAATTTCGTTTATAAGTGAAAAATTAAAGATTCTCTAAAAAATTAGGCATTTTAGTAATAATGCAATCAAAATTTAATCAGAATGAAAACTTCGTATGTAATATTGTTTGAAAGTACGAAAAATAGTAAGTAATAAAATATTTGTAAATATTATGTAATCATAAAACATAAGTTTAAAAACTGAAAAAACGACAAATTTCATGAATGAAAATTATTAGTAATTTTTAACATTCCAAAATTAAAACAAAAATTTCTGCTATCGTCTATTAAAAACTTGGTGAATAGAACGAGGACTTACACGTTATTGTTGAATTCGAACGGCGATGCCTTTAATTAATAGAGATTTACTTAGACAAATAGCGTCTAGTTGCTAGCGAAGCCATCGTTAGGCAAAATTGTGTTTAGCCTGTTATTTTGATATAGTTTGTATATTATACAAAATAAATGTTCTATTTCCTTTCATTTGGTATAAATAAAAATGTTTTTCCTAGCTTCTGAACGCTGATTTCTTTAAAATAACAAATTGTTCACTGCTTTTTTCCCTTAAACGAAATTAAAAGGCAACTCTCGTCTAAGACATTTTCTAACAAGATCCACTTATTTCAATATGTAAGAGAGGTATATAAAAAAGTTTATGCGACTTTTAGATATCTTCAGAAGCTACATGCAATAATTTTATAATCCGACAGCTCAGGTAGTTACATTGGCCCCTCTTTTACTCATCCTGACCTTATCTTGTTTGCCTTTTCACAAGCTTGTCAATGGATGCCTCCGGCTTATGTAATTCTATGGGATGATTTCATAAGCGGCGGCGCTTAATAAATTTTTTTTTAACGAATCATCTTCCACGCTTATTGCAGCAGTTCATTGGCTTCTAGACAAACCCAAGTAAGATTTTTCATCCATTGTTGTTTTGTTTATTTTATTTGTGGAGCATTGCCCTAGACATGTCCATAAGTCTGTCTTTCGGTATGTACCTCTCTCTGTATAAGCTATTATAAGGCATCATATACAAAGATGTAAAACAACTTTTGCTGCTTTTATGAAATCAAATTAAATTGAAATTTTTTAATTTTTTTGTTATTTCTTTGGAAGAAAAAAAATCCAAACAATAAATCGTTGGAGGTCTGCACAGAAAATTGCCAAGTTGGTAAATATTGAAATCAATATGTCTATGCCAAAAACAACAGACTCGCAAAGTTTCGATATCAATCTTCGTCATGGGACGTTTATAATTTGTGTGGCCGTTTATTTATTTAACTGACTGTTTGTTTCAATTTTGAAAAATGATTTTTATTGAGCCGAAGACAATCTCAAATATCGCACAAACCAATCATAAACATTTATTGCTATGCAAATTATTCATATAAAAATCTACTGTGGTCCAAAATTTTTGAGAAAGTTTCCCTGTCTATGCACCGTTACGCGAGCTTGTCAAATTTTATGAAACTTTTATTGTTTGGTTTTTTTTCTGAATTGATAAAATATGTGTTAAAAAACGCAAGCTAACGACTATTAATGAATGAATTGGTAACTGACGAATTGATTAAATGGAACAGAGCTCTGTTGGCAATTTTATGGCATCTTTCTCAAGTTTTTCTATTGTACCCGAATACTTTGCACTCTATCTCTGTCGAGGCATATTAGTTTTATTTTAAACTCGGAGATGCTTTGAAATGGTTTAATTCAGTTATTTTAAAAGAGCTGCAAAAATCTCTTATTTGTTTTATCTACTAACACCCAAAATGGGAATATTATATGTCTGAGAGCCGAGTGAAGGCGGTATATCCGGGGCCCGCATTCAGCATTGAATAACGACGGCCAACTCATCTTAAATCCAATTAATTACATAAACCAAAAGGTCTTGGGAGTATAGATAGATATACCCAAGTAAATGATACCTATTATACACATTTACTGAAATGTTTATTTTCAGGAATCAAGCAATAATATTAAAATATTTGAATAAATTGACTTCTTGAATTAAAAATCATATCATTTGTTAGTAAGTATATTATCGTAAAGTCTTAAGCTACTGATGAAATATGGCAATCACCAAAGAAAAGAGTATACAAATATCGAAGTCGTGCCCAGTTTTATATTATTTCTACACTTCAAACAAAATGATGTCAAACTAATTACATTTTATATTTATTTTAATGCGATGACTTCAAGTCGTCACAACATTAGAAACACAAAATTGATTTCTAATATTGCAAATTATACAAAGATTCAGCTGTTTATTTTTTTTGTTTAATTTAATTTTTTTTTTCGAAAAGCTACAATTTTGTATTTAAAGTTGCCGAAGGTCTAGCTGGGTAACTGTGAGTCTGAAAATTAACATTTCGGCTAAAAATTTTGTATAGCTTGATTGGCACGTTGAAATCTAATTTAGTTTAAATTGCTTTTAAACGTAACATTTAAGTGGCCAGAGTTTCACTAATTTAAGGAAAGAAAAAAAAAACAAAAAACAAAAATGCTGACAGCAGTTCAGGGCTAAAGCTAAAATTATAGGCGGGCTAATTGCTTGGGAAAGGTTTTGCGAAAAGGTATCCCAATGAGAACTAATGACAAATGCCGCTTGAAAGCTTAATGATATGGCACAAAATGATGAAAGGATGCATACACACAAAAACTGATGGATGCAACATCAAGGCAATAACAATAACAAAACACAACATGTAAGAGCAGGATAGTGTGCAGTAGTTTTTGTTGTTGTTGTTGTTGTCTAGCAGTGTAGACTCACCTGGACGTGTGATAACAGTTGACGTTGCTGAGACTGCTTGCGGTACGCACTCCAATGATTGACTTGTCTGCGTACTGGGAACAACATTAGGAACTGCAACAAATTGTGATGGCTGCTGCTGGTGGTGCTGCGGGCACGATGTGGCAGCCGTCTCATAAGCCGAACTATTACCGTTTGCCGAGGAGTGCTGCGCGTTGCTGCCAAGGTACGGTGAGTGCACACGTTGCCGCGTGGGTGAGGGTGAACTGGATGTATCGCTGTGATAGTGACCTGGTAGTGCAACTATGCCGCCAGCTGCTAACGGTGGTGGTGGGGAAACGTGACCGGCACTCTGGCGACTGGAGGAACGCGGCGTACGCGTTATGAATCTGCAAGCGAGCAGAAAGTTGGATTAGCTTGTTGCAATTTGGATAATGATGATGTGAGTTTAGTGTACTTGGGCATTGGTTACGCACAGTTAGAGCGCTAGTAGTTGTTGTTGCCGCGAATTTCATGCACTTATGTGCATTATACTCATACAAACACACACACACACACTAGTATGTACAGCTACTTTTTGCGAAAAGAATAACGGTTGTACAAAGTATTCTTATTATTTTAAGTTCTTGTTGGTTGGCAATAAAAAATGAACAATAATAAAATCAGTCTTTAAACAAAAAACACGCGTTTTGGCAAAAAAAACTTCCGCGCGATGTGGCACAGCCAATCGCCACAAAATACGCTCAACAACTGCCGTAGCACTCGAGTTTGACGCTCAAGGCAACCCCGAAAAAAAAGGAAGCAGCAAAATAAAAATAAACACAAGATCAAGATAAAATGGAAAAAACCAAAAGCAAGCAAAACAAACAACAACAAAAACAACGGCAAAAACAGCAACAAAGAGAGTAAAAAAGAAAATCAAGTCAAAGCGCAGCTCGATGATCGTTGTGTTTTTGTATGAATGTATGTGTGTGTGTATGAAGAGTGCAAAGATAATAACAAGACTTTTTGGCTGTTTACTTGCTTCTGTCCATTGAGTAAGAAATGTATCTGTCAGTCACAACTCAACCGGCGAAAGGCACGCACGCACGCACACACACACACACACCATTGAGTAAAAAACCTAACTTTCTAGCTCAATGCAGACACAGATACACATACACACCCAAACAAGCAACTCAAAAATGAAACTGCACTCAACTTATGGATAGCGCGAAAATTTTGCACATATGCCATTGAGTAAAAAACTTTGATTTCTTACTCAATGGCGTATGCGCCAGCGGCTGGACCTGGCTGCGTCTTTGGGTTTCCATTTGGTTAGGTAGCGCAGCAAAGCAATATCGTGCTGCTTGTTGCTTTAATTTTCTTCATCTGGCAGACAGCGCAACACGTCAAGAACAAAAGCATAACAAGTTTGTTGTTTAAAATTGTTTTAAATGCTCTTACATAGGGCGTATGCACTACGTAATCTATTTGTATAATAACTATAGAGAATGAATATGCAGACAAACTTGCTTTTTTGTGGCTTAGGTACAGGAAGAAAAGGACTGGGACGTCTATCCGGGCTTATACACTTAAAACAATCTAAAGGTTTTTAAGAAATGTTTGAATCCAAGTAAAGTCGAAAAAGTCCATCATGAATTCTGATAGAGTCACGTGGTTAAACTGGGAATATTCTGAAATAAATCTTGCAGATTCTGTAAAGAACGACGTAACTGCGGGGCCAATATTGAAAGGCTGCTCAGCAGCGCTAATGTAATATATTTCAGAAAAGGGAGCTACACCATATACAGATAGGCTAAAAAAAAAGTTAAAAACTTTAAACCGAAAAAGACTGCCAAGAGATCAGTTTCAGGCCATTTATTTGTGGGGCTTCAATATGGGACTTTATAGCCCATTAACAGCATGTTAGCTGTCTTCGAAGGGTATCAAAACTTTGGCATCATAAACAAATCTTTTATGCATAATTTTTGTTGTTATTCTTGCAACAACACGCGTGCGCAGACGGACACAACATTGGCCAGGCGGCAAAGCAGGTAGCTGCCCAAAATGTATCTCAAACTAAACTTCATGCTGATTTACTGTATCTATCTATTTGTATCTATGCCTCTATCTGTATGTAGTTTGTCTTGTCAAATGCTGCGCTATGTAAACGATATCCATTAGCAGACAAACAGATATATAGACACAACAAATACCAAGTCAGAGAGAGATATAGACAGCCTTGTCGGCTTGTTTGTTTGCTTCCTAGTCTAGTTGTATCTTTTGGATACATTTGTATCTTTTGAGTCTTTGGCGTGCAACTGCAAATTTGCAAATATATGCGGCGCTCTTACCTCTAAGTCTGTCTGTCTGTCTCTTGTTTATTCAATCAAGTCAGTTACTTGGTACGTCCGTCTATCTGTACGTCAACCAGGTAGACGAAGCCGACACTAACGCTGTCAACGTCAGCATCGCTGTCGTCGTCACAGTTTCCGTCACTCTGCTGTTCATTTAAATGTCGCGTCACATCAATGTCAAACCAACTTTACTCTCTATGTGGCTTTTTATGTGCTTTATGAGCTACATGGAAATTTCCATAATTTCACATAAAATTTCTGCAGCTACTGTGTGCAGGTCGCAATGACTCAAGGATATGATATTGAATATTGGCACACTGATTGTTTTATGTTACATGGATATGGCTATGGCCGGATATATGGTTTGGCTTATGTTGTAGTAGAGAACTTTCAAACGTGTTTTCAATGAAAAGTGATGCTAACCGGTTAAACTTTTCGTTTTCAAACTTTGCGGCTACACAGCTGCAGCGGAAAGCGAAATCAGGACCAAAACAAAAACAAAATAAATGTGCAAGATAGACGACGAAAATAAAATAAAATAAAATAAAAACAAAGCGCATCTTAAAACTAAAAATTTTCCGATTAACTGGGCCGCCAAGCCAACGTGTAGCAGCCATGAAGCCGTGGGGCAACACTGACAGAAAATCTCAATGTCATACGGTCCCATTTAAAAATAGACTCAGAAAAAATGCTTAAACATGAAAACGACGTTCAACATTGAGAACTTAAAGAACTGCCACAATAGATAAAAAAAAAATATTTTGAAATGCCGATCCGCCAAAATTAAAAATTGCCTCTTGGATCACCTCGAAAGATAAACAGTTTTTCCCCCGCGGAATCCGCATAGACAACGATTAACAGTCCTTAAAAGCATCACTTCGAGCTTAGAAGCAGCAAAATAGTGAGCAATATCAAATTGCGACATCCAATATTGTAACTCCAGCTATTCGGGTCTTAGATAATTTTAAATTAAAATATAAGTATATGCTAGACTTTATTTGTCAGTGTATTTTCGGTTATCTGACTGGTCGTCTCCAAACTCGTGCCTGGCTGCCGTGTGGTCATAAAATTAATGATCGGCTAGCTGTTTAGGCGCAGCAGGTGATCAACTCCAAGACAGTCCCAAAGCGTTGACACCACACTGCATACATAGACGGAGAGTAGGGAAATCTTTTAAGTCTAAAGACATGCTCAACTATAAATTCCAAGCTTAATTGATCGCATTCAAATTTGGATTTTCTATTTGCGTTTTGGTGTGAAGACTTGCTTCCAGCTACAAATTCTAAGCTGAATGCATTTCGTATATTATTATTTTTAACATATATATATATTTTTTTTTTTAGAAAATTTACTACTTTTTTTCAATGTCGGCATATTTGTAGCGAAAGCCGCATCCAATGGAAAAACTTGTCAACGCTAGAAACAGCAGACTACGCTTTTCTGAAAAATTATACACTGTCTAGGTGTCAGCGTGTAAAACAGGTGCTTTCTACATAAGATTGACCAAGCGACCGACTGAACGCTGCATTAGAGAGTTTAAAACGGGCGTTGGGGTCAGCCATAAAAGCTGACTGCTGTTGATATATGTTATTATAATTGATGTATCGATCAAGTCCAGCAAAAGCAACAACATGATTATCATCAACAGCAACAAAATCATCATCATCATCAACATCGAGTGAATTGCAAAGAAATGGAATTAAAAAAATCATGTAAAGATACAACAAACTTGTGCGTATCTGAAGTATAGAGCTGCCTGCATCAAAGCATTTGAGACATGTCGGCCTTAATCAGAGTCAAGCTACCAAAAAATAAAATAAAACTTTGTCAGACAATAGACAACGTAACAGCAGGCATTAAATGAGTTTAGATTGAGAAAGAGCTGCGGATACAAAACATACTCAAAGACACTCGTTGAGTGTTTAAGAAACAGTTGGAAATGCAGGCAATGAAATAAAACCGAAATTGTACAATACACGGATTTGGTTTGTTTACAAGTTAAGAGCGCATAAAAAAAACAACACAAATAACATATACAACTTTGTAATCTAGCCAAAGAGGGACCACTTGGATACTCGTACTACCAACAATCATCATCGATGTCTGTGCGATTGTATAATAAAGATACACACGATCTCACACACGCATGACATAAAAGAGATGCAAACAAAACAAGCCAATTTGTTCAAACTGTTGAGTTTAACTTGAGATTAGTTTTTGACTCTTGTTGTTTGTTTTTCTGGTCGTGAAATAATTTTGATTTGGAGGCTTAAGAGTAAGCACAATCGGTCCTAGAAAAAAGATTTATAAAACCAGTTGTCACTTTTGACATTTTATTAAGTAACGCCTGACAAATTATCTTTTCTGTTATGAAATATCCTTTACATCAGAAAATTATTATCAAAAGTGACGTGCAGACTCAAGAAGCATCAAAGTAACCCTGGTAGCTGAAATTCATTATAAAAAGTAATATGCATAACACATACTTCACCAGGAGTGATTGGGAGAGAAGCCTTGCGGCATCACAATGGGCCGTGCTCGGCCTAAGTGTGCCAAGGGGATACTCCCTTTGGCAACCGCTCTAACCTAACCTAAAATATACTTCTCGAGAATAAAACTCTAACTAAGAATTACTCTCTTTGGATTAGGGTATGTCTATTAGTTACTGCAAGACATTAGAAATTATGTTTATTTGGTGAAATCATTAAGTGCTCTTCTGAAAAATTTTACAATAAAAACTTATTGACGAAAATTTTTTTATCAAACTAAAACGTAATTTTTAGGTTTAAATTCATAATATGAATGTTGCTTGGCTTATAAAGTTATGTGCTCTGTACTCCGGAAATCCTTTTTTTTCTCTATTCCACGTGGACACTACAAATGCACAAAATGAAATGCACAATGAAAATCAGAGCTTCTAATTTTTAGTTTCAAGCTCAGAACACAACAAATCAAATTACAACAATAATCCTAAACTACATTTTGTTCGTCCTAGCAACAAATATAAACTAATTACGAAACGTTTCCGGTCACACATTTATTTATGTGTTTTGAAAATTACACGTAATAGTTCCATGGAATTCATGACTGATATCAACGAAATACAATTTACAAACACCAAAAGCAATGAAATATTTCACAAATCGGAAATTTCATCCTGTTTGCATATAGGGAAGTCACTCTGTGTGTGTACACTTATTATAATTATTCGATAGCAAGCTTTTAGGGGCACTAGATAGACTTACCTTCGCGCATTGGTTGCATGATGTGATTGTGGTGACTGTAATGGTGACTGATGATGGTTATTTGCATGATAGGTTGGTGATTGTGAATGAAGACCATTAGTAACATTTAAGAGTGGTTCGTTGGCTTGGGCCAGCTCCTGCTGCCAGCGTGCCAGCGTATTGAGCACCTCATCCGGATTATAACTATCAATGTCATAGTCATCATCATCGTCGTCACTATCGTGTTGCTCTGCAGCCTTGTGGCTGGCCAATTGGCGCTGCAGCTCAGACATGGGCACGTTGGGCGGTTCCACGTACAGCTTAGAAGTGTTAAAAGGACTGTGTGTGTCCCTATAGGCGCTGGCACGTGACGCAGGCTCTTGGCTTTTTGTGCAGCGTTGAACTTCACACTTCACTAGCTGCTCTGGCTGCCGTTGTTGCTCTGGGTGCTGCTGCTGCTGCTGCTCTGGTTTGAGGTAATAATTTGCTAGTGGCTCATCTGGCGGTAATGAGGCAGACTTGACGCTGCTTGTTTGTAGTGCCAGTAAATTTGTATGCTTTTGACTAGGGTGCAGCGCATGTACAGAACCATCGTCTTTGACCAATGCATGGGCAGACTGACGTTGTTTCTTCTTGGCCAGCTGCCGTTGATTGGTGGTGCCCAGGCTACTGCTCATGGGACTGGTGTAGCTGTGATGCAAAGGCCAAAAGGTAGCCAGCGTGTCGTTTAAGTTTGCTTGGGTTTGATATTTGTTCGAGTGCTCCGGCGCCGGCGCTGGAGAATCTTCCTCGTCGTTGGTTGTTGTCGTATCGTCTACGTCCAGGCCCTTCTCCTTGCATATTATGTCGTAGAGCGCACTTATGGGTCGCGATTCGCTACGCACGCGAACCGCACGCTTGCTGCGATTACTAAATCGTTGCGTATGCCGGCTGCTACGACCCGAGGAGTTGGAGTTGGCTTCAACGTTGGTGTTTAGATCGCTGTGGTTGTTGTTGTTGTTGTTGCTGCTGCTGGTGGGCTTAACATTCGTGCTGGCAAATACTAGACTAGCGTTTTTTACAGACTCTAAGGGTACAGTACTACTGATTGCTATGGTTTGTATATCAGACTCTACTTGTTCACCTTTTGTAGGGCTCACAGATGCCGGCGATGACTTCGCGCAACGTTCGAAATTTCGGCGTTTTGTGCTGTCTATCGCCGCAGAGTCGCCACGAAAAAACCCCGCCGTACGTAGTGGTGTCGGGGACTTGGATTTGGCTGTGGGTCTACCGCTACCAATGGGCGGTGGTGCTACCGTGGCAGTGCTGCTTTTTGGAAAAAATCGCTCGCCACCCACTAGCTGTGTAGGTGTACTATAAACGCTTTGATAATTCTCATTCAAGGCTGCCACATCGGATACATTGGGCGTATGTATGCGTAAGTTTACGTCCGTATAATAAGCTGGCGCTGCGTGATGATAAAAATGTGGATGTTGTCCACGATAGGAGCGCTTCGAGCTTGACTCGGATGAATCGTCTTTAGTTTGTTGTTTTTGCTGTTGTTGCTGGCAGCTAGGTTTGGCAGTGGCTGATGCTGTGGATAAGTCACTAGAGGCCGCTTTTGGTTGGTTGCTTACTTGGTCGCTGGCGGGCGTGGTTGTGACAGTTTCTGTGGAAAGAGAAGAAATGGAAAGGTATCACGGAATTAGTATCATGTAACGTTTAATTAAAGGTAATTCAATTGTGACATGACACACATGTGGACTCTGTCAAGCTAATGTAATTGCAAATAGCGACCAGCAGTAATAGGTACTTCCACTAACCTCAATAACCCAGCAAGCATACTTTTTAATAGATTTGTAGGAGAAGACTTATTCAGTGAATTGTATCGAATGTTTGTTATTTTTAATAAAATAAAACTAAAAAATTTTAAGGATAATGTTTGGACCTGCATTTTGCTTGTCAAATATATTGTATGAAACCATTCCCTAGGGTGATTTTTATAAGCAAGAACATATTGTCATGCAGACAAGAACTCTACTTTATTCTCAACACTCCTCATACAGATAACAAGCTTTTCGAGTGTAACATTTGGAAACTCTTTCTCTTTGTATTCCAAAACAAAGTTATAGGCATTTTTCAGAAGAAATAAGTAGAACTTAAATAGGCCTCTTAGCTTACTGAGTATACGCCATTACCTTTTGATCCCTCCTTGAGGGATCTCAAATGTACGACTTTACCTCCTATCATCATATGTCAGATAACTTTATTTCTTCTTCTTCGGTGTCTGCTGCTGTTTTAAGTTTTGAATAATGTATGTGTATCGTTAGACTTCAATTTCTCATTGAGAGCTGCATTGTATTCAAATTCTGTTTGCTGGGTTATATTCCGCCGTATTACTGCACACACATCCGAACATATGTACTTAACCGCCTGAGTGCTAGAACGATTGCGAGAAAAACGCCGCAAAAATAAAAAGCAAATCTTGGCAGCAATTAAATTGCACCTGAGCACTCTCGTATTAATACGGTTACCCCCTGCCAGACCACCTTGCCACATCGCAAAAACCCATAACAGTTTGCATCTCCTACACAGCAGCTGCAATGATGTCAAGGTAAGTTGAGGGTTGTAGCTTTTTATAGCTCTGGCCACTCTAGCAAGACAAATTGCATGCACTTTCAAAATTTGCACATAAAAAAAAATGAAAAAAAAAAAATAGCATCTGAAATTTTTACCCAAGGTGTACGAACAATTTAACATGATGCATTGTATGCAGGATTAAGTCAAGGCCATCACTTATGAGCTTTAAGAAATCAATAATTTAAGAAGATTTCGAAAAGATATAATGCTGTCAAGCTATATGCAAATATGAAACTGCACAATTTGATTTAGTAAGAAAACATTCTTATCTACAGATTTAAAGCTGGTAGTAAAGTATATACAATTATCAAGTGAGCTAAAATGCAACTATGATAAGTTATTAAGATTGTAGAAATATAATTATTTTTACAAATATTTTCGAGCATCTCGAGCCAGACACAGCATCTGGAGCAGGAGTTTTCAAACGTTCTTTTTCACTTAAGTGCTAATAGGAACTATTGATTAACGAATCTAGAGCTTTACTGTTGGCGTAAGAGTCGATACCTCGAAAGGTATACCGGTAACCTTTTAAGAGGTTACTTAATAGTAGTTGGGTTCCGAACATAAAATTTCAATATGGAAACACAACTATCTTGGGAGCACTTGCTCAAAGTCTGTTAGCTATTATTTAGTTAGAAGTAGAATATTTCAAATTAAGAAAGTTTTGTTTAATAAAGGATTACCCATTTTGTGGCACAGATTTCCCAATACTATTGCCATGACCTAACAATGTTTATTAAACGAAGCACATTTTTTACATTGTGACTTCAGTTCTGTTTTATTTCATTCTCTTTTATCTGAATTACACAAAAAATTAGTAAATAATTTGCAAGTTCTAAGGATCCCTAAAATGAATTAAATGCTATTGTAGGTGAACTTAGTTATTATAAAACACTGCAGAATTCAAATATTTTCTTTTAACTGTGATTCTTATATGTTAAAAAGTCCTCCAATTAACATTTTCATAAACCTTTGAAAATATAATGCATTCCTAAATATACTATAAATCTCACTATATTATATTGTAGAACTCATGGGTTCAACTTAAAATCACAACCATATGTTGTCTCCCTAAGAAATTACTGGAAAATTCTAGCTAAAATCAAAGACTGCTCATAAATTATTCAAACAAATGCATCACCTCTTGACAAAATTAGCAAAGTCCGACAACGTCAAAGTATGTATCTTATAAATGCATCTAATATAAGTCCCATGACTTTTGCAATTCTTTCACAGCACGTGCTGGGCTACAAAGTCAATTTAAATATAATATGTTCGCGTAGCTACAATGCAAAATTGTGCTCTTCGTATTGTTTTGAAAGACTACAAAACGTTTCGTTGAGTTATTGCCAATTCTTTGCACTTGACTCAATGATAGTCATTAGAATGACAATTCTTGCATAATAATCGAGATTGTATCTCATATGAAACTTTATTAAAAACAATTAATTAAATTGTACAATTTGTATTTGACAAATGGTTTGTGCTTCCTCTTTCAACACACTGCTTGTTCACATCATAAAGTACTACACAGGCTACAGTGTAAAAAGTATTTTATTCAATTAAAAATAAGAGGAAAAAAACAAATAAAACTAAGTAAATATACGAAGTTTTTAATTTAATAGTGGGCGTAAAGGCAGCTTTGAAACTGCTGCTTAATTGTTCAATGTTTGTGTGAGTATTCGTGTGTGTTTAATCTGCGTCTCTTTTGTGTACTCTTTAATGTACTTAAAGTCATTAAGCTGCTATAAAGTGTTTGTAACAGACAAGACAAGGCGTAGACTATCGTTAAAAACAAGTGGTCTATTGTATCGCCATTAAGTTAATTATTTCTTCGAAAATCCAACACTTAAGTGAACCTAATGATCTAGTTTGTTTCTTAGCGAGTTAAATGATTCACCAATGTTATATATTCTGGCATCAGTATCACAATTTGAGACAAGATCTTTTTCTTCCAAACGTCAGTTATGGTTCTTTAACTCATTTAATAATTGTTCTTTGCATTTTTTTTATTCCCTTGACTATGCGGTCAGCGAGGGCAGTCATAATTTATACCCTTCGAAGAATGACATTCTTGATTCCTCTTAGCTTTCAATCCGTCATAATATATTCAAAGACTTCTTTTGCTTACTGAAATCACTAAATTAGAGGGAGTCTTTAAACAATTTTTGTTATTTATTTTACCCATCGAAGCATAACACTGTCGTCCTACAGCGGTTCTTCAACCCATTAAGTAACTTTTCCTTCAGTTAGAAAATGTGCTAGAAAACAATTGTCTGTTTATCACAAAATTTGGAAATTTCAGCATGCAGTAAAAACCTTTTTTTGAAGCTTCAAAACTAGTAGAGGAAAACGCACATAATACACTTCTATTAAAGAAAGTTCTCTTGATGCTGTGTATCACTAAAGAAGCCTACAGGATTTTTTATTCTAGATTCTATATTAACTTAAGCTTCATCAAATATTTACGCTCTTCTAGAAGAAATCCAAATTTCGCTGGCGTTTATTTATTACAAAGGCCTGCGAGGGTTACTTTCATGGAAGTAAAACATATCTAGAGCTTGTCAGCTAGGGATTTTTGATTTATCCCCATTAGACGAAGGCTTCTCAGGATTCTTGCCTTGAGATAATGCAGCTTATGCTCAACTCTTGAATGTAGAAGGAATGTTTTGTCTTAAGGATGGCTTTTTTTATGGTTCAGATACATGAAAACATAAAAAATATTCTTGAGCAATATTGCTACTGATTAGAAGAGAGTAATTGATAAATGCATTTGTAGCCGTATATTCTCATGGCAGCAAGTATCATAATGCTTTCACGCCGCTTTGTTCAATGAGTTTCCTTTCTGAATAACTTAAAATAAGATAAGTTAGTTGTAGTCGGCGGTAATTGGTATAGCGGAGACTCAAATTATTTTCTCGGAATTATTCTTGAAAACGTTTAAAGTTGAGGTATTGAATTTTCTTACATCAATAAAAAAAAAATTATCTGAAGCAGTTCTCAGTTCGTGGAAATTCAAAACGTTTATATCTATTATAAGAGTTAGTGTCAAGTATAAAGTTTAATAATAGAATGAATCGAATGCAGAAATCAAATTTATATAAATTCAAATGCAGTGTATGTCAGCTTCGATGCAGTAAATTTCAATTTTCATCATTTGTCTGGGCACAGTCTGCTGCGTGGGCCACATAAGACAAGCCCTTAAAAACCGCACAAAGTCTGCAAGTTGATTGAATTAGCTTAAAAACCCAACAGTTTGTGCACCCAAAAGGGGTAGTGCAGCAGGGCATCTACAATACAAGTGATTCCCAGCTCGATATGCGTGTCAGTTGTTTATAAAATTAAAACTATGACAAATGCCAAGCGTTTGTTGCTCTTTCGGTTTCATTTCGATTGGACGAACGTTCACGCTCTTTTCACATTTGTATTTATTTATTTATTTTTTAATTCAATTAGAATTCGTGAAGTGTGTAAATTTTTTGTAACTGACAAGTTTTTTTTTTTTTGCAACACATTCGCGTAATTTAATTACACGTTCGCTGCCGCAATCGATTGCCAACATTTTAATTACTGCAGTTGTATAAATTATTTAATTTGTTTCTTTTTTTTACTTTTAATGTAGCTAATTATAGTTCTATACTGTCAGAGATTGCCATTGTCATTAAATTTATAAAAGTGACATTAACTTTTGGTTCAATAATCGCATTGCGAGTTGCTGAAAAATTGCAATTTTCTGTAATTTTAAATGAATTTCAAACTTAAGAGATGCTAAGTAAGAAAAACATTTAAATATTGACTGCTAATTGCTTTAAGCAATATTTATATTTTGCAAATAGTTTTGAGCACATGCATATGCTCCTTATTTTTGGCACAAAAATTGGTATTCTTTTTATATATATTTTATTTACTTGAGCCAAAATATATGAAGCGCATGTGTTTTTTGATTAAATAATAAAATAAATATTTAAAAAAAGTAGAAAAATTTAGAATAGAGTGAGGGATACATTAAATATAATGCTAATCTTCATTGCTAGCTTGATAGGTAAACATTGTAGAGCTATGCAACGACCCTTATCTGGGACTAGCTATAATCTTGAACCCGTTAACGATGCTGCCATCGATGCAAAGGCGGAGCATGAAGATATTTCTACCTACAACTAAAAGGCGTTTATCAAATGAGGGATTTATAATGTCATTCCGCATTTTCTAAGAAATTAGCTGTATCCCAGGGACCTACAGTTAATAAGCGATTATCAAGTGGGGGATTTATAATTTCATTCCGCAATTTCTTAGAACAGCTATATGCCATACACTAGGGAGATATAAAATGTTAGTTAATCAATTATTGTATATTATTTATAATAAAAGCAATAGTGACTTAGGTATACTTGTATCACTTTTCTACAATTGAATCAATAATATTAAGATCTTAACAAATAAACAAATTTTAAAAAAATCTTGAAGCTATATTATATATCTTATATTAAAAAGCATTTCCCGAGAAGTTGGTTGCTGTAGCTATTAGCGGACAGACGCATATATTGATATATCTACTGATCACACTTTCAGTAATTCTTCTGTAAGAACTTTGCCGTCTTCATTATAAACCAATTTCATTTATCTTTTGTTCTAAACCTTTAAGAACCAGTTTAAGAACGTAAATTTTACGTAAGACATATGCATGACTTGAGCTAACTAAACTAGAACTAATTGAAAACTTGAATGATTGCAATTTTTGGCAGATGAATTAAAAAATGCTTGTGGTTTTCTTAATAAATTAAATTAAAAATTTATACTTTTGCGTCTACGATTTGATGGATAAGTTAAGTGAATAGATACAGGAGTATACGTTATATAATAAAGAAAAGTGTAAGAAAGGTTTGAAGAAGCAAGCGTTTAAAAGAAGTAATCATGGATCAAAATATTTTATGAAAAAAGGCGTTCTGCCTTTTTGAATGAGATATAAAATTATATTTAACGTTTAATCAAAAATTTCGAAAGAAACAAAGAGTTAAATTCAAACTCTTGTTGCTGCATTTAAATTATACAGCTTAAAAATAAATATTTATATTTGGCGGTTTAATTGAAAAGATCGCCAAATTTCTACGTTTTACTTATATTTACCCATAAACACATTTTTTCTTATATTTATTGAAATTCTTGCTCAGAAATATGCGCAACTGTCAGGAATTTGTTTGCTAAAGCATTTCGTTAACGTTTTTGCCACAAATTAAAATTTTATTTATTGTTATTTGTATGTATATAAATATTGATTGGCAGACGTTTGTGCATATATTGTACACATACAAATAAAAGAATACAAAGATTTCGCCTTAAGGCGGCAATATGAACAAATGAAATCTGGTTACATTAAGTGCGCCGCCATCAATTGAAATCCACTTAAGTATTTAAAGAGCACATTGCTGGCGTATACTTAATAAATAATTAAATAAAATAGCGTAAAATTGCTAAAAACATTGTCATGTTGATGAATTTATCAAAAGTGTCAAGTTGCAAGTGTAATTTTAAGAAAATAATTGAACTGCACTAAATATTCAATTCAATTTTTACTGCGAAATAAAAAACAAAAGTAAAACTCTACAAAGTTCATAATAGAGTTGGGGCTACAAGTGAAAATTCAATAAAGTTATTTCCGCTCGCCTTGCTCTGATGCTGCACGTAAAATAATGCAGTGTTAATGTGTAAATTGAAATACAATTTATTTACATGTAAATAAAAATAAATTGAGTGTTAAATAATTAAATTGATGCATTTTTTTCTTGCAAACAAAAATTTTCGATATATTTTTTTTCAGATACACTTATTTGCTCTTTTAATTTATATTTAATTTATTTATGTATTTATTATTGATTTAGGGATTCAACTAAGTCCAGTTGACGTTACGATTGAACAATTTGAAAATATTAAAATTAAGCAATATTAAAAGATAACGAGGAAAGTATAATATTAAACTAATCTGTATTCCTAGCCTGATGACTGAATGTTTTGTAGTTATGCACCGTCTCACATCTTTAGACATTTCTTAACAACATTTCTTAACATTTCATAGTTCCTGATTGTTCAAAGATGCTCGATTTGGCGAACCAAGATGAGTTAAGATAGACAAACCAATAGTTTGAAAATACCGTACATAGAATATAAAATTTCAGAGTATATTATAATTTGCACATAAGGCATGAAAAGGATCCTGTAATGCATAGTTAGATCTACAAAATGGTAATGCTAGAGGTCGAAAAAAAAAGATGGCAAAAGTAGTTTTTTTTTTAAGAAGTATAATACGAGTCGATGAAACCGAGTAAAAGCTTATGCAATAATGACATGCCGTGGCATGTTCTACGATCATTTAGAGAAGAAGTCGTTAGTCTGTCGTCAGTTTCCCAATATTTAAAATAAAAAAAAAAATTTTAAATTTTAATTTAAAAAAAAAATGTTAAATAAAAAAAAATATGTGAAACTATTTGGATTAAGTAAAAACAAATATTTTCACAATAAAGAATTTATATACCTAAAAACTTTTTAAAAGCAAAAAAAAATCAAATTCAGAGTTATTCGATATCAAAACATTTATTTACATAGAGCCCACGGCGCACAAACTGCATACCTACAGATTTATTGTGTATGGCTCAGGCGCTTCAAACAAATTGAAAATAAATATTTTGTCGGGCTAAAGTGTTTTGGCAGTTTAACAAAAATAAAAATAAGAGATTAAAAAATTGAAAAAATAAAATCAAATTGCAATTTTATGAGTTCCCGTGGATTTACATCATGCGGAGTAAAAGTCGTACCAAAAAAATAAAACCACTTTATTTTTACAAAAAAAGTTTTCTTTTCTTATTTGTTAGGTGTTTGTATTTTTGTCGTTTTAAATTGTAAGTTGATTTCTATATGGACAAAGCGTATAATTCATAATATTTTTGGACACACGTCAAGTTCTAAAATTGAACATAAACAAATTTCTCTTTAGGTATATCATATTTGTGTGTGCGTTATATATGAATGAAATGAAAAATATCTAAACATCGGCAACTTGCCAGCGTGGGAGATTTTACAAAAACAAATCGTTGCCAAAATATAAATCGGCCAAAAAAAAGGCAGCCAAAAGCTGGGAAGCTCTGCCATCAATATTGTAATTTTTTTTTATATATATTTGGCACCAAGCCGAATCCAAGTAATAGAAGAAAATCTTTTGAGATTTAGGAGCTATCTAATGTTGAGTAAGCATTTCAAATCGTACAAAAAAATTTAAGTAATAGACTTTTTTCTAATATGGCAGGTAACATATATGCTTTAGTAAACAAAAGTTTTATATAGATTATCACTTCGTTCATAGAGATATCGCTGACGTATTTCTCAATCAAATTTTTGTGGAGTGTGTAATTTTGGTGTCTAATATTTAAATACAAAATTTACAGTTTTGTATACAAACTATCACAATTTGTAGGGAGCACTGGAGTTATTAATCTTAAAATAAAACTCACTGTAGGGAGTCATTTACCTTAAAATAAAATTCCCTGTAGTTCCATCTTCAAAAGATGATTTTATTCGAAAAAACTTGACAACGGTAGGGTGTGGTTTTCGAATTTAGCGTGTCAATTTATAATAGAAATGTTGAGTATAACAAAAACATTCTTAAACTTACTATTAATAGTCATTAACTATTGGTATGCGTCCCTGTTATTATTATGTTGTCCTATGCTTCTCTTAGAAGCGATTCGCCTGTCTACAATATCATTTTTCGCATATTCAGTGCCAATATTTTAAACAAAACTAAAAAATAATAAAATCATATTTTTTTTGTTAAGAAAAGCAATAATAAAAATAAAAATAACAGAAATTGGTATAACGTATAAGCTAATAATAATAATCGATCTTAAAACAAAAAAAATGACAAAAACTGCAACAAACAACATGTAAAAATATTAGGTTAGGTTAGGTTAGGTTAGGAAGGCAGGCCCCCAGAGGACGGGAACCTCACATAGCGGCCTTTGAGCTGAATCTGCGAGCGAGTCAAGCATTGGTCTCCCTAGGAAATAAGTTCTCGAGTTGTTCCAAGATTTCATTGACTCCTGGTTATGTAAAAATATTGCTGTCCAGTTAAATTTTAAAAATAATTGTTTTACACAAAAAAAAGTAACAAAAATGTACTTTTTTCTTCAGTCACTTTCAAAACATTAATTATTATTAGAAAAGTTTTAAAAATGCACTTAACCAATTTAATAAAAAAAAGCAAAGCATTTCATAAAATTTGCGGAAACTCAACTCAATGTAACATTAAGGCAACTCAATTAGTTGTTGCAAATGTGAAATACAAAAATTTACAAAAACAAAGTTAAACTAAAATTAAATCGAGGAAAAACGCTAAAAACTAAAAGCAGCTGAGTCAAACTGTGCAATGAGCGTTAAATATTAAGGCAGCTCGATGTGGCAGTCTTTTATGCTAAAGCGCTTAAAATTATGGCAACAACAACTGCCACAGCAACAACAACAACTGCAACTGCAACATTTTTACGGCTTCATTGCGTATTGCAAAATCACTTCTGTGTGGCTGCCACAGGGCTAAAAATACAAAACAAGCTAAAAGCAAAAGTTGCAAGAAACAAAAAGCAGCTACCAGAAACAACTTGCAACTTGCAGCAATAACAACAGCAAACACAGCTGATTGATCGATTGGCAGGCTGGGCTGGCTATCTTTGGTTGCATAATTAATATGCAAAAGTTTCAACTTGCCAATGGAAGCGCAGCAAAAAAAAAACCAAGAGAAATCTCAAATTTTCTACAAGAAAAATATATTACGTATACGTAACGTATACAGTGAGGCTTCCCAGTGGCCACTGCGCAGTAACAAAGCAGCAGGAAATATGAACCATACTTTAAAAAAAAAAAAACAACAAATTTAAAACAGTTTCAAGTCAGTCAATAATTAATGACTTTTATAATACTCTGTATTTTCATTACATTTTACATTATTAAGTGGTTTTACATAGGTTATTTGTAGTGGGTCTTGAAAGACAACTTAAATTTTCTTAATTTCTAAAAAGTTCTGTTTCCTTTCATATAATATATCATATCCCATTGAAATTGAGCTACTACCTTAATTTCGATATTACTTGCAACCCCTCCCAAATCTATGATGCTTTTAATGTGTATAGTGTATTTGAACAATTTTATGTTTATTATTAGTAAAGTTTTAACCACAGTTTTTATCAAGTATATTATTTAAGAACTCAAAAGTTTCTTGGAATTATTGTATAGAAATAAAGTCACTTTTGGATATAATTTAGATATTTGAAGCAATAGCGACAGCTATTATAATGCGTATTGCTTATTTTTTAAACAAATGAAACTGAAACTTCATGATATATTTATGCTTTATTTATAATAAAGGGTGTTTTTTTTAGGTATAACATAGAACATTAAGTTGGCATTACTGTTCAAGATGGCGACCTATACATTCTCAGTTTGGTTTGGTAATTCATCCACAAAAAGACGTACGATCATCAAGTAAGACGTAGATTCTTCGATTCGGCCCAAAACGAGATTGCCGTTGTTTCCGATTTTCATAAGCGAATTTTGTTTAGCGATAAAGCGTATCTCTGATTGAATGGCTACGACAACAACTAAAACCGCTGCGATTGGAGTGAAGCTAATCCTCAAGTGTATGTCGAAACAACGTTGCATCCACAAAAACTGGTGGAATCATTGGCCCCTACTTCTTCAAAAACAATGATGGCCAGAACGTTACAGTCAAAGATGATCGGTATAGAGCCACATTTACCAACTTTATCATTCCTGAATTGAATAACCATGATGTCCAGCAACTGTGGTTGCAACAAGACGGCGCAGCATGTCACACAGCTCGTGCAACACATTTGCTGACCGCCTAATTTCACATTCTGGACCTGTGCATTGGCCTCCAAGATCGTGTGATTTAACACCGCTAGACTTATTATGGAGCTATGTAAAGTCATTCGTCTATGCGGATAAGCCACAAACCCATTAAGTATTTGGACGACAACGTTCGTCGTGCTATTGCCGATATACGGCCACAAATGTTGGACAAAGTCATCGAATATTGGACGTCCAGATTGGACTACATCCGAGCCAGCAGTGGCGATCATATGCCAATTTCATATTTAAAATGTACTGCCACAAGCTTATCTTTCGGATAAATAAAATTCATGTCAATTGAATAATCCATTGTTATGTTTTTGCCATGTAAAGTTCTATACCTCGAAAAAAAACACCCTTTATAAAGGCTTTCAGGCTATGTTGGCTTTTCTTGTCCAAAGGTTCTTGTTTTTGCTGTGCAATTTAGCGCAGTGATTGCTAAATATATTAAATTATTAAAGTTTTTAAATTTAAATTTTTAAAAACAGACAATTATAAATTACCTTTAAATGAATTATTTAAATGAGACACAAAACTAACAAACTAAACAATACTTATTCTTAGTTTTAATTTTATTTAAATATAAAAAAATGAGTTTTCACCAATTTAAGACACTTAGCTTTTAAACTAAAGTAATTAGTCATAATTAAAGTGAGTAATGTTCCGAGCCAGATAATAAATTTCAAATATAGTCGAAATACGTGCTATAATATAAGTTAAAGTACTGCAATAAAAAAATTACAAATAATCAATTTTATTAGGAAAACAATAAATTTTTATACTCAGTGTTCACTGTACTGTCCGGCGTATTTATATAAATAAACATACTATTTCTAGTACATAGCGAAATAGTAAAAGCAAAAAATTGAATCAATATTAAGAATTGCATTTACATTGGTCTCAGTTGCCGTACGTTCTACTTGTTTACATTTACGGAACGTCGACGTCATTTTCAAGAACCGCCGCGTCGTCAAAGTGAGTATTTTTAAAATGCAAGGGCACAGAGCATTGCCTACATTGCATGGGCATCGGTGGCATCGAATTTTGCTACTATTTGATATAGGGTGACCAGATACCAGCGATACACAGTCTACACTACACATGTCTTTCAAAGCAAATTATTTGCATTAAAACAAGGACATAGAACCTATTTAGAATTTAGCAACATACAGTGGGCTATTTGATAAGAAGTATACAAAAGTATATAAATATGTATGTGCTATATAACATAGACAGTTTAGCAGTATCGAATTGTAGAGAATAATATCAACAATATAAACCAATATTAAAAATAAAAAATATTTTATGTCAAAACAGGTACTTTTGTAATTAGTTTGCGATAAATTTGTATTAGAAAAAAAAGTAATAATTTGAATGTGAGGTTCGAAAGAAAGAAAATATTAAATTAAGTAAAATTGTAGGTATGCAGGAATACTACTCCATGGCATGTTCTACGTTTATTAAATGTAAATAGCTTTTGCAGCTGAAGTCTTTCAAAATAGGGAGGCAGTTCGATAGTTGGAACCCAAGTCAAGCCTTTTAGTGCAAAGAGGCGAAACTAATTTTAAGAGCTGTTCTCCCAAATTGGGCTATCAACCATTTTTGAGCATCGCTTAATAGTTGTCTTATATTCCACGAGTTCCTTAAGCGATATGCAACACAGCAATAAACAAATCTTCAACAAAGTTTATACACTTTTGCCGCTAATATCTGCGACAATGAGTTTTTATTTTAACTCGTAAAGTTAACAAAACAGCCCGAAATGTATCTTTCGAGGCGTTTGAAATTGGGATTTTAGCACATATTTGATAAAATTGACTAGTTGAAAGTACGGTCAAAAACAACATTAAGTAAAAAACTGCATCAATCAACTATCACTTTTATTTGAATTTCTTTTATCTGGTCACCCTGTACTGCTTGTACTACTTATAATAGCTGCAGCCGTTGCAGTGAAGTCTAGCCGGCTTTTAAAAATAACGTCAATTTTTTTATGTTCGAACAGATAAAAGTGAACGAGTGAAGATTCATAGCAAATGTAATAAAAGTCCCAATGAAAACATATATATACAAAAAATATATATTTAATTATCAAGAGTTCTTTGTATGGCGCTTTACCCACTGGCCCTCTTGTTGAATATTGTCTGCTTGGCCCTATAAGTGGCATAAAAATAATGGCAAGTACTTGGGAAAACTTCAATAAAAATGTTCTTATTGCTTTTGCGGTATGCGGTATGCGGTAGAAAATTGGAAGCAACGTACATTGAAGTAGGCGTAGTAAGCCTAGGCTTAATTATAAGCGATATATGTGGGAGTTCCTT
The DNA here is from genome assembly GCA_035046065.1 of Chymomyza procnemis. Classification (NCBI taxonomy): domain Eukaryota; kingdom Metazoa; phylum Arthropoda; class Insecta; order Diptera; family Drosophilidae; genus Chymomyza; species Chymomyza procnemis. The sequence continues at coordinate 2,004,138 of JAWNOJ010000013.1, read as the reverse complement.
TGATAGAACTTTTTTCACTGGCATAAGCTTTAAACAGTTTCAGTTTAAAGTAAATTTTCTCATCTTCATAATGTGCACTTTACAAAAGCACTTTTCAAATCCCTTAGACATAAAATACTAATAATGCTTCTTCATGGCTCTAAGAAATTTGTGGAAAAAATTCTAACTTTATACGCATCGACTGCTCCTAACTTATTGTTCGCTCTTATCTCATCATATACAGCATTAAAACTTTACTATGAAAATAATGTGGGCATAGAAAGATCCAATGCATGTTGGAAATATCTATGCATATGATTGGAACTGCTTTGTAGGCAGTTTAGTCCATGGCACCATCCATACATGGCACTTAAGCCCTTTGCGGACACGCAACATCATAAACAATACAAACAGTTAAAATGTCCATACATCAACGCTTATTCATTTAGATACAAGACAGCAAAGAAATAAGAACCTGCCAAGTGATATCGAGAAACAATCAAAATTAAATAAAAGCTGCTCAATCGAGCGGCACTAAAACCACTGCAACAAAAAAAGAAATACATTTTTGATAAAAAAAAACATAGCTGGTCCAGGCACTTTATAGACAAATGACACAATCAGCTGGTAAGCAGAGGTTAACTCGAACGTGCCGCAGAACAGATAGACTCCGCAGACTGTGGCTGACAGTTGAAATTCAAAGACAATAATAGCAATCGCTTTTGTTGGTAATCAAAAGCGATACAAATCATTAACAGTTATTAAACAATAATACAAAAGTAAAAACAAAAAATACATAAAAAAAAACATAATCAAAGAATTTTTATTTATGTTGTATAAAATGCCATGCAGGGGAATCACGACAATAAAATACCCTAGGGCCATTTCCAAGAAGAAAATCGATTGCAAAAATTTATTATCAATAAAGCATTTGATGGGTTTTATTTTAAGTCTATTTGCTTTATCGCAAGTACAGTAGAACCTAGATTTTGCTACAAAAAAAACTAATAATCAGCGGTGGACAAGCCTGGAATCTTGCTTTTTCAGTTATGTTTAAAAAAAGATGCTAGACTTTTTCACTAAGTTCTCAATATTCCAAAAAGGTGTGAAGAAAGGGATATTTCCTATAATAATTTTTCATGAAATTGCTTTATAGAAATAGTGTACGAAATGGCCTGTTTGTTGTCAGATACAAGTCTATACTTGTTAGGCAAAATAACTGGGCATTGAATATTATTTGTTTATTTTTTTACTTTGAAATAAAGCATTGTTCATAAATGAGTGATTTTTGTTGTTGTGAATGTTTGGTCAGCCCCCAACTACAGTTTCATAAGTTAAGCCTTCATTTGTAACTTGCCCCCAGACGTTATCATTTTTAGTAAATTTGAAAATTTGCAATTAATTTAATTGATTTACAGCAAAACTTATAAAAAATACAAAACACATATATTTCTACAATTCGAAAACTACAAAAGCTCTATAACATTTATCAAAGACCTTTTATGTATATATTTAGAGAGTATTAAAAATTCCACCCCACTTTGTGTGTAAGCTAAACGACTGAAACATCATCTAAAAATAAACCACTTCTTCATCTCTACAAATTGCTATCCAAACATCTCGACAGCTGCTTACAAGTGGAAATTGAATTTAAGTTTGAAAACAAAAGAGTTTTTGTAGTATTGTGTAGTTTCGGGAAATTGTGTTCAAGTACAAGTAATGCCAGCACACATATTATGTATCTGTCAGATACGCGCTATCAAACTTGCGTACAGATACAACTACTATGACTATGTCTACTACCAGCTACAATGTATATGTTTAAGATACTAACTGCGATAATAGGGCGGCATATCCATATTGTTATAGTTGTTGTTGTGATTGTTACTGCCGCGCTGTATTTGTTGTTGGGTGTAAATGTTGCCGCTGCTTTTGCTGGGATACAACAAAGGCGTCTTCTTAATGCTGGAGCTGCTGTTGTTTTTGCTATCCAAATTGAGCACACCTTCGCGTATAAGACACTCCTTAATGGCCAGCATGTTGCAACACACACACACACACACACACACACACACACGCGCACACACTAACACTAAGCCTAGTTGGCGTTGCACTTGCCACTATTTATTTTGGGATTTATTTTTCTTTTTTACAGAAAATCTTATTCGACTGTTCCTAAAAGTTTTTAGTTAGAAAGTAAGACACGCGCAAGAAAACGAAAACTGGCTAAAATTATAATGCAACATATAAACCACACACAGATATTTCGACTTTTTTCTTATTTTTTTGGTATTTTTTTAGCTCTTACAAAAAACAACACTGCACTTGAGTCGAAAATAGAAAAGCGCTTTTCACTTGCTGCCAGCGACAACGACTAAGACTCGTCAACTTTACAAGATAATCGACACAGCGACTGTCTGTGTGTTTTTCACGTTGTTTTTGTTAATTTTCTCAACAGTCTGGCGTTGTTGTTGTTGCAGTTATTGTTATCAGCGTCTGACTGACTCGGCGCTAAACGTTTTTGCGACTGAATGCGGCATGCTAGACAAAAGTATCTAGAACTCGTCAAGCAGCGACTGCGGCCGCGCCAACCGCAGCACAACCACAACAATGTGTAAGTTAGTATCTATGTGCCTTTAATCTTTAGCTGTGCACGCATACAAAGGCAAGAGCAACAACGACGGCGACGGCGACGACGACAACGCCGACAACGACAACGAAGCACAAGAATTAAAACAAAAACCAACAAAAGACAAGCGTCCAAGCCACTAGAGCGGGAGAACGCTTTTGTCACTCTCTCAGTAGCTTGATGTGTGCGTGAGTATCTATGTGAGGCCATCAAGCTGTGTGTGTGTATCTACAACGCGAACATATGTGTATGTGTGTGTGGGCAGAAGCATTAAAATCAAAACAAAATGAAAAACGTGCAGCTGGCCACAACAATAAAAAACAACACAGCTACGACGAACAACGAATCAAATGCAAAATACAAAACGAAAAATTAAAGAATGCTTAACTTTGAGTAACAGCTGTTCCAAACAGCTGTTTGTCTTATGGATCAGCTGGAAAGCTATTGAGTAAAAAAAAGGGCTCAATCAATCAATTACTTGGAATTTTAAATGAATTCATTTGAAAAAAGTGCTCAAAGCAGATCGATCAGTGTATATGAATTAACAGATAAATCAATAAAAATGTAAAATGAATCAGAGGCTTTTTAAGATATATCTTAATTATTTTTCCATATACAACTTTGGTTCCGTCATTTCCACTATGTGTCTTTGGGGATAATTATTGATCGACATTGATTGAAAATGATAGCTCTTCGACGAGAAGAACATTTCGGAAGGGGTTTCAACGCTTCAAGAATTATTAGTTTGATGGTATGAGGGTCGAAGGAAATAGGTTCTCGAAGCTGCAGAATTGGAATTCTGGAACCGAAAAATGCCAAATGCCTTTTTTTTTTTATTTATTTTTTTTTGCATGTAAACAGCTGCTCCAAAGGAAAATTATATGGAATTTCTTCACCGCTTTGTACGCTTTACGTTAGTCTGAAGAGCAGAACCAGGTTCACGATAAAACCTTATATTTAATGTGGCAAGGTCATGCATTTGAGCGTAGAACTTAAAGAAACACGATCACAGTATAAGGAAATATATAAAGGATAGTCATGCGCCAACATTGGAATGTTTGACTTTACGTCGCAAAAGTAGTCAAAAACACTTGGAAACGCTGAAGTGGGAGATCTTAGCCCACCCGAAGTACTGGTGCATTTGACTAGCACTGACATTGCTAGCAAAAAGAAACTGCTTCAGTAAATCTATACTAATTGAAGACATCGCCAGACGGCAACGGCTATATGGTGCTCCACCTTTGAAGTGATGACATTATAGTCAGACGGAACAAATGTTTTTAAGTTTATGTATTGAAAACAAATAAAAAATGTTGTATTTCATAAATCCTCTGATTATCCAAAGCGCAGTCAGGAGAATTTGGATGTGATCGTCAGCATTCTGTCAAGCTTCAAGAGAGATGTCGAGTTGTTCTTGGTAATTGCGGTTACGGATATGCAAAGAATTTTAAGATATTTTCGCATCTCGAAAGCAAATAAAATGTATTAAAACCCAAAAATAAAAAATATACAATTTTGTACCTACAATTTAAGTCCAGTAGTGACTCTAAACTGCATGCCGCGCTGAAAACCCAACCAAGCGGTCTTAGGAAATATTGAAAGAAAAATATTAATCAACAGCTTCAAAGATACAATTTGATTTTAAATGTCAGCGACTTAAAATCCATAAGCATTTTATAGTGGCATAAAAAGTTGCACGCCCCTGGGTCAGTTGCAAGAGTGGCGGTTAAAAGGGTTAAACGCACATTACTTGCGAACGCATACATTATTGCTCGAAAGGAATTTGTTACAAATGTTGCTCAATTGGATTAAGTTTTGATTTGTAGTGTGTATATCTGCCAGCTCATGCTAGTGTGCCACTTTTTGTGGCAGCAACAGCAAGTCACTTGCAACACGTTTCGACAGACCGACACAAACACAGACATACGAACGCCTCATTAACTAACCGCCAGACACATTTACTAATTTACGAGGTTGGGGCTACTGTAAGTGATGTGAAGTTCTTGCGGCTTGCCGCTACTAACTGCTGTATGCCATAAATGCCATAGTCTTGGTGCATGCCACATGACGCATGAATAGTTAGCAGCTGGTGTCACTGGCATATAATGGCAATGCTGGCGCTTGTCTTGATCCGTCAACTAACGGTTGCAAACGTGATGAACAAAATGTATTAACTTTAATTAGAGATGGGCACGTGACAAATTGTTCTGTCACGCAAAATTTTCACACGAAAGCGAGAAATTATTCTACACTTGTTTCGTGATTTGTGTGCAGCAAAATACGCTTAAGTCTTAATGTTAACTAATAATGTCACGTAATACATTTCAATTTAATTTGTATAACAATAGTTTAGGAAATATACGAAAGTTTAAATTAAATTAGAAAAACAATTATAAAAATTAAGCGACTTAGGCGCCAAATAAAAATTGAGTTAATTTTTGGTTTTTAAAAGTAACAAACCAGAACTTGCAGCATTTTACTGAATGACGTTCTAGAAGTAGTTAATTTATTGTCACTCTTTGTAATATTAAAAAAAGTAAGGCATAATTACTTCAAAAGTCACACAAATGAACATTAACAAAAAACAGTTGTGGCAGCCAGACCAAGAAATATATATGTGACTGTTATTAATCAAACCCCTTACAGATGTCATTAAAATTCTGTTGACATCTCTGGCACATTAATTAAGGTTTTGTCTTCATTTTTTTGTACTTATCATTATTATGACACTGCTGTCACGCGTTCATCTCGAGTGTCAACATGTCGAATGTGCAATATTTTTATTTTACTTTTTTTTGTTACGGTTTATACCGTCGTCCCGGCTTAACCCAAAAAGTAAATTTGCATATCTACATTTCGCCAGCTTTAAATTAGCAAACATAATTAATAAATTAATACTTGGGTTCGGCTTAATTATAAGTATATAAAGTATTCACTTTGCGCTTGATTGAGCAATTTGCATATAAATGGCATAAAGAGAGCGCCATCATTTTTGTTATGCATGAGATGAGGGCAAGACAGGGCAAGGCCACTGTAAGATTAATTTTATCGGATTTTTGTTATTTTTTTTTTTGTGTTGTCTTATTTTTTTGCTAACTTAAAATATTTATTTAAAATACAATATGACATCCATGGCTTGACATAGCCATTTAAGCGACGTCAAGTTGCTGCCATATATCAAAAGTCAAATTGTGTGGCGACCTTTGCTAACTGCCAGAAAAACACCTACACTGTACGAAATTTAATTATGCATTCTAAATAAGTTGATTGAATTTTTCGAAAGTTCATGGTTTAAGCTTTTTTTTCATCAGCTTATGACAGCTTCGCAAATGCATTGGGTTGTGTTACACTGCAGAAAAAGAATTTGTTTAACTGATACCAATTACTTTGTTTGTATTAGAGTGCAAAATGTTTTGCCTTTTCATTTTTTATTCCTTGATTTGATGTTTTTATATTGCCAAAATAAGAGTCAAATAGTCTATATTTTCTAGCAAAAATAAATTATGTTAATTATGTTAACATGAGCTTCGTAAAACTTTAAAAGAGTTTTAAAATAATTTTCAAAAAAATTAAAAATTATCGAAAAAGAAAACGGATTTGACTGGACATCAAACCTAGATCCACGTAAGTGAGCAAGCTAAGTTTTTTGATCGATTCTCAAATAATGTAGACGCAGCAACAACAGGGAAACGAAGTAGAGATTTATTTGCCCTTATCGCCTTACTAATTAGTTTTTGCAAGTTTGCATTATCTGCTTTCTCCACTACACTACCAAAAATCATTATTTTCATTATATTTAAATATTATTAAAAATATGATTATTTGATAACAAAATACATAAAATTACAAAAATGCGTATACATAGATAGATGCTTAACTTATTAACAGACACAAAAAATACTACCAACAAAATAATCTCAAAATAGAATTTAATTTCTCGAAGTGTATGCACATTTTACAATATTTTTTTTTCTTTGCCCATGCAAGTGCATAAGTTTTCTGGCTAGCAAATAAAATTTTCAAATAATTGTTACATATTTATTGCATTCAGACCAAAGGCCACAAGAGCAAATGCAGCATACTATGTGGCATACGAGGCGTATACACAATGTATAAAATATGCATGCTTGCTATTTCAGGCACGTGTGCATAGGTCAAATTATTAAATGCTTGGCAAGTCAGGCGGTTACTCTTAGTTTATTGTATCTTTTAAGGCCAAGCTGCTTAAAGGCTAAGCAATGTTTGAATTTGGCCAGGCTTAAACTAGATTTTATCTGCCAAAAAAAAAAATCCAAGCCAAATATCTAAATGAGTTTTAAATTAGCTAAATGTACTTCCGTTGTGGGTGAACGCTTCACTACCATGTTCATTAGCTGCCTAAGCTTCCTGCTCACTGCTCGCGTCACTAAGCTAAACGATTTGTGTAACTGAAACCACAAAGCGCCACCTGGCAGCGGATCCAACTGCATCAGAGCAGCTTAGGACGGTTCATTTGATTAATGTGCAACTAACAAGCTGTACCTCAGCTCCAAGTGCGTATTATCAAGATTGCCTCGACGGCGTAGATAATATAAATGTTCTTGTTTTTCTTTTTTGTGTTGTTGCATGTGCCATAAATTTGTAGCACGCAAGTCAGTGTTCCATTGTAGCCACCCCGTTCGCATACCAGGCCGCCCACAATTGTCTCGGTCTTTGACCATATTTGCCGGATTGTGTATTTCCGTAATGAGCTGCATTCTATTTTTTTTTTTTTTGTTGCTTTTGTTGTATCTTGTTTGTATCTTTTGTTGTATTCATTTTACACCCGCTACAATTTAATTATTGAACCGACACTGCGGCAGTCATGGCCAAACATGGCAGCTTGTTGGCGTTGTTATTGTAACGCTTGTTGTCATTATTGTTATCTTTTTGCGCACATTTTCAAAGATACATAATGGCAATTATGATGTAAACAGAGACCACAAACTGAGCAACGTTTGGCCATGAGTGAGGCAGTGCAGACGGGGAGCGTATGTGTAATGGTAAGCATCTAATGAGCTTATTAGGACACCCGTGTATTTCATTTGACAAACAGATATAGACTTTATACTTTGCATCTATACCAGAAATTGTTAGTATTTCAATGGCTAGCGTTTGAGATTTTTGAAGGTTTTTTAGGACAACACAGAGGGAGAGTGAGATAGTTGCGTCAGTTATGCGAAAATTTTTAATAAACATTAAGTAAAAAAAAAACAGCTTACCAGTTACAGTTTCTGCTATACTGCGATTTCCTGAAAGAGAAACAATTTCCATTAAGTTTAAAGCAATAACAGAGTAAGAAAGTATTTTATTAAAAATATATAGCGTTTGATAATGTCACGAATAAAAAAAGTTGCTAATTGACGATTAACAAAATATTTAATATTAAATATATAGAAATTAATTTAAAACCGCATAAGAAAATTTGTCAAAAAATCAAACAAATATTGCAGCTACAATACAATTTAAAACTCTATAAATTTCAATAGTATTTAAAATATTATATATATGCAAAAACAGTGAAGTGGCTTTACATCTTCATTTCCATTTTGTTCATTCAATTAAAGCACTGCTCTGAACATGTTGACTTTAAAAAGTTGCTCTTCACAACGTTGATGCCAATTATTGACATTTTGCAATAACATGCTCGAGAGCTGTGCAACAAGGCGTATGATTGATGCGAGTTAATATTAAGTATACGCTACAGGTAAATGCATTATTCAAGTACTCTATATTAAATTCAATTATTTTGAAGTACAGCAGTCAGTTGACAGATTGCAATGACCAAAAGAACTTTGCAGAAGCTTGTACAATGGAAGGCATATAATAAAGAATATAAATAAGTAAAGTGCAGTTGCTGGAAACAGAGAGCTAGAGGGCGAGAGAGAGAGAGAGAGTGACAAGTTCCAAGAAAGCGAATCATAGACAAGTGACTAGTGCTAGATAAACAAACCATAAAAGTGTTTTTGCTTGCATTATGGTACTCGAGAAGCTAAAGGTCATATATATGACACAAGTACAGTTTGACAAGCACTGGAAAAAAAGTTTTGTGCAATGTCAGACTAACGAAAAAGACGTTGCAGCGATGCATTATTTAACACTGAAAGTGGATTAAACACACACATTGACACACTCTTACATACAAACACATTGACACCAAGTGCAACCTACTTTCGGTGCACTAGACAGCAACAATGAGTTACCACAACAACGACAACAAACCGCATCTATAGGATCTACGTTGACACGCACAAAAAAACGATGTCAATATTAGTTACGCCCATTTAAGCAGTTTAAAAGGCGTCACTAAAAAGTATTCTCGAGAATGGGTATACAAGTGTAGTATACACTGCAATGCATTTCTATTTTTTTTTTTTTTGTTAGTTGGGCAAAAATTCTAGTTTTTGCTAAGCAAAACTGCATACAAGCAGTTCGACAAGCAGTGCAGTTTAGGCATATTTAAAAGGAAATATTGGAGTTTTACCCATGAATATATTTTTTAATTTATAACTACAGCTTTAGTTTTACTCGAAAACCAGCTATTATGCGGATTTGAGCTTTTAAAATGTGTCGCAAGTTAAAAAATCTATTTAATAATTAATAATCGCATGATACGTAATATTTTTTTTTAAAAGCATTTATATCGCTTGTGAGCACTACAACACTAGATCTGTAAAACAATAGCATGTTTCAAACAACAACTATATTTTTTGCTGAAACAGCAACTTTATATGAACTTGAAACTTTACATGCTGTTTAATAATAGTTCACATTTTTTTGATACCAAAGCAATAAAGGTTACCAATTTTGGCTTAATTTTAAAATTAATGTTAATACGATTAAAAAGTTTCACTGTAAATTGCGTTGCTCTCAAAAATCTAATAGATGTTTTAATAAGTACTGCCGCCTCCCCCTGTACTTACATTTCCCGTAAAACCCCATTGTTCTTGGGCTTATTTGTTTGAGGGTTGCCAGTGGAGAAACTTTGTTGCATTGAAAACTTCTGTGGCAATATGTAAAATGTACATAGGCAACGAACAACCAAAAACTGTTGCACATTGTAAAAGGCTCATAAATTTCTAGCTAGTTGTTTGTATCTGATAGTTTGCCAATGCTTGTGTGCATGCAGCTGTTACCCGTTGTTGCTGTTGGTAAACCATTTTGGCCAACACTTTATGAGCATTAAAACGAGGCTAGTCTGTAAGCCAATGGCAATGAGCATGAGCATGGCAATGACGATATAGTCACAAAATTCTTAACAAGGTCAATTCCGGATGCTGATATGCAAGCAAATAGATAAGAGTTGCTTGCAATTGAAAGACTCGATGGAAAGTTTCAACCGCATTGGAGAAAACTTTTCATCTGTCAATAATAAAAATTAATAATGACGGACTTAAAAAGACTTTTTCAAACAAAACAAAATTAACTTCGATTACATTTTAAAGCAAAGAAATAATGGTTTGCCTATTAAAACATGAATTTTAGCTGAACTTGTTCATTTTCCTAGCTAGATTGGTTGATATGCAATCTAAGCTACTCCCCCTCATTTGTGTGCCACATTTATTCTCCACAACTTGGTAGTTCAATTAGCGCTGACAATTAAACTAGTATGCTTCCAAGACCAGTATGTGCAACAAGATTAACGCTCACCCAACAAATACGAAAATACCAAGAACAACAATTTGCTGTCGTTCTTCAGCACTTAAACTGACACCAAATGGCAATGGAACAACTGCTTAACTATGACGTACAGAGCACGCGCTCTGAGCTCCATGACAGTAAAGTGGAAAAGTAAATTAGCCGCAGACAAGCTGACTAACTGTATGAATAAATGAATAACCGACGGGACTGATGGATGCACTGGCGTTGCTTATTAACGGACTTGACGACAGACGTAAGCCAAATAACTTGATCAATAATAATGTAAAACGTTTAGTATAAATTAAATTTCATTTGCAACAGAAAAAGCAGGATATGAGCAAGGTCTGGCCGGTTGGCCTGTTGACCAAGTTAATGAGCAAACGTTGCCAACTAAGCAAACACAAACATATGCTTATGGTAAAATATGAAGAGAAGTGCAAAATTAATCATACACAACATAGACAATATGACTTTTGCCATATTATTGCAAGAAATGGAAATAGCGCATGAGAATAACCTCGAAAGACGTATTGAGGTGTAGACAAGAAGAGTCGTAAAATAAAGCCTATCTGTTTGGCAAAAAGATATAGTAAGACGGCAAAACTTAAACTAAAAATTTACTGCTTAACCAAGAAAAATAACTTTTTTAATATAAGAGTATTTTTGTTTTAAAATATGAATTTTTAAAAAAACGAGGATAAATAAAAATATGGTTCCCTTTTTAAAAAGAATACTTAAAAGAATGACAAATACTAACAAAAGTATTCAAAATACAATAAACATATATTTTCGATCGGAATTTTCAGTCTCCATGACAAAAGAAAATGACAACTTCTACTTTTAAATACGACTTATATTTTCACACAATAGCTCGGTTTTCGCGCACGCAAATGATAAATTCAAACAAAATTACTAAGCATTCATTCGCACAAAAGATACAAGCCAAAAAAGTATTAAATTGTTTTCGAAATAATTGCTGATTTTTGAGCAATTTAAAAAAGAATACAATTACAATCTTTCACTTATATGTTTTTAAGAGTTGCGACATAATTAGTGCAGAAATCGAATAGAAAAAGAAGTTGTGAAATGGAAAAAGTTGGAGTGGTGTTATTTTTCATAGACGCCGACACAAAAAATTCAAAATAAAAAAAAGGGACTGTCTTGGGGTTCGTAGTTTTTAGACATTTGCGTTAGACAATTTAACTCGAGTTGCTTAAGTCCATTAAAAACTGCAAAGCCAATTAACGTTTTCAGAAAGCTTGTAAATATACCCTTAGGCACTGGAAAGCGCGGAAAAATATATCAAATACTTTATTTAATTTACTAAATTTAATTTATAATGGGTGTGTTTTTTTCAAAGTTATAGAAGTTTAAGTTGGCATTACTGTTCAAGGTAGCGACCGATATATAAGCTTTCAAGTGATTTTATATCTCAATTTGGTTTGTGAATTCATCATGAATAGGCAGTAGATCATCAAGCAACGCGTTGATTCGTAGAAGGGAACCAAAACGAGATTGCCGTTGTTCCTGATTTTCATAAGCCGAATTTTGTTTAGCGATAAAGCGCACTTCTGGTTGAATGGGCTACGTCATCAAACAAAACTGCCGTATTTGGAGTGAAAATAATTCTCAAGTGTATGGTGGAACTATTGCCCCGTACTTCTTGAAAAACGACGATTGACCAGAACGTTACACTCAATGGTGATCGGTAAAGAGAAATGATTACTAACTTTTTCATTCCTGAGTTGAACAACCATGATGTAGTTAATGACGCTAAAAAGTCAATATACATTTATTTTGGCTAAAGCGATTCTAAAATATAAGTATAAGATTATTTTTAGTATGACCGTATATGAAACAGCTGTTCGATATAAATTTTTCTCAGTTGGCAACACTGCTGTCGTCCATGCTATGTTTGCACTCATTTTGCAAATAACAAAATGACAACAGTGGTACACAATTTGAAGTTTGCATTAATTGTTAACTTAAACATTTACTGAGTCATGTTTGGCCAAAAAAAAAAACAATACCAAATTGTTTGCCAGCAACGGAAATCAACAAAGAAAAAAATTTTACGACACCAAAAATGGTGCGGATTTTTTATCTTTTTTGTTTTAATTTTTCTTATTTTTTTGTGGTGAAGCGGAAATGAATTTGTTTACGGAGCTTGGTTGTAAAGCTCATTTGAGCAGAAATGCTAAATTAATATGTTTCGAGATTGTATGGCAGATGAATTTATAATGTGCATATAAATGACTAATGAAATTTTAATAGCAACAACAACAATTTGCAAAGCTTTTTAAATGATTCCATTTTCCAGCAACTTAGTATTAGGGTCAAGTTTGCTTTTCCGTTTGTATTGTTCATATATTATTATTATTATTATTATTATATGCTGCTATACTATGCGGAATTGTACAAAGCATAAAGTTATATATGCCATTGTGTAATAGTTATTATTATTATTTTTTTTTCACTTTTGTCATTTCTATATATTGTTTGTTGCCTTTGTTGGTTTCAATTGAAATTTCAACGTCAATGCACATTGCAAATTACGTGGCCCTTGAAGGTGACAAGTCAAGAGAATTGCACATTATGATGACTTGGCAATGTACAACTGTCAGTTTGAACTGCTCAAGGGACGTCGCTATTGGGGCGCTCGGGAATCAATTACATTAAATGCCGAGCCAGCATTAAAAAAAAAAACAAACAACAAAGAATTAACTACTTTAAAAATATAAACAAAATGCAAATGAAAGCGTAATTTTTGTGGCGGTTAATTTTTGCAAATGACAATTTGGTTGACGTTAGATTTCCAAATCAAGCATATTGACAGAAGCGATAAAATTCATGAAAAATGTAATGAAGCAGACCAAATAATGCAGTAAAGACGATATTATTTATGCTGCATTTTTGATTTAAAACAATGAGTATTTAATAAATATGTTTTACCTTAATAAGTAAATGAAAAGCGACATCTAGTAACAGACACTCTCAAGCACTCAATTAGAGAATATCTCAAAAAGCCTAATTTTATTATAATTTAATTCAAATTTTTTTTAGGGTATATTAATCATTTATTAACAAATGTTACTAGTTGCCTGTTCAGTAATGAACTGAATTCTAACGCAACAAACAGTGACGCCGCCAATGTTCAAGCAAAGCATCGCATTTCGAACGGATGATAATAGCTTAAGTCATGCCAAGAGAAGTTGTTATCGCTTATCACAACTCACTCTTGCAGGCTTATGCTTATCTGTTTGTCGTTGCAAATCTCTGTCGCCATTGCAATTTAAGTTAGAATTATTGCAGTTCTCACTACAAATCCGAGTCATTGCATACTAGTTCTCAATGCGCATACCCACAGCCCTCGCTCAACGCAAATCGGCATTTCAAACACAAAATTTAATCATCCGTTTTTTCAAGGCCATCGAAAAGGCTCGTTGGATCAACATAGCCAGTCTTGAAATTTATCATATTATTGAAATGCAACTTTCACATCTCGTTTCGATATTATCTGAAATCGGTTCAAATTTTCGCATCTCTTTGGAGCTGCACTAAATAATTTTTTATTTTTTCTGTATAGAATGTGCAGGCTTTCACAATAATGTTTAAGAAACAAAGTATTATAGACCTGTAACTTGGCCTCTGCAAAGATAGTCTATAAATAATCTAAAATTTTATTTCGTCACTCTACCTTGCCCAATACGCTACCTTTTCAGCTACCTTTTTTGCTGCACTATCTTTTTTATAGCTCACGTTTTATAAAAAGCAACTCCCGAAAGTTGTGCAAATTAAAAACAAATCAACTTTTATAAGAAAGAAAAAACAAAATCAAATTGATACGCTAATTGATTTGACAATAAGCACTCAAATTTATGCAAATCTGCCAATTAGTAAAGAAATAAACCTTAACAAAAGTCAAATCTAAAGTTATACAACATTGCTTGGTAGCTGCCAAATGAACATTTTCCAATGCAACGCCATTTCCTGTCACTCAAAAAAAAAAAACAAATAAAATATTTATAACAAACGAAATGCAAATAATCAACGAACATGCAACATCATTATGACTTTGTAGACGAATCTTTATAAGCTAATTAACAAGCCATGACATAATAATCCGTACCAGTGAGTCTTAGCCAAGTTACTGCAACAAGGTGTAATAATTAGTTGCAGTTGGTAGTAAAGAGAGCCAGCACAAAACGTAAGTAAAGTTTGTTTTTAAATGCAAATTAGTTTAGCGATGATGATGAAACGAAAAGTGGCATAAAGTTTTTTTTTTTGCAGTGAAAACAATGCCAAAAGCTTGGAAAATTTATATAAAACGGCGACAAGCAGGCGGGGCGGTAAGATGCAAGAAAAACGCATTAGCTTAAAGTGTAACAATAATTTGTTTTGTAATTATGTGGATGGCAACTTTTTTCCTTTTTTTCTCTCTCTCTCTGTATGGCCAGTGATTTGCCAATTGGAAAACTCGGTCAGTCGTTAAGTATGTAGGCAGGTGAACAGTAGAAAATAAAAGAAAAATAAAACGCATTGGGGGAAAATGCGAGCTTTTGGCTGTAAGTCAGGAGCGGGAACTGTTGTGGCAAAAACTAGGCAAATGGAAAAACGCCATTGATGGCTTACAGTGGCTTTGACAGAAACAATTTTCGATTCGAAATGGCCGCCATTTATGCGACTGCAAAACGGAAGTTGCTGCCATTGCAGTGAGTAACGGTTTTCCACTACCAGGCGCACTCTACAGTAGACACTCGCCAAGAGCAACTAATGCACGTTTATTCTTTCTTAAAGATTTACTAACTTTAGCCATTAAGGTTTACGAAGTTTTAAGATTCGGGCTTTATGCAGTTAATTGTCTTGCTTTAGTTACATATTTTTTGTTATATTATTTATTTTTTAAAATCAGTGTTTGTAATTTCTGAGCTCTAAATCAACAAAGATCAGCTTAAACGGTATAACCTTTAGCAAACTATCCCCCTGCCTGGTTTACCTATATTTGTGTCTAGAAGACAAGCTGCTAAGAAACCACTGCGGCCTTTTGAGTCTCCTTGCAACTTTAGGATTTCTATAGAAGAGATCAGAAATGAGGCATCTCGATGAAAAAACTCACTAAACTGATGAGAAAGCTACACGATTGCATTAACTGCTGATAATTGAAGCTAAAATTTATATCAGGGGCTAAGGTAAAAGCAACAGATATTGTTGGGAAAGTGTTTTTTTTGTGCTTCTGACAGCTGCGTTTGAAAGTCTGTAAAATATTGAAAATTCTTCTTGTTAAAAAACGCTGAAGAACCCTTAATTTCCTGAAAAACCATATTTTTATTTAAGAAATTAGTTTAAAAAAAATCTTCTTATGTGAGTAGGAGAAAATACGCTTGAATGCCTAAAATCACTACTGTTGACCATCTGGCTTTCTAACATCCTTAAGAATTTATTTTAAATCCGTATTCCCATCAATGCTGCGTATTATCAGCCTCAACTTAAATGATGCTTGATTTTCACAAAATGCTAGTACTAAAAGAGTTGAAGCAGTTGTTCCTGCAACTGAGAGTTCACTGTATTTGAGTTGTTATTACCACAGAACTTTCGATTTGTTGCTCAGCCCGGATTACAGCAGAATGGGTAGTTTTAGTGACAAATCGTTCATTTGCAGCTAGTTTCCTTTTGTTTTTGTGCCACATTGAGTTGAAATCCTAACACAGAAAGTAAACAAAACGAAACTGCACAGTAATGCCAACTATAAAAATTCAATTGAAAAGCAAAAATACTCTGCCACCTGAAGTCAGTTTAAAGTGTTGATATTTGGGCAAGTCGTTAACAAGGCCAAAAAAATAAGTGGAAACAACAACAATAAGTAATGTTCGCTTTGAACTGTCATCAAAATCGCATTAGGCACACTCAGATCTCTCCTATACCCTGTTGGAGCACAGTCTTTGCAAAGCTGTCTGCAAATTGTCTGGCATAGATCGGCCACAAAAGTTAACCAAGCATAAAACTGGTTACATTCGGTTGACAACAATACAAGTTTTGTTTGTGTCGCCTGACAAAAAGGTCGCTGCTACAGCGATATGGATGAGTGCTTTCAGTGTGATTTTTTTGTCGTTGTTGCTCTTGAAATTTGTTGTCAGACAGCAAAAAACGCGCCTTTTTGACAGCTGTCAGGGGACATTTCGCAAACCAACATTTTCGGCACTCTAGTTTATTATCAAAGGACAAGTCAAAAATCCTGGCATGTATTCAAAATAGGCTTAAAGTGCTTGTGGCAGCAACTTAGCTTTGTTGTTTATTTAATAGACCTTCCGCTTTTATTTATTTTATTTTATTTTATTTCGCTTTTTATTTAGCTCTATTGAACTTGGCTAATGCGTGTCACTCAAGCTACCCACTCATGCTTATTGATATTGTTGCTATTGTTGTCGTTGCTCTTGGCAGCCATCAGGAATGACAAGCTGAACGACGCCATTGACGCTCCATTGACGTAAAGCTGACATTTGTTACAATCGGTTTTTTTTTGAGCTAGAGTTTGGGGGTCGCTTGAACGCATGGGCTAGGTCTGGGGAATTGGTCCTTCTTCAGTTGAGTGACTAGACAGTTAAGGACACTTCATGCTATATTTGCATTACGGGCTTACAAGCTCTGGTTGAGTTGGCAGGCAAAACAAGGTTAGAATTGACGTCGAAAACTTGCGCATTTTGTTAATTCTATTTTGGGGTTTATTGATTAAATTAAAAAAAAAAAAAAAGGGAAATTATAAAGTATGTGTATATGCGGAAAAAATGGCTATTCGTGAAAACCGGTTGATTTACTAGTACGCATGTTATATTTAGAAATATTTGTAGAAAATTTTTTTAATAATTGAATATGCATTCAAATTGTTTCTAAAAAAATAAAAACATTTTTAATATTGAAATAAAAATATATATATATTTCCATATTTTTTACTTCTAAATATTTTTTTAATTCTAAATGTTTTGAAACAAAAATTTAAAAAACATTTTTTTTAAATTAAATATACAAAGACTAATTTTGTATATTAATTGCTTTCTAAAAAGTATAATAAAAACATTTTCGGAGTTGAAACAGAAATACATGAATATACAAATAGTTCCTTGGCCTGAAATAATTAGTTATTTTTATTTTTGAAAGTTTCTTGTGATCTTACATATTTTTCGCAATATAGCGATATATATATGGGATAAAAAGCAAATCTTAAAAAATTCCTGCCAAATGCCAAATTTTGTTACAATAAAGCCTCAATTATCTGGACGCTTATTATTCGGCACCTTAACGGAACAATACATTATCTCTCAGTTTAATTTGGATATCAAGTTTCGTTTATTGAGCTCTGTATTACGTAACGTAATTCTCTTAGCAATCGATCATACAAATTTTATAATTCGAACTTTTTTTGCTTATTTCATTTATCCAAAATTACCGATAAACTGTATCAGACGATTATTGAGTTTCTACCATCATTCAACTTCGTTTTATAGCAGTCACCATTTGCAAGTGTATTTCTAAGAAATAAATAAATTCCAAACACCTACAACGACGATTTTGCCATAAGGATTAATTTGGTTAAATAAGTTCAACATTAAGATACATAAGTTTCGTTCAGAAAGAACACAGGGTTTCTTTTGCATAAAATAAATTAATAACAAATTATAAAAAAAACACATTGTTATTTTATTATTGAATATAAAGAAAATTATATACAAAACTAACAACAATAAAAACAAAAAAAATATGTCTTTAAAGCAAAGTTAAGCATGACCTCAGCGTAAAATTTTGAAGTCCCTAACAATTGACGTAGGCATTTCTAAAGCCCATTCAATTTTTCAAAGAAACTCGTTTATTGAGCACAAGTGAATCAAATGATACTCAAAGGACTTACAAAAATGGTTATAAAGATACTCCGCTTACACAACCTCCTGCCTCTATTTTCTTTCCACGTTGTAAATGTATTTATATTTATGACGTCTGAGCGATTTCATTGTATAAATCATAAAATTTATAGCATTTGTGAATCATTTTGACGACAACTGACGCACGCAAAAGACACAAGAACATCCCACCCAATCCAAACAATTTCCAGCACAGCAAATGTCAAGGTGCAACAAAATACGAGAAAATAAAAATTATATAAAAGCTTTTCGCATTGAAAATGAAAGCAAGATGGCGTCACAAAATAATACAAAGGTACAGTTAGCTGAAGATTTATCAAACGAATGAAAGAAGTCAAAGAAAAGAAAGCAAGCATACGAAATTCACAGATGCAACGACAATAATTTTTATTGCGAAGACGATATGGCTGTTGCTGCAGAAGATGATGAAGTTGACACAGTTGATGAGGATGATGCTCGAGATGAAGTTGAATATGAACAATATCATGATAAAGATAATGATGTTGTTGAAGTATTATGAGCAAACGAACAAAAAAAAAATCCAAGAAGCAGTCTGAAAGTTTTTATAAGCTTGACAATATAATATAAAGCCAAACTAAAGAACTAACTCACTTTTATTCAATTACAAGTTGAATTATTATAAAAAAAGAGAAAAATAGAGAACATTTTGTTGTCCTTGTTGCAGATTTTTATGCATGCACATCAAATTTAATAAGCGTCATTAACGTATAAATTTACAGTTCAACAAATTTGCCAAAGCACAAACACATATATATTTACTGCCCGACTCTCTATTTTAATTAAGCAGATTAAAAATTAAATGTTTTAATTATGTACTACCGCATCGTCATTAAATAAAGCAGCGCTGCGTTTCAGTCCCTCTTGTTTAATTTATATGGTATACTCTGTTTTTATATAATGTACCATATGGTACAAAGAGTATATTAAGATGTGCAAGTCGAAAATGTATGGAAAGTACGGAGACTCTTTAAAGTTAGTTATAGTATAATCAGAGAAACTAGAGAAGTTGATATGCCCTTGTCCGATGACGGTATGTAGGAAGGCTTAGAGCTCAGATATGGTAAGAGCAAGAGCAATCAAGTTTGGGGCAAAAAACAGAAAATGTACGCAAATTCATTTTTATTTTTGATATCGAGGTTATAGGTGATATAGGTTCAAAATCATCCAAGGGTATGAATAATTGGTTATTATATGTAATTAAGAGCAGCCAAGAGTTTCTGGTGTTCCCAAATACTAAAATAAATTAGATTAAAATGAATTAACTATATCATATAGCATCCCTAGGGCAAATCGTAGCTAAAACCATTTTGGCACTAAATTCGTTGTATTTCTAGTGTTTTTCAACTTATCCCTGCAAATTCCATTTATAATAGTATTCTAAAATTCCAAGCATTGCATAATATTTGATTAAAACCAGTTTTATATCTATGTATTCGTTTAAGGCACTAAATTCATTGTTTTTCGTTTATTTTTCGGTCAATAAACTTTATTTAGTCTTTTGAATCAATGCGTTTAATCAAAATCACTCCTCTATATCATATAACTAGGATTAGTTTTTCAAATCACTGCGTCGAATTCGATCGAAATAGGTTCACTATATCGAATAACTTTTATATGGCAGAATACTGATTTTTTGCATCTTCTTTAAATCAAATATAGTTTATAGCTAGTAATTAGTATAATTAATGAGTCAAATTTGATCGAAATTATAATAGTTGGCTATAGAACTATATATAATTCTCATAAGGCAAAAAAAGAAAATCTTGCACACTCCACCCTTGCCTGGGACCGCATAGGTACTTTATGAACGAAACCAAGACTTCGATAAATGAATTAAGAAATTTAGCTCAGGGTAGACAAAATTGAAAAATGATAGTAGATAGGCTACGTTCTCAAAATAACGTTGAGATATAATAAGACCATGTCAAAAATAATAATAAGGCAAATGGATACAAAACCATTTGCTTGGTTGCTTGGACCATTTTCTGTACAAAGTTTAATTAAAGTCTGTTGACTTTACAATATCTGGCAAATCTGACAAAAATGGAGCTTGTGTTGGTTTATGAGTGCCTAAACAATACAAATGATGAAAGGTGGTACCCAAAATTAAATTACTTTGTACCATATGCTCAGGGTAAATTACGCAATAAAATCTTTTAAATTCTTCAAGCTCTTCTTTAGTTAGCAATATTCTTGGCTTCTCTAAAAAAAAAAATAGCTTTAATTTGTACAAGAATTGCCCACACCACATATGCGTAGTTGTTTCAATTAGAATTCACCTCTCCCAATAACAAATTGCAATTAGTAAATGGAGTTGCAAGTTTTCAAAGTTGCCATGGCAACAACAACAAAACGCATGACTGAATGCAGCAGCAGCAACAAGCCCCACACAACAACAACAAATGTTATTTACTGCAGGTGTCTGTGCAACTCTTTCCATCCCACTCAATCGCATATAACTATCGGACTGAGTGCAAGCGAGTACGCGCTGCTCAAAGTTCAAGCAATAACACGCAATACATTAACTTAAATAAGAACAAATTGGCACAAAAGTCTGGATTAAAATCAGCACAGCACACACACGCACGTACACACACATAGAACACACACGGAGCTAAAAATAAAGCTTTGATAAGAAGGCAAAGCGGCAAGCGGGCATCGAGCAGGGAGCATGTTGCTTCTAAAAATAAGATTAAAGATCGTCTCGCTTTGTCAAGTGCGTTGCCGACATGTCTCAAAAATTAATGTCAGGAGTGTCTGCACTCATCGGTCAAAGCTTTGTTTACCGTTGAGAGAAGAGTGGAGCTTAATATATCATAAAGCATACAGTAGCCTCAAAAATTATGAGTACAAAACTATACGCAAATAAAAAAACTGATTAAAAACACTGTCTATCATTCAATCTACTAAGTTATTACGAAGGACTCTAAACTTTTCTAACCCTTTTTCTAGTTAGCTGCACTTATTATTTATTGTAATATTTTTGGAATAAAATAAAATAAAAACAACATTTCGTAAAAGTAAACTAACAAACATGCTTAGAACAATATATACAAACAATTTTACCGGAATAGAATATTTGGTTTTTTTAAGTATATCAAAGATTTTGTTTTTTTTTTTTTAAATATAAATATGTTACTTAACGTTAACGCATTTTTCGGTTCAAATACGAACTAACTATAATAATACACCTCGGTACCATAGTGGTAGTATACGCGCCTGTTAACCCGAATATGCCTTAACCATAAAAATTGGACTTTAGAGTACTCTGATATTTCTATTTTATTAATGAAAATCTTCAACACTGGTTCTAAGCTCATTATATTGAAAAGCTAGTAAGTGCATTCATAATATAAAAACTGTTATAAATTGTGCAATTGATTCTATTTTCGATTCAATTATTAATTATTTTGATTCAATTATTTTATAATAAAAAATTACTATTACTTTTTGATATTACTATTGCATAAGCAATAAAACTTTTTGAGTGCTTATAAATTTCGATATAAAAATTATTTTATATACAATTATTTTGTATTGTAAACCCCTGAAAAATTCATTAGTGGTTTTGTAATTTGAAGCTAATTACAATTAAAAGGCGTCTGTCGATACAAACAGCCCACTTGTTGTCTGTCAAAATACTTTTAACGCCCATTGTTGTAGAAATTGGTCACTGAGAAATTTTGGGCAATGACAGTTTAGCGCCGTCGCCGCCAACTGACAAGTCATTTAGCTTTATTAGCTTTTCACACAGAAATTAACGCCGGTGCGCACATTTCTACAGCAAATTATCAGTTGAAAGAAAAATGTCTTAGTTTTATTTTATTTACTATTATATTGTTTACTTTTTTTGCTGCTTACGTGTTTTGCTAGCGTTTGATGCGTTTGTATGTGAAAAGTAGTGTGCGCTGTGACGTCACAAGGCAGAAGTTGATTAATTTTGCTATTTTGTTTTATTTCGCTTTTATTGCCAACTTGCGATTATTTATGGATTACTTGTTGTAAATCAAGCGTAATAACTCTTTGTATATTATGTGTGTTGATATTGTTGTGAAGTGTGTGTGTGTTTTTTTCTGACTTTTCTCTTCCACACACACCGCATACAACTTATACACCATAAACCATATCATATAAATAAATCAAGCGTGGCAAAATACAGCAAATAACAACGGCACATTTCCAAATGCGTTGTTTAAACTTGTTTCCAATGCACTCACTCACTCACTCTCACACACACACTCACACATTTGAAGACGAAAAAAACTCACTCACTTTTTGTCACAAAACGAAACACCGAAAAGCAAAGTTAACGTTTTTATGCGAACTCAACGGAATCAACGCAGAACTTTTGAGGCATTGCACAATGACAACCGTCACCGAGCAGAGCAAACAAAAGAATGAGCTCTGAGTGCCACAACGAGCAAGCGCAACAGCGGCCGAAGCTTTGACGAATACGAATGCGAACGTAAAGCTTCGTTCGCAGCCAACTTCAAATGCGCATGTGTGTGTGTGTGTGTGTGTGTGTCAGTGAGTGGGAGGGAGTTGCTGTGCAGCAAGAACGCGGCACAGTGGAACAAACTCAAAAAATATTGTAGTCTTAAGGTTTTCAGCTTTGCTTCCGTTTCCTGATCAATATTAATCGATTGAAAACGAAATACAATAACCTTAATAGGAAGCATTATTTGACCAAGAAGAAATTGGCAAACGCATTGCAAGTGATTTGAGAAGCATATAGAAACCACTCCAAAGCCATGGGAAAGTCGCCGAAATATGAACACTACATTCGGTATGACTTGTAACCGATATATGTTTAACGCAAAATGTCTGCAGCGCAAAAAGTTTTGGGGAAAGCCTGGACCTGCGTTCACAACCACAGCGAAACCTAAAAGTCATGCTCTGCATTTGGTGGGATCAGCTAGATGTGATATATTATGAGCTGGGCTCGATCTAGCTAACGAGCATTTTCGTTCATATGAAGAAGATGACTCGAAAGATGATCAGTTTTTGTTTCACGGTACTGACAGAAAGATGAGCGAAAGTAGTAGATAACAACGGCCAGTATCTTAAATAACTTCGAGTAGTTGTATAGATTTGTAATCCGTAAACAAATCTGTAACACTTATCAAAATTGCAAATTACAAAAATACAATTTTTTAAACTGCTCAAACCTCAAAAAATATAATAATCAGAAATATTAGTACTTTTACAAAATAGCGTTAACTAGCAAAATTGCTTCGACATCAATTAACCAGTTTTAAAGACACTGCTAATTACAAGTTTGGAATATCCCTAACACAACCTGTTTTCTGTTGAATAATAAAATTTTATTTATCTTACTTTAATTTGATATGATTCAATTTATACATTTTCTTTTTGTAAATTTACCAAATATTACACAGCTTAACGCTTATGTTAAGAGTTAGCCATCTCAATTTTATGTAACTTGACTTAAACTAGAATTGCATTGTCAATTGGTAAGACATTTTGAGAATTTGGTGGACAAACAAAATTTATTTAAAATGGATCCAAAACTTCAGATGACTCTGAGTTAAATTAGTGTACACTCATACAGACAATAAAATTATTATTGTTCATAAATGGTGTTGGTAAAAAATGAGTTATGGAAAATTCCAGTTGCTGCAACAATCTAAAAATTTTACAATTTAACTGCTATTAATACAATTTCGGACACTGTGCAGCGAACGATATCTACTAAAAAGGGAAAGGGCGATCTCTTTTGCAGTTACGAGTTCGAGCGTATTGAAGCTTAAAGCTCTGTCAATGCCAACCCAGTGGCGCATGCGACTTGAGTTGTTGCAACATCAATTAGTGCCACTAATAAGGCAGGAGACAGCCAACGAGTGCTGCTAATAAGGCAATTTCCATTTGTTGCAACTTCTTGTTGCAACTATTGGTGCAGCAAGTGCCGTTAATCAATGTATGATGGAAAAAAAAACAACTTGCGCGGAAATGCCACAGAAAATTGCTTATTTAATGAACAGTTGGACAGCTTAAGTTGTGCCACAAATGGCATGGTTGTTCTAGGAAGAACCAGTCGAAGGCGATTCTCTGGCAGCAGGCAGTTAGCCGTTCGTATGGCGCAAGTTCAATGCCATTAAGCTTGCCACAACCTACTACATAAATAGTGGTTTCTTTACTACAAAGTATATCCAATATGCTTTTACTGCACTTGTGCAGTTTTAACTACTATAAATGTTTAATATATATAGCAATCTCCTCTATCTGCGTATAGAGAAAGACAACGCGTGGTTGCACACAAATATTTATTACGTAGGTAATAAAAACTGAATTTCCAAAGACCTGCCTGGTCGGATATATGTATGCGTTGGCAGCTGCCAGCCAAGTGGGAGGCAGTTAGGGCAGTTTACCACCAAAGTTTTAATGCATTTTTAAAGGTGGCTAAAAAAATATTTGCTGGTGGGCAGAAGGAAGCTGTTAATAGTACGAATTTATCAGGCTGAAAAGCTCGGCCATTAGAAGCCATAAAAATGTAGCTGCCAATATAGAACACACCAAATTTTTTTTATGTTTATAACTATATAATTAAGGGCTTTTTTATACTTCTTTTGACTACATTTAAAATATCGATTAAGAATTACACACTGTTACCACTGTTATTTTTAAACTATAACTTTAAAGTATATTTTTTTAACTTTAAGCATAAATACAATTTTAAACGAAGCCTAAAAATTTGCTATTTTTGGCTATAAATGTAATGACATTCTATTTTGACAATTTTGACAATTCTCTTTACTCCAAAATAATTAAACATAAACATAAAAATAAAACTAATTATAGATAAAAAATTAAATGTAAATTTTCAATCTTGAAAACTTGCTATCTTCGAAATAAATTCAATGACATCCAAAAAAAAAAAAAAAATAATTTTTATAAAAAAATAAACAAAAAAATTCCTTTTTTCCCCCAAAAAATTCTTTTTATTTTTACAATCCTTTTATCTAAAATATTTAAAAAAAAAAAAAAAAAAACTAACAACACGCAGTAAATTCAAACAGCTCAGGAAGTTATTGTCTGCTGAGATAGTCGTAGTAGATCTTTACATTATTGGATTTTAGTATTGTCCTTATTCCAATTGTAGATTATATTTAACAGAAGACTATCTGATAGCGGAGCTTTGAGATTTTTGCAAAAACCATTAGCTCTAAGAAGTTAACTTTGCAGTTGTGAATTTTTATTTATAAAACTGTCAAACTCTCTACTGTCCACATTGTTTTTATGTAATTACAACTTACCAAATTATATGAACGTTAAGCACTAAAAGATACTTTCGACTCACCTGCAAAGAGAATAAATCAAAAGTAAAATATAAATATAAAATAAATATGATATAAATTTATGCTTAAATATAGAATAAAATTAATTACTAATTTAAAAAGTCGTAAAAGCGGCTTGACATGAAACTACAACAGAACTCAAATGCCCTCAACACACAACATGCCTTTACACACACAAGCAAAACGTTAATTATTTGTACCAGGCTCAAGGCTCAGAACTTCCGCAAGAAAAACACTAATAAATTGAGTTAAAACTCTACGATACCTACATTGAAAGAGCTACTCAGTGGGTAAGTCCAGCACATGTCACTCAAAACAATAACAACAACTGTCAGCAAGGAGTGTGGGTGGCGGGCACACAGATACTCGAGCAAAATTTATATGTACTCAAACATGTGTGAGCGTAAGTTTATTGCGACTGCCTTGTGGGCCATGAAACTTGGCATCACAAAATTTTTGTGGCAAGTGGCATGAGGCAAGTGGCACATTGGTCACTTTTTGCCTTTCATAATTTATAATATATAGACAACGGCATTAACAGACCAGCACGCCTTCGCCTTGGACTCCGACTTGGCCAATATTGGCGTCAACTTTTGCCTAGTTTATGTATGTTTGCCTGCCACTGTTTGTGCTTAACACAATTCGGAACATTTCAATAGAGCCATTTAATATTAAAAGCATATTGTTCAATTTAATAACACTTCTAACATTTCTTTTATGATTCTTAATGGCAGGTATAGCCCGATATCGCAAAAAATGCAATTTTGCTTTTCATTACAATAAAATATCTAAATGTTATTAATGCTAAAATCCTAAGCTCCAGACACTTAAGTCGAACTGATAGTTATTTTGAAACACTTTTACTATATAATGTTAATTGGAAAGTGGTGCATTTGTCTATCGAGAAAGACGCCTTTTGCTTATTTAATTGTCTTTTAATTAAGGACACCGCTATTCTGATTTGACTGTAAATTGTACGGCCCAGTTTTCTTCGAGAGCTATTAATAAGGAGATATGCCCATGCACCGTCTTCAATGAGAAAATAGTTAAAGGCGTAAATTTACTTACAATTTATTTAAATTAAAAATGCGTAGAAAGAAGTAAAAAAGTTCTGAACGTAAGAAATGTGAGAAATGTTAAAAAATAGAAAAAAATATATTTTTTTATTTTTTTTAAGTTAAATTTAAGATACTTATCGCAGCTTCGAAGAACATTTATCAGTTTTGTCGTAAAAATTAAGTTCGAATCAGCTTGATTACAATTTTTTGAAAAAAAAAGCCCTTCGAACAAGTTTTTACTTTATACAAAAAATAGATTCATAAGCACTAAATACTTAACAAGCCTTATGATTCACATGATCCATTCTAAAATCCTAACAATGTCTTAACTTTTAACATTTTTTTAACGAAAGTTAATTGTAAGGTTCTTCTTAAGAGAACGTGCTTTAACCGACCGGATGGAAGAAGAGTAGTTGGGCGACCGCGATCACGTTGGATAAATGGAGTTGACGCAGATTTACAGAAACTAAACGTCGAAAATTGGGAAGAAGCGGCGAAGGATAGAGACTATTGGAGAGAAATTGTTCGAAAGGCCAAAGCTGAACTGTAGCTGTAGCGCCAAGGACGATGATGATGATGATGATTGTAAGGTTGATGGTTTGATTCTGCGTAGCAGTTCTGGTGCATATTTCTAGCAAAAAGTTCGAAATATAGTGCATTAAGTATAAAATACTTAAATTATATCTATAAGAATTCAATAAATAATTTTCAATGAATGAGTCGAAAAAGCAGAAGTAAATGCAATAAAGAAAGTACAAAAAATTTAAATGCATCTAAGAACAGCTTTGTAGCACCTTAGCCAACAAGTTTAAAATTTTTAACATTTTATATAAAAGGCCACATTTCATGAGAAAAGTGCCTAGCTCTATTTAAAAATTAACTAACTTAACATTCTTTGATCTATTCACTAAGTAAGTCTTTGAGTGAGTCTTTGATATATTGCTGAAAAGATACGTGTATAATATTTCCTATTTTATTTATATGTATATTGTATGCCCCTTAAGTAAACATATTAATGTGACCATTGGTGTACTCTAATGTATGCGCTTGCTGGCAAAGAGGTTTAAGTCGTTTTCTTATTGCGAAGAGTGTTTATTCTGCCGCTGGTTTCAGCCTAGTTTTTATATATTTTGTCTGCTATTAATTAAGTGTTTTATGAGCAGAACAGAAGAGTAGCAGAAGTCACGTGGCGACGTTGTCTCGTAAAATGTGTTTATGATTGGGGAAAAATCGAATTTTTTTTATGGGGTCACACTTTTAAGAGAGGACGACGCTATGTGCTATGTAGCAATAGAAACATTTGTATTTTGGCCGCTAAGTTATGAGTCAGTGGAGATATTTGTAGGTTCCCGCAGTTGTACTGGAATTAAAACTTTGATGATCATTATATAAGTGGATTTCTTCACGTTAGCTTCATTTATCTTTTCAGCAATAAATGCACTGAAATACTTTATATTATATTATTTTTATACACACTTTTATCTTGAATTAAAATTTTAAAAACTTTTCTTAATTTGCCGAACAAAGCATATGAATTTATAGCAATCATGTTGATATTCATTTTAATACTTATAATAATTTTTTTAGGACTGTACGACAAATTAAACGAAACTATTTTTTCACGATTTTTTTATTTTAATTGAAACATTTTAGTGCAGCGTTATGTTGACACCATGTTTTTTTGAGTTATCAACATATATAATTTCATTTTTTAACTTTCATACCTACTTAGCTTCGCTATAGAATATGCATTATGGTAAATTTCATATACCCCAAGCCCTAACCTGAATCAGTGATAAATGCTAAACATTTCATTTTAATTTCAACCG
Source organism: Chymomyza procnemis (assembly GCA_035046065.1). Lineage (NCBI taxonomy): Eukaryota > Metazoa > Arthropoda > Insecta > Diptera > Drosophilidae > Chymomyza > Chymomyza procnemis. Next base: position 1,975,737 of record JAWNOJ010000013.1, on the reverse strand, counting down.
CGACGGATGTTCAGTTATTACGATATTATTTATAACTTAAAATATAATATTAGAAATATAATACAAATTTTTTGTGGAATTCTGCAGGCGCTTAATAAAATAGGTTAAGTATATTAGCTCGCAGCTGCAGCTCGTAAAAAAGCAAATCTATTAAAAAACAATTTTTACACAAAATGCGATGTATTTCGATTGTTTTTCAACGAATCTTTACCAAATATGGTTTGTAAAAGCCATTCAAGTCACTGAGTTGAATTCGATCGAAATCAGTAGGCTATATCATTTGGAAAATTGCTTAAAAACGAATTGCACTAAATTCATATACAAATCCAAACTATAGAAGTATTTCATTATTTTCGCATCAAAATCGATAAAAATCGATTAACATAGAGATTTCATAAAGGAAATCGATAAACAAAATCGTTGTTTTTTGTTTGTATACACCAAACACAATAACAAAAAAGTTAAAAATTAATAAAAATTGTATAAATAATTAGTTGGATCAAAATTGCTTGACTTTATAAAAATGGACAAATCGATTAAAAAATAATCTTTTTTTTGTGTCCCATTTGATTTTAATTTAATATAGCGCAAATTTTTTTATTTCATTACAATGTTGAATGCTGCTTAATTTTTTTTCTCAAAAGTTATGAGCCATTTAAATTACATTGAATAAAATTATGCAAATTTTCTATGCGCACTTAAATGTCAAGGAAAACTTTTCAAATACTTTGAAAATTTAAATTACGCAGACTTAAACCAATTATTTAAGTGACTACAGTTGTAAAAATCAGGCCACGATTTTATAAGTTAAAAAAATGCACATTTTTTATTTGTAAGCAAAACGACTTTTGACATTTTTAGTGACGGTCAAGCAGCAGCTACCAAGCAGCTTACCTGAACAATTGTTATAATGGGTTTATTTCCGTCAACCCCAAAAGTTGATGGTTTTCATAACTTAACAACCCCTGTTGCTGGGGTAAAACGCAGGTTACTTCTGCCTTGTCATGAACTAATTGTATCGCCTCACGATTTCAAAGTGCACTTTTGTTTTGTTTCACGAAAGCTTCAAAATCAAAAGTATGGCAAACTAATACAATTTTTTGTATAAATTAAAAAAGTGTTGTGCGTTTCATAACATAAAACAGAGTGCGTGTAATTTAGATAGTTTTTTGGAAGTAAATTTTTAAGCATTTTAGAAAAACATTGAAAAATTAAGCAAAGTTTGCTACGTTTTTGTGCTAGTGTGAGCAAAAAAGCTATAGCAAATGGCTTGTGGCTTAAACAAACCACAAATTGCGTCGTAATCAAACTGCTTTTGACCAGTTGCAGTTGCAGTGCAGCACAGTAGGTGCAGGAGGCAGGCATGTTGCAACTAACTAGCCACAAACATACGACCAAAGTTTAACATTCTACGTGCTGCAGCAGACAGAAAGTACAAAGAAACCACAAAAAGCATTCAGAATGACGAAGTTGGCATACACTTGCGAGAAGCGCCACTATTGGCTCGAAGTTCATTAATAAATATATTGGCGACTTAAGGCAATTTTTTATTAGAGCCATAATGCTTTTGCCTAGCACTAGTGACGCTAGCAAAATATGCCATTTGCCTATATTAATCTCTATTTACTTTAAGACATCACCTTACGAATTTGGCTTTAGGTTGCTGTTATCTTTAAATAGCTACTTATAGCGATATCTTCATATCTCTGCCTTTGGAGCGAAGACAGCATTATCATAAATATTATTTAAAAAGAGGCTTTAGTTTTTTAAAACTATTATATTAGTCTCGATATTATCCGAAACTGTTGATAATAACTAAGTGAAGTCCGTGATGCTAAATTAAATTCGTGCAAGTGCACAGAAATGCAGAAATAGAAAATAAAACTAAATGAGATAAAACTTGCTAGCGCCATCTAGTGTGAGCTGACTGCGCCATCTAACGAAGGCTGAATACATAAAAAGACTTTGTTTCGTTTATGTATTCAAAATTATCTCAAAACAAGCATATATACAAAGTTAGGGTAAAAATAATATCCGAAAACGTTAACAGTAAAAATCAAACCTAAGTTGCGGTTCATTTGTTGTTGTCCCTCTTTTGCTGTCAGTCAGTCAGTTGTTACCCAGTCCATCACTTTTTCGATTGCAGCCTAATGATGCAAGGCAACCACAACAACAGCAATAAAAACAACGTGAGCAAAATACATGTAACTCTCTTGTTAAATCGCAACACAATCTGTTTGCAATTTTCTGCTGCATGCAACAATAACAACAACAAAAAAAACTGTATATTTGAATATTTTTGATACCCTTTTTTGGTACACGCCAATGCGCACATTTAGGCAGATATTAATCATAATGAGCGAAATTTTCTGTAGTACATATAAAAAATCCACCACCACTCGGAAGCTGAAAAAAGTTGCAAAAATCATAATTCCCAAAACCAATCAAGATATTAGTATGATTTATCTTGTGGCTGTAGCAAAAAATCTAAAAACTGCATTATTTTTCTAGTTGATTTCTATATTTGTTACTGACTCATCAGATCCTATATATTCCCATAGAATATTTTTCCCTTATCAAAGAAGAGTTGAAGAAAGATCACTTAAGAGTAATTAAGTAAATGGTCGTTATAACTTGAATTGCACCATTTTTAGCGTAAATTTCGTGCTATTTTCGAAAATAGTGGACAGATCACAAGTACAGTGTACACAACAGTTATTCAAACACTTTCAATTTTTTACCTAGAAGCTCCATTACTTTTAATGCAGTTATAGTAGTACAATAATTTTTTTATAAATAATGTTTTAAACAATTCTCAACACTATTTATAACAAATCTTAAATACCACAACTTTATAAATATGCATATAAATCGAAAAACTAGTAAAATTATTCAAACTCAAACTAATATTGCAATTTAGAGCTCGAAAAAAGTTTTTCAATACTCTGTAGTGCCGCCAGAGTGCCCTGATTACTGCTTGTAACCCATTTTTGGTGCTTCAATGGCACAATATTAGGCCATTTAAGCGTTAATACGAAATTGGATCTGCTGGCACACAGACTTGTCTCAACGCTTTCACACGCATTTTGCTTAATTGTCGCTCTCACGCTCATTTGCGCTCTTGCTGACTGAGCCTTGTGCTCGTAGACAAATAAAGAATATGCTTGCATAAGTTTTGCCCATCTATCTAATGTTTCAATTTCAACCGCAGTCTTTTTCAAACAATTCAAATATTGTCTAAAAAAGACAGTTCCTCAATGAGACACAGTTAAGATTGAATACAAGAAAATACGTTTATAAAAATCGATTTAAATTAAAAATACTGTCATATCGGCAGTTAATTATTAACGATTCTTTATGCACTCGTAGTTTGTGATTATTTTACCACAATTTCGACACATATTGTTCCACAACCACTATTCGCTTAAATCAAAAACCACTTCGTGGTCGTCGTTTTGGTTCGTTTGAAAAATTACAAACGGCATAGAAGAAGGAATTGAAGGCGATGCCGGAAAATAACTTTTCTTACTGTTACGAAAACTGGAAAAAGCGCTGGCATAGGTGTATTGCATCATATGGGAACTATTTTCATGGGGAGGAAATTAATTTTGTAGAATGAATCAAGATTTTTATTTAAATATAAACAAATTGACCGTATTTTTTGCCCACAGTAGTAGGTTGGTTTTACTCCAACTTATTTTAACTTATGATATTCAAAAACTTACAAATTATTAAACATTTTTTAAGCGACAAAACCGGTTTTATCAACGTTGTCCTTTAAATATTATTTCATTCGAAGGAATTTACCTTTACTTTTATTATGCACATTTGCAGCTATGAAAAATCGTTATAATATGGCAAAGGCAAGGGCACTGCACTGAGGATATACAAATCGGTGTAACATAATTATGGTAAATCACAGTGACTCATGTTTCAAAGGGATACACCTTGAAATGCGTACAGAAGCTGATTTACCATCTGCTTATTTGTGCGTATTTCCCTTTGTGTGCCTGCAGCAGCTTGAAGCAAATTCGCATGAATTTAATACTATGGCACGCTGAGCTTCAACACTCAATCAAAAACCTTTCATATTGTACCAATCAAAAAAGTTCCTAGAAAATGCAACGAAAAATTTCTGGGAATTTCATGCACTTTATTAAATAAAAATGAAAATTGAATTGAATTGAAAAATAAAATGCTTTCATTGTAATTCTCTTCATAAATATTTATTTAATATTCTACGAAAAACATATATTTCGTGAAAAATACATATTGGCAAGAAAGTAGAAAATGAGAGAATTTTAATGAAATGGTATAGTTTAGTTATTAAAATTTATTTGTGCACTTGCACTATGCAGTTTATAACAATTGAAAATTGTTTTTTATAAAAAAAACAAAGAAAAAGAAAAAGGAAGCCATAGGGCAGCAAGCCAAACCCTAAACGCACCTTTCAAAGAAAAGAGTTGGTACGCAGACCAACGAAATAAAAAAACAGTGCTGTTCCCTTATCATAGGGAGGAAAAAACACGCAAATGAAAGTAAACTATATTTTGAGTGAAAAATAAAGATTTTAGTTATCTATAGCTGTATCTCGTACATCAGTTTTGGTTTCACGGCTTTTTATAGATTGCATGCAGAAATATTTTAAGTGTTTCGTCAAATCAATTTAGAACTATGCTAACTTCAGCATAAATTTACTTTCGTAAAATTTTAATTTTGCTTTGTGTGTTACAGTTACGATGTAGGACGTGCTTATAATTTGATAAACGGTAAAAATTGAAGCGTGAATTTATTAGAAACATATGTGAAGCGCTTAACAGGCCCTGTATTCTCAGTGCATGATATGCTTTTTTTATATTAAATATAAGTTTTTAACGACAAAATAATATCTAATTTAAAAAAAAATCAGTCTGAAATCAGAAATACTTGGAATTATATATGAAATCAAATAAATACACTAAAAATCTTAACAAGATGAGTATTTCTGAAAGCTGACCAAGCAGAATATCTGCATTTTTTTTTCTTAAATTCAAGGTTTTTAACATCTTTATTTGCCAAAATCCAAAGTGCAGTACAACGAACTCTAACAAAACTACAAAAAGAAAAACCTTTAGAAATTCAAGCACAAATGCAAATAATCACAAGAAAAAAAAGTAAAAGGAAAAAGTTGCGCACTTTGGCCCTACAAGATGTCTGGCAGTCAAACAGCTGAAGAGACGCCACTTCAAGACTGACAACATGACAAAAACAGCGGCAACAGCTACAACAAACACCACATCATTGCGACAAGATGAACTCAAGAATAAACATGAACAAACATGTACTCAACGGCAACAACAACAACGTCAACAAAAATGCGCTTATGCCACCAAAAGTTGAATGCACGAAGCAATAACAAAAAGACAACAAAATATAACTTGCAGCAAGAAAAAGGCGTAACCAGTGGGCGTCAGCGTGAAAAAAGTGAAAATTTATGGCACATTATTTGGAAATTGAAATGAAAATGCAAAAAAAAAGAAATGTAATTGCCAAAAAAAATGAAAATCCAAACATGACCAGGCTAATAAAACAGAAGCTGCCATAAAAGAAGTCCAAGGACTATAAAATAAAGAGTGCGTGTTTACAGCAACGTGTACCCTATACGTATACCCAAAATCTCACAGGAGTAAGTTTAGCTTTTCAAGACAAAAATATATATAAAAATTTAGATAAATATTTATAGATTGCATGTGACCTTGATTTAGCTGCACGCCTTAAAATGCTAAGATGTAGATTCTCCAACTTCTTTTTGAGGTATTTTTCTTCTTAATTTAAGTATAAACATTTTTCGTCAAATTAAATACTCACTTATTATACAATAAGTATATTTGAATTTTTTTTAGCTAAAAATATTTGAGGATTGTGAGTACTCGTTTCAAAACTTTTTAATGTAGGTCGACTGTACACCGAGCTTCACAAAAACTCTATCCGTCAATTTTTCTAAATTAACCTCAACCGTTGAAAAACGAAGTTACTTTTAATATGATCAGAGTAACTAAAAAATAAGATAAACTCACATCTGCCTGAGCTTAATTAAATATGTACGTCTGGATCTCTCTAGATAAGAGCTAGAGTAACCGAATATTCAAATTTTTAGCTCATAGAAGACGAGTTTGTTGCATTTATTTTCTATATAAGATTTATTTGTATATCTGTTGGAACCGTTTCACTGGACTTTGAAAAAAATTATATATTTAGTGTGCACACCTAGATCTGAGAGATGGCAACACATAAAGTAACTAACAATTCGAATTACATGGGGTTTTCTTGATATTAAGACTAGTTTGCTGATTTTTCTTCTATATCAAAATTGCTTGCATAAAAGTTTGCCCTAGAACCATGTCACAAGACTTCGAAAAAATGGTATTTTAAGTGTGCACACGTAGATCTGAGAGATAGTAGAGTGTAACCAACAAATCGAAATACATGGTTTTTTGTTTGCTAATAGCAAACGAACTTTAGTGGAACCCTTATACATGACATCGAAATAAAAGGTATATATTAAGAATGGATGCCTAGATCTCAGGGATGGTAATACTAAGGGCAGCCAATCGATCGGATTAGTCGGCCTTTAACTCATAGAAGACGAGTTGGTTGCATTTTTTCCCAATATATAACCGATTTACTGTATAGAACAACAGAAGAACCTGTCGAAAACACTCAAATTGTACTTAAAGTTTCAACGCCTGGTTTGCCCGTCTGTTTATTCGAATGGGGTTAGAGCCTTATGCGATTTAGCGATTATTATTAGTTATAATGCATTAAATAGTGTTTCTGGAGCGTTCTCTTAAGTGAACTAATCAGTCAGTAGTGACATCCACTGCCATCCGCCATTATCGTAGCATCTCTCAACACAAAGCGCAGCTCAATAACTACTTTTACGTGAAATTTGTCAATAAGCTGTCAATAAGCTGCCATTAATAGTTAAGGTACAACATGCATAAATTGCAAAAACTCTGAAATTTTCAATGAAAAACTTTCCAATTTTTAAATTAATTGCAATTGCACATACCTTTTGTTTATGAAGATAACGCCAACCGAATTTGACATTCAAAATTTTGCAAATTGCCTAGCGCTATAACATGTTTAATCAATAGTTGGGAAGTTATCATACAAAGATTATTAATATGGAAAAAAGTATTATATTTTCCATAAAGTTACCGCTTTCCATAATAGCCCGTTAACGAAATTGTACTACAAAAAGTTTTGCCCGTAATTTTTAACAGTATCAAGTAACATTTTATTGAAATTATTTTCTAAAAACAGCAAATTTAGGCGCATGTGAGTCTATTAATATAATGAAAAATAAGCATTTCTACAAACGATCCTTTTCACAGCGGCAACGGCAGTTACCAAACATATTTTTCCAGCGTTAACTTAATTTTTTTTTGGCTGGAGTGGGCGCAGGTCATTGCCACGGTTGGGCACCGCCCCTACTGAGTCACAATTTTTTGGGAAACTCACTTGCTTTCTTACCAGACACTGCAGACGAAACTTATGTGTGGCCCCAACTCGCGCTACAGCTTATTAAGTAAAAAATTGTCTGGCTATCAAACCAAAAAAAAAAAAAAAACACCAACGCTTTGTTGTTGTAGTCAAGCGGGATCAGCGCTAGGAAAAACGTTGGCAGTGGTAACTGACGGCATATTAAACGCATTTTCCCAGGAAGAACGCGCTAGGAAAATGGGCAAACAAAAGCCAAACAAAAGGCACATAAAAGGCAGCCATTACAATGTCGGTTGGCAGTCAAGTGTGGATGCCGGCGGCGGGGTTGCAGGTGGCTGAGACTCTAACGGTTAAGCTGGCGCAACTTTAACTGTACATTAAAGCAGCAAGTTGGCAGCACATGCAACAAGCAACAACAGAAGCAAAAAAAAATGATAATAATAATAAAAAATAGCGACAATTGCGCGCTCTTGTAATATAGTAGGAAAACCCTAAAATTGCGGAAATTTATTTAAATTACTGCGGTCCTTAAATATTTACACGCACACACACTCAAATAATCACACACACTTAATACACTTAAGTTGTATCATTTTAACACACCTCTACTGTACGATATTTGTTTTTGTCTTAAATTGTATTTTCCTTTTGGCCACACTTTTTGTGCAATGTCAACACTGGCTTCAATAATTGTTTATTTTTTGGTTTCTCTACTTCTCTTGCTCTCTGTGTCTATTTGTTACGCTTTTCACGTTTATGCATTTTGGCATTTTCCTTCGCAACACAAATAAACTGCGATGCGCTGCAGGAAAAACACGTCCGTTTGCTTTGAAAAGTCTGCGCTTACTGAGTAAAGAGCCTGAGCCATAAGCAAAACTGAAATGATGATGATGTTGACAATGAAGTTGATAATGATGTTGATAATGATGTTGATGGCGCTGACGAGGCCATAACGCAGCAAAGGCCAAACAAACGCAGACTGGTTTTTGAGATTTTCGCCAACAACAACAATACTTGACGGCGAAAGCATTTTAAAAAGTCCTGAGCGCATTGTAAACAGCTGATTTCTAGCCGGTTATTTGCTCTTCTCGTGCTCAATCTCTGTTAGGTTTTTCGCTCTCACAACACTGTGCTACAAAAATATAAGCTTCTCGAAGGAATTTTGTTATTTTTTAATATTGTATTAATTTAAATACAGCTTGTAATATACCAAAATCAAACTTAGGAAATTTATTATTATTAAAAAATATACATAAGTAAAAAATATTAAATATTTATAAAAAATAAAACTAATACGTGAACCTAGCGTAATGGGAGAAATTTTTGTAGATATGCACTGGTGCTGGATAGAAACTTAACTTTACAAAAAAAAGTTAGAAACAGAAAGTAATGTAAAAAGTTGAAACATTTTTTAACAAAATTTGCCATAAGATCACAGTAGAGCAAGTGGGGGAATCATAGTTCGTGTTTGGTTAAGGATGCTCGATTTGGCGATTCAAAATGCGTTTTTCTTTTTAGTCTCCATGACTACGGTCATTGCTTTATTAATAGCTGTTCAAAAAAATCATGCATCTACAATTTACAACCGCACGGTGGTGTCTTTAATTAATACATATTTTGCTAGAAAAAGCCCAGCCACTGCACCAGTCTGCAAGGTGGAATTAAACCACCGACCTTTCGATTTAGAGCCTATTGCGCTATCACTGCGCATATCGAGGCTCAAAATGCATTAAGATAGAGAAAAAGATGGATTGCATAAACTGTTCGTAAGAGAGGAAATCCTAAAGCTTATTATAGTTAAATACTCTGGATAGAATGATGAAATAAATTCAATAATCCCAAGAATAATCTTATGTAGAAAAATAACAAGCCGTAACATGTTGTACGATTGTATATAGGTAAGTCAATTTTAAAGGTAAAGTCTACAAGAATAGAACGGCAGACGTATGACAGAATCTTCATTTAAGCCACGAAGAGCGTAACTATGGGATCTTAAATATCTGTATTCAGAACTAATAAAAAATTATTTTCCACAAAGCGGAACTAATTTTAAAGTTTATATTTTAATAGATTCTTAAATTTTATTTTGGATGCTAATATTTAGACTAAGCAAATTTTATATTTGAGCATAACTAATTTTGTGTACATTTTATTGTCGTGCCAAAAATGCTCATGGTTTTCGCTTTAGTTATTGTCCTGCAACAAAAAAAATGATTGCAATCTTATTATATAATAAATATATGAACATTGCTTACTCAATAAAATATATACGCAAAATAATTAAAATACTTATGATACATATAACTCCATATAATAACGTATTAAATTTTTAATCATTTTAATACTCTTTAAACAAATGTTATTTTTAATCTGGCAATGCTGCTCTCTCGCACATTTTTAATTTTGCTCTCTTGGTTTCTGTTTGAATTCGCCTTGATAACAACAATGAACATCATTGTTTGTACCTGCGCAGTGGGTCACATTTGGCCAAGTCCCAACCCCGAACTTCACTTCAACCCAGCAACAACTACTACGATTTACGCACACTCACATACACAAACACATACGTTTTCAAGATTATACTCAAAACAGCCCCAATTAGATACCACACCATACCACATCACATCGCACACATCGCACCATGCCCAACCGTACCACGGTGACAAAGTTTAAATAATAAAATATGAGAGTTCCATTACAATCACTCGACCACAATGGGGTTCCAACAGTAGCGACTACAACTAAACCAACACCCCAAAACTTGACCGCATTAAAGCGCATTGGGTATCCAATTGCTGCAATGAAATCCACATACGTTTACCATTGGCACGCGGTTTTTTTCCATTAAGAGATGAAATTTCCATTTTGTGGAAAAACGCATCTAAATTGCAATATAAGATAACGCTGTGAGAATTGAATTCCAAAACTTAATTTAATAGTTCAAGTGTTAATTCTCAGAATAGTTTGACGAGTGGCAAAAGTGCTTCGACAAATACGCACGCAAAAGTGTCTAGATTTTATTGGAAAATATTTTGAAAAACAATAAACCGATTTACTATAATTAATATATATTGTTTTTCTGTGGTCCCGAAATATAAAAGGCAACCCTCGTATGGAAATTGTCAAAGTTCAGAGATTATATACTTTTGGATAAGAAAAGTACTTTGAATTTTTGCAATTCAGAACATACTTTTCAGGTCGATTGGGTTAACTGTTACTGCACTGAGAGAAAAAAATATAGTATCTCGCAGCTTAAACTGAAAAATACGAATTTGATTTGGCTGCAAGACTGAGTCAGAATTTCAAATTTTTTAAATATTTCTGATTTAGAAATTTATACTTGTTTTAAGTTAACTTTGACTTAATCCGTATTGGAAAAATTATATTTAAGCTTTAAAAATTATATTTCAAGAAATGCCTTCAGGACGGCGATTTTTGGCTTTAATTAAAAAGAATCATTAATTGAGAAACGTTTTTTCTCTCAGTGTATGAATATACGAAATGATAGAGATCACTTGCAGGCAATACAATATAAATAAAATCAACCAATACTGTGCTGCCTTTTTTTAAACTTTTACCGATTCTCCATGCGGATTTTGCTGAAGTTACCTAAAAATAAGATGATTTTCATATGTTCGATTTAGACAGAAAATCCAACGTTCCCTACGACGTGGGGCAGGTTCTTTAATAGAAACCATATCACTGTATCACGCATAAGTATTCAAAAATTTCAAAAATTTTTAGTCATATTCTCCTCAAGCCGAATACTTTTTGAATTCAAACGGCTTAAATCTTAATCTTGAGTTTAATTTGCAAAAGTAGAATTATGTAAATCTCATCTACGTCATAGTACTGCTTAACGCTTCATGTAGTTTCATATATAAATACATATAATTTAGAATTATTTCATTTAATTTTATATGATATCATTTTATACCTTTTCATATCATTTAATTACGCGCTGTCATCTCTATACGCAATGCTGGTACAACACTGCGTATGTGTGATATTTTGTTGTATCTCAGACGTTGCAGGGGTCGCATGAGTTATACCAAAAGCGTTTCGCCGCCGCCTGTTTTAGCTTTGATAATTATTTATCACTTGGTTGTAAACCAAAGTTAAAAAAGTATATATATATATTCAAAATGGAAAATGATTTCACAGGCGGATAATTAAAACTGAGAGGCGGCATTACGTAGACGTAATACGCTACACGCCCACAAAATTGTATAATCTGATACTCATTAAGCATACGCCTAGGTGGCCAACGTGTGTGTGTGTGTCTAGGGATTTTCCAACATTGCATATAGAGCGTAGCGCATGAAATGTCTTACATTAAATTAGGTTAAGTGAGTTATGATTATTTCAGTGCGGAATAGTTGAGACCAGAGGATAACAACAAGTGTAGGAAGTCAAGTATTGCTCCAAAGTCGCACTCCAACACGTAATTGCCCCGGCCTCTTATAACAGTCGAGACATTGTTGCCTTTTGTCTTGGCTGACATGGAAAAGTTTTTCATGGTGTTTTTTTTTTTTTTGGTGTGCCAGCTCTTGTTGACACTTTGGACTGACGTTGGGGCTCCTTGTTCTTGGCTCTAAACTAACAGCAGGCAGCCTTATTTATGACACAAGCTCGCCATACTCCATAGCCCGGCATATATGACTAAGCTTGGCATAACACTGGCCCGAGTAGGGTTAGACAGTCTTTTTTCCCCACTGCATTTTGGCCCTATGTGTGTGTGTGCCTCTGCTGTTCCAAGCAATGACAAAAACAAATTAGAGCTCTGACATTTTTATTGCGAATTTGTTTCTGTGGTTTAAGTTCTAGGGGCTTTTGTGGGTAGCGCAATGTTCGAGGTGTTGCTGGTTCAACGAACTTTTAACGAGCTAATACAAAAAAATAAACAAGAACATTATAAAAAATGTTGCGGTTGTATTTAAGGTCACACAAGTTGACAATTTCAATGAATATTATATAAGCTTTTACAATATATAATCAGTTTGAGATCAAAAGTTGGTAATAAGTTGCATAAAATATGGTTATTGCCAAATAATATAAAACGTAATAATAATTATTAATTAAAGTATTTTGCAAATAGTTAATAATAAACTTACACAAAATACAAACAAACACTCTTCTTGCAATAGTTCTTTGACTAAATTTATTTTCAAACTTCGGGCAAACAAATCCATTGAGTTATTTACAAAATAAATCTCTTCAAGCAACTAAAAGCAAGTGTCAAAGCTCAACGAATCGAAATGACTCGATAAGCTTAAGCAAGTCGAACACTGCCAAATGATTTTGGTTGGCTAAAAGTCAAAATTCTAAAAGCGCAGCAGAAAAGAAAGGATACATTAAAGTAGAGTGTTTGTTTACCCAAAAATATTTTATGAAATTTTAAGCCTCATTAGACAAAATTAATAATAACATGAAAAATTCCAAGAATAAAGTAAAAAGTTTTCAAGTAGCACATACAAATGAAAGTAATCCCTTAAAACCTGAAGCTTAAGTTAAATGTCCTTTAGGAAAACAATAACAAAAATGAAGAGCATCATAGCATTGTGCTCATTATAAGCCAAAACTCTTGTTTGCCCTTTAATGTGTATTTAGTTGAGTGTATATTAAATTTGTTGAAATATATGTAAGCTTTCGTTTAGTCGGCAGGATATAAGTTTTGTCAGCTGATATTAAGGACTAGTTAGCGCTTTAAGGAGTTAAAAACTGATTCAAATAAGAATAATAATAATGTTTACTTAACTACCTTTGTGAGATAACACTGCTTATATGTAATATTTTAAAGCTTCAGAAAACTTAGAAGCAAACTTACTACTCTCATGACACAATGGGCTATTTAGCCTAAATGTCTGAGGCGTTGCCTTTGTCGCCTTTGAAACCCTCACATCTATCTACGCATCTCATTTAATATTTTTTTGGATTGTATGACTTTCTTTATGTTTATCTTTTATTTTTTTTTTTTTTGCAATTTGAGAAGAATTCGATAGGTAACACAGCCAACAAAAACCCACCTAACAAAAACAAAACATAAAATAAATAAATTTATTCCCCTAGATTATGGTCATCGATCTAAGGCAGAACTTGCAGGAAATATCTCTCTTAATAGCTGTTCGAAGAGAACAGGAATCTAAAGTTTATAGCAGCGATCTATTTGCTAGTCATGCCACTGGTAGACAAATGTACCATTGCTGCTGGCTCTAATCGTACCACCGATCTCCCGATTTGGAGATAAGTGCGCTACCACTGCGCTATCGGGGCCCAACAAATAAAACTTAGGTAAGGATATTTTATACAACCAAAGTGGTAAACGAAATGTTGTCTGGCTGCTGATATCTTCTTGATATATTTGGAAAATAAGACAAATATATGTAAGTCCAAAAGTTATCGTATAATATTGTATTTCTGTGCACATCCGGCGTAAAATTACATATTCTCATCGGAATAGCCAGCAGAGTTGGTCTCGAGATAAATGCAGCCAAAATAAAAGCAATACGCTTCAATCACTCCAGCCAAGGAAACATCACCATCATAAATGGGAACGAAATCGAATTCGTAAAGAACTTAACCTAACTTGGCTACGTTATCCACAACAATTATAGAGTGGATAATGATGTCTCGAGCCGGCTTGCGAAAGCTCGTGCCGCAAACGGCCGAGTGCACGGCATATGGAGAAGCACACAGTTAAGCCGGAAGACGAATCTTAGTATCTTCAAAGCGTGTGTTAAATTTTTCTGCTATATGGTAGTGAGACATGGCTCTTTCTTTACTTTGTTTAACCATCACAACTTGTTATCGGGTTACAGTTGATCTTACTAACTCTCGCCAGGCGCCCCTGCTTTGTGTGCGCGCCTTCTTCAGTTGGTTACTCCAAGTGTAGTATTTCCATCTGAGCTTGGTTCGTCCTCTTCGAAGAAAGATTTTCATTGCGCAAAAACTGCAGATTTTCAGCAACAAATGTTTGAGAATTATATGCGGGATATTCTGGCCCAACAGAATATCAAATGGAGAGCTGTGGAGTGCCCCTATTAATCTCAACATCAGGAAAGGAAATTAACTTGGAGAGAACATGCTCTCAGAAAGAAACCTAACAGCATTGCCTGAATGACACTAGACTGAAAACCTCAAGGAAGCAGACGAACAGGACCACCAAAAACAACTTGGCGGCGAAACGTTCTGCAAGAACTAAGTCAGCTCAGCTCGTCGTGTATCACCGCTAGGCAGATGGTACAAAACAGTGTCGGATATAAAATCTTCGTAGAGTGCCCAAGGGAAATATCAAATGGAGAAAAAATTTCATTTTGTGCAAGAGTTTTGTTTGAGTCGCTTTTAGGCCCCACCAAACAAACAAAATGGCATTAAATTAAAACTTATAATATGCAGAGAATAAGATGGCAAAATAAGTTATTAAAATAAATATAGTGCATTTCATATACCTACAAAGGCAACCCACATTGCGTATAAGTGATTATGTATACTTTTAGTGAAAATCGAAAAATGTGGTAAAACAATGTTTTTGTGTTCGAGTATAAAGTTTTATTACTTCCATAATTATGATTTAACTAAAAAGTTAAATTTTGCTTTTTTTCTTAAAGCTATTATAGCTATATTGACTCAAACTGCAATATTACAGTGTATCCCAAGGTCGTCTGCAGCCGGTAGCCATTTTCTTTTTTCGTTGTGTTCGTTTTGAATGTGCTCTTCTTTATTTTTCGCAAACTTTTTCTCTGATTTTCTTTAATGCGCAGTGCTCAGCGCAAATTTCTTTTGTCTGCTTCTAGCCATTTGGGGTTAGGATTGACGGGGTCAGAGGTCAAATCAATAGGCAGACGAGCGAGCAGCAAGCAGCATCCCAAAAAAAGAGGACTAACAAAATCGTATGGTTATATAGCAACATATGTCTGTGTTCATGGTTTGTTTTGACTGGGAGTCTGTTGAATCGCTTTTATTTTTGTATACTCTTTAGTAAGTTTTGAGTTCTTTACGTTTATGACGAGTTTTGTTGCTCATCTAAGTGGAATATATTTAATTTATATGTACAAATTCCCAGTCTTAAAAATAACTTGATTCGACGGTAAAAAAATGTGTTATTAGTTGCATTTACTTGAGGTGTCGGTGGCAACAGTTTCAAATTTTATATAAAAATCTAAAATTTTATTTAAGTTTTTTCAAAAAGCTTTCCAATTTGACATTAACCACAGCTTATGCATAACGCAAAAATAGTCAAAGTTTATATTTAAGAAGGCGTTTTTTTGCTTAAATAAACAAATATTAAAGCCATATTTCGCATAAATATAATTCGTATAAATAATAATAATATAATAATAATATAATAATAATAGTATTAATAGTAAATACTACAAGATTAGCTACTTTCATGTCCTGTTATGTCACGCTAGATTTTGAACTAATTCAAAAATGTGCTCTGAATTATTAACTTACAAAAATTAGTTAATAATTAACTGAATTTATCAAAAGACTTTCTTGTTTCGCAAAATTTATATATTTTTACATTTTCAATAAAGTCTAAATATAACTTTTGTCACGTAACACCATATATATTTTCAAGCAATCAATGCCTGTAAAGCCTCAAAATATGTCGAATTTCTTGCAACATTAAAATATAAACGTAACGTAACGCCAATATCTATATCTTTGTGTATATTTTTCTTAATAGAATCAATCCCACATGCCTAACAAAGTTATATGTGACTCTGCAACATTTCTATAAGTTACTTTGAACGAATTTACCATAAATTTTAGGAAACACATATAAGAGTATACAAACGTTTGATACTTTAAGACTACATTCAACAGTCTAGCAACTGTTGTAAATAATTGGAAATACATAATTTTTTATTTTGTACATTAATAGAATATTTCAACTTCGAAGTTACAAATAAGCATTCGTTTTTTTTTTCTAAACTTGACAAAATTTTGACCCCACATAAGCAAACTTTTTTTGCCTCGAAAATGTCTAGACAGTGTAAATAGTTGACGCACATCAAAATTTCAACAATAGACGCCATAGCCAAACCCCACAAACACACAGATTGTGCCCGTATGTAACTATAATAAATTACGTAAATAAATTTTAAAAAGTTTAAATATTTAATATTTACAAAGCTGAATAGAAATGTTTATTTTATGTTTTCATTAGACTTTAGTTAATCACACATAGATGGCGCTGCCAACACAAAGCTCAAGTTTGAAAATATGAACAAAGGAAAAAAGCTACGTTAGCGCGTGCACAAACCAAAGCTAACCAAAAGCTTAATAAGCGTAAGAAACTTTGATAAAAGTTTTTGGCATATTGGCGCCTTATTGGAAGAAAGTTGCGGAAAAGTCTATATACTCCAAATTGTATTTCAAACAAAAATTATTTTTGTTCTTAATTTTGGTATTTCAATTAATTAAAAGCATAATTTTTACATTAATAGATACGGCGGCACTGCTTAGTAAGTTTTACTAACTGAACGAGTATAATTAGACTATTTTTGTTAATTTAAATTCCGTATAAAAAAATTTGAATTAAACTTATAAATATTCATTATCTTTTATTGTAGCATTTAGCCGCATCTATTTTTAGTAACGTCACCCAAGCGTACTTATACAAATCATCCTAAATATTTATTAAAATTTAATATCATAAAAAATATCTTAGTGCTTTCTAATGTCAAGCTAATTTTTTCTGTTATTTGCATTTAATTATCTTTATATAAAATATATCCTCAATATTGTATTTTAGTATAGTTTTTGTTCTTGCTGGTTTTTGACTTGAAAAATTTTTAAGTATTGTAATTGTAGAAGTCAAACTTGCAAAATAGAAAATACACTCACATCATTATGAAGCTTATTAGCTGAGTGTAAAATAATTAATTTATTTTAGCAAAAAATTTAAAGTAAGAAATTATAGTCTGTTTTTCATACGCCAAATCGAGCATCTTTGACTTAACACAAACTATGAAAGCCCAACTTGTTAAACGTTGATATTTTTTCTTTGTTAAGAAATATTTAAGATTTTATATTACTTCCTGTTTTCAACTTTTATATTATGGTAATCCAAGATGCGAGACGTTGCTATCTATAAAAATTATAGGATATTAGTTTTATATTCTATTTTTCCCATTTTTTCCCGTTATTATTAAATATTTCTTAATTTCAACATATTTAAAGTGTTCAATCGTCAACTGGACTTATTTGTACCCCTAGATTAATAATAATGTTCCCTAGGTCCTAAAAATGATAAGATAGGAGAGCGCTCGGCACTTTGTGATTCTGCACAAGCAATCAAATCTACTGCTGAATAACAGCCAGACTACAAAGAACACACCAACTTAATCTTGCTATGGAATAGGCGTTAAATTTTTAATAACTTAAAACCATTTTAATTTCTAACGCAGTGAATTTAAAAAAAAATCAATTAGTGCCCAAAAATCAAGATTTTGAACATAAAAACTAAAAATTTGTTAACAAGAAAAAGTATAATTTATCTAAATATTTTATTATAGTAAATTATATAAGATATATATATTTTGTTGTTTAAATTTACTTATCAATTTTCCCATACTATGAGTATGACTAAGAGAACGTGAAGCCTTCATATCTTTTTATAAAATTAAAAACTGATTAAACAAACTTGCATATTTTGTTTTGGATTACTTTAATCCCGCAATCTATCTAAATCTCACTTTATCATTAAGTTTTTTTTATTAACAAATTATGACGATGGAAAAAACCCTTGACAGCTGCTTATATTTTTCGTCAAAAAGTAGAACAACACTGGCGCATTCTACAGCTTTGAAGCAAGTTGGCAGTCACACGCCGCATAGTTTTTGTTGTTTTGAAAGTGTTTGTGTTAGCTGCCTACAGCCACATAATTTTTTTGAATATAACTTTCAAAACCACACATTTTTCATATATTTAATACTTAAAAATATCTGAAATATTAAAAAAATTTAAAATATATGTATAGTAGTTTAATTTTTATTATTTAATTTTATTGGTAAGTAAAGTTTGATTAAAATTAGCGGCAGTTTTTAGCAACAACAAATTGAAACAAATATTTGAACTTTTTTCAGCATTTGTTTTATTAGCAGCAATTAAAGAGCACTTCGTCTAGCAACAAATAGAACATCTCGGTTATAGAATAGCAACAAATGTAGCACAAAACCAACAACATGGTAATAAATAACTTAAAAAGCTTTTTAAATCAAACTACTAAATAAAAAAATACTTCAAACAAATAAAAAAAAAAAACGAGGACATGAAAACATGAAACCATTTTTAGCTATGTTGCTGCTTTTGATTTTTCAATAATGTTTTATTAATTAAATATATAAGTAATATGTTGTTCTTACGTTCAACGCGTTCGTTTTAAATAAAAACAATTACATTTTAACACAAAACTAAGTACATAGTTAAAGTAAAAAAGAAAATTTAAAAAACTTATGACTTAAACTAGTAAATTTTGAGCTGAAAATATATAAAGAGATTTATAAATATTTCATCATTAGTATGTAATATGTAGGCATTGTTTTAGTTTTGTTTTTAACGACGTTAATTTCGTTGTTCGTCAACGTGTGCTTAAGTTTAAAGAATTATACAAATTATATATTAATAATAAAAAAAATTATAATTAGATAAACATTAAAAAAAATATCATTGGCACAAGTTGCAGTCTAATTAACGTGTAAAAAATTAATTAAGACAAAATTATGCATGGAATTGGAATTAATTTTTTTGCGTGTTAAATTAAAGATGTAATTTTTAGTTTTTAATTTCGAATGATTTAATTGCACAATGGGCTTGTATGCACTTTCTTAAAAAGTGTTGTTGATAATAAAAAATGTTTTAACTAAAATTAGTTATAAAATATATTTTGCTTAGCATAAATGAGAATACTTTTGGTAGAAAATACAACTTAAATGAAAAAAAGTATATCAATTGGCTGCATTGCATATTCCAGTGCATCATAATTAATAATAACAAATTATTGTCAAACGATTTGGTACAATAATAATTATAACAACAACATTGTGGCTAATTAACTAACTGAGCGCAATTGCAATCACAATAATAACGCCAATCACAACGAGACACAAAGTGAGCAAATCATTTGGTGTAATTAGGCCCACTGTGCAGGCGATAAGTACGTGCTCGAGTGTTGTCAAGCTGTGCGCCGTACGGCCTCTCTCCACACCATCATCAGCCTGGCGTAGCTCTCCGAAAACGGACAACGCCTTTGTGCTGGTTGTTGGACGCTCGTCGTCTTTGTCGTTGTTGTCCTCGTCCAACAGCGGATGTCCTCTGTACTCATTACGTGCTGAAGTGTCATTAATTGGCTGATTGTTATCATTATTTTGTTCCTTTTTATTGTCAACCTCATCAAGTGTTGATTGCTGCAAGTGCTCCTCCTGTTGCTCTACTTTGGTTTGGTAGTTTAACTTTAGCTCGGAAATGCTTAAATTAATTTGTGGTGTCTCATAGACTATGCTCTTTCTGCGCAGCGATTTGATTAAGTCTTCGGATTCGTTAAGTGCACTTTCGTCAAGTTCGTTTTCTACAGCTGTACTACTATCTACCTCATCTTGTTCTTCAAATAGTTCCTCTTTTATAAATAAATCTTGAAATGTCTCTGCTGCTGCTTCTACAGTTTTGTCAAAATCCTGTTCACCATCATCGAGTTTTAGACTACTATCAATTAGCTCTTCAAAATTGTTAACTTCGCTAAATTCGTAGAGTTCTTTGCTTATTTTTGTTTCGTCAAGTTTAACATTACTCTGTTCGATTTCGTCAATTTTTGTGCTACTATCAATTAGCTCCTCAAAGTTCGCAACCTCGTGAAATTCATTTAGCTCCGTATTAGTATTATTTTCGTTAAGTTTTATACCGACGACCCCACTCTTTACACGGTACTTCATCGTTTCATTGTTCATCAACTCGTTATCTTCAACAATCTCACATTTGTTAAGTTCTTTCTTTTCATTGTCCGTTTTTGCAGCATATAATTCTAATTCCTCCTCCCTTAAACTTTCCAAAAGTTCCTGCTCTGTTGGCAAAGGTGGATACTCCTCTTCACTCTCTACTATTTTCAACTTCTCATCCTCCACCTCTGTCTCCTCATCTGTAGTTTCATCTGCACTGATAAACACCTCAGTTACATAGTGCTCCCTAACCTCAAAGCGACTATTGTAAGCCGTTTGCAATTCCATGGTGGCATTGACATGTGCCGCCATGGGAAAATCTGTTAAGCTAACATTGCCCGAATCGGGGTTGGAAGAGTTGTCCTCCAGTGAACTTAACGAATCGAACTGGCTGAGCGCCGTAGCCGTAATAGTTGGCTCTGGCTTGCCAGAGATCACCTGCTCACTACTCTCGACCACAATCTTAACTTTACTAGCATATATGCGATTAAAGTTGGGCGACAGCTTCAGACACTCTTCTGTTGGTTCACCTTCTACATCCGGTTCGTTATCCTGTTCCGGTATGGTCGCTAACTTAATGCTATGACTACTACAACTACTAGAGCTACTAGCACTGGCATTAGTGGGTGTGGTTGTGGGTATACAGATATTGCTGGTAGTAACATTTGTAACATCAACTTCAACATTCAAAACAGGATTAGTAGTAGCTTGAGCGTGTATAGCGGGAGCGCAGCAGGGATTAGTAGCAGCCAAATGGGCATCATTCTCATTCTCGGGCTTAGCAGACGACTTGCTGGCGTGGTGTTCATGTTGGGCATTCAAGTCGTGGCTGCCTTTACCTGTATTTCTCAACTGCTGTAGGCCGGTTGATGTTTTATGGCGCTGCTTGGGCTGCTCTTCGATGCCAAAAATGGCTGCCAACTCCTCCGAGGAATTGTATTGCGAAGGTGACGAAGAGCGTCCACGCTCTGTGCCCGCACGTCTTGCGCTTACGGGCGTTAAATTAAGTGGTGGTGATGGCGAGGGCGACGGCGCATAGCTGCACGATGTGGTACTTGTGGTCTGTTTGGTTTGTTGATTATCGGTGCAATTGGTGCTCGTATTAGTGCTTAAGGTGCCACTAACGCTGGTTATATTGGGGGTAGCACTGTTCGTGGACTGCACATCGTAGGATGTGGTGCTGAAGGTCTTGATAGGATCTGTGCTGGGTGCATGATACTCGCTGCTTTGCGACTTAATATAGTCGCTAGAGGAGTACGGATTAAACGAAGTAATGCTCGAAGACAGTGGCCGACTGACATTGGTCGGGCTGGAGGACTTGGCCAGGCAATCACTGGACGAGGAGAAAGACGAAGCTGTAGTGCTGACCTGTGGCGCATTGCTTTGTTGACAGCCACTGCCGCTGCTGCTCGTCATGCTTGGCGCCGTCGTGCGCTGATCATCGGTGGAAACATCCGAGTGTTTGGTACTATGGCGTGCCTGGCGCTCACATTCCTGCATGATTTTGTCAATCTCCTCGAGCGTTTGCGCCTTCGCCTGCGCGCGTGTCTGCGGCTTCGCCACCTCTGCAACGGAAGAAATAATAGTGGGTTCAGCAGAGTTTCCGCCAGCAGCTGTACTCATATTACAGGCAACTGCATCCTGCAGATTATCATAGTCTGCTGATTCGGCCAGCTCGCTGAGCTGGCGCATGCAGCGCTTGGCAATAGCTTCAATCTTGTCCGACTGTATGGGATCCAGTTTCTTGATCAAAATTGGCGTCACCAGTGGCTGCTCAGTAGTTGTCGGTTTAAGCTGCTTTACCTGCACAGCCTCGTGTACTATAACAGGCGGTTCTGTGGTCACAATGTCCTTAAGTATTTTCTCGCACACAGCATTGGCTGCCTCGGAAACCTGATCAATGGCCTTAATTAGCTTGCCCTCTTTGTGTAACTTGCGCGGTTGTTTAGCAGTTACTTCCTCAAGCTGTTCATGTGCGTCAGGTAAATTATCCAGCAACATTTTGCCACAACGCTTGGCTGCCTCAGATACTGCCTCAATTTCCTGCAGCTCTTGTTCTAACTTCTGCTCATCCGCATTAAGCTTAGGTCTTGCGGCCGTAATCAATGCCTCTTTGCGCAGCTCCTGCAGTTCCTTACTGAGCTTAATGCTGCTTTCCTGTGCATCTTGAGCGATTTTGTTAAGTGCATCCTCCATTTGATGATGATTTGCTATGGGTTCGGGTGTCAGACTTTTGCGCGGCAAGGGCACTGGTACTTTATGTGAATCCAAACGCTCTGGTAGCTGCGCTATAGCACCACCTTGACTGGGATGACGGAACGGTATGTGCGTCTTCTTAGAACTAGCAGCCTCCTCATCCTGTGCCTTTAGCTTGCGCAGCAAGTCCAAGGTAGCAGGTATGTCACTGGTATCAGTATCTCTATGCAAATCGGACAGGCTGCCAGCTCGCTCTATGCTACGTGTTAGCTCAATATAACTTTGCAAATCTCCACCTGATGGCTTGGCTGCATCACGCTGTATTAGATTATAAATATTGGCGGATTGGGTGCGTGTGGCACGGTGCTTTTTTTGCAAAGCTCCTGTGGGATAAACAAAATGCTGCTTTGGTCCAGGTGGATCTTTGCGCAATGCACGCACTGCCAAATCATCTTTAATTATATCCGGTGAACCGCTCTTTTTCTTCTCACGCACAGGTTCCACATGCAGATAGTCAGATTGTGGTGCAGGCACAATGGGTCCCACGGGTATGCCAAAAGGCGGCTGCTTATCAGCTGCTCTGTGCTGTAAATTAGCTAGCTGCAGATTCCGATAGGCTACATCATCACGCACTGGATCGGGCTCACCAGTTGGTGAATCCTCGTCATCATATTCATCCGCATGAGCTACAGCAAATTTCTCAAAATCACTGGGTGTAGGTACACGTACGCGCGGCGTAGCCGGCTGTGACGAAGGCAGTGGCTCTGTCTGCTTAGACTCTGGTGGTTCTGTAAGTCCCAGTGATTTATAAATGGCTTCAAGCTCATTAATAGCTTCCTCCAAGTTGGCCGGCTTCTTGCGTGGAAAATATATGGCGGGCTCACTAGCCTTACGCTCAGCAGCCCCGGGCATCGGTCTGAACATGGGAACCTGTTGATGTTGTTCACGTTTCTCTGCCACATACTCATCGTACTTGTTGGGCGCCACAAGCTCACCCGAACGTCGTTGATAGTGATGTGGCATGGAGTTGGTCTTATGCATGTCACGATGACGTATCTCCACATAGTTATCCTGTTTGCCATGTTCGCTTGGCTTAATATGTAGACTGCCACATATGACATTACCCGCTTCATCATGACTGGAGGACGCTGTGCTTGTTGGCACTACTGGCTGACGCTTTGGTTTCTGCACCTCTGAGTACATGGGTATAGGATAACTGCGCAGTTCATTTACGCGCGAGCTGCTTATGGAGCGCGGCTTAGTCGTATGCTCAGCCAAACTGCGACCACGTGTTATGCGTTGTGAGCCCTCATCTAGACGCTGCCAAAAGTCACTAGCTGTATGCGACGGAGCTGCTGTGGGTGTTGGCAAACCACTCTTCGATGTACGCAAAATACCGCTTGAAGGAGGCGGCGTTTCAGTGGAGCCCATCGCCGCTTCCAGCATATGTATAGGCTTGCGGGAACGCGGAGTAGCATCAGCCACATAGTGAAAATCAATGCCATTGGGCAGTGATTTCTTAGAAGGCATTGCATGGCGTTCAGCTCGGGTTATAAATCTACGATGCTGTTGATTATTGGTGGTGGGTGCACTAACTATGGACGAATTGGGCGTATTGAGTGAATGCACAGACTGGTACTGTGGCATCTGTGGCTGCCAAATGCGATCATCGGAAACACAACGGCCACCCATGCCCAGCACAGGCACACCACACTGGTCAAAGGCATATGATACTGGACGCAAATCACTTGAGCTGCCATTTCCCATATGATTGCCCACATGTACACGTCGCAAGGGATCTCTAGGTGGAGGTGGCGGTGGTAATGGTTTGCTGTGTAGCCTACCATTTACATTTTGCAAATGAATCTGGCTATCATAGCTAATGCTGCGCTTGCCATCGCTTTGCATGGAGTTCTGCAGACCCTTTGACACAACTGGAGGATGCTGTGTTTGTTGTTGTTGCTGCTGCTGTTGAAGTTGATGCCACTGCACATAAGGCTGGTTGTGGGACTGCACATTTTGCAAGCTGCTTGTGTTCCTTAAGCGTTGCGGCTGCTGTGTGGCTGGCTCTTGATAAATAGACAATGGCACGGGTTGTGTTTTCCAACGTTGCGCTGCCTGCTGTGCTTGCATTTGCTGAGCTGGCACGCCGCCATGACTCTGCTCACCGTCACGGGACAATCGTTTATAATAACGCTCATTGCGTGCAGCTCGGCTGCGCCGACTTTGTCCATTGCCGGATTGCAATGCTTGGCCACCGCTGTGTATGCTCTCATCACTGCGATATTTGGAGAAGGTGGAGGAATTCAAAGATATAAGCTCTTCCTCGCTGGAGTGACCACCAGCACCAGCAGATTTACCATGTGCGCTACGCTGTGCTGCGCGAGATTTGTGAGGTATATTAGCTGCTGCGGCCGCAAGCTGTCGCCGATCCAGCGAATTACTTGAGCGACTATAATAAGCGGATTGCGGCTGTGGCTGATAGAGCTGCTGGTTTTGGTAGTACGGCTCCGGTGGCACCATTTCCAAGGGCAAAAAGAACTCGTTGTCTATATGTTGCTGCTGTGGCCGCTGCTGCTGCTGCTGGTTGTGTTGCTGTGGTGGCACTACAATATGATCAAAGCCCAAGGACTTGTTGTTGACACGCTGCGTCTTGCCTTGCTTAGACTTGGGTTTGCTGGCACTTTGACGCTGACTAGGCACAAAACCCGCCTTGCGATCCTCCTCACTAGACGAGCCACTTTCAATTTCCTTTTTCTTTTTAAACAAACGTCCAAAAGACCATTTCTGTTTATTGGAAAGCTGCTGTGAGCCGCTCAATGAGCCATTATTATTGTGACGCACTCGCTCCATTTGGTTGCTGTCTTCGCTGGGTGGGGAATATTGGCTAGCTAAATCGTTGTTGTTGTTGTTGTTCTCTGCTAAGTTGCTTCTTGTCGCGGCTTTAATGTCGTCCGCGCTGTGTTGCTCATCGGCCAGTTGTAGCTCTTTGGGCAACGGCAATTGTGGCCGCCAGGTAGTTTGAACAGTCTGCAAGAGTGGGAAGAGATAAAAAATAACATTGTATTTAAACTGTTTTTCAACTGAAACCACTAAAGAGTGCGAAATCGAGATAAGATTTAAGCAAACATTGAATGTTTGCTCTATGTAGTTGATAAGATTTGCGCTGCCATGACTTAACTTGGCTAACGTACTAGGTTAAGCTAGTAAGCGATTGTGCCGCCTTTGCTTCGGTTCATTTGTCATTAAGTTCATTGGTCATTTGGTCAAACAACTGGCAGTAAATCTTTTTAGTTCATACGTATTTTTTTTTCAGCTTCATCAAAATTTGCATAAAGTATGCAAAACTTTACTTAAAAAGCTTAACTTCGACCCGAAATGACAAAAAAAAAATTTTTTTGTTTATTGCTTTTATGCTGCGGAAGCAGCCTATTATCAAACAATTCAGATTCAAATGATATTAAGCAAACGACTAATTGACGATTAGCCAAATGCGAGAGTGGGAGAGCGCATGAGTGCGGCACAAAATCTTATCAAGCTGTCTAAGGTGTACTTGGGCGTGGGCAATGTTTGGAATACATAGGTGACTTTACTGAGCTTAAAAAAGTAAAATAAAGTATATACAGTGTGGTCTATAACTATGATGATGTTAAAATAGCAAAAAGGTCGTTCAAACTACAAACTGAAGCATTTTCAATCTATTAGCTGCTGGCGCCCTCTGGCTGGCTTTCATAATGCCATCTAAGAGCCTTGTTGATTTTTGTGTTTCGTTTGCAACAATCGGTTGCAAAAACCAAACTACTTGAAACATTTATGACTTAATTGCGAGTTAGAAACTAAAACAAATAGTAGATAGTTTTTACAATTATGATAAAGAAGCTGCCAAAAACTGATAAACTGAGTTTGTTCTAGCTGCAAACTGTTGCAATTTCAGTCAATGATGGCGCCATCGAGTAAACTTGCTAGCACCAACTGTAAGTGCTCAGTTAATGTTTCTATAAAATATTCCTTCATTTTGGTTTGTTTTTATTGTTAGTAGTCCAAATTGTATGATGCATAAGTAACTTTACTTTTTAAATCAAATTAAATAGCAGCTGATGAGATAGCTGTCAAAGACTAACAACCAGGTCGTTCATGCTACAAGCTAGTCTATTGCAAATTCTTGTACTCACACTCTCGCTTTTGATCGTACTATTCGAAAATTATTTTTCTTAAGATTTATATGTATGCCTTGTATGCCCTGGGTAATGTTAATGTTTTGTCGCTTTTATCTGATGAATCACATTTGAAATTCAAAGCATACATTCCAATAGCGCTACAATAGCTCTTAAACTCTCGTCCCGCACTCTACAGACGTTACCTGATGCTCATGAACAACTAGTATCTTATCCTCATGTTATCCGCCAACTTTCTGCACCACACCCAATCCAAAAAAGCAAATTAAAACCGAGCAATACAAATACAATTCGTTTCTTATTTACGGAAATTATATACAAATAAACTAAATAGCGTGTGAAATTCAATTTCTTTTGGCTCTCTTCAATTTAATATTTTGCGCCTGTTTTTAGTTTTTTTTTTTTACTTATTTTTGCTTATTTTTTTCTTGTTTATAAAAACTCAAAAATTGGGGAATGATGCTGGCAAGGCGTGGGATCTAATATCTATAGCAGCATTTCCGTTGCTGACGCCATAAAATAAAGGCTGACGAAGATGGCGACGTTGTTTATAAGTAAGAACAAACGAAATGAAACGAAACCAAACCAAACAAGTTACAGTTTCATTAAAAAGATACTCGAGGGCTTATTATAAATAAATAAACAAATAAACTCATGAAAACCATGCGTTATGAGTAAAGCGAATTGCAAGTAATATGATTTAAGTATGTGTCATAACGAGTTGAAGGCACGACAATAGCTGCAAATTGATGGCTACAACATGGTCTTAAGGGTATCTGAACTTATGAATATTATTTTATTGATCGGATTTTATTTTTCAAGCGACACAAATGCATTTTATCTATCTTTAAAGAGTGACTACATCTTCTCAACAATGACATCACAACGCTTAAGTGCACTCTTGTGTTACCAAGAAGACAGAGAATTAAAATGTCAACTTCCCATAAAACAAGAAGTTTAGCTAACTAAAATCATGTAGAGGGAAAATCAAAGATTTTCGCGATTGAAATGAGAATTTAGTTTGATCTATTTTATTTAAGTCAAAGCGAGTGAGTACTTAATAGATTAAAAAAAAAATAAAATAAGAATAGATTTTTTCATTTATATTGCTAGACAGTTTGGTAGCATTAATCTACAATCTTTCTAAAAAAAATAAATATATTTTAATGCCCCTAAGTTATCACAAAAATTTACTCTGATTTAGTTTATTTTATTTAAGAATATTACTCATTATCCATAGATACTATACTAACAAAACGTTATGAGTTTTATCTTTTTTTGCTTGCAACTAGACAACAGATCAAGCTGACTGATCTAGCCACACGATTCGTATGGGCTGTATACTCTCATATTTCCAAATGAGCACGCTGCATACACATATACAATATACCAATCTCTTGAGGAATCACAAAAGATTTTTCTTAGACAACTTAGAGAATACATTTTCCGATCAATAAATGTCAAGTTCACTTGATGTATGCATTTTTAAAAATCTTGTGACACTGAAAAGTTAATTTTTCCCAAGAATTTTCCAAAAACTTGTCCAAAAATGTTTGGCTGCCCACATTTATGCGCTCTAAACTTGTCAACTTGATTTATAGATCATGCAACTTTTTCTTAAGTAACTTTAACACATTTAAAACATTTAATTTGACTCGTTTAAAAGAGTAAAATAAATATTAATACGCTTACTAATTTATGTAAATTACAAGCAACTATATACAGCTGCGTAACGTTGGGCAGACTGCCAAAAATAAAAGACTTCTGGTCAACACAAATCACTCATACGCTCTGTGTAACGCATGTTTTTTTTTTGCGTAAGCATGGAAGCCTAACAAAAATACAATAGAATATATTTCACATGGTTTTGTCTTTATGTGTGTGTATTTCAGAGCTATAAATAAATCAAATACAACTCCAGCCGCAAAAAAAAAAGAAATCCTGTGTCTTCTTGCTAAACACCGCAAATTA
This sequence comes from Chymomyza procnemis, assembly GCA_035046065.1. Taxonomy (NCBI): domain Eukaryota; kingdom Metazoa; phylum Arthropoda; class Insecta; order Diptera; family Drosophilidae; genus Chymomyza; species Chymomyza procnemis. The sequence goes on along the minus strand of JAWNOJ010000013.1, from coordinate 1,946,972 downwards.
AATGCAAATGGTCAAAACTAATTACTTGCCAAAAACAGGCAAATATATAGAATATGAAAATTTATAAATATTATTGTATAAAAATAAATATCCAAAGTTTTATATAGGAAAATTTACGCTTTGACGCGAGTTGTTCCTATATATCTACTTTGCTGTATGGTTGTATTATTATTTATTTTTTTTTTTTTTAGATTTGTATAGCCGCACACAATCTTAAGAAAATGCCGTACGAATAGAAAAACTACTGGGTCCAACACGCGCGCGTTCTCGACTGATATAGGACGAGGAAAATGTCTGATCGATTTGACGAACGCGCAACAAAAGCTCAGCAAAGCTCTCTTAATAACAAACGAAATGAAAGAGAGTCAAGTGCTCTGATAAAATGCATCACAGTTCCAACGAATTTGTAATACTCTAGCATAAATAAGATAAATGTTTAGTTTTGTAGTTAAATTTCTAAAAAAAAAAATTATATGAATTATTTGTATGAATTATTTATATGAATTATTTGAATTAAAAAATATATGTATTATTTGCATTACAAAATTATATGTCAAAATAAGCAATAATTTGAAGACTAATAGTATTCATGTTAAACATTTATTTTCTTTTAATTGAATACCACAAAAAAAATGTAGTTTTGTTTTTGTTGTGGGGTGTTGTATATTACAGATCAAATAAAGCTTAAGCTTTGTCTTTGCAGTTAATCTTATCATAGTTCAAGTTATCAATCGTCAAAAAGACGAAGATTATGTTTAGTGTAATTAATTTTTACTTTAATTTTTGGCATTTATATTATTAAATCTGTCTTCAATAGTTATATATTATTTATAGGGTACCCGAGCCTTAGCAATAAGAGACATTAATTTTTTTATAAATTATTCAATTCAATATTGTACCATAATAATAAGAGAATGTTACTTTGATATAGCACAGCAACTGATAGATCATCCTTTATTAAAATAAAAATATATATTTAAAATAGCATTACAAATAGTGTTCGTTCGCTTATTTTTGCAGTTTATATTAATTATTACGGCCTTCTCTTGAAATCACCTCCATTTTTCACGATGCCGAGCTAGCATTCTACAGTTTCTTCTTCCAAGACGCTCTGCGGTTTGCTTCACATTGTCTATCCAACAAGCATTTGGACGACCACTTCTTCTTCTTCTTCATTCGGGTGTGTTTTGAAAGACTAGGGTCCATTCATTGGACATGATTAGCCCACTGCAGTTGCGTGAGCTTGATCCTTTTACTATTTACTGGTTCACCAAGTTCTTCCTCGTATTCTCTGCTATATCGATGGCAATAGGAGTCAATGTTTTCTTATTATTCTTTAAAAAAACAATTCTTTCCTTATTCGTATTTTTCATAGTCCAGATTATATTAATTTTATTATTAATCAATTTCAAATTATTGACTATTTCGCTAAGAGGTGAAACAGCTACACATTAATTTTTTAATTATACTTTCAAAAAAAAAACAACCTTATCCACACACCAAGCGTGTTACAAAAGCGCACATCAAGTCGCGCATACACTGAACAAAGTGTATTCAAACAAAAGAGTGAGCGACGCAGTGCGCGCGTTAGCAAAAATTAAGAGCGCCGCATGCCGCGCCAACTAAAAATTCTTTTAGGGCATCATCTGGGGGATTAAATACGCGCGCCTGTTGCGTGCGCTGGCTACTTTAATTGAGGTTTCATTTCTAAACTTTTATTTATTTATATTTTTTTTTGTGATAGTTTAAGTCGGGGTATTGGGCGGAACTGGGTGCTGGGTGCTGCGGCGCCTTAAGCCACGTCCTAATTAAATAAACAAAATCAAATAGATTATTTTCAGGCCCAACGATCATTAAATTTATATTAAGTCAAGTCAATGAACTTTTTAGATTTCAAAAGTGTTGGAAAGAGGCGTTTTAATTAAGAATGAAAACAGAAAAATTCCTAAAAAATACAATTCAATTCGATTGAAAAATCTCATCAATGTGCGTGCTCAACTCAAACAAATTACACATACTTAAGGGAGAGATGCTGTCATAATGACTAAAAACAATTCCGTCGATTTGGTGTATTAAAAGTTTTTTTTTTGTTTTTTGGCGGGCTCTAGTAAACTCAGCATATGTGTCACCTTTGTGTTGGTTGATGCTCAATTAACAAGCTCATTAATGTCATGCATTTTCCACACACTCATACACTAAGCGAAAGGGAAAGAAATATGTAATATTTATTTTTTTTATGCAGTGTATCTATTGGGTCAAGGGAATGCCGGAATTCTGAAATTTATGTAAAAACGCTCAAGGTAGCGTCGCGGAACAGAAGTTAAGAGTAAGAGAACTTTTTACGTACAACAAAATGATGCTGTGCGTTACCTTGGGTGGCGATTGAACCATATAGTATACCAAGTACTCAGGTCTACCCATATTTAAGAGCAAGAGCGAACCAAAAGTTCTACGTCTTTTTTACGCAGATAAGAACATTGCATTTTTAGTATTATACAAACAAATTTAAATAAATTAATATATTTGAGTAACTAGTTCGTTACTTTTAAAGATTTTTGGGATAACCGTCAAAGTTACTTGTTCAATAATTATTCATAACTTCTTTAGATACCTAACTTTTTGCTACTGCTAAACGTATCCACCAATGCTGCTCAGGGAAATCGCACCATCGACCTACGTTTTTAGAGGCACTCAAGTAGGCTACCGACGTCCACTAGTTTTGTAGGGATAAAAATTAAATATTTAAGAATATCCCAACTACTTTGGGAAAATTAATCCAAATATTTAAGTTGGTTATCCCATTCCATTACAATAAGGTAAAAAAAATTAAAGAAATTCCTATAATTCTTTTACTCCCGAGGCGTAAAATCACAGCGTTCTGAAATCCGATCAGGCTTTCATCACCCCCCCCTCCCCCCCCCCCCCAAAACCACCACCCCTCCCCCAAAAAATCCACAAGAAACACAATATAATGCAGAACTGTCTCTTGTCACAGGTGAGCCCCCTACACACCACCAAATAAGGAAGAACAAATGGACATGGATAGGGCATGCTCTCAGAGAAACCCAAGCAGTTTTGTCAGAATGGCACTGATCTGGAATCCCCAAGCAGAAGAATCGGTAGATCCAAAGCAACCTGGCGAAGAGTTGGCCGTCTCACACGACATGGGACAGAGCTAAACTGGGTTCATTGAAAGGCTCTAGTAAAGGATCTAGGTTTCCAAGCGGAATAACAAGGAGATAAAAAAACAGATTATCATGAAGCTAGATTCTTTGCCGAGCACAAATTTTTTTTAACAAAAATAATATATACCTCTTATCTTCTTGAAAAAACGAATATATGCATATTATCCAAAATTATTTTCTAAACTAATATAGCTGGTCAACTTGAAGTTCTTTTTAGCTGCAAAAGCACACATTATTTTCTGCAAGTGTACGCAAAACATATACATGTAGATACACTCAAACAACTTGTGTCTATGCATAAAAATAGGATTAGGAAATATGCCGCGGAATTTTACATTTCTAATTTTTTTCTTTGGTATAATTATGGTTATAAATTTAAATGCTTTGCTTCACTTGATAGCCAAAGTTTTATGGAATCCACTTTCCACGATTTTAAATTAATAAGTATTTTATTTTTTATAGTTTAAGAAATTTATAGATCTCTACAGACATATATATATATATATATATATAGTTTAAGTAAACGTTTGAGCATAGTTTCTGCTGTCTTTGCAGCCAGAAAAGTTATGCGGAAGTTTTTAACAAAGTCTCAACTAAAGTGGGTGAGTTGTCGCCTCGTAGAGTAAAGCTGCTAATTATAGTGCTTCTCTGGGTGTATTTATATACGACTGTATATAGCAAAGATCAGAAAACGGGCATGTTTCTAGTTTCTCTTTTTTGTTTTTCATTTGGGCATCAATATGGGTCACTGTGCAATTTTCTTTGAATTGCAAATTGTTTGAAAATCTTTAGTAGAACTATTTTTAACAGAGCACGTTTTTTTAATAGCTGCTTTTTTATTTGTTATTTTGTGCTAAAAAAAAAGTAGATCTTTTAAAGTTTATATCTTGCTAATGACAGGCTTATGGTGTTTCATAAGGCTGCAAATATAAAACATTCGCTTTAAATAAAATGTTTATGTACCAAATAAAAACAAGTTAATTAAATCCTGAAATTATTTTTTGCGTTTGTAATTTTTAAGTCAACTTTTTAATGCAATAGCTGGCTTGATTTATTGCACATAATTATATATACATAGCTGCACACACACACATATGTATTTGCAGGTTTAATGACTTGATTTTTATTTAAAAATACTAAAAGTTAAGTTCAATTTGAACTTAAGGCAAAATTGTATTGGTTGAAGGAAACTTCAAAGTGAATTGCCGCATGCAAGGTCGACATTGATGTATGTACACGCTATATATATGCCAAAAACATTATATATATATGATATTTATGTCCGTGTATATAGTAATTTTTCAAATAAATTGCCAAAAATATTATAAAGCCTGCATGCCGTCGTATCAACTTCCGTTTTGCAACATGATAAAAAAAAAAAACATTCTATAATTTGCCTAAAAATTTAAATTCCAGCGAAAAATGTATGTCAACTTATCACATTAGCAAAAAGCGTTACCAAACAATAAAAACATTTAAATTAACATATTTAAGTATATAACAAAAGTTAGCAAGCAGCAACGGAACTTGAAATACACTTTTATTTTGTTAGAATTCTATTGGTATTGATAAATTCCTACAATTTTATTACTAGATGTCCAAAAATTATCATTAGAAATTTGAGTTTCTGAAAATTAATGTACTCTGTCTGAAATTCTCAAGGCAACATATCTACAATATTACCCTAGGCCAGAGATATACGAGGCTCATATAAGCAAACATTTTTTGATATAGGTAAACAGTGCACTCAGCAAGCACGTAAATGAGCGTAAGAGTTAAATTAAGTTTATGATGAGCTTGAGAATTTCCCAACGGTGACATACAGATTTTCTTGAGCAAGTAGGCAGCGATATACGATATAAACGAAAAACATTATCAATCCAAGAAATATTTACTTGATCGCGCTCAACTCGTCAATTTGCTGTAGTAAAAATTTTATTTTTAAATGGATGACAGTGCTTGGAAAGTTTCAATTTTGGTTACGATATAAACGATTAATAAATTACACACAAATAAAATAAGTTTGGGTTAACCTATAAAGCAAGCCGAGGCTTTTAAAACTGGCTGTAGTTTCCAAACATTCCCGCTACGCCTTGGTGCATATTTGAGTTCATAAAGAAAATGCTTTTGCCGGTAAATAACTCAACTCGTAAATACAGTTTAAGATCTTAACCTAAAACTCTAACAGCAAATTATTGATATATCATTCTGCATCACTTATAGTAGTAGTAGTATATGTTCGGTTTTCTGAAGCTTTGTCCCAAAACTCTCGAAACATGCTGAAAATTTTTAGTTTTTTTTTATTTTACCCCAAGACAAAATTGATGTTAAAACTGTAACTTTTATATTTCTATGAATTTCAGCTTCACGAAATAAGAACATGAATAATATTCCCCTTAAATATGCTGTCATCGCTGCAAATATGGGACATGGCGATATCTTTATTAATAGCTTTTTGCAGAGAACAGATACCTATAGTTTATAGCCGGATACGGAGTTGTCTTTAATCAATGGAATTAAATAAAACCTTAGCCAATTAGTTTTTTGCTAGCTATGTCAGTGCTAGCCATACAACATTCTCGCATTTATATATCGATCTCTAGTTGTTCAGCAAATAGAATTAAATAAGAACTTAGCCAATTAGTTTCTTGCTAGCTATGTCAGTGCTAGCCAAACAACATTCTCGCATTTATATATCGATCTCTAGTTGTTCCGCAAACCAATCCAAAAGACTGTAGTAAAGGAACTTTGTAAACTTTCAGTAAATTTATTAATTTATACTTAACAATTTTATAAGCGAATGAAGTACTCAAGAAATATCAGAAAATTGTAAGTAAAGCTAAAACAATTTGGTATAATGCCTACTTTGGACCAGCGAAACGCCAGGGTACAATTAATTCCAAGCTTAAACTTTTTAAACTCTACTTAACTTACTTTCAAAGTTCAGATTAAGTTGGTTCATTTAGTAAGAAATTATCGATATTAGGACTAAAAAAAATGCAATTATTAGAAAACAACGACTAACAAATTTATGAACAGACCCAAGTTTTAAAACCTTTTTTGAAACACAATTTTTTATATTTTTGAATAGAATTTTATTTTTTTTTTTGGGGAATAGAGTGTAGCCGAAATCTTTTCGGTTTTGGTTGCAAAAGTTCATAAATTAGACGCTTCTCAATATATTACATATCAAGATATCTCTTATTTTGAGCAACAGATTAAACACATAATCGCAAACAAGTTCCAGTAAGTTAAAGCAAATGCTGACATTATGCATGCCACATTATATAAAGAGTATATATATATTTATATCCAACAACTAAGCCGCCAACAAGTGGCAGATATCAGTGGCAGTGGCACTAGGTCGTCATGCCGCAGCACCCGTAATTTCATTAGAGATGCTTTAAAGTTTCTTTTAGCAAAATTAAAAAAATAAATTTCTTATGTCTATGGCGGCATACATATAGATATATATATACTTTTCTTATATTTCTTATAAATGTGTTGGTCATGCATAATCTATACTAATTTTCTAAGGCACAAATAGCTAGCTACTAGCAGTTGCCGGGGTCATTGTACGTTGTCTCTTAGTGACTAAAGATTCCCAGATACAAATGACAGGCACAAAACAGTTGAAACAACTAGACAAAGTGCCCGGAGTTGGTCAACTGGAAAAAAAAGGAGTAATATATAATACTTTGTGTGCTGGTGGAAAATGTTAGAACCACAAAAAGAACTCTAGCGCGGCGTGTAGAGAAATGCTAATGAAAACATATACATATCGTTGTTGGCCAAAAGGAAAACTCGCATGCAGTTTGTTTATGCACAGCACGTGTTGCACTCAAGTGTGGGGGTGTACACACGGGGGTTGGCAAAGTGCCTCGTCCCATTCGGACTAGACACAACACACGGCTTGTGATGTGCAACGTTTGTTGTGAGAATATTACATGGCAGTTATGCTCTCTATGGCTGTGGTGTCCATGTGCGCTTGTTTACCCAAAGGGCTAATGATCACTACGTGTTGTTAGTAAAATATTTATATATTTATTATGACACGCCTTGCATGAGCGAACAGCGGGGCGTTGATAGCTTAAGGTAGCACTAAGCTTGAAAGATTTTACTCAAAAACCGAATAGGCCGACAATAGACGCTTAAACAGAGAAGTTTTGTATTATTATAAAAAGTTTTTCACGTTTTCATGTTTTCTGCATCCGATAGTTTTTTACAAAAGAGTTCGATTTGAAACTAAAAGTATAAGTTTATTAGAGAAACCAAAAGAAATATTCTAAATGCTTACTAGCCGTAGTTTTGCAGTAGTTCTACTCATAACTTATTCTTGAATTAAAGTTGTAAGATTGTTTGTTATTTGCTAGCAAAGAAGAAACCGCGTTCAGTTGTAGAGCGATACTGTTAAATCGTCGCAAAACTTTAATAGATCTATAGAATAAATGCAACTTAAATAATATTTATCTGAATCTTTTGGTTTAAAACAAAATAAAATTTACTATTGTCTCATTTTTAAGCAATTCTCTATGTATTTTCTTTAGTTTTGATAAAAAAAAAATGCTCTTTAATATTATCATAGTTATTCAAGTCTTTACGACAAAAAAAATATACAATTTTCTTTTATTTAAAAATTTTTAATTTTAATTTAAAACAAAATAAATGCTTCAAATTAAATCTTTTCATAAACATATTAAAAATTACGAAAAACCTAAGACGAATAAATAAGAAACGATCAAATCGAAAACTTAACAAAAGAAATTAATAAAGGGTGATTTTTTAGGAACTTATTTTTTACAATCACTGTTAAGTTTTGTTGCCTTTATGTTAATATCAGAAACCTTCCTTTTGGGCTAACACAAGTTGTTTTACAATTTAAGTGCTTTCAAATGATTGGTTTTCTTTTTTTTTTGCAATTCCTTGTCAAATACTGCCAAATAAAACAACAATGTGATAAAACTAATAAAGTTAAATTTGACGCCCTTATGTGGAGCATCCAAAATTCTTGAGCGCAAAATAAGTATCAAATCTCATTCTTGCATTTCTTTTAATGTTCTGTTTTATTTTTGTATCAAGTTGGGAAGCTTTTAAAAAACAAGGCTCTATTTACACGAAAACTCATTATTTCTGATCGAAAAAGAAACATTTCTAACATTACTAAGTGCTTTCATGATATTTGAATATATGGTCTTTAAGTCTTTTTAATTTTTTTATCATTACATTACATTAAAATTATGTGTTAAGGTATAAAAAATTTTTTAAAAAAATTATTTATATTTACAATATAAAAAAGATTTGTTTATATTTCCAATCTAAAAAAGAATTATTTATATTTCCTATATATATATATATATATATAGGTTGCGAAAATACGCTCTCTCTATTGCATTTTTGGATGAACAAAATTTTCACTAAAAGTTGTCATTCCGCTACGTTTTTACGATTGTTTATCGATAGCTGAAGATCAAAACGCAATTTTTGAATTGTTCATTGTTCTTAGTACCTCAGTTTAAAAGTGAAACCAGGATTTATTTCTTTTGAATAAGGATGCATTTATATATGAACATTTTGACTTATTTTATTTAGTCATATAAATCCCCAAAATTTGTAAAAAAAAATATATAGCCCGGAATTTATAAATAATATACAAAATTAAGCACAAAAAAAAAAACAAGTACAGATAGTGGTGATAAAAATGAGGAGATATATGTATGATTTTTCGCATTAACTTTCACGTTTGAAATGGCAAAGAAATGATGGTACAGGAACCATACGAAAGAACGGATGTTTGTAAAAAATCAAATAAGTTTAAAAAAATAAAAAATGCTTCAATTTAATTACCGCAGCGAAAGTAACATACTGATCTACCCCAAGTCCATCAAAACGAAAGCATGTAAATAATTAAAAAATATATATATCTACAGTATCTACCAACTTAATAATTTGCAAAACTTTTTCCCAATAAAGCTCAAAAGTCTACAGGTGTTAGTTACCGGTAAATTGGCCAAAAAACACTCGAGGCACTCAAAACTTTGTTGTATGCAATGCCACATAAAAATTCTGCATATTTAAATTTAAAAAGTCGAAAAACACAAACAAGTCCAAGACGCTTTCGTTTTCAAATAGACGGCCAATGAACCCTTAAAGTCAAAATAGAAAAAAATAAACAAAATTTTAAGGTAGCAAACACGTTGAAAATGTTTGACACGCATTACTGAAGCCCAAGACTAACTTCAAGTTCCTCGGACTGATGGTCAAGACATGCTCATAATCTGGCTATCGGTTTGCATGTAGTCTGCACCATGAATTTGTGCAACTTTCACTGTTTTGTCATTAATTTTCACCTAATTCCATTTGCCACGTTTGGCGGAGATGCTACCGGAGAGCGGCCAGAGAGTAAAGAGATTCATGTATGCGATATAAATCGATTTTTAATTGCTTACAAATGCGTGGATTGTTTCATAATCCAACTTACATGTTATGGAAATTTCACCAAAACAGGTGCCAAATAGAGATACACACGTTAATTTGAATATTAATACACTGCAACTGAAGATATAGGGTATTTGGGCATTACGCACATGAATGTGACACTGAGTAAGAGGAGATGACAGCTATAAAGCAAAACCATATTTATTTATTATTATTTATTAATTTTTATTATTATTTATTATTATTTATTATTATTTATTATTATTTATTATTATTTATTATTATTTATTATTATTTATTATTATTTATTATTATTTATTATTATTTATCATTATTTATGTTAAAAGAACTTGAGAGAGATATATTTAATCACTATCATTTACCATCGCCATCCTCATCGTTGACCATCATCAGCATTACCATGATCGTCGTTATCTGAATCTGACGGATTCTAACAGAGTTTATTATCCTTCAGTCAATTTAAATCGAAAAGATAGCATATATTTTGGTCCTAAACTGAGAAGCGCAGTTTGATAGTGACGCCGTTGTTCCGAAGTTTTACGAATAACTTGTCAAAAGACCTGAAGATCTAATTAATAAAGTTGAGGGAGAGCAAAGAATTGCCTAAAGAGTGCAAATGGGTTGGAAGTAACGCTGTATTCACTTTCTATTATAACTGCATGCCTTACAACATTAAGAGAAAAAATTTTCTAACACTTTAATAATATAGGCATACACAAGGCAAAGTTTGTCAAATCGTACATACACTCGTATCGATACACTCGATACACTCCTACATACACACGCGGTCCAGCAAAGATTTTGAACAACACAAACTAGCACAATCCATTGTTTATTACAGCGTATACCAAAGTCGTCTGGCAACCGCTTTTGTGTTTCACAATATTTTTTTCATAAAAATCATGTCAAATTAAGCCCACAAACGCCAACTTAAGGAAAAACTTCAAAGTCTTTTGTACAAGTTCGTTTCTAGCTTGTTCAAATTGTTTGGCGTTTCTGGTTCAAACTAAAATTTGCATAATTACGTGAAACACTTTGAATTCGTACGATTTGTGCAATTTTAAAATGTTTTTGTAAATCGAAAACAAAACGATATTGTGTGAACTTTTCGCTGTAAGTGTTTGTGATTCAATATGCACACAAAAAACTCAGACAATTAAATAAAGACTTCATTTGAAGTGGAACAATTTAACACCTTGACATATTTTCATAGACAATTTTATGGTGGGCAGTAACTCTCTCCGGGCGACTTAAAGGAAATATTGCATTTATATGATGTTCATGTGCATGGTTTATGGCAAATTCTTGTACACAATTTTTATGTAGTTTTCTAACCTACAGTTTTTCGTAATTAAAACATCAAACCGTGCACATTTTATGAGTTCCAGTGCAGATTTTATGGCTAAATGCAGAGAAGCGCAATGAAGAAGAACGCACCTAGTGCTAAGATACGAGAATATATCAGTGTGGAACGCTGACGAGGGAGACTGAAGTAATTTTATGGTAAGTGTTCGTTCCTGAGCGAGAAATTATTTGCGGAAGCAAAGTGTATAGAATTTTTATAGAACTTGGAACTAAGACTGAAAGCTTTCCTGGAACTGTGGCATTAAGAAGCAAAATATAAAATTTGCATTGAAAATAAACAGGTCTGATGCACACTGATGAGTCGGCTGCTTTCGTTAAAATTGCTTAAAATTATAAACTTAATACTTTACTAGAAGCCGCTCTGCTCTCTCTAGACTGCAGAGAAGCGCAGAGTTTGCTGAAAGTAAGAAGTAAGTTATTTTCAAATCTCAATTCACTTGACCTTGTCACTAAAAAATACATCGATAAAGTTGCCAAAAAAAAAAACATAATATAAAAACTTAATTGCCCGCTATGAGAAATGACAATTTAAATAAAAAGAAGATTTATCAATTTCGGTGACTGTATCTTATTAGGATGAATCATTTATAAGACATGCGCTGTATACAGCAAATTTTGTAGATTATAAACGCTCACTTTGGCTGCCACAGGTGTATAGAAAATGGACCGCAAGTTAATAATGGCTTATATTTTTAGACACATTTCTAATACAACTAAGAAAAAGATGAGTAAAAATGCACGTCAAAAAATAAATTTACTATAAAATGTGCAGAGCTCTTCAAGCTGCTTTCAACTGAAAATTTGCAGACTGCTGTCAAGAGTCAAGTAAAACCGAAAGCTACGCAAAACTGTGAAAATTGATAAAATAAACAAAATTGAAGCTTTGCAAAAAACAAATGAACCGATTACTGTCGAAGTATGACGACTTCTCTATACACTACAGTTTGATTTAATTGTCAAAAGTGACTTAAACATGTGTAGAGAACGGGTACTTGTAGTATAATAAATGATCCAAACTCCTTCTACAAGCTTAAGGTTTCAACATAGGCCTTCCACCTGTCCCTATGTGTAGCAATTGCTCGAAGCTCGTTGTATTATATGGAACTATACATTTAACTTGGAACTGGTAGTAATAGCGTCTATTTACTAGTCATACCACTGCTAGGCAAATGCACCAGTGCTGTTGAGTGAAATTGAACCACCACATAAAAAATACATTCGTTTTAATTTAAAACATGTAAAATATGATATAAATGATGCCAAAATGTCGAAAAATAATGTTTAAAAAATGTATTCAAAGCCAAAATTCTAGGTGGCCTAAGTCAAGAACTGTTTCAACTTTTGTATGACGGCTGCATGAAGTATTGAACTTATTTTAATAAAACTTTAGATAAATGTTTAATTAGATAAAAGAAAGATTAAACAAAATTTTTATCAAATAGTTCAAGCTTTTCATATAACTACCATACAAAAGTTGAGCCAGCACTCCAATTTTCAGAGCAGTTATACACATCTAATAGTTTTGCAGATAGATTTCTTACAAGCTTTAACCGAAATAATATTATTAACCTTTGCTTTATTTTTTAGAAATTTGTCAAAAACATTTTTTACAGAAGAAACCGCTTGTATTGAAAACAACAGAGAATCTAGCAAATTTTTGAGCTTTTTCAAGTCCAAAACAACAAGATTGCCATAATGTACTAACAAGTAAAAATGTGGCACTCAGCAGGCGATGGATACTCTTTTTCATTTCAAGTACAGTGTATAATAAAAGCAACAAAAGAAAACAGCTGAAAGATGTGTGCTTGCTTGCGTCTTAGCCATAATATTCGCAAAAAAAAAAAAAAAATACATATATATGTACTCATCTGAAATATAAATTTTCGCTAGGCTTGTTTTCTTTTCTATTTTTCTTGCTTTAAAATAAACAAGCCGATGTGAATTTTTTGAGGCCATGGTAAAGATTTTTAGACAAAATATCTTACGGAAATTGTTTGTCTAGTTATAAAGTCAAAGCGAAGCACGTTTTTCTCAGCGCTCAATTTGGTAGCATGTATTTATTTAGACTTATAAATGAAATAATAAATTATATACTAAAAAATATTGTATAACTATGTGTAGGTACGCCCATATGGCAATGAAGCTGGTCAAGGTTATTATTTAGCAGTCAGTCAACACTTACCGGTCTTGAACTTCCAACAAACCGGCAAATTACTTACGTGTTAATGACTTGTTAATCAGTTGAAAACAGCAAAAACTTTGGGACGCGGGAAAAAATGTACTTTCGAGCGTGCAAAACGTCAATTTATTTTAACAATAAAATATAAATTAGCGTAATGCTTTGGGAATCTTTTGGCAAAATTAATGAGCCACTTGGTAAATATTTAACAGAGCAGAAAAAAAAACGATCTTTAAATGATAGATTGACTTATTCGGATACGATGTGCTCGCCCAAGAAGCTGATCTAATAAGTTCAATCAAATTACTTTCTTTTTTTCTTTAAAGTTTTTGGTTGATATCTAAATAGTTTTGTTTGCATTTTTTGATATGGTTATAATTTAAAGCGTGCTAATTTGCGTATATAATATCGACTGCAATTGTAGAGTTCTCAATGGTGTAGTTATTGGAAAGTCATCATAAGTTGAACTTTAGGCGTAGACTGCAAAATCGGTCTATGTTGGGATTTTGAGAAATTTGACATCAGATCACATATAATGTAGTAGATAAATCCAATTCGATAAACGTACTTTGCTTTTATATTCCGATTCTATACACCAAATTACTCCAAAAATTGCACAGTCTTTAAATATACATATTTTCGGCGTTTGTGGACCTGCCTTTTTGGCCTATTGCTTAATATCGAAAAACATATATTTTACTTAATTCAAAAGCTGAAAACAATACCAACTTCCAGTTTACGAAATGCGCCATCTTCTAACGCTGCAACAGACTATTAGCACTTGGCGACTGCTTGCAACAAATTTCCATAAGAATTGCAAGGAAAAAAGTTATTAAACTACGTCTATCATCTAGCAAAAAAAAAAAAAATTAATTTACTTTGCCAATGGAACCGCATGTCACATCCTTTTAGAGAGTCGCCAGCCAGAGACAGTTGGTGACTCAGTTTAGCTGGCAAACTAGCTACCAACGGAAACAAACGCTTTGCATTTCCGTTTTGGCCACATTGTGGCAACCACAGCCGTCGCGCTCAATTGTCAGCTAATTACAACATGTGGGCAATTGAATACGCCTCTAAGCAGCGCTGAGTTGGTTAATAATATTGAGCATAATCACGGCACATATGGAAATTATCTGAACGAACGGGCTGAGCAACTTTCAATCTTTACAGTTCAGCTGCAGTTGTTGGCAACAAACTGTGAAAATAAATGGGAACACGTGTTCCTCAAATAAATTTTGACGGCTCTTCTGTTCTTTGGTCGAAATGACAGCCACTGAAATGGTCTGCATATGCTAGATTAATTGTGCGTTTATACGCTTTCAAATTGTCAGAGCATTTTAGTTTTGTCATAAGATTTGGTATCAGCTCAATAAATTATTTGTTTTAACCAATAAATAATGGCAAAACAAAAAGAACAAAACCTGCTAAATAAAAATTATCAAACAAATAAACATTTGATGGCAAACTTTATTGATGGCTTCGGCAAACGCTTTTTTGGCTGGCGCCATCTAGATGGCTATTTTTTTTACGTATTGTGCACACAAAATTTAAGAAAATTTTTCACAAGTACGCTTATAAATTTCAAAAAATGCTTTATATATCTGCTCATATATACACAAAAAAGGGCATAAAAATCGCTGCGCATCATCTTTACCTTCAACTTTGTAGACGATTTTCTTTTTATTTTTTTTTTATGCCAAAAGCTTTCTAGTGTCAAAATCTTCAAAAGTGAAATGAAAATTGCGTATTATTCGCACTGGTTGTCATTTTTTGGCACAAGGTTCGATGACAGCTGTTACGACAGGCCGGAGGGTGTTGCTAAAGCTGCTCCAACAAAGCCAAGCGACCCTCGCGGCGCATTAGTTGCAATTATTGTGGCCTCTTGACATTCTTTTTTATATCTATCTATGTCTATGGTAGAGCAGCGGGCCTTAAAGCAATTGCCCGTCTATTTGAACACTTACGCATTATCGATTCCAACATAAGCCCATTGTAGAGACCCAACCTACACCCACTTAAAGTGTCATCGATTTTTTTTCCCATTTTACTCACTTCCAAAGATAGATAACAAAGGCAATAAAAATAGCTAACGTCATTAAAAGCATTTATAATAAAAACAATAGAAGACTATGCCGCCGACCGAGTCTACGAACTTGCCCTTAAGGGGCTTCAATTAAATTGCAATGGGCCTGGCCTAAAAGCAAACACATACCAATTACGATAAAGATAAAGATAAAAGTTTAACTAATTAAACCAACAAATTTTAGCTAAGCGTTTTTGTTGCTTATTTTTTTTTTCTCATTGAATTTTGATTTTGACTCTTGCTTGTTTTGTTATTTCTATTTGCTGGCTTAAACTAATTGGATGAAATTACTTTAGGTGAGGATTTCCATGCCAAGCAGCCGAAACTTACCTGAAAGAGAAAGAGAAAACGTGTAAATAAAATAAGAAATTGTTTTTTATTTATTTTTTTTGCTTATGCAATTGATATTGAAATTGTAATTTTTATTGAATCATAAAATAGTTTTTCATAATTCGTGTATATGGAAAAATGCTATAAAAAAAGAAAACTACGAATAACTTCAAAAAACCATGGCAAAGAAAAATAAAATTAAAAAAGTAGTAAAAAAAATAAATTTCATTACAAAACGCGCACATGCATGCAATGTACAGTGAAGCTTGACCTAAGAAATTGTTTGAATTAGTATTTGGGAAAACTGCGTGATAAGAAGTAATCATATCTTAATTTTTTAATTTGTATACAAAAAAAGGCTTCTTCAATGTTTTATAACAATAAATAAGAACATCCCAGTTATCAATGTTGTTCGAGATAGAAAATAGCAACACGGTAATATCAGCCCATAAGACAGAACTAAGTATTTGAATCTGAACGCCGCATTTGGCTTAAAGCAAACTGATTAACTGAGATTTAGATAGTGTCCTTTTGCTAGCTATGTCAGTGCTAGGCAAATGCATCAGTGCTGCTGTAAGAAATCAAACCATCGAGCTGCTATCTCAGCGGCGTATACGCTACTTAGCGACGTCCATATTTTTACTTATTAAGTATATTGGAAAAATCACTTTTCTTCAGTTTTCACTGTAGCGGCTTATAAACATCATTACTTTATATTTTCCATAACACAATGTTTGTACATTTCTCTGTATATTTTTTCCTTATCTTTATTTTCATTGCTTTATGTGAGATTGATTTAAATCTGCATCTTGTTATTATTTTTTTCGTAGACGTTAACCTCACGTAATAAATTTTATTAAAACCACAAAACCATCTTACATGCGAGATTTTTTTATACACTTTTTCATTTCCCCAGTTTTATTTCCTTTTTTTTTTTTTAGTTCACGTGAGAGCTTAACAATATGGTAAAATTCTTCAGACTTCGTTTGTTAATGGAAAAAATCAGCGCAACAAATTTGACTAATCAGCAGTCTGATTATTATTATTCCAAAGCGATATTTGAATTTGATTTTATTGGGTAGAGTGAATTTTCATTATTTCAAATTAAGCTAGCAGATTACTGGAAGTGTTACAAATTGTAGTGAATGCAAATAAAGAATTTCTGTCCCGAACAGTAAATTAAACAAATTTATGGATTGAATTCATGTTTTGCAAAGATAACATCTTAACTGATATCTTGTAAATAGGCTATAACAATCAAGCGAATCGAACGCATTCGATAACGCCTTTTTTTAATTAATTTAGTTTATACAAAGTATTAGACTTCTACATAAAGATCGTTTTTAAAAAACATTGAACGCTATTGAAAATATTATAACTTTTACTTGAAACCCGGAAAACCACAACTCTGCCAGTAAAGCATTAAATGTCTTTCGAAAGAAAACCTTTTAAAATGCTTAACAATAATTGCACAAGACTTGCTTGCCATCAACAACTTTACAGATATGACAGTCCCCAGAAGAAACGACAAAAAAAAAAACAACCAAAGCCAACATAGTACATGCGGTCAATGTATACCAATAAAAGCCCATTTCATCAATGTCAGAAAAAACTAAAGTTGCGTTCGTATCTGCATCTGGCTGGGCTACATCAAACACATGTAGATAGTTTTACGAAACACGTGCGGCAATTATGGTTGGACAATAATTTCAGTTAATAATACATAAAAACAGCAAAACGACAGAAATATGTACAAAAAACAAAACGTAAAAAAAAAAAAAAAACTTCACTAACATGAAGCTATGTTTAAACGGTTTGCGTAAGCCGAATTTTAAATGCGCTATTTTGAGAAACTGCGTGAGATTTTCATCAGTTGTTTTAAACATTTCCTATGAATTAGCTTTGTCGATAAAGCATTTAGCTCCTTTTTAAATTGAACTTTAAATAAAAACTATTACGTTTTTTTGTAACCCTTGCCGCATTATCGATTAGTATTTCTTCCATTGGAGTACTGGGTTTGCTTATTCCTATAACTGTCTGGTCACTGCATAAGTATAAATTGTGTTCTTAAAAATATCATATTCTTAAAATATTTTTTCTGATATTAGAAATACGCATTATCAACTAGTTTGCCAAAGAGCAGATGACCCACCCTTTATCTACACGCACATCAATACCAATTGTGTGCGAGTGTGTTCACTTATCAAGTTGATTCTACCTTTATATTTTTAAGCCCATGAATATTTTCGCAATATAAAAAATATTTTTGATTCTTAAGCTCTTTTTATATAACAAATACAGTGCAATTTTAATTTTAAGCAATTAAAGTGAAATTTTTAAATTTTACAAAAAACAAAAAACATGTACTATGCTGAGAACCTAAGCTGATGTCCCCAATCTGAGAGTATATAAAAATAATAATAACAACAGCTGTAGCTGGCCTATAAAAAAAAGAGGTAAGACATTTCAAAAGCTAAATGTTGGGGAGGTTTCAATCGAAACGATTATAAGCCATTAAGTGCGCAAAAGCGATACAAAAATAACAACTGCCGGGCCAAAACGATATTTGGTAACCAAATTAACGCATTTCTTTTGACCATAATATTTGAAGGTCAACAGCAAATCAATTTAA
The DNA here is from genome assembly GCA_035046065.1 of Chymomyza procnemis. Lineage (NCBI taxonomy): Eukaryota > Metazoa > Arthropoda > Insecta > Diptera > Drosophilidae > Chymomyza > Chymomyza procnemis. Next base: position 1,928,742 of record JAWNOJ010000013.1, on the reverse strand, counting down.
ATGGCATGCAAAATGTGCATAGAAATTAAAATCATATACAGCTTACAATATATCTATCTATAAGATACACGATATTATGCCACAAATGCATAGTTACAAACTCATGTAAAATTAGACAAGGTGAGTGTATACAACGAATCTGATAATTGTTTATGAGTAGCACGACAATCATCAATTAATTAAAAACAAAAAACATATAATTTGATTGTATATAACTTTAGACATTAAGTTTGAAAGCATTGCCAGTTGAACAAGCAAACAAGTTTTATTACTGCGTTCATGCTACCAGCTTATCGAATTACAGTGCGGCAAAAATCGATTCTAGAATTTCCGGCAAACCTTGTAGAAACCAATCAGCAATGTTTGACGAGTACGTGGTATGCTTAAAATTAAGTTAAGCCTATAAAAAGCAGACGTTCAAGACACTAATGGGGCTTAAATGCTATGAGCCTTCTAGGCTTTATAAAAAGTTTCGGGTCAAACAGTGTTATGCATAGTATGTGTTTTAGAGCACCATATTCAATCCATAGGGGCGTCACAAGGTCTACAACCAATGGACTTTTAAGGCCCTACCTGTAAAAGTAACACCGGAACAGATGTAAATGTACATTGGTAGAACTGCTGAGATCTACTTAGGGGCGTCATATGCAACTCACTGTGACGACGTCACTTTGCCTACAACCAAGCGTTGTTCAAGGCACTTCCAACGTCAGCTTGTTTTAAGATTTTTGAAAAGTAGTTGAGTTAGTAGAGAACAGATGTACATCATTGGGATCTCAACTTTCGATTGCCGTTCTATTCTTGTAGACAAAATTTCTTCTACCATTCCCGTCCAGAGTAACTCGTAATTTTGGAACTCTAGCTTTACCGTGCTGTAGATCTAATTATCCGCGCTCCTTTTCGTTTTTCGTATAATAAACTCTACGATTTCCTATCCTATGTAGATCTATTTGTTTGTCTATCTTAACTCATCTTGATTCGCCAAATCGGGCATCTTTGGCAAATCACGAACTATGAAAACCCAACTTGGTCAACGCTCATCTTTTTTTTTCTTTGTTAAGAAATATCTAAGCTTTTATGTTACTTCCTGTTTTTAACTTTTACACTGTAAATCCAAGTTCCTAGCTAACCTTCAGACGTGAGATGTGAAAATTTAAGGGATACGAATTAGTTTATATTACACAATATTTTCCTCGTTATCATTTAATATTCTTTAAGTTTAATATTTTCAAATTGTTTAATCTTAGGGTCAACTTGACTTTGTTAAATTCTGTTCAGTGGTTTGTAAGTTAAGACCAACGATTCGCTGTGCCCGGTAAAACGTAAAAAGTTTACTCATTTGTTTAAACAAATCTCATCTGTAAGATTTAGTATGCTGCTTAGTGTCTTCTAATTGACATTTGACTAGACAAAATGCGCGGCTAATAGACTGGAAACGAAAAAAAAAATCCCCAACCAAAGCTGTTTTGGGCACATCAATACGCCTCTGTGCAACACCTACTAACTGGGGCTTAAAAACTTGACAGTTCTGAAAATTTATGCGTTGGCCTAAACGTATTGGCCACGCCTCAATGACAATGAACTTGGTCTGCACATTAACTTATTCAAATCTCTAAAATAAAAAAGGTTTTGAATACTTTTAAAACTCTAGAGACTTGCTTTTTATTGATAAGAAGCGAGGCATGAAATGTAGCGCTTCACGTCTCATAGCATTGTCGGCGATAAATCATAGGATCTTGCTCCCATGCATTGGGGCGTGTTGCATGCAACAAAACAAAAAACAAATCGTTGCAGCTCAAAAGTGCAGCACTGACAACTAATGAGCAGCCACAGGTAGTGGAAAACTATTTCTTTTTTTTCTTACGACTGTTTTTCAAGGAATCATCAACAAACGCAGACACAAAGCCACAAAAAAAATCCTGCTCTTTTTCTTTAAAACATTTTTAATGTTCGGAATGCGCAGCAGGTAGGAAATTATGCTTTGTTGTCAGCTCATAAAATTCTTAGGGTTATATATTTTAATTGCGTGCGATGTTAAGTCAGTCATGATTCACATAAAGGATTTGAAAATAATTAAAATGATACATTTCACTTGGGACACGCAGCATATGCAACCAAGGATCGGAAGCTGTGGCCTGGCCCGCAACACACCCAGATTCCAAAATTTTTGTGTACCCCGCTTTTGGTCAGTCTGCTCCGACGATCGCATTGCAATGTCTCGTTACTGCAAGTATTATATTTATGTCTCAGAGGCACAACGGCACCACACCCAATCCAAAAAACCAAACACATAACCACAAAATATGATGTTGTAGACAGCGCGCTCTACGTTCAAGCTGAGATCTCTGAGATCTCCCTGCCTCCTTAATAATAGCTGTGTGTAATCAATGCTTCGCATCGAAAGCCAACCACTCAAGTGTAAATGTAGAGCAAATGGTATACATATCAAGTTAGATGCAGTCAGGTTTTCCATTTCATAGTGTATAAGTATGGGAAGTTGTTGACCTAATGTGTAACGGCTAAGATCAAGGTCTGAAATACTCGCAAACCTTGCTTAAACGTGAAATAAAAAACGTTAAAACTAAAAACTATTTTTGTTTAGATTTTGTCGCATTTTTATGCTGACTTTGTCATTTGATGTATGAGCAACATTTGACGGCGCGACTTTATCGGTCCCGAGTCAAGATCATTTGTCAAAGTGTCAAATTGTTTACGTTTTTTTGTTTTTAGTGGAATCTGCTTTTCGTTATTGTGGCATGCTGAAATTCGAGCATTGTATTTGGTGATTTGAAAATTGAGTAATATGCAATGTTCCATTATGCGGGTGAGATCAGTTTGCTGAGTTAAACGAACTACAGACGATGGAATGTTGCAATATAATAAGGTTAATCCTAAAATTAAGCCACGTCAGACCTTTTCGGGTGCATTCAGAGATCAGAGCCGAAGTTAAGATATTCAACGAAATAAAGACAGCTATTACAATCTCTAACAATGCAAAGATTATTTTAATAAATTTTAAAGATTTGATGCTTGTTTTGGCATCGACGGCTTAAGTGCCTCTTAGTTTAGTCTTAGTTTCATAAAGGCAGTTCCATTTCAGTAAGAGATCATATCTTACGCCGAGAATACACCTGCTATAAAATAGCTTTCTATGTCATTTTAGAAGCTTTTATTATTAAGCATGGTTTATTAAAAGATTATTAGTGGGTCTACCTCAGAACAGGTAGAACTACGAGGGTAGTTGTGTCTATCTTTCACACGCAGTAGTCACCTGTTTCACTCTTATCCTATTGCTTATTCTCACAGTTTGATGTGAAGACAGTTGGCCAAGTCCCTAGTCATATATAATATAATCTGTTCACAGAAACCTACTAGTAAGCAAACCGTTTGACTCATTCTTTTAAAAGTGGGCCAAATTTCTTCATTTATAAGTTAGTCATTTTTTTAGTTTTATTTAAGGCAGCTTCGAGATTACAACAATAATATGCTACTTAGCTTAAACATGAACTTTACTAGTTCCTAAGCTACTTGGCTGAAGCTTCTTAACAGTAAAAAACACAGTTTTTCTCGTGAAAAGTTGCCCTAAAACAGTGGTTTGCAAAATTATCCACGCTGTCAAATTATGACATGATCTTTGAGATTTGGCTTAAAGTGAGAAAAATTTGTTTTACTGCTCCGCAGAAGTTGAGTTAATTTATATAGGGCTATGGATACATAGGTAAAGTGCTGGTATAAGATTAGTTTACGAACAATTCGAAAAGATAGCGTCTAAGTAGAAGTCAAAATAAATAGGAATGCAACTGTTATCTTCAAGTTGATTACTATTTAAGCATGCTTGAAATTTCGATTCCGATAAAAATCAAATTTCGATTATTTGTAAACATTTTCATCAAGCTAATTGGTAAAATGTAAAATTATGGAATAAATTTAACAATTTTTTATGTTGTATTTTTCTGTGTCTGTCATATATAAAAGCTTCATTTAAAGACTGTCAATTCATATTTCTGTATGAATTTCTAGACCTTCAAGACAACAAGAACTAGTGCTAGTAATTTTAAAATTTAAATTAGTTTTATAACGGAATGATATTGCTTCACTTAAAAAAATGATGAAGCTCCAACCACAAACAGAAATCTATAGGAGAGCGCGAAACTTGCTTAAAACAACTTAAATATGCTAAAAAAAAAAACAGATATGTTTTAACTTTTTCTATCAATTACCACTAATTACAATCGCTTCAGACTGATAGTTATAAGTATAAGTTGGTTGTCCATTTGCTTACAACTCCCAGTAGCTTCCACCAACTTCCATAAAAAGTGGTATCCATCCAAGTTCGCTGACTTCAAACTTATATACATTAAATAAACTTTTTTACATTTTTGGTCCATTACCACTTCAATTGATAAAGTATTGTTTCATGTTCATCCAACATTATGCCATTTAAGGCATTCATTTGGGAATCGTTGAGCAAGTAAACAACGTTGGCACATCAATTTCGCATGCTTAGAAAAAAAAACACTTGACAGTTGTAGTATCCAAAGTATCTCCATTCCACATAACAACAACAACAACAACAATGCAAAAAATACCACAAATCATTACACAATTGAAGAAAAGAAAAAAACAAATCCCAAAAATAAAGTGTTTGATAATTGATAAGTTCGAAAGACAGACACGCTGCTATTGACCGGGCACTTGGCCATTATGTTGCAATTTCACACGATTTTCAACGACCCACGTCATAAGCCTAATTGCAATCGGCCCACAAAAACTTGTCCACATCTTGACAAGCAACGACATCAAAATCAATTTTTGGTGTTGGCGTTTTTCATATCATTTTTTTCTTTTTTTTTTGCAGAAAGAAATTATATTGAATTGATTTATTTTGACAGCCAACTTTCAAATGGCCAACAAACTGAAATATAGTCAACGGTTTGTTGGGTTTTTTCTTTTTTTTTGCAAATCATAGTGCCGTAGCATTTGAAATTGGGTTAATTGTATTAACCAGGCTGTCGTACAGCTAAGGGTCTCTTGAGGCATAAATTTGTAGAATATCTGTGTAGGCCGTGAAGTAATATTAGAAATAATAAAAATGCGAAATTTTAAAGAGCCTACAAGCAAATAATAATAAAATGAAATAGTTTTCTGTGTCCGAAGTAAAGAGCTGTTGGTGTATATATTTTTGGCAAAGAGAATATATTTTAACTTTAAAAGACTTTCGAAAACTGAAGCAGTTCTTATGCAAGACGTCACGTTTTCTCAAATTTTTTATTCGAAGAATAAGGCTTTAGCTACGCTTAGCTACGCAATAAATGATGCGCGGAAAAATGTATATGTTTAGGCCTTTTTTTCGAGAAGAATAATTTAAGCAATATTCTTATTAAATTTAATGCAAATGAAATATTGTAAAATAACTTTGGTTTAGCTTTGCGCTCTCTTCACTAAAGTTAAAGCTTTTATGTAAACCGAGCTCTAATTAGAATAAATATGCTGGCTTTGAGTCAATAGGAATTGAACGCGGCGGAGCTAGTTTCCAATTAATTATTTAAGTATTATCTCAATGTTCTTCGCAATCAACTAAAACTTGCTGAATTTGTTTTGTGATAAAGTTTTTTAAGAATGAACTTACGTGTTGTTCATAATAATAAATGCCCAAGTAGGTCGTATGCATCGTATACCTATTATTGTGAATTTATTTAATATATTTTTGAGTATTAAAAAAAATAATTCGTTTTGATAATTTTTATTTTTCATACACAATTCTGCTGGCTGGATAATCGGTTCGGCTTTCGTCAACTTACCTAAAAATGGGCAGCATATTCTTTTTCAAAGCTATTATCGCCTTTTTAATGCTGATTCAATTTACAACCAGGACTTATCTAACTGCCGCCATTGTGGCACACCAGCAAGCATTATTAACAACTTGAATATATAATTTATTGACCAGTCCTAGGAAGTTTATTAAAAACGCACAAAAATCCACATACTTTCTTCATAGTGAAATCAAACTTATAGCTTCAAGTCTATACACAGCAATAATTTCCATAAAATCTTCTAACAAATCTTAGAAAGTATTTTTTAGATACCGCAAGCCATACTTAGGCTTAGATTAGAAATGCGATAACTGTACACATGTAGGCTTTAAACAAAAAGAAAAAACTAAAAATTTTCATGTTTAACCCAATATATGAAAGCTGTAATTTTCTACAATTAACTTTACTTCAGTAAATCTTATAGCCATTAAAAATTCCTTTCTTAGCTTTTTAAGCGCGTAAAATGTTAAGTTTTTTTTTTTGGTCTTTTTGTTCGCTTAACTTTTAAGTTTTGATTAAGTGCATTGATCATTAAAAGTTCTTAGAAAACTTGTTTATGCGGCTAATGGCAGGCAACTTCCTGCCACCAAATGCAGCAGCAACTGCAACACTTGGTCGGTTAATCTAACTCTACGAAGCTGCTGATGAACACAACGGTTCTATAGAGCTTGATCTCCGTCAATTTGAAGGTAAGCCACATTTTGTATGTCTATTGGTAGTCCAAAAACAACAATAATACCAAACTGTATAGTAGACCAAGCAAACAATGTTCACAACAGCTAGACACCTGCTGTATACAGGTACACAGCGCAGTGGCGTAGCTGATATTTTTGCGTGAGGATTTCCTATTATATTGCCTACTTTTTACATTAATTTTTAAGTTTTAGAGCAGCAATGGCTTCACTATTTAGAATGGAGCTCTATTTAGAGAAATTATAGAGAAATCCTTAAGCAAAATCGGTTTCTTTCGAAAAATAATTTTTAAAAGTGGAATTTAATATAAAAATTATTTTTTTTTAGAAGCGAAATTTTTTATTTCTACCATCCATCTATCATTCCATACTTGGGTAGTTAACGCCGCTTCCTATTTGCTTTCAATATCTATTTTCTTTTGCCTCTTCTCGTATTTGCTTAAGCTCCTCCTGAATTGTGAGTATGCGAATTCTTTTTAAAGCTTAGAAATTGTTTAAAAACTTCTGTGCTGTGGTGCCTGAAAACGTAGGGTGCCTTTATAGAGAACTAGTCAGATGCAGGCAAACTTACCATCATATTGAGCCTTAGGCACAAGCCTAACACCCTAAAGATCTAACAAAGATCATTGTTCCCGTTGTCATTGGTTGCCGCATCTTTGGCACCAGAAGAGTGCATAACAAAAGTCATACACATCCAATTCCCAAATATGTTCCTATGATCCAATAGGAGATAAAGCAAACCATATTATTAAGCCGTATTCTAATGCACCCCCGCTTTAAACGCCCCTGCACTGCAGCACTGTTGCACACATTCACATAATGTACGCCGCTTAGATGCCGCCGCACGAAGCCGTTACAAGCCAAATGCATACGTAGCCAAAGCTATACAATGGAACATAGACAAGCGGCAGCGCCTGCATTTCGAGACAGCAGCCGAGGGAATACTGCAACAACAGCAACAACAACAACGACCCAACAAGCCAACCTAAAAGCACACCAAGTGGCCAGCTCTACTAGAGACTCTCTAACTTGCCAACTAGCTCTTAACTTGGCTTTTTGGTTTTCTGAATGAATGGTTTTTGGCATGGCTCGGCTTGGCTCAGCTTGGCTTTGGTATGCAGCCTGTATGCGCATTATAATTGCATAGACCAAGACTTGGAAAACTGACCCACTTGTCGTGTAAAACGCACCAATGCAAACAACAAGTAGTAACCCAACTAATTCCAAAAGATAGCCATAATACCACAAGCAACAAATAGATACAAAAACAATAATAAAAACAAACAACGAACAACAGAAATATGTAAAGTGCGCACCCACAGCTTGACATTAATTTAGTTATTTTTTGTTGTTATATTTATTGTTGCAGCTGGTGGAATACACAGTAGTTACCGCACAATCTCCCGAAAAGAGAGCTGCGGGTTACTTATTACTATCAACGCGTTAAAATTTAAATACTCTACACTTAGAAAAAAGTTCCTTCTTTTTTAACTTACTGCTTCTCCAAAAAAACCTGCCGGACTTGCTTAGGTAAACAATCTCAGCTTTTTTTCGGCAGGCACTCCGATCCTGAATCATGTCATGATTCCTCTGTAGGAACATGTTTAGTTATGGTTTACAGACCCGCTAACCAATGGAATGCACTAAGTTTTCAAAGATCTTAAAAGTGTTTAATGAAAAATTGTCTGCATTTAACTTGTTCTTTTGGGGGTCTCTTACCGTATACCAGGAAAGAAGTATTGTGTTGCTAGATTCCTACCCGTACTAGTAAAAATTCTATAAAGCTCTGAAGATACTGAAATATAATATAAATAATCACTGCTCATTGTCCTTTGGAAGAATTGTTTTTTCACAAAGCCTAGATTTAAAATAACGGCTAAATGAAGTCATCCTTTAGTGGATAGACCCAAGTCTCATGCGTCACCTTTTCTTAATGAAGGGAGTCTTTTGAAAGACTTTAAAGGGTTGAAGGATTGAGAGCTGTTGTATATGACCAAAGCCTATATAGCTGTGTTGATATGACTCATTTTCTAAAAAGCATAATTTTTAGCTGAATTCATTTAAAATTTCTGTACAGTTGCTTGAAAATATTTCTAAGTATAGAATATAAAGCATTTTTTTTTTAGACGATCCAACAATTTCAATGTCTCAATGCCTCAAGCTATCTTGAGTGTGGAAGCGCACAGTAGCTTCGCATTTTTTCAAGCTACCTAATAAATATGCCCCGATAAAAAAAAAGAGTATAAAACATTGGATCGTACGTATTAAGGGCGCTTCAAAAACCAGCAGCCCGCATTGAAGGTGCAACAATACCTGGCCTGTCTGGTCTGCCTGGTCCCTCTCAAACAACAACCCAACAGATAATGCAACTTAATTTATGTACAAATATTAATGCGACATCGCTATAAAAGTCTTTGAACTTTTTATGTTTTTCGAAAGTTCTCAACAACTGCATTAATTCCAAGTTAAAGCAGCATAAGCGGGTTTCATTTGAAGAGAACGATCTGACACAAAGGTGTAGAAAATGCAGCCAAAAATTAAGCCTAAATACTAAATAGCGCACCATAAAATAGCATTAATCTAGCAGGCATAGAGCTAAAAATACAAAAATAAATTCATAACTTGTCTAAATCATTAGAAAATACGTTCTACATTTTTTCGGAATTCACAACTAGGTATAATGGAAAAATTGCTTGCTGCTATCAAAAAGCTTTTTCATGGGAAGACACTTTTAAACAATGATGATTTGGATGAATTAACAGCTTCCGAAGTAGTTAAGCTTATGGAAGAGGCAGCACAAGAGCAAAAACCAGCTATGTCGCAGGAACTGAAGCCAGCCATTACATTGCCTACAGAGGTTGTTGAGCAGCTGGAATCCTCACGTATTGACTACGAGCTGGAGTTTGTCAACTTTTTGAATCGCAATGGACCGAGTGGTATAGTACACAAGTTTCAAAGAATGTTGCCCTATTTGAGTGCAAGTATGGTTGCCTGGCCAAGCTTTTGGTTATACCGCGGCTTCCACTGGAAACAAAAACGAAATAATCACCACTTAGGTCTTTACATACATAGGGTGAGCACAAAGTTTGCCAAAAACTATTTTAAGAAACACACAATAATACATACAATTTCAGACTTATCAGCAAGCCAAGTTACTACAAGTAGTAATATTGGTAACAGGTTTACTAATATGTACATGGACACCCAATACACTAGGTAGAAATTTGGAAGTGCAGGAGGTCAAACAGTTTTATGAAAGAATTAAGGAAGCCGGTGCTTAAAATGTCAGTTCCATAAATTTCAAAAGCACAAATCGTTTAGGTACAAAATTTATAGTCATGGGTCTTATAAGTATGCTGGGCGGTATAAAAATCTGGGCCAACGAAAAAATGTTGGGCTCTACCAAACCAGAAGAAATAGTTGAAAGTACTCCTAACTTGGGTAAAGAAATACAGCAGTTGATACACACAAAAGAATTTCATCGCGTTGCTGATTCATCTGGACCATTTCTGCTCGCCGCCTTGGGAGTTTGGCCTGGTTATTGGCTTTATCGAGGACTGGATTATCACACACATCGAGCATATATACCGCTGCCTACATATATAAGACAGGTAAGTTTACGATAAAAAAAAAAGATTTTAAGCGTCTACTAAATAGATTTTCCATAGACCGTGTTCCAAGCTAAGCTGCTACAATTGGCCATTACCCTGGCCGGCATATGTACAGTGCTTTACGAACAGCGGCATCCTGAAATATCCCATCAAGAGCAGGACATTGACTGAAGCTATTATGTTAAAAAAAAAATTTTGAACAATAAAATTCAATCCTAAAGTTTAATGTATTCATTGAATTATACCCTGCCCCTACAATGCGTAAACTAGATTTGCATTGCCGGCAAACTACATTCTTTAGTGTGAACTCGCTCGAAAATCCGAAAAACTTTGGCCAAGAATAAAAATTATAGGTTTTTGTAAAATTTGTACCAGCAACAGCAAAACGTTTGTCAAATTGCAGACATGGAATCTCATAAGAAACATTTTATGGCACCACTTCATGTAGATACTGAGAAGACCCCAACCTGGTTGAAATTGTAAAATCTTGCCCAAACTCTTCTCTATCTTCTTTACAAAATGCGCAGACAGCTAGCTCATATATCATCGTCTGGGCGTAGCTGCTCAAAACAAATGCCATAGAACTGCTACAGAGTCAAAACTCAAACAGTGGAAAGATAAATTACCTACAAATTACAGAAAATTATGGAATTATAACACGCAACAAAAGAGGGAACTCAATACCCTTAGGAGAGCGAAAAAAAAATCACAACGCAAACAATTAAAAACCTCTTAAATGAAGATCTTTCATTCATTTGTCTGTACGGGTCTTGAGCAGGTGATAAGTAAAAGCAAACACTTTATTAAAAATGCAGCTTGAAACATTTTTATGCACTTTACGATAATAAAGTGCCTTAGTTTTGAATGCCATTTTGAAACAGGGCGGATATGGTGATAAAAGTGTAGTTTGTTGTTCTATTCTTGGGAATTATTAGCCCCTAGATACTGCCCTGCATAGCTTCTTCCGGCTGTATGTCTTTGATGCCTTCTTAAAAAATTACTCAGTAACATAACAGCGAGAGTCATTTGGGTTTCTATTTCTGAAAACTTTTACGATTTTGATTGATGATCTTGATATAAATTAGGTTGGTTTTTGATTGATTTTTTGTTTTTTTCCTTTTGCTTTTCGCTTTAAAAGCTATTTATTTTGCTTTTAAATGAAGATTAATTTATTCTTAATTTTAAAGTTTGTAACACGAATCACATTCAACTTTTAAGCATGAAGGACTTATGTCAAATATTTTTGGTTCTTGGCAGAAATATTAAAATCGTTGAAGACGTCGAAAATAGAATACCCTTTTGCAAAACTAACTATTTTTAGAAAAAATTCTTTGAGATGAAGAAATACTAATCAAAATTTATGTAATTTGTATGATGACAAAAGATTCTAGATTGAATATTATTAATTCTCAAAAAAAAAGTTGTTGCATTTTTTTGCATTTCCTAAACATTTAAGCTCAGAGAGATTATACATGATTATTCAAAACTTCGAAGCAATTTATAGATAAAACACTTTTTTGAAAGATTCAACCATTAGGCATGATGTAAGAAACCGCTTCAAAACGAACTAACCTTATTCAGCCTTAAATATCTTTCAAAGATGGGTGTATTAACTTGATAGCCGGGACAGACCACCGTAGTTGCAAGGGGATACCAAAATACCCGATTTTTCAAATCGAAAACACGATTCAGGTTCAAAATACCCGCTTAAAATCGCTCAGATCGCATACCCGTACCGCCCTCAGGAGAATAGTAAAACATTTCAAAAAATACTTAAACAGCGATTAAAAAAGATGAATAAACTAGCAATAATAGTATAGAAAGCATATATTTTCAGTAATATGTCAAAAGCTTGGAAGTTATATTCTTAAGTTGAAGGAATCTCGAATTAGTAAAATACCGATTTTTTTCATTTTGTTCTCAAAATTTTTTCTCGTACTTTATGGTAAACTTCCCTATATATATTTTGGTAGAACACATCATTTATCATTCTTTAATTGTTATGAGATATTTTAATAAAATTTGAGAAATTTTAATTTGAATTGCATTAATAGACAAAATTGCGTATTTGGCCCAATTGGTAAGGTTGGTAAGTTAATAAAGGTAATTGTCCCTGCTTACTTATTAAATCACACGAAATTATGTATATTATGTTGTAAATAAAAAATTTATATTTAAATTGAGTTGCATGATAAAGGTTGGCAATTTTATTAAAATAGACAAATAACTCTTGCTTAGGCTCAATGACTCAATCGCACTTTGTTTCAGAGTTTCTTAAAATTTTTAAACTTTTTGGTATATCTAATTAATTTTTAATCATGAACTATGAATTCCCCACTTGGTCTACGGTGAACTTTTGGCAGCTTTTGTTAGGAAATACTGAAACTTTTGTTACCTTCTGCTTCCCTTTCGAAAATAAAAATATATCTACAAAAAATAAATTAAAAATTTTATGAGTACAGCTGCATGGAAGAACTCTTGAAATAGAGTCTAACCCAACAGTTCTCTAGTAAATTACTGCTTCAGTTGTGGTATATAGTGCGCTTAATGAACTAGTTCATTTATCAAGCTTTATTGCATCAGCAATCAGGTCTGTGAATAGCTTGAAGATATTCATCGATTGCCCTAAGTTTCAAGACTACCTTGGTAATATTGTTTCAATAAAGTATGGGTTTTCCGTATTAGTTGTATCAGTTTTATCTTTATAAATTTACTAAAGAGTATGCAAACTGCCGCCTTATCAAAACATAGATCTTACTATTTTTCTCATAAGGTATTGTATCAATATCGTGTTGCTGGCTGCTGCTTACCTGTATAAGATACATTTTACTGCCGTTTTAGATACTGTAGTTGTTGTTGGCAGTTCCAGAGGTTTCACACAAATTAATGCTAATTACGCCGCCTTCAACGTAAACTACACAGTCGTCTGCGTAGTATTTTGAGAAAATTGCATTTAGACAACAACGCAGCTCTTGAGAGATGTACGTATCACTATTTAGTTATCGGGAATTTCTTTTTGCTATTGCCTTGCTCTAATTAGAATGCAGTTCACTTTGTTTTCTACGTTTATTATCAACACTTACTGCACTCTATTTACTTTTCAGTTTAACGCAATTCTTTCAATTGAAAATTGTTAAGTTTTACTTGAACTCTCTTTTGATTAATAAAAATAAATTGAACGCACGCCAAGTAGTAAATTGTTGTCAGAGAGAGATAGAGAGAGTAAAAAATAAAGTTTTGGGTTTAAGGTTTTTACTTAACATTTTTTGCTGTTAAATTTTCAACTTCATTTGGGTACGAAGCAAATTTCAGCGCGTTTGTTTTGTTTTTAAATAAAAATGTTTGTTAAGGCATTAAAGTTGCGGCTTATTGATGAATTTTATATAGAACGGCTATATAAAGTCAAAAAACCAACAACTGGGGGTTTGTTATTTAAACGAAATAAAATTCAAAGCATTGTGCGCTTTGAGTTAGTTTTAATATAGAAATTCCTCTGCACGTTATCCGCTTGAAATCGATCAAACAAATTCGAAAAAAACTTTTGAAATACCAAAAGACACCACCAATACATGAACAACACTTGCAAGTTTTGTTTGTGTGTGCGTGCGCGCGCCTGCGCTTGACATAAAGCACTTTTTTTGAATTAAGTTATTTGTTTAAAAATTTTAGAATATTTATAACTATTTACACGTTTTATACAAAGTTCGTTGACTCGTTTGTTATTATTTTAGCGCATTATTTAATTTTTTTGTTGTTTTTGTTAATAAATATTAAGAAATTCTTCCGCGTTTAAGGTCTGCGTTTGTTAAGCGACGCGAACTGAATGCGGCCTTTGTTTTGTCCACAACAAATGTCAAGCAGTTCCAGCTAACGATTGCTGCTTGTGGAACATGTTTGTTGGTGTGGATGCTAGGCGCAACATCATTATGATGTTTATATTTATTGTTGTTGCAACAAGTTTGATGCTACAACATGGAAATATTGTTGGCATTCTTGTTGCGACAGCTGTGCTTGTTACAAACATGTTTGAGCAGACAAGTTGCGTACAAAGCTTGGCGCATTTGAAATTTGAATAAATGTTTGGGTATTTTTGAGTTCTATTTTTTTCAATATTCGAAAATTTGACTATTTTATCAATTTTAAACATTTTTTGGTATACATAACATTTGTTCAAGATTTCTACATTGAGTTTTAAAAGTATAAATTAAATAATAATTTTTTAGAAAAATAAACCCTGCCTCTGGTAATTCTCCATTTTGTTTGGAAAAACTGTTATTAGCAAAAAATCGTGTATGTTTGATAACTAGCGAAATGTATATATATATAATCTAAAAAAACGAAACCAATAAATTTCATTCAGACTTCGTTTTTCAATATTTCGAAAAAAAAAAACTTGTAGCAAAGTCGAAATATAGCATTACCTAAGGTTTGCACAACTTTGCGACATTTTGGATAAACAAATACTCATTTTTTCCCAATGAATTTAATATCCTCAGTAAGAAGATGCTGTACGGAAGGGGTCTCAAACAAGGCTGTGTACCCTGTACCCATTATGGTTCAGCATAGATTGTCCTAGATATTATGTTAAATACTGCTTTGAGCACAAAAAGAGATGTATATGCCTCTGTCTGTCTCACTCGTAGACCACGATTACGCAGACCGTGCAAGAAGGCAAGACTTACAAGCAGTTTTGGGACGAGCAGCAATAGCTGAACTGAAGATTAACGTTTAATATATATTAAATATCATCAGATAATAACAATCAAGGACCTCTCTCGATAGTTAGGAAACCGCAGCCTGACATAATAGAAACTGCAATCGTTTGGAGCTCTTCCTAGACAAAAAAGAGATTCCAACGGCTATGTTCAAGGCAGAGTACCTAGATTTACGTATTTCACCCATTAGTATTTTAATTTAAAAATTCCTCTTGACTATGGTGATCGCTCCAAAAGCGGAACATGTCATCTCGAAACCAAAATGAGGAACAGAGAGACCGGTCGTTGTGAAAATACGTATAAGACTTGAACATATTAAAACAATAATCGGGTACGCAAAATTCATGTTTTCAATTTTAGCCTTTTTTTGAATAAATAAAATAGTGTTAAAATTTTTAACCTCAAGAGCCAAGAGCCTGTTCCGATTATGTATTTATCTATTTAATCGATAGTAAATGATTTAAATGATTCAAAATAAAACGGTTACTTCAGTTTGCTTTATAGCCAGAAGAAGCAAAATTTACATGATGTTAGCGATATTAATTCATGAATGTTACATATATCAATGGGAAAAATCGATCTTGGATTAAAGATTTCTATAATATTATAAAATATAATATTATGAAATCTTTCGAAGCCAAATAAGTTATGAAAGTAGGTCTAAACGACGAGCCCGAAAAACTATCAAAGAATATTTGATACGATACAATAAACTAAAACGTATTGTTGATTTTGTTATTATTAATAGAACATTCAATGCGTGGAGCAAGCTGTAATTCCTGCCAACCAAAATTCACAAACCGGGTTCGAAACAATATTTGTTGCAATTTTGGTAAGAGTTATATATACAATAGTTATACATTTTATGCGAAAAAAAGTCAAAGCACAAAAAGAGAAATGGATTCGATTGGAAATTCATGTGTTTATCAATTTTTTAAACATATTTTTTCGGGTTTTACAGATTTATCTTGAAAGTTTAAGTTATTTATAAACACTTCAAAGTTAATTTCCTTGAACCTAATCTTAGTCATCTTAATGTGTGAACTCACCTTGCAAGTTTGGCCCGTGCCAACTACAGTAAAACATACCAAAGACCCACTAAAATTCCATTTGATTCAAATACATTTGAAAATTCAAAAGTTTCATACAGCATTTCTTAGAAAAAATTCGCAGAAAAAACTTCCTAGTTGACTTCGCCATAAGTCCAATCTAAAACAACTCTGCTGGCCAACTTCAGGCTGTGGAACGCAATGCGACAGGTTCACAAAGCATAAAAATAAAAGCCAGATACAAAAAAATTAATAAATTAATACTGACCAGCCAATCATCCAACCAGCCAGTTGACTTAGTAAGCGCTTTGTAAGAAGCAGAAAAGTGCGAAAACTTATGAAAACAGGAAATTTATCGCAACATTTCATAACTGACACAAATCGTAAAGATGACGGCAACAAAAATGCAAAGCCGTCAACACACACACACACACACGCGCATTCACAACTTACGCACTTGGGCCTAAAACCTGCGTCGAGCGCTCGTTTTGGGCCAAAACATTTCACTTATAAATTGCCAATCATCGATGTCTACACTGAGCAAAAATAAGTTCAAAGACTGCACAATAGGATACAAATAATATTTTCCAATATTAGTTATTAAATTTAAGAAATTTGGTTGACATAACAGGGTCACACGGCGGTGAAATGTAAATGTAAAATGTAACTTGCACACTTTGATCACGTACCAACACTGCTTTCCAACGAGAATGTAAATGATTTTGAGTTATCAATTGGCCACGTAAAACCGAAACAGTCAATTATACTTCAAGTATCTATAGGTTTTTCAACTACATGTATTGAAAAATATTGCATTTTTGCAACAGAGAAAATGTATTTCAAATTTCTCTCAGTGTATAACTACTGTAAGTACATAAAGAGAGGCTCGTAACACTAAAGCGGCGCCGCAGCATGCAACTTTTGGCCAATTTATAGACACAAACAACAGCAACTACATCAACAGCAAAAGGGTGGCCGAAAGGCAAGAGGCGTGGCAGTTAACTGACAGCAGGAGCGACAGCAGCAGCAATGTCTGCGCTCACGCCCAAAGCAAGACAAAAGGCTTACAAACTATTTTTTCTCTTGTATTTTTTTATTGGTAGGCGGAAAGTGTAGCAAATGAAGTGGACAGTACACTTTGGTCTAAAACAAAAAACAAATGGTTTCACCGACATATGATTACACTATAGAGTATAGGCGTAGCTTTGAGTAGGGTATACTTAGAACAAGAATGAAAAATACAATCATAGATCTCCAGGATGCACAAGATAAAATTATCTTGTCTCTCTTTTATTCAAAAAAAAAATTCCCAAACTAATTTCTACAAAACTCTCATCCTTCCTAGTTTTAATAAGGCTGCAGCCGCGCTTGCATTACTAATGGGTAATGGAAGCGAACACAAAGTCTCTCCTAGCCAAATGTCAACCTTCACCTCCTCGTGGTGTAACCTGTTGTCACAGACGAGGCTCTGACAACCGACAGATGGTCGACGGCACCAAGATCGGATGCAGTGGTCCAGTCAGTCATCTATCTAAAAATTTACCAATTAATGAAAAACGTCTACAAATACAATTAAAACAACAAATCCTGGAACCAAGTCAAAATGATTGCCAGGGACAGGCGTAGATATAGGGAATTTGTTGATGCCCTCTGTTCATTTTGAATGCTTTATGTATTATATATATATAAAATAAAGGATATGATGATGATGCAATTGCGCTTGGGGCAACATACTACACAAATTCTTCGGATCCATGAGCTCTACCTCGGCATGGGAAGATCCACGAAGCAAAACGACCTAGAGACCAGTAGAGGGACCAACTGGAGAAGAACGTATCTTCACGCGCAATAACTGGAGAAGGCGCACGAAGAGCAATGGCGCATGGCTGACTCTAAAACGGGTGGTAGTGGCCAACTAAAATTACAATCGAAGCAAACCTTCAACTCTATTCCCTATTTATCACATAAACTCCTTACACTCTGCTGGTTAGTGTATAAAATCAGCCACTAAGTATAACAATGGTCAGCAACTTTATAACCGCCAAAAACCTGAACCTGTGCCGTCACGTTGGCAACTCTTGGTACACCGATCGCCTTGCGGCAATTAAACGAAAATGAAACTCTTACTCTTTTTTTGCCAATTGTTGTCGGTCATATACATATATCCGCGGTGGTTGTGCTCGAATCTCTTGGCAGCGTGATAAATGCAGCGCGCATGGCGGTTTAAAGAGAGAGAAAAAAAAAAGAAAAAATCAGCAATCAAGCAGCAAACGAAAGTGAAACAAAAGCGCCGGTCCAGCTTCAGTCAGACTTCGCCAAGGCAAACCAAGTCCACGTTGGCTGTACCCCGTGTAGACATCCAAACGTTTCGAAAAACTTGCAATTTCCATTTTTATACGCAACAACTTTCGGCTTCAAGCCAAAGGAACCAAAACCGAACCTCAAGCTGATCTGTGGCTCTGACTCTGGCTGTGACTCCATATCTATGGCAAAGCGAGAAGTAAACGCAAGTCTCCAGCTAAACTGAAGGCGCGCAGCTGCATGTTGTAAACAGTCAATGGAATACCGAAGCTGTGACGCCCATGAGATTTAAACGAGTCGCGTGTTTTCTTGGCAGCCATTCCAATGCTGGATGCTGTTGGCCGGGTCGCGGATTGGCTCTGATCACACACTAGCCAGACAAGCATGTTGTTGTTTACTTCAGCAGCCACAGACAGCCTAGCGACGCGCAGCATTGACTGAGGTCTGGATTCGGCGGCTGGCACTCTGCTCAGGGGTCTGGCCATGCCGCTTGATTGGAGCTGGCTGAGTTTGGTTAAGTAAAACCAGCCTGAACTGGCATTGTTGGCTATGTCATCAGCATAAATTTTACTTCGCATTCATCATAATTTTTAATGCATTTAATTTGTGCCATAAATTGTCTGCTTGGCTGGGCTTTAGTACTTTGATAAGGCCAAGAATGGCGTCGTCGAGTCAGTCGTTCAAGTGCTTTTTTTTGCTGTTTTGTAGTCAGACTTGATTTTAAGACACCAACTAGTTGGTTGTGGGTTGTGGGTTCTAGTGAAAAGATTTTTTTTTTAATTAAAGCAATAATTCCATGTCCAGCTATTTGCATAGGATAAACTATTTAAGCTGTAGTACAAAAGGAACTAAATTCTTAAGCGAAAATTCTTTGAAAAACTGACCATTGCAATCCAAAAACTAATTAGCTTCTATAGAGCATGGCATCGCATCTCTATCAAAATATCGAAGTACATACAACTTTAGTCGTTTTTTACAAGAGTCTTAAACACATTCTATACAAAAACTATTGCAGAAAGAAGCAATTATTTCAAAATTATAGGCACGATTTTATTTATTTGAAACTAAGAACAAATTTTAAAAATATATTTAAAAGCAAACGTCATCGTAAAGATAGAGAAAATGGCTTAAAACTATAAAACAAGAAATTAAAATCATGGTGATGATTCTTAAAAGCCATATTTTCTATATTTTAACTACTGTTTCTTATAATTAGTATGAGTTTCGAATTACTGCTCAGACCAAAGATACGATCTATTATCTATAAGTAACTCACTCATGAGTTACGCCCAAAAACGTCAGCATTTCACTTTCACTATTTTAAAAGCTGGTAAGTGAAATGACAAGACATTTGCGATAAAAACTGAACAACCTACAGCAAATATAAATCCCTGCTAATTGGGCGGTAAACACTAGACTTGAAGATTTTATAATAAAAAATCTATGCTTAAAATTGATTACCAAGTAATTTGCAAATGAGCTAAAACAACAACAACCACTATGTAGTACAATGAAACAGTCAAGCCGGCACTCGGACATGCCTATGTTTAATAACGAAATTGCATTCGCAAGATACTCGTGCTCAAAACAAACTCTCAGATACAACGATCAATAACCAACTCTCTTAAGGAGACAGACCGACTGAATGACTACAAGTGGCTGGACAACTGGCTGAAGATTTTAAAGTCTGTATGTCTGACAGGTTAAAGATCGTTAGGCGCGACAAGGGGTCAGGTAGGACAGGACCAAGTAGTAGGTACACAGACAAATGTTGACGACGTTGTTCATAATAACTATTATGATCAAGATGATGATGACGCTGACAATGAGCATTTTCAAGTTGCTTGATGCTAATGATAATGTAGACAGCTGTATTGGGTATCTCACGGTTTAGCAACAGGCCTAAGTGTTTGCGTTTTCATTTTCGCCAACAACTCAAACCAAGACTTTGGATAATAATGCCCTTCGTCGCTATATGCATTCCAAATGAGCCAGTAATTTGAGCGCTACATTGCAAATTAATGAGATAATATATGAGAAGGCATTACCTGTAAATTGTTATTGCCGGAAAATTGATATCTCATTTCATAAGCTATGCTTGTGATATTTAAGCAACTTAAAAAGAAGTTAATAATCAAACTTAGAAACTTAAATCAATTTTATATTACAATTGTTACATATTTTGTAGAACTCGAAACTCGAAAGTGTTTTTGGGGAAATTTTTGTTACATGGTGGGGAAGATTTGTAGATTTACTTTGGCCTTTTGGAAACATAGGATTTTAAACTACATTATGGATTTCTTGGAAATGTGTTATGCAAAATAATTAGATTTGATATCCATCCGAAACCATGATAAAATTTAAAAAGAAAAAAAAAACAAATTTTACCCACCTACAGTTAGAACCTACATAAAATAATATTACACATTCGTCAAGGTAATACAAATAAAAACATTAATTCAAAAAAAAAGATCGATTTCAAAGTGTCTTGAAGAATAACATATTTTCCCAATATTTCCGTACTCTAGGTCTAACTTAACTAATCTAATTCTAAGCCATTTCACATAATAAACTTATAATTAGTCACGCCTTCTTGTAGCTACTACTAACTACCCTATTTCCTATTTGTGCAGGATATAAAAACAGCAGGTATATTTGCTAAAAATTTCTGCACTTCCTGACAGGAACTGGCATGACGCATGTATTATGTAATCTAACAAAAGTCCTAAGCAAACATAGACGGTTTCCTTTATTGACTTACGCAACGATTTCTTTTACATAACCCAGAGTTGACACTTACCTGCAAAAATAAAATGAAGAAATATTTAAAATTAGTCATTTGCCAAAGTCAAAAAAATAAAATGAAAATTTTCACAAGGAGATATGTTTCCATTGGTATGGACATATGCGTGGAAATGATTAAGCAATTTCCGTTGACATTTTTCCAATAAGTGCTCAACCTCAGACAAGTCTTTCATTTGTCTTACGATTTGCAATAGACTTCAATATATGGTCAGTAAAAATAGAAACACTTAAAAGCAATTAAAAAGTGCGGACTTTGGGGGATTTTCTAGGAACGCAATGTTAAGAGGCACCACAAGCAAGAACATAATGAGATTAGACCGATTATTTACTTAAAAAATTTTAAAATGCAATTCCCGATCCTTTTTTTTTGCCAAAACAAACATTTGTCTATAATACTTTGAGATTGATATTATAATCAACTGAATTTCGTTGTGTATACAGACAGAAGTCTAAAAAAGAAATGCGCTTCATCATGAACTCTGCTCTTATGTGTCGTCTTTAGGTCAAAATAACGATGTACAAAGTACTAATATCTACCAGAGTGTACACATTTTTCAATTACTCAAAACTCTATTGTATTTATGTACTGGCTGTACACACTGATGGTTTTGAGATTATTTAAAAGCTTACAATGGTGTTGGATAATTAAAAACTTCTCGCTTTTATTCAATAACTTTTAAAGTTCGTATTTCTATGAGTTTGTCATGTCGTCCAACTTCTGCGTATTCGCTATATATTTCCAAAGCAACTCCGAATTTCTGACTGAAAAAATTAAAGTATATTTTTCATATGCAGATTATTTTGATTACAAATTTTTTAAGAGCTTTAAGAAGTTTTTTAGAGTTTTTCGAAAGTTTAATATAAATGCAATAACTTGACAGTTCGAACACAAGCGTAGATGTGATGTATATTTTAATTTAAAAAAAGCTTGCCTTGCAATAATTTGCATGAAAAATATTTACTTTTTGTTTTTCAAAACCATTCCATCCGTATTTCAGCTTGGCCAAGTACGCCCCTGCAATATGGCCTTTTGCTGACCCCCCCCCCCCCCCCCCTTGTTCACAGTTAGCTGACCTACCACCTGCGCATTGGTTTCAATTGATGGATGAGACAATGTCAGGCAGCAAGACCTGTCTCACTTTGGTGTGAATTTGTTTTCTCTAAAAAGAGATATACCATTGAGGGGCACGAAAAGTTCAATGTACGTATTGGAATACAACAAAGGGTCTTTCATTTCTTCACTTTTATGAACAGTTAAACAATTATGTTTGATATTTACAACCGACTAGCCATCCATCCATCCATCCATCCATCTAGGCGGCAAACATTCGCTTGGCTGGCTGATACGCAGTGAAATATGAGCTATATGCATTGAGATGAGATGATGCAATGGAAACTGCAATGCCAGGAGCATTCAAAACAATGGACCTCACTTGCAACAGACATATAACACGTACACTCCAGCCATAAATGGCTACTTGCCACTTCAGACAGACATGGTCGTGTCAGATACTTGGCACTTTCAATTTTTTTTTATTTTTTGCTTTTCGCTTGGCTTTTGCAACGCCTCCAAAACTGCCTTCTCCACCATGTGGAGTGGACCTCGATTTTCAATCACGTAACGTACGAGTTAACCATTAAAGAAATTCTTTGGTTGCACCCACTGCAACACTTGGACGCGACGACGGCGTTGTCGGCTCTTGTCATAAATGCTTAAACATCAAGCCGTGCATAAATTTAATCAGCGTTTTTGTATCTGGTTATGGCCACTTTATGAGCTACACCCGAAAACAACCCAAAGTCTAGCTAGACGAACTGCAACTCTGGCACAGATGAAATCTAAGACGCTATGCATCGTCAGGCGGCAAAAACCTATACGTGATGTTGGTAAGGCACACATTTAGTAGGGTTACTTTGAATTCTATACGAATCTGGTAACAACAGAGATTTTCGGTAAAAACAAAACTTGGAGATATATAAGTGTTGTAGCTGCATGGAAATTCTTAAGCTGGAGAATGCACTTAAAACCTTTCGAAGTAAGGCTAGAAATATATTTTTTTGCGGACGCTGTCTTTTCGCAAAGAAAAACGGAGTGAAAAATATTTCTATCAGAGAATATGAACTAACTGAGAGGCACAAAAACATGCATATACTTCGACGAGTTCGCTACACGGTTTGCATTTCGTATTCCAAAAACAAAAAGAATGTAGCTATTCTTTCCTCTTCTTCCCTTGTTATAAAGTTGCAAGATACATTCACGCTGCTAAGATGCCTAATGAAAAAGCTGCTACCACGGCTTTTCAGAGAACTGCGAGGATTCAGTTATTACTAATCTTAGAGACTTCAAAATACCCTGTCTCGTTACATTAATAATTTTTAATAAAAGAATTAAGTCAAATACCCAAATAATGAAATTTATGTAATTAATAATTTTTCATAGAAACCAAGAATATCATCATATCATATCATATTAAGGCCATTTAAGAAATTTTAATGTAAGTCAATGTTTTGCTTTAAAAGATCCTAAAATACTGACATATTTTGGTAAAGAAGTATCATAACATAACAACATATCTTAAAATCCTGAATCCTTGTATCAAATTATTATCGTATTGACACTGAGCATTCCAAAAACTAAACCATAAGGTGCTGCGTTTGATAGCTGAAAAATTAGACAAGTTGATTTTTTCTTGCATGTTTCCTTTTATTCATATTTGAGTTTTAAATTATATTATTTTTTTAATAGACTAATTATTTATTGACTATAAAGAAGCCTTTTATTTTTTTTTGCCATGAAATAATAACAAAGTAACAACATTAGTCGGCAAATGCCGATGAACGAAAGTTGTACCAGTGAGAATGATGATAGCAAGCTAGAGAGCAACCGAAACATCAAAATAATATTTATCATTAACAAAAAAAAAATTTTATTTTGTTTGTCTTTCGCAACTAAAAAATTATGCTATTTGTTATTAAAGTGCTGCTTTAAAGTGTATCTAAATTTCGGCTTCCTTTACACTTAAAACGTGCTGCGAAGCCTGTTTTCGTTTTACAGAACTTACCCGAAAATTAACTTCGCCGTTTCAAGTACTGCAAATACGTTTGAGTATTTAAAAAAATATTTTGTACGTTTTTTGTATTTTTAATTTTCTTTCTGTTTATTTTTTACGAAATTTTCAATGTTTTCTTTTTATTATAATGTTTATTTTATTAAAAAAATGCTCACGTGTTGTGGACCCAGTTGCCCATAAAAGCTTCTTCGTTATGCATAGTAGAAAAGATACATACTTATACGTACTACCAAGTAATGTCGTTATTGGACACGTCTTGAATTTTACTTTAGGCCTTAGAAATTTTTATACTCTATACCACATGCAGCAAAGGGTATATTTAGCTTACACAAGCCGTAAATGTACCAAACGCCCAGAAGAAAAAGTGGAAGTTCCCCGAAGAATGTTGAGAGTGAGTAGGGAAGTTGAGGTGTATTCATAGTCCATCTTTCCGTACGCCTAGATCATTGAGATAGTACAAACAAGAAAGTTTTACAAAAAAAACTCTTTATTCAAAGGCGATGCAAGTTTAATTTTTGTATCGAAAATATATGATTAAGCCTCATACAAGTGATTAGCAGCACCACAAAACAAATCAAAAAGCTTCGCATGAATAATTCAGTAAACAATAATTATTGATGTGACCATAAAATACGTTAAATTTAGTATTGGCTCCCATAGTAAAATTAAATAATTGTAATAAAATTATTTTAGTTTTACCAATAACTACGTCGAATTTAGCGTTATTGGTTGACTATATCCTATCGGGTAAATAGATGAAAAAATAGGAACTTGAGACTGAGTTCGTTATATTTCTTTTCAATAAGTTATTCCAACCAAATTCGATTAAATATCTATTATTTTCAATCAGTATATCGCATTTGCTTAAAAGCGATTAACTATAAGAAATATCACCATTATGGCAAATTGGTCAAAAAAATTGAGTTTTCATTGTATTTCGCTCGCTTGTGCTTTGGTACTTTAAAGTACTGCCTCGAGTTTTATCAAAATTGGTTGACTATATAAGTTCTCTGCGGATATCATAATCAAACAAATATCAATGTTTTCACTGCAGAAAAGTGGTAAAGTATATGCCAAAGTCGTCTGCACGCCAACTTTATATCTACTTATGTTAATTTTTGCGTGTTGCGGCTGAGTTTAAAGTCGACGCAAAACAAAAATCCAATGACAATATTTGCTCATTGGACACATGTCCAAGTCTTATAGACATAGTCATAGTCTTGACAGCTACAACTTCTTGCTAGGATTTGGCATAAGGTGTGGCATTTCATTGTTGCAAATTAATTGCCAACTTATATGCAAATTTCATAATAACCATTTGGCTGCAGTTGCATTAAAATACCTAAAACAAAGTCACACGCTCCCTATACGAACCCCAACATACATATGCAGTCAGAGGCTTGGATTGACTTTATGCAAATGTTTTGAGGCGCGAAACAGATTTCCATTCTGGCACAACCCACGCACATAAGTCTTATAAATATTTTGTATATGAAAACTGAGACAGACTCCTAGCTATGAAAACGTGTTTCTATGTGAACTTGAATGAAATGCCAAACTCGAATTGGGTTACAGACAAATGTAACCTACAATTACACCAAATATGCGCTATTGTTGTTATTTGTTTGTAATATTACTTACGGTCGACTCATGTCAAGACATTTGGCAATGCCTCAATTATGGGCTACACTTGAAAGTAAACAAATCGTTATAATTTCTCAAAGTAACCGGTATTGTTCATATTGATGTCTGATTTATGGCATATTTAACATTTATGGCTAACGGATTAGCATTGGATTATAATATAATGTCATATAGCTTAAATCAGTCAACAACTTCAACATTTACCAAATATTGCCATTTTTTAGTTTTCGTATATTTCACTCGGTTTGGATTTCTTTTCAAAATCAGACTTTTATAATTTACTTTATTTAAGTACATCTTAATAAACTTTTATATCCGATTTACCAAATTGGAAATACTCAGCCGATTTAAAACATAGAGGAAAGAGCAAACCGTTGATGATACCTAAATATGTTACGCGTAACACATACGTCACATATAAAAATAAAATATTAAGTGCTTAATAGAAGTTCCTGGTACAAGGGTTGTATTTAATATTTCGGGATTAGAGAACAAAAATAAATAAAATTTGTTTTTCAAAATATTTCCCATTAAGATCTATACACCTCTGCATGCGTTTGAACCAATTGTCAAAGCATTTTAGCCACTCTGATTGAGGTATCTCAGGTGTTGAAAGACGTCGACCTCTCATTTTATTTTTTACGTACAGGAATGAAAAGAAGTCATTCGATGCCAGGTCAGGACTATATGGCGGATGACTCATCTAATCGATGTTTTGAGTGCTCGAAAATGCAGTTGTTTGAGTCAATGTGCCTGATGATTCGTCTTCGGAGTTGGTTATCCTAATTTCTTGGAAGACAACTGGCAAACAAATGGTTGTGTACCACTCAGAATTGACTGTTCTGCGTTGTTCTAGTAATACACGACATTCTAATAGAATGCGACATGTCCAAATAAAAATCCTCGTGTTAGGGATTTCAGCATTTTTGAAAATGCCAATGCGTGATATTACTATAATGACTTGATGCCAAATATCTGTGTTTTTACATTTTTTTATTCGCAATTAAGGGAAAAAACGCACTTAAGGGAAAAAAATTTGGTCAATCATCAGAAGGAACGAAAATTTCAAAAAGCTTTTGTCCCGAAAATTTCGGAATTTAAAAAAAAAAACAATAAGCTAAAAAATGCATCATAAAAGCATTTATGTATTTTTGTTCTTCTCTAACAGATATCATCTGGTTATCAATTAAGCTTTATTTTTTATGGCTAGTGTTATTAATTAATATATTATTAATTAGAATGGTACAGTATGTGCATTGCATATCTTACACCTTTGAATTTTCGGTTTCGCCTTCAAATTAAGTTAAAAAATTGTACAAAAATTTCAAAAATTCTCCAAACCATTGCCACGTGGCCTAAAATTAAGTTTTTTGTTTTTTTTTTTTAAATTAGTTTCAATTTAATGTCTGGCCACAACAGAAATATGCAAACAATACAAAAATCAATCAAAGCAACAACTTTGCTTACCACACAGCCCAGCCGCATATGGAGCAAAACAATCGAAAAAATTGCAAGATATCTAAAGAAAAACTACAAATTATTTTTACAATAAAACAAAAAAAAAAAAATACTAGTCAAGAAAAGATTAATGAACAAAAAAATGTGCAATAAATTGGTTTGCCATAGTGCGCCATATGCGCAAATTGACTTTCACTTTCGCCTTGAGAGAAAAGCTAAATCGTTTGGATTTCGAGCCTATATATGAGGACTATCGTCCTATTGCTGTTGATTTATTGTGGTCTTATCTAAAATTGTCTGCCTGAATGTAAACTATGCGCTAAACAAACTTGGCAAACACGCAAACAAAAAGTCATTGATAAGTTGGGATTAGGAATTGCTGGTTGTCCCTGGAAATTGCTTTAATTAACTTGTTTATTACAGCACTACGGGTGGGGGTTGTTCGCAGTTTCCATGGCAGTCTTATAGACAGACTGGTTCAATGTTTTTGTTATTAGTATTTAGCACAAAATACTTTTATTGACCTTAATGCATGCGTGTTATGGAGACCAAGCACATAGCAACCCATTTATATTGACCCAGTTCGCAATTTACTATTGATATAAAACAGATAGTTATAGATCTAAGCAATATATACAAATATTTCACGGTCGTGTGTCTCTATCTGTATAGGAATTTGCAAATTGCTCAAGACGTTGCAAAATATACAAACAATTTTTTTAAATTTCTTGAGCTGATTTTTTCTATATGTTAGTATATATATACAGATACATAGTTCCAAAAATAATGTCGTCATTGTTTAAGTTATTTAAGTTAAATCGGTTTAGTTTTTGTTTTCAAAATGTCTACCAAAAAATATATAAATGTCTGTGGAATTTGTTTTAATTTCAACAAAGATTTATGTTTAAAAAAAAAAGAAATTTTGAGATATACAAATATATAAATAAGTTGAAATGCGTTTTGGTTGGCTAAATATTTTTGCAATATTTTTTAGAAATTTATGAAAGACTAAAATATAAAGAAACATCTACAATTTTACAGCTGGAAAATCTTCTACGCAGTTTCAACGCTCTATATGGTTTATAGTCTTGTGTAGATTTACAGAATACTATAAATCGTTTTAGATGTGCATTGAGATATTTCTTTATTTTAAGTGGAATAGTTAAAGACAGATAAATTCCCAGCATATCGAAAAGTTATTCAACAGGACACATCTTTGTAGGACACATTGAAAGGATAGTATTATCCTAAAAGCTAGCATTTAATACAGTCGAACGTTGACGATACTCTGGATCACTTTCCTGAACTTATTGCGTTAATACTCCAAATTAGTTGACCAAAATAAAACATATTTAAAAACATAAGTACATTGCGTTAATACTCCAAATTAGTTGACCAAAATAAAACATATTTAAAAACATAAAAATCGAACAAAATAATTGACCTACGGATTTTGTGAATAATTTTTAGTGCCGAAGATCTAACTTGGTCGCTATAAAATAGAAAATAACTAAAATACAATAAATTTGGTCTAAAAGACCAAGCTTGCATTCTCTAATATAATAACATAAATTTTTAGATAATTCGGTTGATCTTACTCCTTTTCGAGGTGTTTGTACAGAAAGAGAATCGACGAACTTGGGTTTATGGACTATGCTCGACAAACTGATCATACTTCAGGTAACATATGGTGTTTTCCGGTATTTTTATCTTGGTTTTGCATTAATAATCCTTTGTTCATACTGCACAGGGCTTAACATTTTGAAATTTAGATGATACAATAGTGACACAAAATGGTTTTTTAAAAAAATAAAATCGTCAAAATCGATTTGCTTTTGTATAAATTGAGGAATTCATGCTGTGCTTAAGAAGTTTAAGGATGTTTAAAAAATATATTTTTTCCTTTTTAAAACTTTCTTTTGGTAACTATTGCTACTAATTCATAAATTTGGAAAATTACAATTTTGAAAAATGAAACCATGATAAATAATACATATTGAGGCAAACGTTAAAATTTAAAAACAATTTATAAAATGCCTCTGTTGTAATTGGATGCGTATTAAAATAGTTCATGTTTTGAAACATAACATTAGAAATGGTTCATTACGTTTTAAACAAAAAAAAAAAAAAACAAATACATCACTCTTATCTTTTCAGATTTAAACTAATTGAATGGAAACCAAAATAAAACGCAAACACTTTACCGGCAAAGTATGTACTAGATACGACTGACCCTGATATTATATACTATATCCTCTGTCAAAAACAATATGTTGTTTTATGCAAATGTCCGTACATATATTTTGGCAGTTGTCATTATCTGCTGCGATGTGTTTTCCGTCAATGTGTGTGGGAAAACCTCAATGTTTTTCATTTTCTCTAAAAATATGTACGTATGGAAGTGCGCGTGCCGTGTTCGCCATTTAAACCATTTTTCTTCTGGTAATTATTTTTTTATTAAAGTAATATAATATGTATTAAAATTTTAAATACAACCAACAATGACAGCTAAAAAAAAAATACATTGTT
Source organism: Chymomyza procnemis (assembly GCA_035046065.1). Classification (NCBI taxonomy): domain Eukaryota; kingdom Metazoa; phylum Arthropoda; class Insecta; order Diptera; family Drosophilidae; genus Chymomyza; species Chymomyza procnemis. The sequence goes on along the minus strand of JAWNOJ010000013.1, from coordinate 1,899,054 downwards.
AATTAATATTTCAGCTGCGCTTCAACGGCGAAAATTGTGGCGCCCGAATTCCGCCTTTTTGGCAAAATTGATATTAATGTCAAGCCTTGAGCTGCATATAAATATCCCAAAGATATGTTTCCTTTGGTTTTTTGATTTTTTCTTAAAACGGTAGCACTCGTTGGAAATAAAAATAAGCATAACAAGCAACAAATGAACTCCCTGAGCTGAATATACAATTTGACGTCAGCGACTTTTTAAAAGAAATTTAAATAAATAAGCATTAACCAAATTGAAAATTAATGAATGAAATGCAAATGAACAAGGGCACTATTATTTGTGGATTCTCAGAATCGAAGAAAAAAATAGTTTATTTTCTGTATAAAGAGTATTTTCCGATAAAGAGTATTTGGAAATTACGTAGTAACTACTTTTCGTTTTCGAAAATTGCTGTATTCGAATAAAGATATCCAACGTTTATTTTAAAAACGAATTAAAAATAATTTCGTTGGCTTTAATTACTTTACGTTTCAACTATCAATAAAACAATTCCTAATTTTAATTTTAAAATAGAAATAATTAAAGATGAACGAGCATGATGTCTGTCACAACTATGGGAAATATATTCAGTCATGGCTGTCTGTCTCTTCATATTTCCTCCTACTCAAAGACCATCAAAAGAAACAAATTAAGATTCTTTAAATTATTTTTTTCTTTCTAAATATTTGAAATATATTCCCTGTTTGAATGCCATTTGCAAAATAGTTATTTTTCTGCGCTTGAATGCCAAAGAAAGATTCAGTAAATAAAAGCATACAAACTGTAGCTTATGTAAACCAGAACTAAGAACTATACAAGGATAAGCAGTGGCTACTATATACAAGGTTTTGATTTATTGAAATGCGAAACAAAGTGGTTTGTTGTAAATATTTCAAAGAGAGCATTGAATATGCACTCATGCTTTCAACCCCAGTTGAAGCTGTTTCTCACTCAATCTTGGGCCAACAAGCTGGTCGACTGCAACCACTAACAAATTCGCCCTTTTGGCCAAATGCTTGCCAACAGTTTGCATGCTTGAATAATGACATAAAAAGAAACAAGTGTGACGCTAATAGTTGCATAACGTCGACTTAAGCACACGCTAGCTTACTATATTTTTATGACGATTAATGATAAGATTTTCAAATATGAAGATAATACCAAGTTAATAAAGATATGGATAAAAAATTGAATTTGATAATAAGGAATTATTTTAATTGTAAGTTTAAAGTTTTTTTGTATCTATTAAAAACAACATTATTATTATATTGTTTTTATTAGTCTGTGAAACCAATGTAACATCACGCCAAACGGAGATCAATGATGAATAGACAGATCAAACCAATCGCACAAGCACAGCCCCAGGAAAATTACAAAAATCAGACATAAGCATTGTGACCAAAAGTATAATTAATATTGAGACAATCGACAGAATGACGCATTGGCGCGGACTCTGAAAACATGTTGAATATCCTTTAAGTTATGAAATTTTTATGAATTAAATTGTAAAGAAAAATGTTGGGGCCTTCAATTGGAAATTGTTTTATGATCTACAATACGTTTTTTTTTTGCAGATTTCCGCTTGACTTAGTTGCTGTATATAAAATGTGTTCTTGCTTTCAAAATGGAAAACTGTCATCTCGGTTGGTTTTCTTTTTGCCCACAATTCGAATATACCCTGAGAACCAAAGTACAGTGTATTAAAAGTTGTAAACAAATAAAAAAAATGCTACATGAAACGCAACATTGAAAAAGCAAGAAATAGCAAAATATTTAGTCGCTGACCCTTAAAAAAGCAATATTTGACATTTGTGCTCAAAAGATAGATTTTTAACGACCGTGTCTGGTTTAAATAAACAAAAGCAAGAAATTGTGTTGGACGGCATTGTAGATAGTTAGGCGACGGGTAACCTAAAGAGGAATTATGGAATGTGCCACAATTGTAAAACGGCGAATAAAAAACAAAAGACTCGGAACTACTTTTAGCCAAAGTATAAGGGTATAAGTATTTTACTCAAATAAAGATTTCTTTTGTTTGGTTTAGATTTCTTCAATGAATCATAGCCAAAACCAAGATTATTTAAGAAAAAAATTAACTACAGCACTCAGAACTTTAAGAACTATACTATAAGCTCTTTTAAAAACAAAAAGAGGTTAAGAAACAAAGTAACTCAATGCTGCGTAATTTGTATAGAACTTTTATTTGTAGATGGTAGATTAGTTGAAACTGCTGGAAATTCAAATTAGTAAAAACAGCCCCGATCTAACAACTCAATTTTTAAGGTAACCAATTGCAGAATCTTTCGATTTTAGATAATATTTTTAAGTCCAAAGCACGTTAGAAATTAAATTGAATAAAAAGAAAGTTTTATTGTAGAGGCATATTTAATTGCGTTTATTGAAATAATAAAAAGTTGATTGGCCACAATCTCTGTAAATGCGATAACAACAAAGCTAAGAAAGCAATGCGTATATTTGGAAGGACACGTACCAGCTGGAGAAGGTTCACAGCAGTGAAAACAAAATAAATAAGTATAGCCGACAAGTTCTTTAAGGACCAAAATTTACTTGTTTTATAAATGTTTTGACAAAAACTTTTAACTGTTCCTTCTCTTCTTTCCACCGCTCAGTTTTTTATATTGAAAATAATTTATGCGCTTTGCCCATTTAATATTTAACCAATAAATTAACAAATGTCCCACCCTATATATAACTATTTGCAGCACGCATACATCTAAGAAAAGTTGAAAATTTACTATATATTACTGAACTTAATTTTAGTATTTTATTTAAAGTGTAATACCATTTATTTTTGAAAAACCAACACACACTCTACAAACTATGCTGCAGTGTTGACGGTTCGTCTATTAAGCAGCGGATAATTTAGTTCAAGTCATAAAAACAAGCAAAAATATAATAGAAAAATATAAATATTTTACTAGGGGGTACATTGAACTGAAAAAGATTTTCTTGCTTCAAGAACTTAATTACCACATTGCTGGTGAAGCCAAAATATTATTCAACTCGATTCATTGAACAGACAAAAATGCTAAAAACTATACAAATTGAAATAAAAACGAACAGACAACATATTCAAATTTGTAGACGCACAGATGAACAGATAGACAGATATAGTACAGTAGTCAAATTTATAGTACGTAGTATATTCAAAAGTTTTGTATTAGCTGCACGAGTGATTCATGTTGATGGACTCAGCAGAGATCTAGAGAAACAACACCTTTGCCGTGTCTCATGTAATCTGCCGAAAACTATGGCGGATGTGCGTAACGCACTGTTTATAAACAAATAGGAAATAGTACCAAATATAGTGTAGACACCTTCGTATCTGGTCCAAGTGGTTGGAACATTAGGCCACAAATACTTACACATAAGGTGCGTACTGTACGGCATTAAGACGACATAAGTAAATCCAAAGAGTCAGCAAATACTGGACAAGCTGTTGAAAAGTATGTTGGAATTGTCGTTGCTGCGATTTGTTTTGGAACCTCACGTTGTCACAGAAACACACACCCAAGTTGCGGTCAGCGGCTGTGGTTGGCTTTATATACGATACGTACGCGCGAAAAACAAACACGTTACTTTGTAGAAAACCGTAAAACCAAAACAAAACAATACAACAAAAGAAAGCTATTGATTATTACGCCGGTCGAAGTTATTGGAGTCGCTTGTGACAGCTTGTTGACAATCCAATTAGCAGCCTAAAAAGCCGTAACATGCCACAACTTGAGGCAAACACGACAACGCAACTTTATTATTTCTCGACATTTACGGCAACACTTAAAAATTGCAACACTTGGTATAAAATTTCCAAAAATTCGTTTTTGAAAAATTCGACAAAAAAACATATAGTCATATGTTTAGACCGTCGGAAACCGTATACGGGAAAGAAAACGACAGCGCGACGCGCGCGAGAACACAACTAACGCAGAACTAAATGGGTAACAGAATTGTACATAAAATTGTTGCCAAGTTTATAGAATACTACTAGATGAGCGCCCGCCGACAGTGCGACCGTTGGAACGACTACCCGACCGACCGACCGGCCTATGACGTGCTTTATGCTTTATACTCAACACGGAAAATTGGGCAAGCACAAGCGACGCAGGGAAAATGCTATTTTTGCGCAGAGCGGAAAAGCGCTCTAACACACTAAGGGCCCCCCGAAGACGGCAACCACTCAATGAGTTGAATGCGGCAAAGTGTGGCGTGTATTTTGTGAGCGTTTTGTTTACAAAAATAGCGAAACGTAGGGGTCTAACTAACGGTACCGGCAAACATTTATTGGAATTAAAATGAAATTGAAAATGCATTTTTTTCTCTAATTGTTACATGTAGTATTGCTTACAATTCTTGTTAAAGTGATTGAATGTGTTGCACTAGTTTAAAAACTATTAAAATAAGTTGTTAGAATAGAATAAGGATTCTTGAATGCACGCAATCATTTCACAAAATAAAATAAATTGTAATTTGATCTACTTAAAGTTTTATCCGATTTACTGAGAGTGAGTAAAATCTCAAAAACCTTCAAACCTGATAACCAAGAGGTAAAAATATTGCAAAATAAAAGGTAATCTTTAATAAAAAAAATGTATACATATGTTGTATGAACGAGGGTGGGCCTATGCCCTTCAGCACTGCAAGTCTCATGGATCTATTGTGCCCCATATGCCTACATTACATATAGGGTACACCATCTGAGGTTTTTGAGCAAAATATCTTTTACAATATTTTGAACAACTAGCTCAAAGATCATTTCATTTAAAATATACATTGTACGAAGCAAATATAATATCGGAGAACTGAATAAAATGTATTTTGCTAACAGCGTATGCGAAATCGACATTAAATATCGTACAGCGGAATTAAAGAGCATTTGGACGCTGCGTACAGTTATATTGTACTTCTCCTTCGTTTGAACACAGCCCTTCTTTGAAGGCTGTCGACATTCTCCTTTTTCTCGGCTACATTGGCCGAAATTTGTCTGCTAAATCACTGGCTGGAAAAAATTTCGGGAAGTAATAACCGTCACGGAGGTCCACTCATCAATATCAAAATAATTGTTGTCTATTTGTGATAAGATTTAAGATTTTATTCAAAAAGTAAAGCGTACAACAACTTCGGTAACCTGCATGGAACTTAAAGAAACATAAAAATGTAAAGTAATGTTGCGCACACTCACCTTGACCAAATGCAGCGACTTTGCAAACAGCTGTAGCAGCTTCCTGCTCCAATAATCAAAAGCAGCAGTAGCAGCAGCAGCAGAGTATGAGGTAGACTCCTTGCCACAAGCAAGTGTCCTTGACCGCAAAAGATGCATCCCAACATAAGGTGGGGTATTAACGCGCGCGTAATAAACACAACACTTTTAACGCACGCACATAACACTTAATAATGAAATTTTGCTCTTTTTGGCGCCATTTTAAGCCCCAAACGTAATTGTTGTTGTTGCTAAAAAGCCGCCAGCCTTTGTAATTTGCAATTAATTAGCACTTACCTGAATCTGTTGAATACACTAAGCCTTACTTTTAAAACTGTGAATAAAACAACTATTAAGACCTAATTTGAACACCTAAATTTAAGGCAAAAGTAAAAATAAGAACAACCGTCGCACCGCACAAATCAGCTGTAAGCTGGGATAATTTTGGGGTTTAATCCGCGCACCGCGTGGGAGTTAAACGGCGCCGGCTTTGAGGCACTAGTTACACTAATTAACTGCTAGAAATCAGCTTAAAATAAAAACTGATTTCATTTTAACGTAGTTTAATGCAATTTTTGTTTATTCTAATTCGTTTTGCAAAATGCCAACTCGCGTGCTTTGGCTTATTTGTTATTGTTTGCAGCGCATGTTTGCAAACGAATCTGAGCGGGTTGGCAGCACCGATTACTTAATGTGCAGTTGGCATCACTAATGTTAACAATGTGTTTGCAAGCAAAGGAAAACATTTAAATTTTTTTTAAGAAACTCTGTGGTTTTACTAGCATACGTGGTTAAAGCAGCGTAGGGAATGGCGCGCATGGAGAAGATTGCGAAAAAACAAAAAAATAATGCAAAAAAGCGGAAACATGAGGCGCAGCATTCTGGCGCTGAAAGTGAGGGGGAAGTGGCCAACAAAAGTTTAGTTGTGGACCCGCCGCAAGAAGATACAAACCAAACAGGTAAAATTAATGCTATTATTTTATGAACTGTTAAGAATATAGTAATTTATGCAGTTAAGGCAGACAAACGTAAACAGAGCGATGCTGGACAGAAAGCAGTGAAACAGAAACGCAGCAAGTTGAACCAAGCTGTTTTGAATGATGATTCTGCTGATGATAACGAGCATGAAATGCCTACAGCCGAACAGCTTGAGGAAGCCTGCAAGCCAGAGAACATCAACGGCATTGTAACCAAACGGGAGAAGAAGAAACTGAAACACAAACAGCGTCTAGAAGACCTCAAAGACCAAAACGTTGATAAGGAGTCAAAGCGCAACGAGGAGTATTTGCAAAAGTGGAAAACTGCGCGCAACGAATGGAAGTTTGAAAAGCTGCGTCAAATTTCAATACAACATACTGTCTTCGATGAGCGAAAACTCAGCATTGATGTATGGCCCATAGCCTTGGAGTATCTGGCTGGTTCCAAGGGCGCAGCCAAGGAAACAATAACTAAGCTAGCAGAGAACGTTATACAAGAACTAGACAAGAAGTGTGAACAGCTCGACAATGACGATCAGCGCCAGGCAATAGTGGACTCCTCGCGTTATCAGCGTGCACGAGATGTGCTACAGAGCTTCGACTGAATAATATGCCTTTCATGTACAAGAAAAAGCAATTAGTTATTGTTTTTATTTAGCTGTAATAAAATGTTTTATTTACAAATCTACATAAGCTAACATTTTGTCCAAATGATCAATACGCCTTTGCAGCAACTCCTGTTGCGTTTCGTCTAACTTAAGCTTCTCCAGCTGCTCCGGCTGCTGCAAAAAATGTTGCATAAACAATCGAATGCTTTGTTTGAACTGGTGCAGTTTGGAATTCTTGCTGACGCGTTCAAAGGCCTGATATAGCTCACGTTCCTCGTTCGCCAGCAATAAACGTACCATAATTTCACGCATAAAATAAAAACTAAGCTTATGCAGCTGCATAAAGTCAACTACTTTAAGCACTGATAATTGCAATCCTGCGGAAAGTATAAGATGTTGTAGAAAACATGCCAAATTGCGTATCTGTAGCTTAGACAATGATTCAATATCGTTGATTCTGTCCCAACTGGCAAACTGAAAGGCCAACTGAAATTTACGATTGTAATTGCAGAATTTTAAGGCCAAATGTGCATAGTAAGGATTTGCGCTGCGTTCATTGAGCGCACAATGTATAATAACATAAGCCACAGTGCGCTGATCTTTCAACGCTAAATGAAGTATTTTTTCAAACGCATCCACATAGTCTGCAGCGCTCATGATAATGCAGAAAATGTTACGTCGCTCTGCGGTGTTCATATGCTGCTGCTTTGCCAATTGTAGCAACTTTTCTGCAAAACGCTCCTGTTCCGGCCGCTGTTGCTCCTTCTTAGACTGTGCTGCACTGCCCATTTCATTGATGTTGCCAGACCAGGCAGAACCCACAATCCACCATTTGCCCACTTTATCAGCACGCAACAAGTCGTCTAAAGTAATGTTAAGCGTCACCACATATTTATCATTTTTAAGCATTGCTTTTAGCTGCTTGCGCAGCGTTTCCGCAAGCTCGGGATCATATTGCGGCAGTTTACTCATATTGTTGTTCTTTACTGCATTTAATATGTCCACCATGAACTTAAGTCGCAGATTCTCCTTTAGCTCTAGTGGTGCTGCTGCAATTTGGGTTTGTACGTTTTGCATCATTTGCTTAAAAGCCAAAGGATCATCTTTACGCAAACGAAAGCCAACAGACTGAAAAATTTGCAGCAGGCACTCAACGGACTTTTCACATAGATTGCTCGACAAACGGGCTATAAGCTCGAGCAGTAATCGATGTTCATAGATCTTGAATATGTACATGTAGCAGAGCAACATAATAATATTGTTTAGTCGTTTATCCTCCACGTCCAGCACGTCAATTTCTTTAACAAAACTCTCGAATCGATCTACAAACATTTGCAAAAAGTGTGCACCAATTTCACTGCCGATGTGTGCATGCAAATAGGCCAAAAGTACCATATGTTCCTGAACCATGCGTTCATTGCTGCGTGTGCGTCCAACTAAGGCTTCATTTAGAAGCGCTGTGAGTGTTTCGTTCATGTTATACCGCGAATTCTTCATATACAGTGATTCTATGCCTGTGGAAATCTTGTGCAAATTGGCTTCTGAGAGACGATTAAGCAACCCCTTGCATTGTTTTCGCAGGCGTGCCAGCACCTCAGCCTGTTTTCCAGTGGCTTCCGCGCTGGCGGCTAGCAATGCGCGCTGATGTGGTGGTATGTACTTTTGTTCGCTAGTTACACCATTGGTTTCGATCTCCTCGTTTACAACATTGCCATCGGCATCACGTTTGCGTCCATAGATGTCCTCTTTATCTGTTGAGAAGTTTCGTAAATTAGGTCTATTAAAATAATAATAAAATAAATTCATACATAGCTGTTTTTTTGGATGTTCCTCTTCATCTACTTCGGAATTGTCGCTTATGCTGTCTTCTTCCTCATCAAAGTCGCTGGATTTTTCATGGCCACTTGCATCTATTTCCATTTCACTATCCATAGCATCTTCTGCACCACCCTGCTCCTCATCATCATCCTCACTCCACATACCCGCTTCCTCCTTTGCCTGCTGCTCCTTTAAAGACTTTTTCCTTTGCTGCTTTTCCTCCCATTTTATCTTTTCTTCCTCATCATCTAGCACCAAATCCAGCACGTAATCCAATCCATCATTAAACATTTTACGCATTAACTTGTTCTTATCTTTTGACTTATTCAGCCTAAGTTTTTTCTCCAACTTTGCTATTTCTTTGTCTTCCTCCTCGTTCTCCAATCGTAGCTGCTTTAAACGCTGCTTGCGTGACTTGATTTCTAGTTCCTTTTGTTGTCGCAGCTCTTTTCTGCGCACTTGCTCCTCATCTGGGCGCTGTATGCCAGCGTGTTTTTTCAATTTTCCGCCCAACGGTTCAAATACCTTAACCTTAAGATGTTCTGGCAACCTCGCATCTACTTCTTCATCACTAAAATCCGAAGCAATGGATTCATCATCATCGGTAGCAACTTCACCTGTCAGCAGCTTCTCTATATCCAAATCCTCTGGATTTACTATTGTTTTTTTGACTTTTTTAGATTTTTTATTGTTACGCATTGATACCGCAGCTGCAGCCTCTGCTGCTGCAGCAACCCGTTTTCCACCGTTTGTCTTAGAAGCATGATACAAACGCTTATTGGTCTTCTTGATCTCTTGTTTTTGCTTACGTAGCTCCTTGCGCGTTAGCGCTTTTATTGGTTTTTCTTTAATCTTTTTAAGCTTGGCCATTTCGTTGTTTATAAACTCTATGGATTGCCATGCCGCTCGAACAGCTGTTTTTGACAAGTGTGTACAACACGTGGTAGAAAAAATAAGTAAGCAAACAGCTGTTTAAAGGCTGCTTTAAATTTAATTTGCTGCATTTCATGTATTTTCAATAAAAAAATTTTAAAAACTAATATGTCCACGCGCTGGTATCCCATTTATCAACGCGGCAATCCACAGCTCCGTGTATTTCTACCCAATTTTTGGATGAAAATTGTACGTCCAGCTGAGGAGCAACCTGAAAACGTTGTTACCTTTGCTGTCTCCACCGAAATGACTAAGCATGATGTTAAAAATTACTTGGAAAAGATTTATAAGGTGCCAGTATTACATGTGCGCACACGCATTGCCTTGGGTGATACTATGCGTGATCAGACCTATGGCTATGTCACCAAAAAAGACGATGTCAAATTGGCTTATGTAACAATGGTGAGTAGCACTCATGAGATATGAATTCATCTCAGTGCAATAAATGTTTTATTTTGCAGCCCAAAACGGAAAGCTTTAAGTTTCCAGATATGTTTGCCAAAAGGCTGGAGGCCAAAGAAAAGGAAGATAAAGCTATGGATGAATCAAAGGCTGGGTTTCGTAAGTTTTTGGACCGCAACAAGAAGCGTCCAGGCACACCGGGCTGGTTCTCTATTTAGACATTAAGTTAAGACATGTAATTTTGCAATGAATAACATTTATTTTAAAAGTCCAAAGATAGTTTTGGTATTCATATTTAACAAAAGGTATTTTTATACTGAGTACTTAAAGCTTTGTTACGCCTTCATATTGGTTTACTTTTTGGATTGCTTTACGGCAGCAGCCACCCAAGCGCGTATTTTGTCTTCATCCTGCAGGCCTACCATGCGTTGTACTTCTTTGCCATTTTGCATTACTACCAGCACGGGCACAGCACCTACATCATAATCCAGCGCCAGTTCGCTGTGTTCGTCGATATCAACTTTAGCCAGCTTAATGGAGCCAGCCTGTTCGCCCACAATGCTTTCAATGCGTGGTGTTAGCATTTTGCAAGGGTTACACCAACTTAGGTGCCGTAAATTATAATAAGATTAGTTAAGTCGTGGCCATGGACTTTGTCATACAAATACTTACGTAGCGAAGAAGTCTACTATAACTGGAGTCTGGCTCTTTTTAACCTTTTTGTCGAAATCTTCAGCGCTTTGCACTTTGAAAATTTCGCGATTTGGTGATGCTAAAAAAAAGGTACGCAGCTGTTGCGTTGAACGCATTTGGCGTCCAACTGTAGTTAAAGAATTTAGCAGCTGTCGTTGCATCTTTTGTTTTGTATGCTTTGAAAAGTGGAGCCGAAAATATTTGAAGAATGTTGTGCAAACAATGACAATTGCCGAAAAAAGAAAAACATTAGAATTATCGATAGCCAACTTTTTAAGCGTTGCCAGAATGTGACAATTCATAATTTCACAGCACTTTTTAATATGTTTTTTTTTTCAAATGAGCTGTGCATACACTGTCAAATTAACTTCTGGCAACGCTGATTTTGCGACTCAGGTGTATTTTTGTTTGTTGTAATATCAAGGAAAACTTAATTGATTGCGATTTTTAGACATATTTTATTATAAATTTAGAGTGTATTAGTCTTAAACTGCAGAATTTATAACTGCATAGTGGAAATTTTATGGTTTAAAGTGCAACAAATACAATTAAAGCAATTAGCGAAGACTACAACTGCGCAAATGGCACATATCATTCAAGGCAAAGCTAAGAAATAGTGGTGATAAATATTCATATGTAAGTGTGGAAGCAGCGCCACAGCATGGATGATCTATCCCAGGGCGACATTTGTCGCGTCTGCCGCTGCGAGGCACAACAAGATCGCCCACTTTTCTATCCCTGCATTTGTACGGGCAGCATCAAGTACATACATCAGGATTGCCTAATGCAATGGATGCGCTACTCGCACAAAGAATACTGTGAGTTGTGCGGGCATCGCTTTAGTTTTCAGCCAATTTACGCGCCAGATATGCCACGCGTGTTGCCGTTAAAAGATGTGCTGGTGGGACTTATATCTGCAGTTGTGGAAGGTGCTCGCACCTGGCTGCATTACTCGCTGGTGGGCATGGCGTGGTTTGGAGTAGTGCCACTTTCCGCCTACCGAACATACCGCTACTTGTTTCGCACATCCTCTTTTGAGCATATACTTTCGCTACCCTCGGACATATTCTCCATGGACAATCTAGCTTCGGACGCATTTCGCGGTTGCTTTGTGGTGACCTGCACGCTGCTCTCTTTTATTGGTTTAGTTTGGCTGCGTGAGCAAATATTACATGGCGGTGGTCCGGATTGGTTGGAGCGTGACGAAGCACCTGTAGCGCCACCAGCTGCAGCTGTCGGACGTGCTAACGTAGCTGTTGGGGAGCCCCAGGAGCAGGCCGTTGCCAATGATGATAATAACAATGGTGGTGCACCACGTGATGAGCCCATGAATAATGCTGCGCCTCCCGTAGCAAATCCTGCAGACAACGAAGGCGATCAACCTTTGGATCAAGCTGCTGTTGATCCCATTGCTGCAGCAGCTCCTGCACCAGCTGCTGATGCTGACAACGATGAACAGAACTGGAATCCTATGGAGTGGGATCGGGCTGCCGAGGAGTTGACCTGGGAGCGTTTACTAGGGCTGGATGGCTCTTTAGTTTTTCTGGAACACGTTTTTTGGATCATTTCGCTAAACACAATGTTTATATTTACATTTGCCTTTTGCCCTTATTGCGTCGGAAATTTCATATTAAGCTTGATGGATGTGCTGCAGCCGGAGAAGCCATTGCTGCATTTTCACGGACTAATTACCACGCTATTTGGCTACTGTTGTATTGGTTTAACGCTGGTAATGATGCATTTTTTTGCACGCATTTTTCATATGCGTCGCATTTGCTGGTTCATTGGACTTTGTTACATTGTGGTCAAGGTGTCGCTCCTTTCGGTAGTTGAGATTGGCGTACTACCGCTTATCTGTGGCTGGTGGCTGGATATTTGCTCGCTGCCACTGCTAGACGCTACCCTAAAGGATCGTAAAGCTAGTTTTAAGGCTGCGCCTGGAACTTCACTTTTCATACATTGGATGTTCGGTATGGTTTATGTGTATTATTTTGCTGCATTCATATCGTTACTGCGCGAAGTATTACGTCCTGGCGTGCTTTGGATTTTCCGCAATGTCAACGATCCCGATTTTAGTCCCATACAAGAAATGATACACGTGCCTATAATGCGTCACGTGCGGCGTCTTTGTGCATCAGCTATGATATTTGGCTGTGCTGTGCTGCTCATGCTCTGGCTGCCCATTCGTATTCTGCAAACTGTTTGGCCAAATTTTCTGCCCTACGCTCTTAGCGGTGACTCCGAGGTAAACGATCTGAGTCTACAGCTTTTGCTCCTACAGGTAAGTTGTAAAAGGTTTTCTAATACTTGTTACTAAGCAACGCATATCTTAGATTGTCTTGCCGGGCTTTTTTGAGCAAACCCAAACACGCGTCTGGCTTAAAGGTCTTGTTCGGTTATGGTGTTCCGCCGTTGCCTGGCTTTTAGGCATATGCAGCTATCTTTTGCCCGCACCTGAACCGCAAGCAGCAACTGAAGAAGCTGCCCAAGCGCCACCTGTACCACCGCCTCCACAGGAACAACCTTTACCTCGAAACTTGGCCGCTGCTCATCAGGCTATTTTGGATCGTGAAGTACCTCTTGGTTTCCAAGCCTATACGCGCCCTACTTTCTTCGCACTACGTCTGTGCGCGCTTTTGCTGCTTATGTGCCTGTCTATTGTTTTCGCTGCAGTGCTTATTCTAACCGTGCCCGTGTACATTGGACGACGTTTGATGTTAGTTTGGACTGGACAAGTTAGCTCAACTACTTTGGCTGCACGTGATCCAGCTGCCGAAGTGGCGGGTGATAATGAAGCAGTAGCGCCTAAAAATGACCGCCTACTACGTGCACATGAACTATATACTGCAGAAATTGGTGGCTATCTATGTTGGGTTGTACTGCGCGGCGTTGCTGGAGTGATCACGTTACTGCCACAAGGGCGAACCGCTATTATCAACAAGGTTAAACATTGGACACGCATAGCCACGGAATATGCGCTGCCAGTGCTTACATTTGTGGCCATGTTTTCTTTAATTCCGTTGCTATTTGGATTGCTGTTGGAGCTGGTCGTTGTTATACCTTTGCGCGTACCCATGGCACAGACGCCATTACATTTTCTTTGGCAAGACTGGGCATTAGGAGTGCTTTACACCAAAATTGCCATAGCGCTAACGCTAATGGGACCGAACTGGCATATGAAACGTGCGCTAGAACGTGCCTACAATGATGGCCTACGTGATTTTGATCTAGACTTTATGGTACGCGACTTAGCTGTGCCTGTTGTAACCACCTTTGGTTTGGCCCTAGCCATACCCTACGTGGTGGGACACTCTATATTGCCGCTTTTCTTTTCCGATCCCTTCACTCAGTTCACTATCTCGCGATTGGTGTACCCTGTATTCTTTGTTATCGTCGGCAGCATTGTGTTTGTACTATTTCAAATTAAGCAGCTCAAAAAACTCTACCTGTCTATAAAGGTGGACAAGTATCTAGTGGGCCAGCGTTTGGTTAATTATGAACATCGCAAAAAGCAGCAGCAGGCAGCACAAGAGGTACGTGCAAACGAGGAAGCAGCTGCCAATCGTAGAAATGAGGCAGCAGCGGCAAATGCACCAATAGTCGAGCCTGAAGATGATGTAATGGACCCTGAAGAAGAGGCAGCCCTACGCATGCGACTTCGAAGACGAGAGCATTTACGCCCACTGTTAATCAATCCGCACGAAGATTTGCTTTAGGGATTCATGTTTTAACTTTGTTTCTTTGTATTAGAGCTGCTGATGATTTAACTGTGTTTCACGTACCTCCGGCGCCTCTATTGGGCATTAACAAGGCTACTCCATAACTAGGCGATTGACCCTTTAGAACGAAAGTTCCCAAATTAAATTCTATAGTTTCCGCTATTCTATTCGTCCTCTTTTAGGCGCTAATATTGTTGATTTTTTGCTGTACTAGAAACTAAGAAAAGGCGTTTTTATTTCCAAATATAAGCCACTTATAGACAGACTAAATAAATTATATGTACTAAGCCAAGTTATTTTAAAAATTTTGTGGTTATATGCTAACAAATTAAGTATGTGCAAATTATTTACACAAATTTCTATGTATAAAAGTTGCATGCTATACACATTAGCATTTAAAAATAAAAAAAAAAAAAAAATTAAAACGATTCGTATCATAACCAAATTTAATATTTATAATATTGTGCACAAACACAACTGCATGTATACATACATTTAAAAGTGATTTAATTATACAAAAAAGCTTAAAAATCTACAATTTGTATGATCCTTAAACTTCAGTTGACAAGCAAAATTATATTACATATATGCTAAATGTGGGTTTAACGTGGTGAAAACTTTGATGTAGCTTTATGGACTTGTAAAAAAAATTAAAATATATAAATATAAATTATATGGTATAATTAATAAATTTAACTTAAACTTCAATGGAAAATAATTAATGTGTACCAAATTATTTGTTTTGATTGATTCATAACTAGTACTAAATATGCATGCGCAAGTGAAAACAAAAATTAAACCGTTTTTACTAAAAGGGATAAGATTAGTATTTAAATAAATTAGTGTTTAAAAAACTGTCATCGCTTAGGTATAATATTACAATTTATCGATTACGATATATTGTGTTATCAAGGCGCACACCTTAATAAATAACGGTTGTGTTTTGATTGTTTATTGGAAAAAACGCAAATGATTTTTTTTAAATCAACAGCTTATTCTTATTTCTAAATTGATAAAATTAAGTTTGCTGTTGCACTATTTTTTAACAAGCTTATATTTCGTGTAGCATTTTAGTTTCCATATATTTTTATTGCAACAAATACAGACAAAAAATTGACGTTACATCTTGCACTAATTGCTTATGGGATTTCCTAAAATAGTATAATGTTGCCCCTGAAGTCAAAATGCTGTTACTCAGCCGGAGCCATGGGACAATCATTGAAAACTTCAGAACTTTTATTCAAAAAAAAAAAAAAATCCTTTTTTGACTAAGCAAAAAACCCAAAGGAAATAAAATATCTATAAAAACAAAATAAAACGAAAATGCACAGTAAAACAATTACATTTAGGCCAATTTAAATCATCAACGTCGAGCGTGAAAAGTACAAGCTAACCCACAATATATTGGGATTTCCTAAAATAGTATAATGTTGCCCTTGAAGTCAAAATGCTGTTACTCAGCCGGAGCCATGGGACGATCATTGAAAACTTCAGAACTTTTATTCAAAAAAAAAAAAAAAAAAATCCTTTTTTGACTAAGCAAAAAACCCAAAGGAAATAAAATATCTATAAAAACAAAATAAAACGAAAATGCACAGTAAAACAATTACATTTAGGCCAATTTAAATCATCAACGTCGAGCGTGAAAAGTACAAGCTAACCCACAATATACATATACACGCAGTTCCGTTCCAGGGTTTTTACTACTTTAAGTATAGACTAAACTGGCATTAGTTGAATGTTTGCTTAATAGCACTTAACAAGAAGCGCTTGCGTCACTCTCTTTTTAAGGCAATAAATTGACGGCTGTTCATAAATTAATCGAAGCGATTAATATACGAGAAGTCTTATATATCATAAGTCGAAGACAAACAAAATATAGATGATCTTCCAAATGGTATAAAACTGACAATGTTTGTTGTGCAACAAAAAAAAACGGAAAATTATAGACAATGTTTCAGAGTGGGGAACTCTGTCGATGTTTTCTATGCTTTTCTTGCATAGTGACAGATCACAAAACTCACAACATAGTTTCTTCTCATTTGGTCATACAGCAGTTACTATAACTTAGCCCTTGAAGAATTCCGTAAAAGACAACATTGCGTATGTATAATTGGCTATTTTATATTTAAAATATATTTTTATACAACAAACATAGAAACAAAAGACTTTATTCCCAACATCTGAATCTTATGGTTATGTGAATTAAAACCTGACAATTGTTTTATTTTTTATCTGAACCTTCAGCATACCCTTAAAAAATAGCAAGGTTTCACTGTATTCCACGCACGAAAAGCGCAATACAGTCACAAAAATTAACAAGTGGCTCATTGGGCCAAGGAACAAAGCATCAAGAGCTAGACGCGACTTTGCGTGTTTTGTTTGTAATGAAAAATAAGTTAATTTTATGCAATAACTTGTCCACCATTATGTTTGTTGTGCGCCTGTGATTGTGTGTCAAAAAAATTACTTATCCCAGTTAGGGACGGCCTGTTTTGATTAGGGTGGTTAGGCTCCTAGCTCAGTAGTAGCTATTACAAACTCATACTTTTTTGTTTGTGTGACAGACCATAAAAACGCCCTCTCTGTTACGCCTAAACACACCCAAACACACACACACACACATATATATATTTATGCCCCCGGACAATTGTCCAGCTTTATTATGGCTAACCATGTCCGCAGGTTGGCTAAGTAATACCTACTTACGCGGTTCACGTTTTGGTCAACAGTGATTTAGTTGAGCGCTATTTTTTTCTCATAAAGTTTCCAAACATTCGTTCTGCTCTACATTGTGCGTTGTGTGTGAATATTTTAGTGGCCTTCAGTGCGCATTCAGGGCCATAACTCATTTCAGGTGACACAGTTCTTGCCGAGTGCCTACAATGTTGGGAAAACACTAACGTGTGTATTATACCGAACATTTGCTACTCTTCACTCAGAAATAATATAATGAATAGCTTTAATTAACACTAGCTTAAGTATAAGTTATGTTTAGAGAATCGGAAATCTATTTCGTTCACCAATGCTTCAAAACTCTTTCTATTTTTGAGAATACATTTTAATAAAGCTTTGATATATATTTTGACAGTATTAAAGAGCTTGGTAAGCTAAATTTATATGCAACATCAATCAACAAATGCTCAGAACAACAGGGATAGCTCTTTTTATGTCATATTCATATGGTCGACAATGAAAGATATTGTGACACAAAAACTATCATGCTCAGGAAACCCAAATTTGGACTGGCGCCATTTTCTCACAATTCTCCTTGTAGATTGAATGTGCAGCTTTAACCTTACTTTTCGCAAGACACTAGACGAAGCATTAATAAGAAGACTTTTATTTTTTAAAGGCTTCTCGGTATCGCTTTATCTCTGAAAATAAATCTATATAAACCTAACTATTATAGCTTATAAATTTTGGTATAACTAGAAGTTTTCTTTCCAGGTGTTACATGAAAAATATACGTTATTTGCAAATTCCAAACCCATCAGATCGTATTGAAGATAACCTTGGGTTATCTTTTAATCTCTTAGTTTATATGTACATAAAAAAATTTTAGTTTACTTATACTCTTAAAACCCGAAATTGCAGTGTAAAATACAAAAAAAAATATGTTTTTATAGTGCATAAAATGCTACAAAAATAATTTTATTTAACTTATTGCGCTCTTGACATTAAATAGGGCCTAGACCTAAAAATGAAATGCTGTCTGTTCAAAGAATTTAAAATAGATATTGCGCATACGCCCGGTACAACGCAGCTGGGCAACGGAAGATATAAGCAGTTGTAAATTGTTATTAAGTGTTTTATAGCCGCATAAAGCTTGCAAAGGGGTATAAGGTGCGGATTGGTGAGTTACCTGCCATTGGGACATTCAACTTGAAAAATGTGATGACGTTTGCCATTTTGGCAACAAAGCAATGCTTGTTGTCTGTTAAAAATTACCCACCATAGCATGACCACAAGACCGAGTCATGACGACGTCATAAATAATTGAACAATTCCGGGTAAGAGCATGGAGTGGTAAGTAAAACAAGTGTTTGGTTTTTATGATTTTGTTAACAAAGTTGCAGGGGTGGCGCCACAAAAACAAGCACAAATTGTGATTACACATAGATAAAAGGCGACTGACTAAATGACTGACTGATTGTGGCATGGTTTGTGTGTGTATGCTCGCCCTTAAGGGCATCCAAATGGACATTACAATGGCAGCCTGTAACTTGCAAAAGTCAATAAAGCAACATGTTAAACACACTTGACTGATGGCACTCAAGTGCATAACATTGGCTTTCATTTTTCTGGTGCTAGTGCACCAGTTGCAGTTGTACTGCAAAATACATACACATATATATATATATAGATATATTTACTTTATTTTCAAATTGGCCTAAAGTGGCGAAAAAACTGTCTGACTCCGCTCAGGGAGTCCAAGGGAGTGACTGACTGACTGCACGCCAGTTACCAAGTGCTCAAAGCGCACGAACTAAAGTGCAATAATTTCGTTGGTGGCAGTAAAAGTGTTCCAAAGGCTCACACAGAGCTGCTATAAGCACGAAGTAAAAAAGTGTTGCATACCCAACAGGCGCGCGAGCAATTAGCCTATTTTCATTTCGTTATACACTTACAAAAAGTTATACAAGTTTATGAATAGATTGGAAACATTGCTTTCATTAACTGACGCAACACAAAATCCACCTATAGGAGATACGTGATATACGAGGTAAGTTCTTGGAATGATTAGGGCTCAAGAACAAATCGGAGCAGATATAAGGGAGTGAAAAGCCTTACGATTAAAACGATTCGTAAATTGATTCTTTCACAACTTAGACAGACATTTAATAAGCACCAACTAGTCCAACTATACTCTGCTCATCTTCTAAAATACATTAATTTTCTTGAAATCGATCCTGTACTTACGTATACCTTGAAGTTGGCGAAACTTCATATCCATTTCACCTATTTAATTAAATTTTGCTACATTCATTCCATACCCAGATCAGCTTGTTTTAAGCTGCATTAAAACCTGGAGCAGGCTGCGGTGTATGTTACAGTCGGGATGTGCAGACCATAACTGGTTTACTTGTTATTATTTTTACTTATACGCGGCACTCTTTATCCTACAAAAGGTGCACACAACGTGCATGACCTCATCAATTTGGCTTAGTTGAAGTGTTTTTTCTCGCTAGGAAGGTTTGGGACTTGAGTGTTGTTACCGTATTAGCTGCTTCAAGACTCTGGCTATAAGTAAAGGCGTAAAGAAAACAAAAAGCCAAGCAGCTAAATGCCAAGCGTATAAAACACCTGCACACAAACACACACACACACACTGAAGCAGTGACATATACACACACACATATGAGAGGTAGCATACAGGTGCTGTTGCGTGCACAGGTGTACTTGTTGTTGTTGCTGCTGTTATATTGCTATTGGCCGCCAATTTGCCTAGGCTAACTTGGCCAGAACGAACCAACTGACCATTCGCAGGGTCGTCAGGATTTTCAGTTCAGTTGAGTTAAAATCGTTAGCCAAGGCGGGCGCGTTTTAAGTCATTGTTTTTTTTTATTCGCCGAGTAAACTAATTAACAACCAAATTTTAAAACAAACTATAGACCAATAAAAATATTTGTCATTGGCATCTGACCCAACTCTGTGATTGAGTTATTATCTTTAAGCATGGGCTGTGCCAGCAGCACTCCCATGGTGGCAACTGCGGGCAGTGATATGTTAAAGGCGGCCACACATGTTGCTGACGATGCCAAAGAGAAGGCGGAAAATGCAGTCCAAGGTGTGTGTGTGTGCGTGTGTGAGCCATTTAAAAGAGTTTTTAATATTTGGGCGTGACTAGGTGTAACCAAAGAACTCAACTGAAAAAAAAAATTCCATCTATAATTTCTTAAAAGCCAGACACGCTTTATGTATATGGTACAGTTGGCGTACGTTTAATATATTTTTCTAAAAAAAACTAAACCACACGTTATTATAAAACTAGTCCTACGCTTAGTATTGGGAATTCACGAATGTAATATGCACTGTATCATCTGTATCAGACACGCTTTATGTATATGGTACAGTTGGCGTACGTTTAATATATTTTTCTAAAAAAAACTAAACCACACGTTATTATAAAACTAGTCCTACGCTTAGTATTGGGAATTCACGAATGTAATATGCACTGTATCATCTTTTTTTAGTGTATAGCTCTAGCTCTTGTAGACCATGGAGTGCTTTTGTTAGGACGGCAGAATGAATATGAGCAGATCAGCAGCACTTGGCGTATACTTAATTTTTTTTGGGTTTGGGTGTTACCAAATACGTTTTATAGTTCGCGTAAATATTTTTCAATAAAAATATAGATATATCGAATTTATGGTATGCAAAATATAATGGAATGATTTGTAGACTTTAAAATACTTTTATTCAGACCGAAGACTGTACAATCTAGATATGAAAAAAAAACACCCAGTTGATTAGTGAGTATTTGTAGAAATTTTTTTGTTTTAGCTGGAAGTTTACACTATTTAACTATAAAATTTTTTTTATACATATTTCATGAAATTTTATTAACATTTTAAAAGCTAAAGATTCGTAAACAAAAGAAGTTCTAAAAGATATTAAAAAGATTTTACATTTATGGGTTTCTTGGAGACAAATTTAAAAACTTTAAATTCTTTGGAACTATGCAAAATGCTTAAAGTTCAAAGAATCATCTAATTCGCTTTAAAATTGTCCTCTTATTTTACTGAAAAGAATTAGTCTTGCGGTTTAAAACCGATTGTTGTTTGTTGTAAAAATATGAAAATCAACAGAAATAGAAACTATGCCAGCTTTTTTGCGATTGTCAAAACTCTTCTCATTTATTACTAGGACTCCTAATAGCTTTGTACTTTCGGTACAGTGTATACGTAATAAAAAAAATGTTAATTATGCGTAATGTACGCTTTTGACCCACTGAGATATTTGCAATTTGCACGAATGTCCAATAAAATATATTTACTCTATAATTAATGGAACCACATGTTGGGAACTCCTTCACGCTATCTTTATACGCATCTTTGTATACTTACCTATTGTTCGAAGGACAATCGTTTTATTATGGTGGATATTAGTGTCAGTGAACCCAAATACCAGCAAGTAATGAATAATGAATTTATTTTTATAACTAGCTAATATACCACAGCAATGATGGCCAATACTTATATGGGAAATTATGGGCATTAACCTGCGCAATGCCACGTAATGAAGGACAATTGGCTCTGACAGTGAATTTCATTAAGCGTGGGTTGTATGTTCATGAACATACAATCTTTAATATGTTTGTGTATATTTGAACTTAGGCAGGTTAAGAATGCAATCAAAATGAGCTTTAAGCCTGTGGAAAGTTTAAAATAAAATTATAAACTTAAATTTTTCTAAAATTTTAAGTTACTTAAAGGTGTAGAAAATATCTTAAATTGCAGTGCGATTATAAAATTATATAAATTTACAATATAGTTTTTGGTATCATGATGTTTTCGTACTTTTACTTTCCCCCAAAAATAGCAAATTCTGCGAAACATCGATTTTGGCTTATAGAATTTGTTAACTATTATGCGCTTGGAAAGAAAATGGCGAGTTAAAGCTTTACTTAAAAGCTATAGGACAAATTGAAGTGAGATTAATCAGGCCCTCGACTGGATACAATAGAAAATATTAATATTTTTAGCAGACCTATTTAAAGATTAATTGAACGATTAACAAAAGGCGAGTTTCTTAAACATCAGTAAGCTGTGTATATTATAGTAGAGTAAGCAGCATTATAGCAGCAAAGTAATCCAAACATCCAAATAGTTAATAATCCAATATCTTTCATGTATTTGCAGATGTTAGCCATACCATAACCGATACCATAGATACCGCCAAGGAAACAGTGGGTACTGCCGTAGCGGGGCTAACAAACGAGCTAGGTACAGCCTTTAAAGAAGGCACACAGGCATTAGATGAAGCAAAGCATAAAGTGCTTGAAGGTCTACACTTGGAGTCGTCTAAAACCGCTATTGCCGATGTAGAAGCAGAGACAAGCACATCGCGTGCACCAACACCCACCATCGATGCGCGCCCTACAGAAACTGCCGCAGATGCAGATAGTCTAAAAACTTGCACACCAGAGCCGGAAATTGAACGTGCTCTAGCCAATAGCACTGCAAATGAAGAGGAAGGTCCACCCACGCCCAAGCCAACGTTAGCAGAGCTGGCGCAGCTGAGTGCCGACGCAACAGCCACCGTTAGTGCAGTTGCTACCAGTGATGCTGTTGCTGAAACAGCTGATGCCAGTGCTACAACTACAACAACTGATACTACAACGGGAGTGGAGTAAGTAAGCCAAGTGAGAGCACACATCGTACACCAACCCGTAGAACCCAGCTGCACCTTGGATTTGCCGCGTAGTTTGTAGCTTTTGTAGTTTTCATAGCATTTTTAACTGGTAGTTTGAAGTACAAACAATTATTATTATTATATTATTATATATCAATTATTATTGCCACATTTTTCCTCTGTCTTCTTCCTATTAAACTCTATTTCTAACAATACTGTAAATAAATAATTTGTTTTTAAATGTACATAAACAATATATTAAAAAAGTTTTGCCTTTAATTTATTGCAAGCCAACAACAAAGCATATAACTAACAAGAAACGCAACAACATCTCTTGTAAAAAGTACGTAGAAGTAATAATTTATTTAAATTAAATTAAAGTTCAATTTATAATCACACATAAACACACTAACATGTAGACATGCATATGTACACAGTGGAAGTCAAAATAATATTAAAAATAGTTATTCGTTTTCAATCATTTTAAGATGATCAAAAATGAATATACTTATCTCCAACTCTGAAAAACTTTTACCAGATAATCATTGGCTTCTTAGGTAGTAATGAACACCGAAGGATTTATAGAAAGCAAGCAATCAATCGAAGACGATTTAATTCGTATTCTACAAAATATATGTTTCAGTTTACCATAAATCATCAGCTAGCAATTGTAATTGGTCATATCAGAAAGGCCAATTTTCGTTTAAGACTTTTAAGACATGCGTTATGCAATAAATAGTGAATGTATGAGTAGTGTCATACAGCGAGTTGTATGATAGTCAGACCTATTATCTTGACCGCCATTGTGTACATTCATGTATGCTCTTAGACTTACTATACTGCTACCCACACAAATTCGTTAAAATTACAAATACCGCATGGTAATCAGTTTTTAATGCAACCATACATACCACAGACGTTGGCGTAGTAACAGCGATGATGAGAACCGTCGTCCAAATACCACTGAATGGGAGAAATTTGCTGATCAATTGGCACACAGTCGCAAATTTAAGCCTTATGAGAGTTTTGCGCACAATAAAAATCAATTTTCAGTGTATCAGGATTATACAACGCTACGCGATAAGCCTGGTCATTATGATGGCAGTTTTAGTGATGGCAACACCCTCACAAGTCTTTCTCTGTCAAGTTTGTCCAGTGCTCAACTAACGCCTGCCAATCTTACGCCGGCAGCAAAGCGTCGCAATGAGAGGGAATTTGCCAAGCTAGTTGCCTGTGAGCAGCCGTCAAGTGTGTCGCGTGCCAGTTCAAGGCTGTCGAATGGCGGCGGTCGTGCGTTTGACTTTAATCCACAACGTGAGCGCGTTAGTCTGCCTATTACAACCACAACTGTAGCCAGCAGTCGCATTTTGGGCGCGACTACAACGAAGCGTAGTAGTAGCTGGATTAAACACGAACCCGTTTTAGAAGAACACGAGCAGCATTCGCCGGTAAGAGCCAGACGCGGCTCAGCAGGACAAACAGCAGTGTATGCGCCTATTGCAATAAGCCGAACGCCTCTGATCAGTCACCGTGCGATTAGACCAGAATCTGTGCTCAATAGTACCCCACCCAGATCCAGAAGTCGCGCTTCGGTGCGCTCCATGGAATCTATAAACAAAAAAAGAGAATTTGTAGCTGACGGCACGCCATTAAAGTCAGTTAAAATGCATGGAAACACTGTTGTGGAAGCTGAGGAATTACTGGTTGAAGCAAATCCCATAGCTGCCGCCACTTCTTATACTTCTTTAGTTCATTCAGATGCACCCAATAAAAAGACTATTAATGACACCCCCTCCAAACTGATGATGGCCGAGGCGCGGCGATCTAATAACGCAGCAACACCCAAACGTTCTCCTTCCCTGCCACGAACGCCAGCTAAGTTTGCGCAAAATGTTGTTAGCTCAACAGCAGCGTCAACGCCCAAAAAAAATCTTATAAGCCGTACTCAATCTCGCTCCTCTCATTCATCAACAAACAGCAGCAGTGGTGTTGTGATACATTCCAGTTTTAATACACCTAGCACTTTGTCTTTATCGCCCGATCGTGTTGCGGAACTTGAGGCAGCCCTGGCGCGCCTTGAAGGCTTAAGAGTCTCCAACACTTCAAATAATTTACAGCACACGTGCCTGGTAGCACGTTCGCCCAATGTTGTACGACGTAGCAACAATAGTACAGGATTAGTATATTCAGAACACACATCTCCTTGGGTTTCGCGCAAGGATTACAACAATAAGGAGAATAAACCTTCGTTCATAGCAGATCTCAGTTCCGTTACGCCGTTGCGGCGCGACAAATCTCCAGTGTCGCCTTACAAATTACGCGAACGTTGTGAAATTTGTTATAATAAATATGTGATTAATGATTAACAATTAGCGCACGTGCGGTTAATTAAATTCTTTTGGTTTGATTTGGCAGCCATAATTGGCTTTAATATATGAGGTTAGTAATTATCAGCAAATTGTGACTTAGTTTGCTTACATCAAACAGGTTGGGCGCGCAAATTGTGCATAGCGTTGCCACTAAGCTGGAAAACAGCTGTTTGTTTACACATATGGCAGCACTCACTTGTAGAGTGGCTGTCGCTACACCGCGAACAAAAGCAGCTGCGGAAAATCAATTTTTTATTTAAAGAAATATGCAGTGACGAATAATTTTGCTGGTTTGATTACAATCATAAAAAATAAACCATAATGCCCAGCAGCTTGCTCTTTGCCACCAGTAGTGAGGGTCGTGTATACACACTCTCCACTAGCTCAGCGGCATGGCGTGAGTTTCCTTATCTAGGACTGGAGTTTAAGAAAATCTCATCAGTCCCAAACCATATGTGGGCCATTGGTGGTGATCGGCAAGTATATGTGCATGTACATGGTCTCGATGTGCCCATACGAGTTAAGGAGGAGTCCTATGAGAATGAACGTTGGTTGCCTATTGAGGGTTTTTCAAAAACAATGCTTCCCACTGACCGTTACAAGTACTCTAACGCTGATGGCAGTATTGAACGCAGCGTAGATAAAATACGTTTGCCTTCGATGGCCTGGCAATGGGATGGTGATTGGCATTTGGACTTAGAGCTTGATGGTCAGCAGTTACCCGAAGATGGCTGGATGTATGCTCTGGATTTTCCAGCGTCGTACTCTATAAAAAAGTCATGGAACTCGTATGTGCGTCGTCGTAAATGGGTACGCTATAGGCGGTATGCTGCCTTGAACAGTTGGTGTGCCGTTGCTCCACTTCATAAGGATCCCACCCAGGAACCTTTTATTGATGTAGCTATTGGCGGCACAAATGTTCCCAATGCACCGGCCGGTACTCTTTGCGTATGGGCAATTACAGCCCATGGCAGAGCCATGTTTCGCACTGGTGTAACAGCCTCGGCGCCAGAGGGACTGCGTTGGACAGCTATAAGCACGCCTGCAGGCAGCGAGTTGTCACAAATAAGCGTGGGACCAACTGGACTTGTATGGGCTGTGCTTTATAATGGTCGCGTCATAGTACGTACTGGCGTAACACGAGAAAATTTGTCTGGTGAAGCGTGGTTAGATGTTAAGACGCCAACAGCTTCAACCAGTTCAGAAGCGCCAAACGGAGGACTTCGAATAATGCAAGTCTCTGTGGGAACTGATGCTGTTTGGTGTGTCACCAATGATCATCATGCTTGGTTTCGGCGCGGCATTAAGGGTGAGGCGGCAGGCATAAGTGAGGATGCTGCAATAGGCAAAGGTTGGGTGGAAATGGTGGGCAATATAGCCATGATATCCGTTGCACCCAATGATCAGGTATACGTATAAATTATGCATTGATTGTACTGTTTAAAAATATTTTGTATCAAAGGTGTTTGCTGTGGGAGCAGCGGACCGTGCTTTGTACATTCGTTCAGGAGTAACTTCAGCTGATCCCACGGGCAAAAAGTGGCGTCAAATACAATGTTCAATGCAAATAAGCCGCACTTCTAGTTCAATGTCAATTGTATCCCGCAAAAGTGGCAGCAGTTCAACGCCTGGTTCAAAGCATCAAAGTTTTTCCAATTTGTATTCAAAGGAAAAAGAAAAGGGCATTGTAGAAACCTGTGCAGTAATCGAAACAGTACTGCATAGTCCATCCTCTTCAGGTAATGGTGCAGGACGTCTGAAAAATGAACGTTGGAAATTAAGTTCCGATTCGCCACCAAGCATCGGCAGTCTAAACCTTAATGAGCGCCATAAACGCCGCACGACAGCTCTCAAGGAGTCCCCACATGCTTCCAGTGCTCCAGCCGCCGAGATTGCGGAAATAACGGGAAAATTTGAAACACAGCTAAGAAATCCACGTGCATGGTCGCCAGTACGCAGCGTAGGTTCAGTTGTGGGCACTGAGGCACACCCAGAAAGTGACTCTGCAGTATTTGAGTCGGATTCAACGCATCATGGCTCTGACGCATTTCTTGGCGAGGACGATGATCATGCAGGCTCCCAATTTTGGACAGAATGTGAAATAATGTGGAGCTGTGTTACAGGCGGTGCGGTTACAGTTGACCCTAATAATCTGCCCAACTGGTTTAATGAACAATTGGTTAATGATGGCAAGGTAGATGTTAATGCCAACTGGCGTAAGGACATCTTAGCTAAATTAGAGGAACGACAGAAGAATTTGACTATGCTGCAACAAGCACAAAATTACCAAAAGGCTATTGAGCTTTCGTCTTGGGTGAAGTCTGCTGATGCACGCTATCAGCGACCCGGTGGTGATTATGAAGATTGTCTTATAGAGCTTGAATGGGTTAGTAATGCAGATGGTTCAGCCAATGATTCAGGTACATTTACTGTACTGCATCCTGATGGTTCATCGACCAAAATACAATTTCCGCTATCGGATATAACCTGTGTTCAATGCTGTAGTGAACCGGGAGCACCACGAATTGCAATACACGCACCTCACTTGCCAGTTAATTGTACACCGGTGAAACTACAATTTCATAGCGATGCGGAAATGGAAGATTGGCTGTCACATTTATCCTCTGTTTGTAGTCAAATAAATGTTTTAATGGGCAAGCCAGCTAGCAATGCAATATGGATAACCAGTGAACTGGGAGACGTTTTTGTGTTTGATGCGGCTAATATGAAAGCCCAACAAATGTCTAAAACAAGCGAGGGAGGTGGTTACGTTGAACGCATGGATGTTACCACTTGTGAAACGCCCTACTATAATACGCTTTACAATGGGTAAGGAATTGGAAACTTTAACATTCTTTATGTTAAGATTTCATTAAAATATATTTTTTTTAGCATGCCCTGCGGCACGGAGTTGGAAATTTCGGGTTGTGTTTATGATGATGCGGACCAAATACGGTTTGACTTGCAGTGTCATTCCAAGATAAAAGTTTTACTGCCTCATCGCGTTGAGAAGTTTCGAGTTATTGCCATGCATCTAAACCCACGTTTCAATGAACGTACCACTGTGCTAAACACCATGAAAGATTCGGAATGGTTAGAGGAAATACGCAATGACAAAATGGTATTTGCGCCAGGTGCCACATTTACTGTAAAAATTAAGTAAGTACCCAATGAGTCACTGGACTGTCTCAAGCACACTAACGTATTTTCGCTATCATTTCTAGAGCACTTGCGCAACATTATCAGATAAGTGTAAATAATATACACTATGTCGATTATAAGTATCGTACGGATCCCGAGGCTGTCACCTGCCTCTATGTGAGTGGACGGGTTAAGCTCTTTAATATACTATATCGTTGCCCCACGCTGATTGTCTCCATGCAGCAAATGCATTGGCGACAAATGGGAGGACATGTGAAGAAAATTTACAATAGCGGCGTAGATGTGGTCTGGGGTATTGCTTGTGATAATACTGCTTGGGCCTACAATGGCGGTTGGGGTGGTACGTTCCTAAAGGGCTTGGAGGGCTCTGGCAAAATTAATACAATGATTGATACGCACACTTATTATGTTTATGAAAACCAACGTTGGAACCCCATAAGTGGATTTACCACAAAAAGTCTACCTACAGATCGTCACATGTGGAGCGATGCAAGCGGAAAACAGAAGCGTAGCAAGGAACATACAAAACTGCTTTCGACACATTGTGAGTGGATATCCGATTGGGTCATTGATTATAATATACCCGGCGGTGCCGACAAAGAGGGCTGGCAATATGCAATTGACTTTCCTGCATCCTATCATGGACATAAAAAACTCACCGATTGTGTACGTCGACGGCGTTGGATGAAAAAATGTCGCCTAACAAGCAGTGGACCCTGGCATGAGCTTAGTCATTCTAAGATACTCGATGCTGCTCTACAAGTGCTAGACGATGATGTAGATAGCGCGCAGGATGTGGAGGATGTGCCTGTAACTGCATGGGCTATAGCTTCCAACGGTGATGTGCTAATCAGACATGGTGTGACAACTTCTAATCCACGCGGCGATACTTGGGAACACATTGCCAGTGAGCAGCCTTTAGTGGCCATAAGTGTTGGACCTACAGGTCAGGTATGGACTGTTGCGCGTAATGGCATGGTATTCTTCCGTTATGGCATAAGCAAGCAAAACCCGTGCGGCGATGCTTGGCAACAAGTGGAGGCACCGGCAGGCACCATATTTAAGACAATAAGCGTGGGACGCGCTGGCATTTGGGCTTTGGATAACCAAAATCGATTAGCCGTACGCAAAGAGATAACCAAAACCTTTCCTGAAGGTTCACACTGGCAGTTTTTGCATAATGCACCTAATGTGCCGCCACATACAGATGCACACTGTGGATTTCGATCCGTTTCTGTGAGCAACGAAGTTTGGGCGGTATCCCTAAATGGTGTTATATGCAGACGCTGTGGCATAACTAAGGAAAACCCTGTGGGCGCCGGTTGGAACTTGGGCATTGCGGTATGTACTAATCTTCACACTAAAAGTTTTATATGCTTATTACATATTTTTCCAGGGGCAATGGCACCATGTCTCCGTTGAAGGATATTTATAAAAACTAATCATTCCGCACTAAGTATTGCTTGATTTATTCCTATTTAATGACTGCTGTTAATGTATCCCTTTTATGTATTTAGTGATCTATTTGTTTTTTCTAAACACAATATGTAGTTATAATTTTTGTGCATTTTTTATACAGACAACATTTTAATTCTTACTTGTAATTTTGTGTTTCAAAAAACATATACATATTTATATTTTAAGTTTTATGTTTCGTAATGCCATTCCAATTGTATAATTTATTTTAATTCTTTAATTTTTAGTGTTTTGTTTAATTTAAGTTTTAAAAGTATATGTATATGTATTAGATATATCCAAGCCAAAAGTATATTCCATATTAATTGTATCTTAACTAAGTCTTTTTGCTTTGTAAAAATTTATAAATGCGAGCATTTAAATTTAAATAAACGCGCCAAAGTTTGTGACGATATTTATCAGCTTTAAGTTTTGCTATCGAAATAAAATTCAAGTTGGCAGTTTGCTTACAGCGTTGCCATACGTTTGAGCAACTTTTAATTTCTTAATTTTAAAAAAAATATATACAACAATTTTAGGCACTTTATTTAGATATTAAAATTTTTCTTAGATTCGGCTACCATATAGCCGTAGATGACTCATTATGACTGTCTCCAAACAAATTAAGCAAATGTAAGTGGGCTATGGGGATATGCGCAATGTTTATTTACAAAACAGCGCATGGCCCGCTATTTTATGACCCCCCTCATCGTGTGGGGTAAGCTTCATTGATTACATTGGCAACGTGCCGCTGCCTGTGTTTAGCCCACGTCGTGCGCGTCATATTTTCTTAGTTCTCATTCCATTTAACCATATTTTGTTTGATCGCACCCGTTCATAGTACTCGCAGCATATATATATAATTTCACTCTTGAGCGCGCGTTTGAGCAGCAAACAAAACTCGCGTTTATCGCATATTGTTAGCACAGTTTTATTTCGACTCTCACGCTATATACATTTGATTTTTCCTACAACGTTGCAGCTTAATTGATTGGTATTGTCGCTTTGTTACGCACGTTTGGGCTTCATTGAAGTTATATTACGGTTTTTACGCAATGGCTACGTCAATTTACGGCAATGTTCAAAAAGGACCACCAATTGAGGTTTTTGCATTGACGCAGGCCTTCAAGGACGATACGAATCCCAAAAAAGTGAATTTATCGGTGGGCGGTAAGTAGAGCAAAACAAAAATTTCTACATTTCTAGTATCTGTGTACAATTGGTAATCTTTTCGTACGTGTGCGTGTGTGCATTTGCATGTGATTTTGTTTTTCTTTTTTTAAATTGTTATCATTTTATTCCGCATTTTGCGTTTTGCATTTGCAAATGTTACTCAATAAGCTGCTGGAGGTCGTTTTGGAGGTCAAATGCGGCAGTGAGATTTTGCTTACGTTTTCTCGTTTGTTTTGATTTTGTCGTCATTAGTCGTAAGTGCGGGGGGGGGGGGGGGGGGGTTGTGTATATGTGTGTGAGTGAATGGACTGAGATGTACATATGTTTTTGTGTTGACCAAGTGTAAAAATACTGGGACTGGGCGACCGAGTGTTTTTGTTATGGAACCCAACTAACCCCCAGCAAGTTGGCAGGGCATTGTGCAGCTTTTATAAAAAAATTTAAGGAAAATCATAACATTCTCCAAATACTCTCAAAAGAACATTTGCGGTCTCATTGTTAAAATAACGTTAAATATTCATTACTTTTGAGGTTTGTACATTCAAAACTAAATATTTAGTATAATTCTTTAAAAGATAATCTGTTCTTGATACCCTTTTCTGCCATAGATGCCCCAATACATACATAGATGTAGTACACATATATTTCAATTCTATTTTGGGGTGTGCTTATTATATTATGATCCATATTATTAATATATTGTACTTTGCCTCCGCCGTTTTTTTGTTCAATTTGAGGCTTTATTGTCAAAATACTGGCAATGGTTACATACATACATTTTCCAGATGCTGGCCGTTGTTATCTACGGATCATACGCATTCCGGGACGAAAAAACTGTTCAAATTTCGATATGATTTACGTATTAATTTAAATTTTGACACTTTCATATGAATGGAAGTGCTTGTTAGGTAGATAGTGTGCCATCGATTGAAACAGTTAATAGTCAGATGGGTCAATATCTGGAGAGGGTGTGCTAAGATCTGCACGCTAAACGTTTACAAGTATTTTATGACCACTTTTGCAACTCAGAAATTATGAATTTGGCATATAATGCAAAATCTGTTTGCATAAATGTTATGATGCAATAAAATTGACTCATGTCTATGATAATATCGTTTCAAATCGATTAATATCGATCAGCACTTGGAGACACCTAGTGGAAAAGTCGGAAGTACAAATACATTGATATATGGACTTTAAGTTTGTTTTGGGTTGTTGGGATTATCACGCTTTTGTTGTATACCAGTTACTTGATAAGCCATTGCCATTGAACTTGACCAAAAGACAGCAAAATAAAACTTGTCGCTGAAAAAATTTGCATATATATTTAAAAGTTGTTTATTTGTTCGAGTTTATGATGAGCGCTTTCTGTCAGAGATCGTTGAACTTAGTTTTGTGATTATTATTTTATAAGTTAGAGGCTTTTTGTTGAAATGAACATGCTTTGTGTACAACGTATTTTTTGCATCTTTCGAATTTTTACAATAGATTAAATATAAGACATAGAAATTGTATACATATGCCATACAATGTCTCTACAAATTCTATAGAACCCTCGGGTATAACCGAGGAGACTTCTGTGTTTATTATTATTTAGATAAAAATTCCTTTTCTGTAAAACCGGGACTAAAATTATTTTATTCTTTTATTTTCAACTACAACTTGCACGGTTAATTGTTCTTAAATAAAATAACAACAAATTGTTAATTGTTTAAATTTTTGCTACCTTGTAGTTATTTGTTTACATAAATAATATGCATCGATTTCAATTAGCAATATGCAAATACAGTCGAACTTCCACATAACGAATCCAGGCAGCAGCAGAAATTCGTTATGAGTTCAATAAGCTGCATAAAATTATTTAATTTTATAAATTTGTTGTTGAACAAATCGTTACATAAGTTGGGAATTGTACGCTACTAACATTGTTACGATACTTTGCTCTTAGCGATCTAAGCTATAAGTCCACTAGAGATAAGCTACAAAATCATGATAACGACGTCACCATGATAAAATCATGAGTACACGACGTGTTTTTGGCAATTTATGAATTATGAATTTATAGGAATTTTATGCCTATCCTATACTAAAATATTGTCAAGGGGGAGTGAGTCTGCTTGTGGTCCGGCTGATGTCAAGCCACTACTTTTGGGTGGTTGAGCAGCATCTGTGTATTCAGCATTAACTTATTTGATTACTTATTGGACCCAGTGAACGACCAGATCTTTGCAGTCACTTTGTCATGGTATGGGAGGGCACTAAGACAATTCTCATGGTTTCTTTTAAGAGGCTTTGTATGACACTGTGGTTGGTGAAGCTTGAAAAGACCCCATGGCTGGATTCCGTAAATCTATATTGTTTTAATACCATACTTTATGCGTGCCTTGTTCAGCTGGTTACTTCAGAGACAGATGGGTCCCCTACACTTTTCCTTTCTAGATCATCCCCTTCATCTTCCACATATTTTACTTCAGTTTAAGTCGCTATTACTACCCGTTAAATTCAGGTTGCAGCAGACCTGAATAACTACGATAGACACTCTACTCTTGTCGCGTCTTGTACAGTTGGTTACTTCAAGGGCATATATAGAGATTTTTGCTGGAGCGTCTTCATCCATAGACACATTTGAAATTAATTTAACGTGTATGGATTCGTTCCCTAGTCTTCTATAGCTAACGTCACTCAATACAAAATTAACCTACTTATTGTCCTCCTTTTTCTTTTGCTACATCATAGCCTATAGAACGAATGATGGCCAGCCTTGGGTATTGCCGGTTGTTCGCCAAACGGAAATTAAAATTGCATCGGATGAACAAATTAATCATGAATATTTGCCAGTCACGGGTAAGTAATTAATTTATATTTTATAAATAAACATGCTTGGCATTGGCTTAAATTACCATATCATTTAGGTTTGGAATCATTTACACGTGCTGCAACTGAATTAGTATTGGGTGCGGACTCGCCCGCCATAACGGAGCAGCGTGTAAGTATAATATCAACAACACACTGATGTGTTAAAAACTATTTGGTTTCTTGTTCGAAAACAGGCCTTTGGTGTTCAAACCATATCCGGTACAGGCGCACTACGCATTGCAGCTGAATTCCTGTTTCAACAATTAAAACGCCAGACGGTTTACTACTCAAATCCCACATGGGAGAATCATCATAAGATATTTGCTGATACTGGTTTCACCAAGCTGCAGTCGTATCGTTATTGGGACCAAAAAAATCGCCAGCTGGACTTTGCTGGCATGTTGGCGGATTTGGATCAAGCACCTCCAAATTCTGTTATTATTCTGCATTCATGCGCTCACAACCCCACTGGCATTGATCCAACTAAGGAGCAATGGGAACAACTGGCCGATTTAATGGAACGCAAAAGGCTTTTTCCACTGTTTGATACAGCCTATCAGGGCTTTGCTAGCGGTGATCCCGATCATGATGCTTGGGCTGTTCGTTATTTTGTTAAACGTGGCTTTGAGCTATTTGTTGCACAATCGTTTGCCAAGAATTTTGGCTTATATTGTGAACGTGCCGGTAATTTGACTGTGGTACAACAGAGCTCAGCTTCCAGAGACGCCATACACTCACAAATGACATTGATCATACGAGGACAGTACTCAAATCCACCAGCCTATGGCGCGCGTATAGTGTCTAAGGTTTTAAATACATCCGAGCTGCGTGAAGAGTGGATGCAGTGCATTAAGACTATGTCTGGACGTATACGCGAGATGCGTGCGGCTTTGCGTGATAGACTTGTAAAGCTGGGCACTCCTGGCAACTGGGATCATATTGTCAACCAAATTGGCATGTTTTCTTATACTGGTCTGAATGAAAGCCAAGTACGCGTATTGATCAACGATTATCACATTTATTTGCTCAAGACCGGTCGCATTAATATGTGCGGCTTGAATACCGGAAATATTGATTATGTGGCAGAAGCTATACATGCAGCAGTAGTGGGAGCAGCAAAAGCTGACAACAAGTTGTAAAGGACTACAAATAGGCACTCTGAGATAGAAAAACGAATTGGCAAATTTTCTGCAACATATTTGTAATACGCACAACAGCAACTAAAGCAATGAATTTGTAGGTTCCTTAAAATGCAAACAATACATATGCATATATAAAAACATAAAATGTTATGATTTAGTAAAATTTTGATATTTTCAAATATAAATTGTACTACAATTTACTGCATCCTAAAAATTCGAAAGTAGACATTTGTTATAGCTGCTTAAGATGAAAAAGAAGACATTTTCGCCGTTAGAACTCATTTAAATTTAAATTAAAACCAAAATTAATTGCAAACAATGTAATTATTATATACAATATATGCATTATACCTTTTACGTACATATATATGATATATACATGTAAATTTATACAAGTGCTGTAAATCTTTTAAAAGCAGCCGAATTGTTGTAGCATTTACCGACAATATGTATGTTGTAGTGTATTTAAAAAATTTCTAGAATAAAACGACTTTAAACATGCAAATAAGAATGCAATTTTATTTACAATAAAATGCTAAAAGTTTATGTACGACTTTATTTAAAGCTGGCGCTAAATTATTGCGTTGCTATCGATAATTTTTTATGTGTGGTCTGGCAGCACTTGAAGAACATATGTTGTAGCCGTTTTGTTGTGAACGCCAGTTTTTAGATTTGTTGTGTGTCGACCACGTGCAAAGTAGAGTATTTGCATTAATTTTGGATTTTAATGTAAAACTTCTGGAAAATTAATTAAACAATGTCAGCAGTAGCTAAATCAGTGCATATCAATGCGCCTCTAAAAAACAAAAAGGTAGTATTTAACGATGATGGCGAAGTTGTTACTAAGGACAAGAAAAGTAAACAGAAGGAGAAGCATGCTTATGCATCCCAAAGCCATAATTCGTTTCCTCAAGCTGGGAAAACTAAAAAACCACAGAAAATAAAATTCAACGATAATGGTGAAGAGCAAGTAATGCCAGCAAGTAAAAATACAGCAGGAGAGCATGCCAAACATATGACAAAAAAGCCGCAGGAAGCAGTAAGAAACAGTTGGCCAACAACAAAATCATTTTTGATCAAAATGGTG
Organism: Chymomyza procnemis; assembly: GCA_035046065.1. Lineage (NCBI taxonomy): Eukaryota > Metazoa > Arthropoda > Insecta > Diptera > Drosophilidae > Chymomyza > Chymomyza procnemis. Next base: position 1,863,066 of record JAWNOJ010000013.1, on the reverse strand, counting down.
AAGCTAAAAAGCCGGTTAGAATAAAGTTTGATGAAGACGGAACTGAAGAAAAGATACAAGAAACTGTGGACAGTGAAAATACCGATGAGGAGGATGATGAACAAGGCAGGCTTACAAAGCAGGCATATTCCAAATATAATGAACAAGATGATGCGCAAAAGAAGTGGTATGATGTGGTAAGTACAATATAAGACATGCTGTGTAACATTTTAACTCATCTATTGGTTGTTTTTTAAGTTTACGCAATATCCTTGCAGCGATGAAATTTTGGATATGAAGGAAAATGAGCAATTAGAGCTTTTCAATCTATGCAAGAGCTCTTTCGAGGCCGAGAAGTCAGTTTTTAACAAACGTAAGTTACTAAACAATGCCTCATGATGTCATACTTAACATTAATTAAAATAGGCAATCCATCCGATGCACGTTGGTTACAAACGGCTCTACACAAGGGTACAGCAAAGGATCGTGCAAATGCAGGCGCTTTGCTAGTTACCAATAATCCCGTAGGTAACTTGGAGGCTCTTTCCACACTAATTGGGTTTTGCAAACTTTCAAACAAAGCTAGCAATGATTGCATTAGCGTCTTAACTGATCTATGGCAGCAGGTGCTATTACCACCACAACGTAAACTGTTATCGGTGCACACTCGTGGTGCGGACTGGAAAAAACTAAAAAAAGATGAAAGCATTAAAAAAGAGCAACAACGTCGCATATATGCATACTGGTACTTTGAAAACGAACTTAAGGAGCACTATTTTGGTAGGACTTTGAATTTATGCAATTTGGTGTATACATTAATCATATACTATTCGCAGAATTTCTTAAAAACCTCATGCAGTGCCTGCAAACTGGACAGGAGCACCATAAAAACTCTTCCATTGTTGCCGCTGCGCGTTTATTGGCATACGCACCAGAAAAGGAACAATTGTTACTGACAATGCTTATAAACAAGCTTGGTGATCCTGTGCCTAAAATAGCCTCCAAGGCCTTACATCATCTAAGCGACGTCGCTCATCGTCATCCTAACATGTGCGGTGTAATTGTAGCCGAAGCGGAGAAGCTGCTCTTTCGTAATAACATTTCTGAACGCGCGCAGCATTTCGCCTTATGCTTTCTGGCAAGCATTGCACCTTCTGGACGACCCGAGGTCTGCACTAAACTGGTCAATATATGTTTTGCTTTGTTTAAAGTACTTGTGCAAAAGGGAGCTGTTAATAATCGCACCATGCAAGCTATACTACGATGTCTGCAAAAAGCCATACTAGAAGCGCAGCCAGCCAAAGGCAGCACTGAAATACTTAACAAGGAAATGCAAGATACAATCTATCGTTTGGTGCATTTGGCAGATATACGTGTTTCGGTGCAGACACTAGGGCTGCTGCTGCAATTGATTACCGTAAAAACTGAAAAGTCTGATCGGTTTTATAATGCTTTGTACATAAAATTGCTTGATTTAAATTTGATAAACATTGGCGCCAAGACGGCAGCACAGTTGCTGCATATTATACATCGTGCCATACATATTGACTCACACATAGACCGAGCACAGGCCTTTATAAAGCGTCTGCTGCAGCTAGCACTCTATGCTCCAGCACATATTGCAGCTGGCTGTTTAATTGTGCTACATAAGCTGCTACGTATGAGAAAAGAACTCACCGGCGGTCTGGGAGATGCACAGCCTTCTGCACAAAAGTTGACCACAGAAGATGCCGATTTAGATAAGTTTGATAGCGATGGCGAGGAGAAGTACGCGGATGTCAGCATTGATGACAAGTCAGAAAAGGACAGCAAGGACACTCAAGATGATGTCAAAGATGAGCAGGCTGAAACTCTGGCTACAACAACAACCGGCAGCTCCTGGCATCATGCAAATGTTGCTGCTGTGCCAATGGATGCAAAAGTGCGTGATATTGACGCCTGCAAATATGATCCGTATCATCGTGTACCAGCATTTGCTGGCGCATCATATGCCCTACGCAATGAGCTACTTTTACTTCGCCAGCACTATCATCCTACCCTACAAGTTTTTGCAGAGCAGATTTTGACGGGTCAGTTACAAATCTTTTACTTAAAATACACATAATTTCATAAAATTGTTATTTATGTATTTACAGAGAAACGCATTGATTATTATGGCGATCCTTTACGTGATTTTGGACTTCCCTACTTTTTGGAGCGTTTTGCCTTTAAAAATCCCAAAAAGCTTGACAATCAAAATGCAGAAACCGCTGAAGTTGCGCGAAAACGCTACATAGCGCAGGGCGCTCGCGGAAGGCCTGTAAAGTCCTTAACAAAAGCGAATTGTACCGAAGATGAAATGTATATATTTAATTTTCTGGAACATAAACGTAAGCAGGCGGAGAAAATAGCACAAGCTAAGAAACCTGAAGTCGCCGAGGAAGATCCGGATGCTGAGCCAGATTACGAGTTAAAAGAAGGCGAACTAAATGATGATGAGTTTGAAGCCTATTTGAATGGCTATTTCGGAAAGAAATCAAAGACTGGTGACGATGAAGCTGATGAAGAAAACGAATTAAACTTTTTAGAAGAGTTGGGTGGTGAAATGCAGGCTGAAAAGACTAAAAAGAAGGATAAAAAGAAGAAAAGTTTATCCGATGATGAAGATGATGAAATGGATGATGACTGGGGTGCAGAAGATGAAGACGAAGAAATGGACGGTTCCACAGATGAACAATCTGATGATGAAACTGGATCAATTGATTTGGAAAAAATTGAAGGGGAAGATGATGATGACGATTCTGAAGGATCAATATCTCTAGATGATGAACCAATGGATGGTGATAGCGATACAAGTGATGCCCCTGAAAGTCCGGATGATGAAGATGACGACGAAGTGCGGCCTCCCAAGTCAAAGAAGTCCCGTAACGAAGCAGCGGAGGGACTTGACGAACGTAGCTTCACCAAGAAACTAAAGAGTAGCAATGGTGTGTATACAATACGTGCACTAAGCAAATTTGATGTTTTTAAGAACTATTTATCTAAAATTTCATTTAATACAACGTGATTAACTATTTACAGATATGTCATCACTTTTCGCTGCCGCTGATGACTTTTCGGCATTGCTAGAGGAGACTGGCAAAACCAAGGGACAAGGCACTATTAATGCTGTTTTTAATAAGGATAAATCCTCAGATAAGCAAATTAAATGGGAAGAGAAACGACGATCGAATAGCAAAAATTATACCAGTAAACACCATAAGGGAAAATTCGGATCTAAGGGCAAATCCGTGTTGGGCAAGAAGCGAAAGCATTAAGATAGTCTTGTAAGACTCGATATGCTTTTGTAAATGTAAATTAAATGATATATATAATATATTGAAAGAAAGGCTCTGGTTTTTAATTCATAACTCTTGATAGACGAGTTTTTTAGAGCATTTAGCGACTGAGCTCTAAGAAAAAAGGTTGTGTTTTCAAAAGCCTTAGTTTATTTTTGAAAGTATCCAATTATTTAACCCTCCAGTTGTATTTAGATTTTTAAACATGAATAAAAAATTTTTATATGCTATTAGAAAGCTCCATATTATTGTTTAAAACCCATATCTTGCTCTTCATTAATTCATCAGGCAACTGAAGAGCGTGACTACTATTCACTCCAACTACTACAGAATAATACAGGTTCATATACATATATTAAATTCTAATATATTCCTTATTGGATGAAATTAAACTACTATGTGATCAGGCGTTTCGCTTTAAATCTGCATATTTTTCTAATACAATTAATCGTTACTGACAATGGTCTATATGCAAGCCATCTATAGATCCCGCGTATATATACAGATCCCTTTTGTGTTTTTCAAATTTTATTTCAACTATAAACTGCGATTCTTAAATTTTAAACCAAGCAAGCGAATGCGGCAAAGCTTATGCATTACCAGGGCTGACACATCACTAAATGCGGCTGGTCGATAAATTTTTATCGAAAATTTGAATCCTTGATCAAAACGTTTCGACTGATTTTTACGAAAACTTAAACTGACTTAACTAAAACAGAGAATTGAACAGTCCGTTGACACTACTTTAAAGATTAATTGCTGAGAATTTTCAAAGAAAAATAATTAAAATTATTTATAGCTGATTGAAAATGATTAATCTGGTAAAATGCTTCGAAAGGAATATGACATTATTTTACTGCTCTTATTCACAAAGTTTAGCCCTGAAGAATCCAAGCTATTAACGCAAATCGAGAATTTTTCATTTAGCATTAAAACTAAGCATTGCATAAATAATTCATCAGTAAATGTATTTTTGTTTCTTATATTACCAACTTATAAATTTTCCAAACAAGCACTTTATGTACAACGTTAACTGCATAAATAAATTATTTGTTGTTGTTCCGCTCGCATTATATAGTTGTTTAGGACTATTTACATGGCATACATTAATTACATTATTAACATTTAGTTTAATTTTTAGGCTTAGAAACTATACAATTACGACAAATTGCTTTTGTTACAAAGTACGAATTACTGCTTATGAAACTACAATTCAAAAATTTTGCCGTCATCCGTTGCTTTATTTTTAAATTATAAAGTTTATTTACAAAATTAAACTGCTCAATATTTTTCTTGCATTTTGAAGTTTTTTTACATGTTTTCTAAGGCAACTTGTTTAAAGGCAACTTTCATATAAGTGTTTTATTAAAATAAAGGTTTACAAAAAAAATAGTTTTACCAAAAAAGTACTGTTCATTTAAAAAAAAATTGCAGATATGTATGTCTCTGTAGTTGAATTTATCAAAAAATAAAAAAAGAGTATAAAGCGTAAAATAAAAATGCTGTGAATATAATTTTTCATATTATATTTTATTTTTTTTTAATTAAACTTAAAAAATTTAACATTTCTTTTAAAATGGCTGCGTAATTAAAATACGAAACCATATTAATTTTTTTGCTAAACAAGTAAAAACATTTCAATGCTTGTCATATATGTAAAGTTAACAATGTAGGAAAAAAACTAATAAAATATCTTAAGGGATCTGAGCCTTTTTTTTAATATTTGTAATTGCTTAACCCCAGCACTGCGTAAAACCATAGGAAAACGATTGCGGGGTCTTAAGCATCGTTTTGTAATTTTTCTAAGACGACGACCTGAAATTATGGTAAATTATAGATTTAATTTTGCAACATTTAAATTAAAATGTATGCTACATTTGACATAATGTGTTTCTGTTCCGTGATATTTCTAAATTTTAAAGTAACTTTAAATACGAACCACAAAACTTAATTACTAAAGACTGTCAATACGTTTAGGCAAAACTTAAGCATATTTTTGCACTTAATGAAATTTTAAAGCTAATAACTAATTTTTTACATTACAATGTATGTTAACCTAATACTAATCATTTTAAAATTCTAATGAACTTAATTATTGCTAATGCAAAGAATTTAACAATGATACTTTAGTTCTGTCATTCATTTTCTAATCATTCTTTGTTTCTTAAATATATTTACGCGATCGTTACAATATACAGTTAGCTAGACATAGCTAAGATATAGCTTTTTAAAAAAAAAATCATTAACTAATAAACAAGTTAATGATTAAATGAAAATATTCTTGGTATATCTTGCATGTGTATTTGTCTTTGAATCTGCACGAATAATAATAAAACGAGTATATTGTATTCATGCAAACGGTAATATGATCTTATTTTTTTTTATATTTTTAAGTCGTGCATGATTTCAATTCATTTAACTGCGTGTTTAAGTTCTTTGTTTCCATCAGAACTGTTCGATCGCTTTAAAAACACATACACATACTTAACAATTGAGAATATATAACTTTTAAACCATAAACTATTATATTTTATAAAGTTTCGAAAACTTAGGGCTTGAGAAACTTAACATTTACTTCTATCAAGTAATTTAGTTGATAAGCCTTTGCGAAAGTATATTCAAATAAACTTTACGACTAGGTATCCGATTTTTTGTTTTTGCACATTAGATGTTTTAGGGATTTAAATTGCTTAAAAAGGTACTATAACTTCATAACCAATTATTGGAAATTTTGAATTTGTTCCCATTGGAATTTAGTATTTAATTTAGAGTCAACTTAATTTGGAATTATTGTTAAATTAATGCAAGTTTTCAGTTTCATCGTGTAAAAAAGTCTAGTTAAATGTCTTAACTTATAGTAAACTATTAAAGATAGTTATAACCAAAGACTCTAATTTAAGTTAATGTTAAAAACAACTTTCAGAGTAATGTGTATTATTGATAGGGTCTTTGGTGTTACTTAATCCGACATTTTAACTTAATGTCAATGACAAAAAAAAAATTACATGTTTTAATGAATTATTGCAGAGTTCTCAAAGCCCTGCTACTGCACCAAACGAGAATAAATATATTTGTCTAACATATTTTCTCGTGCATTCAGCATTCCAAATCATTGTCAACTGTGTATGTCCAACCATTGCACAGCCGCCGTCCTGGCCTTATGCTGAAACTGCCATAGTTGCTGTAGTTCGTTATGTCATTCAAAAACATATCGTTGACGCATTGCACGCGCTCGCTCGGGTTGTACCCGTGTTGGCTGGCGTGGCACTTTGGCTGGCCGCCTAACTCTTAGCGATGTTCGTGCGCGTGGTCGCGGAAAAATTAGTGGCCGCTCGTAGGCCTGATCAATGACTTCCTTTTTAATCTCAGGCGGATTATAGACGCGTCGCGCAATCTTATGTTTCTTTAGAACCTGTTGCACGCCATTAAGGCACAAACAGAAGAGACGCCAACTGGCTCGCGTCTTTCGTAAGGACACCTGCGATGAGGAAAAACCACACAATTCGCTTGTGCTTTCTAAGGAATTGCGAAAATCAGTATTAGCCAAACTGGCGCGCCGCCTTCTGCTTTTGTTGACCAAAGGCAGATTTTCTGGCGGTGGCAATTGCTGTAGTAACATTTTTAAGCCTTCTTTCGAGTCTATAAGCAATTCAGTAGAGTGCTGTACAATATGACTCTCTGTACGCCGCTGCTGACGCGTACGGGGACGTCTACTAGCTACAACAGGCACAGGAGGCGGCTGCATGGGAGATTCTATTTCAGGTGAAGCTATATTGTCGACGCTACCGGCTACACAAACAATACTATCATCGTCAAATTGTTCAATAGAGACTATTGGCAGCGGCAGATTTGTGTAGTATTCGGATGGCAACGTAAGTGGCGGTGCATCCTCATCGAAACCTAAGAATTCTGTTAAGCTTTCTAAATCGGCATCAAAATATTCACTCTCTACTACTGCTGCAGTTGATCTAGAAGTAACCGTGGCTGCGACTGTTTGCAGTACAGAGCCTTCATCTGTTTGATGGTGCCCGTCTTTAACGTTTGTGAGCAACATACCTGCCGGAATTCTGTCCATTGTATCTTCACTTAAGTCAACTATTTCTTGTTTTGGTACTGCTACTATATTAACTTCCGAGTCGGTAGCGGGCACCAAAAACTCACATTCTAAAACCTCTGCGATAGTGGGACGTTTCGTAGCTTCTTTTTGCAGGCACCAAGTAACTATTTTTTTAAACTCTAAACTTGCATTTATCCACCGCTCTGAACTTTGATTAAAAGTTTCATTTTTCATGCGTTTGCGCACTTCGTGATGCGCAGCCGGTGTATGTAGACGGTCGTCCGGATCTGTGCGGTATGGCATATGGCCAACTAGCATCCTATATAATGTAGCACCCAAACTGTAAATATCCACTGCTGCCGAATAGATAGCTATGTTGGGATCACTAAGTAGCTCTGGCGCAGCATAGTCTAAAGTGTATCTAGGCTTGTCTTTCCAGTTTGTAAAGCGACTGTTATAGCTGCAAATTAGATTAAAATTAATTTCACATTAATCACAATTAAAACCGTGCTCGGCACTTACCAGGCATTGCCAAAATCCACTAGTTTAACACGTTGCTCTTCCGGGCTAGCATACATGATATTCTCTGGCTTCACATCACCGTGTATAAAATGCTTGCCGTGAACATGTTGTAAAGCTTGTGCAACTTGATAAAAGATATCACGACAACGTTGCTCATCAAATGTCTCTTTCAGTAATACCGAGGCCAGCTCTTCACCACATAGATATTCTGTTATCATCCACACTTCGCACTTATCCCGAAAAGTTTCAATATAGGAAACAACATGTGGATGGACATTACGATCCATGGCGCAAGAGGTTAGTGCATCGACTTCAGAGATACGAAATTTGGACAGAGGTACAACCTTGGCCATAAATACTGTGCTCGTATTGTTGTCTACTACAATTTGGCATGTGCCAAAAGTGCCTGATGCTGTGCGGCTACCCAGCTCCAAGTCATCAGGTCGCGTGGGTATATTCTGTGGATACAAAAAGGTTTTTTTTTATTTATTTAAGTTTATAAATATTTGTTTGTTAATGGTTGCTCACCTGTAGACCCTGGTTGCAATATTCAATATCGCATTTACTGTCGCGTCGCATTTGCTCTAAATGCTCAGGCGCAACATATGTATAGCCACGAAACAGCCTTATATTGCTAGGTGGCGCATCACATTCTGGATCCTCGGGCTGCTGATCTGTGAACTCAGCACTAAAATTTTGTACATCATCCTCCGAAGTCAACACAGGCTTGTAAGGTGCTTCGCGACGCTTTGCGCGCAACTCCTGCCAATTTATGCCATGAAAGAATGGATGATCTTTAATATCATTGGCATCACGATGATTGCCGCCTAAGCGTTTTTGTGGATTCTTGTCTAACATCTTTAGGACAAAATCTCGGGCAGAGTCGCTAAAACTTGCCGGTATGTTCGGCTGATCTTTTTGTATACGACGCGAAATCTCAGCCTGCTGAACTTGTCCCTCGGTCGTTGCAAAAGGCGAAACGCCTGTAAGCAGCTCAAAAGTTAAAACGCCTACAGACCACCAATCGACGGCACTATCATGTCCAGGTGGCCCCGTACGAATAATTTCTGATAAATACCATGAATAAATTATTTCAAGCTCTTCCTAGCAATATATTATACTTGCACTCACCTGGCGCCATGTACTCAAGTGTACCGCAAAAACTATACGCTCTATATTGATTTTCAGCCGTTAATATCTTCGACAGTCCAAAATCAGACAAGACTATATGCCCATCACCATCCAGTAGGATATTCTCTAATTTAATATCGCGATATATGATGCCGAGCTGATGCAATTGCTCCAGCGCTAGCACAACTTCTGCTATATAGACGCGTGTGCGGGGCTCGTCAAATTTTTCCGCAATGTAAAGATGAGTGAATAGCTCGCCGCCCTTGGCAAAGTCTGCAAGAAATGCAAACCAAATTTAGACTTAAAGGATAATTATATAAAAAGACCACACTTACCCAGTACTAGGTACAATTTTTGTTGTGTTTGAAATGCATAATGTAAGCTAACAAGAAATGGACTGCGCTGTACTGCTTCCAAAACCTTAAAATCAAAAAAAAAATTTAAATAAAGTGTTAATTATTAATATAATTGAGATGTAATCATTTTTATAGTACATCTAAAGCTACGAATGTGAAATATATTTCACCTTTAAACAAATTGCTAAATTTGTAAAATTCGTCAAATTGCGTAAAAGTGAAAAGAGTTACAATATGATTTGTTCATTTCATTTTCAAATCATTTTGGTTAAACTCTCTTTGCAAAAAGCTACATTTATGTAATAAAATACACTTATTTTTATGTAAGTAATATGTAGAGACATATCACCAAGATTTTTGTACCCAATTATATTCCAACAACTTTCACATTTTATTCAATTCTGCTTTTGAGCATTTATTGTTTTGGTGACTTGTCTCTCCATTTTGAACAAGAGCATTACATTTTTTTGTAACAAATCTATGTTTTTTATATTAATGATTTGATCTCTTTGGACAGTAATTTAATTTTTTAAATGCATTTCGCTGTTGAATTTGTAACCGTTTTCTTTTATCATTATTTGTTATAAGGTCAAGGTGTGTTTTTCGTTTACTTTTTACTTGGGTGGTTATGCATATACTCAGTTTATCTAGCGCTTGCTTCTCTTATCTTAGTAAGGCACGAATAATTTTATTGACTGTCAATAGTCCTGCTAATGTGGAAGTTGAGCAAAATTTTTCTATTATTATTTTCTATTAATATGATCATATTTCAAATGCATCGCGTATTGAAATGGTTCGCTGTTTATCCGAATATGTGTGTGTTTCGAAGATAACCAGGGTCAAAAAATATCTGATAAAGGATTCTGTAGCTTCGCTAAGGTTTGGTTTTCCTGATCAGTATAAGACAATGCCATCTGCAAAAACTAGAGTTTAACATAGATCAGATGTTTATTATACGTTGGTTACATCATTTTATGCTTTCTTTTAGATAATTAAACAAGCGAGAAGTTATCGATCGAGGAAAATGTACAATTAAATCAAAAATAAGCGTAGCAAATGGCAGCACGAAAAATCGGTTTTGATAGTAAGAAAATAGGCGCATTGCTGTAAATTGTTTTATATTTGTTTTCTTAGCCAAGTCTATAAATGGTCAAAATACTTTTTGGCAACAAAAATAGGAAATTTTGTACTTGGCAACAGCAAAGTTGCCGGCAAAAACAAACGAGTTGCATTCATGGTGCGCGGGATATTTGGGTCAGTGGGTAATCGGCACATACACCAAGACAAACATGTACATATGTACATACACACAATGCCAAATTGCGTGAGCAGCAGCGGCTCCAAACAAACAGACAAAGAGATAAAGAAACAACAAGTTGAATAGTTCCATATGTCGCCAAGCTAGCGGCGCCGCTCTTTTGCACTCTCCTGTACTTTTTTAACTTTCGCGCATACTAATCCACCTCTTTTTCTCTCTTTACGCAATTGCATTTGTTTTGCAGTTATTTAATCAGGTTGTTTTGTTTGTATTATTTTTTTTTCTTTTCATTTTCTTTGATTTACTGCTAGACACACGTGTCGTGCTGTATGTGTGTGTGAGTGCCTGTCTACGTTGTTCAATGCCAAAAACCGGTCGCAAAACCAAAAACGAACAAAATCACGCCAATCTTTATGAACTCTTGTAATAATGCTTCTGCTCTCTCTCTCTCAATTGCGTTCTGCGCATTTTACTTATTTCTCTTTTGCTTTTTAAGCTTTTGCCGGTGAGCCCATGTAAGTAGGTCACAAGTTTCAATTAATTCTTTTTTCGTCATTCTTTTGGTCTTTTTATTACAGTTGACTTCTGTTTTGAGGACGGTAACTGCCACTGAGTTTGTTACAAAGTTTTACGTGCAAAAAATACTTAACTCTCTTTTGAATTTTTTAGTTAATATTTAAATTAGCAGCGCTTTATGATACAATTATAGGTATGTAATAATATTACAATACACTTTATTGTATTGTATTATACTTTTCTCACTCATCACGCACCATCAACAGCGTGCTGAAAAGCTACGATCACAGTAAAGGAAATGCAAGTACCTAAAGCGAAAGTTCAGCACATTTCAACACGTAGCGGTCTCGGTTTTCTTGGAAATTAAATGAACAACTTCCGGTTACTTAAATATGAACCACTTTTAAAATAGAGCGTTTCGCTGATTACAATATTATTAATAATAATTTTTCACATGCGCTTAAGAAATATTCAGAAACCCTTGTTTAATGTATGTTACATCCAGAAGGTAAAGTCCCCAACCGATCCCCAAAATTATCTGAAGTATGTTATCAACTAGACCTTATGTGTGAACATTTATATTTCAGAAATGGTGGGATTTACATCTGGAACATACAGCAACAATGAGAAAGTTTGGATGAATAATTAGGTTGCCTATACAGATATTAAAACCAAAATATGGCACACAATTGTTTAACCCACCTATATCAAATATGGCAAATCAGACAACAAATTTGATGTTTGAACTAATTTCGTTGTATTTCGTTTGTTTTTCCAGTTATCATATCCCAATTTAACTTGTAAATTTCGATTGACTATGTTATATAACCAGTAGTGCAATCGGTCAAAACGGGCGAAAGTCATTATATTTCAATTTTTTAAATATATTAAAACCAATACAGTCAATAATTGTATTTGAGTAAGGAATTGAATGCATTTTAGTTTAAATCACATTTTTATGGGATTTTTACTCTATAGGGAAACTGAGCTAAACTCAAAAGTTGCTATATAAAGAATAACTGAGTTTTTACTGATTACTAATTTATTTTGCAGAAAAGTGGTACAGCGTATTCCAAAGTCGCCCGTACACGACTTATATTAAAGCCAGATGTTGTATGCTACATCTGAAATTCTATGGCACCATATGTATATGACGATTTAAAATTGAGCCAAAAAAGCCCAATAAATTGCTATAAAGTCCATGGAAGATTAAAGTTATCTTGTGCTGAGAAATGTTTCTAAAAGAATTTTAGTCTGGGAGAGATTTGTGTTGGAAAAAGTCATGGATTTTGTACGTCACGTTTGCTTCGCGATTATTTAGCCAAAATCAGCGTTAATATCGCTTACCAAGGCAGCGTATTCGCATGACATGGCCCTACGTGACTTTTTTCCTAACTCAAATTGCAGCTACTTTGGAAGAAATGAAATTGTAAAAAAAAATTAGGAAGACGTTGAAGGCCAACTCGAAGTTGGCTAACTAGCAGAGTTATGTAGATTGGCAGTATCAATGTAGAATGTGCAGCGTCTCCGATGGTTTTTTTTTTCAAGGAGATACAGCAATTATTAAAAAATAGTTAACCCTTTCGACTTAACTAAACATTCTCGTTTATATTTATACAGAAATGTAAACAAATTTTTTAAGTTTCCTTGTCAATAACTTAACTTATTAATACTCCCTTCATATTGATCCACAATATTCTTATCGTACATCCCCTAATCATACATATAATCCCCAGTCTTCAAAAGTTCTTATAAAATCATATTCTTTAATATATCACTTACCATACGCTCGGTTTTTGTGTGCTCAGCAGTTTTTCGCTTTTGCACCACGGTTATCTTATTGAGAACCTTCATTGCATAAAGCTTTCCCGCATCGTGTCTGGTTAGCTTGCGCACAAGAAATACGCGCCCATAGGCTGCAAGAAGCAATTATTTATTTATTTATTAATTATTGAAAAGCAAATAAACTAAATTTTTTAACACACTATATATTTACTTACCACCCGTGCCAAGCACTCGTATAATTTTAAAATCATTTAAACCCACATTCTCGCTGCTATATAGTTTAACTGAAACATAACGAAAAATATGTAAGCTTTATAATATAATGTGTAAAAATATATATATATTTATATACTATCTACTTGACAACCAATATTTTTTTAAAATTAATTCTCATTATGATTAAACATCTTATTCAAGATTGCTACAGCAAGCTTCGCGTTAATTTCCAAATTTTTTAGGATTGCTGTACTTACTATATAAATGTAAATTCTTAAGATAAAATTCGTAAAAATGAAACATTTGATTATAATAAATCTTAATATTTAATGTAATATTACGAAACTTTTTATTTCATTGAAACTAAAACTGTTAATGTAGTGAGTACTGACAATTGTTTTAAATTATTAAGTTCAATTAAATTTGCCGAAATAAAATTATATTGTACAATAGCTTCTAAGCTACCATAGGGGTGGGTTTCGTATTTAATAATAATTGATGAATTGAAACAGGAATTTTATCTTAGTATAAAGATAAGACTATAACAAGGTATTCGATTAAGCTTTCCAAATAAAAACCACTTTAAGGTTTAAAATTGCAAATAATTAGGTAAACAATCTAACCACTGAAAACGACGCCTGTGGCAACTAGGTCTTATGTTGTGAAGAAATTGAGTAGAAACGGATTTCTGTATCACCACAAGCACAACATATAAAACAAAAAAATCAAATTACTCGAGTTGTTAAAAAAAAGATGGCTGTAAAATGTCATTAATCGTGTTAAAGGCAGAAATATTTTGAAAAAATGAGAGGCCATCCTTCGCAAATTTCAACGTTATATTATCTCTTCAATATTATGGGCGAGAATACGCATTAGATTTGTATTAACTTTGAGAATTGAAAGCCGAACTTTATGGGACACATAATATTTTGTAAACTAATGATTTAGTTATAAGTTTTCATGACTATTCGTTGAATTGGAATTGAAAGCCGAATGAAAAAAGGGCAACTCATTATATAGCAAATATCTGGCTTTAGGCCCTGAAAAGCAGCACTTTTATTGTTCTTGATGGCTTATATTTGGGAAGTATTAAGTATCACTGTATAAACAAGGTGTTAGATAATATCAATGCAAGAAGGGACATCGAGAATTGATGCTGCCGTTGTTCTTTTATCAGTAATGTTCTTTCTAGCTGTTAGACTCTTTTTTTTATTTATTTTTTAATGAACTTATTTGTACTGAAACACATGTTATTAATTTTACTTAGAAATTGCTTATACAAATGCTTTAAGTATTTATTTACTGTTAATATTAATAATATTAATGATGAATCATTATTATGTTTCTCGATAATATAAGAGTTTAAGAAAGACAATCCTGCAAATTGTATGTATGCATTTACAGTGAATCCAACAATTATTCAAACACTTGACAAATATTAAATCATGAAGCATGGATAACAGAAAGAAATAAAGGCACGCTTGCAGCACTACAAAGTACCCAAAACTTTTTCGATCTCTAAGTTGCAGTATTAACTTTTCTTAAAGTGTTTGAATTTTTGTTCTAACAAATCTGCCATTTTTTATATTTTTTAATTATTAATATTAAATAATTAATTAATATTAAATATTTTATTAGTTAAAGTAAAAAATTTCAAGTATTTGAATAATTGTTGTGTTCACTGTAATTGTTGTGTTCATCCAAATAAATTGTTAAAAAAATATTAATTTAATAAAGACAAAGAAAATGTAGGTGTCACGTCAAATGCGTATGAAAATACTACGCGTCGATTGCAAGTGCAACCGTGTTTGGATTGTATGGAGTATAATTATAAAGAGAAATGTAAAAATTAACGAAGAGTAAAAAATTAGCATTTTCGCATTAAACTACGAGAGTGCAGTTAAGTAAGTGAGAGTTTTAGTGCAAAAATTTAACACAGACACAAAATCAAAAAGAGCACAGTTATTTTTGTGTACATACATACTCATACATATAAAATAAAAAAAATAAGTTCAGTTTAAACATGTGACAACAATAACAATTTTAAAAAATATCACATTCGGATTATCGCACGTGCGACTTTCAATATAAATACATACATACATATGTACTACATAAATACGAATACATATACATATATATAGAGTCCGTTTGAAAAAGATGACTCCAGCTGCAACTTGACTGTTCAAAAATGTCCGGATTTGTGTAAACGGCATTTGCGGAAAGTTTGGTTTTGCTGATTTAAGGAAAGAAAAGTGCTGCTGAAACCCATCGAATGCTCGTGGAAGTTTATGGTGAATCTACTACGAGCGATAAATCATGCACAGAGTGGTTCCGACGCTTGTGAAATGATGATTTCAGCGTCTTAATCAAAGAGCTTTCTGGACAGCTCAAAAAGTTGTAGGAATATGAGGAATAAAGACTTTATTGGATCAAGCTCGTGCCAAACGCAAGTTTCATTCACAGAATCACTTGTCTAGTAACTCAGCAATCAATTTCTATTCCACACCGAATCTTTACAGAAGCTAATAAGTGTATATACATGACGATAACCCCAAGAAGAAGAAAAAATGGTTAATGTCAAAGCAAAACCTCCACGATCATGCTATGTTTATGGGATCAGGAGGGTGTGCATTCCCATAAGATGCTAAAACACAGGTGAAATCATTAAAGTACAACGGACTCATTTTTTAGAGATAGTTTTCGAAAATACCAGAGAAATGGGGGAAAAAATGTTTGCTTTCGGTGGAAAATAAATGTTCTTTTCTTTTTGTTTAATCAAAAAAACACCTTTTGATCACAAAAATCGAACCAAATTTGTACGTCCAAAGCTTAGCCGCTGACAACTAAGTTCTTAACTCCTCCAGTAGCTAGTGCTCGTTAAACTAACATTAAGTATAGTATATAATATTAGCATTGATATATTTAAAAATAATAAAGTTTTTAATATATATATAATATATAGTATCTTAAGAAATTGCATGGCATCAACTTTTCGTCAGGATTACAACAACTTTAAAATAGGACAAACGCCGTGTCAACTGAATACATTAGATGGCTGACCTAATAAACTCTGTCCACAACACCCTCTACTGTTTAGCACAATCCGTAAAAGGCTGAAGACAGCAATCACTGACTACAGCAGCATCCTCCTACACAATACGCAGCAGACAAGATGTCAGCTCCTTGGACTATTTGTATGCCTGTCGCGACTGTGTCCATAAAAGGCCCCCCAACTGAGATGGTTCATTGAACCTATGTATGTCTGAGATAAATAGATAGGTATATATATATAGGTTGCAAATAGAAGAATAAAATTAGCATCAAATGTGTACGTATGTATATGTCGCCGCCTTTTCTATATTTGATTAAGATTGTTACTGTTCTGATAAAAATTATATAAATGTTAGACAGAAATCTAATTATAGCTCCAGTTACTTTAAATGTTTTTTGTGTATGTTATAGCTTTGACTATCCTTGGTTACCTTGTAAAGATGTAAAATACTTAAACTCATGTCAATCACGGGATTATGCAAAGCACCAAAGTCATAAATTATATTCCGGAAAACGAACGCATCCTTTTGAGAATTTAATTTGCACTTGTCGAAGTTATTTGATTTATATTCACTTCTGATTCAATTTGTGATTGCTGTATTTTTAAAAAAATATTTATATATACAAATAAGTAAATCGATGCTTTTACGAAATTTTCCACCAGCTGCGTGAACATCATGCACTTTGATAAGACAATCTAGTCAGCTCTTCAAGTCACTCTACCAACGCTTTGCATTGTTTCTTAAAATGTTTAACCAAATGACTAATTTGGGCTAAAACCAATTTGCATGTTAGTATAAAAATATACTAGGTAGTATATATATACAATGTATATTAACTGTTTCCCAGTTTATAACGTCAGAATTGCTTGACAAATAGCCAAAGAAACAGCAGAAGTCACAATCGTCCGTGCGATAGGTCTGGGTTGAATGCCACATTTACGTGAAACACAATTTGTCCTTGAACCTGTTTGCCGCCTTACAATATCTTTGCGTGTTAGTCATAGACGGCAAATAATGTTTAAATTACAATATATTATGTATGTGCATGCCAATAGATTTAGAAGTTTATTTGCATTGTTTTATTAAAATTTGTCCAAAAAAAATCCCATATTTTCGGAGTAGGTACGCGTTGTTAAAAATTGAGGTTGAATAGAATATACATAACGATACACTATGTTTTTTTTAAGTGAGCTTTACGTCTTATAATAAAACGCCCATATAAAAAATCCAATCAAAAAGTTTGATATCTTACTGGATATATAACAATAAATCCAACAGACACTTCCCTGTTGATTATAACTTAAAAGGTCAGTCTTTGATGTATCTTCCAGATTTTGTGCTATGCGAATTTAAAGTGGTATATAAGTAGTTTGAAGCAATTGGTATAATGCATTGTTAGCAGGTAAGCAAAGTTTTAATGTCCAAGGTTTAGAGGTGCAGAAGAACATAAATTCATTTCAGAGGGTGGGGACTAACATCACTAAAGGTTATACGTAGAATTGTTAATTGAATTCCAATGAGTTATCTTACCGAATTATTTAATTCTCTTTTTTCTAGGATTAGGAAAATCCAAATATCAAAGTACTTTACAGGTAAAGAGCCTCTTGGATTTGTTCGATTTTAAGCTACTTGATTACAGAATTACGAAATTTCTATTAGCCATCTTTCTTTGTGCCTGCCCGATTCTCTTCTAGCATTGCGAATCGGTTGATGTAGTTTGATGACACCAGATCTTATTGTCTTCGGATTGTAGGTGATCATACGGACGGACAGACTGACAGACATGGTTTAATCACCATCCGAGGTTATGCTTTTGATGTAAAAGACTTGCCCACATACATTGCACAAATGTGGTGCACTCTTTATACCTAAAGTTATAGGGTATAAAACATATATTTCTTGCTAGTAAACTTGTAAAAATGCTCAACTCAAAAGGCTTTTCAACCCCTTTTACATAGAGCACCAAAAAATTACAGCTTAATGGGAAATATTATTTACGGGTACTAGCAGCTTAAGGACATTGACACAATAAAAAGGTTAATGAAATTGCTTTGCGTGCAAATTGTTAATATTTATTTGTGTTTGTTGTTGATTCTGTTGTTTCGATGAGATGAAATGAACCTGTCTTGTTTGCTCATATTTGAAAATATAAGTTACTACAACCAAATAACTTGATTTCCAAAAACCGATGTGACGCAGACATTGAATAAATACATTTTTTTTGTATAGATACTCATATATATTCACATATATTTAAAGGTGCGATGAACTTGTGCGCTCTTTTGTTTATTTTGTTAAAATGTTGGACGGTGAAAAAGTTTAATACTTTCAATATTTTTGGCGTTATCATAAATAATTGTTTATATTGCTGCAATTCAATAAAATAGTTAAACAATTGTTGTACTTTTATGCATTTGCAAATAATTAAAAGTTTTATTTTTAAATGTATAATTTAGCTGTAAAATTTTGAAGAGTGAAAATCTAACTCAAGCAAAGAGTAAATCTTGAATCAAAGCAATAAAGTGAATACAGCGTTTGCTAGTTTAAAAAGTAAAAAAATACAATGTACAACAAAATCACTACAAAAAAGACATTCATTTCTTCTGAAATTTTCTAATTCAGCTAGTCCTAAAAGAAAGCTATTCTTCGTATAAGCTCGTTTAGTTGCACAGCGTCCTAGAAAATTTCTAATTTTGTCTTCGAGAAAGCGGCAAATGAATTGATCTGGAAATCAGTACGGGTATTAGGTAAGCAATTTACTAATTGCACACGTTATAAGTTGCTACTTTTAAAAAAGGAATAAACGCGTTAAATATATTATGTCAATAATTTATTATCAAATATAAAGAGTACACATATATGGATATATTAGAGGAACAAATATGTACGCGAATATTATATGAACTAAATGCGTAGGAATAGAGGAACGGTTAAATATAAACAAACAATCAAGTTCCAACGCTTACTTGAACATTTGCAGCTAGTTAATTTCAGGGAATAGTTCTTTTTTTTGTCGTTGGTTCATAAACAATCTGACACTATACAATTTTTAAGTAACAAGAACAAAAAAAACACCCTTTCAAATCCAAAGTAGTCAATACAAACGGTACAGTACAACAGCTGTGCCATAAGATATAAACATGCAGCGGGCAAAGTGAGGCAGAGAGATGTTTGCATGAGACATCACACATGCACAAGGCTGTACCGGCACGTACGCACACACACACATACACACAGACAAGCAGTCATTGCCAGGAAAAGAGCGCGAAATCATAGAGGGAGAGAGAGCATAAATACGAGAGCGTGCGAGAGTGTACGATCGAATATGGCATTTCATGATAAGCTAAGAGCGACTATGTATATTGTTGTTGTTGCTGCTGCTATGATAATTAAATAAACGGAATTTGTGGCTTGTATATATGTACAAACAAATTATCAAATACATGAATATATGTGTGTGTAAATACTTTTTTATTATTATTTTTTCGTTGCACCTGAGTACAAGGTAAACAAATTACAGGTAAACTTGGTTGCAGTGTCAAGTCAAGTTCAAGCGCATGTATAAGCTGACTCGTACCACATTCATTTATGTAAACAATCTTCTTGAAATGCAGGCTCTTAAAGACAATACAGGATACATAAAGCTGCTGCTGTTGGCCAGACAATAACAAACGCCAAGCAACGCTTATCAAGAGAGAGGTATAATTGTTGTGGTAGCAGCAGCAGCAGCTAGACCAGATCAGACAAGACAGCACAATGCCATAGTGGTGAGTAGCATTGATGACGTCGAGTGCATTTAAGCACAGACAATGCAACCGAAATATGCAACTCACACGCACACATATGCGTTGGCCCCTACCCCCCATCTTTTGGGTGGCAGCGTCAAGGCGAAAAGTATTTTCTAGGTAAATGTGCCAAGGTTAAAGTTATGTGCTCCACTTTCGACTTTGTTGTCGATTTAGTCGGCTATTTTAAGTTGGGCGTTACCACACCCACCTTGACTAATTTCAATAGTATTAAGAAGTTGTCAGATGCTTCTTCGCGTGAAAACAAACACCAGAGAAATTCTAGCGTAATTATATTTAATATAAACAAAAGCATCAAGTGAATACACTTCGTAGTGTCAAGTAAATCAAGTCAAATAAAAATAAATACTAGCAGCTGCAACTCCAAAAGTATCGAACCGCAAAACGCGATATCATATTTTATTTATTAAAGCGACAATTCCAACCGCATGGTTTGTTTCAATTCATGTGCTAGTTTTGAATTGTTTTCCGTAACTATGCATTTTCTGTCTTACTGTTGCGAGTTTTCTGTTTTTGCAAGCAAAAAATAAACACAAAATAAGCAACAATGCTATTCAATATATTTTAACAGTTTAATAGGGGCCAAGCCTCTGCGGAACATCTATAATCATTATTAATAAGGACAGAGATATAATTATTATTAAGAAAGATAAATCATTTATTAATTTGACTTCGTCATCCGTGACGAATAATTCAACTACTTCGTACATTTCGCTTATGTCTTCATTGACATAAAAAACTATCAAAATAAATCCCCGTTCTCTCGGCCAGCCAACAAAAGTTCTAACCTTACCAAATATTAGCATCATCTATATGTCTTAAATAATTTTCCCATAGTAGTACTATATAAGTAGCCGTATTTTCTTTCATTCAGTTTTACGACACTATATTTGCATATGACAATGCTGTAATCACTTCAAAGACGAAGCATCAACATATCTTTATTGATAGCTGCTCGAAAATAATAGGAACCCAACAGCTCATAGCCCTAATCGAACTTCGGTAACCTGCAGCATGGAATCAAACCACCGATCTTCGAGTTTAGCGCCGAGTACGCTACCACAACGCTACTAACGTCAACATTGCCTTTATTATCATTATTATTAGACATAACATTTTGTTTGCACTTACCGTATGAGCGTAGATCCGTGGCGTTCTCTAGCTCTCGCTGATGTGCCTCATTATCCAGATCCAATGGTGTAGCATTACTAGTCGGCACGACGTACGGCGACGGCACAATTGTTGTGGCTTGGTTTGCACCTGTTGACGTTCCGTCATTTTCGAGATCGCTATTTTCTTCAGTATCTTGATCTTCATCATAATCTGCATCGTTTTCGCTTTCGGCATCGGAAATACATACAACATCGTTACTGATTTGTGGCGAAGGTGGTGTCGGAGGTGATATGGTATCGCGGTAGGCATAGTTTGTGGCTGAATTAGTTGCCAAATCATTTTGTTTTTGCTTCTTTGCATTATGGCCATTGGCAGTGGTCACATTGTTGTTGTTGTTATTATTATTGTTGTAGTTAATAATATTTTTACTACTAGACGTGGCCGTTTCAGCAGCAGCCTGCTTAAGCTTGGTTTTACTCAATGAACTAGCGCCATTTGTTATTTTTGGTGGCGGCGTGCTTGGCCTTCTGCGTTTGTTGACCGCATGCGAGCTCCTGGCGCCGCCATTGCTATTGGCTATATTATGATAACCATTTATAAGCGTATAATTTACTTCATCCTCATGCTGTTTAGGAGCTACTTTGCGTCTAGTGTTCATGGCCATAGTTGTAGTGCTGCCACCACTTGTGCTGCTGACAATTTCGCACTGTTCGCGGTAATGTTGTTTCTGATAGCGACTCATTTGTCTGGCAATTGAGAGCACTTTTTAAAACACAAAAAAAATTTGTATTTGAGAAGCAAAAAGTAGCATTTTCATCTGCAAGATATTTTATAAAATTACTATTAAATTTTAAGTTTTAACATTTTTGCGCTACGGTACAGTCGTTTTTTGTACGACTTGATGCATACAATAACAAAATACATACATATAATATAAAAAAATAAAAAATAAACACACACAGACAACTCACCTCACGAAACAAAACAGCAAGCGAGTTTGGAAAAACCAATTTTCAATTTTCGCGCAAAAAAGGCGCAACACAAACACAAACTAAAAGTAAAGCCTTGTGTTGTTTTTATTGCTGAATAGTTTTGAGGGTTGCACGATTATTTTATTTACTTCAAATTGTAGTTTTCATTATAAATATTATTCAATCATTTGTTAATATGAATTTTTAATTATCACAATCTTCATCAATTGCGTTTTGAGTTTGCTCTTCGTATGCACTGCTCTTTACATATAATTTATTTTATTTTATTTTTCTTATTACACTCGAAAACACATTCATACGTACATTTCGTGTCACTTTTAGCTGCTTGCTATGGCTTGACGTTTTGGTTGATACGTTTCACGGCGAATGCCTGGTTTTTTAAGTGCTAAATTATGGTACAGCAATGTGATAATTTTATTTATATTTTTTAAAAATATGTTTAAGTGTATTACACTGATAAAACTATTAATATTTGCATTTATTTTATATTTTTTTTACATGCGAACAAAATTTTTACCGCCGCTTTCTACTTTACGCACACACAAACACGCTTTGATATGTATGGACGCTCTTTGCCATATGCTTTTGCGCTCTCATTCGTTCGCACTTATTTGCTGACTGCATCAATATTTATGCACCGTTTAATTGTCTTTCAATGTAGTAGACAATATTTTTACATTGCTTTATTATACAGTTACTAGCACTTTTAACTTTTTTTTAATGTTTAAATTTGCCTTACCCACCTTAATAAAATTGGCAGACGAACGCGACCGTACGAATAGAAACACAAAACAAAGAACAGAGTATTTTAGACACTACAAGATGTTAAACGACTTAACAGAGAAATTTTTGTTTATACGGTGTTCCTGCTTGCACACACGGCATTTGCTACCCTTATTTTGCATGTTATTGAACAGTGCTGGCCAATATCGGCTGTTGTGCCAACACAAGGTTGCATTTGCTGTTAACGCTATCGATAAAATGTGTATTTATTACTTAAATTTTATCGTATTTACATCTACACTTAATTATAAGTAATTGTTTATCAATTTTTCTATATGTCGTTATCATCAATACGCTGCAATTGCAATAACGATAACATTTTAATCGATAGCGGTTTCTCCTGGTTATTGGTGTTATTGTTTTATTTGCATTTAAATATTAATATTTTACCATTATATCATTTAGACATTTGCGCTGTAAGTCTGGTACATGACAATCACTTGCCGCATAGCCAATAGCAAGCAATATCAACAGTTTTTCATTATTCGGCCGATTGAGCAGCGTACGCAAAGCGGGTCCACAATTCAAGGGAGTTGTAACCAGGGAACACAGTCCAGCGGCCTGTAACGCACTTAATAGTATGCCGGTAGCAATTGAAGTAGAAATTTCATTGTAATAGTGCAGCTTTTTGCGTCCATCTGCAGTTGTACCGTGTATTTGCTTGAATATTAACACTAGATATGGTGCGTCGCTGAGATATTGTTTTACTGGCTTCGTTTGAAGTGGCCGTAAATCCGTAACCCACTGCGCATGCATACGTGTGCCATAATTTATGTGCTCCTCATGTTCCACTATGACTCGTATGCTTTGCTTCAGCTCCTGATTCTCAACAACACAGAATGTCCAAGGCTCTGTATGTGCTCCACTGGGAGCGGTACCAGCTGCACGTATACAATCTTCTATAACTGCTATTGTAGGCTTTTCTTTTGAATTAAAAGCACGCACGCTACGTCGACCACGCATTAGTTCATAAAAGCGCTGTGCACCGTTCGGGTTCAAGTTCAGTCCAGGCTTAAAAATCACGTGCGGCTTGTCAGCTAATGATGGTTTTAATTCAGCGGTAGACGTAGTTTGTTGAAAGTCAACTAAAATTAATTTGGTTAAAGAATATGATCACTTTGTAAAGTCTAACAAGACGTCAGTATTAAAATAATTACCTGCGACATCTTCCGCTCCATCTAGTTTTTCCAAACCTTGATCAGTATCATTTTTTTTGTGTCTGAAGTGTTTTATAGCTAATGCTATTAGTAAAGCCACAAAAATGCTGGGCCAGTGCTGTAGAATTTTTGAATTGTCCAGAAGTGCTTCCATTTTCCTCAAAGGCTGCGTTAAAACTGTGTTATACGGCATTGCACAAAGCTGATAATGAGTGCTGCTTATCTTGAGAAATTTGGTCAAGGTCTTGCGCAAAAACGTACTGGAAATGATTTCTTTGAATTAAGCAACAACGCGTTGAATTTCTTCCCATAGAGCTAGCATCCACTTTGGCAAGGAGAACGTTTAGATCTTGGTTTCTTGGGTTCGCAATTGCCACACGTGCATATTTCCTTGTGTACAACTTTTTGAGGAGTTGAACGATCCCGCATGAGCTTAGAATTTTGTAATAAAGTCAAGTTACTGTTGAAGGCAGTGGAAAACGCCTCTTCCTTTTGTGGCGTTGCCTTCAAATACACCAATTGACGCTTGTGCACCTCACGTAGAATCTCGATGATGCGCCATTTTGCATCGTAGTAAATAAAGTCTGGAGCGTCCATAAGTTCCAAGCGTATCATATCGCAGAGCATTTGCACTTGCACCTCATTAGCGCCCTGACTATTTAGATTTCGTTGCTGAGATTCTTGTGGTATTGACTCAGTAAAAATAGTTGTGTTCATTGGAGTTTCTGACTCTGCACCTGCAACTTGACTATTTGGGCGTGTTGAAATTTGTTCTATACCCCAAGTTTTTGCTTTAGTTACTGCTTCCTGTAAGTTCTCACAATTGCTTGTGCAGACGCACAAAGTCCGCCTTGAAGTTTTACTTTTGATTATATCATGTGAGGAGCATTTAGGCTTTTGTACTTCTAATTCTTCCGTCTTCAGTGATAATTTCTGTGATAACTCAAGCGATTGTTCTGGCAGTGATATTGCTTCTTCTGGAACACATTCTCCTGCCGTAAGTTCATCACTTTGTATAGGTAATTGACAGCAAAAAGAGTTAAGCGTGCTGGTGCCACTGTGATGCAGTGAAAGTGCAGTAAAGGTTTGGCTGATCGAACGACTAATGTTTTGAAATTGTTCACAAGCTGATTCGACAGTCTCATCTTCCGAGTTAACGCAATTCGAAACAATGGTTGATTTACGCCGAAAGGGCGATACAGATTTAATATTAGAGCCGTAAATTGAATTTGATATTTCAAAAGAACGCTGAGTCAAGGATCTACGTTGATGGTCTAAATCAACAGGCGTGAAATTTATGTTTAAATGAGGCAACAAAAATAAAAATTCGTCGTAGAATTTTATTGAAGGCGATAATATTTCACCATAGTTACGTCTTGCGATTTCAATAGTGGTGTATTCGCGTTCGAAAAGATTACGTAGCTCACAAATATAACTGCGCAGCAAGTTACTATTTAGTTTTGGAAAAGAGCGCGCCATATCTACGAAACAATCCTCATCAAATTCTTTATTTCCATAGTAAGGATTTTGCGGATTGTAGAGACTATCGTGTTTGCAATAAAGACGTATTAGTTTGCGAATTTGTGCATCTTCAAGTTGTACATTGACGCCATCAACTTCATTATATTTACCTCCACGACATCTTCGTTTTTTACCGTTCTTTCGTGTTATTTTATCCAATTGCAGTTTTTTATCATTCAAGAACTTTTGCATTTTCTTAACAATTCTAGAAAAACCACGTTTTGTATCACGATCTTCGGCAATAGGCTTTTTTGGTGTAGTTATTGTTGACATTTCAGCATCTTCGTAATGACCAAGACCTCTTTGAAGTTCATTTTTGATAGAATAGCGCGGCTGTTCAAGTTGTACGTTTTGTAATTGACTGCTGTTGATATCTCTCGACTGCGCCTGTAGAGTCCTCATTTTGCAAATCAAAGAGGAACGCTTGAAACAGCATGTTCTGTGTAATTGTGCCATGTTTCGCTATTTGTCGTTTTAACTGGTGCGTATACGGTTCAGGTTCAAAACTCAGAGCAGGAAGCAGCATTGTAACAAATAATTTTGTAAGTTTATTGCGAAACGGAATTTATACGAACAAATATGTAAAAGCCTACTTTAATATGCCATATTATCTAAAATATGGTGATACACTACATAATATGTCTTTTAACTACGCATTTTAGCTCTTTATATAGTTGGTAAGTAAAAATAAAATATAGTTTCCATACAAGTAAAAGGCTGTTTAAAACTGACATATTTGATTTCAAAATTCCGGTACAAAATTATTTATTTTCTGCCAATTTTTGTTTATTTCAAAACTTTCCGCCCAGCCGGCTCATTATATCCAAAATTATTTAACCCTCTTATTTGGCATTTTCCAACACTAAATTTTTTGTCACGAGCGAAGAGAGCGGACAATATGCGATGAAATTACAGCGAGAGTAAGCGAGAGACCTAAACAACTAAAATAAGTTACGTGAAGTATAAATAAAAAAAGGAAGAACAACGTCCAGTTGTTTTTGCCTAGAACCAAAAGTTGACACCAACGTGCGAGACTTGAAGCTAAAACTGAATCACTTTAAATTACCAGACAATTTATACAGTTTTTTGCATAGTGCTGGCATATGACGATAATTTCATTTACAAGCTTCAATCAATTTTACAGCAGCTGCTGAGCCTTAATTAACGGAAATCATCAATTAATTAATTAATATATTACAAATTTAAATTTTGTATATAACTGCATAACCGAAAGTTAAAGCGACACGAGTATTAAATCAGTTTAAATAGGAATTTCTCAATGAAAAGTGCAATAAATCAATGTCAAGCAGTGAAAACAACACGGAAGCAATAACAAAGACGAAGAATCAAGGACAGCATAGCTATCCTCAAGCTAAACCTATTCCCAGCCAAGGCAAAAAAAAAAAAATCAAACAATTGGTGGTACAACATTTTTTGTCAATTTATTAATATAAAAGCTTGAGAAATGGATGAAGTTTTCTCCTTGCACGTGGAAAAACTAGACGTTTACGACGGTTAGTATATAGACAACTTAAAGAACTAATAATTAAAAGTAGGAAAATAGTATAAAATAAATTAAAAGCAATTCTACATTAGTCATTTTGATCATCGTCTGATGGTGCATCCAAAATATTTTGTATAATACGACTGTGATCCTCACTTTTCTCGCCAGACAATATCAAGCCCCTTAAAAGTTCTATATTTTTCTTTTCGTTTTCAATTTTTTCCTTCAATTTTATGTTTTCCTCTTTTAATTCATCGATGCGTTTCTTGCGCTCCTCAGCCGATCTTTTCGATTTTTCACGCGTACGTTGAACAGCCTATAATAACAAAAACAAAAGCAATAAATTAATTTAAATAGCTACGTTTGCAACAGTTTCCGTATGTTGCTATTTTAGGCACGCATCTAGGCTAGCAACATTTTTAGTAATTTACTTGAACAGTATTTGTTGACACTCACCTCATTGTTTTTCTTTCTTTTTATCTTATATGCGGGATCGTTTGATTGTGGACTTTTTGGCGATGATGCACCACTGTTTGATGCCTGTGCAGTCCTTCTTCTAGCTGGCATACTCTCAGTGATAATATTAATCTGTATATAAATGGAACATATGCAATGCTTATGGGTTTTTTGGAATTTTTTTTCAAGCTGACAATGTAACGAAGCACTAAAATTACGCGTTGTGAAATTAGAACGCGAATAATGTTACCAAAGCATAATTGAAAAACATATGTTCTTTTTGGAACATGTGTTGGTAAACGTTGAAATAAGAGAGTTGCCCATAGGACAATAAAATGCGGTATTATAAATTTAAAATTGTAATAAATAGTAAATTTTTAGCATGATGTAAAAAAATCAAACAGTAAAATGTTATATACTTTAAGTATATTAGCGCCTCTAATTATTGCGCATAGGCCGGTATTATTTTTATCCGAAAACAAATTTATTTAGCCACTTTCTAATTAAAATCAATGTAATACAATTTTTTTTTGTCAAGACTGATTTCGTGTATGTAGCTGTTTAGGATCAACATTTAATGCAATAAATTTGAAAAATACAAAACTAAATGTTACACGTAATAATTTTAATTATTGTATTAACAATTTTAAATAAATAAATGAATTAAAACAGTTCAAAAGTGTTCTGATAAAATCAGTTTTAGAAACAACACGGAATTTAAAGAATTTAAAAGAAGCGCCAATTTATCGATGAAAACTAAATTATGACACTTTGCAGCACTACATTTATCTCTGCCAATTTTTTTTTGCAACCGGCAAACATAAATCTTATTTTCCCTACGCAATGTCTTCACCTGCATCGAAATCACCCGAATTATCAGATAAAGGCAAGAAATATGATAGACAGATCAGGTAAGCTTTATCAGTAAACTAAATTCATTAATTGAGAGCACACACAACTATTTGAAACAAAATGCAGACTTTGGGGCGAGCACGGCCAGGCGCTGCTGGAAGCAGCCACAATTTGTTTGGTGAATGTAACTGCAGTGGGTTGCGAAACTGCAAAGGGCTTGGTATTGCCTGGTATTGGAGGATTTACGGTAGCCGATGGTAGCAAGGTTACAGAAGATGATTTGGGAAGCAAGTATGTGCGCAAATCAAATCAAATACAGTAATTTAATGCCAAGTCATATTTTTCAGTTTTTTCTTGGACACTAGCTACTTAGGCAAATCCAAAGCATTTGCATGTATGCAGCTACTTCAAGAGCTTAATCCTGATGTAAATGGCGACTATGTTGACGAGAGCGTTGACTATATACTAGCCAATCGTCCAACTTTCTTTGAAAGCTTTGATTTGGTCATTGCTTCAAATCTTAATGAGAAATCATTATTGCTACTTTCAAGCCGTTTGTGGGATTCGAATGTTCCCTTTCTTTATTGCCGTTCCTTAGGCATGTTTGGTACCATACGTCTGCAGCTAAAAGAGCATAGCATTATCGAAGCACATCCCGACAATCGTCAGTTTGATTTGCGTTTGGATCAACCATTCGAAGCATTACGTGAACACTTGGAAAGCACTGAAGTCACCAGCAAAGTTCCTTGGCTATTGGTGCTTCATAAGTGTTTAAATATTTGGCGTATGAAACATGAAAATGGGCGTCAAGCACCTTTAAATTACAAGGAAAAATCCGAATTGCGTGCAGTTATACTAGCAGAAATGAAAGCAGATGAGGAAAACTTTGAAGAAGCTGCTAAGGCTGTAAACACTGCTTTTGGTGCTGGGCAAGTATCAAGCGCTTTAAAAGCCATGTTCGATGATGATTGTTGCGAACAGCTTACAAAAAAGGTAAATAATAAATTTGACTGTCTTTTGTGTTTCAAATAAATTGTGCATTCCTCGCAGAGTGATCCTTTTTGGATTATGATCAAAGCGTTAAAACACTTTGTTGTGCAGGAGAACAAAGGTTATTTGCCTTTGCCCGGCGTTTTGCCAGACATGACAGCGAATACGGACTCCTATATAGCTTTGCAACATATTTACCGCCAACAAGCGTTACAAGATGCGGACCATGTGTACCATAAGTGCCAAGATTATCTAAAGGAGTTAGCCTTGCCAGCCGATAGCATAGACGAGCGGACCGTGCGTTTGTTTTGCCGTGAGGCAGCAGGATTAGCATTGGTGCGTGGCACGCCTATTGCAGAAGAGTATGAAAAGTGTTGTCGCCTGCAAGCATTAGGTAAGTTTTTTGGTACCATTAGCGCAAACTAAAGCTGATAAACTTGTTTAAAAGTGGAAGACAATGAGCTGCAGGGCGAGCTTATTGCTTATAATTTTGCTTTGCGTGCTTTTGAACGTTTTCAAAGCGAATGTGGAAATATACCTGGTGAATGCACTGTTGAACAGGATATAGGACGTTTAAAAAGCATTGCTAGCAAGATGTTGGGAGATTTGGGTCTGCATGCGACAATCAGTGACGACGTGCTACATGAGATTTGTCGATATGGAGGCGCGGAACTGCATGCCGTTTCAGCGTTTATAGGTGAGTCACAATTAACTATATCTATACAATGTGTCTAAAAGATATTTTAAAAATGCTTCCTTTGCTTTAACTTCAATTTAAACAAAACTTTTTTGTTTGCAGGCGGCTGCGCTGCGCAGGAAGTTATTAAAATCATTACCAAACAATACAAGCCAATTGATAATACATTTATATATAATGCTATAACTACTGAAAGTGTAACGCTCAAATTGTAATATGCTAAGTTTATAAAATTCATTTGTTACAAAGTTTGTGCGTAGCAGTTAACATTGATAATTCACAAAAGTTATGCGATAAATTATCGACAGCAACAGCTGTTAAAAGTATTTTATTTTTTGCGTCAGTTGGCAACACTGTTGTTTACCATACATGGAAGAGGCAGATATATTTCTTAAGTACACTTAACTGCAGCAAACTTTTTTGCTTACATACAATATAATCACGACCAAACTTAATATAAGTTTGGAGTATATCCTTTAAAGAGTAACCTGAGCTCCCTATTTAGCTGCTAAGCAAACGAAACGAAATGGCTTTTGGGTAAGTTGGCTACAAAATGTTAACCAAAATTACGTAACATGTTGGCCAAAATAATAAATTTCTTATTAGATTATTAATACGAGGCGGTTTAGTGGCCGGTGCAGTTTTTTACACACGCAAAGTTGGTGTTTGGGGCAATCAAATCGAAACAGAGCAGCTTTACAACAATGTTAAGGCCCAGATAGCACCTTATGCTGAAAAGGCAAATCAACAACTGCCTTTTGAGATGCCCAAAATGCCCAACACAGGCGAAATGCGTTTCCTGGCGAAGCACTATTACAACGAGGGTGTTAAAAGCACATTCCGTTTTGTGCATATGCTGCCGTGTTATGTTGGACGTGGACTGAAAAAGGTGAAAGATACATTCGAAGAGTTTACCAAATCTCCAGCTCCACACACAGCAGCAATCAGCGCGCCTCCAACAAAATAAAAGCAACAGTTTTTTTTCTTCCAATTGGAGACAAGGCTGTTTACTTATAAGCTTATAGTTGGAGGTTTGAATTGGAATTGTATCTATATACTTCCTTTCGAAATATGAAAACTCGGGTCAAATAACTCTATGTGTGACATACTCCTTAAAAAAAATCCAATGTATTAGTAATAAATAAATTTAATGTAAACCTTGTCAAGTGAATTATTTAAAATGCGCTTTTAATTTTGGATTAAGACTTGTATATATCTTGTGCCTCGACAATACACCTTGGTTAAACATTTAATGACATATCTGCTACTAAAGTACTTTAGAATTGTGTTTAACATATGATAACGGGTATGCAAATTAAACTAGTATTCTGATAAGCTGAGCCAGTGATATCTAGTCTTGTAGCACGTGCATGAGTTAAGACATCGCTGCAATGTTGCCATTTTTCACACGCTACAATTATAATAGTAAATAATAACATACATAACTGCCGTACGCATACATATATTGTGTCATAGAATGACGGGTTTGTTGTTAGACAACTTAAAGCAATTTGTACAGTACGCAGCTGATAAAGATGCCTTCTAGGCCTAAATTTCTCTCAATTTCTTGTTTTTTTATTAGTCATGGCGTAAAAAACACTTAGTCAGCAAAGGAGGCTGTAAAAACGCGTGTGCCATTAGCCTTACTGTTGACATTTGGTAATACATTTAGTAAACTTCCATTTTCTTTATTTTTCTGGCTCTCTTTTATCTTAAATTGAGATGCGTTTGAGGCGCAAGCAGTAGGCTAGAGAGTCAAGTCTTTTCATTTAGTTACGCTCTAGTCTTGTAGAATTGTCTTATAAATATTATCTATTTGTACCTGTCGTAAATTCTTAGCTGATACAGTACGAAATTGATTGATTTTAAATTTTTTTTGATTTTGGTTAAAGATATGAAATATATTCAATTGCGAGTAAAATTATTTGGGATAAAACTATCCTCTATATAGTCAAATCTACTGGATGCCCAGACCGTCTGCTAAAACAGTGCGCAGAGAGCTAAAATTGTATATATATCATATTATATATCAATATATAATATGCACATAAAGCAACTAATTCAAATCATGTTGGATTACATTTAACAAAAACCGAATTCTTAATATAATCACATCTAGTTAATACCCAGACAATCCGGCACACCCTTTTTTGAACAGAACTTGTAAACAATATACGAGAATTTGGAGATGCCAGCCGTAGCAGAGTGTAGATGAGATTTTTTGTTTTATCTTTGCAGAAATGATGGCCTAATGATAGCAGATCAGTCGCAAAAGAGACTGTTGAATGTAATGGGTGGCGAAACTCTAGGACTAGCGGTTCAAAGAAAACAAGGACGTGCAATTTATAGCCGAATTTGAACGGCGGGATCTTTAATTAATGGAGATTAACTTTGGCAAATAGCATCTTTTTACTAGCTTTGCCAGTGCTGGGTAAATACAAGTGTGGTGCTGAGGGAAATCAAATTTCTGACCTGCGGTTTAATAGGCGACTACGCTACAACATTCACAATCAAAAAGCAAAACATGACCACTAGGTCTAAAGTTGGTCTATATGTGATTCCTTCAGATCGCGCAAATAGTGGTATCTTGCGATCTTATATTAAGCAGCACTTTTTTGCATCTTAATATCGCGGAAATCTGATATCTTGAATAAGAGCTCATTTCAATATGAATTTCCTCCAAGGGAAAGTCTCATTTGGGAAATAAAGATAATGATATATGATTTTCGCTTTTGAGAGTCCGATAGATTAACTTAACCGAACCTAAATGAGTATTAATCTAACTGGTACTAAAAAATTGATCGACTTTACAGATAATTTAATATGAACTCTCAGGTTTCCTGATCTTTATATCACTAAAATAACAGAAAAGCTGCAAACAATGAGAAAATGTAAAAAAAAAAATGTAAGAAATGATTAAAAGACAGCGCCGCAAAAAAACACAATACTCTAGCTTTAAAACAAGAATATAGCTCTGTAATCTTAAACTTTATTAAGTTTTAAAATTAATAAGGCTACCTAATTCAGTTAGTAGAAAAAGTTTATTGCATGGTATCTGACTAAGCCATATAGTTACTATTCAAATAAACTAACTAAAGACGTCATTGAATATGAGAAAATAAAAAGTACGCGCGCCACCAATGCTTATCTTTAATAAAGTAACTGCCAAAATAAAAAAGCATATGAATATGTATACAAGAGATAGAGATAAGTTCTACAACAATTACTTGTCTCAGGCAACTGTCATCGTTTAATAATAAAGCTACTAGCCACTTGAGAAACCGCTTATGAAATTGTCTAGCTTTGATAATCTTAAAAACGTGAAGTCTTATTATATTTTAAGTACTGGAAAACTTTATTGACCATTCTATTTATAGTATTTACCTAAGTCAATGAGTATCTGCTATTTTGTGCTTTAAATTTCCTTTTTCTATCAGTGCATAAACAATTTTTTAATTAATAAACTCAGTGCTATATATATTTTTTCATCTAGCCATAATAATTTATTATTTTAACACTACGCCAAACACAAGCAACTGTCGGCGTAGCGAGTTGTCAACTACTGTACGAGATAAAGATACAAGTGCTCGTAGCAGGGTTGTGGGATCTGATGATGAGTCAGTGAGTCATGGTCATGGCTGCGGCATAAAATAAAAGCTAGCCTTATTCAAATGTAATATCACGTGCTAATCGTATTAACACAATTTTCAATATAGAAATACGAAATATCATTAAGTACGTACGCCTGGTGCACATAATTATTAATTAAATATTGTAGAGCCAATATTTACAATTATAACAATGGAAAAATAAATATAAAATCACATTTTCAACGACCCATAAAAAAATGTAGGCAAATAATCCGTTAACCTCTAAATTACGCATACGCCATGTATTGCCCCTGGCTGACACAACAAGCAACACCTTAACACAGACATCTGGTACACCTATATAGACGCATGTATAAGCTCTATATGCATGCAACCATATACTCATACATATCTAGACCATAATACCCAAAGAGATAAGCTAGAAAAATAGACTTTCTTCTGGAAGTCGGCTTAATATTGGGCAGCATTGTATTTGCATGCGAAATGACGCCAAAGACGCAGGTAAATTGTTTATTTGACAACAAATAATTATACAAAAAAAATATTGTCCATTTTGTTTGGTTGAAAAAATAAGATATTGTTTAAGTTAAAGTGGCAAAGCAAACTTTTTTCATAAATTTAGCTTATAGCATAGTAAATAATTTTTAAACAATTATTTTTTTTACCTCTTTTTTGTCATATTCAATTAATATAACAATGCATATTTGTATGTCACGTAGCGCCTGCGCATTCAATAATTATGAGCAAAAAGTAAAAGACACAATTATTTGTATTTTACGACGAAATCTAGATGCTCTTTAGGCATTATTGATCAAATTGTCAATCAACGATAGCTCTAAGGGAACCTTGCTTTACTTATAATTAAAAATTCAATCGTTGTTGCTGTCATACAAAATGTTCTTATTTTTGATAGAGTTTATGGTTTTTTCTTTAAAAGAAAGATTCACGCAAAAATAAAACGCAGTTAAAAGAAGTCGGCAAATTTTATGTGATAGCAAACTTTATTGGAAACATCCCCAAAGTTTTTCAGCACAATAAAAGCTCACCAAATAATAATATTAATATGTATTTTTTACTTCTCTCTGTTTTCTGAATTTTGTTGTAATTTAAAATTAAACTTAAAATATCACTATCATTTAGAATTTTTTTCTATTTCCAAACACTGTTATGTTAGATCGATAAATCTGAAACTGCGCTAATATTTATTAATACAATCGATAAATTCATATAAGAGCGTTTTAAAAGAGCTGAACTGCTCTTTATTAGAGTTATTATGCCTATTGACATAAAAAATATATTTCATGTATATTTTCTAAAATGCGTAATGCAGTTAAGGTACTCTTTTTGGACATTACAGTTGACTAGACGCCTTAGACAACTCGGCCTTTAAACATAATCCGCATGTGATCATATTGAACAGGTTTATTCAACTAATATAACAATAATACTTAATTATAATTATACGTTGATAAGAATAAAATAATTTTAGGGAAATATAGTTTGTTGAACTTTATAAAAGCACCATATTAAATATTAACTTAAAGCAAATGGAATGGAACTATTGGAAATTAAAAGCATCGATCAACACATAAAATTTTATTGTACAAGATTTTAAGGTTTATAGCTTAGTTTTTTTCTTGAAGCAGCTGTCGGAAAAATATATATGTAATATATATTCCAACAAGCCATGCAATTCTAATTTTTCAATTAGGCTGTACCGTTTTTCTAATTATTTTACATAGTTTTAGTTATTCAAAAGGTGAAAAAATCATTTATTAAAAAACATGACTACTTTATTGAAATTACTTCATTATTATTGTTATTATATTTTTATTTTAACTGTTCCTGGCGTGCTTTTTTGCCTTAGAAGAAAAACACTGTAAAAGCAACCACTTCTTTTTGCTTATTGATGAAGATTGACAAAATGGTCAGTCAGCAAAATAAATTTCATTTATTCATCATCAAATTTTTAGCAACAAAATTTATAATTGATGTAATCAAAGAAAAACTTGCTTACATTCAACATAACATTTCATACTTGCAAATATTTGTATTAGCAATTATTCACTAACAAATTTAGGGAGCGTGCATTTTTACTAATAAAATGCAAATGTTAGCGCTTCGAAAGGTGTTTTAACGCTTAATTAAAAATGTGTAAATAAAAGTCTACAAGCATTAAAAATGATATATTGCTATAATAAAGATCACTTAAATATAAACACCAACAAGAATAACCTAACAAATAAAATTTGACGCACTTTTGTCAGTCTTGAAATGATTCAAACATATCGTAAATGAATTTCACGGGAAGTACAGAAAGTTTAGATTAAAAGTGTACAAATTAAATATTTAAAAGTGCCAAAAAAGTGTGCGTTTGTTTTAGATAAAACTTTAATTCAAAAACTATGCCGTGAAGATGTCAGTTATATGTAAAAATGCAGGTCATCCGTGTTGCCCTATGGATATCGGTTGTAAAATCTACTAATACTTTTAAACTCGAAGTGCTAAACGTTAATTATTCATTCTTTTTTTATTTTTAAAATTGTTTTCTACGTTTAACATGTTATGCAGTATGTGCTGCATAATCATTTTTTTTAAGATTTCTTAAACTGCATTTTCGGACAAAAGGAAAATTTGGTAAGTGCAGCAATAGCTGCATTAAGCAGATGCTATGTGTTTTTGGTCTTATCTAAATAACCTTCTATGTTTAGACTGTAGTGATTCACATTGCTGAGTAATTCATTTTGAAGACCATGACAAGTTACAATCAACTAAGTAAATAACAGTCGACCATATTGTTAATACATATAAAAATTTCAAAGAGTTAAATTAATATTTATCAATTCAGTCAATCATCAATTAATACAATTGTTTGCAAATAAATTGTCTATTCCAAAAAATACATAGGCTACTTTTTATTAGAGATAAAGCAATTATTGAAAGAAATTGTGTAAAATTTAAGCAGCTTTGTAATGATGAGCGTTTGAGGGATTATTTAATAAATTAAACAATAAAATACGATTTCTGTGTGATCACGTTTATTTATTATCGGAGTTCTTTGAGATTGATGTCTAAGACACTATATTGAAATTGCTGTGCACAATCCATCCTAATCTACGCATAAAAGTCTCAAATGCGAATCACAATTCTTAATTATACATAACGTACGCTTTCTTGCCATTTGCTCCCAACAACAAATAAAACTTTATCGATTACACGCGTTCGTCCTGCCAACTCAACGAGGCGGTGTAGGCCATTTTAATCGATCTTTCTGCCAGCATATCGCAAGCATGCCTGCCATATCACAGAATAATATCGATAACATGTGTGTGTCCTGTACACTTAAATACACAAAATAAAGGAACTGTAAAAAAACGGGGGACTATCTAAGCGCAACTATTTAGCTAAACGCTGCTGTATTGGCTTAAAACAAATTTAATGCAGATATAGCGCGTGGATTGTCAAGCACCCAACAAGCAAGCAGCAATATCAAATACAGCTTTATCGTATACATTCCTTACAATTTATAATTAATTAAAAAAAAGGGTTGCTACTTATATTACACTTTTTTCCGTTAGCTAGGCATCTTGAGTAATTTCCATGACTTTTTCGCTACCGGTTTTTGTTTGTGTATTCTCCAGTTGGAATAATAAAACACATTTACTATAAAGACCAAACAAAACTTGCAATAATGCGAATGCAATTCCACGTTTCCGATATGAGTGCTTACATATTTATATTGATGTTATATAATATAGATTATGTCGTTCATGTTGTTGCTGCTGAAGCTGTTGCGGCAGTTTAAAAGTGAAGCGATCTCCAGCGACCCTGCTCTGTCGCGTTTTTGCTGTTCAACGACTAACAACACCTTCACAACAACAAACTCACAAAATATTCACAAATATTATTATTTTTATTGTTGTTGTTGTAGTTGAAGGCGTCGTTGACAACAGAGGTGTGGGCGGGCAATCGTAATACTAGTGTTAACAAAAAAAAATCACTTACCTTATCAGCAACGAAACACAAATGAGAGCACAATAGATACAACATAATTTTTTTGTTTCTTAAAATTTCCGAGTATTATATTCAGTGCTCTTCGAGGCGTCTTGCGCGCAGTCAAGACCCTAGAGCAGCTCCCCGGGTATTTCTGTGAGGCGCAAAAGCGTCGCGAGTTCAAAACGTTAACGACAATTACAATAAGCACATCGAGCGTTCGCAACGCTCTCTATCTAACGATCTACCTACCAGTTTGTCCTCCAGAAGCCAGAGTTATCGAAAGCCAATCGACGCATTAATGTTAAATACTATAAGAATATTTATTATTTATGTTGCTGATGTTGCGTGAATGCTGTTTTAAATTTTTATAACTCAACGACAAGTGTTAATGTTGTTTGTGAATGTAAATGTCAGTTAATAAAAAGTTGAGGCTACAACTGAAAATAAATCGAGAACTGATTCGACATAAAGTAGAACGCGTGCGCAAAGTCTTTAATAATACATAAACAAATATGTGCATATAAAATAAATTTAACAAATAAAATATACGCTGAAACTAAAATTATAAAAAAATTAAATAAACAACGAGTGTTATATAAATTATTTTAAATGACAAATAACATAAAAATGGAATTATTTTATTGTCAACATATTACCAAAGTATTATTAATTACTTTAACATTAAGCATTTTACAAACTTCGATCAAGTAAGTCAATTAAAAAATATTAATAAAATGAATTTAATTCAGTGACCATTTTTTATTTGTTCATTAGTGAATAAAATAAAAATAATAATGTACTCAGAAACGTAACACAGGCAACAGTAGTTTACAGTTGAGTAAAATTTCGGCTTAAATTTAATCCTATTTTTGCAATATGAGCTTGTGTTCACGACTGTTTTCAAGAAAACTATGCAACCAATTTCTATTTGCTTGATATCTATAAGAAGTATTTCCAATATTTTAGTTTTTATTAGATAAATTTTAAACAATTTACAATTTTGAAAACTTCAGAAATTTTACATCTATAGGGTCATCAAAGGATCCCAAAGCTCCGTATTTGGATCAAAAAAAAAAAAATTTAACCCCCTCAAAAAAAATTTAAAAATATTTTAAAATATTCCCCTTCAAAATTATAAAAAAAAAAAAAATTTACAAACCAATTTTTAAAAACCTCCCTTTTAAAAATATTTATTTAATATATTAACTTCTTTTTAAAAATTTTTTTTTTTTTAAAAAAAAAAAAAAAAATAAAAAAAAAAAAAAAAAATTGAAAAAAATTAAAAAAAGAAAACTAAACAAAATTAAAATTAAAAAAAAAAGAAATCTGCTATTTTTTTATTTAAACGTAAGTCTTAGCTTGTTCGAGCTCTATAATTTGAATTATCAACAAATACGCTTAAAATTTAAATTTTTGTAAGAAATGTTTAAAGATAATAAATCGTAGAACCACAGAAGAAGCGAATATTTAAAATATCAGTAAGTCTTTGTGCATGCAAAGAGTACATACACCCCAAAGACTGCTCCAAAAAACTGATATGTCTCAAGTAATTATCAAGAGCATTGTCAATAAATTTAGATAAAAAAATAGAAGGAATGAAAGATATTTTGACTAATAATGCTAATTGAATGATTATGAAAGTTAAATTGAAGCTATTGTGATGCCGTACGAACATAGAAACGATATTCTGAACAAAATTATTTCTATCTCTTTGTTCGAAGCCTGTTGCGCTTTTTAGAGTAATCTGCAATATAACATAAAATAAAAAATGTTTTTACAAAAATGAGGTTTAATTTAGATGAATTTGCATGCATAAAGAAGATCAAAATAAAAATTCGGTTAATAGCTTAAGTTATATAAAGAAATATTATTGAACAAGCTGCATTTTGCTGCATTTAATAAGAAAACATAAATTAATCGATAATAAAATATTTAAAAAGGGCAGCATGCAAAAATGAGAATGCATATTGTTGTGCCTGACACACTTCGCTGTGATTGTCTAACTTGTTGTTGTGATAGAATATGTTGCATGCAGTTATGTTTTTTATTATTTGATTTACTTATCGTTCACAAACATTAATGATTAGTAAGTATAAAGCTATATCTACCACATTTAGCTTAAATAAAAATGGCTCAAATGGTTCTATGTTTTGCTTGTGTTGTATTGCTGAGTATTGCTTTTGTATTTTATTTTTGTAAAAGTAGACGATAAAAAACAATTTAAAAAAACATATATATAAATATAGGTATTATTAAGCAACTTGTTCGCAATTCAACAAATTATTTCATAATAAATTATGGAATGCAATATCAAGAATTCTATATGTATTTACAATTCATAGCCATATGTACACATATTTTCCGCTTACGAACAACATTATACATTTTCAGTAGTTAACAACAATACAATACATATTTAATTTTGCAAATTGAGATAAGTTAAGAAGTATGTATGTTGCCGGGTTGGCAATTTTATCAAAAATAAGGAAAATCCCAATACAATCATTACAAAATATGATAAACCAAAAAATCAAAAAATTCGTTATAACTGCCAACGGACACGAAAAAACATTTCCTTACATTTGTCAACAAATTATTGCGGCATCACGCATACGCCGTGTATACGCCAGCGTTACACTTATTGCTGCTTAAAACCAATAAAAAGTTAAGCATATGACTAGATAATTTCAATAATTTTCTTCAAGCAGTGCGCCAGCAAATTAATTAAAAAAACTCTTAAGCCCCAAAACAAACAAAAGTTATATATTTTGTAGCTTTTGTAGCAGTTTCGGCAATCTTTAATGAAAAAGGTCAAAGCCAATGCATACGTGTGAGAGGAAAGTTTTTTTTTATCAGTTTAACCAAATGCCATTTGTACAGACAGCTAAGCACCTGTTGGTGCAAAATAAATAGAATGAAAATTAAGCAAAAAAAAGGTTTAGTTATAGAAGATACATTTGGCAGTCAAATTCCCATTGAATTTGGGTATTGCGCAGACAAATAAAAACAAAAAAAAAATACATTTAGATAAATATACATAAACTGCAAGTTAAATAATAACTGCTTTGTTAGAGCAGAAAAAATAAATATGTACCCATATAGTCTAGGAATACTCTATTTGTAAATGATTTTTATAGTGGAAGTAAATGAGCTTATACAGCTGCGAAATGATTTTCAGCTGCGTCAAGTTAAATAATTAACTTGAAACAAAATGAAAATGTGTAAGCAATAGCGATAAATAAATAGAGTTATATTAGTTTTTTATGGGTTTAAACTATTCAAAAATAAATGAAAATTACTCGACTTTATTATTTCGTTTAAGATAAGCCATTTCTTGACGCTCAGAGTCATAAAAGGATTATAATGAAGTCCTTCATGGAACTAGTACTATTTAAAGTTATTTATACTTATGGCCGAAAATACTGATTATTAATTGTTGATACGAATAAATTGTTTCAAACTCGGATTCCAATGCGTGAAAATTGCAAATAACAAGTCTTAAGTTGTACAATTCTTTGGCAATATGATTTCAGTTGACTATTACTACAATATTCTGGAAATACTTCATTTATTTTCGTAAAAGTGCCTTGTCTCAAAAAAAGTGAAATTTTAAAAGTTGAATATACCTGACATTTTATTAATTAATTGATTTCTCGCGGGCATACAGAAACTGTGAAAATAAATCCAACTATGCAATTGGTATACTATATATATTTTGTAGCTTTTATTTTTTTATTTCATTTTTATTGTTGCCATAGCTGCGATAGCTTCATTACGTTATTTTTTACACAAACTTGTTGTTTTAATGAATTAAAGTTTTATCTCACTTTTATAAAAAATATATAAATGACGTCCATAAATATTTTTAACAGTTAGTTATTTCTACATCCAATTTTCTTGTAGCTCTTATTAAATTTATTTAAACATATAAATTCAAATCCTTAAAATTCTTCAAGACAGAAAAAGAGAGAGCAAAACAATTTTGTTAATGAAAGGAATAATTTATTTTTCTTTTGCAGAAAAAGCTAATTAATTAGGATTTTAAAGTACTTACGATATTGATTCAAACTTGAATAACGTCAGCCCAATTATCAAATAAACAACGACTTTTATTCCAAAAAAATTAAGAATTCGCAAGCGCTGCAATCTTTTTTTTTTTAATACTTTCATGTTATAGATACTTTCATGTCATAATTTAAAATCGTATTGCAGCCATCGATTATAACGATTTAATTATTTTCAGTGCGTTAACCAACGATACCGTCGATATTGAGGATTGCCCGCCGCTATCCAATGCCCCCAATTTACAACAAACACAGCTCATACAAAGACTAACACATGTCTGCCGCTATGATCGACTTGAGCGACCATTGGGTAAGTGAACAAAGATCTTTTCAATCTAACAATTTTATAGCAACTAATTTTTTTTAATAGAATACAACACAACTACTTCGGAACACATGCCCATTGTGGTTAAGACGCGAATCTATGTTTACTTTTTGCAAAATTTAAACTCGGACTTGCTGCAGTTCAAAATGCATGCGCTGCTGCAGCTTAGTTTTCTAGATCGCCGCTTAGCCTATAAGGAATATGCGCCAGAGAGAAAAGGAAACATTTTGGGTCAAAAACATTTGAGTGAACGTCTTTGGTTGCCGCACATATTCTTTTCAAATGAGCGCGATTCGAATATCTTGGGTACGGACGAAAAGGATGTGCTAACATCTATATCGCCCGATGGAAATGTAATATACTCTACACGCATGCAAGCTACACTCTACTGTTGGATGAACTTTAAGAAGTTTCCATTTGATCAACAGTTTTGCTCAACTGTACTCGAGAGTTGTAAGTTTAACTTACTTACTTTTGTGTAAGATTTCTAAGCTGATGTTTTTTATTATTCCAGGGATGTACAATACTTCTGATCTTGTGCTGCAATGGGAAGATGACAACCCCATATCTTTCGATCCAGAGATGCGTCTAACTGAATACAATATGGCAAGCTATTGGCACAATACAACCTTAGTACAGTCGGATCATATTAATTTGCGACATGGCTCGTTCAGTAAGTACTCTGGGCACATTTTAAAGTAAAACTTAATAAAAAAAAACAAAAACTATTTATTGCACAGTGGGCAATTACAGTTCGTTGAGCTTTACAGTCAATTTAAAGCGTGAAATAGGTTTCTATTTGCTGGACTATTACGTACCCTCTATGATGATTGTAGCTATATCTTGGGTTTCATTCTGGCTACAAGCAGATGCCTCGCCCCCGCGCATAATGTTGGGTAAGTTTTGAAGAATGTTTCTTTTAATAAAACGATTTGTAATGCTTTTCGCTATTTCTTTTTGCTGCAGGCACCAGCACTATGTTGTCGTTTATAACGCTCTCTTCATCACAAAGCAAAAATTTGCCTAAAGTTAGTTATATAAAGGTATCAGAAGTTTGGTTTCTGGGCTGCACATTCTTCATATTCGGCAGCTTGGTGGAATTTGCATTTGTCAATATTATATGGCGACGCAAGGAAAATATAGAGCTTAAGAAAGTTAATAGCAAGTATATTATTAAGTCCACATTAACGCCACGACCAGCTAGAAGACAAATGGGCGGCAGTTTAAACAACGAGTCACGCACGCGTTCCTGTTCTAGTTTAGATAATATAGTATCCAGCACAGAGAGTGTCAGAAATGGCACAGTAAATTCCGGTTTCGACAATTATCTTACAGTGCATGTAAGTCTGCTGACTTTTTAGTTTTTTGTATATATTCATGTCAAATACCATTGCTTAATTCTTTAGAACTTGCCCATCATCACGACTGAATGCGCAGATAGCGTGTCTGTAAACAGCGAACGTGGACGCAATGGTAATGATCATATAGTGGATGTGGATAAGGATAAGAAGTGCGATAATCAGCATACATTCACGACCATGACGCCGCAGGAAATTGCCATGTGGATTGATAGACGTGCACGCTTTGTTTTTCCTATTATGTTTATAGCTTTCAATGCATTCTACTGGACATTTGTATATTGTTTTTAAGCTTATTTGAGTCTGTACTTTAATGAAATTGTTGCCATAAATGTGAAAGCTTGTCGTTTGCGTTGTTTTTTGACAAAAACTTGTTTAGTTTTAATTAAATTAAGTTTTATCTCATAGTTGTAAAAATAATGACACTTTTTTAAATAAATATCGTAAATATATATAAATATTGTTTTTATTAACTTGCGTCATATTCTTGTTTGCTAGGCAAATTTGTTTTTGCAAAATATTATGCGGCTTATTGATACACAAGTTAAATAAACGTTCATTTTGCTTAATTAACTGATAACGTTTAAACACAACTTTTTGCATCGATCTGGCAGCACCTTGAAACGAGGCTGCCATATCGGTTGCAAATCACTTGCACAGCTGACGTCTGATACAAACACACGGAAGCACATCACTAACGTTGAGAGGCAGCAGTCAGACGTAAGTCCAAACGAATTGCTAATTTAAGGCACATATTTTCGACTTGATCAAGGTAATATTTGCTGTAATAATTGTGCCAAAAATCTTACAATTTGTTTGCTATAAATATGACGCATTATTGCTGGCTATAAGTGCAGCCAGAACGGTCGTTATTAATTGCTGCAATTGCAGTGCCAAAAAAAATTACATAACCTCTTTGAGGCTAAGTGCAAAATGTTTATAATAACAATATGTGTTTTTGTGCAAATTTTAGTTAACTTACTTTGCTGTTGTTAACGTTTTTATTAATGCCG
This sequence comes from Chymomyza procnemis, assembly GCA_035046065.1. Classification (NCBI taxonomy): domain Eukaryota; kingdom Metazoa; phylum Arthropoda; class Insecta; order Diptera; family Drosophilidae; genus Chymomyza; species Chymomyza procnemis. Next base: position 1,818,635 of record JAWNOJ010000013.1, on the reverse strand, counting down.
TTACACTCCTCACAGCTTTAAACATGCGTATCACCAACATTTTGAAAGGCGCACATTTTGGCAATCTTGCCAAGGTGCACGGCATCGTCACCTACAAGCTGTCCCCATTCGAGCAACGCGCTTTTGCTGGTGCCATCAGCAAGGGTTTGCCCAACATGGTGCGCCGCTTCCGTTCCAACGTTTTCATCGTAGCACCACGTAAGTTTAAATATATTGCAAATCAGCAATTACAAAAGTTGTTAATGACTATTTTGCTTTTATTACAGCCTTTATTCTTGGTTACCTGATCTACGATCTGACCGAGCGTCAGCATTCTGCACTGGCGCGTAAGAACCCCGCTGACTATGAAAATGACGAATAAGTAAGGCGTTTCGTTAGGCACTAGCAAATAGTCATTGATGTTAAATTAATAATAAAAATCTGAACCCACAGTTCAAGCTACAAACATAATTGCACGCATTAAATGATTTTGTATAAAGTTAGTCAATGACATGCTGCTGCTACATGCTGTTGTTGGTATAAACTCAAGTCAGCTTTTCTAGCAACATTTAATTTTAATTAAAAAAAAAACGAAATTTCTTAAATCTTATCCTGCATTAGTGATGGTACGTGACAAAACTCGCCACAATTGCAATACCGTCACTTTACAACACTGCTTTCAAATACAACTGAACATTATCAACACTGCCTCTTAAAGAACAGCTGCTATAGGCAGCATATAAATTATTCTAGAAACAAAATATATACAACGCAATATTATACACATCTATTAATTATTTATTTAACTTTATGGACAACTGTTGCGGCGGCGAAGTACGCAGCGAGAGTATCTACAATATGTTGCAAGCCATAGTCGACTCCAAAGTGATAAACATACAATTGTTCACCATTGCTGTGGGAATTTTCTTTGTGGTGCTGCTATTGAAAAACAATTTTCGCAGTTTTTCAGGCACATAAAGCCTAACTAGTGTGCGTTAAGTGTTTAATTTTAATGTATTGCTATAATGTACGCTTTAGTTAAGCATTAATAATAATTTCATCATAAAACAAGCCCAATAACATGTTCTGTTTATTTATTACTTAGTGTGGCGGGCTACTCAACAATTTTGACTCTGACGTCACCGAAGCCAAGCACAAATCTTTGTTTAACAAATTTTGCTGTGCATTAATTCCAAATTCAGTATCATTTGCGAGTTTTGGATGCTAAGTAAATAATTGTATATCAAGGCTTATTATTGAACTGGTTTGGCCAGCACTGGCAGTTATTTACTTAGATGTCGAAATTAAATGTGTCATAGATTTTACTTAACTGATTCGTTGTTGAAATAGATAAGATTCAAATGTTTAGGCACTTTTGGATTTTAATGAACTTTTGGCCCACTTGACAATTTTCCATATAAATTATGCATGCCTATCAGTTATGCCTAATCAATTGCCAATTGCAAAAGACCATGCCTTGCACAATAACTTCAATTAAGTAACAATGATTGGCTGTTTGGAGTTGCAGTTCTCTATGACTTCCTGGTATACTCACTACCTAAGTCTTCAAATAACATTAGAATGCAATAGACGCTAGTGTCCATGTATGATTCACATTGTAATGACTTTATGCAATTTGGCATGCTACGTGCCTTTCTGCATAAATTTAGCATTAGGCTTCAAATGCAATTGACACTGCAAAACTAAACGATTTAAAGTGGGCAAAGTTTAAGCCCTAGACGTGACATTTAGAATTTTTTAAATTTGTAAGTCAAAAATTGCACATGTTTTTGTTGAGTACAGGTATTGAAAAGTGAAATATTTATGTAACTCTATTCGGTCATCATATATAAAATCTATAAGATTAAGGACTTGATAGCTATGAAAGTTTAATCCTTTACAAAAGCAATTTAATAATATTTGGCAATGCATTACATTAGAACGGAGTCCATTCTTCCTTTCCCAAAATATTGGGTGTTTTGCTGACCTTTTGCTGAAATATAGGTTTTCTATATGAGTCTGTACTTGAAGTGTAAGCCACGATACTTAATTCATTAAACAGAATTTAGGAGCAGTTAGAGTCTAGTATGCGAATTCTTACATCTTTTGGAAGAAAAAAATTAGCCCGATTCTTTATACTAAATGTAATTTCTTCTGGACCGAGACTTTATTAATATTTTTCAGTGGATCTCGGTGAGGTAGTGCTAGCGTACTCGTCTATAACTCAAAGATATGTGGATCTATTCCATCTTTATGACTTAAGGGCATTGCCTATAAACTCTAGGTCCCTGTTCTCTTCAAATGCTATTTATACAGATATCTCCGTGATCTGCCTTTGGAGCGACGTAACATTTTTTATAGTATCGCAGTTTCATTGAAACATAATTGCTGAACGGGTACAAAATATTGTCAATGAACTTAAATGTAATTTTATTCGAAATTCAACAAGCACGTTAAATGTGCTGACCAAACTTCCGTATCCATCTGCACAGTGAATGATATAATCAACCATGCTGAAAAGTTACATATTGATAAGCGATTTTCCATTCTACCAGTTGGTCATTGTAGTTCTTGGAAAACGATTTTAAAAATATTTCCTTGTAATAAGACAATTTTATAATATAGCTAATACTATAGTAGCTTTGTCAAACAGTAACCCTTAAGAGCAAAAATACTGCGAACATGGATTAAAAAAAAATTCTTAATCGTGAATAACTGAAGTTTGAAACGACTTTTTAAAAAGTCATCCTTTAAACTTGTGTTTAAATGTATAGAGAAAAAGTTGCTGCAAAAAATTTTAAATTGTATTAAACAAAATTATATTAAAATTTAACAATTTGCAGCAATTTTATTACACTTTCGATAGCAGTTGAACAATACTTTATTTAATGTTTGTTTTGGACATACTACCCTCATGCGCAGATTTAATGGTAGCATTTGGGCTTTTCATTAATCTCTTTAACTTTTGTACCCAACCCTTTAGGCATATAGCCAGCACAATGACGCTGATCCATGTCAGAGCTAGATGCTTTTGTGGTCGAGTTAATTTCAATGGTTTCACCCAATGGTTTCTTTGCCATAAGTTTACTCAATTTAGAAATTTCTAAGGCTCTCTTAGCTTTTTTCTTCGCCTTATCGCTGAGTATTTGTTTTTGTAGTCCCTGTATGATGTTCACAATATCCTTATGCTGTTTGGTAAAGTGGTCGATAACATTATCACGACTTCGTAACTTCAATTGCAACGCATACACCTGACGCTTCAGTTGATCCGCCTCTTGAGCCTTTTTCACAATCGCATGCAATTCTTGACGCACCTGTTGTAGTTCCGCGTCTATTGAGTAACTACACGATTTGTATCTTCGTAACTTTTCAGAACATGTATTACGAATATCTTCGGTATGCTGCGTCAAACATTGTATGCGTTTAGACTGCTTCTCAATAAGTGCGGCCTGTTGGCAGCTGGAATTTTGCATCTGGCGACATTCTTCTCCGCCACCACAATGACGTATATGAAAAATGTGCTGCCGCTTCAATTGCTCATTGGTGCCACGCAGTTTTGCTATTTCAGATCGCAGTTCTTGCACCTCGTGACGCAGGCGTGATGGCGCATGGTTAGTTCTCGACATAATTTGATTAAATTTTAACAAAATTTTGCACTGATCAATTGACGAAAATATATTTTTTTAATTTATTTGGTAAAACTATCGAAAAATGGAAATAACTAAATAAATTTATAGTACACTTTGTAAGTGTGACTTTTTACTAAAAAGGCAATTGCTAAAAGACAAAATATAAAATAATTGACATATTTAGAAAGACTTACTAGATCGAAACATAAAAGTATCTTCAGAATAGAGAACATATTGAAAACTTTAAGTATTTTACAAGAAAAAACACTTTTAATTTATCAAGTTGATAGGTTAAGGATAGGCCAAAGTCCATACTGCGGAAAATTTAAGCTCTCAAGAACTGCCGGAACTGAGTGAGTACACGCCAAGAGCGTAATAGAAAATTGTTGAATCACTTTTGCTGCACGTGCCAAAAATCCGAAAATATCTGAAAATCTAAAACAAAATTAAAACGAATGTAAATAAGTAAATGACTAGCAGCTGAACGCTATTAAGACCACCGGCTACCTTATTGCATAATTTGTGTAATTTGAAATTAATTAAATACTCAATTTTATGCAAACTTTGTACGTAGAACTTTGAACAAATGACTGCAATTTGATGCGAGTTGTCAATATCGCATAATTTGCATCAATAACAGAAAGTAAAGAATAAGGTACATGAAATTGGTTGCATGCAACAATTTGAGCGTATGCATGCGTATGTGTGGTTCTGAGGTGTACCGGATTTAAAAGTGCCACGCCCAGTGGTGCCAATGGTCATTATGGTAAGTATAAAAAAATTTGGTATACTCTTCTACCGAACATCGCTGGTTATATTGGCATTTTGATAAAGTATGCAATAATAACAAGAAACTTACTTGGCTGTTAACTTTTAATTTAACTTTAGCTTTTTATCTTTGCCAAAAAAGGAGAATTTCGATACTCCATTCTTATAGACTTCTTTTCGATTAAGATTCGACACTCACCTGTGCTCTTCTATGGCGCAGCAGCATGGGTTGTGTTTGCGTACAGATGCCGCTGTGCTTGGCTTGTTCGAGAGATATTTCTTCGCAAAATTTTTACTCCCTTTCGAACTATCATATCCGAGTGAACCATGAGCTGTGTGCACTTTAGGACAACATTCTACAAAAACTTATATTGATACGGTGGCTCGCCTATATCGTTCGTATGGATGAAGCAACTCTAGCAAAGAAACTCTTGCAATACCAAGTGGAGCAGAACGTATATTCTCTTGGAGTAACCAAGTGGAATTAGCGCTTTATTTTTTTCTTATAATATGAATCTTTAAACCTTACATTCAATATATAAATAAAGCAATATAGTAAACAAAAATATTTTGGTCCAGGTACGGACTACTTCCAGAAACACACAAAAATAGGTAATTTTGGGGTTATTCTAGTGTTCAAAAGCGTCTTTTCTCGCGTTTTGTTTATCTGTTGCCCTAAAAATCCACGAAAATATAGCCGAAAGGCTTAAGACCCTTAGAGCTTATTTTTGGTTCGGTTTGAGTGCAGTAAGGAAACTTGAGCTGGGAAACATAGATGTAATGGGTATAACACTGCCGTCGTGAAGACAAGTGTGTGTAAACAGCAAACACTAAAATTTGTTGTATTTAATTTACTTATTTAAATATTCATGAAGGAATAAAAAATAAGCTGGACAAAAACCTCATTAAAACTCAATAAAACGATATTTTTCTAGCGCTAAGGGGGGAAATATCCAGTCCCATATATCTAACAATTCTTGTTGTATTATTTTTCAAGATTTTAAATTCTTAATATCATTAATTTAGCAGTTACATCTTATATATATGCATTAATTTATTTCATCCAAATTGTCTTCCATTTTGAAGTCAGATGATGCTTTGTCACTCTTATCCTCATCTCCAGCTGTTTTCATGTAATATGCAAGCTTATTAAAACAGTTAGTCAACGAGGCAGAGACTTGTTTGTCCAACTTTTTCATAATATAGTCCCTGATATAACCCATAAGCACCTGTTGTAATAATAAATGCACATATAATTAAACGTAATTAAGTTAAGCCGGTGGTATAGCACATACAGAAATTTGCTCTTCAGGAACCGACCGAGATCTATGTATGATTACATAGTCACTGACCATGGCTATGCGCGCCGATGAATCTCGCAGACCATTCTCTACGAGATTGATAAAAAATCCTATCATGGCTTGAGCATGCTTATTCAGTACTGACAATTGAAGTGTTTCCTTATAACGAAATAAATCAAACGAATCTGGATTATCCAATAGATAGCTGATAGGTAAAATTCATCTATTTAATGTTCATATAGTGGCGTTGGTTACAATAAAACTTACTTGTAAAATATTTCGTTACCGTAGCGTCTACGAAATGGTCTTATCAATTCGACAACCTGTTGCATAGCTAACTTTTCAGTTAGAGTAAATCCCGCATCATCCACAACGGCTCCCGGTATAAATTTTGGAAAAGGTTTGGGATATGTAATTTGTAAAGCTATTTCTGGCTCGGTATCCTGGACATTGGACATGTTTTTGCTTTAAAATTTTATAAAAAGTTATTTATGATGATTAGTTAGAAATAAAAAATGTAATTTAATTTGAGTTATTTTTCATTTTGCTTGCAAATTGTTAAAACTGACCAATACCCACAATACCCATAATACCCCATATTGTTCCACTTGGCTCGCTTTTGTTTCTTTTTTTTTTTTTTCGTTTTTATAATAAAGTTTTGCCCACTTATGCAATTTCCATAAATTCAAGGTCAAGCACAATAGGCGTCCAGACAAACACACAGATACACACACACACATCGCACACACACAGGCGCGTTAAACTAATTCGTGTTCAAATATATAAACACATAAGTTGCGAGGGCAAGCCAAACTATTTTTGGTAGTAAAGTTGGTAATGTTACAAAGTATACGTACTGTTTTAACACTTTGTATTTATAACTGCATTAATTGCGATAATTCGGTTAAAACAGAAACTATTAATAGTACATTATTATTTGGAAATATAATTTTTTTTAAATGACAAATAAGTCATTATAACTTTAAAATGTTCAGCAGCTACAATCGATAAGTTTTTATTATAAAGCACAGCCTACATTGTTGCTGGTTTTGAGGAAATGAGGCAAGTGCCAAAGATTACATCGTGATAAACAACAACGCTGTGCTTAAAAGGTACATAATCACTGAGCAATAATATCTCACAGCCAAGTTGATTAGGATAATGAATTTGCACACAATCTGCACATTGCGAAGAACGATAGACAACTTTTTAGTTATGTTAGCCATTTTGACACGAAAGACGAAAGTTTTACCGAATCTCATGCTACATTTCTATATGTAATCTTTCTATATGATTCTCTATAATCCTTTGGACGTATCGAAGTGGTGAAGCTTTAGATAACAAAATTTACAATTTAAAATATTTTAAGCAACTTATATTTAACTTATGTGAATCTAGAGATGTTTAAGCATTTAAACAAAATATTGCTATGGAATTTAATGCATTTAAGTATGTTGTAAAAATACTTGTAATATTTAGTGTGGCTCACTAGAAGCACACTTTACCTCTGAACGAAATCGGTTTTCTTCATTCTTCTGGAAATAAGCCTGAAAGATAAAGGGTTGGGAAAAAGCGATATAGAAATTAAACGCCAAATTAACAAAAATGATAGTTTTAGTTTATCTGTATGTAAGTTTGTTAGTCGATATGTTTGCGAAAAACATTTAAAGTTAAGGAAAAGGGCACTTTTGTTAAACTTTACAGCTTAAATATCTTCCATGGATTAGTGTCTGACATGTTATCATGTTTGGCGACCACTGCGAACGTAAAAGTAAAAACAAATCTATAAAAAAGATACAATATAATTTAAATCTTGTTAGCTTGTAATATTGACTCAAACTTGACTGGGTTCGCAAGATCTGGCGTACATTCTTGCAAAATAATATATCTAAAATAAACTTGCCCTTACATACCATTTGCCGCAAATAGGTTCATTATATTGCAAAAACGACACTTCAATAGAACCCAAAGGGCAGTCGGCAGCCTGGCAGATTCAGTCAGGCATAGATGCGGTCAATTCATCCAAAAAGCGCTGCTAAAGCTTTTTTGAATCAGATCAGCAGGCTTGTCTTATATAAATATCGTTGGAGATCTTTTGTTTTCGCCAAATGCTACGCCCAGGATTGGTAACCATACATGTAATCATGTATGTTATATTAAACGTAAAAATTACTATATGTTTGCATTGTACATAGTATTAATTAAGAAAAATAATATTAGTTAATAAGTTAATAATCGTGTTTCGGATAATGTGAATATTAGTTAGGTGTTTCAAAATTTACAATAATATGACAATAAATTTAAACTAATTAGTGACAATTTCGTAAAGTGGCGCCTTCTTTTAAGGATTTTGAAACTATATTCTTAATTTAGTGGCGGTATTATCTGAAGTTGGTCCCGCCATTTTGTGATGTTAGCGCCGTATAGAAATACCAGCGACACCTATATGTGAAGTTCTTAATCGACATAAGAATAAGTTTTCTATAAGTCATAGAAGAGAAACGCGTATTCCTTCCACACATTTGAAACCAACTATGCTGCCCTCGCTTATGTACACTTCTGTTTATGTTTTCGACAACATAAATCAATGTCTGTGAGCTCTTTGCACTGTATTCTATATAATACATGTAAATTTACCCGCTGCCGAAAAATGATATCAAATGCAAATCAAAACAAGTTAAAAAAAAAAAAACGAAAAAAAATTTCAACTCCCTAAAAACTTGACTAGTAGCTTCTAAACAAAAGCTATCAAAAAAACAGAGCAGACAATCGCTTTGAATCCAGCCAAAGAGGGGCTACGGTTAGACAGCGGCAAGGGCATAGGCAAACAGGGGCAGCAGACAGGAGACAGACCTGCTTATCACATATATATGCACATATAATATACTTAAGGCTCTGCTTTGCCTTGAGCTTTGATCGCCGTTGTAGACGTAATCTAGACGATTTTTGTTTGTGTTTAATAAAAAAAGCATATAAACAAAACAACAAAAAAATGAATAAAGGGCAGCCGAATTAAAGAAAGCTGATTTCAAGGTTGTGGCGGTAAATTTTTATACCCTATATTTTAGAGCAGGAAAGGTATTGCAGCTTTTGGCACTTGCCTGGAATTGCTCATTTTGGATTTTAGAAAATATATTTTTGTAAGCTTTTGATTTTTTTTAAATGGGTATTAGCACTTTAGTACACTTTTTTGAACAAAGTTCGAAGCACAACGTTGCTAAGTTGCCATTTGATTTAACCATATCAATCTGAAATAGTGAGCTTTCTATAATTTTTTTTTTTATTTCTTCTTCGATATAACGCTTCTAAACGCAAAATGGTTAAAAAAGCTCAGCTTAATCAATCAATTTTTGCAAACCTAAGGTCCCCCATGGTTTTATTCGAACAAGACCTTGCCAGGACACTACCATGCAAAAACATCCTATTCCCCAATTTTAGACTATCTACTATTAGGCACTTCTTTGCTTGATTCTAATTTTAAATGTATGGCTTAAGAACTCTACACAAACGACCATTCAGATCAGAAAGGACCTAATTGACAATATTGACGATGATATGCTGAAGATGGAAGTAAGGAACTGGCGCGTCCTTGCTAACAACCGAAGCGAATGGAAAAGAATTGATGAGCAAGCCAAAAGCCACTCCGGGTTGTAGAGCTGAATAATGATAATGACGATTCAGCTCTTAATAATGTTTAAGTATTGGAACGTTACTGGAAGTATACAATTCTTTAAAAAATTCTATTTTAAAAAATGAACACAATTATTTTAATCATTTTATGTCTTTCATAAATATATAGACACTCCTTTTACTCTATATTTAGGCAACAATTAAAAATAATTGGAAATATGGAAAAAGCTTTGAACCGGGTTGAACAGATAAAGCGTCGCGAACGACAATTTTTTTTTTGAGATCTTCGTTGTGCTGTTTAGCTCGTTTGAGAACTACAAGAAAAATTTTTAACAGAAGTTCTGTGCCTTGTCGTGAACAAACTATACGGAACTCAGGCTTCTCCGCTCTGATGAATTAAATAAACATAATGAATAATAAATTTTAATTAAAATAAGAAATTTTGTGTTGAAATTACTAAATTATTTTGGAGAAATTGGACCAAAAGTGGGATAACATCAATACACTCTCTTTAAAAAAAAATATTTTCAGCACTAGCGGTGTCAATAGAAGAGTAAACTCTAGTCGAGAAAGATTAATTAATGGTATATTTGTTCCTGTTGAATTGCAATCAAAACGAGTTTGCAAACATTAACCAAAATATGTTTAGGGAATATCCTTAGTTTTTTAATGTAAGCTTTGAGTAACCTTGACTTCATCGGGATGAATTATAATACGCTGAAGATTCGATTTGTTAAAGCAGCGGCCTAAATTAAAAGTTATTGAAGAAATTGTGCTTCAGTCTAGTTGATGTGTCTGACTGGGCTGGTGCTACTTTTCTACGAAATGTGCTGCCAACCTGGGCATCAATGCCAGCAGGTGACATTGTCTCTAGATTTCAGTTGCGATTCTCATCGTTCTAGATCTAACAATAAAAAAAGACTAAAAATGGTTTGATTAACGATACGTTCAGCTAGGCAGCCCTAAGTCTTTTTTGGTAAGATTTTAGGTAAATTGAAAGAAAAGAGTAAAAATATCTCGTCACACATAATAAAACCTTAAAATGAATTATATTTAATAAATTCTTTTTCAAAATCCTTGTTTAGCTCTCCTCGAAGTCGCTTAGACCCAATACAAAAAGGAGGATTGGATTTTGGCAAATGTGAATATAATATTGTTAAATGAAATTGCTTGTTTATTTTTCCATTTCAAAGAGTCTTTCATAAATCTTACAGATAATCCTTTTATAAAATATATTTGCAGCACTTAAATAGTAGATTCTTTCGTGGAAAAAAAAAACTTTCTTTTATAAATACACATCTAAAGAATTAATTGCTATGGATGGATTTTTTTTTCGAAAAAAGTAATGTGTTATACCGGGTACAACCTTTGTACCTAGAGAAAAAAATCTAAATCTATATACCAGTTGCGACAAATGCCTAATTGCGTTTGAACAAAAAAAGAAAAGGACAAGAAATCAGAGCTTTTAATTCGAGCTGCAGACAGAATTCTCAATAATTTTGCACTCGTATTTACTCAAATTGAATTTTTTTTCGCCTTTTCTTATTTTGCATTTGATTTAATTTGAAATCGAGACAGCATTGCGTAATCGATGTCGCCAATTTTGGCATGACAGCAGCAACTCATATACATGTATGTATATAAAGAAGGTATATAGTGTGTCGTATATAGCATAGGTGCTCATGTGTTCGTGACTTGGTTATAGTTGTATGCTTGGGTTGGGTAAGACTGCCTATAGAATAGTAGTATATGCAGTTTAGTTAAATGTTGTTGTGCATTCGAAAGGCCAAACTCGGTCATCAAACTTTGAATTCAATTTGAAGTATCTGACAGATAGACAACACGTACAGCCAGCCAGACCTAACGTCAGTCAGTTAGAAGTTAGCTTGATTAAGTTTTATTTAGACAAATGTTCGTAGAGTTTTTAGAACGTAGACAAATTTTGCGTGTTAGAATTTTTAATAACTTTATAAAAGAGTTGCACGTTTGACTGCAAGTATTACTAACGTTGGGGCAAGTTTGTCACGTTGTGGCACAGTTTTGTGATTTTCGCCTTGCATAAGACTGAGTATCGCAAATCAATCCAACAACAACAACAACAATCACAAAGATCGTTGAATTTGTATGAAATATGCAACAGACCTGAGAATGGAGCTCTCCATTTTTTTTTTTTGCCTTTGATCACTTTGCACATATTTGGCTTGCAAATTTTTAGATTTTTATTTTTGGTGACATTTCATTAAACAATTTGGATTTCATACATCCGCTCCGATTTTCGGTGCAAATAAACTCGTCGTGCAGTCGTCTTTACCTAAGCAATACACAATTTTTTATATAAAAGATATACATAGAGCGCATGGACTTGGCGCTTTGGTGTACTCATGCGGCTTTAGCATGGAACCTCGACAATTTTGCGGTATATTTATTTCACAAGTATAATAAATGAACTACAAAACAAAATAATATATATATATAATATATGTAACTAGGAAATATTATTTTTAGCAGAGTTTTAAAGTAATATAAACATATTTTCAAGTTTACCAATTGAAAGATTTGAAAATTTTTTGCACTGGCAATTGATTTATGCATTTTCTTATGGATTATACTTTTCAGGTTTTATATATATTTATGTATTAACTTTGTTCTCTATGATTTATGATCTTTCTTTGGAGTTCAATAAAGACATTTGTCTGCATTGTACCAAGCTCTTGAAAAATCACCCTTTGTACACACGTCTTGCATGTTATATTAAAGAAGCAGGCCAAATATCAATACATAATTAATTATTTTTTAATTAATTAATAATTTCATAAAATAAATACCAACGCCAACTACTCTGGATCAATGATACAAAATATTAGTTTGAAAAATAGGACATAGTAGTAAACAAGGATAAAATACAACACGTCATATACACTAACCGAGTATCTGAGACGACACCCAATCAAAATAAATGAAGAGACTATCTAACTACATTCAAACACAAAATATTTAGGCATAATAATAGACCCCAAACTAACATGGAGACAACACATATTAAATAAAATATTTGAAGTAAAAAATAAATTCAGACAACTCTACTGGCTATTTAGCAAACATTCATGCCTTAGCCTAGATAACAAACAAATAAGACAAGAAACATGAGGACTCGTAATAAATTCAACTTACTACTTATTCAAAAAACGCAATAAAAATTATTAAGAACAATAGTAATAACAGATTGGTACATACAGAATGACTATATTCATCGCGACCTTGGTGTCGTTGAAACGGTTACAGAAACATTAATCTAAAGAATCTCTAATTCACATTGCGACTTCTTTAGCACGACAATATACACATGAGACACCCACCTGGATTGGAACATCAACGGAGAAGACTGAAACGCAAATTCCCAACAGAATTAGTCTGTACAAAATATTATAACATAATCTAATAAAAACGAAATTAAAATAATAATGTTCCCTTGCAAAGGGAAGGTCCATTGTAATTCCGAGCACTCTATACCAATTACTTACTTAGTTATTGTAAAGAGATTCTAATTATGAATGAAAGTCATAATAAAAAAAATAAATAAATATCAGTAAAATTCTTTATGATTATGAAATGGTGAACTTTAGCAAAATATTAATTTAAATAGTAAGTATAAATAAAAATTGTAAAATAATTGTAAGAGAGAAGTTATCATTATTTTTTTGTTTCAGTGAAATAACGTATACGTAATATCTATAAATCAAATAGATTCATACAGTTCAAATTTCACACATACACTTTAAATTTTGATTAAAAAATAGCTTAGAATTGCAAATCTGAATTGATGATTTCATTTTATGATAATCTTATTTTAGGAAACTACCCAACATCTTTGCACTTGCAGAGTTAAAACACATTGTAAATGCACTACACTTTTTCTCAGTGTTTTCATATATATAGTATATATGTATGTGTATGATAAAATATTTTTTCTGCCCAACCAAACATAATTCAAAATAAACTTCAATTTCCGACAAGCACAAAGGCTGGGCACCGCGCTCAACTTTTTCATATTTTGTTATTTTTTAAGAGTTATTAAAACTGCACAAAGAAATATGAAAAACAGAGGAAAAAAAACATAATACAAAGTTTGTTATGTTGCGCAGGCGCAGGGCGCAACCCAGTAACGCCCTCAATGAAGACCCGAAGAGATGGTCCGGCCGACCAGTTGGCACTAAAATGTTATTGACCCGCTCAACGATCCGTTAGTAAATGCAGCAGAACGAACCAACTCAACAACCAAAGGAATTCTTATTAAGATCAATCAGCTAAATGTCGGTTTTATGCTTAATGCTCATGATTCACACGCACAGAGTCCCCCACCAAAAAAAAAAAACCAGAGTTGCTTAGCTGTCGAAACACTTCGACTATTAAGTACACTGCAATTGGAGGGAACATGTGTATGTAAGCACAAGCTAGAAATTTATGCGCTGCGGTTTCTACAATAATATCTTGACAAACAATCTAATTGATATTTCATCTCTTAAGCTTTAGTGACGATTGTTTGAAAATAAGACAATTTATGGGATATTTTAATATAATACAAATTTAATAATTTAATAATATTTAATAAAAATATAAGAAATGTCAGTTTACGCCATTATATACTATTCATTATATCACACTATATTACGTATACGTAATATTCTTGGAAATTAAATATTTTTGATGTTATGCACAATTCAGTTAGATGTATTTCTTATATAAAAAAGAGTTTATTTTTTATAGGAAAACAACAAAGTAAGAGCATAAAACTTTTGGATTAAAAGTTACAATAATATCTCTAAGTGTTGTGGATATTCGTTGCAAATTGCAGAAATGGTTAATGGAGTTAACGATTCACCCACGGGGTGTTATTACAGGCAATGAAACCATATACAAATTGTTGATAAATTAAGCAACTGAGTAGATAAAGGTTCGTCTAAGTCTCATAAAAGAATTCTTACATTTTTCAATGATACAGCCTACCCATTTTTACGCCTTTCGTTTTGTGTTAGTTACTTTCCTTGGCTCAGGTAGTTTTTTAAAACCTTTTACCTATTAAGAAAACCAAGAAGCTGCTGATTATCTTCCAATTAGCTTCAGTTGGTAAAATTTTGAAAAAGTGATTAAAGGCCGACTTTTTCAATTTCTTATAGTTAACAATATAATACCACAACACACTTCTAAGTTCTAAATCTGCAGAAATTTGTTTTTTAGATGGCATAATTTTCTAAATACATACTATAAGCTTTTCTCTAGGACTCAAAAAACTTTTTTAATGTTTGTTGTCCGTCAAGACTTCTGTTTATTTTTCTCTGATTTTGTAATATATTTACATCGTTGAGCTGCCAACACATGAAAGCTCGGTAGCGCAGTGGTAGCTCACCACCACGGTCCTTCGATTTCATCCTGCAGCACTGGTGCATTTGTCTAGCGTTGGCATAGCTAGCAAATAATTATACGCCTCTTACCTAAGAAAATCTCTATTCGGGTTCGGCTATAAGCTGTAGGCCCCTTCGAACAGTTATTAATAGAGATATCTTCATGTCCGTCTTTGGAGCGATGATGACCATAGCCAAGCGGAATTTGTAAAAAAAATTTTTGTTTTTAATAATTGTTTCTTTAAGAACCTAACTGAACTTTCTAGAAAAATCATAGTTAATATACTGCCTATACATAGAGTATACAGCATTTATAATGTCAAAACATTATACGCTGTTGCAACATTCATAAAAAGCTGCAACTTTGACAATTTTACGATCTAAAAAGATTTGTTTTTGCATTTAACACATTGATTCTGGGCTTACGTAATTTGTCATATACGACATTATCTACAAGATTCTTATCACTAATGACACACATTGAAAGCGTTACAACAAATTACATGTAGATTAGCGACCAGCAGAGTCACTAACATAAGTCAATCCCTCTCTCAATCGCTCTTACACTTCTACTCTTTTAATGCAATGAAGCACGTTTAAATATTAATAATATTATTTATATTCTTAAGAAAAGAGCATAAGTAAGAACTTAGTGCCTTAGAGCTTTACAAGAAGAAACGAATCTGCATACTTTCTTCTTTTCATGTCAGATTATTAACTTATATCTATAAGTTACTTTTTTAATTTTGATTAATATTATTTATTAATAATAATTCATTGAAAGTAAATAAGTAACAATTGAAAAAATGTTGCTATGAAATTGGATGCAGGTTATTAGTTCATTCTTAATCAGATCTAGAGATCGCTAAGTTTTTATAAAGATAATTCACTGCCAATGTCACGTCATTTTACTAAAATAAAAGCTTAGGCAAACATTGTGATTGGGTTATCTGTAGCATTTGAGCATTTTTGTTTAATTTTTAAGTAAAAAATTTCGCTACAGTTCCAATATTTTCTTTAGAAAATTATTGCAGCAAACTATTAATCGGTTTGTTAAAAATTTTAATGAAACTAATCTATGGACTCATGCACTAAGTTAGCTGATCTTTTATAAACAAATGTTTAAGAGTAAATAAAAACAAGAAATTAAAAAAAAGTAGTGTCTGGTATATTTAAAAATAGTATAATAAAAAATTAGAAATATGTAATATGAATTATTAAGTGCAGAAGACTTGCATATATAACATAGCAAGTTGATTTTTTGTTGTTGTGTAAAAGTAACAAGTTATCGATAACAAATTAATGAGAAATCGCTTTAATCGACTTTAAGAAAATTTGTTTTTACTTTATATTTTTATTATTTTATTTTATCATTTATTTATTATTTACTTTTTAATTTATGCTCGCATTTTACAAATACTTGTTTGAATTACTTTTTTTTAATTGCGTGAATTAAACCGGTTTTAAAAGAATGTAGTACTAATGCAGTTTAAGTTATAAGTTATTTGTTCGTTTTTTAACTTGTTTTTTTGACTTACATATCGTGTAATTAACTGGTTCAGCAATTAGAATAGATTCCAATGTATGCAAAGCTCACTCAATAAATTATTCTTTTTTTTACGAAAGTACTTCAAATACGACTTGTATGTAAATTACAAATGTATATGAACTACTAGTTGATCGTCTCAATTTGTTCAATCATTCATTAATAGGCGTCCCATTATTTGTAGGCCTTGTGCTCAAAAATTGAATTGATATGTCTATATATAAACAGAAACTACATCATTCAATGTAAACTAGGAAAAAATAAAGAAAAATTGTGAAAAACTTTTAAGTGTTAGACAAGTCATGTTGCACAGACTAAAAGTTTAAATTAAAATACTTCACAAATCAAAATATTCAAATCAATCGACAAAACCGATAGGTTTAGTTTTGTTTTTTTTTCCTTTTTTTTAATTCATAGTTTATATTATTTTGAATTCCAAGTTGACTTAATCAGAAAAGCTCTAGACATGTAATAGATAGTCGATTTAATTCTAAATTATTTAAAGAAAATTCAGCTTAAGAATAATAAAAAATATTCTAAAAAATATTTTAAAAAATTTTCATTAAAAAATTTAAATACTTTGAGAAAAGATAATTATGATATGGAATTGGACTATGATGCTCATATAGAATTAAATAAATGTTAGATTGAATGGGTTGTTTGGAAGAGAGCAAATTGTTAAGGTTTTTATAATATGCTCTTAAGGACTACGAAAGAGTGCATTGTTATATGAAGAAAATTGTTGGGTTTATGAAAGAAAAATACTTGTTACTCTAGAAGATCACTAAAAATAACTTTGTTAAAAACACAGAAGAATCAATAGCGCTGAGTGGTAGTTTTTGCAGCACTATTACCCAATGACATGTTCTACGGTTATGTAGTGTGGGTAGATTTAGCAGGTGAAGTCTAAGGAGACTAAAGTAGCAGTCGGATAGATGGATGCCAAATACGATGATTATAAAATTTGCATTTGAACAGACTCAATCTTGTACCGAAAAAGGTGATATTGAGTGCTGAAAACATCTCGAGTATTGTAAATTAAGTCCGATGGGAAAAAATTAAGAGAAATATATTAACATAAGCAAGAAACTTCTAGCTTTATGCAAAGTAAATCAAAGCATAATTGTCACATTTAATTTTGTGGTCAAATAAAAAGTGTCTAAAATCCATGATTTTACAGTTTGATTTGAAGATGTCTTTATATCAATAAAGGAATTACAGGTCATTGTCATTATAAGTTTAGGACAAGGTTTTATGCCATGAAGATGCAATAACTTGAGGCAGCTCACTGATGCATAATTTGCTTTTCAGTCCATGGTGAACTATGAGTTTATCGAGCATTTTTTCGATGCATCCTCTCTCACGCTTCATCCCTTATTTTTCGAACATTCATCTAGTATCTAGTATATATACATAAATTTTTTTAAATTGTAGTTTGACTATAAATTACTTATAATAATATAAAGTCCGCAATTTGCAGTTAAAGTGCCATAATTCAATTTATTTTATTTCACTTTATCCATGCAAATATTTGGCTATCCCCCAATATTTGGCTTCTCATATCCAGAAATTTACTACAATAGAGCTACAAGTCACGGTGCAAATCGTCCCAAAATAATAATACATTATTGAAAAAGAAACAGCAACACAGCAACAAGCAAGCTGCTATAGCTCAGAAGCATTCTTATCGTCTTAAAAATATTTCAAAAATCCTCATCAATCCTGTTTAGGACTTGCAAAATGCGCTGATGATCTAACACGTTTTCAAAGTGCTGCACTATCATTAAAAGTTCATCAAGCTACCGCTTTTTTATAAAAAGCTAATAACTGTTGAAATATTACTTAAAGGAAGAAGTCTTTTGTGGATTTCACACTTACGAAATTTAAGCATCTTAAGCAGTATTTTATTGTGTTACTTCTACCAACAACCGCTGTTTAGTAAACTACAATAATTAGCTATCTACTCTGTCCTGTTCCTTATAGTTTGACATATTGATATTTTACTATGACAAGCCACGAGACGTCTCTGGAGTGTTGTAATAGCCTAGGCATTTATGATGAAAACTGAGCGTATTTATTAAATATTGTACTCACCAAATGACGCAGAGGCAGCTGGATACCATTGCGCCTTGGCTGGCAGATGGGGTAATACGTTGAACGAGGATAAGTCTACACAGTCCACATGCACTGTACGTATGTTATCAGAATCACCCACAACGGAATGTTTTGTTTTGTGCACAGAAGTGAATTTGTACCTGCAGAAACTTTTTAGATAAAATTTGTCTACTACAACATCTTTTACTTTTTCATATAAACCTAAATTCTCGTTAGGTAGATCGTGTGTCATCGATCGAAACAGTTGGTAATTAGATGGGGCAATGTTTAGAAAGTATGGCGAATGAGGTAAAATCTTTTATAGTATCAATCTTTCACTTGGGTTCAGCAGCTCCTAATATATTATTCTTAGTAGGTGCCAGCAAATACAGTCTTTGGCGCCATGATTATTATTTTTCGTTATGGACATGGAGACATTTTCGGGCGTTCCCCCAAGGCTTTCTGCACTTTTGCTAATCGTAATTAGCCCATTTTTCAGCGCTAGTTACGATGAGATGAAGAAATTCCTTACGTTTTTGCTTGTGGATAAGCTGTTTACAAGCAGAGCAACACCCATTGTCCTCGCTTCTTAATCATTTTCATGGCTTGGAGGTGATTTGCCACGACGAGTTGAGTCACTTGCAATGTGTGCGTCAATTCTTTTTGCGTTTGGCACGCGCCTTGGTTAAGTAACCAGCAATTCTGCATTTCTAAAACGTTTTTCCCTGCTTGAAGCTTTAAACAGTTTATCAACACTTTATTTTACTAAGAGCAGAATCGCCATACTTAAGTAAGAGTAATCAATATTGTATATATTATTGAATTGTATAAGAAAGGAATAACACTTACCGCAAATGAAGCGAATTCGGCTCAAAAACTTATGAATTTTCGATGCAATTAAATGTTGTGACGGATGCCTACGATTATTATATATCGTTTTCAATCGATACAAATCGATCAGAAATTGTCTCTCTAGCGACAATTGCAAAACGGCAAAAGCAAAGTTGTACAACTAAAAAATCACTTTTAGATTGAAAGCATATTGTAAATAATATTTAGAAAGTACTATACAAAATGTTAATATTTTAATATGCTTTATTTTTATCAGTTAGGAAATTTATTCGATTTTATTCTACTTCATTCTCTTTGACTCAAAGCTTTTAACATGCAGTCGCTCTTGAGTGAAAACTGCTGTTACTTTAAGAGAGAGCAACAACTTAAAAGAGCGCAAGTTACTAAGTTTTTTTTTTTTAAACAAAATACAAATGACTTGGAATTTTGGTAGCGTTTTCATTTCGTTTTTGCTTTTGAACGTGTACGGACCGCAGCGTGTTGTTGTTGCGCTCGGCATTGTGAGCAACTTGTATATGCGTGTGTGTGTGTGTGTATGTGTGAGTGTATGCGTGCGTGCGTGAGTGTTAAACAGTGCGTGCGCGTGTATGCGTTTGTATCTGTGTTATGAGTGTTGCTGTTGCTGCTGCTGTTTTGGGCGCCACAGCGAATGTTAATATTGTTGTTGGGGCATATGGCAGTGGCGAAGGGGTCTGCTGTGGTTAGTTGGGGCGGTCGGCGCAGGGTACGCAAACAGACAGCGGTAATCGTACATTTTGTGTTTTTATTTATATGTGGCATTCACATTTGCGTTCCAGTTGAGTTTCAGTTCAGTTTGTGTATTTTGTATATTGTATGGTACATTGTATGCATATAATATATGTACACAATACATGCATCTCTCTCTCTCTCTGTATGTGTGTGTGTGTGTGTATACAAATATCTGTATCTTAATATTTCGTTTTTTTTTTATATTATTAACGCGCTTGTTAGTATTTTGCGGCCGCAAAGGCTGGGCGCGTTGCTCAGACAAAATGTTATACATATGTACAACAATGTACTATGTAGGTCGTGCATATTTAATTCATGCAAATAAAACAATTATAACAGCTCACAAAACAAGTTTTAAATCAACTGTTTTTTGTACATATTAAAAGTGTTAATCAATGAATGACTATAAAAAGTAGTTCTACTACTATTTTGCTGCCAACTACTACTATTTTGAGTAAATAACAAACATACACGCATTTTGGCTGCGATAACAGCCGCCACCCCCTCACTGCACAAACGAAAACAAACTCACTAACAACAACACACGCACACAGATACGCGCTCTCACGCACACACTCACACACACCAGACAACAAATTCACTCTCGTTGCGCTCTTATGCTCTTTGTAGCCTGCGCGTGTGTTTGTGTGTGTTTGTCTGCATATTTTGTAGCTTCTTGTCTGTTTTGTCGTATAAATTGAGCCGCACTTGGCGTATTCTTGAGTTTTTGCCGCTCAGTCGTCGTTGTAACAGCACGCGCAGCTTCAGCTGTATATTAAATATACATAAATAATTATATATAAATGCATAAAACACGTACATTTGCCTAAAACAAATTTTAACTTCATTTATAAATGTGTCTAGACAAATAACAAATTTGTTTTGTTTTTGACTACTCTACAGCTTGCATTTTGCAGCTATTTCAATACGCTACAAGTATATTTCAACAAGCCACAGCAGACGCATTTTTCCATTAAGCATATTTCAACGAAACAACACAAGTATATATATATTATACATTTGCTATTTATAAATACAAACACAAATACACGAAAAACTTGTTTAAAAAAAAAGTAAGAAATAATTTTTTTAACAGCAAAATCTACAAGTGCAATACAACAAGCTATAAAAATAAAGTGAAATAAAGTGTTTGTGCGTATATAAAAAAATATATATAAATTAAAACAAATTAAAATTTAACGCATGTCAGTAAAAAAATAATATTAATTGCGTAAATGTGCGTGCCTTTTTTTATATAGCATTTAATTTGTCTATTATGTGTGCACAATTATTTAATAAAAAATTGTGTGAACAAACAACAACTACAACAGCTACTACAACAAAGTCAACATAAAGCGTAACAACAATAAATTAGAAGTAAAAATTGCGTAGCCGATACTGAATGAAAAAATTATGAGTTACGCATCGAGCAATAAATAATATGTAAGTACTCTAATGTTATAACTATATATATAGAGTAAGAAATGCCCTGATATTTTTGTACATATAGTTTGTCTTTCGATTTTTTTTATAAAATTGTTTAAGTGTTTATTTTCTTGAAAGCATACATTACTTTCTACATTAAAAAAATATAATTTTAATGTAATTTTATTTCGTGGCTCAAATTTTGTGCAGCTTTAAAACAATGTCAACTCAAAAGCCAATTTTTTTTTTACTGCGAACTCTATTTCAAAATAATTAAATTATTGTCCAAAAAGTATAGGTCTTAAGAAAAAATAATGATTTATTATAAAAAAAGGATTTATTCTTTTTTACTCATAGCTTGTTTTTGATTTCAATTGGATTGTAATATGATTTTAAGCTTAATGGTTACGTTTTTATTTTTAACAAATTATAAAACATATGGCTCTAATTTTTTCTTTTTTTTTTGTATTAATGTATTATCATTACGCATTCAAAGCCCATCTTTATTTTGATACAGTTTGTCAACATTTTTGTAAAATACCTTAAATTGTATAATAAGTTTTTAAATATAAATTGTTATTTATTAATATTTGTTTATTAAAAAAAATGTATCGCCAGCTGTTTTTTGTTAAAAAATTACTAAAAAAAATCTATTACATTGTATACACCGTCTTGCTCGTTTGTTGCTACTTATTATCTAGCTAAAAGATTTTAGTAAATTTTTTGAGTATCATGGGGCCAAATTGAATTAAAATTTAAAATTGTAATTGTTAATTTCTTAACGTATTTTAATTGTTATTCAAATAAATTTTTTTGAAAAACAAAAATTTAACATTACTTTCCTTTTTGCCATTGCAGCAAGAAGCTATACTTCTCTATAACATTTCTCTAAAATTTTGTATGATTTTTGAAAACAGTATATTTATAATAACATTTAATTTGTATAATAAAAAAATTTTTGGCTAAATTTTCCATCTTCTCTTTTAAAGAAATATAATACTATGAATTTTAAAATAACTGCAAACATTATTTAAGTTGAAAGATATTTTATAATATTATTCCAACTAAAATAAATAAATCTTTTTTCTTTTAATTAAAGAAATTAAATTCGAAACTAAATTAATATAAAAACTAATATACTGTAATGTACTTATTTTTTGGCTTAAAAAGATGTCTTTGTTTTAAAGTCACTTTATTTTTTTAGAGCAGCCTTAACTTCTCTAAATGCGGATTAATCAAATTTTCCTCATTTGATTAAAAAAGTAAAGTCAAACTCTATTTTTAATATTTTACTAATAACCAGTCTTTGAGAAACATTCAATTCAAAAATCAATCTCTATAGTTATTGAAAACGTGTTCAACTTCTTTTTATAGTGTAATATATACCGAAGTTTCCCTTTTTAATGAGGCTCCAAAGAAATGGAAACAGAAATACTGGCGCTGTTGAAATACCTTATAAAGGTCTAAGCGTTTGACTTGTTCTACTGCTACGCCCTTTTCATTTTGAAGGCGCCAGAGAAAGTGAAACATGTAATTTTGCTTTGACTTTTTGGAGGCCAAAGAAAAATATCTTTAAAAAAAATAATAATAAAGTCGGCCTACAAAAGTTACACGATGATATTGAGTGAAATCGTAATGAGTTAAGAAATTTCTTAAATGCTCGCTTTGAATGCGCATTAATACACACACGCACACACAGACACAAATATATTTAAAAGTAACAAAAAATAAACATAAAAATAAAAGGGAGAAGGCAATCAGAAAGCGTTGTACATAAAAAAATGATGATAAGAAAATAAAACAAAAAATAATGCCAAAGATCCAAAAACCCAGAAGAGAACATGAAATTTATTTTGTACACAGCAGTTTCTGCTCTGTAATTACAAAGAACGGCAGACAGGCAGCCAGGCCGACAGACTGTTACAAAAAAAAATCAACAAATAAATATAAAAAAAAAATACGCACTGAAATCCACTCAGGCAAAAAACCAACAATTTTGTGTAAATATGCAGGCAGCAGATGCAGATACAGATACAAATATACAGATACTGAAATGTAGATGCAGGCTATGCCAAGAAGTGCATGCACTAAGATGCATTTATATTAAACTTTATTTTTTTTCTTTCAAAAAGACAAAAGCGAAATTGAAATTGGTTTAACCAAAAAAAAATCGGAACACCCAAATGAATAAACATTACTTAAGTTAATGTAAATGTTTATTTGGTAAAGCTTAAAACATTTTTTAATTATGGATAAAGCTTGCGGCAATTTCAAAATACATTTTTAGTTTCACTTTTAGCTTAAATCAATATGATTTTTAATGGAAAATTTTGTGATTTGCATATTGTAAGCCATAGGCCATGTTGCCATAGGCTATGTTGTTTTAATTTATAGTGCATTTGTAAAACATTTATTAAACGTTAAATAATAAAAATAAAACAATACTACTAAGATTTATTAAAAATTATGAAAAACTTGTACTTTATTAAAAAAAAACCATAACAGAAAATATTGCCACTATTTGAAACTTCGAAAATAATTAACTAATAAATTGTGTGACTTATTTTTTTATTAATTATGCATAATGTAAGTCATTATGAAACTTTGCTCTGTCAATTCATCATCATTGAAATGATATTTGTGTTTTAGAGGTTGCCTTACTCAAAGTAGCTTCAATAGGAAGGGTTTCGTTGGATACTGCTGTAGTTTTTTTTATTTCAATTTTTATTAAGAATGTAAACATGAACATTTTTAATTTATTTACTTCATACAACACAATATAAGAATTATTTATAAACAATAAATTATTACATTTGTCTCACATCTGGAGTAACATAAAATAATTACAATTACAAGATGTGATTGAGAAAGGGATGGATTCAACAGACCGTTCGTTAGAAATCCTAAAGATTATTAGTTATTATTATAGTTATTATCAGTTATTGTACCACAGTGTAATAAATGCAAGAACCCCTCTAGTTTTTTTGGCAACTTTGTGTTACACTGATTTAATTTCTTAAGATTGACAGCCTTTAAAAATGACCTTTTGGACTCGATTTAATATACTAACTGTTAATTATCATTAAATCCAATTTAAAAGGCCAGACGAAAAATCTAAATAGATACACAGAGGCATAGATTGATAGATCATAGATACAGAGATAGACAGAGGTATAGATACATAGATACATAAGAACATATACGTAGATACATTGATATATAGAAACATAAATACATATACATAGATACATTGATACATAGATAGATACAATCATATGCAGATTCATAGATACATAGATACGTAGATATATAGATACATAGATTCATAGATACATAGATATATTGATACATAGATGCATAAGAATATATACGTAGATAATTTGACACATATAAACATAAGAACATATACATAGATGCATTGATACATAGATATATACAAAAATATGCAGTTTCATAGATACATGAAGACATGATACATAGATAAATAGATAAAATAAATAAATCTTTGAATATGCAGCCAGTAACGAAGTTAGAGAAATGAAAAAAAGTTCGATCGCCAGATAAATGTTGAAAACGCGAATGTATTGAAAGATAATAAACATGGGTAGATGCATTAATAGATGGGTAGACAAGTCAAATAGTTGGCTCATCAAAACATAGAAAATATACAGACATAGACATTCGCATGAGCTTAGAACATATTTTTCGCTGGTTACTATAGTAAAAAGTGAATAGATATAAACAGGAAAATAAAATCGAAAACAGAATTTATTTTTCGAGACAAGCACATAGAGAATTCACCTGTGGCAAAGACGTAGAAAAAAAAGAGTTAAGCGAAATACACATTAAAATGAAATAAAGAACAAACGAGAATTGAGTATCAAACCCGAATTAAAAATCAAGAAACCAGATTTACTACTAATTTAAATTCATGGCATACAAATATTCTAAAAAAAGTATACAAAACAACAACAGCAGCAGCACAAATCCAAAAAAAAAAAAAAAACAGAAACAAAACAAAAACAAAAGCGAAAATTTAATTGAGTATCGAAACGAAGCGAAATGGCTTTATTGGCAAAAATATTGGCAGGCGTTGTTAACTTTACACATATATAGGCGTCTTTTTTTGGTTTTGGTGAATGTATGTGTAATTTAGCCAATTTATTTCATGTGTGTGAGTGATAAATGCTGCTGGGTTTCCGCGGGCTGTCTTTAGCACACTGACTTCTTCCTTTCTTTGTCTTTATTGATAAATTGACATTTGTATTTTTTGGCTAAAAGCAATACACATGTGTATTTATTAATTTTGCCGTCTTTTCATATTTTTGCTTCTAAAAATTATTGGAAAAAAATACTGGCATATGTGTTGTGTTTTCAAAAAATTTAACAAAATATATTATCTGTTAAATATTAATAACTAATAGCATTGTCGAAAAATAGAGTACGAAATCAAAAACAAATTTGATTTTTTGTGTTTGCCCAAAGCAAAGTCTTAAAGTCTAGTCCTTCTAGCCACATGTTGCACTTGACTTGTTAACTTTAAATTGGCAATACAGCGGAGATGTTATACAAAAAGAGAAAAAAATAAAAAAACATAAAAACTGGCAAACAAGAAAAATGTAATAAAGCAGAAGAAAATACAAAAATCATCATTAGGCTAGAATACATGTATAAGACTGGTCAATTATGGTGCCTGTAACTACGCAGCATTCAACAGCTCATAAATATAGATGAAGGCATCTAGTATATAACGTAATGTAATATATTACACATAGATATACATAGTATAAAGTTGTATACTGTATACTGTGTGGTCTATACGCATGTCGTAGGTACATATTTAAGTGCTTTCAAATAAGAAAAACAAGAACAATAAGCAACAACTGCCAGCAGCAAGCAATGCCGGCAAACGGCACTCAAGTACAGTCGCGGTCAATTAAATAGATGCAGACGTATTATTCTTATGAAATGAGTAAAAATAAATAAAATAAGTAGACTCAGACGATAGTTTTTAAAACACGTTACAAGAACGTTGATTAATATAAGATAAACCGTACTTAGTTGTACCCTTCAAATTAATAACTAAATCTTTTATTTTCAAGCCATTTTAAACAGTCATTATCATAATTGATTGATTTTTATTCCAGATCTGTTCTTTTTGGACAATAATTACATTTTTAAAATAGACTTCGCTTGAAATTCATTTTATTATTTATTATTGATTGTTGGAGTATTATAAATTTTGTATCTATAGCAAAGTCAACGGGTGTGTTCCTATCCGAGTCTTGCGGTCTGGCTGTTGCCCAGCAGGTTAATTAATCATCAGTATATTTTTGGGCGATTGTGCAGATTATCGGTCTTTGGAATATTTATGTTTTCATGGTATGGCTGAGCACCGTGAGAAAATGAAAGTGGTCTATATAAAATATATATTTGTCTAAATAATTACATTTTATTTTTTATATACTACCTAATTACCTAATCGTATATATAAAACGAAGACTCAACCGTTGAGTCATCTTAGCCATGAAACATTTTTATGTGCTTTGTTTTTCTAAACCTATTGATTTGCCCAGCACTGTATTTATAGTACAGATACACATTCACTCACATACTAACGCACTGAACTGAAACTGAAGCTTGTTTTGCTTTGCTTCGCGTCTTTAGCAAGTGATTTCAATTTAATTGACAGTCCTTGAACTTGACTTAAACGCAACCATAACAACAACAGTCGCACACCACAGAGTAACCGTGTTACTCCGGCATTGTAGGTGCTCTCTGACGCTCTCCATATGGCACACAGACTCCGGTTGAAGAAACCTGCTACGGTTTCTTCTCTACTAGAAACAAGCAGAAAACGTATAGTAGAAGAGCACGAGTTAACTTTAACTTGAAACTTTGATCATGGAATATTTCACTCATTCTTGTTTTATTTTAATTTCAGTTTCAGTTTTTATTTTGTCTTATTTCGCCACACGATCCATACATTATTCAAAGAGTAACAAAAAAATAACGACGTACAATACTCCAAGCCAATGTTATTTATGCGTGCGTTACGCTCTTTTTTTTAACTTTTGCTAATTTATATTTAAAGTGCTAGACGCGTTACTTTTTTTATTATTATTATATATTTTTTTTTGTTTACATTCAATATGGTGACGAATATTGACGACGGGGGCGTGAACGCGCCTATAAAGCGGCAACATGGAGCGCATGTATTGTAGACACTCAAGTGTGAGGCAACAGTATCTAGCAAATAGAATTTTTCGTTAAAAAATTCAGCGTCATTTTTGTCTTTGCAAATAAATCTTAATTTTTAGCTAGGCGGCATATAAGAAATATCTAAATACATACATATGAACGTACATACTTCGATGTACATATATTTAAATTATTTTTTATTTATTTTGAAAGCATGCGTACGACAGGCATTTTTCTTAATAATCTTTTAAATTTTCAATGTCTTATTGAGACAAATGATTGCGTAGAACAAATAAAGGTATATTATAATGTCAAATCAGTAAAATGTTTAATGAAAAAATCTTGGCCATTATTTTTTGTTTTTGACAAAGTTTAACATGGTTTTTTTTTTGTATAACATGTTATTTTGTTTATTTTTTAATTTAGTAATTATATTATTTATTTATTTATAAGTATACAATATATTATTAAACATTGTGAGTACACTAAAAAGCTGCAAACAACTTGAGTAAATTTCAATTCGAATAAAATTTTATAAAAGTAAAAAATTATTTTGGGCAGCATTAGAAGATCTGAACTTGATTTGGCTTGAAAGTATTTACAGAATAGATAATATTTAAATATTTGAAAATAATTTTTCATTAAAGGTTAGTTGTCTGGTATGGATTTATATGCAATTATTTTTTGTTCTCGATTCTTTAAGTGAAATATTATAATACCTGGTAACTTGTACAGTACTCCTAGGTTTGTGAAATACATGAAGCGGGTGTAGCATACTCCAAGTTCTTAATACAAAAATGCTTATCATAATCTTGGGTAGGGATTGT
The DNA here is from genome assembly GCA_035046065.1 of Chymomyza procnemis. Lineage (NCBI taxonomy): Eukaryota > Metazoa > Arthropoda > Insecta > Diptera > Drosophilidae > Chymomyza > Chymomyza procnemis. The sequence goes on along the minus strand of JAWNOJ010000013.1, from coordinate 1,790,234 downwards.
GACATGTCCATCCATCCGTTCGTTTGTCCTTTTGTCCGTTTGATCACCTAGATGTCGGAAACAATAAACCTAGAGCCACCAAACTATACCATCTAATGCGCATTCCCCGTTCCGCTGATTTCATTTTTCCAAAAAAAAAACTGTGTATTTGTTGAAACAAATCCAACAATGCAGTGTCTACATATTTTTAGAAGTCAACTTCTGTTGAATGATTGAAATTAATTTATTCCAACCTTTTTTCTTTAGTTTCCTACGAATTGTGAGCTGTATGAACTCTAAAAGTTGCTACGTCTTTTGATATTACAACCGAAATCTTTAAACTACTTAAAAAACTCTATTGTTGAAGGGGCTGCAATTAAAAAGTAAAGAGGAAAAGCAAAGGTTTGAGTGTAACATTCCCAGTAAAATACAATTATTTCAATTATTTGATTGACTTAAAAAAATAGTCGAGTGAGCACCCGAGAGCATTTTTAAGCATTTATTTTGGGTATTTATTTTCATCCGACTCTGTTGTTGAAAGGACAGGGTTTAGAGTAAACACAAAGGTTTGAGAATACCATTTCCAAAAACAAAAATTGGCTTTATTCGTTAGTTTTTGATTGAATTAAAAAAAATGAAATAAAATAAAATAAAATAAAATGAATCCTTAACGGCCTTATAAATGTAATATAATAATCATGCTATTATTATGATTATTATAATAAAGCTTATTTCATGCTATTTCTAGCTGTTTTGGTTATTGAGTTTTTTTTATTCTGCCCAGTAGAATTAAAGATGTCTTATCTCTCTCTCATCTAACTTCTAAGATTTCAATTTTGTCTAGTCATATTGATGCACACGTGTCTTTGGTTTCGCTTTTGGTTTTATATTTCGTTTTAATTCTCTGGTAAATACTTTTTCTTTTATGCCTATTTCCAAACGCCCCGAGGCCCAATGAAACAATGAAAAAAAAACTTACAATCATAGCGCTTCTTTGATATATGCTCATGGTTGACAAACGAATGTAAATAATTTTATATTCAATAGATAAACTACTATATAAAAGTAAAAAGTTAACAACAATAAAAACTTTAGAAAACTTTCACCTACAAATGATCTATAGACATGTGGCAGACCACAAATTTCGGTCAGCGAAACGTGCCTCCAAATTTTGAGTAGTTCCAATAAATTGTACATAAATCTAATTACCATTAGTGTACTTGAAAATTGTGCACAAAATAAATAAAAAAAACTGATTAGAAATCGGTTCACGCCAATAAAAGATACTTGAAAAAAAAAAAGAAAAAAATAACGAACAAAAATTAGCGCAAATTTTTAATTTACTTTCACAAAATCGAAATTCAAGTTCAGGGAGACGGCATGGACTTTAGATTACACTTTATAGGTATGGTACATGCCTCCAGTGATTAGAAATTTCGGCAGTACTTTATATACTCGTAGTTATATATATGTATCAAGTTTTCGTTTGATGACGTTGCCGTTTCTATCTCTGGGCACTATCAACAACGATAAGTAAAAGTTTCGAAAACTATATGAAAAAAAAACAAAAAAATGTGCGTTATTGTATTTGTATGCGTGAGTTTGATACAAATGTTTATAAAATGTGCGTGGGGAGATTGAAAGGCATAGTCTAAATAGTTTAATATACTCATATACACATATGTGTGTGTATAGGTTTGAGTATAAAAAAAAAAAAAAACACTATAATATTTTCATTTTTCGTTTCTGTGTCAATGAACTCATTTGAACTAAATTCTTTTCATGATTCTTACGTTTTTTTTATATTTTTTTGGTAGTATTTCTATTTAGTGTGCGTTATCTAAAAAACTGTTGCGTAGGCCAATGAAATGCGTCTAGAAAAGAAAAGTTACGGGGCGTACACAAACTATATGGACATATGCAGATTGTTATAGTTGTGCGCTAAGATACAAACAAAATTGGGTCAAGAGGCCAGTTTGGAGCTGTGATAAGCGCAAAGTTATGTAGCTTGCACATAGCATTGATATAAAATATGTACAAGATGTATAAAATAGTACATTTCGGCATATCTGAGGAAAACATACACAATAGAAGTTACTTTAAAAACATTGGATTATCTACTTGTTACTGAAATACTTCTGTGTACTTATCTTATTTTTGAACTAGTAAAAAATGGTTCCCATTTAATGTCAGTTTATTAACTGTCTTATAAAGTTATTTCGATAACCGATAGTAAGGTGATATCGATATGCGAACCTATGAGCGACTTGTCCTAAGTTTCTCTGTTGTCATTAAATTTACTTCGGATCTGCACAAGGAAGAAACTTCATTAATTTATACGAACACTATTTTATTTATATAATTATTAGAATATTTAAAACTATTTTCAATTTAAAATTTCATTATTTTTTAAACTTAAATGATAGAAATTAAAATATATTAAAGAAAACTTTGTACTTGGAAAAATTGAAAATTTTTATTGAGTAATTATTTAAGAAAATTTTTATAGATGAAACACGAAAGGAATTCAGTAAAATTTTATACACATATAAAAATGTTTGTTGAATGTGTTTTGTAACGCTCGCTTCGGACTCTCTTTAGCCTGCAAATAAAAAAAATGCCTATTTAATATTTTACAATAAAGCATTATTAGAAAGCAAATCTTAAGTTGGAACACAATTGGGCAGTCTACGATGAATACATAAACTATTCAGATACTCATGTCACTTTGAAGCTCAATAACTGTATAGCTGGGAATAATTGAACTATAATTGTTTTATAAATAGAACTATTTCTTTATGAAATAAAACTAAGTAATTTACATAAAAACTTATCAATAATAAAAAATATGTGTTTTTATCGTACAACAAATAGTTGGCAAATTAATGAGAACTTAAGCTAGGTGATGTGCCATCATTGGAAAAATTCGTAGATGCCACAGAAAGCTTAGCACTTTGGTTGTTGGATAAATAAGCTCGAATGTAGATTCTTATTAGAATACATAAAAGTTTCAAAGGACAAAATAAATTGCTGTTTTTTGTAATAACATTTTTGGAATCTAAACTGATGCAAAATAAAATAAATTTAAATAAAGTTTAACCATTTGTCGCATCATGTAAATGCGTCTTTTTTATGACAGACCTTTGGCCAATAGCTGCAGTTACCCTTAATTACAACAAATGTTTGATATCTTCTAGTTTAGCTTACGCCAAGTGGGCATAATGCGGTTTTTAAAATTTCCTTAATAGAAATTTTACGTGTATTTGCTTAATATTGTTGAGTTCTTGGGATTAATAATGGCTTTTCTTACACTTACTCCTGCAAAGTTGTCACTCCTAAAATTTTCAGATAGTTTTCTTGCAACAAACAATGTTGAATCAGCTCAAATTGTACAGCATTGGGCGTTATATGCACTTCCAAAAAAAATTTCGTTTAAATGCTTGTTTACTTGTATCTCAAACTCCATAAAGTCTTATATATCGATTTTTGGAGTAGAAAATTTGCCGAACAATAAAGTCCAATAATATTATAAGATGAAATTCCCTCTATATCATCATCCAACTTTAGTGTTTGGTACAAAACGGTATTGCTTTTGCGACAGCTGTCATAGGACTACAAGCTTTAAAAACTTTTTTCCCATATACTAATGTCTCCACTCAAATACGAGGTAATGTACCTTTCGCAAGCTTTATTATCTTGCGGCTTATATATATTTTATTTCTTACTTCACGCGTTCCAATCATTAATTAAATATATACCCTGTAGGACGGTCTTATCATCTTCGGTGAATTACAGCTTGCAGAAAAAGTACCAAAATTATTGCTGAAGAAAAAGAACATGGGCCTGTGATTCCCAGCATTAAGTGAATCCCATAAACTGAATATCATGTCAACGGCTATAAAAACGCAGCTTGTTTTTACATTCAGCACAGTTTCAATCAATCAAGCGAAGAATCTACAACAAGATGTACAACAAAGCATTACTGATCATGGCAGTCTGCGCTCTTACCTTTGCGGTAGCAGCCAACGCGCAGGATAGTCTGTATGCAGCGCAAGTGGAGGATCTCTACGCACCTCCTTTAGTGCGACGCATACGCTCACCTGAAGGTGGCTCTGTAGTGCTTAGCGCCAGCAAGGATCAAGCAGGACGTGAAGCCAGTTTGCAGTATAACCACAATTTGTTTACCAGCAGTGATGGACGTGGTACTATCGATGCCTATGCACAGGCTAGCCGCAATTTTGATTATAATCGTAATAACTATGGCGGTGGCATACAAGGCAGATGGCACTTCTAAGTCCTAGATGAGAGGTTTTCTTTACGAGCACACGTATTACTGTCATGTCAATTAAAAAAAAAAGAAAAAGAAAAGATAATTGAATGAAAACAAACAATAGCAACAAAATGCAGGTCTCTTTATTTACTTAAAGTTGCTGCCAGCAACAAACATACAAAAAAAGGGGGAAGCAAACGAAAAGTATACACTATATATATATATATATATATGTATATATACTTACTATCAATACATATGTGCATGCTATGTATATAATACTAAAAGTCATGAGCTATAGGTTCAATGCACTCTCACACGGGTTGTGTAACCAATAAAAAATTGATTCTGTTTCGTGCTGAGGGAGAGGATGAAGGCTGCGCTTCCTACGACTACGACAGCTACTACTGAGCAAAGGGGCGTCAATGCAAGAAAATTGTTCAAGCAGAGCAAATTATTTACCATGGGGGCTAGAGTGTATCTGTAACTGTGGCTTGCACTTATCTACATGCTGGCAGATACACAAATACTCTCGCATAATGCATGCATACTCAGTTTTTATGGCCATGAGTGTGTATATATATTAGAGTGCTGTCATTATTGACAGGCAGGGACTGTGCATATGTTGTATTTATCGCATGACTAATGCAATTACTTTCGCTTTTTGTTTGCTTAGTTACTACTACAACACAAAAAAAATCAATAATTTTCATTCAAGAATATTGTAGCTTTGGAGCTTTGGAGCTTTGGAACTCTGCGTAGTGTAAATTGTATTTCTACGCAGAGGGATGAGTCCAATTACCCGAGACCACACCTTTTAACCCTAAATTCTTCTTAAATAGCATCTGGCTGCGTTGAGGGGGTTTCCATTGACTGCTCGCAGTTGATGTGGGAATATCTTTTCGCTCACTACCTTTTAAATTTCCAAGGAAAATTCAAAAAGTTGTTATAATTTTTTGGAGCATGTACTTGAGAAGCATAGAGCGGTTATCACTTAAACTAACTACGTATAGGGACCCACGGCGCGAAAAATGACTTAGCTAGTTGTTGCTGAGCGTACTAGAAACCTGAGAATCAAAGTATTTTAGGCAAATAGCAACCCTTGGCTAGTGGCACAAGGAGCCAAGACGAAGATATTAGTTTTTTGGTATTCTAATAATATTTGGAGTGTACTGTACATTAATGAATTTTGTATTGCATTTAACTAAGTAAAGTAAATTAGAAAAGTTTTAGCTTTAGGTAGCCAGCCCCAGTAGCTCAGCAGGGGTGCAAACTACTGACTATGGAGTTACAAAGTAGACGTGATTACTGCAAACAACATCGCTCTACTCGAAAAGGTTTCCGCCCCAACAACATTTCAGAACTTCATATGTGTTGCAGAATATCAGTTGTGCATCTTTTTGAGTCCTTTTGGTAATAATGAGTCCTAACTCCCAAATTGTTTGTTTTATTTTGTGTGTTATATTCCTGATTTTTAACGAAGCTGGTAAATCCCGAAGCTAGAAGATATGCTGATATGCGTTGCTATCAAATAAGCCAGTTGTTATTCCCACTGTAAAAATATATACAAACAATGCGCTGTTAATGAAAACCCACGGTAAAAACCATCAACTAGCCAATGTCGCAAAGGCAAAAGGCTTGGAAAATGACTTTCCATTTTCTTTTAACAATAAGTAATCAATGGCCATGTCTATGGCAATGTCTATTTGTTGTTGTTGTCGTTGTTGTTGCATGGGGCAGCCAAGTTCACGGCAATGTCAGCGGCAAAGAGTTTAAGTAAAAATGCCAAAGAGACGGCCCCAGTAAGCTATAGTAGTCTGTGTAAAACTAACGATCTATTAGAAGAAAGTAAAAAGCATTACAAAAAAAAAAAAAAAAACAAAAGATGTGTACAAGAAGACGCCAGGACAGACTATAGACAGATGTGTCGAGTGAGGGAAACAGAGACAGAGAGACAAGGTAAGAGCAAAATCAAAACGCCTACACGAAGTCAACATAGCTAGACCAGGTGAGGGTACGTCAGCTGTTGCCAATCACAAACACACACGCACACACACACACACACACACACACAGATACACGGTGACTGGGAAAATGCGGCGCTGTTAACTGGTTTTCATTTTTGGCTTGGAAAAACCACACATTGGCATTGCCGTTGCCATTTTTAGTGCCACAAAACTGACTGCATCATAATGAAAGTGAAATGCATTGCGCAGATGGCAGTTACCAGATACAATGTGCGAGCGAGTTGGCAGGCAAACAAATATATCAACCAGCTAATGGGCAAGAGCGTGATGCAGCATGTATGTAAGTCAAGTGCAGTTGCAGTTGTTGCATTTGCAGTTGTTGCAACATGAAGTGCTGCCAATGCGCCGCTGCCATAAACGATGTTGTCGTAAATAACAACAAAGTGACTCAGTCTCTTTGTATGTCGCGCTGTCTGCTTGTCTCTCAGTCATGCTGTCCGTTTGTCTGCTGCACTTTTATGGTCAAAACTTGCCTGGAATGCAACGCGCGCACGCGCGTCACTATCGTTGCCATTATCAGTTGCAACTCTGTAGCGTCTCTGACGCTGCTGACTTATTTGGCATTTTGCGTTAATTGGCAACAAACAAAATAAAAAAAAATACTGCTTAAATATATTAAAATAAATTAAAATCAATTTTTTTTAAATATTTGCATGTGTACACATAAATTATATCAACAGCTCAAATCTCTGGTATGGCTGAACTCAAAACATTAAATAGATGTGAAGTGAATAAAAACATATTTATCTAAATTGTTAATATAAAAAATAAAAATAAGAAAAAATTTCAAATAGTAATGATGGTCGTTTCTGGCGCCTTCTTGGTCAAAGTTGAGCTAGGGCACATGCAGGGGAATTAGTTTGAGATAAGCGCAGGACCGTTAGCGGTACGTTTAAATTAAAATTGCAAGATCTGCTCCATAGTTAAAACTGTAACAATTTTGCTACGCAGTTAAAGAAAGTTCAATAAAACCTGCAAAATATGCAAAATTCAAAAATATTTGGCACACAAACATTTAACGTTGAAAATGTTAACATTATGTACGTTGATAGATAAATCGATTTTTTTTTGGTTTCCTCTAATTATATTTGTTATCGATAAATTGCTGTGTATGTAAGTGTGTACATCTTGTTCAATGTCAGACTATTCAGTCAGTCATCATTGCAATGCATGCAATTTTCTTCATCTTGTGTTGCTCTTGAAGTTGAAGTTGTTTATCTGCGCAGCGATTCCTTTGTACATACTATAAACAGACATATATAATGTTATATATAAAGAAACGAGCAAGTGTGTTGATTCTATGCACATAAGTATGTACACATAATTGGTTCAATAACATGTTCAACTTGACATTGAGACTCTGTACAACACTTGGTTTATGATCAGACATCTCAAGTTCCGCTCAAAAGTTGTAAATACAATTATGTAAATTGTTATACATACAAAAAATAAAGAAGACAAATTATATATATAAGATCAAAAAGTAAAATGCACTGTTTCGATGAATACATTATAAAAAAAATTGACAGCACATAATTGCGTGTTTTATGTTTTCTAAATATAAGCTTTTAAAGAAACTTAATGAATATTTTTTGGATAAATCTTTGTAATTCTTCAATTTCATACCTAAGTGATAACAATATTATCGCTGCATATTTGCCATACGCTTAAAGAGATAAAAACTCAATAAAACCTATATCAATTATTTCAGTAAAAAGCAACTATAGCTAAAATATCATCACACCACATTTTTGACTTATTTCCTTAAATTTATTTCAAAATGCATTGTGAATAGATACGTGATTTTAATTTTATTGTATGCTAATCTAATGCTCTATAAATTAACCTCCATTTGTAAAATGCTTCAAAAATGTTTTAACAAAAAGTGCACAATGCAACATTAATTCTCGTTTATTTGTTGCTGCTGTTGGCGTCGTTTGTTACATTTCACTGATTTTGAAAGTGAACGTTTTTAAAGCGGCATATCACGAAATGCAACGCGCGCTGCACAGTGGGGCAAATCTGCATAATGGTGTGAAGTATCTTTATAGCTCAAAGATGTTACATTGCGAAAACCTGTTAATAATTAAATTATTCATAGAGTTCCTGATAGTTTGGTAGCTTATAATGTATATTTGATGAATGATATGCAAAAATTCTTGATTCTTAGCCATACTAAGAATATAAAACGAGTTTTTCATTTTAGACTAGATTGATTGCATACTGCTCCATAGTACCCCTAGTTATTAGCATGTTTAAGTTAAGAGTTTACAAAAAGAAAACTTGCCACTGGGCATTATTATTGTTATTGTAGTAACAAATGTTGCGATTTGTTATTATCACATGGCACAGTCGTTGTACCAAGAGTCTGTATACTTTTCGTACAAATTGTTGTCAAAAGCAAGCAATTTATAAAAAATACACATATAAAAATTAAAAAATTAAATTGAGTTTGTGTATACATCTTTATAAAAATAAAGAGATGCATTTGGGTTTTTTTCTCTTTATTAGTGTTCAAATATTTTGTATGTTTTTTTAACTAGATTTCAAAAGCTTGCAAATAATGTTTTGCAATGAACTCTTTTATTATTTGTATTTGTAATTTATGGTGGTTTCGAAAATAAAGTGTGACCCTAATATAACAAAATTAACAAAAAATAGTTTAAGTAACAATTGTTAAAAATACAATTAAAAAAACATGGCTTATTGCAGTACAGCTGCACAAACTTCAACTATTGGCTGTCAAGTAACTTAAGATATGGTCACACTAGATGACTTAGCTTAGCCTTCACAAGATATGGTCACACTAGATGAAATAGCTTAGCCTTCGTAATTTTGACTCTAAAAGCTAATTCGACAAACGAGAGCTTAATAAATTCTTCTTAAAAACTATTAGCACAAAATTAAGACTTTTAATTCACGATCGCTACAGCGTGTGACACGTGAATACATAAATTAACAAAAACCCTCCCGCAAAAATGTTGCTTTTCTCAGTAAGATCTATGAAAACTAGTTATATCTTGGGCTCATTAAATGAAGGCTGCAACTTGGCGATATCAGCGTGGGTGAAATTCAACAGACATAAATATATTTTGCTGCTGTTTTTACTTTTTCAACGAAACGTGGGTTTTTTCTGATTTTTGTGATGTTTACTTATATACAACGTATATTTATTTGTATTTTTTGTTGTTGTCGCAGTTGCAGTTTTTTTGGATTTTATTTCTTTTCTTTCAAACATTACACGTATTTGTCTTGCGCACCGGGTTAACCCAGTTTTCATTTTTGTGAAAATTTTTTGTGTATAAACTTGTTTTAATCTCTTGTTTTATTTTTATCACTAAATTTATGGCATCGTACTTTTGACTGCTAGCTTACAAATAAATTTTTATCAGTCAATTTAGCGTACATTAAAATGTATCTATAGCCTTAGCACAATACTTATTTAATTTAGTGTCACGTATTATAGTTGCTTCCCTACTAAACTAGTTTTAAGATTTTGCTTCTCGGGTTTATTTTTTCGCTTTGTGCAACAATTTTCTGCACTACATTGTATAGAAATTCTTTGCCTTCTGTGCAAATTAACTATACAATGGGTCAAGAAATGGCAACTTAAGTGAAGCAAATAAATATGTACATATATTATGTGTGTGTATTATGGATATTACGTGCTACGCGTGTAGCTGCAAATTGCAAGTCTTTTATTTTGATTAGACTTTTATTCTGATAAGTGTTTTATTATTAGATTTGTGCTGCAATTTGGATGCATGTGTAATTTTTCGTATGAAATTGATTTGAATTAGTTTGTTATATATGGCGTATGCTTAATATGAAGCTAACATAACGTATGCGCCGTGTTGTTCAATAGATGTGTATAAATGGTTGCAGCAGAATGTAGCACTTGTGTTTTTTGTTTTTGTGAAAAAAACAGGCTATACACAATGGAATATGTGAGCTTTACAATTAATATACTAAATAAAAACAGTAAATGTTTTATATATATGTAATTTTTCGTATGAAGAAGAAACTTTCTTTTTATGCTCAAAAAAAAAGATAAAAATATAAAGTTTAAGCCATAAGCTGGATTCTATAATTTCAATATTTTCTTTGAAATTCTTTTGATTGTTTCCTTAAAATGTATTTCTAACATTTATATATTATAAATTTTAAAATTATTTTATGTATATTATATTTCTCATTCAAACAGTGTTGTGGAAAGTCACGCGCAGTGTCAATTATTATAATAAAATAAGATTATTTTGAAGCAATAAATACTTGCTTTTTACAGCCGGCAAAGACAAAAAGAACTTAACTCAAAAATTTGATTTTGCAATTAAAGTAGTTAATTAAAAAAATAGTTTATTTGTACGCTTCGGCCTGTAATTTTTATCCCTGCGGATATCTCAAATTGGAAATATTAAACTAGATTAAATTGTCTGTACAAAATACACAATTTAATTTGTGCTTAACAACTTGTTATTTATAAATTCACTTAGATATTCAAAAATATGGAAATCGAATGAATTTTTTTTAACTATCTAACTTTGCATAAAAACCGATCAAAATATGAATTAAAACTTTACATAATTTTTATGCACAACGACTTTTACAGAATTGTGCAAAATTTTAAGTAAACTTTTAATTTATGCATTTAAGCCAACTTTTAAAAGTGGCCCACACACACACAAACACATATATATTAACGCCTACAACTTTTGCAATAATCACATTAATATGCAAACATGCATGCAGCGTTTAAATATAAATTGCCAGTTGCAGTGTTTTGTACATATGTATACATATGTTAGTATGTAGGTTGGCTGCATGCCACACACAAACACTGCAGCGCTGCAGCACACACACACACACACACATACACGAATGCTTTTATACAGGTGCACTATTAACAAGAGCAGGCAGCCCGCCATGTCAATGCACTCCCCACACACACACACTGAAACATGCCAACACCTACACATACATATGCATATCAAACAGCTTTATGGCCATGTGCGTGTTTTATGTTTTGCAATCATTTCATTTTCATTTTCAATTTTAATTTCATTTTCATTTCACATTAAACTCTATTAACGCGCTCGCTCTCTAGCTGCAATTGCTCTCTTAAAGCGTCTATGTGACGTTGCAGTGCGCTCAAAGCCGGCTAAGTACAACTCATTGCTGGTGTTGAGTGTTAGATTTTGCACTGCAGTCAACACACACACCAACACACTTGATCAATTTCACTTTCACTAATTATGTCACAATACAAATAGCTTGTTAATGATCATTGGCATTGCGGTTATTGCTAATTACGCGCATTTATTACATTTTCTATATAATTAATCGAGTGCATATATATATATACAACTATACATATGTGTGTGCGTCGTTTGTATGGATTTGTGCGCTTGAGCTTTTTGCTGGCGTCTAAAGTCCTAGACAAAAATAAATTAAATTGCTTTTGACGCAATTGCGCAATAATTTTTATGTTGTCTGTAATTTCTACGTTGCTGTGTTGTTGTTGTGGTCGGAGAGAGCGAGAGCTTTTATGCGCAGCTTTTAGCTTTATGTCTGCAAGCAGCAGACAAAGTAAATAATATTGTGGTAGGCCCTAATAGGGATTTTGCCCAGACACACACAAACACTTACAGCAACGCCCGTATTGCGACACTACTTGCCTTATAAATAGTACTATTGCTTGTTCTTTTAATGTTAAGCTCTTGGCTAAAGTTAAAAACTTTTTACATCTGGGAGAAAAAACCAACAAAAATGTAAATTTAAAAAAAAAACAATTCTCAAGAACTCTGGAAGATATTATTTACTAATACTTTAATATTGTACTAGAACGTGTGATGTCATTAATTTAACAAATATCGCACAAAGTTAGAGCAAGGGAACAATGTGTTTGCAAGTCAAAACAAACTCAATATTTGATTTCATTATGTCAACTGATTTTACATGCCTTGGCACCAATTTAAATTTAAACTTAATAACTTTATGTTTAATAACATTAAGTTTTCCTTCTCCTTTGTTTTAAAATAAATAATAAATGTGTGTTATAATTCGATTTGTATGCATATTGTCATCTTTCTTATTTAAAGACAGTTCGCAAGAACGTGCAACATTGTTAAAACCATCGAGATGCTGCTGAATCTGCAAAAAAAATATAAAAATATATTTGTACAGCAGGGCACTGCTTTAGGGTCAAAATGAGAGTAAATAAATTTTCAGTACACTAATAATCAATCAAAATCGCAATTTGTAAAATAATAAATAATAAAAATTGGTATGATTGAAATTATTTTCAAACAATCTAAATACCACCAAGTCAAAGACCCTCTATAATATGTGGAAAATCTTATATATCAGTTACTTTTCTACAAATATACGATTTTTTAACTTAAATGTATTTTATTATATAATTTTTTTTATTTATACGAGGAACAATAAGCTAATGGAAGTACCAATTTCTTTTTAAGGAAACATATGAACTTCAATGGGATCATACATTACAAAGTAATACTATTTCGAATTAATTAACAAAAGATTAGATTACTATTGCCAGAGCAGATTTCAGAATAATACAAAATATATGCACAAATTTTGTGTAATTCTGAAATCTTTTCTGGCAAACCAAGGGTGCGAGAACTTCTATTGGTTTCACTGTTGACGCAGATTTTGGTATACTTTTTTATTTTATCTTTAACAAATTAAATTTTAAAATCTACGTAAATTGTAATAAATTAAAAACCATTTTTTCATGCTTTTTTAATTTAATTAATGTGAAAAATTCTGTTTATTTGCAGACATTCAATCCTACTAATTCAATTTTTGTTTAAACTATTTAGCTCAAAAATAAATTTATATATATTATTTTAAATACTAATGAAAAAACAAAAACAATATATATATATAAATTTTTACAAAATGAAACAAAAAAAAAATAAAGGTATTTTTTATATATTGTTATTTGTTAAAAAATAATAGTAAATCACGTGTTTTCTTAAAAAACACATGTTTTATTCAAATTAAAAAAATATATATAAATTTGTAATATGAATGCTTAAAATCAAAGGCAAATGTGACAAAATAAGGACAAAGCCAGTTGCCATATAATAAAACCTAAAGAAACAATACATTTTTAAAAACTTTACAACTAATACATAATGTTTAATAAGTGAAAATTTATTATTATAGTTAAATAAAATTTAAAATTTGCATATATTGCTGGCTAAGTTACAAACCGCCTCCATGTTTATAAATAACTTAACATATTAATTTATTGCTGCGCTACTCTTAGATACTTCTCTTAGACTGTGTAGCTCCTTGCGCTCATAGCCAACTCTTTGATGCAGCACAAAGCTGTACTTGCTCTCAGAAATTATTGAAATTGCACAAAGAAAAGTGAATTGCTGTAAAGTGTAAGAGAGTGTAAGCTCCCATTTTGTGTGTGTGCGAGAGAGTGCATTTGTATGCATGTATGCGTGTGTGCGCTCACGATTGTGTAAGTTTTTAACTTTACATGGATTTGGCTGCGCAGAGATAGAGCAGCTGAAGAGCAGCATTAAGGCAAAAACTTGTTTTTTATTGCACTTTTTTTTTCTTTATCAACGCTTGGCAACACTGGCTGGCGGCTGACAAAATGCGCCTGGCGCAATATGCCTGTCAGCCACCCCTAGCTGCACACACACACATAAATAAAAAGCACATGCAAATATACAAAGAGAAACACATGCATGGATATGCATATGTATAGGCATTTACGTGCATGCATGTGTGTGCGTGTGTGTGTGTGTGTGTGTACTTTGCACAACGATTATTTATAGTGGCGCGTAATTAGAGCAGTTGCAGTCATGCTGTCTCTTTTTGTTGCAGCGCTGCAGTTTCTGTGTGTGTGTGTGTGTGTTTGTGTGTGACTGACCTATCTCAATGCAATGCAACTTGTCCATTGCTTTTGTTATTTTATACTCAATTCCACACGCACACACACACAAACACACTGCTGCTGCACATTTATCTTTCATTTTATTTTATTTTATTTTATTTTTAATATATATGTATAAATGCATATATACATTATATGCATGTTTTTTGCTGGCTGCACGCCATTGTCGTTGCTTGTTCCCATCGATTGTAGTTGTAGCGTCTTATTGTTGTTATTGTAATTGCGGTTGTCGTTATTGTTTTGTTATTGTTGCGACTACAACGCGTCATCAGCCATGTATATATATATGGTTGAATGTCTATAGCTGTAGACAACATTTACATTCATTTCTTTAGATACACTTTGCCCCCTATTGTAATGCAATTTTTTTTTTGTTTTTGTTAATATTTTTTTTTAACATTATTGCAAAATGTCAAAATGCTTGTTTACACAATTTTAGTTCTTGTTTATAGTTATATTACATTATAGTTTATTACATTTTCCACTAGCTTTAATAGCGCTATATATTTTCAAGCGTATAACTTTACTTCCCCCGTTTTCCAATAGGTTTCTCTAGGGCTAACTAAGTACTGATCAATATTAAACGTTTGAAATTGAAACACAATAATCGTAGACATCCGTCTATATTATTGCATCAGAACATTTGTGTATATTTGTTTGCATCATAAATTCATTGTTGATGAAAATGTCAGTTTTTGAGCCGAATTCGCATGATTTGCGGGTAGTGGTTTCCTTTTCTTCTATAATTCAAATAAATGTGCGGCTGAAGCTCATACTTTTAGTGAAAAAGTGTCGCGAATGGCTTCAATGCTTTGGGCGGAAGTGAAAAGCTTTTGGAAGATGAAGAGTTACAAGCATTACTTGAGCAAGCTGCCTTCCAAACGCAAGACGAATTGGCAGATTTATCACAAGTAATGTGTCAAAATGCCTGGGAAGGACAATTTATTTGACTTGAAACCGATAGATCTCCAAGTATGTTTCTTTGCTTGTGAACTAAACTTTATAAAACTTGAAATAGCGCCTTTTATTATTATTATCAGCATAATTCTGTCTGGTTTTAAAATCGAATAGCTAAGGCTAATTTTACTTCGATAATCAAATTTCACAAGCAATAGTGTTTTCTTTTTTTGACTAATAAAAATAATTTTTAAATAGGCTTGATATAAAAAGCCTTTTTAAAATACTAAATTTATGACTTCATAAAAGATGAGATAGTAGTCTTTTTAACTTTTTACCAATTACTACGTCTGGTTTTAATATATTCCAATTATAATTACTTGAAATTAAAGAAAAAATCGATTTTTGTTTTGTAATAACTTAGTAAAAAAATGAAGACAACAAAAAATTTGTTTGAGAGTTTTTTGAAGAGAACAGGCAGCTATAATTTATAGCCGAATCGGAAAGATAATTATAATAATTTTGCTTATTTTTACTAGTAATGTCAGTGCTAGGAAAATGAACTAGCGCAATAAAGTCGTTAGAAATTGGTACACAGTTTTTCAATAATTTTTTTTATCAATGCGTATTTGTCAACTTGTATATTGGGAAATGCCCGAAATATGCCAAGTTCGTTAATAATTCAAGCTTTTATTGATAACCATTAAAAGCTATTGAATTTATAATTAATAAAGAAAACCCATATATGTAAATTCGTGTGCCTACGCATATATAAATTTCTGAATGTTTTTAACTGCATACATAAAATAAATTTAAAATATCATAAAATGTAAAACTAATTTTATTAACTAATCAATGTCTTTTCTTTTATTTATAGCTTAAAGCGCGCATCGAAATTTAAATAACAAACAACAAGTAAGCGTTCCCAAATAAATACTCTTTTATTTGAAATTTTTAAGTTAATTTAAAGTGTAACGTCTACTAAAGTCAACACCAAAAAAAAAGAAAACATGTAACAATTTTATGGAATTTTTTTTTAACTTTATGCGCTAAAATAGAAGTAAATAATATGTACTAATATACAAAAGGAAGTGCCATACAAAGTCAAGTAACAAAAACAAAAACGTGCTGTGAATTTTAAACAATTGAAAAATATATTCAAGTACTGTTTGTGGCTTAAAAATTGCTAAGTACTTTCGTAAACAAATAATCAACATAATAATAATAATAATAAATTATAGGTAATATACTAGAAGTAAAGTAAACTACTCGTTAGAAGAGCAAGTGCCTCAAGATATAACCCAACACTTGACACTTTAAGTGAATGAACTATAAGAATGCTCTTGGTGGAAAAGTACTCTTTACAAAAGATTTGTTTTATTTTCTTTGCCATTTTTTTTCGGGGGTTCTTAACTTTTGAAGAACTTGTACCATTGTAAGTATTTGCGCATGACTAGGCTGTGGCATATAATTAGGCGTTAATTGCAAATATCAATGCAAAATACAATAATAAGCATAAATAAATAAAAAGAAATGTTGTTGGTACAAAAGACAAGCAGCTTACACTGCAAAGAATAACCTGGACACTTGCCAAAAAGGAAGTTTTCGTTAGGATTACACTTGTTATATTTAGACAATATTTTTAATTTGGCTCTTAATAAAAATTCCAGTTTTTATGCTAAAATACATTTTATGGCAAGATAAATCCGTAGTAATATGCGCTCTACTTTCTTTAATTAAATTCTGAGCGCAGATTGTAACCCTTTTTGCTCAGTGTACCGACTGCGCTTTAGCTGTCAACTTAATTTGACTCGCTTTCAATGTGTTCGATATTTTTTTATTATTCTTTATTTTTCTTAACTTCAATTAGCGTTATAACGGTACATACAACATGCAAGCCAAGTTAACACCTCAACGCACTTTTATCCAGGACTTAAAGAATATAAAAATAAAGCCAAAAAAACAAAAACGAAATACTTTTAAATCAGCGGCTCAATCAATCAGTTTGCT
This sequence comes from Chymomyza procnemis, assembly GCA_035046065.1. NCBI lineage: Eukaryota > Metazoa > Arthropoda > Insecta > Diptera > Drosophilidae > Chymomyza > Chymomyza procnemis. Next base: position 1,773,109 of record JAWNOJ010000013.1, on the reverse strand, counting down.
GGCTGCGAGTTCGCTCAAGAACCAAAAAGGTTCTGTTTGACGACTTTCTTTTCGCAATCTTGCACAGTGGTTCCAAATCACTCTTATTAATCATTTTTAATGTGAAAACTCAAATTGCAGCTGTATGTAAAATTGCTCCACTGTAGCGGAGAATGACAAATGTTGGCTGCGGTAAAGAAATAAAGTCTGTAGTGTATTATCAAAAGGGTATCTTTGGTACTTTGTAAAGTTTGTTTGAACAAAGCGTGCTATTTGGTTTCATTTTAATATTTGGTATCTTAAGAATCTTAAGTAATAATTAAATCTGAACATTTGAAAGCAAACTAGAACCAGAAGTGTTATAGAAATTCTTTGTTTTGTGTAGTCATTTTCATATTAAAAATTAATATTTCAAACTAAAAAGATTTAATTTTTTAGACATTTAAATCAAAACAGTTACCTATAGCTATCTTACTTTTTACCAATAAATGCATTATTACATATCGATAGCAATTTTAGGCTTAGAACTTTCCAACAATAATTCTTCAAGACAATGTTATGGCTCTTGCACAACTAAAGTTTAACATTTTATTGAACTAAATTAATTTTTTTTTATTCCCCTTGCTGTCATCGCTCCAAAGGCGGTGCATGAAGATACCTTCATTAATAGCTGTTCGTAGAGTTCAGCACCTACAGTTTGTAGTCGATTTCAAACAGCGGTGCCTTCAATTGCTAGAGAACTAGTTAGCAAGAACCGACCAGCGACCTTCGGATTTAGGGGCGAGTACGCCACCAAGGTCCACAATTACATTTTATTTAGTTTGGCTTAATATTAATAATCATCCTCGAAAATAAACAGAAGTGCAAGTGCAGAAAAGTATCTAAAGATACTAAAACTCCAGATATTTTTATAAATCTCCGCAAAATTTGGGTTTCTAGACCTTAAAAAAGTAAAAAATAGCAATATATCTAAATTGTGAAAGTTAACTGGCAAAGGGTCTATATCTAAAAAGGTTTATATTTTAGACCTATATGCAATGGTAATATCATACACAAGGAGTATTATAGCTACAGAAAGGCTATACACATATTTCAAGATCTAAAACTTTATTGCACAGAATTCTGTAACTATAGTTTAATTTGAAGATTTGTTTAAAGATGAAATAAGATAATCATTTTAGGGCTAAGTAGAACTGTTGACAAGTATGTTTTATAAATAATACTTTATTTATAGAAAATGTGCTTAAGGTAATTTGTACACATTTTTTTTTTTTGTATTATTGGTAAAACATAATATTTAAATTTATTAAAATAGACTTCACGGTTGAAACTGACAAACAATATTGCAACGGCAAGCATTGTTTTGCTTTAAAGTTATTACTTCGATAAGTTATCTCATTTAAGTTCATTATTACCCCTAAAATTCTATTTTTTTTTTAAGTGTATTCCAATGCCGATATTGTTAAATGCTTTAATTTTGTGCGTCAGCTTTGCTTTTTTTATGCTCTGATCTTTACGCCGCAAAAGCAGCTAAAAGATTCAAAAGTATCTATACATTTAAGTCTAAAGTATTTTGCAGTTGTGGCCAGTCTTTGTAACATTTTAAAAGTATCTGTCGGTTTGTGCAACTTTTGAGTTAATGCAGTCGCTGTTAAAATGCGTTTTTTTTTTTTTTTTTTGATTGCATTTCATTAAGTTTTGTCAGTTGATTTTTGTGCTCTCTCTTTGAATTTTTGGTTTTTTCGATTTTTATTTATTTCTTGCTTTTTGTTTGAAATATTTCAAAAAAGTATGCATTTATTTTTTGTCTTATTTTTTTAAGCTGTTTTTGTTTTTTTAAAGCTGGTTATGCCTTTTGGCGTTTTTAACAAGCGCCGTTTGTCTTTATTTTTATTCGTTATTCTTTATAAGTAAAGGAAGTGCGCTGCGTTTGTTTAAATTGTTAATGGAATGAGTCTGAGCTGAAAGGAAACCACAATCATACTGTATGTACACATTATATGATAAAAGTATTCAGACACGAAAATAATCTTTTTCAATTTATTCCTAATTATTGTCTCGATCTACTTATGAGTTCATCAACTCATAACCCCAAGTGTTCTAATTAAAGTAAATGTTAGCTAACAATAAATTGTTTAAAATTTAATTCAAAATTATTCAACTTTTTTATGCAGCCAAAATACTTGTGTTTATCACTATTAATATTAAAAAAAAATAATACAACCATGTGCAAAACTTTTTTTTCCGATTTTGCCCATTTCATTTAAATTTTACTCTTTTTGTGTTTTTTTTTTGTTTGCTTGTTGTTAACAATTTTTATATATATTTTTTCGGCCGCACCTTTTGTCGTGCCATGAATCATGAATATTTCTACCTACATAAGTATTATTTACATATGTAAATGTGTACAGACACAAAGCACAGGCTTATGTGTTCCACTTTATGAACAAAAAGCATTGAAATATAATTTTTATAATCTTTAATTTTCTGCTTTATTTTTGTTTTTGTGGCAGTTTTTTCGTCATTAAGCGACAAGTTTAATGCGCTATTTTCTTGTAGAGATTTTATCAATGGATTTACCTCAACAGGTTTTGTACAAAGTTAAATAAACATAAAATTAATAAATATTTTGTACAATTTTTGCAGCGTATATTTGTGGCTACATTTTAAGCAACTTGTTTACTTTTTTATATAAATTAATTTAATATAAATACGCTATCGTTAAAATTTCGTAATTTTTTGTTTGTACTTCGTTTATAACTTTTTATATTTTGAGGAATTTGTTTTAAATATTAGTAGTTGTCATTATGTTATAGTTTAATTATATTAACAGCAACAAATTAATTCAACTAAATTATAAATAATTTATTCGCGCAAATTTGTGAACTCTGTCATTTTTATTTCTGCTCTTATTTACCCTTATAATTTATTTATACATAAAATAGTGTGATATTAAGCTTGTTTTTTTTAATATCGGGTTTTAATGTCAAAGTCACGTACAAATCGGCATTTTCGAGCGGAAATAATACATTTTGAATTACCTTATTAATATGTAGATTTTGCGCTTATGAATGACTATAAACATTTTAAATATTTTCATTTATTCATAGACTGACGCAAATCGGGGATTCACCTAAAGTTGCCTAAAGTATGAACAGGTTGACTGGAGTAGTTGATAATGTCCTGTCTGTCTGTGTAATAGTTTAGATCATGGAGATGCTGAGAGTTAGATTTTCCAACAAACTTTCCAAAAAAAAACTCTTTCGTGTATAAATAATTTAGCGCCCATCTTAAAAAGTGAAAAATTTTAAAATTCGTTTGTTTATAATAGTCTTTTTCTTTATGTTTCTTGAAAACTGTTTCAATTTAGAACAAATTTGGTTAACTATATCATATTATTTCCATAAATAAAATCAGTAGAAAATTTAGAATTTTACAAATGCATAGTAATTTGTTCAAAATCGGTTTACTATATCATATAGCTGCCCATGGAGGGAAATCCATCAAAAAATTAGATTTTGTCACTAAATTCGTTTTATTTTCTATTGTTTATTAACTTATTATAACTACATTTAGTTCATATATGTAAGAATTATTGTTTTTCCAATAGATAGATTTATGTAAGGGTGGTAGAGGCAAGAAAAGTACAGACACTCATGCTAAATAGCCCATACCGGAAAGGGAAAGGGTTGGATAATGGTTTGGTAGGAGAGAAAGAGAATAAGTGAAATGTAGAGAAACCCACTACACACACGTTCTCTACTCTTGGAGAGAGAGCTGTCTTTTTCCACGAGCTAGAGCACATAGCTGCCCAGGATACGCAGCCTTGTTGCGTCCAGACAGCTACCTTTTTCCCCCCCAACCCAAAGTTTTAATTTTACCCACCCATACACTTTTTTACTTATTCCCTATATCTTCATATTCCGCTTTACTGATAGGTATGAATGGCTCAGGTGCACAGGCTGGGATGGCCAAACCTCGATTTGCCAATATGTGATCCAAATCGGATGACCATATCACATAGCGCTCATAAAGCAGATCGGTGAAAAAAAATCGAATTTGTTACTGAATTTGTTTTATTTAATTTATGTTTGAATTACGATATTTCCGAATTTCCCACTCTAAAGTTTCCCAGTACCTCTACCAAGTTGAACTAAATGTCGGTTTATGTTGGCTTACATGGACAATGTCAAAGGAAGTTAATATTTTTAGCTTTCCTCAAGTAAGCTTTTGCATTCGAATGCCAATTTTAAAGCTATAACATTAATTTATTCTAAATAAATGAATTTAAATTATAGTTGGCATTTTTTAAGTACACTCAAAATGGTATAGCTATAATAAGAAAAAAAAAACAAAATTTCAATTAGTTGCAACAACGTTCTAAATTATTTCTATGCTAAAAGTGAAATGTAGCCAAGCCACTTTTTCTAAACTCATCATGAAGCTGCCTTAAAAAAAAGAAAAAAAATGAAGAGAAAAAACTTTATATGAAACACAATCATGATGAAGTTAATAATGATGTTTATAATAATGCTAAGAACGAATTGATGATGATAACTTGTTTTTTTTTCTCTATTCTCTTTGTTGCTGTTGCTGACTCTCTCTAGCGGTTTTACTAGTCTGCAATTTACTTTCAATGCCGCTCTTCTTAACGCTTCAAATAGTTGTTGTAGCTTTCTTCTTGATTGTTGTTGCCGTCTAGTCAACACTTTGGCATTGCTTGGTTGCCCGTGTGTCTGGTTTGTTGCATGTTGGCATGCAGCAGCAGCAGCCACAACAACAAGTTGCCTGGTATGCAATTTGCAATAGTTGCGCTTGCGCAACACACAGATACATACACATAAGCACTCAACTCATAGATACACACATATACACACGACACTTAGGCCAAACAAGATCGCGTAATAACTTAGTCAGCTCCAAACAACGCAATAGTTACCAAGAAGGAAGACGGAAGATGTTGAGTTGGCCATAATGCAGTTGGCCAGCAAAAGCAAGATAGAAAAATTGCATTACAACGAAGTTATTATACTCTTTTTTATTGCAACAGAACATTTGTGAATATCTGTTTGCATCACGAATTCAATTGTTGAGTTTTTGAGCCAAACTTGTGTTGATTATCTTTTGGAATTCAATGAAAATGCGGCTGAAGCTCATCGATTGCTCTTGAATTCTTACAGCGAAGTGAAAGAACGTGTTGGGAGTTGTTTTAAATTTTAAAAAAAGGGAAAAGGGTTTCAAGCATGCATAATTGGAAGCGTAACTTGACCAAGACACCTTCCAATCTAAACGTCTCAAAGCCATGGGTGCGATGCAGAACTTAGGACACTGGGTACCGTTTGTTTAACCGATGTCAAAGGATATTTCTTTGCTTAAGAACAGCTGCTTCAAAGGCAAAATTGCAATGAATTTATTCATCTCATTGTAACGGGCGTCGTATAATTGGCCTATTCTGTTAATCCAACGCACAGAGTCTTGGAAAAATCCCGGACATGTCTCCACGTCCACAACGAAATCCAATATTCGTAGCGCCATAGTCATAGTCTGCGTTTGATGACACCAGTTCGGTGTGAGATATGAGCTGCTAAAGCCAAATAAAACAATCACAGAGAATCGATGCCGCACGCTTTTGACGCGAGCTCAGAACTAAAAGAAAAACGGCCATTATACAAGAAATGATATAATGTCATTCATCAGCACCTTATCCCAACCTTAATTTGCCCCATTTGATCACTCCCTCTTGTTCCTATCAATAGCACACGATCTAGCTAATAAGCACTTCAGTTTTACATAATGAAATCAAAAATTGGATCAATTCCGATTACATCAAAAGAGCAGTCTTTCCTTTGCGAAATCCGCATACTTCCAGAAGAATGGACGAAATTAATAGATAATAAAGATACATTTTTGGTTACTTCGTTTTCTATTTGATGATCATTGTAAGTTCTCTACAGCGTTATTAAGTTTCTAACAAATTCCGCAATACTATATGCATGAGCTATAGTGTATTAAAACCGGAAAAACTGCACATGCGCATGGGTAGAAAAAATCTAATAGCAGGTTGTCCATTCGTCATCACTAACTTCCAGCTCAACGATCTTGTCTGCCTTTGGTCACACTCCCGCACGCTTTGTTCATACCATTTGATGTTTCTCTACGAACAAGGCGCATATATGCATATGTGTATCTATGCCCATGACATGAGTATAAACGAGAGTACATTGTTTCAGTTTCAATTTGTCTTAATTATGATTGACACTGATAAATCTGTCAATGATTTCGATTGCGCGTCATAATTTCTAATTCATTTTTTTTTTGTTTAAGTTATACAATTTTCTATTGATATTAATTAAAGGCAATACGTATGACTTATATTTAACACTTTTATATAAGTAGTCTCAGATGCAGCAGCCAATATTTCAGATAGTCGCCTTTGGTTGACTACTTACTGTCTGTGGTCAGCTGAGTTCAATGTGCTTTACCTGCTGCTCTTACCTGTTGTCCCCAAAGTGCAGATAAAAAAAATCCTGCTGCTGGTGGAGTGGCTGTTGCATTAGTCAGTAGCATTCTAAACTGGAAACCATGGCAAATACTTTCTCATACACAGCTACAGACGCACACACACACACACACACACGCACAAGCACACACACACTTGCTTATATATAGAGGCTCAGCTGTGCGAGAGCCTTAAGTGTTGTAGCTTAAAAATACCCTATAAAAGCAGGAATGCTGCATCAAACGCGAGCCTTATTGTATATATATATTCTGGAATTTATGTCTGAGGCGAATGGTGGTGAAATGTTTGGATTTGTAATTGAATTATTTGGATTTGTAGAATTTTAGTACTTTTTGTATTTAATTTTGTGCATCTTAAGTGGAGCTGAGCATAGCTGCATAACACTACAAGCCCATTTGAATATATTCGAGCTTTATTTTTAAGAGGATAATCTATATAACACATACAAGAAGACCGTTCTTTGTAAGTCAGTCAGCAGGAGCACAAAAGAGCGTGTGAGCGACAAGTCAAGCAAATGCGTGTGATATTATGTCCCGAGCACGCGTGTTAATTTATTTAAGAGTCTATCTTCCTCCGATCTCTAAAAGGATTACAAGCTGCACAAACAATACAAGCAACTACAAATCCCCTAAAGATTATAAATAAAAAAGTAAAACAATTGCGGAAATTTATTTTTTTTCAGTTAAAATCATACAAAAAATTATAAAACAAAAATACTTTTAAGAATTATAAGCGTTAAAACATTTGTGTTATAGCTCAGTCGCATAAAAAAAGTTATTATTGATATCGAATTTTTAAGTTTTCTAGGATTGGCATTATGATATGACACCTTAATTTCAGTTTCAAAGTTTGCTGGTTATCAGCTCGTCAGCAAGAATCTTTCTTTGAACTTATTATTATTAAAAGACAACTATTTTTTAATTTTATTTTTTAATCAATTGTTCTTTTTTTCTGACGATAGTTTTTGAAATAAATAATTATACATTGTCCAACTCTTGTTTAGCGCTTTTCGGTCGCACTTGTGCTGCTTCTGAGTTTTGGCTAGCGAGATTCATTTATAAAAAGTGAGTTATTTGGAAGATTGCTGTGGTGCCGGATCCACCACACGGGAAACATTTTTAAACAACACTATTTACAAAATCAAAAATGTTTCATTTAAAAAAAAAAAACGAGAAAACCAAAAGGAAAAATGTATTTGTTTCTTAATTTACTATTAATATTGCTTAAATATTAGTAAGCGGGTATTAGCTATCGGTAAAATATATTATCATTCCAATCCTACATCTTGTGATCCCTTTAATAAAGTGTTAGGATTTTGGAATTTAGATTCATTCTCATATACGGAAAACTGTTTGAATAACGAGAAAATCCAAAACGAAAATTCACATTCATACATTTTGATGAAACTTTCTCAGTCGGATTTTGCTTTTCCTAAGTCAATAAACTTAACTTAAAAATAATTGATAATTAACTTCACTTAATGCGAATATATTTTATGATATTTCAAATAGTTTACAGACTTTATATTAAAGTATTTAACATTAGGGTATTTAAACGTTGCATTATACAAACAGCAAATTTTTTGCTGCTTCTTTTTGAACTTTTTTTTTGCATTTAGTTTGAACCTGTGCGATGAACTTAACGCTGGGCCAGTGTCAAGGAACTTTACCTGTTGCCTACCTGGTTTGTTTTGCTTTTATTTTGCTTAGTTTTGTTGTAGATATTTTTCTACTTTAGTTTAGTACAATCTGACGCGATTCATGCAAGGGCACGTGCCACACTCAAAGTACCACAAAAATGAAGCAATTATTGGGCGTACTGCAAGTAAATCTAAATCTTATGATACAATTTTAAACAAAAATTTCAACAAATGCGCAGTAAACAACAATAACAAAGTCAAAGCAAAAAAAAAAAAATACCAGCAACAATTTCAAGGCCAAAACTTTTGACTCTCGTCAGAGCCAACTAGAAATTATTTCCCCAAGTTATATACTAGAGTGCATTAATTTTTTTCATACACTTTGAAATATTTTTTATACCTACGTTTTGCAAATGTTGAGTCTTTTGCTAGACTCATAGTATTTTATGATTTTTTTTAGTTTCATTTATTTTTTTTTTATAACAATTTCACTTTTCTTATCAGCGAGGTCAGCAGCGCAGCCGCAGTGCCAATCTTTTTTTTCGCATATTTTCCTTCTTTTTTTTGCATTTTGTTGTTATTGCCTTTGATAAGATTTGGTCTGGAGCGCAGTCAACGCAATTGGGCTGCATTTGAAACATGCGAAAGCCGAAAGTGTACTTTGTCAAGGCAGTTCTTAAAAAACATTCGTACGAGTACGTGTTGTGTATCTGTGTGTCTACTATGTATCTGTTTATACTATATAAGGTTGACATTGAAAATTTTGTGCAAATCGAAAAAAAAAATAGAAAAGATTTTGTGTAAAAAATTATTTCAATATACACGCGCTTACCTAAAATGAATTTTTAAAAATATAAATTTTTATTTTGTAATTTTTTGCATTTTTCCCATTATATTTTATTAAAGAATTGTTATAGCAAAAGTCGCCAGTTATCTAAATGAAATTTATGCACGAGTTCCTACTGTACCATGTGCAATGTGTGCATGTATGAGTACTGATAAGCCGCTGTATTTTTACTTTTTTTTAAATAAATATATAACATTTTATACTATATATATTTGTTTAAAGAGAGCTGCTTGCAGTAGTAAACTTTCCTATTTGGGTTTACTTTTTGTTAAGTTTTATTTTTCTAACTTTCAGAGTGTATGTTTGACATTATTTTTTACTACTCATGCATAGTCTGTATTCAAAAATGTAAAAATAATATTTAAAACTTAAAAATAAATCAAATCTAGTATGTTATACAATGAAAATACATTTTTATTTTGTGAAACCATAAAAATATAGAGTAACTTAAGTTTTAACTCAACAGCTGTGCTCTTTTTTAATAAAAATAATAATAACAATTAAGAATTTAAAATGCTTAGTACCTTATAATGAATTATAATGAAATTATATAATTTCATGAAGTATATTTTAATTTTTAAATTAAGTGAACTCATATTGTGTAGCATTAGTTTTTATGTAACAATTCTACCACATTTTCCTTAAAAACCAGCAATAACAAGTTTATGATGAAAAAAGTTACGCTGTATTAGACACAAAAGATTTACAATTATACAGAAAAATTTATGCATTTATTTATATAAAAATATTAACGACAGCCATCTTAAAAAAAAGGGCGTTTTAGAATATATAATATTTAAGTTATTCTGCATATTTAAATGAAACACTCTAGTTACATATTAACCAAAATAATGCATTAAATATTTCCTTTCTGTTGTCTCAAGTTTCATTTTTGAGAATATAAATATTTATATTTAAGAATAAAAAAATAGTATACATATATATAACGAGAATGCATCCAAGTACTCAGCCCTTTAACATGGACACATAAATATGTTACAGAAAATTTTATTAACATTAATGTTACTTAACATGCTTAACACGCTGTTAAAGTTTTTAAAAAAATCATAGCCTATACAACAGGCGCAACAATTATTTGTGACTAATTTCAACTTTGTTTCTTCTTACAGACAACACTGCCATATTGCAACAACAACAACAACAAAAATAATAAGATTGAAAAAGAACAACAGTAGCAACAATACTACCTCTTTCAAGCCACACAAACGGAATAACTGCAAATTGCATTTAGGCGAAAATTGTAAATTGCTAAAAACTATTACGGCCCAAATCCAAGCAACCAGTAAAATGGAACAAAACGCGTTTATAATTCAACACTCAATATCATAAAACAAGCACAGTATACTTTGAGTCGCCTTTTAATCAATCAGCTTAGCAAACTCAAATAAGAACAAGCGCAATCCACACGACGTATACGCAACGCACAAAGATGCCAAACAAAAGCATTAACGATGTGGCAGGCACTGTAACGACAACAACAAGCAGCAGCAGTAATGCATCCAGCAATGGCCACAGTAAGCCCAGTAATGGCCAAATCGAACATGCCAATGGTAATAGCAATGGCAGCACACCCACACATACAAATGGCTATCAAAATGGCGGACGCCGTGATTCAACACAAGCATTTACTCCATTGCTGGCAAATGGCGGCAGTGAGGGCATTTCTACCATAGATGGGCCCACAACTGTACTCTACGAGAGTACGCCCAGCAATAATAATGAGTGGAAAGCCGCAGAGGATATTAATAACTTAAAGAACGGCTTGCATGTGCATCATATGGGCAACAACAATGGCAGCAATGGTCATAATCTGCGCGAGAAATATGCACACGAGCAGGCTCCTCTTACAGGCGTACATAGTTATAAGGTAAATGGCGCAGTGGAACCTGCATGCGGTCTATTTGGCTGTCAGCCGCGCTGGGCGCGTCGATTTGCTTCAACGCATGTTTTCATGGTGGTGTTTCTATTGGCCTATATACTGCAGGGCATGTATATGACCTACTTTGTGTCGGTCATAACCACCATAGAGAAGCTGTTTCAAATCAAGTCCAAGACTACGGGCTTTTTGCTTAGCGCCAGCGAAATGGGTCAAATCAGCACAGCCATGTTGCTGACTTACTTTGCCGGACGTGGTCACCGACCACGCTGGATAGCCTGCGGCATGGTCTTATTCTCCATTGCCGCCTTTAGCTGCGCTTTGCCGCATTTCATTTTTGGCGAAAAACTCATGCAATCCAGTGTTTTACTGCAGCCACAGACTCAGCGGCAAAATTCAGCACCGTTGAGCAGCTGGAATTACACCGATATGCATACATCGTCGGACACCTCGAATCTCTGTGTTTTGGGCGGTAATGATACATTCACCAGCAGCGACTGTGATACAGAGCGCAAGCTGGAGCAGGCTTCACACTCAAAGATTACCGTCATAGTGCTGTGCATATTCTTTGGCAGCCTGCTTAGCTCAGGCATTGGCCAGACAGCGGTTACCACGTTAGGCATTCCATATATCGATGACAATGTGGGCAGCAAACAGTCGGCCATCTATTTGGCCATTGCCATAGGTCTGAGAATACTTGGACCTGCATCGGGCTTTATAGTGGGCTCGTTTTGTACGCGCTGGTATGTAAATTTTACCAATCCAGGGTTTGATGCAAGTGATCCGCGTTGGATTGGTGCCTGGTGGCTGGGGCCAGTGGGGATTGGCAGTCTAATGCTATTGGCTTCGCTAGCCATGTTCTCGTTTCCCCGGCAAGCGGGAAATTCAGCGGCAAATGCAGTGCCAGCGGAGCCCGAGGAGAAACCCAAGCTAAAGGGTAAGTATTAAAACTCGTATACTAGAAGTCAAATATGGATTTGCAGTTGCTTCAGTCTTATAGTGATTAAACCGATTGTTGTCTCATTTCTCTTAGACTTTCCTAAAACTGTGCGTCGCCAGCTGAGCAACGATATACTCATGTTTCGCACTGCCTCCTGCGTATTCCATTTATTGCCCATCTCAGGTCTATATACATTTCTGCCCAAGTATCTGGAGACTCAGTTTAGGCTGGCCACATATGATGCCAGCCTTATTGCTGCATTTTGCGGCATTCTGGTCATGGGCATTGGCATTGTAATCTCAGGTTTAGTTATAGTTAAGCGCAAGCCGACGGCTCAAACAGTAGCCGCTTGGATTGCCTTTACGGCTCTGGTCTACGCAGCCGGCATGATCATACTTATGTTCATTGGCTGCAACATGAATGACTTTGCGGGCTATAAGCCTAGTGATGCGAATGGGTAAGTAGTTAAGATTGACATAATGTACAATAAATCAGCTGCCCTACTTATTGCAAAACATTTGCTTTTCAGCCCTGCAATGATTGAGCCTGCCTGCAGCGCCGCACTCAATTGTACCTGTGATAAGGAGAATTTCTCACCAATTTGTGGCGCCGATAGCAGGATTTATATTTCGGCCTGTCATGCCGGATGCACTAGCTCCTCAAGGCGCAGCAGCGATAATCGCACAGTCTTCTCGGACTGTGCTTGCATTCCAGATGGTAAGTACCACCGTGTGTATTCATTATATTGCATAATCTCAATCTGCATACGTTTTACAGTGGCTGCGCCCAGTAACTTGACAGTTAGCGAGGCTGTCAGCGGACACTGTGATAATAACTGCAAGAACTTTATCTACTTTATACTGATTTTTGCCATTTGCGTATTTATGCATTCCACCTCCGAGGTGGGCAGCATGTTGCTCATCATGCGCTGTACACATCCTAAAGGTAAGTGCGCCGGATAAGAAAATCGAAAGTTTTAATGCGAAATATGGCTAGAGTGTCTAGAAATAAATCTTCATTTATTTAAGAAACGAAAACTTTAATATAATCTTGACGTTTACGATAAGATGCAGTGATGCAGTTCGTTTCGCGGAGATTTTTGAGCTTAGCGTAATATTGGAATTGGCATTTTAACTATTGCATATATTATTTAATATTTATTGTTGTCGCGGAATCCGAAAGATTCACAGAGAAAAACTATTCAACATCCGGTACTTGATTGAGCTCCTATGCTACGAATGGTAAACTAAGTTAAAAAAATTTAACAAATTTTGCAGTATTTTTGGCTAAAGCCTAAGATATTGAAGTTGCTTGTGGAGCAAACAAATGTTAGGCCAAACAAATTGCCAGATTTCACAGTATTTCAAACTTTTAACGGATTTAAACTGATTTAAAAAATATCATAGGTTATTTCAAACAAGCTTTTGGATCTTATATTATAAAAGAAAACTTTTGAAATCAGTTATGTTTGGTTGGAAGTTTTGGAACGATAGCGTATGAGGCTTTTGGGAAGAATTCATAAAGAAACATGATTTGATGCCGTTGTCATTTAACTTTAAACATTAAATTGAAGTTTTAAACGGAAATCCGTATTGATTTAACTTATAAGAAGCCGCAGGACAAACAGGCACGTTTCGATAAAACTTTTAACTCGAACGAACAGCTTTAAAACAATTTTACTCAATATTTTCTAGTAAAAATATTTCGACGTTGTTATATTATTGATTGTATGAGTTTGGAGAGTTTGGAATACCCTTCAAAATTGTTAAATAGTCTTAAAAATATTCTGCAGCTATGAAGAAAGGTTTTTCCTACACATTTTATATACGTTTTTTAATAAACAAAGCCATATTTGTTTTTTCAGATAAAGCCATGGCCATGGGCGTTATACAATCCGCCATTGGTCTGTTCGGTAATGTTCCTTGCCCGATCATATATGGCGCTGTGGTTGACTCGGCCTGTTTGATATGGAAATCGGTTTGTGGCAAACATGGAGCGTGTTCTCTATACGATGCGGATACATTTAGGCACTACTTCTTGGGTATGCTTCAGCCACACACAACTTATGTGAACAACACTAAGTAATTTCTATATGTTTTTTTCACTACTCGCAGGCATTACGGCCGGAATTATGTTTCTAGCATTTATTATGGATCTGGTTGTGTGGCGTAAGGCACATCGCATAGATATTGCACCGGAGGATAAACCCGTTGTGGATGAAGCACAACAACAAGAAAACACAGAGAGCTCCAAGCAGGTCAAAACACAGCCAGCGGATAATACCACGGTCTAGATAGAATCTGGGCGCAAATCCCAACTACTTTAAGGCGCAACGAAGCAAACTTCACTCAGCAGCGAAATATTTGAAAAAAAAATAAATAAAATTCGATAAAATCACACATAAAAGATTTCCAATAAATGTTTACCTTAATTGTTAATTAGTTATCATTTTGTCTAGTTAATAAGTTTAGTAGAAAGAGAAACTAAAACAAACATTTTAAAGCAAGTTATGTATTTAGTTAAGTTGATTTTTATACATGGCGCGTAACAAAATTTTTATACAAAACATATAAACAAAATTATATTATTTAAAACATTGCAACCTCATTAAACAAACAAACACACACATAAACATGCGTATAAGTGTGTATGTGTGCGTACTTTATGTAAATCTCAATCGACAAAAAAGAAAAACAAGAAAATTTAAAACGAATTCTTTAAATTAAATAATATTTAATACCGTCGTGTAGCATAAACATGGCCATGTATACATACAATATACTTACGTGATTTTATGTAAAAATGTGTAAACATTATAAACAATGCGCCGAAATTTACAACAACGCTATATATATATATATTATAACTATGTATGTTTTTTTAATGTCTAAAATTATATATATATACATATACATATATATTATATATACATTATATCGTAATTGCAACCTATCTGTGGTAGTTAAATTTTAGTTAAAATTCAAAATAAATAAATGCCTAAGTTTGTCATAAAAATAATAAATAAAAAAAAAACTGGCTAATTTGTCATAAAAATAAAAAAATATATAAGAGAAAAGATGGATTTTTGTTCCAAAGGCAAAGGCTAGACAATAACTGTCGAAGTTGCAGCAAGCGGTCGTACGAAGCGCAAAATAACTTCGATCTACATTTAAGATGTAAAAGTGTGCTCATCGTATGGTTCCGAGCGTTGACATCATTCAGGCTCGAAATGCACACCGAAACGCGTTAGGATCGCTACCCACAACTCAGCAGGCGCATAAACGAATCTGAAATGAGGTTTGGCAGTTGAAGGAATGAGAATATCGTTTGAAAGTTTTTTGAAGTTCTCAAAAACTGATACTTTTATTTTTCGGAATAAAAATAAGCAAACAAAATGTCAAACTATTAATTCTTATTAGTAATACGGTGTCTAGTTAGGCAATATATGGTACTATGTCTTTAAAATGATCTGCTTCAATAGAATTTAAAGGGTCAACTTAAAGTCAAAAATTTATTATTCCTAATTATTAATAATTTATAAAGTATTTTATTTTAATTGGCTCTACAATCTGCTTACGTCATTCTCTTTCGAAAAAAAATATTTATAATACTTATGAATATAATATACTATAAATATATATATATAATTCTAAATTTATTATGCGATATTTTAGAACCACAGGCGCGCTGTCAGAAAAAAGCTCAGGTTTTTAAAGAGTACTTACCAAAATACATGGTATACAATTTTTATGTTTTAGTACGTTCCCAAAACCAAAAGCTATATGCGCTACTGACCTTTGATGAGCCATAAAATCTCGCCACTTTAGCATGATTATTAAAATACTCGGATATGCATTCTTAATCTTTATTTACTTAGTATATATTGTTGTATATTTTGGAACATGTTTGACAAAACTATTTTTATATATATGATATAAAGGGTTATCCATTTCGTGTTGCGAATTTTACGACACTGTTTCATTTTAGCACAAAACTGTCGTACGTGCGTCATATATTTAGTGAACTGTTTGTCATTTAACAATATTGTTTTTTTTTTAATAATAATAATTTTATGTTCTCTGCAAAAAAAGCTGTTATCGATAACTAATTATTTTATTTACTTTTACTCTGGATCATCTCAAAATGGACAACCCTGTATAATTGATACAATATGATTTAAATTAATTTAAGCTTAATTTTCGCACTTTAAATTATAAACTGGAACTGTTTTTAACGCGCATGATGCACATATTGGAAGTCTTCAGTTTGCACTCCATAGAAATCATCGGTTTGTACCGGCAGTCCCCGACGATTTACGAGATTAGCAACTGCTATGGCAACAAATGTCATTAGGCATATCAAATAGCTGACCATCAACTTTGAAGCCATTTTATCAACTGTTTCCAAAAATCAAAATAAATTTAATTAAATAATGTCTATTTTATATTTCTATATTATAAATTGCTAAGTTGGTATTAGGGTTATCAGCAGCTAATGCTAAAGTGAATCCCACAACAGCAGATTTCTTTCTAGGCATACCTATATAAGGCACTACGTACTTTCAGCACTGATCACATAGAATACAACCAAACCTTGGAGAATGTCGTTCAAGTTGATGCTCTTGTTCTTTGCCTGCTGCATGGCTCTGGCTAGCGCCATGCCACAACCAGGCGGCAGCGTGGATGTGGGTTACAATCAAGGACAGCGAGGACGCGAGGCTAGTGTGCAATATAATCAAAACTTGTATACCAGCCGCGATGGACGTGGAAGCGTTGATGCCTACGCTCATGGCAGCCGCAACTTTGATCACAATCGCAATGACTATGGCGGCGGTGTTCAGGGTAAATGGCGTTTCTAAATGTAGAATAAATAAAGTAATTTAATAAAGTCAACGAAATATTGTAATATGTTGGGTTTTTTTAAAAACAAAATGGCAAACTGGAGGCATTTCATTCAAGCTACGAACCCAAAAAAAAAAAAAAATGAAGACTATATTGTTTTGTTTAAAAAATAATTTCATGTTTAATTAGTCAATTTTTTTAGTTAGTTTTCATTATTTTTATTTGATTTTTAGAAATATTTATAGTATGCCCAAGCCGATTGCAATTTCAACAAAATCGTTAACCATCACATAAAACTTGGCAGTGGTCAATCCAATCCACAGTGCTTTGAGCCCTATTTGAGCATTACCAGCTTAAATTAAAATTGTATATTAATTCCAGGGCTTGAGTTTCGAATTATGTTTGTCTGGCTGACTTTAAACTTTTCAGTGAAGTGCACTTTAATAATTTTTCAAATTTCAGTAAACAAATATCTTTGTCGTTTTTTTTTTTTTTGAGAATTATGTGTTTTTCGAACTTAAAGCGCAAAGCACCCTCCACAAGCAACCAAATTTCTTCCAATTTAACATAACCACCGTGGTGAAAATGAGCTTATGTCCGAAATTATAATTTTTTCAGTATAATACTGCATGTTAGGGGAAAAGATACCTTGAAATATTAAGCAACTTTCTTGAAGCGTATAAAATCTAAACATTTGATACTTTCCGAATTATATCTGTCTTCTTAAAAGTCTAATAGTGGATAGTTCAAATTGCAAACACCAGAGAACCCATTCGTTACCTAGCAGCACTACGAGCAATTTAGAAAAAAAAAAAAAAAAAAAAACAAAAAACACACCAATTTTTAAAAACTAAACATTAAAAAAAATTTTTATTTAAAAAAAATTTTTAACAAAAATTATTTTCTTAAAATTTCTTAAAATTATTTTTTTTTATATTGTTATCGTGTGGTGTCAGTGAAAGAATCCAGTACCACGGTTATCTTTGCCTGGAGTTAAAAAGAAATGGTTTCCTTATAATACTATTTCCCATGTAACACACATAGTACACCACCAGCTGCTGACAAAGATGACCATAAACTTTGTACACATTTTCCTAATAACTTTTGGGATGCTGTCAACATAAGCAAATTTGGCTTATCATTTGGGACTTTTTTTTGCATGTAAATCCCAAGCGAGCTGCACAATACAAACAGCTATATAAGCTGATAAGCGTTATCTGCCGCTTAAGTGAAAGTGAATCCCAACTAAAAGAACACCTATATAAAGAGCAGATCTCACTTGAACAAAGCATCACAAAGCAATCCAAGCCAACTAAGTCAAAATGTCTTTGAAATTGGTACTTCTATTCATAGCCTGCTGCATGGCTTTGGCTACAGCTATGCCCAGTGGAGGCAATGGACCTATTATTATAATACGTCGTGCTCGTTCACCACAACCTGGCGGCGGCAGTGTGGATCTGGGCTACCATCAAGGACAGGGAGGACGTGAGGCCAATGTACAATATAATCACAATTTGTACACCAGTCGTGATGGACGTGGCAGCATTGATGCATATGCTCAGGGTAGTCGCAACTTTGATCACAATCGCAACAACTTTGGCGGTGGTGTCCAAGGCAGTTGGCGTTTCTAAATATCCACGCATTAATTTAAAGCATAAATTATTTCAATAAAATAAACTATTTTCTATTTAAAAGTTAATTTTTTTTATTAACAACGGTTCAAGTTGTTACGAAAGAACTTTGAATTTATTAACTCTTAGACTGATCGGCACCCAAAAAAAGTAATGATACTCTTTCACCAAGAGAAAATAAATTCAGACCTCAAAGAGAACGGGCGCCTACAGTTTAAAGTCGAATCTTTACTGTGGTTACAATTTTTAATTAAAAAATATTTTCGTAGGTAGATAGCGTCTTCTTGCTAGCAATGTCAGTGCTAGTCAAATGTACTAATGCTGCTGCTGAGTACTACGTTTTCAACAGTCATAACTCCCAATAAAATAATATTAAAGGTTAGTTCGGAATGACTGAGAACCTTAGTTGAATAGACTCACCATCATCAAGCATTCCAATCATCTAGTTGGAATGGCTACGTCAATAAAAAACACCGCCATTTGGAGTAAAGTTAATCCTCAAGTGTATGTCGAAACATCGTTGCATCCAGAAAAACTAACTGCTTGGTACGCTTTATGGTCTGATGGAATAATAATAATTGGTCCATATTTCTTCAAAACCTATGATGGCCAGAGCGTTACAGTCAATGTTGATCTGCTATAGAGCCATGATTATCTAACATTTTTATTACTGATTTAAACAACCATGATGTTCAGGAGCTGTGGTTCCAAAAAGACGGTGCAACATGTCACACAGCTCGTGCCACAATCGATTTATTAACAAATAAGTTTGCTCACCGCCTAATTTCACGTTTTGGACCTGTGAATTGGGCTCCAAGATCTTGTGATTTAACACCGCTAGACCACTTTCTGTGGGCTATGTAAAGTCATTGGTCTATGCGTATAAACCACAAACGCGGAACCATTTGGAAAACAACAACATTCGACGTTGCAATAGCCGATATACGGCCACAAATGTTGGAAAAAGTCATCGAAAATTGAACGTCCAGATTGGACTATATACGAGTCAGCCGTGACGGCCATATGTCAGAAATCATATTTAAAATGTAATGCCACAAGATTATGTTTCGGATATATAAAAATCATGGCAATCGAATAATCCGTTGTTTTTTATTGCAATTTAAATTTCTATAGCTCTAAAAAAACACCCTTTTTATATATAACATTTAATTAAAAAAAATGTTAGTATCCTATGTTCTTTTATTATTATTATTATTTTTTTTTTTTAATTATGTATTCAGAATGTTTCCAATATCTATCCCCAAGGAAATAAAACTTCCCGCTGGTAGAGGAATTGTGCAAGTTCAGTTTTCGATTGTCACTTATACCATAAAATGAACCCTAAACCACCCAGCGTTATGATTGTTAAAACAAACACACATTTAGCAGATTATTTCCAGAAATATAATAATAATAAAATTTTTATTATTAATATTTTGCGAGAATTAACCACATATAGAGACTAAGGCATTTAACATATGTATTACACTTGTAGGGGTAAGGAATTATGAAACATTTTTTCTACTCAATAAAATTTAAAATCTGTATGCAACAGAGCTATCTCTTTGCATTCAGCTTCCGAAGTTTCAGCTGAAGCCCTTAGATATGGAGTTATCGTCTTAAGTTAGTGCAAATCAAAATTACCTTGATATATAGCATATACCACTGACAGCTCTGAAAATCCCAGGTTCTAAGTAATAAAAGTCAACTCATGCCGCAACGAAAAATTTTGGTTCATAGTTTTGACGAAACTGCTGAAACAAACATTTAGCTTATCATTGGATTTTTCTGTTCTTTTTTCCAATGCAAATTTGAACACAACCTGTTTATCAGCTGTTTAGGGTTATCAGTAGCTCGAATTAAAGTGAATCCCACCATGAACAAGACACATTTAGCTCAGCTATATAAAGCAAAGTGCAGTCACTATAAATATCACAATTCATAGTAATCAATAGTGAAAATGTCTCTTAAATTGATGCTCCTGTTGCTTGCGTGCTGCATGGCCTTGACAGCTGCCATGCCCAGTGGCAGTCATGGACCCATTATTATAATACGTCATGCACGTTCACCACAACCAGGCGGCAGCTTAGATTTTGGTGCTCACCAAAGTCACCGTGGACGTGAATCCAATCAAAATGTGTACACAAGAGGCGATGGGCAAGGCAGTCTTGATGCCTACGGTCGCAGCAATCGAAATCGCAACAAATGGCGTAAATAATTTATAATTAAATAAAATATTTAAATTTGTACCAAAAAATGTTTTTTTTTATTAACAATTTCTATACAAAAGTCTTAAGATTACGAAATTTATAGTTAAAGTTTTAACAAATTGTGGTAAATGTTTAGAAAAACTTGATTCGGGCTATTGTCTGTGTGTATAACGAAAACATATCCTTTGCGTTCATTTGCCTAATAATGTTTGTATAAAAATATATAAGAATGAAACAAGGTTCGGAAAACCGAAGCTTATGCACCTTTGCAGATAGGCATCGGGGTAGGGGCACGAAATTTTCCATAGACTTAGTAAATTCTCTAAAGGTGTCGTGATTTAAAATGTTTGCGTTTGAATAAATCTGCAAGGATCCAAAGTGAACATAACTGCTATGAACAAGCCAAAATAAATAAAACATAATAATCAAAATCAACTATCGGGCGCCCAGAGCTTAAATGTGCGATCGAATGAAGTCGTTGCTATATACTGTGAATTGGGCGCAACATCTACGCTAATGACTTTGTTGTCGTGTCCTTGCAACGTCTTCAGTGGCTGCCATGTCTTGTTTGACCAGATTTTTGTGGTTGTATCATACGAACAAGTTATGAGAAAGCTGCCACCATCGCGCTGGTATTTAACATCGGAAATGAGATTTGTATGCGCGGGTATGGTGTAAACGGGCTGGCGACGTCGCAGATCCCAAATCTTGCAGGTATTGTCCTGAGAACCGGTAGCTATGTGAAAGCCGTTTGGTGAAAAGTCCACACCAAAAATAGCGCCCAAATGGCCTTCAAGAAACATAATACAGCGCCCTGTGCGTAGATCCCAAACACGTCCAAAAGCATCCAAGCCGCCAGTGACTATGACGCTGCCATCTGATTGATAGCTAAGACAGTGCACCGCCTTGGCATGACCTTCCTGATGTAAAACTTCTGTCTTTTGCTCCAAGTCCCATAAGCGCCATGAAGCATCATAGCAGGCGGTGGCCAAAAAGCGACCAGAAGGATGAAAGACAACTTTGGAAACACGATGCGGCATATGACCAGTAATATCCGCAATTGACTCCTCATTATTGAAACCCCATAGTTTAACAGCACCATCATGTCCACCGGAGGCCATTGCAACCACATTTAACTCGTCCTGTTGTACACCTGGACGCAGCGCCACACCACCCACATAGCTAGCATGCCCACGCAGTGTTTGCTTAAGCTGACAGTCCGGCACACTCCATAGCTTACACATACCTGACCATGAGCCAGTTAAAAGTAGCGTCGAGTCTTCGCTAAACGCAGCACTACTGACTGGTCGCGTATCACCTACTTGAGAACACAATGGCGCTAATGATTGCAGCTTCTTTTGCATCTCGACCATGCGACCAGCACGCGTGGCACTAGGCAACTCCAGCGCTTCACGTGCACGTTCTAAGCGATCGCGTGCACGCGGCAGCGAATAATCTGCCAGCCACAGACGCGCCACACGCAACGTTTCCGGTCCCTCGTGATACCAGGTAGCTTCTTGTTCTTTTTGCTGCTGCTTACGTTCTTCTTCCTCAGTTTGCTTATGTTTTATGGCATTTTCACCGAGATTTGCAAGCAATTCTTTAAGGCGTCGCCGCCGCTCCGCAGGACCTTCGCCAAAAAAGCATATGGGTTCATTGAGCTGTCTCAAATTACGTTTAATCTCTGCATCGTCTGTGGACACATTTATTTGGCGTGCACGCTTCTTGCGTTCAAATTCCTCAAGCAGCGCTATTTTATCCTTTTCTATCTCCGTCTCCAAATCAAAGTAGGCATCGTCTATTTTATTGGCAAGTGATGCTGCCGTTGGTGGCAGTTGTGGAGCTTTTGTAGTGACTGTTTTTTTGCTAGTTTCCTCATATTCCTCTTCGGAATCTATGTCTTCCAATTGACCGGCAGTTGATGTTGCTGTTGTCGTTGTTGTAGTTGCCGGTATTGCTGTTGCAGACAGCGCGCCAGCAGCCTGACGCTTGCGTTCCGTCTCTTCCAATGAACCATAGTGCAATGTGCGCTGCCGTTTAATATATTGTATATCGTCGTCATCGGACATTGTGTTTTATTATAAAAAAATAATTAATTTTAAACTAAAATTCCGCCAAAAACGAAATAAACAACAAAAATTTCCACTGAAAACGTTTAGACAAACGTTACGTGTTGGAAAACGCGCGAAGGCAGCATGCAGTCAAGTGTGACCGCATTATTAATTTAAAAATAATACTAAGTCAACATAGACAAAAAAACTATTAATTTTATTAATTAACATGTGCTCTCTTAATTTTTAAATATTTTAGTTTCTTCGATTTGAGAAACGTACAACTTTACGCACAACTGTATTAAATAATAACATTTTTGCCGTGACTGTTTGTCCAGCCCTGCCAGCGCGTGCGGTGTTTACCAACACTTATCAATGTGTTTTAGTGCACACACACATTTCCTTCGTTGATGAAGTGAAAAAATAAATTTCACATTGCCAAGCTTATAAAATTGTCAATTTTGTTGCACTAAACAATTGAAATATAAAGAAATAATGAGTGCACCAAGCAGCAAGATGTCTGCTACCGATCAAATGCGTGCCATGCTGGATCAACTGATGGGCACGACACGCAACGGAGACGATGGACGCGGCGTTAAATTTTCTGATACACGCGTCTGCAAATCTTTTCTGCTTGACTGCTGTCCCCATGACATACTGGCATCCACACGCATGGATCTGGGTGAGTGTCCCAAAGTGCATGATCTGGCTTTTCGTGCAGATTACGAGAGCGCATCTAAATCACGTGACTACTACTACGATATTGAGGCCATGGAGCATTTGCAAGCGTTCATAGCCGACTGTGATCGACGCACAGATGCAGCCAAGCAGCGACTTAAGGAAACACAGGAGGAACTAACAGCAGAGGTGGCCGAAAAAGCGAATGCAGTACATGCACTGGCTGAAGAAATTGGCAAAAAGCTGGCCAAAGCTGAGGCTCTAGGCGAAGCAGGTGAGGTAGAGGAAAGCATGGAGCTAATGAAAGAAATAGATGAGCTGCGTGCCAAGAAAATCAAGGCCGAACATGAATATCGCACATCGATGCCCGCCTCTACATACCAGCAGCAAAAGCTACGCGTCTGTGAGGTCTGCTCGGCCTATCTGGGCATACACGATAATGATATACGACTGGCGGACCACTTCGGTGGTAAGTTGCACTTGGGTTTTCTCACTATACGCGAGAAACTCATTGAGCTGGAGAAGACTGCAGCGCCGCGCAAGGCGGAACTCAAACGCACGGGTAAGATACCAGATCGCGAGGATGATGGCAGACAGAGAAATCGCTACTTTGTAGGTGGGCGCGAGTTGGATAGACGCTCGCGTGTGCATCGCTCAAGATCCAGAGAGCGTCAGCGGCAGCGTGATGCCGAGCGTCAGAACAGTGAGCGTGGCAATGGACGCAACGAGCGTGGACGTAGCGGTGAGCCTGAACGCACACGTGAGACAGCAGACGCCAGCCGCGGTGTGCGTGACCGTGAGCGCGACGGACGCCGAGAGCGCGAACGTGGCGAACGTGATAGAGGACGTGGCGGTGGCAGTGAACGCCGCGATGAACGCAAACGTTCCCGCTCCAGAGATCGCGGTGAACGTGATCGTCGCAACTACAACAACTTTAGCAGTAGCTCACGTCGACGCTCACACTCACGTGAACGTTATCGTCGTTAGACGAAACGGATGGGGCGGGGGGCAACATGCAACGCACGTATGCAACAACTACACCAACAACAGCAAAACAAAACCAACAACTTAAAAATGACTTCAAACACCATATATATTTACATATATATATATATATATATATATATTATGTATATAAAGACGCCGTATGCCGAAAAAGTATGTTAATAATCTTCTGATAACTCTTGATTTTACTTTTTCCATTTTCCTAAGACCAATAAATCATTAATGTACAAAAAACAAAAAAAAAGAAAAAAAAATAGCAGAAAACAAAACTTTTAAGCAGTTTCAAGCAATGTAATGTAATTATAGCTTCACAGGCAGCCTTATTCCAAAAAGATTAAGATCCAACCAATCCAATAAATGACATGTGGTATGTAAGCGACCCAAAATTATTTATAAAACAATATTTACAACAAAAACTAAGCCAACCCAAGCCTTTTTCCCACAAAAAAATAAGCACTAAATTCAATTTAAAAAAAAACAACAAAAACAACTTTCTTAGCTTCACGCCGTGAGTCACGCACGCACGAACACAGCAAGACGACGGTCTTGGGGAGCCTCTCTACTGACGCTCCAATTAAGTTGCTGTCTTGTCCAGCCCGCTTAGGGTAAGCGTTTCTATTATTTCATCTTTTTTTTTTCTTTCTACTTCCTGTTTTGTTTGAACCAATACTATCTCATATTGTAACCACTAAGCGATTTCTATTCGAAGTAATTTTACAGCCAATATACGCTTGGGCTGGGTACGTATTGAGCATTACAAAATTAAAGCAAAACCATATAATATGTAGCTTATATACATGGTTAACGTCCTTAGCATTTTAAAGGCAGTTTTGTGCATTATGCATATGTATAACTTGTTATTACTTTTGGGTACGTATGCGTCCTACAACTGACAAGTCCGGCCGGCGTTATGCGCTTTTGTTTTCGCTATACGTTGGGTACGTATAAACATCCAAGGATTGCTGGCTTAGCGAGCACGAGCACTTTACCAACCAACAAATGGAAATCCTACCAAGTGCGCGTACGTATCATTTAAACCAAAAAAAAAAAAATCAAAGCTCTATAATAGTATATTATTATATACTGTAGCAGTTTAATAGTCGTATAAGCCATTAAAAAATAAAATAAAACTCAAACCACAAAAAAAAAAACAAAAACAAAAAGCATTTACAACTAATTCTCTTTCTTATGCAAAAGTTTTGCTGTCCGGCTGAGTACCAACTCCTCCTCTCTTGCAGTCTTAGTACATATATATGTGAGTATTTGGGCATGTTTTAGCATTATTTATAAATAATTTTTCTTGAAAAATACATACAGCACAAATGTGGGGTTGGGTTGAATATATTGTATAACACATTAAGTGCATACTACATATTTCTTTCGACAGCTATAAATGGGATTTTAGTTTTCTAATAAATGTGAAACCCTTAAGATTCGGAATCGTTTGTGTGGTATGGTGTGACACTGTTAACAAGTATTTGGGTAAGAATTTTGCCATTCAAATACAATAGTTATTATTTTTAATAAGTGCGAAAAAAAATAAATAAATTATAATTAATATTTATATATACATATATACGTTAAGCATAATGTAATTAAATTGCACTTGAAGACAAATACAGCCAAATAAATTGTTTTTTGGGTTAAAGAAATTTAATAATTTGTAGTTTTCAATTAAAGATTGCGCATTTCAGCCTTAATCTTAATAGTTATAATTTTGTAATAAATTTGTCAGCAGCGTGTTGCAATTGCTTTAAATTTGGGTAAGTTGTTGGGAACACATTAAAGTAAACTAGTTCCTAAGCGATCTTGAGCACAATCCTTAAATTTTTGCTGTAACTGGTGGATAGGAAGAGCTGCAGAGTGCTCAGTTTTTCACAGTCTTAAATACACCACCATCGTTTTCAGCAACTGCTCAAATCATTTTAGACGAGAAGAGCTGCAGTTGATTTAGAAAAAATGTATAAAAAGAAAAGTAAATGTAAGAACTCCTCATAATCAAGTTTTTTGGACAAATGATATTTGAATATTTACTCTTCTATTTTGGATTGAAGCTCCAGGGCCATTTTCTCGGTGCCGCTAAGATTGGTTAGTTCTCGGTTAAACAGCCAATCACCAATAGTGAGCGGATAGTCAGGCTTTAGTTTAAACTTGATTGTAAAGAGTAGAATTTGCTTTTGGAATTGAGGACTCCAAACGCATGAGCAGTATTCTCAAATTGACCGAACGAGAGAAATATAGATAGAATTCGTGATGCAGCGTCATTAAACTCTTCAATATAGTAGCATACCGTAGACGGGGCAGATTCAATCCGGCCACACTTTGAAGCAATATTTTGAAGTTAGAGTCAAAAAGGTTGCATTGCAAAATAGTTTATAAACTTAATGAAATTCTGGACGTTTATAAGCGCTAACAAAATGGCGCAGATTATTATGATTTCCGCATATTTATGCATTCTTCGTAAGTGAATTTCAAAAGCTTCGTGATTATTCGTGGCCTAAATATGATGTAATCCATTGGTTGTTTTACGTTCCATGTCTTCAGTACATAGCGTCTTATCGTCCCTATATTGCAAATAGCTTGGGCATTCTTGATTCCCAGCCTATGCTCGTGCTAAGAAATACCAATCGCGCAACAGACATATAGGTCGCAGCGGACTGTTTTGATGTTTGGATCTGCCCCAACAAAATTTAGATGAATAATTCTAACTACGCGTCTTCTTCAATGATGACAGTTTCGAGCTCATCCTTGCGTACTCTTACAGATTTGGCAATGCACAAGCAAGACTTTTATAAGGCATCAGTAATGTGCGAGCAACTTCATAAAATCTACAACCAGCTGCTGTAAACACATACCCCCAAATCCTTTAAAATAAAAAATACATCAATTTGTTTCCTTGAGAAGGCTTCGTGGTGTTTTTTTATTGCTGTTACTTTTTTCAACGAAATTTTCGTATTTTTGTTAACTTGTGTTCATTTTCTTGTTGTGCCTTGTTGATTTTACTTTGTGGTTCTGCACTTTTTTCAAAATAGAAACTTTTACAAATCTTTGCTAGAAATAGTTTTTTTTTCTTTTTTACAATTTTTTTGTTTTGTTGTGGACCGAAAATATAGTACAATTTATTTTTCTTAAAGCATTGCCAACATTTTGGCTGTGGTGTTATTTGTTATTGTTGTTTGTGTATTGGGGGAAAACCTTCTCAACTTCTGCTCAAAATAACATACATCAAATTGATCTCATTCTTTAACTCAAAACAGTCCTGGCAATTCTTTTGGGGAACTGCATTTAACTCTCTCGTTTTTTTTTTGTTTATCTTTACAATATGTTTTCTACGTTTAGTTTTATGGTTTTGTGTTTTTGTTGCTTGCTGTCTTAAAGATTATTTGAAACATGGTTTTTTTTGTTATAGCAAATTGCAATTTGCCGATGATCATCAACATTTTTGGAATTACATTATGTATGATTTATGTCTACTAATATAATAATTTTTTACAACAAGAAGTTTTAGATTTTTGGTTGCCTTTCTTTTGCAACCATTAACATTTTATACTATGATAGTTATTTTTTAAGTTTGGATTTGATTTGTTTTGTTTTTTTTTTTTAAATTCATCACGCTACACTTAAAACTTGATTTTAGTATTCGTTGGGGTAAAAAATTAGGTTCTCAATTCTACATTTTTGCTTAAAGACGCACATTATAATCTAAAAATAAAAATTAAAATGTTTTCTCTTTGTTTGTTTTGAGTGGGACCCTCGAACTTATGTCTAAACTTTGCATTAAACTTAGTATTTGATGTTATATAGTTTGTTTTGTTGTTTTAGAGATAGTAGGTAATAGTTGTTGATTTTATGCTTATAAAGTAGACATTTAATTTGGCATTTATTGCGCATAATTTTTGCTCAATCTCACTAATTTAATTAACATGATTTTCAATTAACTTATATACAAATAGTTTTTTTGCTTTAGCAAGTGCGCCTGTATGAAAATTGTTTTTAAATTTCATTTTGAAGACCATTATTTATAAAGTAGTTTTAAAAGGAATTTGGTACCCAATATACGCAAAAAATGTTAAAGCTACTTTAAGGTTTTAATTGCAGCGGCCATCTACGATGCGCCTTTTACGATTACGAATAGGTGAGTTGGTTTCAACATGACTCATTGAGCAAAATTTAAATTAAAACATAGTAGCAGTAAGGAAGCCTAAAAATACAATTAATGTTGCTTGTGGTAGGCCTAAACAAATAACTTTCCTCAATTTAAATGCTGGACTAGTTTTATGGGCTATAGTTTACGAAAATGCTGATAATTAAATGACGCGCAAAATTAAAGTTCTAAAAGTTTGGCGCTTTTGGCCAGGGCAGCATTCTGGGTATCTCTTAAAAACAAAGTGTAATAAGTAAGCTTAAACTTAAGTATATAACTAAATGTGTGTATAATATATACGGCTGCGTAGATATAAAATAAATCGAGTTATGAGAGACTAAGAACTAGATTCACAGGAAACTGGACTTTGATGATCATCACAAGAGTACGGTTTATTGTGTGTGTATTTGTGTGTGTTCGAATGTATTGGTTAATAATGCATGTTTTCAAGCCATGTTGAAGTTGTTGCTGTTTTTTACTTTTTGTGTTTTTTTGATTGATTTGATTGTTTATTATTTGTTACTTTTGCTGTTTGTCGTTATCGTTGTTTCAGTCCTTTGAGTGAATCGGTATCACATATTTATGTCCATATGGACTTTTGTACTTAATGCCACAATCACGATAAAATTTATCCGGTATACCTAAATTACATAAATACAATTTGCCACAATTGTTCGTTGACGCTGTTGCTGTTGTGGCTGCTGCAGCTGCAGCTGCCGAAGTTGTTGCTGTTGTTATGGGTGTTGGTGTTGCCGTAGCTGATGATGTTGTTGTTACTGTTGATATGCCATTTAATGGTAATATTGGTAATATTGAGTACTTTATAGCAACATCGTTAATGCCACAAGTTGGCGGATCTATGGCAAGCAATGATGCGCTAAAAATTAAAAAAAGTATTATTTAAGCGTGTGCTATTTAGTAAGCTTACTTTTATTTACTTACCGATTCACACGAAGCCAATTCTTGATTTTCTCCGAAAGATTAGCAGTACTTGTCGACAATATCACAAGATCTGGCGTAGGTAACGCTGCAAAAGAATACAATTTTGATCATAATTTAACAGTCTGCCAAGCACTTCGTCATACTCACCATCTACTGTATGCACAATAATATTATTCGTAGCTCTAAACAATGAAATCTCAATATTGCTAGAATTTTGTTGCAAAAGCTGCTCTTGCTCCACATAAAGCACTACACTTAGGCCATGTGAGGCCAACTGACGTCCCGTAGCTGCACCTATATTAATAGTTCTATGGCCAAATGAAACAATATTTTTAAAAGCCATTTTGTAAAATACATTGATTATATTCTCACCTCATGTTTTTTGGGCCATCACAAATAATGACTATCTTAGGCCACTGATGATTGTTGGTCTGCGTTAGACGTCGTGCACCGCCCAGCAGAGTTATGGCCAAATCACTTGCGCCACGTGCTAATATATCAATTTGTCGCTGCAACGATAGCCCAGCTTTTTCAGCAGTCAACTCAATTTTGGTGCGCACAAATTGCGGTATGGTGGGTATAATCAGACCGTCGTCGGTAACAAAATCCTTGCTTCCCTCAAACATGCTCTCAATTTGACGCAGCTCCAACGGTTTGCTAGCCAAGATATTTTCATCGTGGCGATATTTTTTCTCAGATTGATTTTGGGCACGCACAACATGGTGACGTGTCACGTCTGGTTTCTGATGCGTCGACTCAATATCATCCCAAATGGCACGCTTGTCAAACAGCGCCAAATTACCCTCAAAATCAAAATCTTCTTGCAATAAGGGATCGTCGGCTTCGCTGCTAAAGGTTTGTTGTTGCTGTTGACGCATACTGCTCTCACGTCGCACACGATTGCGTTGCTTATTCTTGCCATTCCCATTCACATTGCTATTGCCATTGAATCCATTGCTACCATTAGTATACGAGTTACTATTTCCATTACCGTTTACATTGCGCCTGCCATTATGCCCATTTTGTCCGTTGCTATAGCTTGCCTGCTGCTGCTGCTGTTGTTGATAATAGCCACCATTGCCTACTATATCTATAGGCCTACTTGTTGCTGCAGCACCGTTGGCCTCGACGTTTACACTGCTTGCTTCATTGCTTCTTGCGCAATGATTGTCTGTTGTGCCATTACCCGAATTGTTACCGCCATTATACAATGAACTGCCCATTTTTACCTCAACCTTGGCCGGAATTAAGTTACCGAAGAAAGCTGCCACACTGTTGGGTGTTACCGCCAGTGGCTGTTGCGCTTGCTGTGTGCTTGGCACACGTGCATTCACATTCGGTGTCCTGCAATTAAAAACAATCTATAGTATAAATCAAATAATAGACACTACGAGTGATAAGGGTGGCGCAATGGGCTCGACTAGTGTATAGTATGTGTGCATATAGACTAATCGGCGGCTAGAAGCGTTTGGCTTGTCTGATAAATACAATAAACAATTGCACTATAAATACTACATGGCATAGAGCAACAAATAAATACAAACCTTCGATTGCCATTTGTATTAAGCTTTAGTTGTTGCATCTTATCGCTTAACGCAGATTTGCTAGAACTGCCAAAACTACCAGCACCGCCTCCATTTCTGCCAGCGTTCCCATAACCATTCGCCTTGGCTCTGGGTGTTACTGGTTGTTTTTTTGTTGTTGCTGCTGCTGGTCCTCTAAATGGCATTGTTGTTGTTGCTGCTGCTGCAATCGCTGTTGTTGTAGTTGCTGCAACTTGGCGCCAAGTATATTCGAAAAATTCGGCAACTTAACCGGCGTCGGCTTATTAATCACAGTGGGCGTGTGCGTGTCGGCATTTTGCTCCGCAGCGGGTATTAGATTGATTTTAAGGATATCCGAAGATTTTAGTACTACCTCGGCATTTTGCTTACGCAATGGTACGCCATTGCGAAAGGCTCGAACTATTGTTATCTCGGTGGATGTTATGTCCTTGATAATGCCCTGAAACACGCCAAGCACGTCATCGCACACAATGGAGACCGCGCTGCCAACCCAATCAGCTTCCATTAAAGACAAAGTAAGAGTAACAAAATGCACGCAAATAACGGAATATCAAAAACAGCTTTTCTCCTCTTTCTTCTTTCCACTTGAAAATTGTTTTTTTTTGGTGCTCGAGTTTGCAGTTTGTATGCAGCTTGATTTTATTTTCAATCAGGTATTATTTTTCTTTTTTGGTAACTCTTTGAAACTTGGTTTACGTTGGCGCTTGCGTTTTTTTTCTTTTTACTTCTTTCTTACCACTTGACTGCTTGTTATTGTTGTTTGTGTTTATTTTTAATACGCAATTTCCAGTTTGTGCTTTTGCTTCGCGCTTTTACTTTGCGCATGCAAACACGCTCACACTCACTCACTCACACGCACGCACATACTTATTTCTCTGAGACTTTTGCAACGTTTTCAATTCCTACCAGTGTAGCTGAACTTATTTTAATTGAGTTTTTATGTTTATGGATGGCCACGGTATTTGGTTTTTATTAAATGCACTTTAGAATTGTTCGTCTAATGTTTTAATTTCAATGAACTTTCTTATTATTATTGCCGACAAATATATTTTCACTGCTCTTTGATTTTTCCTTTGCGCAAAACAATTTTATGCCTATCGAATTAGCGATGTGCTTTAATAGTATATCGAAAAAAGCGTCATTTATAGGTATCGAAAGCTTAATTTTTATTGGTATTTTACAGCACACAAGTTATATTTCAAAATCGTGATTTAATCGGCAAATGTTAAAACTAATGCAAACATTACAGTACAACACAAAATTTTAGTTTATTTAACGAGCTGTTTGACACTTCAGTTTGAAGTTTTTATAATTTAAACAATTTGCTACTACGGTGCACACTCTTTTTTTTAGTCATACTGAACAGAAAATTTACGACTACAAATAAAATAGTAGTCTTAACTGAGACTGTTTAATTTAAAACAACGCGTTATATATAGTTCAGCAATAAATTAAAATAATGGTGATGAACATCTAATTTTTCTACACTCTTTCTCCATGAAAAGGCAGATATTTGCATTTTTAATGAACAAATTAATCAGACTTCGATTAAATTTATTACTACAAACAGAAACACTACATTATATTAGTTAATTATTTTTAGTCTTAGGTTTAAATAGTTAGCCTTTTTTCTTATAGTGTTTTCTTATTAAATTTTTGCTTCATAAATAACTTTATAAATATAAACATTAACACAATACAACTTATAATTACTTCAATAACAATATTATATATAATATAATATATAATTGAATTGCAGTAAGTAATGAGAAAAGAGAATACTGCTTAAATATGAAGATTTGATTTTTTTCATATTCAGTTTGCTTATAAAATTATTAACATAATTTGCAATAAAGTAAACCCAACGTGCCAAACATATATATTTTAAAACGACAGCAGATATTAAATTCAACAGTTTATTGAGTTAGTATATTTATCTTTCACTATTACTAGTATTTTATTGCATACTTTTATATACTGGCCATTTACATTTTTGCAAACGGTCACACTGTCAGTTAGTTATCAGATGTGAGATAGGTGTGCATTTTCCCAGAACGTTTTTTTTTGTAGTTTGTAAAAACAAGTGTACCAAATTCGCATTAAATTCGAATTACATTGACAAACGGGGAGAAATATGTCAACGTGATGCAGCAGCAAAACAATTGCAAAAGCTGCAGCGCATATTAATTAAACACGCCATTACTACTATTTACTAGAACAAAAAATATATCCTCTATAAACCAAACGCGCCGTGTGAAAAAATGTACGTGCTAAAGCTAATAATTCGCTATATATAAACAAGTGCAAACACATGTATAGTCGCATACATATATGCTGTCAGATTAAAGAAATAAATTATTTAAAAAAATATTTTAAAGAGCGTTGCGAGTCGCCGCGCTTTAGCAGAGCTCTTTTATTATTTGTGTGCAGCTGTGTATGTGTGTGTATTATATATAGATATATATATTTAAGTGTTTGTGCGCGTGTGTGTGTTTTGTTGCATTTGCAATTGCATCCCAGCTTTAACTTAAATGTGAGTAGCACGAAAAATTGTGAAATACTTTTATTATACGTACATAAATGCACACATTTCTAGCATAAATAACCAACGCCGGCAAATAAAGAGCAAGACACATGGCGTTGAACTTTTTTCGCTTGGTTAATTACGCTTAGAGCCTTCGTTCGTTAAAAAGAAATTTGTGTTTTGTGCTTTTATGCTTTGTGGTTATCGTTTGCCCCTCCGACTCTATTCACACGCATATGCTCAAACATACAATGCCAAAAGTCTGCGCACAAATAAAACCTAACTCTAGGGAAATAGCTATGGTTTTTTATTCTATGAAAGAATATTGTTATTAATTATTGTTATAATATATTTTGGTTTATATTGCATTTATAGATTGAAAAACTATTTTAAGTGGAATTGAAATTTTAAAGCAAGAAAGTGACAAACATCGCTGCATATATGTACATATATAGTTTCAAGGCCGCTTGGTTTAACTTTATTTTTGAAACCGTTTTGCGAATGGTACAATCCCACTATTCGACCATTGCAAAATATAAACAGTACCAGCTGGATATAAAAATAAAAGCAGGCAATTAAGTTAAAAAAAAAACACAAACTATTAAAAAAAATTTTAAAGCAATTAGTATATAACAAATGTGGAATATTGTAGCTTTCTTTCTTCAATTTATTTACTTTAAACTGAAAAAAGTTATATTGTGGCTTTATTGGAAATCAACAAAATAGTGTAGATTATAATTCAGCCCTAAGTACTGATGCAATTGCCTAGCACTGGCATAGCTAGCAAATAAACTCTATTGGCCTATTCATTCAAGTCACCGCCGTTCGGATTCGGCAATGAATTGCAGGTTTCTGTTCTCTTCAAGTAGCTATTTATATGCTCCATGCTCAGCCTCCATGCTCAGCAATCAACATGATGAAATAATAATAATTATGATTGTTTACAAACATATACTAAAAACAAAGTTTAGTATTTGTAATATAATACGACTTCTCGGGTGGCATTAGTATTTGTATGTTCGATTTAGCTGCAGAACTCCAGACTTATAAAATGTAATAGCGCAATAATTTCATAATAAAAAGTTGGCTTTGTTTTGCTCGATAAAAAAAAACAAAACCCTAGATTTAAATGCATAATAATATTATATGAAAGGCCTTAGAATTAGCACTTTGCTTCAAGGTGTGAATTCAATAATTACCTAATTTTGTAGATATTTAGCTTACATTATTTGGTAACCAAACGAAAGTAAATTGTAGAAAATTGTTAGGAGATATCTCAATTGTATTATTAAAAGCATAATAGATAGATAGATAGATAATAGCATTTCTCATCAAAATATGACTAGACCATGTCAATATTGCTATTCACAACAGAAATGATAAGAAAAGCCAGTGCTGGGTACGCAAAATGACTCCGAAGAACACGCCCTCTTGAACTAACCATTTCAATTTCAACCGCGAAGTCCATTTTAACAAAGTTAATTATTCTTCAAAAAGGATGCTAAAAAAAAGTAAATCTAAGCGAATAAGACTTTTTGGCAACTAACGTGAGCGCTGAAATTTCCATATTTGCACTGTGCGTAGACTTACTTGAGCACGTGTATTTCCATGTATGTACGTACCGTTCGTTTATGGTCTTACTATTTATTGCGCATTGTGCATTTTCGTATGTTTTATTTGTTCTTGTTCTTCTCGTCGTCTCTTTGTTGTCTGCTGCTTCTATCTAACTGCGCTGCTGCTGCTGCTGCTCTGGCTGCTGCTGCTCAGTGTGGCCTTGTGTGTTGCTCTTTATGCTTTGGCTATTGTCAACGCTTCAAGCTTACTTCTTCATCTTGTCTTGTTTTTGCTTGTAGTGTATTTTTTTTTTGTATTATTTTAATTTTCACTTCCGTCTCTTATGCCGCCCTTTGTGCGCTTTTGTTTTTTA
Source organism: Chymomyza procnemis (assembly GCA_035046065.1). Taxonomy (NCBI): domain Eukaryota; kingdom Metazoa; phylum Arthropoda; class Insecta; order Diptera; family Drosophilidae; genus Chymomyza; species Chymomyza procnemis. The sequence continues at coordinate 1,737,769 of JAWNOJ010000013.1, read as the reverse complement.
CTTTTAGCATCGGAAGACAGCAGGATAATGTCTGTTAATTCCGCTACCAGTTCTGCAGCGGCTGGTAATGGACCACGTCCTCCGCCTCGTCGACGCGCAGCCTCTGTTGCTGGACAACAGCCGCCACGGCTATCAACCGGCGGCATTGACTATATCAACCGACACTCGCCACGTCGATCGCTGGCAGCAGTGGTAAGTAGTGTACCCACCGCTCGCCCTTATCAAATAAACACATTTTTCTTTTCAAATATACCCCTGTATATTAAGTGTATATGGTATTTGGCTCTTTTAATCTAATCTCGCACAGCTGTGGTGGTGCGGGTGTAGGCGCCTCTTGTTTGCACAACTTGTTGCTTTACGCTCACTATCATTGTGGTTACTCTTGTTAAGTTGGTTTTAACAGTCGAAAACAAATACTATTAGGCCCAACAAAAATTAACACCCGTCAAGCAGCTGCCTCATTTGCGTTCTGTTCTTATAGTTAATGTTTTTTTTTTTTTACTTTGCGCACGCAAAGGTTTTGCAAGTCGTTAAACATTTGAGAGTTGCAATCCGTTTATTTATTTATTGCTATTTCCACAATCTCCATACATTTCGTCCATTTTTTTATTTGTAAGTAACAATAGTATATTAAATTTACAGTTTTAAAGGGTTTTTGCGTTAACTGTATGTAAATGCAAAAATTTCTTAAAAATTTGGAAATGCTAGAGATTGACAAAAAATTCTTAATTTTTTACCACTATCATCGCAAGCAAAAATATGCTAGTTGCTTAAAGTAATGCTCTATCCATTAAAGATACCACCGAAATCGGGTGCAAATTGTGAAATATTCAGTTCTCTTCGAACAGCGATTAACAGAGATATCTACATGCTCGAAGGGCATACTTTATTATTAATTTTTTAAACGAAAAATGTCCCTTTTTGGTTTTCTGAAAATATCCTAACTAAAAGAGGAAATTATGTTCACTTAGGAGCATTTAAGCAGTATTACTGGTTTACTTGCAGTTAGATGGTACAGGGTACGTCCGATGCTGAACGAACGCAAACTTTTTGTTTTAACTTGAATCAATCTCAGAATAAAAAATACTTTTTGTATCTGATACATACATATATCTTTTTATTTTCGCGATAAAAAAATAATTGCATTACAATTTTAAGAGAATATATTTATTATAATACCATTTATAGTTTTATTAATGAAGTATAATTATTTGCACGTTTGCTGTATAGCTTAACTTATAATATGCTTACCAAATTATATTTTATTTAGAAATTGTTTTGCAGAAAAGAAAACTTTGTAAAATATTCGTGCGTAAAAACATACAAATTCATTTTCGAGTAAACTCATCACCATCCCATCTAGACATGTTTGAGGTAAACATTAAACTCCTAAAGTTAATTTGTGTAAAAAATACATTCTTATTTAGATTTCCATTTAATTTACTCATCCTGCAAATAGTAATTTATGAACAATAAAATCCTTAACATATTCATATAAACCAATTATTTATGTTTACCAAGGGCTTGCCGATAATATTTACCAACAAGCCCATATTTAATTGCTGTTGCCGTTTCATGTGTCAACAAAATTACGCAAAATGTACAAAAAAAAGGTTGGTTCTGGTGGCTAACCAACAGTACATAAAAAAGATAAGATTACAATGTGTTAGTACATGGTTATACGGTCGTCGCCATTGTTTTATGTAGCTACTTTAAGTAGCTTTAATTCTCGCTGTCCGGCTTTTGTTTCGAAAAACTTTTAAAGCGTTTAAGTATAAGGCTTTCATGTATAATATAATGCCATTGGTATGTAAAATTTGAACATATTGAAGCATACATCAACCTGGTGCATTTTGAGGTGTTCACTTTGTCTAGCATTAAAGCAAGTGTTGTAAAATGTGCGACTGCAACAAGTATTTTATTGCTAGTTATTGAGAACTAAATGAAACATTTTCCAACACTAACTAAGCACTCAATTGTCTATCATGTTTATCTTTATTCGCAATTACTTGGCTATTTTTACATTTATGCTTTTATACCCAATCTTAAACGGTATAAAATATGTACTGCCTTATTTTGTCGGAAATTTATCTGATATAATAAAGATTTTGCAAGTTAATATAATAAGATATCGATTGATAACTGTTTTAAATTCGGCAAGCTAGACATAACAACATCTCTTCAAGCATATTCGAAAGTAAAACGTAAAACCTATTTGGAAATTAGCAAAAAGATACAGTCAGCAGCAGTTGTGAACACAAGAAATGGAAATTTTTATTTTCATATATTGTATACAATGAAAGTAAATATATATAGTATAGTGTTGCTCTTGCAAACAATTGAAAGTACCAACGCTACATTCCAGCCGATTACTCTGCCGGTTATTTTTATGTGCGGTTGTGGTTCCAAGAAAGATGATAATTGAATTTATTAGCTCTTTAATGTGCGTTATTTGACGCATTAACACCATAAATAGATGTTTGTCATGTTAAATACTTTATTTAATTGACGACTGGAAATATCTTAATTATAAGTTTGTATTTGCTCCTTTAATTAAAGCTGTAGACTTTATCTCTCTTTTCCTCAAATTATTTATATTTAATAAGAAAACTACAATACAAATAAAATATGCATTGTATATTAATTTAATTTTTTTTAAATAGTATACTTGGGGCTATTAGTAGATTGAAGTTAATGCAAAGTTTGAGTTAGCATACAGGGCGTGGCTCTCAAAGTGTAACCAATTAAAAAGGCCTCAACTACAATATGGACAATTACTTTTACTCAATTGAAATTACAAAATCTGCAAAACCAATACAAAATTCAAAAGCAATTCACTTTTTGCCTTGAATATAGTCTTGAGACGGTCCGAAACGAAGCGAAGTCCGGTTGTTAAATTACTGGTATTGTGGCCCATCCGCGGACAACGGCTTTTTTCAACGCCTCGAGACTGCTGTATCTTTTAGTTTAGACCTTGCACTTAAAAATAGTCAAAAGCAAGTAATCTATTTAGTCGCGTCTGCTGAATTCTAGGAGCTTATGTGTGGACATTGTGCAGCTCGGAATCCTACAGATTTAAAGCAACCTCCAGAATACTCTCTCAATAATATTGCGCATTTAACCCAACATCGATGCAAATTGTTAGAGTATGCCCATCCGCGGTTATAGAAGCCCAAATTATTGTCTTTATCGGGTGCTGCTTCCTTGTGTCTAATCGAAGACTCCCATTCTCGTATGAACGGTCCATTAAAAAATAAGAAGGTCCATTAAGAAATAAATATACTACATACGAAAGAAACTAACGCCGTTTTTAACGATTTCTTGGAATTTATTTGGTCTGAAGGACTATAGCGTCTTTTTTTTTCAAAAAATTTATTTTTTTTTAACACCCTAAACTACACCGAGTGAAAAATTTGCTTCGTTGCTCGAACTATAAAATAGATAACCCTCAATTGACATATTTGAAAAATTAAGAATATGTTTATATTTGTTTATGCTATTAATGAAAACGAATTATTTGAACTAGCGAAAGTAATTGAAAAACACTCATTTGACTTACCCATTTTAGTCATAATTCTTATATTTCTAGGGGTTATAGGTATTTTCCCATTTTTGCCTAACTAATATCATGCACATCAGTGAATGTTAATATTTCATGCAATTTTCCACAGACAAGACGTGCAACTATTGCTGCTCATTTAAAATCTGTTTCTATAATAATATAATAAAAAAAATGTGACATGCTTTAGAGGTACGTCCTGTGGCTGCCATTTTGTTGAAATTTTGTACACTGAGCGCAGTCAATCAAAGAAAGGAATAACAATTAATATATACATATGTACGTCGTCCGTCTGGTGCTTTTGCTGTTGCGAGTACCCAATGGGGCACACCTGCTGCGTGGCGTCGCATGCCACCTACACACAGCTAAGGTCCACACGTCAGCATTACTTCAACGTAAATCAACTGCTGCAATTTATGTATACGCTGTACGTCATTAATATAGTGCTTATCAGTTATTTAGCTAGTACTATTTGACTCTAAGCAGCAGCAGTCAAATGTCAATTATAATTGATGACCAGCTGCTGCATATTGTTATTCAAAATACTTTAATTTAGGTTAAAAAGTTTTAAACAATAAATTCTGTGCGCTTATTCACACACACACACGCTCATACGCTCACACACGTAAGTGATAAAACATATGTGCGCACAGCTGTTTTTGTTTTGTTTGCTTCGCGCACTTGTTCGTACCACGGCGGCTATATACATCAGCTGCTTGAAACTAGCGAGTAGCTAAAATTTAAGTAGGCAACACTGTCTGAGCTTTCGTCATGTGCATAAAACAGTGCTGCTCTATTTGTGTAGTGGCTAAAAGCGCAAATATTTTAGACAATTTTGATAGCCTTGTTTTAATTTAATGTTTTTAAGCACTTTAATTAAGCAGTTTTTTATGTGCTTAACAAACAATATATATAGCTGACATTAGTGAGTGCATTTGGTTGCATTAGTTCAAATGTATTAAGCGCAGAGCTTTTAGCCAACAAACTTTTTGGCTTGACATTTGGGCGAGCAAAGTTTCACTTTAGCTTAGAATGCGAGAGCGTTAAGTTGCTTGCAGCGGCAGTGCGAACGGAAGAACGTGTTTTGGGTTACTCACACACACACAGGCGCGCGCGCAAACATACATATACGAAAAGCATGATTTGGCTTTAAGTGTATTGGTGTGTTGTTGTGGTTGTTGTTGTCGTCGTCGATGTTGTTGTTGCTGTTGCCGTTTCTATCACATTTGCGCGTTTGTGTGTAATTTGTGCTTTTCTGTTAATAAAAGATAAATAAATGAATAATTGAATTACACAAAAAAAAGGCTAAAAAGAAATAATATACGTATATTTAAAGCCGCGTATGCTGAGAGAAAATAAAAATATGTATAATGCATATGTGTTAATTATATAAAATATTTGTGTGTGACTGTGTGTGTGAGTGCGAAACGCTATCAACAAAGAATTTGGTTTGCTAAGAAACAAGAATCAAACCTTAATACGTAAAAACAAGAAACAAGATTCCACAAGATTCTTCTTCAAACGCCATTTGCGTATTGCGAATTCTCTGCTCTGCTGGGTGTTTGCGTGTGTGTGTGTGGTTTTGCCCTGCTGCTATTTATTTTTTTTTTGTTTATTAGTCATGCAGTCAAAAAAAAAAGTTTAAAACAAAAATACTGTTCCCATTTGTTGCAAGCAGGGCATAAACCTTAAAAAATTATTAGCAGCCTGTTGTGCATACAAGGCGTAAAAATAAAAAGTTTTTAGTTGCGGCATTTTTGTGGCCGCTGCACGTATACGTAATATATAGTATATGCGTTTATATACATCTTGAAAGAAATAACACAAATTGTTGTGAAACCTGTTTCATTGCGTTGTCGTACCACCAAAGTGCAGAGCAGTAGGGCAAAAAGGCAGTTAAAGCCAAAAGCAAAGATACATACGCATATTATACTATATACTGCTACAATACATACCACACACACGTCAAACATCTTAAAGTGCCAAATTCTCAAAAAAGTTTTGTAAAAAATTATTTGAAATTATTAGTTTGAAGCGCAATACCAATTCGCAGTGCTTTTAATAACCAATTTATTATCTACAACGCTAATAAATTAGTAACCACAAAAATTTTGTTGCTAGCGTAAACAAAATTTGTTGTTAATTAAATTTACAGCAATAAATAAAATACAACAAAAATAATTTTAAATCATCTCAGCAAATAAGAAAAACTAATAAACAAAAATCAAAGTGGAAAAAAATGGCTGAATCAACCACGACATCGCCAACAGCTACAAGTGAAGATGGCCAAATTCATGGCTATAATAGTGATGTAAGTGCTCACAACAAATATATGGCTAAGCCGCTAATTACGTTCTCTTGACTTGCATAGTATTTTTAAATAGCAAATATATGTCGCTTTTGATGTGTGTACGTCGTCGTACTCACGTGCCAGTCCCAAGTTCTAAATTCGTGCAACAATTGTCGTCATTGTTTTTAACTTTTGCTTTTTAGTCGTCCCTATGCTGCTTTAAACTAGTTTTTTTGAATTCAAGCATTTTTGGCACGTTTGATAAGGCAAAAAGTAAAAATATGTAGCTTTGCCAACTTATGAGATTTTTAATGCTATAATACTCTATCAATTGTCCAAAAGAATTGGGGAAGAACAAACTACTCAAAAAATATACAAAAATTATTTGGTAATATTATTAATAGAACTAGATTAGCAGTCAATGACTTTTGTAAAAATAAGGTACTTTTTATTTATTTTGTCATTGCGTCATATGTTTTTCTAGCTTTAAGTGACTTTGTTTTACATAAGAACCAAATGTGAACAAAAATATTTTACCTGAAATCTGAAAGAACTGTGTGTATATTTATGAAGTAGGAAAGTATTTTAAAACCTTAGGTGATGTCTGACTTCTTATAATAACCACAAAAAAATCAAACTCCAAATTTTATTTTAAAATAATATGTCTATTAATAACTGTTGGAAGACAACAGGGAGCTACAGTTTCTGGCCTAGTCTCAAAGTCGGTGTCTTTAATTAATAGATAGTAGCGGCGATTTGCTAGATATGCGAGTGCTGTTATCCCAGATCCGAGATCTAATGAGGCAGTTTAATTTACTGATGCAAAGACCACAAAATTACCGCTGGCGGTGTGATGATAGATGTTGTTCCTATCACCGCGTGCATCCTCTGCCAAGCGAAAGAGACCTTATACAACAGAACTAATCAAATGCATTCTACTCAGGACTTTTGAATATAGCCTGAGGGTAATGTAATGTAAGGCAGTGTGGGTCAATTGTGCGCCCTTTCTCCTAGTTCAGTTTTAATGTTCTCAAAAGTTGAGCTAGACCAGTCTGTGGGATGAATATTAGGGGTTCTCCCTGAGAATAAAGTTGCCTAGCAGCATTGCTATCCTTATTGCCAGAGCTGGGCAGTTAGTTATTAAATGCTCCATTGATTCGGCATCCTTCTAACAAAATCTACAAGTCCTGCTGCTCACTGGCCTGAGGGTACTACCTTAACAGCTTAAAGATCTTTTGAAGATTAGTGTAAGCAATTGATTACTGGGACTGGACAAGGGTTTTCAGAAAATAGTCCAAAATAAGACATTTCCAAACACAAGTGCCAAACACCTTACCTTACTTTAAGTAAAGTTTTTACCATTACAATCGCTTATCGAAGAGCTTGCATGCTGGAGCGTCTTTATCCATATATCGAGATAACGGAGACTATCGAGATAACGCAGACTTGTGATAAAATACTATATGCTAGAACACATCGTTGTAAAGCTTTTGTTGTATTTATATGCGATGATCATCTTCAATTACAAAAATACCACAGGTTGACATTATTCAGGATCTAAATACCTGCTGAAAAACGCAGAGATTGCATAGCTCAGTTGGAGCATAAGTGAATCTAAAATGGGGTAGACTGGATTATGAAAGAAAACAAAAAAAATTCCTAAGTTTAATTGTCTTTCGTTTAGAAAATTGGAATTTCAATAAACAACGGAAATGTTGCAAATTTAACGCCAAGTTTTTATATTATCATAAAAGCATGCTTGCTTCTCAGTCATTGCACAATCCGTATTCCAACACTGTTTTATCTTAAAATTGCTTATTTTATTTTGATTGTGTGTCTGAATAAAATTACATCAAGTGCTCGTATCAACGTTGTTTATTTATTTAACTGAGGAGCTCTTCGCTCATTCCAGTTGCAGCGCACCATGAATTTTACTTAATTTTCTTAATGTATACGCAATTTTAGGGCGTATGCATTATAAAGCAATTATTAAATGAATGTGCACAATCATTTTAATTTATTAATATTATTTTGTTTATTTACAATTTGCTGTAGTAGAATTGAGTTACAACTTTGCAAAGGGAAATGGCTTTGGTGGAATTATGGTGAAAATAGTAAGTAGCTGGGATAGCACAGTATAGAGCCATACTTTTATGGTTTCTAAAATTATTTAAATTACAAAAATACTTTACAGTCAGCATCACCGCATACAGACTTGGCTCACTTGAGCACAAGTTTATTTTTCCTAAATTCATTTTTAATTTGCATACATTATTCAATAACCTTCAAGTAGTTTTCATCACAATTCCATATATATGAATGACCTTGGTACATTTGGCATATATATGCTGAATATTTCTTTTCGCGCGGCATTCAACTTGGAACTTGTTTTTTACAAATATTTACACAAGCTAAATATTATGTTTGCTTTGCTTTGCCTTATCAATGAAATTATGTCAAAATTTGCCTTCAAAGTTTTCTTTTTTTAACTTACAATGAACATAAGTGCAGTGCTTAGATTTCGAGTTGTACTAAAGTTTATAAAAATATGTGGCAAGTTATAGATATTGCTGCATTGCAGCAACTATTATTCAATACTTTTAAAAGTAAATTAATTTGTACAATTGCACACTTTACTTTTATTAGCGCTATAAACGCAAATTTGTTTGTTTATAAAATAGTTTGCATACCGCAATTGGAAAATCATTCAAATTGGTTGTGGCGCCACCTCGTCAACAACAATTAAGTAAAGCATTCTAAATATAGTATATACATATATATATATATATATGACTTTGGGCATTATGTGTGTTATGTCTAGTGTATATATGTATATAAGGATAACCTATTCAAAAGCCCTTGACACTGTCATCTATCTCAATGGAGGCAATCTATCAAAGCATACAAAATAGCTCAATATATGTGATTCTTGTCATATATATATATGTACTATATATATTCTATTTGACCAGAGCAATTTGTGTAATGAATTTACAGAGCGTAACCTTTGTAGCATTAACTTATAGCCGGACAATTACGAAGGGAGAGACTAATGTACTATGGCAACACATAATGGCAAATGGGTTTCAACAAATCAATTACTTTAATGGTAGAAATTACTTTTTTAAGCCGTTGAAGCTTAAACCTTAAAATTAAGCAGTTACAGCAATGACATAGAAAATATACTAATTTAAGATATTTTTTTTTTCCATTTTGTTGTGAATTATATTTACTTTCGTTACGTTTTTTGTAAGAAAAGTAACAAAATTGATTATATTTGACCAGCTAAAAGTTTTCTTATCAGTCAATTGCTCAGCAGCTTAATCATGTGCGCAAAAATAACTATTATGAATAGTGGTTTACCAGTTACGAAAAGTTTAGATTGTTCAAATGAAAGTGTTTGCCTTGAAAAAAACTACAGAATCTTAATACTAAATATTTTTCCAAGTCAAAAATAGTGTATATTTGCTGTCGTGTTTTGTTGATTGTCATAATCTCTTTTATAGTTTATTTAAAGCGTCATCTTTAATTAAACTGCTTTTTGTTTTGCGTTAATTTATTTATTAAGAAGTTGACCTTATAAGTAAACAATTTTATTATTATTGATAGTGGAGATTTCTTTGGCCAACTGCTGGTCTTCTTCTGTTTTCTCAGATAATAACTCTCATTGACATCTGCAAACTTTAGTCATGTGGCAATCTTTATATGCTGATAGCTTACTATACCATGTTGCATGACAGCTAATGTACCTCATACCTTGCATCAGCGTTGAGCAGAACCCCATGTCCCATAGTTTCGTCATTCTCTTTGCAGAAATTGCAAGTTTTGTTTATGAATATTCCCACTTTAGGTAAGTGATAGTTCAACCTACAGTGATCTGTTAGAATTTCTGTAATAATTCTTAGACTTTTCTTAGTTCGTTTCATACATTCTTCAAAATGTTTTATTTTTTATGTTCTTCTAAACAGTCTTGAGGGTGTAAGTTCGTATAGACTGACCCAATACTTTGCTAACTGTCGTTCTTCACTTAGCTCCTTAATATCTGGCACATATTTGCCTTACCTAAACCGCAAAAGAATTTTTGGGCCTAGAAGGCAAGTAGCAACTGCAAGTTTGCCAGCCTTCTCTTTACCCGCAATCCCAACGTGGCCTGGTACGCAGAGTAAAGAATATTAAAATTAGAAAATATTTAATTAAAGCGAGGGAAGTATAAAATAAAACTAATCCGCGTGCCTAGTTTGATGAATGGAATTTTTAAAGATATGCACCGTCTCACAACTGGGGGCTGGTTAAAAACTTGCATTTGTTATATAAAAGGAAATTAAAAAATCGGCAAAACAAGCAATATAATTTAATGTTATGGTTTTAAGTAAACATAACTATAAGAAATTATTTTCGCATCACATATTGTCAACCGAATTCCACAGCACTGTTTTAATGATATATATGAAACCGAAGAATATTCTGTAACATATATTGTTTCATGTTTCAAACAAAAACTATATATTTTTATGGTATAAATAAACCAAAGAAAGCTTTAAATATTTAACAAAAAAATATTTGGCCATTTGATAATATGATTCAAGGCTGTCAAAATTTGCCACAAAAATCGTTATTTGATTTTGGCCATTGATATGTTTGATATGCGCCTGTAAACAAAAAAGAATCACTGTATAGTTAGTCTGGTGGAACGATTGGTTTGTAACGCTGTGAAAATTACAAATGTATGCACCGATAATACCAGGAAATTATATCTAGCCAGCGTATTACCTCATATATGCATATATTTATTATACCTTTTGTGGGCTTTTAACAAAATTTAAAAATTGTAAAACAAAATGCATTGTTAAGTTAATTTGCACATAATATGAACTTAATTGGACTTAAATAAGTAAAGCTGATTATAGTTTATTGGCGTTCTTGAATTTTTGTTTAACTTTATAAATATTATATTCTCCATAGTTACTATCCAATCCAACAAGCTAAATAATATATAAAATATATTTATGCTAAATTATATTGTAATAAGATGCATCACATGTTAATTATGAAAAAATCGTTGTTTATTTTAAGACTTTAAATATTTTTTCTTAATAAATAAACTTTGAAATAAATAAATTTATTCATCGCGCCAAAGCAGGAGCATGGAGATATCTTAATTAATAGCTGCTGGAAGAGAACAGAAACCCAATAGTTTATATCCCACTTCAAACCACGGTTTCTTTAATTAATAGACATTTTTCTAGGAAAATATTTATAGTATATTTATTTGCTAGCTATATCACTGCCAGACAAATCGAACCACTGACTTTCCGATTTAGATGCGCGCGCCTCTTACCATATACGTTTTTCTTCATACTGACCATTTTAGCTCTTGCGTGTCGCCAACTTTCTACAAATGTTTGAAAAAATAAAAAAACAAATACCAAAAAATCATTTTTAGCTGCAATTTGGTAGTTAAATGTCACATGGCTTATGGAAAATGTGAAATGTTAATGCTTCCGCTGCTCAAGCTATTTTCGTATTGATAAGAGTTAACGATTCCGAAAATCGTATTGTGATGGGGGCTGATTTGATTATATTGTAGATAACATTAACAGTTCATTAGGCCACAAAAACGAAATGAAGAAAAAACTACAAGAGAAAAACCAATTAAATGCAATAGAACGCCTTAGACAGCATGGTGGTTAAGCCGGCACAGATTAAGGGTATAAAAATCAATTAAATGTGAACTATAGCTGACTTAATGTCGAATCAGTAAACGTAAGCAATTTGAAGGTGACAAAGCGATACCTTTGGTAGCACAAGAACTTGCTCTGAGAAAGCAGCTGTTTTTAGTTCGTTATTTGTGAAAAATGTATTGGTTTTGTTCATAAGGTTTTTAAGGGAACTACAGTTTGTTGACAGGAATGGCCCATCATTAAAAATAAACATGCCGGTTTTAAACACACATACACAACAATCAGACATGTACATATATGCATTTTCGTTTTAAAAGGTTTACGCGGGTTGCTATTTAGGTTTCTAGTTGTAGGAAAGCACATTATTGTGTCTTAGAGTTTTGAGAACATACGATTTTAATGGTTGCGAAAAATCCGAACATGGTAATAAAATTGTGGCAAATGTGAAATAAGAATAGTTAAAGGATTAATTTGTGCACGAGGGTGGGCCTACGCGCGACCCCCATGGGTCTATTGTGCACTCAATCAAAGGAATAAGTTAATACTAATCCTAAGCTGCTGTCATTTGTGTTGAAAATGCCTAATCAATTTATGATGGTTTGATTAAAAACTATTCAATACATTTTTAATTCGGAATACAGAATTGACCAATGACCAATACTATTCAAAGCATTCTTACTTAAAAACCAGATTTGGACACTTAACCGCTTGGACTATTTGATAATGTTTTTTCAAAAATTAACAGCTGTATTTTTACTATTTCTTAAGCGACAATCTCTTCAGATGTATAATTTATACTTGGTTTAAACTGTGTTACCAAATATTTACTTTTTCTAAATTAAGAAGCAGAATCCTCTAGAGCACAATCTATCTGGGTGTTTATTTCGGTTGGACTAAAACCTAAATTAATACAATATCTTAATAATTTTCACTGTTCCTTTTCTTTTGGAATAAATAAAATCAAATTAAGTCTGTAATAACTCAAAACATTCAGCTTGAGATCTTAAAATACGAAAATTTACCAACGCTATAAATAATAACGATCTGAAATCAGATAGTCTCACTCTGGGCTGCCCCTCGTTACCAACACGTATTCCTACTATAGCACGATTTAACGTATTTTTCACACACAGTCGACCACCTAGATGATGGGAAAAGCCACAGACTGTTTTAAATAGTTCGACAAACAAAATGAAAAAAAAAATATATAAAAAAAAATCGATAACACAAGTTCATGGAAAATGTGGCATAAATTTTATACGAGTAGAAAACAAAACATTTGCCAAGCTCTAAAAACCATGTAAAAAATGACACATGCAAATCTAGACACGCCTCTTTATGGGTCAACCTTCAATTAGCCAGGGTCACGCAGTTGGGTCATGAAATTATATGGAAATACTCTAGTTTAAGTCAATTGAACAAGGTTAGAGGCCTGATATCCTAAAGCATTGTAGTTTCCAGTTAATAAGCAATGCTTGTAAATTCAATATTTCATGAAAATCGTGTCATTGGAAGGAATCGTGCCACTTTGTGGCCTGAATAAGCTATTGTACGATGTTTAGGACACGTTTGTGTTTTACCAAACTGCAAATGTAACATGGAAAATCGAAAGTAATTACAGGCAAACTTTTTAATCTTCTTTGATACTTTAGTATACAAGTTGGATTCTCTTCTTTTTTGTTTTGGCCATGTTGCAACAAGTTGTGGTTTTTGCGACCTTCTGAACCAAAGTTATACCAAAGTTGCACGCTGATTGATACTTTAGTCAAAACTTTACGATTACCATTAATTTGTAATTCAAAGAATACATAAAATAAACTATGATTCGCTGTGTGAAAGAAAGATTTTTAAATTCTAATCATTGCTAATATTTGAGTCAACTAAGCCATTAACTTTACAGAACCGTAAATCAAGGATACTTGGAATCAGTTAAAAACTGCAGATTTTTAAAAATCAAAAACTGGTAGCTTTTAGAAAGAATAAAATCGAAAGGTCGGTGATTCGATACCCCTCAGCAGCACTGATGGGTGCTTTTTTTCTAGCAAAAATACGCTATTTGCCTAAACGAATCTTTATTAATTAAAGGTGTCGCCGCTCGGTTTAGACTTTAAACTGTACGTTCATGTTCTATTAGAATAGCTAAACGAGATATACCTTGTACTACCGCCTTTGCTGCGATGATATTTATAGTCAAGCAGAATTAATATTAATAAATTATTATTTTATTTATATTGATGGAGTTTCCACGGATCTTAGAGATAGAAAGAAGTAGAGCAATCAACTTTTTAGAAAAACATATCCATGGGGATGCAAAATAAATACAAAAAGTTTGCAAGAATAATTCGATATTAAAACCAAATTCGAGATACAATTCTTCTTTGTGACCAAAATCGGCTAGCTGTAGCTTAACCTCATAGCTCATACAGATGAAATAGTTACAAAAAAAAGTTTTTTGCACAAAATTCATTTTATTTTGTGTGATTAAACTCGAAAGTACCATATATTAGTGCACCTAAACACTAAGTCGAATTAAAAAAAAAATGGGTAGAAGTTTAGCTTCCAAAGGTCAAATCAGCTTAAAATCCATATATATGTTTCTGAAGATATCCTCACTTCCAGCACTCCAAAAGTACTTTAGTGCGCCCAAGCATATAGTTCCCTTAGAGAAAACTAACAATTTAAACATTTTATTTGTTATGAAAAATATCTATCGGTAGAAACATTCGATATTTTCCAACGCTATTTCATGTCCAGTTACATTATTGTGAGCTTTTTGTGAAATTATCCTGTAAATTTCATTTTACCATTTGAACTAATTTGCTGCCGCTATTCAAGCGTTTTTATATACACTAATTTGCGCAATGGTAGCCACTGCCATGCTAACCAACTATTATAAAACTGAGGTCGTAATAAAAGGTTCCAAGGTTATTTATTTGTTAAAAAATAAATTAAAAATAAAATTACCATTTCATTTTAAGCTGCAGCTGTAATTAGTTTTTACAGTGCCTCAAAAAAACCTTGACCAAAGTCAAGAACTCAAAATTGCCTTAAAATACACTCAAACATGCATAACATTCTTTTATGTACTGGCAAAAAAAACAAAAATAAAATAAACATAAAAAAGAAGAATGCATAAATTAGCTTGGCTAGTAGATGCTACAAAACGGCAACAGTGGCACACGCTGCGTATGCGTAATCAGCAACATTAAGCATACGCCGCGTATGGTGGTCGCTGCGGCTTATTTACTTACAATTTCGCCAAGCCAACGCCTTTTGTATAGAGCCCTCTCTTTTTGTGGAGCACCACGGCCTAATCCAACGTGCCTCTTTTAGGGGTACAAGTGTTGCCAGCCGGCAGGTGGCGTCTTTCTAGTTGTTGGATGTTGACATTGAATTTGTTTTTTTAGCATTTTTTCTTTAGTTGGATGTTTGTGTGTTGATTACCCTGTAGTGAAGTGGTGGCGCTGCGCTTAGGTGTTTAGCAGAAGTAGTAGACATGGCGCAAAATAAATTCGATATAGAAAATTATTGAGCGCCATCTTCGTAAGTCATTACAATATGTCTACCTCTTAAGCTCTAAATACGAATTTGTGCTATTTATAATGAAGATAAAAAAGAGAATGACTGGATTGGATATAGTCTTTGAAATTAAATAAAATAATGTTTCTAGCTTACTTTCTGTTTGCTCAAAACTCTTAGCGCACCGGCTGTAAGTTTATTAATAGACTATAGATAAATGCTTTTTAGTCTTAACTACTACTCTGTCTTTTCTATTAGACATTCTCGTTATCCACGTACATGCCCAAGCAGCACAATTTAAATGCAGTGTATTCATTTGTCGCATACAGCTCTAACTGAGTCAATTTTCATTTTCTTTGTATGTAAGCCAAGTATTTTGACGTTGTAATTATTTGGTATGTTTTCGCAACGATGCGTGTACAAGTGCCTCAATTGTTGTTGTTGGAAACATTTTCCATTCTAAGCTAAATCAGTCAGCTGGCCACCTGCGGCTGGCTGACGTCTTTTATATCCATTGTTGCAATATAAAATAAAAGCCAGAATTTAATGCCAATTTGCTTATGCGATGTTTTTTTTGTCTTGTTTTTCATTTCAGAATGATACTGGAGACTCGTGTCACTTGCGCATTGAAGTGATTAGTGGTAAATCTTTGGCCAAAAAGGATATATTTGGTGCCAGGTGAGTTGAACACATACAGAAGCATATAATGCTTGTATGAGCAAATTTGCTATCATTTAGAGATAAATGCTACAGTTGATTTGGCTATTAGCGCGCAAAATTAATTTTAAATGGTAGATCAACAAACATTTCAACCATCTATATGATAATAACCATGAAATTTGTGGTATTTGAAAGTGCTTGCAAAACTTTTCCAATTTCAGATTTGAAAGTGTCTTCCTGGGTTGTTTAATGACAAACCTACAAGTTTTAATAACATATAGAAGGACTCGACGTCTATGAAAACTAGAAAAATAAAGTTTGCTGAAATAAGTGGTCTTTTTAAGTTTTAAGTGGAGTTACCTATAAGCGCAATTGATGTGCAGGGTATGAAAGTAGCTGAAGAAAGATACATTGAGCAATGGTTCCAGCAGCGATTATTTGCATATTAAAAATCTTTTGAAACTAATATACAATATAAGATATTTGGGCATACCTTCCAGTGCATAAGCTGAAAATAATTTTGCAGGGCATTAAAAGACTCTGAAAAATCATAGCTATTGATTACGTTCCGAAAACCTAAAAAATCATTCGTACTGTCTCTAAATTCACTATCTTTTTGCACTATGCGTAGGTTTATATGACAGATCTGCTTTTGCGTTTAGAATTTTTCTAAGGTTTTGTAGAGATATGACGAAAAACCAATATAATAAATATATAGTCTTTAGCTCTCAGTTCCTTCCTATCAGATGTCACAAACATCTCTAACTATACAACAGTCTCAGGTCTTAGTCCTCACAATTCGCTATTGCGACAAAGTTCATCATGATAAGCTATAATGCTTAAAAAAAAAAAAAAACAAATTTTAACTTTGTGAATCAAAAAATCGCAAATCTCAATGAACTTTACATTTTTGTTTTTCAGTGATCCCTATGTCAGAATCGATTTGAATACAATTAATGGTGATATTAATATTGACTCGGTTTTAACTAAAACCAAAAAGAAGGTAACTATGCGTAAAATATTTACATTGTACATTTGAAATATTTAATAAAAATACACTTTTTCATTAAATCTCAGACACTAAATCCATCCTGGAATGAAGAGTTTATATTTAGAGTAAGTAACAATAATGAGTTTTATTTATATAGAGCACGTAACAACATCTTTATTGTGTGCCTATTTTAGGTAAAACCTTCAGAGCATAAATTGGTGTTTCAAGTATTTGACGAGAATCGTCTGACACGCGATGACTTCTTGGGCATGGTGGAGCTGACCTTAGTTAATCTGCCTACCGAGCAAGAGGGTCGCACAATTGGAGCCCAAAGTTATACGCTGCGTCCGCGCAGGTCAGTAGGGTATGTTTATATGATTTGCAGTTTGATTTTGTTTATTTAATTTCAGTTGATTTACACAACATAAAATTGTATAAGAAAAACAAAAATTTATCAAAAAAAAAAAAGAAATACAAAAATAAAAAAATAAAGTTGACATTAAAAATGTGACATTGTAAAATTTGTAAGCAGGTCAGCTTGTAAAAGAAAAGCGCGTTAAGTGCTTAAATTAATTAAATGTTTGCCTTTTTTTAAATTACAATTTGTATACACAACATAATTAAGCTTTATTAACTTGTATATAAACATATACTGTGTAGAGTTGTGTGCAAACAATATTTTGCGTTTTTTGTTGTCAGTTTTGGTTAACAAATGCAATTAAAATTTATCAACACTGTAGAAAAAAAGCAAAAACAAAAAAAAATATTACTAGACGCTTATTGTGACAAATTTTGTTTATTGTGGTTTGTTTGGTATTTTTTTATTTACTTATTTACACGCTTTGTATTATTGTATTTAAATCTGTGTGTGTGTATGTGTGTGTCTGTCTGTGTGGTGTCTATATATAGATGTCTGGTACTTAACTTACTTTTGATCTATGTGTGTCTGTGTCTATACACAATTTTCAACATTTTAACTCATCAAATACCATATTATTATTATTATTATTTAGTGCCAAATCTCGCATCAAAGGCACACTGGAGATCTATCATGCTTTTATACGCGAAACACGCGAACAAAGTGAACCCAATACGAGTAGCAGCGATGGGGAATGGGAGCATGTGGAGGCTACAAATGCAGGTGAAAACACATCACAGCCGGTAAGTAGGCATTGTTTTTCTGGAATTTAAAAAGTATTAATAAAAATACATATACACACTTATGCATGTGCTGCAGCATCCCTTTCCCAGCAGTGCACATGATGCGCTGCCAGCTGGCTGGGAGGAGCGACAAGATGCCAATGGACGTACATATTATGTGAATCATACAGCGCGCACCACACAATGGGAGCGGCCAACCAAGTGAGTAGCTTTAGGAAACAACAATAGCTAAAACAATGTTTAGAGCGCTTCCGCCTCAATTAGATAAGCACAACAAATGTTTAAGAAGATTAAAATTCATTGCAAGAAATTTGGCATCTCCAAAGATTCCTATTTTGTGCCGTTAGCAATGGTTACAGAATTGCTATGAGATTGTGTTCGTAAAGCCTGAGAAGCATTAAAAGATATGGAAAATATATTCTGGTAAATAAGTGTAGACAAATTGCTTTCATAGTAAAGTAAAGTAAAGATAATAAATATAGATAGAAATATGGAAAGATTTTGCTTTTTTATTTCCGCAAATTACTTTGGAACTATATTTTTAAATTTCATTCGAAATATACGTTCCATCAACAATAAAATGTGAAGAATTCGTCTTTAAAACATAATAACTTTCTGATAAAGTTAATCAAATAATAGATTTTTTACTTGAAAAGGATATTGGCTTTCTATAGCATGACTTCACATCTTGCTTCATAGTTCGATATTTTTAAGTTTTTACCAATTTAGAGATCTGATCGGTTTTAAAAGTAATAAATATGCATTGAATCTTTGTGGTAAGGCTTCCGACATTTGCTGCTGTATGGTATATACAGAACAGTATCGAGTGTTAAAATTTGCAAATTTTTGTAAAATAAAGTAAACTACTCAACTATTCACGTACATAGTTTAAATATTTTACAGTTGGTTGAATTGTTAAAGATTTTCTTATTCATGACTTAAACCAAACAAATATATTTAAATTTTCAGTTTAACGACCAATAATAGCCATGCAGTTGAACAACTTGCCTCAGATTTCCAAAGACGTTTTCACATTAGCGTGGATGAATCGGAATCTGGACGTGGTGCGGTAAGTGATAAAACCATAAGCGTCATTCTAAAAAATGTTTTTTTTTTTGATTTAAATATATATTTAAATATTATATAAAAAATTACTGTGTAAAATAAGATATTCAGCTGCATGTGAGATGATGAATTCAATTTGATGCATGATTTTTTTCTAACAATCAAACACACACACATTTTCAAATACATTTAACACAAACATAAATTTTTTAAATAAACTATGCGTTTATTATTGTAATGAATACTCTTACTAAATGCGCGTCACTTCATTATGTAACATCATTATTATCATCGTTAACAACAAACCTCCAAAAAAAAAAAAAAAAACACAGCAGCAGGAGCAGGAGCAACATTTTGAAGTACTGCCTCAAGCCTGCAATGAGAGTGAAACTGAGAGTTACAGCAGTGAGGAGGATACAACTCCAAATCATGCGGATCCCATGAATAATCAAGGCAATTGTCTACATTGCGGCGAAGCACATTGTGCAAATGATATTGTAGACGATGAGCAGCCGCCGCAGCAGCAGGAGCATCAATCAATGCCTCCAGACGCCTCAACTGCTGATAACGTTGCAAGGCAGTCAATGTCCGATTACGCGCAAAACTGTGATATACTCGATAGCAATCTGTACCTGAGGCGTATTTTTGTAATTTCAAAACTAAGCAATTTAAACTTACTTAATTTTAACTACTGTAGGCTATTTTAGTTTAGATATGTAAACAATGCCTTTTATTAAAACCCCTATGTATGTATAATATGTATAGAATGCCATCAGACAAATTAGTATAGAGGATAATAATAATGCTAGATCAGCATCAGCAACAACAGCTACAAATACACCAGCAACAAGTCCAGCAACAACCACAATCTCATGCACACAATCCCAAGCGTCTGTAATCATGCCGGGAACACCAACAACGAACAACAACAATAATGAAACAAATGATATACAGGATATGAACAGGTTAGAACAGCAAGCGAACAAGTCGGTCCCTTATGTGTTTGTCTCTTTAAAAAAATGGCGATTACGGAAACCTCAGATTTTGCTCGGCTCAAAAGTTGTGCTTAAGAGTTAGTGGGTTAGCTTAAAGTTTAAAAATCAAAATGTGTGTTTATAAGGTCTAATGCAGCATTTTAAATGCGAATTTTTTTAAAGATCATAAAATCAATTATGAAGTCAAAATGTAACATTCCTGATGCCCGCCCTTTAAACTTTAATGGAAATCGAGGAACACAAATTACTGCCACCACAATAGTCTTTACCTACTTAAATTGACGATATAAGTTTAGCAAATACAATCATTTTTTATAAGAATCAAAAATTGGATTTACAATATTTTTACAGTTACATAGACTTCAAAAGCGAGCAATAATTTTGCCAAAACAAATTAATAAAAATTTATGAATTTAGAACTTCAACTATGTTATGCCAGTAAGGTCTGTCAGCTGTACTTAAAAAGTAAATCAATTTGTTATGTGTATTTTAAAAAATTCTGCATTTTCTGCAATGGAAAGACAATTATGGTTTTATAGCTAATAAATTCTTGAGCATTTCTTTTGAGCTGCGGCCAAAGTTATTAAATTTCATAACAATGCATTGTGATGATGTATGTTCTATAGCTGAAAGAGCTACGCAGAAATTCCTTTTCCCTAATCTGTTTCATATAAATCCCTACCCATATGCTTCCCAGTGTTAACTACTCCCAAATTACTCGTACAGCTCGTACAAAATCCTTGTCCAAAATTTTTATTTATTTTCTTACAATTTAGTTTTGTTTACAATTCACTGCGACATCCCGTCGCACATAGGCCACCCGAAATCTCACCTACAAGTTTGCAAAATGATTTGCGTCCGGTGCGTCAGGCACCCGAATTGCCATCCATAGTTGGTAACTTATTGTCACGCCGGGAAATGGAAAATATGCGCAATTCTCGTCACAGCAACAACAATAACTATGGAAACAATAGCTTGGAGCAGCGACAACAACAACAGCAACAGCGAAGACGTCGGCGTGAACAACTACAACAACAGCAGCTTAGTATGCAATCGGTTAGCATGCGTTCCACATAGAATCATCTACACACAGATACCAACTCGTACATACACACATGACAACACTCGCACAATCACAGAGACACACTCACACACACACACACACACTATATAGAATACCTAAAATATTTTGAAAAAGCATTAAAAGTAGTGACACCTTGTAGCTAGATAATTTAATAAATTATCTAATTATCATTTGATTTATCGTTATCAGTAGATACGAATGTTTGTTATGTGTTTATGTACATAGAACATTTAAAGTTGGCTTTTAGAAATTCATGTTCATTAATTACATGTGCTTAATAATGTGAAGTATTTGAAAATTCCATCAAAATATCTATTCCGTAAGATATTCCCTCATAACGTGTCGAATGTATAGGAGATTTGACAAATTTAAAATGAATTTGATATCCATTGGTTGCATATGTCATGTAAATTAGTCGGAGGCTTAAAATGTCCTTGTTATCCTCGTCTTTTTGTCTACTTTTTTCTTATGGTGTTTATGATTTGGCGTAGTCTATAATTTAATAGCAATAATTCTTCAATGTAGATATTTAATAAGATAGGATAAGTAAATTATTGTTTTAAATAAAAATGACAAATATAAGAAGCAAAAAAAAAACATTTTTTTTTCATATTTCGCAAATAATTAATAAAAATTCTCGTGTTAAAATTTAGGAATTACAAAATGGCTTAAAAATCTCATTATTTTGTCTATAGTTTTAGTTGAATATTAATTAATAATGGCGAAAGTAAGAAACACAGTCTGTCACTGCTGATTTTAGCAAGCATTATTTGTTTTCTTTTCAAACTGTATTTGTTTTTAAGTATTAGTTTTTTTTACACAATTGCTCATACTTTTTATCAATTGGTAATAACACAAAAAAACTTAGACAAACCAAAATTTGGTATATATAATATAATAACTACATTTATTTATAAGTTTTTTTATTGTTTTATATCCTAATATCGGTTTTAAATAGTTTGTATAATAATTTACTAAACTTTTAACATCTTTTATACCAAGAGCAAGTCAAAAATAGTTAAAAGCTTGCCTATTATTTGTTTTAAATTATTTTTATTATGTAGAACATAGTTATAGAATATTATGTTTACTATAAATTTTTTTTCTTCTAAAAAAAGTAGATACTAGTACTACTATATGTGCTCATGCATAAAACATTCATTGTTTTCATCATGTTTACGGTATAAATAAAATCTTAAATTTAAAATTTTTTTCGAAACTTCGTTCTACATGCATAAGTCATGCATTTTTAATGTTTTATTCTCACTTTATTTACTTTAAATCAAATCATTTGTATCATTTTATAATTGTTATGCATTTTGTCTTTGTTGGCTTGAAAAAAAAACAAATTGTTTTCTTTAAACTTTATTTCAAAATTTTAATTTTATAAACATATATTTTCTGTTTCTTCCAAAAAAAAATAAAACAAATTTTACCATGATGCATACTCATTAAAAATACAAAATATCATCAGAGCGAAGACACCGATCATACAGACAGCCAAAATCCCTCAGAGATCTCAGCTTCGTCTACACGCCGCAATTCCGAGGAGGACAATGCGTCTGTGGCAACAACAGAACAAGTAATTTTCATAACCACATCCTATGCACAAATATAAAAAATAAAGTTTTTTTATTTTTTTGTATGATTTTTGTTGCATGTGCCTGTGAAAATTAAAACAATTATTTTTAAATTTAATTACATAAAATTTTGAACTGATATAATTGTGCATTGACTACTTGCAGAATGCCGCCAATGACGAGGAAGCGTTGCCACCACGTTGGTCCATGCAAGTGGCGCCAAATGGGCGCACCTTCTTTATAGATCACGCGGCACGTCGCACTACCTGGATTGATCCACGAAATGGACGTGCCAGCCCTATGCCTAATCAAACACGTCGCGTTGAGGATGATTTGGGACCACTGCCAGAAGGCTGGGAAGAGCGTGTGCATACCGATGGACGCGTTTTCTATATAGATCATAGTAAGTGTTAAAAGTGATATTCACAAACTGAAATTTTATTTAAATGCCAATATCTCTTTGTGCAGATACACGCACCACACAGTGGGAGGATCCACGTTTATCCAATCCAAATATAGCTGGTCAGGCGGTACCCTATTCACGAGATTACAAACAGAAATATGAGTATTTCAAGAATAGTATTAGAAAGCCCGTAAGTGTTATCTATCTATGTTGATGCATACCAAATCCTGTGAAACTAACCGTATACGATTGTGTTGTAGACAAATGTACCAAATAAATTTGAAATACGCATACGCCGTACGTCGATATTTGAGGACTCATATAGAATTATTAGTTCGGTAACCAAAACCGATTTACTAAAGACTAAATTATGGATAGAGTTCGAAGGAGAGACTGGTTTAGGTATATGGCTCAAATTGCCTAAAGCAAAATGCTTATATTAATTGCTTTGTTTTAAACCTACAGATTATGGTGGCCTTGCTAGAGAATGGTTCTATTTACTATCCAAAGAAATGTTTAATCCATACTATGGACTCTTTGAGTACTCAGCCATGGATAATTATACGCTTCAAATTAATAATGGCAGCGGAATTTGCAATGATGAGCATTTAAGTTATTTTAAGTAAGTTTGAAAATTTTGCTGAATATTGTATTTAAAAAAATGTATTTGTTTTGTCAGATTTATTGGTCGCGTAGCGGGCATGGCTGTGTATCATGGAAAACTGTTGGATGCTTTCTTTATACGTCCTTTTTATAAAATGATGTTGCAAAAGTCCATTGACCTGAAGGACATGGAATCTGTTGATACTGAATATTACAATTCGTTAATGTGGATTAAAGAAAATGATCCGCGTACATTGGAGCTGACATTCTGCTTGGATGAGGACATACTTGGTCAGAAGAGTCAGCACGAACTTAAACCAGGTGGTGCCAATATTGATGTGACTAATGAGAACAAAGATGAATACATCAAGTAAGCTGTCGATGACCTAATGCTTGTAAAAGATTACATTTACTTTGGTATTTATTTCTAATTGTGTAGACTTGTCATTGAATGGCGCTTTGTGGCGCGTGTTAAGGAGCAAATGTCGGTTTTCTTGGATGGCTTTGGCTCTATAATACCCCTAACTCTAATCAAAATTTTTGATGAACACGAGCTAGAACTGTTGATGTGCGGCATACAAAACATTGATGTTAAAGATTGGCGTGAAAATACACTATACAAGGGCGATTATCATATGAACCACATAATTATACAATGGTTCTGGCGTGCTGTGCTCTCATTTTCAAACGAAATGCGTTCACGTTTATTGCAGTTTGTTACGGGAACATCACGTGTGCCAATGAACGGTTTCAAAGAGCTTTACGGTTCGAATGGTCCACAAATGTTTACAATTGAAAAGTGGGGCACGCCAAACAACTATCCAAGGGCGCATACATGGTAAGCAAATGACAGACAATCAATTATTTATGGAAATGTGAAAGGAAATATGTTGTAGCGCTTTGAATCTTTTGACAACAGCAGCAGACAACTGAATTGTTTTCAAATTTATTTATTTATTTTTGTTTGTAGCTTTAATCGTTTGGATTTACCGCCATATGAGGGTTACCTGCAATTAAAGGATAAGCTAATCAAGGCTATTGAGGGCAGTCAAGGATTTGCGGGTGTCGATTAATAGCACTGGCCACGGCGGCTTTGGCAATGTGGGTGACAGTAGCCATATATGGCTATCTGTACAACAGCTTTTGAACCAACAACAACGCAGACGAGGACCGTATACTACATCACCATCACAATTGGAACTGCAGCATATGAATGATTTCAACGCAGAGTTTCACATTTGCCGCCGCAGAAGCAGCATCAACAACAACTTGAATCGCTTTGCTGCTAATTGGAACACCACCGCAACCAAATCGTGTACTTATTTGTTTGTTTGCTTTTGTATTATAATCATTTTTGCTAGCCTAGTGTTATTCCGCATGTATTTCTAAAAATAAGCAAACTGAGTGACGTGAAACCCTAAATAGCACAGTACATAATTATATATCCGAAAGCCACTTAGTAATAAATAGAAATGAGAAAAGTATAAGAATTTGTTCATTATGTTACATATTTTAATGCGTATTTTTATAAATATTTATAAATGTGTTGACTATTGTAAAAACTTTTTAAACACTTTACATGCTACATATATATTCGATGCTTTTATTCTTTTAATAACATTTTCAATAAATCAACAAACAAAAAAAACTAACCTTAAACTTAAACTATTCAAGCAAACTTTTTATAATTGTTATATTTATGCGCTGTACTCTACCCCTCTAAAAAAAACAAAAACTAAAAGAAATACTAATCGTTATGCATAATTGAAGCAAACTGTGTAAACAGCAATAAAAAAAAAAACAAAACAAAGATCATTATAATTAATTTTCTATTATATAAAACTTCTACACTGATATAGATATGTGTATTGAAATAATATAATGTTATTATGTATAAGTCGCTCTACTATTAAACTATAAAGTTAAACAAATAAAAATATATATTTAAAAACTCCATTTGATAAAAATTCAACTAACAAATCAATTAAATTTATTTACACTAAATGTATATTGTAAAAAAAATGTTAATTATATACATTCCAAATAATTTCTGCAAAAGAAGCAAAATATGAAACAAAGCAGTCTATCAAAATTAAGTTTTAAAAACAAATAATATAAAGAGAACAAAAACTCGGTAAAAAAAACGAAAAACAATAAATACAAATAAAAGTTATAATTAAGTTTGTATGATTTTATTTAAATGAAAATTATTAGAATTAGCATGGAAAAACCAATAGTTGGGTGCTATTTGAAAGCATATTTTTGTTAGAGTGTTGATAACCCGCTTCTAGATTTTGAGTTGTTGTTCAAATTAATTGTTAGTCAAGTTTAAGGTACATTTTTTAATCTCAACCAAAATCGCATTGGTTAAGCGAAAATTGTTGGTTTTCTTTGTTCAAATATCCTCTTCGTGATCATATACAAAGGTCACAAAAATATGTTTTTATTTGTTTATCAATATATATCAACAAAAATGAGAATAAAAAATAAAATTTATTTACTTATAACAGATAAGATGCCAAGATAAGAAGAGTTTATGAAACAATCGTAAATATTGTATATGAAAAAATTATTGAATTGCAAATTAAAGGGGAAATTTTGTGATAACTAATAGATAGCTTAAGAGTTACAAAATGAAGGGAAGACGAACGCACGAAAGGTTTGAGAAAGTAACTTATTTGCGGAATTACTTGACAAAATGCACTCAATGAAGAATTTTAAACAAAACCCATATTTACGTTCCTTCTCAGTTGTATTTTTCTGAAAAAATCACGGTCGCGTATTTCGTTCAAATCGGTCCATACAGTTTTCCGAAAGCTGTTCGGCGGTGTCAGAAGCTAATTGTCTTATCATATTGCTATACCGACTTTATAAACTTTTTTGCGAGAATTGCTATTAGCTCATAAAGTGCATATTTTTTAAAATGTTGCTTTTGATTTTGATTTATTTCTGCCGTATTTTGTCGACCTTATCCTTATTCTATTGCATGGAACATTTTCACTGGCAGAGGGATAGCAAGCTCAATTTTGGCTTAATTTCTGATTCTGAAAAAATAAATGCGGCTTTGGGGTGTATTTTGACATCTGTGGATGCCAATATTAAAAAATGATACCAAACAGGCTTGTGATAATTTTACATTTAATTCATTTTAATTTCGAGAGTTTCCAAATGCGAATTTATTTTGTGTGTTCCAAGATCCAATCCAAGTAGCTGGTAACACGAGTGAAAGCAGCTGGGTAGCCCTTAGCGCAACCGGCTGAAGAACCAAAGGAAGTAAGTCCAACCTGTTCCTTGCTGGAAGCCAAAACCAATGGGCCACCAGAGTCACCGTTGCAGGTGGAGACACCATTGGGTGTTGACACGCAAATGTTGCTGCTGGACACAATGGTACCATAGGTGCCTTGGCATTTGGTGTTCGTAATAATCTCCATTTCAGCGTACATCAATTTGCTGGAAACAGCGTTGGAGGAATCGGAAGTGCGACCCCAACCGGAAGCGATGGCTCTGTCACCAGCATAAGTGGAGTAAGAAGAGGACTTGGCGGGCAATTTAGTAGCCTTGATAGAGTCGCTAAAACTGACGCGAGAAATCTCAATTAGAGAAATATCATTTTTCAAGGTTTTGCTATTCCAGCCAGAATGAATACGGATTTTATCCTTGCCGACAGTGCGGGACTCTTTTGGTGCATTGCGGTTGGTGCTGCCCATAAGTACGGTCACGGAATCAACACTGTAAAGTTTTTGGATTTATGTTAAAATAAGTCTTTTTTATGATGATATCACAAAATAACTTACCCATCAGTACAATGTGCGGCAGTCAAGACAAATCTGTCGTTGACCAAGGATCCGCCACACCAGGAAGAAGAAGAACCAATTTTTAGGGAAAGTCCTACTTGGTAGGGGAATTGATCAGCGTGAGCTTCTTTACCATTGGTAATACGACCCTCGGGGCGTTCTACAACAGGCACAAACACATCACGTGGTGTCAGTTTTTCAGGCAGAGTCCAAGCGGAGGCATAAGCCAAAGCCAAGGCGAATACTACGAACACTTTCATTTTGACTACAAGGAAAAGTCTAAAATACACGCTGGATTTGCAGCTCTTTTATAGCTACTAACGGTCCGCAAGCCATCAACTGAAGCACTAGAAGTGTAGGGTTTATTATCGTTGACGGATCTGCACGGTTCATGACGTTGATGCGCCTATCGTACACCTGTTCAAGTGTGGTGAAGATAGCTATTGTAAGTACAACAACTACTTTATCGCTTTGCGTTCGATTCTTAGCATTGATCTTCGATAGACTTTGTGTGGTTTGTGGTTAATGAAAATTTTAAGATATGAGCCATGATTTGGCGTATTTGCCAAATAGTAGATAGTATTTGTTGTTACCTAAACTTTAATGCGCGGGTTATTAATTAATTAATGAGAAAGCCAGGAATATCCGAAAACAGTTAGATAAACACCACTACGAAATTCTTATCTGGAAGCAAGTACTTGCTGCTCTATATATGCGATAGACAGCTATATAAAGAGCAATTGATTGCGTAGCTTCTTCAGTTGTTTCCAGCTAATCATGAAGTATTTGTTATTGGTTATCGCTTTGGCCTTGTTCGGTTGTGCCGCCGCCAGATCCATTGATGGACGCATCACCAATGGTATTAATGCTAGTCCTGGACAATTTCCCTATCAAGTGGGTCTCTCGTTAAAGATTAACGTACTGTCTTCGTCCTGGTGCGGAGGTTCACTGATTTCCAACACCTTCGTCTTGACTGCTGCTCACTGCACCACCGGCGTTCAATCTGTCACAGTCTACTTGGGCGCAACTAAGCGCACTCAGCCGGAAAAACAGCAGACTGTCAGCAATGCCAATATCATCATTCACTCTGGCTGGAACAGCGCCAATCTGCGCAACGACATTTCATTGATCAGAATCGAGCATGTTGACTACACCGACAAAATTAAGGCCGTGCGTCTACCCTCCATCGCTTCCTCTTACTCAACTTTTGCTGGTGATCATGCTATTGCCTCCGGCTGGGGTCGTACCAGCGATAGCTCTAACGCAGTAGCTTCGGAATTGCAATATGCTCGTCTTCAGGTTATTACCAACAGTGTTTGCGCTTCTACTTATGGCTCATCGATTGTAACCGCCTCGAATGTTTGTGTGGCCACTCCTGATCGCACATCAACTTGCCAAGGTGACTCCGGTGGTCCATTGGTTTTAGAATCGAACAAACAGCAAATCGGTTTAACCTCATTTGGCGCTGCTGCCGGTTGCGAATTGGGCTATCCCGTGGCCTTCACTCGTCTCACCAGCTACTTGGAATGGATTAAAGATCATACTGGCGTTTCCTATTAATTTGAATAAAATTATAAATATATAAAGATCAAATATTTGATAGTTTAGATAATTGATATTGACATTTCTTGGGAAATAATGGGTAATGGACATTTAATGGGACTTCATCATTGTTTCGATTGATTGCAAAATGAGCAGTATGATAAGCTTTTTTTTTCACTTAGATATCTAAGATATATTTAGGCGCACATTAAAAATATTAAATTATTGTTGGAAAGCTGAGTGCCGCTGGTGATTAACTGCAAAGCGGATAAATTCGTACTAAAAAGTGGCCCATAACTGCAGAATCCTTACACATCAAAGTTAAAAATTATATGCAAAATTAATAATAATATATTATAATACATGATTACACGTTATCAGATAATATTCAATACATTAATTATTTCAGGATGGTTGGACGCAAACGCATTATGAAGCCCACCATCGATCAACTATAATTGAAACAATCTAATTGTCATCACATACAGGATCGAATCGCCAGTATTCTGGAAAAGACCCACGAAAAATGGATCAACACACATAATCTCTTTGTAGTTAACAAAAATGCATTCAATAGCCGATCGGTTTGCAAAGTGACACTGATCATTAAAGTAGAAGAATACCTCTTCGAACTATTCAATACCGTTCGGGATTACATACAAAACTATCCTCTGTCGTCTTTTGCAGTTTGAAAATAAGTTCACATAGTTGGCGAAGCGCTTAACGACGACAAAACAAAGTATATGTTGTTTACAGGATTGCAAGAAGCCTATCCCATGTTGCAACAGACGGCTTTACTTTTAAATTTGTCAAGGACTTTGAATAAACTATGCTAAGGGTAAGCTGATTTTGGTAAAAACCCGCCACAAGTGGCAAAATGTTGCTAAGATTCAAGCATACCAAACGACGGATTTTCCCAGTAATGCATCGGCATCATCGGCCAAACAAGCCATGCATAAAAGAAGGATTATGCTATGAATATGGTAAGGTCAGTTTAACATTAAATTTGTTGTTAGCAAGTGAATTCCTAAACATCACTATCAACTGATTCATCAAGAAAAGTTTTAAATGATAATTGCTTCAATTTTAAGGTTCGAAATATGGTAGGTTAATTTCATTTGGATTTGATATCGTTGTATCAAATTGCCAATTCATTCGACCGATGGCGAATGACTTATCGGAGTAGTACTTCGAGACGTATAAAATTATCAACAAAATAGCTGAATTCGAATCCATACACGTTCTTTTAATACTTCGATAATTACCGAAATATAGAGAAAAAAAAATTCAATAAGTAATTCCAAGGCTAGAAATCTTGATAATGAATATGATCTAAATAATATAAAGTGACTTTTTATGACTATTAATATTGTCTTTAGCTACACTTTTTTCTATGGTAATAAACTATTTAAAATTATTAACTTAAGCTGGCAGGTAGCGAAGCCCCTGTTGTGTAAGTGAAAAAATCCAGAACAGTCACAAATTGTCCATTCACTAAAAGCCTGTTAATCTGAAACTTCTTTTATATGTGTCAAAACATTTAAATGCCAGACTTTTTTTGTCAGTTATTGCACTTAAATGATCTAGATTAAAAATATTTTGGAGTACAAGTGTCATAAAATTGTACAGAGTTTGATTGGCTATAATTTAATACTTAACTTTACTGATAATTGTAGAATTGTTATGTTTGGGTTTTTTTAATCAAATACTACTAATCCCAAAAAAAACAAAACGTAGACTTAAAACAAGTATAGATTAGCGTTCTTTGGGGTTAAAAAAATAGGGTGGAAAAAATAGGCTCCGTTCGCAGGTGATGTTGAGTTTTTCTAAGAATTTGTAATTTACTTACTCTTTAAGCATTAAACCTTAAAGACCTTATAAGGTCATCATTATAGTTACATCCATCTGAAATTCAATGTAATGGTAGATTTATCAAAGAAGTAACTACCATAACTCCAACGACATGAAAACCTAGCTAAGTATATGCCTCAGTGATATATGGCATCTCAGCTTAAGGTCATCCCCAAATTTTTACAAGTTTTGATAAGATAAAACTAATGATTGGTTTTAAAGATTAAGAAACTGTATAAATGAAATTGTGTTAGCCGTCTTTAGTTCATTTAGTTAATAAACGTTTACAATATGAAGTTAATTGTTGTAATGACTGTTTTATTGGCCAGCACTATGGCTAACACTTTGGAAGACCGAATCTCTGGCGGTATAGAAGTTTCCGTGAAATTACATCCCTACATGGTTGCTTTACGAATCAACCAGAATAATGATAAATATGTGCTTTGTGGCGGCGCACTAATTTCTAATAGCTGGATTTTAACATCTGCTTCCTGCGTTTATGATGCCCTTGTGGTTGAAGTTGTTTTGGGTGTTCAAAATATTTCTGCACCGATTAAGCCTGGACAAATGCTCTTTGAAGTATCAAAAAAACATATAATAGTACATGAAAAATTTAAACGTAATAAACTTTATCAAAACAATATAGCGCTGCTAGAGCTGTCGAGCAACATTGAGCATTCGACTGGCATTTATCCCATAGCATTGCCTGCTAAGACACATAAAGAGAAGAGCTATGTAGGCCAAAATGCACTTGTACTTGGTTACGGTGCACACGGCTATGAAGGCAATACTATAGATTCCTTAAAATTGGTAAAGAATCGAGTTATATCGCGTGTGGCTTGTAAGCTATTTTGGTTGGATTATCAAATGCAGCACACAATTTGCACGGACACAAAAAAAGGATCAATTTGCGCAGGTGATCAAGGCGGTCCATTGATTTATGCGGATAAGCACGGCGATGAGGAACTCATTGGCATAGCTCTGACAGCTAAAGAAAATTGCGATAAGCGATATCCAGCTGTATTTACGCGTGTTACGCTTTTCCGAAATTGGATTGTGCAGAAAACTGGCTTAATTTGCGGACTTGCTGAAAGGTGTTTATAAATCGAGGTTAAATTTCTGTAATCTAAAATTCATTTTAAACTAATCCATATTAAACTAAAATAATAATTAAACTATTTCTTCCTAATCTGTTAAGCCTATAATGTCTGAAAAATGAAATATTCTTAAATTTACGTCTTAAAAAGACACTTATTTAATTTTCTTTATAAATTATCTCTTGTAATAAGTTCTACAGTAGACTTAAATAGAAATTATGGTTGACAACAATGCCTGATGCTCATTTTGAAGTGACAAACATTGACTTACCAGAGTCCAAGAAACAGTTGTAGCGATCGATCGTAATTTGACAATGTTAACTATAAAAATCGAATCAGAAGACTTTAATCGCATGCCGTCCGTCATAATTTGTTCTTTGGAGCATTTACCTTCATTTACTTGGCCATGACAACTTATCGGCTTACAACCTCTGCTTTGCTCATTTCTTGTGACGCCCCAAAGCCTGACTGATATTTCCATCCAATTATATAACTTGGGAATTTACTAACTCGTGGCACTTAAAACGATGCAGTTGTTAAACTACTAAACATTATATAGAAGTTAAAATTTATTTTTAAAATCGTTGTAATTCAAGTTCAAGTTTTACCAGACGTAAACGAATTTAGCCACATTTTGATAAGATTGTCTTGAATCAGAAGTGTCAGCACACGTATTATTCATACTTCCACTTTTTTTTTGTTGAATTCTGAAGTGGGATTAACAGAATGTTGCAGTTGTCTTTCAATTTACTTTATTAATTATTGGAACGAATTCCTTTATCTTTTCTGATACATTGTTAATACAAACTTGTTAAACTCCCATAGATGTATATATTATTTCTTTGTATTTGCTGAATTATTTTTATTTTATTTATTAATTAGATTTTCAGAAATGTCAGATCGTCTATAAATGCAGCAAAAAGCATAAGTATAGAAAAATGCTTACCCTTGCCACATTAAAGACTCGATGAAGATTGCCAACAACTACTTGATGTATGTTATGATTTAATATGCGTATATTATATGATATCTGCCATGATATCATAACGTAGACTCAGTGTCTGAAAATGATATTGAAAATTCGCTTCCCAGTTAGTTTAGAATGAACAAAACTACAATATCTATACTTGTTTATATTTTGAACAAATTAAACTAATTTCTTAATGTCGACCATATCTTTCGATGATTAGGAAAAATGATTGGTGAGTAATCATCTAACTTGTCGAGGTAGCAGTAGCGGATTTAAGCAAATGAGTTTAATTTTTCGTTGTTTTAAATGAGTCAGTAACAAAGCAAGCTGTATTTTGTGATTGAATTAATAAGTTAAAGATTTCATTAATCCTCAGAATTGTTTTTTAATAATAATAGGGGCTTTGTTCGCTAAACCAACGCGTATCTTAATTACGACACGAAAAATTTTAAATTATTGCAAAAAAAAAAATTCCTACACATTTTGTTGTTATTCAAAACGTATATATTGAAAGTTCAGATTTGTTTTAGCGCTTAAAATAAATTTCAAAATACTTCGTCCTAAAAATTTTGTGTAAATTTTATATTTTGCTGTAGATTGCGATTTTGTTCTCCGATTCTAAATTAATACGCTTTTATTGTATTTTTAAGCATTTATCAATATACATTTGTTGTCTTTTGCTAATTAATCGGCTTCTCACGACATGGGTAATACCATCCGATTTTATATAATTTTTGCAATCCGTATTTTATGTCCCAAACTGCTTTCTTAATTGATTCAAATTTTGCTTTTAAATTGAGCCCTTCAACTAATATATTCGCTTTGCTATCGAACTCCGCATTGCAAGTAGCTTCTTTATCTTTATATATAGTATTCCGGACTATGTGACGAAATATCGCTAAAAAAGATTTCCGCTGCGTTTATTGTTTTGAAAGATTTCTTGCCATTTGAGGCCCGTGCCAATTATCTTTTCAAGTGCTTTTTCTACAAAGCTCATTCAATCAAATGCTTTAATTATTTTGACAGTGGCAAAAATATTTTTATTTCTATGCATTTCACACACCCCATTTTTAAGTGGCGGTCAGGTTCCAATGTTGACTGGCCAATTCCTAAAAATTTTTCGATAAGATAATTTTTACTTTTTGACGTCTGCGCTGATTTAGCGTTATTTCCTATTAAATAGATTAACGCATTAGTATAAATGCAGGATTGCTTTGTGTACACATATCATTAGTCTTGATACGTCCAAGCCATGAAGTTATTTGTTGCATTAGCTGCCTTGTTGGCCACTGCTGTGGCTGCGCCAATGGATGGCCGCATCACAAATGGAGAGTCAGCACATGTTGGCCAGTTTCCCTATCAGGTTGGTCTAAGTTTGGAAATCGGTGATTCTGGTGCCTGGTGCGGTGGTACCTTGATTTCGGATCGTTGGATTGTTACCGCAGCTCATTGCACCGAGAGTGCACATGCTGTTACCGTTTTTGTGGGTGCTGTTAATATCAGAGAAGAGGAACCCGGACAACATCGCATTCACGTCAGCGACAAAAAGGATATTATTGTGCACAAGGATTGGGATGCCAGCACTGTGTCTAACGATATCTCTCTGATCAAATTGCCAGTTAAGCTAGAGTTCAATGATCGCGTGCGTGCTGCCACTTTACCCAAGAAGACCGGTCATTACTCGACCTATGCCGGTGACATGGCTATTGCCTCTGGTTGGGGTAAGGATAGCGATAAGGCTACCGCAGTTTCCCCTGTCTTGCTTTATGTTGAAATGCCAATAATGGAATCATCGAAATGCAACAAATACTGGGCTGGTATGATCACAGACAAAACTATCTGCATGAGCACTAAGGGTGGCCATTCTACCTGCAATGGTGATTCCGGTGGCCCCTTGGTACACAAGGATGGTGAAACTAACTATCTTATTGGCGCTACATCCTTTGGTTTGGCTTTGGGTTGTGAAAAGGGCTACCCAGCCGTTTTCACCCGTATTACCGCCTATCTGGATTGGATTGAGGAACACTCTGGCGTGGTCAACAAATAAGTTGACAGTGAACTTAAACGTCCTTATTCTCGAAACTGTAACGCTTATTATACAAACCAACTTTGAGGGTTTATAATACGATTATACGGTAATATTTCAAAGCATGTAAAAAATAAAACATTCTTGTGATTCTTTGACTGAATTGAAATTATATTAATATTCTATACAATTGATATAAAAAAAAGCAAAACTAGCGTTTATTGTTTAATTTAATTATAATTAAATTATGGTTAAAGAATACTATCAAACTTAATATTATATTGTACACAGCGGCTAAAACGGCGAAATACGTATTTTACACCCTTAAAATTAATCATTATTTATTTAATTAGATTAATGTATTTATTTTGTTTAGTTTAATTTTAGTGAATTTCAACAAAAACACGCAACTTTTGTTGCAAGTAATAAAAATAAATTTGTATTTTTTTGGCTAATTTTAGTATTCTGGTCAGCTGGGATACCAGGCGCACAGAAAACAGTAGCAGTTAACTTTTAAATAGCAACTAAAAGTATGCTACACTTTATTCTTAGAATTGCTAAGGAAGTATGCTTCACTATGTTTTGGTAAGAGAACAAAAAGTGTACCATGCTTTTAGTCGCCTTTTTTAAAGTTAACTGCTGCTGTTTTCTGTGCGCCTGATAATCGAGCTGAGCAGATTACCAAAATAAGCAATATTTTTGGACAAAAAGTACAAAAACAAAAGTTACCATCCACAGTTACAGATTGCCAACTGGATTTGATTGCATTCTGTTGCTCGCTGCTACAACTAAGCTGACAACTTAATTGATTTTGTTTATTTTTGTTGTAACGTTTTTGAAATAGTAAATCGCTTATTGTCTTTCAAGCTAAAAATATTTTGGAAAATTTAATTATGTAACATGTTCTTTTGTTCTCTGTATGTGGTGGTTGCACAAATCATGTCATGACTATCATTTTCATTCTCATTTCTAAG
The DNA here is from genome assembly GCA_035046065.1 of Chymomyza procnemis. NCBI lineage: Eukaryota > Metazoa > Arthropoda > Insecta > Diptera > Drosophilidae > Chymomyza > Chymomyza procnemis. Next base: position 1,701,924 of record JAWNOJ010000013.1, on the reverse strand, counting down.
AAGGATTAACGTTTCTGCTGAACACAAAACCTGCCATTCCCAATTTTTGTGTGTGTGAATAAAAGAGATATTTATTAAAAAAAAAATTGGTTGATGCTCAAAAAATGATGCCACATTTCTATTTATACATAAAAATAAAGACTTGAATATATTGATAACCAAGAATATTTGTAAACTAAAGTTAATGAAAGTGTTGTTGCTATGCGCATTGTGGTGAATGATATTCTTCGTAGCTTGTTAATTGCTGCAAAGGTTGAAAAAAACACTAAAAAGTCTTCCTTGACGGATCATTTTAAATAAAGTTTTCTCACAGAAGACCTACTAATAAAACGTTTTGCCCGATTTTTGTTTTGTTAGGTGCCTAGAATCTTGCCAAGCGGGTCCATAGTACACTAAACATACGGTTTTTAGAAGCAATTTTATTTTACTCGCTAGTCGAATAGTTTCGACATTTTGCCCATTCACAATCAATTGACTTTTTTGCGATAGCGCAGCTTCAGTTATTTACTCTACCAATATGTAAAATAATAATTTGATTTAATATAATATAATAGAAAGTCCTATGAAATGTCGAATGGTTCCTTTTCAAAATAAACTATTTTAATATGAAATTAATGTGGATAAACAAAAGTGTTTAAATAATACCAACATACATTATTGGTCGAAGTCATCTTGAATTTGATGTTTCCAAAATTAGTGGGAAAAAAATTAAATTAATGAAATATAAAAAATATATGGTATAATGATTTGTTAAATGAATTCCCCTACTTATTCTATACTTTCATTTTTTTTGTGTTCGTTTTTGCACATTGTAAGCAACTTAAAATAAGTCTTGAACATGCAAGGGCAAACATCAAAATCTGGCAGTTGCGGTGGTCTTGATTCTTCACTCGCTTCGTAGACGTCGTAATCGTCCTCATGTGCACAACAGGTCATATCCGTGTTTAAAGAACTATTCGAACCTGTGGCATAAATACAAAAGTTTGTAATACAAGTGTTAAAAAGCTGCTCTGACTTTTACGTACATGTGTCCAGTAAATCAGAATTATCGCGCTGCTGCTCATCGCAGCTTATAAATTCGGTGTTTGAGGAGTAGCCTTCCTCAGCTTGGAACTCATTTGGATGCAACTGGTTTATACAATGATCACTGCATGGTGTCTGAGACCGATAACATGGCATACAACCATGAGGCGAATTAAAGCTTTCGGATGGATGTCGATCATACGTTGCTGGCTGTGACTGAATGACTGGATTGGAATGACCAGGAGTTCCAATTTGCTGGTAATTACGAGATGAAAGCTGCATTTCGCGTTCGAGTGGTTCGTTGCATTCTGGCTCAGACACATAATTCGGCTGAGACTGACAATATACTATAGTAGGCTGATCCTCAGTGCATCTCCAGGTGGCAGTTGGCTGACGCAAAGGTGGTCTTGGTGTATAATGATCAGTTGAAGGTATTGCGCATGCGGGGGTATTCGTCAACGCAGCTTTACCCTGATAATATGGCTTTGTTGCTTGATCTACAGCTGTTTTTGGGGTATAACCATAAGTGGGTGTTTCACATGTACATGGATCCGTGTACACGGACTCAGGCTGATAATACGTTGTGGCAGGCTGGTTTACAGGCCGCGGACTGGGAGTTCGTTCCATAATAGTTCTTGTATTATGGTTATAAGTGGCAGGCAAAGGTGGCGTGTTGCCACCGCATGGGTCATAATATTTAGACTCAGACATATAATACGGCGTGCTTGGCCGATCTGCTGCTGTTCTGATCTTATATGGCTGTTCCAAAGCTACTTCGGGGGTGTAACCGCGAGTGGATGCTGTTACACATGAGCGGACATCGAAACCATATGATGTAGTAGGCTGATTTTCAGGTAACGAGGGGGTGTAACTGGAATATACTTGTTCCATAGCAGATTTTGGAGTATAATTAGAAGTAGAAGACGGCCCTTCGCAGCTACACGTTTCAGTGAAAGCTGGCGGAGGCTGAGAATACGATGTGCTGGGCTGCTCCACAGACGCATTTTGGCTATAACAGCAACATGCAGAAGGTCTGTTATGGGTACAGTAGTTGTCGCGCGTAGCATCATACTTTTCTTTGTTCTCCGTCCTATTTTTTCCAACACTGTATTGACCGTACGTCATCATATTGTATTCTGCGCAAGATTTATGATCGCTTTGTTTGCGATTGTTCGATAAATCATTTTTGTCAGCAGATTCAGATATCTGGTTGTTGGATAAACTGTCATTATTAAATATAACGTCTGGAGAGGAAGCTTGCGGATATAATCGAAGTAGCTGCTTTTCAATGCATTGGCAACCGCCTTGGGGTTTGTTGAATTCTCGTTGTGGCTCATCTGAGTATAAAGCCTCTTGGTTAGGCAATTTGTGTATGCTATAAAAAGATCTTTGCCCCGATTCGTGTACGAGCTGCTGCTGCTGCTCAACATATGGCTGTGCTTTTCTACAATCACGTTCCTCGCTACAAGTGCATTCTGAAAATGCAAAAATAGTTAATAATGTGTTGAAGTATCGTAAGGGCTTACCATTTGAAGCTCCTGATGTGCCGTATTTATCAACACCACTACCTAAGTCACTTTGATGTCGACCCACATGCCATGTTCTAATTTTTTTCTCTGACAAGATGCTATCCTGATCTTTTTCTTTCTGGCGCTGATATTCATCCAATTGTTCTTCGTAGAGTGACTCATCTTTCTCACGGTATTCATGAACCCGATTTTTTTTTGTCAATTCTTGAATTGCTTCTTGATCAATATCACCACGATCTGCCCTTTCACGCTTTTTTTGTTGGGCTCCTTCTCTCGTTGAAATTTTTCCAGTAGCATCTGTTGGTATGCCTCGCTCTTTATCAATTTTGCCAATCCCTGTTCGCTCATCACGTTCTCTTTCATTCTCCCTGTAGACTTGCTTTTTTCCAGACGCATCTCTCTGTGGACCGCCGTCTTTTTGATAAACAACTCCTGTTCTTTCTCCAATCTTTTGTCCCGTAGCTGTTCTGTTTGCAGCTTGATCTTGTCTCTTTACCGATTCTCTCTCTTGTTGGTCTTGCGTTTTCCTGCGTGCATCTCTCCGGGGGTCTCCATATTTTTCATAAGCAGCTCCTGTTCTATCTCCAATGTTTTGTATCGTAGCTGCTATGTTTCTTGGTAGGTCTTCTCTTATTTCAGACCAATCTGATCGCGGATCATGCTCTGGTGTTTCTCCAAGTTTTTGTCGGTTCACCGATTCTTTCTCTTGCTGGTCTTGCGTCTTCCCACGCGCATCTCCTTGGGGCTCTCCATATTTTTCATAAGCAGCTCCTGTTCTATCTCCAATGTTTTGTCTCGTAGCTGCTATGTTTCCTGGTAGATCTTCTCTCCTTTTAGACCAATCTGATCGCGGATCATATTCCGGTGTTTCTCCAAGTTTTTCTCTCTTGACCGATGCTTTCTCTTGCTGGTCTTGCGTTTTCCCACGCGCATCTCCTTGGGGCTCTCGATATTTTTCATCAGCAGCTCCTGTTCTTTCTCCAATATTTTGTCTCGTAGCTGCAATGTTTCCTGGTTGGTCTTGTCTCCTTTCAGACCAATCTGACCGCGGATCATGCTCTGGTGTTTCACCAAGTTTTTGTCGCTTGACCGATTCTTTCTCTTGCTGGTCTTGCGTTTTCCCACGCGCATCTCCTTGGGGCTCTCCATATTTTTCATAAGCAGCTCCTGTTCGTTCTCCAATGTTTTGTCTCGTAGTGGCTCTGTTTCCTGGTTGGTCTTGTCTCCTTTCAGACCTATCTGATCGCGGATCATATTCCGGTGTTTCTCCAAGTTTTTGTCTCTTGACCGATTCTTTCTCTTGCTGGTCTTGCGTTTTCCCACGCGCATCTCCTTGGGGCTCTCCATATTTTTCATAAGCAGCTCCTGTTCTTTCTCCAATATTTTGTCTCGTAGCTGTTCTGTTTCCTGGTTGGTCTTGTCGCTTGACCGATTCTTTCTGTTGCTGGTCTTGCGTTTTCCCAGGCGCATCTCTCTGCGGACCGATATATTTTTCATAAGCAGCTCCTGATCTTTCGCCAATATTTTGTCCCGTAGCAGTTTTGTTTCCTAGTTGGTCTTGTCTTCTTTCAGACCAATCTGCTTTCTCTTGGTCTTGCTTTTTGCCAGACATATCTCTTTGGGGACCGCCAACTTGTTCGCTATATTTCTCACTAGCTGCCCCTGATTTATCTCCAATCTTTTGCCCCGGAGCCGACTCTTTTACTTGTTGGACGGCTTGCAAATCCCGTGCTTTGTCTTGCTCCCGCCCAACGTTTTTATCCATCTCTTTTTGCTGAGCTGTTTTTTTAGCTTCTTGATAATTCCGTGCCGTTTCATTAATAGGCGTTTGCGTTCTACTTATTTCTTGTTGCTGCAACGGTCTTTCTAATTTTCTTTCATTATCTGTCGCTGACTTTTTAAGAACCTTTTGTTGTGTTGATTCTTTGTATTGCTGGTCTTGTCTTCTTGCTTGAGAATCTCTTCGTGAATCCCATTCTTTTTCGTTGCGGCTCGCGTTTTTTTGACTGCTTGCCCTATGCTGATCTGATTTTTTCGCTTGCTCTCCTGGGAATTTTTCAGTGGAATCTCTCCCTATTGTATATGTCCGCCGTGGCCCCAAACCCGAACTACTAGAATCTGCAAGCTTCTTAGCTGTTCTTTCATTTTCAACTTTATACTTTTCCACGTACTGACGATGTGCACGATCCGTATATGCCTTTCCGTCATCTTTCTTTACCATTGTAACTTTCAATGTTTTTTCGTGACTTTGTATTTTATACCTTTCTAATGATGATACATCACTGACACCACCTTCTTTAAGTTTACTGCGCAAGCGTCGATTTAACGAATTGCTGGTATTTCTAGGGCTTTTATGCCTTTGACGATCTTGTACTGGTGGTAAGTAATCGTTGTCCTTAGTGGAGTCGCTGCGTTCCTTTCTACGATTGTAACGACAAACAAAGTCAGTATTTAGATCGGTTGCACGCCGTCCACATATAGGACGCTGGTTGCAGCATACAATGACATTGGGCGTTTGTGGATATGATGCACGTTGTTGTATATCAAAAGACGGATACACGCTGCCCTGGTGAGTTGTACTTCTTGGTGATGAATAGTAGCATGAGCAATTCATATTTCTTTGTGTTGGACAATAGTTTTGTTCTGGATAACAGCAACTGTGATGGGGCCTGGGAGAAACTGGGTTGTAGGAGTTTTGATAGACGCTGGAAAAGAGTCCATTGTTGCTACCATTGTGGCCGCCAGCGCCGAGACGCCAGTTGTCGTTATTTATAGAATCCACCGTGTCGCTGTTTAACCCCGATGCTTGATTCATTGACAGCGGTTTTAAGCCGAGTGTTTTAATATGTGTACTGGAATATGTCTTTTCCGAAAGCGTTTCCGAAAGCTGCGTTTGTCTCTTAAATTGGTGCGAACTTTCAACTGATTTGCTGCTAGATATATTTACTAAACAATCTGGCGATTGCTGGTTTGGCTGAATATTGATTTCTTTTACTAAAATGCTTTTTTGCAATTTCTTTAGTTGCTCAAGTTCCTGCTCGATCTTGTTATTAAGCACATTTAGCTTTGTTTTTAAAAGTTTCACTTGACTGGGGTACGTCTGAGCAGTACTGCTGCGTCCATAGGTCTTTCTTTCTTGCGTTTCGATATTTTCAATAAAAATCAAATCTTTATCTTTAAAGGAAAATTTTTGGTGTTGTTCAAATAAAACTTTTTGACGGTCTGAAAATAAAATAATTAACAAAGTTTAAATATCATACATAATTAGCGTATCCGCACGCTCTCTTCAGAGACACAAATTTAATGAAATATATAATAATCTGTGCTCAAACTTGTTTTTTTTTTATAAAATGTGATAAATAATGCCTGGCCTATTTATTTTAGTTTTATAAATAAAAACCCAATAAATGCTTAGGGAAAATCAAAAACATTTCCGACAGTCGGGTATGGGCTACGAAACCTTTTTAAAAGCTGCCATTGTCTATCCCTATTGATTTTTCTTAGTGGTCCAGAGCAAAACTATCAACACTATGTCGTATATCCTAATATGAAACAAGTCAAATGAGATCACACGTTCCTTTAATAACTAGTAAGGACGGTGCTACATTAAGTACGAGATGTATTCAAAATGTTAATAACTACGAACAATGATTCTACCGAATTACCCATACTTGCCAAATGCGCAGGTGAAATTTTATATCATACATTTAAGACATTTGGAAAAAATAAAAAACTTTGAAAAGTCAATCAAGGCAACTAATGCAATGAAGTAGTGATTTGAAGCTTCACGCAATCAGGCAGCTGAGCTAAAAGCTCATTTGTCTCAACTGAGCTCACGCGAAATGGGACAGAGTAAGAGAGAGAAGCTTTAGGCTAACTGGTCACACTGCCCCAACTAAACACATACTTGCTGCAGGCGAACAAGCAAACATGAGCTAATTCTCTAAAATAAGACTTAAAGCTTTTCAAAGTCTGGTCACACTGGTCGTTCAAATACACACTCTCACTCTCAGCTGAGCGCGTGCGCAAACGGCTTAACGTTCTTTTTTCTTGCATTCATATTCGCATTCGCAATGCTGTTAGTAGCACGCGCAGTGTTTACATATCAAGATAGTGAAACAATGTGTAATTTGTTTAGTTTTTAAGAGATATTAATAAAATTTTTTCGCAGTTGTAAATAAAATGTGCTGCAAACCAAAGGCAAGTGACAACAACTGTATTTAGTTAAAATTCGAAACTAATAAATCGCGGTGTCACATCGAATCGCCGATTTGGCTTACATTTTGCTGTCGTTGTTTGTGATTTTCGATTCTTAAAGGCAAATTGGCGTTGGCGCGTAGGTGGCCAAAGTGGCAGTTATGGCCATAAATACATATGTGCGCGTAAGCAGCTATTGAATAAAAATGCTATTAAAGCCATTTATAAGAAATGCTTCACAACTGTGCCAGCAGCAAACAAACAGTCTACATATTAGATACATAAACTGTGTTTATAGTACATGGTAGATGTGCAATTTTTAACGTCGCGCGAAATATTACTAGCCGGTCAACCTACGGATGCAGAGACGGTGATGTAACCACGTCCGATTTGTTATTGTTGATCTCCGGTTTGAACAGATCTCCAGCGTTGCACCACCGCTGCTAGCTGACTTTACTTTTCGCAAACTTGCCCACCCACCCTCAGTGTTGGCTGGATTTTGTGTTTCGTATAGGCGAATACCATTTATAATCTGAAGCAGCCAGCATTGAACATTAAATGATTAGCAATACGTATGTATTAGAAATATTCATACTTTATATGTAGTACACACCTGTTGACTAAGTGCTTGGTTGCACTTGATAGCTCCAAAGCTCCAAGTGCGGCTCATTATCAATTCAAATATGTATTATTTGTTTTTATTCAAAGATTTTTGGAGCTTGAAGCCAAATATTTGGTTAAAAGCGTTGGAACGCATAAGGCGTGAATTACATTTTTGGTCATGCTACAAACTTTTTATTGCGTTTTGCATATGCATATATATGGGAAGTATATTAAGTACAGGCTTATATATGCGAGGGTTGTACGATAAATAATGATATTTAACAATACATTATATTATACAAATCTGTTTTAATACTAACCCTTTTTAGGGAAAAAAGTGCATACTAAATGCTTAAGTGTTTATAGCAATTTTATGTCAGCTAACTTAACTTTTGTACTTAGTCCAATTCAAGCAAAATTTATTTTGATACAAAGCCGTTCTTGACATTTACGAATAAACCCTCTGCAGGGTAATAATAATGGCTCAATTGCGTTTACTCGATTTCCATTAACACGAATGGTTAAATTGTCATAATTCCATTTTAAGAACTTGACATTCCAATACGACTATTGTCAAATGTGCAAAGAAGCTAATGCTGACATAAAACCTGGCAGAAATGGGTATGAAGCTTTGGAGTCATACCACAATTTTTAAATTTCGGCTTTCGATATGCCTATTTTCGCCTTGGCATCAAGGCTATGCACAACTTAAATTTAGTTTCTTTATTAATTTGCGGGAATATCGCGTTGCGTATTTTAAAATGTTTTAATTTCAATTTAAAAATGTAATTAAAAATTTATTTACATGTACACGACCAAATCAAAGCATGAAGGTGAAATTTTCCGCCAAAATAGTATATATATAATACATTGTATTTGATACAATGGAATTGCAATGATACTAAGTGGCTTGCATACAGGCATCACTTATTAATACTAAGAATAGTTTAAAAATCTTGACCACATTGTTACCATATGGAACAAAGAAATGCCAAACATGTCTTTACTAATCAAACGCTCCATAATATTTTTAACGGTCATAAATATGTAAAGCCCATTTACATCCAAATCTAGATTGGTCTGATACTTTTGAATGAATACATTATAAAATTTTAAGACGTCGATTCTTTGTTAATTTTTTTTATAATCTAATTGCTATTTTAACTAAATTGTTGTTAGAGAGATTGCTTTATTGCTTCGGAACGTGTAAAAACTCTTGCGTTTCGAATTTGGCAACATATCAAGAAACAACCGGAGTATTCATTCACAACTTATTCAATTTTTTTAAATGGGGCAGCAATATCATATATCCTTGACATCAAATAACTAAATTAAACTGCCGTTTTTCCTCAAAATGTTGGTCACCTACCATCTGCAAGATCTAGGCGTTCAACTTTTCTAATTCTCTTCTCATAATTTAGATAGCATTGTGGAGTCCCTGAACTTTCTTTCAGGGTGTTACTAGCACTTTTAGATTGCACGAACTTAATTTAGCCTTTGGTAAAGAGTATAAAAATGTATAGCAAAATAAAAATTTTACTTTGTGACTCACCAATCCAATTTCATGCTAAATAAATAAAATATGGCCTAAAAAATGTAGTTCCAAAGTGTTGTTAGGATAATAAATTCCGCAAGCCTGGATAGACATTGGAAAGTAGGAGAACCAATAACAAACTTTTTATAAAAAAATAAATTTCGAATTTTGAATTGGTGCAAATAAGTCTGACAAATGAATGAAAGCTAAACACATTTTCGTAAAAATATTTGTTTTATGCCGCTCAAATTCAGGAGTTTGACCTATGTTATGCTTTTGTCTACGCTAAATTTTACATATGTAAGTTAAACCACTAACACGTTGACCCATATATATAGCCAGAAATAGACAAACGTGAACAAATACCTATTTATATAGAGACGCATTTTCCTTTCCGGAAACTAATAAGCCCCAAGGCATACTGACACCTACAACCGCTCATACACATACACCTACACACATACACATATTAAAACTCCAAACCATTTGAAATCTATTATTAGAGATTAATATGAATTAGAGAGGCAGCTTGCACACCTTGATCCAACTGCAGCTGCTGAAAGAAAATGCTGAGTGAAAAGCGAAAAGCTTCGCGTAGCCATTTTCACCAAATTTAGGCAATCGATCAAATTTCCTAGCCATACCTAAAATAGCGCCCATGTCGCTTGACCTCAGAGCGTCGAATTGGCCGTAAATCGAGCCAAATTGTTTGTCAGTATAGCTAATGTATGGGATTTACTATAATACGAGCATAAACTTAACAAAGAACACAAATTTTTGTATAAAAACAAACATTCAAAGGAAACTCATGAATGAAACAACAAAAAAGTCAATGTACATAGATGTTTACCCGAATGCTCGCTAACTCTCTCTCTCTCTCTCTCTCTCATTCGCTTTTATTGGATATGCGAGTTTTTGATTTTTGCTCTATGGCAACTGTGTGTTAGCTTTTCAACGGCAACAAGTCGAATTTTTCTAAAAATGAAAATACGAAAATTTTCATCGTCTTTGGCGTTAAAAACAGCAGCGAAGACACGACGCATTGCAGAGCAGTCAGCAAAAATTTTCATTTGATTTTTCATTTGGTGTGTTCTCAACAACTTTTGGCCACGATGCTACGATATTTTCCTCTATTGTGTGTGGGGCGTGCTTGTGCTTACTCTCCGCGTCGCAAACCATCTAAGGAGCATATTTTCAAAAAAAAAAAAAAAATTATTTAAAAAAATGCCGTCGTGACTTTCGCCAGAACTAGTTGCGTTTTGGATGTCAACACGATGCACACGCGCACGTTGAGCACGCTGTCTTTAGTTGGAGGGACGTAAAGTTAAAAACTAAAACGTGAGCAGCTATACGAAATAGATACATAAACTAAACAATTCGACTGCCAAACAGGTAAAGATTTACGCTATTTACAGCATAAATTTATTTCAAATTTATAAATTGTTTTAAAAATTTAAAACTGAAAAAGCCACTTAATGCATACAGTGTGTATTATATAAAGTTATAAAGTGTTAGATACGGATGTCCAAGTTTAAGTTACACGCTCCATAAGCTAAAACCTTTTACGGGCATACTTTTTCGCCAAGGGAATCGAATTTCATGCACAACAACAAAAGGCAGCAAATAAATTTGTGAGCAAAATTGTAGTCGTCGTCTTGGTGTTCATCGGGCTCCTCGCTCTTTTAGTAGATCTATCTATAAGTATGTGTGTGCGTGCGCGTGTATGTGTGTGTGATCAATCTGTGCGCGAGCAGCCACTTGCCAGCACGTAAAACATTTAAATAGAATCCCAAAAACGCTCGATAAAAACAACGATCGACTAAAGGCTGCCGGTAGCCGGTCCATGAGCAGTTTTATGCCCACTTTATCTATACGTCACAGCTATGTATATCTATTCGATCTAATCATATCTAACCTATTGTCATTATAGTCAAGAGCATGCAAGAGTTGACGCGCGAGGTCAGCAACGCCAACGTCGCCTACAACGTCTGCGAGCTTAATCAACGTCAGCACCTCCACAAGCTACAGATGAGTCCTAATGTTGCGACATCTAAAGCCAACAATCAAGAGTTATTTGCAAATGGCATGGTGGCGCTGCCAGCCGGTCAGCGCATAAAGCTGGAGAATAATCAAGAACATATTTCGGAAGCGACGGTATGGCAAACGCGAACGAATTTCAATGCTAACAGCAAGTTGCTGCTGCAGGGATCTGATGATCCGCTTATTTGCCATGGCGCCAACAATGATGCACATGATGAGGATCATCCGTTTAAGTTGCTTTTAGCACGTAAGAGTCAAGAGCAGCGTGCCGCAAGCAATGGCGCCTGCAGCACGCTGACCAAGCAACAGCTCAAGGTAAAAGCCAGCTTAATGAGCGCGCGCAAAACCTACAAACAGTCGTCGCCAGTTGTGCCAGCAGAAGTGGCCATTAATACACAATCATTGCATACGCCCAAACAAAACAAGTCAAAGAAACGTCAATCTGCCTCCGGTACACTTAAATTGCGCTTTCATCATCAGGCACTGCCCGCAGAGTATCTAAGCCATTACGAGGCTACACAGGGTCGCCAAGTGAGCACTCCCAAGCCGGCACAAACCATACCCAGTGCTAAGTCCACGTCGCATGCAAGCGGCAAACAATCACACGAGAATGTGCGCAGCTGGCTGCGAAAGATTGCCGAAATTCAACGCAGCGCGGAACGGCAACGTGATGCTACGACAGCGCAATCGCAGACATCCTCACCTGCACCAACGCCCACGCCTGAAGCCGCTCCAGTTGAGATAGCACCCAATAAGCGTACTACACTGCGTTACGCGGATTTACCCTATATGGGAGAGATTACCTTGGACAACTACAAACCACGACGTGGACGTAAACCCAAGAAGGCGGATATTTGTCATTTAATCTATAAAAACTATGGCACAGTTGTGCCAGTTACTACACCAATAGCTGGAGCATCAGCACCTGCAACTGCCATAGTAAAAAAGCTGTTGGTACAAACAAAACAAAAGTGCTCGGATGAGACCGCGCTGGAGGAACCTCTGAATTTGTGCCTGCGCGATCAATCTAGCGATCGTTACTCCATTTCAAGTGATGACAGCGACAAACCGTCAACATTAACTGGCACAACAACAGCAACCACTTCCAGCAGTCCCTTTGAGAATAGTCAAAAATGCGAAAAGTCAAACAAAGCGCTGGAAATAGACCTGCCGGAAGAACAAAGCGCCACTGCAGCCAATAAGTTGTTACTGCAGCCTGTTGGACTTTACTACCAGCAGTTGATGGAATCCTGCGCACTAGGTCTACCCGTAGAGACTATTGAAAAAGACAATCAACTTGCACTAAAAATACCCATACCCAGTGGCTTTTTGGCCAGCAACAGTAGCAGCTGTAATGGCAAACGTGAAACTTTGTCGCCCTTAACGCTGCGCAAGCGCAAGCGTTCTGCCATTTTTATACCGCCCATGCCCACCGAGCACTCATCCAGTCCCACTACAGAAGTCAGCATTTGTAAATTCAAGTTTACAGGCGGCGCTAAACCCACGCTGCAGGAGAAGAAAATGCTCTCGGTAGATGCCGAAGGCAACTATCGCTACTACAGTGGCACTGGCGATAAGGCTATGCGTGGCTATGAATTTATCTCGCGCGAACAACAGCAGCAGCAACAGCTTATGATGGTGCAACCCACTAAAGCAGGCAATGAAAAACTTTATATTGATATACCGCCACCTTCAACAGATCTCAGCTTGGAATTGTTAAATATTCCACCAGAGTCTCCAACAGCATCGCTGCTTATGTCTACGCAACTAACGCCGCCAGCTGCGGCGCCTCAAAGTCCCATTTCAAACTACTCCAGTTCTCTCAGTCCCATGCCTGTAGAGACATGCCTCAAGAGTAGCAGTGAATACGACGGCAGTCCCATGCCAGCTAGTAAACAGACTGATAATGAGCACAAGCGGCGCTGCTCAAGACGCTCCAAGCAACGCGAAAAACTTGAAAAGACCTTCAAGGAAAAGGGCTTTCTAATACAAACGCAACAGCTGCAATCCGCTGAAGGCGCCACATACTGCAAGTTTCGTCAATTAAAAAAATTTACACGTTATTTATTTCGCAATTGGAAAGATCACATACCAGAAAGTGATTTGCTTAGGCATCAAGTAAGCGGTAACCATGAGTCCCATGGAATTATAGAGAATTTGCTCAGCCCGCAGCAAGAAACTCAAATAAGAGATTAGGCGGCCAGATGAAGTCAAAATGTTTTTTAGAGTTGGGAAACCACAAATCGCACTGCCAAAGATACTTTTTAAATATTTTTATATAATAATAACTACTATAATGAATTCCGTCCATGCTGGCTGCTATACTATGACAAATAAAACCTATATCTAGTCTTTCAGCAAACTAAGTACCTAACACGGATATTATTATAAATAAATAAAATATTTAACAAAGATGCATGTTTTTTTTCGCTTTAAAGGTGCATTTACTTTGGTGTACATAATGTGTTCATATAAAGTTAGGTCAAAGTTATTTCATATAATATAGTAAGTATATAATATAAATAATTGTAAATACATTATAAAGTTAGTAGTATAAAAACAAACATGATTAATGAGCATTCTTATTGCTTACAATGCTCCGGTTTAAAACTCCTTTTTAAGGCGTTTTTTTAAATACTTCAGTTCTTATTGTTAGCTTAGTTTTGGAAGAACCCAATTCTGTGCAGTTTTGTGTCTCTAACTCTCAAAAATAAAAGTTTCTCTATTAAAGGGTTTCTTGTACAAATTTCTATAAGGTACATATATGCTATGTATGTATATTTGTTTTTAAAGGCATGCTACTACATTAATTTATCATAGCTTTTTATGATATCCTTCTACGATACCGTTTTGATGTCAATATTTGTAAAATTGCTTAAGATTTCAAAATTCATTTTGTTTAGCTGGTTTAATTCTTGCTAGTATTGTCAGTTAATAGTTTCAATAATTTGGCAGTTGGTTTAGCTAACAACAATAATGTAATAACTTCTTATAATGAAATATGCTTTTATATTCCATGTGTTGTTCCTTGGTTCTGAGTTGTAAGTTTTCGCATCACGCACCATTTGCATCGATACATATTAATAAACTTTATCTAATTTGCGCTTTGCACCGATTTACTAGAGCTATACGATCCTTCGTGATCTTTCATTACGTCCGACTCCGATGCAGTATCATTAGTCATGGGACATACATAGTCTGTCCAGTCTACTTCGTTCTGCCCTTTTGTACTCTTTCTACGCTTTAAAGTAAACTGCGTACGTTTTGGCGGCTTAAGTTTGGCTGTTATGGTTAACGGCTGATAGCCAGGAGCTGCCTCAGCATCACGCTTGCCATGTATGACAACAAGCCCAACCAACTCCTTAAAGTGCGTGGCCAAATGACGTCTTAGCAATGATTTGCTGGGTGGTATAGATAGCAAATCAGCCAATAAATCGGCATTGAAACGTGGCTCATAAACCATAAGCGCGCCATGCACGCCAGCACCACGCAAATTTGGTGCATATTCTGATAAGTCCACAACGCGCAGCCATTCCATTACACGATGCGCAGTCCAAAGCTGTACTGAATCACTGTCTCTGCGACTCCCAGCACGATCGTTGCCTTCACTTAAGGCACCTGCATTTGTAGACCGACGTATTAAACTTTCACCATCCCAGCACATGCGACGCAAACATTGTATGCCACAGCGCAGCGAGGCAATGTGCAGACAGGAACTAACATGCAACTGCGCCAGATCTTCCAGCGTCAAACGATTTAGCATGCGCCCATCGACTTTGGCGTGCATAAAATGATCTTTATACTGCGGTAAGCCAATATCGTCCAGCCAGCGTAGCACCCAACTAACATCCAAATTAGCTGCTTTTAAAGTAAGCTTATCCTGTTCCTTGCCAGTGATTTCGTCAATAGCAAGTAGAATTTTCTTACGATGCAAAGGCAATTTTAGATTTAGTTCGCGTTCAATATCAACAGGCGAGGCGTTAAATATGGAAACAGTTGGATTGGCCTTGAGCCATTTTCTGTGGACAACAACAAAACACTTGCGATGAATATAATAAAACTAATTTAATCGTTTATACTAGTGCAGGGATTGATGACGTATGTAGTGCAGTTAGTTTATTTCACATAGAGCCTAAACAAAAGCCAGATAGGGGTTTTTGAATTGATTTGGTGGGTTGATTGGTGATATGTTGATGCAAAACGCAGCAAAGTGTCAACAATACACCAAACTACAATATATTAAAACAAAGCCAATGAAACAATACATCTACCAAAACCAGAAACGTGTAACTTATTTATATATAGATATATATGTACTGCATATTGTGAACATTACTTACTAAAAATAAATGGATTAACACTTTTTAATAATACTAAATAATAATGTAGGTACTTGTTATAAAATATGTACAATTTACAAGTAGATAATGCTTATGGTCATAGTGGCATGCTTACCGGCAATTATCTTCGTAGCAACCAAGTCCCATGTGAGTTAGCCAATTGCACACCTCTTGCACATTCCAGCTACTGTAGTGCTTGCTTGTATCCGAAAATAGCGGCGTTTGTGCACTCCATTCAATGCGACCACCTGTTGTGGCACGTGCGCCGCCTCTACGAAATTCGGGATCAGCTTGTTCTAAGCCAGTCAGCTCACAGTTGCTGCTATTGCTGCGACGCAACTTTCCAAAAATATTGCGCAATCCGCGCACAGAACGTTCGCGTAGTTTTGGTGATGGTGTTGATTGTGTTTGGTGTGATATTAAACTGTTGCCCATAGCATCATCCATGTGGTTTGCGGCATTTCTATCATCAATAAGTATTTGTTCATTTGAGGCAAATGCTACATTTCGTTGTTTGCCACTGCTATTTGCATTTACATCAAGTGCTTTCGGATTATTGTTGTTTGTTTGAAAGCGCAGTGTTTGTTTGCCAGCGCCACCATGTGAACGGGGTAAACTGTGAAATTGTGGAGTAATTTGATGGCGTAAGGCAGAGGGTGGCGTTTTTGGTGCAAGCATGCCGATTCCCATAAATCCTTTTTGATTAATATTTCCCATGCTGCCATAAGGAGCACCACCACCACTAGCATCATTGGCATGTAGTTCATTGTCACGCTCCAAAGCGGCACGATGTAGTTTTAATTCACTTAAGGCACTCATTAGTTCGAGTTTTTGTGTCTCAAAGGCAGATTGCGATATCATTTGGCGTTGCACCTGCTCCTCTTTACTGCAAAGTTGTTGAGTTTTTTCGGTTAATAGACCTTCTAGTTCGATTATTTTATCAGCCTGTTCTGAAACACGTTCAGCCAACATTTGGTACTGCAATGCTAGTCCTTCCTTATCACGCTGCAAGCGACGCATACGCTCATCAGAATCTTGACGTGGTATATGCGTCTCTAGCCAATCGCTAATAATTGCTGCAGTAACAGGGTCTGGCGCTGGAGCAGCCAAGCCCACCTAAAAGAACGTTTGTGTTGACATAAAAATTATGTAAACTGGAAATGCGTCATACAAAACATACCTGTTGCAGAGCTAAAGCTAATGTTTTTGCTGTTGATAGCACGTTGGTGGCGGAAATCAAGTTACGTTCACTAAGTGTTAGCGAAGCACCTGGCTGGCCATTATTGGTTGCTGCCGTGCTTGATATAATGCCATCCATTTGTTGGAGTGCTGCTTCAAGCATTTTGCTTGCTTCTGTGGCCGTGGCAGTCATATTTGTAAAAGCAAATATTTATTAATTCCTCTGTATTAAATTCTAATATTTTGGTGCTTTGATCGATGAGGCTTCCCTTGCATTCGGTTTTGCCCAGACGTGTTTTGTTTAACCGCACTCAAAATCAAATGTTTGTAAGCATTGCCATAGAAGCTCGCTCTTGTGCACTTACAATTATAAATTTGTGTTATTTAAAGAGCTAAGTAAAAAAAAAAAAACAACCGCAGAATCTATTTTGGAAACTGGAAACGCAACAAATGAAAAGTTTTGCAACAGTGCTGCCAACTTAAATTTAGTTAAATGCAGTTATCGAAAAGGCAGAACGGTATCGAAAGTTGCAATTGTATCGATGCCGTTTAGGGCTTAGCTACCCATTCCTAATAAAATCAAAACAATTTTATATATAAAACGTATATATAAATAAATTAGTTACCAATGAATCGATTTGCGTATGTGGAAGCACGCTTAACAGAAAGCGAGACATTTGTAAGCCGCGATCGCAATGTAAAAATCTACGATGGAGACCATAAAGTAAGTAAAACATACTTTTGTGCTTATCTCATCTTTTATGAGTGTACCCAACACCAAATTCTTGATTCCCAGACAGAGTTCGAAGAAGGTGAGGTGGTTTTAACGACACATCGTCTTTTCTGGGGCCGACCTGGCGAAATAGCTCGAGCTGCCGTCACCCTTTGCCTGCCCTTAAGTTATGTGATATATCTCAGCGAAGAAACGAGTTCAAATTTCTTTGGACGCAAGACACGCATTATTATGCATTTGCGTCCACCCTTGCCAGACAAACCGCCAGGTCCTTTAGACAATAGTCGTGCTGCACATATAAAACTCTCAGGTAAAAATGGTTTAAGCGCAGAATTTCATAGCGCTTTACGGGAGACGATAAACGCACGAGTTTGGGAAATCATGTTAACAAATGAAACTGTTATTAGCGGATTAAATAGTAGCGCTACAACTTCAGCTTCTACCAGCAATGATAGATTGGCACGCATACAAAAACGCACAGGCATAGGTGGCATTGAACGTTCCATAGAAGCCAAAGCCAAAGCGACTGATGAAAACATAGCACTAGCATTTCAAGATCTAAACGTACTAATGGCGATGGCGAAGGATATGGTTGGTATTTCTAAAACAATAAGCAGCAAAATACGTGAGCAGAAGGGTGAAATATCCGACGATGAGACAGTGCGTTTTAAGTCCTATCTATTAAGCCTAGGGATTGATGATCCCGTGACGCGTGACAACTTTACAAGCAATTCAGCTTATTATAGCAGCTTAGCGCAACAAATTTGCGAAATGCTGCTAGACCCCATTGAGGTAATGAAATATTATTAAAGTTTCATTAAATGTGTGCACTAAAATTGTTTATAACTAGGAACACGGAGGTATGATGTCATTAGCTGATGTCTATTGTCGCGTTAATCGCGCACGTGGACTTGAATTGCTATCTCCGGAAGATTTGCTGCATGCTTGCGAGCAGCTAAAATCCGATGGTCCCATAAGGTTACGTAGTTTTCCCAGTGGCGCTAGGGTTTTGCAACTTGAATCTCACAATGATGCACTAATAGCCGTCGATACGCTGGAAAAAGTGCAGGCAGCAGAATCTCTGGCTGTGGAGGAACTAGCCAAACTGTTGGGCATCTCATTGCTGCTGGCCAAGGAGCGCTTATTGGTTGCCGAACGACTTGGCAAAGTTTGTCGGGATGAGTCTGTCGAGGGCTTACGCTTTTATCCCAATAAATTGCTAAACCGCGAATTATGTTAATAATAATGCAATAATAACGATTTAACAAAATTGACTGTCCAGTCCCAGCTGAAACGCATGGAAAACTTAACGCTAAATAAAATTGAAATCTGTTGTACATTTACACATTAAAAAACGTTTAATATTGTGTTTATTTAGAAGTCTTTTTAAATGTTTTTACTGTTTATAATTTAGTTTTTTGTTTTTTTTTTTTCACACATTCAGTAATTAACGGAGCTTTGCGCTGACTTTGTCTGCACTCATCAATAAGAGTTTTGTTTTCTTTTTTGAAATGGCTTATCTCTCATTTACTTTCCAATGAAAAGTCTCTAAATTCAGGTATTTTGATAAGCAGTTATTGAATTGAAATTACATTTAATACACATTTATAATCAATCATATAGCATATACATATTTATATATATATATATTTTTATGTGTATATATACCTACACTAATATAGCTTTTGCTGCTTCTGCATTTATTGCTGGCATTACGTTCAGTTATTCGTTTTATTAGTATTTCCAGTAGCTTGTCGAATTCGTATATATATATATGTTTTATTAAGATTTTCTCAAACCACATAATTTAGTTTATATTTAAGTTTCGTACTCAGGTTTTTGGCTTTGCAATTATAATTTGAGGGCTCATTTAATGCTGCAGTTGTACGATGCCCTTAAAATCATTACTTTTTTGTCGTCTTACGGCTTACCATTAGCATTTGCATTAGTACTACATTATTATACAAAACGTTTTTAATTAATTTTTAGGTAGTACCACGTTTTTCTTGCTTAAATCACATTTATTATTTTTGTTTATAGTATATGTATTAACATTGAGTAAATTATGATCGAGTGTATTGATTTGTTGCTTTCTTCATATACATAAATAGTATGTAATGTTATGTTATGTTATTATATTAATTATTAATAATTTTTATGTATTTTAAAAGCTTTAAACGTACAGCTGAAGCCAAAAAGCCAAACAATTACTGCAAAGTGTTTAACATAATTAAAAACGTTACTTAAATAAATAATTTCATGCTACACGTACTGGCTTAGTGGAAAAACAAATTGATTTAGTCATATAATAGCTTTTCATTACATTATAAAATTACGCTTTACACTTATGCTAACTTTCATCGCTTTCCACTCCATATCATTCACTTTCATTGTACATTGCGCTATTACAAATACATTTGTTAATTAAAATAGGTATTTTAATTTTAAATTTTTGACTTTTATATGAGTTTTGTTAAACTTACAATTTCATTATATTCTTACCTAAACTAATGTTAAAAAATTGATTTTTGTTTTGGTTATTTTTTTGTCGTTAAAAATTAATTAATTGGAAGTACTTAATTGGTTATAAATGAAAAATAGGTTGACACTACGACTTTAATGATTTTTATTGCATTTTAAAATTAAATTTGTGGTTTTGTTACGTAAAATTAAGTTAAGCGATTGTTCTTAAAAAATTAAATATCCTAGCCATAATCGTAATAGTACAATCATATACAATATTAGAATATATATAACCTTATACATATATCTGCGTGGATAGGGATTATTATTTATAAGTTTATATAATATATATGTTTATATGAACCCCATTCACTTGCACACATTCACTCATATATTTGTTACTATCCGTAAAAGTTAGCATAATTTATTTTACAATTAAGTTCTTTTTGTTTTTCTTTTTAATATTGCTTTAAATATTTATTTTTTTTTTGTTTTTCTTTTCGTTTTTTTTCTTGTTTTTCGATTTTTTTTTCTTAATTAGAGCTTAGTGTATATAGCTAGCACGTTTACAAGGTAATTATTAAAGGGTGTATAACAAAACTTGAATATAGAGCTTAGTACCAACTAGACGAATTTCTACAAGTGGCATTTAAAGCAGTTATTTTATTAATTTATACAACTAGATAAATATTAGTATGAACTTAATTTGCCAACTATAACTTTTTGAAAACAATTGATAGGCCGGGCGAAAAAAATTCAGACAATTAATATACAAATAAGTGGGTTTGACTACATTTTTAAGTGACTTGAATTTGTGTTCGTAGACCTTAAGGCTGCTGTTGAGAATTGAAAACCCAATTTAATCAAACTTTATAGTTTCAACAACTGGCTCCATTGTTGACATACTATATATATAAATACAAATTGCATTGAATGCGCTGTTTTTTACGTGGAGCTTACATTTGACTTTACACTTACATTAATATACATCAAATAATGTATGAAGGGTCGATCATCTAAGGGTGTACAATTTGTTATATGGCGGCTATGTCTGTCTGCTATATACAATTTTCATATCTTAACCATAAAACTATATAATATCATGCAAGTCAAATAAATATTCCTTCGTTTGTTAGTTAGTTACATTTGTATGTGTACTGCGCAATCTAGGCATTTGGGTTGGACGCGGAGAAACTCGTATAAGGCGGTATGAAAGTTTTGGCTTTTGGGCAGTTCCAAAAATTACATTCCCGTATAGTGTCATCAAATTTGGTTTAATTTTTATGTACTCTCTTCATATGAAGTATATAAGATTGGTAACACTCCAAGTCGTAGTTTTTTACTTTGTAGCATCTGTCGTTGAGTGTCGTCGGTTAAGTGCCGCCTGTTGTTGCTGTTGTTGTTGTTGATGCTGTTGCTGCTGCTTCGCTGCAGCTATAGCAGTCAAAGTGCGTTGACTAATTGGACCCATTGCGGTTGTTCGTCCCGTAATTTGGATGTGTTGGAGCTGTTGCTGGTTGGGCAGCGTTTGCGATGCTATGCTTTGTTGTTGTTGTTGTGTTTGTGGTTGATTTTGAGTGGGCTGAGGGGCTTTGAGAGTCTTTAGCTGCAGCTTTTGCGTGGACATTACAATAGGAGCTGACGTCAGACTAGTGTTGCTGCTTCTGCTAACCACATTTGCTGTAAATTAAAGATTTTTCATTAGTTTGAGTCGAGCCTATTTTTATTACTCATATTTACCGTTCATTGGCGCAGTAGCTATCTTCAGCGTTGAGCCCCCAATTTGTCTTTGTGTGGCGAGCAGCTGGCGACTACTGCTGGCCAATTGCTTGGCACCTACCACCTGAATACTGCGCGCTCTGGGTTGCAGCGTGCCCACCAGCTGTATGGCAGCCGTTGTGTTGTTAGCCTGTTGTTGATGCTGCTGCTGTTGTTGATGCGGATGCTGCGTTTGAATCTGTGCTTGTGACTGCAGTGCATTTGTCTGCTGCGGCAGCGCCACTCCTACTGCGCCTGTTGAGGTACGTATTGTTTGAGGATTGAGTTTTTGTACACCAGCGGCATTGACTATTTGAGCTATAAGAGAAACAGAGCAAAACGAGTGTGCGGGAAATTTTTTTTGGTTGTTGTTTAAGGTTACACATGAGATAGTTTTTGGTAACTTCAACTACTGTTGGCTATTTAAATGTGTTGAAATGTAAACAGATGCATGAAGTAATGGTAGGTTCTATGTACTCAAACTACATTTATGAGTTTATACAGACGATAAGACGACACAATAAACATATTTTAATTTGTATGAATGAGATTTTAAATTGTTTGTTTTCGAAACGGAGTTGTTAACAGGTTTGTGTAGTTTTAATTGTTGTAAACGAAAAACGAAACAGAAAAAGAATAAAAGTTAGCATGAGCAAAAATTAAGAGGAACATTTTATAATTTAAATAAAATAATCTAAAATTTTTAAGTTAATCCTCTCTAGACAAACAAGGGCATCAGAAAAGTTTTCAAAATTAATAAAACGTACTTAAAGATTGATTATAAAAAACTGGAATATCAATTGATAAGTACTACAACACGATGACCTTGCTTTGAATTGCGTTAGTACAAAAACAAAAGAAAATAAAAATCACTCAAATGTGTCTACCGTGTTAAAGATAATAAAAAATTGTTTTATTTTTTCACTGCCTAGAGTAGTAGTTTTCCGAAACCCTAATTAGTTCGCAAGATATTGCAATAAATGGTTCCTCAATATGAGAAGTTCCACAGCATTTTAAACTTTCAAGCGTAGCGTGACGTTTTGAAATCTTATCTGCGTCATATCTCGAGAACAGACATTGATTTATTGTTAATATAGGCAACTTACAAAGAAGCACAGAGTAAATGAAGACTTGAAGAAACAATAAAATTGTTCAATCTTAAAAAATTCTATATCACCCGATTTCTAAAGACTTACAGAGTTAAAACAGATTTTTTTTTTAAAGTCTGAAACAGTTTTACAGTTGATTTTTTTACATATAAAGAACCCGAAATTTCTTAAAAATCGCAAAAACAAAAAATTACTTAATCATTTTCTTACAAACACCTTCGAGACTATAAATCTCAACATTTCCAAAAAGTAACTTCAAAAGTAGGTTAATACACGGTAGAATACCTTGCATTCTGGGCAGTTGCTTATAAAAAATCCTTATTCCCAAATGGGGAACAATTAATTACATTTTTTTTTCGTTCAGGTATCCTATACCTAATTAAGACTGCAACGTTCTAATTACTTAAATTTTCTCCTTTTGATACAAACCCTCGAGCTGGTTTTAAACAAAAATAAACTGAATCGTAAATTATACGAAAAAGAATCGTGTTTGTGTCTGTGTTTGTAAAAGTAAATCTCATAGGTCTCACCAGAAACGCATTCAATTCTGAACTTTATAGAAGCGATGCGTTAGTCAAAGAATTGCATTTTTTTGTGGTTGGAGCTTGTTCTTTTCACAGTAAACTCTAACAGAGATCGTTGTTCTAGTTTCTTGCGTTAACATGCCTATTTTAATACTTGTGTTCAACGTTATATTCTTTGCAGCAACATCTTGCATCTTTTTTTTAAGTCAACTCTATTATATCAATTACTTTTGCCCTTCACTTAAGCGATTTTAATTTACTCACCAATTGGCAATGTAAGCATAGCTGTTGTTGCACCACTACCGCCACCAGCACCACCTGCATTGCCCACACCAGCGTTGTTGCCATTTCCGTTCGATGGTGCCGCATTATTTGTTATGACTACAGTCTGTGTGCCGGCCACAGAAGAGGGCAGACTCACAATTGTGCCCGTAGGTGGCGCATGTTGAGTTTGAGGTTGCTGCGTTTGCAGCGTTATCGTATGTGGCAGTTGCTGTGCTTGTTGTTGCTGCTGCTGCGTTGACACAGGTACTGAGACGAGCACACTGCGCTGCTGTGTTGCCGTTTGCTGCACATTTGTGACTGGTGTTACTTGGCCGCTGCCCGTCGTCTGCACTACAGAGACTGTGGTACTACCAGTGTTGCCTTGTTGTTGTGTTTGTGGCTGTTGCAGACTATTGCCCGAAAACTGCAGTGAAATGGGCTGTGTGAAGCCAGGTATCTGAACTTGTACGTTTTGTAGACCAGCAAAGTTCGCCATGGCACCTTGAAGTTGTGAGATATTTATGCCCTGCAAATTTAATGTGGCGGTGGTTTGTTGTTGTTGTGGTTGTTGCTGAGGCGAGGCCGACGGTTGCGGATGTGGGCTAGACATCGGCGAGTGTATGGACGAAGTGGCAGGTGAATGCACCAGTGTTTTTGTTATAAACTGTTGCTGAGTTGATGAGGGCTGCTGTGGTGACATATGCGGTATAGCAACGGCGGAGACATTTGATGAAACATTGCTCAGTCGCTCTAAAAGCGTCTGATTGGGATGCGTTTGTGATGACTGTGAGTGATCCGAACCGGAAGGTGAAGGTGTCGCTGTATTACTTAGCAGTGCGCTTAAACCTGCGTTATTTGGAACGCTGCTCACATTGGTGGGCACTGCAAAACCACTTGCATTCGAGGCATTGGAGTCGCTACCCGGTGAGGGCGCTGCCATGCCCACAACTATGGCATTGGGTGGGGCTACCACATTGCCACTGCCTGTGGTGCTGTCACGTCGTAGCGTACTGAGTATACGCTGTTGTTGCTGCTGCTGCCCAGTATTAAGAATCTTTAGACTGCCACATACGCCGCCTGTATTGACAGTATAGGCACCATAAGTGGTGGTTGGGTTGGTCATAACGGCCGGTGGTGATGCTAGCTGGGAGGCTAGCGCGGACATAGAAACACGCACCGTTTGGTGACCCACAGTTGTGCCATCTTGTGATTGCTGTTGCTGCTGCTGTTGCTGACTCTGATTAAGGTTGACAGCTATGAGATTGCCCGCTGAGTTGGTGCGAAAAGTAGTGGCACCAGTCGTTCCAACTATATTAATCTTTCGATTTGCATTCAACAAATTTTGTAACACTTCATTCGATTGTTGTTTACGCTGAGTATTCACTAGACTGGGCGTGCCACGCGCGGTTGATTGAACAAATGTGGATGCATCGGCTGTTGCAGTTGTATGCTGCTGTTGTTGTTGTTGTTGCGGTGCGGCATGCTGCACCAGCGTGAGCGTTTGTTGTTGGCCTGTAGAGGTCGTAAACGTGCCACTGGCGACCGGCGTGCTGGTCATAGCAGCGGGCGCGCTATTTAAGAGCGTTAATATTGAGGCGTTGCTTGAGTTCTTAAGCGTGGTTGAAGCGGTACTGCCAGTGTTGTTGGTATTGTTGTTGCTGACTGAAGCAGGCACAGAACTGTTGGTAGCTGCAAAAAAAATAATAAAATAAATATATTCAGATTGTAGTTGTTTAAATATTCTTTATTCCAAAAACTTTTTACTTACAGTGTTGTTGCTGCTGCTGATATTGATTTGCAGAATTCATGAAACTGGTTACTATCGCATTTATTGAAGGATTCGGATGCATGGCCGTGTTGTTATTGTTGGCAGTAATCGGTTGTTGCTGTGGCTTTTGCAGCAATTGCGGTGTTGTCTTTAACTGCGATTGCTTTGTTGAAATATATAAAAATTCGGTATTAAAGTATATGTTACCTACAAAGTTGGCCTAAATGCTTACCAAAATTGGCACGTTGGAGTTTAACTGAGCTCGCAGTGCGGAATTGCCGCTCACGGTCTTTTGTTGTTGAATATTGGCAGGTTGTATAGTTATACCTGAATGTTGCAAAGCTGTTGCAAGCTGTTGTTGTGTTTGAGGCGCTTGTTGTGTTTGCTGCGGTTGTTGCTGCACTAGCACCAGTGAACCATTGCTTAAACTTACTTGGTGAGTAGCAGTGCCTGAACTATTGGTCGCCAGTGGTTGCAGCTGTATGTGTTGTGGAGGTTGGGTTTGCGGTGTTGTTGTTTGTTGCGCTGGTTGTTGCAATATGTTACCGCTAACAAGCTGTGGTTGTGACTGCAAAGCACTTCCATCAACTGCATATTGTGGGCTGGTTGCAAGTGGTTGTTGTAGTTGTTGTTGCTGTCGAAAGGTTTGCTGCACGGTAATACCGCCACTGACTGACTTGGTCACTTGTTGATGGGCCAAGGAAACGTTAGGATGCGCCACATGATGCACAGTGGCAGGCAGCGCTGCTGGTTGAGGTTGTGACTGTGGTTGTTGCTGTTGTAGCGATTGCTGAGTAGAAAACTGCGCTTGTCGTTGCTGCTGATGTTGTTGCTGATGTTGTTGTTGCTGCTGATGTTGTTGCTGCAAGAGCAAGCGTTGCTCATTAGTCAACCCAGTATGCGTCACAATTGGCACGTGTCCTGGTATTAGATGTGTTATTTTAACCGCTTTGCGCCCCTCTTCCGTGAAAATCTCTCGAAATTGTTGTATATAACGATTCGCATGAACACGCGTTCCCAAAGCAAAGCGACAGCTTTCACCATTTCGTTCACCTTCGCGATAATCTCGATCCACATACAATTCGCCAAGGAACTCCGCATCGGAGGGACGCTGATATATGGACAACTTTATATGATATAATGCACGACGTCCCACATTTGCTTCACGTTCCGTTTCCAGCACGTATTCCTCGATAAGCTGTGGTTGAAAATTGTGCCTACAATTTGGCTGGCAACCATCCTTGCAGGCTTCACTAAACTCATTAAGCGGCTCCATTGACTTCGCATACTTCTCCACGCTAATAATATTTTCGGGCACCTTAATATTGGCCGGATTTTGCAGCAAAGGCGGACATATAGGCCGTATGACCTCGTGTGGACGACGCGGGACTTTTGAAGTAAATGATGATAGCATGGCACCCACAAGTGGGTTATTACTAGGCGCTGTGGCGGGTGTGGCGTTCGCCTGACTGCTGCTTGTGTTGCGCGGTTGCTGCCGCAAACGCGTCAAGTAATCACTCAGCTCCAGGCCATGATGATGTGTAAATTGATCCAGTTTGCGTTTACGATTGATGGCAGTTTGGGTAAACTTTTTCATATGACGACGCAGCTCATGTGAGTTAAAGCGCTGCCGCTCGTGCTGCGCATTAATGGCCAGTCGGCCTATGCTCGGATCAGGTTCCAGGCACAACGGCTCTGCCGTGGCAAGCACCAGTTGACTTTCCAATGTCAGCTTATCCTCAGCCGTGGGACTGGGCATACCTGAAGTGGCGGGCAGAGAGCTACTTAGCTGTTGCACGTCAGCAAAGAGTGTCGCATTGGTGGGCCGCAGCAGTATGTGCTTCATATCACAGATATTGGTTGATGTTGCAAAGGTTTGACGAAAATCGCGTATTTGGGCAATTACGCAACCTGCATAGAAAACGCTGGGCTTGGCATAAATGCGCGGCGCTTCACTACCGTCTTGTGCTAAATTAAGCGTTACCGAGTCCGCACATAACATGTCCATGAGGAATTCCGGCAGCAGCCCGCGATCAATGCATTGCAATAACAAATCGTTTTCGTAGGGCCAACGCAACACCTCCACAAGTGCATAATCCGATGCTAATTTGCCGCTTGCATCTTCCGAATTGTCGGCTAGGCGTGCTTTCGTTTTGGCTATGCTATCGGCAGAATCAGAGAAGTTTTTACTGCTGCTACGACTAGTTAAGCTCTTATGGGGATTACTAGTTATTGTGCTGGCATCTGCGCATATTGCATCGCCAGAGGCGTTTGTCTCCGTCGATTGCCATTCGTTGGTTTGGGGATTAAGCATTAAAAGCCTATCATAATGCAGTGCCAGCGAATAGCCTTTGTTACCGGGATACAAATTCACGACAATTGTATTCAGTCTCTCAACCTCCACCAAACGCTCCAATGTAAACGAGCGCGTTCGCTGCTTTAGCTGTAATAGAAATAGTATGAATCGTTTATCTCTCAGTTTAAAAGATTTAAACTTACGCCAGTTTCCACAAAGTTGTTCAAATCGTTGCTTATCAATTGTAAATGTAGCTCCTTTATTTTTTCGTTTAGATTAATAAACTTTGTGGATGCCAGGTTGTTTGCAGTACTGCTGCTATCACGCTTTGAACTTGGAGTGCTGCTGTTTATAGCTGTGGCCGCTCCCGCGGCACGCTCTGAGGTTGCTGTTAAGGCTGTGCTGCGACTAGAGGAACTGCTGCTGCTGCTTAGGCTCTCCTTGCCGCTGTTCTTCTGACGCTTGTTTGGCGATGAAGTGGGCGATGAAGAAACCGTCGCGTGATGATTGTGGTGATGGCTGCTAGTGCTGCTTGATGCAGTTGGACGCTTCTCAACATTACGCTTTTTGCTATTGTTGTTGTTGCTGTGCTGAAATATGTTTGCAGTTGTGGTTGTTGTTGCAGCTATACTATCAACATTGTTGCTAGAATTAACACCTGGCGGTGTAGACAACAATAAATCAGGAACTACCGGAGAGGGCGACGTAATCGAATTAAAATTCGACAATGTTGTCGTTGATGAGGAGCATGATGATGGCGATGGCGCAATTGCGTTCGCAGTGGTTGGCAGACCACTGGGCACAACTGCTGCCGTAGTCGCTCCCTGAGGTTCTGTGAGTATAACAATGCTGCCAAGTCCATGTCCCGAGCTGCTCTCAACAGCAGCGCCAGACGTGAGCACATCTGATGGCGGCTCATCATCATCAAATATGCAGATTGGCGGCTGTGCAGGTATTTGTGGTATAGCTTGCAGCAAGCTCGTTTCTAAAAACGATTTATTGCTGTTGGGAAAGCTTACCGTTACCGAGGCGGGTGACAGTTGAGAAAGCTGTTGCTGCTGATTTGCGACAAATGTGGGTGAGCATGTCGATTGCAGCACTGTGGGTAGCTGATGGTAAGACTGAGCGAGCGGATGAGACTGTGGCGAACTTTGTGGCGGTGTTTGATGGACAAACTGCTGCTGCTGCTGCAGCAACACGCCAGTGCCAACGGCATGCGCTAATCCCTGCGAACTCGCATTCAATGTGTTGGCAGCGTTAGTAGAGCCCTTTAGTTTCTTTAGCGTTTTATTTATAATATACTGCAAAAGGAGTATGGGAGTTGGTTATATTATTGAAAATATTTTTAGTATATACAACTTACGTCTGCTTCTTGGCATGATGAGTCCAAGCTTTGCATTGTGCCAGTGAATGCAGGTTCCAGCTAAAATTCAATGCAATTACCGACGACATTCAAATCAGGGAACAAAACGAAACCATTGGTATAAAAGCACGAACCAGTTGAATTAGTATTTAATACGTAGAATTAGCCTTATATCGTCGATACAACTGGATGCTTTATTTGTACTCTGCAAGTGCCAGCTGCTCCTTTAGATTAAGTTCTACTGCTGCTGACTTAAGAAACGCATGCGCTGCGTCGGCCCCTGGTGTTTGTTGGTAATGTTGTTGTTTTGGCTCTGGTCGAGGTCGTTGTTGATGGCAGCGTTGGCGACGTAGACTGCGCTGCTGCTGCTGGAGTAGACATAATGAGAGACCATTGACGGCCCGGGACTCTTTGCCAAAATCGAACTAATCCTTTAGCATATTATTTGCGTTTGTAATTTAAGCGTCTTTTAGAAAACTCTAAATGATTTACATAAGGATCAGACGGTATTACTTGGCACCACACGATTTACAATATAACCATTAGCTTTGGGCTGCTGGTAATATGCTATTTTGCATCATTCCTTGCACTTGCAGGTGTCACTGCCTGCGTCCGAGTTATAATTTTGGTTTTTATTTTCGCGTTTCGTTTTCTTTTTCAACACTTACACTTCGTACACCCTACTACGCTACGAATCACGACGACTGGGCGATGCAACATTATCATATGTTTTGTTGTGAACGAAACACATTTTTTGCATAAACAAACTGTTGTAATATTGTTATTGTTTAATTTTCTGATGATTTTCCTGCAAATGTGATTTCTCACTCTGCAGCGACGACTTTTTTTGCTACCTCTGCTGCTGCTTTGCGTGACATTTTCTCTTCGCCGTCCGTCGTCGTCTTTGGTGGCTACTATGCGATTTTCGCACACACACATACACAATTATTTTCAAATTAAGGTATAACGCAACGTGTAAACGCACTACATAATCGATTTTATTAAAATATAATCATTGGTTTCAATTGTTATGGTTTTTCATTTGTTTAAAATTGTGTTTTTATATGCAATTGCAGGGGAAAAGGTTTTGCAATGTTTTACGATTCTCACCGAATGAAGAAACACTGGCAGCCAGCAAGTGTTGCCACCATATACGAACAAACGATGAGTTGTGCGCACTTTTTGAATTAAAAATGCAATTTAATTTCATTAAAGCGTAACCAAGTGAAAGTATTGTAATTGTTAATTTGTTTATTTTTATACAATGTTTATTGGCGGCAGCACATTTATTTTCGGCATGAAAATAATGCAATGTAAACATTGTTGTGTCAGGGTCACACTGTAAATTAATAGAGATGTGCAAAAGTACGATAACAGCAATCGAAAACCCACCCCAAACCATAGCGTTGCCAGACTGGCAATTAACCAACTATAAATTTGGCGCCAATATATCATTCAAAACAAAAATACTTTTCACTTTCATTCTATTCTAGTTGTTTACGGCATTGTGTTCCATTAATTATGAAGTAAAACAATAATGTTTAGGTGACTAGAAAAGAAGTGAAAACTGCAGATTTGAATTGTTTGTATATATATTTATATATATGTATTACCCACTTACAGTACTAAAATGTTTTAATTTAATTTTATAGGATTCATTTGGATAAACTTAACTATTGTTCATAATTTATAATTATGAAGTGTGTACATACATCAATAATCAGATCAGCGTTTGCCTGTCATTTAATATTCTTAAATTACCACATTACGTTACGTACGGCATATTAAGACATTATTAAGGATTAGTCTACTATTTCCATTAAATTATTAAAAATACAACTTTTGCCACTTGCGTGTGTATGTGTGTTGTTGTGTACGTATACTCTTTTTGCAATTGATCGTAAAACTTTCGTCCTGATTGTATCTACGATCAATGTATAATCAGTAAAATTATTAAATCAAAAATTTGTAATACATTCGCATTTGAAGCTTTTATCTTTTTTCACATAATCATGAGATCTTAAAAAATCAGTTAGTTATCAGTTAGTTTGAATAAAAATTAGCAAATGGTTTTTGCCTTTGAGATGTTCGCCTATACTAGATCTACTCCTTTTGGCCTTGCAGCTTCTTCCAGGTATCGCCTAGCGCCTTGGCAAAATGATCATCCACTGAGGCTTCAGCCTCGGTTTTTGTAAATATTGAAATGTTGTTGGAAGAGGTCGGTGAGGCGGGCGGTGTATGCGTCGACGATGCTGCAGCCAAGCCCGGCTCAGCTTTGACGCGCAAAATAGCCGGCATGGTAGGTGTTGGCGTTGGTGTCGATGCTGGCCCACCAGTGCTACCATAAGCTGGTGGCGGTGTATTATATCTAGGCGGCGTGTGATGCGGTGAGTCCAGCACACGCTTTGTTATTGTCACATCATTAAGTGCCGTTGGCGGTGGTGAGGTTGCTGTGCATGCTACTATCTGCTGCTGTGGCGGCGGTGTTGGAGCACGATGTAAGGAAAGTGGTTCGTCTTGAGGCGGCGGTAGCTGCTTGCCAAGTGGCGACACTGAAGCAGATTTCTCCGTGGGTGAGTGCTGCATAAGCTTTGTGCCACCAAGCAATGGCAGTGGCTGATGTGCAGACAGCTGCTCGCCCGCAACCGTTACGGCCGCTGGCTGAGGCGATGGTGTTGGTGAGCCAGAGCTGGGCGTTGGTGATTTTTTGCCAAACAATGCCGCATAGTTTGGTCCCAGCGAGCGCCGAAAATGCTCATCAATATCGCAGACAGATACAGACTCTACAAAATTTCAAAAGTAATTAATTAAAATCTTGCAGTTGTGCCATATTTTTTAACTTACCGGTGCTGCGATTGTCAAAGTCGCGATTGGAGTGCTCCTGCAGCTCACGCTTGGGTGGCGCCTGTGTGATTACACTGGGCCGCATTGCAGCATAGTTGGTACCAGGTAGCGGCTCGCGATAGGGCGGCGGTGGTGAGGCACGCTGACGACTTGACGTCACAGACATGTCAATCGGACTATCCATGTCCCGCTCGTCCACCTCCAGTTCAGTTGTTATAGTGGTTCCAATGTTGCTGCTTCCGTTGCCGGTATCGTGAACTTGATATTCAGCTGTGCGCTGGCGGCGTTCGCGACGCCACTTTGTTGTTGGCAGTTCCTTTGACGTCAGACGCGTTTCTGCAATGATTGGGGAGAAGCAAAAAAAAAAAATAAAATAAAATAAAAATCACATAAAAAGTAAGAAAACTGGTCTCAAAACAAGTTTTGATATTCGGGGTTAATAAGCAAACAAAAAGTCTTATTTAAATTAAAGTTATCCATAAATAAATTTAGCTATATGACTTGGCGTGAGATTCTAATTTGATTATGGTTAGATTGTTGCGGTTTGTCCCCGCCAGCTTCTATCTATGTGTGTATATGTGCTGCTCAATGTGGGCGTAATGAATCATATAAAGGCAGTCTAGCAAGATGACTTGACAGTCGCCTGCAAAAGTCTACAGCTATTGGAGCAGTCACGTTCAAGTTTGTTGCTTAAGTCATTCGTTTTTGAATGAATTTTGTGCGCCAAGCCTTTGCCTAGGCTCGTTTCGCTCGAAAACACTATAGAGCAGACCCAAAAGCAAATTATGCATAAAAGCCTGGCTCAAACACAATAACAACTACCACAACAACAACTGTCCCAGCCGGCAGCAAAAACAATCGAAACTCCAAGTCACAATAAAATTGGTTAAGAAAACTTGTTTTGCTATGATAATAAGCGTACATATATCTGGAGGTATATACATATATATAGTTATATATGTACATCTATCTAACTATATGTAACGCCGATTTTTACACTGAGCGAAATACTTATGTGCAAGTTTATTGTATAGGTATTGGCGTGGGAAGCTTGTATTTGGGTTTGGAGTCAACTCCTCCATAGCTGCACAGACTGCCCCTTGCGTGTTTCTGAAGCGCTTTATTGCAGCATCTGCGTTTGCCCTACTCCGCGCAGTGCAATTTAAGTTAAAAATAAATCTAAGGGAGTGGTGCGGCTTACAGAACCACTTCATGGAGTTGTGAAGTTGTGTAAAGACGCGTGTTGGCCGGGACCGAAATCCAACAGGCAACAAACCAGTCAAACGACTTCTGTTCATTTTTCAACGGCAAAGCGCCGCAAAAACTGAAACAGCTATACAGCGACCATCACCACATCGCGGCTCCGCCTCAGAGACAATCGGAGAACGCCAAAACGTTGCAAAAAAAAAAAACAAAAAACAAGAAATAAAAACTTGAAGAGGAAAAACGTAGCGCATGAATGAATGAATCAAAGTAATAGTGAAGGCGTTTGCCAAAGATATGGAAAGGGAATAAAATACAAAGGGTACTGCCCGCGCATTGTCCTGTTTTTGGCCAAGACATCAATGTGCTAGGGAAAAGGTGCTACCATACAAAAATTTGTGAACAAGGACGCAGACGTCGTATTGCAGTTAAGAACATACATATATACAGAGACAGACGCTATAGATACAAAAAGATTGCTTCTACAAAAAAAGTTGTTTGCTTTAGTGGAATCATTGCACGACACTAAAATACTCTGCAAATGCTTTGTGCAGCACCGATTGCAAATTGTTGGAAAAGGGCTTTTGCATATTGTATATGTTCTGTTAAAATGACAATATTATCAATCATAACCCCAGCAATGTATAGAAATAAAAAGGGTTCCGACAAAAATATACAATGTTTTGATATACAAATTTTAAGGATTTTTGTTTAAATTGAATATCTCCCTCCGATGTGGGCAAGCGAGCATATGGCCTAAAATTACGTAGGGTCTGTCACGCCTCATTTTCTGCCTTTTACATTACACATACATCCAAAGTACCCTTGGCCCTATAACTACAGTGTATAATGATGACGATGAGGACAGAGATGATGATAATAATAAAGAAACATTCAAATTTTATTGCACATTTCCGGTCGCTCGTTGCGAGCTCTGCGATTCGTTGTATATGCTTGTGCTTTCTTTTATTTATTTGTTTATTTATGTGCGTTTCGTGTGTGTGTATGTTTTTTTTTGTCTTTGCTTCCCGCCTGCTTTAATCAACTACGAGACGTTGGTAAATTTTTAATACTTTTTTTTTTTTGCATTTTTTTGTGTTTGTTTTATTTTCATTTTGCTTCAACCTTAAGCTAATTGGAGCTTGTAGCGCCCTATACGGCAAATGGTGCGTCGTTCTTTTAAAATACCATTAAAGTTCGTTTACTCAACGAAGTTGCTCATAAAAACCGACGGATTCTTAAATAACTTCAAACAAAAGTGATGCTGAAACGTTTCCACTTGGTTGTAAAGGTTTTGATTTTCGATAGCTTTAGTCGTGTATACAAAAAGCGCGCTTTAAAAGTTAAAGGAAATGAAAACTTGCAGCTAGTTACACGTTTAAGCGTACTACTGGAGCTACACATGTTATCGTTGTGCAATCGATTATTTTCATATCTTATATTATCGATGTATTTAAAAATTATATGTTATCGATGTTTTTTTTAATATCGTACTAGTCTAGAGACATTTGGTAGCAGATTTTTAAATTGTTTTTCAATCAAATCAAAATATACACCCGGTAACGCTAAGGATCATTCTGATCTATGTGAGGCCCCTTCGGGGGCCGGCCAGGCTAACCTAACCTAAATCAAAATATAAGTTTTCAATATTGTATGTTAACGTTATACTTATAAAGGAATAAAATAACCACAAAGTAGATTTTTTTTATTTGTATCTATTTGTAACTTCGATCCTTTATGTGTACCAAATTATAAAAGTTATTGTACTTAAATATATTCATATAGGATCGTGAATTACAAGAAGTAATCAAGGCTGGCACTGGTGATGAAAAATAAAATACTCTTCACAAACGGGGCTCCTACTTAGAGGCCATTGCGCAAAAGCTTCTTAATCACATAAAATCAATGGCTTCTTTGCAGGTAACTACAACATTAACTATTGTGCTAAGAAAGTCCTCAGATGAAACAACAGTCCATAGAGCTTAGTGACGTTTGAGACTCACAAAAACAATTATAGAAACCTCTATTTTGATAGAGTTCTATATAGGCTAACTAAAGTACGCAGCACAAAATACTCAGTGCCTGCTAGTGAACAAATCGCAGAGGTACAAGCTAAATTGAAAATGTTAATCGAGTTTTCAGGCATAACTGAGTTCACGTTGTAGCCTGGTTTAAAGATCATAATGTAGAGCAAATATTTCTAAATGTTAGGGGTATCAACATACACCAACAGATTCTATTTAAAATTCTTAATGGAAAAGTCTAATTACCATTAAGTGTAGTTCCCATATGCAATGTTTACATGAGTATAGTTCCAATAATACCTCAACTCAGAAGGAAATGCACTTACATATAGTACAGTCAGAAAGACATACTCTTTCATGGCATCAATTTATATGCAGCCGAAGGTGGAACGTTTCATTTACGAGTGTATAGGACAGTTTGGAATAGTAAATTTTGCAATACTAGCGGCATCGGATAGCGATGTTGTGCACCTATCGTATCACCCTCGTGGGTAGGTAACTTGATCGCTAGTAAGAGGATTTTTTGCATTGCTCTTGTGTTTGTTTTAATGTAAACAATTAATTATTATAACAGCATGAATCGCCAATGCGTCCGACTCAATCGATATCAGAGACAATGCTGATTATTTTAATATTCACAACTCAATATTAGCAAACAATTTTTTTACCGACAGCTGATAATTAATACATAATTTGATATATACGGCTATGTTTGCATTTCCAAATAAACAAATCCGCATTCATTAAAATGAATATCTTATTTATAATACAGAAATCTTACTTTAGCAACAAATTTATTGAAATTAAATACGACTTTGTTATTTTTGTTCCCTTTCATTGTGTAGGCTCGCAAATCTGCCGCACACATGGATATATTTAAAAGATGCGGATTTGCTGCTGCATGCTATTTCTCGGTTTTTGTCAGAAAATAACTAAAAAAATATTTACCACTTAATATGCAACAAAAAGTTGATACAAATACAATCCAAAAAAGTCAAAGAATGTTAGACAAATTATTTGAAAATAAATGTAGTACGATACGGTTTGATTCCACATGCAACAAATCAGTCGAATTTAAATCACATAAAACTTATCGATTGTTCACCAATTGGATGCATGAAAGTATCGGTTTCAAACGTTATTCGCATAAAACATATGGATTCGGAAATGGGATGACGGCTGATAATTTGATTTTGAAATCATTAAGTAAGATAAGAAATAATTTATATACATTACATAGCAAATATTGACTATGCTGCCAACTAAGAGTAATGTGTCATTCATTCTTGGTTCGATTGACATTAAATAAAATCGATCAAACTGACAACTTTGTCTGTTTGTAATGCAGAAAAATAAGATAGTAAAAATTTAATTGAGTTAGCTTTTAATTGACAAAATAAATAAAATTAATCAAGATGTTCTCGCAAAAAATAAAAAACAACACTCGATTAACAACTAAGCAAATAGGAAACTTCTGCGGCTTAAGCCGTGCCATATGTAGCACATATATACATACATGACAGATACTACTAGCCCGCCAGATCCAAAGCTCTCTTTACATTTGCTCTTTATGCAAACAAGTTGTATTCATTTATGTCTACATGACTGTCTTATATACATACATGTATTTGTTTATTTTCCATACACAAGTTTTGTTGATTTTTTTTTTTTTGTCTTGTATTTTTTTTCATTTTTTTATTATTTTTCGCGCCGGCACATGAGTCATTCATGACTTGATTGCAAATCTGGTTTTAATATTTCAACAAATTAACAAGCAGCTACTGCCAGTCAGCCTCAGCCAACCAGCCAGCCAGCCAGTAAAACGCGGCACCAGTTTTCAGTCTCATACTCTCCTTACCAGACCTAATTACAATACACAAATGAAACATAACATTGTTTGCCGATACTTTAATTCTTTTCCAGGCGGCGTTTTTATAATTTGTGAAATGTTATAATGACGTCTGTTTAGCTGGCTTGGAGACACCCAAGCTCCCTCATTTAACTTCCAAGTGATTATTGAGTTTATAGCAGCTGTTGGCAAATGTAGTAAAAGTATTGCCAATTTCATTACCAATTTTTACACATTAACACAGTACGAAAGTTGTACCAAATGAAACGTTAAATCGTCATAGACTATTGCTGTCGTCAGTTGACCGACTCGAATTAAGCGTATCCAATTTAAATGTCGTATGTTTTTTGTTGTTTAGCTGTGAGTAACGTTGCGTATACGTAATCGTAAAAAACGTACAAAAGCACGTCCTGGCCACGCTTCAGATGATAAGCCAGCCTGTTGTCATTCATAAAGTGTGTGTTGATTTTTTTTCCTGCAGATGTTCAAGGGTTTCCCATAAAATCTACAAGACGGCACGTAATGCCACGATCACACCTTTGTTTACTATAAAATATAATTCGATCCAAATGGTAATTCAACTAAAGTCAAAAACATCACGTGACTCGTGGGTGCGAACACAAAAGCAACTCATGCGACCAATATATGAGTGATCATAGACTCATAAACATCAACCATTGCAAACTGAATGAAGCCGTTTCAAAGTGCAAAAGGTAAGAGAAATGAAATCGTTGACTATTCTACGAAACTTTCAAGGTAGCAAGAGTGGCCAGCAAGGTAATAAAAATAAAGCAAACAATGTTTTACAGTTTCATTTTGCTTCAATTCTATAAATTTTTTGTCATCAATTAGAAACTTGTATTCCTTTAAATAAGGGCAGCTGAGTCTAGATTATTTTTTAACTACAAATTTTTTTTTTTGGTCTCTAGGCAGTAGCACTTACAAAGGAAACTTACAAAGAAAAGTTATTACATTCTTGTTCTAACTACGAGTACAGGACTTAGTTTTAGAACCAAATTGAAGCTCTGCTTCTTTTTTACAAATTTTTTTTATTTCCTAATCCCAGGAAAAAGTGTTTCATTCATATTTGGTGCATATAAGATGTTTGAAGTTTTAATGCCAGCATTACAGCGCGCTCTGATTCTTTTCTATAAACTTTCAACAACTTAGGTTGTAGAACTGTTTTAGTTTATATTCCGTATTACCAAAAGACCACGTGTCATTTATATTGAGTATATAGCAAGTGTTCTTAGAAGTTTAAGCTTATAATCTCAGCTTTATGAGCATTATCCCTATTTTATATTTTTTCAATAGCTCCTTAGTGCTTAAAACAATTTTTTATATACTTTACAAAATGCAGATAGCGTATCAATCATATTTGATGCATATAAAGACCCGAAGATGTTAAAACGAGATAAAACAGGCGTTATATATTGATTTCTGGTAAATACGTAATATTTCAAACTTAATACATTAACAACAAAAGAAAGTGGTGAAATATCTGTTGAAATTCTTCAGCTTATAAAGTTTTGTGCTGGACGAAAACTTTTACTTTCTTGTAAGTAAATGAGCTAATCTTAAGAATACCAAAATTGACAGCAGTTTAATTTGGCCGCAGATTGGAAGAACTAAATAATACCAAAAATAAAAAAACAAATATGGTCACACTAGTAAATACTGTAAGCGGTCTAATTATCAAAGCTAAAACTGTTTTTAAATCTTTGTACTGAGTAGCCTAAATAGCCAAAGTTATGAAACGTTAGTCCGACTGGTGGTACATTTCCAACAAACCTTTCTGATATTGGTGTTGTTGCTGTTGCTGCCTATACAGCTGATGATGCATAGCCGCCGCCTGTTGCAAATCCCGCCAGGGTTGCCATAATAAACTATTCGCCATATTGGAATTCTGTTGCTGTTGATTTTGTTGCAACGTTTGTTGTTTATGTTGTTGTGCTGCTGCTGCATGCGCTTGTCGCTGATAGAACAGCGGTGTTTGTGCCGGAAATTCTGCAACAGTAAAATGATGTTGCAGGTGCTGCTGTGTGGCGGCCAGCGCTGCGGCATGCGCAAAGGACGGGAACTGCGTATGATTTGCTGATGTATGCGTTGCGGATATAGTGGCTTGCTTGCTGATAGATAAGCTTGCTGCTGCCGCTGCTGTAGCCGCCGGCGGCTGTTGTAGTTGCTGTTGTTGGGTAGTGGGAGAGCTAGCCGTTGAGGATGCGGCCGATGAAGACGCAGAGTTGCCTTGCGATAATGCCAAAGCAACGGAAGAATTGGCATTAATCAAATCACGCGACTGCAGCTGTGTCTGTTGTTGAGGTTGTTTCTTTTGTGTGGCAGCAACTGCAGCTGAAGCCGCCAGACGTTGCATTTCCTTGATGCGATTGTAGTAGTTCTGCTCAAAGGCATTTAAAATGCATAAATATTCCATATTCCTTTTTATTTGCGTTGTATTATGTATTGTAACATGTAAATTTTTCACGTTATTTAAGCAATTTTTTTATTTTTTGCTGAATTGACAATTTTGAGACATATTTGTAGGAGACTCACGCGGCGGCACTACACTCACGAGTTCACTCACGCACAGCAATTTGTATGATAAAAGCAAAGCTCGGAATGACTGACGGGGACAGTCTGTGTCGTATGTACACTGCCGGCTACAATGCGCTGCACAAGACAAGTTTAAGCGGCGATTTATTATTTTATGACTGCCTTTAGCTTTTTTCTTTTCTTTTTTATTGTTGTTGTTTTTGTTAGTTTATTTATTATTAGGCTTGCGTTGCCTTAGTTTATGATTACTGTTTGCGCTGCCAGAGCGCTACAGATACAGCCGCGCACAGTAGATACAGATACAATCTGTGCTCGGGTTACAGTTTTTTTGTTGTTGCTGCTGCTGTTGCACACTAGATACCGTAGAATTGTTCGACGTGCGCTTTAGCTTTAAGTCGTCTTTGAGCGAACAAAATATATAGCACGCCTTTTATATGCACAATATACGAGTGACGGACGTACGTACGTTTGTATCTGTATCTGTGTGTTCGTTTTTCTGAGTAATAATTTGCATAGAAATCGCCAAAGACTTGACTCTGCGACACATTTGCTGAACTTGAGCGCCAGTTTCGCTTTCGCATGTAGTTTTTTTTTTTTAGATTTTATTTGTATTTTGTTGTTTTAAAACCTTATTTTTTTTTGATGGCGCATTGCCAGCACGTTTTGTTGACTGTAGCTCACTAGAGGCACATTACTGGGCAAACGCAACGACAAAGATGGAGACGACGACGACGACGGCAGCAACGACAACTTGAGCACGACGACGCGCCAGTTGCTACTTAACAGCTCCACGTTCAAACTCAAACTGAGTCTTAGGCAAACTGCGCCAACCGCTTAGCTCAAAGCTCAAGCTTCAAGTCTCCAAAGTTACGCTCACGCTCTACACGACGGCTTGAATCTTGCCGCTCGTGGTATAACTCTATAGGTAGTGTCGTTTCAGAAGTGGCTCTCAAAAATTGTTTTATTTTGAGAGTAGCAGATTTATTCAACTTTGGAACACAGTATCTTGCAAAAGTAATACTACATTAAATATTTTCTCTGATGTTAATAACTAACCGTTAATAAACATATATGTCATATATAGCTAATATCTATATTTTCATCCGAGCAAAAAGCGAAATATTTACAATTTTCAAGTGTCTTCATGGTGAGGCAAAATATATAATGCACTAACATGACGCAGGTACTTTCTCTAAAATTCTGAACATATCTTAGATAGCGCAAGCGAAACAATAAATGAAGCTTTTTATATAGATATTTCAACATTATTATTCAGAATTTTTTTTTTCGTTATTTCGTAATTAGTAATTAAAAATGCTCTTTCTTCATTACGAATAAATATATTCCCCTTGACTACACTCATCGGCCATATAAATAGCTGTTCCAAGAGAACAAGGACCTACAGTTCAGCCGAATTCGAACTTTTATTAATGGAGCACCAGTGTTGCAGGGTGGAATCGAGCTTTCGGTTTAGTGGCGAGTACGCTACCATTACGTTACCGAGGCCCATTCTTCATTTAGAATATGTATTTAAATATTCTTTATAAGCCCTATAATGCATTTGGATATTAAATCTGTGGATACGCTTAAGATTCCGTTGGCATAAACATATTGGTTTCCCAATGTTATTTTGCGTAAATAAGACGTCATTCTCTCAATCATTATTAAACGTTTTCAATATACTGTAGATTAGGGATTTTTTTACGCGCATGAACCTACTTGTATAAAGTCTATATACCGACTGCTTAACACAAGCTTTCACATATGCGTGAAATGGAACTGATGACTATACCTGTTTAATCATACCATGTTGCCGCTCTTTTTACGCTTTGGTGTTGCTTTCTCGCGTGTGTTATGGTTTTTGCAATCGCTTTTTGACTCTCGTCTCGTCGTGTGTAGACTTCTGGTTTTAAAAGCCATTTGCACTTGCGCCAGTTGTTTACTAGTATTTTTTTGCTTCTCTCTTACCAATTTCCGTTTTGGTTTATGCTTTCTGGTTGTTGTTGTTGTTGTGTTGCGTTGTGTTGTTGTTTGTATTGCTTTCTTTGCATTTCGTTTTTGGTTACTTTTTACCAACTAATTGAAATTAAGTTTGAGTTGCATCTAGCAGCGCAACTAAATGGCCAAAACAATAATCACAGTCTAAACCATAAAATCGTTGCAGCTTGGGTTGGGTTTTAAAGAGTTCAGCTTAGACCTGGCTTGGGTTGGGCTGAATTGGACAGCAAGACAGTGCACATGGCGTGGGCGTTTTTGGGCCCGGTCAATGCATGGCTCTCATTATAACGTGGGCTCACACACACAGACACACACACATGCATATGTTTGTCTTATGCGTTTTGAACTGACTGCAAAAGTTGCTTGCGAAAACGACAACAAAGTGAAACAAACAATAGGTCGAGCGTACACAAGAGCTGCAACAACAACAATAACAAACGCAACACAACAATAACAATGTAGTATCTATAGACAAACTTTAACTTCATATGGCAAGTGATGGTCGATGTAATTGTTGTTGTTGTTGTTATTGTGTAGACTTTTGTGGCAGCCAAACAAAAAGACAACAAAACTAAAAAGTGACTGTTGTCTGATTGTTGCTGTTGTTGTTTTTGTTGTTGTTGTTAACGTGGTATAGCAGCAGCCATTGCTGCAACAAACTAGAAAAAAAATTGAGCAAATTTCTATAAGTTAAACGACTTTTGCATACACTAAACTAAAAATAATGCTAAGACTTGCACTGAAAACAAAAGCAAACTTTCAAGACATATTGCTCTGTTTAAGTTGGATTATCACTTTTGTTTATAAAATCTAAATAACATTTCCTAATTTAAGGCCAAAACTTATCCTCTGCTTCAAAGTCTTATTGTACTTTGAGAAATTCCGAAGTTATATTGGATTGATCGCTGACTGTTAGGAATATGAAACACTATAAATAATACAAACTTAAAAGAATCGCATAAAAATAAAAAATATAATACATAGTAATTATATTCGTTTTTTTCATTTAATCATTCAATTTATATATTATAGACAAGTTTGTTATCGAGATATAAAATTAAATTGAAAGAAGAACTAATATTTAAATTATCAAAAGTACTAGAGTGATCGTTTGACTAAATTTGTATTATTTTAATTTTAATAACTTGACTTAATAATTTTTTAATAAACAACCATGAAAAAGAAAAGTACAATAGTTTTTGTAGGCTTTGTTCTTAACAAACGTACATATGCATACAAATCGATACAGCCCTTAGTACTAAAAGTGCAGGGTATTCAAAATAAAAAAAGCAACACTAAAATAAAGCACAGCAGAAGTAGCAGCAGAAAGCAAAACAACATAAAAAGAGAGGAAAAAAAATAATAAAAAACTACAATAAAAAAACCCGTTTTTAATTCAATAGCAGGCCCATGAAATTTTGCGCCCGATTTGTACAACTACTACTGTTGCCTGTAAGCAGCACACCAACAACAACAGCAACAACATCTGCAACTAGACATGAGTTGCAACAGTTAGGCAACAACAATAACGCAACTGTTGCATTTAGAAAAAAAAATCAATCAGCTGATAGATCTATCGATTTCATATAATAACGAGCATAATTCAAAATTCGATTAATCGAATATTCCATAGTTATTTGCACGTTGTTTATTGTGTATACAAACATACAATATTTGCTAATTTATGTCAAAATATTTGCAATTTTCCATTGCGTAGCAAAACAAAATTAAACAAAAATTGGCAAAAACATAAAAAATATCGGAATTATTGAACGATTGATTGACTAACTGAGCAATTGAAGCGCCGCCGGTTAAGTCGCTTGGCTTACTCATCAAACGTAGATTTCGTTTTTCTTTATTCGTCTTTTGTATACGCTTCCAAATGGAACTTTTAGCTTGCTGCTAAAGATTTTTGTATTAGTTATAATGTATATATACAGATACTTATACTTGTAGTATATAAAGTGGGTTTTTTTTTGAACACAAAGAGTCACAATTCAGTTGTTTATAAAAGAACGACCTATTGATAGTTTTGTTTATATTAATTAAAAATATAAACAATTTTATTTTAATTCAGAAAATTTTTTTCCAGTAAAATTTATGTGTCTCCTGCTTATTAAAAATAAAAACTCTTAGTAAAAATACACAAAGCACTATGAAAAGCGTATTAAATAGTCGTAAAAAACTACTCAATATTGGCCAACTTGTTCGGGTTTATTTTTAGTGTAGCGTGAAACAAGCGCACGCATGCGCAACGAGGTCAATCGAATGGCAATCGAGGCAACGACAACAATACCAACAACAAAAATAGCTACAACATATACAACAACAATAGAGTAATTTAAAACAATAGTCGAGTTATTACTTATAAAGTGTAGTACTCACACAATCTAACAAAAAGAAGAGCACCAAAAGCTTTAACTAGACCAAGTACAGAGTAACGAAGACAAAAAAAAAATACAATAAATTGCTATTGACAAAGTGACACAGTTGATGAAATTCTGCAAAACTACATCAAATAAATGAAAATTTTCTATTTTAATACCCTACAGAAAAGCTTACTCAATTTTTGTGAAACGTTATAAGCAAATTGGTTTTTAATTTCAAAAATGCCGTTTCATTCTCGAAGAGTCATTCCAGTTGCAAAATCTGTATAGTTATGTACTTTTTTTTAGTACAAAATAGCCCAATATCGATAACAACGTTGAAATATTAGTCTTATCGATTCTAGTATTTATTCGTGTAACTGTGATCGATAAGTGCCTTTTTGAGTTATTCGCGTCTTCAGTTAAATGTCTCAAAAGCAAAAACCGTTAAAAATGTAATTTAAAATGTTGCTATAAATCTTTGATATTCGTAAAATTGATTCCTTATTTAAATGTAACGTGTTGAAGGCCCACAAAGTCTGTGCTTGCTAAACTGTAGTACTATTTTTGTATTTTTTGCTTAAACTAACTTTATTTAAAGATTTGGAAATATAAATTAAACAATTCAATTACGGATTTACGGACGGTTTAAACAAATATAAAAAGACTTCCCAAAAAAATTCCATTTTGGAGATGGTGCTATTTTTTTTTTTTTTTGATCGTTTTGTAGCATTTAAGTCGTTTTAGAAAATTGGCTGCAGAGTATTTAATGGCCTCGCACCAATTGATTTCCAGACTGCGTCAAGTTTCATTTCTTTTTTTGCTTCAGCGTTTACTAATTTGCCAGCCCTTCAATTTGTTCATTTCGATATATTTT
The DNA here is from genome assembly GCA_035046065.1 of Chymomyza procnemis. Taxonomy (NCBI): domain Eukaryota; kingdom Metazoa; phylum Arthropoda; class Insecta; order Diptera; family Drosophilidae; genus Chymomyza; species Chymomyza procnemis. The sequence goes on along the minus strand of JAWNOJ010000013.1, from coordinate 1,657,487 downwards.
TGTGATTTTCAGTCGAGCTAAGCAGCAATATAATATTGTATTTCGCTTGCAACATGGAAAATGCTTTGACACAGTAACCATTTTCGCGAGCGCATATTGTTTAGAAATCAGTGCAGAAATTTAAAACCCAGCCACAATAGAGATACAAAAAAATAGGTCATGGTATTGGTGTTGTATGTATCTCTGTCTGTATCTTTTGGTTGCACATTTTCTCGCGGAAATGCTAATGGCAAATTAATACAAATCTGCGAAGAAGATATAAACAATAGATAGAGCGAATTTTTGCATTTTATTTTTTTCATTTTGCAACCGATAAGTATGTTTATATTTCGTGAAATCTAATAAAGTCGCAAAAGTCAAAAAGACAGAAATACTTTTCATACAGATAAAGTAGTTTATATGTGTGCATAGAGTTAGTTATATGGCGTTCATAAAAACAAATCAGCGGCAAACCAGTTCAAAATTTAAATAAAAGCTGAGCGTGCGCGCGATTTAAAACCGGTTGGGAAGAACAAAAAAAAAGTAATAAGAAACGATTAAATAGGCAAAGCAGATAGATAATCATAACATAAATATGGTTGCCATTAGAACAAAAAAAAAAATCAAATCATCCGGTGTTAAATCAAGCGTGAGAAAAACATAAAAAAAACTAAAACGTTTTTAATTTTAGTCGTATTTACATAAGTTTGGTGAAATTGCCAAATAGTTAAATTGAAAACATAAATTAAACTATGCTAATATTAATGTATATGTATATATATATATTACGGTTAGTCTAACGTTACAATAAACAACTTCTCAGCTTAAACTTTCATTTCCCAGTTCCAATAACAATAAATTTGAAAGATTTGCGGTTAAGCTAAATATCATACGAATTATAAGTTGAAATAAAATTTTAATAATAAAAACTTAAGTTAATGACATTTATAGTTATGAGTCATATTATTAAAATTTTAGATCGTAATGAGAGCTGTGGATCGTAATCCTATAGTGCATGCGTTTCGAAGGAATTGAAATGGTGCTTGACGTCTGCAATCACTAAACTCTCTTCGAATGTGTGCTGAGTCATAGCCACACTTACAATATTGCCTACCCATTATCGGATTAAGGCTACACGGAATATACCATGTGCTTTATTGGCTAATTAACAATCAATGTTATATATAAACATTTTTTTAGCTAAAAGTTATTATGACAGTTAACATTTTATAGTTTCAAGCTTGACTTATGCGGCTTCAAAATGACTGAAAAATTTGTGCATATCTAAGTACAACCACCTTGTATTAACTTTCCCAACTTTTCTGTTTATTTATCTTTTGGAAACCCTTATTTGGAACAAGACTTTATATTTTTTGGAAATATACCAACACGCTCAGCATCCTCTTACCTTATTTTTACTTTTTATTTCTAATTTTCACCTTTAGATTAATTTAATAATAATTAATTTTGCCAGCAATTATAAATAATGTATATATTTTTATCAGATTCTAAAAATGGTTTGAAAAGGAAATGCTTTTGCAGTAGTGTTGTCACAACAAATATTTGTCGAGCAACAAACTCTTGTTTCTACCACAGAAATTATTTTTATTTATTTACTTTGTGAACCTCATTTAAAACACAATACATCAATGTATAGTCTGAAAGCAGTGCGACGTTCAAGCAGGAATCTCTAGAAACACAAGGTATTTCAAGCACAAACTCAACTTAAGTTGGCAAAAAAGTATTCCAATATACTAAGCTGAGAGTGAGAAATGTTCAATGGTATATTGGTACTTTTTGCCTGCTGGTTGGATTAAGATGTCTGTCTCCGCTTAATCCGAACACAATGACTTCAGTTTTCGCTGTTGGTGGGTTTACTGGAAACGTTACCTGAAATAACGATTGTTGCAAAGCGTATCAAATTGTGCATAGTCCCGCCTTTTTTTCTTGTCCGACTCATATCTCGAGACAGCTGCCTATTCTGATTTTCCCAATGGCAATGCAGCATCTGTGCAGTTTCCAAAATGTGCATCACAGATCCTACAATTCACATATTATACCGCATTGACAGTTGGACGCTTTTGAATTCGTAATAAAAGGGGTCATTTGGTAGATGTTGTTTTTGCGAAATAGCTCAAACCAATTTCAAAAATATATATATTGACATTTTTAAAGTTTTGCAAATATGGTTGCTCACAACTGCTTAGCCATGCCAAAATTCAACAGCTTTTTAATTAAAATATTTACATAATGAACAATAATTTCTTAAAATCATTTAACAAGCGAATTTAGCCCACTGTGCAACGTTAAGTACGCATATTAAAATGTGTGGCAAATAGGCAAATGTTATGTTTAAACATAAAAATAAATAAATAACAGCAGCATGGGCAACAAGCGGTGGCAGCACTAACATAGAAAATGCGGGGAAAAAAAAAGAAAAAGGCAGAGTCAGACTTGGATTCAAAGTCAGGCGTTTTAGGCGGGACGCCTTGTAAAACGAGTTTTTATTTTCTATTTTTGTTGGACGAGATTTGCGGCAATTACGCGCACCGTTTGCCAGTGTAGTAAAAGGAAGAGAGTGTTGTTGCAGCAACAAGCTACACTCAAAAGATGAAGAAGCAAACAAGAGAATTGAAAGGCCATGTAAATTACACGATGAGCGGACACATGTCGACGTCTCCAGCTGTGCTTAAGTCTCGAAATTGCCACGATTTTTCTTTCTTTTACTATATAGTCTTCATGTTTGCATGTATTGTATCTTTATACATATGTATGTGCTTGCCCCATGCCGCACAATTTGTGTAACTATTTGTTTATTAATTATGGGCACACACCAAAAACGATTTCAACTTATAATGCTCAGGCAGCTTAATTAACGGCCATCGACAAACGACCCGCTTTTTTTTCTTTCGAGACCTTAACTTGAAAGTTTTCATTATGTTTATTACATTTGGGCACTCTATTGGGTGATTTATGTATTATCGGTATTGTAGTAAATATAAATAGATGTTATGCCAAGTTTACACTTACTAACACACAGCACTGTGACGTTTGTCATCTCCAGCGCAAGTTTGTTCAAAGTTTGTCAATTGCTATGTTTACACTGGATGACTCTGATGTCACAGAAAATTAAAAAAAAAATCTTTAGTACTTTGTTAAGTATTAAAATGTTGCTTATTTTTTATTTATTTATAAACTATTTAAAAAAGTTTGTCATATACTATGTTTGCAATGTGCGGAGATCGCTACATGCACATTTGAATAAGTTTTTATTATGCAGAAAGTTTGAAAAGTACTCTATAACTTTGGAAAGAATCAAACAGTTGATTTTTTATTTTAATTTATTTAACAAAGTTTGCCATTTGCTATGTTTACACTCGGGAACTTTGTCACAACGTGTATATTTAGTAAGTGTTCTTTATGCGGACGTTGATGTCATAGAAAATTTCAAAAAAGTACTAGACAATTTTTTAAAGAAATACAACAGAATAAAACAGTTGTAGGATAATAATCAAAATTGTCATTAAAAAAAAAATTTAAACAGAAAATTGAAAGTACTAGTGCGACGTACTTAGGAAATTTAAAGAAGCGTAAAACCAAAATAGTAGCCATTTATGTTCTTCAAAAGAGCTCATCTCTACAATACGTAACTCAATATAAGAATTTTCTATAATAAAGAACTGATTGTTTGATTTTCTTAAAAACCTTTATCAAGATTTGATTAAAAAAGGCCTGTAATTTTTTTTCTATAACTAGTGCACATTCTGCATGAACTTTAGTGATTAAGAAAATGTTCCTATACAATATATAAAATGCCTGGATTAGGATTAATTAAAAAAAATAAGGAAATAACATTTTCGCACATATGTTTCATGAGACTTAAATACGAAACAATTTTAACAATTGCTTTTAATTCATTGCAAAGAAAATTCTTTATGCAAACTTTTCGCAAATAACATTTAAAATGCATTAAATTAGGAAAAAAATGAAGTCATGTACGAAAGTTGGTATTTTTACCACATGTATGTGATACACTTTTAACGTGCTCACGAATTTACCTGCAACATTTGCATATTACTTCCAATTTGCTTATGAAATCAATGGCTTGATCTCTTTCTTTGCTTTCAGCTTCCAAATTCACAGAATAATCGTTGTGCTGTCTATAACTTATTTTCCGATTAAAAATTTGTAAATTATAATACAGAAAAACAAATCAATAATCATTATTACTGTGTCATATTATTTAATAAACATCTAAAGCAAATACCATGATATTTAAAAACAATGTTTAACGTTTTAAACAACAATTTAAGAGTGAGACATAGCGCAACGAAAGGGGTATACTTAAATTAATAAATTATTAAACAAATTCATAAATGAATAATTAAATGAAGTTGAAGAAATATACCATATTTGTGTAAATTAGTCAGTTGATAAAAGGATGTGAGAATAAATGATCTATTGAATTGTTGCAAAAATATGCGGAAAAGAGAGCATTTGATTATTCGAAATTGACAGTAACCTAATAATAATTCGATATTTTTATATTGTGCTCTTGTGCAACTTAATTACAACTTCTGCCATTTTGCAGTGTAAACCCAGCATTGCCATGACAACTTCCATGTATGCATGGAATACATATGCTTTGCTGCTGCTGCTGCCGCTGATGCCTTTGATTATGACAAATTCATTAATCATACATACATAGGTTAACGACATTTTGCATTTGGGGCTGGCTGATCAATCAAATTCTGACTACAACAACTATTACAACAATACAAGCGAAAACAGCATGGTCTGCGATTTATGGCCTCATGGTCAGTCGGCTGATTTGTTTGTTTTGGCCAAAAGCTGAATTGTTGACATGTGCCCAAAGGTTTTGGGCTCCAAATGAGGTTAGCCAAGCTACTAACTAGTATTAGGCTAGCCAGAAGCAACGCAGTATTTGTGCAAATTAAAGTCACCACAGATGCCAGCAAATACAAAAACAAGAGAATTGTTTACATTGGAGACGGGGAAGTTGACCGAATTCTGTAGGCCCTGGCCTGTAAATTAACGTAATGCTCCGATTAGTGTTACAAATGAAAACAGAAAAACTCTTCGTCTCAAACATTCAGAATGGTTTTAGACTTATTATTTAGCATTGCAGTGTGAGCGTTCTTTCTTTTTTTTTAAGTATTGAAAATCTCTGCTATTCTTGACCTTCACATTGTCCAAAGAAAAAGGAAAGCCATGACAGGTTATAATTAGTAAAAACTACGATTCTGTTGCTCTAAAAAAATTGTATAAACTAAGATTTGGGAGAGTTTTTAAACTTTGATTTAAGTTGAACTAAAACGTGCACGCAAAATCATCACCATACTTGCTTGGAACGCGATCTACCTCAATTAAAGATGTTTTCTTGTGCGTCTCTTTCTGTTTTGAAAAATTCTTGCTATTCATAATTAGTAAAAACTAAGGATGTGCCGAATTGACCCACAAAAATGTGAGGAGCCACAGAAGATTGTTGAAATGTTACTTTCATTACCTTACAAGTATGCCATTTGTAATGTCTCCTGTAACTTCCACTTGTTCATGATGTTGGTAATATAAAATTTCGTTGTTACAAATATGAATGTAGTTTCAAAATTTCATAAATGGGATAATTCGCAGACTTTGATTTAATTTTTTAACATTCTAGGTAAAGTACCAAGATGAGAAGAAGACGAAGGTCTATACCAATACCAAAGGTATCTTTTCAAAAACTCTTCCATTTTCACTTAATGATTACTATCAAAACGGTTGGCTTTCATGGTTATAATTAGTACTGGTCTACTCTCAGCTGCAAAAATCTGCATATAGCAAAATTTCTTATCTAAAGTATTACAAAACGCCATGGAAACGCTAGCGCGTTTTCAATCGTACGAAAAACGCTCGCGTTTGTAGCTTGTTAAACTTTCAAGAATTTATTTTTTCAAAATATTTTATCAACATTTTGTTTTTGTTGTTATTACTTCTGTTGTAGTGTGTTTTTGTTTTATATATGACTATATTTAATAAAAAGCTTGCTATGTGACAGCTGTGCGCATATTTTTCAAAGGAATTTGTCAAATATGTGGCATGTACGAATATTTATGTATATTTGTACACATGTGTGAGTAAAATATATATATTATATATGTATCCATGCATATGTTGATAAACACATTAAATTGGAGCACGAAAATAAACAAATAATAAATAAGCAGACGACCAGAATATAACAAAAAAATGCCAAACGTATAAAAGTTATGGAACAATTTTTTTGCATAGCCTTCATAATTGTTATATATTGATATTCTATAAAATAGCAAAATGTCATCGAATTTGATTTATATTGTAGTCGAGTGCGTGACAAGACTTCTTTATGATAAGCTACCTTTAGTTTGTTTGCGACATAAGCCACATGTTCACCTTTACAAAAGTATCTTCAATAGCTTCAATTATTCTTAAGTATTTTAATTAAGTTGTAAATAAAAATGTGTAATAATTTGTAGTAGACGATGATTTATTTATTATTTATGAAAGTAATATTTTTTGCTTTGCATAAAAAGCCAATTGCTACGAAACGTATTTTAATTGGCTTTAAAATCATGCTTTCTATGTCATATAAGGCACTCGCTCACGAACCAACTGATCACGATTTAAAATTCACTCACGAAGCCAACAACAATTGCCATGCTTACTAATAATCATAAAAGATTGGGATTTATAATAAAATTGACAGGCTTTGGGGTTACAAACATTAATCAGCGCATTTTTATAAATATATATCAACGTTAAACAGCGTGACGACAGCTTATCGCTCATTTATAAATAAATGGCTTCAAAAACAATATATATTTATTAATTGCACAATAAATAAATAACGAAAAACTAAATCACAAAATGTTAAAAGCATTAGGCTTTAATTTTTATCAAATTATGAGGTATTTTAGGCAGTGGCGTAGTCACAAGAGACTGAATGGTAGTTTGCGTGTATACCTTGAGTATATCGACAATTAACCATCATGAGCTCTTCGAGATCATGGACAAAGCCATAGTTTAACGTGCGACATCTTCTGCAGAATGCCGCTTCTCGCATACACAGATGATATTGATATCACGGGGCGTTATACGCGGGATGCCACCGATGCGATTTCCGTAATCGAAGAGGAGTCAACGAAACTGGGTTAACAACAGCAAGACATAGTATATGCCGTCTGCAGACAGGCGCCTTTTGAAGTTGTCTAGGAATTCACGTATCTTAGCACCGCTGTAAGCACACCAATAACAACATGACCCTATATATTAAGCCAAGCAAAATACTAGCCAATAGGTGTTGCTATAGTCCTAGTAAGTAGATATGTGCCAAAAGCTTATCTTTACCGACAAGAATCTCATCGTGCACGTACTGTTAAACAGAAGCGGTTGCAGCTTTGCTTGCGATGTTCGAGAGAAAATGTTTTGCAAACTCTTCGGTCCCTTTCGGATTAGGGACGACTTTCGCATCCGTATGAACCATGAGCTCTACAACGACATTGATGTCGTGCAGCGTTTTGCAGCTCAACGTCTGCTTTGGCTAAACAAGAACCGAATTATTTACATATATCAGAAACAAGCAGTGAATTCTCTTGACAAATTTAAGTAGATACCTCAATTATCTGTTTCCAAACAAAAAATTGCTAACTACGCCACTGGTTTGACTATTAGCTAAATATTCGCACATTTCTTTAGTTGATGGTCACGCGGCTTATTTGTTTGTCGTCGACGTCAGCGTCGGCGTTGCTATTTGCCGAATGCAAATTGCATAAATAAATAACTAAATAATGAAAATATGAGATATGTCGCCAACACAAAACTATGCAAGTCCGAAGCGAGGGCATTCGCTACCGTTGCTGCAGCCGTTGCAGCTACAGCTATTGATAACATACCACCGCCCCGTGCGGTGTCCGAGTCGAGCATCGGGTGCGACTGCCGTCAAAAATGCGGCATTTGACACATTTATGAAAATCGGAATCGGAATGCGCTGCAAACTCATTTGGTTGGAATGTTTTGTTCGTTTTGTTGTACAAAAATAAAATACTCGCTGCGTGTGTTTGTGTATGCATGGCTTTGACGGTTGAGATTATGAGCAGATGTTCGAAATACTCTTTTTGTTATTATTACATTTTTGTTGGGTTCTTTACAAAGATGTCATGGAGTTAGCACGCATTTTAAATGCCATGAATCATGCAGAAGCAAAGGAGCCATTAAAAGGTAACATTACTTTGGCATATGATGATGGCACATATTTGTGAGACAAACTTTAGTTCCTCTGGGCTCAAAGGTGAAAGACATAAACATAAATTGTACAAAATGTTGCCCTCTTAAAGTGTTTATATGGAATTTGTTAATGGCTGTAATGTCAAGTTTTAAAGACTGACTTACCGCTGGCATTGTTTTGCACCATGGTAGCTGCCCGGGAGAGCACATCGAGAGCTGTTTCCATGTTGGGAACTTGATTTTAAGACTATAGCACAGGGCGCATGGGCTGCACACTGCAATGGTATAGAGCATATTTCAAGATTAAACCAAAATACAATTTAACAGCAAAAATAAAGTGTTATTGACGTTGTACTAAACTATATATACGATTTAAAGCTTGTCTCTATAGACATAAGACATGTAAATGGTTCGAAAACTGCACAAAGACTGTAGCTTACTGATGACTGACGAAAGACGAGATCCTGCTGCCAGCAAACATTTTGGATTTGTGCAAGCAGTCAGCAACAAACATTGTTCCCAGGGCCTTGGCAAGTGTGCGGGGGCAATGCAGTTTGGGACAGGTTTGAAGAAAACCCGCAGCAGCAAACACGAAATTTGGCAGCAACGCGCACGAAACCAAAACGGACTTACTTAAAATGCCATATTGTTGCCATGCAGGGGCTCTTCGGCAACCAAAAAATTTGGATACTTCTTAAGGGGATTTCTTTTTTTTACCTTTTGTTGTTTTTTTTTTGATGCTTTCAAATTGTTGCTGTCTTTGCGTATGTGCGTGCGTATGGAATGCAGCTGTTATTTATTTGTAAACGATTTTGCAAAGTTGTACGCTACTTTCGTTTTAGTTTAACAACAACACTTTAATGCACTAGAGTTATTTATATTTGGTACAAAATCACAACTATTTATGTTTTACGATTTCACTTTGTAATATGGTTATATGTTTAAAACACTTTGCTTTTATTGGACAACATTTTCACTGTTGATATATATGTTTTGTGTTATTAAAGCAAGAGAAACTGCATACTTAGCGCCTACACCGAATAAAACGAATTTTTACAATAATGTAAAACAAAATGAGAAATTATGCTGCCGTAGTTAGAGATGAGATACTATTGAATGGCTGCATTGATGACATTGTTGCCACTTATTATTAGTGCATGTTATCGATAAATTGTAAATTGTTTTTATTTTTTTTAAATATATTTTTGCCTATAAAAAATAATTTAAGATTAAGATATACCAAAATAATGTTAAATTTTGTTTTTTCTTGTGTTTTGGTTTATTTGTATTACGTAGTTGCAGAGCATAGTGTTCATTTGGGGCTTTAAACAGTCGCTGTTTTAAACTCAAACGTATTTAAACATTTCATGTTTAATAATACAAGTTCTTAGTAAGCTTACAAAAAAACTTCATCCAAAAAAGTAAAAACATTAATATTCAATAGCAGATCAAAATTCGTTTTCATGAAAATTTTCTACAAACAGGTAAAAATATAACAATTACATATGGCAACGTTGCCAGCCTAGTAGTGCCACCTTGTCAAAAACATCGTACACATTACAACTAACACATCACTAATGAAAAGATGTGTAGGCCATAATGGTGTGCAAAATAATAAATATGTAATTTTTGTATAAATTGAATTAAACAAAATGTAAGTAAAATGATGTATTTTGATAAAAAGCTTATTCTATAAGATGATATTTTAACTCACGATATGCAATGCGCTTTTGTATACTTTCAGTTAAAGTGTCGCTGAAAAATCAATTTGGCCCGCAATAAACTCTGCTTATGTGTATGTGTGTATGTGCACGTCTCTATAATGTTACAGCCATTGTACATTTAATTAAAACTTCAGCCAATTGACAGTTGAAACTAATTCGGGTGCGTGAGGGGCGTCGGCTTTCACCCAAAACAGCGATAAAGTTTCCAAAAGAGGGCAAAAGTGAAAGCAGTCCACTTGCAGATTTTGCATTCAAGGTCGTTGGCAGAAGCTTTAACTCTTGGTCTTGATTTCGATACATTCACAATGGCAATTAGCTTTGAAAAACATCGTGCGCAAATATTGGCCGCCTGGAAAGATGTGCTTGATGATAAAACCAGCACGAAATGGTCACTGTTTGGTTACGAGGGTCAGACCAATGAATTGAAGGTTGTAAGTACCGGCGAGGGCGGTGTAGAGGAGTTAATCGAGGATCTAAACAGTGGTAAAATTATGTACGCCTTTTTGCGCATAGAAGATCCCAAAACAGGCCTTAATAAATTTCTACTGATTAACTGGCAGGTGAGTCAATTGTTTATCTTATCTAGCTAAATGTGTACTTATATATCATTTTGTCTATATAGGGAGAGGGAGCACCTGTTGTTCGTAAGGGCACTTGCGCAAATCATATACATGAAGTTGGCAAATTGTTATCTGGTGCGCACTTGACCATAAGTGCGCGCAATGAGGATGATATTGATCTGGAACGATTGCTAAAAAAACTAAGCACAGTAAGCTCAGCCTATAGTTTTAAGGAGCCGCGTGGTGCCATGGAAGAGCAAAAGGCACCAGTGGGCACTAACTATACGCGTGTCATACCCACAAAGGAACTGAATGCCAGCGTAATGCAGGATTTCTGGAAAAAAGAGGAGGCCGAGGAGAAACGGCGTATTGAAGCGGAAAAAGAATTCAAAAGGCTACAGTTGCAAAAGCAAGAGCAAGAACAGCGCTCACGCGAAGAAAAGGAGCATAAAGAGCGCGAAAAGTTGGTTATAGCCACTACAAAATTGCAGCCAGCACATGTGCCTATAAAAACGTAAGTTATTTTATTGTAAAAATTAAAAATATAATTTATTTGTAAAATATATTATTTATTTTAAATAGCTCACCTCAACCGTTGAGTCCTGAAAAAACCGCTGCAGCATTTGGCAGCAATTTGACAGATGCTGAACGTATGCGCCAGGCGCGCAATCAGGAAGCACGTGAGCTAATTGGCTCACGAGTTGGCGCAGCCAAAGCTATGTTTACCAAGCACACCAGCGAGGGTCAGCTGCAGTCCAAGTGGGTAGCATGCATTAGTGCTTAAATATTTACGCTATAACCATAACTATTTTGCAGACTTAATACGCAGCCTCCAGCCAAACCTGCACGTAATTCCATCGCTCAACGCATTAATGCATTCAATCAGCAAGCGCCAATCCAGGATGTGCCTGTTACAGTAACTCCAGCAACCACTGCCCGTGATGTGTCACCCATTAAACCAGTAGCAGCCATTGTTGAGCCGACGCCTGCAATACCCGAAGTTATTTCCGCCATAGTTAATACAGAGGAAGAAAATCCAGCTGTAGATGATATGCTGTTGGCTCATGAGAGTGAACAATTTTCAACTATTAAGCGTTCGCCGCATAGCAAAACCAATTCCTTGCAATCACAGTCGCCAGATGAAACCTCATCCTCCAATGAAACAGATACAGCTGTTTATCAAGCAGAAGAGGAGGAAGTACGCACCAAAGTCTCGATCAGTGTGCAGCAATCGCAGTCGGCCAAAACCTCAGTGACCAGTTTGGAACGTAATGACTGTTAGTAAGCTACACTTTGTCATTTAACACTTTTTATTAACCAATTATGCTTTTAGTGACGGATCTGGTTAATGAGGATGATTTTATATGCCAGGAGAGTTTGGGCGATTTGGGTTTACGCGCACGCGCACTCTATGACTATCAGGCAGCTGATGAATCTGAGATTACTTTTGATCCTGGCGATGTTATAACGCATATCGATCAAATCGATGAAGGCTGGTGGCAAGGACTTGGCCCCGATGGAACCTATGGACTGTTTCCGGCAAACTATGTCGAAATCATAACCTAAGCACGTATTATGTCAAACTGCAAAGCAGCTAAAAAACATTTTTTGCTAGATATTTATACATACTATATAACATATATATTGAGATATAACTTTTTTGGAAGATGTACCGAAACTTCATAAACATTTACCTAATACTAATTGCCACGGACTCTACTCTATATATATATATATATACATGTATACAAAAGCGACCGTAAACATGCATATTAAGTGTATGGTTAAGCATGCACAGTAAATGACCCAGTAATACTGTTTTTGAACAATAATTTAGAAAAATATTGAGATTTCAACACTAACTAATATACGCAATAATAAATTATAAAGCAAACTATATATAATATACTTACTTACCACATACTTACGTATATCCTATTGATACATCACACGCAATTGTTAATAGCTTTTTGTTTTGATATTTAAGCTGCAGGATGTGTGTACTCCAGCAAGAAATACTTTATGTATAATAATGATAATGAATGTTGGTTTTCTTATGATTTTGAAACAATGTTGCGTCCTTTCTTATTATAGCTAATATTTTGTAATTTGTAAACAAGACTTCCAATAGCACACAACTGTGTCGTCCTAATAATTGATTTTGCTGCATTTTAAACATACTTATATTTTATTATTGTATTTGATTGTTATAAGCAATTTTGTAAAGTTTTTTCCAATATAAATTATTGTGCAACACAATAAGCAATATTATAATGGCACAATTAAAGTGAATATATATATATAAATGAAAAGCACATTTCATATAGTCAACAATATCTACATTTATTTCATTAATTAGTAGCATAAATAATTACATATATATATATATGTTTGTTTGTTTACATAGCATATTATAGCGTGTTGAAGAATTTGTTTATAGATTTAACAATTTAGCAAAAAGTTGACTGACATTTTGGCCACACCCTTTGGTAAGTGCAAACGGATGCGTTTTGTTGTTTTTTGTTTTTGTATGTGAGATCATACTGAGGCTTATTTGCACCGGGCTAGCCAAAAAGAGATTGTTTGCTTTGTATGTCCTACTATCTTGCTCTTAATCATTAACTGATATACATATTTATAAAGAAAACAGAACCAATATATAGTTAATTATTTAGCTTTTTGTTTTTCATTTCAATATCGCTTGGCTTATATCTAATCAGCTCTTTTGAGTCCATAGAAATGATGAAATTGTTTGTAATGGATTTTAAGGCATAAATGTTTGTATGTTTATAATAAGTACAGATCTTAACTTTCAATTCTAGTTATAAAGCAAAAATTCATTTGTTGAGGCACTTTTATCGTTTTACTTAAGTCTAGTGAAATTTTGTTGGTGTTGTTGTTGGTTATGTCACATGAGATTTGCAAGTCGAATCCATAAGTATCAAAATTACAAAACAAAGAAGTATAACAAGTGCGAAATTTAAAAAAAAAATATTTTAATATGGATACATGTAATCTTAATTTTGCATCCATACACAACTAGTTAGGGTACCAGATCCCCTGCAGATCTCAGCATCTCTCACTTGAACCTTGTAATTGTTTTGCTTAAATGTTTCGATATGGTCGCTGTATAGCGGCTCTGGGTTCATCATTTACTAGACTCGTTGAACGTAGTCGATTCCGAAGCGTTATTGCAGCTTACTTCCTCTTGAGTAGTGTTTGCAGGCGCTGCAGCAGCTTCAGTTGTTGTTCCTGTTGTGCCTGCTGCGGTTCCTGGTGGCGGTGGCAGGGGTATGGGCTCTTGTATTTTGGTTGCGTCTGCCGGTTGTGGTGACATGGGTTCAGGCACACTTGGCGCAGGTGTTTCCTCAGCATTAGTTGCAGCCACCCCAGTACCAGCAGCCATTCTGGCATTTTCCTCAGCCTTTGCCTCAAGTACATTAATGGAGGCCTGTATGCACTTTATGGCTTCCTTGCGTGCCAAACGTATGCTATCTTTGCCATTTGTATCAATGGTATCCAGCTTTAGCAGGTTACGCGTTAACATTTCATCCAAATACACATACTCTTTGTCCTGACGCATGCCCTTAAACTTTTCCACTTTGCCCATTAGATCCAACACATCGCGCTGTATGTCTTGTATTTTGCTGATGGAGTCCAGCGTATGTGGTGTTTGTGGTGGCAGGCCTGCACCAGTCTCTGGCATTTGCTCTTGCTGTGATTGCTGCTGCATATTTAGTGGACTGGGACGTTGTTGAGTATTTTGTGGCGGCTGCTGTGGCATTTGTGCATGTGCTTGTGCACTAGCTGTAGCTGTGCCTGCAGGCGCATGCTGATTGGGTATCTCTTTGTGTGCATTTATGATGGGCTCACTGCGGCCCTCGACAAAGATTGGTATGGTGCGCACATTGCTGCCATTGGGTGTTTGTGGCGGCGGTGGCGTTTGCTGCTTCTGCTGTGACTGCATATAGTAGGGTTGCGGCTTTTGCTGCGGATGTGGCTGCGTCTGCGGCATATAGTACTGCGGCGGCTGCTGCTGGTATTGCTGTGTACCTGGACTTGTCTGTGTGCCAAACTGCTGCTGCTGTTGTGGCTGTGCAGCAGGCGCAGGTCTTGGACGCGGTTGTTGCGCTTGTTGCTGCTGCTGGTATTGGTAGTTTTGTTGCTGCTGCTCGGGTGGTGGCGCTGAATGGGAGCGTGCTGCCTGCTCCTGTTCAGCAGCCGTCTTTATGCCCATGTCCATCGTATTACGTAGTCCATGCTGATTCAAAGGTGCGCAGTCAACTTCAGAGCGACCATTGGGATCCTCTGTTTGTATGGCAGCATCACATAGACGCTTGGTAGGCGATTGCGGTTGCTGCTGTTGCTGATAGTATGCCTGAGGTGGCTGTGGCATGGGCTGTTGTTGTTGTTGCTGATAGACAGCATGCGGCGACTGTGACATGGGTTGCTGCGCATAGACATGCGACTGTTGTGGATTTACATTTTCAGCATGAGGCATACCAGCGCTGCGGCGTGTAGCAAAGCCCTCAGGTATGTATGGCCGAAACTCTGAAGGTAGTCTGTTAAAAAAGTCATCATCCGACTGCATGCGATTATTGGCCGCTCCAGGTGCACGTCCGCGGCGTCCCAATGTAGAACTGGCCCACTGCGGCACTCCAAAGTCTGCAGCATCGTCGAAGAAAGAAAAATCATCATCAGCATGCATTGAGGAGGAAGGAAGATGGGGATCATGCAAACTATTCCGCTTACGTGAGCCGTTAAAAACCGCAAACGGATCTTGATGCATGCGACCAAGTCGCGTACGTGGAAACATACTATCCATATCCATGTCCGTTTCGAATCCAAATGGCGGCTGCAAGTAAACAACCTCAATTAGTAAACAAAGCCATGTAAATTCGAATATGCTATTTACATATTATGTGTTTAGATACTAGATGCATATTTTTTTGAAAACAAATCGTGCAAAGCGTTCACAGCGAGTTGCACAGTGGGCGAATTGTTTATAAATAAGCCTATGATTCAGCGTCAACAGCGACGTTGCCAAAGTTGCTGCCAACTTATAAAAAACTCAACTCATATATATATACATATATGCGTGTTTGTGTGGCAAAAGTTAACAACAACTTGCGAATGGCAACAACAATAACAACAAGTGACGTCAACTTGCTAAAGTTTAAAACAAATACATAGTATGAAGAGCATCATAGTCTCTATAAGTAGTACGAGTCTTTTATAATTAAACAATTCTAAATAAGCGTGCATGTGTATGTGTAAACAGCTGTTTTACAAAATGGCGCGCAGCTTTATAATACTCCATTATAGATGGGAATTTTAATTATATCTAGACTAAAATGATATACGCATCATATATACGTAACGAATTAAGAGGCCACAACAAAAAAAAAATATGGTATGCAAAAAGTTTTTCTTTATAAATTTTAAAATATACTTGTATATATATCTGTATATATATTACATAAATTATTTTCAAAAAAAGTAAGAGCTGAGAGCGCTTTAATTTTATACAATAGTACACATAATATACATATGTGTATTACGTCTGTGCTCTTTACTTTAATGCACATTTTAAGGAATTTTTGAAAAAACGCAACGAAAACAAAACATTAAATATTGAGAACAAAATTTTCTAGAAGCATCGTGCTAGATGTTTGGCAAACAAAATCATCTTAAATACTATGCAATACTAGAATTTGTGTGTTTTTATCAAAAAGCTACTTAAAATGCGCTTTTCTTTTTTTTAAATAATAATGTATATATAATATTTTATATATATTTTTTATTGAATTTTTAAAGTGGAGAAATAGAGCTTAGTATTTCGCAAAGAAAAATATTTTCATTTTCGTATAAACGTCTTGCAGCGAGAGAACCGATTTATATTTTTCAGAATGCTCTAGTTCTCAGAACGTACACTTTTATAGTTATTCGTAATACCTTAAGTAAATATATACATATTAATTATTAAAATAATTAAAAATTTAAAAGGTTGTTTGAAAAATGCATATTCATACTACATTAAAGAAAATCACATTAATTTCCAATTTCGATGTGTGCAATTACTGAGTTTAACTATTTTTTGTAATTTAATTAAGGCAAAACTTTAAAATTATTAACATTTATTTAGTTAAAACTGTAAATTTTGCACTTTAATTAAGTTTACACAACATTTAAAAAACAATTTACAAAAGCTTAGTATTTACAGTCGAAAATATAAAATGGTTTTGAAAAAAATTGTTTAGCATTTTATTACTTAAAAAAAAAACTAAATGTGCTTATTCACTCACTTCAAGGTTTGCTCTTTTAAATATATAGTTTTTTCACTTATTTACTTAATGTGGTTCAATATTCAATGCCGCTTGTATTTTCATTTAGTTTAAATTGAATTTATATTCTTGCGTTACGCGTTCAGCTTTATGCGAGCTCTTAACTGCGACTGAGTTAACAGCCTCACACTGTCAACCCTTATATAGACAAGTGTATAGGCCAAGTGTTTGTTTGGCCAGTTATGGACTTAAAATGCTGTGGATGTTTCTGGTAAAGTCTGTAAACCACTCGAATGTTCTACAGCAGGATGCATCAAGTACAGCACAAAAAATACAGTTATGCTTTTTTCTTTTTGTTTTTGCTTCCGTTTGTCCAACATGGTGTATATTATAACGCCATCACATGGCTGTTACTTCCTGTTAATGGTCTTGAAAATGAAAACGTCACTTTATAAAAACTACCACGCTACGTTGGCCAAGAATTTCAGCAACTAAAAATTGTTGTTGTACGACGACGTGTCGTTGTCGTTGTCAAAAAAGTCGCCCACGCGTCACCATTAAATGCGATATAAGACATAATAGACAAGGCATTGCTTATATGAGCGCCGTACTATATACACAGTATACGCAATATGCTCGCTCACTCAAATACAAATACTCATACGCCGTGTATGGTTTTGTGCTGCCCACCTACTTGTGCACCTACACAATTTATACGTAGTACAAAAACAAATAGCAAGTCAGCCGCAACTCGCACTCGTTATTTTTCATACAAGTACTCGTTGTTTTTGAGCGAGTGCTCTCTCTGTCCTCTCTCTCTCTCTCTCTCACTCGCTCTGTCGAGCACAGTGTCAGCGTGCCATTTGTGTTTGTCCGTCAAGTGCTTGGTATTTGTTGCTGGTTATTCTAGAAATTGGCTGTATTTAAGCGACAAACACAAAACACCAAATCATCCAAAATTGACCAGAAAATCTTGTTCTTAGAAAATACATGAAAAATTTATGGCAAGCGATAAGATTAGACTGTGACTATTGAGTGTTGTCCGCACAGCTGTTGCAGCCCTTTGCCATTATATTACTCATACGCAGCATTACCCAGTCAAGCATTGTGCTTGGCGACTAAAAGTCGACTAGTTCCAGCCACCCCCAAGTGAGCAGAGTAGGTCAATGGAGTAAAAACACACATACTTGACACATTGCAACCAAGTTTTTGTGTTTGTGTGTGTGTTAACACTCGACACTGTGCTCGACAAAATGCATAAGCACACAAAACGTTTCGATGTGTATGTGCGCCAGCTCCAGGGGGCTGTCACTGTCATTTTTACGCAACAATATATTGTATAGATTTGCTTTTGTTTTCATTTATAGATTAAGATTGGTTAAAATTTGTACATTATGTTATTATTAGAATAAAAAGAATATTAATTATTTAGTTTTAGAAGAACATTTGTCAAAAGTACTTATTTAACTGCCACTCGGGATGTTTAAAATCTGCTCTATATTGGTATTAAAATGAAAGCTTTACTAACTTAATTTTTAAGCGATAAGCAATTGATAATGACTGTTGAATATTTCTTTCAAAAAGATTTCTAATCTTTTTATATGTAGCTTAAATTTAATTTATGGACTTCTACTCAAGTAGAAAACCCGGAAAGCAGGTATGCTCTCAAAAATCTCTATATAGATGCAAGACTTTGCATTGAAAGAAACCCTTTAAGTATAAATTTAAAAAGCAGTAACAAATTTTATTCTGCTAAAAACAGTTTTTTTATCGATTACAAAATCGTGTAAATTTAAAGAATACTAGAGATTTAACTCTCTTCTCAATAACCTTCAGATTCACAAATAATATTTTTGTAAACTTAAGGCATTGTTGCTGATTTTCTTATTTGTAAATTAAAATTTTGCAGGCGTCGCTGCACGAAAGTAAATGTACTTTTTGAAAATGTGAAAAATGTAATGCTCTCGTTAAAGTTTTTGCAATTTTCCAATATGTTCGCTAATTATATTTGCACACGATATATATGCTATGTTAGCAACTTGCATGCAGTTTTGTACACGCCTCATTGCCTCAACCAAACAAAATCAAAAATGGGCAAAAAGTATTTTAAGCAAGCAATACGAATATTATTTACACTGCTTTAAGGAAGTACGTTGCTATAAAGTAACATCGAACAAGAATGTGCAATAATTATACATTTTTATCATATAGCTAGCCGTATATTTCATGTACACTTGGTATTAATTGTACTAACTTTTCGAATCTGTACTAACCAATTTTAATTACACTTACGAAAATGTTCGCGATGTTCGAAATTTTCACAGTTTTAGTGCGTATTTTTTTGAAGAGTAATCTGATATACTTGCTGTGAAGTATGAGTACCCTAACTGTCAATTTTATGCAACGTACACACTCCAACACGCAAAAGTCCTTTCATACTTAAATCCCAAAAATTACGCACAAAAACGCAAAAAGTTTCAAAAAATATTGCGAAACGCATATTGAGCGACCTTGCCTGACAACCACTTATAAAACACCCGACCTTGGAATCGTTTTATTGCCTGCAACGTTTCGTATTGTCATTGCAGCCGTTTAGCTGAACTCTGTCAATACACCACTTGGCTTGTGACTAACCTGAAAATGTTGCTGCTGCATGGGATTCTGCTGCTGCTGCCTTGGTGAACCATAGGCGGTGTTACCGGCTTCCGCATAAGGCTGGTATTGTACCGGATGCTGTTGGGGCGAGCCATGTGCAGCATTGGTTGTTTCACGGCTTATGGGTATATGTATGCCGGCGCCAGCATGTCCAGGCAATGTATTGTTGCTACCATTCCCATTGGAGGATGCAGCATTGGGATTTGCTATCACAGTTGGCTTCATTATGTACTGTGACGATTTCGATTTCGATTTCCGTTTGCGATTTTGCTATTATCTATCTCTCACTTACTGCGTATTGTTGTACGCGTTTTACGATGCGACTACGTAATGTTAAATGCCGCTACACGAATATGTTTTTTTTTTTGGTTACTCGTTGTTAAGAATTTGTTGTTTCTTTTGTCCGTTACGCCCCTGACGTTAGGTTTCTTTTGCACTTGGCGTATTGGTTTTGGTCACGTTGTGTACTGCCGTTTGTTGTCTACTTGGTTGTCAGGTTTGCCTTGAATGCAACGACGCGGCTGCGGCTGCCAATTGACTGTCTGTTGGTTTGCCTGTCTGTACGCTTATTATTCTCGGACGTTCCACAGCCGGCTGCTGTCTCGCTTTTGGCTTGGCTGCGGTTAGTTTGCGACTCACGTTTCGCAGTTGCTCAGCACTGACCCGATTGACTTTTCCACACAGACGTCAGCAGCGCCAACAACACTAATTGACTTTGCGTGATGTCACTCTTTTATTTTGGTTTTACTTGTTTCGTGTTTTTGCCACACTTTCTAACAGTTACGGCTACTGCTTTTTAAACGTCTCCGGCACGCACACACACACACACATACACACACGCGTGCATACACAAATATGTCTCTGTTATTTATCTCGCGCTCAGCCAAACTGAATAGAATTTCCGTTTGCCGTTTCAGAGTCTTTTTTTTAACGTTTCGTTGAGAGAGCGTTTTAGCGTGTGTGCGTTTTTGTGTATTTTTATATTAAATTCAAATAGATTTCTTATTTTTGCACATTGCCTTCGCTTCGACAAAAAATAAAACTCAGAAAAAAGCGCAAACTGTGCTGCTGCTGCCACTACTGCTCCACTCGCTTCAACCGTTGCTCGTCTACTGAGGACGCCAAAGCTCGTTGCGTTCGGTTAATGCCAGTGAGTAGCTACCTGCTCACTAGTTATACGACTCGTTGTTGGCTCGCTCTCGCTTGCGTGTTGTTCACTCTCTTTTTTCGTTCTCGTTCTCTCTATTGCTTGCAATTTGCAAACTTGCACTGACGCTTACAATTAGCCAAAACTAAAGTAAACGCTTTGGCAGTTAAGACCTAAAATGGCTAAACTGTCTACATTTAATGATATTAAAGCGATATGAGCGTTACTTTCGCACTCACCTACTCTCTCTTTTAGTTAGCTGTCTAGCTCTCTGGGCCAGCTTTTGATCTGCGCACAGCACTTGAACGTCAAGATACATACACATCAGATTTATAAATAGCCAAAAGCCAAAGCAACAATAGCCAAAAAATCAAATGCAAAATACAGTAGCACCTCGATGGCGGGAATAAAGTAGATATTTCTGTTAAATAAAGTGCGTTTTGCTGATGTTGCTATATGCACTCTTATTAACTTAAAAATGTATTTTCAAAGCAATTACAACTAAATTCGTAAATAATAACATTTCGAGAATGCAATACCTAATATTTGTGTAGACTAATCATAATGAAATTTTTATTTTTAAGCCACAAATCCTTATCAAAAACTTTTACAGTAACAATAAAATACTAATTTTAACTACATTAGAAGCATTTACTTTACCCAGATCACATTTCTAAGCATGTCCATCATTACACATTGTGCTCTACATGATTCTCTTCATTAAAAAAGAGTCCTCTTCTTTTAATCATTTTAATTTTTATAAGAAAATAAAGTAGAGCACATTTTTTTAAAGTATACAATTGTTTCTTTACTGCAAAAGGCCGAGCCAAAATCTCTAGTGGCTATCTTTCGCTATAGCTCTATCTAATAAGCCTCTTTGTATTAATTTTTTTCTTTGCTTTATAATTATATATTATATAAATATTATTATATTATATATTAATATTAATTAATTTTTATGCATTCTAACGTTAAGTCTGTGGCACAGCCTTAGCAGCTTAAAGATCTTAAAAAAAATGCGTTTGGCCTGCCGATCTAAAAAACACCACAGGTATAAAATGAAACTTAATAATAAAATTTGCCATAAAACCTTAGATTCTCCCAATGAGACTCAGCCGTCTTACTGCTCTATGATGCCAATGCCTCGTGAAGAGCGCCGATATCCGGATCCGTAAAGGGGCAAGCAAGGGTTTGAAGATGAAGAAATTAGGCCGTTTCTTAAAGAATAGATTATTAATTAAATTAGATTCTAAAAGCATAGCTTAAGAAAAGTAATAAAATTATATTATAGACATAAAAAACATATATATACATATTTTTTATATTATAAAGCAAGGCTATGGAGATGATGATATTAAATTAATTTTTAAATATTAAATTATTAAATATTTTAGGTTGTTTTTATGTTATGCTTATACTTACAAACTAAAATATTAAATTAATTTGTAAATATTAAATCATTTAGTCAATAATTTAGGCTGGTCTAGTAAGAAGTGTTAAACTTTGGAATATACTCTACTTATGGATTTGTTTACTTTCATTAAAATTAAAGAAATTTTTTATCATGATTATTTTATCATCATTTGTTGAAAGAGAACTAGCAACTAACTAAACTACATCAATTCAATGTTGTACTGTACATTCTAAAGAGAGTAAAGACGAGCGCACAACTTATTGAACTTGGCCAAAATGAGTTCCGCTTTCTTGCACTCTTGCTCTCAAAATTTGTACAAATTCCATTAGTAGCGGCTAGGCGCAGTAATTTTTTTTTCTAGATTCTAGATTAATCTTGCGTGCAGCTACAAATAAATATACATACTCAGTACATCAGACTTATGTGGGCATGTAAGTATGCACGTAAGTATTTGTCTATTTCTATATATATATATATATATACAATATTATATTGGTATAAAGAACTTTTAAGCCCACGTTGTAGAGTTTTTTGCGTCACGCCAAGAGCAGCGTCATCAACTGGTTCTTTGGCCCAAACAAACCACACACACACCTGCGAAATTCAATCACAAAGCAAACGTTGAAAAGTAACTTGAAGAACGTTGGCTATCAGATAAGAAAACAATAGAATTCGCGTGTAATTGCATTAGGAGCGCTGCATGGGGCGTATGCGTAATAAAAAATAATCGTTAACAATTTATTTGATTAATTTAAAAACGAATGAATGTGTCATTTAGTTATTCCATTAACTTGAACTACTACACATTTAGGGTCCCAAAGTTGCTGCAGGCAAGTCCCGTGTGCCTTTCATTACCATTTGATAGGTATCTGATGTGTATGTACTATTACGCTACATACTCGCATTCAGCGTTATTTCCCACAAATATTTTTTGTTTTTTTTTTTTCTAAATAAACTAAATACATATTCGTATCCTCATGCTATACGCGTTCATATATATTTATAAAACAGTGGCGTAAATTTCACTAGCGTTGGGGTTTCATAGCATCTTCTAGATGTTTTCACTTCAAAATTATTTTTTAATAGGAACTCAACCAATCAAAAATTTGTAAGTTTATTATATAATTTTGATAAGTAATGAATGCCTTAAAATTAACGTACTTGTATATATTTTAAACAAGGTTATACCTTTATTTATATAAAAAATTTAGATTATTTAAAAACTTAATTGACATATAGGCACATGCAGCGTCACAATTGTTAGTTAGCATCAAAAAAATGGATAAAAATTTAATAATTTCAAAAAGTTTCAATTTGCTTCAATATTTTGAAAAGCTTTTACTTTTCAAACTACGCCACTGTTTCAAATTTTTATATGTATGTTTTGTATTTTTGTATGTGTGTATGTATATAGAATATATATGTATATATAGAGGCACGCGGGCGTGGGCACTGCAAGAACATATAGCTTATATATAACAGCAACAAAGAACGCATTTGATGATTTGTCAGTTGAGTATATAAAATTGAATTAATTTTTAATTGAACAATCTCGTTTTGTGCATATCATTCACGCCCCGTCCCACATTTCGCCTCACTTAATTCATAAACCAATTTAATAATTAAAGAATCTCGGAACTACGCTCGGCTAGTTCTAATAGATTGAATATACTATAAGTGATTGGTTGGTACTGACTTTAAGTATAAGATTGCTCATCTTATCTAGAGCCACTTGTAAACGATTTTTGGAATTAATTTTACTTGATAGGTTATATTGTTGCTGTCTATTATGAATTCTTTTGTATTTCTTGACATTGAAAGCAAATACATTTTTTTCCATAATTTAATTGACAATTACTGGATAAACAATACAATAACTCTTCAAAGTCACCCATAGTGCTACACCATTTGCAAGAATTCGCGGTACAATGCGAATAGCTACGAAAAGTATTTAGTTACTGTTTGTCGTAAAGAAGAACGATTTTATTTTAATATAAATTTTAATCAAGTTGCTGCTAGCATTTACGATTGGTGTTCACTTTAATAATTTAATGTCTTTTCTCCTGGATGAGATGAAATTACAAAAAACTGCAATTTGTGCAAAATCATTTCCACAACGTAGCAATGTGGTTTGCAATATCAATAGGTAAATTATTGATTGATTTTTATAAGTTTAATTATCGTTCTCTAGTACAAAAGTTTCTATCTCCGTTATCTTAATAGAAAGACAATTTTTCTAAACTACAATCAAAAATCGCATTCAGAATTCGAAAACTTTGCTGTTGTCAAAAAGAAAAACTAGTTAAGATATAAAACTTAAGATGCCCTATTTCCTTTTACTGGCATGATACAATTTTCGCCAGCGACAAGAATCGTTTATTTCTCTAGATTATCTCTAATAATTTCCATCTCTTTGTATTTCCAACAGTCTCTATTTGGCTGTAAATTGAAGATGCATAATTAATACCAATTGAAATTTTTTTTTGTTGTTAAATAATAATATTTGATTTAAAAATATATATATTTTTGGATCTACAACTTTAAATATTCAAAAGAGCCAAAATAAAGGGAAAATTGTCTTTAAGTAACATTGGCTTGCGGTAGCGCTCAAAGGACAGACATCTGGATGTTTTAAGTAATCAATTTCGTATCTAAGCTTTAAGAGAAATGTGAAATTAGTGGAAACCATTAAGAAGCTAGAGTTTACCTTTATGGGTTTATGCTTTGCAGATGCTCCTTTAATGTATTAAGCAATTAAAATTTTTCTGTGTAATTCGTTACAAATACACGTTGTCTTGCATATTATAAGTCCTGCACATAGTTTTTCCAACAAAAATTGGATGACTCATTTGAAACATCAAAACATCATTAAAGTGCAATTGAACTAATCGCTTGATGGACTTAAGACACATAATAATACCTATCAATGTTGAAATTTCCTTACTGGATATAGCTTTGAATTGAACAGTATCTGGGCCCGTTGGTCGAAAGTTTAAATAACATACTAAACTTTAATACTAAAACTTCTGCACATAAATAACTCTAATTTAGGTTGACTTCTTAGAAGCAAAATTCTTACTCTTTTGGCCTACAACAATAAACAATGGTGTCGGTGAGTTTGTATAACTCTCTGTGTTCTTTAATACAAAGGAGCTATAATGGCGCTGTTATTACTTACTCATTTCTGTAAATATGCTCATTATAGCAATTAGAGATGTTCTGACGAAAAACTGAATCAACAACCTGAAAAGCGTCAATTTCCATTTATGGCTCTAGATTGAATTCAAAACAAATGACCAAAGCCGGTGAGTCTAATGAGTCAGCAGTCGTACCAAGTCTGTGAAACCAAAACTGTAATGGATCAAGCGATAAATGCTTATAAACCAAACGAAACGCAAACGCAAACACAAAACACACAATCCCACACTTGGTTAAATGGTATATAATGTATAACAAGTTGCCTTTGTTTATTTTGGTCATACGCGTCGTATGAGTTATTTTATTTGGACTCAATGCAATTTACGTTGTCTGCAATTTGAGCTTAACTCTGGATAGAAAAATCACGTTATTTGTAAAATGTTAAATGCTGCTCAACCCAAAGGACACAAACAAAAATGGCGCGCTAGTTTGGTGCTGCGCACGTTTTGAATTATATAACTTACGAAATGTTTGCCTCACTCAAAAAACGCATTTGAGTGAAACTGGGCAACAGTCTGTAAGCCGCTTACCAACACTGCGCATGCTCATATTCATTCACATTTACATCCTTTGGCACAACTTTCACTCACTTTCAGTTTGAGTATTTATACACTACACTTTTTTGAGTGGAGTACCTAAGAACAGTGATGAGACATTTAAAACTGTCTTGTGTGGACTTGAGAAGTGTTTTATTTTAAGTACCCTGTTGTGCTGAAAAATATTTCGTTAAGACTTTGTAATTATGCATTAAATTGAATTATAGCTTTCTAAGGGAGACTCTGGAGTAATGGCAGTAAGCGGACTTATTATAATTACCTTTGGCAAGTGCATATATATGTTATATTTTGCCATCCCTACGAACAGCTAATTCATCAAACATACAAGCAAAAAATTCGGCACATCTACACTCTACCTGTGCATACTACGCTGAGGCAGAGTTACTTTAATCGATAACCCCCCTTTTTAAAACCCTTAAAAAACCACAAACCAAACACTTCCACTTCCACCAATTCTTAATTTTATTCTATTCTTTGAAATTACGATAATATAACAAGACATGGTTATTAAGACAATTACGAATAAAACTCTACATTTTATGCTAGCCGCAGCATAAGGAATTGATATATCGAATAATTAATTTTTATTCTTGAAAAATTAATAATAACAAAAACATATCAAAAAATCACGTTTAACATTACTACTTCATAACTGAAACATTCTTAATAAAATTTGAGAGTTTTTGCAAGATGCGTACCGCAATCATTTGTTCTGCAGTGCCAGAGTCGAACTCTTGTTAAAAAACGTTACAATGTACAATTTGGTTTAATAAAGTTGAGAAAACTATTTACGCAAGCTTAAACATGTCTTGTGCAACTTGAAATAATACACTTAGAAAAACATTTCGACGCAAGTTTCCTGAATCTATAATGCAAAAACGTTAACGGTTATGTGCCCTTTTAAGACTAGCATATTCATCTTCTGCCAGCTTATAAGCAGTTGATAATCAATACGCTTCTAATGTTACCTAATTTGTTAAATTATAATAATCGGTTTGTTGCTATAAGTGAACAGACAAACATTCTGACACTTATTTGTCAAAAGCAATTAATAATAATATGATTCTTATTATAATTAACAAATAAGAACTTAAAAAATAAAATACAATTTATTTTAAATTGTTACACTATATCAAAAATGACTCCGCTTGACTATAGTCATCGCTCCAAAGGCGGAGCATATGGTGATTTTCCTAGCTAAATAGCGTCTATTTGCTAGCCATATTACTGCTAGGCGAATGCACCAGTGCTGCTGGTTGAAATCGAGCCAACGACCTTCCGAGTCGCTACCATTGACGCTACTATAAAGTGTGTATAAAAGTCGACTGCTGCTTGTAGTTTTTCATGCAAGTTAATTTTTTTTTTTTGCTGTTGCTGTTTGCTGTTGTTCTCGTGTTGAGCCACTGCTCCAACTTGGCGGTTGCTCTTGGCCCAAAGGTATGCTCAATGGTTTAGTCTGTGTACAGCGTTTAAGCAGTTTAAGCGTGTTTGCTGCTTAGTTTATTATTATTACTATTTGTTGTAATTTGTTACTTGGATTTCTTGCGCAGTTGTTGCGGTCATTTTGTTGTTGCCTTTCCTTGGCTTTGTTTTACTGGGAACACAAACATTCTAAGAATATGTTTATTTTTCGTGTTACCTTCGGTTAAGCCTATGCATTTGTATAGCAATAGGAAAACGCAGTAGCTACAAAGCTGTAAAATTTCAAATCTTGAAATAAAATTAAAATCAACTTCAAATAAAATTTAATAAAAGTGAATCAAAATTTTTGCACAAAAAAAAAAAAAAAAATCACGCATGTAGTGATATAACAGCTGTGGAGGAGTTACCGTTGATTTTACCGTTGCTTAAGCGTACGTCGTTATATGCATATCTGTATGCGTGAGAGCACGGGTGTGTTGGTGCGTACGGGTGTATATAATTCGCATTATAGCCGCGGTGTCAAATTGACCGCAGGAGACGCAGCGAATTCATTGAATAAGAGTAAGTACAAATTGAGGACTTAAGCTGTATCAAAATTCATTTATCGCGGGGTTCCACACAGAGACACATGCATTCGTGTAGACCAGGGCTACACTGCTTAGAATTATTACCTACACTGTGTGTCCTTAAAGCAAATGGGGTGCCAACTGAAGACTTATTCCGCGGCGGCTTCTACTTTAGGTTTTTCTTCAAAATGCAATTGATTTAAAAATAAATAGTTTCGAAAGGTTCAACTAGGTTTTTTGTTTGACAAAAATGTAAGGAGTATGTTGAAACTCTAGTTCAGTATGCAATTTTTAATTTAAAAAAAATTTATGGATTGCTGTAGTTTATGTGGCTTTACACAATTCTTTGCATACCATAACAATGTTAGATATCTTTAAAAAATTTCTTTACCATTCTTCTAATGTCGTATGTCTAAGATATTTTTTGATAACATCTAAACGAATAAATGAACCTTAGTTTCAGAAAAGGAAAAATTGTGTTCCATCTTGTAATTGTGGAACTATGTCTTAATGCAAGCCGGCATTAGCACGAAGATCTAAGAGATAGTATGAACGAGAGTGGGCCTACACTATTCGGCACTGCGACCCCCATGGGTCTATTGTTTTCCTCTCAGAGATAGTAAGAGCTAAGGCAACTTAATTTTAAGAAACAAATAATTAACTGTAGGGATAAGCATTTATTGAAGAGGTTTATAAAATATAGCTCACATACGCATGTTTTGCACCTTTTGGTGGTAATAATGCGGCTCCTCATAAAAAAATTAGAATTGATACCCCTTGACTACGACGACGCATAAAGATAGCACTATTAATATATGTTAAAGTGTGAAAGTTAATAGATACCTGCAATATTTAGCCGAATCCGAATTGTCTTGAAGTAATAGAGACTACTTAGGAAAATGGCGTATTTTTTAGAAAATTTTTTTTGTTCGTCGTAAGCATCATCTTGTGATCTGAACTTTTGGATATAATGTAAATTATTGAAATATACAATCCTTGATGATTGTTGACAACATTTAATAAATTTAAATTTTCGTTTATATAGGTTTTTAATCGTAATTCTTTAATTCCAATTACTTAACAAATAGCTTGTTATGTTGTATAGGGGACCCGGTACAAGAATAATTGCACAATAAGTTTTAAGAACGAATCTCTAAATTAAATTATCAGGCTCAAAAATTAGAAGTAACCTAAGTAAAGCAACAACATATTTGCAAAAATAGATTTAGATAACGTTGAAAGTTGTATTTTTGAAGAAAACCAAGTTTAAATATGGTAAATAAACTAAATTAGTTATAGCGGCTGCTAACTGCTTTCTTAAGATTAGATCTTTATAATACTAAAAAATGTCTTCAAAATTTTTTGTAAAAGCGAATTCTTGTTTGTTTGTTTTTAAGCTTTCACATGGTAAATAAAGTAAAACGTTTGCTTACTTCTACAGCTCTTCGTGGGTTGTTTCAATCTAACTGCAGCCATGGCGTTGGCCAAACCAAATAACGCAGATTATTTGTATAGTATACCATAATTTGTGGCTTTCAGCTCTGGACTTTCCCTATTTTGTTGTGCTTTTCCTTTTTTCATAGAAAATGAAGTTAGCGGCACGCAACTCGGGAATTAACGCGCCAGACCCCCTTGACATTCCTAGCCACTTTTAAGTGTCTACCTATATACAAACGATATAAATCATGTGGCACACCGCCGTATGTGTAATTCATGAAACTTTTTGCTTGTTGACTCTCTAACTGACCTCACTTTGGCGAATTCCATTAGGTTTAAATTTTTTTTACTGCACTTGTCTTAAGCACGTGCCCATTATATTTACACGGTTGAGCGACCCATTAATATTAGATCATTTTGTCACAAATACACAGGCAGTAACTAAACGTATATAGACTAACTAACACATACTTTGGGGGTATAGATATTTACACTTGCTTTACGCTTCAGCGCAGCTATTGAATTATTTCAGATTGCTCATACGCCCCGTCGCCTACTTGTTTATCTATTTATATAGACCTTACACAAATACGAAAAAAAAGTTACACAAGGCTTTATATATACTTGGCGAAAATATTTATTATGAGCATATATTCATATATTAATTTATTGGCTACTTAAGTCTATACGTTGATAGACCTTTTCATATCCTTTATGGGGCAGAGTTGCCTAAAGCTAGCAGTTAATAGATTTGTAAATAGTTATTTTCTGCCGAGAGTAACATATATTAATAATCAGCATAATTATGAAATTTATAAAACAGACTAAAAAAACGGCTAAATGATGTGCTATAAGTTTATATAGACTTTAACTTCTACTACAATTCTCTTTTCCAACTTGGAACAGCGACGCGAATGTATTTATTTGCTTCTTTGATTCAAGGAAATTGTAATATTTATGCACAAAGAGTATTATGTGAATTTATGCTGCAGCTTTATCGTCTTGTTTGCATGTGTTAAACTTGTATTCAGCTAGAATTTCCTTGTTAAAAGTTTGTTTTGTTTATTTTCAGCTAGTTTTTTATATACTTTTAGGCACTTTATTTCCATTTCAGATATGCTGAAATGTACATCTTTCTTTAAGAAATTTACTTAAATGCATTCATCTTCAGCAGGCTGTAACGAAGACGTACTTGTCTTTCATTTCTGTTTATTATTTTTTTTATTGAGCAAGCCTTGTCTAATATTTTAAAACTCATGCATATGACTGTATAAAACGTGATATAATATTAATTATGTTTTTCCAAACTAATAGCCCTTACTTTTGTCGTTGATTTAAAGCGTCACATTTTTCAAAAACAGCAATTCTAAAAATGTTTATGCTGTGCAAAATGAAAAGATTTCGTGAATATATTTATCGAACCCGACAAAGTTTGCCTTTTCTATCTGAATAAGCTAACATTGCGGATACGTAATTTGTTTTTGACTTAATTGCAGTATAGCCGAGTTCAGTTTAAATCTGTAGCTTTGAAAAAGAAACTAAAAAGAAATTCAAACTTATCTACACTCTTTAATTTATAAATAGCTTGTACTTGACCCAAATGAATTCATTTACTTATGTTTCGCAAAAATGTTTTCTTTAAATCAGTTAAATTATGTGTTTTGATTTATATTTTTTAAGTATTTGGCCCATAACCTGATGTTCTTGAGTTGATCAAAACAAATTATTTTGTAACATGCAAAAAAACAACACACCATTTTTCGGCTGCTCTCAAAATTCTACCATTGCCTGCGAATTCCATGCAGCTCATTACTTACTTTAACTATTAGAATGAGCCAAGGCAAAACTTTACGAATGTTTATATATAATTGAACGGACGAATATTTTAGTATAGAAAAACTAACAACATTATTTATTGCCTTAAAACTATAATTAAAGAAAAAATTTTATATAATAAAAGAAAATGTAGCGTATTTCGTATTCTTCGTATATTGCTTGCTTTACTTGATACCCCTTGATTGTACGATAAGCATTTTAGTTATTTATTTAACAACTAATTCAGTTTTTAATTTGCATACGCAATGCTGGGGGTTCCACTTCTTTAATTTCCCCAGTTGACAACAAATTTGTTTGCCTCTTTCATATGCAAAATTCAAATTAATATTCCGTCTCATCGCACACGCACAAGCAGGGGCAGCACGCTTCAACCAACAATTTATATAAACATGACTAATTACATATTTAAATTGAAATTGTCCTGCTGACAAATTGAAGGCCTAAATGGTCAGCTTACCCCCCCCCCCCCCGCTCCTTAGCACGGACGGTTTTTCACATTTTCTGCCCTTTCCCCATGCTACAAATGCAATGACCTTCGCACTGAATACGCCACAAACTAACCAAAATTCTTTCCCGTTTGCGTTTACTATGTCAGAAATACGTCCGTCTCTGCCATCGTCGGAACAATAAGAAAACGTAAAGAGGAAAATCACTGTGGCAATGGCAGGGTCACATTCAAGTGTTTGTACATAAAAGGTTTTTACTTATTCATATAAAGGGTGCGTGCTTCAATAAAATTATCGAACGCTGAACCTATCGGTATCGTGGCATAAGTTTGTGTAAGATCGCTCTCAAAATATCGAAGCTGTTAAGAAAAGTGGCCATAGACTGATATCAACAAAATAAATCATACTTACTTAATTAGCAGGGTTAGGGAGCAATACCGTAATATTGAGATAGGGTATATGATTATTTTAATAGAATGCATGCCAAATGAGCACGAGTAAATAAATTCACAATTGTAGATAAGAAAATATCGCTTTTGACATTGCTAATATCTATCGTAGCATTTATTTTAATAATGGCCAAAGTAATGAAATATATTAATAATTATAACGAGTAATGATGTGAGACGGTGCATATCTCTAAAAAATTCACTTATCAGGGTAGGCATACTTCTAAGTTTTATATTTTCCTCGTTATTATGTAATATCTCCTAATATCTCTTAATTGCACAATTTTTAAATTGTTTAATCTTAAGGTCAACCGGTCTTATTGTACCCCTAAATTAATAATATATCATCTCAAGTAGAAAGTTCCATTTCAACAACGCACCCTGTAATTATGAATGTGCGCTTGCATATGAATGCAGCTAATTAGACTTGTTAGAAAATGCATAAAAACTGCCAATGAAAATACTAACAATCCTATATCAAGGAAAATGTGGCGAAATCTGATGGTCGAGGCTACTTTGTGAGTGCGTGCCTGGAATTTTAATTAATTTACTTAGGTGCTGACCCCTTGCGCATAATGCCTTAAAACGTCTAGGGTGTATACTCTACAAAAAGCACTTTAAAACTTTACACAATGTAATCCGCGATGAGAAAAATACGAACCACATGGAACCAAGGCGCATAAATTGAGTAATGCTTGCTTAGAGCTAAACTTAATGGATGTTGTACATATGAGTAAACATGGCGCATACGTAATATTTGTTGCAGTGATATAGAATATAAGTCTACCAATGTTTTATCACAAACTGTTAAGGGGAGGTACAGCACTTTGAAAAATGTAAAAATTTGCATATTTATTGTATTAAGTATACGTCAATTTCTATTGCAAAAATAAAATATTACTAAACTCTTTGTTAATATATTGATGATAAGAGTTGAGTTAAAGAAATGCTTGCTAAGAAATTAAGTTTTTGGATTCACTTATCTTGCAATCTAGAAGCGACAGATTTGCAATACTTTTTCAATTGTTTTTTAGGTTGGATTATTTTTCTATACAAACTAATATTGTATTTGCAATTTTTAATTAAACTTTTGGTGGGACATACAGTAAAAATTAAAACAAAAAATTAAATCTTAATGAACATTGAGAGGAAAGTTTTTTTTAGAGGTATAGAACTTTAAATTGCAATAAAGTAACGATGCATTATTTGATTGACATGAAATTTATTTGCCTGAAAGATTAACTTGTGGCATTACATATTAAATATGACCCCCACGTCTGGTTCGGATGTAGTCGAATCTGGGTGTCCAATTTTCGATGACTGTTTGCAACATTTGTGGCCGTATATCAGCAATAACATTGCGAATGTTGTCTTCCAAATTGTTAAGCGTTTGTGGCTTATTCGCGTAGACCAATGACTTTACATAGCCCCACAGCAAGTAGTCTAGCGTTGTTAAATCACAAGATCTTGGAGGTCAATTCACAGGTCCCAAAATGTGAATTTAGGCAGTTACCAAACGTGTCTTTCAATAAATCGATTGTGGCACGAGCTGTGTGATATGTTGTGCCGCCTTGTTTTAACCACAGCTCCTGGACATCATGGTTGTTCAAGTCAGGAATGAAAAATTTAGTAATCTCGGCTCTATACCGTTCACCATTCACTGTAACCTTCTGGCCATCATTGCTTTTGAAGAAGTACGGACTAATAATTCCACCAGCGCATAAAGCGCACCAAACAGTCATCAGTTGTGGATGCAACAATGTTTCGACATACACTTGAGGATTAGCTTCACTCCAAATGCGACAGTTTTGTTTGTTGACGTAGCCCATCAAGATCAAAATTCGCTTATGAAATTCGGGAACAACGGCAATCTCGTTTTGTGCACTATTTGCAAGCGTTGTTTAGTCGTGATAATACAAACCAAACTGAGAATAAATCGAACGCCATTTTGAGCAGTAATGCCAACTTAAAATTCTATACCTCGGAAAAAAACACCCTTTGTAATCGGTCTTCCGTATGAGTTGTTAATGCGTAATATATTGCACTTCTAAAAAAGTTTAATACATGTCGGAAAATGATTAACTTAAAAAAAAACAGAAATTACGAGCATGCATAACACATCCGAAATTTTCTGTTCAGTCCAGCAAGCTAGCTTAATCGTAACTAAATATTATATATACGTTGTTTTTTGGTTTTAAGTAGAAAACTCTTGTACAGAGTTTCAACTTGGTGGACTTAATTGTGCTGCTCTATAGACAACTAGACGTAATTTTACAAAAACTAAGCAAAAAATAAAAAATTACCAAATTACAAATTTTAAACAATTATAGATGTTTTAATACCATTTCATAAAATTTGATACCATTAAACTTAATACATTCAATCTTACCTAATCTTAGAGAGTACGCAAATTTCGTTGCCACAATTTAGCATGTCTCATCAATTTTTTTTTATTATTAGTTTGGTCAACAGTTGCTGAGCAGCTTGATTCAGCTGCCGGTTGGCCAAAATATTTGCTTACACAGCGATTTATCTTCGTGTGTATGTGTTTATGTGGGTGTGTGTGTGTATTTAGGCTGTGACCAAATATTTGCATTAGACGGAATAGAATTTAAGGCATGGATGTTTATATGTTGGCAGCTGTTTGTATCACTTCGACAGATCTTTAAACATTATCTTATAGAGCGCCTGTCAGCTGGCTACTGTTGAACTTTTCTTAGATAAGATATAGTGCGGCCAATGGTTAGTGCTTAGTATACTATGAGAGTATTGTAGATGTTTTAACAAATAGCAGTCGTGGCCGAGCGGTTAAGGCGTCTGACTAGAAATCAGATTCCCTCTGGGAGCGTAGGTTCGAATCCTACCGGCTGCGTCTTGAAGTGCACAATTTTTGTTTCTCCAATCTTTTGAAAAATTATTTGACGCTTTTGTTGTTATTATTGTGAAGTAGCATTTTATGACAAGCACGTGGACCATAAATTCTCAATACTTGAAAAACAAGGAGCCACAGGCATATAACATAGAGTGGCCACTCCTTCTAAATACGTTGGTTGGCGACTTGTCGGCTGGGCTGCCGCTCATCAAGCTACCAGTCCATTGACTTTTGTTTGGGACCAAATACATGTTAAGGCAGTGGAATAGACATAGCGGCGCTGTTTTTACGTCTGTAGCCGGTTTTCCATTTCTGCCACTAATTCTAGGAGTGCGCCTTGAGGCCTAGTTGTTTTTTTTTTGTATAAGTATGTGTTTGCTTATGAGTTAGTGCGGGTTGTATTAACTTTGTGGAGCAAATTGGCCAGCATCTACATAAACCAGCAAAGGCACAAAGTGAATTTATCAAAAATGCTATCAGCCTTCAATATTGTAAATAAAAAATGCACTAGAAAAACGGCAGCAGATATTTTATGTCATATATTATCAATAATAATATTTGAAACTAACTCTGCAAGTTTCAACTAAAAGTTTTAATTGGTGTCAAACTTTGGCTCAAATTTTTGCTGCAGTTTGGTGCTGGTGCTTTTGCATATTTCAGCTCTTAAAATTTATTAGGTTATTTGAATCGATATTACGTTGTTAATTTTCAGCGTAGTCAATTTGAGGCAATATTTTGTGGTATTATGTTTACTACCTGGAAGACATTTTGTTTATTTTTAGACTCACTACTCTACCACAAATTAGATAGAAAAGTTTCATATTATATTGGCTGTCATAGAAACCATCTATAAGCGTGAAAGAGTAAGAAATTTTCATGTAGATTTATATACCCTGTAAACAGGTTTCACGTAGTTGTTGAAATATTTTAAAATGCCAGTTTGTTTTACCGAAATATTTTATGAAATTTACTCCGAAAGCGCTTCTGTTCAGAAAGCAGTATTCGCATGTCTAGTATGAGGTTTTCAAAGGTTGCCAAGTATGATTATATATTTTGCTTAACAGCGGCTAAAATGGTTTAAATTTCGTTAGAGATTAGAGCCATTTGTAAACTAAATTTTGACATTGTCACGTTTTGGTTCCACAGCGAAGAAGATTCTATAGTTTAAACAAATATTAATTTAATGTACTTGCTTATATACCAAGTGGTCTGCTTTTCACAATCTTGTTTTAATTACATTTTAAGTTGCCGTCCGATTAAATGGTATAATACAATATGTTGGCGTTTGTCAATTACCAAAATATGTTTGGAAATTGTAAGAACTGCCTTCAAAAATAGTGATTTGCACTAGGTGAACAGATAAAATTATCATAGCTGCTGAGAGATCATTACATCTACCCTTTTGATCTGGTAGAGTAATTTTTTTTATACTTCTTTGAACATTTAAAAGGTGACACCAACAAGTTTCGTCAAAAGAATTGAGTGCTTGGAAAAAGTCATGGAAAGCATAACTTCATGATATAGTACGCCAAAAATAATGAAAAGACCCAAGCAGTGTTTGGAAATTAAAGTTTAAATTTCAATTCCTTCAAAGTATACAATTTTGTTTTTAAGTTTGGTATACAAAATATTATAGATATTAGCTCTTTTGCAGCTTTACAACTAGGATATTATAATTATGCCTTGTGTATATTGAGTAAAAAAGTTAATTAAAAAAACTTTGAAACAAAAAAATAACAAAAATTAACTTATTAAAATTAAGATATTGAATTATTTATGCTTTAAGTATTTAATTTAATGGTAGCCTGACTGATTTCTTCATTAATTATAAAAATAGATGTCTTATAGTGCAGATGAAATGTAGTAAAATAAAAACGTAGATCAAAAATCATTAATTTTACAACTTTTAACTTAAGTTTTCATCTGTTTATTGATTTAAGTTTTCTGATTTAGTCAAATCGAAACAAGCCTGCCTTAAAAATCGGATATTTAATAAATAGATTAACTAATTTAAAGATTTGATTTATTCAATAGATAAAATAAATGCCTTTTTAAAACAGAATCGTTTCAAAAAAATGATCTTAAAAGACGGGAAAAAGCTATAAAGTGAATCGTTACCTTAGTGAATCCTTGATATTTGTAGGAAACAATTTGTGTTTATAGGAACCAAAATTTATATGAAAATTATAGTTTCATAATTTTAAAAATATAACAAAAAACAAAGAAGCCTCCAAAAATGTTAATTTTGCTAGTAAAATAATTGATGTTTTCAATTTATGTATAAAACAACAATTTTTCTTCTTTTGACAGTATTTGTCAAAGTACGTTTCTGTAAATTTATGACATGTTCTTAATTTTTTAAATTATAAAAATATAAATCCTAAGCAACACAAATATTATCATCATTAAAACATCAAGCACAAATTACTGTTCGGGCCAGCATTTTCTAAAACATTATTTTACCTTGAAAAACAAAAAAAAACAATTTGCAATCAATTTAAACACGGTTAAAATTGTAGAAATTTATATAATCATTCGCAAGCAACTACAAAATCAGTCAGTTTATTGTTTCCAAATATACAAAACTTTTGCGCTTAGTATAGTTTCATCTGCAAATATGCTCTCTTTCAGGCGCACAAGCAATTCTTGAGTTTCACGAATCGCGCACAATGCTTACATTTGGTAAATAAGCAGGTTTTTTTCTCAGTATAAAGAACAAAGGACTTTGGCTGAAAGTGCAAAACATTGCCCACAGCTGCATATTCTCTTTGTCATATTTTACCATCATCATCAACTTTATTTTTTGCACCATTTACAAACTAGTTATATATACAACAGTTGAGGACACTCTAAACTCCATTTTTCCATCTATCTGTCTCTAAACATAATTCATATACTTAAACTAAATCGCTCTTTATAAAAAAACGACAATTTTTTCTAAGTATATTTAACTTCTTAGTCGATTTAGTTCAATTATTTGTTGCCACGCCTACAATTTTTTTTATTAAAATAGAATGCTGTAGTGTATTCCACGTTCGTGTGCAGCCTCGAAAAATTCGCATTTTTTTTTCTGCTTCAAAAACTGCCGGCGGCAGCAAAATAAAAACTTAATCAGCCGAATATTTGCGTGCTCTTGTGTGTGACTTTTGTCAGGGCCTATAATAATTTATTTTACATATTTCCATAGTCGTTGAGCTTTGGGCCCAGCAATTACCCCAAGCTCGGAACAAGGCGGTTTCTCCACTGCCAGTGGTTATTCCGTATCCATAAATTATGAGTCATGGTAGGAACCACATACCATCACATGGTATTGGCTAAAATGGAGTCATAAAATGCTCTATTAAACTTGTGTCCGTGTCTGTGTCTGTATTAGGTGGCCCGAATGACAGCAGTTAGGACTATTTTATTGCTCATGTAAAATATCTAAACGAAATAATTGTCTGTTTGGTCAAAACAAGTGAAAATAAAGGCATTGACAACAAACAACAGAAATACAGTAAAACACGACATATCAAAATGTTTGAAGCTTGTTTTCTTTTTTTTTTGTACAAAACCCATTGACATGACAGCAAGGTCGAGATCTAATTTATTTAAATCGTTTTATATTTGAATGTCATTTATATTTATATATATAATGAAGGATATTTGCATATTGCCATGCATTTGGCTTATTAGTTTTGAATATTTTAAAACAAGCGAGCTTCTAGCCAAATGGCAAATAGTTCTGCCTGTTCTTATCTTAAAGCTTCATAAACTTTGAATTAACATTTTTATTTTTAGGCTAGAGCACTTTAAGTCTGTTTATGAGCCAATAGAGTGTTTTATTGAAATTTCTTTTTCTTTCCTTAGAGAGTTTTTATATATTAAGGTGACGGACGGTCTTCAAAAAGTAGCTTTCGTCGCCTGAATTTATTAAAACATCGAGTAGATGCAGTCTTTTTGAAGCTTTCATTTGACTTTAACATTTTAAAAATAGTTTTTGCCAGTTCAGACAGTTAAATTGTTTACAGTCCTGCCTTAAAAAGCAGATATTTATTAAATGGAGTAATTTTTTTTAAGATTTGATTTTTTTAATTGGGTTTATTCTGAGAACATACTCTATCCAACTTCATTTTCTCTTCCAGACTGGAAGGTGAATAGAGGGCTCACCTGTGTCCCTTCACAGCTCTGCATTTGATATTGTATTTGGTCAGAATAAGGACTAAATCTTATATTTGTCAAAATATGTTCCAAATAAAGTCGTTAGTTGTTCAATTGCCTTCTGCTTACTATTATTAAAATAGGTTTGATTAATCCAGAGAGCTAGTCTCTTTTTGATAAAACTTTTGTCAATTACTTTGAAATCGTTAACACAAGAATATTTTACTTTTGATTTACGGGCTCAGCATGAAATGTTTATTCAAAATTTTGAAACAAGCAAAAGACCAACATTTTTTTATTTTGTGAATAAGTTTTGTATTTCGTGGATAGTTCAACCGTTGAACCGTTAAAAGAAAAAAAAAATATTTGCGTGCTGTATTCGGTAAATTTTGTTTGAAAAACACGTGCTGATATGCTATGATAGCCCAAAGCCAGAAGAATATATTACTTACTTGTTGTTAAAAACTGAAATTTGTTCCTTCTTTTTAATTTGCCCATACCATAAATATTTCAAGTGCTTAGTCTTATGTCTGTCAGGGTAAAATCAGCAAAACGTGTGCTAAGATGCTGATTTTGACTTGACTTTATAAGTATATGAAGTTCTAGTAGACTGTATTCATTACATTGAAAAACTAAAAATTATCAAAGACATCTTTGGGTGAAAATATTCAACAATCTTTTCCAAAACACATTGAAAGCGGCATCACAGGCAATTTATAACAACCCTACGCTCTGATGCAGCTTACTAACCAGCAATCGACCGTGTTTTCCAAAAACCAACCAAGTCCAATTAGTTACGTTGATATTGAAGCACGGCCCAGCTATGGCCACTTAGTTCTGTAGCCAGTGTTCCATGACACTGAGTTCTGTGTGGTACACAACGCTTAATTCGCCGACAGAACATTGTCAAGGGCGTATGCGGCTGACAATGTCAGCATCCAAAAGCGAGGTCAAACAGCAAAAATTTTGCATATTCAAAAATTGATTACATGATTAATTTGCATAATCAACTATTTTCCAGCATCAGTAGAGCAGTTGAGAGCGACACAAAAATGGATTAACTCATATGAAAATAATTTGTTGAAACTAAAAGCTCGGGTTCTATAGTGCCTTTTCAACCAGCTAAAAGTTAGGTCCACTTTTGTTGTCTACTTCTGCCCGGTATGTTTTAAGTCTAAATAAAAGGCAAATGAAATGAAACTGATAAGCAAATGAGTTTGCAGGAATATTAATTCCTATGCCAAAACATTGCCAAGAAATCAATGATGGAAATGTTGAAAAAAAAATGTTAAGTAAGTACGTACTATGTATACTCTACTGTTTGATTAGGGTATGTGTGCGGAATAAAAAAATTATCCTACTCGAAACAAGTACAATCAAACACATATTGTCGTTTCTATAGTTTTGACCAGCTGACTCTCAATTAGGCAAAATATAAACAATGAAAAATGTTTAACCGATAGCACTCAAAAGTAAATTAGATTCATTGCGGTTCAGTTTTTTTTTTTAAGTGCAATTTCTTCAAAAAAATAAAAAAATATTACAACGCCATTCCTGGCCAAAAGCATTGTTTAAGCTATTAAGCTCAACTCTTATAGATTATCCGCCAAAAGTTGCAGACTGATAAACTAAATCCCTATCCCAGCTTCTTATGCCATCTTCTATTCATAATTTGAAATCTCCAGCAGCCTGTAGACTACAAGATATGAGGAATTGATGTAAATAATGTTTAACTCCTAAACTCTTAAGGTTTTGCACTGAAAAGTTAAAATAAAACAAAATCTCCCACACTTACGCCCGAAGATAACGTTGTCGATTTGATCTACTCAAAATGGCTGCATAAATTGTGTTTGCTGTTAAATCGACCAAGCGAAAATGAAACCTAAATTCGAAATGAGACCGATTGCAAAAACATTTCACAATACTATGCAAAGTAGGGCTGTACTGGTGCTTAATAGAATTTAAAGGGAATTGTTAGCAACTTTTATTACTCAAT
Source organism: Chymomyza procnemis (assembly GCA_035046065.1). Taxonomy (NCBI): domain Eukaryota; kingdom Metazoa; phylum Arthropoda; class Insecta; order Diptera; family Drosophilidae; genus Chymomyza; species Chymomyza procnemis. Next base: position 1,616,543 of record JAWNOJ010000013.1, on the reverse strand, counting down.
TGGCACTTCATGCGTATTTAAGCATATATAAAAACTTTTTTGGGACTATATAAAATTTGTTGTTTATGTGAAATTAAGCTTTTAAATACTTTAACAAATCAATGTATGTATTTCTGTAAAGTTTAACAATTATTTATAGTTTAGAGTTTGGAATTTCTTATTGCCACAACAATGTACAAAATTGAACAACCCAAATATTTGTTGAGTGTCATAATAAAATGAATCAAATAAAAATTGTATGTTTTAAATAAATTCCTATCTTTAAATTAAAGTTCAGTATAGCTTAAATATTTTGAGATTTAAATTTGGGATTTAACAATTTAATTTTTCTTTCTATGCATACATTTTAAACATATATGCTTAAATTACTCAAAGTACCTTATATTATATATTAAAATAAAAATTGTAATTATTATTAAAATTATATATTAAAATTAATTTTTAAGAACTCAGCGATAGCCTTTTTAAATTTGATTTTAACCAAAAAATTGTTCTTATCAATATAAAGCGCAATCAACCACAAATTCTGACTTAACAAAAAAAAATTAAAATCACAGATTTCTGAAAAACAATACGTAATATCATGTGCAAAGCGCAATAAGGAATATAATTGGTAAAATATTTGATTTTAAAAACTGTCAGTGTTAAGTGTTAAGGACGCAAGATGACAGCTTTGCACAAATCTCTAGCAGTTCCTTGCAATTAAGTTGATACTATTGCTAAAGTTCGTTATCTTTATACCCACACAAAATCTAGCCTATTCATTTTATAATCTGACTATTCTTATAAACGCTATATACTTTTATTTTCTTTTACTCTTTATATGGCTATGACAACCCGTTATCGGGTTATAGTCCAGGCGTCCCTGCTTTTCGCGTGACTTCTCCGGTTGGTCACTACCATTGAAGATAGGTTCTCCGCCATTTGGTCTTTCCATCTGAGCAGTTTTTTTTCGTAGTTTTTTAACGAGGCGGGAATCCATCCAAACTCGCTGCACACATAAGCTTCCCATTTAGCGGATGCTAAGCTAGCTTCCTAGTAGGAGCCGCGTGCAGGCTGTGTATCAACTTGCAATCAATTGAGACAGAGATCGCTCTGGCTGCCGTCTGGCTGACAGCAATCGGAAGCTTTACTGTGTTCAAATGAAAGACAGAAGGCCCTATATTATACAACAATTTCAGTTGATTCTTTTTAAATTCCATAAAGTTATTTTAACTTTTTTCCGTATATTGAATAATTTTATACGCGTTCACAATAAACTGGCATCCCCTAACTTAACTACAAATCTTTTGCGACAATTTTAGGAATATCAGAGTCTATATCTATGGAGGAATGAAGGAAACCGAATGAGGTCTTAAAGACAGAGCAACTAGCGTGCCGTAATCCATGAATTAAATTATCAATCGATTAAGCAAAGTTTGGAGTACATATTTTTGAATGCACTGTTAAGATGAAATTTCTTGCACTACTTGCACAAAATCATCAAATGTCATATTTTAATTAAAAACAAGTATGTTTTAAAATTTTATTTTTTCTAAATGTTTCAATACCTATAAACTTCTTATATTCTTAGTTCTTAAAGTTCTAATAATTAAACCTTACAATTATTTTTAATTAATTAATTTCTTACCACAATTAATTTTCACCCCGAATCTCGCGCAGAGTAATTAAACTATATTTATTGTAATTTTTCTTCATGCATACAAAAAGTTCTTGCAGCAAAGTTCTTGCTGCTAGCATTAGTTGAACTTTTTAAAATTTATTAAAAGTTATTAATCTTCTGAAACGCAGCATTCGCTTTAGCCAGAGTTGCCAGAGTTCTACGTATGCCAAACTTTATAACATAATAAATGCTGCCTTTAACCATGACAGAGCAAAACTTGGCAGCAAAACAAACTGTGTCAGCACAGGCATTACTTAGGTCTAATTGAACTGTTGCCTAAGGAGCAAACAAAGTCACACACCCAAACACACACACACACAAAGCGTTACAACCCACTCTGAGTAGTTGCTCGTTAATGGTCCAAAGCAAGTGGCAACCATTTATTATGATTAAAATTGACCATAACTTTGAATGTCTTTCAATACCTTGCACACATCATTGGCCATGGCAATTGGACACTCGACATTTGAGAATGTATGGTCATTGGTCAACGTACAATACACAATGGCCGTTGGGCAATGGCAAGCGGCGCAACGAGTGGACTGTGCTGCCAATTGTTGTGCATGTCTGCGCCTCAAGGCATGCAACACTTTTGTCGATAAACTTTTGTTTTTGGCAGCCATCCACAATGGACATAAACACAAACGAACATACAAACACGTGCAATAAGATTTCATTAGAAATTTGTCAGTACTTTCGATCTAAATGTGCACACCAAATGTTTTCCAATAAAACTAGAGCTTAAAATATATTTGGAAGCTTAACATGCTACCAAAGCACACACAGACACACTTACTGATGAACATATACATAAACGTGTGCTATATCAATTGAATGGAATTGCGACCATGGCGTTGTCACTTCATGTGGAATGATTGTATGAGTTGGCGCATATAGGGCGCAATGCACATACGATGAGTACGCCTCCAAGGGGTCCGTAGAGGCCATAGCCGCCCCCATATTTGCAATGTTGCTGCAGCCGCTCAAAAGGCTGTCTGTCGTTTGACAACCTGAGAGTAAACTATTTTTAGTTACTGTATGAATTATGTATTGTTGGGGTTAAGCTGTAAGCACTGCAATGAGATTTCATATATTTTTGTTACAAGAGGTTATGCGTTCTGTCTGCTTTAGTTGAGAATGTTTATTTTAGTTTTGTTTTTATTTGGCAATTTTTTAGGGAACAAGCGCAATTTAGCCAAATACACAGATGCCTTTGCAATATAAAAATAGTTCGCTTATCCATAATCCATTCATTTAGATGTTTAAACTTTCTAAAATTTATAAAAAACGTAAATTAAACTAATATTTAAAACTTACGCAAGACTAATAAATAATTGAAAAGTTGGCATTGCCAGCTTCTCGATATCCAGTTGTAATCGGAAATGAAAAATTAAATTATACAATTAAATTTTTCTAAAAAACAGAAAACTTTAGGAAAAATAATCTTTTAGTTTTTTTTTATACCAGTAGCGTACGCAAGTGAAAAACAATACATGGTACCAGGCAGTTGCAGTGCTGCCAATCGATTTCAGAAATAGATAACGCCAGAATCTACTTTTGCAGTATTTAAAGCAAAACATTAAAATACAGCAAGCTATTTGTATTGATTTTTGAATTAATTTAAGAAAAATAATTTTATATTCAGTTAATTTGATAATTTCTTAATGATTTGTCTGCCGCAAATAAAAAAGTTCAATGAGATCAAGTCACATGACTACGGGCGTAAATTTCGAATCAATTATTTATTGATCGTTGACTGTAACTTAGTTGCATTTCATTGAATTGATTAATTTTAATTTTGTATAAAATTGTTTTGTACAACAGCATTATTTTTTTTTAAGCAAATTAGTAGTCAGAGTTAACGTAGGATTTTATATAAAAACAACACGTTCCGCTAGACTATTAAAATTTTAGATTGTTAGACTTTTATAAATCTCAAAAATGCAACGATGTTATGGTATAAATCTGCCATGATGAGTTGTCAGACTATACATAATGAAACAATGTTTGGGAATGTGGTTCACTGTTAAGAAATCCTTCCTTTCGAGTTTATTGGTGTGGGCAACATTATCTATAGTTAGCTGCACTTTCAATTATCCTGACTTTATATTGTATGATCATATGTTTTATTTTTACGTACATTTTTTTGTTTCCCAAATTTTATTTATTATTTATATTAAAAAATAATTATATCGTGCATATAAACAATAAATGCAATTTTATTAACGCTAATTAATGAATTCGAATACACAGCTACAGTGCTACCCATTTGTAGACGACCCAAGCAGCGCCATTTTGATATCAATAGCTGGACAGCTATGGGCAGCACTTTTAAATGTTAAACATTTCCATTTATACTGTTTTTTATACACAAAATATATCAACACCTTAATTGGCGCATTAAAGTTTTTATTTTTAAACGCAATTCGGCACAAGCTGTGGTATATAAACAATACATATGCATGGCTAAGTGCACCAATGTGAAAAACGGGTTAATAAAGTGCTACCAATCATATATAAATTACTTGTTTTTTTTGCTATTTCAAACCGAGAATGCCCCTTCAAGTCTATCAACGTGTCGTTTTCATTAGCTGTTGAGCCGTAATTAACTGACAGCTTGTGGCAGACACGTGCCTTATCAGCCACAGAGATGTCAAGCGACAGCATTGTCAGTCACTTAGTGGTTTCCCACTTAATGTGATGCACACTACCAGGCCAAGTTTTTGGCAGTTGCAAGCACAACGTGGCGCCTGAAACACGTACGCTCTTGTCAAGAACTTAAAATTGAATTAAAAGCACACCGCGTTGTCACTTGTCTGAATGTGTTTGTTGTTTGTCAGCCATTAAAAAAATAAACAACCGTTTGGCTTATTTTAACAAACAAAGCATAAATTTACCTTTTTTTGGCCAAATGTTGGATACAATTTAAGACCACATTTACCTTGTATAATTTTGAGGGCCAAAGTGAAATACTATGCATACAACATATGGCAACAAATACTTTTGATATTTTGAAACAATAATTTTGCATGAACTTTACAAATGAATTGAATTTTATGACAAATACTCTGCAGCTGTCTGTCAGCATGGAAAGACCTTTAAACTTGGTGCTAGGTAAGCTAAGTACCTACTTGCCCCCAACGAGTAATGCGATGCAACAAAGCCAGCGTCGTCAAGGTTTGTTTACTTCCGCTGCGCTAAAGGCGCGCTTATTGTGTCTGTCTGCTCGGAAGCAGCACACAGTCAAAGGGGTCTAAATGAGGGACTTTGTTGGTGGCAGTGACAGGCACAACAGCTTGCAGCTCACGGCTGTTGCCACTTGCACTTTCATCAGTGGCCGCAGCGATGGCTGTGCAACAATAGTTCAAACACAAAACGCTGAAATTCAGAGCGAAGGACCGACTCTTGTGTTTGTCGCCCTCGCATTAGCCTTGACTTGGGTGGAATGGTTGCTTTATGTCATAGATTTACCCTGAACTTGTCATTTAAAAATTTCCTTTCTTTCTTATTTTGCAGCTTTTACCTATCTATTCATTTTGGCAATCGAAGACGTGTGCAAACTTTAAATGAAGAAACATGGGAAATGGAATGAACAAGGTAATCTTTGCTTAATTATTATTTTATTTGTAACTTTTGTTTACTCTAAAAACTTAATAAATTATAGGCATTATTTTTTTAAACTCTACCAGCACTCTGTTAAAATACGCTTTTATAGCGTTGAGCTTTTTGTCTCCCCGCAAGAATCAGCTGAAAGTTAAGCTATTAAAATTTGTACCAGTTGTACTGCTTATCGCACTGCTTGTAAAATATCGATTATCACAAACAAAGTATCGTTGCCATTGACAACAAACACGCATCAAGCATAAAATGTAAACAAAACGAAAATTTTGTTTAGCTTTGTTAAAAGTATTAAATATATATTACAATAACTAACAATGAGCTGGCACATGGGCCAGGTACTGCGCACTCGCGTTACAAAAATATTAACTTATTAATAATGCTTTTTTGCTGCCAGGTCTTGCCGGGACTGTATGTGGGAAATTACCGCGACTCCAAGGATCACCAGCAGCTGGAGAAATACAAAATATCGCACATAATTGCCATACATGACAGTCCCCGACGTCTTTTACCGGTAAGTCATGATATCGCCTGCCTACTGCTTGAAACTAACAAATATACGTTTCAGGACAAGCACTATCTTTGTGTTATGGCATCAGACACGCCAGATCAAAATCTTTCGCAATATTTTTCTGTCTGCAATGATTTTATACATGCAGCGCGCTTACGCGAGGGCAACGTGCTTATTCACTGTCTGGCCGGCATGTCTCGTTCGGTAACAGTCGCCGTTGCCTATATTATGACAGCTACACATCTGAATTGGAAGGAGGCGCTTAAAGTGGTGCGCGCTGGTCGCGCAGTAGCCAATCCAAACGCAGGCTTCCAGACTCAGCTGCTAGAGTTTGAACAATATAAATTATCAGACGAACGGCGACGACTGCGTGAGCGTTTTCCTTCATCCGCACTGGAACAGTTGGATCGCATTAAATGCCGTACGGCGCTGGATAACTATCAGGAGCTCTTGCAAAACCGTGACATATGTGAGGGAAATTGTTCGCGTGGCGAAAAATGTCCCACAGGTGCGAGTAATTCTTCGGGTAACAGTAGTTCCTTGTCGGGAAAATATCCAAAAAACGTATCCTATGCTATACAATTTGCTGCAGATAAATGGAAATCTTTTATAGATAAGGACAATATTTCAGTAAACAACAGTAGCGGAAACGTGGAAATTATGTCAAATGTGCGATACTATCTTCCAATGGAGGATAAAGGAAAGTTTGTCGATAATATTGATGAATTTGGCAAGGACAGCTGCAACTACAGTGAACAAGATGACGCTTAGAAATCAATATCTCCAAATTTCTTTTCAATATACAAACAAACTTCTTACATAAGACTTTTGAGAATTATTTGAATAAAAATTTTAAGCTAGGCAGGACAGTCAAAATAATTTAACGATATTCTATTTTATTTCTATATTATCTTGCATTTTAATCTAGGCGTTTGCAATATGGACCCTACCAAAGGTCTGTTTAGGCGCCGTCCTTCTAGCGCTTCAACAAATTCACGCTTCCGCGGCTCATCCTCCAACAGCAGTACATCACTCTCTGTACACAGTGGTACGAGCCTAACAGCACAATCCTGTCCCACATCGCCCAAACATTCGGCGCAGTCACGTCGCTCGATGGGTGGCGAACGAATACCTGAAGACGAGGAAGCATACCAGCAGCAACCAGCTACTACTTCCACTGAGGCGGCAGAGTATGCAGCCGCAATAGAAGATGCGCGGCGAGAGCAGCAAAAACGTCAGCAAGTACAACTACAGAAGTCACCATCTCGTCCACAGATGCTAATGCAAAAGACATCATCACGCCAAAATGTTAGAGAAGTAGGTGGTTCCAGTGTCAGTGGCACAAGCTCAGCACGTGTAAGCAGTGCAGGTGGCCGTCTAACGCGTGCTGAGGAGAACAGACAAGCGGTTTCCACAACAACAAAAGAAGCTGTGGCTGATGCTAAGGCTGCCAAACCAAACGGAGCGGCACAGCTGCAGCGTAGCGCCAGCACGGTGAGCGGTTTTGGCGTGCGTCCACGCAGCAGTCCCGCTGGTCTGCACGCCTATACAGGTCGGTTGGCCACTGGTGCAGCCAGTGAGAAAGGAACTCTATTAATATTTGATATTTCAAATTTGCAGCAGGATCGGTACCATCTTCCGTCCACGGCTCCCGTATAGATCTACGTGATGCAGATAAAGGCTCGGCCATTTATTTGGGCTGCTCTGCGCCGCGAGCATCTACCTTGTCCATTGCATCGTCACGTGGCTCATCTGCTGGTTCAGCGCCACCCTCGCCAGTGAATACACCACCCGCTAGTCCACGTCACGGAGTTAAAAGGTTCAATTTTTTGCTTAATGTTGCTTATGCGCTGATTATTACAAACAATATGCTTTACAGATCCACAAGTCTAGTCAAGAAGCCAAGATGAAGCTGCTTAAGAAATGTCGCTAGCTGCGACACGGTTTAAATTCCATGCTTTGCTTTACTACTAAGCCAAGCCTTTCGTCAAAGACTTATTAAACAGTTTGACTCTTAAACTACTTACTACACAAAGAAAAAAAACAACAACCAAAAAAGCGCGCGCGACCTGCATTTGTTTAGTATTCTTAACACCTAAGACACCTAATTATGTGCCACCGACTAGAAATGGCTTTGTTAAAGTTTAAGCCAGATGTACATTGGTGCAAGGGCACATATCTCACCAGCACACCACCAAGACTTTTGCATAATATAGGCTATGTGACCCGCTAATAACATTTCACTGCTGTAACTGCCAATGATAACAATCATTTTGCACATTCGTGCTGCCAACTTGTTTGATAGTATCGCATAGTACAATCGATTGTTATCGGCTTTACAGTCAGTTGATAATTACGCCTAAATATTTTTGGCTTGAGCTATCGAAATTCTTGTTGAGCAATATTTTTAAATCATATATTAACGAAATGACAAAATCAAAACTAATTATTGAAAAAAATTATAGCGAAATTGTTGAGAGCATATTTTTACAGAAACGCATTTAAAAAGCAAATAATTGAAAACGATATATTTTGCATAAATACGTGCATAACTTGTTATATGGACAGATTTAATGTCATGCGGTCGTTAATTTGGCCAACGTTTCTTAGTTTTTTACCGACCACTGCAAAATTATGCAGAATTTTTTGGCTTTTTGGGCAGTTTGAATTGAAGGAATATAGAAAAGAAACAATACTTATTTGTAGTCATATAAAAAATATTTTTGTGTAGATGAATTGTTGTTGCATTATTTTTGCATATACGCAAAAATTTTTTATACCTTGCATAAATGTTATGTAGCTGCATAGAGAGATTATATATTATATACATACATATATGCACATATAAAATTGTTATTTAGTAAATTGTTGCATTGTGTAGTGTTACATAAACAAAGTTTACACCAAAAACAAACAAATTGATAATACAGAAAGGTTTTAAAATTGAACAATTAAATAAAATGCATTGAGTGTGCTTTAAAGCTTGTGGCCTATGAAATTAATATAACAAAATTAAATTTGTAATGATATTAAATTATAAATATTTATGCATACATATGGTATACATAGACAACAGTTTAACTAAAAACATAACTAGTAAATAAGTTAAACAAAAGCAATCAAATTGATATTCCCCATTAAAAAAAATCTATATGTAAAAATTTAAACATTTGCAAGCTGGCTTTGGCAAGTTAGGAGAAGAATCAAACATTTCTACAAAAAATATTAATATGCACACAATTTTTTTTAGAAGAACACAGTTCATTATTAACATGCTGTTTATTCTAAATATTGAAAACAGTTTGGTATTTGCTGTTTTTTATGAACGTTCCACAAGCTGAATTTTTCCAACCCAAAATAACTTCCAAAAATTGCTAAGCTCCTTTCTTCTAAAAAAGAATATGCGTGAATATTGTATGAAATGCACAAATCGTTTTAAGTAACAAAAAGTTAAGTTTGAAATGTTATAATTCAAATACCTATAGTCTTGAGGACGAAAGTTTTAAATTAAAAGACAAAATATAAAAGTGATTTAAATTCAAATTTAATTGAATTCTTTACCCAAACCAAAAATATACCCGCTTTTTATATTAACTGGAAGAATCTTTTGTGCTACGTGTTTGTTTTTATTTAACTACATTTAGACGTCTATATAGCATGAATTTGTTAAAACAACGACTAGATTTTTAATCACTCACAATATGCTGTTTGCCGAATAGTTATCTTAATATTTAACACATTTACTAAATCTACAACATTTAAAGAGTATAGGATTGCAGCAAAGTACACTGTTCACCCAAAGATTTATTAAGGAGAATACTGTCTAAATCTGCTTAGTTTCCTGTAATCGTAAATCAACTTTATTCAGTCACACCTCGACATGATTAGTCAGCAACGGCGTATTGGCAGTGGGATAAGATGTAGGACGCCGTTTTTGATGTAACATTTGTAGCTGTTCAATGCTCTGACTGGATAGTGTGGTCTCCTCGTATCGTGAATGTGTAGAACCGCCTGAGGAGCGTCGTACTCCGGTATAAGAGTCAGTAATAACCTCCAGCAAAGCTTCGTCGCTGCAATCGACATATATCAAAGAGGATATTAATATAATTTTAAATATGTTTAACACACAATTTTTATAGTTTCCTTAAGTTAGTACACGCAATACTTATTTTGAATGCAGTGGGCTTTAGAATACTGCTTGCACTGCTTAACGAAAGCAGCAGTGTACTCGCTACTATTGCTACTACTGCTTTCACTGCTTTGTGCATGGAGTTGAGAAAGAAGTACCCCAGCGGTTGGAGCATTATAAGTGTGCTTGTAGTAATATCATTGAAAATATTATACTAAAAGTTCTACTGGCGGATATTAAAAAGTCTATCGGACTAATATACAAAAACTTAAGACTATTGGTTTCTTATGCCATCTATATTGCACACTTTCATACACTGAACCATCAATTTCATTGCTTATTTTTCCAATTTTATAGTAAGATTAATTTAAAGTTAACAGAAACAGAAACGGATAAAGATTAAATATTTCCACTCCATAGTTTTAAACTACTCTACTGTTAGTATCACACTAACCTGTGATAACGATGATGCTCCAACAGGTTGCCAGTGGCAAATCTGAGCTTCTTGGGTGACTCAAGACTCGATGAACGCGTGAGTGAATTCCGTGGTTGGTTTTTTTGCTTCAACGAGGAACGTATACCGCAATCACTATTAGCCTGCGCCTGCAACTGCGCTTGCTTAATGGTGCCCTGAATGAATTTATTCAGGGCACGTGAGCCACGTCGCTGTGAGCGTTCATAGGTGCGTCGCACACGCGCCTCCTCGTCCTCACCCAACAGCCAGTAGGTGCGCTGTTCACCCTTTCCCTTCATAGATATAAAACCGCGTTCCTGACACTGATATCCACCCAGACGTTCCAGCAGTTGTCGGCACTGCCAGCTGCAGTGAATCTTTAATGGAACGCCACTAGACTCCATGCGTGAAGCTGTGTTGACAGTGTCTCCAAATAGACAATATCGCGGCATCTTCAGACCCACAACGCCTGCACAAACTGGTCCAGTATGTATGCCAATGCGAAGAAGTAAACGATTTGTTGGCCGATGTCGTATTTTGAATTCAGAAACAGCGCTTAGCAAATGTAATGACATGGTAGCAATCTCTGCGGCATGCAAATCTCCATTACGTATGGGTAAACCAGATACTACCATATAGGCATCGCCTATGGTCTCTACCTTATAGACATCATAGTGTCCAATGATCGAATCAAAGCAGGTATAGAGATCGTTAAGAAAGTCAACGACTTGTAAAGGCGTACTCTCTGCGGACATGGCAGTAAAGCCCACAATATCGCTAAAATAGATGGTAACCTGTTCATAGTGTTCTGGATCCACTTTGTGGCCTTTCTTAAGCTGCTCAGCGACCGGACGTGGCAGCATTTCAAGCAGCAATGCATCAGTCTTCTTCTTCTCCTCTTGCAGCTGATCAGTACGCTCATCGACAAGAGCCTCCAAGTTGTTGGCATACTTTTCCATTAGAGCCACCATATTATCGAAAATATTGGGCCGCATGCCCTTGCGTAACGGACGCAGCTTGGCGCGTATGGTTTTAAAATCATGTCGATCCTCTGGTCGCTCAGCCCAACATTCACGTAAGCACTCGCTCACGCAGTCAAATGCTGTCTCCAGTGGTTGCAAACACGGACGATATGGATGATGCGGATCCTGTGGCTGCAGCACTTTCTGTAGGCATTGCATGGGCGTAAGACCTGTCTCACCAAAAGGGCCACGTCGCACATGCATTTCATATAGTAGTATGGCAAAGGAGTAGGCATCACCACGCTGTGTACCAGCTACCATAGAACTGGGACCCTGACGTAGCAGCTCAGGGGCACGATAAAGCAATTCTATGAGATGCTGATTTAAGAAAAAAAATTGAACGGGATTGTAGAATATACAACTCACTTAAACATTTAGCCGACATGTGCTGCATATCTGTTGAACTGTCCTCTATGCCTTGCTTGAAGGCAAACAAGCCAAAGTCCGTCAGCTTTACCACCCAGCGTGAGTCCACAAGGCAGTTTGAAGAGCACAATGAACCATGGAAACGTATGGGTGATTCGTGCAAATAGATGACACCCTGAAATGAAGCAAGTGAAGTACAAACGATGAGGTGGAAGTTGTATACTGGCAAGCTCAGAGGAGGGCGCTAGCCATTAGTGTTATGTTACACAGCACTCACGCGTATAATGTCTGCCACCATGGAGGCTATGAACATGTTATCCAGCTTGACGTCCTCATTCTCAAGTATGTCCTGCAAAAGACACAAGCGAAGCGCTTACATTAAAACGCACATAAGGCGCACTTTGACCGACTGACCAACTGACCTTAAGACTGCCGCGCGTACAGTATTCACTGATGATGCAAATGTTTGGCGGATCTGTGCAAGCGCCAATAAAGGCACATATATTGTCATGACGTGTCTCGCGCAGCTGTTGAGGATGTCCAAAGCTTGAGTACAAATCGTGGGTAACTAGAGAATAACTTACCAGCTTCAGCTCCTTCTTCATCTCACGTGTTATGTCCACGCTTTTCTTGCGCACCTTCTTAATGGCATACAGCTGTCCCTTGTACAGTCCAATGGGTGTAAAAATTGTTGTATAACGAAAATCTGCATCAGGATTGGAACTAAGGCTCACTTGACTTGTGCGTATGAGCGGATGTGTGGACTGCAAGAGAACAGTAGTGCTTGGCATAAGAAACAAACACAAACTTAAAGTTTTTGAATAACATAAATCGATTTCCAAATTAAAAAAATCCTACTTATTGATGATTTAACTTGTTTAACCGCTGACAAGGCTTAACAACTCCAAGCTTTAGGTTACATAACTGCAGCCAAAGGTCTGCCCCTGCTCACAAAACCCCTGACTTGGTGACTAACTGACTGAGACTCCATGCCAGACACATCATTAACTTAAATGCCATCATTCAGCGGCAACATATGTTGCTGTCAACGATAGATGTGCGACTATGCCTCATTTGTCTTCGGCTTTGGCACAGCAAGCAACTTACCCGCGTCTGTTTCTGACTGTGCTGCTCCTTTTCCTTCTCATTCTCGTGCATCTGCACTTCGCGAAAGTCTATCTTCCAAAGTAAACTATCCAGCTCCTGCTCATAGCGAAAGTTGCGATATAGCAATAGGGAGACAATGCCTAAGAGCAGCAAAGCACCGCCCGCAATGCCAGCCGAGATTTCGCCAGTGTAATCTATTAAGTAAACCAAGTTGGAATTAACTCAATGCCCAAATGCCATTGTCCCGCTGTGTTTAACTTACTGACGCACTTCTCGCCGCCAAAGCCACAACGTGGCGCTGCAGCTGGCCGCATGCCGCCCACCCAGTCAATGTTGCCATAGAGATTGAGATCCTGAGAACGAGTGGAATGTATTATAAAGAAAATAATATGTGCAAACATTTGCATTTGTCATATGCCAACAACGCGCTTACCTGCTCGTAACCATGCTACACGTGAGCAGCATGTGGCACATGGTGTACAATAAGCGTAGTACATTGGAGTGTGCGTGTTTGTGCATGTGCAAGCGTGTGTATGTGTGTGCAGGCGAAAAAGTGCACAAAACGATTACGCTGAGACTTATATACAATTTTTTGGGGCTGGGTGGGAGGGGTCGAGGACAAGGGAAAAAGCATTGCATACTTACAGGCAAGGATTCGCTACTGCTACCACCACTATGACTAAAGGTACCCGCTGGCACCAAGCCCAGCACGCTCTGATTACGACTGTTGCGTGCCTCTCCGCGCACTAATACTGTATAGTTACCGGCTGCATCACCATTCTCATCGATATACACGTGATAGCTGAATGTGAAAGAGGAAACAAAGAGCGATGCACTTCTTCACATGTAAAGTATTATATGGTACACAACAATTTACATTGTAAAGGTAAGTTTAATTACGTGATGCTTGTAATTCTACCCAGAACTTATGTACTTTGGCAAAATATGCTTACTATAGGGAAACCCCAAGAAAACAGTTTTCTGCAGGCTGTCGTATATAAAACGCTTAACATCCTAGTGTGCTTGCGTGGTAAACAAAAATTCTAAAAAACGCTATATAGTTGCCCAAAGAATTACTTAGCGTATATAAACGCTAGAGCTGAGGCTAAACAGCTAATTTTTCGAAGATAATAGTTGAAACATTTTGCGAAACATTGTTATCTCTATTACTAAGCATTTGGAGAGTAGTGGGACGTATCAATTATATCGTGGGACAGGGTCTTAAATTAATGAAAACTTTATTGAACTAATAGCTGTGGCTTTCCACAGGTCAAGAGACCCGAAATAACGTAACCTTGAACTGTAGATGCATCAGGTCTACTCCGAATAAAAACAAAGCAACTGACTGTGATTACCAAAACCCTTTGCTCCTTCAGGAGTTAAATTTAATTAATATTAACGAAGCAACACTGAACTATTGACATTTAAACTTTGATCTTATAAGTCAAAGTTGAAAGAATATTCAGAAAATAGTGCAGTTTTCTTCTGCTGTATTAAAGTTACTTACGATTACGATTTATAAGTGGAAAATTAAAGTAAACCCAGCAAAAACAAACGCCATATACTTTTCTAAAAAAAGAAAGCCTTGTTATTTGCCTTCTACTCTCCTAACCATTAATAATCTTCCAATAAAATGGGTTGACAACATTAAATACTTAGCAATCATTTTCGATAAAAACTAACTTTTGGTCAACATACATCATCAATAATCAATAAAATAAATAAAGCAATTCGTATACTACATACTACATCATTAACAGAAAATCAAAATTATCTAACCCCAATAAAATTATTCTAATGAAAACAATTTTTATGCCAATTATGGCATATGGGTCCACAGTTTGGAAACACTGTGCCCTAACCCATTTGAATAAACTTCAAATATGCCAAAATAAACTGTTAAAGCTTCTATTAAATCTACCTTGGCACACCAACACAAAATATTTACACATTACTTAATAAATTAGTTTAAAATATTTTTTTTTCCTCTAGAAGAGCTTTCCTAGTATAAGTACAAGTTATTAAGGTTTTTCTTCCTATTTTCCTTGTTTATATATTATTAACTTGAATTTATATATTTACATAAATTTCTCAGTTGTAAAGTTGTAAATAACTAAACTCTGTAAATTACTTATACTTCACTAACTTAAGCAATTGTTATAATCATGGAAAAAGCAAATACTACAACAAAAAAATAAAATTTTTAAGACTCAATGACAACATAAGCTGCCCCAGCATAGTTTTACTAATCTTAACTCTGGAAATAAAAACGAATCTAACTGCACAACTTATATGTGTTAGTAATGACCATGTTCGCAAAAGTTACCCCTAAGCGTTTTAAATGGTCTTTAACAGCCAATTTTGTAGTAAAGCCCATTAATTAAATATCTTATGAACAATCTAAGCCCTGAACTATACCCTGAGTGTCAGACTTACCCCATGGCACTCAAATAGCGTGAACCCTTGATGGCCGCCACTATAGCGCTGCCATTTTTAGGCTTCTCTCCAGACTTCAGAACGGTCAGCAGCGCGTTTGCATAAAGATGCACAGCATCATAGAGATAGGCCGCCTCGGCGCTTATCTGTGGTATACATTGATGCAATGAGCGTAAAAATGAACTCAGGCATAAGACACTAGGGCAAACAAACCTGCTTGGCGGCACCAAAGAGACCAAGTGGATTGGGGAAATTAAACGGCGGTCGCTCCATATATTTGTTGACCTAAGAGGGTAGAAAATGCGTAAAAGTGATGAAGTGCTGGTTAATTATGAGGGTAAACCTAAGCCGTATACATCAATCAAAGGCTTTATTAAATGACTGTCAAATTGGACAGCTGTTACAAACATCCCTCTGGCACCCACCTCATTGGCAAATGTGGCAAAAGAAACGGGCGCCGTGGGCAGTATGCCCAGATATGACTGAAAAGCCTGAGCTGCCAGTGGCTCTACTTTGTCCAACAGCAGTCCGCGTAAGTACTTGTCCGGATTGGCAGGTTCATATTGTTCAATATCAATGCCCACTACAAAGTACTCGCCACGAGCCAAAAGACCCTTGCGTTGCAGGCTTACCATGAGTCCCACGTGCTCATAATAGTGACCCAGTATGAGGTAAACTATGGAGACAGACAGTTTCGTGAGATTATATGCTGCTGTTAATTAATTATTACCGATTTGATGCTTACTGCGCGTATTGGTATAGGTTTGCTCAACAAGTGCATCGAAGGGATTGCTCATGAAGCCATGATGGTAAATCGTGCTCCAAGTGCGTACATCACGTACGGTTACACCCGCCGTGCCCAGTGTATTGAGTATGGTTTCGGCCACAGGCTGATACTGACTGCTAGCATCATCCAAGTACAGAAAGCTAACCTGCGTCCAATTAAATGCAAGCAGCAGTGATACTACGGATTTCGAAATTTGTGTATCCGGTGGACGTGTGCGCGCAAACGTAGGAAAGTCCAGCTTATTGGAGGTATCTCTGTGCGTGCAGTACTGTAGCAGACAGCAAGCAAAACAAAAAGTTTTTGGACATTTGTAGTAAAAGTTAGCTTTGTACTCACATAGGATATCATGGGTAGATTAAAAGCAGCTGCCATGCGTCCTTCATGCACACACGTCTCCTGCGGTCCTATATAGGCTGCAACTTGTTGTGTCCACAGGGCAGCCGTTTGGCGTATGCTGGCTACCTCATCACCATAAGTTTCAGCAACAATAAACTCCAACGAGTGACCCTGTGCACCCAAACGGCCAGCATTTACCTGCTCTACGGCCAGTGAAATAGCACCCGATATGGTAATGCCCGGACGTTGATAGTCCAAGTTGCCTGGACGTCGTTGTGAGCCAGTAAGATAGCCCAACGTAAAGACATCAGCATGACTAGTTGCAGGACACAACAGCAGTAATGTCAAAAGCAGATATATGGTTTTGATCCAACTGCTGTAATGATGCAAGGATTGGGGCGTGCACATAACGTGCTGCAAATGGTAAATATAGCTTTTTCGTTTAAATGTTTAAAAGCGCTCTTTGTGTCTCTCTGTTGGTTCACTCTGGCATTTAATTAAAACGATGTAAAGTATGGACAGTATTTCGGATCCTTGCTCCGGCATTGGCAACAGCTTCCTTTGCATGTTGCAACGCTTCTCTCGTTACAGTTTGCATATTTGCCGTGGCGTATCCCGACGTTTAATTAAGTGCTTGTCTTTGGCCCACACTCTCGAACTTTGTTCTTGTCAAGACAATTTTCATGGATATTTTATTTTGTGTAAAGTTACTTTAATGCATGGATTCTGGCAGTTGATGGTTACATGGAGCAGTAAGCAGCGTTTAATGTAGCTTACTTGCCGCTTTCCTCATTAAAGTGCACAAACACATGCGTCTTACTCATTTCCTTTTGGGCAGTGGAACTGGATTCCGAAGAAGCTGAAAGTGAGTCAAGAATAAGGCCCATTAGAGCACACTTATGAAGATATACGAGTATGCTTGAGTGTTGGCTTATTTACTAACAAGAGTTGGCAGGAGATGGAGTGTATCCTGTTATACTTTATATAACAAAACAATTAGGTACAATAGCAGACAAAAGTCTTTTGACAAAAGTAAATTTATGTATACTTTGTATAGTCCTACAGCAATATTTTTATTGATAAAATTTGCAAAAAATTTAAATTAAAGAACTCGCAAAGATACTTTGGAGTACCTCATTTCTATATTTCGATTTATCTAATTGTTTGTTTGTGACGTACTCTGTGAACCAAAACTTTTATGTTTATTTTTTAGGTCATTGTTTTAAATATGCTAATTCACACTCAGCTAGATACAACAATTTTCTCTACTGTATAAAAAGTTGTTCAAATAACGTTTCCTATGAAACATTCAAGCGTCAGAATACTTTTGCCTGTTACTGTGCCCACATTAAAGTTTCATGCCGTAATTTGCTGCCGCTTTAAAATCCATTATCTATCACATATAAGGCAAAATTGCATCTTTCACACTAATTGATTGCTGGAGAATAGTGCTATGTGTCAATGCGCATTGATGTGGTATATTAATATGGCGTCCCCCCGCGGCTACAGCGGCCAAACCAAACAAAGTTATGAAATTTTTATGAGAAATTGCTGCACATCAAATACTTTTGCTTGTTGAGTTGGAAGGAAGCTGCATGCAGGACTCTGATAGCAGCATACCAGATGCTATTGGTTACATCTATGCTTCATTCCTTTGACTGTCAGCTCAATATTAGTGTTTCGTCTTCTTTTGCTCTCCTCTTTTTAGTCTATGATTATAGAAGTCACTGACAATTGCGGGCAGTAATATGTCCTGCTTCTGCTTGGTTGGCCATTGTTCTCAAGCGACATTGGCACCCCATGCGTATGCTTTATATTGTTGGCACTGCAAAGTTTCAGCTATCACTATAATTTATTATATTGACTGAATTCCAACCACCACTTCAAAGTGTGCACAACTTACATATTGGTATTTGCACAAAATCCCCCACTCCCTGGGCTCTTGACTGTGGTCAAGTTCCCCCTCCAAAAATCAAAGCAAATCAAAATGCTTTCACGCAGCTAAAGTAAAGTAAATTGAAGTCCACTTGACAAGTTGGAGCAACAAAATTATTTCTTTTTAAACCTGTGCCTGTTGGATATGCTACATTTTTTTTTACTTTGTTGCACATTGATTCGAAATTAAGTAGTACATAGTTTATTTAAATAGTTTAGAACAGAAACCATTTTGTATGCACAAGAAAAAAATACTTTTTAACTAGCAAAGAACATTTTGCAAATTTTTGAAATATTTTAAGATTTTCCAAAAGTGTATTTTGAAAAACATTTGCTCTATAAACGTATAGGTCAAAACCTGCTTTACGCTGTTTTTATTAAAATTCGTATTTATTTGGTATACATTGATTTCAGACACAAGGTAAAATAAGACAGATTAAAAGACAAAAAAATTGCTATTTAAAAGTGTAATGAAGTTATATATAAAATTTATGTCTTCTATTAAAATCCCAAGTATTATTTACAATTTGTTAAAAACTTGTAAGTTCATGAGAGTGTTTATTTAAATAACTATTATATAATTATTCATTCAATTTTCCATTGCAAGTAAGCATTATTTAAAAATATGTTTACCAAAAATCAAGATTGACATAACATATAGACAATTAATTTTTATACATTTTTTATATATTACAAAAAATGTTATTGCGTCTTTAGAATAAAAATTATATATTTAGTAGTTAAGTTCCAACGTGTTGAGTTTAAAAATTTAGTATTGTTGATTGGCAGCTAGTTTTGCTTTCGGAGCGAAACAAATGTAATTTAAACAATTTTGAATTAACTTATGCTGGCATCATGTTAAATCATTATTTTATGATTATTTTATCATCAATATAATTTAGTGATCTAAATGCGATTATTATACATCTCATTGCAAAAATATCACACCAATTATCGAAAAATTTGACAGCCAGCAACCGTTTTCTGACTCGTAGTCATATTAAATGGTAAAAAAATCGTATATTTTAAAGAGTCATTCGTCTCTCTGGGATACAATTGAGGTGGAAGTTTGCGGCAAACGCATTCTTCGACAGACATTAAAATCCTGGTTCATATCAACGCCAAAACTTATTTGCAAAAGGTGAGCTTTTTGGTTTTATTTAGAAAAATTCTTAAAAATGCTAAGGTAGCTAAAAATTATGCGGCTTTTAAGGTTTTTTCACTTTTCCAAAACTAAATTGTAAACGCGAAAAACCAGAATCTTGTACCAATGTGCATTGATGTAGCTGCTCTCTGGGACAGCCTTTAATAAACCTGCACCCTCTAAGTATGCTACAGTTTTTTTTGTTTGTTTATTGCTACTTGTACTTCGGCGTTCATCTTACATGAAGCTACTTAAGTTTCCTGGCTTATGTTTGTTGCATGTGCGTGCCGAAGCTGCTTATGTACATGTACACAATTCTATACATATGTACGGTTATGTTACTATTTATGCTAATATAAAAGGCCAAAGCATTTATGTGCTGTGTTTTGTTGTACTTTGTTATAAATGGGCGTCGTCGTCGACGTAGTTTAATAGCTTTCCTTTTAGCCATAAATTTCAGAGTAAGCCGCTTGGCTTGACATAGCCATTGAGCCAGTCTAGCAGCCGGCAAGGCTTTACTTAATTGTTAGACAGCCGTTTGCACTTGACAGACAATTTCAAAAGCGATTTATCTAGACGCATAGCCGCCCCTTAGACGCCTCTCATATGCTACACGTTGCAAGCAAACACTTAGAAACTGTTTCTGAAGGACTCTAAACTATTTTTGCTAGCATTTTGTTTTAAAAAGAATTTTCGTTATATTCATGCTCCAATTTCTACAAATGACAGTAGTGCCACATGCACATAAGTACTCTTAACTTTATGTGTACATGTGTGACTGCTTGTCACTGGCCATGTTTTGCGGTTACTTTGTATACTTTTATTTGTATTTATTTTTGTAGCAGCAACAGGACTTCACTTTAATGTGCTAAAATTATGGTGCCCAATGGTACAATACAGTCAGTCAGTCAGTCAGTCACTTGTTTAATGCCACTTATAAGCATATTAAAATTCAATTATACTCTCATCATAATAAAATGTAATGGAGCATTATAATTAAAATGCCAATCGTATCAAGAAGCTTATAAGCATTAATTAACATGAATTCAGACGTCAGGAAACTATTATTACACACACACAAGTGCAATTGCGAACAAGTGTAACCATACCGGTTGCATCATTGAACAATTCTCTCTGGGCTCAGTGGCAGTAAGGACAATAAGAGCAAAAACCACAACGCTGGCAACAGCAGCTCATTTACATACCTATCCGGAGCCCAGAGTCAACACTTGAGGTCTCTGTTGTTGGTTGCCATATCGTGTATATAAGGAAATATATTCATGTCATTGGCTGCATGTGTGTGAGTGAGTGTGTACGAGTATGTTCGAGTGTGTGTGATGTGTGTTTATTTATCTGTGCACTGCAATGTAAACAGTTTTAATTGTATGGCCTGGCATTTAGTTTCTTGCTAGAGTTGTGCGTGAAATGCATGCTTATTCACGGGCTCACGAGCTTGAACTATAAACCGGAAATGAAGATGTACTCACTAAGCAAAAGTTGTGGTATTGTTCTTCAGTTGTCTTGCGTCGAATGTCTTTATTTATAATTAAAGCCTAGAAATCGAATATTAGAAATCAATTTTTTGTTTACATTTGCGTATTCAAAACAAGACTTAAGGTCGAAAAACTTGTTTGAAAATATGACTGAAAACTAGTGCATGCATTTTTAGTGCTGCTCTCTGCTTGCAATTTACTTAAATTTTTTTTTTTAATTTAAGTGATATTGAATTGAGTTGGAAGCTGCCATCTATAAAAAAAATAAAAATTGATCTAAAGATGCGAGCTTATTCTAAAACTGCGCTTGTATAAAAATATCTGACATAATTAATAAATTTAAAGCTGTTGCAGATGTCGTTTGTTAAAGCTTCTACCGACATCTACGGAATACTCTGGTAAACATTTTTGCAAGTTCGATGAAATGTTTTGATTTCTACGTTTTTAGTGCGATTGAAATGTGGGAAATTAAAAGGTATCGATTATGATCAAATTCGACACATACAGCTTGGCATCATTAAAAACATTCACAAGCCAAATTTGGCCATATTAACTTGAAAAAAATGCTTGGAACCGTCAAAAAGCTTTTATATGCTTAATTTAGTTTTTAAACAATCGAATTGCATTTCTACAACTTTTCGCTCCTTTTTGTACAAAAGTAACTGTATACTTCTCCTGAATTGTATATATGTATGCATATTATATTGACAATTTTTTATCTGACCAATTTTTGTACTTTTCCATCTGCCTGCCCTAGGGCTATTTGCTGGAACGTCAATGAATATTGCTTTTTGCCTTCATTACAACGTAGGTAACTCACCCGCGTACGTTTTGTACATCGTGCAACTGTTGCATACAAATTGCTCTTTTAATTTCGTGGACTTTTATGGTCGCAGTAAACACTAGAGTTTTCTGGCTACTTCATTCATCCCACAATAGTGCAATGTTTAATGTCATCATCGCAAAGAGCCTTGTTACTTAAATTTGCTACTTTCTGTCAATATTTTGTACCAATTATATATATTCATATCAGGACTTGTTTTTTATGAATATAAAAAATAACAGGAAAACTATCCTATTTGCTATTTATGAGTATTTTGCTACATCATTCCCGAAAAGTAGGAATATATCAGTTTCAGGGCCAATAAATTTTTGCAAGTTTGTCACGATGATATTAAAAAGCGAGGTACTCACTCAAAACATTGCCCACCTGAACTGTAAATTCGTCAGACTCACTGGCTGTGCATCCTGCCTGGCCTTATCGTACTGCTGGTACATCCTGCGCTCTGAAGGCTAACCAAATTTATTAACGAAGAATACGGTCAAAGGCAAATCGAAAAACTGTAGTTAAAATTCGATTCTGGCCCATCTATGCTTTACCAAAAGTATCCGTAGACACAAAGGCAAGTAAACCTTCAACGAAACAAATATATATATCATAATTTGTAATTTGGGAAGCGAACTTTATTTTATAGAAAATACGCCCAATATAGCATTGTTAACCAATCACGAACTATGTAAACTCAACTTGGTCAGCGCTAAGTACCAAAAATGATCTATATAATATTCGTTAAACCAAAACGTAGATTTTATGAAAGCTAATAGTATTTGATAATTGATACAACAAATAGCCATTTTCATCTGTACGAGTGTAAATCTCCGATACCGCAAATATTAGTTTTTAATTACATTTATTTTGAGCTTAAATAAAATACACAAAATATAGTTGCTTGTGGTTATGTGTCTATTGATTGAATTAGATTTAAGAGTATAAGTAAACATACATTAAATGTATAAATATTTTCTTTCATTAACTAACGATAAAATACGACCCAAACTTCAAATATGCTTAAATTTCATATTTATGCCATAGCCACAATATGCAAGCTAAACTAATAAAATGACGTGCAGCGGACGGTATTGGTGATTTTCCTATAAACTTAGTAGTAAGCCGGAAAATAAATTAAGGCCAACTTATAAGTTTGTTATTAGATACCAAAACGTTTTATTGCTTTAACACCTTTCGAGACATTGATTTTTTTTTATTTTATTTGAGATTGTATTTGAGGCCATAAATAATTTGATATTGTCATCAATCAATTATTTACGATTAGGTTGGACTAACTGAATTATTAATCAAAAACTTAAAATTGAGTTTATTAATTTTGCTTTTCGGGGTTTAAATGGGCATTTCAACATTCGGTTCCATTGACTCTATTACGCTCCTTAATCAAATTTCTTTTACCATTCCATCCAGAGTAACTCGTAATTTTCGACCTCTAGCATTACCAATTTGTAGATTTAATTATGCATTATACGATCCATTTCGTGTCTAATGCGCAAATTATAATAACCTCTACGTTTTCCTATTCTATGAACAAACAATTGTTTCAATCTATTTCATTGTCTATCTTAACTCATCTGGATTCGCCAAATCGTGCATCTTTGACCAATCACGAACTATGAAAACCCAACTTGGTCAACGCTGATCTTTTTGTTGCTTAGTTAAGACTGGTCCAAAGATGTGAGACGGTGCATCACTACAAAACATTCACCCATCAGGCTAGGGATATTAATTTTATATTATCATTCAATATTACTTAATTTCAACATTTTTAAATTGTTTAATATTAAGGTCAACTGGACTTAGTTGTAAACCTATTATATAAATAAATAAATAAAAAAAAATAATTGATTCAGTTGTTTGTGCGAATGCCTAATCATATCTACGGCTAAGAACTATTTATAATTTCGAGTTGATTTAAAATTTTATCATCGATTTATGTTATAACTGAAAAAAGTAATTAACTCTACTTAATCTCAATACTCTAATTTGATATCTTTGTCTTAAAAAAAGACATGTGACTGCTGGGAAAACATTCTTCGATGTGCTGGGCAGCCTGGCACGCCTGTCCGAATCGGATACTTTTTTGATAGCCACAATAAATAGTAGTAATCCAATTAGTTTCCATACTCTCCACTTTGTCTTTTGTTTCGTTTCATCTATAACTCTAGCTCTCTGGCATCCCAGAGGACCGCAAGGTATTCGGATGACCTCGCCCTTGACTTATACATACTGACTTTTCTTGCTGCCGACATCTCTAAAGTCTAGATGTTTAAATTAACATTTATATTTAAAAATAATTTTAAAAAATTGAAAATATTAATCTATCTCTTAAGCAAATGTTCACCTTAGGCCTACAACTACACGATACATGCAAAAGAGGTCAGGAACAGTGTAATTGGATAAAAGCCACTTCATTGCGTTTTTTTTTGTTGCAATAATACAAAATGTCACGTATTTTTGATGGGAAACCTTTGGCAAAAGCTTTTACCTCATCTCTAAAGCTTTATATTATTTACAAGTTCAACTTTCAATCTTCACTTATTGATGAAAACTAGCTTTGCAGCTTACAGCCTTTTCATTGTGATTGCAACTACTTTAACCGCTTTTTCCTGTCACGCCTCGACAATTTTGTTCCACCCACCAAGATACGTGTCACTCTGTGTCATTTGGAACGTCTGTTGCCACACATTCCCAGTCAATTACTATGCAAACAGTCAACGTTTTGTTGCTGTCAAAGCTTATGGTATCATTGCTGTTGTTGTTGTTGTTGATGATGTTGACGTTGTTGTTGTTAACGCAATGATATACTAGCTCTAACATTGATACACTGCCGGGAGGAGGTCGTAAGCACTTCGGAGGTGGGAAAAATGTTAAGCATGCCACAAATTCAAATGCCAGTTTGGCGGATGTTTAATGCCAATGCATTACACAAGTGGCAGCAGCAGCAGCTACTAAAGCTGCAGCATCTGTAGCAACAATAATAGCAACAAGCGTGGCAGTTAGATCGTGAAGTAGCGTAAGTTGTATACTCTTTCTTTTGACAAATTTTTTTAAAAATGGATATACCTTCGATAAAGTTGAACTTTCAATGTAAAAAAGTTTAAATCTCTTAAGGCAAATAAAAATAAAAGTTAAAAAAAAATACTTAAAAAGAAAATTGTATGTTTCTTGTTAGAAAAATGAGCAAGTTATTGGAAATGTATCACCGCATATGTGAGTAAGCTAAAAAATATTATTATTCCTGTTTTTACGAATTTATAATAAAATAAAATATAATAAAATTATAATAAATTTCTACCTTATGAACGATCTATTTAATTAGTCTCTTTCTTTATCTTGGTCAACTTTGATATTTTAGCTTCTTTTAAAAGAAATTTGTTAACTTTTAGGTTTTTTCTGTTTTAGCCTTTTACATTGTAAACCCAAATTTCAAGCCAGCCGCAGGTATGAGTTGTTGCATGTCTATAAGAAATTCAACCATCAGGCTTTGAATATCGAATAGTTTTATATTAATATTTGTTAATTTTAAATTTTGGTTAATTATTAGGTTAATTGGTCTTAGTTGTACCCCTAAATTAATAATAAATAAGTAAATAAAAATAATATTGAAAGTATTGGCGAAAATGCGAAAATTTCTACTTGGAGAACTGGGGAAATTTTACTTTAGATCCCTTGGTGTCTATATTTACGGACGGATGCCGAGACCAAACTACAAACATGTCTACATTGCAAAACAAGCATTTTGGTATCGAAATTTTATCTCTTGCATACTTTTTTACTCTTTTTGTATTTTTAATATTTTGCGCCAAGCGAGTATAGACATTGTAATTATAGATAGAGTTTATACAAGGACATTTTTTTGCAAAACATAACAAGATACAGGAATATTTTAAAACAATAATGGGCCAAACTCACACAAGTAAAGGAGTGCAGTCAGCAAAAACACAAATGAGCGCGAGAGGGACAATCGAGCAAATACATATGAGAGAGTCGACACAATGACACGCGTGCTGACTGCGCTACAGTGGTGGTCAGTTCTTATTTAGAACCAAGAGAGTGAGTTAAACTGCTGCAGCATGCTGAGATTTTCTTAAGGATAACACATTAAATCGGAATGAATTTAAAAAAATTATAAGTGTTACAATAGTTTTACCTATTGGTACATAACTTTCGTTGACGCATTCTCAATAAATTAGTCTCAAAAACCAAAATGTAAAAAGCGCAATACCTAATGCCGTTGTTATTCCATCACTAATGCGTTGCAAAACAATTGCACAACTGCACAATACCCTTTGCTAGGGTATTACAACTCGTTTTCACTAAGCCCGTTTTAAAGAAAATAACTTGAATGCCAAATCGTCAGTAAAATAGTCAATGCAGCCATCAAGCTGTCAAGCAATTAAATACAATTTGTTTTAAATTCTGTTAAAATTGTTGTATCTGTTGTTATTACTTATGCTGCACATCCAAAACTAGCTCCACGTGCGCAACGAGCCAAGACCACAGCAAACCCAAAAGCAAGTTAAAAACTCTTGGTTAGTACCAAATAGTAGTAGCTGGGAACGGCTTACTTAAAATGCAACAACGCACTTTTGATTAATTTGACAAATTACAAGAGTTGGCAGTGCCAGCGATGCCGTCGCGTTAACATGGCCATAAATAACAATTTGTGTCTTAATTTTTGCGTGAGAGAAAAATATAAAAAAAAAAATGAAAGAAACAAATGAAAAACTTATAGCCGCCAAGTGGGAATTGTTTCTGCTGGGAAAACTGCAGTTGGCTTAACAAAACCTGCTAATGAAATTAACTCAAAATTGCTGGGAATCTCTTTTTACAGGCCCATTGATAAGCTACACTTATCGTCCATTGAGACCATAAAATCCGAATTCAAAATAATCTTATCGCTAAATACTACGAGCATTGCCAATGATTATAGTTTTACAAGCAAAAGTTTTAGTTTACAAAATGCTTTGGTCTAAGAAAGTGCTGAAATTCTGCTCTTTGATAGCAGCGTTGGCCTTATGTAAGGCTCATACAGTTTCAAAGCTGGACTTGGACATAAGTTCCAAAACACGCTTCTTTTTATACACACGCCGTAATCCGGAACAGCCGCAACAAATTGTTGCCAATGTGGAATCATTGCTGCGCAGTGCTTTCTTTGCGCTGGAACCCATTGTGTGAGTCAGTACTAAAAATAGAAGCTATATAGGCAGCAAGGTGTCCTAGTTAAATGTCATTAGATAAGCAATTAGAAAAGTAGTGAAAAAAGTTCAGGGGGTTGTGCGTTGTGTTTTTGCAAAAAACGTATTCTAATGTCATACTGTGGCGTTGTATCTCGTAAACATTCCATGCGTTGGTTATAACTTCCAATGTGTTTTTGACTTGCATATTGTTTTTCAGTTGTTAAACTTTATCTGCTAAAAAGGCTCTAAGAAGTGTGTTCTACGTGACAAATATGAGAAAAATGTGCTTTACACTTTCTACTCCATAAATGAACGCCAATAAGTTATATTTTGGAATAGTTTTCAGAGTTGAGTTCAATTCATTGCAGGTAATAGACAAATAAGCTTTGAAACTTGCAGCAAATGAAAAACTTACTCAAGCTTACGCAGACTGCCAACGTATTGGCTTCAGTAAAAATTTTCAAATTTGTAAGGGTTATAACTTTTTATCCACATTTAATTTAACTTTTAATCAATGTTTTATAAATCAACTTAATAACACATTAACTCATGATTGATTCCCGATGTGCGCTCAAACTTTTTAGAGGTCATTGTACTTTTCTGCAAGCCAAACCTCATGTGGCATCTTAACTCAAACAAATTATTCATTGTGCACTCTGCCAAAAATTAATCTTGCGTTTAAGAAAACGTGTATATTTAAACAATAATGGCAGTAACATTTATTTATTGCCACATTTCTCAGCAGCAATGCTGAATGCATAGAAAAATGGCACTTAGGTCGGCAACGAGAGACTTTGTATACCCTGCCATACTGTAATATTTTTTACCATTTGTTTACCAAATTACAAAAATTAGCTACAGAACAGGCAAATTTTTTATAATAATTTCTTTTGGAGTATTTATACATTTTTTTTTACCATCATACAGCTTGTCCATACCACGCCGGCAGGGAAATAATTCAGTGCCAGAGCACATATTTGTGGTGTCAGCACAGCTGAAGCTTCAAGCCAGTAATGTGATCACCATAGATTTAAGTGAAAGCACAGACGAAGCTATAGCAGCTGAGGAGATAACACAACTAGTAATAATGTTGCACCAACATTTTGATGTGCCGTTGGCCAAGATGCAGCTGGTAGGATTTGATACGGGTGCACATCTGGCTGGCGCCGTCGGGCAACAGCTACAAAGCCAACTGAACCAAAAATTGTCACATATAACTGCGTTGGATCCAACGCTAGATACAGCATTGGAGCACTTGCTTAGCGCCAATAGTGCTGAATTTGTGGAGGTTATACATACAAATGGTGAGGGATTGGGTACATTCCAGCAGCTGGGTCATATCGATTATTATCCCAATGGCGGCCGGATGCAGCCTGGTTGTGAAAATGATGCGAATGCTTGCTCGCACGAACGCGTTTTGGAGTTGGCAGCAGAAATGTGGTCCATGGAGAATCATTTTCTCACCGCAGCATGCAGTTCCTTGCAGGCAATGAGTGCAAGCAGTTGCCAGTGGTCTACGCTGCGCATGGGTGAAGTTGGCAATGCTGAAAATGGGAAACATTCCGGCATTCATTTCCTGGAGACACGAGCAAGCGCGCCTTACGGCAAGGGCGCCTACTTTATAAGTTTTTTGTAAGCCCAACGACATAAATAAAAGCAAAAATATATAAGAATAAAAATTGCCAACATGCTGGGAAAAAAAATTTGACTTATTGAATCGACATGAAAAGTAAATAGAAAAAAGCTGGCTGAGATTATAAAAATAATTTTGTTATAAAGCAGCAGACATGGTCACATATCAAGCTTAGCCTTACATAGAGTGTACAGTGAGACCTTCAAGTGTTATCATTAGTCATCGCACCCAAAGTCTGGGTCGTGTAGATTATGTCGAAGCTGTAGATCCAGCTGAATTGATGCATGTCAGGCGCACGAGTCATTCATTATATCGAAATCAATATGAAAAAGAAGCCAAAGTTATATTTTTTTTTGCCTTTAACGGACGTGCATACATTGCGTATACGCAATGTGTCAACAAGCTATTGGAGCGTTTGGGCTCCTACAGTGTCAAAGAAAACTCGTAAACTTTTTGTGCTTTTTATGCTGCCAAAAATTTGCTCCTTTTTAGCATTCATTTGGTTTATTATGGTTGTTGTTTTTATTGTTGTCTTTGCGCATTTTTGAGAGATATTAAAAAGAAATTCTTAAGCAACTTTGTTATTGCCGACAACGAGGCAGACGGCAACAAAGGGGCGCCACAAGGAATTGCTGCAATGTCTGTACCAGAACCAAGCCAAAGTGCTCAGCGCTGCGTTCGTGACACTTCAAAGTTGCACGAAAACAAAAACTATAGCAAATTGCATTTAAAAAGAATTTCTGTAACAAATTTCATGCATATGCAAAATGCAATAAATATGCGATAAGTTTTGGTATATCTATAGATATCGTGTACCTTACTATCGGCAAAATTTTGCTAATTTTGGATAACAAACCATTAGCTAATTGCTGAGTATTACTTGAAACACAAACTTAACTGCAACACTGATAATGATCCATCATTGGCTTTGTTGATAAGGCATAGTTTTTTATACTCTCACCAAAAGTCTCTCAACAATTTAATGGCGCACTTTGGAATACGAAAATTTATACATTTAATTTTTTGCACAATGAATATGGTTTTCTGTCTATACGTGCAAGTGACTTTTCCACTTAAGCTTCAAAAATAAATTAATGCAATTAGACTTAAAATATTGTTATTTTCATTTGTATTCTCTTTAAAGCCTTGATACTTAAAAATGGTAAAGCTGCAAAATTAAACAAATATTGTCTTTCTTTTTATAGTATTCCTTGTTTTATGTTTTCTTTTTAACATGGATCAAATATGTTTATTTTAAAAAAGTTTTTGGTTTATAAATTAAGTCGGGTCTGTTAATTAGACTAATTAGTTTTAAATGGCGTTCTTAAAGCATAAATAAACCCAAACTAATTCTTTAATATATTTATGGTTGCTTTTTTCCTTAAAACGAAAGGCCCCCCCACCACCAAGAGAGTTCCCTTTTTTTTGGTTATAAAAATAATCTTGCTTTAGAAGGGCCGGCCCTCGGGGGCCAAAATCCCCACCAATTTTTTTCCTCCTTTTCGCCAATTTTTTTTATTCCGGCCGACCCCCCCCACCAAAAATAAAACTTTTTTTTTTTTTTTTTAAAAAAAATTTATTACAAAAAAGCATTAAAACTTTAAAATTCAAAAAAACAACGATGCATTTTTTTATTTACAAAAATTTTCTTATGACATATATTTCTTATATGACCGCCACAGCTGGCACGGATGTAGTCCAATCTGGATGTCCAATTTTCCATCACTTTTTCCAACATTTATGGCCGTATATTGGCAATAATACGGCGTTTGCGGCTTATCCGCGTAGACCTATGTCTTAAAATAGCCCAACAGAAAGTAGTCAAGCGGTGTTAAATCACAAGATCTTGGTGGCCAATTCACAGGTCCAGAACTTGAAACTAGGCGATCACCATATCAATCGATAAATCGATTGTGGCATGAGCTGTGTGACATGTTGCGCCGTTTTGTTGGAACCATAGCTTCTGGACATCACGGTTGTTCAATTCAGTAATGAAAAAGTTAGTATTCATGGCTCTGTAACGATCACCATTGACTGTCTCGTTCTGGCCATCATCGTTTTAAAAGAAGCACGGACCAATGATTCCACCAGTCCATAAAGCAAGCCATACAGTCTATTTTTCTGGATGTGACGGTTCAACATATACTTGAGAATTAGCTTCACTCCAAATGTGGCAGTTTTGTTTGTTGACTTAGCCATTGAACCAGTAGTGCGCTTCATTGCGAAGCAATATTCGAATCAACACTTTGCTTGATGACCGATGATTGCCTTCAATTTAATGAAACCAAACCAAACTGAGAATAAATCACTTGGCAGCTGTTAAAGCGGTCTTCATTTTGAACAGCTAAATATGTTCCTTTTATTATTTTATGAGACAATGGTATTTACGGTAAACGTTCGGCCTCTAAAATAGGCACAACCTTCACATTTTTCCGACTTACTAACTTTTTTAATAGACTAATGGTAGTATTGACACTTCATATAAATTTTTTTATTAATATTCCATTGATCATAAAAAATTTGTATAAATGCAAAATAAAGTTATTCCCCTTGACTTTGTACTCATCGTTTCAAGGGAACAGTGATTTACCGTTTATGGACGAATCCGAATAGAGATTTACTAAGTGAAATAGTGTATTTTAGTTAACGACGCAAGTGCTAGGCAAATCCAAATGAATGTTGATACAACTACGCTACCAGGGTTCACAAATGTACCTCATTTTGACCATATTTCTACCTCATTTAATATGTTTTTCAACAATAAAGTGTATTTGCAATTCAACTTGAATTAATCAACTTTTTGTCCAACACGCCCAAAAGCATGCAGTACATTTTTTACTCCTATACTAATTGAAAATAATGGAGAATTGGTCAAAGGTGCAAAGTAAGGACAAAGTGTGCAGACAGAGTGGACTTATTTTTTTTATCATCACTCTAGCAATGATAAAGTTTTACCACTAGATGCCCTTACTCTGCACTGAAGCAGTCAATCAAGCATTGGCCGAGGGCTAATGCAACGCCAGTACAGCAAAAGTTTAAGGAAACTTATAAATGACAACCAGCTGGAAACATTTTAAAATAAAGTAAGTAAAGCTTTTATTAACTACATAGTTGGGCTTAATTAAGTTAATGGTTAGCTTAAAACTATTTAATAAAGAGCAGAGAATGAGTATAGTAAAGTGCATTATTTTGGGCACAGCTGCTGGCAATGTCTTTATGCACTGAGTGACCACTAATATATGCATGCTTGAGCAATAGAGCTTCTAATCCTAATGTTTCTAGCTGACTTCACTCTGGCTATAATTATGTTAGCTTAGCAGTTCCCTAGATTTATGGTTTAAGTTATTTTCAGTGGCTTTGCTTATGCAAGATAATCGGACCCTAAGCTACAAGCAATTTTCAGACGCCTGACACTTTTAATTTTCGAACACTTGGCCAAACAAGCCGTAAAAGACGTCACATATAACACCCACTTAAATCTCAATCCGTATGAAATATTACTTGTATGTAGCATGTGGTAACATAAATACAAGCCAATCTTTAACGTATCTAATGGGTGTAAGGGTTGGTGTTGTTGGGACCACTTGCGTGCACGATTTTTTTGCCAGTCCGTACTCTTTAGCATATTTTGTGGTAGTATTTTTACGCAGTTTTACGTCAACTTTTTGTACCCTATAGTCATTGAAGAAAAGACTTTACAAAATTATGTCTTGTATAAAAGACGTAGTCTGAGTGACGCACAATCAGTTAGCAAATCGTGGCTCCAAGTCGTATAACAAATAAATCATATTCATATAGTTTAAGGATAATTGAAGGAAAGCTAGCTTCAAGAACTGTAGCAATAATAATGATATAATCGAAATAAAAAAAATGCAAGGGTTGTCTGTTTTTGGCTTGTTTAGAAATATTAGACTTCATCTAACCATCATTGTGCCATCAAATACTTTTTAAAGTAGAATAAGCTTAGAGTACATACTTTATGATAGCAACTTGACGGTTTAGGATAATCCATAAACCTCAATGCGCGCCTTTCTTTGTGTTTATGTAATGCTTTTCTAAAAGTTGGCAATACTATACGGAACGCTTATGATCATATATTACTAAACTTTTGAACTATGGCAAAACTATAGGGCATCCTAGTGTCGCTCTCCATTTCGACAGATACACACGCTTTGTTGATTTTGTGCCTACAATTGGCTGCTACTTTTCGTTGAACATAGATCCCAGACCCATTTCACCCATTAAATGTGTATATTATATTAACGCCTGCGGCGGACAAAATTAAGTCCTAACAATTTTGCTGCGTATTTATTTTGTGCTTCTTGCTGTTTTGGCCTTTTTGTGATGCTAATGAGCTGCAAAACGCGTTGTGAATGCTTTGATTCGGGATTGTAATTGATAAGAACGTAAATTCGCAATATAAAAAAGAACAAAACCTTAGATCACGTACAGAGCAGCATATAAAAGTTGAACAAACTCTAGGTACAATTCGTATTGCTTCCATAAGATTGCCTTAAAGAACAACCTATGCAAAGACAACAAGATTCAAAATGTTATTTCGTCGAACTTTACGGTTGCAATCTTATTTAAGTGAGCTATGAAATGAAATACTTTATCTGATGTGTACTCAGCATCGTAAAATATATGAAGTAGTGAAATCCAAATTAACCGCGACTTAAGAGCAAGTACGTGCAAACAGAACACACACGGACGCAAGTTTCCTTGGGCGCGGCAGACATATTAAAGGTTATTTATCTTAAAGAAAGTATTTAAAATCTCGAAAGAAAAAAAAAAATTGGTTGGAAATAAGTTCCTCAATTGCAACTTGATTATTGAATTTTTTATGAATTTTCCAACTACATAAGTGGTTTAAGTGTCTACAATTGAGTACCTTTTTAATATTAAATTAAAAACTTTTCTATAATGTATTAATGCTTCAATTCAATTCCCAACAATTTCATGTTTTACTTAGTTAAATGTGAAGATGCCAAACGAGCACACATTTTAAGCGTCTGTAGCGACTGAAGCGTAGTTATTATCTTCAACTCAGATGAGCTTTCATACAATGCAGGCCTTTTAGACTAACTACAAATGATGGTGCTGGATGTCCACAAAGAATGGCTAGCGTTGATGGTTCCAGATGCACTGATTCAAAATCAAAGTTTTGTGGTTTATGTGATGAAGACTTTTATTTGGGTGTTATGCATCGATTGCGTAAAGCTATTCGCCAAAAGACACAAGATTTATGCAACCATTTCATTGGTTTGGCTGTGCATGACTTATGGCTGGTGAATACCAAGCTACTTGACCAATACGTGTACCACGTTTCAAGGAC
Source organism: Chymomyza procnemis (assembly GCA_035046065.1). NCBI lineage: Eukaryota > Metazoa > Arthropoda > Insecta > Diptera > Drosophilidae > Chymomyza > Chymomyza procnemis. The sequence goes on along the minus strand of JAWNOJ010000013.1, from coordinate 1,582,544 downwards.
TATTCAAATGCATTTTATCAGTCTGAGGGAATAATTGAATACTTATTTTTTGATTTATAATAAAAAATCTCTCTCATATATCGCTTCGTAGCTTAGTGGGTAATACACTTGCCTTCTAAACGTGGGGTCGTGGATTCGAATCCCACTCATGGCAAGAGGCATGACCACTCCAACGTCCCTCTTAAGAATTGCTTCTCTACTTAATAGAAAGCTTTTCTCCATTGCACAATGCCTTTCAACAATTTCCGGCAACCCCCCTTGTCCCACTCTTCACCCCCCCCCCCCCACGCTAAATGGAGGGTACACCATAAAACCAAGCGCCATTCGTAGCTTTTCGGCGTACTGCAACAACACCTAGAATGATGCCAACAATTAAAAAACCTGTATCGTCCAGCCTTTCCGCGCAGCCAAGCGCAGACGCCACTCCCAGAAGGCGTCAGGTGGCAGCCCCACCACTGGGATAAGTCGCATCTGGCCAATCACCAGTTGGATCGAAAAACTCAACAGATTACAGAAACCAACACAAGAGAATTAAACATAAAACGGCTCCCCAAATTCGATGACGTCCATAGGCATTTTCAAAACGGACACGAATAGGACAATAGAACTTTAGAACCCTTAAGGAACCATCAAGATTAGCACAGTTCGAGGAAGAAATGGAGAAACTGCAGATAGCGATAGCCGGACCCAAGGCGACCTGGAGAAGATCCATCCTCCAAGAACTGACCCAGGCGAACACAACATGGGACAGAGCTAAACAGACGGCGCAAAATAGGGTTCGATGGAAGGCTCTTGTAGAGGCTTAGTTCCCTAGCGGAATAATAAGGAAAAAAAAAATATATCGCTATTCGGATACATCAATACACTATCGCTGCCTGTTCTCTTTAATATTATGAACTGGGATCACCATCCACCAACTTTCTATCCTTTGCTGGTAATATCCAGAAAGTTTATATATTTATTTAAATTAAATTTCTATATTTATTTCGAGAGCATTAGAAAAATCTTCTAAAATGCTATTAACTGAATAATACAGAATTCATTGCCTCTTTTTAAGCTAATGTAATTTTCGCTTGGAAATGGTTTGTAGGAACTTAAGTGTCCAACAAAACAGTTTGTGAATCGTTACATATAAGTTCAAGCTTTGGGGCCTTTATCAGCAGCATTTGGTTTAGATTCTGTGGCAACACGAAAAGTATAGTTAACGCTAAATTAATGAACTTTTTGTTAAAAGAACCACCAAGCAATCGAAAGACTCAATACTGTTACACAAAACATCAACTGCAAAACTTAGTTTTTAACTTTAATGAAAATAATTTAAAGTTTGCTCGTTGGTAAATTAAATAAAATATACTTTATAGAGCAATGTGTCTATAAACTGTGCATCCACGTCTTTACGCAACAATAGAAAAACATACCAAATGTTGGTCACCATAGTAAATACTCATTAAAAACAGCTTAAAAGGCACTTCTATTTGCATTCGTAGACATAAAAAAAATATATATATATAAAACCTTGTTTCCATTTAAAGAGCTGACCACAAGCTTTAGAAAGAGCATTTAAATCTTCTTATGTCTACGCTTAATGTACAATTTATCCTATTTAAGCGCTCCACAAAATTGTTTGGTATTCCTTGTAACGAAAAACTTTAAACTTTTATAAAAACCAAATCACATGCTCATTTCGCAGCATGACAGTGTTGGGTTGCCCATTTTTAATCCCAGCACCTGAGACTGCTGGACAAACATTGTGCCTGTTAATTTTTTTTTTTATTCTCTTTTATTTTAGACAATTTGCCTTTATGGCTATGTTAATTTTGAAGCATTTTTTATGGAATGCCATTTTGGCGTCACCCATCCACCCAGGCCCGCAGTTAACTGAAATTGTGCCAATGGGTGAGGCTTATGACGTAGTGTTGGCAGTGTCAACGTTGTTGGGTTGTTGTTCTCGTTGTTGTTGCTTGACTTGGCAGTATGTAAAGTTAAAAAACGTAAATTTGATAAGCGCGTCACTATGTAACATATGTTGCTACAACTTTTTATTTTTTGCTATCTAACCAAGTACATACAGCATATACCCGCATGGGGCTTAAACCATTTTGGCTTACTCCTAGACAATGCAAGGGACTGATTGAAAAGTCATCTACATAGCACTTCAAAGTTTACTTTTTTGTATGTTTATGTATTATTTAATTAAATTCTTTGGCGTATACATTTAGGTGTGTCTGTGATCAGCTGCGGGTGGGACACACAGTGCTTGGCATTAGTTTACTTATCGCAAAGCATGTGCGTATATGCGTACTCTTTGCATAATCTCTTGGCCCACTTTTTGCTAATCGGCTTTTCAGCTAAAAACGCAATTTAGTTTAAATAAATTAAATGTCATTAAGTGTCTAAAGTCTTAAAAGGAGTCAACTCTTTTTTGGCTTATCTTAACACTTTAAACTTTATCAAAAATAGCCGTATCTATACAAGCTTAGTCATATCAGACAACAAGCAAAAAAACATATTAAAGACGCTATTATAAAGATTTAATAACAAATTTTAGTAACATAAATAAACTGCTGTTAAGTGACAAAAATTTAGCTACGGCAAAACTAGCAGACAAACTGATTTATCGATTAAGTTTTAACTTTAAGTCAAGAATTTTAAATTACTGCATAATTTACGTGTTAGTTGTTTTTTTTTTTTAATTTTTTATTTGGCGCAATTAAATAGTTTTGTATTTTTATTCTGCTAAAATAAATGGTCTGCCATTTTGCTAAGTTAACGCGCTTGATATCAAATGTGTCAAACATTACGCATACGACACGTTGTACCGCAAGTTGCGTATTATAAATGCACGCCCATGTACATAGGCGTCAAGAAAATGGCTTGCGTCGTTTAGCATAAATTAAAGAAAAATAAAAAAATTGTTAATAGCCCTCAGCGTTGCCAATAATAATAATAATGCCTTAAACTATCGAAATAAATTAACACCAATCATAAACCTTATGCTGCCTTTTATAAATTTTACGCAATAAATCTAACGTTGCCTTTTATAAAGTTTAAGTAAACTTTAAATAAAGTGTTCCAAATAAACATAAAAACTTGCAACAACACTGAAACGAAATTAAACTTTAAAGGCAATTTTCGGTGTAGAATTATAACCACACTTTTAGAGTATAAAAATCTCTTCAAGTTATTAAGCTAATTCTTAAAAGTTGATCGCAGATATATAACTGATACAATGCATTTGTTACAAAGTTCGTTGGACATTGCGCATACGACTTGTTTCATTGCGAATTGCATATTAAAATGTCCAAACGACTAACAATTATTTTTAAAAATCTTGTATTTTAGACATTGAAATAGCTTTACTGCTAAGCAATCAATACAACTCGATACTATAATTATAAGCCTGCTTTTTTTTAAAGAATTAACTCCAGCAATATGCAGTTGTTTTTTTTTTTGCGGCTTATTAGCAGTTTTCTAAAGATATAAGAGCATAAAAATTTTATTTCTCCTGACTATTCTATTATGGCTTCAAAGGCCATATCTCTATAAGAACCTTCTTCGAGTAAGAACCTGACGGTTTATAGCCGAATTCAGATGACGGTGTTTTTAAACAAGAGAGCATGTCGTCTTTTTGCTATGTCAGTGCTGGGAAAATGCTGCTGCGGAAAATGAAACCACTGACCTTTGGTTGTAGAGGCTAGTACGCACCACTGACGGCCATTGCTTTGTAAACATTTTCAGCCATACAACTCGGCAATAATAATTTTTTCTGCAGTTTGACACAAATTTGTAACACATGCTGATTTAATATTGGGTTTTTTTGTTTATTTTTTTTTGAACCTTCCTGTCACAAAGTGCGTGTGACGTCACGCATACGCCATGATGCACTGCATGCAGCATAGATAAAATTTATGCCAATGTCCACACGCATCAATCATTTTCACTGCGAGTAGTTAATAATGGAATTCAATAGCCTCACGCAAAAGGCAATTGGCTGTTCATAAGACGGCTGCAGTTGCATAGTGTACAACAACGTCGCATAGTGGTCAAAAGTTGAAAAAACCTAGGAAATTTTGTAATTATATAATGCAAAATAAAAATATTGTCTTACTCTTTGATAAGAATCAAAAAAATGTTCCAAAATTGACTTCATTAGTCGCATAGTTGCAAGCTCCCACTTATGCTCTTTTTATAAGAAGTTAATATTAGTGGTATTTAGCGCAAAACTCTTAATTTAAACAAATATGTTTTTAAAGCTAAGAACTACTATATTTTGAGCAGCGATTTCTCTTGAATGTGAGTATTAATTAAGCATTTTGTACCACTGTGCCTCGTCTGCAGCAACAACAACGTCATTGAGTGTGGTCAGTGCGAAAGCGCAAAGGCAACAAAAAAGCACACACACACACACACACACACACACCCACGCACACACACACACACAAACACACCGCTGCTCAGCATGAAAACAACTACAACAATTAAAACGCAATGTTGCAATACATACACACTCTCTTTTGCTGCACCTCTCCTTACTCTGACTTTTTGACAAGCGCCGCGAAATGCTTATGACAGCGCACAACAGTCTAAAACGGCGGGACGGGACCAGTGCCGGGGCAGACGCTGAGCATGTGCATGTACATACATACGTACATCGTACATATGTTAGTGTAGGTGTTAGCAACTGTTGCTGCCGCTACAAGCTTGCAACTGACTCACACTTTATTTTTTTTTTTTTGGGGGGTTTCAACTGTTTAAAAATTTGCATATGCGTTTAAGTGGATTGTAAAAAATTGCAAGGCATTGTGCGGTTTGTTTGTTTGTTTCTTTTTTTTTCTTGTGGCGCTTATCAATTATATTCTCGTTGCATGCGAAATTTATTTAAATTACAAGCAAGCTGACAGCAGCAGTGCGATTTTATTGCATAAGAATTGTCATACGCATTTCAATTGTACTTATAAACATACCATATACACATATGTGTATATGCAGCTATTTTTTTATTAAAAAAAAAAACAAAAATGAAACGTTTTATTTGTACGAAACACATAACTGTAACTGTTGTTATTTAGCTTTATTAACGTTCAAACGCTAATTGTATTGCACAAATTGATATTTATAGCATTTAGTATAAGTTTAGACCAGCATTTAGCTAAATGTTGTTCAATGCCAGAGTTTTGTTGCCTCTTTTAAAAATGTAACGGCTACTTACCTTTTAACGGCAGTAATTTTCCATAAATGCTCACTTTCAATTGTTTTTTTAAATACAATTTAGTTGAAGTTTTGCATTTAAAATGCGCCGCCGTTAAACACGCGCTTAGTTAAATGTAAAACTTTTTCTATTAAATTTTTTTTTTATCTGCTTTCTGCAACTTTTTTTGGCGTTTGTAAAATTTTGTCACGTTTTTATGGCAGTGCGCAATGCTTTGGCAAAAAAAAATTGCACGCACATTCACAGCCAAGTCAAAAAAACAAACATACATATAACACACACTGTGTGCAGTGTGTGCACAGTTTTGCATTAAACACACTCGAATATATCTGTGATAATTTATTTGTGCCTTACATACACAGCAACATATGTAGGCGATTAATTATTTGCGTATGTATTTGAAATTTTTGTTAGCGCATCGAACCGGGTATATGGTTTATTTTTCAACACCAATATATTTTGCTTTCATTTCAATTTTGCGCACATTTTGTTGACCCATTTAGTAATGAATAGATAATGTTGAAGTGGCTATGATTTTTATAAACACAATTTTCAAAATTTTGTTTCTATACAATTGAATTGCGTGGTTCCCATGCATATATAAATAAAATTACTATGACACCTGTTGCTAACAGCAAGCAGTCGTTGAATCGCACATTAAGTAGTAGTAAATAAATAGCAGTTTAATGACCTAAAAGTTTATTGTTTTTAATGTTTATTGGATTTCCTTTTTATTTCTTAATAAAAACACTACGCTTTCGTTTAAAAATATATTTTATCTTGCTTGTGTACGTGAACTTTATTTGAAAACAATTTGTAGTTTTGCGCAAAATTGAAGCGCTCGTCGCACAACGAACCGACAAATCCAACCGCCAAAACACAACAAAAAGCAACCGCCAAATGTACGGGGTTGTTAAGTTATTGCCGACTTAACAATTTATCGATATGCAATATTTCTCGATAGCCGTGCAGCGATATGTTATTGGCCATTTTAAAGTTATTTTAGCATTAAATTATAAATATAATTAAATTATCTTTGATATTTCTAAGACGACAATAACAAATTGTATATCATAGAGTTTTTTACTGTGAAATTAGCTTATGTGTGCTGAGTAATTAATTGTTGCAAGTTCAAGATTGTTTTACCAAAATATATATCCGGTTGTTTTGGTAAATAAAAAAAAAAACATTGTTTAATATCTCTCTCACAATGGAAAAAAAATATTTTATAATAATCAAAACATAATTTTTATATATTTACGCAAATATATACCGTCAATACATCTAATTAACAGTTTAAACACTTTTATACAAATTGCGTAAAAATATTAAAAAAAAATTTTGTTTGTTGCAACAATAAATTTCCAAATAACCGTTAAAGTTTTTAACATTTTAACATTATGTTAAGTCTGCGGTATTTAATTGACGGTGTTTTTTTCAAATACCATCAATAAAATTTGGTATATTTACTTTTTGCTACATGTTGGTATATTTTTATTTGCACACTTCAGTCACACTTGCAATTATTGCGGAAAAAAAGTATTATTAATGAAAAAATGGAATTATCTGCAAAATTACAAGCGCAAGGATGGTAAACGATTTATAAAATATCTTAAAAGCTGCATCTAATATATCATTTAACAGGCATTTAACAGAGGAAGGCATAAAAACCTTAGTAACGGCAGTCGGCAGTGAGGAGCCACGCAAAATTATTGATGAGGCATTGAACGTGAGTATATTGAAGGCGTGCCGTTTTTGAAACAATTTGTCATTATTGTTTGTTTACAGCGAGACTTGCGAGAAATTGGAGGCGGTGCGTTACCCAGCAAACGTGAAGACGCTACATTACCCGGTCGCATAGTGCTACAAGTACAAAGGATTCGCAACATATCTGCACCAAAGGCGAACGAAGAATCAAAGGCAGCGCCGCGTCTATTACAAGTGGAATTGAGTGACGGCCAAACATCTATACATTCGTTGGAATTGGAATCCGTACCAGCGCTGAATCTAAATATAGCGCCCGGCACAAAAATATACTTCCGCAGTGATAAACTGCAATTGGTGCAAGGGTTTCTGCTTTTGTGCGGCAATGAGCTACAGCTGCTGGGCGGTCGTGTCGAAGCGCTTTATGAAAAATGGGATTTGGCCCGTACAATGCTCAAATATTCGCGTAGCGGACGACCCTTAAGCGGCTCATCTGCACCACCACCTTGGGTAGCTTTTGGCAAGCAAATCGATACAACTGCTGACAAACATTTCAAGAGTCTGACTTCTGGCAGCGATAAGGATAAACCGTCTAAGGAAAATGATGAGTTCACTGCTATGCGTAATGAGGCAATTGCTCTTGCCAGCAAGGCAGCCGTCAAAAAGGTCTTTGGCGGTGGCGGTCAGAACCTGGTCGACCATAATATTAAAAAGATACTTGACAAGGGTTACAGCGAGGAGGAGGCCAAGAGTGCGCTACACGCCACTCGCAATAATCTCGAACGAGCGTTGTATAATCTCAAGAGGCGTAAGGAAGCGGGTAGCAATGGTGATGCTCTACCAACGCGCGGTGGACGTGGCGAACGCGCTGGTCGGGAAGGTGGTAAGCGTGGTGCCAGCTTAAAAGATGCGGCTGAAGCTGCCAAACCTGCCGCCAATGCCACGCTTTTTGACTTTTTGACCACAAAACTGCCTGTAACTGAGGTTGTCACAACTCCAGCACCAACAGCACCACTTACAACTAACACTGCCAATAGCACATCCAAAATGTTCAATGCCCGATCCACCGAAAGTGAACGCCGGTCGTCCACTACCGCCAATGCAACACAAAGCAAATCTCAAGGCACGAACGATCGTTCCCGTTTCGAAAACAATATTTCCAGCAGTTTTGCAGCGCATCGAGGCAGTCGTGGCGGCGGCTCTACTCGTGGAAGCGGACGTGGACGTGGCGGGCGTGATGAACGTCCACCGCGTGGTGACCGAGAAAGACCGTACACTGAGCGTAACGCACCAAGTTCTCGCAGGCCAGACAATAGTAATCAGCAGACTAACAAAACTCAGAGCAATCGTAATGCTAATGAGCCGGTGGCGAATAAAGCGGTAGTAGAAACCAAAACTGAACAAGAGCCAGCTAACAAGGAGAACGTAAACAACAGACGCAACAACGAGCGTCAAAGTGGTCGCGGTGGTGCGCCTCGTGCGGAAAATGGCAACACCAGCAACAACAGACGACGGCAACAGGACAGACCAAATGGCGCTAAGTCTAACAATGTTAATAACGCCAGCAATAACAACAATGAAGAGTTTAATGCACGCTTAAACAAAATTGTCGATGAGACAGCAAATCTCAAGATAGGCGGAGCAAAGCGTGAGGATAAACGTGGCGGCGGGCGTCAAGGAAGTGGTTACATGCGGCAGCCTAATGCAGAAAATGTGCAACAACAGAATGTAGTGCAAGCACAAAAAACAGAGCGCGCGGTGGCAGCGCAACGTCAGCACCAGCAGAAACAACAGCAAAACAGCTCACGTGAAAAGTCTTCGAACTCATCGGCAGCTAATTACAGTCAATTACCCAATGGCTATACCTATGATCCCAACAAGATAATGGGCTTTCAAAGCAAGGAAACCAATGAATTTGCTATGAGTTTATTAAAGAGTCAGGGAGTTGAGATTGCGGCCAATGCTGAACCAGAGGAACAGCCACAACAACAACAACAGCAGCAGCTGCAGCCAGTTAATAATTACTGTGCCGCGCCAACCTTAACCAATTTTTTGTTATCGAATCCACAAGCGACTGTGCTGCAGACACCGCCGCAGCAATTTGGTTTCATACCGGCTGAATGGTTCTGGAAACAAGGCGATTTGTGCATGGCAAAGTATTGGGATGATGGACGTGTAAGCATAATATACTTTCTATTTATAGTCAGCATATGCGATATAGCCACTTATTATTTGCAGTTTTATGAAGCCGAAATAACAGCTGTAGCAGACAAGACATGTGTCGTATTTTTCCTTGGATATGGCAACCATGAGGAGGTCTTAAAAACAGACATATTGCCACTGACGGATGCGCAAAATAGGCCGCTGAGCAATATGCCACAACCGCAGCCAACGAATCGCTATCGCGGCGATCGACAAGGACAGCAAATGTATGTACCACCACATAAACGCGAACATTGAGCATGAAAAGCAGCAATTAGAAAAGCATGTAGCAGGGATTATGAAATTTACTATAGTAACATGACTGTATTAATTATTTAATGTTTCGAATAAAATCCCAGTGTATTGAAGAACACAAGTTTGTTAATTGTTTTTTTAATTTTTCAAGCTGCTTGAATTTAAATTGTGCGCTTGTACATCGATTAAAAATGACTGTCTCAATCTGTTGATCGATTTGTGAATTTAGCCGATAACCGAGCGGTTATTTGAATTGCAATAGTTAAGGTATTGGTTACACACAGTAGAATCAGATCAAATATCAAGTTCAAGTCAAATTTGGCAATACAAACGAACACTTTGTAATCTCAATATTCTCATAATAATCTCAAATTCAAAAAGCGCTTCAAATAATACTACGGTACAATTTTACGCAAACAAAAGCTGGCAACAGTGGCGATAACACGCTACCTACCGATAATTTCATGATGATAGTGAACGATAACAACAAAATTGCGCGCTCGCTCTCATTACGCTCTCCCAAACAGAGCAACTCGACAACTCTGTGCGGTGGGCAGCTATAAAAGACTGCGCACAGCTGTGAGGCAAACACTTTTGAGAGAAAAGCGCGACATAACGGTTTGTTAAAAGTGTTTATTTCAAATACACAGTGAGACAAGTCAATAAAATACAAATTTTACATACAATATATACAGCTGCCAGCTAACCAATACAAAATCAATTGCGGGCATAAAGTGATTAAAAAAAAAAAGAAAAAATAAAACCCAAATACAAAGTGCAAGCAAAACAAAAGAACTTGGCAGCAAGAGCATAACAACTACCTGACGCGCAACATTAAGTTGAAAAAGGGAGGAGGCGGAGACGGACTAGCAATTCGGTGTGGTGTATGCTGAAAATTGGAAAGTGCGAGACGACGAGTGCTGATTTCTTAGTGTGCGAGTGCGAGTGAGTGCGAGCCGAAACTAGAATAAACAGCGGGTTGCGGCGTACACTGGTCAATTATTATAACGTCATCGGGCCTGGGCCAAAGCAAAACACATTTTCACACATTTGCGAAAAACAAAAAGGTCTGAAAAATAACACGCCACCGACATTGCGCTTGAAATTTGCTGAACCAACACTGCTGCTCTGCGGAACAAGTCAGCTTTGATTGCCATTAAAAGACACACCAAGAGCAGAAAATTGTTATTGAAATACCAATACACCGAGCATGAATTTATCATTTGCGGGCTGTGGATTTTTGGGCATTTACCACGTTGGCGTAGCCGTCTGTTTTAAGAAATATGCACCGCATCTTTTGTTGGAGAAAATTGGAGGCGCTTCGGCCGGTTCCTTGGCCGCTTGTTGCCTGCTCTGCGATTTGCCGTTAGGTAAGTGACCACTGCCTTTAAGGCCAATCTTGTTTTTTTAATTTTTGAACCTATAAAGCAGCTGACTTCAGCGGGCATTTTGTTTTGTTCGCAAATTTCTACCATTTGCCGCATTCGGTTTCAGCTTAGCTTGATTATTCTTTAGTTCAGTGACTCTTGTACAATTTATAGTGATAATTTGTTGATTTATACAAAATTTGGCAAAAAGTAGGTCTTTGTGCGCGTGTGTGCATTTTTTTGTTTTGTGCCATTACACTAGCAACTGAAGAGTATATTAGTTGCGTGCGTCTGTTTGTAACATTGCATTAGCAAAACTTCTTAACTCGATAAACATTAATTGCAGATTTCTCTAGCTACTATGTTTGCACTTTTAGTCAGACTCATAATGTTTTAGGTGCAAATATATAGGCTTAATCTGTACTATTTTTAAGTTGTCTAAATTTAAATGAAAATGCTGCAACGGCAACCATTTGGATTTCTTGTCCAATGAACGAATTTGGTAATTTATAAAAATTGATATAAATCTAAGCTTAATAATGGCTTGAAAACAATATATATAGTGCATACAATCAAATATTTTCTGCAGGTTAAAAATAAAATTGATTTGTTAATTTGCATCAAACTTAATTTTCATAAAAACGCATATCAAGTGTATATGCCAGTCGTGCAGTGTCGTCTTTAGGTTCATAATTTTTATGTTCAACTTTGGCCCCTAATATTTTTCTTCGTAAAATGGACTGCAATGACGTCAGCCACAAAAAAAATAAAGTATGACAAGAGGCAGCGAGAGAGAGGCCAAGTAAGAGAATGCAATGCGCTACTGAAAACTCCAAACTTTACTCAGCAGCTGCACGCACAAGCATACACAGACACGCCTACCTTTGGGGGCTCGTCTGATAGTTGTTTGTCTGTTTGTTTGTTTGTTGGCCCCGCAGCATAAACTACGCAGTGGAAAATGTCACACACAGACGCACACAAACGCACAGCAGCAGGCATGAAAATAGAAGCGCTTCACGCCGCCCATGTAAAAGATTTTATTTATGTAGATATTTACGTACATATAGCTTGAGTTTATGTAAATTTAAATATTTCTTGAAGGTCAACGTTGTTTTTGTCAAATGGACGCGACGCGAGCATTGCTTTTGCTATTTCTGTGCCTGATGCGATCCAACAACGATTGATATACAAATAAATACTTTATAAATATGTTTGTATATATGTTTTGTATGGATGAATGTATGCATATAATGCGATTTGAAATTATTTTCATAGAGCTATCTCTGACTTTAACGCACGCTTCAATTCTATCTAGAATACAAACATGTCAATCAAGAGACCAAAACTACTGCGTGTCGCATTTTCAAAACAATATCAAGCACAACACTCCTCTCCATTATATTGTACAGACAGACTTACATACACATGTGTATTTACATACACATTTACACACAAATGTATCAATCAAATTGACGACTTATCAAAGACCAGGGACCCATCGAGCAGTGTCATGCACATTGTCCAATACAATGCAATCAGTCAACAATCAGCAACAACGTCAGCAGCAGCATCATCATTAGCATCAGCAACGACATCGTAAATGCAATCAAATGGCCCGCTTGTGGGGGTGATCACCCGGGGCCTCATCAGCGCCTATTTGTCCTTACTCCACAATTGATTATGCACGGCAGTCAAGTATTCTCATCTATCAAACGCTGGCGACTAGCTCTGCCTCTCACTGTTTGTTCTATACGTTTCCCGCCAAAAGTCATTTACCTGCTGGCTGCATCCCAAGCCAAGTAGAAAGTTCGACAGCCTGCAGATACTGCAGCAGACAGGTAAAGCAGCGTTGTGGCCCAACTCTTCTTGGCATGTACAAATTGTTGCTGGTTTTAATGATGGTAATTAATTTTTAGTTCGGCTGGGTTACATACATATGTATGTATGTATTTGCCTGGGGTACGATTTCTCATCCCGAGCATTTTAAAAACGGTTTTGTACTAGAAAACTTGAGAAATTCTAAGGAAAAAGTAGCTGTTTTATTGTTATATTCTTCAGTAATCTGTGGTTGTAGCTCAAGTTTTTGAAGCAAACTTGTACGAAGTGATAAAAATAATAGTAGTTGGACGAGCGTTTTTCAGTGTTACGTGTCTCCACAAGCAATGTATTTGAGTGTCTTATGCTTACAATATTCTCCATCCTGCATCTGGCAATATGCCTGTCGGTCTGCCAAAGTGCTTTACATTTTTTTTTTTCAGAAAAGAATCACTGCTAAATCATCATTTCCCTGTATCTCCACCTAGAGCTTTGGACCACTTTGCTGTTTTCTTTATGGTTTCGTTTCAAGTTCCTGCGTCGTCTCTTGAGTTTGACCATAGCACTTTTGGTCTTTTACCACGATCTCTGACTCTCCCATATTATTTATAACAACTGTAAACTATTCTTTAGGACTTAGTTAGCTTACCCTCACCTTTTTTTACGCTTAAATAGTCAATAGTTCTGGTAATCCAATTTATTCTGACATTCCTTACATTGCGAAATAGCGCAATGCTGATGAATATTTAGAAATTTAACTTGAAAAAGTAGCGTGAAGAGCTATAAATTGACAATTTGGGTATAGCAACTTGAGAGTTTCTCAAATGCCGCAAAGAGAAAAAGGCGTGGGTTACGTAAGGTCTCACGTGCCAAAACCGTAAATTCACAATCCGCGTGTATACCCTACTATTTGCATGTAAATAAATAATATCTGAGTTGGCAGAGGCAATCTAAAACGTTGCTAGTCTAGTCTTGACCCTAAGCTGTTGTTTGTTATTAACAACAATTTACGATAAGTGGGCATTACAATAGGCACAAACGTATGTCAAAATTTTAAGATTGTAACTTCTTTGACGTCATTTGTAATATGGAAATGCATCACTCGAGATCTATTTGATTTTGTATTCATATTGCATTCATTGAATCATTCATAAATAACATAAGTATATTATTTTCTAAATTCTATTGGCCGGCCTTCAACTTTTCAGTCAATGGCGCTATCAGTCAGCGTCCCTAGACAGACGGTAGCACAAACAATGCAAAATTTGCTTTTCATTAAAGTCTGTATTTATATTCACTTTTTTTCTAATATATAAAATGCAATCGAAAAGTTATTGGATTTTAACTATAACCAGTAAAGAAATCGCCCTCTGATTGGGTACTATTGTACAAAGCTTTGAGGTAGAGCTTATCGGCACGCTTATTTCAGCGCACCTTACTCATATTGATTGATTCTTATCGTTGGGTACAATATCAAAATTTCCATGACTTTCTTTGTTGGCAACTTATTTCGGTACATATTATATTTTTGACGTTGTCCAAAGTTCATGTAGCTTATGTGGGTGCTATTGTACAGGTAGTCAGCAGTTTGTCATTCTATTTTGAGCTGACATTGCTGCAATTAAAACTTCGATAAGCATTATCTAGTAAGTAACAGCTGTTTGCAATTGGTGCGTTCATTTATTGCAGATCGCGCCATTTATTGGACTTTTCCTCTTTGGGCCGTATCTCTTCACATATGCCCTGTTTGTTTACGAGCATTTTTATATTATTTTTGACATTACACAGAACTTGACGTCAATTGGAACTAACGTTTTGATTTTTTTTGTAAACTAAGTTCAATTTGCAACTTATTATTTTTTACGCGAAAAACTTAGTGTACGTGTTTCCTATATGCTATTATTAGTGATTAGATTTTGCACACAAAGAACACAAAGCAAATGCAGCTTTTTTTTAACAAGATGATTGTATATTTTCTATTTTTTTCTATTGACTTTTACAATGCTGAATTTGCAGCTGTTTCGTCTTATCAGCAGTAGGCATTGTAGTAGTATGGAGGTCTTTCCATGTACAAATTGCGTATCTTTCAATTAACTCGCACACAATCTCTAATGCCACAAAGGCAAAAAAAAAAAAAACAAATAATAACAAAATAAAGTACATTAAAAAAATGTGTGGCAAAAAGGCCGCATAAATTATAAAATGACACAGTTTCGGATTGACACTTGAAGTACATAAATAAATAAATAAAAATAATCATGTACTGTACATATGTAGTATGAGCGATAGATAATGCAAAACTAGTGCAAAAAATTAGACAATAAACTTGCAAATTATCAACATTTATGTCAAGCTTATAGCGGTGGCCCCCTGTTGTATCTGCAGTTCTAGTATAAAACGTAAACAAATTTGACCGTTTTTATTTGTAATTTCGGTTTTTGTTTTTTTGTGGAAGCCAAGTAACACATTTCATTAGAAAAACAAAAACAACCCCGAAAGTTGCAAACACTCTAGAAGTAACCATAAAAAGATGATTATGAAGGGTCATTACGGCCGAGATATGTTTATGACAATAGAACTATAGTAGATTATTTGCCAGCTGCTTATTTAGAGCAACAAATATATAAGACAGCAATTGACTTCAAGAATCGAAAAGTTAGATAGTTTTGTTTAGTTTTACGCAAGAATTATTAAATCTTGTGAGATTTAAAGTCTTCAGAATATTAGCATAACATGTAAATATTCAAAAGAACTAATTTAGGTAGTGTAGAAGGTGTTATTTAAAAAATATATACTTTTTGCAATTGGAAGAATTAGCTACGAACAATAACAAAATATAAAAGATGAATAAGTATTTGTAAACCCTACTCAATAATTTTCAATATATATAGGACACAATTATAGTCGAACTCGTTTTGCGAAGTTGAAGCTTGTGAAGACAACCCGATGATTTATAAGATCGATTTTTAAAACATTAGAATAATAAAAGCCTAAGTTGCAACTTATGAAATATAGACTTATTGAATATTAATGATATTTTTTAAAGGCCTAGTTTGTTGTAGCGCTTCAATTTACATTTAAAAAAAACACTGCTCAGCATTTTAACGCTGTTTTTTATATAAGGAGTTTCGTTTATCAATAAAAAAATAATCTACGAAGTTACATCGTTATTTGAAGGTTCATAAATTAGTTTCTAGTGATATTGGGAAACAACTGCAAAGTTTACAAAAACCAGAATGCTCATTTTATTTATGTGACACACATTGCGCCAAACAATTACGAGTCAGCTCAAAAAAGGATAGTCTTGGCGTGGAAACAGTCTTGTCCGCTGCAAACTACCCTAAAAAGTATGCATTCATTACATGAGCAATCGGCGCAACATAACAACTGTGGTATAATTTTTAAAGGTACCGACAATAGTAGTAGTATCAAAAACGGCAATATATAAAATAACATGTGCTTTTTATATTCAATTTTTGCTTCTGGTCAGCTGTGAAAATAAATACGACTCTTTTATATGATAATAAGAAGAATTTGTTATACACAACTCTTTAAAATATATTCATATTTGAAATATGAGTAATGCAAGTAAATGAGAAAACAACATTTTTATGTGCACCATGAGCATTTTGAAAATTAGTTCTCGTACAGCCTATGAATTAAAATATGCAAGAAAGACATGAACTCGTTTTTTTCTACTGTCGTTACCTTTAATTGTTATACCATGATTTCAACGACCTACATAGCCGCGAAGTACAGTAAAACCAACAGAAAGACCAGCAACGGTTTAAGTAATACAATTTATTTTTTCATATTTCGTTACGCAAACTGCAGACGCAAGCAAAAGAGGCAGAATTTTTGGGCTTTTGTCAACATTGAGAGCGAGAGTGCGTAAGAGCGCACACATTTTGTGCAAGAAAATGAGTAGGGGGGGTCTTTATTATGTTGTTTTGGGGGCACGCCATGGCAATGTAAATCGTAATGTACGTTGAAGGTGTGTCCATCCATCCATTTCCATCGTCGGCGGAAGTAAGAGTGAGGCATTTCAACTGCTTCCATCGAAAACCGGCCGCATCAATGCCTTGTTTGTGTTGCCCTTCTTACACTTGTGTGTGGTTGTGTGGTTGTTTTTGTGTGTGGCTGTGTTGAAAGTTTTGTTGTAATTTGGCCCCAATGAAGGCAACTGCTTATATGAAGCTGCATAAGCATAAATATGTATTTACACTGCTGGTCATATGAATAGTGCAGTGAGAAATGCCAGTACGACATAACAGTAAGTAAAGAAAAATAATTAAAATAAATGCTTTTCCATTTTTCTGAAAATGGAATGCTTAAATAAAATTTATTTGGATTAAAGGTAAAAACTAAATCGGTTTTGTTTTTATTAGCTTAAAGCCTTCTGCAGCTTAAAAAAAATCTTTGCTTAAACTATGCAAAACGTTAGCTCTCGAATAAGTGTTCTTTTCGTAGAGACTTTGAAAAGTAGGGTATGTTAGTGCCAGTTGCTGTGCAAATGGCCAGTTCTGCGGTGAATCAAACCTCAGAACTTTTTCTGGTTTCGGAACCAATATATGCCCAAACCTTTTGAGTTAAGTTAGGAAAAATGGGTTTCTGCTAATATATATATTAATTTCTATAAAAAATTCACCCATTAGGAACGCTGATTAGTTTTCATATCATATTTATTTTGTGTGCTCTACTTTAATATTTACTAATTTTAATATTGGGAAATCTCTTTTAATAAAAGAAACATTAAACTGTAGGTCTCTGTTCTATTTGAAAAAGCTATTAATATAGATAACTCCATGCTCCTCCTTTGGAGCGATGGCCATAGTGAAGAAGAATAAATGTATATTTTTTTAAAGTTTATTTTTAATATTGTTTAATTAGAAGGTCAACTGGACTTAGCTGTAACTCTTAAACTCTCAAATAAAAGCAACTTCGTATTTTAGAGCGTATAATACTCTTTTTGCTTTAAAAACTCTAAATTATAAAGGTTACAAACAACTTCTATGTTTTTAAAATTAGTTTTTTAAAAAAATTGAACTAATAAGCGGAATTGCTGTTTAAATAACTAGCAGTGTACGTAAATAAGTACGTATCTCTTTCGTTTCTTCAAATTTCTTGGAATTTGTAGGGGCTACTGGAAATAAAAGCAAAACATGCATAACACAAAGATGCATTTGTTTATATTTTTATTGTTGTTATTTTTCCTATTGATTTACACTTCTGTGCACATTTGTGTGTGTTAGCTTGTTGTTTACGAGTTCATTTTGTAAACAAAAAACCCCATTGATAGCGCGATTTGCCGTTACACAAATTTTTTTTCTATATTCATGAGAGTCGAATGCATACAACCTTAGGACGTTGCTGCTGCACTTGACTTGAATGTCAAATGTTGTTGTTGCAGCAATTGCTGCGGTTAGAGGCGCCACAAGCTCAAATTTCATAGAGCTAAGGGGGCTCGTAGCTAATAACTGCCGCATATTATTGTAAAAAAGTTAGCATAGAAAGCGTATATTTTACTTGTACATAACAAATATTACATAATAATATGCATATTGTTTATCAAAACAAAAGTGAAGGTCGTCGTTATAAAAATAGAAAATTGTGATCAAAGAATTCAACGGCACGACAAAATTAACAAATTGCTAGAATTTCGTATGTAGTGTGTGTATATGTATATTATTAATGCATATTCTCTGTGTTACAAGATTTAGAGTGAATAATTATTTTAATTTTTATTGAATAGAAAACCTTTTATTTTGGTACTTCGAAAGTCGTTGTTTTAAAGAAATAATACCACACATTATTTTTTATATTTCAATAAATTAAGCCTAGTATTTATTATTGAACTTAAAATAGCTACTATGCTGGGGCCTTTGTCTCCGAGATTGTGCTATTTTTCTGGTATAACTATATTTTAAATTTTATTGGGTTCAGATGGTGTTTTCATTAGTTCAGGAGGAGCTGGGAGGCGAAAAAGAGTGCTCTAGTGCTCCGCAAAAAAAAAGAAAAGACTAAACTCACAGTTCGTTTTTTATTGGAAAAAGTAAAGTTCGGCAAGATTATATTCTTATATATGTATATTGTTCTCAGTGTTAACATTTTTCTAGATTTCGTAAGAGATTTTGGGCATTGCATTGATTTTTTCAATCTTTGTTCCAATATAATTGAAATTTGTTTGTTTTTAACAAACTTCATTTGTTTTTCAGCGCAATAGAGGCAATGATACACACAGATACAATAACCGTCTTTTACATACTCTGTATTTCGTTACACTGCCGTATATAGTATATAACTCATAAACACGCCCATATTCCGCACCCACACAAACAACATTTTTATTATTATTATTACAATTTATAAACTTGGTGAATAATACATGCAAAAAAAAAAACAAAAAACGAACACGTTACGCGATAGCGTTGTTTATTTGCTTTAGAGCTTTACGAGATACGGCGAGTTATTTGTTGTAAATTAATAAAACAAAAACAAAAAAAAATACTCAATTTGGACCCCCTTGGGTACATTCATGAAGTTATCAGCTCTTGCGTTTGTCACATTAGCTAACTTTAAATTCCACAAGTTCTGATAGGATTTGTCCTTGCCAAAATAGTTGCGATAATTCATTGATGATTATAAAAACAATAAAGAAAAAAAGTGTAGAAACATAATAATAATAATAATAAAAAAACATAGAGTAAACATGCAACTGGGTATGGTCGACAATCTTTATGCTTAATCGTTAAGTACTTGACAAGCTATAAATCAACAGTAAAAGTTTTATGATATCTGGACTTGAACTTCCACTTTATAAAGGAAATGACGTACAGGCAATAACAGCTGACATCAATTTTGTTTAGGTCAAAGAGATCTGACACTTTCAGCTCGTTTCGCATTTATTATTCTATATAAGTTGTAGCTATAGTGATGGCCTGATTTAGGATTTACGTCAAAAAACTTTCAGCTTATCATCAATGTATGCGTGCGCTTAGTTTTGCATTGAAATCTAATCGCAGCTTATAGAAATCGTGGCGTTTGCACAAGTGTTTACCCATATAGTTTGTTTCGTACACACTTCCAAATTGGGGGGCTTTCTTATCAGCCAGCTAGGAATATCGATGAACACCGGGAAGTGCTCGATTATCAGGCACGCAAACGCACCTAAAGCCAAAACTATTGTTGTCTTTGTATGTAGTACTTTCCCACACGCTGCTTATCAGCAATTTGCTCAATGGGGGCCACTAATTTATAAAAAAAAAAAAAAATACATTATACCACCACCCAAGACGTCAACGTGAGTTGTGCAATTGAACTTTTGACCACGGCAAATACAAGGCCAATATGGTATTTTTCTACTTTCCAGCAAATAAATAATAAACAAATAAACTCGTAAACATTTTTTATGGACGCGCTGCAGAAACAGATCTAAGTGATAAGAGCGTCTATGCATCTGAAATGCGTCACTTTATTTTTGCGAATTCAATTCCAAAATTTACTAAAACTATTTGTTAATTTTATATACTTACAGGCAGCATGACATCGGATTTCTTTCGCGTGGTAAACGAGGCACGTCGTCATTCCTTGGGACCTTTCAGCCCATCCTTTAATATACAAACTTGCCTGCTGGAGGGCCTACAAAAACATTTACCTGACGATGCGCATAAGCGTGTCAATGGGCGTCTGCATATATCACTAACGCGTGTATACGATGGCAAGAACGTAATCATATCGGAGTTTGACTCACGAGAGGAGGTATTGCAGGCTTTGCTATGTGCCTGCTTTATACCTGGATTTTCGGGCATATTACCACCACGTTTTCGTGGTGTACGCTACATGGATGGTGCCTTCTCCGACAATCTGCCTATTTTGGATGAGAACACAATAACAGTTAGCCCGTTTTGCGGAGAGAGCGACATTTGTCCACGGGATCAGAGTTCACAGCTTTTCCATTTGAATTGGGCCAATACAAGCATTGAAATTTCAAGACAAAATATAAACCGCTTTGTGCGCATACTATTTCCACCAAGGCCGGAATTTCTGTCGAAATTCTGTCAGCAGGGTTTTGATGATGCGCTACAGTTTCTGCACCGCAACAATTTGATTAACTGCAGGCGCTGCGTAGCCGTACAATCGACTTTTGTTGTATCGGAGACGGTCACTCAGCCGCAGGAATTTGATCCAGAATGTCGGGAGTGTAAAAAGCATAGAAAGGTAAACACTGAACAAGCATTAACGACAACTTGCAACAGATCTTGTAATTGCTTTTTATTGCAGGACGCTTTGAGCTCAAACATGCCGCAGACTGTGCTGGATGTGATACAGGATTACATTGAGCAGGCAAACAAAGGCTTGGCCAACTGGATATTTAAGCATCGCGGCATTAAGTTGCTCTCATTGCCAGCAACTGTACCCATGGACTTTTTCCTGGCCACTGTCTCCAAGTAAGTATTGTATTAAATCGCGCTATGAGCTTCTGCTTCTCTGTGTGTCCCTGCGTATGCTGATGTGTGTGCATGTCTGTTCTTGTTTGTGCTTGTAGAACCATGAAGCAGATACCAAAGCCATTTGGAAAAACATTTGCCAGCGCCTGAAAGTAACAACCCACACCGACAGCCCTTCGTCGCCGTCGTAGTGCAAGTTTTCTTAATGTGTATTTCACGATTTTGCGTGACATTAGTAAATTATAAGTATCGCCAGGTGCATAGTTCAATTCTTGTGTGTAAGTTTATTTTAGCATTTAATCCTACTGGATTGGGTTAAACAATTATTTTAAGATTATGTATATGCAATCTCGAAAACTCAATAAAGACTGGCATTGAAATAAAAGTAACCTAATTGACTAGAAGTGTTGTGCAAATGCTATTTCCAATTGGCTTGGTTTTTGGTTGGTTTCGCTTTATGGAAATTCTAAATTTTTTCTAATCTTATGAACAGGATTACTACCATAACGCCAAAGTTGACAAAACAAATGCGTCAATTAATTGAGGAACTAATTATGCAGTTAAATAACGCTATGCAGATACGTCTCTTTAACAAATTCACTGTAAGTAAAGCATGCATAAATGTTAGCCTTAAAATATGCTAACTAAAAATATTATATTTTTAGCTCTACGATCAGCCACATTTCGATGCGACAGGATTACTGCACTCGAGTAGATTGTACGGCCCACGCGTTTCTATTCTAGTCGATGAATGGTGAGTTTGTGGAAGATTTTCCAAATGCTTTAGCTTCTATAATATGTTTAATTATTTTCTTATATAGCGGTGCCACACCACTTGAAGAAAATGTCGATAATTTTGAGCATGTTCTCAAGATGACCACGCACAACGATGCACTCTATGCCTACTACTATACTGATGATAATACGAACAAAGTTAAGGTTACCGAAATCTTTGACTTTGACGATATGACAGAGCACGATGAGCTGGCTACAGATTTGCAAATATATGAGGGATCGGTCGAAGAACATCCCAATCCACATCAGCACACACATAATGCTGTGGTTAGCGAGTGGAATGGCGTCGAGTCAGGTTGGTACTTAAGTTGTATTAGCTATATGCAGTATACGCCATTGATCTATCATTGTAGCCTAGAAATATAGTAGTTAGATAACAATTTCATCGAATTGATCAAATGTTTTTTACAGTACAAATTATGCCTACAACACCAGAACTACACGATGTTGCCTTTTAATGCTGATTTTAAATTCACACAAAAATTCACACGCGCGCACAAAAATAAAGTAGAAACGCAATCTATAGTTACCAATATCAGTATAAAATTTATTAAACATTTTAAACGGCAGGTAAATTGGCCAAAAAAAAATTAAGAGATACATATAACTATGATAAGCCCGCAATTGTGTTTGTTTGTAGTAGTCTTCTTGAGTTGGTATTGGGTAGTCATCCTTTTCTCATCCAAATATTATTTGCATTTTAAAATTTCAACTAATCTTGTGACTTTAATTTCGCAGACTTTTTTATTGATGCTCAGACGCCGAAGTCGGAACGCATTCATGAGTCTTTGCCCAGATTTGTACGCGATGAAGTAGAGCTGGATTCGGATGCAAGCGTTTTTAGTGATCCCGAAGCTGATCAAAATTTTTCACGTAATGTGATGCAATCAAACAACGCTTATAATTCGCATAATCCTGTACATAATAATGGTGCAATGTACATTGAAATTGAATGAGATTAATATGATAAGAGTTGTATTTAGCATTAATTATATATATATATATGTGTGTGTGTTTTTATTACCAAAAAAATGTTTTCCAAAGCGGCTTTTAGCAAAGCGAAAAGCCAAGCAGGTTTCCATAAGCAAATCACATTAAGAATCGAAACACTATTATATTATTTAAAATTTTAATACGAAATGTTTATATATATAGTTAATTTAATGTAGCATAAGATGCACGTACAACTATTATTTAGATCCTATACGGAAATATTTTTGAACAATCCGTACAAACTGTGTTCGCATTATATTTTAAGGATCTTTTATTAATATATTTATAAGTGAATATAAATAGTTTGTATTTATATGATTCAATATGTAATAACGGCTGTGCGTTAACACTATTTATCATTAAAATAAAAATATATAAGAAACACAAATTTTTTTAATGTTGTTAATGAAATGATATGATGTTAATGAATAATGTTAATAATGAAATTGTGTTCATTGAAATTTCGACATTCTTAATTAAATTTTATTGAATAGAATTTCTTTAATCTTTACTGTATTCGAGCTGTTTACGTTTTGTTGATCACTAACCAACGTGTTTTTAAATTTGTTTCTGACAACTAAGCCGTTTCGTTGTCATTATCACTTTTTCTTCATTAAATTTAATTGTCTTAGCAATTCTGCATTGACTTGACTGTTTTGTCCTTTAGTTTTTGCCTTCGTCGTTCGATAGTAGGTAGGTAGTAGGTATACCTGAATTGGCCAGCGACCGCTTTGGCTAAATACTGGTTACCTTTATGGGTTTAGGCGTCATTTGTTATAAGAAATAGTTTAAATATAAAATATGGTAAACAAACGGTGTTAATCGAGTATTACTTAAACTCAACGGCTATTAATGAAACATAGTGGCAACGCTTATGATAAAATATAATCCATTCGATATATATCGATCATATAGTATCGATAAAAGTGTGTGTATATGCCACGCATGCAAGTAGTGCACAGAGATCTTTGAATTAATTATTATAAACGTTACGGAATTATAAAGTTGCAATATTATATTAATGTTTTGAATAGTTCCATTTCCTGAACGATCTGGTCAGGTCCAAATACAAGTCGAATTTAATTACTGTCTTAAAGAGATATTTTAAGTACCATAGAAACTGTATTTCATTTATTCTGAAAGATATTTAAAATTTCGATTGAGAGTTAAGAACTCCTACCTAACCTAAATAAATAGTTCAGTTTTTCCGTCTTGTTATCGTATATAACCATATTAACTTTTTTGATGATATATTATCGGAAAGTTTATATATTAAGCTTGCAACCTTTTTATTTACATTAAATTTTATTAAAGCAAATTGAAAACTTTTAGTCTTAAATTTATTTCTTGGGGTCTTACAAAAAGCTACAGAAATATATTCTCAAATTAGGCACAAACATTAAACACCTTCTGTGACTAAGGAGTTGTCACCTGGTGATAGTACCCACAAAAATAAATAGGATTTGCCTTATTAATAGTTATCTTTCTTGTTAAACATATTTTAAAATATTTATTCTTTATTTTTTATGATTTATCGACGAGGCGCGTGGCAATAAAAGCGTCAATGCATTGCTGTGAATGCCAAGCAGTTAAAGTTCAAATAAAATTTGCTCATAATAAAGCCACAAAAGTTTACGCAATATTGGAGAAATAAAGTTTAATTGAAAAATATTTTTAAATGATCTTTAATATTATTAGTATACTGAATATTCATTCTTTAAATTAACCAACACGAATTGGTTGGTGGTTGCGTCGCTACCAGTTACTTAATGTAATTTTTGTATGTGAATCATCAAAGTTATTTCGGTACGCATTTACATTATAAAATTACAGTATGTGTTTATATTTAATTGTTATATCTTTTTTTGGGTTGTGTGGTACGCAACTGTCACATAATTGTTGTATTTTTGCTTGCCAATTTTGGTGTAAATTTGCTGATGTAAATAAATTAATTTTACCATTCACTACGATAATAACAGCTGTTGACCACAGGGCTGTCCAACAAAAGCATTTACAGCGCGGGATAAATATTCAAACTTCATTTTCATGTGTTTTTTTAAATGAAAAGTAGATTGATGATAC
This sequence comes from Chymomyza procnemis, assembly GCA_035046065.1. Taxonomy (NCBI): domain Eukaryota; kingdom Metazoa; phylum Arthropoda; class Insecta; order Diptera; family Drosophilidae; genus Chymomyza; species Chymomyza procnemis. The sequence goes on along the minus strand of JAWNOJ010000013.1, from coordinate 1,557,675 downwards.
AAATTCTAAAATCTACCGTCTCATACAATACAATAATAGCTCTTTTATCTTTGTTTCTTTTTGGTTAATAAAAATAAGGATATGGTTTTAAATAATTTTTGGAAAACGGCAACTCTGGGCTGCCATTCTTGCAGAAGCGCAAACATTCAGTATTATTTTTCTCAGTAAGCCAAACACTATAGATTTTTCAAAAGGATTGCTTACGAAATCATTTCTAAGCTCATTGACGCTTTATAAAGCGCCCCCAATTATATAAATTATTAAAAGAAAATAAAAAAAACATTTTTAGACGCCAAACTATAAAATAGTGTTGGAAAATACTCACACGCGCTTCGTTTAAATACCAACAGGAAAAACAGGTGTTGGTTGATTTGCGGCGTCTCTATCTTGAATCGTGTTTTTTTTTTTGTTTTGTTCAGGCGTCATTTGTTACTTTTTGTTTTTAGATGTTCACACCTAGCCGAAAAGATACCCTGCAGCTGCCCAAGGGCTCATCACCACGGACTCCTATGAGTTTTAGTCGTGAGCTGCGCCTGGTCTTGCAGGAGCGTAATTTACTGACTGCTAAGTCAAGAAAAAAAGGTATGTATCTCTTATTCATGCGCAGGAGCAACTGCATTAAGTCTTCAATTTCAGTGTGTAGTATGTTGGATAGCAATGGAAGTAGTCCCATTGGCTCGCCCAATCCGGAGGCAGGCAAGCGATTAACATTTCGTACGCAGGCTATTAGGGAAGTAATTTCTTCGGAGAAATCCTATTTGGAGCAGCTGGAGCTGCTTATGAATTACTTTGTGCGACCACTTAAAGAACAAGCAATAATTGATAGTGCTAACCATACTGCACTATTCGGTCAAATTGAAATGATACATAACTTAAATGGCGAATTTTACAGAGAGCTGGAAGCCAATATGGAAAATGTCGCTCAGGCGTTTCTTAAAATGGCCCCATTCTTTAAGCTTTACTCAGTTTATGCCTTCGACTACCGTAGTGCATTGCTTATATTACAGGACTTGACTAGCAAAAATCCTGTGTTTCGAAAATTTATGGAACAAACCGAGAGTCGTCCGGAAGTGCAGCGTAAGCTCAACTCTTTGTTGATTGTGCCTATACAGCGTGTGCCTCGTTACAAGCTGTTGTTAGAGCAGGTTCTGCTTTATACAAGTCCAGCTGATGCTGACTACAAAGTTTTAAAAGGTCGGTAATATGGGTGGTTGTTCACGAAACTTCTATTGTAACAAAACTGAATATTCGCAGAATCTGTCAAGGAAATTGAAGCCGCGGCCTCGCATATTAACGCTTGCGTAGAGGAGCAAGAGATCACGCAGTATTTAATCCACTTGCAGAACTCTTTATTAAATCGTACACCAAACATTGTTATGCCATCACGTCGCGTGATAAAGGAAGGAATGCTTCGGAAGATTAACCACAAGGGCCATGAAATCAAGCGTTATTGTGTGTTAATGTCTGACATATTTATGTACTGCAAGGTGCTAAAAGAGCGCGCACCCAATACTGTTGTAGAGAACTCGCTCGAATGCTGCTGCATCTTTCCTTTAAAGAAGTGCAAGGTCTACGAAATGTTGCCGGGCAATTTCAAGTTGACTTGCCAAAACGATGGCGTAATTTTTGGTTCGAGCGACTTACAGCTGGCAAAAACTTGGGTGGGTTTTATACGCGATGCTATAGATTTGCATGTGCAGTGCCGAAAGACTTTGAGAAAGGATTCTAGCAAACGTACACCACTACGTAAGAAGGGCATAAAGCATTTTGGTGCTGACTATGTGCTTAGTCCAAATAAGCGTAAATGCGTAAGTTGTTTTTCTTTTCTAAATTTAAGGAAATATAAAACGTTAAATACACTTATTAAAAATTGTGCATTTCCAGGAATATGATACCATATTTCGCAATAACAATCGTAGTACAGATTCTGATGAGGATCTTGATCAAACTCTTAATTCAAACAATACTTGCTTTCCGCGTAAGCGCAGAGCTTCGGATTCCACATTAAAGCCTACACCGGCAGCGGCCAACATAGCTAACACAAAAGTAAAGGCGCTTAAACGACCGGCACCAGCACCACCAATTGCATCCATAGAAAGCGTACAGATGCGTAAACCAAGCTCAAGCGATGTGGCCAATCAAAAAGAAAATCGAATTTCAAAACTCTGCAAAATGATTGCGAACGATAAGGTTCCCAAAGTGCGTGGCATACTCAAGCGCAACACTGCAACTACAACTAGCACAGTAACCAGTAATTCTGAAGATCCCAGTTATGGCTTTGTCACCCGTTACTCCGATTCCAAGTCATATTTTCGAGCGCACAATGTGGATAATACCATACCCACTGGTATTAATCGTGAAGATATATTTGGCACTGATGGAGATTTTGGAAATGGCAACTTTCGGGATGTTTTGTTTCCGCTACGTTCTAGCGGTGGCAGTCAAAAAAGCGGAAGCAGTAGCTGTGCTACTTCGGAACCGCCGAAGAAGAAGCGCGTAAAGTTTGGTGATACAACCGATACCAGCGAGACGGTTCTTGAGCAGAAGCCGTTTGAGTTTTCAAACGATGTCACTGAAATCAACCACAAGCCAATCTCTTTGCGTGAACGTGTATACTCATTCTTTGCAAATCTTTTCTAGAGTTGTATTCACAACATATCATTACATACAAACCTATACTATGATTATACACCCAATTATATTCATTTGCATTATTTAAAATGTATTCATTTAAATTCATGAAAAATTCATTTTATTTCCCTTGGCGTAATTCACACATTTTCTGCATAAATTTCTGGATATTTTTTTCGCTGATTTCTTTATCCCAGCGTTCTTTATGCTTAAAGTGCGATCCAATTATAACTGCTTGCGCATCATTATAGTAATCCGCAATATTATCTACGGTGACACCTGAACCAATAAGTAGCGGAACTTGCACATTACCCGACAACTCCTTCAGATCCTTGGGACTGGCTGCATGACCAGTAGATATGCCAGTTATAACAATACCATCGCTTAGAAAAAATTCAGCTGCATGGGCAGTCTCGAGTAGACTAACGTCTGCTGTTATAGCATGTGAACTGTGTTTCTTTTTAAGATCGGTGAAAATGAGCACATCTTCTGCATCAATAGACCGTCGATAACGCAGCAGTTCACCAGCGCAGGCGTCTGTGTAGCCCTCATCGGCAACATGACCAAAAACAAAGCCTTCGGCACGTATAAACTGCAGCTGGCTTGCCTTCGCTATGGCAAGAGCCTGTTTGTTGCCGCAGGCAAGAACCTGTACACCGCAAGGCACTTGTTTAGGTAAGATGTCGCGTACCGCTTGACACAGACGCGTCATGCTAGCAACAATTTCCGGACCAATTTGACGTTCAGGCACATAAGGTATATCATGCATATTCTCTATAAGCACGGCATCCTGTAGAGCAGCATTTTTAGTTGATTTGCTTCTTTTGGCATTGTAGTTGTTGTACCCACCAGTTGCTGCTGTTTATAAACATTTGCCTCGTATATTGCCTTATCAATGGTTCGCTGCCAATTGCCATCATAACGTGGCGTGCCTTTGGCAGACTTAAGTTTATTTTTGTCTTCATTAGAGGCGATAAATTTGCTTACCCGGCAGCGCTTGCACGTGTATCATACCAATAACTTGGCATTTGTGTTGGCCAAATATCCTTAGGAAACGTTGCATTAGGAAATACAAATCGTTTACGTTCTACTATTGAATGCGCGCATGCAAATAAATGATGGCCATCAGCTGTTTTTTGTTTATATTACTGCCACAGGGCACATGCACACGATGCGACTTGTAGTCGAATCGAATGTTTCGATCGCGATTAATTTGAATTTCGATAAAAGGTGAGCGATAGCACAAATTGTATTGTGAGCCGTTGAATTTAAAGATGATTTAAAAACTGGAGTCCATATATACTTTTTTTGGCATATCGAACTAACTCTTGAATATCAAATACCGTTTTGTGTTTCGACATGGCAAATCCAATTTGCTTCAAAAATAACGTATTTTCTAGTATTGAAAACCTTGCGCTTTGTTAAAAATAGCGTGTATGCTAGATTGTATTTTTAAAATTTTAATTTTAACGCAGTGACTTCGAACACTAAAATGCTTTTATGACACGATTTTTATAGGCCAAGTTGGAAAACAAACGAAATACAACGAATTAGGTGCACAACAAGAAACTCTTGACCGATTTGTCAAGATGGAAGTTGTACAGTAGAGTAATTCGATTATTATCAAGTGCTTGGACAGCTATATATGTCGAATTTGGTTATATTATCTAGAGAAATAAGCGAAACTTTTTGATTTTGTGAGGTGGTGCAGAAAACATCCCTATGAAAACTAAAATAAACTTGCGAGCCGCGTAAAACAAAATGTTTCTGCAAAAATTGGTTGCGCTAAGTCATACCATCTCAACGTTCATATAGACGAACATGGGTATATTATCTTCCTTAGTCACCCTGATCATACTTAAGTTAATTTTGGGAGCATTTTGAGTGTTTTCCACAAACTTAATTTATACTCTGTAAATGATATAAGACAAAATTCAGACCCCACTAAACTTGCTCATACACATTAACTTGTTCCAACAAAGATCAATTGCATTAATTAATGATTATTATTCTCCATATCCAAATAGAAAAAAATATAATAAAAATATTTCTAATAAACAATTAATGTCATAACTAGTGCTACCACATATATAAGGGTAAAATGGATAATAATTGTTTTATTATAAGTATGCATAGAGTGTTGCTTTGTCGGTCACTGTTGAGCTGTTTTCTCACTCAATTACTCTGTTATTAGTTCTAATGGGTATTTGTAAATGAGTCAATGATGCTGGCATTTTGGATGAAACAATGGCAAGCCTTATCAATGTGCTAGACTGTCATGGCAACTCGCGCGCCGTACAGTCAAATCAAATAAAGTTTAAACAACATCAATAAAAACAAGGATAACACAACAATTGCGTAGCCGGAAGGCAATGTCGTTCTATATTGTGAAATGAAAATATTTTTAAAATAAGAAAGTAAAAGGCTTCGGCTGCCTTTTGTTTTCGATTTTTTTGTTGTTGCCAGCGTCCTTGCATTTGATTTGGTTTTACTGTGGGTAGTTCCTTTTTCGCGCTTTCATACACTCTCTTTTATTTACTATTAAATGTTTGACCATGTTAAACGGAAACTGTATGCGACAGCAATTCAATTATGGCGCTTCCCTACACTCCACTGTTTTGCAGCTAAACCTAACTTTTAGTATTTATTTGTTTGTGCATTTTTTTTTGTACGGCATGTTGTTTTTAAAAATGTAATGTCCTGTAGCTATTGGGTCAAGGATACGCAAAATAGGCAGAATGTATAAAGAATGAGGCATGGCGGCTAAACAATTGATTGTTTGATAAAGACATTATTTATTTATTATTTTAACAATAGGTAGACAATGAACAAAAGTTTAAATTTAATAATATAATAATGGAGCTACACGCGAAATTGTTCTTATAAAGTAGCCGTAGTGCATAACACTGTCGCTTAGTGCGGACCCTGTGAATCCACTTTTGATAGTTAGTACAGCAGTTATACATATGTTTTGTTTGTTTAACAAAAGTCCTTTGTTTTGCATAAAATATTGCAGAATTTGTATATATATATACATTGACATTGTTCATTTTATTCATTTATTAAAGTTTGTATTTGTTGAGCATATAACAAATATTCATTGCCTTGTATTTATTAATGCGTTTTTATTTATTTGTTCTTTTTTTTGATTAGTTGCTTTCTTTGGGCCATTTATTGAACATGCTTATGAGTACATAATACATAAATTACATTTTTACCATTTACAAAACAAATTATGATGACGCGACGTATTTTTTTAGCTTTCAAAATAAACTCTTAAAGCATTTACGCATTCCCAACAAAAATTTGGGGAGTTCACAAATACCTTACGGCGGCATTTAAAGCTAGTCAAGGTCGTAGCTTTAGCAGCCGTCATAAATTATCTACGCCTGTTTTGTGTTTTGGCACTAAATTTTAAGTCGACACTGACGTCTTTAAGATATACATATAAAATGCAGTTTGTTATTTAAAACGTAGTATCATTAAATAAACAATTACTTAATTGCACTTCAATTCCTTACATTTTTTTTTTTGGTTCATTCGTGAATGTTCGCATAAATCGATGAAGTAAATCGATTTAAAACGATTCATACAGTAAGTTAGTATACTTATTCGCTGGGCTTTTATTAAGATTCTTTCCAAAATATGTGATTTTTTGCACCTCTTCAAATTATAAGCTCCGCTGAAGTTTGTCTTGACTGCTGATTCGTTTTCAAGAAAATACTTTACTGTTTTCTTTGAATTGAATAATGAAGAAATTGTTCATGCTTAACTCAAATTAAACATTCTGCTCGAAATCGTTGGGCAAAATATTGCTCAGACCACTAATTATATAATTGCACAAAATTTCAGTCAAAGTCAGTTTAGTACTCTACAAAAACTTTGAAACTATACATAAATTTATTATATATATTAGTATATCAGTTTGCTGAAAGCTTCTCAACTTTTTTTTAAATAAAAATGAAATCACAATTGCATCAAATGTGAAGTCAAATCATCTCACATAACAACGTTTTTGGTCACTGTACTGGTGAATTGCTGAAGCAACAATTACAGTTTGGTAATATTTTGATTTATGTGTAATTTCCACAGAAGTTAGCTCCTTCGTCTTTAAGAAGTGTAGGCAGTAGACAATCTTGCATTTTTAATGATTTCTGGCTAATCTTTCGTAATTTCTTAAGGTTCTAATGCACTTATTTGCTTCGTTTTTCAAAAGGCAACGCCTCTTTCTGCCTCTCCACACTGAGACGGTTTGATAATTGATTTTGTCCGAATTTGAGCAAATGTCCTTGAACAAATATGAGCCTTAATTGTGAGACCTTCTTTTAGGTTGATTGATTTTAAATATTTTATTGAATCCTTGAATTACAATTTTCTATTGACTTTAGAAAAATATGTATATTTGCGTAAATTAAAGTTGGCAGAATATCTAATTTAAGCTTTTCTGTGAGTTAAACATTTTACATTTGAGCACACCCCTAAAGTGCCTATATATCTAGCTTATTTTGGGTGTCAAGCCAGCAGTCTGCATGATTTGCGTGCTGCCATTAGGCTAGCTCATCGGCTTATATAGCATATAGATATCAGCCAAACTTGCGTACTACTACTCCTACCCAAGCTGCCACAAGAATGATCAATGTTCAAACACCTCTGTAGCGCCGGCAAGAAATGATGAATACTGATAAAGACACGCACACCCAAGCCGTTGCCAGTTGGCACAGCTGTTGTCCAGCCATTGAGTGCTCTGTTTGTTTGCATGGGAATTTGTAATTTTCATCAAATTTATTGACTAATTGCATTTACACTAATAATTAAAACGCTCAAGCACGCCAAATAAAATGGCAAATTTATAAAATTCGGACACGCAGCCTTGTCTGGCCCAGGATACCATCAAATACGTGCCTCACAATCTCTCAACTGGACAGCTGAGTTTGAGCTGAAGTGTTTGAGTAATGGGAAATCAGGACGAACGTCGAGTACAGCGACAACGCTGAAGCACTGTCATTGAAAATGGGGCACGAAAATATTTGAAATGCTAATTTACAAAATGGCGGCTGTCGGCATTGATAAAGAGTTGTGTCGTGTTCCGGCAGGGAATGAAAAATCATCAATGCCAAGCACAACAAACAAAGTTGTTTGGTAGGAATTAGGTGTGAAAGCTTTATTTTCGATTCGATTAATAAATGTAAAGCGAAATGTTTTGGGCACTGCGTAAAAAGTGGAGCATGCGGGCATGAGCAAAACTTTTTAGCACATTTAATACCCTTAAATTTTAGTTCAAGGGGTGGTATAGATATGAGCAGTGAATGTGACAGAAGTCGAAAGACTTGAAAGTTGCAATTTTATTTGCATTTTCTCTTACTAAGTAGAAAAACAACACAATGACGAATTGAGTAAAATAATAATTAACATTTTACTTTAATATGTCAACAAATCATCAAGTAAATCAAAATAAATGGGTTGTTTTTAACCGACAATTCGAACTAAAACACTAAATAGTGGGGAACTTCAATAACTGGAGAGTAAGTACATTATTGTAAATATTAGTTTCAAAATAAAAACAAAAAAAATTTATAAAAAGTAATTAAGCAATATAACGATTTCTCGGAATTAGGAAGAGATCGCAAGCGGTACGCGTAACGACCATTTATCCAACAAGAGGAATTTCATGATCATTTTGCAAATGGGGTTTCGGATAAGCCAAAGCTCATCCGCAACTTTTCGCTAGGCTTCACTTTGTATGATGTCACTTTTTGAAAATTTAATTCGGCTGCAGTTCCCCAGACTTTAATGCCATAATACAAAGAGTAAACTAGAATTGATATTTTTCCCAATAATAATAGATACACTTAAAGTCTGCATAAAATAGATTTGTCGCCCGAACAATACATTTCTTATGTAATCACACTCCTAAAATCTTATTCCTCGGCACGCGATTTACTCAAAAATTCTGCCACAGCGCAGTCATCACACGCACAATGTAAGTGTGTGAGCATAAGTGTCATTTGCGCTCTTTTGCGCTCTTGCTGACTGCACTGCTAACTCATATAAGGAAATGTGTGCTTGTAAGAATTTTGCCCAACACTAGGGTAGGGTATCGCAATACAGCACTGCACGTGACATTTTTACGCTGAAATGTGTTGCAATAAAAAGGACCAACTCAAGGTTTTCTTGCTGTGTTTGTGTTATAGAAATTTGTTTTTGCAAGTTGTGTTTTTGTCGCTTATCAAATAATTGTCAACAAGTTTTGAGGTTAGGGCGTTCTCTCGTGTCGTTGGCTAAACGTTTATGTGACTGACAGCTCCAAATGGCCATTACCATAACTGATACACGCCTACGTGTGTGTGTTTGTGTGTGTATGTAAGAGAGCAATTGCCTAACGCCAAAACTTTCCAATTAGTAAAGGTAAAGTTTTTCTGCAATTGCTAAATTATTTACGTGCTAGCTGTTTTGCTCTTTAAAGCAAATTTCTTAATTAGAGGAAAAATCATAAATTAGTTTGGTACCACAAAATGCCGATAAGACTCTACTTAGTTCCCTCCCACAGGTCCCCGACTTAAGTGCAGAAATCAGCACTAAACTTTTTCCTATGCTTTTATACCACGCAGGCAAAAAGTTATGGAACATGCTCTAATTAGCCGTGCAAAGCTTGATTGGCTTAAAAGCGGTGTAAAACAAGTGGTGAAAGGGGGTAGCAGCTGGTAAATTCAATATTTCAGGCTGCATTAAGCTTGCTCAATGCAATTTTCGATTAAAAGCATATGCCCCAGGATACCTACCTATTCAGTTTATTTTTAGTGTCCATTATGATCTACGCTACACATGCACAAGAATGCAGTGAAAAAAATAATCGGAGATTTTCAGCGAAAAGCGAAAGACTTGTATGATATAAAATATTTAATTATTATCCTTAGAACATCTGATGGTTGTCTATATTTAATCGTAGTATAAATATAGAACAATAAGATAGTTTTTAGTTAGCACTTTTGAATGAATAAATTTATATATGTACATAAGGATAAGTACAAGTTTGTTGTGCACCTTAAAGTTTTAGTTTTAATTTATATCAAATATATACATTTGCTCCTAAAGCCTTGTTTAACCCCTATCGAAATAGCTTACGTTTCTCCTAAGGTATGGCTCAGCGTACTTCAGCAGGCATTCCGTTTCTCGATCCTATCTTTACTGACATCCATTTGAAAAAAGTATGCTTTTTATATTTGTATATGAACATGTTTCATTGCGGATTTTCCTTTTAAAAAGGCGGTGGACTACACACACGGCAACTTAATGTATAAGAATATCTATCCATAACAACTTCGACACTTGAAAGTATTTTAGTTCTCTCAAGCACTTTGAGGAATTTGAATAATATCGATTGACAATATCATATAGCTCCTATAGAGCGGGTGCACTTAATTCAATGCGTTTTATAATTTTTTTAAGTTATGCTAATCAAATTTTCTAATAAATATATTTTAGTATTTTAAAGCATTTGTAACAATGCTCAAAAAAAAGGGTTTTTGGAAGAAAGCTTGTTGTATTTTGTTTGTATTTCCAAAACTTGTGACCCAGCTCGAAACTTTGAAGTTTTTTAGCTAAACATCAGAACTGAGTCGGAGAATCAGTTGTATGTAGCTTCAAGGCATTATTATTGATTTCGGATAGTGGTAATAAGTTCACGATATTGCATGTACAAACAAGTCGGTGCATTCAACTGCTACTGTTAAATTAACTTTTTGAATTCCAACTGCAAAACTCTACAAATAAAATTGAGCAAACACAAAAACCTTACGGTAATGATTTAAATTTTGAATTTTTACTACAATTTTAGGCTACTAACCTGACTTACTTTCCAGGATATTAAGACAACAGCAAGGGCTGATAGCTAGGCGCTCATATCTCAAAAACAGAATCAAGTTGTTGGCTTACAAATCGATTAGTAGTCCAATATGGACCTATGAAATAGAGCTATGAGGTGCTGCATGCTCCACCAGTGGCAAACAATAAATATGAAATAAGTAAATACAAAATAAAATCCTGGAAATCGTCGCAGGCGCCAACCCATACCATGGTAACGTCACTTTCATCAGCATATGGATCCAAGTAGTTATAAGGAAAACCAGAATCTGCACAACCGCACATATGTACGTGCGATAACTCTGCGGAACAACAACCATACCACAAAAAGACTCCAAAGAACACACCCTGGACCTTGCACTGGAATAATCATAATTTTTTTTTACACGCACCACTACTATGAAGCAGTGCTAAAAGCAACCATTTAAATTTTAACCGCAAAATATTTTTTAAAAATTAAATTGCTATTCAAAAAGGACTTAATTAAAAGAATTTATTTTAGTTTTTCCCCTTCAATTTCTATTTGAAAATATTTATAACTTGTGGCATTTAGTATAATAATAACTCTTAAAAAAAAAACAGAGAATGAAACTAATTAACTATCAGAGCTGCCCAACTTGCAAATTTTGCGTTTTAAAATTATTTTATTAAAAAATAACTTTAGCAAAAAATGTTTAAATTATATTATTTGGCCCCGTTTAAATAATACTTCTGATGACAGTAAATTGCTCTAGAAACTAAAGTCCAGCGTATCTATTAAAGTTCAAACCGCGATATTTTCTTTTTGTGCATAAGTGTTTACCTGTGGACATGAAACAAAGGCAAACTCAATTTTAACTTGTTGCAGTCATATGAAGTTGTTGCTATAGTTGCCGAAAATTAGATACTCTTTTTTAAAAAAAAATTAATTAAAAAAAATGAAAAATGTTGTCATTCTTCATTTAAATAAATTCATGTTGCCTGTCTTACTAATAGAGCAATATAATTTAGGCAATGTTCAGTTTCGTTGTCGTTTAAAGTTACGAATGTAGGACTTGTTTGTTATATATTTTGTATGTATGAGACGACAATTTTGCTCAAGACACCGACATGTAGAAACACTTATACACTTACCAAGTGCTTAGTAGCACGAATGTAAGTACATAATGTCTTTTGCCGCCTGCTGCATTATACAAGTCAAACACTCTGCATCCTTAGGGTCAGTATAGTGTGTACTTAGCTCGAGAGTCTGCTTTCTATATGCTGTGGTTTTCATACACAATGCATTTTTGTATAAACTGTTTATCTATCTGTTTGTGAAGCTAAAATGAAACTAATTTGTTGGGCTTATGTTGCTTGTACGCAAACATAAAAACCTTGTAAACATTTTCTAGTAATTGACCATCTTTTTGAAACTGTATCTCAAAAGGTCAGTTTACGTTTACACATAATTGAATTTGTTTTTGAGACTATATAGTATTTTTTGATTGCAAATAGAAATCAATCAAAGCTGAATACAAAACAGATAATAGCCATATAGCACTTGTCTGCCGTGTAAAGTGGCACTTGCCATTTTATGTTCAAGCGATTGTGCATCAATGAGTTTATTTATATAAAAGGGATTTATGCATTTTCCATGCGTTAATAATTGTGGTCAATTTATACGACTCAGACTTAGAAAGAAATTAAGCTAAATAATATTTTCTAATATGCAAGCAAGCAATTACCTTAAACAGAAATTTATACTAAATGAAAACTATGAGGATATTAAAGAGTTCAAACCACAAAGTATATGCAAGCATTTAATACTTCTAGTCTAACGATCTTTTTTCATCTTTCAATATAACAAAATATTTTTTTGCTGACTTAAAATTGCTACTTAAAAATAAGAAATTTTTGTTTAGTAAGTGCCGAGAATTTTTAATTTCTTATAATTTTACTTTTTGTCATTAGTGTCACAGCTGGTAACCAATTTTTTTTTATAACTTTTTGTGTGTGCTCATTAAAAAGGTTCCTTGGCCCTTCGACTAATTGATTTACGCGGCAAATTTTGGCAGACACTTGAAGAATCAGAAAAAAACAATTTCTGTACGAATTCTGACCCATTCAAATTTTGTGCGTCACAAACATAAGAAATAACAGATATGTCTAAAAAAAGATTTTAACATCGAAGTTCGTTGAACTTTAATAGGTTCAGAAAGTTAAAGTTAAAAATTGTGTGCAATAAATGTTAAATATTTTTTGTATGTTAATTTAATAATTTAAATCATTGTATATGTGTAGTGTTGGTTGCAAACTATGAAAGAAAATATTTAGTGAATTTTTTGTGCAATGTTATTTTGTGGGAAGTGAAAGAACAATTCAGTAAAAAAACCTGAATACAAAGCAATACGAATAATTTGTTAACTTTTAAGTACTTAACTTTTCAAAAGCTTGTAAAAACTAAACACTATTTCAACCATTTTACTCCTTTAGGTAATAATTATTAGAGATTTTTTATACTACCTTTGAGCGCATAATGGAGATAAATAAAAATTACGCATACGCCACGTGTACAAATGAAAAATTGTACACGCTGTTGATATGATACTATGGACTTCAATAAATGATTAATGGAATTTTTTTCAAAGGGTACATAGTGGCTTAAAATTGTAAAATCTTGGTTTCCATACAAACGTAGCTCTAACTCTTAACCTAACCATGCTTTATTCATATGAAACCATTAAATTCTATTAAATTACTTCATTTCCTAGAACACACACCCACACATATACATATATATATGCACGAAAAATTGAAATGTGTCTGAAACAGCAATATTTTGAAAGCAACTTTAATTAAACTACGCAATAGACAACAAAGCAAGTAAGTCGATAAATAAGTAACTAAAACGTTGTCAATGTCATCGTCTTTTTGACCCCAGGTGCAATCTTGACTAGCCACACCCTTGGAATAAAAACCAACTTGAAGCCACAACACCAAAACGAAACCCAAGTCGCTTTGAAATACAACAAAAAAACGGGCCAAGAGTAGCAACAACAACAACAACAACAATGACAGCAACAATATTAAGGTTATTTGTAATGATTATCGGGCATGACTGTGTCGCTTGGTTTGGTTGGGTTCAGTTGGCTTTAAGCTCCACCAAAAAGTAATGTGCTGGCAATTGCTGGCTGAATGCCACTCTGACAATCTGACGGTTTTTTTGGTCGCTATCGCTGCGCTTTATCATGAATAAATATAGCCGCATCGTCAAAATGTCATGGCAGCAATTGTCGCAAACCGGTGTGGCACATCAAAAAGCCAGCTCTCTCCAGCCCATAAAAGTATACTACAAGTTGAAAAGTCTGCACGTTTGTTTATGTGCGTTTTGATGGTAGTCAGTAGCACCGGGCAACTCCAACCACTTAGCGTAACCATTCTGACCACTTGTCCTCGTTCCCGTTCTCGTTCTCGATTTCAATTTTAACTTCCGCTTTTTGCGTGTCCTCGCACAATCGCCATTTTGTTTTATATCAGCTTTCACCTGAGCTCCTCATTAGTAAAGCTGCCGCCAAAACCTAAAGCTATAAGTTTTCTTTAAAACTGTGTAAGGTACAACAATACCCAAAAGAGATTTTGTATCACTTGAAGTTTTTTTTTACAAAATTATTATTTTTCAAATTATTATTAACATATTTGTTGGGTAATAAAAATGCAGCTTCCCAAAGGGCTTATAAGGCAAAATTATTTTCAGTATATTAGTTTAGAAAACAGAAATAAAACTGCAAAAATTTGTCAGGATTCATTCCAGAAATTTACTAATTACATTTCATGCTCTGATGCTACGCTATTCGTTTTAAAATTCCAAGTTTTTTGTTGCATTTTGTAATAGAGCAAAAATTCGTTGCAGCAATTTCGAAAGAATTTTGCAATAGTTTTAGTTTGGTCAGTGCTTGCTTCTGTATCTCCGCTTTGGTTATCTTTATGCCTGCAAAACTTACTGCTGGTTAACTGGCTTCTTTGCTTTTCTGGGTATTTATAATAAATATGCCAAAAATTTACTAAATGCACGTGACAGTCTGTTAGACAGCTGTGAGAGTTTTGTTTTATTTTTTTTCTTTGTGCAGCTGAAGCCATTAAAAAAGTTCAGGCCAGCAGCGGAATGATCATTATCATCGACATTAACTTCTTGCGAAATCAAATTAAAAAAGGCTGCAATGTCAAAAAAAAAACCGAAAAACTTTTTATCATTTATAACATTATACCACAAGAAGAGGATAGGCAACCTTAGTAAAAAAATGTAAAAAATTAATCTTTCGCACTGCTGCAGTTTGTTTTAGTAAATTTCTTAATAAAAAGTTAATGGGAAGAAGTTAAGAACAATGCAATTAACTAACTATGCATAAATACAATAAATATTTGTGCAAGTAGTTAAAGTTTAGTTAAGAGCTACAAAAAATGATCCAAAGTAAAAAAAGTGTTTCAAGGAGAAAATGAGTGATTATCAAATAGTTTATTTTAATAAAAAATTGCAATTCTTTTGAAGATGGAGGTAAGATACTAAAGAAAAGTCAACTCTGTTCAACTATTATCATTTCTTTACCATTGACTAGAAGCAAACTAAGTATTTATGGTTCTATAAAGTTATTATTTAACAAAAATAAAATTTATGTTTAGTCAAACGAGTTTTGCAAGAAGATCGCAAGGTCTTGCGAATCAAATACAGTTACATTCTTATTTTTAAATTAGCACAATGATATTTGATTATTCTTCTTCACACTATTCGAGATGATCCAGTAAATACTTTATAATGAGAAAATGAATAAAACAAATTCCTTTGAATATGTGCGTAAGATACTAAATTAAAGCCACCTCAGTAGAACTACTTTCATCTGTGTAAAGACGAAAAAGTAAAACTTTAAAAAGATTTTTGCAAGAAGTTAATCGCCATAACAAATTCACATATGGAATTTAATATTATATATAAAATATATAATACCAAAAAGGAATAATTCTTTCTTTGAAGATGCGGGAAAAAGTTTCGATGACTTGTTCCAACATTTGTGGCCGTATATCGGCAATAACAGTGCGAATGTTGTCTTTTAAATCGTTAAGCGTTTGTGCCTTATCCGCATATACCAATGACTTAATATAGCCCCACAGAAAGTGGTCTAGCGGTGTCAAATCACAAGATCTTGGAGGTCAATTCACAGGTCCCAAAATGTGAAATTGGGCGGTCACCAAACGTGTCTTTCAATAAATCCACAGCCTCTGGACTTCAGGGTTGTTCAATTCAGGAATGAAAAGTTTGATCAACATTGGCTGTATCGTTCTGGCCATCTTCGTTTTTAAAGAAGTACGCACCAATGATTCCACCAGCCCATAAAGCGTACCAAACAGTCAGCTTTTCTGGATGTAACGATGTTTCTACATGCACTTGAGGATTAGCTTCACTCTAAATGGGACAGTTTTGTTTGTTGATTTAGCCATTCAACCAGAAGTGCGCCTCATCGCTAAACAAAAGTCGCTTTTGAAAATCGGTAACAACGGCAATCTCGTTTTGGGCCCATTCGACGAATCTAGGCCTTAATGATCATTTGGCTTAAATTCTTCAATGGCCAAACCAAACTGAGAATAAATTACTTGACAGCTGTTAAATCAGTCGCCATCTTCAACAATAATGCCAACTTCTATACTTCGAAAAAAACACCCTTTATAAACTGAAATTATTGTTAGCAAAAACTATATACAACTTCTGTCAGTCTGTGTATCCCGGATTTGCAGAAAAGTACTGTAAGTTCAACTCTTAAGTTAATATTTAGAAGAAGAAAAAGCTAGAAACTGATTTTAGCTACTATTTCAAATGATTCGTTTATTTCTATATATTATATTCTATATTTTAACTGAATTTTAACTGCTGTGCAAAAAAATGGTTGACAAAATTGTTGCTTGTTGCTCAGGCAAAAAAACTAAAAGCTAAAAAAATCGAAAAAATCTAAAAAACAAAAATTAAAAGGCGCCTTTTTATTTCTACCTTATCATAACTTTTCAGCGTTCTCTCGCATATAAACCTATTATTGTTTATAGCATTTTCAAGCTTAGGATTGACGTTTGACAATAGGCTAGTTGCATGCTGCCGCAGGCTCACCTATGTGGTAAACAAAATATGCATCCATGCATATACATCCAATCAATCATTGGCACTGTGGGTATGGATGCCTTTTGAGTTTGCGCGACAAGTTGACAATCAATGAGCGGAAACAATGGTCTGCTTTTATATGAAGTGTACGCAATGTGATGCAGAAATATTCATTTCATACAAAAGGCTGATTGGAAAATTGGATTTAAGGCTAAGTTAAAGCTGCTTTTGTTACGTTTTATGAATTATACAAGAAATGTATGAAAAGTTATGTATGTTGCTAGAAAATGTGTTCATTTGTTACAAATACCCTGCTGACACCGTAAATTAAGAATACTTCTAAATAAATAATACTTGATTGTTTGCTTTTAAGAGGGTTTTTAAATTAAGATTTTCATAGATGTTGTATGAGTCAAATAATCGCTGACTGCATGTGCTTGAATTTCAAATGAAGATTGCTCCACTAAAAACTATCTATTGCCTATTCATGCGAACAAGCTGCTGTAAATATTAATTCTTTTGGTAATGCCGCTAGTTATTTTTTATTAACAATGCGCTTGGCAATCCTTTTGAAAATGTTAAACCCGCAGGTAGCAAGACATGGTCATGTTGTTCGCTTCATAAATTTAACCAAAATGTGCTTTGTGTGCCACTAAAAGCGAGACTGCATGTAGCACGTGTTTTATGTGGATGATAACGTGCCCCACAGCCAGTTTGTTTTCATTGCACTTTAGTCTTTACTTAATACGTTAAACTTATTTACATGAGATTAAGGTAAGTGGAACTGAAGGTAATCTATAGTTTCAAAAATTTATGGCAGCTCGAGCTTAGTTTTATCGGGCAGATTTACGCAGGGCACAGTATTCATAGCTTTTAAGATGCCGTATTTGCTGTGTAGAGTCAGGTGTCGTAGAACACCGAAAGTTTATTTAAAAAAAAATGTATTTTTTTAGAATTTTATGAAGTTAGAACAAAAAGTTTTCAAGTTGAATCAGACAAGAACCTACTTACTATTGTATGGATTGAAGATTTTTAGTAAGTATTATATAAAGTATTATTGTCAATGATCTGATACTATTTAGCAGTACTACTTAGTGGGGCAGAAGGCACGGAATACGCATCTGCCTGCACAGCATTTATAGCTACATGCTAGATTATTGGCCAGTTCTTCTATCATGGGTACATAATCCTTCAGTATATCGCGTTAAATTTGCTCACAGTTAACTTGTGGCATTTGAAACTTGTGCATAGTGATTATTTTTTTACTTAAATTTTTGAAATGAAACTCCGTTGAGGGTTTTTTTTTGGTATGATAATATAATAAATTTGGTCTTAGAATGTAATTCATAACAATTTTTAGTTGGTGTTGAAGTAATTTTGAATTTTTGACCTTTTCACTATAGCTTTTGGTACGGTTAAAGCTTTGACGTTTTTTATTAATGTTTTTTATTATACGACACAGGCTTCATTATTTTTATAGGCTGAACATATTATAGTGAATCTTCTTGAGTTCAGCAGTCGCAGCACGACAGTGGGCCGTTGCCTAATTTTGGCCTCAATCCAAATTCGTCTGTAAGCTTGTAGGTTCCTGTAATTGCCGAAATAGTCAACACTAAAAGCCTACAACGACAAAGAACTTTTTAAGCAACTTAAAAAAGTAGCATATTCTACCTTCTGCCTTACCCTTTAACTTAAATGCATTGAGCAATGTCTTAATAACTAAAAGCAATGCTGAATTATATTCATTTATTTCACCTCTTTTCGATTTATATTCAATAGTCAAGTTCAAATCCTCAACAAAACTGAATTTCTTTAATCATAAATCATTTCCTTACACACTGAATTAAATATTATCTATCCTGTTTCCAAGTTTTCCATAAGTTTCAACACTTATCAAAATGTATGTGAGTCACGCCCAAAAAAAAAAAAAAAAAAAACGTTAAATCAACACTCTACCGAAATATGATGAGAAAAAAAGTTCAAAGTCAATCAAGTGCAAAAATTGCTGCAAATCTGTGGCCGGGTGAAATGCCTTTAATCCCAACCATGCTGTGTGCTGTTCTCCTGTGCGCCGTGTACGTGCACGTCCGAAATTAGGTCATACAGACGCATACCCAAGCATTTGTATGAGAGCAGTTGAACAACTCAAACAAATGCACAGAAAAATGCGTAAAATCGTTGGGAAATAGCTAAAGGAATCACCAAAGACAGACAGAAAAGCCCAATGGGAGGGGATGTCGTTTCGATAAAATGAAACTTTGGGCAGGTAAAGCTAAAAGCAGACAAATAGCTTAAATGCTCTGAGGCATTCAAAGGCATGGAGGGAGCAACAAGGATGTTGGCACCGCATGCAGTAACAGTAGCATTTTTGGGGCGCTAACCAATGAAAAAAAAAACAAAAAGAAATTCGAGTGTTGTCCGACAGTTGTATACGCTGTAATTATTGAGCCCAAAAAAGGTGTCAGTCACAGAATGCTAAGAAGAACTACAAATCAATGGCTGTGTTTTTAACTCTGTAAAACATATTTATAGAGAAGTGATAGAAGCTGCTTGTAAATTTAAAATTTAAGACCAAGGAAATTATTTATTTTTATATAACTCCTGACACTGTGCATAAGTTAGAAAATATCGTTACGCCCACTTATCTTTCATGAAACATTCAAAGCATTTTAAATGAAAGATATTTTTGGCTAGATTTAGTTGGTGCCAAGTCAAGTTGTAAATTGATAACCGCCAAGGTTCTATCACAGGGTCTATGTGTTTACTTATGGTGTTCCAAACTTGAATCTTGGCTCTGGAAATAGGCATACTATTATCCGGAGCAAACTTGCTGTTGGTACAAAATTCATTCTCAGCTATATTCATAACTTAATCAAATATTAATAATACAAATGCAATTTATTTTACCTGTAAACCTAAGCCTTGTTAACTTTTAAACACAAACTTCAAGATAAAACAACGAATTAATTTTATGGTTGGTTATGGTCATTATTAAAACAAATTTTGTGAGATATTTTATCGGATGTTTTGGATGGTTGTGAAACTATAAATATATTAGTATTAGTTATTTATTTTTAGTCTTGATTTTACTGAATTTTTATTTTTTATTTTTGAGGTTTTTTACTACCCTTTTTCCTGTGTTTCATTAATTACTTTAAAAATTCAAACATATACGCGACATAATTGTAATATCTTAGTTTTAAAGCTACAGAAGAGTAGAGATTCTATAAAATTTTCTACACCTAACTCAAGTACAAAATTGTTTATAAAAAAGAAATGAATGCAATAAC
The DNA here is from genome assembly GCA_035046065.1 of Chymomyza procnemis. Classification (NCBI taxonomy): domain Eukaryota; kingdom Metazoa; phylum Arthropoda; class Insecta; order Diptera; family Drosophilidae; genus Chymomyza; species Chymomyza procnemis. The sequence goes on along the minus strand of JAWNOJ010000013.1, from coordinate 1,537,794 downwards.
TTTAATATAATCAAAGAACATTTGAACATGCTTGCTGTTTTTGCTTTTAAAAATCCATAAAACCCTTGACCCTCAAGATGGCAGGGAATACGAGCCATTCAAGGCAGGCGCTATAGTTGAAGTAGCCGTAGTGGTAACAGCCGCTATCAAAAATATAGCCAACAATATGTTAGCGGCGATGTTTTTTAGAAGAGCGAAAATGCCATTTGGAAAATTGGAGAGTGTAAATAAAGGAGCTTTTGAGAGCGCAAGCTTTTTGTGTTGTTGCCAATGCATAACCTTCATCTTGAACTTCAGGGCCAGCATGTGTGTATGTTTGTGTGTGACTGTGTGGGTGGGTTTGTGTGTGGGTGTGCGTGCCTTTGTAAGTGTTCTATGTTTTATTTATGGGCCAGTTTGATTTTCACCTACTTTTACAATAAAAACAAATGCAACAGGAGGGAGTTCATTCATTAAAACTCACACCCGAAAGTGTGCAAAAATCGTAAGTGTGTGCCAAGAGCGTGAGCGCCTTTTGCGGAGAATAAGCGTAACCTTGATGAACATATTCTTTTATTTGTTTAGAGAATGAATAGGAATAAGTTAGGATTTAACACTTTTTTTTTTAAAGGCAAGAAAACAATTTTCCAAACTATTTATCGTATCAGCTGTTACGAATTTTAGTTTTGAATAATTCAAAGCCAGAGCTTCACTGACCTTGTGGTTAGTATTGATATTAGGTGCATAACTTTGCTTTCGCCGTTTTCGTGTAAATTTAGACATTATTGTAAAAAAAATTTTTATATTGCATATTTAAAAGACTGGAACAACGGCTTACTAATATTACTACTACTTTCGCGCATGTATCCGACATGCAGATTCCACGACAGCTCATATTTCAAGGATCTTTAAGCTCGTTAGCTAGATCTTGCATCATCCAACGGAACGGGTGGTAGTCAGATAGGACAGATTTTATGGAGTACAACGGTTCAAACAAGATCTCATATTTCAGCGTTTGCAAGTTTTGTTGGATCTCATTTGCAACTTGGGGTGGAGCTGTCAAGCTGTCATGCCGAAGAGTAACTTCTTCATGTCTGGTCCCCTTGTATTCTGACCATTTGTCTCTTAGTTTTCGGGTCAAATCACGCGCCTTCAGTGTCAATGTCCTGATTTTAGCGCCATGAGTATTGGGTATCTGTGTCGACTTGAAGGCAAGTCTTGTTATACAAGACTTTCTACGCTTTGGATTATTATAATCGATTTATCGTTGCCAATTACAATGTAATAAACGGATTCTTTAAGATTTTGTTTTTGTAGAAGCGGTTCATAAGCAATAGAACGTCGTTCGACATCACACGTTTTATGTTATAAGGAATCCAGGTTACTTGCTTCTGCATCGTTGCCATGGTTTGCGCCATTTCGACACGACTACTGTCTGAGTCACTTACAGTGTAATTCCTGTTGCAGTTCTGCATCTTCGAAAGCCTTTTCACTTCCAAAAACCATGAAGTTAATCGACGTCTAAATCACCATACTGGATACGTACAAACCACTCGAGACACATTTTACCACTAAGAGCAGCCTAACCGTACATTCTCAAGAGCAATTGCAGAAGTCCAGCTGTGTATTGAATAGTCGAAAAAAGCAACACTTTATGTAAATGGTGCGAATTCGATTAAAAAACTACTTTTTCATTAAACAATGCATTTATGATGTGGGCATCAATAGCGTATTGGTAACAAATAAATAGGCGCTCTTCACCTAGGAAAAACTTCGATTCTTTTTTCGAAAAAAAAAAACGCTGTTCGGATTTGGCTATAAACTGCAGGTGCCTGTTCTCTTCGAGCAGCTATGTGATGCAAACAGAAATCGACTAATGTTCCAACGATGGTTGGAAATCGTTTTTAAACGATTAATAACGATCAGTACTTACCACTATTGGAAAACGGCGCAAGCTAAGTTATACGAATCATAATTCAAATATTAGTATTTTAAATACAAAACTGTGTTTTAAGATTAGCACATTGCAGTAATATAATGCAGTCAATATGTCTCATAGTATACACACCATATGGAAATCAGCTGATTGCTCCAAAAATAAAAAAAATGCTCCAAAAAAATTATGTATTTTTATATACTTGCTTACTATGTAACTTAAATTTTACTTAATTAATTTTACTGCGAAATCCAACATCATTATTTTAAGATTAATTTAACTTATTATGTAAAAAACTAATTTTAAATTAAGAATTTGGCCATTTAGCGTTTAATACTTTTACTGCAATGCCAGAATAACAGAAGCAAACATCAAAACATCGCACGCTCTCTGGCCTTCCAATAACATCGCTCTCAGCTCTTTGTGCGCTCTCACACATACTATAGCAGTTTCTTATCAAAGAATAAAGCGCTGGAACGAGCCAGCCCCAAAAGAACTCACTTTTAAGGATAACACTGGAGCAGCAACAACTCGCAGCACTTTATAAGGTGAAGCGCAGTAATGGAGCAGTTCAGTTCGCAGTTGGCAGGCGTCGCTGAAGGTGCAACCAAAAAAAAAAATAAAAATAATAAAATAGAAAAAAATCAAATCCATTAAGCCAGATTCCAATAATAACAAATAAGAATAAATCAACAGATATACAGCAAGCAGCTTAAATAAATACCAACTAACAAACCAACCTATCGCAGCATATCGGTTTGCAACCAAGTGGCGCGTCAAGTTTAAAGTGATTTTTTGAGCCAGATTTCTCGAATCGAATCGAATTTATTTTTCGTTTATTTGTGTATTTCGGCATAAATTACAGTATATTCGTTAATTTTTACAAACAAAACAAATGACAACAGCTGCTGAGTGTCATACATTTGACTTTTAATTATAATTGCAAACTGTTGCGTCGCAGCCATTTTACTTTTTAACGTGATCATAAAAATTTAATGCGCCATTACCAATAAAGTGGCAAGCAGAACGATTACACAGTTGCAACGGTCAGCAACTGTTGCATAAAGGACACACACACGCAATAATTGTGGCAAGACGACATTTGTTTCAACAGTGCAACCTTGAGGCAGACATCATTTAAATTTTGCTCGTTTTTTTTCTTTAAATTTTTACGCCAGAAGCATTGTTGCTTACCATTTGCAGCCAAATGTAATAAAATTAAATTCATTGTTTGAAATAACGCAGGTGTTATTTTAAAATTTAACAGGTGAGTAACTTTTTTTTCTAAGTGTATTGTTGGGTTCACATTGAAAATAATTATGCTCAGCCATAAATGCGATAATTCATAATCCCAACAAAAACAAATTAATCTTTTTGATAACATTTTTTTTTTTGTGTTTTTATGTAAATATTGTTTACGTACACAGTGCCATGTTGCATTAATTAGCATAAAAAAAGTTTGGCGCATTTATAATTAATAAAATTACTTTATGCACTTAAAGGCAATTATCCATGACAATTATTAACAATGCAAAAAATTAGCTTTGATTAAAAAGCGATTAATAATGTATTTAATTTTTATATTGTGGTTGTTACTTTTTTCGAAAGCATTAAATAATAGTAATAACTATTAGCTTATATTAATTATTGACAATTACACGGGTTGACAAGCTTTGAAGCAGCAGTATCTGCTGCACAGTGGGGCTGTTGTGTTTGTTTTAAAATTGCAAAAGAAAATAATAACAATATTATATTTATGAAAAAATACATAGTAATACGCAACAATAAGCGATTTGAGAAAATTTATCTGTGAAGATCCTTAAAATTCTTTGACTTTTTCATACAATAAAATTGAAGCTATACTTAAATCGTATTTAAATACTATAATCTTTAATATGAAAAAAGTAAGATTTTTGGTGTCTAAGTGTTAGAAAAATACTTTTTGTGATTACGGGATCAGATTTTTTAGTGGAAATATTTCAGAAGTGATAGTTAGGGACTATTTGGAGAGGTGGCTTATTATAATTTCCCAAACCACTTTACGTAAATGATCTTAAGAAAAACTATTCGAAGGGAGGAAAATAGGAAAATTGCATTTTTTGAGAAATTTTTAGCCTAACAGAGATTTTTGGCTTTACACTAGAAAACGACGTTTGTGCATTGTGGGTGTGCAATTTTTATGTTTTCTGATAAACGAAACTTTACAAGGTTACAGGTTGAGTTTTATCGAAATTGTTAACTTTTAAAATAATGAATTTTTATCAAATCTAGAGGGGTACAACTAAGTTCAGTAGAACTTACTTATAAACAATTTAAGCATTTTAAAATTAAGAAATATAAATTAATAATGAGAAAAATATAATATAAAACTAATCCTAGCCTGATTAGTGAATTTTTTATGGATATGCACAGTTTCAAAATTGGGGCTGATTAGGATCTTGCATTTACAACGTAAAAGTTGATCAAAACAGGAAGTAACATTAAATTTTATACATTTATTAGCAAAGAAAGAAGCCAAAAAGTGAACCTTTACCAAGTTGGGTTTTCATCGTTTGTGATTGTCTAAAGAGATAGCAAATCAATATGAGTTAATCTAGACAAACAGATGACAAGTTAGAAAATCGTAGAGGTGTTTGTAGTCTGTGCATAAGACGTGAATGCATAATAAGTTTTTCAAAATGGTATGGCCGAAAACTACGAGTTACTCTGGACGGTAGGGCAAAAGAAATTTTGATATTATAATCAATAAATCGGAGAAAAAGCTAATTCAAAACATGCTTGAATATAAATTGTAGTAAAATATATCAAATTACTTTGAAAGCTATTGAATGTTCTTAGTTTTTCGAGATCTTGAAGTATGTATATATATATATGTTGAATAGACAAGTTATAAATCAACCAGCAATCAGGCCGACAGATACTAAATATATGTGTGGGACTTATTTTAATAAGGCCAAGTCTACAAGAAAAGTAATAAGCTTCAAAGACCTGATATTAAAAGTTGTTTTTGAACAGACTCAGTCAACTCAATATTTAACATAACTGTTCAGATAAATTAATTGCAAATGTTATATATATAATTGCAACTCTACTTAAAGTTATTAATATTTTGTATTATCTTTGGCGAAACTAATTAATTGAACTAACTGATTTCTAGAGGTAAGTACTATTTATATTATGCAAAGTAATAGTAAGAAATATCTGTTGTTAAAGCTGCTAAATATTCGCACAAGTTTAATATTACTACGTTGATGTAGGTCAAAAAAGTTGTCAAGAAAAATAAAGATCATTTTGTTTTGGATAATCTCTATTATGTGAATATAATAGTTAGCTGCTTGACAAATAGCTCGAATTAAGCACATTTTGTTTATTGTCTGTTCAAGGCTGGAGTTCCTATTTATAAAGTTGTAAAGCATTCAGCTTATTAACTTAATTATTGCGTAGCTGATATGATCAATGAAAGTTAATTTCCTATCAAGCACAAACCCTAGAATCTTAAATAAATTTCCCATCTTGCATCTACATAATTTATTGTATATTTATTATTATTTAATATTTCAAATTACTTTTGGCACACAATAACTTTTGTGACTGTACGTAACGGCGCTGAGAACGCAACTGTCGGGATAAGATTATTGTTTAAAGAACCTTAAGATTTGTTTCTTTCGAAGTCTATTTTTGTTTTGATTTTAAACTTTATGAAAATGGTCAAAATACTATTGCTTCAATTTTAGGGCAGTTCTCCTAAGTCACTTCTCGGAGCTGCCAAATTCAGCTGCCACTTTTGTTCGTATTTCTTGTACTAAAAGTGGAACATTTTGATGGAAGTTTTTTATTAAAATTTAGTATAAGACTCTTAAAATAAAGGATTTTGCAAGTTAACCATTTTTACATTTGTTATCTATTTGTGCTGCATATATTATTTAAATTTAAAGCTTAATTTTCTGCGTCACATTTGCTTTTTTTTAGATGACATAAAGGCACTTAAATTGTTTATATCCTTTATGTACTATAAAAACTTTATTTAAAATTTATATTCAATTGAATTCCTTTAAACAATACCTACAGTAAACATTTATTGAAGAAATTCAACACAGTACATTTGTCGAATTTGTGGCGCTAAGAAATTCGACACTTAATTATTTAAACAAGTTTTTGCTTTAGATTTTCAATGTTCAACTTAATTAGATAAAATTTCATTTTGCAATGTAAATAAATTATTCATGTATTAAATATAAAATGAATTATGAAATTTATAGCTATCTTTACTTATTATTCTACTTAAAAACATATTGGCAAGAATAAATGATCTAATAGAAATTAATATCATAAGCTACAATGCTAATTAAGGTTAATGGTTCCAAAACAAACATTGCTTCAATTTTTGTGGCAAATTGCCCAACACTTAAATTAATTTTGTATTATAATTTTCTTATGTAATACCAAAATTGGTAATGCTCGTGCGATATGTTAGTATAACCCCGCTATTCATAAAGGCAAGTCAGCGTGCTAGTCTTCAAAAATTATCAAAAATGATTGTAGTCGCGAAACTCTGCAAAATCTATTTAACTTCCATAAACTGCATACTTGCGAAATTGTTTAACTTTCTTTCAAAATATCATTTAAGATTAATTGGTTTTTTGGCTAATTTCTTTGGTGTCAGTGCGTATGTCTTTGAAAATAGTCGAAAAATATTTGTACACTCCAAATATTGGAAATACTATGCAACGCGCATAAACTGGATCATCATATGGCCAATATCCCTACTCGGCTTAATGGGATGTATTATTTGCTACATCATTAAACCATATGCATTAGTAATGTCAGTTACATTGCTTATCATACGTAATCTGACTAATCTGCTAAATTTTGCGCGAATATATAAGTACAAAAATAAATTGGGAAGAATGGTTAATTTATTTGTTAGTCTTTCAGGCGAATTTTCTGCACTTTTTGGACATACGCTTTTAGTGCCCTGGTACAAGTTAGTGACCCTCGGTGCCAGAGAATTTTTGATTTATAATTTGATTCAAGTTTTTGATCACCAACGCTACGACATAATACTTCTGATTCCAATAATATACTCATGTATCGTAAACCATTTATTCGATATTGGCATGATTATATATCAGCAAATATTAAGTGGATTTCAGCTCCAACTGGATCTCTTGCAACGCGGCAAGCGTAAAGTTAACCAGAGAAGATATTGGAATTATTTTTTTAAACTGCAACAACAACGGAAAACTGTGCAGTTCTATGGTTGGAAGTGTATTATCAGCAGATTTATTTGGGAGACCATAACATTGTCTCAATGTGTGTTTACTTACATTGATCAAATAATGCATGATGAATACCAAATTCCAGAAAGCATTGATACGTGGATTTTTTATAGTTTTCTATTCTCGGGGTTTTTGCATATTCCCATAATGGCAAGTAATATTATTCAACTGGAACAACGAATTTTCAACCATATGCACATACATGAGCTATATAAATTTTTGAAAAATCCTAAGCGACGTTCGCAAATGTTAAATACTGTAAATATTAAATTAATAATTATTATAAATGCTTAATAATAAATTTATTGTAAATTTTTAACAGATTGAAATGCAGCATTTGGTCCGTTGCATGAGACGTCAGCAACCAATCAGCATATCGAAGTCAGTTCATACACGCGGCAGCTCAATTTTTCAGTTGATCAGTCTAATCGTTTTCAATGCCATACTTTTTGGTGCTCTTTGTTATTAATTTTTTTATTGTTACCATCTTTTAAATAAATACTTGTGGTTCGGTTGAGTTCTTAAAAACAAAAAAACAAACAACTTTCAGTTTTCGAAGCCAGTTTAATTATCCTGAGATAAAGCCGCTAAAGTCTTACTCACTAAATTAGTTTCGATTGGTTCAATTTATATTTTTTTAAAGTCTGACAGCCCTTAAGAATAATTCTATCTGTGCGCCTATGACAGACCCTTGTCAATAATCACATACAAGTTGCAGATATTGGTCATAGAGTTTACGCGAGGGGTAGTTGAGAACTAGTTCAGAATTATATTTTATTACTGGTGGTAAATGTAGTTAAAAACAAAAAAAACACTACCTCAAAAAAAAAAAATCACTAAGTTCAGGTAGGTCCTTTAAAATTTATATTATATGCAAAGAAGGCTTATACAATGCTGTTGAATATGATTTAACCTTTAAACTCTTAAGAAAAACCCTTAATCGAAATTAGGTTTTATTTAAAATAATTTAAACGCCATGAATTAATTGCGTAGATTTATGGACACTTGTAAGAAAATGGAATATCAAAACATTACCCTAGATAAAATATATTAAAGTCAACCTTCTACTATTATATTATTATAATAATTTATATATTCGATAAAAATTTTCAAAATCTATTTATAATAAATCTATACAAAAATACTAGTGGCAGAAAAGTTCGGAAATCGGAATAAAAATATATATGATTGTAGATATATCTTTATGGCAATTATAATTGTTTTTTGAAATAATTTTATTCTGACATGAACACTTCAGACCATTTGCTCACAGTTGGTTGTTGGGGCATTTAACTACTAATTTAACAATTTATAGAACCCATAATTTAAATGAAATGCTGTGCTGTTCCTTGCTTTGACACATTCAAAGCCATTATAATACGTATACGCAATGTGTTTCCACTTAACAAAACAACAGTTTATGGCTATATAACTATTGATTGGCAACAAAGCATACGTTAGTATTGAACACCTACGCTATTAATTTTTCTATATAATTTGTTCGCTTCATTCATTATTGCTATTATATTTTTGCTGACAGACACTGTGAATGAAGCAGATGTTGCTCATTTTTGCTTTGTTTTTCTAAGAGATACCATGGCCGAAAGCCCTGTATAAACATATGCTGTGCATGTGTATATAACACATATATGCATGTATATACTATACACACTCACATAGTCTGACATATGTCAGAAGATATCAAAAGTCTAGCAACAGATGCAGCAGCAACAGCGACTGTCTGTGGCAACACAGTGGGTGCAATTAATTAAACTTCAACTAGAACTTGTTGTCGACTTGAGTGTATGTGTATGTGTTTCGTTGCCAGACTTTGGGTTAGTTCAAGCGTCAGCTGTGCCTTTGTTTATGTGACTTGTTCATAAGTATTTGTAATTAAATTTAGCTATAGGGTAGCTTACTTTGAAACAAAGAAATGCTATTGTACGAGCAAAGAAGTGAATCAGTATGGGTTAAGAATAAGGCTTGGTGAATTTTCAAAAATGAAATCACCAAAAAAAGTATACTCCATTACCGACCCGAATTAGCTGAATCGTATTTCTTAACCAGTTTGCTTTTAGCTGCAGTGTAATCAAAGTGTTAAATAATCAATTTTTTGTATCTCATAAATTGATATTGGTTACTTAAATTGAGTCAATACTATAAGTGATTTAAAAGACTAAACATGTTGATGGCCCAATCGTAGGCTAAATAAAACAACAATTTCTGTGTTTTTTTTTTGAAAAGTTCTCACTTTTCAGACTGCGCTCAACAAAAACGATAGTGTAGCAAGCGCAAATTAAGCGCAGCATTTAAACACAGAATGTGCTTTCTAATTAAATTATTGCGTGTATATGTTACAAATTAGTATTCGCTGTGTACCACCTGGCGTATGCGTTATGTAACATAGTATTGCATACTTTTGGGCGCTGCCTTAATTAGAGCGTCGCCGTCGCTATACAAAAGCACAAACTCTTGCAAGTCAATTAAATGCACAGTCAGTAGCAAAAACATAACCAAAAGAGCATGATAAAAGCAAAAGGCAGCAGTAACAACAATGGCCGCCATTCAACATGACTGCCTGATAGGGCAGGGTTGAAATTTCTTGATATTTCCGCTGCTGCTGCTAACCTTTTATGTCAAGTTTGTTAATTAAATGAAGCACTTAACATGGAAACATATTTTTCTGCGGTATTGTCGCGACATCCGCCTCTAGCCAAGCCCATTACCAAGAGCCAATGGTAGAACTAAGTGTAGTCTTCTTTGAGTGCCACTTGGTAGACGCCATTTTATACGCTTTATTGTTTGCGTCTGCTTTTAGTCTGTTTCTACTACATAATTTACACCCTGCCATTATAATGACTTGCATCATATGGTGGCACACTTTTTCGTTACCCTTATCTCTTTTACCTTTTTTCTTTTTGGTTACTTTCTGCTTATTGTTGTACATTTTTTTGTTTCCATTTTTGTTATTTCCTTTTAGTTTATTATAATTTGTACAACTTTTCACTTGAATATAAAACCATCACTTCAAAGCATTGCAACAATTCATTAAAACATTTTTCAAGTACTATGACAGTTTTGACTTTTGTTTTACATAAAAGCTTCCAACTTTTAAATATTATTTAAATTTAATGCACGAGTTGCAAGAGATTAAGTAGGTCACAAAAGTTAAAAAAAATTACAATGCCTTTTTTTGCGGTACAAACTCTTTTTTACGAATTTTTGCATTTTACAGTATTTTTTATCAGACTTAAGTTTATTTGGGTACGTTTATTTTTATTATATTACAAACACAGTTTGGCCCTATATTCCACAAATGTGGTTAAATCTTTGCTTAATATTTATCTTACCTTTTTGTAATAAAATCATATATAAGATTAAATATTCGTTGTAAATCTTTAACATTTTTGTACATCTCGTAAAGACTTGGGCTTCTGCATTTTATATCTGCAAGAAATAAGCTGCACAATATTTATTTTGCAAATTCTGCTCTATAGATAATTGTTGATTTTTCTATTCATTCTGTTAATTGAGATATCTTCATGCTCCGCCTTTGCAGCGATGACAGCATAGTTATGGGATATAAAATTTTGTTTGTTTGTTAAATCAAATATTCAAATCTCTACTATCTACGCCAAAGCATATATTGTACATAAATATCAAGCTTATGTATAAATATAAAATACTTGAAATAAACTAATATACCTTTAAAAAGTTTTTAAAGTAGAACAATGAGACTTCAAAAATTTTACAAAGTCGCATTTTATATTCTAATGTGGGTTTCATTCTGTGTGCTAGAGAATGCTGCTCAAAAATGATTCATATATTTTATGTCTTTAAAAGCACATAAAAATACGATTTAGTAAACAGCTAAAACTACAAAAATTATAGCTCTATTAGCAATTAATACATCAATATTATGGTTTAAGAAAAAAGAGGTCTCACTTTTATAGAACATATATAAATGAAATATTGTTGTACATAAAGTTTTAAATATCTTCTTAGGCCCAACAGGACACAAGTAACACCTAACCCTGCCGAACCTTTTGTAATTTCTTTAACTTTCTTGAAGAATTTCTTTACAGACGAGAGCGAGTATCTAATCCTAATCTTCATAAATCTAAAACTAAAATAAAAACATATTCAGAAAAGTTCCTGATATGCGAAAATATTTAATTGTTTGTGCACCACCTATAAATTACAATATTTTAAAAAAAACATTTTTTCATTGAAATGTTATTATTGATGATGATAACCTAATTTACAAACCAACCAATCATACAATTCCAATCAAAGATTTGTTCTTTAACTCCAAATCAACTTTGTACATGTGTATAAACCCAATCACTATGCATTGACTCTATCTATATGACTGTTGTTGACATATGCAACAAAATGGCCATCAAATTGTATTTATATTAAAATGTCAACATGCTGTGCCGAACTTTGTCATATGTCATATATGGCATCCTGCTGTGCCCACCTAACTATGTTTGCAATATGGGTGGTTCTTCAACAAATTGAACATTTTGTAGTAGCCCAATGAGAAGCTTTTATAAAAAGTTTTTTTTTTATTAGAGTTATTTGTTGTATGTAGGAAATCAAGTATTTATTTACTTGTTATTAATTTGAGGGTACATCTAAGAAAATTTGATCATGTTTTCAAACATTATTGAAATTGGGAAATAATAAAGTAGAACAAGGAAAATATAATATAAAACTAATACTTATTACAAGCGTATTGGGTGAATTTTTTAGAGATATGCTTTGCCTTATATCTAGGGCTGGCTAGAGACTTGGTTTTGCAATATAATTTACTCATTTAATTACTTTATTTATTAAAAAAATTTAATCTAGTGCGCTACCTCTATGCTATACATTCTATTTATTTGTTTATTATTAATTTGGGGTTACAACTAAGTCCAGTTAGTCCAGACCTTAAGAGTAAATAATAACAAACTGAGTTTTTAAATTACGAAATATCATATAATAATGAAGAAAATATAATATAAAACTAATCCATACCCCTAGCCTGATGGGGGAATTTTTTATTGAAATATGACGCCCCACATCTGGGACTGACTAGAAGCTTGGGTTTATAGGTGATAGGTTAGAGTTGCTCGATTTGGCAAATCAAGATGAGTTAAGGCAGACAGATAGACAAATTGAATAGAGCGAAGGATAGGATATTATAGTTTGCGCATGATACGCCGTTTAATGCATAATTAGAATTACACAATTGTAGTGCAAGATGTCGAAAATTTTAATATTTTGGATACAGAAATTAACATAAAAATTTTAACCATTTCATAGGGTGCCAAAATATCACCGCTGGCAAATTTGGGGGTTTATGTGATAGGATTGGGTTGATTAAATAAACTGTTCGCCAATTGTAAGCGTTCTTATTCTTAGAGCACATATAGGATCGTGTAACTCATAATTGGATCTGCAAAAAATAGTAGTGCTACAGGTCGAAAATTACGCGTAACTCTCGGTGAAGTGACAAGAGAAATATTGCTAAGGGATGCATAAGAGTAAATGAGCCCGAGTAACATGCCGTGGCATGTTCTAGGTTCATATCAGGTACCAATTACATAAGCCAGTCTACAAGAATAGAACGGCAGTCGGATGCTAGGATCCCAATTTTAGCCATGAAGCGCACACCTAGTCAAAGCAGCTAGACTGCTAAAATAAAAGAAAATGTGCGAAGCCTATTTTACAATAGTATAGATATTTAGCTGACAAAGTACTAAGTTAAGTTTCTAAGTGTTACTAATATATTTTTTTAATGTAATGTATGAGGTCATACGCGCTGCGACGATCGATGGTGCCTGCTTTCTACTAGTTCAGGTTTAATGTTATTAGAAACTGAGTAAGAACATTCTCACTGAGAACATAGTTGCCTGGCAGCTTTGCTCTCCTTGACAGAGTTGGGCATTTAGTGTTTAGGTGCTCCATTCACTCGGCATCCTGCTAACACAATCTACACATTCTGTTACAAACAAAGCCCATTTTGTGTAAGTGGTCGTTGCAGGGAAAATGGCCTGTCAACGTTACAAAAATTGACCTAAACTTTGTCCTATTTAAGGTTAGACCTTACTTGACACTTGCTGCATCAGAGCACACAAATCTTTTTGAGTGTTTGTGTTAACTACTGTTTAGATATATTTGCAGTTATTATGTGGTTCGCAAACAATTTTTTGAGCAAATCAAGAAGAAAAATTTGTTTGTTTGCAAATCAAGTTTGATAAGTTCATATTATTCGCAAATTTCTTAGAGTTTTAATGGCGTATCTAAGATAATGTAAGAAATTTTCAAAAGTAGCTTTAATTTATCTTTCAATTTATAAAATACTTGCCCAAATCCATAAATATTTTAATAAAAAGAATTCAATTCTATGCGCTTTTGTATTAAAAATTTTTTGTTTTTGTCGTGACTGTTGAATGCCTTAAATGTAAGTATACGAAGTTTGCTTACAAAAATTGGCAATTAACCTTATTAGGCAAAGCGTGGCGCTCTAGAAAAATGTCAAGTATGTGACTTTATGAGTTGAGGTTAAAAAGGTAAGAGTCCCCAAAACGCAATATAAAACGCCAGCGTGGGTATTTATGTCACAAGTATACGAATATATACAAAACACGTACACCCACGCACCGCAAACATCTTGACAAGCGAAATACCAAAGCGAAATGTGAAAAGCAAAAGCATAAAATATTTCAAATATTTTTGTTACCTGCTTGTAGAAAATTTTTACGTCTTTCTGATTACGGCAAACGCCTTTTATACGCTGCAGCATAAAGGGTACAATAGAATTCGGTAAAATCTTTAGCAAGCTGAGCTGTAAAAACTTGGGGGGAATTACAAAAACATATAGTAAAATTACGCGACGTTCACTGATCAATTAAATTCCAATGGCTTGACTAGTTTTTTTTTTGAATGAATGCAATTGCATACAAGTTCAAAATTGGTTGATACTTTTTTACAGTGTATTCATTGGTCGAACAACATTGCGACAGTTTTACATTTTTATTATTGTTTGCACTTATTATTGTCGTTGTTATTGCGTAATTGTGCGCAAGCATAAAAACTGACAAAAGTGGGTTAAACCAAACGCTTGACAATGTGTGCAGCGAGGCGTTAAAGCCGCCAAAAGTAAAAATGTTGGCTAAAAATTGCTAAACAATTAAATATTTCAAAAAGTATTGCGTGCTTTTGTGCGCAAAACGCTCTGGAGTTTCAGAAAGAGCTACCGTGCGTTAGCGTGTACAAAAAAAAAAGGTTTCAGCTATAAATAGACATGAACTGTTGCTTTGGTCTAAAAATATAAGCGAGCTTAAGATGGAAAAATCCAATAATGCTTTAAGGTTTACGAAATTGCGTAGCACTTATAGTCTTTATGGTTAACTACCATAGCTTGTGTGTGTGTGTGAGTGTGTATCTGTGTGAGTGTTTGTGTAGCTGTGCTGCGTGTGTGTATGTGTGTGTTTATTATCTTGTCAAATGATTGATTTATATATGCTTAGTTGATTTATTTACATGCACAACAATTGTTTACATACGCAGCCTTGTGGCATTAATGAACCCCAGCGAGCACGCAACACGTTCAATGCAACCATTTGTTGACAAACGTTAACGTTTTCATATAGGTTAGCAATATAAACAATATGATGACGCTTCTATAAAAGTAGTACACTAACTTTTGGCCACTGCTACGCGCAAACTAACAGCAATGGAGTTTTTAGATATAGTTCAGGGTGCAGATAGTAACTTAATTACCTTTGACGCATTATTGCTCAGCCTGTATGCCTCAGTTTGTAACTTTAAGTTTTACAAGTTATTAAAATTAAAAGGTTTCTACACAAAATTCAAAAGTATTTTATTTTTTTGAAACAAAGTTTACTGCTTTGGCAAAAATAGCAATGGATTGTACTTGCAGCATGCTACTTATACGTAACTATGAGTGAAAACAACTGGTTCAGCTATAGATTTTAAAAACTTTTTGTAAAGATTTTGCTTTATAATTTGATACTTTTCAATAGTATAGTTCAATAGAAAAAATATATGCGAGTGCGTTAGACAGCGCTGTACTTTGTTGTTACAGCAACGCGCAAAGTGCCTTTTATATATTAATGCATTTGTTTTCTTATCAACAAGTAGTTATTATTTGTACATAAGAATCTTAAGTGCATTGCATAAAAAAGCGACAAAATAATGCAAAAATATAAATCAAGACCACATAGCCAATAATGCATATTTTTTGTTCTGAAACTTTTAAGTTTTATTGCACTTTAGCGCACAACTTACTGATTATGCTTATCTGTTTGTTTGTGCGCAGATTTGTAAACTCGGTATGAATTTAAAGGACTTTAAAAATTAGTTTAAATTATTACAGTAATACAATAGAGAAATATGTGTAGTTACAAATTGTTTGAAATGTAAGTATTACACAAAGCAAACCGCTAAACATATACAGTTGCTTTGTATATATGTTGCTTGATTGTATTATTTAGTAACTAAAGCACCAGAATTGTATATAACAAAGTGTTTTTATGTATATAATATTATCATGCCATATGTAATACAATTTATTTTGCATTCATTTCTTATATATGCATTTTTTCTTGGCGCTTGAAACTATGAAATAGTACTAAAGCAGTCAAAGTAGTTGCGGAAATAAGGACAAAATGAAAATTTCCTTTTGTTTAGTTGCTATATGCATAAGTTGTAGAACAAAGGACTTCCATTTACACACACACACACACACACATGCATTTGAAAAGCAGCTGAGCATATCACTTTTATAAAAGTTTTGTAGCACATGCGATTGTCGGAGTGCCTAAGCAAACTTATGCTAGGCATCCAGCTCAGGCACACACACCCCTTCCGGTTGGGAGTAGCTTATTAAAGTGCTGCTTGTTTTCATACACTGTAAAGTAAAAGCAGTCTATTAAGTTCGGCATAGTGAAACAAGCATGGTATGATTCACTAGAAAAAAAATCATAATATTCTATATATCCTAGATATAGGTAGGTGTTTTTTAAGACTATATTATATTGCTTTCTTAACAAGAGAAGAGGGACTTAAAGTTTATATACCCGCTTACGATCTGCGTTGTCTTTACTTAGTAGAGATTTTTCTCGGTAACAAGAGCAATTATTGTTTTGCTAGCCATACCACTGCTAGCTAAATGCTCTAGTGCTGTAGGTAGCATGGAATCGAACAACCGACCTTCCGATTTTCAGGTGAGTAAGCTACCACTACGCTACCGAGGCCAGATAAAAATTTTTAAGTTAAAGTAAATAAATAAATTTATACCTTTTTACTATTGCGGTCATCGCTTCAAAAGCCGTGCATGAATGTATACATTAATACCTAATCGAAAAGAAAAGCTTTCTAGAGTTTATCGCAGAGTCCGAACGGCGTTGTCTTCAATTAATAGAGATTTTTAGGCAAGTCCGGCAGTCGGGGCTCAGAGACTCAGAGTACGCTACCTAGATTCATTTTTTAGGTATAATTTAATAAATACGAAAATCGTTTTCTTCATTTTCAAAAAGTTTGATAGGGAAATATAAGGGTAAGTGTATTTCAAGGTTGTAGTGTTCTTATTGTAACTGGTCAAGTTGTTGGTGCTTTTACATGTGAATGCATACAGTGCCCAAAGCAGCTGAGTCTTTTATGGCTTAATCATAATTTTTCACTTAATGTACAAACAATAACGCAGAGTATACAAATACACACACACACACACACACACACACTGTGGCACCAACACAGATAAATTAAAACTCACCTACTTAAGGCATCAAACAGACAGCTACGAGACAGCCGCCAGCTCAATGGCTACCCACAAATGAATGAACACATACAAGCTTACGCATACGCACACATACCCACTGCTAGCATGTATCTGTGTAAGCGCATGCAAAAAACTTTTTCAAGTGTTAAATGAGATAAAGTCAACATTACACTGTTGAAAGGGCTCAAAACTCTTCACCACACACAGTCCTAGCTGGTAGTCACATTCCCAGCCTTGGAGTTGACAGTGTAAAATGCAGACAACTGTTTGCGTAAGTGTATATAAGCGCGTGTAGGTGTAGTTATACAATTTTAGCCTGTCTCTGTGTATTTTATGATAATAATTATTAAAATAAAAATAGCACCCAGCGTCAAAAGTTTTGTTTTATGCTTAAATTATTATGGCATACTTTAGTGCGCATGTTTAGCATTTTCAGTGTCTAAATTGTCTGGGTCTTATTTATAATGCTTTAAAAATATTTACAACACAATCTCACATTTTGATTGCGCTTTTATGGCACAATGCTCAAAACAACTCGAGTTAAAGGATCTGCAAACATTTCTGTAAATCCTTTGACCTTGACAACAATTTTAAGCTTAATTGACTTTCAACAAGCAACATAAAAATGCTTTTGAGTATTCCAAAAATTTGCTTAATTTTGCAACTATGCAAAGCATGCCAATGGCAGCAAGTAAAAGGCATTCACGTATATATATATATATATATATATATAGGTATAAATGTAGGTAGGTATATAAGGTCTAGGAAAGAGCTGTTGAGCTTGCAGAATAAATAAGCAAATGTAGGCAAATTTACAGAGTTAGTTTTGGGTTTTAGTTTGCTGTTTGCCAATAGTATCTTGGCTTAGATTCAGCTTAGCTTAAAAATCATCAACTTAACATTTGAGTGTAAAAAATACAATTCCTCTAACCAGCAACAATCGATTTGAAAGAACAAAACATGGTCTTTGTTTAAAACTATTTTATTGTGAATAAAAATAAATAATACCAAGCAAGATGGATTATTGCAGCTAAAACTCAAATATTTGCTTGCTGGTATCCTTATAAATATTTAATATGCGCATTTAATAAATTTCTTATTCGTATTTCGCTGTGAAAGAATTTTTAAATGATTGCAAAACAAGGCCATATGGTCATGGTATATGAAAATATACAGATACATGTAGAAGCAACGTGGTAAAGTTAAACATACAATGGTAAATGAAAATTTCGATTTATTGAATATTGCGACAGAGCTTTATATAAAGCTTTTGTGGCATCAAGTGAAATGAAATGAAAATGGAAAATGATTCTGTCGGCATTGAAGGACGTTGTGAACTTGCTTGCTACTTTGGCTGTTGCGTTTATTAGCTTAAATGTTAAACAGGAAATGTTGCGCCACCGGATATAAGGCAACACGACACTGACAGATACGCTGACACATAAACACAGATACACAATGTCCACCCTTGGATACGCTCGGCAATGAAGAGGCTGTAAGCATCCTTAAGTTGTAAAGTCAGTAGCAGCAGCAGCAGCTGGCAGTGCATAAAACTTTGAAATGACGTTGACATAGCCAAGAGCACAGGCTGTGAGTAAACAGGAACACCAAGATGCTTATATACAGTTGGTATATTTGTTTGTTTGTTTGTTAGTTGCAACTGTCAAGCATTTAAATAACTTGCGTTTAAATGCTCTTGTCTGTCATTGTCAGACACTTGTCGTTTCGTCATTGAGTTTGTCAATCATTTATTTACTTCAGTTTATTTAGTTGTTAAGCTCAACTCAGGTCATACAATAGGTACGTACAATATATGTAGTAAACATTTAAAGCATAAAACCAATTGGCTCAGTCTAAACTGCTAAATTATTTAGTTTCTTGCACTTGTTATGAAAAAATATTTAGTTTTTTCTACTCGGTATATATTGTGTAGGTGCTTGCATATTTCGTTTGAATGCCTGAGGCATTGAGGTGGCAACATATAAACGCTTTTATCGGCTAAGCCTCAAAGCGAGTGTTAAGCTCTTTAAATGCCAACGAGGCGTATACGTAACCAAAAAATATCTATAAACATTTACAGACGAGGAGCGAAAACAACTTTTGCAAACAAAAGTGAGAAAATTAATTAAAATGCTTGAGCTCCAGATTTTTCATTTCCCACATATATATGTATTTGGTTTTGAATTTTATTTTCCTTTTTTTTTGTGAGTTGAAAAAATTGCTTAATTACATAAGCACACATTCAAGAAGGCATTGACAATGGGGCGTAACCCCTCAAATACATACCATTCAAAACCAATTCTACAGTCGAAAAAATGAAAAGAAGGAATTTTACTTTTAGCTACTCTTAGCAAGGGTATATATATTTTAGCATATACATAAAAATGTGCTGGAAAAATAAATTTATAAGCACAAATAGGCTGCATTATTTTAGTAGCGTTTGGTTTTAAGTTCTTAGTTGATATAGTGCCTACTTAACGTATACTTGATATAAGCCAAGATATTGCCATCTCGAAACCAAATCAAATTACAAAATTTTCATTACATGCAAGCTAACACATGGAAAAAAATATACATCAACAATTTGACACACATTAAAAAAAATCTTATTTTCATGCTTTGTCAATTAGATATTTGTGCATTTAGTCTGTGAGAAAAATGCTAAAACTGAGGACCTAAATCTCGTGTAACTAAGTGTATAAAATATTTGGTTTGCCCGAGACATATTTTAATGAATTTATCATTTTAGGGCATTTATTGTTGCCGCTCATAAAATGAAAATGTTTTTTTGTCACGCCATTTTTTCTTTGGTATTTTCATGTCATGCCTTGACAACAATGCCAATGCATATTTCTTTGTCTGTGTGTGTGTCCTGGTATGTGGAAAATGCCTCTTAGACATCTTTTGCCACTTTTCAAGGATTGCTGAGTATTGCTTTTTCATTCGCTTTAAATACAACTGAAGCGCATAAATCGACATTTTGTCTGGTAAATCTGAACATTTTTGCGTCAAGCTCTGGCATGTTGATTTAGTTGTTATATTTTGTTATTGTAGTTCCCCCTCAAAATTCCATACTTGTACTTGCTGAAAGGTAATTGAGGTTGTAAAGTTGTTGTTGGACTTCATATTTTGTTGCCAAATCTTGTTCAGGAGAACAAAGCTGGCAAAGATTGGTGCCAACACATCAATCAAGCTTAGGCAGCCACATAAGCTACCACACCCATTTGCTTACCCGCTGTGCCATGCTTTGTTGCCCTTTGTATATGAAATGATTTATGCCCTGCTTCTGCCCTCAGCTAAGTTTTGTATCTGATTCAAATATGGTGCTGCCCTGATTTTATTTTTCGTATTTTAAAGTTCGACTTAATTGCATAAACGTAGACAACTTATACGCTCTATTGGGTTTTTACTTTAAGATACAAAAGTAAAGTGATTTCATATTAGAAAGTGTTTAGTTAGAATAGGTTATGTTTTGCGACAAAAGTCAGTTTAAGCAAATTGTGTAGAAATACATCAATGATTTGCTGCCGCAGCCAATTGTTTTCATAGCAATTAGGCAGAAATAGGTATTATCACATCAACTAAAATATTACGTATACGCAGCAGTCAAACAAACAGCAATAGTCCATAATGCTTTGCAATTTGAGAGTACACAAGAATGTTTAGTAGCTTTAGAAAATTTGCTTTTGTCAGTCCAGCAAACAATGCGTATAATGCAGGGAAGCAGCTTCAGTTGTCTGTGCACATTTGAATGCCCATCTCTGTGCCAGTGTGTATCTGTATATTTGTGTGTTCGGCCATGTTCGCTTTAAGTTTGTGCAGTATATGCTTTTGAATAATGGATAGCTTACTTGGACATTAAGCTGCTTTCAATAAAAGCAACGACAATGACATCCAGTTCCAAAAACATCTTCAAGAGCAACAACAAAAATTTTGATTTGAAAACTCAAACTTTTTGCCGGACAACAAAAAGCAAAGAATGTCAAGCACACAATGTCTCCCACTCTTGCGTAACTTTGGTCAGCTTGATTGTCAATTTTTCTTTTATTATTATACATTTGCTATGCATTATATTGCTTTGATAGCAGAAAAAAAAATCAATTTTAAACTAAGGCAAAACAAATAAAACTGTTTACAAAAATTGTGCTTATATGAATTAAATGTGTACGTATATTGTTTACGGAGTCAGAAGTAGCATCAGGCGGCAACATTCAACATTGTCACGTACTTACTACATTCCAATAGTCCAGCTAGCTATATAGTGATGCGGCATATATTTGTGTGTATCTCTCGCTATACAAAGGTTAAAAACTTTTTAACAGACAACAGTGACAAATAGACAAATGGACAACTTTTAAAGCAACATTGGCCAACGTGTGTTATAGGCGACTTTGCGATACTCTGCTGGCAGTATTACTAAAACGAAAAGTTAAGTAGTACAATGGCTTTTAGAATCAAAAGCTGCATTTAGAAGTCGAATAAGTTTCTTACACCAAAAACCTTTTTTAGCTTAAATAAATTGCACCCTAAGAGGCAAATGGACGCTGAAACTATCTTTGCCGTAGTTATAAATGTGCAGTGTTGGGCACACATCCTCAATAGCCGTAACGTACGAAAATACAATTGTCTTTGTGCTTACGCGTGACAATAACAAAAAAGGAAAATAAAATTTTTAGCAGCAGACGAGCACAAAAAATAGCAACAAAGCAAGTGCAAAGAGCAAGTCTGATACAAAATAGAATGCAGACACAAGGACAACCGAAAAAGGACAGACAGGCTGACACACAAACAACTAGTTGGCCAAACAAATAGGGCACGTTTTTGCTGGTTGAGAAGCGCCTGCTGTTGTGTTATACATTTTTAATACTCTTCACGTATTGTACATAGTACTATAAGTTTGCCAAAAAGTTTATAAACTTCGAAAGCAGTTGATGTGGAACATATCAAGTATACTGGTAAATTAACTACACTGAGTTACAGAAATGAAGGTGTTATATGCTTTCAATCAAAGAATCACAAAGTTACTTATTAAGCGTAAATAAACTGATGAAAATTTATATCGCCAAGAGAAATATGTAAAAGAAAACAGTTATGTAAAATAAAATATATACAGATTGCTATTTTTATGCATTATTATCATATTATTGTAATAATTATTTATCTTATTTTACTTGCAGTGGCTTAAATTGAATTGCGCTTAGCTCTCAAAGAGTAAATTAAACAAGATAAAAAAAATATAGGAATACTGGTGAGTTTTACCTCTTAATTTGTTTTGCTTTCGTGAAACGCACGCATATATTAAACGTCTAACACATCAATGACCATACTGATCTATGTGCGTTTCAGAATAGTTATCTCTAAAAATAAAGTTCAAATATAAGAAGTATAGGATCAGGCACTATTGCAGACGGTCTTGTTAAAAAATTTTAAGTTTCTTAAAGCCAGGCACAGTTTAGTTGTATAAATTTAGTCGCTCGAAAATAAGCTGCTCACATCACATGGTATCTAATAGCTTGTCTGTCATTTTGATTGCTCCATTTTTGTATCCATTGTAGTAGTTGTTGCGCCACATTCCTAATTGAATTCCGCAGAACGTAAACGCCAGCAAGCATCAAGTTGTGTCAGTACCTCTCCCAAACACAAAATAGCAGACCAGACCACCCAAGAGCAGAGGTGGAAACAGACTCTCGAGTTTGCCATGTCAGAGTGGCGCAATGTGTACATAATCGAATTAGATAAGTTAATAACTTGATAAAAAGTTTCAACATCCTGTGTGTTTGTTGCTTTTGGCGCTTCCGTTTTCGTGCATTGTTTGCTACTGTTGTTGCCACATCGCGCCCAGGCAACAGGCCAAGTATTGTCAATCAATGCCAAATGAAGTTGTCAGTACATGTGGCAGCAACAAAAGCAACAAAGGACACAAAAAAAAAAAAACAGCATAGTAACTTTGTCTATGTGAAAAACAAAATTTGCTTCTTTTCAAAAGAAAAGAAATAAAATAAAAATTTATGCATATAAGGCATAAAGTGAATTATTTGCTATTTGGTTAGCAATGAGCCGCGGGTGCCCAGTCAAACAGTCACAAATATACGTACAAAAAAATATTTTCATTTAAAATTTATATGAAAAACCATAAATATATATACTTTATACTTGGTAAGTACAGCTGTAAGTTAAGCAGGGTTGGCACAGCCAGCCAGCACATAGCTAAAACGTACACGACGGAAAAATAAATATGAAACGAAAATTTGTGATAATAATTTCCTGTGTTATTGGCTTCGTTATATGTCAGAGGCGTGGCATAAATTTCATGCAGCATTTCTAAGGGTGCATCAAAAAAATAATAAAAGAAAATGTGAATCATTCAAGGCACAACGCGACATTAAAATGCCCTTAAATTAAATTTTATTTGTGATTTGAATCAACAAACACTGCACAGAATTATCTGCAACGATATGAATATATATTGAAGTGTAGTGATTCGGTACGGCAATTAAATTCCGATTTTTTTATCTTTAAACAGTTTGCACGAGTTTTTACCCCAAGTGTTGCGAGTATCAAAAATTCTATAATCCTTAGTAATATCATAATAAATATTATAATATTCTATACTTTATTTGATTCCATATTAAGAATAAAAAATATTACAAATTATTAAAATATATTGATTTATTAAAACTAATCAGAATGCTGAGACAAGCTATAATATTAACTGTTTAGCCAAACAATTTTTTCTGCTAGTCTGAGTGTCAGTTTCCTGAAGTTGTTTTTTTGAGTGTCAAAATTAATATTTACCTCATCTTCACATCAATGATCTTATATTGCCTAAAGACCATGGTCAGCATTTTGGTACAAAAAACCAAGCCTTTTACATTCTGATGTGTACATTTTACAAACAAATTTCTCTGGTTGCAGTGTATTAAATATGTAGCCAAACTTTTCGAAAGGCAAAGCTAAGGGCACAAAATTTTGTCTGCAACAGCCGCAAACATATGAATGGCTGAGTGTATGAATGGTTGTACAAATGTTTTATGTATAACGTATACGCTATGTATACAGCCTTTATCGATTTTGCAGCTCGTAAGCAAACAATTTATGTATAGCCTTTAACTTGCTCTTCTGCTTGTTGTTATTTTGTGTTGGTCATTGGCAACATATGGTGTGAAATCGAAAGTCCAGAAAATGTTTTAGCAAAAAACTTGAACCAAAAACCTATAACATTCCATATAACATTTAAAGATCTGCACATGTTCCGAACAGGTATCAAGACAGTAGAGTGATTACTTTTATACCATAAATTATTTTGATTCGAGAATTAGCTCAACTTAATCCATTTAATAATTTCAGATTGTGAAAACATTAAATGGAACATGCAAGCAAATTTAAGGCATTTTAAAAAGATAATTTTCGAGTCTTCAATAGAAAAAACAAGCTGCACTTTACCCAAAAAGTTTCAATTTTTTGTAGCATACTTAGCAGCTAAAAAACTTAAGCCATTTATTCTACAAAAAAATCTGCTCAAGTTAGTTCACACGCAGACCAATACATATGTCGGCGACACGCCTATGAAATGTAAACATTGGTCAACTGCCAAGTAAAAACCTGTTATTAGCTGAATTGGCTTAAGGCTAGTGTGCATATGTGTGTGTGTGTGCGTGTGCTTGTGTGTGTATAGTGAAATGTGTTCCTTATGGTAATTGTGTGTATGCTAACTCAGGCTGGCATGTCAGTAGCAACAACAATCTGCCCAGCGACTACATCGCCATATGGCACAGACTAATGACAACAGTTTGGATGCTTTAACATCAATTATATAGGGTGATTTTTAAATATCCAGACCACTGGGATACAAGTTTTGACTCAGGTGCCGGTATCTGTCTAAATAAAGTTTTGAGAAACCTAATTTTACAATACACTTTTAAGGCATAAAAGCTTTGGTGAAACTATGGTCAATAGTATTTTGACATTTTCGAAAACAAAGCCAAAATACGCTGTTTATTCATTGTGTGTGTGTGTGTGCATAGTTCTGACCAACGCATTGCATTTTAATGAGTTTGTTATGGCCATAACATAACGCGCCCCTAACTTGCTGAGCTTGCTCAAAAGGTGATGGCCAAACCCGTTGGATGAGACTGCTGAGGGACATCGTTGGCATATGTACACATTTGCTGCTTGAGTGATAAATTAAACACCAAAGTAACTCTAACTGAAGCACTGGTCAGAGCATGCACACTTGCTCGCATATTGCCAACAATGACAACATGTTTGTAGGCGGAGCTCATATAGTTATGGTACAACGGCTACGAGGACAATCGCTTGTCTAGACCAAATTTACTTATGAATGAACACGGCCATATGTATATACCCGTTGTTTACCTGTGTAAGCCTCTTGCATTAAAGCATTCGATTTAAGAATTTATTTTTTATACAAAAAAAACCGTCATACAAAGTAGAACACAAACTAGATAAACAAAAGGGAATATAAATATTACGCATACGCCACGTACCAGAGCACAAGTTTCTTTTTCTGCAGCTTTATTTAGCACGCCACACGGAAAAGTTTTTTTATAGAGCAAACAAAATGGAAGCACGCATTAGGTGGACGTCTGAAAATATACAAAAAACACAAATATCCATAAGACATGTGGGTAGGCGTACAAACAAACGTTAATATGATTACAAAGAGAAAAGTTTTTGGAAATATGCACACTGTAAATGGGCCAGGCGGCAACAATAAAAGCAATAATAATAAAAATAATAATAAGAACTTTAGTTGTGGGCCAACCAATGTGAAAAAGTTTCGTTTCCAGTAAAATGTATTGCTTTTATCGAATTTATTTACATTTATTAAACTAATATCAAATATAACTAAATCTTTTTTTTTACGGACTTAGTAATATGCAAGATTGAAATGATTAAAATTTGCTTTTACCTACAATTTTCTTAAACGATTACATTAATAGTACGTTTCCTTTTCTACCCAACCTCCTGGATACCTGCGTATTAGAAAACGACGTCCTTCGTCGAATAAAACAATAAGTACAGCAAAGGGTAAAGCATAGGTCCACCATATTAATCTATAGGTATATTATTTCATAAATTTAAATAAGTATAATTTTCATAACTGAAGGTTTTACTTACTTTATAGGATACATTCGAAGTGCTGTTTTCATCATAGGTTGCAGATAGCAAAAAATGCAGGCAAGTACGGTCTCAAAGACAAGAGAAAAATTTAGCACGTTGTTAGTCATACCCTGCTGCAATATAGAATTCCGACGTGTTTTGCAGATCAGTAAATCAGCCCACTGTGTTACCACAATGGATACAAAATATCCAGTGCTGGCTGTATACTCAAGTTCTTTGCGCTCGAGAAAGGTCTTCATAGAGTTCAATTATTAGTAAATTGCGTAAAAGCCGTAATATAAGCTTACCCATTCCTGTCCATAATCATCAACTAAATCATCTATATCCTGCGAGTCCCAATCACGGCGAATACCTAGCAAACGCCTTGGACCAAATCCATGCTCAGCCATAATTGCAAAAAATGCAAAAAAACAGCCTATAGCTTGAATAATGCCTATTTGCGCATATGCCATAAGTATTAATCTGCAATTAATTGTGTAATATATGGCTATAGTTAATAATAATCATTTATCATACTTAAGGTTCACCAACCGATCCTCAAAAGGATCTCGTGGCATACGTCTCATTATGTCAGACTCGGCCTTTTCATAAGCCAGCGATATTGATGGCAACATGTCAGTGCCAACATCAATGCACAGTATGGGTATAACTCCCAGTGCGAGAGGTATATCAATACTTATAAATAATAAAAATGGCAAAATCTCTGGCAGATTTGAAGTGAGCACATAGGCAATGGATTTCTTGAGATTATCAAAAATAATACGTCCCTCCTCGACGCCCACAACAATTGATGCGAAATTATCATCAAGCAGTATCATATCGGCAGCCTGTTTGGATACGTCCGTTCCGGCAATGCCCATTGCTACGCCAATATCGGCACGCTTTAAGGCTGGTGAATCATTTACGCCATCTCCTGTTACAGCTACAACCTCCCCGCGACGTTGACAAGCCTCTACAATGATAAGCTTTTGCTGTGGGGAAGTTCGCGCAAAAACAATTTCTTTGTGGAAATAGATAATTGCGTCTAGCTCATCGGAATTCATATCGCGAAGTTCACCTCCGTGCACCACAATTGCCGTAGCATCTCTTGGATTAACTTCTGAGACTGGTACACCACGCTTCTTTGCAATATCATCTGCAGTGGGACTGGTAATGATGCCCACAGTACGCGCTATCGCCTTGGCCGTAATCGGATGATCTCCGGTAACCATAATCACTCTAATACCAGCCGATCGACATTTAGATACTGCATCGGGCACAGCCGCACGAGGTGGATCTATCATTGAGATGAGTCCCAAAAATCGCAGCTGTGTCAAGGGAAAGTTGATTCGATCCGTTTTGAAAACAAAAGCTTCGGGAAATGCTGATTTGGGTAGAATTAAGTCTGCAAAACCAAGGACGCGCTCGCCTAAGCCCCCCAACTCCATGTAAGCAGCCTCAAATTCTGCTTTTAATTCTTCTGTTAGCACCACTGTTCTACCTTCTATAAGTATTGTGTCACATCGATCCAAAATACGCTCTGGTGCGCCCTTCATTTCCAGTATATAAAACGAATTCTCAGTTTCCAATTGGTTTATAGATACTTGGTATTTTTCCCTTGAATTAAATGGTATTTCAGTTATCTTAGAATGCTGTTGGCGTACCGGTGCAATGCCACCATATACGGTCTCTGCAAATTTAAGTAAGGCTGCTTCCGAAGCATTGCCGTTTACTTCCTTCTTAAGTATCGGCACATCCTCTTGCCCACCCTGAAATTCTGCGACATTACAGAGCGCAGCACAAAGCAAAAGTGCACTGAAAGTGGGATCTTGTTTATCAAATATGCCGCCTTTGAAAGATTCCGAAGTGTCAGAGTCCACAATGCGTCGATTGTACCACAGATGCGCCACAGTCATGCGGTTCTGTGTTAAAGTTCCCGTCTTGTCGGAGCATATGGTTGAGGTGGATCCTAGTGTTTCGACAGCTTCCAAATTCTTTACTAAACAATTTTTACGGGCCATACGTTTGGCTGTAAGCGTTAAACAGACTGTTACCGTTGCCAGCATTCCTTCTGGAACGTTGGCTACTATAATGCCTATAAGAAAAATGGCAGAATCTAGAAACGAATAACCCAAAAAGAGGGAAATTATGAAGAAGGTGACACCCAAAAAAGCCGCAATTACTGATATAATATGTATAAAGTGCGCAATTTCACGCGCAATAGGCGATTGAGTTTGCTCCACGCCTGCAGTTAGGTTGGCAATACGTCCCATAACAGTATTGTCGCCAGTGGCAATGACTACACCACGGCATGTGCCTTCCAAAATGTTTGTAGAGTAAAAGGCCAGGTTTTTGGTCTCTAGTGGATTATCGTGAGTGAAGCGAGTGTCACGCGGCTGCGGCTCGGATTCACCCGTCAATGACGAGTTATCCACTTTCAGCCCATGCGCCTCCAAAATGCGTATATCAGCGGGCACACGATCACCAAATTTTGCTTCCACAATATCGCCAACTACCAGATCCTCAGCTGATACTGTATTGATTTCACCGTTGCGCTTGACAGTAGCATACTGTGGCACAAGGTCCTTAAACGAATTCATAATCGAAGAAGATTTGTGCTCCTGCGTAACTTTTTAGTAAACCAAAGGTTATAACAGTTGTAAAAATAACTTACCTGAAAGTACGAAAAAAGGCCTGTAATCACTACGATAAGTAGCAGTACAATGCCCAAATAAAGATTATCATCGGAAGGCTCGAATTGCGTCATTATGTTTATTATGTAAGCAACAAAACATAGACATGAGCCAATCCAAAGCACCACGGCAAAGCCGCCGAACATGTTCTTCAAAAAAATAACCCATTGTGGTGTCTGCGGCGGTGGCATTATCATATTCGGTCCTTCTAACTCCAATCTTTCTTTGGCTTCAGCATGCGAGAGACCCTGTAAACGCACTTTAAAACAATTTCTAACTAAAATCAATGTAGTAATTTTTGCCTGCTCTGCATTAGTATTCAATCGTTTTAGCAGCTCCTCTATGGGTATTTTATGAGCATCAGTATCCACCTCCTTTTTGAATTGCGATATGTCCTTCTTTTTTTTGCCTACACGCTTAAATTTTTTTACCATTTTTAATTACTGCTAAATTGATTTTTTATAAAAATTTTTTTTATTTTATAATTTTTAACTAAAAATTTTAAGTTTATGCCTACTGAATTGATATTTTTATAATACAGTTAGCTTCAGGTAGTTTTTTTTTTTTGAGTGAATTTTTTATTACTTTAGCTTGACCTGACCACATATGGGTTGGTCAACACCATAGGTCATATATAACATATGAAATATCATGAAATATTATACATCTTAGTAATTTTTCGAAAGTTGCGATCTAAAGACATGGAAATCCACATTCGCTATTAGAATTGGCCTAACCTACTAAGAATAAACAGTCTGCGAAAGAAATTGTACTGATCTTATGATTAATGGGGATGAAATACAGACCAATATAGAACAACATCATTTACTATTGTAATCCAGAGGAAATGCTTACTTAATACGCCACCGTGAAATCTAGTTGAGCATGAAGCAAAGACAATTTTTGAATCTTTAGACTTTCTAGTTGATTAGCAGAAGCATCCAAGTGGCAATGGATTTAACTGAAACACGCTGCAATGCACACTTGATGCACCAGCGGATGTTAGTTCCAAAATGCTAGAGCAAAAACTATCACAAATGAGTGTTGCGATTTTGTGAAATACCTGCATATCGCCTTGATAATGTTGTGTTTCTTCTGTGTTCGTTTTGCGGTTACTCTATCCCAGGATTTGGTATTTGCCTCATTTATTTGGTGCGCTCATTTAATTCAAACCCTACACTAAAACGGATGTATGGCATATTCAATTTCCTTCAACACATGCAGACACACATACATACGCACATGTAAGGCTGTGTTTGTGTGGCAACTCTTGTTGGTTACCAGCTAAGCAGCTTTTGGAACATGGCGACAAGTGGCACATTCTGCAGCTCAAGCTGACATTCTGTCAATACTCCTAAAGGGCACTTTTCCTTCATACAGTAGCCCCTACTCCCTGACACGAATCAGCAGCGTGCAACACTCAATCATCGTTTGTTGTGTGTTTGTCGTTGCCATTTTCTAGGTCAACTAGAGGTAGTGCATGGTATATCCACCAAGTTTCCTGTCAGCCATATTTACCTTTTTTCACTTATTTGTTCAGTGTATTGCTTATGTTGAGGTATATTCATTTGATAAACTGGTTTGTAACAAGCTCTCTTTTCACATTAACTCACATTCATTTTGTTTTCTGCTTGCCAGATAATTTTTATATGACCAAGTAGTCTGTATACTGCTACCATAAGCATTTCCACTAAAATAAAGCATTTTAGATCCACCAAGAATACAAGTATTTGTTATGTATAGGGCAAAATATTTGTTCGATGGCAATATTAATTATCGGTTGGTACTATATATGCACTATAGCGTATAACTAAGTCGCTTTGTTCCCACTCTTCACGATATATTATATTATTTTTTCCGATTTTTTCTTTTTCTCTTGTTTCACTTTTACCCATACAGCTAAATCAAAGCTGCTTATCAAGCTGCCAAAGTACGCAGATTGCTAATATTGTGGCGGAAGCGCTGTAACCTGGACAACTGGCACTTGGAAAGCTATACTAATGCCTCCAATACCCAGGCCAAATGCTTACTTGTATTTTATCTCATTTACTTCTGGTAATTTACTTTGATTCATCGATTTTGTAAGAAATACTTTAGCGTGGTGGCAAAAACCAAAAAATTTTTATTGGATGGATATTTTTGTATGGTCTTCTATGCAACAAAATGTTACGCTTTATGAGTGTGTGTGTGTGTATGTGTATGAATGTGTGTCAGCAACTGATTGAGTTATCGAGGTAAAAAAGGAACCATACATAGTATACATTTTGAGTTTCTGTTTATTGGTCGCGTCGTGTTTGTTGTTGGCCTGGCAATCAAAAAAAATAATAATAATATATAATACTTTGCGCATGCTAGATATCATTTTATGTGGCTTGTTTGTTGAGCAGTCGATAAAAATGGCATGGTTTATGGCTATTGTGCTCATATATTTTCCAAGGACCAGTGTACATTTAACACACATACCATACACATACATATAAATTTATCTTACTATTAATAGTACAGTGGATGCATTCAAATTAGTTTTTTTTTGTTGTGAGAGAAGCACCTGTTCTACATGATTAGATGCACAAGTATTATATTTTGTTTTAATAAATGCTAGGGTACGAAAATTTGACCTCAGTCGAACCAATAATGATTTTGTTAAATAAATACTCATTCACTATCACATAATTGTTGTTGACTCGAAAACCGGTAAAGCTGTAATGAAATAGAGACAAATTAAAAGCAAAAATTGTTATATTCTAGGTAGCATCTAACTCCTGTTTTCTTTATCCGTTTAACAATGTCTCAGAGACTTCAAGAGCTTAAGGAACTAAAACTTACCATTTGATACTATTTAATCAAGATTGTGACGTAGCGTTGTCCTGTTTTTATTGAAAAGTTAATCTGAAGAGAATTGCAGTCTTAATGATTAAAGACAGGTACAACACTTTAAGTGTATATTGTGTTAAGATTTACCTTATTTTTTCAAGACATAGGGCACGTAAAGAATTTTTTGAATATTCAATTTAAATATATTTGAGGGTTTTTCATTTTGGTAATACATTTTATGCTCAACATAAATTTTTCCTTGGTACGTGCACATCTGATTTTTCGATATTATTTTGCACAACGTCAGTGTTTGCAGATGATACAGCAAGTAAAAGGCTTGTCTATATTGCGAACAAACTAAATTTAGCATTTAATTCGCTCAGTGCTTGCTTTTTTAAGTAAAAAGATTTGGTTCATGCGGAAAAAAATACAAGTCATTTTTGTAAGTTTAAACAAGAATATATATACTCTTACGCTAAGGGAGTACATTAGTTTGGTATGTGAAAACATTAAATGGGAACAAAATAGGAAATAATCAATTCGTTTTTGTGGTGATTTTGCAAAATAAAGTCTTAAAAGTTATATTCAAAACAATCTTTTATTAGACGATCATTAGAGTAAATTAAAGAGATTAATATAATTTGAAAACATGCACCTAAATAATAATCAAGCGCCCAACCAAAATTAAGGGCTTTAAGCTAAAAATAAACAAAACGTGGCTATTTGTCTTAGCTAATAGCTATGAATTAAAGAAACCATTGTTTAGAATCGGCTATAAGCTGTAGGTCTGTGTCTGCTCCACCATCAATGACAGAATAGTCTAGGGGGAGGCCAAGATTCAACTAGGATCGTCGCGCAACTAATGATGTCCGGTATATCGTCTGTAAATGTTGATATGTATCTCAAAATATATTTTAGATCGAAATACGACAACAACCAAATGTATATATTATTTTATTGCATATTATTTTTGTTTAATGGATTTATTTTCCAGCATAATTGTCTAAAAAGCTAATATGGTGCTGAAGAAAAATATTATACTCTGAAATAGTTCAACAAATTATCTTTAACTCTGCTTTTCAATAAATAGATACACAATATAAAAGCATTTAGGAGCATGACCTAGTCATGTTTTATAAAGTTCCCAATTTTATTTTGTAATTGAAAAAGTTATTGTGAAAACTTTAAATGGCAGCTCTAATTTATATAAATTAATAATAAAGCAAACCAAATATTTATAGCACAATTGAAATAAAGTGCACTCAAGGCATGTTGTTTCCGATCAATGAGCCAACATGTAATTGACAACTCAAGCATAACGACGACAAAAGCGATAACAACTACCACAAGCATACATTCAAAGTAAATAGCCTGCCCAAGGTAAAAACCAAAGCAAACATTGAGGCGTCCAGCAACTGTTGTTGCGCCCACAATGCATACAAATCCACAGAGACACATTTCATTGATCAGGTGGGCGTTGGAAAAAATTGGGCCAGTCTAGGTCAGCTGAAGTTTATGTCACCTGACCAAGTGCAAAAGCTATCTGCGGTTGGCTGCCACCCACCTACCTGATCATTGCTGATATGCATCAACGCATGGGCGGCTGTATGGCCAAAGTGTTGTGTATATTCTGGGTACTTGTGTTTGTCAGTGTGTGGGTGTGGGTGTGAATGTGAATGGATATGTGGGTGCGTTAGCAATCAGCAAGGATAGTAAGAGTACAGATACTATCTGCCAACTTCGACTGTTTTAATATGCTTCCGTTGTTAGACAGCACACATTGTTTATTGTTTCAATTTGTTTGAATGCGCAGCACCAAAACTAAAGGTAGGCCAATTTTTTTAGTTTTTAAAATTAAAATGACAGCTAATTTTGGTTTAAAGTTATTTATTAAAACATAGTATTATTAGGTAAATACCTCAAACTACTTTATGGGTTATGTCATGTGTGCATACATTTGTTATTCGAGCAGTCCACACTTCATAATTGAAATAATACAACAGCTTTTCTTATTGTGCAAGTGTTTGCAAACAAGTTACTACTGCAATTTAAATAAATTGAAAATTTTCAAAGCTCACATATATATATATTGATATTGATATAAAGATATTGCTTAATTACGCTCGACAGCTTCATTTTTAAAATTTTTATTTTTATTCTCTAATTTATCTCTATGCGGTCTAACAACTCCACATTGTCAAATAAAGAGTATTACATTTTCAAGCTATAAAACAGTTTGCTTCTCGAATTCTTTGCTTTGTGCAAGAATTTTATAAATGTGTCAATAACGACATGAAAGCCAGGGCTAACAGCTTATAGGCCAGTATCAATGTGTATTTGTCATACTTACATGAATGTACTAAAAATAAAACCATATTGACTTTAGCCTGAGGGCTATTTATATCCATTTCAAGCCAAGGATAAATATATTGTTTGAACTGAGTGCTTTGCTTTTATGTATTTTATCTACCTGACTATATGAAATACTAACTAAACTGTGACAGTTGCAATAACAAAAGTTATATTCGAGATATTGGCATTTAAGCTGCCACAAATTGCTTTAACTCAACCAGCTTCTAATACGTAAGCACGCAGAAAGATACAGATACATATGTGTCAGTATATGTTTTAGGTGTGTGTGTGTATTTATGCGTGTTACTGCGTATCTTTTCTGTCAAGCGTCGAGTATTTGGGGTGTACAGCTTATCGTGCCCATTTGCATAACGAAAAATATAATATTTTCAAGTTATAACAAATTGAATTTTACCAAGCGAGACGCAATGGCAAACTGATATATAAAGATACAGAGGCAGTCAAAAATATGGACAAGCGCACGGACTGACAGACAAACAGAAAGGAAGTCAGGCCAAAAGACAGACACTCAAGCTTGACGCACTAAAAGACAAAAACAACGAAATCATCACAGGTAAAAGCTACAAAAAAGCTAAATTGATATTGGCAGTTGTCAGGGCTGCAAAGAAACAATGCAAATTTTAAGCGAAGGTTTAAATCAAGTGCGCAACTTAAAGGCAACATACTTTTTTCCCCATATACTTTTTACAACAATTTTACAAATAAATAAAAAAGAAAACTAGTATATAATGAATAATTACAAAAAATAACAAGTTTTTTTATTGTTAAGTAAACAATATTCACTCTATAATAGTTTAAAATATGTATAGTGATTAAGTGTAATATCATTTAATAAAAGTTTGTTAATAAGAAAGTATACAAACAAACTGATAGGCCTTTGTAGATTACACGCAGCAGCACTGTAATCTCTATTTTCCTAAGTAATTATCTATTAATTCAAGACACCGCCGCTCGAAATCAGTTTAAGATCCCTGTTCTCTTCGAACAGCTTGTACCAAAGCAATGACAATTATAATTGTTAATGAATTTACTTTTTTATACAAACTGACGAGCAAAAAAATGTTTCTTATAAAAAGGTAAACTATTTTTTTAAATCGTTATACAGTTTCTCTCTAGTCTTTTATTAAAAATGCTAATTTTGTTTATCAGTGTAGTACTCATGCTTCTCATTACAATACTAATTATGTTTAATATATTTCTATAGTACTCCCGCTTCTTATTTAAATAAAAACAGTAATTTAAGCAAATTAAATTACTGTTAAAATTAAATTACTTAAAATCACATGTTACGTATCTTAAGTTCATATTTTAAATAAAATTTAGCAATAAAAATAAATATTTTATTTATGCTTTGTATTGCTTTAATTTCGCAGCTTCTACTGATATTTATCTGGAAATCGTAATTTTATTAGTTAGTTTTTTTAACACTATTTAAAAAAAAAATGTATTTTTATTTTTATTATAGTTACTTAATAAAATTAAGTGCAATGTTGTAAATTAATTGCTCACAGGAGAGCCTATCCCTTTTCTTTTAGAAAACTAAAAATCAAAATTAGATTAACCCAAAAAAAAAATGTAGCATAAGAGTAATACAAAAGTACATAACGCCAAGGGTAGTTATTTGTTTTTGTTAAAGCTAAGCACTGAAGTTTAGAATATAAAAAATAAATGCAGAAAATAGCACACTAAATATAAATAAAGAAAAAATAAGACTAATGAGCAATTACGCTTACCTTATTGCCATTGAATTTTGACAATAAAAAGTTATAAATTTTGAGCGCTGTTGGTTTGCAAGCCGATACATACTTAAATTTTAAACGTGTTTGAGAGTAACACAAGGCAACTCTACCGCGTCAGCTGTTGGCAAAAATAAGCTGCTTAAAAACCAAACATTGCCTTAGCCCATCAAGCAATTACTTTTGTGAGCTACTAGTTCCAGTACTGGTTCTAAACGCATCTCCCTTAAGCTGTCAGCAGCTGGTTCTTCCTTAGATGCCTGACACTGTAGCTACCTTTGGCAACTTATTACACTTTAAACATGTGTCTTCTCTTTTGCATATTTCTCCTTTTGAATATGTTTAACCTGTGCTTTTTTCTTTGCAACATTTCACTTTTTTGCTGCATTTCTATTGCTGATTTTCGCTTGCTTCGTTTATTTTTTTTTCTCTGTGACTCTGTCTGTTATGTATTTATATGTTGATGTTTTACGTGCCTGAAATACCAACAACACTGAAGTTTAGCTCCCGTATAAGCACACTCCCAGATGCTCACATACATGCAATAAGTATGCAACTTTTTCGTATAGATTTTTTCTCTTTCGAAAAAACAACAACAGTAGGCTCTCAATGTATAAAATCCATACATATGTTATATCTTCAAATATTTTACTACTACAACTGACCTCATTCGCATACTTCATGCATTAGATATATATTTATAAAATAAAGTTAATTTGAAACTTTTGCACACATTTTTAAAAGAATATTAATATTATGCATATTTTTAATAACGTTGAAACTTATTATACAATATTAATACCACAATAAAAATGAATTTCCTGACTGATATATTAAACGCAATTTCAAATGCCAATATTTATATTTAGTTTTGTTAAACTTAAGAGATACTGTAGTATAATACAAAATGTTTATCATGTTTTAATATATTTGTGTTCACTGTACATACAACGGACGGAATGCTAAATGTTCAGTACGTAGCGTCGCATTGTCAGCAAAAAAAATCCAACAGCATAGCAATCGAAGCACTTTTGCTTCCAATCTACAAACTAAAGCACAAACAATTCTTAGGTTTGAAATTTTTTATCAGTATATTTTTCGTTATGCCTTGCCAAAATATTGAATGGTATTGGTGAGTTTTCGTAAATGTGAACACAATAATAAAATAAATAAAACAAGAGTTAGGTTGCAAAAATAAAAATGTTTGAATCGAAAAATACCCTATCAACGCAAAAAAAGCTGGTTATGTTTGAATTTCTGACGTAAAGTTATGCTTTGTAATATATTAAGTTAAAAATAAGTAATAAAATGAACTTAAAAAAAATAAAAAAATTAGCATAGTAATAAAATAAAACTTACATTCATTTAAATTCAACGCATGAGATTTAGAAAATTCATGGCTATGAAATAAAACATAATTTCAATTCTGAAGTATGGTGACGTTGAGAATAAGATTTGTTAAAAAAAGCTGATCATAGAAAAGTTACTTATGTATAGTTTAGATGCCTCTAGTAATAACAATCCCAAAAGAACAAGAACCTACAGATGTTGTTTTTAATTAATATACATATTCTTAGGCGAATAGCGTCTGTTTGCTAGCTATGCCAGTGCTGCTGGTTTAAATAGAAGCTAGATCTTCATGTTTAGAGGCGAGTACACTATCATTACGCTACGGAGCTGCAAGAAGTGACTCCCTTAGCGCAAATGATAGCAACTGAATAGAAGAGTTCCACAACACTAAGTAATCTAACAAACTTAGTAGTGTGTCATTTAACTTTATAACAAATTCAACATAGCCCTTCAAAGATACATTGTGTGCCAAAAAGGGTTAACGCTTTCCATTTGGTTGCCAATTGGAAAACTAACCAACATTCAAATGAATTTATGTGGTTTCATTCACATTTGATTTCATACGTCAAAAGCACTCAAAATGAATTTCACGTTTTTAAATTCATTCTGCCCAACTTTTTACTCACATATTATTGTGCGCTGCCATTGGGAAACGTAAAAGCAACAATTTTTATATAAAAGTGTAGTAAAATAATAAAAAAGTGCAGAAAACAAACTAAAAAACTAGATAGAAATTATTTACGCTGCCATTAACAAAAGCTTTTAGTGCACAATGCGAGCACAATTTAAACTATTCACTCACAAACACAACTACACTATA
This sequence comes from Chymomyza procnemis, assembly GCA_035046065.1. NCBI lineage: Eukaryota > Metazoa > Arthropoda > Insecta > Diptera > Drosophilidae > Chymomyza > Chymomyza procnemis. The sequence continues at coordinate 1,499,895 of JAWNOJ010000013.1, read as the reverse complement.
CCACACATCTAAACAGTCTTGCACACACACTCTTACATTCAAGTAAATGTTCTCTCAGACAGCTTGTCAATCAAACTTGCACTCATACACACACACACACAGCCATACTCACATTAGCTGCTATATGGCCAACGTTGCTTTAACGCAAATGAACCAACACTTTGACAGTTTTGTCATTTCAAGCGTCACTTTTAATGCTCATCCCCGCAACGTAGCTTTGCGCCACTCCTACAAACCACTTCACTCGGCTTTAACTATCTAAAATGGTTCCTCTCTCTGCTGGCCCTTTATTTACACTTTACGGCAGTTTACTTAGTCTTCTTCTTTGCTCCTAGCACTGGTTGCTACTCACGTAGTCTGTCTTATTAGTTATTGTTAAAACAGGCAGCGTTTGAAGGTATTGTATGTACATTTAACATTTTATTTTTTCGCGAAACCTAAAATGCTGAAAAATCTTTGTCGTCTACAAAGCATATCCCTAAACTATATCTTCGATTGCCATATAGCCAATTCGCTTACTTGTTAGCCTACTCTCGTATATAGCCGTTCTCTTTTCGCTTGACTGCACAATTGCGCGAGTAAAATGGTCAATAGTAGTATGTGCGAGCACTCTCCTATGTCTGCTGCAGACTGCCTGAATAGCTGGCTGGCCGCGTCAGCCGTACATACAAGTCTCTCAGTCTGTCAGTTTGAATGACTTGCCCCTTTTGGGTATGCAACAATATTGTTGACACGCGTTTGTGCTTTGCATGTCCACAAGAGCAACACTACTTGCCTACGCTTTTACTTTGAGTTTGACTTTGTTTAGCGTAGAATGTGTAGATTTGCACCTTTGTGGGCGTCAATGAGTGTCTTTTTGTATATGTTTGCGCCAGGTGATCTCAAGTGTTTACTCTTACTTTAACACTTGAAAAAGAAAACTAAATTAAATTCTTTACAGCCCAGCAGCTAAGATTCGTGTTGAAGCCCATACACCTTTTCACCTTTAACACAAATTTTGTGCAAACCTTGCAAAGTCAAAGCAATTAAAGACATAAAAAAAATGTCGAGTTGCTAAGGAAATGTATACATAACAAAAAGCACTCTAATTTAGTAGAGGACACAGGACACACAGAGACGACTGTCACAAAGCGTTCAACCGAATAGCGTAAAATAAACAAAACGGATACAGATACTCATGCAACTTAAAAGGAAATGTTTCAGCAATAACAACAGAAGAACTAACTGTGCCAACAAAAGTATCCAATGCAGGTAAATTCGGAAGTAACCGAATTTGTTATTCTCATTACTCGAGACGCTGCTACTCTTAAACTTTTGTCCAAAAATGTATAATTCTTAAGAATATAAGTTCATAAAGCAGACTATATGAATTGCTTAAAGTAACATTTTACTTCATTTCTGCATAAAGCAGATAGAACATACAATAAAAAAATGGTTTCACTAGACGAGAAAATTTTTGATGATATCAGTAACCTACAAAAAAAATCAATACTTTCATATAAATTTGCAATAAAGAGCACTTGAAATAATTTGAAGTACAATTTCATACTTTCCACACTTTCTTTTTATTTAGCTCTTAAGTAAAACCAACATACTCTCCATACAAAGGTGCAAAAACATAACATGCTGTTCTATAAAAATATTTTATAATGCGTATACAATTTATGATATACTCATATATCTTTAAAACTTTTCTGTTGCTTAAAACAAACTTCATAGGAAAACTCACATTTTAAGTATTCGCGAATATATAGAGTAGAAAAATGGTGAGAGCTAATATCTTATGCGGACGACTTTGGAATACCCTCTACCACTTTTCTGCAATATATTCAGTTATATTACTACCTAAGCACTAGTAAACCAATAAAAATTGAGTTATTTAACGGATTTCCCCACTTTGAGGCAGTCTAGAGGTTATGATTAAAATTGGTAGACTAATTAAAATAACTGTTAATACAAAAAATTGGTGAAAAATTTGATTTTATGATATACTCAACCGATTTTGATTAAATGTGACGATGCATTGATTCAGAATTCATAAATACTTTTATAATTTGAATTTGGTTAGGATAAGTTAAAAGATAAACTATGTATATCGAATTTTATGACTCACTCAATTTTTTCGATTAATAGTCATATGTAATGCTACTCGATAAACTAAATATATAAATTTGGTTATTTTATATCATATTACATCATCAGATTTATCTTAGCGGAGTTTTACAGTCAATGTGATCATTTGGAAAAGCAAAAAAAATAGCGCAAATTTGGTGCAAAATGGCAATTTTTGTTAACAATTTCTCCTAATATATATATAACAGATTTTGATTCCATTTGACAAAGTGCCTAAGTTACCAAATTCTATTTATATGTATTTAGAAACAGCCAAACTATTAATCTTAAAGTTTTTGTTGTGTTTAAGTTGTGCAAAACACACCTATATATCGTTAAATAAAAAATAACTTACATTGCCTCGGATACTGAAAAGTTGATTTCGAAAAAAATGGTTGCTGTAGCCTTTATCACCTCCAAATTCTAGGCGTGCATACACACAAACAGGCGGGTTTATCAACTTCTCTAGTCATTGTGAGCATACTTTGAGGGTCTAAAAGTTTTTATTCTGGTTGTTAGGTACGTTTTTGGCTTAGACAACCTTAACATACCCTTTGTATCATAGGGTATGAAAACGTACAAAAAGCGAACGAGCTAGATAGCATTAAATTTTATATGTAATGCAGGGCGTATGCGCAACATGGCCGCAAAATGAAAACGGCAAACGCCAGCGTTAGGAGGAACCAAGCAGATCGACCACATGGTGGCGCTATATAAATGGAGAAGACGGGCATGTACCAAGGTAGCATGCTATGTGCACATAAAACGTTGCAAATTGTTGTAGCTACTCTTGTAGCTCTTGTGCTACCTGCCTAGACACTTTATGGCCTTGCCGAAAAACACACACACACACACACACATACACATGATACACATAAACTCACACAGACATGGTATACACCAAAAAAAAAAAAAAAAAACAAACAATAAAACAGTTCAGAACCGCTTTCGCAGCAGGCTCTTGTTGTTGCTGTTGATTGCTAAAATCCACACAAATGAAGCCCTAAATTAGAAAACCATCACTTAATATAATTGGCCAACCGATATAATGCATTATATATGGCTTATATGTTTTACAGCAGCCTCAGATAGTGCCACCAGCGCGGTTTCAACTGTCTGGATACGTGCAGTGATTGCCAACAAGATGTGAGCCACTGGCAGGACATGTGAGTCGCTGTTAACGTTAAATGGCTAAAGTTTCGGTATGTACAAAAAAAAATGCAAAAAAAACGCAATTCGCCTTGCACATGAAAGATTAATTTATTTTATTTTATATTTTTTTTACTTTTGCAATTTTTAAGGGTGTCACTTTGCGGACACCACATCACAGTCCCGCAAATTCATTAAATACCCACAAAATACGCACTCTCGTGGGGTAAAAAATTGTTGAAGTGCACAAAAACGCCAGCAGCCTTGTTAACTGCATGTGACAGTCCTTGCAAAAAATGAAGCTAAATAAGTTATAAAGAAAAAACAAGAAAAAAAAAGTTGTGGTATACCAACACAGTTTTTCTACCCTTGAATACTAAGTATATACCAATTATTCCACTGGCAGCTGTTGTAAGTACAAATTTATGTTTTTTCTTGAAAAGTATTAAAGGAAATTTCACTTCAAAATACTAATACTTTATATGATCTTATACGATTATGTCGACTGTCATAAGTTGTATAAATAATAGCAAAAATAGAAATATTATAATATAATAAGCTCTTAAGATCGATATATAAATTTTAAATTGGAACCTGAGAATTTTTTTTTTAATAAATTTCCGAAAACTTTTGAGTCCGCAGACATATTACCAAAGGAAAAAATGTAGCAAAAATTATATTTTGGCTCATGACTTGAGAATAAATTATTGTGCTGTTAAATCATATACGCCAAAATATTTTTTAATAGTTTAAGTTATACTGAAAATGTGAATCGCTTAAGTTTTTAAATGCTAATTCGATTATGAGTACGTTTTCGATGTTTTATTTCTTTTGTTGAAAAATTGAAATAATCAAACATCATTATGGAAAAAAGCTTCGTTTGAAAAGATAAATGCTTATCTTCAATTTTATAAATGACAATTGAGTTAAAATAGAAATAATAGAAGGCAAGGTAAAATTATGTACTTATGTTAGTGGCAGACACATTAATACGTATCTTGGTCTAAATGTAGTCCTTTCGTGGCCAATTGCGAACAATACGACTTTCAAATTTAACTTCATTCATTCAACTTTTACAGAGTAAAAAACATTTACCTATCACACTGCAAGTAGAGAATTCTTCAATGACATAAAACCAAAGTAAAAGCCAGCTGTTGTGCCGGTTTTTGTATCTAGTTAAACCAGTAGAGTACTCGTCTTTCCCAGGGGCATATTAACAACTGCCAGGCTGGCTGGTGCTCTGCTCAGTGGCAAAGCGAGTGACACCAATTATGCATAATTTCGAGGCATGCCCTGCCAACAGCAACGACAACCCAACAAAAAAATAAAAAAACATTAATCATGCATGCCCGAGTCTAGGCAGATAAGAGCCGAGTTTTATTAATGAAAACCAACAACAAAAATAACCAAAACGAAAAGAGCAACTAAATCCGTTTGAAGGCTTAGTCAGACGTCAGCGGTGACAAGAAGGGAATGCTCTTGGCTGGCATTAATGTAGTCACTTGGTAGATTTAATGATCTATATACATTTGATTCGGTATGGGACTTAGTTGCCAAATTAACAAGCCACACATTTGTGGGTGTACATTTAGGTGTAGCAGAACTCAAGGGAATTTTAATATTGATTTACTCAGCAGGGAATAAGGTAAGCTTTACTAAGAGCTTTATGTAGCTATATGAAGGACTCTTAGAAATGGGCTGTTATTATATATTGTATATTGACAGACGAATTAGGTTGCTTGAATGTATTTTATTGAATAAATGCATGCCACTAATACGTGAAGCACCAATCTTCTAGTTAGGGCTTTCAAAGCACTTGGTTGAAAAAATAATACAAAAAGGCCTAAAAGACAAATACATAAGTGCACAGTATTATTTTAGACATAATGAGAGCATTTGGAATTCGAAATTAAAAATAAAGAATAAAATACTTCAGTAAAATTGAATTAAAAATCTCGAAAACAAGCTAAATATTTCAGAATATATTAGTTTCTTAAAATCCGTGTATCATAAGATTAGTCTAAAAGAAAATGTTGCAGCGTCGCATCAATTTTTCAGAAAATTTGTTTTTGCAAAAAAATTTTGCTAGTAATTATTAAGTAATCAACAGATTTGGCACAGCAGCGGCATATTCAAACACTAAATGACTACCAGTAAATACAGAAAGTTGCCAATTATACATAAAAACTGCTGCCATGTAAGGCTTGAACATATTATGTTAATTGAAGAACATTTTGTAGTTACTGTACTATAGCTTCTTTGCAAATTCTTGAAGACTTTTTACTTGACCTAAGCAACTAATCATTTATAGAAACATTTTTCAGCGTAAAACTCTTATTTGCACTCCACAAGGCTTAAGCGGTGAATTTTACTTTCATCGTCTCGCACATTTATATACTTAAAGCCGCCTACACTTAAAAGTCCTTTTGAAAATAGAATTCCACCTACGTGTACAGTCCTTGCCAACTAGTCAATCATATTAAAAATCCATTATATTCAATTTGTATACCACACATGTACATTGAATAACTAACCCAAGCTGGCCCGCACTTTATATTCACTGTCGGTTCTAAATATATACTAAACATTATACTTCAAGTCTTTTTTTAGCATAAAATCTCCCTCAAAATTGCCCAGAAGCAACGTGTTTCAAATGCTCTATTACTTTTTGGTCGCTGAGTGACCACAATTTTAATGCCTTTTACATCGTTTTCCATTTGCAAAGGTCACAGCCCCTGGGCAGCATACAAAATAAATGTTATTGTGCTGCATACTTTCAGGCTGAGTCGAAACAAATTGCCGCCATGTCATCAATCAATCTTACACTTAAACATGCTGCATAACTTTTTGCAGATTCTCATAAATTATATTGGACTTTGAAAATGTAATATATATTTTTTATATCGTATGTGCATATTATATGTAGCATTTTGCTTTTAAATATGTATTATATATTATTATGTATTGAAATCCGCAGTGGCACTAATAAATCTGCATTACTTTCCATGTCCTCACTCTATTTTTTACTGCCGTGTGCACTTGCAGTTGATTTATTATTTTTTAATGAGCTTTTTTTTTACTTTTTTCCAACCTCTTTTTTACTTTTATCCATTTACTTTTAATCTCTTTTTGCCTCTCGTCTACCATCCTGCTGAAAATTACTTCTTTGTTTGACTGCGTCAATTCAAGCGTTAACACTTTGCCCATTTTGCGCAATTTATTGTTAGCTCTACTTTTTACTCTCATCTTTTTTTGCCATTATTTATTCTACATTTTTGGTTCTGTGATGATTCTCTTTGGAATTGTGTTTAATCAAAGCTTTTGGCTATTTGTGGAGGTCTGCGGGCTGAGTTCAAGGACATTGCATTCAAGTTTACATTGACCTTTTTTGCAATAAATATTCAAGTGGTTGGAATTGCCGGAAGATTAAAGTTATAGCAATAATGTTTGCATTGGAAGGGACCATACTAGGCGTATGCATGTTGCGATGATATTTCAGTCGCTTTAACTATGTTGATGCTACCACAAACAATTTTTAAGTGATTGTATATGTTTCTCAAAAATGATTGAACCATATATTTCGGGACTAACGTTCAAGTTTAACTTATCTGTCACATAAATTATCTTATTGCGTTATAATTTTTTTATCTATATACAGCAACTGGTGTGCGTCTGTCAGTTTACAGCAGATTTGCAATCGTTTGCTTGTTGCTGTTCTTGCGCTTTTTTATTGCCCAGTTATTTTAATTAAAAAGTTTTTTGTCAGTACTTCGTCTTCTTTTTTTAGCTTCTTTCTCTCTACTCTCTTTCAGTTTCTACTTTGTGCTGGGCTTGGTCTCTGTTATTGTTGCTATTTTGTCTTTTGCATCTGCCAAAAGTTTACTTTGCATAAAAATGTTTGTCCCGGCTTTGTGCTCCGCTGCGTTGGTCTTGGCGCGTCCTATAAATCCCCAATGCAATAAAAAATGTATAAGGCAATAACAACAATAGCAGCGACAAGGCAGACAACAACAGCTACTTTGGCACATACTTGCTATATGAGTGTGTGTGTATGTGTGTGTGTGCCCTTTTGCTTGTTGCTGTCTGCCATACTGTTCTCTGTTGTCTGGCTTTTGTCTTAGCATATTCCCTAGGAGACTTAAGCTATTTTGAGGGTTTTCAGCTGGTATTAGGGCAGATGAAAAATATACCCAAACTTGACAGCCAAATTGTAGGATGTGGAGCATGTGGAGAAGGCATGCAAATTGTTGACATGCAAGTGTATAAATTTTTTGTTCTTTCTACTTCTATGTCACCTTGTTTATGTACATTGCCATCAGAGCAGTGAGTATATAGCAGACAAACAAGAGAAAAAAAATGAGCAGCGTTTCGCTAATCCTGCTTAACATTTTGTTGACAACTTGACAGACTTGTACGCTCTCGTTTCCACTAGCTTTGACTTTTGCTGCTCTTTGGCAACAAAATGTATATTTTTATAGGCTCATAGTGGCATATATGTGCACATTTTGTACATTTTCAGTATGTTTACCTCGCTTTTGCTATACTCTGTAAACAAGAGTAAATTAGGCAAATATCAACGGTAAGGCCCAAAAGTACAAAAAAATCAAACAGAGTCACACAGTCAAGTCAGTGTGCTAAATAAGCGGCTTGTTAAAAATAATTGAATAAGGCTTTAGGGTTTTGCTACTTACCAATAATTTGCAGAGTATACTACTGTCGTACATCAACGCATCTTTGTCACTTTGTTTTTTGTTTGTTTCCATGAAGTATTTTTTTGTTGTTGACTTTACTTATTTTATGTTTATATTTAAAATATAATTTTTATTTGGCAGCATTCTGATGAGGTTTTTATGCAAATTTCTGTTGCTTTTTATAGCATACTTTTAAGCGCACGTTTACTTGCTCTCTGTTTCTCCTGCGCTCCGCAGCGGCATATTTTAATTACCGCGCATTTAAGCAAACAAATGCATGCAAAAACGCCATTTTAATTGCATTGCATGTGTGTGTGTGTCTGTTTGTGTGTGTGAATGCGCCAGTATGCGTTCAGTAACTTTGTGCATGACACATACGCCATGTTGCTGCCTTTAATTGCATTGCAAAATGGAGGTTGTACTATGAATGCAACAAGAGCTTTGACATTGAACAATGGCTACGACGACATTAACTTGCTTTCAAAAAGTCATAAAAACAATAAATGCTAAAAAAACACATAAAAGCCAATGGCAACGCTTATGGTTTAGCCCAACGATAACTACAAGTTGAACTTTATTATAGTCTATTGTTTGATCCCGCAACAGAACACAGTAATATCAACTTGAAGCCAGCCGAAGGCAATGTCAAAGCAACCAATTGGAAATGTTAAATCTGTCCAGTGAGCAGACATTAGTGACACAGACACCATTTTGTGTATGGACACACAAAGTTTTAGTTTTAATTTGCAACAATGTTTGTTGCCAATAGTGGCAGCGTTTAATAGGTGTGCTGTATAACTTTATCAATTTACAGCATTTGTTTTACATAGTTTTTGATAAATCAATCAATTGTTAAGTACGTACTGCGATAAATCCTCATTGCAATTTAATATTGCAATTGAAACTAGCTATGGTACTTGGACTACATATAATTTGTCGCTGTTTTCATTGTTCTTTGTTGTGTGCAAGCTTAATAAAGTTAAATAAAGCTGCCACAGACGCGTTGACAACGTATCTTGAAGAATGGAAGAAATGAAGACAGCCCGCTGCTCGATTGGTGTCAAAGAACGCATTACAAAGCATGGTATACTGACTTTACACGTAGTTAAAGTGACCTTGAAGTTCAATGCTCGAAGTTCAGTCTCATAGACACTGTTAAGTACAATTTAAGTTAAGCTCCCGTTTTGTGGAGACCTTTAAATTTGTAATTGTTGCCCTTACTAATAATATAAGTAATTAAATAATTTCTGTATTATGCCTCCTTAACTTTTAAAGTTAAATGCTCTAATTTTTATTTCAGCTTCAATTTGCTTTTATATAAGTAAAACCAGTTCAACTTATTTGGTTATAATATGTTAGATTAATGAAATCATAAAGAGTTTATGACCAAACAAGATAATCATAAGATAATAGGATACTTGTATTGCCTAGTTACTTATTTGTGTTGGCGTAGCTATATATTTTTTGGCCAAAAACTTAGGCCATTAATTAACCAGCTGCTGTCTCATTTTACCAACTATTGGAAACATAAAACTTGCGCGCACACACATACACACAATTTGAGTGTAGTTCTGGAATGATATGTGAGACGCCGTAGTTTTTTAAATCTATTTCAAGTATAACGAAACCATTTCAAGGCAACGAAATCCCAATTCTCCCTGTCTCCATGATTTTATGTGTGTCGTTCTGCATATTTGACAATTAAGTTGGTTGACATACTATATCCGCACTCGCCAACACACACATAAATTAAAGAGAGAGCACATAGACGGCGTCAAATTAATTATGCATACGTATGTATTTGGAAATTCATGTCTAAAACTACTACGTTAAAATTTCCTCACTCATTTCCAATTTGCCCCATAATGCGGCAAAGTGCTTGGCTACGTTAATCACAAGCATACACACGCAGATAACCACATATGCCACCCTTATACCCTTTTACGCAGCAAGCCATTTGCATAGGCTTAGTTATTCGAGCAATATGTCCTGAAGGCTTCTTTCTAACCAGTCTGCATGTAATTAGCCTCTTCTTACGCCTCCTGGCACATGGTGCGTAATATGATAGTTTTAATTGGTATTTCGTATGGTATTTTATGTGAAATTTCATTTAAATATTCTCAACACCATGCTACGATTTAATTAGTGCCGATTTAATTAGGTTGCCTAGCAAAATTGCGTATACGCCAAGTGGATCTGTTCAAATTGTGACAAAAGTTTACCTTGCCTAAGAAAATTACAAAACTTTATTTGGCTGTGCGTGCCAAACAGATGTTTGTTGCAATTAGCAAAGATAAAACACATTTTGCAAATTTAGTCAATATTCTGCAAAAGCACATTGACGTGTGGGTGTTGTTAATGCTGACAAGTAAAATAGATAAAATATTTAAGTGTGCATTTATTTGCGCTATGTGTTTAATTAAGTTCTAAGTGTGAACTTTAAAAGATTTTACAATGCAATTCAAGTTCATTACTCATATATACAAAAACATATTCAAGTAATTAAAGCTCAACTGTTAATGAAACGTTTTGTAATAAAATTAAATACGAACTTGAACGTGAACTTGAATTTGAACATGTCACTCAAATGTGAAATTAAGCCACAATGCCCAAACTGTGCTTTTCTCACAGCTTCTATTTTACTAAATTAAAAGCAGCTTATTTAAACTAATTATTGTTGATTGAATTTAGTTTTCATTTTACACACTTGTGGGGAACTGCAGCTGTTGTGGTTTTGGGCAAATGCAGAAATTTACTGCGCAATGCAATTTCCTAGTAAGCTACAAAGACCTTGGTCAGCATGAGGCAATGCATTATTCAAAGTCTTGCCGGAATTATCTTCTAATAAGTTACACTTGTCCTATGTAAGCGGGCCGTATAACTGCTGGACATTGTAACTGCCACAAATTAGCTACATCTGCAATGATAGTAGTCCCTGGATAAAGGCCATGAAGCTGCGTCTGTACAGCACAATCAACCAAATTACTAGCACGTTATTCTTTAGTCCTGTGAATGTTGCCCCCCAGAGCTGACTTGCAGCAAATTGAAAAGCAGCTGGAACCAACAGCCACAACAACAACTGAAGTAACTGCTATATAGTTAAATGAAAGTGCAGAAAATGATGCATATGCTGCACTTTGTGATTTATGACGATGATGATGCTGGAGATGATGAAGTATTTGCTGAAGTATCCCTGGCAACTAATGCCGCCGTTGTCCGTTTGGGCTTTGGTTTTGCGTGGGCATGTGCATGGACGAGCGCATATCTGTGTATGTTTAAGCTTGCTTGTTAGTTGCGTTATTATGTTCAGGGACACTACAAGAAATTATATATATAAGCCAGTATTGTCCTTGCAGTGTTGACAGCGAAGGTTGTGTCATATCCCTTTGGGCAGTTTGTAAGTTAAATTATTTATATGCCAACCAAAGAGCAAATAAATAAATAAATATATATTTTTGTGAAAATAACAAATTTTGACTTTAAAAAATTAAAGTACACAAAGCAAATCAAAGTTTTCACGAGTAGAAAGATTTTTTTTAGAAGTACACAATTCTTTATTTAAAAATGAACATTGCTTGAATTGCTTGCAGTAAAATAATTAATTTTCTTATTGTAAAAGCTAGAGAAATATATCAGATGAGATTAGCAGACTGCAATTTCAATAAAGCTATTTTTTGTATCTATGCCGCAAACTGGCCATTTGAAAAGAAAAATCGATAATTTAGAAACTTTGTGATTGAAAGATAGAGAATTTTTAGCAGAATCTCTGATTGCCTGGCAAGAAGAATTAAGAAAGTACGCTTACGTGCATTTAAATTTGACACTCTGATATTTTCTGGCATAATGAAACCAAGAAAGATACTTATACGCGCATAAACTTTGTCACGTATTTCTTTTTTTTTTTTTTTTTTGAGTTTGACTTTATGTTCCTTTGCCCCTTTTTTCATATGTTTCGTTTTCCTTTCAAATGTCAATCTCAAATGCGTGTCCTTATATACACAAATTTTAATCTTTGTCCTGCTGAGTGTGTGTGCAAACATGTGTATGAAAACAGTAGTGAAAATACTCAAGAATAAATAAATTTAATGCCACAGCATGGGTTGCTCGAGCAGTTGCTTTATCGTTTCACGTACTCACTTTGTCTCTTTGTTCCTTTGTGTCGCTTGCCGCAGCTTCAAATTTGACAACATTTTTCAATGGAAATCTCTTCCAGTTGGAACAAATCTGATATAAAGCACTTTGCAAATGTTTTTTTAGGTGCCAACCAAACAATCTCTTTCTTCATCTTAATGGCCAAAATTCAAGGGTTGAAGGCATTTATTTTAAGTATGCAAGCATAGAAGGCGACAAAATCTAATCTGGCCGAATCGTGTATAATAGTTCACCTGCATTTAGTTTTCTGGCCCAATTTTATTTTCTACTTCTAGAGATGCTGAGTACACTTCTCATTGTGTACATATTTATGTATTTTTATTGTAATTTATATATTTATTATTATATTTATTAACCTTTACATCAAATAGGAATCCTACCAGCACAAGGCAGCATTTTCAAAAATATTTGAAAAATATAAATAAATTTATTACTTACTCTTAAAATATCTTAGAAAATTTAAATAGCTTATAAAGGATTTTATCATTTTTAACAAATTTTATCTCAATCAATGCTTGCTGCACATTAGCTTAGGCGGCAGCTCGAATTCTCTTACTTAGCATTATTCTTCAGAAGAACCAGCAGTTCCTTATATAGGCCGTATATTAAAACAAAAGTTACTAGGGGGCGTAAGAGATTTTTCCAAATCAGTTGCATAAACTGAGTGATTTTCTTACTTTAAGGAGCAAAATAAATTTTTAGAAAAAGGTGGGTAAGCAACAATAAAATCGATTGTATAAAAAGTAAAAAACATTCCTCTTGACTATGGTCCACGTGCCAAAGGCGGAGCATAGCGTGATTTTCCTAGGCAATAACGTCTATTTGCTAGCCATACCAATGCTAGGCAGATGTACCATAGCTGCTGGGTGGAATCGAACCACCGACCACGATTATATATTCAAACGTTATTTTAACTTGTCCTAACAAATTTTTAGTTAATTTGTCAACATAAGCAAATTTGTACGTATAGCCTTGGTGTTCTACAAAAGCCTCTTATTTGCAAACAAAAATTGTATTTAAAATATAAATCGCTATAATGCTGTAAATCAATGTAGCCAATTTAGGCAGGAATTCAAGCACTATCAGGCTATTTACAGATTGTATTGCACAATCGAGAAATTATGTAATCTACAAAGAATGCGCGCTTTACTCAAAGCTATTTATCCAAGTTAAGCATTCTTTATAAACACAAAACTATTTTTCATAAATATGACAGCTGAACAAAGATTTTTGCTTTTGTTGAATACACAAAATTTATCATCATTGAACCCATTTACACTAAGATACTTATACAGTTAGTTAGACAAAAAGTTAATTACATGAACTTAATTTGAGAAAGAGAGTAGAAGCCAAGTTTTCGACGGTTGACTGCTAACCATTAACTGTCGACTGTTTTTACCGTGTTGCCTGTTGACTGTAGCCTTTTGACTGTCATTGGCCCTGGAAGCCGTAATAATGCGCGTATTTTATACACTTTTTTGGTTTCACCTTCAAAAAACTTTTACCACAAGGCAATTCATAAAAAGGGTAACCATGTCAAGTTGGTTTGGATGTTGCTGTGACTGTATATATGAATGCCACATGTCGTATGCGTCATCATTAATAAAAACTAAATAGATTGAAGCGGTAGTAAATGCATGTATGTGTGTGTGTCTCTTTATTGTGATGATTTTCTTCAGTACGTAAAACATATGCCGCACCTTTGCTGGATTCAATTGCCACCAGCGTAAGATATTTGCAACTATTGTTCGCCATGCCTCCATGTATATTTAATAGCAGTGAATTTTTTTTATCAGGCATATTGTGTGTTATGCAAAACCAGCAAATATAAGTACATGTTTTTGTTGAAATTGAAGAAATTAAGTAAAACCATAATATTCTCTATGAATATTAAAACAAAGAATTAAAAATTGAAAAAAAATGTATCATTTTTTTGCACGCAATTAATGTGAGAAATAAACATCTTAGCATTTTGACTAAAAATTAAACAAATTCAATAATTTAGACATTTAGACAAATATGTTACGTTACTTTTCGGTTTATGAATTACACTGAAAAAGCAGTAATAAAAGTGTAAAGAAAATTAAATTGGTTTGAAAATATAAAGCAGATGCTGATGCTTAAGGTCACACGCTTTTTCAATATTAATAGCGCTAACCGAAATCTCGAAGCGCGTTTTCCGTCTTAATTGACATATTTAAGACGTTTGTTAGTATTTTATTCGAATTCTAGATAATATATGCGAAGGATTTGTTTATTTCTGAGTAAAATTATACGCGAATTTTCCCTATCTTCGCCACTATAAAATCAAAAAGTTGCTATACGCAGTTTTAGATAGTTTATAGCTCTTTTCAAATGAGTTGTTCTTCCTTTTAAAAATTAGTTTAAAACAACAAAAGTTGGCTGTTTATAAGAAAGAACGTAGAACTTTGTTTGGGTTGAGAGTTAAAACCCTTGGTTAGCTTGCAGCAAGTAATTATTTTCGTTGGATTTCTAAAATTTTAAACTACTGATTGAAAAGCGAGGTTACCCATTCTTTAATTAACATATTTTAATGCATTTTAATACAGGTAGCTGCATTAATCACTAACAGCAGATGAAATCAATCAAGTTATCACAACAACAATTATCTTCCTTGTTAAATAAAACAAATTATTAATTAAATACAAATTAAGTACTTAGTTCAAGTGGCGTAGAATAAACAAGGAATAAATAGGCAACAAATATTGAGCTTGCCTTTTGTACCGAAAATTGTTACCACTGACCTGCCATTCGTACTGAAGTCTTAAGTTCCGCTTGTGTGGGTGCTGCTTTTACTTTTGCTGTCCCTTTCGCTGTTTCTGGCTTTATTGTGTTCATTACGCATACACGCCCAACACACACACACGTGCACACACACACACACATCACACATGCACACTTGCACAGACACAGACGTGTTAACACGTGTGCATGGGTTGCCTTAATGTCTTGACTGGGTTTGGCTGCCCAAAGAAGGCAGTTGGGGGCGATGCCAAGCACTCTGAGTACATTCGTTTGATACCAACTAATTAATCTTAATTAAAGTCTGCGGCGTCAAGTTCAAGTAAGGCGCTATTTGACTGTGCCCAAGGATGTAGGCTACGTTTTTTTTGTTTTTTTGAATAGGAATAGGCTCTACTACAACTGTTGCGCCAAACACAATTTCAACAGTTATTTTGTGTATATGTTGGTTTAACTTCTATATTATTCTTACATTTATTTTTATTAAATATAAAAATTAAAAAAATGTTACAACTGCTTTTCGACATTTGGACATTTGTCTTGGAAACTTTTCTTCAAGTAATTAATTAGGTTTTTATAAGAAAAATACTAAATTAAGTTTACTTTCAGTACCCAGTAAAGTTATACAAATATTAAAATAAATATATTTCGTCCGTATATTTTCTTTTTAAACTCAGCATCATAAATGTTAATAACATAATCTATGTATAATATATATAAATATACGCATTATTGCGTAATTAGAATTGAACAATTAGTTGCATAATTTTCTGGCTTAATCTGATACATAAATCAGTGACCAGAATATACAGCATACGCTCTATTTAATTTTGTTCATTCATAATACAAACGGCCTGATTTTTATTAAAAGTTTTGGAAAGCGCAATGGGCCAACAAAAAGCTGTCTATCCGTAAGTTATGCTGGCTATTAATTAACTATATCTCCTATCTAACACCGAAACATCTGCAGCTATTATACTGCATAATTATCATTATAACAACTTGGCGTTAAATTTATTAAAACAAATTAAGTCAGTTGCTTAAAATGGCTTTAATTTATGGACGCAACTAAAACTCAGCAGACAAAAGACGGTACAACTTTTAGATGCTCTTGGCCCTATTATTTAGACAGATCGATTAGTAGCATTAGAGTAAACCACAAAATGCTTTAAGCGTGCGGTTAATTTCTGATTAAATACTAATTAAGGCACGCACATAGACCTGCAATTGCTTGACTCGAAACAAGCGAAACCTTAGCACATTGAATGTATCGAATAAATCATTTCTTATAAAAAGTTGAAAGCGAAATGAATTAGCAGCTAAAATTGATGACAGAATTTTTGGGTTTTGGAAAGCTGGAAATCAAATAGTTTTTGCCAACGAATTAGTCGATAGATTCGATAAGAGCTTACCTGAAACCGTAGTCTATGTATGATTTATACACAGGCACGTATACATAATATTGAGGTATAAGTTGTTTCCAAGAAATGAATAAGTCATCAGCAACTTAATCAAAAGCAAAGAAACTGATAATTGAAACGGATGCAAAGTAAGGTTTTATATATAGTTGATAAAAATATAACGATAGTCAATTAATTTTATGCACGAACAAACTGATTCGATTCAGACTGGATTGGTTGAACGATGTCAGGCCAGAAATTAATTAATTCCCTAAGAATTAACGAGAAAAACTATGTTTTTTAAGTTTTAATTTTCTTATTATTGATGATGAATATTTTCGATGCAAAAGTAATTGTCTAACTCTTAAAGGTATACCAGATTTCTGCAATCTCAATAAGCAGCAAATAAAAAATGCTTAATGTTGTATGAGTGCTTTACTTGCTTATAATGTTTGTGTCAGTATACACAACTCTCTCTGAAGATGAACTTTAAGTCGAATAAGATAAAATGCCAGCCACTAATGTGACTATGTTTCACGATTGGAAATTCAGCCGAATGTTGCTTAAAATAAACTTTAGCTTGTTTTAGGTATAAATTGGGCGCAGTAAACAGAAATCAATTCTTTGTCTAAAAGATGACGGTATTTATCTTTATCTCGTGTTGTATAAGTCCTTTCTGGTTCGGAAAAATTCGCATTTTGTACTAAAAAAGCTCACAGTTTTTTGATGGGTTGAATTAGTCTTGTTTGAGCGTGAGTCAAAGATGAATAGAAGAAAAGAGAAAATTCGCTATATTTTACAGTTTTTCTCTCATAAAAGCGAAATCGCAAGTCAAGCGGCTGAAAATAAAGCTGAATACCAAAAAAAACTCGATGTATGGATGCCCCACGAGCTAACACAACAATGCCAAATTTCCATCTGTGAATCGCTGCTGAATCTCAACAAAATCGAACAATTTCTGAAGCAGTTGATGACTTGCGTTGGAAAGTGGATCACTTACGACAACGTCAAGCAAAAACGGTCATGGTCGAAATGGCGGAAACGGTGTCCAAACCAATATTGATGGCAAGGAAGGTTTTGCTGTGTGAATGGTGGAAATTATCAACTATAAGCTGCTGCCAAACGGCAAAACTGTACTGTGCAATATTGAGCCGTCTGTACGTCAATACGAGACGAATTGTGTTCCATTAGGACAAAACGCCAAGCCACACACATCGTTACAGACTTGGCAGAAGTTCCGTTAGTTTAGTTGGTAGATTTTTATGAATCTGCCTTGTAGTCCGGCACTGGAACAAAGCGATTTGCATCTGTTCGTGTTTACGACGAACAATTTTGCTGATGACGAATTAGGTGCGAGAGAGGTCTTTAAAATGGCAACAAGTTATCGATGGTTAATTTGACCGAAATCGCATCATTCTAACTATGGTAATTAAAGTCTTCAATTTCAAAATAATGGGTTTCTTTTTACTGCGCTCTATATATGTATATATATATATATATATATATATATATATATATATATATATATATTATCTTTAAAAATGTATATACCAAATTAGATGATAAAAAATCTAAACACAAAACAAAACAACTAACAAACACAGATTGGTATTCCAAATTTTACAATACTAAGCAAATACAGATTAGTATATCACAAAAAAATTCGCTTTCTAAATTTTAAGGCTTCAAACTTTGAAATATATAATTATTATTTAAAAACACAAGTAAGAAATTACAGAAAGACAATTTCGAGTACTGCTTATTGTGATAACTTTTTTTGGGCATCCTTAAAAACTAAATCCTAAAACGCTTTCCTTGTATTTTTCAACGCTTATAAAGAAATATGAACAATAGTATACTAAAAACCAATACTAAATTTGACAGATTTAAAAAATTATGGTCTCAAGCTATAAAATGTGAGTAAAGGTATATAGAGTAGCTCCAGTAAATAGTTACACAACAAAGTTGAAAGGTGTTTCTCTGCATTTATATATTTGTATGAGCCAGAGCTAATTGCCTCTAATCTGCTTGTTGTGCAAATACTTAATTGTATATTTTTGGCTCAAGCTGAGATCGCAATTGCTGCTGCGTCCTTGGCATGAATAGAAAACGAAAAATCAACCCCAAAGGCACAAACATTTCAATTACTTCCAAAAATAAAACAACTAATTTTATATTTTACGCATTTTGTATTTACTTACAGCTTGTACAGGAGAGAGCTATATAAAGTACATGGGAACGGTTTATTTTGCGCAATTAAAGCGACTGATGCAAAGATTAAAATAAAGCGGACCAAGAACGTTTACCAAAACACGGAATTATATGTATATCAGTTACTATATATATATATATATATATATATATATAGATATTTATAAATGAACATAATGTCTACGCGCGCATAAAGGGGCCCGCCAAAGATTTCAAGCGATTTATCTTAACACAATAGCAACAATAACAACAGCAACAACCACAATAGCGAGTGTAGCAACAACATAAGCCAATTACGCAGACGCCATTGATAAACAGTACAACAAAAGATTTAAAGGGCTGCAACAACATTTTCCATTATAAGAAAAATCCGCAGCGACAGATGCCGCCATGAGTTTCCTGAACTCTATGCAACAATATGTAACAAGTGGCATATCCAGCCTCGGTTTGGGCAATCGACGTTTCTCGTTGTCGCGCCAGGAATCTACCGAGCAGCAGGCAGGCGTTTCCTTAGCCTCCGGCAGCGGTGGCAATGTGCCCTCAACTGGTGGCCCCATTTCCGTAAGCACAGCTCAGCAGCAACAACAGTTTCAGCTGCAGCAGCAACAACAACAGCAGCTGCAGCAACAACCACACGGTCACGCACCATTACAACAACAGGCGAGTATTGGCAGCGGCATTGGAGTTGGCAGCATTTACGGCACACCAACGCCACCTACAGTCGCCGCAATAGCAACAGCCGGCGGTGGTAATTATCCCGCCGGCGGCGTGGTAATCGGCAATCCAAATGCCACTAATCCATTGCTGGGTAAGTTGCTTTCTTTTGCTCCTTTGCCTTTTTCTCTTTTATTTATTAAGCTGAGTACATAGGCGCATACCAGTAGCATGTATCAAGTATTTTTATATTTTGTTATTTATAGGCACATTACATTGACAAATGTGCGCAAGTCGGCAAAAGGCATGTATATTATATAAACTTTGCCTTTTGTTAAATAGCTGGAGGGAAACGTTTTTGGGTTTTTTTTTTTTGGATGAGAATACCAAGCTTTAATGATTGTGTGTGCCATATGATTGTTAAAGTTTTCCTAGAAACTGCCAAGGTATTTAGGGTGCAACATATGAAATTACATTAGGGAAAATGACGGATGTTTGCAGGAAAAGAAGACAGCAGAACATTATCTCCATGTCCATTCATTATACAACTTTAGCATTTGGAACCATTTAGTTATTCGATATTTTATCATTTGTTACAAATTAAGTATATCAAGTAAAGAGTTTGAAAGGCTTGTATTTGTGCAAAAATTTTAACGCGATGCATGTGGGATTGTTGTGGAATTAGAGAACTTAACAGCTTTTTGAGTGCATTTTGCATGCAAGTTAGCGCAATTCCTTCGTTTCACAAAAATATATCAGAATCGCTATCAGTTATCGAAAAGATTTCTAGCAGAATTAATCTTTCCAAATGTTTTTAAGGGATCAATTTTCCTAATTTGTTTATAATATATTAGTTTATATATCTTAGACTCATCAAATATGCGGTTTGTGATAAATTTCATTTATAACAAGGATTGACCACTTACATCGGCATTTTCAAATTTTCCTATTACAAGAAAAAACTAGTTAGAAAATATAATTTAGTTTAATAAATTTTTCTGGTGTCTGGAATGGGTTAGAAATCTTTGAAATCAAACTTTATAAATAGATTAATTTCTTTGGAAAATTTTTATGGTAAAGTTAGCTGCAATATTAACGGACTAGAATGCAAATATATAAGCAGATATATGCCAATTTCCTAGTGGGAGACCTATAAAAATTTACATAAGTGAATTATCAAGACGATCATTAATCTGAAAAACAAGCGTGCATATTAATGAAGAACGCGACGTTGAAATAAAATCCCAGAAAACACTCGTAATGTCCAGCTTGGTTTCCCGTATCATAACCAGCATCTCATAGATCATGACGAGTTTATTAAAGACATGTAATTGCCACGACGTGGTAGAGCGTTAAGTTTTCCTAGATTACAAGACTATTCGTGATAGTCGGTTGAGGTCTGTCCTCTTTGACCTCTAGGATTATTTATATCTTATTTTTCCATTTTTGTCTGATTATTTCTCTTTTATAAAAAGTATATCTTATAATCTCAATCTTTATTATTTAATTTAATTTTAAATTTTTTTTTAAAAATTTTTTTTAGCTGCGGAAAGTCATTTTCTAGGTATAATTATAAGTACATTTATAATGAATATAAGTTGCATTACTTTTTACTGAAAAGTATGCTGCTTATTGTCATTTCCGTTGCTAAATTGTACATCGAAGCGCATATACCGTGTTGACATTTTTCTTAGTTTACAAACCTTACTATAAATTTTAAATTATTTCACATTCTCAAATTGTTAGTAATTATCGCACATTGAATAGCTTTTGGGAAATACTATTATGTTTTAAAACGTAAAGATATAGATACGCAGTAACCAAAATAATCATGTATTTTTATTGTTTTGTTGAAAACAAACAAGTTCGTTGTGAATTTTAATATTTTCTACTTTCGTCTCATTGCGAATATGAATTTTTATGTTTTTATATAAATTCATGTACACGCTTTTATTCATTTCTGGCATAGCTTTTCAATAGGAATTAAAACTAAAGAAAAAGTTATTAGACGAATCGACATTCTTGGTACTCTAGCTTTTGTCATTGTTAAAAAGAAACTTAAAACTCAATTTCATGGGACTTGTTACCAAGAAAATTTTAATCAGCTTAAATATTTGCAATATAACAGGTGTACGCAAAACAAACAAAACCATACTCAAGTTGATCAAATCTAACGAAAAATCTTGTTCTTGATTCACTTAAAAAGCCGCAAAAAGTGGCATAAAAAACATGATTAACATATAGGTGTGTTTTTTGCTGTTTTGCGTGTTTTATCAAAACAATACAACAGCAACAAGCTGAAGGCAAAGAAAAAACGATTTTAATATGAAAACAGGGTATATGCAACATATAGAAATGTTTTAAAGTTTTTCCTTCAACTTTGCGTATACATATGCATAAGCGAAACCATAGCTTGGGGTAAGAAAAAACGAAAGAGTAACAAAAACAAAAAAAAACGAAAATCATATAGAAACTATGCGATGACAAGCAATCAACAAACGAATACCAGGAATCGCCCCCCCTATGCCGCAAACCACTTTTTATGTCATCTGCCGAGCAGGATTGCACTAGTTGAAAATGCAAAACTCGTTGCTTGCTTGGCAAATGTGAAACTAAATGTATATAAGGATTGCTAGCTGTTGCTGCACTTTTGAAGTCGGGGAATGCAATACGATTTTAAAAGCCAAGGGACACGGCGCAACGATGGCTGCCCACAAAGCCGTTGCTTGTGTTGCCATGTCACCATATACGAGGGCTGCTCGTTAACAATTTCTGGGAAAACCCGTTGTTAATATTTATCAATATATTGTAGTTGCATTGAAACTAAGTATATAAAAAAAGAGCAATCGCAGCTTTGCTAAATTCTTAGTAATGTGGTTTTTGCTGCTGCTAGGCATTACTATTATAATAGAAAAAAAGTTTAAGTTAGCCATTTTGATGACAACTTTAAGAGTGACCCATAGATATGTGACTTTGCCTCAAGGTTCCAGCTATGTCATGCGAGAATGTTATAGCTGCTGTTTGCCATTTGCATAGCTTTTGATTTACTTACGTCTGAAGCATTTAAATCGAAATTGAAATTGGCTTATCTTGTTGCATGAGCCACGAATGAGCGGTTTTTGGTAACATGTTTGGCTTTTCCCATTGCCACCAAAATAGCGACAACCAAAACGACATCTAACCAGCGGTGCTTTCAGTTTAGTTGCTATTCCCATATGTATATGAAGCGTTTTTTTCTTCTTAACTTTTCCGTTCCCATTTTTGTATTGAAGTCACTTTTGACTTTTAACTCTGTGTGTGCTTTTGGAACTTAAATTGTGCAAATTTTCAGGTTTTTGCATAAGCAGCTGCCGTTTTCTTTTGCAAAAAGTTTGAGAAAAAACTGCTTGCCTGCAGTTCAAAAAACTTTTTTTTTCTTATTTTTGTCATTTTTTTCTTTGTTGTTCTTGTTTTTGGTGCTTTACAAAGTCAGTGAAGCCGCAGAAATGGGTTTGACTAAGATACTTCCCCACACGTTTCTTGTGAAATTGTGTGTTTTCATAAAACCGCCTCTTTGTTCTTGCTGGTGGCACAGCGACAGCAACAGAGGCGGCAGTGGCAGCATACATGCATGTCAAGGCTGCGGTTATATTGCCTTGGAAATGCCACGGCGCCTTGCCACGGCACGCCACATTGACCGCAGCATATTGACTTGACTTCCGCTTAACCAAAACATCCGCTCACATAGCATATAGCTAAAAAGTTCTCCTTTGGCATCGATAATTGCATTCGTTTGTGCTTTCGTTTTATGCCTCATCTCTTTACATGTTTATCTGTTTTGCTATTTTCAGGCTATCCAAAAGTCGTACCACCACCAGGAACCACAAATTCAGCTGGTGGCACACCAATTGGCTCCAGGCGTCAATCGCGTGCCCTCGAGTGCTTGGCCCCGCTACGCACTGGTTCATTTCGGCAGCGTAATTCACCATTGCATCAATCGGATCCACCACCACGACCTCCTTTGGCTTTTTGCAAACGTCGACTAAGCTGGCCCGAGGTGGATCCACGCTCTAATTCCGGGTGAGTACACGCAAAGACGAAGTACTATATATGTATGTGTATTGAGAGTGTATCAAATGCATATTTCATTAATTTTAAAATTTAATGCGTGGCTTAAAGCTTATTTGCACAGACTTATCCATACTCTATAAACGAAGGTTGAGGTTTTATTGAGTTGGTGCATAATATTAATATCTTCAAAGCTTCAAAATGTTTCTATAGGTTGAAATATTGATGCACTCAAACTTATGTCGTAATAGTCTTAATCTAGATGTTAGGTTCATTGATCACTAATACATAAGACAGAATAACAATATGCAAATATAGATTTAAATTAACATTTGCCGAATCAAAATAAGTTGTGCATTAACATCAATCACTGGAAATAGAAGTTTTCAGAAACACCTTTAAGTTTTTATTCAAAGCCTTTTAAAAATATGCATAAAAATGTCTACTTCCATGATGATGAAATAATATTAGTTTATTGCAACACTCCGTCAAATTTTTGTATTATAATTATTTTTGGAAAATTGCTGTGTTATTTGGAGCAGCTTAATGACTTAAGCGTAAAAATCGAAGCCATTTGTAAACATTTATTTTCAATTAATATTATATTGCATTAATTAAAAAGCAAATAAATAAAAGTGAATCAAAATGATTTTACAAAAATTATTTTCGTTTGCATAGCGTAGACACAGTGTTTGCGCGCACTGTTCATCATTATGCATACAAACGTATTTATACAAGGGTATTTTTAATTTAAAGCCTACAGCCTAGGGGCTGAGAGAGTATGTATAATCCCACTGATTGAATGAGCGACTGAGCAGCTCTCATGCCGAAAATATTCTTATGAAATACATTAAATTATTAAGCAATTAATTAATGTACGTACTTCAATACGTATTTGCTTTCAATGTTGTCTGCTGACTCTGACCCAACGGCTTGGTTTGGCCTTTTGTTTCGCAAGGTTTTTGAATGTAAACTTTACTCGGCGACCTTCATAATTATATAATTACAAAAGTTTTTTTAGCACAAGCTGAACTTAAGTTTTTTGCCATGTTGCTGAAAGTTTTCAGTGCCTAAGTCTATGCAATGAGCACGAATGCGGGTATCCCAACATAGCACTGTGGAGTATCCAAGGATATCTGTGCATGTATGTGTCTGTTATGTATGTGTCTGTGTGAATATATGTACAAGAACCTTCGAGTGTTGCAAACTTTTGCTTACAAGCTACACACACTCACACACACACACACACATAAGCTAATATATATGAACAACATTTAGACATTGTTGTTGTAAGCGGCGATTTTGCACAATGTGCCATACCTGTTAGCGAACTTAACCGCCTGGTGTTGCATGCAACAAAACATAGCCAAGCCGCATAAAGCTTGCTTGCAACTTACTTAACTTAATTTCTACTTTGCATAATGTGTAGCACAGTATTAGGCGCACAGTTTTGCTCAGATTAATGTGAAAATGTGCGCATAATAGCTTGCTGTGGTTGCTCCACTTCTTGGTATGACAGTGGTCTGCATTTAATTGGGCTTGAAATTAAGTTTTCAGCAGTTGTAAAGCTTTGTAAACGTTTGAGCGTCTATTAACAGTGCCCCCCACGCGTGTTGTAGGTTAAGGTAACTATGACGAACAACCACAAAAATATTTTCATAAGTAAAAAATGCATTTTAAGAAGTTTCAAAAGCGCTTTGCAACATTTTTATGATGGTGAAATGCTGCTAATGATAATTTTTTATGTATAAATTGTTAAAGGTTAAAGTCATATATTATTTATTATTTACAAACAATTAAGTCATACAATTTACGCATAATTTGTTAGTTAATAACAAAAATAGCCCCAAAAATAAGTTCTAATTAAAAAACTAAAATGCAATTAAGCCTTAATCAAACAATCAATGAATAATTAAAACAGCAGTAAAAAATTGTTTATCCAAATCTAGCCTATTGGTTCAAATGTAATTAAAGCGTAGAGCTTTTTTTTGGATCGAGAAATCAAGTTATGAAGCGTGTTTAATAATAAATTATTGACAAGCTAAAATCAATTGTACAAGGCCTGAATTATATTTATATTTGAATAAAATATACTTTTTTTGGTTAAACAAATTTTTAAGTCTGTTCAAGTTAATTCGATTTGCGGCAATCTGTGCTTGTATAGAATGCGTCAACTCACAAAAAGTTGCTTTGCTGTTACTTTATTTCTTTATTTATTGATAATAATCGGCAAGCAAGACAAAAAGTTACACGAATTTAAATTTTTGCCACATTAACAATATTTACACAGGAGTGTTTTCTCAATTTTATGTGCGTTTATGTTGAGGCAACAAAGTTTATTACTTGGCACTACTACTATTTCAAAGTCTCTTTATGCAATACACTGCATTTTGCAAAGCGCTTTACCTATTGTATTTTAATCCTATGTCTTGCATTAAAGAAAAGCTGCTTAAGCGAATCAGTTAATATGGCGCTAAACCTGCAAGGGCTATCTAAGCGGTTTGTCATATTGTTTAAAAAAAAAAAGAAGAAAATACACTTCAGATATTCTGTTCGAGTGCAAAAGTCAGTCAGCTTAAAAGTCAAACAGTTGATACTCAATTGTTTTGCTTCTGCAGTGGTACTTCGAGAAAAGTTAGTGGAATACTTTGAACACAAATCATGGCAATATTGTTAATTTATTTTTTGACCTCAAGCAAATGCGTAAGATTGTCATTGCCGTATCAACTGTTGTCTACTTGATTTCTTTTCTGCTATAGCTGTTACACTTTTTCTAAATCTCTATATACATGAAACTGTACTATCCTCCAAAGAATCCTAGTCTCCCATATATGCCCATAAAGGGTTACAAATCAATTGTGCACACTGAAGCATATGCCGTGAACGTGTCAGATGTTTTCGTGCTGGGTCAACGTGACGTATGATTAATATCAAATATGCTCAAAGCATTCAACCATAAATTTCAATCAGATATGCACATGCCAAAATAATATAAATATACTGTATACGTAGATAGACACTAAATATTTGTAGTCAATTAGCGAAACAAACAAGTATCAAGCATACGCAACGTTGCTACCCGGCAACAGGCACTAAGGCATCGGTATTCTAAGGCAACAGCAGCATAAAAATAAAAAAAACAGTATAACCCTCATCAATTATGAAATAGGTACGACAGACAACAGCCAAAACAAAAAAGTTGCCCCAAAAAAAGTTTGTCATGTTTGGCATACCTGCAACATAGAAGTGAGGAACAACGATGGGCACACGGAGGGTTATTTGAACTCTCAAATCTGTCTACGCATATGCTGCGACATATTGACAACGTAAATTAGAAGCTTAAGCCATGTGAAAAACTGACACGACCAGGAGTCAATTTAAATATTGTTTCGCAAAATTAAGTGCTTCAATTTTCACACAAACATACGCACAAAAGAATGTAGATAATTCAAGTTGTAGTTGTAATCAAATATACATATGTAGGGTGTTATTTTTCCAAAGCAACTAAGCTATAAAATGCATTTAATAAAATATATTTTGATTGCAAAAGTTAGTTTAAAATAATTTGCATTCACGCAAATTTTATTTTGTAAGTCTCAAGTGTTTTTCAATTCGAAAATCAAAAATTGTCGACAACTTTTTAAGTAAAAAATTAAGCACACGCTACTTTTTCAAATTCCTCGCAAAATTCATTAAGACTTTATAGGCACAGCATGTAGTTACAACAAACCGTATTCTATCATAAACAGACATATATTATCTTTCTTCAATGTTCAATGTTAACACAAATTATTAAGACCAGCCATAACAACAAACTATTTAATAATATAAAGGACATACATATAATTTATTTATTTATTTATTATTATTAATATATGGGTACAGCTAAGTACAGTTGACCTTAAGATTAAACAAGCTAAAAATTTTAAAATTAAGCCATAATATTGATAGCGAGGAAAATATAAAATAAAACTACTTCGTATTCATAGCCTGCTGGGTAAATTTTTTACAGATATAATTATGTATATACACTTAAATAAATTACATATACAATATAACAATGATTTCTGATTTTTTTTTATTTTGTTTCTATTTCATTTATTTATTTTTTTTTTAATGCTAAATACTACTTATGCCCGATTAAAATAACATTATATAGCCGGTATTTATAAATAAAAATATATTATATATATGTTATATTCATAAAAGTAAAAAACACCCTCTTATATGCTGACATGTTTGTACTACTTTATTTGTATGATTATTTATCAATTTTTACGCTTTGCATTTTTCGTCCTTTCTTTTCACAGGGTTCAGGAAACGGATGGCTCGTATTTTGAAAGTTTTACTTCCTTGGGCTGGAAACGTGAAAATCGTCGCATGTCGGCAACGCGTGCGGCCGAAGCACGCGCTGAAGCTAATCCTGAAAATGAACGTGACCCGCCGGTGAGCGAGGAGACACTGGAAAAGCAGGAAGAGAAGGAGAAATTGTATGTTGAAGTCTTGCATACGATTGCCAATACAGTGGGCGCACCAGCACCTGGCGGACAGGTAACATTTAAAGCAACACATAAATCTATACTAACTTTATCTCTGTTGGGTATACTATGTATTCCCAAAAGCAAGAGTTGCGATGTAAGGTTTTGCTTGCTGAGCAAATAAACTTGTTGCCATAGTGTGTGAGACCGGAATTAACAAAATTAAATAGAATACACAAAATAGGCCCAAGGCCAAAGTACACACGATACTCAAATATGCTTAGGCCTTTACCGAATTTATATGATTAAAGGTTTTGACTACATTGTGGTTTGGCCCTACGTTGTGGATTAATGGCAAGCATTTAAGTCGAATGTTTTGAAATTTCAATGATTAATACGCACGTGCTTTGGCCTTGAGGCCAAGGTGTTTAATATGAGACTCAAACGACTTGCGGAAAAACTTAAATCTTAAAGCTAGTCTAGCTTATTGCGCTGCAAACTCATGCAGAAATTCAATTAAAAATATCTAACTCTTTAATTGGTTTCATTTTGTATATTTGCTGTGGAATTTTTCAATATTTTTACAAGTGGCAGGCAAAAACAATATTTCCACTAAACGCTTTACCCCTGTACAAACTAACTTACTGTGTTTGCAGCAGTTCATTTTTCAATTATCGTTTTTAATTTAAGTGTAAGAAAATTGTGAGACGTTCGTTGGACGACTAATGAAACTTAAGCCTTGGAAAAGTGAGAGTGCGAAGTGTGCGATAGGGTGAAAGAGGTGTTGGAAAACGCAAAAAGAGCAAAGCAAAGCAGTGCGGGAATGCCAACTTAATAGAACTTTCACCCAAGCAAGAGCTGAGAGAAATAGAAGTGAAATAAAATAAGCTTGGTCCTGCTGTGATTGAGCCACGGCAAACAGCTTCAGTCTCTAGAGTCTTTGATCCAAACGGATAGCGCAAGTTACCAAAGCAGTAAGTTATTTGCTGTCCAAAGTCAGAGAGCCGGACAGCTCAGTCACTGGTGTGCCATTAATACGAGATCATTTTTGCATTTAATCAAAAATAATTACAAACGCAAAGGAGTTACAATTTTCCATTAAAGTTTTGTGTGTGGACTTTTTTTGTATTTTTCGAACCTAACCAAAATTAATGATAAAGAAGAATAATAGCAAGAACATATATTAAAAGCAGCAATAATATGCTTGAGGGTTTTTGGGATCAAACATTGGTAACGTATGAATTTGCGTTTTAGCTAAGTGACATTAAAACTTTCAAGGCACGACCCAAGTGGGAATAGCAAAATGCTATAACTTTCTAAGAAATATTACTAGGCTAGTAGCGGCATATATTCCTTTAAAAAAATAATAGCTTAGTTGCCTCGCAAGCAAGTAATTGCGGCTATTTGTTTTTGGCTTAATAATTTTTTTAAGACAACCTCCTGTAAATTTTCTAGACTAGTTCGCACAACGCATGTTATAGCAACCCATATTAAGGTCAGCGTACCGGCTTAATTATAAAAATAATATAACGCCATCTAAGCGATATAAGCGCGTACTTTGCATATACAATATGGAAAATATTTATATCGTGTATGAGCATGCAGTAATGCGTTAAAAGTAGGAAAACCCGCATCATATTTTTTTGTCCCACTTTTTCCAGCTGCTGGTCCTTTTTGGTAAATTGATGTGCTCATTATGAAGAAGCCGTGAACGCTTATTTTTTAATAATTTAGTCCTGGACAGCAAGTGCAGCAGGCAATCAAATTAAAATAATATGCCGGCCAGCGAGAATAAAATGAGTAAAAATATTTCAGAGTATATGTATTTGTACAAATGGTCAAAGTAAAATGAAGGACAAGCGAAGGAAATGAAAATTGTGTTTTTCTTTCCTCCCTTTTTATACAAATTTTGCATTGAAAGCGTTACATGAAGCATAAGTAAAATGGGAAACGGCAGTGCGCTCAAATAGCTGAGAAAAAAGCGAGAAAAACATTAAAAAAAAAACCGAATAAATCGACAAGATAAATCAATAAAAAGCAAAAAAAAAAGCAAATTGAAGCTAAAATCTATTAGATTAGCCCAGAACAATTTTTTTATCTTTTTAAGCTTATTCTTTTGTGATATAAAAAATATTGCTTTTGTTTATGGAAACTCTTGCAAATGTTCATAAACAAATGGAAAAATAATTCAATTAAATATCAAATTTTAACATTCGGCATATAAATTGTTATGTATACGCCATGTGGGGCTTTGTATAAATTAACTGAATTTGTGGGTTTTACTGTATGACAATGGTAAGCTTAATTTGAATAAAGTTCTCACATTTTCTTCGTCTATCTTTGTCACTTACCCCACGCTCCCTTTCACGACAACCACACACGTACACACAAACACACACACAGTTTGCGCACTACAAGGACGAAATGTATCTGCATGCACAGCGTGCTTTTGGTGTCAATCCGGATCGTCATTATCGACTATTGCATGCCTCAGCGGAAGATAAACCAAAAATAATCGTGCTCTCGGTGGTCGTCATTGAGGCAGATGGTCTGGAGGCAAAGGATGCCAATGGTAAGCAATAGACTACAACTGCTATGGGCTTTTGATATGTATCTCATGTCAATATATACGTTTGTGAGCGTGTGTTTATGTCTTTGTGTTTGATATTGCCGTCATATGTAAATATTTTTAGTTGCAAATTGATTTGCGGCTTTTAACTTGAGTAATTCGATTTGAATTTCGCTTTCACTTTATATAGCAGCCGGGCAAATCGCTTTGTGAAAGTGTCTGTGCCATCGGGTCGCACTTACAGAGTAGCTGCATTTAAGCAAACTTAAAATATTTAATGTATCTCTACGCAAATCAGATATAAATAGATAACGTTTAACCCAAAGTTGTCAAAGTGTAATCACATAGTTTTTTAATGATTTGCAGAAGGGTTGTTGTGAATAACATTTTCTGCTGCCATTAAATTATGAGCCAACAACAGATGAATATACAGTTCAACGGAAAAAGTCCTTATTCGAAGCATACTGCTTATTTTCTGGACAAAACTTGTTATTTGAAACTTACTTTTCGAATCTTAAACATTAATGTTGCGAGTAAAATTTCATTGTCTATGTTTTACTAAAAAAAATTATACACATTTTAATACCCTAATCTTTGTACAAATGGTGAATATCGTTTGTAAGATAAATAAAAACGGGGAACTGCTACCTGTTTTATAGCGCTTAATTTGCTTATTTGATGAATGACCCAGAAAAAAGCTTACTTAAAGAACTTAACAAAGCTACAAAATTGAAATCCTTTCCACAAAGTTTTGTTTCTTAATCAAGAGCATTGTGTCAAGTTCTACTGCAAGAACCACACTTGAATCTAGATGTTCCCATGAACAGACTCGATTGTAACAAAAATGCGTCCACACTGCATGTATCAAAAATTAGAGTATGAAAAATAACTATCGGCTGTTGCTGACTAGCAATTTGCCTTCTGTTCAATATATTTGCAATTTAATGCTCCCCATTTTGTTCATTATGCTCAAGTGGAGCAACAGCTACAGTAGAAAGCAATTTCGCATTTTAATGTGCTCAAGGATGTGTAAGGAATACGTTAAGTGGTGCTGCATTACTACTAGTGCTCGCTGCCAGTTACCAACTGCCAGCAGCTCGTCCATGTCAGCAGCCATCTGCTAAATGTGCTGTCGATGACGATGACGATGTGGATGTGGATGTGAGTGAATGTGGTTGGGGATGTCGATGTGGATAACGATGTCTAGTATGCTGTCTGTGTATCGTATATGGCCATTTCTAATAGTTGAAAGTTACCAAGATAAGCTTGATTTTGCATGCTGCAGATACATTTACGGTTAAATTCAACTATTGACGATTTAGTTCAATTTAATTACAATGCTTCACTCAAATTTAATCTTAATGATATTATCAAACCTTAATTGTAAAGTGCATGTTAATCATACGCCACGTGTGACCAGCAGATTGCTGCCATTAACATACAATTAATTGCCGTTTAAGCAATTTTCTTTGAACTCTATTAATAATGCACACTATACACAGGCTTTTCGGATCCCTACTGCATGCTGGGTATACAGCCAGATGGTGGACCACCCGTATCCCCGCTGCCCCTGCCCCCAACTCCACGTGCACTCTCTGCGGACATCAGTGGTTTCGACAACAGCATCACCGATTCGCCGCCGCATCGCAAGCATAGCTTTCGTTTAAGTTTTAAGCGCAGAGAGGGTGGACGCAGGGAACAGCGTGATTCATTGGGCGGACCCGTGCCGGCCAAGCTCATCAAGGCGACAAGCATCAAGCCGCACACACTGAGTCCCAAATGGAATGAGAAATTTAAATTGTAAGTAGCAGCACAGCCGGCAGCCATTTTATAATTTAAGCGCGTTATGGGTGTAAGAATGACCCAGCATTTAAATTCAATCACGCTCCATTATTTGCCAAATGTGCGTGCCCATTCGGAATGCTATTTGATGGTCACTAATGGATATTTGTGTCGAGTTATTTAATTATATGTATCCAATTGCTTTTTGTATTATTTAAATGATCAATTTGCAACAGACAAAATGAAGCGCAGTTGATGTATTGGTTTGTCACTTAAATTTTAATTCTATACTACAGATACTTTAATTTCATATTTAAAATATTTTATATGTTTTGTATTTCATTTTGACGAGTATACATTGAGGTATTTTTTAATTTGTTTTGCCATCTTATGAAATATTTTAAATAAAATCGAGTAAATTATGTTATTTGAAACTTACCAAATTATTGGAATTTATATGTTCGATTTGTACCACATTTAATTCATTTTTATATTCTTTTAAGCATATAGCATTATTAAATTTTTTAGACACATTATTTCATTCAAAAATAAAATGATAATTTACATAGAATGTAATAAATTCCAAATTTAGTGTTCATAAAAAAATACAAATTTTTATATTTTTGCAACGATTTAGTAGGCCAAACTTATATTAAAATAATATTTGCTAAAAATAGAACAAACACGTTTATTCATTTTATGAACATATGGTATGCATGAGCATAAATTGATTAAAACTACAATATTTTGACTATACTATGAATAATATAATATATTATTTTAGCAATATGCCTGCAAGCTCTATTTGTTTTTATGTGTAAATAAGCCATTAAAAAATTAAATTCACTTGGACTAAGATGTTGACTCGCGGACTGTCATAATTAAACATTGTTTTTTATACTTTTAACATTCACCGTCTTTTTTAAAACTCGTCCTTCGAATTGCTACAGAAATTAAAGAAACTTTTGACTGTTGTAACAGTTGATACACAATCGTTAAAGTTGTGGCTAATGTTTAAGCAATAAAATTATTTATCTTCCTTTCTCAGCGATATTGATGACATCAATACTGACACTTTTCACTTGGACATTTGGGACCATGACGATGAAAGCTGCGTCTTGGACGCTGTTTCGCGTTTAAATGAGGTACGCGGCGTGCGCGGCTTGGGTCGTTTCTTTAAGCAGGTGTGCCAGTCGGCACGTCAAGGCTCTCAAGATGACTTTTTGGGCTCTGTTAATATACCAATCGCAGAGATACCTTCAACTGGCTTGGACGCTTGGTTTAAATTAGAGGCACGCAGTCAACGCAGCACTGTGCAGGGACGCATAAGACTCAAGCTGTGGCTGTCAACACGCGAAGATCGAGGCACATCCGATGAAAACAATGAATTGGGATTGCATAAAATTGAAAAACTACAAATGGTGTTTATGCAACATGAGGTCACAACTCATGAGCCATCTTGGACATGGTGTGGAGATTTGCCGGGTCCAGCGCTAACCATTTTGCATCAGCTAGCCGTGCAGTCGGATATGTCGGATTTGCATTGTGCTATGGCGCGGTAGGTGACGCTATGCTTAGTCAACACGCTTCAAAGGCAAACAATATTTTATTTATTTTTCAATAGATATGTAGCTGCCGCCAAGCTGAATTGCACGACACCACTGGATCCAAAGTTTCTGCATCGTTTGTTGGGTGACGTGGAAAAACAATGGAATCAGCCCAATCAAGAGCCATTGTCTCGCGATCTAGAGCAGTGGCTGGCTGAGGCAATGAATGGTTTTGTAGAGCGTTCGCTTAATCAAATACGCCGACATCGTGACATTTTTCCTGCTCTCAATCCCCCATCGCTTATACGCCTGGAATTCCTGCTGCGCTGCCTAGGACTACTAGGCTCCATGCGAGCCTTTCGCGCTGTCTGTCCCTTTAATAAGGGCGTGCGTGGTGAGGTGGTCAATGCATTGCGCAAAGGCTCCATTATCTGGGGACAAAATGTGCTGCGAGACTCGCAAACTTTACACAATCCCTTATCGAATTTTGTTACAACATTAACCGCCGACATACAGCTGGGTCAATCCTATTATCATGCGCTCTTCGACAAGTGAGTAGAAATAAAAAAAAAATCAGGCCCGCCCACATTACAGATATGCAAACAAGGAAAACTTAATGAGCAGCTTGTGCTAGATAGTACATATGGAGTGTTTACACCGACAGCAGGGTTGCAAATTTTTTAAAACAAAACATAGACTAAAATGCAACCAGCTTACTGTCACTAATGCATTATTTCAATACTGTCTGTTGCCAAAGCAAAATAAAAAAAAAGATCAAAATTCGAAACCCCAATTGAGGTATAATATATATAAACTAAACTTATATGGGCGTATTCGGCATGTAACCAAAGTCTATAGTAAACATAAACAGCATAAAAGTAAACGATTGCAAAATAAGTACCTAAGGGATACTTTTAAAATTTTCAACATTTTAGTGACTAGTTATGCGTGTCCCTATTTTGTTGCAAGTCGCAACAGAGATGTGAACGGGTCATTAACTGGCTTTAGAATTTGATGCTTTCATGGCCTGTCATTGTCGCTTTTATTGTTGCATCCACATTGCGGTGATGTTGTCCTTTGTTGGGGTGCTCAAAATTGAATTAAATATGTAAGGCACGTGGCAGACATAAAATACGCTTGAAGGTTATACCACAGACAAACACAATGGAGCCCAGCTTAGTTGCTCAAGCATGTAAAATTAGCAAGCAGTTAAACTAAGCAAGCATCACGGCATGGACAACATGTCGGATAAGTGATGTATAGACTACTTCAATTAAAAGAGCGACTTCGTTTTACGTATTTCCATGTTTATATTCTTTATGAAATGAACTGAAATGTAAAGCGTGGACATAAAACTACCACACATGTTAGTCAGTCCATGAAATACATAACTGCAACCACCACAAGATGGTCAGTAAAGCAGGCTTACGCACTTTAGTCCCAAATTAATTGGGCTGCTATAAAAGTGTTCTCACAGTAGCTAGCACACTCATTCATTCAACTATATTTAATGAGGTATTTCAACAAGGCTTACAGCTGCCTTTTCAAAGGATGAGGCAAACTAATTGAGATTTACTGACATGATGTGTTGTTCAAAGTTGCACTTATTTTGCAATGCTGGTGGTATTATTACTTGTGGATAGCCTGCTAATGTTTCTATTTACAACCAATTGCAAAGATGTATTCATTTCTCTCAAGAACTCAGAGTTTTTCTAACCATAGAATTCAATTGCACTTTTTGATTTTGATTTAAATCCCTTTTTATTTTCTTCTTAAGCTTTGCTATGTAAATATCAATGGGTACGAGCCATTAGTAAATTGATTTTATGAAATCCCCAGCTAGTTGATGTTTTATAAATTAAATTCAGAGAAACATTCAACAGGTTGTGCAAAACTCAGGTGTACCAGCAGCTACCTACTTCTAAGCTAAGCGCTCTGGACATAAGCTGCTTAAAAATCATTATATAGATATAAACCAGGTGGGGGGGGGGGGTCATTGCAAATACCAACACCTCATGCTTAACAAGCCATTAGGTAACACTTGAGATAAGACTAACCAAGCAATTCTCTGGTTATACGCTTACAGCACTAATGGCATACAGTACTTCAGCATCATTTACAAGCAATATGATGCAATGGTGGGTGAGGAGGTGTACAACCGTATGGCTGCTGGCCAGGTGCCAGGTGTGCGCATGAATTTGGCTCAATATGCTGTACTTGAGGGTGATACGGAGCCTGTGGATACCAGGCCCTTTGAATTGTTTTTGGCACTGCAGGAATTCTGTCTGTTAAAGCGACATTTATCCGCACAGCCGCAGCCACCAGAGAAACCACTGGCGCTGTCCAATTGTCATGAGTGGTTTATACCGACATTTGAACGTTGGATGATGGTCAGCAAAGCTAAGGCATTGCAGCGTATACGTGCAGCCGTTCATATGGATGCCATCTGCGAAGGTGAGCGCATTGTGCGCTACAGCTCGTCCTCCGTGGATACAGCCTCTACTTTGCTGAATATCAAGGAATTCTGGAAGGTCATGAATTGGCCTGATGAAGATACGGCCATTATGATGGAGTCGCAATTAATCGATGTAGTCTGCTCGGCGGCCATGCACTATTGCGATCTTATACATACAGCACTTGCAGATAGTGGTTACTATGAGCAGCAGGGGCCTTTTCGCTGCTCCGATGACATGTGCGTGACCGTCAACAATGTGGAGTATGTGCGTCGCACTCTTGCTGAGTTTCGTTCCGATGAGCAGCCGCTGGAGGAGTCAGCAGATAATCTGCTCGAATCAAGTTTGACGCATATGGAAAATCGTTGCGAGCGCATACTCTCCAAGCTGGCGCCGCTCATGCAAATGTCATTGCAAAAGGCTGTTTTTCATTTGGCCTGGTCACCTGACTCTTTGCCAGCCAATCAGGCTATAGTGCCACTGCTGGAGTACTTGGATTGTCACTTGGCGGCTCTGAACAGCGCTATGCTGACCAAGAATTTTAATCGTTCGCTACGTTTTATTTGGAAGACAGTTTTAGGTGAGATGTCACGACAAATGGAAACTGGGGATGAGACCGATAAGCCCACACATTTTCATAAGCGTTTGTATGAGGCACTACAGCTGCTGGTGGATTTCTTTCATGCCGAAGGACAGGGATTGCTTCTGGAATGTCTGCATACTGAAGATTTCTGGCGTATTGAACAGCGCCTGCAGTTTCACAAGACGGATACTGACCGTCTTATTGATATGTTCTACATGAGTAGACTAAGAGAGCAATTAATGGCAGTTAGCCCTGGTCCATATGGCTCATTGGCAGTACGCGCATATTTTAATCATGATTCACTCTGTGTGGAGGTATTGCATGCAAGGGATGTAGTGCCATTGGATCCAAATGGATTTAGTGATCCATTTGTTGTTATTGAACTGCTACCAAGACGCATTTTCCTGCATTGCATGGAGCAGCAGACAAATGTGCATAAGGTAAGTTAAATATTAAAAATTCACATATGTTCTGAAATAGATACAAGTTTTTTATCAATTGTTTAACACTGAATTAAGCTAAGGTAAAATATATGTGTGTCGCTGATATAGAATTGCAGGTGTACCAGAGTCTTATTGATTTACAGCACCGCTTCTCTTTAGACTTGCTAAAGATTTATGTATAAAAATAAAATTGTTTCATTAACTATTCACGTTGTGAGAACGCATATAAACTTACTCACTAGTCATATACATTTAATTTCTTTGATTCAGCGCACCTTAAATCCCATATTTGATGAATGCTTTGAGTTCTCGGTTACCTTGGAGCAGTGTCTAACAGAAGGAGCCATGATATGCTTCACAGTAATGGATCACGATGTAATAACAGCCAATGACTTTGGCGGAGAGGCCTATTTGGCCTTAGGCAATATTCCGGGCGTGGCTGACTATAGCACTAGTGTGGATAATTTTCATGGTCTGAAGCAAATTGAGTTGCCGCTCATGGAGCAAAGGGATAAATGTGAGTTGTCCACTCAATCAATGTCAGCTAGCTGACCATTAACAATGTCAATCTCTGACTTTTTCCAACCCCCTTTATTCCACCTAATTGTTATCTGCCACTTGCAGCGAATCCCATACTGCAAATTCTAGAGCTGCGCATCAATGACAAACAGGCACAGGACTTTGTACGCAAGCAAAAGGCTCGTTTTATTAATTAAATCTAAATGGTTGCAAAAGGTAACGGCTGATTAATGTTTCTGAAACAAATTCATTAAATGCAATGAAATTGCTTAGAAATGGAAATGCGTTAAGATAAAGATTTCTTATGGCATGGTAAAACAAATAAAGCTCTCCTTTTTTTGCTTTAAACAAATTTAAAAATATATATAAAAATTGAAAATGATTATAAGTATATAAATATAATTATATATTATATATGTATTGTATATGTTATACCTGTAGTAGTGTTAGAATTAGTGGTCTTTTGTTTGTAAATGTTAGCAAAAGTGAAAACTCAAATGGTGCAAATGAAAACTAAAGAATTAAGTTGCAGTTAAAGGGGTTTTAAGACCTAGCACACTGCACTAGGTTAGCCAACTAGGCGTATTACTATTATTTATGTACGAGACTCTTTTGTGTTGCACTATTAACAAACTACACTATGTATTAGGGAAAATTATTAATGTTACATTGCTGAAATTGACACAATTAACAGACACTATACAAAAACTAAGACTTTTAACAAAAGAAAAACCAAAAGTTTTAAATGTTTTATACAAAAATGTATAAAAAAATTTTTTGTTGAATATTTGTTTTAAAAGTGCGCCGTTTGCACTGGCTAAGCCAATTAATTTGTAATCAAATAAGGCTTAATTTTAATTCGGATTTTTTCTTATTTGCTAACATTGATAGGTAGGGGAAGAGTATACAAACTTTTGTAAACACTTTTTAAAAGCCAGTGCAAACAGATTCCTAAATGCACTGTGCAACAGTTTTCTTTGTCCTAAGGGAAATAGTAGAAAGTTACACTACATTGTTGAATGCAAGTAATATTGTACAACACTTTTGATAAAGCTGCATAAACCTTCTAAGATTTGCAAGTCATAATTCTAAGCCAAAGTAACAGCATAGAATAGCTTGTAAGAGTTTTACAATTTTTTCAATGGCTGACTGTGGTTTTAAATTGGCAAAGACATTCAGTAAGAGACAAAGGATGACGATGCTACCGGAGGCATTTTTAAAAGTGTTTGGGTTATAGTAATTCTTTCAGAAAAAGTTGGTTTATGCTGCATACGTAGCATATTTCTGTTCAATACTTATATAAACATTGTGCTAGAAGCATTTATTAATAATGCAAGCAATAATTTTCTATTGGACACATTTGACACTATTTCCCACAATCGAAAATATTCACTACTGTTGCACAGTGTTAATAGCGAAATGCAGACTATTTAAAGTCACACAGATATACTGTATAAAAAAATATATACCAAAGAAACTTGAAAAACAATCAAAATAATTGCGTAACTCTGAGCTTCTTTATAAAGATTTGCATAAATTTGAACGCATCTTAACTCGCTCTTACTATCACGCATACACATACCATAATATGTATATGTAAATTAAATCAAGCCCAAAAAGCCAGTATAACTAAGGCTAAAGGAATTTTTAAAATAATATTTCTACAAATATTTTCTGAGCACACATATTGTATTATATATAAATTTATTACATATACACCCACACTAACTTTCTTATACAACAAGTTATTATACCCATACATGCGCACATAGGCAACACATATATACTCTTACATGTGTTAGCCGTGCAACTGTTTACACTGAGTCCCAAAAGTAGCCTTCAGCTGATTGCTTTTTATACAGGTTTAAAAGCTTTTTTGAATCTAACTTTATAAAACTATCCCACATCTAAGCTTCCAAGTTAATCATTTTGGTTTTACGTCATTTTGTTTTTTTTTTATTTACAAGAAGCATTTGCTTCAAATTGTAAATTTTGTACTATATATACAATGGTCGCTCTGTATGATGTACGCGATACGAAACTATTGAGATAAATTATGGAAACTATAACTCTAACTATAAACTCTAGTAACTTTTTTATACCTATCGAAATGCATCAACAGCAACAGATGCTACAATTAAGTTAATGAAATAATACATTTTAAAAAACAAATACGCTATCATCACTAAATGAAAGTAAAGTCAAATTAAAACTATGTACTATTTTTATTCATATTTACAGGCTAATGAAAGGTTTAAATAATTGTATTGAATTATAATATACAAAAATATAGTATTATACGCAAATAGTTTTAAGCCGCAGAAGAAATATAATTTTTATTAACTACAACATATTTAACTACATTTTTTCTACCAATAAAAACTTTTTTTCATTTTTTGTTTGGGCAAAATGCAACAAAAAAGAAACATCGACGACGACTATAGTAAATAAAAATGGCTATTAAAAAGAATAAATACTTTA
Source organism: Chymomyza procnemis (assembly GCA_035046065.1). Taxonomy (NCBI): domain Eukaryota; kingdom Metazoa; phylum Arthropoda; class Insecta; order Diptera; family Drosophilidae; genus Chymomyza; species Chymomyza procnemis. Next base: position 1,459,861 of record JAWNOJ010000013.1, on the reverse strand, counting down.
AAGTCAAATGTTTAATAAAAATCAAACATCGAAGTTAAATCAACGCTGCTCAGGCCCATTATTTTACTTTATATTAATTTCCTTACAATTGTTTTTGAATAATACTTTGATTTTGTTTACTTAAACCTTTTTTTTTTAACTTGAATAGATTTATTACTGAAATTTCATATAAATACTATGTACATGTTATTTCGTTGTTATGTGTACCTTTAGTAATATCCCTACTGCTTAAAACCAACACACAAATCTAAATGAATGTAATAAAACAATTTAATGCATATTCAATAATAATATACACACTAAATGCGCATAAAGTAAACTAAAATGAAATAAATATATACCGAAATATTAAGAAGCAGTCCAACAAACGGAACTAATTACATATTATTACTTGGCCAAAGTAAAGCAGCTAAGACAGCTACAGACCAACAGCATTTACAACAGCAACAACAAAAACTACATAGACACAAGCATACTATTTATATAGTTAAATTTGAAAATCAAATATTACCTAAAGTTATAAATAAAAAAGAAAATGTATTATTATTCTATACACAAAGAAATGCTTAACAGAAATCCCTCCTAGATGACAGAAACTTATACATATTATATTGTATGCTATATACAAGCATGATATATACAACTACAGAGATATAAATGAAACAACAGAGTTCAATACTAATATGTACAACTTTTTTTTATAAACATATACATTTTTTTTAACTTATTCCAAAATAAATACAATTATACACATAATTATTTTTTTACTAAGTGTAAACTTTTAAAACCAAGACACATACTATATATTACTCCACCGCCGATATATTAAAGTATTAAACTACAATTTCTTAAATAATCCCACCCTAGCAGACACTTACAAATACACTACATATGTTCCTAAGTCCAAAATATGTTACTTTAAAACAATATCAAAAATAATGCCAAATATTTAACTAGCAAATGCAGCCTAAAGTCGCAACTTGAAATATACCAATTAATTATTCCCATATCAAATCAAAATAAATAACTCTTTAAATGTGCATATGATTAAATAAAAAACAAAATAAAGAAGAATATATTATACTTAGATAAGAAAACGCGAATCAAACCAAACGAAAAAAGAGCTAAATGTGTGTATGTTAAAACAAAATATAATTGCAAACAAGCAACAGAAAGAAATATTATCAAATTCAATCAATAAATGTCAATGAATAATTAATCAAAAGTTTGTTTTATTTTATTCACCCCCTACGAAGCAGCCAAAGGTAGCACCAAGCTTAAAAAACTTGCTAACAGCAGCTGCGAGGGCAGGCTCTAAAGTAAGTATATTTTTATTTATACTTTAGCCACTTCAAAGCTTCTAAGAATTAATTCATTATTCTAAGTAATATTTGTTGTGCTTACTGACAATAAAGAAGATGCAATTTTTATAGATCCGCCTCCTAAGAACTTTTCGTACTCTTAAATATGTACGATAATAGTTAACAGCAGAACAAGGCATTCAAAGTTATCTTTCAAAGTAATCCAGCTAAGCTACATTCGACCAATTATCAGTGCTTCTGACACTACATTCTTCTTAAAATTGAAGCTGGGATCAGTTAATTTAACCAGCTTAATTGCTATTTGTTTGTTAATAAACGAAGTCATTAATTTCACTCACTTGTTCACTTTTCGATTTAACACGACTGTTAATAAAAATAAAAATTAACGAAATGTTTATATGAGATGCCAAAATAAATTGACTTCAAACAAGATGAAAAATGAAAATAATAAGTATATGTCAAATCTGATTTTTCAAATGGATTCTCTGACTATTTGATTGAAAATACGAAAGCAGCTTTTTGTCTTGGAATTAGGAAAAATATAGCTCTTATAGCCGAGTTTTTGCACGAAATAATTAAAACATTATGGATTTAGCAAAAATAATTTATAATATTATAATATAATATAAGATAAACTACAGACAGTAAAGAATAATTTATAATATCATAATAATATATGTTTAACGAACTATAAGGTATTCATAGTGAAAAGTGAGCTTTAAAGTTGAGTTCGCAGTTTACAGTGAATAGTTCATTTTTGTAAGGTGGTTCATGAACGTAATACTTAAATAAGCTTAGACAGTCGCTACCGACTTTATTATTTAATGACTTTTTGAAAAAATCGAAACAGATATTTCTACTTTGATTTAGCTAGTATTCAGCCGCCTCTCGCACAGGCTTTTATATAAGTGCATATATAACCCACACATGTTAACTTAACCTTACTGTTTAAGTCATGAACATAAATGTTTATTGTTATTTGCTTTTAGGTTTTTGGTAAAAAATCGAAATAGTGATAGTCTGTTTATACTGCCGCAAGGATAACACTGCGTATACTTTTTATTTTGCACCAAAATAGTTCAAATTTAAAAAAAAATATTACTTTTAAATAATCTTTTCACTAAAACTAAAGCTTGAAAGCTACGCTCAAAACAGTTTAAAAAATAAATAGGCATGAAGCAACACCTTAAGCAAACGCAGTGTAAACACAGCATCAACGCTTATTGGATTGGTTTCAATGTATTATCTTGTGTCAAAGTCAAAGGCCTCGAACAAGAGAGAAACGAAGCTTTTATCCAAATTAAATCCAGGTAACACAACACTACTACCAAATGGTAAACATGTGGTGAAAATGACTTAACATTTGTACCATCAAAACGTTATGCGCAACAGTTTCATTTTGTTTGGCTTTATTTTAAAGAATACTTAAAGTTTTTCATTATGAGTTTTTCTCTCTGACTGTCTTTAGCTTAAATATTTAAACTATGTCTGTCAAACTTTCACGACTCTTGTTCTGTACGTCTGTCTGTCATTCTGTCAGTTTGTCATACAACGTGCTGTTAAAAATCACTGCAGTTTTATGCAACTTTTATGACACCAACAAGAGAAAAAACAATAAAAGCAACAAGAACAACAACCACATCAACGACAAAGACAACGACAACAATATCAACGTCTGTGTCGACAACAAGACGGCAACAACGACAACAATACAACATCAACGCCCAAGCTTTTACGAGTCTGCCTGACGTTGGCTTTTCCAAGTAAGATCTATGAAAATAGTAACAAAAGCAGAGTATTCTAAGATGAAAAAATGTGACTTGGTAAATGTGCGGAATAACGATAATGAAATACTCTATATGTCGTCTTCATGTCGTTATACTTTAGAACAAGCTTTGTTTTTGGCAAAATTAACAGCAGCGAACAAATCATACGAAACAAAGGAATATTTCATTGGAATTATCGTTTTGGAGAACAAATATGCACGCCATCTGGCGACAGAGACTACATTTACAATATTAAATTTTATATTAAAGATATTGTAGAAGATACTATTATGTTTGGAAATCGAGGTAAAATGTGTTGTATAACACACATAAAAAAATTATCCCTCCCACTCAAATAAACAAATGTTGGTTTATAATGTTTGACATCTTTTAAATTCATCATAAACTAAAAAAATGCGCAAAACGTTTTTATTTTTCAAAATTATCATAGCTGCAAAAGCGGAGCATGAAGAAATCTCTATTAATAGCTGCTCGAAAAGAACAAGGACCTACAGTTTATAGTCGAATCCAAACGGCGGTGAATGCGCCAATACGCTACCGTGGTCCACAATATGAAGTTTCTATAAAAAACACATATTTAATGAAAAAAATGTTACATTATGGATTATATATCTTGGATGTAATTTATCTAGAAAATTATTTCAAAAACGTTTCCTTTCTTCTTCCACAGTCAACGTAATCCTATCCTTTCAAACTAACTTAGGTCTTTCAAACTAATGCAGCTTAAGACGCCGAAACTATAGCTAAACATTATTAACTAGTTTAAATTAAAATATTCTTTTAATTAAAGTTGTTTTAATAAAAGCTTGTTGCTTCAACATATTTATTTAATTTTAATTTGGCATACTAAGTAAGGTGAAATTTGTATAGATATGCTAAACATGTAAAAGATGAAAACAATATTAAGTTACTTATTTTTTTATGTGGTTTTAGTTTTTACCACTTAATTTGATTTTTTGATTTTTTATTTTTCTGTAAATCAAAAACGGCTTCATGTTTTGGACGTTTTTCTAAAAAAATTGTACAAAATATTTTGCTTAAAACATTATCTTATTTTTGTTATCATATCGATTAGAATACTACGAAAAATAAGTAGTTTGGATAAAAGATACTGCTTATTTCTGCAAAAGCTGTAATACTTGTTGACTGATAAGATTCTTATTCTTCTTTGGCCTATCCATGACACCAAAGCTTCCCCGCTTATATAGTGTCAACGTGTGCAAAATTGAAACTAATAAGAATTACTTATTATTTATTTCCAAATGCTTTCCTAAGAAAACGTAAAGCTTCAAAAACTTTCAGCATTTTTCACTTACCAGTGATGATTTCATGCATTGCACAAATTTGTAATACCCTTGACCCCAAGCTAATTGCAGAGTATAAAATAATACCAAAATACTGAACAAGAGCGTGAGTGGTGCTTTGAACTTGGCATGTACAAGCCATATAACATCAGGCACACCAACGTGGTTGTGTGGGTGTATGCATGTGGACTACCCGACAAAGTCGAAAAGTGCAAGGACTTGAACAGGGGCGTCCCATTGCACAATACGCAGAACTGCACAATAACGCGATATATAAGCTACACTAAGTAGTTTTAATAAAAGCTTTTAAACTGGAACTAAGAAAAAGTTAGAGTTTATAACGAGCTTGCTGAGAAACCAATGAAAAGGTTTGGCTTTGAACTAAAAATAGACGCTTCCTTAGTGCTTTTGCCATAATGAATAATTTGTATGCCTAGCTCGCTTTTAAATATTTGAAGCGATAAACTTAAAATGTGTAAAGTTAACACAATATAGAAACTAATTCTGGATTTTCATCGCCAAGGCATACCATTCTTGAATAATACTTTGAAAGAAACGTATGAAACTCATTGCTTTAATAAAAGGGCCCTCAATACGCATTTTTGTTGGAAACAGAACTGATCAAATAACCCTTTCGAATATATTTAATATCGTACTCGAGGCAAGTTTCAAACATTATTTTTTTGTAAATTTATTTATATCAAGTTTTTTGAAAGGGTTGCTGTACTATGGTACATCCCAAACTCGATCAGTGTATTTGAATCGTGTAAAATGTATATTGCGTTAGAATATTAAACTTAGTATTATTTTTGAATAAGTCAAAGCTCATCAATAATAAATGCCGATGGGGCATACAAACGTAAATGCACTGTTAATAGGTCGATTTTATTTCTGTAACTTCTTTCTCTACACGTTTCAATATTTTCAAGATTATTAAACTCTGAAGAAAAATCAGACAATGGATATTTAATGCAGTATTTTGGTCCTTAATCCACTGTTTAACCTTACGAACCATGTTTATTATGGCATTATCTTGTTACAATTTGTAGGAAATCGACCGATAAATATTGAAGAAATATAATGTGCTTCTTGCAGCAACAAGATAAGATGAACAGCTTGAATACCTCATAGTTCAAAATGGTATCACACACCATAAGTCCACCATCACGGCTATGCTGGTGTGTTAAATGGTGTCTCTCTTTTCTAAAATCATGAAAATTGTATTGAAATCTGTTGAATCAGTTTAAAATAGTTTTTTTGCTAACTGTAGAAATTACTAACCAAAAACTAAACTAAAACACAGCTAACACAGAAGAAATGAAGAGGTATAAGGTGACCACTTGAGAAATCAAGATTATTGTTGCACACATAGAAAGGTCCCATATGTACTATGAAAGAGAAACATGGATAGAACGGCAAATTCAAGTCTCTTACGACTATTTCGTATCCCTATTCGATCTACGTCTCTGTCCAGAGCTTAAGTCACGCACGGACTGCATAAGTAAAGTAAAATGCAACTAACTCAAGCTACTGCCAATGTGACAATTGAAGAGAGAGTGTGCCACACGCAACTTAAGCTCAACCTACGACAACATTTGACAATTGTCAACGCTTTCCTGCATCACTCTATACGGATTGCATCCGAGTAGACCATAAAAGCCCAACAGTTAAGATTAAAGTTGTTTCTTGTTGGCATCGACCAAAAAGTTTTGCTATAATGCCATTTTAAATTTTAGTTATGCACATTTTTGGACTATGTTCAATTTCCGACCAACAAAAAAGAGTTCATTTATTTAGTTAGAGCAGGGTTACCCAAAACTAAAAAATAGAAACTGAGCAAACTAATGGGCAGCAGGAAATATGCAGTGCATATAAAAATAAGTAACAAAAATCAATGTAAATGTGTGTGAGGCTGCATATATTTGCATATGAAAGTTTATTCACCAAACCAAAATCTCTGGGGTTGGGTATCTGCCTCTTGGTAAAATGATTTTACCTTCCAGACTACGCCATGTGCATTTTGGTTGCATTTTTATAAAATTGCCAAACAAGAACAAAAACTAGGTCAAGTTCGCGTTGGTTTATAAGCCAGCCCATTAGCTGCAACATGCTCTTATCTATCTAAATTAAAATGGCATTAAAAAGCTGCAAGCTCACTGCGCCACTTTGCCACTTTGCTGCTTTGCTGCTTTCCACCTGACTTCTGCTTGCCGCCAAGCCATTAGTAGTCGGTCGCATGTCATGCTCATTATCGATATGCAACGGTGGCGTCTCCAGCTATTGCCACACCATGACAGTCACTTTTCGTAATGACTTTTCAGCCAGAAGGTGTTAGGCATTGAATTGATGGAAATTAGCGCAAGTGTTGACACCAAAAAAAAATATACGTATATAAAAAATAACATGGTGGAAAGAAAAGGCCGCTGCAACAGAGTCACGTGCGGCAGTTGGCCAAGTTGCGGCTGCCAGGCGAACGAGCAGCAGTTGTCGTCCATTAGAAAATATAAAAGTTTGTAAGGAAAGCCAGCAAACCGTTGTGTAGAGTTCCAAATACACTGCTTTTAAATAAAACACCAGAAATAATCTAGCACCACGATAAACTCTGCTCTGTCAACATATTGAACCTAAGGCACAACTTATTATGGTTACCATCACTGCAGAAATGTCAAGAATGAAAAATATCAGCACACAGTGCCAACAGGAGGAATGCCTACTGAAAAACGCTTAGATCGCATACCCGCACTATAAGCAAATTCCAAAATTGGTTAACAAGATTTTGCACAAAGAAATAGACTTATTTAAAGTAAAATTTGAAGAGTTTATCTTAAATAAGTGTTTCCAAGTCGGTTTCTTTTAACTTTAACGTAAGCTATTTTATACTGTCATAATAAAGAGTTTAAAAGTTAGAAGCGCGTCATTGCCTTGGCACGATTGACGGACAAAGTTATTGTTATAGTGTTAGCGTTGAGGTTAATAAAGTGCCGCCTGCTCCACGAGAATTCTAATTGCCCGTTCTCACAATATGAAAAGTTCCATTTAATATGGATGTGAAAGGAGTTTCGACAGCGGCAGCCCTTATTGCACGTGTAATACGAGTGACTATCTTAAGAGCATTGTTCACGTTTAACGGTTATTAAATGTAGTTTGACTGAAACATGCATCATGCAACATGCGACATGCCACAAGCGGCGCATGGGCCAAAGTTGTCATGATGCTGACAAGTTGCCAGGTTGCCAAAAGTGCAAAGTGCAGTGCCGCACGTTTTACTTGTCGTCATTGTCATCATGAACAGCATTAAGCATGATTTTAGGAAAACGAGGTGGCGTTTTCTACTATGCTAACTTTTCTCTCATTTCTTTTAAATATAAGTATGTGTACTTTGTAAAATAGTAATTAATATAAATAAAAAAAACAGTTGTTTATGTATATGTTTTTTGCTAAACTTCTTTCTAGACACAAACTTATATAATTATTGGTTTTATTACACGAAACTGGTTCTATATATATTACAGTATTAGAGATATACGCTAGATAAATATACAACCAACAGAATCCTTATAGTTAAATAAATATTAAATTTACCTCATTATTTAAAAAAATATCATAACTAAATTAAACCATTTTTTCAATTAAAACTTAAAATGGAATTTTTTAATAAATTTAAAAATGTTAATAGTAAGTAAAAAATATTAAGGAAAAATGTACCTAAAACAAAAAAAAAATAATTAAAATAGGATTGACATTCTGCGTATTGAGATTTACAGTTTCACCACAAAATCAAGTTCGGGGAAGCTAGTTTCAACATTATTATATAAAAAGCATATTTCAGCATTATGTAGCAATTGTGAGTTGATGAAAAATGAAAACTTTTTGAATAAAATGTATAAAATATGCGAGACATTTATTTGTTTACCATTTCGTTATTCCTGTCCATGTAAATTTGAAGTGGTACGGAAACAGATTAATACATTTTTGGAATAATTGTTGTTACTTGCGACATTCTGCTACATATGTTTCATTTATGTAAATAGTTTACCCATCCACAGTTATGCCAAACTGCATTAAGCTAAACTGCATTAAGATAAAAATACAATTTTATTCAATAGCATTTTTTAATAACTGCAACAATTTCAATTAAATAGCATAAAAGCTGAGCGTTTTGTTCAAAAACCGTATATTGAAAATCAAATTGCCTTAACTACTTTTATGCATGATAAAAATTACAGAACTTTAACAATTTTTATTTTACTTTTAGTGCTTTATAAAAACTCGTTGAAAACTGTTGTTGTAATGGCGTTAAATAAACCATTTTTTTTTTTTTGTATTCGGTATTGCTGCTGGGTTGCCAAATTATATTCTCTCTTATTTACTATGGTAGCACTTGCTAAAGTTTTTTACATTTCTTTTGAATTTGTACAAAAATTAATGTTAAAAACCGAATTGAGCATACAACTTTTGTATTTTGTGACGTCAGAGCGCTACGCGACTGCTACGTTTTTTTTATTGCATCATGACCATTGACATCGTCATCATTAACCGCATCATTATAGTCAACGTCAACGTCATTGTGGTTGCTGTCAGCGTCATTAGCGTCTTCATCGTCATTAGTCCTTGGCGCTCTCTCGCTGAGCTTAAACGCAGCCAAGCAAAGCGAGTTAGCTGTGGCTTAAACCGGTTTTGACGTTTATTTTATACCAATTTTTATTATGCCTAAAGTTGGCTACGACCTAAGCTTACGCAGGTGCGCTGGCCGCAACCGCCGATCAGTTCGAGTTCAAACCTGGTTGCGTTCGTTACTGCGCTCGTTGTTAGTAAATTAAGTATAAGGCTACAATAATAGCAATAACAACATTAGCATTAGAGCAGCTTAAAGCGCAACGCCCAAAACTCGAAAAAGCAATACTAACAACGGCAACAACAACAACAAGAACAACGCGCAATACGTTCAACTATTTTTAGCGGATTACGTGAGTGTCTCTCTTCTTGCAGGTTAAATGCTTTGTTGTTGCTGCTCCCTCCGCGCTGATGTGAAGTTTGAATTTGTTTGAAATTTGTTCGCAAGTGCAAATTACCAAAAAAAAAAATATATACATATATATTGTATATATTTGAAAAAAGTTAAAGTAAATACACGCACACACACACAAACTTGTATAGTGTTGTTATAAACAAGTCGCTAAATTCTCAAAAAAAAAAAAAAACAATATGGCGTACAATTTATAGTCGCCTTGAATTGTTTTGATTATATGATATTTGATTCGAGCTGTGCTTAAATTCTTTACTTTTATTTTTATTGATCAAACCTGCTGCCATTATTGTTGCATTGCGACTACTCAACCCTGCTAGCCAGCCGCATGTATGAAGTTTGCGAGGGCAGTTAATCACACTCTCAATTTTTGACAACATTGAAAAAATTGAATTTTTCATTCTTAGCAGCGCTATCGATACTTCCGAAAAGTTTCAACAAATTTTTTGAAGTTGCAAACTTGTACAAATTGTACGCATACCAAATAAAGTTCACTTATTACAAGTATGCTGGTGAATCTTAACCCAAGTGAGTCTTGTAACGCTGTGCAAAAACGTTGAATACGTTAATTTTTTACAAAGTACTAGCGCTGGAAAACAGTGATGTATCGAGCACTAAACAAACATCTGCTTGGTATAGCCAAAAGTTTGTTTTTCTGATACTTCACCTATATCACCTAGACGCAACAGTATTTTCTAAGTTGCAAGATTAAGAATCTTGATTAAATATTGATGTTTTGTTTTTGTATTGTGTAGAACTTGAAAGACTTTGCAGCAATTCTAAATTTCATATTTTTACACAAAACTATGTTAACTGCCCTCGTATGCTTGATTTTATTATAGCGCACAAACGGCCCTACTTAACCCAAACATTCAGCCAGTCACACGAAACCACCAAAATTCAGGCGTTGCAATTTGCAGTCAATTCCTGGACTAGATAGATGCTGCAAACTTTAGCTTGGCCAAAAGCATGTTGCCCAACTCTCTTGGTGCTTTGTTAAAGTTCGTGTGAGAAAAGCTGAGATGGCTTTCATTCATAAGCAGCTGTGGATTCCGTTTGCGATTATATCATAAATGTGTATATATATATATGGATGTGTATGTGTATGATCATTATCAACATATATAGTCATGTATAGCATGGGCATGGGCATGCTGGTGTCTGTGCAAGAGTTGGTTTAAGTTTTGGCCAGAACCAGTATATTGCTTTTGGCCATGTGCAGCCCACTTGTATGGCATAAGCTTTAGAGAGCAAAACAGAAATCAAGACCGATAGAATAGAGAAGAGATAGGCAGTTACAAAAGTAAGATAAAAAAAAAACACCAACACATGACTAAATTCATTTTGCATATTGCTATATGCAATTGCCCACGCGTACCATGCTGCCAACATAAGTTGGCCAAAACCAAACATGTAATCACATGGGAATGTGTATTGTATTGAGTGTGTGTGTGAATTGTGTTTTTTATTTTTTTAACCACAGTGCACTATATCTAGTGGAGTGTAATGAAAGGTGTTGTGGCAAACAGAAAAAAAAACCTAACAACCTGTCGTTCGAAAAGCGTTAACAATAAATAAACGAAACAATAGCAGTTGAACAAATATAACAACAACCGCAACAACGACTACTACGACTTGGTCTTAAAGCAACTGTGACCGTTTCTGTCCCAATGTGGCACAACGCCAACTGAACAATGACGAGAGAAGGTAAGCCAGTTTTTAGTTGTTTATCCCCCCCTTCAGGTGGGTAGGCGCGAGTATGTGCTATATAAGCAGATACCACAATGGAATACAAATGCATCGATAATAAATTGGCAAACTTATTCCACATAACAGCATGCTTGTCAATAAGTCGCTACCAGATATGACGCTTCAAACTTTGTCTTGCCAGCAGTTCAATATTATAAAATTTCAATTTCATACTACGTCGTTGACCCTGTGCTTTTTCGTTAATAAAATTATATTTATTTATTAGAAGTCTTGCTGTTAAAAAGAATTAGGAGCGAAAGACAATTCTTTCAAAAGCTCCTAAATAATAACGTTGCCTGGGACATAATCCAAGCACCTTAAATATTTGCAAAAGGTAAGTGTATGCGATTATTTTAGGTTTTCTTAGTATTACAACGCATTTCGTTGGAACAACAAATTTCGAGTACAGAAACTCTTTATTATATAACACAAGTATATTCAAATATCTAGTCGATTGATATTTTTTAATCCCTTTGGACTGCCACAAGCCCAAGCCCATAGCTGCTGGGCATTTGTTTATAGAACTTTTTAACACTTTCGGCTATTTTAAAGGTTACTGCTGACCATTGCCGTCCAAAACACTTTACAGCTTTTTGGCCAGCTTAAGCAAACAATTAAAGCTTAAAGACTATAAATAGCCAAAGTATTTTGACAACATTGGTCAGTGTAGGCGTTTAAACAGCAGCCCCCATGAGCTACACTATAATTCAGACCTTACGGCATTACGTATACATTGACCCTGAGAGCGTAGGAAGCTGTTTACGTTTATGAGCATGATTTAGTTCGCTTACTCTTTTTGAGCATTTTTTTATGGGTAATGGAATGGCGCTGCTTATGTCATTTCAGCTAAAAACACAAAAAATTTGTCAGCGCAGCGGAAATCCGCTTAAGTGGCTTGGTTAAATGGTAGTTGCATTGGAAAAGCCATTAGCCTAATCAAAATGTTGCCATCTGTTTTGTAGCATTGCTGACCATACTCAGTTAGTTGCTCGTCGGATTTGGTTTGGTTTTTTGATTTCCTAAAAGCAGAACACCAAATGAAATGATCAAACGACAATGCCCCAAAGCTTTCAAATGGCAACTTGTCTTGCTGTTAGTATGACAGCCTGTTAGCCATGTTAGCCGACATGCACAAAATTGGCCAATAAGTGAAATTAATTGCTTACATACTAGAGTGGCAGCAGCGGTCGTACGTACAACTTGTAGTTTTTTCCAAGCACCGGAAGTACCCTCAGTCTAACAGCTTTGTTCAAATTTAGATAAATTGAAGTCAAACAGAGTGCATTTTTTTCCACAAATTTGAAATTATTAATAAATCAATATTTTTTACAATTTTCCAAATTTTTTCTTTTGACCCAACACTGCAGGCTATTTTTTTCCCATAGAGTAAGACGCCTAATAAAAGTAGTAAAACGAACAGCTGGGAATTCAAGAAAATAACCAAGCAAGCAAAAATATGAAAACCATCCAACAAGTCAGCCAGCGGCCAAGTGTTTTTCTTGATGACAATGTCGATAGTAATAATTTTTTATTTCACGTTTTTTTGGGGTCAACTGTAACTGAACAGGCTGAGATAATACTCTTTAGATAGCAGTAGACTTCAACAGAAGTTAGCTAAAAACAGTTTTTAAATAAACTTATTTCTTTTAAAGAGCTATAAAAAAAAGCTATGCAGACCAAAAAAAAAATTTCAGATTATTGAAATTCAAACATTTAAGCCTCTGAAGCTAACTAATATCATGCGACTTTAAAAGAGTATTATCAATTCGATTTTTGTTCAAAAATGCATGCTTGAACTCAGGCCACCAAAACGATTGCTTTTACTTGCCCGTTGGCTAGCTCAATAACGTGCGTCTGGTCAATATTTTCTTGACCATTAAATGTCATTCTATTCAAGCTGTTGGCTTACCATAACCAACAACAATAATAAACAAAAAATTGCAACCATTTTGTTTACTCTTAACTCTGGCAAGTTACATATTCATTTTGATGCGGCAACATTTGCAGCTTCTTATGCTGCTGCTGCTATTGTCGTTGCTGCTGCTGGTGCTGCTGCTGCTTCTGTCAATTGCTCATGGTCATAAACGTAATTCACATGATGCATGCAGCAGCTTTCAGGCCAACAACATCCAGCAGTTTATACAAAACAACAACTACAGCAACAACGACAACGACAAATAAACAACAACAATAGCCGCTGGCAACATCAATTGACAGCGAAAGTTACGTAATCTGCCGCACTTATGCATATATATATACGAGGGTAGGCTGAAATGTATTCGTAGTAAAAGCTGACATTTTATTTCACTAATTGATTGCTTTTAAAGCTAAAATAAATTTTACTAAATTGACAAATTTCCAGTTCTAAGTATAGTAAATGGTTTAAACTACCACTTGATGAGCTGCAATTGTTTTAGCAATTGTAGATACCTGCAATTTTTTTTGTTTAGCTGCAATTGTTTACACTGCCCTCGTTGGCAGATAAATATGTGTCTGCGTATGTCTTTAGTTGTTGGTCTTATTTAAGACAGGTTTTAGCCACAACAATAGCAACAGCAACTAGCAAACACATGCATTTATCTTATACAACACGGCGTATGCGTATTGCTTATCTTTGAGAAGCAGCAAAACTTCAGACAAAATTAAGCTCATAAACACCAACGACAAGCTATCATTAACGGCGACAGCATATGTAAATTTGAGTCATCAATCTTATGCAAAAGGGCAAATTAATCAACCTTAATCATTTAAAAAACTGAAATTAATCCAAATACATATATGTATAAGTTGGATAGTAACAAATAAAAAAGTCTGACAATGCTCTTTTTTTATTGTATTACTTAAATCACCCAACAAAAATCGATAAATATGAAAGTCATACAAAAACTTGCTAATAGCTTTTTGTGTTAAATGCAGCGTTCCCTTTGCGTGTCCTTGTTAACCTAAAAGCAGCTATGATAATTTTAGAAGTTGAAAATCTTAATCTTCTAGAACTACTGAAGAAATCACAACTCTAAGCATAAAGATATGCTTCAGATGTTCTCATATTATAAAAAAAGTCTACTTTTGTTATTTTTCATGTATATATTTTCTTTTAATATTGCTTAAGCTCTGTGTGATCAAATTAAATTAACTAAGCGTCGTGGCTTCTAAAGGTAACTAACTTACCAGTTACTTTTGATTTTTTTTAAATTTAATATTAATTTAAGACCAGTTTACTATTGAGTTTTCTTTTGTAATAAAATAAAAAAGAAGTATGATATATATTTGTGCAAACCAAAAATATATGCAACAGCCCAGAGGAGAAGTCGGAGAGCCTCAAAAAGATATTTCAAAAGAATTTGGGACTCGAATTTAGTTTCCGAAAGCTCTGTGCCAAATCTAATACATATAAGCGCAACATAGAGCAAAGCAGTTACAAACTCTATTTTTGCACAAAATTCGTTCAAATTTGTGGTTGAAGATATTATGACTAAAGCCTCATACTCGAAAGTCTTATATTCTTAAGTATCTAAAAATCGGTTGACTAAGTCAAAGTAAGTCAAAATAGTCAGCCGAATTTGAACAACATTTATCCGCTTACTGTATTTTTAGATATGGTAACCAAATCAGTCGCTTTATTGGTTGGTTTAGAAGCACATAACCATTGTAAGACAGGGTATTTCAAAGACGTAAAATGCAAACCAAGCACAGGAATATTATATTTTATATATACATTTTAAAAGTTACTTAACAAATTAACTCATTTCGACGTTAGTCAAATAAATTAAGAGAATTTAGTATGTCGTGTAATGTGTTGATTTTTTAAACTTCATAGATCCCAAATAAGCAGCCAAACAAGCATATGAACATGGTGACTATAAGAACATCAATAGCCAGCTTAGACGGTGCACACATAGTTTTTTTATCTTGTAGCTACGTGTAAAAAGTATCTGCAACGTTTTCACACGTATGTAACACGTAGTCGATTTAAGTATCTTTCATCTGTTGCTTTCATTTGACATTTTAAATAGCTTGAATCAGACGGAAACCAAACAACCAAACTTCACTCTCATACCTACGCAATTACGCACACAAATTCAATGCAGCAAAATCACTTGAACTGTCAATGCAACTGTCAGCGAACTGAAGAGCTAGTTAATGATGATTCCATCAAATAAAATGCACTTCATGTAATCAATGCCAAATGTTTGTGTCATTGCGCAAAGATTGCTTACAGCAGCAAAATGGCATCACCACAGCAACCACACGGGCACAAATGAGCAACAAAATCACGCTTTGCATTTCGATTTGTAATTAAATTTTTGAAATTCCAACACAAACTAACATATTTTATCGGACCGAGTAGTAACCCAATAAGTCCATTTAATTTATTTACCAGTAAAATTCCACATTGCAAACAAACTATGCACTGAAACTTTTAAAAATTTGGTAATTTGTGAGATTTTGTGTCTAGATATTTACTAATATCAGCAAAAATAGTTCAAACAAATATTAATAAAAATCGCTATGATGCTGTACATATGTTGATATTTGAGACAAACATAGTGCAATCGAAAATCGAAAAATTTTTAACATTTATTGAGAACTTCGGAAATATTGTTCAATGTGTTGCTTGAAGTCAAAATCTGGCGAATAGGGTTTTTGGATTAGCACTTTTAAATATAAAACAAATCAGTTATGTGACTTAATTACTTCGAAGCATGCTTGACTTGAAGACACTTTTAACTTTATGGTAAAAGGCATAAATATAGTAGTAGTCGTGTCGATTCATCCAGTAACTGCTGTTAAATGAGTTTTTAATATTTCATTGAACAAAAATGCTTATTTGAATGCTAATGAGTGAAATAGACTTGAGTTTTTCATACACAGCTTCAACTTAAAGAATGAAAAAATATACATCACTAAAAATAAAAACTGTATTAAAAAAATGCGATATTTTTTTAAATGCATAAAAATGAAATAAGGAAGGGAAAAACGAAAAAATGAAATAGGGAGAAAAATATAGAAAGATTTTTTATGCTAAAAAGTTACCCCAATACTAAATATTGGTTCAAAATTGGAGACATTTACAAAGGTTTCAAAGTTTTTCAATCATGGAATTTAAATCCTTAAAAATCAATCACCTACTTTATAAGAAAAAAAAATGGCAGGGCATTGCATTTTCATATCAGAAAAATAAAAAATGAGAAAAATTGCGTACATATTTTTTATGACCCCCGTATCTAGGCCACTGTTCGTATTTATGTATTTATTTTATATTTATCCACGCAATAACATTCTCATGTAGCAATATCATGTTATTATATACTAATGAAGAATATAAGGCTTTCGTTGATTTCAGAATTCTGGCAAAAAGTTGACCAGACAAAGCCAAGACAAATCAAGTTGGCAACAACATATAATTATGATGACAATGAATAGTATGCGTATATCTACCAAAGAATTAAAGTTGTTTTGTATATTCTGGTTTATATTTCTAATTATTTCTTATACATCTTTTATTTTTATTCTATTTACTCTTTTTTTTATTAGCATCAAGGTCTTTTTAATAACAAATTTCGTTCGCAAATTATGACACGGGCGTAACTTTTATAATTTTTCATTGTTTATGTTCTGGGATGGGTTTATAATATACTCTCATTCTATACAAACGTATATAGTCGCTTTAAAGATAGATGTATTTTTAATGTTTTTCTGACTGAGTTTTTGGCTTATAATCAAACAAGCATTTGCAAATTGTTCGTGGGCGTGCACTATGAATAACTATTCGTACTATGCCAGCCCACGTTCACGTCCACAGCCAAAGTCACATATTTGTAGTTTTTTAAATGTCAAGTGAAGCTTATTCAACGTGTATTTAGTACTACAAGCTATATATGTATATTCAAAAAAATTGTGTGTTTATAATTCAATTGCGCCCAAAAGCATCAGCACTGTCATTTTTTTTTTGTGATGAAACTTTTATTGTGACTGACAACTATATAGTATCCGATGTTTTTGTAAAAATCTGCAGAGTCTCAAAAAATCAAATTACAAATATAAACAATGCTTGCTTAGTTGTTTTTAATTCAATGGAAATCAATTGTTGTCTTTGGGCCGATTCAATTTCGGTTTATTTTTGTTTATTATTATTGAAATCTCATTGCCAACATTTTAAAGAATGCGGTCTCAATTCTTTGAAGAGATGGTTAAATTGTGAGAGATTTTTATAGAGAAATGTTCTTATTATATGTATGTATTGTTTATTTTATTCAGCCATGACTTTTTATAGCAAAATTAAGCGTACGTTAAAGTCGAACATTGACGACTTTGAGATACTCTCTACCGCCATAAAATTAGTCAAGTACTCGAAACCATATATGGACTTGGTTAAGCTATCTTCTCAAAAAACAAACATATATAAACTTTCAAGTACCGAAATGGGTAACTAATGCACAAACCGAATTTTATCAACGTAGACATAGTAGTGGGTAACGATCATAAACTATTGGGTGTCGAATTTGGTTTTAATATCTTAATAAACATTCGAATCGAATCGACTTATAACTTGTTAAATTTTTCATAGTAGAATATGGAAAAAATGAAAATAAAAAAAATGGGCTTACATATTCTCGGATAATTAGATCTCTTTAAAATTGGTTCTTCTTGCTCTTCACCATCATTGAATTCATGCACACGAACGATCGGTTTGACGGAAATGGCCTTATCAACATAGCTCTACTTTAAGTAATTTTGTGGGGTCTCCAACTTATTGTTTTGGATATTAAATACATTTTTGTCTCGCACTAACATTTAATTTAAATATGAAGAGAGAGTATTCAGTAAAGACATGATAACATGAGACTAAGAAAAATGTGGTAGCAACGTTACGTTTAATTAAACTTAGTGTGAGTGAGTTTTTGGAAGAATTTATATATATTTTCTGCAATTCGACAATAGTTGGTATGTCTTTCAATGTCAATGGTTTAAACATAATTAAACAAACATTGGCCAACATGCTAGTACTACCTAAATAAGTAGTCCCAAAAGTAGTACTAAAAATTCTAAAAAAACTAAAAAAAATTCTTAGAAATTCGTATAGCAGAGGTATTCAGCCGAACCGGAATTGCGACAGAGCGATTATAAGGAAATTTTTGCAAAATACAACATATATAATGTAACGTATAGAAAACTTTATATTTAAAGGAATTTTCAATTTAAGTCAAAATATTTGCTTTAGTATTTAATTAGGATTCACTTGCTCACAATCCAACATAAAGGCAGCGGCAATGTGGTCGCTCTAATTGATACAGCGTGCGTCTTGCGATATTTTCCTTCTTTCGTTTCTTTATCTATTTGTTAATTTGATATAAAACTTAATGTGTTTTACCAAAAAAAAAATGATTAAGTGAAAACGTAAAATTAATCATTATTTACACAAATTTACACACTATTTCCCTTGTAATTTATGCCATAAAACAGCAGAATGTTTGGCATACAATACTTAATATACACACTAGCGCTGTAAATATCAGGTTTTATTTTTTCTCCTCGTCAATATTAATTAAGCACAACTCTAGTGTTTAGTGCTGCAGCATTAGAATTTAAGCTTAAAGAACCGGACACAAAGGCTACATGGAAGCTTGCATTCGATTTGCAACAACAAACAACTGAGACAGAGATAAAGACTGCGGCTGGGCAAGCGAGCGTGGGAAAAGCTAAAACCGCGTGCTTCTTGCAGCAGCACAACCATTGGACCTCGAAGTTGGCGCTAGAGAAGGCGGCTACTCTGGCAATACCTGGACAAACTGGCTGTTAAAGCCGTTTCATGAGTTTGCATAAATAGTATCTCAAATACACTCCACACACACATATACAGATGCATCTTGGCTTTTATATATATATGTGTGTGTGTGTGTGTGTGTGAATGGCTTATTATAAGCTCATGGAAGACTTAAGCATTTAAAGTTTGCAAAGAAGTTTGTAACGTTAGTTGGCTAAAGAAGATGCTCAGAACCTAACAAAGCTTGTTACATTGAACGTACTAAGTGTATAAAAGCAATATCTATTTGGTTACAAAACGTTACAAAGCACATGACGTGCAAAGGAAAAGAAATTCCCTCATTCAGCTCAGTTATTAGTAACATACAATACATAAAATATACAAAAATTAATCTGACAAAATATGAAAGGTTACTTGAGTTTTCTAGTACAAATTACAATATTATTGGTAGCGTTGAATAGTCTAACATTCTCAACAATAACAATTACCGAGAAACGCAGAGCTTGCTATAGCTATAGAATTTTTCAGTATTTTCTCCAAACAATGTGTAGTTGTCAAAACTTTACATCCAATCTTACTTGCCACATTGCCGTAGAAAAGCAGGCAACCATAGTGGAGTATAATAATAGGACCCATTAAGCCATCTGGCTCTTATTCACAAAAATTAATATTCTAGTACAATAGCTTAGATCGTAGAACTTATCAATGGCTAATAGTAACGCTCGTTAGAACCAATCCAAAAACTTTACTCCATTACGGAAATCAAAAGTGATAAAAGTAATTTGTTCTTCAAGAGTCCACATATTTCGGCGACCCACATTTAAGTTTTTCGTTTTTAGTTCCTGCAACAGTCAATGGAAGCAAACCGCTAGCAGTATGTGGACAGTTTAGCAAGTTGTGCAATTAAAAGAAATGCAATAACAAAAAAATATGCAATCAATATAGTACATATATAGCTGAAAACCGTCTATAGTCAAGCTATCAAATACTAGGTCATACCCATTTCATATGCAGCCTAACCTCACTTACACCCTTTAAAATTTAAGCGTTTAATTGGACAATAACAACTTGTCTTTGCCTTGACATTGCTGTATGTATTCTTATTTACAGCCAGCGACAAGTTAATGCTAACACATTCAAATTTTATGTTTCTTACTTTTTTTACTTCTTTTTTGGCGTACATCTTAACTTCTGAACGAATGGAATTCTATACTGGTATTTATGCTCTATTTACCAGCGCTGAATACTTTTAGTTTAGTTTTTTTAAGAACTTTCCATTTACCTCTTCGCCTAGTTTTAGTGGCTTTTTAACGTATTACTTGATTTTAAAAAAAACTCCACAACACTATTTTAATTATTTAAAATTTTTTTTCTATTTAAGCAAATGTATGTCTTTCATAGCATAACGCATTAATCTCTTGAATTAAAAACCAGTAAATATCAAAACAATTGTTCAGAACTTCATCATTTAAATATTTGAAAAACGGCTATATGACTCCGCTTCTGAAATTATCTACAATATTTTAACTTTAAGATTAGGAAGTTTTCGATTTATATTTCGTGCCTGTTTCTTTCGGAATTTCATTACTATTTCTGAGTTTTGCTGATATAAAAATTTGAGTACATCTTCCACAATGATCTATTTAAGACATTTTAAGGATTTCGTTTACTATAAAAAATAATGCGCGCAAATAATTTCTTTCCTTACCATATTCTTTGTATCTGTAGATGTTTCGTTTATTGTTTGTAATTGTGTACAATTGTGTACACGTGTGAAGTTTTTTAAACTATTAATGTACGTTTCAACCGAAAGTTAAACAAATTACATGGAGTCTAAAATGTTTGGGCCAAAGTCAAAAAGAAAAATCCCCAAAAAAACATAAAACAAAACATCTAACGGTGTCTTAGTCTGGCCTTACCACATATATCGCCGCAACAACGCCCTCCCCTAAACGTATCTAGCTTGCAATAAATAATTGTGGGCACTGTGTTGTGCCACCGGTACTGAGTGTTGAGACCTCAGTGAACAGGTTTGCCAGCCGCATATTTATGCGCATTGTTTTGGGTGCCATTTAGACCGTGCGCCATAGATACGAATGCCACACACAGATACGCACCCATACATGTGAATATGTTAGTTAGAAGTTTAATGCTTTTGCCACCAGTTACAGTTAAAATGCGAGCAACAATAAGTGAAACATTTTATGATCTTTATCAACAGATACTTAATGCGCCGCAGCATGTACTGTTCATATGCCAACTTACAGCAGCGTAATGTATAGAGCATACAAGTTTGTATTTATTATAGAAACAAAGAAAAAAAATTTGCTTGAAACGAGGGTCGCTAGTAATATAGCATTTCGACATATTTAAAATGATCGAATTCATTTAAAAACAAATAGTCTAACATAAGTATTTTTAGCTATAAAAATATATATGCAATTCTACAATCAATCAACTTATATGCAATTCTGCTGATACTCACTCTATAGCTAAGCTGCTATACAAATCCATTATAGATATACATTTATTTTAAGCAACCAATGAGTTTAAAGTTTAATAAAAGAAAGCATGGAAAAAATTCACAAAATTTTTTTTTATATGTTCATTTAAAAAAAAGAAGACTTAAAATTTAAAGATTTACGTCCGTCGGAAGCGACTATTTTACCTAGTTCCAAGATCATTTTCGTATAACATCTTTAAAAAATGAGGCTTGATTCTCTTGGTTTTAGCAGTTCATTATGGATGACATCTTCCTAGTCTCTGGCGTCGATATAGCGGTTGAGTAAACGGAATCGCCAGGCTTGGCAATTCATTTTTTCTTATTGAGGCTTCATATACGCACTTTTCGTTTTAGTAAAAAATTTCAAAAAATCTACCTTTTGACATCTTTTGACTGCAATATGTACAGCGATTTCCTTGCAAAAAATGGTTCAATTATTTTAGCTGAACGAAAATTGTTTGCTGAGTCACTTCTTGGTTCTGCGCCTGCAGTTAGCGTTTGCCACGGATCTTATTCCAATTCCTCATCCCGGAACTCTTCAAACAGAAAATCAAAAGTCTTGTTCTTTCAAAGAAAATAATGCTGCTACACTCCAAAATTATTCATTCGTCTTTTACCAAAAACAAACATATTTTGGCCTCTAATTTTATTGTTACTTTTTTTTGTTATCTTAAGTTACAAAATTCCATTTGATTTCTTTATTACAGGCACCTGAAATATGACCCCCAATGGTATGTACCTAATTTATTTACATAAATTGAAATTTCATTTAACCTTTAAGACTGGCAGGTAAATGTTATTAATGGTAATGCATATAAAAGCCAATTTAATATAGACAATAAGGCTTCATAGTAGACAAAAGAATTTGAGGCATGTGGGAAATTTGAACCCTATTTATAAGTCTCTGGTTTGGCCAATTAAAATTAAGACGTTGATGACCCAATTAGAGCAAATTGCTAAACCTTTGGGCGCCATAACGAAATATCTCATTATAACAATGAACATAGTAGAAATTGCCACTAACGTTAGCATTAAATGACAAAAAAAATATTGGCGAACCTCAAAGACAAACAGCACAGACTTTAAAATACGCTGCATAGATACTACGATTTAATGAAAACAATGTATGATACGGTTCCAATGACAAATGTATGGTATTTGTTTGGTCACAAATAAAAAAGATTGGATTTGGAGATTTCAAAATCTGCCGATTTCGCAGACCAACTAAACTTACTTTAAATTTCAAAAATGTGCATAATGGAAATACAAAATTAAACAATAAGTTTGTTTACATTAAACTAATCTTCCCAAATAGTATTTTTTATAAGATTTATTTTGTTATAAAGCTAATTAGCAATAATTAAAATAGACCTATTTTTTTATTTATGCTTGAGTGCCAAGAAGAATTATTTAGGTTTATACCAGCAACCCAACACATTAAATATCTGCGTGCCCACAAATCAGAATATTATTCGATTTGAGCACGAAATTCAAAGTTTATTATTTTTTTTTGCAGCTATATGAAATAATGCTCACTAATGTTTATTAAGGTGAACTTATCTGGATTTACATATTTTCTCCAATTTACTGCCTTACCATCCTAAAGTAATGTACACCTTACGTCTAGTTTAAGGGTATATATAGACACAATACAAGGCATAACAGACATATGCACACCCACAAAGGCCAGCAACAATTGTGCTTTAAAAGCTTTTAGCCATAAGTTGTCGTTGTTGTCGCCATTAGCACCCCTTTGTGAGATGTCCACTCTTTGGCATTGCAGAATTGTCCAACTGCGCCATGGCTATGTACATATTAGATTTCCAATACTTGGTCAGTACGTATACTTACATATGCACAGCACTTTATACTTTATTAGGTTAGCAGCTCAGTAGGTGGAATTAAAAAGTTATGGGTTTCTTGTTTCTTTATTTAGAAATCGAATTGAATTTTTTACAGAAGCAATCAATAAGTGCTAGAACTTCCATATGTTCTATTTAAAAATATTAACATTTTGGATATATCATAATTAATATATAGGGATTATTATATGTATGGGAAATTTGTTTTTTTTTTTTGTTTTTAATGCAAAATAAATTATTAATTTATAAAAATTATACCGCCAAAATTAAAACTAATAAAAAATTTAAAAAATTAAAAACTAATATGCAGCAAATATGAACTAAAATGTATGCGGGGGTTTTGA
Organism: Chymomyza procnemis; assembly: GCA_035046065.1. NCBI lineage: Eukaryota > Metazoa > Arthropoda > Insecta > Diptera > Drosophilidae > Chymomyza > Chymomyza procnemis. The sequence goes on along the minus strand of JAWNOJ010000013.1, from coordinate 1,436,199 downwards.
AGTAAACATATAAATATGATATCTATTTTATTTCGATATCTATGGTTTTTTTTTTGTAGAAGTCTTGTATAAAAAACATCATATATGTATTGTATAAAAGTTATAAATATTTAAAAAGTAACAAACTTCTATGTATTTCTGTTATACTTTAAAATTGAACTTCAGACCACATATGTTTATGCAAGGCCCACACTATAAAAGAATTTTGGAAAGAGTATTTTAATTTTGATCGAATAGAACTCCACTTTTATTTTGTCTTTCGTGTTTTGCATCTATTAGTTGGATTTGGCCGCTAAGACGAGTTGGCAGCAGTTTGATAAATTGTAGAATTAAAATCAAAAGCAAGATATACAAGAATTACAACAACAAATATTAACGAGATTTTGTAAAAGTCTTCGCAGAACGCGCTGTAAACTTTTTTTTACAGTTTTAAGTGAGTTTGCAAAATAAGTTAACAGAAACAACAATAAAAGAAACTAAAGGTAAAAATTTAAATGTAGGAAGCCCGCACTGAGGGTTCCACTGCAAATAAAAAGCCCTACTTTCTCCGCACGAGTGTTGGGACTTAATATTACCTACCTACCTACCTAGCAACAACAAAAGCAACAAAATAATAATAATAGCAAACGGCAATTGTAAGCTTTTATTCAGTTGGCGTTGAATCTTTTTATTTTCGACTCTTTGGTTTTAATGGCTTATTTTCAAGCTCCATTCCCTGCTTATTTCACATGGCCAAATGAATATAAACAACAAAATACAAGCGTAGCAGACAGAACAATAAGGTTATGCCAAAAATTAATATGAAATATTGCGTTTTTATCTCGCTTTCATCGGGCTATGCAGTCAAGTCATTTCCTTGGTTAATTTATTTCACATTTTAATGAAGTACATTTTAGTTTGGCACTAGCAGCTCTTAAGGTTGGCTTAGAATTCAGTATGTAAGAGTTTTAAAAAGTTAAATCAACTGACACGAAATTAATTTACAACTGTTGTGGTGATTCTGCATAAGTTGTGGCCAATATGGTACGAGTAGACATTGACTTATGTGACAGCATGTTTAAGCTTAACCGCAGACTATAGCAAGCTATGAAGTCTGTGAAGCTACGAGGGCGCACTCAAGAGTCTTTGTCATCTCTTAGCTAGCCTGATCTTCGTAGCAATTTAAGTATATTTCACAAAACTCTTTAACTAGAATCAGGTTCTTTCGCTCAGTCCATTTGCACATTTGCAATTTACAATCTTAAAGCATCATATCCGGTATATTTGTTTTATTTTTTATTTCAATGTATAGCTTACACGTTAATATGGTAAACTGATTGCTAAAAGTAATCATACAGAAAATATAATTACTGTTTATTCTGCCCTCGTATATGATGAATGCAATGCAGTACATTGTCACTATTGTAGTTGACTAAGGTACAGTGGAAAAATTGTAAAAATGTTATAAAAAATAATGATCGAAAAATGTTGCACATATAATATTTCGGCTGACTTCCTTACACCTCAACTATTGTCGTTTCGCATTTTTAAATATGGGTTAAGGTTTGATTTCGAACAATATTGTTGAAATAAATTTTTCAACCTATTACACCTCAATTTTAAATAGTACAATATTTCAATTTAATGGCATTTAGCTATATTCCGATAAAAAGATGGTCTCTATTTCCAAAACCTTTTAGCTTGAAAACATTTATCTAAACTGTAACTACAATATATTATATCAAGAGCCCAAGTTTTATATATGGGTACAATTCGGTAACTTTTAAATATATTTAAGAACTACAATTTTGATACCTGCTTACCTCATAGCCACTGTACATCAGTAACATTACGTTAAATGTCGTCCATATTTCAACGTTTTCGACTTGAAGCGTTGACAACACGTTTGCCCAACTCCAGACCAGGCAATTGTGGTCAGTTATGCTCTTGTATATATAGCATATGCGTCTGTGCAGGTGCTTTTAATAGCCTGCAGGGTTAAAAATTTAATGGAAAAACGTTTTAATAAATCAGTTAACTGGTCTTGCCACTTTTTTGTGGCTAATTACGCGCATTAGTATTCCATAGCACATACATTGCGACTGATAGAGGTCTGTTCCAGGCCCTTTTTCAAACCAGCTAGTAAGAGTTGAGTTTTGTACTACAAAATAATTTTCATGTTGGCCAAGTCTGACAATGCTGCCAATGTAGCGCGTAATTTAGTAATTAAAAGCGATTAGCGCGTTTAACAACTCAAATGGCAATTGGCTATTGCCGGAACTAGCGTTTTGGTCTGGTTCAAAATATGTATAATGGCCAACTACATTTTGTGCTCCTAGCACTAAGTCAGAGACATCACATTCTGCATAGCGTATAAGTATTTAAATCAAAGTCACTTCAGTATTTATCTAAGTTTTCTGGACTACAAGTTTTCTGTAAGAAACAACAAGAAATGCAAAACAAAAATATGTATCACATTAAATAAAAATAATAGGATACTTTAAAATTGGCCGGTATAATTTTGTGATACGCTGGTAGCACTTTTCTACAAAAACTCAATTGTTTTTGTTTAGCACTTCTAAACCCACGAAAACCGACTTTTTTGACCGTTTTTTTCGATCAAAAAATATATCATATATCCCTAATAACATACACTAGCTTTACTTCTAGCTCTTACCATCTCTGAGATCTGGGCATATATGCAGACGGACTGACGGTATATCTATATAAGCCATAACAACATGTTGTTATATGGTACAAAATTGATGTACATTTAAACATTATTTATATGTTTAAAATGTACCTAGGCTAGTTTGGATAATGTTTATCATACAAAGCTCTTTGGGTCTATTGTAATGATGTTGAAGATACACACATTATAAAGAACTGACATAAACCGATGGGCAATCATAGTCTCTCGGAAAAATGGCTAAATATTTTAAAACTAAGCACAGATATGCAAATCTTAGCCAATCTGATTTTCCAGGAAGTGTTTACGGAGTTGTTTTTCTATTAAAGAACTGGAAAGTCGCATAGGTGGTGTGTGATACTTTTCATATTTTTCCTATGTCTGCAGATACGGCTGGGATCGTGGTATGCATTCATCAGGCTTATAATGCGGGTGGCCCGTGCTACCTGTGAATTAGCTGACGCCGTGAGATGCCGTCTATCAAACATCCTGTAATGCTCTTTTTATATCCCCAATCACAGATAATGATAGCGCCAAAATATTTTTTTTTATTTCCTAAACATATGTCCAATTATACTTATGCAATATTGTAATCACATTGTTTTCGATTTGGGGATGGAGTTCGAGTAATTGATTTACCATAAAAGCCGTAGCAATTTTGATCTACCCTTTTTTACAAGAAGTGCAACTTTAGACAGACTTTGCCATTTTAGCTCTATTATTTTCGAAATAAACTTGGATGCTTCCTCTGGGCCATTTATGTTAAGAATTGCATATTTATTCAGAGATATTGAGAGTTAAAATTTATAAAAAAAAAATTAAGAATATAAAACTTGTTAACGTATAAAGTAAAACCGGAAATTTCGGAAAACGTGGATAATGACTTTATGCTCTAGTGCGATTTAATGCTCTTTTTTGTTACAAAAGAATTTTAACTTATCTACATAACATTGCTGAAATGTCGCTAAAAAAACGCTATAGTGCTTCTTTAAATGATGATTATTTTCGATCAAGCAAATACCTTGGAAATATCGTTATCAGTTTCAGCTAACTTTTTGCACATTTTTGGTTAACAGAACCCGGTTACAACCATTGATATAGCACAACCTCTACCAAGTCTTTACCATTACTTTTGAACGCCTCAGGTTAGTTTTCTGCTCTCCTTTCGCTGCCATCTAGATTTATCCAAGTAGTTTTGTTTTGTGAAAGGTGCTTTGCGGTTTGTTTGTTACATTTTTTATTTTATTTTTTGTCTTACCAGAGCCGCTGGCCACTCGTTCTAGCTGCATGGTAGGTGCAAGTGATTGCCTTACAACCACTTGCATATGTGCATGTGGGTTTGGTTGAAATAAAAGCTAAAGTCATCGTGTAAAACATCTGTATGCAAACTGGTGCTCGTGAAAAACTAAGCCCACATAAATGGCAATGTAACCGCAACAAATTCATTTTTAACGAAACGCAAATTGTAGCAAAATCTTGGCTAGAAGAAAAACTTTCTAAACCGCAGCTTAACCACACCTAACTCTAATAAAATTTACATAAACCGAAGCGACCCCTGCCTTGCCACACCAAGTCCATTTGAATGGAAACTCAAATGTCGTTGGCCTAGGCCAATATGTAGCTGACTTTGATGGCCATGGCCAAGTGTTTGATTCGACTCATGACACTTGGCCCAAACCAAAGCTGAGCAGCTGTAGTGCTACAAAAGGCTTTGGCCAGATCTCGTATTTCGACAACTGGTTTTCATTTTCGTCTAACGCAAATTGCTTCAAATTAACTTCTCGTTTCGTTTGGCTTGGTTTTTCATAACGACTTCCGTTTGGGCCCTACTTGTTGGTTTTTTTGCTTTTTTGCCTATTGTGTGGCGTTTCTTTTAACATTGTTAACACCGTTTCGTATTTGTTTGCTGTGCGGCGGAAGTCTTTGTCGCATTGTCTCATTGTCTTAATGCATGAGTGAAAGTTTCGAAATCATTTAAGAAATTGAATAAGTAAATTGAGATGCACAATAAAATAAATGCAAAAATGTTGTAACTGAAATGTTAAAGCTTTTGCGCTAAAATGTATGCAATGTATAATACAAACAAAATGGTCACTAATATTGTAGTTTTGATAAGAAACAGAAACAGAAAAAGAACCAATTTTACAATGTTCAGAAATACCCCAGTTTTAAAACGGAGATATAAGTATGTACATAAATTTCAAAAGCGAATTAAGCTTTATTAATATTGCCTTTCATCTTCTAATATTGCAAGTTAAATACATATGTAAAGGCTTTAAACCGTTTTAGGACATAAAGTCCAAGTTATCATCTTTGGCATCTTCACATCTTTGATATGATATTTTCTGTGATATAAATTTATCAGCAAAAAATTTGACATAAAAGAAAAGTATTTTTATTTAGCATTCTCATAACTTTCAATGCAAATACCGTTAAAACTAACAGGAATATAAAACAAAACAAATGTGTGTTATATTGTTGGTTACGCCGTGCTCTTAAGGCCAGACGCGACTGTAGAAGCAATCCCAAAACTCAAACCAAAGTAAGTCGAACAAACAAATCAACGGACAGCATGTAAATGTACAACTCATGGGAGTTGCAAAAGGCTTTGATACCCACAAAATAATACAAATGGACGAAGACAGAAACCACAGAGAGCCCTATGCAAGCAACTTTAACACAGATATGGGCACAAAAACTGACACTGGACCACACACATGCTGTCAAAAAGCCAAGGCACTCTTGGGCAGCTCAATCGCTTGTCGATATTTTATTTGATGAAGGCGTTGCCCTCTACAGACACACATAAACACACACTCACTTTGAAACAAATCCCTAGTGCATGGGATGAACAAAAAATCACGGCAAGAAACAAGAATTTTTTTTTTCATAAAGGAACTGACAATTGTATCGCGATTGACCGGCAGGCATCGAAGTGCATTGCTTATAAACGAAAAAATAATAAGGATAACGTCAATGAATATATATATTTATGAGTAAACTTTGTCGAACGCCGAAGTTTGTATAACCTTTTAATAAGTATTTGCATAGTGGACCCCTTGGAAGTTTATATACTTTCTATTCAGACAGTACATAAAAAAAAAACTTTTGGCTTTTATTTTTTTTGAAAATCCAGAGCAGCACGTTAGATGTTTTTATACGATCATTAAAGCACAATATGATGATTTCTTAAGTGGAGCCCCATGATTCATTATATCAAATTTTGTAATTCTAGGTCACTTGGTCAATTAGCGATAGTCTAAAATTAAATCAAGAAGAAATGAATTTTCTGCATTTTTGACAGAATAATATAGGCAAAACTCATCGCTTTAAAAAAAATATATTGATTAATGGCTAGCCTATGACTTGGTTTTGCCTCAGTACTTATCAGACTGATGCCACAAAGAGACCGACTGACACCCTTTAATTGGCCCAATCGAGTCAATAACTCAATTTTATCAGCAACAACAGGCGATAATAACATCCATTTAAAATAAATACTAGAACCAAAAGCAAAAACTTGTAATTAACTTTGTTGCATCTACGACCAGTTTGCTCTTATCGCTGAGATACATCCGGACCAAAGCAGCGATTGTAGCGGCAGAGGTAGCAAGCTAAGCCAACCATTCTCTAAGTGGCCAAACAGTATGCCTCGTTACTTAACTTGGCCAGGCGGTAACAGCTTTGGCAACGATGTCAAGTGCATTGTCACCTTCCTGTTACTACCAACAACTACTAGCTTCTAAACTCAAGTGGGCGCCATTGACGTCAGCTACGCCCAAATGTACGTGCACAAGTGATAAATTGCATGCAACAGCATTTTACACCAAGTCCGGTTATGCAAATGTGGCATGAACTTGAACTAGGCAAAGAATTTCAGTGCTCTATGATAGTTATATTTTTTGGCCACAGGCTCCCTTCCATTGATCATACACAAATTTGTGCTACACAATTACATCGATAACTACAACTCAGAACATATTTTAAGCAAATCCTAAAATGGAAAAATTGTAAGTTACAAGGTTTTTGTTTGTATCTCTTAAAGTTTATTGAAAGATTTAATTTTGCGCGATTAACATTGTGAGCTTTAGTGGGCTATCACTATAAATGTTAAAAACTTCAATTTAATACATACAAAAGCATCTCATTTCAAAAAAAAATCTGCGGATCTTTTTTATACAAATAATTGAAATTTACTCATAATAATTATCAACATTTAGGGGCTTTACAATTTTTTAAGCGCGAAACACAAAAAAAAGAGAATTTCAAGTAATTCCACGTACGTGAACATGTTTATGATGAACTGGAATTGCAGTTTTGCATAATTGTATGTCACAAATTAAATTAATTAGAGTTTTATTAGTTTTAATAACAAGCTTGTCATAAAAAAGTTAACGCTACAATTTTAGCCAATTAAAATATACCAATTATAGGAATATAATGCACAAGCTTAACATTTTTTTTCAACAATTTATTTACAAATTTTACTCACAGTAGTGTTTCAACATGACGAAAATCAGGATATGTTAAGTGTCGACCAAATTGTTTAAACGTAATAAGCTTACTTATATAGTTTTCAAAAGAATTTTTTCAATTTCACAGTGTTTTTGTATGATATACATTTTATACTTTATATATTTATGTGTCAATAGTAATAACAAAAAATATGAATTACCATAAACTAAGTATGAATAACTAAAGTGTAAATACTTCTCAACCTTAAATTCATTGTTTATGGTAAATACTTTACCAACTAAAAAACAATTACATAATTTTACTTGCATTGCTCTTTAGTATTTGAATAATGCTGCCAAGTAATAGCCAATTACAATGCGGCCAAGTTCACACAATGTCTTATCATAATTGTTGTGTTGCGTATGCTTTATGGACTATTTAAAATATTTGTGCAAACCTTTGTTACTTCCTATTTTTAATATTTTTTGATTTTGCCTAAATAAAAAAACATTGTTTTCTTAAAAATATATGTTATATATATAAAATTTTATGTTCAAAATTTAAATGCAAAATTCATAAAATTAAAGGTTTACTGTGGCTAACTAAATGTAAGCATAAGGATGCATTTCGCTATGCGTATACAGCAAACTTTTGCAAGTTAATTAAAAGTTGAGAACTAACTAATGTGCCAGCCACAACATAAGCTCATTTCCAAACACATTCATACTATATGTATCTCTCACAGTAATGTATACATGTTTCTGCGATTTTACAGGTAACAACAAAAGCAACACCATCGTCGCACTACATAACAAGAGGTGCTAAGGGATACAACAGCAACATACTAAATAAATAAATACACAACGCAAAACTAAAATTTGAAAGCCAATTAAAAAGTAACATCAAACAATTGCCAGAAAATGCACGAACGTCGCGTCAAAAAGTATGTAAATAAACTTACTTAATTGTATAATATGCTTGGCAGCACTTGCATTTTGATTATATATATTTCTTGCAGAATAAAAGGTGGTCACTATGTGGCTACACATGGCCGGCTAACACCAGATCCACCTTATGTGCATTCGAATCGCGGCTACTCCACCGATGGCGAAGAATCGCATCGTGCCCCGTCTGAACGCACCTACTCTGAATACACGCTAGCTCACGAGCGCATCTCACCGCAGGGCCAATACAATAATACTTCTCGCAAAAAACGCCCCACAACCAATGGCCAACAGCACCTGCAACATAGCTACAGTCATAGCCAGATGGGTCTGTCCAGTTCACCGGCGCCAGCCGCGCTATCGCATCATGCAGATAGTGGTGGACCGCGCTCGCTGGGACCGCCACCTACACGCCAACCGCCACGTGCGCCCTCAGCATTGAGCTATGATCATGGCGGTGATGCCGGCAGTGATATTTACGTAACAAGCGCTGCCTATAAGGCGCCCTCTGAAATCAGGTTAACAATAAGAAAAACCAATTGATTCGATTATTGCAATAACTGTTTCAATTATTTTTCACAGTCGTTATAGCCAACGGCCCATGTCTCGCGGTGCACCGCGTAGTGTGTATTCTGTAGCTAGTACCGCAAAGACAGGCAGAAGTGCGCGTTCTACAACAAAGCGTGGTGCTAAAATCGAAACCATGTCTGCGCCAAACCCATTCTGTCCCAATGTTAAAGGGGTTTGCTGTCTTATGCTGCTTCTGAATCTCGGTCTTATACTGGTCACACTGGGTTTTGTCATTGTGGTGCAGTTTTATGAGCCACTTTATGTTTGGTAAGTACGCCACTGAACATGCACTAAGTAGTTTGACTTTTGTGACCACTGTTGCTTTACAGGATACTGGGCATTGTATTTCTAATCTTTGGATTTCTGACGTTGATTGGCTGCATGGTTTATTGTGTATATGTGTGTCGGGATGCCAAGACGCCATCGCAGGTGCGCAATGAGGATCTGTATTGGACACGTCATTGGCAGAAAAATATTGGATATACACCACAGGAGATTAACTATAAGGCCGATAAATATGATGCCTATTCAGATCGTTATTCGGTGAGCAAGCTTAGCGGCAAGTACTCGGATCGTGAAAGCCAACGTTACTAGATGTGCGGCAGCAGATTAAAAATTAATAATGCAGTCTACATATACATATGTGTTATATGTTACATATTTAAATGTATATTTATACACATAGTGCTTAGATTTTATTTTAAATTGTTATTAACAAAGCCTCGACGTACCTGCTGCAAGTTACTTGCTAGTTTGTATGTTTTATTGTTAACAAACGAATATAATTGCGTTAAACTCGCATTATTCTATTATATAATCATAGTTATTTTATGTACTACTTATGTATAGATACATAACTAACATATGTTTCCATGTATTATACAATGATTGAATCTGCCATATTTGAGAAGCAGCAGCGCTTAGTTAGCGAGTTTGACTTGCGTCCCTACCATGGATATAACGTATTCGTTTCGACTTATATATTAATTTTTAAAGCTAAGCCAACTAACCAAACGTTTGCTACATCTCTTAACTTAAAAAGAATTAAATAAGTGAGTAGTTTAATCGACAATTAAAAAAAAAAAAAAACAAACTATAGAAATAAACAATATATTGCTTGATTATTTAATAAAGTCGGTATGTTCACAAAACCGAAATAGATAAGTTTCCTTAGGTAATAACCAAGTAAGATGGCAAATCAATAATAAGGATTCTTTCAAATACGCTGCTAATGTTAAGACTTTCCTGTTCAAAAAAGTATTACTGTATCTGAAAATCAGAACTTTTGTCAAGAAAATGTTCATCAATGGAACCTTCTCAACCTCAAATTAATAATATTTAATTTCTCTTAACTCACATCTTCCCAAGCATAGCATGTTAATAAAATGACTAAATGAGCATATCGAATCCTGCAGCTCTTCTGTTTGAAAGATGTCAATAGTTCCTGTATGTAGCACAGAATAAAATTTACCTAAGAGCATCATTGTTTTTTAACGTAACAAGACAGACCAAGTGCACAAGTAGAGTGGCATCATGAGAAACTGGGTCAATCGCCTTCGTTAAACTTGAATATGAGCATAAAATCAAATTTTATTACTTTACCACGATTTTTTGCTATAATAAAGTCAGCTGCGTCATAGCTGAATATATTCGTATTTCAAAATATCCAGTAGTTCCTGATTAACTCCGTTTACTTTGTTGAATCAATCCTGACGATGGACGTATGTATCTAACCACTTTGCTTCTATAAAATACAAATCACGATTTTTCGACTGCTGCAATAGGTTACAATCAGAATTTATTTATGATACACATATCTAACCAAACACAGCGCTGCAACAAAGCTTTTATTAAATTAATTAATAATATTAAATTTTATACCACACAGTTTGAATACCTTTAGCAAATGTGCAAGCAGCAGACAACGTAGTATACATATACTATACATTTGTTGACACTGCCATATTCCAGCATTTGTATATATAATGACAATACAATTCGGGTGTTCCCACTAAATATTGGATAAATCTAATTCGGAGATTCCCACTTCCCATTCCCACAATATTAGGTAAGTTTAATTCGGGTATTCCCACTAAATATTGGGTACATTTAATTCCATTCCAATTCATTCCGGTATTCCCACTTAAAAGTTGTCCACTTTTTACTTAAAAAGCTTTGTTTTTTTTTGCTGATTTTAAGAAAAAACAAAACAAAAACACTTTTTTTGTTTAATCCATTAAAGCATATAATATTAAATATATATCACTGAAAACATTTTTGTTCTCTTAATGTCACAAATGCTTATGTACCATGTACATATGTTTTGTATGTATGTTTAGTTTCAGGCGAACCTGCCATGTAGGCTAGATTGTGCGTCTGATATAATTTTTAGAACGCCAAGCTCATTTAATAAATCTTTTTTAAGTAGTCGTAGCTTAACTTATATTTAACATAAGAGCAGCTTAAACAATTATGCTTAGTACAATTGTGATTCTTAGTGGGAATTGATGCCGAAGAAGTTGTAGAGGTCGTTCGAAGTTAAATATGCAGCATTACGGCGTCTGATGAGTTTCTGTAAAAAACGACGCACTTTACGATTGTAATTACGAATCGTCTTTTTATCGATGTGGCAAAAATTCTTATGCTCTGGGTCCAAGAAAAATGACTGATGCCCTTGGCATAAATTATAAATAAGTTGTACAAGTATCTTAAAGAAAATGTTTGTTAATTTACGTTAGCAAATATTAGATTTGCAGTACTTACACGTATCGAGTATACGTCCTAGCGATTGATTCCAGTTAATGGGATTAGGACGTTTTGCGATCATATTGAGATAAGTAGTTTTAAGCATATAGTTGACCAAACGTGGCATATTATTAGCATTGTGAAATGCTTTTAGTAAAAGTTTTTTAACACAAACACCCAAGACACAAAATAAACATTAAATTTAGTATCATCAATTTTGAACAGCAAACCAAATGCGATTTGCAAATGGGAGTCCCGAGAAACTAGGCCAATCATCTTTATAAAATTCAAAAACGGGCACAAAGTCAAATATAATTTGCTGACCACGATTTTTACGATTGGTAGCTATTATGGAGTGTGCTACACCATAGCCTTGGCGACTGTATTTCAAAAAATAAATTCCGCCGTTGCATTTAATTTGCATTCATTCATTTATTACACCGCTTAAGTTGCTGCGAAACCACTCCTGCATTCTCTCGCGATCTATAAAGCTATTAACAATGTAAGGATGTTTTATAGGACTTTGCGCCTTTAAAACGACAAATCCTGTTTTTTTGGCAATAGCAATAGGCTTCAGCTAGCACCCTAAATTTATTTTCATGTGCATATCAAATTCTTCTGGCAAATCAATTTTAAGGCCGTCTAAATAACTGCCGCCCAAGCTCTAGCCTCTAAAGGCATGTTTAAATAATGGATCACGACGCGATATGGCATTTACAAACTCGTTTTGTATAATTTCTGCATTTCTGGTGTTCAGCTGACGGTCTTTGTCACGTAATGAAATATAATCCAATGCAATCTCAATGCCTTCACCGAAAGTAGCACACATTTTCATGGACTTCTTATGCGCTGCTCCAACAACATGAATAAAAGTAAATTACGCAGGAATCTCTATAAGCAGGGTGCCCGTACTTTTAGATGCTTGCAAATGCCGGCGGTCCTTCAGTGTTTTACAACACTATTGCTGAGAGCGTTGCCATGCTTCTCTTTTAACTGACGAGTGGCAGCTTTGTCGAATGGCATTTTGTGCGTTTTGCGTTTGTTTTTATTTTTTGCTTAGCTTTCTCCTATTTGTTTATATACATAAAGAAATCTTATCTGTGTAGCATCTGTATTGAATATGAAGATCCATTTGATAAGTGAGTGAAATTACAAATGAGTCAACAATGTTGCTGCTGGAGCTGAACATTTTAACATTAAACATATGGTTTGTTGGCAAACATGGATAATTGCCGTAAAAGGCAAACTTTTATTTATGATGAATAACATTTCAGGGGCATTCCGTATATATCAAGTGACCGTGTGCCTCGTGTCGAAGCCATATGCAAGGAGCTTAGTAGTGGCAAATACGACATAGTGTCACTGCAAGAAGTATGGTCACAACAAGACAGCGAGAAACTGCAGGAATCTACGTCCAGCACTTTACCGTATGCGCACTATTTCCATAGCGGCGTCATGGGCGCCGGTTTGCTGGTGCTTTCTAAATATCCAATTTTGGGCACTTTATTTCATGCCTGGTCGGTAAATGGCTATTTTCATCGCGTGCAACATGCAGATTGGTTTGGCGGAAAAGGTGTCGGACTGTGTCGAATATTAGTGGGTGACCAGATAGTGCATCTTTATAATGCGCACTTGCACGCCGAATATGACAATGAAAATGACGAGTACAAAACACATCGTGTTATTCAAGCCTTCGATACGGCACAGTTTATCGAAGCAACTCGTGGCAATTCAGTGTTACAAATACTTGCTGGTGACTTGAATACACAGCCAAAGGATATATCCTACAAAGTGCTACTATACACATCGAAAATGCTTGACAGTTGTGCCTCTGACTCGTTTCGCACCCATGAGTGCGAACGTAACTCGTATACATCAGCTCGTGCGCTGGCCAAGAATCCCTTAGGTATTCGTATTGATCATATTTTTGTACGTGGTGCTGATCATATAAATGCTAAGATTGTGGACTATAAATTGCCCTTTCCGGATCGCGTGCCTGGAGAAAAGTTTAGCTATTCGGATCATGAAGCAGTCGAGACTAAGCTAAGAGTTACTCAGCGCTCTACCGATACTGCCGCCAGGGGTGACGGATCTGCAAACACAAGCGGGAATACTTATGCTGACCCAGAGCAGGACAAAGCTTATTTGGTGGCCGAAGAAGGTGCAGGAGATGCAACGGCATTTGCAGCAGCCGAAAAAAGTTGTCCTTCAACTTCTGCATATCTTCCCGCGGCACGCACGGCCGCACTTAACGAAGCCTTGACACTCTGTGATGCTTCGCTACTGCAGCTGAAAACTGATCGCATACTTTACTATAGTGCGGCCACATTTTTGTTCGTACTTCTTGTCTTGCTGGTAGAATTTTCTGCTCCTCTAGGTTTGCGTACCGTTTATTTGCTGCTGAAGTTCATCGTGTTCGGCGTTATACTGTTTTGTGTATTTATGGCTTCCATTTGGAATTACATGGAGCGCAATGGAGTACTGCAGGGTAAAAAGTCAATGGAAATTATGTTGCATCATGCGCAGAAATATGAATATTTTTATTAATTATGCAAACGTGGTTAGCAGCTGAGAGGAATACTTTAAAGAAGCTCAATATGCATTTAAAATGTAGCCCAGTGCTTCATATAAGTTTAAAGTTGTCTTATAGTATATTGTCCAGCAAAATTCAGCGGAATAATATTCATTGGACAAATTATCAATACTGCTAGTCGGTTTATGTTGGAATAAGATGATAAATAATATTTAAATTTGTGCAGTAAACGTTAATGTCTATCCGTTAACAAAATCATCAATTAAAACCAACTCCAAATCGTTGGGGACCAGACTACAGTAAGACCATTTGTTTTCATAGACAATAAGTCAAGTTTGCCATTTAAGCAGGAAATATGAACCTTTAACCGATGTTGCATATTAAAAAAAAAAGTACTTACAACAAATAATTTTTTTACACATAGACAAAAAATACAGGGAATTCCGTAATTTTTTCAATCTTAATGATCTAATCATTTGTTGACAAAGTGTTGGTTCTACCCAATAACTTCCGCCCGAATAATTTGCTTATCTGTGCCTTGTTCTAATACTTTTAAAAACCTATGTGATTCTATCAAGATCAATTTGCAATGGTTCAACCATTGGCAGTTATATATCAGGGTGCTGATAAATATGTACCCGTAATAAGTATAAAAACCGTTTCTATAATACATCGTGGTATAAATGTGCTTACGATGAAGGTGTTCATCATATTAAATTTGGCTCTCGTTGCCATATCGGCTGACTTTGTTGAAAGAGTTCGACCGAAGGACATATTGCGCTCCGAAAAAATTGACGGCCGTATCGTTAATGGATACTCTACTGCTGAAGGTAGAGCCGCCTACACTGTAGGCTTGGGCTTTAGCAGCGGCAGTGGCGGTTGGTGGTGTGGTGGCTCCATCATATCCAATACTTGGGTGCTGACAGCTGCTCACTGCACCAATGGTGGCGACTCTGTAACTATTCATTTCGGTGGTACATCACGCACTCAAGCAGTGTTCACCCATACTGTGGGCCGTGGTGACTGGGTTCAATGCCAATATTGGCCCGAGTACAATGGCAACGACATTTCTTTGATTCGTATTCCTTATGTTGGCTTTTGGGAACGCGTACAAAAAGTGGACCTACCCAGCTTTAACGATCGTGGTAACACTTATGATGGTTCGTGGGCAGTTGCTTGCGGCTGGGGAGGTACTTACAATGGCAGCCCATTGCCTGAATGGCTACAGTGCGCAGATATGCAAGTTATAAGTAATAGTCAGTGCGCACAGACGTATGGATCTCTTCCTGCAAACATTCTGTGCGTAAGCACAGCTGATGGTCGCTCCACTTGTCAAGGTGACTCTGGTGGCCCATTGGTTACGCTTGACGGAAACAAGTTGATTGGTGTTACTTCATTTGTCTCTGGAGCTGGTTGTGAATCGGGTCATCCAGCTGGCTTTACTCGTGTTACCGGTCATTTGGACTGGATTCGCGATGTAACTGGAGTTGCTTACTATTAATGTATGTGTCTAGTAGAAGAGTTTTTTATACACAAAAAAATTACACATACCAATCGAACTTACATTGTTTAAAGCTTTTATTTTTTAAAATGGATTAAAAATTATAATTACGATTTATATCGAAAAGTCGATTTTTGATTATGTCCGATATGGAGTACTTTTGCCATTCGCTATAAATTAAATTTTTTATAGCGAATGCCGCATTCGCTTTGTGTGCGGCGCTTTGCGTAAATTCAGTTTTTGCTGTTATTGAATAAAAAGGTTTTTAATTTTATCTGTGCTTTTCATAATATAATATTATTTATGTATATTATTTCCCGCTTTGCAATTAGCACGAAGCAAACACACATGGTTGATACATAAAGCCTCACCCACTCCAAAGGATACACACACGATTTGAGTCACGACATTCTAAAAACAAAGAAATACTAAAAAAAAAAAATTTAAGAAAATGAATAAGCTTCCCAGTGCAAATCTAGAGTTTGTAAGAGAGGATGACTTTGTGGAATACTATATATTCCCGAAGCTGGATGCCACCGACAAAGACGAGCAACAAGTACTTGAAGCACTTGAACAGCTGAAAGCACAATATATAAGCCTTGTACAACAAAAAGTTTCAGAACGCTGTTATATTTGGCACAAGGATGAATTTCAGTTGCAATCGCGAACTGGAAGTGCAGATGAATGGATGCTAAATGATGAAAATAATGATGATCATGATGACAATGACGGTGAGACTTCTTTTTCCAAGTGCTATAAATATAACACTATAAATATGCATATATGCATTTTTAGGTGAAAATCCTCTGCTACCGCCCCATTTGCACGGTGTGACCCATTATGGTGACAATATTGGCGATGAATGGTTTATTGTTTACCTTTTAAGCGAGCTAACACGTGCCCAGCCCGAAAGCATTGCGCGCGTATGCGATGCTGATGGGGAATTCTTATTAATTGAAGCAGCAGACGTTTTGCCCGACTGGGCTGGCCCAGACACTTGCGAGCAACGCGTTTACTTGGTCAATGGCAATCTGCAACTTGTACAGAACTCTCCCTCACATACAAAGGGCAAGCGAATGTCTGTATCTAGCGCTGTACAGCGAATTCGACTAAATCCAACGCTGTATCGCTGCTCAAGAGAGATACAAAGCTGCATTAATGCCAGGCTACAAGAATTTCAGCCGGCCAAGGCACACATATCAGTCCATCGTCAAATCGTGGAACTGCCACAAGCTGCTGCAGCCCTCTTGAAAGAGCGTCCAGCTCTTATCGCCTCCGCAGTGCGCGCATTTTGTGAACGAGATACTCTGGACTCTAAAGCCTTGCGTACTATGCGTTACTTTCCTCCGGAATCGCCGCATGTACGTACCAATATACCTTTTACACGTTGTCTCTATGCAATGCTTATGCACAATCAATATACGCCAGATCGTAAGGTTGGTTGGCAATTGACAATTCCCTCCAATACTGAAAGGTATAAAGAGCAGCTGCTGGGTATTAAGATAGCCAGTGGCTTAGAGATTCTTGCCAGCCAGGCCAAGCGTGTAGGGGAGGACATGCTGCAATCCCCAGGATGGCGGGCTTATTTGCGTAGTTTGCAAGCAAAAGGGTATTTTAGAGATAACCTAGAAGGCAGTGCCGAGTACGAGCGCTTGTCTGCAGCTGCTCAGCAGTACTTTAAAAATAATCAAACTCGCTTTCGCACAGCTCCTTTGGTTGGTGCTGAGATACTTAACTTACTAATGCAATTAAATAGTAGTTCAGATCTCCTAAGAGATGAACAAAACAACGTACAGCCTAGCGATTCCGATGATTGGTTAAACGTAAGCGCGGATGATCTAGACACAATGTTGCAAGAACGTTATGGACCAAAAAAGCTTTTCAATCCAAATGGAGATATGAATGCTGCAGAGTTTACAAAACAGTTGTCCGATTTCTTAGAACAGCAATCAAATTTCGAAGGTATCGAGCCGCAAGGGCCAGGCGGTGATGAACTAGATTCGGACGATGACGAACCACCCACACATAGCAACAACGACAAACTACATACGGCCGCTAAAGTTAAGAAAAATGCTTCAATGCGAAAGGCATGCCAACGCAATTCGATGTTAGGTTCGGAGGAGCAAGATAGCACTCACGTACGCAACTTTCTGGATTTTGTTATACCGGAAGACAATTGGGATTCAAACTCTGAAATGAGCGATTATGCAGACGAGGAGGACCTGGAACGTAACTTTGATGCACTATCGGCGAATGGAGAATTTGGCTTGGATCGTAGTATCAAAGCATATATGGAGCAAATGGATCGTGAACTCGCGCAAACTACTGTAGGTAAAACGTTTCGCGGCAAAGCACAAGTGGACAAAAAACGTGGTGCAGACGAAGACGATTTTGACGATATAGAAGATTTCGAGCCTATTAATATAAATGTGAATACGTTAAAAAATATGATGGACAGTTATAAATCACAGGTAGGTGGTGCTGGTCCAGTGTCAAATTTATTTAACGCTATGGGTGTGGGCATGTCTGCAGCGACTGCTAAAAATGAAGATTCGAAGGATATATCTGAGTCCGCTGTTTAATTTAATAGTGCATTTGAATCTAATAAATGAAAGCCCTTATGTCAAATAAATGTTAACAAAGTCTATTAATTGTATAGTTGTCTAATCGTTGGAGGCAGGCACAAAGTTTCCATAGTCGCGGCGGACCTGCACAGGTTGTCCAGAAGATGGCTCATTTTGACGGTAACTGTGTTCATTATATCGCACATTGTGACGTCCTTTGTAATTGTATGGTTCATACCTGGGGCGTCGATTGTCTAACCAAAAAGTGGCAAGTTAAAATCTGAGGTCAATTAATTCTAGACACTGCTTACCTCGGTTGCCGCGATCACAGTAATTGTTGTATCCACCGCCGTCTCTCCTTTGCCAACCGCGTTCAGCATATCTGCGTTGGGCACCACCGTTATAACGATTGTTGTAGGGATTACCACGTCCACTCCCACCACCTCCATTACCAAAATTCCCATTTATCCAATTTTCAACAATTGGTGGTTCGGGCAGGGGTTTGCTACAATGAGCTACAAAGTCGGCATCTTCCTTTGTAAAGCGTTGTGCAAACTCTGTCTCGCATTCATCTAAGAAATCAACATCGCCATCTGTCAAGCGGTTTATTTTACGATTAGGATCAACCATGCTATTTGAATTGTTTAATACAAACTTCAACAAAATGAATGAATGTTTTTTTCACAAAAACATATCGAAACTTTAATCGATAACTTGTATATCATTTTAAACTAACACAGCTGATTTTGCATTCGTTTGCTGTGATTGGGCATTTCGTGTTGCAGTAGAAGAAGCAGCATAAACTCCAAGGAAAAGATTTATCTTTTGCTTTTAAGCGTATTTGCAAGTATGTAAATGCAATGATCGAGTTTATATTAATAAGTTTTTTATAGTTAGTTAACTTTTTTGGAACCATTGAACAAAGTTAAAACGAGCAGCAAATTATGTTAAAGGCAATGCCATTCCCTAGCTGCAGTAGTCAATTCAAAATACGAACAAACGCAAAGACCACGCGGATGAGTGGTAAACTCGTAAAAACTAGCGCTTGATGTAATTAATAAATTGCTAGCAACATGGTATATCAGTCTATGCGTTGGCTTCGTCGTTACCGGCCCTTTTTCGTAATAATTCTGCTAATAGTTGGCATACAAGTATTTCTTGCTTATAAATCGCTAGATATTGGTATATTGGACATCAAGTCTACAGTGCCTAATTCAGATTCAGCAATTGACCTAGGTCTTGAAACGACAACAAAGTTGGAACAACTATTATCTGAAACTGTGTCAGCCGCCAGCAAACACCAGCTTACTGCATCTGAACTGGGCTTTTTGCCTGAATGTGATATAACCGCAAAGGAAGCAATATCTGCATTGCAGCGAGCCAAATCAAAAAGTTGCCGTAAACTTATCGCACAAATAGCCTGTTCTATTCAGAAAGGAAGCTTCTATGCTTCCAAACTGCAAAGTACATGCCCAGCAGGTAATTATACGGAAAATGCTTCGCTTGGCTGCTATCGGGATAAAAAGGATGCTCGTCTTCTCAATGGTTACTTTACCACTTTTAAAACGTCCAATTCCCCCAAACAATGCATTGAGATGTGCCTACAATCAGGATATCCTTTAGCAGGCGTTCAATATGGACGCGAATGCTTTTGCGGCGTTGACACGCCACCAACCCAAGCTAAACTGCCGGACTCCAGCTGCAACATCAAGTGTCAGGGAAACGCTAAGGAAATTTGTGGCGGCTACTTTGCTATGAATATATACGAGACTGGCATAGCTAGTAAGTCATCAAATGCTCTGTATATTATTGAAGTTTAAAGGCTTTCATTTACTTTCAGAGTTTACTGCACAAGTCGCAGCCAGCATTCCAGCTTTTAATGTCGAAAAAGTTCGCATTGTATTTCTGCTTACACTCAATGGAAGAGCATTGCGTCAAGTTCATCGACTGATTAAAGCGCTGTACGCGCCAAATCACTTCTACTACATCCATGTGGATGCGGTAAGTGTGGGGCAAGATATGCCGACCGGATTTCATAATTAAAACATGTATTTAAACAAGTTGTGACATCGTCCATTTGTGCTTTGTGCTAATTGCTTATTTCCACCAACAGTTTCCAATCATGTGTACACTGTCTCTGCCCACTGCATCACAGTGCCGGCATTAAGTATGGGTATACAAAATATGTTCTTTTTCATAAGGCTTAAAAAAAATTTTTCTCAACATTCTAAGTTTGTGTCGATGCATATTTTACCATTTATAAGTTAAGTAGTGGAAAATACTATTTTTTTTCGCTAAAAGGGAAAATCGATTTGTTTAGTTTTGTAAAATCGCAATAAGACAAATTTTCCATTCTTTTATCTATGTTCCACAGCGCCAGGACTATCTATATCGTGAATTACTGGAATTGGAGTCAAAATTTCCCAATATACGTCTGGCGCGCAAGCGCTTCTCAACTATTTGGGGTGGGGCGTCTTTGCTGACCATGCTGCTGCAGTCCATGCTAGATCTACTAAAGTCAACGTGGCAGTGGGACATTGTTATCAACCTAAGTGAAAGTGATTTCCCTGTTAAAACTTTGGATAAACTTGTGGACTTTCTTACAGCCAATCGTGGCCGTAATTTTGTCAAAAGCCATGGCCGTGAAACTCAACGATTTATACAGAAGCAGGGACTAGATAAAACCTTTGTAGAGTGTGATACGCATATGTGGCGCATTGGGGATCGCAAGTTACCATCAGGTATACAAGTGGACGGAGGCAGCGATTGGGTAGCGCTTTCACGCCGTTTTGTTTCCTTTGTTACTGAGACTGGTAACGATACAGAGCATCAGCTGCTAAGGTCGCTGTTGCTTGTCTTTCAGCATACTCTTTTGCCTGCGGAATCATTTTTCCATACTGCGCTACGCAATACTCAGTTTTGCGATACCTATGTGGATAACAATCTGCACGTAACAAACTGGAAGCGAAAGCAGGGGTGCAAATGTCAGTACAAGCATGTTGTAGATTGGTGTGGTTGCAGTCCCAATGATTTTAAACCAGAGGACTGGCCGCGCTTGTTAAACACTGAACAAAAGCCTTTATATTTTGCTCGAAAATTTGAGCCAATTATTAATCAGGCGGTGCTACTGCAACTAGAGGAATGGCTGTATGGACCATATACCAGCGAGTATGTCAATCTTCATAGCTATTGGCAGTCTCTTTATCACAAGGACGACATACACGGCTCTGGCGATGATTTAGCTCGCACTGTTGGCGAAAGTCTAGTGCGTTTGGCTGCAAAACAATTTAAGCTTTTAGCGATGCAACTGCATGAGATGACTCACTATTTGCACAAGGACCAGTACAAGGGTTTTCTGGTACGCTACAGCTTACAACAAGAGAATAAAACAGAGGTGATGGAGCTGGAAACACGTGTGCGTCCCGTACAATTCGGTAAGATAGCCAAGAACTCACGTTTTGCAAAACGATTGCGCAACTTCGAGGTGTCCACAGATTTTGATCAAAAAGAGCAAATAGCACGTAACTTTGCTAAGCTGTTGGGCCCGCATAGCGAATTGGTTTTGAGTTATACATATCAAGGCGCACCTGCACAAGATACGTCTCACTCGTACAACTTGACATTACTTTGGTTGGATCCACTGGGCAGGTTACAAGACTTTAATGAACTTCATGTTGAGGAATCACAAAGTGATATCATAAATCATTCTAAGACATTATTAAAGCAACCACTTACACCAGGCATATGGACAGCGAAGCTTATCGGACGGAATTCCATTTATGCACAGGTTAAATTTCTAGTTGCTCCTTTAGCTTTTTATAAGTCTGAACCTATAAACAAAAGCGAACAGGCAGTACATGTAAATGGCGGGCTTGATATTGCGCTCCCAAATGACTTTGAGGTACCTGTTGAATGGTTGCAGCACTTAAACAACGTTGCGGATAGCCGTGCACTGCATCAACAGGCATTTACGAATGCTCGCTTAACCGGCTCCAGCTTGAATAACTGGGTCGATGAGTTAATAGGCAAGTTCTTTCATATACGTGAAACCTGTGCTGTTAATCACGCATCCACACATCTGTCTACTGCAGCAGTAAAGTCACTACCCCTTTGTAGCGACGCTACATGGAGCTCTCTGTCGCCCGATCCAAAAAGCAATGTCAATGCGCTACTGCCGCGTAGATGAAAATTGTTAAAGTTACTTTGGTTAAATGAATTATTGTTGTGTATGCTCTTTTATTGTTTAACATTATGTGCAGCCATTTTGTAAACCGAACCATTGATCAGATTGTTGTAATCTTAGTGTAATATGTAAATATTAGAATATTGCCTGTGCAGGGCATAGTAACGGAATTGCAAAAATTGTATTTGTGGGTCTTTTGTAAAAAGAAGTTTTGTGCATCTACTTGATAGGCTATAACTAAACATTTCTAAATATGATTAAAATATTTTGTATATGAAATACTACGATTTATTCCAATGTCCGAGCCATTCTATGTACTCCAAAGTGGATTACTGTTCCTGTAAATTGTATATACTACAAATATTTCAAAAATAGACTCAACAATTTAAAAATATATCAAGGCACTCGTTATCTTTCACTAAATTTTTTACTTCTGCGCACTTTAAAACTTATAACAGTAACAATTTTGTTTTTATAAAATGTGATATATTTGTAATCCTTAGCGCCATTGGACAAGAGTTTAAAAAATTAATTAACAATACGAGTATTACTAACACCTTCTATTATATCTTTAAGTTGTACTAGTATTTTTGGAAATAAGCAAAAATGTCTTTTAGTATGCAATAAATTTTAAATAATGTAACTTTAATATTTCATGTTTTTGTATAGGCGGAATAGTATGAGCTTGCTCATTGTAGGTATTTGTGTTATTTTAAGTTTTAATTTGGATGTATATAAAGCCAACGAAATTTGTACTGCCGTTTGCAACTGAATGGTCTTAGATGCACAGATCCTCATCGGGATCCTCGTCGTCGAAGTCGTCATCGGCATCGGGCATATAAATTATGTTGCCTTCGGCTGCTTCGCTGGTGCTGCAGAAGCATGTGTGGAATTAGAGTAGTATAACTTATGTAAAACTTGAGATACGCACCGCTCGTAGGGCAATGTAAGCGCATTGCGCGCCACAACTTCATCTTCGTCTAACTCAATTTTGAATGTGCTGACAGGTTCAGCTGTTTTTATATCCACATTATTTGTGGCAGTTGCTGTATTAACCTCTGTTAAACACGAGACTGGTGTGACCAAAAATTGTGCTTTGTTTATTTGACAATTATAGCGGCTATAGTTAACGCCACCGCCGGGCTTACGAGTTAACAACGACAGCGAAGCATCAGTCTCCAAACGTACTACCAATTCCGCTAAATGCTCACATGCAGCCAATATGTAAGCAACACGCTCTTGCGGTAGATACTGAGGTGAAGCCCATAACAACACACGACGCACATGCTCTGTGCGGCGTAGCCTATGTATAAACTCAAAGACATAGGCGGGTGTTTGATAGCTCAGTAGATCGGCTAATGTAGGCAATATGACATTGTAGCCGGTTTTATTGGCAGGCTCCTCAATATTGGAAGCATTGCTATTACCATTGTTATTATTGTTTGTGCACTCATTGAGTAGTGTTTCGTAGCAGGCCGTCTGCTTCAGATGCATGCCAATTGGCAGCGATTTCACGCTATCCACCTGCTGACCCTGTTCGTGCAGTAGCTGCCGCATGAACTTTTGTGCAATGCGTTCACGGTTTAATTCGTCTGCATAATAACGTGCATGTCGATTGAATATTATTTAATTGTATATAAATTTTTCTATTTATTTTACATACCTATAATGAGCACAATTTTTTGATTGGTAACAACCAAACTGGAGAGCATTTTGTTTCAAAATTTTGCATTTATTTATGCGTACAAATGAAATTCAACTTGTTTTTGTTTGTGGTTATGATTCTAGTGTTGCCAGATTGCAGAAAAATTAAGGCGAGATAGACTGCAGCTGATGTTTTGCCCTGTTTACACTAGCGTTCACTCGTTGCTTTCGTTTGGCTCTAGATAATTATTATTTTTTGTTGATTGGTGATAAAAAAGAGAAAAAAACATAGTTGATTTTAATCTATCAAACTGAAATAAAAATAGCACCTGCCTAATATCACTGACTTTTAATTTTCATATATTGGCTATATGAAAAGTTTGATTTTTCTATATTTCATAAGCAGAAACAATAACAAAAGAAGAAAATAAAACTGTCCGTGCAATTATCTCAAACTTCACTTTTGCAAGTAAATTCTATTTTTTTTTTGCTGAAGTGCACCGTAAGTGTGTACAAAGTTTGGCTTCAAAAAAGTCGGACTGGCAACACTGAAGCAGTCAGCAACAAGCAGCCGCCAAAAGTGTTTACTTGATTGATATTTGATACGTCTGCTACTTTTCCAAACCATTTAACTGAAAGTACAAAGTATTAGTATAACGCGTGCTTCAATTTGTAATCTGAGCTTCTGAGATTGAAAATTCAGTGAAAGTTCAGCCTTGAAATTGCCTGCAACAACATTTCTTTACAGCAGCTGATACCAGAATACTCATTATTTGTTTACTTCTGATGATTATGATGATGATGTTGATCAAGCGGGCTGATCTCGTTCTTGTTGTTGACGTCGACGAAAGTTGCTTTTGTAGATTGTTTCAATCACCGCCAGTCTCTTGACTCATTTGTACTAAAAATTTGAGTGTTGTTGCTGTTAACTTATAAAAATAATATCTTATTAATAAATATCAGTTATTAATACTAAGGTAAGTAGTTAAAAAAATTGACAATAGTTAAACCTAACTTAACCAACATTTTTGTACGCTACATTAAATGGCCAACAAGTGGCGCATTTAAATGTGCGTTTATGTGTGTATATGTATGTGGCGAGTGTATTTTTGTATTTGGTATAAACAGTGCAAAGCTTTGTGTGAAAAGCTTACCATGACGATATGCATTTTTTAAGGTAACGCTATGAAGAGCTCAAAATTATTCAAAATCAAATACTACTTATTCAACGTGAACTAATTTAAGTGAATAAATTGTAACATTAATTCGTATGTAATGAACTGCTGCATGTCGTTTTTGTCCATATGTTATTAAGTGTTGGAACGACCTATTGAAAAGAAGAATTTATAATGCATTTTTTATTTTTTTTTATTTTTATTTATTTATTTGCATTTTTAAAAATTGTTTTTGTTTCGTGGTTGCCAATCCCACATTCCGCAGTATGGTTCGGGATTAACCATTGACTTTTGAATTAAAAAATCTTTTTAGCATAGCCTTTATTATACACCTTTTTTTTGGGCTTCCAAATAAGTTGCAATATTGGTACTTAAAAAATTAAAAACATAAGTTTTTTTTGCACTAAGTTTATTTCTAAAACAATTGTAACTGTCAACCAATCATACGTATGTATTACTAACAGAAATTTGCTAAACAATCATAGTTTTTGTAAATAATCATATTTCTATAATTTTAAAAAATTAAATATGCAATTCTGACTTTTTTTTAGTACTTTTTACTTTTAGCATACCCAAATAGAATTTTACTAAGATTTAATTTTATTTATTTATATATATTTTCTTTTTCCATGATTATAACAATTTCATAAGTTAGTACCATAAGTAATTTACAGGGTTTAGTTATTTAAAACTTTTCCACTGAGAAATTTATTTATGTGTTAAGTATAATTATTTACATTTAAGTTAATAATATATACACAAGGAAAATAGGAAGAAAAAACCTTAATAACTATAACTACTTTTACTTATACTAGAAAAGCTGAAGAGAATAGAGGAAGCTATTCTTAACTAATTTATTAAGTAATGTGGGTATGCCTGCCAGCTTATGGAGATATTTTGTGTTGGTGTGCCAAGGTAGATTTAAAAAAAGTTTATTTTGGCACATTTGAAGTTTATTTAAATGGGTTAGGGCACAGTGAAGATTTAATTTTATTTTTATTAAGAATCTTTGAATAAAATAATAAAAGCATTTAGTGACGTCACTCACGCGAACTTTTCAAAGCTGGTAGAGACAATTGGAAAACGCATTGCTTAACCTTCATGCCGGATCATGATAAGCGTACAAATAAAAGCTCTCCACGGTGGCGCTTTTGGTTCACAACAAACGCCTTTGCAGTTACGTTTATATACTGCCATATGGAAGGAATTTTTGTATATATAAATATGTATGTATTGAAGTCGCATTTGACGACAGCAGCCAACGCAGTTGGCACATCCTTAGCTTAGCTCCTACTAAGCGGTCTTAATACGTTTTTCAACAAGTGAAAAATTCTTTACTTTCGTTTTCTTTGAAATAGAGTCACATTTTACTTGCATTGCAGCTGAAATTGATTAAATTTAATCATACGTCATGTTGTTCTCGCTGAGTAAGTTTAATTGCAACCGCTTCTAAGTATACATACATAAGTAATATTTGTGAATAATTATGTGAATAAGTCTACTATATATGTATTTGTATATGTACGTTATTGTGTAGACCTAATGCGAATTGAGCAACAATGTGCGAAATATCTTATATTAAAATGCATATGGACATTTATTATTCATAGACAATATTACTAACGCTTGAATTGAAATGCAGCTCAGCTACAAAAAATTCAACCACAAGCTCAACCAGTAACAACAATAAGAACGAGCACCCATTAAGTCGAAAGGAATGCACAACAATATGAAGCCTTCAACTCGAGCTGTGGCACTATGCGGCCCCTTTGCATGGAGGGTGCGGTTGTGTGGGCGTAGAACGCAGTAGCTGTCCGATATAACATTCCATTCACACATAGAAAATAATGAAATAAATAAAAACGATATGTCTATTAAGATTTTTTCACCCGAACATTGTTTAAAATGCAAAAATATGTTTTCAAGACATATTGGTGTAAAATTTCCATTTGGTTATATAATATTTATAGAAAAAACAATGTATTTAATCATTAAATAATTTAGTCAGATTCACTTGGTATTCCTATTTCATATATATATATATTTTCATAAGTATATAAAGAACAGGCTTTAATAAACACCTTTTTTCTTAGGTATTATAAAATTGTGAGGCATATTTGACTTATGAAGCGGGGAATAAAATTGCAAAGACCCCGTAAAATGAGGGTCTTATTGCTATTACGATTTAAAATATTAAGATGCCAAAAACTATTTATACATATATACTTGTAAGCAAGTTATAAAACTGTATAATCAACTAGGATCGAATTCTAACGTAAAAATTCGTTAAATTTGACGATTTTTTTTAACTTGAACTTTCTGCTACCAATTTACTCTTTGCCAAATTATAAATGCAATACTAAAAAGAGAAAGAAATGAATTAAATTGCCTGTTTCTTCCCCAAACCTTCTTTTTTTGCACTTGTGAATTGGATTTGTTTCATTGTGCAGTTCTTTTTACACCGGCGGTGTTCTACAGACCCGGTAACTAATATCATATACTGACTGATTTTTGCGAAAGCTTTGGTGTTAAATTTGTGCCTATTTTAAGGCCTTACAATGATTGTCGTCCTGCTAGTTACTTTTCCGAAAGGTCTCAGACTGATTATTTTTAAATCATTTACTTTAAATTTAAACGATTTTAAAACAACATTTCCTAGCTTAATGCATGAATTTTTATTAAGCAAATTGACCAAACTAGCTTCAACTTATTTAATTTTATTTTAAAATCTTTCAATTAGTTGCCATAATTTTGTTTATCGTATCTTATACAAATTAAACAAAAATCCATGTTTTGATTTGTGACACGCTTTTTGAAAATAAGCAATATACAGATTTTGTTCAAAAATACAATACAAATTTTGTTTTTATTATTACTTTGCTGTATATAACTTTGTTGTGTCTGAAAAGAATCTTCAAAGTTATAATTTAGTAAGCGACGTTGGATGTTTTCATTATGTTTCTTGAAATGAATTTTCTTTAAATTATATACTTCCCATTAAGCAGAAACAAAAAATATTTAAAGACAAAATTAATAGCTGTTTAAGTTGTTTTTTATTTTTCTTGATTATAAATAATTAAAACAATTTATTTGCAGGGTTTCTGTTTAGGAAGATTTCAACAACAGCTTTGTTATGTTTAATTTTTTTAAGTTGAAAACTTGCAGCAATTCATAATTTTTTGTTGTTACTAAAATATATGATATGCAAGAAGCAAGAATAATTAAATATATACCTCTATTATTTAAAAAAGTTTTTTGACGTCGTTCACATTTTATATATAAGATATACCTATAATTTTTAGAAAAAAGTTAAATATTTTTAAAGAACGAAAAGTTCGAATTTTTTCTAAAAATTATAATATAAGTATCTATAATCTATATATATAATCGAGAGAAAATCTCAATTGAGATACTTGAAGGGAGAACAAAATGACAAAAGAGGAAGCGTGCGTTGGATTGCAGTTGGAGAACGATTCAAACAGGGCGCGAAGCCCTTTGGTGTATACGAATTAAAGATATAATTAAACTAAATATTTACATTTTGTCTTTACAAAGATACAACGCACGCATAAATGCAAAAACTTTACTTTCGCTCTTTGGAAAAGTTTAAAAAAAAAATGTTTCGTTGAGTTTCGTTTAAAACAAACACAGCTTTATATCAAAGCCTGTCTTAATTTTTTGAACTACAACAACAGCGTGCAAACAACACCCAGCTGTTTACTTCCAACTCAAATATCGCATGCGATACATTTGTTGCGTTTCGTTAAAAAAAGCTTTAGCCGGCATAACTGGTCGCGGCGCACCACCCAAACTGTTAAAACTTTAAATTCATTTGGTTTTTGTACGTCAAAGTGTTAAGTTCGTTAAATATTCTTGTTGCTACTGCCTGCGTGTGCGTGTCTATGTGCGCGTTCGTGTGTTCGTTGTGTTTTTTTTAAAGGCGCATTTCACACTTGTTGTTGCTGTTGTTGCCTTCAAATTATATGCATTTGTCCGTTAAACAAATGCACAAGTAATATTTCCTTACGGTTGCTTGCTTTTTATTGATTGTCAACAGTTAAAAGCAGAATATTAAAATAATTTATCAAAATATCAAACTAAGTGCAAGTGTTAAGCGTAATTGTTAAATATGTCAAAGCCTGTTGATGTCGAAAGGGCTACGCTGGAGGTGGAGCATCCTGCAGTTGTTGAATTAACAATGACAACAACAACAGTCACTGCAGCTGTAAATTCGCCTAATGTAACGGCAACTGCGAATGGCGATAAAGATAAAGCAATGGAGACGTCGGCGTCGACCGCTGTTGCTGCTGAGCCAACAACAGTAACCACAATTACTACAGCAGAACAAGTGCAGCCAACAACAATTACAACAACAAGTGCAGAAACTAATAAAGGTACAATAACATTAATGCAACAAAAAATAAGACAAAAAAAAACAGTCAGGACGGAATTTATTCAAACATTTGCAAGTGAAATTCTAAAAAGAATTTCATTTGTTGAAACTGTGTTTTTTTTCTTGCTTTTTTGCTGTTTGCATTTCGTATATCCGTTATTATTGTGGTGATCAGCTTAGCTCCTTGCAACCATTTTGCTTGTTCTTTTAGAACGAAGTTAAATATGTTTCTAAGGCAGTATTAGTATCTAACTAAAACTCAAACCATTGTTATTTTGTAGCAAAATAAAAAAAAAAAATCACGTGTTTGTCCAGTAAGTAGTAAAACATTAATTCTTCATTTTTTTGTACAATTAAAATTAAAGAACACTTGCGAGCATTTTTAAAATAATAAAATTTTAAATTCAAACTTAATCTATATATTTAGGAAGTATAATATATTTTCGCTGAAAGCAGTTTTTATTTTGAGCAGTTAATAAGTATTTCAATCGTTTAATAGCGTTTTTGAATGATATTTTGAAAACCTTGAAATTGAAAAATTTTAATTTTCTTAACAGCACATCTTCATTTCGACGAATGCCAGCAAAAAAATGTATTAAATTTTCCATTTTACCAACTGTGCCTACCAGTTGTGCGAAAAATTAGCTCAGCGACTGTGCAAAGTGAATGGCTTTGGTTTTGGCCTAAAATCAACAAGTCGACAGCGACACTGCCATTGCCAACATGTGCAATAGCAGCAGCGCTTTTCAACATTCATGGGCGTATTAAGCCATCAATTATTTTAAAGGGATTCCAAGTAACACTATAGTGCTTAAGTATATTTAGAGGGGTCTTAAACCCGCGGCAACATACGCCTGTTGCCGCCTCTGAAAACCACTGCAACAAAACCACGTTTTGGTTTAGTAAAAGTTAAAATAAAACGAATGAAAATAGTTGGACTTTAAGTGGCTCAGACAAACCCCAACAACTGCAACAAGCTGCTAAACAAAAAAAAAAAAAACCGTTAAGTTTGCAAAGTCATACAAATAATTTCACTTTATTTTAAACATTTTCTTTACGCTTTTGAAGCGATACATTGTAGTCTAGGATTGTCAAAGCGTTTGTAACCTAACTCTGAAGTGTAGGGGAAAAAATGAAGATGCATGAAAATGTAAAAGTTTTGTGCATTAGTATTTTTGTTTTAAGTATTTTGCATTAAAAACGGTTTAATCCAGAACTAGATTATAGACATAAATTTAATTCACAATTTGTATGTGTATAAGTTTGTATAACTAGTTTTTATTTTTTGTAAATAATATTGATTTTATTATCAATGCTGCTTTAGACAATTTGCAAAACTTGGATATAAAATGTATTTTTAAAAAATTGATTTTTAAACTTTGCACAATTTCTGTTTGTAAAATTTTGAAACATAATAAAAACATATCTAAATATTGCAGTCAAATCTGTTTTTTTAAAGATTAGTTTAAAAAGCGTATACGAATTTCAACGCTTTATTTAAAATTTTTGTTTTCAACTTTTCTCTTATTTTAGTGTTGCTGCATGTAATATTTTTTACGCTTTTCCAAAGACGCAGCGTCGTGCATCTTTTGAAAATATGTATATGTATATTTTCAAGCATTACTTTTTTATGTAGATTTTTATTTAATTTTGTTTTTATCTTTTAAATTTTGCGCACGATCAGTTGCAACGCTTTGCTAGGCAAACAACAAAAACAGCTAAGTACTACGCATATAAAATTACACACCTATTTAACATGTTAATGAAAATATGCCGCTATTAAACAGTTAATAATTAATATAGCCATAAATTTCACTGTTTAAAAAGTTGTCTAACCAAATGTGGTTAGATGGCGCGTGGCTATTGTAGTGCAAAACCTCAATAGTTAATAGCCTAAGCGCAGTATTTGGAAGGAAGCCTTATATCAATTGCTTGAATATTCGAATCACTACTACTTTGTTTCAGAAATATTTGAAGTTTGCTTTAATTAAAGCATCATTTACATACCAAATGTGCAGAATACGTCATTTCCCCTACTTATATAGTGTGTATGTACTCGTACATGCTCGTACATATATGATTGTATGATAAATACTCATTGAGTGGCTTGTTGGCATTTTTTTGTCTCTTTGTTTTTATCAAAAGTACTACTTGATGCTTTAATTATGGAACTGTTCGACATTTCAAGATTACTTATGTACATTTTTAGGTAGGTATACTACTACTGTATTATATATACGGACAGTTGAACTTGCATCCTTGTTAACTTTACATTGTGATTTACTTAATTGTATTACTATGCTAAATCAATGTTTATTGAATGAGTTTTATACCTGAAAACCAATGCGAAAAATTTCTTTGCGATAGTGTGCCTAGCTTTTTCAAAAATAAGTAATTTTCGAAATGCACATATATTGGGGGGATATTACATTTATTATTTTGTCAAATGTAGTCAAGTCAGCCCCTAAACTTACCTATGGTATGAATGACCAGTTTGTCAGATATTGACTCTTCTCTTCTACTCTTGTATATAAAACAATAAAAATTTAATGATTTATGACCTAATAGGCTACTGGTTTATTTTATTGTTTTGATATAGTTTGGCTACGAATAAAACTATTGGAGTTCGAATTCCAAAAGCAGCCGACTTCACGTTTTGTCAATTGAGTTGCGACTAATCTTAATATAAGTTTTGGAGTACAATATTGATTTACCACTTTAGTGTGAATTTTAAGAGAAGAATAGGGGAAAAAGGAAATTCGCAAATGATGGTACAAAATATAAACAGTTTACAGCCTATATAATAAGTTGGTTTGCATTAAGTTAACTTAAATGATCTCCCAAAATCTCAAGGCACTAAATAAAGTTAAAAGTTTTATATAGTATGAAAAATTCGTTTTCTCAAAATTCATTGTAGTTTCTGAAAATATTTTTGATGTAAATTTGGCCTCGCAAGTTTTGAATAGTAATCCAAATACTTATTGTCCATATAACATTGCTCTAAACTCTTATAATCGTTTTTAAAAGTATCGTAACCCAGTCTGGCTCCCGAACGTCTTTTGTAGTGCTTAATCAAGTTAAGTGGAACTTACCATAACATTCAATATTTTTTTTTCTTTTTCTTAAAATGGGGTTTGGGTAATTAATACTTGTGAAAAACTGTACAAAAAGTAAAGTTATATACATACCTTAAAATATTTATTTAAACGAAATTCAATTTTATACAACTTAATATTGTTAAATTGATAATTGGTTTTATGTATCCACACTTAAAATGTAATGTAAAATATATAAAACTGAAATATGTTATGTTGGAAAGGTAATGCGTTTTCTTGTGTTGATGACACAAACATAACAAAGACTCGATAATTCTGCTTTAATTGCATAAAGAATATGGAGTAGGGTCATAACATAGTCATGATGTTCCATCTAAAACTGGTCCACTCATTTTATGCAGCAAAATAATTTTTATAAAATGCTTTTGGCTTCTGCATTTGGCAAATTTTTAATTTAGGACTTTATCAAATAAAGTCATTCGTTTCAAAAATAGCAGCTACAAATGTTTTTATACAACTTTCATTGTGCTACCTACCATGAGGGAGCGTGGGGCATGTGTTTACATATAACAAGATGACTACTGATAAGAAACCCAGCGCGTCACTTTATCTATTGGAAGCAAATAAATGTTAAATGAAAATAAATTAAATGAATTTTTTGATTATTTGGCAATGCTTGGTTTTAGAGTAGTTACTACAAGAGCACAGAATGTGGCTCCAAATATATACGAGTTTGTTTATTTTCAGACTGTCTAGGCGTAATCTAATCGTTTGTATATAGCTGCCCATTAAGATTGTTTGTAATTAGATACACTTTAAGGTATTGTTTGGGCTTGGGGCGACATCGCAGACCTTACATAAATAAACACTCTGTCTGCGGCGTTATGGGAGCTGCTGCAATTTGAGTGGAAAATGAACAAGGGTTCATGTGTCGTGATCATTGCTATGTAATTGAATTTAATGATAATCATGTATTGCAATGAGCTCATGCAGCAGCTATGTAAGTAATGTATAGACATCAAGTCGACTAAGTTGACTGATGGAGACGGGTCAGGCTTTAGAAAAATGTTTGATGTTGCAGATGCAATTAAGATATCGAGGCAATTAATGATTCGCGTCTTATGGTCTGTGCATGTTTATGTGCCAGTCTGTGTATATTTTTTTATTCGAAGCAATGTGCGGCATACGTGATGTATGCGTAATATCAATATACAATAATTTTAAAGCAGCTGGCTAACAAATATCTCTTGCACGTGGCCACATTTGCTTGTTTATTTTTAAGTTATTTTTGTTTCTTTTTAAAAGCCTATTAATTTTCACTTTACTTTTTAGACAAATCCAATATGGATCCAGCACTGATCAACTTCAAGGTGCTGTATGTGCTGACACAGCTGTGTGGATTAACAATGATTGTTTTGATGGGTGCATGGGTTGGACAGCATTTTGGCGGCTTAGGAGGCACGGAGAATCCCAAGCTTGAATTTAACTGGCATCCGTTGTTAATGACCATTGGTTTTATCTATATGTATGGGAATTGTAAGTTAATTCAAGCCGGAAGAGGTGCCACCAAGCTAATGCTTTGCCCATTTATAGCCATACTCATTTATCGTGGATTTCGCACGGCCAAGAAGAAGACACTGAAGCTCACCCACGCTGGCATACATATGGGCGCCTTCATTTTGACAGTCATTGCGTTAAAGACAGTTTTTGATTCGCATAACTTGGCAAGTCCGCCCATACCGAACATGTATTCGCTACACTCTTGGCTGGGCTTGTCGGCAGTGATTATATTCTGTTTGCAGTATGTAGCAGGTTTTACGGCCTTCTTGTTGCCTGGCATGAGGGAGGTGTATAAAGTTGCATTAATGCCGCTGCATGTATATTTTGGACTCTTTGGCTTTGTCTTGGCTATTGCTGCTGCTGTTATGGGTCTCACAGAAAAAGCTATATTTGCTATGTAAGTTTGTCAAAGTAATTAATCTATTACCATAAAAACCTAAACTGTTGATTTTTGTTTGTCGTAGTTCAACCTATGCCAATCTTCCTTCTGCTGGCGTGTTGACCAACATCATTGGAGTGCTATACGTTGTCTTTGGCGGCTTGGTCGTATATCTAGCCACTGAGCCTTCTTACAAGCGCAAGCCCTTGCCTGAGGACACTGCTTTGCTAACAAATACCAATGAGTAGGATACTATGACCGCGATTATTGCGTTGACATTCCGCTAAAATGAAAATCTGCTCGAAACATTTTACAATAGCAGCCAGTTGTAACTTGACAAGCTCAAAGTATATGCACAAAAACAGTTTGGTGCTTCTTTTAAACTTTTTTAAAGTATCCGTTGATTGAATCATATTTTATTTATATGCGTATTATAATAATATTTAATAACTATGTATATGTTGTTTGTAAAATGCAATTTTTATATATACAAACCAAATATCTGTATGTACTATATGTAATATATTACAAATATATAATATATTCAAAACAAAACTATTAAAGCTATGGGATCTTCTTTAACTTTAACGCCGGCTTACGGTTGAAACTGCTTGAAGACTTCTTCAAAAGTTTATAGTTTGATGTTTGGAAATACCACAAGAGATACCTACTGTTAAAATTCAAGCGCTTAGTAAAATTTGAGCTGAACTAGTAAATTATTGTTGCATTGATAAAAGTCGCGTTTTCGAGGCATCTATATCAGAGAAGCGTAATAATAAGATCATATAGCAAGGCAACAAGCATCCATAAATTAATTCCCTTAGTTGAGCCTTTAAACAATTATATTAAGTTTTAATATTTGTCATAATTTAAAAAATTGTATATACATAATGAATGTTAAAATTATCTAGTTTTAGTCTTTGCCGGCTGATGCGGCAGAAAGTCAGTATATTGTTCGTCGGTGCCAAGTATGTAGGTGGGTATGCTGCCACGACCCTTGACATGTGTCATACCACGATAGTTGCATTGTATATTAAATTTTCGTAATATTAATGCCGATTCTTCGGTGACTTGTATTTGCCCAGGTACACCCGTTGAATCCATGCGCGAAGCCATATTCACTGGATTCCCCCATATGTCGTAGTGCGGTTTGGAAATACCCACAACTCCCGCCATAGTGCGTCCGTGAGAGATGCCTATGCGCAGCATGCCGTAATCCGTTGATCCCTCATATTCAGTTTGCATGTTCTCTTCATTAAAACGCCTCATGGTACGCATCAAGTCCAATGCAAAACGCGCCATTACCAGAACAACTTCATCGTTGCTCTTATGCTGACTGCTTCCCGGGTTACTACTTCGTGGCGTATTGCTTATAACATTGCCTTCATACTGGCCACATTCCAGATCCAGTGCCAAGCTACTACCATTTCCATATCGTACTCGCTCTGGTTCCTCGGATTCGGAGTTGCGTGCACCGCCGTAGCGACTACGGCGACCATTTGGCATTAAAGTCGTCGTTTTGCGAAATTTCATTGCATTAGCCTGTTCGGAGCGTAGAACATCCAAGCCGCAAGCGGCCATGTAAGTCCAATTAGCCACTTTAATTTTCTCCACTCTCATATTATGTGCATAATTGTTTAGCTGAAATTTATAAACAAAATGTATTAGTATGGAGTCCTCACGAACAAGATATTATGAATTTAGCATTGATTTGTTTATGTGTATTTATTTTATAGCTCCAAAAAGTGTTCAACTATCGGAAACAGAAAAAACATCAATCCGGCCTGAAAATGGTTTAAAAACTCGAACAAAGCAATAAAAAAGCACGGAAAGGTTCTATATGTTACAACGCGTATATCACAAGCTGAATAGTTGAAATACGTATGAGACTCAGAGGGATAAGTCGATGTCCATCTGTCAGTCAGTCAGTAGGTCTGTATCAACGTCTAGATCTCAGAGATGGTAAGTGGCAACAATACTAGAAGATCAACAAATTTTTTAATTTTTGGATATCGACGATAGGGCGCCTATATAGAGCTACCTCTAATAAAAACATGTTTATTAATAATTTGCTTGTTGAAAAAGCTATAGTATTCAAATTCGTCACTCGAAAGTTTTATAATACAATAAAAGAAAAGTAAATTTAAACCCTATTTATTTATTTATGATTTATTTTGTAATAAGTAATTAAGTTTCATTTTGTGAAACAACAAAGTTGCGTGCTAGAAATCAAATTTTATGAATTTTTTTGAAGGCATTTCGATCGATAAAAAGTTACAGTTTGCTGCAACTGTGGTCTATAACTAGCAAACTGAATACTTAATGAATTACTTACAACGTCGTCAAAGTCACAGATTATCTCGTTCAACACACGTAAGCCAATCTTATCCGTATCAAAATTTTTTATGGAGGCAAACATAACAGCAACATTGTCATACTCCTCATAATAGAGGTCATTTTGTAATTGGGTTGATAGATAAAAATCCGCTATTTGGGACAGTAAATGAATATATTTTTGGTAATTATATTTTAATTATATAAACTGCACTTACCCACATGTGAGGGTAATATGTTTTTCAGCAGCACCTTAATGGTATCGTTAGTAATAAAAGCATCGTCCTGTT
Organism: Chymomyza procnemis; assembly: GCA_035046065.1. Lineage (NCBI taxonomy): Eukaryota > Metazoa > Arthropoda > Insecta > Diptera > Drosophilidae > Chymomyza > Chymomyza procnemis. The sequence continues at coordinate 1,399,205 of JAWNOJ010000013.1, read as the reverse complement.
TTTTAAGCAACTGACGTTTCCAGCTGGTTTAAAATTAGTAAAATATTATAAACCCTCTTAATACGCTATCTTAAAAGATACTTACTTATAATCGACCTTGGCGATAAACTCGGTCTGCCTTTCCATCAGATGAAATATGCCTAGAGCTATAAATATAAGCAATATATGCGAATATTCGGCATTAAAGTTGACATTAGTCGAAGGACTTGCCGAATATATATAGTCGAATTCGTATACGACCAGTACGGCGTAGATTATGGTAATAGCCGTGGACACCAAAACCTTAAGTATAAAAGGTATGCGTGTGAAGAGAAAGGACATGCCAATTACTAGCGTCATAGAGTTGGTTAGTATCTAAAAAGTGGTACAAATTTCCCTTATAAATAAGCAGTTCGATTGGTTGTAATTACTTTACTTTACCCATGGATGAAAGCAGAGTATGCGCTCCTCATAATTGGAATTTTGCACCTGATATTTCTCATGGCCGCAATCCAGCTGTAGGTTCAAAAAGCTGTCAACTGAAAATAATTCGTAGATATAAGCACTTACCACCTGCATAGCAGTCACGGCGCAGTAAGATAATATGATCAGAATATAAATTATAATACGCAGAATTATATTGCGCTGCATTACGTCGGACATTTTGTAAAACCAAGCGCTGACTTTGTTATTTGAAAGTGATTCACCATCGGAAAAATACATTATCCAGATTTTTTTATACCAAGAAATGACCAGTAAAGCCGTGAGCAAGCATATAGTCGTGCCATCGATAAACCAATAATGGTAACGTGGACTTGAAAAGAAAATTCAATAATAACATAATTCTTGAATTTAAAATGTACCGATTGTACTTACTCCTTGCTCAGCAGCTGTATGGCCAAGAGACTGCAATAGACCAGCCAGGATAAAGCAATGCTGTACTTTAACATCACATCAGGTTCCTTTATATACTGCAGCTCCCAATTTCGATTTCGAAAGAACAGGCAGAATGAGGTTATGTTGCGTCGAAAGGTCTCCTCCTCTATTTCGTCCTGGGTCAAATGCGTATTGCGTTTGAAGAATTTGGCAATTCTAGCAGTTGTCAAAACAGAGCACACACATTAGCCAGACTTATCATATGGAACTAATAAAACAAGCTGCATTACTGTATACGACCGATGGGCATTTTATCCAATTCCCGGCACATTTCCAGCTTGGCCTGGTTACGTACTTGATTGTATTGATGTAGTGTCGAGTTGTACATAAAGTTAGATTTGTTTGCCTCACTCACTCTTTTGGCCTGTAGCTGTCGCTGTACGCGACGTGGATCATGCATAGCGGCCTAAAACTTTGGCTTGGTGTAATGCGTAAATATCCAATTAATGGGCTACTCACGCGAAGAGATTTGATAAGAAATGTGCGTATGCCATGTTTCTGTAAGACAGGATCTTCACGTGCCTGCTCCGTGCCATCTTCAAAGAAATACTCGCCATCCAACAATCTCAGTGTCTCCTGACTAACATGCACGCGTCCTGTAGCGCCAGTTGCTTCCAAACGATTGGCTATATCCACATCCTTTGACCAAATATCAAATTGCCATTTGGCAGCGCCTATGACGCCAGACAGCACGTCGCCGGAATGTACACCTATGCGCATGTCAATGTTCAAGTGTCGCTTCTCTCTGTCATATGGAAACATTTAATTTATTATTGCATTAGAGTACGTATTGGTACCTACCTAACATCGCGTATGTCCTTAATCATGCGCAGACCCAAGTCTACGCAGCATTTCGCATGATCTTCATTGGGACTGGCCAAACCGGCCACACAATAGTAACAATCCCCCAAAAACTTAATTCTCATCACATTATGCTCCTCAGACGCAATATCAAAGCGCACGAAAAGATCATGTAGCGCCTCCACAAGTTGCTTTACATCGAGTGTTGTAGTCAGGTAAGTATAGTTTACCACATCCGCATATAATACCGTGACATCCTTGTGTGGTTCAATAAAAAGCGTTCTGTAAAGTAAAAAAAAAATTAGTTTTAAAAATTTCTGATGTTGAATAACATACTCATGTTCCGGTTGACGCCAGCGCTTTAGTGTCTGAGAATTATCACAGGAATGCAAATTCACTTGGCCATGATCATTGTGTCGTTGTTTAACGCGTTCAATGCGACTCTTGACATCTTCCTGCAGTCGATCAGCTATTTGGGCAGGCAAGATGCTTAACAGCAGACCCTTTTCCTGATCTCGAGCGAATCGCAATAATAGGTTCTCTTCGACATACTGTCGTCTATCCAAGAAAGTTGTTCTTAGCGCAATATCACGCATTAGACGAAAAAATACACCCATAAAATTGACGCAAGTCAAATAGATTGCCTCATTAAGTATGCTGTGCATTTGATTATCCTCATTGGAGGTGATCACAAAACTATAGTTGATTATATAGCATAGGGTAACAGCTGTACCCAAAATAAATGGTTGCAGAATATACGGTATAGGCATAAACATGTAAATGGCGTACAACGTATACGCATCGTAGATGGGATTTAGAATATTATTATTACTGGTGGCATGGTAGACATTTAGACCAATATCTGGGAAGAAAATATTTTGTGGTTTCATTTTAAGTGAATTCGTTGACAAAAATATTTAATTAACATCTATAGATATCTGGACTCTAAAATTTTGCTTAGTTCTTGAGTTCCTCTTTGAATCCTGCCTTCTAAGCATTGTGCTTTTAATTTATTTTATTATTTAAAATATCTTTTATAAGTTCCTAATTATAAATGTATGAATTTTGGCGCCTAAATAGACGCCATTTATGTTATATGACAGTACCAAAAAGAGATGCGGCCTTCCACGCCTTAAGTAGGGTAAGTGAAGTTTTGGAGGTCTTTAAAATGATATAACTACTGCGGGTGCGAATTATTTTGGCAAGTGCAGTAAGCAACTAATACTTAAATTTAAAAAAAAATTAAAAAACATATAAAAAACAATAAAAATACAATTTAATCTTTAATTATTTTATTTATTGGAATTTTGTTGTTTTACATGAATAACGCCAATCAGAACGACAATATGACACTATATGGCTAAGAAATAAAATTAACCAAAATCTTTGCCCACTAAGGTGGTATAGAACAAGCGGCAACATATGCTCAAGATGAGTGCTAGCCAACTGTTATTAGCAATGAATACATAAGTATAAGAAACGTAAACTACAACCTTTGGCGGATTGCATTAAACTGCAAAAACAGGCTCACAATTTGAGTACCCATGGAAGATGTAAGAGAGATCAAAAATTCAAAACGAAAATAACAAATTGGTATCATGGAACGAATTAAAATTACTACAAAAATATGGGACAATCTATGCTCCAGGGGGGGCACATATGGTTAACACATGCAAAACATAAATCATTTGAACTTTTTGTCGGTAGTCCAAATTGGTAGGAGTTGCCGGAAACGCGTTTACGTTGATTAACATTGTGGGTGGTTAGCATTATTAACAACTAAGTTTGTTCACAACGATAAGATTAAATATTATATTGTACATCTTTGTTGTAAATGCTTAACGGCGGATTAACTTAATGAATAGATGCTTTTATACGTACCCATAAGGACCATTATGGAAACTGCTAGCCACGAAGAGGCATAGACCACCCAGCCATGCTTGCTCACCAGCTCATCGTAAAAGTTAACACACAGTATAAGCCATATAAGTCCACCACAAGCTATATACACACCCATGTCAATATAGACATATGTATAATCCGAGGAAGTTAGCAACAGCAGCGTGTGCGTAATGGTCACCAGCAGTTCAATGAAAATAAACAGCGACAAGTATCCATCGCGTAGCCGTCGCATGTACAAACCATATGACTCCTCCAGCTCTAAATTGCGGCATTTTATCTAAGTGAGAGCATGTTAAAAATGATGAAGTGCTTCATATTGAAGAGTGAAATTTTTGAACGCACCACCAAAAATGTCCATTCCCAGTTTTTTTCATTCAGTGACGTTTGAAATTGTTGTATGGGATGTGTGCGATTATACTCAATGGCCGAATCAAAATAAGAATTCATATTGTCGCCGTCTATTTTTATGACTGTTTAATGTTTGAGCATTTTTGAAGGCCAACCAAATGGTTTTATCGCTGCAATAATTATTGTAAAAGTCAAGGCACTGCGTACAATTGCCACCCCGCAACTAAGCCATTGAGTCACAGCCAATACTTGTGGCTTATCAAGTGTTTAGGAGCGTTAAGCACGTTGAAACTGAGAGCGCTACAATTGCTTTAGGCAACTTTTTTCCGCTTAAGCTATTAATTTTTGGCAGCAGTCAATTAAGTAGTTTATCTGTTGATAGTGCAAATGTTTTTTAAATCAATGTCATAACTCATATTGTAGTTACTATCTACTGGATTTGCGCGAAATTTTGCGAGAGTGCATTTAAAAATATTATTTATATATCATACTCATTGTCAAAGCACTTGAATTAATAACCAACACAATATTTGCCAGCAGTAAATACGATAATAATTAGTAAAAATTAATGCCACTTAAGCGCTTTACGCTGTTAAATGCCAATACAAAAACCGACAGGTATCACAAATAACTCTTTGGCTTGCTGATAAGCGTTTTGATTGTCTGAGCAGCGGCTATTGTTATTAAGTTACACAGGCGCACGCTTGGTTGTCACACTGCAAAATGTTAAGTAAAAACTAAACGACCGACGCGCTGAAACTGCTACGAGCAACTAAACTTAAGCACTCCACAAGTGCTTCTCACACCTGTCGATGGGAGTGCTATCAGCATGAAGTGAGTTAAAAAATTGATGATAGCAATTGCAGCGTTGTGTTTGATTGATGTTAGCTGGGCTAAGCAATGATATTGCAGTTGATTACTCAGTAAGTATGTTTACTGAGCCATATTGATTAGGTTCACCATTTTTTTTTATTATTTTTTAAACTTTGTAACAATGTTTTTTTTTAAATTATTATTATTCTGTTTAGTTTCCTGTAAGCCATATTTAAAATAAACGTTTACTTAAGCAGCGCCATCTTTTGTTTATTTTGAAAATCGCATGCGGTATAAATTGTCAAACACTGTATTTTGTCATTCACATTGCGCTTATTTATGTGCCTTTGCAACACTATTTTTTGCCATTCACTATGCCGGCTAATAAAGAGGAAGAAGCTGCAAATTATTTTTGTTTTTCATGAAGCGAAGTTGTGTGTAAAAAGCGTGTATGCAATATATACAAAGAAAATACTTAAACTTGTTTAACTAAAGTTGTTTCCGCAAGCTGCTTGCTGTAATGTCAGCATTTACCGAAACTGCGTTGCTCAAGAAATTATCGGAACTAAACAGCAGCCAACAAAGTATTCAAACATTATCCTTATGGTTAATACATCATCGGAAACATCACAGCGCCATAGTTAAAACTTGGCAGCGCGAGTTACAAAATGGTAAGTTTGTTATTATTTTAAATGCTATTGGTATTAGCTAAAATCTTGTCCTTGCAGTGGAAGAGCCCAAAAAGCTGACGTTTATGTTTCTTGCCAACGACGTAATACAGAATAGTAAAAAGAAAGGTCCTGAGTATGGCAAGGAGTTTATAAATGTTTTGCCTAAAGTCTTTACGCATATTGGTGAAACCTGCAGTTCGGAAAAGTTGTTAGGCAGCTTGGGGCGCATTTTAAACATATGGCAAGAACGTGGTGTCTATGATCCCAAAACCATAGCCGACTATCGAGCGCGCTTGCATCGGCAGGGCGGCGTAACTAACAGCAATGTTGCTGGTAGCAAAAGTTCCGCCAATAATAGCAAGATTGATGGCAGCGATACTGCTGCTGTCGACAGCACTGGTAGCAGTAATAGAGCGGAAAAGTCTGAGAAACGCGAAAAACGCAAGCATGAGGAACGGCATACAAAACCCAAGCGTGTACGTACACATCAAACTGCAATTGTAGAAGAGTCTGCTGCACCGGAAGCTGAAAATGGTCATTTATCTCCCTACTTGCCTTTAGGCGAACCGCCAGAACCTGAGGAACTTATCAAAGCGCTGATAAGCATAGAAAACTCGGCATCTAGTGATGCGGCAGTTCGCGAACGCATAGCTAAGTTGCCTCAGGAAATTTCGGAAATTAGTTGCATTAATAAGCTTGAGGACAAAGATAAGGCCAAATCGTTGGCAAAGCAGGTACGTATTTCAACCTTATGCATAGAATTTTTTTTTAAATTATAATTAATGCTTTTATTAGGTTAACGAAGCAGTGGAATTGCTTAATGACTACAATGCTCGCTTAGCTGCTGAGCTAGAACAACGCACCAAATTAGCATCTATGCTGCGTGATTTTCAGGCTGAACAAAAAGAGTTACTAACGCAGGCGGAGCAGCGATTTGAAGTGCGTTTCTAAAGCTTTAATAGCAAAATACGCATTTATTTAATTTGTATTTAATTTTTTGAATTTTTCAGGAACACAAGAAAAAATTGGCAAGGATGTTGTCTTTACAAAAGGAAATTCGCGACCATCTATCTAATTTGCCAGACTTGACGCAGCTGCCTGATGTAACTGGCGGCCTAGCACCATTGCCTTCTGCTGGTGATCTCTTCAATACCATACATTGATTTTGGCGCATTTCAATCAAACAAAGCAGCTGACGCCGAAGATAACACAATACAAAAAGGAATATATTGCTTATAATTTGGTGTGAGCAATTCGAAGTCCTCCCAAGTAAATTGTAGAATGCATGGCTTAGTTTTATGGGTAGTATAACAAAAAATTGGCTAAGCATTCAATTGAATATAAAAGTTTTGAATTTCTGTTTTACATATTGTTACGCGAAAAATTTTACTATTTTTTTTTAAATAATTTTTTCATATATTCAATTGTATGTTAACCGAAGTATGAAATGCATGAATCACTTGTTTAGATCTGGTTGTATTATAACTATCAGCAGTGAATAAGTCTAAAATTTTAATGGGGTTTATCGTTGGTCGATTTTCTTCAGGTTTATAATTTCTTCAAAACTGCTAATATAATTATAATAAACATCGCGTATAAGTTGATGGTTCGGGGACATTCATATAGCCCTCGAACGATATCAAAGTAAAGTTTCATTTTGTTGAGAGAAGCGATAAAGCGCTTGCACGGATAACTAAAGTTAAATCATAGATTTCTTTAAAATGTATGTTTATATTTGTATATTCGATAAAATATTAATTTACATATGTAAATCAATCGATAGTAAATCGATTAATAAACGTGTAATCAACTTTTATTATCGTTTAATAATACACAGTGCATATAAATCTTTAAAATGAATTCAATTTGTATTCAATGCATGACATAGTTGGCTGCACCTAGCCACTTTTCAGTAAAGCTGATCACATCAGCAACGCCACTTGCCGGTGCCATCTTTACGGCTACTGAAAACTTACTCCAGACATCGCGATTGACTTGATTGCTGGTTGATTTAAAGGTTACCGGCTGGCGGCCACGCACCGGATAGCCGCTGAGGATGCAAGGAACGTCACTGGGTCCCAGGCTAGATTCGTAAAGACCACGATCATCAGTGGGCAGCACTTGGTCAACTTGCTGATCCATGCTGACTGCCAAAATCCATTCACGCACTTCCTCATGCAGACTAGGATCATTTTTGAGATGTATGTCCTCTGGCAAGGGCACCGAACTAGGAAAATCTGTAGCAGCTAAATCAGTATGATCAACTAAGTTGCCAGAACCTTCCTCAATGGCTTCGCATACATCCAAATAATGGTTGAGCATGACAAAGGCCTCTGCCTCGCGTCCGGCATTTCGCAAATCTATGCCAGCCTCATAAAAGCCTTTATCTACAGGCAGCACATCCGTATGTCGCAGCAGAGCCACAGACAGACGCACAGCTATTGGTTGCAATGACTGCACTTGACGGCATGCAAATCGTGTGGCATAATAGTGTGCAATGAGCAAGAACTGTGCCACATTACCGGTAAACGTAGCCTGGGCATGTTCCGAAGCTCGCAGCGATTGCAACAGTTTATATAGAAACTCTCTAAGATTGCGCCAAAGGCCATCGCTGGCCTGCTCCTCGCGTAATCCAAAGCAATCCAATGCGATTCGCATGTAAATGTTAAAATGAGCCTCAATAGGTGGCGCTCCGTAGCTAAGATAAAGCCCTAGCGCTGTGCTGCAATCTCCCTCTCTTATGAGCTGCGCCGCATAGAGCGCTACATATTTTTGCAATACTGAAACATTTAACTGCTTGGCTTTATCTAGACAGCGTTGCCATTGACCCTGCTCCGCCAACAAATCTAAGGCACTGATTATATCAATGTCCGCTAATTGATCCACATTACCTTCATTTTTTAGACGCGACTTTTGTTGCTGCTCCACGTAGCCGAGCAACTCTGCATCGATTTCCTTGGCTAGGCGGCGTGCCTTCGACCACTGCTCGGCGCGTATAAAAACATCAACTGCCTCCTTTGGCATATCCGCAGCCAAGTAAAGCTGGGCAGCTGGACCAATTTGTTTAATCTGCAGTAGACGTGGCCCCAGTGTTTGTGCCACTTCACTAGCATCTTTGCCCTCTAAGAACTGATTACATATTTCAGCAGCACGCAGTAAAGCACGCTCCACAGTGGCCGCATCTTCGGCATTGGATGCATCGATAAGCATGAGGCACTCAGCAGCTTTTCGGAAATCCTCACGCTTAGCGAACTCAGCTGCTTTTTGCAAATAAGCTCTGGAATCATCACTGCGTCCAGTGCCACTGCTGCCGCTGCGTCGTTGTTCATGGACTTGCAACCGCTTTAGATCATTAAGTGCTGATGGATAGTGCTCCTCAGCAATACGCAGCGCATCCTCAAAAAGAGATTCTTGTTTGTAATGGTCAATTATAAGATCAGCACGTTGGGCGCGCAATAACAAAGACTCGTATTCCTTATAGTTACGCGTTTCCAGCGCTGCAGCTGCTTGTCCAATTAGTACCTCATTGACAGAATCTGGAAGATGAGTCTCGGCCACATTTAAGGCAGCCTTCCAATCCCCGGCATGGGTATACATTAGTATAGCTTCCTTTGGCTTGTGTGCCTTTAGAAATGCAGCCTCGGCCTCCTCAAACTTTCCTTCATCTTCAAGTGACATGGCTATTTTCAAATGCACTTCATCCGTAGACTTGCCAGCAAAGCGACATAAATCCATTGCAAAATCAAACTGTCCAGAGTCACAAGCAAAGCCCACAGCTGTATCAAGCAAGCTAAGTTTAGTTAGTAGGCGTACTGCACTTTCTACGGGCATCGATTTGGCCCACATGTAAGCCACCTGATGGCTGGCGCCGTCAGTACCCTTTTGCTTGGCCACGCGATAACCATCCTCCCAACGCCCTGAAGAGCAGTACATGTGCACAGCCGATTTCCAATCCCCCGAGGCAATAAAATGTACCTCAGCGTTCTTGAATTTACCACGTGACTCCAGTTGCCTAGCCAGATGCAAATGCGTACTGTCCAGCAAATCTTTATGATAGCGATCTACCAAACGAATCATCGAGTCATAGAGTTCTCGTCGCTTATACATGGCAATGGCCAGGTCAGGTTCATTAACAGCTATTAATACCTTCTCAGCGTCACGATACTTGCCCTGTTCTTCTAAACTGCCGGCTAGGTTTACAAACAAATCTCGCATTTCCTCTGTCTTGAGGTACTTTTCACCGATGGAGTAAGCACGCTCCCATTTGCCATGTCGATTAAGTAGTTCAATGGCATCTTTGAAAAGATTCGCTCTTACAAGCAGATCTTCAGCACCCTCCACGTCTCCTGCAAATGCCAAGTGCTTTGATAAGTCCAAGGCGTAACGTTGTATTTCCTCTGGCTCATCTAGTACTTTCGCAATCTGTACAGCTTTACGCCACTGTTTGGCTCCCACAGCCGCCTCCAAGGCTTTTTGTGTGGCGCCTGCTTCTATATAGTGATTAATAGAAGCGTCAAGTTGCTTGCGTGCGACAAGCCAATCGCCCCATTCCTCCTCCAACGCTGTAACCTCATCTGGCGCCACTTGGCGCGCCAAGTCCAAAGCTCTGGCATAGGTACCGCCCTTGCGGTATAGCGCCAAGGCTGCCTCTGGTCTATCCAACTTATGTGCAATATCGCCGGCTATTTCGAAGAGCTCACAATTAACGAGGCCTTCAGTTACACGCAACATCAATTGCTGGTCATCCATTAAAAACGGAGTCTTCAAGGCCAAACGTGCTGCACGCGCTGGCTTGTTTGCTTTTAGAAACATGCTCATAGCCTTCTCAACCTCGCCCTGGTCCTCTAGTACCTGGCCGGCTTTTTCTTCCTGTTCGGTGTTAAGCAAAAAATCCATATGCTGCTGCTTTAACTCTTGTAAATTGGCGTAACCACGACGCTCCGCTAAATTAACTGCCTCATCCCATAGACGCAGCTGCTTGTACATATCTAGTGCCGCCTCAATGTCACCTTGTTCTAAATAAATACGTTCAGCTGTGCGCAAATCGGAGTTTAGTAGTGCCAACTTGGCGCGTACTTCTGGACAAAGAATGCCAGGAGAGCCAGTAGCTTCCTCGTATTGATCTGCCTGCTGTATCATTTCATTTAGATAATAGGCCTTGGAAACATTTCCAAGAGCAGCATAGCAGCGTTGGGCAACGCGCAAATTTCCATCCTCAATGGATATAATTGCCAGATTGTGCCACATTGCCTTCGCTGCAGGCTTATCACCTAGTGTTTCCAGAAAATGTACCGCGCGTCCAAAGTCTGCATCATTTACGGCAGTACCAAACTCAACGAGTCCTTCATCCAGTTGATAGTTGTGTTCACTGGGACCGTCTTGCGCACGCACCACTGTACGGCCCTGCGGAGAGCAATACGAATATTAATAAAATTGAAATCTAACCGCAGCCACATCTCGAAATCATAATTACATTTTCACGCAAAACTTCAATGGCTTCGCCGCGCATATTCTGCATGGTCATGTGCTCCGGCAAGTCAATATTATACCAAATGGCCAGATTGCTGTTACTCTGAGCCACAACTACGTCACTTTGTGGCACCCATTGAACAAAGGAGATGTTATTCAGCAGCGTCTGTTTTTTGCCGCTATATATATCGATGAGTATGAGCCGAAGCTTCTTATCGCGAAACAGCAACTTGTGTGCTGTCTCACTGAGTTCGATCCAGTCAATTTTGGTCTCATGATTAACCTGTCCAATAATCATTTGGCTTACCAAGTCAACTACGCAAATCGTCTTGGCATCTAACAAAAATGCCAATTTCTTATTTTCATGCCCATTGCCACGCTCATTTAGGCGCACAGAGATGACATGTGGATTCACAAACTCGGTGCGCACAGATCCGAGTATGCGATTCTCACCGTACTCTACCAGGCTCAGTTCACCAACATTAAAGATCAGACAGACGTTGGGATTCTCAAAATAGAAACGCTCATGACGACCCGAAGCTGTCCAAGGCACCTCACTGATCATATTACGCGTCAAATCGCATAGTATCAGTGACTCTTCTGTGCGTGCTACCAAATAGTTATCCTTGCCCATAATGCGTACATCATCGATTTCCAGACCCAGCTGTGATTCTATGGTCAGCTGCTCCGAGGGCTCCTGCAACGAGCGCACTAACAACTGACTAGGCGCAACGAAAATCAACTCAAACTTGTCCTGCCAAATGGTACGCTTCAAGACAGATTCAAATAGGACTACAGCACCTGTAACCGAACCGATGGCTAAACGTGCTCCATCGCGCCGCCATAACAAAGAAGTGACTGTGTAAAAGCAGTTAATCTCTTTAGTAGCACTTTCGCTCCAGGCAGCTAGACGTGGACTCCAGGCAAATATGCGTAAACGATCAAAGCTGCCAAAGGCAACGGCTTGTCCATTGGGGCTACATGCTGCCACAGTAAACTCACGTTCGCCTTCGGTGCGAGTGTAATCAAAGCTGCGCAACTGGCGACCCTGAAATGACATGAATGAAATCAAATGCGCATTTGCTTTATCATTTTAAAAGGCAACGATGGCAACGATATTTCGCGGCTCGAATCTGGAAGCACAATTGCTTACACTCTGTATCTGTAGATGATTATCGTTAAACATATATGTTTATTTTTTTTTAAAGAATCAGTTTTAAAGATCGATGTTAGCAAAACTCCAATCTATACGCACTTACCATGCTGTCATAGAAGACAATACGCTGATCGCATCCACCCACGCAGAAGCCGCCCTGGGGCCAGGCTAAAGCAAAAGGTGGCACTGGATGTTGCACAATGCGACCAAGCGGCTCATTTGCCTCTTCTGTCAGAAAATAGCGTATAATAGTGCCATCATTATGACCGGATAGAAACCCATTGCCCTTGGTATTGGCAGCCAGTGAAATACAAATGCTATCGCCGCCATAGAGGCTCTGGGATTTGTTGCTCTTGCAGTGCAGTGCACGCACCTTACCATCATCCAGACCTAAGTGACAAAGGGAAGGGATTATTGTGTCATAACGCGAAGCTGAGCAGCTGCTGCCAAATTGTACATTAAGCGACAGCAAAGCGTCTATGTGCGAGTTGGCTGTTCTGCTGCTTAACTTACCAGCAATGATGGAGCCGGTCGATAGCCAAATTAAGGCTGTCACTGCAGTAGCTTGGGGAAATTTATTGCAAATGACTTTCTTGTCATTCCACGTTTCGCCCAGCTTATAGACGTAGACAATGCTATCACTTTGTCCCACGGCCAGTTTGGTGGAGTCTGGACTAAACGCCAGACCACGTATAACATAGGAGTTTTTACCATTAGCCGGATTAGCTGGCTTAGTGGAGAACTTATCGCGTCGTTCGCCGGCATCGTCGTAAAGCAGAATATGTCTATCTGCGGTGGCTATGGCCAGTTTTTGCTGATTCGGCGACCAGGCCAGGCCAGCTATACGTTGGATTTGTTCCTATAAAGCCACACTAAAGTTTTTCGTCAAAAGTTTGAAATAATCTGGTTTACCTGTCCCTCTAGCAGAGTACGCAAATATTTAAGCTGCATTTTCTTATAGTAATAACAATTCTTTTATTTAAATTTGAATCCCAGTTAATATTTTTAGTTGCTGAAAATGTATAACTCTTAATGAAGACTTTATTTGTTATGGTTTTTTACATTTACTTTTTCATTTTTTTCGTCGCTATGGTGACTCTTGGTGTGTGTGGAAAGTGTTCAGAATTTACAACAGTTTGTCTTTCTCTCTTTTTGTGGCATATTTTCTTAGCGCTTCCGTTTTGGGCTTCATATTCTAAATAAATGGCTTTTGTTTTGAAATGTATCAGGTGCCGGGCATGCCACAGGATGTAGCAGCGTCATGGTGGCATGCACGTACAGTTACTCGGGGTTGGTTTTGTTGGAGGGCAGCGGCATTGGTTGCCTTGTTGGGCTTTGTCGTTAGCTGTTGCTTGTGCTGCAAGCAGTGTAAATGTCAGTCGCCCAACGCTGGGTCGCTGGCTTTAAGTTGGCCTAGTCCTGGCAGCAGCAGCAGCAGCAGCTGTTGGTCCTCAATGCGCAGCAGCAGAGAGTAGTTAAACGTTAGCTGGTAAATTCATACAGGTGGAAAACGAGTGGGCCGTGTAGTCTTGGACAAGGAGTCATTAAGCATTTACAATTGCGCCTAATAGTACTAAATATTATTGTGGGTTTAGCTCAAATGGATAGAAATTGGTATAACTTTTGTAAATATTTAGAACAAAATTTGCACATTATGCAAGTTGGTATAAACTCTAGCGGCAATTTAGCTGGTTCGTGTATTTGCTAATCCTTTATACAAACGTATAAGAGTGTAAGCAGAGTATAACAGAAGTGTATAACAAATTGTATTCAATATAAATTAAATGTGTCATAAAAGTGTTATATTATTCATAGTAGTACAGTTTAAATATAACAGTATAATATACAGCAGCAGAGCAGTACAGCAAGCAGTACGCTATATTCCTGGCAAGCAGTACAACAGCCATTGAAGTGAAAGCAGTTCAAAAAGCAGCAAAAGCAAAAATGCACTGCACTGTGCACTGCAATTTAAATGTAGGACATGATTATGTAACGGCTTCTTTATGACTTTTTAAAATTTATAATAATTTATTTTTTATTTAAAAATTTAAGCTGGCTCTTACGTCTTCAAAACCGAAGGTCGGTGCCCTAATTTTCCAAGCTAGCAAAAAAATGATAATTACCTCAGTAAATATCTATTTATTAAAAGCGCCGACGTTTGGATTCGTTTATAAACCTGAAGTACTTCAAAAAGCTCCGCTCTTGCAGCGATGACACCATAGTCATGGATAAAATGTATGCTTTTATTTTAAAAATATTGTAATTTCTCTCAAGCTCATTGACGTATTCCATAAAATATATGGTTTCAACAATAGTCCAATTAAGAGGCGAGTTTGCAGAACAGTAGATTATGTGATTTAACGCCTCTAGCAAATTGTTTAATGGCTATATTAAAGCTCATGTCTAAAGTAATTAGCCACCAATGCATGACACAATAATGGCAGTCAATATTAAATAATTGTTTTCATAACATATGTTCGATTATTATGCATTGTTTCTTGAATGCAATTTTCACAAAATTTTCTGAAAATTTTTTATGTAAAATATATAATTTTCCCACTAATTTTAACACGATTTTATTAATATGGTTTTTGATAATTACACGTTTTGTTAAAGTAAAAATTATAAGCCTTTACAAAATAATTACAATTTATTTGAAATTGTTTAAAATGTTCTATAAGTCTAACTATCAGCTTTTAATGATATTTCAAGCTGATGAAATTATTGAGTATTATTACATTTTACTGAATGTGTAAATGTAATATTTAATAAATTTCACATTTATCATGTTGTAAATTACGTATGATTACTTATGAGCAATATATGCTTTTATCTAATTAAGGCCGTATTATGGGAAGCGCTCGTATTTAGCTTATTGTATGGCGTCATATAATCAGCGGCCAACATAGAAACTTATAATCAAATTTCGCGTAAAAAGTTGCAACACTTTATGCCATTTTTTTTTATATAATTTGCCTGCGGTCTGGCAGTTTCACGCAATAAATCTTGAAGACTTAAAATTATTAATTATTTGAAAGTTATTTATTATTCACATCTTTTATATATTTATAGCTTTTTAACCAGTTAATATTTAAAGTATTTCAAGCATTTTGAGGTGGCAGCCCCACCACTGGGATAAGTAGCATCTGGCCAATCACCAGTTCCATCGAAAAACTCAACAGATTACAGAAACCAACACAAGAGAATTAAACATAAAACGGCTCCCCAAATTCGATGAAAGCCCAAAGGCATTTTCAAAAACGGACACGAATAGGACAATGGAACGTTAGAACCCTAAAGGAATCATCAAGATTAGCACAGTTCGAGGATGAAATGGAGAAACTGCAGATAGCGATAGCTGGCATCCATCCACAAGGCAGTAGACGGATCGGCAGACCCAAGGCGACCTGGAGAAGATCCATCTTATAAGAACTGACCCAGGCGAACACAACATGGGACAGAGCTAAACAGACGGCGCAAATTAGGGTACGATGGATGGCTCTTGTAGAGGCCCTAAGTTCCCAAGCGGAATAATAAGGAAAAAAAAAGCATTTTGATAAAAACAAAGTTGTTTAAAGAGTAAATCTACAAATTTAATGAATTTTTATAAAAAGCTGCTTGTTGCACTGCTTGAATGTAGTGTGCCCCTTAGCAGCGACATTTTTCGGAGTTAGCCAAGAACTTCACCACTTTTACCCCTCTGCATAAAAGCTGTAGTTATGCTCACGCTCTCTCATTTGTTTTGAGTATTTACTCTCTCACACAGATTCTTTTCGGATTTTTGTTGGCATTGGTGTGCATGTGTGTGTGTGTGTGTGTGTGTGTGTATGCGAGTTGCTGTTCTTCGCACTTCGGCAAATTTGGTGTCTCGATGTTTTGGGATAATCGAAGGCTCATTGTGCCCGCCAGTCGGGCATTGTTACATTTGTGAATATTTTGAAGGCATCCTTGTAGCGTGGCAGTCGCAACCGACCAGCAGCTAATGTATGCCAAACTTTTGAACGAATTGTGGCAGGTCAAAGTGCGTGTCTTTCTGTCTAGTACACAAGCTATATAGTACATGCCACATACTAGTTAAGCGAGCTGGGATTCTATGGTGCAGGGGCGTCGCCTTTTTATTGCGAGCTGGCATCTCTTTAATGAGTTTCATTAATTAATGCTACTTTGTTGCCTCAGTTGTTGTCATTGTTTTTGGTGTTTTTGTTGCCTTGTCGCTGTGCTATGTGCGTGTGCAGGGGGAGGATGAAAAAAGCAAACATGCAACATGAATTTTGTCCTTGACTTTTAATGGGTTTATGACAAAAATGTGCACGTTTTCAGCGCAAAGCACCCTGCTACTGTCCAACAGTCAGTTGATGGGTTGGTTTACCCGGCAGTTACCTATCCAAGCATTCAGACGGACCTATCATTCGCTTATATGCTGAACCGGAGATACTCAGTGGCCTTTGGGTGTGTGTGCTTGTGTGGGTGCTGTGTTAAGGCGGACGTCTGCCGGAAGCTCTTGCGGGTGCCATTTTTTCATGTTCATGCAATCCAATGCTATTTTATCTGTCTTCCACGTTTGTCGCTAGATGTACGTACACACACGCACACACGGACACACGCTTGAACAGTGAATCGCTCACGCACACATACAAGATACAGTATGTCCTCGCTCATCGCGCTTGTAAGTTTTATATTATTAATAAAATTTATTTAAATATATAAATATACCTATATGCAACAGGTGAATTTAAGTGTGACACAAAAATAAGGAAGCGTAAAAAAGTTTATAAACTGCTTTTAGAACAAATAAGTGTTAATAATAGATTAAAAAAAAAACAAAAAAATGGAATCAATTTTTCTTGCATTCATAAGGTACAATGTTGTTTCCGTCTGGATAACCAGTTCTTCGGTTGTATTCTGCCCAAATACATTGTCAATACTTTCAAAAGTTAAACAACCTTAAAGTTTTGCAAAGTTAAATATGCACCTTTAAAATTAAGTAGAATTTATTATTATTTTTTCCATATGTTTGGGATAAAAATCGAGTTTTTTTTTACTTAGCTGTGCTCGTCTTTACCAAAGGCTCACTGTAGTTTTCTCATCTAAACCTTGTCGGGATTTGTCTATAGCTAGCTGTTCTTTTGGCTTGTCATTGTTTCTATAGTATGTGTTTCCCTTCTAAGTTATTTGGGTCTTGATGGCGGTTTCCACATTGCTCCCTGCAGCGCTTTTTCTGCATTTTCCCCTTCCGTTTGACTTTCTGGCACTTTTGCTGTGCTTCTTTTTTAACTTTTACTCAAGGCTATGACAATACAAGCGACACCGCCAAAGGAGAAGTGGACGCAGATAAGGAAGGCGAGGTAACAGAATAACAACAATAACATGCACAAGAATAACGACAATTAAATTTGTCGACTTATAATTTATGTCGTTTATTAAGCTTAAGTTGCTTTGCGCATTTTCAGCGCCTAGAAATTTAAATTGAAAATTACTTTTAGAGGCGGGAAAGCAAAATTCATTGGCCAGATGATTTCCTTAAGGCTGCAAGAGTTCTCACGGTTTTACCTTTGCTTAGTTTAGGTTTTTTATTTTTTCAAATTCAAATTAAGACGAGGTGCTCTGTGCATCAAATGTGCGATAAACTTAAGGAAATAACGCAGTTGTGGCTCTGCAGACGGCAGTTATTTGCTAGAGCTAGAGTCGTACTCATAAACTTTAGGTGGCACCGGACTTGTCTAGTACACTGAAAAAAACCTATTTGGCATTTCAAGCAAAAATTTGAAAAGGAAAGTCAATGTAAATTTAGTAATATAAATTTGTTGTTTAACAAGTTTCATATACATAGTTCTTGGAATCGTAGATTTTAACTAAAACTATTTTTTTCTCTTCGGAATATTGAATAAGCAGTTGTTTGCTAGAGCTAGAGTCGTACTTATAAACTTTAGGTAATACCGGACTATAATCAAAAAGAATTGTTTTAAAAAATAGAAAATCAAATAATTATAAAACAGCAATGTACCAAATGTGACTCAAAATGGCAAAACTGTCCAAAAGCCATTGGAGTGGTACACATACTATTGCGGTCGATGATAAGCAAATGAGCCGCTGTCTGACCGACACGCATAATCTCACAAATCCCAATATTTCTCATTAGCAATATAACAGACTTGAAGAGCACGCGTCAGGTAACCTATGAGGAAGCCAAAGTATTCGTCGATAAGAATGGACATATGTTTCTGGAAGCCGAAAACGGTGCGCAAAAACACAGGAAGGTCGCCTGGACTTGAATGCCTGTGAATCGGCTGTGCAGCATTGACCCTCGCAGCAAAGTCCAACATCACATAGCAGTATAGAAACGAATGTTTTAAGATTTTATTAAATAATCTAACTTTAAACATAAACATGTATTTATATAGCTATACAAAACTATCTTTTTATTTGTAGTGAAACTTGTAATAATGTCATACCTTATATCATATCAAAAACTTATGTAAAACCTAGATTATACCTCATAACATTTATTACTCATGCTGGAAATTCCAGTCGATCTTAAGAGAATAAAAATTGTAAAGATTTACATAGAGTTCACATATACCATTTTGAATTTACCTTTTGTTTTCATGTTTAACAAAGCATATCAACATTTGTTAAAGATTATCAAAATAGAATTTAAGGTTCACAAAGAAATCTACTTCATACATTGTTAAAGCGGATTAAGCAGTACTACCAATACGTAAAAAACGTACATATAAAATTAAAAAAATTATATAAAAGAATTTTTCAGACGAAACATATTTTATTTATAATATAAAAGCATCCTTTTTATTAGACTAACGAAGTGTTTGCCTAAATTACTCGCCCACAAATGGTGGTAACAACTTTTTAATCACCAAGGCGTTAATTAGCTTTAGTCAAAAAAAAACCCATTAAATTCCAAAGCCACAAAATATATAAAATTTTGGCCTGCTCACTTTTGTACAGTGTATGTGCTAAACTTTTTCGCATACACACAGTATACATATACACTTACTGCCGCACACACTTCGCACTCACTCCTTAAGTAGTCTCTTAAACCATCACGGCAACCGCCTGCTCTGCCACAGAAGTTGCAACAAATTGTTGTAAAAGTGAAAAGTGCAGTAACAGTAAGCAGCAAAATGAGAGTAGGCGAAAAATAATGCTGCTTGGTGGGGCAAACTAGGAGTGGAGAGGTTTAGAGTATGAGTGGCATGCATAATGAATAACATTTTCAAATTAGTTTCCGGTCAGCGGAGATTTTAAGGTAGCTTGTCAAGCGGGTAAAATACGCATAAAAATAGCGAGAAAGTTGAAAGCAAGAAAGAAAGCAAATGGCGCACATTTTGCAATGCAATTTAATTCCACAAAATGGCCAAACATACTATTTAGGCGCTTACCAACACTGACAACATTTACCGGCTTAATAATATTGTAATATGCACAATATGCCAGAATGTACATTAAATTAAATTTGCAAACGTTTAAGGTCACGCCTTACAATCACATAGATTGCTATGAAATTAAATTACATAGCATAATGTTGTATAAAAGTAAAAATAAAATAATAATAAAGAGCAATAATAACAATAACAAGCATAAGTTAACGAGGTCCCTAGCAGCCAAGTTAAGCAAGTTATCATAAAATGAAAAAAGAGAAAAATAGAAATTTGTGTGCTCGTTATAATGGCCAAAGGAAGCAAGAGCTGTGACTTAAATGAAGCACAAATATGGCCAAGATAGCTATAACGTCTATAAATAAATATATATATAAATATTTTTTGCCTACATTTTAGGTGGCAATATTTTTAACGAGAATGAAAAATAAACACTCAACTTCCTTAAAAATTGGCACAGCAAATGTTAAATAATCACCTTAGAGAGTATGACGGAGTTGTTGCCATAGCCAAGAGCTAGTTTTCTGTCCCTTAAAGTGTGTGTCTGTGTGTGTGCGTGTGTGACTGTGTGTCTGTGTGTCTGTGTGCTGCCATTTCTATTTGCACTTGAGTTACTTGTATTGGTTTTGGCATACCTGCAGCAGGCTACAGTTTGTTTTGTGCAGCTGGTCATAACTGACAGATGCTTTGGGATCCCTTGAAGTGCACCAGAGTTGAAGGCTAAAAAGCATCGAATGCTACCATTTGGTAAAATCACTTAAAAGCATTAATAAGCCGCAGCACAATTGCAGCAGCCATTTCAAAGATATTATAACCCTCACCCTAAAAAAAAATAAAATAATGAACAGAAATAGAAGCAATCATTTTTATTGCTTGAGGGCATCATTTATAACCAAAGCATTTGCTGCGTCTTTTAGCCAAATCGAATGCGGCACATTGAACTTTTAGAGCATAGTTATATGACTTGAAGCTGTTATGTTAAATGTCAACAATATATGAAATGATTTTCTTTAATTTTAAATATTTAATATAGATAACCATTGACTTACATAGGGTGATATTTGAGCTCTCTTGTTGCTACTGTAAATTAAACTCGACACATGTAGGCTGAGATGAAATACAATATTCCATAATTCTTTTATCAATTACAAATCAGCATGTATAGGTCAGTTAAGTTAGACATGTTAGTAGCTTTACAGTCTAACTTTGAACTACATCCAAGACGCTGTAAAAGAGTTAAAAAATATAAAACAATAATCAGCGCAAGTGCAGAGGAATATGCACAATAGTACATAAATATGATTGGTTTTTAGAAACAAATAAATAGTATTATGCTTAGCCATTAGCTGTCGAAGCATCAAAACTTGAATAAGTAAATAATAAGTGTTCAATATATAAAAAGACGTTTTCACCATGGCGGAATTCAAACTCATGTCTCTACGACTACGAAATTGATTATTTTTTTCTTTGAATTATTGGACTTCAGCTTTACGCCTTATTAGCCAAAATGTAGCATTGTACTGGCTCCACAAGTTTCCAAATATGTCGTATTTATACATTGTGCTTCTCCATCATAACATCATAACATACATACACATAACATCTCATAATCAACCATGTTCCTGAAAACGAAAGGGAAAGATTTATTCGATTTAAGTCCACCAAAACAAATTTTTTATTGCCTCTAAAGGTGAATGAGTGTATGTGTAAGCAATTTTAACTTTTCGAACAGAAAACAAAGTACAAATTTTATTCTTATTTCTTTTTAAAGTTGTTCAAAATACTTGGATTTTATGTATTGAATGTATACAGCTATGCTGAAACGGATTAAGATCGTTCGTTCTGGCATTTTGTTTCTGAAGCACGCCCGATGGATATTTTGGCGGTAAGATATTGATATTATTAAGATTAAAAATTTTGTAGACACAAGATCTCAGTTAATAAAAAATAATTATAACAGCAGCCTGCATCTAGGATTAGAAAGCTGCTATGTCACGAAATACAGAAACAATTGTAAAAATGCACATTAGATGTTTTAATTTTGGGTTTATTTCTTGTTCCAAATACAACTTCAAACATTGCTGTAGAAGTAACATAATTTTATGTGAATAATTAAAAAATATTAATATTTTTGTAATTGACTACAATATAAATATGTTTGCGTTTAGTAAATATAAAAATTAACTCATCCTAACACACTATTATTATTTATTTGTTTAACATGAACTAAATAAGTAAAACTCCTGCCCATTTTTGGATTGCTGCATACAATTGTATCGTTACTTTTTGAAATTCGTAGGGGCCTTATTCAGCTAGATCACTCTAAAGTTTTAAGTTAATTATGTGAAGCATAATTATATCAATTATAAAAATAAAATCAAATTATCTTTTGAAAAAAAAATCCACGGAAACACTGTTGCCTTTTATTTTTGATTTGGCTTATTTTTTCTCTCTAAAATATATATAAAAATGACTTTCATAACTTGGAGCTGATTTTTTGAAGTTGTTTTTAATAGGCACATCTTAAGTTTTTCAAAAAATATATATAAAATGTTTGCCTTATAATATATATAGTCCCACGTTTGATTTATTGTTTTTTGTTTTTTGTTTATTTATTCATTTGTTTTTTTTTTTGTAATATTATTATGGAGTTGGGTGTACAAAATGTTATAGAGATTGTTTCTTGCGCAGATTTACAGCAAAAATATTATAATTTCGTGTGTTTGTAAATAAAGTTATTAATGAGAAAAAAAAATTTAAAAGAAAACCCTAAAAATAAACAAAATATGCTTATAACTAAGATTGTGTATTTTATCTGCTTTTAGTATTAATTGAAATAGTCTGACTTTTTGTGGAGAAGGCAGAAAAATAAGAGGATGGTTTTAAAATTATTTTTTGAACGGTTTGTTCTGCGCTCTTTTTAACTTTTGCCTATGCTGTGTACAAGAAAAAAAATATATCTATATGCTTGCAAGAATTAATTAATAATATTATGCTGTTAGATTTATTAATACTTCGCGATTAGTCTTTTAAGTTCTTTACTGTCATTTCTCCCTATATTATGCAAAGTATGCTATGGACACAAACTTATAGAGTGTAAAAAAGGACCTCACAAGATGTGCATAATTTGCATAAGCAAGCTTTAGTACTTTAATAATATAAATGGTGACAGTATATCAGAGTTGTGTGTAATATCAGCAATTAAATTATTTTGAGCTCAATAATTCAAACTTTTACATTAAATATATTTTATGTGCCTTATGCGTTGAGTCTTCTCAAAATAAGAATATGCCATTCTAATCGCCTGACAAATGATGCATTCTGGAATGTAAGCATTTTGATATAAAACGGTCAGCAACTACTACAAATAACCAAACCTCAAAATGGGTAACACATTAAGCAAAGGACAACACTCGCCAAGCAGAGCCAAACCTCACACAAACACTTACACACACATCGACACTCACACCCACACACGCCCACACATAAATACTTCAACATAAAACTAAAGCAATGAATTGCTTACCCTTATGACAAACAAATTATTTGTGGCCATGACTATGCCACAAATATGGTTATAATAAAAACTTTAGAAAAAGGCTTTTAGTGCGTTTTAAGTAATATGATGATGACCAACTGTGTGTGGTGCAGGCAACTGGAACCTGCTACAGCATAGCTCCCAAATCAAAAACGCCTTGAACATATGTTGTGCTAGGATATTTATGGCTTACCCGTTGTATGGCCAAAGTGTTAAACAAAGGCTAGAGAAACCTTTTTGATTTTAAGCCAGGCGTGTTTAAGTTCTATTTAAAAGCCGTGTCTAGTAAAAAAAAATAAGAGAAAAATAAATGTTCTACATATTTTAATGCTATAAAATGTCAACGAGCGCAATGTAATGTTCATATTTTTCTAGACACATACACAGCTACAAACTAACAGAAAGATAGGAAGTGCCTCTTGCGCTTTCGTTTTACATTTTTCCGGCTGTCACAGTCGCCATTTCTATTGCCATCTTCATCTCTCATGCCCATCGGCTTTTTTGCTGATTTCTTTATGCAAATTAGCCGCTGCTTTTGCGCGCTTTATGCTTCACATTCTTCTTCTTCTCCGCCTTAAGATTATTTTTTCTGACGCCGCTTTTTGCATAAATTTTAAAATTGCCTTTGTATTTGTTTGAAGTTTTCTTACGTATATGTATAACAAGGCTTATGTACCAGCTGTGTGTGTGTGTGCATCTATCCATATATAAGTTATAGAGTTATTTCGCTCTTCTTTTTTTCAAGGTCTTGCAAGTGTTACTGCGCCATGTGCCTTTAACTCCCCTTACTCGCTTTCCTTCCTTTGACTCTAATGCTTTGCATCTCCCATTTTATCTTATTTATGCACTTACATTAGGAATTATTAACATTGATAACTTGACTTACTGCACTACAGCTTTGCACACTATCACCATTTGTTTACACTTTCGTATGAAGTACTTTGTTGTTCTTAAAAAGAACTATTCCCCTAAATAAAATTAAAACAAATGTTGATTTATTTATGCTTTCAATTGAAATTTATTTTTTATTTATATTATTATGGTATCGTTTTTTTATTTTACTTCCGTTAATACTTCCTTTTTTTTTGATACACCAAACAAAAAAAAAAACTGTATACAACTTAAATTTTAAAAATCAATTCGAAATTATACATATTATTTCAAGATTAGTCTTAATCACTCAAATTGAAGTTTGTTTCATAATATGTATCGTTTGTATGTTTTATAAATTGTTTGGGGTTAGTATTTATAAAAAATTTATCTAAAGGAAACAGTCTCTGTGCAGTTCTCTACAAGACTTATCGTGCATTTCACTATAAAACTGCTTAGTTTTTTGAGTCAGAAACATATTTCCATAACACTTAAAACCGACTGCTTTTAAGTAGAAATGGCAATTCTTAATAGTTTAAGAGTATGCACATTTCTGTAAAAAAATAAAATAATAAAATAAAGCAATACATCTTATTTTAATTCAGTACAATTTTGTATTTGAAACATTGTCGCCCGCTTGTCGCTATATATATAAATAATTTTTTTGTGACACTTGCAAGATTTATGCGCAGCAGCCTTGGATTTGTTTGGGTATAGTGTTCAAGTTTGGATATATTTCTGCTATATTAGGTGATTTTTGAGTTTTAAATTCCAACTGGTGTTTAATGCTGCAAATAAATGTCAAATACGCGCAATCTAACACTTACAAATACAGCTATTTGCTTGTATACAAATGGCTAAATATAAATATTTGGCAATATTAATCATACGCATAGTATGACAGGCAGCAGGCAGACGGCGCGGGCCAACAGTTTTGGCATTTTAATTAAATCCGGCTTATGTAATAAGAACAATATATATATACACAAAATTAATAAGGCCGAGCCGCGAGACTAAGCAATAAAATGCGTAAACAAAAGTTGCCCAAAAACAAAATCAAATAAATGAGTTTGCTGATATTGCTTAGATCATGGCTAATAAAGTGATTAGACCAACTTTGACTTAGCCTTGTGCTTTCTGCTGCCTTTGTCTTTTGCCGTTTGTAACATGACATTTATTGTGAAAAACGCTAAGAACTGTCAGCCTAGCTGAGGCGCGACACCTTGGCCCAAATTAATGAATGTCAAATAACTTTCAAAGCAAAAATATAATTTACAAGCTCTGTGCAAAATATCAACAACACAAATGAGTCAACAACAACTGGGACGCACCGAAGTTTCGGCTTCAAATACGTATTTACATATAGCAAGCTTTTAGGCTGTTACCAGCTTTGTGGGCGTTTTGCCAATTTGAAATGCTGAGCAGCTTAGCTGCTGCTATTTGTGTTGCAACAATTTTGACAACATTGCTGGCCAAAAAATAAATTAGTTCGTAGAGTAACATAAAAACTATAGCATACTTTGGCTTTTTGTATTTATTAATTAATTTTCAAACTGCCAACTGCGCAAACAATCAATCTAAGTCGTTTCTCGAAATGGAAAAATGGACAAAACAGACAAGCTTTTGCCATAAATTAAATATGTGTGCAGTTGTTTGGCATATTCATTTTCAAGGACAACTGACATGTAGTTCGAAATGCTATTTACAATTTGAAATATATGCAAAAACATAAGAGCATTAAAATACAGGTCTCAAAGTAATTTTCAAAAATATATTTTGAAGTGAACGAAATTGCATATAAAGGTTTTTACTAGGTTGATATTCATCGTCCATAACAGGTAGTATTTGACTTTGACAAAGTATGTACTTGCTGTCTAATTTAATGCAGTGAATAAGGACAATACTATTGCAAGCCCAAATATGTCCTGCACTTGTATGGCTTGGTAGTCCCTTAAGAATGTATCAACTTCTGATGCTCTCAAAGTTGATGCATAAGTAAAACCTTTGCTAAAATATTTAATTAATTTATTGTATGTTAACATTTATAGAGAAACATTGATGCTGTGCACAGTCCGTACAAAGCAGATTTATGTAATAGAAAAAATTTGTTCTTTGTCAAAGTGACCATGTAAATTAATAAGCAAATCAAATTATTATAAAATTCTTTCAGTAATTGAAAATACATTGCGCATACGCCGCATGAGCCTGCACACAGCAATTTGTGGCTTGCCATTGCCATGGCAACTCTCTCACTGCTGTTCAATTTTTGATTGATGTCTGCGGCCAAATTCTGCGTTTGTATATATCCTATGGCTGCGAGAGAGGTAATGTACTTGCCATGAATATCTAATGGTATGACCACCAACTAGCAGATTTGAGGTGTTCATATTTCAATATGTATATACTGCTTGCGATTGACCCTATTTGTGAATTATTCTTATGAGCTTTGATAAGGGCTATAAATAACAATTGAAATCGATTCGTCAATTTTAATTTGAGTCTTTCAAAAATTTTAATCCCCTCGGAATAGAAGACCTTTAAAACGCTTTGATTCCCGGCTGAAAGATTCAAAAGACACTTTTTATGGCAGTGCAGATCTTAAGTATTGCAGGGTATACAAAAATAGACAATTTATGCTGTAGAATGCATCCAATCCAAGTTGATGGGACAAGGAGCAACAAAACATGATCTCATTAATCATATGCATATTACCATGTTGCTGTCACGTACCCATTGGCTACAAATAAACAAGTTGCATTAGGTTTGAGCTGAGTTAAGCTTTCAGTTGCCTGATACCTGATGTTTGTACACGCTGTGTTGTATGTTATATGTTTAAGCAGGACATGGTACACAACTGACACGACTAATATAATTTGCGTTGCTGTCACTCAGCTGGGTCAAAGTGCAGATCTATGCTGGAGTAGCTTGAAACAAAAATAAAATAGGTAAGGGTTGAATGGTTTTAGATGCGACCATGTTGAGCTAATGGGCCGACACACACAATCTGGCGATTGCCCTTGTTGTTGGTGCACGTGTCGCTTTGATTCTGATAATCATGTGTCATTGTCAGTGCTTAAACGTGGTCCATGTACATTTTGCATGGCTTTGGTTAGTTATTCGTTTAACTAGTTTATCTTACTTGTTAGTAACATGCAGCACTCTGGGAGAGGCCAGCTTCCATGCACACGAGCAGAGACCAATTACCCTGGGGACATAAGCATATTGAATTCCTGGGCGGATAATTAAAAACACGTCAGCCAGCTGCTTTATCATTTGTGGTCGGAACTCCCTTTTACCTTTTTTTTTTGTCTTCTTTTTGCTGCCTTTACCTGTGCTTACCTGGTTACCAATTAAGTTTTGGTTACACAAAATGTAAAAAAACAAGTCGAAGAAATTAATTATGTAGGCAGTAGAATATTATAGCAGGCCACATCATTTTCTAGTTTACAGTTTGTTTGGCCCGTAATATATGTGTTTTTAATTGCACAAACGCACAGCCACACACACATTTATACTGGCACACACACACAGAAGGCAAAATCGATGCGTTCTGCATACCAACTGATTTGTCTGGCCAGCTTATACAGTATAGTGTATCTTTCGATCCTGAGCGACGTTTTCAGAGGCATGGAAAGCCTAGTTTGATTCATGGCGACCCTCATGACTGTCAGCCTGACCTGTCCATTTATCTTCGCTGCTTGACTTTGAGTGTCTCTGTAATCGTCGGCATTGCATGGGACTTCATTAAATCTGTGCAAGCGCTACAAAAATTGTAGCATATATTTGGGCGTGCACTTTAAAGTTGAGCATCAAATTAAACACTTTTTTACCTGCTTGTATAGCTATAGCATAGAAAAAGGCATGCTATATAAATAACATATAACCAGTTAACCAATTTTTCTTATACAGAAACTCAGCCGGCAGTCAGACATGGTTATATCAATTCCTTTACTTACCGTAATCAGAATTAAGGTAAGATTGGGAGTCTTGGACTTCATTTTCAATGTGTAATATACATTTTCTGCTTGCACAAACTTAATATTCGATTTTTACCATTTTACATAGTATTCAGAATAAAAATTCCTTTAATAAGTGAACTTAAATCAAAAATATTTTAATTTAAGTACAAAAACCTTAAAAACAAGATATACAGCGAAGTAACAATTACATTTACTTTACTCAGCATTTAAGGTAAACCAAATACCTTTTGCGACATCTGAAGCTTAAGATATAAAGAAGGCACTGTATTTTGCTGTAAATTTCAAAGAATGAAAAGTTAATTTAAATGGCTGAAAGGCAACATTTTACCTGACAGCCCAGCAAGTGTCACATTTATCTTTATCCTATTTTCTAATTTTTAAGAGTAAGTTAAAGATTAGGTTAAAAATAAGTTAATGAATTAAGTCTTTTGTTTGTGTAACAATTAACCTCTTTTCACAAATTTATTTCGGTCGCTGGATCCCAGGAATTTTGACTAACGGATGTTAAACAGTGCACCTTGTGCTAAGTCTATTGCAGAGTGAATCTATATAACCTTAATAAACTAATATTACATGAAATTCGTTTGTTAGGTATACAGAACTTTCAATTCTTTTCTGAAGATCATTTTCATACATATTTAAAAATGCATGTTTTTAAGTGATCAGAGATACATTAGATATTTGGAAATAAATTTTAACTTAAAAAAACTTTTTCTTAATATTTATGACAATTTCACAATTGCATAAATGCTTTAAGGCTGTGTGTCTTGTATTTTTATGCCATGCCTCAAGTTTTCTTTAATAATTAAAGTAATGTTATTTCTCAAGTTCTCTTTAATTATTAAAGTAATGCTATTTATTGTGACTTATTTGTTTTTCTTTCAATACTTTAAAATGAAGTTTTACAAAAATGATTGTATATTTTTTTTGCTTAATTGATTTTTTTGTTGAACTTTTAAAGCAATAATCAACTTATTGCTGAGCCTTTCATGTAAATAAATTGGTTTCTGCTTTTTCTTTACTATTTGTCGGTCTATTCTACGTTAAACCGCTTAGTATAATACAAAAATGGATAAACATTTAGTTTACAATGATATTTTGGCTTTTATATATATCGTGTGTATTTGTTATTACTTTATCAAGTGCAATCTTTTCATGTGTGGAGCATTTGGTTGCACAGCTGAAAATCAAAAAAAAAAAAAAACATCTTTAATGCAAAACCATCACTTGGCGTAAAATCGCATTTTCAAACTTCACCAGAAATTGCAGCGGTTTGAAAAGCATTTGCAAATATTTCATCGGTCTTGTTGGTCTTTTATGTAGCAATTTGTATCTCTTTTAGTTTTCGTGTTTCATAGGTTGCGGCAGCAATTTATTTATTTACTAAAAAGTATTGATTGTGTTTTTTTTCCTTTTTTTTGTTGCACATTTGCAGCATAATAGAAATAGTTTTCTCTGTTCACAAGTGACTTTCATTCATTAGGTTTGGCCTAAATTGAAATTGACATTTAGGTATATAAATTGATAATTATGTCTACAATCAACTGCTCTTTGAATTTTGCATCATTACGATTTAATTTAAATGTGTAGTGCTGATAGCCAATAATATTGGTATCGTAATCCAATTCGAAAGCGATAGGGATTTCATTTCCAAATGTAATATAAAAATATATTTGGGATACATGCTTATTTCATTCTAATTCGCTTTCGAAATGAGGATAATAAATAAAATTATTTGGAAAAAATTTGATTTTATTATTATTGTTCTTTAATTTTAAGAATAATAACAAAATCTGCTAATCTAAAGTGCGCTAAGAATATCGTTTTTTTGGGTCTTGAATTCAAAAAAAAAAATTAATTTTATTTTCATTATTCTTAATTTTGATTGTAAATCGGTCAAAGATGTTAATAAATCTTTGTGGCATATCCCACAAAGAAATTTACTTTTTAACTGTAATAAATCGGAAAAAAATCGCTTATAACAATTTTTTTAAAATAAAACTTAAAGTACATACTTTTAAAAATCACTTAAAGAAATATTCGAATATATATTCTTCAACTAATCAATTAAATAACTATTGTGTGGGGAACCTTGAGAAAATATCAAATCAAGTAGGCAACACAAAAAAAAAAACTATGTTCAAGTTGATATTGACATTTCTAACATATTTTCATGGTTATTTTAAATGGTTTAAATGTACATTACATATAAGTAAATTGAAATAAGCCAAAACATTTAGATTTTCAGTTTTATTATGGATGTGGGCCTCGGTAGCGTAGTGGTAGCATACTCGCCTCTAAAAAGGAAGATGGGTGGTTCGATTCCACACAGCAGTACTGTTGCATTTGGTTCGCAGTGGCATAGCTACCAAATAAATAAACGTTATTGACATAGGAAAATCTCAATTAATTGAGAAAACCGCCGTTCGGATTTTGTTATAAACTGTGTAACCCTGCTTTCTACGAATAGCTATTAATAGAGATATCTCCATGCTCCGCCTTTGGAGCGATGTGGTCATCGGGGCATGAGTTTGGTTGCGCATTTAACAAATATTAAAAACTTATTTAGTTAAAATGAAATGCGTTAGTCAGTAAATGAAAAAATATGTAATTTTTTCGATGTTGAATATTTAAATGTAATTACGCTATTCGAAGATGCATGAGAAGAAACACCTTAGCAATGAAAACCAACGGATGCAGATGAATAAAAACTATTACGCTGGTATTGAATAAACCATAGCTATATTTAAGAAAAACTGCTGCAAACTAAAGTTGCGAAATTATAAATTGCAACAAAAATGCTTATCAATAAACTTAGGTTTTAGAAGTCTTTGCATATTCAATGCCATAACAAAGAATTTTCCATAATGGAAGCCACATAACTTATACGCTACGTGTGCTCGCACAATAACTATTTTAAGTCAACTAACCGCACATCATTTAAGTAGCTGTCGCCGAATGTTATTTAGTATATAATTTGTTATACAGTATATACATTGTGCTGTGCATAGTGCTTTCATTCTACGTTTAATAACTACGCTTCAGAGCTCAGTAAGTGTTTAGTATACTTAATCTCTGGAGGAGAGAAGAGAACTGGAGTGTGTAAATATGGCACATTGCAAACTCTTTTGCGTCAATAATTTATGTACTGTGCCAACAGATTATGATTTATGTAAGTATATATATATATATTTGTGTGTGTGTGTGGCAGCTGCTATGCTAAGAACGAATGCTCCTTTTGGCAGCATTTACGCTTTTACAACACTGGCAACATTAGGGGGCTGCGACTTGTTTTGTCTTGCCTCTTATTGACTATACTCTACTTACTACAGCTGCTATTGCTATTGCGCTTCCCCTTTTCTTACCTAACAAGGCCATAATTTATATTTACGCGCACAGCTCTGCGCTTGCACAAAAATTACATTAAAAGCGTTTAAGCAGCGGTAAGTAAGAAGTTGAAAAATTGCATAATGCGCCCATAAGTATGCTCGTAAATTTTACGCAAATGCAAAACTTTAATATGCATGAATCTGCCACTAAATTATGGCTAATGTCAAAAAAGTGCAGGTGCAGCCAAAGTTGCAACCAACTGGAGCCAGGTTCTTGTCAAATTGAAATTTGGCATAAACATTCTATATACTGCCAACAAAAATAGTCTTCACACACTGCTTGTTTATGTGTGTGTGTGTGTAAAAAAGCAATTCAAAAGTAATTCAAGCAAGAAAAAAGTTGGGTAATTGAAAGTTTTTCCATAAAAATTTGTCCTTTTTTTTTACTTTTTTTTGTTACCCGTTTGAGTGAAAATATTTGAGTGTGGCCAACACACAAGCGCACTCCAGAGTGCATGTGTATGTGCGATATTTCTGTGAATTAACTAAAAGTTTTCATTATGCTAACACATACCGACACATTGGATTTACATAGTTTGTATTCATAGTATTGACTTACTAAAAGTTCTTAAAGTTTTTAAATTGTTTATGTTGATTACATACTATAGCCAAGCTTAAATTTTTGTTTTGTATATTACAAGCAAATATTATGCCCTCGACGATGCAAGGGTTGATAGAAAAGTATTTGAGCTGGAAAGCCAAGAACTTTTTACATTTAAAGAATTTTGAATGCCAATTTGTTAGATAATAAGAATAACCTACATGGCCAAATTGGTTTTTAATTTTTGGGAAATTCGATTTAAGTGAATGTCACAAAGCATTTACATCGCACTTTTACAGGCGTTTTAAAAAATTGCTGCTCAACTTGTCTATGATACTTTTAGGTATTCTAGCTGTATGTTTTGAGGTTGCGCAATCTTAAGTAAAATTATTATAAAAAATGGCTCAAATAGTAGTTCAGTGGAAAACATTTTAAAAAAGATGCTAACAATCTTAATAAAATTAAATACAGATGGACGTTTTTAATGTGTTGTCACTTCAGCTTTCAAATAGCTTGATGTGTTTCTATAAACAACCAAATATTCTATACATTTCTAAAAGGCTTAGTCAGTAAGCCTATACTTATAATACAATTTATAATCTCTAATTAAATATATTTTTTTTCTTTTAAAGTGTAAGTAAAAATATGTGTTGCTCATTTCTACACATAAAACAGGAACACAATTATTTAGAAAGTCTTTAGCCGGCCTTCGCACTTTAACTGTTTGCTGATTTAAGCTCAAGTTTTTGTGGCTCAGACTTGGGGCTCAAGTTGCCAACAATGATAAATTGCAAACAAACTCTCTATCACTCACACACACACACACACACACACACACGCACACACAATTATTGAGAGTCTGCACGCACACATACACTCAGAGGCGATGACGCAGCTACAATTTTTCCATGGCAAAAACAACAAACCGTGGCGAAAAAGCCACAAAATAAGCGTAAATGATATGAAGACATAACAACAAATTGGGGTTAGCCAGCGAAAAGCTCAAGAACAACAAATAGAACAACAGTGGCAGCCACAGCAACAATATAAGGTCTAAAAGCCATACGAGTCACTTGCCCGCTGTCACAAATCTGTGCCAACCACATACAAAAGCTAAGCGGCTGTAGTGTAAGGAGCAGCAGTTGAGGTCTAAAATGCAACCATACAATTGACACACATAAAGGCTTAGTGGCTGCTACTATAGCATCAGGATTGACCAATTTATGTCAAATACAAGAGAAGCAAAATATGAAAGACAATCTCGGGTTTTGCATAATTGGCGTAATCAGTCTTTGATGCCGTTCATCGTATGCTACAACCTTGAGTGTAGTGCGATTTGAATCCAAAATTAGCATTATCAGTCATAATTTCTGGTCGCAAGAAGTGCAGGCACATAGAACGATTTTGACAAAACTTTCAACAGTGGTTGGTTTGTTGCCATGAAATTAGGAAGCGGCAAAGGGTATTAATGATTTGTGCGCCTCATGCAAGAAGACAGAAGTGACCGACTTTATACCAAAATTTAAGGTATTATTTCGAGTAGCTGTTAAGAAATGTCTTAATGCAAAAAGAGCTAGAAAATTTGTTCAATGACTTTTAAAATAGCTGAGAAAAAGGTCAAGTCCAATTTTAGTTGCTATCGCAATCTTATATACTGTGAGATTAAGTTATGCCTAAAACGCATGCATCAATTAGATGATCGCTGAAAATAAAGAATGAAGCAATTTAAAGAAATACATGTGATGCATCGAAGTACCATTGCTGAGACGTTACTGTCACACCCATATGTCCGATGGTTTATGGAAAACCGACAGGACTCAACATTGGTAGCACTTAGACGCTGACAACATATTGCTGAAAGACTTTCTAATATGCGATGTTAAGGACTAAGATGTTAAACTAAGTCATTGTATATGTCTCGGCATTAAAACTACTGTGCGAAATAGAAAAAGCCCAACAGAGAAGATTCCAGAATCTGCGTCTTGTAGTTATTTCTGCAGACATATGCTTTGCAAGAAATCTTGCGCAAAAATTAAATGTAGCGCTTGTGAATACAAGCGAATTTTCCATTTTCAAGCCAACTCAATTTTCTTTCTAACTTGCCTGGTTGAGCTTCAACATTATACTCGCATTTTATTTGCCCGCGCCTTAGGAAATGCATTTCGGCAAATTTATCGCCACTCTAGAGTTCGCATTGAATTCCAAATATATATACTCTTTTGTCCGCGTGTCGAGCTTATTTATTCTTTGGAATATTTTGGCCTGTGGCTTGTTGGAAAGCTTACCAAATAAATTGTTCTAAATTAGATTTGTTTAAGCATTGCAACGCGAAAGTCCTTAACAGCTATCAACTGGCCATGCCCCCAAAAACCAGAAAAGGAGGTTAAATAAATAAGGTCAAATGGCGTTGACAACTTTGCTGCCAAGTCGACAAAATGAAAACTTTTCTACTGGTTCTTCAAGTGTTTGTTGTTGTGGGTGCTCTTTGTCTCAAGTTGCTGTTGTACTCTTACAAGTCAGCTATTTTGCCAGGACGAAAGGTGTCAACAATGACAAACACTTTTAACTAACCAACTTTTTCTGTTGCTGGTTGCCGCTGTCGTTGTTGTCGTTGTTGTTAATGCCACTGATTGTGTGCCTGATAAGGAGTTTAACACGGTTTGTGCGCACTTTTCAGCAGCACTTTTGATCCTGGCATAAACTTTTTGCTGACACTGTCGAAATGCGCAGACTTTGCCTAAGAAATATTATATTCCAGCGAAGGTGACATTACAAAAGCAAGCTACAAATTATTGCATTGCGCACTTGTAAATCTTGGCCGCAATGAGACGACAACATTTAAGTCGAACTGAGCTCATCAGCATAAAAATTGGCCAGACCTTGTAGAGCGCATTTTGCAATTTCATGTGGCATATAAAATTTTTGTTACCTGGTTTTTGTGGCATGGGCGTGGCCAGCTAAATCAATCACAAGCATTAACTCTGCCAAACCAAGGAAAGGTTTTATGTCACCCTTGGTGTTTGGCAGACACATCGTGATAACATCCAAAGAAATTTGATTTTCAGAACAGGGTTTTCCGGGTTTTTATGTCAACGACTTTATTTGCTTTGTAGCAATGCCTTGTTTACGGCAGCTTGAACAAATCAGGCGCAACAGTTAAGAGCGCGCATTGTCATTGTGGCCAATGCTTAGTCAGTTTCCGGATAAGCAGGAAGTTTTATGTTGTATGGCCGCACCATGTTACCAAATGTAATAAACAAAGGTGGCAAAAGAATCAGAATTGCGAATACGCATGGTTGCCCCTGCACACATACGAAGAAAAGCTTAACTGGCTTTTCAATTTATAGAGTAGTGAAAAGGACTTTTATATCATGCAGGAAACGAACATTTTTGTTAGTTTACAAACTAATAAAAAACACCTGCGCATAATTAGTTATAAATTTTAAAAATATAAGTTATAAATAAGTGCAGTAGGAGAGTTAGATAAATTTTTATGCATTTAATCATCTAAGCATTGAACCTATACGCAAGCTTAAAAAAAAATCTGAAAACTTAATTAAATTGGCAACCAGGACCGACTAGTATAATGCTTTTTTTGTAAAAAAGGGTTTATAGCTACTGGCTCTTTAGGACTGGGCATATCAAATTCTATGCTCACGAATAATACTAACTGATCCATTTTTAATTGATTGTCCTTATTTCATATATGCGGGGTGGTTAATAGCTTTTTAAAAGTCTGTGAATACTTTGTACGCCGAGTTGATACCCAAACACTATTTTCATGTAATGTAAAATTGTAATCGAGAGTTTTGATGGCTTCAGGGCTTTGCCTTACAATTTCTGTTACTGATAAGTACACATGTAAAATATCAAACAGTTTTAAATTAAAAAGCAATTTTTTACTTATATTATATTACTTTAACAGGACCCCATTTGTAGGTCATATACGTCAGGCACAGCAAAGTGAAATAAAATGATATATATTACAAAATAAAATGAACATAATGATTTAAGTATTGAAGTTAAAAACGGTTTTTTTTCTTTACTGTTTCCACATACAGATTGTATTTGTATGTGTTGCTAATTTATAACAAACTGTTCGAGCCGATTTATGGTGCATTGACTTTGTTTAAGAAAAAAAACGTTTTGATGGATTTATTATAAAGTAAAAGTTTCAACAATTTTTGATACCCCTATTTATTTTACTCAATTTCAGCAGTATTTTATTTTACATCTTTTGAGTGTACTATACATTCTTCTCTTGCATAAAAAGCAATTGTTTTATATTAAAATAAACAGGATTCACAAAGTCTGATTAAACTTCCACTATAATATTTATAATGGATACCAATGATATTTGTTTTTTCTAAAAATTCTACCAACAGTTATATATCGAATCCACAAAACGACTTTAAGCTACTTTTTATCGGAAATGGTTTGGAAAAACCAATCATTTAAATAATTACAAATAAATTCGGCATTATTGTTAATCAAAATGATATTACGAAAGTTATGTACGACGAGTTGACAAACGAAAGACTAATGTATTAGAAGTCGCAAATGGATCCCTTTCGTAGATGTTAGTAAAATGTATTTTTTTGAACTCTAATTTTTTTAAATTTTTCGTATACGAAAATAAATATTTTGTATCTAATATCAAGTTTTAATTTTTTTAAACAAGATATAAAAAATAAATCTATAATAGGTAGATGTAATTTTTTGCTTTAAAATTGCGAATATAGTTAAAAATATTATAAATAAATAAAAATATTTTTGGAATTCACTGATCTTTTAAGTACATTATTGAAGATTTTTGCATTCAACTAATAAATTTATTTCAAATTTCACGAACATTTACGTTATTATTTATAATGAGTATGTAGTTTGCTTTGACTTTTTATTTCAAGAGATTTGGATATTAAACGTTTGAGTTTTTGCGTTTAAAGTTGTGGTTATTAAACATTATGTGAATTGTACAAGAAGCCAATGAATTTTATACATAGACAGGCATTATTACTATTATTATAATTATTCAAAATAGGGTTTTTGTATTATTTTAAATAAAATTTTGTAAAATTATTTTTGTATAAATATAGAGACATAGTATATGCTGTCTATAAATAGGGATGCATAGAGCCTAGGCTCTTATGTTGTAGCGGACGGATACATTTTTAAAATTGTTAAGGGCGTCACGTACCTTAGCACCGCCATTAAGACCAATAATAATATCAACCTGGAGATTAGGCGAAGAAACACACTTACCAATAGATGTTACTATCTTGTCTTAATAAGCAAGTGTGTAGCACCGACATTTCTCCAGCTGTGATACATGCACATAATCTTACTTCAGATACCACTTATTTGCCTACGTATAGTGTATATAAAATAGTTAAATGACACTTTTTAATTACAAAAAGTGTTATAAAATAAAATAGCATAAACGTAAACTACACTTTTGCAGAAATTTATAAAAAACAATTTGGCAAAAGTCAAAGTAATTAATACAAAATAAAGCAATTGTTTTTCTGCATTTTTTTAATATTTGAAAATTTAAATTGCATTGTTATTCGTACAAAATAGACGATAACCAACATAAAAAGCGACACGTGACAATTGCATGACTCTGGCAACCCATACACATATCCACACATGCATAGAGACGTTAACAAACACACTGCCAAACATCGTGTACAGTTGTGCAGTCATGGCTCGTGAATTTGAATAATTGTGCAACAGTGTGTAACGGTATACAGAGTACATAGTGAACAATTGTTGTAGCAATTGTTGTTTGTGTCGAGTGCCTCCATGTGTCGGTGTGTGTATGTTTGCCCGAGTTTGTTAACTTATGCTCAAATGTATACTCCATTTTGTTATTGTTTCTATACAAATTTTTACAACGAACTATTAGCATACCCTGCACACAGTCATTAGGTTAAGCATGTACATTTGGCGTTTTTGAAAACCAGAAGTTAAAACATTCGTTATTTAAAATAGAAACATTTTAAGTTTTAGAAAAAAATTTTGTTCCATAAATTAAATGTAAAATATACTTTTTATATTTATATGGGAATCTTATGTAAGAAATATATTTATTAGCTACAAATGGTTCGAACATTTTAGGAAATTTTAGACCGTCTTCTATTGTTAGAGTAGGAACATTTAAAAAATAATATTTTATTTCTCAAAGAATAGTATTCAGTTTTTTTTCTTGCATCAATAACGTAACACTACAAAATGTATGAAATAAATATTTATTGGTGCAGAGTATTTTAGCATCGTACATTGTTATGTCCACATTTTGCTCTTTGGTTTTCATGCTCTTATCGTTGACCGTTGTTGTTCAAATTAAAAATGATTTAGATGGTAGTAAATTGAGTTCACAATGAGTTTCATTTTGTTTTGGCCAGCATGTAACTTAATTGTTTGATAGTAGCTGAATATATAAAAAAATATCTCTTTACAAGTATTTCTTGTGTATAGTTTTTATTTCAATCAAGCGTGGATATAAAACAAAAGAAATTAAGCTGCATATACATGTTTTTTAAATAGTTTTGGTGAGACAACTATGTGAAATATTTCGAAATACCATTTAAGTGCTTTGTTTTTTGCATTTGAAGTAGTTGAATGTTTACATTCACATAAAATTGATATGACAAATATTTTGCCAGAGATTTGATTTTGACATTTTGGTAGTAGAATAATCTATATGCGCTTTACACTTATTAGACTATATAATGACTTTTTTAGATTTTGGTCTAAAGAAAGAGTCAGCAATTTTGCTTCTATGCAGAATTACAATTTATATTAAAAAACATTAAATATTTAAATTCTTTTATAATATTACTCTCTTGACAAATAATACCTATATTTTCAGAAATACAGAAATTTACTACTGTTTTTGCAATATTTCTTTTCCTATTTTATTTAAACTCGGTATGTTTAAAAAAAATATAATTTTTAAATTGGCTGATAATATATGCTTCACAATAACCAAACTTTAAATTAAAGTAATCAACCAAACAGACAAGCAATTTCTTTGGAATCTCGTTGCTTTGCCGACTTGTGCTTTAAATTCTTGAGTAAAATCCATGACAGTGTTGAACAACACACTGCTGCTCTCCTAGAGACATACAAGCATGTATCCTCACGTACACAAAAAAGGAGACTAAAGGCAAAGTAAAAAAGAGAAGGAAATTTGCAGAATGTTATTCTTCTTGCTTCACGCACTTAAGCACCGGAAGTGCCATTTTGAAATGCCACAAGGAGACTAACAACAAAAAAGCTGAAACAACAAAAAAATAAAATAAAACTCTTCGTGTTGGCTACCGAAATTTTGATACACTTTAACAGAGTTAGTTAAAATGTATAAAGCATTCGTTGTCGCTTAGAAAAATGTTTTATTTTTTTTATCTTTTGGAATAAAATTTCTCAAAATTGAAACTACTTATTGTTAAGGGGGACACTGCAAATCGATGATTAAAATTTTATGAAGCTTTTGGCACAAATTGGGAGCGAGTTGAAACAGCGAATTTCAAAGCTTCTAGACTCAAAGAGTCAAAGCTCAATCTTTAAAACTTCATAAGACAGACATACTTGAATTATATTAAGGTTAATATTCAAAATTCAAACAAGAAAAAAATATTTTATAAGTTTTCTTAAAAAACAAGATTTTTGTTGCAAACAATACCACAAGTTGTATTACAGTGGCTCAGTTGTTTAGGATATTTTCTTATTGCTGCTAATTCGTTTATGGAAATGTTCATATTTTGGTTTGATATACATTTTAGCAATATTCGAATCCAATAAATTATTTGAAGCGATAAAAAAAAAAAAAAAAAAAAAAATAAAGGAGAAGAAAAAAAAAAAAAAAAAAAAAACAAAGTCCCTCTCCCCCTTTTCCACAAAACCACTGAATATAGGGTGTTTGGGAACCCCCCCCCAAAAAAAAAAAATTTTGAAAAAAAAAAAAAAAAAAAAAAAAAAAAAAACAAAAAAAAAAAAAAAAGGGGGGGAATTTTGTTGGGGTTTTACATTTTGTTTAAATACAAAAATTTTTTTTAAAATGGCATTGAATCCGTACGGCTCTGGACTTTTGAGGTTGATAGAAATTATCATTATATAATTTAATTATTTATAAAACGATTGAATAATTGGTTGCACTTTATATAATATTATATATTAAATAAAAAAAGAGAAAAAGTAACTATATTGTGAAACAAATAATATTTTAAACAAGTAGTTAATCATTTGCGGAATCTGAAAATTAATTAAGAGATATTAAAGTAAGTAAAGAAGATTTAAGTTTTAAGTTTTGTTCTTATATTTACATTGTAAGGATCTAAAAAAGCTATACAATATGCAATTTGAATTCTCATATTTACTAATTTTACGAAATTTATGCATAGCCGCTGTAAGAGCATGTCAGTAAACAAAAGGAAGGGTCAACTGACAACATGTTATAGGCCGGACATTTGTCATAGATGTGTGATATATATTACTATGTTTGAGAGCAACATTAGAATTGTTTTCACAGTATATGTATGTTTGCTATTGTTAACATTCTTTTTACGGCTAAGTTAAACTTCACAATTTAAAGTCCTCTTTCCAACCAAAAATAAATTGCAGAAATGGCTACATTTGGTTCTTAATGGCTACTCGAGCCTACACTGTCCTATCAATTGTTACAATTCATTTGAAATTTTATAATCAAATAAGTTTTTTTTTTCACATGAAAAGCAAGTTTGTTTATTGCCTCCCAATCCAACAAGACTTAAAAAGAAGCCCCCCTTTCCCATTCCAAAAAAAGAGCACAACGTTGGCAAAAGTTTCGATTAAATTTGCTTACATAGGCGAAACAATAAAATTATTGTCTAAGGCAGACCCGAAAAGGATGCGGCTGTCGTTGCTAAGTGCCGGGCGCATGCTGTGGCATAAATAAAAACATAATTGAGTTTCGGCAAGGGGCACATCGGGGGCGTTGGGGCAACCAGGCTTGTGGCTCAGACCATATTGATTTGGGCTAAAATACATGTTGGCCAATTCTCTAGTGGTCTGTAGCGTTAAATTGGTTGCAATTAGCTGAAACTGTGCTAGGGTCAGGCAACATTTTTATTTTTTTGGGTCATGTGCGTTTGAGCAGTTACTGCACAGTTTGGTAAGGGGCACGTATAATTAGTGTAAGAAAGTCATTTATATTCATTTCAACTTGGCCTTTTTTTGTTCTTTTAATTTGATGTTTTGTGTGTGTGTGTGTGTGGGTGTTTTTTTAAAGCTTGAGACATTAAGAAAATTGTA
Organism: Chymomyza procnemis; assembly: GCA_035046065.1. NCBI lineage: Eukaryota > Metazoa > Arthropoda > Insecta > Diptera > Drosophilidae > Chymomyza > Chymomyza procnemis. The sequence goes on along the minus strand of JAWNOJ010000013.1, from coordinate 1,358,121 downwards.
AAAGTAATGATCAAACTTGTCGCTACAAATGGGTGCTACAAGCTTTTGAGCCAGCTAAATGTCTGGCTGTCTACAGCCTTGACTAATGAAGTTTTAGTGGCTTTAATTGATTCATTTAATTGAGCTGGCTGGCTTGCTGACTGCTAAACTGACCAACTTGCTGGAAATAAGCACATTTTTGGCCCAGTTGCAGTCTAGCCGAATGTTACTTTGCTGTAATGCAGTTTTTATTTCATGGCTTGCCAGGTTAATTGCATCGGAGTGTGGTGTAAAGTTGTGAGAAAGTTTTCAGCCAGTAATTAGCCAGCAACTATGTGCAACAACTTCATCAACCTTGCCATTTTACTAAATAATTTTACTCTAAAAAATTCAGAGTGTAGACTTAGAACTACCCTTACAATAAAACACATTTGAGCCTTCAGTCATAACACTTTGAATTCTTAATATTTTTTAAATATGCATAAATATATAACACTGACGGACTTCCGTAAAGCCGTAGCTCTGTTTAAAGCAAAGGAAGAAATTATTGTTTGGTTATATTTATACAATTTTGATTTCGGTTATGCAAAGCTGATCAAAGACAATTTAAGCCACACACATAGACAATATTTTTTTCCAATATTTTTAAATTATTTCTTGGTCTACATAAACGAACTCACGAAGTTTAATCATTTTTAACAATATTCTCTTGACCATATCGCACTGCGCACATACTCTTTAAAAGATTTTAAAGAGTGTACAAGGTATAGAAATGTGGCATATACAAATTTGTAATTTAATTAAACTAAATGGTTTGGTTTCAAGGGAGCGGCAAGCAAAATTTTATCGTTCATTAAATTTGCAAAAACCTTCTGAGCCAGAAAATAAATTCACAGTTTCTAGTTTTTTGAACTTTTTTTTTTTTTATTTTATGCACTTATTTTCCGCTTGTTTTACAATTTTGATTTTATAATTAGTAGCTGCAGTTGGCGCACTTTTGTAATGTTTTCCTTTTGGCTTTGAATTCGTTCAGTTGAAGGTTCAGCATCTGTTTCCGGATCCAAATAGTTGAAACTTAATTGCTGCGTCAGCTTTCTCATACGCTGCATTTGTCGGTTCTGTACTGATTGAAATAAAATAATTAAGATAAATGGCAGCATAGTAATTCAGCGCTCATGCGCTTACATTGTCCAGTAAGGTCTTCATTTTTAACTCAACGCGCAACTGCGTGCCTGACAGACTGTGCGCCTGACTGATTGTAGTACAGTGCATTTCATTTCAAATTATATACTATACAGAGAAATGCAGTGCGTTCATGGCATTATTTTGGAGTGCAGTGCATCAGATTAGTTCTTATCTGCCCTGGGTTATGTGAGCAAACACGACTGTAAACATGTTTCCCAGATACATGAGTTAATAGTAGAGTCTCATTATCGCTGCATTTGGTGTTGACATAATCCACTATCGCTGCGGGACATATTGAGTGAAAGAGATAAACGCATTGGCACGGTCGGACAAGAGTAATAATTTGACAGTTTATCGATGAGATTCAGGCATATACGCTAAAGTGCTTAAACAGACTGTACTAAATAGTCTTCGTGCATAAAAGATATTTGAAGTTACTATTACATGACTTTTTTGTTACTGTGAGATTTTATTCTTATAAATTGAATCGAAAGCTTTATTCGTTGCTGTTTATTCGATTATTAAGCAGAATGACTTGTACAATCGGCTGTACTCACGCACGTTACTTTATTTCTGTCACATAGCCTCTTATTAGGATTTGGTGATCTTGGTCTTGGGCCAAGATTTTGCTCAAAAGTAATATCTTAATAATGTTTCCTTTAACAGTTGTTGAGGTGTTTTGTAAAATAAGAGGCCAAAAAAACTGCCGACTATCTGCGATATTAACTATAAGAATAACTAACAATTCGTTAGTAAGAAATTGTTTTTTTTTTTTAATTCTATAGTGTGGTATAGGATCCGGACTCCAAGAATAAATCTGCACTGGATAGATAGTTTTGGAGAATTATTGATTATTTAACGTTGAAGCAAACTCCGCCTACCCAATTGCAACATTTCTTCTTTAACAATTCAAGAATACAACTTTTTTATAAATATAACTGAAATATTTGATAGTTGTACATATATTTTTTTGCACCTTTAAGAGCGTGTGTACACTTCAATGATTTCATTTATTTCGCTAAAAGTAAGCAACGGACTTAAATGCCTCAAATTTCAAATGAGTTTGTATGCAAATCGGAATTAATTTAGACGTGCCCAACTGCTGGCTAGAAACCCCAAATGAAGCTACCAAATTTTCAGTCTTGCTCAATCAGAAGTGGTCTATTTGCATCCATGTCTAAGACTATTCAGTTTATCAACGTGTTTGCTGGCATGTTAGATTCTCATTTTGTTGAAATTGCCAAATATTGACGAAGAACTTCAATGCAATCAAGGCACACAAGTAAGACAAATGGTTGGGCGTATTTTCTAGGCAACATGTATAAGGTTGTGTGTCTGTGTGTATAACACTAATAGCATCAAGCTTGAATATATTCCATTAAATGGCAGAATTTCAAAAAGTGAAACTTAAACCCGAAAGCTGAGGTAAAAAGAAAAACTAAAGTATCTTAAACAGTTTAAGATGTTTAATAATGAAATCGCGAGAAGCCAATAAAATAAAACTTTAAGTTGAATCAACTTAATCAAACGAAGAAAAAAATCCATTTGAGTTTTAACTTATACGTACTCAGATTCTGTTGATTTTCGCTGAATAAGTGATTTTGCATATAAATGCTTAAGGAAGTTCTAAGGCATTACATACAAAACGGAAGCACCCGGGGAAAAACTCGAAAAACAATTTGAGTTCATTATCATTTCAACATATTGTATGCCCAAGTGTTTTAAATTGCTCAGAGGTGAGGAAAAGAGAAAATATTTTACCTGCGCGATGAAGAAGTTTTTGGATTTTATATAATGCAGAACATTGTTGCCTGGCGTTTTCTCTATTCATTTGGTGGGTCTGTCAGTCTGCTCGTCTTATGGTTTTTGGGTTGGTTGAGAGTAATGTTAAAATCACTAACATGCTCATAAATGCGCCATGAATAAATTAACTTGCTGAATAGACCGGTAGACAACAGACGAAGCATTAGATTTCTTGCGAATGATAATAATAATTGAAGCAGAGCTGCCACTTAACAAAGGTGCGCCCACACACATGCTCAATTGATACACCGAGAGAAATTCGTTTTTATTTAGATAAAGTATTTGTATTTAAATATTAGCGGGCGCTATCTTTACTTTAATATAACGCTAACAACTAGCGCTTCCTATAATACTCTGCATATCAGCTTATAAATTAACATATGAACATTTCTTTCATTCAGCAAGTCTCAGAGCAATAAGACATTAATTACTCTTTGTTTCGACGGTTGACATGAATCAAAATTTTTACCAAATATGTATACATATATTTCTTTTTGTAACTACGATTTTATTTATTTCATTTTATTTAGGTTATAGTACAACTTGTAGTTTTTATCGTAACCAAGCAAACTGTTTATTTTTAATATTTACTGTAAGTCTCAGTTGCCAAGCAATAGGCAAACATTTTGAACGTCAATAGTTCAGTTGATTTTTTACATTAATAGTAGTGGGATAGTAGCCTAGAAATTGGAAATATGTCTTTTGTGTCAGGTGATTTTTCTGTACGCCATGGAGTTCTTGTAGCACGTTCACACCCATCTCGTGCTGGGCATATGAACCGATATTCGAACTTTCATCTGAGTAGGGAAAAAGTTTTTTCTATACGCAAATCCCTGGTGGACTTTGTGGATACTGAACTAAAGACTATGAAAACATCTGTATTTTATCAGCGTATATTTATATTTGCTAAGAATTTCATGGATAAAAATATGATAAAAAATTATGCGTGTGGCAATAAGACTGATAATTTTGAACAAAGTACGGAGCTGAATTCTGCAGATACAAACCAAGCAACAGAGGAACAAGCAACTGAGGGTTACGAAACATTAGCAGAAGGCTCCGCATCCGCAACAACTAATACAGCGACGTTGCCTTCAAAAAAGTTGTCTGTTGATGTAATCAATATACATGTTTTACAAGTCGAAGAGCCCGTTGCAGCTACGGAGGTAGTAACCAACACATTTAATTTTGATAAGGATGAATTAAATGTGAAATCCGAAGTACCAGAAAAGAAAGAAAAACCAAAAGAAAAAACGTCAGCTTCGAATCCACAATTATGTCTATACACAATATTTAAGGAAAAGCTAATTCAGATTCACGAAAAATGCCTAGATGTTATGCTTACACCTGATCCGATGTGTGGGCTTTATCTATACATGGGAGATTATTCAATGTTAATGCTAGAGAGCAGCGAAGATATGATGAACATTTTTTGTAAAGAGTTGTTGACGCTTAAAGATGATTTTTGGAGCAGCGATTGCGTATTTCAAGTAGAGGATCATATTAACACAGTAAGTTTGCGGAAACCAATACAACCTTTAAGTTTTTGAAATTAGGCAACTTTGTATTCACTTTTTATAGTTGTATACCAACGAATTGCTATTTCGTAAAATACCCGCTGCATATATAAACGAAAAGTTTCCCACCTCAACACCCACAGATGAACATCTAATGGGCAAGCAACATATAATAATCAAAGAGAAGCTGTTTTCCATATGTAAGCTAATATCGGAAAGTATGACGCAGCAGTCTGGTGAAATCAAACCAATTAGTTTGAAGCCGTCTTTAGTTGAAAATGATTCTTATGAAACTGAAACGCTATCAATGAAGTCAGGTAAATCAATTACTTCTGAAATATCAGAATCGTTATCAGTGGATACATATCGCAAGCTACTGCCGGAAGTACAACGCATTGATCTGGTTTTGACCGCCAAACGTTTTTATTATACACTCGAAGAATTCACGGAAATTTATGGAACCACACCGATGGTAGTGGATTCGGCAAGCTTGTTCTGGCCTATACAAAATAACTACACTCCACCGAATATATTCAAACGCACACCTTTCGACATTAATTTAATATTTCCGGACTATGCCGCGTCCATGCAACATGAGAGTTCAACTGAAGGATTAGTTGCACGGTCATCCCAGGACGCAGACATGCCTGCGGGAGACGAAGGACACTAGCAAACAAAATGAAGAGTCTTGTATTTGTTTTATGCTAAAATATATTAATTTCGTGTTGTGTAAAATACACAAGTGTCATTATTGTGGTTTACTAGGGTTGAACGTGTATATCAGCTTCATTATGTAGCACATCTTGTTGCGCATCATTGATGATGATGCTGATGATGATGATAATGGTGATGATGGTGAGGGTGATGATGATGGCGGCAATGACGTAAATGTTAGTGTCGACGCCTGCTACATGTTCTCTTCTGATGCTGTTATCTGTAAAAGTCGCGCATTGGCTGCTTCTATTCACATGACTGAATATACCTATTCACTTAGGTATAGTTATGGCATGGATGGAATGGCGGTTAGGCATGGCTGGAAACAGTTACAAAGTGCTGCCTTGTTTTGGTTTGCCACTCGAATGGCTTCCACTTTGTTAACATAAACATAAATTTGCAAGCACTCACACTCTTGCACCCTATATAACTCAAAGATACGCGTGAGCGTGTGTATGTGTGGTTGTCAGTTGATTTTGGCTACGTGCCTTCTCTTTTAAATATAAACCGCTACGACGCCAGCTGTCATATGTAATACCGTTAGCTTATAGCTGTCAAAAGTCACTTGACAGCCACACACATTCATTGACTCTTGTGTGTGTGTATGTATGTGAGACTGCGGCTTGGCTTAAAGTGCATGCTGAATTGGTTGTTGAGAACGCCTTTACCGCAACAACACTAACTCATTTTAGTACTCAGCCTTTCGGCACTTTTAACGAAAATAAGGTTAACGTTAACTGTCGCATCCCAGTCAAATCAGCTGACAGCTGGCAAAAACAGCTACAAACAAAGCAAAATAAAATCATTGCAAAAAAAAAAAAAATGTTTGAAAATTGGCTAAAAAGTTAATTAAACTTTTGCCAATGGTTTTGTTTTCGTTGCACACACCATGTCACTTACAGGCGTCCATTGCTATGTTCTATACCCTCAAAAAGTGCACGTACGCTTGTATTAAAAAAAGTTTATGCCTTACAGATGTATTTCGAAAAGTATTTCTTTGCAATAAAATATCTAAACATTTAATAGCAAAATCCACAAATTTTTTAAAGTTATTATTACAAAATATGTTTTTTTAATATTTCAATGTATAATGTTATTTGATTTTTCACTTAAACCTTTTTTAAACAGATTTCTTTACGCATTGTTTTTGATTTAGTAGGTAGGTTTCGCCTTCATTATTGCAGTCTTCGATCGATATTTTAATTAAAATGCATAAGCATTTGTTAATGCAACAATATGTGTTATGTTACCATTACATTTTGATGCGATCTTGGGAGAACAAATACGGTCTAAGTGTCTTCAAATTGTTGTATGGTATATCTGTCATACTGGAAGGCAACTCGAATTGATGTTGCTGTTCAAATAAACTTTTGTACCTTATTTAAAAATGTTGAAATAAAACACATATGTTTTCTCTTTGTCATTATTTATCATTTAGTCCTTTCTCTGCTCATCTTGATCTGATTTCTTAAACGGTAAGGATATATAATCTTCGCAGCCTAAAACTGAACATGGCATATACCTTTATAAGACTAGTGAGTTTTTGCGCTCATTTGGCTCCGGGACATTCAATGACAACGTCTAGGACAGCAACCGTTGCAGCAACCGACAACAACAAGAGTACAATTCAATCAAGTGCAACAACAACAATGCATGCCAAGCAACTAAAACAACAGGAACAACAAAAACTAAGTGTCAGCGCATAAACAAGGACATTGCACTCCAGGGTGTTGTGCCTCGCTAGCGACCGATGCCAAACAACACAACAGCAACGAAAAGCCAACAATTGCTCCGGACTGTAGTTTCCATAAACTGCCAGATGCTTGCCACACTTTCTCTTTCGCACATACACACACACACACACACACACACACACACACACACACACACACACACACACACACACACACACACACACACACACACACACACACACACACACACACACACACACACACACACACACACACACACACACACACACACACACACACACACACACACACACACACACACACACACACACACAACACATACACACATAACATTCATAGCTACTCACACATATTTTCATAGAGACTCACACACATTCATAGGCACTCAAACTAGAATAGAGACAATGGCGATAAGCTGCTGCAGTTGGCCATGTACATGGAGCATTAGGCCGCTACAACATGGCTCTGCTGCATCTCTGCATTTCGACTATGTGCCACAACTTGAGGCGCCAACTCATAAATAACCAAGACAAAAGCAACAAAAAGAGAATACAAAAAAAAACAACAGGCAAAAAAATTAAATGACTTTTGGCTGTCTCTCTTGTGTTCCTTTTTGAAACAACATGGCAACACTGTTTGCTGCAGCAATTTTAAATTGTTTGTATGCGTGAGTGTGTGAGTAAGTTTGAGTGTGTGTGTATGTGAGTAAGAGTGTCTACACTGCAGCTTCCAAGTCTGTAGCAAGAATAGCTCAGCATAATTTGAACCAAACTCAATTTGTTTAAAAAGAGCACAGAAACAACAACAATATTAATGCAATCTACTATAAATAAATAACAAAAATGGGCTAAGTAGCAAAGTTAGTTGATAGCACTTCATATATATGTATAGATATATAGAAAAAAATATGTATATTATAAACTATGTTGTAAACAGAAGCAATTTTGTGGCGCGATAAACGAATTTTAAGAATTTATTCCTCAAATCTGCTGGGGCAACAGTAACACGCTAGTGACGTTACTACGGCAATAGAAAAAACCGATTTTTAAATTACAATTTTATTCTTTAATCATTCTTTAAATGATAGTACAATGGTGCGGTAATATTATAATATGTAAAAAGTATGTACAAAACAAACATTGGCTAGGTCTTTTCAGTCTCTTAACTTATTTAAATATTTTCTCGGTACAGCTTGTCTAATTAAAAGCAAAAATCAAAACTCAAAATCGCCAACAATAATTTATTTTAATTTACAAAAATTTTAGAAATTTACGAAATTTAACACAAAATTAAAAAACAAAAAAAAAATGATATATAAAATGAATTGAAATAGGAATATTAAGTTTCTTATTTGTTCTATTTGTAAAATGTTTTGATAGAAAAATGCACACAGCAGCTTCGTTGTAAACTAAACTTAATTATAAAGCATTTAAATAAATTTTTAATATTCCATTAGAAATTTACGTTTTTATTTAATTTAGCAACTAGATTGCACCTTGGGGCACTCTTGGAATTTTCGTATAATTTATGACATTCAAATTGTTTACTTGCTGCCACATCGTTAAAAAAGCCTCTGTAAGGCACCTCCCAGAGGTATTCATTACAAAATGAGTATACACAATGCCCCACACACACACATGAATGCACAAAAATGTATGTACAAAGCAACATGGCGATGCGAGAGCTCATTGGCATTCATCATACGTCTAGTTGTACGCGTTAAATCAAATTAAATGATGGTTTGCGTGACGCTTTAAGTTGCTTTTGTTTTGTCAAAACTTTTGCACAGAAAAAGCTATTCCCTAAGCAATTTCGTGCACATATAGGGCGTCTTCTTAAGGAAGCTCAAAAAATTCAGAAAAAAATTTAAATCGTTAAAACTTTTATCATTACATTTCAACAAGTCGTTAAAACCACACCCATCCTCAAAGTTTTGTATACTTCTATGCACGGACACCATAAAAATCTGACACTAAGATTGAAATTAAAAATAATATAATTTCAGAGCGAAATTCAGCTTAAAAACATCGGTGTAAATACTTAAAAATGTCAAGGCAGCAAGGTCGACAAAAAAAATGTCAGAATTATGAAAACATATTAAACTGACTGTATGATGGAAGCATAAATACGCCAACAGTCAGAGTCGCTCTTAGCCCGCCACTCTGTTTGGCCAAGCTGGACCGGAACTCTTGTGCTTAGTACAAATGCAGCGTTCAACAGCAGACAGGGAGCATGAGTAGACAGAAGACAGCCAACAGTACGACTGACTGACAGTTACAATAAAAACAAAATCCAACAAAAACAATAACATGAATTTCAGGGCTACGGCATGACTTCCCACAATTTCAACGGGCAGCAGTTTCTCACTTCCGCAATTTTTTTATTTTTTTTATTTGTGGTCCCGTTGAAGGCCGCCATTAAGTATATATCATATCACGCGTGTGCGAGTGTGTGGATGGGGATGAGAGTCTGACGCTTTATTTTTTATCTACATAACATGAGAAACCATTAATATATATGTCCTTGTTGTTATCTGAATACCCGCTTTGCGGTTTTAGTCGTCGCGTTACTTTGCTTTACACTTCTTTATTTTTTCGGTTTTTTGTTCTTTTTCATACTTATGTATTATCATGTTGGTTACCATTTCCTGGTATTCCTGGCTGTGCATTAATGAAATCCTCACACTGTATGAGAGCCAAACACAAAATAAGAAAAGTGAACCGAAAATGAATAAAAATGTGAAAAATCAGCTTTACGTTGCCGAATTTTGCATACTTTATCGCAATTTGACTGTACAATAAAGTGGGCTGAATTGCTAGCATGAAGTGAAAGTATATATTTCAAAGCAAAACATTTTTGCTTAAAGTATATTAATTATAAATAACTTTGGTTAGGCGTTTATTGTTTAAGTTTTAAAATGTTTCGTTGGTTTTACCATAAAAAATGCATTTTTCATCTCAGCTAGGGTAATTAATAAATCCTAAAGACCTTAACAACTTTTCACTACTAAATTTATTTAGACAAATGGTATATTGTATATGAGCAAATTATATAACAGCAAACCCTCTAATATCTGTACTTCTTTCTTATAGAAAAATGTTCATTAAATGTACGATACGAGCGGCTTATAAATAACTTAATGCTGTTTTTAATTCAAACAATACAAATATTTCCAACACTAAGTGATGCATCGTTGTGAGATTAATAGCAATTTGGATTGTCTTAATGGACAAAAATGCGATGGCACGAAATATATTCTAACACATGTTTATCTTTGAGTTTAAAAACAAAAAAACAGTCATCACGAATAATAATTATAAACTCAAAAAAATAGAGGTACGAAAAGCAATGAAATCCTAATTTTTAAAGGTCTAAAATTGAGCAGTTTTCAGATTCTTTCAATTATTTATTAGAAATATTATTTTCTTTTGAGCATAGCACATCTTTAAGGTGCATATGGTTTTGATATTATCATTAGTCTGTTGCAATCGTAGATCGAGTCTACAATATCTTTGATAGGGTATAAAGCAGAAAACACCAAATTCAAGCAATGTCTTCATTTTGCTTTAGCAAAGCAAAATATTTATTATGTGATTATATTCAAGTTTAGCGCGGGTTATGCTCCTTCACATTGTTTCTGCCCGCCGGCCTTTTGTTTTCGTTGTCGGCTTTATTTTTTTGTTTACATTTAAAGTATTCACTTTTTGTGGTTCACTGTAGTTGTTGTTATCCTTGTTGTTGTGTTCGTGCTGGTGACTTACAAATTACGTGGGTCATGAACGCACTGCGGCTGCTTTTGTTGCCGCTACAAATTAGATTGTTGAAAAATTCGTTGAACTGACAACATGAATTTTGTGTGCCCTGTGACATTTCTATGTGTCCCTCGTTGTTAGGTCGCTTGTCCTTTGTTGTTTTTTGTTGTTTATTTATTTGTTTCTTTTTTTAAGAAATTAGCTCAATATATATAAAGATTATTTATGGCACTGTGGAGGCACAATTGCCACCTTGGTGTCTTGTAAATCTTGGCCTAATCTTTGCGTATGTCAAAGTTCTGACAAAATTTATGTTTTAATCCAGAATTTAGTTTCTTCATGCATATTTTTATGGCTTAAAAACAGTATAAAAATATAAAATTAATATCAATTTTCCAAGCACAGAAAAATAGTTTTTGTATATGAGTTGTTTTTTTTTTACTTGGTAAATATTTATAAAAACGGCTGTCAAATATTAATTTACTTTAACAACTCGAATAATATTTAATTATAATTATTTTCAGTTGCCTTTGTAGAAAGAAGCTAAAACATACATTTGTATGTGTATAGTAAAATTTATTAAAAACATAGTTGGGTGATTTTAAGTTTGCTTATGTGGGCAGAATTCTATGGGTTTTAGGTAGCTCTGTTAAGAGTTAATCTTTAAAACATGACATCTTGTACGAAAAGTAAATATATAAATATATATTGTATATATACATATATAACACTTAATGTGCAAAGCGCATACTCACAAGGTCTTTGTAAGCACATAAACATGGTTCTATTAACAATTTTTTTTTTTTTGTCAAGGCCTACTATATTGAACTAAGATTTGTCTTTAGTAAGACTAGTAAGAACCGACAGCACAGATAAAGCGACTACGAAAAACTTTACTTAAGTCAAAGATAGCAATAATTCTCCATACTTCTTAGAGTGGAAGAAATTAAGGAATGCATCTATTGGTTTAAACACCCGAACTTGATAACAAATTTTATAATAGCTTATTATAAAATGACTGTATTATCACTTGGCTTATTAATCTTTTTTTTTTAAATTTAAATTTTTTATTTTGCAAATTAACTAAAAAATAATGCATATACATAAACTTGGGAGACATTTAATTTCTTTAATTAGTTTAAACTGACAAATTTACCAAAGTAAACATTAAAAGCAAAACTATGAAAAGACATTCTTAAGTGAGGCACTGAAGAGAGCTTATTCATAAAGCTTAAAACTAAGGGAAAGACCAACTTGTACTACACAACAAACAAAACAGTAATTAACTAATTTGTCACATAAGCCGCATTAACAAAATGGCGTCGCAAAATGGCAAAAGCGCAACCATAGACATTGCATGTGTTAACGCCCAAACAAGGCAAAATGCTGAATTACGAATACACCTATATACACATATACACTCACATACTTACATACACCAACAAGGCTTGCGTGTTAGCCAACAAGCAGGTAAACACACATATACACACTACGAATAGCTTATTAATTTTCCCTTGCAGAGGATACGTAAGACAGACAACTTCAACTATGTATGTTTTACTTTGTTTATAAGCAATCTGTACTACTTACAGAATTACGAAGATTACGGATTTGTGAAATGCTACTAACAGGCAGAGGAAGGGTGTGGTTACAACAAGTTCAAAATACTAAATAGATTATTATTGCTTTATAACCATTGTTCAATGAAAATTTGATCTCGAGATTTTGAAAAAGTTCTTGTAAAATCGGGGCCAAGTACACAGTGAAAAATGCCAAATTGCATTAAATAGTGATACTCTCATAAGTATTAAACTAAAAAATAAAATTAGAAATAGGTTTATTTTTGTTTGAAACTGAAATAAATGGAATGACATTTTGAAACGCTGATGTTAAGTACCTTTTGCATGACGTGCCTTATAGCTTAGATCCAAACTATACAAAACACGGCACAAGTTAATACAATTTTTGGCGCTCGTTGAGGTTATGTAACGTAACGCTTTTACCTTAAGACATGCACAAAAAGTTGGACGATTTACTTAACTTGGCTTTAAGTAGAACCTACGTGCGCTTGTATTTACAGTAATCAATCAACCAAAACTTCTATTCCATAAAGAATTCTATAAGCTGCTTAGTGTAAAGCACTTGTGATCTTAGGGGATAATTTTGATATAAAGCAACTTTAAAGTAAAGTGGCAATTGAACTGGCTAATCTTTGATTAAGTTAATTTTAGAAGACAGCCAAAGTTTATAATTGGATACGACAATATGTAATGATTTTATTTTTTTATAAAAATAATACTGAAATACCTTGGACGTATAGCCCTTCTTAGCTTAGTCGGCTGTTATATTACACTTTATATTGAAAATCAAACGTTACGTCTTTGTTTGCGTCTACTGTGTAGCTTAAAAGTCCTTGGATGTTTACTCAAAGTTTTATAAATTAATTCGCAATGGAATTAATGCTCTTTTTGGACCTACCTATTTAGCTGTACGAAAGTTAACACGCAAAAGCTTACACTCAGATTAATTGTTACCAACGTCATAGTAGAGCTGCTTGTATTTCTTGCAGGAAATTTTATTAATTATAACTTTTACATGTATGTACGCCGAGAACAATTATGCAAATTAAGCTTAATATAATCTTTGGTTAACGCCAAGCACGCAATTCAATGTTATACTGGAAAAAACCATATCATAAATTATAGGCCATGAAAAACCGTATTGCAACTCTTTTCATCAATTTCAGTGCACATTTTAGTCAGTTGATTAAATCTCACTGCGTTAATGCAATTGAGTTAATTTACAACTGCAGCCACAGTTTCAATATGCATCAAGGTTGCAAATGTATTGTAAATTATCATTTGTACAAGGTTATTTTTTTTTTGTTAAACAAATTTGCGTACAAATTAAGTTTTCGCCTTTTGATTTAATTATGCTGCAAGCTGCTGCTATCGAAAATTTACCCACAAATGATATATAAATTTATGTTTTATACAAATGCATGTGTATTATGTGTAAAAAAACTTGAAATTTAATGTAAATACACAGACCACATCGTTATGCCTGCTCATCGTTAAGCACACAGCGTATGAGTAATGAGCATTTCAATTTGGGAAATCCATACGACATGTTTTCATAAAAAGTTTATCTGATGATATGTTTATGCTGCAAATTTAAATTATTGAATATTTATCACAGATTATTGATGAGTCAATAGTGAGTCATGGGAATTTTGCAATAATTAAATCTTTTTCACTTGACTAATTTTCATTAATTATTGCAAACAATCTTTATATTGATTGAAAGTGTTTGAAAAGCGTTTTGTGTAGAACTATTTTATTTCGTGAAAAAATTAGTAGTAGCTCTCTTTGATATATGTTTTAAGATAAAGACACGCTAATGGCAATGATATTGAAATTTTAGACAACAACTATTATTAGGTGAATGTTTACTTAATAAACAAGTCTTTATTTATGTAGATATAAATTATTATAAATCAAATATTATATTTCAAGACTTGTTTCAAATCTAAGATTCTTATTACTTTGGCAATAAATAAGAAATCTTTGTAAGAAATCAACTGCCTGCTATAAGTTTTATTTTTCAAGTATTCGCAAATTAAGCCATACAATAATAAGTATTAATTTTCCAAGTGCATGCAATACTAATATAGTATACTCACACTTGTGGCACGTTTCTTCTTGACGACATGGTTGGCTTAGCATGCAGCACAGAGTTTGCCGGCGTTAATGAAGTAATTTCCAAACATATCACGCATAATCAAGAGCACGTGAGCTACTTAGCATGTAATTCGTTGTCTATTTGAATTTGCCGTATATTGAAAAGCGTTCAATAAGTTGTGGTTGTCGGAAGTTTAGCTCCAAACTGAATTCGTTGTTGCATACTAGCAGGCAAACAAGTGTTTGCGGCTTTATAGATATAGTAGATACACAAACATTTACCCACACACGCGTACTGAAGCTTAAACCATTCGAACGTTATTAATGTGCTTTGACATTGAAATGATTGCCAATAGATCTAGTTAGAGTTTTTCATGTAGTAATTACGACATTTGTAGTCGATGCTTTTCACATTCACAATGTTCATTCATAAGCCACAAAAACGAATTGCGGCATGTAATTAATTGCTTGAAGTATATTTCTATGCCTCATGCTGTGGCAGCATCAACGAAAGCCAAATCACCTAATGGTGGTAAAAGTTTCACATAATATTTGGTACAATAGGATACCATAAAGCCATAAGGCAACAGTACGCACAAAAAGTAACGATTACAATCTCAATTACTTTCCAGATAGAAAAGGGCAGAACAGATCTCAGGCTAGTTGGTCGCCTATGTGCCACGCCTGCTCATAAATTGCACGCACACAAATTAACTTAAATGGCTGAGGAGGAACGATATTATATACAACGTTATGTTCTTAGCCAAATAGCTATCTATAAGTTGCTCTAATTATACTTCACATAAAATTTAGTAGGACTTTTGGCTTCCTTAGATATAAAAGTAACCTTGTGATATTGGCTTTGTTTAAGCCAAATAATAATTCATCGATAAGAGTAATAAGGCTAAGTGACTTAAGGTTAACACAATAAATGTTGGAGGTAGCTTTACCTGATGCTACGGCCATGCGACTGTAACAATATTAAATGGCTCCATTTGGCGTGACGTATACGCAACGTGTGCTCGCATTTTTATTGTTGCGTTTTATACTCTACATATAAGCCTTTTAGGGGAATACTTTAATACGCAGCCATACTTGAATTTAAAATACTAATTAATTGTTTTCATTACTCACTTTTAAACAAATATTTTTTGTTTTACAGAAAATAAGAATTTATGGAAAGTAGGCAGTGTATAGGAATGATATAATTCAAATCTTTTAATATATATACGGGCGAAAACAATTTTGTCTCTCAAAGAGTATTTTTACATCGACACTACAGTGTCATTCCCCCTTTTTTTGCCTTTTTTACGTACTTTTTATTTTTATCAATTTACTTTGTATGTAAGCTGTTGCAATAAGGGCTGCATTGCAGCAAGTGCAAAAATATTACTATAAAAAA
Source organism: Chymomyza procnemis (assembly GCA_035046065.1). NCBI lineage: Eukaryota > Metazoa > Arthropoda > Insecta > Diptera > Drosophilidae > Chymomyza > Chymomyza procnemis. Next base: position 1,342,374 of record JAWNOJ010000013.1, on the reverse strand, counting down.
TTTCGTCGATGGGGCTGGATAGGGTCGTAGTTTGTGGGCTGGAAGCTGACAGCTACTGTACTGTTACCATTTTGCCTGTTGAACCGCTCCACATGGCGTATGCGCGATTTATGCTTATAAGTATGTGTTTATATCATAACTCTGTGTGTCTGTGTGTGTTTATGTGTGCTTTTATTTGCCATAATGTGCACTCAAAATTGTGGAAAGCTCTATGCGCTGCATATGAAAGTCGCCTGCATGTGTGAGCTTGTGTGTGCGATAATAACGAGCTAATACCACACTCAAAACACTTTTTGAGCATTTTACACTTTTTATGGTCCTGCTTGAGGGTCAAAAGCTCTTTACATAAAATATGCAATTTTTATTTTTATTGTTATTTCTTCTTTAATGTAACAGAAGTATCGGGTAGAGCCATTGGTTTTTTTTTGTTGAGTATTTTACATCTAAATCTACACTAACGAGCATTATTAAGCATTCAAATAAACACGTTTAAAACTATTCAAATGCTTATGCATTTCGACTAAATAGCAAATGATTATATTGATTGATTTAAAAATTATATCAAAAGCAGACTGCAAAGAATATAACGCTTTTGATCTTGATATGGAGTAAGCATAAATTTTGTAATAACTTAACTCTTATGCTGAACAAATGATTAATGGTAACCATTTCAATTTGAACTGTGTAGTCTATTTTAAAAATTAAATTAGGAAGCAATACATAATTGTTATGAAAAACGGAGATATATTGCATGTGGAAAAATAAATCTGTTCTGAACAGAGTTTAAAGTTTGGCAAGTAAATTCGACTCGGACAGCATTCTAACGACGCTTCTAACGACCTACCAGGTTTTACAGCAATAAGATACAGTACAGTCCTTTTTTGTACCTCTTGTATCTATTAGAGTTCCTCAACATATTCAATTGTTTGGTCGTTTACTTTGAGTGGCTTATCTGAGGAAGCATTGATGCGTTTTTTCAAAGTTAATAAGACAATCTTGGACAGATGCGCGAGAATCAGTAGGCTTTTTTTCTAAGCTAGTTAATCTTTGTCGTGAATATAGTCTAAAGTCTTATGCTTAGCGGGTTTTCGGGCAGACATATATATTTTTTGTCCGAACATACCGAAAATAAAACTCTATCTTAACATTTACTATTTAATGCATTCAATGTTTGCATATGAAATTCATTTAACGCTGTTGGTACAGATATAAGCTGTTGCATACTTAAGAGCTGCAAAATGCAAATAACTCATGTATATGAATCAGTGCAAAGCATTTAAAAGGCTGCTTGCGTCTGTGTGGGCGAATATATGCGTGTATGCGTGGGTGTATGCTTGTGTGTCTACATGTGTGTTTCCTGTTTCCGCTTGTTTGAGTGATGTGGCTGCTGCAGACTGTCAATGTATGGCTTAGCTTAGCTTTGGCATGCTGGTATAAACTGCTCTCTCGCACTCTTGTGCGCTCATTTACTTGTCTCTTTTTCACTCTGCATACTGGTGCTCGTTCTTTTTAGCATTTTCATTGATGCTGCATATCTCTCTTTTTGCCTTTTGGCATTACGTTAGCTTCTCTGCATTGTTGTTGTTGCTTTGTTTGCAATTGGTATTGAAATATGTCTATGTGTCTGCGTGTGTATGCATGTGCGTTTGGGTGTGTGTGAGTGCTCTCGCATTCTTACGTGCTGCTGCTGCCATTTTGATTGCTTTGTTGTGAATTTTTATTTGACATTTAATACCATTGTTGGCATATTTTGTTGCCAGCTCATGACAATTTATGAACATTTGGCCCTTAAACAAATTAAAAATCTACGCAGTCGCCACTGTCCATCAGCTGGCTAGCCATAAAAAGAGCTTAAATCATGTGCCGCACTTACTAATGGCGCACTTGTTTCAGTCTTAAATTGCCTTTAAGTGTGAAATCTTTCGCTTCATTTGGCCTCACATTAGAGAGCTTTGTTCGGGTTATGGCCATTTCAGCGCTGTTTATTGATGTTCTATTGTGCACAAGAGTGCAGTACGAACCAGCATATATTTACGACTATGTACATGCGTCGGTACTATTTATGAGCGCACAGGTAAAGAGACAATTGTTATGCTGTAGTTGGTCTTTTATTGCTCGCTGTCAGCAGTTGGCTTATTTGTTTTTATTGTCGCAAATTTATATAAGCAAACATGTTTCATTGAAATATATTCCTAGCTTTAGGTATTTATTTGTTAAGAAATATGTTAAAAAATACAAGAAATAGATATTGGCATATTGTGTTAAAATCACATTGCAATATTACTACAACTTAAACATTCGTAATGGTCACGCTTTAAAAAAGAAATACTATCTCTTAAAATTGCTGCTACGCAACACATGAAGACCAACTTAAAGATACATGCAAATAAACCAAATTTCAATTATTATAATTATTAAATTCTTTTTGCGCCACAAATGATCGTTGTGTTCTTGAACTTGTGTGCATGCTGTGAAAGCGCATTAAAATGTATTTTAATTAAAATGAAAGCAAAGTTGAAAGCTTAAGTATTAACATGACACAAGGCCTGTAAAATGGGTGTGCGCCGAGTGCGCGATGGCCGTGCATATCGGCGCCATTTTGTCATATGACGCGAGACCGAACGACTGAAGGACGGAGCGTGAAGTGTTGGCTTCCAGCCATGCCGAACACAGAAATGAAAGTAATGTAAAGTGGTGCTGCTTCTGTTGCCGCCCATTGAGTTTCTGGAACTTAAGCTGACCGCAAAAAATTAATTAAAATTACTTGCAACCCGCAAAGTCTCTGTGTATTTCACGGGCAACTTTACCAGTAGAATGAGGTCAGAATTTTGCCATGATGATGTCCAAGCCACGGCCAATGCTTTTGGCAAACTTTATCAGTCGCTCTTTATGGCACAAACAAGGGCAGCTAGCCGATTAGTATAAAAGTCGGTCACTTGGTTGGTTGCTTTATGGATCAGTTGTTCCAACGTTGGATTGTTTGCCCAAACTAACTTATTATGTGGGCGCTTCTGACAAATAAGCCATTGGATTTGGGAACGTGCTGGTAAGGGCAGTTCTGCTACAACACATGGCCGAGTTTAGTTCGTAGTATCCTAAAGCTGCTGTAACCATTGAAAACTTTACTTTTTTGCTGTAAGTCATTGTTTAGCTTTTAAACGAAAATGACAATTATTATGATGAAATAATTTACGGTATCATAGTAGAAAAGCACATCAAAATAATCAAAACAGTGTTTTTTCTTGAATACCAAAGGAGGTAGATGCATTGACATATATATCATGAAGGTCATCTTAAGTAATGATCAGCTTTAGTGATTGGTAGGCTAGCGCATCAAAAAATATAAACATTATATGATGTACTAAAATTTTTTTAAAACAGCTTTCCTTGAATTTTAAAGAAATTCACAGCATGTATAAAAAATTTTTTCTAGTACTTCAAGCTCCACTTTACACACTGCCACGCCTCAATGATGCAGCTTAGGTGCAAGCAGCAGTAGGCAACAACTACAACGAGTGCAGCAGCCGACAAAAATTCGTTTTGCGCTTCAGCAGCTCCAGGTCCTGTCCAAAAAAAAGACCAGCTGCGTGCTGGCCGCAGACCTTGTACTAATGTTTGTCTATGTGTGGCTTTGTTTGAATGTCCATGTGTGCGTATGTGTGTATTAGTATGTGTCTGAATGTGCAAACATTTGTGCCAGCGCGGCATGCCCTTGTTATTTTGCATGTTTGTGCGTTTGTGTGTTCGTTATCTCGGCTCCAAACAGTCGCTATGTTCCGCACTTCTTTTTCCCCATCTTTTATTGACTTGCACAATAAATTATTTTTCCATTAACAACCACCAACAAACCAATACTCTACTTCTATTGAAGTTTTTTTCTCTGGTTATGTGTCGGTTTGGCAAACGTTTTCACTGGCCAGACTTTTGGCTGGCTTACTGCCATTTTGACCCATTTGGCAATGCCAAGTCAACGAGTCAAAGCAAGTTTCTACTACCATTTACATTTGCATTTGCTGTCGTGTCACAAGTTGAATGGCGAACTTAGCCATAAATGCGTACTATAATGCACAAATAAAAACAGTGCCTTAAATATATCTACGTACAGGCAGAATGATACAAAAAATTGATGTATATAATATTGTTGATTTTCGCTCAGAATATTTTGAAATGTATAAGTATTTTTTAAATCAAATCTTTATTTAAACCAATTTATATGAGACCCTTTGATATCATAAAAAAATAACATTAACATTAAAGTTGCTTTTCAACTGAAGTGAGTGCAACTATAAATATTTTGCTTTAATAGCTTTAATGATCATTTTTAAATGAACTTAATCATCAAATATAAAAGAAATTTGGTTTATGTCAAAGTCGTTGCAAGCTGTATTTAAATATTCAGATTAATGCTTTCTATAGAGCATATTATAAAAGCTAGCAAAAATCTTAATTGCTTGGAAATGTATTTCGTTCAAATTAAACAAAATGTCATACTATTTGTTTATTTTTCATGAAAGTAAAATGCTCTTTTATATTTTTGCTGGTCCTTGAATAAATGCGTTAAGCCGTTAAATTAGTTTTCTTACTTACTGTGCACACGTTTTTACCATTTCAATTGCATATTTTCTTTAGTAAATTTATATGTATTAGCAGTTTATTGAACATTCATAATGTATGCATATTTGTGTGTAGGCTACACGTTGTATGCCTGTTGTTTGTACAAAGATCTAACAAATATGTACAACGTCTTCAAAACTGGCGCCAGATGTTTTATGCACTCAATATATTTTAGTAAATGTGTTGGACATTTATTTACTTATGCAACGATAGCTTAAGCGTGTATTAAAATTTATTTTCAGAGTATTTAATAATTTAAAATGCAATTTAAGAAATTGGTTTAGTTTTAAAGCATTTGGCAAAAAGTTAATTGTTTTTAATATTTCAGTTGTAATTTTGCAGAAAAAGTCAACATATCGAAATTTTATTTATTTGGCTTTGAAATTTGATTTGATTGGCTTGGAGGTCTTTTTTGTTGCTTTATTGATATATAATGCTGGGTTTTATATGTTTCATATAATTCAATTGCTTTGTTTGTATATTGCATTGCTCGCACACAGAAACATATTAATAAATAAGGAGAATAATTACAGCAAAAACAAATATGTGACAGGGTCACAAGTGCTTTTTTGGTGGCCACAAATTGTCAACTAGCAAATCCGCTTATTTATAAATGCTGCATGCCATTTTATATATAATGTAATTAACGTATTTTTTTTGTAATTTAATTTCATTTGTTGTATATTTGTGAAGAGGCGGCTCAATTTTTGCATTTCTTTCATTTATAATTCAATAATACTTTTTTTTGCCAGCTTTATTGATTAATATAAGTTTGTGCATGGTGCGAATACGTAATATGTTCATTTTTATACACTGCGCATATGCGTTCGTTGTTAATTTGTTGTAGAGCATCTGAATCTTAAAAATGCAGCACACTAGTAGTTAATTTTTGCAGAATTTTTTAATACTATTTTTTTGTATTTAAAAATGTTGGAATTGTTCTTGTGATTCTTGCTACAAATTTTAATGTTGAGACATCATGGTTTATTGTTCAATGATAACTGGAAATGATATAAGAAGATTATTGATGCCAAAGGTACATTCTGTGAGAAACTACCATATCTATTTAAGCGTGTAGTTACCTCATATATTGTAGTTTTGTAGACAATCGTCATTTTGCCTTGAGCTCACTAGCAATTGGATAAGCAAAAACTTTGGGATGTAATGCTGCTAACTAATTTGTTGTTCATCCGTTAATAAAAATTTGCTTGCCACGCTTTTGCATTCAACCTAAACTCAATTTTGGATTTATTTAAAATGATTTATGGTTATTTGGTTGCCTGGGTAGACTATGCATCTCGGTTGCTATTTAGTTGGAAATTAATAAATTAACCAAAATGCAAACTAGCAATCTGTTTTTATGATTCAAAGAGAGATGTACATATGCCCTCAGGTATGTTTACTACCTCTTGAAATTGCAATTTTATTTGTAAATTTCTTTACACATTTTTTTCTTTCTCCAAAAGTTGTTCAAATTTTATTTGAATGGGTGTTTCGCTAGATGTGTTTATAAATGATTCTCGTAAAACTTCTCGCACTACTGAGTTATTATTATTATTTTTCCTTTAAATAAGTTTTTTGATTTGTAGTATGTTCGAAAAACGAACACAACACTACGAAGGCTTTAAATTTTCTTACAAATACCCATAAAATCCCCACCAATCCTTTCAAGCATATTTAATGATCAGCATTCTTTAGTTGTTAAGAGCTTATCGAAGTTATATGACTTCATCATAATTAAATTATCATTAAGCTCGCACCAATTAACATATTTATTTTTATTTTTGTATATCTTAAGCATAAAAGAATCACTGAAGCATGGTTTTTAATCGAAAAAGTTGTATAATGAGTGTTGAGTTTGTTTATTTTAAATTGTCGATTTGTGTCGGTCCTTGCCTTGCGGTCGGTATTTTAAATACGAATCTTTGAGAAAAAAGTTGATTTCATTTTAAAAATAAACTTCCCTGGATTCTCTACAAACTAATTGCTATCATGATTGTATGGAGTATTTAAGGCAAGTTCCCAACCAAAAGAAGCTTTATGCAATTAAAGTTCCAAAATCTGCTCGTCAATTTATCATGTATACAGAAAACGTGGCGTATTCTTTATTGGAATGTTGTGGATTTTAAAACAACCCATTGTTAAACAGAATGTTTTTAGATATGTACAACAGCGTATTGGTGAAATAACAATGCTGCTTGAATTAAGTGGTTATTGAGTATTCACTGTTCGGTATGATCCCAAATGATTAAATTAATTTCATTTCTTTTCTTTTACGTTAATTAAGCAATGCAACCATTATTAAAAGCACGTTGCCTTTTTATATTGATACACATTTTAATGCCCTTAAGTCAAGCAATGAAATGGACAGTTTTTATACATATAAGGTCAGTTTGTATGTATCAGCAGCTTAAACTAAAGGAAAATTTAACATTAATATTAAATAATAATTTGTTTTAAAATAGCAATTAAAATGATCATTAAATGCTTTGAGAACTACACTTTACAGATCCACACAAAAAGCATTTGTCTTAATTCTTTTATTAGATTTTGAGTTTTTCAATTGGTGTAGGGTATATCAAAAAAGCTTATTGCTCTAACAGATTCCATGTAAATTTATGTAAATTTATAAAAAAAAGATTAAAATTCCTATAGCGTTTCGCCATGGGAAAAAATAAAGCACAGCTCTTAACTTTATTGTCAAATGGTAAATCGTGGCAAAGGCTTTTGAATGTATACCATCATTGTTTCTGTCATTGTTTGTAGCGATTGCAATTGCGCAGCCAATTATGTATTGCCTCATTGCAATTTGTGGCACAATTGTTGCAATTTCTGCTTCTTGCCACATATACAAAAAGGCTCAATAAAGTGCAATTGGTTGCAATTGAATGCGTTCAGTACATTTTGCACGAACATTCAACAACTAATTGAGTGTCCATAAAAGCAGTTTCAGTTGCACAGTGCTTGTCAAACTGTCAGCGTGAAAGTCGAAATGGAAAACAAAACAATGTGAATCCATTGGATTTAATTGGGAAATGAGTTATGGGTTTTTCATCGACGATGTTATTAAAAAGCTATTTGCTGTTACAAATATCAGTAATACGAGTTAAGCATGGTGCATGTCAAAAATTGCAAAGTTTTAGGGTTTGTGTAAAAACTTGGTTAAAAGCAAAAGAATAAACATTGGCAAAAGTGTAAAATTTAACACTAAGAAAACAAAAATTTTCTTAAATTTCAGTTTCCGCTTAAGCTGGCAGCGCACTTTCAAACATTTCGAATCTTTTGGCATTTATCAAAATGGTTCACTATTTTCATTCATAATTACAATAACTCGTTTAACAAGGAAAGATGACAATTGTTGCAGAATGTAATTTTATAAAATTTTTCCAAAATTCTTTTTGCTTCAGTTATTCACGTTTTAAACATATCTTTAAGATGCACTTTTAAAGAATGCTAGGACTACTTTGTTGACAAGTGCAGTTTATATGCCATAACGTTTATAATTAGTTGTTAAGATGGTTCTTTCATGACTGATAAGGCAAAGCAAAAAAAAAAAAGAGGAAACGACAAATGAAAATTAAGGAAAAACGTGGTAAAAACAACACGCTCATTTTCAGTATCATTGCGCCAAACAAAATGCTTGGCAATTAATACAAATGACGCTGATGAGCACGATAATGCCCGAGCTGCAAGATGAAAGCCAAATCCGAGCAGCAGCAGCACATGAAAGCTAGCTAAAAGTTAAAATGGAGCATCGTTCTTTTCGCTGGTGGATAGAGAAGCGTGTTTTAGCGCGGAATGGAAGTGGTAGCTAAGTTGATGGGTTGCCTGAGCTGGCTGCAATCTCAACTTCGCATGCATGAAAAATGCAGCTCATCTTCTTAATGCGAGCAACGTGCCGTGTTGTTAGTGAGGGGCGGCAGTAAGCATTGGATTCAGGGAGGACTGATGAACTCGAAGGATTGTTGAGGAGGTTGTAGCTATGGGCAGGAGCACGTAATGCAGCGCAGCTGTAGAAACAGTTTACAAGCAAAATGGCAGCTAGCCATTTTAGCTTGCTTTTCTCTTTGTTTGTTTGTTTGCTTGCTCTGAGCATTTGTTGTTGCTCTCGTTTGGCTGCCTTTATGGCAAATTGCTGGTGTGTGTGTGTGTATCTGTGTGTGACTGCGGATTAACGCTTTATAAATTGTTAATTATAATGACTCAAAACATACTAACATAAGTAAGTACATAGATACAAACATTATATGCTTGTATAGATAAACTTGCACAAAATGTTGCTGGCGCTGCAGCTTAAGCCCAACAATGGTGACATGATTTACATTTTCTGCTACTTTAGCAAAAATGAAGCAACCAAGTGAACATCATCAACCGGATGTACGTGTTGCTGGTAAGTAGCGGGTGTTGCTTCAAAAGGGCGTTGATTCCGGATGTTGTTGAAAGTTCGTGCTGCATAGATAACTACGGGTGAATGGGTAAAAAACAAAACTGCAACTATTAGAATTGAAAACTTTTTGCAAGAAATTAAGATTCGTGTGGTTAGTACTTATAAACTTCAGCGTTGTACAGCACAGTAACGAGAGCAACTTAAAAGTGCTTGGCTTAGCAGCTATATTAATTCCAACCAAACAGTAATTCCTAAAAAATAAATAATTTCGATCTTTTAAGATTTTCTGAACCGTATTGTCCATACAAAATGCTGCTAAAAGATTGTTTGCAAGCTTGAGACATTGCTGCCTGGAATGCAGTGATGGAGTTGACAAAGAGTTCAAAAAAGCAAATTTTAGCTCAATTTCTGTGTTTAACTTAATGAATTTCGGCTGAAGTTAAAAATTAAGAAGAATAAATTTTATTTTATTAGTATATGCTAGCTATAGTGGTTTACTATAGAAAAAGTTCCATAAAAGTATAACAAACTTTTTTTAATATGTTTCTGAGATCTTGTTTTGACATAATTCATGTTTATCTGACGTAAAATAGTTATTTTATATGCAAATAAAAAATCATGCTATTTATAGAATAGAGATTATAGTTATTATACATTAAGACAAAACAAAAATTACAAACAAACAATTCGACGGATATGTTTTTGATAAAATAGTTCATCACACTTTTGCATGCTTTTTATTTGAACCTAGAAGTTAAATTTTTTTATCTAATTGACAATTATCTTTCATATAAAATGTGTCCAATAAGTAGCGCATGGAATATATAATGATAAAAAAGTAGTTGCGTAACTTAAACTTATTTAATGAAATAAATTTACCAGCATATAACAATTTAATTTCTTCAGCTTAAGCTTTACAAAAATATTTTAATTATTGAGCTGGTAAAGTAATCTAATTTTAAAGAGTTTAAAAACATTTAAAATCACAAATGTTGTGCAACTTAAAATATTAATAAACAAGTGCATTTTAAATCTAAGTCCCTTAAGAACATAACGCATTAAACAAAGTGCATATAGAAACTCAGCTTTTTTTGCGGCGCTACTTTGTATCCTAACGATAAGCGTAAGTATCTTTACATATATCTAGTGCTACATGTAAAGTGTCTATAATCAAACAATCGGCTGCTGAATACTCTACTTTTTCTACGACTCTGACTTTTTCGCTGATAATAATGACGCTTAGCTTATTCTTGATATAGTCGTTGTTGATTTTTTTCTTTGCTGGCACTAATCCGGCTGACACTTTCATTTTACACATGAACAGACCGGCAACAGCGACAAAAGGCACAAGGACGACATAGTCATAGATAAAAATAAGTCACATGCATGTACACACACTTACTGTCTGATGCAAGCACATAGATACAGAAGCGACGGCAACAATAACAATAATTAGAATTACAACAATAATACATAATCGTGATTATAATGACAGCTTCAATGGCAACCAACAGGAGCGTACAAAATGCCAACAACGTAAACCCAATCTCTTCTAACCACAAGTCCTCTTTATGTTTAGCAACTTGAGCTTGTCTGAATACTGTAGGGATGCTGAGCTGAAGGATGTCTATACGGCACGTGTATCTAAAAGTTATATATTTATGCAGCTAGCGTAAAAATATTGAAGAAACTGAATTCATTTAGTTTTTTAACAAATGTTAAAAGTAAATTTTTGCTCATTTATAATGCAAGGCAAAATGCTGCAGGATTTGCACATTGTCTTTTCTTTTTAAACAAATTCTTGCCTTGGATTGTAGGTGTACGACGCACATATCAACAGACATAAAAAAATGTTATTAACTAACAGTTGGAAAAATATTTTTACGCATATATACGATTCGAGAATGTATAAGTTATAAGGAATATACGAGTAAAGACCCTGCGCTTGTCAGCTGTTCGACATACCTGTCACCCAAAGCGTCATATCGTTAGTTTAATGTTTGTACAAAGTGCTAATTTTGTTAATATTATACTATAGTGAATGTTTTTTGTGCATTACGAAAAGCATTAGTCGTAATGGCGGACCAACATAACAAGAACTTGTATAGGTAGTGCTAAAATTCGAACGAAGTGGCTCCGTAGAACGCAAAGTGAGACCGGTGCAGCATCGTAATTGCTGTTGTTGACAAAGACCCGAATGCTTCGTTTCCACGGCGTGCGCTACAATTGGGCTTTTCAAGTAACCGATTTTTATGACCTGAAATTGAAGACATGGATACGGACGACATATGCGTGCAGCAGGACCGGCGCCACGTGGCACACAACACGACCGCATATGGCCATATTGCAAACGAAATTTGAAGGACGTACAATCTCGCATTTTGGTAATGTCAATTGGCCATCCAGTTCATGTGATTTAAGCCCTTTGGACTGTTTTTTTGGACCAACGCCAAACTCTTGAATATTTGGTAGACAACATTCGTAAAGTTATGGCCGAGATAAAGCCTAAAAGTTTTTAATTTAAAAAAAAGTGTTTTATTTCAATTTATTTTTTTAAAGCTAAATATGGAAAACCAATGTTAAACTGTAATATAATTGGTTTCTTGTTATAATCAAAAAATTTCCGACTGCTTTAATGTAGTGTGCGAATAATTTTTGGTTGAACTGTATGGCAAGAACAACTGCAGCTGCGTGCATTTGCTGCCACTTGCTTGCATATGGATATGACGCATGATGATGATGATAATGATAGATTTGTGAACAATTGCGGACGCTTTCCTTGCTTCTTATCTATGCCACAAGCGAAGAAAGTAAGAGAAAAGGGATAACATGTAAAAACATGCATGCAAATATTCTGCAATATGATTTCTTTCTTTCACTTTCGAAATATTTTATCCTTTCTTCTTTCAACCTAACTTGTGTATCATCTACAATTTTGTCAATATTATACAACTTGAGATTCTGCATTTAGTTTAAAAACGACACATGTGGATTTCGCTTTTATATTGATTTTTATTTTAAACTATTTTGTTTTGCTTCGTTTCTGCTTATTAGCTATTATTTTCACTAATATTTTAAGCGCTTTTTTATACATTTTGAGAAAAACTTTTCAATAATACTCATATGTTTAATAAAAAGAACACTTTCTTAGGCAAACATACTTAAAAAAAAAAAACAATTATACAAATCAACAATTATTTTATTGTATATTATTTGAGTAATAAATTCATCTAATTTTCAAAACTTTTTTGGAGATTGCATTTCCAAAACCTTGCCAGAGCCAAATATTGTTTGTTTGCTAAAAAAAGGCGATTACTATTCACCTTTAGCTATCACCAGTCAGAAGTTATAAACAAAATAAAGTATTGCCGCAAAGTTCAACAGATAGTCATAAACATTCTAAATATTTGCTTACAGTAAGAGTATTAAACATTTTACAAGCATACCATATTGTATAGGAGTATGATTTGTGTGAGTAAAAGATGTGGTGTGTGGGTTTTGTGTGTATATATGTTTGTGCTTTAGCAACTTTGTGATAAATTTTGGGCCATTTAATGTTGCAGCTAGTACACCCACACAATGATGATCACACACATACGGTCACACTGGCATACAACAGAAGAAGTGGAGCAGCACAGAGATAATTTCTCAACACTGCCAGACAGCGGCAGCTGAGCCACTTGGCTCGTTCTTGGTTTTTACTGTTTATTTCTTTTATGCTCCACTTTAGGGCAAGGAGGATGAGACTAGACACAAAACAGACCTCAACCCAATCCTACTGCGAACAGGAAATTGTGCCTGTGGAAAAGTTGCAGATCATTTTCTTGCTAATGTTGGTACATTTTTCCTACTTTGTTTCGCAGCGATTTGCCGTCTTGCGATGCAATCAATCAAAATGTCTACAACACAGATTTGTTCCTCTTTTTTTTATATAAGTTTTATTCATGGCCAAAATGTATACAAATGTTTTTTAAAATTATTATTAATGATTAATTAAAATGAAATGGAAGAATTAGTAGCATGTATAAAAAAATGTTGTAGTCCTTGTTATGGTTGCATTTAGTTGTAGTAAAGCCATTTCAGCTTATTGTCCTGTCCTGGCGCTCCATGCGCTAACGCTGCTTGTGCGTTTTGTTGCTTTGCTGCTTAAAAGTAGTCAACTAATTGGGATTAAGCTTAACTTCAGCAGTGGCCGCATTTAAGCGCGAATGCGTTGGCAAATTACGCTCCTTCTTCTCCACAAAGATCTGAAAGTGGCCTTCACCATAGCCAAAGCCATGCATTGTTTTGCGCATGGCATCCGGTATAAGTTTGAAGCCACCACGCTGTGGCAATGGAGAATCCGGCGGAGTTCCCTGACAATCGGGCTGCTCACAACGCTTTTTCTGGCTGCAGTCGGTATTCTTGCAGGCCTTGTTCTCGATAATGCAGAACAACTGCAGACACTTGCGCATGATGTAGATCATGACAATGATGACCAGATTGGTGGCAAAGAGATGTTTACGCGGCGCTAGGAACAACATCCTGTAAGCGTTGGCAGATCTTGCACTGGGCTCGGTGCTGAGCTATCACAGTACGTGGCCTTGCGACGGTTTGGATGCGTTTCACGATATATTAACTGTGTGTTTTATCAGAGCTCTATCGGCGCGTGTGTCCTGGACAAGGAATGCACAGTGACTGTATAATGGATTTGGCTCGCGCCGCCTTATATACAGCACTTGAAGTGGGTAGACTACCTAAGCTGGCTTGGGTTGGGCTTGGGTCGCGTAATTAGGTAGCGGCGCTCGGCACAGGTCAATTGGAGTAGTTGTTGCTGGGCTTACTCGTAGGTAGCTATTTAAATTAGGCAAGCAGCCTATGGAAAATTCGGTTGTTTATGATTTTGCGGAAAATCAATGCATATTAAAATCACTTTACTGAACGCCTGCTGCAGGCTCAATCGTAAATATATTATCTTACAAATATGTTATATATATATGCATAAAATACAGTTGGCAACAAACAACTACAATTCAGTTATCTTCATACTAGATATATGTAGTTATTGAGAATATGTCTTACAATGGTAGGTAAATTTCATGGCAATATGTGAGCAGCAAAAAGTCTAAAATTGAATATAAATAAATTTCCTGCAGCATCAATAGACTCGCATACGTTCCTAACAAAAGAGATAAAAAAAATATATTTTGCATATGGCACGTGATGCCATCATCCTGCCCTCTACGAGCTTTAAAAATGTGTGCTGCTCCCTGAGTCACTCAGTGTTCTGAGCTCCGCCCAATAGCTTCTTCAATTGAATCTGCATTTTATTTCTTTATTTTTTTTTGAGCATGGTAACTTGTGTTGGAAAAAGTTTTCATAAAATTTGTAAAATATGCTTTTTGCGCTCAATTCAAACGGCTAAAAATCTGCGCAGAGTCTAATCAATGTAGCGGTTTGCTCATTAAGACTTTTTGTTTTTCTTTAACGTCATCTGCAATTTGGTATTTTTTGAGTTAACGCTATTTAAATATTCTTATTTCAAAATGTAGTTTACTTATATCGTTTAATTTCTATGCTTTTAAAAATATATTTCTTTCAAAATACCCAAAAAAAACACTCTAAAATTAGTTTTCACAATTTTCTAAATTAATTCTATAAACTCTTTTCATCACAAAGAAATTTGTTTACCTGCTCTTCAGGCACGCGTCTCTTTTGAGGTTATTTTATTACCCAGCTTACGAGAATACCCCAAAACCTTAGGGGATATACTGTAAAGATAATAAAAGTCGTATTAAGTTTAAGCCTTTAAAATTACCTAAATATTTTATGTATATCTAAAATCTGCCTACCTATTTTCCCTATAAGCTAAATGCTGTCATGTACATATATCTACCAAAGCGAAGAATTAAAAATAAGCGTATAGAATATTCGCCTGAACAGTCAAAAAATACTTATTTTCACAGTTTTCTTTTCCTAAATTTCTGATCGTTAACTGCAAGTGTGGCCAACGATTGGGAAATCTACAATGGTATTGCAGGTGGTAGTTGTTTTTATTGAAGTTCCACTTGTTTATTTTTGTTTTTTTACTTCCTTGATTGAGGTTAAAGTTTAAGGCTTCTCATTTAGCATTCACTTTTTTGCGACTTACAATATCGCTTTTTTTAGTTCCATCACAAATTGAGTTTTATTTTTTTTTTTACTTTTTTCTCGTTGCCTTAACAATTTGCGTTCATTTATTGACTTAAGCATTTGATTGTGTTTTTCTGCTTGGCAAATAGAGGGGAAGTCTTTCTTTCAACAGCTATTCGGCAGAAAACTTGAGATTTAAACTAATTAGTTCAATTGATAGTTTATTTCCATTGTTTGTAGTAACGGGCAAATGTTGCAAATAAAAGTTAACAGAGAGATCCAATTGGGCTGGGGAGTGGATGATGGATGATGGTGCAATGAAATACAATCTTAGGTTGCTTATACCAACTGTAAAATTGTTCAAATATTGTAGTAAATCTGTTCAAATGATAAATATTTACTTATAGATTTAAAGACCTACATATAAAGAATTGAAGCAAAAATTGTAATATTTTTTTTTAGATTTATTTGTAAAAAATGTTTTTTATTAGAAAAGAGCTTAAAACTTATGATCCAAATATTTTAAATAAACTAGCGAGTAATACAGTTAAGGTTAAGATTTCATTATTTTATACATATAACTATTAATATTGGGAAAATTTTGTGTTCCCATGAAAAATAAAAAAAAGGGAAGGCAAATGATCACAGTACCTAGGTCATATAGTATGTAATCTAAGTTTTTAATACAATCGATTTCTCCCTTGTTCTTCTTATTTTGTGTACTAGAAACTTACTATTATATTAAGCTTTTTATTTATTTTTAATCCACATTGTTGAAATTGTTATCTAAAGCTGATCCGAATACAATTTTAAAACTATAAGCCTTTCGGTAAGAAGCAGAGTCGCTTTTGTCGTCTATATGTACTCGGACTTGCAGTAGAGTAGGGGTACTCCGTAAATAATTCAATATTTTGCAATACAAACGTACGTAGGATGGATGGGAGTATTTAGTCTCGGATAAACTAAATGAACTAGTGCGTATTGTCTGACATATCTAATACCAAATATTTTTAAAAATTATTTTATCGAATCTTTCATACATTTTTAAAATATTTATTTTCAACGGGTTTTCCTTATTTTGCATAAAACAATAGAAAAACATTTTTATAAAATCGCATCCTGGCAGCCATAAATTATGCATTAAAAAGTTCAACGTTCAATTCGATTTTGATTGCGTTTGCTTGCTTTGTAATAAAAGCAGCTACTTCCAGCATCCAGTTTACCTTTAGCCATTATCTTTGGAACTACCTGTCGTCACAGGAACAGCAACATTAAGCTTGCTGCGGTTGCTATTTTAAGGATATTATGCTGCTGCAATGCCACTGCTCCTTTTTGTAGCAGGTAAAGCTGAAGATACAGCTACTCGAAACGATTTCAAGCAGTGGCAACCAAAAAAAAAAAGCAACACTAACAACGTGTCCTGAAAAAAACAAAATTTATTTTAATGCGATTTGCATTTATTTCGCTTGGTGAACTCTACAACCCATAACTTTTACCCAAACGCTTGCCTTCGTTTATGCCAGAGAGCATTGTTGCAAGCTTAACGTAGCAAGTTGCAACAACGAAGCAGTTATCTAGGTAGGGTTCAAGTTATTCTGAACTTTGCTACCAGATGACTTGCCACAAATTGTGCTTTTAATTTTATTGAAATTGGCATTTCATTTTTAAAAGCTTTACGAACAGTTCGTTGGCTATATAGGCATTAAATGTTTTAAGGACATCAACATTGAGTTCTATGCGTTAAAAGCAACTGACCATAATGCTAAAAAAAATGCCAGCTTACTTAGAACATGGGACTTGATGATGGCACATGGTCGGGTAGCCCATTAGGGAAAAGGTAAAATGCTTCTTGCTGCAGCATCCATCAGACCAACAATTTCCGTATAATTTCCATGCGATGACAAAAGCTTTTCACTTGAGTGCTGCTAAGCACAAAAACTGCCACATGCCAGACAAAGGCCCCAGCCCTGACTTCAATTCCAAATCCAAACTCAGTCCCAGCGCAAGACCAACAGGGGCAAAAAAAAGAGCATGGGTATGGCTAGAGATGACGACAATGATGGGCTTTGGCGACGTGCCTTGGCTGCCGCTTACTTAACAGGCATATTCAAAGCCATTACTTTATATTTTACACCTGACAACCTGACACTGGTAGCAACAAATATAACAACAACAACAAAACGGAGCCACTATAGGAAGCTATAACACGTTGCGTCAGACATCTTCGGAGCCGATGCCGTGCCACAAAGTGTCGCTTTGGCAGATATCCAAAAATATATGAAGCATATCCGTAGAATTAAAATAAAAAAAGTTAAGGTAAACTTAAAGTTTACATGCAGAATTGAAAATATTCTTTCTGCGAAAATCCTTTTATAATGGGTTGTAAAGTCCAACGTCTTATTTTCCATAAAGTGGGAATATTATCTGAATTTATATGCCATTTGTTAGTAAAACTCCTGAGTTTTTTAAGACACAGTTGTGGGAATAGTTTAGTTTTGGAGTGAAAAATTAATGTTCTGCAAACAAATATAACGATCTATAAGAATAGCTTGAAGAAGATATAGGATATGCGTTCTGTTTGAGTTGGCGTCTCAGACGTTAGATGCAAATCCAGGCTTTTACTTTTTGCGATTAAGCAGATGAGCAAAAGTAGTATTCTTAAAAAAGTTCTTCGGCTTTGGACTACGCTATAATCTGGTCATTGCGGACTAGGCTGTTTTTAGGTAATACAATTTTGATAATAACACAAATAAACATCTGTATCTATTCTGCTAAAAAAAGCCTATCAAGATTCGGCAGGTCTAACTATTGGTCAACAAATTTGTTATAGTTATCTACTGGCTATTGTTAATCAAAAGACATTCTTAAGACTTACTGAAAATCTTAAGTATTTGAAATATGTTCCAAGTATTTATGCAAAATGGATATACCCTAGAGAGTGTACAAAATAATGTAACCTGGATAGCATAAAGTTAAAGCAATTGTTATCTCAGAGTGGCTGGCAGCTGGCATCAGGCCATCAGCCATCATCAAGTGGTAAAGGGACAGTAACCTACCAAGTGCAACGGTCATTAGCCAACTTGGCTGCTGTAGCCAACTGGATGATGTTGCAATGTCGCTTTGACATGGCTGGCATCATTGCTGGGGCATGACACATAGGAGGCGTGTCATTTAAACGTCATTAGTGGTGTGGGTACTTCGGGGGATGAAAGGCTTGATGCCAATTGAGTTGATATGCGGCAAGAATTTTAATCCCATTTTAAATTCAAAAGGTTACTTCTAGGTTATGGCATACAAAGGATTAAATTTATGCAACATTTCTTCATAATTTGTTGCATTTTTCGTATTTTGTTTCGATTATTTTCAATTTGCACATTTTGATGATTTAACACATTCCAGAATAGCCGTTCGAATACACACATTGACATAGCACTTAATGCAGATTATTTTTGCGCATATTTGTGCAAAACAAGTATTAGTATTAAATTAAACAAATGGACGAATCACTGCAGCTAGTAGTCTATCTGATTGTGCTATTATGCCTAATGGATTTGCGTATATTTTTATAATATTTGTCTAGAAATTTTTTGTTGAGTTTGCTGGGAGCCTAATAAATATTTATACATTTTTGCAATTTATTTCTAATTTGATGAAATTTTAAAATAAATAAAATAGCATATTGTTTATTATGCATATTGAAACATGGTCTAGATTAAATAACAATTTGGCTACTACCAAGCAGCTGCCCAAATACCAATACCGGCTAGCGATAAGTATTTTGCTATTTTTACAAGTGTTATGTATTTAATTATTAAATTTACACGACTAAACTATTTGATCTTAGAAAAATTTACTTGGTAAGTAAAGAGTAATAAAATAACAGGGTTGTCAGTTTTTCTAAGCAAAGTGCAGCGTGTGTAATGTTATTGAGTTGTAACTCCTGTTGGTTGCAGGGTTTGGAACAATACAAAACTCTTTTGCCTCAAATAAAAATAAACTGATAAACTGAACTATACTGTCTATTCTGATTTTTATTTTCATAAATTGAATACGGCAGATGATTTAGGCTAACCATTAAGATATTTCACATATATACTTTTTATTGAAGTTCGAAATGAGTTTAACATTTTCACGCGGAAAACAGGAAAAACAGAAGCTAAATGCAGAGATAAGGTATCCATTAAATTTTAATAAAGCAATTGTCAATCCAAAGAAGTTGGAAGTTGAGTGGAAAGTTTATAAAATTAAACATTTTTAACAGTAAACTCTACAGACTTTATGTGTCAATCCCTTTTCGGACTTACTTATGTTCTACTTGGAATGTGGGAATGTGAGTAGGGAATGCTACCAATGCTACGGTAAGAATTCCGATCCTTGATCTTATCATCGCTGAAACATGAGGTTCTTTGCACTTGTATGTGTTTTACTATCGCCTTTTTTGGGCAGCAGTAAAGGTCGTGGGGATAACCAATCGCATACTCTGATCAATATGATAGTGAGGTTGCCAACATCTGAGCAGTTGCTAGGGACTTCTTGCGGCAGGCCGAGATTCTCGTAGTGCTAGATTCGTTTGCGAAACTAAAATAATATCAAAATAAAAGCGAATAGATAAGTCCTAATAGATCAGACTGATCCTTCAGGCAATTTTCCTCACATTTTCATCAAGTTCAAGTTGCTTTTGCTAAGTTCGTTCTGTGTTTCACACTAGTCGAGCATAAAAATCGATTTGTTTGTTTCTTTTCTCCTACTAAAAGTAATAAAAGGTGTTTAAAAATAAACATCGGTGTACTTTTCAAATTGGTTATTACAATCCAAAGAGTTGTCTATAAACTCAAAAATCATTACATTTTGGTGACAATTGACATAAACACCGTCTTCTTTTGAACAGTATCGTTTAAGATAATGTGATCTTATATGTTTTCATGGATTTATTTCATGAAAAAAAGAAAATTGGTTTTTGCTCTTATTATGGTATACTTAAGCATAAGAAATGTTTTTTACAGCTAAGGTGCAAAATAATATAAAATTATAGAAGAAGTCTAAAATAATAATATTTTCTTAGCTTTCTTAAAAAGCTTTATTCAAGCAGCCTTAGTGCATTGAAACGCAGGTAAAGCCGAGAAAAATCTGCATGATTTTAAAGTTATATCACAATTTCTAAAGGAATACCACTTTTATGATTACAGCGTTGCAGCAGTATTTATATTTTATACAAGCTTGAATACCCAAAACTGTTGTAAATAGTTTTTTTCTCGAAGTCCACCATTAGCAGCATATACCTTTTGTCTTCATTATTTTAAATATTTACTTATCCACTATTAAATTTATTGGACTTTAAAGTATAATTTTTCTCAGTCAAAAAGTAGCCGGCTTTTTATCAATCAGTGCCAAAGTTCATTTTCTCATACCAAAAATTCTGAGAGATAATTTTCAGCGAACTCTTCGACTCTCAGAAGTTCTCATGCTTTCTCACACTTGTTTTGCGCTCTTTACCAGGTGTTCGGTTAATTGACGACCTTAAGTTTCATTTTTTTACTCTCTGTGCAATGATTTGTTTTTGTTGTTTTTGTGTTGAATTTTCCACAATTTAATGAGTGTCGCTCTACTAAACACAATTTAGTTTTGTTTACACACTCGTGGCGTTCAAACGTTGTGTTTTGCTCTCTGCTTTGTGCGAATGTCAATAGCGCGTAAAATTAAAATAAATATTATCTGATTGTAAAAATAGAATAGTTTTATAACTATAATACATAGTATTAAATAAGCAGTTAAAGCTATATTGTACATATGTACCTATAGAAATATTTCTCTTCTGCATAAAAATGACAACGTCACAAGCTGAAACTAAACAAATGACGCACAATGAAACAAAAGAGGTAAATCAATCAGTTTTACTTGTTTCAATTAATTCTTTAATATTGATATATGGAAATATATATGTGTGTTTTAATTAGACGCTTGTGTATGGAAGTATATTGAATTATGCTTATCACTAATGACGAATTGGTTTTGTTCACTGGTCAAAGGCAAAAAACACGTTTCGCGTTTACCTTTGATACGCCAGAGCGGTGCTCAGTCCATTTGCTCTATAAAACAAAGCTTATCGCCCAGACGTAATGATAAGCCATAATAACGCGATTTGTATTTAATGTATAACTAAATATCAATTCTGCTAATAGTTTTTGTTGAAAATTGGCAGTATTATTTGGTTTTTTTTTAGAAATTCTATTCACTTGGCTTTGTTCAGGTTTCCACAAATGTATTGACAATTGCTGGTACAAAACGAAATGCTTCATTTCAGCATCTTAACAAAGGATAATAGCAAATAGCACAATTGAAATAAAGGAACAGAGTAGGTACTATATGTGGAAATGAAAAATGTATCTTTTTTGTTTCCACTCAATTACAGCAGGCATAAATATTATAAATTTAGGCTTCAAAATAACTATTAACCATTTTTCCTTTTTAAAAATAATTATATGTATATATGTAATTTTTATATATGCCTCATCTGCTGATGCTTCAAAGTGCAGAAGATATTAACTAGCTTGATTTTGCTATTGTTATGCCAAAAAAAAATGTACGTATATTTAATTATAGATTGATATACAGTCTCTTCACAATTACTTGCTATGACTAAGGTTTTGCCTGGCTCAATTACTTTTTTTTATCAAAACTTTGGCACACATTCTATGGATTTTTGTATAGAAATCAAAACAACACAAACAGAGCAGGCAAAATTTGTTGCCTCTATTAAATTGAAACTTGCAGCATCGATTCTTTTTATCAAGCTCATTAGGAGTTCATCAAAAAGTTTTTCACAGCAAGCGTTACGCTTCAAAGTATTTTCACTTATTTTCATGTTGAGTGCAACAACAAGAGAAACGCAAAAAACAACAAAAATGAGCACAAAACAACAATAGAAAATGTCGCCTGAAGTTTTTGTGGCACAAACTACGAAAATCCATTTGTCGTAGTGAAAAGTTTTGCATGTGCAGTACAGCAAAAAAAAAAACACCAATAAAAAACAAGTGTGGCATAGAGTCTCAAACGTTGCATCGATTTGCAGGCGTAAAACCCGTAGCTAAGAGTTTCTAAAAATGATAAATTGTTAGAAAGTTTTTACAACAGCCACGTATAGTGGCAATTGCGAGTCTGCCACATCAATCAAGAAGGTTTCATGTGCACTAGATGGCTGGATTCGATTGGTTCTGACTCAGGTGTCAACTACTAGCAACTATTTTCAAGTGCTGACAAAATAATGCATCAAAAATTTTGGTACATTTGACATACACTGCAATTGGTAGACGGTATATAGCGAATAAATTTGTAAATTTTGTTCGAATAATTTTAGTATTGTAGCGGAAACAAGTTGTACGTATTGTTTTAATGTAAAAATTATTTTTTTTTTCACTTAAGATGGGGTTATTTATTTTTGGAAAATTACACATTGAATACCATTTGACAACAAAGTTTCCATCAGTGCACGGGTTTTGGCAATATGTTCAAGTAAACTCTTTTTATTTTTATTTCGTTACCTTGCAGCCTATCGATGTGCGGATAAACATGCCCTGGGGCTTTGTGGTAGGGCGTTGGTTTGGCAATCGTCAGGTACGTCCCATATTGGCTCTACATGGCTGGCTGGATAATATGGGTACTTGGAATAACCTGCTACCATTATTACCCGAACACCTGGGTGTACTATGCATTGACTTGCCTGGACATGGATACTCATCGCGTATGCCTGAGGGCATAACCTATCATGCCGTTGACTACCTGTGTGTTATACTACGCATTATGGAGGAATATAGCTGGGATAAGGTTACGTTGTTAGCACACTCCATGAGCGCCATACTTAGTTTTATATTTGCCTCAATCTACCCGGAACGGCTGGACATGCTCATTAGCATTGATATAACGAGCACACGCTACAAGGAACCAAGCGCACATATTGAGTACCTGCGAAATCACATAGAGCGTTATATGGTGGAGGATGAGCGATTTGCCAATGCCAAGCGTGCCGAGCCACCTGCGTATACCTACGAAGAACTGGAGCAGGTGCTCTACGAGGGTTCCTTGCAATCGGTAGCACGCGAAAACTGCAAACATTTGCTTGAGCGTAATATAGGCAAGTCCTGTAAATATCCGGATAAGTACTACTTCTCACGCGATGGACGCTGCAAGCATTACTTTGAATTTTTCACCAGCAAGCCTTTTGCGGCAGAACTGGCCAAAACCATACGCAATGTACCATACTGTGTTATAAAGGGCTCTGAGTCGGATTTCGTTAGTGAAGAAAACCGTGAAGTCATTGATATATTGCGCGCTAACAATCCACAATTCGAGTTGCATGAGGTGGAGGGCACTCATCATGTGCATCTTAATAATGCACCTGGGGTGGCTAAGATAATTAATCCTTTTATACTACGTCATCGTCCACCCACGCTGCACACTTGGTCCGTGGATGAACTTACACAGGCCGTTGAAGACTTTGAGGTTACGGTGGAGGATGCAGAGAATGCAAAGCGCAGAAAGAGAAAAAGTAATCTGTAGCTGTTGCACTCACTTGTGAGAGCAGCAGCACTATAAGCCCAGCTTATCCATAATCATTTATACTTAGAGTAAGTCGATTACCTTTGGGGCCACCAGTGCAGCACATTTCGCAATCAATCAATTTGCTGGCTATTTAATTTCGCTTTAATCTTTGGCGCAGTTCATTTGGTCGTCCTGGCACTCTGGCACACTTCATTAGAGCGGTATTTTTGATAAGGGTTTCTTTTTGGGATTGACTGCGCTGCCGTTTGCAGTAATTGCTGCATGCCCAGACAGCGAAAAATGTGCGCACCCAGTTGAAAACAATGCCAACAAAGGACGCTCAAAAGGTGCCCTTTTAAGTGTATCTCTTGGATGGAGGTCTACGCTTGGTAGGCCCGTACTAAACAGCACGTTAAGCATAGCATAGCAGACCGATTTTTAAATCGAATTGTAGCCTGGCGGCAATAAAAACCCAAGCCCAGCAATGGAAAAATAAACAAATTTAACGTTTTTATTGCCAGTGCAGCCAACGCAGAATACATCCGCTGCCTTTGGCCTATACAGTTTCTTTGCTGTTTCTTTTTTTTTTTTTGATGCTTTTGGGGTAAATTAAATTAGGTTTCGCCGGAAAATTTGAAGCTGCAGCATCAATGCGATTACGCTGGCAATGAAATTGATAGCGGATATAAATGTTTAATGTTGTGGCAATAAAAACGTAAGCAAACAAATGCCAAAGAGCCTAGAGATGCGAACACTCAGCTTGTATCCAGCAGTTAGTGGTCCAAGTATTTGTGCCTATGTTCCAGAGACTTTATGATAAATTCAACTTGCGGTTAACGCGCAATTTCATATCCAATCAATAAAATTATTTATGCCCAAAGCCTGAAAGGCAAACCTTAAATGTATTTAACTTGATGCTAGTCCAGCAGAAATATGCTGCATTCCAATTAATAATCTGGCCGAGTGGGTGGAGATGTTGGGCGTCTATAAAGTGGGTGCCGCTCTTAAAAGCTGTTGAAATTATGCATAACATAAGTAGCTGCTTGCCATAATATGACGGAAATCTGTTGTACCATGTGCTGCTGAAGCTGGTGCTGGTGCTGGTAGCAAGGCTTGACACACTTGCTCCCAAAAGTATGTTACGCTAATTAGAGTTGCGAGTAGTGGAACGTTGTAAGTGTAGCATTCATATAATTGACTTTTGACGAGTAGATGAAGAACCAGTTGAAGCTGTCAAAGATGCTATAACTGACACACTTAACTTTTATTCGACTTGCATACCCTGCAATGAGCGCAGTAGAAATCATGTGTCGCAAAGTTTGTGACGTTTAATAAGTAAACTGAGAAAATATGCTTATAAAAGTTAGAGAATAACAGTCCGAAGATTTTGTACTGTATTTTTTAAAATATAGTTTTGTAAGATCGAGTTATTAAGAAGCTAATTATTATTTAAAAAAAATAGCAGTTGTTACTACTTTTATGCACCTGAGGGTAAGTGTGTTCTCTTCATCTATATTTACTTGGGTTAAGATTTAATGATTGCAAATTATTTGAAGCGTGCACTACTTGCAGTTAAATAGATCAATTAAATAGATAGAACGTAGAAACAACTTGTTGAGGATTTATAAATCTCAGCTCAATTTATTTCGAAAATTAAAATTATTTTACTATGCGCTTGAGAAAATATATATTCCAAACAGCCTTAGCATATTAAAGAAGCCAGAAGAAATACAATATAATAAAATTGGAAATATACTATTTTTCAATGAAATTCTTTATTTCTTGAATCTTCTGTTTTTCTTAAGAGACTAATAATAATTAATCAAAACTTAATCTAAGTTTTTTAACAATAATAAATTTAACAAATTTGTATTTTAATTTATTTTTTATAAATTTGTATTTCAAACTAACATAAATGTCCTTAATAGATTTATCGCTAGGCTGGTTGATCGATTTGGTGCATACACTGATAAGTTTTCCTGCAAAAGGATTCGGATGTGAGGCCAGCTTCTCCAGGTGTCGGGCTTTTTTTACCTCCCTTATCTTGTTTACGTACTTGTTTTTAAGGTCTCTATGGATGTGCTCGTTGCGTAAGTACTGCGGAGCATTAGTTATTGTTATTAGGGTCTTAGACTGTAGTTGCTAGACAATGTTTGGATTGCTACTGAAGGTATTTCACCGTAGTTTGGCTTAAGAGTTCTTATAGACTTTAGAACACAGTTGTACAAGGGGTCGATTGAGAAGTTCCATTATGATTGGCGAGTGATCAGATGATAAGTCTGCCAGCGTCTCAGCGGTGGCCATGTTCCGAGAGATGTTCTTAGTTACCACATAACTCTTCAGGTCTGGGATTTATCTATTAATTGCTCAAATATAATTAAAACAACTTTGCACTTGCTTGCAACGGCGGTATTGACATATGACTTAATATTAATATTAAAAATTAACTGTTACACTATTGAATTTTTTCTTAATTTCGCACGTGATAACACGTCTATTTCTTCTCAATGCACATATCTGGTGTGTATCTTGGGGAGCACCTTGTATTCATCTTACATGGTTTATACATAGAATTTAATGAAAAATATAACTTCATATGAGTTGAAATTGTCATAAAATTTGCTAAATGCAAACAACAAAATATTTATTGTCTAAAATATTTATAGTGTATACCATTGTCGATAACTATTTCTCACAATTTATTGTTTTTTAGTGTGCATGCTCCATGTTCGCCATTTCTTTTTATGCCAGCCATTGGCTAAAGTTTATATTTCTGTCATTACATTTTCAGTTTCTGTACAATTTCTTCTTATCTAAGGAAGCAGTGCTTGCTGTCTATGAACACATCTTTGACTCGCT
Source organism: Chymomyza procnemis (assembly GCA_035046065.1). Classification (NCBI taxonomy): domain Eukaryota; kingdom Metazoa; phylum Arthropoda; class Insecta; order Diptera; family Drosophilidae; genus Chymomyza; species Chymomyza procnemis. Next base: position 1,315,868 of record JAWNOJ010000013.1, on the reverse strand, counting down.
GACTGACTGACTGACGAACTGAGGGACTTATCTTTGGATTTGTTCTGGTTGCTTTGGCTGTAGATGCTTATGAATTCAATGAAGCATTGCTAAGCTACTGCTTCCTTGTAGCTCATTTCTTTGACTCCGCATAATTCTGCAGTTTTATGTATTACACTTGAAGTAGTTACATAGTTGAAATAGGAAAAAAATATCATAATATAAAAGCAACTCGTTATGCTGGCTCTTGCTATCTTAACAAGATTTTTCACTGTAATTACACATTAAATAACTTGGCAAAGAAATGGACTGCCGCATAAACATAACTCTTTGCAGTGAGTGGTGCACTGCTTACAAAAATTGTTGTTATTGTTCTTCTGGCCATATAAAGCTAAACACATTGTGTTGCCATAATAATAAATTCAGTTTAGAGCAGCTGCAGCAACAACGTTGACAACGACGACGACGGCAACAACAACAGCAACGGCAACACCAAGTGCATTTAATTTGGCTAAAGGAGCCACTAAATGGCTCTTGACGTTGGCTAATGTTGTTGCTGCATTTGTTGCATAAATTAAATTAAAGCCATACCAGTGGCTGCCCACAGCATATCATGCCACACACACACACAAACTCACTTCCTCGCCCTTGCCCCTTAGACAATTACTCAGAGCCAAAGGCCTAAATCATGTTGCAGGCAATTTTATGCGTGAATCGGGCGTAGAAACAGCTATCAGCATGTTGGTAACTTTTACTGTTGGATTCACTTGCGTCCTGAGCTCGTGGTTTGGTGTTGGAGCTATGGCTGGCACGACCTTCAACGCAAGTTGCAAATGTGTAAACATTTTTCAGCCGCTGCTTGTGCGTGTCACAGATACAACAACACTTGGCACTGATTTAAGGCTGCACAATGAGAGACGCATGAAAAATCATGGGGAATGATGAAAAATGTTGAGAAATCGCTAAATATGCCAAGTGCGTTGCATTTTTCATTAAATCTTTAGGTATATACCTTGGTCTCACTTTAAATTCTTGTGCTGCGCCTCGCCTGACTTTTTGCAGTTATGCAAATTGGAATGGTTATATTCGTCGTCTGTTTAAAAATCACAGCTTAAGTAATTGCAATATATTTGCATTGAAATGAGTGCAGTTTAAAGCAATTTAAGCGGCTTTACATCATTCTGTTTAACAGTTATGGAAACTCTACTAGGGAATACGTACAAGCGGATACTCTGCAATATTTTTACGGAAAATAAAGTATCTTAAATTTGAGTCATATCTAAAGAGTAATTTTAGGCAAACATACATGTCATTTGTTTTCTATGTGTTCTGAGCAGCGAAGCAATTAAATATGTGGTTAAGAAAATATATATAAAAAATAAAAAAATATATAATTGCTTTCGTACTAATTTAGAGACGAACTGGAATATCCCTATCACTACACTTACAGTGTATTTAAAAAAATTATAGCAATTTGCAACAAAAAAGTGCATTTGGAACATTTTTCTCGAGTTATTTGAGTGAACTTTTTGATTTATTTTTCTCAAGGCGCTGTACAGTCTTCAGCGTTTTTAAGGCTTTTAAATAGTATCGTTGGCATAGTTTTTAATTCAAATAAATATATTTTTGAGTATTTCAGTTTTAGGTTATGAAAATCGGTTAAGCATGCAATACTAACGAAATTAAGTTAATTTAATGATATTCTCTGACTTAATCTTACGCCACGTGCGATAATTATCAATAATAATACAGTTTAAAATTACTATTTACACAAACAAAAATATTTGTTTATTTACAATAATTTGGTTATGTTTTCAAAACAAAAATAATTTGGATTGATGAACTCATTAAATGGGTCTGCCTGGCCCATTAAATAAAAAAGATTACAATCGTTCATAACAATAAACTTAAACTTATTTAAACTAAAAACGAGGCACACAAAATTGAAATACCATAACCATCGTTATGTATTTGGGACTAATTCCACAAGTTAAAGTTTTCATATTATTTAAAAAAAAAAACACATTCTCTTTGCATATTTGGAAAAAAGAAGTTCAACAGCTGGCGCAACTGTGCGTATGAGTAATGATTATACATAAAACCACATGTAATAAATAATATGATGATTTTATCTATAAAAACTAAAATATATGCTGCCAATTACTCAAACTCAACGAGTTCTATAAAAATTATAGCTTTCTCAGGCGAATAGCTTCAGACAACAATTTTATGTAGATACTTAATGTATATACCTTGATTAATAAGATTTACGTTCATGTCTCTCATTCGTGTGTCACAGCTTTGTTTTATGTTAGCCGAGATTCCTTTTGTTAACAAATGAAGCTACGTATATGGGGCGATAAAAGCGTGTTAGACAAAACACTACAGGGGCTTTGAAGCTACGTGAGCATAAAAAGGCATAAAAAGCATAGGTAAAGGTAATACCATAGTAAAAAATCAAAGATTGGCAAAATTTGAATTTAAAGTGCCGAAGACAAAATGCACTTTAAAGTAACTACAATGTAGTATTTGGTAAGTATTTTAAGTAAAAGAATACAAGACACTTAAAATGAATTAATTTTAATAAATATAGTAAATTATTTTATTATTTATATAAGCATATTTGCTTAATGTTGTTGTTTGTTCTTATTTTTCTTATTATTTATATAATTTTGTAATGTGTTTTATATTCAACAATTTACCAACAAACTTATTACATGAAAACATTGTTTTCTTTTTTAACGTTTTTAATCTGAAATAATATAATAGTCATAATTATAATAATTATTGCACAAAACGCCTAGTAATAATTCATGAAAACATGTTTCTTTTAAAGGCACTGAGGCATAATGTTACCAAAATGCTTTACTTTTCTGTACTTGCACAAAATAAAACTTGATAGAAGACTTGAAGACAAAGTGCGTCTGGCAGTTTTTATGTTTGGCTATAAATAAAGCAATAACATCATTTTGAATTATCTCATTACGTGTTACGGCTGCGAGTCCTTCAATTTTTTACGACACTCGCACATTCACATACTCACGCTGGACACGCATAATAAGAGGCTTTCAAGTGGTTTCCTAAAAGTATGCCATAGAAAATTTCTATTCTGATAGCTTTTAGGAAGCAAAAGTTTTGCATGTCCTGACAATTAGTTTTGTGTGTGTGTGTATGTGTGCGTGTTTAATGATGGTCAACTATCAAATATCAACGCACACATTTGCACAGCTGTTGCAATTAGCACGTTTCGCACATTGATTTTAGCAAGTCCAAAGTGGGCTCAAAGTTGCTGTAACTTAGACACATAAGTAATTATGTAAAGGCAGTTTTGTTTAAAGCGATTTCAGTATTTAGTTTAAATATTTAATAGGGAATTATGAAATAGATGTTAGCATACCATAGGCATTCATAATAACACAGAATATTTAATACTTGTATTTAGGTTTTCTATCATATTCCTCTGATTCAGTTTTGATTAAGCTGTACTACTATCAGTACCATTTCTTTAAATATCTGTTAGTTTCGATTTAGTACGACTTTGGTGTTACGCAAGCAAACGCAAGTGCTTCATCACAATAGTCACTTATTTTAATAAATTTTGATATTTCATTTTAATAAAATTCTTTTAATTTTGTCAAAGAATCCCCACAGAAGAACCCACAATATGTACAAAGCATGTGACATTTGCTGTAATTATAAAAAGCATCAAACGAGACGCCATTTTAACAGCTGGCTTTTGTTGCTTTTTTTTGAGCCATTTCGACAAAAAGACATATAAACAGTTTACCAGACATATTTGCTCAATGAAGCGTGTACCGTGCGTGGCTTTTCATATATAGTATATACACCTATATATATATAATGTACTCTTATATACTTGTAAATGTGTGGTATATGCGTAGACATACATAACATATATATGTATAAGTTGGCATCTCAAATGAACTGTGCTGCTTTTATATTTGCTGTTGCCTGTTCCATGCACATTGCTTGCTTGACTTGGCTTGTATCTTTCCTCTTTAGCATAAATTTAATTTGCATAAAATGACAATTTTATTTATTTTATCGAGCACATTTAGTTTTTCTTTTACGCTCTTTTTTCTTGCTTTAAAATTGGCTAACTTCGCAAGACTTAAAGTAATTTAAATTTTTTTTCATTCAGTTAAAGCTAAGCGACCGTATCAATATGTTTGTCAATTTTGCTATAACTTTTTATTTCATAGTAACGCTTCCCTTAATGTGCTTTCAGTGCCGTCAGTCACTTTGCAGATCTTATAACTGGTAAATGTCAAAAAGTTGAGTGCATTTGAAAAGTTTGTTTGAATCATTACAACAAAAAAAAGCTTAAATATTGTATAACAGCAGCATTTTTTATTTTTTCAAATTCAATTTCAATTTCAATTAGTTCTCTTGAATTACTTTATGTGGCATTTTTTGTTCAACTGTGTTCGAGTGTGTGTGAAGTATATGATTTATAAGCCAACCAGCAACCATAGAAGTGCGAGAAGCAAAAAGTTTACTTGAGCATCCGACTGACGCAGGCATTGTATTTATGGTCATTGGCTTTTGAGTTCGAATCTTCATGTACCCACAAGCCGTAGCACATTTTTTTGGTAGGGATGAGCACACTGCGTGATTTTTGTTATGGCATTTAAGCTCAAATCACTGTAATCGAAAGCTATTTAAAAAAAAAAATAAAAATGGAGAGTTTAAATTATTTGCATCAATCTTGACTTTGACAATAATATTTGGAATAGATTTTGAATATATCCTTATGTACGATCTCGAAACCTAAAAGCATAACTAACAGGTTAACTAATACGTAGGTATTCTTGACTATTATGAATATTTGATTTTTGAATTAAGAAAGGCAATCAAATTCATTTTGATACTAATTTTTTCAGATAAATTGAAAACGTCATCAAAATCGCTTGTTTATATTAGTTAATTCACATTGCACAGATCACCTATAGTGAGTCCGATTTTCATTTAAACTGTTAAATTTTAAACAGATTATGAATGTACCTTGTATACAATCTCGAAGCCTAAAAGCAGAAATAATAGATGTACGTAGGTATTATTGACTATTGTTTTTCATCAATTGAAAATACAATCAGTAATTCGGTTTAATAATACTTCGCAACCTAATTTGGAAGACGATAGTTTTTTTCATATTATTTGTACATCGCATCAATATTGGTTGTTTGTTTTTTCAGTCCCCATCACTGACGGAAACTCAAAAATATATCATCCCCCACGGTATTTATTTCAACTATTTTCAAGTAAGAATCTTCTTTATATTAATATAACATAAATATAATATATTCAAGAAACTGTAATTTTCTTCTCCCACTTTAGATTTACTTTAAAATTTATTGGATAACCAAAAATCTTACAATGAATAGTCCTGTTGTTGCCAATAAAAGTTTAGTTAACATTTAGACGTTATTTAAAAGACTACTATTTCTGATTTTTCGCATAGAGTACGTCAAAGGTATAAAAAATATAAATAAGCATATGTAACATGGGAAATGTTTATAAATATTATTTATAATTTATATATTAAATTATTTATATATTTATATATTAAAAAACAAGTGAATAGTCCTTTCCAAGTAGATATGATGCTCTTATTTTGGCACGCTACCATCACTAAGTAACACATATTGTGGCTACATACTGCCAATGATTATGACGCCGTCTAGACGACTCCGCAAGCTTCGAATATCATTTTATTGTTGTTGTCGCCTCGCGCTACCTGTCAAACCAACCATGGGCTGTCCCCTCCGATCCAGCTCTCTGGGTATATGTGAGAATATGACAAGTGCGCTGTTAAATGTTTTAGTGCTGAGCATCGCTTAAACTTAAAGCTTAAGTACTAAGAAAATTGCAAACAGAAATTACAACAAATTGAAAACAAGCTGTCAGAGTTGCCTGACAAGCGGAAGAGGAAATGCTGTTAACACTGCAACCATACATGCACATATCAGGGAGGTAAACGCAGAGAGAGAGAGAGAGAGAGAGAGAGGGAGGAGGAAGGCAGATTGTGTGCGAAAGGGAGAGAGCATAAGAGGGACAGTTGCACACATGTAGTGATAAGTTTTGCTTGTGTGGCACATACCATGCGTGTAAATTCCTTGCCACTTACCAAGTTGATCAAGTTTTCTGTGCTACGTTCTGGAACTTTACATTTTCACTTAAACATTCTGACAATCAAAACTGAAACAAGTTGCACCAAGTCAGTTGAAAAAGGATATGCTCTATGAAACTTTTAAGTGTATGGTTAAAAATTATACTATGATTGCCAACTTGCGAAAATATGGTATCCCTAAATATGCAGTGTTAGTGTAAGTCATTTGCTAACACTTTCACACTTAATGTTTCAAAGTTTATATTAGTATTAAAGTTTTTTTTTTGTAATCAAAGTAATTTTAATACCAAATAAAATACAAACGCTCATAAGCAGAAAGTGACATAAGCTGGTATTGTTTGGAACCAAACGAATAGCAATTATCATCTTAATAAAATTTGAAATATTACTAAAATAAATACGCATTTGATAGTTTCAATAAAAAGAAGCAAAGCACGCATTATGTGAGAGTATTCAAGTTTTGTTCGAAGCAAGTTATTAGCTTTTCAGTTTTTAGTTGGCTTTATTGCATTTTTGCTACTTGAGTTTTTTTTTCTGCTTTAAAGATTTTTTTTATGGTCTGCTTCAACTGACAGCTCAGTAAAGTTTAAGTGCATGAAATGATTTGCGTTGCTCGGCATAGAAAGTTTAAAATGTAAAATTCTTTAAATATTTTATTGCATTTTACAACTTAATTCATACCGCAAAATTTGCGTTTTAAAGTGCTGGTGGAGCAGACGATGTTTTAAATTGTTACCAACTACATGCCAAAAATATTTGCCAAACAAATTAAAGTTTACACTGATATCAACAAAGTTGTTGATGATGCTTTTTCTGCTTGTTTTCACCAAATTACAGTAAATTGCTAGACGCCATTTTGTAGAATGGCATGCAAATGGCGAATAAATAGAGTGGCATGAAGAGTACGCCCAAAAGCAGGCAACAAAAAAGTTTAAAGTGAATAAATAGAAATGCAAACGCCAAATAAACAGAACCAATGCACAGTTTGATGAATGCAACGGAAAACGGCGAACAAACAGTGTGATAAAGGGTGCGTGCGGAAAAAAAGTGCATTGGAGGGATATACGTTTTAGGCAGCGTACGTGCCTCGTTGCCAGATCTTTTTGTTTATAGAGTGGCAAGAAAAGCAAAATCCAGCTTAAATATATCACGTTCAAAGTAAATAAATAGCAGAAGTGTATTTCTTTCGCTTGGCCCTTTTTTTCTTTTTCGTTACCGCAAACAAATCTTGCAACATGCCAATCAACATTTTTGCTTAGAGTTTGCAGTTGGTATTTCGAAGTTAAAGATGCTGGCGCATAAAAGATAAAAGCTAACAAAATCTATCTCATGCGCAGACTACAAGACACAGACTGTCAATATAACTTTTCTATTTTACTGTTTATTATTTATCCTGGTACTATATATCTAGTTTTTATCTATGGTTGTACAACAATGCGTATGATTATTTTATGTATACGCAATTGCATTTTGAACTTTAATTGAATTTTATGCAAATTGACTGAGAAGTTGACAAAAACTATGCATGCTAATTCATTTGAATAAACAAAACGATTTTTAAGGCTAGATTGCAAAATGCAAAAATAAATAAAAGTTAAGCATAATATAAAGAAAGCAATTGTAAGACAAAACATAAATTGAACTGATTTTATGGATTTTGCTTTCCAAAACTCTTTTTGTAGCGTTGTTCACCAGGCCTTCCGGTACTGGATCAAGCCATCGCTTAGACGCATTTCAAAATGGCGTTCTTTTGGTATTTGTGCATACATATGTCTTATTATTATATCAATGTGTTAGTAAGCATAGTCATGTTGCGCCAAAGTGCAACAAAGTTATTATTGTATTGATGGCCATTCAGCTAATAAAATTCAATAATCCAAATCTGCTCAATTATTACCATGACAGTAATTTAGTTTGGTTCCAACTATGATCAATCGGCATTTTAAACCAAATATATTTGAAATATTTTCTATAAGTCGTAAATTGACAATAATGTAATGCAATTGCTGACCCAGTCAACTGCTTTGATATATGACCTCAATTATTGGTCAAAAATTCGAATTGCAGAGCTAAAGACTCATGCATGTACTCACATACACAAACGTATATTAGCCAGTTGATGAAAATTGGCAATTTTAAATAGCCAACAAAAAAAAGTTGTACAGATCTAAAGCTAAAACAGAAATAAACTTTGAATTACAAACTTTTTAACTACAATTTCCAATTACATAGGATCTCGCTCAGTTATAGCACAATTTCTCATGTTATATGTGCTTACACATACACATACTAGCCAAATATACACAGATACTTAAACACAGATACATACACCAATACATGAATACATTTTAAAGCCAACAAATACAGTGCCAAGGCAGTTAGCTATAAACCAAAAGATTGCTGATGTAGTAACTGTTTCGCTTGGTTCTTGCACTGCTCAATTTTTCGTCTGTCTCTTGAAATTGGTAAAGCTGCACTTACTCACACACACACAGATACAGATACACAAATACATGCGTAAGTCTCTCGCAAGAAGTCTGTAGCTGAGTTAACGTAAAATGGAAATTATTGCAACAAACCAGCATAGACAAGAGTTGCAATAAACAATGTGGCATACAGAAAGACCTTACCGTTTTCATAGAGTCGGAAAAATTTGTTGTAAAAACGCATTTGTAGATAATGACAACACTGGAGTTCATTTTTAATTACAGTCTATTCAGATTAATCGATTTACTGATAATAACAACTAGCTGTACAGACACAATGCCTAATGAAAAATAAGACTATAAAAAGGTACGGCTTTATGTACATGGAATGCATTTGCTTTGAACAAATTAAAAAAGAAAAAAGTTGCTGATGTGTTTGGTTTTATTTCAAGAGAGTCTTTTGACTAAAACTTTTCATAAATCATAAATTCTGCCAGAGTTTTGGTGGTGGTCAAAGATTTTGTGGCCACTTTGTTAGTGCATCTTAACCAAGACATTTTGGGGTGCCCTCTGTCACGTCAAAATCTATATAAATATTATGAACGACGAACCCGCTGTGTTTCCAATGGAATGCTTTTTGTTTTTTGTATAAACAATACAACTGGTATTTTCAACTAACGATGATAGCTTAGATAACATAGCAGATATCTGGCCTGAACTTGAAAAAACGCTATCGTCTTTTTATCAAATGTTAAACTCGTTTTGAACAACCCTTTACTAGGCAGTAGACTTGGACTCCACACGTTGCAATTCGATATTACGATTTCTGTGCAATTGTCTTAACATGCCGAGTTGCAAAGCGATAGGAAAACAGCGGGGAAGAGTTTTTGCCCATTTACACATAAATTGCAATTGGCATGCGACTCAAGTGGCGTTTGCTTCTACAAACGAACCAAAACAAACGAAAGCAAAAAATATATATATATAGAAAGAGCACGAACAATGTTTTGGCAAGTGCATTGGCGTTAAAGTTGAATTTGAATTATGAAATGACCAGCAAACTGAAAACCATAAATTGAGTGTGCAGACCAATTGGGTTTTGAAGTTTGCCAATTTAAAATTGCAAAGTGATTTATGATGAGTGCAAATTTGTTTGCACAATTTTAAGAAATTCACATTAAACAAACAGAGAAAAAGTGCAGAAAAATAACAAAATTTGACAAATACTTTATTATACAAACGAATTGGTCTATGCTGGCGCATAAATTAGACAAAAATTATTTATGAATTGGCAGAGGTTTCAACAAACGCGCACAACAACGTTGGCTACAGGGGGTTGAAGTTCAATGCAGAAAGCCGTAAAGTTTGGTAAGAATTTTTATTATACTCTTTTAATAATAATGTTTATGGTAAGAAAACCGAACCTAACTGGCTTGTCATTTTTGATATTGACTTTAAATGTTAATTGGTAAAGAGCTTGGTAATTAGTTGATGTAGCTTCTCAAATTGTCGAGCAATCGGTCAGTTGGGCTGCTAAAACAATGCAAGTAATATATTTTTGTTTTTATTTTGAAATAACGATTATATTTTATTAGAATAAAAGTTTGCTTGGTGCATTGTATCAAGGGCGTATGATTTTTTGAATGGTGATTTAGATTTTGCTGTTTTAATAATGATTTTTAGGCTCATAGCAAAATAGAAATTAGCCTTTGAACACGGTTTTAAACTTAGTCTTGTTTTAAAACGAATAAAGTTAAGATTTAGCTACGTAAGTCTAGCTGGACACTAATGGTTTATTGACCCCCATTCACATTGTTCCTGGTATACGCTCATGATACACACACATCAATACACCAAGTAGAATTGCTAACGAAGCGAAGCTCATAAATAAATAAAAATAAAAAAACAGTGAAATGAAACGAAAAGAGCCAAAAGCAATGGGCAGAAAGAAATGAATTGATGTGAGATGGAATAAATGAGAGCTCGAGAGAGAAAGATAGAAAGACTTACTTCAACTGAGCTATAATCATAAATTTTTTTCGCTTAATTAATTTATGGCGTTTAACTTCCACAATGCTGAGTACAGCAAAAATGTCACCGCTGATCTATTACTCTTGGGCGGGACTAGCACATTATGTGTGTGTTTATTTATTTATGCGATAAAAATAATAATTAATCAGACAATTGACTATCAATAGCATCAGAATTGTGAAATTTGGAGTATAAATACAGCGTATAATTCTAATTTTTAACTGAAATATAAAAAGTTCTAAAGCAAACATTCTACATTTGTAAAGTTTTAAAGTTTCCAACTTAAAATATGCGCCTTGCATAAAATCATTTTCACATTTAGCGAATTACATGCGACCGAGACCGAGTTGTACACATTTCTCTACCAAAAACCCACTTGTTAGGATTTTGGCAAACTTGGTAAATTCATTTTGGCGCCATTGCAAACCCAGAATCAAAAGAGAGAAACACAAATTATAGTGCTAGTTTCAAGTAGCGCACAAATACCAAAATAATTAATTTAAATTAGATTAAAATGTTGGCAAGCACAGCTTCAGGGTGGCCAAAATTCTCAGCTAAGCCAAAAAAACCAAGCAAATGGTTGGCGGTTTTTCTTACTCTCTTATTTAAACTTGCTTGCGGGTTCACTGCACACAGCCAGCAAATGATTTCCTAATGCATTTCATTTTATTGTGCGAAAACTAGGGTCATACTTTTTGTTATTCACAATGTCATAGAGGGTCTAGTGTTATAATAATAATGCCGTATGCTACATCCCAAAGCTATTGTACGACTAAAATAATCACTTAAAGCTTACACACGAAAAATTTTCACAAAAAGTAACAGCATATAAAGTAAAATGGTGTAAAGTTCTTAAGTTTTTTTTTCTTCCATTTTCTGGCTTCATTTGCTGCTTTTTTGGGTTCTCGGTTTTTGCTACTTGTCAGCATGAGACTTCCGGCAGTGCCCTTTGTGCTGGCATCTTCTGCTCGGGGTGCTACTTAGCTGACAGGTCGTCAGTGTCTTATGACTTGGCTGCCGCATATGTCTCAATCTACCATGACCCCAACTATGTACCAAGTATGTGGCATCTCGGCTATTGTTTATTTATTTTAGAGAAAAATGAAAAATAAATGCTAGAAGAACTGGGACAAAATAAATTGAATACACAAAAACGTGCTTCTTTTTTAGGCTGCTTGCTTTACTTGCAGGATATAATAAATATTTATCATACGAAAACTGTCAGTGAGGCATAAAAAGGTGTAAAATGTGTAGGCTTTGTCACTAACCGGCAGTTGTGTGTGAAAAACACTTTTCCACTAAGGCAACCACAAAGTAAAAAAAAAAAAATGACAAACTTTAAATTCGTTTGCAACCGAATTTGAGCTGCTCTTCATTCTACGAGAGTATTGAATTAAAAAGTTATACTATTATACTCTGAGCGCTCAGTTTAAAATTAGTAATTTTTGTTTGTTAAACTCAATTATTAATTGTTATGCTTAATATATGAAGGTTTGAGTTTTTGTTTGCGCATTCCAAGTACTCTTCTTTCTAAATCAATATTATATGTTTAGATAAACGAAAAACAAGATATGGCTGTGTTAACTGTTGGATGTACCACGCTATGTTCTGCCTTTATTTTTTTTTTATATATAATATAATATTATTATTAATTTTGTAATAGGCAATATTTTTATAATTCATAAATAGAAGAATATCAATATAATAATTAGTTTTATTTTTTTAATGTGTATACGCTTTGCATATGCTTCATTTTTTAATTTACGGAATTTGTTCTTACGAGTACTGATATTAAATTCAAATGGTTAATGTTTTAACCATATCAGTTATAATATCAGTTAAGTAAAATCAAAATACTATTTTGTCACATGTCGACTATTATAGTCACGGTATTCGTTTCATTGATTAGATATACGAAAAGAAAAGAAACGACTGTAACAACTAATTGTTCTCCTACGATCAAAAACAAACTAAAAGTAGTTTTCATATTATATTTACAGCTATATTTCAGTTTCAGTTTTCATGTCTAGCTTCCATTTTTCAAAAATAATACTTTAAGAATTTTTTTTTTATAAGTGAAGAGTAGAAGAGTAAGAATCTAATATTTTCTACAGAGTAAAAGCAGGGTATAACGAAGTAAATAGCAACAGAACAACACGAAATATAGTCCATACCATACCAGTATATGCACAAGAAATACGAATAAAAAACGGAAACAAAGAGAAATGGTGGAAGGAAAAGAGATACAGTGAGAAGGCGTAATCAAGTATCCTTGGATAGGGAAGAAAAAGAAAACAAAAATTAAATTAATTTGCATATGTTAAGTGGCAAAAGCAATTAAAGCGACAGCAGCAAGAGCCACACAACGTCGCTACAGGAATCCCGAGCAGGGCACAAAATACAGGGCAACGTTAAGGAAAAGGACAACGGAAGCAACAGCAAAAACTGCAATAAGCACAACAAAGGGAACGAACACTCGCTTGATTGAGATGTGAAAAGGCAAGCAAAAAGAAATAACCAAAAGTCAGCCAGCAGCAGCGAACATCAACCAGAACGAGGCACAAAGGAAAGCGCCCAAATTATTGGATATGCTCGAATGTCTTGGCAAGATGCGGGAGGTGCTCACTATGGCTGCTGCTTGACTGTCATAATGATTTTCCGAGGGGTCGATGGGAAAATGTAAAATCATAATTGGCTTACAAATGCTTGAACTCAATTATGTGCGCGAAATATTCGGGAAGGCAGCTGCTGCTGACAGGCAAATTATGGATTCAAGGCCAGCGCCAATGTGCATAAGCATCAGCTATCAAATATATTAACATCCTTATAGCGAGTGTGCACAGCAAACATTCCCAAGCACCTAATGTTACATATTTATTTTGATAATCAATTCTTTGGTATAAAAAGATATCTGAGTTCTATATAGTGATATTATCAACTTATTTATAAGAAATTATCGATAAGTAACAAAATGTATAAAAAAAACGGGCACTTTAAATATTTTATTATACAAAAATAAGTATATATCGAAAATATAAACTTATATGAACCTAAAACTATGATTCTAAGCTCCCACAGTTATTCACACTATTTTTTGAGCTAACGAAAAATGCACAATAGACATATTTTGACCAAGGATATCTTCTTCATGATAAAGATATATATAATATTTTTGTCTTAATCACGAGTTGAATTAAATAAAGAACATAGTTCATATTTTTATTTCTCATACCGCAACTATTTTTGAGATTTTTCGGCTGTAATGTTTACAAAATACTACATTTTACTATCAAAATTCTGGCTTAATAAGGTAAATGCCATCATTAATTTCCCGCAAGCTCATTTCTGTTAGAAAGGAAGAGCATTTAAAAGTGTTGGAAAATTCAATGAATTCCGAAAACAGTGACTGTTTGGTGTCCATTACCGTCATAAGGCGTCATATCTTTTAAAGCCTATTGTGAATGTAGAACGCTACCGTACAGTTTTTAAAAGATTTTTTGGCCAAAATGGGAAAGTACGACATTGCTACCATACCATACCATTCTTGACGGTCAACTGGGCATCTTAACGAAGTGGTTTACCGCCTGTAGTTTATTTTTGTGTGGCTATGTTATGGCTTATGTCGAACATGATAGGAATTATTGTTAAGATACTGGCCGACGTGTTGATGTATATGTCAAAATAAATCCATTATATTGACTATATGTTACGCAGCTGTGGTAAACTTATGCATGAAAGTATCTTTTAACATTAAATTATGTCGATAGATCGATGAAAAATCAAATAGAGATTAAAGCCATAACATAATAAAGAACACACAAGCTCCATAAAATTGACTGATTGGAAAAATAAAATTTTTTTGGCAAATTGCCTTCCTTACCAACTTAGCCATTATTTCTAAAAGGCAAGTTACCGACATTTATGTCTTTCAAACGATTCATAAAGAATTGCTAAAATTGTTTGCTGGGTAATTGGCACACATAAATGCATGTGAGTGTAAGTATGAGTGACTTAAGGGCAAAGACAATGCCAGTGAAATGGCACTCTCACTTTGGGGAATGCTCAGGACAATTTGCATAGCATTTCACAAAACAATGAGCGTGTATGTACAGGATTATAGCTACTACACAGTGATATACACATATTCTCCTAGCACATAAATGAATCCAAAGGCATTTCGTACCTCATACAAGATTCTATTTGCTGGAAGTTGAGAAAATGATAAATGACTAAAACATAAATTAAAGTTAAATCATGATTATATGAACAGTAAGTATGTGATGGAATTCCCTAATATACCGCCATAAATGCCAAGCAATACTGTATTAACTATTAAAAGTTAGATGTTGTCGCAGGCACTTAATTGAAAAGAACTTTGAGCCGCAGCTGGGTGTGTATAAATGGGTGATACTATTTTCAATTAGTTAAAAACAATATAAAAATAAGTATACGCAATGTATTATAAATTACACTCTACTACTACTGCACGCTACTATTTATACATTTGTTAGCTGATAACTAACCGATTATGCATTAAAATTCAACAATCAGATGATGCGTAATAATTTTTGGCAGCAAATAACAATTTCTTCTTATCGCTGTACCTTATCTTTTTTGGTACAATTTTTTGCGTATGAAAAATATTTATAATTTTTTTTTTAGCTACACTTATGATTTATCAACTGTATTGATTAATTATAGATTGCGCACGAGACTTTCATATAAACTTTTTACTATACTGTATTTTTAATTTCTTAACTTAAAAATAGACTTTTAAAATTGAATGAAATTCTTCTTTGCAGTATACCGAAAATATACAATAATGGTGACAGGAATAACAAATCGTGAAATAATTAAATAAATAAGATAAACTGAAACCACAGTTAAAATATTTTCATACCCTTTACCATATCGAACAGAGTATTTTAAGTTTGCGAGAGCCTGAAACATGTAAAACATTCTAAAGCAAAAGTCGAAAGCTCCAAAAAACTGTAATCAGGGTGACTAAGGAAGTTATAACTTAATATAAGAAAGATCTAAGCTTATCCGTCTATCCGTCGATATGAGGTTTACTTCTGAGAAATGGTAATGATTAGAGTAATCAATATTTCGATAAAAAGAAAACTTGTTGCCCTAAATGACATAACTCCATAGGGTTGTTTTGCACAACGCCAAAAAAAAAAAACACACAAACTTTTGGTTGAATAATTCTTTGGTTTACATAAATATATTATTTATCAAATTTCGGTTTCCATGAGTTTTATGGTTAATAGAATAATAATGCAATATTTAAGTATTTCCTAGTACTATACCATGTTTATTTAAATCGGTTGATATATATCATAGTTGGCAACTCGGAAAGAAGTCGGTTTTTGTTGGTTTTTGAGTACTTAATATATTACTGATTCTTTTGCAGAAAAGTAGTACAGTGAAAGACTAACATCATTATTTCTTTATAATTTAATCAAATATTGCAGCAATTATTGCATAAAAATAATGTGTGTCCATTCTAAAGTTAATTCTTTACTTATATTATACATTGATCATATACCAATTATTTAAATATTCAAACTTACTATTGGTTGAAAGTTTTAAGTATTTTTTTAACAAACAACTATATATTTTAAAAATGTGTTTTTTCATTATTTAATACTATTATTTAATTTTATTATTTATTATTTTATAATGCATGAAATATTTTTATTAAGATTGGTCTAAAAATTCATACAGTAATTAATAATAATAAAGTTCTCAGAGAAGCGAAATCTACATTTTCTGTTTGCTCTATCTCAAGCTTTATGAGAGTAAAAAAATTAAAACATGTTTTGTTGACTTTTTTCTATGCTCAATATCTCAAACTCTCATCCCAATGTTTTAGATTGTCAGTCGCTGCTGAGCTGTTCACAGACGAATGCATTGTTCTCTTAATTATCTAAATTTTTTAACTATGCATTTGAGTTCTATTTTTTTTTAACGAACAGAAGTGTAATTTATTGTAGAAAAAACTAAATTGATTCTTTGTTTATTCGAAGAACATTAAGTTTTGATATTTTGTATATAAATCTCGTGCTACCCAAAAAATACACTCAGCAAGTCAGAAGAGCAAAGTTCAGCTTGTGTGATGAAATCTTCACAAAGGCAGGTAAGTTTTGAGCGCATTGATCAGCTGTTCGATTTACTCATTCTCTCAATCTTCCTCTCTTTCTATTTGATAAAATTTGTTTATATTCCACTGTTTTTAAATTTAAATCTTAATTTCAGTATGTGGAGGTACAGATAAGCGTACCATGGGGTTATATCGCAGGTCGTTGGTATGGCAATCGTACTCAACGTCCCATACTTGCGTTACATGGTTGGCTGGATAATCTTGGCACGTTTGATAAACTAATACCGCTGCTGCCAGAGTATATTGGCGTGCTGGCCATAGACATTCCTGGACATGGTCAGTCGTCACCGCTCCCACCGGGCATGCGCTACTTTATGTATGACTATATACTCATAATTCCGCGCATTATGAAAGCTTACAAATGGAAGACGGTTTCTATAATGGGTCATTCTATGGGTGGTGTTATGGGTTTTATTTTTACTGCATTGTGTCCCCATTTGGTGGATATGTTAATAAGTTTGGATATTATAACATCAGAGACCTTGAAAGAAAAAGACTTGGATATCATGGCCTTGAGTATTGAAAAGCATATTATTGAGGAAGATCGAGCACTCAGTTTGAATTTAACGGAACCGCCTTCCTATACGCTTGCAGAAATGCAAAAACTTTTAAGCAATGCAACCCAGAATTCTGTGCCAGTGGAGCTCTCACAACATTTACTTTATCGTGGTGTCGCCAAGTCTCAAATCTATCCGGAAAAGTATTACTTCTCGCGCGATGGACGTGTAAAATTTATGACCCAAATGAGAACTGAGTTAGGTTTTACCTTAGAATTGGCAAAGCGACTTAAAGGAATGCCTTATTTGTTGATCCGTGGGGATACATCACCATTTGTCAATAAGAATAATTTTAGTGAGGTGATATCGGTTTTGGAACAAAATCCACTTTATGAATGTTACACTGTGCCAGGTTCGCATCATGTGCATTTAACCAATGCTGCAGATTGTTCTAAATATATAGCACCTTTCATAAGGCATTATCGTCCTCCCACTGTAGACAGCTGGTCAATGGAACAGACACAAAAGCAGGTTACACTGCACGGTAAGCAGTCATACCCCAAGCAATTGCCTTTTTTTATGAAAACGAAATCGAAGCTGTAAGAAAAAACATGATACGAATGTTTATCGAATATTGTAAAAAAAATTTTAAAATTAAACATATTTGAGACTTGAATTAAAATAGTTAATAGAATATTGAATAGTTAACATTTAAGTTATATTTTCTTGTAATAATTATAAAATCGTCGCATATATGTTAATAATACCAAATACAAAACAAATATCAAAATTTAAATCTCTTCATAATTTTATTCCAAATTTTATATATTATTCTCAATCACAGTACGTAAGTTACAGAAAGTAAATGGACTTTAATAATCATAATTTTTCAAAGAAATTCACTAGATAAGTGATATAACAAAGCTTTAAAAAGCTCTTATAAATCTTAAGGCGTTCTTTGCTTCGTTTGAATTCGATTATTAGTTGCCGCAGAGTAGTCGACAATAAACGACTTGTAAGTCGCAAAAATTATTTTATGCCTTGTACCTTGTTCATTTGATAATTGAGTTAAAGGAATTAAGGATAATTGGGAAATTCAAAAAAAATAAATTGTATTCTGTCAATACAATGAGAGCTTTGTCACTGAAAGAGGTAAGTTGAGGCAACAGATCCTCGTCACTTATATTTCGATATGATTCATATAAACAATCAAAGTGTTTTATAGTACGAGGAGGTGAGCATAAGAGTGCCTTGGGGCCATATTGCAGGTCGCTGGTATGGCAATCGCGATAAACGTCCCATACTTGCTCTACACGGTTGGACAGAAAATTTAGGTACTTTCGATAAACTAATACCCCTGCTGCCAGCGCATTTAGGCGTGTTGGCAATAGATATGCCTGGACATGGTCTGTCATCGCAGCTACCGCAAGGTTTGCGTTATTTTATGTGTGACTATGTGCTTATTATTCCACGTATAATGAAGGAATATAACTGGAAGACAGTTTCTTTGATGGGACACTCCATGGGCGCTACTCTATCATTTTTATATGCTGCATTGCGTCCGCAAACAGTTGATATATTAATAGGCTTAGATTGTATAACATCTCCAGCGTTGACGATTCAAGACCTGGACGTTATGCAGGTTTTTATTGAAAAACAAGTGATTGAATTTGAACGTGCGCAGTTGTCTAAATTTGTGGAACCAAAGTCCTTTACTCTTGCCAGACTTTGCGAATGTGTGGAAGAGACAACTGATGACTCTGTGTCCAAGGAGCAGGCACCATTTTTGCTGTATCGTGGCGTAACTAAGTCACAATTGTACCCCGACAAATATTATTTGTCCCGCGATGCGCGCTTAAAATGTATTGCAGAATCTAAAAATGAGCTGGGTCTTACACTGGAGTTGGCAAAACGCTTAAAGGGCGTACCCCATTTATTAGTACGTGGTGATGTCTCGCCATTTGCCAGTGACGCAGTTTTCAGTGAGGTGCTTGAGGTGCTGCAAGAAAATCCGCTTTATCAGTGCTATGAGGTGCAGGGAATGCATCACGTGCACTTGACCAATGCTGCAGAGTGTGCCAAATATATAGCACCATTTATACAACATTATCGTCCCCCATCTATGGACAGCTGGTCAATGGAGCAGGAACTGAAGCAGGAAACATTGCGAGAGTCATTTGAAGTTCGGGGTCACTTCCGATTAAAGACAAAATGTAATCTGTAAGCAGATATATGATAGTTTTAGCTTTTGAAAAAATACTTAATTATCTTTACCATATAAAATTCAGATAGTTCAATTTTTGTTATATCGCTTTAGTACTGTATATTCTGTAGCAAATAATGTATATATTTGACAGACATGTATGATCATTTAAGCTTTCTTATAATTAACTATATTCTCTGTTATACAATCGTAAGCATAATCATAATTGATATAATTAATATATCCGTATCATAATATATTACTTTTAATCATGGCAAACAAGGTATACAAATTACGATTATCTTGCTTCACTCGCAAATTACTTAAGAGAAACTAAGAGATAATTGATCGCAAATCGGTTCTGAGCACTCTCTGAGACACAAAAAAGCTTTCAGTGTTATTAGTTGCCTTAGAGCACCTGGCAGTTGAACACATGTTAATCGGATTACTATTTTTTTTGTTTTGCGTGTAATGAAATTTTAATATAATAATTATAATTGTTCTATAAATCAATTTACATAAAATAAAAGATAAAATTTGAAACTGTTCAATGCAAGAAAAGCTGCAAAAAGTTGTATAGTATTTCGTCAAAAAGATGAGAGATTTGTCAACGAACGAGGTAAGTTACGTCGGCCAATCGTTATCAGCTTAATTGCCAATATGCTTCATAAAAAAATGAATAATTTTCTAGTTTGAAGAGGTGAGCATAAGCGTTCCTTGGGGCCACATTTCGGGTCGCTGGTATGGCAATCGTGACGAGCGTCCCATACTTGCGCTACACGGTTGGCTTGAAAACCTGGGCTCTTTTGATAAGCTACTGCCACTGCTGCCAGATCATATTGGCGTGCTGGCAATAGATATGCCTGGACATGGTCTGTCGTCGCGGCTACCGCAAGGTATGCGTTATTTTATGTGTGACTATGTGCTTATTATTCCACGTATAATGAAGGAATATAACTGGAAGACAGTTTCTTTGATGGGTCACTCCATGGGTGGTACATTATCATTTTTATATGCTGCATTGCGTCCACAAACAGTTGATATGTTAATAAGCTTAGATGTTATAACATCAAGAGCACTGACCACAGAGGACTTGGACATTATGGAGGTTTTTATTGAGAAACATTTAATTGAAGAGGAACGCTCGCAGCACATAAAATTAATGGAGCCACCCTCGTATACATATTCACAAATTTGCGATATTTTGCAAGAAGCAACTAGTGATTCTGTGCCCAAGGAGCTAGCACCACACTTGCTGTATCGTGGCGTAGCCAAGTCGCAAATTTATCCGGAAAAATATTACTTTTCCCGCGATGCACGTTTAAAGGTTATTGCAGAAACTAAAAACGAGCTTGGATTAACACTGGAAATGGCGAAACGCCTAAAGGGCATTCCCCATTTATTAATACGTGGTGATATATCGCCTTTTGCTAGAGAAGATACATTTGGTGAAGTGCTAGAGGTGCTGCAAGAGAATCCGCTTTATCAATGCCATGATGTACAGGGTATGCATCATGCTCACTTGACAAATGCAGTCGAATGTGCCAAACATATTGTGCCTTTTATACGGCATTTTCGCCCCAAAACGGTTGACAATTGGTCGTTGGAGCAGAATCAACAAACGGTATCCAGCAAAGAACGTTTTCACTCAAAACTCTAAGAAATATAAATTTTTAAGTGAAACCTATGGCACTAAACGATCTAAATTGTTGAACACTTTTTGCGTTTATAACAAAAGTTTTTATTTTACGACGATAAAAATTTGTTTCAAAAAGGAAATAAAAAGATAAGTGCTAAAATGTTTTTGTCACAATTTTTTATTTTCATTGTTACGAGCGCGGTTTTTACAAGCACAGTGAAACATCTATTTTACTTCCATTGTTCGGCGTTTATGTTAATCGGTACACCTTACAGTAAACAAAAATTAGCTTTTACGAACTTTTTTGTTCGTTGCCCATGATTGATTGAAAATTATTCTATAGTAGCTGATCGTATGCTGATGCCTTGATTCATTTACATTCCCTTTTTTTTAACACAAAAAGTAAAACAATAAATCGTGAATTGCTTGGGTCTATTTCAAGCACCGCCGGATAAACGTTATTTCACTGTATGGCTAGAAAAATCCTTGAAGTCGATTTAATAATAACGCATTTAAAACATAATTACTTATTAAAGCATTTAATTGCTTACAAACTATGCATGCGTATGAAAAAGGACTGATAAGTAATACAGAGAGTGTAGAGACAAAGATATTCCTGACATATCAAAAAAGTTTGAAGTTCGGTTAAAATAAGTCTGATTTATTCAAAAGAAAGAAAGCTATGTGTCATACTTATTAAGGCAAAGAGTTGTAGAAACACGATTTTTCATTTCGAAATTGCTATTTGAAATATAAAATAAAGTTAAAGATAGATTATAATAAAGTTAAAATTTGGATATACTACGAATACACCACTATGAGAACCTACTTTACTTAGCCTGTTGAACTCGCTCCATACCATATACATCAATATCTAATTAAAGTATCCTCGGGTTAAAGGTAATCTTATATATTTACATAAATGGGAAACGCTGCCGAATCCAAGCTTTGCGCTTCATTTTGTGTGATAAGCGGTCGTAAGCACGCCAAGTACATGTGGCTGTTAGGTTTAAATTCTTAGATTAGATCTGACTTGCTTCAAGGTATTATCCAGACTTTGCTTCTGAAATTCTCAAAAAATAGTTAAATAATTGGAAAAATGTGAAAATGTATTTCATAAGCAATACTTTGAACCACAGAAATTTCAAAAAACATTTTAACTTGCCTCGCTACACATTTCTCTTCATTTAAATATTCTTTAACATTTAAAAACGCTCAATTAATTTTTAAGAAACTGTAAAGCTTGGCCACTTGTCCCACGTCACACTTACAATTTTCTTAAGGTGACTTTCTGCAGTCTTTCCTGAAATATTTAGTCAGAGCGTCTGCCTCTGTCTCGTTTTGTGTGTTTAGTGCAACAATTTGCTCAATTTAAGCTGCTTACTGCTTGAGCGCATTAGAACAATTAGCGATGTAAGGTTGTATCTAACTTACTGTAAGGAGCAGTCCTTAGAGGTCGACATGTTATTCGGTATGTTGCAGCCATTTTAAACAGGATTACTTTAAGAGCTCATTTAAGATGCTGTTTCAATCAACTTTATAAATGAAATACATGTAATATGTGTGGGCTTTATTCTGTATTAAATTTAATCAAGTGTAATAGAGATAAATTTGTGTCTTAGCAACCAAAGCGTGGCCTATTTTTGGACACCATTTTTTAATATTTAAAAAAATGCAGTATACTTTTGGGCGGGCTTAATCAACAAAAGCTATGCGCATACATATTCAGTTGAATTGTTCTTGTATTAAATATTGTGTGTGGGGTGTGTTGTGAGTGGGTGTGGGTGTGTTGTGAGTGGGTGTGGGTGGTTGTGTGTGTGCATTGGTGCATGAGTTTGTCGAGCCAAAATGACAGTCGACATGTCGAAATCCAAATATTTGTTTTTCAACGCATAATTTCCTTGTCATACATTTTGATTGCCAGTTGCTTAGTCTGAATTTTCCAACAAGCGAGGGCAGGCTTGAGAGTATTTGTGAGTTAATCGGTATTAAGCGTAGTATGCCTTGAAAGGATATGCCAATACCATGTACAGTTGAGTTCTGCAAAAAATATACCTAAATACTTTTAATAATATTAAACGAATGCAGCTCTGGCATTTTTGATAAAGCGGTTGTGCTTAGAATTGTTTTATAACTGCGTAGCTTGCCTAAATCTTATTCTTTGTTTCCAATTCTTATCGAAACATATAGACAGATATAAATTAAAAAAAAAAGTTTGCGAAGCTTAATTGGTCACATACCTATATTTTAGTCTACTTTCCTAAAATGACTCAAAAATACTTAAACAATAAACTCTTGTTAAGTTTATTCTCTTGCTTCTGGAGAATTTTTTACAGGTGGAAGTTTACTTGCATTTTGTAGCTTAATAAATACAGCAGGCACTGACTGATTTCAGTTTACATTACTTTTGGCACTTTTCCTATTGCAAATTAGAAATATGCCGTCCTTGTTGCAGCTTAACAGTATGACCTATAGTAGCCCCTTCCTACTTGGCCAGTAATTAATGCTAGTCTTAATTATGTTATACTCAAAGCTTTATTCCATTTTCGCATTTCCTACTTCAGAATTAACCATGAAATTGGCAAATATTTACTCTACAGTCCACTATACATGCACATAAACGCTTATTGCCAAAGATTTTGACCCCGGGCAGTATTGAGTATTTTACAATAATTGCTTTCAAATTCAATTATTTATAGCTATGAATTTTCAGTATTCTCTCCGATTGAAAATTGGCACAACCAACTAGACCATTTCTCAACATTAACTATCGATATTGCCATTTAGCTGCACATTGAAGCCAAGCATGCACACGTGGAATATTTGGAGATAATCTTAAACTCGTAGGTAGAAAGTGAAAATATTTGCAAAAAATTTTAAATCGAAATTTGAAGTTGGAAAACTGAGTTTCTTTGTGAGTGCGTGTGCGCAAGACGTTTAAATAAATAAAACGGACGCTTAGGCAATATACATTTTTCAAGTTACTACAAGCTCTTGGTTTATATACATTTTTCAAGATACATTCATTTAGAAGCATTTTCATTAATTCAGTCAGTCAACTGGCCCTTTAGTTCATCAGTACATCATGGCTAGGCTAGCAGATTATTCCACTCGGTGGAATGTTTAATAAACTAAAACTGTTTTAAATTCTTGTTGTGTGCCACGTACAACGAAGCTGCAATAAATCTGTACTGCACTCAATTGCCAGGGAGCATGCAATGTTATAGAGGAATATCTTTTCCTCTAACTCCAATGCCTCTGGTAAAAACTTGTGCACAATTTCCACAATTTTCTAATAGCCACTGAATGCTGTGCCCAGCTCAGTCCATGGCTAGTGGGAAATAAAATATAAAACCATGCAACATTTGCCGCATAAAAGTTGCATGACTTTTTATTCCAAAACTTGGCTTTCACTCGAGCGGAAGTGCTTTCGACGCCATTTTGTGGTTGGCTTTTATGGCGTTTTCAAAGCCTATGCGCCTCCATTTTTTTGGATTCTTTTTTTTGCTGCCTTTGTTTTGCATAACCAAATGCAATTGAGTGCAACGTCAGTTTTTCTCATAAGCATGCATCAACATGAATGGACAGGCCAGTACGTGCTCGCTGGCCACTGGGCCAACTAGCTCAGACAACACGCACTTTAACCTGAACCAAACTAAACTTCAGCCAACGAATGGTTAATAGAGCCATAGAATGAGCCTATAAATTGTTGCAAAGAACCATTATGAAATGCCTCGACTTGATTTGGTAGCTGCTCGCCTTTCGCTGTAACTATGCTAATGTTAGCTTTTCCACTGTGTTACTCTATAAAATGTAATAGGTATCATAACCTATGTAGGCAATTTGTAACAAATTCGAAAATCAAAACTAAAAAAATTTTTGCAATAAAAAATTGCAGTTGCATATGAAATTTTTATTAGTGACTTTCAAGACACAATAATCTTTTACCTTACTGAATTTGACACATAAAAGCTTACTTTTTCAATATATTAAGTTTAATGAGTAATAAATAGTTAATACAGTTATATTAGATATTCAGCATACTGAGTGCGCAGTTAAGATCATGTTTTACAGAATACTATCTAAAAAAATACAAATGTTGTTAAATTATCTTGAAAGTTTAAGAAAGAAGCGTATATAGACAACATTGACCTTGGTATAAAAATGAAGGAAGATCTATGAGCAACAACTAAGCAATCGCATAATACGCATAACTTAAATCGGTCTTAAACTTAGAAAAAAATCAAAATTCTCGGATTATTTTTAAGTTTATTGAATAAGCTGAAGTTTTCCAATGCAGTTGAGATAAGCATAATTTAAAGCGTTCGACTTCACTTGATTTTATAGCTAATATATATTGAAGATGTATTTTTTATTTCAAATTCCAATTACAACCTTGGTCGATAGCACTTATATAAAGTATATATAAAACTGAAATACTTTATTTAAAGTTCTCACTAAAGGGTGTTCAGATAACGACACTATGTCTGGAACATTCTGTTTACCATTTGCCTTTTTATTTTTGCCTTCTTTTACACAGTTGCCTTCATATTTCTGTGCGGGCACCGCCTATGGCACACATTAGGCCAGGGCGAGGCATAGAGTTGGCAACAGATGCCCAGCCAAGCGAACTGAACAGCCGACATCTTTGCTGTCCATTAAATCTGCCTCAATTTACTAGTGATTGACATGTTTATAAGGGTCGCCCATGCTAGCCATAACAGTGACCCTTTTTCAACACACAGCCTTGCTATCTGCTGTCCTATATCCTTATATATTTACAACAAGTCAAGCTTAAAAATGTCTCTTCAGTTTCAATAAATCTCAAACAGCAACATTAGGCAATATTATAAGTCCTTTAACCATGCCCTATACATACAGCAAGGGAATTCACAGCGAATAAAATTGCAAGAAGAAATCAATTTGCAATTAAAAGTTCCCACGTTCGAAGATAAATAAAAAAGGAGTAAAAGAGAATACGCTGAACACGCATATAGGATTGTTTTTTTGCAGCGAAAAGAAACTTACATGAACAGGTTTTAATTTTTTTGTTTTTTAATTTATTTGCTCTTTTCTGCAAACGGAAAGCAGCCATAAAAAGTTCGAAACGTGCAAGTAATCAACAGAAGGCGAAATACGAATAACCAAAGTAAAAGCAATTGATATGCGAAGCAAAACAAAAACAAACAAACAGAAACAGCAGAGAAAAAAACAAAAACATATAAATGCTGACACGTGAATGCGAACGCGGCCACGAGACTTGCATTACATTAGTTCAATATGCCACATGCAACTTGCAACTCGAACATGTTCGCCGAGCAACATTACGCTCACCAAAAAATGTTGAGAGACAATTTGTTAAATAAATTTTGTTTGAGCATTGAGACCAAAAGTTGAGGTAAGCTCAAGATGTGGAACATCTTTTTTTTTGAAGGTCTTGCATTTCAGATTTCTAAAGATGATAAATATGGTATAAAAGATCTTTGCAAAATAAAACAGATTAAAAAACATTTTGCAATGTCTGATACTTATCTATTATTATGATATAGACTCACGTTTTTGAACTTTCAGTACAAGAGTCATGCTCTCACAAAAAATAATGCTCAAAAGCTTTGAAAGCTTGACAGCTTGTGGCATTTGCTGTTTAGCTGCTGATACAGTCGGTCGTAAGCGGCTGTTTAAACATTTCCAAACAAAATTTATTAAATAAAAATTGTTTCAAGATTGTTATCATAAAAACTACTTAAAATATAAAATCCTGTTTAAGCCCTAACATAAAGATTTTTACTAAAATCAAGAGTTAGCAAAATTGGCGAACAAAGTTCAACAATTCAGATGGGAACTTTATCTCTGAACGACGTAAGTAAACATAGAGCTTTGAGACTCACTAGTAACAGCTGATTGGGTTTTTTGCGCTCTTTTTTTTTTGGTGCTCTTTCAATTTGTTTACTTTACACTATACAACAACAATTTTAAATATTTGTCAGTATGAAGATGTGCGCATTACTGTACCTTGGGGATTCATAGAAGGACGTTGGTATGGCAACAGAAAAGATCGCCCCATATTGGCACTGCATGGCTGGTTGGATAATTTGGGTACTTTTGATAGACTGATACCACTGCTGCCTGACTATCTTGGCGTGCTCTGTATTGACTTACCCGGACATGGCCGTTCATCGAAATTGCCCACTGGCATGCGATATTTAGTTTATGATTATGTTTTTATCATACCACGCATTATGGACGCATATAAATGGACTCGTGTCTCTTTGTTGGGTCACTCAATGGGTGGCTACATAAATTTTATATACGCTGCGCTAGCACCTCATACTGTGGACATGCTTATATCACTGGATATACTCATACCAATACCTTTGTTGCCGGGCTATGTGACCACTTTGGGACGCCATCTAGAAAAGCAATTGGTTGAGGAGGAGCGCGCTGAACAGCTGCATTTACAGGAACCACCATCATTTACTATTCCACAACTCTGCGAAGTAGTTAGCAAGGGCAGCAATGGCTCAGTGCCAGTGGAATTTGCACATCATCTGCTACATCGTAGCATAACCAAATCTAAAATATATCCCGATAAATATTATTTTTCACGTGATGGTCGCGTTAAATACTACAGCCAGTTCACTATGGAGCTGGGTTTGGCTGCAGAGATGGCAAAGCGCATTAAGAACAAACCATTTTTAATTATTAAGGGCTCGAAATCCGAATATATTCGTTCCAATTTCACCGAAGTGCTTAGCATTTTAAAAGCACAAAATCATTTAGAGTTTTATGAGGTGGAAGGCACGCATCACGTGCATTTGCATAATGCTTCAGAATGTGCCAGATATATAGTACTATTTATAATGCGTTATCGTCCACCGCCTCTTAATAGCTGGTCGCTGGAGGATAAGCCAGCCGAGCTTAGCCAAAAGCAACAGCGTAAAGCTCAAGACCAGTTTTTTGTTAGTCAGCAAAGACGTCAAGTCAAAAAACTTAGCAATAAACTTTGAAAGTCTGAAATTTAAATAAAATTTGTGTACAAAGTTTTCCAAAGAAGTTTGATAAAGTTTTGTGTGTGTGTTGTTTATTATTTTTTTTTTTAACAGCTGACCTGTTTGATAAGCATTGTATGCTTCGAGCCGCAACACTCAATATGCAACTTGCAGTACAAACTTGTTTGATGAGCTACTGGCGCAGGCGCGTTTGATACAGCGAGCAGCTGCTGGATTCAGTTGAGCGCGCGTGCTTTAAGTTGGCGGTTGTGTTGTGTGGGTTGCTCTCTCTCTATCTACCTTAGATTGGAAATGAAGTGAAGTGTTTTTGTTTATTTGAAAGTAAGTGCTTATTTAAGCACAAAAATATAAGTGCAACTTAAAAAAAACACGACTACCCATTAAAATGTGCTGCACCTAGTTAAAAACGTACAAAATTTTCATACTAAAACGATAAGAATAAGAAGATATATTTGAAAATAAACAGCGCTATATAAATTTTAATAACAACCTTTCATGAACTTCAGCTAATGGAGTTTTTTACAGCTTGACAGTTTTTAACTTTTCAATTAATTCGACAGCCAACGCTTTTTGCGTGCCCGCACGTGCTCTACAAAGATCTTATCTCAAAATATATAAAAACAATACAAAAAAAACCTGAATAAGTAAAAAAAAGAGTTCTAAAGAAAGTTAACAAAATGAAAAACTCTACGGTTACTTTTGAACCAACTGACGGCAGCTGTAAGACTTTAAAACTTTTTCTTGCACCTTTTTGTTAACATTTTTTATGTGTATTTTTGAAGTCCACAAGAAAGGCCTAAGGTGTGCCGTCAAAAATTAAACAAAAGCGAGGCTATAGAAGCCTTGGGGCTTTTTAGCAACTGAATTTTATTATTATTATTTATTTATTCGTTGACTTCTTGTTGGTTTTTAGTCAAGTTTAACTTTTTTGCCTCGTAAGCAAAGTCATTTAAATGATTTTGTTGCTTCTGTTGTAGGTTTTTTTTTTGTTTTTCTTGATTTTTCGGTTGACATTTGCGAAAATGTTCACGCTGCCTAGTTGCAAACATGAAAATCAAGTTTCAATTTAATGTCAAGTTATGCCAATTAATTGTAATTCAATGCGGAAGAGTCAAAAGAACCGCTAAGCGTGCAACGAGTTGCATAAATGCCATTAATATGGCTGAGCAAAACAGGCAAGAGGCTAAGAGTTTGTGTATGTATATTCTAAAGATACTTGACAATTACTGCATATATATATTTGCTTAGTTATGTATGTATATATAGCTATAGATAGATAGCTGGATGCAGTGCTGATTGGGCCGCACGTCTTTGAACATGTTGCATGCCCCAAGTGGTGCAAATTGCCCAACTTGTTGTTGTTGCTGTGCAGTTGTCAAGTTTGTTGCAAGCCACAAAACGGAGCAAGTTTCAAAGCTGCAGCCACTTACGCATAACTGTAAGATAGACTATAAAATGCTTTTCATATAACTAACAAGTGGGCAGACTCATTGCACTGCGCACATGCCGAATAATAAACACTCTCAACTTTCATTTGCTGAGAGATGACTGCCACGATTTCTATGCCAACGGCAATGGGTGCTTAGGTATTTAATTTCAAAAGTATGAAAGCATTTGTACAGTACTTTTATTGCTCTATAATACTTTAAAAATAATTAATCAATGGCATATATGGTTTTAACTTACAACTTAGCACAAGGATTAGTTTCTAAAGGCTTGGATAGCTGAATATTATTGCCTTATTGCTACTCAACTAAAAATAATTATATACCATAGCATTCAAACAGCTATTTAAAATAAAAATAAAGTTCATTATGTTTAAAGTTAAGAAAATTTGAATCTACTGTAAAAACAGTCTGCTTACACGAAAATATCGTATATTTTGCAGCATTTTTTTGAATTTTTTGTTTTTAGTCACTTACCCCAGATACTTGATAGCTCTCAATACAAGTGTATAAAAACAGGATTTTCACATGCCAAAGAAAGGTGTGTGAGTGTGTGCGTTTAAGTATGCATGTGTGTGTGTGTGCCTCGCCGCCCCTTATCAGTCAGCCGCAGCAGCAAATTAAGCTAAAGTTGTTGCAGCTGCCATCGTGGCATAGAAAATGCTTAGCTGGCCATCAATTTGTGTCAACGTAGTAGTAAGCCTGCAAAAATTGATATTTAAAAAAAAGGCACAAAAACTCAACAATTTTCCATTAGCCATGGCAACAACAACTATTGCTGTTAAACAAACATGAAAATAGTGAAAATCATGTGAGTGAAGTTGGTAGACGTCGTCGTCAATCGTCAGGCCCGGTCTCGTAGAGTCTGGAGTTTTAGAGCCCAGAAACAGTAAGGTAAACTTAGTGGTCGGCCATGCAACTTGTCAAACGTGTTCCGCGGCATTGGAAAACCATTGTTAAACAACAACAAAAAACAGTCAACAGCACATAACTGCAATGCTGCGACGCGTATTAATTTTCAGTTAACTAAAATACAAAAGACGCGGCTTTTGAAGCAAACTTAGAATAATCATAAATGGAAATGTTGCAGCAGCAGTTTATGTAGAAGATTCAATATAAATATTCTATTTTATAGAGATGACGATTTCAAAAATTTAAACAGAAGAAAAGCGGCCTACCTCCAACTCCGTTCGCAGTATACAAAATGGAGGAAGACGTTTTGAATGCATTGCAGACGCGTACCGCTTATCTATGTGGCGGCTTCGATCGGGACAAGAAAATCATATTCATTGTAAATATCTTTAATGATTTGCAATTATGGAATCGCCGTTGTCTCGAGCTAACACTGGACTATCTCAAACGTTCGCTCAGGTGAGTCTAATACATTCTCAATTTGGAAACACGCAAGTGTTAAGTAGTCCAATTAAGCTAGGGAAATGCTTATGAAACCTCATCTAGAGTGTTTGAAGCTTAATATTGGAAAGGCACGCACTGTGTGGCAGGCGTGGCACATGCTTATAACAGTATTTATCATGTTACACAGCAAGAAAGTTCAACCCAAATTGATTAAGTCAAGTTTTTCATGAAATGTTTTTTTTTTTTTACAAATAGAAACAATGGGCGTATTAGTGAAAAAAAAATTAAATGTTTTATTTGCGGTAGGGAATACTAGTATGATAGATAATAAGGCAAGATATCGTGGCTTGAAAATAACTTTTATCTTCAGTATTGTAGCAATATTTTTTGTGCAGGTTAGACCTTACAAATTATGTTAGACCAGTTTTGATTAAACCGGGTATAAATTGTATCAGCTTTGACTTAATCGAAAGGGATTAGTTGTTATCAATATCCGACAAAGTTTATATCCACAAAAACAAAAAAATTCAAGATAATTCCTTATAATTTTATGTACTACAGTGCTACACTTCGTATAGTTTCCATGCGTTTTTTCGTATACTTTTTTGGTCAGACGGTCTTGATTGACTTGATTTGTATTTATTTTGATTGACTGCAACCGAAGTCACTCAAATACAAAGAGTTTAAATAATTTTTCGCCATATCTCATTTCGTTGTTATGTCCGACATATAATATATGACCATATAACAAGTTAGTACAATGCAAACGTAGCCAACTGTGACTTTATATGGTAAGTGTTTCTCGTAATTATGAAACCTTCAAACCAGATCAAGTTAGCTTTGTAAAAGATTTACGCAAAAACACTTCGAAATTAATATAAAAATTATGCTATTGATCCCATGATCAAAATTAAACAACCAGTTATACTTAAACTTCAGATTTAACATATTATTAACGTTCCTATGCTATTAAGATAATCATTACGATTTAGTTTTCTTTGCGAAGCTATAGGCGTGAGGACTTTGACTAATCATTTGTATTTACTAAAATGGACAAGAAATTCATTGATTCAGATACTTAGCATGGAAAATTCTCCATTTATTTTGGTCACATGACAAGAATTAATCGGAAAATATTATTGTCTTCTACTTATTACTTTACAAAAAGTTTTATTTTAACATATTCAACAATTTTAAAAGTTTTAAACTTTTGTGAATATCCTAAGTAGACTCTAATGGAAATTGTTAAACAAAATGTATACAAAAAAAAATCCAAGAGAATGTTTTACAAAGTCTGCATTAGCTACGCACGAAGTTCCAACTTTGGCTAATGAGACAGAGATAATCTTTTAATTTGTATTTTTAATTGAAATCGATTCGTTTAGTGTATGAAAAATAAAAAAAAATGCAATTATACAAATATTAAGTAAAAATAATTATTAAAAGGTTATAATTATCAGAAAAATGTAAGAATGTGCTCTTATCAACTTACCACAATTGACTTTTTACATATTCTCTTAAGTGCACTGCTTAAATAAAGGGTATAGCCTATTCACTGAGACTTTGCTCTAAAACGTTTATCAAAGCAAACCACAAGCAAATATATGTTTTTTTTTGTGGTTTTATGACTCGCAATAAAATTCCGATTTTTTTTGTTTGTTGCCTATAAAACATAATCAAATAATTTTTAGTTTTCTTGAAAGCGTGTTTCAATCAATCACAGGCTTTTGCGACCGTTGCTAATTAGAAACACAACACAAAAGAAAAACAACAACATATTTAAGATAAAATATTATAAAGTTGTATGCATTAATGAGCTACTTTATTTTGAAATGCTAAACTTTTTCCCCGCTCTACCATTGTCTCTCGCATGTTGATTGCTCTCACAGCGTTGCTATACTGCAAAATGGTGTCACCGTCATAGTCAACGCCCAGGAGAGCAGCTCACGTATAACCCGCACACATGTACGCACTCTATACGCGCTCTTTGGCAACGACATTTGCGTCGATCTATATCTAGTCAGAGCGGAGGATTTCTGGGAGAAACATGTGGAGCCATGCGCCAAGTCACAAATCAAAGGCGAGGTAAGCGTTAACCTAGATTTCATGTTAATTTTATGCTCAATTGAATTTACCTTCTAACTTGTTTTTCATAGCCACTGGTTTTGTCCAAGGCACGTCTGGCCAAGTTCATAGAACCAAACAATTTGCCCGAGGAGCTGGGCGGTACGCTGCAATTCAATTATGATCTGTGGCTGCAACAGCGTAAGGTGAGCGTAGCTTTTTGTCGCTACCCTAAACAAACATGATAGCTACAATTAATTCGGTTTTTTTTTTGCGCGTTGCAACAACAGGCCATTGATGAGTTCAGCAAGACACACGCACTGACGCAGAGCGCCATGGAGCAGCTGCTGGTGCTGCTGATCAGCAGCAAGTCATTGCGTCCAACGGAAGCGGATGTAGAGCTTAAGAAATGCGCGCAATTGCATGCACACGTGCAACGCAGCATTGAAGCGGCCATTGAAATGGGTAAGCATGCGACTTGTTGCAAGTTCGTTGCCTAAATCTTTTACTTCGCAATTGCCTTCAAGCTATTCGTATTATCGATTAACATAATTTCATTGTCTGCTGTCAATCGAAACGAGTTTGCATGCTTAAGTTGACATAGAATATATACAATGGAAAAAAAAAAATGCTACAACAAATACTCATACACGCATTGCGTGTTTCAATTAAAAATTGAAATGTTAAGCAAACTCGTTTTGCCGACTTTGTTGTGGGTTTTGAGTATACTCTATGTTTACGTAGTGGTTCGGAAGAGTACTTATGATTTTGGAAAATGTGTGCGACATAAGCTAGAGGGTAAGGTGTCAAAAAAAGTATTTACTGGCATGTCTAGAGTCACATGACATTTTGGATGTCTCTAAAAAAGCTAGCTACAAATATATGCTTCATTTTTAAGTTATTTTACTAAAGCATTAATTTTCTAAAATTGTTTTAATATTTATTTATATTATTTTATAATAATTGGCCACAAAATTGACAGATTGAAATGGATAGCAAGCATAAATTCGTAGATTCTTCAATGATGACAAACAATACGGAAATGAGTTGACAATATTTAGTGTAGATACGGTTAGAAAAGACTGCAAAGCTAAATGAAAATAATAATGTTTTTCTGTGGCACGTTTGCATAACTGCTTTGCTTTGTCAAGAATAATTAAGCTTTTTAGGATTAACAACAGAAATTTTATGTCATTATAAATAATAGGGTCGCAGCGCATAAACATCTGACTTCAAATTTTTTATGTATCTGTAATAAATATTTAGTATATGCTTACCTAATCGATTTGATTAGAATTGTTTTGATTTGAGAAAGACAAAACATTATTTGAAATTTTTAAATTCATAATTTTACGTAAGTTGGAAGGCACTGCTACCACCTTCAATTGCAAAGTGCAATCAGATTATTGTGGATGTAACATTAAGCTAAAATAATCGCGAAACATATATTTTTGATTTGTTTTTCTTAAGTAAACCAAATTTAATCTTCGCTATGATATGAAATTATTATTGTGTGAATGCAAAATCTGTTTGAATATATTGATTGTTCCATTACATTTTAAAGCTAAATTGGTTTATTATTAGACTGTTTGTTCAAAATATATTTGACTTTGGCTTAGTCTCCAAGTTAAAGATGACAGAAGAAAATAAACTTACTATTCTAAACTGTACCCTTTCAAGATTCACTCTAGTTGTACTACAAATTCCCACAGAATCATATCATAGTCCATATAATACAAGTTTCTGTATTCTAACACATTTCTAATTGGCATTTATTTTGTATACAAAAACATTTGATAATACCCACACAAAAACAAATAAAAAATTAGTTAAACTTAAAGACTTTGTAAGCGAGCGTGTAGCTTGTGGGAGTTTGTTTCTACGTAGGCGTCATACATGACCTTTCACTTAAGCGGAAAATTATCTTCAAAGAAAACTTAAAATAATAGACACATTTTTTTTGTTTAAGTGCTACACAATGGCTTTTCACTTTTACGCTAAAAGTCACAGATATAATACCATAAACTGTTGACACTCCACTAATAAAGAGATCTTTCACTGAAATCGTACTATGTTATAACAAAGCGAGTTTCATGCAGGTAATGCGATCTTGTCGCGCTTCAACGAGGTCTACGCACAGCCCCCCTCAGTCTATCCAAATGCTGCTGCTGGCCACCAGCACACACCTGACACAAGTTCAAACTCAGCAACCGCAATAACAATGGCAACCACAGACGCAGCTGCAGCTGACACAGCAACTTCAATGACGTCAGTTAAGCCTACGCTGCCACCAGATCTGTGCTGCGAGCGTGCCCGCATAGAGTTACGTCTTAACGAAACTGAGAAGAAGCAAACGGAGATACGCACTGCCTGGCTGGATCTATTGCGTTCGATGCGCCAAGCACGCGAACTATGTTCGCTGGAGGAGGGTGTGGCCTTTGTCACCAACTGGATATTAAACAATGGTGAGCAGCTGCTCAGCAGGCAACACGGTGTGGGCGGTGATGTGCGCGCCTGTGAAACACTACGGGCGGCGCATGACGCTCTGGAGCTCGAATGCCGTGAAACCTACGGTTGCTATGCCGAATTGCTGTATAAGATTGAGCGTTTCACTAGAGAGCACAGTGTAGGGAACTTTGCTTGCAAGGATTTATTCTCACAGCGCGATTTTATGCAGTTTGTATGCAGGGCGTTTGCCAAGCGTTTGGAACGGCGCCGCAATGTGCTGATTACGTCACAGCGTTTCTACCGTCTGGTGGCAGAGTATTTTGAGCGAACAACTGCAGTGTTTGAGGGTCTGGTCATGATGGGCAGCGATGAGGAGCTTAGTCCAGGCGTTAATGCATTGGATTGGATGGCTGCGGAAAATTCTGAGGCTGCTGTGACTATCTTGCAACAGCTTAAGAGCAGCCAACAAGTTTTAAGTAAGTTCGAACAGGTTTGAAGCGAACTTTGTAGTCATACTTAGTTGTTGTATGATCTTGGCAGGCAACATCAAACGCGAACTTGTGCGCGAGGGCGAAAAGCTTAGTGACATGCTGGCTATGCCGGTGAAAGATGCGCTCGGTCGTGACCTACACATTGACTATAGCGGCGACATTGCCAATGTGCGCCGAATTCTGGAGGCGAGTCGGGCGCGTTGCCAACTGTTCAGTGATAGTCTGGCACTGCAGAAGCTTACCTTGGAACAGGTGACACACATTTATACATACGAAGAGGATGCGAAACGTGCCTTGGTCTGGCTGGGAGATCTTTACGCTGTGCTGGTACGCTGTCATTCGCATGTTGGCTGCAATATACATGAGATACAGGTGCAGAAGGATGAGCTGCAGGGGTTCGAGGAAACCGGACGGGTAAGTTTTTCAACAAGTTGGCGAACAAAAATTTGGTCATCTTTGTGTAGTTTAAGCTGTTTGTATTAGTGGACGTATCAGTAGGTCAAGAGACTTTGGAACTTTAATTTGAGTAGTACATAAAATTACGCTGTTTTTTATTTAGTCTACATATTAAACGATAAAGTCGATTATTTTTAGTATATATAGTATAAAAATTTTGTGTCTATATAGGCGATTTGTTAATGTAAACTCATTGTTCATTGTTCAAATAAGTACTACGAAGAAATTTCGACGTTTAAAAATATTTCATTCAATGAAACGAGCAGTTAATACACTAATTATACTTTTTTTTCGCTGCTTTTCATAAATTTTAGAACCCGCATAATTTCATGAGAAAAACAATTTATTTACTCTGAATTTCTCTGAAATTCTAATTTTTCAATATATTTTTTACAGAGCATTTACAACTATGGCTGCCAATTGCTGGAGGCTTCACAAACTCTCCGCCTTTCCTGCAAACTGGATAACATTTCGGCACAGCGCTGCTTGCAGCAGTTACAACGCACTTGGCATAGTTTGCAGGCCATTAGTCAGGAACAGATGACCCGTTTACGCGTCTCTGCGGTCTTTCACCGCAGCGTTGAGGCCTATTATAGACAGCTGCGGGAATTGCGACTACAGCTAACGCGTGAGTTTTCCGTGCAGCTGCAGCAACAGCGTCAGCAGCACAATCGCAGCAGCAGTGGCATAAGCAGCGATGCCTCTCCAACGCTCTCTCCGGCTGAGCCTAGTCAGCTGTCGAATTGTCTGGACACACGGCTGCAACGTCATTTGGTGGTACGTGAGCAGCTACTGGTGGAAGTGGGCCGCATGGTGCGTTTGGGACGCTTGCTTAAAAAACGGCTGAAGGAACCATTTGTTTTAGATGCAGCTACTGGGAAGAGGTAAGTAGAATGCTTTTAATCTTTGAAAGAAAATGAGACATGACGCGAGTTTGTGTGTGCTGTGTAAGATTTGTTCATTTATATAAAAAAAAAACTTTGGATTTTCACTCAAAGAGTAGTCACTCACTCAAGATCCCTTTATAAAGAAACTAAAAAATGTTCTTCGGTAAACACATTTAAAAGCGGCAACGAGCTGTCAAATCAAAAAGCAGAAAAATTTATGAAGAAACATACCAAAAAATTTCTCAAAAACTGTCACAGCGCAAGTCAGTCTATTTTGGTGCGTGGTCCAGTGCGGTGCGTTGTTTGCTTTACGGAAAATCTTTACGGAAACGCCGGAAAAAATATACAGTATACTATAAAAAAACCACAAACAAATTGTCACGTTAAATGTATGCGGCTCGGAATTAAAAAACGCCAAGAAAGCATAAAAGCGCTAAAAAGTTTAATATATTTTTATATATAGATAACCCCACATGGGGAGAAAATAAAAAAAAACGTGTTTATGAAATAGGTCATTGGGAGCAAAGAATTTGTGGAAATTCGTGAACATTAATAATAGAAATTTCCTCATTCATTTATGTGTAATCCTGTGGTAGCAAGTGTATAAATAAGTAAAGCTAAGTGAAGTGATCCAATAATTTTGCTTATTCCTGGAATTCTGCCAAACGCGTGTTTACTGATTGCGTCAAGCCAATTGAACTGACTGGGCGCCGTTTGTCAAAATGTTTGCCAGATTTCGTAATATATTTGCCAAAACCAAAGCCGAAGAGTCCGTTGTTAGTGTGCCCACAATTACAGTAGAAGAGGTGCCACCGTGTCTTGAAAATGCCCCATCGTCTCAAAATGGCAAGTTGACAGTACATGCTACAACTTATGTTGCACCTTTGGCCGTGGAGGAGGAGGATCTAGGCAAAGATGAGAGTGCAGCTATTAGTGCCTCTACTAATGAGCTGTCCAAACTGCTGGAAGCTATCAACGCAACAAGTCAGCTGCCAGAGCAAAGCAGCGATGAGAATGAACATGATGACGATGATGATGACGATGAGACGGCTAGCACTTCGAGTGTTAGAACCAAAATAACCAAAGCCTCATTAGAGCGTGATATTATTGTTGACGAACATTTGTCAGCAACTCAAGAACAGCCTGCGCCTGGTTTGAGCAGAATCAAAGCGCTCATTAGTCAGGATAGTGAAACGTATCCACAAAGTGATTGCACCGATGATTACACCGAGCACACACAGTCACACACCAGCTCAATTGATTCCCTGCCAAATAAATTAGCTGACACTCAAAATAATTTTAATAATTCCAGCATTGTAGTGGATGATTTGCCTATAGACAGCACTCCTAGTCCGCTGCATGATAGCGGACGCAATAGTGAGGCAAGCGCAGGTAGTGAAACTTTAATAGATGCGGATGCAGAGTCGACCAGTAGTTCCACAGTGACTGTAACTCCAACAGGCAATAATGAGCTCGCATGCGCGTCTATAACCCATAATTTAAGCGCCATTGCCGAGGTGGCCGAATCTCTTGATGCAGTCATACGTAATGTACAGCAGGACTGTCCACAAACAACCGACAAGAAGCTGGGCAGTGGCGGTAGTGAGGTAAGTAGAAAGCTTATCTTAAAATTGGACGTATAACAATATATGTGCCAAAGTCCAAGGGTTTGGATATAAAACAAAATAATTCGAATTTTCCCCCAAAAACTGCACCATGTATATGTTTTCCTAATGGAATACGGATTTATTTTTGGTTATTTTTCCAAAAGTTTTTTAAATCAGGAAATTTTCTATGTTAAAAACTCACTCTATTAAGCTCTATGGGGCTTTATAATATAAAACCAGTGTAAGAAAAAATACAATAAGTGGGGCGTTGTGGCCATGAAATACCCTTTAGATTTTTTCTGTAACTAACTCAGTTGTGTCGCTTCTACAAGTATTTTTACATAAAGCCGAAAAAGTAAACTGATTTTTTAATATGATTTTCTTTTATTTCAATTTAAATGAGCTCTAAGAATTCAACATTTATTTTTTTATGAAAATTGTCAAATTTGATATGGTTTAGGAATACATAAAGTAATATAGTTTAGAAAAAAAGGTTAAAAAAGTGCGATGTTAAGATTTAGTTTTTTAAAAACTAAACTGAAAAAAAATCTTAAAATTTTTAACATAAAAATATTCTTCCATATTAATTTCATGTATCTTTTACTTAGGACTGGCAATCGCGTTCAACAGAGGATGATTCATTTGCTACCGCTTCGGAGGGAAACTTTACACCCAACTCACATTCGTCCTCATTTCAAACGGCCTCGGGTCGTACATCATCCTACATAGGCTCAGCCAAAAACTCTTTTGACGAGGCCGACGACTCCACATTAAGCACTTTCGAAATACCCGATTTGCCACAATCCCCCGTCAATATGTCCTTCGAAAGCTCTGAACTGAGCTATTTCTCCGCACAGCATAGCTCGCCTAGCAAACATCGTGACAACGACCAGGACAGCGTAGACGATGTCACTGAGCTGCACAGCCAAAGCACCACACCAACACCTGAACAACAGCAGCTACTGCCACTGCCCCAATCACAACCCATCGAATCCGATAGCGAACTAGAGGCTTTTGGCCTGACCGCAGCCACCACGGAGCTGGCACACAGCTCCTCGACAGCTGTCACGCCGGAGGTGAGTGCCCTGTGTGCTGCTGCTAACTCACTGCCAACGCCTACTAACCCAAGCGAAGGCGATCCAAACCAAAAGCCCAACGGGGCCTGGCGCCCTAACAAATACTACGAGAACATAACAAAACAAACGATTAAGGGATTTCTTTGAGAAAGAGCTTCCCCGAAAGCAGTTCTCTTGCAGCCCAACGACTAATTATTCCACGTCATTTGCTTTGCTAGTTGTCCGTTTTGTTGTCTATTAGTCTTTATTGCAATTCTTTTATGTTACTAATTTATGTTCGTTTGTCTGCGAAATTCGGTCTAAATTTATTTGTGCCAGCATAGAGCAAAATTGTTCTCTGTGGACGCTATTTTAGTGCATGAGCTAAGACAGTTTTTATATTAATTTTATTAATCTTTTATTATTGTTTATAGTTTTATTTATTTAAATTAAATTATTATTTCTATATGCTAATTGCTTTTTTTAAATTAGAGAATTCCAAACTATGTTTATAACGTATTAAATAATTTTATATGAAAACATACATAATTAATTTGCAATATTATCTTTATTAAATATATATTTCAAAATACAACCAATGTTTTAAAAATAAACAATAAATAAAAATAAAATGTCATCAGCCAATATGTGAAATATAAGTTTTTAACAAGACGATTTTATGGTATTCCACTGAAGCTTGATAGTCTTTTTTTAATAGTTTCATTCTATATGTAAATTTTTATGGATTTTTCAAAATGAATTTTTGGTAAATATTTTCTCTTCTCCACATTGCCGTTGTTCAAGTTCTGCTTAAATTTTTGGAAAATTGTGTAAATCTTTGACTTTTCAATTCACTTTGGCTGAACTGGAAGTATTTTAGGGACATTGCACAAAGTTGGGCAATGCCATAATTTAGATACTAAATTAAAAGTTTTAAAAAAATTATAATTTGAAATACACAGCAGATAAAACAAATTTAAAGATTTACATTTTATTTAAATTTATTGATTATTATATCTTTTGCTTCCATTTCATTATTTCTACTAGTTTTTGTTCTATATATATTTTTTTAATAATGTATTCATTTCGGCAAGTTTTTTTTTTAATGTTATGAATTTTTTTTTTGTGTATAAGGATAGCATTGATAGCACTCACATAAACTAGTTTTGATTTTTAAAATCGCTGCTTGGTTTGAATTCAGATAATTTTTAAACCAAATCAAGTTGTGTCTTCATATGCAAGCGATAACAGCTCGTTGAAGAGTAATGTTGTAAATCACATTGAATATTATATATTATATATTCTCAGCTTGAAGGAGATTTTTACTTTAAACAATTAAGCTTAAATTCTGAGTCTAATATTAATCTTCTTAAATACTCAAAACTTTATATGAAACCTCTAAATGGGAAATTTGGTGTCATTATCTTATAAATCAACGCAAGCGAAATGAAGTTTGTGTTTGAATCCTAGTATAATATACGATTATGACACCATATTGAAAATGATACAATATTTTTTCTTATAATATTATAACGTTTTTTTTTCTCAAATGGAATATGGTTATATGAACTTTCCTAATCATCTTGATCACACTTTGGGATTATACTTTTATAGCCTTCCCGACAGAGTATTCCAGAAATTTTTTGGTTTGGAAATAACTAAAAAAATAGAAACCTTTTTAAACCAAATGGCAACATAAAAATATATTATTTTTGGCATTTTTATTATAGTATATTACTAATAAAATCAAATAAAGGTTATTGTTTGTGCACTAAAGGAATACTGAAGAACAATATTTAAGACCAAATTATTTTCTATAAATCATTTATGTTATACTTAAGCATTACTGCGCAATGATATATAGCTTTTTAATATTTTGGAACCACGGCATGGTGACTATAACAATTTTTTGCAGTGCATCCTTAAATGGCATCGATAGATTTTAAAATAAATGAATTATGAATACTATATAAGTAATGCATCCACATGATTAGCTCAATTTTAATGAAATAACTTTAACTGTTTAACTGAGTTAAACACATAAATATCTATTATTCTGCGAGGTTTGGCGATCTTCTTTCTCTACATCAATGC
Organism: Chymomyza procnemis; assembly: GCA_035046065.1. Lineage (NCBI taxonomy): Eukaryota > Metazoa > Arthropoda > Insecta > Diptera > Drosophilidae > Chymomyza > Chymomyza procnemis. The sequence goes on along the minus strand of JAWNOJ010000013.1, from coordinate 1,273,863 downwards.
ACTTGAAATACAACAAAAATCATATAATGATTTTTTTGTCCAAAACTATTGCATATTTTTAGGCTGCACTAGAAAAGAAGTTCAAGTGTTTTCGGCTTAACCCTCGTGCACCAGAAATTTCTAATAGTTGCATTTAATAAACATAGTGTCCCTTTTTTTGGTTGACGTCATAATAATTGCCAAATGCATGAAATTTATGTCACTGTGCGCCACAAAAGTTAACAAGCTCAAAACACTTTAAACGCTTTCAATTATGTGAAATGTGATCCACGGCGCTGTCAGAGATTGGGGGAGCAAAGCGCGCTCAAGTGGATCATTAATCTCAATTAAAATAGAATGAGTAAACATTTGAGTGTGTGGCAGAAAGGTCACTTAGTGAGAGTAAGTGTATAGCAAGAACGTCTATACAGAGAAAGCGAGTTTTTATTTTTCACACAAGATTAGACGCAGTCATGGTCATGGTCTAAGACAGTAATCAAATCAAGTTAACCAAGAGAAGAAATATGGAACCAGAGAAGAAATTTTTCACAGCACGCAGTGCAACGTTAAAGTTGTTGATGGCGCTTTGTTCGTGACTTGGCTGGCAAATCTGCGAAAACTTGCCACCAAATGGTTCGGACACAAAGCTGTGCTGAAAATATAATTCAATAAATTTTGCTGTTGAAAGCAAAAAAAAATAATAATAATAACACCAAACGCTGATTGCAACGCAGCGGCATGCAACGCAACAAGCACGAACATGCCAACTAGACGCCAACTAGTAGTATGGCAAGACGAAGGCTAGCAGTCAGCAATTGGTTGCCACACGCATTTCGTTGGCTCAAGTGGCGGAAAATGCTGCGCAGACGCAGTTGATGATAAAGTGCGGCGAAGGCGTAAAGTGCTTTGCACAGTGATCAAAATTATTGCATCAAGGCGGCAATTATTAGTATATTTGAGAAAAGTTATTTTAAAAATATTTGTATAAATCCAATGCTGGGGTTTAAGTTATTACGTTTCATTTACTTTTGGAATTGGAATATTGATATGATGCTCAAGTAAAAAATTTTTTTAACTAACCATTCATTATTCAAAATATTTTTCATGTGGTATAATTTTGGATTTCAATTTTCTTCAATTTTTATAAAATGTTCAAATTAAATTTTTGCAATTATTGTAAGAAGATTTAGTGAGCGCTAAGAAGACGAGAATTTATATGAAACAAATAAATTTCGAGACTTACATTTTTTTAGGTATAATTTTAATATTTCAACCACTGCGCATTGGGGCGGATATGTTGGCCATGATGCTGATGAGAAAAAGGGCGTTTTGAATGCGGGCGGGCGCCGTTCATAAGACCTGTTGTTGCATGCCTCGCATTATGACATGGTCGTTTGGGCTTTCATACTTAATAGTTGCTGCCGTTGTTGCTTTCATATGAAACGAGTTGCATGTACTACAAGATACTTATGCTAGGATGGGGCAGCGCATTAAAAATTGAAATTATGAATTAACGAGACACCAAAAGCCAAGAGCACTTGTTTATTTATGGTGTATACACCCCCGCTCATCTCGCTTTCAATCTCTCTCTCTCTGTCTTTTGTCTCCCAATTAAATTAAGCCGGCTTTGCAGAAAACAATTTAAAAACGGAGCTAACTGAGAGCAAAGAGAAAAAAGTAAAGCTTTCAAGAGTTGTTGAGCAGACCGGCAATGGTTGAGCGGCTTAAGTACGATGAAGCCGAGTAAGGTGACGTCACAAGTATTGGATGGTGTTCAATCACTTGTTTTTTTCTTATTTAAGTTGCGTTCCTTTATAACTAGAAAATAAAGAAATCAACTTTTAACACATATTTTTTATGTGACAGAAGTTAAGTTCATAACATATCAAAAATTCAAAGTCATAGATGGCATGCTCTTCTGGTAGCAAATTGAATTTGTACAAATAATTCGTGTTAGCCGAGTTTACTAGAATTTAAGAGATAAAATTTCAAATATTCCTTTTTTTTGCTATTTTTATCTTCACAACATTACATCTACATTAGACACTTTATATTTCGGTTTCATGTTCTCCAGGTTATGGTGTTTGATTCATTTTCATGGCTTTGAGGCATTTTGAAACGGTGTGAGTTACTTGCAATGCGTCTGCCAATTCGTCTTGTGTTTGGAACGCATATTATTCAAATATTAATCAATGAGGTTTAGCTGCACTTCTCTTTAATTGTAGAGGAAGGCAACCCACTTTCCACAAATGATGGGACTTCGGCTAAAAAAATGATATATTCAATCAACAATGAATCTATGAAGCAAACAGATATTCGGCATCTTCTGATGCAATATTGTATACAAGTGTCTATTGTACAATTATTAGATATGGTTTTCAATTGATTACCCCTTAGACACATTTATAAAATTGCGAAAACTCAGAGAGCAATTATCTAAGATTTTCTAAGTGCATACGCAGAGTGCACACCATGTTTGCTGGATGCAGTCGAAAAACTGTGACGTCACGCTCTCAAACTTTCTTAGGCCATCATATAATCTACACAAAGCGTAGCTCAAGGTAGTTCAAAATAAAGCCACTGATAGTCATGAGCGCGAAGAGTGCAAACTAAAGCTTTAACAAGTTTTCGAGCGGACCCGGCATCAAATACGCCGCAACATGTGCGCACTCTCTCAGCGATCAGCAGTTATAGTTGTTGCTTCTGTTTTATGCTCAAAGCTGCTGGCTGCTCGCTTGTCCAATTCCCATCGCTGTGTCAGTCTTGTTCGAAGAGTTCGCGTCGGTTGTTCGTTTGGAATGCGGCGCGCGCGTGTTTTGCTAATATATGCTATTTGCAAATTTCAATCAAAAATGTGTGAATGAAGGATTTGATAAATTTGTTGTTTTTCATTTTGGCATAGAAATGTAAATTAATTTTTTTTTGACGCCACATTTATAAAAACCTTAATAAATTTATTGCTAATGCGCGCGCTGTCAGAGAACAAAAAATATATACATAAATTTAAATATATGTAATTATACATATTGAGTATAATAAAAAATAAAAGCAATAAAAAGCAAATTTGCTTAAACTTCTGAAGGTCTTACAAAAACAAAGCAAATATGGATATTTCTTATAAAAATTTGTGTATGTTAAAATAGTGAGCTGCAGGCTCAAAAGATTTGACAAAATGTCAAAATGACCCTCAAAAACGCAGTGTGCAAATTGTAAAATTAGTACGAAGCCGAAATATTTGCAATTGTCAAATATTTGCATGCTTGACAAACTAATGACACAGTACAACAAAATAACATTTTGAAACATATGTGATCTTTGGTACTCTTGTAGCGCTAGTCCAATTATAAGGCCCATCCAGCAGGGGCGCTGCCCGCAACATGTGTGCACACATTTTGAGGGCATATGGAAAATGTGAATTGTTTTAGTGTAATGTATTTATATTTAGAATGCCAAAGTACAATTAAAATAGTTTACATTAAGCCAATTGCACAAACACTCGAACTATTAAAATACAAAAATTACCTAATGCCAGACAAAACACACAAATGTAGCCCAAAAACAAAAACAAAAAATTGAAACACGGCAGCGTATACGTAATTTTTCAAAAATAAATCGCATCATAATTTTATGGTATTTTTGCTTTTGCTGTTGTATCTGCTTTTATTTTAATTGCCCGTTTGTTATTGTACAATACAAAGTTCGCACAAATTTCGTACCAAATCGAATTTTGATTGAAGGCAAACATTAGCAGCTAAAAGGGCAAAGCATCAGATACATAGATACAAATGTTTAGCTACATTTGGTCTGACGCACATCCGTAAAATGTAGGGTATTCAGCTCATGTTAGATTTTGGCAAATAACAACAACAATAATTTTAAACAAAAATTACTCAATAGTTTTTGTTGGCGCTGATTTTTTTAAAAATAGCTCAAATCGAGCATTGTCATCGGAGCGCACAAAGATACTCGACGCACACATATACATATAAACAACTAGTACGCATCAAAGGCGCAAAAGTCAGCCAATATGCAAAACATTGTATCTATATGTGTATATGTGTGCTTCTCTGTGTGTATATATTTTGCTTTTTGTACAATAATAAACAGACAAGACTTACACACATTAACACAGTTTGCCTTAAGTATGAAGTCATAGTCGATTTATTCGCAATGCTGAGCATACGCTGAGCAAAAACTGAGCGGCATCTATGGGGGACTTGCCTTTTAAATGTTGAGAAAATCTACGTAAGACCGGCAGACGATCGAGTGTGTTGATAGCGCGCGCATAGACCGATACGAAATGAATAAACGAATTAGAAAAATCTAACAAAAAGAAAATTTCCATTTAACGAACGAAACGATTTTAGTTTACAATTAAATAATAATTCATTTTAATGCCTCTTCGCAGAGTTCAAAAAGAAAATGCACATTAACTAAAAGACGCGCGCATAAAATAATAAATAAACAAATAGCAGAAATAAAAGCAACAAAAACAACAAAACAAAACAAAAAAAAATAAAAGTCCAAGCAGATTAAAACGCCCACATAAAACATACAAACAACAACAACGACAACACGTAGCTGCTAAGCCGACAACAACACGCAAACAACAACAACAACAGCAACAACCACAACGCGACAGCAACACTCAACATACATCACTCATACACACACACACATTGACACAAACACTTAGACAACATGGAACGCCGTCAAGCGCTAGACTCATCGATGTCTTCACTGTACTCCGGCTCTAACGTCTCACAGACACCCTCGCGGCAACAACAACATCAGCAACAAGATGGTTTCAATTATTCAGCTGCAATGTCATCATCAGCCGCTCCATCGCCAACGCCAAGTCATAGTCAATTGCTGACCCAAGTTTCCAATGGCTCCGAGCATGGTAGTGCCACATCCAGTCGTTTGCGCGCCACAACTATCGGCACCGTTGTGGTACGCTGTGGACCCATACAGCTGGTGATAGCCCTGTTGCAAGTGAGTTCACTCGGATTCCTAGTTGTAGTTGTAGCTGTAGATGCACAAGAGATTGTGGCACATAGCCCGTCTGCTTGAATTTATTGTACCAGTTGTCACCACCCACCCAACTGGACTTTTGTTTTGCCTGCCTCACATGATTCTAGATATTAGCTACGTTCCTCATAACAGAACTAGTCAAGACAAACCGGCTAGCCAGCTGCCTATTGGCTTGGCCAATTTCCGCGCCAATTAATGCGGCTTAAATGTTGCGTAGCTTTTGAGTTAACGAAAGCAAGAGTCAACAGTGATTATTCGTGAATTCTAACACTTTAAAACGCGTTGAAAATTTAACCGAAATACAGAGCATATTTTTGGCGCCATTAATATGGCGTGGAGGCATGCCTTGGATTGCCCCCAGACTTTCAGCGCATTATCACTCATAATTTTATCTTTTGAGAAACTGTTCACAAGCAAAGAAGATCCATTTGACCTCTCACGGCTTCAAGCCAGTGTCCTTGCTTTTGCATAGTTGCCATGGCTGTGAGGCGTTTTGACATGGTTTACTGAGTTGCTTGCAATAAATTTGACAATTTCTCTTGCCTTTGGAACGCATTTTGGTCAAGTATTATTTGTAACTCTGTATCTTGGAATGCATTTTGCCTTCCATCACCATGCCGGTCATCAAAGTTAAAATCATTATTATTTAATGGTTAAAAGCACTCGCGACACTATCTGTCCTACGTATTTGAGGAAGTGCCGGTGCATTTTCCTAAACTGCTGGTGCCTGGTGCCTGTTCGCTTCGAACAACAAATTAATCAGAAAGCCTCTGGAGCGATTACTTAATTGTCATAGGAATTTATTTATTTAAATTGATAAATATGACCATCTTTACTTGTACTGTGTACTTCGGTGGTCAGTGGTAGAACTCCTAACTTTTAATACCTTTGTACTGCTCAAACAGTTATTACTGCTTCTTTTTTACTTTTTTTTAAGGTTTCAAGATTCGTTTTGCCAGTTACTACTGTATGTGCTCAAAAAATTTAGCTAATAAAAAAAGGTTCAAGGTTAACTGACATCAGAGCGATGGTGCTCTAATGTGCCAAAAAGAAAAAGTGGCTGAAAGATACTTTTATATATTTTGCTGCGTATCTTTTTGTCAATTAGATACAGCTGCTTGCTACCTGTATGCTTGGCCCCAGCACATGTGGTCCACAAGAACAAGACCCAAAACAGATAAAAACTGATATATAAGACGTAAAATAAAACAATAATAACAACAACAAAAACAAAAACATATCGGTTTTGGGCACGCAACAAACTTGAAGCTGTCGCTTGAACTTGAGAGCTACTCGCTTCGTTGAAAAACTGAAGCGCTACAAGTTTTCTTAGTCCCCTAGCAGTTCCCTCAGCTCCACTACCAGAGTGCTCATAATTATAGACGCCAATAAAATTTTAGCTGCGATCGTTGTACGTTCGAGCCTCTGAACGTTAAAAATAAAAATCTCATTGATGGCCACTTTGTGCTACTTTTGTATCTTAATTTTTTCCACTTTTATTTTGCCAATTTCACAGCAGATTTTGTTCCCATGTGTTTTTAATTTGTATGTGATTTATAATTTTTGTGTGCTGTATTGTATGTATAAATAATGCTTTGGCTACTGCTGGAGAATTCATGATTCAGTTGAAACAGTTTGTTGGCACTTTTCAACACGTTCTACACAAAAACTTGCAATTTCTATGAAATTAAAGCTACAAATAAACTCATTCAACGAAAGAGGCTGGCAACAAGCAGTTAACAGTCAAATGTTCTATACTTTGCCAAATTTTGCCAACATATCTCAATGTTTACTGCTAGCCTTAAAAAGTGTTAAAGTTAAAAAAAATAATAAAAAAAACGGGGGGAAAAACAAACAAACAAAACTCACACAGGTAAACAAATTAACAAGCTGAAAAAAATAGATACACTTATTGAATTGTTTACACAAAAAACGTTTTTGAGATATTCTTTTTTTAAATAAGCAAAATGTACGTAATATATTCTTTTTAGGAATTTATAGAAAGAATTAAGCACTATAACGTCATATTATGAGTGAAGCTATTTATCAATATGCGAATTGCTTAATTGCTATATTATACCTTTTTTTATTAAAACATTTTATGTTATAGTACAACAAGTTTGAAATATACAATAATACCTCTCTAAGCTAACTGATATAAATATATGCAACAGTGTTATTCTGAAGAGACTCATATGAAATATTACCTATCGATACACAGACAGTTTCTCAAAATGCTGACAATGATTGATGGGAACTTGGGAATTCGTATATGTGAATTCTTAAAATGAAGACAGCATTTTATGTAAACATTTTAAAATAAATGAAGCTACTCATATTGCAGCACTTTTCTTAACCTAATTTCGTTTGTCCATTGTAAACCAAATGAATTTTGTATGCCAGAAGATATACATGGATGCTTATGGTTAAGCGTTACTCTTTAGTAAAGTACCCTGTGTCGCCTAGATCCTAAATTTATAACATATATGTTTCTTATTTTTACAGCCAAGGTAAAACAATGCAGTTTTCTAAGCTGAAATTTATTTCTCTAAGTTTAGCATATAAAATATTTGGCTTATAAAACATCGTTTTGTACTTTGTCTTCGAAATACACATGTCTAAAACTATCTAAATAGTATCCATTATCTATCCAAACTATACTAACTCATACAGTCACTTACCTTAAAGATACATGTCAAATTTCATAAATTAAATGTTATGCTGGCATATAAAATGCATTTGGCCCCAATTTATCAGCTGCTTAGCCCCAGCTAGCCCAGTTTTCAACAATGTTCAAGCCAGAAGAACAATCATTAATATACATAAAAATCCATTTAGTATATTTAGTGTACACATGTAACATTTACGAAACGCATCAATCTCAATGAGCAAGAAATCGCAGAACTTCTCATCTATAAAATACTTCTATTCAGTGCTGCCTTGTTGGATCATTATGTTTGTTGATGTTAGTCCCTGAAAATAGTTTCTAAGCTAAATGGAAACATTTTGATAAAAGAAATATTTACAAGTGTTTGGTATGCTTCATTGTTGTTGTTTTCGTAGCTACTATTAGCTGAGTTAGTGTGTACATAGCTGCGGTTTGTTTAGTTTTTGGGCATCGTTTTTTCTTGGCTGTAATTTACATACATAGATTTTAGCCTGTTGGCCTGCTTTTGATATGTATTATATCTATGCTTGTTTTTATATGGGAAATGTTACAAAATGCTGCGGATGCTATTTCATTTTCTTGGTCAGTAGCGTAAATTAACTTCTAGTAATTAAAAAAAAAACAAGCTAAACAAAATACAGACAGGAAAAATAAACTAAACCGAAAACAAACCAACCAAAAATAATGATCAAACTTCAAAGGCCTAGCAGATTTACATAGCCTATATATGTATTTACTTGGCCTTTATTTCTTAAAACAAATTATTTTTGCTTGCCTTAGCGTGTAGAAAGTGCAAACAAGCTAAGCATAAAAAACTAATTAAATGAATAGACGTTAACTAATTTAATTAAAAAAGGCTTAACAGAAAAATTTGATTTTATTAATTGCAAATTAGTCACGATTTTTCTGCGATTCGTTAGAGCGTGCTTATTTCACATCGCCTTAAATTTAATTATTTGTATTTCTGTTAGTAAAAATTGTTCAAAACATTTCAAATTTAAAGCAATAATTTAAGCAAAACGAAATATGCGCTGTGTTTTATATGTTTTCTATTAAAATTGTTTAAAAAACTTTGCAAGTGTTCTCGGTTGTTGTGGACTATTTTTAATGTTTTGTGTCACTTTATTATAAAAAAAGGAGTTGCTTAAGAAAAATCCAGTTGGGCTAAATCAACTCTAGCACTACGATCATTTTTGTGTGGCATACGGGGTCCCAAAAAAGAACTAGACCAATGCTGAAAACTAGAACATGAGGCACAACCATACACCTATAAGACTTGTTCAAAATCCGTGTATTCGATTGCTTACCGGATTTCAAGATCACCACCGTTGTAAAAGGAAAATTCAAAACAAACCATATCCACGCGCAAGTATCAAAAGCCTTGCCTTATTGAAATGCGTCGAACAAGGGTTATAAGCCCATTCGAAACAGGGTAAACAGGATCTTGGTAGCAGAGTAAGCGTAAACTTATAATCTTTAAAAATCACCCTTTATGTTTATACATATTGCTTCGAGTAACTTACATAGAAATTTTTGCGTGCATAAGTAGAGTAAAATTATTTGCATTTAGCTAACTTGCCTCTAAGGCAATTTCAACATTTTAAGCCTTGTTTAAGAGCTTCTTCTAGTTGTGCTCTAATTTGCAGGCAGCCAACGAAGCGCATCATTTGGGCCTGCCAACTCTAATTGAATTTATTACTTTGCCAATTGCATTTGTAAAACGTTGCAGATTTTCACTCATAAATTGCGCATGCGCAAACATAGATACATAACTTATCCGAGTATATGTATGTGACTGGCTTGAGGCTGGCGTGGGTGAAACGTCTGCAGCTGCGCAAAGATAGCAAAAGAAAGCATTGTGAGATCACATACTACATATAAGAAAAATCAAAATCGTAAAATGGGTATGGAGGAATGTTTACGACACATGCAAGTAACATAAATTTACGCATGAAAAGCTGCCATATACATTGTGTGTGTATTTTTTGCCATAGAGCTGGGGCAACAGCGAACAATTGAAAAACGCTTCAAAAATGATTTCGTGACTGAGGTGAAAAGTTGTATTTACCAAATGAAGTTCGATTCGGGCATCGTTGCTTATGATTTATCTTTAAGTTAAATTATTTAGGGAAATATAATCAATAAAATTTAAGCTGAACTAATTAACTAACTTTGCGTTACATGTAAGCAACTTTGAATTTTTCAAAATATACAGATTTCTATGCATTATTCTTTAAAATAAAATGCTGTAATAAAAATAGTATTTTATTCAGAGATGTTAAAACAAAACACCTGTTGGTACTGCTGGCGCCATCTAGCTAAAAAAAAAGACAACGCTTTTATGTCTAGTCAGCGCTGAGCTGAAATAATAACAAATGCTGCTTGTATTAAAAAAAGTGTGGCTTTAATTAATATGAAAAATTCGTTTGCACTTCTACGGATTATGTTAGATGTTTTTCTACGGTTTTTGCTATACATGAGTTAAGCCCATGAGATTATCGCAATTGATGAGTCTAAAAATACTAAAGTATGAAACTATGAAATGTAGGCTGATTTTTATGTGCTAACTAATTTGATTTAAAAAAATACATTATATATATATTAATATTTAAAGGTAATTTTCTGTACATTGCCTGCAACAGCGCTGCGAATAGTCACATATGCTCTAATTTTGGTATATTCTCTGCAGCATATAGGTAGATATTTCAAGATAAAGAGTGCACCTCTCAACTGCATCGTTGTTTTCCCCTTATGCAGTGGAGCTCCTTCATTGTGGAAAAATATGCAATTTTGTTGGCATGGCACTATAGTGATCACCATTCACAATAACGTTCCGGCCATCGACAATGCTTTGGGTTGCTCGTGTATCGAAATGCGACAATTTTGCCCATTAACTTATCTATTCAACCAGAAATGAGTTTTAAGAAATAAGAAAAAACCCACATTCCTTTGCAAACATGAGATTTGACACTAAAATTTCGAACCATATTGGATGTATTTAATATAAACTTAAGACATCTACCTTTACTTCAAATTGAATAAAATTAGTTCTCTTCATGTTTTTAAAAACGTCAGTAATGAAACACATATTATTAAATTAAAGGTTTTGAACCTTCAAAACCTGCTGCACAATCGGAGTGTCAATAATAATCGTGACCACATATGAATGCACCCTTTCACGCTCCCAACTCTAATTCTCAATCAGGCCTAAGTGGAAAGGCGGGTGTTTATATGTGTTTCAAAGAATAATGTATTCTATGCGCAGACGCACAGTCCGGCCAGCCAAAGTGCCATCGATGCAGTCAATCAGCTTAGACGACAGGCACTCCATCAGTCCAAGGCGGGCCAAGGCAGATGAGGCTTCACCGGCTTGGTTAACTGGGCATATCTGGTTGTCTATCACTTGATTTTAATGCGGCCTGCTTAGTGGCGCGTCAGGCAGCTGACAAAACCGTTTTCCACGCACTGATTGATAATCGAAGGCAGCACCGAAACGAGCTATAAATCTAAGACTAAGCGCAAGGCTTCGGCATTTGTTATTTGTTAAAAACATTTGCAGTTTATCACAGTGACTGCTGCAATTATTGGCCAAGCTGCTGGGGCTATTGCTGCAGCTGCTGCTGCTGTGGTACATTATATGCGAAATATATTGCATGTTTACATGAAAACTGATATTAACTGATAAACGTTCAATGAAAGTCTGCGGCTTTTACCAAGTTGCAACCAAAGTCAGTCGGAGAGTGTTGCAACAACATTGTGCGGCCAAGTAGATCTTGTTGTTGTTGTTGTTGGTGCGGCTTCTGCGGCTTGGAAATCGTGGCATTGCTTGTTGCTGGTTGTAAGCAATTTGTACAAACAATTATAGAAAATTATCTTTTACTCGTTGTGAATTAAATTGAAACTTAAATTGCATTCGATTGGTTGTATGAGATTGCCTTATATATATATATATATATATATATATATTGCAGCTTCTTCGCGAAAGCATGAGCGCAGAACTTTAGTGGCATTATCCTAGAAAGCTTTTCGGCGAAAAATTAGCGCTTATTTCCAAGTTGAAGAAACCAAATATTTTTAATGCCGCAAACTCAAGGTAATCCAAAATTATGCGCTAGTTAGTAGGAAAATTTTAATTTCCAAGTTCTCTAATTCGGTTTTAGGGGCTTCTTACGCCCGGCTGAGTTTACTGTGGTGCTAGAATGTTTTGCACAAACTGGTAAGCAGAAATCACGTAATTTAAGAAACAATTACTTATGCCATAACGCCATTGCTTAATTTAAAAGGAATTTAAGTCTTTAATATCATCGGCTTTAAATGTTTTTTAAAGAAAGTTTTTTAACAAATCAAACCAATGATAAAATTAGAGATAATCCCATTCAATTCGTTATGATTTCTTATACTTATATTTCTTTCTTATGATTTATAAGTTCCAAGGTAGCCATACTAGTTCTAAGTAAAAATATTTTCAAAATGGCTAAACTTGATTTGTTTTACATGTATTATTTTTGTTTTTTTTTTTAAATATTTTTAGAACTGAAAAGTCTGACATCATATACACGTTACGGATTAAACTTTGTGTGTCGTTTAAGCTCGGCATCGCAAATTTATAAAATAAAAACAATAACAAAAGTTTATGACAAAATAAATTCAAGTTTAATGCCATAGTTTTGTCCATAACGATATCTCTGTACGCTGCCTTTGAACCTGAAACCACTCAAAATACATGTTTCACGTACTCCAAGATTATCAAGTTCAATCGGCTGCGACAATTTGAATGGGTTAACCCATATGCCCCATGCTCAATTAACTGTGCAGCGCAAACGCGTTAGAGCGTTAACAAAGCAACAAAAAAAAAAACATAAATTAAAAATAAAAAAAGAAAACCCGCTCAAATACATTTGAATATTTGTACCTTTAATTTTGCTTGTTCTCATTTTTTGTTCACACACAAAAGCGAAAATTACTTTTAAAAGTAAAAAAAAAACATTTTTAACAATATTTTTTGTGCAAAAAAAAACTCAATGATGGTTAGCGCATCTGATTTATGAGGTTTTAATGCATTAAATGCTCGTATATTTGGGGTTTTTTTTATGAAAAATTAGTGAGAATTAAATTTAATAGTCGTGTGATACAAAGTTTGAAAATATCATTGGCAGCTCCGTGCCCTGAAATAAAATAAGTCGAGCGAATAGAATAACTGAAGTAATTTTTGTATTTTATAAATATGTTTTTTTTTTTTAACTCATATAATATACGAACAAACTTTTAATAGCTTTTGCAAGTCAAAGTTGATTGTTAAAATAAAAATAATAAAGGAATGTAATGCTCGCGCCCCTTTTGTGCTCCCGTATATGCTAGAGATCACTATCCAGGCCAAACACAGTAATATATCTTATTATCTGCAATGGGTCTGCTGATGTCTTGAATCATAATCCTGGCAAGTGCATTGCTTTCGTTGAGTACGGATTCTGTATAAATCATAATATCCATATTACTTAGGTGATTCCTGAGCAGTGTGCCTTTTGTAGTCCACTGAGTATTTTTATGAGTATTGTTGGTCATAAATACTTAAAAGTTTTAAGCTGACACAAAATATTAAAATTAATTCTAAATTGAAGTAAGCAAAGAGATTTGTCTGTATAGCTGGAATTCAGGGGTTAAGTGAAGTGATGTTGTGACTTGAAACTATTAGTAAGGGGCTCCAAACAAGCAATCGTAAGCTACATAAGTACCATAAGCTTATGCTGCAAACAAAAATTTGCAAATTCATTTAAGGGCATGGAAAGCGGAACCCTCGGTTTGCTCTGTATTCAGTCAGCTTGAGTTTCTTGCCTATAAAATCTGACAAGATTTGGTATTTCAACAAGTATCGTTACTTTCTTTTCAAAACTCTATAATGCGGCACAATTAAGTGATTTAGTGATTTAATCAGTGTTAAGCAAGATTCTCAAATGTCATCGAAACTACACCAAGACAGCCAATTTACGATTTGATTAAGCGCAAAAAAGCGGATTTTCAGAACACATGTCATGCCTGTCTGTATGTCTGTGTCTGTGTGTGTGTGTATATGTGTGTGTGTGTGTATGTATATATACAAAATATATTTATGTGGCTGTACCTTAAGTAAGTAATGAAAGAGCGCTCTATAAAATGCGAAATGATTTCATACAAGCGATAAGGCCAAAGTAATTTCATATTGAAATCGTGTGCAGCACCGTGCTTTAGAGTATTAATTTTAAAGCCAAAAACTTGTTTGGCTAAGCGCTTCAACTGACGGCAAGTTTGGGCCGAAACGCTCGTGTGATTGCTCCACTGCCAGCCTGCCCGCCTGACTAGAACTCGGTTGTAGGCAGGGCATGCCAAGGCATTATATCATAGCCTGGCTATATATCCTGCATGACAAGAAAGACTGGCACACTTCCGTCTTTACATCTTATGTAGCATGTGTCTTAAGCGTTTCTAATAGTCGAAATCCATACAGATTTCACGCCTGGCTGCTTCCACTTGAAATATGATTCAATTTTGCAATGAATGAAAAAGTACATCAGTACTCATATGCATAAAACTATGACATAGTAGTTGCATATTAATATACTATGTATATATATATTTATATATATGTATATATCAGTTGGCTGTCTAGTACCGCGTTTTATTGTTATGGTCTTTATGGTTTTTAGTGATGTCATACCATTTATGGTTCAAATTTCAGTTAGACGCAGTGACGTGATTTGTTTTGTTTAGTTTTTGTATTTACTTGATTTTTTTTTGTTTTTGTTTACCGGTTAAGCGAAGCCGCTTCCCCTTACTGACCAACAAAATAGTCAATTACTATAGCTTTATTGAAAAATTGAATTTTATTACGATTTCCTTGCAGTGTATTGAAAAATCACTCACGTTTTGTGAGTCAGGTATGCCCATTTTTGTCATACCCCTAGGCGCCTTCAATACAAATAGCAATAATGTACATAATTTATGTATAATGGCTGGGGTTATTAGTTTTTATTGTAATTGGTTGATTACAGTTATTAGCCAGATTGTGATCTTGAAAAGTTAAAGAATATTTGCGCAATTGAAGCCATTGATTGTTCGTACAACTGAATCTATTTGTGGCTTCGATTTTATAATCCATAATATAGTCGATTTGTGGCTATAAGTATTTTTATTTTTTTTTGCAATAAATATTAATTATAAAAAGACAATTTGGAACGATATTCGATTTAGTCATAAAAGTTACATGAACTTTTATTCAAAAACATTTGTTAACATGAATTTTTCTAAAATCGTAATGGATTCAGTTAATAGAATAAAACCGTATTTTTATTATCAATTTTTAATGTGCCTTTTGTCATATCAATAAAAAATTGTTATTGCTAATAGGATTTTGTATGAAGCAAAGTTTAAATGCTAGCCAATTATTAGAGGACGCAGCGGTAACTCCAACGCTTCCAGAGGTTATCCTCGTGCTTGCCGTTACGAAGCACAAATGTACTAGGCCCTGTGTACCTCTAGGTACAGCTAATGTTTACTATACATACTTTCTGGCAGTGTAGAAAACCATATAGAAATAAAAAACAAACGTAGACGTGAGGTCCCAAATGTCTCACCAGTTGTTGCCAAATTTTGTTCCCCCTGACCCGCATTTCGTACATTTTCTTCCCATTCATAATACAAAGTACCAATTAGATGCTTATAAGAAGCCATCGGTAGACGGCTAATTGAAATATTTCAACAAGCAGCTGTTGTTTCGTCGCCTGCCCTACTAAACGGCCCAACAATTCGACAATCCAACAGCCATAACAATAACAATAATAACGCCCAAATTAAAAATCAATTTAATGGCCGCTAAACAAGCAATTGAGCCACAAGAGCAACCTACAATCTACCAAAATTGGTAAAAGTTGTAAAGCTCGAAAAAATTAAGAATGGAAGAAGAAAAAAGAGAAAAGAATTGTCATAAAATTAAAGGCAAAATAGATGCCGAAAAACAATTCGTGACTGTCAGACAAATTAACGCCCACGCGGCAGCTGCGATGCGTTTGACATGGAACATGGTGACGTCGCACCGTAGCTGCCGCCGCTGGTTACGTTGCCCAAAATCTAATAATCAGCTGTGCCAGGGGCGCTTTCACTGGGAAGCAGCCAGCAAAAGGCAACAAGTTGTTTGGTTCTCTCTATTTAGAGAAATGCTTGAAATATTTGAGTAGCACTTTTTCTCAGCCTTAGGCAGCTCAACAACCTTTGCCAACTTGACTGCCTAGACGGGATCCACATAACTTTGACCAAATATCTTGGGTGAGTTTAGACTAAAAGATGCAGCACCAGCAGCAAGCACATGCATTT
This sequence comes from Chymomyza procnemis, assembly GCA_035046065.1. Classification (NCBI taxonomy): domain Eukaryota; kingdom Metazoa; phylum Arthropoda; class Insecta; order Diptera; family Drosophilidae; genus Chymomyza; species Chymomyza procnemis. Next base: position 1,257,839 of record JAWNOJ010000013.1, on the reverse strand, counting down.
CTAGAGGCGGTGGCAAAGCGTTGTGCTGCATTTCGTGATGTAGCCATATTTCGCCAGATCTACATCCCTGTTGTTGTCTTGGTGCACATTATTGCTGTTGTTGCTGTTGTCTTTGGCTGGCAACGAGTGGAACAACAGGAAAAACTAACGGATACCATTACCATAAACGGCAAAGGCTGACCTTCATTGCAATCAAAGAAAATTTTTATGTTCTATGCACAGCGACGACAGCCCAACAACAAACGGCCAACAACAAATAGCCAACAATATGAGCATCAACACCAACCAAAGTCAGTTGGAATGCTGCCGTCGTAATGATTTCATTAATCCGTTTGTGACGCTAAAGTAAAATCTTTGCTTAAATTTTTAGGGAAATACTTCAAGTAATTTATAAAAAAAGGTACTTTAGAACTACGTCTTTCAAATTTAAAATAGTTGCGAATTACAGATTTAAAAAAAATATGCTTTGCTTTTTTGGGAAACATTTTTGTGGAAAGATGTTTCTAATTTAGGTATATCTGTCAAAGACATATATAATATATAATAATATATTTTTACTTTTGGGATATTTCCCCCCCCCCAATTTTTCAAAAAATTTATTATAATCACTTTTTGCTTCATCTCATTCATTCACATTGTGATTGCATATGTTATGTTATGCGAACTTTAAAAACATAATATTTATAATACTTTTATTCTACTTTTCACCACATGAATGACCCTGTATTTGCATATAGTTGGTACAAAAATTTCTCCGAAAAAGTGTGTACAAAATTCGATTACCTAATGCAGCTTAAAACATTATATTTGTGTTGATATGCTACTTGTTGGAGTATATCGATAGATACCGCAGAACACGATGTGCTGCCGTTGCGACTGTCTAGTTGGCTTTGCTGCCTGCTACTACCAAAATTAGAAGTTGCGTTAAAGCCAGTTTCTTGGGCCAAAAGATGTCGCTGTTGTTCGTTAACGACGAGTCTTATGAATGAGCATGTTTATCGGTTAATCAGTGTTAGGATAGTTAGAACCTGTGTTTGAATGTGTGACAAGGCAAGATCTACCCCTAACCTGTATAAGCCAAGGTTAAATTAGCTAAACATTGCACTAAAACTTCCTTGCAGAGTCCCGAAAAGATCTACATCAAGGTTGTTGAGCTTGAGCCCAAGATCACAGCACTTGGTACAAATTTTGATGAATCGCTACTCATGCAAAGGGATCACGATGAGACGCTTCGAAATCTGCAAGTAAGCATGATATACTCTAATCAATCACAGCTATGTAATATTTTTCGTTTTTGGTTTTAGAACCTGCCCGGACCGATGGATGAGTTTGTGCAAAAGGCGGATAAGCTGTTGGCCAGCAAGCGTATCAGCTCGGAACTAGTCAATGCCATGGCTGAAACATTGAACATCATTTGGCAAGATATACTTAATTTGCTGCATGATCGTCAACACTTACTGCAGCTGTGCACACAGTTCCATGACAAGATGACACAGTGCTTCATACGCATGGATCAGCTAGAGCAGTCCTGTACCGATACTATGCTACCTATTGAGGTGCATGGCGTGCAAGAGTTCCTAAACAAATTCAAGCAGCTGCGCATTGATATGTTAACTGGCGTCATGGCCGCACTCAAGGATGGCAATGAGTTGCTATCACAGCTGCAGGAGCTGGAAAACTTGGAAACTTTGGACACCAGACCCGAACATATTAAACGCGATGCTACTCGAGCTGTGCATCAGGTACAACAATGGCTAGAAGCCTTACATGATCGTCGCAATGCGCTAGAGTTGGCTTGGCAGACACGCAAGACACAGCTGGAGCAATGCTTGGCCTTGGCTTTACTGGGCCGTGAACTCATTGATCTTGAGGAGGCACTGCGTCTGCAGCGTAACGAAGTCAGTAATTTGTTTAGTCTTGGCGAGTGCGAGCACTCTGCCAATAATACACTGCACAATTACCGTGATTGGAAGCAACAGGCTCTACTGCTGCGAGATCGTGCGCTTAAGATTACCCGTGCTAAAGAGAAGGTTAAGGCAGCTGGTACCTTTGCCGGCGATGAGGCTTGCGCACGCGCCTATGCCGTGTTGAGTGCTTGCACGGAGCACTTAGATCTAGTTGACCAGCGTGAGCACTGGCTGCAACAATCGCGTGAATTTTTCGCCAAAGCTGAGAACACACTCTCCGTGCTCGAGAAACTGGAAGTGGAGTTGTCTAGCGTTAAGCTGCCACCCAATTCACCAGAGAGCTATGCCATGTATGCTAAGGTGGCACGAGATGTACGAAATTTCACCGAAGAACCTTTGCGTCTCGGCTACGGCATACTCGATGAAGTAGGACGTACACAGCCGGAGACACAGGGAGTTAAGCGTGTATTGGATGAGTTGGAGAATCGCAAAACTTATATAGAGGGCATTTGTGCGCATAGCAATGAAGATCAGCAGCGTGTGCAGCAGGCTTTAAGCGAATTTCTGGCACAGCACAATGATCTTCTGATGTGGTTGCGCTCTTCAGGACAACAGCAGCTGCAGCAAAGTGTGCATATGGGACGTAATCTGCAGCAGAGCAAACAGTTTCTGCTACAGCATCATGAGCTTATGCAGGATTTGGAGGTATGCTAAATGAAGAAGTCATTTGGAATATAGTTTCACACTAACCCAACCCCTTACAGATCAAAGGCGAACTTATCAATTTGTTGCTAGAGTCTATTAAGGTGCATCTGGAGTCACTTAGTCCGCAGCAGCGTTACGATGTCGACTCCAAGGCAGAGACGCTTCATAAAAATTGGATTGAACTGAAGGATTTAGTGTTGAAACGTGTCGATCACGTATCCATGCTTATTGAGTTTTTCGAGCAGGCCAACGAGCTGTCTAGTCAACTGGATAATGTACAGCGCCAATTGCAACAAACGCCCGATGAGCACAAACTACAGTTCCTGACCGCTACTTGGGCTAATATAGCTGCCAATTATGGTGATCTAAAGTCGCGTGGCACGCGATTCCTTAATCTAAAAGTCAGTATTCAATGACACAGTCGGTATATTATAAATACTGAGTGGTTTAGGCTAAGCTAACTATAGTTGGAATTCTCTAATCTGGCACGCTTATTTTGCATGTGTTGAAATCTTTGCGACTAACCACTGCCAAGAAACTAAGCAAGCAAACAACTTGACATACCTGACAGCTTCGCGCATTTGTCCGCTGTCCATCAGCTCGATTTCATAGTTGCAGTACTATTCTTAGAATTAAGATGAATTGCAGCTATTTTGTAGATTTATGCATTCTGGCGCCTTGGAAAAATGCATTGCAACTCCATTTAGCACATAAATTGTAAACAATATGATTTGACTAGCCATAAGAAATAATGCTATGAAGAAGAAAAGTGTCGGGAAAATTTGAAAATTAGAAAATTTGCTTGACTGCTTGCGTTTGTCTGCGCCTCGGGTCCATAAATAAAAGCAAAGCAATTTGCGCGCTTCTAGGGCTATACATAGATAAACTTAAAGTGGTGCGGTATGGTGGGGTGTGCTGGACTGCTGTGCTGCACAGAGAGGGAGAGAGAGAGACAGAGGGAGCGGGAGCGAGAGAGAAGTTTTGGGAGCCGCCAAATAGCGAGAGACCCTAGTGACAGGCGGATGCGTGGCACGCGCAACAAATGCGCCGCGCATTTCGAGTTTTCCTTAACATGTCAGGCAGACACTTGAAGAAAACCCAGCTAAAAAGGCAAAACGCAAAACTAAAATAAAACTAAAAGAAAAAGAAATAGTAAAACAAAATAATAAGAGAGCATCTTTGGTGCTGGTGCTTATGGCTGCTATTTTTAACGGTTTGTCGTTGTTGCGCAGATTGTGGATCCATATCTCGACACGAAATCCTCAGCAGAGGCAGTGGAAGATATACTGAACGGCTTCAGTAAGCGGCAGCTCGACGTTACGAGCAGTTTGGAAAATTGGACAACTAGCATAGCGGAAAAACGTGAAGTGGAATATCTATTGGAGAAAGTCATGAGCGATAACGAGGAGGTAAGCAAAAAATAATTGTTTTTTTTTCGTATATATTTGAAACTTTGACGAACCCCAACAGACCGTAGCAAAAACCACTCAAGTGGATACCCAACTCTATCCTGTATTTAACTCACCGAGCGTGGATGCCAAACAGTTATTAGGCAGCACGCGCGATAAGCTAAGCCATGTGAGCCAGGATATAGAGCGCGCACAGGATGAAATACAGCAACGAATACAAACTACCTTAAGCATACAGACTAAGGATCAGCAGTCGTTAGCCAAGATTGAGCAGGTTATAAACAACTTGCGCATGCTTAAGGCCAAACTCGATGGTATTAAGTACGATTATCGCACGTTGCTCGAGAGTATTTTGCAATTCTTGGAGAATATTGTGCAGTTGCGTCGAGAGATCGATGCATATTTTGCACAGCAAACAACTGCAACTGCAACGCCTGCTGCGGCTGTGGAGCGCACAATAGCCGAGCATGAGAAATTCCGCGATCTTTGCATGGATAAATTTAGATCACTAATCACACAATCCGAACTGCTGATCGATCGTGTGCGTGTGCTGGAGCCACCAGGCGCACGGGAAATCGATACCGATCGCATATTGAAGCTCTTGGAGAATCTGCGTATTCACTTTGAGTCGAACAACAGCGCAAGAATGTCCTCACTGGAACGGCTTGAGAAGATCGAGATATTTCGCAGCGATCTCGATGATATTGATCGTAGTCTGGATAGCGTCAGCAAACAGCTGTACGAGATCAATGGCCAGAATGTCGATAGTCTGGCCGCTGCCAAGACAACATCGCTAGCATTTGAATATTTTGAACGTACAATTGAGGTGAGTGAACTTGCAATTAGTTACCGTACCCCCAACGCCGCCGAACAGGTGTTGTAGTCTTCGATAGTATGCCTTAGTGGAAGCCCATAGTGTGTTTGTGTGCCTATATGCATTGAATGCCAATTGATTGAAATTCGATTGTATTTCATTTTTCTAGTGTTCAATGCCAAAAATATTGAAATCATCGCGTCATCAACAGCGCTGGGGTCTAACGGCGCATACGCTTGAGGTAGTTGTTGCCAACAATATTAAGTAGCCAAATATTGTATTTGCATGCATTTGCGCAGTTTATTCTTTATGTATTTGGGTGGTCGGTCACATATATCATTGCATTGCGCACACACATTCATCATAGACAGATTTCGTAAATATCCAAATTGTCCAAGTAGTCCAAAGAGTCACCCATTTTGCTTGTCGCTGTCAGCACGTTGGGCCGGGTACTCTACAAATGGAATAGACAGCGGCAGCTGTCTTTAGTTTGTAATTAAAAACTTGAGAAATTCATCGCATGGGTTCTTCGTATACAAATCCAAACAACCCACTTGCCTTGGCTGTAGATATATTTAAAGTCAGAGATTGCGGCATACGATATACTAGCCAAAGATACAGATACAATGGTACACTGATATGTTACAGCGATAGTGGCTAAAAATTCATCTTTCACTTGGTATGGTCTGCTTAATGCACTTCTACAATGTCCATGTGAGCATTTGCTGTTATAAATTGCTTTTGACGCTTCATTTCGAACATGAACATTGTATGAGTTTTTGAATTTTTTATGGATTTTCTTTGGCGTGCGCTAGACCAACACTCACGCATATACATACAAATAGATAGATATGTATCTTTAAGATACATTTATATTTGCCTGCCTCTTAAGTTGCTTTATGTGCTGCACTTGTGCGTGTTTATTTGCCTAGACATTAGCAAAATTACATATACACTTAATGGGTTTATTTGAACAGGCAAGAAATCGTTGGAACTGGCTGTAGAAAGTAAAACCGTATATATATATCAATTCTATACATATCACATTTTCTGGGCTAAGTTTAACCGTTTATATTTGTTTTCTGCAGCTGCTCGAGAAACGCATTGAAAAGTTTACAGAGTCTACCAGCCAACAGCTGCTCATAAGTAATCCCGAAAGCGAATCGTACGTTAAGCAGGAGCTGCACAAGCTAAACGAGAAATGGAAGAACTTTAAGCAACAAGTAAAACAAAAACGAAATAGCCTTAACCAGGCAACCGAGTTTTTCGAAATGGTCGAAAAGGTATGTTTCTTAATGCACAGAAATCTTGCTTGACAAGCTAGCTCATACATGGATTTTATACAATTCTAGATCGATGCCGAGTACCGTGAGATAAGCTATTTTTATAATAGTGTCTCGGCCAAGGTGCCCTATTTACGCGATCCAGTCGAAGCATCTAATTTGGTGAACGATATTGAAAAGTATGTAACGAATCGTGAGGCACCATTACGCGGCAAACTGGACAGTGCCTCTCAATGCGCCTATGATATGCAAAAGGTTTCCACATTGTATAACGATGTCATGACCATTTTCCAATCGTTCATTAAGCTTAAATCTGACATAAACATAGTGCAGGAGCGTTTAAAGGCCGAAGAACGCCAGCGTGATCAACGTGAACGAGATGCACGCGAGCAGGCTCAGCGTGAGCAAGCTAAGCGTGAGGCAGAGGAACGTGAGCGTGTGGCACTTGAACAGCAGACACGCCTTGAGGCGCAACGTCAGCAGGCAGCCATTGAGCAGGCGCAACGTGAGTTGGCCTCACGTGAGTTGCAACTGCGTGAACAAGCTGTGCGTGAGGAGGAGGCCAAATTACAAGCGGCTCGTGAAGAAGCTGCACGTGCCGAGGAGGCACGTTTGCGTGCACTACGTGAGGAGGAACAGCGTATACAAACGTTGCGCGAGATAGCCAAGCGTGAGGAAGAGGCGCGTCAGCAATCCATTAAGGAACAGTCCAAGCGTGATGAAGAGGCACGTCTGCAAGCATTGCGTGAACAAACACAGCGTGAGGAACTTGCACGCTTGCAGGCACAACGCGAAGAAATCTCTCGTTTACAAACACTTCGCGATCAAGTGGATCAACAACGCATTGTCACAGAGAACATACGGAAGGATATTCAGGTGAATCAGATATTTACCGAGCTGCGTTATGCCTCGCCTCTTTTTGTGCGTCCTCTGAAAGATGCAGTTGCACGCGAAGGTGACAAGTTTACCTTTGAATGTGAAGTAACTGGCACGCCAGAACCCACGGTGGAGTGGTTCAAGGATGGCATTTCAATACAAAATAATGCCGACTATAAAACAACCTATGAAAAGGGTATTTGCCGACTGCTGATTGATGAAACCTTTACAGCTGATTCGGCGCGTTTCAGTTGTCATGCTTCCAATTTGGTGGGCAGCTGCGATACCAATGCTACATTATCGGTACGAGAGAACGCAGCTGAGGTGCAACTGGTGCCACCGCGCATTATACGCTTCTTACAGAGTGGCAAGGCTACTGAGGGAAGTTCCTTTAAGTTCTCTTGTGTGGTAACTGGTAACCCTTTGCCTACGGTGCAGTGGTTTAAGAACGATAAATGCATTGATGACTCGCCTGATTATGTTATAAGCTATAACAATGGTGAAGCTAATTTGCGTTTCGAAGAGGTATTCTTGGAGGATGATGCAGTTTACACATGCAGTGCCTCAAATCCGGCTGGTATTGAACATTGCTCGGCTAGTTTAATTGTGGAACGTAAGTAATTATTTTGCTAATCTTTAACTATAAAAAAAATTAATCTGAAATTAAGCAAATTTAGTTTCTAACTTGGTTATTTGCCGTAAGGGCGATTGAAGAAAGTGTATCCACAATATAAATCTTATTAATTCGCAGCACTTGAGCCCACAGAACTGCCCAGCTTCACGGTACCACTTTCTAATGCAATGGCGCGCGTTGGTCAAAAAATTAAGCTGGAGGCAATTGTAGGCGGAATACCACGCCCGGACATTTACTGGATGCACAATGGGAAACCATATCAGCCACGCGAAGCCAAAGTGAGTATGGCAACATGATTTATGAGCCACATACGTATTACATACCTACAATGTCTGGATAAAAAGAATTTTGGCAAAAAGATGGCCCAATTTAAAAATGCCAATCTTGTATATATTTTATTTTTAAATATAAATGAACTATAGATATATAGAGAACTTTTGCTGGAATAACTAAATTTAAGAAAATATGTCCGAATTCGCAAATATCTGTCTGTGGGCGTTGCATGCGTTGAAATTAAAAAACTTCCATCAAAATTGAACATCTTAATATGCCGTCCACCTTCAGTGCTGACGTCAGTCATGCGTGCGTATCCAGTCATTTCTTAGATACGCGCCTCTATCTCATATCTCACAGTTGCTTCGGCTGCAAAAAAAAAAAAAATGAAATTCAAGGCAAATGATTTAAAAATATTTATTATGATGCGAAAGTGCAGCGCCGAAACTGAAAACTATAATTTAGCTGCAATCTTGGCAGACAAATCGCAAGAGATAGAGCGGATCTAGCTGCAGCTTCCCCTGGCCTCTATTGCCATTTAGCCACCTTGTACGCATGTAACGAGGCATTAGGCATGGCGAATTAAATTCACCACAGTTGTGGTGGGCGCAGAGATGATATTTTATTTGTTTATTAAATGCGAAGGGGGTGGTGTCCGCAACTTTTCGCCTTATGCATGTGTTGGTTTTTGGCATATTAAATTGGATTTCATGTTGTTATAAAGAATACAAATTCGAGTAAAGAATGGAATCATTTTGGCAAAAATTAAGAAAATGATTTCATGCGCGCATTTTAATTGTTTTTGGCGTACAATGCGGCGTATGCGCAACTTTTAAACAATATGACAATTGTGTACGATGAGCTCATGTTGATTAAACAATTAGTAAAGCTATAGAAAATCTCAGCTATTGAACACCTTTGATGAGCTGTTTCCCGCAATTTGTGCCACAAAGCGCAATGCCCCTTTTAAAAAACAAAAGCCAAATAAAAAAAAATAAAGAAAATTTTTTCCTATTTTTAAGCCAAACAACAAAATTGAAAATACACAGAAAAATAAACAGAACGTCAAGTAAAATATGAGCACACCTACCAAGCATACAAATATACAATATACTATACATATCGATATGGCTTGTATCTGCCGGATACATTCACATCCGAGTGCAAACATAAATAAGCTGAAATTAGTGTAAAAAGAAAATTTAATTGCAAAAAACTATACAACAAAACTAAAACTAGCACAAATTAAAATCATTAATAGAGAAAATTCAATTAGCCAAACTATGCGAAGACTCAATGCTCTTTGTGCCATATGTATACAATATTTCGCATAGTATAACATTATGGCAGTCAGTCATGAGTATCACCCAGCGACTTGGCCAACCACAGCCAAAATCTTTAGTATATTGTATGTTTATTGTATGATAGACAAACATTTGTGCGCAATATTCACCACATGGTGAAACATTGCTGCTACTTTGCTTGCCACTGATCAGTTCTTTAACCATTACGTTTTTCAGTATGAATACGGCCGCGTAACGCTGATAATCCCCCAAGCTTATCCCAACGACGCTGGAGTGTACGTATTGACAGCAAAGAATTTGGCTGGTGAGGCTTATAGCAACTGCAACGTGATTGTCAAGGGTCGTCTGCCAAACGAGACATCCGACTCTGAGATGGCTTCTGATATAGAGCCCATTAAGCCGTCGGTGCATATACCGCTTAAGGATGTGTCCATATTCGAGGGTAAGCCAGTGCGACTCGATTGTGTGATTGTGGGACAGCCAGAACCAGAGGTTATTTGGTATCACAATGAGCGACCTGTTAAAGAATCTGCAGATGTACAGCTGCTTTTTCAAGGTGATCGCTGTTCATTAATCATCCAAGAAGTTTATCAAGAGGATGCAGGTCACTATAAAGTCGTGGCCATAAATTCAGCAGGAGAAGCGTCCAGCAGCTGTGAACTCAAAGTAACACCACTGAATATAGCCGAACCTGCAACGCGCGCACACGCGGAGCGCCAATCATTACCTAAGGACTCACAGCCTAAGTTTGAGCGACTGCTGTCTGATGTGCTTGTGGATGAGGGTGAACAGGTTGTATTGGAGGTACAGGCTAGCGGTGATCAACCACTCAGTGCACAATGGTATCTGACCAACAAGGAGTTGCAGCTGAACGAACGCGTCAAAGCTTTTGGCGACAGCGCCTCGGGCATCTTTAAATTGGTTCTAAGCAATGTCAGCGCCAACGACAAGGGCGTCTATACAGTAAAGGTATCAAATAACGCGGGCGATGCCAAGTGTTTTTCGCATTTAATTGTCAAGTCGGTGAACGCATCTGAATTGCGTCGCGCTAGTCAGTCGTCGGTTGAGCAAATTGAACGTCAAATGTGTCCGGAGTTCAGGGAACTGTTTAGCGACAAGCAGGCGTATGTTGATGATGTAGTCAAATTCGAGTGCATTGTTAAGGGAAAACCTACGCCGAAAGTACATTGGTTCTTTAATGATCAGCCAGTTCATGGGCACAATTTTCTGGTTTCTACCAGTGGTGAACGGCAGGTCTTGACCATACAGAAACTGTGCCATGCAGCTGTGGGCAAGATAAGTTGTGTAGCTGAAAATGATGCAGGCAAAGCCACATGTGTGGCGTTCCTTAATATCATCGGTAGTGGTGTGCCTGTTTCTAGTGACATGCAGACTGTGCAAACGCAAGAGCATAATACCGAATCCTCACGCGTTACTATCAAGAAGCAAACATTTACCACAACCTCCACATCGCAAGTCAATTCATATGAGGGCAATATGCCACAAACCGAAGTGCATCACTCCTCGGCTCACATAGACCAGTCACTTAAGCAGTTGGGACAGCAGCGGCCGGAAATTGTGGAGAGCCATCATTATCAGGAGCTGCACAAGAGTAAAGAAATGAGCAGCCCAAGCATACAGAAAAAATCCTTTGTGATAGTACAGTCTGCAAATGGCAGTTCCGTGCCTGCGCTTCCAGGTTCAACAGGCTCAGTGCCCAGCTCGCCCACGCGTATACGCAAAGAAGTAGCACCGCGATTTACCACACCTCTTTCTGGCAGAATTGTAGATCAAGGTGCGGATGTAAGCATGGAAGCTATTTTTGATGGATTTCCTTCTCCCGAAATAAAGGTCGAGAAAAATGGCGATCAGATTTTCGACAATGCGCATACTAAAATTTCAAATAAATGTAATCGAGTTACAATTGAACTAAAGCAAGTGGGCGTGAACGATGCTGGACGATACGCTGTTACCGCCTCCAATACGGTGGGTCAGTCGACAAGCACAGCAGATCTGGTGGTGAAAAGTAAGTATTGCTGAAAAACCAAAGACATAAGCTAATATTCGTACTTTTGAACTCGCCACATCAATCAATTTCTATACATTAAAATGTCATTGTTGGGCGTGATGTTATATATACGCCAAGTATGGCACATCTTCAAACGTCAATGCTGAAAATGCCACGTATATTGATGGCTTCTTAGTGTGGGCCGTCGCCTTTTGGGCATTTGTTTATAATTCTTGATTTTTGGGGCTGATGCTGGCTCGACAAAACTTGGTCAATGCGAAAGATTTCATTCATTTTGTTTAAAAAGTTTATATGTAAATATTTAGTTCTTTTTGCAATTTTTCTATTTATTTGATTGGCGCCTGTGTGGGTTTCTTTTGAGAACTGAGGGGTGCTGAGTGTTATATGTAAATTCCACAGAAAACAAATTCATTTATTTACTCTTGGCTTGTGCCCCGTTCCCGGGACATACAGTTGCTCATTGTCGTCTTGTGTGGTTAGCTACAATATGTTTAAAATTATTTTTACTGCTGTCTACACGAATTATTCAGTATGAGATGTTCAGTGAATTATTTGCGATCTTCAAAATGTTGCAATGACATACAAAGCATAATGTTTATATATTTTATTTGCATTTGGATCAAAGCTCTTTTGGTGTATATTTCAATTCGTGTCTTTTTAATGGGCTATAAACAATGATTCGATTTTAACGTTTGGTTCTTATTATTTGTTCAACCATAGAGACTATATTTCCGCCCGTGTTTGGACGTCGACTGCAGGCTCAAGTTAGCAAGCGCGGCGAGAAACTGATTATGGAGGTGGAGGTTACTGGATTGCCCGAACCCACTGTGACGTGGTTAAAAGACGACAAGCCTCTTAAGGATGCTGGCATTTCCGAGCATAGATTGCTCGCCATGGGTAACTCCCATAAGCTGATCATTGAGAAGGGTACGTACGTCTGGTATTTTTGTCAATTTCAAATGTTTTTTTTATTTATTTTATAATATATAGCTCAAACCACAGACTCGGGCAAATACATGGTTAGGGCAACCAATGCAGGTGGCGAGGCCAAGAGCATAGCGGACTGTGCCATTTTGGAACCCTCGCCGGAACGAATGCAGGAAGTGGTCAAAACGATTGTCTATCAGTCACCCAGTGAATTTAAAACTGAAGTAAGTGTGCATGTGCTCAATATTTAAACGACCATATACTGTATCTTTCGATGCATACAACAAAAAATTGTATTTATTTAATTGACTGCAACTATACCCCACCTTTATATCCTTTAAATCTACTTCATATCTATATATATATATATTATATATATTCTCTTCGTTTGTTACATTTTGGGAATTTTATATAATAAACAAATATTGTGAATTTTTTTCTCTCATTATTTCAACGTGGTTCGTAACAAAAATTTACCATTTTGGAATGCTTTCTGATATAAAATTTAAAACAAAATCCAAAAACTTTCGACTACTTTGCTCATTACACCCGGGTTCTCTATGTGCTACTACTACTCTCTGACATGCTACATACAACTCAAAACTCATCCACAAACTGAAACATACTACAAACTTAAATAGAACAACTACAATCAAGAGCCCCCATCTTTTCAAACCAAACAATCGGATGTTACCACTGCCGACGATCTGCATGGCTTATCTGAGTCGAAAGTTACCACTGAGCATCGTTGCACGACTGAGGCAACAATGCGTCTAGAACATAAATCGACCTATCTAGATTTGCCTGAGCTGAGCACGCGTCCAAAGACACCTACCACCAACAACAACACTGCTACCACTACAATCACCAATATTTTAAGCTCGGATCAGCCCGATTTCCATAGTGTTACGTCCACGAACACTGAACAGTACACCAGCTCCAAGACCCCACCACAAGTACCACCCAAACCCTGTGCTCCTGTTGTCTCGTCGCCTTATTATCAGCAAACGCAACCACAACAACAATTGACGCAGACCACACACAGCGAGCAAAAATCATCCTCTTTTGAGTACTTTAAGAAGATTGACAGTCAACACTTCGAAACTACCGACCAACGACCAACACCTTTAGCCCAGAGGCCTCTTGAGACTGTGGTCAAACAGCCGCAGGCACAGAGCTTAGCCGAGGAGTTGAGAAGCCTAAATCTCATGCCGGGTCCGCCGCCTGAATTTTGTTACGCAGCCAAAACCGAAAAACAGACGTTCAATAAGATTGGTGACAAAATTAAAATTCTAGAGGAAGTACAGCCCAAGGAAACACCACCGCAGGGTGGAGTGCCAGTCTTTCCACCACCGTTGCAAACCGTGCAACATGAGACAACGATGACCAAAGAAGTTAAGGTAGAGTATGGACAGCCTGTTGTAAGGCCTGCTGCAGTATTGCCCACACCAGCACAGCAGTTTACACGTTCGCCTTCGCCCAAGCCTTCGGCCGAGGGTGTTGCCATGTCCAAGCTTTGGACACCGAGTGGACCTTGTATCTATGACAGCAGCACCACCAGTGAATTACATCATACTAAATCCGAAACTGACACCAAGCAGCAAAATAGCTGTTTTAGCAGCAGTCAAACTAGCAGCCAGCTACCTGTCACCATACCTGCCACAGAGCTGAATGCTCCATTTTTGGTGCAGCAAGTGGCCAAGTCTGTACCACATGCTACACCGACAACGGCACCTGTAACGCGTTTAATAAATGTAGAGTTGGAACCCGGTTTGACGCCTGAAGTTCGTCGTCAATCGCTGGTCGAGAGCATGGAACACAGGTTGGAACAGAGTCTGCAGCAGGGCCCTAAGAAAGTATTACCACACTCAGTGCCGACACTCACGCCCACACTTAAACCAGCAGGAAGCACTTATCGCCCTCCACCACCTGTACTGCCCAGCAAATTAGGTCGCAGTGATTATTACGAGAGCGATTACGAAAGTGATCGCTATAAGTACAGTGGTAGTGAATCAGATGAGCCCGGAAATCGCGCTCTATTTGGGCAACAGCAAACCACAACGGAAACCTTTAAATCGAGTGGCTATGCAGCTGACACAGAGGAGCACTCTAGCTTCCGCAAATCGGAGACCAGCTATTATTCAGCGCCAACTCAACATGTGCCCAAATTGCAACCAGAGCCACCAGCTCAGCTACATTTTTCACCGAGTGGAGCCGCTCCACAGGCGTCTCAACAAACTTGCTATAGTCAGGAGGCGAAGGTTCGATACATCCACTCACTGTCACTATCTGTCTGTGTTGTTGTCGTTGACGTTGTTGTTGTTATAATTTAGTTTGTAAATAGTAATTACGTAGCACTTGGCGCTGGCAGCAGTTTCCACGCATGAATTGTTATCTAGCTTGATCTCCATTCTCATCCTCTAACGCGCTCTCACAATTAGTCACCATATCGCCTGTTTCTTGTTCTTGTTGCTGCCTAAAGCGTTGTTTACACCAGTTTAGTTCAGCATTAGAATTAAAATTTACCAAATAAATCTTAAAGGAACTCGATAAGCTTCAGTGCCACGGCTATTGTTGCGCAAAACTAACCTATCATAGAATATTGCATAAACGTTAAAATGTGTTTTTTTTGTCATCCCTGCCATATTATCGTATGCCTGATCATTAACTTAAGTGTTTTCATTGGTGTTATCAAAATAAACTCTTTGATCAAATAGTTTTAATTTAGTCAAATTTTTTTCACAGGATTATAAGTACACCTCCTTAAGCAGCCACATGTCGCACAACATGCAAAGCAGCAGCAGTTCTACTCATCAGGAAACCAAGTATCAGTCTACGATGCCTCAAGCTGCACCCAGTCCGGTGGCAGCGCAACGCAAGACGCCTGCCGCCGAATACAGCGATTATTGCAGTGAAGTGGATGAACGCTTCCGTTCCGTCTCACGTACCAATGAAACGGACCAGGATATTAAGGGTTATCGCGTAGTATATCCACCTACGCCCACGCCACGCACTAACGTAATTAATGGACATAAATCGCCTGTCGTCGTGGTGACCCCCTCGCCTATGGAGTTCGAACCTACCCCACCCGAGGTAGGAAGTTTTACGCGACCCAAATTTGAGCCCATAGGTCAGGAGATACGCCATGAAATAAAAACGGAAGCCTCCAGGCAACAGCATAGCAAGCAGTCAAAAACCTCACTGCAGCAACAGTCGGTGCCGTTGTTTAAGCCCAAGCCAAAGCCTGTGGCAGCCAAATTTTTAGCAGCTGCACAGCAGCAACATCAACAGCAGCAACCCCAGCCATCAGCTAGACCTACCATGTATTACAATGCTATAGCTGGCGCGCCTTTGCATAAGGCCAAGATGGCCACGGAAACAAAGAATGTCATGCAAATGAAGGAGTCTACAGAGACATCGCAACGTGTGGTCAATATGCAACAGACCAAGCGCATCATACATTTTGACAATCAGCAGGAAGAGCGCAGCAGCAGCAGCTACTTGCAAAATCTCGAACCTTTTCCCTATAGTGCAGGCTCCGCCAGTCGTACTCCTTCGCGGCAAATGCACATGCCGCCGCCCGCTACGCCTACCAAATTTGTTGCCGGTGAGTTCCGCGAAAGCGATTATGAGAGCGAGGTAGATTCTGCACGTATACATCCGCTTTGGTCACCCCATGGAGATGGTTTAACTAAAGGCTATCGCCGCGTAGCACCACCGCAGCCGGGTCGCTCCTGCAGTTTGCCGCGCACATATGAGCGAGTTCTTTCGCCCATGGAGTTTGATCGTGGCCCCGAGATGCCCAGTAAAATACATGTAGATGTGAATACGCTGCGCAAGGAACAACGTGGCGGCAGCACGGTGACCACGCAGAACCGCACGCAATCATTAAATCGCAATAGTACCATGCGTCAGCAGTATTTCAGTAGTCTAAAGGAAAACTCCGACCAGACAGATACTGCAACACGAGCGGATACATTGCCACGTTATGGCTATAGCAATATGCATCAGCAAGCTGAGGGTCAGGCCAAACAAATGGGCTCCACTTTTCTTCAGAAATCGCATCAGTTTGTTAACGACATAAGCAGGGACATGCAAACGCAACGTAACAAAACCAATGGAATACGTCCTGGTTTTCGACGTGCGCCCAGCGAAGGAAGCAACCAACCTCAGGCGTACAGAGATGAATCACGCGTTTCGCAATATGGTAAGTACGACCAAGCATTAATATTTGCCATAAACTTCTGCCATTAAGGCTGCGAGTCCAAATTAACTTCCAATCTCCCATAGGAGATTAAGATATAATTGAGTTTTAGCTTAACCAAGCTTGCAACCTTGATGGCATCACGATAGAGCTTCATAAAAAACATAACCAATTGGTTGAAATCTTATTGGTATTGAAATTTGAGATTGAATATTGAAATTTTTGAGCGCCAGCTGTAATATTCCTTTGATTTGTGCAACATTTTTATTTTTCGCTTGCCGTATGATTTATGCCAAACGTAAACTAACTTTATACAACAACTTTGAACCATTTTGTCTATGTATTATTTTTTAATTGTGTTCCATAAACAATGTAACCACAAACGTATAGGCACAAAATGCGTCGATCCCAATACCGGTTTGATATATTTTAAATACGACTTTGGCTACGAATTTGGCATACTGTTTCCCGGCGAGGGGCACAAGTTCGTTAGCAGCCAATGGAATACCAACGCTGGCAGTCAACAACAGCCCAACAGCTACGTTAGCAATGGTCGCCACTCACCCTATCCCCTTAAGCTGCCAGCTGGCGGTGAATTGATTATACCCGTGCAACATGAACGCACTAGCCAGCCAAGAAACGGCCATCCCAGTGGCTATAGCTCCGACAATGAGGCACAGCGCCGACAAGCGAAAACTTTTAGTGCCGCCAGTGGTCGCCTAAGGCCTACAACAGCAACTCATAACAAACGCTACAGCCTGCCCAATGCTCAGAATCTCGAAATCTATCTCGATAGACTCCACGCACAGGCGCCACGTTTGCCCGAGCAGCTAGTGCGCACAGGTATGGCCCAAAGCTCTGGCCATCGATGTTGTGATTTTGCTTAGGCGTCGTTGTTGTTGTTACTATCACCAATAGCCATTATGTTATAATTGTTGTTGTCAGCTTGAAGTTGTACGCTCATCAAAATTGCATATACAGAAATTGAAAGCAACATCCGTCCATGGAAATTCGTGTTTGCACTGTTTTCAAATCTATACTACAATATTGCGAAGTATTAGACGATGAGTTATGTTGCATGTTGTAAAGTCTTTATCTAATATTGACTGCTATATCTCGAAACATACTTGAAAATCTAACCCCAACAACTTGCATGTAGCAAAAGTTTGACTAATCTGAAAAACTATTGAATAAGCATATTTTTGCATGCGCATGAAATCGTTTTAAATTATGTTTGTTTTGTGTGTTAATGTTCCAAGTGTTAAAACCAAGTGAAATGGTAAAAAAAAAATGCTATGTCTATGTAAATGTGTTTGACGTGCCAAGAAAATTTAAAAAAAAATGAATAAATTGCATTTCAATTTAATGCATTTCGTAACTTCATCATAGTTCCGGAACTGCCCAATACGGAGCCGGTCAATGCGCATTTGAGTCGCGATGAGCTTGCTCAAAAGCCGCCATTATTTATAACGGTAAGTTGAGCTAAAGAGTCTTCAGCAAGACCAACCCTTAATTACTAAGCGCCATCGCAGCCTCTAAAGGACATTGCCGTGGGTCTGGGCGGTACAGCTCGTTTTGAGTGCATTGTGCAGGCACATCCACAACCGCAGGTCAATTGGACACACAATGGTAGCCGGCTGGAGCACGGTAGCCATCATGTTATCGAATACAGAAACGGTGTATGCCGTCTGACGATGCCTGAAGCCTATCCGGGTAAGTTTGTTCAACTCATTTGGCCCCAATATGGCGTACAATAATCGCTCTATGATACTTAATTTATTGCAGACGACAATGGCAGCTATGTCTGTACGGCTATGAATCCTTTGGGTGCGGCCAGCACCTCGGGCGCTTTAAACGTTTCAAGCACGAATCGTGGATTTAAATATTAAGTTTATTTATTTATGATTTTGTTCATGCCAAAGTTCACTTTGTGTGTGTGTATGTGTGTGTATGAGTGTTTAAAAATAATATATTCTAACTTTTGGTTCTAGTTCCGATTTTGTGTTGTAATGTTGCTAATCGTGTGATTAGTGAAATATACCTTAATATCGCGAGTACCCACTATACATGCATACATACAAAACAAAACAAAAAAATATATATATATAGTATTACTTGTGTTTTTTTCGAAAATTCAAAATAAAATAAATATAACAAAGCTTTTAGCGAATTGTTGTTTTTCTCAATTTTCTCGAAGGAGAGCTTTGATTTTCGACTCGTTCAGCTGGGAAATGCTTTCTGGCATACGTTTTTCGAAAAAATATTGCTTTCGATTTAAGCATATGTGGCGCTCTCTATGAACGTTTAGCATTGGAAAAAAGCTGCCTAAAGCAAAAGCTTTTTCCAAAAAATTCACAATAGATGGCGACATTGGCACGATCAGTGCTGATTTGTGAAAATATTCCTTATGCCACTTGCAGGCATATTTACTTTTTCAAGTAAAATTAAATATAACATTTTTTTAATTGATATAAGTTAAAATATATAAAAATATAATATATATTATTGTATTGTACACTAATTGAAGACTCAATAAGCAGATGTTATCTGCTGTTAAAAACAATTTTCTTATTTTTAAAAACTTTTTTTCAATTTTATATGTTTATTAAACTAAAAAGTATTTGATATAATGCAACGTTTATAAAATTTTAAAAATACTTAGCATATTTTATTGTAATACAATAATTAAATTTGAACAAAGTAACGTATATCCTTAAGATTTTGTATCTCTATCCCCAGCTGGTCTGTCCAGAATCACCAAAATTCACACTTTAACGTACTTACCATGTAAAGCTCAATATTTCCAAACCTAAATTATTTGAAATCATTACATTTGCGCTCAAAATGGCTTACAATAGATGCTGTTAAACCCCTACTACCTCAAAGTATTGCCTTTCCTGTCACTTTTCTTTAAATAATCATCAGCTATATTTTAGTATAATTATTTATGAAAAAAAATGCTCACAGAACCATACACTAATATGCTTATATTTCTGACTCAGCCAAATTATGTCAAATATATGTTCAAACACATATCTTTTGATTCATTAAGAAATATAATTAAGATACGTTCTTTAAAAGTATCGTAAATTCACCTGTACTCACCTATATAAAGCATTCTGAAATACTAAAAAAAATGAAGATTTTACGAAACACACACGTCGTGACCTCCTTAATAATTTCAATGCGATTTTACATTAATTTCTCTCAACACAAATCTCTTAATATATATACTATTTACTTTAACAGCTATGGAAAAAAATAAAAACAAAACAGGTCAACCACAAAGCATGCCGCAGGCTGTACAAGTAAATCTTTTACCCACATATTTTGTTTTTTAAGATAACATGCTGTCAAGAACAATACAAAACAATTCTCAAAATATTATTCTAAAAAATTATAAAAGCAAAAGTGGAATTGTTAAATAAATATTTTTCATTTATTCATCTTGTTTGAAGCAACTTTGTGTGTGTATATCTGTACATACGTATGTCCGATTGACTGACTAACCGAGTGACTTGCTGCCCAGGCTAAAGCCTGTTTTTCATAAACGATTTATTTGATTTTCAGCATTGTTTATTTATCTATATTTCTCTTTCTTTAAATTTCGCTTCTATATTTCGCGGCACATTGAAATTTTCTGACAAGCAGACAACGAATAAAATAAATAAGAAAAATTGAAAATTTGAAAATGCTTGCCAAGAAAAAGATGCGAAACAAACGCGCAATACTTGCGCTTCTGTGAGTTATTTGGTACAAAGTTGGCATAAACATAGGCACCGGATGGCGCACAAGCCAAAAGACACGGGCCTACAACTTGGCCCAAAGTATTGCAACTGTTAATGAAGATAACAAGTCCTTGACACTGACCATTAAACTACAAAATGCTCTATCTCATGCCTTTGGACTTAGTCGACGTTGTTGTTTGTAGACTTTAAGTTTTAGATTTCCGTTTATGTTTTCTTTTATTTTTAATTTCATGACACACTTCTGTCATTGTGACATTTGGTCTAAACCTACCTGAGTGCCTGCCAATTTTAATTTGTGGCATTGCTTTTTCAAGTTGCCAAATCACTTAAAGAAGTGTAAGAATCATTAGAGAACAAAATGTATTGAATGTTATTCAAAACAGAATTTAAATAAATAAAAAATAAACCATTTGATGTGCGCTACATTTAAAAATTGTTGGCTAATTTAGTGAAATTTTCATTTTCACAAAAAAATCGAAATTCACATAAAGGTGATCTTGTTGAAATGGCGAACATATGTTCATACCTACATCTAATTATTCGGAACATTGGCCATTTCCTGCGCAGATACACTCGTTTTTAATATGTGTATAAAATATAATTTTCAGATTTGTCAAAAAAAAATAAACGAATATTTGGTTTTGGGTAACGCTAGAGAGTGCTGCCATTTGGCAGCCAGCTGAAAAATGTTTGTGAATTATATTTGGCCTTGTGCAACATTTTTTGGCATATACGCAAATATTTTTCTCCATTTCGTATAAACACATGAAATTTTTGTATGAAATGAAAATTAGGCAGCAAGTGCCAAACAATCTTAGTTTTGTTTAGCTTTAAACTTAATAATGGATCACAATTTTAAGCGAAACTCTTAACAGCTTGTGAAAATGATTTATGCTCGTGAGTTGCAAGTACTAAGATATGATAAACTATATGCCACACTTAAGATTTGCATTGGGATTGTCTTGATTTTTTTTTTTTTTTTGTGCTTTATTTCAAGAGTCCGAACTAGAAACATTTTTCTGTGATGAATATGCGTACGCAGCAAAAAAAAATCATCTATCCATATGATTTTCAGCATTGTTTTTCATGATTTTGTTGTTATTTTTTTTCTTATTTAATTAGGCAATTCTCTAAAAATACATAATGAACTCATCGTACGAGTCACAAAATTTTTCTTTATGCTACTTTAATTTTTCTTATGCAAGCATATTCTTTGCCTTGCTCTACGGCACTTCAATAGCGGAAAATTTGTAGGCGTTATGAAAAACACACTCTTGTTGCAATAAAACCGACTCATTCCTATACTCCTAATACCCTATGCATGGAAATCATCATATTGGGAGTTTGGCCATTTAGTTCGAAATTAAATGAAATTAAATTGTGTTTGTTTTCTTCTGTTGAATTAAGAAGTTTAAAGTTGCTTTCTAAAAAAAAAAACTAATTTTCCAAAACAATTATACATTTTTTAGTCTTCAGCTGGCTTAAAAAGTAATATAAGTCAAAACGTTTGACGTGTTCATACAGAACTTCATAACCTCGGTAAAGCTATACTCTTTTTTCTCAATATGCGACAATTAACCTTAATTTGCTTACACACAGACAACCAACACATGTCTTTAAATAATTTCAATAATTAATTTGTTTAGTTTTAGACATTTTTAAAACGTATTTTCTAGTTTTGATAACTGATATATCTGAAAATAACCGAGCTTACTTCTCTTGGAGTATCCATAGAATTCAACTGGTTATTGCTAGTTTTCTTGGTTCAATATATGAGAAACATCCGTTAAAAAAAAGATCAACAAATTTTTATTTAAATATTAAATAATTTAATATTAGCATTTCTTAAAAAAAATTAGGCATTAATTTCTATTTAAAAAAGTAAAAAATTGCCTTTACTTTTTTAATAGAACTTGATTTTTTATTAAATCATTTTTATTTATTGCCACAATTAAAAATAATTTAATTTTTATAAAAATGAAAAATAATCATTCAATTCAATGTATGTATATATATGTATTAACTCAAATAAAATAGTTCTGAGTTGTTTTTCTTTAGTTTGTTAAAAAATTTTGAATTATACCTAATTAGTATATTTTTAAGATAATTCTTCAGATAATAAAAATATTATACATAACGCTTACTGAGAAATACATGAAACTAGTTACAGTTTGAAGTTTAACAAAATATGTATCTTACAGAAGGTGTGTGAAATTTCTTAATCAACTTTTCTTAATTTTCAGTTATTGATTATCTTAAAAAGTTCTGGATTACTTTATAATTTTGAAGACCTTTGGTCAATCAACGCAATTTTTCATCTTGTCAATAAATCGATAAAATGAGATAAAAAGCATTATCAGAGGCAAGTTGTTACTAGTACTCAAATCAAAAATAAATTCATCGTATGAGGATGTATTATTGACTATTTAAACTTCAAGCTATATGTAGCGACCAGGGACTCACAATGACGGAATAAAAGTTACGGAAATACGAATGACAAATAATAGTTATTTTTTATTCGCAGTGTCAATATCAAAATATGGAAGTATTTTCTGCATTTAAAATATAATTTTCTAGAACCAAACTAACGAATTTTATATAATACCATATAATAATCTGTACACAACAGATGCAGATGGTTTAGTTATATGATAACTATTTGTTAATATTATATAAAAAAATCCTAATGTGATTTATATGTAATGCAATAGTTACAACGCAGATAGGCATATGTCTCATATAAATAAGAAAATATTTCCGCTAGAATTTTTGTCAACTTTTCAAATATATTTTAATGCATATTTCATATAGTATACATAAATTTCGTTTTACCCAATTTAAAAATATAAAGAATATACAAAGCGCAAAAAGCATTTTGCATATGTTTATCCATCTATGTAAAAATAATGTAGCTCTGTGCCAGTAGCAGTTGGACATCGTAAAACTTGTGTGTCGCATTTCATCAGGGCAGGTTGAAGAAATGTCAAAACTGCGCAAATAACACAAAAAAAAAAATTAAGAAAATATGCAATATTTTTCAATATTTTAAATTCATTTATCTTTATAATACTAAGCTTTTCTGCATTTTGAATTAACCAAGTCTGATTTATTTAATTTTAAAGACATTTCATGGCGCTCTTTTTCTAATTTTACGTAGTAATGCTTGTCAATTATAAATACGTCAAAGTACATTAAAATGTTATTCAACAATTTTTTCAAAATGCTAGGGCAGGAAGGGTTTCTAAAACAAATTAAATATGAAAAAAAAAACCAGAACTGCCAGAAGTTGCATAAAAATTATAAAATAAACTACATAGGACTAACGCTCTCAATAAAATAATTGATTATAAACGAGTATCTCATAGGCCAATGGAACATTTCATTTTGATTTAATTATAATAAGGCCAAGTTCTCGACATAAATAGGGAATTCACATTGCATAGAAATGAACAACGTAGTACGTTGAAATATCTAAACAGAAAATAAATTCGCATTCACATTGAGCGTTCATGTTTAGGCAATAAATATGACGCTAATTACCCAGAAACAAAAAACAAAATCGACCAGAATCGAAATTTAATAGTAGTTTTTGCAATTAATTGGATGCAAAATCATGTGTGAGCAAATGCCTTGAAATCGAAATACCAAAACTAAAATATATTTCGGCACACCAAGCAGTATATGCGTTTTTCGACAAGCCATGGCTGTACCATGAAACAAATCACCTCAGGAGTCAATAAAAGCTGCAAGAGCAACCCTTGTGCAGCTGTTCGAACTTAAAACATACGCAGTTAATCCGTTCATTGGAATTCAGTAAAAGTTATCAAAAGGTATTCATCAAAAGCTTAAGAGTAACTTTAACTGAACTTTAACCAAATCAAAAACGACTCAAAAAAGAGATTATTAAAGATTTCATTAAGGAGATGGTGCTTAGTGTGAAGCTTTATATTTAAATGTGGCATAGATAACCAAAATCAACAAAATGTTTAGCAAGCGCGAACGAATATTTCTAAGATTACCCGTATAGTCGCATTTCAATAAGGGAATAATAAGAGATTATTTTAAAGCTCTATAATTTATATGTTATATATTTGGGTGATCGACATTTTTTGAAAATTTAATTTGACGGAACACACGATTTTGCTCGTTTTATGTCTATATTTCATAAAAAACTCTATGTGATTGTAAGCTTTTTGAATAAATCGATTTACTTTCTTTAAAAATTATAGAGCATTTAAGAAATATTATTTGCATTCCACAGATCAAGGCACACAAACGGATAGCCTGCTCATAACCGAGCCGCATGACGTAAATACCACGGAACAACAGCAGCAACAACAACATTATGAGCAGGAACAAAATGCCAATAAAACACATTTACGTAAATCTGCATCATTTTCGAGTTCATCGGCATCGAATTCCCCAGTATCCTCATCCTTGGGTTCGGCTACGTCAACCATGTCGCTGCGTTCCTTTCCTCTGCGTAGCAGCCCATCAGCGCGTACCCTGCGCAGTGATACCATTAATACCTTTCAAAAATGGGAGACAACCGTTGAATCAATCAGTTATGTGACCACTAAAACTGTTTCCATCTCGGATATAGCCACAGAAACGGAAAAGCAGCAAGTAAAGAACCGTGAGGGCCTGCAAAATGGCCATTCACAGCCAGGTGAGCTTCGAATTCTTTCACCGTGGTGTTTGTTTAAGAATAACTAACATATACACAATCCACAAACTAATATACTCGCACATTAAATCATTAAACTATCATGGTAGTTGTGAAAATTATTTCTTTTTTTTGCAATTGATCTGGAAAATTGTTCAAGTTGAAACTATCCGCACCATTTGCTGCTTAAATAGGTTGGCCATAGATAGCAAAAACGAAGCACAAATCTGTGATTTGC
The DNA here is from genome assembly GCA_035046065.1 of Chymomyza procnemis. Classification (NCBI taxonomy): domain Eukaryota; kingdom Metazoa; phylum Arthropoda; class Insecta; order Diptera; family Drosophilidae; genus Chymomyza; species Chymomyza procnemis. Next base: position 1,232,821 of record JAWNOJ010000013.1, on the reverse strand, counting down.
ATATCTGATCATGGGATACACTGCTTTAACTTTTGTTGCTATTAAGGCGGGCGAAATCTATTAACTATTTTTATTATCTTAATTTGTTTTATCTAAGCCCTTTTAGAAGACCTAAGCGAGAATTCGTATTTGATCAGGAGATTTAGAGTTACTCCCTTAAGGTAGTTAAGGATAAATAATCCTGCATCTTTTGTATCGTTCAATATTCATATATTGATTTATTTTCACGAATAGACGATACATATAATAAATACCCATGATCCTACAATAATAGAGTAAAAACATTTCAGTATCATTACAAGATATTAAAAGTATCGAAAGCAATGGTTTAAGGCACCGCATGTAAAATCACTAACTTTAGTAGATTACTTACTACATTTTTGCTGCATACAGATCTGCGGCAACCGCACGCATCGCTCTACAATGTCTCATAGCATGCTGCAACTTTCATTTATGCTACACTCACACTCACTCAAACATACACACACATCAATAAACTCACTCACAGATACACACACACTCACTTACCGTTGCACACGTGTTGCTAATTGTATAAACAATTGATACAAAAAAAAATTAAACCAACACACACATTTGGACATTTTATACCTAAATTGCCGCTTGGCATGCAGCGCAGCGCAGTTGCCACAACGTCAGCGGCGACGTCGATGTTGGCGTTTCGGTTTTATGGTTTTGCTGAATGGCTGCTGCAGCTGCGCCGTCGCGATCGCGAAATTTGATGCCGCTTCCAAACAAAAATAAAACTATAGTGCGCGGTTTCTTTTACCGCTCACTCATACACTTGCACATACAACAGCCCCAAAGTGTGTGTGAATGTGTGCGTGTTTCATGGGCTTATGCGACTCATTACATCTGGCAGCATGCCGTGGGTCCAACTTGGCAAACAACTTCATATACCATGCATCCCAATGGTTAAAAGATACAAAAGTATCTCAGAGTTGGGCGGCTTCCGTAGCAGCTTTGTTTGTGGTTACTTTGCTTATTTTCTAAATAGATAGCCAAATGACTGTCTAAAAGGCCAACTAAAGAATAATTACACTGAGAAAAATTGTTGTAATATTTTCAAAATTAACGCAAAAATGGTTGCATCTAGAAAGTAAATATTTTGCCTAAATATTTGGATTAAACATTTAATACATTTAAAAAAGAAAAGAAAAGAAAAGCAAATTACATATTTAAATTGAAGTTTTCATGAGCATAATCATTTAAAAAATAAGAGTATTGGTGCTGGTTCGTTTGGCCTGATTTTTTTTAGGGACTTTTGCATCAAAGTATAAAGTTAAATTGCATTTTAGTTCCAAGTTAGCGTACCTTTACGGACAAAAATGTTTTTATGGAGTTTTTAGGTATCTAATAATAAAACTTAAAATGCATATAAAAATTTTGCAAAAAAATGTAGTTATTTTTCTCAGTGTATGCATTCAGTTTTTGGTGCGGGTAAATTTTTATGTACATCATTTCATTCCTGCTGCATGTTTTCGAAAAAAGTGTATACACACAAATTACATATTTAAAGCCTATCATCAGCAAATCTATTCCAAGATACTCATAAAGAAATCTGCTGCAATGTGTGTGAAAATGTATAGTGTCAAGTACAACATTCAGACTGCATCGTCATTGTCATTTTTTATCGTTGCTGTTATTGTTGTTGCATTGTATTTATGCTGTATTACGTTATTGATTGCCACATAATTCTTCTTCTTGTTTACAGTAAATTGATTGCTGAACATACTCTAGAGCGTTCTATTGAGTCGAATTGAAGAGTCTACGCGCCACAATACAACTAATATCTGCTATATACTAAACTCGTTGAACTTAAGTTAATTGCTAATTTGTATACTAAATTTATTTAACTATTAATTATACTAATTGTTATATATATACTTATTAATACAGTATATGTATATAAAAATCAGTGTGTGTATTACGTTTCAATCAGATTTGACACTGTTTGCTGAAGAGCATTCTAAAGGCATGACGCCAAGCTGGACGACTGACAAATTTTTTTTTGCAAATCTTAAGCGATAAGATACACTTTGAGGCCAAACAAGCGGCTAGATAAGTATGGTTAATCTGAAACAGGACGGTAAACAAAGCTAAAGATACGTGGCGTACAACAATAGATTTGTAACGCAGCGTTTGCATGTAGCTGGCCAAGAAGATAGTATCTAAGTAACTGTTGTTTGCATGTCTGAAAGAGTTATAGATACATTCGGGCATGTGTGTGCTTGAGTGTGTTAGAATGAGTGTTTATAAAGAAAGTTATGCTGCATTGATTGCGTTTAACGCTCTGTGTGGTTTGCTTATCTTGTTGCCAGTTTATGGCATTTGATAAATGCATGCTGTTAGAGTATGCCCAGATAGCGCAGATACATTTGTATCTTTTACTCGTACATTCATTGTACCACAAATGTTGTATCAGTGACAAACTATACTCCGCAGCATTCTGCTGCTGCGCTTCGTTGCTTTAACTTCAATTCTACTTTGTCTTATAATTTAATGAATAGCTACTATTGAGTGATTTCATAACTGCGTTTTAGCCCAATGCTGTTATATTACGATTAATTGTTACAGCAAAAAACATAAGTAAGAAAACATTAAAAAAGCAACAAAAACAACAAGCCATAAAGACTGCAGTTAACTTGACCAATGCTAGCAAGTTGCCTTATTAAGTACACTAAAGGCTGTACAGATCGCTGGCCATATAAGATCAAAATACACTAGCATTGCAATTTGTAAGACTGAGTGAGTTTTATAGCTGATAGAAAGTTTTTACCAAATATTTTTGTATCTTATTTTTTCGTTTAGTCATACATGCCAATGATTAAGACACTAAATGAATAATCAAGTTATATGCTACCAAGTAGCTAGCTAGTATAATATAAGTATATATATCTGAATTTAATTTTAGCGAAAGAAAACAAATTTTCGAAAAAAAATAAGTGCTGCAAATGAGTAGCGCTAAATTCAAGCTGAATCCTTAATTATAAGTTAAGCAAAATGACATCTAGCATATAATTAATTTTATTTTTATTACCCCCTTACATATATGTGTGTGTGTGTATGGCCAATTTTTGATATAGCTAGATATATGTGCAGTACGATTTTCATCGAAACTACTTGAAGCATACAGTAGCTGGGAGTTGATTATGCTGCTGCGCCTGGAATTTAATGGTACCAGTTTATCTATGCATTTTAGCGCAACCATTCTACGGTATCTAGAATTTCGTTTTTATTTGTGAAAAATACGTGTCAAAAATAAATCGACTTATATTTTTAGCCAAGTTACTCAAAATCCGAACATGTTCCGAAACAGCAACGAGTGCTCACTTGCAGAGAGCGCAAATCTATGTGGTTCTGCAAAGAGATCCTCTTAAGCAATGCAGCGTTAAGCATTAAGACGGATAACACTGACACTAGGGGACGCTGTAACATGCAGCATAAATACGATACTCCTGCGTACATAAGGTTCAGGCTCATACATGGAATACTTTACTTGCACACACTTTTTTTTGTGAAACATGTTCATACAAAAGTGTTTCGAAATTAATGCCAGACGTAAATGTATATTGTTTTTCATGTTGCACGTAGCATGTTAAAGTGCAAACACATATGCCCCCCAACGGCTTGTGTAGCGCGCACACATGCTCCCAGCATTTTCCACAACAACAAACAAGTGAAAAGTGCAAAAATATCTCATACTGAGCGACGGCGCACACATAGGAGCTCTCGTTTCGTGCGCTTCGTACAGCTATTTGATCGCATTCTCAAAGATATTTTGTCATTCTTCGCTCGCACCTCACAAACGATCGACGTCTTGGTTTCAGTCTCGGGGATTATGACTTGAAACAATTTAAAAAAATATATATTTTTTAAAGAAATACATATATATATATATAAACGGTACATATATATATATACGTTTTGCCATATAGTTCGCATAGAGGTTTTTATGAAATCGTACATATAGAACGAAGCAAGGATAACAAATTAAAGTAAGCAACGAAGTCATAACTGTGATTTAAATGCAAGTTAATAAAAAATAAAATGAAAAATATAAATGTGAAATAAGTAAAATGTTCATGAATATTTGGTTTCGTAACCACTTGAAAAATCTGAAAAAATTTTTCAGTGCGCTAAATTTCTAAAAATAACATATGAGCGGTGCTTCGGTCGCGTATATCGGCTGCACGGTATGCTGCTCGTTGGGCTCTTCGTGAGGTCCGCACCCAATTCGACTAATAAACTGTGAAATCGTGCATACACGCATACAATAAAATAGCTGTGCATATAGATATATGCGCTTATAGATAGCTATCCATGTACACTGATATATATATGTATATATAAATATAATATATATTTAATATATAATAGTGTGCGCTCAAGTACATTATTCTAGCTTATCCTGCACAGGATTACACAAAGGATGAGCTGGCTTAATGACAACTAAATAATATAAAAAGCTTTATAGTATGCATTGTGAAAGCTACTTAATGAGTATTGTGTTGAAAAAATTTCAAATTAAAAAAAAATTATTCAAAATATTTAAAAATAGCTTCTGAAAAATAAGAAGCATCCGTTCGACCCAGTGCCACTTGCTCTCCGCCGCTCTCGCCCTCACTTTCTATGTGCCTTTCGCAAAGAAATTTTTCAGTGTTTTATTAATAGCTTAAAATGCTTCAAAGGCAGAGAATATAATTTTGAAGAACAACGAATAATAAAGATATATTTTCAAGTATATCTAACATATATGCAGCTCATAAAAAAGAAAAAAATATTAGCTCTGCAGAATTGTTGTGAAAAGCCGTAAAATAAAATTTATAAAAAAATAGAACACATCGCAAATAAAACATAAAAGCAAATAGCCAGTGATAAATGTTTAATGCCCCGAAATTCGATTATATTTAATATTTTAATGTGTTTTTTTCTATTTTGTTTTCTCATGGGATTCAATTTCAGCAAATAAATAAGCGAAATATCTAGAAAATATATAGTCAATATATAAATAAATATATTAAGTGAAGAAGCAAATCGAAAAGCAGTGATCAAGAGGTGTTTTATTTTGTGTGCAGTTTATTCTGCGTCGATTTGGTTGTCATTTTAAATGATATATAGTGATATATAACGATACAAAATGCAACGACAAAATCCGAATCCGTACCAGCAGCAGCAGCACCAGCAACAGCAACAGCAGGTGCAGCAATATTCGACTCAGGAGTACTCCCACTCGAGTCAAGAACAGCATCAGCAGCAAAGGATAAGCCGCACTGAACAACATGTTCAGAGGAGTCAAATCACCACTCAACAACGAGGTTAGTCAGTCACTTTGTCTACGCAAACTGCACGCAAAGTCAGTTTTGGCCACGATGAGTGTCGTTCAAGTGTACAGTGACCAGTGAGACTCACACCGTGGATTTAGAGTCTCAACTGTTGCTGCTCTTGGCACGAAAAGTCGCTTGGTGTTAAAGATTTAATTTTTTTAATGCTTTTTATGAAGAATACATTTTTCTAACATCATTTGCAATTTGCATTTGACCTTGAACAAACTTATTGATTTTGCTAAAACAAGCTTTAGTCTTTATAAAAATTGTACGAATAGTGCGAACTTGCTTGCATTTCGACAGGAAATTCGAAAAAGTATAATTTTTCAGGGAAACCGTTTTGTTTATATAATTTTTGGACTTTGCTTTTGACTGTTAAATAGCGTTCTCTAAAAATAATAACAAACCGTTTTATTTGCAATTTCATAAAGGTGTTAGTTTTGTATAAGATTGTATTCGAAGTTTTTCCAATTTCTTTAGTGTAGCTTTTGAAACATGTTTACTTGATAATAAAATAACTATCTGTATTTCTCTTATTTGACTTGTCAGATACAACAAAACTGGGTAATATTATTGCTAATCCCATCGAAATTATAAGTTGTTAACGCAATAATAATCAATAATGGGACAGCTAAATAATAATAAATAGTTAAACTATTTAATTATTCAGCAAAAATAGTAATTCTACAAAGTTTTGTCTCAAGCTACATATATAGTGTACAGCTTAGGCAAACAATTTTTTGTTTACTACTCTTACTTAAGAATTTATTGGGCTATCATATACACAGTTAATAGATGTGTTGGTCTTAATGTATATAAAGGACAATTTAGGTTTAATATTTACTTTAAGGGCAGAAATTTCCCATTATTTGTTACTTAAAAATATTCAGCAAAGTAATTAATATTGATCGAACTGTATTTGATTAATTTACATCATCTATGGTTAGTCAATATATTTTAACAATACTCAAGTATTTTTTTGTAGTGAACATTTGAGAAATTGTTTCAAGAATAATTTATTTCGTGAATTCGTTAAAAGCAAGAGTAAATTTTTATTCACAGCACTTGTAGCTTTTACAACCTATTAGACATTGCCAATCATTTTTAAGTAAAAAAATAAATGTATTACCCGACAGTATTAAATCTTTTTTAATAAGTGGAATAATTCGTAACACCTATATGATTTTAATGAACATCAAAACAAGCTTCGAAGGTGTCGTTTAAAGCTCGGGCTCGGGGGCGAGTTGCATGGTTGAAATTTCAATGATGCGTCTAACAAACTTTTTAATTCACTTCTTAAAAAATAAACTTTTAACAAACAAGAGCAAAATATGGATACAGCTCAATATTGTATTTATTATTCCCCTTAACTATGGTCCAAAGACGGAGCATGGAGATATCTCTATTAATAGCTACCAACACGCTATAGCTGAATCCGAATGGTGGTGTCCTGAATTGATGGAGAAAATCCAGCTATGCTACTAAACAACTCAATATTATGTCTTTGTTCAGAAAATATGCGCAATGGTTGACAAGGACTGGTTAGCATTCATAGTCTCCGAAATGTTTACTTTAATACAGGTAGACTGACGTAAAGTCAAATAAGTGGACATGGGCTAATAGCTCATAAGATTATGGTAACCATTTTGGTATAAACTCTGGGATTTGCCAAGCCTCCTTCTGGCCGCAGAAGTCGGTGATTGTATTTAAATATATATAAATATAAATTTTAATATATAAATCAATAAAATCTTTTAATGAGTCTTTGTTTCACGATTCTTTGACTTTTTGAAACAGTTATCTACATTCTTCAATATTACACATCTAATATTATTAACCATTCGAGTAGAATTTTATAATAGTTTTATAACAATTATTAAAAACTTATTAATGTATATATTTACGGAACATGTGAAAATCGAAATATTTCCGCTAAAGATCAGCAAATGCAAAACTCACATCACTTATTAATTAAAAGTTAATAAAAGTCAACCTTTCACTAAAAATCACTCTGGACTATCAATCGAAAATTGATTCGATTGATATATTTCAACATTAAAACAAATGTTCTATTATGCAGAATATCTTAAAAAACAGACTCTTCGATTTTTGTTTTTGTGACACCAAAACAAAAAATGCAAACAGCCATGTGTTTTTTTACACTTTATTAATGGAAAAATGCAAAATTAAAAATTTGCGGTTAAATGTAGCAGTAAAGAACAAATGCTAATTTTCACCCCCCCCCCCAAAAGTAGGCTTTAGTGTATATCTTTTATGTGCTATAACTAAGAAACAATTGTACTTATTTTTTCGGAGCTAATTTCTTCTTTGTTTTAAAATAAACAAAGTATAAATAAACACCTAATACTGGAATAAAATGATTTAAATCATTTATTTATTAAGATACTTTATATTTTATAATAAATATTAATAGTAAGCTAGAGCAAGGAAATGATCAAATATAAGACTAATCTGCGAACCTATACTGATGGCTGTACCTCTGGGCTGACTGCAAACTTAGATTTATAATATATTAGCTTTCCACAGACAGTAAAACTAAAATTAAAACAATTTAGCATAATGAGCCAAAATAACACAATAATCGAAGTGAAAAATAGTAAGACATGAACTTGTTTTTTATAGGTTTTTATAGCTATGTGGTTGCAAACGTGCAAAGCCTAATTAAATATTCAAAGCCTAAAATCGAAAATGACAAGTTACTCTGGATGGAAATTATGTTAATAATTGTACTTTTTATGCAAAAATCTTGAAGTATATTTACCATATAGGCACCATGAAGTTTTAAAAATATTTAAAAAAGGCATTTAAATGTGTAGTACATTGACGCTGCAAAAAAATAAATACTTTTTATAAATGTCAATTAAAATAAGTACAATATACAGAGAATTCGGGTAGAAAAGTCTGTCGAATCTGTTCATATAGAATATTTTTAGACTTTTTTACTTATATTTGTAAACGCCAAACTACATCATATATATATTTTAAAGTTTGTATAAGAGTGTTCATATGCAAACTAGTTTGTTTACATTTTTGCTTAGCTCTACAACATATGTTAGAGTGAACAAACTATACTCTACTTATGCACTCTTATACCACAATATACGAAGACTATATTTTAATCATTCTGAACATTCAAGAGCGCTAGGAATATTGAGAGCAAAATCATACCAACAGCTGTTTGTATAGTTCTCATATCTATTTTCGGCATAAGAAATATACTATGTATATTGTATACTGGATGAGGATGTTTTAATGACACACTTGAGATGAATCACTTCTACTAACACACCCCAAAAATAAAAATAAATTGCTACATACGTGTGCCAACTATAAATATTTAAAAAAAAAAATAAGTAAAAATAGTTTAACATCTAGGTTGGTTTTGGGGGCATTGCCACCTGTTGCCTTTTGTGTTTGCGACATAACAAATATAATGTTAATTTTTTATTTTAATTGCATTTTAATATTATTATTTTATTATTTTTGGTTGCCCACTCTTATTTTGCTGTACTTAATTTTATTACAGTTTTACTGATAGCATCTTTTAAAAAATTTTGCAGTGCAACATCAAGGCGGCATCGGTGGAAGCTACGTACCACCATCGTTGACACATGTCTATGCCCAAGGAGATATTTCACCACCGGTTTTTGAGCAAATTTTCAAAAATGCTCGATTTGCTCAGGGCGGTAATGCCTTGTTTGAAGGCAGACTGCGTGGTAATCCCAAGCCATTTGTAACTTGGACTCGAAAAGGCGCACCACTTCTCGAATCGCAAAAGTTTCGAATGAGCTATAACGAAGCCACTGGTGATGTCTCATTACTTATCAACCAGATTGGGCCCGGCGATGAAGGCGAGTACACCTGTACAGCTCGTAACCAGTATGGTGAAGCCATTTGCAGTGTTTACATTCAACCCGAAGGCGCACCAATGCCAGTGCTGCAACCCATACAAAACTTAGAGAAAAATATCTACTCTAATGGTTACAGCTACACTTCCATTGAAGAGGAGTTCCGCGTGGACACTTTTGAGTATAGACTTTTGCGTGAGGTTTCCTTTAGAGAGGCTATTACGCGCCGCTCAGGCTACGAGCAAGACACTCAGCTATCCAATGAGTTGGATCGTTCGTTAGGGCCTGCCCAAGCACCACAAATATCGCAGAAACCTAGAAGCTCTAAACTCATCGAAGGCTCAGATGCCGTGTTTACCGCTAGAGTTGGTTCTAACCCGAAACCGCGACTAACTTGGTTTCACAATGGCCAGCGCCTTGTGGCATCGCAAAAGTATGAGATCTCTTATTCAAGTGGTGTGGCCACTTTGCGCGTTAAAAACGCAACTGCGCAGGATGGTGGTCACTACACTTTGCTTGCTGAAAATTTGCAAGGATGCGTAGTGTCCTCAGCCGTTTTAGCGGTCGAACCCGCTGCAGAGGCAGCGTATGAGCCAAAACCTGTAGACGCTATGGCGGAGCAATTGGAGAGTGGTAAGGCATTGCCACCCTCATTTGTTAAAGCCTTCACTGATCGTGAGATTACGGAAGGTCGTATGACCCGTTTTGATTGTCGTATAACTGGAAACCCCTACCCTGAGGTATACTGGTTTATTAACGGACGTCAAGTACGCGACGACGCCTCGCACAAGATTCTAGTCAACGAATCTGGCAGTCATTCGCTCATGATAACCAATGTGACGCGCTTGGATGCTGGTTCTGTGCAATGTTTGGCGCGTAACAAAGCTGGCGAGGTTGCCGTTGAAGCGCAACTAAATGTACTGGAGAAGGAACAGGTTGTCGCACCACAATTTGTTCAACGTTTTAGTACAATGACTGTGCGCGAAGGCGAACCTATTACCATGAGCGCTAATGCAATTGGAACACCTGTGCCTCGTATTACTTGGCAAAAGGATGGCGTTCAAATATCATCGAATGCCGAACGCTTTGTGGGAATCGATGGTGGCGCCACTTGTTTAGAAATCCCACGTGTAAAAGCTTCTGATGCTGGCTGGTACCAATGCACAGCACAAAACATCGCCGGTTCAACTGCAAACCGTGCGAGACTCTATGTCGAAGTTCCCAGAGAACAACCAAGTCACGAACAAAGGCGTCTTAATCTACCAAGACCAACTAAAGTTATTGAACCAGAGTAAGTTATTTAAAAATTAAGCACCAAGTGGTTTTAAATTCACTTCCCGTACTATTTTCAAAACAGACCCGTTGCTGGTCCGGAGATTATTTATTTGCGTCACGTAGAGCGTGCAAAGCCCCATTTGCGCCCTGGAGAGGAAGATCGCGTTTATCCTCCACCACAGTTCATCATACCGCTGCAAAATGTGCAGCAAACTGAAGGTGGTAGAGTGCATATGGAGGCACGTATCGAACCAGTTGGCGACCCAAGCATGGTTGTCGAGTGGTTCCTGAACGGACGTCCACTTGCAGCTAGTAAGTTTACTCAATCATCAGTCAAGTCCACTTATTCATATTTAACGTAAAACACTTTCTTTTAGGTGCTCGCGCCACATCTGTCTTCAAGTTCGGTTTCATTGCTCTTGATTTATTGAGCATAATGGGCCATGATGCTGGAGAATATATGTGTCGCGTCAGTAATGCTAGTGGCATTGCGGAGTCTCGCGCTTTACTTTCAGTTACTCAGCGCCCATCCATTGAGCAGTCCTCTCAAAATCCCAACAGCTTACAATACATTAACCAGCTGGAGGACTATTCACGCTATCAGCGTCAAGAGAGCTCAGAGGAACTAATGAATCAAGTTCCTCAATTTATTCGTCCGCTTAGAGATTTAGGTGAATTAGAAGAGGGAAAGAATGTACATTTTGAAGCTCAAGTTACACCGGTAAATGATCCTACAATGCGTGTTGAGTGGTATAAGGATGGTTTGCCAATAACTGCTAGCTCACGTATTACCGCTATCTTCAACTTTGGTTATGTCTCCCTAAACATATTGCACCTACGTGCTGAAGATGCGGGATTGTATACCGTTCGAGCAGTTAATCGCGTTGGCGAAGCCATTAGTACTTCCACCATTCGCGTACACTCACGCTCTCAGGTTACCGCCGACTTAGGCATACCTGAGCAACAACGCTATATCGAAAAGGTCGAGGAATTGGAGGACTATCGCAAGTCGCAGCAACGACGCCATACACAAGAGTTACCCGAAGCTATTGCACCTCCGCAATTCAAGACACCAATTCTTAACCAACTAGACTTACGTGAGCATGCTCATGCTCATTTTGAAGCACGCCTTGAGCCAATTGGCGACTCCACAATGCGTGTTGAGTGGTTGAAAGATGGTCAGCCTCTGGAGGCAAGCTCTCGTATTACGACGTATTATAACTTCGGCTACGTCGCATTGACCATTAAGCAATTGACTATTTATGATGCCGGCACTTATACTTGTCGTGCTTACAATGCAATGGGGCAAGATACTACCACCGCCCAATTAACTGTTATTTCGAAAAATGAAATTGTATCTGACTCTCAGCATCCAGAAGGTCTAGAGAAGATTCAACATTTGGAAGACTCTTCACGGTACGGCCGCAGAGAGGAAGAGGAGCTGATTATAAATCAAGCTCCACGATTCTTAGGTCCCCTTAAGGGTACTACCAAAATTCTAGAGGGTCAACGCGCTCACTTTGAAGCTCGCGTAGAGCCACAAAGTGACTTAGGTATGCGTATTGAGTGGTATCACAATAATCGTGCGATCACTGCGGCAAATCGCATTCAATTTTACCATGACTTCGGTTACGTAGCCCTGGATATATCACAAGTACGTGCTGAAGATGCTGGTATATACACTGTTGTAGCCAGAAACAAGCTAGGTGAAGCTCAATTGCAAGCAACGATGGTAGTGGAAAGTAAGTACAAGCTCATTTAATAACTACATTTACGATTTATGTTTTGAATTTGTCATTGCAGCTCGTTCCAGCATCGACACATCTAGCATGCATCGCGGGCTCTATGAGAAAACCCAAAATTTGGAGAACAAACAGTTTGTTGAACCCCAGTATGATATTGAAGAAATCTCCAAGTCAAAGCCCATTTTTGTACAACCATTAACTGATCCGAAACCCATTCATGATGGCAAGAATATACATTTGGAATGTCGCTTAGAACCTATGGGTGATCCCACAATGCGAGTGGAATGGTTTCACAATGGTCGTCCCATTACTGTTGGTTCACGTTTCCGGACTTACTACGACTTTGGTTTTGTTGCCTTGGACATTATTAAGGCCACTGCGGCGGACTCTGGTGAATACACTGTCCGTGCTACAAACCACTTAGGAACTGCTCACACTTCATCCTGTGTACGTGTCATCGATCGCACTGATGTTGTGACAGAAACTCAAAACGAACAATCATTGGAGCAAATTCAATTGTTGGAAGATTCTCGCCGTCGGCATCACATGGAAGAGGATATAACTGTCATGCAAGCTCCACAATTCACACGTGCCTTGCACAATATTGAGACTATTGAAGGCACTAATGTTCACTTGGAATGCCGCCTACAACCTGTAGGTGATCCCAGCATGCGCATTGAATGGTTTATGAATGGCAAGCCCGTTAAGACGGGACACCGTTTCCGTCCAGCCTATGAATTTGATTATGTGGCCCTCGACTTGCTGGGCTGCTACGCCATTGACTCTGGCGTATACACTTGTCAAGCTCGTAATCAGCTGGGTGAAGCAGTCACCTCCTGCTCAGTGCGTATCATGGCTAAAAGTGATCTTATTTTAGATACACAAAATGAATCCGGCTTACAAAAAATACAGTACTTGGAGGACTCGTCCCGGTATCGTCGCAACGAGTTTGTTGATGAAGTGGTTAACATTCGTCCACGTTTTCTTACTCACCCAAAAAGTTTAACCAATACTCGCGAGGGTGGGCATGCACATTTTGAGTGCAAAATTGAGCCAGTAACTGATCCTAATTTGAAAGTAGAATGGTTCAAAAACGGTCGTCCTATTACAGTCGGACATCGATTTAGACCAATTCATGACTTTGGTTACGTCGCATTAGATATTGTTGACTTGATTGCCGAGGACTCTGGTATATATACTTGCCGAGCTATTAATTTGATTGGGTCTGATGAAACTCAGGTTGAGCTTCAGTGCCGCAGCAGTGAGCAGATTGTTACGGTAACGCAAAACGAGGCTGGCATGGAGCAAATCCAATATTTGGAAGATCGTTCGCGTTATAGTCGTCGCGAGGAAATAGATGAAAGCACCAAGCAGGCGCCTGTTTTTACCACATCGCTAAAAAATGTAGAAATCAAAGAGAATCAGCGTGCTCATTTCGAATGCCGCCTGATTCCAGTATCGGATCCTTCTATGCGTGTGGAATGGTACCACAACAACATGCCACTCAAGTCGGGCTCACGCTTCACTGAAACAAACAACTTTGGTTTCGTTGCTTTGGACATTATGTCTTGCTTACCTGAAGACGCTGGTACTTATACGTGCCGTGCCTTTAATGCTATAGGCGAGGCCATAACTTCTGCGGTAGCCATTGTGCACACAAAGAAGTCTATCTACTTGGAGTCGCAACACGAGACTGCATTGCCACGATTGCAACACTTAGAAGATGGCTCCAAACGTAAGCGCATTGACGTGCAAGAAGAATTTGTATCCCAGGCACCTGTTTTTACAATGCCCGTGCGTGATGTGCGTGTAGCTGAAAACCAGGCAGTGCACTTTGAAGCTCGTCTTATCCCTGTAGGTGATCCCAAACTAAAGGTTGAGTGGCTCCGTAATGGACAACCCATTGAAGCCTCTAATCGCACAACAACAATGCACGATTTTGGGTATGTTGCACTCAATATGAAGTACGTAAATCCCGAAGACTCTGGAACCTATACTTGTCGTGCTGTTAATGAATTGGGCCAGGCTGTTACCTCAGCTTCCCTAATTGTGCAGTCCAAGACTTCCATACAAATGGAAACTCAACATGAAGCTGCCATGCATAAGATTCACCAGCTGGAGGATCACAGCAAGTACCAAAGACGTGAGGAGGAGGAGTACGTCATTACCACTCCACCAGTTTTTGTTACCAAGCTGATTGGTCCAACCAAGCTTGTGGAGGGTCAAAGTGCGCATTATGAATGCCGTATCGAACCATATCCCGATCCAAATCTAAAGGTTGAATGGTTCCATAATGGCAAACCATTAAGCACTGGCCATCGATTCCGCACTACATACGATTTTGGATTTGCCGCCTTAGACATCCTTACTGTTTACGCTGAAGATAGCGGCGAGTACACCTGTCAAGTTACCAATAATATTGGTCAGGCTGTAAATTCAATTGTGCTCAATGTTCAATCACGTTCTTCTATTATACATGAAACACAACACGAAGATGCTCTGCAGAAGATTCAGCATTTGGAAGACACATCTCGCTTCCAACGCAAAACAGAGGAAGATCAGTTCCATGCGGAACGTCCACAATTCGGACGTCCTTTACGTAATGCCAAGGTTAATGAAGGCACCCCAGTACATCTTGAGGCAACATTGATTCCCGTCAATGATCCCACAATGAAAGTGGAATGGTATTGTAACGGAAGACCCGTCCAAACTGGTCACCGCTTCAAAACAACCTACGATTTCGGATTTGTAGCATTGGATATATTATATACTCATGCTGAAGATACCGGCACTTACATGTGCAAAGCCAAAAATGCTGTAGGGGAAGCTGTCACGACTTGTGCTGTAAACGTCACAGGTAAATCTTTAGTTGTCCATAATTTAAACTCATATTAACTTTATCTTTTGCTAAACAGCAAACAAGACCTTGGACTTAGACACACTTGATGCTCAACGCTTGGAAAAGATTCGTCAGTTGGAGAATTACGCCCCACCTATAAAGCACGAAGTTGAAGAGAAGGGTCAGAAACCTGTTTTCCTGACACCGCTTAGCAATCTAGAACACCTAAAAGAAGGTGAGCACGCTCACCTTGAGTGCCGTGTCGAGCCAATCAATGACCCTAACCTCAAGGTTGAATGGTTTTGCAATGGCAAACAACTTCCAACTGGTCATCGCTTTAGAACTACACACGATTTCGGCTATGTTGCTTTGGATATTTTATACGTCTACGGAGAGGATACTGGCACCTACATGTGCAAAGCCACAAACTTACTGGGCGAAGCTGTTAACACTTGCAACGTTCGTGTACTTAATCGCCGCAGCATGATTTTGGATACCCAACATCCTGACGCTTTAGAGAAGATTCAGAAGCTAGAATCAAAGGTAGTGACAACTCGTACTGAAGTGGGAGAGCATCCAATTGGTCCACCCCACTTTACAGCGGAACTTCGTGGTTCAACTGAGATTTATGAAGGACAAACGGCACACTTTGAAGCCCAAGTTGCACCTGTGCATGATCCAAATTTGCGCATTGAATTCTATCATAATGGTAAACCATTGCCATCAGCTTCTCGTTTCCACATTACTTTCGATTTTGGATATGTTTCACTTGACATTACTCATGCCGTGGCAGAGGATGCTGGCGAGTACTCAGTTCGAGCTGTGAATGCGCTTGGTCAATGTGTTTCTTCGACCAACCTACGCGTTATTGCTCGTGGTACAATTATATCTGATACCCAGCATCCTGAAGGCCTGGAGAAGATCCGTAAGCTCGAGTCAACCGCCCCCCATCAACGGCAGGAGATTGACACACCTGGTACCAGACAAAGACCAGTCTTTACGCAACCATTACAAAACATTGATCGCATCAATGAACATCAAACTGCTCATTTCGAGGCCCGCCTTATTCCTGTTGGAGACCCCAACCTTAAGGTTGAATGGTACCGCAACGAAAAACTTATTGAAGACAGCTCTCGTATTACAAAACAACATGATTTTGGTTATGTATCCTTGGACATCTCTCACATTCGAAAAGAGGATGAAGGTGTGTACATGTGTCGTGCAGTTAACCCCTTGGGTGAAGCTGTTACAACCGCTTCAATGCGTGTCGTTACTGAAGCAAGCATTCAAATGGATACCCAACATCCAGATAGTATCAGCCGTATTCACCAGCTGGAAAAACCGGTTGCTCCGCGCCCTGTAGAGCCCGAGCGACTCTTTGAAAAGCCCATCTTTACGCAATTGCTTACAGGACCATCTGAAGTATGGGAGGGTCAGCATGCTCATTTCGAAGCCCGAGTTGTGCCTGTTGGTGATCCATCATTGAAGTTTGAGTGGTTTATTAATGGTGTAGAGTTGCAAATGGGCTCACGCTTACGCACTACTCATGATTTCGGCTTTGTTACTTTGGACATTAACGCTGTTGTTCCTGAAGATGCCGGCGTCTACATGTGCCGTGCTTACAATGCTGCTGGTGAAGCTGTTTCCTCCACTGCCATGAAAGTCAAGACCAAGGCAAACATTGATGGACAACCCTTAATTCCCGAATCCTGGGAGGCTATACGTCTAAAAGAAGCCGCCATGAATCGTGTGCCTGAAATGTTTGTTGATTCTACACCACAACAAGCACCGGTATTTACCACACACTTGCAGAGCTTTGACAAGCTTCACGAAGGACAGCATGTTTTGCTTGAGGCTCAGGTGGAACCACGCGCTGATCCAAATCTGCGCATTGAATGGTTTAAGAATGGTATAACCTTGACGACCGGCTCTCGTATTCGTAGTACTTTCGATTTCGGACTTGTAACGTTGTCAATAAACGGTTTACGAGCAGACGATTCTGCTATCTATACATGCAAAGCCACAAACCAAGTTGGCGAGGCAGTTTCAACTTCATCACTTAAAATCGAAGACCGCCACTGGCTGCAGGCTGAATCCCTGCATCCTGACTCGCTGCCGCGTATTGGGGAGCTAGAAGCACCAAAGGAGGGTCGTCCAGATGCACCAGAGCCTACCTATGAGACTCCAGTGTTTATCACCCATTTGAATAACATTGAGTGCAAAGAGAATGATAGCGTGCGTTTCGAATGTAATGTGGAGCCGGCACGCGACCCAACCATGAATATTGAATGGTTCTACAACGGTCAACCACTACAAGCTGCAGCCAAGTTTAAGGCCATTTATGATTTTGGCTACTGCGCTTTGGATTTGTCCAATGCATATGCTGAAAATAGTGGAATTTACACTTGTAAGGCCACCAACAGCAAGGGTTCGGCCACAACATCGGGTACGTTGAAGTGCACAGGTGGAAAGACCATGTTCTTAGATACCCAACATCCTCAAGGGGAAAGTGGCTTGGAAGCTGTTCAAGAAACTGAGGCTGAGCTGGCCAATCGTTATACTTCGAAAACACAAAAACCGGAGACACAATATCCACCACCAGTTTGGACCAAGCCATTGCAGCCCGAGTTTCATTTATCTGAAGCTCAACCAATACATTTGGAAGCAAATGTCGAACCTAAAGAGGATCCCAACTTATTTATTGAGTGGTACTTCAATGGCAAGTTATTGCAGCATGGTTCTCGGTTTAAGATGACCACAGAATTCGGTTTTGTAACCATGGACATGATTGAAGTGTACTCGAGAGATCAAGGCATCTATACATGCAAAGCCTTCAATAAAGCTGGTGAAGCATTTACTTCAACTACCATTTTCTGCTCCAGCAAGGAAAATATTATTGATTCAACTCAGCATCCTAAGGGTGCTGAAGGTCTAGAACAAATTCAAGATTTGGAGGATTCATTGCGAAAAGATGGTCAGAAGCCTGAAAAACCAGAAGAGGGCGTTGCGCCACGTTTTACTACAGAGTTTGTCAACATCGCCGATATTGGTGAAGGCGAACTTGCCCACTATGAAGCCAATCTCATCCCTGTTGGTGACCAGAGCATGGTTATTGAATGGTTCTTTAATGGTAAGGTACTTGAAGCTAGTCATCGTGTGCGTACTATTTATGCCTTCGGTACTGTTGCACTTGAAATTTTGGGCACCAAAATTGAGGACACTGGAACTTACACCTGCCGTGCCACAAACAAATACGGATCAGCTGAGATCAGCTGTACTCTGGAATGTGTTGACAAGCCACGTGGCCAAAAACCACGCTTTACTTCCCACATTCAACCATTGCAAGGTTTAAAAGACGGCCAATCTGCTCATTTCGAATGCACTTTAATACCAGTAAATGATCCTGAGCTGAAGGTCGAATGGTATCACAATGGCAAACTTTTGCGCCATTCGAACCGCATCAAGACAGTTTCCGATTTCGGATATGTTGTTCTGGACATTGCCTACTTACAAGATCATGATAGCGGTGAATATATGTGCAGAGCATACAACAGATACGGTGAGGACTTTACGCGAACAACACTCAATTGCGGTGGACGGGGTGGTGTGTTCTATGACAGCTTGCAGCCTGATTCTTTGCCAAGAATTCGGGAACTTGAGTGCCCACAAGGTCAACAAGCTGATACAAGTGCTCCTTTGGTGGCAGAACCACCTAAGTTTATCACCCAGATTGTTGACGTTACAAAATTGGCTGAGGGCCAAAGTGTTCATTTCGAGGCCCGCTTAACGCCTATTACTGATCCGGATTTGAAGGTCGAATGGTACTTTAATGGAAAGAAGTTGCCCCATGGCCATCGATTCCGCACTTTCCACGATTTCGGTATAGTAATTTTGGATATTTTGTACTGCTATGAGGAGAACTCTGGCGTTTACGAATGCCGTGCTGTTAACAAATATGGCGAGGATGTTACTCGGGCTACTCTGAAGTGCGCTTCCAAGGCTAGTTTGATTCTGGATTCCCAATTACCACGTGTAAGTGATGTTCAGTTAAGAATTTCTGTGTATTGGTATTTACAAAAAATTAATTATTTAGGGAATGGAAGGTGGACTGGAGAAGATTGCAAACTTGGAATACAGCATGGTCCGTACTCGCGATGAAGTCACCGAAGAGACTAAAGGCAAGGCACCTGTATTTACAGTGCCACTGGAAAATATTGACAATTTACGTGAGGGTGAAAACGCGCACTTTGAAGCGCGTATTACTCCAATCGATGATCCTAAACTAAAGGTTGAATGGTATTGGAATGGACGTCCTTTGAAAGCCGGCTCTCGCTTCCGAACCTTCTGTGACTTCGGTTTTGTCATTTTGGAAATTTCGCCTGTGTATCCTGAAGATTCTGGTGAATACTCTTGCCGTGCCATTAATGATTATGGTGAGGCCGTTACAACTTCGACTATGAAGATCCAAGGCAAACGCAGTATTATTATGGAGTCCCAGTTGCCAAAGGGCATGGAAGGCACTATTGATCGCATTGCTGAGTTGGAAGGTTTAGGTTCACGCAGCACCGAATTTGTGCCTGATGATGATACTGGCAAGCCACCAGAGTTTATTACTACTCCATTCGATATGGTCATAACTGAGAACTCTTTGGCCCACTTCGAGTGCCGATTGCAGCCTATTAATGATCCATCTATGCGTGTTGACTGGTTCCATAACGGAAAAGCTTTGTGGGCCGGCTCCCGCATCAAGACTATTAATGACTTTGGATTTGTAATTTTAGAAATTGCCGGCTGCTATCAGCGTGACTCTGGTCTTTACACATGCAAGGCAACTAACAAGCATGGTGAAGCCACAGTCTCATGCAAACTACAGGTAAAGGGCCGTCAAGGCATTATCATGGAGCCTCAATTGCCATCAAATTTCCGCACTGGAACTGAAAGCTTGCAAAAGTTGGAGGAGAGCATGCACAAACGCGAAGAAATTGTTATTGACGATGAGCAACCCAATCCACCAAAGTTCATTGAAGAAATTAAGGACAATCTTGATGTACCAGAAAGTGGTCCAATTCACTTCGATTGTCGCGTTGAGCCTGTTGGTGACCCAACTATGCGCATTGAGTGGTTCTATAATGGCCGTCCTATGGCCACAGGGTCGAGAGTGCATCAATTGAATGACTTTGGATTTATTGCCCTAGACATTGACTATATCTATGCACGTGACTCGGGAGATTACACATGCCGTGCGACAAACAAATGGGGCACCGCCACCACTACTGCCAAGGTTACATGCAAGGGCAAGCACAATATTGTGTATGATTCGCAGTTGCCAGAAGGCATGACTGCCGAAAAGTTAAAGGAACTTGAACGTGGTCGTATACCAGAAACTCCAAAGGTTGTCGAACAAGAATTTGGTCCACCAAAATTCATTACCCAAATTACCTCTGTTACTGTTGATGAAGCTGAAGCTGTGCGCTTTGAATGCCAAGTTGAGCCAAAAACAGATCCAAGCTTGCGTATTGAATGGTATCGCAATGGTAGACCGTTGCCATCAGGCCATCGCTATAGAAATATTTTCGATATGGGCTTTGTTTCATTGGACATACTTTATGTGTACGGCGAGGACTCCGGTGAATATGTATGCCGCGCTATTAACAATCATGGTGAAGATCGTACCGTAGCAAGCGTCTCATGCAAGAGTTAGTATTTTTTGTTTTTTAATAGCTCTCCTATAGTTATAACCATATCAAAATATTTTAGAATTACCAACAATATTGCTGCAAAATCAAGTGCCACGCGGCATGAAGCGTTCAGAGACTCTTACACAAATGGAAGCTACTATTAAGAAGTATACCTCAGAGGTTCATTTAACCGAGGATGATCTATTTGATCCTGATCGCAAACAGCCACCACGCTTTGTTACACAAATTAAGGACCAAACATCTCTAACGGAAATGGCTGTAACCAAATTTGAATGCCAGTTGGCGCCTGTTGGTGATCCCAATATGAAGGTTGAATGGTTTTTCAATGGAAAACCATTGCTCTATAGTAAGTTAATAGATATTGCCTAGAAGAAGTACCTTCTAAGCTTATAATATTTTTCGCAGAGAATCGTTTCCAACCAATTTATGATTTCGGCTATGTAGCCATGAACTTTGGCTGGGTTTATCCTGAGGATAGTGGCGAATATGTTTGCCGTGCAACCAACTTGTATGGTATGGATGAGACAAGAGCTGTTATTAAGGTTTCTGGAAAACCCGGAATCGTTTACGATTCCCAATTACCTGCTCATATGCAGAGTGGTATGGAGCGCATACGTGAAATGGAAGCCTCTTGGCAGGTGTAAGTAAAAGTAAACTATCTTACGTCAAACTCATTATGTAATGAAACATTAATACTTCTAAAGTGTACCCGAAGAAGTTGATCCTGATGCGAAGCCAAGATCAAAGCCTGTGTTTGTTAGCAAACTCGAACCACAAACTGTTGAAGAAGGTGAGCCTGCACGATTTTGCGTCCGTGTTACCGGGCACCCACGCCCAAGAGTCATGTGGCTCATCAATGGGCACACCGTGGTTCATGTAAGTCTGCAATTACTGACCAACAAAAGAAAAGCTCTTACAATGAATTACAATTATTTAAAGGGCTCACGTTACAAGCTAACCAACGATGGTATGTTTCATATGGATATCCCAAAGACGCGTCAGTATGATACTGGTAAAGTTGAGGTCATTGCGCGTAACTCTGTGGGCGAGTCGATTGCTTCGACCGAGCTGAAAGTTGTTGCACGTTCCGATGACTATCGCAATGTATTGAAGAACTCCCCACGCCGTAAGTACTTCACCACTCAAATACAATAACCGATAGTTTCAAACAGAAGAAAGTTAACATATAAATTAACATAGATAAAATTTGCACATTTTGAAAAAGTAGACAGACTAAACTAAACAAGAAATAAAACTAAATCGCATTGTAAATATATACATAAACACATGTTACATGCTTAGAGCTAACTTTAATACAGCATTCAACATATGAGGAGTATTTTAATTACTCTTATCACACATTCCACATTAAGACGATTAGTAAGAACATAGAAGAAAACAAATACAAATAAGGTCCCGCTGAACTTTGATTCCTACCCTAAAAAAAAATAAATCACATTTTGAGATCCCCTACCTATATCCCAAGAAACCTATTGTAGTATGTCCAACAAGCTTTCAACAAAGTGTATATGAACTGCCGGACGGTTTCTACGTGGATCAGATGCATATGAGCAAAGGTGTCTTCGAATTCTAAGTATTACTGGAACTGGGTGGTATGGTTATACAAGTTTTGTGTGTACCTTTGAAGACAGTCTGTTCTTAATTTCAAATATTTTCGTATAACTTGTATTGGTCATAAAGAATCAGTCTGTTCTCATTTTTCTAAGGCAAATTTAAAGGAGTTTATAAGCCTCTTGTCATTCATTCATATTTAATTTTAATCACAAGTTTTACTAACCTTTATAATATTAACCTATATTTTGAATGTTATTGTCTAAGGCCATGAAAAATGTAAGAAAAAAAATGTATAAATGTTGGAGACATTTAAGTGAACCAATGCAAGTGAGAATTGTAACAGGCATTAAAGCTCAGTTTTTATACTAAAAAGCATGAAGAAAGTTGCGTGACTGTATTTTTTATTAAGTATGTGTATGATTTATGTATATAATAACATTTTTGTCATAATGGTCTTGGCAAAATATATAATCCAAAATTTCATTCAAAATATAGCATGGTATGACTATGAACTAGCTGCGTACCAGAAGGAGCGTCAAGAAAATGAGTTGGAGAAAGTATTCGATGAACGTAAACAATATTTGTCCGAGCAGAGCTCGCATACTCTTAAAGGGGTCGAACACTTAAAGCCAAAGCAATATAAACCAGAGACTCCAGATTGGCAGCAAAACGTCAAGGCTAAGAAGAGTGAAGAGTACTATAATAAGTTGCAGGAATTGGAGACTGAGCAACTTTTGAAGGAGACCAATTTACGCAGAGATAACCATCAATATGCCATACCTGGTGAAAAGGTCATAAGCAGCTCAGCAGCCAAGGGCATGGCGCACTCGTACGAAGAGAATCTGTAAGTGGAATTTTTGCCCAACCACTTTTGTCAAACATTTATCATACCATATTATTTATATATACATACAGCCAGGAGCAAACAAGCACCACAATCAACCAAACAAAGAACGTCGTACAAAAGGCACCTGTTCAACCTTCAGAGTCGTCCGTACATGGTCGTGAAGTTCATATGAACAAGCAACAGCAAGTACAGAAGGAAATTCAGGGCGACCTGGAAATAACACGCAAGATAACCGCCACCGAAACCACGGAAGTTGAGCACAAGGGTACCATACAGGAGCGTGTTGTCAAAGGTCCAGTCAAACCTGCCAAGGCACCTGTATTTACCAAGAAGATACAGCCTTGTCGCGTTTTTGAGAACGAACAAGCCAAGTTCGAAGTTGAATTTGAAGGTGAACCAATGCCAACTGTAAAGTGGTTCCGCGAAAGCTTCCCCATACAAAATTCACCAGATTTACAGATTCATACATTTAGCGGAAAATCGATACTGATCATACGTCAAGTGTTTGTTGAGGATTCTGCTGTATTCTCCTGCGTAGCCGAAAATCGCGGTGGAACTGCAAAGTGCAGTGCTAATTTGGTGGTCGAAGAGCGCCGTCGTGCTGGCAAGGGAGGTATTCAGCCGCCAAGCTTTGTTACAACCATCCAGAGCACAACAGTTGCGACTGGACAGTTAGCTCGTTTTGATGCCAAAGTTACTGGTACACGCCCCATGGATGTTTACTGGCTTAAAAATGGCATGAAGATACATCCAAGCATTAAGTTTAAGATGCTTGAAGAGGACAGTGTACATACATTGCTTATAATTGAGCCTTTCGCAGAAGACTCCGGCCGCTATGAATGTGTGGCTGTCAATGCCTCTGGTGAGGCCCGTTGTGATGGCGACTGCATTGTTC
This sequence comes from Chymomyza procnemis, assembly GCA_035046065.1. Taxonomy (NCBI): domain Eukaryota; kingdom Metazoa; phylum Arthropoda; class Insecta; order Diptera; family Drosophilidae; genus Chymomyza; species Chymomyza procnemis. The sequence goes on along the minus strand of JAWNOJ010000013.1, from coordinate 1,208,732 downwards.
AATCGCCCACTAAGCCTGATAAACCCACTACACCAGGAAGCGAGAAACCACCACATATCGTTGAACAATTAAAAAGCCAGTCAGTAGAAGAGGGCAGCAAGGTGATCTTCCGGTGTCGCGTTGATGGCAAACCTACGCCAACTGCTCGTTGGATGCGTGGCGAAAATTTCGTGAAGCCTTCCCGCTACTTCCAGATGACTCGCCAGGGCGAATACTATCAATTGATCATATCAGAAGCTTTTCCTGAAGATGAGGGTACCTATAAGTGTGTGGCAGAAAATAAACTGGGTAGCATTCAAACCAGCGCACAACTCAAAGTGCGTCCTATTGAGAATTTGGATGCACCACCTACTATAACTGCGCTGAAGGATGTTTCTGTTACCGAGGGCATGCCTGCACAGTTCAAGACCACTGTTACTGGCAAAGTAAAAGCCACCAGCGTGCAGTGGTTCCGTGAAGGGCAATTAATTCCCGAGACTCCAGATTTTCAGGTAAGCTTAGTGTGTAATAACATATTTAAAAAAAATATTGCAGCTGTCGTACATTTAATTTTCATTGTCTCTTTACAATTATTTCAATCTTTCAGATGATTTTTGATGGCAACAGTGCCGTGCTTTTGATTGGAACCACTTATGAAGAAGATTCGGGTGTATTTACAGTTCGTGTAACTTCGTCAACTGGACAGGTCGAGTCCTCTGCTAAACTGACTGTTAAAAGTAAGGATTAAACATTAAATAAGCAAACCAAGTCCAAGAGTTCGAAAAAGTAGAAAACTGTGTCAAAAAATTAAGCGAATGATCAACAACAACGACACACAACAACATACCTTCTTTATTGACTTATTATGAAAAAGAACCAATTCATGCTATAAAATTTAAAACATAAACTACTAGTCCTAAAAAGTTTGAGTGAAGAATTTTTTAATGCGAAATTTAGCTGCATTCTTGCAAAAATGACGAAAACTTAGACTTTTTTAATTTCCTGCTCCATTTTATAAAATGGTAAAGAACGAACGAGTTATTTTTACTAACAATTGCAAAATGTAAAAACTTTAACAAAAACAAAAAAAAATATATAAGAATATCTAACACCAAAAGCTTAAAAAAAATCAAGATCATTTTAAAATAATAAAAAAAAATTAAAATAATTATTGCAATTATTATTTTGCAAAATACTTATAAAGAAAAGGTTTCTTTCTGGCACATTTCTTGTCGGTTGTATTCTATATTTTCACTTTGAGTGACTCAAGCATACTTGAAAAATACTCAAAAAAGTACTCAATGCTCAAACTACTGTCCTGATTAGGCTGAGTTAAAAATAATTCAGCTATGTACCACTCAAATTAGTCAGATAGGTATATAGCAGACATTTTATAAATACCCATACACAAAATTCAGCAAGCTGACAACAATATGTATATATGCCCCAAGTCATTTTGGGGCCGTGTGCAAAACGCACATTTGCGCCGCCTCCGCTCTAGCGCGAACAAAAACTTTATTTTTCATTTGAATATTAGCATAAAATATTATGGATGACACATCTCTACATAGTAGCAGTAGTGCTCATAAAGCGTATCTACCAGATACAAATTTAAAAAAAAAAAAATGAAATTCAAAATCACGTTTAGGCAGAGTAGCGTGCGCAAAAATTGGAGCATCTTCTTAAGCAGACAGCAGTGTATGGGGCTTTTTATAAAGCATTGTGGAAAATATCGAATGTATTTCATGTTGTACAGCATTTATATGCTTGTCCCCCCAAATCTATTTTCAAATGCTTTTTGGAACAACTCTGCTCTCGATGTTTTAATTTCCCAAAGATTAGCTAGAAAATCCTTTGTTATTTTTAGCGTTTGGCAGAGGCTCGTGGCTGACTTATTGCTAAACAAACACAAAAAAAAACAACGAAGACATACAAAATTTATTTTTCAAAAAAATGTTGAAATTTATTTCACTTTACTTTCAATAAATATAATAGGTGAAATGCATATGGTTATGAAAAACGAATAAATACAGATTTCAAACTTTTAAAAATAAAATAATAAATACCTACGATTTGTATTTTCTGTGTGGATAGACAGCATCCAAAGAGGCACATATGTCTTAAAAGTAGCTTTGTACGCTGCCAATTGATGTTGTTGCTTATTCTTGGCAAACAAATTTTCACAGGGCAGAGTCATTTAACAAAAACCATAATTAATTAATAAATCAGTATATGGTGCAGAACTGATTTTTTAATTAGATTATGTAGTTGCGGCAACTGCAAAAATATTTCCCAACCGGCCGCCAAGTTGATTTATTTCAAAAGCCAAAAGCGTTATATCCAACCGACAATTGTGTGCTTTCTCCTGTAGGCTGCAAAGACAACTTCAGATTAGAAATACTCTTTTTCAGAATAAATTGAATTAACAACGATACTTTAAAATATAATACTCAACCAAACTTTCGCTTCGAACTCAAAGTGACTGTCTCAGAGACTCGCTTCCAACTCCTTGAGCGTATTGACATTGATATAATATATTATAAATAATGTTAATAACAATAGTAATACACTGATTTGTATTATTTCATTAAATTAAATCGTATTTTGTAGTAACGTTGCATGAGATTTTATTATTCATTTTTTACTATCGCTTTTTGCTACTAATTGTTGCATTCAATTTTACCTATTTGTTTCAAAAGAGAAATTGAAATCGACGCGAACGAATTGAATAAAAGCTTATTGTATCTGTTATTTATTTAATTGTGGTCAAGAAAAAAATTAAATGCTTTACTAAAAAATTAATCATGAAAACTCATGCGACTTTTGTTTTAAGTATACCTACATAGAAATGATTTTTTTTGACATACAAAAATGTTTATCTGCCAATCATGAATTTATGTTTATGTTTACTTCCTTTTGTTTATTAATTATATACTGCTATTATGATTGTAACCATGCGAAATTCGTACGAATTCATTCGTTTTCGATTTCTTTGATTTCACAAACTTCACACAATATTTTTAATTTTAATTTATTGTATCTATCATGTATTTAATACTTAAAACCAATATCGCGTTTTTCAATAAATCAAAGCAAATGCATAATAAAACTGATTCGTTTTTAATAACTGCCAGCACGCTCCATGCTCCCGCATCCGCAACATGCCAGATTTTTATTTAATATTTTTGTTTTCCTATACACAAAAAATATATTTTAATTTTCACCGCCGCCATTAATTATGTACACAGGTAAGTGTAAGACTTGAATGCGCTCGAAACAAAAGTGCACTCTTAAAGATATCACGTATACGCCCGGTCAACTACTGACTACATTCTGTGTACGATTGTCTACATAGACTGACGATCGTTGGGTGTGCCCCATTGCGCTGCGGTGTGCTGCGCTGCGCTGCGTTGCTATGATCGTTCCCAAAATACCCGCAGACACACCCGTCCATAACTTTGAAGCAACGTGTGCGCCACCTGGTGACGTAGCCAGCACTAATCATATAGTTATTTTGGGACTTAATGAACGAAAAGAAATTAAATTGTCTAAAATGCTACCTTCAGTCAACTGTCAATTGACCTTGCTTTATCAACTTATCAATGATTAGGATTTTTTTTTTAAATGACAACTAAGAGTTTGGCACTTTTAATTTATGATTGAGCAATTCTTGGCACAATTGTCATGTTCTTCATTTGGTACATCGCAATGCAAATTTAACAACAATAAACATGAACTGACTAGTTTGTCACACCAGATTAATGAATCACAAGCCACTAGTAGATTAGTACCTTTATATAGTTATACTGCATGCAGATGTGACTAATTCACCACTTCCATAGCGGCCTGCTTGCTAATTAAAAACAAAAAAAAATTTCTTTTTTTAAACGAATACCTAGTTATATATTATGTTTTTGACCTCAGCATAAAATGATTTACTGATTCACGGTCAATGAATAAGAGCTGGCACATAACATTTGCATGTTTTGTTTGGCATACAAGGTTATTATTAGACCATCAATTTGAGAAGTTATATGCTATAAAATTTATAGACGGCCGTGATATTCGCAAATCACTTTGTACTAAATATATTTGTTTAAGTTCATTGTTTAGAGTGAATTTATAAACGAACTAATTTTTCTGTTAATAATGTCAATGACTGCTTTATGAACACTTAGAAACCCTGAACTCTATTTTGAACTCAACCCATTTTTTTTCTTAAATTAGCAGTAAGATACTAAAGCATCACTGCCTATTTTTTTATTAAAATTTCTAGAACGTCGTATCTCAGCTTTTCAATTGCGTACAATTGATTCTGTCGAAGATGAGTCATCATCCTCTGGTAGGGAAGATAGTGCACCCGACTCGCCGTACACACAACAAGGGCAACACCCACAATATGGCCAGTTTCTTGGTGTTAATGGTCAAGTACCACATCAAGGTCGCCCTCGTACCAAAAAGACAAAAGTTCGCAGCAAGTCACTGCAACCACCTACAAAAGTTGTACCCTGGCGAAAGTCATCGCGTCCAGCGCGAGGTCGTTCGCTGGATAAGGGCGTCTTTCTACCCGGCTTTAAGCCAGAGCCTGTAAAGTCCTGGACCGAAGAGACAATAAGCCTTAAACCTGCACCAATCGAAAAGAAGAAGCCTATACCAAAATTAGAAGCTGCCACAGTTGTTCTTAAGTCTATTAAGAGCGAGCGTGATCAAGGCATAATGAGCATTGGAGCTACTTTAGAGCAAATTATTGCAGGAAAAACGGAAAAAGAAGCGGTTCCTTGGATTACCATGCGTGAAAAGTTGAAACAGGTTGAGAATGTACAGAACCAGTTAAATAAATTTGATCTTGATGAAGTATACTTACGTCCATTCGAGGGTCAAATAGAGACTGATGAACAGCTGCCACAACAGGCGCAAGTGGAACAGGTGCAACGCACTAAAGAAATTCAACGATTAAAGAGTATGGAGAGCATAGAAATTATGGAGATGACCGATCAAATTGAGAAGCTCATTACACAGCAACAGATGAAGGAGGACACGATTCCATGGAAAGAAATGCGACAACACTTAAAGAGCGTCCAACGAGTAACTAAACAAATCGACAAGTTCAAAATGGAGGAAGTTGAGCTGCGCCACTTACAGGCGCAACAAGTCATCACAGAAGAAACACAAACAGCAGTAGAGGACACAGTTGTAATGCAAGTGGACAACAGTTCAAAAGGTTCTATTGCAAAGGTTGTGCGTCGCGAAGAATTGCAACAATATGAGGACCAATCCAACGTTTACAAGCAACAATACATCACTACAGAGGATGTCAACATAATGAACGTATCCCAGCGTGAAAAACTTGAAGCTCAAAGGTTGGTTGGTCAACAACAAAGTGTCAACTGGCGAAAACAACAACAACGACCACAGCTTATGCCACTCACGTCCGTGGAAGACACAACTTCACAGACTAAAGAGCGGCAACAAATATCCCAGCAACAATCTATTACTGAGGAAGCGCAAAGGCAGCAGTATGTACAAATTGAAGATTCTGAGATGATGAAACTAGAACAGTACGAACATCAAAAGATGATTAATCAGAGAACCCAACATGAGGCGTTTAACTGGCGAGAACCACGACAACCCCAAAAGTTTATTCAAGTTGAAGACACGTCAATGTTGCACCTACAAGAACGAGAGGATACACAAGAGCAGCAGTTACTTCAACAGCAGCCAGTTATGTGGGAGCGAGGCAAAAAGAAACCAGAGCAGCCCCAGCAACTACAACCGGAACAGCACACACAAGATAATTATGAAGAGAAGCCGAAGACTTTCGAGGTGATGCATGATGAATTGATTGAGCCTATTCCAATTCAAAAACCCGTTCCTGTTCCTGTAATGTGGGAGAGGGGTAAGAAGACTAAGGTTCAACCCAAACCAAAGACCTATGAAGAGCTACATGACGAGTTGACTGAACCAAGCCCACCACAACAGCAACCAGACCTAATACCTGTTATGTGGGAAAGAGGTACAAAAGCTCCAATTCGGCAACAACAGGAAATTGTAGCTAGTCAGGAATTTTTAACCACATCAGTAGATGAACAACAAGGCGTAGAAGAAATCAAAAAGACTGCAACTAAAAAAATCATACAACAACAAGCAGTCGAAGAAAAAGTTGAACAAGTAAGTCTTAAGCCAACGCCCCGACAAAGGCCAAAAGAGGTTCAAAAGACTGAAGAATTCAAGTTGAAACCATTAAAGAGCATTAGGCCTGTAACGCAAACACTTCAGGAGGAAACATTGACAGAAGAAAAATCACAGCAACTTATAGAACAAGTCCAAGAGACACCAAAAACACTTGAAGTAGCATTGGATGAATTGGTAGAAGAAGTTGGTAAGCCCATTCAACCACAAACTCAACCGGTTGTGTGGGAGCGCGGCAAGAAGAAACCCCTACATTCACAAGAGCAAGTTCAAGAGGCACCAAAATCCCTTGAAGTTGCGGTTGATGAATTGTTGGAAGACGTCGTGAAAGATGAACCACAACCTCAGCCGGTAATGTGGGACCGCGGAAAGAAAAAACCGCAGAAACTTCAAAGTGAGGAAGATGTTCCAACAACGTATGAGGCTGCTGTGGATGAATTGGTCCAGGAAGCTCCAAAGGCAATTGAATCACAGCCACAGCCGCTCATGTGGGAGCGTGGTAAAAAGAAGCCCCAGAAGACCCAAGAGAAAGAACCCGAGGTACCAAAAACTGTTGAAATTGCTGTAGATGAGTTAGTTGATGAGAGCACAAAGCCCAGTGATGAGCAGCTACAACCCGTGATGTGGGAACGTGGCAAAAAGATAAAGGTAGATAAAACTATTGTACCTACCCAAGAACCGGACGAAGTTGATGCTATTGAAAAAGTAGACAGAGTAGTACTGGAGGAAACTGTTGAGAAAGATCGAAAAGCTAAGAAAATTAAGAAATCGAAAATTAAATCCATTGATAAACGAGAGGATGATATCCTGGAAAAAGAGCAAGAAGAAGTGATTGAACAAGTAGAAGACGCAGTTGAAGAAAAACGTAAAGCTAAAAAGTCAAGCAAACATAAGCAAATAAACGAAGATCAACAAGTTTTGTCAGTTGAAGAACAACAGCCAGAAGAAGAACATCCAGATGAAGAACAACCAGATGAAGAACAACCAAAGGAAGCTCACAATGAAGAAATGGTTGAAGAACTAGAAAGTGTCGAAGAAAAGCGTAAGGTTAAGAAAGTTAAGAAATCAAAGGTATTAACACCTGAACATGAAGCTACAGCAATCGAGAAGGAGCCTTTTGACGAAATTCCACAAAATGAAATTCATGAAGAAGAAGAACAAGTTGTTGAAGAAATACGAAAAGTTAAGAAGGCAAAGAAACCCAAACAGAAATCCATTGATCAGCCAATTGAACAAACCGAAGGAGAACGACAAGAAGAAGTTCAGCAGGACCTTACCGAAGAAAAGGAAGAAGTTTTAGAAGAAACACGCATAGTAAAGAAGGTAAAGAAACCAAAGATAAAACCGACAGAGCAAGAATTCGAAGAAGTTGAGGAAAGCCTCCTAGAAGATGTTATACAAGATGAAATAATAGATAATCAAAAACAAGTTCCAAAGGTTAAAAAGGTCAAGAAACCCAGGATAAATCAACAAGTGGACGAAATAGATGTGCAAAAACAGGTTGATGAAATTCTAGAAGATGAAATTAAAGAACAGGAAGTAATAGATGAAGAGACTGTTGAAGAAATGCAACCAGAGGATACTGAAGAAATTGTAGAAGACATTGCTGAACCTCAGGAAAAGAAACCCATACACAAGCCTCAAGAAGTAGAGCATGTTGAGAAAGTAACACTAAAGCCTGTAGCCAGAAAACAACAACAGCTTCCTCCTAAAGAAACGGTTGAGGAAGTCTCTTTGAAACCATTAAAGAAGAAGACTGACAACCTTAAACCTGAAATAGTGGAAATGACCGATGATGAATTTGAAGAACCTAATTCAATTGAAACACCCAAAAAACGTATTAAGAAAAAGAAGCCTAAGGCAAAGAATATTGAAGAAGAGAATATTGAAGAGCCAGTAGAGAAAATTGAAGGACCAATCGAAGATGAAGAACAGCCACAAGAGGAAGATGCTACTGAATCTGAAATTCATAAACCAGTTAAAAAAGTCCTTAAACCAAAATTCACAAAAGAGGAAATTGTAGAGAAGGTTGAAGAAGTTTCTTTAAAACGAGTTACAAGGCCAAAGAAAGAAGCTCCCCAAGAAGCAACAATTGAAGAAGTTCACCTTAAGCCAACAACAAGAACTATTACAAGGCCTGACGAGGTAAAATTAGAAGAAGTTGAGTTACAGCACGTAGAAAAGTTAGAACAGGAAATTGTACAAGAAGAAAAACGAAAAACTAAAAAGGTGAAAAAAGCCAAGCATGAAGATTTACCCGAAATACCAGACGCTGAACAGACACAACTTGAAGAGGTTGAGCATATTGATATTGAAAAAGAACCAAAGGCTGAAGAGCCACAACCTCAGGTACCATGGAAGAGAGGCGAAAAAGCGAAACCAATTGAGGAGCCTTTAGATGAAAAGAAATGGCCGACTGGAAAGAGACGCCCTCTACAACAAGAAACACCTGAAGAAGTTCAGTTGAAGCCAATACCAGCAAAGCCAAAAGAAGAACCTCAAAAACCGGAGAAGGCTATAACCGCTCCTAAACTTTCTCCCGAAGAGCAAGATACAGTTCCAGATGAAATAGATGAACTTAAGCCATTTGAAACTCCTGACGACAAACCGTTGCCCGATAAAGTTAAAAATGAAAAGAAGAAGAAACCTAAGCTCAAGAAAGCTACGCCATCAGTTGATGAAATCTCTGAAGAAATTGCTGAACCATTTGCTGAACCCATTGCAGAAGAAGACCAAGGCGATGAGGTTTCAATTGAAGATGTTAAAATAGTCGCCGTATCTGAGGATGTGCTACCTGAGGAGGAAGTGGTTCCTACCGAGGAAATCCCCGAAGGTAAACAAAAAGCCCACAAAAAGCGCACTAAGCGTCTTAAAGAAGTTTCGATCGAAGGACAACCGCAACTTTTGGAAGCAGCAGCTGATGAAATTGAAAAGGTAGATGAAACTTCTCAGGAGATCTCACAAAAGACTATTACACTTAAAAAGACTGAAGATACTAGACCACAATTTATTACGACTGAACAGCTTATAGAGCTGGATGTTGAGGATGTAAGACGTGATTTAGAAATGAAAGTTACCTCGAATATTATTAAGAAAGAGAAACGCCGTGTAGTGCTAGATGATAGTCAGCCATTGCCTGAACTAGAGCTTATTACGCAGAAGCGTATTCAGGAAGGCCTAGATAAACTGGCTGATGAAGAGCTTATTGAAGACCAGCAGCTTACACAGAATACGCAGGAAACTACAACATCGGAAGTAGTTGGACAGGAACGGAAATTGGTGAAGAAAAAGAAAAAAGAAATAAAACCACCACGCATTACAGAAAAGCTCCGTCCCCGCCAATGCGTTCCAGAGGAACCTACAATACTCGAATGCAAAGTTGAAGGTGTGCCTTTCCCTGAAATTAATTGGTACTTTAATGATATACTATTATTTGCATCTGAGAAATATGAGATAACTGTCGTTGAGCAAGTGGCCCAGTTAAAAATTGCCAAAGTTACCCCAAGTGATGTCGGAGTCTACACATGCGAGGCGAAAAATGAAGCTGGAGTAGCAACTAGCCGCACGAATATACTATTAGGTGAGTCTTTGTCGGTTTTTTTTAATCTTAAGTTTTCTTTTGTTATTTTATGCCAAATAAAATTTTTTGTGTAAAAATGTGTTTCTTAAAACCTTCAGCAGCATTTTGTACTTAGTTCTCTGTCAGAACTCTTTAGCTGTACAAAAAAAATCCCTAATAAATAAAACTTTACTGCTTTTCCACTATCTCTCAATTCCAACACAACACAATACTTTACTCTACTTTATGCTACTTATTCATATCAAATACAGAAAAAGAACAAGGAGTCGCTCCACAATTCTCAAAACCTTTGAAAATTGTGTTTACGGAAGAAAAGGAACCTGAGCGTCTTAAAGTCACAGTTACGTGTCAAGTGATTGGTAAACCAAGCCCACAGGTTAAATGGTATAAAGGCATTGAAGAAGTTTTACCCAGTGAAACCGTACAAATGTTTTATGATGAGCAAACTGGCGACGTAGCCTTAGAAGTTATTAATCCAACTCCCAATGAAGCTATAACATACTCGGTGCAGGCACAAAATAAGTTTGGAAGAGCCATTGGTAATGCAAATATTATCAATCGTCTTGATGAACAGCCCAAAGAGATGCTAAAAGCACCTACTGTGACACCGCTTAGCGCTGTGGTTATACCAAATGGTGGTACTTTGCTTTTTGAAGCTAGGTATGATGGTATACCTAAGCCTGAGATCAAATGGATGCGCAATGGTCGCGAAATAATAGAAAATGAAGAAACTATTATAGAAACAACTGAGACCACAACAACAATTAAAGTTATAAATATGACACGGAAGCGCACAGGAAAATATGAAGTTGTGGCTAAAAACTCAGTCGGAGAGGCCAAATCATCTGGTTCGGTTGTGGTATCAGATCAAGCACCAGATAAGAAAATAAAACCACCCCGTTTCGTGCAACCACTTGAACCGAAGTTCTTTGGAGAGCACGAAGTTGCTATACTTGAAGCAGTTGTTGAATCCGAACCACTCTCCTCATTCCAATGGTTTATGCACAATGAGCCCATCAAAAGCTCGACAGAGTGCCGCATAGTTAGTCAAGACAATAAGTCTACACTACTAATTGACGATTTCCAAAAGAAATTTATCGGACCCTATACCTGTCGAGCTGAGAATGTGGGCGGATCTGTTACATCATCAGCAACTGTTAACTTGCTTGATGCATTACCACAGGAAGAAGCAGTTGAATTTGAATCTCCACGTTTTATAGAAGAACTAGTTGCACCTATAGAGGTTATGGATGGTGAAAAGCTATTACTTACTTGCAAGGTAACTGGTAAGCCAACTCCGAAAGTGGAGTGGTACCACAATAAGGAAAAAATTACTGAGACTAAAGAAACAACTGTTATACAAGACTTAGAAGGCGTTTGTAAGCTTCAAATAAGCGAAGTTTTTCCTGAAAACCAAGGAGACTATAAATGTGTTGCGACCAATAAAATTGGAAAAAGTGTCACCAAAACAACAGTTAATATTCAAGGTACTTGCCGTATCTATTGAGAATTTGCTAACCATCTAAAAGTAGTGCAACTACAAATAAAAAGTGTTTTTTGTTTAAAAATTACAAGTTATCACGTATAATAAATTCATAGGGTTTTCTTTAATACCACCTACTTCACTATCTTTTCTAATCGTGTCGGAAACTATTTTTTGAAATTTTTCGTACTAACTATCCATGTGGGCAGTTTGCATGTGCATACATCTCCTCCTTCCAAATGTATGAAAAGTTTTGCCTATTTGTCATTGTTTTTCTACTTCTCCTGTAAATACCTTTTCTGTTGCGTAAATCTGTATTCCGAACTTGCGCAACATTAAAAAATCTCCAATCTTTTTTTAGCATTTGAATATATCCCCGATTCTGAAATCACTGGACTCACCGGATCTGAGGAGGATCTACTAGATAGAGTAAGCTTTTTCGTAATGAAGCAACGATTTGCTTTTATTGCTAATGTCCAATATACCTATACACACATTTTTAGACCATCTCAATCGACGAACAAGCACCGAAAATCATTAAAAAACTACCAGAAAAAATCGAACCCAAAGAGGGTGAACAAGCGAAACTGGAAGTTAAGGTTGTTGGTAAGCCTAAACCAAAAGTCAAATGGCTACGTGACGACGAAGAGATATTTGCTTCTGAGGAATATCAAATCGAAAATTTCGAAGATGGCACCTCAGTGCTAGTCATCAATCATGTCTATCCTGATGATTTGGGTACAATAAGTTTTGAAGCCTACAATCCATTGGGTGTTGCAGTGACGACAGCACTATTCGCAGTCGAAGGTACTGTTTTGGTCCCCAATTTAAATTGCATAGTGATTAATATTATATTGCATTTTGGTATAGTTAGTAAAGTTCTATTGCAGGATTCATCGATAGCGGCTTTTATGAAATATATATTCTTCTTCTTCCTACTTACAAAACATTACGTTTCCCTTAACCCCCCAAATGAAACCATATCCTTTAAGTCCCTTTAGATACACATAGAATGAACACTTACTACACATTAAGGAACACTTCGAAAATTTCAACAACAAAAATTACACTGATGTGTACTATATGCTTTGCGCTATATGCTTTCTTGAAGTACTAATTAATTATTTTTATTATATACACAAAAAAGGTATCGTTGGATCGAAGGATTATCGCAAACCAGAGTGGGTTACTCACATGGAAGAGATGCAGGTTGCGCTAAAAGGTATGTATAAATTAAAGACAATTTTAACAAATTTTTACCACTGTTATGTGTATATGTGTTTTAATTTCGTGTTACCAACACACAAATGTCTTTAGTATTACTCTTTTAAATCAACGATTCATTCACAAAGTTTGTCTCTCTCTTACTCTGTTTTTCTTTCTTTGACTGTCTCTATTTTGTATTTGTCCATGTATAATACAATATGTCAAACCATTCCCAAAAGAAGCTTACAAATCTGTAGCTTTGTAATCATATCAACCAACGCCAACCTTTTCAGCTCTAAGGCTTATACCCCAAAAATACTATTATTTGAGTATAATATACAATAAAAAAGTGAATTAAATAAAAAAGTATACGCCAATAGATTTAGCTTAAAAATATATATTTTTGTTTTTTTTATTTAAAATAAATATTTTTTACAGTATATTTTATACCTGCAAGTAATTGGTTGTGTTCCACTTTTTTTTTAATTGTTAATTTTTTTTTCAAAATTTATACTAACAACTTCTTTGATTTAGCACAAATTGGTAGTTTAAAATGAAATCCAAAGAAACTCTAAAGCATTCCTAGTGCGCTGCTTGCCAGTTCCAAGCTTAAACTCTTTAAATTCAATAAACGCTTGCAATTTCATTACATAACTACATAAATATCTTATGTATTGCATGTATTAATTTTAAATGTTTTATTCTGTAACTAAAGTCTTTCGTCTTAAGATGTACATAAACATACGCGCAAAGTAAACAGACAGACACTATATACCAAACCAAACAGTATTGCCAAGTAAGTACAACCAATTGCACCAAGTACACCAAGTTTACACATTTGCAACCAAACAATTGCTAATAAATACCCTTAGATGCTAGATATGCTAAAGCTAGTCATTATATGCAATTTTTTGCTTATAGCCGCTAAATGCTCACCATCGCTTCTAAATGAAATGCGTGACAGCCGAGCTGCATTAGGCGAAACAGCTAAATTCTCAATACAATTTGCAGGCAACCCGATTCCAGGTATGGTATGAAGTTGGATAATTTTTTGGGCGGGAAACTTTGCTGTAGTTCATAGCTTTTGGTTCTTTTGATTTTAGATATACAGTGGTATTTCAACAATGTACAGCTTAGGTCTTCAGAAAAGTATCGCATGATAGTTCAGGAATCGCAAGCTTCATTAGAAATTCTAAATGTTACCAATGAGGATTGTGGTTACTACAATTGTAAGCTTATCAATGAAATTGGTGCCAACATGACTCGTGCCAAATTGGAAATATCGTCAACATCCACAAAAATTGAAGAGGTAGAACATACTAAGAACAAATCAGCTATAAAAAAAAAGTTGGGTAAAAAATCAAACACCAGGAGTGCACAGACTATGCACAAAACCCAAATCAAAGTTGTTCCAGCTGCAGTGGCAGAGACCACCATGAATGTATATAAAGTGCGGCAGCCTGTGTCTATGTTAATTGAACAAAGCCAAAAGTCCGAAGTAATGCAAGTAAAAGACCGCAGAATAGCCGATTTTGAAGAGATAAGGAGTAAAATTATTGAAGAATCCGAAGAGGAGCAGGAAGAAGAGCAACAAGAAACAAATATTAAAATAGAAGAAAAGTTTATCTCTAGTAAAAATATTGAGTTGACAAAGAGCGTTGATGTAATACGCACAAAAATCTCACAAAAATGCATACAAATTGAGGATATATATGAAATAAGTCAACATGAAGAGGTGCAATGGCTACTCGAATCTGTCGAAGCAGAATCGTTTGGCCAAACTGGTGAGGCAGCTCTTAGGGATTTGGCTACAATTGGCTTGCTATTACGTCATGGCTGCAATCACTATGAAATCACGTATATGTACGAACAAAATATATTTATTTCGCTGAAGAAACCAGAGTCACAATCGGCTTTGGTGCAACTTGTGGAGCGCGAAGGACATGAGGAGCTTATTACGCAGATTTTAAGTGAATCATCCAACGAGGACGAGACAATTTTGGCAGCAACCGTTGGCTTCAAGGCGTTTATACGCATGATACAGACTTATGAGATAACCATAGAGCTGGTCATACGGAAATTTGTTAGGGAAGACTTCATACTGCATGACTGGAAAATATGTGGAAAGGAGGTTTGAATATTGTTCCAAAGTGATTGTTATTGTTTTTGTCAATTATAAGAAAGCGTTGAAATGCTTTTTAAAATAAAATGTTTAATAATCGAATTGAAGGCATTTCAACGTTTTGTCAAATTTTTATTAAAAGTAGTTGCCTTTGAAGAGTCAAATCACAAAGGCAATTATGGTTTGTAAAGTCCTCAATTTGCAATATTGACAAACTTCACGCATTTCTATTTACTTTGATTAAAAACAATTTAGAGAATAGTAGAGACCTCGCAGGTTATACAAAGTCATGAGGCAGTAACCCATGTGAAAATTGGTGAGTAAAAGTAGCTGGTATTATACTAGTGCTTTATATACTAGTTGCAGCACCTTGCTTAATTAGTAGTAACAGAAAAATATTTTATTTTTTACTTTTTTTTCAATATGCAAAACTGCTTTACTTAAAATAACTGCGCCTTGCGTAAAAATCCCAACAATTATTCTAACACTACCGTAGAGGAGACATTTGTAGAGGAGCGCACTATAGTTGTTGATGAAGGTTTGAAAATACACACAGATGAACTGTAAACCCAACAATACCTATAAATTAGAATCCCATAGAGATGTACCCCACGACTTAAAGCACCACAACTACTAAAGTTTAAAATTATTAATTTAATCGTAATTTGCGCCATAAGGCAAAAAACAATAATAAATATTGACTTCTAAATATAACAAAAAACCATGTGTATATTCTAAAAAAGACAATATAATGGACAGTATTATTAATATTTAACAACCCATTAACCGCTAAATACCAAAACTAAATATTTTTTTATTTCTGCTATTGCCATCTGCTATCATATAAGCTGGACGCAAAAGAAATTTTATTTTACTTACCACTTGCATTTATAAAAATAGCAATGCTTATCCTTTTCGCTTTTATGCACGCATCCGCCCGGTAGTGATCTTTTCCGAATGAGGTAAGTGGCTAGAAATGAATCAAAATTAAATGTTATGTGGATAGTACTGTTTGTCTGTACAACAATATCTATAGCAATGCTTGTTTAAGCCTAACAAAGCAATAATCATATATAGATAAATTCGATTGAAGCTCTTGAATTGGTTTTGTGACACCACACTAAAGGCTAGCTTCATTTTTAATTGTTTACCTTCACTTATTTAAAAAAAAATATTGTTTTAATGGATTGATTAAGTGTATGTTCCTAACTGCAACACAAAAAGAAACCGACACTGTTATCGTTTAATTACATTACATTCACAGAAACAACAACCACAAAAGTGGAAGAACAATTCATACAGCAACAAGAACAAGAACAACAACATCAAGAACTACAAGAACAAAAACAGGCTGAACAAATTGTGCACAAAAAATCAAAAACTAAAAAGCATAAAAAACATACAGAAATTATACAAAAAGAAGAAACCGAGAACATTCCCCAACAAGATCACAAAGAACTTCTAGTTAGTAAAACAACAATAGAAAATGTACAAACAGAGACTCTTAAACAATTTGAAGAGAACATATTATACGAATCACTTACCGCGCAAAACCTTCCAAAAGACACACTTGCAATTACAGCACTTGCAGCCATCACAGAATTATCTACACCAAAACCGTTAGGAGCAGAAGCCCAAAGTAGTATTTTACCAGAAAAGATAGTTGCCATACATGAGCAATGTGTAGCTTTGGATAAAATTAATGATACATCAGACCAATCTACACTAATTGAACAAAGGTTAGTAGAAAATGTCCAAATCCTAGAGCGGTATGCAGCTCATGTCACTCAAATTGATACGCATGAAAGCTCTAATGAATTAAACAGCAAGCTGATTCCCAGGACGGTAGAAGCATCCGGTAAACTTAAAGAATCGCATCCATTGGTAGTTGAAGCACCCGACGCAGAACACTCTATTGAAAAACTGTTACCATTTATTGTAGAACCTCAAGAAGCACAAGGTAACGTTCTGCTTTCACATGAGCTTAACGAGCAGCTTCAATCTGTATTGCACTCCGTAGAGCCATTAAGGCCATTTAAGCCCATTCCGTCTAATGAAATTGGTCACCCAGAACTTACACAACAGGAAAGCCTTTTGGTAATTGAAGCTATAATCAATGAAGCCATAGGACAGGAATTGCTTCACAAGCAACCCACAACTGAACATATTTCATCAGTTTCAATATCCTCCGTTAACAGTATAGGCGTAAGCGAATGTCAGCCACAAGATTCTGTAGGAGATTCTATCCCGCATATGGAAATTATTGAACAAAATCCCAATATTGCAATCGTAGAAGCCAACTCAATAAAGGCAATTGAAACTCAAGTGTTAGAAAGTTTAACTGACATATCAATACAACTTCAACCTACAAAAAGCAAAGCGGATGTCACGTTTAAACTGCAGCAAATACCACTTTTAGTTCAATCAGCGGAATCATTTGATACAACAGATAGAGCAGAGGGTGTGTTGCCACACGCTAAATTCCAAGCAACCCAGAACTTTGTCATTGCAGAAGGCATCGAAAATGCCACAACAGAATCTCATGGCCCGTACGAAGAGTTTAGCAAAGATTTTGCGACAGATCTCAAAACCACAGACTTTTCTTTTGAAACACAATCACACTTTGTCACTGCGGAGGTGATGGCCGAAAATATTCCGATCGACATAACGGATGATACGCCAATAAGTGTACGCGCTCTAAGCCGTCAAGTAAATGCTTTCCCTGTTGGCGAGACTCAGCAAATCATCCTAATTGAAGATGCAACTCAACTTTCAACGACCCCAACTGATACAATCAAATTGCCAAAGAAATCTCTCTCAAAATCACTAAAAACTGTTGAAAGTGTTGAAAACAGTGTCTATGAAACATTTTCAAATATTGAAAGCACTATTCCAACCACATTTAAAGGTAAATTAAACGTAGCACATGGCGAATTAGTTGCAGAAGTGGAGCACACGAATATAATTGAATCAGAACAGGAACTTTTACGAGAGACACCCAAAGGGGTGCAAGTAAAATACCAGTTTATGGAACAGTCTGCTTTGGAAATTAAGGAGAGTGCCATTTTAGAAAATGAGCTGAACTTTTCATCGGCTCAGCCAAAGAGCGAGAAGCTGTCTACATTACAAACCATACGAGCAAATTTAAAAGCAACAAACGTATTAGAAGTGCAACCTGCAGACTCGTCTGAATTTATTACCACCGTACCTTTAAACCCTTTGTCCGCCACACGATCTTTTGAGACAATGCCTACTGGAGTAAGCAGTAAGGCCGAACTTTTTGAAGCCAATGACTATTTAAAACCGCTTCAACAACCTAAGCTGAACATTGGCACAGTTGTTGTCGATTCAAATGAGCCAGCACTGGAAGTATCCCAAATACAGCTTTCAGAGACAAGCACCGATTTATCACATAAAAATTTTAAGCTGCAGCATACAGTAGCAAATTCAAGTACGGACACCTTTAGGTATAGTGAGGGCCATGACATAATTTTATTGGAGTCTACAAGGGATCAGTTAAGCTATATTAAGCCCGTCACGGCAGTAGCCGCTGTAAGTGTGCCCACTCTCTATAGCAAGGATACTACAGAACAGGCTTTGTTGGATACGCTTGGTCCATATGCAGCAACGGAAGCACAGCCTGAGCAGCATAATATGATTACCAGCTTCAATGTATTACAACCATTGGAAACAATAACGTCTCAAGCACTGGAGCAAGAACTTGCTTTGCAATTAAATGATCAAAATAAAATTCAAAAAGCCACAATTGGAAAATTGAGTGCTTTACCTGTAGCCAATAAAAAAGTATTCCAACATATGGAGGCATTAGACGAGCTTAAAGAGCAAAGCCACATTACTCATGAAGCACATTTTGATGTTTCAGAAATAACGCTGCCCAGCTATGAAAAGACAACATCTTTTGATACTTTGAAGGACTATTATATAACTAAGCAAAAAGAATTTTCAATCAACAGTGTAGATTTTATACAGAATAAACCAGCGGTGCAAACAAGTATCACAACAACTAATGAAAGCACTGAAAGCTTAAATAATACGGCGTTACCACAAACAGTTAAAGTTGAAAAAAAACTTGCCGATTTCAGGCAAATAGTGGCACTTTCAGAACAATCAAATGTTTTAGATCATGTTATGAATCTAGATAGCAGTGAACCTGCTGTTGCTTTAGGAGAGTGTTCAGTTACCAGTTTGTATGGCGTTGATATGCAGCAAGAAGAAGCTTTGGATAAGGAAGGAACACTTGAAGAGATGGTTCAGCCTGAGGAACAAAACTTACAACTTGAATTTAATGTACCAATGTCTGCAGCTATTTGTAAAACCGATAATGCACTAGAATTGGAGCAACTACTTAAATTAACAATCACCAAACAAGACCATGCAAAAAAAATTGAGGCGAACTACTTGAAGCTCCCCTTAGCAGAACAACAACAAGAAAACGATTCGCTTGGTAGTATTGACAATTTTATTGTTACAAATAAATTTGCCGTGCCCCGCTTAGACGCTCTTAATGAAACAATTTCTACAGAAACTACACCATGCGATTATATAACTAATGAACAGCAAACTTCGCTACCGGAAGCGACTATAATCGAACCTTCAATGATGTTACATGATAATTTAACTGTGGATTCTGAATGTTTTATAATTGACGAAGTATCAGAAATAATAAACAAACCGTCGCAAGTGACCAAGGCATGCGATGCAGTTTTTGACACCACAAATAAGTCAGTTATCACAGAGTGCCAGGCTGTATTTGAGTCAGAAATATTTAGAGCAGATGAAATATCATCAAAACATAATGCCACAACGTCGTGTGACAGCGTTTTACTGAATACAAAAAATGTCAATGAGACCTCTATTTACGAAACATGTATAGATATTGGCAAGCCTGGTTATAGTATAACCTCATATCAAGCTGAAACTGAACATGAGTTATCCCATGGACAAACTACTGACTTGCAACAGTTATTTGAAGCTGAACAATCATTCAAATCTAAATTACAACCTTCTGTAATGGCTACTAGTTCACCCATAATTTCGAAACTTGGCTTTACAACAACCACTGAAGTGATAACTGCAGAAGGATTGAAAGAGCTTATACCTCTACTGGCAAAAGAGAAACAGGCGCAACCAAATTTAGAAAGTCATAAGCATGAAGTTGATGTTATGGAAATACAATGTGCTGAGGATACCACGATATTAAAAAGTTCCGATATTTCATCAGTAAAGGCGCTTCAAAATGTTGATGCAAGTTTTAAGCACTCACCTGAACTAATGCAGATAGGCACATTGCAAAGTGAGTCTATAATGAAACCATTTTCACCTATGGAAGGCTCTGCGAACATTATAATTGATGAAATGTTTGAAGGCACTGCCGTCGTGGATGTAGTTCCATTGGATTCTTTTAAAGATATTAAAGATACGCCGCCTGTAAAAGCTAAAAACATAAATAGCATAAGTACGTGTAAAGACTCTAATAAAGTTCTAATTGCTAACTTCGATCTTGTACTACAAAGTGAACATCCCATAATAGAAGACGATAATCGGCAGCATGCAAAGCCATTCATTGAAGGCACCCAATTAGAAACGGTTATTACAGAAATGCTACCAATCGAAGAAGTTGTTGATATCACTGTATCTGACGAATGCGAGAAATATAAGGCTAAGCAATCAAATGATGTTACCAATACATCCCATATGGTAGAGCAAACGTTTGTTATGGAAATGCAAAGCAACGACTTGACAGTTCCAAATAAGTCAATTTATGCAAAATTTGTGGCAGACCAATCGAATGAATACAAAACCATATTAGACATAAATGCATTTGAAACTATTAAATCTTTGAATGATTTTTTACCAAGCGAGAAAGAAATCGGTAAAGTAAATTTTGAACAGGAAATTACTCGTCATCAAATAACAACAATTGAATCGAGTTTGATAAAAGAAAAATGCTTAACACCACTTGTTTATGTTAAAGAAAATGCCCAAATTGCCAATTTGGAACAGATATCGCTTATAACGGAAGAGGTGAAAGGAATTAATGTTATTCAAGAGATTTTCGACCTTCAAATACCAACAGAGGAGACAGCGACAGCATCTCACCAGCTCCAAAATGAAGCCGCTAGTGTAAATGAGTTATACACATTTGAGAAGCCCGCTACATTTGAAAATAAGCAGTCGTATAGTATACTTAAGCCCACGGTTGAAGAATTTGAGGTGCAACCGCTGCAGACTACCACAGTCAACAATTATGAAAGTACTGAAGGATCATATGACTTTAATCTGAAAGAATTAACGCTGCAAACTGATATTAATATTTCAGTGGTAGAAGAAATCCCAGAACTTACATCATTAGAAGTTTTGGCATTTGAAAAACACGATAAGGGGAATATTAATAAAACGGATGTTCTGCAAAAATTGTCTACAAAATCAGAGATATTAATTCACGATGATGTTACACCAAATTGGAAAAATGATATACAAATCATAGACAAAC
Source organism: Chymomyza procnemis (assembly GCA_035046065.1). NCBI lineage: Eukaryota > Metazoa > Arthropoda > Insecta > Diptera > Drosophilidae > Chymomyza > Chymomyza procnemis. Next base: position 1,187,659 of record JAWNOJ010000013.1, on the reverse strand, counting down.
CATGTATAACCGCAACTAATACAAACATTTCAACTACTGAAGTTTCTACAATGCCAAATGTTCCAATCTCTGTTATCAAAGAAGATATGGCAAAAGGCATATTCTCACCAACAATAACACTGAGTACGTACAACCGCAATTATAGCGGATGATATATTTTTTTCCAAACTATCTTGATATCTTAATAGGTAATCCATTTTAAATATCTACATTGCTTCCAACTTTTTTTTTTTAATAAGATCAAGTAAACAAGCAGTTATAGAAACTATGAAACAATATTAAATCAAATTGTAAATATATTAAATGGTATAATTGAGGTGCGGTAAGTACATGCAGAATTTAAATTAAATCCAAAAAGGCGTATTACTTTCACAAAATAAGACCCAAAAAACACATAATACACAAAACAACAGAAACACATTGTAAACTAACTTAAACAAAAAAAAAAAAACATATTAAAAAATACTAAAAACACTTTTTCACACAGATACAAAAGAATCCACAAACACAAAACACTTACAACATAAATCACCAACACAATCAAAGCAAAAGACAGAAACTGATAATAAGGAAATGGGAGAACCTTCAGTCAACGAAGACGACAAGCGACCTGAGACAACAGTCACAGATGAAGAAACTCCTGTCGAAGAAAAACCAACTGATGTTGTAGAAGAGCTTCCAGAAAAGGTTCATATTATTGAAACTGTATCTGAAGACGGCAAGCCTAAGAAAAAGAAGATTCGCACAAGAATTATTAAGAAAGTCAAGGGGGACAAGCAGGAAGTCACAAAGATCGAAACAGTCGAAGAAGATGACAAGCAACCTGAGACAACAGTCACAGTTGAGGAAACTCCTGTCGAAAACAAATCAACTGTTGTAGTGGAAGAGCTTCCAGAAGAGGTTCATGTTATTGAAACTGTATCTGAAGACGGCAAGCCTAAGAAAAAGAAGATTCGCACAAGAGTCATCAAAAAAGTTAAGGGCGATAAGCAGGAAGTTACAAAGATCAAAACTGTCGAAGAAGACGACAAACAACCTGAGACAACAGTCACAATTGAAGAAACTTCTGTTGAAGAAAAACCATCTGATATTGTAGAAGAGCTTCCAGAAGAGGTTCAAGTTATAGAAACTGTATCAGAAGACGGCAAGCCTAAGAAAAAGAAGATTCGCACAAGAGTCATAAAAAAAGTTAAGGGCGATAAGCAAGAAGTAACAAAAATCGAGACTGTCGAAGAAGACGATAAGCAACCTGAGACAACTGTCACAGTTGAAGAAACTCCTGTTGAAGAAAAACCAACTGATATGGTAGAGGAGCTTCCAGAAGAGGTTCATATAATTGAAACTGTTTCTGAAGATGGCAAACCTAAGAAAAAGAAGATTCGCACAAAAATCATCAAGAAAGTCAAAGGTGACAAGCAGGAAGTTACAAAGATTGAAACTGTCGAAGAAGACGATAAGCAACCTGAGACAACAGTCACAGTTGAAGAAACTTCTGTCGAAAACAAATCAACTGTTGTAGTGGAAGAGCTTCCAGAAGAGGTTCATGTTATTGAAACTGTATCTGAAGACGGTAAGCCTAAGAAAAAGAAGATTCGCACAAGAGTCATCAAAAAAGTTAAGGGCGATAAGCAGGAAGTTACAAAGATCAAAACTGTCGAAGAAGACGGCAAACAACCTGAGACAACAGTCACAATTGATGAAACTTCTGTCGAAGAAAAACCATCTGATGTTGTAGAAGAGCTTCCAGAAGAGGTTCATGTTATTGAAACTGTGTCTGAAGACGGTAAGGTTAAGAAAAAGAAGATTCGCACAAGAGTCATCAAGAAAGTCAAGGGTGATAAACAGCAAGTCACAAAGATCGAAACTGTTGAAGAAGATGACAAACAGCCTGAGACAACTGTCACAGTTCAAGAAACTCATGTCGAAGAAAAATCAACTGATGTGGTAGAAGAGCTTCCAGAAGAGGTTCATGTTCTTGAAACTGTAGGCGAAGACGGCAAGCCTAAGAAACAGAAGATTCGAAAAAGAACTATCAAGAAAGTCAAAGGTGATAAGCAGGAAATCACAAAGATCGAAACTGTCGAAGAAGATGACAAACAGCCTGAGACAACTGTCACAGTTGAAGAATCGCCTGTTGAAGAAATACCAAATGAAGTAATAGAAGAGCTTCCAGAAGAGGTTCATGTAATTGAAACTGTATCTGAAGATGGCAAACTTAAGAAAAGGAAGATACGCACAAGAGTCATCAAGAAAGTCAAGGGTGATAAGCAGGAAGTCACAAAGATCGAAACTGTCGAAGAAGACGATAAGCAACCTGAGGCAACTGTCACAGTTGAAGAAACTCCTGTGGAAGAAATATCAAGAGACCTAATAGAAGAGCTTCCAGAAGAGATTCATGTCATTGAAACTATATCAGAAGGCGGTAAGCCCAAGAAAAAGAAGATTCGCACAAGAGTTATCAAGAAAGTCAAGGGTGATAAACAGCAAGTCACAAAGATCGAAACTGTCGAAGAAGACGATAAGCAACCTGAGACAACTGTCACAGTTGAAGAAACTCCTGTTGAAGAAATACCAAGAGAAGTAATAGAAGAGCTTCCAGAAGAGGTCTATGTAATTGAAACCGTGTCTGAAAATGGCAAACCTAAGAAAAAGAAGATTCGCACAAGGGTTATAAAGAAAGTCAAGGGTGATAAGCAGGAAGTCACAAAGATCGAAACTGTCGAAGAAGACGAAAAGCAACCTGAGACAACTGTCACAGTTGAAGAAACTCCTGTTGAAGAAATACCAAGAGATGTAATAGAAGAGCTTCCAGAAGAGGTTCATGTAATTGAAACTGTTTCTGAAGATGGCAAACCTAAGAAAAAGAAGATTCGCACAAGAGTCATCAAGAAAGTCAAGGGTGACAAGCAGGAAGTTACAAAGATTGAAAGTGTCGAAGAAGACGGTAAGCAACCTGAGACAACAGTCACTGTTGAAGAAACTCCTGTTGAAGAAATACCAACAGAAGTAATAGAAGAGCTTCCAGAAGAGGTTCATGTAATTGAAACTGTTTCTGAAGATGGCAAACCTAAAAAAAAGAAGATTCGCACAAGAGTTATCAAGAAAGTCAAGGGTGATAAGCAGGAAGTCACAAAGATCGAAACTATCGAAGAAGACGATAAGCAACCTGAGACAACTGTCACAGTTGAAGAAACTCCTGTTGAAGAAATACCAAGAGAAGTAATAGAAGAGCTTCCAGAAGAGGTTCATGTAATTGAAAGTGTATCTGATGATGGCAAACCAAAGAAAAAGAAGATTCGCACAAGATTCATCAAGAAAGTTAAGGGAGATAAGCAGGAAGTTACAAAAATCGAAACTGTTGAGGAAGATGAAAAGCAACCTGAGACAACTGTCACAGTTGATGAAACTCCAGTTGATGAAACACCAACAGAAGTAATAGAAGAGCTTCCAGAAGAGGTTCATGTAATTGAAACAGTATCTGAAGACGGCAAGCCTAAGAAAAAGAAGATTCGCACAAGAGTCATCAAGAAAGTTAAGGGTGATAAGCAGGAAGTCACAAAGATCGAAACTGTTGAAGAAGACGATAAGCAACCTGAGACAACGGTCACAGTTGAAGAATCGCCTGTTGAAGAAATACCAAGAGAAGTAATAGAAGAGCTTCCAGAAGAGGTTCATGTAATTGAAAGTGTATCTGATGATGGCAAACCTAAGAAAAAGAAGATTCGCACAAGAGTCATCAAGAAAGTTAAGGGTGATAAGCAGGAAGTTACGAAAATCGAAACAGTTGAGGAAGATGAAAAGCAACCTGAGACAACTGTCACAGTTGAAGAAACTCCAGTTGAAGAAACACCAAGAGAAGTAATAGAAGAGCTTCCAGAAGAGGTTCATGTAATTGAAACTGTTTCTGAAGATGGCAAACCTAAGAAAAAGAAGATTCGCACAAGAGTTATCAAGAAAGTCAAGGGTGATAAGCAGGAAGTCACAAAGATCGAAACTGTCGAAGAAGACGATAAGCAACATGAGACAGCTGTTACAGTTGAAGAAACTCTTGTTGAAGAAAAACCATCTGAAGTGGTTGAAGAGCTGCCAGAAGAGGTTCATGTAATTGAAAGTGTATCTGAAGACGGTAAGCCCAAGAAAAAGAAGATTCGCACAAGAGTCATTAAGAAAGTTAAGGGTGATAAGCAGGAAGTTACAAAGATCGAAACAATCGAAGAAGACGATAAGCAACCTGAGACAACAGTCACAGTTGAAGAAAAACCATCTGAAGTGGTTGAAGAGCTGCCAGAAGAGGTACATGTAATTGAAACTGTTTCTGAAGATGGCAAACCTAAGAAAAAGAAGATTCGCACAAGAGTTATCAAGAAAGTCAAGGGTGATAAGCAGGAAGTTACAAAGATCGAAACTGTCGAAGAAGACGATAAGCAACCTGAGACAACAGTCACTGTTGAAGAAACTTCTGTTGAAGAAAAACCATCTGAAGTGGTTGAAGAGCTGCCCGAAGATGTAAGGGTTATTGAAACTGTGTCAGATGACGGTAAACCTAAGAAAAAAAAGATTCGCACAAGAGTCATCAAGAAAGTCAAGGGTGACAAGCAGGAAGTTACAAAGATCGAAATTGTTGAAGAAGATGATAAGCAACCTGAGACAACAGTCACAGTTGAAGAAACTCTTGTTGAAGAAAAACCATCTGAAGTGGTTGAAGAGCTGCCAGAAGAGGTTCATGTAATTGAAACTGTTTCTGAAGATGGCAAACCTAAGAAAAAGAAGATTCGCACAAGAGTTATCAAGAAAGTCAAGGGTGATAAGCAGGAAGTTACAAAGATCGAAACTGTCGAAGAAGACGATAAGCAACCTGAGACAACAGTCACTGTTGAAGAAACTCCTGTTGAAGAAAAGCCATCTGAAATGGTCGAAGAGCTGCCAGAAGAGGTTCATGTAATTGAAACTGTTTCTGAAGATGGCAAACCTAAGAAAAAGAAGATTCGCACACGAGTTATAAAGAAAGTCAAGGGTGATAAGCAGGAAGTTACAAAGATCGAAACTGTCGAAGAAGACGAAAAGCAACCTGAGACAACAGTCACTGTTGAAGAAACTCCTGTTGAAGAAACACCATCTGAAGTGGTTGAAGAACTTCCAGAAGAGGTTCGTGTTATTGAAACTGTATCCGAAGACGGAAAACCTAAGAAAAAGAAGATTCGCACAAGAGTCATCAAGAAAGTCAAGGGTGACAAACAGGAAGTTACTAAGATCGAGACTGTCGAAGAAGATAATAAGAAGCCTGAGACAACAGTCACCGTTGAAGAAACTTCTGTTGAAGAAAAACCATCTGAAGTGGTTGAAGAGCTGCCCGAAGATGTAAGGGTTATTGAAACTGTGTCAGATGACGGTAAACCTAAGAAAAAAAAGATTCGCACAAGAGTCATCAAGAAAGTCAAGGGTGGCAAGCAGGAATTTACAAAGATCGAAACAATCGAAGAAGACGATAAGCAACCTGAGACAATAGTCACAGTCGAAGAAACTTCTGTTGAAGAAAAACCATCTGTAGTGGTTGAAGAGCTGCCCGAAAATGTAAGGGTTATTGAAACTGTGTCAGATGACGGTAAACCTAAGAAAAAGAAGATTCGCACAAGAGTCATCAAGAAAGTCAAGGGTGACAAGCAGGAAGTTACAAAGATCGAAACTGTTGAAGAAGACGATAAGCAACCTGAGACAACAGTCACAGTTGAAGAAACTCTTGTTGAAGAAAAACCATCTGAAGTGGTTGAAGAACTTCCAGAAGAAGTTCGTGTTATTGAAACTGTATCAGATGACGGTAAGCCTAAGAAAAAGAAGATTCGCACAAGAGTCATCAAGAAAGTCAAGGGTGACAAACAGGAAGTTACTAAGATCGAGACTGTCGAAGAAGATAATAAGAAGCCTGAGACAACTGTCACAGTTGAAGAAACTCCTGTTGAAGAAAAGCCATCTGAAATGGTTGAAGAGCTGCCAGAAGAGGTTCATGTAATTGAAACTGTATCTGAAGATGGCAAACCTAAGAAAAAGAAGATTCGCACAAGAGTTATAAAGAAAGTCAAGGGTGATAAGCAGGAAGTTACAAAGATCGAAACTGTCGAAGAAGACGATAAGCAACCTGAGACAACAATCACTGTTGAAGAAACTTCTGTTGAAGAAAAACCATCTGAAGTGGTTGAAGAGCTGCCCGAAGATGTAAGGGTTATTGAAACTGTGTCAGATGACGGTAAACCTAAGAAAAAAAAGATTCGCACAAGAGTCATCAAGAAAGTCAAGGGTGACAAGCAGGAAGTCACTAAGATTGAGACTGTCGAAGAAGACGATAAGCAACCTGAGACAACAGTCACTGTTGAAGAAACTCCTGTTGAAGAAAAATCATCTGAAATGGTTGAAGAACTGCCAGAAGAGGTAAGAGTTATTGAAACTGTATCGGAAGACGGAAAACCTAAGAAAAAGAAGATTCGCACAAGAGTCATCAAGAAAGTCAAGGGTGACAAACAGGAAGTTACAAAGATCGAAACTGTCGAAGAAGACGATAAGCAACCTGAGACAACAGTCACAGTTGAAGAAACTCTTGTTGAAGAAAAACCATCTGAAGTGGTTGAAGAACTTCCAGAAGAAGTTCGTGTTATTGAAACTGTATCTGAAGATGGTAAAGCTAAGAAAAAGAAGATTCGCACAAGGGTCATCAAGAAAGTCAAGGGTGACAAGCAGGAAGTCACTAAGATTGAGACTGTCGAAGAAGATGATAAGCAACCTGAGACAACAGTCACTGTTGAAGAAACTCCTGTTGAAGAAAAATCATCTGAAATGGTTGAAGAACTGCCAGAAGAGGTAAGAGTTATTGAAACTGTATCGGAAGACGGAAAACCTAAGAAAAAGAAGATTCGCACAAGAGTCATCAAGAGAGTCAAGGGTGACAAGCAGGAAGTAACAAAGATCGAAACTATCGAAGAAGACGATAAGAAGCCTGAGACAATAGTCACAGTTGAAGCAACTTCTGTTGAAGAAAAACCATCTGAAGTGGTTGAAGAGCTGCCCGAATATGTAAGGGTTATTGAAACTGTGTCAGATGACGGTAAACCTAAGAAAAAAAAGATTCGCACAAGAGTCATCAAGAAAGTCAAGGGTGATAAGCAGGAAGTTACAAAGATCGAAACTGTTGAAGAAGACGATAAGCAACCTGAGATAACAGTCACAGTTGAAGAAACTCTTGTTGAAGAAAAACCATCTGAAGTGGTTGAAGAACTTCCAGAAGAAGTTCGTGTTATTGAAACTGTATCTGAAGATGGTAAACCTAAGAAAAAGAAGATTCGCACAAGAGTCATCAAGAAAGTCAAGGGTGACAAGCAGGAAGTCACTAAGATTGAGACTGTTGAAGAAGACGATAAGCAACCTGAGACAACAGTCACAGTTGAAGAAACTCTTGTTGAAGAAAAACCGTCTGAAGTGGTTAAAGAACTTCCAGAAGAGGTTCGTGTTATTGAAACTGTAGCTGAAGATGGTAAACCTAAGAAAAGGAAGATTCGCACAAGAGTCATCAAGAAAGTCAAGGGTGATAAGCAGGAAGTCACAAAGATCGAAACTGTTGAAGAAGACGATAAGCAACTTGAGACAACTGTCACAGTTGAAGAAACTCCTGTTGAAGAAAAACCATCTGAAATGGTTGAAGAGCTGCCCGAAGAGGTAAGAGTTATTGAAACTGTATCAGAAGACGGAAAACCTAAGAAAAAGAAGATTCGCACAAGAGTCATCAAGAAAGTCAAGGGTGACAAGCAGGAAGTTACAAAAATTGAAAGTGTCGAAGAAGACGGTAAGCAACCTGAGACAACAGTCACAGTTGAAGAAACTCCTGTTGAAGAAAAACCATCTGAAGTGGTTGAAGAACTTCCAGAAGAGGTTCGTGTTATTGAAACTGTATCCGAAAACGGAAAACCTAAGAAAAAGAAGATTCGCACAAGAGTTATCAAGAAAGTCAAGGGTGACAAGCAGGAAGTTACAAAGATCGAAACAATCGAAGAAGACGATAAGCAACCTGAGACAACAGTCACAGTTGAAGAAACTCCTGTTGAAGAAAAACCATCTGAAGTGGTTGAAGAGCTGCCAGAAGAGGTTCGTGTTATTGAAACTGTATCAGATGACGGAAAACCAAAGAAAAAGAAGATTCGCACAAGAGTCATCAAGAAAGTCAAGGGTGACAAGCAGGAAGTTACAAAGATCGAAACTGTCGAAGAAGACGATAAGCAACCTGAGACAACAGTCACAGTTGAAGAAACTCCTGTTGATGAAAAACCATCTGAAGTGGTTGAAGAGCTGCCAGAAGAGGTTCGTGTTATTGAAACTGTATCCGAAGATGGAAAACCTAAGAAAAAGAAGATTCGCACAAGAGTCATCAAGAAAGTTAAGGGTGACAAGCAGGAAGTTACTAAGATCGAGACTGTCGAAGAAGACGATAAGCAACCTGAGACAACAGTCACAGTTGAAGAAACTCCTGTTGAAGAAAAACCATCTGAAGTGGATGAAGAACTTCCTGAAGAAGTTCGTGTTATTGAAACTGTATCAGATGACGGTAAGCCTAAGAAAAAGAAGATTCGCACAAGAGTCATCAAGAAAGTCAAGGGTGACAAGCAGGAAGTTACAAAGATCGAAACAATCGAAGAAGACGATAAGCAACCTGAGACAACAGTCACAGTTGAAGAAACTCCTGTTGAAGAAAAACCATCTGAAGTGGTTGAAGAGCTGCCAGAAGAGGTTCGTGTTATTGAAACTGTATCAGATGACGGAAAACCAAAGAAAAAGAAGATTCGCACAAGAGTCATCAAGAAAGTCAAGGGTGACAAGCAGGAAGTTACAAAGATCGAAACTGTCGAAGAAGACGATAAGCAACCTGAGACAACAGTCACAGTTGAAGAAACTCCTGTTGAAGAAAACCCATCTGAAGTGGTTGAAGAGCTGCCAGAAGAGGTAAGAGTTATTGAAACAGTATCCGAAGACGGAAAACCTAAGAAAAAGAAGATTCGCACAAGAGTCATCAAGAAAGTCAAGGGTGACAAGCAGGAAGTTACAAAGATCGAAACTGTCGAAGAAGACGATAAGCAACCTGAGACAACAGTTACAGTTGAAGAAACTCCTGTTGAAGAAAAACCATCTGAAATAGTTGAAGAGCTGCCAGAAGAGGTTCATATAATTGAAACTGTTTCTGAAGATGGCAAACCTAAGAAAAAAAAGATTCGCACAAGAGTTATAAAAAAAGTCAAGGGTGATAAGCAGGAAGTTACAAAGATTGAAACTGTCGAAGAAGACGATAAGCAACCTGAGACAACAGTCACTGTTGAAGAAACTCCTGTTGAAGAAAAGCCATCTGAAGTGGTTGAAGAGCTGCCAGAAGAGATTCATGTAATTGAAACTGTTTCTGAAGATGGCAAACCTAAGAAAAAGAAGATTCGCACAAGAGTTATAAAGAAAGTCAAGGGTGACAAGCAGGAAGTTACAAAGATCGAAACAATCGAAGAAGACAATAAGCAACCTGAGACAACAATAACAGTTGAAGAAACTCCTGTTGAAGAAAAATCATCTGAAATGGTTGAAGAACTGCCAGAAGAGGTAAGAGTTATTGAAACTGTATCCGAAGACGGAAAACCTAAGAAAAAGAAGATTCGCACAAGAGTTATCAAGAAAGTCAAGGGTGACAAGCAGGAAGTTACAAAGATCGAAACAATCGAAGAAGACAATAAGCAACCTGAGACAACAATAACAGTTGAAGAAACTCCTGTTGAAGAAAAGCCATCTGAAGTGGTTGAAGAGCTGCCAGAAGAGATTCATGTAATTGAAACTGTTTCTGAAGATGGCAAACCTAAGAAAAAGAAGATTCGCACAAGAGTTATAAAGAAAGTCAAGGGTGATAAGCAGGAAGTTACAAAGATCGAAACTGTCGAAGAAGACGATAAGCAACCTGAGACAACAGTCACAGTTGAAGAAACTCCTGTTGATGAAAAACCATCTGAAGTGGTTGAAGAGCTGCCAGAAGAGGTTCGTTTTATTGAAACTGTATCCGAAGACGGAAAACCTAAGAAAAAGAAGATTCGCACAAGAGTTATCAAGAAAGTCAAGGGTGACAAGCAGGAAGTTACAAAGATCGAAACAATCGAAGAAGACAATAAGCAACCTGAGACAACAGTCACAGTTGAAGAAACTCCTGTTGAAGAAAAACCATCTGAAGTGGTTGAAGAGCTGCCAGAAGAGGTAAGAGTTATTGAAACAGTATCCGAAGACGGAAAACCTAAGAAAAAGAAGATTCGCACAAGAGTCATCAAGAAAGTCAAGGGTGACAAGCAGGAAGTTACAAAGATCGAAACTGTCGAAGAAGACGATAAGCAACCTGAGACAACAGTCACAGTTGAAGAAACTCCTGTTGAAGAAAAACCATCTGAAGTGGTTGAAGAACTTCCAGAAGAGGTTCGTGTTATTGAAACTGTTTCCGAAGACGGAAAACCTAAGAAAAAGAAGATTCGCACAAGAGTCATCAAGAAAGTCAAGGGTGACAAACAAGAAGTTACTAAGATCGAGACTGTCGAAGAAGACGATAAGCAACCTGAGACAACTGTCAGAGTTGAAGAAACTCCTGTTGAAGAAAAGCCATCTGAAATGGTTGAAGAGCTGCCAGAAGAGGTTCATGTAATTGAAACTGTTTCTGAAGATGGCAAACCTAAGAAAAAGAAGATTCGCACAAGAGTTATCAAGAAAGTCAAGGGTGATAAGCAGGAAGTTACAAAGATCGAAACTATCGAAGAAGACGATAAGCAACCTGAGATAACAGTCACTGTTGAACAAACTTCTGTTGAACAAAAATCATCCGAAATGGTTGAAGAACTGCCAGAAGAGGTAAGAGTTATTGAAACTGTATCCGAAGACGGAAAACCTAGGAAAAAGAAGATTCGCACAAGACTCATTAAGAAAGTCAAGGGTGACAAGCAGGAAGTTACAAAGATTGAAACAATCGAAGAAGACGATAAGCAACCTGAGACAACAGTCACAGTTGAAGAAACTCCTGTTGAAGAAAAACCATCTGAAGTTGTTGAAGAACTTCCAGAAGAGGTTTGTGTTATTGAAACTGTATCAGATGACGGAAAACCTAAGAAAAAGAAGATTCGCACAAGAGTCATCAAGAAAGTCAAGGGTGACAAACAGGAAGTTACTAAGATCGAGACTGTCGAAGAAGACAATAAGAAGCCTGAGACAACAGTCACAGTTGAAGAAACTCCTGTTGAAGAAACACCATCTGAAGTGGTTGAAGAACTTCCAGAAGAGGTTCATGTTATTGAAACTGTATCCGAAGACGGAAAACCTAAGAAAAAGAAGATTCGCACAAGAGTTATCAAGAAGGTCAAGGGTGACAAGCAGGAAGTTACAAAGATCGAAACAATCGAAGAAGACGATAAGCAACCTGAGACAACAGTCACAGTTGAAGAAACTCCTGTTGAAGAAAAACCATCTGAAGTGGTTGAAGAACTTCCAGAAGAGGTTCGTGTTATTGAATCTGTATCTGAAGATGGTAAACCTAAGAAAAAGAAGATTCGCACAAGAGTTATCAAGAAAGTCAAGGGTGACAAGCAGGAAGTTACAAAGATCGAAACTGTCGAAGAAGATGATAAGCAACCTGAGACAACTGTCACAGTTGAAGAAACTCCTGTTGAAGAAAAACCATCTGAAGTGGTTGAAGAGCTGCCAGAAGGGGTAAGAGTTATTGAAACTGTATCCGAAGACGGAAAACCTAAGAAAAAGAAGATTCGCACAAGAGTCATCAAGAAAGTTAAGGGTGACAAGCAGGAAGTCACAAAGATCGAAACTGTCGAAGAAGACGATAAGCAACCTGAGACAACAGTCACAGTTGAAGAAACTCCTGTTGAAGAAAAACCATCTGAAGTGGTTGAAGAGCTTCCAGAAGAGGTTTGTGTTATTGAAACTGTATCAGATGACGGAAAACCAAAGAAAAAGAAGATTCGCACAAGAGTCATCAAGAAAGTCAAGGGTGACAAGCAGGAAGTTACAAAGATCGAAACTGTCGAAGAAGACGATAAGCAACCTGAGACAACAGTCACAGTTGAAGAAACTCCTATTGAAGAAAAATCGTCTGATATGATTGAAGAGCTGCCAGAAGAGGTTAGGGTTATCGAAACTGTATCAGAAGACGGAAAACCTAAGAAAAAGAAGATTCGCACAAGAGTCATCAAGAAAGTCAAGGGTGATAAGCAGGAAGTTACGAAGATCGAAACTGTCGAAGAAGACGATAAGCAACCTGAGACAACAGTCACAGTTGAAGAAACTCCTGTTGAAGAAAAACCATCTGAAGTGGTTGAAGAGCTGCCAGAAGAGGTTCGTGTTATTGAAACTGTTTCAGATGACGGTAAACCTAAGAAAAAGAAGATTCGCACAAGAGTCATCAAGAAAGTTAAGGGTGACAAGCAGGAAGTCACAAAGATCGAAACAATCGAAGAAGGCGATAAGAAGCCTGAGACAACAGTCACAGTTGAAGAAACTCCTGTTGAAGAAAAACCATCTGAAGTGGTTGAAGAACTTCCAGAAGAAGTTCGTGTTATTGAAACTGTTTCAGATGACGGTAAACCAAAGAAAAAGAAGATTCGCACAAGAGTCATCAAGAAAGTTAAGGGTGACAAGCAGGAAGTTACAAAGATCGAAACTGTCGAAGAAGACGATAAGCAACCTGAGACAACTGTCACAGTTGAAGAAACTCCTGCTGAAGAAAAACCATCTGAAGTGGTTGAAGAACTGCCAGAAGAGGTTCGTGTTATTGAAACTGTATCCGATGACGGAAAACCAAAGAAAAAGAAGATTCGCACAAGAGTCATCAAGAAAGTTAAGGGTGACAAGCAGGAAGTCACAAAGATCGAAACTGTCGAAGAAGACGATAAGCAACCTGAGACAACTGTCACAGTTGAAGAAACTCCTGTTGAAGAAAAACCATCTGAAGTGGTTGAAGAACTGCCAGAAGAGGTTCGTGTTATTGAAACTGTATCTGAAGATGGTAAACCTAAGAAAAGGATGATTCGCACAAGAGTCATCAAGAAAGTCAAGGGTGACAAGCAGGAAGTCACAAAGATCGAAACAATCGAAGAAGACGATAAGAAGCCTGAGACAACAGTCACAGTTGAAGAAACTCCTGTTGAAGAAAAACCATCTGAAGTGGTTGAAGAACTTCCAGAAGAAGTTCGTGTTATTGAAACTGTATCAGATGACGGTAAACCTAAGAAAAAGAAGATTCGCACAAGAGTCATTAAGAAAGTCAAGGGTGACAAGCAGGAAGTCACAAAGATCGAAACTGTCGAAGAAGACGATAAGCAACCTGAGACAACTGTCACAGTTGAAGAAACTCCTGTTGAAGAAAAACCATCTGAAGTGGTTGAAGAACTGCCAGAAGTGGTTCGTGTTATTGAAACTGTATCAGATGACGGAAAACCAAAGAAAAAGAAGATTCGCACAAGAGTCATCAAGAAAGTTAAGGGTGACAAGCAGGAAGTTACAAAGATCGAAACTGTCGAAGAAGACGATAAGCAACCTAAGACAACAGTCACAGTTGAAGAAACTCCTGTTGAAGAAAAACCATCTGAAGTGGTTGAAGAACTGCCAGAAGAGGTTCGTGTTATTGAAACTGTATCCGATGACGGAAAACCAAAGAAAAAGAAGATTCACACAAGAGTCATCAAGAAAGCTAAGGGTGACAAGCAGGAAGTCACAAAGATCGAAACTGTCGAAGAAGACGATAAGCAACCTGAGACAACTGTCACAGTTGAAGAAACTCCTGTTGAAGAAAAACCATCTGAAGTGGTTGAAGAACTGCCAGAAGAGGTTCGTGTTATTGAAACTGTTTCAGATGACGGTAAACCTAAGAAAAAGAAGATTCGCACAAGAGTCATCAAGAAAGTTAAGGGTGACAAGCAGGAAGTTACAAAGATCGAAACTGTCGAAGAAGACGATAAGCAACCTGAGACATCAGTCACAGTTGAAGAAACTCCTGTTGAAGAAAAACCATCTGAAGTGGTTGAAGAGCTGCCAGAAGAGGTTCGTGTTATTGAAACTGTATCTGAAGATGGTAAACCTAAGAAAAGGAGGATTCGCACAAGAGTCATCAAGAAAGTCAAGGGTGACAAGCAGGAAGTCACAAAGATCGAAACAATCGAAGAAGACGATAAGAAGCCTGAGACAACAGTCACAGTTGAAGAAACTCCTGTTGAAGAAAAACCATCTGAAGTGGTTGAAGAACTTCCAGAAGAAGTTCGTGTTATTGAAACTGTTTCAGATGACGGTAAACCTAAGAAAAAGAAGATTCGCACAAGAGTCATCAAGAAAGTTAAGGGTGACAAGCAGGAAGTCACAAAGATCGAAACTGTCGAAGAAGACGATAAGCAACCTGAGACAACTGTCACAGTTGAAGAAACTCCTGTTGAAGAAAAACCATCTGAAGTGGTTGAAGAACTGCCAGAAGAGGTTCGTGTTATTGAAACTGTATCAGATGACGGAAAACCAAAGAAAAAGAAGATTCGCACAAGAGTCATCAAGAAAGTTAAGGGTGACAAGCAGGAAGTTACAAAGATCGAAACTGTCGAAGAAGACGATAAGCAACCTGAGACAACAGTCACAGTTGAAGAAACTCCTGTTGAAGAAAAACCATCTGAAGTGGTTGAAGAGCTGCCAGAAGAGGTTCGTGTTATTGAAACTGTATCTGAAGATGGTAAACCTAAGAAAAGGAGGATTCGCACAAGAGTCATCAACAAAGTCAAGGGTGACAAGCAGGAAGTCACTAAGATCGAAACAGTTGAAGAAGACGATAAGCAAGCTCAGACAACTGTCACAATTGAAGAAACTCCTGTTGAAGAAAAACCATCTGCTGTGGTTGAAGAACTTCCAGAAGAGGTTCGTATTATTGAAACTGTAGCTGAAGATGGTAAACCGAAGAAACGGAAGATTCGCACAAGAGTCATCAAGAAAGTTAAGGGTGACAAGCAGGAAGTCACGAAGATCGAAACTGTTGAAGAAGACGATAAGCAACCTGAGACAACTGTCACAGTTGAAGAAACTCCTGTTGAAGAAAAACCATCTGAAGTGGTTGAAGAACTTCCAGAAGAAGTTCGTGTTATTGAAACTGTATCTGAAGATGGTACACCTAAGAAAAAGAAGATTCGCACAAGACTCTTTACGAAAGTCAAAGGTGACAAGCAGGAAGTCACAAAGATCGAAACAATCGAAGAAGACGATAAGAAGCCTGAGACAACAGTCACAGTTGAAGAAACTCCTGTTGAAGAAAAACCATCTGAAGTGCTTGAAGAACTTCCAGAAGAGGTTCGTGTTATTGAAACTGTATCTGAAGATGGTAAACCTAAGAAAAAGAAGATTCGCACAAGAGTCATTAAGAAAGTCAAGGGTGACAAGCAGGAAGTCACTAAAATCGAAACTGTCGAAGAAGACGATAAGCAACCTCAGACAACTGTCACAGTTGAAGAAACTCCTGTTGAAGAAAAATCATCTGAAATGGTTGAAGAACTGCCAGAAGAGGTAAGAGTTATTGAAACTGTATCCGAAGACGGAAAACCTAAGAAAAAGAAGATTCGCACAAGAGTCATCAAGAAAGTCAAGGGTGACAAGCAGGAAGTCACTAAGATCGAAACTGTCGAAGAAGATGATAAGCAACCTGAGACAACTGTCACAGTTAAAGAAACTCCTGTTGAAGAAAAACCATCTGAAGTGGTTGAAGAACTTCCAGAAGAGGTTCGTGTTATTGAAACTGTATCTGAAGATGGTGAACTTAAGAAAAAGAAGATTCGCACAAGAGTCATCAAGAAAGTTAAGGGTGACAAGCAGGAAGTCACAAAGATTGAAACTGTCGAAGAAGACGATAAGCAACCTGAGACAACAGTCACAGTTGAAGAAACTCCTGTTGAAGAAAAACCATCTGAAGTGGTTGAAGAACTGCCAGAAGAGGTTCGTGTTATTGAAACTGTATCAGATGACGGTAAACCTAAGAAAAAGAAGATTCGCACAAGAGTCATCAAGAAAGTCAAGGGTGACAAGCAGGAAGTCACTAAGATCGAAACTGTCGAAGAAGACGATAAGCAACCTGAGACAACAGTCACAGTTGAAGAAACTCCTGTTGAAGAAAAACCATCTGAAGTGGTTGAAGAACTTCCAGAAGAGGTTCGTGTTATTGAAACTGTATCTGAAGATGGTGAACTTAAGAAAAAGAAAATTCGCACAAGAGTCGTCAAGAAAGTTAAGGGTGACAAGCAGGAAGTTACAAAGATTGAAACTGTCGAAGAAGACGATAAGCAACCTGAGACAACTGTCACAGTTGAAGAAACTCCTGTTGAAGAAAAACCATCTGAAGTGGTTGAAGAACTTCCAGAAGAAGTTCGTGTTATTGAAACTTTATCTGAAGATGGTAAACCTAAGAAAAAGAAGATTCGAACACGACTCATTAAGAAAGTCAAAGGTCACAAGCAGGAAGTTACAAAGATTGAAACTGTCGAAGAAGACGATAAGCAACCTGAGACAACAGTCACAGTTGAAGAAACTCCTGTTGAAGAAAAACCATCTGAAGTGGTTGAAGAACTTCCAGAAGAAGTTCGTGTTATTGAAACTGTATCAGATGACGGTAAACCTAAGAAAAAGAAGATTCGCACAAGAGTCATCAAGAAAGTCAAGGGCGACAAGCAGGAAGTCACTAAGATCGAAACTGTCGAAGAAGACGATAAGCAACCTGAGACAACAGTCACAGTTGAGGAAACTCTTGTTGAAGAAAAACCATCTGAAGTGGTTGAAGAACTTCCAGAAGAGGTTCGTGTTATTGAAACTGTATCTGAAGATGGTGAACCTAAGAAAAAGAAGATTCGCACAAGAGTCATCAAGAAAGTTAAGGGTGACAAGCAGGAAGTCACAAAGATCGAAACTGTTGAAGAAGACGATAAGCACTCTGAGACAACTGTCACAGTTGAAGAAACTCCTGTTGAAGAAAAACCATCTGAAGTGGTTGAAGAACTTCCAGAAGAAGTTCGTGTTATTGAAACTGTTTCAGATGACGGTAAACCTAAGAAAAAGAAGATTCGAACGCGACTCATTAAGAAAGTCAAAGGTGACAAGCAGGAAGTTACAAAGATTGAAACTGTCGAAGAAGACGATAAGCAACCTGAGACAACTGTCACAGTTGAAGAAACTTCTGTTGAAGAAAAGCCATCTGAAGTGGTTGAAGAGCTGCCAGAAGAGGTTCGTGTTATTGAAACTGTATCTGAAGATGGTAAACCTAAGAAAAAGAAGATTCGCACAAGAGTCATCAAGAAAGTCAAGGGTGACAAGCAGGAAGTCACTAAGATCGAAACTGTCGAAGAAGACGATAGGCAACCTGAGACAACAGTCACAGTTGAAGAAACTCTTGTTAAAGAAAAACCATCTGAAGTGGTTGAAGAACTTCCAGAAGAAGTTCGTGTTATTGAAACTGTATCAGATGACGGTAAACCTAAGAAAAAGAAGATTCGCACAAGAGTCATCAAGAAAGTCAAGGGTGACAAGCAGGAAGTCACTAAGATCGAAACTGTCGAAGAAGACGATAAGCAACCTGAGACAACAGTCACAGTTGAGGAAACTCTTGTTGAAGAAAATCCATCTGAAGTGGTTGAAGAACTTCCAGAAGAGGTTCGTGTTATTGAAACTGTATCTGAAGATGGTGAACCTAAGAAAAAGAAGATTCGCACAAGAGTCATCAAGAAAGTTAAGGGTGACAAGCAGGAAGTCACAAAGATCGAAACTGTTGAAGAAGACGATAAGCAACCTGAGACAACTGTCACAGTTGAAGAAACTCCTGTTGAAGAAAAACCATCTGAAGTGGTTGAAGAACTTCCAGAAGAAGTTCGTGTTATTGAAACTGTTTCAGATGACGGTAAACCTAAGAAAAAGAAGATTCGAACGCGACTCATTAAGAAAGTCAAAAGTGACAAGCAGGAAGTTACAAAGATTGAAACTGTCGAAGAAGACGATAAGCAACCTGAGACAACAGTCACAGTTGAAGAAACTCCTGTTGAAGAAAAACCATCTGAAGTGGTTGAAGAACTTCCAGAAGAAGTTCGTGTTATTGAAACTGTATCTGAAGATGGTGAACCTAAGAAAAAGAAGATTCGCACAAGAGTCATAAAGAAAGTCAAGGGTGACAAGCAGGAAGTCACTAAGATCGAAACTGTCGAAGAAGACGATAAGCAACCTGAGACAACTGTCACAGTTGAAGAAATTGCTGTCGAAGAAAAACCATCAGATACAGTAGAGGAGCTTCCAGAAGACGTTCGTGTCATAGAGATGATTTCTGAAGATGGCCAACCAAGGACAAAAAAAATAAGGAGTCGAATAATTAAAAAGGTTAAGGGCGACAAAGAAGAAATTACAAAGATTGAAACTATTGAGGAAGATGGTAAGAAACCTGAAACGAAGGTTTCAGTCGAAGAAGTTGATTTAGAAACTCCTTTTGGTAAAAAATTAAAATTAAGGAAAAAAGTTATTGTCCAAAAACCTGAAGACGAGATTTCAATTGTTGAGTTGCCTGAGAGAAAGTCTATAATTTTGTCACAAAGAGAAGATGGCACTCCAACTAAAACTGTTATAAAAACAAAAATAATTAAAAAAGTTCATGGACCTAATATGGAAGTAACCAAAGTTGAAACCGTTGAGGAATATCAAAAAGAACCTGTTACCAAGGTGACTGTTGAGACTTTCGCTGCCCCATTTCCAGTGCTTCCAGAAGAAACAATATCGAAAATTGCCGTTTTACCCGATGAAGAGCGTGTTTGCGAAACGGTCGATGGGGATGGCCAACCGAAAATTATAAGATCAAAGAAAAAAGTATTTAAAAAACCAAAGAGTGATGATCGACAAGAAGTAACCGAAATCGAAATTATTGAAGAAGACAATGCTGAACCCATTTATAATGTTAAAGTCACAGAGGAGCCGCTAGAGATTCCTAATACTCTTGATGAATTTTCATCAGTTGAGTTACCTGAGTTTTTCACAGAGTTAGAAGTTATCTCTCCTGATGGACAGTTAAGCAAAAAAAAGGTTAAAACTCGATTATTTAAAAAGAAACTGAATGATAAACAAAATGAGCTAACAACGGTTCAGTTAATTGAAGAGGACAATAGAGAACCTTTTGCTACCGTCAGTGTCGAGAGTGTACCGGTTGAATTGGATTTCACTACCCCAATACCGATAGAAGAGCTGCCAGAAGAAATAGTTTTCACTGAAGAAGAAGATCATCATAAAAGGCCAAAGAAACGAACTACAAAAACGCGGACATTCAAAAAACAAGGTCCAGATGATGACGAATATTACCAAATTGAAACAGTTGAAGAAGAAGGCAAAGAACCATATTCAATAATTCGAGTTGTGAGCGACGAAAATATAGCGGACATAATTGATATCAGCAAACTTGATGATGATAATGATTTTAAACCTAAACAAAAGCAACGAAAACATAAGGGTAAGAATACAAATTATTACACTATACATACACAACTAATCATTACACTCACATATTTTAGTAGACGCCTACTTTGAAAGTTTATATAGTACAAATAAATTGCTTTTTTTTTTATTTGAACAAAATGATTTTTGTTCTTTAAGGTGTTTCATAAGAAAAAAGCTTAAAATATTTAAAGTAAGGTGATATGTTTCTTAAAAAAAAAATCAGTTTATCAAAAGGAATATGCGTTACAATTTCAAAAAATTTATAATCTAGTTTTGCCAGGAGGTTTTTTCCGTTTTATCTAATAGTTGACTGTCTTGACTATAATAATTTTTTTTCAATAATTTTAAATTAACTAAATTACACATACAAAAACACAGCGGAAAAACAGGGACCCGAATACACAGAAAAGGAACACCCAACAATCATAACCACATTCAAGTCAGTACAAAACGAAGATGGGGAGACATCTATTCAAACTGAAAACAAACGAATATCCCAAGAAGATGGCGCCATAGTTGAAGAAATACTTAGTGACTCTGAGCCCACTAAAGAAGACGTAAAGCAATCAAATGTCGAAATTGTTGAAGTCAACGAACCTACAGGTGATTTTTCAAAAAGTATTATACTTAATATACACCATCAATATAAAAAATATTTTAAATATATAGGTAATGTAATGAACAATTTTAATGCATTAATGGAAATAGACAAAATTAATTTAATGTTAAAATATAAAATCCCTTGCAATACAGTTACTATAAAAAGATTTATAGTAGTACATATGAAAAAATTAACACAAACAAAAAGCATTCCACCTACACATTCTATGAAAAAGTGATACATTTTGGAATATAATTTTATTAAACTAACAAAAGTTCTCTAGTATACTTATGCACGTAGTACAATTTACATACATATATACATAAAAATGTAATACGTGCATCACAATTGAGATCTTGAGTTATTTGTTAAAATTTTGAAAACATTTAAAATCACTTAACGTATTTATAGATACCACATGTGGTTTAAAGCATTATACAAAATGCAAATATAATTAGTTTAGTGCTAACACAAAACACATAATTTTTTCTTAAACAGACCAATACATCAAAGAGTACACTATCACTGAGCCTGATGATGTAAGTGCCGACAAAACACAAACATCGGGTAAAACTAAGAAACCGAAACAAAAGTTGATACCGAAGACTGCTTTTGAACAGATTGACGAGGTAGTAGGCGACGAAGACGTTTTAGGGAAACAGAAACATGTAGGCATCGAAGATGTAGGAGAGGGCGATGTTAAAAAAATACCTGTTATGGAGAAAAAATCAAAAACGAAGAAAAAACTGGCAGTTAAGTCCAAAAAAGACGAGCTAGACGAATACATACAGTTTTTAATACACCAAGAAATTCCGAAAACTACATTGCAAGAATACACACGTACTGACATGGAACTTCCACAAAGGGCACGTCGCGATTCTTCAGTAAAACCAATGAAGTTAACTCCAATCAAAATTGAAAAAATCGAAACAAGAAAGCCAAAAATGATTGAAATAACATCTGTTGCAGAATTTCCACAAATGCTGAAATTGAAAGCTCCGAAACAACGCCCTCAGGTAGAGAAAATTAAAAAGACAGAGGCATCATTTAAAAATAAGAAGCTCAAGAGTTGGATAAATTTTGTACCATATTCACCCTACTGCTTTCCCTATATTGTCACCGACGTGGAAACATATTTTGATAAAGGGGAACTATCACGTAACCTCGAAGAAGCTGAAACAATTATTAAAAAGAAACCAAAGAAGTTTAAGCACATAAAATTAGTTAAAGCTGATTTGGAAACAGCAGACATAATGGAACTCGATGAAGAAAAACATTCGCCTAAGGAAAAGCAGCCATCTGCAGCTTACAAGCGTGCGGAAAAAAGGGAGCATGAAGTCCCCAAAGAAGACAGAAAACTTAAAATGGGAAAAGGTAAAATACCAAAAAGTTCTAATGATGTAGAAGAAGTCCATCTAATGCCCTTCCATAAATATAAGCTCGTGGAACTTGAACCAGAGATTAATCCACAAGAAAACACTGATTCAAGTCTCATGAGTGATAGTAAAAAACATAAAAAGAAAATACGAATGAATCTGAAAAGTGATTTGAATGATAACAATATAGAAATAGTTGAAGTTTCCGAAGATGGAGCCGATAATCAAATTTACGAAGTTACCATACTTAGTACCGAAAATGTCGAGTCCGATAAGAAACACAAAGTCTTGAACAAAAAGAAAGTGAAACGCTTGATGAAAGACGAGCTGGATGTGTTTATTGCAGAGTTGCGAGATGAGCCCACTGAGAAGTCGTACGAAGAAGCAACTAAAGATTTTTATGAGATTAAGTTGTCTGAAATAGAACCAGAAGCATACCCTGACACTGAAGAATACAAAGATGTACTAAAGAAGCCGAAGCGAAGGCAACTCGTTTATAAGAAGGGAGATAATGAAGAAGTTTTGGAAATAGTGGAGTTGATTTCTTCTGAAAACGAAGGGCCATTATATGAAGTGACCGTTACGTCATCTGAATCGAAGGACTTGGACGATGACTTAACTAGTCCTGCCAAACCCAAAGAAAAGATTAAAAAGATGAAAGAGGATGAACTAGATGCATATATTCAACAATTAATAAACGCAGAAATTCCTATAACTGAACTAGAGATATATAAAAAAATTGACGTAGACGGAAAACCCAAAAAACCAAAGAAGCAAAAAAGTAAGCCAGAAAAAGATGTGGATGTGGGCAAAATTCTTGAAATTGATATCATAGAACATGAACCGCAACATAAGATAAATACTAAAAAACACAAAAGCAAGCACACTTCTTTTGAAACAAAGATTTTAGAAACGGACGAAATTCCCAAAAATACTGAATATTTAATTAAGTCTTCCGAATTCGAGTCTCATTTGCCTACAGACACAGTGACGCAAGCAACAGAAGAAAATGTATCTTTGGATGACATTGTAGCTGACATCAGTGATACACTACCAATTGTTGTTTTAGATGAACCAATTGATTTTGCTACGGAAGAGCATCATGACATTGATTTAGTTACCAATGAGCAAATAAAGAAAAAACGCAAGATTAGAATAAACAAGGGCTCTAAGCTATATGAAGTACAAGTATTGGAAACTGAAAACGTTGAGAGTGATAAGGACAATTTAGAAATAACAGTTATCACTACAGAAATACCCGAGGAAATTCCCGTAGCGTTGCAATCAGAGACTGTTGACAAACCCAAAAAAACTATAAAGAAAATCAAAAAGCAAATGCTTAAGGAGTATCTAATAAATGTAATTGATGAAGCTCCAATAAAAGATTTTTCAGTTGTTACTGAAGCCAAAGAACCTGTTCAAAAGCAAAAAAAATCGTCTATTGTACATGACAATACAGAATTTACAGCTAACGTAGTTGAAGAAAGCCCACAAACCGATGAAACACCTGAAAATATACTACAATATAGCCTAACAGATACAAAAACCAAAAAGAAAACTAAAAAGATTACACCAAAAGAAGTAAAGATAGTTGAAGAGGATACCATGAACCCTGATATAGGCTTTGATGTAACTGAATACGTAGTTGAAAAGAAGGAAACATCTGATTCTTCTATGCCTGCAGATTTCTGGACAACCATAGATGAAAGCTTGCCTAAGCCCGAAAGAAGCTCGGTTAAAAAGTCCAAGAAAAAACCTGAGCCAATGCCAATTTCTGAGTACACAATACGTTTTGAAGAATTAATGCCCGAAACTAAAATAGAGTTAATTGTCGATGAGCACGGCAAAGAAAAGGAGAAAGTTACTGTAATGCGTCGACTTAAGAAAAAAGTCGGACCGAAAGAATATCTAATAGAAGTTGTTGAAACTAAAGAGGAAGGCGCATCTGATTCTGACTTAAAAATTCAAACTACAGAAATACAACCTGACTTGGAAAACCAAACTGTTGACGACTACAAAGTTAATATTGTTAAGAAGAAAAAACCAAAGGAAAAAAGTTTACAACAGTATATCGATGACCTCATAGAGCATGAATCTTCGGATAGCCAAATAAAAGAAAATCTGCCGACAGACATATCTGACATACGTTCTGATGTTAAAAAACCAACCAAAATAAAGAAACATCGTGTGAAGTCTACCGATGTTATTGACGGGGTCCCAGTAACTGTGTACGAATTTAAAATACAAGAATTTGAAGCAGATCGACAAGAGGATGAAACTGTACCAGATTTTGCTTTTGACACCTCGAATGAAAGTGATTCTCCACTTCCCACTGACCATGAAATATCGGTAACTACCAACCAGCCAAAGGGCAGAACGGGTAAGAAACAAACGTGTGCAGAACCTGAAAAAGCAACTCAAAGCAAATCAGTAAATATTGAAGATATTGGTGAAGTTCTAGAGACTGTAGAGGAGTATATAGAAAATGATGAGCCCAAGAAGGTTAAAGTGAAAAAGCAAAGGCTTAAACGAAGAAATGGTTCCGAGTCCCAAGTATTTGAAATAACCCAGACCACAAGAGAAAACGAACCTTTCGCTGAAGTTTCCATAAAAGAAGTTGTAGGAACAGATAGCCCCGATTCTGAGAAAAAATACAATAGAGTCAAGAAATCACAAAAAGTAAAACCAGACGAGGTTAATAATTATATTATAAAAGTTTTGGACGATTTCATAGAGCCACAAAATATGGAAGAACACACGACTCCGAAAATAACTAAAAAATTAAAAAAACCAATATCGCAAAAAATTATTTTTGAGGAGCATGCTCCTGAAACAATTATTGAAGATATAATAAATGAAGATGGCGAGGAGGTCAAGCAGATAAAAACTACCAAGAGGATAAAAAAGAAGGACGGTCCAAAAGAATATCTTATTGAAATTACTGAATCCTATCAAGAAAACCAACCGGAAGCTGATATACAATATACTACAACAGAGGTAGTGCCTAATAGCAAAATTGAAGACGAGCAACCAGTTAAAGTTGTGCAAAAGGTTAAAAAGAAAAAGCCTGTTAAAGACGATTTGGAAAGATACATACAGGAACTCATTGAGCAAGAAATTACAAAAACTGACTTGGAAAAATACGAGCCTACTGATATTGAATCAAAACCCAAACAGGCTAAGATAAAAGTCAAACCCAAACAAAAGAAAACAATCGAAAGTAGCGAAGGACTTCCAGTTATTATACATGAGTTTGACGTGCAGGAAATAGAACCAGAGCGAACGGACGCACTGAGCCCGATTTTATCAGTTGAAACAGTAGAAACAATGCCTTTGCATGAGGACGACAATGAGTATTTAGTTAATGTTACTGACGAGAATGTAGAGCCAAGTCAGATTTTTGAATATACGGAGCTTAAACCCACCAAAAAAGTCAAACAACCTGAAAAGAAACTATTACAAACTCTACCAGTTAAAGTTGAAGAAATTTCAGAATCAGTTGAAACTTTCCAAAAACCCCACGAAGATGGGACAGTTAAAAAAGTGACAATGAAAAAAAGAAAGCTTGCTCAAAGAAAAGGTTCCAAAGAAAGGGTTTTCGAAATATGCGAAACAACTTGCGATGATGAACCTTTTTCCGAAGTAACAGTCGTAGATATTTCAGAATATCAGCCTAAAGTATCAGAACAGTTCAAAGAGCCCAAAACAAAGATAGCTAAAAAACCTAAGCAAGTTGTTAAAGATTCCATAGAACAGTACGTTATTAATGTCATTAACGAAATCGTGCAAGAGTATCCAGATGAAAACCTTGTTGAAATCAAAAATACCGAAAGTGAAACTCCAGAGGCTCCGAAACAAAAAACAAAGAAGCATCGTCACAAGCTTACAGAAAATCAAGAGAGTAAAAATATTGACAATGAAGATGAAGCGCCTTCCTTAGAAGTGGCAGATAAAAGCGTTGCTAAGCCAGAATCAGATGAGGAATACTCATTTGGTGTAAAAGAAGACACTGATAAAAAAATAAAGAGGACAAGGCAAACCAAAGCAAATACGACTAAAACCAATAAAGATGTTGAAGATCAAGATAAAAACTTTTTCATCAAGGTTTCTTCAATGGAGAAAGTCAACGAAACTGAGTTGTCAGACTACGAATCCAAGCCAGATGATATAAAACCTGCTGGTGGCTCTAACATTCAAATTGAAGAAGCTGAAGTGACAATAGAAGAACAAGACATAGCAGACAAAAAGGGAGACATAATCAAGCAGACCGTAACTAGACGAAAAATCAAAAAGAAAGTCGGACCTAAAGAGGAAACTATAGAAATTGTTGAAATTATGTTGGGTGAAACTCCAGAATACGAGGTAATAGTAACTAGTGAGGAACCTAAAGATATAAGCATTGAAATTCCTGTAGATGAAAAACCAAAAAAAATTAAGAAATCTAAAAAAGTGCCAAAAGACGATCTGCACGACTACATTCAAAAGCTTATCGAACAAGATATCCCAAAGACTGAATTAGAGCAATATGAAAAAATTGATCTTGAAGAACCAGTAAAGTTAAAGAAAAAGAAACCCGCCAAGATTCAAACCAAACCCGATGAGGTGCCGAATACTTCAGTTCTAGTAACTGACAATGATCGCACATCGGATGAGCAGTCAATAGAAATGTTAACCAAAGATGAACCGCCGCTAAACATTACTATAAAAGAAATTCCTGCTACCGAGACATCGCCAGCTTCTTATGAAATAAGCGTTCTTGATGAATCTATTAGCTCTATTCATGTTCCAGATGAAGATGGAAAAGTTAAAGAAAAAGTGGTAAGAACCAAGAAAATAAAGCATAAAAAGGGTCCTGATGAAGTTGTTCATGAAGTAAGGGAAGTTTTTGATGAAGACACAAATATATCAGAAGTAACAGTAACAACTTTTAAGCCAGATGAATCTGTGAACGAAAATAAACCAGACGTAAAACAAAAACGCTCCAAAAAGATTAAAAAGGATGAAGTTGACAACTTTATAAAATCAGTGATTGAGGAAGAAATTCCAAATGAAGAAGAAAAAGTTTTTGAAGTTGATGAGATCAATAATGCACCCAAACCATCCAAGAAAAAGGCAAAGAAAGTTGCTAAACAAGAAGAACCAACTACTGATCTGCCGTTGACACCAGAATTAGCTGAAGTACAAATAACCGAATCAGCATTGGATCAAACTCCAACTAAGGAAGTAGAAATACAAATTAAAGACTATGAGCCTTCTGTTGAAAATCAAACTGAAGCTGACATTAGCATAGTTGATGAATTACCAAAGCCTTCTAAACAAAAACAAAAGAAAAA
This sequence comes from Chymomyza procnemis, assembly GCA_035046065.1. Lineage (NCBI taxonomy): Eukaryota > Metazoa > Arthropoda > Insecta > Diptera > Drosophilidae > Chymomyza > Chymomyza procnemis. The sequence continues at coordinate 1,160,822 of JAWNOJ010000013.1, read as the reverse complement.
GTCTATAAAAACAAAAGATGAGCTGCCAGAGGAAACACCAGTTGGGGAACAATTGACAGTTCAAATAAAGGAAAGTGATAATGAAGAGGATGAACTGAAGGTAACTTTCAAGGAAGAGGTAACTCAACCAGTAACTGAATCAGACAAATCTAAAAAGACAAAACAAAAACCAAAACAATTAGCTAGTTCACCTTCAGATCAAAATTACGAAGTTTGTGTAACAGAAAGTTTCGAAAAGCCACATGATGCCATACCTTTGTCTGTACAAGTTATAGAGAGTGAAACCAATGTGGAAGAAACTATAGATGATACTGGAGAAGTTCATAAACAAGTGACGACCAAACGAAAGATTAAACGACCACAAGATAACGAAATTATTGAAATTATTGAGGTTATTAGGGATGATACGCCATTAGCAGAAATAACTGTTATTGAACTTGAACCAGAACAAACAGGTAAAGGAGAAAAACCAAAAGAACCGAAAAAGAAAATAAAAAAGGTTAAAAAGGATGACATTCACGACTATATACAAAAATTAATAGATCAAGAAACACCTAAAACAGAATTGGAAAAATACGAAAAACTTGAATTTGAATCAATTAAAAAGGAGCAACCCGATTCAATGTTACCTTATAGTGTTATAGAAGAAACGCCAGTCGAAAAAACATTAAAAACAAAGTGTGTTAAACCTAAACAGCAATCCAAACAAGAGCCTATTAATGACGAGCCAGTAGCAGAAGTTCAAATACTCGAAGTTAGGGATACTGCTCCGGTACAGTTCTTTGAAATTAAGCCAGTTGAGGTTACAATTGCCGAAACCATGAGTCCTGAGGGTAAACCAATTCAAGAAAAGACAAGTAAGCGTGTTTTAAAGAAAAAAGTGGATAAAAAAGATACTGTTTATGAAATAACAACAATTGAAAATGAAGAAAACGATAGTGTTATGGTGATTGTAAGTGAAGAACCAAAAGAAGATGTATCTGAAATACATAAGCCAGAAGAAGTTGAGTTAAAGCTGCAAGACCAAAATATATCCGTTGAAAAGCCTAAAATACCAAAACCACGAAAAACAACAAAAAAGGTTAAAAAGGAAGATGTTGAAAAATATATAGAACAAATGTTAGAAGAAGAAATTCCAAAGGAGTTGCCAGAAGAGCTCGCAAGCCCCGATATTGTGGAAGAAGCACCTAAAGAACTGGTTCAAGAACTAACGCCTGAACAAGTTACAGAAATACCAAGCATTGACTTGCCAAAGCAAAAGAAAACTAAGAAGCCCAAAGACAAGGTAGATAATCAAGACACGCAGAGACGAGACGAACCTACCGTGACAATGACTGAAACCACTGACGCAACAAATGATACACCAATTGCACAACCCGAGGACACAGTCACAGCACAAACTACACCAAGCGCACAAGATGAAAAAACTACTCAAGATGACACTAGAGAAACAATTCAAAAATCAGTTAAACATAAAAAAACAAAACCAAACACAGTTAAAAGCGTTGATACAAGTAAGTTTCTAGATGAGAGTTTATGGATCCCTCAAACCCCCCTTGCACACGCTGCACTGCATCCTCTCTCTCTTTGCGCCTTTTTTTATACGTTCGGAATTCAACGTTGACTTTCACCTCTTACGCCTCTACCTACCTTTGTGCTGATATGATGCTCAATGTTTCGAGCTCGACTGTCATTTTTCTTTTAATATATTTTCCAGCTGACCTTTAAAGATTAATTTTTAACTAATAGTTAACGCATGCGATTGAAATAAAAAATGTTATTATATCGAATTGCTTGAATAAATACGATAACTTATTTAAAATTTTTATTAACATAGCCCATTTTTATATAGTAAATCAAAAAGTTAAATTTGTGTGTTATAAAAAAATATCCAATTTAATTATTTTTATTTATTTATTTTTATTTATATTATTTTTATTTTATTATTTTTTTCTGTATATGGTCTGGTAAGAACTTTTGCAAAAAGAGCTGTATATATTTGCCTCAATATAGTTCTTCATTAGTTCGCTTGCCTTCTTCTGCGAAAGCAATGCACGGAGCCGTAGACAACGTTTCGTGAAGATCTATTGTTATTAAAATTAGCATCTTTTATAACAGGTGAAGTCCAGGAGATTCATGACGATTACTATGTTAGCATAATCGAAGAAGAACCAGTTGAGTCAGAAAAGTTGCCAGATGAAATATTGGAAGTCAGGATTATTGAAGAAGAGCCAGCAACCATCGAGTCGCAACCCATTATTGAAGAAGAGGAAGGAGATGAAGTGCCACAAGACGTAGAAACTCCAGAGGATATCAAAAAGACTAAAAAGCGGAGGAAAATAATCAAAAAGAAAACCGATGATCACGATGAAATAATACAAAAATTGCTGGCACAAGAAATCGAAAAAACAGAGCTCGAGAAGTATGAAAAAATTGAGTTTGACTTACCCAAGAAGGTTAAACCAGAGTTCTCTAGCCTCGAACCAATTAAAATAGTACGCAGAGAACAAAAGCCAACAAAAGTCATAATTGTCGAATCCGCTGACCTTCCTCAAATGATTAAACTAAAGCCAAGTAAGCGTAAGGAAAAACCATTAGAAGATCAAAGTGTACAATTACCGAAGTTTAGACTGAAAGCACGCATGGTTATGGTGGAATACCCACCAGCAGCTTTGGTACCTATAATCACAGTAATAGGGGCTGTTAAGGAGAACGGATATTTATCACGTAACATTGAAGAAGCAGAAGAGCTGCTTATATTTAAGCCACGCAAGGCAAAGAAATTGAAGAAAATAAAGGATGATCTGGAAAAGGTTGAACTAGAAAAGTATGAGAAGTATATAAGCAGTGAAGATGAAGAAGCACCAAAGAAGGCCCCTTATCAAAAACCAGAAAAGGCTCATCATGCTCAAGAAGTACCAGATGATGTTAACATTAAGATTGGCAAAGGTAAAGGAAAGCCCAAAGAGGAACCAGAACCTGAAAATGTTACCCTTAAAAAGATACCTGAGAAGTCCAAATTAGTGGAAGAGGAAGTCGATAAATTACCCATGAAAAAAGAGCCTCTAGATATTGTTAACGAACCGCTCAGTAGCGACGATCGAGAGTTCAATGTAGAACCATTTGAGCCTTTGGACTTTGAACATCCAGAATATTCCAAAGAAGAATTGGAACCAATAGATTTCCCAGAAAAAATTGAAAAGACCAAAAAACCCACTAAAACTAAGTATAAGCCAAAGGAAAAGTCCAAACCAGAGCAAGATTCAAATATATCCCAAATTGTACCTGGCATTCCGAAAGAAGCAGAAGAAACTCCTGAGCAGGAAGTAAAGTTCCGCATACCTACAACTGGAGCGCCAATCGATAATGATTCTGAAATTAAATTAAAGCCAGTTAAAAAATTGCCAAAGGAAAAATCTGTTGAAATATTTGAAGCTGAATCACAAATTGAAGAGCCAATGAAAATTGAACATGTAGTCCAAGAAGAGGAAGAGATTAAAAAACCCAAGAAGACAAAAGTAAAAAAATTACCGAAACATGAGGAACTACCTACAGAAATTCCACAAGAAACTTATGAGATATCCGTTGAAGATGAAGAAATTGTAGTTACTAAACCAGTTCAAGATGATTTACCCCAGGAAGTCAAAGTAAAGCAAAAGAAGCCAAAAGAACAAACAGTTTTCAATGTGGAAATTATTGAGGAATCCCCTCAACCAGAACAGGTGCCAGAAGAAATTCCAACCGAATACAAAATAACAACAACAGTATTGGAGCCCGAAGAACAACCAAAAGAACATCTAGTGAAAATAATAGATTTTGATGAAAAGGAAGTTACTACAGAGGAGGTAATTGAAGAAAAGCTGGTAACAAGAAAGAAGAAACCCAAGATTGAGCAACCTGAAGAATTGAAAGTGTCCCTAATAGAACCAAAGGAAATGCCTACCGAGCCCGAAGAAGTAGAAGCCGAAATTGTAATGACTACTCCACAAACAGAAAAGGCAGAACCAGAACAATTTGAAATCGCATTAGAACTTACAGAGCCGAAATTGCCCGAAGAGGTTAAGAAAGATGTGAAAATTAAGGAAAAGCAAAGGAAAAAGTCTTTAAAACAGGCCGATGAAGTAAAAGTTGAATTAGTCGAAAAAGACGAAATTCCTTTTGCGTCGGAAATAAAAGAGGATGATAAAAAAACTGAAAATAAAAAGACACTAAAGCCTAAATCCTACGAAATTAATATAACTGACACTGAAGCTCCTCTGGAAGAACATGCTTTGGAGGTCGTTGATAGCATTCCTGAAGTTATTCCTGAGAAATCTGTGGCAGAACTGGAGAAGGTCTTTGATTCTTTTGAAATAAGAATGACAGAGTCGGAAGGGCTTAGGGATGAAAAATTGGATGAAGAACAACCTAGTGAAGCTAAGTTTACGGTAAAAAAATCAAAACCTAAACAAGTTTCAATTGAAGAACCTGAAGCTGAATTTGTTCTTAAGGAAAGTGTTCCAGTTGAAGAAATAACTGAAGTAGCCGATATTAAAACGAAAAAACCCAAAAAGAAAACAAAGGATGCACGCGCAGAAGAGTTGAAGATTCGAGTGACTGAAGAAATTCCCCAATCAGTTCCAGTTGAAGAAATCGATGAAGTTACCGATATACCAATAATAGAAGAAGACACACCAACAAGAGATGAAAAAACGTATATAATTGATGTTAAAGAAACACAAGCAAAGTTGACAGAGACAGATGAATCTACTAGCAAAATCCAGGAAGTTCTGGAAACTCCAGTGCAGAAGCAACCAGAAATGCATGAAGAAATGCAAGTGAAAATTATTGAGGAGACTCCAAGGGAGGTGACTGACGAACTTATTCAAGAAGAAGTAAAAGTTCAACGGAAAAAGAAGGTTAAGCATCATACTGATGAGCCGCAATCTCAAATAACCTTCTCCACTGAAGAACCTGTGAAAGTTAATGATGAGGATAAATTTGAACTAGTTGAAGAAAGTGTAGTTAAACCAATCGACGAAATAAAACCTGCTGATTACAAATTTACACTTAAAGAGTCCCAAGCTGAAAAAGACGTTGTAGAGGAAATACCTGAAGAACAAGTAATAATTAGGAAAAAAAATAAGACACCTAAGGCACAAGTCACAGAAGAACCAGACGCTGAAATCACACTTAAGCCAGAACCTAAGCCTGAAGAAGTGCAAGAAGAAGTGAAGGTAGTGCAGAAAAAACCCAAAAAACCAGTAATGGAACAAGCAGCTGAAGAATTCACTGTTAAGGTTGAAGAAGAAATAACTTCAGAGCCTATTATTGAAGAAGTGGTACAAGAAGTTCAAATTAAAGAGCAACCTGCTGAAAAAGAATCGCCAAAGGAATATGAATTCGGTATTAAAGAAATTCAACCTGATGCCCCACATGAAGTTCAACAAGAGGAAGTTCGATTGCCTAAGAAAAAACCAAAGGAACCAGAAGTGACAGATGAACCAGAGGCAGAAGTTACTCTTAAGCCTGAACCAAAGGTTGAAGAAGTACAAGAGGAAGTTAAAATAGTTAAAAAGAAGCCTAAAAAACCAGTCGTAGAAGAAGCCGTTGAAGAGTTTACAGTTAGGGTCGAAGAAGAAGTATCTCCTGAGCCTATCACAGAAGAAGAGTTTGTGGAAGAACTTCAAGTCAAGGAGCAACCTACGGAAGAAATGAAGCCGAAGAATTATGAATTTAGTATTCAAGAGACCCAACCCGCGGAATCACCATTGGAAGTTCAACAAGAAGAAGTTCGGTTGCCTAAGAAAAAACCAAGGGCACCAGAAGTGACAGACGAGCCTGAGGCTGAAGTAACACTTAAAACAGAACCAAAGGTTGAAGAAGTGAAAGAAGAAGCTAAAATAGTTAAAAAGAAGCCCAAAAAACCAGTCGTAGAAGAAGCGGCAGAAGAGTTTACAGTTCGGGTCGAAGAAGAAGTAACACCTGAGCCAATAGTTGAAGAAGTGGTACACGAAGTTCAAATTAAAGAGCAACCTGCTGAAAAAGAATCGCCAAAGGAATATGAATTCAGTATTAAAGAAATCCAAACCGAAGCCCAACAGGAAGTTCAACAAGAGGAAGTTCGGTTGCCTAAGAAAAAACCAAAGGAACCTGAAGTGACAGATGAACCAGAGGCAGAAGTTACTCTTAAAACTAAACCAAAGGTTGAAGAAGTACAAGAAGAAGCTAAAATAGTTAAGAAGAAGCCTAAAAAACCGGTCGTAGAAGAAGCGGCTGAAGAGTTTACAGTTAGGGTTGAAGAAGAAGTAACTCCTGAGCCTGTCATAGAAGAAGTGTTAGAGGAAGTTCAAATTGAAGAGCTACCTACAGAAAAAGAAACGCTAAAAGAGTATGCATTCCGTATTCAAGAGAGCCAACCGGAAGCTCCTCAAGTAGAGGAAGTTCGGTTACCCAAGAAAAAACCTAAAACACCGGAAATAACAGAGGAACCTGAGGCTGAGGTTACACTTAGACCCAAACCAAAGATTGAAGAAGTTCAAGAAGAAGCTAAAATAGTCAAGAAAAAACCTAAGAAACAAGTTTTGGAGGAAGCTGCTGATGAACTGACAGTAAAGGTCGAGAAAGAAGTTATCCCTGAACCTATAAGTGAAGAAATCGTGGTAGATGATGTTCAAATTATTGAAAAACCCACAGAGGAAGTCAGCCCTATTGAATATAAATTCAGTATTCAAGAAAGCCAGCCAGAATCTCCCCAAGAAGAAAAAGTTCAATTGCCAACGAAAAAGCCAAAGGCAGAAGTAACAGAATTGCCAGAGGCGGAAGTTACTCTAAAACCAACCCCAAAAGTGGAAGAAATAGAGGAGGAAGCCAAAATAGTAAAAAAGAAACCCAAAAAACCATTCGTTGAAGAAGCGGCTGAACAGTTTACGGTTAAAGTCGAAGAAGAAGTAGCTCCTGAACCTGTAATAGAGGAAGAAGTGATAGAAGAAGTAGATATACGAAAACCTGAGAAAAAACCAACCGAAGATATAGTTGATACTGCTGTAATTAAATTAAAGAAACCAGAAGTTGCACAAGATGAAGAGACGGTAGCTCAATTTTCTGTCAAACCAAAGAAGACACAGCAAGTGGAAGATGAAGAGTTTTCTATAGATGTAAAGATTCCACAAGAATTTAAGACAACAGAAGAAACCTCAAATGAGACGGTCCTGTTAAAGAAGAAAAAGAAAGCAGCAAAACCCGTAGAAGAGGCAGCAGATGAACTGCAAATAACGCGTAATGTAGAGGAAGAGAGACCTGTAGAAATTGAAGAGGAAGAAATAATTGATGAAGCTGTTGTCATACGTAGAAAGCCCAAAAAGCCGTTCGAACCAGCTGTGGAAGAGCTTGAAGAAACAGAGTTCAGTATGTCAATCAAAAAGCCACATCAAATTATTGAAGGTGTAGAGCAAGCTGCAACCGTCCTCAAGAAACGCCCTAAAAAGCCCACTACTCTGGATGAAGCTGCAGCGGAGCTTTCAATTAAGCGACTGGAAGAAGAATATGAAGAGGGTGAAGATATTGAAGAATTTGTAGTTAGCAAGCGTCCAAAGCCAAAACCATTACAAGTGACAGAGGAAGATGATCAAGAATACACCGTTAAAAAACTAAAACGTCGAAAGAAGGTGGACATTCCTGAATATTCTGATGTTGAGAATGTAACTTTCCGGTCCAAAACCACGAAAACTAAAGAGGACGTTGATCAGGAATTTAATATTGCACTTGATTCTTATGCTGAAGAAGAAGTTTCGATGTCTGGAAAGATTAAGATTAAAAAGCCTATTAAAAAGACATACTCTGAGGCAGCTGATGAAGCAAGCATAAAGATAATGCAAGACTATGATGATGGCGAAGCTCCCATCATTGAAGAAATACGTGATGATAGCAGCATTGAGGACACAATGTACGATGTCGAAGAGCCAGAGGAGTATTTGGTAGAAGAACTGCCTCCAGACGAGGTCGACTTTAAACTGAAGCCCAAGAAACAGACCAAGCCAAGGTATTCCATACAAGATGAAGAGGAAGAACAATTTTTAATTGGTCTACGCCAACCCAAACGCGATTCTGTTACATACGATGAAGACTCTTTAACGTTTAAAAAGAAACGAAAAGTTATTCAACAACTATTTAACGAAGGTAAGTCGAATATTTTTCATTTTAACATTGTTTAAGCTCTTAAGCTGATTCTCATTGAATTCAAAAATTAACGCATAAATCACTTCAGTGCTTATATGATAACAGTATGGCAATTTCAGGTAAAAATAAGCTATATTTATATTGGTGGCTAACTAATAAACAGCATATGTTTAACATTTTTTAATTAATTTCGAAAACAAATCGAGTAATTCTTAATTTCTAATTTGCTTAGATGGAGCATCGCTTAACATTACCAGGGAAATGGATATTGAAGGTAAATGAAATGAATTAAAAAAAACGTACATATGTTTAAATAACATCGACTTCACTTCACAGAATCTGATGTTGAGAACATAATGTATTCGATTTGTACATACATTGCTGATAATGATGAAGCCATCAATTTGGTTGAAGGTGAAAAAGTGCAGGTAATAGGACGTCATAGTTCTGAATGGTGGTATGTCAAGAAGACCATTACGGAAGAGGAAGGCTGGGTGCCAGCTCAATATTTAATGGAACCCACAGAATATGCTCAATATGTGCAGAAGAAACTGAATGAGAAGATTGACAAGCTACCAGTATTTGAAAGTAAGTTATGTAGCATTTATTTTTCAAGTGTTTTTTTTTTTCACTTACTATATTACTTTTTGGGAGTAAGTCTTGTATACGTCCTTACATGTTTTTAACAATTTACTTTGTGTTACTATGTGCTATTGCGTTATTAAGGACCCGGACCCGCAGAAAAACCTATGGCACCCCGATTCATTGAAAAGTTACAACCCGTACATACGCCCGAATGCTACACAGTACAGTTTGAGTGCAAGGTTGAAGGCATCCCACGCCCCCAAATTGCTTGGTTCCGCGAAACAGCTGTTATTAAGCCCTCGCAAGATTTCCAAATGTTTTATGATGATGACAATGTTGCCACTTTGATAATACGCGAAGTTTTCCCTGAAGACGCAGGCAAATTCACATGCGTAGCTAAAAATGCAGCAGGTTTCACATCAACTACTACGGAATTGGTTGTGGAAAGTCCACTATCCGACCATGGCTCTGATGCTACGGCATTGTCACGTCGAAGCATGTCTCGTGAATCTTCATTAGCAGATATACTGGAAGGTATACCACCCACATTCTCCCGTAAGCCAAAGGCGCAATATGTTGACGAAGACACTAATGTTATATTAGAATGTCGACTTGTGGCAGTGCCCGAGCCGGACATTATATGGACCTTTAATGGTGAAGACATTGACGAGGAAGAAATTAAAAATATACGCATTGTCACAGAGTCAGACATGCACATGTACTGCAGTGTGGTGCACATAACAAAAGTTAAAAAATCGCAGGAAGGAACCTATGAAGTTATTGCCACGAACCGTGAAGGTGAGGCGCGATTACCAATAACGCTGAAAGTTAAGACAAACCAAAAGGAAGCACCACAAATTTTGGAACCTTTGCGTAATATGGTTATACGAGAGGGTGAATCTGTTGTACTTTCTACACATATAGTAGGCAATCCGTCTCCAAAAGTATCTTGGTATAAGGATGGTAAACCAATTAAGAATGCAAAATCTGACAAGGACTTGCACACGCTAACATTGATAACTCCTAAGCATAGTGAGAAAGGTGAATACACAGTCAAAGCGGTTAATCCCTTGGGCAGTGTTGAAACTACTGCTAATCTTACAATTGAAGGTAGGTGTTCTTGTTAATTGTTTAGTTTAAAGCAAGCTTCAGCCAAATGTAAGTAGTATTACATTAAAATAATTGTACGCTTTTTTGTTGCTATATAGAACCAACCAGCGGAAATGCAGAACCACCTTTGTTCGTAGAACGTTTTGAGGAACAATCAGTGCCACAAAAAGGTGTAATAAGATTGCCAGCTAAAGTTTTGGGTAATCCTGTACCCGAGGTGCAATGGCTATTCAATAATAATCCTCTTTACCCAAGCGAAAGAGTGCAACAAATTTATGACGGTGAAAACATTGAATTGATTATACAGGACGCAAATCCCGATGTTGATTCTGGCGATTACAAGTGTATTGCTAGCAATCCCATAGGAAAAACTTCACACGGAGCTCGGGTTATTGTGGAAGTGGATAAAGTTACTTTCACCAAGAAATTAAAGAAGACCATTTCGATAGAAGAAGTGCAATCATTAACCTTAGAATGTGAGACTTCCCATGTTGTCACGACCAAGTGGTTCTTTAACGGAAAAGAGCTTAGTGGTATGGATCATCGCGTTGTTGTGGAAGATGGTAAAACACATAAGTTAGTCATAAGGAACACAAACTTACGCGACTCCGGCACCTATGTTTGCAAAGTTAAGAAGCTTGAGACGCAATCTACAGTTGAAGTTCTAAAACGTAAGCCCGATTTTATCAAGGTACTGGAAGACTACGAAGTCACCGAAAAAGACACTGCTATACTGGATGTAGAACTCACAACAGAAGCATGCGAAGTAACTTGGTATAAGGATGGAGAAAAGATTACACCCGAAGACAACAGCTACGAATTTATAAAAGATGGTAAATCACGTCGATTGGTTATACGCGATACCACAATACATCACGAAGGACAGTACACCTGTAAGCTGGAGGATCAGGCTTGCAGTGCAGAGCTTGTGGTCATTGAACTGCCACCCGAAATAATCAAGCCGCTGCGAGATGTTTCCGTTACTAAGGGAGAGGACGCAACGCTGGAAGTTGAGCTCAGCAAGGGAGATGCTTTAGTAAAATGGTATAAAAATGGAAAGAGTCTACAATTTGACGATCGTATACAGCTAACTATTGATGGCAAGAAGCAGGCACTACGTATACTTAAAGCTCGTCCTGACGATAAGGCGGAATACTCCATTCAAGTCGGCGAGCAATCTTCCGGTGCCAAATTGACTGTGGAAGAACCATTAGTAAACTTTGTAGTTTCTTTACCGGATGTAACAATAGTTACTAAAACAAATGATGCTGAATTTACTGTTGAACTTTCACAACCAGACGTTGAAGTGACCTGGTATCAAAAGGGCAAGCCCATCAAACCAACCAAGAAACATGAAGTATTTGTGGAAGGTACCGTAAGGCGATTAGTCATACATGATGCCAATCCAGATGATGAGGGCGAGATCAGTTGCGTTGCCGAAAATGTCACCAGCAAGACCAAACTTTGCGTTGAAGAGCTCAAAATATCGCCAGTTATAACTTCCGACAAAGATCAAATTGTAAAAGTTAAAGAAAATGAAGACGCATCATTCAATGTCAAATACTCTGGTGCACCAATGCCAGAAGCGGTATGGACCACACGCAAGGTAGTTTTACCCAAGTCTAAACGAGTGATACCCACAATTGATGAGCAAACGGCTTCACTTACAATAAAGAAAGTGGTGGATGAAGATGAGGGAGAGTACACTTTAAAATTGGTCAATCCAGTAGGTGAAGCAGAAGCCAGCCTGCATCTGATTATTATGCGTCAGTATCCAAAACATATTGAAAACATTAATTAATATTAAATTCAAATCACATTTAATAATATTACAGGCAAGCCCACGGCTCCCGGAAGCCCACAGCCCTTGGAAGTGATGCACGATTCGATTACTTTGTACTGGAAGGCACCGGAAGATGACGGAAAATCTGATATCATTGAATATATTTTGGAGTACCACGATGTAAAGGAAGAGAAGTAAGTAGGCACGTCAATTTAAAGTTACCACACGTTAAATTTTATCCTTATATGCACAGATGGACTGAGATACGTAAAATAAAAGATACAACTTACACAATAAACAAGTTAAAGATTGACACGGAATACGTTTTCCGGGCCATTGCTGTTAATGAAGTCGGCCCTTCGCCACCCTCACCACTTTCACCACCAATACGCCTAGTGCCTAAGGTTAAGACAGAAGCACCAAGTGTGCAAGAGCATTTGCAAGATATTACCTCAGAGCTCGACAAAGAAGTGACGCTGTCCTGCGTATTCGGTGGCATTCCAGAACCCAAAGTCACTTGGAAAAAGAATGGCAAGATCATTGAATCAAACAGTACAACCTATGTTAATCGTGTTGCCAAGTATACAATTGCAAAGACTACCATTGAGACTGAAGCTACGTATACGTGCATAGCAACTAATGAGATAGGCTCCGTAGAGACTTCCTGCAAGTTGACGCTAAGACAGAAGCCAACCGTTGAAGTGGAAGATAAGTACTTAACGCAGAAATTGCGTACTGGCAGCACGCTCACCATTCCAGCAACAATACGTGGTTATCCACAACCCAAGGTAACCTGGCACAAGGACACTGTCGAGGAAAAGTCTACAAAGAATGTAACTATCGAAACTACCGAATTTAGTTCGGTCTACACTGTCAAGAAGATATCACGTGAACACTCCGGACGTTACAAAGTTACGGCAAGCAACGATTCTGGCAGTGCCTTTGTTGAGTGTTTAGTCCAGGTTATTGACAAACCCAGTCGACCACTGTCGCTGGAAATTAAGGATGTGAAAAAAGATTCCATTACCTTGGAATGGACACCGCCAGTTGATGATGGTGGAATGGATATTAATAAGTATATACTGGAGAAGTGTGACTTGCAAAACAGTGTTTGGATGAAAGTATCAGATTTTAATAAGGATATAACCTCCTATGCAGTGCAGAAACTGTCCGTAAACTCACAATACATGTTTAGAGTTGTGGCCAGTAATCCCATTGGTGAATCAGAGCCAACTGAAAGTGAGACTGTTACAATTACCAAGAAGTTTGGTGCGTGGCATACATAACTCGCCAATTGATTAATAGATTTAACTTTAAAATTATTTTGAAAATTTCAGATAAGCCAACGCCACCTAGAGCGCCTACAGATGTATCTGGCATGAACGATACTTCCTTTACATTATCCTGGGAACCTTCTGAAAGCGACGGTGGCTCCAAAATCATCGAATATATTGTAGAAATCAGGGAAGAGACTGAAACAGAGTACCGCTCTCTGGGCACGACATCATCCATTACCACTAATATGCATATAACAAATGTGACGAAAAATAGAGGTTATCTGTTTAGAATATATGCTAGAAACGAGGTTGGTACCAGCGAGGCTCTCGAGACGACCGAGAAGATTGTCGTGGGACGTAAGATAAGTAAGTTAACACTGTTCTTATTTTAACTAAAGGCAGCTAATCCAATTGCTTATACAAACTGCTTGCTTTTAAAAACAATCGCTAGTTAACGCTTTTGATAATATGGGTACGTAATGCTGCACGCATACGAAAGAGTCAATAAAAAGAAGTCTGCTAAAATCATTTTATTTCTTACACTACAGCGCCACCATCGCCACCCCAAAATTTACGAGCGCCTAATATTACAAGCCGAAGTGTTACGCTGGACTGGGAAGTACCAGCCAGAAATGGTGGTTCCGAAATCACAGGTAAATCCTGCAAAAAATTTTTTGATAAGCATATTGTAATATATTAATTTTACTTGAAGGTTACTGTGTCGAAAAGCGTTCGTCTACCTCTACTTCCTGGAGCAAGGTTATCACTCTGGATGCTCACCAGCTGCATTATACCATAGATAATTTAAAGGATAAATGCGAGTACTGGTTCCGTGTGTCTGCTGAAAATGAGGTTGGCTTAGGTGCGCCAGCAATCACAGAAAGCATATCATTGAAGACACACGCAAGTAAGTTCCTGTGACCATGTTTAGCTATTGCGCAATTATGAATGTTATTACTTACGATTTTAATATTAGCCGTGCCATCACCACCAACTGCACCACTAGAGGCTAGAGTTTTAGCAGCTAACGCTCACATATTCGAATGGGGTATACCCGAGTCAGATGGAGGTGCGCCACTGCTGGGTTATCACATTGCTATACGTGATATGAAGAAGTCTATGTGGATTGAAGTTGGCCGTGTTCCAGCAGGTGTGCAGAAATTCCAGATTAGAGATCTGCAAGAGAACCACGAGTATATGATACGCATTTTCGCCAAAAATGAAATTGGTCTTAGTGAACCATTGGAATCAGAAGAGCCATACAAGGTCATGACAGCTGGTAAGTGAATTTTCTTTATAATACATTATGTCGTTTCAACTTATATAATACTCATAAAGAAGATTTTTTTTTGTGAACATTGTGATTGATATAACTTTAACTTAGATTTGTGTAAGTTTGGATGACTTCGCATGGCAAGATTATTCTAATTAAGAATAGCTGCTATGTAATTATCAGTTAGCTCTCAGCCAGAAAATTATTATTTAAAATAAAATTTGCAATTTTTTGTTTTATTAGATTATTATTAGTGTGATTTTTTTTGTGATAGACTGAACTGAAAATTAAAATTTCGATTGTTAAACAATACCTTGATTGTAGAACAATTTGAAAAAGAACTGCGAGTGTTAAAATAAGAGAGTATTAACTTTAAAGTACTAATATAGGATCAAAATAAAATACGTATTGGTACTAGTATCACACAGTTTAGGGTTTTAATTATTTCGCAACTTCCCCTTATTATCATCTTATAGTAAATAAAATAATCAAGTTTCGGCGCTACCCTGATTTCTTTATATTGTGTAATATTATTTATGCCTGCTTGAATTACAGGACACGAAAGTCTACCAGATGAGCCCCGTACGGAAATGAGTACGTGCAATACTTCATCATGGCTGCGTGATCACAATATGGATGCAGACATTCACTCATATGCCAGAGGAAAACTGTTGCAACGTGATGAGTACTTCTTCCGCATATGGGCACAAATACCCAAGAAAAAAGAAAAGAAGAGCTCCAAACAGTAGACAAGCCCAAAACAAAGCTTGTCCGGACAACGAAAGAAATTTATACCATAAGTTAACATATTTCAGTAATATATATACAATTTTTTTTTTGTTTATAGCTTTTTATACTTTTCGAGAACCATGTAAAGAGAATGTAATGCAGCACAGACAAAAAGCTCCAATGCATGAAATGATGCCAGAGTGACTCACGTTGTAGAGTGCGAGCGAAGACAAACTTAAGTCGTGAGTGTTGGGCATGGTTTCTAGCAGGAAAATGAAAACATTACATTATCTATTTTTAGTATATTGTATTTTATTTTGCTTAAATCTTTTAATTTTTGCCTTTTTTATTTATGTAAGCTGTGATAAATTTATCAATCGAAAGCGTCAAACGAAATGCATGAGAATCAACTACATGCTTGACGCAGAATGGCACGACGCAGTGACACGGCCCATGGCGGCCAACACCTTGGAGCTATCATCTTTGGGAGACAAACAAACAACTGGTGCAATTGGATGTAGCTTATAGGTGTTGGCCGATGTAGCTCTTGTACTGTGCTTGTTGCTCTGCGTAGGCTGTATACTTCAAAAAGATACATACATTGTACTGGAAGTTTTTAAACATAGAAAAAAAATAAAACATGAATTTTTGAAAGAAAAGTTGATGTGGTTTGTTTGCCAAAGTTTTGCGCAAAAATCAACTAATTAATTCATTAGAAGTCTTTGCAGACTTCAGCCAACAAGCGCCATAACTTTGTCAAAAGTTTTCCATTAAGTTTTTTGTTCATTTTTGTTTTTGTTTATGGATTCTAAAACTTAAAGTCCGAAACCAAGCAATGTGAGCAAGTTGTTGCCAATGACTGACTGGATCTGGTAGAAAGGGGAAACATACGTGTTTAGGGTTGGAGTTGCTCTGGTGACATAGCCAACGCCGCATAAACTTTTCAAGAATTGTGTGAGAATTTAATTAAAGTTTTCGCCGCTAGTAGACAATAGCTGCGGTTGTCACTAATCAAAAGATATTATCTAAAATGTAGAAAATTGACTTGAACTTAAACTTGTGGCAACAACTTCAATTTAAGATAAGCTTTTCTTGCAGATTATATAATAAAGTCGAATAACAAGTACGTTAACTTGATTGTGTTTTCTAAAATACAATCCAAATGTTGAGGCCATGCAAGTAAAGCATATTTCCGGCAGTTGAAATGGAGCAGACACACAATCAACTGATAGACGTTTTTTTTTCAAGGCAATGAAGCCCCAATACCTAACACACATGGACACTCAGACACTCACAGATATATACTCATAGATATAGCGAGTCAGCAAATATATAAAAAGTGTTTGCACTAAATGATCGGCAAGTCAAGCACATGAGCGGAAATTTCATTTGATTGCTTACTTTTTTTCATTTAATTTTCTTATTTGGCATTTCCCATTTACCAATTTTTTATACTTTTTATTTACTTTATTTCTTGGCCTATAAGTCTTTGAAACTTAAAATTTGGTAGTGTTTGTGTTCGCATTTGTTTTTTAACTTATTCAGAACAGAAACATTTTTTTTTTTTTGCGTAGACTTATTTATTATTGTATATTAATGTTAACATAAAGCTTACTAATGCAATTGAAAACTTGTAATAGAATTCCACACAACACATAGAAAAGAACACAAATTTGATAAAAACTTTATTATACCCACGTAGAACATTAAAGCGACAGCACCATGGGCCCGAAGTTACTTTTATTCAGCATAAAGTATGTTTGTTACGAATTTTCATTCACTTTAAATTTGTAAACTTGCATTCGATTGTCCGTAATACAAAAACTGAATGACTATAAAAAAAAAAACAAATAGTGCTGCCTGTTTAAAAATATATGATATCAATAATACTATACTGCCATTTCAAATGTTTTGTTTTATGAATATTTTTGTTCCACAGTAACCTGCAACAATTACGGCAAACTTTGTTGTCAGGAATAGAAACTTTGCTTAATTACAAGTAAAAACGCACAACTGTTACAGCCGCATATAAAGCCTTGTCCTTGTCTTGTCTCATTTGTGTTAGCAAAAAAAGGAATTTAATTATTATCTTGTGAGTGCATGCGGCATCAATAAAAAAAAAGAAGTATGATATAAAACAAATGGTAACAAACAAAATACCAGCCAACTAAAGGAAGCTGCAAGACAAATAAGACTGGCAGGTAAGCACAAATTCAAGAATATAGCATACTTTTGCGGGTATATTTACTTGGAATGGCGTTTGCAGTTTGCTCACACTTGCCTTATAGCGTATATGTTTGTTTGTATGGAGATAATGAGCACAACAAAGAAATGTCATAAAATGTTAATTTCACTACTGTTTGCTTATTACATTTACAGCAGAACCGTAAAAGACACGCTCTAACAGCTGTAATTTGTGTATGTACTTCAGTTCCTGGTTTCCAGTCAACATACATGCTTTGTCTGACTGGCTCCACAAAAAGCCCCAACGACATGCAAAGCTGAAGCATTATTGCCAAAGAGCGACAAGGCCATTAATTACGAAGCACAGCACCACAAAGCCCAAAAATTAAGACTCTACTTGCGGTATAGCAACCACATGACCAGTTTCAGTACGTCTCATATATAATGGAACAAAAGTACTGCACGCTTAGCTCAGCCATATATGCGAGTACGCAGCATATTGCATAAGCAATTGGCACAAGGGTGAATTAAAACTTTATAATCTATATGCACTATGAGACTAAATGTAGGAGACGTAAGCAAAACTTGTATTATTTTATATTTTCTTACTTCAAAATGGCTATTCTCAGCAAATTGAGAACTATCATTCTCTCTGTGAGTTGATGAAACGTACTATTGCAGATCAGTTCTAAAGCAATCAAGGCTAAGACTTTATAGAAGCGACATTACTAACAATTATGCTTATGCTCTTTCATTGTTTGTTTATATATATAATATGCATGTAATGCTTCAGAGTTTAGACATTTTATGAGGCAAATTTGAAATAATGTGCCGCGTATCAGGTTTCTTGCACAAAATCTGCTTTCATTTCAATATAACTAGCACACGTTTAAGGACTCTTTTTGATTTAATAGAGACACTTTGTACAAATTAAACAGAAATTTCATTAACCTCAACGTATCCATGTGCTGTTTACATGGCGTTAAAAATCAAGTTCGCGGATGACATTAAGTTTCCTTTCAAAACTGTACACATGTGCACTTTTACCGGCTCGCTTGTTGTCAACACAATTTAAAGTACTTTTAGTGGCTTCAAAACCTTAATATTAACCCGTAGTACTATGAGTTCACAAAGTTAATGAAAGTGTTGTTGCTTGTATCCTTTCAACCTTTACTTGCTCGTTGCATACCATTTATGGAACTACTTTTTGACAATTTTCCTTTGACTATCCTTGTTCTGTACAAGCCATACACAATGAGCATATTCACACTATACAACTATGAGCATGTTTGACTGTCGAGGCAACGCACAAAGTAATTAAAGCAAATTGGCATTTTACGAAAAGTCGCTTTACGTGTCGTGTACGTAATGACTATACATTCGACTGTACTGTCTGTGCCTGTCAACAGCGTGGCTTTAGCTATTAGCACGCACCCAAAGGTAATACACTTGCTTTTATTAATTTATTAACATAACGTATACGCTGCCCAAGCACAATTGCAGAACAAATTGATTTTACTTACAGCAAAATACACTGAAAGAATGGACAAAATAAATATTTCTACTATAGAAAAAAAAAACATATATTGGCCATAACTTTTTCATAAATATATTAGCTTTAAAAAAAAATTTTTGCAAATTTTATTTTAAAAAATGTCAAAAAAAATTTTAATTTTTAAAACATCAGTATTTTGTATATAAGTTATGGAAATTCATCAAAACATTACTTCGCTTTAAAGATTCTTCCAAAACCAGTTTTGAGAGACACTAAACTTAATGATTTCTTACAGGGTGTTCGTTTATTGTGCTGAAATGGCCTTTCATTACATTTCTTTTTAGACATCCTTTTCTGGTCATTTGTTGTTAATTTCATCTCTCAAACTTGTGGTTTGTTTTATAGCCTCATCAAGCTGCTGCTGAATTTATAACAAACTCATAAAAGTCTATTGCCAAACTGATAAAATACATTAGCTTTTATGGCCTTAAATTTCACACAGCTTGAATTTAATTGGCCAATATGGTTAATTTTATTAAGTTTTGAAACATCATAGCGTACATATATATTTATGAAAAAGTTATGGCCAATATATGTTAAAAAGATATACGTATTCTGCATAGTTGGCCCACGCGCACGGCTTTACATTTTAAACAAGTTTTCATTGTAGTTTGCATAAATGCATTTTCACGTCCATTTAGCAAAAGGTGTGCAATTTGGATACACTCTAATTCCAGGAGCAAGGGGTATTTCCAAATAACACTTTGCTTTTAACAGAAAAAGGAATTGTAAAAATGAGGTTTTCCTTTCAGCTGCATGCATGTCTTAAATGTGGCAGTCCTTAGAAAAAAAATTAAAGTAAAAAACAATCATTATCACTTACATATATAAATGCCCTTTATTTCATTTAATGAAACCATTTTTTAATGTAATATCAGCTATAGTGTATACAACTGTCTGCATAAATAGACTTTTTGTTATTTATTTAAATATTTATTTTTTTATACACAGCTACCATGCTAAACAGATTTACACCTTGGCATAAAGCGATATTTGCAAGCTCAACCGAAAATTGCAATGCAAATATGCAAATGACAACAGTTGCAACAGCAACGAAATCAAACAACAACAACTGCCAGATTTTTTGTGGCATTAAAGCGCTAAAAAGTGGCGAAATATTAGCCAACGACGTACACATACACTGTCAGACTCGAAGAAAGAAAGTGAACCGTTTAAATATCTTATATAAAAGCATTAAAAAAACAAAAAGACAAGACAAGTCTAAGTAACAGATCGAGACAAGGCAAGTCTTAGTAACAGATCACCAAATAACATTATTTTTCTTGACCATACTTCGAGTAACTTTCGAGAGGTCTTTTGCCTTTTTCGGTGTTTCAAAATTTACATTCAAGTCAATACACCCTTTTATTTGTAAAAAAAAAAATCCACGAGTCAACGAGTGCAAGTGGCAGCTAGTTAAATTAGGAAATATTTTTGCATATTCCACACAGTGTCAAAGGTTCCAAGTCATGGCAAATGTTTAAATTTTTTAACACTCTTCTAGAACGACTTGCAGAAAACTAATTTTGGTTTTTTCGAAAGAAAATGAAGTTGTTGCGGTGAGCGTATACTTGTGAGTATCACTATTTATGTGCAGGCGTTATAATGTGCAAACGTGTTGAGCATCAGCAAGCTAAGCACATAGCTATGCATTCTAAGCCACGTCAAGAGCAGCTGCTGCATCAATGCCAGAG
The DNA here is from genome assembly GCA_035046065.1 of Chymomyza procnemis. Lineage (NCBI taxonomy): Eukaryota > Metazoa > Arthropoda > Insecta > Diptera > Drosophilidae > Chymomyza > Chymomyza procnemis. The sequence goes on along the minus strand of JAWNOJ010000013.1, from coordinate 1,140,475 downwards.
TAGCAGGCTATGAGTATGTTTCAATGCATGCAACCAAAGGGCATGTACCTTGTTGTATGTGTGTGCGTTTATATTTGCCTTGTTGTTGTTTACGTGCTGGCGCTTATCAGGCACACTCGCTGTAACACCATTGTTATTTTCTTCTTTTTTTCTTGCTGTCGAAATTATTGCAGCATGCTACTTAAAATGCACTTCGAGCAGCATATACTGCGTATACGTGTTATCGTTTAACGTGTAGACGCTTAAAATATTTGCAATGCATTTAATGTCAATAATGCTGTGCTACGGCTAAGTCAATATGGCAGTGTCTTTATTAAACAGCACGAAGTGGAAAACGATTTATGCTGTCAGATGTTAAAGGCGCATTGCCTGTGGCACATAACAGATACACTCACGCACACACTTTCAGAAGCATTACTTGACATTAAACATGGCATGTGATGCCTATGGGCACACACACGTTATATAACTGGCATGTTGCTGTGCCGTTCAGATGAAGCTTCTAAGGTAGTTCGACTTGCTTGGCCTACGCCAAGCTTCGCAACTTGCAAGCCAGCACATCCGGTTTCCATTGGTTGTTCACATTATCGTAAAAATCTAAGGTATTGTCGCATACTAACTTGATTATGTGAGCGCTCGTATTTTGCAAGCATAAATATTAGCACATAGCGTGGACTAAGCCATGCACAGATGCGTCTAACTGACATATATAGTTAGTTTAGTTGAGTAAAACGGCCAAGCACAACAAAATATTAAACTTTACTTCAAGAGAAACATTAAAGAGAATAACTCGAAAACCTCTAGTTACTTTTATAATTCAATGTAAATGTATTAGGTTAAACCTTACATTGATGATAGAATTATTTTCACGACAATTTTTTTAAATCTTAACATTGTACGATCAAATTCTACGTTTGGAAGTAACAATCTCTGTAAAAATAAAAGTATAGTGAAAAATAAAAGTTTGTAGATTCACTGGAGTGCACAAAAAGGCAAGGAAAAGTTTACGCAAAGTCCTTTGATTCAAGGTGGAAGAGTTCTGATTGCAGCAGGTGAGTCACTACTGATTTATTAACGAATAAATTTATGGTTCTTTTCATAAATGGTTCCAAAAAAAGGCATCCGACAAATACAAAGATAATTATATTATTTAAGGTCGAACACTTTTTATTTTAAAACCAGATTCTTTGTTTTAAAATTATCATTCAGCTTAAAGTCAAAAGGCAATTTTCTAGATGCGTGCATATATCGTTGCCTATTTAGTGATTTAATAATCGATTTAAAGAAAGTATTATAAAGAGTATATTTTTATAAGATCATGAAAAAAAAATCACAATTTCTACCATATAAACACCGACTTATCGCCTCCATACGCGTCTCTTTGACTTGGCCCTGCTGCTGGGTTTCTTTACTAGGCTGTCGTGGAGATGTTACTTCAGGTAATATCATTTAGCGAAGGCGCAAAAAACTACATTACAAAGAGCATCTACAACGGCAATCGCAGTTTTACACACACACACATGTACTTTTCCAAAACACACACACACACACGAATATGTAAGAAAAATATTATCTCGTTGCAATGTGAAAAGTATCTGCATCCTCGTGCTCTTCATAAGTCTAACTGTAGCTTGCGGTATGTGAGTTTGTGGTGTTCCTTTAGCTTATGAGCGGAAGTACGTGTCGCACGTAGAAAAGAAAGTAACGGACACAGAAAGCTACGAAAAATAGAGAAAGAAAACAACGAAGCAAAAAAGCAGATGCATCGGTAAAAAAAAATTATAAATTTGATTTCAAGTGCTGCTTCCATTTTGATGGCAAAGTAAATTAAAGCGTTCGGAACTAGCTTACATGCTTATGCAATAGTCCAGCTCTTTAAATTAATGAAAGCTTACTGTTTATTTTTGATGGAATTTTTTGGAAAAACTTCAGAGTTCAGATTTGTTGACATTTACATTCACTAAGTTTTTATATTTTCTTAGAGCATGTTCACATATTCATAGCGTTTATACACGATGTTATGCAAAGAGCATAAAACTTATTTTTAACAAAACTTAGTACATATCTATTAAATGAATTGCATTTTAAAAAAGGGTCTTGTAAAAAGAATCGATTCTCAAATATTCTAAAGTTGAAAACATGAATATCAAATAAGTTGAGAAAAGAAGAATTATCACAAATAGAATTTTGAAACTCTACTTAACTTAGTACTTAGGGGCTGCAGCAATTTGAACTTGGTTGGTTTTTTTACACAGAAGATTATTTTTAAATAAAGATGTTTTAAAATTAATATAGCTTTTATAGTGTACGTTAATAATAATACTTATGCGGCATTACAGTAATCCGATTATAAGTCGAATTAACAAACTAAATATTATATTTCGGCAATGAAAATTCCTGCACAAAACAACAAAATCTTTTTTTCGGAAAATCTAAAAAATTCAAACTATTTTACCTATGAACCTTTAAATCAAATTCTCTAACAACGCAACTATGAAATAGATATTGAAATAAAGATTATAGAGAAAGAGTATTAGAATGTCGATTTTAATCCATAAGCAACTAGCTACATGTTAATAGGGGTGCTCGAAAGGAAAGTTTTCACTTCGGTAATCAAATTTAATTTAGCTGATAGCAATAACAAACTCATTCAATCTTATCATATGCTCACAAAGCTACAGAGAGAAGAGAGTGGAAGCAAATTAAGCGAAATGTTCTAGCTTAAGGGCGGCTTTAACTGACGCGGTTCTCTTATAAAACTGTGAAAAGTGAGAGAGTAAAAATGAACTTGTCGGAGCAAAACAGTAGTCAGTCAGTGATCAAATGAGCTACGCTACAGACGCAACGCTGCGCTTGCTACCTTATCTGATTATATATGTATTTATGTGCATATATCTAAAGTCACATAAAACAACAACTGCAGCAAGTGTTGATGCTTATCAAAACTTGAAAAAATACTAAAAACCGCAACAATATTAAGTGTTGTTACTGTTACGAATTGTTGATATAGCTGTAAACTTGCATTGTTTGCGGTTACAGTTAAGCGCTTATCAAAGTAGCTCTAAAAAACCAAAGAGTATAAAAAGCAGAACCACTAGAGGAACTTTGAGCATACAAGACATCAAGGCTAAGCCAGTAGATTTATAGAGTTATAACATTCAACATGGTGCACGTAAAGGAAGATGTTTTTGCCACTGCTGCAGTGAATCCATTTACCAAACAAACGGAATCCATACGACGCTTTACACTGACTAATGCAGAGCAAATGTCGGTGCAAGTCATCACGCTGGGTGCAACTATAACCACATTAAAGGTGCCAGATGCGAAGGGCCAAGTTGAAGATGTTGTGCTAGGTTTCGATGATTTGGCTGGCTATCAGAGTGAGCGTAATCCTTATTTTGGTGCAACAGTGGGACGTGTGTGCAATCGTGTGGGCAATGGTCGCTTCCTGCTGGACGGCAAAGTGGTGCAGGTGACACGTAACTTTAATAACAAGCATCAATTGCATGGCGGACTGGTGGGCTTTAATAAGGCCCATTGGCAAGTGCAGGCTGTGCATGCCGATGGCGTTACAATGGTGCACACCAATCCCGACGGCCATGAAGGCTATCCTGGCGAAGTACACAGCACAGTGAACTTTACCCTTACAGAGGATAATTGCCTGCATGTGCGCATGGAGGCAACAACCAATAAGCCAACTGCCGTTAATCTAACCAATCATAGCTATTTTAATCTGGCCGGACATAATGCCGGACCGGAAGGCATTTATGCTCATAACATTGAAGTAAATGCCTATGGCATTACCGAAACGGATGCAGATGCAATACCCACTGGCACTATCAAGTCAGTGGAAGGCACTGGTTATGATTTGCGTGAGCTTGGTAATCTGGGAAAGCGATTAAAGCAGCTACTGCCTGTTAATGGCTATGATGATAACTTTTGCGTTAAGTGGGATCCGCCACAGGCTGTTACTAAAATTGCCAAGGTCACTCATCCAGCAAGTGGACGCTGGCTAGAGATTGCCAGCAATCAACCGGGCGTACAGTTCTATACTTCCAATTTCATGCCAGACGTGGCTCGTGGTGAGACGCCCATTGCAGGCAAAGCAGGTGCTGGCTATATTAAACAAGGCGCTTTCTGTTTAGAAACACAAAAATTTCCCGATGCACCCAATCATGACAATTTCCCATCGATTATATTGCGTCCCGGTGAGACTTATAATCATGAAGTAATCTATAAGTTTGGTGTTTGCGCTACTTGTGACGGAAACTAAACACAAGATTTTCTATAATAGATTAGTAGGATGATGAAGAAATAAACGATATTTAACTACATACATTAAAATATTCAATAATATAATCGTTTTAAAGACATTAGAGGTAACTACTCATATCACTGACAGCAAAAAGTATTCCGTACAAAATTAATAATCCTTGTGGAACAGAATACAACATATATTGTTCGTATTTCAAAGTAAAAGATTATAAGCCTATGAAAGTGTAAGTTCCTCGTAGCCCACTTTGACGTCTCAATGGATCTGGTTTACATGTCATGAATTTTTTTTTTTTTTTCAAATAGCCTATTAAAATAAAATAAATTTACCATTTTGAATTTACATAAATTAAATCTGTACATGACGCATACCAGTAAGGATAAAAACATAAACACATATTACAAATAGTTCGTAGCCCATACTATCTTAAGCATATGACGTCACACTATATTGATAAAATATGCATATATATATTTCAAACATTTTTTAAATAATATAAAAAAAGTTTATAGTTATTATTTTACATATATGCTTTAAAAGGAATTCCATTTTATTTGGCATATATTCTCTGAACTGAGGAAATGTAGCTTGCGTTATTTTACAGTCTTTGATTTCTCAAGCGTGTCCCGCTTACTCAGCCACATTGCTCTCAGTCACAACCCCAGGAACAATAACAGCATAAAGACAGATGTGCGTTTAAATACGTTTAAAATGTATGCCAGACTGTGGGATACCCTACACAATAACTTAAAAGGTGGTTTAAGTCAGGAGTTCGCCGATTTGATTCGAAAAATAGTCCAAATTTGTTATTGAAGGCATTATTGAATACAAAGGTAGATGTTACATTAATATTCATTTGCAATAATTCTAAGCTGCTAATATAATATAATATTATAAATAAGCTTATGCTCTGCAGTATATAAATAAATACATATGTGCTGAAACCTGCTTGCCTCATTACAGACAATTACTGAGGATATCACTGCGATAACCTTGACGCGATAGGAAAGAGAGTATTAAAAAATAAACAACTAAGAGCATAAAGTAAATGAGAGCGTAACGCTCTACCCTACTTGGCATACACTTAATTATTACATAAGAAAACTTAAACAGAAGCACATGGCATACTACTTGGTACGTCTCAAGTTCCACTGACGTTCTCTTAAAAGAGGCATTTTGCAGCACACACAAAATTGCAGCTGCAAAAACAAACTCAACCAGACTCTACTCGTTTATTACTTTTCATTTTGCTCTTATACTGTATGCCATATACACTGTTTAAGTCGGCAGTTAAATGCGCTCGTGCAGAAGACCCCAAGTTGTGTTAATTAACTCTAACCCCGAAAATGTCAATAAAATTATGTGAAGCTGGCTAAAAGACAAACAACATTTTTAATGTAGCATCTCACCTAACCGAATGCTGAATGGTCAGCTAACTTAATTTGTTTGGTAAATGTATAATTCAGTGCTGCGTCAATCAACAAAGTTGGTAAATGAGTTCTGAATAGTATTTGGAAAGTTTTTTTTTCCTAACTTAAACAATAAAAACTTTTGTATACTTCCACTAAATTCTTTTAACTTAAAATGTTTTAAGTCGATAATAAGACTTTACATGGTATTACTTTTTAAATATAAATACTTTTTAAATATAATTGTAAAAAATTTGCCTCAAAAAAGTTTATTTTTTTTATTTAATTTGAAATCAAGTTAATATCCAAAATCATTGATACAATTCTTCTCTATCCAATAATAATATAATAATTATTATATAAATTTGACGACTTACTTATTGTATTTTGAGTAAGTAGTTAATAATAAATCAATACATTTATTTCCCTTAAATAATTCTGACAATAGAAATATAATCTATTGATAACCGTTGAAAGAGAATAGGGACCTACAGATCATATTGTTGGTGTATTTAATTGATAGAAACTTTCCTAACCACTGCTAGACGAATTCACCTGTCGGAAGTAGAGGCCAGTATCATACAGAGGTCCACATAAGTATTTATTAACTTCTTTTTATAACTTTGGTCCAAAATATTTAATTAAATTACAGTTTTACATTTCTATATCACTTGGTATAAATGTTTTTTTTTTGTTTTTTTTTTTAAATTAATTTTAAGCATTATGTATACCCTTACACGTTTTATAAACGTTTACACAAGTCCACATTTCAATTGTTGCTTCAAAAATTGTGCTCTAATTAAGTTTAAAGCAAAGCATGCATTGAATTAGACATTTAAACAAACAACATTCAGTGTTACCTGCCGGCCACTTCCGGCTCCGGCGACAAGTTGTGCGCTTCCGATTGGCTTTTTGTGCTTGTTTCTGCCAACGGCAAGGCAATTAAGGCTTACAATTTATATAAGCCCTACTATATTGTTGCGGTTATCGGAGTGTTAAACACAGACAACTGCCAGAACCATAGTCTGGATTAGCTGTACTTTGCAACTGTTAGCTCTGGCATTTCAGCATTTGTGGCCATTTTTCATTAAATTTACCGCATTTTATCTACTCCATGTTTTACCGCATTTTTTATAGCTGTTGCTACCCCTTTGGTAATCCCTTTTGCTTTGCTTATTGCGTTATCATTATTCTGCTGTTCTTGAAACCCAGAGCTCTTAATTTGCAGCTAACCGGCATGGGTTTATACACTGTATATTTAAGGCGCACAAATTCTTTGAACCAAAATAATCGTTGCATTTTGATTTCAGATCTCTGAGTTAGTTGCATCCAAAGAGCTTTGCCAATCCAAGATATTAATTACTTTTCGCCGAATTCGCCATGTAGTATTTCACAATTTAGTAACAAGTTGTGAAGCCGAACGTATAGTTTTTCCCCGATGAAGTGTATTCCAAAGTCGCGATCCGCGATGTTAGGTGCAATTTTTTTTATTTCGAGTAGTCCTGCCAGTGGCACATAATTAAATTATCCCGCAATTGGCTGCTAAGTGCACAGCCATTCGTTTACGTAAAAATTTTTGTGGGCATTAAAAGTCCTGCAGTCCTTAAAACCCATGTACCTACTTTTGTTTTTATTTATTGACTGTTCCTTTATGTTGCAGGCTGTCCCTTATTTCGCTTGTGCTGTCCTAATTATTATCTCACAACAAACTTTTCGCTAATCCAGAGACCCAAAATAAAAAAATAAATAAAGGAAGAAGTCAATAACTTTGAAGAGCCTTAATTATTTGTGTGCACAGTTTGTTTGCCTCCGGCAAATAAAGTTTTTTAGGCGCGGTCGCGTCTGTGGGCCTGACCCATTTGGCAGGCGCTCAAGAGCTGTCCAAAATCTGAGTGCTCGAACAAAGTCATGAAAAAAGCAAAACACTTTGGCTAAGCGCAGAATCATTTTGTCATGCCACTTGCTGTGACAAAACTTGTTGGCCAAAAAAGTTTATAATCACGCACGCAAATATAAAGACCCTTGGGGATACAGTGAAACATCGCAAAATGTTGCATACAATGCATAAAAAATATACAGCTAAATTTGATTTGAAAATATTGTGGAATAAAAATCCTTAAGAATAAACGTTTTTCAATTGCTTTTAATGGTGACTTGCTTGCTAAAAAAAAGCAGCATGTGCATACATGTTATAGAGTATTTTTATTCAATTATGTTGAAACTGAAGCATAAATATTTAAATATAGCTTTTGTATGTTGATGTTAAACTTATACTTATTCACATAGCAATATAGAAAAGGACACATTTTTTGTGGCGCCATCTACTCATATTTTTCTTGTATGCTTAACACTTTTCTACCAAAGACTTCTACGAAATTGTTTAAATCGATTTTTAATCGTCTTAGCAAATCACAAATATGGATCACAAAAAGTTATGGCTACGTAGTTTTAATTCTTTATAGGTACTCAATAAAAAATAAATTACATTCAAAAAAATAGTTTTTATTTGGTTATGATTGTTTCGTACCCTAACCGCTTATGATTTTATTACACGTTAACTAATCAAATCTTATTTTTCGAAAAATTTAATATTCGAAACATACATAAATATTCAAAAACCATTTCTTTAGCTTAAGTCGTGTAGTAGTGTAATTTATTGCAGCCACTTTGTGCCACCTTGTCTTGCAAGAGTCGTGTTTTTCCGAAGTTTAGCATAGTTCAATATACGATAACCAAACAATTAAAGAAAACAAATGGATTGTCATATTATTCTCTTGCAATTTTCTTTTACTTTCAATAACATACTGACAATTTGTCCTTGACAGTTTCAATGGCACATGATAGGCGAAGTACGACTGTATATACTGTAAGCAAATGCGTAGCACATAAAAGTCCAAGAGGCGTGCACTTTGCCTGACGAAGGCCAGCGGCAAAGCCTTTGCATAACAAATTTTTTCATTCATTCGGGTTGCTCTACTTTTGTTTAAGTAAAACACAAGTTCTCTTAGTTGCATATATCAAAGCCAACTTTAGCCGCTCAGTCATGTGCTCTCTATGTTGTTCTAAGCATATCCTGTTGACTTAAAAGCTTCCGTTTGCGTTTACTCAAGGCCAACACTAATGCATTTGCACGCACATAAACATAAATTGCACAAAATGCACAATTATGACATGACATCTGGAAGATACCCAATCCTATCTGGATCCCAACAATGCTTGAGCGATGCATGCTAATGGACATAAATAAATCAATACCAAGTGCCGCATACACTATAAATTGCCCATGCTGCTGAATACGATGTGTTTATATTTTAAAAAGTAAGTAAGCCAACGTTAATCAAAGTCACAAATACACATATATAAAATATTTGTTTGGCATATTGCTACGCCTGGACCTGGGTTACACATCTTTCAGCAATTCCTGACCTTAGTAATTCAAGTCTTCTGACAGGGCTACTAAACTCTTCCTGTTTCTATAGTTTTGGCTAGACCAATGTGCCGTTGCCATATGCATAAATAATGCCTGACCAAACAATGGACATCTGTAGACAACAGCAACAACAACTGCCACAAGGATGCACAAATTTTGACTGTCATCAGTAAGGAAATTTACATTTTGCACAAACTGCAATATTTTTCCTATTATTTCCTCCACAATGAATTTGATGGTGACAAATTTTATTGAACTACAAAACTATCGAAGTGCGCTAGATAAAATAAACCTAAGGTAATATTAGAAATGAGTTATTTTATATTTTATCTAGTGATTTTTTTATGAAAGCCGATTATTCAACTTTAATTTCGAGAAGTATAAGAGAATAGACAAAAGTGTGAAGATTGTCACTTAAACGAGTTCATAAAAAATAAAAAAATATGCCTACTATGAAAGCCTATTTCACTTAAAGCCAAAAATCTATTTTTATTTGAATAAATTAAGCCTAGAATTAAAACATAATTTTTGCTTAACGAGAACTAGCTAAGTTTTCTAGATAATATAACTTTCGGCTGAACGAAAAATCCCAATTCTTTTAATAAAAATATTAAAACAACATTAGGAGTTTTTTTAGTGTTTCCACATAGGGTAAGTTATCGAAAAACTTAAAACTAATTCTTTATACGAACTGATCAGTAAAGTATATGTGTATGGGTTATGGTGGGATGGTTTTTTCAATAGATGCAAAAGAAAAACGCGTTTTATGTTAATGTTTAATGGGATTTAATTAATTACTACACAATAATTTTATATCTTTTTTATATGAATATATCTCTGTGTGCATATGTCAACTACCCGCTTACTTTTTTTTGAATTCATAATATTACTACTTATTATCAATATTATATTATATCGCTCATTACATGTATACGATTTATTTCTTCATTCAATTCATTTAACTGCCTTTTAAAAATCCGACAAAAAATATAAAAAATCCGGTTGAAATCATACGAAAGATAACATAACCAATAGACTTGACAGAAAACGACAAACAGTAATTTTTGTACCTAAAGCACATAATTTTGATATTTGCACTTAGCAAATATTGCACTTTGGATTGTCTAACTATCTGAAAAATATTGAAACTTAAAAATGAATTCTAAATTAACGTGAATCAACTTACCATCTCATCTGCTACATCCAAAATTTGATTACATCGCTTAAAGGCACGTCTTTTGAGCTAAAAAAAGATAAAATAATTGAGTTAAGTACACAAATTTTAAATGCGATTAAGCCATTATACCTTGTATTTCTGCAACCTTTGAAAGAAGAAATGTTCATTTCGCAGTAGATTACGTGCAAATCGCTGACGCTCCAAAAGATAATCATTGGCTATTAACAGAAGCGATATTAACAATGACAGCATCTGAGCCCTATGCTGCAATTGTGTATAGGTAACATTTAGTATTTGCGAGCAATTATTTTGAAGATGGAACCAGTTGCATTTGACAAATGGCGCGTAAAGGTTATAGACTATCAAACCCAAGAAAGGCGCCAGATACACGCTAAAATACACTTTTATTTTATAGTGAATTCTGTCCAGTTTTTCATGTGCATTTAGCATTCGCCGTAAATATTTTATGCGCGTTTTGGGTCTAAGCTTCTCTTTAAATATAGCATTCATGACTGTATAGGAGCAACTCAGCCAAATATAGCTATTCGCATGAAAGACCAGCTGACCGTATAGTTCCAAAAACGCAACCAAATTCAAAAAGATATCAATACTTAATTTGTTTTGAGAATGAAAAAACACAAAGACAGCTGTCTGCAGAGCCATTAATAATGCCCAGAAAGAGCTACGATTAACTGCCGTACAAAAGTATGTATCCAACGATTTTTGAAGATATTGATGCACAAACAATATTTCATTAATAATATCATTGAAATAACGCGAATTAATGCAATAATGAAAGCTGCTAAGAACACTAACAAATAGAAACTTTTCATCGATCCACCAAGGATGTTTTGTAAATGCTGTTGCCACATATAATACAATAATCAAACCCATCATTATTGTTCGGGTGAGTAATAGTGATTCCACACATTTCTTTGTGAAATCATTATATCTTGTATTGTAAATGCACCATTTCCATATGTATCCTTGCAGTATGAAAAATATCACAATATGGCATTGACAAAATTGAAAATTGTGCGTCGCCATGTGCCTCTTTGGATATCCGCTACAAAACTGAATTATGAATTTTTCATTATCGACTGACTACACTCACAATTACGTGTTTAATGCCGTTTATCACTTAATTTTTGTTATGCCCTATATAGTGTCTAGGACTATATAAATGTTGTTCATGTACCCTTTACATTTGGATAAGGAGTTTATAAAGTTTGTATAAACATATCTATGTGGCACAAAATAACACAAAAAAACGTATTTTGGCTTGATGTTAAGATTTATAGAAAATATTCTTGAATAGAAGGAATAATTTTTTTAATTTTTAGCATTTTATAGGTTATTTTAAATTTATTCATTTGCTTTCAGTATTTTTATATTTCTGTACAATTAATATTAGGTTCTCAGATAAATTCCCGGGATATATCAGAAACCTAGGCTGCTCTATACCGACCCATACATTGAAATAACAAAAAGTAGACACAAAAATTTCAAAATCAAACTCTTTTTGGAATTACTTTAAACAAGAAAAATATAACTTTTAAAAAACAAATCGATTTTAGATATCGTCAGAAGTAGAGTTATTACTTTATAATAAGTCAATATTTATAGCTTATGCCCATACTTATTCTAAAATTTTCAAAAATTTAAAACTATCATAAATGGATATAAATAATTTATACTTTTTATGTCTATTCGCCCTTACTTTAAATGGATATAAATAATTTATACTTTTTATGTCTATTCGCCCTTACTTAGCACAATAATAATTTAGCAACTTTGTTTTTTTTATTCACATAAAATTATTCTAAAAAATTTGCCCACATTTTCAACGATTTTTTGAATAATGGTACGGAATTATAAAATTATTTGAAATATTGATTTTTAAAACACAACTTTTTTCTGAATGAATGATTTAGGCAAAAACATTATAAAAAAAATATAAAAATTAGTATTTACAAATTACAAGATCTTAATATTTTTAAAGCAATTTTTATAAATAATTTTTTAATTTAAAACTTCAAAGTACATTTTTCTCAGTGTTTTCATTTGAGCGATGCATTACAACTGCCTAAACTCATAACTCATACATTGCAAAATATTCCCGCATCAAATTATTTTCAACTATTTTTAACTATTGTACATGGTATGCAAAGGAACAGACGTACACAAATGCTTCCAGCTTATTATTCGATTCAACCAAATTGAGCGGGCGTCACAATGGCTGGTCGGCAAAGCAGGTTAATGGCAATGTCCAGCGAGAAATATGCGAATTATACGCAATTCCGTGCGTGCCCTACGTTTTACGATTGGTTTTCATGGCACTAGTAATGATGGGGGCGTGCTGTTGGTCCTGCACTGTCAACGGATAGCATTCACTTGTTCCATAACAGTTCATTAATGCTGCGGCGACAGTGGACAGTTGTGTCCGGGTACGCACAGCTAATACGGCTAATAGAAATATTTTCCAGTCAGCTGCATTTCTCTGGTTAAATTTGACTGCCAACTTGGCTTCGACAAAATGGAAATCAAATCTGGCACGAAACGGAAATAGTTGATCATGTGCAGTCAACTGTACTTGGTGAAGGACCTGTGCCTGCGTTGCGTGACTGCTTATAATTTCAATGATTGTCCATAACTTCTAAAAAAAAAAATGGTGGGATTGTTTGGGAAAGTATGGGGGGGGGGGGGGTATCTGTGAGAGAACTTTGACAAGTGCAATGAGTTTTAATTGAATCATTAACAGCAAAGCGTGGGCGTTCAAGTGGCGTGTAATTATATGCGAAATTTCTCAGTCTCAAACTAATTGGTAGTATGAAGCTTCCATAGTTTGTGAAAGTTTATGGTGATTCGACTAACCGATAATTCCTGTATAGAATTGATTCGACAATTTATAAGTGATGATTTCTGTGTCGAAAACAAAAAGCATCCATATATGCGCTGTCTTACCCAACTTGCCGTATACTTCACACCTAGTTCCTTTCGATAAGTTACTTTTCGACGGATGCAAAAGGATTAAGGATGTCACCGGTTCGCAACTGTAAGGTAAAGCGCAAAATGAGTTAATTTTTGAAGTAAATATTTGGAAATTAGCAGACGCAATTAGCAACCCATTCATGTAATTCATTGCATTGGAAATTTTTCGACAACAGACAAAGAGAAAGATGTCTGCTAGCCATGGAACTGTTAGAGGTACATCGAACCCTCCTTTTGACTAATGAATAAACCAATAATAATTTGGGTAATGGGTATGGATACGTACTGTCACATTTAGCGATATTTTTGGTGGCCACAGTTTCAGCTGCTGTCTTTGGTGCTGTGCAAATGCTTTTAGCGTGAAAAGCATTTTCAAGTGCTTGTAATTGATGTGACCATTACAGCAACAACTTAGACACACAAAAGCACACACTTGGCGAGTACACTAAAAAACAAATTGTATAAACCTTAATTTTTTATTTCCACATCATGATGAAACTCCATTAAAAAAGACCAAAGACTCTAATATATTAAAAAAAAAATTCGAGTTTTATGATTGTTATATGCTTTTGATCGGAGTTAATAATACAGATATACCTATTTTTCGTAATGTGAAATGAGCATAATAAAAATACTGAAATTAGTTAACAATAATTCTTTTTTATGACGGGAATATAGCTAAAGTTTTAAGTAATTTGGGTATAATAATGTACAAATCAAGCTTTTCGCATTTCGTTAGTTTTATGTATATAATGTTAACAAATTATAAACTACCCAACCATTTTGAGCAGTGTAATGATATTATGGTAAGCACATCAATTAGCGCTGAGCTCGCATTTGAACACGCGCATTGGCACTTGTACTTGTGCACTAATCGATGAGTGTTCAATATGGAGGACAGCTCAACTTTGCGCACAAATTAAATATTTAAAATACTCGTGGAAATGCCACGTCGTGGTAACCAAATCGCACGTGTTACTGCGGCTTGCTCTTAGACCGCTGTCAAACCCATTTCAGATTTTTTTTTTCACAAACGAGCTATAGAAGCTATCGAAACGACCAACATGTGCGGCAAACTAATTTATTTGCCAAACGGGATTTGGCGCCTAGACTGAACCCTACACATTTTTCAGTCAAATTCTTTGCATATCCTTTTTCATTGTCAAATGACAAGTGCAATTAATTTGTTCAAGTTTCCATTAGCTAACACTTTATATCGATTTCCCAACATTTGCATATAAGTATTTTATATGTGAACATATCAGCTTGTTAATCGGCTGAAGCTTAACCCAAATATGTCAAGCTCGAACGTTGGTTAAATTTTAAGCATTTAATTTGCTGTTTGAATTCTAAATTCATGTCACATGCATTTGCTGAGCAAGCAACTTTGGCCAGGACTTAATAGTTTTGCTTATTTATAAATAATATTTATTTTTCTGCGCATTTTAAAGAGCTGCAAACTTAAGTAGGCAACATTTATGCTAGAAAGTTAGAAATTTAAACGGCAATACAACAGTCTTCAAATAGAAGATTGAAAATAAATGTCACGTCAATCACTTAAAGCTGTTGAAATTAATGTTTAATAATATTAGCCGATAGTGCAAGAAAGAAGAAAATCTATCGCATTTAAATAATAGATAAACAGAATATTGATAAATTTTGTATAAAAAAATAGCCTTTCAGTAGAAATATTCGCTTAATATGCAGCTGGATACCCCCAACTATCAGCAGTCTGTGATTATCTGATTTATTAAAACCCTTTTTTTTAATTGTTTTCAACGATTTCCTTATTTATTTGCCTGCCTAAATATCAACGTTTTATTTTAGTTCCATTGCAGATATTATAACTTATAGATTTAATCTACTTTAGCGCAGCTGTAGAATTTTAAATATCCTTTCGAAATTTGCGTTTCCCACTTGCAGCTTACCATGTACATTAGGTCCTTTTATTTTACTTTTTTTCCACTATGTGAAGTGAACAGTATCAAAAACATGCATAAATCATCAAAAGCAGAGCTGACAACTAATGAAAACAGGAAAAATTTATAACTGCAGCTATCGAAAAAGCAAAAAAAAAAAAATGTACCAGAGATAAAATGCAAAAAAAAAAACATACCAAACAAAGAATCGACTAGTAGCCGGCGGAGTATTTAAATTGAAAAATAGTCACACAAAAAAATGAGCAGTGCGAAATAAATTCATTTGCTTTATGTATAGAATGAGTGAAAAAAAAAATTTGGCATAACTTTAACGGATATGCGGCATTTTTCTGTGGCAGTTTATTTTTTGGCCATGATAGTCAACCAATTGCTATTGCTCTTAACCCTATGTGAGACTATGAGCTTTCTACACCACAACTAAAAAACGTTAAAAGTAGTACTCTATTTGTTTTTATTACATATTATGTGTTAATTTATAATAATATGAGGTAGGCAGTTTTATAAATTAAAAAGAAATTGTATTTGTTTTTACAATTTAAAAAATTGGAGTGCAATATATAAACAAAGTTTATCAACATTATTAAAAAATGTTGATTATTAATATTTTGTATAAATATTGCTTATAAATTAATTTCATTTAAAAAAATATATTACTATTGTAACGTATTACAAAAAAATATGTATAAATATATTTAAAAATATGTAAGCATTAATAAATTTATTCGTTAAAAACAACCAAAAAAATGTCACAAAATTTAACCCGAAATGAAATTCTTAGTGAAGAAATTTGTTTATATATAATATATTTATTTTGTATTTTTATTTTCATAGCTAAACTATAAAAAAATTATTGCACATTTTTTTAATGAAAACCTAAGTAAACAGCTTTTATGGGCATTAGATGGGTTAAAAGAGAGGCCGATATTATTTTTTTTTTAACTTTGTTAGACCTTAAGAATTTTTTACAGGTAGTCAGTCGGTAACAGAAGCACACGATGATGCAACGATGTATAAAATTTTTACAATTGCAATTTGTAATAAAAACATGCAGTGGATTTTTTTCTCGTTTTATTATACTGATATTGTTATGTGCGGCTTTTATCGCAAAAACTCTGAGGCACTCCCATGCTATGTGTGGCAAATAGATGTGAGTGTATCTGTGTGCAGCTGTATCTGTGACTTTCTTTTTTCACTTTTTTTTGTTAAGTGCGTGTGTGTGTGTGTGTCGTTGGTCATAAAACCATTGGCAAAAAGTTGAAAATAAAAAAAAAATAAAGGCAAGATGCGGCATACAAAACGAACTTTGAGTGCAACTAAAAAGCAATGGCCTGGTAGGTATGAAGTGGGGTATGGCGACATTGACAGCGAGACACAGAGAGAACTACTTGTGCATATGTATGCATTTCCTTTTTATGGTTTTATGCCATTTTAAGTGCTCTCTCCATTTCATGGAATAACACTGTAAGCTATTAAACCATGCAACGTTCGTTGTGGCCCAGAGCACAAACCACTTGCAAATAAACAGAGCATAAAATATTATTTGTTGATAGTTCTCAAGAGTCATCATATGAATATGCCGAATTTGATTTATTTTTTATTTGTCGTTGTCAATGTCAAACCTTAGTGCAATTAGCAATAATAAAAATAGTTTTCAACAAAAATGGCGTAAGTTAAAGTCGGTCTTCAATGAATTTTGTATACCCTGTACAACTTTTTTTTTCACAGCAATCAGTTGTATTGCTGCAGCACTGCGAAATCAATAAATATATATTATTGGAACTAGCTATATGATATAGTCAATCTATTTTGATTAAATAAAACGCAGTGATTGGGTAAACTAAAATAATTTTTAAACCTAAAGTTCACTTATGAACCGAACCCTGGCGTTATAAGTAATGACGCCGCCCGTGTTCAAACAAACTATGCCTATCATTCTTGAAATCAATGTTAAAATCATAAGTCTTGTCAAGAGAAATTGTTATCACTTATCACAACTCATTTTCTCATACTTATGTTAAACTTGACACTTCCCATCTGCAAACCATTGCTGTCGTTTTTGGCGCTTACTTCAATTTAACCATTATTAGTTATAAAATTTAAAATCGTTTTTTTCAAAACGATTTTTTTTATGAAAAAAACTTAAGTTAACAAATTTACTGCCAAAATAAAAATTTTTAAGGATTTACGTCCAAAATTTTTTAATTTATTGAGATGATATGCATATTATTCATTCCCTATACCACAAAATTAAAATAAACCTGTATCCCCTCATATAACAGCAAGTTTTTTGCAAAAAATCAGTTACTCTACTTCTTACTATTACCATCTCATAGACCTAAACATTTATACAGACGTATATAGGCATTACAATGTATTCAATTATTTTGGCTTTTACAAAGTTAATATACCCTTCGTAACATTCAGAAGAGGGTAAAAAAATGACGAAAGTGAAAGGGGGAGATGTCGAATACACATACATACAGCGCGTAGAATAACTGAATTGGTTATTTTTACAGGCCTATCTTTTGTTTTTAGTTTTTATTAATATGTATTTTAGCATTTGGTAAATACTGGTATAATTGCCACATATGCCACTGTCGAACTATTATAACTTCGTAGAGTTTCTCTGTAATAAAAACATACTATAAATTTTGATTTAATTATAGAAAAGAACTATTGAGCTTTACAGTAATTTAGTGGTTGTAGGGACACTAGCACTACAGCTATATGGCCAGAATATTGTCCATAACATATTAAATTCTTTCAAAATATTTAAAAAATAGTCTTATTTATATGCTTGCCAAACTCGAATATTTTTCAAAAAAATTCTTTTCTGCCCCATAATTAATTGTAATACAAGTTTTCAAAAGACAAAAATCTTTAGAGCTCCCATAAAAAAGCTAAGAAAAGAAATTCAATTTTAAGTAGGCAGATAATAACTTGCAACCAAGTTTTCTCGGTAAAGCATACATATACTGCCACTTGGGAGGTTTACGTTTACATGCATACAAATTTTTTATGTTGTCAGTTACTTACGGAAAGTATATATATTACATATAGGTAAGCTAAACTTATATATAGTTTAGGTTCAACTACGCTTAAAATAGTTCAGCGAAACAACGCAATAAGAACATTAAATGTCATTAAATCGAATGCATGCTTAGTAGTATTTTTCTGTTACTTCTATATACTCGAGTTAATAGTGACAAGAACATATAACTCTTTTCATTAACGCGCTAATGTGCTTTTTCCTATCCTTCTTGCCAATATTCATAGACACAAATGATAAATTTACAGAAGTTAAGTAAAAAGCCTATGGAAATTAATTCTATTTTCTAAAGTGCAGTCCTAAAAGCATTTATGCATTAATTCAGCTATTGTTCAGTCACGTTTCAATATGAATAGTATTCAGTTTATCTTTTTGGTACTAAAAATACTACTCGGGATCTATCACAGATTGGGTCTTTTGCGAATATACTTTGATAGGCCCACTGAAAACTACCACACAAGAGGAAGTTGTTGTCACTATTTGTTACCTCTTTTTATAATAGTCGCCTCATTTATACAGTATCAATTGGGTGCTGCTTCAGATTCAGCAAACTCGAAAATTAATGAAATTGTACCAGGTGTAAAACACGTACGTACCGAATACGAGATTCAATGTGAAACCTTTAACGATATTTTAATTCTGTGGATACTACTCTGGTGCTGCATTCGTAAGCGCTTTCTTTGGCGCTTGATTAAACAGGCACAATTGGCTCATAAAAATCTTATGCCTTTGCTGGATAAACGTCTCAGGTTGTCAAAATGGTTTCTTATACTTGACGTGATTTTAGTCCCGCCACTTTTGGCAGTATTGGTAAAAATCGTTTGGTACGATCGACCAAGGTTTGTAAGAACTGATACACGTGTTGTAAAGCTCTACGTAGTGTGGAAATATGTCATGGGATTTAAAAGTCTGCTCTACTGCTTAATAATGCTGCTGCATATACATTATCATCTGGTAATTGCAGTTATACTGCAGGCGCTGAACTGTCAACTACGATCCATCAAGAAATTAAGTGTAAAAATTAAAAAATTAAATCATTTTCTATCAGCGCTACCGTTTTTCAAGCGTATGAATTACTGGGCGTCCTGCTTTTTCAAGTATTACTTTGTCTGCTACATGATTATCTTGATCAACAAATGTTATGGTTTTGTGGCTAGCTTTAGCTATGAAGAAAAAGTCGTTCTGCAGATGCAAAAAGACAAGTTTGATTTGGAGGACGAAGCTGAATGGGCAGGCAAAGAATTACTAACGCGTGCGCAACTGGTACAAAATGCAGCATTGGTACTTGCCGGATATTTGATCATGCCGCTTGTGCTTATCGTAGCCGCATATCTGCATCAGCGTGAGATATGTATTCTTACTAATTACTCCTGGGAGTTGCATGAACAAACAGATGAAATGCATTATGAAAACCCAATGCCGAGCACTTCTAACAACTCTAATAATTTGCAACAAGAGACTAACACACCTATACGAATGTTTATAAATAAAAACGATGTGCTTACTTTCTTGGTAAATATTCATGTTTGTGTGATTATACAATCTCAGGCATATAACTATTTAGCACGCTGTTAAATCTTAGAAATAAGACTTTGTTTTTAATTTTTAAAATTATGAACCAAAAAGAATATTTCACGATTTTATGGTTATCCGTCTACATACCTAAAACAAATAGATTGTTTGCGAAGTACAATTAACTTCTTCTTTTTCTTACTTTTCCAGCTTGGAACCAAATTGAGCGTCACAGACTATCAATCCCATTCGCTGACACTATTTGCTTTTGGCTCAAAATCTGGTATAAGCCTGGATACAATTGCTGGTGGTTTTAAAATGATTTTCCAACTTATAATCGGCTCAGCTATTGTGGATTTCATAACTCGACAAGATTTGATCAGTTTCACTATTTACTTCAAAAAGCACCATTAGTAAACCATTTTCAATAAAAGTTTCTTTATTTTTTTAAATTTAGAGCAACATTAAATCAATAATAAATGCCTCGTATCACCTGTACTGCGTTTGCCTCCTGCATCCAAAAGTCATTAATTATATTTGATGTAACTAACAAACAGATGATGCCTTGGTCAGGTATTAAGTCAACTTGCTCTAGATGATTAATAAGCAAACAATTGCTCAAAACAAAAATAACTTGAAAATATATGCAGAAAAATGGGAAACAGGTAAAAAGATTGCTATTCTGAAGCGTTTCTTCTAGGGTAAATTTGTTATTTATGCATAAACTTGATTGAATTTCTTAAAGACAAAAGAAATAGCAGGCTACCAAAAAGAAATGCAAAAAGTATACGAACAGATAAATTAAATTCCATAAATTTGCATAAATCCCGCGGTGTTTTATGCAAATGGTGGGGAAAGCTTCAAATGCACATTGATTGATGCCAATAAACCCAAGTAATGCTGGCAACATATGCGTCACATATAAGCTTAAGCTTGTATTTTTGGTTAACTTAAAGGGATCTTAAAGAGCGAGTTCAGCAATTCACATCTAAATGCAATACTGTAAACTTTAAAAGGAATATTCATAACTTAAGCTTCACAAAAAACGTTAAGTACTTAAACTTGGTATAGTCCTAAATAGGCTGTATTAAGCTGAATGTGACTTATGAGAATATAAAATAACTCCTATATCGTTATTCCTAGCCTGATGGGTGAATTTTTGTCTCACATATGGGGCTGGTTGGTAACTTAAATTTACAATGTCAAAGATGATACCAAGTCACATATATTTTAAGTTATACAATTCTTCCAATACCCATAATGTTGATTATGTCTGTAGGTCCAAAAAAAAAAAGAGATGTACAAGCTGTTCGCAAGAAAGCGTAATTTTAATTTTAAATAATTGTATTATCATGCTGCTCAGCAAAAAATTATTGCTTTTCATCCGCAATATAGAGTATAATTTTTAAAATAGAGCAAAATGCAAAAAATGCGCTTTATTTTATTATTAATTGAGGTCTACCACTAAGTACAGTTGTCCTTAAAAATTAAATTAAAATTAAGAATTATTAAATAATAACAAGCAAAATGAAATAAAAAACTAATCTGTATGCCTAAAGATATGCATAGTCCCACATCTGGGACACAATGTAAAATATGAAGAAACATTAAAGTTTTACCATTTCTAAACAAAGAAAGAAGCCAAAACATCAAGGTTGACCGATTTAGGTTTTTCAGAGTTCGTGATAGGTCAAAGATGCACTTGAATTGAAAAGACGATTCATAGGATAGTAAATCGAAAAGTCTATTATAGTTGGCGCATAAGACATAAAAAGGATCTTATAGTGCATAATAAGATCTATAATAAGAATCTATAATAATAATATGGTGAGTTCAGTTTGATTATTGTAAAAGTGTCCTAACAGAGCCAATTTTCTGTTGATGAAAACTTCACGAAATGCTTTCAGCCTTTTCCTATAAAAATCTCACCTTAAACCTTAAAGTTTTGAAACCACGCAGCTAACAGTTTGCTGGCTTTTAAGATTCTTAGTTTGACCTTAATACGTTTCATTCGATATTATCGACTAAAGTATTCGTTTCAAGGTTTCATTACCGCATAATAAAATTCAGTGCAAAAATTATGCTATTAGGCATTACTTTTTAATAACCTTAGCCATTGAAGCAGTCTAAACTGCCTTCTGGTAAATTAACTTTTTAAAGTTTATTAAATGGGTCGAACCTAAAGTGAAAACTTCACTGACTCCTTAAACTGCCCTAGAGTATAATATTGGACTGGTTTACATGTCAAGCAAGGTATTGTCTCCTCACTGACAGCTATCAAATTGTTGTAGCATTAAGAACACGCATAATTAATTGACACAGGCAACTATGTTGCTGCCTATGGAACTCAAATTAGTGCAAGATAAGCGTTAGCATTATACGCTCTTATTTAATAAGTCCAATAAAAGATAAGTGCAAGTTAAGCATATATTTTAAGGGTCGAAATCAATGATAAGAGAATTTCAACTGAGCTCTAATTAAAGCGCTCAGTTTTGGAGCACGAATTAATGAAAGATGGACATAAAACCAGCAATTACATGCATCAAAGATTCATATCCTTAAATGGCACTTTTTCGAGGCTATTTGGTCGGCTTTTATAATGCCATAATAATGACTTTATCTATGAAGCAGGCCATAAATCTCATGCACCCATAGGAGCACAGATAAAAAGCGATATGGGCAGCTGTCTAATGAAAACAGTAAGTGGAAATGGTGATGAAAGCAGCTTTGTCCTTGTGCCGGCACAGCAGCCATGTAATTGAAATATTACGCATACGCAATGTGTAGTGTATTAGTTTGTTGTTGCGCAAAAAAGTTAATTAATACGCTTTGTTTGATTGCTAAGCGTACAATGTACACACTATTTCCTTTACACAATATGCTGCCGCACAAGTTGTCTGCCCTTCATCATTTATCAGCACATGCGGCGTATGCTTAATATGCTTACTGACAGTCCAGTGTTGGACCAAGTCTAACAACAAAAAACGCTTGCATTGAAAATTGTTCAACAAATTTACATATAAATTTTCAGAACTCATAGTCGAAGCCAAAAATATGCAAACAAGGCCATGAGCAAAACCTATATAAATTGTTGCTGGCCTGAATATAATTGGAACACAAACTCATTGGTCGGCTTGTCCATTATTATTAGTTTTTTTTTTTTTACCGTGGATTTTACCACAAAAATGTACATTTCTCAATAGATAGTAGCTAGAGAAAAATATGTTTTTCCAGTCGTATCCAAAATGAAATTCATGGCAGAATAATACAATTTTACAAAAGTGTAGGTAAACTTTTGTCATAATAAAGTAGAATAAAAGCATTGTATTGTTTTCCCTTATTTTAAATAAATAAATCTATTTTTGTAATTTTATAGCTGATATGCCACAAAGGTATCCCAAGCATGTTAAATTTTTTTGTTTTTTGTTTTTATTTAATTGACTATTTGTTTTGAATACACACAGATACTGTTGTTATGCACTGGCAAAGGCACAACAGTTTAAATCGAATAAAACTAATGAAGTATAAAAGTTGATTCTTAAAGAGCACAAAAACTCGTCAGATTTCAGCATAAACATAAAAACAATTGCGAAATGAATTTTAATTATGCTTTGTGTACTACATGTGCAAAATACTAAAATATTTTACTATAAATAAGGATCACAAACAGCAACAATAAAATCAAGTAACATAAAACGATAATTGATTGTGGATTTTTGTGGCAAATAAAATTATATTCATGTACATAAAAGCCTATAAAGCATTAATTATAAAGAGTTTTTAATAAAGCCTTACCAAAATGTTTGGTTTACTAATAATTTAAGCTAAATTAGCTAAATGTTTTTAAGAGGCAAAAATTATTTTACTGCAAATATTGATTATTACTCTCATACTAGTTTACTATGGTTGACGCAGGCATAACCTGAAGTGACTTTACTACATATTTGTTTCGTCAAAGATTGACGCAAGAAGAAATATACTATATTTTACAATTTTTCTTCAAAAAGGGCGAAAATGCAATGAAAATATGAATAGCGTTTATGGTCCTGATACTTGAAACAGCCAATCACGCGCAATTTTGGTTCCGTTCTGCTAATTTCGATTTCGAAAGATTCACCACGAAATCGAAGGCCAATTGTGGAAAATGTAGATAAAATCAGGGACATTGTCCCATGTTAGCACTGTTTCGATTGCGAAAAAGCTAAAGATTTCACAAAAAACCATTTGGAACCATTAAAATAGGCTGGATACAAAATGAAGCTTGATGTACGGGTGCCACGCGAAATAACGCAAAAAAACTTAATGGACCGAATTTCCATCTGCAAATCGCAGCAAAATCGATCCACTTCTGAAGCGGTTGGTGACTGGAGAAGGAAAGTCGATCACTTACGACAACATCAAAAGAAAACGATCGTAGTCAAAAAGCATTGAGCCGACGTAAACGGTGACCAAGCCAGAATTAAGAACCAGGAAGGCTTTGCTGTGTGTATGGTCGGATTAGCAGGCAATTAACTACTGCTGCTCCTATACGGCAAATCTCTCAACTCGGAACTGTGCTTTGAACAATTGAACCATCCGAAAGAAGCAATCGCCAGCTTTGGCCAATACGAGAGGCTTGTAAAAAACGACTGTCGCAATTTTTTTGCCAATAGAAACGAGATCTGCTATGAGAGTGGCATGATGAAATTACCCTTCAAATGTCAACACGTTATTATAAAATTAACATAACTGTGTTAATTAAAGCCTAAAATTTTATTATTATTAAGCCAAAAATTGACTATAATTAGGAAAGCGCACTGTGTACAATTTAAAACATCTTATATCTAAAATATTGTTTGTTTGTTTATGCGAATTATTTGTATTACAAAATTGAATGAAAATGGAATATAAGACTACAATTATATATTTTTTAGTTTACTCATACTTATCATTTCAGATAGTGTAATTAATTTTTCCAGGCATATAATTATTTGCATATTTTAATTAATCAGTGCCAATTTGCATCACTTAATTTGACCACAACAAATGTTGCGGCATATCGCATGTATGCATGTGAGATTAATTAAAGCATAATAAATAAAACTGATTTCTTGTATTAATTATAGTTTTGTTTACATGCATTAATATTATTCATAACATTTTTATTTTTTTACAAGCAGTTGGCTGTTTGCATGCTCATTAAGAGCAGTCAGCATTTAACAGTATTTGCTTGATTTTGCTACAAAAAAAATTCAAATAAAATACGTTTACATAGATACCGACGAAGAAATACGCTTTCATTATTTCAAAATGTAAATAGTGAACGTAAATAGTCAATATTTCTTGTTTAATAAGTTCAATTGACATAATAGCAAAGCGGTCAAAGCTTCCAACAAAGTGATTGTTATTCTATTTAAATAACAAAAATTTAGATATGTAAAATAATTAGTAAAAAGTTACTTTGAGTGTTTTGAAAATAGCGTTGAACAAAAACCTTACAGATGATCTACCCTATAAACAAAAAATATATAAAATTTCTGTACACTATTATCTAAGTATAAAAACACAGCGAACTGAAAATTTGCATTCAAACGTGTTTTAATTATGATTCCATTTAAATGATTTTGCTGCTAAAAAAAAGGATTGCACATTAAAACATTTTATTTTGTAGACTGAAAATTAAATTTAAGTGAAAGAATGGAATGGTTGAAAATGTTTCAATGTCAACGAAAACGAACATTGACATGTATTAAGCTGTTTATGCTTTTGATAATTATTGCGTTAGAATGTTGAAATATTTAATGATTTTGGGGCGGGAGATAGACAATTTTAATATTAGCTTCTTAAGTAGCAGACCCATTACCGAACATCGTTATAAAATGAAAGCAGACTAGCAAAGAATTCTTTCACAGTTTCTGAACTATCAGCAGCTGGCCGCATCCAGCGTGACATTGGAACAGTAGTCAACCCAGAGTAGTCAGTTCGTTGAAGCGTTGATTTCGGATTCAAGCGACGCTTTTGGCAGCTCCTATGGCACATGGAAATGTTTTTCTGTCATTTTCCTTACACTTCGTACTTGCGCTTTTGCTACTGAAAAATAAATGTTTATTTCATATTTTAAAGTCCGATCACGTTTGCTCAGCCAACCCAGTTGCCATTTGTGGGTGAATATATGCGGTATTTATATGTCTATATATGTATGTATATATATATGTATATATATATATGTCTATGGGGTTCTTAAATATTTCGCTTTCGAACATAGTCATACTCAAGTGCGCTTAATCTTATTTATTTATTGTGCGTGCCAGTTACCTGGTATCCCCAGGCTTTGGTGTCTCTGCAACATCAAGTGGAACTTGCGTACATATATCTTAAACTACTATGCAACGTATTGCAATTTTTATTTGTATGCAAAAATTGTGAGTTTCGTAATAGATACATATCGTGCAAGCTTTTATGGCAATTTGGGATTTTGTTACAACGCACACTTTTAAAGCAAATTTTCTAAAAACAGACTAATTCCAACTAGTTCTTCTTCAATTTTTCGATTTACATATTCCTTTATGCACACATCCTGTACGCGATCTCAGCATACTTTGTCTGACATTCCAATCATGTAATCTCTGAAATGCATTTCTTTGATTGATCCACATATTCTGCGTTATGTCTGCTACTAATTGAAGCGAATCAAAATACACCTGAAGTATTGTTATTTGTCGTCATTGAAAGTGGTCGTGGTATTAACTTCCATGCGTACAAATAGAAAACCGCACTTTTGTCCTATGACTTCAGGCGTTATAGACGCATGATATACTGATATCTTCAGAACTAATTTCCATCGCTGCCACCACATTCTGCCATCTTCTCAATCCTTTAGTGACGAAAAACATTTTACCAGGAACCATGAATCGTTCTAATTTTCTTAAGAACGAAAGTACTTTTATATCATATATTTCATACTCTGCTATGCTTTTTAAAGTTGCGTTAACATTTTCGAAACACTAAGTACTCACTGTGTGGGCCTTAGTAGTGTAGTGGTAGCACACTCGCCTCTAAATCGAAAGGTAGGTGCTTCAGTTTCACCCAGTCTAGCAGTGGCATAGCAAAAAATTAGACACTATTTACTTAAAAAAATCTCTATTAATTAAAGACAGCACCTTTCGGATTTGGCAGTAAACTGTAGGTTCTTGTTCTCTTCGAAGTGCTCCGCCTTTGGAGCGATAACCATAGTCAAGGGCAATACATTTTTTTTACGTACTCAATTTAATTCAATGCAATTTATATATACCCAACTTTTCAAGTATCCATACATTTGTCATTTATACGAAGAGTAACGCGTTCATCACTAAGCTTGAAAAAGAAAGATTTTATCATTTAGGTTTGTATTTAAAGCTTAACGAAATGCCACAAAAGTGTTACCAACCAAATAAATTGCTGTTGAGTAAACTTTGCAGCATTTTCTCTCGGTATCCACATATGCTCCCCTTGCATTTTGGTAGCTCTTACTGCTAGCATTGCTCTCTTTTTATTTGCAGCCAATTTGGGGCGCAACAGTTGAAAACTTGCAAGCAATCAAAGTGTTAACAGCTGGGCTATAAAACTTTTTTGCCAAAAGAAACTTTAGCTTTATCTACATTTGCATGCATGCATGTGGATGTAACTATATGCGAGTGTCGATAGCTAAGTCGTACCGACCTTTAATAAGTTTTTGCAGTTTTCAAATCACAGAACAATATCAACACCTTGGCACACCAATAGCCTTCAGCTATATCAATGTCACCCCCACAGCAACACACACATCCACACACACACACACACAGCACATGCAATAGAAGTTGCACTCTGGTATTTGGTACAAATCCAAATCCCATAAAACCCAATATTAAGCCAACTGCATGACATGGGGCTAAAGTGGGTTAAATGGCTTAAGCTATCGATTTTCATTGATTGCTATAAATTTATTGCCTGTACATTGTCTGTTTGAGTTTACACTTAAACTTTGGCTATAGATCAGCATCTACATTGGCCTTTGTGGGAATATTCATGTTGAAATTTTAAGCCAAGTAAGCATTAATTTTGGTTTATGAACTTGTACAGCTTAAACAGACGCAGCAAAACCAAGGCAAGTTGTAAAGTAGCTTACATGTTTAAGTTTTGTCCCTCATAGTGTTATTTATGTTTACATGGGCTTACCCAGCCCACGCTAGTTAACCTCAAATTCTCGCTTGCAAGCAAATATATATCAGGCACATCAACGACCATAATACATCAGATATTTTTTGAGTTGTTGGCCTGCGGCTAAACCATGTCTAGACGAGTTTGCAGCTAGTGCATGACCAGCTATATATGTAATGTAAAAGGATAAATAAAAAGTTCATGATAAGAATTGTTAGGCGCAGAGTTTCGTCTGAGTTATTTATAAGCGATGGGTCAAGGATATTTTTATAGATTTATACGTTGGGTAGGTTGAGAACTCTGAAGCTAGCTAGATTTATGAAGTTTTCAAGGAATAACATTATACTGAGAATGAATAACTACAAATATTTATAATTCAAAGGGCATTTGCTTTTACTTGAACAAATTTATATCTAGCATATAACTATAAATGAGTAGTTCAAAAGGGTCGGTACACGAATAAAAGGTAAAATAAACCAAAAAACGGGCTGCAAGCTAAAAGATTCTTCATGTTGATGTTTTAATCTCTTTAAGATTTTTGCCTTTTTCTTTCTCAGCTTGACATGTTTGTAATCCTTTATTTACATTATTTATTATATTATTTATTTATATTAAGCGACAAGTAAATTATCAAGCAAAAGCAAAACTGAACAAAACTACTTTTCCTTTTGAAAAAGTCTGAAAAAATAGGGCATGCCTATTGAACTATGTTAACCTATAATTGCATTTTATGTTATAATAAAATAAAAGAACATCAAACTTTGTTGCAAGTTTACCAATGAAGAGTTTATTTTAGAAGAGTATCTAAGTAGGAGTAACCTAATACAGAATGGGGTATCTTTATTTAAGGCACCGCAAGTCGTATTCGATTGTTAGCTATGTGTCTTCGAATAACACTTAATAGAAAACCAAATTTTAAAAACGCTAAAATTATAGTGAAGGGAGAAATTTAAGTTACCTGGGAATTTAGTTTATTTTGACACTCCGAACAACATAGCCATTCACTCTTGCACTTATCATTATATAATATCCCATTTCTGGTTCAAAAATTTCACGAGATATACGAATAAAATATTAAGGGCAAATTGCAAATCTGCGTATTTTTATTTCTTTTGTCTTTCTGTATAAGCATCTTCAATTTTAACAACAATTTCATTTAGAAATTATAAAAATAAAATCATATATCTTTATACATTATTAACATAATTCAATTGGTATCTAATTAAAACAGTTTTCAAATTTTTCAAAATGCCATCAAATATAAATTATTGGCAGCAATTTAATGCCTCAAAAATTTGTTGAACACACCCACATTTTGGACACAGGTGCAGCACCAGAGGGCTTATGTAAATTTTAGAGGTGCTAAAAACAAATTCTAAAGTCTAGACATGGCATTTGATGTGCGTCTTTAATAAGGTGACACATTAAAGAGCATTGTGGCGTTTGCGTCACAAATTGCCTGCTAATCACGTAGTCAAATTTATGCAACAACGACAACGATGATATTAAAAAACTTTTCCAAAGTAAAGATAAAAGTGAGTTTATCCTAAAGAGAGAAAAAGTGAGAAAAGGCTGCGTTAGGCACCGTCGTACAAGGACGGCAAGTTAGACATATTAAAGATATTTCCACAGCTACTTCTTGCACACACACTCGAATGCTCATGTCAGTACATTTATTAAATAACTTTTGGCTAGCAGACATTAGACACAGCTGACTGAAATTGAACGCCGACTGTGCGAATTACATGAACTGCCTAAAAGCATGCTAAACTTTTTGGCGCATAGCCTAAGCCATGGCGGAAATGACATGACTTCCGGCTGTGTCGACTAACGTGAGCTTAGCCAAAACTACAACTACAAATACATTTAGCATGTTAGTTGGCCAAAAACATTGGCCATGAAACCAGAATTGAGCATGTTCAACTGTGTGGCAATGTACAACGTACTGGGAAATGACGTTGACCATCAAATGGTGGCACAAACATGACATGTGCATTTCATAATTGCAGCTATAGTCGTAAAAGCCATAATAAAATCGAGGGTTGCTTACTAAGTCAACGACATCAATGGCAAGAAATATTTAGCTTAAATATCATTACAATAAGTTAACAATTACTCGGCTGTTATATATTAAAGAAATGTGAGAAGTACGGCCTGAATAATCTACAACTCGACTGGTAAGTCTCTTGGGCAAAGTTTAGCATAAGTACAGATGCGGTACAGCTTTCTGGCTAACTCATTGTAATTGTGAATTAAATTTTGCCTAATATTTGGCCTTTTGCTGCAGTGGTTTTTTTAATATAGCTAGAGAACTTTTACTATTTTCAGTGTATTAACTGTCGTACTTATTACCCAGTAAGTAATCAACGCCATCATGACTTCCACAATTCACTGTGTGACTCTTCAGTACTTCACAGATAATGTATTTGACTTCTGGCCTTTACACTCAGTGGATTTTCTGCAGAAGTTATTCACGCTTGCAAAAATACTACAGTCCTTTCTGAGTTCTACTTTTCCCATTTCCTATTCATCATTCATGCATTAATATTATAATATTTTTAGTACGAAAAAAATTGGATTGATTTTATCTTCTTATATTAGTGGCTTATTTATTTCAACAAGCACAACAGATTTTCAACTCTATTTCATGTAAGAAATAACAAACACTTTACAATTACTCTCAAGTTCTGCCAAAACCTTGACTTTTTGCTCAAGAATCAGTATAACAACAGAGTGGTTCCATAATTGCAATAAAAAATTAATTATTATTCGTTCTACACAAGAACTTAACTTTTGCGCAGAAACTTATAAAAGTGCCCTCGAAATATACAGCACTTTGTGGTGTCTAAAGTAGTTTGTTCTTCTCAAAATCAAGACTTGAATTTTATGGTTCTTTGACATAAAACGCTTAAGTACTAAACATTATTTCTTTTTTGTTAATAAACACTTTATTAGGGCCATTATTCAAATTCAGTCCAATTCTGACAATTGCTTGAACACTTGTCCGCACAAGTTAAAGCATATCTGACGCGTGTGAAGTTTGCAATCAGTGCTTCTCGAATATAGTATACACTGTAATTTTATTGTATTTCACAATCGTTGCATTTGTGAATTGAACAGATGTGCAGAGTTTTTCATAGTTTTTGCTAGACTAACGAAAAAAGTAAATTGTAACTACAACAATCGCGAATCGAATTTGCAAACAAAAATATAGAAAAGTTCACTGTGGAAGAGGTTTGAAATTAGCCTTAATGCACATATTTCTTTATATATTGCCCTATTATTTACTTAAGACTAAAATTATGGACCTTTACATAGAGTATTAAATCATCCATTACATGTGCTCGGAATCTTGTTATAAATTGAACAAATATATTTAAAACCTATTTTAAGTGCTTGTCTATGCTATTTACAAGTGAAAGCCAATAAATGAAAACTACAACCAACAGCTAACTGCATAATATGTCAGTTAAATATAAACACATCAACAAACATTTAACATTTAAAATCTTACACTCAAATAGATTTCTATTTCCTGAGGCGAAAGGTAATTTATCGTCAAATGCAAGAAAAAGTATTTGAAATTGTAAGCGACATAATGAAAATTGAAATGACAAGGTGTAAACGATATTAGTTGTTAAAAGACCACTTAAAACAAACATTTCAAAATTGCCTTAAGCAATGTTTATTAAACACATACTAACCAGGCAATTAGAGTCAATTTTAATTTAAAATTGTCAAATGTAAGTTGGCTTAAGAGACACGTGGTGCACCTGTACAAAATGGCGCTGAGTAAACAGAGTAGGTGACAAATGCGGTTTCCTGCTCAACAGCGCCAATTTATGTAGTCTACTTTTGTGCGCAAACCGGTGAGAAACTCAAACATATGTAATTAAAAAACTTTTTGTAATACCACCTGCAAAGACAGATTTAATTCGCTGCAAATAATACAACATTTTACAAAATGAAAACACAAAATGTTTATTTTACTTTTAATCCGAGTTGTATGTGAATTGTAATTGTGAAAAGTACAAAGTTTGAGAAATTTATGCATAGTACTTTAAATTTGAAATGATCAAAGTCAAAATTATGTAAGTACTTTAGCATAAATGTACGAGGGATTGTAAATAATTACCAAAGCTACCAAAATGATCTCACAATATAAGGAAATACTTTTCAATTGTTTCGTGTAAGTAAACACTACGGTTAACAAATTAAATTTTGTTATATTAAAATGAGCTAAAACAACAAATATTATTAGAAAAAAATGCTTACAAAGGCGAAATAGCAAGTTTAAGCTAAGTTTAGAGAATGATTTATAAAACGTAAAAACGATGTGACGTTTTCTTAGAATGACAGTGTCTCTGATATAGCTAAAGATGCGGCATTTTCTGAATGGAACGCGAATAAAATTAGATTTAGGTAAAGACAGTTTGAATCAGCAAGTTCTTTAAATACTTTAGTTAGTTACTAAAATGTTAATTTTAATTTGACTCATATAAAGTACAACTTGCGACCAAAGCTTCGTAGAAAGGCCAAGTGAGAGGTGATTTAAGCTTCTTAATAGTAACCAACTTTAGATGGCATGCGCAAGGCATGGCGCCAGGCGAGTGCTAGTGAGGTTGGCTGTCACTGCATAATGGGTTGTGATGGCCAACTATCACAGCTTGCTTGCTTAGAGTATCTTTGGACTGTCCATCTCACTTGGCGTTCTAAACCCATAAAACTCCAAATCAATGCACATCCGACAGTATGCATTCTAAATTGATATCAGAGAAAAATAAGCTTTTGGCTCTAGTTCAATAACCACTCTTCAAATTCATATTTTCACCTACTTTTAACCACAATATCATATGCCACGTTAAGTAAACTCTTGAGCAGGTCCAGTGCAATTGTCCGTCTCATTTTATGGATCGCGAATATATAAAGCCTTCACTTTTTAGAGAGAATCCGACAATTGTATAGAGGCACCATCCCTATTGAGAGCCCGAATAATTCAGGTGCTTAAACTCAAATCGTAGTTTTTTTGTAGTTTACAGTGGTCATCAACATTGGTTTGAGTATTCCTTGGATGGTGTTTTTTTACGAGGCGGCGAACCAATCCCTGTACACAGCCGTTTACCGGCCGAACGACTCCGCTGCATACATTAGCTTTCTATTTGGTGGATGCTAAGATAGCTACCCAGCAGGCACCGCGTGGAGGCTGTGTGTCAAGTTGCACTCATTTGAGACAAAGATAACTCTGGCTGTCGACTGGTTAGCAGCAATCAGAAGCTTTGCACTGTTCAAATAAAAGCCACACCCACCAAAATGTGAAAACCTATTTATAATTATCTTCTCTTTTCGCAAACAGTTAAAACCTGTGCAAAAATAGTACATTTCATCTGCAGAAAAATGTTAAAAATTTGTAAAAGTGAGAAAAGCAAACTGGATTGAATGACAAGAGCAACAACTGACCATTTGATGCGGGCAGGCTATTGAGTGTGAGAGTAAGTGTCTTAATCCCGTCATGGGCACAAGCAAATGGCCGACAGTCCTTTCTTCTCTTCACGCTACGCTGCATACGATGCAGACAACGCATTGCACACTTTTGTGCACTTTAATTAAATTCTTTTGTTGCTGCTGATGCAGTAGTTCGTGCAAAAAACTTTCCACTTTGCATTTGTGCTACAAAGGACACCAAAGTGCACCATCTTTTGTTATTACAAAAACCATATGACTGTGGAATCAATAAAGCATAGCCAATCCCAAGAATAATTGATAAATATGAAGCATATCCGTGCAATTGCACGCAGCATGTGGTAGTCGTGAATAGATTTATTTTCATCTGCAATAGAATTTAATAAACGTCAAGAATCAGTGCATATTGTGTTGGTATAGCAAACACAGAGACACACACACAATCCTTACATACAATAACACACACACGCATATTACATTTGCATGCAATGGATTTTAGAAAACAAAATGGCTGCGACTCCTGTAACTTGCATACAATATACTCTGTTATTCAATTCTCATGACATGCAACTTGATGCCGTTTTAAACTTCTTTAAAATCAAATTGTTGCGAACAGGTTCTGTAAAAATAAATATTTCATTCCCTTGACTATGATCATCGGTTCCAAGGCGGAAAATGAAGATATTCTGTTAATAGCTGGTTCGAAGAGAAGAGAGTTTATAGTGGAATCCGAGCAGCGGCGTCTTTATTTAATCAAGATTTTCCTAGGTAAATAATGTCAAGTTATTTGCATAAATGCTGCAGGGTGGAATCAGACCGAACTTCCGGATTAGTAGCGAGGTTGCTACAACTACGCATCCGACGCCCACAGGTTCTGCTGCAAATCTATATAAAATTGTTAAATTGTTCACATGAATCTTTAAAATCTTTATTGATACCCAATTTGAAATGGAAACAAAGAGCAGCTATATAACTTTTGACAGGCGTTACTTATGTACTAATGTCATACCGCGTTCGAAGCGTAGTTCCCAGATAATTTATACGATGGAACAGTTCACACCAAAAGAGACGGGTGGAAATTGGTCGGCTTTACATTCAAAATAACTTCTCAATTGTGAAAACTAAACGTGCGTTTGGTGATAATACTTTGCAAAATTGGTTAGTTCTGGTAATGTTAATAATGCTAATAATGTTAATTTAGACAACGATCACGACGTTTTCCTCCT
This sequence comes from Chymomyza procnemis, assembly GCA_035046065.1. Classification (NCBI taxonomy): domain Eukaryota; kingdom Metazoa; phylum Arthropoda; class Insecta; order Diptera; family Drosophilidae; genus Chymomyza; species Chymomyza procnemis. The sequence continues at coordinate 1,105,851 of JAWNOJ010000013.1, read as the reverse complement.
TCGCGGGTCCGGCGGAGGAGGGGGGCGAGGATGGATAGAGAGAGGGGGGAGGAGGTAGCACCAATAACCGTCACTGGCGACCGCGAGCGCCAACTAAGTTTAAGCTTATTTTTAAGATTGTTTGTATGGCTGCTGGTTCGACCATCGTTCCCCCCCCCCCTCCCCCCCCCGATAGGTCGATAATTGGTAGTACCGCCTGGCCCCCCCCACCACCCACCCCCACCCCACCACACTTTATATATATATATAAAAGAAAACCCACACAACCCCCAACCAGCCAACACACAAAACTTAATTAAAAGAAAAAATACCCCCCGCCCCCCCGACCACACCCCCCACCCCCCCCCCCCCCCAGAAGTAGCGTAAATCAAACTTCTCTCTCCCCCACAACAGTTTTTTTTTCACGAAAAAAAAAAAAAAATTGCTATTCGCCACCCTGCTTAGGTAATTTAAAATTTAATTCCCTATTAGTATCATGCGGGCAGGGTATCCTTGAGCATATGTAGATACAGTACATAAATATGTAGCTAGAAACTTAGATGCAGCCGCAGTTGTGGCCATTCAATGTTGTGGTGACAATATTTAATAACCAAATATTAAATTAATTTACCAATTTTGTGGCCACTGTGTTTGCAGTTGTTGCTCTTTATATTATGCGGTTTTATAAAAATCTATTTTATATAAAAGTGTATACAGTATATATCAAAATCAATACAATATTTTTGGCAACATAAACTTTTTAATTGTATTTCATAAATATATATAGGCAATGTTTTTACACTGAATTTATATGCTAAATTTAAAGCTTACCTATCTTATAATACAAATAATATTTTCAAAAGAAAAAATGAAAGTAGAATGCACTAATACTATAAATATAACAAACAAACAAACAAAACTGGCGATTTGAGTCATAAAGAAAAACTTTGTTCTGGCATATTTTATGTTGTCCCTCAAAGTAATGTAATGGTATTTTAAAACTTTTTACGAAACAATTCAGGCGTATCAAAATTGCTAAACAATTTCAACTGAGGCGCATTTTTAAGCTCATTCAACAAATAAAAAAGAATACTTTTAAATAAATTGTTTGACTTGAATAGATATAAGAAGAGACGCTCAGAAGTTCGAAATACAAGAAATTGCAGCAGGAATAGTTTGTTTTAGCCTATTTTTGCTCAAGTGAATATAAGTAGCTTATAAAAATGTAATAACGTTAACTTTTTAGCTATTATCAATATTTTAATTTTTTAAAAATAAAACAAAAAGTGCCTGTGAAGTAAACGTTAAATGATGAGTGATTTAAATGTCATAACCAAACAAACTAACATAAAAAAAATTAATTATATACATTCCCCACGAAATGGACGATTGCAGCATAGTATTTGATGATATTATACAGTGAATCCTCGACTATGCATAATTTCCACATTTAAATTTTTCTTTTTTGTTAGTTCTTACTCGAAAAAGGGAATAATATTGAGGAATAAGTCTCAATATTAACAAAATCGATTGTCTACCGCTTCGGCTTAAAATCCTTATTGCGTCTCTGAACAAATGGGAATGCAATGTGTATCTAGTTCAAAATGGAGTCAAAATTGATTTGGGTGCTTTGAAGTTAGACCTGATTTCTAAAAAGACATAGATTCAATAAAGAACAAATAATATTTAAATATATATTTTTATAAACAAAATATGCATTTTCTACTTTTTTCCGAAGATTAAGTTCAATAATTACCAACATCAATAAACTTTTAAAAAAGCACTGTATGCCCAAAAGTGTTGCAAGAGTATTACACTAGAGAGTAACACTCCAATTGTTTACAATTTTTTTGCTGCACAAAAATGCTTCTGGATTATGCTGAAAACTAAAGCATTTGGTAAATATTTCAGACATCAAAGTGTGCACACATTTTATCTTGCTTTATTTGGATTATTTTGTTGTAGCTACGAATAGCAGCAACATTGTAACTGCAAATGAAATTTTCCTAGATTTCTGCAACTAAATGAGGAAAAATGTGTAAAAGCAAATTGCCAAAAAGGGGGCCGCATACAAAGTCATCAAAAAAGAAATACGAAAACTGCAAGAATAATCCTGAAAAGAATGAAAGTAAGAAACTGGCTGACAAGCAAAGTAGAAAATATTTTCATTGTTGCTGACACCTCTCAGACGTCTAAGTAGTCCGAGAGGTATGCAGGTCCAACAGAGCATCTGACATAGACTGCAACTTTTTAATTAAGAAATCCTGCGCAATTGCTTAAATATTAGTTACAAGTGCTTTTAATTAAGACAAACGCACGTTCAGACACTTAAAGTCGAAGTATTTTGGTCGAAACAGGTGTTAAAACACAAGTTAGTCTTATATCCACTTTTATTTATGGTCATAATAAGCAATTACAATTCAAAAACAAAGCAATAAGAACTGTTGACCGCTTTGTAGTGAAATAACACATGCCAAGCGGAAAATAAAGCGTATCTTTTAACGTTTATACGTAATTTTATCGTGAATACCACGCAAGAACTAACTGTAACACTATTTGACGTTTAAGCAAATCTAGCGCTCACAGCAAAACCATTATGCAAATATTCCGTTGATTTTTTTAAGACACAAACAATAGAAAGATATTATGGAAGACTTTAGTAGTAATTCACATTAGCAACCAGTTAAGATAACAAATCTGTAAGTATTTCCATGTTTCTTACGCTTTATTTGATATCTATCTGTTTTTTTTTGTAAACAGAGACTCCAAATTTTGAAAAATTCATTACGAGCTAAAATTCCTCTTAATTAATTATTCTTAATTCATAATTTTATGATTTATTAGCTATTACCAATGTAAGTTAATGAAAGATCCTTTAAACTGATTTCGTAGCTCCACATCTTGAAAAAACTAAAACAAGATTAATAATATAATAATGCATTGTTATTATAAACTATATTTTAGCTTTCGTATTGGTATAGTAAATAGATTTATTGATTCGTTTCTAAGTTTTCATTAAAGATATTCTTCTCATCCATCAACTTTGTTTTTACTTAACTTTCAGCTATGGCAAACAAGTGTCTTCATGTGCAACAGATAAGTAATATGTAGAAACCTTGTTCCTTAATTACTTATTTGCTTCAGTTTATTGGATCCTAGACGATTCCCTTTTGAAACAACAATATATAAAATAAAACTTAAGTAATAATTTTTGAAATTTCTTCAAGTCAGTCAAGATTATATATACTTACCTACATATGATTATGATATACAAGCCATATAAGACGATATAAGATATACAATAAAGTTCCATTCCAATCCGCTACACACATTTTATTATAAAAATTAAACTTTTATTGGTTCAAAAATATCGTATAAACTGCTAGGATAAGAGACAGTTAACCGTATAGATACGTGCAAATTTGAGCTACCCAGAGCAATATTTATGCTAAATTTATTGGTTTTACGACATGTAAGAAAACACGTATGTGTGCGTGTGTGTGTGTGTGTAGTGGGGGGTGGGATATGTTTAGTATTTGTGTTAGCTTCACACAAGTGTAGACGCAAACGTGGCCATAATTGCGGGCTATAAAAAGGACGGAAAGTTTTCTTTGTAAAAATATTGAATTTACTTTCTATTGTTTATCTTTATACCTTGCCAAAGGTAATATAGTTTTCTAAACTGTACAATGGATGACAGTAAAATAATAATAGGCATGGTAATGATTGTATTACCATTTCTTCGGGCTGCTAGTCGCGTATGAGCGCCTTAATTTTTTTTTTTCTTAATTAGAAGAAAAATATGATTCTAACTGCCAATTAGTCACTCGAGGATACAATTCATAGTTAACATTCATAGAATCCCGTAGTTTTATATAATTAAATTAAAACAACAAAATGGTATAAAAAATATATATTTTGCCTGCAGTGTATGTCACAGTCGGATACCAGCCAATGAACTCATATTGTTTTGTTATTTCTCTAGAATATTTGTATTCAATTACGTGATTATCTTTACGTTTGTGTGTAATATAGTGTGTGTGTGTGTGCGTGTGTATCTGTGTGTATGACATCAAATTGACTTGTTAAGTTAATCAGCATAAAAATAAGCTAGATGTCAGCTACAACTAATATGAAAAACAACTCTGACAAGATAGCAGTCCTGTAACTTGGCATTTGTTGCTTTGCTCATAAAGTTTAGCACCCACACGGAGATAAGGACTCGTACACACACCCAAACATATACACGCACCCACACAGGCACAGAAAGTCACATGCAAATAAATGTATGCTACAGTTCACAATTTGCCTGAACTTTACACTAGTTTCAACTCTTGAAACGCTTTAACGGCTTCCACGGCTTTACGTCTCTCCATTTGTTTGGTTTTTCCTCGTAATACTCTCTAAGCAAGTTATAAGAAGTATGTACATTAATGTAATATTGAAAAAATTTTATATGTAACGTGCTGAGGCGTACAATGAACGTAGGATAATAAATCGATTTTGTATTAATGTGCCATTTCCGGTTTAGTTGTATACAGAGATGCCTCACATCTTACGCATGGTTGGGACACATGCACCGCGCAATTCATGTTGCAAGTATCTCAACTTTTCTCACACTCATTAGCTTGATTATTACCCTCGCGCGTATTTATGCTTTTGCTGACTGAACTTATAACAAAGATGCAAAGAAAAAGGTTTTATATCAAAAAGAATCAGTACGATTTACAATCTCATTGTTGAACATAAATTTTTTACTTGGCTTCTGCTTTGCATACAATTTTATATAAAAAAGTTGTTGAATGCGGAGATTCACATCGATCAGTACTTGTAGAATTATATTTGTTATATTTAACACCAACATTGAATGTTTTAAATAATATGATCTGGCTATTTTACATTTCATTACAATACATATTTTATACAAATTACGTTTTTCCGTTGGCTTTGAATTTTATATAAGATACATATTTTTCGTTAAATGCTAAACATAAAACATTCTTTTAGGGTAAGCATGTATGTATGTGTTTTGCAATAATATATCAGAATCACTTAATACTTTTTAAGTACATTGATTTAAGTCGCAAAATTGTCCGAAATATTCACAAACTTTCATGCCAACTCTTCGCCCTTTAAAGCAACACTCATCATAATTTAAAAAAAAAATAATTTTTGAATTATTTTTAAAGGGTTTTCCTAATATGTAACTTTAATTATATGTAAATTTGCATTTATATTTAAATTTACATTTAATTATAATTAAATTTATATTACTTAAATTAAATGTTTATGTTTAATGCGCTTACATTTTCATTATAACATCGCACAACATGACTGCCTAGAGTGGACTAAATTAGGTTGGCCAAAGAGTATATTACAGTCAGAATGCCTTCGGCTGTAACTTGTTTGCTTTTTGCCTTTTCTGTTTCGTCTTAACTGGGCTATTGAAAATAGTTCCTGTGGCGCACTCAAGTCGTAAAGCTCCTTTTCAGTATTTATGTTGGTTATTAAATGGATTTTCTGCACCAAGACTCAAAGCAAAAGATTTTCAATTGGCTTTTCGTGTATAGCAGTTTGACGCGTTTTGCGGTTTAATGTCTGCCAGCCGCAGATCTCTTAGGATATATATATATATATATATGTGTGTGTGTACCCGTGAAGCTACATAAAATTTTATGCCCGACCGTCATATGATTATTACTTAAATTTGTAAAATGTGGCCACTTTGCCTGAAGCTATTTAAAGTCAAACATACTTCTATACAAGGCAGTGAAATACATCAGTATCCCAGTCACTCAGGCTTTTAATTTGAAATAAGTTTCTGGCCCAAAAAGTGGCTAACTGCTTAATGTTATTACAGCTTTTAACTAAATTGCACACCCCAAAACAAGTCAACCCAAAGGAGCGGAAAAAATAAAATAAAAATAAACAGACGAAACGAGAAAATAAATTTGGTCAAACTTGCCACTACAATTACTTATGTTGCATACACGACTGCGTGATTGCCGCTAAGGAAACTGGTTTGCTGAAAGCATTTGTAACCTTTTTTAATGTGCCACAAAAAGCGGAGATCGATAATTTGTGGAACACGTTGAAGTTTGCACACATTTTAAGCCAGTGACAAACTAGCCCAAAACAAAACATTTTTTAAACTTATTATTTTTGAAGAATATTTATTGTAAATTCTAAACAGATTTAAAAAAAATTTAGTTTTTGTGTTATATTGTATTATAGGGTTATAATAATATAACAAAATAAAAATATGCTGCCAAAATAAAATTTTCAAAGCAGCTTCCATATCTTTGATAATATCTAAAACGATTGTTAAGAATTATTTTCTATTTTTCTATTTTTTGCAATTTTTCAGCATAAGATATAACAGTAGACTGAAAATGCTAAAAATATACAATAAGTACCACAAGAGCATGCGGCGCAATGATCTATAAATTAAGTAAATCAAACTTCAAATAATTCAAATCGAAAATATGCTTTAAGTAAATCACTTAATCAATAAAAATTATAAGCACATAATAAAAAAATAAACAAAAAATTGAAAGTAATTAAGAGTAAAATAAAGTTCTGTGTGTTTGGTTTTACTCTTTTGGCTGCTCCAGCCTGCCCAGGTTTAATTAATCTTAATGCAATTGCAATTAATTTCGCTTGATTGATGCCATCAGTATTGCGCAACGCATATATACAATATTAATAACTTAAGATGCATATTTTTACCATTTACCGGTGTCATGTTAAGGCTATAGCCTTCATTACTTATACACGTTGATGGCAGGTCGTATACGTAATATATTGGATATTGGTTTTTTGCCAAGGGCTTAAACATTCGCCCCGTATCAATGATGTGAAATAATTAAGCACGGTTCGCTTTTCCACATTTATATTTATGCAGTGTATATGGTTATTGGCACTTTGGACCTTACTTCGTATTCCTTATTTGTTGCAAAAGCAAGCTGTTATTTTCACTTTATTATACTCTTGCAAAGAACATGTTCACTCTGCTACAGAATTTGTTTATACTTGGAACAAAAGACAGCGATGAAGAACATCGACAGAAAACAGAAAAAAAGTATCAAATTAACTGGTACGGTAATTTTGCGGTAAATCTGAGTATTTAATTTTTTAAGGTTGATTGTATGAAAAAATGTTATTAAATAAATTGAATTTATTTATAGTCCAAATCTGAAGGTCGGTGCTTCGATTCCACCTTGCAGTACTCAAACATTTGTCTAGCAGTGACATGTTGTAAGTAAATATAAAATCTTTATTAATTAAAGACTCCGTAGTTGGAATACAGCTATAAACTGTAGGTCCCTGTTCTCTTCGATCAGCAATTAATAGAGATATTCGAATGCTCCGCCTTTGGAGAAATGACCATAGTCAAGGGAAATACACTTTTTCTTTAATTCACTTCTAACACTATAATTATACATTTAATAAGCGATAATAAGCATTTTTAAATGACTATATGCAGGTTGCATAATAACTTACTCAACTCACGTAGCTTATGACGAGTATCTGAGGTTGCGTGTACCATCCAAGACGCATAAAAACCGTTCTGGCCCTCAATTCTAGCGTGGATATTAACGACTAGTTGCTATTCGATGTGTTATAGTAAGTAATCCATTTTTCATTAGCAGCTAGAATTCGCTTTAAATTGTTCATTTAATTTTTAATTTTAGTTTTCAATTTAGCAAAAATTGGGTTTATGAGGTTTTCCTGTGTAAACTCGTGTATCAGACATACATCCAGTTTTTTCTTACGGCCTTATTCCAAAGTTTCCACTCGATTTTTTATGCAATTAATCAATGCTTTTTTTCCATTGAAACAGAAATTGGGGTTCCAGAGCGTGTTTCATCTTTAACCGAACAAGTAAACCAAAATTGTGCATAGTTGGCTGTAACAGTATCAGACTATAAACATTTGAATCTGATTTTTAGCTAAGTATAACTTAATAAACAATAAAAATTTTGCATTACAGTCTTACGTGGATATTATTTTCTACTATCGATGCAAAGTGCATCGCTTTTTTCCCCATATGAGTCCATAAACTTAACTGCCAGTGTTCTGATTTAAGAAATCAATTGTGTGCGTCGTCGTTAAATGCAGCAAAAAAAGAAGCAGTTGAAAATCTTTTTAGTAAAGTTAAAGTAAAGAAGTTTTTCTCCAATTATTCTTCATATTACTAGTGTTATTATATTATTCGAAAAACTACTAAAATAATATATTCGAAAAATTGTTTCACAGCTATTATATTATCTAACTCTAGAAATTTTTAAACAAAAGACTCACATTTTTTTGATAAAATTATTAAACATTTCTGCTTCTTAAATTTAAGAGTATTCAAATACTATGACACACTTGACTTAAGTCGAGACTTATTGAGTTTTTTTTCTCTGCTCTTATTTGGCCTTTGTTTGGACTAATTAATGCCGCAGGGGTCAACAGTTTTCTGCCATTTCAGGCTTTTGTTTGAGCAGCATTTTCTCAACTGATTAGCAGCCTGCATTGTCAATAAAGCAACAAAGCAACTCTGCTGGACGTTCTGCCCTTCAACCTTCTTCCAGTGTTGCGTATTTAATGAATTGTTTGTGGCTTTTGTTGGACATTTAATTAAGCGTAACTAAAGTTAAACTTGCAGTCAAACTTACCAACTAGTTTCAATAGTTTTCCTCTCGGAATTTTAAAATCATTTGGTGGCGTCTGGCATGCCAAATATCTTTCGGAATACTTTCAAATATGCAAAAAGTTAAGTTTCGAACTTTCCAGCATTCAGTGTCGGCTGCAATTTTCGTTAATTTAAGCGAAAGCGTATTTCCTACTAACCAGCGCTGAGCTTTAAAATGCACACCATAGTTTCCCAGAATACAAACAACACGAAAAACAACAAGAAATACGAATTCGCCGTAAATGGTAACAGAAGCGTTATTAAAATAAACAAAACAGTTTTGCTGTTTTTCACTTGCCAATGACGCAGATGAAAGGGGGATCATCCCGATGAGACGGCTCTGAAAAGCAAGAGACCAACACAAACGACTGGGCAAAGCTACTGCACTGCACCGGACTAACGAGACACATTTTTTGATTACATTTGTATGTGTGTGTGTGCTTGTGTCATGGAAAGTAAAAGTAAATTTCCGTATATGCACACCGCTCTGCATACTTATAAGGCAATCTCGAAACAATCCCATCATGTAAATGAAATCAAATTCAGAAAACGCCTTGAAATAAGACTTAGAAAAGTGACGCAAATTTAAAGAAATTTAAATTAATAAAGTTTCAAGATACATGCTATCATGCCTATAAACGACAATAAATTTATAATTCCAATATATTTAGTTGAAATTCCAAAATATATAACTAGCTTTATAACCCATTGAACCTGTTCAAACTTTAGCTTCTCCCAGGTCTCCAAACGATATGTATGCATATCAGAATAGTATATGTTAACTGATTTTTATTATGAATCGAAAAAATGCGATGCAAGTCTTAAGTGTGTGGTAGAGTAGTGCGGAAACAAGGAAACAAAGAAAATACCGTGTGCGTGAGGGAGTTGCATAATCAAAATTTAAACTTTCTTCAAATATTTGTAGGCTCCGAATCAACTTACCAAATTTGATGATACCATATCAGCATAATACTCTGCAGTTAAACATTGTACAACAAATAATGGGAAGTAATTTTTGATTGTTGTTGATTTGATGTTTTGAAACATTTTTAAACTAAATATTCAACAATATAAATAAAGCTCTTAAGTTTACTGCGAGGTAGCAAAAGTGTATTGTTATGCATTTTGGTGTTTATGAGATCACGCATTTAGATTTCAGACTTGTAGTCTGGCCGTCACATTTTTTGCATGAATCTAGTATACCCTTTGTATCTTACATGAGTTATACTAAATGTATCTTTTCCCTAGCCCTTTTGTAGTTATAATATTGCACCTGTATTTGCAGCCTTCAATACAACCACTACAAAAATTGATTGAATCCGTCCAAAAACTAGATTGAAATTGGGAACCTAACATTCGACTGCCATCCTATACTTGTTGACTTCGCCTATACTTGTAAAATTCTTCTTCATTCTTCTCTAAATTATCGTTGAACATGTCACGGCATGTTTTTTTAGCATAAGCTCTTCCTCGGATGCATTGACTCCATCCAGATTAACTCGTCAGTTTTGGCTTCTAGCACTATCATTTTGTGTATTCAATGCGCTAACCATAATAATCTTAACGATTTCGCGTATTACGAATGGTCTATACAATCCATCGCTTTCTCCATCTACCAGTTTAGAGCCGGATCAAATTGTTTTAGACTAGTAAAAGTTCAGATTTCTTCTTTTCAGCACGCTTATTCGCTTGCAATTTTATTTTTTCAAGCTTAAAATTTCTATAAAAATGGATTGTATTGTAAAATAAGTACTTCAGTCTCCATCTGTGTATGTGCAATGTACAATTACATATATATGTATATATTCTGTGTGTGTTTATCCTGAGCTTGTTGTTTTGTTAGTGCATTTCCTTTTTTTTACTTCGTCTGTTTGCCTTTTGACTTTTTAATAAAATACAGCAAGAGAGTCGACTTAAGAGCTACATAAGCTGTGTTTCGTAATTCATCATCTTTCAGTCTTAGTTCCCTGCCCAGCCCTTGTGCAATGAGTTGTTGTTAAGCTCAACACACATATAAACACTTATACATACAAAACAACAGCTACAAACAGGCAGCGGCATGTGTGTGCCTGTACACACACATACAGACACACATAATCTGCCATATTACTTTTATTGTGAGAGTCATTCACTCTCATTGCTTGTTATTTAAATTTACAACAACGAAATAAGCCTATTAAATTAATTACAGTGTACCTCCCCAGCAAAAAAAAAGGCGTTATGTAACCCGGCGCTAAGAAAGTGAACAACTTTTGGCGTGAAATTTGCCACGGCAGCCGCAGTTCCCCACCGCCCAATGCCACGCCCATTTGCGCTTCAATCGTCTGTGTCAATATTCGCACGCCGCGTGCAAAATTCGTTATAAAATGCAAACAATTAAGCATTTGCACAAATAATTACACAACATTTGTTCGCTGGATGGCTGGCGCCTTCATTGTGATATACTCTCACCGCAAGTACTATACAGTGTAGAATACACTTTGATGAAAAGTTGACAAGCTATTCAGAAATATAGTTTTTCATTGCACAGTTATTAATGTTAAAATATCGCTTTTTTAGAAAGATCGCATATATATATAATATACTAGTAAGAGAATATTCCTATTTGTAAAATGTTTAAAGTAGAGAACTTTATTGATTTCATATATAGGAACTGAATTATAACAATATATATACACTGAACTGAATAATATAGAATTATATATAGTTTTATCAGCACATGTAGTTAATAAATTGTGACCTTAGAAAGAAAGTTACGGCATGAGTTCTCAAATAGGAAGAAGCTACCTTTTTATGACAAACGATGCTTAACTTTTTGATAACAATGATCAACCAGTATATGTTCATTGCGAATCTTGGCTTGTCAAAGATAGATAATGTTAATAGAACGGTTTTGTCGATTTTATTGATTAACTTTACTGCGTATAAGTCTGAAGACTATAACAAAACCGAAAAACAATGTGCAATACCACTTTTTTGGGTTAGAAATAAAATAAAAATAAAAACAATTTTTAATGCTATCTTGAATGGAATTTTAATTTCCTTACAGAGCCAAATAAAATAAGTAACATATAAATAGCAAACGCAGAGTATCTCACTATTCGTTATGGCATTAAAATTAATAAAAGTGTTTGTTATTATTCAAGTTGATGTTGTTGTTGTTTTGTGTATAGCTGCCAACAATGGGTAATTGAAAAAATAACGTTGCATACCACGGAGCGCATTTATGCTTGCCACAATCTTTTATATTAATTCGCATACTTTGTGCCACACAACCTTGCAACAGTTGCCGAGTTGAAGTATCGCTGTAACTGCAAGTGTGCAAATATATGAGTGTGTATTAGTGCATTTTAAGGGGCTTAAAAAGTGTAAGTGTTAATTTTATGCCTGCGTCCTGACGTTTGCAAATTTAAATTTATTTGAATTTATTTTTACACAAATTTATGTGGCATTTCCGTTGCCAAAAGCTATGCCAATGACAAAGAGCCCGCATAAATAAACGCAAAGATAAACGCAAACACAGTTGGTCAATGTATGCATTGTATTTTCGCAGGGCTGCAATCAAACAATATCGGAACTGGAACTAAAATGACCAAAACTGAGTATCGGAATGCGAACAAAGAGTAAAACAATATTGATTTATATAAATTTTACTTAGTTAAAATTTATTTTCCATTTTTAACAATTTTAGAGACCCAATTTTCAATCATTCAGCTAAAATCTGTATTTGTTTATCTATACTATATCCTGTAGAATATAGCGTATTTGGCCGCAAATAAAACAATTGGAGTTCGAAAGTTCCAAAAGCATTCTACTTCACGTTTTGGCAATTTTTCTGCGATTAATCTTAATATAAGTTTTAGTGTATAATATTGGTTTACCACTTCAGTGTGGATTTTAAAAGAAGAACAGGGAACAGCAAATGGAATCCACAAATATTAACAGCTGACAGCCTATACAATAAGTTTGTTGACATTAAATTGATGTTTTCAAACATTCCGCTTACAGTATATACATTTACTTATATGAGGTTCCCAAACAGACCGAATAAAAATTCACTTTTAAATGATATATCGACTAAAATATTATAAAGGCAAAATTCATCATCTATGAATCAGATAATAATCGGCTTTAAAAAAATATTTTATATGCTGATCTCCCATATAGTGCTTTGCACTTTATGAAATATATAATGTTAAATTATATACACTTTTAAATAAAATAAAAATTGGTATTTTTTCTGAGTGTAACTTATACATGATTTATAAAATTTGAATATATGAATTTGTTAAATATCTGAAAAGCTTTCAAATATATCAAAGGTCGCAATAAAAAAAATACAATATTATTTTAGTTCTATTGTAAAGAACTGATATTTAATATATTTTGTTTTACAGTTATTGTGTTATTAATAAAAGCAATATATTTTTACTTAATTGTTAGATATAAGCTATCTTTAATAAAAAGAAACTTCATACACAAATGATGAAAACGCTAAATGAATGTAATAACAAATTAGCCTAATCTAAAACACTTATATTCAAATTTAAATTAATATGCAAAATAAACACCACTTAGCACCCACAATTGCAAAGTTTGCTTTCAAAATCAACTTTTCATCATACAACTACGCAAGCTGCCATTAAATTATTTATTGAAATAAATACAAACCGCACTGCATGCATCTCTATATATAATTACCATGCAAGTTCAGCGAGTTTGTAGCCCTGAAAATTATAATTTACAGCATTGTGCAAGCGAGTGTGAATTTGGAAAATTATTTTTGTTTGCCACAGCTTAGAAAACAACAAATACACAAATTTTATTTTCACAAAGCAAAGTAGATACGATAGGGATGCTGATTGTGTGGCATGTGTGAAACGTGTGAAATCTCACACGTTTGTTTGTATGAATGACAAAATCTCTGTTTTCCGAAATGTTTTAAAGAAAATGTTACAGAAAAAATAAATTATAAATAAAATTTAATGCTGCTGTTTTTATACAAATTTCTTCAAATGAACTATGCGTGATTTGTGCAAAAGAATTTTAGAAATTTGTGACAATTATCTTTTTGATTAAGAAATGATTGAAACATACAAAAGCACAATGTTGATTTGGTACAGAGTTGTTAATTAGTAAAATTTCCCATAAAAATGTAGCTCACACATCATTTCTGCGGATTAAAAAACATTGAATCCAAACAAAAAAACGCTTAGTATAGTGTCTTGAGTTTGAGGTTAATTGCAAATACGAATGTCACCAATGGCAAACTTCTGTGTAGTTAAATTATCTGTCACACAAAATATTGGGATTGTAGATCACTTTAAGCAATCCTCTTTCGTGACTTAGTCCTATTATACTATAGCAATAACATTTTTCGCCTTCTATCCATAATTAGTTTCTTTCAAAACTTCAAAATATCTCAAATAGATTTCCGTTGAAATTTGGAACTATTTTGCCCACAGATCCTTCCGACCGACCCGACCATACGACCTGACAAATAACTTTGCCATTTCACTTCCGTAACCAGACAAATTCTAATTTTGTTGATCCTCACAAATTTGTATATGAAATTTACAGTTTGTCTTTGGTGTCCACAGATGCCATCAATATAGAGTGCTTTAGAACTCTTCGACCAATCCTAACTGTGAATCCACTGACTCCCATTTGTGTAGTATGCCATCATTTTGCTGGTGCTACCCATCCTAAGCTGTGTACTTTGCGTATCTACAACGCGTTGATGAGCGCCATATTTCGCAGAATCAATTAAATGTCGCTTGGGATAATCAAAAGAATGGCACCGATGCTGCTAGTTAGTTTAAAAGAACTTTAAGACCCCTTATTAAAAAAGGTTAAAAAAAAATTGAATCTATCATAGGCTTCTAGAAGTATTCGATTTTACCCAGAAAGTTTAAAGTTACATATGATTACAAAAATCACCTCTCCGTTCACTTAACCATATAACTAGGCTCACTTAAATTTTATTGCGTAGCCCTAAATCTTTGCGAGTGACATTTTGCAATATATATTATCTATTAAAGCATCGTTATCTCACAGGCCTGGTACCATTTCCAATACTAGTTTTAAACCCTGCACTCGTTCCCTCTGCACACCCCTATCTTTTCTTTTCAGTACTTAAATTTTCTTATCTTCTGTCTATCTGAAATGAATCCCATATTATCCCTATGCATAAAAAAGTAATATCGGGAACTATCATCGTATTCGACTCCTAAAATCTGTAACAAAATTGTCACTTCACAATTGCTCCATCAATGTAGTTTTATTCATATCGACCATCTGACATAAGCGTGTAAAACTTCAATCCACTTATACTAACATTTTAGAACTTTTTTTCTTTATAATAATAATAATTTAGAAAAAAAATCAACTGATGTTATTCATACCGAGCATCACCTTTGGCATTGTAAACCATCTCCTTGCGAAACAGTCACGTTTGGATTTTCTGTCTGGCCTTTTAAATTGTATGTCATTCCTAATAGATATAAAGCCGAGTCAAGAACAAGCAAGTTTAAAGACTGTAAATCTAAGTAAATTAAAGTTAAGTAATCTGGGTTAGCACAAGTAGTGCGCTTCTTGGCAAGTGTTTTACAAAGAGGCCCACTAGACTTAATAAACAACTTAAAAAAACAATAATACTTTAAGAAATGGAAATCAAAACTTCTTTTGTATTATATTTGATGTCTTAATAGACTTAAAAAATTCGAATTCTTAAAAAATTCTACCAAAAAACTTCGCATTTCAATTTTATGTATAGCATACTTATTGGGCACTCCTAAAAATAAAACCACAGCTGCTCGTTTCGCAATAAAAGAGCAAAGAGAAGAAAAACAGTAACTGACAGCAATTAAAATGTGCGCGACCTTTTGAAGTACAAAAAAAGCAACAAATAACATAAAACCTTAATAAAGTGACATTTTTATGGTACATGTGCGAGAGTACGCAAAAAAACGCACCAACAGGAGTACAAAAAAGGAAAAAAAAATCAAAAGCAGAAACAACAGCAACAAAACCCAAATCCAATTTTAAGCTGCAGCAAAGCCGCAAGCGAAGTTAAAGCCAAAACAACAACAACATCAGCAACAGCAGCTGTAACTACAAAAACAACAAAAGCAACAAAAAAATAACACCAACGGCTACTTAAGCTAACCTCAGAAGAGATAAAATAGAGAAAAAATCAACTGATATGCATGACAACAAAATGCTAGGGCTTAAAATGAAACGTTAAAAAAGTACAAATGGCATTTGTTGAATCTCCTTGCAAAAGAGAGAGAACAAAAAAGGTAAAAAACCCACCAAGGTGTAAATGAGAAAATGGCGTACAGAATGAGTAACATTGCCATATTAGCCAAAAGCGCTGGTAATTATGTCGCTGTAAACTACAAACTAAAAGCTGACCTGCGGCAGATTTGTCAACACGAAAATAAGAGCAAGACCGAGACGCACAAGCAACTGCACAACACTGCCAGTATCACACACAGCACAACACAACACTGACAGCTTTGCTCACATTTACACCTAGCTTCTGTATGTGTATGCACACATATTTAGTAGGTGTGTCGCTGTGTATTAATATTTGTATTTGTTTTTGCGGTTATGCAAAATGTCAACTTGCCAACAACTACACCGGCTGCTCAGAGAGAGATAGAAGGAGATTATCCAAGTTAAAAGAGCAAGTGAGAGTTGTTCTGCACAGCTGCCACTGCCATTTGGGGAGCACTTTTGACGCTTTCCGCTAATTTTCCGGACTTGGCTGTGAGCGTACGGCCTAACAGTGAGCATACTTAATTTCCCATACCCTAACAGAGACTATGCGCAATTTGTAATAAAACTTGTGAACGATTTTATAAAGCAACTCATGGCATTCTCTACAAAATCGAAAATGTAACGAAATCGAGATGTCTAATAACAATATAATAAACTGTACTTTCGAAATTTTCACTTAATCATTATTGAACTGGATTTTTATTTAGCCAAAGGAAAAACAAATGCTGCCATGGAAGTGAAGCACCACCTATCTTCCCATGGAGTGACCAACTGGAGAAGGCGCGCGCAAAGCAGCGGTGCCTGGCGAGAACTAGTTTGGTGGCCTGTAACCCGATAACGGGCTATGGGTAAAAATTGATTTTTAGCAAGTTTTTTTTTTTGACAAACCGTCTTCCATGTCACTATTAGTAACTTGCAGCTTATTCTACAATATACCTACTACTTTCAAACGAATTCTCGCTAGCTTATTTCTAAGCCTAATTACTATATTTAAGCCAGAGTGTACCCAGATAACTTCCAAAGCATTGCAAAAAATTCATTGTTGGATGTGCACTACTTCAACAAGATGGAGAATATGCCAAGACTCATGTCTGCGGCTATAAGCTCGCAATGATTGACACACTGAAAGCTTATAAGAATATATTCGTGTATGCCAAAAAAAAGAACAGTCAACAACATTTTTCTTTTGTCTATAAGATCTAACGAACTAGCATTATGCTTCAAATATTTAAATAAATAATTGTTTTTTTCCGTTTGATACAGTATACAAAGTTAGAGATTATACCTAATACTCAAAGACTTGCGCAAAGGAAATGGACAAAGAAATTCACATAGTTTTACATACTACATATATTCATCGATAGTCTTAATCTTGATCCTTGGCAGCGGTTCAGAAAGTTACGCTCATTAAATAGAGTACAGACGAACCACCTGCCCCATATGAAAGATTTTGCTTTTTTTTGGCTGTGCTAGCTTGGTAGCTTTGAGCGACATGCTTACCTCGCATTAATTTGCCACACAGCTCAGTGACACTACCTCTGCCTGGGTATGATCCCAAGGCTTTCATTGCGCACAAATTACGTGACGCCCCGCAGTGCCCTTTAAATCGACTAACACCTCGCCGCTGTTTTGTGCCATCCTGTGACGACGTTTTGCGACAAATTAAAAAAAAAACCAATCGAGTCGCAATTTTTTTTTTGCTGTTTTTTATTTAACAAACTTTTGTTAGGGTTACATTTTTGTAGGCATTGTACACGTGGTCCATGTATTATATTCTTAAAAAACGAATTGCCTACTTAGAAGCGCTGCACACCCTTTCGAGTATTTTGCCATTGAGCAATGTCACATTTAATGAAAAACAAAATGATATAAGCCGCTTTAATGTTGCTCCTGAGTACTTAGTCATACACAACAACAACAACAACAACAACAACTGTAAATGAGAATTTAATGTCCAGTTTTCAGTACTCTTTTTTTTAGTAATTTTCATATTATTTACTGCGCACATTATAAAAGCAACCTTTTGACCAGTCAGTCTGTTGCTGCGGTTTGCCTGGCTGGTTGGCTAGGGTATCCCAACTAACTTGTTTGTCCCCGAAGTGCAATGCAGCGTAGTAAGGCAGCAACAACACTGCGTCAACTCTAACCAAAAGCAGCATACTTACTTTACCAATGTATACACTGTGGTTTTTGCCCCAATGCCGCTTTTAAATCTGTTATGTGGTTGGGTTTCACTCTTTGGTTGATTAAATTTTGTTATACACAAACAAGTATGCTTTACAAAGAACATTCCTTCATGTACATCGAAGGAACAAAAGGAACCCTTTTTACATACTTGCAGGTGTATAAATAAGTATATTTTTAAGCTAATGTACTTCTGGGGTAAGCGTGATAGTTGTAGAAGAGACAATGATACATTTCTTATTGAAGCACTGGAATTTTTTTATAAATGTAACTATAATGCTTTTTAATTGTATAAATAGTGGAGCAATTTGCAATAAGTTAATAATTATATATATCAATAATATATTTTTTAACAATTGCATTCCATCTGCCTATTTAGCACAAAAATTGAAGTTGGCTAAAACTGTCGCAATTCCTAAGCAAGGCAAGCTTCTTTACTCTCCGTAAAATTACCACCCAATTAGCCATTTGGATTTTTATAAAATTTTGAAGAGTATTTTAAAATCAAAACTTATCGCTTACATTGAGGATAAACATGTTCTTCCTTCTGTAAAATGCAGATTTAGTTCTAACCTTAGCTGTATCCATTAGCCCAAATAGCTCATAATAATGACATAAAGCATAATCTTTCATGCATTAATTCAGTAGATATGCAAACTTTACATATACAATAGGCGTTTGACACTGTTTGGCGTAAAACAAGTTTTTGGCGTTTACGAACCATTAGTAGCTTTTTAGCATAAATTTATTTTTGGATAGATTTGGATATCAATACGTAGTCTATCTTTGCAGATGCTCTGTACGAAAATGAAGCATTATCCAAAGGAATTTTAAGGACCCATAGTATCCCTTCTGAGATATTTTCACAGGTGGAAAATTGATAAATATTATTAAGCCAACCTTGCCATCCTTACACAAGCTTTCAGATAAACAACGAATCAATTCGATAGACAACAAAATATTAAATAACTGGATATTAATTTGAATATCAAAATACTATTTTGCACATTAGAAGAACTAAAGATTAAGTCAAAAAAAGTATAAGAGCCCTATATCCTTTTATTAACCATAAGCCTTATTTGTCAATTTAAAATAAATTAATAATAATTAAAATAGTATTTTTGTCAGCTACGTTATATGGGTGGAAAGTTTGGAGTGATTATGCTGCGTATCATAGACAAAAGTTACAAAGAGCGCAGAACAAATATTAAAAAAGATTAAAATCTTACTTTAATTTTTCTACCGCGAATAGAAAAATAATGTTTAAAAAAAAATAATATTTATCTAAGTTTTAGGTAGTTACCTTTTTTTTCTTTTACTATTTTTATATGAACTTTTTGCTTAATTAATAACATTATATATACCAACTCACCACGTAATTATAATATCTTAGTTGTAATCCTGCAGAATGGATAATTCCGAAAATAATTTGGATACTTAACTCAATAACAAAATTGTAAATAATAAAGGAATTCCTAATTTGCCTAATTAGTGAAATTGTGAAAGATAAAATAACGCAAGAAACTATAATCAAGTACAACATCATCTTTATTATTCTCATGAAAGCCTTTTATGTCTTTTACCCAGATATATTTATATATCTAAAAATTTTGAAAAAAAATGCAACCAATTTTTGTTTATACGCTATCCTTAAATATTTATTTCCACACATGAAAAAATTTTAAAATTAGCTATAAATTTCATACCTGTAGGTAATCACTGGGCTGTCTGTGGTTACCCATAAGGCAGTAAATTGCTATACACGTCATTAACCTGGTCTTGTCACATTTCTGTTAATTATGCTAAATAACACACACTCACGCACACATTTAAGCCCGCATCCATGGCAACCACATGGCAGCTGCCACATAGACTACCATTTACATTTCGAACTGGCCAGATACCTACAATTTAGCAGCTGTAAGGTAGCTTAGCAAACACTCACCTAATTGCCGTATCTTAAGATGGCGTGGGTTGGGCACAGGGTGGCACAAGTGCGCGTAGCCAGGTGTATCTTTTGTGCTAAATTTTGGACAATTTACCCCAGAACAAACCCACAATCAGGGACGCCTGTTGCTTAACAGCTGTAAGTTGTTTATGGCCACAACAGTAACAAAAACAACAACAACAGCTGGCGCCTAAGAAGCAAACGTTGGTCACACCCGAGAACCGAGTGACGTCAGAGACGTCCGAGGCGTGCCGGCGACGCAGCGTCTTGACTTGTGGCAAGGGTTTGGCCATGCTCAAGTGGTTGTACTCGTGTTCTTATTGTGCTCCATGTTGTTGTACCCGTGTTGCTGTTGTTGTGGTTGTCTTAGCTGTTGAAATTGTATGAAGTAGCAAGCAGCTCAGCGCAGTTCACTTCAGCGTGTAAACATTTTCATTTGGATGCAAGCTGTTGTTGTTGCCGTTGTTGTTATTGTAACCCGTCACTGTTGTCCTCTTAAAGTTGTTGTTGTCTGTCAAGTTGTGTTTCATGTACATTCAAGTGTAAAATATTGAATTATGATGGCAGCTGTTGCTCAATAAACTTGGCACATATACATATTATATACAATATAAGGACAACACTGATGTGCGCCTTCATATATGCAACGCATACAAGAAACGCACATAAAAAAATCAGCAAAAAGCAGTAGCATCAGCCGCAGTAACCAGCTGTGGCAGCTGCCACAACAACAAAATCAATGTACGAGGGCTGTTTAAAAAGTCAAAAATGTTCTTATATACATATATGACTTCCTCCAGTAGTTACAGTTTTTGGTAAGCTGAAAATAGAATATTTAGGCCAAAGGTAGGTCAACTGCTTGCAGCGGCTTAATCCCACGTAAAAGACAGTGAGCAATGAGCAGCGGCCATAGCTTGTATCACCAAAAATGCATCATTAAAAAGCAACTTATCTCAAAATAGGAATTAAATTGAGATGAATGTAGTACAATGATGGGCATAACGAATTAGCGTATTACGCAGCGAAAATTTACAATACACTGAACAAATTTTGAAGTAACAAAATCAACCAAAGGCAACAATATCGATTGTGCTTTGGTGTTACTACTTTTTAGGCAGTACTATGATTTGGCAAGCATTGCATACTGCTAAAATATTTTGTTTTTCAGCATGAGCATGACTCTTACCATTAACATTTAACCAAAAATCTCTTCCACTTAATAGATAGCAGCCATACAATTTTTCACCAGCTTTGGATGAGATAATATCAGCAAAATTTTACCATACATTCGACTTATTTAAATTAATTGCCTAGTAGCACAGACTTTTAAAGGAGATTGTTAAAACTTATGTCTTCGAGTTAACTTAAAAGGCTGATCAATTAAGTACATCGCTTTAAAGAATTAACGAAATAAAGGATGATTTAACACTACGATATGTTGCAGCTTTCTTCCTACATATATAGCAGTTTCCATCGATTTAAAGCTATATCCTTTTAAAGTAGAACTAAAAAAACTTTACAAGTCAAGAATTTTACAAGCATATCTGTAAGGAAGACTGATTAATCTCCCAAATACGTTTTAAAAACTGTAAACTAACCTTTCAACCGACCCTCGTACAGTCAATGTAAAAAACTCTTTGCCTGTGCTGACAGCTACTTGATCTTATTGTTGTGCCACACACTCAAACACTACCACGAACTTACGCTCAAAGGCTCTTACACACTCGCACACAACACCACGTGCCAACACACACACACATAGAGACTCACTTATGAGCAGCAACTAAATGCTCAGCGAAAAGTAAACAGCATGAATAAATGTCAAAAAATTGTATAGCATACATCTCTGCGCTCAGTGTGTTTCGTGTAGTATGCACGTAGTATACACTACCTGCTGTTTACCGATTCATGTACCGCCAGTCAGTGTGACTTGTCATTTTCAAGATTTCCCAACAGCTAAGCAATTGGGTCAAGACGGTAACTCAAATCTGTCTACGGATATGTATAAATTACCCACAAAAGCAACAACAGCGGCAACAACAACTGTTGCCACAGGTAATGCAATTTACAGAGCACTGCACTGCCACTGCTACATCTGACAGAGAGTAAGATTCAGGCCAACAGACAGTTAGACAGACATTTCGACAGCAACATTTCATCAGAGCTAACAAATTCAATTACATCTAAAGAGGTGAGTAAAACGCGGCGTATGCGTAATGTGCAAGTATCTTGCTTGTATTGACTAACAGCTTCGTATTTCTTTTGCTTCAAGGAGATAGATAGTTGTATTTATATGGAGAAAAACTCCGTTGCCCCAAAAATCGAATTAGAGACAACAGAGAAATATGAATCGAAATCACTGGAAAAGTATAGTATTGGCTTGCGTATTGGCTGACAGTCTTAGCTTGATATTACATCTCATTGATTTTACAAGATTTATTATTATATTATATTTATTATTATATTTATATTATTTAAAAATGCAAATTATTTCAACAAGTAAAGTAAATTTCTACATGTATTGTTGTTATATCATAAACTTATTTAGAAAAACAAATTTTTTTCCACATGTGCATAAAAATTTCGATACGACTAATGTTGACATCCTGGGTAGCCTCTAAGAAACCAAAACAATCGAAAAGTCCAGCAATATCCAAGCCAAACAAAAGTCAATAAAGAACCGCCATGTAACATAGTCAACAAACTACCTAGAGACACAAAGTAATCCACTTTTGTATAATAGACACGTCGTAGAAATTGTGTCGTTGGTGGACTTGCAATTACTGCTTCAAAATTCCAGTTGACTTTTACTTTTTTTGAAGGCACAGCAAACTCATCAAAATTATTGAGGTTAGTGTCCACTTCCACTTCTGCGCAATTCGGTAAGCAATTACATGTACTGAAAGCTTTATAACTTATATTTGCAAAACAATTTAGGCCATAAATGCCGCAAATTTCAAGTTTTGGATATCTGGCCTGAAGTGCTTGAGTTGCATAGAAATGTAGTATGCACTGACATTGACGAATTGCCATAAGAGCTCTGCAGTTAAGCATGCACAGATTAAATGTATATGTCTGTGGGTATGCTTCCAAGTTGGATTCGGCTGTTGTGCGACATTGTCGCAGCTTAACTGAAGCACTGCAAAAATTTTGAAATGCTTAGAAACCTCAAGTAATGATCGCACACAAAATCATGCACTTACCGCCTAAACTCAGTTTCATATGATATATCGGTGGTTTCAATAGCCATTTTAAAATGCTCTCCGGCTTCTACAGTTGCAGTGGGACGATCCCAGGGAAGCGGCACTTCCCAGGGTGCATGTATATAAACCTTGACTGCTTTGGTGAAATTGTGTTGATATCTAAACGTAAGTGGAAAATACGAAAAAAAATCGTAGCTCAATTCTGCAAGCAATTGTTGTCTAGATGCTACGATTGTAATATTATGACGACTATAATATAAATGTATATTAAAATATAAATTAATGAAATAACCAATGAACTTACTATAGAGATGCAATACTAGCCAAAATAATATTAAAAGTGTAACAAACACCCAGTCCACTTAAAATTGGAACAGCCAAGTTGCCGTCTTCATTCTGTACCATACTGTGTTCCAAGAGACTTGAAAAAAACATAGCAGAGCTTTACAAGAGAAACAAATATATGTAAGCCAAAACGCACTTGCTTAACAAATCCATATACTGCTTGGGCTGGAATTTTACAAATCGGGTTTTAATTGGTTCTTTAGAGCCCATGGTGATATTAAAGAGTTCCTCGAGAAATAAATGCATATTGCTACGCTCCAAATCCGTTTCAGCTTGTTCTCTGTAAATTTATTGTAAAATAAAGTAATTTTTGCAATAATATGGAAGCTAAGTACCTCAGACCTTAGAAACTCTTGCACTTTAATATCATCCAGTCTCGCATCGCTTGCAAAAGGTAAAACTGGGTTTTGTCGATCCAAACGAAAGATAGTTGACAAGCATATCAAGACCTAGCTTTTGGTCATACAGATTCTGTAATATATTTATGGTATACGTAAAAAATAAAACTGCAGGCACTGGTAGAAAAAGCCAGAATGCGCTGAGTGGAATAAAAAAATGCATTTTAAATAAAAATGTATTTATTGCCGAATATTATACTTACAATTCCCACCAACTTTGATCGCGACGTGCTACCAGCTTTGCACCATGGAAGGTGTTGTTACTAAAAATATAGTCCAAATATCGAAATGCCCTCTGCACTCTTGGGCGATGACGTATGGCATTCAACTTTTCCATGACAAATGTATACGCAGCTTTGGTGTCGCTGCTTAAATTGGTAATAGTATTTAGATTGCTTTTAAATAGTTGCCACAACTCCAAACAGGGTTGCATGCTAGTATTCCAAAAGTGTGATACAAAGGACTTGTAAATAAATATTTGTATGGTATCCATATTTAATTCACAATGATTTCAACTGATATGAATCTAGTATTTTCAGCTAGATGAATAAGAGTTTATCTCTAAAATTGTTAGTTAATCCCATTATATACATAAAAGTAACTTTATTACCCCTAGACTTTGCTGATATCACTACAAATAGCACATGGAATATATTGCAACTAATTACATAAGAATCATTAGCCTTGAACCATTTGGCATGACAGCAAATTCCATTACCTATGAACATCGGTTTCACTAATAAAATGTACATACCATATCTTCATCAAAACTTTGCCAGTTTTAAATTAAAAAATAGAAATCTTAACAGTCATATTAAACGTAGAACTACAATACAAACTTCGCACACATCGTACCAAAATGAAAATAAAAGCATAAAAGGTAACATAGATTTTGATACTAAAGGTATTTGCTGCTTTTATTAGTTATGAGTTGTGAGGACTAAGAGTAGATGAAATGCATACCCTTCTTTCACGGCATTCCTACCACACTTAATAGTAGATTTCTTTGAATTTCAAAACTTTTCTAAACAGCTTGCCAATACGAACTGCCACTTAATATTCAAATTCAGTTGAATATAGTTCATTGAATATACATAATCATTGGTATTGCAGCCCTGATTGCAACAACAAAAATTACTCACTATTTTTAAATAATTAATTTTTATTGCATTTTGATTAAATCGACTTTAAATCAGCATTCTCATTGCTGTACATGCAGTGACCTTTGTAAATGTTTTGTTGCTTATTTAATCAACTTTTTTTTATTTTAATATTGTTATTGGTGGCAGAAAAGTTATTTTTGTTTCTTTAAGCTGAAAATGCATATTTAAGTTTAAATTTCTAATGGGTTTTAAAATTAATCAAATTTCTAATGGTTTTTAAAATTAATGTAAATTTTAGTCAAATGTGTACAGTATATTTAGCTTATGTAAAAATATCGATTACCCTTTTTGCTATTTTTTTCAGAAAAAAAGTGTTTCATAATAAAGTATGTAAAAAGGCGATATATGCGTCCTATTTTTCGCACCTAGGAAAAATGTTGCGTATACGCAACGCTGGTTTATGCGATAGCAAATAAATTGGGTTAAGTTTAATTAAAGACAAACTTTGTTCATGATGGGTTATTTAAGCAAATATAAAATATAGCTTTTTACCTTAAAACGAAGGAATTTACATTTACAAATGTTCATGTTATATTGTGGATGTTGGCCTACTGCGTTTTGCATTTTTTTCTTTTTTGCCATTTATCGTTTTCAACTGCATTTACTTGAAATCAAGAGCGAAAACTGTTCCTGCTACGTCTGCACCAATTCACCAATATGCGCGTATCGGATAATGGCAGCGATAGCCCATCCCTCGATTTGGAAATGGATCATTCACTGAAGTTCATGCTGAAGTTGGGCCTGAAACAAATTCTGGGTGTCAATTATACAACCATACGCAAATCCAATAACATTCTGTTTGTTTTTAACAATCCGCATGTATACAGTCCGAATATATTATGGATCTTAAAAAATAAAGTAAAACAGAGAGCTATAGATAATAGTTTAGGAATTGCTAAACAGATTCATAAAATCATAAAAAATTAAACAGAACTTTAGAAGGGGCTTAAATTAGAAAAAAAATATATATATTTTTTTAAACACAAAAAATAATAGTTTACATTTTGTTCTGTATAAACCACAACGCGCAAGAAATAGCGAATGTGACGCAACTATTTAACATAAAATATGCATTATACTTACTAAAAGCAATGCCGCACCCATAGAAACTTTAAAGACGTTACATAATGGTAATCCCCAAATTATGGAAGTTTACTCCAAAGTCTTTAGTATAAAAACCAAGACATAGTTTTCTATCATACACATCATGTGCCTCCTGGTAGTGCTCGGCGTCATTGCCAAAGTTGTTTGTTTGCTTTTGTTGGTATGTGTGCGTCTATGTCAGTTTCAAAAACTAGGTTGAGTATTTGGCCATATGGGTTTGTGAAAAGCGACAAGGAAATTGCAAGAAGGCATGCCGGGGCGGGGGGCATGTGCGATAGACAACCGAATTGAGTAAGGTAGCTGCAGTTGCAGCTGCTGCCACAAAGTGATTACGATTGTCATCAGTCAACGTTCTAAAAGCAATTGTCTACATTGTTTTGCTTGTTTGTCTAAGATGCCACACATACCCATACATGCACACACACACTCACACACATACAGAGAGAGAGAGAGAGAGATAGAGAAACACAGAGCGGCCATTGTTTTTGCTTTACTTAGCTTTGTTTGCCTGCTACTAGGTCAGTTTGCTGGTATTGGTAAGCTCACTTTTATAAGTGTGTATATGTGCATTTGTGTGTGTGAGTGTGTGCATGTCACTTAAAGCATCAACCAGGCAATGTGCTTCTTTTTAAATTATTTTACTTTAGCTACTAAAATGGCCGCTCACTTAAGTCTAATTAAAATGTTTGCACTTAGCTGCTACAAATTAATTAATTAATTAATTAATTGTATTTAACGGTAACATGCAAAAGTAAATTTGCTGCTTCTTTTATCATTAGCATCATTTTTCATGATTTTTTCCCCTCCTGCACCTTCTTGACACTTTGATTGCCACTAACTTAGCGCATTAAAGTCAATTTATGTGACACGAAAAATAATTACAATAACATAATTAGCTTAATAGCCAGCCAAAAGAAAAACCCAAGCAACTTAATAAAAAAAAACGTTAAAATATATATATATTTCAGCATAATTTAAAGCACAGCACCAACATTTGCAAATTTAAAGCTCAAACATTTCCGGTTTCCATGCCAAAATTAATGTGACAGCTTTAGGGTCAATATGTGTGCATGTGTGCGAGTGCGTGTATGTGTGCACTGTGACCCTCATTAGATTGTTATAAACTCGCATAAATGTTTTTTGAATCATATTTTGCGGCATGCTGGCCGTCTCATGCCTCATGCTCTGGGCTACACGCAGAGGTGGATCCAAAAAAAAAATATACAGGGTGCGCCATTTCTTTTGTCGGTATTTTATAATTGACTTTATTTCAAATGGCTGGGAAACGTCAATTCAGTACAACTTCAACCATGTATCGCTTCATACCTAAAGAACGTGCCGAAACAGTTACTTTATAGATTGAAAACAATCGTTCAGTTATCTTAACTCAACGTGCATACCCTCGAAAATATCATGGCAAATTGCCCTCGCACTTCTTATTGTAGGGTTATTTGAAAAGCAAAGTGTACGCCAGCAAGCCACAGACCATTGAAGAGCTTAAGGTAAATATTCGTGCCGAAATCATTGCTATACCAACCAAGATGATCGAAAGGGTAATGGAAAACGAGTATTTGTTGTTTCTTATAACAGCTAGTCTGGATAAATTGCAAAAATTTATTCAAATTCAATATTTACATGACGACATAGGAAATGACGCACCCTGTATATATATATTTACTGTTTACAGTGCCGTTCGGAACAGAGAAACAAAAGCAATAGCTGAAAAAAACTGTCCAAACGTTCGTTTCGCAGTAAAAAAATAAAACACCAAACAATTTTTCTCAACTATTGTGGAAAAATCGACTTGATTTCGAGAATTGAGTGCATATATATCGAAGACTGAAATGATGCGAAAATTAGACACTCGCAATGTTTGCTATGACAGTATTCACATTTTCTAAACTAAAAGTTTTGTAAAATACAATTAGTTGCCCACGAATACAATAATTGGAGTTTGAATTCCAATAGTAGCCGACTTTGCAGTGCGGTAATTTAATTACTAATAATCTGAATCTCTTATTTCAGGTTATATTATTGGTGCACAACTTCAGTGTGTTTTTTAATGGAAAGAAAGTGTGAGCAAAGGGAATCTGCGGATAAGAGCACAAAATAAAATGACATTAATTAAACTTAATTTAAGCGCATAAAATGGAATATCACAATAAATTGAATTACAATATAATATACGAGATCATTTTAAACGTTTTGTAAAAGTAGTAGGACTCAATATTAGCAATGAGACAACAAAATTTATAAGCAGCCGCCAGTTGGGCGAAAGGCACATTGAGTAGGTTGAAACCTTCATATATTCAGATTCCATAATAAATAAATAAACTGTAGCGAAGTCATTGAGGCACAAAAAAACTAACAAAAAATCCAAAATGCAATTGTACAAAACGCTTGTCACTGATATACGCAGCGGAAACCTGGAACATAAAAAAAAGACGTATAAAAAAAATTGACATTTTGCTTGGTCCGTTGCAAGAAAACGATGGCTCCTATTTTTTATTTCCGATTTTTTTATATCGAAGCGAATGCGAGAATGGGCTGATCCTGTCCAAAGAATGGACCCCAGCAGCCCAATTAGAAAAGTTTTCAAAACACAGACGAAGGAAATAGCAAAGCGGCTTGGAAGAAAAACTGGAGCTAATTCTGCATCGTTGATAATGGAGGTGATTTCAAACGAAGGCCAATAATAATAGCAATCGCGCCAATAATAATAATAATAATAATAATAATAATAATAATAATAATAATAATAATAATAATAATAATAATAATAATAATAATAATAATAATAATAATAATAATAATAATAATAATAATAATAATAATAATAATAATAATAATAATAATAATAATAATAATAATAATAATAATAATAATAATAATAATAATAAAAATAAAAATGATGAATGGAAAATTATTGAAATTTAATAGATTTGAACTGAATCATGCTGAATTGCTTTTGATTGAATTGAATAGAGTTGGTTTAACTTAAGTTGATATGAATAAAACCGAATCGAACTGAATTAACAGAATTGATCAAAATTGAATTGGACTGAAATTAATTAAACTGAATGTGATCGAATTAATTAGAATTGCTCATTCGAATTCAATAGAATTGATGGTGTCCTGAACGTTGAAATTAAAAAAAAAAAAAAAACTCCTTAACTACGATATAACACAGTTTTGTATTCTATTAAACAATATTACGCTTGAAGCCCCCCATACCACCACACACAGGAATTGATTGCATATGCTCAAAATTATTTGTTATCTGTTTTTCGGGACTCAAATTAGGATCCCAACATTCGACTACATTCCACTTATTGAAGACTTCGCCTTATAAAATGACATTTTCTGCATACGCTCCTACTTGAGCTCATTGACCTTAACGCACTTAGAAAAGTTTCAAATACCAAGGTAAATTCTGCATAGCGTAAGAGGCGTCTAAAAGAGAAATAGTCAAATCTGACGAGCAATTTGGGCCTGAAGAGCAACCTCAACGCCTTAAAGATCTCACCTGGTTCACGAAACTTGAGACCACCGTCGCTGTAAAAAGCAAACTTGGACCTTTTCTTAATGAAATAGAGTTTATGGGATTATTGGATGCACATTTTTATTGAAAAATGGGCCAATATTTATATTGACTTATTGAATTTATTATTTTAAGCGATTTTCCCTTAAGGCAAGCATACTGGATCTCATGTTATACGTAATAATTAACATCAGATTTACTAACGCCAACTACGATCATTGGATCGATGATAGCTAATATCAGCTAGCAGCAGTGAATAGTAAGGAACCAAAACTCTTAAAAATATTATAACAGCTACAACTCCTTGATTTGAAAAGTGGGACATAGTATGATCAAAATAAATGCAGAAGTTATCGAACTCCATTCAAGTGCAAAGTATTAAGATTTAATCGTAGTTTCCAAACTCACGTCAAAAGATCATATATTGAATAAAAGATTTTAAATATTTCAAATTTATATCAAATTTCGATCCTATTGGCTAGTTTAAAAACATTCTAACCTTCCTTCTATTATTTTTTTGACATCAAATAATTGAATAGAAAAACGAAAAAGTTCGAATTGGCAAACAGGCAAAATTAAAAAAAGTTGAGTGATAATATCAATTGAAAAAAAGGAGAAGATGTGGGGATTAAACTGGGATGCCAACATTCGTTTGCCATCCTATACATACAGACTTCGCCTTATAAAATTACCTGCTCCCAACTTGGTCAACGTTGTTCTCTGGCTTCCCTATTTGGAAAAAATGTTTAAATTTATATGCTACTTTCTGTTTTCATCTTTTACATTGTAAATCCAAGGCCCTAGCTTGCTCCAGATGCGAGACGGTGCATATCTATAAAAAATTCACCCATCAGGCTAGGAATACCATTATATCATTTATTACTCCATAATTTTAAAATTTTTAACTTGTTTAATCTTAAGGTCAACTGGACTTAGGTACCCATATATATTAATAATAATAAATAAATAAAAGAAAATGCTCGCATTGAAAAAAATCTACTTATGAAAAAAACAAAAAAATGGTAGAGACACTTGAAGGAAAAGCAAATTGACAAAACGAGTAAGCGTGCATTGGATTCGTACAAAAATGTAAAGTTGAGGATGAAACAGGAAAAAAGTAGTATATTTGGATCTATAAAAAATGAGTGTCAATATTGTAACACTCTTACTTTCGGAAATGAATTGTCACAAAGCGATCTTAGGTGGGCGATTGGGGTGGGCGGGTGAAGCGAGTAGAGTGTGAAGCCTCCTAGTAATATAAAAAAAAAACAATAATTAGACTCATATGGACGTATGGCCGAGAAATATGGTGAACTTCGAGTGCATCTAACTTACAATACAAAAAACTCAATCTAAAATAGTAAGAATAATGAAAAATGCATGCTGGTACATACAAAATTATGATATTCATCACGAGCTTTACGTAGAAACGTTTGGAGAAATATAAATGAAAAAAAATTCTAAGCACACATTGCGACTTCTACGACACGAGAAAGTACAATTGGAATAGAATTTCAAGCAAGACGACTTAAGCACAAAACAACAACAGATTCAGTTCATATTATAATGTGAAATTATAGAAATCAAGTATTAAAAATTTAAAAAACTTCCATACCAATTACTTATTGTTAATCTGCACAGGAAATGTTACAAAATCATCCTATATACAACATGCAGATCCATCACTAGTTGGTCTTGTTATTGTTATGCTTGGCAGCCGTTTTGTCTATTTCTGTGTCATTTAAGCGAATCATAAGATTTGCGAAATGACACGCGCTCAGTCAAGCGTGCCAAATGCAAAAATGCACGCAACACACGTTGGCACAAGTTCTCCAACCTTTCGACCTTAACTTTTGTTTCGTTAAGTTTCCCCTCGACTTAACGCAGTGGCCGCCCCTACTGCTGTGCCGTGTTGAGTTTCTCGATGTGTGGTGAGTTTCATATTTGGCGGCTTGTTGTGTTGGTGTTGCATTGCAAAAGCGCCTTAATTTATGCAAGTTATTACGAATTCACACGAAAAAACAACATTACGAAATGGGGTCGGCGCGAGGGCGGTGGCAGCAACTTGTTTTTTATATATATATATATATATATATAGTCTATGCCATAAAGGAAGCATTGCTTAAATTTTGCTAAAAACTTACCATGATTTTTCTACTCGATAGTCCTGTGTGAATGTTTGAGTAAATGCATTAATTTGAAAATTTTTATATCAACGTAATGTAACAATGTTTCCAACTGTTGATTATTGTGCATGGCATTAATGATCTTACTGCCATGTGCTAAACTTGTAAACTTTAAGCTCTACAGAGTTTGTAAATTTAAGTCTTGTGGGTGCTTTTGTGCACACGCCAAGGCAATTAAGTTGCCAACATTTAAGACGACAATCAAAGCAGCTCCTACAAACAATTAAAAAAAAAAAAAAAACTCAACCAAACTTGCTTTCCTTTAATTGCGCCCTAACATGCGCGCTTCCATTCCATTGGCAAAAATTTTCTGCACTTTTCGAGTGCAACTTATTTGCTAAACGATTAGAGCCAGTGAGCAGTAGTAATCGATCAATCAATCGAGAAATTGTTGTTTTCAAACATGGACAGCTCGTAACTGCTTACTCATGCATATTGCAGCTTGTCATCGAACTGATTGTTGGTTTGTCTTAAACCCATTGTTGCAATTGTTCAGCTTAAATGTTGCATAATTTATGGCATTGTCTGTCAAGAAATTGCTGAAATCGACAAGTGATTTGCATTTTCATTTAATTTTTTTTTTCTTTTGCATTTAACTTGTCAAAGGCATTGAAAAGCACTTCAAGCTGAATGCACAAATGTGATGTCATTCACGTAGTTGACCACCCAACCAGCTGCATACCCATACATCTGATTTTAGTCAGACTCATGTATATATGCACATAAAATCAATTAAGTTTTAGTTTAGACAACACAAGCAGCTGCAGACTAAGGCAAAAAGTTTAACAAAATTTTAAGAGAAACCACATGCACATTGATGAACCAAACCGCAAAAGTCGACCATAAGTAAAGCGCCAAGAGTAAAAGGCATACCAATAAACGAAGACAGTTTTTCACACGGAAATCAAATAGATGCTGTCTCTCAAGCATACTTTATATTTTAGGGCATATTGAGATTATCTCTAGGACTGTAAGTCAGAAAGTAAGAAAGTAACAAATACTTACAATTAGAAATTGTGTTTATTTCAAAAATATTAGGGCACATTTGAACATATGAAGTATTTTAGCTTGATATTAAAAATAAAATATATTTTGTTTTTTAGTTAAGTATTTCTATAATAATGGGCATGCATTTCATATTTAGTATTTGCAATATATATATATATATATTCATTAAAATTACAAGTTAAGCAGTAATTTAAAAAATTTGTATTTCCATCTTTAGAATGCGAGACACTGCTGACGTCTCGTCAAGTTTTTTTTTCCAAACAATATTATTTTGCACAAGCCTCAAGTGAAAGTGGTAATATAAAAAATACATATCCAAAAGGAAACAGCTTCAATAAATTATATCTTTGGTTCTACATTTGAAGTATTCGTCTTTTATGTTCCTATATCTGCAAAATTATTTATTAAGTATATATTATGGAATATTTAAAAAACATATATATAGAAAATGTAGATTCAAATAATTTGTTTATTTTGATGTCGCACAAATTACTTACAAACTTTATTTGTTGTAATAAACTAAATCAAATGATGTAGATTAATTAAATAAAAAGTTATACTAAAAACCTAGATTTTAGAATTGTACTCTATTGTAACTTATTGTTATAAGAGTGACATATTTATTGTTTTAAAAAGTAAAACACATTGTTTATTCCAGATTGTAATTTATACAAAAAAATTAAGAACAATATGCCATAAAACATAAAAACGATAAAAAAAGTAATAAATAAATTTTGCTGCAAGCTTGCCAGTAGTATTTCTCTTTGATAGATATACCTGAAATGATATACTTTTTGACATATTGCAAAACTCAATTTTTTTTCCTTGATTACAATTGGGAACTTAGAGATTCTACGAAGGCTTTTTACCGAACTCTGTTTTTGGCCGTCTGCTTAGCGGTGTCCCACGACGAGCTGACCTGGAATAGTTATTGAATTGCCGGGTCAACTGACAAACAATGATTAATGAATCTAATACGAAGAATAAACTTAATTTAGGTTTTAGAAATATTTATGTAATTTTGTAAAAAAAAAAAAACACATACTTTAATGCTTGACTAATAGTTTTGCAAATTTTAACTTACTTCAATTTTTGCTTAATTTTAATAATGAAATTATGAGGTATACACAAAAATGAATAACAAACAAATTAACTCTGTTACATCTTAAGATTTCTTCAGTCATAGAATGACTTTAGGCAGAGTATACCAATTTCGACAAGGTAAACTTTAGTTCTACCTCTGTTTACTTTTTATTTTTTGCTAGAGTCCTGTCATTCATTAGGTAAAAGCACATATGCTGTAACCAAACCAAAAAAAAAAAGAAGAAAAACAAAAGAATGTAAACGAGCTAGAGTGCATAGAGCAAGACAAAATAAAATTTTTTGGGTCTTTCAGACTCGTTTCATCTGAAAACTTGCACAATTAGCTTTTATGCATCGTTGTACTGATTAAATGAGCTGCAAAGTGTGGAAAGTGTATGAGTCGACTGATGGCTCAATAACAAATTGATGTACTAATCAATCAGCGTTGTTAGTAGAAGATCCAAGAGACAACCGAGGGTATGTGGCTGGGGCAAACAAACGAGGCGGCAAAGTGAAGACATTTTTCACAATGGCAGTAGGACCAAAATACTAACGAGAATTCAGCATCCATAGATAGATGGGCTTCCATATGTTCATGGGTGGATTGCTATGTGTGCGTTTTGCTGTTCATACTCTATAGCTCTAGTGTTGTGGGTACAATGGATTTGTGACGCAGTCAGTGGGCAGCACAGTTGTTCATAATGTCTCTAAAATCCCTAATTGTATGCTTTATTTGCTAAATAAGAAAATTCTAAAGCGATTTTAAAAAATATTTTTAAAATGTTTATCAATATAAATAATTTTTTTATTTCACTGGTTGCTGCTTAATTATTTACAGAAAAAAAGTACTTAAACGAAACTTATTCAAAGTGCATTGATTATTTCTACAATACAAGCGGTGAAAGTTTCTCTTGAGTAGGGTATGCCACAGTCGACCAACGATTTAGCTAATTCATATTTTATTGTTGTTGTTGTTGCTGCGTGTGTTGTGCCTATGAGACATTTTTATGATGCGGCATAAAAACGAACGCTCAAGACGAACAACCATCATAAGAAATGCCACTGTGGCCAGCAACGCTAACAAGCGACATCAGGACAACAGGGCATTGGCCATCGGTCAGTCATATAAATTACTTTGTCCCAATTTCCACACTTTTTGCGTGTGAGTGTTTGTCGTATAAAACAAGAGTGAAAACATTAAATTTTATAAGCAAACTGAAACCCTAACGAGACAAATAATGCAATAATTTGTAAAAAATTCAAGATGTCATGGAATTCGATTTATTTTTACGAAAATTTGAAAGCAATGTTGCGTCTACGTGATGTGAGGCTGTGTGTCGTACAATTAAATTTTGTCTGGACTGTTAAAATACATACTCGGGACTACTATATACCTTTTGTGGTGTTAAACTTAAATAAATTCAACAGCTTATTGTTAAATATGACTGTGTGTGAACAAGACTTTTTGAAACATTTCCAACATAAAGACTTATGTGTTATGCTTAGAAAATATGAAAATCTAAAACCTATTTCTAGTTTAGAAAGATAATGGAAAACCCACTGTAACTGCTGACCAAACAATTCTCTCAGATTGCTTTAGAAGGACTTTAAATAAAACATAATAATACGAACCAAAATTACTGAAATCAATTGGACTAGCTGTGTAATATTGACTAATGACTTTAAACAAGTGAATGAAGCTAAAGAACTATACAATTGTTTTTCTTTTTTTTGTAGAGATTCAATCAAAAACGAATATATTTTATATCTTTTTAGAATAACTACCATAAAGCAAAATAATATTAACAATTCAAATACTAGATACAGTCAGATTTCTTTATTTAGTGAGACTATGGTATCACTTTGGCCGTCTGTTAAAAGCAACTCTTACTCATCTGAAACGCTGTGAATGCCATTAAATATTTCATTTAGACTGCTCTGCTCCACTTTTATTACTTTTGCTACTCTGGCTAGCTTGGCTACGGCTCCACTGGCGCTGCACAGTTGACACTGCCAAATCCCATGCCATGACACAGAGCATTTTCTAGTTCAGTTTACACACTTTTTTTTTTATAACTGAAACCCTTTTCATGGAACATTGCTATTGGAATAGTCATGTTGATTGTCAAGTGGCTTTTGTATGTATTATGTAGAAACTATTTGAACTTGGTCACTTTAAAGTGTTTATTGTCTTATGCTGAACCACAGAACTTTTCTAAAGTGCAATTTAAGGTGAACCTTGGCTGTACAATCTACTCAGTCATCAATCAAGAGCAAAAGTTTCACTACACACAGCGTACACTCAATGTCCAGTCGTGTCAGCAGTAGCAGCAACTCAATCACTGACAATTTTGCTGATTTTATGCTTAAAAATCTATTCAATCATTTAAGCACAACTTGATAAGAGGCAAACCGCAACCGCTATCAAAACCATTGCTATCAATATTTTGGTCAGCCTTCAAACTTTACTCAAGTTATTGTCTAGTCATAGGCCGACGCTGCGTATACGTAATAAATACGTTTATGCCTAACCCCCGCAGTTTTGCAAGCTTAAATGACAGCTGATTTATGTGGGCTTTAACAATATTGTCAAATTGCCCAAACTTAAGCCTATTTATTATATAACATTGTGGATTACATATAGAGTTTGCTAAAACGCTAAAGCGTGGCTAAGAAAAAGTGCTCTAAAGCAGGAATTTCATATACAAAGTATATGGTATATGCGTAATGGCTATGTCAGTGTATAAAATATTGATCAAAAACATTAAGTTGACCACGTTCAAAGCTTGTATCATGAAAAATTATCAAACCACTGACATAATCAAAGAGCATAACTTTGGCTACTTACTGCTACAACTATTTATTCCTTAGACAAATGATGCAACTTGAAACTTTTATGGCGCGCTGCAAAAAGAGGCAAAATAGTTGCTAAAACTTCTTCAGCGCCATCATCTGTATAAATATATAAGTATATACATACATATATATATTCTATATCTATTGCCTTGTATTTGCCAGAAACATTTTAAACTTTTGCTGCAATTATGGAAGAAAAAAGTCGGCTGCAAGTAAAATCACTCAAACAAAATGGCGCGCGTGCGTTTCATTGAAATGGATTTGTCTGGAAAACAAAATATTAACAACCAACTACAGTTGCAGTTCGCAAGAAATAATTTACTAAAGTTCAGCAAAAAAAGTATTGTTATATTACTTACCTAATGCTTACCTGTTTGAGTTAAAAATTAATTTAATTTTATCAAAAATTGTTATTATAATTTCACAAAATGCTGCAAGTTCTTCAAATGAATATCCACTGCATATTTGTTGCGTCGTAGAAGTTTAAATAAAAAAATTTTGTGGCAAAAAAAAAATAGTACAATTTTTTCACGAAGACTTTTGAGGTATTTTTAAATTTAAAAAAATTCGACACTTGAAACAGATTTTGAAAGTAAGAAATGATGGGATATCCTAGTGTATAACGCGCAATTCGACTCCTTACATACGAGAAGCTTCTACCAAGGACATGCAATTTGAGGTTTCACTGCTTTAACGCAATTTTTTGCTTGCTCCTACCAACAAACCGATTTAATTTTTTATGGCCTTCACTTGCCATATTTTTGCTCTCTTTCTGATTATATTTGTCTTGCTTGTGCGCAAAAGTTATTCCAATGGTTTGCTTGTTTTTATAGCCGCAGCTGAGCTAAAGGTTTATTTGGCTCTGTCTCTGCACGTGTATGTATGTATGTGTGTGTGTGTGTGTGTGTGTGTGTGTATCTCTCGGTCTGTTGGATTGTGGTAACTGCAAATATTTTCATTACATGCAATGCCCGCATATATTTCTTACAGTGTAGCAGACATGGCAGCTGTGACAATTGAAACATTTTTTATGCTCTTTTATGGTTTATTTGGCTGCCAGCAGCAGCGGTCCAGCAAAGTCAACACTTAAGTGAAAATAAACAAAGCAAAAAAAAACAAATAAATAAATTTAAAGAAAAAAAATCCTGATGACTCTCAAGGTCACTTCCGGTTGTGGAAAGGCCCGACTGACACAGCTTTTTGGCTGCTTAAGCCGCAAATGTCAAGAGCAATGAAATTTGCCAAGCTTATTTTAATGGCGATAATAATAGCAACAACAACAATCACAACTATAAACAAATTCTTAGATTACTCTTAAAGTGTGCAAACGGTCTGAGGTAAGTAAAAGTAAAAACAAAGAAATGGGGCACACTTAAGCAATTGCGGTTGACGAATTTTGAGGTAAGTTTGTTGTGCTGGTTTGTAGATATCTACAGGCAAGCTAGCTGTAGGGTGTTTTTTTTATAGATATACAACTGTGTCGTGGAGTTTCTGCGTACATGGCGCAATCTAAAAGTAAATTTTATTTTAGCTCAACATAGTCTGGACCACACCAAACTATAATTATATAAAATATCAAAAATAAACTTGCTCTTTAAGCTTAAATTGAGATCCTGAAATTCGACTGCAGTACTATTTGATATTTTTTATACGCAAAATCGAGCATTTTTGACCAATCATGAACTATGAAACCGCAACTCGGTCAACGCTAATCTTTTGGCTTATTTGTTAATAAATGTTTAAACTTTTATATTCCTTTCTGTTTTCATCTTTTACATTATGCATTTAAATTATTCGCAAACCTCAGACAGTGTCATATTTTTCTCGTTCTAAGTAAATATTTCTTATTTTTTAATTTGAATTTAATTGATATATGCAAAAAAATAATAAAATTAAATTAACACAGTTGCGAAGTCGGTGTAGTATGTAAAGTTATTTCAAAATGCTCTCTCTAAAAAAAGCATTCTTCCGCTCATCTAGAGTTGCCATAATTTGCGCTTACTGCCTGGCCTTGCGAACTTTGGCCCAGGATGCTGCTTTCAACTCAATGCTGCGGTTGTCAATGCTCAGAGCGCTAAAAGTTTGCAAGTAAAATGCATTTTGACTTGGCGTAAAGTTTTTAGGGCCAGCAGGCAGCAGGCAAAGGCAAAGGCAACGAGTCGAGCGTGAAACTTAATTCACCTGTGAGACTTGACAAACTTTAACACACACTCATACCCAGTAACTTACACACACGTGCCGCTACTCACCTTGTTGGCTTTGCACAACATTTGATAATTCTTAGGCAGAATCAGTAAAGCGTTTAAAAACTGCAATAAAAGACATTTATGGCAGGGTTGCCATAATTTTGTACTTCAACTTCTATACACATACTCTTGAGATATATGGAAACATTCAAACCAAGATTGACCGAGACAAGAGTTTTGTATTAAATTTCAAATTCTCTTTGAAAACTTGCCACAAATTGTGCAATTTTGTGCTATCATCTCGCTCTTCATGTAGTTATCTACTTATTCAAGACAACTTGTGTGCATCTTGTTGATATTTGGCTTTAGCTGTTGCACTTACACGTCAAGTGCGTGGCATTCATGCTGTAAATAAATACACAGAATATTATAGTAATTTCAGCTATATATCGATTTATATGTAGAACTTAAAATGTAACACACCAAAAATGCAACTTTTGTTTCATTAAAAACGCAAAAAATGTTGTTTTTAAAAGGTAACGAATGTTGTAGTTTTCTTACATATTTTATTTGTTATTTGTTATGTGTATTTGCTTTTTCCAAGACTATTACAATTTCTAAGCTAGTGAACCATAAGTAATTTACAGAGTTTAGTTATTTACAACTTTACAACTGAAAAATTTAAATTGCGTTAAGTATAAATATTTACATTCAAGTTAATAATATATAAACAAGGAAAATAGGAAGAAAAACTTCAATAACTATAACTACTTGTACTTATACTAGGAAAGCTCTTATAGAGGAAATTATTTTAATCTAATTTATTAATAAATATGGGTATGCCTGCCTGCTTATGGAGATATTTTGTGTTGGTGTACCAAGGTAGATTTAATAGAAGCTTTAACAGTTTATTTTGGCATATTTGAAGTTTATTTAAATGGGTTAGGGCACAGTGTTTCCAAACTGTGGACCCATATGCCATAATTGGTATAAAAATTGTTTTCATTAGAATAATTTTATTATTGTTAGATAATTTTGATTTTCTGTTAATAAGTGGGTATAGTATACGGATTGTTTTATTTATTTTATTGATTATTGATGATGTATATTTTATTTGTAGTTTATGTACACACGCCAAATGTTTTTTAATCAAATCAATACATACATACTTTTTTTTAAATTCGTATCTTAATGAACAACGTGGACTAACTTTAAATTTTTTTTGAATTTGAAATTAATGAACAGAAACGAAAGCTTCAATTAAACTGTTAAGTTTAACTAAGCAATCCTATTTATTTTCTTTAAAATGGCTCTCACTTTTTGAATTTCTATCTCCGATTTTAAAAAATAATCGTGCATATAGTTATGCAGTACTCCAACTTAAATTATAACTAAGCTACTTAATAATTTATCAATATAGATCATTTGGTTTTTTTTTAGTTAAAAATAACTGGCCTAAGCTTGATTGATGTTTTTTAATTGATCAAATTTAAAAAACGGTTGCAAGCATAAGTATACTAAAAGCAAATACCCTTTACCTTGTTTTGCTATAGAACCTTCTCAGAGGTATTACTTTATTTAAAACTTTCATTTTTTGTGTAAAAGATGCAAAAAATTTGCATACTTACGCAGTGCCTTCGGTCATAAACTCGATATCTATACGATGTTGTATCTGGCATTTTTAATAGTGATGCCTTCGTAGATTGAAGTTCTTTAATTATTTTTTTATACAGCCTATACCTTGAGATGAACATCTTGTCGGAATTATTGCGTTCAATTCGAAAAACAAATCAAATATGTCTCCCATTTAAAGTAGAAATGCTTGTCATACGCTAAAAAGTATGCTATAAAAATTTTGCGCTTTTGTTGCTTTGATTGAAGACTTTTTTGTTTTATCTTTAAAAGACAGTTGCTTGCAGGCAA
Source organism: Chymomyza procnemis (assembly GCA_035046065.1). Lineage (NCBI taxonomy): Eukaryota > Metazoa > Arthropoda > Insecta > Diptera > Drosophilidae > Chymomyza > Chymomyza procnemis. Next base: position 1,064,780 of record JAWNOJ010000013.1, on the reverse strand, counting down.
ATATTTAAATTTGCAATGTGACACGTGTTCAGACACTCTTACGCACACACCCACCCACCCACATACACACACACACATAGATACAAAATCAAATACGACACTCACTGCGTATACGTAATTTATATTCGATTGTAGCATGCGTTCGATACTTCGAGCTGCTCACAATGTGTCATATTCAGGAGTGTCAATGGGCTTAAGCACATTCAAAGACTTCCCCCCGCCTTGTTGATGATAGAAGCAACTAGCAAAAGCAGCAACTGTTATTTTTACGCATGTTGACATTCAATTTGCCAATTTGGCAGAAACTTTTTTTGTATCATTTGCTTTGAGCCATGTATTCTTCTTTTTTACTTTTTTTTGCTTAGGCCACATTTTTTTGCTTCAATTCCATGAATTACATTTGATTTGCCAATGGCAATAATATATGTACTTCGCTTTTACGTGCAAATTGTTCTGAATATGTGTTAATTTTCTCGCTCTACATTTCGTCTAACTTTGTCTTTATGTCAGTTTGATTAGTTAAATCAATTTTGATTATGATTACCTACTACCCACGTTTAGTCTTCTTTTTACTTTAGCTATTTTTATATGCACACAAATAAAAATGCAAAAACAGTTGAAAGGACATTGCCAAAAAAAAAATTATATGATAACTTTTCGCATGAATACAAATAACCAGTATGAACAAAAAACAGGTTGGTTGAAAAAAACTGCATAAAAATGTGATAACCAACGAGCAGTGTGCTCAAGAATGGAAAAAAACAAACATTAAATTGAATATTTATAAACAGTGCTGGGAGTCGACAGTTTAATACACTGAGGTATATATTATAATATATGTATGCTAAGTAGAATCAGAGCAACCGTACTATTTTATCTTATGTACTTAATAATTAAAAGTAAAAGTTAAAGGTTTTTTTACTAAAGAAAAACTCTGTAGAGTGAGTTGTATATATTGAAGCGACTTTCAGTGGTCTAGGAAAACTTATATTTTTCATTCCAATTTTGAAATGCTCAACTTTAAATGACATAACATTATTTAATGCCGCTCTTTTTTAGATTCATATCTTTTACTGTTTAAAAAAGTGTCAGAACTTTAACTTAACTAACTTTAGTCATCTTGTTAGAATATGTAATTATCACCGATATTGTTATTCATCATAAGACCAAAGCACAAGTACATGTACAAGTACCGCAGTTCAAAATCGGCTTAACTATAATATGTGCGCTTTTAATAAAGATACCCCGATTTTAGACGGGTGACAAATTCGACAACTTGAACTTATTTATCTACTTATAACTCTTATAACTATGATTCCCTAGGATGCTCACTATTTGTGGGTTTTCAAATTCTAGACTCAATATTTTATTCATTCAACACACAGATGCATAATGTTTAAAATTTGCAAGAAACCCCTTAAAACCAAAATTAATGCAGAAACTCTGAAGATTACACAGATTATGAGTAAAATTTAAACTTGCATGGGATTTAAGAAACAACAGAGTGTATTTCAGTCATGCATAGTCAAAAATGCAAAGCGCCAAGGCTCAGATCCGAAAAACAAAAAACTTTAGCAAGCCACAAACACCAAAGGCAAGTGCGTGTCAATAGCTGCCGTCCCCAAATATGCACGAGAGTAGCTCAAGAGGCAAACGCTACTGTTGGTTGGCCAAGGAACGCCCTCAACGTGCACTGACGGGCAGCAGCGTCCCAAGGGCTGTGCTTAGTTTAAGTAAGGGCTCGCACAGCTGCATGCATTTTTGGAAAATGCAAAAAAAAAAAATTGAAACCCACTGAATGTGGTCACAAGGTCGTATGTGCAATTTCTGGTATGCATTTTGTGTGATTACCAAAAAGCGTTAGGATGCATTAAGTGCCATGTTAGGGGCGGCGCAACCATTTTAAGCACGCCAAAGTTTTGTAGCACTCGAGCTGGACATGGTAATAGCTAGGCTAGAGTGCTTTTATAGTCATACATGGAGTAGGCAGTGACCTACCTGGCCACAAACTGTTAACCAAAAATTTGTTGGCTGAGTTTTGTATCTAGTTTTGCGGTCAGACTGTTTTACAAGTTCATACACAACTCATCGTTTTGGGCACTTGTCTATACTAAATACGTAAAAGTATGCAACACTTTTGTGTGCTTTTTATTGAAGCATTGCCTCGGGCGTCCCAAACAGTTTGTAAGCCGCAAACATTTAAAAGGCTAATTCCGACTTTAATGTGGGATTATTTTAAATTGCACAATTTTTCTTTGAAATCCCAAATCTGAATATTTATTACTTTTGAGCAAATGGTATAAAGAATTGTAGATGTGTGCACATCATCAACATTAGCGCAGTACATCTATTCGTATAAGCACTTACCTTTTAGAGACTATAAAAAGAATGGAGCTATTGAAAGTATAAAGCCTTACGAATTAAACCTGTATTTTTGTACCAAAATACAAAATAAATTTATTGCCCTTAACTAAACTGCCATCGCTCCAAGGGCGAAGCATGGGGTTATCCCGATTAATGGATATCCGAAGTGAACACAGACCTACAGTTTATAACCGAAAATGAACGGGGGTTTTTTAAATGAATAACGTTTTGCTAAGGCAAATAGCAAGTCTTTTTGCAGGCTCTGCCAGTGTTGGCCAAGGAGAAAAATGCTATTAAACTCTGAAATCTTCTGCGTTTACTTTTCACAGTCTTAGAAAGAGTTTGGCCTATAATAAAGTATGTATCGAAGAATTTTAAATGAGCATATATTCGAGGGTTTACCTGTCCTTAACTTTTTGGAGATCAAATAGGGAGTGTCTATACAGGCAACCTTACCAAGGTTTAATCTAGTGCCACGGCTACTCAAGTGCCCCACAGACTTTTCTCTGTACTGATAATGGATACTGCCCTTCGGGAGTATCGTAGTTTTTTTTTATTTATTTTATTCCGCTTGGGAACTTAGGGCCTCTACAAGAGCCATCCATCGAACCCTAATTTGCGCCGTCTGTTTAGCTCTGTCTCATGTTGTGTTCGCCTGGGTCAGTTCTTGGAGGATGGATCTTCTCCCTTTTCCTCCTCTATTCCTTTTATGATCCACTATCGCTATCTGCAGTTTCTCCATTTCTTCCTCGAACTGTGCTAATCTTGATGGTTCCTTTAGGGTTCTAACGTTCCATTGTCCTATTCGTGTCCGTTTTTGAAAATGCCTTTGGACGTCATATAATTTGGGGAGCCGTTTATGTTTAATTCTCTTGTGTTGGTTTCTGTAATTTGTTGAGTTTTTCGATCGAACTGGTAATTGGCCAGATGCGACTTATCCCAGTGGTGGGGCTGGCACCTGACGCCTTCTGGGAGTGGCGTCTGCGCTTGGCTGCGCGGAAAGGCTGGGCGATACAGTCTTTTTAATTGTTATCATCATTCTAGCTGGTGTTGATGCTGTACGCCGAAGAGCTATGAATGGCGCTTGGTTCTATGGTGTACCCTCCATTTAGCGTGGGGTGAGTGAAGAGTGGGGCAAGGGGGGTTGCCAGAAATTGTTGAAAGGCATTGTGCAAATGGAGAAAAGCTTTCTATTAAGTAGAGAAGCAATTTTTAAGAGGGACGTTGGAGTGGTCATGCCTCTTACCATGAGTGGGATTCGAATCCACGACCCCGCGTTTAGAAGGCAAGTGTATTACCCACTAAGCTACGAGGCCCCATAGGGAGTATCGTAGTAGTTGTGGTTAACCACTCAAATGCAGGTAAAGCTTTCGAGTGACCTTGTGCGGCTCACATCCTCAGAGATTTAAGATAGATCTCGACTTTTAGCAAGGGTGAAATACACGACCCAACAGATGTGTCTTTTAATTTTTGATACAAAAGAATACGTCGCCATTTTTGTTTGTATTCGCTTAGCTTACGATCCGTTAGACAGTACATGCAAGCATAATTCTAATTTAAAATTAGTGAAGTAAATGTTTATGCATTTCGTTAATAAGATTATGGCAGATGTACTGCTTTAGATGAAGAAGAAAAATTAAAGGATTCCTGCTACCAATACAACTAACCTAGTCCAATAAATTTTCGAGTCGGGCAGTTAATGTCGTAATGGATAAGTTTCAGTTTTCGGGTTAAGATATGACAAATGAAATTTTTTCCGGAAAATGTTTAGCAACCAAAAATAGTTTCAATTGGCTATAAAACACTACAGGCGAAATATCTATTTTAAACGTTATAGCTCAAGTAACCAATAGTTACCTCTCATAAAAATTAAGTGCTTAAAATGCATCCAATAGTTGCGTACTGCTCTGTCTTATTCATATATTTCTCATAACAAAACATTGTTGACTTTTTTATAAGCTCTTGTCTTTATTGAATTTTTTTTGCTCAAAACCGAGTTTTTCACTAATGCTCAATGCTCACGTGTCAAAAAGTAAAACGCTGCCCATAAAATCAATACCAACACAACGTTGACAAAGGTTTTAAAAATCAAATTGCAGCAACCTATATGAAACTAAACTGGCTTTGGGCCTAAGAGCTATCGGCATACGAAAAATAAAAAACATTTTTTTAAACTGAACAAACCGCCCACAATTCCCAGTGGGGTGCCACAGACAAAACGAGTAGGCTTTGAAAATTATGACCAAAGTTTTGCATGCAAATATTTTGCGAATTTCTACCTCCAAAGTGAATGGGAGCTGCTGCAGAGTGCAAAACTTTTGTACATTGAGGAATATATATTTCAAGTTGAGTTTTATTTATTCTTGATGTTACTTTGTATGCAGTTCTCTATAGACAATTTTGCAGCTGGTTTCACGATTGTTTACTCTCGACTGAGTGGCACGGTGTGTTGTAAAACATTAGTTCAAGTTACTAAGAGCAGGTGTTGCCACTAGTTTAGAGCTGTATACAGTGACTGTTTATATTAGCCGTTGAAGTTTTGATGTTTTGAGATCGAATAGCAATAAGATTTTTGAAATAAATTAAAGCACACTGGTTGTAACTAAAATGCAGCAGTAATAGACAGTTGCCTAGATAATGACCATATGCATATGTCTAGTTTTGTCTGTCTGAACAAAGGAGATGCAAGTTTGATTCAGATTTTTTTGATATAGAGTGACCACCTTAACAAATTTTGGTTAAAATACGAATTTTTACAAAGGTAGTGAAATCAAATTTGTTTAGCTAAGCAGTTAAATTGGGTAACTTATTGATATTATAGAGAAAATCTGTTGAAAAACCCGATCTTGATTTATTTAGTTATTAATAATATGTCCAGTAGTACAGCTAAATTAAACCGAAGAAAAAATAATATAAAACTAATTCGTCCGTAATTCCAGCCAAATTGGTGAATTTTTTATAGATATATACCGTCTCCCATCTGGGAGAAGAGCCTTACGTAGTTCAAAATTGTTCAAAAGTGCTCGAATTGGCAAATCAATATGAAGTAGCATGGAGAAAGAAATAAATTAAATAGACCTGTTCGTAAGATAGAATACAATGAAATATTATACAAATTTTGTTATATTTTATTTGTCTTTAAAATTAAACCGAAGGCTCTATATAGTAATTAAAAATAATTGGCTAAAAATGCGATTTCGCAATATACATAACTGATTGCAAGCAAGGAATGCAGGGTATCCGAATAGCGAAAGCACCCGACATTAACTTCACCACTTTTTCTTTTTGGTATGCCCAAGATTTAAAATTAAATGAAAAATTAAACTTACTTTTGCTCACCGCCTGACATCAAAATCAACTCAAGGTGTCACATTTGCAGCCCCAAAATCGAACCTAAATGCAACCCAGCTGTCATTGCTAATTAAATTATCTATGTCTAATTAGTTTAGAACCGATGGAAATCTGTTGTCATAGCCCTTACATGAACTATACATTTCTGCAATAGCTATCAATTGCACACATGTGTCCCAATAACTTGCTATTGAAATGTCTTGTATTATTTACAAACGTAAATTGCATTTAATTGATTCATACATTCTGCACATGCATGAATTTCAACATGGGTTCCAGTTTTGCCTTTATGCTAAACAAAGCAGTAATCACAGGACAATGACCATAAGCTGGCAACCTATAATGGCCTATTCCCTGTCTGGTAGGCAATTTGCTAATAAGCTTGTCAGATGTAGCAGCATGGGATAAACTGCAATATATTAGTTACAGAAATTTCAAGTTTCAATAAGAAATGAAGACATAATATGCATTATGAATGTGCCAAATATAACCAGTTTGAAATTTTCGATTTGTGGAAATATTGGCATAAATCCATATTAACGAGATCTGCCTTTTGTGTTGTTGTAATAATAGTCTTGAGAAGACCTCCTATGGTTAATTTTAAGATTACTTTATACTAATTGCATCATTTTTGTACTTTATTTCGGACTAATAAAAGCTTACACATTAATGTTATTTTAAAGAGATTGGTTAGTCATGGGAATTGGACGACACCAGCAGTTGGTAAGAAATTATTAAGTTTTTCTAAAGGCAACCCTCGATTTAGTTGATTTCAATACATATTATATATATCTGAGCTAGTATTTAGCACGTATTTGATAATTAAATAACTGGCAATGGTAATAATATTGACTGTGGGAATACCTTGAACTAACCTGAACTAACTGACCTGAACAAATTTAAACAGAAATGGAAATTGAAAAGCGGCAACAATGTTTGACTAGGCAACAAAGTTGTCATAGCGCTTAGGTCAACAAGATGACTACCCTCAGTATATTGCCACAGCAATCATAAATCTGTAAGGAGCGCGGGGTATACGGAGTGACTTTAGTGGACCTGGCTAAGGCAAGAACTTGGCCAAGTTACTGTGGCTAACAAGCAATGCCACTTAACCGCAAAATCGTTGCAATGGAGAGCCGAGCTTTTGTTTTGTTTTCATTTCAGTGCTGCTGCATGGGCCTTCTTTTTTTTTTTTTGTAATATCCCTCCCTGCTAACCCACTTGAAGCATTACGAATCCAACGACTGCGATGTTGGCCACTTATCAACACAGCAATTGTTTTCTTGTAAAAGTCAATTTTTGAAGTACAGCACAGAAGTTGAAAGAGTCGAAGCCGTAATTCAAAGTGTGGGTTTACTGGCAGCAAAAAGGAAATCGGAAACTGCCAACTTGATGGCAATGGCAAAAGAAAAATCTATGCAGTTTGTATTTGACCTTATTTGCAGCAGTAAGTAAACCAGCTGGGACAATATGGTTCTAGTTTTCTACGACTGATAAACTCGCTTTATTAACTCGGCATAATAATGGTTTTCATTTGCTTTCAGCGAATAAACAATTGATTTTCAATTTTATACTGCACTAATTATACGAACTTTGATTATTAAAGATTTCTAACTGACGCAAGCTAAGATTTCACAATTTTAATGCCTACTTAAGCAAAATAACTAATTATTCATGTCACTTGGAAATGTATTTTGTTTACGAGTTCATGTTATAAAATGCAGTATTTTTTTTTGTCCTACTCTTCCTAGTATCCTTAAACCGCACAATTCGATAAGAGTGTACAAAATTTCGCTTAGAATTTGAGCAAAGAAAATGCAGCAAATTAAATTAAGTAAAAATGTGTGCCAGTTCATTGGTGGTTGCTTGCTACAGTTTGGCAAGGAAGTTGCAGGCGTACACATGACATCTGCAGCAACTGGTGGCTCTTTAAAATGCTAAGTAGAAATTGATAAATGAGTCACATTTCAATACGGTCAACAGAAGTTGCAGCTGGAATATGGATGAAAGCCATCAGTTGCACTCACTGACAGTGACCAAGTCCGGCGACTAGCAAGCGTTAAATGAAATCCAAAGTCGTTTCATTCAGGCGGAAGTAAATTATGTTTTCTTTTACGGAAAAAGAGTACGCGCCCGTTGACCGGCTAAAGGGTTATCGATGCTGGTTTGGCAGCAACGGGTGTAAGTGCATATAACTGAAACGAATTGCAAACGAAAACGGATGCCGGAAACGGGGTCAATCGATATCATGGCAATGAAGTGATGCACTGAGCGGTGCTTAATGTCCGTCAAAGGTGAAATACGGAATAGAATTTACACTTTTTTATATTAAATTTAAAGTTTTTGACTTTTGCCACAAGTAATATTCACAGTTGACTAAACACGCACAACCACACTCACACACACATACACGTACTTGTACTTGTTCATGCATGCATGAAACACAGCTGACTTTTGAATATGAAATGCAACAATGGCGTCAACTGAGCACGCAAACATATATACACGTGGAATTTAAGGCAATTTTAATGACATCAGAAATCTTTTCTAGTTTGTATAATGTATATATTATTTATCAACAAGTATGTATCTTACTTAATATAATAATTAAAACAGGCAATTCGTCATTTAATTGCATAATATGCCAACCATGTTATTTACTATCACCGGAAATGCATTTGTTGTCGTCAAGCGTTTGTGTCTTTGGTGTATGTAAAAAATTGCAATTAAGTGTAGCATACTTTTTGTTCGCTTCAGAAAGCGGAAATCGCAATTTAAGCAAATTTCATATTAACGGAAGTTACTACAAATTACGCCCCGCAGCTGAATGCCAAACAGTTTAACAACAAGCGCTGATTGGTATCTAAGCGCGAAATAATAGCTCGGAAAAAGACAGGTAGGAAACGCCTGCTCGTTGCCGTTTACAAGCAGACAAAACAGGAAGTCTGCCAACGCCTTGTTGTAAAAACATTTGTACATAGGATATTTTGTTGTAATTTCGATTTAGATGCAAAGTGGTATACGAATCGAGTTACCAAAATTTACAATGATAATAATCCTTTATTTCGCCTTTTGGTTTTTATACCTTATTTGACAAATATTGGCAACAAAAACCATAATAGAAAATGCAAATTATTTGTATGTGAATTGTAAAAACGCTCAAAAAAACACAATACACAAATAACATGCATTTGATGTCGTTTCTTATAATACAAAATGATTTCAAATGTTGAGTAATTTAGTATGCTTACCTCATAAAAAGTATGTTACTTTTTGTGAATATAACAAGTCAGCATTTACGACTTACGAGTTATAGAAATTTTATTTGCGTAAAATAAATCGCATGAAAATCTACTCGTTATGCACAGATTTAAAGACCAAAATTCAAATTTCATATATTGTAATTTTTATATTATGCAATCTTTGCAAGATACAAAGTGTATCCGACTTTTGGTAAATAAATATATTTAAAATGTGGCATCAAATTTGTTAATTTGTTATGTAAAAAACATTACTAAAGCCAGCGCGTATTAAAATACGACATTTTTCAGACAGGCTATACTTTTTTGAACCATTCCTGCACTAGTTGCATTCAGAGTCGTTGAGAGCAACGCGTTGCCATAGAGTAGACACTCTCTCATTAATGTATGCAAAAACTTATCCATGCATACAAGAATACCCCCAGCTGTAAGAAATTTCTCAATTTATTTTTTGTTATTTTTGTCATTTCTGTGCACAGTTTTCCTGCGCTTCTTTTTTGGTTTTTTTTTTTTCTTTATTTTCCTCTTTTTGTTGTTGTGCACATTGCTCACATGCGAAAAGTGTGTCAAATTTAACGCCTTCGGTAATGAATTTGTAACAACATTTTATTGTTGTGCTTTTCCCCAACAAAACGGCCTGGCTGACATTACTTGCAATTGTTTTTGTTATGCCCACAACAACAAAAACAATAAGAGGTTGAGTCCTTCAGACACATACAGAAACACATACTCTCTTTCTCACATACAACAGCACACGAGTACTGAGAAAGAGAATAACAAAAAACAGAAAACCGTGTTAACAAGGCAAACAACAACAACGAAAACAACAACAAAGAGCACAACAATGAAAATGCGACTCCAAATGCGTTTGGAAATGTTAAGCCTGGCCTTTTAGTCTTCTTGTTAGGCCGATCGGGAATGGGTCTGGGCCCTGGTTGCCTCAGTCTATGTCTGATTGTCTACCGGAAAACAATGCATTTTGTATTTTAGTAACAATTTGACACAAATTAAAATGTATAAATGCGAACTGTTGCCACTTGCAAATACTGTATACATTACGGGTAGCAGTTGAAGGCGGAATGTGTGGGAGTATGACGCGTGTCTGGCATATTTCAAGCAAGCTTTGTGAGAATATGCAACAATATAGATACCCTTTTGACTAAAAATTGATTTCATATTCTTTAAATTATTATATTTGGCAATATAAATGGTATAGCTCTTTTCTTGAAGTGAAGCTCGCATGCTTTTTATCAAAGAAATAAATTTTAAAATTAAACTTGCAATATGCAGCTATAGAAAAAGTTTTGTACAAATACACTATAGCAATATTGTTGTTAAGCATGCAAAAAATATCTTAGAAAAGAAGAGTATTTTTGCTAGCTTTGCCAGTGGTGGGCAAAATACACCACAATGTTCACAAAAAGTCGTCATTTTTATTTAGCTGCCAACTAATGAAGCTATGTAAGACTTAGCAGTTCGACGCTCTATGTATATATTGCACTACACTATATCTAATAGTGTGGCGGTTCCATACTTGCCTCTAACACCAAAGTTCGGAGGTTCAATTCCCACACCTATAATATATCAATTCCAGAAACCCAAAACAATATATGCATTTATATAAAGTGGCCATTTTCCCAAACATAACTCTTATATGTGTACTAAAAGCGTTTTTACTTGTAATTTCTAATTAAATATATTAAAAACAAAGTTTCTTGTATTTAAAATTGGAATATACTACATATTTAGGTATTGTCTTCCTAAAGTTGACATTAAAAAGACTACAAAATAAACAAATATAACACAAAATATAAACGGCGACGTTCAACCGTTGCATTGACTAGCCATGCGTTTTAGAAACGCGTATTTGTCATTTCGGCTTGAAGTTACGTTTGTTGCCTGCCAGTTTGCAAATTTTCTGCCAGGTTTTTATATTTTTTCGCGATGCCAACAAGCATTTGGCACACCTGAATAAATTTGTGACTTCATCAGCCAAATGTCAAAGCTGCCAGTGCCTGTGGCAATGCTTGAATGCGGCTGTATCTTCATTTACAGATGGTGTGGAAATATGTTAGCAGCAACAAAGTTGACACTAATAATAAATGTGAAAAAAACGACATGGTAGAAGGCACAGAATTGTTTATGCACATATATATATTACACATACGCCGCGTTAGTTGCAGCACCTAAACATGGCTGCTAGTTAATGTTGGTGCCGCCAGCAAAGAACTGCAGAAATAAAGCGGAAACTAGGACTAGTACCACGACAAAGCTTGCTTCAGGCAAGATAAGGCTGGTGTTGTTGAATACCCTGATATAATATTTGCATAAGCAGAAAGTATTTTCTTTTTAGTGGTAAAACTTTGTATTATTTAAAGCAATGACAAATCTTCTTAACGTTTTCATTAGCGATAAAACAGTCAGTCATGCAACAAAAATTAAAACAATTAAAGAAGCAAGAGCAATTGCCGTGAGACTCTAAAAGAGTAGTTAAACTTCGATATCCTGAAAGTGTATGCATGTTCTTAGACAAGCATCCGACAAGGGTGATAAATTTCTCCATATTTAGTTGGTGATTCATGATAATAGTTTTGCCTAATGAGTCTCGCACGTTTTGACTGTATGGCGTGTATGGGTTGTTGTGGCATGTGGCAGCTGTAGGTGTACGCGAATTTGCTATGCTGAGTTTTATGTGCCCAAAAAACAGAAAATTGTAATGCGAATGCGCATCCGAATGCGTCTTTTACTTCCTTCCGCTTGTTTGGCTTTTCATGTCATGCCCTCTACGCTCTGGTGTTGTTCTTACAGTGTTGTTGTCGCAGTGTTGTTCCGTCTGTTCCGATGGCGCACTTCCGTTGTGCACTGTTTAACTTTTTGTGTGCAGTGACATGCGCGAACATAAATTCCATTTTTGCGGCCCAGGCCACTACAACAACAAAAACAACAAAAGCAACAACAACGGCAATAACAAGTACCACAGTTGGAACAAGAACAACTAAAATCACGGCCATAACTAGCGCAAGATTTGTTACAGTGTTTCTTGTACAGCAGTTTGTTGTTATAAGCTCAGCATTCCATGCATTTCCCGCTCTATTATATTGCTGACCTTTTATTTAGTTATATCGTATCTACGATGTGCAGGTTTATACACTACACATAAGACTATGATAAATTTGGCGGCGTATATCACGTACAATCTTCTGTTGGTGTGTACGCAGCAGTTCAGAAAACATCTGAGTAAAAACTTCAAGGTTATAGTTGCATAGAAAATATACACACATATACACACTTAAAGTATTGTATAATAGTCTAATTTACTTAACGTATTTAGAGAATTTTGAAGTTATAATCCAATTTGTTCAACTTTTTTAACAAAAAATATAGATCATATTTGCATAATCATTACTTGTAATTCTTTGTAAAAGATCGAGATGATTGTAGAGCATTACATTGTCGGTTACTTCTTTAACTGATTTGTATTTTGTCTCCCATTTTTTTTTTGGGCAATTGAAGTTGTCATTTATCTTTGGCAAAAAGCCAATGCGCCAACACGAAGTTTCAGGCTGCAGGGCAAGGCACAAAATGCTTATTCCTGCAATGTTTTATACAGGGCAACATGGGGTTTGACCTCAGATAAAATACAATTGTTTATTGTACTTTCCGCTTTTGTTGTTTTGTTTGTACGATTATTTGTGTATTTGTTTGCTGGACGTACATTTGGTATATTTAAGCATACACTTCATTAGGCCCACCATAGAGCATATGCAGCTGCTCATTAAAACGCATTTAGTTGGTGTTCAATTTGTTGCCAAATTTGTGTGTTTAACCCAATGACCAATACTACTTAAATATGTTTACAAACAGTTAGTACAGTGAAGACTCTTGATACTTAACAAAAACTATTCAGATTCAGTTAATTAATAATAAGCTTTAGTGCATTACTTCTGTTGTATCTATTAAACTTTAAAAACAAGGCTTTGTAAAGAAAAATATATTAAATTAAGAAAAAACAAAAATACCAGCAGTAGCAAAGTATTAATATAATATATCTTTATACCATAGTTTTTATTTTAAATACATGAGAAAGTGTAGTACTTTATCTCACACTTCCGCTTTTTGGAGTCGCTTCAGCTACTTCTAAGGTATGTATACGTATTGCGATCGTATCATCGCCGAGGCCAATTTCAATTTTTTGGTTATATCCTCTTATATCGTCTGTGTTCTCAAGATACCATAACCAATTGCTTACCTTCGGAGAATACTTATGATAAGTATATACACGGTTATCCGTTTTGGGGTCCGATGCTTAAGGCTATTTAACAATAGAAATTGCTTCAGTTGAAATAAATTATGAAAAGTTTTGACATAAAAATTTTGTACTTGTGCGTTGGGTTGGTTGTTTATATTAATGGCAATAATCCTCAAACTGTTGACAATGTACAATAAAAACAATTTTCACGAAGTGTTTGTTGCGAAATAATCGGAAATGTGACGATTCATTAAAAATTATCGCACAACCATCGAGTTCTGTAAGAGGTCTCGTGAAGAACATATGCATGATATTGTGCTCCAAACATTATTTTTGGTTTAGTTTACTTTTGTTTTAGGCAGAATATGAAATCTACTTCGTATAATATAAAACTTATATCATTTGTCAATGAGTTCCAACTTACTTGTATTCACTGTTTTTATGCATTTGGTTTTATTTGTAATTACAAAATGTGCATAATTAATTTATTTCCTGCACAAAAACAAAATTTTAAACACGCCAAATAACAACAGCCACAAAATGCAAAAACAATTGCGCATCTTTTTTAATTATAAAACTGGCGACATTTGGCATATGCCAAAATATCAAAAAGTATACAAAAGAGGTATTAAAATTTCATAAGTAAACAATTATGTTTTAAGCGAAAACAATTTTAAATAATTGAAGTTAATTCGCATATAAAAACTCGATGCCAAATAATAAGCATTTGAATAGGTTTGTGTCCTAAAATTATCGATATTATACATAAAACTTAAGAATTATAAAATTCTTTCGAAATTATAAAACTGTACCACTTATGGGTTTTAAGACCTTACACTTACAAACTGTTATGTACTACTGTTCATACATAAGTAACATACTATTATAGTTATTAATTACACATTTCACAAACAACAAATAAAATTAATTATTTTATTTCAAATTAACTTGAAGAAATTTGTGCAAATTAAACTTTTAATGCATATTTTTAGGCAGCATTCATTATTTTATTCAAAAGCACTTTACCAAAACTAATTGATTTGTGTTATGCTTTTCTATATAATAATTTGAATCTTTCTACTCATATCTGCTTAAATGAATAGTCGTTTATGTGGCTGGGCTTAATAGGAATTCAACTTTACAGTACTCATTAATATTTGTTATAGTAATTCAAAAAGAGCACAGAACAAAGCTTTTTTTTAACTAACTAACTTTTTTTCTTAATTAAGAACTTTAAAATACATACACACGACATGATTATAATATATTAGTTATTAAGCTGAAAAAGCGCTAATCCCTCAAATATTTTATACAGCTAACTCGATAACAAAATTGTTTATAAAATAAAAAATTAAATAAATAAGTAAAAAGTGTCAATAAATAAAAATACTATAAATAACACAACTTTTTAAAGGTTGCGTTTAGTTTAAATAAAAAATAATTTGTTTTTTTAAATCTTAAAAGAAACTAAAATTTTTATACTTTTGCGCTCACAAAATGTGAAATAGCTTCAACACTACGAATGAATAATTTTAAGTTCTGCAACTCTTTCTGAATTTTTTAATACAAATAACTTAGTTTCTAATTAAAAATTTATGTTCAACGCTGTACATAAACTTTTGCAATTCACTATAAACTTGTAAGCCTTCAATTTATTGGCAAATCATTCATCTAGATGGAATAAGGCAACAGCTGATTAAAACAGGGAATGAGCCTTAGCAAGGACTATCAAAAATGCAAATATGCATGTGTTTAATGTACAGGACAAATACAAATATGTGTAATTTGGTCGCCATATGCAAATTTGAATGAAAATCGATTTTAAATGCGTAACAATAGAAATTCCCGTTTTTACCACACAAATGCAACAACATTTATGTAAGTAAACATCTAAAATAGTTGACATAGCAAATAATAATCAGTTCGGGACTTAATTCGAATCAATACAAACTCTCTGCTGTGTTATCACAATTGAGGCTTTTCATTTATCGTCTGCTTCAGATACAAATGTCATTGCTTATATGTATTGGTATGTGTGGCTTTCAAGTGTTTGGGTTTTAAACTATTTCATTGGTTTGCAAAACAAATGCTATGCTTGGTGCACTATTGCAGGCATCTAATCATCTAACAGAAAAACAACTTATTGATAACGATTTTTGAATACTCTTATTGCAAAAAAAAAACAAAGTATTTCAACCGACTTATACCATATTCCATGCAGCACTTAAAAGTACGAGTATACTTGCGAAATTAAGAAAGTTGTAACGAAATCTAAGAAATAATTCACAAAATTTATTTTCTTGTCGTTCTGCCTGTTAGAATGTTTATATAGGCAACCGACTAATTTAAACAAGCTCTATAGACAAAAGAATTATTCGTCCAACTCTTTTTGTGTTTTTTGAGGCTCCTTTAAAAAAATTGATTCCCCTTGTGTATTGGGAAGAGTGTGGAAATATCTAGCTGATGGAAGAGAACAGCCGCGAATCCGCACTGCGGTGTCTCTTAATTAAAAGGTATATTCTTAGGCAAATAACTAGCCCTATAATAAACCAATATTCTCTTGGATAACAAGTACTATTTCTCTCTCTAGCTCTAAGCGTCTGCTCATACATACTTATGTCAACTTTGAGAGCTCTTCGATTTGTTTGTTATGTGTTACGATACATTTTCAGCATGCAGAGAAAAAATATCCGTTTGTATCAAACGGTTCATAACTTACTTATGTTTCGTACTGCTAATTCTAAGGTATTCCGAACTTACGAGGCTGTAATAAATACATCCTGACATCGCATATGTCGTAAAACTTGTTATGTTATATTGGCGAAAGTTCATTACTCTCACACTTTGCCACCTTATGGTGTGTCGCATACTCATTCCCATGCTTGGGCAAACAAGTTATGCTGCCTGGCAGCCAATTCCCTAAAAACCAGAACGAAATTCGAAGCTTACAACTTGCAGCTCGACATGGCCACAGCCACAACGCAAAGCCGCAGCCACAGCGGCAGGAACTGTAGCAAGAGAAGCATTGGCCGCCATTGAGTTATGGGAAATATGCAGCATAAATTATGGGCTTAGGCAAAATGCTTGGCTCCAGAATTGAACCGAGAGAAGTGGAAGTCAGAATTGAATTGACGTGGCAAACGCTTGTTGAAGTCATCAACATTGATGTCGTGGTTGTCTGCACTAAACGCTTAATGATGTTGCTGATAATGATTGCGATGATGAAAATTATGTCGATGATGACAACGTGATGACATTGATGATGTTGTTTTCGTACAGGACACGTCATTGCTTGTCATTTTGATATTTCAAATGTTTTAGTTGCTAGCGATAATATTATTACCACATATATATTCACTTAAACGTAAAAGAGCACGCAACTGCACGCAGCATTTATCGTTTATCTGCTAACCATTTGCCATCTCTTCGTCTCCTACTCCACATCTTGTATCTATCAAACCAGTTTCAATGAAAGCGCTGTGTGAGCGCAATAGAAAAAAGTCCTTACTGGAATTTTAGTTGAAGCTTATACCAGAAACCTCTGACTATTTTCGACATTAATATACTGCAAATATCAAAATCTTATCATATTAATATGGGTACATGCAAGGCTTTTGCAAAAGAATTGCAAAAATGTCTTCCACATTATATGATTTTGAAGAACACCATATGTTTCAATTCAATATAATATTGTTTCGATAACATATTGCAATTTTAAATCATTTTTTCTTCCTATTCCTAAGTCAAATGCGTCAGTTTAATTCATTCTCAAAGAGAATAGAAATAAAATTATCATTATCATAATATTTTTATATTTTAAGAACTCAAAAAACCACAATTACAATTTTTGTCTTTACTATTATTGTGTCCTCTGAGCTAACTAGAAATTGATATGATTAAATTTCTATTCTGATTGAAGTTGCAATTTAGTTAGCTTAAACTGCCATTAATAAGGTTTGCACTATTTTTTCTTAACTGAAAGCCGCCAAGCCTTACGGGTCAATCAAAAAATGCAGTCCCAGTTTAATCACAATTCCAGCGTCTTCATTCTTTAATAAAAATTCTTTATAAAATTAAATTATGCCATCTTTTATAAGTCTGTATGAAATTAGTTCTTTTCGAGTGCAGTTTTTTTCTCTAATTGAAGACCATTAAAGGGTACACCACACATTGCGTATACGCAATGGGCTAAGACGACTCATGAATTATGCATAACCTTCATAATTTTCGCAATACATTTCAAATACTTACCGCAAAGGAAAAGTGCTAAAAGAAAAGAACGTGAGCCATAAAAATCTGCGTATTTGTGGTCATAAATGTTTAACACACCTGCGCCAAAGGCAAGAAGAAGGCCAACTTTGCGGCTTATTGCTGCTTATTGTTGGGTACATAATAATGAGCTTAGTATGTGTTAAAGTGCGAATGATTATTGAAGCATTTCAGTCAGCATTAAAGAGTGGAAAAATGCACACCTGGGAAACTTGTTTTGCTCCAACAATACCATTGTGACCATTTTCAGTTAGAATCTACGCTTATTATAGTTTCATGTATTCAAAACATAAATCACATGCAAGAGTAGAACAGAGCGGGCCTCATCTCCTGGCATCGTTATTTATTCATAGCAAAACCGGGAAGGAAAAAGAGATTGCGGGATGGAATCATTGCCTGATGTTGTAGCATGTATAGTAGGTGATGATGGCATTACATATTTTGGTTGCCAGTTTGATGTATGAAATGTACACATTTTGGCGACTGACACAATGTGAAGCATGCAGCCTGGAAAAACCAAAAACCTGAAATTCTACCCACAAAACAATGCCTTCGTGCGTTTTATTTGTATTTGGCATTGTAATGCCTTGGCTACCGAACAGTAGAAGCAAAAATTTTTTGTACTCCTTTAAGGCTTTCAGAGTTTTGCACATATGGCACGAAAACTAATACCAAAAACAATACTTGATTGTGTTAGGAAAACGTATTCGTAACAAGTGTATTTGTGGTTTCGTTTATTTAAAAAAGTGTATTATTTAGATAATTTTGACAAATGACCGTGTCTAAATTAGCGTTACAAAAAATGCAGCATTCAAAATTCCAACTTTTGTATTAAATTTCTAATTTTATTATACGTAAAACTTATGCCGCTATAATTAAGCCCCTCGTAATTTTTAGTTGAAGACAATTCAATAATTTAAAAAAAAAATACAAAAAAAATGTATTCATAGAAATATCTCCAATCTACGCCTTTGAAGCGAGGACCATAGTCAAAGGGAATAAATTTATTATATTTTATGATAATACATTAAATATGGTATTATTAAACATAAAAATCAGAAACGGCAGAAAGCCATGACATGGAAAAGATGACAATACTCGACCCCATGTGGCTGCAAGGGTCAAGAATTACTTGGAAAGACTGTAATTTACTTGATCAGGCAAAGGATTTTTTTAAAATGTTTGTTATAGGTCGAAAATGGTTCTACAACTTGACCAACACCACAGAGGCCTCTTCTTTGCGATGGTACTTGGAAATGGTCTCCGGTAGCATAGTGGTAGCGTTCTCGCCTTTAAACCGAATGGTCGGTGTTTCGATTCCACCCAGCAGCAGTGGTGCATTTGTCTAGCACTGGCATAGCTAGCAAATAAATAGACGCTATAAACTGCACGTAACTATTCTCTTCCAACCTCTAGTAATAGAGATATCTCCTTTACAATTATATTTATTTTTTAGTTTGAAAATTACCTGTATGTAAGAGGTGAAAGTTGATTACCACTTTTTCAACTCACATTTTGTATTTCACCGAATATATACTGGTTCTTTTTCGTAATGTTTAATCAGTAAAATTTCATTTTGTAATATTAATTATTATTATTAATTTTCTGATGCTATGACTCATTTTAAGTATTTCACTTAAAATTCTGGTTTTAGTTTAATTAAAATATGAGCATCACTATTATTTGCATTAATGTTGTACGAATAATTTTTGCAGCTACTATGTGTTTGTGTGTATTGGTGCGTGCAGTGTAGCGTAAAATAAATCATTTTGTTACTACTCACACATGCACACACACGCACACGCACAGATACGCACATAGTCACGCTCACATATGCACACATATATGTACACAGGAAGAGAGAGAAAAACAAATTGCCAAAAGGCCGGCGACTGAGTAAGCCCAAAATTAGTTAAATGAATAAAAATGAGCCGGCTTGTAAGCATGCTATGTATGTGTGTATGAAATTAAGCAGTCGCCATGCTAAATGTCTATATACAAATACATATACACATTCACACAAATACAAATAAAGTAAACACATACAGACACATAAAACACACACAGTTCAAAGCGTAAATAAGCATTGTTAAAAATAAAAGCACGTGAGTTGCCACTGAGTACTGCTGGGACTTTATACTGCCACAAAGGGTCTGTTCCCAAAAGGTGTGAGCATAAGTTAAACCGATGCCTTTTATTGCTGTGTTTAGTTGTTGTGTGCGGTTAAATGGATTATACCCGGTGGACTTTCCATAGCTATGTTATTAAGTATTTAAACAAATTAGCAGGAAATCAGTGATTTCGATTTAGTATACAATAAATCAGAATCAGTGGAGTCGTGTCGACCGCCAGTGGGCTCAATTTTTGGTGACACAATTTATTTTAGGGTTTTTAAGCAAATTGGAATTTTGAGTTGAGTTTGAGTAGTTTTTTCTTATAAATTGAGTATTCTTTATTATAAAATGTATCGGCTGCAAATTTCGAAAATTAAAAAAAAAATATTTTCTTTGCATTTAGAGAAAGCGTAAATTAAAAAAAAAGCATGTCAATTGACAAATTGGAAATATTTATAAAAATTAGCAATAAATAGTTTACTTATAATAATTAAAAAGTTAAAAAAATAACTCCATACAAATGAGTTTGGCTTCTACACTTTTTTAATACGAATAAATGTTATCGATAAATATTAAACACTTTTTCTTTTGCTTAACACAAAATGTTTCATTTATTTGTATGTTTATTAATTATAAGTTTTATATATAAGCTCAATATTTGACTTAATTGCAATAAAGGCAGTTTTTTGAAAAAAAAAAAAAAAATGATTTTAAAGCTTAAATTCGCATTGTTTTGCAATCAAGCAACATTATTTTGAATTAGCTGCTTATGCATTTTATTGGTATATAATAATGTTTTTAAATATTTAATATGCACCAGCTAACCACTATATCACAAGTGCAATATAATCTATTTCTATACAATATATTTGGCTAATTTTATTTCTTAATGCACGTCGATTTAAACTAACGACTAATTCTGATTGCGTTTTATTGATAGCATAAAGCGTACAGTGCTCAGCTAAAAGGGGCTCTGGGGTTCTCTGCACAGCCAACACTGCTCCCAACTTTTCTCTCGGCGGATGTCCTTTGTGAGCCAGCATTGTTGGCAATAAACACAAATATCCGCCCGCTAAATGAAAATTTTATTACGTTTGAAAATCCCCATAGTATTTATCAATTCGAGCCAGCATTTCGATGTCAAAATCACACGCTCCATTGAATTATTCACTGTTCATGCATTTTATTGATTTCTGATCACTTGCTAATTAACTTTTTTGCATTTGTACACAGCCATTTGAACTTTATCAATTCATCTTAGTTTAGCTAATTAAGTATACGCTTCGTGTGCGTCATTGAAATAAACGAGCGCAATTAAGGCGACATTAAAAATTAACATTGCCTTTAGAGCTCTACATAGATGTTTTTAAACAATGGTAGTGAATTATAAAATTCTTAGAAAAAAAAATATTTTAATTGTTTTACAATTTTTGCAGTCTAGTTACTTTTAATAACAATTCGCAGTACCCTCGTTGCTCTGTAAAATATTCAGCTTCTTTGTGAAACTTAAGCACTGCCTGCATAGTAAAGAGTCTGATTTCAAATACTTCAAGCACTTATACTTGCTGGGGTAGCAAACCAACGGGATGACAAAACGACCAACAGCTCCAACAGACAAATGTAGACCAGGACATTGCCACATATTTTGTTGCCAGTTTTAAAATGAATGTTGTGTTATTTCCGTCAAAAGAGTAATTAAACGTACAAAGCAAAAGGAATTTTTCTGCACACACACACACACACACACCTATTGCAACAAGATATTTGAGTTAAGTGATAAAGGGAAGCGGTGAGACGAAACTATGCTGGTAAGGTCTAACTTCTTATGCCCCATGGTCATTACTGTGTTTCAGTCTGTAAGAGACAGCAACTGGCTCTAAACTAACGACAACAATGAACCAATAGTAAAATAGTGCCGAAGTTTAAGTACTCTATACGATTTTCATAAATGATATGTATTTTGCAATTTTGAATAACAAGATTGTACTAAGTTTGCAAGATTTTATAGACAAAATTGATCTTATTGAATTGAAATAAAATTTCTCTACTTTATAGCGCATTACCATGAGTGCCATTTTTATTTTAGTCTTGCTATATATGTTTTTCATTTGGACTTTTAACTATACCCAATTTGTTCTACAAAATAGTATAAAAAATCAATAAATATTAAGTATACTTAATATAAGTATAATATCGTTATATTCTGTCAGATGAGTCCGCTGTTGGCTTGGTTTTCTTTTCATAAATTTTGCAACAGAAATGTGACAAAGCTAATTTTAAACATTTTTTTTAATAAAAATTAAAAAAATTATTTTTATATCTAAAATTAATCCAATCAATAAATTATAGTTACTTGAACACAAAATTATTTGAGAATCCAGAAAAATATTTTGAACATATAGTCTAAAATAAATGTATTGTTTTTTATTTTAAAAAGTGTTCATTTTGATCTTAAAAGTAAAAGATTTCGTAAAAGTCAGTAGCAGTAAAAGTATAAAAAAATTAAAATAAAGTAAAACAAAAAGATGGTAAAAAGATTATTTTTTTTTATTATTTGCTATTATAGTTATATTTTATAATAAACAAATTACTTTTCATAATTAAAACTTGTTTTATTTCGAAAAAAGGTTTTAAATGCAAGTTGTTCAAAAAAAAAATAATTTAAAAGTTATTTAAAACATAAACGGCATTTGAATTTTATAATTAAAGGACAAGCTGTAAGAGTGTGACAACATATATATAAAAGCAGACCTGTGTAAAATGTAGAGCAGTCTTGCAACTGGCTTGTGGGGTCGCCAGATTGTCGGACTCTGGTGTTGGTTTTGACCCTGTCCAGGCTCTCGACGCTTTTGTGTTAATTGCGGTTGCATTTAATTACAGTTGGTTGCAATAACTATTTGTGTGTGTGTGTTTGTGTGTCTATATGTGGGTGCGTATATGTCATTGGTTTTGGCCAAGTCGCCTGTCTACTGCTTCACGACAAGAACGGTTACACTGACCTGAGTCCACACACACACACACTGACTTACACATACCTCGCTTTTAATTAAAATTACAAATATTTTTGTTACCACTTTTGTCTGCCTCAAATGGTTGCTTTTGCTTCACTTGCTACACGACTCAAAGTCCATATGAGAATCATATGCTGCAGCTTTAATTAAAGAACTACTTTAATTTATAAAAGCTATTTCAATATTTAGCCATAACCAGCAGCAAACACTTTGATCATTATTGACTGTTTGTAATTATGTGGCAAAGTGGCACGACTCAGCCATTTGTTGCACTACAGTGTCAGAACATCAGTTCACACAATTCGCCAAATTATTTGCATAAGCCAATCGAACGAACGACAACATATTTGCATGCTTATGCACTAAAAATGAATTTATTTAAATTTAATGCCATAATAATTGTATAAAAGCTAATTATATACATTGATAATATCAACTATGCTAACATAAGTTCCCACAACGCCACCAAAAACGCCGAAAGTCAATAAAAACAAATTCATTATAAGTTTTATCTTGAATGGTCCATAGCCCTCCAAATGGTGAACACATATTTGTAAAAGCGCTGGGAATATTAGTCCCAAAATGGATAAGCAGAATGAACCAACCAGCGAGAGAAATACGGATAGATCCGGTACGGCGACGGCACAAGCAACTGCAAAAAAAAAAAAAAAAAACTCTTAAAAAACAATTCTTATTGTATGAATTTGATTAAATAATAAATACAATAATTAATAAAAGTTAAAAAAAATTATAATAAAATAAAAAAAAACCTTTATTTTAATATTGCTTCGAATCAGTATTAAAACTTAGTTATCTAGACGACGTCATATTTAATATTTATAGAAATGCCAGCAACTTTGCATAGATAGGATGCCTTTTTGGGTAAGCTTCATAAATCAAAAGCAATAGGAAATTTTGCAATACAAAAGAAAATATATAAAATCTAGTAAATTAAAATATTTAAGTGAAGCATTTTATACATTGGTTACTTAACTTCAATATTTATGGCAATAGAGATATATAGGGTGCTTTTTTAAGTAAGCTTTACAAATCATAAGTCACAGGACATATTGAAACCAACACCAAAATATTTCAATGAAATTATTTGGAAACAAAGAAAATAAGTAAGGGTATCACACTTTCGACATTTTTTTTCGACTGACAAACTATAGCGCAAATAATAGTTAGAGAAATGCTTCAGAACAATATACTTAGAAATTAAAGAAATTTCTGCATTATAAATTTTCTGTTTCGTTGTTAGGAATAACAAGTACAATTGGCAGCTGATATAATCAAACTGGCGTAGTAACAGTGTTATCTAGCATTTATTGTTCTAGTGACAATCAATCGTATAGCTGTTGACATTGGATAATAACAACAATTTTGAAAAACAAATCAAATTTTATTTGAAGTTGTATAAGCAGCTGCAATTACTGGAAGAATCTTATCAATTACATATTTATCACTATCTGAAAAGAGAATAATGACACAGAAAAGTTCTAATAAATTCCTTTGTTTGTTCGCCAAGAAAATTTGACGTCTATAGTCATTCAAAATGGTAAAGATTTTCGTCGGTTCTACTTGCTCTCAATTAAAGCTTACAATGCATAAGTTGGACACGTTTATAGTGGTAGGCCTAAACGTCTTCAAAAATCTCAGAACGTAAGCATGTTAGTTGCATTTTCAACTATCTCATATATATTCATCGAAATAGTTAAAGTTTTCCTAATTTTTTACTGAAAATAGCTAAAATAATAAGGCTTAATTAGTAATCACTTACAGGAAAGCAGCACAAGGCACACGCGGAATATCATCTCGAAAAGCAAGTGATGCGATTTATTTTTTATGCGTGTCGCCAGATATTTAAACCACACAATACTTGCAGTAACATAGCCTTGTAGTGCATAAGAGATCCATGTGGTGACCGCAAAAAAGATTTTCACAACCTGAGCGGGTCTGCAAGGAAGAAGCAATTCGGTTAAATTGATAGATGCTGGTTTGATGGCGCACGCTTAATTAAGCCAGAATATCATAGTCCATTCATGGCATGTCACACACAATCTATGACTTCAGCACAAATCAATTGAATTAGCTTACATCTCTGACTGTGGTATATTTAGGGTAATGCTACCCAAGGACTCATCACCATACTTCCAATAGCCACAGAAGCCAATCAACACATAGAGAAACAGGACAATGGTCATGCCAATATTCATGATGCCACAGCAGCTCACATAAGCCTTGGGCGTGGCCATGTTCTCCTCAATGGCAAGTATCTGCAATGAATGTGTCTTTGTTACAATCAAATTCGGTGGCTTACTGACACCACATTACGTACAACGCCCACAGCTTCCAATGCGAAGAGAACAGTACCAAAGAAAGTGGGCCATTTGGTATAGGACATAAAGGCACTTCGTTCACTTAATGGTGGCAGATCATCGAAAATGTAATACAATATAATGCCAAAGCCTGTAAAGGTTAAAAAAATTATTTTCAATATTTAAAAAAAAAAATAGAGACTGCGAATTTTCAGTGCAGCTGTGGACTAACCCACAAAGAGCAATGCATTGGCGATGCTGGAAAATGGTGCTAATAATTTTAAATTGCGTATGCTATAAATCAATAATAAGGGCACAATGAGCAGGCACATATGCAACCGAACATCCCAAACAACAAGATACTCATCGACCAGCTGTTTAATGCTCTCGGCAATAAACACCACGTAAACACAGCAGATGCCAAAATGATAAAAGGCCAAAAAGCCATCAACAAAGGGTCTATAGAGGAATAAAAAAAAAATCAAATTAAATTAATATTCATGTTAAGAAATATTTTCACGTCAACTTACACGGCAATGGGTGCTAAGCAACGCAAACATGGTGGTCCTTGTTCCAGGCCCAATTTCATGGAATTCGCAAAGCTTAGATAGGGCACACGCTGCCGTTTGCACAGCACATACATGGACGCAATCTTAAAACAAAAAAAACTTAAGATTTGACAGAGAAACTATGATTGATCACCATGCTGAGTTTTAAGATAGATTAATTTAAAAAACAAATCCCGATATAAAATTGTTAGTGAAAGAACGCCTTTTAAATTATGCATCGATGAGATATGAATTTTGTGTTTATAAAGTGTGATTCCCCCTTTATGGAAGTGAGCCGTTTACATCTCATTTATACAATATGTGAATCCCGCGGCAAGGCAAACAGGCATTTTGCTTGTCCTTCACTCTGTTTAGAATTTAAAAATTCTACTACAATTTTAATTTTTAAAATATACCTACCACTTAGGACGACTTACCAAAATGTGCAGGCAGTACAATGCTAGAAGTCCTATTATAGTTGTGAAAACTATTCCATTTACATAGCCGGCATGTGCAAAAGCGCTGGGCATGGCCAAGACGCCAGTGCCCACGGAGGCCTTCAGAAAATGTGCAAAGGTAGCCCAATTGCTGTTAGGATCAGAGATTATATATAAGAAATTTATTAAAGAGTTTCTTTCGATTATGCCTTTCATTTTACCTGGTGGGATTTTTGACTTTACGATGTATGTGCGGATCATAATCATCAGAGACTTTGTCTTTCTCTTGGCTGGTGGTGGGCTCAATCACCGGGCTAATGTTGCTTTCGTTGGTTAAGCAAAGATAAAATACCAGTTTATTTGCTTTGATTTATTGATAATATTTATGATTGCTCTAATAAACACAACTTAGGGAGGTTATGCGCACATAACGTAAGATGACTCAAATTAGACACATAAAAGATCAAAAACAAATTATAAATGTTTATAGCTTAGCGGAATAATAACAATAATTTTAACGCATGGAATTCTTTGACAAAATAAAAAACCTACTAAAACAACAAGATCTCACTTAAGAGCTTGCTGCAAATAGATTTTATGATATTTTGGCAGCTTTGTTTGTAATACAGTCAACTCAGTGTTTATGAGCCCGAATGAGCCAATTTAAGGTACCTTATATGGAAAATTTACTCACTTCATTATGACTTTGTGTAAAGATTGCAATAGCAATACTCGTATTTTTTAAATACCTACTTAGATTTTTTAACACTTTAACTAGTGTTACTCTTATGTCAATTAAAAAAATATATTTATGATCTGTTTTTTACCAAGTTACTATAAAAGTAATACTTTCACTGTTAGTTGTTTTAGCAAGTTAAAACATCATTCTCGCAGCGAAGCCCACCTGCAACTAACTAAATTTAAAACGTTTGTCGAAGCAGCTCAACGACAGTCGTGGGCACATCATAAAAAAGTTAATCTTAAAGATAAATGTGCGATAATATTACATATAATACGTCAAAATTTTTCCCTGTTGTTATGCTTTAAGATCTATGGCACATTGACAGAATGAGCTGGCCAAAGTATTGAGTAATAAGCCAGTGTATTCTGGGTCCTAAGTGTAAAATTCGTAATATTAAATATACAAAGTTTTCAGTTCTTACAATTGTAACTGCTTTTATCTCATCATCGAGATGCTTTGCTTAATGCTTAACTTAGCACAGACACAATCCAATAATACTGCAACTGTTGCAGCTTTAGCGTAGCGCAGACACAAACCATTGGTTTTTATTCAAAACTAAAAAAAAGCTCAGCTGACGTTATGTTCAATGGTTTTAAATAATTTTTACTTTACTTTTAATTTTTTTGTACTGACATTGACACATAAGTTGGTCATTGGTCTTTTAATTCTTTACGTCAAGACATTTATATTCATATACCCAAACATGGGTAAAAATAAGTTGAATTACTGCTGGGAGAAGTTATAAAGTGTCTTTCAATTAATAAAGCCCCGTCTGCAGGAGCGGGCGAAACTGATCAAGAGAACGTATCTTTAAAATATCCACCCGAATATTTGTATTCCCTGACACCGTCTGGTTTGCCACCAGTTGATGTGCACTTAAAGGTAGGATGCAATGTTATGCTACTTAGAAATTTGTGTATTCTGGTTGGTCTTTGTAATAGCACAAAGAATGTTCTAATTTGTAAAATTCTTACTGGTGACTAAGCTGGAGATATAGTTTATATACCCAGAATAACTTTACTTACGAATGGCGACATCGATGTGCCGTTCGTGCTAGAACGCACGCAGTTCCCTGTGAGATTGGCCTTTGCCACGACCATCAACAAATCACAGGACCAAAGTTTCGAAAAAGTAGAATTATTGGTCAGACCCCAAACCATATTCACACATGGTCAATTGTACGTCGCGTTGTCGAGGTGCAAAAGTAGAAAAGGATTTTTTTTCAAGTCACAAAATAAATGGGAAAGAGGCCCCCTGATGGAGGGTTGGGGATTGACGAACGAAGCGAGCAGGGGCAAAGTCCCCTAATTATTTTTAAAAATAACACATGAAAAAACATTTTTAAATTATTTCTCGCATTTGGCTAGGACAACAATCGGCGGGTGGAATACACCGGAACCAATGCGCTGCAAATTATTGTATAAACGAACGATATTATTTAAAATTATAGCAGGAGTCAGAAAATGCTTTATAAAAATAAATAATTTATAAAAATCTCATTAAAAAATTGATTATTTTTAAACAATGCAAACTGTCCATAATCATTTGCAATAAAGGCAATCAATTGTATTGATTGTCTTACCACATTTTTCATAACCGTATAGGGAAACTAACACGTACAGCTAACTCTTCTTTGCATTGCGTACAAGTCGGGGAAACTTTATTGTAAAGTTTCAAGCCTTTGAATACGTCTTTAAATTTAAAAAAAAAGGAAAACTACAAAATTGTTATATTCGGCCATTTGATCGTTCGATGATATCTATATTTTTTAGGTCAATCCATTTTCGTCCATTTTTACTGTACAATTTATATAAAATATGTAAAATTGAATAGAAAATTATAATTTGCGCGAAACGATAGAGCATCTTTAATTCACCGCTAAGAACTAAGAAAAACTAAGCTTTTAGTTTTAAGAAAATAAAAATAAACAAATAGAGAGCGAGCTTTCTTTTGCCAGCAATCTGCACTCTCGCATTATCTCTTAAAAGAGTACTAACTCTTCAAAAAGAGTGACAAACGGCCTGCATTTAGCAATGATTTTGTTTTTATAACTTGGTTGGTTTCTCTTCAACAGTCTCACTCGGTTTTGATCAACGAACGGCGGCAAAACGACGATTTTTGAAATTGTGCGGCATTAAAACAAAACAAAACACAATCTCCCAATTTGAAAGTATAATACGAATGGTGTAGAAATTTATCAAAAAAAAAAAAATAATAAAAGCACTAATGGCTGCCCAAAACTAACTTACATGCCAATTACAAATATACTTGATATGGTTAAACCGGTTATTCGTTATAACTAATTATTTATATTTATTTTTCCGTAAAATTGTATATATTTTTATTAAAAAAAAAAAAACACGCACATAACGAAGCAATTATAAACAGATCCAGCCCTTGTCAAGCGAGCAAAATATATTTAGTATATATTTTGAATATACTAATGTTTATTTTGCAGTCATCGCTGGGCTATAGTACGACTATAAAACGGAAATAAAAAACAATAAACAAATTATATTAATAATAAATGTGTGGAAAAAAGTAACAGAGCAATTAAAAAAAGCAATAAAAATATAGTTGAAGTTGATAGAAGAAAGAAAACAAGCAAAAAAGTGACCGAAAAAAGAATTCCCCGAACCCAGTGATGGTCTACTCCATTAAGGTGAGCATCTTTCTACAAAAGTTTGACTTTAAAAAAATACAGAGAGTTGCTGTTTATGCATATAAATATATTTACATATAAAGCTCTCTTCCATGCCAGTAAAACGAGTTTTGAGCTTTTACCAGGTACACCTATAATTAGCCAGAACAGAGACAGCCATTTAGTCAATGGCGTTTTCCAGTTAGTTAGACTTCATAGATGTAATTAACTAAGCTGGTTGACCACGTTAGGATTACTTTGTTGTGTATTCAGTGCTCCATATGTGTTTAATTTACATATTATGCACTTATAGCACAAGAATTGTCCAACGTTGTAATCTCTACTAGAATTTAATTGCAGAAAATACTTTTTATAAGGAGCGATTTAAAAGTTTAGAGCCTCTTGCATTGTTCAAAGTGCTGACATCTAAATACTTACATGCTTATAAGTAATGCGTATTTATTATCAGTTGCATCTTTAGAGACCATTTAGTCTTACAAACCGTGCTTACTCTACAAATAAATAAAGTCATAACTTTGCAAATTCTTCAACGCTTGAGTGACTTTTAGTGACTATTTTTAGAATAAAAACATTTGTCAGAAATACAGACCATGTCTAGCTTTTAATAATATACAAGTAGTACAGACGAAATGCTTGAAAACATTAATTAAGTATTTCATCAATTCCTAAATGATTGCGTTTGGAAATGAACCTCCAAATGATAATACTTAAGTACTATGAAATATAGAGGCCTTAAGTTTATCAAAAGGTTGATTTTATATATATTCCAAAAAAGTATCGGTATTGGTTCTTTATAAATATGCTTTAGAGATACCCCAATAAATAAATATATATCTATACCAGCTCACGCACGTGTTAACTCTGTCACTCGCAATTGCTTGATTGCCGTTGTCGCGCTCATTTTCGCTCATGATGACTGCACTGCTTACTCATACATGCAAATATTTATTTGTAAATTTTAAGTCAGCATGTGCGTCAAAGAGCACAAAATGACATTGCTCAATCGTCTCTTAAATAGAGCATTATGTTCTATTAAAGCACCTTATATCAATTTACATTAATATTTAACTTTCAATTACCAAAAGGTTACAGGCACGAGTACTTGCTATTCCATTAGTTTCCATTTAAGTCTCTCTCTGGGTCTAACAATATGTCTGACAATTTTACTTTTAGGTTTGCCTTAAAACCACATATTCACTATAAAATCAACATTTTCTGACTCAAACTCACTAGTTTGGTGTTAGTCGATCCTATAGCTCAAATTTGATCGTTCAATAATTTTTCCCCATAAGATCAAGTATACGACCCATGTGCGTGTTTCATATAGCAAAAATATATAAAGTTTTTATTGATTGATGATATTATTGATACAAAAATAAACATCTTATATTAGTTTTAAAATTAATAAATACAAGATATATAGATAATTTTTGTGGCTCAACATTTTCTGCCTCAATTTCACCAGTTCGCTGTCAACCGATCCTCCTAAAAAAGATCTCATTGTACTCAAAATTAGAGGTTCTATCACATGAAATCAATTCTATCTTCCTTTAGTACAATGTATTTATCAAATAATATTTAAATTCATATAATTTACATCTATTTATTTATATTAAGCTAATAATTACAAAAATTAACAACTTGTTATGGATGTTTTTAAAGTCGAGATCGTTTATATACAAAATTTGATCTATGCATTAAAATATTGTTTTGGATATATATCGCTTAAGGCGATATATGAACTGGGAGCAAATTATTGACTAGTCCAAGTAGCTGCTACCTTTTAGCATATGCAGCCTTCTACATTAAGCTATTGAACTTGTTTAAATATTTTTAATTTGTAGAAAAACTTGAGACAATTTTCCAGTTTTTTATAATATAATTGACATTCAATGGGTGTACCTAATGTAAAAATGCTGTCACGAATCTAAAATCTACCAGACGCGATAGCCAGTTACCTAAGCTTGACATGCAATTCTATGTCTACTTAAAATTAAGATCTAGAATATTGTTTTATATTCAAGTCTACCGCATCTGGCAGTCATATAATTTGTTCGCTGTAATGATAAGCTTAGAATTGCTGAACGAACGCTTTGCCTTATCTCAAATCCCCAGCGTTTACGATAAGATGTTTTCCATTTGAAATTGGCTTTTTCGACCAACCTTAAAAGCTCTGTTAGTTAGTCTAAATAATATAATGTTACTGGTAAGATGTTCGGACCAAGTGCGATTATAGAAAACTTTGCTCAAGGGTATACAAATTTAACTTATCTGTGCAATTTATACGCTACATATGTGGCAAAAAAAAAACAGATACGGCACCTCAATATGAATCATATTTTAGAATACGAAATGTATTTATATGTAGACTCGTGCCGTGAAATCGGTATTGCATGAATTCCGAGGCTTCTGTATGTGCATATGTGCTATTTATTCGCAAGTCGCGACATTTGATATATGCCATATGTATTATTTATAATATATGCGTACACACTGTGACTATAATAGCGTTATCAGAAAAGCTTGAAGTTTATTTTGGACAAATCAAACAGTTTTGTTTTTTTTTTTTTTTTTTGTATTGTAAAAATAAAGATAATTTTTCAATAAACAAGACTGCGCAAAGCTTCATAAAAAAAGAGCTTTCGTTGTATTCGAAGAGCGCCAAAGAGACTTCGTCTGTTGTTATTAATATATGATTGAACAAAAAATTTTTTTTAATTTAATCATAAATTATTGTTGTCTGTCTGCTTTTGACTATGTTGATCACGCCACCGGTTTAGAAAGCGCTCTTGCGCTCTTGCTTGTATTTTTATGCACTATAAAGCTTTTTGTGAACCAAACGATATACTCATAAAACAAATGTTTTTAAAAAATCTGTTCCTTTAGAATAGCGAAACCGGTGAGTTTGAGTACTTCTTTACGGATACGGCGCGCATCAAACAGCCCAAATACGATGAGGAAACTGGGGAGCCCGTGAATGGTCAGACCAAGGTGCGCTATCGCAAGCATAATAACTTTCATGTGCCCAAGCAATATTTACGTGGCACTATCTGTGATGAGGTGGACAATGTTTTGACCAACAGACATCAGGGCGAATGGGATATTACTGTGAAACATGTAGCCGCCAACTTGCCCAAACGTGAGAAACCCAAAGCCAAGGCTCCGCCAGGTTTCGAGCGTGAGGACTTTATCAATATGGATGGTGTTAGCAGCGTAAGTACCAACAATGGCCGACAGTGAATACATATTTGTCTAACAACAAACACATTTCTGCTCCAATTTAGAACATTATCTTGGGCTACGAACGCAACAATTGCTTGCTCTTTCTTATACCCACGCTGTTTTGCTGTAATTTTTTGATTACCGCTGTACTGGCTCTACTGGAAATCGGCTTACACATGATGGCGCATCACAAGAACCGCTTGACCATGCACAAGGAACTTTATTTCCGCAGCCCTATGCATGTACTATCGTCGCAGTTTTGTGCCACCTGTCGCACTGAATCGGACAGCAAATACAATCGCATTTTTGAGATTCTCAATGAACAAATGCGAAACTCGCATCGATCTAGCACGCTCAAGAACCTTAGCAAGGCCATGGGCTAAGCATATTCAATATAAAACAAACAAAAATTTAAACAACACGAAATAGAGACTACTTTAAATTGAAAAACATAACTGATAATAAAACAATTTTGTTTCATAACAGAAAATAAATGCACAAATATATCACTTTAGTACCTGAACAATGCTTTAAATCAAATGCCCTCAAAATTTATCTATGTATTTACATATTGCACTTTTTTCATTCCCGGCTTCATGCAGCAATCTGAGCCATCGGTTTAACATTGGGCGATACTTGGAACTTGGCGCCAGTGCAGGCAATTATATCGTCCACAGTAAAGCCTTCGGCTATTTCGATAAGAGTAAGCCCAACGCCTTTTTCAACGCTGAACACAGCCTTCTCGGAGATAATTAGATCAATAACTTCCTTGCCTGTTAAGGGCAATGAACATTGATCGAGAATCTTAGGTGAACCATCTCGTGCATTATGTTCCATGGTGATTATGACTTTGGTGCCTGGCGCTGCCACTAAATCCATTGCACCTCCCATGCCCTTGACCAGCTTGCCCTGAAAAAATGAAATGAAATACA
This sequence comes from Chymomyza procnemis, assembly GCA_035046065.1. Lineage (NCBI taxonomy): Eukaryota > Metazoa > Arthropoda > Insecta > Diptera > Drosophilidae > Chymomyza > Chymomyza procnemis. The sequence goes on along the minus strand of JAWNOJ010000013.1, from coordinate 1,031,301 downwards.
TATATTTTAGAATTTAATCAAGATGCTTCACTGCTGCAAATTTTCCATTTGTACACAAAGCGTAACAACAATGGGTTAATTATACAAAATCAAAATAGTTAAAGTTTTTATGCTCTTTACTTACGGGTATCATCCAATTGGCCAAATCTCCAGTGGCAGACACTTCCATAGCACCCAAAATAGTTAAATCTACATGACCACCGCGTATCATGGCAAAACTCTCATCGGAACCAAAGTAAGCCGCTCCAGGCACAACGGTTACGCTTTCCTTTCCCGCATTAATTAAATCCGGGTCAACTTTATCCTTAGTGGGGAAAGGTCCTAAGCCCAATATGCCGTTCTCCGACTGCAGCATAACGTTCATGCCTGCGGGTATATAATTCGAAGACAACACTGGTATGCCAATACCCAGATTAGCGTACATGCCATCGCGGAATTCCATTGCTACACGACGCGCAATACGTTCACGCAACGCCTGGCCAGGATTTGGAGCAGCATTCTTCTTTTCATCCTTAGGTTCAGTAATGCGCAAACGTTCGACGCGTTTGTTGTAATTGATGCCCCTGAAGATGCGCTTTACATAGATGCCAGGAACGTGTATTTCATCTGGTTTCAAGGAACCTACCGGCACAATTTCTTCCACTTCAGCCACGGTTATTTTGGCGGCACGGCACATAGGCGCATTAAAGTTACGCGCCGATTTGTTAAACATCAAATTACCCAGCGCATCAGCTTTTTGTGCCTTAACAAAGGCGAAATCAGCAAAAATGGACTCCTCCATGACATACTTTCGTCCATTAAACTCCTGCACAGGTTTTTGCTTGCTAGCAATTTCAATTTTACCATCTTTTGTGTACTTTATGGGCGCGCCGCCTTGTTGCACCAAAGTGGCATAGCCAGTGGGAGTGTAGAAAGCGGGAATTCCAGCGCCGCCAGCACGTATCTTCTCTGCTAGAGTACCCTGCGGTGTCAGTTCCACTGCTAACTCACCAGCCAGATACTGACGCACTAGTTCATTGTTTTCGCCGACATAAGAACCAATTACCTTAGCCAGTTGCTTTTGTTTAATAAGCACACCCAGACCGCAATCGTCCACGCCTAAGAAATATTAAGTGTTTAAAAGAGTGAGTACGTTCAGTTTATTTGTATTTTGTAACCTCCATTGTTGGATACACCAGTCAAGTTCTTGACGCCTTTTTGCTTTAACGCGTCAATCATTTTCTCAGGTATGCCACATACTCCAAAACCGCCAAATAGCACCGTGGCACCATCTTGTACGTCCGCAACAGCATCGCTAGCACATTCAAAGATTTTGCCCTTGTTATGTTTGCCAGTTGTGGAGTAGCAAGCAATGAGCTGAAATTGAAATTATCTTTATTTATTGCTCAATTTGCATACTTGTATGCCAACAATATCTATGAAGTGTAAATATGTATAGTGCTGCTGGTATGCTATTTTTACTTTTATTTTTATTACGTAATATTGTCTAGTTCTGGATGTTCGCGTGTGGGTAAGCAATCACAACAACGCTTATCAAAGGCCAGCAACACGCGCCGTCACCAGAGCTCACAAATAACAGCAATGGGCTTTAATTTTGTCAAACTATATTTAGATCGTAAACAAATTATGTGCTCTCTTGTTGTTGCTAATGTTGTCTACCGGCCACATTAGTTGTAAACAATATCAAACTAGTTCCACAGGTGCCACAGGTGCTTGCATTGATTGATTAATATATCAACTCTTACTAATATAGTCATGTGCAATGTAAGTGCGCGTATATAAGCACACCCAAACCGTTCAATACCATCGTCTTTTAATTTTATTATAAAGCATATTTACTAGTCCATTAATCTGTACAAAAAAAAAAAAACAAACATTGTTGTGCAGATATTATGCTCACCTTGAATGTCTTGTACTGGTTGTTAAAATTATTATTTGCAACAAATCTGCGCAACATGGTAAACGAATTAAAAACTCTATACTTTAAACTTAAGATTATTATTTATGTATAAGCAATCTGCTTAAACAAAGTTTAAAAAAACTACAAAACAAGCGAAAAACAGCTGCCGTGCGCAACAAGTGAAAAACGAATGCGATAGACAGCAGCAGCTATCGGTGGAAAGCAATGCCAACTTGTTACAAACCAAAAACAGCTGTTTAAAGCTAATTTTGAAACTGGTGGCATCACCACAAAGTGCGCGCCAATTGTAAGTAACTCAAAAAAAATTAACATCCATATTAGGCAAATATTTAATGCATAAAAAAGAAACAAATCAAGTGAAATACATGTATTTCATAAGCCAAAAATATTATTTTTATATAATGTACGCCATTTTTTCATTTATAAAAGTACTGCAAAAATTTAACAACACTGTTGGTATCGATACCAATTTCTTGGTGGACTTACCACTACAGCTGATTTCTATAAAAACAAAGCAATTCCAAATTCGCAATTTGTTTATTATTAAGCTGTGCAGTGAAAAACTACAATACTCATTATTATTAAACAACATTAAATTCGCGTTTATTTCGCACTATTGCTGTGCCCACATCGCATTTAGATGCAGGCATTAAAAAAATGGCGTTTTAATATTTAAATCGTCTTTTTTTAAACATTAATGGTAAGCTCGACTAATTTTTTGTCTATTTTATACTATATACGAAATTTGAATGCTTATTAACGTCCATGACTAATTCGTTATTTACGCAGTTTTTAAATTAAAACTCTTCGAACCTGCATTAACATTTTGTTTGCAAGGGCATTTTTGTTTATTTGTTGTTGTTGTTGTACTTGATAAGATTTTTACCATAAACAACAGCTTACTGTATGCAGTAATTACTTTCTATTGATAATTGAAACTTAAATCTATAAACAACATAGTTGAAGCTTATCTGCAGCTCTCAAGCATAGGTTGACCACGCTTCATTGACTTCTGTTTAATCAATTGATCTACAATAGTTTAATGCACTGTGAACAGTGAAGCTTGCCGCACATAAAGATGTTTTTACTGCCGGCATTCAATGTTTACATTCTATTTTAATTGCAAAGCGCTTAGCAACTGAATGCAATGTCATTTTCCAGTAATCTTTAAGTTCCACTGCATTATGTGCCGCATGCATACAGCAAGCTAATAGTGCTCTAAGACATTCATATGTTAATGCATATTTTACATTGCTTTGTCGACCAAGTTATCAGCACCACCGGCTGCGCACTGCAAATAATCACGCATCGCTTGTGAAGCCACAGATCATGCAGCTCCCCAGCTACTCCTCTCACAGTGACACTTAATACAAATACACTTACTTATAATGCACTTAACTACTATGTACTTCATAATTACAGCCCCTGAAGCAAGAACTCAGTGCTTGCTAACTGCCCGTTCAGTAATATTCTAGCAGTCATTGTGTTCATAACGTTCCTGTTATTGGGCGCATGATAAGTCAAAGTAAGCCTGATGCAACTGTTGCCGGCTGCAACTTCATTGTGTTCGAGTTTGTGGAGGCGCGTGTCTTTATCTGTGACTAGCCATGGAAGAGGAACAACGTCAATTATTACTGGATACTTTAAGTAGACTTTGGAATCATTATCTGCAATCCAGCGAAAGCAACGATGGGCACACGGCACAGCAGCCACCGACAGCGAGTGTCAAGGTTTGTAGAACTATATAAGTCGTGATATGTCTAAGTCGACTTATCGTCTACTTCTTGCAGGAGCATTGGCTTTGGCTGTTACTGTACAACTTTCAGTTTTTAGACGAGCAAACTATGCATGATCCTCAGTTTAATAGGTAAGTAATAAGTTATAAACGCCAGATTAGCAAAAAGGAAGTTATATCTTAAAATTAAAAAATTTTAAAATACTTATTTGACCGTCAACAATTGTTCTTGCAATTATAATGAAACTAATTTCAGCTTATTTAATCTTATGCCCGAGGAGATTTGTTCTTATCTTCTGGAGCAAGTTTACCAAATAATAAGCGCAGCGAAACAATCAAACAACGCAGACCAACTAAATAAGGAACGAGATGCTACATGCATTAAGCAACTTAGTAAGCAACATAATTTAGCTCAGGTAAGGTTAAGACAGCGGAATTTATTGTTGTTTTATGATTGAAATTTGATTTTAAAAATTCTAATATAAATTTGAACAATTCCAGCTTATACTGAGCACACCTAGTGATTGCAATAAAATTTTAGCTTTGCGTAACTATCTAACCAATGATTTGGGGCAGCATTTATTGGATTTTTTGCTACGCGTTGACAAGAAAGTAAGTTGCATTGTAATAAGCCATCAACAAACTTTTATCAACGTTTACATAAATTAATGTTTTGCAGCATATCGCCTCTCAAAAAAGTTTGTGCCAGCTGTGCATTAATCTTTTTCCCAACTGTAAATGGAGCGAAACAAATCAGCCACTCCAACCTCTTACAAGCACCGCTGAGTTTATCACAACTTTTCATTTGGCAACGCAACGCAGCAAATCGCGCAAGCAACAGCATTATGTACAAACCATACAGCCCCATCAACAAAAGACTCAATTAAGACGAAACATATCAAGCGCTCTGATAGAGGATTTTTCCGGCTTTAAAACCGCAAGTAAATCCAGTGATGATTTGGCATTATTACTCATACAACTACTTACGCGTTGCATCGACGATGAGCCGGAACCCACCTTGAGCGTAACAGTGCATAACTTTGCACTGGGTTATTTATGTGGCAGTGTGGAAAAGGATAAAAACAATGAGATTATAAAATTTGACCTACTGCAGCTTATCGCTCACTGTGTCAATAACTTTTATGCACATGAAATGCAGCCACATGTTTTGGACTTTAACAGCAACTTTAGTCAACTTTTTTATGCATTAACCGCAAATCAGTGTAATACCAAGTTGGCCTTGGGCATTCTCTATATCATGTATGGCACACTCTTTAATATTATAGAGTTGTTGAGCCAGCAAACACAGAATGTTAACAACCTGGAGCAGCTTACGCTGATAGATACAAAATATTTTAATGCTTCCTTTGAGCTGCTGCAGAAGTTGATAGTTCAGACATTGTCGAGCTCAGAGCAGCTGCTTCTGCTACACACCTATAAACTATTACTGCGTTTGTGCGATAATTTGGCACGCTACGAACAGCAGCTGCAGAATATTATGGAATGCAGCAGTATCTCAGGTGCTCAGCAGTTAAAGCAGCCACTACGTCATAAACGTCAACGTTTACAACAGCAACATTGTTCTGGACATGCGTTAAGCTGCTACTTTCAAGGCAAATTGTATCAATTGTTACCACAACTAGATATAGAGCTTCAGGAAATAGGCGTTCGTAGCTTACAACGCTCTGGAAGCTGCTGTTGTCATTATAACCTCATCAATTATGCCAATTGCTTGGACTTATCCACAAAGTTATCAAGCAGTTTTCAGAAATGCATCTACAAATTTCTACATAATAATGTATTACACACCATCTTTGTTCGTGCTATGGGTTCGTCCCTTAAGCGTGCGACACAACTTTGTAACATTTGTGACGAGAAATTGAAATCGGCCAGTTTTCACTTAAAATTGCTGCATATCTATAAAACAACATTTCAAAGTTTGATGGAGTCTACAACAGATCACCTATCCATGCTATTATTCTTGAAACATCTCAAGTATATTTCTTATTTGCTTAGCTACGATTTGGCTGTGGGCATATTAGCTGAGGTAGTGCTGCCTATTTTCCGTCAATATAAAAGTTTATGTGTTGCCCCAACGCTGAAGATAAATGCCCATAAGTTGCCACCATTACAGTTGCCGGTTAAAAATGATACATATCATACTCTACAGGAATGTCTAAGTATATTTGTTATGTACCTGAGTGATATTCGTCTAGTAAAAGCATTCTATAACGAAGAAAACATACGGCACATGGAGGAATTGCTAGGAGTACCTGCATTGCAGCGTGGTGTTTGTGATCTTATCAAAGTGGGAATTGACAATATAGCTTTTTTAGGGGAAAACAATTTGGAACAAATTACGCTAAGCCGGCGACTTATACAGCTGCAATTAAATAGTAGCGATCGCGCCTCTTTATTGTTTCAGGCCCTGCTCGTACGTTTCGAAAAGCTCTATTTAAAGCGCAAACCGAGTAAATTTTGGTTGGATGAACAAGGCATACGCTCTGATATTTTGCTCGAGGGTCACAAACCTGCAGATATACTTTATATAGCTGCGCTGCAATGGACACTCAACTATGAGCTATTAAAGACAAGTCAACTGTTCTATAATGAATTTGCAAAGATTTACTCCATACCAGTTGAGATTGCGGTCGATGATGATGCGTCTGAACTGGAAGAGACATCGTGTCAACTGGAATCGGAACCGGGAAAAAAGCTGCCAAACAAGCTAAAACATGGCGATAAGACGATTATAGATATACTCAAACTAAACTACAATGCTCTGAGTTGTTTTCTTATGCTGCCCAAAGCCGCATTAAACACAACCGCAACTAACACACCAACAACAGCTGCAACACCGTTGCACAACATCAATGCTAGCATCTGTTACTCAAGTTCATTGGAAGCCCTCGTCTCATATACACAAATGCCAATCATTAGTCCACTGTCAACCTCCACAACGAGTGGAAGCAGTTTGTTTGATGATTCGCTTGACTACGCCAGCATTACCAGCCACTACGCTGCGGATTCTCAGTCTTTTTTGCAGCACTTGCAGAGCAACGAGCCAGACGGTAGCATTGTGCTGTTCGATATACGCGCTAACAATAGGTCCAATCAGAGAAGCCTAAACGTGGGCACTGGATTAGTTGGTTCTATTGCTACTGACCCAATTACATCGCAGCAGAAGACATCCAGCCTGGTTTTATCCAGTGTTGCTGCTGCACAATCAGAGAATGAGACTTCCTCAGCTGGTTTGATTGGAAAATTGTTCAATATCGTTGGTGCACTCTTCGGTAGTGGTGCAGAGACTCAGACTAGTACCGATTCCTTGACACTGAGCATTGATACCGATTTACATTGCCTATTTGAACCGAACGGGGATTGCAAAAAGTTACTATTAAAACTATTTGAGACGACCATGGCCATTTGCATCAAGGGCTTTCAAAATGAGGAAGGTGAGTGATATATGTATCTTTGCGTAGTAGAATATTTGGAATGGCACAGCATAGGATGAACGTTAAGACTTTGTTTTATGTACCTGTAGCTATTTGATAAGCATTCACATATTCTCATATACCAAGCTTATCTTAACTTTTAAGTTAAAGATAAAACTCGTTATCCCTAGGTATAATCTAATTAAGATTAGTGAAATTATAAATACAACTAAATCAAGCCCCTTAAAATAAATTACAGCGGCTATTAAAGTGCAGATATGCCAAACAAAGCTTGTTTCCATAGCTTTTCATAACATTCCGGGTCTAGTGTATTTCCAATGCAATCGACTAGTTAGTTGTTGGATGGAGAAGCCTTTTAACTGACACATAACCAGAAGAACAATGCACGCACGTTCACTCAAATCACAAACCCATTTGCGGGTGGGGTAACCACAGCCAGTGAGAGCTAATAACGGTGTGTTGTGGTTGTCTATGAGTTAATTATTAGCCAAGTCAGTTAGTCAGTCATCCAGACCAGAGCGAGTTACTTTGCCTTAATACCGACACTTACCAGCTGGTACCCTTACCTCTCCCAAACACTATAAGATTGAGTTACACTGGTTCGTGCGGTTGCACACGTTACAACATGGAGCAGGGGCATATCTCAGTTTAAACATTCCAGCACTTTTGCTTTGGCGCTCAACAGACGCTGACATTCTGATTAAATACGTACTATTTGAAGAAGATAAGCGAACAGTGTCAGTATATGATAGTCTGGTATATTGTCTCTAAACGATTATTAATAAACGGTTTTTTAATTTTCTTATTCTAGTGGAGAAAATGCAAAAACATCTGCGCAAATTAAGAGCCATAATTCTCAGCCATGCCAATGACAATTGGTCGGAGCATGGCGAGCAGCTTGCGCGCGACAATGCCATTATACAAACGCTGCAGACTTTATTGAAAATTGCTGAACTTTCCAATACAAATAACGAACCTGCGGCTATTGTTAGCAACAGTCTTTTGACCACAAGCAAGGTTACCACATCGCCTAAAACGGCGCTCGAAAGAGAACGTGCCCGTTCTTTTAACAGCGGCAGCAATTTCGTTGAGTTGCCTAAACAGCAAACAGTCACTCAGACGCGGTATGTCTTACGCCCTAGCACACAATTGCCAGCCAAAAATGACTTGGCAACGCCTCCAACACCTAGACGTCCAATATCTGGAGAGAGCGGAGCAGATGCGGACTATTTTTCCACGCGCACCTCGCTTATTTGTGCTGCGGACAGTGAAGTGGAGTTTAGTGAAAACGATAATGAATACTATTTAACAGCAGATGAGGGTTATGAGGCTGATGGCGAAATACCAGAAATTAGTGAATCGGAATGTGATTTAACTGCTAATAATGGTGGCATAGCAGGGGGAGAGCTGTGGCATTCGTTTCAACCCTCATCCCGCTACCGCACGCACATCATGCATGAAGGGCTTAGCCGTTTGGTTGTGGAAATACTTATAGAGCTGTCCTTGTTGTGTATGCGGAATCCCGCTGGTTGGACAGAAAGTCTGACGCAACTTGCCAATCGCTTGTTTGTTATACGTGATTATTTAGGCGGACCACTGTGCCTACTGAAAGGCTTTGCGCCTATTCTTAGCTGCAATGATGTGAGATTGAAAGGTATAGTAAAAAAAAAGTCTACAAAGTATGATACATTTAATGATAAAAATTTTACAGAGCTGCAACAGTCCATATTGGAATTGGTGACACATCTAAATACACCCGATGTGCTTCAAAATTTCTACAATATTTTAGCAACGAAGCAGCCGCCCATGGACATTCTTATGAAGTATATGCACCACATTACAGGCAGCGCACTGCGCAAGGCACAACCCTGTAGGGAACTAGAATTCCCCATTATGCTTGATGGAAAGGTTATAGTAACATCGGAACGCGCGATCAGCGAGCAAATCGATCGTATTCGCAATTATCATATCCAATGTCAGGCCACAACTCTGTTTACACGTGCACCTTGTCTTGTACCCATAACGCATACACGTCTATGGCATAATGAGGGTTTAAGCATTTCACTATGGCTAGAGTTAAAGGGTCAACAAATGCATCGTAGTTGCATGCAATTAAACGATGATGATACACGTTATACAGGCGAGGATATGACAGTGAGTTATGAACCCTTTTACTAAGAACTTTATGTAATTCATTTTTTCCAGAAATCTCACATAGTTTCCTTGGGGTCCAACCAAGCTATGCTCAGTATTTATATCAACAACAACATGCAGCTGGTGTTCGAAATGTGTAAACCTAATGAGGAGCTTCCAGCCATAACAGCGCGCACTGCACAAGCTGTTGACGATCCATCAATCATGGAGCAAATGCCGCAAAGCAACGAAATTCCTAATAACAACAGCAGTCTTCGTCATGCTCTTAAGCAAACTAAAATGGCGCTGCTAAATAGCATTGGTCAAATGCATTTTCTCAATGGCTATCACTCGGCTCATGATTCCTCAATCGGTTATTATGTAGGCAGTAGCGTTGAGCTGAAGCATTTTCGCCTTCCCCGTCATAAATGGATGCATCTGATGTTTGCTATTGAAAATCAAACTGATCATTTAGACATCTGCATTTATATGGATGGATTGGAACAGCATACGGTTAGCTTGAACTTTAATAATTTTCGGCAGCTCACACGCACACATAGCTTTCAAGTGCTAGCCATAGGCGATGGTGCACCGACACGTAGTCCCAACAATACTCTGAATAATTCCTGCACTGAGTCCCGCTCCACTTTGGACGGCAGCGCTCCACGTTATGGCTTAGCTAACGTTATCTTATTTAAGCGTAGGATAAACGATCGCAACTGCATATTAAACCTAACGGCCATGGGACCAGATTTCACAGAATTTACGCAATGCCAAGTTGCAAACTGGAAGCCCAATTATGGATTTTTAAATCTCAGCAAATTGAACACTCCAAACTTTGGCAATTTTGCAGAATCTATGCAGATACTGCGACAGTCACGAGTGTTACTATATACTGCCCAGCAACCCGATTTGGCCATGGGCTACGACTTAAGTATTGAAATGGACAATGCATGCTATGGCCGGCCGTTTGGACACATTCTTTATGGGGAGCTGCTGCAGCACGAGCCTCAAACTTTTCAAACCGCAACGTTACTGTGTGGTGGCTTACCTACCCTATTGTATCTCTTTGCGAGGGTAAGTTAAGTTCGTTACTTCTATAATTACGTAAGATGCTCGAATGATTAACTAAGTCGTGTTTCTTTTAAATTTCAGGTGGTTGAAGTCTGTAACAATGCGACAACTCAAGCACTTGCTCTGGATCTACTGCTACATGTGGCTCACTCGGATACTCAACTTTATACCGAGTTTCAGCGTCAAGATTATGTTAGCTTGATTGGATATGTCATAAAATCGGAACGCTGCACGAAAGATGTGCACCTTCTACGCAGTATTCTCAATAATGCATGTTCCCAGCCGTTGATAAGTCGCAAGGGTGAAATATTTCAGGTTATAGAAAATACCATAGCCACTTTGGTGTATCCACACCTAGTAATGGCTGTTTTACAACGGTATTCAGATTGGCATCGTTCAGGCTCGAATCATTCTCACGTTTTAGATATGCTATTTCGTTCTATATTGGCACTTACCCGCGATAAGCATCCACATCGCGACTTTAATATGGAACAACTTCAAAAATCGGGTCTGCTACGCGCTTTGCTCAATCTATGCAAGGTATATGTCATTGAATCGCCCAATCCAGTTTACATATCAAAATTTGCGGCCGAATACTTTGTACAAATACTTGCTGTATTTGCTGGATCACCACCAGCTCCATCTTTGCTAGATGAGATAATGAAATTACTGCTGTTGCTCCAAAAGCCCAGCGAGTGCTATATCACACATGATCGTAATCACTTTTACTTTCTACTGACACCACAGCTGCCGGCACGCGAACGTTCCTCTGTGGCTACCAATTTGAGCCGTGTTGCAACTCCATTTAAACGCAGTTTAATACGTGCTCATCCAGGCATTGCTCAGCCTGTTCAAAAAGAAATAGATGCGCAGCGTGCGGAACGTATAAAAAGACTACGTCGGCTACATGCTCAGAGTTCCACGTACAAACGTGCACTTAACGAGTTCGAGGAGAACCTTGAAAATGTAGCTGACGTGTCCAATTTAAACAAACCAGCGTTACGTCTTTTGAATCCTATTGAAGCTACTCGCTGGCGTTTAAAATACAAAAAACGTCATGCCAATCACAGTCCTAAAACTCAACTGGCAATCAACAGCAGTCCACTTAAAATTAAGCGACGCCGCGTTTTTATGAATCTGGCACGAAATTGGCAACCTTCCAGCCACAACACCCCCTCAGTGGAAATGGCTCAATTGTTGGCCACGCATCGTTCATCTAAAACAGTTAAAACAGATTATTATGATATGCTCGGCATTATAGCACTTCAGCAGGGTTTACTTACACTACTAAAGGACTTTTTGTGCCTGCTGCCTGACACAGCTGTGGATGAGGTACTTAAGCATTATGTAAAGTTGGAATTTTTGCTGGTGCTAGCAAATCACAATAGTTGTGGGGTGCGTTCAGCTATAATAAAATTGCTTGCCGCACTGACTAAGCGATTGGCGCATGCCGATGTTGCATTAGCTGCAAAGCAGTTGTATCCAGTGCATTTGGCCAATCAGTTGACTATACACAGTACTGATGAGCAGATGTTTGAAGCGTGTATGGGTTGGATAAGCGATGTACAAGGAAATTTGGACGTTATTCTAAGCTGTGATATAATGCTGCGTATTCGGCAAAAGTTTTGTGTGCAGACTCTTGTGGCTATTGCGATGAAAACCAATTCGTCTGGCACGGAGACGCGCGTCTTTAAGGCTTTGCAGCGTTTGTATCTACAGGTGCATTAGCTCAACTTTACTTATACAATCCTTCTATTTTAAAGCAACTAATTGAATTCCTCTGTTTTTTTTTCTAGAATCCCGAAGATCAACAGGCGTTTATTGAAGCAGGACTGTTACAATGTTCGGTTAAGGCTTTGTATAATCTATACTCAACGCGTCTTACACAACCAGAAGCAGATCAGCCAATTATTGAACTGCTCAGCAGCATTGGAGAGAGGTCGCTGAAATCTGTAGGACAAATCAATGTAAGAGCAAGTAAAAAAAAATACAACAATATTAGTAATTTTAATTTCTTTAGTTCGTTTGGGACCTGTTAAGCATACTCGCTTTCTATCAAGACAAACAGCCTCCAAACATTGTACGCAGTTTTAGGGCGGTTCATGCACAACTTCAACTTAATTGGCTCAAAATGTTCTTTGTAAAGACGAACGTTCCCTGGAGCTTTAAGATGCAAGAACTCTCTGACTGCACGCTTAATGCTGCAGAGACTCGAACAAGACTTGAGCTGCTCATCGATCGATGCGTGCAATATTTTACAGCAAGTATTTCTGAGGCCAGCTATGTTGCCAGCTACCATGAGCTGGCTTTATTCAAGCTGCTTGTCTCCTATGGAATTTCAACTAATCAGCGTTGTAATAACTTTATTGCGTGGGGCTTACAACCATCGCGTCCACGGGATCTGCGCAGTTATATTGTCGATGCATTATGGATTTCTTGTCAGGATAATTTCCAGCCGGCAATCATTTGTGATAGCAAAATGATAAAGGCGCTGCTTTGGCTTAGTTTGTTGGAGGATTTGGCACAGCCAATAGAAAATCTTCCCCCCTTGTGTCAGCTTCTAGGCATTAACGAACATGATTCTACATGGAATTTAGAGCATGAGCTCGAACGTATAGAATTGAATCGTAGTAATGTTGCGGCAAAGCAGAAATCGTTGCTAGAGAAGACGGTGTTTAAGTTTGAACCATTAGTCCAGCAATGTATTGAAACATCCATGGTGCTAACGAGGCGGGTGGCCGAGCTGCAGGTGAGTAGTTTCTAAAATATTTTGCTTGCTAAATAAGTATTATAATACAATTTTGTAACAGAATGCGGAACGCAAACTGCTTATGTGTCACATGAAAGACTACGATGATACTTACACCTACACGAAGTGGCTGGAAATTATTAGACGCATGACACATGAAGGTGCACCTTGGTATAACAGCGACCGGGCTGAAAGGTAAGCCAATGTTAATTACTCCAAAACCAAAATCTTTGCCATTGCTTTAAATACCAATAATAATTTCATTTTTTATGCAGCTCCTGGGAACTAGATGATACTGAGGGGCCATCCCGCGTGCATACACGTTTTCGCCGCTGCCATTTAGACATTGACAAGCGATTTTTCATGAGCGAATATAGGCAGGCTGATCAAGCGCGTGCCTATTTTGATGAATTCAATGCACATGTTCGACCTCTGGATTTCCTCATATCTAGCTATGATCAGCAGCTTAACATATCATTGAATTCGCAAATACTTTACAATTTCCCTGCAAAATTTCTTCCTGTAGATGGTGAAATTGATGGTGAAATCATTATAACCGATCATAAACTTTACTTTTTGGCCACATATCGTTGCAAATATTTTAACGTAAACTGTGATATCTCAAACATAACTGAAATTTGGCTGAAGCGTTATCAGCATCAGGAAAAGGCCTTCGAAATTTTTCTCGATACGAACAAATCGCTGTTCTTTTCTCTACAAAACGCCGATGACTGGAAGATCATGCGCGATGTATTCTGTGATAAAATCGTGATGTCGCCGGATAATGGCAAGGTTTCGGCCATTACGCAACAATGGCGTGAGGGTTCATTAACTAATTGGGAATATCTCATGACACTTAATCAGATTGCCGGACGCACGTATAACGATCTCATGCAGTATCCTGTATTTCCCTGGGTATTGGCTAATTATAATGATGATTACTTGGATCTGTGCGATGTACAAAACTTTAGGCGACTTGGACGTCCTATTGCTGTACAGCTGGAGGAAAATGAACAGCACTATATTGACAATTATACTGTGAGTAGTAAACAAACATCCTAATGTGGGGACCGAACTATTCATTTTTGTTACACTTTGCAGTACATAAACAATACGAATACCAACATTGGCTCCCTAATATTGAAGCCTTACCACTACAGCTCGCACTATTCTAATTCAGGTACAGTTCTGCATTTTCTGGTGCGAGTACCGCCATTTACCAGCTATTTTCTTCGTTATCAGGGTAAATCCAGAACAATATTCTACAAAATGTTTTTCATCATTAAATTAATGCTTCTTATAGATAACAATTTCGATTTGCCGGATCGCACATTTCATGCATTAAGCACCACTTGGTGCCTTGCCAGCAGGGACAGTTCGACAGATGTTAAGGAGCTAATTCCGGAGTTCTTTTGTCTACCCGAGATGTTTGAAAATTTTGAACGGTTTAATTTTGGTTGCCGTCAAAATGGAGAACGCGTGGAGGATGTTTTGCTACCTACTTGGTGCCAGCGAGATCCGCGTTTATTTGTACTTATACACCGGCAGGCTTTAGAGTCGGAGTTAGTACGCAACCAGCTGCACAATTGGATTGATTTAATTTTTGGTTACAAGCAAAGCGGCGAAAGTGCTGTGGAAGCTATTAATGTTTTTCATCCAGCGGTATGTATTTCTAACACAAGTTTTTTAATGTGTAAGTACACGTTCATTCAATTTTTACAGACATATGCGGTATTTCTGGAGTCGGAAATTAGCGATCCTATTGAACGCGAGGCTGTCAAAACTATGGTTAAAACGTATGGTCAAATGCCGCGACAGCTTTTTAAGACACTCCATCCACCAAGCAAATTATTGGACTACCCACTGGTTGATAAACCCATTGTGTCCAGCGTGAAAGGCCTTCGCTGGGGTGTCTATGTTGGTTCACCGCAGCTAAAGCCACCTACTTGGGCCAACATACACAAAATACCCGGTACAGAGCATTTAGTTTGCTTTAGCAATACTAATGTGGTTTACGCATTGCCAGCTCGAGCTTGCGTTATGCAAGGCGCTGAGCCAGATACTTATAATGTCGTTTCCTGGGGTTACGATGATCGTATTGTTAGAATTCAGCCGCTGAACAAACCCCAGGCCAAACCAAAGAATTTACTGCACAATAGTAGCTTTGATGATATAACCGCCTGTGGCAGTGATGTAAATTGCAACCAACTATGGTTTGGCCATAAGTCGGGTCGTGTAAGCGTATACAAGTGCTGCAGCAGTGCTGATGGGCAACACCGAGCAAGCACAAAGAGTCGGCAGAGCTACGTGAAAGGTTTAAAGCTATCATACAACTCAGCATTTCGCAAGATGACAGCCAAAAGTACGGGAAAAAGTGAAACAGAGTTGGAACCGGAAATGGTAAATAGCCTACATGCCACCCACTCGACTGCGTCTGTAGCAACAGCTGGTGGTTCCACTAGCACTAATGACCTCTTCCATCGCGATGGCGCTGACTTAAAGTGGTTGGGACCCATGGTGCTAGTGCGGCATACAGATGAAATTACCTGCATAACCTTGTCTGTGGAATTTAAAATTGCTGTGACAGCGGGGCGTGATGGCATAGCAGTCATATGGGATCTTAATGAGTAAGTTTTAAGCACTTCCTTGAAAACCAAGCAGAATGCACAAACATTGTAACACATATTTTCATTTCAGCTGGAGCTATGTGCGCACAATTGCTAGACCAGCAGAAATACATCAGTCTCCAATAACACACATAGCCATAAGCCCAACCTTAGGAGATATTGTTACGGTGCATACACTGCCGCAGCAGACCGTAACGGACACTACAGACTCATCGCGACCAGTGCCTGCAAAACCAAATTCATTAAGCGGTGGACAATCTGCAGATGAATGCTTTGAGGTAACCGAGGAAAATCTGGATGACTTTGTCAATGTTAACATAAATCCAAATGGCAAATCAATACTGCGACTGCATTCGGTCAATGCGCGTTATGTACAACATTTGGTGCATGAAGATCGCATACTAGCTATATGTTATTCGTATATTAAAGAGGGAGTAGGCGTGAATGTCATTGCAACTGCTGTAGAAGGTGGCTTTGTGCGTTTTTGGTCGAGTTGGAATTTATGTTTTGTCAGCGAGCTCACTACAGTCGTTGCACCTATACGCAGGTGGGTAATACAAATGTAAAAAATGGCAAAATAATGAAATAATTTTTTTTTTCTGCAGCATTACGTATTCTACACATCAACATTTGGTGGTACTCACACGCGAGTCACATATACAGGTCTGGGAATCTGAGGGACTGTACGGCAATGCGCCCAAATTTCCTCAAATCGTGTACAAATGAACAAAATGCACATCATATATACAGATGTACTATAGCATACTATATCCAAACTGTCAACTGATACAAAGAACGTTACGATACTAAATCAAAATTAAATATGCTACAAACATAAGAGATTAGCTATACTTTCATAGTCGCGTAGAGAAAATTTTGTACCAGAACAATTTTGAATTATTTACAGCTGCTATAAGTTATTCTTTAAAGCCGTGCTGCCTTTTCTTGTTGGTATAATAAATAACGAATTTTTAAAAAATACTTTACAATATTTATACTTATGTAACTTAAGTAGTGCAATTTTTATAGATTATCTATATAAATGCAGTCGCGTGATCTGCAACTCAAATACTTTTAGATACGGAATTTATAACTTAGTCAAGATTTCCAGGGAGGCTTACTATGCCCACTAGTAGCAGACCGCTTACTTGCTCTTTCCGCCTTGGTATCTTGCTTCGAGCTTAAGGTTAGTATTTCATCCAATTTATCAAAATCGGTGGGCGATTTGCTCAATAGTAACTCAATATAAGCCTGAAGCTTGTCCATGGGCGAGGGAGGATCTTTTTTAGCCACTACATCGAGGTTATTTTTCTCTGTATTATTGCTACGATTACTTTTGCTTGTCTTAGGAGTTTCGGAATAGTTACGGGCATTGTTTTGGTCCGGTGAGATCGATTCGCAATCTGTATCGCTGTTTTGTTGCTGCGTATTCTGATTTGGCGAGGTAAGTATTTTAAGAGCCTGCTGCCATTGCGCTTCCATTACTTCGTGTAGCTTTTCTGCAATATCAGCACTACAAAACAAGTAAATTAAAACAATTATTTTAATTGCGTTTTAATTCCATACCGTTTGTTCTTATAAGAGCTCAGCTTAAACTCGAGTTCGTCTATTTTTTTCGTTGCACTAGCCAGCTGAAGTCGATAAAGTTCTACCTCTTCAAAATGTTTCTCCTGTATTAGATTCAATTCCAAATTGTTTTTCTCATTTATCATTTCAAATTGTTTCACTGCGCGCTCTGCTATCAAGCGTTCACGTTCACGTGTCTCAGATTTAAATTGTTCCTCGTTTTTATCCAGCTGATTTTGAAATTCTTGCATTTTTTGTGCAATAACATTTTCCAATTGTTGGTGATAATGCATTTTAAGAGATTTTTGTTGTACCTCCAGTTTCTTTTTAAGATGTGTCTAAAACCACAACAAAAAAAATTATTCAACTATTGTAATTATGAAAAGGTTTTTACGCCTACCTCAATTTCTGTGAGATTCGCCAGCGACTCTTGCATTGATTTTCGCTGAGTTTCTAAATCATCCGCGCGTGATTTCTGCTTTTGATGATACTCTTGCAGCATTTCCTTTTGATGCTGCAATGTTGTCTTCTCCTTACTCAAATCTTCTATATGCTTTTTTAACTGAAAAACAAAATGATTTTTCAATTATCAATGATATGATGATATTTAAATGTGTTACCTTTTCTTGTTGATAGTCTACTTTTGCAAACTTATCCCGTAACTTATTTAACTCTGTATGTGCCAGCTCCTCTGCTCTCTTGCTACCCTGCAGTTGCAGTTCCAGCTGCTCTAGCTGGTGACCTTTCTCGCTAACATTCTGTCTGTATTTTTCTAATTCTGTTTCTAACTTTTCATTGCGTTCTTGAAATTTTGTAGCAAGTCCCACTGCTTGTGCTAATTCATGTTGTACACCATCTAATTTGGCATTATAGTCTGTACGCTCTGTTTCCAGGCGATTTACTGCATCACGTAGATGCTGTACTTCATAATTAAGAGCTTTGGAAGCTTGCTCCGCATTGAGCAAGGCTGCGTCTTTAGTGCGATCTACTTCAATAGCCACCGATATACGTTGCTGACATTCTAACAGTTGCGATTGTAATGCATGCACTGTTTTCTCCAAATGTTGCCGCCGCAATTGTTCCTCCTTTAACTGCGTTTTGTTACGCACCGGGGACTCTGCGTTATGATATAACACCGTCCCAGCAAGATTACTTGTGCCCCAGAGCTCACTTAGGCTAATAAGCTTATTGTCAACTGTATACCTAGCTGCTTCTAAAGTTGGCACACTCGGCTGCGTATTAAGTGAGTTTGGCAATGAACTTGCCTGTGTTCCTTCTATAGGCATGCCCACAAATGCACTAGAGCACTCACTGCCACGTACATAATCATCGCTGTGATGCTTTTGCCATGCTTGCATGCTGTAGGAATTTCGATCTTCAAGATAGTTGTCGATTTCTAATAAAATGTTGTCGTCTCTAGGTAATGGTTTGTTGCTCAGACTATGTCGGCCATGCTGGTCATTTTTAACTGATCCAGTCTTTGGTGTAGAGTGCACTAGACCATATGCATCTCGCACTTTTTTGCTGCACATTCCAGAGCGCACTGTGTTTGCAGAAATAGTGGAAATATCTGAAGGAGCTTCAAAATGGCAATCTTCTGCAACTTCTAAGTTTTGGATTTTAGAATTAATTTGATGCAGCTCATTTTTTTTGTCCTGAGGCAGAAACTGATAGGCAGCTGTCGTAGGCACTGTTTGTGTTGGCGGCGGCATGGCAAGTGCATCTGCCGCTGCTGAGGCAGCGTTCATTTTTGCCTCTAGGAATAGCCGCTCTGCAGTTTTGCTGTAATAATTGGGCGGTATAAGCAGCAACAAATCAGTGTCATCTGTGTCAGTATCACTCATTACAATTCATTGTTAATTATTTATTTACAAGCAAATGTTTGGAGCTTTCACTATCACAAACAAATATTGAGACGCCAGTCAGCAGCGTTGACGTCGCTAAGATACCAACCAATTGGCAACGCTGGTTGATTATCTGAAAGATCTGGTAGCACTGATTAAAATGGCGTGCATAAATTCAATTTTAACGATAAAAAGAAAAATTCAGAATGCAATGCAACTTTTTGTTTTTATTTGTTCAAACTGAATCAATTTAAATTGTTAGCCGTAGTAATTTCCAAAATATACAGTTATAATAGCGGCAGATATAAATAACATTATTACTGCAGCATGCAACCATTTTCCAAAACCTTTTTGCTCCGTTTTGTTGCTAGGGTCGGTTGGTTGAGTAGGTTCCTCTTTCTCTATATTATTGGGTTCTTTCTCCAACTTCGGAGTTTCTTCAGCTGTGTTTGGAACCTCATCCACAACGTTGTCCGACTTTCCGCCAGCCTGGCGCAAAGAGTCATTTCCTTCAATGTTAACTACCGGCTTTAGCTCACAACGAAGTTTTGCATTCCAGATATCCTCAGACTTTAGTGTCTTCCAGAAATCGGGTAATAAAGTGTTTTCCGAGTCCATGATGACAGCAGCCTGAACCAAAAACTTATGGCGAAAATCATTGAAATTTGCTTGCGAAATTGGCTGCATATAAATCTCAACAGTCATAGAATCATTTGGCTGAACAATACCAAGGTTTGGGCGTACATAAAACAGACGTGGTGAGGTCGTCTTCAATTTAAAAGCAACGCAAAACGAATTTAGATTAATGATTTTTAATTCTTTCATTATTTGATTGTCAAATGGCCCCTCAAATAGTAATTCGCTTGCAGGTTGCAAAAAAAGAAAATCTTTTGGCTGGTTCATTTTTAATATGCTTTCTTAAAAAAAAAAAAAAACTTTTAGATTAAT
Organism: Chymomyza procnemis; assembly: GCA_035046065.1. Lineage (NCBI taxonomy): Eukaryota > Metazoa > Arthropoda > Insecta > Diptera > Drosophilidae > Chymomyza > Chymomyza procnemis. The sequence goes on along the minus strand of JAWNOJ010000013.1, from coordinate 1,011,249 downwards.
AACAATAAAAAAATAAGAGAACTCACCTGACGCACCAACTGCTTGACTACAAATTTTACAATAAAATAAAAGCGCTTCTCTAGAGCGTCAAATGAAATGGCAGTGTTGGACAGTGTTCGAATCGAAATCAAGTGTTAGTATTGAAAATTTTTTTCTCCAATAAATTGAATAGTTTTTGATTTTAAATACAATGGTACTATTATTTTCAATTTTTACTTTTGTGAAAAATATGATTTACCCAAAACAAAGTTGGCGTTTTAATATCGGTCTATGCTTTAAAACTCGGTTATTTATAAGTTTTATTAAAAAAACTCAGTAGCATTTCAAAGGCTGATAAAGCTTTTATTATTTTACATAGTTTTGATTCGCCAATGAAGAGGTTTCATTTCATATCTATATCCATTATATCCTTGCATCAAGGTATTCAAAAGTCATAAACTAGGATGTAACTTTTATATGTCGATTTTTAGTATTTTTAGCAATAAAACACAATGTGTTAAATATTGCCAAATGGTATTTATTGTTTCTATTTTACGGTCACACAGTTTAAAAGCGACAAGAATTATACTGAGCAGCGCATCTGTTTAAATTTTTCTAATAATAATGAGTGCAGAGTCCCCTCAGTCGGCTAAAAGCCAGGAAAAAATTGTTGCACACTTCCAACAGCTACGCAATGAACAAAGAAACTTGGCTAACAGCCTTAACTCATTGGAAATGGATCTGCGTGAGCACAAGTGAGTCAGGGGCCGCGGCCTACATAACCTCAACCAATAAACATGAATCTAACGTTGCTAATATGCAATTCTATAATTTAAAAAACAGAACTGTGATAGAAACGTTGAAAACCACGGATCCGGACCGCAAGTGCTTTCGGTTAATTGGTGGCGTGCTCTGTGAACGTACTGTCAAAGAGTTTCTCCCACAGTTGGAAGAGAACAAAAACTTCATTGAAAAAACCATTACACTAGTCACCGAGGATTTAAGCAAAAAGGGCCAGGAGCTTAACAAATTTAAAGAGGAGAACAATATCAGAATACGTGGCGAACACATTAGCGGCGACGCTGAAAAGTCTTCGGAAACGGATAGCAGCAATTCAAGCAAACCAGAAAATGTTAACGTGCTGGTGTCCTAAGGAATGCTACCAAATCGTGCTTACCAAAACAGTCGAACGAAGCGTATTCATTGTGTCTGTGTAAAATTTTCTTGCATTAATTATTGCAACAAAAACACTTCTGTTATATGTAATTTTAGCTATAAGACGCAAATCACAAGCACACACACTCACTTATTCATACTCTCATCATGCCGCCGACCATGAAGAATGTCAAATCGGTCTGACGGTTTGGAATTAAATGCTATATACAAATGAACACGACAATCTTTTTGGTACTGTATTATACTATTACTATTATATTTCATGTACAATTAATGAGTGGACGTCATCGCGTTTAAAATCCCGCTTGCCACCTGTTTTGCACAATAGCCGCACATTCGTAATGCAAATATCATGTGAAACGGCCTTACACATGTCATAAACAGTTAGCGCTGCTATAGATACCGCAGTGAGAGCTTCCATTTCGACGCCAGTTTGTCCACAGCAGCGCACAAGTGCCTGCAGGTGTACACTATGGTTCGCTTCTTGTAAAGTAGCCTGCACTTTAACAGATGATAGCGCTATATTGTGACAAAGAGGTATAAGTTCAGAAGTACGCTTGGCTCCTAGTATGCCCGCTAACTGGGCCACGCTCAGTACATCTCCTTTCGCCAGTTCATTAGCTGCTATCAGCGAAGTAAGATGTGCTCCTACCACAACTGTGGCCTCTGCACACGCAAGTCTTGTGGTCTGGTTTTTATCAGCTACGTCCACCATTTGCGCACGTCCTTGTGCGTTTACATGAGTAAGATTACTACAGTATCGTAGTTGCTGGCGCAGGGGCTTCGTGTTAAGCAGGTGTTTATGAGAATGATACAATGAATGCCGTTGATCTAAAAAAAAACATGTAAACTGGAATATGTGTCGGCTGCTATCCGCCTATGAGTATCATTGGGCGATTTTCCATCTGCGACAGATTCAGCATGCCTAACATAGAAAATGGGCGCCCATTAATACAATTCCGGCTGCAAATATAATGCCTACTTACCGGCATGTTTTTTCTTCTTGCGCTGCACGGCTGTAGCTATTAAAGCTATGAGATCTTCTTCTGTACAATTGCCTCTAATAGCATCCCGTAATGAAAACTCCTTGTTACCGAAAAGACAAACTTTAATGTTTCCATCAGCAGTAAGTCTTAGACGATTACAGGTTCCACAGAAATGCTCAGTCATGGAGGTAATAAAACCCATTTGACCCATAAAACCAGGCACTGCGTAGGCTTTTGATGTATCATTTGGTCCATTGGACAGTTGCTGAAAATCTGGCCAACGTTGGCGTATTATGCTCAAAGTTTCTTGAAAGCTGATTAAACGCTTGGTCTCCCATTTATTGCCAGTAAAGGGCATATACTCAATGAAACGCACATCCACTGCTCTGTCACGAGTAAACTCTACAAAATCACAGATTTCATCTTCATTGAAGTTCCTCATAAGTACGCAATTTATTTTGGGCTTGTAACCCAACTGTATAGCTAGATCTATGCCGGCTATGACACGTTCCCAGCCTTTTCGGCGTGTGATTTTTTCAAAACGCTCCTTGCGTAGTGTGTCCAGGCTAATGTTAACTGAGTCCAATCCAGCTCTTTGCAATGGTAGCAAAAGACGTGTTAATACCAGCCCATTGGTGGTAATGCCGACATGCTCTAGCTCAGGTAAAGCCTTTATTCGCGCAACAATATCTACTATATCACGTCTAACTGTTGGTTCACCGCCTGTTAAACGTATTTTACGAACACCTTGCTCAACAAAAATGCGTGCCAAGTAAAGCACTTCCTCTGTGCTAAGCAGCTGCGATTTTGGTTGCAAGGTGACACCCTCCGCCGGCATACAATATTCACCTAAAACAAATAATTTCATAAGAAAATTCAATCAGTTATACTTTGAGCTTATCATTAAGTATGCTATAGATACTGTTCAAAAAAGTGAGATAGTGCTGGTACTTACAACGCAGATTGCAGCGCTCAGTTAAGGAAATTCTTAAATAGCTGTGATGTCGCCCAAAACTATCAGTAAGAGGCGGGGGCATATTTTTGGCTTGCCACGCTGATTTGCCGATTTGTACTTCATTCAGGAATGACAATGCCTCAACTTGTGCCTGAAATAAATACATAGTACAAAATATTATGAGCATGACAACAAATTAATGTTAATTTGTACCTTTTCAGTTGTGCCACCCAATTCATTTTTATTATTATTGCTTTCCAATTGCTCATTTTTTTGTAATGTTTTTGTTGCTGCCGCCAAATTACTATGACTTGCTGCTCTGGAACCGGTTAGATACACTTGACGCAAAGCTGCGCAGTTTGAGAACAGCAACTTTGTATTTTTTAACAACAAGCCCATTGCAGGTGGTTTAGATATTCCAAGTATATATTTGAGAAATGACTGCTTTATAAACCGTCTGCCAACCTAACCTACAAATTGCTGGGGGTTGAATAATATACAAACATATGCACATACACATATATATTATCAATTACAATTTAGTTAAAAATTCATTTGATAAGCAAAAAATAATAACAAAATTGCTTACCCACCGCAACCAGCACAACCTGTTGAATTTCTACGTTATTCTTGAAAAGTAGCGCAATCTGCGACTAACAGCGGCGACTGTTGTTGATGAAATAAATTAAATGTGCGGAGCTTAAAAGCCATCGACGCAAAAACATAACAAACTAATCAGCAAATCGCTGAGCTCTTAAAACGGAATCAGCAGACAGAGAGTGCATATTTTGGGGCGTCGAACTTTACGTACACTCTTCATATTATTTTTTTTTAATATAATTAAAACAAGCTATATGAAACATTGATTATCTGCCGATAGTATTGAAACTTGTAAAATTCAATTTTACCTGAAAAAATTTTATACGTATTACTCGCCAAATCTTCGCAAATCTTCGTGATTCCTGAGGCGAATAATTTGTAAAAAAAAAATAGTGAAAATACAGTTTTCAAGAAGGAAATAAGTGGACATGAACGAATAAATTTAAAAAACGAAACTAAGATAAAGACAACTGACTTATATTAGCTTTAAAATGAAACAACATTAAGATAGCATGCTAAACATTTGCTTTATATACTCTATACTCTTAATTCACCATAACGAAAGAGTAGTCTCTTACAATTGGCTTAAGAGATAAATTTGGTTTTCAGAAATCTTACTTACACTCTCGGTTAAAATAATTTGCACAATGTTGTTAAAAACCGAAAAAGACAATACATTACCGGACAGTGTTATACCCTGTACTATTGTTTTGTGAAAATCACAGTTACTTTTAAGAACATTTTTATTGGATTATCTCTAAGCTCAAAGAGTATCTTGGATTTATATACTTATATAATATATTAACTATTATAATTTTGTATAGATCTCAAAGACTGGAAAAGCCAGAGGATCTTAAATTTAAATGTGCATATATTAGCCTATGAATATCTCAAATGGATCGCGATAGTAACATTTACCCCACTTAAGCTCTCAACATAGGTTTCTTAACTAAAATACTTAAGCAAGTCGCTAAAAATTTTGGTTAACACATAAAAAAGTGTACTAAAAATTCGTGACGCAAAAATGTTAAATATGTTTACACAAAACATATGTAAGTACATATACTATGTATGTATGTTTTTTTTCTTTTAGAAATGCAGGCGATACACACTATCCAGAATATTTTCAAAGGAACTGCTACTCTATGCCTGGCGCTTTTTTCACTTCAGTCTATTTTTTGATGCGATTTGAAAAGGTCGAGTGCTGCTGGATTTAAATACTGTTGTTCGTTTGTTTATTTGAAAGTCTAAATAGAAATATTTCGAGATACATACACACAATACATCCGTCATGCAAAACATACGACGCTGGAATATCAAAAGATTCTCGTTGTTGCTTAGCGTGGCTCTACTGCTTTACGTCTTTGTGTTCTCCAGTGGATATCAAAATTATCAAATAGAAGGTGTTATCAGTAATACAAAACCGGAAAGGGTTTGGGAATATGTTGCCGATTTTAATAAAATGCGTTTGTTGAATCCAACAATGTAAGTACAGTAAGTAGCGCATAAGTGTACACATATAAAAAGTATATTTTGCTAGTTTAAATTTTAAAATATTGGCGGATCATGGCAACGCACATGACTGGCGTTACACAGTGGAATACACAGAAAGGCTATCGCATTGGCCTCATTGGCTTAATACAGCCACGGCAAATTATGTGGTGACTAAAACAATGCCGGGAGTTAAGCCTGCGCTTTTTGCTATAGAATCCAGGCATGAGACTTGTTTTTTCAATGGGTTCTACTGCTGTAAGTTAAATGCCTGTAATTGGAGTTTAATACAATACGTTGCATTCTTATTTGCAATTTTCTGTAATTATTATCTTTTTTTCAAGTGCATGCGCTGAGCAAGTTCCATTTCAGTGCTGTTGGCGTCGATACGCACGCCAATGAAAAAATACAATATCAATGTCCGCCTTTACTGAGCAACGCCTGTCGACGAGAACTGGAATTTCAGAGACGCGCGGTCATGCACAATTTGACCCATATATTTAGTAAAATGTCAAGCAATTGAAGGTACACTCTTAGTCTTGTACATAATTCCATTTCAGTTTATTTTCATTTGTTGATAAGAAAACAGTTTGTTGTAAACAATTTCATATTGTTCAACTTTAAAACTTAACTAATTTTTTATTAAAAAACTTCATTATAGATATTTATACAAAATTGTAATAAAATGCAAAAAACTTAACATGCATGAGGTCTAAAATATTAAATAATTTTTCTGGTTTTGAATTTCAATTTTTGTTTTTTTGGATGTAATTGATTATTTAAGCTGCATATCTGTTTATTTTTTTTAAGTATTGTTTTTTTTTAGCTTATAAATGTTTCTCACTCTCGTTTGGCAAAATCTTGTGTCGCTTGGTAGTCTTTGTTTCTCAACATTTCTTATTTAAAGAGTTCCAGCCTTTTACGTTTCGTTGGACCGCTGCTGCGCGCGCTGCGAGCTACCTGGTATGCTGTACTTGTTTTCTGCATAACTGGCGTACTAGGTGCACTCACGGATTCTCCAGAGCTTGGTATCGCCGAAGTTGTTGAACAGCCAAACCAACGAGTTAGCTTGGTAGACTGTGTAGATTTTATACCTTTGGGAGATTTACGCAGCGAAAGCGACGCTGTGCTTCGACTGGTAGCTGGTTGAAGTTCGTCTTCTTGATCTTGTGTTGCGTTGAATCCCGAGCCAACAAAATAACTAGTAATTTTATTTTGAGTTGCTCGTAGCTGATGTTGTTGCTGCTGCTGCTGTTGGATTGGCGAGACATCTCCCGCAGAATTCAGGCGTAAGCGGCTGCCGAATTCGCCGTTATTAGTTATTTCAAATATGTCATCCTCCAGTAAAGTTCGTCGACGTTGCGGTAGGACTTGCTGTTGTGGTTTATCTAGTGGCGGCAGGTTGGGCGGATAAGTGGGCAAGACATTATTGGATATTTGGTTTTGACGTGGCTCAAACATTTGTTCCAAAATATCCAGACACGAACGCTGACCTTTCTTTTTGGACACACTGCTGCTGCCTTGCTGCGTCTTAGCATGATGCTGCTGCATATGCTTTACTTCTGATCCAAAAATTTTGAATCCTTCAAAGACGCTTGCAGCTGGTTGTGTAGGCGCCACTTGTGATAAGTCTGAGCAATTACTAAAAATATCCGGCGATTTGTAGCGCTCACGTTGCTGTGCTAGCAATGTTCCAAAACTGGATGTGTTAAGTTGCTCATTGTTTGACGTTTTGGCGTTTTGTGTGTTAGTACGCTTTCGCTTTAGTGCTCTGGTGCGCCGACTTTGAGTGGAGCAGGACTTCTCTGAGCCCTCGTCGTGCGAGCTAGATATGACCACCACATCTCGTTGATTAGTTTGGGGTAAAAATACCACCTCTGAATCGCTTAAAAGATTTAGTGCAGAACTCGATAACGGCGTGAAGTGAGGCGTATGAGGCATGCGAAATGGAGGTGTTTCGATACCGTTTAATTGTGTAAGATTTTCTGGCAACTTTTGACCGCATTGCATGTAAGCGAATTCGGAATTGGTAGAACCGGAACTTAAAAGTTGGGGCGTAGGTGATACTCTTATTGACCTATCATCGATTTTATTTTGTGGCCCTGCTTTTGCCTTGAAAGTGGTTTTTGGTGGTGATTTGTCATTTTTTTGCTTTTTTGCAGCTTTGCTAGTTGTTTGTGCTTGAGTTGACTTCAATCTTGTTGTTGCTGCAGAAACTGCTTCCGGTTTGTGATTGTCCCTCTTAGATGCTACAGGATTTGAAACTATATTTTTAACTGCCTCTAGCTTGCCTTGCTTTCGTTGCGTTGCAAGTTTACTCGTCAAAGGAGTTGCCACCGATTGTAAGTCAACGACAGGCTGAGAAACTGCTCTCTCCTCCTTCTTTGACTTTTCTATACCTTTGTTAATATATCTTTTGCCGTTTTGCTGCCTTTTAGATTTGATAGTGGATGATTTGGCTGCGGTCTGTACTGTCTTTTTAACGGAAGTTGTTTCCACCTTGTTCTGGGGCGTCGCACTCTCCGATTTTTTACTAGTTTTTGGTGTTGTGTTTGCATCTAATTTGGACTTTCTTTTAGGTGTAGTCTTGTCTATATCTAGCGCATATGTAGTCATGTATTTGTTTCGTATTTTTGCATCCGCTGAGCGCGTTAATCTTTGCATACTGCGTGTTTCCCTATCATGTACGCATCGAGAAATATAATTGGCCTCTCGTAACAATCGTGGTGTGTGCTCTAAACTATTTTGTTTGGATTTTGACGGTTGAGGTGTTTGGAGATCCGGTGACTTAATTTGCAATTCTTGTTTCTTCGTAGCTTCTTGAATTCTTACATTAAGTACTTTGCTGCTTACTGGCGTGTTTCCAGCCGAACGTGTTTTGCGAATTGGAGTGTCATTTTGCTGGAGCGTACCTTCAGCTAGTCTTTTTGTTTTATTTTTTTCGGATAGGCTGCCTGGGGAAAGTGTTTTACGCGTGACGTCAGGCGACTGAAGTCTATTTTTTCGTTTTGTGGCAGTTTTTGACCGAGGTGTTGCAGGTGGTGTAACAATGTCACAATCATCACTAGAAAGCATTACAACTTCGGGACATCCATTTGCATGGTTGGCAAAATTTTCATCTGTTCGTGTTTCACACGGCTCCTCTTCTGCTTCTGAATCAGACATTTCGAAAATAAGTGGTGACATGGCAATAACTTCCTCTCCGTGCTCTGATAATTTTTCTGGTTCGTCTCGTTTTTGCGCCAGCTCACGCTCTATTTTAATACTCATTAAACATTCCATTATCTCATCAGTGCCAGCCGTAGAGCGTGCATCCGTAGAAGATTCAACAGTGAAGCTGCTAAGTGTACTATTGCTGTTGTTGTTCGAAGTCAACCAAAGCGACAGATTGGATTTATATTGTTCAGACATCACGAGTGGTAGACATTGCTCAAATTGATGCCGATAGCGTCGCAAACGGTATTCTCTAATAAATTACAAAATAAGTCATTTTATTTTGTATTTTAAGTATTACAATACTCACTTTATGTAATCGCCAAGTATACCACGCTGCTTGTAGTATTCCTCTAGATCAACCTTCTTATTAAAAACTTCTTTGGCATCCGGCAAATTGTACTTGTGTTCAAAGCTTCGAAAGCTCTTGTATTGGCTTTCAAGTCGTCCGCCCAGCCGCAGCACGTTGTATAGCAGTTTTACATCAGACTATAGGGACATAAAGTAAGTATAACTCCTAATCAGCTGTAAAACTTCTACGAAAATTTGCCATCTCACAAGTATTGCACGTAGCAATCAGGTAAGACAACCTATGTTATTTACTCACCGTTATGTCTACGCTAGAGATCACAAGATTAACTTTACGCTCGAACTGCTTTATCAGCATGGAAGTGCAAAAATTATTATTTAATGTAAAGCCACGATGATCGACTATAACATAATCAAATTTTAGCTTACTAAGGTCACCAATGCTACGCAGTACGCTCCATTTTGCTAAGTAAACACTATGGGCTGAATCTGTGCTATCTGGAATGAATTTAACTTTATTTTACCACACTAGGGTGCAACAAATTTACTGCCACATACCATTTGTATTCTGTATAACGCAAACGGGCAATTCAGTCAGTATGCCAAAATGAAATTGCCAGCCGACCAGTAATTGATCATCATTCTGTATCACAATCAAAGTCTTTTTATTTGAACCAAGAGCTTCCAAAAGAGCCACTACTGCTGCACATTTTCCTAGACCGCTTTCGTCATTGAGTATGCAAAATTCTTGTTTTGACAAGTGTTCGTAGATAAATTGCACCGCATCTAGTTGGAAACTCTTAAGGTATTGAGTTGTGTGACTTGTAACGAGCACATTATCAGATAGCCGCAGTTCTGGTGTTTGTTCTGAGACAAAATGATACATGGCCTGTTAGTAAACGTGATGATGCAGTGCCAGGTAGATTGCCACGAGTATGTATAGCAATTTGATGTAAGAAAATATCACAAACATTGAAAAGGAGCCAATAATTAGCTTAGGTCCATCAATGTATTCAGGATTAAGAGTGTCCGTAATTATGTTGTTGTTGCTGTTATGAATGATATGCATGTGTTTGGATTGTGGTACACCTTAGAAAATTTTTATACGAAGAATCTTTTAGTTGGTGAAATTGTTGTTGCACTTGAAAAAGGCGCCTGATGGGCAATAGTGATACTCGAAAGTGCAGTTTGGCAAGGGTTGCAATGCTTATCGGCCCAATTCACATTAAATAGTTGAAGATCAAGCAATTGTTTTAAATTAACTAAAAATTAAGTAACTTTTTATTTCCGTGCATTTAATTTTATTTTTCATATAACGCTGCTTCTTCTTACAAAATACTCATTCGAGCGATACTCCGTTTTGCAACACTACACATATGTGACCCCTATGCTGCACTAGATAAAGTGAAATAAATAATTTGTTTTTTGTAATTGATTATGAGGGCGCCTAAAAAGAGTAAAATTACCCCGCGGCAGAATAAATCTAAAAATGACAAACCTTCTTCACTATGTATTAAAAATGGTCTAGTTGCAGCCACGCCAACATACTCTGTTGTCGCAGGAACAATCAACACGTGCGTTGATATTATTTCAAATAAACATATTAATATCAGTTAAGTTTTTGCAGTAGAAAGTCAAATTTGTCGAACATGTCAAGTAGTCAGTCAGAATTGTTTGATGCAAAGAAGACGACAGTGGCTGTTAAACAGCGTACAGTTGTTACTCCATGGCGCGACACGTGAGTTTGCAATTACAAAATTTGATATTTATTTAACTGCATAATAGTATATTAAAATTTCTTTTTACACAAACAAAGCGACGAATTTATTAAAGTATACGATTTGTTATTTTCCAATGGAACAACACCCTCAAAGAAGCGGCAAGCGCTGAGTCTTATGCGAGTTTGGAATCTACGCCGAGGTAGTCTCTGCCCAGCTGCTGTGCTTGCCACTGGCGTTTTGCTCAAAGCTCAGTTGGAGGACCAACAGGGCAACACAAACATTCAAACTACATATGCTAGTGCATTTACGCGTTTCTATAACTTCATGTCATCCATAATGCAAGGCTATAACAAGTCTACAATGTATGAAACCGCCAAACAGCTGCGCCTTCAATCGTTTATTGTGGACTTACGACATCTATGTGCACATGGACAGGAGCTGCCACCTGCCGAAGTGCTGCGTAACACGTCTGAGTATTGCCTGCAATGGTTGCACGACTACTATTGGATTCCTCACCGTGGCGCCATGTGCAACTTAGACGCTGCTGGATTACAGGGAGAGGACAAAACTCGGTTTGAAAACGAGGTGGCTGCCCTCTTTGAAATCTACGACCTTGCATTTGATTGTCATTTGAACCGTGCAATCAAACTCAAAGCCGTCAATAAATTAAAATCTTGTGCAGACTTTAACAAAATACGAAAGTACTTCTCAACAAAGAAATTAAAAACAATACGTGACATACTCGATGCTGTTGTCGATGATCTGAACATCATTATAAAGCGCACAGGTTCTTCCTCTATGAGGGATTTGCTTGACGTTTATATTGGCAGTTTCTTAAAAATGAAGTACTTTTTTGTGGCTGGTCATCGACACGGACAACAAGAAGAAATGATAGTTGAAGCGTCCCAAGGACTTTTTCAAATGTTGGCAAAACAAGGGTACATAGAAAATGTTTTCATTGCGCTTATACAAGTTATTGAAGACACCAAGATGGATGAATCAATTAGGAAAGGCGCCAGCTACTGGTCTGTCAAATTAATTGAGACATTTACAATGTTGTCTAGAATGAAACGTATGTACAAAGAGGAACTCGACCTGGTGAGCAACACACACATTGGAAATTATTACTTCTTAAATGGTTACATTTTTAGAACTCCAGATTCAAAATAACCGATTTTTCGTCACTTAATACAAAAGTGTACTCAAAAACTATGCGTACCCTACTAATACACTCTGGAGTCGACCAGTCGTGCACATTAGTATTTGGAGATAGTTTAAAGCAACAACAAAAATGCGTATTTGAACGTACATTTATTCAACAACGACTGGGTTTCATAAATAAATATTCTGTGTCTGTTATCAAAGGGTAGGAAAATAACTGCTACTGAACATTAATTTAATTAAAAATAATGATACATCTGTTTAATATAGTTTGCTGCCCCTTGCTGATCCAGCATTCACCGAATCACAGCTCACATCTGTAATAAGACTATGCGATGCCATAAGTGATGATAATACTACTGTGAAAATGCAAACGGATGACACTGAACAAAATTTCGATTTAGATGAAATTGACCAATTTTTTTCTCCGGTGCAAAATGATAATCAGATTAGTTTTAATAACATTGATAGAAACGTGTTCGGAATTTGGAAGCTTGAAACGGGTATGATGCAGTTAATGATTCTGTGTTCACGATATAAAAATTTGTATGAATATTATTACTTATTACAGATAAAACTGTTAACTGGTCGCACTGCGCCCTTGGAGTAGTGCCATGAAACAAATAATTGGACCTATGCATATTGATGTTTCTTTTTTTTTAATAATTGAGAGGTTGTTTTTGTGATTCCAATTTCACATGCATTTTTTACGTATCGATTCCGATAAAAATTCTCTCAATCGTTGTTGATCGTTAATTGTGATTGCCTTTTTAAATGATTAAAAATTAATTAAAAAACATGAAATATGAATAGATTAACATCAAATTCAGATTATTTTTTGTGTTTTTCTACACTTACAATTTCCAAACGCTTCCCAGCACTTAGTGTTTTGCGTTTTATAACACTACAAAAGACCATCCAAAATTTGCTTGCAATTTTAATATAGCAATACTTTTCAAATTAAACAAACGCATAACTTAAAATGGATTTTCGAAGAAATGATGCAATTCTTATGGAAGTATTGACAGACCGAAAAAGCATAACTGAATTTTTAGATGCTATATTTGGTTTCTTGAGACGCAAGTACGAATAAAAATATTCCTTGGGTATTGTGTAGTAACTTATAACTTATTAACTGTAGCTCAGACTTTTATCATACAAAGAAAGATGCTTTTGATAAAATAGGGTTTCCAAAAGGCATGCGTGAGCAATTAGTGTTTAGCGCTATGCAACGATATGATCCCGACTCGCTCGTCAATTCTTTGTCTACAACAAGCTCCGCAAATGACAATGACGATTTTGTCCCACCTGCTGCAGAAGAAATTACTGTACAAACAGAAGAGGAACAAACTTGCAACGATGCTCCAAACACTACCATTCAAAGAACTGACAAATTTTTTGCACCTAATGACTATAAAAATGGTGCGGCATTTGAGAGGCACTGCTGGTCACAAACTCAGAAGGACTTGGAAGTGCACGTACATTTACCACCTAATCTAACAAACTCAAAACAATTGTGCGTTGATATTGGAGCACAGCAAATTAAAATAAGTTCTAAAGCAGCGGTTGAGGAAGTGATTTTGGAAGGAGTACTCAGCCACCGTATCCGACACAACGAAGCTGTTTGGACTGTAGATAAAGACATGTTGATCATCAGTTGTGGTACATTATGACAAAAAATACTAGTAATTATTTTGCTTTGGAATAAAAAAATGATTTTTGCATTTATTATAGACAAAACTAAGGAGCTCCTATGGGATCGCCTATTTCAGTCAGATGTCGAAATCGATGTTAAAAAACTAAGTTGTGAACGTTATTTAGACGAATATCCACAAACCACACAAATGGAAATAGAAAAGCTGTATTCAAAGCAAAAGGTTTCTGATCAGCAAAATAAAGAAATCTTAGATCGGTTGCGAGTGGCTTGGGATGCAGATGGCTCGCCATTTAAAGGACAACCATTTGATCCTTCGGCGATACAAATGAGTTAACTATTAAGTCACATAAATAATAAACATTTATTACTAAGTGATATAATAAAAATGCATAATTTATTGGAGCATTATAAAAAAAATGTTTTATGATCGTATTCAATGAAATTATATGTATGAGTTAATAGCAACTGTCAAAGAACTATGTGTGAAATATGAAGCATCTAAATTGATGAATAGTAGCTCGAATAATAGTTGCGCATTCATTGCGATTTTAATTCATGCTTCTTTCGCTGCAGCTGGTTTCTTTGATAAGCAACATCATTTTGATCAGTGGACCATGCGACGTACATATACGTTGTCAGCAGTACGGCGAGCAAAAGCCGATCCAAGGTCATTACATTGATGGCAAATAAAATTACTGAGAAACCCAGAAAAGAAGGATGACGAACGTGTGAGTAAAGATTCCTGAGCTCCCTCGATTTGTAAACTAAGGGATGGGAGTAATTTTTAAGGTCGTAGTAAGCCTGCTTGATGCCCAATAACTCCGGTAAATCCATTATTATGCTGCCACCATATATAACTATCCAACAAATGGCATGTGTTATGACAAATAGCCACCAAAGTGTAGCGCTCTCGTCAACATTAATTTGCCATAGCACAATCGACTGCGCGTTTAGCCAATTTTGCAGCAAATACTGTAAAAGGAATGTAGAGTTTCTAAATATAGTTATTTGATACAAATTTTCATTTGTTTTATTTGACTTACATGTAAACACAATGATGACGTCAGGCTATAAATAGTTCGCTCCGCTGCAGACAAGCCCAATTTACGCAATAATGTTTTTACCAGATTAGATGCAGCAAAGCTATGTTGGAATATAAATGCAATTATGTATAGTGTATCGTAAACAATTGGACCATAGGCAGTTTCGAGACGAGATTGATTGTCCAGCAGATTGAAGATCCATGTGTGAGCTTTAGAAATTGAGCGTGGTGTCGATAGAAACAGCATTAACTTGCCGACAACGAAAAACGTATATCCAAATGTTGCCATTGAGAGGAGCACAACGATTATCTGCTTCAAAGAAGCCATTTTAAGTTATTTTTCACACCGAATTGTAGAGTATGCTTTGAATTAATTGTAAACAAAATAAATGTTCTTCTTCCCGGCAAATTGACATTCACATTTAAAATAAAAATTTAGTGCTGTAAAACAAAAAATAAATAAAATTAAGTTGGACCAAAATTTCACTTGAATACTTAAATTTAAAAATAAGGCACTTTGTAAATATGTAAAGAGTACTCGGCAGAAAAGTAAAAACATTTTAAAACATTTTTTAGGGAAAAATTTTATAATGGAAAATGCAGACCAAGACCTTGCACAAGAAAAACCGCCAGATGTTGACTTGGAAAGCGAATTTGAGAAAAATATGAAGCAGCTGGAAGAAGCAATATGCTCTATGCAATATCGCGAAAGGTCAATGGCTGTTGAATGGATATCCAAATTACAAAATGCGAATAAGTCCCCCAATGAAGAACGAGCGCGTAATGATATTTTAAGTCAAATAATTAAGGACATTGACAACAATGTGTTTGCCCAAAATCCATTTAACAAACCACCGCCTCCAGGAGATTTAACATCTGTTAATGCAGCATTTGTATAATATTTTATTATTATGTATTTTTGAAATGTTAACTACTTTTCTCCCTTAGAATTTTTCTGAAAGTTCCACAAACGAACAAGACCAACAAAAGTATCTAAAAGATTTATTGAACAACAGTTACGATAAGGGTAAATTCATTTCTCAATTACCTGTGCCACGTGATGGAGCTTTCTTTGTTTTGCATTTACGTCCCAACTTATGAAAAATATTAATTTAATAATTTAAATTTAAATAAAAGTGAATTTGTGTAACAGCTTACGTCATTGTTTATTGTGAATGCTTGTTCACGCGCAACAGCTGTGTAAGCGTGTCCACTGAATGACAAAAATATCAGCACGTCTTTATGCCTACAACTGACGTCAACTATTTTAATGTTGATTTTATATTAATAATTTACAAATATGTTTACGCTTTGGACACTGATTGAAGCCTCGTTGCTTTGCCTTAACGCCGTCTGCATATTGCACGAGGAGCGATTTTTGGCTAAGTGTAAGCTTTGGTTAAATTGCCAAAAAACCGAACCTCATTTTAAGTATTATTTTTTTTGTAGTCGGCTGGGGTAGACAGGCTGGCCAACAGGATTTTGGTGCACCAACAGCAAAAGATCAATTACTCAATCTCATACGTTCTATACGCACAGTTGCCAAAAGTAAGCATATTTAAACTGTATTTTTCAAGAATCAAACAATTTACTTTTTATTGCAGTTCCACTAATATTTCTAAATATAATAGCAATTTTGTTTAAACTATTGCTTGGATAATTGATAAATCTAAGATATACTGTAATAAACGTATCCTAAATGGTTTTTTTATAATTACAAACTAAATGGAAATTACTGTGCTGCAGTTGTGGTTGCCGACGATTTGCGCTGCAGCACGCACCTAACGCGGTTTTCTAGGGCTATGCTGTAAGCATCTAATTTGTAAGCGGCAGCTTCTAATTTATCCACAGTATCGGATATTTCATCAATTTGCTGCATGAGTGGCACCAATTGTTGAAATTTCTGGCTAAGCTCATTGGTGGATACGCTGAGATTCTCAGCAATTTGCCGCATATCCGAGTACTTGCCAATAGTGGCTTTATTCATTTCCTCCAGCAATTTATAGTCCTCGAGTGGTGCATTCAGCTCCTGGGTAATGTATTCTTCGGTTTTTTTAAACATATTCGTTGCCAACTTGCTTAGATTGGGGTCATGAGCATCCATTGCCTCAAAGCTGGAAGTACTGGTGGATAATGTGGGACCACGTAGTGGTGAGTCAATCAGTGGATTATGCGCTTGGTTTTGCAAGCCGCTTATGGTTGGTTGCTGCTCGTTGTCCATAGTGCTAATTTTATTTCAGAAAACGTAGAGAAATCGTAAGTCTTGAATAAGTAAGTACTCTAAACAGCTGTTACTGCGTAACATGGTGAATGGCAATTGTTGTTTACACTTGCCTTAGAATGTTAAAAATATGATAACTGAAATTGGTATTTGTTTTGCACTTACTGATGTACTTTTAGTACTAATTGCAGTGACTAATTGATAACATAATTTCGTGCTGTACCATGGCCTTGAATAAAAACGAGGAACGTAAGCTCAAACATCTTTTTGATGGTGGCGATTTAAATGTATACGAATCGACTATATTGAATCTTGGTGTGGGCGCTCCCGGTACGGATCTTTTAGAGCCTTGCTGCGATATCTTTCAGAAGGCTACCACGCATCGCTTGGTAAAAATTTAATATTATTTTCTCAATGAATGTAATTACTTATGCCTATATTATAGAAATATGAAAAGGAGACCAACTTTTCGCTGCTATTTCAATACGGGCCAACAAGTGGTGGCTATGATGTCCGCCATCAGATTGCAAAATATTTCAGCTCAAAATACGACATCGCAATGCATGGGTACGCTTGTTTTGTGGCCGTTACTATTTTATCTCAATTTGTAGTTATGTGTTTATTATTTGGATTATGTGTTCCAAATGTGGTTATTATTTACAGTGAAGACTTGCTAGTCACAACTGGTGCTACCCAAGGCTTACATTTTGTTTTATCCACGCTGGTCGATTTTGAGGGCTACGTATTTGTTGATGAGTTCACCTATATGATAGCGTTGGATTGTATAAAGCAATTTACTACTTTGACTATTCTGCCAGGTAATTGGCAATGCCGTTTCGTAAAATTTTTTCTGAAGTATTTATGTTTTCAGTTAAACTTAATGATGATGGCGTTGATCTGATTGATCTCGAAGCTAAAGTTAGCTCTAATTGTTTTACTAGTAAAACCAAAGAATTTTGGGGTATTTACTATACTATACCTACATACCACAATCCTACTGGCGTACTTTTTTCACCAGGTAAGAATGAAAGTAGAGTTAGATTGTTAACATTTTATAAACCCATTTTAATTATAGCGGTTTGCCGGGGTATTGTACAATTGGCGAGGAAATATAACTTTCTAGTATTATGCGATGATGTTTACAATGTTTTAAAGTATGAGGAAGATGTAGTCCCAAGCCATTCGCGTCTTTTAAGCTACGATGCTTGCACGGATGAAGACTTTAAAGGAAATGTCATATCCAATGGAAGTTTCTCAAAAATTGTTGGTCCTGGCGTACGCTTGGGTTGGTTAGAGGTTCCATCACGTTTAAAAGTTTTACTAGATCGCAGTGGCATAGTTCAAAGTGGAGGTTGCTTTAACAATTATACATCGGGAATACTGGCCAGCCTTTTTGAGCTAGAGCTGGCCCAGGCACATATCTCACGTTGTTATGAGGCGTATAAAGAGCGTATGTTGGCCGCTATAACAGCTCTAAAGGAAAAACTACCTAATGGCTGCAACATGATAGTGCCAAAGGGTGGTTATTTTATTTGGATACGCCTGCCAAATAATGTCAGCGCCACACAATTTCTTAAGTACAGCTTGGAACACGAACAAATCTTTTTTATACCTGGAACACGATTTTCTCTTGAGTCAGACAAGGGCGAACATAATTTCCGCTTATCTATAGCTTTTCATACCAAAGACAAGTTGGTGGACGGTATTGAGCGTCTGTGCCATGCTTTAAAAGAATATATTAAATCGTTATGATATGGCAAAATGTATTTATTTACTTAAAAAGAAATGCCTTAAAACTAAATTAATAAAGTGGCTAATATTTATATTGATGCAAAATAAACATTTTTGGGCACATTTTTTGAAAATATCACAAATCTAAAGGATTTATACAAAATAGTTTTTTTATATAAATTATATTAAATTATTGGTTTATACAAATATTTATTTTTTTTGCCCTTTTATTATAACTACATACATATAACATATTATGCATGTACGTACGTGCTGAGAATGTTTACTGGATTTGCTAGCTTTCAATTTTTCATAATACTTTGCTCGTATGACTAACATAACTAATTATTGGAATGCGTGGTGGCTATATAGTTTAACAAGTTGCAAATATCTAACAAAAAAAACTCAACTGTAACAACAAATTATTCCGAAAACGTGATGACAATCTCCTTAAGTGATGTGTACGTGCCAATAACAAGTCCCAGAATTCCGACAATAATCAATACAAAGTTGCCTATTGAACGAATAAGTGAACGAATTAGAATATTATTTCGTGCAATTTTCGTTAATAATTTTATAATACTTACTGAAAAGTAGCCAGACCTTGCCTAAACCTTTGGTGTAGTACCAATGTGTACAGATTTGTATAAGAGCTGGAAAAGCCAGACCGAGAGCGGATAAACAAAGCGCCCCAAAAAGTGATATGAACAGCTCCAGATTAGGTATTGCCACAGCAAGCAAGACTTTAAGGAATATGAATAAGTATTTTTATGTTATATTAAAATTTCAACTGTTTGGTAACTTACATGTGGCTAAGACGAGACCTGTTCGTACTGCATATTCCCAGAACAGCTTATTACGTTGTTCACCCAATCTTTTGCCCACATAGTCATTCCAAGTAATGTCAATAGCAACATAGCAAGCCAGACCGTGTGTTATGTATATGGCAAAAGCCAACATGCCCTTAACACACTGAGCCAAACTGTATAAAGTTAAAAGCTTTAGAAAGTTCATCTCATGTATGGCACACTTATACTTACACTTCATGGGGAGGCAGATTGAGCGTTATGGATCCCAGCACATCTTTGCCATAGTTCAAATAGCCAAACAATCCCATGCCCACATAGAGAAATACAATCAGTATCATTGAGACATTAAGAACACCACAGCTGCCACCAAATTTTTTCGGTGTTTTCATTTCATTCTCCAGAGGCAGTATGACACCAATAGCTTCCAATGCAAAAAGGACTGTGCCAAAGAATAGGGGAAAATCCTGAGCCTTGCCAAATGCCTCCTTACCCTCCGTGGTTATAGGTTCACGAAAGATATAATAGCAAATAATGGCAAAGGAGACCATAGTAATAGCATTGGCAAGCGTTGAAAATGGTGCCAGATACTTGAGATTGCGCACCCAATTGATTAGAATCAGCGGCAAAAGTATTATGATCATGCACAGGCGCACATCAATGTTGGTCTCACACACAGCATCAACAATTGACTTTATATTGGAGGCCACAAACACAACATAAACACAGCATGTGCCCAGCTGATAAATTAACAAAAATGTGTTTACCACCGTGCCAATGTAAGGAGCACAATTGCTGAAGAATTTCGGACCCTCACTCAATGCGCTCTCGGCAACTGCCGGATAATTCATGCTTGGTATCTGCAAGTTTAGTTATGGTCAGTCTAAATTGTATAAACTTAATCGATTTAAAAAAATATCAATCCTCAGAATAGTACCAATTCTAGAAGTTAGATTTTTATAAGACGTTAATCAAGTTGGTTAGTTTTCTAGATATAATAGTCGCTAAGTGTTTTATTAACAAACAAAATACAGCATAGGTTATTTTTTAAGTGCATATTAAATTTTGAACAATAATAATAAAAGGTTTCGTATTTTAAGAAAAATCATTGGTTTTGGCTAGGTTAAGTTAAAAAAACCGCTTCAATTTCCGTTGTTTTCGAGTATGTATATTTGGAATTTCTTGTTTCTTGAGGCGGAAATAAATGACAGATGGGTTTTTGACGTAAACGGAACCGCGATTAAGAACCAGTCGCAATATATTTATTTTAATATTTAAACAGCTAAAGTTGAGTTTACTAACCTTTTTGCGTCGACACAGTTCCAGCTCGGCCTTGACCAGTTGATGTATGCAATACGTGCATATGAAGCCAATAATTATGGTACCCAGAGAGCCGGTAACGTAGCCAGCATTTCTGAAGGCATTAGGCATAGCCAAAATACCCGTGCCAAGGGATCCTTTCAGAAGATGGAAAAGTGTTTCATAATTGCTGCAAAATTTTTCCGTAAAACAATTATTTCCTACAATTTTTTCCAAAACTTGTCTTACGTTGTAGGATGCTCCACTTCACGATGTTCATAAGGATTGTAGTCCGGATCCTTTGCGATGATAGCGGCTTTGTTAATACCTTGCTCAACATGATCTAGCTTGTATTTGTTATTGGCAGCTGGCTTTTTAGTGTCAACATGTTCGCTAACAAAGGCCGGATTGCTGTGGCCATTTTTGCTCATGGCTGTAAGATGTATAAAAAATCAAGAAAATTCGTTTATTCTAGTGAAAAATTTCCCAAATTCCCCGATGAAGCACAGTGTATTAACGGATGGTGCTGCTAGAAAAACTCATTAGGTTTACTAATGAGAAATAATAAATGATATCCCCAAATAAGATGCCTGTGAGCGTGGATTTGTCAGTGGACAACATCATAAAATCATTATTTTTTAAATATTATCAGTGATCCAGTAACAGCTTTGTATCGATTTCGTTAATAATAATATTTTAAATCATTAGCCAAGAGCTGTTTCTTTTTTAATTATTCTACAGACTTGCTTTCTTTTTTAGTGTATACTCCATACATTTAAAAAATTATTCGATTCCTATTTCCAAGTCAAGCAAACCTGCTTCTGATCCATTGATAATTGATTGATTAATTAATAATATTAACTCATTTTCAATAATATAATAAAATTAACTTATTTTCAATAAGTAATATTATATAATATATACGTAGTTAAATTTAATTTGGTTATATTAAAGCTGTGTTTAATTTCGTATGACATTCCGCTTTAATTTTTCAAAATGTATAATTATAGATTCCATCTTCAATTCATACCTCATTCAGCTTTAATTTTTAATAAGGAATCGGTTTTTTGGAACTAAAACGTCAAGTACATCGAAATTTTTCTTGAACCGAAATTAATTTTAAAGCAGCATATGGCATTACCCATAAAAAGTGCGCTTTATTGATAACCGTAATAACTAATTAAGTTATCCTAGCAAATCACTAACTATTAAGCTTTTTTGAGGTAATTTACAACGGTAAATAAGCAAGTAGATATATAAAGAAACGGCAAATCTGCCAAAATAAATTTATAAGGCTAGAAGATGTTGAACTTGTTGCAGGGAGAGTAGTAGATGCAAAACACAAATTTTCTGGCAGGCTTTAAAATCATATTTTGAACATTTCCTAGAGGTTTCTCCCGTCTTTTTTAAGGTGGATAGTTGATAATCAACTATATATTTTATATTCATATATTTTATATATATTTTATATATATATATATATATATATATATATATATATGATATTATTATTTTTATATATATGATAATATTATTTTATATATATATATATATATATTTATTTAATCTGGTTGGTTCAAATAGTTATAGTATAAAATGCTTTCAGTTTTAGTACTAAAATATATTTTCATGCTTAGTTTTAATAGATTTTTGTGGATAGTTTCCAACCAGATACGCCGTGTGCGAACTCAGTTCTCTCTATCGACGTCACTTGTGTGGATGATTGTGTGTCGTCTGTCAGTGTCTGCACATTTAGCGTGTCATTATTTAATTGTTGGCACTCTTGATATGCCACAAGTTCTAGATACAATTGGCTGGTTTAGTGTTTGTCGCAACAAGTGCGTTCACTTATGCTATGTATAGTTATAAGTATCTACGAAATACATATTATATAGGAAACATCCTACAGCTAACTATTTTATTTGTGCTGAAAATAGTTGCTTAAAATTGCACTGCT
This sequence comes from Chymomyza procnemis, assembly GCA_035046065.1. NCBI lineage: Eukaryota > Metazoa > Arthropoda > Insecta > Diptera > Drosophilidae > Chymomyza > Chymomyza procnemis. The sequence goes on along the minus strand of JAWNOJ010000013.1, from coordinate 988,945 downwards.
GACATATTTTTAAATTGAAATCGCAGCAGACAGATAGAAAGATAAAATGCTACAAATAAAACATTCCCGACAATGTCAAGTTCAATGCAAGTAGCCCACATGCAAACGTTGCCCAACCAAACCAGAGCTAAAGCACATGCACATAGAAATGTGAATTGTATCGCACAGTTTGTCAGCGCCATCAACAACATGAATAAAAAAGATATACATATATATCTAAAAAACAAAAAACTTAAAAAAAAAATAAATAAACGTGATAAAATTTTGTAATTGCAGCCAATTTTACTGTCACTGTTTTTGGATTTTGCTGTGGTTTTTATTTAACTATTTTTTTGTGTAAGCTGCTACCCTTTTAAGCGTGATATATTTAAATTGTCTTTTTTTTTTGTTTTTAGATCTCAATTATCTATATCTTAATTAGAAAATACGACGACATGTAGTTTAGTTGTGCATATAAAATATAAAGTTTGACATTTTATTGTCATCATTAGGTAACATAATGTGTAGTTAAGATCTGGTTAAGATAGTCGAATCAGTGGAAATTTTGACAAGGTAATAGGTTTAATTTAAAAAATTATTTATTTGCAATTTCGTTAGTAGAACTTTAAATTTTTTGCAAAACTTGGGCTTTGGAAAGGTATAAGAAAATTATAAAAATGTAAAATGAAATGCCAAATACCTCAGTCCCTGCGATGAGATGATCTAGGAGCGGAAAACCTGCAGAAAAACGTTGATATATACGCACACTTAGATGCAAAACCGTATCCGAAGGGGATACGCAACGGTAGAAGATGTTTTCAAGATTTATATATGTTATCGTAGCTTATTTAAAAGCTCCATAACATCATGATAGTAATTAATCTAAGTCTATTAAAATAGTGTGAGTTAAAGACAATATCGTATGATATGGGGATACGCAGTCATACACCACAACCTAATATAATTTTGTTACGTTCTCTAATAACTGTAAAATCGATTTTATTTGTTGATTTTATTTTGATAAGACTCAAAAGCAAAATCAGCAAGCAAAACAGTTTTTTGTTTACATTTTATGTAAAAAATACTCGATAAAAAACTTTATTCTTCTGATTGAAAGGTAAAATCGTATTATGTCATATAAATCTTTAAATATGACATATATATATTTTTATATTTTAAAAGTACTATACTAATTTATTAGAATTGAATGAGTTTTACAAAAAGCTTAATTAAAATAATTGGTAAAAAAAATTATAAATTTAATTATTGAAGCGAAATGTTGCATTTGAAGTATTCCAAAGATCCAAACTCGTTTTCTGAGCTGAATTTCATATATTCTACCTGTCGAAAAAGTTGATCAAGAATATACATTTTATATAATTATATCTCAAAGAATCCTTTAAGTAAATTTGACAATACATTATGTTTTAGAGTGCTTAAAGATTACTGGATAAAAATGTGTTGGGCGCAGAGTATTTCAAACCATCTCATCATATATCACAATTAACCTCAACCGTCAATAAGTTCGGAATCTAAGTTTATTCATGCAACAACTTCTCACCTATTTAACGATTTATACAGTCTGCTTTATGCATATATAATCTCAAGTACATCAACTTTGATCAGTTGTGGTGGTAATTAGTTAAAGCAAGCCATTGTATAAAAAAAAATAATGAAGTGTAAGTTATGCGGAAGTCATTAAGTTGAAGCTAAGCTGAGAAATTTCTGTAGATTTTAAAAACAAGTGCCTTTTGGGAAATGCATTTCAAGCGAATTTGTGTCTGAAATAAATGATTAGCAACTTTAAGTGTTCACAAATTAAGTGCACTCGGAATGAATATTTAATCAATTAAAAAATGCTATTAAAGCCTTCAAGAAATGTTTTATAACTGGGTAATATGTACTTGACCTGGGTAAAACCCAAACAATTGAAATTTTTAAGTAGGTTTTATGGTAAGCCGTTTTTGTTTTGTTTTTAATTATTTTATAAGTCGCTAATAGGGATTGCGTACTGTTGATAATATTTAGTATTTAATCTTATCAGGCATGTAGCAAAATCTTTTTTAAAATTTATGAATGTATTTTGGACGCTTTTATAGTCAATACTCAGTTACTAAACGTCACAATCTGGTTTATTATCAAAATGCCATAAAATGCACAATTTCTGTGGCATACGTTGAAATTGATTTGGCTATAATACGAATATGTCAGAGTTTAAAATGTGAATGAGCTTGAGATATGATGTTAACTGGTTAAAACCGAAAATGCAGATTTATTAGTATTTATCATTTGCCAAAAAAAAAAACTAAAGACTATAAATACAACTCAAGGGCAAAAGTATACAACAAAATTTATTAATTAAAACTAGACAAATTACAGACTTTTGCGTATTATCTTATGCAAATTTAAAACAAAAAGACATATAAATAAATTCAAGAATTTTTTGAGCCTCAAACATCGCATACCAAAAAAGCGAAATCGCGGCCAAATCGCTGACGTTGACGCGTGCGTTTCGTGCACGTGAAAAACAGCGCAGGCGCAGCAGCACTGCCGCACGCGACTTTTTTGTTTGTGATTTGTTAAACGTTTGGCAATGCGTCGCGTCGTGACGCGTTACTGCCGAGTTCAATGCGCCAAGGTGGCCGGCCTCAGCACAGCAACTAAAACCATTTTATGAATTAAAAATCAATTGTACTCGATTTATTGATTATACTTTAAACGAGGGAAGATTTCTAAGTTATGGATTTGTTGCTTACTAATTAATTGTTGATTACTAATTATGAAAGGCATAACTTATTTTTACTAAAATGCTAATATAGCGAGTCATCTATACCTGTAAAGGAAATGTTTGACTTGAGTAATTTTTGTATTGGACAGCAGGCATATCTAGATTGCTTCATGAAACTTTTATAGGTGATTGAACCATATCCGTTCGTCTATATGAACAACTCAATTTGGGATATGATGTTTAACAATTTACAGTGAGCTAATTGAAGGTTTTTAGACAGAATATGCAGAAGTGACATTTTATAAAGCCTGAATCAGTTTCCGAAACAGATAAGTTTCCTATATCCTAAATATGTGCATTTTGTGTTTAATGGGTTTACGTTTAAAATTTATTTAAAATCAAACGGATGTTTTAAATATTTCAGTTTGAATTTCTTCATATAATACCAAGATAACAATAATTTCATATTTAGTTTGGCCTAGCCGGAAATATAGCCTTATGAAAAAGTATTTATGGAGGATATAAACCTTAGAACTGCTTAAATTCTTATTAAAGTAAAAAAATAGGTAAAATTATACGGTCAAGTTATTTACTATATGATTGCAGAAATTAAAAATCTTAAGTTATGAAATCGTTGGTTTAGTGTTATTTAAAAAAAACAGTAAAATCTTATGCGGTAAGCATGGGTACTTATATAGATAAGCAATGATAAATTCAAGTTAATTGATCAAAATGAATGATGGAAATAAAATAATGATCAAAAACATTAGAAATTGTAAAAAAAACAAATATTTGTTTATCGAATTAACTTCTTTGGCTGCCCTCGTATCAACATAACAATCTATCAATGATAGACTAGACTTGCCTTAAGTTGCACCAACTGGTTGAGTTTGGCTACAGCAACAAAAAGAATGTTCACTCAAAGAGGTTAACCTTGCGCTGACTACATAATATGTTGGGGATTTTTTTCAGATCGTAAGTGCATTTTAAATTATAAATTCAATTCTTAATCATTTTAATTGTATTAAAGCGTTAGAAGCGACATAAAATAAATTATTAATAGAGTTAATATTAATAATTTATTATTATGGTTAATAGTAAATGTGTATATTTAATTTTTATAATATGAATATACTATATACAAGTATATATATATATATACTTGGAGATGGTATTTTCATCTATATATATATATATATATATATAAAATTGTTGATTAACAAATTTGGTTGACGCGCTTCGTTAAGTTGTCAAAGAGCAACTTCAATTTTTAAGGATACATTTTCTTAAGTTTCATACTCTATGTTCAAAATATTATTTAGTTCATATTTTTATTAGTTTTCGATAACGTTTCATTTGCATTTAATGTACTAAAAATAATTATATTCATATTTATAAATTATAATTATAGTATATATTATACTATTTTAAATAAGAACAGTTAATAAAAATAAATATAAAGTTGTAGTATTTTTACTGAAATTTGAGCAAACTTTTAACATACCTTAGAACCTATTTATTATGCAATTATGATCTTTAATAAACTAAACAAAAATGGCAATAAATTAAAAAGAAAGTGAATATTGATGATCAAGAGACTAATGCGTACCTGTGTGTGCAAGTTAAACTGTTAAACTTGTGTTTTTGTTAAAATATATAATTATAAAGGCTTTTACTATTTTTTCATATAAACCTATATCATTTACGAAATGACAACTTAAACCACTATTTTGCTACTGTTATTCATCTAACTTCAAAATTTGCTATTTCCCATACCATTTTTAATCAAATTATATTGACATTTGCAACGCTAAAAATTTATCAACATTGCAATTATATAAAAGACAAAACAAAGTGCAGCTCTGAAGAGACTTATGGTTGGGTTGTTTCATAGTTGTTCGGAACGCTTCAAACCCTCAGCCATTAAATTGGGTGTGTCAAATGTCAAGCGATCTGAGGTTTCCGCATTGGATTTTTTTTAAAATGCTAAACGGTTGGTTATTTCAAATTGAATGACTCAACGTCAATCAGCATTTGGTTTTTTGTTATTAACGTTTTTCTAATAGCTTGTTGTTTTCCAAAAGAAAAACCAAAAATAACATAATGCCAAAAGTTGAAGTTTAAAGATGCCTTTAGCTATCATATTACATATTTAATATTTGCAATTGGAGTCATAAAATTAAAGAATATGAGTATTTTTAAAGGCAAAAAATGTTATTGTAGCCATATGAGTTATATGCAAAACAATTGACTTATTGCAATGTAAGAATATAATCTATATAGTCCGATGGATTGCATTAAAAGTTTGACCTCATTATTCATATGAATAATATAGCAAATATTGCTTAAAAATAATGTAAATCATTGCTAATGCTATTAGTTTTTTTATTGTCTAAGCAAAACCCTTGAAATAAACTCTTTAAACCGGTTTTTGCAAACCACAACCAATAATAATGTAAGCCAGATTCAAGGCTGCATTACTTAAATTTATTTTTAAGTGAACCTTATCGGAGACAGACTTTAAAGTCTGTCAAATAATTTAAAATCGATCTTAAATAGTTAATTTAAACTAAGTAATTTTTTTATTGTGCCATTTTTATAAATGAGTACTGTCAAACTTTCCTAGAAATTATTATTGCATTCCTTAATGATAAAATATTATTAAACAAGCTAATTTAAACGTTTTTACTCAAATCTCGTTGAAGAATTTCATTCATGTATAAACAATCAGAATTTTCTAAGATTAAAAAATCTTTTTCCCTAAATGATTTGTAATTGAATTCCGTTGTTAGGTCAAGACTCAAATTGTTCTGTATTCAATCCGGATTTATCATTGAGGCTCAAATCTAATCTGAAACCAATTAGTCGGTTATGGTAAAGTAAATACAATAAAAAAGAGTTGTAGATTTACATTTCGATTTTTTAAATATTTTTGAACATGTGCTTGATTCTTATATGCCTCATAGATTGGGACTTCCTACAATTTTTGTTTATGCTTTTTCGGTTTTTAACACGGAATTCGTGACTCAAAATAGGTACACCAAAATGTTTAAGCGTTTTTTACATTTTTTTAAAATGAGTTTTACTTGTAGCTATATATTTTTTAACTCCGTAAGAATATATAATAAGTTATTATATATCAAGTATTTAAATGCTTTCAACAATAAAAAATATACCAAAATACCACCAAAATACAAGCAAAATATTAAACTGCTTGCATGAGCTGGGCTTCGAGTCGACTTTTAATCGGTATTATTGAGTTTACCTTCATGTTTTATTCTATTTTCTGATTTTTGAGAATCAATCTATTAAAAATTCAATCTATTTGAAATTGGGATCGTATAAAGCAAACCATAAAAATATGTCTTAAAAAGTCACGAACAAGGTTGCACCGTTCGATGTTTTTGTACGTACTATCAATATTTCAAACTTTTGACGAGATGTGTCAATTCTGATCGGATGTGGGCTCTTTGCGCTCCTCAAAGAAATCAATTTTAAGTTTTAAACTTAATTTCAAAATTATGTTTTTTTATATCCTTTCATTCTTAATTAAATCAAACATTTACTTTTGCTATTGCTTAGGTACAGATACCCATCCAAAGGCTTTGAAAATTTGTATGTACATAAGAAAAAGAATTATTCATTTCATTAATAAATTAATTAATAATTTCGCAATATGTTAACAATTTCAACATTTTGTTCAAAAAAGCACTTGGCTATTTTTGTGTACTTGATCAATAATTTACGTCAAATTGGCGACATTTTGTAGCTCATTTTAAAACTAATTCATTTAAATTTACAAAAAAGTGAATGCATGAGTTAGCTGTCTGTGTAATGATACTCAAAAATAGTTTTAATTAATTAAATCAAAATGTTCACAAACTCAGAGACTAAGATCAAAGCGCTCTTCTCACAGACTAATTTGCAAAACTGTGCTCACACTTCCGTTTCGCAGATTTTTTTTAATTTTTTGTGTATAAATATGTCCATATTGCCCCCTTAATTGTATATGTGTCTTAAGGGTTTTTTCCAATTTTAAACAAACAGAATAATAAAAAACTTACCGGTGCTGGCCGCTAAAACAGTTTAAACGCAACAAACAATAAAAAAATATTCAACGTTCAAAATACTTTAATATTTTTTCCGTACTTAAAACTGCAAGTTTTTTTTTTAAACACGCAGCTGTCACTTGTTTTAAGCTTAAACTTGTGGTTTTTTGTTAATTAGCGTTATAATGGCAATTTGATTATGAAGCTAAACCTCAAAGCCTTTACTAATAATTACAATTTTTAACGTATTTAGCACAAAATAATTTTTTTGATTTAATAGGTTTTTATGCTTGCAAGCAAAAATTCATTAAACGACACGGCACGGTTAAGATCAGCTTGGTTCAACTGGAATAAGCGCATACGATTCAGGTACCATATATATATATATATATATATCTTTAAAGCGTATATACATATATTATATATATCTTTTATTATTATATTAATATAATTTAAAATTTTGTTGGTTTCGTGTGCGATGTGATCGTGTTGGCCGCGCGTTAACGACTAAATCCAACCTAACGTGGGTCACCAGTTTTAAGCACAGTGCGCACACTAACACACGCTTGCACGCACGCATACACATATACACGCATACACACAGTGGCACAAATCACAGGCAAACTGGGGATAAAATAAAACTAAATAATTTCGTACGTAATGTAGAAAATAAAATAAAATGATGCTCACAGAGAACGCAAAAAAAACAAAAACAAAAAGGAAAAAATCGCGCATATCTCACTAAATTGAGTACGTAGAAATGTAAAAATCAACATAAATTAGCGCTATGTGCATTGTTTAAATATAGTATGATAGCAATATGTGTGTCTATTGAAGCTGTGCGTTAAATATTCAGCCAACTTAGTAGAAGCAACTAGGCAATATAATAACTACTAACCGCAAGGTGTTGCCAGCCAATCAATTAGTAATATTTTGTATTATATTGGGTTATAATATTGTATTTCAGGATAATGTTATGATGTTTTATGTAAAAACAGTAAATCACATTAGACATTTCAAATACAAGTTTACAAGGATTCTGTAGTTTGATAAGAAAGCAAGTTATGTAGTTCATTCAATTGTCTATTCATGTCATTCATTATCTTCGAAAAAAATGATAATCAGTTAAACATTTACAAAAAGACCCATTTTTAACGCATTGAAAATTGTGATAACAGACAGAATTTACGAATGCTTAGTATTATCATGGCTCCAGGAGTTTTGATCTTTGAGTGTATTATTTCTATTATAACTTATAGTTTTGCTGCACAGGCGAGAGGAGATCGACAGCACCTATAACTTTATATATTTTATGTTGTAATGTATTTACAAATGAGTCTACGCTTTCTATAGAAGTTAAGGATCGTCTAAAAGCCACAGCCCCATTGCCTACTTAATTATTATTTTTAATTATTTCGATGGGTTATGTGTCATATAAGGCGTGTTCTGGTGCCAAGCAACCAAATGCGAGCCCGTATCAGCCAATCACGTTATGTCAGGGATTTAAAATTACCTGCAGAGTCATTATCATTTGGTACCATTCTACAATATGCAAGCTCAAGTAGTATCTTTCGTTATTTTTCGTTCTAGCCATATAAAGTTCCCATATACATTATTGGAATGCTTTAAAGTAATTTGAAATAACTCAAAAAATTCTAACTTAATAGGGCGGTTCTGACTCGGAATTCGAATTTTTCTCACCAAATTCTCATAAAAATTATTCACAGCTTTCGAATAACTACAATATGTACAGACGAGTGTAATAAATTCGTTTTAAACAATTGTTGATACACAAGTATGCGACTCCAAATGTTTATCAAAAATACGATTACCTAAAGCACTTAGGGGTACCATTGAAATGCTTCTCAGCGTTCGAAACCAATTTAAAGGCTTTAGTAAATCTACTTATCACTATCATCCACAGCTGAGAACACACCAATACCAAACTGGCTAGTGTCCAGTGCAATCAGTCATTCACTTAGTTCACAACAAACTCTATTTGTACATTGCATATGACCGTCTCAAAGTCTCAGATATTATAGCTTGGGGATCTGTTTGTATGGTCATCGTTTACGCATTGCACTTAACTCAATTGGTTTGTTTTGATATGATGCTGATAAGCTCTGTTGCACTGTGTTTTGTCTGCCTCTGTCGCAATTTAATCTGTGCATTATGTGTAGCATGATAAATAAATAAGAAGTGCAATGATAATATCTATGTTGCTCATAAGGTGATAAGGTCTTTAATAAGGATTTCATTTCGTGATTAATAAAGAAAATGTCTTTCAGTCACAAAAATCGGATTGATTCCCTTAATTGGGCAAAGAGATGGCCTTCCGTTATAAACTAAGCCTTTTGATATAAACTAGGGATACTTGGCTTGCATCACAATGTAACTCGGTTAGGGACTAACGTAAAATAGTCATATTCATTCTATTACGATTTAACAATATTCAAATAAATTTCACATATACACGCTTATGTTCATCGATCTAAGCTTATGGGGTTTATGATATTGTGTACTGGGGAGCTCGAAAAGCCAAAAGCTAAAATAATATTATTAAAGTTATATATACTAAAAGTGAATTAAAGTCATATTAAGCAAAATTTTTAAAACTCCCGTATTTTGTAGATATTTTGCAAATGATGGGAATTTATTTTGTTTTAAAAAATAGATTACAAATAATTGCAAATATTTTTAAGACAAAGCAATCATAATTTCACTTGCTTGCTTGTCTGGCTTATATTGATTTGCTAAAGAGTGTTTAGATTTGCGTATACCCTCAAGTGTGTATTTACAGAATATGGAAGTATTTTTTATGCCTAATTTTTTGTTGTTGTTATAATAATGAGCCATTAACATTTTAAAAGTTGTTTCTTGAATGTATGAGTGTGTATATAAATATATAGGCGTATGTGAATCTGTTGTTTTTGTTACTTTTACATATTTTCATGATTTTTTTTTGACAATCTGAAATTAAGCAAATAATGAACTTTCCCAATTACAGCCATATAACAAGTACAACACACTTGCATGCTTCATGCACTGAAAGAAAAAACATGCTTAGTCTTAAAAATACCCAAAATAATCCAACTTTGGCATTGGTTATTATATAAAATGTTATATATTACTTTTTATTTTTTTTAATATTTTTTAAAATTATTTTTCTACTTTTTTTTGTACTGTGCAAATATAATACTCCTTTTTTGACAGTGTATACACAGAGGTGTCTCCCAGCAATCCAAATGAACCGGTTATTCATTCATTCATACAGTCGCAAAAAAAAAAAAAACAGAAGCTACAGTGTTTTTGTACTGTTTATAAAAACTTTAAAATTTGCAAATTCTGTTTACTACGGAGTAACGTATAGACATAACGCATACGCTGTGTATTACATTTATAAAAAAGAATATGTCTGTCGGCATCAATAAGTTACTCATAATTGGCCAAGTCTAGCTTGTCTGCGGCTAAACTGAACCAGAGAAAACCGCTTTGTTTGTCGGTTACAGTGACGTCAGGGCAGTACGCATAAATTATGTATTTACTCAGTTGAATACCTCAATCACACTTAATCATTTGACCACTTGATCACTTGAGTCCAATTTACCTACGCATTTCTTTTTACTTTTTTTCAGTGATTTTTGCCTAATTTGGCAATTTTGTTAACTTGTCTTCAGGCTTCGCTGCATGTGCGCAAAATCAGTAACCAAATGTTGACATTGTTTTGGGAATCGAGACTCTAATGTATTGTCAAACGAATGTGTTTTATCGATGAGCCAATTAAACACAAGGTGTTAAGTGCCTTCAAAGCTTAATTGCTGCTAATTTGATTATTTGATTATGATGGTTGTTGCAGCGATTTCCCAATAACATCATATAATAGACTATAAACAATTTTGGGTTAGAATTTTGATTTATTTATTGTATTTTGATTATGAAGAACGTGTGTATAATTGATGGCAGTAATCAGTGACGTAGGTAATGGTTGGTTTTTTTTGTTGCTATTGTTAAATGTCAGAATTTTTCAAAGATTGTTGATGCTTTTAAAAAAGAGTATAAACAATATCAGAAATATTTGTAAGGTTTTCATGTGAGTCATTTATTGTGCCAAGTTTCAGCAATTGCTTGTTAACTTATTATTATGGTTGTTGAAAATAAATCTATTAGAGTAAAAACTATATTAGTAATATATTGCTTAATGATATTTAACAGTTAAAGTGTTTTTTTCTACTGAGTAACCATTTTGGGCTTTAATTTTAATTAGCATATCAAGTTGTAAAATAATGTGGAGCTCCATTTTTTAGCATTTATTATTTATAATTTGATGACTCCTCATTATTTTTAATATTTTATTTTTAAGGTCAGACAACTTTGGGTCAAGAAGGAAATCATATAAAGTGTGCAATACTTTTATTTATCTATAATTTTTTACATTTACAATTTTAAATTTTTATTTAATTTCGGAATAATTTTAAAGATTTAATTTGTAATGTTATATTTTTTATAGTCAAAAACCAAATAATCAATAATGTAATAAATGCGACTCCATCCTACAATCGAAGTTCGGTGGTTGGTTCGATCTTTGTTTTTTTTAACCAGTTTTTAATAGAGATATGCCCATGGAATATACAATATAAGGCATGGGAAATAAATTGGTTAATTACGTAATGGATAATAAAAAATTATCAATTTAAATTTAATGTGAGTTCTAAAATGTTTTTAAGTGCTTTTACAATTTTTTTGCCTAATATGGAATACCTATCCCTTTTAAGAAAGAATGCGCTGGTTGCATGTATTTTAAAAATCTATGTTGAGAATACTTTAAAAGTTTTACAAGGTTTTGTAGTTTAGCAGTATTGGTGTATTTCCCGTACATGCACATTCGGGTCATTAATCCGCATAAGCTTATACAGTTTAAATTCTGCAAATAAAATATTGTTACTTAATTTAGTAATATATTTCAGGATTAAATACGTATTAAGAAAAATATGACATATACAATGGGTATCCAGTCGGTTGAACACTACAATCTTAACTAAATGCAGATCTTTTGCGGTTGACAGCTTTACTGTAGCAACGCAAAACTGAAGGTTGCTGTCGCTGCCAATAGAGAAATAATAACTAGATAGATCTCTAAGAGTTAAAATCAAGTATCTCCGCTAACAACAGTCTGGATTCATTGTGGCATACTAACAGAAACAGGTTGAGAGCCGCATTGAGTTGTTTCCCGAATTGGAATAAACCAAGCAATTAAAAAAGAAATAGTTAAGTTTAAATATTAAACAAATAAAAAAATCATATACATTTTTAATTGAAGAATTAAATTAAACAAAATAAATTTTGTGCGGAATTAATTCAAGACTCCTCTGTGTACATTCGGCTGTAAACGGCGATTCATTGTTTTTTTCAAACAATTAATTTTAGGGATCCCCAATATATACAAAGAAACAATATATAAAATAAGTTATCAGAAAACTTGATCATTACAAAGCGCCGAGTTTGGCTCTTATTATCATTTAGGACTAATTTGTGAAATAAGACGTAAGAATATGAATAATATGCAGATGATAATAAAGAGGCTGTCGAATTTGAAGAACCCAAAGTTATTGAGATAATGAATTTTGTGAAACAACATACATTTTTATTTATATATGTGATGTGGGTAGTGAACACTAATTATTTCTCAATGTGGGTTTAAAAGGGGCGTGGAGAAGTGATTTATATATGTAATATTATCTCTTTTATTAGTGCCATCTCAATCAACTGTACCAAATTTAAAGTCTAATCCAATTTCTAGTTTTTTAAGATTAATATACTCTTTATAACTAAGTTTTAAGTTAATTTAGCATGAATTCTTTTGCTCAAAGTTTAAACCAATCTAATTTCAGTTTATTATAATTATTACTGTATTTTTTGCTTTTGAACTCAAATTAAACCCAATTTAAACAACATTACAAATATTTTAAAAACACTTTTGAAAGCTTTCAGCTAATAACATTATTGCTTTTTTGGTGCCCAAAAATTAATTGCTCGAAAATTAAAACATTAATCTAAAATAAAGTTATTTTTAACAAAAAGCTAGGCTTTTTAGGAAAATTAATTGCGAATTAGAAAAAACCACGGGACAATTTTTATGCTTACTAAATTACGGAAGTAGGAAATTTCCATAGCACTTAGTTTTTTTTTGCGACAGAGAAAAAATATGATAATTATGACGCCCAATTAAGTACATGCGAAATTTATTTATATCATCTCAAAATAAATACAAAAAAAAGTAAATCACTTACTTAAGCAATTACTTACTCTGTTGTAATTGTGTAAATAGTTTTGTTGTTGGGGGGGAAGAAAAGAGCTACCTTGTAAATACAGATCTAGCTGTATGACAGTTTTGTGTTATATTTATTTTATGCTAAAATGTGTGACAAAAATATAAACAACTTTGGGACGCATACATGAGCCGTAAGTTAAGTGCCCGTAATTGAAATTGTTTTTGCCCTGAACTTGCACAGATTGTGGTAAAATAGTTCTGGCACTATATGGCACACGTGTGTCATGGTTATCGGGGCATAAGCGGGGGATGTCTGTCAGTTTACATGATCCAAACAGGAAATCTTAAATTGTATAACGCTTGACCTAAACTATCTTATAAAAGCACTTATCATTTACGGTTTTTTCAAGCAGTCAAAAGTTGAATTTTGATTTAATATTTTTATTGTGATGTACTACAAAAAACACGTGCTTGTAGTGAAACTGATTTTTGATTCGTAAAAAAATGCCATCGTTTTGTGCTAAATTTATAAAGAATAGTTTGTTTATATTATTATGCTATTGAAATAATTTTTGTTACTATGGAAACACCCAAGTATTTACATTAAATTTATGCGTGCCTTTGTGTGTATGCAACTTAATTGAAAGATTACTTTGTTATTGTCAATTTGTAGCAGTCTCTGTTTTTCCTTTTTTGAGAGAGAGCTTAGCTATTTTATATATTATATTTAATAAAAATCTTTATAAAAAAAAATGTGTTAAATAAAAATCGCATTTGCATACCAAATGCATTCATGTGTGTGTCTGTGGTTTTTTTTTGGAATTAGGTGACGTTGATTTATTCATTTGTGACACAAAATACTAACTTGCAAAGGAAGTGAAAAATTAAGTGTTGCCTGGTTACAATGAGAGCGGCAAGAATAATACAAAATTTAAGATACATCTAGGTATGTTTAAATATAGCATAATACTAAGAAATATATAACTTAACTTGTTTGTTGTTAACTTGTTTTGCTTAAAAAGAAAGGATATTTACATTTTCTCAATTATTTTGAAAGTATAATAATCCATAGCTAAGCCTATCGAAGATATTCTAGCAATTAGAAACTAACAAGCCTCAAACTTAATTAACAACTTATATAACATAAGTATTATTTTATACATTAGGAAAAATATACATTTTTATTATTTACAAATTCTACCTAGTTATTTGATTGGCTTGCAATAGTGCCGACTATCGAGTTTTAAATTAACTTATAACTTCTAATTTCTAACTTAAAATTAGCCCACACCTTAAAAAGCACAACACAATCCCACGACATTAATTTGGGTTCAAAGAAAACCATAGATTTGTTGAGCAATCTAATATCGAGAATACTGCATAGCCATATTTTTTCGCATTTCGTTAAACGAAAAAAAAATGTAAGCTAGTAAAATTCACCCTTAATAAACTAAGCTGCCTGGCCGTGATCCTAAACAACATATGAATCCTAGAAGCTATCGAGTGACATACTTGGGAGTCCAACTAGACAATCCGCTCACTTGGCGCAGGCACACAAGGAAGGAACCTTCACTAACTTTAAAAATGCGCACTCTTTTCCTGTCGTGGTCCTGCTGTCTAACACTGTTCTAAAGCCCATCTGGATTTATAGTACAGAATTCTGGAGGCTTCACAGAAGTAACCTAGACATTGTCCAGTGAGTACAGTCTAAGATCTTGAGAACAAACGAGAACACCCACACAAACCTCAAAAAGAAAAAAATGTGAAAGACTTGGAAAAGCTGGCGTCTTATCCGAATCCGTTTACAAGTAAACTAAATAGCATTAAATCTATTAGGGCATGCATGCGAAATCAGTATGCAATTTTCTAGTAATTGTTAAATAACTAAATATTAAGACTTGAATAATTATTGTTAGTCTCTTAAGAAAAAGAGTAAATCCAATAATAAAAGAATTAATAATAAAAAAAAATTGGCGTATGAAAGAAGTTAAGGAAAATTTCGCTATGCTAGAGTTAAGGCCAAACAATGGACCTCAACGCAAATGTTTATATTTTTTGGCTTTATTAATTCCCAGTTTTGCTTCAAGCATTATTTTTTAGCAAAAATTCGGGTCTAATCTTTATAGTAACGTTTTAAAGACGTTGTGCCTAGACACCCAAGTGAGTTAAAGATACATATAGATTTTTTTACATAAAAATGCTTAATTGCATCCTGACATGTCCAACAAAATCTTCGCTATTCAGTTTTTTTAAGTTATCTAAAACACGTGAAACTATTAGAGCTTTTTTTAATAAAAAAAAATAATGCTTTACCTTAGCTACTACAACTGATAAGTTATACTTTTCATGATCCATAAAGTTTGGTTTAAAACATATTGAGTACATAAAGTGTGTTAATCGAGTATAATCGACTTGAAGACATGCTTTGAATTAAAAAAAAATGAATATATTAACTATTCAGAAAGTGTTTGATTTTAAGTAATAGAGCTGCGCTGAACTCTGGTGTATTTGCAATAATTATTTATTTGCCGGATCCCATTGCCTAAAATAATTATATTTTCAATAAGTTACAATTTCTCATATGCTAATCTCAAAAATGCAGTCTACAAATTAATTCTCGTATTATCATTATCAACGGTGGGCGCAAAAAAATGCGCAAAGAATTCATTAAAAAAATGATTAATTTCCAAAAATATTATTTTGTTTTAAACGTAATAAACTTATTATAGATTTGTTGACTTACTATACTTCATAACGAATATCTACTTGTGATGTTATCTTTTTCTGCAACCACAGTGTTAAGATAATTTCAATTCAAATCAAAATATTACATTTCTATTATAATTGCTTTAGAAGATATGATTTTTTTCAGATTTATTTCAGATTCCTGGCAACTGTGCTGCAAAAATTCTACAACATTTAGGCTCTGTAAAATAATAGAAGTTAATAGGATAATTTTAAAATCCTAAAAGATTTATATGGTCGTTTTGTCTCCAAATTGACTATATGGTAGAACAAACTATATGTGACTAGTAAAAAATGCGATTATTTTATTTTTGTTTATCATCGCATCAGTTTAACGCCTTTTTTTAAACAAAATTGGAGCAGTACCCTTTAAAGCACGCTCACCGCTAATTATCATTCTCATCCAAAAAAGTATTCCACCTAGACCTATATCGCTAACATTTTGAAATTTTTGTCAAAAACAGAAATCAGAATATACTCACAAAAACTTCTTTGGTCTCCTTAGCTCAGTTCACTACTATTTGTTACATTCATTTGCACGAACCTAATATACTGCTTATGCTACCGTATAATGCACCGAAAAAAAAACATCCAGCTAATCTAAGCGTATTTCTGCTTTAAGCTGATAACAGCTAAGCATATTACAAACCATAAACTCGCTCTGGCTGCCAAGTTCCTACTTCAAAATGTTCTCTCGTTTATCAGTAAAAAAAAGGTATAAACGAAATTTGTTCTACTTTTTGAGTCATTTCGCACGTTTTGGCGTCTGGCGCGCCAATTTAAGCCAAAAACCATATTTGCAATGGGACTTAATGCAAAAGATACAAGATTGTTCACACTATAAGCAAATAAATATAAAAATCTCTAAATATGCATTACAAATTGAAATAGACATGTGCCGTAATTCAATGTTAATGTAAACTCGTCGTGGCCATTGCCAAGCATTTGGCCCAGGTTAAGATCAAAATTGCCAATTCACTCGTTTTAAAACTCAACTCGAGTGAGTTTACTTATTTGTTGCTGTGCTGATTGTTTTGAGTTGCAAGTTGAGTGGCTTTGCTTTGAATGTTGCTAACTTTGTTTTAAAATGAATGTTTTGTAAGAGTTGTGATTTTATTCTGTGCAAGTTAAGCGTACTATAAAGACATACAGATTTGACGGCGTTTTTGTTGCTGAGATAAAAATAATAATAAAAAAGAAAAATTTGCTTAATTAAAGTGCAAAATGACGGTAACTGCGATCAGCGGTAGTGCGGGGACTACCACCGAGAATGGCGCTGTAAGTTATTGATTAAAAAGTGATTTTCAATTTCATGAAACGAAAGTGAAATGTAGCCGATATCAAGTACTTGTGCTTATCGTATGCAAGCCACTCAAAGACTGATTAAATTTAAAATAGTGCATATGAGCTGTCATGGCACTTCAAAACGAAAGTTATTTAATAAAGTTAAACTATTTATTATTTATATTTAATTGATTCGAGCTATGAGCTTGTGTCAAGGTTATTTAGCCAAAAAAAATAAACTAAAAAAATACACATTTGATTCCAAATCGCTTCAATAAGTAAATTGCACAACAGGCGTCAAGGTTCACACGAGTCAGTTGCTGAGATTCGATGTTCGATTGGCAGCCGATGCCCGCCTTGTTGGGGTTTCAGGTAGTAAAATTCTTGCCTATCTATCAGATACAAACAGTGATTACACATTTTGTTAAATTTGTATGTCTGATATTGTAAATTACAGACTATAATTAAATAGTAGAGTATATTATAGCATAGTAGTAATAAACAACTAAAAACGTTAACGACAATTTAGCCTTATCACTGTCTATGCACCAAATGAGTTTATATCTAGCTTACGAATCTTAGTAGTTTGTTAGTTTCATAGTTTCAAAAGCTGCAATTAGTCAGATATTTCGCAGTCACTCTTTGACATACAGAGTTCCGAGTCAAAAGTAATAAGTTGAGTATGAAATGCACATAGTATATAAAATCAGAAAGTACTTTATGAAGTTTAAGAAGTAGTCTGGAAATTCCATGACTCATGTACTTAACTCGATCTGTTAAATATTTTTTTATTTTACTTCGTTTTACCTAGAGAATCGTGCTGAAAGGTGTGTTAAATTGCTCGCGTGCTAGACATTGTTTTAAAAACATGTTTCCGGTCTAAACTGGAGTTCGTTAGATTAGATGAAGAAAAAAAATGGTAATTTAAATCAATAAACTAGTTGATCTTAAGAAGTATTCTATAGATAATTCATCACTTTTGCCATTATTTTATGAAAAAAAGTGAAAAATGTGCTCATTTTATAATTGGTTGCTAAAATACACCAAGAAACTGTTGGTTTATAAAAGTGAATTTTAAAAAGTGAAAGCATTAGCCTAAAATAATGAGTTTATTAATATTAATATAAAGTTGTAAACATTTGAACACAAACTTGGCCATAACTTTAAAGAAAAAGGCCTAATGCAATAAGGACAGCATTCGCTTGAAAATCTTCACCTTCAGCCTGTAAAAATACATTTTCTTGCAGATTCCTCAAAGGAATTTTCCATCTGCATCTTAATCTCGATATTATATTTTCAAACAATGCATTTAATACTTTTGGTTTTTTAAGTCCAATTATTTACAAAGCAGCTCAAAATCAAACCCTACCCGTGTCATAATAGTTTTTGATATAATGACTTGCTACTCCTTTCGCTATATACTACTTTGCAAAAATATTATATATTTTTATCCAATAACAATCCAATAAAAACAACTATTTCTACATTAATTTTTCTAACATAGCAAGGGGCTTTGACTTCTTTTTATTATAAATAAAAATGTAATCTTAAATCATCTTTTTCGATTGATTATCAAAGAAGTTTATTTATTTTGTGAGAATGCGTATAAATCTTGACTAATCATTCCATTTATCTGAGTGCCTTGAAATTTGAAACTAGAGTAGCTCCATTTAACAGAAAATGATTATTATATGTCAAGTGTTGTGGTAGCGCTCTCGTATCTAAATCGGAAGGCACCACTGGTGCATTAATCCGGCAGTGGCAGTCTCTATTACGTTAAGCCACAGGCGTTTGGATTCGAACAGCTATTAATAGAGATATTCTCATGTTTCACCTTTGGAACTATGATCTTAGTCAAATTTTTAAATGAATGGAATGCTATCTTTTTGTATAAATTATAAATTTTCTCACAGTTATAGCTTAAGTTGTACCCTTAAAAGCAAAGATATTCATAATTAGCTCATATTATTTTTAATTTCCTGGCAGTGAATTGAAATCGTCGCCATTTTTATAATTATTGCGCAATCGCCATAAGATTTCTCCAGAGTCTGATATTACTTAAATTAAAATCTGTAATCAAAGTACTTGAGTTTAATCTTTAAAGATAATATTTGAGTAACTCTTTTATATTTTGACTCGAGTAATTCTTTATATTACATAAAAGCTGTCATACATTATTTTTGGCCTTTTCCTTATATATGAAAAACAAAAAAAAAATCCTACTCGTAACTGCTTTTAGCATTCGATCTTTGTAAGAACATCTCGTAACAGTTTCATGACAATTTTTTTACTTTTACTTACTTTTATTCAATAATTATGTTTGTTTATCGAAAGTTTTCATTTTCAATATTGTCGATGGTATTTTCTACATATTTGGCTTTATATTCGTTCACAATTGCAATTAAACCATAAAACAAAATTTGCAGAAAGAGTTGGAGGCAACAAGTCGCCTTTGTAGACTGAAAAATGTGCATTGCTTGAATAGGTGCACAATAAATAGGCACAATACATTTTTATTCAGAAATTCTGAAAACTGCTGGTCTGAATGAAAAATGTGCCCCATTGTTGAAAAAAAATTTGAATGCAAAAAATTAAATCACTAATTTTTGTTTGAAGATTTTACAATATTTTCCACGTTGAGATTTAGAAAAACGATCAAGTGACAAACCTTAAATTAGACATAATGTATGACGCTAACACAGGATTGTGAAATCCAGACCATCAAATGAATAAATATTATATTATAAAGAGACTTGAAACTAAGTAATGCTGCTTGGAGAGGTAAGACACTGATCCTTGACAACAAAACTTTGATGATTTATCTTTTCTGAACAGAAAATGTCTAATATGTACTTATTTCTAGAGAACATTTAAAGAACCATAGGCTGGCCTTTTAACTCCACTTAATTTCCTTTTTTTATTTTTTTAAATAATATATATTTTTAAGATGTTTTATTCACAAGTTAAATATTGAAAAAAGTATCTATTTAACTAGCTTCAAAAGCATTGTTAAAAGTCTTTAAAGCAAAAACTAATTATTTCATTTTTTTATACAGCAAAAAGCCTCACATTTAATATGCAAAAATTTATATTATTTCAATCCCTTGTAATCATTTTATGCTAATTCGTTAAAAAATTGTTGCTTATTTAATTTTTTCAAATTTCAGCCTTAGAAGAATGATTAAAAATTTAAATACACTATCTCAAGAAAGTTTATCAGCTATCCTGCACGTGTTACAACTTTCAAATGTTTTGATAACTCAATACGAATGAGTCAGAGGTAGTAAGAAGAAAAACGAATATTTCCATTGTATTTTTAGAAATATATATTTTAAAATAATAAACAGATAAACCCAATATGTATTTAATCAATGACTGTAGCAAATTTCTCATTTCGATAGCAATACATAAATTTTTAATTAAAAGAACAAGCAGCATTTTGCTTTGTGTAATGGCAAAAGAAGCCGACACTTAAAATGGCTCGCTGCACGGTTTCTGTGATCTATTTCTTATCTAAAGACAGTACATGCATAGAAGTCTGCTTAATGCTTGGAGTTAGCTTAATTAATCGCATAGAATGGAATAAAACGTATAGTTCCTTGTCTGCATAGACGCGTCATGGAAGTTACCATGAACTTTGTACCTGGCGTGCCTCTGCAAAGCGGATATGCATATTAGATATACATAGTTTATCGGTAAATGCCCAGGAGTATATAAATTTGCAAAGTTTCTTGGTAAGCGAAGGTCTTGGCTGTCAGTTAGTTTTGGTTGTCGATTTAAGCGCGTTGGTTGTGCGTTTTTCGGTATTTAAGGATATATATTAGATACTGCTTGAAAATCGTTTAGAGGTGAGCTGAGCTAAGTTATTAACAAGGACATGCTAAATATTATAAATCTGTGCTTGAGTAGTGGAAATTTACATATGTATATTGAAAAGTTATGTTTAATGTGTGCTAATTGTTAGCTATCCTGCTGTGTTTAATACTAAATCTAAATTTCAAAGTCATTCAACTTGAGACTGCACACAATGAATATAGATTTATACAAAGTGTACGGGTTTTTACGCAACGTCATCAGTCAAATGACGTTTTGGAAATGTATCGAAAGCAACATTAATTGAGGCATGCTCAAGGATGTATAATAAGCAAATCGAGTTTGCCTCTGTTTGCATGTTTTGCATACCAATTTGGCGGGTGTATAGTGTGAAGTACACCTTGCGTTGTTATTGTTATTGAAGATGCGTTAAAAAGCAGTTTTCGGGTTTTTAGCCGCTCAGTAAGACTATATTATACATATATATATATATATATATATATATATATATATATATATATATATATATATATATGCAAAATGGTGATATGTAAATTTCTTTTGTGTTTTTATATTACTTGCATTTCTTTTGCTTGTGCTTGCTGTCAATTTTTTTTTTTTTGCACTCAAAACAAGTTGTACGGCTAAATTTAAATATGCAATTTTTTTGTGTAAATATTTAAGTTTGCATTTTTCAGTCAAAATGGTTGAGCTAAATACAACGCTTAAGTAATTTAAGTTTGACAGTTATTTAAATGTTTAAATCGCAGTAAATTAGCATTCAAGTTCGACTTGAATTGCGCTGTGAATGTTATAATTTGTTGAGAAAGTGCCGTGAAAATGTTGTAGAAATATATGCCGGTGGCGTATGAGTAATAATTTTTATTGACTAGTGCAAAGCAACGGTAGATGGCGCCACCGAGGCAAATTTTGCCTGATGTTATCCTTTATACGTTTTAAAACTTTTAAAAGTAGATGGCGCCAGTACAATGTTAAATGTGACATAATTTTAAATTTCTCCAACTGTTAATTTTGTAGTTAGTTGCGATCAGTAAAAACAAGATGGCGCCAGTGTATAGTAACTCTTTGGAGGCGAAAAGATAGCGATAAATTGGCCAAAATTATTTAACTATTAAATCTTGTAGGCGCTGCGCATAAGCCAACATTTCTTGTAGCAGTTGACAGGCAAAATGATCATGCAATTATTTAAAGAGACTGCCCTGTGTGAAATAGACAAGTTATAACTTTTCGTTTCAAAGCATTTATAAAAAATCAATGCGCTTGCTTCACTCTCTTCTCAAAGATCCATTCCATTTGTTAGTAATCTTGTTACACTCTTTGTCTTGGCTATTGTAAATCTTAGCTATTGGCCAATCTTTGAATTTAGTTTACCGTACCAAACCTGATTTAAGTTTCGCTGCGCATTGTTCTTGCAATAAATAAATAAAGAACCGATGATCAAAAGTCTAAATGAACTATTCGTTTGTACGAGCAACGCGCATCATTGGCAACGTACTCTAAACAAACCGAATGCGAATATTCGTTTGGGTTGCGCTTTCAGGATAACTTACATTTTGTTCTAATTAATTTTTTTAGTTTTACTTTAAATTTCAAGCATTTATGTTTTTACGCTCGGAAAGTAACTAACTTTTGCAGGCCAAATGCTACTCTTACAATTTTTTATTAGCACGGCAACACTGTTGCGACGCACTTGCTTACCTTAACTTTAGATGGCGCCACAGCGCCGCTGATCTGACCCAAAATGTTAACAGTGGCATATATAAAAATGTTAGCCTTTTAACATTTTTAATTAACACCGACTGGCGCCAGCGCACAACTTAACAGCCAGCCAAAAAGT
This sequence comes from Chymomyza procnemis, assembly GCA_035046065.1. NCBI lineage: Eukaryota > Metazoa > Arthropoda > Insecta > Diptera > Drosophilidae > Chymomyza > Chymomyza procnemis. Next base: position 966,221 of record JAWNOJ010000013.1, on the reverse strand, counting down.
ATGCAACATGAGATGCAAATTAATGCCACTAACCGACAATCAAATTCAAAAACTACAAACAAGGTCTCGTTTATGATTTATGAATCAATATCAATGTCTCATCAATTTAATCCGTTGACTGTTGATCCATATAAACAATTATATTTGCATAAATCAAACAAGGCAAAATTTTAATAATTTTGTATTGCTTGTTTTTTCCTGTGGCTGCGCGTTCTATCAAGCGACAAGTAGACTTTTGCAAACACTACTGCTTTGAACCGGTGTTTGTGTATCTTGCGCACTGCAATGCGCAGTTTGGCGCACGTTTCAAATTACATACGCTTAAAAAATGAAAACGAAAAAGTTGCGGCTCACACATAAATAAATTGATTTAAATTTGTCATCATTCAGACATACCATTGTCCAAAATATCGGTCTGGTTAGGCCTTGCTTTATATTTTTGGCAATCAATTGTAAGCAATTTGTCGGACACACGTTTCAATTGGCAACTAATTAAACTGACGACACGCGACTGTATATATAGAAAGAACTCGTGGTTCATTGCCAGCACTGTGACGTATAAAGTTTAGAGATATGCGCAGTTGGCTGATAAGATTCATTTGCAATGGCAGCGCTTAGTAACGGCGAAGTTCACATGCTCTTGTCTCAAATGGTGACATATTATTTGACCCCAAGCTAAATGATATGGAGCCCTACAAAAGTGTGTACCTCTGAAAAATAATATCTATTGTTTTAATAATTGGCCCTAGAAACGTGTTGTAGCATTGGTAGTTGTAAGCATAAAATGTATTAATATAAACAGTAGAAGACTCTATAGTAAATTGCCAGCGCAAATTTTTCCATTTAAAACCATACTGGCTAGCATCTATCAATAACTTCAATGCAGAGTCGTATTACAGTTTTTAGCGCATATTTCTTTATATACAATTCGTAGATTTTAACTTTGAACATATACATGATTCATGGTCAATTTCTTTAGTAATTGAATGTGAGCTCGCTAAGTGTTTTCTTTCAACGTTTTAGATTTTTCTTAATTTTAACAATTAATGTTTTGACGCTCTAGTTGTGTATTTTGGCAACGATTGGATTAACAAAAGAGCCTATTTTAATCTTTTTTTAGGCAAATTTTTCAAAGCAAAATGTGACTTTGTGTCATAAAATACACATTTTACATTTATTTTGGATTTTCACTCTGATAAAACATCTTATTTAGCAACAATATCTATTTTTTCGAAATGCCTATCTATGCAAAAATCGAAAGACTAAGAAAATGCATTTAATAAAAAAAATATAGATATATATTTTGAAAGCTACTTTTTTAAACAAAAGGTATAGCTATTGAGCGTACATATTGTTTCATATCAGACAGCTCCAGTGCAAGTTATGACAGATATGGGTATCGATTACCTATTTCATGGGAATGACTTGATTACTGTCGTCAAAATGCAGTGTGCACTATCGCCTGTTTCTATTTTAATGGGTAAGAAATTGCAGCTGAAGTTCATCGCATGATTAAGTAGTCTCGCATATACGTACTTATGTGCAACTATAAAGTATATAATATAAAGGAATTTTGACTCTAACGTTTTTAGAGTTTTTGTACTATTTAAGCTGCTCATATTAAGAAAACATGCACTGAACAAAAGCAAAGAAAACTTTGTGATCGAAGCGGAAATGTTAGAGTCAGTTGCGCTACACTCGAAGATTTCTTTGTGAAATTCGAAAACTGCTTAAAGTATTTAAACTTCTTTACTTCTAACTTATTATATTTGTTTACTTGTTGTACTGTTGTCAGGGTATTACAGAATCGTATACATCATTTTTGGACACATTGACTAATAAAAAATTGGGCAAGTGCGTTGCAGTTAAATGCACTTTCACGAATTTCGATCTGTACATCACTTGGTATTTGTATTCATTTATTTAGTTAGTTTGTTAGCCAAACGCAAAATTTTATGACTTCGCTTTATTTATAGTTTGAAAAAAACTGCATTTTGTGTTTTGATGTAAAACAAAACTGTATGTGTCTTTGATTCTGCAAACTTCGAGAAGCCAGTTTAAAAATGATCAATCAACCTAAAATGTACATAATCCAATGCACATAAAAATAGTTAGTTTGCTCGCAGGCAGAGTATATTGATGAATTAAAGTGCCTTTTAACTAAATGCATGTGTAGGCTCTTATCTAGATACAAGAATATCTAATTAATTTGTGAACTTATCATGCATATTGGAAAGTTTTTTTTTTTTTTTGTTCGCGGCATTTACTTAACTTATCTGCTTATCGTTAATATGCATAAATCATAATGTGAAAACTGATTCATGAGTTTGAGTTGTGAATTTCCAGAACCACTAATGTTTGCGTCTAGACCATATAAGTAAAGCAATTCTACGGAACTGCTACGGGTTTCCGTTTGGGTGCAAGCGAGAGAGTGAGTATTATGTAAGCGGAATTGGATTTGGAGAGGCGGCCTAGGTCAAGCAAGTTTCCTTTTTGTTTTAGCAACGTTTAGGCGCTTTCTAAAGCGGAACTAAGCCGAATATTTAAGGGGGGCGAGCGTTTAGCTGCCATGCAATTTTCAATTCAAAATTTATTGTTTTTGTAAGAGAAAACGCGTGCTCTCTTTGCACACACTCGCACACACACACACACACACAGACGCGCACACACTTGCACTTATATACTTGCATGCATAAGAATCATTCTAAGAGCGAACGACGTAGAGCAGCATTTCGTTGCTTCGTTTTCCCGGGGGTTTTACTCGCTTGTTTTAATGCAAAGGTTGGCATTCTTGTTCTGCTTGTCAAACCGTGCGGTTGTTGTAACAGAACAGCGGCTTTTAAATTGCTTTTCGATTTATTTGGTCGTTAAAAAGCTTAACTAAAAAAAAAAGAGAAAAAGAAATTGCATACATTCTTAAAGAGTTTTATTTAAAATTTTATATTTAAAATCTAAAGGCACGGCGCTGCCGCTTACCAAGTTCCTTTGCGTTTGCATTAGTAATATTTGCATTTTTACATTCAATAATTTTGTTGTTTATAAAATTGCGTATTAAATTGCATATATAAAATTTGCATTCTATTTTGTAACAAGTGTTTGGAAATTGCTGGAAAACGCGTCGCAACGCGTTTGAGTGTTTTCCGTTTAACCATTTACCGTTGTGCGTGTACAAGTCGCTTCAGGATAACAGGATAACCTAAAGGATTAACGGTAGCTCAGCCCAAAATGAGTTTTCACAAAAGCGACTCACGCACGCCTTTGGCGCCCACTGAGTACACTGTAAGTAAAAAGTTTCTACTTAATTTTTGGACAAATTTATAGTGTTAAAAGAATAACCAAAATTAAAGCATATTTTCGGGGGTGTTTCGATTTTTCTTGTTTCTAACGTTCTGGCAATTGTGTTGTTACGTTGTGTTACTCGTGGTTTCCACCCTCGCTTTAGGTCATAAACAATGACTCCTAGACCTAGACCTGCCAACAACAACTACAACAAAGGCAAGTGTAGATGCCTTGCATGGAAATTTCCACTCGGCATTTGTCTTATGCACTTCTATGTTTGCTTTGTTTCGATATACCCAACTCAAACTCAATTGTTAGAGCATACAATTAGCCACATATAGCCGCATCTTTTCTCGCACTCTTACACATGCGGCTAACTATAGTGCTAGCTCATTCCAACAACGGCATCAGCATTATTCAGGGTTCCCAATTTTTAAACAAAAAATTCAGTGCAAATAATTCTTTAACAAAATGTTATCTGCGTAGTTTTTTTTTTTTTTTTTAAGTTATGTTCTGTTCTGTTTTGCTGCTGCACAGGCGCAGCTCGCTGTTGGCAGCTCAGTCGACGCCTATGTGACGATGCTTATGTTGGCGTTTTTTATTTTTTTTCAATTTTACTCCAATTTTTGCTGCATTGCAGTTTATAGCTTAATTTTAAGCGCTGCTTGGTACTTTTCCATTGACCGTATACCATACACCATATATAGAGTACATATTGTACTTCTCCACTTACCACATGTGCCATATATACAAATGTATATATGTATATTGTTTCCATAATATTTGCTGCGTATCCAATTTGACAAATTCACATGCTTTGATCGAATTGTGAACTGGTGACTTTCAGATAGTGGCAGCAGGTACTTGCAAATGATATTGACCATTAGTTTTCAACAAGTTCAAAGACAAGTTGATATTTGAGCTTGTAAATATTTGCCCCAAAATTGCTTACAAGTCGTAGAGTTGCATGATTTTATACTCTTCTTTTTGCTTTTTTATTTATGCAGAAAGCGATTTAAAACTCGCAAATAATATTGCAAATAACACATGGATAATATGCTTGTATATTAGGCATCTCATTGTAAAAATAGACTTACTCCAGATTTTCTAATTATAGTGTGTATGGTAAAATCGTAAATTTAATAAAAAAAATACCCAAATTGTTTCTGGCTTAATTTAATGATGCTTAGGCACAATTAGGCATTGAGAATTTTTTATAAAAATTCCAGTAGACTCCTTCGAGCATAGTTTGGCAAAGTATATTATAGCAATTGTCATTACGTTAATTTACTCCCAAAAACTTGGCAGCGCTCATAACTTCATATTTGCTCATTAATTGAACATTAAGTGCGTTTGATTTATTAGAAAAATTTTAGTTTTGTACATCATCTGTGCACAATAAACACTACACTTGTACACTTTGGATGGTTATGTTCCGAACCGAACTATGACTGTTTAATCATCTCATTGTTTGGTTCATGATCTGTAACTGTTTATTTTTTATTTTAAAACAGCTTAGGCCACTTTTTATAGTAATCCTTAAAGTAACCACGTACTATTTTAATTGTTTGAAAGACAAATGCTATTATCTTCCTTCATGTAGCAATCTTCGCAAAAAAGCCAATTTAAAATCTTTCGAATGCCTTGTAGAATTGGACTTATCTTTAAACTATAAAGCCAGACTTAATGTGCTAATTCTGAGACAGACGCACATTTCACTTGAATTTCAAATCGCAATAAAGAACATCTAGTATTCTTAATAATTCGCCAATATTACGTCAGTCAAAATGTGCACTCTATAAACGTTTCTGTACAAATGAGTCTAATAACAGGTAAGACAATATGCAGGCATTGTTTGTGATTGCAGTTGTGCACTCTACACAAATTAAGTAAGTCATTAACGACTTTTGCATCAGTTTTCATACAATCAGTTTAATGTACGCTCTCTCTCAGCAGCGTATTTCAAGCTTTAAGAAATTGGCAACATGGTAGCGTACTCATATTTCCGATAACTTGTTGCTTTCTATGGAAACACTATCTTATCATGGCAGCAGCTTGACAGCTGCAACAGTTCTCTCGAAACTATGTGGCGTCTCCGAAAGGTGTAAAAAATGCATATCAATCTACTACAATGATGCATATGCACAAGAATGCGCTACAAAAAAAAATTAAAAATAATAAATAAATAAATAAAAAATAAATAAATAATAAAAAAAAACAATACACTAACAAATATATATCTAAAACATGTGTGTTGTAATACGAAATCGCAGCTTTTCCAAGTTAATTTGAAATTAGTCAGCAGCCGACCACGTGACGCTCTTCTATCTAAATTTAGCCTAGCATTTTGCTGCTGGGCTTCAATTTGCTAAATTTTCCACAACGAGGCGCAAAAATGCTATTCGCTTATATAAGGGTATTGGCATGCACGTATTTGAATTTTGTATCTGCCTGTTGAGTTTCGTTTTCCTATTTGGAGTGTAATAGCGAATCGAATGGCATTTCAGTATGATTAGAAGAAAAAAAATTAACAATACAGACATATTGTTTTTTTTTTTGTTTTTTTTTTGTACCTGCTGAAATGTAGTATTATTTATTTATGAGTAAGTCATTTTGTTAGGGGTTATTGGTTTTAAAATTTCGTCATTTTGCATTGATGGCTGGGTTTAAGTGCATTGCAAAGTTTGTACTTATTACATGATAGATTTCAATTACTGACGGAGATACGTAGTAATTACATATTTGGAGATCATGTCGTAAATTTGTGTAATTAAAAGAATTTATGCCAAGTCATAAAACACTTTCGTTATCGGAAATGCAGTATAGAATAGTTGGCTTACATTTTAAGTGTATTTAGCTACTTTAGTAACTTGTTAATGAAAATTAGTTTCATGTACTATAGAAGGCAGCGGGGCAGAGTTCAAGTTCTATTTACCAAAATGTTTGTCGTAAACTGGAGAGCACACAAACGAAAACCGGAATCTGATGCACTTGATTTATAAAAAGAAAATATAAGACAATTTAAAGAAACTCTCATGTTTTTAATGCATCATAAATGTTTTTCCTATAGTTTTTTTTAATAAGTTTTATTTTAAGTTTTTTAAGTTTCCCTTAGGAGCTATTACAACCCTTTAGGAGGTAATAGCTAACCGCCAAAAGTCCTGCATACCTACTTCAATTAGTTATTTCAAGGGAAGATACATAGGTCTTTCATCTTTGGGTCTTACAAGCTATGTCTAGATTTATTGGCTTTCACAACGCACAACTTCTTTCCTGGAATTGCGCCATATAAGAGCATGTGTAGGATGATGCGTCTTGTCGATAAAGAGAGTTGACTGCTGCTAAATTGCTCGATAAAATCATTGTGACACCTATTGGCTAGTGTGATCTTTGCTTAAGCTTCAGGTCTACTTTCAATTTGTGGTGGTCGATAACATAAGTGAGGATCATATGTAAAGCTTCGTTTCGGTTGCCATTGGCTTACGGCTGTTATATGAGGTGGATCCCAATCCCTGCACTCAACCGTTTAGCATCTGGACGACTTGCTGCATACATTAGTTTACTATTTACAATATTTGGTGGTTACTTAGATAGCTGTACAGCTGGAGCTGCGAGAATGTTGTGTGTCAATTTGCCATCATTTGACAATAATCAGAATGTATAAATATTCATTTAAGTTATTTTTTTTTACCGATAATTGATCGAACTTTTTTGGTTTAACGGAACTTGCCGCCATTTTTAGTTAGAAAATTATGCAAAGTCATGCGACACGTGGATAAGAAGCAATTTCTAACTAGAAGTTTTCAAACTGTTGACATTGAAATTTGCGTTGTCCAATTTTGTTTTTTTATTTTGCTTGTTTTTCTTTTTTTACATTTCATGCGCTACATTTTCGCAAGGTTGTAGGCAACTTTCAATGCAAAGGGGCCAAAAAATATATTTTTTTTATTTTCGTTTTTTAATTGTCTATCAACAGCCTATGTGTGCTTTATCATTGCAAGTTACTCTTTGGCTTTTTACATTAAAATTGGTAATCAAACAAATCAATACCAGATTAACAACAGTTAAGAAAAAATCAGTAATAATTATAAAGAAGAATAAAGTTACTAAAATTTTAAAGAACTTTCGCTATCTGACGCCTACTACGCCTGTGCACATTTACTTTTCGAACGCAATGAGCAAATTTATAAATTTACAAATGCATTTAAGTATACTCTAGTCTATAAGTACTAAACATTTTACATAGTATATATCGCTTTAGTTGAGACTTTTGCGCTAAACAAAATAGTTTTTAAATAGAATTTTGTTCCATTGAACTTGACACGCGACTCAATAGTGCAATGGCTTTTTGACTGCACGGGCACTGATTGCCTATAACTATATATAGAATTGTGCCAATTTTCATTCAACAAATTTGTGCGCTTCGTTTTTGATGTGCTAAATTAGTTTGATACTTTTTGCAAATATTGTACATAAACCATGCCAGTAAATAATACATAATATATATAAGCTCAAACGTATGCATTCGTATAAATTTAGCCATAGCATTTGTGCCCTGAAGCGTGAAATTCGACTTTTAGCAGGCGCTACAATGAACCAATGTGGGGCTTCAATTAGCCATAAAATGTGACAGTCAATTGACGAATTTTTAGAAGACTACATGATTTGCGCAGATTTGTGGTTTTATTTATAAATTTATGCTCACTTTGCTATTTAGACAAATAGCAAAAAAAAAATGATTTATTTATTGGTAAAAATAAAAATAAACGTCAGCATATATTTTATTTTTATTTTTTCATCAAATTTACCCATTATCAGATTTTTAAGAGAGTTTGTAAATAAAGTATATGTGTATATATGTATATATAAATATCAAATAAAAAAATGCTGAACCAATAAATATAATAACTTATTTTGGCTTAATATAGAAGGATTTTCATTAAAAAATTTATTCACAGCTATAAGATTTTTTTAAAAATAAAAAAGAATAAAAATAAGCTGATTTAATTTAAAATACAGTTTTTTTTGAGAGTAAGTTACATAAAAGCCAAGTTTCGTATATAATAATATATAGTTTTTTTTTTTTTTTCCTTATTATTCCGCTTGGGAACTTAGGGCCTCTACAAGAGCCATCCATCGAACCCTAATTTGCGCCGTCTGTTTAGCTCTGTCCCATGTTGTGTTCGCCTGGGTCAGTTCTTGGAGGATGGATCTTCTTCAGGTCGCCTTGGGTCTACCGATCCGTCTATTGCCTTGTGGATGGATGCCAACTATCGCTATCTGCAGTTTCTCCATTTCTTCCTCGAACTGTGCTAATCTTGATGGTTCCTTTAGGGTTCTAACGTTCCATTGTCCTATTCGTGTCCGTTTTTTTTTGAAAATGCCTTTGGACGTAATCGAATTTGGGGAGCCGTTTATGTTTAATTCTCTTGTGTTGGTTTCTGTAATCTGAGTTTTTTCGATCGAACTGGTGATTGGCCAGATGCGACTTATCCCAGTGGTGGGGCTGCCACCTGACGCCTTCTGGGAGTGGCGTCTGCGCTTGGCTGCGCGGAAAGGCTGGGCGACACAGTCTTTTTAATTGTTAGCATCATTCTAGCTGGTGTTGTGTTGTTGCTGTACGCCGAAAAGCTATGAATGGCGCTTGGTTCTATGGTTTACCCTCCATTTAGCGTGGGGGGGGTGAAGAGTGGGACAAGGGGGGTTGCCAGAAATTGTTGAAAGGCATTGTGCAATGGAGAAAAGCGTTCTATTAGGTAGAGAAGCAATATATAGTAAAATAATGATTTATCTTTTTTATTTGATCAGATCTTCTTTCAGAAAACTTTCTTAGACTGACTTTCTACGTTTCTTCCTAAGACTTCCATTTTATGCTATCAAATAAACCTGATTTCCAAGTTTTTTGGGAATATGATACAATTCTTCTAGCTTATTTGAAAGAATTAAATTGCACTATGAGTAATAAAGTAGTAGTAGCAACTTAATTTAGCAACATGTTCTGTATGTGATTTCGTCAATCAAATAAACGTTGTATTCGCATAGACCAAAGGCAATATATTATTTGATAGTAATACATATTTACGACATAGACGAAAAACCTTTGTTTAGCTTAAAGTTTAAGCCGGCAATATACTTGCTAATGATTTTACAAGTTGTTTTTGTTTTTAAAAATTCTTTACTCTAGCACATTTTTAGCTGTCATGCTGTTACTTTTGTTCAATTGTTGCAACAGTTAGTTATTGCCGTTTCAATTTATTTGTTTTTTTTTTATAATTGAATTATAGAAAAAAGTTGTAGCTACAAGTTTTAGTTTTCGAAAAGCAAATAGTTTAGCTAAAAAAAATTCACATTTAAGTTTGGTATTTATATAATTTTGTACCCTAAACCCTGCACAGTTCCCTTATCCCTATACGCAACGTTACTTACTTTCATTAAGTAATTTGGGTTAAGCCTTGCGACGTTTACTAATTTTTTGGCATTTGCACTAATTAGTTTTTGATCAAAGCCAAACATTCCAAATCAATGTTAAAAACGAAGGTTTCCGCTTGGTTGCCCCAATGGAGGGCATAATAAACATTAAAAACAAACATAATTTACAAAATTGCACAAAATGAATACTCTTATCTATTCGATTTTCGACACTTATGCCCAGATGTAAGCACATTCAATTGGAACAACTTTGTATATTTGCATGTTTACTTTGAAATTCTCAGCTCAATAAATATTGCATATCAACAAAGTGTTACAGCAAGCTGCTTCTATGGTATACAACTGTTAGTTAACATAACAATAACAGCGGTAATTGAGTTTCCATTTTTACCTACAAGATGGCGCCACTAGTAGTCTATGCAGTACGCATACGACATGTTGTACGCATAAAATAAATATTGCGCATATATTTTAGTTTTTTTTAGTAAATTCTTTACAAACAAGTGGCATACGTTTGATTTATTTAAATACATAATTTTTTATACACAGTTTATGTGAATTTGTGGCGCTCAATTTTCTAATAAACTCAAGTACAAACGCAACTGGGAGCAATGTATATTTTAAATTGTTTGCAATTTGCACTGAAAGCAACAGTTTAACACTTTTTGCATTTGCTATCAAATACACTTGTGCTGTTATTATTATACATTTTTTTTTCGCAAATTTGCAGCTTCCTTATTAATTTAGTTTTGGGCACTTGGCAGTATTTGTTGTGGTAGTGATTTTTATTGCTTGCTCTACAACAATAGCAATGAATGCCATGCACGTGTGAGCGCACAGAATTAGTTAATGAAAATTGCGTTCGTTGCCTATACACTGTACAAATCAGAGGTCATTATAGTTTTATTTAAAGTTTACAATATGCAAGAAAAAAGTTGTAGGCTGCAGCCAAAAATAGTTATGCTTATAATAAAAACATTTGCAATTTTTTCGATAAATATCGACTCAACATAAGTTACAATGAAATATTGTCAATACATAACATTTTACTATTTTAGTACAAGTGTAGAGTATTCCACAATGATATACATGGTGGGTGCTTATTTACAATACCATTTCATATATAGGAAACAATAGCAGTCGACTTTTTAGCGCTTTGCAATTAGCAAAGCGCTGCTGCGCTATCATGGCACACCTCATGCTGGGATTGAGCGTATTCTAAGCTCAGCTATGATAGCATCAGCCCATTGTTTAGACTATAGATCACGAGCTCAACGCATACTTTTCACTTAATTGACCCCTACATGCATCTTGTAGTCGCCCCCACATGCTGACGTTTTATTTTTGATTTTGCACAAAAAAGTCATTACAACATTTAAGTATATATCTTTGTTTGTATTTGAACATTGCTCACAATGGGTTGGACCCAACGATACAAACACTGAGACACAAACTTTTTAGTTATTTGTAGTGTTTCGCTCAACGACTACGCTAAGCAAATCAGTGCACAAATTCTAGATTTTAGTAGTTGCATTTTTGGCTATTTATTTTCATTGCCAGACTCGTGCTTGTGTGTCGACGTGTTTCCATTTATACCACATATGTTTATTTGAGAGGACGACATTCGGTGGCATTGGTTGGCAGTTCGTGTGCACGGTTATAAGTCAACGGACGCGATTATTGTCGCTTTCAGTGAGTGAAGCGTGGTTGTGTGTGCGTGTGTGTCTGTAAACGTGTCTATAACATACTGGATCTGCAACGTATCCTATTGCAGGCGATGCACATGTCGCCTTTGATTAATATACAAAAACGTAGTGCACATTATATTCAAACTGAACGCCACCGAAATTGCCGCTGGAAAGCCGCCTTTGCCACCGCGCAAAGACAACGCAAATCAATCCTCAACAGAGTTAAGCAATTTTGGTGCTGCCGAAATACTAAGACGTCATAGGGAATCACGTTCGTTTAACGCAGCTTTGAGTCGAAGGCAGCTGAAAATGTCACTTAAACGTGGTGGCCCGCCGCCGGCACCTTCGAGTGGTTTAGCTATGATGACCACATCGTTAAGTGGCGCCAGTTTGGATCAGCAGGTGGGATGCATCTATTCAATTGTAGGCAAAAAACCAAAATGCTACGGTTATATTAAGCAATTTCCTTATGTATTAACATTGAACTTGATTATTGCGTATACGCAATGTGTTGCCAAAAGTATCTTGCATTTTGTTTTGTACGCTGTACGTAGTATGTGTGCCTCTATATATTTTGTGCATATGTTTTTGTTGTTTTAAGGTGCAGATGCCAAGAAATTACAACTACAGTAGTACCTTGAATTATGCGAACGCATGAGTAACAAAATTACTTAACAAAGATAATTTCGAAGATAATTTCGCAGACGAGTGCATTTAAAAATTTTTAATTTTCATAAAGCAACACGGTATACTTGTGTTCATAATTTCATATAATTCAAATATTTGGGCATACTAGGCGTATACCTACATACGTTTGCATTTTATTGTTATTTGTTTAAATGTCAGTTAAATAACAAAACAATGATTGTTGATCTTACAGCTTATAAAATAGCATTTATTAAGTGTACATTGAGGCGGGTCAAGGAGTGGGGTGCCGAAAACGTCTACAAAGACGCAGCTCGAAATTATAGTTATGGGTAAAAATTTGTTTTTTTTGCTTGGACTTCAACTTAAATAATGCAATATTATTATTTAATTATGGGAAAGTGTCAAAAGCAGGAAAATTAGGTTCATTCATGGCTATGCTGAAATAATTTTTTTAAAACATATTAATATTACTATATTTTTTGTTACATGTTTTAAAATTGTATCTTATTGTAAAAAGCCTTAAATTTGTTCAAAAATGTGGCAAACTTACAAGTTGTATATATTTGCAATTTTTCGCAAATATAATATTACTACATAATAAAACATTTTTGAATTTATTCATGGTACTCCTAGTATGTATATAAATCTTTATATATAAATTCATCTCAAACTAAATATGTGAGTTTTTTTTTAACGCGCTAGACCTGGCATGATTCAACATTCATTGTTTAACAAAAAATATAACTTAGCTTGGGTATTTCTAATTTTAACGCACGCCAAAGCGCAACTGCACTGACTGTTCAAAAATTAGTGTAGCTGTATACATAGTATAGCCTAACTTTTAACTACCAACTTGTGTTTTAAAAATAAAATAATATAATTTACCTTCTAGCTAATTGATTTGAATCATGAAAAAGCTTTTTAAACTGCTTCAAAATCCATATACAATTTTCCAAGTACATTTTTCTAGAATTATTTTAATTACAAAATTGTACAACAAACAAACCATATTTAAGAGTTAAACCATATTTCTGCATATGTTAAAAATTAGTATATCTTAAAACGAAATTATCTTGATTTTTGAATTGGCATTTAACAACGAATTTTTGTTTGGCATTTTGCCCGACCTTCGTAAGGGTACTTGGTACATGGCTTCCAGAACTTTTGACATAAAATTATAATCCAAAAACGGCAACATACTGTATATACCTTAAGGCATATAATCAATATATATATATATGTTTGAATACCGCTGCAAACGCCAACGCAAAAAGAAATGTGAAATAAATTAACGTTGCATTTTCCGATTGGGCTGCCTACATTTTGTTTTCATTTTGGCAGCTGTTCTTAATTTTCAGTTTTCACTTTGGCTACAATACTCAATACTCTCTCGTATTCTCTTTTGCAGAAAATCCCGACAGTTGTGACGGGCTATGATAACGAGAAGCATAACGCCAGGAATAACGCGAAAATAAGTCAACCAAAGTACGTGTTTTTCATTTTAGTGTTCTATGCTTATCCAAACGCATCTATAGCGCGCTCTGATGCTACACTAACAGTTTTCAATAATATTTTAATGCAAAGAAATAGTTTAACTTTTTTCTTATATAAAACAATAAACGGTCGTTGATAATTCGAAATATTAATATATATTGTTGAAATCATGTACAAGAATATCGATAACGAATCATCAACAACTATGTTTGAAATGTATTCTTCGGATAGATTCATACGCTCGGACATGGCGGATGTACCGGTACAGCAGGCGGCAGGCTCAACGCTGCCATTAGTGATAACACGTAAAAAAGGTGGCGATGATTCCGAGGATGTCAACTATAATCCGTTTGAGCACCGCAAAGTGGAGCATCCCACGTCGTAAGTTGTTTTTTTTTTAAGTTATTTGCAAAGTTTAAACAATAAATTTAATTACAAAAAAAATGGCTGTGAATAGCAGTTTAGTTAGTTGTGAGATATATGATTAAAAACAATAAAGATTGCCGCCATCAAAAATATTAAGTGCTTATATTGGTGGGTGTAATTATAAAAAATAAATATAGTAAAAATCAAGCCCAAAATCTTGGCTCATATTTTTAGAGTTTTGAGGTTTGAGGCCACCTTACCAGGTGATCAACGCCTATAGCGAGCTAGAATCCCGACACTTACTTGAATGCTGCATTTTTCAAAATCTCTGTCTGATTTTGCATGTTATAAAATGAGTTTTAACTTTTTATAAAAGTTATTATTAACATGTATCTATGAACAATTATTATTTATTAATTTTAGTAGACAGCCAGAAAAATTTCGAAATTACTGAGGAAAAGCTCTTTTAATTAACATCAAATAGTTATCAAAATAGATATATCCATGCTCCGCCTTTGGAATGATAAGCATGGTCAAGAGTAATTTTTTCTTAAAGACGCAAAAAACTACAAACAAAAAAGCTGATAAAAGATTTAATTTTTCTTATAGTTGATAGTTCAAACTGTTTTTATAAATGCTTGTTATTTTTTAGTGACTAAGAACCATTATTTTATTACTTATATGAAAACATTTTTGTTTTATTACTAACTGACTAGCTTTAAAGGAAAAGGCTTTCTTCTCAATAATTTAAGATGTTTTAGTTTATTTTCTATATAAAACATAAAACCACTTACGCGATTCTATAATACTTTTATCAATACATTTTTGTTTTGTTACTAAAAACCACTTTTTAAGAAGAGGTTATCTTGTACTTCTTAATAATATGAGATATCGCAGTTTATTTTTTCTATGAAACCTATAAACACAAAAATATGCTTTGGTTAGATTTAGAAAATATTGAATATATTTTTTTCAAGTAGAATTTAAATTATATTTAAAAGTGATTGATTTTTAAACAACCATTAAACAAACAATAAATAAAAACAAGACTTCGTCAGAACGAAAGATAATGAGATGTTTTGTATTCTTTGTTTAATCTCAGTCTGCGATATTTTCTACATTTAAATACTTTTTTATTCAAAATGATTTAAGAAATCTCTAAAATTAAAAAAAAGAGATTTTCTTTATAAATTGAGTTAGGTTCGCTGAAGCAGCTATGAAGTTACTGAGAAAAAAGAAAGTTCAAAAAATCTATTATACTTTGACAAACTTTACTCAACAGGCTAAGTTCGACTTCAAATTCTAAAAGTTACAAAGTATATTGCAACAATCAGCTAAAAAAATAATTAATGCC
This sequence comes from Chymomyza procnemis, assembly GCA_035046065.1. NCBI lineage: Eukaryota > Metazoa > Arthropoda > Insecta > Diptera > Drosophilidae > Chymomyza > Chymomyza procnemis. The sequence goes on along the minus strand of JAWNOJ010000013.1, from coordinate 950,963 downwards.
TAGCTTCTATCATTAGCCTATATTATGTAAACAGCTGATAATTAAAAAAATAAAAGAGCACACAAACATAAACCAATGACTAACTAATGTATAAGTAAATAGCGTTCACGTCATTGAACTTTTGCCTAGACTTTGAATGTTTTCTTTTTTTTTGCTATTCAATCAACAAATTTCAACAAGCTAAACGGAAATGCAATTAGATTCTATTTTATTCAGTTTTATTTTTGCATTGTCCTTGGACTTTCTTGAAAATGCTTCCAAACCGAAAATAATGTAAATCTGTCGAAAATAACACTGAAATGCAAAACAAACTCAAAAGCAAAATGAAAAGAGATAAACAAAATACAAAATCTGTACTATATGTTGACTATGTGTGTCTTTGGATGTGTAATATATCAAATAAATGCAGCGATTAGGTGCGGCATGCAGTTAGCCACTGCACTGCACGAAATACTTTGGAAATTTAAGGCTAAAAGTTCATTTCACTTGAGAAAAAATGAACATAAATTGGCATTGATTGTTTTTAAAATGTATAGCACACATTTAAATTTGTTCAATTTCAGCTCAGGGTCAACAATTTTGGCAATTTTATCAAAGAATTGTTACTTGAAGCTTTTCAAGCAATTTGTTCGAATTTTTTTTTTAAGTGTATTTCGCTGTACGAAATAAATGTTGATAAATTTTATACAGCGGCGCCATAAACGCTCGAATTGACGACGTTCGAGCAAAAGTGCATTAAGATACATCGTATTTTTTTGCAAAAAATATATTTTCGATGCAGAAAATAAGATAATTCAATTCTATTTGACAGCATTTGTTTTTTTTTGTAACATTAATTTATTAAAACCCTAATTGCAAATTATGCACGTCATGCAGTAAATAGTTTCAAATTGAGACCAAATATATTAAGTTGTTAAATTTGCTCTTATTTTATTTCGAAAATACTGTTTTTATATTTGATGTTTAGTCCATTACGGCAGAAAATCAAATTCATTCCCTACATTTAAATAAAAATGTTGACAAAAATAAAACAAGAGTTTTCGTTTTGCTCAATTTAAAACAAATTGTGCAGAAAGTATACAAATATTTATGAAATAACAAAATAGTAAGGAAGTATAAATTTTATTAAAAAATATTTCCGTGCTCAAAATTGACATATTTTAAAACAAACTTTATTAAATGTTTCTGAAATATGCATATAATGAAACTATAACGAGCGATCCAATGATTTTTGAAAATAAAGAAAACAAAAGGCACGCCTTGTCTCTGAAATAAGTATATTTTTATAATATATTTTTTGATTCCTAGCATAGATATTTCGTTTCAATTTTATAAGTATTCATATGCTTTGTTTTATTATAATAAACCATTTTTGTTAGAAATCGACTCTAAAGGGTTTAAAACAGATTTATTTAATAATATGGAATTGTCTTGACTCGCTGATATGTCATAATTTATGAACAAAAAATGAAGGGTGTTAGCCTAAAAAAAGACTAAGCCTTAAAAAGATCTAGACCTAAATAAGCGTAGCATAATGTATTTTTTTGTTGTTAATTAAATTCTTCATTTTGACTTCGCAAAGTGCCTATAAGCCGTATATAGCTTGGAAATCTAAAATATTTTAAGAAAGTGAAAAAATTCTAACCGGATTACGATCCTTTTTAATTAAAACCGAACCCCGAACCCCTTTTGGCACTATAGTTTCAAAAGAGAATCCAAATTGCAATAAAACTTTTGATTTGAAATGCAGTTCAAAAAATAAGTTAAGTTTTGCTCAACTTTGGCCAGGATTGTGTTAGTCTCTAACTTAAATAAATCTAAGAAAGCTCCAACTAACGAGAATTATACCTAATTTTTAAATCCTCAAGTAAACATAAATTAATTCAAAAAAACTTGCACATCTCTTACTATTTGCAGCGACATGGAAACCCTAGTGCATTTGCTGAAGGGCTCGCTGGGCTCGGGTATTCTGGCCATGCCCATGGCATTCATGAATGCCGGTTTATGGTTTGGCCTGGCTGCCACTTTCGCTGTAGGCACACTCTGTACTTATTGCGTACATGTCTTGGTCAAGTGTGCTCACATCTTGTGTCGCCGCAGAAAGATACCAATGATGGGCTTTGCAGATGTAGCCGAGCAAGCTTTCTTGGATGGTCCACCCTCGTTGAATCGTTGGTCCAGATTTATACGCTTTACCGTCAATACTTTTTTGGTCATCGATTTGCTTGGTTGTTGCTGCATTTATTTGGTTTTTGTGGCAACAAATGTGAAACAAGTGGTGGATTTTTACATGGAAAATGAGATAAGCGTGCGCCTATGGATTGTTATTGTTACAGGTCCATTGATTATAATGTGCTTGGTGCGCAATTTGAAGTTCCTGACGCCATTCTCAATGATTGCTAATATACTGATGTTTGTGGGCATTATTATTACCTTTATCTATGTGTTTTCGGACCTACCAGCGCCTACGGATCGTGTTGGAATTTCACCGGTGGTACAGTGGCCACTTTTCTTCGGCACGGTCATCTTTGCTTTGGAAGGCATTGGTGTAGTTATGTCACTGGAGAATGACATGAAAAATCCTACACATTTTATTGGCTGCCCTTCGGTGCTTAATATTGGCATGGGTGTTGTTATTGCATTGTACACATTGGTTGGCTTCTTTGGATATTTGAAATATGGACCCGAAACCAAGGGCAGCATTACCTTGAATTTACCCGTGGAGGAGAAGTAAGTGATCCACTGGCTTGTAAAGCTGTGAAAGTTACAAATTTGTTTTAATTTATTTGTTCAGGTTGGCCCAGTCTGTAAAGTTGATGATAGCCATTGCCATATTCTTTACCTTTACGCTGCAGTTCTATGTGCCTGTTAGTATAATATGGAAGGGCATCGTTAACAAAATATCCCCGGAACGTCACAATGCCAGCGAATACGGACTTCGTGTTGTGCTAGTGGTATGCTGCATATGGAATACTTTATAAATTCTTCACCTAACGAAATGTTCATATTTTTTTTTTGTATTAAAGATAATCTGTAGTGCCATAGCTGTGGCGCTACCCAATTTGGGCCCCTTCATCTCGCTGATTGGTGCTGTCTGTTTAAGCACCTTAGGCATGATTGTACCAGCCATTATTGAGCTGGCTGTTTACCATGAGGATCCTGGTTATGGGCGTGGAAAATGGCGTCTATGGAAGAACATTGGTCTTATACTATTTGGTCTAATTGGCTTTTTCACGGGCACATATGTGAGCATTCTTGAATTCCATGAGGAATTTAGCGGCGGTCATGTGGGTGATCATCACGATCACTAAACTCGGGGAGTGTCATACAAATTAATTAAATTAAATTAATTAATTTAATTTCAAATAAGTTATACTTAGCACAGGAAATATCTAGAATAAGATTTTAACTATTTTTAGGGCTACCAAAGTTTTGTAAGATATTTCTTCGATTTTTTTGAATTTTTCTAGGCTTACTTGCATGGCTTTCCTCCTGTCCAACACTCTTTAACTTACAAATGTTGCTTTACTTCTGAGTTTGCGTTTTCTTCGACGCCTAGCAGATCCGAATGAAGTATCTTCAAGCGTTGTAGTTACCTAAACAAAGTATTTCATTTCGTCTTTGTGGCCAAATATTTTGGCCACAGCTAACAAATTTTTAATTACTTAGACTTTTAGTGACTTCTTTTAGACGTGATTTCGTAACGTAGTGATTTTTTGACAAAAACATTATTAGATTTGCTTCGATTTTGAACAAAATTGCTTGCCAATCTTAGTTATAGTATTCATAGTTAGTTCCTAGTTGAACTACATTAGCTAAATACATACAAAACATATTTATATAATATATAAAGAGACATAAAATAAAACTGAGACACATTAAATATGCATTAACCTAATTAATATATTCTGTTTATTTACAATCATTGTTTATTTCGTATTTTATACGCCCTGTTTAAGTTAATCGTGAAAAGACCTCTTGCATATTTTCATTGTGAAAGTGCAAATAAAAATTAAATTCAAAAGGAAAAATTAATAAAACTACAATAAAAACAAAGAATTTTGTACATTTGTTAAACAAATTAGAACAAGAATTAATTATGTACCTATGTGTGTAAATATATTTTTAAAATGTAATTGACTAAAAATATTAAAAGTACTTGGTCCAGATGAACTTTGGGTAAGAGTTGTCAGTACAGCAGTTGACCAAAACATACTTTGGATAAAGTTAAGTTAAGGCACATCAGCATTAACACTGGTCTGATCATAAAAATCAATCAAAATTATCGGAACCTATCGAGATGTTTTGTCCATTTCAGAAATATATATAGTTCATTAAAAAACTTAGAAATTCCTGTCATAAAATGGGTTCTATATTTTTTTCTAGTCATTCTTAGGAATTCTTTATTTGCCTTTCTGTCTCTATTTTTTATATTATTTATTTTTTTATTTTATTTCAAGTTCTTTAGAAGCATGGAAACGAGGTCCGCAATTGCTCCAATTCGTTTCAATATTTGTGTAATTGTGTAGCTCCTTTTCCAGTCAAGGGCTCGACAATTAGCTGCGTGTGTATCTTCCTTGAGTGAATTCTTTTTCTTATCTAAAATAGAACTTAAAAAAAATATTTACATCTTATTGAATGAAGGTATATATAATATAGATAGTATAGATAATAATCCAACACAATGTGCTGGGCGAAACACGAAATAATTTTGTATATATATAGTATGGGCCTAACTTCTGGGACTAGTTGTTTGACCGAGCTTTCATAGTGTTTTCATAAATGCCTAAAGGTATGCAACATAAAAATATTTTTGGGTGTTGCATAATTTTAGGCACTGCAATCCACACATGCATAACTTATAAAAACTTCTTGCTACCGAGTGTTCTGACTACCTATCCTCATCATTATCGGTGCTACCCTTGCCGGAAACTGTGGCCTCCATTTATCTTGATAATCATGATGCACTCAAACTAACTACTATAACTTACGCCGTCTTTTCCCTTATCGGTTTAGTTATAACTAGACAAATTGAAATCGATTAGTTGTTTTGAAATATATAATAACCGACTGACTGATTTCATTACGTTTTAAGTCCAAAATAGTTATTCTTTATTTATGTTAAATATAGAAAAAAGTATACTACTACTTTAAAAATTCAACAGACAAAGAGTATCAATTGGGAATTCTGAGACCTAAAGGTATCCACAAACTCAGCGCCTCCTCTTGACTTATTTTTGTAGCCTAGGGGATTTACTGGAAAATTCGCAAGAATTGCTAATGGGCATACCAATAGACGAATGTTAATAATGTCCTTGTCAAATACTGTTTACCTCTCTAGAATGAACAACAAAAGTTAAAGGTAGGCACCTTCTATCAAACTTCATCTTCTCTGGGGTGCATCAGAAAGTAAAGTTTAGTACCTCTTACCATCTCAAAGACTTGCGGTCTGCCCTGACCTTTCCTTGCCATTGCATATACTGTACAAATCTAGTAGAGCCTTTAAGTTTTGGTGCTTATATCAAGCACTGTCTTTGTTAGACCAAGCAACTATTTTTACACAGTTGGTTTGAGGCCGATCATATCATTTATTCCGTCTTTGTCTGTGACTTTAAAGATAGCTTCCTTGTTTTGCTTGCTTACTTACTTCAGACCTGTCTTCCTTCTATTGCACAAAAGGAATATTTCTTGATATACTAGCTCGAATACTGTTCAGTAATGAACAGAATGTAGCGCAAAAACAATAGCGCGCAATGGCAAAAAAAAAATTAAGAATAAAATCAGATCGGCGGACAAGGGTACTCCGTTAACTAAAAATTTGCCTAGATATAAAAGTGATATTATAGTGAAGTAAGTATATTTAATAAGCTTAAAGTTTCTTAGAAAGTTAAACAATTAACTTGTATTTTGAAAAGACAAAATTGGTATCAATTGATTTTTTTGTTTGGAAATCTCAGGATTGCTCCCGTTCACAGCACAACTTATACCCACTGTAAATGTTATTAAGATCGCATAGCTTTTGTTGACTTTTCCCATCAAACTATGGCATAAAATTTGCCACATGTTTATTCGAGCCCAACTTGAAGCAAATTCAACAATTGATAACAAACGCCCGCGAGTAAATCACAACAACTTTTGTAACTCTAATATTGCAAAAATTCACGCTTTCCCACGCTTTATTTTTATGACGTTCAAAATCAAATTAATATATGTTATAAGACGCTGAAAAATTAAATGCTGATAAAATATTTATTCAGGTGCTGCAGTTACTCCTTTTTCTTCTCATATTTTTGTGTGTAATCACCCACAAAAGTGTTGGCAAAAAGGCAACAGAGCTATAAAAAACAGATACACAGGGAATTGTGCAAAGGCAATTTAAGCCCAAGTGAGCAACTGAAAAATGAACCGTGAGAAAATAACACCCACAGATAACAAACACTAACTATATAGGAAGCACAAAAAAAAGGCAGCTCGCAAAAGTGTAGTGGACGAGTATAAACATTATATACTCATATTATATATCCGTAAGATAGCCTGCGATAAGCCTTTTGCATTATGATGTAATGAAATTGTGTGTACAACTGAAAAATTAATATTTACCGACGCGCAAGGCGAACAAATCAACAGACAGACATACAGTCAAACAGTTGTGCGAGAGTTTAAAGTTCGTGCAGTCGAAATTGTATCTGACAGATACTTCTGTTGCTTGCCCACACAAACAAACACATGCAAGAGATAAGAGCGCTGAACAGCGCGTTCAGCAGCGTGTGAATTTTCGTAAGCAATCAAATGACGACTGATTGAGCAAAAAACTCATCAGATTTGTGTGGGTTAAGCGTACGCCTGAATTATGAAACTTCATCGTATACGCATACAATATGCCATTTTATTACAATCGATGTGTTTTACTAAGAGCAATTCAAAAGTTTGGAGCTCACGTTCTTATAGCGTGTTAAAAAGGTATAATTTTTCTTTTAATTTCACTGATCATATAAATGTACCTGAGAAGTCATGCCTTGTCTAGAAAGAATCAATAAGAAAAGTATACAAGGCTGTTAGAACTTGGAGCATGTCATCGCTGCTAACAGTTTAAAAAAGTTGATATTTTTTCCACTTGTATATGAATGTGCTATATTCATTTTTGGATTGAATGTGCTCTTCAAATCCGGTGACCAACCGCATAACCTGATCTTTGAAGTAACTAAGTTTATGCCACAGGCTTAATAGATCAGTATGGTTACCTGTATTTGATTTGCTCTCTTTTTTTTGTGCCTCTTACGCCAAGCAGAAATGTTCAAAAAAATAAAAACCTTTTTCAAATAATAATTGTATAAGTTGAGTTAAAAAAAAAAGAAAATAAATAATACTAGCAAGTTCAGCAACAGTATCGAAATACTTTCATAGGCTATCCAGAGTTGGAGCATAACATCATATTCGAGGTCTCATTGGATATATTTCGAAACTTTCAATTTATAGTATATAAACGAATATTTTTGAACTTAAATGAACGGGGCAATGTAGTATGATTTTACTGAAGATACTGTATATACTACATATTTTATGAATTTTAACCTTGAATTCATTTTTCCCTAGCACTTCACTTTAAAAAAAAAGACAAACTCAACATAATATTTATGATTTTTCTTGTTTTTACGTCTTCGAACTAAAAATACGATGATAGTGTTGAGGGTACCAATTAATAATTTTTTATGTTAAAAATAATTTACAAAAAAAAAGTTAATTAAAAATATTTTCCGTGTCCCTGGTAATATTCAATGCCATCGTCAAAAATATTAGTTCTCTCTGGCCTCTATATGAGCCATATTTCAATTTCTTCAAAAGACCCAAACGAGTAAACTTGAGTTTGCGTTCGATAGATTCTATTGAAAAAAAAAATTACAATTACAAATCGCTGCATATTGAACTCAAAACTATATACTTTTGAAGTGTCAATAATCAAGATTGTTTTCAGAAACAAACGCTGATTTACATTGATTATTGGCGAAAGATAACAAGCCTTTCCAATGAAATACAAAATTGTTTCCAATATCGGCCACAATTTCTTTTAAAACAAACCGAATTAACTTGTACACCCAATAAATCTATACATTTTTTTTATTAAAACTTAGGAATATTAATTTCAAGTGTGATTAAATTAGAAAGCGCTTTCGAAAATATTTCTGATTAAATTTATGCTGAAATGTAAATTAAATTAAAGCTGAAAATTATCACAGTGCCTTAGTTTATAAACAAAATTGTTCTTGCGTTTAAGCTTAAACTTATTTTTTGTAATTCGATTAACGAGTCGGACTATGATATTAAAAGTCTATCATGTTCTTTAGTCCAACTCCGTAATACCGCAATTTCAACAAATACAGAGTACAAATAGGGCATCATTTAATAAGTCCTATTTTTGCAGAAAGTTTAATGAATTCTTTTTGTATGTAATAATAAAAATGAAAATAAAAATAAACACACCCCTGTACATAAATTTCATTAAATTAGATTTTATCCATTTCTAATTTGCAATTTATGCTTCGCATTTGGATACAAGATAACTAACTGTCTGGCTGGCAAATGTAATCGATTCGCTGCGCTTTAATTCCCTGGCCAACATTTATTGATACTGCTCCTTCTAAGTACGGGTCGGGTGCATACTACCACAACTACCTATTTGCCTCTATAGTATTATACACTGACGCTGATCGATGCGCAGATAAATGTATTTTATTAGTTGACTACTTATTGCCATTGCCAGATATTTAGATACATGGCCTTAGTCTTGGAATTTTGCAATTGCAATTGACTGCAGCGGCAGCTACTTGGCAGCTTAATGTCATTTAAACAATGTTTGGGCCATGTTTATTGGGATTAGTTGGCTAAAAATTATGACCAATTTGTCGCAAGCCAAAGAATTGCCTCAACTGCACCTCAATGGGATGCAGCCCATACCGATGCGAGCTGCAGCTTGGACTCCAAAGTTGCCTTTCAAGTCAATTGCATGCAAATGCTGCACGCGTCAAGTGTCCGCGTTGGCGTTCTTGTTCTTGTTGGCTGCTTTTCAGAGCCATGGAATGCCTTAACATGGAGCTATTTTGCGTAGAATTTTGGTGAATATAAAATTAAAGCCTTAAATAGATAATGCGCTATCAGCGCTTGTAACTGAATTTGAAGCTGTGGCAATCCAATGCAATTCAATGCAAATCTCGCCCAGTCGAGGCCAGTGTCTGGCAAGTTAATAGAAAATTTATAATGCCAAGGCGGACCATAAATTTGCTCAAGTGTCGTACCTGCACTGCCTTACACCCACATGCTCCATGTCATTGCAACGGCGTCGCCAGCAGCAACCGCAACGACACTTAGAGAAAAAAGTAACGTAAAATGTGTAAAATAGTCATTAATATAGCATGTTCGAATTTATCCTGTTCAATAATATAAGGATCGTACTCCTTCAATTAGCTGCTGTTTTCTCTCAGTGTAGCAATAGGCAAGTTGTTTGTGTGGGAAAAAAAGTTGTAATTTGCAGTTGACAAATACGCAGTAAAATCTTTTGGGCTCTACGATTTGGTCCAAAAATTAACTCATATTGCAGGCTGCTAGAAATAGTTAATGATTTATGGGTCGCTAGCAGTTGCCTGGAATATGTAGCAATCGCAGCTCCACTAAACAATGGTAAGGTCTACAATAACTTCACCAGCAAAGCGTAGCATAAAAGCCACAACAACGCCCGCTTGGTTACTGTGCCCACTTGGCAGGCTAAATCTGGACGGACAGTGGGAGCTGCTGCTTGTCTAGCCTCTGTGGCAAATCGCCTACCTGCTGCCGTGTTGGCGTTGATATTGCCTTGACTCCATATAGTTGACGGTGGTTGCAAAGGCTGCCTCATGGTGATCGTCTTGGGCTTGGACCAACGGTAGGAGTTGCTGCGCCCCAGGCTGCAATTGTCTGCTTAAAAGCGTTCATTCTGTCTACAATGAAGCCACATAACTTAGTTGCACTTAGAGTTTGTCTCATTTTAGCATTAGTTGCATCTCTCTTTTACACTTTTGTTGCCCGAGAATTGTAAGATGCAGTTGCAAAGGCTTTCGATGTGATGATTTATTGTTTATGCGCCCCAAGCAGCTTGAGTGTATGTGTATTATGTATGTCTACTGCACGGTAGCTCTGTCTGCTACTTTTTTATGCAGCCATGTTGCATGGGTTAGCAATTGAAATTTTATTAAATAAGTTGATGTTATTTGTTTACTGTTTAACAAAAAAAAAATGGAAAAAGAAAAGTCACGTATTGAAAGTAAAAGCGCAAATACACTTTAAGTTTAGTGTTGGATCCTTTAGATTCTCAGAAAGGGGTTTTATTTTTGCAAAACCATCTTGTCTATTTATAGTTATGAACTAAAATTATTAGATTATTAATTTTCAATTAACAAATTTCAACTTAACCTTAATTACATCGTGCGTTTATCTATTTATGTGGTTGGTATTTATGTTACCGTAAGAAGAAAGTTCTCAAAATTGTATAATTTTTAATGCCTTTTATTTTTTAATACAAAAAACATTTTTAAATTATATTTTCTGCAAAATAAAATAAAATGATTACTATTTCCTATTATATATGCTCCGATTTGTCGATAAGTTTTTGGCAAATGAAATCAAAATTAAATAGGAAGACATCGGCACATATCAATACATAACAAAATTCAGGCGCGAGGAGTGGATAGCTTCCAGGCGAACTACTGTATATCTGCTGTTCTTATATTATAAAACACAAAGACATTTCTTTTCATTCAATCTGGGCATGTTAATTAACATGCTTTCATCTCGTTATTTATTAAACAGACAGCAAAAACAGCGGCTGTCCCTTTGTATCCTACCAAAGATAGTATTTCTCTTGTAGGTCAATAATAGCTTTGCTAACATTTGTGAAGTTTCACCTTTTTACGACCATAACCACTATATTTCCGTATACAAGCGCCTCATCAAAATTAGAAGTTAGAAAGGAAGCAAACAAACAACTTTACTGCTGTCTTTCGTCGCCGAAAACGTGATATTTATTATATTTTTTTAGTAAATATAGTAAATATGTAACGCATCCAAATTCTTTTATGACAAAAAAAAACAAAAAATCGAAATGGAGTAAAAGGTATTATTTTTTTTTTATTTGTCAACCTAGTTATAGCAGTAACAGATACACAAAATATATTTTTTAATGCCTACTAGGGACAATTTGTAACCGACTGTAGTCTCTGTGGTCTCTCAGATTGGGTAGCTAAGTAAAAGCCTAAAAATTAATAAATAAATTTGACAACAATAGGAGTTAAACTCCATTGTCTATTGATTCTCTTTAAAATGTGGAGAGCTAAGCATTCAACACAGCTTAAATTAAATTTAGTACAAATTATAACGAATCTTTAAACTTATTGATAGAGTATAAAAAGGTCGGCGTTAAGAATATTGTTACATTTTTTGTTGCTACATGTTTAAGTTCTAATGCCCTTGCGCAGGCTGGTTGGCGTCTGCTCAGCATGTAGTGCTGTTCGTACAAGTGTGTTGGTCATAAATCAGCAAATGGATTCGATCATTTAGGCGTGGGTACAGCCCAGTTAGTTATATAGATGGTAGAAGAGTTAACTTAAGACGAGAGTTAACATACCTTGAATATGCAACACTCCCTGGGGCCACAGATTATAGCAGAGTTGCATGCGTATTGCTTAATTCAGTGTGTCAATGAATTGCATTAGAAAGTATCTGATAGATACTTTAATCTTAGCCGCAACAAATGCCAAACACTTCCTGACAAATTGCTGATAAATAAACCTCAATCATTGGGATTTGCCATAATGCCTTTCTAATTTCATGCGTGTGTACCCAGTTCGTGGAACGTGCAACATGCAGCATGCAGCAACAGCAACAGCGGCGCGTGTTTGCTGCCTTTTTGCGCATGCAAAGCGCAAAAAAAATTAAATCAAATTGAAAATTAAAAAATGGGTGGCAGTAAAAAAAAAATGGCAACTGCAACAAAGTCGGCAGTTGTGGCGCCTCACAAAAATATGGCAGCTTACAGTTTTAAACATTTTCCACACGTAATGCGAAAGTTTGAATCATTTGTCCAACGGTAGCCGCCGCCGCAGCAGCGAGATTTTCATTTAAAATTCTTGTCACAAACATGTAATTGCAACGCGTTTCAGTTGGCTACTACCACTGCCTTGGCTAACTGGTAAATGTGACCAACTGGCCAAGTGTCCAGCTGACTGCCACTGAATGCAATGAAACGGATCTATAGTAGAAATATCGACTACATACAATAATAGTATGAACGTTATTGACAATGCGTTTGTTTGTCTGACGATGGCGCTGTATTGACACAGATAAGTGCAACCAACCCGAGCCAATGATGTTGCAGTTGTTGTTGTTTTGTAAATGTATCTGTGTTGTTGGCGCTATTTTTGTTGTTGTTTGCAGCGATAAGTAGCGTTTATGCATTAATTTTTGCTCAAAGTGTGGCTCTGCGCAACATTGGGGTACCGCCGGACGGCAAGGAATTATTTATTACCCATTAATGCGTTGAATTAACATTTATTTAATTAATATTAATGTGAGCGTCTCTGTCGAAGGCACAGTCAACGTCAGTACACTGAGAAAAATATAACAGTTATTAATAGAGTAAAATAAAGATATTTTTCTTTTTTCCATGACGTAGGCATACTTAATATTTATTCAGTATATATTAAGTATCCGTTGAGATGTCATCGAATTTTTAGCCAATTTGGTTAAAAGGTCAATTTAAAATTAGCAGTCAGAATCATATTTTTTCAGTGCTCGTACACCAGTTACGCGTCGTAGTTTTTGGTGACATTAAGAGCAATTAATGGTATCGTTAGTAAAGCTGCCAACGGTCTAGTCAGCCAGTCATTTAGTCAGTCAGTCGGCTAAAACACATCTAAAGCCAAGTTTGCCAATTCCGACAACCAAGCCCAACAAGAATTGTCAATTGGTAGTCAACATGTTGTCGACATACCTCTGACTGTTACGTACAGCCTGTTGTCTGCCGCCCGCCTTGGGCCACAAAATTTGGTACACTTGCAACAAGGTTACAGGATGGTGCCACTGCCTGTTTTTGAGCTGGACTTTTGTCTGCGCTTTGTCGGCATCTTTGAGTTTAGCTCCTACAACTTAGCTACTGGCGGCAGCAGTTCAAAGCGCGCCCATCATTCGCTCAATTTTTGACATTCTCTTTTCTGGATGAGATTTGACTGCTGCGATTTTAATGAGCAGTGTCAGTTCAGTTTATTATGTCCGTTTATCTATATCATTTATCAGTTAAGTATGCTTAGTTGTACTTTTTATTTATAACACTTACTTTTGGAAAAAAGTTTTAAACGCATAGAAAAAGGCTAAAATTCCATCAAGACATAGGCTCATAATAGATTTTCGATAGAACTTTTTTTTTTTTTGTTTCTTTCCATATAATATGATTTCTTGTAATTTTTAATAGTTTAGATTAATAAATAGTTTTCATGTATTTACGTGATAAAGTTTTTTGAAACAATCTGATCAAAAAAATAAAGATTTCCACTGACTATGGTCATCGCTGCTAAGGCGGAGCATGGAGACATCTCTATTAATAGCTCTTCGAATAGAACAGAGATTTACAGTTTATAGCCAAGTCCCAACGGCAAGGTCTAATTAGTATGGATTTACTTATTGAAATAGTATCTATTTATTTGCTATGGAATCGAACCACCCACCTTCGGGTTTAGAAGCTAATACGCTACTGGGGCCCACAAACTCTTCAGACTATAGAGAATTTCCAATTTGGAAACACTCGAGTAAACGTCTTCCTCTTTTTGGTCTGAGTCAACAATCACCGAGATAAGCACTTGCCTTTAACTGACCCTTAAATTGTGCAAATATTTTTCAACTGAAAGCAAAAGGTGGCAAGTAAATAAAACCAAAAATGTATGTACTATTTATAATCATACATAAATACCTAAAATCGTTATATAGATTTAAGCAAGTTTTCCACAAACAAATACTGGCCAACTGACAGTGTTCATATTTAAACATTTTATTTACTCAGATAACATGTTGTTGGTGTTACTTGTTGCTGTTGTTGTTAAATCCATCAATGTATACTCGGGGGCGGAAATATGTTTGTTTATTGCAAGGTCTACCCAAAAAAAAAAAATGGGAAAAAAAGCCAATGTAATAAAGTTTATAATTTATAGACCAATCAAGCATATCACACACACTAAAACAAGTGAAAAATCATAGTCCAAACACATAATGCGTCAGTGATCAGCCGGAGTTACAAAACGCAAGAGAAGATGCGACCATGGGTATCCAAAGACGCACAGCCAGTGAGTCCCACAATTCCACAATTTATACGATGCGCTGGCCATGGCAATAGGCGGCGCACAGCGGGTTGTCAAATCGATCCTCTACTGACTTGAAACGCACCAAGAGTTTACCAATTGATTTATACAAACGGCAAAGCAACGGAACACAAATTGGTTGCAAGCTACGTTGTTGCCACAGTGCCGCATGATTTGTTGCACGCCGCACAATCGCCGCATACGCAGAAGTTTGGATGCAGACGAGTAAGTAGTAATATGCAGTAACATAGTCACAGTTTAACCTCTTGAACTGGCCAGCGACCGTTGCAGCGCGCTGGCCAAAAGACGCACGTGTAGTCATAGCCACATGTTGCACATATTGACGTAGTGCAGCTGATATCATTGTGGCAAACAGGTGAGTGCTAGAGTATAATATGCATGTAATTCAAGGAAATCATCGTTAGACAGATCAGTCAGTGATCTTGGGCACACGCTTTGCATGTAACTCGCGTAGTTAATTAGTTGTTTGTCCGCGCCATAAATGCAACACACCAATCCCCCATTGGGGAGGTATCCACTCGTCGTAGTAGAGCTGTTCGCAAGTGAACTTGTTTTAGCGAAAAATCTCAAAGCCCCAATGGATTTGACTGAAAGTGATATGCAGGCGTTTAGAAAAAATGCAAAAGCCAAACAGTAAACCCAACCAGCCGCCACTTGGAGACAACAGATGTCGCCCATTTAGGTTATGTCGAGTATGGAGGAGCTGCAGCTGACTGGCCTGACACCAGTTTATCAGGCAGGCGCACAACGGCACAAACCAAACAATAAATTACGCAATCCAAATGTCCAACTGCAGTCCATCAATGGCATAATGAGGCGGCCACTGGCAGAAAGCGCAGACCCAGTCAGGGATGCCGCACAAATGCATTACCATATCGGCATAAATTCCGGAGCATCGTTAAGTGGGTCTGTACTAGAGTGAGTAGCTGCTCTTGCCCAGACAAACAGGCTGGGTACACCGGCAACAAGGCAAGCCTTGCAAGCAGGTTGCATGCCATGCTGCCGCCTAATGAGGGAATTACCGCCGTCATCGATAATGGTTTCACCGACGACGCGTCGTTGCTGCTGCAACTCGTCTGGCTTGAGTCAAATCCAGTAGGCGTTGGTAGGCGTTATACAGGTATGGCTGCTGTTCTTTGAATGCATCCAATCCCATTGACCTTTCACCTGATGCTTAATTTATGTTGCCTTTGTTTACAGCTCTCAATTAAACAGTGCATGCAATAAGTTTTCAAGCATCGAAAAATGTTAATCAGCATGAACTGAAAAATGTACTAGTTACAATAAAGTTTTGTCTGGTTTTATTCTAGACGATTTTTAAAGGGAAATATAGAAACCGTCAGAATTGCCTTTTTTGTAAGTCTTTAATGATTTCAAGAATAGAATGTAAGATTAAGTTTTTTAGTTGGTTTTATAATGTAGGAAAGAAAAAAAACTTGGCTTGATACTATTTTCCATCTTCTCGAGAAGATGACCAATAATTTTTCGCAGAACAAAGAATTAAGCTGTTTGACTCTCAAAAATTTTATTTATGTGAATATTGCTCCCTCAAGGCAACAATCGAAGCCACAGTTCCAGCAATGCCTCCTGCTATACCTACTGCGATAAACAAAAGCGATCGCCAAAATCGTATGTATAAAAATCCGTAACCTTCATTATATTGCACACATAGATTAATTACTCCTGGGTAGATTAGGCCCAATTGGGCTAGGCAGAAGGAGCCAACGAATGAGAGCAATAATACAAAGTCCGGGTAACCCATGGCACATAACACTGAAGCAATTACAATCGCCATGCGTAACAAATATTGAATTACATCATTGGAATTGTTTTCTAGACGTGGTACCATATAGTTGCGCCAGATAATGTCAACTGTAATATATCCTTGTAATGCATAGGATAAGAAAATGGCCAAGGCGAAGAGAATCAACACCATTTGCGTTAAGCTGGTAAAAAAAATAAACTAATTTTACCAAAGTTTCTTAGTAAATAGCTGCACTTACATTTCCTCTTGAGGTAGGTTGTTTAGTATGGAACCAGCTGTTCCATCGCCATATCTCCAATAACCAAGAAAACCAAAGATTGTATAAATGCTTATAACAACGAACATAGATCGATTAAGTATACCAAAAGCGCCAAGATAGTGGTCCGGATGACTCATATTTTGGTGCAATGCAATTATCTAAAAAGGGTAGTATTTTATTACAAAAAACATTTTGTCACCCTTTATGTCGATGAATTCAATTTTTACAGATATCCTTATTATAAAAGAGATAATTTTTTTTTAAATAACTCTCGATGTTGAGAATTTTTTCATCAGCAGAGTTTATAGCCTTTAAAACAAGCAAGTGGAAATGGCCAGACTTTGAAATCTTCTTGTAGTATTAATAAAAAATATATTTAAAACTTACCACGCCCACTGATTCAATGGCAAAGAGCACGGTGCCAAAGCAAAGGGGATACTGAGCCAAAGGTTTAATGGCTGTACGCTCTTTCAAACTGGGTAATTCACCAAAAATGTCTTTGAAGATAATAATAAAGCCTGAAAGTAATGAAATTTTTGGAAATAATTATAAGCTTAAATTAATGAGTACTTACTTATGATAAGCAGAATATTTGCCAGCGCAGCACATGGTACTAAATACTTGATATCGCGTATAAGAAATGCCAAAATTAATGGTACTGTAAGCAGTGCTATATAAATGCGTATATCCAAAATTATAAAATAAATGTCACCCATAAATTTGAGATTTTTGGCTATGAAGACGACATACACACAATCTACACCAAAGTGATAGACACAAAGTAAAATGTCCACCAAATAGCTGTAAATGGAATACATGTAGCGATAAGCGTCTAGAAAATCCAAATTTATGCATTTTATTCCTTAAATTAACTTTTAACACTGTTATACCTTTTACTTCTATTGGCTGCATATATATATTTCTAGACTTTTTAAAACATTTTCAATGAAGTTATAATTTTATGGGATATACTTTACCCTTGAAAATAATGTCTATATGGTTAACCTCAAATCATTATAAATGGTCACTCCCTCAATTCTTACGTTTTTAAATTTTTTCCCTAAAACATCCTTTAGGGTTCTGAGAGCATTCGTCCTTTAAGAATTTATTCTATGAAATATCTTACTTTGTGGATATAGGCTTTGCCAATAGCCATTTTGACTTTGCTAGTAGTATTTTTAGTCTATATTTCAACGTTTTACTTACACAATCGGGTTGTAAAATTTTCGGAAAAAGGTTGGTCCATTCATAATAGCGATTCCCATGGTCTCACTGTAGGTAAGTGCTACAATTTGATACCGCTGACAGAGCGTGATCATATCATTTATCTAAAACATATTCCGAATTAATTTTAAAATACCAATACAATTGAATTCAAAATACCAACACATGCATCGCATGCACTACAAACACGCTGATGAAGATGGTGCTAAGGGAACCCAATAGCCAACCAGCATTGACATAAGCTCGGGGCATGGCCAGACAGCCAGTACCAAAAGCGCATTTCAGCAGATTAATAAATGCTTCCGTATCGCTAGAGATTGTTTGATGCTATAATTGAGAGCAAACATTTAAGAGAGTGGCTTACGTCATACGATTTTTTACATCATGTTCTATTTGAGAATCAAAGGCCAGCGAGAAACTATTAAATATCATATTTTATCATTTATTTATATATTAAAAATGTTAGACAGTCGGGGCGGTGCCGACAGTAGAATACCCTGTACCTTTCTTTTTGAGAAAAGAACATTTATGCCGGATGTTAATCTTGAAAGGACCAGAATTATACAATGTTATTATTATATTTCTTTACAGAATTATAGTTTTTAAACTGAGTCCCTTGTACTATGTCGCTTGATTCTAGGTCACTTGGTTCAATAATTACGTACAGTGGTGTTACAATTTTAACATATTAACGTAAAACTTTTCTATTAATTACTAGTTTTTGTTCATTTTAGTTACAATGATACATGTAGGTTGATAAGTAAATACATGAAATTAAAGCCAATTGTTAAACGGTTTGACTATAAAAGAGCGAAACTTTACTGCGGAAAAAAAATGAAAAACTTCATAGTGCGCGAAGAAAGCTGCAGTTTGGTCAGTCTAGATTTTATGATATGCAAGATCTTGCTGCCCATACGGACGGACAGACGGAGATGCACAATCGCTGCACGAGGATCTGTCTAGCTTTTTGGTATAAATGTATTGTGGTCTACCACGTCTTCTGCTTGCCGTTGTACAAATTTTGTGAAACTTGTATAGTTATCTACAGATAAAGGGTATAATAATTCATTGATGACCACTCTTACCTTAATGTGCTGCTTAAAGAATGAAATCTCCTTCCATACAGGTACTCCAAAGTAGATCCCAATTTCGCTTTGAACGGCAGGGACAAATGCCAGCGGCTACCCAACTTCATTTTAATATTTTAAAAGAAATATATATTTTTCAAAGCAGTTTTAGAGCTATGCAGTATATTGTATTCTCAACGCCAACTTTGTCTGCCAATTATGCAAATATTTTTAAATCTAACACATTTAAGAGGACTGAAAGTTTGCAAACAGCCACGAATATGGCAGGTAAACCGCACTTTTAAATATTGCCAATGCCCAGAGGACTGATTTATTCCAAGAATAGCCAAATGAAGTGCCTGGACCAGCAGCAGCTTTGTGTGGGCGTTTAAGATTCAGCAGAGAAATGATGTGTCAAGAAATCTTATATGCGGCTTGCTACTTTAATTATGCAATGGCCCGAAGCAGATGAACAACTCGTTTAAGATCATCCAATTAATATTGCCTAGCGATGTGAATACAGTTTAAAGGAGAGAAATTCAACAGGGAAGATCAATTAGTGTACTAGCCCTACGCACATATATTGTAGATTAAATTAAAATATCCTTTTTTAAGTCCACATTTTTGGCGTTGAATCTTAAGACCCAGAAAAGCTGAATATTGCTTAAAAGGTACATATGTTTTTTACAAATTGGAGCTGTAGTAATCAGTTTTGATACTTAAAAAGCTTAAAAACTTTTAAGTACCGAATTGAAACACTACATCTTAAAACTAACTACAGCCAGTGTCACGCATTTTATGACCGAATTGGACTATAGAAGCGAAATGATAATAATGGTAATTGGGTAATAACAATATTTTTTATTAGTGAATATTGCTCACCATCTTTAAGATCTAGCGTTCATACAAACAGTCAGATGCAGTACGTGGTTGATATCCGAACAAGAATAAATAATCTGAATGACCTTTTTAGCGTTTCCTAAAATACGGCTTTATTAACATTTGCTTAGTTGCTTGTTACCTAATACTACCTATCTATACTTACATTTACATTGTATTAGAGAATAAAAAACGATATAACCTAAACATAGTTTAAATTTTGCAATAAATGACCTTTTTGTAAGCTCAAACTCCAGCTCTGAATTTTTTCAAATAAATTTGATTTACAAAATGCATTGTATTTTTAATATATGTCATAACAATAATTTGTTTAAAAACTTAAAAGTTCGACTTTTCGTACTTACTGGCTGGCTTAAATTGAAAATTGTGATTTCCTTTTGAAATTGCAGCTAAAGTGCAGTTTCTAGTTAAATCTGCACATATATAAGTATAATGAAGTTTCTATGTGTGCGCCTCCCGCTGTTTTGCGCATTTATTTTGTAATAATATATGCAATTGCAGAAGCTTCCTGTACCCTACCCTCTGTTGCTCCAAGCCCCTCGATTTACCCTACAGTATGAATACAGTTAGCTTCGCGTTGTGTGTTGGCGGAAATGTTGTTTTTCCTATGCAAATTTCAGTTTATAGCATGCCAAGTGCCTTTTTCTCCCAGAACTCTCTCTCTCTCTATGTGAGGCTTTGTGTGTGTGGTGTGTGTATCTATGTCTAATACTTATTTGCTTAGCATGGCCAAGTCAAGGGTCAACTACGCATTTGATTGCTGCGTACCAGCTGTGTCCAAGTAGTGTGCGTGAGTGGAACTCAAAGGTGTTTTTACTAGCGAATGTCGAGACGCGCGGCACAGAAGAAAATATCGCATAGAAATAGCGAAAAATATTTCTGTAGCGTATTATTTAATTTTGAAAAATATATACCATATATAGCAAGTTTAAATATATTTCTTTGTATGTGCGAAGATTTTCTTGAAATCTTGAAGGGAATCATTTTTGCTAATAATCGTCAAGTTTGGATTTTTTTATCAAAGCAAAAAATATACATAAAAATTCTTGGTTCGAAAAACCATACATTCTAAAACAAAACAAACAAAATATTTGATATTTAAAATATCGAATAGACAGTGTCCATCCCTAATGAAACTATATATTTGCATAAAAAACTCGCTACTATATGCCAAATACTTACCTAAAGCCAGGTGCCCATGTGCGGGAGGTCAGCTTCATGATAGTTTTTATCGAGTATTTGTTACAATTTTAAATATTTTCTTGTTGTTAACGACAACTTCTGCACTGACAACAAACAAACAACAACGACAACTATGCCATATTAAAATATGCGCATTGCATTGCCGGGTACACGCTGCGTATGAATTTTCAATTGACCCACAACAAATTAACATACTAATGACATTAGTGTGTGTTTTGGTGAGTGTGTGTTGCAAACACTTGACTTGCAGGCTGCTAAATACCGCAAGAAGGCACTGAATGCCACCATTTGCGGTTTGTGGCCAATCCAATATTGGGCTAAGAAGGAGCTGTATTTAGCCGGAAACGTAAGTAGAGATAGTGTTGGCTACTACAACATGTCAGTCTCGTAGCATGGCCAAATGCTTGGCTTTTGGAGACCCGGGGAGCATACTTCGCATGTGGTTCAATAATTCCAACAGTAAATGCTAAACTATGCGCATAGATTGTCAACGCTCTAAGATGCTTGCCTGATTGCTTTGCAGTTTGTGAGCTGTCTGTATCTTGTGGATACATGACTTCGAGACGAACGCCGCGCGTCATTAAAGTGCAGACAAATGGCAACGGCATGTGCGGCACATGTCAAACTGCAAACGGCAGCAAATGGCAACAGGTGAAAATGCTGGAATTCTGATTATCTTCTCTTTTACTCGACTGTTTAAGCAAAGCTTTACTGGCAATCACTGTGCAACAGGCGTTGCAACATTTTGTTGCAACTTCTGCGGCTACTGGTGAATCAACTTAAACTGTAACTTTCGACGATTTGTTGTCAAAGTTGTTTGTTTGCTTAAGGGTGATGCACTCTGTCGAGCGAGTGCATAAAGTTTGTAATTAAGTTTGCACGCAGAAGGCAAAAATATATAGTTGTATTAAATATATAAAATACATAAAATAATGTAGAAAACAACTTGAGCTACTGATTATTTATTAAATTCTACATAAAAAGGGCATTGTTACGTCGCCTCTCCAATAAACTCTTTTTTTGCTGTTTGAATGTTGGTATGTTATTGTATGTTTGGCCACAAAATTATCGTCTCCAAATAACGTTTGTTTTAAAGGCTTTGGCCAATAGGCAACATTATACACATAAGTATGCGTAAGTGTTGCAGTCGCGTACATTCAAATATAGATACACAGAATACATTTACATCGATGAGTTTGTGATTACTCATTTTGTTGTTGTTGTTGTTATTATTGTGTTGTTATTACTGTTGCAGACAAGCTGCCATTTGTGGCGGCACAGCCCACATTCAATTTACAGCCGGAAGAGTGGGAGTGCACGCATTTTGATATGTTTTCGTTTTTTTTTTGTTTTTAGCTTATAGAGCCTTTGGACCAAGTCATTTGGCTGGCAAACGAAGCAGCATAAATCAAAAATCGCAGCAGCAGCAACTCCCGCATAAAAAAATGTATGAAAACGCATATAATGATTGGCCATAGCCAGAACAGCAACAGCTTGATCCCAAAAACCAGAATAAGAGCAACTTAATAGCCAGAGCTTAAGAAGAACAAAAAGTGGGAGGATGCAGTGAATTTTCTCTTCCAAAGATATTTTTTAAACTTTGGCTGCTGCCGTTTTCTGTTACCGTCCACTGCCTTTTTAAGGCCGAAAGGCACATTTTGGCTCTGGCAGGTTCCCGACGCGACCAAGAGTCAAGACGACGACGACGACGTTGACTGCATTTTTAAACGCAGCAGGCGCACAAAATAAAAAGAAATTGCAGCTAAAATGCCGCTGCCTGAGGCTAAAAAGATTGCGCGTTTTAAGTGAGGGCCAGTAGCTTTAACCAAAATCTGTATCTTAGGTTGGGCTTCATGGGCTACACGTGCGCTTCACTCTTTTAGTCAATGAAACGTAAGCCCATTGTGCAGGATGCTTTGTTGTCCTGATATAAAAGTTAGCTGAAGAATGCGCCAACTCGATCGTCGCCCTCTGAAACAGCTTCTGAAGATACGGCAGTAGCAACAACAACAGCAACTAATTTTCAGTCAGCGATCAGTGAGACAAAAAAGTAGAGAGTAAGTACGCTGTGTAAGCGGTAACGACTTAAAAATACGCTTTAATAGAAAAAAAAATAAAAACCTAGAAAAATTATAGATGCTACCAAAAAAATATTAAGTATACGCAATGTTGTCATGTAAGAGTTAATCAAAAATACAGACGAAAATTTTGCTTGTTATGCAAACGTTTTATGATTTTACTTTTAAAAAAGAATATATTCATATTGATATTATCGATATAAAAAACTTAAAACTTTAAAACATAATCAAGATTGTAGAAAATATTTTAAACATTTTTTTTAAATTATGTACCATATCATCAGACCCTCTCCATTATATCCTACCAATGTGCAGTTTTAAGAGTATTAAAGAAAAACATGTTGCACTGCAATTGCTGCCTGCTTGCTTCTACTGCTGCTGCCACTGATATGTCCGCTGCTCATGCGCAGATCTTGTGCGATAATGATGCAAGTTAATCATTAGTTTGGAACGTGTATTATGCGATTATTAGTTGGCAACACAGACAGAGTCAAAAGGATTACACACTAACTAACAACACACTTTGCTCGAATGCTCCTTTCCTCCATGCCAGTGTTTTTTGGTGGGCGTTTAGCTTTGGATGCGAAATTTTTAAGTAATTTTCAATTTCCGTTTGCCATTGCGTAGAGACTTGCAGCACATTGGGTGCAATGTCTTGGTAGCGCGTAATGCGATGCTGCAACCACAAAGTGCACACATGTAGCAATTTGTCACAAGTGCAGCATCAGCACCAACAACTGACCAACCGACGGCACTGGCTGTAAACAAATATACATGCGGCAGAGGCGGCGGCATCAACATGTTGCTGCAACATGTAAAATGTCAACGTTTTTTAAGAATCAATTCCAAGCTGCAATTCGATATTGTCGCCAGCGGAGTTGCAGCAGACAGCGAACTGAGCGTTGGTGTTGCTAGTTTTCGTGCTTGTTGTTTTTGTGGCAGCTGCTACAGCTGCTGCTGCTGCAGCGGCTGCTGTAACTGTCTGCTGCCTTCTGTCAGCAACATGCGACCACGGCACGTAAATTATGGCCACACACGTTGCCGCTGGCGGCCTTGAAAAAAAACCATACCTAGCTATTTTGCAAAATCATTGCAGAATTTAAATAAACACACACACACATTCATAAAAAAGCACACAGACAGGGAGTTGGGTGGGTAGGATAAAAAGTTTTAATTGTAAATCTGGTTATCAAAGGAAGGAACTCAGACATAAAAGGGCTATAAGAGCTTCATTTCTGTAATCACCGTTAAAATTATTTTTGTATACTTAACCCCGATACATATATATCCACTTACTAGTAGTTACAAAGTTAATGAACAGCCTTTCTAAAATATATTTTAAATATCCCCAACGAACCTGTCAGCATGTGTATGATATTACTTAGGGAAAATGTAGTCCCCAATAACTTATTAGCTGGCACTCGCATTATTCTTGCTTAAAAAAAATTTCATTTTTTTTTTGTTGCACATATTTTTTCAGCTACAATTGACGTGCAACATGATTTTGTAGGCGTGCAACATGCGCATGCGCGCAACTTTATCAGATTTAAAGCATACAGCTTCAGTTCTATCTTTTTTTTTGTATTTGTGCCTCGGCATGTTGACTGTCAATTGTTCTGGGCCTTTGGGTGGGCGTAGCTGCGGCAAAACAATGCGCAGCCTGACCAGTAAGTAATAGTATCTACTACCAAGCAGTGGTAAGAAAAAGTGCAACCTTGAGCATGCCTGGTTTTATGCACATATCTCTAGTTCTAGCCGCTGGGTCTATCAATGTCAACGGCATTATCACACTAGCCTGTCAATATGTAAATATCGAACATAAACCGCACAACAAACAGTACAGTGCTGGGCCAAGTACTTGACAGATACGAGTTCTTGGTTTCGTGGGGCAATAGTTTGCCCAGTCGTAATGGTCATTCAGATATGGAGAAGACGTATGGTTTAGACACTGCAAAATCCAACTCGTTAACACGAAATGTGATATTTCACACGATTTATGTGCAAAAACAAAGAAGAGTTCAAAGACCACAGAAAATTTGCAGTTAAAACAACAGGCAGGATCTTGCTATATTCTTGCAGCAATTTTTAAATTATAAGCGTTTTTACAAAATGAAAGAAGTTGTGAATACAAGCATTCATTTTAGTCCAAAGTGACAATTGTAAACAGTAAAATCAAATGATTTGAAGTCTGCATATTTTTTAAGCATATTTTTTCTATTGTTTATACATAATAGAAATATAATGCTAGCTACACATAATGCTAGCAACAAATGTTGCTAGACTTGCCAGCACAGCAACATTACTGCTACAAATGGTATGCTGCTTGACGACGATTGCTTAATTAAAGAAATAAAGTTAAATAAGGATATAAATTAACAAGTTTAAACAAATAAATAAATTTAACACTAGTCAAAGTTGAACAATTTCCAGATATGAAGCTACAATACATTCTAGTTCGCAATTATATATTTATTTAATTATTATTGAACTACGTTCAGTTGAACTGAAGATTAAACAATTTGAAAATGTTAAAATTAAGAAATATTTAATAATAATGAGGAAAATATAAAATGAAACTTATTCGTATCCTTAGCCTTAGATGGGTGAATTATTTACAGATATGCACCGTCTTACATCTGGGATGGATGGCTAGGAACTTCGATTTAGAGTGTAAAAGATGAAAACAGAAAGTAACATACATTTTTAAACATTTCTTAACAAAGAATCTAAAAAATCCACGTTGAGCAAGTTGGCATTTCATAGTGCGTGATTGGTCAAAGATTGGTTCATTGGAAATATTAGCACATTTCAATTTACAGTTTTGGGAAACTAAACCATGTGCCTAACACTTAATTTAGTTGTTGCGGTAAAGATTTCTGTGGAAATACCCATATGTCAACTAGTAGACAAAACTCCGAATTATGCGTTTGGTCAACGTTTTCAGTTTAAATTGTATTTTTATTTTTTTACGCTTCACGCTCGACAAATAGAAAAAGAATATTTCGTTACCTTAGATTTTATACCCTAGTTACATTGCTTATGTTTAGCGACATTATTGCTAAAAATCGAATGTTGCGCAAGAGATGCTACAAGATGTAGGTATTGAAACACAGATATACTGCTTCGGCACGTGCGCATCTTTAGATTTAGCAACATTTTAACATGATTTTACATGATTCCTACTTATCCATAGAAATGTCCATCATTGTAAGTGTCAAATAGATGTCCAAATGGCCAGTGTTGCCACACTTTACGAGCATGTTGCACGTTGACATTAGAAAAGCAGTTGGTAGGAAATAGCAAAAGTGCCTTCTCCTTTTTGCCTGATCAGCCAAGATTTATAACATGCCATTTTCATGCCAATTGGCCTGCAACCAGCCATATACATAATTGAAGCGTAATAAATTCTATATATTTATTGTGCCTGTGTGTATGTGTGTGTGTTGTTGTTGTTGTTGCTATTATTAATGTAGCTTTTGTACACAATTAGCGCGTTTTCCCCCACCCTAAACAAGCAACTGGCACTAAACATTTCCATGTTTGTTATTAAATACAATAATTTCATAGTTGGCGCTACAAGTTGCATGCAACAAGATATAAAGTGCGAAATCAACACGCTTCATGCCAACTACAGGCAAAAGCTTAAGTCATCAGCCAGTCAATACCAGCGTCCAATAGTTGCATTCGTACATGCGTCCAAGTGTCCATCATTCCGTCAGTGTGTTAGTTGTCAACCGATATGGCAACTGGCGTTGATAAATTGGCGTTGTTTGGGTGCGTTGGGGTGCTGCATTTACCGCTGCCTTGGGCCAATTATAACCGTCTTTGGCATAAGATTGTCAGTTTGCAGTGTTATTTCTGTTCATGTTTTTTTTTTATTATAACACGATTTATCTGTAGTTAGTTAAGTTGCAATGATACTACTATGCAGATTAAGGCTGCTATCACATGACACTGGCCAAAAATATGCCAAGCAGTTCCGCTGTAAAGAAACCTTACAACATAAAATACCAAAAACTCAAGTAAAAGTTCCTTCATCCGGTTAGTCTCGTTGGTGTTGTATAACCATAATTGAGATTTGCTGCAACAAAGTATCACGTGCCTTGTAATCAGATATCGAGGCATGTCTTTTACTCCTTTGGCTGCTTGCGCAAACTCATATGGTTAGATAATTGAGCAGCACCCGCAATCACGCTTCCACTTTTTATGGCAGTCTTTGTCCAAAAAAGGCGCCAACTTTGTTTCTGCTGCTGCTTCTGTTGCTTCCTATCCAAACAGGCCACGTGCTACAAATTGTGGCTGCTGCCTCTGCTACTGCTGCTGACTGCTGCTGCAACATGACTAAAATCAATACAAAAAAACACACCCTCACCTTTCTTAACACCTGAGGCAAAAATTCCTTTTGTAGTTGCAGCATTTTGCTGCTGTAAGCTGATCTCTCCAGTTTGTGCAACCAACAGAAGCCGAAGCAATAGTATCAGCGTTGTCTTTGAGTTGAATCTCAACGTTTACTTCCCTGCTCAGCTGTTTCTGCGCGCGCTCTTTCCGCTCCCTATTATCAACGGCCCGGTGTGTTTATTTTCCTGCTTATACAATAACATCTAATTTTGCTACCTACTTGGCGGTTTCTAAGGAGCATTATGGATTCTACCCATTATAGTTACTGTCATTCTTGTTGCAGCATCTCTGATTTTCCTTGGTGCAGCATTTGAAACACCCGCAAGGCAACGGAAATAAAATGTAGCAAATTTATTTCTAAATCTTATTTTAAAGGAGTTAAGCTAGAATTTCAAAATATATGGCTAGAGAGAAACCACGTTCTAATTACATTTTATTGGACACAACGCGTATAGAAGAAACTATTCAAAAGCTGGCCATATTTCCCAATTGGCCATATATAATTAACTTTTATACGTGAGATCAATTGAAGTATGTGTTGCAATTTATGATTTTTTTTTCAAAGTCTTTGGATTAGCAATAGATGAAAAGGCTTGAAAAACATCAATTACTAGATCTAGTTAAGTCGAGAAATTGAAAAGTAATAAAGCATACCAACAACTAAATAAGGTAATTTGCAATATTAAGCCTTGCAACTTAAGGCTTGACATTTAAGGCAAGTAGCAACATATACTCTAAGCCACTCAAAACCAAATAAGATGTTAAATAGGATGAACGTTGGACATTCGTCCAATGAAAAGAGAAAAAAGTTTGCTGCGTATAAGCAACTTCTCTTTATTGAAAATCCATCCACGCCATAGATTCTGGTTCAAAAGCAGTTAAAGTTAAATTAATTAAAACTAAATTAAATTTAATTACAAGACAAAATTAATGTTTATTGTCTTTAGAAGCGTGACTTTCAATTATGGAAATGCTCTGTAGACCAAAAAGATAGACTGGTGTAACCCGAAGTTAGTATAATAACTATCTAACAATTTTAGGCTGAAGGCATGAACTTACGTAATTTTTATTTTTTGATATAATTTCGTCTTTGACACGCTTCAAAAAGAAGTAATTTTTCTGAATTGTAATGAAGAGTTTTTAAGTTTTAACTTTGTGTAACATTTATAATGTGTTTCAAAAAACGTTTTTCTCTACTCTTGTAAAACAAACTCTTATATTAACTTATAAAAATATTAATAAAATTATAAAACAATATCAGAAGTAATTTTAAACACAATCTTCAATATGAAAATATAGTACGCAAAACTATATTCAAAAGTAAGATGCAAATGTTACAATTAAATCTGATGGAAAGTTCATAGATATAGAATTAAAAAAAATTTTTTTTTGATCCGTCAATTTAACAGCTTAAGGCTTACAAATTGCTTAAGATATTGTTGATTATATTGAATCAAATAATACAATTACTATTTTTTAAGATAGATACAAATCATATACAAAATATATATTTGAAAACAAATATTGTTCCCAAATCGAAATATTCGGAAAATCGAACCCGAGACTGTTCTTTCATGAGAGTTCTTATTTATTAAGAATTACAATGTTTAAATGGTTTTGTTGCTCAAACCCACTTTTTATAAAAGTTGAAAAAAATATGAAGCTGTAACAAATACAATTTATAAAGATAAATATATTTCAGAGATCATACAATTAGGCAAATAAAGTAAAGTTTTCATAGTCATAATGCCACCAGATTTTATATAATAATAATTATACAAGTTTTGTTATTTAATAATAATACTTATATTAAAATGCTTGTATAATATTTCATTAATGAAATTACTCAAATCGGGTTTGCTACAAATTATAAAATGCTCTGGCGAAAAAAATGTGTTTTTCTTTTTATTTAAACTTGCATTCTAGTAATGAACACACGCCATAAAATCTCAGCTCATGCCAAATGTCTTATAAGCCGAGATTATTGACCTTTGACATAAAAAATGTAAAAAATAAACCTATACTATGCAAGTCACAATTTTTATAGTGCAAAATCTTTTTATCTACAAGCTGTGGGACAGTAGCTCAGGGTCTCATGCCAGCTGTTTCGTAGGTAGAGGATTCTTGAACGCGGGAGCGCTCACAAATACACAGCAAAGTCACGCACATTGCAATTATGAAAACAGTTTGGCCAGCAAAACAACTTAGAGAGCAGAAAAACGTACAACAAATCTGAGGAACAGCTGACAAAGTGTGACAGGATAACAGCAGTGTCTTTCGTGCTAAGGAAGTAAAAATGTGGCGGGGATCAAACGTAGCTGCGGTTACGAGGCCAAGTGTCAAAATTGTAATACATAGCAGCTGTGATGCAATTATAGTTAAATATTAGTATCTTCTGCCCTTAATTGAAGTTACACGGCTAGAAGCTAATAGTGGCACAAGTTCTGGTACTAAGCAACATGTGCGCGTCGCCAGTGGAATTGCGTGTATATAAAGAGATACCTTTGGTCAGACATTAAAAAAATCGGGTTAGCCGTTATTCAAGAAAGGCAAAAAGTGCAGCAGCCTATTATCACTAATACCAGTAGCCCGCAGATAACTGTAAAGTCAAAGTTGTCTAAAAAGTTGGCTATGTCGAAAGGTTTAAACAAATGCGGATAGCATAATCCGAATTAGGCATGCTCTTCAATTGAGTACCCGCAATTTAATTTTGTCTGATGTTGTTTTAAATTACCTCTAGGGATAAAATCTCTATTCTTCTCAATTCAAATACAATCCCAAGACAAATCGAATCAGTATAAGGCTACCAACCTTCCGTCGTTAGTTTTTTAAAGAAACTTCAAATGATTTTAAAAAATCACGTTTTTAAACTAAATAAACTATCATTACCATTAGAAGAACTAGAATGTTTCGACAAGAACTTTTCGTTTCCTGTAGAAATAAGAATAAACTAGGCATTTATTTAACTCAAAGAACTCTTATAAATTTAGCGAACAAAGTTAAAAAGTTATTTTGTTCAGCAGCTGTTCCACCTTCCGCTCGCTTTTATTATTATTACTAAAGAGATATTGTACCACAAATATGATTCGTTTAATGTTATTTTTTTTATTATTTATGTAATAAGTTTACTTAAGAATTCTTAATTTTATTTTGAGCAAACTTTGCATGTTTTGTTGTATATCCGTAAGTTACAAATACGGCTGTCCTTAAGAGCGCCAATTCTCCGATAAATCCATATATACCTTCCGGAAGTGTAATTTAATATTTATCATTTGAATGTTGCTAAAGAAAGTAGGAATCCAGAAAAAAACATTTAAAGAAATTCAAAAGAATTGGCACATTTTCATTGTTTCTGTTTGTTAATTTTTTTAGATTTTGTTTTTACTATGCCCCCGGGCACGCCCACTTAAATTGCGTGGCATGCTGAAAGCATTCATTTGTGCCCCTTGCAGCAACGTCCTGGCTGACGTGCATGTGGTTGTGATTGTGGATGCCACTGAGGCCTGGCCGTTCTTTTGCTGTCCAGCAACTACAATTAAATTTGCATTTGTATGATTTTTGTTTGTTGTTATTGTAGTGTTTATTGTTGTTGCTGTTGTTGGTGTTGTTGCTGGTATTGGCCAGCGGGTGAAATACCATGGCGCGGCCTTTTGCGTAGGAAACATTTATCACTGCCGCCGCCACCGCCGCCAACAGCACCAGAGGATGCACAATAAAACTAAAACGTTTATAATTTCATATGAAATTCTTTTGGCCAACTCAACTATTAGCCAGCATGCAATTGGCCCAGCCAGCCAGCAGCAGAGCGTCCAAGTCAAAGTTAATCATAGGGTTGCCAGCTCAATGGCCTAAACGAAAATGCTTAAATTTAATGACATAAATATATACAGAGACTACTCTGGTCGCGCATCATCAACGCAAGGAACTGGTATGTAGCACAATGCGCAGGCGGCGGGTGGCATGCAACATAACTGAAGAAATTGTATAATTTATGCGCCACTGCAGTTTCATTGTGTCCTAACAAAGTAGGCAACAATAAAATGTATTTAATATCTTAGACGTAGATTTATCAATGTGTCACATCTAAGTTGCTCAGATACTTGGCAATTCTACAGCTGCTTCGGCTATGTATGGTTTTCTGCCGGGCAGGCAACCCATTTGTGGTAAACGAGTTTCGACTCTGCCCATTTATAATCTTTGTCTTGTGCCAAAACACCCTTGACACCAGGCAGGCTAGCATTTCTTGTCTTCTACGTAGACCCACCACCCCTTTTCTGGGCTCAGTTTCTTGCGCCTTTCAAATGCGCAGTTGATGATCTTGAGTTCGGTTTAATGTATTTGAAAATATGTGAGCGCTTTACCGCCGCCACCACCGCACCGCCACACCAAGCTACCACCACCAACAATGTTGGGTGAGATCAACCCAGCACCACCCCATTTGTGCATTTGTTGGTCCCAAAAGACGGTACGGCTGCTCCTTTCAACTGTCTACATTTCGTTACGGCGCACAAAGAGCCCAATTGTAAAGGTAATATTAATAAGATAACGCAGCTGCGCATGGAAATTAAAAATGTTGCCACATTTGTGCGCATTTCTAATAGAAACTGCGCAGATGCGACCAACTAACTCAATCCTTGGGCATTTTAATGCGTTGTTGCTGGGTGCTTTAAAAACCATACTCTGGATAGCTTAAGCTTTTCGGCCAGCTGCGTATCAGTCCTGACGAGCTTTGGTTGAGTTCTTTGTTAAAATGTTTCACAAAGTATGAAATGCGGACGTATATTGGCAATTCGCAAGCGCCTTAAGCAAGGCATCTAATTATTTTTATAAATTCGTAATTATAATATAACCACGGGGATTTTTTTGATTATTTATTTTATTTTTGAAATTATTTTTTTTTTATCTTTGAACAAAACTTTTCCAAATTTTTTGTTTATGTTTGCTATACAAAATTATTAATTTTATAAAAAATTTGAACAAAATTTTCTTCTTGGCTTATTAATTTACTAGGAGATTCTGTTCTGCAACATATTTATGTCAGCTCTGGTTTAAAAAAAATAAATTCAGTTAACTTTAAACAAAAAGTTAAATTAAATGAAGCGGTAGCAAAATTGTATCTTTTTAATTAATTAAGCTCTGTATTTGCTTATTAATGAATATGTTTGGCTTTTCAAATTTTTTACTTATATATTTCATTTCTAAAGCCTATTTTTAACTTTAAATTATAGTTTCAATGATTCATCGATGATAACCTATGACCTTAACACCCTTTTAGTAAACAAATTTAACCTTTCAAAGCATTGATATATTGCTATCCGCCTATCTATCATAAGTATCCGCTTGTTAGCAATTTATTTTGCTCATCACTCTTAGAGATTATATCGCAACATTTTGCACTTCCTTTCCAAAAATTATGTATCTTTTAGTCCCCCACACGAGCCATACAATTGCAAACAGCCGAAAAGCCAGACAGACAGAAACACAAACTGCCAACAGAGCTTAAATCATGAGCACGCCTCAATCTTTAAGATCTTGAAGACAAATTTCAAATGATTTACCTACAGCGTTGACGACTTATAACCTAACTAAAAGAAGCTTGTCACTACACAGCTGCCGTAATTCTGAATCTGTGTTTTAATACACTGCAAACTAGTTGCACAAAGGAGTAGCTAGGTTTTAGGCATATCAATGTTTTGTATCTTAATGATGAACACCATGATGAATTATTTTCGCCAAATGAGAATTCTATTCGCAAAATTGAAATTTAAATAAAGTGCCATAAAGTTCCTTATATGACTTACGATTATTTTTTTTAAACCAAAGCCGCAAGCAACCTTCAATCATTTTGAGGGTAAGGCATAACATTAAAAAATGTAAGATTCTTCCAAAGATCAGTGCATGAGATACCAGGTCTGGACATCATAGCTAATGTAAAAGGAAAGTTAATAATTAAACTGAGTATGGAGAAGACGTGCCAAAAACAACAAATTTTCTAAATTTCAAACGATGAAAGACTTTCTGAATCAATTTTAATGATATGATACAACACAGTTTAAAAAATTCTGATTTTAGGAAAAATTAAAATTTTTTTTAAATAATGATTTATTTATTAGACACCTTTCTGTATTAAGGTGTCGAAGGTGAATAAGTATTGAAGGGTTTAAACTAGTGAAAAACTTTAGATTTAACAGAAAATAAGATAAAAATTTTCTTATGTTTTTATTTATAGAAACAATTATACACATTGTTTCAAGCATCTACATAAACATCTAGATTTTTATGGTGATAAAAATTTCTCACTTTTATTTCAAACACCACCAAATGCTAAAAAATAAGGTATAACGATCATTTATATGTTAATTGTGATTAACAAAATTTCTCTGAAGTTCTACAAATAGACAAGAAATATTAATAAAAATACGTACTACTCAACACGTATCCCAATCCCCCACACACATAGTGTTTACTTTCAGTTTTTTATAGTCATTTATTCAAATTTAGTTTTTTATATAAATTTATTTTGGCATATTAGTTTGACTTGCGTTCTGAACCAAAAACGCGCTTACTGCCTTAAATGAACTGTCAAATTATTCCCATTTTTAGCCACAAAGGGTAACTTTTAGCCGTTGTGATTAAAATTTGTGTTTAATTTTTGGCGTTTCTTTCTTTTTCATTCATAAAAAATTTCGTCTTAATGAAAATCTGGCAAACAAAAAAAAGATACAGCCACATAGTAAGTGGCCCTGACATTAACTTAAAATTCGCATTAAAAACACGCAGAGTTTAATGACACACAAAGAAACACTGACTGTACTGTAGAGTCGCAAGATACAAGATATAAGATACTTGGCTTGCTTTAGCAGCCACTGGTGTTTACCTAAATGATTTTGTTGTTAGTGGTTAGAATGAGGTAAATGTTTTTTATGAGTTATAGGTAACTATTTGTTGTTGATAGCCAGCAACAGTTTTGATTGGCATATGTTGGCGGGCTCCATGGTAAGCACACAACCCACTCTAACCCGCGCTTCAACCCACTGTACATCTAAATGCACATAATAATAAATTTCCGCAAACGTTTTGCTACCTCTCTGTCACTCCAGCTTCGTAACTCCCTTGGAAGCTTGACGTGTCTTTTTTAATTTAGGTTTAGTCCGGATATGAGGAATAAAGCATTTTCTCACGTCGCTTGGACAAGATTTACTAAATGGCTTAATAACCCAATGCATTTGTGGCTAAGCTTTAAGCTGCAGCGTTTTGTAAGCTGCTGTAATGGAATTTATTTATTTTTTAATTTTTGTTCATGCTTTATATAAGGTATGCCTGAGCCTAAGTGATTTCTTTTTCTAACTCTTGGAGGCCCCCACGCCGCGCAGTTAAAGCCACAACGGACAATGGGAATAGTGAAGTTTCCGGTCTGTGGTCTACACCCTATGAATGGGGGGCCAATGTGAGAGCAAATGAATGAAGTCAAGTTCCACTCGACAGCAGCACAGCCCCATAAAATTGATTTGATTGCTGGTTGCAACAACCACAGTAACTGCAACTGACACCCGCTTCAAAAGTTAGTGCCAATCAGGCAATCAGTCAGTTAGTTAGTCTGATTGTCAGTCGAATTGTCCGCCCGTCTATCCGTCCGTCAGTCAATCAGTGAGTTCATCTAAAAGCACTCAAATAACGCTCACCTAACTGATTTGCTTCCTAGCAGCGTACCCATAAAAACCGCATTTAATACTCTTTCCTTTCTATACCCTATACCTTCGGTTAAATGGTACATTAGTTTTTACACCATTGAAAGGTAAATTTTAAATTATGCTACAAACGAAATGTTAGGGTTGCTTCTTCTGTATCATCTGGCTCTATATAATGACAATCTACCAAATAACTCCAAAGATTCTTACAGATGTAAGCGCAAGACATACCAAATATTTTCTATATAAATCGACTCGAAAAGTGCACTAATATCAATTTAAAGTTGAGTTTCTCTTAGATTATCATCTCAAAAAGTCAAATTTTAATATTGCTTCTAATAATTATGTTTTCAGCGTGCGTGTCTTATAAAAGGATGCAGCAGTGTATAATATAGTCGAACGTGCTCCATTTTAATGTTCACCAACATTTTTTTGTTGTGATTTTTGGGTTTGGTTGTGCCTTAATATGTTTGTATGTGTTAGCTGTAGCACACACAGTCACTTGATGGAGTTGCTGTTGTCGTTCGAAGTCGCTGCTTTTGTGCCACTGTTAATTCCTTAACACAGCCGGCACATTTAGAGATTAACTGGTTTTATTGCTCGATTGGCTATAATATCTTTTATTTACGAGTCTTGAGCTAATTTGAATTTTCAACGTTTTCTCGAGTTGCTGCCTTTGTTGTATCTTCCCTATATAGCAGATACAATCGGACAGCTACTTATGCGTTTCTATTGATTTTTTGAGCTTTTACAATATTCGCTGCGTCTCGTTTTATGCTTTCCCACACTTTTACAGGTGAATGGGCAAATGGGCAGCTAGCTGGCTTTTGGTTCATACTTTGGCCAAATATACATACCCAGGCTTCAATCAACAAATTTTTGTGTGTATTTTGAAAGATTTTTTATTTTTCTACTCTTTATCGTATGATTGTTATATTTTATTATACGGCTTATACTGAAACGCTTTAGTTTTGGTTGAACAAGCTGCGAGCTCGTCGTGTGTGTTTTGTATGTTAATCGTTTAAGAGCTTAAGCTTATTTTTTTTCTTTTTCCATATTTATATTTTACTGTTTTGTGTTAGCCATGTTTTAGAAAACATTAAATAGTTTAATTTTTATATGAATTTATAAACAGTTTATGTTGGGTCAAGTGACGGGCACCAAGTCACAGTGTGTCTGAATTTTTGTGGGTGTGCTCGGAGCAAGCCCTAAGAGTAAAAGATTTAAATACAAAAACAAATTAAGCTGGGTAAATGTTGGCTTTAAGTGCGCCATAAACGTAAATTATGCATTGACAGCTATATTGTAATTGCGTGCAGCCCAAACGAAAGACTTAAGCGACAAACTTCATTTAGTAACAGTGGAACGAATAGCCTCTGTATGGGGTAAACAACGGAGTTTGTGGAGACGTCTTCGGAACGTACAGAGGCTAAGAGACAAGTTAAGTGGTGCTTATTTTGTTTAGAAATGGAAACTTATAACATATGTATAAATGTGATTTTATTTGAAAAAGAAAAGAATTCTAAAAAACTATTTGTTATATAATATTTTGTTTTAAAATTTTACAACTGCATAAACTACACCACGATTTTCATTTTTATAAGAAGTTCAGAAGGTAATTTTTAAAGGCAGTGCATCTAAAGTGATTAAAGTCACATCAGGCGTACCACAAGGTAGCCATTTAGGTCCTCTACTTTTTAATTTATTTCTAAACGATCTTCCCCAAGTCATCTCCCATTCTCGCATTCTCATGTATGCAGATGACGTTAAACTTTTCATGACCTACAATGATACCAGCAAACAACTACTTCTTCAAAATGATTTTGAAAGCATGCAGCTATGGTGCATGTGCAACCAGCTGTCTCTTAACGTATCAAAATGCAATGTTATGACGTTTTATCGTTGTGCCCCATATTCTGCTACATACTCCTTAAGCACTTATACATTGGAACGCGTGAATAGCGTGTCCGACCTTGGTGTCTTATTTGATCCTAAACTCAAGTTTAATAAACACATTTACAACATCGTAAACAAAGCTCGAGGGGTTCTTGCATTTATTAAGCGGTGGTCAAAAGAATTTAATGACCCGTATACTACCAAACTGCTGTACGTTTCGCTTGTCCGCCCAATTTTGGAATACTGCTCCTGCATTTGGAACCCTCAATACCAACACTATCAAGAGTTGATTGAGTCCGTTCAAAAACAATTTTTAATATTTGCTCTTCGGGGATTAAACTGGGATCCCAACATTCGTTTGCCATCCTATACTTGCAGACTTCGCCTTATCAAATTACCTTCGCTAAGTGATCGTAGAACATGCCACGGCGTGCTATTTCTGCATAAGCTTTTACTCGGTCTCATTGACTCTAACGCTCTCCTTAATAAAATTTCTTTCATCATTCCTTCCAGATTAACTCGTAATTTTCGACCTCTAGCATTAACTTTTTGTAGAACTAATTATGCGTTACACGATCCTTTCCGTGTCCTATGCGCAAATTATAATAACCTCTATAATTTCGTCTCCTTTGAACGGTCTATTCAATCCACTTCTTCATCTATCCTATCCTATCTGGATTCCCCAAATCGAGCTTCTTTGACCAATCATGAACTATAAAAACCTATCTTGGTCAACGCTGTTCTTTGGCTTCTATTTGGAATAAATGTCTAAATTTATATGCTACTTTCTGTTTTCATCTTTTACATTGTAAATCCAAGTTCCTGGCTAGCCCCAGATGTGAGACGGTGCATATCTATAAAAAAATTCACCCATCAAGCTAGGAATACGGATTAGTTTTATTATATTTTTTCCTTTTTATCAATTATTTCATAGTTTTTAGAATGTTTAAGTTGTCTAATGTTAGGTCAACTGGACTTAGTTGTACCCTTACGTATTAATAAATAATAATAAAGTAACAATATTGTTTTTTTGTCTAAGTCTAAAAGTAAAATAAAAAGGCTAATTTTTAAATGAACTGTTTTATAATGCAAAGAAAGATATTTAACAAAATAATATGTGCCTGTAAGCTAAAAAGACAACTTTTGTAACAAGTGTGATGTTTAATCTTTTGAATAAACAAGTGTTAATTGCTTTTGTTTTACTGTTTAACTGATTTTATACAAATTAATTAATTTTTTTTCTTTTTTTATCTAATTGTTGATTTTTTATGTCTGGATTTTTATTTAGTTTATTAAAAATTAGCGTATTGGCGTCTTAAATCAATGGTCGATTCGATTCTTCACAGCAGTTTAAACTGTAGGGTTGTACTCTCTAAACAGCTTTTAATAAAAATATCCCCATATTTGGAGCCATGGCACAATAGTCGAGGTAAATAAATTTATTTAATTACTTAAAGACTGCAACATTCATTTATAAAAAGAGTAAATATATGATTTATAGGGTATACGTTGAAACAAATTTATTGTGTAAAAATACAGTTTTTGAACTTTATTTCTTGAAAACAAAATATTGAAGTTAAAAAAAAAATCAACAAAAATTGCTTTCTGTATTATTTCTAAGTTTCCATATATAGGAGAAAACCGCTTATACTTTTAAGTCCATGGTTTAATTTATATATTTAAAGTTAGTGGCGAAGCAAACACTAATAAAACCAATGAACTGCCTGCCTTATTACCATTTAACTTAAAATAAAAACTTTTTAATTAATAGCAAAACTTACGCAACATCTTGTACCTGACGCAAAATGCAGCTGTTTCTCAGAAATCATAAAGATCATGACTCTTCGTTAAATTAAAAAAAAAATATAAAAACTGTGCAGAAGAATTTCACTGTTGAAGCAGTGCACGACTAAGAAATGCCCTGCGTCTTGAAAAATTTACATTTGTTTAAATATCAAGAAACTAAACTTGATATAATTACTTAGAAATAAATTATGTTAACATTGCTTTAACTTGAAAACTGTTAGCTGAAAAATCTGCTTATCTTCATACTTGCTAGCGCTTCTTGGTGCCATTGCAAACATTCATAGCACTCTTTTGGTAGGGTATCAAAGCGAGCAACAGAAGACATCTTATCCGTGAGAATCGGATGCTGAGTGAGCAAAGCTGCGCATGCGCATGCAAATTAGATTTATTTTAATTGGCGCATAAAAGGCGACAACAGCAACTACACCAAGAACAACGGCATCCAGTTTTGGCCTTTGCCTCAAACAGAGGCAGTTGCAGTTGACCCCTATTGAATTTAGTAACATTGCGTGAAAAGCGGCAAGTTGCAAGTTGGCGTTAACCAAGGTGCTACATTAATGCAAGCGGCGCCATTTGCTTTTACGATTATTACATTTTGCTGTTGTTGCAAATTAATTTATCGTTGAAGCTTCTGTGACAAATGCAAATCAATAATACTTTTCCAAGTAAAGTCCGAATGTTGGCGTTTTAGCTTAATTGAATTTTAAGCATGTCTGCCGCTTTTGGCCAAGGCTTTCGTGGAGGGTAAAATATTGATGCATGGAAATTACGTAGTTCGTGGTTCCTGCTACGATTGTTTTCTTACATTTTTTTTTTTGGCAATTGTGTCGTGCCGAGCTACGTTTAGTTATTTGTTATGCCTAGAGCAAAGGTTTTTGAGCTGCCAAAAGAATGAACATCATTGAATTGTAAAGAAAAGACGCACCACGCCGCCCTAAGCAGGCGCAACGCAGCGTGGAGTTAAGGACCTGGCCGGGTCCAGGTAAAGTTATACAAGGGTGGATTGGTGGGTTTCTCTGCATTGATGTAATACGCTGCATTATTAGGAGTCTTATGGAATTCGTCAAGCAGTTTGCAATGTAAAGATATGGTAAAAGTATTTTAGCTGTAAATAGTTAAATAGTCTAGAAAATTGTTGTGAATTTTGACTGATCGGTTGTGTAGTGCAGTCTTATATATATTTTGTTTAATACATCTAATTATACACAAGGGTTCATACGCCGCCTATAAACTTTAGAGTATCTTAACTTCGTTGCCGTAATGCGCATTTACCTTTTTTTTATTTTCCTTTTGAAGCATCTTGCATATCCTTTGTTTAATAAAGTTTTCTGCCCTAAGACGATAACAACGACTACTGACTGTGCCTTATCCTGTTTCCCGCCAAAAGTTAGGGGGTTGCACTGCGGGATGGTTGTCCTCATCATTAACGTGGTTCTCGATCCTGCTGCTGCGCTCAGTTGTTGCTTGCACGGGCGTTGAGGTCTGTCATCCAAACAATCAGTCGGTGGTGGGTTGCGTTCGGGTGGTAGTGGTGGCGACTCACACGAAAACAACAATAATGTCTAAGCGGAGAGGGTGATGACTGCGCGGTCCTGGCCGTGATTTCAGCTTACCGTGGGAACATTTTTGCCACGGCAAAGATGACGTCGTCGCCGTTGACTCAAATGCATTGGCATTTCTTCTAGAATTTATGAAAAAAATACCATTCCTTTTGGCCGCACAGCTGCAAAACACAATTATGCTTAAATTTCTTTGTTTTCTTGCTGTTATTGTGTGCTCAATGAAATTGTCTTGCGCGGGGTGTAAATGTTTGGGCATGACTTGGATGTACTGGTTTTAAGTTCTGCCTAATGTGGGATACACAACATTGAAATGTACTTAAAGACACGCAAATGGCTGTTTTTATTATATACATACATATGTAACTTGTATTTGCATAAAACAGGCAGCAATAAAAGTGTCAAACGACAACTTCATCAACAAATCAGCTTCGATTGGTGGCAACGCCAACGCTGGCTGCAACAACAACAGCCGCTGATTTGTGTTGGCCGGCTGTCAGACAGAGGCGACAAACATGCCAAAGTTGTTGTTTTTATCGATGTTATAGTTGTTGTTTTTAATGCCAAACGGCCCACAAACGTCGCGTCTGGGCGCTCGTTAGGCAAAGCCGCGAATTGGTTGCCACCTTCGCGTCAAAATAAAAATAAGTTTAAACAACAACAACAACAAACTGGACTGGCCTACACCATTTTGGTTTTTGTTGTTTTTTCAGCGTCTCATTTCAATAACTTATTGTTGTTGTTGCTGCTGTCACACATTGCTATGCTCGCTCACTTACACACACGTATATAGCTACACCTACATACGGGCCAAGCTCTTTTTGTTGTTGTATTAAAAATTTTTGTACGAATCGCGTAAACGCGTTTTTACGTTTCGTTTATTTTCCCTGCCCACAATTCACACACACCAGCCTGCGGTGTGCGCATGTGTGTGTGTGTGTTTTGCTGCTCTTGTATTGGTGTTCACAGTTCGTTCATTCACAAAACGTGACGCTGCTTCGTAAGATTTTTGCTTGTTGTTTTTGCTTTATTTCTTTCGGTTTTTATTTTGTCAACACGCATACACATAAACATTGTGCTCTCTCTTTGATAGGCATTCACAATAAACAGCTGCTGAGAGCAAAATGCTCTCGCGGCAGCAGTTAGTCAAAGCGTGCTCACCTCTTGTCGCATGCATTGGTATTTCAAGTTCAGCTGGAGTTTGTTTGCCGGCATTTGCAAAGAACGGTGTGTGTGTGTGTGTGCACGAGAGAGCATATCATTTACCGCTGTGTGCGTGTGTTTCGGTAATGGGAGAGTGTTTATGTTTGTGAGAGCGCTTGAAATTTTTTATCCGCTAAAGTTTATCCGTGGATTGGTTAAGATGAAGACTAACTTAAATTAAATAAGTAATTATTATTATAGAATTTAAACCGTATATAAAATAAATTTATATAATTTTTTTAAAACATAAATTAATATGAAGTAACGATATTATTTAAGTCATAGACTTTTAAAACAATATGCAATGGTTGCAGATTTTTAAATTCGTTTTGATATAAGTTTTATTTTATTCTATACATGTTTTAAATTAAAAGAAAGAAAATAGTGCTTATTAAAAATATTAAATGAAGAGCAAATCGGTTCGTTTTGATTTTCGTATTCGTAATGTTAAATAATAACATTAACCATTATTGTATGTAAATATGTACATAATCGGAATTATTAACAAAAAATGTTTGTTTCTTGACTGAACAACTGAGTATTTGTACATTACCCTTGAGTTAATCTTCTCTTTTGCAGTTTTGCTGATTTTTAAATCACCATACAGCAATTCTTATTTACTTATGAAATTATTTATATACATATTTTTTATAATTCATATCTCGTGTAAGCAAAACTTAACATTTACACCCTTAAAACTGAATTTTTAATACTTTTCCTTATGAATTTTATGGGTTTGTTTTGGTTTTGTTTGAAGATTGCTTTGTATAAAACTTGTCCGATGATAACTAAAAAATAATTTTTCTATATCTTAGACGTATTTATATAAATATAAAATTTTTCTTTAATAATACAGTCCAAATGAGTAACAGGGCAATTGAAAAAGAATTGTCAATTTAAGATGAATTAAAATTATGGACGTTTTAAGAATTATGAAGAAAGTAACTAAGAAAAAGATGTACGAAATTACACTACAATTATAAAAGCACTAACGAAAAGGACGTTAGATTTTTGTCTATGGCTGTTGTCTGTGATAAGTTTTTGGTGTGATAGATACTATGGTTTTAATGAGCTTAAGTATTTCTAATACACTAAGTTCGTTTAAGTTAAAAATAAAAAAGAAATGTTACCTTATATGTCAAGCTGAGACTAAAGTGGGAGGCGCCTATTGAAGCTCGCAGTCGCTACGAAAATGCAACGAAGTCTCCTCATTGGTAAAAAGTTTGAGCAATTAGAAACCCACGCAGTCATAAACAACAAAAACAACAGCAGCAAAGACGACGACGAGGAGCAGCAACAAAAAGCGTGGGCAACAACAACAACGACAGCATTAACAACAAAGAGCGGAGCTGCAACTAGCGATAACAACGACAACAACAAAAAACAAGTAAAAAAAATTGTGTAGAGCAACGACGATGCAGATACGCCAACACCGGTAAAACAACAACAACAAAAACAACAGCGCTTTGGACCCCAACACCGACCGCTGACGGCAACAAAGCAGCAGAAGTTGTGGCAGCAACTTTCAGTCATTGCACGTGCTACAAATGCAGTCGCTGCGAACACACACGAGCGCAGCGCACGAGCATCGAGCTCTCAACGCTGCCCTATTCGTCTCTCTGGCGGCTTTATCCGGCGAATGAGACGGCCAGCAAATGCACCAATACCAGCACACGTTACTCTCGCCAACCTTGCGTTGGTGTGCGCAGCAGCGGTACGCCAGCGGCAGCAGCAGCGGCGTTAACAACAATTTTTTCAGTTAGAAAGGCCGCGCCGCACAGACGCTAGGTTCCACGCGTGAGAGCCGCACGCGTTTATTGCTCTCGTTGCCGTCGCACATTAAAACAAAATTGTATAAAAAAATGTACGTAAATAAAAGTTTTTTTTTGGTAAACTAAACTTGAAATTGTGCGTAGTTGCAACAACAATAAGAATTACTTGGCGTGCGCTCTCTTGCTTGACTGTGTGTGTGTGTGTGAATTGCTGCCGAAGTTGTTGCACAGCCAAGCCGAGCGGAGCCGATAGCGTCGCTGCTGCTGCTGTCGTCGACGACGACGACGCGACGAGTGCGGAAAAATCTCTTTACGTTGCAGTGAAAATTTTTCGTACGTTTTCGTTATTTGTTATTCGCACGTTGACGCTGACGGAGTGGTCGACGTAACGAGTGTGCGTGCAACGCGGTTTCTATTTGCAACTACAACAAAGCAAAGCTCGTCTCAAGTCCAACGCGCGTGCAACAGCAAACAAAACATAATAACAATAATATATAAGCGAAAAAAAATAAACAAATTAATTGTTAACACGCGTTAGCAGCTAGTAAGCGCTATAATTAAATGCTATTTGTAATTTATAAAAGTTCTTAATACATAAATAACTAAACGAAACATTTGCTAAACGCTTTGCAACGCTAAACGCCACGCCACGCCACACTTTTATTAATTTTAATGCATATTTTTAAGCTACTACTTCACAAGTCACTAAAACTAATTAAACTCACGCTCAAAAACCTAAAACTAACTAAAACCAAGCAACTAAAGTGTACCTACAATTAACTTTATAAATAAACACTCTTGATAACGTTTAACCAAACTTGCCAAATTTTTTATACATAATTAATATGAAATAAAAATATTTATATAAAATATAAAGCAAAGGCTTATTAAATAAAGCAAAGTGCATGAGTCGCAATTCAAGTGTCTTAAAATAAATATAATGTTTTAAACGAAATGTTTTCAAATTTTAAAAGCTTGCCAATTTGTAGCCACAAGAGTCATAAAGATATATTATACACATACACATACACATACATATGTAGAGTAACAATATTTAATTGTTTAAAGTTTTAACTAAAAGTTTTAACTAAATTGCTCAAAAACGTCGAAAAGATTTAGTCCCAAAAACACGCGAACAACGCATAAGAAAAAGTGTGATATTTTTGATATTAGCAATACAAATTTTTAACTAAAGATATAGAG
Source organism: Chymomyza procnemis (assembly GCA_035046065.1). Lineage (NCBI taxonomy): Eukaryota > Metazoa > Arthropoda > Insecta > Diptera > Drosophilidae > Chymomyza > Chymomyza procnemis. Next base: position 906,549 of record JAWNOJ010000013.1, on the reverse strand, counting down.
AGAAAAAAAAAGAGAAATGTGTCTGTGCGTTGTAAAATTATTAAATTACTGCATATAAAAACGGCACAGGTGCTATATAACATATATTACTAGACATATAAACGTAATAACTACGATTTGGGAATAACTTGGATTATAATTGCTCAAGGTAAGCAAAAAATTTTTTTTTATCATTTTACCGACGGCTGCGCGTACGGCTTTTCTTTCGCTCGGCACAAATTGTCAATGCACCACGGTGCAAGAGGCGCCATGGTAAAATGTACAGCTTGCAAAATGCATAAATTAGTTTTTTTTTTTTTTGTAATTTACGAAATATGAACATATATCTAATTACAAAAGTCGTGCTCAATTTGCGATATTATGAAAAGCCTAAGCAATCGAAGAAGTTTAAGCAAAATTTCTTGACATCTCGCATTACATTTATGACAAAATTATGAGCATAAAAAAATTTACGTTTTAATGTTAAGAAAAAGCGCCGCTATCAGCGTTATATCATTTGAAGAAGTTTAAAAGTTATTTATATAAAGCATACTAGGTGCATTGTATAGTATATAAGGCTCAGCATGTTTGTATTTTTGCATATGATCGTTAAATTCCATTAAGTTTATCATTTTCAAATTCGACCATATGTTGTAGTTATTTTAAGAAATCGAGCTGGTTGTTTTTCTAATTGATAATCATATTTTATGCGCGTTTAAAATCAGTTTTTATGATTTAATTTAACTAATGAAAGTATAAATACTTATAAGAAACATTATTTTTAGCGAAACTAGCATTAAAAGTATATTTTATATCCTTCCGTGGGTTCGTTTTAAGCTGTAGTATCTGGCGATAAGCAAAGTACCAAACCCAGACTCGAAAACAATAGAATAGGCAGAATATGTTATTTATACGTAAATTTAAATACGAATATATTTCTGAGGCTCGTTTTTAATATGAAATATTTTTTTATATTATGACTATTAAGTAGGACTATAATTTAAAGGCTAAAGATTTGTTTTTCGAAGCAGTTTTAGTCTTAGTTTTTTTGAAGCAATAAAAAAAAAAGTTCGTGGTGGTATGCTGGCAACTCTTCGTTTAAATCCAAAAAATATTCCAAACAAAATTATTCTTTAGTTACTGACTGATTATTTCTAGTTAACTTTGCAGTTTAAAAAAGGTCAGATAAAATGTTTTTGTGTGGTTTATCTTTTATTTCAAAAACACGTTCTAATTTAAAAATAGTGTAAATTTACCGTATAAAGATTAAAAGTCTTTTTGAGATATCATTTATTTGCAATTAACCAACACTAGAACAAGTTTATTAAAAGAACTAATTTTAATAAGTAATTAAACAATAAGTTCTTTAATCCATATACAATATATTAATCTAAAACCGGCCGGTGCAGGAATTGGGATTTAGATCGTAAGCGACACGCGTAATGATCACGTATTTAAATCAGATCAGAGATTTCAAGATCTCTTTAAAGATTGCATGTTTGTATCTACCACGATATATTAGCGATTACTCGAAAGTCGTTATTTTGGCAAGACTTCAATACCAAATGCTTTTTTCATAAAGCAACACTTCATAACTCAGATATAGTTCACTACTTTTGTGTCCAAAATACATAAACGTATAACATGTTTTGGCGAGTTTATTTGAAAATTTTTTTTTATGCGAAAACACATGTGGCGGAGCTAAACTATAAAGGGGAAAAAATTTATATATATTATATGACATATATATTTTATATAATCCATGTTTCTCAAAAAATAAATTTTCTATTACTTCAGCTTTTGTAAGCTATACGTAATAAATATGAACTTGGATTTCAATAATTAGATAAAAAAAGAAAATAAAAAGAGAAAGAAAATAGCTATTATTAATTAAGCTTATTTTTTATTTGGTTCAAATTTTACAAAATGTGTAAGCACTACAACTACGTATTGGCGATTTCGATTGTTATTTGTCAAACATTAATACACGACAACAGAAATATGCCTTCTTGGCCAGCGTTTACTGTATTGGTCATTGTAATGGAGCTGTGATCAATGTTCAACATTTATATCAATTTAGAATTACAAATGCAAACCCCATAGATCGCTTGTTCTAGTCTATTTTGTTTTATTGTTGCAAACACCTACAACTTGCATCGAACCATTGATAACAACGCAGCTACTATGCTATATGCTATATGCCAATATGTACTATATATACATAAGTCCTATCAGAATATAGTCTGTTCATTGCAATCGCTACCGGCCCCCAAGTGTCTTCAGCGTGTGTCAATATTGTTGGTGTTGTTGCTCTTGTTGTTGATGATGATGCTGTTGAAGCTATTGGGTGTTGCTGATTGTCAAGTTTGACGTCAATCACCGCATTGACATCGTGTGCCTGAGACCTTTTTTTTTTTTCAAAAATGACGCACTATAAATTAAGCTCAAATACATTTACATTGGCAATCTCGCATTGTGGGTAAAGAAATTCTCGTATTTGTGAAACACGCGAGTTGTAGGAGAATTTTGTTTTGTACTAAGAAGCAGACGTTTCTGGCACGCGGTATAATTCAATTGTTTGAAATATTATAGTCGAAGTTTTTTATTTTAAAATAATGGCAAGGTATATTTTTGACAATTTATTGGAGTTTAATATCTTCAAACGCATTAGTTAACTGCAAAATTTGATTGCAAAAATTGTTTATTTTTTCAATATATAAAACTTTAGATTTTTTGCTCTAAATTTGGTGTTGATACATGAACATAGTTTTTGTGCGATACTGTCGGCAGCGAAGGTATTTTCGAGAAACAATTTTCTGAGATTGTAAACTTGTAAGAATTTATAGAGTTGATCGCAGCATATTTTTTAAGCAACTATTATTTTGTAATTGCTTAACAAAAAAATTCAGCTACGGAACTCTGACACCCAAACCCTATGAGTTTGTTTCGTAACAAAAAAATGATATTACGAAAAATAGTTAAATTATTGAAAATTCGCATACTTCACAAAAACTTAGTTGTAGGGAAACGTGTGGTTTTTAGACTTGTATGTTTTGAACGATTTAATTTTTTTTATAGAAGTAGTACGCTTGTCAATAGCCCAAGAGAGTACAATGCATATATTGCCTTAGAAAAGAAAACTGAAATAACAAAAATGTGTTAACTACGAATCTGGTACATGCTGTAGTTACATCTTCGGCCTTGTGCTGGACACTTGAAAACGAACGGCTCATATATGCGCATATTACTATGGGTAATTAATGCGAAAAACTTTTAATTGCAAGAAATGCCAATGGTCTGACTGTCCATACTGATATGATGGCTCTGAAAAAAGTATCTTTAAGAGTTTACCTGCAGCGCCATAGTGAGGCATTGTGGCATCCAAAATCGCGCCATCTTAGGTGCAACAAAGTTAACTAATAAACTGTCTGGCTAACTGAGGAGCAGATCAACCAACTTGTACTCTCGCACTCTTTCTCCCTTTATACTGACTCCCTACTGACTCAAACTGCAATGTGAACTATGCCAATTGCCTACACCTTTGGCATAAATATAGGTAACAACAACACTAGCAACAGCAACTCTAGTTGCAACTGTGGCAGCAACAATGTGCCTCTACTTGGTTGGCCATAAGTCTGACAAATTTGTATGCACGCACTTCAAAAGTGCAATATTAATTAATTCCAGTTGCAGCAGCAGCAGCAGCACTAAAGAGAAGCTGCAACTGGCCAACAACAACTGCAACAGCAACAGCAACAAAACTGGCAACTTCTCAATATGCAACATGCAGCGCATGTTGTTGTTACTGTTGCTACTTTTTTTTCTTTTACATCGGCAAGTAGTCAGCGTCTGGCAATTAAATTGTATGTCATTCATTGGTAATTTATACCTTATAAAGTAAGCCACAACAACAGCTACAAGTGCAACAACCACAACATTTGTTGCAACTGTTGTAGCTGCTTGTATGTCTCCTTTTTGTTTTTTTTTTTTGGGAGGAAAGCCGCTGCTGTGTTATAATCACACCTTGCAATTAGCATGATGGCGCATGGTGCGTATGAGTAATAAAAGCCAATTTTAACTTTTCTCACTATTCTGAAGTTCAGCACAATGCGGCGCGTGATTTTATCAGTTTTCTATTTATTCTTCTTGTTTTTTTTTGACTATTTTAACTTAGAATTTGATCGATTGCTTGCTGGCCATCTAGCCAAGAGTCAGGCCTAAAGCAATCGATCGAACGATCACAAGATCGACTGACCAGCAGCAGCAGCAGTAGTAGCGATAAATGCAACTTGCCATGAAAATGCACCAAATATGGTCAGTAAACTATTGCACATTTCTCAATAAGTCGCGCGAGTCCACAAGTGATTTTTTTTAAATTTGTTGTTGCTGTTGCATTGGCATGTTGCATTCAGTCAACGTTGCCGTCGCTGTTACCAACGTCTGTTGGCTTTATACGCACAGAGCCTTATATGACGTGCGACGGCGATCGAGACAGCAACGAAAACTACAAAAACAACGCTAACGTCTGCCTGCTGTTCGCATATAAAACAGTGGCAGCAACAACAGCAACAAACCAAAGAAAAAAAAAATAACATTGCACCCGCACCATGCCGCCATTTTAATGCAGCTCAAAGTCGCACCAGGCAACAGACAGTCACTGAAAGACAGACGCAATCAGAGACAAGGGCAAACAATGAACGACGGCTGCCGAAAGGGTTAAAGGGGCTGGCAACAACAACAACAACAAGAACAACACCACCCTCGGCGCTGGGTGGGCGCATTTGCATTTTGAACAAAAAGCATTTAACAGTCGGGGCATTGGTTAATTTATTTCTGACCGCACACACACTCACATTTGGCATCTGTATGTATTTATATATATGTGCATGTGTGTATCTGTGTGAGAACGACACACTGACACTGCTTTAAATTAACAATTTTAATGTTGAAAAGGTAAAAAAATCGAAAAAAAAGTAACGAAAATATTCACTGAAATTGAGACGTTGCCTTGTTGTCTTTTGTTAAGCGGGCAAATAAAAATTCACAAAATACTAAATGAAATAAATTACATATTGTACACGTAAGAAAATGTACTTAAAAAGGCCAATTAAATAAACAAAAAATTACAAGATGACTAAAGTATACGCTGTAGAATTAGGATAGATATTGAGACATTCATATTTTAATGTCCGCATGAGCTTACGCAAGCATTTCCAAGCTTAAGATTCTACACAGGAGTTGTTTAAAACCCAGTTTACAATCGTTTTCTATATATTAAATAATACCCGTGTACTCTGCATAATTAACTGCAGTTTAAGATGTGCATATTATTTTTTTGGTTAAATAATTTCGAATAATTATAATAGCTCTGTAAGTGTATACAAAATGCGTTAAATGCGAGTTTTATTTTCCAAGTGCAAAGTGAAATAAAGTTCTACAGCGATAATTAACTTTAAACTATTGAAAACGAATTGATTTTCCTAAGCCATTTGATTTGGATTAGTTGTGCTTTGTTGTGGACCCGACGGGTCTTGACTTTTGCATTTTGGGCCTTACGTTTTGACTTTTCGTAAACTAAATAAACTATGCATATAAAGACTAAAATAAAAATTTAATCATCACGTGTGCGTTAAACATCACACAAAAACCCTAACCTATTACGAGTAAGTCTATAATTTATTTAACTTAAGCTGTTAATTAAAATGCGTTAAACAATAAAACAAAGAAAGCAATATCTGAAAAAGAAAAAAAACTAAAAACAAAACCCAGGTACATATTGATTTAGACTTTGATGCTGTTGCCTTGCGACAGTTGCAAAGAGTTTAACACCTTTGCTGTGGTGGGGGTCTGATGGTAATGGCTAAAGCTATAGATATTTGATAGAATTATATTATTTTATGCGAGGGGTTTTCAAGCATACTTACTTGTTGTTGCTGTTGTTATCATGAGTTTGATAAACGTTTTGTTTTTCATTAGCAGAAACTATGTGTGTATGGCCTAGACATGATCATCAATATAAACAACTTTATCGTGTATGACACTCATACACATATATAGTCTAGTCACACCCCTTCAATTAGCATTATCTGTCAAATTTGAGACAATTAAAAAATTTTTAAATTCAGCTTTGAATTAAAATGAGTTTGCGCGCCATTTTGTAATTTGATAAATTTTGGTTGCATATAGCTAAAAATTCCGTATGCCTTAAATACTTTAAATGCAAATGCTCCCATGCCTTTATCAGTTGTGGTTAGTGTCTTTATTTAATATTTTTTTTGTTTTTTTGATAAGAAAAGTGACCACTTTACTACGTCAAGTGAGTACGAAACGTTTGTTATCTGTTGCGGCTTTGGTATTCAGAAGTATGTAAGTGTATTTTCGTTTAACATGCAAGTCGCCTTATAAACAATTAACATGGGAACTTGACAATACGTACAAAAAACCACATGCGTCTGAAGCGAAGAATATAGTTACTGAAGTTAACACTATATAGCTTGTAAAAAAAATTCAAGATAAAACGCCAAAAAAAATTATATTAAAGTTATTTTAATCTAAAATAAAAAAGCTTGGAATTTTGGAAAATTTAACGATTTTCTTGTTTTCTAAAACGATTGTGTTTCGAGGGCCTCTTTAAAAATACTGCTACCACAATAGCACATATACAGAAAGACGTTATTGCATTGAAGTTCTTGAGTTAGTAGCTAATAATTAAATTTTTTTAAAGTAAACAAACTAATTAATTTTACTTCTTTGTAAAATAGTAAGAATCTGCTCACCTTTTCCCAATTCCTGTTGCGTCGTCACAGACCATGATCGCACAGTTAATGTGCTTCATTGAGTCTTCGAAGTCCAAGATATTAATAAACTTAAGGTAATGAAGAGTTAGCATCGGACCCAAATATTGTAGGGCTGTTCGATATTTTATAGTATTTCAGTTCTACCAGTATTTATGCCCTACCTATATACAAAGGCTTAATCTTTGCACTTTTTTCATTTCTAAACAAGCTTTCGAATATCCAAGTACTAAATAAACCATTTTTGCTGTATTAATCAATTTAGATATACGATTCCTTATATGAAATATCTTTTAAAATAGTTACCACTTAAGAAAAAAATAAACCAGAAATAAAAATCCCATGAAAGTCAGCACGCAGCCTTCACCCTCTCGCTTTCAATGTAAGATTGCTTAGCGCACCGGCAAGCTGTACTTGAAAACAATTTTTTTAATCTCAAGTAGTTTCAATTAACGTCATTGGACTACATAGATTGTTGATTATACGTGCGCTGTATGAGTGTGTGTGGTGTATCTGTGTGAGTACGCATTGAATCAACATTTAAAATTTTGCAAAAAGAAAACTAAAAATAATTGTTTTAAAGATTGTGTGATTATGACCACCCACTGTTTGCCATTCTATAATACTATAAATATGCCACCACATATACACTTTATCAGCTGATTGTGTGCGCTTGCATATGACTGTGTGTATCTGTGTGTGATGGCATTTACGTCACAGCAAAAGCGCCGCGCAATTCATGAAGTCCAAGCGAACTTAGCGGTCAGTAGTGCCTATTACTTTGAAAAAATAAAAACAAAATTTTAAATTTCTGTTAAATAATTTCAATTTTTTATCAGCTGTTGTTTATTTTTTATTAGCGCCACATACACACACACAAATACTTTGTAAAGGTTTTGCAAGCCCCATAGTTTTGATAAGGTTGGCGATTGATAGAGGCCACTTAATATTTTTTGATAGGTCTGGGTGCGGGTGTAATGCCAAATCAATTGAGTAATTTATGAGTGCCTGACTAAGTTCGAGTAGTTTGCGTGTCTATGGACTAGTTTGCTTAGTTTATAAAGTGCGCATTGCATAAAGTAGCTTAAAGTTGAATTAAAAAAAAAAAAAAAATCGAAAAGAAATGTGTTCATTTCTGTTCATAACTGACTCATGGCGGGCGCTTCATTAGATGGAAGTGTATGAAAACCTGTTGTACACGCAAATAAGTATCTTTTGAGTTGCAGAGTATGCGCAACTGTGTGTAACTGTGTGTGTGTCTTGCAACTGTCTGCACTTAGCATTTGCTGTCACCAATTTGAATGCGGACGCTTAGTTGCAACGTCTTTGTAAGCAACTGACAAATAAGCCTGCATGTGTATGTGTGCGTGTGTTTCTTGTTGTTTTTTTTATATATATTTTTGTTGGATATATGTTTTTTGGTTATCTTGTTGAACATTTGCATTTATAAGTAAGTGTTTTGCTTTTGAATGCATAATATTTTAGTGGATTTTATAAGCAAATGCTTGTCGCATAAAAATTAATTGTTATGTTTGTTTATGTGCTCAAAACTGTTCGAACATGTCGTGACAGCCGAACGCACGAGGCGTATGAGCAACGCGAAAAATGAGTTGACTTTAAAGCTAGACTTATAAACGTATCAAGTTTGAAGACAGTTAGCAGCTTCTACTTGAGAGCATAGTATTAACGTGAATTTTAATGAAAAGTTAAAATATATCCGTTTAAGAGGCTTATTTCTATGAAAATTGGTAAAAGTATTAAATGTAAATATTGGGCCAACGCAGTAGAGTGAAAAACTAGAAGACCAGTTCATAAGTGTGCCAATACATTGAAAACTAGTTAGTTGGTTTTTAAGTTTTAAGTACATGCAGCAGTCTAGACGCGCGAGTTTTAGATTTTTAAAAATTTCCATTTAATTCGTATCATGCTATCATAAACAAATGAAACATATGGGTATGATGAGAGTTTATAAGTGTTCGTATATAATCTATAAAATCTATAAAAAGTAGACAGTAGTAGTAGTAATCTACACTTCAATTTATTGAAATCATTTCTATTTCCAAAGTTCTGTTTATAAGGATAGTTATGAACTCTTTGTTATGTTCGTTAACAATTGTACTTGTATCGTGTGCTCCTTATATTACGTTATTGACCCCTATTTATTTTGTGACGCAAGCGCATTGTGGCGGCCCCCCTCTCGTGGCTAATTAAGCGCACATGTTGAAATGCAACCCACTCCATTTCAATTGTTTGCATTGTAATAAATTTTATTATTTATTCTTTTGGCAAACATTTTAAGTGCTTAATTTATGTAAAATCTTATTAAAAACACAAAATCGACTTTCCTTTTTTTTTTGTTATTTATTTTGATATCTTGACGCACACCCGCACAACTCCTCAGCGACGCCTACAACGTCGGCTTCTCAGTATTTCGTCTACTTGAGTTTTTTTTGGTATTATAATTTTTTTTTTTTTTAACCGCAAATGGCTGACAAAAATAAAAATAAAATATCTTCATGCCAACAAATCCATTACAGTCAAGTGCGCGAAAGCCGCAAGCGGCAAAACCAACAACAAAAACAAAAGCAAATAAATAAAAATAAATGTGTGTCAGTGTGTGTGTATTTGAGTGTGTACGTGTGTGTCTACAAGCGTATTAACTTAAAAAAATTAACCGAAATTTTATTAGTATTTGCGCAAGCGCAGGCAAAGTCAAAGCCAAAGGTAAATATTTGAAAGTCAGCCGCAGTTTGAGGACTGAACTGGGCAGACGAAAAAAAAACCCTTGAAGCGGTCAACTTAAAACCAAAGATCATATGGAACTGCATGTCCAATCTGTAGGTGAGTGTATATGTGTGTGTGTGCGTGCGCATCTTTGTATCTCCGCCGAAAGCCAATAAGCGAAACTGACGCTCGGCAATTACAGTTGACACTTTTGGTTTTGGTGCGTGCATTGGCCAAAAGGGATGCGGCCCAAAAGAAGTTGTCGACTGCATTGTCAACGTTGAAGCTCATTATTAGCATGAATATAAACACCATGATCATTAACATTATGCTTGAACGTGCCAAGGGACGGTTTAATTTTCACTAGCACTTAAAAACCATTTTCACTTGAGACAAGAGAGCCAAAGATGCGGTCTATAGACATGTCTATAGTTATATGTTTGTTGTCTTTCTAACACCGTCTATATGTATTGTTGTTGTTGTTGTTGTGTTGTTTACTTAAGCCTGGTCTACGGCCAGTTGTGGGTCTGTTCATCTGTTCGCCTTGTTATTTATTGTCAATATTGACAAAGTGAAGAGAGGAAAAATATTTGTAAAATGCCACGCAACATTGTAAACATAGTTTAAGACTGTCTTCTAGACGCGCCTAAATATCAGCAGCCTGCCTGCCTGCCTTTGTATTAGTTAACCTGTCACTAAACCATTTTCGATATTTCTTTGATTTGCTGCCACAGACAATGGCAACAAACAACTAACAAGCAACAACAATAAAGTCATAGTCAACTAATCATAAATTTGTCTAGGCGATTATTTTACAGTTTTTTTTTTTTTTTTTGCTGGTCGGTTTTCTTTCTACATGGCTTATACTTATACAAAAATCATGAGCCGCCCTTTTCTTTTATATACATAAGCATATATTGTATATACTAATCATGCCAGCCCATAAGTCTTGTTTTGGGTTATTGTCTGCTTAGAGCAGCTTTGGACTTAGCCGACTTGCCTGATTTTAAACATATTTTGATGGCAAATAAGTTCAAAAGGCGGCCAACCTGTTAATACCCAACTCTGTGGATACTTTATATGCTCTTATTAAAACATATACATGTATTGCGGTGACAGATATACAAGATGTTTTAATAAGTGTATCTATATCTATTTGAATATGAAATTAACATATGTATTTAAAAGCGCGTTGCTTCTCACACTTGGTACGGCTTGACTTATGGGTTCAAATCGAGCTTGAGTTGGGTTGTTTTCTTTGGAGTTCAGCTATAGAAACTTTTGGATAATGCATACTTTTATATACATATAGAGAAAAAATTAATATGCAAATTTGATATTATTTTATTTATGCATAATTTTTGTGTTTTTCTAAGATTTTAAGGGATTTGGTGTTGTGTGTTTTTGAAAAATTAATGTTTAAGATTTAGCGCTTTTGTGCGTTAATTGTCAAAGAAAGAGGCAACAACAAAAACAATAAGAGTTGAAAGCATAAATTTTTAAAAATGGCTTTCGTTGGCATTTGGTGGCACGTGTGTTTGGCTTTTGGCAACGAACCGATTCCAAGTCCAAAACGAAGTCGTTGTCAAGTTCAATAAATCAAAAATTAATACGTATGTCAAATTTTAACGCTTTGGCAGCCAAAACAAACGGTAGTATAATGCACACACACACACACGCACGCACACACACAGATACTAACACACATTTTTATATACATATTTGCTGATATGCTTCTGCTTGTTTTTTATGAAGTATTTATTTAAGCTTGCAGCAAAAAAAGTAAGAAATTGTTTAAATAAAAAATGAAGTCACTCCGAAAGTTTGAACATTTTTCAAACTTTTTTTCCAAGTCTGTTGAGCAGGGGGTTATTGGAATTATCAATTTCCAAGTTGACCCGATCTTATCTTAGTCGAATTTCATGTTTTCTAAGTTAACGATAATCTGACATATATGGATAAAAATATAGAACTACGAATATTTCATAATTTTTGGCGGCTTAAGAAGCATTGAAAATGTTTAAAAATAGTTTCTCACAGTTTTCTCTACTTTTGAATGGGTTATCTGCCACAATTGCAATTTTATTAAATCGAGGAGAACAATTTTTAGTTTTATTATTCAAGCATCCCACAAAAATATCGCATTTCTTAATTCTTTTTTTTTTTAAATTAATTTTAATAGTGGGCCTCAGTAATTTAATTACTCGTCAAAGCCCATGAGAGTATATAAACAAAGTAAGCTTTTCATATTGGTTTCATTTTTCTACAATCTCTGCAAAATACTACAAAAAAGCATTTACCTGAGTCATGAGATAGCAAGTTCGCAAAAAGGTAGCCCCCAAAAACATTGCGATACGGCACAGGAAAAGGGAAGCCTGTTGAGTGGCAAACTTATTTCCGTTGACAATTTATACAACAACTATACAAAAAAACAACTTCACAACAACAACAAATAAAGGAGAGCAGCAGCAACGTTTTAAATTCCAAGGCATACGGCTTTGTTTGTTTTAGTTGTTGCTGTTTTTGTTGGTCTGCTCTGCTTTTTTTGTGTTGATTTGCTTGTAGAATTTGTAGCAACAACAAAAATGCATTGCATACAAAGACAACTAACACAACAACAACATCAACAACGACAATACGAGCAAGTCTGGCCAACATATTGACAGCAACACTCACTGGCAGTGTCCCCTTTGGTTTGTTGCAGCGCTTGGCCGACAAGCAACAAGCTGCAAAAACTTGGCTAAGGGCAACAAAAAAAAAACTTTATACATATATATGTATATAAAACCTCAAAAGCGTAATATGAACGCAGCAATGTTGTTGCTTGTTGTTGGTTGGGTCTTCAAATTGCTGGCCAGGTCAGGTTTGGCGCAGCTTTTCGCAATTCCCACGTTCATGGAGCACACCAGAGTGACAGCCACAAAGGACACATTGCAGATTTCGTTGCACACCCACAACAACAGACAGTGTGCTCCTCTGAACCTGCTATCATGCCAGCTTATAAGCTTTAATAACATAAATTCCTTTTGGCTGAATGCAGTCAAGTTTATAAAATAAGCGTTGAAAATAAGACATGGGCTGTATATAAATATCTTACCAACTTGTCGTGCGGTTTAGCTATAGTTCTTATTTATTTATTTTTATTTTTATCGGCTTTTTGGTTGTGACCAATAAAGTCTTATTATATACTCATCAATTCTTGTGTTCAAAATCGAAGCAACAGATAAAAGTCAAAAACTTGAGATACGTTTGCGGTATTTGTCTGTGCAACTGTGTGTGACTGACTGTGTGTGTGTGTGTTTGTATCTGTGTTAGTGGCTGCACGACAACGCATGGCAGATAAATTATAATTAAAAAAGAAATCGTTGAGGAGGGAGCGCTGCGCTGCAATCACTTGGATAGTCAGTTGGCCAGTTAGTCAGTCTGTCGGTCAGCTTGATGTCAGACGTTGCATATATTTAAGCGCGTGATGGCAGCCAAAGCCCAAAGCCGACTGAGTATTCACAAAAACAAGGCAAGTAGAACTTGCATTCAAACGCTAAGCGATCTCGGACTAAGACAGCGCATGAGATGAGCTAGAGACAGCAACTCCCGCGCCTCAAACAGCAGATAAACCTAACAAATTCGGGGAGGGAGAGCACAAGTAAGGCATCGAGCTAACCAACTAGTCAGATGACGACGTTGACTGCGACGTTGCTTTGCCGTCTACAAAGATATACTCTCATAGAATTCAGCCAGCGTAAGAAACACCTGTCAAACTGGTCCACACACATGAGCGGGACCAAAAAAAAGAAGCGATAAATAGCAGAAGTGTAAGTTCGGATTAGAAACACCGAACTGAAGATACTCTAGAGCTTACTCAATGTAATAAGGTTACTTTAGCATTTAAAAAGTTTGTAGTTTTACTTATGTCTAACAGGATTTAGACCGATTCTTGATTTTTCAAATTTTTGTTTTTTTTTATTTATTTTTTTTATTCGTATTTGCCAAAATCAGGCGTAGCTCTGGCATATTGTATTTTAACCCTTTATTTTAATATTTCGGCATCTAATTCAAAACTCTAAAACTAGAATTGCAAAAGAATTGTCTGCTTTTTCAACAAAAAAAAGGCAGCTTTGAAAATAGGCACTACACTGCGATGTATAAAGTGTATACATTGATCTCACATCAAGTCAGTGAGGGCAGCAAACGTTTGGGCAATGTCTCGGCAGACCTGTCGTGATAACAAAGGTTTGGAAGTAGCCGTTAAAGCCGCTGCCGCTGCCAAGGAGCTGCTAGCTAAATGCATTGACGTGATTTTGATTTGTCTGACGGAACGGATATGCAGCATACCATACACAACGCCCATATCATTAAAGGCCTCTTTTATAAAATGATAATAGCGGGTGCATGGAGTAACTGCGGCATTAGTTGAGCTGATTAGCCTGGGCCAGCTTGCAACGTTTAATTGAAAGCCAAACGGAAGTTATTACATTCTGGATCGGGCCTACTTAAGTCTAGAAGAGCGGCCAAAGAAAGATCCGCTTGATTTGATTAGATGATAGCGCAGATTTGAAATATGTGGTAAAGCTAATTATGTGAAGGTCTTCTCATTGCCTTCAATGCAGTTGCAACAATTGCAACGTGCCGCATGACGCGACATTTCCAACAGCTAAGCAGGAAGTTACAAGGCAAAGACCCCATGGCAGTTCGTACTACATTTAGTGTCATTTGAGGCTAAATTTGAACTTGTTTCAATTAGCATTTTGTTGCCTGCAACACGCAAACAAAAATTACCGCATAACAACTTAGTCAACTAACTAACAACTGCTATTTAAAGAGTTAGTTCTATGTATTGAATGTAAGCCAAAGGGGCTAAGGTGTCGGTTGTATCTGTTAGATACGTTACTACAAATGATTTAACATAGCGTTGCAATCAAATTACAAACTAATCGCATGCAACCAAGCTGAAAATCAACAACTACACCAACAATTTGGCTGGCAATCAAGCGGCACAAAACTTGTGAAAATCTACTCCGGCGCCTTATAGAGGGTGTTTGCCCATTTTCCTGCCACCACAAGAAAAAGTGAAAAGTTGCCACTTGCAGGCAGGCAGGAAAAATCTATTTAACAATTTGACTTGAAGTTGGTTGTGCAACGTGGGGTTGGGAAAAAACAACTGCAATGCGTGCGTGTGGTATAAAGGAAAACTTTTTTGTTGCTACCACAAGAAAGTTTGCCGCAACTGCTAGACTAGCAACCAACACTAGCAACAACTCCCGGTAACTTCTATTAAGCGTACTGCGATACTCTTGCAGCTGCAACTCACCCACTGCAAGGAAGTGCTTTGCAACAATTGACGTCTTATGTCGTTGCGGCAAACTTTTTCTGACGTCTCAACACACGCACATTAACTAAGACTGCTACAGTAGAAGTAAGAAGTACAGTGATTACTTGCAAAGAGTGACATTTTTTTATTTTTTGTAAATTTGAAATAATTTCTGCGCCACTGTTCTAAATTTTACACAGTTATTACAGGATATTTCTTTTAATAAAATGTTCCTATAAGAAATAGTTTTAGAAATAATAACATAGTAAAATTTATTTGAAATACGATTTTCAATGTTTTGATATGATAATGATAAAAAAAAGAAAATATTTGTTGTGTTGTTACTATATTTCGTGTTACTATATTTTGATACTCTTCTTTGTGCTGTCATACTTTTATTTAAATTTGAACTTTAGGAAGCTTCTTAAATTGGTTCTCTTTTTATAACAAATTTTTGTTGAAAAACCGCAAAGGCAATGTTGCTCTGAGAAGTATTAATTCATCGACAAATTGGCTTTTTAACTTTTCGAAGAAGTTTTAAAATTTAGAAAATTAAATTCAATAGAATACAAAATTTTTTTTTATAATCATATTTAGTCAATTTAAAATTTTAGTTTAAAAAATTTAACATATATTTATTTTTGCGCATGCAGAGCCATTGAAGGTAATTTTCATTGAAGTTCTACTGCATCTACCATGTGACATTGACAGGAAGTGCGCAAAATGCGGCTGCAATGCTAAATAGTGGCAAAACATTTGCTGTAGGTTAAATGCGAGTTATGGCCGCTGCTAACTGTATACCAAATGGACTTTAGGGTGTTAAAGTATCTATGAAATACTTTAACTGCAAGTGAGTTGCACATTAATGTTGCTGGCGGTTAGCTATTGCTAGTAATGGCTGCATGTTGCATGTTGCGCGCTTGTAAACAAGCTTGTCATGCTTGGCCATAAAAATATTATTAAATTAAAACTTAAAAAATGCTTAAATAAAAAATTTAAAAAAAAAAAATATAAACATGAAAGAACAATAAATTTGAGACAGGAAGCCACAAAGTGAGCAAAAAAAAGGAGAAAAAAAATGCTGCAATTGTGGCATTAAACAAGTCCGGTATTTTGTGCTAGCCATATTTGAGTTGCTGCAGTAGCTACAGTTTGTTGGCCAATGTTGGAGGTGGCTGGTAGAACTGTGAGGCGTAACTCCACCCACCGACAAGCCGCAAGCAACGCAGCCAGTTAGCCTCGCTGGCCAAGAAGTGAGTGAGCAAAATGCAAGAGCAAAAATGTTTGTGCATAATTATGGAGTCTTGATGACGAAGACGACGACTACGTGGACGATGATGATAATAATGACGGCTGCTTAATGTGGGAGCGGGAGGGGAATGCACATAGTGCAAGCAGCAGTAAGGGGCACAACTCAATGTTAACTCAGCTTGGTCATTAACTGCTGATGAGCCGTGCAACGTTGATGGCGACGGCGATGGCAGCAATATTTAAGCTGTTGACTGGCTTGCAGTTGTTGTTTTTGTTGTTGGCGGCGATGGTGGCAAGGCATAAGAAACAGTAGCCAATGCCAGTCACCAGCAGCAGCCTGGCCGGGCCTTGCCAGCTATCTAGCAGCTAGCTAGCTAGCTTGTGTGCAAAAGTAGCATAAATAATTATTAGCAATTGTGCAGTATAAAATGCGCGCAGGTGCAACAAAACACACAGCCAGCGCTGATGGCCTGCAACAGCAACAACAACTGCAATATGCTGGCTAGGTACTACAAACCAAGGCATAACTTTGGCTACTTTAATACTTATTGTTGATATTGCACTGCAATTTGAACATTTTTCACATTTTAGCAGCCGCTACTCCAGCTGGCAAAACATGAGATAAAAACAAAAGACTTAGGCAACGAACTTGCTTTTCGTGTGCCGCCACCTTCCTTGACTACAGCAGCTTCTGAGTTATCAACATGTCTGCTGCTGTTGTTGTTTTTTCGCAGTTGTTGCCCGACTTTAATTAGCTAAAGGATGCAATTTATTTCATTTTCCATTTTTTGTTTATGTTTAATGCCAACAACTTGGCCAGCTTGCTGTGTTAATTGCCTGAAGGCTACGCGTAGTTATGGTGACAATTTCCGGTGCCTTCTAAACGAGGTCAAGCTAGTGGTAGCTACCACAAAAAATTGCTGATATTTTTCATGACTCCAATACAAGTAACTCCCACAACAATTTTTTTTTATATTTTAATTTAGTGCTGTTGCACTTATTTGATGGACCGTTGCGCCACCCAAGTGGTTAGCATGGGACCATACATCAAAAACATTTAGACTTTTTACAGCACTTAAATGTATAGCAACAATAACAAAGACAAACAAATTACAGTGGGCAAATTGTATTAAAATATTAGGCAAAATTTTTGTTGTAACTTGGACAGTTAGCACAAGAGCTTTATTTGCCTAAGTATCTATCAATTAGAGACATCGCTATAAACAGCTATTAATGTAGGTATGCGTAATGTATACTTACATTGTGTTTTAACTCAGATAAACCTCGTCATCTTTTTTTACACCAAAATCTATCAAATTCTTTCCACTGTGCAACGCATTACTGATACTGCAGCAGGTAGCCAATGCAGTCGCTTTAAAAGTCAAACTCAGAAACCACTCAAAAAAAAACATGATGCAGATGCAACAAGGGCAGCATACAGGCACATCTGTAGAAGACGCTGAACCAAAAATTATTAACTGACATTTTAATGATGATAATGATGATGCCGTTGACGTTGTGGCAATATTGGCGTCGGCGTGCCACTGCGTCGGTGGCTAGACCCTAAAGCCCTTTCTCGTTGTTTCCCCTCAGCCGCCCTCACCAAAGAATTGCAGGTAGAGGGCAGCCACATCGTCTGTTTTGTGTGTGTTTTTTTAAACGGCGTGATTTTTATCAGTTGTCGTCGTCATCATCAAGAAACAACAGCAACCAGGTTGGAGCATCTTAGGCTTGTTTGCCTAACAAAGCGTTGGCGCCAGTGTCTTTACTCTTAGCCTCTTTAAGCCCTACATTTTTTTATGTACCATTTTCATAACTTCCCAAGCGCTTATAACAGAGAGACCAAGAGATTGTGTATGTACACCTACTTCGGCTTGGCTTAGAGAAAATTTTCAATTTTCTTCTCTAAAATTAGTTAGGCAGCATTTTAATTGCGTTCAAAAGCAGTTAGCATATACTTTCAAGTGCAAAAATCAATTAGCTATGAATTTTAATTGATTTTTTCTCTTTTTTTGTATTTCCTTGAATTTTCGTTTTGGCCAAGGGAGTTGCCTTTGCTGTTGAATTTCATTTAAACTTTCGATGCGCTTGTAAAATGCTGCTGTATGATGCCACACCAAAGACCAAAGACTTTGCTTCGCAGATCAAGCATGAAAATAACTTTTGGTACTTCTTGGGCACAGTACCGAGCACAGTTGGACAGTCAGTCATCCTGGGCCGGTTTTGGTTGCTAATTTCAGTAATCTGCAAAGAATGTTTTAAGGCACCCACAATTCGCTGCAGCAGAGCCATGACTTTGTCTGCTATCCGCTCGTTTCAGACTCCGGCAGACAGACATGAGACATGTGTGAGTCTGTTTGCAACATGCTTAATGTCATGCAGCGGCAACAACTACAACAGCACTGTCACTGTCATGCATCATCATCATTGCGGTTGGCTGGTTGGCTATCGGACTTGCTCCCTGCTCATGTTGTAGCCCAAATGCTGCTGAGGTTGCTCGAAAACAACACTATCGTAGCCAACAGTTGTTTGAAAATTATTGCATGTCCGCTGCTGCCAAGAGGCTCCAAAGGCTTTTGGCCATCTTCCTTTTACTTAGTTGTTTTGCACATGCAAACACTTGCAGCAGCAGCCAACGGACTATCTATCTGCAACTCCATCGGCCTATGCCGCGCCAGTGAGTGATGCGATTATCTGCAAGATTCGCTTATCTACGGTGATCCATCAGCGCGCAGTGGCAATGTCAGTCGGCAGTCTGCATTCAGCATTCAACATGCTGCAGTTGCCACACTGCTCCAAGCTGCGTGTAAATATGCGTGCTGCCATTTGTGGCCACTAGCAGCCAGTCGGCCAAGATGGCATTGCCATTGCCTTTGTGGCATGTGCGGGCGGCCAGTACTCAGTTGCCGCCTGCTGAAAGCAAATAAATTAGAATGTGCGCGTTGTTGTTGTTGTTCTTGAAGTTGTTGATTTTTTTTTTTAATTTACCAGCTAAAAACACGCTCCCACGGTATATTTGAGAGTAGAGAACGGATATGGTCAAAATACATTGACTAAGCCGGGCCGGGCCACCAACCGATCGCTAACCACTGCAGCAATAACGACACCCGCTAGCACTGAAGTTGCGGTTGTTGGTGGCAGGAAACAGCAGGTTTTGTTATTTTTTTTTGTTATTTATTTTTTATGCAGTGTTATTAAGTAAAAAGTAAACCACAGAGCTGAGATTTTTTTGCAGTGTTTACTTTTTATATACTTAGCCTCAGTTTGATTGAAAGTTGACACAGCCAAGCGTTGCAACAACAGTGAGAGCCAGCAAAAGAGAAACCACATCCGCGCTGTGGCCTACGCAGCGCCCAGCGACGATTCACGGCAGCAGTTTGTCACTTTGTATGCAAATGCAATTAGTTTTTGATTAAGTTGTTTGCTCGCACTTAGTGCAGATACCCAAAAAAGTGAAAAAGAAAAAAAGCGTACTATAAGATACTTTTGTATGCCTTATGCCTCTGCTGGCTCAAAAGTACACTTAAGTGCAAGAGTAACGCGACTGACCGTTAAATTGTTACAATTACGCTCAAAGTCGCTGCCATATTTGCAAATGCTCTACTAGCTGAAAATCTCTGTATCTGTAAAACTATATTTAGTGTATAAGCCGAGCCAACAATGTTGTTGTAGCTGCTACAAAAGGGGGCGTGTGTGCGCGGGTGTGTGTGTGTATGGAGTGTGCCGCGCCTGGCAGGCTTTTGTTTGCTGCTACAGCACGGCAGCTACTTGCTGTCGTTTTGGCGCTCTATTACCAAGCGCTGCCATCATTGTTGTTGTTGTTGTTGTTGTGGCTGCTACCATAACTGCCTTCGCTGCTGCTTTTGTTGTTGTTGTTGCTGGCCAATTGTTTAGCACGCGCTGCTAATTTTCTGCACTGTAGCTAGCCAGCAATTTCTAAGTTGCATGCACGCCTCGTTGATTGTAGTAGGTGGCACGGTCTAAGACTCAGACTGGGACTCGACTCTTCAGTCTCTAGCCATGGCTCTAACTCTTACAGGCTATTATTTTACGACTTGGCCAAGTTTAGTACTGTACTGTACTTGGCTAGCCATTGTTTTGAGGGTGTTCGAGCTGACCGTCGTTGTGGTTGTCGTCGCCTTTGGTCAAAGGCGCACTGGCGCGCAATCATGTTAATAATATATTGCAGTTGTTGTTCTTGTTGCAGTTGCTGCTGTTGTTGCCTGCTTGGCCATGTTCTATGTAATTTATGCAATTCAAGCAAAAGCTAATTGCATTTGAAAGTTTAACTGCAAAGAGTCAAACGGTTTTCAGATATGCCAGCGCCCACAAAACTTCCAAAAAAAAAAAAAACAAAAAAATCCCAAAGTAAAATGAAACGCTCTAAATGTAAATGTTTGTCTAGACCAGCCCAACAGAAATATGCATTTTAAATACCCTTACGTATCTGTATTCCAAACATAAACATAAATATATTTTATAGATATTTTCACTCTTTTAACAAAAAGGGCAACTTTCGGCAGTTGCTTAAGACTAATTTGAAATTCCAATTTCAATAACGCTCAATGATGTTTATCAGCTAAACCAAAATGAGGCAGCTTGTCCAATAGATTTGGCCTCTGGTTGGCTTGAGTATCTGCCTCTGGGAACTGCCCCTGGGGTCTGCCTTCGAGTAAATGAAAGCAAAACATTTAGGCATGTAATATTCTACTTTTGTGAGTAGGCGTTGCAACAACAAGCCGCACAGATTCAGACCGCTTCACTTCGTTATTGCCTCTTTAGCTCATTATTTTTCATCTCTGGTTGCTATCCTGTACCAATTTACGCATACTCTATTTACATTAGTGGCGTATCCAAATGGTTTTTCAGAAAAATGCTGAAAAGTATATATTTATAATTAATTCTCCAACCTAGAAAAAATATGGTGCCAATTATCTCCAAGTGTAAATCAATTCAGTTAAAGTATTTTAAAACAAACGACGCAATTGACAATAATACTCTGTACGAAATATGAGAATCGATTTTTTTTATGTCCACCACTGTTAGATAGGATCGTTTAGTTCAATGAAAGGTTCAATGCCTAGATAAGCAACTCTTGGTTGAGGTCTGCCTGCTTGCAACTTGTGCCACGACTGAGTGTTGTGGGTGCCCGGCGCTGTCAGTGTTGCGTGTCGCTTGATGAGATAAGCGCCATGCATGAAGCCAAAAGTTTATCAGCTGACAACGCACAGCTGGCCCCAAAACATAAAAAAGACTCAAAACTAAAAAAAGTGCGGTGGCGGTAAATGAAACTGAAAATTGTTGCACTAATAAATTCATGTCGCTGCTGGCAACATTTTGAAAAATGTTTAGAAACAAGTTTATAGCAAAACAACAAAGGCCGCGTTTGGTTTTGTCAAATACTCTATTTTAAAGAGTAGATCAAAATGATAATGGTACAAAACGTCAATGATAATTGGAATAACTTTTATTTTTTAAGGAAGAAGGATCGTTGATGCTCATAAACTAAATTGAATAAGTCACGCACAGGCACAGGGTTTATGTATTTGAATCTTTTGAATACGTATGAATCATTCATTCACACGCTTTCAGAAGGAGCATACATGAGCTAGAGAGATGTACTTTTCTTTTGCATTCTACCTCATCTGCTTATTATGATGAATTTTGCAATTTAATGCATAAACTGATACTTGAGAGCATAAATTATTCGATAATTTTTCGTACCCCATTTTGGTGCATTTTTTGGACACCAACGCCACCAACGCTTGCTTGCTTCTGGCGGCATATTTCTTAAGGTCGTGCAGCTGTGCGGCGCAGACAGGCCCGTCTAGGCTGGGTTTTGGATTTAACTGACTAACAAGCGGTAGCCGCATAGCTGCTGGTCATATGCCACAAAGTTGCACAGTTGAGCAGTTTTTGGTTGCACACCCGCTAAAAATTTACAAATAAAAGTGTTTGTTTTGTGGCAGCATTTGTGTTTTAACCGCAAGGCATGTGGCGTGTTGTGTGCGTTGCATGCCTAATTGCAACAGGTGGCAAATGGTTTACAAGTCGACATAGCAGCAGTTGCCAATTGGCAGTTGTTTTGGCGTTGCTGCGGTTTGCCAGTTGTTGCATTTGTTGTTGCTAGCCTAGGGTGACTTTGCTTGCAACATGTCCCATTTATGCCAGCAACATGCCAATTAGCCACAGAGCAACAAACAAATGCATATACAATATATATAATAATTTAATAAATACAAATAAGTTTATATATTTATAGCTACAGGATGTGTTTGTATTAGTCTAAAGCTGGTAACACATTGAACTGTCAGTTTTATACTTTATGCAAATGAACTTTTCAAAATAAAAACAATTCCAGTAAGCTGCTGTTGACAATTGTCATAATAAATTTACAAATAATTAACAAATAATTTAAGATAAATATACAAAACAAACAGTGCCACAGACATTTGGACAATAGAATTGTTAATTGTTTGAAAGCCATTATATGCAATTTAACCAAAAAAGGCAACAATCACAATAACAAGGCATGAGAACATGAAACATTTTATCATTCAGTCATTTCGCGTGTCAAACATTTTAAGCTTGACATTTGATTGCCTCCAGAATTTGATTTGTGGGGGCAACAAGTTTAGTCATCTATACGTTACAAATTATTTGCTACTGCTTGCAATAAATAATTAATGAGCTACATATACGAGGTAAACAAAATATATAAATAAAAATAAATAAATAAAAATTATAATACTTTTGTTTGCGTTAGATCATTAATCAATGTAAGACCAATATGCTTTAATTTCCATATTAAAAATATAGAAAAAAAAACTATATATATATTAGCTTATTTTTGGCTACGCAATCAGCCGGCAAAACTTTTGTAGTTGCCGGGGCGGCTAGCCATATTTTGAAGTGTTTTTTTTTGGATATAGGTATACGCATATTCGTGGTTTTACTTGACTACACGCCCCACTAATTGGCTGCCCGTGCTTGGCTAATTTGCTTTAGCCTCGAACATTCGTTTTTTTTCTTTGGTTTTTTTTGGGCTAGTCCCCTATTGGAGCTAAGCCGGGAGAGAGTGATTGTGTTGGTGTTTGTCAGGGGGTGGTAACTCTGCGCTGTCTTAGTGTTTTTGCATTTAATGCCAACTACGCAAACACTTAATCAATCAATGTCCAAAACCAAATTGCAGCTGCAGCCTTAAAACTTTGCCAGATAGGCAGACAAGCAGCCAGCGCACGCATCTTAACCAAAATAGCCAGGCTTAACATTGGTACACTCCAGGCAGGTGGACACTTGGTACAGCTGAGACAACTGTACGGCAACGCTCTAACAGACGCATGCCAAGTGGCAACATGTTGAACAAGTTGCCTATGCCAACAGTTAAATGCTGCGCGCTGTCTATTTTTTTTTTGCTCTTTTTTGACAACACTTAAAGCTACTCATAAAAAAACATAAAATTGAAAATAAAAAATTATTTAAAATTCACTAACAGTTGACATACAACAATAACAAACACTTTAAGCTCGCCACGCAGTCTGCTTTTAACTAAAGTCATAATCATTTGATTTTGTTGTTATGAGGGTTAACTAGTTTTGATTTTATTTTTCTTATTAATATTTATAAGCTAAGCTTAGGAATTTACAAGATATGCTTCGAATTCTTATGCATTTTTAGTTGTTTAGCTAGATCTTATCTTATCAAGCTCTGTCTTAGATCATATAAGAAAGCATTTTTTCTTTCATTTATTTTATTTTTTTGTTAGGGTCAATGCTTCCGAAATGAAAAAGTAAAAACCAAAAATATTATTTTAATTTATTATTATGGCGAAATCTACAGCAACGCCGAATAGATGGCGGTCGAATGCATCCTCGAAACTATTAAGATATCATAATTATCATTACATGCTTGCCTATCTCCACAATACTAACAACATTTACTTTTTATTTTTATTAATTACTAAATATTATATATAGTACAAAAACACAAAGAAGTGCTACAAAAAGTTAAATATTATAAGATTGATTCGTTAAAGGAAAAAAGAGTTGACCTTATTAATATTAATGTTGTTTTTTTGTGCTTTTGATATAATTTAAAATAATTTTAACGTTACCTAAACTTTGATAAGGATGATAACATAAGTTGTAAGCAGTGGCTACAGCAAATAACTTTAAAATCGGTTATTTTTGCACTCTCAATCACTCTATTTTGTTTGGCCAATATATGTTGACCATATCTTGTAGCTCCAAATTGATAAAAAAGGGTGTCTTCTGTTAATTAAATCTTGTTAATTACATTGATTTACAAGAAGACCTCGCCAAATTTGGCGTAAAGTGTATTTAAGTATACCCAATTACTGCTTCGAATTTGCATGAAATTGGTACATCTTGTAAAAACATTTTCAAAGCCCTTTACTAATGTGCATTTCTTACTT
This sequence comes from Chymomyza procnemis, assembly GCA_035046065.1. Classification (NCBI taxonomy): domain Eukaryota; kingdom Metazoa; phylum Arthropoda; class Insecta; order Diptera; family Drosophilidae; genus Chymomyza; species Chymomyza procnemis. Next base: position 882,059 of record JAWNOJ010000013.1, on the reverse strand, counting down.
TTATTTACAGAATATGCTGAATTTCAAAAGTCTACTCTTATAAAGACCTAGCCCCTGCGAGGTAAGTTTTCGTTTCGGCTTTTAGTTTTTATTTTATTTTTTTTTCTGTGATTTTTTGCAACCGTTTTTCGTGTTGTGCTTTTTTTGGGCTATATGGCAACCCTGGCCTGGCCATAAACTCTCACAAATGTCGACTGGCTGCGTGTGCGCAACCTTCACATACAAAAAAAAAAAAAAAAAAACTCAGAGAGACAAAAAGCTGAAACGCATTTTGAATTTAATGCGTGCGACGGTGACAGGAACAGCGACTGAAGAGCAGATGGAGACGCAGACGTACTGCGACAGAGAGACATCGAGACATACAGACAGAGAGTACGACGCCAAAGGCGGCCAACTTGAAGTCAGTACGAGTCCAAGCCAGGCCAAGATCGATCATGTGCGCCTGTCCGGTTGCACATTCAAGTGTCGTCTTGTCGTCTTGATATTTCGCATGAATTTCGCCTGGCTGCCGGTTGTCATTGTTGCTGTTTTTTGTTGTTGTGCTTGAATGCAGGGGCGGCGCAGGCGTATACGGTGATGGCCACTGCGACGCTGACGGCGACCTTCTAAGTCGGCCGCAAAGGAATTGCAATGCTGCGGATAATGCAACTGCCATTGAAAATTGTGAAGTTGAACATTTTAGACAGATTGCCAGTTTTGTCATAAAAACAACAAACGCATTGCATTTTTGTTTTTGTTTGTTTGCTTATTTCATATAATATCTATAGAAGCATTTTTTTTTTCTGTAGGCCTCTCCCCATATGCTATACTTATAGGCCGTTTAGCTCTAGAGCTTTTGGCGACATTGCGACTTTGTACGCTGTCAGGGGTCCACTTTGCAGGTGGATTTGTAGAATTGTGGATTGCACGCTGCCGCCTGGTCACATTTTGTGAAGATTAATTGCTTGCGACAGTTTGGCAGTTCGCTGCTTTAGTGGCTTACCAATTTGACGGTTTTACGCGTTGGACAACTGACTCGACTAACTTAAATTGCAGCTGTCCAAATGTTGGCGGGGTGCAACGTTATAATGGCCATAAAACTAACAATTTTATTTTTTTGTTTTTAGTTTTGTTTTACAAACATGACGTTGACTACAACTTAATTGCACAAAAAAAAAATGCTGTGGTAATAAAATGTCTAATACGACCTTTGCTTGCAAAAAATAAGCAAATTAGCTAAAATTCTGCAATGTTTACATTTAGCAGACACATGTCTGTAACTGTGTCTGTATATAACGATTAAGGCCAGTATTCTGTCAAAATAAAATCTTAAATGCCTGAAAATTATAGTTACATTTATTTTATGATAATAAATATAATTGTGTAATTGCTTTAATAATCCTCGTCAAAAGAGGTCTTTATTTTTTTATTTGGGGTTTTAGTTTCTTTAGTGTTTTTTTATAAATTATTTTTGCAGGCTGCGCTAAAGCTTTTTAGCACATTTTTAAGCTGGTGTATGTTGCATCTTTAAGTTATTTCCAGAAAATAATATATTTTTAACATCATGCAATATATCCAATACCCTATATCACTCAAAACTGCTTGATTTATATATTTATGGATAAGGGATAAGTACAAAAACTTACTTTATGACCACCGAAATTATGAGTCCTGCAAGAAATATGTATCATCGAAACTCTACGATGCATTATATGAAAATAGGCAATGGAAACATGAAGTTGTGAACGACCAAATTAAATGTTGCCCATAGGAAATCTTCTTGAGTTCTAGCCCATGCAGACGTGTGTATAATAACGTTTTAACGTGCCAAGGTTAGTTTTTCTTTCATTAAGCATTTAGTTTTTGCGCTCTGCTAATTTTTTAATCATGTTAACCAAAAAACTTCTTTTAACACGCCAACTTTGTGTTTACGCCAGTGTTTAGCTGATTATGGTAATTTTTATAATATATTTTAAAATATTTTTATTTTGATTTACCTGTCTACATTTATTCACAAACGAAATTTATTCAAGAACTAAAGAAAAACTGCTTAATTAACAAAACATACTTTTGAATTAGTTTTTTAATTTTATTTATTATAATATGAAAAAGCTACAGCTGTGACAATTCAAAGCGCAGTTTCATTCATTCATTCAATTCCGCAAGTTGTTTAAATCTTTTCTTTTTAAGCCGAAAAATTAATTACTTTATTCAGTGACTCAGTTTGTGTGACATAAAATAAAAAGCAAATAAATTTGAAATAATTAATTATAAACATTTGAAGCCTGACGGCAGATTATTTAAAAAGTGTGACAAACGGTAAATAACAAGCACAGCATAAAAAAAACGATATCAAATTACATATCTATAAAAATCAATTAACACTTTTTCATGAGGCTAACTGCCAAGTAACCATCATCAACAATCATCAAAGCCAGCTTAATCGACATGTGTTGCATAAATTAGCCAAATCTCGTATTGAAATTCTTTCGATTTTTTTTGAATGCTTATAAAAAGCGGATTTTGCTTGACTATAAAATGAGAAGAACGAAAATTTTATTTGCATATCAAATACAACATAATTGTAAGATAATTTTTTTTGCAAAAAAGCTATTATTGCTACATTTGACGAAATTGACAACTTAGGCGCTAATTAAGAGATGTAGCACATTATTTACATGGGCACAAAATAAAGCATAAAATATTGCAATTTTATTTTTAGATTTCAAATTAATAAAGCTTACAATTCGCAAGCATTTTGTTGTTCATTTTTGACATTTATCTCTAACGAATTAATAGATTGCATTTAAAAGTAGAAATTTTGATTTAAAAATGGTGTGGGCATGGGTTAGTTTGGTTGTGAATTTTAAAAGATTTAGAGTAGAGTTTCGATATATTATAAATTTATACATAAATTTTTTTTTATAATTGCTTATCATCTTTCAAAAGCTTTTAATTTTAACTCGACTACAATTGATATTTATTAATATATTTTTTTTAACCCAACTTTATTTTGCCTATGTTTGTTGCACATGTAAATGCATTTTTCGTGCAGTTTGCTCACTTTTTGCAGCAACATGCCAAATCACACTAGTTGCAAGTAGTTTTATATGGCCGAAAAAAATTGGTATGAGTGTGCCTGTGTGTGTGTGTGTGTGTGTTTCTCCTGGGACCAGTTGGTGTCTGGGTGTCTCAGTATTTGTAATGAAAAGTGACAGCGACGGCTTGTAAGCAATCAAAAAAGAAAAGCGCGAAACACGCGCATTTTGAACGCCATACGCAAATTGAAAGAACTTGTTGCAAGTTTCTTGCTAGTCGGTTTTTGTTTTTTATTATTATTATTACTTTTTTATTTTTTTGTCTGTGCTGCCTTGTTGCAAGTTGCCTTGTTGCCTGTTGCACGCACCGCAAAATTGAAAGGTTTGCACTTGCTTTGCGGTCAAAAACAAATACTACACAACGAGTGAGTCTGCAACGTGTGGTTACAACTATTGATTACAAGTCGATGCAGCACGCCAATCTGTCCCAGCCAAGGCCCAAGTACAGCAGCGGGTAAAGCTCTCACATTACCAGGTTGGAATGATAGGTGCAGGCGCAGTGTCAGCGGTTGGGTTAGACCGATGCGGGTGTACTTGTTCACAGGCGCAGTCGCAGCTTGAGGCTCAGACTCCTTGCGCGACGACAGTGCGCAGACAGGCTCTCCAATAACAGCAGCAACAACAACAGCACTTACGGGGTAGACCATAAAGTTGTTGGTCCAATACATCTAGCGTCGAATATTGCTTATACCTCAGAATATTTAAGATGCGTTTTTTTGCATCCAGCCCTCGCACAAGACTCAGAGAGTGCCTGACTTGGGCTGGTGTAATTAATGCGGGAGCTGTGCGGCCAACGCTGACATTTTGAGAAATTTATTGCTCCAAGTGGATTTATAGTCTGCGACATTTTATAGTTTTACTTGCGGTTGAAGCTAGCAGTGGCGTTGACGCCTGTGTCAGCGTATTTGTTGTTGTACTACGCATTCGGCGTCAGTGCAACAGATCGATGGTAGCTGGTGTTGCGAAGCTGCCATGTTGCCAGCAACATGTTGCTGCTGTGGGAAAATATCATCACCTGTAGTTAAGGCTTAATATTATATATACAGTAAGACCTAACATTAGTAAGTTCATAAGGGTGTACAGCTATTCCTTTAAGTCTCCGATTCCAAAAATGATATCCTTTATAGGCTTAGTAGGTATTTTATTCTTATAAAAATTACTGAGATATAAGAAAGTTTTAAAAGCACAATCATTTATTTAATATTCGCGCGAGTGTAGCTTCACTGTAAATTGCAAATGTATTAATATACGATCGTTGCAGCTATATACTTTCATGTTGCACTTGGGTTGACTGTAATTTGGTAGATGCAACATCAGCAACCCCTTTATAATGCGCATCATGTGTGTGCGCACGCTCATATATAATTTGGCTACCCGATAATGATCGGCCTTTGGCATAATAAATTTACAAAAATACCGCAAGTTGATCTGGGTGTTGTTGCAACCTCTGTGGCTGTTGTTGGCAGTTGCTTTCGGTAATTTGTGTGGCTGAGCTTCTTTAGCATTTTAAAAATGTTTTTTTTTTTTTTTGAGTTATGTTTTGTTGTGTGTTGGCGGTGTTGGCGTTAAGACTTGGTACTGGCATACCCGGTCTGTGCTGACCAATGCCAAAAAATATGTGCTTAAGGTATCTGCAGTTTGCAATCTATATTAATTTTTATATGGTTTATACATATACATATACGGCTGCAAAGATACTTGCAGCACGTCACGCTGCACTTTCATAAATGCCAAAAATTTCACCTGCTTTCACAAAGATGATTAAAAATAAATATGCAGCAAAAGCGAGTGCAATTCTTGCCAGGGATTTTGCCCGCTTGCGATGATATACACGATAATTTCGACCTGATAATGTGACGGACAGGCGAATGGCAATGTGGGTCTCTCTTCCTCTCCCTCGGTCTGTTTGTCTTTGTGACCCAGATTGGACTCTACGCCCGCTCTGCGGCCGCCCTCAGATGATGCGTGAGTGTTGAGCCAAAAATCGTTTAAGGCTAATTGCAAAGATCGCTTTTAGTTGATAAGAGCAGCGTCAGTCGTCAGTCTGGTAAAAAAAAGGGTAAGGGTATAAGCTTTACACATCAAACAAAGCCCCTTGGCGTTGTTGACCTAAAACCTTAACTTGGCCAAGACGACTAGCGTCTAAGTCTTAGTATTTTAGTCCGCTAAATAAATAAACATACGAGACGCAGCATAGTTAATGATGATTGCTGCCCCCTAAAGGTTAAAATTATATAATTTTCGAGCCACGAGTCTTCTTTGTCTGGGCTCATCAGTTACGAGTCGCAGTAGTAGTCGGTGTTAGGGACAGGCGCTGGTCTCAGGTTCATTCTTGGGATTCATTCATTTGACTAGCTTATATCTTATAAACAGACATATATAATTAGCATGAAATGAAGATTTTTAGTTAAACATTTTTTGTGAGCTGTTTATATACACTAACATTGTAGCAGGTAGGGTACTTTTGCTTAGTTGTGCGCCGTGTAAAGCTTTACTTTAGAAAACTCATAGTCAATGCGTACAATACAATTAATTACATTTAATGTTACTGCATAGAAAATTTATTGATTCTTAATATTTATACGATGGAACTCTAAGTACATTTTATTATTATTTTTCATACACTTTTAAAACACTTACTCTTAATATCTAAGCATATTTTTTCTTTCTGATATTTTAAATTGTAATTCGCTTTAATTATATTTTCGTTAAGAGGAAGCACAGGGACATCTACACTAATTACTTCAAAAATTGTGTACAATTTCTCTCTCAGTGTATACAGGCTTCGGCACTTAATAATATTATAAAATTTTATTTTTAGCTTGTGGCAACTTTTATGTTAATTTTTGGCATTTAGCAATTAAGCAGCAAATTGTATGCCTCACTCTAGCTTAGCTAATTATTTTAAACATTTATTTAGTAGTAAAAGCAAAAAAAAAAAACACACAAAAAAGTTAAAAGTTTTGACAGCGCGCTACAGGAAGTGGCAACTAAGTGAAAAATCACTCTCAATCTCCGGTTCGAGCTCATTTTAACTTCATTAGCGAACAAAGCCAACCTAGGCGCCAATATCATTCTATACAGACAACAAGACTAGTTGCTATATCAGTTCGATAATGTTGCAATGGTTTAATTTAGTTGCAACAAAAAAGAGTAGTTGCAAACAAACAAAAGCGCAATGTGCAGCAATGGCAGCAGATGACGACAGGATCGTTGTTGCAACAGCAGCAGTCGCAGCCGTAACAAAAACAACAAATGTGTCTGTATATTGCTGCTAAATTGACTTTGATCACGCGATCAGGCCAGGGCCAAGACAAAGGCGAAGCCGATTCCAACGCTGTGGCCTTTGTGGCAAACGGAAGTATGCTAAGCAACTTGTTGCTGCAACAGCAGTGTGGAAGCAAAGGTGTATATTGCAAAAATAATTACATTTGATTGTAAAAGGCTAGCTGCAGCTACTTTATGCCTCCAACAAAACGAGGACCAAGCAACTCAGCCGACTTACAGGCTGAACTGCCGAAGAAAAATGTGCAACATGATTGCAGTTTGCAGCGGTGCCTGGGCTACAACAACATGTATAGCAAAGAGCCAGGCCCAAAGCTGCAAATGCAACAAAGGTAACACCAGCAGCAACAGAAAAAAAAACACCACAGATAAAGTGCATTTACAATTGAATTTGAATGTAATTTTATTTAAGCTGCGGTCAGTTGTTATATGTATCTGTATCCGTAAGAGTATCTGCTCCTGCGCACAAGGCGGGCAAAATGAATTTGCGGCAAAGTACTTGCAGGAAATTGCTATTATCTGGTATTATCCACTTGTGGCAAGGTAAAGCGCTGGCGGTATAGCTTATGTTCAATGCTAGAGCCATGCAACAACTGCAGCTATTACAACAGCAACAACACACACCAACTACTCTATGTATATAGATGTGCCTGCATATTAACAACTACAGCTACCAGGTATTTATTTAAAGGGTCAGTTACATGTGCACACTTAATTAATAGCCAGCTAGAAAACATATAAATAAAGACAGCAGCAAATGCAATTACAATTAGCATATCGTTAGCTATTTAGACTGATTTTGTAGGCTAACAAGAGCAATGGTAACAAATATATATACAATAAATGGGTCGTTCTTGATGAAACTGAATGCATAGGGCATGGTGGATGTATAAGAAATACTATTTTGGAACGCTCTGTGTTTAAAGAAGTGTCGTTTTAATTTTTATTTTCTTGATAGGTTTTTGAATGATTGCGAAAATTGAGAACAAAAACCTACCGATATGTCAAACTGTTTATTGTAGAGCTAAACTTTACGAAACGCTAATATTATTTTTTGATATTGTTGATAAATTATGTTTAAACTTTGTAACAAACTGTGAAACAAAGGAACGCAAACTAAGAGGTACAATATAATAATAATATACAATTATTTTTAAATTTATTTATCCTCCTTAATGTTTTGATATAACTATAAGTTTGTGCATGATTTTTACTTAGTTTTGAAAATGGGGATGAGTTTCTCGCATGAAAGGCAATGTTTTGCAAAAGAATCAAAATGTACAGTAGCTCTAACATATCGTTCTTAATATTTTTTCAATAATTCCAAGGAACTTGTATTTAGATTATTATTCGAGTTAGGCAATATTGTTTTTTTTTTCGATATACAGTTTGATCTTTGATTTCTACTGAAATTAATGAAAGGTAGAGAAGGTTTTAACTTATAAGTGGTCAAGCCGTTGCCGTTGCAGGCAATCATGTGTTTTTCAATATTTGCTTGTTCATAATAAGCTCCAATTTCTCCTCATATATAATTTTAAGTCAAAGAAGTCTTTATAAAAATGTATTAAATGTTTATTATATATGTACTATATATATTTTTTATATTTCAAAGATATAATGTCTATATTCTTGAAAATTATCTGATACATACACTATTGAGATGGTCAACGGGATCATGATAGTGCCAACCAAGTAAACAAGATTTATACCTTAATTTATATCTTAAGCAATGTTCCAGAAAAGGGGCAAAAGCTGAATATAACTTAAATTTTATTTTTGACATATTGTAATATATAATTTTTAATGACACTTTTATAGATTTACGTTGCTTTTGGAGCATATTATTATTTTAAGAGAAAAGAAGAGAAAACAACTGAAAAATTAAAAATATATTCCATTTATTCGACTTTTTTAATATTTACCCTTACATAGATGTAATTTATTTATTAAATAATAATCACATACGTTCAATTGGTGTCTAATTTGGAATTGGTTTTAGTAGGAAAAAAAAACAGTTCATAGCACCAAAATTACAGTTATCAATTTAATTACAGTGCGCCAAGTCGCAGCCGCGTCGCAGTCGCAACCTGAAGCCGGGCGCATGCTCAATTACACACAGCTTGTGTGTGTGTGTGTGTGTGTGTGTGTTATATGAGCGAGTGTGTATTTAAGTCTACTTGTCTCTATATGTGAAATCAATTAAGCAAAAGCTTTCAATTGCTAAGAGCTTTTTTTGCGCTGCCAATTAAAAACGCGTCACAGGCAACACAAAGCGAAAAAACTGCACACACACACACACTAATATTAGACGTCATTGCAGCGATGGAGGCGTGCCAATAGCCATGCACAAACGTACCACTAATACACTTAAATATATTGCCACATTGTGCCACAACAACAAAAACAGCAGCCAAAGCTTGGGTTTTTTTTCTTTGTCTTTTTGCCTCTGTTCGTTCACAAGCTTTACTATTGTTGTTGCTGTTGTTGTCGTTGTAGTTCAGTTAAAAATCATCATTGTTGTTTTTGTTGTTGGAAAAAAAAAACTCTCAAGTGCTGCTTGCTCATTGGCCGCCATTGCGCGTACTTAAAACCGTTTCATGAATTGCGTGGGCGTATAAAATACGCTTTGAATATTCTTGATTTGTTTATATCAGCTTTTGTTTTCATGTTAATTATATTTCATTTTATTTTTGTTTTCAATGCAAATGGCGTCGTTTTTATTAGCCATATATTTATTATGGACATTAGGGCTAATAATATAATTAGAATTTTTATGAATCAAATATTTTTCAAAGAATGATTCTGGTCTTATCAGATTAAGTCATTTTTGGTAATTCTTCTGCTTATTCCAAGTTGAGCTTTGGCATTCCTTTGTATCTATTTGCTGAAAACTGCAATTCTTTAATCAGTTAATTGGGCTTAAAATAAAGCAAATCTCTTATTGTATATACCTTTATATATGTTTGATATTGATTCATTTAAAGTGTTTATTTTAGCTTAATATTGCAACATTGCACAACATCGTTTTTGGGCTTGTATTCAATAAATAGTTTTATTTAATTTTTTAAACATAATTTCGTTGAACTGCAATTAAATCTACAATCTACGAAAATATTTGAACGATTTGCAATGTTATATGGGCTTTAATATGTATATAATAATATATGCCGAAAGGGAATTTGATAGTCACTAATGCAGCCATAGAAGCTTGTTGACTGACTGTCTCGTTGTTGTTGTTTAGCTCCTTACAGTCAGTCATTTTGTCACCGAATCAATCAGTTAGTTACCCATTTTCAATGCGTGTCACGTAAAGGTTTATGATGGTGTTCGGTAATTTCATATATATATTTCAAATTTTTTAATATATAAATTTTATACATTTTTCATATTTTTTATATTTTTTTTATATAAAAAAATATAAAAAATATACAAACCCAAATTAAATCTCTTTTTTTTTCTTTTTGTCCACCCCCCCCCCTTTTTTCTTTTTTGTATTAGTAGCATATGCTTAAAATTCTGCTTATTAATCCCGATATAACCCGCCGCCCCCCCATTACACCCGGGGGAGTAATCAAATCCCCCCCCCCAAACCATATGACCCCCCCCCCCCCCCCCCCCCGACCCAAAACTCCGACAACAATTTCCCCCGGGACCCCCCCCCCCACGCCAACCTTTTGCGGGGGTAATTTAAAATATAAAAAAATTATGTTAAACGCCCCAAATAATTATTTTCAACCCCCCCCTGAGGGTCCCCCCCCCCCCCCCCCCCCCCGACCCCCCCCCAAGCACCCCTAACCCCCCCGGAACAATTTTATAACCCCCCTTCCAGAATATTTTAAAAATTTTAAAATTTAATTTAATCCCGCCCATAAAAAAATTTTGTTTTCGGAAATTTTTATTATTTTTTTAATAAAAAAAAAAAAAAAAAAAAAAACAAAAAAAATTAAAAAAAATATATTTTATTAACAAAAAACAAATTTTTTTCATGTGTAAACACTTTCTTGACAAACTGTATATTTTTTTTGTCTCAAGTGTCTGTGTTCAATGGAATGCAAGTTTTGCTGATTAATGTGTTTAGTTATTGCTGCCATGTTGTTATACGTTGCGGATGCTCTACAATATCTGTCTCTAACAAACATTTGTTCAAATAAAGTTAAATCGCCTGCCGGCCTGTGTGCGGAAAAGAATATAGCAAAAGGCAGTACCAAATAAGTCCAACAGCAGTAAGAGCTAATAAAAGGCCAAGCTGCCAAGTTTCAAACATACCCAGTCCGTGTAGTCCCTGTGCGACGCTTTGTGTGGGCAGCGCAACAACAAACACAACAAAAGCAACAACATAACATACAATTTGTTTACATTTTAATTTCTGCAATTTTGTTTAGTTAGTCTTGCTTACGTTGCGACCGTAGAGACGCCACGAAACTGGGCCGGTAGCAGCGCCGTTTTGAGCACCCGGAGCCGGAGCTTATCGCAACGTCTGTAAAACTTCATCAAGTTTTGTATGTACTTCATTGTCTATGTGTGTGCGTGTGTGTGTAATAAGCGTGACAAATGTTAAGCAAACACACACACACATATATACATATAGTTTGGCGCAATGTTGCCGCCATCGCTGTGAACAACGTTATTTTTGTTGCTGTTGCACATACTCGAATGTACATAAATGGTTATGGTGGCTCTGCCCCCAATGTCTCGTCCATACACACATTTTTATACCCTATATATAGGGTCAAGCGTGTTTTCAATATATGCATGTATTGTGATAGACCATTGGCTGGTTATGTCTATATGAAATTCTCGTGATTTCTGAATGCTCAGAAGCTAGACAATGATCGTACGGTAGCACGTGAAGCTTATAAAGAATATAATTATAATTTTGTTTAACTCTGTGCTCTTAAAGTTCCATCGTGTAGGGTAATGTAAATTCGTGGACTGCCCAAAATTTGTTTTTCACATGTTTTAAAAATTTTAAGCTCTGCTACGTTGCATTTTAATCGCATTTTTTCCTGCTGCTGCTGCTGCTGTTACTGTTGTTTTTGTTGATTTCACGCTTTTGTCACTTTCATTGTTTTATTTGGTGTTAAATCTGTTGTCATAATTACGATCGTAGCTAAAATATGACAATGAATCATATTTCATGGCGTTGCACATTTTCTTGCTTTATTAAAAGCGTTTTATATATATACATATATATAACATAAATGTATATATTTTGTTGTTTTTGTGTAACACTTGCGGTGTCAGCGTAACTGTCTACAGCATATTATATTAAAATTTATTTTTATTTCAATTATTATAATAATATATGAGCGCCATTTAATGCGCGTTTCCTCATTTATTGTTTAATGTAATTAAGCATGGGTTCTCTTGAGACATTTTGTGCTTAAGTTGCGTTATTCTGCATTATTTGTGCTCGCCATGTTAAATATAATACTTAAATAGTATACAAAGTATTTGTAGTTACAATTCATGCTAAAAAATACAATAAAAAGACACGACAATGTTTTGATTAATAGATATCCGCTTACAAGCATGTTTTGTTCTTTGTGGGTCTTTGTGACGTGAAGAAGATCCCAAAAATTCCAGACAGCCGCAAGATTATTGCAAAGAAGCCACAAAATATAGCAGTTGCTTGTGACATGGTAAATCAATTTAAAACACAACATTCGACACATTTTTAATTTAACTCGATATATTTTTGTGTTAATACAATTTTGCTGTTTATGAATAAAGTTATATCGTGTTGTGAGATGTATTAATTCAACATTTTAGGGTTGGTCAAAGCAGCTTTCACATAAAAAAATGCAATATGTCCAATTTGTGTAAATTAATTTCTCTTTTATATAAAATTACGAATTAAATAGTGTCTTCAATTAAAAAGTAAATCACTATAAAGTAGAAAATATTTAACAATTTAACAAAAAACAATCATTTCTTATTAAAAATTTTTGAGTTAGAAGCATGAAATGGTTGGACACATACTACAATTCCTATAAAACGCATAAATTTAATACAAAAAACATTAAGAGAACCAAAATCAGACTAAAATATGGTCATAGTAGCAGATAGTAAGGATTATTATCTGTCATCTGTCTGGCCACAGACTTCCTATTGAAATTTAAAAGCTTGCACTGTACTATTTTTATTATAAATATTAAATATTAATTATGAAACGTCAAGCGCTCTTAAATTAATTATGTTTATTTACACTACTTTTTATTCTACTATTCATTATTCAAACTTAAAAATGAAATGACATTTTAATCCAAGTATTTGAGCATTTATCTAATAACTAACCCATAGAATTCTATCGGCTTAATGCATTTGTTTCTATTAACAACAATATTAAATATTGTTTCTAAATGTAACTCACCCAATATACGGATTATATTTATTGAAACGTATGATTAGTAATTTTGAGTTTTCTGAGTTTGGAATGGCAACAAATTATTTTCGATAATTATTTTTAAAGATATATTTTCTTTTAATTTTTTTTAAAATTGTATTATCATGATAGGATGTTAACTTTGTAAGATTTATTGCTATTGATTTTGTAGACAAAACTGTAAAAGGTGGTGTATTTTAATGCTTCTATTTAAGTAAACCATACGTAAAGATAAATTTATGGCTAGAATGATTTGATCGAATATTTTGAAATTGTTGTTAAAAATGTAAATTGGTGTTTCTAATTTTTTCCTTTAATATATGAGTTATTCTATTGCTAGACCATTGGAAAATATCGGAACAAGTAGAATATGTAAATAAGGATTACCTAGAAACAAATTTAAATTGCTAAGCAGCAAATATCCGCAATGTCGTCATACATAATACAATGTAATTAACACTTCATTTAGCGCCATTTTGTAAAAACTTTTACCATACCACTCGGTCATTATGTAATTTTCCGCAAATTTTTTTATGCTTATATAAAAGAGCGAAAAAAAGTAATTCTCGGTCATAAATCATAAATCTTTGCCAGCCAACGAGCTGAGCCGACAGCCTTTTGGCTCTTTTGCGTGCTAACAAGGCCCACATCCAGAAGAACCTTGGCCAGCACTGACTGGCGTGAAAATTTATGTTTTTTTCCAGCTCAATGTCTTTTTTACCATACAATAGCAATACTGAGATTTTTTATTTTTTTTATTATTTAAACAGAATTTTGTAATTGCGCAGTGTCGCGCAGGGGGTGTGGCGGGGGAAGTACATAAAACTTTTTCGCATAGTTGTCAGCGCTTCGTTGTTTAATTACCCTAATTAAGAATATTAATTGCTCTGGCTTGACTTGGGGGTAGCGACTGCTGTTGGAGATTCAGTTGGATTTTGGTTAGGGTGCAATTGTATTATGGGTAGGCTGTTAGTTAGTCATGAACCTAGCAGGTTCAAAAGTTCGTGCAGCAAAAGTTTCAATAAACAAAAGGTTTGTTTTTCTTTTCTTTTTTTTTATTCGAATAATAACAGGCCAACTTCGGTCAGGACACAGACAAATGAAACATGGAGTATGTTCTGGTAGTAACTACTGTACTTAATAGTGCATATACAATACATGTATGAATTATATATTATATATGACATTACGAGCAAAGTTTTTGCATTTTAATTTAACTTTTGTGGCCAAATGAAAATGGCAAATGGTAAAAATGCTAAATGTCTAGTTTATAGTAGTGCTATATGTCTAGTTTGTTTTTCCAAATCGAAAAAGTTAATACGTTTGGGCATCGTATTAAGCATACGTAAATAAATGGTTTTATCGTACTTTAAGTTTTCCTTTTTTAAAGCAAAGAAATACGCAGACAATATGCAACACGCAATCCATTAAACCGCAGTGACGTCAACATGTGCGACAAAAAAAGGCTCAAAGAGAACTGCAAGGGTGATATGAAAACTAACTGGCACAGGTGTCCATGTTGCTGGACATCAACACTAGAGGCAGGCAGATTGCCATAGAGGCGTGTAGGATGAAACTTCTGCTGCGTTGTCATGTGGCATGTCCGTAAATATTCTCTTCCGCGCTCTAGCGTATGATGTTCAAAAAATTTCATGCAGTTTGGAACAGCAGGTATTCACACTGCTGGGAATACTAACTTTTGGCATGGCTTAGCTCTAAAAGTAGTTCAAGATTATATTTCCTTCATCCAGAGCAACAAGGTGCACAATACTAGTCTACCGATAGTCGATTATCGAAAGCGATTCAAGTGCGTTACTTGTCCCTTATTTATTAGTGTATTCTAGCGTCAGTGCAGTTGCACTTAACCCTGGAGTACCGTTTTTACACTTTCGTTTCATAGACAACTTCGTGAAAGAGGGAGATGAGTTGCATAACTGGTGGCTTGGCCATGCCATGTTGCCGGGTTCTTTTCATTTTCTCAACACGTAAAGTAAACACGTGACCAAGCGACGGCCCAGTGCCAAGCAGTTGTAGGCGCAAATTACCAAACAGTTGTGGATATGAAGACCCCTCACACTTGCATGTACTCGTAACAGAACATACATAAACTTGCGCTTATATCCTTTCCTAGGCACACAGACACAGATACAGCTACGGCGACACGAAGCCCCCAAAGCCAAGCCAGCCAACTGAAGCGTGGCCCGTACAAGCTGCTGTTGTAGCCGCTGTATACGTGTGTGCGATTGTGTGTCCTGGTACACAATATTCATATATCACAAGGATAAGCGCATTGCAGCAAACGTCCTTCTAGACGCGTTGATGGTGTGTCGTCCTACTACTCCTGCTCGTTTTTGTCGTTGGTGGCGTGGTGCTGACGTTGGCCACGTCGACAGTTGCCAGTTGGTAGCAGTTGTTGTTGCAGAAATATTGGCAACGAAGTTCAAGTCAAGTTGCACTCCATGTGTGTAAGTTTTAATTATTTGCTGGCGCCACACAGAATGGGTAAGGCAAAAGATGCCAAAGGCTTTGCGCGGCCAACCGTTACTAAGTAGCAAAGCTGGCAAGGCTTAGACATCGTCATTCATTGATTTCGCTCTGTTTGCTTTGACCGACTGGCCAACGGTCAAGGCAAATGTTAGCGTTCCTCTAAAACCCGAGCGTTTATATGCCATGCGACAATATCTAGCATTGCTCTATCTCACGGTGCCGTCATAAATTGGCGCGCCATAAAATTTGCTGGCAGTGGCAATAAAAATTCCCGAATGGACACACAAAAACCAGCAGGAGTACCAAAAACTGCAATGCCAATAATGCAAGTGCCAGAATTTTCTGAGGCTTGGGAATTTTCATTTTGTGACCGAACTCAAACGCATAAAACTAACGCAGCGTAAACGTTTTTTCTTGCATTTTACTCCTGTTGTTAGTTTTGTTGTTGTTGGGGCCATTGGCATTTTCTGGCAACGCTAGCAAAAATTTATCTTGTTTATTTGCTGAGTAAAAGCCAAGTGCAGAATTTTGATGCTTGACTGATTGACAGAATTTATGTGTGCGCACCAACAGTAAAGAGTAAAGTGAACTTTGACAATTGGCAGTGCTGCCAACTTGCTGCGAGCAAAATGTGCAAAATAAAACCAATTGTAACATCACTTTTTTTTGATTTTTAATAAATTCATCACAAATTAGCGTGAGATTTATAAAATTTTAATTTTACTAACAATGGCATTAAAGGAATGCGTAAGTTTGACGCGATTTATTAAATATTAAACTTTGCTTAATTCTCTCTCGTTGCAGACCAATCGCTCGCGTCGCAGCATTTTCAAAGACACCAAACCGTGCCGGTTCATAGAAAGCCTTGTTGTTGATAACACGCCCACACAAAAACTTGACCTAATGACGATGGCCGAAGGTACCGACCCCATGGGGCATCACCATGCTGGCACCCATACTCATCACCACCACCATCACCATCATCCGCATCAGCGTCATCATGCAGCACAGCCGCTGCCGCCGCCAGCGCCGCATCAGTATGCGCCATATGGTCAGCTACAGTATCCATTGCCTCAGCATTTGCCATTGGCGCTAAGCTTGCATCAGCAGGCAGCTGCAGCTGCAGCAGCAGCGGTTGCCTCCGCCGAGCAGCACAACAACAATCAGCCGTTTGTGGCCAACAATAATATGCCGTGGAAGCAGCGCAAGCGCAAACGATTGTCCGCCGTGCTTGATAAGCTGCATCATCACAACAATAATAACAACAATAACAGTAGCAGCAGTAATAATAACAATAATAACAATGGTGTCACCTGCAAAACGGAGCCCATGGACATGGAGGATGAGGAGGAGGAAGATGCGGGAGCTGGTAAGGAACGCACAACGAATGAGGGGCAGCAACAACACGAGGCTAATTACATAAAAAGCGAATCGGAGCTTTTAGACAATGCAGTAACCGCACAAGCAGCTAGTAAACGCTGTACTCCAAATGGTGCACGCTCTAGCACCAGCGGCGATGAGGAAGCCGAGGCAGAGCTCTCTGCCGAGGAGCTTTCCCACTGTGACAATGACAGTCCACGTATTAGCATGAGCCCCTTGCAGCTCATGTCACATGATGGTGTGGCTGTTGCATCCAATTCTGGCAACGCTGCCAAAGACAATCCGCTACATGTGGATATCAAGACTGAGCACTTGGCTAGCCCATATGATCGCTATTTTCACATACCATCGCCACTGTTTGGCTACTATCTGCACACCAAGTACTTGAACGAGGTTTTTCGTCGTCGCCATGATCTCTATCCCTCGCCGTTGCAGCATACGCCTTCTTCTATGGCATCATCCCAGTCCGAGGAAAACTCACCCACGAATCTGCAAAGCAAATCAGCTGCACCATATATGCAACCAGCACTGGCAAGCTCTTCGCCACCGCCCTCAGTAGTTTCGGCCTTGCCTTCACCACCGCGCAGTGAATCTTCAGTGACTACAGCGCAGACTTCCCGCAGCAGTCCGGCACAAAGTAAGAAATCGTCTGCAGGCAAATCGATGGCTCCACCGCAAGATCTACCCTTAGATCTAAGCGTTCGTAACGATGGTATAACAAATGTGCTACACCCTAGCGAGCTAAATGCTGCCAAGCCCAAGAAGTACAAATCCCCCTCACCGCTGCCAGCTACCACAGCCACCATGATGTTGCCCCCGCCAACAAGCATGCATCAATCGATTACAATGAGCGCGGCAAGCAGTTTAGAAAGCATGAGTGCACTATCGCCAGCGTCAAGCACACATTCTAGCACTTCGTTGACCAGCACCACGCCAACATCCACAACGTCTATGTCACCCTATGCTATGACAGCGGCTGCTGCTCATGCGGCTGCTGCTGCTGCAGCTGCGGCCATGATTAAACTTGAGATGCCAATGCACCCGCTGCACCAGCATGTGCCCACCACGACTGTAGGCGTGCCTGTCATTAAAGGCGACGTGGCCTCACCCACTACCAAGGAGACCGTAGCTTGGCGCTACAATTTGGATGTTTCGCCTGTGGTTGAGGAAATGCCACCAGGGTCCGATGTAGCCTATGTTTGCCCCACCTGCGGACAGATGTTTTCACTGCATGATCGCCTGGCCAAGCACATGGCCTCTCGCCACAAGTCGCGCAATCCTGCCAACGATATAGCCAAAGCATACTCTTGCGATGTCTGTCATCGTTCATTTGCCCGCTCCGATATGCTTACTCGTCATATGCGACTGCACACTGGCGTCAAGCCGTACACGTGCAAGGTCTGCGGCCAAGTCTTCTCCCGCTCCGACCATCTTTCTACGCATCAGCGCACGCACACCGGCGAGAAGCCCTATAAGTGCCCACAGTGCCCGTATGCAGCATGCCGCCGTGATATGATAACGCGGCACATGCGCACACACACGCGCTATGAGTCGCGTGGTCGCGAGGGACGAGATAGCAACACTAGTTTGGGACACGAGCCTAAGTCACCGCTGCCGTTGTTGGATATGAAAATGAATCTGCCGCTGTTGCTGCAAAATGATGAAATTATGAGTAATAACTCGCCCATGAATTTAGGTGGACCCATGCCCATTGTGGTAAAAACTGAGAGTGCTTAACGGTATCTCTATGCTGCTGCAACGCAGTTTATGACATTCTGAGAGAAAGGGAAAGCGGAAAGTTAATTACAAAAGAGAACCAATGAGATTTGCTTATATACTAATTCAAAGTAAAGCTATGTAGCGAGGCGTCATTATTTATGTCAGAGGAAGATAATGCTTTTGGGGTGACCAAGCCTAGAGCCGTTTTGTAGTTTAGTTGGCAACACTGGAAATCTCTGTGCGAAGACTGAGAACCTAATTACTACCTATAATTAATTGAATAGGTTAATATAATTCTTATATTTTTTCATAAATAATTTTTAAATGCATTATTTTTCACACATTCTTACAAACATAAATACACACGCGGACTCACAAACACACACACACACACACAATTACACGCACTATACTCAGACCACCCAACGTATTAGACGTACTAGTTATAATACTTACTATAGTTAGAGGATACTGCAGCAGCAGGTGCAGTCCTGACTTAAGTAATTCTTAGGTCTTAGTTCTAAGACTAAGTATAAGTATTTCTGGCGGAGTTGTAGAGTGTAATTGTAAGCCCGGAAGCTTACATACATATAATACAGCTAGCAATTCCATGTTCCACAATTTAGTTTATAGGCCAGAAGAGAAGCGGCCACTGTGACAACCAGTGGGGCTGTCATACTTTGACGTAGCACAGATAATGGTTGTGCGCATTTGCGGCATTTTAGAAGCTAAGCATTTTTGGATAGGCACTCAAAGCTTATACTTAAAATAATTAATTTCAAATTTAATTTAATTTACTCGATTGGTTTAATATTGATTTTAAGCAAAGCTGACAAACCACAAGCACACAATTTAATACTTTAATTTATTTGACTTTAGTTTATTTAGATTAGCGTTACCTATAATAAGTTTATTTAATTTTTAATAGAAGCAAAATGCACTTTTATAAGTAAAGCTATCACATAAAAGACAAGGAAAATTGTATTAATATAATTTAATTTACATACAAATTTATTGTAATTGAAAGAAAAAGACAAAGAATTCTCCCAAGGGCACAAAAATTAATTTCGTACGATAATGTAAAATTTTAATTTAAAAATTCCTTCATTTTTTGTTTAACAAAAATATTTTGTATAATTTGTATTTGAATGCATTTTGTTTGTGCACCAATTTTTTTCATTAAATGAAATAAAATTTTATTTTCTTTAGTTTAATTTATAATAATTATAAAAAGTGAACAAAAGAAAAAGAAAGCTAAAAAAATTGTATTATCGTACATGTTTTTGAGACACACTTAAAGCCAGTCGTTGAATTTGAAAAAAGTTCGTTGAAAATCGTTGAAGTTTTGCAATTATTTTCAAAACTATTTTTGCTGTTCAAATTTATTTGTTTTTAAGTTGAAGTTTTGTTATTTATTATGCTTCTGATTTATCAAATTATTAATTTTAAATAATTATAAATTAAATAAATTATTAATTTATGTTATAGTTGGTTATGATTAGTTTTTAGTAAAAGTTTTTGATAAAAATAATAAAAAAAAAGACAAAACATCTTTCGTCAATGAAATCAACACAAAAATTAATTATAGTTTTTATTTTGATTTTTTTTTCATTTGTATTTTAGATTTACATTTTTTAAATTTCACTTAAAGGATGTCAAGCAAAATCATGGCACCGGAAACTGGCTTACAAGCTTTTAGGCAATTGAAAGCACTTACAAGGAACAGGCATGAACGCACACATATAAACACATGCACACAAACACACACACACAAGTTGCAACCCACATGCATACACTTTATGGAAGGCGGCTAAATTGCAGTCTGGCACGCAGCAGACAGGCAAAACCCTCTTTGTGTCCTTCTTAGTTCCCTCTGGTGCACCACTTGTGCTGTGCAAAAGTATTTCGAAAGTTTTTCCCACGCTTGCGGGTACTTGTGGGGGTGGACTGTGACGACCATGTCTACAATTTAGACGACTCGAGGAGTCGTTGATGCCGCTACATGAAAATTTCTTGAATCTTAATGGCCTCCTGGCACGTCAGCGTCATGCAAATACTCTGTGTGGGCGGCTGGCGCTTGCTGTGTGGGTGTTACAACAGATTGGGCGGGGTGGGCTAAGTGGCATGAGCACCATTGCGACTGCTGCAATGCAGTTCGGTGCTGATGTTTGACCTTGTTTTGCAATGACTAAATTAATTCCTTAATAAGCGCAAGTGGTGAGTCCAGCGGGGCGCCAAAGGCCAACACGTGGAGCAAACATGGGAACGATGACGCGACTGGCCCCCAAGTTGACTTTATTGTGTCGCACAAGTTATTTTAGCAAATACTCTTTAAGTTGTCTTAAAATTGTTTTCAAAAGTTTGTAACACAGTAAAAACGTGCCACAATAAGAAATACATGGTAATCCCATTGTCCTTAATTAAAAATTTGCTTAGTACTTTATAGTTATTATGACATATTTATTGAAAATGTTTAAAAATAAAGTCAATACAAGCCATTTTTCGTTATGGAATCGACTGCTGTGGAGAAAAAGATTACATTCATGTATCATGATCCAGTAAAAGTTTGCATCATTATATAAGTCCGCTTTCCGAAATGTTTTTTCTTGTGACGGTTTTAAGAATATTATGCTGTGCGGTAGTTTGAGTAAAGAAACAACTATAAAATGTGAACAGTTGTTGTGACCCCAGAAAAATATATACAATAATTATACAAATTTTTGTATTCATATTTATCCTATGCACTTTTACTGTTTTTTCAATGATGCAGTCAATTAGAAATGACCTAAACAGCCACAATTTCGAAATCTGGTTATCCTTTTCCGAGTTTGTTATTTGCATTTTAAGAAATTTGAATAAAACAGCAGATTGACAGGGTAATTTGGAGATTGTTGTTTTTAATTTTTTTCACAAAGATTTTTAAAAAAACATTGCATTATTGTTCATCATTATTAACATTTATTATTTTATTTTAAAATAAATTGTTGTTAGATTAAAAAGCAAAGACAAACTTTGAAGAAAGTTGATCATTGTTGTGAAATTTGTAAAATTACAATTCATGCAAGTCTCGAGTGCTCTCTTAAAGAGTATTAAAAGTAGTCCATTGTGACGTAACCTGGCTGCTTTTCTCTTAATATTTTTGAGGTAACTGTGACAGCTGTGCAATTAATGGACTGCTCCCCTTTTCCTTATGAGAGAATTTTGTGCCATTTTGTAGTTAAGTAATGAAGTTTTTTTTTATTTTGTGTTGACCAAATTTAAGAAGGCCAAAAATTTCAAAGCAGCGTTAATTGACAGTCAGCCGGAATGCAGTGCATAAATCACAGACGCGTAAGTGGCCTAGACCAAAAGCAATGTGGACGTGTGGCATGTTGCACTTTATCAAGACCACAATGCAGCAAGCTGTGGCACCTCGGCTGGCACACCACTACCGCCCTCAATATGCTGCATGCCACTACATTATGTATGTGACTTATGGGCCTTGGCAACTGCAGTTTGTCAACTGGCACGTTGACTGGCAACTGTAATACAGTTAGTATGCATTTTTTGGCCAGAATAATGCGTGCACTAGACGCGTCTCGTGTCGCATTGCATAATTCGCCTGGGCCAGACTCTCTCCTTTCGCTGTCGCCTTCCAGCAGAGACAGTGCATCATTTTGGCCAAACACCGACAACGACATCGCTGACACATTGGGCGGCACATTATTTGTAGCACCCGGATTTTTGCAGGCATAAATCTCTAAACAAGCGCGCGTGTCGCGCGTTTATTATCACTTCTAATATATGGAAAGAAGGAGGCGGCGAGCGGTAGCTAGCAACTGCATTTTGGCCAACTTCTTTTGTCTTAGTGGTTTTGGATTTTTGCGCGTAAAATTTATCGCCGTCATTTGTAATTGCAGCTCGAAAATTGAGTTTGAAGTTTACACAGCGACTGGCATATATATAGTTATACATAGTATTGTATATAGCTCATTCCCTGCTTTTATACTCCAAACCCATTCCCCGCCGGTTGAACTTTATTGTTTTCATCAACATTATTCATGTGCTAGCTATAACTAAGCTTTGGAGCTAGTCCAAATAATTGTTGTATAAAGATTTAGTGCGACCAAGGTGGCCCACAAGCTAATCCTCAAAAAGTTGGCTTTATACAATGCGCTCGTAGCATAGTTTTATGTTTGGATAGACATCGCCATAAATATTAAGCAATATATATCTTAGGTATATAAAATATATATTTTAATGGAATTAGCTGTTTGGCAGCGGAAGTTGGAAGTTGTTGTATTATAAGTATATTTCCGTCACACGGAAGTGCCTTAAAGAACAATTTATTGATAAATATGCCTAAAAATATGAAATTAACAAATTAAAAGCATTCACAATTTATTGCATTGTAAATTTATGCATTTTATGCAAGAACTTAACTTTTTGACTAATTATAATAAATAAAAAATTTAATTATATAAATAAAAAATTTTCAACTAAACGCTTCTAAGAAGTTTAAGATTTAAGCATTAAAAATGCTGCTTTAAAAAATATGCCCCAAAATAACATATTTTTCAACAACTCCATTTACTTATAAGTAAAAAATAAACCAAAATAAAACAAAAAGACAAACATTTTAAAAACTTAAAAATAAAAATTATACCAATTTTACTCAAGTTGCTTAAAAGCATATTTTTATAACGCTTTTCCAATTTTAAAAATAAAAACTATTTACGCAAATTAAAATAAAATTATTGCAAATATCTCTACAAAATTATTAACTTATTACAACATCAAAAGACTTTTTAATACTTAGCTTATTAAATTTGCCTTCTAGAGATAAGCAATTCATAAATTGAGACTTTTTCAATTATAAAAAAAATAAAAATAAAAAAGTAGCTATATATTGTAAGCCACAATTAAGGTGATTCTTAAAATTATTTAATCAAACATGAGCAATGCAATTATATTTACGTATACTTAAATCAGAGAGCAACGTTGTGATATTAGTTGAGAACCGAAATCAAATTACTTCCGAGCTAATTAAAAAAAAAATAATACATTTTTAATTTTGATCAATTATTTATAATTTAAATAAGTTTTTGTATGCAATATTTGTCAATTATTTTTGAGGTGCTATAAAACACTTGCTAAGTTAAATGTGTTTATATATTTTAAATCCTATATATTAAGTTAGTTACAGCTGAAGACAAAATGACAATCCTAAATATCCCAAGTCAGCAAACAGAATCAACTACTTAACTAAACATTTAATATTAAATCTAAAAAAAATAAATCAAAGTAATAAATTATTTATAAGCATGCAAAAGATTTCACTAAATTACATATTAATAACTATTCTATTATAACTCTTATTAGTTATCTTCTGAAACTATGTCACATCTAAAAATATTTCGTCTAAAAGAAAAATAATATTAAATACAATTTCTAAACAAATAAATCCATTTTAAACTGAATGTTTTTACTCTCTATGCGGACCGCCAACATATTTCAGCAAATTTCAGCGCCCCTCGACGTACATTTAAAGCTATAAAAATTCAAAACAAAAAAATATTTTGAAAGCGCACCGAATTTTGCCTGCTCTTCAGGAAATACAAAAAGTAGTTTGATAAAATGATAATAAGTAGCATTGAAAATTATAATGTGCTTAAAGTTGGTACCAATCAGTTGAAATCAATTTAAATTATCCTGCTGCCAAAAACTCACATAACTGTTTATTCTAAACTAAGATTTTACGGGTTTGCTTTGGATTCCATTTGGGACAACAGAAGATCAAAAGACTAGCGCTGTCAGATATGTTTATAAAAGAGTGGGGAAAGTTAATTTGCTAAAATTTCAGAAAGAAAAAGGCTAAGGCCTTTTCTCCACTGAAATTGTATGGAAAATAATAAAATAGCTAATTTGCTTTGATTTCAAAAGGATATAGGCTATACCCTATAGCCCTTCCTCAATTGAAATTGTTTATTTTAAAAAAATCTATTACAGATTTCCTTTCTACTTGCGACAGCAAAATATTGGAAGTCTCGCGGTTTTTGTTCTGTTTATAAAAGAGTGGACAAAGCTATACCTTATGACCTCCTTTCAGAAGGATAAAGGCTACGAAAAATAATAAAATAAATAATTATTAAATCGCGAGTTTCGGTTTGTTGCATAAAGCTAGGGTACTTCATCAGTTTTAAAAAAGTAGGGCCACTGGCTAGCTACTTTATCAAGGAGTGGGCAAAAAAATAAAAATAAAAGGGTTACAAAAATAATGCGCGTAATAACAAACTGCAGGCGTAACTGAAATGCCAGGCTACTGCACATTTGTCCAGGCGAAAAGGCCATAACCAAGATGAAAATGAAGGCAACAGGCGAAGGCGAAGGCGTTGGCCACGGCACGGGAGGCGCAACTGCGGTAATTACAATTGCCGGCGGACAAGTTGTTGCTTTAGCTGCTGCTGGTCCAGCGGCTGCACAGCTGTGGTAGCGCATCCTCGTCTTAGTTGAGTTAAGCTTAGTTCAGACAATTATATGCTGCCAAAGACGCATGCGCAGCAGCTTCCTGAGTCGCTTGCAGATTGGGCACATTTTGTTTTACGTTTTTATTGAAGTAAATTGCTGCCAAGTTTGCGGCTGTGACTGACTGAATGATAGACTGACTCTCTGAGTGCACCCGGTTGACTGGATGACTGACTGGCTGACAGTTTGCTACAGCCGCCGCCCAACTTTTGCTGTTGCGATCCAATTGTAATTTGTTTGGTATAAGAACAGCTACAAAATATGCCAAAATGACTACGTGCGGGCGTTTTGCTCAAGAATCTCTATGCTCTGCTCAAGACTGCCGCAGCTTGCAAAGATAATGATGATTGCAGCTAAATTATGATGCGCTGCTGTTCCAGTCCAAGTGCAGGCAATGAATGTGCAACTGCCCAAGAGAGAAAGTGTAGCAATTCAACAGAAGCTACCAGCACCATCATCAGGCCGCATAAGGAGCAGCATCAGCAGCAGGCGTGTTGCAACAGCCCCTGCCACTGCCACTGCCAGAGTCGCTTTAACTTTATTTAGCATAACTCGCATACTTTTTTGCACGGCATGGCATGGCACGGTTAAGACCCAGGCCCAGTCCGGCTAGCC
The DNA here is from genome assembly GCA_035046065.1 of Chymomyza procnemis. Classification (NCBI taxonomy): domain Eukaryota; kingdom Metazoa; phylum Arthropoda; class Insecta; order Diptera; family Drosophilidae; genus Chymomyza; species Chymomyza procnemis. Next base: position 856,607 of record JAWNOJ010000013.1, on the reverse strand, counting down.
GTTTGTTACCTTCGTTGTTAATGTTGTTGTTGCTGGCCTGGTCAGCGCCTTGGGGAAACGGCGGCAGCAGCACCACCACCAGAGAGAAAAAAAGTAATAATTGCAAAGCAGCTTGCCGCAGGTGCGCCACCCGCCTCTGTGTCGGTTGTTTGCCGGCTGGCTGGCTGGCTTGAAGTCGCCTCATTGCCTCATTTTGTGCCCAGGCGCACAGATGAGCATGCTGATAAAGCAGCAGCAGCAGCAGCAACAACTACAACTCCTTTTTTGTGGCAACATCCGACGATGATGGTGCCAACGTCTCGTATTTAATGCATTTGATCCTTGATGCTGTTGAAAATGAACTGTGCTCGAACATGCAATCAGCAGCCCCAGCAGACTCTATGCGCTCCAGCTCGCTACAACCCGTACTCTGTCCACTTACCATTTTTTTTTTGCTGCAATTTTATGAATGAAAACTCTTGCGTTGTTTTTTTGTGATTTTTGTGGCAACACTTTGCATGTTTACCTGCTTGCATTTCCGAGGCTTCGGGTTACAATTAAGTTACACCGATTGTTCCTCACTTTGATGAGCTGCAGCCGCATAATAGCACTCGCACACACACTGACTCAGGCACACATACATTATTGCTCCCACACACAAGTGCAACATTTGGACATTTGCTTTCCTCTTGGCCATGTCCACTTCAAACAGAACTGCAGTTGAGGCGCATTAACCTCGTTCATATGGCTGCCAACCCAAGCCAAAAAAAAAAACATGTATACACAAATACAACGATAAGAAAAAAATATATTTACCAAAGTGATTAAGATGCCTGAGTAATTTTTAACACAATTACGCTGCCAAGCACACTCGTCAGACATCCGAGACGCCAAACGCAGCTGGGAGAAACAATTGCTTTTGGCTAGCTACTGTAGTTACACTGCAACCTGAACGACTAAGTCGATGTGGCGGTTTCTAAAGCCGTGCAGCTGTGCTAATGATCAGTTCGCAGCACAATATAAACTGTGGCATTGTCTGTACCAACAACGACCACCGTCAGCCTCAGATACAGTTCCAGAGTCAAGAATCTTCAAGTCAAAACTTTTGTTTGCTTTTTCGATTAGCAATACCACACTCCGATGACTTTAATCGTAGCGCAACGGCGGGTGTCTACGCTTGAGCGATATTTTGCCAGGTTTCTATTTGTATAGGTAATCTTCAATCAGAGGATATGGAGGCGGGAATAGAAGTGAGCATGAAGCATTCACGAGTGGGTGTACATATGTTATATGTTTGTCTAATATTTCGCTTTTTTCTTCCGCAAAAAAATTACCGTAAAGCGTTCTCTGCTGAAACTTGATGAGAATTAACGTTACAGTCGCAAATTTTGGCCCAACATTTTTATCTTACGTCTAAGTAACGTAAGTGTATCCAAAATTGAAGGATTTGTGTGGCCAGAAGGTATCGTCTTTGCAGAAACTTAGCGAGAGGTTGACCAACACCTGTTTACTTGCAAGTGCATACAACCCATTGACATTTGCATTTATATTTGGTTTACTTTAAGTGGCCGCCAGCGTTAGTTATAAAGCCAACTTTTGGCAATGCATTGGAACGTGATAAGCATTTGACACTTATTGCCAACTAAATGTGGTCAACGTCGATTTGTTGCTGCCATTGGGAAGACGCACATATACACGTTAGCGCTAGGTGCAACGAGGCAACAAGTCGTGCCGAGTTTGGTTTATATTCGAGCTGCACGAATTTTCCAGCTCCAACTGAAACTGCCGCAAATGCTACTCATTGTTTCTAACAATTGTGGCGCAGCGCTTGTGTCAAGTTGTCGGCAATCTTCATGATTGTGGCTCTGTCGATTTATGCGATTTGCAAATATTTTGTGACAAAATTTTGCAACAATAGCTTTTTTGCTACTGCAACTAATTTCACAGCGCCACATTTTCTTTTAAAACCTCTTAGCGTTTTGCTTATGGTCAATGAAAATGAAAATAGCACGCGATGCGCCAGGCACGACGGGAAAATTGCAGTGGTATTTCGTGTAACTTGGCTAGCTGCTTGACTTGTCTAACCGACCTGGCCTAGCTTTGTGCAACGGCCACGTGTTGCGCATGCGCTTTTTGGCTTGGACACGACACAAATGCAAAAAAAAAAAACAAAAACAAAAACCAACGACGCCCTCAGTGCTTGTCAGGGTCGAGTGCACTTCACTGGCTTGGTCGTGCCACAAATGTGGCTGCAATTGTTTTACGCGCAACGTGCCGCACGTTGCAAGCTTCCAAGCAACTCAGTAGTGCCAAGCAGAAGCCACGACGACAGCTGCAAACACCTTCACTCTCAATGCTCACATACAGAACCAAACAACAGTGCCCCCCGCACCCCACCTGATACCACTACGATGATGTATGGCCCCTGCGATTGTAGGCGTCAACTCACGTTTATACTTTGTAGACATTATCGCGCCTGTTTATCTTTAAATTGCAAGTAAATTACTTTGGCTTGCGAATAAAGCGCGCTCTGGAGTTTGAGTATGATAAATTATGCCTCAGATGTGGCATGAGCGTGAATGAGCAACTGACTCAACCAGTCACTGAGTAAGTAAATGAATAGAGTGTTACTCCTAAGATGGGTTGTTGAAGGCTATGAGCGATTTGATTAGCAATCTGTAACACTAGTTAGTAAGTAAGAGTAGTTGATATATTATTTGACAATGAAATCATTAATGTGGCCGTCGGTAGCGTACTGGCCTGAAGCTGCCGGTCGGTGGCTCAATATTTCGCAACAGCACTGGTGCATTTGGCTAGCACTGGCATTGCTAGCAAAAATATTTTTTTTGTCTATATTATTGTTGGTTTGACTCGGCTATAATATCAATGACAGATAATTTTGAGACAATTTTTAAACGACTATAAAAATTCTCAAAAAACAAATTCTAAGAAATTTCAGTTCTGAAACAAAATTCCAACCAGAAAAAAGCATAAAGTATCAAATATCTCAAACAAAACCTGTTCAGCTTATCATTGCATCAGTAGAATATTAGATTCAATTGCCTTACTTATGACAACTTCGAACGAACAAATCAACACGATTCTCACATCATGAAGTATGTAGTACAAACAGCACGTTTAATCGATTATGTTTTAGTGCGTTTAAGTAATATTTACATAGATACAAACTAGAAGACAATGGTTGGCTACTTGGCGTATACGTAATAAATTAGCTATGAAAGCGACGTCGTGTAATTGTGTATGAGTATGGGTATGCGTGGGAAATCTCTTAGTAATGTGTCTCAGTAATCTTCACCTTGCCATATTTGCCATGCAAATGGTGCTTGGCAAAGGACAAGAGATTGGCATGACTGTGCACATCCAGATGTGCGGGATACACTTTGTGCACCAAGGCAGCATGATGATGATGATGATGCAATGGCACATGATGCACTAGGGCAGCTGAATGATGATGATGCACCAATGGAGCATGATGCGCATGATAGTGTCCATGGCTATGATGCAGTTCACTGTGATGCAAGTCAGCAGCGTGAGCATGTTCATCGATGTGCGTATTTTGATGGACAACATGATGATCGACCACGGGATTTGTGTAGTGCAAGAAATGATGTGGTTCATGATGCACAACCTTGGTCACATGATGCACTGGCTCAACATGGTGAATAGGCTCGTGATGCACAATCTTGGCAGCAGCATGGTCTTCGTGATGTACATCCACATGATGCGCTGCATGCTCATCATGATGATGGTAGACAGGATGTGCATGTGCATCCAAATGATGTTCGGCAGCATCTATAATGGCAGAATGACCCACATGAATTCCATCCGAATGATGTACTTCTGCATCTGAAAAGTGTGGAAGCACATCATGTAACTCATGATGATCGTGATGATTCTCCAGATGCGGTAGCAGACCAGCCTGTGCTACGCCCAACAAGGCCAAGGAGCAGATAAAGTACTAAAATTATCAAATGTTAGTATTTGTCCAACATTGATCCTTAAATAAAAGCGCACACCTTCATTTCAGAGATTCCTTGCTTAATTTGTGCTTATCCAAATATAAAAATTAAGGCTTTGCAAGAAACTTGCTTGCTTGATTGCTTGTGTTTGACTGTGCCTTACTAACCAGCGACTACGCATTTTTATAAGACCTGCAAAAGACCCACAATTGGCAAAGTTGGCCAATATAACGTGGCCCCGTGAAATATTGTAGAAAAATCAAACGACATCAAAATCAAAATTTTTACCGCCAAACAATGAAAGTGATGTGAGTTTTGGGTACTGAACCGTAGCCCGTGCCGTGGCGGGCATATTTAATCAGCTAGCTGCCTCACAACCACAACGTCACATTCGAAATGTTTGTCGCGCAACTGACTTAACTGACCAACTTAGCCCATTATGTAAAAAGTCCAACCCAGTCAATAAGCTCTTACTAGGCCCACTGCCCACACTCATTTCTGGTCTTGTCATAATTTAATGGCATGCCCCAAACGCTGCATAATGGACATGGAAATACTAAGGGCCTTGGCAAGGGCATCTACATTGCAATTGCATTGCAACAATGTCACGCAACAGTCCAATATTTGGCAACAAATTTGGCAATGCAGCCGAGTGCGGGTGAAAGCGTTGTGGGTTCGTTGGTTAAGTTCACTTTGGTTATTCAAGTGAACATCAATTTTATTATGGTCAAAAACAATCAAAATATTTACAATTGGCATACAAAAAATATCACAACTACGTGCAAAATTTACCAAAACTAGAAAAAACTAAAAGATATATATATTTCAAGCTATCATGTAAATAATAATATATATATGTGGGTGTTGGTATTTAAAATTATATTATTTTTGTGTATAAAAGCAGAAATATTGAGACAAACATATTTGACGCCTTTATATGTTTGTCTAGTTCGGTACAATATAACCTATAAGGTATACAGCTGGTACATCCATTTTTACTGCACTTATCATAAGCCTTTTATTCAGTCTTAAAACTTTTTAATACTTAAGGTCGAGCTAAAAATTATGAAAATAAGGTTAACCGTATTTTAGTGTAGAAAATAATTGTTTCGGATGTGTAAGCGACATGATCAAAAAATTCTTTGGAAGAATAGTATACTATGATAATCAAGGAAAATTTAATAGCAAACCGAGTAGGTGTCAATAAAGGAAATGTATAATACTGAGCCGCAACGTTAATAAAAGGAAACATTGTTCAAGATTAAACATTTTAGGCAATTCCGTATTATGCATGGATCTAGGGTAGTGATGACCTCCGCCAAAAATTGCAGATGCTTATTTTATGAACAAATAAATTTTTACCATTCCGCTACTATACCACCATTCCTTTAGCCATTACCATTCATTATAGTATTTCAGTGGACCTTATGCGACTTCTACGATTGATTATTTAAAGAGTAAATAATAAGTCCTCCATTTGAACTTTCCATCGGAGTCTTTACCTTTCTCATCTATCCGCACGACATGGCCGAACCAGCACAGATGTTGGGTTGTATTTCGCTGCACAGCATCTAAAGTCGCCGAGAGCTAATGGTACATTTGCATGCAAAATACGTCCCCAATTTTCTTTGAAATATCTCAAGAGTGAACTACATCCTTTTGCGATACAACCCACACTTCCGCTTATCTCGGGTAGAATAAGTATCGTTTAGATACTTACTTTTGCTTACTAAAACCATAATAACAATTTTTGGAAACTCTTCGCACAACATATACGAAATTTTATTTTGAGTTCCCTTTTATACTGACGGTACTCTTCGGGCCAATTGCATATACCAATCTTTGATAAGTTTTAAGATTCTGCCTTGCGCTGATTATGATGTTGAGAATGTCTGTCTGCGGCGCTAGATTCTTTCCTGGATACCGCATAAGTTCAAATGCGCTTCTGTAAATGCTTCCATTAGATGACTTAACACATTGTATCTGCACTTAAACAAAAATGTCACCCCTCTTCAACTTTTTTAGCTCAGTATTTAATTCTGCCCACTTGACCCAATTGTACGCCAACTAAAAACAACATTTCATAAAATATGAAAACAAAAATTTCAATTACCTTCAACTAGAAAACGTAAAGCAAAAAAAAAAAATTGTCGATAAGCAGCTGATACCAAGTGGGTCAACACTGGCCCCTGTGACGTTTGGCTAATTACATAATAATTTGGTCAATTAAACTTGCTCGCTAATGAGCAGTGTTATATGCACGGACGCACGCCTAGCAGGGAAGTTGTTTGGGCGGCAACGGCAGCCCACAACACCCAATCGGTCAGACGTGCCAGACTTGTCTAATGGGTAACTGTCGTCTTAGACGCCGCCGTCGCCAACGTCTCTACCAAAGATCGAACTTAAAAAGAAGCATGCGACAGGGGTATTGGTAACACAAATGACTTACATGATAGCAAAACAAAATAAAACCATAATATAATAACATGAAAAAAATTAGATACATATATTATTTAAAATGCTGTCAACGTGCGAATAGACCCACGCAGCGTAGCCGGCCTGTCCAATTCGAGTGTGAATTTTTTTAATTCGAATGGGTTTATTTTATTTTTTATTTTTCGTTGGAAGTGCAAACGCAATTTGTACGCCTGACAAATTGTCTAACACTTCTAGTGAATAATGACAATGCAACGATTATACTATATTATTTTATATACATTTGTGTTAAAAACATTTAGTTAGGTGAACCATTTCTTAGCATTGCATCCTGGTTATTTATAAATGTTTTCGAACTTTAATTAAGTGTTGTAGTAAATCTATTGATCCAGAGAAATATCTGTTCATAAAGTTCCACACAAAAAAATCTCATTCACATATTTTAGCTTTTGCAAAGATTAAATATTTGATTTTTTCAACCTAAATTGGGCTTGGTATTTTCTCTACTTTATGTGGAATAGGTCGTCGAAGTATTGCAGGTGCTTATATTGTTTTTAACTATAATGCCTTTGGTAAGCAATGTGTATATTGATGGCATAACATGATGAACGTAATTATGCAAAATACGCAAGGAAAAAACCATGCCAATAGTACTTGTTTATCTTTTTCTTCAACAAAAATAATAATTTTTGATCTGTTTTAAATAAAATTTAGAACTATTTTTCAAATAGTGAAAATTATAGCATTCACCGAGACAAGAAAACTTGTAACATTTTGAAAGTAGGTGAAAGGACTCACTTAAATATTGTTTATATATTTAAAGTTTAAAAATACGCAATAAAAGTTACTAGTTCTTCATCAAGTATCATAAAAAGAATATTCTTCTTGTAAGTGACTAGATCTGCACCTGCACTATAGTCACGTAAAGGCATGCGACTTGCATAGCCTATGAAACAACAAAAAAGGAACAACAAATATTTGTAATTGAACAAGGCAACAACATTGGCGCCAATACTAATGCACAGCCTCAGAAATATACTTCATTACACCAGGGTAGTGTTTTAATATGTAAATTTTTGCTAAAAATGTTTGCAAAAAAAGACTACAAAATTAACATAAGCCAGCAATCAGCTACAGCAGAAAGAGTTGACCAGACCCCACGTTATTGTACAGCCACATTGACCAGACAAAGACCATATTAATATCGCAGTCTAGTGTAGAAAAAAATTAATTTTAATTTATTTACATAAATATGAAGGCATTGGCGAACGCTCATTTGTGGGCGGAGTGGGCTATTTTGTCTACATTGAAAGAGAGATGTGCGACTCACAACTAATTTAATGTCATCTGAAATGTCAGCAGCAACAAGGATGGCTATGGCAGCTTCCACGGTGGCAGCCTGTCAACATCAAGTGGCGAATGGCTGCAAGTGGGTTGGACGCATTATTTAATCGTGGCATTTTGGCATTGTCGCCATTTTGGTCAACATTTTTGTGCATATTTTTGACGACAAATCATCGGCAGAGGAATTTAAGTGATAATTAACAATAGTACCATCTGAAACAACGACGTAATCGAGTGAAGTTATGTTATTCGATTTAATTTTCGATAGTTATGTTAAATAATGCCGTTTATCGTCCGGACAACTCGATGAATGTACAAGCCTACAGTTACTAGGTGGCGAAGCGTGTAGGTTTTATACTTGCTATTATTTCAGACAAAGATCGCTATGGCTTGCCACTTGTTGACAAAAATCAGGAGCTTTACTTACTCTCTTCACCAAATAGAAAGTTATTTACATATACAAATTTTCTCATTTTAAATTGAATAATAGTAAACATCATCTTGTTATTATCCGAAAATCTTTGTGTTAGGAAACAAAAAGCGCCGGATTTGCTTTGAAGCCGAAGATAAAATCTAACAATTTTTGGTTGATTTTAGATATTATCAGTATTAGTCAAGAGCGAGAAGCAATTCAGTTATACTTCTGCTCAGATAATGTTCAAGATCTATGCATATTGAGTTATTGTGAAAAATGTTATGTTCAGAGCATATATATTATTTGAAATTATATTATTTTTCGACCTGTCCTAAAAATCAGTGGTCGTCGGTAGCTTAGTCATAGATCAATGGTTTTTTTTTGCCAAAACTACTACAGCTGGCATGATACACTTTTAATTCAAATGTTCAAGGGTTCAACTCTGATAATATCAATCAGTAGCATGAGGCAAAGTTCCTGAGAACTTCATCAACGGTAGCTTCACAATCGCAGTCGCAGGTGTTGCAGCCACATGCCCCATCAGAATGTATGCCACTATGGTGTACTTATATTTTCGCCAAGTAATAAAGTTCAGCAAAAAGTTAATCGGAAAAGCAAAACAGAGCGCAATGGGTTCGTAGCACCCTGCAGATGCATTGGCATCTAAATAGACAAATGATACGGAACGGAAGCCAAAGCTATATTAAAGTTTAAGGTGATCATCAGTTAGTATACCCTGCTAGGTGAAGAGTATTTAGACTGTAAACAAAGTATGTAACGTTCCTGAAGCAAAATTAAAGTATTCGTTAAGACCTACATCTATCTTTAAATTTGTTGGCCTAGGTTCTAAAACTTAAATACGGCTACAATTCCACTAACTTTTATTTTTTTTTTTAAATTAATTTTTATGACACCCAGAAGATTTTTGCTAGAAGCTCACATCTGCCTGGTATTATTATTAATTGTATATTAGTTCGTCATATAGAGACTCAAAAAACAGCGACTTTTGCACGGAAATATCACCCTACTTCATCTGCCCAACCAGTGTGGTTCTATAAGCACATTCACATTTATATTCGAAAAAGCAAATGCAGGGTATTCCATTGAGATGCGTAATTCGCCAAGTGACTTACATTTTCATTTTGTTTGTATGTGTGTGGTGGGATTTGCTCGCACATTAGCGGCTATAAATTGTCTTAATACACAGACATAGATACTATAGCACACACATAGGCCGGAGCAGACACCTTGAATTGCCTGCTAAAGGCGGCAAAGATCAGTGCGTCGTCGTCTACATGTTCGTTGTGATCATCATTACTGGCTTAGTCATTATCATCGTGGACTTTGTGCGATTTTGCAACTTCAATTGAGTTGGAGTTTCAGTTGCAGACTGATCTTCATACATGATCATGCATACACGTATACAAAAGCGTTAAACATCATAAGCGTTTGAATGTGTATGTTTACCTGCAACTATATATCTGTGCCTGCAGCTTATGCAACAATCCAATAAGCTCGGCTGCTGCATATCCAATCGCTGCGAGATTGTGAAAATTGTAACGCTGATTGAGAGCTCAAAAAGTTGTTGCCACAGTTATTGCAGTGTTACACTGTTGCTGTTGTTGCTGTTTTTAATAATATTGCACAAATCGAGCTTTTGCTCCTGCACTGCAGTTCGTCAGTGGCAAACATAACAACAGCAGCAGCAGCAGGAGAACAATAGCTGCCACACTCAACTGAAGTGTTGTTCTCCATGTTGGCGCTGAAACCGTGTGTTCCTCGCTGTGGCAAGCACTACCCATTGTCAGTCGATTTCATCTAAAATAGAAAGCATGCAATTTTCATGCCACGCTTTAGCGGTAGGTTAGCCAAAGCCAAGGCTTAGAGATAGCGGCAGCAATTGATCTGCTTGGATCGATTGAAGGAGTTATTACTTGAACAAAGCAGCCAAAGCCAAGCCAGGGCAACTAAGTATTGCTCTATTAGTGTTCAAGTTGTTTAGATTGTATTTGTGTTGCTGTTTGGGCCACTGCTCATGCTGTTGCATGCTCCTCAGATGATGAGCCATAATGATTTTGCGGAATTTGAAATGGACACACGAATAGCTGGCTGGCCATATGGACAGGTGCTAATTTCATAGAACGAGCCGCACAGCAATTGAAATACTTGGCGCATCATCATAGGATGCCGCCAGTGCAGCACTAAAGGCCAAAAGCGCTCTAGAGAAAGAGTTTAAACTGACTCTAAATTATCTAAGCTGCAATTGGCAAATCGGCAGGCAATTGGCCAATTTCAATAGCGGGTCAATCGGCAGCAACCACTTGGACACTCAGCCAAGCAATGGGCAATTTCGCATTGACAAACTACGCGTAGCAAATACGACAAGTTATGTTAAAATAGAAATTGATGAAATGAAAAAAAAAAAATGTTGCGTATTATTATTACCGTTTAATTTCCATTGCGACATTAGAGATTGCGTCGGAATTGGAACTGCTGTTGAGACTGTAGTTATTGCAGCTGCTGTATAAGCAATAAAATGCGGTAGCGCCTTATCTTTCAGGCATTCCCACGCACAGGTAAACCAAGTGCACGGTCATATTAGTTGGTTTCCACTGCCACCATGAAAACCAATAAAAAAAAAACGATAATAATCAAAAAAAAACAACCAGAGATGCGCCTCAAGCCAAAGGATTTTTAATGCATTCGATAAGCGCCTTGTGGCGGCAGGATGGTTTTTAACCTGCCTCATGAACATTTGTGTCAACGCCTGCCAAGACGCACATAAATTATTCGCACCCATGAATGAAAGCGATTGAAATTGATTGACTTTAACTGTAAATGCATTTTTAAGCGTATATTTTGTAAAAGATACGACTACAACAACCTAAAATCTATACAAAAATGTAGAGCCACCGGCTGAGCCTCTGTCGGAGCCCAGAGCTCAGTTGCTTATCAATGCCAAGTATCTAAGTGGCTGTAGTTCGTTTGTACCAAAGCATTTGACCATTGTGGCTAGCATTGGCCTTGGTATTTGTATTGGCCCAGTTCGTAGCCGTGGCATTTTTTTTTTATGACCGACCGCCTGACATCTTCTATTTATGCATATTTTCTGAGTGTGCCTGTCTCTAATTTTTGTTGTTTTTCGTTTTTCTATAACCAGAAAGCAGCATGTAAGATCTGTAACTTTAAATTAATAGCTTGATATTACAAGCAGTTTGTATGCATGCCGGCATTTGGAAGCACACGCGTAGGAGTCTCAACGCGGGTGAGGCACAGTGGGCAAATCATTCAATACGTTGATAAATATGCTTAGTCCCAAAAATGGCTATCTGTATTTGAATCCCAATTATGTATAACAGAGTGCTGGTCACTTTTAAAAGGAGTTTTTACGTTCAAAATATCATTAAAACCTATTGGGTAAAGTCAGTTTTGTGAGACTGTAAGTTTTATACATCTCTAGGGGCTGGCTGACTCATTTGAATGTTGATATCTCGAATGGATGGAAAAGGTGGTGGAGCTATTATGCTTAGGCGCGTTGTCCATAACATATTTACCAAAAAATACACTTTTAAATTTTTGCAGCACAGTCACAGAACATGTTTTGTATACTTTCTTTTCTTCGCGAAATCTCCATAGATTTGGAATATCTTGCAATGGGAAATATGTATCCATGCCCAGAGTTTCGTCACAAATTTGATCATCAACAGGGCCTAACCTACTATGAATTCATAGGAATTTTGTGGGTCGTTGTAATAATCGAACACCCTCTGTTGACTGGTGCACTAACCTTCTTAGGATTCTTAAAGCAAGTGCGTCAACAAACATTTTTTTCCGTATTGAAAAAAAATATATTGAGGGGATAAACTTTAAAATATTTTAACTGCTCATCAAAAATCAGATATGTACTTCATGTGGTCTTTATACGCGCACTCCAGGCGAGGTTATCCAAGGGTCACGACAAAATCCGTTTGTTCGAACTCACTTATTGGCTATTAATGAACGAAAGATTTATCAATGTTTGACAACAAAAAATATTTGTGGTTTATGTAAACTGAAAAAAATATGTATATTATTGCACCAAAACAAGTTTAATATCTTACTGTGCTGACTTTGCTTTAAAGTAACATCTTGACCACAGTGACGCATTCTATAAACGCTCATCAAAAGATACTTTGTGAAAAGCTTTCTTCCAGCTCCACATTCACTTGGCGCTTTTATCAAGCGTTTGGGGCCATGTGCAGGTGTTGAAATCAACAGCTAGTCTAAACTCTATAAGAATTTATCGAGGAATTATGTGCTATCTGCTGCTGAACAATACTAGCGGGCGTATTATAATCTCTACCTTACTCGCTCTCGGTTTTTATTAGAATTTCTTACGGCATTTTATATCAACGCATTTCATTTCATTCGGTTTGATTTCTTTTTTTTACCTATGCCAGCTACTTGTGACTCGGTTTCGGCAGGTTTTCACTTGAATCTTAGAGCGGACTTTGGCTAATTTATGCAAATGTGTATTTAATCGTCGTTGACAGTTAAAGCAGCTCACAAAAGCCTTAGGCCTCACTCTTTGCATATGGCTGTTGTTGTTTATGTTGGTTTTGTTAAATATTTGTTATTTGATAAATGTTTATTGTTCCAGTAAAAGTATAAAGACAGTGAGGTCAACACCCACCAAAGTGAAATGGCTTGCAGTCAGAATCGTGAAAATCGGTTGTAAAACAATAATGGAAATTTTAAATAACTAATATATTTTAAATCACTAATTTTGATTTAATTCAAATCTTTGAGCTTTGATATGTATATCTCAGTATTTTGTGTTTAATAAATCGGATTCTTATTAAGAGTTATCCTGCAACGGTTGTCTTAATATGTCCAATTCAATTTACCGATTATTAAAATAATTGAAAATTCAGTATAACTTGTTCAATAAAACTTAAAAAAAATATAAACTGAGGCAATTTGGCTCACTTTGGGTAAATTTCACACCTTTACAATTATTTATTTGCAAAATTCACTAAAGTTTTTAAAATTGAAATGTAATGATAAATAATTTTTCTTACTTGTAATATTTCATTAAAAATAAATATTCTCATATTTGAATAATTGTAATAAATTGTAAAAAAAAATTTAAAAAAACTAATACTTACAGCATTAATTATAAGAAGTTCAAACATAATTTCACAAAAGTGAAAACGTTACAGTTATGGGAAGCAAAAAAATCAAATAATGAAATTTTACTTAAAATCGCTCCAAAGTGAGCAATGAATCCCATTTAGAATTTTTAACCACAATTTTTATTTAAGATTTTAGATATAGAAAAATTATTTTCGGGTGCAAATTTGTTGCATTTCGCTTGTTTTCTGTGATATCGTGACCAAATTCGGCATATAAAAGCAGTTAAGTACTATGATACATGAACTGTGTCAATTTATCCAAAAACGTTGGTTGGCTATATTACACAGCTCCTAAAGGGTGAGTCCGTTTTAAAGGATTTTTTTTAAACAAATTTATATTTTGTTATATTATAAAATTCGGCGTTCATCATGATGTTCCATAGGCAAAACTATCGTAACCAAATAATTCAGTCAAACGTGCTAAGCAGTTCTTATGCAAAATTGTGCGATATATAATCATTTTTAAAATAATCCTTACTGTATTTTTCCGTTTTAATTGCGGAATCGTTTTGGTATTTCAGATAAAAAGTCACTTTGAAAAATCCCATTTCTATCGTTCAAAGAGGCCTCACTGTTTTAGACAAAATCGAAAAATGTAACAGGCGCCATTAAATGGAAGTTAACGCTTCCGTTTGCGTCAGCACAGCAGCAGCAGCCGCAATCTTCAGCACTTGCCGCTTGAATGGACGCAAGTGTCGTGGTCAGGTAGCATCCAGCAGCAAAAACAATTCCAAGCTGGTTGACTGCAGCACGCGGCATACATGCATATGGCCTGGCTGACTAAATATCAATAACATTTTTATTTATTTTGTTTGCAGGCCTTTTGGCATTTTTGAGTGCATTTATATTATGATTTTTTTTTTCTTACTTACACATAGATACATTTAATATGAGGATCTATTGTGGTTGCTGTTGATAGTGGTGTTGTTTGTGGCTACTGTTGTTTGTTTCCTAAAAGAAACGTTTTGTAAAACGTTTTGTCAGCCGCTCTCTTGGCTGTTACATGCGAATAGGCAGAGATTTTCTGCATGGTAGCCATATAGATACATGCATCCATAACCATAGCTGTATTCATGACCATAGCTGGCGCATGCAACGTGCAGCTTGCGGCGTGCAACAACATACTGCTACTGCAACGGCAGCTGGGCTAGCTGCTACTGTAACTGCTACACTTGTCGCTGGCTAGCTGCAACTTCACAAAAAGCAGCAGCTACAGCAACAAACATACGATAAATAATAAACCTTTTGTGGATTTTTGTCTTGATGATGTCGACTGGCAGCAGTAGCGGCTACCGGCTACCGGCTGCTGGCCACCGACTACTCTAACTGCCACAAACTCAGAGAATGCGCTCACCTACTCGATGAGATCAAAGCCAGTGCACCGCCATTGTCTTGCCACCACTAGCGCTGGCAAAAGGCTACAGAACCTGCAAGCAAATACAAAAAATAATAAAAAAAATAAAGGCTAAAAAAATTAAAAGATATAAAAATTTAAGGCAAGAGCCGAAAGGAGTTGGCAAACACTTAGAAAGTTGCCAGTAAAGTGTTAAACGCCCGCCAAGTAAGGTCCATTGTATGGTTGTTATTAAATTTTAATTAAAAGGGAAAATTGACCAATTCTTAAAGCGGAAGCTGACTGACAACAACAACAACAAAAGCCACAATAATGGCCAACATTGCCAACAAGTAGGCATTAAAGTGGCAAGAAAAACCGGTGGCAATTTCACTGAAATAAACGCCTTAGCGGTGGCGTTTACGTCTTGTCCAAAATTAGAGTTGGATAAATTAAAAAAAAAATTAAATTTAATGTTAAGTACAAAAGTCGAGTGGTGCGGCATCGTAAAAATTTGTAAAACATATTTTATGAGGCAAAATACATGTTGACAATTTTAAGGCCTAAGTGATATAACAATGACTTTATAATACACTGCTTAGACGGCAATGTGCATAAAAATTAGTTTGTTGAAAGATTGCTGTAAGTAACTAGACAAAACAGATAAAAAAGTTGCCTTTGAAATTATGCCCCAAGCATTCCTTGATAGCTGCGAAAATATAATATAATCATAATATAGAAAATAGAATACGAACTCCAAACTGCTTATTAAACTTGTATACCCTTTTTAAGAGTGCATACACATTTTTTCTTGCTTAAGAAAGAAAATGGTTTGCTTTGAATGTTTTTGTATGCCTTATTGTCATTTGGTAAAATAAAAATACCATAAACGACAGTGATTTAATTTTACGATTGTCATACTTAAACAAAAAAAAAATGTATCTACGACTACGCAACAAAAGTCAAAGGGCCGGTCCCATAGCCGATGGCACAAAAGGGTAACACCGGAAAACCAGTTAAGAGTTATATGGAACTGCAACTTCAGTCTTCTCAACTTAAAGTCAGAATAAGAAGTCTTAAGCAAAGGTGTACAAGCCACCCACATAAAACAACAAAAGATGCGCCATTGTCTTTTTGGGTGCTGAAATTCACTTGAAATACAGCAAAATACAAAGCTCATAAACATTCGTGCATAAAACTTCCAAAAAAGAAATACATACTTAACATATACATATGCTACGAAAACAACATAAAGTTGTATTGAAAAGCCCTAAAATGAAAGCAATCCAACTATTGAAAGTCAACTGTATGCGCCAAAGACTTGGGTACAGATCAACAGAGCTTTGATCACGCGCATGCGACTGAGACTGGGACTGAAACCAAGGCTGAGACGACATTCATGTGATTTTGTTTGAAGCACCGCAAGCATGCGCGGGAGCAAAACAATCGGCTGCGGATTTGACAGTGGCTTAGCAGCCACTTACTGGGTCAGTGCATAGGGTAGTATTGACGGGAATCATCCATTTCGCTACGCCACTGCGCGCAGACACTGCTCCTAGATACGGATATGTACTACCTGGCGCTCTTTTGCACACAGCCTGGTCGGCCGCTCAAAAAGTCAAAAGTGAGTCAGTGCAATCAGATAATAATCTGACAAACTGTCGCTAACGTTTGACGTTGCTTCACCAAAGCCAAAGCGAACAGGAAGAAATCAAATTTAGCCAAAAGTCTATATTGGTTATAAGTTGAAAAGAGCCAGAAGATTGGATTGGCTACTGTTGCTGCTGCTGTAGCCGCTGCTGTTGCTGTTAGCCTTTTCCTAATGATGACAATTTGAGGCAGTGCAACATTTTAAGGTAGCAGCCACCAGAAACAGGCAATAACTATAGTCGGCCAATCGATTGAGCATTGACTATTAACTATTGACTGCATGGACTGTGTTGAATTTTGAATGATTAGTTTGATTCGCCAGCGATCGCTAGATTGAGCGCTGAGCTGACTTTTAAATGTTGCGGCGTCATCATCATCATCATTATCATCATCATTGTCGTCGTCGTCGTTATAGTCTTAGTCAGTGATTTAGCTTATTAGCTGCGCTAAATTGCTGGCTGGTTCGTTGGCTGACTGCCTGCCCGCCACACTAGGGACCCAATTTTGCCCAGACTCAGACTAAAACTCCGACACAAACACCATGAGCCACGAGCGTTGTGCATGCTGTAGAATTGGACGTGGATGGCGGGAACGTGGACATCGCAGACAACGACAGAGACGCCGCCGTCAGGCCAAATGACAAAATGTAACGTGTGTCAATTTTAAGGCAAGCGTCAACTCTAATGAACTCTTGTGTGAATTTAGTTTAAATCAATAAGCAAGCGCTGTATATCAATTAAATGATGGTCAGCTAAGAGACGCGAGTGGTCTATCAACTGTCAGTGACGCCCACTTGTTCGATAATGGGCATGGTCTGGTTCAAATCGAGAAGTCATTGTAAGTGACGTGACATTACATTTCATTCAGGGATTTTGTGTAAGGACAGTCTTGTTTACAATTGGTTTCTAGAAATTTTAGAAAATATCTAAATTATGCAGTAAAAATCTGTATGTTTTAGATTTTAATGACTGATTTTATTCAAAAACAACCCCACAGATCATTCAGAAGAGTCATTAGTCAGGATTTTAACTACAAAATTTGTATCCGTTTCAAGATTTGAAATTTGATTATGAATTCTTGCAGAAAATATGTATTTATAATTAATATGCTTCTTTTCATAAATCACCAACTTCAATTTTTATTTTTGCCAATGGCTACGGAATGCAGCACGTAGATACACATGTAACGACATAGTTGGCTACTCAGATACGTCAGTGCTACATGTCGTTGTCAAGTCGAACAATCACTGCAATTGAACGATTGTGTGGTCACTGCAGCTTCTACTGACCAAACCCAATACCAATCCTATTGTAAATTAAATACAAACATTATTTTATCAGTAGAGCAATAAATACAAGAAAAATCTAAACACGATAATAATAATCAAGATCAATTGCAATTACCAGCAGCAATAAGCACGATGAATGCGACACATCAGATCGATCTTGAGTGAAAGAGTGGACTAGCCGAACCTCTAATACTCAAACCATTTCAAGCCACAGTCGCAGTCCTAGCTCCTAGGCCAATTGAGATTCCCAGTCGATCTGCCCACCTAACCAATGAAGTTTGCGTGACATGAAGCAAGACAGAGATGGAGAGTTGAGTCAAAACTTTTTTGATATGATTTAATACAAAACTTGAGATGTGGTCTCTTCCCTCGGTCTATATGTTCTGCATGATGCGACTAATGCGCAAAATTCACACAATCCATCATGCTGCTTGGCACTAACAAGCCCAAATCATCTCTTAGCAGCCAAGTCACAAACCCAAGAGCAGTTAGTACTTTAACTCCTGGACTTCTTATAACGTCAACTGATTGCATTCTGACTGACTGACTGACTGAATGACGTATGTTGTTGGCTTGTAAGTTTTTGTTCTACCAATGTCTGAATGTATCTGTAGCTAGCTGTTTGTATCTGAGAGAGTGTGTGTTTGACGCGGGCGCGCTATAATTGCTTAACGAGCGTTCAAATTGTGCCGTCGAAGGTATTCTGGTGCCATAATTTAAGTGCCGCCTTAATATGGCAAATGCTAGTTTGATTGACAATTGTCCAATGCTTAACCAGGATTTGACGAATGCCTTTCACCAACAACGGCAGCTAGAAAATGTATGCGCAACTGGTATTGCATCTTAGATATGACCCACATGCGTTGGTGGCTTACCAGTTTTGGGGCGGTGTAGGCAACAGCACAAACCATTGGGAACACATATATGTGCGTAGTGTGGGCACTTTAGACCATAATTTTAACAAACATACACAGTTTTTATTCGAAATTTGTAGTATTTTGTGATTTCCGCGGAAAAGATACATCTTCAGCGCGTGAGTGTGTGAGTTGTCCATGAGTGCGCCACATATAAATAGCAATAGCATATGAAAAACAAGAATTGGTTTGCCGCCCGCCTGGCTAGCACAATGACTGACTTTTGCTCTTGATGTGATTTCGTAGAAGTCTCTGCGATGATGATGACTATGGCGACGAAGCCAGCTTGGACTATGCGTACTCCGTCGCTATTGCGTATAGTATTGCGCGGTAGGTAGAGCAGCAGCGACAACAACAACAACAGCCAATGGTGTTGCCCAAGCCCGCTCGAACGCCGACCTCCAGCAGCACTGAGCGAGCCGTCATCATTTCATTGTGGCCATAAACTTGCATTTATGATGACTTACGGGTCAGTTTTCCCTAAGTTACTCCGTCGTCACCGCGCTTCGTCGTCGTCACCGCCAAAGCAAACCACTTAATGTCGCAGTTGCCTGGCTCCTCCACACACTTGACAACGCGCTTTGGAGCTCTCTTCAAGACATCGCTGTTGGTGGCGGTGGCGTCGGCGGCAGCGTCGGCGGCGTTGACTCTGAGCCTACCTTGTTTTTCGGTAGTTGGTTGTTGTAGTAAGCATAATTGTTGTTGTTTGTTCTTTTGTCTTAACCTTTTGTTTTTACCTGGTTTCTTAGTGCCCAGTCTGCCGACGTTGGCTAAGGCGCACAGACAATATTTCCAAACGCATTCGCCCTCAATGTCACAACAGTGACTGCGTCCCCGTCTCTTCCCAGATGTCGTTCATGTTGCTGTTGAAACATTCGTAGAAATCACAAGTGCTTGTGGGAACTGTTTTTGAAGTACCCGGTCCTGCATACGAACGTAGTATAAGAAATTATTGAACGTCTAAGCAACCATTCTTCTGCGTTTATATTCTTGAAAGTAAATACGACGAAGTAACGAATATTTCGGGAATGACGGCGATAAGCCGTTTAGACTATAGTATGTTAACTAGAATATTTAGCCAAAAATAAGAGTATGATAAAAATAGAGAGAGTTCTTTAAAAATAATTACTTTGACATAACAATGTTAGCTTTTGTGAGTATAGACAACGACAACAAAATGTTCCCTAATACTTCTTAAGCTGCCCTTAAGCTTAACTTTTTTTTAACTCACATATGCATCTAAGAAAATGTCCTTTAGAATTGATTTGATTAACCATTTGTTGATAATTGATAATGAATATTACTTACACTGTGTAGCAACGCGTTCCCACACTTTTTGTTTGTGTAAAGAAACCATTAAATTTATATAAAAATTTCCCATACATTTAAACAGTTAATTAAACATATTTTAATTAATTTGTAGATCTTATAAGTTTAAGTCAATCTTTTGTTGTGACAGTTACTAGTTGATAAATGTCATTAAAAATAAAAAAAAAAAATAAAATAAAAATTAGAAAAAATTTAAATTTTATTATAGATAAAGCCAATTTAATTGGGCGTTGACTTGGCAGAGCGAGCTAGAGAATACAGTTAATTACCTGTTCTTTTTTAACGGCTTAATTGAGGAGAGTCTAGGTTTTTTTTAGACAGCGTTTCTCCTCGAATTCTGCAAATAAGACGTTAAATGTTAAAACCTATTTAAAGTTTATAAGACAAAACTGACAATTTAATATCATAACAGGCCGGATAATAAAAAAAAAATTTCAACCCATCGTGGTCTTTGCTGTGGTTCTTTAATTGCCATGTTGTGGGTTAAAATTTGCATAGATTCGTTAGTGTGACATTTTAAGTAAGGTTTTTTTTATCAGTAGTAAAAGTTTTGTTTTCATTAATGAATTTTTATTAACCCTTTAAGTAGCTGCAAAATGTGTCTATAAACATAGATACACATGTCAAACATGGTTTTTTTTGTTGGTTAAAAGCTTTTCAATTTAAGATGAAAATGAAGCTTTGTATCGGAAACATCAAAGTATGATATAATAATAGATTTAGCTATTTTTTAAAGGCTTGGTCAATGATCTAAAGACAAGATCTTAATTGGAAGTATTAAACACACGCAGTTGCCTAAGCGAAATAGAATAAATCATATTGATGATATATCAACGGAAATGATTCATACTTAGCGTTCGTAAACTCCTTACAATTTTTGATGATGATTGGTGCTTAATGGAACACTGTTGTGAAACAATATTTGCTAAATAGATGCTGACAATTTTAGATTCCATTTTGAAATTTTCGCTTTTATTAATTAGTGCTGGCGCTACTAATCCTAGCAACCTTGCGCGAGCTTAGGTGACCAAAACCAGTGAGAAGCTTGTTAAGAGAGATGTGTGGGGAGAAGCGGCAGCAGACAAATCCATCAACAATCTCAATGATTGTATAAACAGCAAGATTATCGAATTTGCGTCACGTTATACTGGAAACATGGCCGATCAAGTATTTAGTACTCCAGAATCAGCAAAATTGTTTTCCATTTGTAACTTAAACTAACCTTAAACTTTTTTAATTCAAAAAAAAAATAAATAAAAATAACATAGTCGTGGTCTAAAAGCATTTTTTGTAGCCTTGCAAATGCAGCATTGGGTGAAAACTGACGCCAATGCCTAATAAAGCCTCAAACTAACTTAGATGCAAAGGTTCAACTGCCAAACGAGCATTAAGTCACTCGCTATCGGTTCATTTAAGCTCATTTCCCACAACACATGATCCACTCTCCTGGCGTTTAGTTTACAAATGAGCATGTCATCGACACCATTGCCGGATACATAATTTACAAATAAGTAATTCTCTTAAATAGGCGCCGCGGGTCATCAAAATCATATTGCTTAATGCAGAGCAATTTGTTGTTGACTTTTTTTACATTTGGTTTTGTGTTTAATATTTTAACATATATGTTGGATTATTTTAAGTATTCAAATACATTAGCATAAATATGAAATTTATCAACGGACAACTCAAATGGATTCTGATTGAACTCATTTAGCCATTCAACGCATGTTTTATGGCTACATATCGTAGACTCCCAAACCTCACATTCAGATATACAGAGAGTATGGATGGGTTTGTTTGTTTAAACAAAAGCAGTTTTAATAAATAGACATATGAAACACGACAACTAACACCATTAGCTCAACTTTAAATTGTTAAATTATTCAAAAACTAATATGGAGTGGTGCTGCACCAACAAAAATATTGGTGGTACAACCACAAAAAACAACGATAAAAGCCAATTTGTCTGTCATTTTTGGTCAATTTTATACAATATTTTTAGTGGCAGTTCACAGTTGGCTAGTGCCAGGGTGGTATGTATAGAACACTGCAGCATCTAAAGCTGTTGTCCATATAAGCGTTTAGACTCATTTGAAAACACACAACAAATAAAATGGCTAAATATATGAAATTATTGATGCTCTTATCGACATTGGAATACCTTATAGCGCGCCAGATTGTGTGATTTAGGGATATATAAAAAATCGATGGAGACATTTTCGTTAAGAGCAGAAGTAAGATTATGGTAAATTCGTGTTTTTAAGCTGCGTTTCTTATTTTAAATTTTTGCAGAGAATTTGGGAAAAGAAAAAGCACATTGGTTACCGCGAATAAAATTTGAATTTTAAACAACGAGTGTAAGTCTTGTTGGCAGCTAAACCGTACCCTTCAGAAAAGTGTTCCCAAGTAGTGTATTGTATACCAAATGAGTACAGAGTATAACAACTTGGCAAATTAAACTCAAAGCCATCTATCTCTTTTATTTTTATAGAGTTAGTTGCTCTCTGTTACTCCCTCTAGTGATTAACATATTGCCGGGTGTGGCCCACCAGTTTGAGCTATTAACTGGACCACCAGCAGCAACCAATTCGAACAAAATTAACTTTCAATTCAGTTTTTGGGCCATAAAATTTATTGTTATTAACCAGGGAAATTAGTGCCAGAAATCATAATTTCATAGGCCCCTCAGCGCCCTGTTTTTTACATTTTTTTATAGCTCTTTAATGGTGTTTTTTTTTGTTTAATTTCGAAACTTGATAATATTATGATTGTTTGTCTTTTTTATGTAATATAAATATAATGCAGCACTTAAAAGTAGACATGATATTATATTGATTTATAATAGATATCTTTCACCTTTAATGCTGGAGTAGTAAGTGTTGAATACTTAAGATGATAATGAACGTGAGTCATAACAAGATTGTACGAATATTTAAAAATTATATATTACTTTATCAAAATATGTGAATATCTAAAAATACAAGCTAAAAATGGGTCTGACTGATTCCTTATTAAACATCTTTATGTTTTGATTATTTATTTTGTTATTTTTTCTTTTCAATTGCTAATTTCTTAGATAAAAGATTTGAAAAACAAGCCATTTAGATAAAAAATATATTAGATTTAAAATGCACGCGCCTCGAAAAACTTTCAGCAGTTTTGAAATCCAAAACTTACTTTGGATGCTGGAACGCGTTGAATTGTTTGGGCTTTTGTAGCGGCATGTGTTACTTAAAATAATAAAGACATAGTCATATATTTATGCTTTAAATTGGCTCCACGTTATACAAAGAAACAACAAAGTGAGGGAAAATCACAACCAGTTCTCTTTTCCAATGAATTTCTTGTCAGTTTGAAACTTGTTAAAAGACACCAACGCCAAACAACAACAACGACTTGTAAACTACACGATATCGAATAAAAAAAAAAACAAGCGTCTATAATTTTGTCAATTTTAAAATTTATTTCATGTTCAAGCGTTTTAAAATAATGTCCGAGTAGTCACATAATTCATAATTTCATGCAGAACTTCGCTGCTACAATTATGCAAATTTTAATTGAAAGACTTATTTTTTTTAATAAATATTTTTTAAGTTTTATATTTTTTTAATGCTAAACTTTTTTTATGCGCTCGTAGTTTTTTATTATTAAGTCAGTTTTGCGGCATTTTTTGTTAATGCGTTGTTCACTTTTGGCTTCTTTATAATACATTAAATTTGTGTTTTTTGGTTTGTTTTATTTTATTTTATTTTTTTTTTGTATAACTCAGTTTGTTCTGTTAAAAAAGCAAGGCTTAAGCATAACCTATAATTAAAGTATCATATAGCACTTGAGGGCTGCTGCGCGCCAAACTGTCAAAATGTTTCCCTCCGACGTACGCTCTAAAGTTATCTAGCGGGAGAATGTTGGTAACTCTCGGCATAATGATTAGCCGGTCATTAGTTCAGGCGGACAACAACGGACTTCATTTGAAAAGCCTTTAAGCCAAAAATTCTCTCGTTTAGGTTGCTTCGGTGTCTATGTGTATATCTGTGTGTGCGTGTGTGTGTGTTGCCGGGGGTGCAGCTTAATGATGCTACAAATTTTATGCATACAAAACAAAGCTCACACACACACTACACACATGTCTATAATTAGTCTCCAACATCTCTACATCCCGCTTTGCTCTTAGCCAAATTAGATTTAGTCACCCACAATAGTTGCTGTGGCTGCTGGCTTAAACCGCAAACCATAGACAATGGAATACATCTTAGCTGGTTTTAATACCCTGCTTTTGGGAAATATAAGCGTATAGCATTAACTGTTACTAAATGATTTTGATTTTTATTAAAAAGAAGTGCATTATTTGAATATAATTTCTTAATTTAACTAAAAAAAACTTGTTATTAAAGTATTTTTCTTTTCTCGAAAAAAATTTAATTAATATAGTTTTAATATTAATTCCATTTCCATTAATTTTAACTAGTTTCCGTTAAGGAAAATAATTTTACCCAACAATTTTAATAGCCATCTCGAAAAAACATTTCTATTTTTTTGCTTAAGGCGAATATTCGAATACAACCAAAAAATCATTTACATAACCAACCTTTTTTTAAAACATTTTTTTTTAAAAAAAAAAAAAAAACAAACCCCCTTTTTTTTCCTTTCAATTTTTTTTCTTACATAAACGAGATGCTTATCGCATGCAGCTGGGTAGTATTTCCAAAGAATCAAATGGCACACACTATATAGTCAATTAGTAAAGTATAAAGACTTCGGCTTTTTGCTTAGCAATTCACATTTGCTGTCTACTAAATATTTATGGAAGAGTAAGCCGAAAAACCGATTCTCACTTAGTAAGATTCTCAGTTTGTCAATTTTAATCGCAAATATTTAAAGCGTAAAATCTTTTTAAAATCAATTAAGTGGTTGGCGGACGCGCTGATAAGAAAGTGACAAGATTTAAAAATCCAAATTTATAGTTATTTAAAAATTATTTAAAATAAATATGTTGTTTTTGTTTCGATGTGACAGCATGATATGTTCAAGTTTCGAACAAGTTTTTATTAAGATTTTCAAAACAAATGAAGTTGCATTATTACGCGCTATTGTTGAAAAGACATTGCTTGCGTAGCCATTTTGGGTAAATCAGAGATACAATATATTAGTAAGTATATGACTCTAAATACGGCCAAGTTTTGTTTACCACTTTGTATTTTATTGAATCTATTTGTGCATATCAAATTTCGGCCATTTGCATCCGTTAGGCAAAATGTCTATTGGTAATGCGTACAAAAATATGCGCGTGGCTTACTCACGCAGGCGGCAGAGCTAAAACGAATTAAATTAATGATCCCAAAGACACTCCTCCCGCATAATCAAGCACGGTCATAGTTGGTATACATATGGTTATAGGCCTAGTCGCATGTTTCAGATCTTCGATAGCTTCACAACGAGTCAGGTTTCTAGCAACTGAGTGCTGTGTTCCCAGGCTAGCTTTTTTATATTTAGCATTAATTTTATGCTTTTGTTAATATTATTAAATTAAATATGTTGTTAGCGTTGTTTACGGCGTGCTTTTGTCTTGAAGTCTTCAAAACGTGGCTGAGGCTACCTCCCGAATCGCATACAATGAGACCTTGGAACTGAGCAATCGACTACCGTTAGGGTGCGCCGTTTGACTAAATGGATTTTCGGACACATCGATAAAGCTCTTGATTAGGAAAAAAAAGTTGGACCAAAAACCTATCACGCCATCAGCATGATGATGAACAATTTGTATGCTCTTATGCAAATCTTATGTGCTAAAGAGACGGGCTCTTTGGTTTGTGTCACCTATTTATGACAGCGTATACCCTATATTGATAAATGACAACATACTAGTTTCACAGATTTTTAGTATACATATAAACTATACAAGAAAGTCTATTTGTCTAGCACTTTAAAACATCGATCAGCAGGAGTTAATAAAGGCTGTGTATATGGAGAAGGAGTTTTCTAAAACGACAATTTTTATCAAATTTACGAATCAGTCTGAAAACAAAATATTAATAATACAAGAATTCTTTAATCTTTATTGCTCTATTGCTATGAAAAAGTTTAACATTTTGCAGGAATGTCTTTAACATAATCCAAGTGCTACGATTAATTTGCAAAGTCATAAACTCCTATAAATCTTATTGGGATTCATCACTAAAAGTTTATGTTTTCTCGATACACTGTAGATTCCACAATAGTACAGGTAGCGTATACTAATGTCGTACACCGCTTTCGAATGATTCACTATTTTTATTAAATGTAATTTATGAAATAAAGAATATGTTTATGAGCATTTTAAAAAACGTTTTAAAATCAAAATGTATAATTTATATAAGCAGCTTATGGAGCAGCTGGGCGCCGCTCTTCAACACGGCAGACATATTGGCAACAAATTTTTAAAATCCCTGCCCACGCAGCTAAATTTTGCTTGGTGGGATCAACACGCGCCGACTAAGCGGCTTAGTCTTTATTGAAAATGCAAATAAATTATGAATATATAATGTAGATGAGTGAGTGAGAGGCGGGGATTCACATCGTTTCAGGCTAGATTTACAACGGAAATCCAGTGTCAATCGTATGCGTACTCAGTCTCAATCTTCTCCGTCAGACAAGTCGTCGTCAGTCGTTGCTATGTCACTCAAGGCCTTGACAAACCGAGCCAAACCAATGCAGACAAAGACAAGCATCGGCATCGCACTTGCCACAATCAGCACGCAATTTCCAAAGCGGCACGGCTTTAAAGCCAAGTTTGTCACTGGGTGTGTGTGAGAGTATTGGTAACGTTGTCAAGTGTCAACAACAATGCGGCGGCGGCGGCGGTTGTCGCCGCATGCAAATGCCCCAAATGGGTGTGACTATGTGACGCGATCTCTCAATCGTGAGCTGTCTTCGGCTCAACTAGAAGAGGCAACATTTCCAGCGTGCTATTCAGTTGCCATTTCATTCAGCCGGTGTTTCATTCAGTGGCTTGATCTGGCCAGCCTTCATGTCGGGAATGCTGATGTCGATGTCGATCTATTGGCCTTGATAGCAGGCCAGCACTCCGCTTAAGCGTTGACTAATTAAATAAATATGTATGCCTATTCGACTTAACGTTGTCTTATGATTTTACATTTTTTTCAAATTTTTTCTATTGGGAAAAGCGACTGCATAATTTGGACTTTCCAAAAAGAAGTAATTATTAAGTGAGGGAAAAAATGCATAAAATAAAATTTATCGAATTAAAAATAATAAATAGATATTGTGCCAAGTACAATGGTGTACCCTGGTTTTATAATCTTTTTATAAAAATCAAACTCGTGACGAATTTTATTTTAAATTTTGCCATTTTATTTTTTAGTGCCTCTAATTTTGAACATATTCATAGCTAATTTTTTTGAAAAGCAATATTTTTCTTTCAGTTCTCTAATTGTTTGCATATATTGAAGTTGTCCTTTTGTTTGGTTTTTGTTTCAAACAACCCTTAATCGGATCACTTTAACACTTCCATAATATAACTTAATTAACCTTATAACCAACTTGGTTGCACTATATTAAATTATATAACAAAGAAACTTTTTACTTTTTGAATTAACTACTTTCGATCAATTATGAAAAGGTTTAAATATTATATTTAGACATATTTTTGCTTTAATGAACTAACTATCTATATCCGCATTGTTTTTCATATAATTATTCATGAAAAAGTTTACAGCACTTACCACTGCCAATCAGCTTCACTAGTAAATGTTTTTTTTTTACTTTTCGTTCGATCGAATGCAATAAATTTCCTAAAAGTTAATTACAAGTTGCGCCCACTACAACACCAATAGCCACTGATCAAGCCGTTCAGTTCAATCAAGTCAACAAAAATTAAAGAAAAAACTGATAAAATATAAAAAACCAAAACAACAATAAAAATAAAAAAGTTCACATACGCACAATCGTATATTTTATTTCGTTCCGATTTTAAGACAAAGAAAATTTCTGGGTTTCTTTCACTCATATGATGTAGTTTTGTGGCTGCCCCAAGCGGCGCTGGCAACGATTAGCTTACAAATTGACTTTAGCGGGGGACATCAGAGAACCACGGTATATCAGCAGCGCCGCAGGAAGTCACTCCTTCAACAGTCAAGTCCAGCGATTGGAACACGCTGACTGCCATTCTCAACCAGACATTAGCACAATTAAAAGTACGTTCTGCTGCTGTGTGATCATTTTTCAAAATTTAACACGCTGCCCCCGCAACACCAGCAAAGGGTTAAAGGGCAAGCGAGTTGTTATTACTGGAATGTGTGGAGTCTCAGTCTGGAGGCATCTCATTAGATTTTCTATATCTAATTATGTACGAAATTTATGATTAATTACAAGCAGTTGATTGATTGTAGGCGCAGCTTGTTGTAGCCCACGCTGCAACAAACACCTTGCCGAGTTAGCTCTTGAACATAAGTTCGATCTCTGTGGATTGGACGCTTGAAGAATGAAAAATGCAGACGCAGCATTTTGTTGTTAGTTGCAAACAATGCGCAGGCGCAGCTAGAGACGCAAACCTAGACGCCGTTCACAGACACACATGCAGATTCGCAGCAAGTGAAGCACAGACAGGTTGCGCTGTAGCTGCCACCGCCTGGAAGTTGCTGCTGTCAAACTTTTGATGCAGCAGCTGTTTGATTGATGTTCAATGTTGCAGCATTTTAAGTTTTTTTATCTCTTTTAGGTAAATTTATATTTTGGTTATGTTTTTATTTGTTATTGTCGTCTAAAAAAAGTACTTTGAGCAGACCTAGTTACATAATTTTAGAAGTCGCAATTTTTACACTAGTTGCAATGTGATTTCCTGCCTTGAACTGTGCAACAAGAAGTAAATCCATTTGACATTTTGCGCTGCACATAAATAAACAAATACAAAAATTGTGTATACAGCTGACATCAGGACGGGCGTTAAATTTATGGTGCTGACGGCATAAGGACAAACGACTCGGGCGACATGGCTGACAACGGCAGAGCCCACAAGCAAAGAGCTGTGGCCAACGGATGAGCGCCTTGGCTGACATGTTAAACGACTGCAACGAAACGGAAAGAGCCATGAATCTGTGTGCGCTTACTCTGCTTAACGCGGCTTTCCGCTGGTACGTCTGTTGTATCTGTATCTGCTTGTAGCGGCAATGGATTTCACAAAATCGAAACATTCGATTTGGCGCAAGATACAAATTAATTAAGCAACATCCAGCAGATACGCTAACTTAATCTATTCGCGCCATAAATCAAATTGCAAAAGAGTCCAGACCAAGTCGACGAGTTAATTCCATTTTCCGATTGGTCAATATGGACCCTGTCGATGGCTGTAACGGAAGGTGCAAGTGATGGCTATGGATTTGCTTTAGCTTCGACACAAATAAAGTTCACTTTTGGTTTCAAAAGTTGCCGACGTACATGTTGATTGTCAGCAGTCCCGGCTGTTGTTTTTTTTTCTAGTATAAATACTTAAACTTCTTTGACTTGTGCAGTCGATTTTCGCGCATAAGACGAGGGTTGTTAAAGCTTTAACTGATTCCCATTTATTTGTCCTATTCTGACTTAAGATCTTGGGCTTTTGACCTTGGATGCACATCTCAAATAAAACTTTTTTTGTATATTGTAAAGTTATTATTCTTATTCCTAATGAGGTGTGTAAATCTGAATCACCATCACCAACCTTAACAATAATTTTATTTTCTAAGTTTAAAGAAAATTACATTATAATTCTTTATATTTGGTGTAAGTTGTTCGTGCAATTGATAGCATAAGTCAATCGCCCAACACGATTTGAAACATTTACGGCCAACTTTGCTAACATCATTAGCTGCATCAACTTTATTGTCATCAAAAACATCGTTATCGTCTTTTGTCGGCTCTAACCTTACTTGCAACATTGGCAACAACTCTCTACGCAACTTGCATCCGTGTCTGGAAGCAACACTTTGCGTTTGTTTATCGCACCAGCACGAAATTGTGTTGCCAGGCGCTGCTGGCCGCCCACTTTGTCAGCTCCAAATGCCTACCAGGCGGAGAAGCTGCCACATTGCCGTTAGTTTTGCCACTGCAACGCATCTTGTGGAAGTTACTGTTGTTGCAGCACTGTTTACTGTTGTTGCCTGCCTCCATTTAGTGACTTCAACGCGCACATTTCACGCGTTATTTACAGTTAAACGGGTGCGCGGGTGTCTCTTGCTCCGTTAGAGATGTCTGCGCTGCCGTTGCAGTTGCAAGTTGTTGTTGCTGTTGATACCGCTGTTGTTGTTGCTACTCCATCACTGGCCACATGAATCACGACGCACAGCAACGCAATGCAACGCATGAGTCTATAGAGCAAGGATGGAGGAGACGGAGAATGAAGGCGGCTGTGAAAAGCGGTCAACCTTGCTGCGTGCCTCGCAGTCAACAACATTGAAATTGAGGCAATTTGTTTGCTGTTGTCGCGCATCCTGCGGGTAATTAAAAAAGGCGCAAAAAACAACAACGTCAACATAGCCACGTTCATAGACATGGCAAACTGGTCACTGCAGTGGCAATTTGTGGCAATTACATGCGGAGCCATTTACATTTAGATTGAAGGGTATTTATCAGCTCCAGCTAAAGTTGCAGCCAACCAACAACAACAGCGACTACTACAACTGCCCGAAAGCGGCTTTGCTTAGCCGTTGGCAAGGATAATTTATATAAATAAACAGAAATTATCAAAAATTATATCTATGTATATAAATTTTTAGCTGCGTGTAAAACCAAAGCTTTATTTTTGGCGGTATTAGCCCTTTTTATAGATTCAAATTAAATTCCAAATTGCAATATTAATTTTTTAAAATATAAACTTTTATATATTTATTTTAAGCAAAAATATTTTATACTTATTAACGCACTCACACTGACAACATAAATAAAAAATTGTACAAAGCCAAGAAATCATGATTTCAACTAATCAATTAAATTACATTTTTAGTTTACAGAGTTTATGAGAAGTATTATAGGCTAAAGAAAATTCAATTTTATATGAAAAGTAAGCTTTTATAAGTGTAGATAGTAAGAAAAAATGATGAAAATAATTCTTATTCCAAGCCCTTGTTTACTCGTATTGGTGTTCGTTTATACTCATCCCACGGTGTAGGACACTGACTTCGGCAGAGATACTGATCCTGTTATCATATGTCATATGTTCTTTTATGGTCTTTCCATTTACATTCGTAGCGGTCTTCATATACTAATATTTCGAAGATATTCAATTTGTTTCACAGCCTTAATGAGATTAGGGGAGGGATAATTATAATGTCAAGCCAACATCTGAATAGTTATTTGTTAGGTTCAATAACAAATTAGATTGAATAACGTTACATTATAACTAAATAAAATAACTAATATTAGTGGCTTCTGCATTTAAAACAAAAGCCCAAAATTATACATTTTCTTTACGATTTCAAAACTTACCATGCTGTTAAGCAGCAGGAAAGAGTATGAAAGCAATTCATCTAACTACAAAATGTTAACAAGTTATTATTATAAATCGACATGGAAATTAGTTTACACTTGAAGCCGTTTGCTGTTTGATTTATTGCCGCCTATCATATGACTGCCAGCCGTCTACCTACCAACAAGCAGTAACCAACGACCGACACCCAACACCTCGCAGCACTCAAGATTGGCGTACACTTGGCGCGTGCATCCTAGGCCAACCAACTGCCTGGCCCAGCTGTCGGGGTGTCCGCCTGGCCGACGGACTATCTGTTAGCTGCTGGCCTGGCCTCCATAGGTCGCTTAACTTGTCCGCCCAATGCAGTTCAGTTCACTTCACTTAAGTTGAGTTCAGTCAAGTAATTCATTTCAACCGCTTTGGTGCAGGCACAAAAATGAAACATAAATTAAAATGAAATAACAAATAAGCCGTCGCCATCATTGTCACCAGCAACATCATCATCATTAACAAGTTCATCATGTAGTATATCGACTTGATGACTGAGTGTAACTGCGGAAATGTTTCTATTTTTTGTTCGAAACATATTCTGTAACCCACAAATTGCGAAATGGCTTTTCCGATCTTTTACTTGAAACAATTTTCCCACAATTAAAACTTGTTGCAACACTTTCCACAAACAGTGTTCTCAAGCAATCTGCTTTTGACAGTTTTATGGATTTTGGCAAAATGTTTATGACACATCGCTTTTTCAATGCAGGCGCAAAACATGATTATACGAAGAGTGACAAGACAAGACAAGACCAGACAAGACAAGAAGTGCAGAGCCGGCCTTAAGCCCATAGATTTGGCATATAACATGTTACTCATAAGCCATGTAACCAATCAGTTAGTTCGCCTACGCATATTGCATTTAGCTGCTTGAAACTTGCAACAATAATGCAATGAAATTGAAATGAAAATGATAAATGTGCAACAAGGTAACACAGATACTATGGCCAATGAAAATCACAACAACACCAACTGCCACAGAGACAAGCACGCACAGCCGTTTATCTTTTTGAACGCTCTTCGCCCTGTCCACTCCGTGCGGCACCACCTTAAAGTTTGCGAGCCGGCTAGCGCCGCGCAGGCGTTTTTGACAGTTTTTTAATAATATCGTATATACACCCAACCAAACTGGCAAGCCAAACGCCACACAGACCGAGGGACTTTCTTGTAGTATGCACAATCAGACAGTCAGCCTACTTTATATCACATCCAAAAATAAATAAATAAAAGGCGCTTGCTTTTTGTTTAATTTTTATATTTATCTCATTGCCATTTTGGCATAAACGCTGCAGACGCGACCACATCATATGACCAGACTACAGCCAACGCTGGTCGTCTTTTCCTACTCTACTGTTCTGGCCTGGTTTGGTGCGGATTGGCTCTGTCTGCTTGACTTTATTCTGGCCAGGCGCTGGCTACATTGCATGTCGCACGACATTTTTCGCGTATGTGCATGTGTGTGTGCGATAATGAAAATTTCTGACACTTTAGCCAACACTTTGGTGCAGGGTTGCCCAGGCTGCCTGGCTGCCAGGTTGCCAGGTTGCCATGTTGCCCGACTAGCAAGGCGAGGCGCAGCTGACAGGTTGAAACGGAGTTGTGCGAAAAATGACGACATTGATAAGTCCTAAAGTTGTTTCCTCATTATGTTGATAAACGCCGTCTCTAGCTCCTCGCCACCGTTGTCGTTCACATTTGTATTTTTGTCTGTAAATTGATTCGTAGCGTATGCGCTAAATATGACACGACCTCTGAAATTGTTAAAAACCAGGGATTCACACAAAAACAGCTAGCGAAGTAATTTTCTGTAAATTGATGCGCAAAATTTCTTAAAAAGCGTATTTAAAATATAGCCAACATGGGATTAAAATATATTTTTATAAACATTTCGCAACCGATTGACTTAACGCCGGAAACACCAACTCAGTCAAAACAGAAAATTGCAATGAATTTAAGGAAATTGGAAATATTTGTAAAAGTTTTGTGATGCTTTTATGCCGACACAAAAGATGAAGAACGCTTTAATGGAAATCTTATGTAAACTTTACATTTTACAAAGTAAAAAAATAACTCAAATCCTCGAAAATTTTTCTTTATTTTGTTCGCATTGAGAGAGAGAGAATAATTATCTATACAGTTAGCAGTTACAAAATTTAATCTGGTTTCTAAAGTTGATAAGTTAGATTATTTTTATTATCCTTAAATATGTCATCTTACTTGAAAATAAAAACTATTATATTTTTTCCGTTCCATGTGTTCACAATCAACGACAGATACCATTGAATCCCTGGTTAAAAACGAAACATATATATGACCATTGAATTCGAGAATGGACAGGTCAGTTTCTTTTATTTACTTTTGAGTTATGGTTATTGTGGCATTGTTGTATTATATAATGACATGTAATTAAGCGAATATTAACAGACAGTTACTGGTGGGCGTGGCGCCCAAAAACTGCATGTCATGAACAAAAAAAAACTCACAGTTACGGCAGTCTTTATAAATTATCAAAGTCAATTGCAGTTAACTGCTGCACAATTTCATTATATTTGCCACATATGTACGCAAATAAGTAAGCACTTATGTATTTATGTGAGTCCTGCAGCATATTGGCCTTTTGAAATCATGAATTTATAAGAATTTTCCATGGCATTGGTGCTGCTGTTATTATTAAATTTTCACGCTTAAAGTTTATGCAAACGGAGAATCAAAAAAAAAAAAAAAAAATGGCTGGCACCTAGATAGATTGGGTTTATACATATGAACGTGTACGGACTGCTGCCAAGTAATGTAATGCCAACCAAGAGCAGCAACGCGAACGACAAGGAGGAGTACTCCGAAAGCCAACAAGAGTCAGTCAAAAATTACGCAATTTATGCGCTTTACGTGGCAACCCTGTTATTGTTGTCCCATGCGCTTACTTATGATGCTCTTTCGCATTAAAATTGTTCAAAAGGATATACCAAAACTGCGACATCTTAGGTCACAGTTAAAATAGGGTAATTGTTTAAAGGAAAATGTAATTTTTCGTCAGCGTCAAATTATAAGATATTGGAACGAAAGGAACAAGAGAGATAATACAGAAACATGAGACCTCAAGTTAATATACTGTTTTGAATTTTTACAATGAAAAATAAACTTAGTACTACAGATACGATGTTAGTGTTATGATTTTCTCTGGCTGTTAATTGATTGAATACATTATGTATTTGCTGATTTTCAATATCAGTCCAATTGATTTTGAGTTTTGAAAGCTTTAATTTCGAATTTACTGAAAATAATTTTAATAATAAGAATTTTGAACAATAAAATAAGAGCTTAGCGAGACTTGTTAACAATTTTATTTGTGGATATCTCTATTAATAGCTGTAGCGGGGTATCGATATTGTTTTACTAGCTATACCAGTGCTAGGCAAATGTACCAGTGCCTCTGGACTGAACCAAACCATCTACCTTCAAAGTTCAAAGCCAACATTAATCTAATTAAATATAAATATAAAGATTTGTTGGGTCTTAGCGAAATTTCTAAAAAACATCTTTATAGTAAAGAGTGTTTACAAGTCGATATATTACATTTATTACATTTGCTGCAAATCGCTGTTGTTGTTGCATAAATGGAGGGCGTGTGGCTCCTGTTGGCTGAGCATTCTTTTGGCTGCATTCAAAGGCGACAAGATTTTTATGTGTGTTAACCAAAAAACACACTTGGCGCCGTTAGCTGTTGTCCTTGTTGTTGTTGGTGCCGCTGTTGTCATGCCTACTTTATGTGCACCACAGATGCCTTTGCTGCCACTGCCACATCCGTTGGTAACATAAATTTGCTAACCACGTACGCGTTCTGCAATGCGGCGCTTTTGTGTTTGTGGTTAGTTTTATTTGTACTATTTAGTTGGTTGTTTTTGTCTTAACCTTGTTTTTTGTTATATTTTTCTATTTTTGTATTATTTTTTAGTTACTTCTACTTGGCTTGCAATCAGCTATAACTGTCCGAAACGTGCGTTAACCTTATGCCTTATGTATAAGATATCGCAAAGATAAAAAAATTTCTAAACAAAATGCGCTGAAGCGTTAAATGTGCCGCGTATCAGGACAATTGTATCAGAAACATGTCTAGGAAAATGCTGCTACAACATTGACTGACCCACGCGAAACTGCAGCAGTTTTAGTATCTAATGCAACGACTGTAGCAAGAAAGGTTAAAAGATTTTGTTTGAAATTCGATGCCAACGGCCATTTCACACCACTTGACGTCAGACTATGGCAGCAGCAATACCAACAACAACGAAAGCAACACCTCCAGCTACTTAAAGTGGCAGGAGGCAGCAGGTAACGTGCAACGGGCACCTGTTTGCTGCCATTGAAAATGTTGCTGCTGCTATCAGCGGCACATTTGTTACATACAAGGCAGCGCGTGCCTTGACGCTGCTGCTACCAGTGCTGCCACTGCTGCTGTTGCATGCCATAACAGCTCCCCCTCCTCCCCCATCATCTACTTACAACACACAAAAGTGGAATTTACGATGGTGAAATAATCAGCACAAGAAAATCGGAGCAAGGCGCAAGTTTGCAATAAAATGCTTCCGGTGCAGCAACATGGTAAGCTCACCAAAGTAACTTTTGCTGCAACTGAACGATGTTGTTGTTGTGTACGCCGCTGACGTTTAAGTGATACATGAAGATTATCATGTGATACGTTCTAGAACCAGCTACACGTTTGGGCGGCAGCATTAATATTTTGGCTGTCATGAGGTTGCAGCTAGCTTGTTGCAGTTGTTTCTGCAGTTGACGATGACGACAGAAACTTTCGTTGTTGTCGTTTATCAACCGAAAGTGATCGCAGGACGTTTGACGAAGACAACATCAAATGAAAATGACTGCAGCAGCAGCAGCAGTTCGTTTTTGCAGTCATTCCATGGTTATTATCTTAATGTGCGAACTGTTGAAGCGCTTGTTGCCACAGATTGAAACACTTGGTGGTTATTCAATGTTTGTTTAACAGTACGCTCGCTATACAGGGTAAGTTTTTTCATAAAAATGGTGATAGTTGTAGAATCTTATCTGCGCCATAATCCTTGTATCTATTTTCCGCATTAGTCTGCAGCTAAATGTAGCGCCAAGTTGCGTATATTACTCATACGTCGTGTCGGCACAAGGAAATTACTCAGTATCAAAAAAAAAAAAAAAAAACAAAACAAAATTGTAGCGTTTTCGAATCTTATAGACTACAAAAAGTGAATATTGCAGTTAAGCTATGGTATAATTATTGAAAAGTTGAACTTGGTTGGGTGCTATGCATAATCCCTAAAATTATTTTAAACGAAATGTTTCATATGTAACAATTAATTCAAATAATATGAAAAGGTAATATACATTTTTATTTCAATCAATATTAATGAAACAACTCAAACTGAAAAAAATGGTGTGGAATAGACTGAGATTAAATTGTACCTATTATATTCAAAATTAAAAAAAAAAAGAAATTGCGTGTAAAATTAAATATTTGTTCTAAAAATAAAAGCAATAAAACAAACAAAATAATTGAAATGGAAATAAAAAAATAAGTTGAATATAAAGTAACTTAATAAGCTTTTTAAAATTTACTTATTTTTATAAGAATTTTTAAAAAAGTATTGTGTGTAAAGTTTTATAAAATATCCCTACAATATTACTAACAGTTTTTAAAACGTATTATTACTATATTTCTAAAAATTTATAGAGCCCACTTAAGTATTCTTCGTTAACAGATATCCGTCCACAAAACAGTACAGTATGTAGTTACTATTCTTATGTAGTTTATGTGGTATTTGACAGTCTCAAAGTCTTCATTGTCATTTTATCTTTAATCACCCTGTATTCGAATTCAAGTTCAGATTGTAGGAGTTAAAATGTTAATGTATTACCAACAAATCGAGCAAATCGTTAGAAACAGCCCTATCGGATGAGTCATCAATTTGTCTGACCCATAAGTTGTCTTTAATGCAAAAAATCACAAAGCCATATTTAAAAAAAATGTTGCTTCAGGGGCGGAGCCTATATACCCTTTAGTTATTAAAAGAAATGAACACTTTTGGAAACTAGGTAAATATGCGAAAGCATCGAAAAGATTTTTAAAATTAAGCCTTTCAACGTAGGTCATCATAGTCGAATATTCGAATGCATCAGCAATGCGTTAAGTATTAAGCCGCTTAACTATTTTGACAAGAAGAGAGAAACTTTTCAGCAATTCTTAAAAAGGGTATCATCACCCACACATGTGTTATACTCTGTCTGATGCTGTGCCGATATAGATATGAAAAGCGCGCACCAGTAATCAGCAGCGTCATAATTTTTCCAGCGATAAATGAGTTTCGATAACGCCGAACAAGCTTGGTAAAAGAGTGATATAGAAGGAGGGATGCTGCGAATGAGCAACGCTGGGCCTGTGGAAAAAGTTTATGCCGTCGTTGTAATTAAATGTCGTCAATTAATCAAATGTCACAATAAAAATAACAGAGTATAAAATCCTGAAATTAATATGCGTTAAAATGAAATGGCCTCAACATGCAACATGGCCAACAGCAGCCGTAGCAATAACAACAACAATACAAACAACACCATTAAAATGCGTGCTGACCACAACAACAGCAACAACAACGTAGAACAAGCAACATCGGCGACATTCTTGGAACAGAAAATCGTGGGAGCAATTATAATTATTTTTAATACACACATACACATACTTGAATCAAAAGATATATATACAGGCATATACACATATGTCAGCACTGGCTGCATTTGGGTGTATACGTGTGTTGCATGCACCGTATTTCATGCTGTCTCCACAATGATTGTGTGGCATCTGCGATTTTTATCGTTGTAGCGCATATAATAACAATAATTCTTAAAGTGGGGGAAGGTCAGCTCACACTGACAACAACAACAACAACACACAACAACACCAACAACTTGGGAAACGACAAGAACAGCAGCTGAAGACCAGGCCACTAGTACATGTATATGTGGCAACTTTAACGTCAGGCTCTTAAACTCAGCAACAACATTAATTTGCGCGGCAGCAGCAGCAGTAACAATAACAACAACAACCATTTGCATAAGGGCAACCAAGTCAGAGTCCCCCAGTCAGGCTCAGACTCGGAGTCACAGTCGCAGTCAGAGACTATGCTGCACAAGTTGTAAAATGATATCATAATATGCGCCATCAACGGTTGCAAAATTTATAACTTATTTCACTGCCCATGAGGCAACCTACCCAGATCCAAGAGGCAACAACAACAACAACAACATCAACCAATTGAGCGTTGGCGGCGCCACTTCGCATTTGTCTCTGAGCTGCTGTTGTTGCTATTGTGCTTCTGGAGCAGTCAGGCAGTCAAAGAATTCAACAATTCAACCAACCGACCAACCAACCCGACCCCCTACAGTAGTGCCAATGAGCTGTTAATGTGCACGGCAAGGATTTCATTTCATTTGTGAATCTCTTACGACTGCCTCCCCTATCTATACATCTGCCGTGAAAGCAGCAATAGTGAGCGGCTTATGTTCTTTTAAATTATGTGCTTTAAATTTGCTTTAATGTTGTGGGTGATTGCTTTTTGATTGTGCGTGTTCCCTTTGGATGCATGTAACATATTGCATAGACCCCTATGCAGAGGCATCATAAAGCTGCCAAGTTGGTAGTGAACATGAACATGGATATGGCCTAGCTAAAAGCGACTATCACTACTACAGTGGCAAGAGCAGTGGCTTGGCGCGACATGGAACGAGGATGATGATGACAACGACAATTCCACATTGCTTCCCAGACTATTTCCAGCGGAAAGAAACTTTACCAGCAAGCACAGGAACGAGAGAAATGAGCAAAGGCGCTCAGTTATTCAGCATTTGTGGCAACGGCAAATCAAGAAGGATCGAGAGAGAAAGTCTAGATTGGCAAAGATGTTAAAAAGCTTTGGCACACGACTCTTCTAATGGGCTCTTCCAAATGCACGTAGGCTAGTTTACAGGAAACGCTGATGGCAATTAAAAAATTAAAACATGTAGTACAGAGGATAGAATGCCCGATAGCCGATTAGCCTTTAACACTATTTTTCATAAAAGATTTCTCTGCTTATTGTCGATCTTGTATTTGAAATTTATACATATTTGACAAAAATTTACATTATAGTAGTGTCAAGTTTCTTAAAATAATAAACGGCTAGGCTATAAACCCCAAAAGTCCACTTTGTGGAAGCGGGAAAGAAGTCGATACGATTTGAAAAACTTCATCTCATGCGGAAAACTACCGATAATTGGATACTCTCGATCCTATAGGCTCCAAAGTCTAGATCATTGGAAGTTGCTCAGTCGCTTACTGATATGAGATGATGAACATTTTGGTATTACGGGCTTGAAGTGTGCTACGCCTCCATCTTGCTGTCACATATATTCCACAAATCGCTTTCTACCTATAGGTAGAGGATTCCCTTTGTTTTTAAAAAACCATGCAAAATTTATAGTTGGCACATATTTCTTTTAAAAGTTATGAATATGAATATAACAATTAGGAAGTAGCAACTGCACACTTAAAATGTTAATCAGTTACCCGATCTATAGCGTCTGTTGCATAAAATTGCAACTTCTTTGAGAGTTTTCCAAAAAAAAATCATATACTCAAAGGGCATTCCACTTAAAAAATGTATTAACTATATTATATCGCTAATTTGTTAAGATAGGATGAAAAATGTATGGGTTCTTTGGACATAACATATTTTATAGAGTTTCATGTGTGCTTTTTAATAAGTCGCTGTCGGCAACTGTGTGCAGGGTATAAATGTTCGACTATCTCGGCGATAGATTAACATATTTTTTCTATACTACTTTAGTTTATTTACTGGCCATCTTATCAAGTTGCATTGTTGGCTCCAACTTGCTGCTCTTGAACTTGTGCTGTGGGCAGTTGTTGTTACGCTTGTCTGCAGCGAATGTCTGGGCGTAGCCAATAGTTGCCTACAGCAGCATCTTATTGTAAGTTGCTGCTGCACATGTTCTAGTTCTTGGCCAGGCTATTAATTTTTTGCTCAGCTATTTATCACTTTTGCTTGTTAAACACATTAACAAAATGTCTGCCAAGTAAAATTGTTGTCTTCTCTCCAAACTCATTGGCATTGACATTGAATTTGAATTAAAGCTTGTTTGGCATTAGTGGCCAAAGAATTTTCCCACGCCGTAACTAAAAACCATATACAATATTGGTAGAAAAGAAAAAGAGCTGTAGTTGTGGGTAATTAGCGGCCAGACATCGAAGAACTAACGATGTCGCTTTATCAAATCCGCTTTTTTTAAATTTTTTTTTGTTTCTTGGCCAAGTTGTACCGCTAAGATGGCCTACGCCTACTCCAACTGACCAGAGAGCTGGCGACATTCGCATACACAGCCAACAAGAAATGCCACAGTCTTCGGGCAGAGACACATGCCCAAGACAGAGATAAAAAGCAACGCAGTGCGTTGTCTGAGCAGCTTGTTGCCGTTGCTTCTCCTGCATAAAGCGGAGCACTTTGCATTAGCGACATAATTTATCTCGCAAACGAGCACGCGTAGTGTCAGCGGGGGTATGGGCAGGGCGACAAAGATAGGAGGGAGAAGGTCTAGTCTGGCTGGTCATGCAGACGCAGCGGCAGCGGCAGCCGTCTTCTGACCATTAAGCATGCAGCGTGCACCTGCAACAGACGCAGTCACAGCTTGGAGGACGACGCGTCATCTTGCAAAGTTGTCGTTGTCGCTGTCGTTGTTGTAGTCGTGGTTGTGCTTGCCGTCTTCATCGTCGCCTTGGTCACTGTCTCCCACTGCTGGCTGCTACGTAGTTGCTGTCTTTTTATTTTACTTTTTTTTTGGACGCAACAAGTGCAATTATTAAAGATTCCGGAATTCGCATTGCGTTTTGCTTCTTGCCGCATGCGTGGGGAGTTGTTTCCAGTTGCAGCTGAATCTGATGCCGCTGCAGTTCGTCTTACGCATGCGCACCGCCTGACGCTCAAGTGCGTTGGTTTTCGCATTAATTATGCGTTCACTCAGTTGCTCCAACGTTCCAACTGCTTATGCTTTATAGCCAGGCGACAGTGGCCAGTCCTGACCGGGCCAGAAATTGATGTGCTTGCTACTTTTGCTTGGCATATTTTTCTGTCGTTTTTTAGCTTTTTGGTTCTCTTTGACTTTGTACAAGTATTTAATAACAGCGCACAAATCGATATATCATTTGTGTATTTGGTATTTACTTTCTTCCTTAAATTACCTACTTGTTATAACTGCTTCTGGTTCCTCAAACTGCTTCCCACACTTTTGGCAAAGAATCAATTGCCATATTTTTTATTTTTCAGTTTTCTGTATCTAAGGGATAATGTACAGATTATGCACCGTAGTTATAATTCGTATACGTTGTAGTACAAAATTATTTTAGAAGAATTTCAACAAGTGCTTTTTTGTAGTAAAAATCGAAAAATCTAGTCCATTAGCTACAATGCTCAAACCAATTTTGTCATTTATTGCGGATTAACCTGACTTTTAGAAATACGTTCTTTAGTGCATACGCATATCGGTTATTCTTATCTTCTTATTCTTATTATCTAATGTTGGGTGTCCTTTCAAAATATAACGTGATACAGTATTATTTCTGGATTATTATTTTCTGGATTATGAATACAAAGTATACATTTTTATTGCTGGAAGAGATTGGATTGAAGAGATTCCGTCAATAAATGTTTGTACCTATAATACCTTTAACTGAATTCTATTTACAGCATTTTAATGAAATATAGTGCACCCTTTATTTTTCATGGGAGATCAGGTAATACTATCTTGTATTTCGTTGTCAAAGTTTCTTACATATTTTTTTGGCCGTAATAAAAAATTAGGTTTTGTTTTGTTTTGCAGCAATGTTTCTAACCCCGCCATTTGTTGTCAGTCACGTTGGAAAAATTTTAATTAAAAATATTTATTTAAAAATAAAGGAAAAAAATATGGTGCTACTAGCCTGTGTTAACTTGCATTTTGGAAAAAACTTTTGTAGTTGTTGCTATCTTAGCTCATGTAAAAGGAGCGATGTACGTGTCTAGGTTTTGCCAGCAAAATGCTCGAATTAGGCAAAGCAACAACTGCAACAACAACAACCAATAATAAAAAGTCTAAAATGAAAGACAACAGCAACAACAACAACAAAGAAATAAATAATAATAAAAACAACATGAGCTGACAAGAAATAAAAATGAGAGCACGCTTTTTGGCTGTTGCTTTTGCAGCTGTTACAAAATCTTTTCCGGCCATGGCAGCCATTTTGTATTGTCATATAGGTAAGATGTTGCCTCTGTTGTTGGTTGTCGCTGGCTTGCTGGCGTTGACGCTGTTGCCCCACATGTTTGAACAACACAAAACACAACAAAAGACGACAAGAAATTAATTTCATGTGCACAAAAAATTATAAGTGAAAAAACTTTTCTTTTTGCCAACGTGACATGGAAAATGTTTGGGCGCATATTTAAATAATTTTCAGCCAGTTTCGGAGCGGGGAACCACGTTCAAAAAGCGACGTGTAGACTTGCCTTTTCCACAAATTAGCTTACTTTTTTTTTAGTTGGGTGCAAGCCACCAGCTGCTAATTAGCGCACGCGTTGCCTGTTTCATCTGTCGGCGGCGTCTGCATCTGAGCAACACCCGCGTCACCACCGACACAGCACAAGCGAAGCTAACCCTTGCAACAGGCCTATTTCCACTATTTGCATATTTTTCGCCACTTATTATATCAACTTTTTTTTGGCGTTTTTAGGTTTTGTTGTCTAGAACGCAGACAACATTTTGCGATTTTGTCACAGTAATTGGACATATTAATCTCTGTTCGCATTTACGTAAACTTTTGCCGCTGCCAAGAACTGCCAAGTCGACGATAGGTATTCAGAAGGCGGCGTCGGAGTCGTTGTAGTGAGCATCGTCATCCAAACATCGAACCATTTGGTAAAATGCGGCAAGAGACATCACTATGTTGTTGTTGTTGTTGCTGTCATCGTTTGCATTTAAGTGAATTTTGTATGTGAGTGCCAATTTTTTATCGCAAAAGCGTGAAAGCAACTACAAGAGTTTGCTAAGAAAACGTTGAAAATGAAAATAGTGGTATTGAAGGTTAAAGTAATCAAAGTGCTTCGTGATAGGTTACTGAAGCAATACTTTAACAAATATTAAAAAAGCACATTATTTAAACATAAAGCTTTATTATTTTTTGAAGATTAAAAAAACGCGGTGTTGATTAAATGATAAGTGTTGATTTCGTTTTTGATTTAAATAAAATTTTTGAAAAGTTGCTCTTTGCTGAACAACTGAGCAAAAAACTACTGCGGTGTACAAAATTTTTTAATTTGTTTTCAATATATATATTAATTTTGGTTAAAAATAATAAAAATTTTTCTCAAAGAAAACAACAAGATGTGAGTTCGATAGGGCCCCATAAATCGCAATGTCTTTCAAGAGGCTAGCCATCCAAGAATCTAAGCCGCCATTTTCGAATTTAGTTTTTAGAATTAAAAATTTTAAATAGCAAAGTTGACACATTTTCATTTAAGATTTTGCAATAATATTATCAATTTCCGGTTAAAGAAAAATTGACAAATAAGATTAAATAATAATAATGAACATGCCTTAAACTGACTTCATTTTTTTTGCTGAGCTGTGTGCAATTTTCAAAACGAATTGCTAATGAAAATGTCATTTGAAATTGCGGCACGTACGTACAGAAAATGGGCAATTTGTTGCTCGTGCTTTGTGGCAAGTTGCAGCGTTGTTGCAGCTTATGCTGCCTTCGAGTTAGATCTTAGATTTGTGTCAAGCAGGAAATGTACACACCAGCACACAAATGAGCGGGACATGGTGACAAAAGACCGCCAAAAGCCGCTGCCTTGCCCTAAAAGGTCTTATCAATGGACAGCAGCAGCGTGCGGCTAACATTACTGCCAACGTCTACGTCGCTGTCGACGATGTGGCAGTTGCAAGTCTGGGTAGTTGGCAAACTAGCGACGATTATCGCGTTTGCATTCGCAGCCGTGCCCAGCAATGATGGCAAACAAAGTGTAAAATTATTTAATGCCTGTGCCCGAACGTAGTAGGCGGGGGGGATATTGATAGAGCCGTGGCGTTGGAGGAGTTGGTGGAATTGGCTGGCACAATTGATGCGCATGCGGCGATATCATTTGGCATTTTTGTAGGTGTTGCTGATTGCGGCACGTAGCCGCAGCGTTGGTCTTGAAACCAAAGCCCACAGTATCATCATCAGCAGTACCGGGCACAGGCAGGTGAGTCGCTGACGCCAACATCAACTCAGCTCTTTTGGGTTCTTTTTGATATTCAATTTAACTTGTTGTTGCTGTTGCTATTGTTGTTGTAGCGTGTAATTTCGTTGCTGTAACAGATGCAATCAGCAGCCCTGGCTCAGCCAAAGCTATCGATATCAGCAAGTGCAGCAGCAACAACAACAACAACCACTAGATTCGAGTGGAGTGTAGTTAAGTCAAAGGCAATCGTGGAACACGGCATGTTGCTGCTTGTTATTGCTTGATTGCTGCTAAAATTAAGT
Source organism: Chymomyza procnemis (assembly GCA_035046065.1). Classification (NCBI taxonomy): domain Eukaryota; kingdom Metazoa; phylum Arthropoda; class Insecta; order Diptera; family Drosophilidae; genus Chymomyza; species Chymomyza procnemis. Next base: position 811,689 of record JAWNOJ010000013.1, on the reverse strand, counting down.
TGCCTGTAAGTTAGCAACGAGCCGATGAATATGTTTGTATGCGGCTTGCTGTATTTGTATCAGTGTGTGTATCTGCGTGAGTATCTTTGTGAAGCTTCAATGATAAATCACTTAATTGCAGCTCGCGTAAAAATGGAAATTGAGCATGGCAGGCAGTTTATCGCACAGAAGGGGGTTGAGGGCATGTTATTGAGCCAAACACCCGCATCAATTGGACGGCTACACATTCCTGCCCACACAGTCCAAAACGAATCAATGGATGACATCGATGGAACTGGAATCTCAAATCAAAATCAATGCCTGACAAATTGACACAATTGCCGCATGAGTCAATTGAATGAATGAGCGAACAGTGAGTGAGCGGTAAAAGGCAAAAAGTTTCGTTCACATAAGTCTGCAAAACCAATTGTTATACTCTTACCAAGAGTAGCATTTGTTTAGATTGGAAAATGATATGCATTAAACGGGTGGTAGTGAAACGAATATAAGCCTGATGGAAACGCTTACAGTATGGGACAATTATAATTTACCTATAACCTACCAATTATGAATAATTGAATGAATGGCTAAAAATACATTCAAATATACTATTATGATGGAACTACAAATATTAACTTTTCGTGAAAGCTTAAACAGAAGGGCTCATTCATACTGAATTATTATTGAATGCTTTTTTTAATATATAAATGTGCAAACAGTCGAATCGATGTGTAATTGTTCTTGAAAAGTTTTTTTTGTTAGTGACTGTTAATTTCTTTTTTATAGTAAAAAAATAGAAGAATAATTATCTTAAGTGAATAATTAAGAAATTTTTAAAGGTCTCAAATCTCATAATGTGCAGTCAGAGCTGAAATGAATTTAAATAATATGCTTCACAGAATTAAATATCTAGTGTACAACACAGAAAAATAGAGTAGTTAGACTTCGTAACTTTGAAGAATGTTTTCTATTTAAGCTTTTATTGTTGCCGCTATCCACAATGTTGATGATGACGTTGTGCTGTTAGTGGGTTGTTGTCACTTTATTTTATTGTTTCCCCAAAGGCAATGCCTCAACAACACCAACAACAGCAACAAGAGCTCTCTATCAGTGTGAACCAATGTGAAATAAATCGCCAATTGTCGTGGCGCAACAATTCTAACGTCACGCGAACGCAAGAAGGGGGTGTGACTGAGTGTGTGTGTGCAACATCAATTAAAACCACACCAACAACAACAACAATAACGACTACTATGTAGTACATGGCACATATGCGGGTGTAAAAAGATTTTTTTTGTATTGGTTTTGATTTCGTTTCGATTCGATTGCAAATTGAAATCAATTGTGGGCCATTTGCTACCCTTTAATTGATGAAACAAAAAAAAAATACAACAATCGGGAATTTAACTGATTGCGCATAATTTGTAACAATCGAACGCTTGATTTGATTTTATGGGATTTTGAATACGCTTAAAATTTTGGTGGGAAATATTTATTTTTTCGGTTTTCTTACAATTATGCATGCCAAGTCTTCACTAATTAGCAGCTTAGTTTGCATTTAGTTATGCGTCTAAAATAAATAAGCATTAGTTATAGGCATATGTTTTCATGTCATGAACTAATTTAAAGGTCCTACCCACGCACGAAAAATAACGCATTAATTTGGTTTCAAAAAGAAGAATAACAACTTTGTCGACGGAGGCAACTCAATTTAAGCCAACGACTGAATGACTGATTAAATGCAGAAGAGAAGTAACGTGTAGTATAGAGCTGTAGTTCCCGGGAGTGGAGAATGCAGATGCAAGCAGCAACACAAATTAGCATTTCCCGTGTAGTTGCAGTTGCAGCAGCCAAGATGTACCCAATTTCAGTTTCTCAAAGTCAAAGTCGGTGATGGTTGCCGCCAAGTCAACGTTGCGGCCTGAGCTCATCATTAAAATGTGTCCAAGCAGCCAAAAACTTGATAGCAATGTTGTCCTCATCATTGTCAGTGCCTACAAAGAAGCCGACAGTGTGCACAAAAATGCGACCGATATACATAGTTACTCCCACTGTACGCACAGGCTGCAAAAAAGCAAGAAATGCACAGTGGACAGAAATACGGTTCTAAAATGCAAAACTTATAAAAAAAATTTTCGCAGTAGGGCTTAAGAATTTTAAATTAATACCTATAAAAATATTTTCCAAGTCGGTGGTTGCCAACTTTTCATTTAAGTTTCCAACTGATACTCCAATAGGAGTTGTCCCCCTCTGTGTGTCAGTCCAAAACTTAAGTAAACAAGATGAAATTTTTCTTCAAGACGCCGTGGCTTTGTAGTCCAAACTGACGACCTTTCCCAAAAATCCTTTTAAATTAATTCGTATATATACACATTCACATTCTAAGGAAAAAAGTTGAAAAGTTGTTAATTTGATTCTTCAAATAAGGAATGGTCCACGGTGCGTTGAGAGTAGCCAAACAGGGGCAGCAGCCAAAGCGCTGCTCTTGGCCTGCTTGCGGTCAGACGACGCACCTGTCCTTGCAGCATTTTGGAGTACGTCATTTAAATTACATTAAATTATTTCGCTTGGCCATGGAAATAAGAATAAGAAAAAAGATCGTGATACAAGTAAATTCGTTAAAATAACTAAACTAAAAACGCCCAAAAGGAAACGAGTGGGGGATTACGCAGTATAAACAAAAACAACAAAAAAGCAACTACAGCCATATCAAATACAACAATAAAAAGCTGCAGATTTGTTACCAAAGTGGAGCAACAAAATTATGCTGTTGGCAGCAGCTTGCTGAGGGGTTAGAGCCGACTGATACAGCAGCAGTTTGATGTTGTTGCCATTTGTACAATTTATGCGGCAAGTAAAACTGGCAGCCTCAACAACAACAACAATGAATGACCACAACAACAGTGGCATGCTGACTGCGAGGCATTTGATTTGCAACAACAACAGCATCAGCAGCAGCAATAACTACAAACAATGACAAGAGCCTTAAATTTCATGAATGAAAGATTGTGAACTGGTCTTAGCCAAAGAGTTAAGCCACAACTAAAAGCAAAGAGCTGGACAGGAAGTGCCGCACATAACGGACGCGGAGGTGGTTTTGCTTCCAACGAAGAAGGATGTCGTTGATTGTCTGTCGATAGGCTGCTCCTCGCCTTCTGCTTCATCAGTGGGTTGGTTGCACACACAAAAATGTTGCTCAATCAGTGTCTTGACTAGCGTCTTACAACTTTGTGTGCCTCTTGTGGCATGCCGCATGCATAATGCCTGACAACGAGGGTGGCTTTTGTAGTTTGCCAAGCTTTTTCTGAGTCGTACAAATTACATACTGCAATATTTACGCACACACACACACATTGTTGCATACAAAAATATGCAGTTGCATGAAGTTACCTGGCAGTTGGCAATTACGCAGTGGCAACTTTAACTTGACATAGAGCTTGGCGGGGCACTTAAAACGGTGGCATGCCATATAAGGCAGATAACGAAGCAGCCAGCAGATCCACCAAGTGTCCAAGTGGCACTCTTTCAGTCATTCAGGCATTGCGCTATCTGCCCGGCGTTTAAATTGTAATTATGTTGCACTTCTTGTGCTCTTTTTAGCCTTAATTTCGGCATTTGTGCAACGAAAATTACCAAAGAACAACACCTGCAATTGGTGGCAATTCTCTTGCGGCAAACAGTAGCTGCCAAAAGTCATTCAACAGCAGCTTGTTCACCGCTGCTCAGAGCTAATGTCTACCGTTTAGTGATGGGCATGTGAGACGATTGCTTTATTATGACCAACATTTTTTCCTGAATTTAAAAAGAAATTTTGTACTTTGTATTTTTAGTAGGTCGTTTTTTTTTTTATTTAGGATTATTTTGAAAGATTGATATGATTAAAAACAATATTAACAAAGCCATGGATTGGTATATATTTTTATGCCTATTTTCGCAAATATGGCCATAAAAAATTTATATATATTTGCATTATGTCTTATATACTTTATTTTTTTTTTACTAGTCATTTACTAAAAGTAACAATTGTTTCTTTTATTTTGGATATATAAGAATAAATAAGAATTATTGTTGAGTTATTTATTTTAACTACAATAAATAAGAGCAAAATGCTTTACATACGTTCGTGCTTCTCATGCTCACGTTTAACTGACCATCTCTAGTTGATGCCCTGCATTCATCGCAGCACTGCAATAATTTTAATTTAATTTTTAAGCTTGGTTTTGAACCTGAAGCTGACACCAAGTGCTGAGTGAAATGTTCCGGCAACCCTTTCGACATTTCCAATTGTTTTCGAGGGCGCGGTTTATGTTGTGGTTCTGCCACGGAACTGAAGTACTTTGTAGCATTTTGTTGTTATTTTCTATTTGTGCCTTTATTTTAGCTTTAGCTAAATTAAGATTCCATTAGTTTTGTGGCAACCTCGGCGCATAGCTCACGCCGCATAGTTTGGCCCAGAGTGTGCAAATCGTTGCAAGCATCTTAGAAATGCAACAGTAGCTTTTGTTTTTTTTTTTCACTTTAACTTTGGCTGCAACTGAAGCGACTATAAATCTTGCAAGTGTCAAATACTGCGCTGCATTACGCTCAAGTTGGCGGTGGTGGCGATGGCGATGGAGATGGGGTCTTTTGGTGATGAAGCTGGCGGCGGCACGCTAAGTGTTTCATTGCTCAATGGAGCAGCTACAATAACAACTAAGATAAGCAATTCTAACAGCGTGCCAAGACGAACAATTGAAACGTGTCGCACGGCCATAGACACAATAAATTCCAAAGTACAATAAATTATTGCTATAAATATTTTCGCATTTGCACAATTTGCCGGATATTTTTTTATTTTTGTGGTGCTTACACAAAGTTTAAAGGCGTTACTAGAGTTCTTTGTCTTAAGTGAGCTGCTTCCAACCAAAAAAAATGTATATATATGTATAAAATAAAAACAAAAAAAAAAAACATTCAAAGCTAAGTATCATGATTAATTCCCAAATGAATTAAGATATATGTTATTGGTAAGAAGTGTAAGTTAAGTTTGCCAAAAAAGACTACTTAGAATATCTCCAAGAAAATAAACCAAAAAAATTAGGAATGGATTGATAATACCAATACCTTTGAAATAAGTTATTAGCGTTTGTGTAGAATATTTGCATTTGAGATGCAATGGCTTTCGTTGTTTATGATCATGAATTCGGCAATGAATGGTTGGCATGATCAGGAGCCGAACAAAATGCTTGCCACCATAATTGACGCTTCAATCATTTTATACGAAACGTAGTTTTAAATATCCTATTTATCTTTCAAAAAAAAAATACGCAATTTCGAAGTTGACAAGAAATGATTAAGTAATCGAATATCTGTAATTGAATGAAGTATTTCCTAAGGTGAGCCAATAAATTCCATAAATTGTAATGGCAAACTGACGATAATGGAAAGTGTGAATTGATAAGAGTAGGCACGACGATTTCGGAATGGAAGACTTAGTAAGAAAACTCATATAGTTGAATAAATCGAAGCATTGACAATAAATCGCTCACATTTATGACAGCCAGTTTGAGATACTCTATGGATACAACACGGTAGCAGAGTGCAACCAAACCAAAGTAAAATCAAAAGGCGCAGTTCAATCCTTTTATGGTAGATGGTTTGGCTCCTGAACCATATAGAAATAAATCACCAGAGTCACACAATGATGAAATTATTATTTATGTACCTTTGTGTGCTCCAGTTAAGTTCATTTTGTGCTTTTAGATGGGCAACTGGCCAAGACACAGGCTGGGCCTGACGGTTAGCCACTAACCAAGCCACGCACTTGGCCAGTTGGACACTTGTTGCTTTTGTCGCATGAAATTATTGCATGCAACATTTACCGTATTGGCTGGTTTTAGTTGAAGTTGCCGTCGTTGTTGTTGTTATTCTTTCTGCCACAGCCGACGCTGCAGCGGCTGCTGCAGTCGCATGCGTTCAGTTGCCATTTGAGAAATTAATAAATTATGAGTATTTATGTGCTGTCAAAGTAGTGACAGAAGCGAACGGCAGTCGAACGCCTGGCAGGACAGACAGACACACCGACATATGAACATACAGACAGACGAACAGTAACACCGCTCTGTCGTTGCAGGCAGAGCAGCGCGACACACAAAGTGATAAAATTAGCACAAAATCTGTGCGTTTTGGCATAAAATATGCGAGTTTATTGAATGTCTTCATTGCTCTTGTGGGAGCTGCAGCACCAACAACCAGACCCAACTGGAACAGCAACAACAATGGTTTCATCCAGCTACAGGCAAAAGAAGGCCAAGTGTTTACACGAGGGCAGTTTGATAAATTGGCAACTTCGTAAATGACCTGCAACTGCCGATTGCAACTGAACCAATATATTAGTAATTCATTATTATAACCAAAATTAATTATTAATTATAAAAACATACAAATAATACATATGTCAAATTAAAGTAATATAAGATATTTCGGAAAACCGTCAAAGTTAGTAATATATTTTCACATAATAATTACTAGTTATTCCACTGCAACTTGGTTATAAAGTATATATATTTTTTTCCATAATTTAACAACTTAATATATTTTATATATAATTAAAATATTATTGTTAACAGATATTCTAGGACCAGCGCACAATATCCTCAAATTGGTAAAAAACTGTTACAATGATTTTACCTATTTAAACAACTTCAATACAAGATTCTTTTTCAAACCGCTTGCAAACAAATACTATTTTGGGAATTTTTTGTTTGGAAGTTTTCAAAAAATTAAATATTTAATATTTTAATAAATTGTTCTAGTTAATGACATAGATTTTGGTCTACAAATTAAAATAAATATTAAATTCAGCCGACGTTATGATATACTAAATATTAATTATATTATATTAAACATATATTTTCCTGGGTGCTTTAATTTTAGAATATTTTAAGCGATATAATAAAGATTTTTGCTTGAAAAAATTTTAAAAATACCTAAAAACTTTAATGAATATATACTAAAATCTTTAAAGTCTATTTTTTTAAAAAGAGTTAGAATAAAAATTCCAATCAATGACTAATGTTGATGATGTACAGTTCAGATTATACTCTGTATTTGGTAAATAAAAATACTTCCAAGCCTTAAAGCAATTTAGTCATCGCCAAAAAATTTTTCAATACATGCATTATAAATATTTTGTTTAATAATATATGTCTCACTTCACTGTTTTCATAAAATTAAAGAAGTTCCCTAAAAAAATTAAAGAGCGGGGCATTATACTTACTTGTGGTATGCAACTATATGTTCCAATATATTATTTTTGTAATATAATTCAATTAAAATTAAAAACCGCAACATTGTAAAACCACCCTCTTAGCCTTTTATTTATACATTTTTATCGCTTCCTCATATTTTATTTAATGGCAATTGAAAAGTTATGCTTGGCCTTATATGGCAAGCATCTTATAACTGTAACTGGCGCAGCAACAGGTGGAAATAGTCACTCATGTTGCTGTATGGCTTGGTTGTCCTGAGACCCACCCAAGGCCCACAACAAAACCGCAACACTACCACTACCACCACCACTAACTTCAACAACAACAACACCAACAACTTGTCTTTTGACACTTGGCGCATTTGACACTCAACGCGCGCATTCACTTTAAATCTAAATTTACTGATATCTGCCTACAAAATAATATCACCGACAACAACGGCAACAACATCTATAACAACAACAACAGCAACAATAACTAATACAAGCTGCACAACAAGTGTGCAACAAGCTCAAGCAAATATTGCAACTATTGGCAATGGCGGCTCACTCCAACGAGTAACGAACGACCTTAGAGGTAATAAACATAAATAACGCCATTGAAAGCCGCTTGAGACACGACGCGACCGACATGTCGTCCAGTGCAGCGAACTGTCCAAAAGTCCCGGTGTCTTGACCGTCTGGCTGGCTGGCTATCTAACTGCCTAGCATTTTGCAATACTTTGTTGGCCAAGACTGGCTTTGGCAATAAGCTGTTGTTGTCTTTGCAGTTATTGTTGTTGCTGTTGTTGGGGGTCTGGTCTAGGGGCGGGCGTTAGCTGGTGAAGGTCAAAAGATTGCCGGTTGTTGGGCGTGACTGTAATAATTGTTTCTTGTCCGTTTGGTCTGTTTGATTGCAACTAATGAAGTCTAATGAATTGGCCAATATTGTTCCATATGGCACACACACATAATTGCAATTTTAATGACTCTGCTAATAAGATATAGAGTGCAAAACAAACAGCGCTAGGAGCATATTAAGTCTGCTTCGAGTTATGTCCATGCCAGCGGCAACCGTTTTTGCAATCCAATTTTGGTGCCAAAAAATGCTGGTAAAGAGTGCAGGATACTTTTTATCACAGCGTACCCCACGTGAAACAATGCCAATCAGACGTTGATTGCAAAAAAGCGGGCCTCCGGAATCACCACGACACAAATCGCTCACCTCATTTGAATCCAAATTGGCGCAGATCATACCGTGCTTGTAGTAAAAATGAAAGACTGTACGACAGTATCTATCAGATTGTATAGAGTATTTACGCTTAATCAGCTGCTCTGAAAAGTGGCGCTGGGCAAGTGTTCTACCCCATCCCAAAACTGTACAGTTCTTTTGAGGAAACGGAGGCAAATGTGGCATTAAGGCTATGCCCAAGTAGCGCGTTAGATTCAACTCTAGCGTCTGGTATAGACGTAAAATGGCCAAATCGTGTACTGGCTCTACTTTCGTGTGCGAATGAGAATGTATCTGCTTTACTGGTAGCACTAGTGTCTTAGCGGTTGGTCGCAGGCGATTTGATGCTCCAGCTACAACAAGTATATCACGTGGCTTAAGTAGTCTACGGTTGCTATAATATACAGTGGAGAAATATTATTAATTAAAAAAAAATACTATAGCTTTGGGGCACCAACTTGGAGTCGAAAACGCAGTGTGCAGCTGTCACGATAAAGCTGGGTCCAATTATTGTGCCCGCGCAGTAATGATTTATTCCAAAATAGTAGTAGCGTTCTTCCGCATTATTTCTATGCAATGACACGACGTATTTGGACTGTGGGTATACACTTTCTTCAGGCTCTTGGACAAACGGTGCAGAAAGATAATAAGTACGTCTACCACTACACGGTTTCATCCATTCGGCCAATGTGCTCTTTATAGATGCGTTTACAATAAGCCACACGATAACCTTTTCAAAAAACATTATTTATTTTTTTTAAGAATGTTTTTTAAGATATCAAGCTACTTAGATTCAGAATTTTTGAATACTTTGAGACAGTTTTGGATACATAATATATTGAATAAAGTTATTAGTTAATATTTCGAAAGAGTTATTCTTCAAAGTTAGTATTCATAGCATAAAGAGGACAACTCCGGAAGAAACAATATCACACGTTATATACATTTATAAATTATTTTGTCTTTATATAGCTCTATAGAAAGGTGGCAAATCTCATGAAGCAGAGAAGTCAACAAGTCTATACACTCGACTCCCACCTGATTGGCGCACGTCGCTTAGCAATAAGCACAGTATTAGCATAAGCTGCAGTCACAGACTCGACTCTGTGCAACAAGTAAGCTGCACAATATCTTCAAGTCTGCCACAAGTTGCGCTGACATTTTTTCTACCCAGCTACCACCCACTGCTCCAGCTCAAGACTCAATTCTATCCAAAGAATCACCTCTGCTTGCCGCACAAGACATAATAAAAATCTCTTTTATGGCACTTGTGTGCTTTGTGTTGGGATTGTGGATAGCATTTCACCTTAGCTGCTGCAGTGGGTCTTCGGCTAAGATTTATGCGAGTTTCGGGCTCCAAGTAAATTGCGCGTGTAAAAAAAGAGCAGAATATAAACTTTGGATGATGAAGTGCTCAAAATAAGTGTGAGTGTTGAATTTATTGGACAAGAGGTGACGCTTTACGAGCTGTGCTGCAAAGTTCAGAGGCTATGAGGCTTATCAACAGCATCAACGGCGCGTTAACTTGGCTAACTTATGTGGGGTTGTAAAAGAGTAACAGGTGCAGCAACTGCAGTAGCCACAGCCTGCGGTCAAAAAGTTTTTCAAGTTCATAAATGAAAAGTTGTGGCGGAAAAGACAACCGAGTGGCGCTCCCACGATGGCAGATAAACGAATAGATGCTTATATACATATGCCTCGCTCGTATGCCATGAAATACATGTGGCCACATTCAAATCCCATCAGCCACGCATGCAATCATCATGATCATTATGAGCGGAAATGCAGGAAAGTAGGAGGTTTTAACTGCGCCGTTTGCCATGCCACATTGGCTGCCCAGCTTCGGCTTGCTCTGGTCTCTTCTGACTCTGTCGGACAGACTGAATGGCTTTTTTTGTCTGTACGCCACTCGCATCCTGTTCTCAGCGCGACTTGGCGGCGGCGGCGGCGGCGGCGGCGTCGTTGTGGCACACAAAAAAAATGCAGAGCGCAAAATGCGAGGCATGTAAAAACTGCCACAGCTGGCAGCGCTGCAGCGTCGCAGAACTAACACCAGCTTCAACTGACTTTCCTTCATGCCGCACTTGCCACTGGCTTTGTGGCTGCCACAGCCGCCGCAGCATTTTATGTCGCCAACGACAACAGCAAATGACTTTAATTGCATTTCTCAGAGAACGGCGTATGCAGTTTTTGTTACGCCGGGATCTGCCCATACCTCTGCCGACGCCGATGCCACTGACTATGTCAACGTACACGTTGTTTTAGCAAAAAAGCAGTTAGTACTAAGTTGGCTCAGACAAGGTGGCGTCGCCATTAGCTAAATTTTGTGCAAAAGCAGCGACAACTTTTGAATTGTTGTATTCAAGCTGACTTACAGTCGCTATCGTCATATTAATAATAATTAACTCGATTACCGTAGATCAAAAGCGCGATAAATGCACGCATGCACATATGGTAGACGCAGCGACGGTAGTTTGATAAGTTTCCGGAACTCAGATTTTCGTTAAATATTACTTAATGTCATAATGCAAAATTCAAGTTTTATAATCTCAGTAAAGAACAGTAAGTACCAGTACATGTAACAGTGAATTTACTGTGTAATGCTTCAATGCACGTTACCTATATAAAGTAATTGAACAGATCTACCTAATTATCGACATTTATCGCGATTTATAATGTTCACAAAGCCAACCAATGCATAGTTTGTCTGATTCCTTCCCTAATTTAAATGTTTTTTTTTAGGATAAATTGTTAATAGTTTGTACCAATGAACAACATTTTCAGTTCAAGCAACATTTTTATAATATTGTAAATTAAAACTTTGACTTTTTAATCTACTCTCGTTACATTATACTGCATTAATCTCGCAGCATGAAATCGCCGCTGATTGAGTTGCCGATTAGAGCGCACACCAAACTATTCACCAATATTGTGTACGCATTAGACCACGTATTGGCTAGGAGTAACTGCAGCAACAATTGCACTTGGCAGTAGGCAGCCGACAATAACCAATTGGCAGTCAGCAGTTGGTAGCAGTTTGGCAGTAGGCAGCTTCGGCAGCAACGCCTTGCAATTATTCACTTAAAAGCTACAAGTGCAAGCTACCAGATCAACGCGAAGATCTGCAATCATGCCGCTTGGACAGAGCGACGGATTGTTGCAGCTCAGCTACTGCATTTTGTTTGTACAAGTTGAAACAAAAGAAAGGATTAGGCCATGCCTAAACTGACCAGCGGCTCAGCGCGCGCTCAATTAATTAATGGCCGCCAGTGAAAAAGCCGCCAAATAAAAATAGCTTGTAGTATTTTTTCGTTTATACGTTCACAAAGGCACGATAAAAGCTTGCACGGGAACAAGAAGATATATATTATCATCATTTTGAATTAATTAATAATTAGTTCTTAAAGGATTCTTATTATATGTCCTTTTACTGTAACTTGTTTCTTTCCCTGAAAACATATTCTAATAAATTAAGCTGCTTAAAATGTACAAATATAATTTTTTAATTATTCAGTCGGAAAGGTATAATTTTTTTATTTATTTTATGAAATAAACGATTCCAAAGACAAAAATGGTCGTAAAATAAAGTTTTTTTTTTTTAATTTATAATTGTACATGCAAATTCGGATTATTAAGTGTTACTTTTGGAACTGTATACGGTAAAAAGATTAGTTTACTGAAGTTTAGATTTATGAAAAATGAAATACATAAACAGAAACTTACACGCATAAACTTCTTTGAACTTCGTTAATGGCTGCAAATTTTCATATGAGATTTTTATCGAATGTCTGTATATATATGTAAATGTCTGTCGATGCGTGTAGCTTACATGAAAACGGCGACGGGCGTCCAGTCCATTCACACGCCGCCAACAAATCCGAGAGGTGCTTGCGCCTGCGCAACTTCTTTTTTTTTAATGTGATTATAACATTTTTTTTTTATTTGGTTAAAAGCCGATACCGCCGTTAGTCCAATAGCTGTGCCTTTCCTTTTTTGCCGCTGCCTTTCGCCAAGTGGGCTTTATCTTCAGACCTCTCGTCTGGTCTTATGGCATGAAGGAAGGGTGCACTGTTGGGCGCTTGGTGTGAGAATTTACTTAATGAATTTCTTATAGTTTTATCGCTTAATTTGCGTTTAATGCGCCTAATGAAGTTGCAGTCTTTGCAGCAGCTGTCAATTATCAAACACAAATCACGAATACGCCGAGTGTACTCTGCAGGCAGACAAACAATAAAAAGTCAGTCATGATATGGTGTAGACTTTATACAAATTCAATATACTATGTATTCAACAAATATATACATTATTTTTTTGTCTTTACATAATTGCATTTATGGGTAGACAGAGTAGAGAAGGCTGAATGTGTTATAGAACGAAATTGCTTTGGTGGTATTGGGGTGTCCCGTTGAGTCGCGTCATCGCGTGATTTTTGCGCCAAATGTAAAACAAAATAAAAATTTAATTTTTATTTATGTGCTGCCACATTTTTTATGTTGCTGTCGTACGGAATGCCAAACCAATGCAGGGTATGTTAATATGGTCACTGTATATGCAACTTGGGTAGCAAAATGTAGCCATATATAGGCGAAAAAGAATTTAATTTAACAATTCCACTAGTCAAAGATTTTTCCCAAACAGAAATTATTAACAGAAATCATTATAATTAAGGATACAAAATGCATTATTAGAAAATATTAAACTTGGAAAAATAAGTAAATTTTTATCTCGTGAATGATATTTGCATATCAGCGGGCACACATTTCAGCGCGCATAAAAGCAATATCTTCAATTATGACTCAGGAACCTTTACGATCTGGGTGCAGTTCATGTAAACAATAATTCAAACTTAGCAAAAAATAGGAAAATTTTAAATGAATTCACTCAATTTAAAATTGTTATGCAAATTTATTTGAGCCAGAACTCTTTGTTGATCATTTGGCAACTCATACTAATTGTTAAAGAAAATTTTACAATAAAAATTACTTCAAGCAAATATCTCATTTGTAGTAACTTCACTAATATAATTTTATTACTTCTAATAATATAAATATAACTCAACATCTTTCTTCAAATACTATTTACAAGAGATAAAAAGGATTTGCAGTAAGAGAAAGTTTTATTCGGCTTTTGAAACCACGAGCTTACTAAACACAAGCGCTTGTTTGACTGGGCGCTAAAGTTTTGCTAATATATTTTGCAAAATTTGCAAGAGGGCGGCAATTTGCGTTAAGTGGATAATGGTAGTTAAATATGTCATAAAGCACTTCATTTTTTACACTTTGTGCTATTATTCTTTGTTGGCAGCCAACAAATTTATATTATTATAGCTTAAAATGTTTGTTAAATACAAAAAAAAAGAAGCTAAAACTGTCAGTTTTAACATCACGCTTGGCTATATTTTGACTTAGGGAATACTCACGCTGGTAAAATATAAAAAAAGTTTTGTCTGAGTTGTCACATTTTTATGCCTGCCACACGTTGTCAAGCAGTGTCAAATAGTTGTTAAGGCGCACTATATTCAATTGATTAGGTTCCTTGCAAATTGGCCAATATTGTGCATACCAGAGACACTTAATGGTCATAATAATAAAAACGCGACCTTGAGGCAAAAAAGTGTAATGAAATGCAATTACAATCAAAATCCCACAACCCACACATAAAAAACGAACAAAATAGATAAATAAAATAAACATACCATGTGGACAGTCTGAAACGGTTTGACGGGCCAGTTCGACCAGTTCGCTATATCTTAGCCCACCATCATTGGAGCGCAGCTAGATCCCTAGCTATATTATTTCGGTGTAGCTGTGCCCAAGGGGCACGCAAGGCTACGCATGCGCAGATGAAACGAAAATGAATCGAATCGAAATTTAACGCAGCGTGAGTTCCAGCGATAAATCGAAATTGTTTACACTGCCAAAAAGCGAATAAATGCACAAAAACAATTCATAAGCCGCGCCAGTTACTTGAGAGTAGTTAGCAGATAGCAGTTGGCTTTTGGTCCGCATATTTGGCATCTAGCCTAGCAGTCTGGCGGCAAGTTATGGAATTATGTGTCAAAGCTATTGCAGTTTAGTCAGATCTGTAGTAGAAATGAGCCTACCCAAATGGGTTTCTGTGATTTCACGGATTTTGATTTCTTTTTAATTGCGCTACAAAGAAAAAAGAAATCAATTGCAATGTCGCACACATGACTAACCATTTGAAGGCGATTAAAATCCCGGCATTCTATGAATGACTTGGTCAGGGATTTCGAATATTGCACTCAAGACCAGAAAACTGGAATGAAGTAAAACTCCCGCGTCGCGCGCTACTGTGCTAAAAGCTTAGCATGCGGAAAATTAACATGAGGCATACATAGTGTATGTCCACTAAGTATTTCCTGGTTGCTGTGCTGTGATTTCCCTGGTGAGAAAAGCCACAGGCCAGTGGCAGAACTCGGCCCAATGTTGCGCCGCCACTGCAGATTGAGCGTGTGACCAAAGTCAAGTGTAGAGGAAAGTAATTAACTTAAATATGGTGGGGAAAGCGCAGGCCGTGACTGCAACTACAACTGTTGACTGTGATTCTGATTTTGACTTTGAGTGTGGCACAGTGGGTGCTACATGAATACACTGAAAGAACAAATTTGCAAAACAGAAAAGAACTAAAATAATTTTCAATATTTTTCTTGACTGACTTGAGGCCTGAAAAATAATTTCTGCACTGCATGACAGCATAAACTTTATGAGCGAAGATTCATAATATTGGTAAATTAAACCATAATTATTTTTATAAAAGTTACTAGTTACTACTTAAAGAATTATGAATTTTATAATTTATGAAATAAACACAAATTTGATCAAATTGAAATACCATTACCTGCTTAGAAAAATAAGTTTCCTTAATACTAAGGCACTTAAAACTGTTTCCACTTTCGGTATGTATATAGTACGTTCTACCAGAAGTTTCTTCCAGTGTATGTTTAGGTTGAGGCTAACCTTTCATTAAGTTTCGATAAACTTTCGAAATATTAAAATTATATTATTAAATCGAATTGTGTGTGAGTGTGTCTAGGCGCGTGTGTGATTGTGTTTAGGCCATAAGAAAAATCAATTCGTTTGGCAGCACATTAAAATATTTGATTTGCTGTGGAAACTGCAGCAACGACCACCAGGTGAGAAATGCTTACAATGTGGCCTCTCCATTTTATTATTTTCCATTTCGGTTTGAAATCAAAATGTCCAATTGAAAATTTGTTACGCCTTATGATTACGCATTGGACTCTGCAGCCGAATTAGTAATTGTTCTTAAATTGCTTAGACGAAACTATAACAACGACTTGGAGGATTGTGTCAGACAGAATTAGAGCCGCGAACGATTTCGTTTGATGGAATTAAACTTTTTGGAAATATGCTAAAGCACATCTGTAAATTATTGTATTCATGTTACCTCATGTAACAACGAATTGCATGTTTTCATTACTTCATTTTACAATTTCTTAAACTTATCAGACAGTGCTCAGTTTATGAAGAAACATGTACGAGCGCTGCAGATTTTTCTAGAAAATTTAAATTAAATTCAATTTGGCTTGGTACAAATATTTATAGAGAATCACATGGAAAACTCCCCCACAAGCATGACAAGTCAAATAACTACAAATACATGGAAAAGTCAGACCAAAGCGGCGATACTCGTACGGATTTCGAAAACATCGGGCGACATCTGCTTAGTGTGATTTGGAAAAATGCGTATCAAGCTCATTACATCGAAAACTGCAGACAGAGAGAGAAATGCAAAAACTCAGATCCAAATAGTCTCGATGTTTTGGTATGGGTGAATGTAGCCAATCTTGACAAAGTTCAACATACTTGTAGCTGGAGATTGTAGCATGTCTGCAAGCTATGAGCTACGAGGTGTGCTTACAAAATTTTCCTTTTCTCTTATAGCATTACAAAGACTGAAGAAACACATCTCGAAGCACTGATTTTGTAGGCGCGGGTGCCTTACATATACAGATGCATATATATATAATTCTTATGCAGCGAGTATATATGTGCGTATAAATCTGCAGACAATCTGTGGAACAATGTGATAAATCTTATGCAGCGACGCGGCGAGTGCAAACCGCTCTGGGTGGGAGTGTTTCCAGACTCCAGACCATGCCTGAGCAGGCGTTGCTCTACCTCAGCAATGGCAAGAACAAGAAATGCAACAATTGCAGCAAGAAGTGCAACAACTTGTACATCATTTTCAATGCTTAACAACATGCCAAGAGTGAAGCAATGGCCTGCAACGACAACAACAACAACAACAACCACTACAACGAAGAACCAAGAGTTCAGTTTCTGACACATAGCTCATATGGCTTGCAGATTTATTTGTAGTCGGTGTGCAACAAAATTGTTGCGTCTTCAAATTAAAAATTCAAATTTAATTAAGTAAAAAATTAAACAAACATGCAGACGCATCTGCCTTGTATTTTGTCAGTCACTTCAACAGTCACCTTGTGGCAAGAGCCAGAAACAAAGATCCAGCAAAAACTTCGAGCAGTTTGCGCTGCAGCAGCTGTCATTGTGACAGGAGACAAGCATCTGTACATGGCACAGCGGCAGTTTCGCACTCACAGATACTTACGCACTTAGCAACACGTTTCAATTGCCAATTGTTGTCGATCTTATTCGATTGCATACTGAGCTAAAAATGTTTCAATTAAAATAAAATAATATGCCTTGTTGCCTACTCAAATTACGTTGCGACTTTAAAGGCCATCAATCTGCCACATAATACAAATGTACCAACTTGCTCCATATGAATAGGCATGTATGTTATAGTCTAGCGGCAGCAACTGGAGTAGTTACTGCAATAACTAGTCAGACCACACCACACTGCACACCATGCCATGAATTATGAACACCAATTCCTTGACTACGCATGTGCGCTTCCCTTGCGTGTCCATTAGTTTCTTACATCAATTTTTCGTCCGAGTGTGTCATTCGCTGCCGCAGGCGCAGTGATCTGCTGATCTTGGCTATTCATCAAGTGCGTGTGCCGAAAATCTAAACAGTAATTTGAAGAGCCAAAGTATGGCCAAAAGAATTTCATTTTGTAGCTACAGGGCGTATTAACAACGGTACTCCACAGCCAGTGCAATACAGTAAACTAACCCATTTCTGTACTTGACATATGCGGCAGATATCATAAAACGTTTAGCCTGAAGTGGGCAACTAAACGAAGATAAGCACGACAACGATAATGATAATAATATTGGATATGTAATGGTAGATGATGACTACTTTTTCGAAGTGAAGTTTTTCCGTCAGCGATGCCACTGAGTAAGCAAAGTAACGTGTGAGCAATTATAAATCGAGTGTACGAATGCAGCTGCAAATGTGTAGCTAGTCTTATTTCAATATTATACACTGAAAAAATTTTACGCGTGCATCAATATTAATAACTTGATAACATGATACTTTTCCAGTGTGACGCAAAAATAGAAATTCAAAATATCGCTAATTTACAATAAGGCAAATTTATTTGATTGCTTAGATTGACGTATAGTAATTAGTAAAGTTTTCCATTAGAATGTATGTGAAATTAAAAAAGACGAGGAAAAATCAAAGCTTCCTACAACTAACAAGTTGGTCCTTGCTTCAATACTTACAAAGTAATTTTTATATTTGGACAGTTACTTCTAGCATTTTTTCAAATTTACTTATGGTAATATGCAATATTTAATACTTATTTCAGTCAATGTAATTATTAAAACCCAAGCTTTTCCAAGCTTTAAAATCTTGTCTTTCTAGAAATAAAGTTTTGGAATCTTTATAATTACATATTATTGAAATACTGTTACAATATCACTATCACCAAAAGAAATCAAGCATTGATTTGTAAGCTTGAACCCAAAAAATCTTATATTTTAGTAATGATAATTTGTTATAAAATTAAACAAAGTAACTTAGAACATTAAGCAACTACGAGGCTGCAATAATTTTTTACTATGCAGTTTAACTGATGACCATATTAATGGGTCAATGCTTTAAAAAATGGCAATTGTTGAGACAACTGCATAGAATCTTCTGTGTTGTCTCATCAAAATATAGTACAACAAATGCGGTATGTCAATTTTTAACAGGAATTTTGAAAATAGTATTAGAAAGTGGAAGCGGACAGAAGAGAGTTTAGGTGGAAAACAGTAGAGCTTCTTCCTACACGGTGACGACTGCTCGACCCGTGCCAGCAGGCAAGACGCCACAGTCAATTGATTTGACTTCCGCTGTCTTACCCAAAGCCAAACTGACCTCCAACAACAGCGTCAAACAGCAGGAAGTGGCCAAGACAACGTCGGCAGCAAATGGCAAGGCATTTCAATATAAATCAATTGCGATGCTCTAGCAAAGCATTCCGACTGCATACCAACAACATATTCTATAAAAACGGAACTAAGCATACGTCAATGTGGCATACACACATACACACACACACACACACATACACACACACACACACACACATACACACACACAAATAGTACAGGGCACACATTCTGTGTTGCAATAAGGACATGCGAATTGGCAAAAGTTGCTCTTTCGGTAGCATAAGAAATCTCAAGACATTTGAAATTTAAAATGCGATTTCGCCAGTTTGCCATACACTCAGTAGCACAACACATATGCCAAGTCAAATTGAAAGGATAATTCGCCCGCAAACACCCTCCTGGGTGGTTCAATCGAAGTCTGACTGACTGCCTCAATGCCTGCCTTCCTGGCTGCCAAATCCTATGCCGCCCCATTGCTGATGGCATGCTAACACGCCTTTGAATTTGCCAATTGCTGTTGGCGCACGTACAAAACACTTAAATTTGCACAGAGACAGCCAAGTTGCAGCAGGCCAAGAGCGTAACCAGGCAGCAAGTCGGGCGCTGCCACCACTGTGCTTCACAAGGATGACGACACCAAAACGCGCTGGGGCACGTTTAAGAAATAGAATTTTTAAGCAAGTGAGCGCGCCCAACTTGCTGTCTAACGCTGCCTCCTCTATCTGCTCGTACTCAGTTGAAATTCCTTGGTGAAGTTTTTGTACTCGTTGCCACTAAGTGCACTTGCTTGGTTTTAGCGGAGTCTTTGGCTAATGAATTGCTTTCGGTTCAATATGATTTCTTGCACGATTTGTTTGTTAAAAGGCAATTAGTTGATAAACCGAATGCAACAATACCAGAACACAACATTAAGCCAAAGCAGAAAAAGCTTGCTGCATGCCACATCTAAGGCGCATTTGGGAAGGGCAGAGCAGCACATACAAGCTTCGACTTTAGCTGTTTCAAGCTGCATAATAAATTTGCTAACCACGTAATGCTGCAGCTGCAGTGCAGGGATTTTGTATACATTTTTTATGTGCAATGCAGCCGCCACCGCCGCCTCAGTTGGAGGCAGCCAGACAGTTCGAAAAGTTTAAGAAAAGTCAACAGTTAACAATGCGGCCAACGTGTCGCCATAGCCCAAAGCCCATAGCCACAGCATAGAAGGATAACTGAATAACCGCAGCAGGGACAAAGTTCGTGCGCCCTAATGGCATATTGCGGCCAACACTAACGTACTGTGAGGCGTCTCCGTGCGGCGTCTTTTGCTCAAAGTTGAAGCAGTTTGGCAACGCTTTAATATAGCCAACTTGCGACTAATTGGATTTTGGTAACTCAATAAAAACTGAATTAAATACATTTACATGGTGTGACTTTATATACTTACTCTTTCTATTTTTTTTTTTTTTGTTGATATTGTTGTCAGTTTTGCCTGCTCGAAAAAGTTCTTTGACCAGCGTCGGGCCAAGTTATAAAAAGTTTTGGTACAACGCCATTTTGGCAATAGCCATGCATAAGCAAACAGGCATAACCAGGCAAATCTTTTGTTTAGGAAATCAGTGGCCACTGCGTGTCTTTCCTGGAGCGTCTAGAATGAAATTGTGGCTGCTATGACCAACGCAGCCAGCAGAAACTTTTGCATATTAAAATTGCATAAAAAGCAATGGCAAGAATTTCCGTTGCCAATTGCATAAAAATGTCAAGAAAATAATCAACAACAACTTCAACATTTGTAGTATAAAATCTGACCAAAAATCCAGCAGTTGTATATTGCATAATACACGCTTTATAAGAAAGACCTATGCTGCGTATGCGCAATATGCGATTGCTTTAACTTTTGCTGCCAGACGTCGCTGAAAAAAGCCAGAGTGAGACAACAGACCTTAAAGAATGAAAGATAAAATATCATTACAAAAATTACAACACGCACAAAAAAACACAGTCACAAAACTACCCACACACACACAAACACTGACGCACTGCATCACTTGGTTATTGCATGGAGTACGGCAATGTTTTGTTGCATGCCGCCACAACTACAGGATACATTTTACCATGCTTACACGCATACCTGTGCCTAATAAGTATAGTGAAAACTCCACATGTCTAGTTGGTAAAATAAAACCAATTCGATTAAGTTGGACAATACCTGTTTGATCATTTGACTATTGCTTTTTTCTTGGTTTTTTGTTTCTGCGAATTTAATTTTTTGCAGCTAAAATACAACTTGTTAAGTAATATAGGAGCTAATATAGGATTTTTATGAAAATAGTCACTCATAAAAGGCAGAAAGAAAGGCTGGATATTCAATAAATTTAAAATGCCTATAGACCTGACAATGTTTTAGACCTTTAAGCTATATTACAAAATTGTTTTTATCACAAAAATGCATAATGCTACCTTCAAGTTGGTAAGAAACAAAAAACTTGATTTTGGGATGGTGATAGATAAAAATAATTTTAGATAAATGATTAAAAAACAAAGCAGAACAAAAGGTGTACAAAACTTTTAGTTTGTTTTATAAACCTACAAATAGGTTCTTTTGAAAAATAAATATTTCTGACATTACTAAAAAGCAGAATCAGTTGCACAAAACGCGTTTTTTTAGTCAAATCATTCATCTTATTTGTCATTCTTTGTTTGCACATCACAACCCGTTATCGGGTTACAGCCGACTTTACTAACTCTCGCCAGGTGCCCCTGCTTTGCACGCAGTTGGTGACTCTACGTGAAGTTGTTGACTCTACGTGAAGCTATTTCCTCCTCCACTTGGTCTTTCCATCTGAACTTAGGTCGTCCCCTTCGTCTTCCTTCGTTAACTTTCGTATCGAAAACCTTCTTTGCTGGAGTATCTTCGTTCATACGAACGACATGGCCGAGCTAAAGCATATGTTTTACCGTAATACGCTGGACGACATCTTTGTCGTTGTAGAGCTCATACAGCTCATGGTTCGTTCGGATACGATAGTCGTCGCCAATTCGCAAGGGATCAAAGATTTTGCGAAGATTTTTTCTCTCGAACACTCCAAGCGTGGCTGCATCCATCCGCGACACAACCCATGCTTCTGCGCCATATAACAGCACTGGCAGGATGAGCGTCTTATAGAGCGTTAATCATTCATCAAACCAAACGAAATCGTTCACACTATAATATAATATGTCAAGCTTTTAAACGACAGTATCATAATGCAGCGCAATTAGCACAAAAACAGTCTATAATTTTTATATTTAAAAAAAAATTAAAACACAAATTAACTGTGGCTCGTTTTTCAGTACTGCTGCTACTTTTCTGGTCTCAAAACCTTTTCATATTTGTTTTCACTCTTTTCTTTACTCTACGATACTATTACTATTACATTATATTGCAAATTATATGTGTACAATCAATCCTTGATATTTATGGGTAGGTGACTTCATTTTGTGAAAACACGTTCTTTTTAAAAGCTCGTTAAATAATCGAACCAAATGTTCCATTTAACAGAGAATCCTAGCATTAGAAAAATGTTTAGCACCTTACTCATTGCCAACACTTTTATTTTAACAGGTGACACAGCATATGTACCGTGTACAACTGTTTGATTTATAAATACCCATTAATTGACGAACAATAATTCAATAGTCAACTCAATAATTATAATGCGACAGAACTAAATCTGTACAATATCGATCATGTTTCCAACACTACTGAGTCGTACCTCGCGAGCTTTTATTTTGAAAATCATTAAACAAGACTATAAAATTATAAATAATTTAGTGCCATTAACAGGACCATTAACTGGAACCGGGCCTAAGTTTCAAAAATGTTAAGAAAATACATGCAAAGCTTGAATTTTTGATAAAAAAAGTAATGCGAGGTACTACTGTAATGCATACAAATGTGTATACATATATGAATATATGTGTATGTGTGAATACATATGTGTGACTGTGTTAGCTCCTTTTTGAAAGATTACGCGCACGATATGCTAATTTACATAAAGTGGGTAGTAGTAGCAGCAGGGACAACAAAAACAACAAGAAACAGCTCCATTTTGTTTGTTGTTGTGGGCGATTTCACGCAAGGCCTGACGACGACTGACTTTTGTTGCCACACTGTCCATTCGGGCCACTAGCAGTCCTGATCGATATCTGCAAGAAATAAAAAAAATGTGGTAAGTTTAAGTAATCGAGTTGTAATAAATTAAAAGTGCTGCCGACTCTGAAACTGCAACTTAAACATGCTTGAACAACAGCACCCGCAACATTTGGGGCACCCAAAACAAAACTTGTTGCACGCATATCTGGACATATTTTCATGTACCAAGCGTGTGCAATAGTTTTGCCAGATCTGGCATTAGAAAGGCAATGCCTTTTGATTTTTTGTGCGCAATTTTCACAAACATTTCCACCTGTTTACTGTTTGTTGTTAAATGTTGACTGTTGGCTGTTGAAAGTTTTTCCTGAGGGGCTATTTGCTAGCTTTCCGTTGTGGTTACGACCACTTAAATCGACTGTTTGACGTTGTTATTGTTGCCGTTGTTGCTGTTGCAGTTGTTGTTATTGCATGCAAACAACAGCGTCAATCACCCGCACAAACCGTTGGCTGTAACTATAGAAAATTGTAGATTTGCCGCTTCATTGCGTGCGTGTCGACTCCTCCATCTCTTAGCCTATAACCAATGGCCATCGCCAAGTTTATCGTCATCACCATCGCCATCGCCATCAACATCGACATCGACATAATCAAACTTTAAGCCTGGCATAAAGTGATTATGACTACAGTTGAAGTGCAAAATCAAAACACAATGCAAAAACAACACCCCATCGAGGACTTGGCAGCGTGGAGCCAAAACTGAACACTTTTATGAGACACACACACGGACAGACATTTATTATGCCGGAAATTCGCCTGTGGCGCACTAAAACTGAGCAAGTCAAATTGGAGCACAACCCAATGTTGGCCTGGGAACGGAAGCCACTTTTTCTTTGGTAAAACAACGCCATTGTCATTAAGTGCACAGTTGGCCAACTAATTAAGTTACGAGTGCCCATTAGTTAGTGGATTTTTGCGTCCTTAAAATGTGTATCTAAGACAAGGCTTTTTGGGATTTAAGTGTATACCAAGGTGCTCACTTAAAAGTACTTATCGTGTTTTAATTTTTAATATTTTTTTTAATACTTGCCATTTAATTTTATTTTTGCATTTTTTAAAACGAAACTGATTCATTCGTCATGACTTGGTTAATTTAATGCAAAATGTAAGCAACTACAACAAAATTTTACAGCGCACTAAGTACAAAAGTCGAAGTTTTCAAATGCATATTTTTCAAAATCATATGCAATGTTTGCCAGAATGTATTCTAAATAATATAATCATTTAACATATTTTAAACAATTATGTTGACTTGACTTAAAATTGAAAGAGTAAAGGAGTGTTATTAACTAGCCTTTCCAATTTTAGTTTATTACTTAAATTCGCAACTGAATGCAGGTTGCCGTCATTCCCTAATAAATGTGTGTCCTACAATTTCAACAATTGAAATATAATAAAATTTAATTTTTGCGACTTAAAAAATGCGCATACGCAATGTAGCCGCTGTTTAAATTTGTGACTAAAAAGAGTTTGTTTTTTATTTTTAAGGAAATTATTATTAAATATTTTAATTTAATAATAAAAAATGCATTACATATGACAAGGAGCCTAGCCTATCAGCGGCTTGCCTTAAAAATGCAGTCATAATTCAACAACTTGAATGAACTCAGGCTGACAATCAATTTGTTACGTGATTGTTGCTCAATTTCTTTACTTAAACTTGCTTCTTTAGTATTTGCCATGCCTCAAAAACTTGTAAAAGCACTTGTAGAGCATTAACTAACAAGTCACCTCGGCATTCACATTAACGTTTAACAATCGGCGCTTGCCTCGGGCTATGCGTCTTTGGGCCGTTGTCTTTGCCATGTTGAAGCACCCACAAGAGGGGCACAGGTTAAAGCAGTTGTTACCTCTGCTCATGATGCTGCAGGCTGACCTTAATCACAAATTTGCATGCCTAACAACAACATCGACGTTAGCAAACAAAAATAGTGACTGCCATTGGCAGCTGTTGTTTGCAACAGGTGCAAAGGCCGGTTTGTTGCAACAACACCCACACACGACTGGGCACAACTATAAAACTAAACAATTGTCACGACCTTTGCGTATTATTGATTTTCAAATATAGCTGGCTTGGCTTGGTTTGGCCTGTCCAACAGCTGATTATGTGTTGCTTTAAAAAAATTTATGTCACAACTTTTGCATATCACAAAGCACCAAAATAACAACCAGTTACATACATTGCATATTTGCTAAGGTCGTTTGGCATATGCAGCAACAATTGAGCCTAGATCAAAACTCGTTGTCTGGGAAATATTACACAAACGTGGGGACACTCACACATAGCTATAACGTCTGACACTGACACCCTCAATTGACAAGGGGTTTCAAAAAATGTTGTCTAGGAGCTGCAGCTGCTGCAGCTGCTTGATTTATATGTAAGCCCGTGCCGAAGGCCACAAATGTGCCACAAGTATCAACTATGGCCAGTCAGAGTCAAGCCTCTTTGCGGTTCTAGCTGCAGTTGCACCAAATATGCCGCAGGCAGCTCATATGGCAAAATTGTCAACACATAGACCAGACGCCCATAAATGACTCGCACTCAGCGAGCGATAAAGATCACGTATTGATTATATGCAACTTGAACTGCATATCGACTAATTAAGTAAACGAAAAAAAAATTAAGAGCTTGTACTTTATCGAATACTTTACACTCTTTCGGGTAGTAGTTGTAATCCTCTAAAAAATCGTGTTGTTGTCTTGTTCTTGTTACCACATTTATAGCGTTTAACAGTTTGTTTATCATAATAGATTTCAATTTTATGCTTCCTTTTTTGCACCGATACAATTATTATTACAGTTTATACGAAAGTAAATGTGCATAACTGTTGTATTGGGCTTCCTGTGGAAAAAAAAAAAAATTTTTTTTCCTTATATTTCATGAACATTTTTTTCCACCATATTTTCTAACAAAATTTATTAAAAAATTTTTTCGTCAAAAGATATAAAAAATAAGGCAATATTTTCATTATTAAATGTCATCGTTGTTTTATTTTAAATTGCGAAAAATATTTATTTATTAAAAAAATTGAATCTACTTAAAATTTTTTTATTTTAAAATTAAACTTTCTGACATATGTAAAATGACCATGTAACATACGTGGCCATAAAGTTATATATGCCCCTTCCTCTGTATTTTTCGCTTACTCTATGATCATGCCATGATTTTGTTGGCAGGCGAAAACTACACGTTCACTTGGCTACAAATTGCTCTTGCCACTTTGTAGTGCCAATCTTAGCAAGATCGTAACCACGTCGCTTGCCACTTGGTCCAATATGCTTATCGTTTTGGCATAATCATGTGAGGACAATGAAAAAGGCCAAAGCAATTCAAGTCCGTGCAATCCCAACATGCCACAGCATAGGAGTACATCTGCAGTCGCACACTGTGCACCACGCATTTCATCATTTATATGCCAGACGTTATCTTGGCAAAAGACTTGACTAAAACCCAAGTTAGTTATAATTTTGCGTTTGTTTTGCAATTGCAATTTTCCAATGGAATGTTGGGAAATCATCAATCTATTAACCCTTTTGTGTTTATCACTTTAATTTTATGTTTTGGCAGCTGTCAGCTGACTGGCCATAATGAATTTCCAAGTTTCCAAGCACTTTACTTTGACTTCTTCAACTGTGTCAACTTTAATGTTTGGGCTCAGCTGCTGCTTTTTGGCCTTTCTTGAAAATCATTTAAAAATGTTGTGCTGAAATCGTACTGATATTTTTTTCAGCTAGCTTCGATTGTGGTTGTTAACGACAAATGGCATTCAAAAAGCTATGAATTTTATGCGCTGCCAACACAGCAGGCTTCATCATCAGTTTGGCTCAGTGTCTGGATTGCTTGGTTTGTTGGCTGCTCAATTCGTTTGCTGGATTCTATAAAAAGGGGGGGCTGCTGCAGTTCATGGTCTATGCGGGTGCCTTGCCCGGATCTTGGTCTCTTTGATCATGCAACTGGCTAGTCAGGTTTTTCGCTGTGCCAAGCTCACTTGCGTGTAATTAATGCGGCAGCAGCTGTGGTTTGGCATGCCACTAGGCGCCCCCAACGCCCCCGTGCCACCTGTAGCTCGTTTATCTGACGATTGCATATTAAAAATCTTTATAGTCTTGCGGTTTGTCTGTGCTTTCCAAGCAACGCACTGCAACACTACAAAACCGTCGAAATAGCCCAGGACTGAACGACGACCGCTTGGCATGCATTCGATTTAGAAAATGTCTCATTGCGGTTAATGGCCGAGAGCGAGTGCGTCTAAGGCAACTGTGGGAAACTGTGCTGCCAAAGTGATTTACAAAGTTTGCAATGCTTTTAATAATATTTCATTCTTAGCGGGTGAAATGAGCGCCAATGAAACTGTGACTGATTCCAATCTCGAATCTCAGTGCACAGTCGTAGCGAAGCGCAGCCCATTAAACGATAGGGATCAGCAATGGCGGCGACTAGCATGTTCGCAAATGGCCACCACCTCCTACAAGTCTCACACAAATTTGTATTTCATTTTGCTGCAGTTGCTGCGTCAGATACTGATAAGCGAAAATTTTGGCAAGAGTTTGCTAAAAGACCTGCTCTGTTTGTACTCTGGTCTATCGCGTTGGCGTTTCAAAAAGCTCAAAATGAAAATTGCATTTCATTTGGCAAAATTTATGTCTGTCAAACAATAAGACAAAATGCTAGCCACATAGAGGCATGCAAATGGCTGCCGGGTTTTCAAGACATTTCGCCCTTGTCATCAGCATCTAACAGCTTTGCTGCCATACGACTCATAAAACAAGGCAAATACAAGCCGAATACTAACCAAATACATGGAAAATGCTTCTAACCCGGCTGGAAAAAAGCATCCAATTTGTGCGGCGTGTTGTCGTAAAGTTTTGAGTTCCTTTTTTTGTTTAGTGTGCTTCCTTGGTCTACTCGCAGCTTCAATTCGAGACGACGTCATCGGCCAACGAGTTGGCAGCAATTCATTTGGTTTTTATGAGCCAACGCGCTCCTTGGTCATGTTAGCTATACAGGACACAAAAATGCTTGGCTCTAACATGCTTCATTAGAAGCAATGGCCAGGTGGCATGGCCATATAGATACTGTTCTGTCTTCCTGTTTCATGTGCATATCCATATCCTTGTCCACATCCTGTCGGCCGTTGATTTACGCTTGTGCTTATTGCTTTAGCAATTTATACTCTAAATTTTATTTTTTTCAAGCTAAGATACTCTTTTTATATATGCAGACTGTTCTCCTTACAATTGGAGCAGCATGGCTTGGATTTGAGTGGATCATTCAAGCATCAAGTAAGATTACTTTAAAATTAAGACAGTTTTAATTTCGATGATATGTCTGGTTTAACGTTCTTGGGATTTATTAATGAGAATAATGTTATGCAGAACTTATTGTTAATTCTAGAATCCATTAGTCAGTAAATTTAAACTTACCAAATTAAAGCTGTTTTTTTATAAATAAAGAAAAAAAATTTAGGTAGTTTCAAAACTGCATATCATACACATTTTTGGCATACGATACTTATAAATATGTAAAATTTCATTGTTGATAGATTCAGTTAGTTCAGTTGATTTAATTTTTTACTAAAGTTCTTTACAGTCAGCGCGAAGCTTTTAAGATAAAAATACTTGGACGCGATAAGACTAAGAGTCGTTAGCAAAGTCAACTACGGTCTGACTCATCTTAAATTAAAACTGGATTAATGTGTAATGTGCAGTCGATCAAAACTACATTTCAGCGAGGGATGCGATCACGCTTTCATCTCTAATACGGGCACGAGGTAATGTTGACAAATCACTTGAATTTTTCAACGCATCCGTTCAAGTTACTTTGTCAAAATTCTTGCCAACCAATGTCCATGGCGCTTTTGCTTCCGAGTAATTGTGCGATTAATCTAACATTAGGCGTTGTTGGTAATATTGTTGCAATAGTTGTTATAGTTGCAGCTTTTGTTGGCCGCATCAAAGCAACCGCATTAGATCCAAGCGAGTAAATTAACAATTGGCAATGTACAACAACAATCTGGCCACATACTCTCTTCGCTACTTGCAACGATGAAGCAATTGCAATTTGTATAGCACATTTGCAATTACGCAGTGGAGCAAATCTTGTAACGCTTGGACTTGGCAACCAGCTGCATGGCTTACTAGTCTTGCTCTGAAAATGCAACTGCGGGGAATAGTATCGCAGTGTTGACGGAGGGTAATAAATAATGAAGCCCGAGCCGGCACGTAACAATCGACGACGCCCGTTCATCAGCTCATCAACAGGCAGCTGGTCTGGCCTTGATCATGCCGCACAGCTTTTGTCAACAAGCCAAAGATCGCGATCCATACTATATGAAACTCGTATAATACTTGTATATCAGGCAGAACTGAGCACTAAAATCATCAATGCACCTGCAATCAGTGAAGTTATTGAGTGATTGCAGTTGTACTCGATGTGCAGGTACTAGGATTTCGATTCTCATGTACACACCTGCAAATTTATTTATGGAGTAAATTGATTGAGTAACAGAAGCCGCTGCCAAAAAGCCAATCACGACCACACTTGGCCATTTTACGCATGCGCCAGAGCCTTAATTCGGTAATGACTTGCCGTTCCTACTTAGGTAGGAAATTTTCTTGAAGTGCGTGAGAATTAGCGTGCTGGCTTAGGAGCTCACGTTACCCCTATATACATCAAACAACTGAGATACGCAGTGATTACGTATACGGCGCGATTTTTACAATTCAGTTAATTTTTGTATTAAACTGCTTTTCTTCAAATAAGCAAATTATTTTTTTTTTGTAATTTTAAAATATCTATTGTAGAGTTTTGGAAAATAAGCTTTCATAATATTAGATTTCCTCAGTCACTTGCTGCTCTCATAGCGCTTAAAATGAACCAGGTGAGCTTAAAAATAACTAAATTGAAAATTTAATTAATATCTAAAAAAAATCAAAGATATTGGCACTTAATCCAAGCATCTCAACATTAAGAGCCTTAACTAAAATATAATCAATCAGATAACAAGTGTGTTAAAACGTTAGCAAGTCAATATAAGCTTTTTATTCTGGTTAATAATTGACAATTAAATAACAATAATTGACAATAAATATTAAAGCAACTGGCGCCGCAGCAATTAATGGCGCGTTTTAGCCATATAAAGTGACAGCCGCCTATAATGTCATAAAGCTGGCAGCATCTCAAATCGCCAATTGAATGACTTATTGAATAACTGGCCAAATGATGAAATGGCACACTGACAAACTGATAGACTGATTTAATCTGTTATGTGCAGCGACCCATTATCAAACTCAGTTAATAACTCAATTACCAGCGGTAGCAAAACTCTGGGACACCAAAGTGCTGGTATATATGACGGCGATAAATCCATCAGATGAACTGCACCAATAATCAAAGCGTCATGGCCAAAACTAAAGCAACATAAAAGAGAGACGGCAGTGAAGCAGTGAATGAGCAGTCATAGGAATCCAGACAACCCGCAGCTTGGCACCTGGCGGAGCACAAAGAGCAGCGAGAAAAACTTTTTGTAGCAAGTTGATTTGCGTGCCGTGCATCAATATCTCAATGTGGCCAACGCGCCGCTCTCAAAGATTTTGCACATTTCCGGTGCCCAAGCTGTTTTAGCTTAATTGAAACATTTTGCGTAAGCGTTGCAGAAGCAACAAGAATCGCAGCGTCATCCACATCATCAACTGGGAATCGGTATCGAGCATTGGGAGCAGCTAATAGTGAGTGGGAGTTTGCCAGAGACAGCAAGCTGAGCACCCACGCAACTAGTGCCTGTTTGTCTATGTGCCATTTTGTAATACAAGCCAAACTGTGTGTTCAGTTCACTCTACTCCTGCCAAGTTGCACGTTGCCTGCTCCATGGCTATCCTGAACTTGTCACAAATTGAAAGCTACAAGCGACAAGTACACGATTTGGATTTATGTGGGCCGCCGCAGCCAAACGAAAGTGTATGATAATCGAGCAAGGCAAACGGTTTTCATAGGTGCCACGAGTGCCTATGGTCGATGTGCATGCTTATGGTAGCACTTTTTATACTATGTACCCCTATAGCTTACGTTCTCTATGGGCCGCCAGTTTATGGCATTTTAATGGTCACTTAATTTTGTTTATGCTTAATGGGCGCGTCTCTATGGCACTGCATGGATTACCGATCTGGCCATTGTCATGTCGCTATCGATGCTATGGCCAATAAGGCCTATTATTAGCCAGCAGCTGGGATGTATCGTAGTACATAAGTCTAATGTGATTATTCTTATTAGCGGATACAAGTTGGTCATTGTTCACTGCTTGCAATGTATGCATAAATATTTTGCCATGGCTGTGGCAAATCTTTATTGAACAATTTTAATAAATTGACATTGAAATGGACTTGAGGCAGCGAAAGAAACTTTCCCACACATTCTCTAAAGCGGCGACTTATACAAAATTAACGCAATCATAAAGTATATAAAGCGCCACGATTACAGGACCATATATACGTACACCCAGCGAACAAATTTATGCTTGCCTGAAATTTACTAGATTTTGACTTGATTCTATAAAGTTAATCTAAAAAAAAGGCGATTCTGATTTTTATCCTAAGTCTTATAATTTCTGAGATCTATTAGTTACAGATGAACGAACAAGTACAAGTGGATACGATTCAATCGCCATCCGAAATTGTGAAAAAGGAACTTTGAGGCAATAATTATATTCAATATTTTATATAAAATTCGAACAAGTACATAAAATAATACAAAATATTACCTTTTATTCCCATTATTGTTAAATCATTTTATTTATTACTTTACATAATACTACTTTTAATACTTTTGAATTAGCTTTAGTTAGTTAAAAAATAGTTCAAATTATTCAGGGTTTCTAAACTGACAAAAACAAAACAAATTGTTTATGATCGTTTTGTCTCGAACGCATGAGGATATGTTTGCTGGGTTGTACAGAGAGGGAAGTAATATGTGGGCAAGTGTCTAATGATGATGAGCTTTTGTATCGTTTGTGGCAACATGCGGCAAATGTAGCGCCGCAATACGTTGGTTCCTTTACGACCAAATGCACACCAAAGTGAAACCACAAAGATGCATTGCAGCTCACACCTCAGTTTGTGGCCACTTTTAATATAAGTGCGTGTGTATCTGTGCCTGCGTAGCGGGTTGTATCTGTTAGTGCGTCTTGGTTTGTGCAGATATATGCAGTAAATTGCACCCCGCTACCGCCCCACTTGCATCATCGTAATTTCACAATGTTGACTGCGTCATAATGATTTATGACTACAATTCCAGCGACATTTTATTGCATTTTAATTAGTGTAATATCAATTTGCGCACACAAATGAAAACGCATAAATATTGCAATACATAAAAGCAGAAAATACAAAAATAGAATAGAAACCAAATATTTTCCAGCGACAACACAAGACATCTGATTAAGATGCAGATAATAAAGTTTCAACCACTTAATAGTAAGCTGCCATGCACTATGAGGGAGTTGCGCTTTTTTTCACTGGGTTTTTTGTCTCTGGCTGTCTCTAACATGTCTGCAAGAGTGGCACTCATTAAATTTGATTTACATACTAACAACAAAAACATATGACTTCAAGTCGCGCCTTGCCAAGTGCCACAAATTGCACTTGGGTGTAAGTTCCAACACACTTTAAGTCAGACTCTAAGTCACTCTGACATTTGTTTAGCCAGTCCCTAAGTCCCTCAGTCATTCAGTCAGTCAGTCAACAACAGCCACAACAATAGCAAATATAAATATGTAATAAAAATAAAGAGAAACAAAAGTTGCCACACCCACGCAAAATGCGGGGCGTTTTGCGGCACTAACAACGCGTGTCGTCGCAACGCCCACAAGCTCATAAATCTACCAATTTAATAACTCCATGTAACTCATGTAAATGCAAACAATACGACAACAACATCAACAAAAAATTCAAATAGAATATGCCACATATCTAAATGTCGCATAAAACAACTCGGGAGGAACTAACCCATATATGTACGTCCATGGTACTACCATAACGAAAGCAAATGAGACTAAAAACTGGTAAAGTGGAAAATTGGTAAAAATCGCTTAAATCCTAGACCATCAGCCATGCTGCGTTTAAATATCATTTACTTTTGAAAATAGAGGGGCTTATTGCTATCTATTATTACAAAAAATAGGTTTTAAAAATTCTTCATTTATTTGAAATCTATTTTTCAAAATCATTTTGCACATGAAACTGGCATAATGACGTTTAGTTTAGGAATTTCAGGACTTTGAAAACATTATGTGATAAAAAGCTGCAAAAATTTCATATTAGAGTCCGAAACAAATTATACAATTGAAGTTAAAGCTAATTTTAGGGATTTTCGATTTAGTTTATTGAGTCTTTACATAACTATTAAAACTAAATATATACTTACTTGACTTAATCAAACACAGGACACATTTATTTTCAAAACGTTTTGTTTCAAAAATGATGAAAATAATATATTGAATGAGAACTGCTTTAGCAGTTAAAAACAAAAGGATTTATCTTTATATCGATTGTTTTAAATTTTAAGCCAAACTTTAAAATTAAAAGGTATAGGAGTTAAAATATATGTTGAATCACTTTCGAATTTAATCCAGATCAGTAAAAAATGTTGGCATATCATCTTCAACCATAGAGATATAGTCGCCAACTTTGAACCAAACTTTTTGAAAAGAGCATTGCAACTTTTAAATTAACACCAAGCCGACTTTGAATATTCTATTCTGCTGACCAAATGGTTTGTAATCCCTGTTTCATTATCCAGCTGAAGACCCTAAAAACCAACTGCTAATACTCCATTTAGCAGTCCAAAGTAAATGATGCGGGTAAACGCATGCAAAGTCGTATATTTTTTTTAGCGAGCAAAACGATGACAAATTGCATGAAATAATATAAATTTTCAGACAAGACAGTAAAACCGTCTGGCTCTCTGTGTGTCCATATGTCTCTTGGTGTGTCCCTGCGTGCTTGGCCTCGAGTGTATGCAGTTTAGCAGTCACAGTTGGAGCAAGTAAACTGTTGTATTTCACGACAACGCGTGTCACATTGTCCACCCACAACCCCAGACATCATCGCACTCACTGCCAGTGTCAGTTCCACTGCTGCAGTCAAAGCTGTAAACGCAGTCCACAGACTTGGAGTCAACTTTTGGAATTGCAGTCGCAGCAACTGAACCAAAAATTTGCATAATTTGCTGGTAATCATTTTTTTGTTGAATCTTTGTTTTTATATATAGACATATGTATAGTTAAAGTCCCACGCTTTAGGCACAAGTTGAAGCAGCAATCTAGTTAAAAGTTGCTGCCAAAACGCCCTTTGGCTTCAGTAAGTAAGATTCGCGAGTGGGAGTGCAAAGTCAAGTCATCACTTTTTCAAGATGCTTCCATTATTAAATGCAAAGCGATCCATGAGTCTATAGGAAAAAACACCCGTATGCCCACATGTAACCCCTCTTAACCATAATCAAGTAAATTTCTTTGTTGCACAAACAAAACCTACAAATTTATTTGATGGTGGTAATTGCAGCTCTCATTAGCTCGCATTAGTTAAATTTTGGTCGATCATGTTGGATCATGTGTGTGATCAATAATAGTTGAGATTTTTATTTAATTTGTTTGAATTAGTGGAACCCGTTGGTTTGTGAACTCTTTGCCGACACTTAATAAATCATGTTAATTTATCGTTAGCGCCTAATAAAATGTCACTTTCGTTGTCAAACTAGAGCGCAGTATTTGGCTACTCCAATCTTCTGCAGCTGCTGTGATACATGTGGGCAAAGTTGCCACAAGCTGCAACTTGCTATGGCAGCCAGCTGTTGCCGGCATTTGAAAATTGTTACCAATTAAGCCGACTGTCAAGTGCCGACTGCTAACTGCAAGCTGGCGACTGCTGGCTGTCAAACACCTTCACCAGAAGTCCGAGCAGCATCAGCACCTTCATTGGCCATAGTTATCAAAGCATCTTGCTTTGATGCCACATTCAAATGCCTTTTTGGTTAGCTGATTGCGGCAACATGCACGAAATTACTTTTCTGTGTAAACTGTAGCAAGGCAACAGAAGTAAGCGCAGCAGTTGCAGCAACAAAGTCTCAGGCGTAGCACTCGGCTTATCATTGTCTTGACCGCAGAATACACTAATCGACAGTTTATAAGCTAAGTTATGAAAATTGCGATTGCTTTGTATCGATTATAGTTTTGTAGCACAACATTTTAAGCTCGTTCTAATTTTAGCAAAAAGCTACTTGAACTAGCCCTCTTTTTGACAATAGGTCAATTTGCCATATATTCGTATTTCATATTCATCTGTAACGAAAATCGCTTCTCCGCAGTAGCAAAAATACTCAATTTGCCCAACGAAATCTCTATATATAATATTAAAACATAAAACAAAACACAAACTGTAACTCTGTTTTCCATTTGAATAGCAATAAATACAGATAGATTTATTTAAAGGCGATTCTATAAAAATATGTATATAAAAAATATGCAATACACTGCCCTTAATACTTTCGAAATGAAAATATTTATTTCGTATTAATTATCCGTGTTCCGATTTAAGTTGTATATCTTATTGTTGAAAGATAATCAAGCTAATCCTATATTTTTCAAAACGGTAAGAATTAATTGTTTACTTCAAAACTTTTTACATAAAATAAAATTCTTGAACTTAAAAAACACCACCCCTATTAAGATATACAAATCAATTTTTATAAAACATTAAAAAAAAATAATGAACCAATTTGTAAATATGGTAGATAGGTTATCAATTTTTTCTTCCCTAGTTCAAACAATATAATATATTTTTATAATACATTTAAAGTTTTTGCTCTTCCAATTTCTAAAAAGAAAAACTTTAATTCAAAAAATATATAATACAAAAAAATGTTTCAAAAATATTTAGGTAATAAGTTGATCTTCCACGTTACCGAAACACATTCGGTCCATTTCGCAAGGGTATGCAAATTTTGGTAAATCATTTTCGATTTCTTATTCCTGGGACTTATTTTCTCACAGAACGAGCAGATGCGATAAGCGTGAATTAAATAATTTTACACTTCTTTTCGCTGTACACGATTATCGGCAGCGATTGCGATTGGAACGCGCATCGTGTGGATACGGATTCGTTTTGGGATTTGTTTTGGGTTTGGCAATGGCAATGGTTAATGCGCGACTTAGTGCGGTTCTTGTATAGGAATTGGTATTGTTGCTGGTGTTGGTAATGCTGTTGTTACTGGTATTGGGCATGGATCTTGTGCATGCTAACGAGCCCGCGCTCTACGTTAGCGAATAATTGGCCAGTCAAGCGAAGTTGGACGGGTTATAAAGCCCAAAGAGGCCAGCCAGACAGTTGTTGTAGGTGCAGCCGCTCTTAGCCAATGGTATTCTTGTTGTTGTATTTGTTGCTGCCGTTGTAGTTTCTGTTGTTGTTTTTGAGCGCAGGAGTCAAGTAATTGACAAACAATTACCTTTAACGCACCATTGTGTGGGGCTTTGATCGTAGCGCGTAGTGACGCCGACATCGGCAGCGACGTCGACTTACATGCAACATTTCGGCGGCTTTTGACTTTTAAGTTGAAGCATAAGGGACTCAAAGCTTTTTTTTTGGCACGGTCGGCGCATGACAAACACCTCAATTTTGGTAGCACAAAGAACTGCTTGGGTATAGTTTGCAAACGGTTTAGTGTTACCTCCGGCAAGTGGGAAGCGTAAGGAAATTATAGGGAAATATACACCCCCAATACTTGCCGCTTGCGCACCAAACTAAACCAAAGCATAATAATAATAAATATTTCATGAAGCTGTCAGCAACAAATAATCTAACCTTGCAACGTTGACCAGGCTACGGCTTAAAGCCAGGCCCAACTGCAGATAGACCACTTGCAACAAAGCGGCAAGTCGCTTGCGGCACAGCACAAAGCAGCCGCCAACATTG
This sequence comes from Chymomyza procnemis, assembly GCA_035046065.1. Classification (NCBI taxonomy): domain Eukaryota; kingdom Metazoa; phylum Arthropoda; class Insecta; order Diptera; family Drosophilidae; genus Chymomyza; species Chymomyza procnemis. Next base: position 774,821 of record JAWNOJ010000013.1, on the reverse strand, counting down.
AAATAAAAGAGAATTTGTTGCCTTTGCGACGGCGCACAATGATCCCAGCCAAATGATGTGGGGGCAAATACAGCCGGCTTGGGGCTAGTGGGTGTTAACAGCAGCTAAAAAGAGCTAGCCAACTACTGTTTCAAATGGCCAAAAGGAATGCGGAAAGCTAGCCGGGTTTCCACTTCGTTTTTACGGGCATTAATAATAGCGCAGCAAATCTCTGCTGATAAATGTACATATATCTGTCTGTGTGTGTGTGTGTGTTTGTGTGAGTGTTGCCAATTTATTAAACATAAATTCATGGCAAAATTGACATTGTTTTGCACGAAATCAATTCAAATGTATGCAGCAGTGGATCTCCTACACAACGAGATCTAAAGAGGAGCTTAGCTTGGGTAGCTGCCGGTTTGGTGTGGCATAAATGGAGCAGCCGTTGGTCAGCGCGCGTTGCACCTGTCAGTGCCATGACATAAACCGGTCCCAGTTGAGCCGCTGCGTTTACGCACTATCCATAAGCTGCAGACGGAGTTGGGGCGCGCAAACTGCTGAAGACTTGCCGTCATTTGATGCGTCAAACATGCGCTCAAACGCCTTGCCTGCCCAACCAGACATTTGAGCCAGACTGCTTAGCTTGGAGCAGAAAATTTTTATTATGATTATGACCATTTTAGCTACCCAGCATGCGTAAAGTCTGAGATCGTTCAAGTGGTCCGAGCGACAAACGCCGGCTGCGCAGCTTCGATAAATTGTGACGCTAATGTAAAGTGCGGCGATCCATTAACGAAGCTGCACCAGCAGCGCCGGCAGCGACGGGTTAATGAACTGCTCGGTGATAAGCAGGGAAAGATCTTAAACTATGCCTGAACAAGCTTCTGCCACCCAATGGACGTAAGCAATATTCGCCACTGTGTGTCCTGCCGGGCGGAATTTTTATGACGTCCGTTAACAGACTACATTTCCGCTGTGTTGGCAAACGGAAGCGGCTATTCAACTTCCTACCTTGACGCATTTAGATTGTCTCTTTTTCGTTTTGGTAGGTGATTTCTGATTACATGTCTAGCTCAACATAAGCCTGGGTGTTTGCAAGCAATAAATTAATTAGAGGCAAACTACAAGCCGCCACTTGTGGCAATCGTTTAGCCTCCGTATGCATTTAAAGCCAATTAAAGATAGACTTCCGTGCGTCAGATGGTTTTCTCTTGATCTATAATTGTCACTGTCACATAGCTGGATTATGCCCGGTTTAAGTTTCAAGTTTAAACACTTCAAATTTAAGTCACACAAAGTTGACCAAACTAACGCCTGCTGTGGTTGCAACCTTTTGCCTCTTCGAGTTATTTATTCAAGTAATTCTTTTATATTTTTTTTGTGTTGGTCAAAGACATAAAAAAACCGCAGGCACTTGATGCCAAGCAGCTGGCGTCTGCGTCGGCGTCAGCGGCGTCACCAAAGCTGCCCCCAAAAAGTCATTGTTGCCACTGCAGCAAAGGCATATGCAACAAAAAATAAATGGAAATAAGTTAAATGGAAGAGCCAAGGAGTGACAAAGTCTGCGTGCCGTGTCCCAAGCTTGGCGTGCTGCGTTGTCTCCTGGAACTTTTGCTGGCGCACTGCAGCAGCAGCAGTAGAAGCAGCTACGGCGACAGAACGTGGTTAGCAAATTTATTATGTAAACGGAAATACGGCATATCCTTGCAACAGTGGTGGGGCGGCAAAGCAACGACGTTGACGGCGCTGGCGGTTGTTGGCCGCAGCAATAGAAATAGTTTTGGCCAAAGGAGATGAAGTAAAGTAAGAAGAGTTGGTAGATACAGAGGCAGAGAAACAAAAGAGACAACGAGAGCAGCTCGTAAATCTCATAAATTGTATAATTCTGGCTGCCTGCTCTCCACTATACACTTAACAAGTGCATATGCACTCCAAGCTGAAATTTGAAAAAAATATGTATAAAAAATAAATTGTAAAAACAAATGTTTTCCATTTAATAGCATTTTCTTACCTAGCAATGGCAACATAAGAAAAAATACGCTATTATCTAGTAAAATATTTTTTAATTAAGGACTCCTTCGTTCGGATTCTTCTATAAACCAGAAGAGAAATATCTATATAACTCCGAGAGAAGTTGCCTTACATTTCACGTTTGACACAATTGTCGAGGCACTTTTGCCGCTCCAATTGAGATATCTCCATAATATGCATTCTGAACGCATCAACCGCTTTTTCACGATTCGACAAACGCTTACTTCTGATTTTATTTTTTGTGTACAGGAATAAAAATAAGTTATTCTGTGATAAGTCAGGACTATATGGCGGATGACTAATCAAATCGATGTTTTGAGTGCTCAAAAATGCAGTATATTTAGCCAATGTGTGAGAGCTGGCATTGTGGTGAAGAGTTAGTTTTAATGATTTCTTGAAAGATAAATGGAAAACAAATGGTTATGTATTCTGTGTTGTTCTTGTGCCTTTTTTTGAGCGATTGACAAATTGTGTCGCATCCAACGCGAACAATTTTTTTTTTGACAGTCAATTACGAAATATTGAATGGTTTCCTGAACAACAGCTGATTTTGGACGATCTCCACGAAATTCGCACCTCGGTCCTTGATGGAGCTTCTTTGGCAAACATTGAAGATCATCAATGCACCACTGTTGTTGATGTTGTAAAAAATAATTGCACGAAAATGCCTATAACTCAATTTCATTATTAGGCCGAGATAATATGTCAAATTGTTCTGAGTACTTATAACCTCGAAAATGTCAATCCTTATGATAGAGCTGTCAATCCCGAAATACAAAAGGCAACCCTCGTATAATAATTTTATTATGCAGCTGATTGCAAAACTTTCACATACCAAAAATTTTATCCCTTTAATAATACTCAGAGAATTCCAAGCCTTCTTTCACTCAAAATTATCAATTCAGTTACAACAGCAGAAAATAAAAAGGGTATGTAAACTTCGTGATTAATTTGCCTCTAAGTTTTTTTTCCTTTTTATTATTGTTGTGTTGTCTGTCTGTTTCTGAAAATTGCTGCCAAGTTTCGTTTGTAGGTGCCCCTTGTTATAGTTATTGTTGTTGCAGCTAAAGTCGAAATGAAACAATATGTTGCCAATTTCTACTGGGGTACAAACAGTTTGCTTTATTTGTCAGTTTATCAAAATGTCGGTTAGTCCTTTGGTCCACTGCATTAGAGCAACTTATTGAATATTTTAGAGACGTGCGCCAAACACTTTCGTTCTATTGCTGCAATTTTGTTAATGACGCTGATAACGCAGAGCATCATGATGATAATGATATTGTTAATTCCGCTGGTGACAGCAGCAGTAATTAACGCCAACTCCAATGACAATACCGCAACCAGTAAAGAGTTGGTCAAGTGTTGGTAGCCATGTCAGCAATTTGCAGCTGCAATACGTGCCCATTTGTGGAAATAAAATAACTTTGAATTACTTTCGTTGACCAGCTATTAAGCCATTTTTATTGAATTTTACAAGTCCATTACAAATAAGTAGCAACAATAAACTTGGGGGGTTACTTAAATCAATGACACCAAATGGAGTTTGAAACATTTGAGGTTCATTTATAAACTGTAGAGCGGCAGTGTATGCGTAATATTCTTTAAAATAGAATGAAGCCGACCGCAGAGTTTGTAAACTGAGACAAAAATTATCGGCAAAATGCGAGTTTACAGTATCCTGAAAACGCCAAAAAAGAAAACAAATTTTAGAAATAATTGTCTTGTAATCCCTCACCGATTTACACCTTTCTCATTAAATGATATGCTCTTTTTACTGAAAAACTGTATTTTAGGAAGCCAAAATTCGTCAGATAGAACTTAAATGCGAAATCCGAGTTTGTGCATCTCTGCTTTGCTACATTTTAAAAGTACGAGTCACTACTCAAATTTTCAGTCACGAATTTTTTTGTTCTAAAAAGTCCGTCAAGCAGACAAAGTTTTGGCAGTCAATGTGACGCCTATTGAAAATTTATGGCATTGAATTCATGTCTGTTCAATTGTTGGAGATACAAGTTCGAGGCTACAAAGAGTTTCAAAAAAAAGTTTACAATTTGCCAATATTAAAGTCTATTAAAAAGTAAAAAATAAACGATATTTAATTCACTTGGCATAAATTAGGTTTCTATGAGTCAATGGCAGGAGAGAAAAAAAAAAAAACGAAAGATTTAAAAACGAAAAACCAGCTAAACTGTTTAACACTTCTGCTTGGCTACATCGAGCGACACCCAAAAATTATGCCATAATTCATTTAGGCCAAACACGCGCAAGCAGTAAGAGTAAGACAGATATATAGAGCAAAAGGGATGCCAACAAGGAAAATGTCTTAGAAAAGCCAAAAGGAAATGGCTATACATTAAGAAATAAGCAATTTGCCTGCAACAAAAAACTCCGAAATTCACAAAGCGCAGAGCAGCCAATGTGTCGCGACAGCGCTGGGACTGCAGCTGTGGCAGCGCCAGAGGCTGGTTCTGAGGCTGTTTATACTAAGTCTACACTGTTCCACACTGGAACGCTGCGCTTGTTGTTTAAGTCATTGAAATGTTTAAATTAGTAAGCAATAAACCGAACTAGCCAACTACAACTGTTGGTTGTTTTGTAGTCATCTACAAAAAAAAAAAAAAATCTTCAGACTGAGATTTTGGATTAATATTTCTTTCGATTCTATTGTGTGTAAGCGCTTAGATAGACAAAAGAGGGTGGCAGAGACGACAAACACCGCTGCGGACTCTCTGACTAAATAGCCCATTGTGCCATACCAAAAAGCGAATGGGTTAGATAGTGGTTGGGAAGTAGAGAAAGGGAAAATTAAATAGGGAGTTAACCACCTCGTCTCTCGGAGAGGAGGCACTTAATAATTTTTGTGTAGCCATTATCTATAGGTACAGGACGTCTTATATGTATAAGGAAACGTAACCGATTTGTATAATTATAATTATCACAGTCATTGTCAGAGGTAAAGACAGAGAGAGAGAGAGAGAGAGAGAGAGAGAGAGAGAGAGATAGAGAGAGAGAGATGAAAGACCCTTACACATCTGAGGCAGATTTTTCCTCAAAAGATTTACTTTGTTGAATGTCAATTGCTTAACCCGATTGACGGAGTTAGTCTCTAGATTTCCGCTCTCACCAATTGATATTTTACGCGTAATCATATGTATAAGGAAACGTAACCGATTTGTATAATTATGATTATCACAGCCATTGTCAGAGATAAAGACAGAGAGAGAGAGAGATGAAAGACCCTTACACATCTGAGGCAGATTTTTCCTCAAAAGATTTAGTTTGTTGAATGTCAATTGCTTAACCCGATTGACGGAGTTAGTCTCTAGATTTCCGGTCTCGCCAATTGATATTTTACGGGTGAACAGAACTATATAAATGTCGCGTCTATAAGAAATAACCATATTAACAAATCGAGTATACCACCGCCTTAAAAACGATAACTAATGGTATTTTTAGCTGAGTAGAGGTATATCTCTATTAAAAATTGTACGAAGAGAAGAAGCACATACAGATTATAGCCAAATCGGAATGGAGGTGCATTTAATTAATATAGATTTATCTAAGCCAAGAGCGTATTTTTGCTAGTTATGTAAGAGTAAGCAGTGCTGCAGGGTGGAATAAAAGCATCGAACTTGCGTTTTAAAAGTGGATATGATCTGCACTAGTTTTTGCAGATAAATCGATGGAAATTAAGAACCATTAGAAAACTATAATGAAAAATATGACTTTATTAAGAAAAAAATATGAAAAAAGATCAATTCTTCCAAAAAAGCTTTTTTTGTGGAAATAAATATGATTCTAAAGTTAAAGGAGTTATTTTGTATGGTTTATAGAGGTACTACCGGTGGTCTTAAATCAAAATAAACTTTAGTTTCATAATTCTTTTAAGAAATAGGCAGAAAAAAACATTAACAGAGTATTCAGTGATCGGATCACGCGCCGAGTTAATCAACTGTAAAATTTGGTATTTTTTAAAGAATATTTACACACTCTGACATAATAATGCATCTTTTCTAAAAAATTTCATTGTTCCAACTTAACATTTAAGAGATATACCCTTTATACAAACAGGAAGGATACATGGGATTATTGAAGTTAAAAAGTAATGACAGTAATAATTATTAATATTTATTTCATAAAAACTAAACATACCTTTTGTGTCGAACAATAAAAGTTTTAAACATGTAACAACTCTTTTCGATTATATTTTAAATATGATTTCTGGCATATGAACGCCACGGCTGGTTCGAGTGTAGTCCAATCTGAATTCTCGACGACTTTTCCCTGTTGAATGTTGTCCTCCAAATGGTTAAGCGTTTGTGGCTTATACGCATAGACCATTAACTTCATATAGCCCCACTAGAAATTAGTGGTGTTAAATCACAAGATCTTGGTGGCCAATTCACAGGTTCAAAACGTGAAATTAGGCAGTCATCAAACGTATCTTTCACTAAGTAGATTATCGCACGAGCTGCGCTGTCTTGTTAGAACCACAGCTGCTGAACATCATGGTTGTTCAATTCAGCAATGGAAAAGTTACTTATCATGGCTCTATACCGATCAGCATTGCCTGTAACGTTCTGGCCATCATCGTTTTTGAAGAAGTACAGATCAATGATTCCACCAGCCCATAAAGCGCACCAAACAGTCAGTTTTTCTGGATGTAATGGTGTTTCGGCATACACTTGAGGATTAACTTTACTGCAAATGTGACAGTTGCGTTTGTTGACGTAGCCATTCAACCGGAAGTACGCTTCATCGCTTATGAAAATCGGGAACCACGGCAATCCCAATCGACGAACAATGAAAGCGTTGTTCAAACCAAACTGGGAATATATAACTTGACAGCAGTTAAATAGATCCAAAACTTCAAATACTTAACATTGAATACTTTTTTTTGAAGATCGTGTATCGCAGTATATGTAAACGTTGTGTATTTATTTTTTTTTGTGACGCAGTGTAAACCCAGCATAGAAAATTGTTACTCGTAAATGGTTAAGGCGAGCCAAGGACACGCAGTAAAGTCAGCGCCGTGCGCTAAGTAGTTACATTAAAAGCTAACAATACATATATACATACATGCATATACACACATACAAATGTTCGGCTGCCATAAACTGTTCTTGTTGTTGTAGATTGTTTTTTGGCAGCAAGTCAAAAAATGTTGCTCCTCGCTGCGACTGCAGCCTGCCAGGACGCTGCTGTAAATCATTGCATACTTTTTGTTTGCGGCTCTTAAAGTGCTAGAGTGCAAGCAATGGAATGTTTATCAATTTAAGGGTATTACAAAAACATTAAAAAAAATGTGGAAATATTTTTGAGAAAGCAAATAAACCAAATGGAAGGACATTTCGTTTTAGAAATTTTTAAAATTTTCCACTTACCTCAAAGCATTTGAATGAAAATAAAAAGTGATAGGCTTTAGGGATTATTTTTACTTTTTTGCGTTGTAATTTTACTATAATAATTTTATAATTACAATTTTAGTTATGTAAAAGCTGCCTGTACATGTTGAATATGGAAATGATATATATTTTCATTTCTAAATTTTTGCAGAATTTCATAATTTTTGTTATTTTGAGCACTCTAGCGCCCTCTTTATTTGCAAGGATCTTTTAATGTGCAACTCTTGCTGCTAGATGGCGCTTAAATCAATTGTGGCGCCATCTCTGCACAGCTCATATTTGGCGCCATCTAGTGTTTCGAAAAAAGTATATGCATCACTTTTGCATGCATTTTTGCAACCAAAGCGTCCTCTAGCTGAGATTTCTTGTTATTGTGAATGCACAGCAGATACCCAAACCAGCTGGCGCCATCTATTGCAAATATAATTTTTGCGTCGAGCAAGTAATTTTTTACTATTGCGAATGAGTAGTAGAAACTGTAATTAAGAAATTGAAAATATGAAAAAATTTAATTATAAGTAATTAATAAATTTTGATCTCAGTAGGGACATGCTCAAAAGCGCCAGCGCTCATGCTTTTGTTTATGTAAACTGCAACAAGCAGTGCACGCGCCATTTCAGTTACCACCTCTAACTTATATTTTTTTCTATTATTTAAACGTTTTTCAACTCAATGTATAGATATATCTGCACACACATGCATATTCTTTATATATATACTAAATATATGCAATTTAGTTGAAATTTTCACTAATAATGCCAATGTTTGTTATAGCGAGCGGCATACGATGTTTTTGTAAGATGGCCGCGTGCATTCAGCTTAAATATCGATGTGAGCTTACATCGATAACAGCTGGCGATTTTCGTGCATAGCTATCGCCGACGCTATCAACATCAACGCTGCTGTCCCCGGAACTTTGCAAATTAAAAACGTTTCTTAAGACGTCGCGCTACGTACGCAACGTTGCAATTTAATTGACACCCAATAAAAGGTGTGACTCGTGTTGTTTGTGCAAGCTAGCGTGTGAAAACTTGCCGGCAGCGCTAGGAAAATGGAAAACTCGTGTTGCCGTATGTTCAGATAAGCGCAGCAGCTGTGCGTCGCTCTCTCCCTTTTGAGGTGCAGACGAACCAACCAACACATACCATACAGGCAGCCAATTTTATTTATTACGTTCAACAAAACAAAAAAAAAAAAAAAAAAACAACAAAATTTTGTGACTGTGTGTGCGTGCGCGCGCTTGTACATGTGTTTGTGTGTGATACAACTCACAAAACCAGACCTACCGGAACGAGGACAAAGGCAACACAACCACAACAAAACACACACATAAGTTACGAGACCGCACACCAAAACGCCGCTGGACCATACCTTTGACACCCCCGCGTATTACGCTTCGCTCAGATACACCACAAACAGCAAAACACACAAAACAAAAAACAACATGCAACCACTGCTAAGTAGTTAAATAACTCTGCCTGCCCTGTCTGCGCTTTATTTCCTCACATTTAATTTCTTTATTTTTATACTCATTTAATTTCAACAAGTTACTTCTGTTACTTACACACATCTCGTCTCATCTCGCTTTCTCTACATATCTCACTCACTCTTGTTACCATTTATAAAGCATCTAACGCGCAGTTTTTCTTTTGTTTGTTGGAATTTTCATAACCCATATTTTTCCCCTGCTTTTCAACAAAAAACCAACAACAAAAACACACTAGCAATAACAAGAACAAACACAGCACACACAAACATAGACAGACCAGACAGACAGACATACATACATACATAATATACATTTAACACATAAATACGTACATATATACACAGGTTTTCGCTGTGACGTGCGAACGGTTTACTTAATGCATACATAGACAAAACAGTCAAACAAACAAATATATATACAGACATTTTTCATACTATTCGCATTGTCGACACTTTAACACGAGACGGCTACAATCAACAAAAACAAACACACAGAAAAACGACGAAGACAACAACAACACGGACGACTGCGACGCCGAAGACGAAGACTACGTCATCGAAAATTCAGCAAATCTACGAAACATACGAACGATCAGCAGCAGCAGCGCCAGAGATCTACACAAGCAAAACACCTGCATTTTTACAAGGAGTCTTTGCCGTCTTATTCGCACGAGACCGGCGTCTATCATCAAGCCGAAGCCAGCTGCGCAGCAGCAATAGCAACAAGAATAAGAAACACAACAACATTACAACAACAGCGGCAACAGCAACACACTTGTTTGCTAGCAGCTGTGTGAGAAACGTGCAGTAGTTAGGAGGTGGTGCTGTGCAAGAGTACGTCAAGGCAAGGCAAGGCAAGGCAAAGTAAAGACAAAGAGCGCGCTAATATAACAAGTGCTGAGTACAAGGGTGCACACACACACACACACTACTACTCACACACAACGAGTGCAAGTGCGACCGACCAAGTAGTTGATTTTTAACGTTCATTAAGACTACTCAACACTTAAAGGTAAGTGTAAGCAACAGTTCTGTCGGCCCGGTCAAAAGTGTCGATCATTCTATACTCGAAACACGTTAATGAGACGTATTATCATAATGCAAAAAAAAAAAAGAATAAAGTTGAATAGAAATAAAAATAAATGTGCTTTGATAAGCGTCAAAACTCGTTTGGTTTCCAAACGCGTGAACGCCGGCATGTTCGGTTTTGCGATCTGATAACAAAAATCACAACGTTCTTCATTTAAATTTAAGGCTGCAGCTCTAGAAATGATAAATGGCTTTGCGTTTATCAACACAGTTTGTTGGGCCTTTTGCGTGTTTTGCAAATACAAAGAACTTTAATATGACTAACGGTAAATCAATGCAAATTATTAACTTTTATTTCCACGCACACACACACACGCACACACATCTCTCTCAAACACAAAGATGGTAAAGGAAAAGCCCAACTCGACGCGCATTTATGACAAGGACGGCTTTAGGCGACGCGCTGCTTGCATATGCGTGCGTTCCGATACGGAAGCGGAGGTAAGCACTAGCATCGGTGAACTTAAGCACATAATAAAATTGCTATATATTTGACAGGTGTTATTGGTAACCTCTTCACGACGTCCTGAGCTTTGGATAGTGCCTGGCGGTGGTGTGGAACCTGATGAGGAACCCTCTGTCACTGCTGTGCGTGAGGTGCTTGAGGAAGCAGGTGTTATTGGCAGTCTAGGTCGTTGCTTGGGTGTCTTTGAGGTTTGTTTAACTTATAATAACACTAACAGCTGGCAAATTTTTAAAAGTATAATTTTCTTATAGAATAACGATCATATGCATCGCACTCAGGTGTTTGTTATGAATGTTACCCAGGAGCTAGACGAATGGGAGGACTCGCGTAGCATCGGCCGTAAACGCCAATGGTTTACCATTGACGAGGCATTGTCAAAACTTGCGTTGCACAAGCCCACTCAGCAGCATTATCTCATGCAGCTGCAGCACTCGAAAAGTCTGGAGAATGCCAACACTCCGGGACGTGTGGTTAATGCCACTCATCCACCAACTTCAACTACACTTGTTGCTGCCGCTGCGTCGGCCACAACAGCATGAGGACAAAGTTGTCAGTCAGACTTCTGAAAACAACCACACACACACATACACACACACATACACACACACATACACACACACATATACTCAAACACATACACGAAATCCAACTACACATGCTCGTATATTGACATTTTGAAAATTTATAATTAGAGACAGGCAGTTTATTTATTTTTGGTATGTTTCCCATCATTTTCATTTGCATAATTTAAATCCAGCACTTAACCAATCCGCCATGCACCTGACACTACTCGCTAAAAATTAAAAAATTCAAGTACTCTATGTATAGCTAAAGCAGTTAAGTTCAACCCAATTTAAGTTTTAAGTCGCACATATTTTGTAATGCGTTTCATATAAATGTCGTAGTCCTCGTAATACAAAACAATTATGTATGTATATGTAATCTTAAATTTTACAAAAACACATATATATGTATATATATATAATATATATGTACTAGCTAAATGAAAAAGCAAAACGAAAATTTTAATGTGAACACAATATTCACAAATAATTGATCGATTACATTTACAAAAAGTAATAATAATTTTTTGAGCGAATAGCACTTTTTGCAACCGAAGCAGATAAAAAATATCTATATATTAGATTTTCTACTCTTTTTTATAATTTACGCAAAACATTTATGCATTATTGTAATAAACTTTTGGAAACAAAATTGATTAATTATGCTAAATTAAAGCGGTCTATAACTCAAACCACATATCTACAATACTATAAATTAAAAAAAATTGAAATCCTAACGAACAACATTAGTAATCTTAAAAAAAAGTTTTTAATAAGCATTTTTAATGCTTTTTCCCCCACATCAATTGGCTTGAGTTTTAGTGATACCCGCAAAAAAATAATTTAAGCAAGAAAATTATAAATGTAAACATATAAATCTATAAAAGCTAGTACAGTGTTGCCTATGCGAGATGATATATGAAAACAATGAAACAATATTAATAGGGTATATAATACTTAAACAAACTAAATAGTTTTGCCTTTTTGTTTAACTTTAAAAAGAAACATAAACCTTAAAGACACAAGCGTTACTTATTCTAAAGATAAAAGATATACAGCAAGCAAAAAAAAAAAAAACAAATTTAGCAGTCAGTAAACATTTAAAAAGTACTTTGATTCAAATTTAAAGAATTGTGCACGTTGTACTTTTTCAAAAATACAAACAGCAAATTGTTTTAATGTGATTTTAAGTGTAAAGCGATAAATATTTATAAAGAAAAAAAGAAAAATTAAAACTTTCATTAATTTTTTGATAGACTTGTGCACTTAAAGCGCGCGTTAAAGGAATAAATGTAACTCAAATTTTACTATGCTTAAAAGATACCAATTTATTTTTATTTTACATTCAACGAAATTAGTTGCAAAAAATACGACAGTAACTTTGTTTTTTTTTTTTTTAATAAAATTATTTGAGTTGCAATTTTTATTCAGAAACCTAAATCATAGAACTAACTCCAATGAACTAAAGAATAAATTGTTGCAATTAATCATTTAAAATCTTAAAAAACAAAGCAAATGATTTACATTATTTAATGAAAATAAATAATAACAAAAAGAAACTCAAAACATCATTTTCTATTTTCGAGGCATACCTCAATTTCAATCTACTCAACGCTACTATTTAGTTTGTATAAAAATTCTTTATTTAATTCAATTAATACTAGTTGCGCTTAAACGCTTCATAGTTTTGAGCCATCTAGTAATACTGTCTGTCTTGTTACAAGCAACCAGATTGGTTTAAACTAAACACGTTCGTGCTGCGTCATACCCGCATCCGCTGCTGAAGCGGCCGCTCCGGATGTTGCAGCCTGATGTAGCTGCTTCAGCTCATTATAGACCCTCAGAGACAGTTGAGTATTGGGCGCTTGTTTTCGGCCGGGCATCTGATTTTCTTGACTCTGTGAAGTATCAAGACACAACAACAGCGCTTTCTGTAGACTTCGTGGCAAGCGTATGCCGCTAAGTAGACCTGGTTGGAAAGTTCCGCTGCCCAGAAGAACATGCTCACAAAAGATCTGGAAGTTATTGTTTTGCTGTATGTGAGTGCAAGCCTGCCGCTCTACATCGCAGAGCCCTTTGCAAGCATGGAAGCTGCATTCGTCATTGCTGCGACAACGGAAAGCCGCTGGACATGCGTTTGTCCAGTTGGCTCTCAACATAAATGTGCTCAGCACTTTGGTATTTAAGACGTCTATCGGTAGTTAGACCGAAACGATTCACTTGCATTTTGCACATTTTCAAAGGTTCTGGCTTCATTTCGTCCAGCCGGAAGAGGTACTCCATTATATTTAACGCATGCTTCAAGCGCTGTTGCCGACTGGAGGCGCTGTAAAGCGTAAGTAAAAAGTTGTTTTTATGTACAAAAATAGATGCATATTTTTGCGCTTACAGATACTGCATTATGCTGGGGTTGGACTGCACTATTTGTAAGCCTTCTGTGGCATAGTACGGACCACAGGATCCCAAAACAGCAGGAAATATTGACTCTTCGTCAAAAAGCTTGCCCATCATATAATTATTATCTTTAAATAGCCGCCAGAAGCTCACCATTTGCTGTGAGTTATTTTCAGCTATCTCTTGGTTGACCAGGGCGCGTATCTAGTTAAGGAGTAATTTTTTTGGTTAATCTGACTAGACTGTGATTCACCTAACCCACCATATTATCATCTAATGTCACATTGTAGGCAAGTATGATATGCAATTTGACAATCTCATGAAACTCTTCAATTTTAGGATAGATAGCCTCGCCTTTGCTATTCGTCCAGCTTAAATTGTCATCGTTATGCCTGGCCAGCTGCAGGAACCAAACGCACATAATCATTGCAATATCAATTGTCGACAACTGACCTACCTTCACAGCATAGATATCACCATTTTTTTCGGCCGTAAACAAAATAGTCTTCATGTCATTTAAAGGGCACTGAAAATTGTCGAACATCTTTTGACTTCCACATAACTCCTCACATAGCGAACCACTATACTCATGCAACTCATATTTTTGGCACTGCAATTATGCGGCATTTAAGTTAATAAAGGGCAGGTTGTAAAGTTGAAGCTTACCATATGTAAAAGGCTGCGGTGGGACATAATCTTATAGCAAAACTTTAAATTGAGAAAAGCATAGCTAAACACTCCCACTGCCAATAGAACCGCAATCAGAACCGTACGCTGCATTCCTAAACGTAATTTTCGACGAAACGCATTTAACATATTCCTAAGAAAAATCTATAATTTCATGTTGAAAAACTGTTTGCAGCTTATTGCATGCTGTTTTGTATATATATATGTGTATACTCTTCAAGGGTTGGGATGTGTCAATGCTATTATTTTGACAGTTCTAAGCCACCCTTGAGCATGCGCATTGAAAATAATACAGTAATGTCTATAAAATTGAGCATGCTGTAAAAAATATTAAACAGATTGTGTGATTTTTAATTTTTTTTTCGAAAATCCCCTAAAAATATGCACACTTCAATTTTTGTATTATCATCATATAGTAAGTAAAAATATAGTATAGTATATCTATAAACTGCAATCTACTTTGCTGCGGCTACTAGTTAAGTCGAATATTTTACAAGTGTTTTTAAATATTTAAGTCGAGTCTAGAGCATAAATTATTATTTATTAGCAAATTAATTATCTTATTTTAAAAAAATGCAAATTAAAACACCCCCAAACATTCAAAAAACAAAAAAAATAAACCAATTTTCCCTTTTCCTCTACCAATTTTAAACCCCGTTTTTTTTTTTCAACCCATTTGTTATTAAAAGCTCATCCTTGTTGCTATCGTAGCTTAGATCTCGTCGTTATTAGGGTATTTTTATAAAATATTTCCGCAGAAGTCTAAAATAATAGCAGCCAACATGAATTCTTTTAAAAAAGGGTTCAACTGTAGCGCATCTTTTTACTTTAGTTTCGTTATTAACCTAAAAAAGTAATTTCTTTATTAATATAAAACAAAAAACAAAAACGTGCCGCTTTTATTTCGCAATAGTTTATCATGGGCTTTGCATCTTTCCAAATATAGGCAACAATAGCACTCACGCTGATGAAGCTAATCTTATCTAAACATATATGACCAGAAATCAAGTAAATCTTTTTAGCCCCTCCAGAATTTTATAGTCTCTATAATTTATTATCTCTTGTTTTCCTTATCGCAATTTAAATATATATATTTTTTTGTATTTGAACCAAACTGACACGAGACGTCGAAAAAAAACACAGTTAATTTTTGAAATTTTTACTTAATTTTATTTCTTTATTTATACTCTTTACTAAATTGAGCAATTACTTTAATCTCTTCTCTGCCTTTAATTTTTTATCAATGCGTTTGTTGTCTTTTACATAATTTTTATTTAGAATTCCTTTTTGTTAATATTTAATTATTTTCAGTTTTGTTATTGCTAAAAATAATTTAAATTCATAATTAAGTAATTACCTAAGTTCGAATTTATTGTTGTATTTTTTATATATATTAATTTCAATAATTTCTTGTTTATTTTTTTGTTCTTGCTGATTTGTTAAACTAACAAAACTAACTCATCTGCACTAATATGTAATGTATGTGTAACTATGTGAGTGTGTATATGTGTGTATCCAATGATTCACTTTTTTATATAATTTAATTTTTTTTTTTATATATACTTATTATTATAACTGTTCTACTCATTATGCATAATTTTACCTAGTTATGTACACAACTATAAACTTTTATGACAAATGCTTGAACGTGTAAATTTTGAAGTCACTTTTAATTTATTTAAGATTTTTTTGTCATTGTTTATTGCAAATATCATAAATACGCATGTATCAAAAAAATATTTATTTAATTTAACACAAAAAGAAAAAATCTTTTCTGAATTTGACTAAATGATTAAATTAATTAATCAATCTTGTTTTTGCTTTAATTACACTATTTTTTGTTGAATATAATTTAAACTGATCTCACATTTTTTATTGCGTTTTGTTTTTTATCTAATTGTTGCTATTAGTTTTATATATTTTTATTGTTGTTTTTTTACTCTGTGTATGATTATCGTTATTTTATAAATTTTTTTGCTGTTTTTTGTTTTGTAATATGTTTTTGCCTTGCATTTAATTTTTTTTTTAATTTGAATTAATGTTTAACTTACTCCGTTTTGTTTTTGTTTTAATTTGTGTACATATTTCAAAGTTTATTACTTGATTTTTATTTTTTTTTGTTTTTTACTACGTGAACATTAAAATGCTATGCTTCATTTAATCGTATTTATTTATTTTTATTTTATTAACTTATTTCGACTATTTTAAGTTAAATTTTTTGCGCTCTTGCTGCTATTGTTGTATGCTTAATTAACTTATATACTTGGTTTATTTACATTTAGAATAAATTCCACAACATTAGACTAGTTTGGCCTAATTGATACGCATCTCAGATACTCTTATGCAGCTTGTCAGCCAAACGTATCTCAGCTGTTTATCAAATCAGACTCACAACCAGTTAACGTCGTTTACTTAGCCTTACAAATTATTAATATTTCATTAATTTATGTTTTTTGTTTATTTAAATTTGCAATTTATTTATTTAGAACTTTTGCAGTGTTAACATTTTTCTTTTGATTTTGTTACAAAATCGCGGTTGCTTGGCTTCTAACGCACGTTTTTTTTTTTTCTTTCCTAATTAATTAATTTTGTTCGAACTCATTGGTTTTTGCTTTATTTATTTTAGTCATTAAAATAATGTATAAAATTGCGTATGCTTGTCATTTATGTGCCTTTAAAAAGTGTCTAGGATTTTCTATATGTATTCATTCTTATATGTACAGCAGTTTTTGGTTTGGTTTTTAATTATATTGTTTTCACGTTTGTTTAGCTTAATTTGTTCTTCTTGTTCTTGTCGTTATTATTATTTAAAACCGTTTTTGGCAGTGCATTTATATTTAATTATTTTTTTAAACTTCTTTTGTAATTATTCTGATTACTATTTGCATTGATCAGCTAGAGACTAAAAATTAAATATTAATTTAAGAATTTACTTTTAAATTAGGTTATTAATTAATTAACAGCATGTATTTACAATTGAATTAATACATATATTTTTTCCATTTTTACGCAAGGTACGTTTGATTTAACGTTTATGAAATTATTTTAAATTTTATATTGTAATAGTTTTTAATATTATTTAATTTGTATAGCTATATATTAATAAAAAAAATTTTAAATTAAATCTTTTTTATAGAATATAATTGGAAGACAGTTGTTGGGTCAATGCATAACAAGTTCTTGCAAAATTGTTTTTAACTTAAAAGGCTCCTTAAAAAGTGGCATCAAATAATCGTCGACTTAAGAAAAATATTCAGTCAGAAGTTGTTAAAAAATTGCGAAAAGAGCTCGAGCGTAAAACGAGGTAAAAGTAAGAGTAAAAAATTAAACAATAAACAGTTCGAAAAAATCAATTAAAATTTGTACACTGAGCAAAACGTTTTATTGCTTATACATAAATTGCAAGCAGTCCCTGAAGAAACTTGTTCAACCATAAAATACATATATAAAATAATTAATTTAATGTAATTTTATTTTTTAGAATTTACGTCTTTTTTTGTCATCTACACATTTTTTTTAAATTTAGTTGTTTTAACTTTTAATATTTAATTTTTGCTGCAGTTGCTGAAACTCTAAATGTCTTAATTTGAAATTTAATATATTTGTTCACTTAATTAGATTTATTTGTATGTATGCTGAATAGTTGTGCAGTTTTATTTTCATATGCTTAAAGTTGTTAATTTTTTTTGCTCTTTAAGGTGTTTTAATTTAAGTCAAACCGTTACTTAAAGTTAATGTAATATACAAAATTCATATTATGTATACGCACTGTTAGCTTAAGTATTTTTTTAAAATAGTCGTTGTGGCTTTTATTTTTGTTTTGAGTGTACAAGTGTATGTTGTTGCATGTTTTATTGCAAAAATGTTTTGTTTATTTATGTTATGTGCGTGTGTGTGTGTATGTATGTGTGAGTGACCATCCCATCTTGTCGTTAAGTTGCACAAAGGGCAGCTTTATTTTGGCTTACATAATTGTAAATAGACGAGTTTTTTTGTTCGTTTAAAAAATTGTTACAACAAATTATTTATAATTATTAGAATATTCTTCTTTTCGTTATTTGGCAGTGTAAAAATTTAATTTAAGTTCATGTTTAGTTAAATTTAAATAATTAT
This sequence comes from Chymomyza procnemis, assembly GCA_035046065.1. NCBI lineage: Eukaryota > Metazoa > Arthropoda > Insecta > Diptera > Drosophilidae > Chymomyza > Chymomyza procnemis. Next base: position 756,606 of record JAWNOJ010000013.1, on the reverse strand, counting down.
ATGCAAGTGTCAGTGTGCATGAACTTTCTTTCGATTGTGAGTGTATGAAAAATGTTGACTTATTGCTTCTCAAAATTTAATAATTAAGTGAGCTAAAGTGTTATTTAATGTAATGCAAGTTTAAATACAAAAAGTTGATTGCTTCTTGTGATGCTGCTGCTGCTGCTGGCACGACTTTGCACTATCCACATCTGCGACTAATCCTCGTCCAGACTTTGAGCACGACGAGGCTTAAGTTTTGATACGACCACATATTTGCGCCCAAAATATGGAGAATCTACAGATATAGCGCATAAGTAGACAAAAAAGTTAAGTAATTTTATCAATCTGCGCGTCGTTTACTTTTTGCGCAAAAAGTCGGTGTATTTGCGAGCGCGCTTGCGCACCTTCTTAAAAGCATTGCCCAGCCGAAACTGTTCGTCCTCATGGGCATTTGAGTGCTCGTGCGAGTGGGCATGGCTGTGCGTGTGCTGATGTGTATGCGTGTGAGGATGCCGATGATAATGCGTATGAGTTTGCGTTTGTGAGTGTCCGTGACCGTAATCGTGCTGGCCGTGCGGTGATTGCTGCAGCTCGAGCGCTTGCGGATCGTATTCGTAGTGCGATTGGTGCAAGTGCATATAGCTATCTCCAGAGGGATTGATGGATGGCGAGGCCGGCGAGGCTGGTGATAGTGGGGTGCGCGCTGTGGGCGGTGAGTACTGATAGCTGCTGCGTTGTGACAGCAAATGATGCCCGGAAGCAGCATCAAAGGACTCAAAGGAGACCTCCGCATGGCCTACTGCATGCACAGGAGAGTGCAGCGATGAGGAATGCTCGCTAGTGGTGGAGGCTTCGCCTGTAAAATCTTTGGGCAACTCATCAATTCCTAACTGTTTATCAAACTGTGAGTTGGCTGCCATATTGGTATAGTCATAGCTGGGATAAGTGTAGGCCAGATAGCCCGAATGGTGAGCCTCTGTAGAGACGGCTGCATCACGTGTTCCATTTGAATCACGTCCATCACGATTATTTATGAATTTAACCTCATTGGCATTGCGCTCCTGGCTGCTATTAAATACTATATTTATATTATTCGTACTTAAACTTAGATTAATATTTGTTGGGGACAGCGGTGTAGTGGGTGGTTCGGCTGCACCCAAGCAACTCGCATTTTGATTTAGATTGGTTTCTTTGCTGGAATTACTTCGAAAGCTACGCTCGAAGCTCTGAAAGCATTCACCGGCATCGCTTGAAGCGGTATTATTATTGCTAAGATTCATGTTGCCTCCATTGGCCGCAAAGTTGTTTTTGTACTGAAACTCCAAGGCATTACTTGGCTGAAACGGATAATTCTTGGAATTGTTAAGCACATCACCCATGGCATGACTACCCTTAGACAGGTACTGATGTATATCCTCGCTAGTTATTTGCAAATCCTGATCCAAATAAGTATTGCATTGTATATAATTGTTACAACAATTGTTATAGGCCTCACCCTCCTGATGGAACAATACTGTGGTGGACTCTTCAAAATCGCAGTGAAAATTGCTGCCGCGTCGCTTACGCGCAGCTGCTGCCGATGTGCTGGGTCCTTCATCGTAAACAGACTTTTCAATTACGTGTTCACGAGGTTGTTTACGACAGGGTTTTGGATCAACCTCAGGGACACGCCAGGCATCTAATTTATCATCGTTATTTGGGATCGTGCCCGAGTTTCCCAAAGCTCCATCAAGTTCGGTAGGTGACTTACCATCAGCAAGAAAACTCCATCGTATCGGCGATGGCGAGCAGGCATACTCTGGCAACTCATTACTAAGTGCACCTTTGGAACTATGTCGTTCTAGGGAAGAGCCCCTTGAAGGCGTTGTCGGATCATCAAGAGCTTTGCCTTCTGCAGCAATTTGCTTTGCTCTATCAAACATTGAGGTAAGCGAGCCCAGTTGACTATTGGGCCTACTAGCGTTCAGCCCTCTTAGAGATATAGATGTATAGCTAGGCTGACGTTGATGCATATGTTGCTGCTTGCGTATGGCTGCCGATGCGGACTTTATAGAATTATTTCTGCTTAGCGAGGAGCGCGAGCCATATAGGCTTGTGGAGTCCGTGTGATAGCAATAATCCGATGAAGTGCAACAGGAAGATGGTCTACGCGAGCTTCCATATAAATCCTCAGCAAAATACTGTGCTAGCTCAGTGCGTGAGGTGCTACAGCAACTTTTGCGCACCATAATTTCATGTACTTCACGATCAGCGCAGGCTGCATCCTGGCAGGCGTTCATCGATTGGCAGGACACATCAGTAACCGAACGATGTCGCCGGTTGCAGCTGCTGCCAGCAGGACGCACATGCTCATGCGTGCCGCGATGTGTGTGGGCACCAGGCAGACTGCCGCTACCACCAGCGCTGTGCTGGCGACGTCGTCGGCGATAATGATGGTGATGCTGATGTTGCGACCCATTGTTGGTTTGAGATGAAGCTCGTGGCACTTGGGCCGAGTGTGGACTGGCATGTGAGTGATGGCTGTGGGGTGAAGTGTGACGACTATGATGTGGACTGTGGCTATGACTGTGACTATGAGTGTGCTTGCGTGGCGGCGGTTGCTGCTGTGCTTCATGAGTCTGATGGCAACGTGCTGAAATAATGGCTTCACCGTAGGCGGCATTGGTGTGGCAGTGCATTGTATTGGCATTAGCATTGGAAACGGAGCAAGTGGTAACAGGTTCCTCTTGCTTGTTGTAATGGCTGTGAGATTGCTGCTGATGCTGCTGTGTCTGGTGCATGGGAGTTTGTTCACATACGATGTCCTTCTCATAACTACAATGTATGTATTCGTGTGTATATCTAGGCTGCTGCTGCTGCTGCGGATTTGGCTGTTGTTCGGCGACTTCAACGTTGCCCGTTGAGTGCACACTGGCAGTTTCAGGAGGTGAGGCGTTCCTCAGTCAAGGCCCGCTGTTCTGGCAGACAGGTGCTTGCTGACGAAGGTGATGGGGCACAGAGGCAGCGTTCCGGCCCTGGTGTGTACTTCGGCCGCCGTCTAAAAATCGCTCGGATGCAGCTATATTTAGTGGTTTAGTAAGCAAGAACGTGTAAACGAACACAAACGGGAAAACGGGTTTGGGGAAAAGAGAGATTGAAATCAGTGTAAAGCGATTAATACCAGGCCCAATATCGTTAAGAATTTCTATAAGTTGTGGTTATTTTCGTGTTTAAAGTTATGTTTTATTTTTAGTGCAGCGCGTTTTATATATATGTATGCAAAGATAAGCAGTATTTAGATAGCTCCCAAGTTTAGCTTACAGTGCATGCAAAAACTACATGCCAAGAATGACGCATGCTGGTAGTATAAATATATATGTATTATAATTCATGCAGTTGCTAAGTTAATACAATATTACTTTTGATGTTGCTTAAAAAATGATCATGAATAAATTAAATTTATAATTAATTTTGTATAAGGCGCTAAACGCATTATTGGCATTTCAAGTTTACAAGTGTTTGATTTTTCGTGTTTTCTGTGAACTCAAAGGTATGTTCAATTTCAAATCCTTACATTTATATATACACATACTTGTATATATATATATACTTAGCCAATTGTTTGCATTTACTTGGTCCAAAGTTTGCTTTCACTTTCGCACTAAAAAATAAAAAATGATATAATCTTAAGCATTTTTTCAGTTGGATTTTTTTTTTTTGATATAGTAAAGTGAACTGTCTTTAGTTCGTTGCTTTGAGTTTTTCTTTTTATTGGAGCAGTGACTTAAGTATTTATTCATAATTAGTTTTAGTGCAGTAGTGTATACAATATTCAAATATGCTTGACATTTTTGTGTAAATGTTTTTTGCGGCGTTGTGACGGCCATCTTGGGTTGAGTGGCTGTATCATCATAGTTTGCATAGATGATACATATATTTTTATATTTAGAGTATGAAAAGTGAGCATTTGCTTGCTTTAGCTTTTGCTGGGTTAGTTTTCTATCTACGGCTTACCTGCTGACGTACATGACATTCTGCCGTGCGCCGAGTGCCTCCGGAAACTGTCGCGTCCGTAATCAGACTCATCGTAGTAGCACTTGCGTGCAGGAACTGGCGTTTGAATATTTGTACCATAGTTGGTGTAGCAAGTTGTGGAGCCAACGTTTCCCAAACCGCCGCTCACATAACTTGTTGATGTTGGACCCAAGAGATTGGTGCTATCGCTTAGCGGGTATGGACCCATGCCTTCAACCGTCAATGAAAACGAAGTCGTACCAAAGACTTTAGTTTAGATTGGGTATATATATGCATACATATATTGTTTTTAAAATGTATCATGCAATTTCGCCAATTTCACATATTTATTAAATTGTTTTTTAATCATTGCATTTGGTTACATACAGTAGTTGTAGTTATTGTAGTCGGTATTTCGTATTAGGATTTTGTGTTGTTGTTGTAGTTGATTTGATGAAGAATTCCCATTTGATGATTTAGTAATTGTTTCCAATATTAATTTTAACCAATAGAATTTGAATTAATTTGAAGTGGTTTATGTTGATAGAGTTATATAATATATATTTTTGTTGTGTAAAATTCAACGGAATTCATAAATGCCAAAAATTATGTTGTTCGAATGAAAATAAAGAATATATATGAGAAAATCAATTTATATGTTTTTTGAAATTTAATAATCAATTGTAATAGATAGTTTAGCTTAGGCATAATTTATCAATGCAAATAATTGTTTATAATTAATAAATTATTTAAGTTTGCAAGCAATCTACTAAGTTGAAAAAATATCTAGCAAACAGAAGTTTAAATACACTCTACTAATATAAGTACATTCAATTTATGGAAGTATACAAATAATAATTTCCAAAGATGCAAAAAAAAAGTTTAATCGATAAAATAAAACAAATAATATAAACTTTTTTATTTAACATCTTAGTTATTATTAGTATTTTTTTTTAATGTAAATAAAGTGTTCATAGAATTTGTTTCATTTATTTTTCGAAAAAGCATAGTGAAATCCCAAAATGTTGCACATTTAACGCTTTACTATCATTTCTACTCTAAAAAACAGCTATTTACAAGAAAATATCGATTTCAAAGGAGACAATAAGTACGACTACAATGAATTATATTTAAAAGATGAATCGCAAAACAAAAAAAAAAAATGCATACATAGAAATCGAATTTTAGAGAGACACACACTAGATGACTGTATGTTAGATGTTAGTAAATATTTGTTGCATGTATTATGTAAAACTGTATGTAATTTATGTTGAATTTAAAATAAAAAGTATAAAATTTTAGTTATTAACAATTTTGCTAACTGCTCATAGTTGTAAAAAAAATGAAGTGAAAATAATGATGCATAAATTTTGTTTATTATTTTAAGTAATTTGAACTTTGTATTCTTTGTGGTATTCATGGAAATGGTACGTATACGTAATGTTGTAGAGTTTTAAAATAAACAGTAATTCATTTGTATTTAAGTACATAACTATTTTGCAAATATATGTATATATGGTGGGATCCTGTACAATAACTGTTGTATTTGTGAGTGTAAACGTGTGTGTACGCGTGTGTGTATGTTAATTGTTTACAAGTCTATTTAGTAGTTGGGTTTTTAGTATACGTGGCATAATTACATATGTGTTTTATCTAACACATTTGGTCTGCATGACATTTGTTAAGTATACGTAATAATGTTTGTTTTTTTATGCAACATAGATAGGTAAATATTGTTTGTAATTGTAGTTGTTTGCTTTTGTTTGTAATTGTTGTTTTTGTACGAGCAATTTGCACAATAAATAATGTGGAAATTAAAAATAATATTTTGACAGTTAGGATTGTTTTTATTTTTTATTATACTGGGATTTTTGTAATTTTTTTTTTTGTATATTTAATTGCGTGCTTAGATTCTTACGTGAGTCATGTTGGGTCTTCTCCTCAGATACCATCAATGCGGCATGTTCGATGCCAGAATTCATACTTTGTGGCTCCAAGCTATTTGTGCAGTTTAGCATACTCCTGAAATTCGCACACTCTACGATTATGTTTTAAGTGTAAACGTATTTTAAATTTAATTTAATTTTCTTTATTGCAACTTATGAGCAATTTTTGAGTTACACAAACACACAGCCAGAGACCCGCGTACAGAATACATGCTGAGGGATATGTACGTTTGTGTGTGTAAGTTTACTTGTGTGTGAGTGTAACTGTATATTGCATTTAAGCTCAAGTTTATATTTTCCTTGCTACACTCGAGGATCTGAGGTTCTAACTTATGCTTGGAAGTTATTAAGCGCGGCTTTCATATGCAAAAAATCTAAACAACTCATTACGAATAAAAGTAAAATAACAAATTTTTTTATTGGCAATTACAAAACAAATATAAAAAATGGTATATGAACAATATTACTGAAAATAGTTTGAGCCAGGTAATCAAAGTAAGCTTAATAATAACAAATTGCAAAACATCGCACTTGTATTTAGTTAAAATTTATGTGAAAAATCTCTTTAATCTTGAAAAAAAATATATAACCCAAATCCAATTTTAAGACTTTCATTATTTTTAAGTTATTTCAATTAAAGTGTTTCAATGAACAAAAATAAATTACAAGTGACATAATGAACTTTGAAGGCCTACTACAACTACTGCGCAAAAAGTAGTATTTTTCCTCCCAAAAATAAACGTCTAATTATGGTCGTTAACACAAGAAAAATTCGTAGAAAAATTATGTATGAAAATTCAAACGCAAGATCTGATATTTTTACTGCATAACTTATCAAAATTTACATAAACAAGGAATTTAATTTAAATTACTCTTCCAAAGATATTTTTATAAAAAAGTTTTGGCAATATGTTGATATTTTGCAGATCTTGACATGACGCTTGTACAAGCTCCATTATGTCACTCGAAATATATTAGTTCATATTATATTTTGGTAAATCGAAAACACTACTTTTGATTTCCTTGCTAAAACTTATTTAACTTAAAACTAAAAAAAACACATTTTTGTGCAAATTTTTTCATTTAAAACAATAATAAGGAAATTGAAAATAAATTATGTAAAATATATAAGGTGGTTGAAGGGCGTTGGGTTTGGCAGAAGTTTTTATTGCAATTTAGGTCGTATGGCATTGGAGTCTCGTTGTGATATTTCAATGTCTGCTGTAGAGCAACTGTCGCCGTTGCCGTTGTCCTCACTGTATGGGTAAATAATATAAAAAGTGTGTGTATATGTGTGTGTGTAAAATTTCGTAGGTGTGTGTGTGTATGTGTGTGTATAATTGAGAGTGCGTGCTTAGCTTTAAACTAACCAATTTGTAAAATGATGAACAATGAAATAGAGACTGTGAGCTGGGGGGTAACGACATAAATCGAGAGAACAAGAGAGGGAGTGTAATAGAGCAATCGAGCAGGGGGGTAGAGTACAATAGGGGGCTGTGAAAAAAGGGGCGCTGTATGAATTAGAAATTGAATTGAAATTGGATTTGTTAGTGGTTGGTTGACATGAGAGGTACAAACGCGTGATTATGAGAAATGGCTTTTAAATAGAGTATTTAAATTCATATAGAATAATATACGTTTAGTTGTAGTATGTAGTATAAGTAATTATGTTTATATTGCTAAATATAATTTTTGTATTTAGTTTGATTTTTTTTTTGACAAATATTGTAATTTGTTAGTTGCAATTGAACAAACGAACGAGTAGTACAGGCAAATTTTAAGCAGACATGCCAAAGATTTTATGAAACTTTGAGCGTAACTTTTGTTTGATTTAAGTTATTATTTTGCATTTTTTTTTGTTTTATTATTTAAAATAATCTTTTAATGTATATGTTTTTATTTTAAAGAGTTAGACTAAAAAAAAGTACAGTAAACGAGCTACTTTAAGAAAGAGCGAGTTTAAAAACATTGTACATATCAATTGCATTTTATTTGTAGGTTTTTATAGTAAATATTAAATTGAATTTTGGCTACTTTTTTTGTTAAGCACCATTTGTGAATTGTTTTGTTTATTTTATTATTATTATTATTTTGAGCTGCGTTCTGGTACATCATGCAACTTACCCGTACAGTCTACTATCTCGAAAAGTCCTTTAAAGCGTTTTGTTGTAGTTTAGTATAGTTTTGAGTAATACATAAAATGCATATGTTTATGGTATTATTTTCAGTTACGCAAAAATGAAAAAAAAAAATATTTCAAATAAATGTGCCGCAAGTAAAGTAAATTGATAATTTTAAATAATAAAATCATTGAAATATTCACTTTAATAAGTACTGATATGCAAACCGCATAATAATCTTCCAAGTAATTGAAAAAGTAAATAAAACTGTTTTTATTTATTTACTATTATTTTTGCTGGGGTTTTTGGTAAATGAAAGTTTTATTAAGTTAAGGATAGTTTTTATGTATTACGTTGATGTAGTTGGAGATCAGGGACTCAAATATCAAACATTTTATGAAGTGTGTGCATTTTTAGTTTAATTTTGTACGTACCTGCCATTGTTATGACGGAAGAGAGCGAGAATCTCTTCAAAGGTTTTGTTTTTGGTCTCCGGAACCTTTTTATACGTGAATATCCAAAATATAGCTAAGAATACGCTAAACGGCAAAAATGTATAATTCTCCAGTGCAGTCTAGAAAAGTAAACGACATATGTATGATAAAGGCATACAGCCACTTCCTATTACGCTTACCTTCATGCTTGGGAAGCCAATGCCTACAACGAAATTGGCCATCCAATTGACCAGCACAGCAATGGCCATGGCACTGGGCCTAGGGCCCTGTGAGAATAGCTCCGCTGTTATCATCCAAGGAATCGAGCCCGGCCCAACAGCAAAGAATACCACAAAACCAAGCGTGGCTACCACAGATAGATAGGACATCCAGTCGATCATTTCCTGTACATAACCAAAAAACTCCTATACAAAATGCATAGTAACGCTATTCTCGATGATTTGTAGGCTTTTTTTTTTGTTTTGAAATTTTAACGAATTGTCAACGTTTGTTAACCAAAACAAATCAAAGAGTTGTTGTCATAATAAAATAGTTTTGTAAATTAAATTTTAAAAATCAAAATAAGTTTAATCTTCCCCGTTGATTTGTGGTTGCCTACGCCACTGGCAATTGACATAACTATTTATGCACTTTTATGCATGAGTTGAGTTTCTTTTTTTTTGTTGTTAAGTTAAGCTGTTAAACTTAGTTCAAAGTACTTCAATAAGTTGACTGGCTTAATTAGTTGCATAAGTTAATACTAAAATAATGAAATTCTTGGTTCTCAAAGAGTTGAGCGGTTTCCATTTTGTTGTCATAGTTGCGCTTTTCACAAAACAAACTGTCGCTTGAGTTTTTCTTTGTTCAAATGTATCCGAAACCTTTGGAAATTGCTTAAAGTTAGTTCATATATTTAATAGTAGTAGTAGTGGTAAGTAGAGAAGTAGCTATAGCTTAGTACATAATTAAGTCATACAAATAGGTATTACTTTTAAATATCATTATTAGTTTTTAAAGCAGCATTTAACAGATTACACATTTCAAAGGCGACATGTGTTGAAGTATCTATTCTATGTGTATCTCTGTGTACGTGTGTGTGTGTGTGTCTTTTTTAATTTGAAGACACTGTTTTTGTGTTAGTGTGTATATATGTGACACTTGCAACAAAAGCATTTTGAACGCGTGTTTTGTTTTTGTTTATTTGCAGTAGTACCAATTGCAACTTGCTTGAAAGAAATCTCTGTACAGTTTTTGCAGAGCTTGTTGGCTTTGTGTAATTTTTGCAATTCGTGCTTAAAAACTTTTCGACTTTTAGTGAAAAGAGTTCAATATAAACTCTTGCAATTAAAGCGGATTTTCTTGGTAGCCTAATTAAGCAAAAATTATAATTAAAGAACTCAAAAAAATATATATACGCAATAACATTTGTACTTTAAATAGCTCTGAAAATTATGTTGAAAGCTATTTAAAGAACACATGATAATTGTTAAAAAATTGTGAAAGCATATTCGTCAAAAGATTTTTGAGTGTGTGTGTGTGTTTCTATGGCAAAAAGCCTGCCAAGTCGAGAATAGTTCTAATTAGGGGTGGGATATTTGTATAAATAAGCATTTCATGCTTAAGACAAATGAAACGCTCTTTCTTCAACACTTTAAAAAGCTCTTCAAGTGTTAGCAAGGGTTTTTTTTGAAAGCTTATTTATACAATAACTTAACCTAGACACAACAACAAAAATTTTAAATGAGCATAAAAGTCTTAAAAAAAAGCAAGCAGCATAAATAAATCACAGGCATAATTTTTACTGCTATAATTTAAGAGGCATTTTAAATGTTACAAGCTGTGATCTTACTACCTTGTTATATTTCGAAAATTTGTCAATTAAATAAAATAATAAATAGTTTTCAGTAAATCAAAATTTTTGCCGTAGAATTGATAATAAAGTATCCAAGTATTGTTTAATTTAATATCACATTTTTTTGTAAGCAAATTAAAATGGATTTTTAGTTTTTTTTTAACCTTTTTAATGTACTGGAAAACTACATATAACAAAATCCATTTATGCCAAAATAAAAATTTGTGCCAACTAACAGTTCTATGAATGAAATTAAGAAGCAATTATAATATACAAGCATTAATTTACTTTAAAGTTCATACGTTTTCTGCATGCATTCATAGAATTATGATCTCTAGCAAATATCTATAAATATATATTTAGTATAAGCTATTAGTAAATATTACATATTTTATAATGAGAGAATACATAGTAATAAAAAAAAGAATATGTATAAATATAAGTTGGTACATTTAAAGCTTAAATAGACACAGCTATAAATTCGAGCTTATTATAAATTCAAATATATCTCGCATTAATTATTTATGCAAATGCGCGAGGGACAATTGTCATGCCATTTTTCTCAGCTGCTAAGGGGCTTTGGGGCTTTTGGGACTACGGGTTAAACACAACTTCATGCATAAAAAATGTATATCAATACTTAAATATGCATAAACATACGCAGCCAGCATAGTCAATATTTTTGGGTATTACAAATATTATATGTAACTAGTAGTATATTTGTTAAAAAAAATATAGTTAAATTCATAATGCGAACGCGCTTAATTCATTAATGCGCCACTAAATAGGCTATAAATTATAAAAAAATTCAAATGTGAACATCCAAGTACTTGCCAACGATACTTTATTGTACTGACAGTATTGAAAACTTTTGTACTTGCCTTAATTAAAAATGAAATCGTGATAAATATGGAGAATATAAACATGCCACCGAGGCCATAAAGATGCAGCGTGCGACGTCCAGTGCGATCCATTAGTGGTATTGACACTAGAGTCATAACAACCTATGAATTGTTAAAATACATTGATTAAACTTCTTTATAAAACAGAAAAGAGTTTAAGTGTATAATTTTGTTACCATTATAGCGCCTATGCCTATCGTTGCAAATTTGGCGCTTTCCTCTGTCAGTCCAGAGCTCATGAATAGCGACGTGGAGTAATAGAAGACGGCATTGATGCCACTAAACTGTTGACTCAGTTGCATGACAATACCAATTATCAGTGGCGGCCGTAGCGTAGGAGAACATATAAGCTCCATTGTCGATATATGACTTTCGGCTTGCTGGGCACGTTCCTCGGCACGCATCTCCTCAATATCTTCCTCAACAGAGCCAGAAGCGCGTAAGCGACGTAGGGCTACAAATGCCAATTCATATTTAACACAATTCAGCAAAAAAAAAGACAACTTGAGACTTACCTTTGCGCGCCTCCTCCTCCCATTGTTTGGTTATGAGCAAATATCTTGGCGATTCAGGGCACACAGGTAGTAGTATTAATTGTAATATTGCTGGACATATGGCCAGGCCTAGTAATATGGGCCAGCCCTCATTGGTGCCTAAGATTTGTTCAATACCCAACACCTGGGATAACAATAAACCTACAGTCACAGCCAATTGATTAACAGTACCTAAGCCACCGCGTAGATTAAGTGGCGCTATTTCGGAGATGTACATTGGCACCAATGATGTATTGAGACCTGCATTTTAGCAATTTAATGGCAACATTATTTTTTTTTTTGGGGGTTTTTAAATGTTATGAGATTTGGACTTACCGCAATTTACACCAATTATAAAACGCCCAAGGAATAACATTTCATAGGAATGACTAACTTTGGTAAAACCCATTAAACATGCACCTGATATGCCAAGTACGTTGTTAAGTAATAGTCCTCCTTTTCTGTAGGTTAAAGGCAATAAAATGCTTGTCAGTATGGCTAAACCTTTAAGAAATCACACTACAATCTATGATCATTAATGAGGTCATTCTTAGTGCGGTCGGTTTAAGCGTTCTCTCAGAGTACAATACACCGCACATTTATTTTGAAATTGGCATTTACTGCGTTTCAATGCAATGACGATATTAACAACTTCACATGCTAGCGCCTTTATTGGGGCACCATGCGAACTATATATCCATCGAATAAATTTTAGTCTTGCCAAAAAACAAAAGTAGGCACAGGTGGGCGTTTATTGTTTTCTGGTGCATCGCTTTACAAAACAGACCTGACCCCATTGAATACTTAACAATGCAATTCCGATTTCAATTTTCAAAACAGACCTTACCTACACCTTATGACTGAAAACAATTTATCTATAAATTTATACGCACCTGCCAAATCGATTAGCCATCCAGCCGCCACTGAAACCACCAAGCATGCCTCCAATGGCAAATATTGATACAGCCACCGAGTACAATTGCTGTATAAACTCCTCACTAATGTCCTCGCCATAGCGATCTTTGTATACATCCTTCATAAAGTTCTCAATATTCTTTTCGGGTGCATTTATGACTCCAGTATTGTAGCCAAATTGCAGCATGCCCAGCACCGCCGAGAATATGGAGTACGTAAGAAAGAAGGTCAGACCCTGTAAGTAGTTCAATAGAGTATAAGTGGAGCACCATTTCCTACAGGGGGGGTTTGGGAGGGGGTTGGGGGTAGGTTAGTGGGCTGGCTTGTGCGGGTTTCAAACGCTTTGCAAACGAATGTGCTAATAAATACAAAATTATTAAGCTCTATATTAAATTGATTGCATCGCTGCACATTTCAGGGATTCAAGCCAATAATCTAGTTCGAATTATATTTAAGTTTGAATTGAACTCATATATAAATAGATGACGAACAAAAAGTGTTTATGTGCGTCATGTGAAGTTGCTTATGTCAAATAATAATAAAAGAGAAATAAAAATAACTATATAAATAATTTTTTGTAACTATTCAATTTATTATTAATTCATTTACAAATATATTAAAATTATAAAATTAAAAATAATTAAAAATGTGTTGATGACAAAGCCGTCTGTGTTTGTAAGGGTGTTGAAAGTGTGCTTATGACCGACTACAGATTGCTCTACTCAGAGCAATCAATAATCACATGAGCCCACTTTCATAGTGGTTGTTGTCGTTTTGGTGGACAGTGTTGGTTTTGTACATGAGTATAAATGAAATTCAAGTATTTAATTACACAACATGGCAAATAATTTAAGCTACAAACTTGTTCTAAAAGTCTTAGCTTCCGTCTGTGCGTGTGCTCCTCCAGTCTGTCGACGTATTCGCGTAATTCTTCGATTTCTTCCTTAACCTGCTGCACAGTGTCCAGTTCATGCTTAATGGCCACCATGTCGCGCTTTACCTTAGGGAAAAACAATAAATTGCGTCATTCAACAATAGCAAAAACTATGAAAATTCTAAAATACCGCACTTAACTTTTGCTAAGTAAAAGATATCATACCTCTGACACTTCACTCTGACAACTCTCAACTGATTTCGTCAGCTCTTGTAGCTGTGTCCGTATTTCACATAGGGCCACTGTAGTCTCCAAGTGTCGATCGCCTCGCTGAAGCTCATCGAGTTTCGCTGATAGATTCATGCTCATCACGCTAACTTGCTTTTGCAAACTGTTTATAGGCGTGGCAAATTGGTGCATATACACATTTAATGCATATAATTCAATTCAATCCAATTGCGTGACGTCACGTTCCAGTTTCAAGTGGCACAGTAAAAGTTTTCAATGTAACGTCACGCAAAAAATTCACAGCCGCAGTCAGAGTTTGAGTTGAAATTGCGGTTACAAAGAAGAAATACGCCAAGATGTATGCCATGAAAAATGCATGTTGTAGTGCCGTAGTTGCAGTCGGAGTTGTTGATGATGTCGTTTGTAGATTGGTTTGGTTTGGTTTACGTTTTTGGTAGTTCGTTACAGTCAAAGAAAGTATTAAGGAAAAATGCATTTTAGTTGTAGTTGCTGCAAATGCCATTTGGCTTTTATACAATTTTACATTTACGTTGCATGTTAGTATGTGGTAGCTATGTAAGCTATTATTTAGCTTAGCCGTATAATGTAATATATTTTTATGATACAGGCGAGAGGTGTAGAGTGCGAGAGTGAAAAAAAAACCAAGCAAGAAAAAGAGCAAAAGTAAAACATATACAAAACAAAACGAAATTATTTATGACTGCTTGCATTAAAATTTACTGAGCTATGCAATTATTGAAGAATGGAGCAACATAAATTTTATGGTTACAACTTATACTGAAACACGCATACACACGCACACACACAGTTTCACAGTAACAGATATACACCAAAAAAAAAGCAAATATAATATACTACAGGAAGCAGTTGTCCATGATGCCAAAGGATTTGTGCGGCAAGCCAAGTAACAATAACGTAAAGAAACAGCAGGGGTAAGACAACCACAACAACACGAGAACAAGAAATGAAGAATAAAAGGCAAAGTACTAAGTACATAAAAAGTAACTTAAAGTAAATTGTTGGGATTCTTGCCTTTTTATAGTACCATGCGAAACGGAAACGCAAATAAAAATTGCAGTTTGCGGTTTGCCGTCGACTAAGATGCCAGCGACTAAGGCGATAAGGAGGATTATAACGACAAGAAACAGAATCGTTGCTAACGAATACCAAGTATATTGCTTAAAGTTGCGTATACGCCGAGTTAAAGCTTGTCAAATGCATAAAATTTACATTTTCATTAACGACAGCGCGCACACTCTCTTTCACACACACACACACACAAGTGCAGATACACAAAAAACAAATAACGGATGTGTGCCGGGTGTTTGCATTACGCCGAAGGGCGCGCCTATGCCCATTGCCCATAGTCTATCTATAGCTCGCATCTAGCTGTATATACATATATGTACATATATACACACATATGTATATATATATATGTATATATATATAAACATATCTTTGTACATATAGGAATGCGAATTTACAGGCATAGGGCATAAATGTTTAGGCATAGAGAAAGAAGGTGGATATGGTACACATGATATGCCAATGTCGTGTGCCTGAAATTGAGAAGTGCTTTTTGTTGGCAATGCAAACAAAATGCGCGCAAGCGGCGCCTAAATCAAATAGCAACAGAAACAGCAACTGAAACACAGATATGGCAACAACCAGAGATGGGGAGAGAAGAGCGAGAGGAGTGACAATGCCAAACAAGCAACGAACAAAAGTTATAGTTATAGACGTCATGCCCACACTCCAAATATATCACACATTGGGCGCCACTCTATACTATATTGTACTATATGTTCCGATAACATTGTATTCCATAAGCACAAATATATATGTAAATGTTCACTTTTTACACTGTAACAAAATTGAATCAATTTAATTTTAAATTGAACCGTATAATTTGTCCTTTCCGCCTAGTGTTTGTTTTTGTTTTGTATACTTCTTGACGAAAACTTTAAAACTGGAAGTATTTGTTTTTATACTATTTATTTTTATTATTTTATATTTGCTTTTGCATACTTTGTGTTTCACAACGGCTATACTAATACAATACATATAAAGCCTACACCTAAGTTTAATTTTTGACTCCTTAAACCGTAGCAAACTTATACTTCTTATTTTTGAAAAGAGAGATATAAAGGAAAACTCGAAAATAAGATTGAACGTGTCTAACAAAAGATTATTCAAGTTGAAACTCGGTGTTTGGAAAATGTCACTGTTTTATTATTATTATTTTTAATCTCAAGTTAGGTAAATTTAATAAAATTCAATTGCATTTTATTGCAGTATTGAAATTTGCTGATTGTTTATCACATTGCAATTACTTAATTTTTCAGTGTAACTCCTGCAGTGCCAAAACTGCAGCATACAAAGCGCATACGACACGTGGGACGCCGCATCCAACCGCATACATCGTACTTGAGTTTGGTGTGCATTATGTTAATGCGCCTATGCACACGCAGAGATATTGTTTGAGAACGGTATAGAGCCAGCGATGAAGCGGCAGTGGGAACGGGGGCCTTAAAGAGAAGGGCATACGAGATATGCAACACAGTTATTTGCAACATGTTGTTATTGTTATTGTTTTGCATTTCACGAACATTGTTGTGCCGAGCATAAAAGGATTATTTTATGCAAGCATCAACAGTAGTGTGCGAAGAGCGTAAAGGGAAACGAGAGCGAGCCAAAGCATCCTGTGCAAGTTATTGTTCTCAACGAAAACAATGATATGTTTTGTATGCGTGTATTGGTGTGCCAATGCGTATGTATGAGTACGTATATCCACATATACATATGTGTGCTCCCAACTTTGTGTGTGCGTGTCTGTCAGCCGCAGGAATTTTTGGTTTTGTGTAACGGATTTGTATACGTGAGCATTTAATAAATTTTCTGCCAATTTCTGTGCGCTCAGAGACTCTCTTACACAGACATAGATATATACCTACATATGTATGCGTAGACAAATATGAAAAGAGACAGTCGCTGCCTTCAGCTTTCATTTAATTTTGAGTAAGTGGCTCCTGCTGAGCCTTTACAAACTCTGCGCACAATAAACAATACATATGCATATCTTTTAATTATACAGACAACTACAGTAGACATTGACAAACTGACTTTAGTTGCTTACTATTCGCCATTTGACTGATTACTATATGTATATATATATATATATATCTACTGATATATGAAAATGATACTGTTGTAGATATATTTTTTAGCTTTTCGCTTATGAAGTTGCTGTTAACTCAAATTTTTTGTAACTAACTTAATTATTTTAACAATTAAATTAATATTACGAAAACTTTTCTTTATAATAGTTAGACATTCAAATACTTTCTGACATTCAAAAAATAAGCTATATTTTCCGTAAACTTTCATATTAATAAACTTCGAACACAATTTCAAAGAATTTTTATAATTTTTTAAAATCTTAATTTTAAAGTGAAGCACTTTAAAGGCTTAAGTCACAAAAAAGCGGGGGTTCAAAAACAAGAAGTCTGCACTGTACATTCAAATGGTTGCAGTCTTTTTTTTTGGGCAACAGATTTTTAAGTACAAGGATCAGAGCTGAATAAGGATTTTGATTTTATTGGGAATCCACATACGCACACACACACATAGAATATGCACAATATTTTCAAAATTTGCTGCAAATTTAAACAAAACGAGTACTCTAAGTGTTACATGTTTCAATATTCAAATATTGTTTCCGTAAAGTTTCAGTTTGTTAATAAAAACCAATTGGCATATAGGACATTCACCAAACATTTTGCAGCTTAAATTTGAAAACTGCAAGTTTAAATTTTCTAAATTATTTTTGTTTACAATTTGATACAAAATAAAGTATTTTATAATTATTTTTGTTGATTTTTTTTATTGTTCTTTTGATTGCATGTGTAATTTAATAATAGTAGTATGCAAATCGCCAGCACAGCTCTATATGCATAACATATAAATATGAAAATCAATTTATCGTTATTTGTGGTCACATGGAATTCAATGTATATTTTTTTGTAGTAATATTTTATAATTCCCATATTTGTTTTTTTGTTTTAACTTTAGTTTTATGTTATAGCTGCTTGATTCAAAATTTATGCATTAATACATTTCATTGATTTATGTATTTTAATAATTGAATCAAAAAAAATTTAAATTGACAAATTGTAGGTTACGTTTTGCATTTTTTTTTGTCTGTTTAAAGCGTTACATTCAATGAAGTGCAGCGCAAAAAAAAAATTTTTTTTTAATAAAAATTAAAACTATTTTTCAAAATTGTTTATATTATTGTTGGTTTTGTAGAAGATTTTGGTGAAAAGACCGCTACGCCAATTAGTTTGGATTAAGTTTGTATAACAAGAAGCTTTGTTTACAAGAGCCTTAGAGTCAGCTAGTATTTGCATCATTCTTTTTTTTTGACTTTACAAATAAAATAAAATTTAAAATTTCATTTGCTTTATTGTAGCTGACTGCCAAGGCATTGTGTACAAAGCTTAAATAAAAATAAAATATATGCATAATAAATTCAATTTGGTTTATTTGAAAATATTGTGTGAGGTACGTGAGGACCATTGATGGGTTTTGACAGCTAGTTCATGTATACGTAATATGGCACGTTATATGAGGATTTGCTGCGTTTGTGACAAGGGGCTGTTATATGAAACGATAAAGACTATGGGCGTTTTAAGTGGGCGTGATCATTCACTTCAAAACTCATACATACACTGAGGCACACTGTTCGATACTAATTATGTGACAGCTAGTAGGCATGCAGAACTGATGGCTGGCTACCTAGGTTAAGTTTAGTTTAGGTTCACATGTGTGAGTTGTGTGGGTGTTTTGGTGCAGTTGGTTTATGTACACATTGTCACAGCTGTTTTCTTTCAGTGTCTCTATGCATGTATTTAATTGTATATATATGTGTGCAACGGCTGGCTTAATGACAATTGAACACTTTTTGGCCATTTGTCACACAAGTCGTTCGGCCATATTTGTTTTCGGCTTCTGTGTGTGGGTATGTGCGTGTATATGTATTTGATTGTTTTGCCTGTTATTAAGCACTTTTGGATAACTATCATAAATACTGACCACAGCATGAACGGCTAACACTCATTGAATGCATGAATGAATGAAACTGGCTGATGATGATGACAACGGTGAGGATGAATTGTCTGGCTTGTCATCAATAAATCGCTCAATTACGAGTGGTATAACGTTTTCAAAATTAAATTGATTTAGGCATTTAATGGTTGGCATAATAATTAATATTTAAATGAATATACATGCAATTATAGAATGTGCTTGGTTCTAAAGGTGAGAGTTTTGGACAGCGTTGCTTATAAGTGCATAATAATTTATAAAACAAATTGACGTAATTTAAGCTCATGAGTTAAGTGGTAAGTTGAGTGCAAAGTCTACATGTTACATAGTAATGACAGTAGTCGAAATGTTAAGAGAAAATGTAAGCAGAGTTTGTTTGTATGTATAATAGAAAAGTTATATCAATTAGTAGTTAAAGTATATGTAGATTATGAAATTGCATACTCGTTGAGTGGTGTGAATACCAAACCACTTTGTGTGTGGCTTTGTCGGGTTGTGATGGTTGTCAAAGTTGTTGTGGCAATACAGTTGAGGTTTCGATTGGTGGGAATGACAAAAACAATTGCAACATAAGCGAATTATGCATTTGAAGTTGAAACACCTACATTCTTAAAAACATACATATGTACATATACATATATATGTGTGTGTATATATACAGACATAAGCAAATGTACTTACTTAAAATGTAAATTGCTTAAATGTTTGATTGGAAACTTAATGAAAATTATTGTTGACAGCATTAAAGATGACAGCCGACATAGTATTTATGTTTTAAAAAATATGTACTTTAAATATTATGTCTGTGCTTTAATTATAGCCTTAATTTAATAAACAAAGTGATCATAAATTTGTTTATATGCACATAATTATTTAGTAGGTTTGCAAAGCGTGACAAAATAACAAAGCATTGCATTTATTCAGATAACAACAATTAATTAAGAATTTTAATTAAAAATCCATAAATTAAAATAATAAACAATAAATTTTAAACAGACAGCGTTGAATACACATTAATTTTATATTATTCATAACAATCAAATTTCCAAGTAATAAGTGAGACTTTTGCAATATGTTTTTCAAATTAAATTCAATCAAAATAAAATAATTTTGCTGTACATGAGACGTATGCGCAATGTTAGTGTAGTTAATTATAATCATTTTTAATTATTATTAATGTTCATGTATATAAATAGTTATGAAAAGCATGAATGATCTTTTTATGAGTATATGTACCTGGGTGGCATGGTGCCCATCATTTTGTTGACTTTTTAATTGTTCAAATTCCGCAGTTGTATATTGTTTCAGAATTTTGATAGTATATATATATTTTTTTGTATGAATAAATGCTTAAACGTATTTAATTTATATTTATTTGTAGTTAAATTTGCTTGCTTTATGCTTTAATTATTATTAGTTGAAAAGCATGGTTTGTAAGGATTTTTATTTTTAACAGTTTGGTGAATGCCGTATGTGCCCTTCGTAGGAATAGTTTTCTTAATTTTTCGTTTTATTATATTATTTTTTTTTTGCTTGGCGGTCACAACAAAAGAAACAACACAACACAAATGCCCTCAATGAATAATTGACATTTTCAGGACACGCGAGGAAACACGAGGACACACACATTTAAATTAACATAAGTTGCGCTTATCTGTGTGGAAATAGAATGATAAAAGAAAATTTACAATAATAGCATATGAGTAAGGGTTTAAGTTATTTAAAGAATTCAATTTATTACATTTGCTTTGGTATAATATGTAATTGCACAAATTAATGGCATTACTTTGTATATGAATGTAACTGTTTTAAATGAATATAAACATTTTGTTTGAAAATGAAAAATAATTCTTTTGGCTTTTACCATTCAAATATATAATTCTTTTGTACCTATTTTCAGTTGTTAGTGGCTGTGCATGCAAATTAATGAAGCTTTAATGAACACGAAACCAAATACAATATATTGCATACTTTTGTGCGCAAAAAATCATAAATAAATGGAAGCATTTAATTTAATTTATTTTTGTTATGTTGTACATACTCGAGCAGCAATTGGCGCAATGTGGCCTCATCCTCGCCATGGCATCTTAATCTAGATTCTCGATCACGATCATCACGACTCGTATGACGTTGGCGCTTTGGTGCATAACTAAAGGAATGACGATAGAAACGGCCGTTGTTTATGTTACCACCGTGATTGTAGGCGTCTGTATAATAATAATTCATATATGTAAATATTTAGCTATAAGTTGCATAACTTTGTTTATGTGAAGTGCTATTATGTACCAGTATTTGTAAGTCCAATACTGTTACTTCAGCTAAAAAAGCTTAAGTTATTTTCTTGAATTTTTAATTTCAATCACCCTTTAAATTAGTTTTCAAAATAATTCAAAACCATTTTTTCTATTGAAAATTATACAGTGAAAAGTTTAAAATTTTAATGTTTAATACTTTCACATAAACGTAGTTGTCATAAAAATATTTAAGTAATACTTACCTTCGGGTCGCAAACGTACGGGCGGAGAGGTCAGCTTGAGTTGTGTAGACGTTGTTGAGGGCGGAGTCTTACGTCGACCACCAAAAACATAATCGTAAGAATCTTCGCTCAAATTGGACACTACATAGCACATACACATCAAAATATTTCATTTTTTTTTGCGCATCGAAACCGTTTATTATAAATAAAAATAATTAGTCATAATATCAGCAACAAATTAAAGCAGCAGCATTTAAAAATAAAGTACAATATAAGTTAAAAAAAAAATAAAACAAAAATTATTTGTTTTAGAAGCATTGTAATGTTTTATGTGTAACTCAACGAAAAACATACTAAAGTATATGCCATCGTTATATACTCACTCTATAAACAAAAGTTGTTTTTTTTTTAAGATATGTATGTAAAATGTGTATTTTTTTTATATAATTTTTTTTATATATTGCACCAAGAAGAAAAAGTAGAAGAGCACAAAATTTATTGTATTATAGTTAGCAACTTTTCAACAAGGAAAAGCATTAAAAGTGAAGTAAACATCTGGCATTGATAACGTTCACACGAAATAGATGCACTAAACAGTTTCAAGTGGAAAATGTTATTTTTGTTTTGATTTCATTATTTTAGTAAGAAAATTGCAAAAACAGCAAGAAAATGAGAGCACATCTACAATACTTGCAAAAACATTTCGCAAACATTGGAAAAATAACAAATATGATTTATTTTTAAGTAGTCAAAAAGTTGTAATACAAAGGCAAGCAGAGCGACATTTAATTAATGAACGACTGTTTGACTGATTGAATTTTTGTTTTTCTAGGGGTTTGAGTTGACTGATTAATTGATAGATTGGCATATTGGCTGATTGACAGCATGAGACTGTTCTTGAGTGAAGGAAAGGTGGTGAATTATATTGATACAGGTAAGTAGGTGGCTAGTGAAAATGACAGTGACTTAAAAATACTAAACAAAACTTTTTGTTGGGCAATTTTTTATGCATTGATAGTATGCTATGTAGTTGAGTGTAGCAAAGTAAAAATCTACATGTGTAGAGTACAGTGTTATGGGTTATGCACAAAATAAATCAAATTAAGTATATTGTAGTACGGCAATTATTTAGCCAGCAAATAAATCTCCATATACGGTAATTTAATCTCCATATTAACTCATTTGTTGACAAAAAAAATCACTTGAAGTATTAAAGATTTTAAAAACTTATTGCAGCTGCACAACAAATCTATTCAAATCAAAAAACAAAGCACTTCAAATATTTCGAAAAATTAAATACAGCAATTTTACCGAAATACAAAAGTGAAAAACAAAAAAATTTAGAATGCAAGCAAATAAAAGCACGACTACAACAGTAAAAGCACTATATACAATAAAAATCAACAATAGGAAACATCAACTATTGCAAAAAAAAAATAACAATAGAGGAGAAAAATGCAATTTAATTGGGGATTTTCACCTGGAAATACGCTCAATGGCTGAAGCACTTGAGTGGAACGCAATGGCGGTGGTAGCGGTGGCAACTGTCCAAACGGATCTTGTTCGTTTGAAATGGAGGACGTTGGCGGTGAGATCATCGATATATCACCAAAAGTCGCCATTTCATTATTGTGGCCAGCTGAAAGTAAATTATGTATATACAGATAAAGTTTTTACAAAAGTTTTGATGCATACAAAGGGTTTTGCAACAATTCTTGCCTTCTTCTTTTTCGAATAAATGCAATTCAATAGAAAGGATTTTCGTCGATACGCTTCAACTAATGTGCAACGGCGTAAATTCACACACACGTAAACACCCACACACACACACACACACACAAGCATTTGCGCTAAAAAGCGTCTTTCATTTCAGATGTACGTGACGCCATGATGAGCAAAGTAAGCTATATGAAGCAATAGAGTGTTTACACACCTACAGAAGGCAACATTTGTAGAGAGACCACACCAGTATTGGTTAATGCGCAAAAATAAATAACAAATTAACATTTGGTGTTTTTATCATGCAGTTTTTTTTTTTTGCAACTTTCAGTTGTTATACCAAATTGCTAATATTATTTATAGTTTTTGTTTGGTCACAAATTAAACAATTCTATTTCGTATGCCAAAACCAGCCAACCTAGCAGTACCCCACTTTATTTACGACTTATATATTATACGGTTTACTTCTTGGTTTTAGTGTGAATTTTTAGAAAAGAATACCTAAATGGAATACATAGATGATATGTTTTATAGAGACTGCTATTACAGTCTAGACTAACAATTTGATTACTTGACAACTGATAACAGAACGGTCGTCGCCAACGTCAGTGTTTTAGAGAAATAATTGAAATATATGTTAGTTCTTAGCTATGTCTATATAGTTGCATTCACTAAGTTGACATGACTTTCATGGGGCCTTGGTAGCATAGTGGTACAAAGCGTAAGGCGGTTTGTTCGCTTCCACACTGCAGCACAAATAAATAGACGATATTTACGTAGGAAAATCGGTATTTATTAAAGAAACCATCATTTGGATTGATCTATCAACTTATTGGAGATATCGCTAAGCTCCCACATAATAACGCATGCTGCTACTGATACTCGTTAGGCTCCGCAGAACCATGTCTCACACATGAAGAAATCGGCGGCAATTAAGTTGCATTAAAAATAAAGTTTATTAAAAAGTTTATTAAAAACTTTATTTTTTTTATAAGAATATACCAATCAGAATTTTGCAGTGTAAACAGTCTATGTATGATATACAAAAAGCTGGCGAGCGTATAAACCTGCATCTATTTATGGTTGCCTTCGGGGAGAGACAGAAAGAGAGAGAGAGCGACGGAGAAAGACGGAGAGAGGAAGGAGTAGTAACAACAAGTAACTAGAGGTAGCATCTTGGGCACATAAATTTCCTGCCAAGTCCAGGCAAAGCGCACAAACGCATGCATGAATGCATACGTAAAGCTTCCACGCTAACGCCAAAAGAAAAAAAAAATAAAAGACCACAAAACATACTACACGCACACATGGACGCACACCGACATATATTTGGTTGTGCATGTGACGTTTCCTTATGGGCCGAAGTGTCACTACCGCTAGCTTAGTAGCATTCTGTGCCCGTTTTAGGTTCCTTTCGTGCTTTTGCATAAAATAGATTTCCATTTTGATTCTTTGGAAGAAAGTCGTATACAAAAAATTTGCAAGTATTTCTTAACTCACACTAATACTTACGTAAAAAGTTGAAGCACACACGTTTCAGGCTTAAAAAAAATGCCCCAGTAGCTGCGATAAGTGTAACTCATACCTCTCGTTGTAGTAGTTAGGTGTTGTTTTGTGTGGTGACTTGGCTTGGCCAGGGATTGCTTAAACCAGCAACAACAACAACAACAACAACAACGGGAGCAACCGCAACAACAACGTTGAGTTTGTAGGGTAGTAGGGGAACTGGAAAATGGTTGGGTTCACCACGTGCAAGTTTGCCTACGGTTCGGTATTTTGAATTTTTATTATTTGCAATTTGCGTTAATGTTGTGGAAAAAAAAGCATGTGGCTGTTATGGCTTTAGCTTTAGCATGTGTCTCGGCTACCATTGGCATATTGAATGCCCATTTATGGCACACGCACAAACACTCATGCAAACACACTCATACACAGACGCACACAAACATACTAATGACCTTTTCATGGCCTCATGCACCACTATAAATATAAGAAATGTGTGTCTGACAAAAAAAAAAGAAAAAAAAATGTGTGCAAATTATAAATGCCAGGCAAAATGTCTGGGCTGGTTGCCAATCCAGTGTCGTAGACAGGACCAGAGCACCAGGCGGCGTATTGCCTCTTTTTGCATACGTTATTGACAAAATGATTTGTAAATATTTTGCAAGTCATTAGTTACAGTCACCCATTTATTCACTCAGTCAGTCAGACACTCAGTCGGAGCAAGATAGATACATAAAACGAAAGAGAGACATATAAAGTGGATAGAGTATCGGAATAACGATTTGTGGGTAGCACGGCAGACGCACTCTGGATTGAAATGTGCGCATTTAAAAATCGCTTAAGAACATGCAATGCATTTTTTGCACTTAACAGATTAAAATCATTTCACATTTACATGACCAATAACAACAGCCAGCGACAGAAGAAAAAAGTTACGTTACGTAGCCGAGCTTCTGTTTTGAGTCGAACTCGGTAAGTGTGTGAGTGAACTTAAACAGAGTACAATGGTAAAGATAGGATATGCACTATGGATTGAATTAAAAAAATCAAGAATAAAAAAAAATAAACCCTAAAAGCTATGTCAAAATTTCAGTTTGTATTAACGTGTAATCATAAAAATATTTTCTCAATTTTTTGAAAATTTTGTATATTTTTATTATAAAATTTTTGTATCGTATGCAAGACCAAAATATCTTATTGGAAAAATTAACAATATAAACATTAAAGTCTATAAATTCGGTCAGTTATTTCTATGAAACATAAGATTGGCATAAAAAAACTCATTCGTATTATAATTAAACATATAAATCCTTAATTTGCTCTTGCCACTGCATATAGATTTTAATTTTAAAAATCATTTATTTCTGTTCATTTGAGTTAGAATGCGAAAATATGACACTGTGCAGGTCATGACAACCTCACCTGTCGGTGCATTGGTTGTTCAACTCCTTTGAATTTGTTGAAAATCCCATTTCTTTTTAGTTCAACGCATAACTACGATAACTGCTTCCGGCTTTGGACTAAGCATTAAAAGTAGCCAGTTTGCGTATAGTCTATATACATGTACAGAGTAAGGACATATATATTATACATAAACTATACAAGACATAAAGATGGCCAACTCGAATGCAGGCGCTCAAGCATTCTGAAGAAGTCGTAGAAGTTGTATGAAGCATGCAAATATTTGCTTAAATTTGTGCTGAGGTTAAGCTTTTTGTTTGTTTTGCTTTTGGGACAAAGTTGATGACATTCAATGGCTGAACTGGAATGGACTGGACTGGCTGCATCTGTATGCCACATTGACTTGGCTCACTCTGTACTGCCTCCCTGTCTAACAGTTTGTCTACTGTTATGCCCTGGGCCCTGGCTAGCTGGGGATGACTGACTGACGGACTGACTAAAGGACTAACTGACTGACTGACTGGCACTCTGGCTAGTTGGCATAGAAAAATAGTTGTGGGAAAAACGGTTGCGTTTCGATTTGACTGCATGCCAAGGCTGATGCTGCTGAAGCTGACGATGTTGATGACGCAAGCAAGCGAGCATATGAGTGAGTACACTGAGTGCAATGGGCAGTTACTCATTCTCTATGTGAGTGAGTATGTTTTGTGTGCAAGGGCTTCTTTCGCCTTCAGTGACTTTGAGGTTTGTCCATTGACAAAAGTTCACTGTATGCCTTGGCATGGCAGTTATGAAAACATGTCCTCGATGGACTGACTGCCTTCTTACTTGTCCTTCCACATCACTTCTTTTAATAATTGAATATTATGCAATCTAAGCAAAAATGTGTTAGTGTAGGGTTCTTGTATATTTTTCCTTCGACTGTGTTAGGTTTTTAAAAATAATGATTAATATGTTTTATTAATAAAACTTACCTATTTGCGTAGTTTTAAGAATTACGCACTTTAAATGATTTTTAATTATATTATACAAATTTATTTGCCCCTAAACAACTTCTATCAAACACAAAGCCATCTGCGGTGTCTGATGATGCGTTTAATTAACTCGATTTCGATTTGCAGCCACTGAGCTTAGTTAAGCTAAGCTGTACCCAACAGAAAAGTCAGACGAAGGGAAAAGTTTGTCGCAATGCACTTTTCCACAAGTTCAAACCGCAATCGTTCTGTCATTGAGTACATCCGCCTCCGGCCTACCGAAAAATTCGGAGGTGCCCTAAAACCTAACAAACTTGCAGATGCTGCTGAAGATGATACGATGACTTTGTCTGGTGTGCAAATCAAATTAGAAAGTAAAATTGAAATTTTATTTATTCATGGGTAAAAGCTGAAAAATTTTTGAGATAAGAATAATTGAAAATTTAATTAACTAAGCATCCACAAATCCCCTTACAACCCTATCACACGACTCTAATGAATTTGTGACAGCGCTTCTATTGTTATATTTCTAAAGAGAGTCTTCTCCCCTCATCATAATCAAATTGCGCAAATTAAATGAAATGTGATGAGAAATTAAATTACAGGCAAACCATAAAATATGGATTGCTTTTGCAGCTCAGATGGATTTGTTGTATTTCTGTAAATACTGTTGGAAAATAAGTCAAAGAACAATATTTAAAATAGTTTATGACGCTTTAAAATTTGTCATTACCTATACGATACTATTTCGTTTTTTAAATACATTTATTTATAATACATACAAGGCACAATACAAGAATTGTAGATGGCGTGGCCGACCTTAAATCCTTCGCTATGAACTGCATCAATATATTAACATAGTGGTAACAAGTTCTCATAATTAGCAATCAATCGCTTCAATACGCTTTAATTCACAATTCTACATTTATATTTGGACTGTTCGACTCCCAAATCACTCGAAATAGATTTAAGTGCTGCAAACATACAAAATAATTTCTTCGAAGTGTTTTGTCGAAACCATAATAAAAATGGAATAAAATCTTAAAATCTGTATGGAGCATTTTTTTGCACAGAAAAGTCGAACTAGAAAAGCGCAAAATTCTTTATTAATAAGATAGGGCATAAGCGCTCCGACAATAATACTATACGAAGAATAAAACTATATTCGTTTCAATAATTAATACACTTTTTAGTTACGAGTAATTCTCATTAGTTGCTTTTATTATCATAAGACCCGGAAACAAGATAATTTTGCAAATAACACACAAATCCTGTTGTATAGAATATGTTTTCTAAGTTCCATTGTCCACATTCCAGAAACATTCTGGAATGTTAAGCGCTTCAATGGACACAACAAATTTTGAAGCCAAATATTGATTATATAAAATTTTGAATAATTTCAATCAATTCAATCCATAAATTACCGAACTTGACGCTTCCACTAGCTCGTCACTGGACTCCGAAGTGCTGCGTTGGGTTGAGGACCTTTTTAAAATCATTTCATATACTTCTACTGGCAACGCAGTTTTCAATAATTCTTGAAGTAGCGAAGGTTGACAATGTGTCCGAATGGCACTAGAAAAGTGATCTGTCGCCTCATCTAAGCAACCACTTTTTAGACATATGTCACCTAATGCCAGATGATGCATACAAAGAATTTGATGGTCTACATCGGAAATAGAGTGCTGCCCCTTGGGAATTAAGCCATCCATATATAGATTCTTCTTTTGTCTGCTTAAAATGCGCTCGTTTTCCTGCAATTCCGCAATCCGACGCCGATCACGCAGTTTTCTTTTATACTCGGGATCAGCCAATCGTTTGCGGTCAAAGTAAGTACAGTACATTATAAAAACAGCAGCACCCCAGCCAATTGCAGCTAATCCAAAAAACTTTTTTGTGCCCAAAAGTTGCCAAAATTTAAAATTTAAAATACTTTTTAAAAAATTTTGCATTTTCTTGAGAATTAAACTCGTTTTATTTGTTCGAAGACCAAATTACTCAAAGAATTTTTTTTTTGTGTTAAATTATGTTAAACCAAATTCAAGGCCTAGGTGACAATATAACTAACAAATGCTAAGTTTAATTTTGTCTCCTCAGTATGTATTAATAAAGAGTTTTAACCAATTCATTTATATACACAGTTCGGCTTTGAGTGGTTCAAAAAGATGGATTTTCAGATGATTACATAAACACATCCCGTAATTGTTTAGTTTTTAAATAAACATGTTCTATACTGAATAACACATTCCTTTTCCACATTCCATTTTTATACTGTTATGTACGTTCTGCAACACTTTTTCAAGCACAAAAGTCAGAAAAGCTGCATTTTAGCGCATTTCCGGTTAGTAGAAAGTTTAGGGCTTCACATTCACATAGAATATTTAATTAAAGTTGCCGATAAAAGACACAACAAGCCTTTGTTAAGCAAGTCAAGTTGCTTTTGTTTTTGTGTTACACAATTTGTCAACAAAATGTCTGATAGATTGTGTATTGTACATACACATACAACAAATGCTACATAACAATATAGCATACAACCTGCTGAGAACCACAATTGTTGCTTTTGTTGCCGTTGTTGTTCATTAATAAGCTTTTGTCTTTGCTAACCACAAAAATTATTGCTGCTCAAATGCACTCGAATGCCTGAATAAGCGTATGCCAGTATCGTTTCATTGTACGTGTTCAAACCGCAAAATCCTTTATTATTGCGTTTATGCTGAGCATCGACAACAACAGCAAGCAACAACAACAACAACAAAAGCATCAGATAACAATAACATCAGCAGCAACCATGGCTTAAAACAAGATATGTGAATATCAACGTGGCTAACAGCTTAACCCCAAAAACCACCTATAATAGTCTTTCCATGCTTATACATGCTACACATATTTGCGAAACCGTAAAAACGTTAAATTTTAATACAATTTCAATTTATTTAACCTAAAACTAACAAAAATACAAGAAATAAAGTAGAGAGGCATACGCAGACACAGATACAAATTACAATAGCCTCACGTATCCAATGCCTAAGCTGTATCAATGTATGTGTGACACTTGACAATCAGCACTCACAACAGTAAGACACACAGAGTGCGGTATAAGTATACTTGGGCGGAGGAGCTGGAGTGTGTCAGCGACACTGGCAATCAGAAGATGGAGGCCTCGCATTCTATATGGCTGACTGGATGGCTTTGGCAAGTGTATTGGTTTTGGACGTTGGTTGCATCTGCTGCTGGTTTAGCTGCCGTTGTCAAGCCATGTCGCCAGCTTCGCAATTGCCACCATACTCAAACTGCTACAGCGACTACTTCCTCTTCCACTTGCACCATCATTGTAGACTAACTTGGGTCATTTCTTGTTGCTCGTCGTCTGTCTGTGCATTGACAGTGCGGCCAACTGTTAATACAACCGAGTATTCACTTCCAATTGGTTTATGTGTAGGAAATTCGCGATTTTAGTTTACATAATATTTGGTTGTTAAGATGTGAATCCAATAGCTAAAATTATTTTTATTTTACTTAATTTGCAGCTCTCCAATTGTCATTCGAATTATTAGCTGCATTTTACTGGTTTTGATCAATTTTTACAACTATATCAAAAATAAATTTAGAAATGTATGCCGATGCAGCCAATGTTAACTACTCAATTTGTGATGTGTGATGTGATGTGTGTGTCAGCCGTGGTGAGTACACTCTGTGTAAGAAGATCACAACAAAGTGAAAAACTTTCGTATAAACACCGCAATACACACTTCTACTGAGTACCACAAATCCAGAGTAACTCACTGACATACCCACATACCCCTCACATTCAATCTTCGCCTTATTGCTGTTGTTTTTCAAGCGCCGTTTATACGAACTTTTATACCAATTTATTCGAAATGGTTCTGTGGCTCAGGGTATATGTATTCGTGTGTGCGTATATCTATTTGGCTGCGTATATTTGTGTATATATGTGCTCCTTTTCGTGTATTACAAAAAGTTTACACGTATTATCGTAGTGTTTATTTGTCAACATGGCCAAAGTGCGAGCACACACATGCGTATACAAAGTTAAATAAACCCTGCACAAGTTATATAACATGTATATATATATATATGTATATATATGTGTAAAGTAAATACATTACATACTATTTTTAAGGAGGTAAGTTGAATGCTGCTGCTTTGCTGCACATGGCGACAGACCCCAAATGATTAATATTGTCTTGTCAGCGCAAACATTTTTCCACAGCAAAATCAAATAAAAACAAAATAAAGTCTGCAATCGTGCAACTCCCAAAAGTATGCAATACATCAATATAAATAAAAATGTGCGTATATATATACAGATGTATATAAATGTATAGTATAAAATGCAATTGCTTGCGTAAATAATGCTGAGGAGGCAGTAACAACTTTTTATTTTGGCACTTTTAGCAATATAAGATGCACTTTGCATGACAGTTTTGCACATTATTAAAATCACTACTGAGCTGTCAGTCAATCGAAACCGAAAAAAGCGAATTTTATGCGAAATATATTACGCATACGACACGTTGAAAGCGTTCAGCCATAAAGCTTAACTGTCATGCTGTGCACACGCTGTGACAATTGCATATACTGTACTGGGTGATTTTTTAAGCCATTATATATATATATATATATATATATATATATATATATATATATATATATATATATATATATATATATATATATATATATATATATATATATATATATATATATAATATAATATATATAATATATAATATAATGTCGAGGCATTATATATATATATATATATATATATATTTTTTTTTAAACAAAGCGTGCAGTGATTGCCCTTTATTAATATTACAATTTGATTTTATGCATTATATTCTACTTTTCCAATCAAAAAGAATATAGGCCTTAGATATAAGTAATAATCTCTATAAATCAGTCAATTCCATTCAAATCCCCATTTTATATTAATATTGTTTTAAATGAATCACTTTTTAACGTCATCCGAATTTTATTGAAGTTCCATAAATACCACTTTCTGCAAACAATACAACTGTTTCTTGATAAAACTCGTAGGCCACCTTGGAGATCAACATCAACAATCTTTAGATGGTGTTTTTTTCAACGAGTCAAGGCACTTTCCTTATTACAGCTTGATGAAAAATTCCGTTTTCTTTGCGTTACGAAAGGTATGATTTGATGATAAAAAGTCCTTTTAATAAATGTACTTTTTTTGTATCATATTATTGATTAAGTAAAAGCTCCAAACAGTACAAAATGTTATTCAATTCTGACTTATGTGCACTTTTTTAAGTACTACTGCATCACAAAAAAGTCACCCTCTTAGGTTTAACATAAATAAAATATAATATGTTTATTACGTAAGACTGCTTTGTGTGACCGAAAAAGTTTTCAACGTTTATACACTTAGCTTATATATATATATATATATTTTTTTTTTTGGCAGATATGTTGCACGAAATGTAGTAAAGTCTTATGGGAAAGTCGTTAGTAGTACTTACCTCTGCACATAGGAAAGCCATTTCGTTGCCAGACTAAAGCAGCCGTGAATTATCATGCGTTTATGACGTCAACCTCAAAGTTATTTCGCGGGTATCTTTTTAAGAGTTTTGCGAATCTCGTAGGTGTTATTTTACTTTCTCTATTTTTCTCTTTGTCTATCAAAGTCAAAAGCAATTTTCCAACTTGACGCAACTGCGTAGAAGTAATGCGCTATAGTTGTTGTTCCATTTGCTGGCATCCGTGCCACTCTCTTGCGCCAAACATAAATTGAGATTGCTCTCGATGCTCTGCTAACGTATTTTACCGTTGTTGCGTATAATTTTGCATGCATGCATGCATGCAGCAGCAGCAGCAGCAGGGAAAGAGGAATAAAAGAAATTGAAACTATAGCTGAAATTGCTGCACAATTTCAGGCGCCTGCTGCAAACAGCTGACGCAGCTCAGCTGCTGTATGTTCTCCACTTCGCAGTGCCTCTTTCTATCGTTTTTTCACTTAATTTTGTGTTTTTCGCCTTTTAGATTTTTCTTTTGTTGGCCAAATGATAAAAACCGTTATGCACTGCTAGAAAATATGCATTTTTAATGCCATAAATTATTTTTGCCGTTATCCTTTTGTCCTTTTCCGTTTGCCTGCAACACGTTAGCTCTGCAAAGATATTGAATTAGAGAGAAAAAATGAGTTGCGTATATATAGCGACAAAAAATGGAGATAATAAAGAATATGCAAAAGAAGAACCTTGCGCAGCTAAGTTGTATTAAGTAAATGTTTGTATTAAGTAAATGCATTTTTCTTTATTTTGTAGAATTGAGTTAAGTGCCTTTCTCTTAATAACGCTGCTTAAATTTCATATCAACACAAACTTTTAAATGCATGACAGAAATAACAAGTGTCGAACATAAATTAGTAGATAGAAACTGCATGTTTTTGCAGCTCGTACTGTTTCAAGATAGCACTGTTTATAAAGCTGCTTTGCAAACAAATTGAATATAAAACTGTTTTGTCAGATATGATGAGTTTTATTTGTTTTGTTTTTTTTTTTTTCAAAGGAAAGCTTTATTACCCGTCGAAATTAACTTCTTTTTCCCAATTTTGTGGTAATTTTTAAATACCATCTTAAAAATTGCATTCTTTCTGTCCTCGATGCAATATTTAAGATCAAACGACCCGAACGAGAAACCCCCAGCCCATTTGCAATCGTCGAAAAAGCAATCGATTTGCTTGCATTTGAGAAAACCCTTATTCATTTAGTCAAATGAAATCTGTTTACAGTGTCACTTCCAATTAAGGCACGGGTCTTAATCGTTACTTTGAATCTTATTGGGTTCGCTCTTTGTCTTCGACCTAAAATTACAATTTTGGAAGCGAAACAACTATCTGCGTGACTTATCTGTCGAAGCCGATTTACCACTAAATCAAACCTATACGAAAATGTCGTTTAAGCAACACATTTCCGCAATTTAGTACTTGACCTGAACTTTTTTTGATAAGCCTAATAAAAAGTTAAATAAGTGGAAAATGCCTTAATCGTAATTGCAAGTTTAAATAAAAGCTGCACATTAAAAGTCCTATTCACTGTAAGTCAAGATAACTGACACCATACTATTTTTTCATCCAAGTTTCTTTTTTAAATAAATACAGTTTGCAGAATAATAGAATACAACGTATTCCATACACAATAAGTCGAGTTGTAAAAATATGAATTCAAATCAAAACATATTGAACACAAAGACCGAATACATAGAGTATCTGAGAAACTACTAAATTAAATAAATCACTTAAAATCTCCAGCTTAACTACATTTTTTTCGAAACAAGCCACAGGAGATGAAATTTATTTGCTCTTTTGTTGTGAAGCTTTTTTTTATTTTATTACTCCTATTCTCTTGTCAATTATGGTCTGACATTCTAATGGCCAATTAAGTGTTTGATATGAAAAGAATAAAATATTTTGCATGCTGATACGCACGCAGGAGGGCAATCCTGCACATGGTGCATGCCACACAAATGTGGCATAAAATCAAATCATGAAAATTGCATAACAAAATATTTCAGCTTGTTAAAAATGTGCAATGGAAAGAAAAGAAAAGCCAAAATCGGACAATGAAAAATCCCAACTCTGAGAGTTTTAGTTTTAGTAGCTGGTAAGTGTACAAAATGCGCTTAAAAATTCATAAGCCAGAGAGTACTAGAGTAAATTTTTTTTAAAAAAAAAAGGTCAACCTCCCGTATATGTTGAAAGCGAAGCGAAAAAGATGCTGCAGAAATACACAAAAATCATAACACCGTAGGTAACAAAGGGACGAATCATTTGGACCGTACTGGTCGCCACTCTTGCCTAGAGATGGCTGCTATAAAGTAGAAAAGTGCAGTTGCAGCTGTGCCAGTGGCCTGGGTAGCTGGCAGACGGTGCTTTTACATATGCTCGTGTGAATGGATGTTTATTGAAAGACAACGAGCAACAAGAACGAGCGCAAATGTAACAATGAACTGGAGGAACTAACCAAAACCTCTATAAAGGCATGAAACAAAGATCAGATCCCAGAGCGTTGAGTCGGTCCGTGTGGATGCTGCCGTTTTGTTAGTGATGCCGTTGTTGATGCCAAAGAGCAGCCGTGCTCATATGCATAGACAAGACTATGCCATAAATATATACGCCACGTGCATGTCAGCCAGGCTGCCAAGTCTGCCAAGTCTGGCAGCTCATCCAAGTTCGGGTTGTAGTGCAGTCAGAGGCGACAATAATACAAACTGCAGCGCACATAGACAGTTGTTCCAAGCTGCGGTGCGCTGTGCCAGTGACTGGCACAGACTTTTGCCTTTCATTCATATGAAATTACCTGCGGCCAAGAGCTTAATGCCAGTTGGACTGCAAAATCCACTTAGGAAGTTGATACAATCAGTTGCTCTGTTGGCATTGCTGCCGTTCCTCTCCCTTTTGGGTTTTATATCATGTTGGCCCTGTCGAGTTGATGCTGTGGCTCTGGCTGTGGATGGATTCATTAAAACGAATTGCTGTGAATTTTACGGCCTGCCAGCTAGCCAAACGAAGGCATGAGTCTATATGTCTATATGTTGTTTTTCGGGTTTTGTTTTGGGACTCATTGACGTGCTGGGTACATACAAACAAGCACTCAGACACACACATGAACAAATGTAGAAATGTACGAGCTTATGCGGCCGTTGTGGTTACTGCTTTGGCTATACTTGGTTAGGTATGGTTGGTTTGAACTGGGTACGGGTTGGTTTGGTTTGGTTTTGTTTCGAGCCACAAAGTATGCAATGGCTCATGGCTGTCTATAATTGTGCAAAGCGGCAGCTATAGGTATGCATGTGCCAATGTGTGCGTCTGTGTGCGGAAACAGCAAATGAATTTGCGTACCGATTTGTTTGTTTTGGGTTAAAACTGTGGCATTGCCAAGTGCTTCAACAGTGAGTGTCCTGTTCCTGTTCCTGTTCATGTTAATATGCATTAAAACTGCAAATTAACTGGGAATTGTTGTTGTTACAAATCAACTTTGGACGCTCTACTAGGTCGAGTTAAAGTCAGGACATGCCGCATTGATTAGCCGCCTCCTATATCTGAAAAATACGTGCCTAGTATCTAGCATAAGGGTTGCCACCTTGCTATAAAATTGTTCGGCAAATACCTGCAGGCAGTTAGTCAAGTGTCTGATGTGTGGAAAGGAGAGCTATACCCAAGTTTAAAGAGTCTTAACTGCTGTGTTAATTATTTATATTTTACATTTAATCCGTAGGTTAAGCCAGGTCTGTGCACATATTTAGAACGCTACGAGACGCTCTACTTGTTTGAAGTGTGTGCACACATACACGCGTGCACACAGTTACAAATATTTGTAGACATGAAGCAACACTTCCGCATCAGAAGGAGTAGGCAGACACAGAGTATGCGAAGATACAGAATAAAAAAAAAAACACGATAACCATAAAGCATGCATATTGTACTTACGCATACATTTACACAAACAAACAACAAACAAAATCCAGCCTAGTTGCGCAGGGCCTAACGGAGAGCTGTGCTGCAGTAAATCCTTAACCAGCAGATGCCAGATCCTTACTGCTACACAACACTAATACAAAAACAAACCACTCGCACTCATATGAAAGTTTATGCCTAACATCATCTAAAAAGTAGAGCGCAAAGTAACCAAAGCAGCGTAGGTGTATCATAGGGTCTTAAAGTGTGTGTGTGTATGTCGTGAATTGTGTGTAGTGCTGCAGAGTGGCTCCAGCTTTGCGTCCATGTAACATGTTAATGAACTGCGCCAACTGTGTTTGCACAGAACTTAGTGTAATGTAATGTAAT
Source organism: Chymomyza procnemis (assembly GCA_035046065.1). Classification (NCBI taxonomy): domain Eukaryota; kingdom Metazoa; phylum Arthropoda; class Insecta; order Diptera; family Drosophilidae; genus Chymomyza; species Chymomyza procnemis. The sequence goes on along the minus strand of JAWNOJ010000013.1, from coordinate 719,789 downwards.
CCAAAAGGCAGCCAGGCAGCCCGGCAGTCGGGCAGCTATTACCACACACCCATACACACACAAAGACACATATTTACCCATACATCGCCATTTTGCTCATATAAGCGCACACCTCAACGCCCAATGTGTCGAATATTACGCCAAGGAGTAACTTTGACATTTAGCATTCAAGGCTTATGAGTAGCTGCAGCAGCCCGCCCACTCTGCGTCAAGGTTTCATACCCACACACCCATACACGCACACACTCACACAGATTGTATACATATGCAGTAACGTGGCAATTGCCTTATGGTTATTTCCATAACTGGGCACTCTTGCCTCTCTCTTCGTCCGTCTGTGAGCAAAAAACGCAAACTGCGAAAAAGTGTGACATGCTGCACACGCACACACACCCACAAAGAACGAGTAAAACTTTCCAGCAGCATACAGTTGGGATTTTCTGTAATATGGATGAAGCTGCGGCAGGGGCAGCTATGGCAGTGGCAACAGAACTGCGCCTTTTGTTGAAATTTTTAAACATTTATGCAAAAAATATTTCATGCAGTCATCGTTGTTAGAGTGTTCTTGTCGAGAAGAGTCGAGTCGAGTCGAGTTGAGTCCGTGTCCTGGTGACGAGTCGATTCGAGTCTTTGTCGACTTGTGTCTCTATTGGCAGCGTCTCTGGCAAAAATGGCTGAATGAACATGCAAATCAACATGACCAGCGCATCCAAACTGTCAGTTTGACGTTATAATTATTCATATTGTTGAAGAAACTGAAAAGGGAGTGAAAAGTCAAATTGCCACATGAAGAGAATTGGCTAACAACAATGCCAGCACTTTTTCCACCTACCACTTCAGCTCTAGCCAAAGTAATAGCTATGGCAGTGGCAGTGGCAGTGTCATATTAATTTAGTCAAGTGGCCACTTAAATTTTGCTACAACAGCAACGACAACTATAAAGACAACGATTAAATGTGCAAATGGCAGACACTTGTAGTAGCATGCATCCCAATCTCTCACACCCTTTGAGATGTGTGTGTATGTATTTGTAAATAGCCGACTTGCTTAGCCAGCAGTCAATGACTTTTGTTTGGCTCGTTAGTTAAGCTTTTGGCTTCTCTGGTTTGCCCTTAAAAGTATGTAAAGTAAATTATTGTAATTGCTTGGGCAGCAGCTGTAATATCATTATCAGCATCATCATTGTGAGCAGCATTGCCATCATTGCTTTCAACTTAATGATTACAAATTGCCAACGGCATTTTAATAAAAATAACTCAACGCGTCAGCAAGTTAACAATACACTTTGATGCCGGCCAATGTAAAACAATAAGTTGCAACAATAAATAAAAATCACAATAAACACATTAAACAATGAATAATGAAAGACACTAAAAAATAAACAAAAGAAAAAGCGCCAACAAAGCATCTCTAAATGCGGCTTAAATGCATTTGCTGCCACCATTTGCTGCTACTGCGATTGCGATTAATATTAATTTCATGCTGCGAGCTATAGGGCATAGTAGCACCAGGCCCTTGCCACTGCCACCACGCCATATGCCACTTTTGTTTTGTGGTCGCCAGCAGCGTCGAGTGATGCTCGAAGGACGCCCTTTTGCCAGTGCCAGCTTAAATGCAGTTTTATTGCATAGCTGTTGCGGTGGCCATGTGGTGTCACTACCGCACGCACACACACATCCAGGTCCTTTTCACATACGCATACTTGCTGCACACAGCAACACACATACATGCTCATAAATATAGAGCAAGAGAGCGCGTTAGACATGCTTAGAACTTTGCTTTCAGTTAAACGACAAGTGCAGCAGCAGGCAAATGAAGCTGCAACAAAGTCAAGCCAACAGTCAACATAAGTGTTGTGATGTGGCTACCACAGTCTCTTCCCTCTGCATGCGTTTTCTTTATCACTTTCATCATCAGTTACGCCTCTGACTTGGTTGCACTACCCAGCAGACGAAAATAGAGAGGATATAAAAATTTCTTAAATTTCAAAAGTTTTGGAATTACTTGATTTTATTTGAGCGTTTGAGATCCGAACAATCTGTCTATCTTGGCTTCAAAATCTAATAAAAACAATAAATGTACCTTATATACATCGGCCTAAATACTAGATTTTTGCATAAAGTATATAGAGTAATAAATCATATATAAAAATTTCGTAATAATGACATATTTTGATAGGCTGTAAATTGTACAAAGATAAAATTAATGAAAAAACTTAATATAAGTGCAAGTCTTTGAAATAAATATTATATGTATTAAAGATGAAAAATTAAATTTGTATACTTTTGAGTAACTTTATTTTTAAATTTAACTGTAACCTGATGGTTATGAGAGTTAGAAAACAGAATCAATTAACAATGTTTTAGTGAAACTTTTAATTAATTTAAATTAGCCAACAACTTTGGAAAAAAGGAAACCTTTTTCTAAGTATAATTTGTCTAAGAAAAGTTATATTTTAACGTTCTTGTCCGTTTGGTCTGCTGGGTAGTAGCAGTCAACATATACAACTAACATATCAACTAAAACTGCTGTGCTTTTGCTGATGAAGATGAAGTTGCCGCTTGCAACAGCTACGCTGACAACAATAGCGCGCATCATGCGCATCATTAGCCAGAAGCGGCTGACTATGAGAAGCCGCAACAGAAGTGGCATTGGCAGCAGCAGCCACAGCTGCATCTACGCAAAGTCTAGAGACTGCGGCTTATAACTTGATGCCACGGCAATGTAAGCCCCACACGACAAGGAGCAACAAAATGGCGGCAGCGCCATTAACATTTTCCTAAACGCTCAGGCATTATACAATAGGGTAGCTTGTGCTTGAATGTATGCATAGCATTTCAGTCAACGCATTTCAATCATTTTATTTTATACCTTTCCCTATGTATATCTTCCACTATATGCTCCGCTCTTTTGTTGGCTTATTGAATTCCATGCCTCATTAAAAATAAACTAAAAGAATGCGCTGCAAGTGAATCCTTGTCTATTGATAAGAATACATTTTCCTATATTATTAATATAAAATAAACAATCAATATTAGAAAAACAAGGATACAACTCTTTGTAAGCGGAATTCTTGGAAGGAAAATTGATACCCAATTAGTTTAAAATTAATAATTCACATGAAAATATGCAAAAAAGGTAACATTATTTTATTTATTTTACTATCTCGAGAAATTTCTCTGCATAAACAAGGCACTTAGACTCAATTGTAGCCTCAAGCTTCGAATCGCTTTTTATATAATAAATACATATTTTTTTTATGAAAAATAATAACATGAAGCAAATGTCTGTGATGCCGGCTTGTCAGATTCAATTGTACCGCATCATAAAACTAAAAAAAAAACGTGCTTAGAACAAAATTAAAATTTATATTATTCAAGAAGTCATGTAAGCATTATATTAAATTCTAAGGCTGCAATTCGAATATGCAATTTATATAATTGCACTTTCCCAACGGAATTGAGTATTCCGTTCTATTTGATATTTTTATTTTATAATAGCCGTATGCATTTTTATAACTTGTTTTTAATAGAACATTATTTCCGTTTGCATATTTTTTCTTCCCAATTAAAATAGTGTTCCAACTTAACAAATATTAGCAAATTAAAAAAAATTTAACCAAATATAAATATTTGCGTTTAATTTTATAATATTATATTTTAAACAAATATTATAAATATTTGCGTTTAGTTTTAAATTAATTCGCTTCGCCACTCGCTTACTTCGCATGCTAACAAGCGTTGTTATTAATTAACAAAAATTATTTACGGATTTGAGCAATTCATTAAAAACTATTTTGCTCAATAAAGTTCTTGTAGTTTACATGACAGTCTAAAGTGTCTGCAGCTATACTACAATAAAATGGTGCCACGTAGTATTGTAGTTTGCAAATTGTTTTATTTATTTTTTTGTCAATTTTGTTAACTTCTTTTAACTTAAGTCAATGCTGCTGTTTTATTGTATAGATAGTTAATCAAACACATACATACTTTAGCCAATTTAGCGCTCCGACAGGTCGTATATTAGTTGAAGTAATATTTTCAACTGTTCTGTCAGCTGCCAGACAGTTACATTTTAATTCTCTATTACAAAACTCGTCTGTAATGCCAATGGTGTGCCTAATTAAAGCCAAAACGGTTGCAAACAACACTACGATAGTAATTTTGTTTTGCGGCCTACCGACAAATGCTAATTGGAATCTATTAGTGTGCATCTGAACATCATAAATTAGTATTCAGATGGATTGTATAGATAAACATGAAACAGTAGCAAGTCTGTGATTATATTTGGACAACTTACTCAGATATATTTTTTGGTATTTTGCGTGGAACACATGACACCTCTGTTGGACCAAAAATTTCCAACAATTTGCAATACACACGTACATACCTGTACACAGTAATTTGCATATTCATTTATATCATAAGCAACACGCACTGCACAACAAGTAAAAACTGATAACAACTATCAAATTCATGATGTAATTAACGAAGCTGCCAACCAAACAAAATAGAATACATGGTCATGGACTATCCACTTGCTGGCTCAATCACACACACACCTACATACACACACACAATCACTGACACCCATACAACCGCGTAGAGATCACATAACCATGTACATGGGCCTAAAAATAGAATTTAATTTAAATTTTTGGCATGCTCATGGGCGTTGCTCGCGGTTTTACTTGCAGTGCGGCTTGAAGTTTCAACTTACAATGGATATGTATATATACGCTACCTTTACATATACATTACATGTACTTATACATACTTATACATATATATATATATATATAAAATACACAAGCACACACATAGTTTTTGTTATGTATATAGGATACGAAGGTGTGCCTTTGAGAGTAAGTAAAAGGTTTTCGGGCTTACAGTTGGTTGCCTCAAGTTTTATTGCAATTAAGTTCACTGTTTGTAGCAGCTTTCGTGGCATACAAACAAGTAAAACAAATTTTGGTTTTGGGCTATTTGTTAATTTAAATTGTGCACTGAATTTGTCGAAAAGCAAAAATACTAAAGTACTTAATTTGTTACAGGTAAATGGAAATTAAATAAATTTCAATTTAAAATTGATTAAATTGACTTGAGGTGTTCCTAAACCCTTTAGTAGAATAATTCGTTTAAATACTTTAAATGAAACTTAGATGCATGACAGACTCAAGCAATTATTACAAAAATTGGATATGAACTGTTGTATATTTAAATCAACATTTAAAATAATATTATTATATTGCAGAGTTTTTACAAATGTTAAATCATTGGTAATTTTGCTCGAATTGTAATAATCGGTAATAAATATCTTTACATTTTACAAAGCAATTTTTTAAAGTCTTTAATTATATTAGATATAAATATACAAAATCATTTATACACGTTTTTCTCCCAAATCTTTGATTACTTTTCTGCTTAGACCCATGTTTTTTTAATATTATAAAATTAAAATTTGAAATAAAGTGCCCTTAAGGCTTATGCCAAAATGAAAATGGTTTAAATTCGAAAAAATTCATAGTTATTTGAGGACTATGGACTATGTATGTTAAATGCTTATGTGAATATTTCTCAATATAAAACCAACACAGCAATGCAATTATGCAAAAACAAAACGAGTAATCCAAAAGAAATGCGGTTTTACACAGAAATACTTCGTGAAAACTTCAACAATTGAAAGATAACAAAAGTTCACAGTACTTGGCAGGATCGACAATGGCCTTGTTGCAAACGATGCCCCATGATTCAAGCGATAATAATGGTTTTAATGAGATAATCGAATGCTTCGGAATAATTATCGTGTTCTGTGTAAATGCATACATATGTATCCACATGAATTCTTACACAGCTGACAAAACCTCAAACAATTCCGACATTGATAACGGCTAAAATTCCACGTAACAAGCTTAAAAACACAGATTGATTTATTACAAATTTTTTTTTATTTTACAATATATATATTATATATACAAAAAACTGTTGATTTCATCATAAAAAAAGGAAATACTGTTTTATTAAATCATGTAAGAGTAACAGAGTAACTTTTGTATCACCAAATATAAACTTAAGAAATTCAAGCTCTTGACTTGATGGACAAATGCTGTCGATGGCTGCGGGTTCTATGCAGCAAAATTTGACTAAACCATATTGACTTGTCTTATTGCTGATATAATACACGTCATATTCAAAAATAGAAAGGTATTTTTACAACAGTTCACAAAATCGATATAAAAGTTTATGCCCTGTAAAATTTTAGTTGTAATTTTTAATTTATTTGGCGGCACTTGCCAATCAATTATGTACTAAAAAATCAATTTACTGTGCATATTTTGGGCTCACGTATAACATCAAGTAAATGCATTAACACAATATATAATATAAATAACAACAAAAAAAGCTATTATTTTATGGAATAATAGATTTACCTACAAATTTTATGGTTTTCTGTTTAGTCGCGTGGAAGAGCTATAAAAAAATTACGAACACTAGAGCGGCAACAAAAACTGCAATAACAACACTTAATAAATAACAATATAATCAAGTTTTTTTTCCTATAACATACATATTTATTTACAACAATGTACTTTGTTTTTACCTTATTATTATTTTATAAAAAATGAATATATTTTTTTGTTGTTTTTCTTTATTTTGTTTATGTTTGTGCGGCAATACGCGCGATGAATGTTTTAATTGAGTTGAGTTGTTGTTAAAGTTGTTATTGCACTTGTTGTTGTTGCTGTTGTTTTTGTTGTTGTTCATATGTCTCGGCTCACGGCTCTCGGCACTTTCATACGGATTTTATTTTATTTCACTTTATTTAAAAATAAATTTAAATGGAATTGGCCGGCCGTTCGACAAACTTGTTGCAATTTTTGCTCATTGCTTTATCAATTTGTTTTTTTATTTTATTTTGTTTCTTATTTTCGAGCACGACATGTCGACGAACCGTCAGAGTGTGGAGCCAAAGAGCGCGATCTGAGTAAAACGTACAACGGCAAACGTTTGGTGGGTAGTGGGAAGCTACAGAGAGATGGCCACAGATTGAAAAGATTAATGCATGCGAAATTAAAACGAACCGATTTTATTGATTTATATTTGCATGTGCGTGCATATTTACATACATTTTATTTTAAAACAAATGCGTAAAAACGAAAAGGTTGATTTAATAAATATCAGAGTTATTCGCGTGGTTTGGTGTACATTTCTCAACTTGCGTTATTTGTAAGGCATAATATTATATGAACGATAATAAACGTATTAAAATACGATAGCACCGAAAGCAAAATAAAAAAATCACCAAAAATTCAGTTTAAACAATAAAACGTTGAAAACTTTATTTCAAAGTATTATGAACAATCAAACGAACATCAAACGATGCGAAACTTTTGTCGTGCTGTCAAGAGCGCGCTCCGCGAGTTAATAAGCTAAAAATTGTTCAAAGCACACAAAATAAACCAGAGAAGTGTCAGAGGCAGCGCTGCTGAGAACCAAGGAGAGAATCAATGACTTTTTGAGCGTAAACCAAACTCAGCTATAGGCTGTAGAAAAAGTTAACAGTCAAGACAGTCTCCGACAGCCGTCTCAGGTTGTAAAAACTTGTTAGACCAGCATTTGATATTGAAGACAAGAAAAAAATAATACAAATAAAAGTGTTGTTATGTCAAACCTTGAATGCTCTTTAAACTAACCCAAACGTTGTACATTGCAAACATACTAAGAGAAAACAAATTATTTTTATGTTCTTTTCAGAAAAGTATTTATATTTAAATTAAAATCTTTTATGGCGACCTTGCAAAGCTAATAAACTAAACTATGTAACTATATAACTAAATAAATATTATTATTTTTGTGGCTTTTAACTATATTGACAAAATAATTCATCATTTGTGGTTAACTTATATTTTTAAATTTCCTTATTTCTTGAAGCAGAACGGCGCGTTAAAAACAAAATGAACATTAAAAATTAAAAAACAAAAAACATTTAAAAAAAGTTTATCATAGTTAAAACACATCTTTTTCCATTATTTTTTTATGGAACTATAAAACTCTATATACTATATAATTACTATATAGAATAGAATAATATAGATTGATGAAAAAATCAGATTTGTCACAAAAACCGGTATATTTTGCATAACACACAAAGATACAGGTGCATTATATTCATTTAAATTTAGAAAATCATAATAATCAGTAAACATTTTATTTTAAAATGATAATGAAGATTTCTCACAAATTTTAAGTCTTTTGAGATGTTGCTCGAATTGTAAGAATCGAATATTTTTGTTTTACAAAACAATTTGTAATCATCTTTAACACTCTGCTTTTTGTATATTGCATACATATTTTACTTTAGGCATTGCAGGCAATTGAACGTATACCACCGTGGAAAGAGTATAGTGAAAAAGCAAACGGGTGAACAATGACGAGACAAAATAAAAATCGAGAGTAAAAAAGTAAGCAAGTAAAATGCTCAATGTTAGCTCTCAATGATGGATTCAACTAAGCGCCTTTCAGCTCCATGTGAATCGTTTCAATTCAATCCGTATCAATTGAAACGCAAAGCTATAGCAACTAAACGCGCTTTGAATATCTAACGTATGTTGGCATAGAAATGTGGCCAATGCTCTCTTATTTTGTTTTTATTGTTGTTAAATTCCACTGTTTTTTTATCCATTGGAATTTAAGATAGTTTACGTCTCCTACTCACCCGATCACCCCTGCTCCACACAGCTGAGTCTAATCGCATTTGTATGTTCAATTAGACAGCAATGCCGGCACAGCAAAGCGATTTTGGCTCCAGTTACAACTACAACAACAATGTCAAAATGGCGGTTATTGAGCAGCATGGAAAGGGGTGGGTGTTGCGATATTTGTGGCACAAGCTTAATGCTTGTGAAGCATGTTGTGTCAATTAGAGTAAGTATCTTTTGTTGTTGTTGCCGTTGTTGTATGTAGCTGATAAAGATGATAGACATTTATGTATTGCAGCAGCAATTAACATTAGTAAGCATTAACATTAGTTCCAAAGATAAAGCGAGTTATTTTTGGTTCATACTTCACGCTTATACTCAAAGTTAAGATAATTATTTATCTATGTACGCACAATTTACTACTACATGTACTTTGCTTTTGAAACCGATTAAGTTGTAAATATCTTGGTACAAATCAAAGAGCTCGTCTCAAATGGAATGAAGTCAGTCTACATATTTCATAATTCGATATAAAGTTAGTCCTTAAAATATGCATAAAATTAGTACCCAGCGTCACATTTTTAACGTATCCAATTCGCTTATGGTCATTATCGCAAACCACATAATATGATTAGTAATAAATAACCTTTTTCGTTTAAAATATACGCACTTATTCAATGCTGTAGAAGGCAATTGCTAGCTCACAGTGACTGTTCGTTCCTATTTTGACAAAAGGGCTCTGCAAAAATACAGAATGCGTTAAAGTCGGGTTTTGGAATACACTTTACCACTATTGTGCAATCACATTGCTTAAGTTTAATTTGTTGACTCAGCTATGAATTCTTATGAATAAAAAACTTTCCGAAAAACATGGTTAGCGTATGGATTTTGGCCTATAATGCTATATTACAAATTTAACACTGCTTGTAAAGCCTAAAAAAAACTTTTAAGTACTTTTTTTGAGGTGGTGCAAAATACCCTACAGACGGTGTATCATATATCCTCAATGTAAAAAACAAATTATCATTAAAAGTTTATTGCTCTACTCCGGATCAACTTCTTTAGTAACTCTAAGAACATTTTAAAAAACTTTGGGGTTCTAGTACTTTCATTAACGTTTATAAAACTGTTGTCCCATGAAAATTGGGCTGCATATACCGTTGTAAATTGTATAAAGATAGTGAATGTTACAGTCGGATATATTTGTTACATTTCTGCAATTTAGTTTTTTTTTAATACTTTTGATTGGTAGAATTACTTACGATTTCTAAGAAACCTATTTTTCTTACGGATCCAGCTAGGCTTATCGATTTCAATTGAGTTTGACATGGTAGTTAGGATATTTTTACAAACCATAAAAAAAAACAAATTTTGTGCATTCAAGCAATTTCTTGATGGATTCACTGTATAGATGCTGGTATACCCCACCGATTTTTATCAAACTTGATACTAATAACAGAATGTGGTTACAATATCTTAATAAATAACCCCTATAGCAGCTTTACATATATGTTTTGTCATATATGCGTGTTACGCAAAACATCAGTAAACTTACTTCCTTACTTATAGCAATAATAGCATACTACCAAATTTAAAAAAAAATATAAATTAAAGAATTTGTATATTATATCCTATAAATTTTGATAAATTGCTCATTTTTTGCTTATTTCTTTAAGAAAACAGACATTTCAGTAATTAAATAACTGTGTGAAACCTTTCCCACACATTAACATTTTAAAATGATGCAGTTGGTTGTTATCTCTTTTTTTTAATTAAATTGATTGTAATTTTGTGAATGATCACACTGTAATAGCTTTGAGAATTCAATATAATACATATATTATTTAAGTCAGCTGTAAATAAATGAATTACAAAGTATATCTGACAGCAATCAATTTTCTAAGTTATCCCATAAATCAAAAAATATTACTAATAGTGAAAAAAAAATTAATTTAATGTTTAATATAAGAACATTTGTTGAATGTACTTTAGAATGTGTTACAATTGTTGTTTTGTTGCAACTCAAATCATGACAATGCTCATGGCTTTGTTTAAGGATACCATTTAAAAGCTTTCGTTTACATAAAATAACGTAGCTCATTAATCTTAGCAGCGGCTATGGAAACGTGCAGCGCCTTTAAATATGCAATATAATAAGCACCCACATGCTGCTATATGTATTGTTATATTAAGACTTGAACGCTCTGCTGCGATTTAACACTCACTCTCGGATTTTGCGTGTGTCTGTATGAGTGTTAGAGTATGGGTGCGTGTGTGTGCGTTTGCAATTATTTATGTTGTTCATTTGTTTAACGGGCTCTTCAGCACCCGGAATGCAAAGAGATTGAGTGGGAGGAAAAGAGAGTATAAGAAAAAACAAGGCAAGGTTCATATTAATGGGGAAAAAGGTTGCGGGGCCTCTGGTTGTTGACATGCCCAAGGACGACAAGGACGACGATTATGGCTACTGGCCAGAAGAACATATCATTTACATGGCATGCAAGCAGCATAACTGTAAAATAAAAAGAAACCGCGACATACACACTTACACACACATACACATACATGTATATATGGGCAAGCCCACACAAAGGTTTTTGTAATATGCGAAGCCAAGATGTAGAGTTTAACACATAAACTCAAGAAAATTTACAAGCGCTTGTATGTGTGTGTGTGTGTGTGTGGGTCGGTTGAAAAAGGCAAGCGGCAAATAATTTACAAGTTGTGTGCAAGAAAGGCCAGCCAAGATATGGACAAAGGAGCAAGCGAGAGGAAACGCATGAAGCGAAGTAGCAGGAGACGCACTACATGTGTGCAAATATATGTATAAGTACACTGTACATACAGTGTGGCACAAAAGTTATACTACAGCAGTCGATTTTGGAGTGACATGAAATCTTTTTTCACATGGCTTAGATTTTCCAAACTGTAATGATGAGGTGTTCCCATATTCAATAATTGTTTATGGTAATCTTGAACAAAAACAAAATAGCAACAATTTAGCATCATAAATTCTTCGAAACGTTAGTAGGAATGCAGCTTTTGTTTACTCTTCTATAAATGCTTTCGCTAGCTTAGCTTTGTTTAATTGTATTGGTTAATTTATATGGAAAATATATATTATTATAATTATTATTCACAATTTAAAATTTATTTGACGACGATTTTAAATATGAAGTTTAAAACGAAATAACAATCCCAGCGGCAATCAAGTATTGTAATCATTTTGTAAATTAAAAAATGTATGCTTCCGAAATTATCGAATTAAATCGTATTAAGATTTTGTAAAAGCAGTGTGCTTCAATATTAGTTGTTTTTTTTTTTGGACTTGTATTTGGTGTTGCTGTTGGCATAGGCCGAGTTGCGCAAAGTGTTTGCTGCCAAGTATATTAAACAACATATACACGCTCATAGGTACTCTCACATACATAATAGCCAAGACGCATACATATATAGCTTTAAATGTGTTACAGCAAAGTGTAAAAATAAATAATTTAAAGTGTGTGTAAGGACACGCTGCAAACAGCGTTGACTTCCACACTACCTCTGCGTCTGCCATTTACTTCTGCTTCTTGGCCATGTCTTTCGCTGCTTGCATTGCTTGCGCACCACATAGTGCCCAAGGAGACGTTGAAGGCAGGAACGTAAATGGCACAAGACACACACGCACACATTCTCACGCATTCTCACACTCAGCCACAGTTATGGCAGCTGTATGCGTGCGTAATATTTTCTTCGTTTCTTCACCTCTTTTTTTTTATTTTCTCATTCCATGCGTTCGGTAAACTTTTGCGCTCAATACCACAACAACAAAGACAACAAACAGCAACAACAATAACAAAATGGCCTTTGAAAGTGTTGCCACAATACAAAATGGCAGCAGCAATGGCGGCAGCAGAAAAGAAAACTTATTATTATTTTGTCAGTAAAGACAAGAACAACAACAGCAACAATAGCAAGTACAATGGATCCCAACAACAACGCAAGTGGAATTTATACAGTGGTATGGTAAAAAATACTCCAAAGATTTGCGGGTGCTAAATTACGAAAGAAATATATGTAAAATATTTCATATTACATGATGCACGAGTAATAACATATTAGGCAAAGGTTTGAAATATAGTTATATAGCTAGTAAAAAGAAAAAAACGCAAGATAAAAAACAAATGTAAGTCATGATAAACGTAAATTCAATTGCAAAACAGTTTATATAACTGCCATTAAGCTAAACTTTGATTGCAGTTGATAAAATGTTGACAGCGAAAATTTTGCTACATAATGTTAAATGCAAAACTAAACGGAATATTCTGACACTGCTGAAAGTCAACTAGGGAAAAACACTGAGTAACTAAATAGCCCTTACCATACAAGTTTATAAGCACTATGAAAAACACACTGATTATTTTGATTGTTGAGAGGCATCATGAAATTTGTGTTCAATAATTATTTTAATAGAATCAGTGGACAATTCATTTTTGAATTAGTAATCAGCATTGAGTTTAAAATATAAATATATCAAACTGGTGCATTACTCTGGTAATGGCTTAGCTAGTCAAAAAATAGAAGATATTTACCTGCGGCTATAAACAATAGGTCCCCGTTCTCTTCGAACAGCTAGTAAAAGAGATGAGAGAGATCTACATACACCGCCTTTGGAGCGATGACCCTAGTCAAGAGGAATAAATTCAATTTATTTTTTTAAAGTGAGATAGTTGTGGCATTTAATATACAAGAAATTATAATTTGGCGTATAACAAAGTTCTGAAAATTTTTATATTACGTTATAATTTAGCATACCGCAAATTTTCTGCGCATAAACATATAAAATGCATTTTTCCATTGCCAAATGTCGTTTGCTAAAAGCTTTATGCTCAATGGTTAAATTATATTCAACCTGTCTTATCTGTAATCTTAAGCGATTTGCATCCACATTGCTTGAGTCCTGCTCGAGTTCAATCGATAAGCATCCTTTGCACTCATAGAGCATCCCATCGAAAGCCATTGATGGTAATCTACGCTACTGACTTTCGGCCATAATTCATACGAAAATGCAAAGCCAATTTTTTAAGCGCTCTTGCCTTTTGTGCTCTCTCCGCATACACACATATACAGCACCCACACACACACAGCTAGGGACAAGGTAAAAGTCGTTTTTTATGCTCGCCTTTTTTACTGTTTATCAATATGGCGCCATTAAAGGCAAGCAAATATGCGTCATTTTTTATAGCATAATTTTGCAAATATTAAATGCATTTATTAAATTTTGTTTTTTTTTTTCTTTAACCTGCAACGCTTATGATTGTTATGTTTATCGGTAAGTAATTTTCTTTTGTATATTTTATAAGCGCATAAATATTTGCGCAAATATTTATTTAATTATTATCAAATAAAGTTGGCACATAAAAGAATGCTATTATGATATTTTTGCGCCACCATTGTTGTCATTTGTAAATACAGACGATTATCTAGAAGCGCCACGATTTCTGTACAAATATCACACATGCAGCAGCTCAACCAGGATACGATGATGATAATGTTGAAAGCCTGTGGCCAATTTTTTGCTGCCGTAAGGAATGCAAACAAAAACAATAACCATAGCTGATATAATTAAATTTTTCACATGCTTTTGTGTACGCAAGTGCCAGTGTGCACCTTCAAGCTTAATTATAAATGAATTGTCTGCGTAAAATTTCAATTATTAAAACCAAATAGTTTAATTAAAGTATAATAAGTAAACGGCTGCTGACTGCCACTCTTACAATGGCTATTGTTGTTGTTGCGTCAGCTTTTGATTGTTTAATGACTTTTTCATTTCAAAAGCGACTTAATTATAAAGGGATTTGGCACTGGGATATTAATACGTTGTGGCATTATTAAGTCAGCTTTTGTTGGTATTGTAACATTTAATTTACATTTAAAATTATATAAATATTTTTAACACAGCTGCTAGGTAAACTGCTGATAAACTGAATAAAAAAACAACAACAAAATATTGTTTAAATCAAAAGTAATCAAATCAAATTTCAATTAAGTTCCAAAAAGACCCTAACATGCAAATTTATCATTCTCGTTGTTTGTAATTGTTGTTGTTGTTGGTATCGTTCTTGTTCAATGCTCTTTGGCCAAACATTTGTTGCCATTCGTTTTGATTACATGCATTTAATGTGCGCAGCCCCATAAAGTAGGCTACACTTTTCAATCACAATCAAATTTTATGCCATTCACATGGATGGTTTCTTGACTTGCCGACTACAATTGCTAACTTTGTTCGTACTCCCCCAAACAAGCACACTCACACTCAAACCCTGCTTATTGTGCATATGTTTGTGTGTGTGTGTGTATTTGTGATTTGAAAGCTCATAGATTTCCGCCTGCCCGAAAATTGTACGGCAAGATATAGCAGCAGTTGTTGCCACAACTACAACAGAAACTATAAACATTTGTTGGTATACAGTGAACTCGATGTAAAGAAAACTTGTATTTTCTACAAATTTTTGCGCATTTTTGCTCTTTAAAATAAGGAAATAGCAGAACATTGAGACAAAATTTTTAACGCAGATCATTCACTTCACTGAGCTTGAAGTCCAAGTGTGGTTCAGTTTAGGCAATTGTCTTCATCGACAACATCAGCATTTGTAATTCGTTGAAACTATTAAGCAGCTGTCAATAAAAAGCTTCTCATTTATTAAATTATTTTCTTTATAAAATTTGTGTTTTTCAATTTAAACTTTTGCCAGCAAAATATTGCTCAGAAATCAATTGAAGCAAATCTAATCAATTTATTGCCGCAAACACTTTGGAGTTGGTAAAATGCGCTTACGGACACCATACTTAACAAGTTTCATAACTTAATGGTACAAAATTGTAACATTAAAAAAATGCAGTGAATCTGAATGAGCAATACATTTCCTTGTTTAATTAAACTTGCTTAATAATATCAAGAAACTGTGTAGTGAAAAATAACTTAGAATGCTTATATTATTATACTACTTTGAACTAACATGGCTAGTAGACGGTAATAGATAGCATAGACATAAGTGTTTCTTACAATTTCATTTTCTAGAATAATTTTGAACCCACTCATTCATTGGTTTTAGCCCTATAAGCATTTTTTTAACTTTAGTGTACCCTTCAACATATTGATTATTGCACAATATTGAATTTTGATCGCAGACGTCGGCGAGGAGCAGCGACAAATTTAAATGTGGTTTTATTTTTATTGATCAATATATAACATCTGTTTTAGCTTTATTTTTTCTCACAGACTTTTCGTTTATTTATTTAAAGAGCAGTGATTATAAATTTAGTAAAACTGAAACAAGATTTTGTTGTCTCTAATGCATTATTGGCTTTTACGCCCTCGAATTTAGGGACTTTTTTATGTTAACATGATTTTACTGTATGTGTATGCACATATATATGTTTATATATTTGCTGACTGGCATGATACCATTTCACGGTACCTGCGTCGCGTTGTCGATTGAACTATATGTTAAAGTCACTGCAGCACGTCGGGTAAATTTTTGTAAGTGGAGCGTGCGCGCATTGAGCTATTCATTTACATAACAACACAAAAGGGGCAGCTCCCCACGCCTGCTCATATGTGGTATATGTATATATAAAGACCTATATGTATGCGTATAAATATGTACGTGCTTTACAGTCAATTCGATGTTAAAAGGCGTTAAGTGTAACAAAGGCAAATGGGCCATCGAGTAGGAGCAGTTGCAGCAGCAGAAATAACAACTACTGTCTTCCTGCCGCAATACAGCAACTACAATAAACGAAAACTTTAAAATTTGCAGCTCACACACAAATTCAGTGGCATACAGATGCACCAATACTAACAAAATGGGCTTGCAATATACGCTGATGTTTGATATTGGCAGGCTTGGGGTTGGTCGAACCAAAGAGAGGCAGGCGATTTGGAGCAAGGCAGCGTATAATTTACATTTGACTTGCCTCGCTTCATAAGGTGCCATAATCATAAATTGACAACTTGAATTTTGCACACGGCAAGCCCCAAGCATACACACGGATACAAACACAAACTTTCAGAACCTTGGCTGTCAGTCAACGAATGGCGTTTTGGGCATTGTAGTATCTGCATTTTTAATGGCAAGTTCCTTGTCTCGAACGTAGCTACACTTTGGCTATTAAAGTGCAAAGTGTTTTTATACGCTTCATGTCAAAAATAGTTATATACATTTTTAAAGCAGTTTTGCTTGAAATAGTATCAGAAAAAGATTCTATATGACTGGCTTCTTTATTTATGTGTGCTTAATTTTAATACAAAGAAGCACTTCGATTGCAAGCGAATTTATAAGCTGATGTTCTAAAATTTTCTGGAAATAATTGTGCTCCCAAAGTTTTAAGAATAAAATCGCTGCAGCTAGAGATCGTCCCAATTGTCCCTGCAATATACGAAGTTTATTAGTTTTCTACTTGACAATATATTCCTTTTAAAACATTCTACTCACAACCTTAAAAGATAAAGAGATAATCGCATATTAATTTAAAAACATTAAAGTAACCTAATTTTCAACTTCTAAGAGGTAAGCGATAGTTAGACAATCTGAACTCTAGTTTGCTTGATCATCAATCTTGTGTGTTTTCTTCTTATTAAGAAACACTTCGTGTCTCTTATTTGTTTCCTTATATAATGTATATTTTAGCAATACAATTGCAGCTGTTAAAGAGTATATCGTCTGCGGCTTACTACATTTGCTTAACAAGAAAACTAAAATGCAAAGGCATTAAATTGTAAATTATGTATTTTAGGCAATTGTAAATTTTGTTTTGACAATGTTTTTTTTTTCAGTTAATTTAAGATATTTTGTAGCCTGCTTTTAGGTACAAGCACTGAAGTTCCAAAGTCATTGCATATTTTAGCATAGCAAATAAGAGATTGAAAGAGTACAAGAAATAAAGGAAAGAAAAAATAAAGAGCGGAGCAGTTCTTGTTTACATGATTGTCAAATATATGCAGTGTAATGAAAATTCATTGTCGGCAAGAACAACAATAACCATGGTAAAAGTTGTTCCAGTTTTTCACAATTTCGTTAAAGTTTTTTGGCCCGAAAAGTTAATTGAATGGGTTACTTAATTTAGACATGGAACGAGACGTTTACGTCGCCATTGTTGCGTTTTTCCTCTATGAGTGTGAGTGAGTGACTCTGCCTGTGTGTGTGAGTGTGTGTATCTGTGCGTATGAATAAAGGCAAACGTGTGTGTCAGTGTATGGTATTGGTATGTGTTTTGTGTTTCTGTTTGTGTTGGCGCATTGTTTTCAAACTTTGCCACAATTTGTAGTCTTTTGTGCTTTACTGCTCTGTATAAGCTGTGTAGATTTTGCGGTTGTGTTTTATTTTTATGAGTTTAAGTGCGGTCGGCAAGCAAAAAAAAAAAAAAAAAAACACACACACACAAGCAACAACAAACACATTCTGCTAATGAACTAGAGACGAAACATGGCTTCAATAAAAAATGCAAATATTTAAATTAAATACACATACACACGCACTCGAATATATACAGAAACTCACGCACACAGACAAAGATTTATATAAACCGCAAAAGCACAAACAAAAATAAAATAACATCAAATGCGCCGCAGTGAATTGTATGTGTGAAAATTAACACGCAATTTGAGTTAGCCAAAAAAAGAGCAAGCAAAAAAGTGACAAAAAAGAGACACACACGCACCCAAACGAGGGGAACTGAGTGGAGTTAGTGAAACCAGACTTCAGTATACCCTGCTTTGTTAGAAAGACTTTACCGTGATTGTCTATTTTGTAATTTCATAAATTAAGTTCAAGTTTTTTCTTCTAATTTCCAATTTGGCACATTAATACTCTTAGTATATAAAGCATCAGATTAATGCACTTAAAGTTAGTTAGTTTAGCTCTTTTTAACTTATTAACAAACGAAGATGCGTGTATCCTTCTATGTCTTTGATCTTCTCCTTAATATAATAATATAAAAACAAATACGTTTTTGATAACTGGATTTAAGTTAAGCTTTGTGAAAAATTAAGTTTTAAAATATTTATTCTAAAATATTCTTTCTCTATTCTAATTTCAGGATAACATATATTATTGGCAATTTAGGAGCCAGTAATGAAAAATTCAGGTATTTTTAACAAGTTTAATTTAGTAAATTAAGAAGAAGAAGATAAAAATGTTCTATAATAAAATAAGATAGATATTTCTTTCTCTATTTTTTTGTAGATGATTTCTAGATGTATTTATAAACTGCAGTGTCGTATATCTGTATAAACTTGCAAAAAGTTATGAAAGAATATTATTAACAACTATCTTGCTGAGCCGGATGTCGCAAAAGATACAAATAAACGGCACTAAGTAAAGAAAATTGTAATAATAATACATGCAATAAATAAAGCAAAAACAGACACGACCATGTAACTTAACAGTGAATATTTCACTGTGGGCTTCAGCAATTGGTTGTAGGGTATAAAACGTCCTGAAAGAAGCTCAGCTGGCAGACGCTTAGAGTCAAAAATCAAACAAATAATCAAAATGCACAAACACACCGAGCGAGAACGGTGCAAAAAGAGAGTAACGACAAAGGATGATGGCCACGCAAAATGGCGATCGATAAAACAGTAAAGCGATAAGAGACATTGCCTGGCTTGGCATGTTCCGACCCGGTCCAGTTCGTTTTGGTCCACTCACAGTTGGTGTGCTAGTTTCTGTCCAAAGCCAGAGCAGAGGCTGGCACACTTTAAAGCATTAGTTGGATGACATTTTTTTTATAGCATGGCATTAGGCGCTTAAGACGCTGAAGCCAAAGGATAACAACAACAACAAACCAGTCAGTGAGTCAGTCAACCGGTCGGTTGCTCGGTTGGTCTTACGTTCGGCCAGTCAGTGGCACATAAAAGAGGCAAAGAGGCTAAGTGACAACTAAACTTAATGGCACTTGAACAACAGCATGAAGCAATGGACGCACAAGAGCCAGCCAGACAACAGCAACAACAACATGGCCCTAGATGTTGCCTTTACTGTAGGTGCGGCGGTGTAAAACTCAACGGACATTAGCCTCATTGAATTGAATGACAAAACAAACGATGCCAAAGACCATGTAGATGAAGATGAGTAGGAAGACAGAGGCTGTAGAACGAAGATGACGACGGCAACGACATTGTGGATAAGGATAAGCAGTACAATGACAACAACAAGAACCCAAGGAGCAACACAACAACAAGCAATAAGCGTGTCTAACAACAGGCTAAGGCTAAGCGTTGACGACGGGAATAAGGTTGAGAATGTGAACAAGAATAAAAATGACAACGGGCAGTGGATAAGCAGTAAACGAAGAGGTGTGCAAGCAAAGATATAAAGACAGAAAGCGAGGGGGAAAGATATGAAAAAATTGTATCAAGACAACATTAAGATAAAGCAAGTAACGCATATATAAACAAAATGTCAACGAAACTGATGCCAAGGGATGGCATAAACAATGATAAGCCTTACATATGATGTAGTTTATGCCAAGCCGATTTCCAAACTTTCTTAAATCGAAAGATCAAGAAAAATAACGAGAAACTCAATATACAATTTGGAGTTTGCATTGTTTTTTCTTCAGTTTCCATACCTAAAGTAAAAGCACGGGTTTTTTTAAATTAAGCCTTTACCCGTAACGCTCAACAGTTTAAATGGCGAACTTTATATATAAACATATTTTTTTATATTCTGCAGCTGCAGATATTACAGGTATTTTATCCAGGTATTTTGACAAATACTTTTGACCATTGGCGAATTGTATGATCAATTATTACCTACTAATCAATTAAATACTAAAATAGTCTGTAGTCTAAATATATCGGTCTAATAGCTAGATGAAATTATTGCGTGAATACCTATTTTAGAGAGTTATACATAGCCATAAGCATTGTAATTTGTTGTAGCATAAACACATCTCATGGAAATACAAACTTACTAGGTAATAGTAGAACTCAAGTTAAAGAAATGGCAGCAAAAATAATCACATTGAACGCGAAAAGCAAAGGAATAAAAAAAATAAGTCCGAAGGAAAAACTCCACACGAGTTTGAATAAAGTGTGCGTGTGTGTAAGTGTGTCTGTGCGAGGGCTTGTCGTCCTCTACAAATGTGTGAAAATAGTGGACAATATTGTGCGATATGTTGTAGTAGGTGCTTTTAACGCCATTTCTTGTTTCACCACAAGAGTGCTGGTCACCCAAACCCCAAACTCAATAAAAACCTCCCGCGTACATTGTCAGCATGACCATTTTGTTGTCGTTGTGCCTGTCACTGTTGTCGTTGCTGTTGTTGTACAATTTCCGCATCCGGTGCTTAGGCACTATCAGCCATAGCCATTGCTCACAGTCAACTAAGTGAGTGTGTATTGGTTTATGCATGAACTAGTGGCTGTAGTTGTTTTTGCAATACCAAACAATGGAAAACGTTATGCTACAAGGTGAAAAACCGTTCTCTCGGAAAACCTATTGGTTGCTTCTAACAAAGACTTAACACTTGCAGATAGATCTACCTGAAAATGAATTCATAATTCAAATTTTACAACCCAAATAGCTAAAGGATGACCAAGTGATTTGACTACGAACCGTTGCACAAACACTCTAGACAAAAAGTTGGGCAAACTCTTTAAAATTCACTTACCAAAACTGCATTAATTATTCAACGGTCAGGAGCAGCGAAAGCAGCAACAGCAGTGATGAAGCTTTCCAACGAATTGCTAAGCCAAGTCGCATCGCATAGAGTTGTTGAGCAGTACGAGTCCTTGCCTGAATCTGGATCTAAGTTTGGGCATGCCTGCAAAAGCCAAAAAATGGAGAGCAGCATAAATATTAAATGCAAAATAACGCAGAGCTGGAAAATGTATGAAGCCAGCGCAAGCTAAAGATAGATAGATAGATGGTTAAAGGAACACTGCGCAACAATCTCAGGCAAAGCAACAACAACAATGGCTCAAGGATTTGGCCAAGCAGAAGCAAGACAGCAAAAAAAACTAAAAAATGACTTTACATTGGCGTTGGCTAAATTTACTAAATTATGCGTTTTTATAAATAAATCAAATAAAATATGCGCGCGTTCACGCTGAAAGCTGGCCAATGCCATAGCCATAGTCAATGCCTTGCCAAGCAGGCAAGAACCAAGAAGAAAAAAATACGTAGAACTTCTGCATGCATAAGGCAGCAACAACAATATCAGCAACGGCAGCAAGTCCTTTGTGACCTGGTTTTTGGTCATAACAATATTGCCAACCGAAGCATGGCTGTGGCGCGCACAATTACCGTAGCGCACACGGCTACGCTGAATACTAGATGGGGTTAAGGGCGTTATAACTAGCGGGAACTGCTGGTAGGAGAGAGCGGAGCAAGGCAAAATGGACAGCAGCACGATGCGGGCGTGGCTGTGGCTGCAGCTGCGGGCAAATTGTGTGAATGACGTCATTGCTGCACGCCAAGAGCCACAGCGCTGGCGACGTTAAGGACAAAGTTGGCCAAGCCAAGCACTTAGCAGCCGCCGCCGCCGCCGCACAGTTGCTGCCTGCTATGGCACAACGTGCATTACAAGTTGCGTAATTTTAGGCAGCGCTCTAAAGTAATGCGTGACAGAGCAGCAAATAGTTGCAGCCACTCAAACTCCCACAACCTATATATAAAGAATTATATAAAACAACTAACCAGTTAACTTATAGCCAAGGTTAATTGCATCTGTTGCTATTTTTGCAGTGACTTCTTTTACGCCCATAATAATCTTGCAACACAAACGAGTTTGGACAGCAGCAGAAAAAATACGTCAAAAATTTAAAGCGTTGACTTTAAAATTTTTATCAACTTCAGCTAGTTGCCACCTCTTAAATAACAAAATGGCATACAAGATGAGGCAAAAAGTGCACAAAAATAAGCAAAACAAAGTGGATAAAAAAAAGCTAGTACTTATTGCAGTTAAAGCTTTTTTCATCGCTTTTTTTCGCAGTTACTATTTGCTGTAGCGCATCAAAAATTAGAAAAGCGCCAGCGGCAAAAATAAACAAACAGACCCATTGGAGACACTACCGAGTGGATTGGAGTGTTTCGAACTGTGTGATGGGGCTGCGGAAGCGTGGTTGGAGTAACGGAAGTGAAATGCTAAAGTGTCAGAGCGGGTTAGCTGGGTGGGCAACAGCCGGAGGTTACGGCAGTCCAACGCGATAACGCTTTGTAAATATTTTTCCAGCACTTTTGTTGTTTTCCTGCTTTTTATTTGGTGACAGTTCCCAGCGTTCCCAAATACCGAGTTTTTTTTGTATTTTTGCTCGCTCACACCAACGTTCTCTTTGCCTTTCTGACACTGTAGCTGCAGTTTCCTTTGCAGCTACAAATTTTTATCTTAGTGAAAAACTCACTTAATATTTTTTTTTTCGTTGTTTTTTTGTTGTTGTTTTTCAGTCACAGGCCAAAAACAACAACAACAAAAGGAAAAACAATGCTGGATGATGCACAGTGGTCAATGTGAAATTTTGAAAAGATTAATTATACATACAATGCAGCACTTATTAAACGTTTTAGTTGTTTTAAATATAATAAATTTTATTTCAGAAATCGTTATGCGTTTTGTTATCTTGAACTGATGAAAGCATCGTATTTAATTTGTTTACAAAAATGATTGCGGACCTCGGTAGCATAGTGTTAGCACGCTATTCTCGCCTCTGAACCGAAAGGTCGGTGGTGCGATACCATCCTGCAGCAAAGGTGCATTTGCCTAGCAGTAGCATAGCTAGCATACAAATAGACACTATTTAGCTAGGAAAATCTTTATTAATGAAAGAGACCGCCTTTCGGAATCGGTTAAAAACTGTAGGTCCCTGTTATCATCGAACACCAAAAAAAAAAAAAAAAAAAAAAAAAAAAAAAAAACGCCCCAAAAAAAAAAAAATAAAAATGTAAAAAAAAATATATTTTCCCGAGGTCTTTTTTTTTAACCCCCCCCTTTGGTTCGTGCATTTTTCGCCTCCACCGGGAAAAAAAATATCCCCATACTGCGCATTTTAAGCGATGATAGTCAAGAGGAATGGGTAAAGCCTTTGACTGCATTGTGTAGAAAATTTGGCCACAAAATTAAGAATTTGACCCACTGTACAGTATAATGGCTAAACTATAAAATATTACGACGAGACTTTCTTCGCTCCCACTTTTGTTTAGAGTGATTTCCCATTTTCGCTGCGATGCGCTTTTCACTGTTTTCTGTTTTCTGATTTTTTCGGGACATTATATTTTTCTTACGTCTACGCTGTTTTCTTCGAGAGTTGGAAATGGCGTAGGATATTATTAAGCGTAGATGTCAGCGTTATCGTTGCTTTTATATAAAGGGATACTAAGTGCAAGCGCCCGGAAAATGGCGTAGCTAACGGAAATACGAAAAAATTACCCAATAGTTTTTTTTCTGCACTTTATTTTATTTTTGTTTTAGTATACATTCGTTTTTATACATATCTTTATAAGTATTTTTTTTTTGTGTCGTTCATTTATTCGTTGGTGTTTAAAAAGCTTTTTGCCAAATTAAATATTAAAACCATGTGCACTTATACAACTTTAATGCAATTTTGCTAAAGCAAACGAAATTACCACACTTACACATACTCACATAAATGGCGTCAAGAAATGAGTGCTACGTACGTAGAACGAGAGCAATGTGCCACATTTGCTGTTTTTTTTTTCTAACTACGTTTGCGGCTGGCGCTGCGCATTTGTGTGGCATATAAAAAAGGATTAATACACTTAAAAGCCACATGAGTAGCCGACAACAGGCGATGGGGTTGCAATTACCTTGCCACGCTAAGCGCACATTTAGCTGAAAACCAAATGAAGCCGCCCCAACGTCTACAACAACTACAACAAAAAGGCAGGCTAATAAAGCCACCGACAGGCGCAACAACAACGCCAAAGTCGGCGCCTTAATTTACAGTGAAGGTAAGTTTATGTTGCTGCTGCGCAACGCGACGCATAAAAAATTCAAGAGCAACATTTGACAAAACACGAGAGCCCCGCCGCAAGCGAGAGCTCCAAAACGCAAACTTACAATCAGTTGGGAAAGTCAAAATGGCGGCGCAACAACAACGCTGGCGCACATATTGTTGCTGCTTCATTTTATTGCCGCCAATCTACTTTCTAAGCAACAACAAGCACCACAATAGCAACAGACAGCAGCTGTTATTCGCGTTTCAAAAGTGCCTGCTTCTGTTGTTTTTGTTCTCGTTGTTGTTATTGTATTTGTTGCTGTGTCGCAGTGCAACTCAAATCACATCCTTCCCGTACAACCTAAACATGTGATTTTCTACTTAAAATATTGTAGCATGAGTGTAGGTAGGAGTGTCTCATACGACAAACAACATTGCATGCCAAGACAATTGCCAAATACTCAGGAATGTTCTTCATGTGTGGGTATGTTATGAGAATGTTTATGCCGGGTCTGTATATCTGTACATCTGTATGTCTGAGTGTGTGAGTCACTTTATATGTGTCTGCGTATTTCACTTATTTTATATATCATGCTAGTTTTTATCTGCATGCATGCTCGCTTTATAGCATAGCTAAAAATCTAGAGATGGGCAAACATCAATATGTTAAACCAGCCGATAAATCAGGTGGGAGGTATGCACAACCAAAAGTTCACAAGGATAGTTATGAATTTTAGATACAAAAAGTTTTCAATCCAGTCTTTTTGCGATTAAACTTCAATTTTAAATAATGCACTCATGTAACTGAGAAATTTGACATTATGGTGTTAAATATTCCTGAAAAATGTAGTTTGTAACTAAAAAAACAAAGAATAGCTCGCTTTTTAGCCTTATGCCAAATTTGCTTTCGACATATATATTGGTTGGATTTTATACTTCATTTTAAATAAGGTACTTCCGTTGATTACAAAAAAAATAAGTTTATTGCCACTAACTCCTAGTCACGCTCCATTAATAGGTTTTCGAGGTGAACGTTGCCTATAGCTAAGTTCCAATGGCAATGTATCAATTAATAAATATTTACAATAGAGAAATAGTCAGCGATGCCAATGCTAGAAAGAATGCACCAAAATGCTGTTGGGCCTTCAGTTTTAGAGGCGATTACGCTATTGCTACCCCGACGACGGCTTTGGATGGTTGCTGCAGTAAAAATTTTTGGGTTGCTGATGGCTATTTTGCTAAAAATAAAAACAGTTTTAGTGGAATTAATTAAACAATATGTAACTATAACATGAATGATTCCATCAATAATGGGTAACGACATGTTGAAATAATCAAGTCGATGACAGTAATGAACCAACTAACTATAAACCACATGACGAACTATGTGATGATGGAAAAACGTAGGACACCATAGATGTATGTTGACCCATTCATTCAAACAAAAATGCTATTCTTCCGAAGCAATGATTTTAAATTAAATTTTACGTAACAAAATTTCCACACGTCGACCATCAAAACGACATTGTATTTATTATTGTGACAAACTTGCAACTAAACGAATGTCAAAACTAAATGTCACAACTGCCAACAAATGAACAACCCGATTTAAAAATAAAAATCTGTTGAAATAATCACATTAAAAAAAATCACTTATTTATATAATGGCAGAGAATAAATTATACAATCAATTTAGAGCAATTAAATGAAACAACAGTTAAGATGTTAGAGTTGTGAACTCTTACAACTTATAAAATCGTCTCCACTTTGTTTATTGCAAATTTAACGTGAAGCACTAAATACAGCAAAAAATGTATCAAAACATGTTCCTGGAAGGTAGTGAAGCTAACAAACAATGATGAATCTGCTATGAAATTTTTATATATTCAAGAATTAATTTAAATTATTTATAATTTAAATATATATATATATATATATATATATATATATATATAGAATATCCACCATGATCTCACGAAAAATAATCGCACTGTAAGCGCATCTCTAGCCCATATACACACACATACAGCGGTAAGAGCCACTTGCAACTTTCTTGGCATTTTATGAGCGCCCCTTTGTGTATGCTACAATTTTCGTCTTTTTGTCTTTGCGACAACGTTTTCCGTTGAAACAAAGTCGCGCTCGCGGTTTTCTTCCGTTGCTGTCACTTCCTGACCTATTCCCGCTCACTTCACCACGTTTATTTCTCCTACTGCCTCTGACTATACTTTTTGCACCGCAAAAACTACGTCTACAACATTTTACTGCATGACAATTTATTGAGTTCTTTTTGGACCCGGGCCCGCTACTTTAACGCTGCGCCGCTTTGCTCATTTGCTATTTGCCGCTCGTGTGACGTTGCGGCGCTTATTTAACGTGGCTTGGTTGGATTTTGGCCCCGGTCTGACTTATTTCGTTCGTTTTGGCCATTTTGTTTCGGTGGCGGCTTGTTTGCCACTCGTTTTGTTCTGTACGTTTGGTTGGCTGTAAATTTTTATTGTTCGACATGGACTTGTTTCTGTGCAGCAGTACAATATTTTATTTGTCATGCTGGTTTTTATACGCTCTTCGAAAGAGCAGGCCAAATAAGGTAGTTGAGCTGCGATGCAATTTACTTGCTCTGTAATGTTGAAAGCATATCGAGCACTAACCACTACAACAGCAACTACAATATATATATATTAAAATAGTTTAATGGAATACAAGAAAGGATAAAGCATTTCATAAACTTTGTGGGATTTTTAAAATGTATTTGGGCTAATAAAATTTTCACATAAATATCTTTAATAATTTCTAGTTTGGTTTATAAAAACTGATTTTTCCTTAAAAAAAAAAAACAAAAAAAAATCCGAAACTACTGAACTGTAATGCCGTTTATTGCATATATAATATTTATTATATTTATTATATTTGAAGAAATATTTGTAAGCTAAAACATAAAATTAGTAGCAGTTGCATAACAAATATTTTTAAAAATCTCTTATCTCAAAACTATAATGTTAAGTAAAGAAAACACACAAAAATTTACTTCCCGTAATGATTCCAATTTTCAAAATTATTTCTTTATGATTAAAAAAATTTACAATGTCTTCACTAAGATACCTGGATTTTTCCACTTCCCAATTAACATTTTAATCGTAAAGACTAACTTGAGCTGAATTCATTCCACTAAGTGAAAAAATTCTATGTTTTTTTAACCCACATTTACCAAAGTGTATTCGGGGCGCGACCTGTCTTGAATAGTATTAAATTGCTCTATTTTTTTATGCAAAATGTAGCAAATAACGCGCTTGCTTCCGTATCTGCCTTAACCCTTACCTAGTCTAGCGTTATCCAGGCTACGTTTAGTTTTATTTATACGGTTCCTCCTTTGTGTTTTTGGGTTTTTTGTTTTATTACTATGCATGTAATTTATATATATATATATATAAATACATATATGTGTGTGTGTGTTTTTGTCGCATTTGGTTTTTTGGCTATGCTCTACATATGTGTGTGTGTGAATTTTTGTGGCTGTTTACTTACACAGACAGTATGCAAATGTTTATGTGTGTGCCTCACATACGTCATGTGATTTTATTTACATTTTTCGTGTTTTCATTGCAGTGAGTGGCGCAGTTCGTATACAAATATATTTATACTATATACAATTGCACAAAACTAAGTAAGTATATATACTATGCTGCCATTTTATTTGTATAACTCTATGCGTTTGTATGCATGCACTCTAGCATGTTCAATCTATTTAGCATGAAAAATAACTCTAGATTTTTACTAACCGCTTTTGACATATTTATGAGCTGCTCATAGAAGCAATTTCCAACTCAAAAGGACCAACTTCATTTATAACTTTGTTAAATATGTCTAAAACGCAATCAAAGCCACAAAATTACATTAACTAGCAATGGGCCATCCGTGCAGAATCAACAACAGCAACAGCAACAACAACAACAGCCACACTGTTGCCAACACCTTACATTTCCACGCATACACTCACAGAAAACTCATACGTTCATGTTGGCTGACGCTTAAAAAATGCATGCACAGAGCATTTATTGGCACGGCAAGGGGTGCGGTGCGCAAAGCGTCACTCGGCACACATACAAGCCGGCATTAAATATGACCAGCATGCCTGACGTCATGGTCACGTTGACTTTATATCCGTTTTACTGGGCAGCAGGGCGGTTACCTGCAAGTACCGCCCAGGGCCCCAGCTGGTTGTTTCACTATCTCACTCTGGACTTTTTCCCCAAACCATTCCACAACTGGCAACTGGCTTCCAGTGTGTGTGAATTTACACACATTGCAATTTGCGCCATTTGCCAGGCCAAGCCACACTATACTCGACCCGACCCGTCCAGTCCAGACCACTGTCTGTCCGGTGTGCATGCAAATAAAGGTTTTTACAACACCAACTACAACAAAAAGAAAAATATATATGCACAGCAGCTGCGGTCATTTGGCGGTTAGCCGCTTGTCGCTTGGTAGGCAGGCACACGCTTGGCCTTCCACTTGCAACTTCTTTGAATTGAAGGTTTTTTTTTCCTTGGCAATATGCCGAAATGTCTTACAATTAAACTCTTTGGTGTACACGTACCTGATTTTCATATAAAATAAATTGTCAGGCAAAGCCATTTTATGGAGAGCAATAACTAAAGCCATAAAATGAAAATAAAAACATTCTGTCAAAGACCTTTAGAACAACCATTAACTGTGAGTGACATTTTAAACTAAATGTGGCTTGAATTGAAATTACTATGTATAACGTCTATTAGATTTGGTTGCATGATGGGAAAACCCAAAATACTAACAGTTTTATCATGCAGAAATTGAATTGGCCCACAGAAACCTTAATATCTGATAGGACAGCAAATATTGCTTGAGTAAGGTCTAAAAGGTACAGTATCTGATATTCTTATGATAGCTCAACAAATTCCAAAACTTTATTTTCGCGAATAATTTTTCATCTATTTGTAAACTTCTTCTAAACTTCGCACCACATTTGGTTTGTGTCATGCTTATCTTCATTAATGGTTGAGTTGTTTTGAAACTGAACCTTGTCAAAGAAATCTTCACTTCCGCTTCAGTTCGAAACTAATAATACAATATATAACTCATTCTCTCTAAAAAAAACTTCAAGTAATAATGTAACAACACGTTTTTTTGTTGTATAAAACAAACTTATACACTTAGAATTGTACTTTTTGCAAATTTATCTTCTTACTGCTTGAACGCGAATTTAATGTAAAACTATTTGTCCCGAGTAGAACAACAACAATCCGAAATGCACTCGTGGCCAAAGTCTGGCAAATTGCTTGGCTCACCATATAAACCAGCAACAACTGCAACATCACGTTAAACCCAACCACAACAGTTTAACCAACAAATGTTACCAAATTTTGTTGTTGTCCTCGATGCTGGTGTTGCAGCTGCTGCTTACCTGCATGTAAGGCACGACCGTTTGGCTGGTGGGCAACATGTGGTATGCGTTATATTTTTTAATATGCAACTCTTTATGTGCGTTTATATGAACATGGCAGACAATGTTGCTCTTAATATTTATGAAAAGTGTCATGTCTTTATTTCCTTTTCATATTTCATACTCTCTTATTAAAGTTCGCATTGTTCATTTATTAATGTATTTGCAACAGATTGTTAAGTTTGAAAAACATTCAAATTCAATGCGATACGAAAACTAATATTCTTTAACTTTTCATTATGAAATAAATGGCAAATATTTTTAACTTAAATCAATACAAAAATTTAATGTTTTCAAGAATAAAATTTTTAGAAATAATAACATTTTGAAAATTTATATATTATGAATATTTAAACTTTTTGTTTGGAAATATAAACTTCAACTCAACCAATTTCCCTTAATATGCAATCCCAATATGTGGATATTGTGTTTGTTTAGGCAATCTAGCCTAAAGTTCCTGTTATTAAAAAATATATAACAAATTAATCGATTATAAAAACTTTACAATGTAATCCGTATAACAAATATACTTAATATTTGTCAAAACTTTTAGCTACAAACTATGGGTGTAACTTTAAAAATTAAGAAGTAGTATTTTTAAAAATTCAGTATTTTTTTAAATGCTGATATTTTAAAAAATATGTTACTAGTGTACATTATCATTTGAAATTAGGTCGGTCTCTTGGATTATTATATAGTTAATTTAATCTCATATCAGCGCTTTGAAACTGGAACAACTGTACTTGCAGTTATAGTTATCAACAGTTAATACCTTTCCAACAAATACAACAATGTAGTGAGTTTTAATCAAATTTCATTTGATTGTTTTCAAAAAACAAGTTAAATAATTTAAAAAATATTCAAGAGAAAAGAGTATTTTGAAAAGTAATATTTTCTATTGTAATAAAAGCGTATCTTTTAAATTGCTATTATTTTCCTACTTTTTAAATTTAAAATGACGATAATGTTCTCATTCGAATCAAGTACTGATTATACTTCGTCTTAAAAATTAACTTTAATCTATTACGAGGCTCCCTCTAAATTCTAGAGAGAATTTCACATTGCATCCTTGAAAAGATAGGCATATCTACCAACAATGATTAAAGAGTATACAAAATACTTAATAATAACAATGTTTCGTTACTTGGCATACTGTTTTTATATGTACAGCATGTACCATATTTTGACTCATTATTTCCTCAATATATGGCTTGTAGGGTAAGCCAACAATATTACCAGATTGCCAAGTTGCCTGCCAGTTGGCTTGCGTTGGTCCAGTGCTTGGCTCGGTTGGGTAGGGTTGATCTTAATTATGCATTATTAAATCGTGTCAACCTTACATGGTCGGAATTTCGCATGATGTCGGTTTGCTGGTTGGTTATGGTCCTCACTGTGGTCGTCATATTATGGCCATCGCTTGTTTTGTTATTGTTGTAGTTGTTGTCGCTGCCATTGTACTTGTCATATTGTTGTCATTTTGTTGCTGCCACTGTAGCATCATGTATCTGTATTAAGTGTTGCTGTTGGCGCGTTCAACTAATTTGAAATTAATGAAATTCCTTGAATAATTGAATTTGAATCGTTGGCATCTGTGCAATTAGTCGCTGCCATCAAAATCTGCCCACGCAGAGCAAAACGCACATGTAAGCAGAACAACGACAACAACTTAGTTATATCAAACAACAACAGCAAAACGGCAGCACCTCATTATATATCATGTCATCTCATTATGTCAGTTGGTCGACCGCCTGATACATAATGTACATGGTGGCTGCCATAGGCGCAGACACACAAACACACACACATATATTTCTACAATTCCTTATTTAATATACATGTAAAACTGTTTCTATTAAGGTGCGCCTACATATTAGCATATGTAAGTGCATACATCTGCGAGTTTGTATATGTGTAAGATTGAACTGAAATGCAGATTTGTATTAACTTTATTTAGTGCATGACAGTTAAATGAGTTGTGGCTATTACCTGTAGTTATAATTTGGTCAGCATTTAATCAAATTTGCCTAAGACAGCATACAAATTAAAGTCATATTTGGCACATGCACTTAATTGCTAAAGACAAGACTCCCAGGAAGTACAAGAAATGTTGTGAGCAAGACATGTGGCAGTCAAGTCATCATACATATTTGCTTAAGCAAAGTCTTAGAAATCATAAGAAAGACTATTTATGCATAACTATGTGATATGGCAAAATATGAATTTCTAAGTAAATAAGGTCGATTTAGCTGCCTGACGTCAGCTAGATGCGGCAATATATATGTATGTATTAAAGAGCTTAAAAC
Source organism: Chymomyza procnemis (assembly GCA_035046065.1). NCBI lineage: Eukaryota > Metazoa > Arthropoda > Insecta > Diptera > Drosophilidae > Chymomyza > Chymomyza procnemis. The sequence continues at coordinate 687,366 of JAWNOJ010000013.1, read as the reverse complement.
ACATTTTCAATGCGTTTAATAAGATAACATACCGGACTTTCAAAAGGATTCTTTAATAGGTCTTACTGAATTCATATAGCATATACATATTTAAGCATTACTATTATATATGAACTTCAAAGTCTTGATTTCAAGCTTAAAATGCTTTGACAGGCATTAATTTTGGCTACATTGTCTTCAATAAAAATATTTAAAACTGTAGCAAGCGCATATTTATGTTTGAATTAGTTTATTAGTACATAGTTTCAATTTATTTTATGTTTCTTTTTTCGATAAGAAATTTTGATTAAAACTTATTTTGAGTTTAATTTATGTTCATTAAACAAACATAAACGTAATAAAACTTTGACTGTCTGCTATTTATTTAAAACTTTGCTATATACATAAAACTATTCGAAGCAAACTCAGCAAAACAAACTTAGCGAAAATGAAAATCTCCGAAAATAATTTAAGCCGATTTAAGCAGCTGTAATTAGCGGGCTTTTGTTTGGCTTTTAACATAATGAATAATTGTTTGCTTTATGTGTGTAACTTTTACAGGTCTTAGAATCACTTAAATTTATTGAAATAAATGAAATTTTGATTTAGCTGATTTGAATCAATTTGACTAGAAAGCTTTTAAAATGAAATATAAGTTTTATAATGTTCTAGGATATTTTTTGTTTGAATATGAAACTGAAAGTATACACTGTACCAGTATTTAATTGAAAGTTAAATTGGTTGTTATATTTATACGAGTAAAATGTATGCTCAAGTTATCATTGAAAGGCACAGTAAATAAGAATTAATGCATGTATGTACAGATTATCTAGAACGAAAAATAATAATGATGATTAAGTCGCGTAAGTAAAAACACATTCATAACCACAATAATCTGACCTATACCAAGCAAGTGACGGATTGCTTTGGCGACCCAGTTTTTAGACACTTCAGCCCCACTTACTTCCCAGAGAGGCGACCAGAATACACATTACCATTGCCTTTACAATCACCATTAGTGTTACGCATACGCCGCGTGTGTCTGCTCTCTATGTTGCACGCTATCTGCACACCAATCAACATTACTCATATTTAAACCAAGCCGACTCTTGTTGCAACTGGCAACTGGCAATACGCGTTTAAGTCTCACAACTTTAATCAACTTTATTTGCTCATTTACCAGATACTTTTAGTTGCCACTGTTTCACTTTATGAGATACACATAGCGACAGCAAGTATATAAATCTAGTTTATACCAAACAATTTACGTTTTTGTTTTGTTGTTATGAAACGTTTCACAGATTAAATTAATCGAATATTTTTTGCAACAAAACTCTTCATTGAAAACATTTTTATTAGATTTTTTTTTAAGGGTAAAAATATTAAAACGCAACTTTTCTAAACTATTTGTGAATATCCCTTTAATTTCAGAAACCACGATTTTACCGCTGCAATTAGTAACTGCCATGTACCATGAACATAGTAATAGTGTGACACAAAACCACACAGAGACCAACATTCCCAACGATTGCGCATTCAAATGCGATTTCCTGTTAGTGTTACCTTTCCACCGCAGCCTCAAACCAAGCCTCTGCCTGCTCTCTAGCCCAACCATATATTCCTGACTTACATCTACCCTCTCATAACTCTTCGAGTATCTATCATTCACCACCTTGGCTCCAGTCAAGTAGTTGCACAGCTAAAGCTGCAATATTGCTGCGACAGCTGCAGCGCGTAATTGTTTCCTTGTTAGTTGCATTTGTGGTACATAAAAGCACAGGCGATGGCAAAAGAGACGGTGATGGAAACGAGAAATGCGTTGAGTACTAATGCGGCTACATGTTAAATGCATTTATGAATGGGCTTGCCATGATGTATGGGGACTCAGCGACCTCGTAGTCGTCATCATCATCATCGCCAACGTCATTGCTTTGCCTCTTCATGCTCTTTATTGTTTGCAACGTCAAAGACTTTCGGCCTGCATTTAGGTGCGTTTAATTTTGTGCATGTGCCGTCGTGACATTCATTCGTACATGTACATTCACACACACATACATATATATATATATATATATACATATTAATGTACACGTAGATATATACGCAGAAACCATTAACTACTGCAAATTGTGTTCTTTGTTGCGGTAACGGCACGACCTGCCTGAATGCAAGCCCAGCTGTATGCCTCATCCCTAGGGGCAGCTGTATCCAGCCGAAAACTGACATAGTTTCGCATTACGTGGCCATTGTCCTGACCAGCAGAGTCAGCAAGGATTTGCATACGTATGTGTAACAATGTACATATGCACATACGTGTATACTGGTCAACTGCACATTAAAACAGTTGGTTCGCTATTAATTCACTGCTCGCGGCCAACTCTAGTCAGCTCTTGGTAGTAGACCGAAACTAGCCCGAACAGTTTCGCTATGCGCTATCCTGCAATTGCAATTTAAATTTTGCAGTGTTTGCTGTTGGTGTTTAAGTAACTTTGGTTTAATTGGTTTTTTGTTTTCAACTGATTTGATTTTGGGCTACGTTGCCAACAACAATAAAGGCACTTAATTAAAATACAACAATGCGTATGTGCAATGTGCACTCTTTACAGCGATATTCAACACACAATTGCCACTAATCAGCTAAGGTTGCACAAGTTTTAAAGCTTCAATTTTGTTGTCATCAATACGGCAAATACCAAAAATGGCAGCCAATAACAACTACAACAGATAACAGCCACAAACCAGTCTAGCAAGTAGAGCAACTGACATGCTCTTTCCTTATTTTTTGATAGTAAATTTTTATCGACAGCACAATGGCTTGATTGCGCTGCGTCAAAACCACTGACAGGCGTCAGGGACTGACCCAAAACAAAAATAAACGATTAAAAGAAAAACAACAAACGCAAAAAAAAACTATAGTAGTCAGTAGAAAAATGCAATGGCACAAAAAATCGAAGCAATGCTAAACAGTGGGATACACTGCTCCCGAAAATATTTCAGCCCGATATTTTTCCAACATAAATAAAGTTAGTGCGTTTACCTGATTACAGAAGTAAATGTTTTTTGTAAGAATAGCTACGTGGATCAATAACTGACAATATATCATTATTCGACCAATACACTCAAAACCGAGTAGTACTACAAATTTTCCACATACGACAACCTAGGCAAGCTTAATAATTGAAGCTCTTAATATGTAAAAAATTAACCCAATACAATTAACAACCATGAAATCATTATGAATACAAAAGGTATTAATATTCGTCAATCAGGACTTAAATTAAAGTAATAAAAACAAGAAATATATAGCAGTTCATCGGGACACAGATGAGAGTTTGAATTTAGTCCCAATGAATCATCTCTACAGTTATACAATCTTACGTGATAGTAATAACGGAACTGCAGTAATTTTGCATTAAAATTTAAAGTTTTCGCCAAACACTACACACAATTCTATGCTGTTGATGTTTGCATCATTGTAGAGTATAATAAAATGGCCGGAGAAAAAATGAGCAACGGAGCAATGACAGCGAACTGACCTGCCAGCCTGTCTGTCAACACTTAAAAAAATACACACACACATATAGCCACTCTTACTCATACACAAAAAAAATAAGTGCTCGCTAGAATGGTAGTTCGTGTTGCTTTTATAATTTGCATTGTTTTTTGGCCAAATACCCTCCTCTCGGGCAGTCAGTCACACAGTCATTCGCTCAGTCTATCTGTCAAATGCTTGATAAAGCGCACCAAAAACAAGACAAAACCCAAAAAAATCAGCACTAAAATGTTTCCAAATGCTGGACTTAATAGCAACGAACAACTCATCCTCTTAATCACTACAGCAAGACTAATCACATGTTACTTGCACCTAGATAGATACCCAAAACAGATTTCCATTCTTAATGAGAAACGCTGTAGTGCAGTACTATTCACTTATCTGAACTTACAATTTTTTGCTTCATTATAATTCCTGAACTATTAGTCTAAATGTTAAGTTATATTAAAAGTTTTTATTTTCATTTAATAACAAAAGTCTTCACCTAATGTCAGTTATTGATCTTAATCGGATTAAATAATTTTTACTCTGCATTTATAGCATATTAAATACAAAACTTTTACGTGCGTCACAAACTTGCCTAGAAAATCGCGCATTACCCTGAATACTCTTTGGAACGACTTAAAAGCTCCAGAGAAAAAAAAGAGAAGAAAAATGGCATACAAAATGGCAAGCCAATCAGTTGCCATGGCAATCTCGATGTAGGCGTGGAACGCCTGCTCGACAAGGATTTTGACTCACGAAGCTTCATCGGTGGACATGTATACCCTGTGTAAAGGTGCTGCCCAGGAGCAGTCGGTGACAACTGTAAGCTGTGGACACAGTGTCATAGGCAGAGCAAGTAGTTCAAACGAGGTTGAGTCCCAGGGCCAGTGAATAGTGATTGATGGTTCATTCATGCCCAGGCATGTGCGCCGTTTGATTTTGTGCACTCGTTTATCCTGTTCCTGTTGTTGTCGTTGTATGGCAGTTATTGCTGCTAAAAGTTGTTGTTGTTGTGAGTGTTGTGCAGTTTAAACAGATTAGAGCCAACGTTTTATATCCATGTTTTTTTGCATTTTTTTTATTTCGGCCAGCTAAGCGACAAGAAAGGCAGAACTATATTATTATATACTCTGAAACCTTTACTTTTTTGCTATTATAATTGCTAATGCAGTAGTCATTGGCACGAATTAAAATATAATTTAATGCAGACTTTCCTCACTAAACAAAAATTATTATTATATTTAATATAATATTAGGTTTTCAGAGAAATAAAAGATTATATATTGCACAATATATTATTTATCAATTTTTATCAAATACAAAGAGAATAAAATAATAATTCTCCAAATCGTTCAGTTTTATTTTTGATTGCCATTTTTTGGCTAAAGGGTATGTAATTCGTTGCATTGAAGCACAAATTTCTTGCATGCTTTTTTTAGCTCTTCTTTTTTGCTTTGTCAGATGACAATTGCAGCACGCCAATGTTGCTATTGTTAATATTGTTCAATTTCATGCGACACCTGTGTAAAATGCCAGTGCATGGGGATTTCAGGTGCAGCGCAGAACTGACGCATGGCAATGATAAGTTGCAAATGTTTTACATGTTGACCAAATTTTTTATTTTTTTTGCTGCAGAATTTTATTTGCTTTGTTAATTTAAAAACAACACGTACGCTTTAATTAAAAACAATGCCAATATAGATAGCTCTTTTTGTCCTTGTGCATAAAAAATTATGAACCAACTTTTTATACTTTAAAGCGCTTTTGTTGCCATGTTTACAATTAAACAAAAAAAGAAATTGAAAAATATTAAGGTGCTCCAAATTAAGCCGTATTAAAAAATAATTCTTTTTTAAATAGTATTTAAGCAGTTGTATTAGTATAATAAATAAGCTTATCTGTTTGATGAATAGTATTCCAAAAAGTGATTATAAAATAACTAAAAAATAATCTGTATATATATAAATGTAAATAATTGCTTTACTAAATATGTTTATTTTAAAGGGAATTTTAGCAATCAAATGAATGAAAAATAAATTTGGTACTGAATATGTTTGTTTCGAAAGGGAATAGCATATAAAAAAGTTAATGATTGAAATGTTGATACTTATATTACATTCGTGGAGCTACACTGTTGGCTTGCAATTTCCCTAACGTCAGGCGCGATCGAGTTTGGGATACCCTGTACCACTTTTCCACTAGTACAGTTAGGCACGTTTGATTGATTTGATTAATTAAGTTACGATGTCTTAAGAAAATTAAATTTTATTAAAAAGTCCTATATGAACTATAGGCTATAGCCAAGCATTTTTGAAATTAATATCTTGAAAAAACAAAATTTGCGTAAAAAACTGCTCTTTGCATTTCATACATGATATATATTTTGATATATTAAATTGGTTTTAGTCAATTTTTGCGTATCATTCTTAGTCGCCATATGGAATACCTTATTCACAACTTTTTATTTTTTTCCTTGTAATGCTCCACTACTAGAGCTGTAGCTAATGGTATATCCCCGCTATAATTTAAATTAATTTCCGTCCTTTAACATATTGAGAAATCATTTCAAAAAATTTGAGTACTATAGTTCTTAGGATGTGCAGCATCTAGACGTTAATAGATAGATTTTCACTTTGTACTAGTCGAAATTTAACAATTTTTGGCGGTTCTCTGACTTTTCCTATAAATATATGTTACCCATATTTTTAACCTTAACATGTGCCATGTGGCATACGGTCAAAAAAAAACCATATTCTTGATTCAAGAGTCATTACATGACTTTACATAAATTGCACAAACTTTTTATTTTAAATATAGGTACAAATTACATGCAATTAAACTCTGAGACGCTTAAGAGTACTTTAAATTTAAAATACAAAATATGCCAAGCTTTCAATTAAAAGTTATAATCTATAAACTCTTTGTTTTTTATTCACCGTGAAACTTTTAGACATAATCATTATTGGTGTGCAAAAGTTTCAAGCACTTCTTCGTTATCTTTTCTCTGGCCATAAATTGCTTTCTGCTTAGTTGAAGCCACTATAACTAACTATATTTTGTAGGTGTATTTATTTTAATATTATTATGAATGAGAAATCTGCAAACAGCTAAAGCAAAGTTTATGGCATAATGATTTTTATCTTTATGAAATTTATTATTTTTATAATTAACCAGCATAAATAGGCTTGTTTCAGCAAGAGCTGAAGATGCATTTTGAGTCATACGAATATTTGTTTAAAAAAATTATAAGTTTACGTTAAAGAATCAAAAAATGGCTATTACTTTATCTGAATTGAGTCTTATTTTTAATATTATCATTAACAGATGTAAAATGATTTTTTATAGTAAAATTTAATTTTATTCAGCCCAATTCAACTTTAGAGGAAATAAGTAAGTTTTTGGGAAAATATTTCCATTTTGTCAAATTTTGTTTTGTATTATATATCAACTCTGATTATATATTATATTTAATTTCCTGTCACAGTAAGCTTAATACTTACACTTTTTACTCTTATACTTTTTTATATTAACCGCAAAAATCTTTCGTAATTGTTGGATTCATAGTTCTTGCTCTTCTTATTCGACCACAAATGGTTTTTGTTACGTCTACCTCAAAATAAATTTTGCACAAAATATTCAAAATTCTTTTCACATTATTTATATCTTAAGAAATAAATTGCAATTTGAAAACTTTGAAGCCACAGCTGTCAACTTAACCACATATCTAAGTTCACTTTTATAATTTTATACCCTGTGTCAATGGTATCAAGGGTATTATGATATTTTGCCTTTTATGTTACCAATACATGAAGCTGTGTTTGGTTTTAGGTTGATGTTTAGGCCTAGCATATGTATTAATAATAAAAACTTGGTCATCACTCCAAAAAGGCAATAGATATCCCTATTAATAGCTATTCAAAGAGAACAGGTTCTTACAGTCTAAAGCCGAATCCAAACGGCGGTGTCTTCAATTATTAGAGATTTTCCTACGTGAAAAGTGTTTATTTGCTAGCTGTGACAGTGGTAGTCAAATGTACCAGTGCTGCAATGTGGAATCATAGCCGTTCAAAGGCGATTTTTAAAATATAATGCATAAAAAGCTAAGAGCATTATTGTATTTTTTAATGAAATCCTTTTAAGTTCTTTTTAAGGGAATCTCCATGTCGTACAACATCGTCATGCGACATTTTTTATTTTTATTTTCTAATATACGAATTTCTCCGCTTCAGACAGCCATAATTCGCACAAAACGAAACAAGAAAACATTTAAAACTTTTCATAAATACTTATCGAAGCTATATCGTATAAAATGAGTTTTTGTGCTTTTGTGGCAGACTGTTTGACGCAAGTTTTAAAACGCCTCGTCGTTTTTGTTTTTTTCCTTGTGTTTTTTTGTGATTTTGTTTTTGCCACTTAACTGCAGCATCAACGCAAACTGGCAACAAAAACCGCAAAAGAGAAAAACTATTCCAAAGGCGACGCACAAAACCAAATGAAGCAATCCAATAAAATGTAAAAGAATGAACAAGATATATGCGGGTAAATGCAAGACGGAGAAAATGAAACGCCAAATACACCAAAGCCAAAGGCAAAGGCAATGGTAAAAGAACTAAAAACAGAAACAGAAAGTAGGAAAAACAGAAAATTTCTAATGAAGTTTGCAACTCGGATGTGAAAAGTACAAAAGTAAATTGATTGCAATTGGAATCAGTAGCAGAAACTCGTAACGTCAATCAAATTGAATTCACGCAAATGGCAAACGGCAGATGCTAGATGGCAAACGAAACTATTGATCTCTTACATGGTAGATCCTGGATGTGCCCACATGCCACTAATGCAGTTGCAGCTAAAACTATACGAACTTCAGTGCATGTGGCAAATGGAAAATTGAGAAAGAAATGAGAAAAGAAAGATAACCATGTTCGAACAGCATCAATGTGAAACTTTGTTAATGAAATAGGTGTGTGACAGACTAACACCCAAGGCATATGTGTGTGTGTAGTGTTACAAGGTGTTACCTACACACAAACACATTTGTGGTGTAATACAATTAAGTAAGTATATCTGTTAGCTGTACAAAAGCTGCTGATTAAAAACGTCAATAAAAATGAGCTTGGGGCATGAATGGATATTGCATAGCTGTGTACAATAATGGGAGCAAGGGGATAAGTAAAACTAAGAAGGCATTGGACTACAGCATCTGAAAGAGTGCAATAAAAATGCCTTAAAAGGCTTGAATTGAAGTTGAATGCAAGCGGCCTGAATGCCAAATGAACTCAACTAATGAAATTTTATATGCTGCTGTGAAAGCTTATCAATGCACACGCTAACCACGTACAAGAAAACCCTCTTCACACGAACGCCATGGAGCAAAAAAAGAAATAAAAAATAGATAGTTTCTTGGCAAATTACAAAAAAAAAAAAAAAATATCAACTATAAAAACTTTCAAAGTTTTTTAAGTTTTCAGCCAGCGTATGTAGCACACTATATGTGATAAATTGAAGCTAAAAATTTGGCATATTACAAAATAGATTTCTATATATTGGCGGACAGTAATGCAAAAACGTAGAAATGCTCAAAAGTTTGGTGTTAAAATCTATTCAATGGCGTTTAGGAAAGAAAATATTTTTTAATAACTTGAATTTTTTCCTATTAAAATCTAAATTTTTTCTAAAGTATTTTTCATAATATTTACTTTTGCGTAAATGTAGCTCACAACTTTTTTCAGTAAAAGTAAGATGAATTTACTACATTTTCGGCCCAGCTCTGCCTGTCCATCATATACTCTACTTTGTAACCACACTTAACACTTTTTAATCTTTGCTGTAGCTACGCTTAATGTGTGCCGGAATTTTGCATCACGTCTGAATCATGCTATGTTCTTAGAGTCTTATCACTCAATGTAAACCGGAACAGAGCTACGGACCGAACGAACAAACTAGAAATACATATGCATTACAACAAATGTCAGTTTTTGGCGTTATCACTCATACGGCATTAATGTGCAAAAAATGTAGCATGCTTTGTGGCGCACAGATAAAAATTAAAACCAAAGCAGCAAATCTTCTACCAACAATGCATTTTTTTTTTTGTTGTAGAAAATAGTGACAATGCGGAAAGGCCAGGGGCAACAACAACAACAACATGAACTAAATATAAAATTGCCAGAGCAAAATGATTGTACCACGCCCACACAGACACTAGGATACTGGGGGCAGTGACGAGGTCAGCGTTAGGTTGTGCTAGCCCATTTATAGGGGAGCTAGCTGTTAGACTGAGGGTTGCAGAGACAGCACGTGTGGTTGCAGCGGGTGGCAAAGGTGTTAGGGCAAGAGCGCGCGCGCGCACATTTCTGTGCAACATTTGTCAACATGCCAAGCGTTTAAGCCAAGGTCTATATATGTGTGCGTGTGTACCACGCTTGACCTGGCGCTGTTTTAACTGTGGTTAACATATTTTTCAAGCGCTTTTGCGGACAGAGACGTCGGCAGCGGCAACAACTTCATTCTTACTTTTGTGTGGTTTTTATGGCTGCGGCAAGCTGTTGTTGTTGCACATAGTTGCTATTATAGCTGCACTTACTGTAGTTGCAAGTGCTGCACGCACGCACACATGCCAGAAAACACAGATACGCATACAAACACACACTGGCACACACGCTTGCAGACTAAAACCAGAAGCTGCGTGTTAATTTTACATTTTTACGCTTTCATGGCCGTCACTTTGCGTGCCGCTAAATGCCACAAAAAAATTTCTAATTCAATGTGTGAGTGAATGCGTGGGCAGACAGTTTTAGCTTATCTGTATTACCCATAGGGCCAAGGGTATTATAGTTCTGTACAATCTTTTCAAGTTGCATCTGGAGGCTGGTAGTAGCACCAATTCCTTACTCTTAAATTTCAATTCATCATAGCTCGTCTGTTCTTTTCCATGAGCACTAAGACCTTAGGATCTATTAAAGCTAAATGAAAATGAAAAAAAGTTCTGCAAAACTATTTATAGCTATAAAGGTCTAAAGAACAATTCTAAGGAGCATATAACTTACTCGAATTGTAAATATGAAATAACTCTATTTTAACGTAACTTTAATTTTTTTTATCTGTGAAATTCTCAAAATCGTTTCAAGTTTTTGAAAAAATCAATTTTTTTTAAAGAAAAAAACCCCCTAAAAAATTAACTAACTACTTTAAACTTTGACAGTGTATTATTTATGTTTTAATAAAACTTTTTTTTATTAAATAAGTTTATTATTCATATTAATTATGAATAATAAAAGGGAAGATCAAAATTTATTTTTAACGCTATATTCTGCTTTCTTGTTATATTTTGGCCTATAGCATGCAATCGCCCCAAACTTTCGACCCGTATACCATAGATTCCAAAAATATTGTTTTAAATATTGTTAAATTGTTTTTTGACAAATAAGAATTACTAAAAGCAATTAAGGGTTGTATACTTTAATTGACTTTATCTATAGTCCCGCTAATGCGGTAATTCAATAGTTTTTTGGTTATCCAAATGAATACCCAGATATTAAATACTTTTTGCGCAACGAATTGATTGATTGCTTATCTGGAAATCTATGTTTGGACGAAACAAGGCTTTGAAGGTATCTGAGAATTAATGCTGTAGCTTCGTTAAGGTCCCATTGGATAATGCTACATTTATTTCCAGAATAGTAGAAGGCAGTGCCATCTGTAATGATTAGAGTTTTACATTGACCATTGGAATATTATGATGCGATATTATAATGAAAAATTACCAAAACGAAACACTGGGGGACGCCTATGAGTAATGTAGTTCTACTAAGTAATATACTTCTTCGAAGTAATATAGATCTTCCATATATATAGTAAGTTAAGTTTATGTAAAAAACTTTAGTCAAATCTTATAATTTTTAAATACAAAATGATAAGCTTGCATTTTATTGTTTATCATAGAAAATGCAGCACAAACTATATGTGGATTTTATTATAAGTGCATAAATTTCATGGTCATAATTGAATTAACTGTTTTAACGCACTATAAGCTTTTTAAAATCAATCAGACTTTGTTACTTGCAGTGATTTCAGCCATTATTATCATTAATATATGGCTTTGCATGTTTAGCGCAGATTACACATACGCCATGTTGCATGCAGTAAAAATTAAACAAAATAAATGCGTCAAATAGCAAGTGACATTTTAAACGCCGTCGTTAACATTCTGTTCCTGTTTTTGTTTAATTTTTATTTTTTTTTTGTGAGTTTTGCATGTGACAATGCTTCTTTTGATGTCAAACAGTAGGGGGGAGGTGCAGTTTTTTTTGTGTTCAGCTCGAAAATATGCTGCATTTATTTTTTTGTTTGTTTTGCAATCGTTTGCACAGCTTGTGGTCAGGGGGCGTTGCTGTATATCTGCATTTGTCTCTGTGTGCGTGTGTGTGTGTGTGTTTGTGTTTGTGTATGAGTGTCGTTTGCCAGCTTGACTTCACTTGGCATCACTTGACGCCAGCTCTTTGCATCAGTTGGGAGCACTTGGCACTCTCTATAAGCCGCTATTAATTTGAATTATGTACTTAAATGAATACGTACGTATATAAGTGCGAATTAGCGTGTCATATTTCGAGCTTTAGCTTTGGCCTGTCAATGGCTTAAATTTAATGCGAGGATTAAAAAAATTATATTCAATTTTCAAAGAATGTTCATGGAGTCAACATTTATTGCTACAGACAGTCTGCTGTTCAGTAAAATATATCCAGCAAAATGTTCAAATATTAATTACTATGTTAAATATGCTCTTTATGCTATTCAAATATTTGTATGCATATAAAATAAACGTGCTTGTTTTAAGAAATTTAAATTTTTTAACAATTATCAAGCATGAAAGCTCTCTAAACGTCACTTATTTCGAAACGTTTATTCATTGCCAATCTAATCAAATTGTTGTTTCTATCCAATTTGCAAAAATTTAAAGAAATACTATTTTAACTACCAACAAGTTCTTACATTAAAGCGTTATGGTCGAAAGTATTCCAATCTAAATAACAAAGCATAAGTGTCATAATCAAAAGCTTATCAAAAGGGGGAGTTTATGAGTGCTGTGTCATAAACTTTGGAATGGGTCGTTCGTTGCTGTCCATGCATTGATTGACTCTATCCGGCATGCGTTACAGAGTTGCTCTTGGCAACAACAATATCATCATCTGTTTCTTTCTAGCTATATGGCAAGTAGGAGAAAAGGAAACTATGCAAAACAAATTGTTTTGCTGTGGCAAATTTTAAAAAGCAAATGCATTTTTGATACATCTAGTAGCAAGGACCTCAGTAGCTGTGTGGCAGCCACAGCAGAAAATGCAAAATATTTTGATCGCTCCACAGAGTGTAAATATGGTTGAAAGACAGGGCAAGCAGTGTAGAAGGGCATGAAGGCAAATCAAATGATTTCCTTGCTAGCCAGCAAAGATGGCAGCCAGGACAAAAGGTACAAGGGCTGACGTAGGAGGTGAGTGCAAAAGCAGCAACATCGCAGCGGAAGTCTTTTTGTTGTTGATGCTGTTTTTGTTGCATTTGCGTTTTGCTTTCATTTTTGGTCGTAAGGAAAATACTGCAATTTACCTTTTAGCCATTAAAAGTGCCAGGTAAATGCACAAAGCGTACTCAAAGTGGCATAAAAGCATGCTAAATATACACACTGCGACACAACGATACACACACACACATCCACACATACACACATATAAAATAGACAAAGAGTAACTGTGAAAATAAAATGCTGACAAGCTTAACCCCTTTTGATAAAGTTTTATACTTGTTAATGCTATTACTTGCAGTTAGAGAACAAGCACAATACCAATGTGCTACAAAATTACAACAAAATATTTTTGTATCAATTGGATTGTATAGAAAAGGGCACGATGATATTGGTTGGTTAGCCAAAATGGTTTTACCATAGCTACGTTAGCAGCACGCTAACCGAAACCGGGTGAAATCAGCTAGTGCCAAAGCGAAATGATTCTCCTTTTGGTTGTTGGCTCGATTTACCTTCGATTTGCCTACCTTTTGCAGCAATTGATTTCAAACACTCACTTTACTTACTTTGTTGCATTGGACTTTGTGTCAAAGGGAAAAGGTCTTAGTGGATTGCAATTTAAGAGCTTGCTTTGCCAGTTGGTGCATTTCAATAAGTAATTGCAAAGCGCTTGGCATGAGTTAAAGGCTTAATTAAAATGCATAAATTGACGTTTATTGAATGCGACAGAGCGTGTTTGTCAAAATTCACTGAGAGAAAACGATTAAGACTCTTTCCTGCGGTAAAACATTTTTAGTTCGTTCATTCACATAAAGATTTTGTTGACTCAATTGTAAATTTAATCTTCTATAATAATGACCAAAATATTTTGTATGAAAATCATACATAACTTTGATTTGGAAGATATCAAACTATAAGGACTAAAAAATTAATTCCCTTTATGCTGTCATCGCTCCAAGGGGATAGCATCTATTAATAGCTGTTCCAAAAAAAAGGTTTTTATTCTATTCTATGGAGGTAAATATTCGATATTCTATATTCGAACTACAATCGAAAGTTTGGTCCTGAAATAGCACAAATTATGTTTATTATGTTTTATTTTGAGTTTAGTTTTTGTTTTTTGTAATTTGTAGTTCATTGAGTCTCAAATATTCAAAGAAATTTTCTTTCGATATGCTAAAGATTCTTATCTAAGCAAAATATATCGTTAATTGCATATTTCCAAGCAAATTAAACTTACTAATAAAATCTTGACAGCATAGGCCTAATAAGTTCAGTTTATATTAATTTTAATATTCAAGCTTATGATATTTTGGCTATATGTAAGACGAATTAATTTCGCTCAATTCTCTTTCTCTAAGTGTAAGATTAGAATAAGTCTGTGAAGCAGCGCCGTGCTTATTTGCACAAATTGATTTTTCCTGTCATCAGGTTGAATGGCTTGCTCTACTTAGTCATTCACACCATTCCGGAACTTATTTATTTTGCATTAGCACTTTTAATTAAACACTTGGCACACAGTATCGCTCAGAGGGAGCCCAGCCCAACTATTTTATCCTATGGCTTGTCATTGGATGCACTGCTGCAACTTCTTTAGCGCAATCATTGTAATTAAATCAATGAATGATTCATGTGAGTGCGCAATGCCAACGCCAGCAGCTACAGCAGCATCATCCCAACCAGTTCCTGAACCACCAGCACCGCCGGCATTAATGCAAAAGCAATGTACTTAAGCCAAATGGAAATGGTTGGAAAACTCAGCAGGTTACCCCGCTGCTGCTAAGTACTGCGAGATAAATTGCGTTCTGCCTTAAAGTAGACAAAAAGGAAACTAAATCAGCTCCGACTGCTGTCCTCTCGGCAATGTAGCAATGTGGCAACTACGCATCCATGGCTAGGTTGCTAATTTTAGTGCCAATTAATTTGATAGCAAACACTTGCAGTTTAACAGCCCATGGCAGCGATGACTTCACAATTGCACTGTGCACTTAGTGAGCTAGTCATCCACCAGACACCTAATGCGACACCCGGATCCTAATACTCTGAGACTGTTAGCAAGATTTAATTCCATAAAAAGCTGTATCCAAACAATATGGTTCCTTTGCGTATGTTTGTGTGAATGTTTGACTATAGAAATTTAAAAAAAAATACACGTGATTATTGCATTTGCAACATTTAAATTCTCATTTACAATTTAAAACCCAGAATAAAAGGCAACTTTTTATTTTTGAAATTTTTTTAAATTGAAATAAACTTTTCTCTTTAAATAAAACTCACAACTTTACATACATAGTAGCCTAGATCCCTAAAGGCAACATTTCTGTCACAGCTATGCATATTGGTTGCCATTAGCTTTTGGCCATTATGTGCTTTGAGCCTTGTAAAAATTACCTCAGAACACACTCACACAAATACATGTATACAAGGAATATGATTTAAAAATTTTTAAATTGAATATTTTTGCATGCAGACGATTTTGTAATGAATGCCCAGAGGCACTTTTTTTGTCGGTGCAAGTCAGTCAAAGGAAGCATGTATATCTATTTATACTATCTATACAACAAATATCCATTTGAATTTTTTTTATTATACGTAGAAAGAAATCTCGTTTGAAAATGTATAATAAAATTCTTTGTTAATAAATACATATTTATTTTTACATGTAAATAGAATTTTAAAATACAAAAAGCATTTCAACTGGCGCAATCAAATAAATGACAAGAAATGTGTATGCTTTGACATTTGTTCCAATGACTTAATTGCAAATATTATTTTTTAATTTAAATATTTGCAAAACTTGAACAAAATGACAGACATTATAAAGTTTCAGGTATGTTTAAATTATGCTATGCTATTCTTATTGTATAGACTGTAAGCTGGTAATAGTTTGTACTGTAATTTGCGTATGCCCTTTTTTTCGCACTATTCTTCTCTTAAGATCCACACTGAAGTTGTAAACTTTGGACTCTAAAAATTACAAAAAAAAAATAGCCGCAAATAAATTCCCGAAACGTGAAGTCAACTGCTTTTGGAATTTAAATACCAATAGTTTTATGTGTGACCAAACAATCATTATCATTTTATTTAAATTTACTCCATATGGCACAAATAATCCTTTAGCAGTTGTTTAACGATTGGACGAAATAGTGTAAATTTTCTATTAAGTTCAGAATTGGGAATCAGGATTTGCAGGTTTTGTTCAAATAATTGTGATATTGAAATATTTTGAGTTTGTAAATAATTGAACTACAATTAGTTTAACTTACTATTTATTCTTTATGACTTTTGATCAGTATGTATACCTGTAAAAAGAATAAATCAATATTTTATTATTATTAGGACTACTTCATACTAAAAAAATTTATTATTATTTAATTAATTCCCGCAATAGAGATTGTGGAATAGCTTTATACTATAGAACAATTTTTCAATATAATGATTGAAAATAAAAAGAAAATAAATAAGTTAAACAACAAATTCTTAACAAAAGACAAAATAGATAATTTTAAAATAAATATTTTTTTGTGTTAGGCACTTATAATTTTCTTTTTTCTTTATCGATTTTAAATATTATACTTTATACAACTTTATTTGGCTTGAACTTAACGATCTGGCTCTTAGAAGCACTCTGCACATGCATATATTGATCCGCTCTTGATCCTAAACGTCAGCCCGACCATTTCAATACAAATATAAATCTTGTTGCTATGCAGTATATCTCACCATACCCTCATCTCTCCCGCTATCTAGATGTATTGCGAGTCCCTGTTGTGTTATTGCTGTCAGTCAAGTGCTCAGCTCGTCTGCTCGTTAGCCCTACTTGAGAACCAAGTTGAAGCTCTAGCCATACCAAAGTTGTCAACAAAGAGACATGTCGTTATACACATACGTTCGCACGCACTTTCACACACACGCGCACATACACACATACATGTGAAGTCTGCCATTTCTATAACTGCTTTTTGCTACTCCTAGTTAATACACATACATGCATACATACACAAAGTCGTCTTCTCGTACATATACAGTCATTTAGCACTTAAAAGCACACACACACACACACACACACATAGGGCACAGGCAACTTTCTCCTTACATATGTACTAGTTTTTGTGTGTCTATGTATGCAACACTTATGCACAATTACATACATTTTTAAGTGTGTTCGTGCATGTGCCTGCAATTTCTAACTGTTGTATTCATAACTGCTTTAAGCTTATTCCGTACTACTTTCATTCTCTTTCATTTACAAACTGTCGTTCTATCTCACTCCTATTAGGACTCTTGTGCCCGCACATTGCAAGCTTTGCATTTATTAAAGTTTTATCTCATTATAAATTTCTTTGCCAGTTGTAAAATTTTTCATGTACCCTGCAAGCAATTGTCCTCCGGCATTGGTATACCCTGACACAGAAAATATTTCACAAGCAACAAAATGTCATGTGGCGTTGTAGCCCATTTTTGTGTATTAAAATGTCTGAATCCGTGCCACCGTATCGTTATTTTTATGAACGCTATTTTTTTCGCCTTTTCAGACTAAGATTTTCCAATCGTTAACACTTCACTTGCCTATTTTAATCGAATCCCTATCTTACAAACATTCAGCTGCTCATCTCTAGGCCGGTTAGAAACATTCCAAAAACCTATAGTATCCCATGAGTTGCAACGAATATGTAGGGTAAAAAGTGCTCAAAGCTGCGTGTTGAAAACTTGAAGCAAAGCAGCGCAGCGCTGCCGCTGTCAACGCAAAGAGCTGCACAGAGCCAAGTTAACAAAGATGTCGTTGCTGGTACACCTGTTTTAAGTTGTTTTTGTCGCCGTTGCTGTTGTTGTTGTTTTTATCGTAATTGTTGTTGGCGATGTGCATATTTGAATATAAGGCTCACACTTTTTTTTTAGTTGTAGTTGCTGTTGCAGCTTAACTTAAATCTCTTGTTCGTTGTAAGTTTAAGTGGATTTACTTGACAAAGTTGGACAGGTAATGACAGTTTTGTCAATAAGTTTTTATGTGACCGTCCCCACACCGCACCAACACTCTCTGTTGCTAATACCTTTTTGCATAGCCCAAACTTAATTGTAGGCAACAAATTAAATGTCAAAAGCGCAAATTAAGCTTCACCGCAAACAACAACAACAACAAAAAAATACTAATTCTAAAAGTCTCTATGCTCACTGCAGTCATACTGCATCACACAAAAAACAGTAAATTGAAAACTTTGTTATTTAAGCAAATACCAGCACAAAAAAATGAACTTCCGGCAAAAGTAAAATTAAAATAGTAAAAAATTTTTATATATGCGCATTATTCATATTTTTAAGTGTATGTTTGTATGCTTGTAGCATCAAAATTATATAAAAAGCTTTTGCTTTGTAAACTTTTGCTATTTAGTTGCAGTGCAGGGCCATTTCTCTGCCCTTTCAAAGTCAGAAAGCACCACAACTACACACATATTAAATTAAAAACAAAAACGTAAATATAGCAGAAATGTATGCTACATTTTTTTCTAAAAAAATTATTTAATTTAGCGCGGCTTACTTTTATACACTTTACTGAAACAGCTTAGGGTGCTATAGATTTGGGCAGTATACATATGCATCACACAGATGAAAATAACTAGACGTTTTTTGTACCAATTTGCTGTTAGTCGCCAGAAATGCAGCAAGCAAGTAATTATCAATGCGCAATGTAGGAAAATCTTAGCAAAACAATGTATTCCAAAGATTCCGCTTAGCATAAGTTCTTGGCACCTTTTACACGTTGTGGATATTAAAAAGCCAAAATTTATTATTTGTTCCAAATTAAAACAAAGAAATGTTCGTTATTAAATGTCGAGATATGCGTGATCAATCAACAAAAATAAAAATGAAAGTCGGAGCTTTCATACAATTTAACCAAATTGCAGAGTATCCTATGGAAGTGCACAACACCCTCTGCTATAGCATTTTATTTTCCGGTTAAAATTACTTTTTCAAACTACTTTTTACTTTTGGTGCAAATGTTGGTGCAAATATTTGTGCCATGCTTCAACTTTTTAAACCGAACCATGACAACAATCTTTCATCAAGCCGCATCAAGCTGTTTTTAGACAGTTGCAGCAAAGTCAGAGGAGTGCGGCAAACCAGCACTGACAATGCACTAAGCTATTCAGTCAGCTAGTTGGATTAGTTTGACATTCGGTCTGTCAGTTAGTATGTCAAATTCTCATTCTCTCAGTCAGTTTGACAGTCGGAACTATGGTTGCTGCTGGTTTGATAAGAACACTTGCCCCTTACTAAAAGTAACTTGTTTGTTGGCCAGAAATTCTCAGCTGCTCTTATCTTTCTTTTACGGTTGCTGCTACTGCTGTTGCTTTTGCTTCACTTTATTTCGAAATTTCAATTTCAAGCGCACTTCAAACAATTTCACAAAATTTTACTATATAGTATATTGTGGAGTATATAAGTATATATTTGTACTTGTACTTGTATTTTGTAAAGTGAATTTATGGTTATTTTGCTTGCTTGGCCCCAAAATATATGAAATAAATAAAGCAAGTAAATTTGTGTACGCTGCGCGAGGCCGAGGCAGAAAAGGCTAGGCTGGAAGGGCACAAAAAGCGCAACATTTATGCAATTAAAGCGAAATTAGCAATGAATGCAACTCGAGTGCTTTGGAGGGTACAAAAGTTGCCATCAAACTTTTGCCTTTTATAAACTTTTTGCTTTTGCCCAGCTGCCAGCACAAGCAGAGGTAAAGGTTGAAGCAACTACAAGTACAAATATATATGAATTAATGTTAGTATATATGTGCATCGGGGGTGGTGGCTGCTTTACAATTTGCAACTTATTCTGACGCGTTTATATTTTGCACAGTCTTGTAATTTTTAGCTGCATAGCTTTCAATTAATTTAATGCCAACAGTCTAATGAGCGTTTAAGCTTTTCACAAATTTTTACAGTCCAAACAAGCTATCAGCGCAATGGCGGCAAGCGAAAGCGCTTATAAGTATGCTATGTTTTTTCCTTCTTGTACTTTTTGTCAAACGCATGCAACAGCTAAATTACATGCTATATAATAATAAGTACTATAATATAACATAATTACGCTCATTTTTCTACTACTTGAAGCTGGTTGCAACAGCTGCAACAGAGCTACAGCTACTTAGTATGCAAACCCACAAAGCTATGCATGTGTGTGTGTGTATCTGTCTGTGCTTTGAGTATCTGTGTGCTGATGACGTTGTTTGTTGGTTGCTGGTCGTGTTTGTAATCAAACCAAGCGATTAAAGCACTTTTGCTTTTGTTTATTATTACAATATTATCTCAGCTTTTATTGTTTGATGTGTTTGAGCCACTCAAGCACAACTTAACTGAATGGCTGTTGGCGCTTTGCTTAGTTAGCCATTGTTTGCGCTAGCTTAGACTCCAACTGGGCTTGGCTTTATTGTCTACTGCAAGCCAATCGACAACTAGACATCAAAAGCATGCTGCAATTACTACTTGACATGGCTGGCATGAAAATTAGCACAGGCAAGCATCCACAAAACACGATAGATGGATAGATAGATAGATCATTTATCAATGATTAGCAGGCGGCTAAAAGGGTTGCCACCACAGCTATGCCTGGGCCAACTAATTTATGCCAAAATAGTAGCACAGCACTCTAAGACTAATGACATTTTACAGCAGCGCACAGTGGCTGTTAGAAGTTGAATGAGCACATGCACGGCTAGAGGGGGTACGTAGAAGTTGGAACCAGTTTGGCACGCAAACATGGCAAAAGTTTTTGGACGACGTCGACGTCGTCGTTGGCGTTGCTGCTGTCATGTCATGGAATGTAAAACTTGCGCGCAAAATGATAAATATGCTTAGACATAATTAACTTGCGACTTTAATTAATTTTTAATGAAAAAGTTAATGAGCCGAAAACATATTAAAGTAACTAACTGGCTCACTCACTTTCCCATTCAGTCCCACTCACACATTCACTCACTGGCCCATTCGCCACTCTCTGGCAGACTGCCTCGATGATGGCTCGACTGACACAACAATCTTTTCGAGGCGTTCTTTCGCCTTGCTTTGGCAATTTTTGACATGTCGCCTATTGATGCGCAGTCTGTGCGGTTTTTGCTTTTATTACACATACGCCACGTTGGCTGACATTCAATCAGCGCTTTGCTTTTCGTCTCCACGCCTTACCATATGTCTCGGCATTCTCAATCTGGCTGATGATTCGCGGCTTTTAAATAATGCGACCCAGTCCCAGATCCGGCCCACAGCCACTCCCTACAATACGCCCACCCAAAAACAGCGACAGCAGCTTTAATTGGATTTTCGACGCCGCCGCCGCAGCAGCTATAACAACAACAAGCACAGAGAAAAAAATTGCAATTTTCGACAGACTGCTGTCGTTTTATTTGAGTTTCGTTGTTCGCGTTGTCTTCTTGCATGGCCGTTTTTTAATTTTGGTTCCCTGTTTTTGCACTTTTCGAAGAAAGGGTATATGCACACTTGTTTGATATTTGTAACCCTGAACACAGCACAACTAATCAAAAATACTAACCAGAGCGCATACAAAAATTGCGATATGGTATTATGTGAAGATAATCCGTGAGAAAAAATAGCTCATAATAACTTGTAGTTGACAATTGAAAGTTACTTATAAGAATATTTTTCAAAATCGTTCAGTGATCATGAACAATCGATAGAAAAGATAATCAGGAAATCTGTTTATATAACTCTTGTATAATAACTTTTCCGGCTTTGTTGGTACACATCAAAGAATTCTGATATAATAATATATATACAAGATGAACATAAAATATTGTGGCTGAAGCAAATTATTACGCAAAGTAGGTAATATATTTTTCCTTTTTGAATAAAACGACAAAAAATTGCATTTGCAATTGAAGGCAGATCAATCAATGTAATACTTTATAATTTTATCAATTATTATGTAGTACCTTATAACCAATATAAATACTATGATATTATATACATGTCACATGTAATATTTAAAACAAATTGAAAAAATATAATCTCAAGAAATATAATTAAGTATGAACCAATATGATAAGCTGAAATTCACAAATGTAGAAAATCCAAATTGGCACAAAATTAATTTAATAAATTTCGATACGTTAAAATTAAAAACCATAATATTGTCATTGCCAATTGATGTTAACAATAAAAAGTTGTTCAGTAATTTTGTGTTGTGTAACAAGTCAATTCAATGAGCAGTCAACTCCTAACATCGTAATTAAAGTGAATATTTTAATAACTCTATCGGGGCTTAACAAATTGTGTATGAATGTTGAAAAATTAAAAAATCAAATTAAAATCGTAACTAATTTAATGCTTTTAATACTATTAAATTCCGTAATTTGTCAATTACTTCCAATCGCAGCATGCGTACCATTTAATAGGCGTTTAATGAGAACAGCACTTCAATTGTTAACTCTGATGGACAGTTTACTGTAATGCAGTCAAAACCATTGAGAAAACTAATGTACAAAGTACATAATAATATAAAAAAAAAAATTACCTGATTTCTCACGCCTTTCAAAGCCAATTTAAAAATATATTACAATAAAAACCTATAAGCTTAAATCACAAAAGCGCGATACATAAGGCATGTAAAATATGATAAGATGAATTTGCCAGACTCACGAAGAGAACAGTCGCTCAAAGACTTCCGGAAAACTCATTGGATATTTATGTGAAAGCCAAAGCAAATAGCAAATAGAACATGAAATTAGTGAATATAAAATTACAGCAGTATCAGAAATATTTGAATTCTGAGAAATTTTTCAGTGTATACAAAATGCTTTGTCCAGAACTGAATTACAGCTGCTCGTTTAATTTTGTTATTCGTATTTTTGTTTGGTTGTTTTTTGTCCTTGTTGTGTTGAGGTTTTGTAGCAAACATTTGTGCTGGATATTTTTTTCATACAACTTTTTCTGAGTTTTCCTCCTTTTTTGTCCTGTATTTTTTTTTTTTTTTTTTTGTTTGGCACTTTTCGACGTCTGGTCGCTGTTATTCCTCCGTCGTAACAAAGTTTACATTTCACACATTCATCACTTTTGGCAGCTGCAACTAATAGTGTGCAATGTGGCCAATGGGCGTGCCATTTAGGGGCGATGTCAGCGTTTAAGTAGGCAGTCGTATAGCCCAAAAGCGCTGATATGAAGAGCAGTTGGGTAAGCGGGAGCGGTTGCGGGCAAAGTTTTGCTTAGAGTTCACATTAGTTGGCGCGTGAAAAATGTTACAAGAAAAGAGGTCCTTTGGTCATGTTTGTGGCCTTCTGTAAATTTTATTGCACTTTTCGTTTTGTGCTAGCCAAATGCAGCGGATGATCTCCACAGCAGCTGCATATGTGTAAGTGTGAGTGTGGATAAGTGTGCCAAATTTCTTTCTATATATTTTGGTATTTTGTTTAAGTTTTGTTTTTGCAGCGACGGGTTTTATATTCGTTTGGCTAAGGGTTGTGCCAAAAAGCGGATTAGTTTAGTGCATGTTAAAGTCATGCTGGCAAATCTTATAAATCAAAGTTGGGCGGCCAACAAGCCGGCACAACCCAAAACAGTCAAATGTTTTTTGCAGCTAAAAAAATATATATATTTATTATATATGTATACTTTATTTAAAGCTTTAACACATTCATTTTGATGAGCTGCTGTTTTGCCCAACGTGGCTGCTGATGCTGCTGCTGAAAACAAATATAAATTCCTCGGATAAAGTATAATTTTTCTTCACTTTGCACATTGTTTGTAATATTTGCCATGCTACAAACGCTGTTCATGGCTTTATTCCGGCGCAAGCATGCATATATACACGCACACATAGACATAGACGTACAACGCCAGCCGGCTTGACAAGGACATCAGGCAACCAGAAGCAAGACAAGCAGCAGGCAATCGACCCAACGACCCTACGACCCAGCGACCTACCAAGCACTTCGAGTATGAGTTGACTTAAGTTGACTCGAAACGCTTGCGCGGCACGCATCGATATCATCAATTGGTTTGTGTTGCCATTGTTGCTGTGCCGCAAAGTGATGAAGCTGTTGGTTCGTTGCTTGGTTGCCGCGCTACTCTGGCCCCGCCAAAATGTTGACTTTTGACGTTGCACGTTGCGCTCTAGCTTTAGCTGTAGCAACATTTCACAATTGACGTCATAAAGTTCAAGCACAAGCCCATACGCTTACGCTTACGAAATTGTTAGACAATCTGTGGCATATACCAAAAAAAATAAAAAATGTCTTCAATCTTTCAACTCACGTTAGAGCATCCCCATTGATCATTAGGGAACGATACTGATTTATGGAGCACGCATTAAGTTTGAATTTCTCAGCCGACTGAATAACAGCTCCCTTGCCAACACTCTATCCCTAACTCATTTGCAAGCACTCTCCAGGCAGGCGGCAGCTCCTTGAGCTCCATTGCGCTGCACATAATTCATCTTTATTTTAATTCGCCAGTGATGGAGTGCCTGCCGCCAGTGGCAAGCCAGCCAACGGCAGCACTTGGCTGGTAACTACAGCCATTTGATCTTAAATCAGGCGCTGCTGCCTTGAAACCGTTGAAGATTCTTATGTTGCCCCTGCAATGACGCTTCATTATCTTAATTTACTCGCAGCTACCCTTTTATATTATATTTTTTTTTTTTTAACTCTTGCTCGATTTTTTTTGTTAGTTGAGAAAAAAGTTTTGCAGACCGCACACAAATTTGCGCCCAATTGCACTTTGGTCCAGTTTAATCTGCAAAATTGCCAGCGCTTTGTTAGGCGGCAATGACGATGGCGGTGATGGTGACGCTGGCGACGTTGGTGACGTGGCTAGTAGTAGTTGGCGTCTGGGCCTGTTCGCAATTTACAGAAATTGCTTACATTACGTAAATGAAGATAAGCGAAGGCTGCCATGGCGGGATAAGGGGTGGTGGCATTGCAAAGGCGGGCACTCAAAACAGCCGCAGTCATATCGCTAGCAGAAATCAAGCAACCAAGCATCCAAGCAAGCATTCAGAGCAGCAAGACTAAGCAGGCTGGGTAGAAACGGGTCTAAAGACTGCAGGCATATTGCGTATACGCAGCGTTGCAGCTGCCAGCCATTTATTGTCTAATTGAGCGTTATGCAGCGCAGCAAATTCTGCTAGCATGAAACAAAATCAAAAACATTTCCGTTGCCGCAATTTTAAACTCTAGCTTGTGCACTGAGAGAAATAATGCAAATATTTTATGAAATAGATATTAAAACAAAATTTTTTGATGCAGAAAACTATTTTCCAGTAAATTTTAACTTTTGGCATTCCTTTTTAAATAACTTTACGATTTATTAATTTCAATAATTTGTTAGCTAAGAACAGCGGTCCTTTTAAACTCCGGCTTAAAAGAGATTTACCTACACTCGATAATACTTCTAATATTTTTTTTAAAAATACAGGAAAAAATTAAAAACTATTTTCTGGGAGTGTACGCCTTTGCAATGTTTGTCTCATTGTAGGCACGTATTTAAGTCAATGTTTAATTAAAGTTGCAGTCGACTATGAAAACCGCTTCCCTTATATACCAAACACATGCGCTCTACACAAATTACAATACAATTAATTTATGACATTTCAACATGATAATGATTATGCCTTTTGCTATAGTTTGCATATCGTTGTGGCACGTGCCCGCAAAGATGATAACCAACATTATGGCAAAATTGTTGTGGGCGTTGCAACAACAAAGCATAAAAATTTAAATGAATTTGTGGCTGCAGCATTTTATAGCAATTTATATACATTGTTAAATTTGCGATTATAGCACATTAACTACCATACTACTTCAGCAATCCCAAAATTATTTATTATCAACCACAAACAGAGTAGAATTTTAATTAAATGAAATATTAAACAAATTCTGCTTTAACTTTGCAAATGTTTGTGTGCAAGTTATTTACTCATTTACTTTGTTTGCAGTATAAAGTAAGGACAAGGGGCAGTGCTCTCTCTCTCTCTCTCTCTATACATTATAAATGTGGCAGCAAAAGCATTGTGCAACGTGTGCACGTCGCTTAATTATTGCCACATCTGAACATTAACCCATTAATTTCCAATGACGTCAAAGCCAGCGGCAGCAGTGACAAAAAAAATCGCTAAATCCAAACCAAAATGATGCTGGCAAACGTAAACCAACAAAAAAAAAGTTCTAACGGCAGTTGCCATATTTATGACCATGAGAATTGTAAGTGCAAGGATAAAGAGAATGAAAGGAAACGATGTTTCCAATACTGAATTTTGTATGCACTACCGGGGTTTTAAAATTAAATGAAAAATCGGAAAAATTGTGTGAATACAAACTCTTAAATTTGTTTAAGTTCACAGAGCAGTGTGGTCCAGCAGTCAACTGATTTTTGGTGTAAATTAAAAACTTTATTATAATAATTTCAAAATAAAATGTACCCAAGACTTTGGGTTTAAAAATAATAGAATGAAGTATGTATAAAACAAAATGTACGATTGAGCCTTTTAAAATATTGGAAATAATTTGCTTTCGATTTGAAATATGCATTTATTACGAAACAAAAATACTTATTCAGTTAAGTTAATAAGTTAATAGTTAAAAACTGAGATAAAAAATTCAAGTAATAATAATTACTACAAGTTAAATTAACGAGTTTAGGCGGAGCATGGAGATATCTCTATAAATAGCCATTCAAAAAGAGCAGGGACTTACATTTAATAGTCGAAACCGAACGTCGGTGTTTTTGGATAATAGAGATTTTCCCAGGTAAAAGATTTATATTACCACCGACCTTCGACCTTCTGGCCAGGGCTCAGTCAACTATTTGACCACAAGTTATTTACTTAGTATTTATTCTTGCTTACTAACTTTGGCCATTTAATCAATTATTTGACACATGGCCTTATTAGCTGTTAACTATTGTGAAGCAAGTTCAATTAGAACAAATGCAAGGTGGATTAAGCAAAAATTTTATTTGGAGTTGTTTAATGAACACATATAAATTAAAACTTCAAAAGCGACTGGAAAACTTTGTATTTGTATTTATACAATATAAGACACGATGAAGAAAAGCTATAATCGTACTGTTGTGCCTGTGGCGATGTTAAAAAATTGTTACGATTGCCAACTCGACTCAATCTTCAAAGCTATTCACTTCATTGAAATACTCTGCGAGTTGCTCTTCGTTATGGGGTAGCAAAATTTATGTACCAGCTGCTGTGGTTAGCCCACAAAACGTTGTGGCCGTTAAATGGCCTAGCCAAATTCCAAATTATATAAAATTAGTTTTTCTGCTGGAAAATTAAAAAAAAAAAATAAAAACTGAAACAAAGAAATTGGCAACGCATTGCAGTGCTTGTCGGACCAACTGACACTTGTGAAACTTTTGTATATATGTCATTCAATAGTTTTGATATTTTTACGTGTATTATATGCTATATCGACTCGCTGCTCTGTCAAAACCGAGACTGAAAAAGTTAAAAAAAAAAACAAATAAACAATAAAAACAGTGAAATAAATAATGCGACTACAACAATGATGGGGGAAAAAACTTTGGCAATATATTTGCAACGCATTACGCGGCATGTCAAGCGTTTTATCGTGCGTATTTTTCAATTTTGCGCGTGCCACACATAGTGCCAAAGAAAGTTATAAATACATGGGGGGCTTCTAAAATGTAAGAGCAAACAGCTTAGCTGCAATGCAATGACAATACCAGCAATCTACTTGCTGCAGCTCGTGCTGCTTTAGAAATTAAAAAAACTACCATTCGGGTGGTATCATATTCTGCACACTGAGAGAAAATTTGCTAATATATATTTAAAAAAAATATATACAACAATTCGAAATATTTAATTCCGTAAATAGAATAACAATTATGAGACTAATTTTTTATATAATTTTTTAAATAGCGCGTAGGAACGTGTTTTACTTATGTTATTCGAAATACTTAACAAAAAATAATGGTTATCCAAAAAGTAGACGAAACTATAAGTAATATATGAAAGCACAAATATGCAATACATAATAATAATGAAGTAACGCAAAGTTTTAAAATGCTTACTCCTTCCCTTAGGTATTTTGCAACATATTTCTTCAAATAATATTTTATGAATAAAATTAATTTATTTTACATTTAAAGTACTACTTTTTTGCTAAGTGATCCCATTTATTTTATGGTATTTATTCTTTATTTGTTATTACATTCGCTTTTTGTATTTAATGGCCGTTCGTGCGGTGCTGCGGCCATATTTCTTAGTCGTTCGCCCGCAAAAATAACAGCAACAGAGTGCACACTTGCACACGCTGATGTGTCTCACACAGATACTCACAGCAAGCATGTGTTAGAAGTCAAGTGTCTGTGGTCAAATGCAGCATGCAGACGCCCCACAAACAAAACTAAACCATACCAAACAAAAATAAATCCAAACAACATAAAACGAGTAAAAAAAAATAAATAAAAGGAAAAAATTGAAAATTATAAGTGAATAGCTCGCTTAGGACATTGCACATTGCAACATTTCCGATGGACGCTCATATCCGTTTTTGTGTGATTTTTAAGCGCATCACAAACAGGAAATACATTATGGCTCCCACTATATATGGCTTGGTATATAGATGAGTGTGTTAGCAGACTTTTGTATGCTACTGTTGAAAAATGGTTACACATGATGCCAGGGCAACCGTCTTTTTGCTACAAGGATTTTTTTAACATTTTAGTAAATAAACTTCAACGTGAGTTATGAAGCGCTTACATAACGCATATGTCCAAACGAGTGTAACAAAATGCGCGTTAGAGAAATATAGCATAGTTTTCTGCGCAAGGGCTATTCGACACTAGCAATTTGAAACATATATTATATTACTTAAGGGTGCCATAACACAAATTTGAAATATCAATAAATAAATAATTGGTAGACATCTTATTCTGATTGAAGGGCAATCAGCAATTTCATAAATCGTTCGAACATATTGCCGCTTTAAATTATTGAGTTAATTTTATTGGCCAAATAGCACATGTAATGACAGTAGAATTCTCTTTAATTAATTTAATGCACATTTCATTTTAATTAAACTGTTTCAATTAGAACGGCAAATTAAAATCCTTTTAATAGTCTGCTTGAATTCAATTGTAAGCCAAACAACCTATGTACATTTTATAGGCTAAATAGTAAATATATACACAAAATATGTAAGTAGCTAGAAAGTATATACTTAAGAAATGCTAAAACAATGACTTAAAAGTCAACTGTTATTTTCCGAATTAATTTCTATATTTTTAAAAATCATTTATGCTTTTTAAGCGTATAAAGTATGTTTGTATTTTGAATAATTTGATTTTAAATAATGGTAAGCATAATATCTATTACATCTCAATATAATAGATTTTTTTTAATTTTCTGCGGTGTCGAAACAATATGTAACTTTGAAAAAGAGAATTACAAGTTTAAAATCAAAATAAATTACTAACAACTTTTCATAAAGCGGCATAAAAATTTAGAATATCTACGATGCAATCCTATTAAATTAACAAAAGATACTTATGCCGTGAAAATCAATAATTCGTACAATCTTAATAATAAACCAAACAGACTGGCAATTTTTTAAAGATTATGGTTATGCTGACTACTAAAACAGATATTGGACCAATGCTGGCAAAGCCACAATAAATATATTTTAGCATATTTAAAATAAAACTTTACCACAACAAACAAAAATAAATGCTGCAATGTAAGCATATTGGTTCGTTTTCTGTGGTTTTGTGAACTTGAAGCCTATTAGGATACTTGTTAAATAAATTTCCTTTATCGTTTAACAAATGGACAGCAATTTGTGTCAAACATTTCTTGTGCTGCTGTCTTAAAATACTATAATAACTTAAAGCTTGTGCTAGTGGCAAGCTTAGTTACTTATATATGTGGAATATGTATAGAATTCTTGTGTCTTGACATACCCTACAATTATCGCTATTTGATTATTGGCATCAATAACGTATTCGCTCTCTATGTCTGGATCTCTATCTTTAGACTTTTATTTAGCTAGCATTGTCGCTGTTGCTGCTTCTACGACTTGAAATTAATGACTTAGATTAGCTATCTGAGGCCATGTATCTACAAGCTTATCGATTGGCAAATAAAGCAATATATTGATGACAGTTTGCTAGGCTAATTTACTTGATTGTTTTGTTAAATTGAAATATGCTGCTCAACAGTTTTTCGACTTTACTTTGTCAACTCTTAAATAGAATGAAAAAAGTTAAGTAAAGCGCTCAAAAAAAAAAAAAAAAAAATACAAAATAAAATATGTAATAAGGGAAAGCTTAAATAATGATTTATGTTTTGCTATGCAAACATTTAGCTTTTCATTTGGCATTCACTCTTATGTACGCAAATACAGATACTAGCACACATGCAGAGGAGCACATGCTCAATTTACTTGTTGTGTGTAACTGTGTTAGTAAGCCATCATTTCAAATATAACACAAGTATATCCAGCCAAAAAAAGTAACAGAACAGAGTAGGAGGAAAGCAGAAAATACTGCAGACGAAAAAAAAAACATTTATTGTGAATTGCTCATTTATTTGCAACTGTCAATATCAATAACAAATGGTTGTTATCCTTTTTAGGCAGCCATATACAGAAAAAAAAAGTGGGCGCACACACGCAGTTACTAATTTTGGTCCTGAAATACCCTGCCAGCCACAAATACAGCAGCAAACTCATGTGCATGTATTAAAGTCAAGTTTTTTTTTTTGTTCTGTCCTAAACTTGTCTAGTTTCTGACAAGGCAAAAACTGACAGCAGTAATAAAATAAATGAACCACCATTCTTTTAAATTGAGTTTAATAAACGTCACACTTCATCGACAAAAGCACTAAGGCCTAACAAGCTACATGCTACAATCTGCAAGATACAATATACAAACCATGCGATACGATACAGCAAGAGTGCCAGCGCACTCACAGTCTCCACTTTTGGGGCTTCAAATGAACTATGAAATGGCCTGGTCAACATGCATATTTCTACAAATATAGTAACCCATACACGCATGGACTCATCTATACGCACACTTATTTATTATTCCCCAAGCGTTTGACCACTAGCTAAACCCAAAAAAGTATGCAAAGAAGAAAACATAAGTGCGGGAAGGAGGAAAAAAAATGCTATACGTATACACAATCTACTACTTCAACAAGGCCGCCAGGCTTCGCTTTCAGCATTTAAATGTTGTCTAATTTGGTTTCAAAAGCTCTCTCACATTCACTTGACCAAAAAGTTTTTGTTATTGTGTTCAGGCATTTGCATTTGTGGTCATAACATCATATGTCTGCTTATTTGGTTTATGGGCTAGCTATTAAACAATAGTAAAGAAAAAGTTGTAAAAAAAATATATATTATATAAGAAGCAAAACTAAAATAAAAATAGTACAAAAAAAAAATGGAAAAAATCACATTAAGATTGTGCGCATAGTTTGAGCGTAAAGTCGTGTTACAAGAGATTGTAATTACGATAAAAGTCCAAAGGCATAAAAGGAGTGAAAAACGTTCATACACTCACACACACACACGCGTACACATTCATATGCATGCATGCATACATAAAAATGGCTTCATATATAAACATGGTCATAATGTTGATAGCCGAACTGGCAGCGCCGCCTATGCAGCCAAAATGGCGACTTGTTCATGTTGTTATTGTTGCTGCTGCTACCGCTTGCTGATGTTGTTGTTGTTGTTTTTGTTGGCAGTAAACAGCCAAATGAGCCAAATAAATGTGTATTTATAAAAAGTCGAATTTCAAATTGCAAGTACGCGAATTCAGCAAAAAAAAAACCGCCAACTTGTTCTTTTTATTGTTGGCTCTGTATCAGCGTGTGTGTGTGTGTGCGTGTGTAAGTCAATTCGATTTATACTACGTGTATTTATATAAAATTCATGTGATATGAAATCATATAGGTAACCAAATACATATATATATATATATATATATACGTTGATGTCTGTATTTCTCTCTGTATGCGTTCGCCATTTGGCTTGGCTTTTGTGCCATGGCGTTATGTAAACATAGCCCAGAGAATGTAGCTTTGATTTGAAGGGAACTGAAACTAGGGCTGGAATCCAAAGTTGTCAGATAGAAAGAGGTGCAAGGGCTAGGGCTAAAAAAAAGTGTTATTGTATTACCGATTGAGATATTTATTAAATGGCAAAAATAAACCCTTAGAAAATCGAAAGGCATGTGTAACCAACCAAAGCACTGCTCAACACAGAAACAGGGTGCTTTTTAAGTAATGTCAAAAATTTAAGTACCTTAAGTTGGCACTTGAACTGTTTAACACTTCTTAATTGCTTGGTTGCAGTAAGTGCTAAAACAATTTGGCAAATTATTTTGAGTTTTCATTTTGATAGCAAAATGTTCGAAACAATTGGCTCTTTAGTTAAATCGACAAATTTATCTTTCATAAATGCGTTTTTCAAGTTTAATATAAAGTAATATAGAATATATTTAATATAGAAATTTTCCTATAAGATTTAAAAGATAGCTTTCTGTTGTTTAAATCAATTTTACTTATAGTTTCTAGCAGCAGTCAATTTGAAATATAAACCAGTAACTTTTTGAGTTACATGCCTAACAATTCAAACATCAGAATCATAATATGTAAACATTAATATAAGAACTAACTGAAAGCATAAATTTCTTTGGTTTTTTGAAAACAAAAATTAAATCATTTATTTGAACACAAATAGATGAAAATATTTTTGTGTATTACTTAAAATCTACCTGATTTCTGTACAAGGAAATACCCTATTTATATTCAATACAAAAAAGTTAAAAAGAGAAAGAGAGAGAGAGGAACGTGGTCATAAATAAAGAGACAATGTCTATTCGAATGAAACTTCTCGTCTGCGGGAAACGTGCAAACAAAATGGCGCTGAACATAACGGGGCAAAACGCGATGTGCTCCAATATTTATTTATGGCCTTTGATGAGCTGAAGTTATGGCAGCAAACACGTTATGGATTGGCATTTATGAATACTTACAAACACACACACACACACACACCCTCACAAATATAGTAGACTGTGTGTGTGCGCCTTTTCCGTTAGTTGTTTGATTGGCTGCAACTTTTGCGGCTAATTAAAATGGCAAATGAAAAGTAGCGCGCGAACAACCAAATACAATAAAAACAACTTCTGCCAAAGAAATGTGCTGCCAATATAAATAAATTCAAGCAAATGTTGACAGTGTACAATTGAGACCCTTACACACACACACATACATATACAGATTCCTACAGCTGGCCACGCATCATTAATAGAGCGTGAATTTTAGCGCAAACACATATACAAATATTCTATGCACACACACACACACATCCATACACACACACACAGACACACAGCTGCACACAAAGAACGACTGAGCGTGCCTGCTGCGGGGGCTGCGCAATGTTTTGCCAATCAAAACCCAAAAGTCATTTCATTATTGGTTTTGCGTAATCGAACAAAAGTCAGCAGGATCGGTTGCTTCGGGTGCCATAGCTGGAACCAAAGTCAATAGCAGCAGTGACAGAGGCAGCGATACAGAATCCTGCAGCTAAAGTCAAAGCGACAGCAGTCAAAACGTGCATGCAGTGAAGCGAAGTGAAGCAAATATTTTTACTTTGACACGGCATGCACAAAACGAATAAAATGAAAAAAAAAAAAAAAATGGAATTGAAAGGCAAACGAAATAAAAGAAAGAAGTAAAACCAAACTAAGCCGTGCACAAAACAAAACCAAAACGAAAACCCCGAAAAAAAATAAATAAACCCAAACAGATCCGAACTGTAACAGAGACTGAAATGCGCGACTTGACAATAAAGTCAAAAGTGTAAATGACACAGTTCGTTAGGCGTATTACGGCAGCGGCAGCATTGCCTGCAGCGGCAGCATCACGGGCGCAACAGCAGCGCCTCAAAGTATGCAACACATATATGCATAAAAAAATGGCGAAGCAAATGTACACAACATATATAGGAGGAGCTTGCGTAACACGATTGCCGGGGTGTGGCAAAGGATTAAATCACACAAAGAATGTTGATTTAAATTTCATATATCTTAAAAGATGTTATTTTCACATAGTGCCTGCTTTGTTTTTAAATAAAAAATATAAATAAAAGATGAATTATTTTGTCACAGAATACAGTAATATCAACAATGTATGGTACAGATGTCACTGTTGAAGTTTAATGTAATATATTTAAAAAATTATGCAGAGTTTGATTCATAAAAAATGTTGAACAAAATATTACTTTTGATTGATATTTCGCTAATTTAAAACTTCTCGCTTCCACATTCAAATAAATAAATTTAAAATATGCCCCCGTAACACAAAAGTTTAAGTTGTCAGCCTACTAGCCATTAATTAGCAATAGCCGTTGCAGGCATTGTTAATAAAAAATTTACTTGCTTTTGAAGTTTTTGTCTTTGAAATATACATGGCCTAATTGATATTTTGCTTGTTTAATTAACTGTTCCATAATAATTAATTAAAACTATTTGCAGCAACAGTAGCTAATAATGTTTTTATTTATTTTGCATGTTGACACAAAACTGTAGTACATCTAACATAACTTTTATATTAAGCAAGCTTACACGTATATTTAATTCTTTGCTTAACTTAAAATAATCATAAAGAGTAAGCAAGCGTCGGTGCCTTGACGTTATATTTTGGCCATGCTTTATGTGCCAACATTAATAGCGCATGTAAAGTACGAGACGCACACAAATCCAATATGGGACCAACAGTCTGGCGCATAGATTTTAATATATGTGTGTGCGTCGGTTTAAGTGTGTCTGCGTCTATGTGTATCTAAATGTATGTGCCTTTGCGACGTGCGGTAGCTGACAAATATATTTGATGCGCATAGCAGCCAAAAAAAAAAAACAACAACAAAATCACATAAAAGACATACACAACAAACGAACTAAACTCGAACTCAAAATCGAGTCAAGACGTCGAGACTTCGCAGTCAGCGTTTACGTCAACGTCAGCGTTAGCTGCAGCCGCAAGCGAGCAAAGCAAGTGGCGCGCTTGTAAATGTTACGAGCGCCAAAGGCAACAATACGCA
The DNA here is from genome assembly GCA_035046065.1 of Chymomyza procnemis. Classification (NCBI taxonomy): domain Eukaryota; kingdom Metazoa; phylum Arthropoda; class Insecta; order Diptera; family Drosophilidae; genus Chymomyza; species Chymomyza procnemis. The sequence continues at coordinate 652,242 of JAWNOJ010000013.1, read as the reverse complement.
TACTTAAGCACATTCACATAGATACATGCTCACACAAAGACACACACACACACACACACACATGTGCATGCGCAAATAAACTTATTTATGCCAAAGCGCCCAAAAACGGCAAGGAACGACGCCAAAAAAAAGAAGAAAACGAACGCCCAAAAGATACACAACACATGCGAAAAGATACTGAAGAGATACAAATACGCTGAAGGCCAGCAGCAGTCACAATACAATTGCAAGCCGTGAGATACGAAAATTTGTATAACGAAAACAGCAGTAGCAGCAGCAACAACAAGAGGCACATTGGCGGCGTCGCTGGCAATGGCGACGACGCATAAAAAGGATCAAAAGTACTAAATAACAAGGAGTCAACAAACAACAAGCAGAGCAGAAAAAAAAATAAAAGAGCTGAAACAGAATAACGCGAAGCGATGATGACGACGATGGTAGTGAAGAAGATGCCTAAAGAGAGAGCGGCAGGCACCACTGCCAGAGCTTTGAAGTTGCAACAACAATTCCCAATTGGTATGGTAACGACGATGAGAACACCAAACGAGAGTGAGCAACACACAAAAAAAAGGAATGCCAAAAATAAAAGCGGACACAAAAAGCTACACCGAAAATACGTGCAAAACCAAAAGACAAAAAGATAACAACAAAGGCCAAAGCACAAACTAAGAAGAAGCAGCAGCACCGAAATACTATACTATATAAGTATATATGCTTGTATATACGTAGGTAGCATGTAAAAAGCATTGGCGACCGCAGAGCCACAGAGACTAAAAGCAAGCGCAAGAAACGTGAGAGGCTGCAATGACAACAAAAAAAGAAAAATACTGAAATCCGAAAATAGAGCCGACTTTAATGCGCCATTTTTTAAATACTCTCTCAGTGCCTAAAGTTTCTAGGGCATTTCATACACTCACAGTGAGCCTGAAGTTGGTAAATGCTAAATTGCGTTTAATGTTACTTTTATAAAACTTGGACAGATTTTATTTCAAAAATAGTATGGTGTAGTATATTCGATTTTCATGCAGCACACTATTTTTTTTACATGCTTTTGGCTTTCGACTTAAACAAAATGCATCTTTAAAAGTTATGGATCAGAGTTAATTTGGCTAAAAACAAAAGATAGAGTTTACTCAATTTTATGCAAATACCAAAATCAGCACACAATATTTAAGAAGTTTGGCAAAGGGGGCAATTTGTACTTTAGAAATTTATTCTACTTAAATAATTTTATAGAGATTGTTTATAGATATTTAAAAAAAAAATTTTATTAATAAAATGTTTCCAAAAGCATTTACGAAATAAAGCATACAATACTTTATATTCTATTAAAGATACTGCTGCATAAACGTAAAACAAATGAAAACTGCATATGATTATGCAATTATTGATGCTGTACGTACTTTGTACATAAGAGAAAATTGTGAGACTTCATGCTTGTAATTTAATACAAAAATGGCAGCAAACAAATGGTTGAGTTCACTAAATTGAGCTTTTATTTAACATTAGGCAGAATCATTGAAAAATATAACAAAGAGTACGATGTGTTTTTAACAAGCTAAAATGAAAAGTGGGTACTTTAATTTTTCAATTAAACTTGCACAAGTTTCATTGCAACAATAGTTTTCGTCTGAATTGTTTATCTTATGCTTGATATTTTAAAATAGAATAATTATAAAATGCTTATTATGAATAAACAGCCAATAAATAATTTAAAATATTTTTTCAAAGCAACTTATATTCGGTAGATGTATTTTTTTAAATCCAACCAAAAAAATAATAAGAATTTTATAAAAGTAAAAAATTCGGCACAAGAATGACTATTTCGCTATTTCTCGTCGTACCGTACAATGATCGCCGAAACATGCCCTTTTAAAGGGTATATAAAGGTGAAAATAATGCTGAAAGCCAAAACGCGTCGTTAACTGTTCTGTTAGTTACAGCTTCTATGTATATGTGTTTATATATATACATATATATATGTAGTATGTGTTATTGTGTTTGTGCACAAGGACTTGCTTGTTGATGTGAAAATTTCCACGTCTGGCATCGATGTAGCTGCCATGTTGCTGCTGCCCTCTGCTGTACTCTTGTGTGTATGTGTGTGTGTGTGTGTAAATGTTTTCAGATTTGATTTCGTTTCAAAATTGAAAAACTAAACATTCATCTTTTGGCCACAAAGAGGACTACAGCGACTGTATGGGATGACAACTACAAGGACGCCAGCGACTAGAACAGCAACAAGGATGCTGCTGCTGCAAACTCTAGCCAAGCATAACAACAAACAAACACATTCATTCACATTGAAGCATAGAGCAAATACTTTATTTGTATTTGGCTACCTCACATACAGTCAACAATGCACGGCATTTTCTTCCTGTTGTTGGCCAAATTCGTTTAGACTGCAAAGCCAGAGTTACAAAAAAAGAAAAACAGAAATTGGTATAAAAGGGTTTTTTGTTGGTAAGAAGCACACAAACTTTGCGGCCATTTTATGTTGTGCGAAAATAATAACGAAAAACCACCAAGACACACACATACACACACACACACACACTTCAAATTGGTTGGATGTATATGTAAGTGTCTCTCTTTTTGTGTGTATTTGTGTGCGCCCTTGCTTGGGCTGATTGCTTAAGTAAACGCACTCAGCTTTGAGTTGATTCATTCAACTTTACTTTATACAAATTTCATTCCATATTTTTACCCGCATTCAATTTTTTAGCCTTTGCTTATTGCTGACATTGATTGTAAGCAGGGTTTCGGGGTTTTTTTTTGCGCCACCTACTACTTTTCGTTTCAAGCAACCAATTCCCTTTATACGCTCTTATCAATTTTTGCCTTTTTTGACACTGATTTTGGCTTATTTTTATTAATAGACTTTTTCTTGATTTTTTTTTTTGTAAAGCGTCAAACAATATTTTGTTGAATGCCGTGGGAATCTTCGAACTAAAAGTATGTGCGCACAAAATTATGCTACACATTTTTATTTTTTGGGTAAGGTCTAAAATGGAATACAACAAAAAGAAAAAAAACATAAGAAAGCTGGTCTAAAGGAAAAGAAAAAGGGTTTCCGTTTTTTTTTGTTGTACATGCGTGTCCAGCGGCTGTTTATAAAGGATAAGTTGCTAAGAAAAATTTAGTGTATGTTTAATCCGTAAATGGATATTGTTAACATTGTTTGTTGCTATGACGAACAACAACAAGTACAACAATAACAGTATTAACTTTCTGCGGCTCGTTTGAAGTGTGGTTTGCAGCTGGGTAAGTCCTGAACACATTTGGACATCCCGTTTCATCTAAGTAATTACTTTTATATATATAGGACCCAAAAGGAAACTATTTTTAACAACTGTCGAATTAAAGCTGCTTAGCAAACAATTTCAATGGCATTACAAAACAAGTCGAAATATATTTTAAACTTTTAACAAGCTAATATAAGAAAAAGTCAGCTTTAAAGTGATTTTTATTTGACAGTTTAAAGAGCTTATTTACAAGTCAATGGAAATAAATGGTAAATGGTATTCATCCAAATAAAAAGAGTTGGCCTTAAACAGACAGTAAGTCATTAAGCTGTCAGCAATTGGTATGTCAGAGATGTCAGTTTAATAGTTCTAATTTCGAAACCCATTACCTTTGCGGAAGCATAACAAACTAAACTGACATTTTTAACAATCTAATTGGCGTTTACCTAAGTTATTTAATATAAACTGAAAATTGGCTTATTTGTAATAAAAACGTAAAGTTGTTTTATAAAATGAATCAAATTTACAACATTTTCTATAAAATCAAAGTCAAATCAAATTCATAATCTTTGAAAAAATGATTTGCATCAACTGTGGCATCATTAAGTCATATGACTTCAACTGTCCATATGGGCAATAGAATTAAAACTTTTTAATTGCTGCCGCTCTTGACATATTAAATATCAGGAAAGAGATCTGCTACGTTGCCAGTGTTACCTATTTGTTGTTTTTATAACTTAGCGGCTTACACTTTGGCTATAGTACACCAAGAATTTACTATAATTAAATAAATAAAATCAGGGTTGTCGTGGTAAAAGCCGCAGGGGTTGAGGCGCATAAGAAAAAACGAAACAATAATTCTAATTTTGAGTTCTTTACTAACAAGCATTAATAATTATAAAATCAAAGAACAAGTAGGACTTTTCTAGCAAGCAGTAAAATAAATATCAGCAGAAGGTGACAGCCAATAAATTATTTGCACGAAATATTTTGTTTTCCCGAATTTGGCAGTTGGGAAGAAGCAAAAATTTATTTTGTCAAATTCTAAGAAATTTCTCGTTTTATATATATCTATAGGTTTCGATGAATATCATTAGACTTCATCACAAATTGAGGAATCAATTCAAAGCTTGAAGTGGAGCTTGTTATTTGTGATATATTTTATAATTTATCATAACAACGAAGAATTTTAAAATACTAAATTTTTTATCTTTTTTAATTCGATTTATTACTTGGGTTAATAACATAATAACATATAACAACGTAGCTTAACTAATGACAATTTAGCAAATTTTTGCATTTTTCGAAGCCATGCGAAACACTAAAAAAAATTAGTATCTCTTACTTTTAATTTAATATAAGTATAAACAGATTTGAGACAACAGCTGTATCGCTATCCGTGGATTTTTTAAGAACTTTATTTGTACGTTGAATGAATCTAGGTTTACCTTACACCTAGAACTTTCAATTCTTTTCGGTTGCTTAGTACGAGATATTTTTTTGTTATAAATTATAATCATGGAACTATAATTATAATCTATAGTTGAAGATTTATTGCAATTTTATATAATTTACTTGTGTAAAAATGTTATAGCCAAATTCGGAACCGAAAAGTTTTTTTTGCTCTCAAATAATATCTCAAATGTAATTAAAGTAAATTAATTTTATACTAAAGCCCCTATCTAATCAGTTGAAAAAGAATATGAAAGGATTTCGGCATAAAATTCGTTGTATTTGGTGTTTTAAATTCCTGCCCATCAACGATCTAACTTACGGAACCCTTGTGTTTAAGCTTAGTTAAAAGCTGGTGAATTAGACTCATTTTAACTGCTGATTTGTGCATTTGTGGTATTCTCGTGGTGAAAACCAATGAAAAAAGTAACAACATTACTCCACAATCTTTATTTTATTTTTAAACTATAATAAGTCTAAGATTATTGCCCAATGTTATCTTTTGCCATCGGTTTTCATTAGAACACTAATTTATTCAAAAACATGTGAATTTAAACATGTGAATTTCCCCGGCTACTTTCCATAGCAGCGTTTGAAAATTTTGGAAAGATCTCAAAAAATCTGAACATACTTTGAAAAAAAAAAAATTAGTTTTGTGTTGGTTGCTTTAAATTAATACGAATTTATATGAAAAAGTTATGCTATAAAAAATAAAATGCACTTTCTAGTCAATAAACTGCAAACTTTTTATGCCATAGATTCTCCTAAAAACTGTATTTGCTTACTGCAAGCATTTGAGCTTTAAAACAGTGTAAATCAAATCAAAATTCTTTTAAAATTTATGTATTTAATTTGCATTTACAATTTTAGTAAAAATTCATATTTTCTCCTAAAGCATTTTAAACCATTTTAGTCTAAGCTCTTAGTATGTATATCATTTTAAGTATTGTATTTTGGATATTGCTATGAAATAATTTTCCAACAAAGCTAGAATTTCATTTCGTAATATAAGCGCAATTAAAATTTTATTGTACTGAAAATAAATTGCGCAGTTTTAAAAAATTGATAAACAATTTTATAGCTTACCTTTTTAGGAAAATTAATACGTCATATGAACACCTCAACAAGTTAGTCTTTAATTGTAATTTGATTGGTTCTTATCATCGTTATCGTCGTCATTAACCCATAAAAGGCACAATTGTATTGAAGCATACAAAATTTAATTTTCACATAAAGTTTGAAATGCAAATTATTTCTTATTTATTGTTTATTTTTTTATACATAATATATATTTTATTTCTAAACGCGTATTCGTTGTCAATAAGATTGGCATTCACATTTAAGAATTGCTTGGCCGAACCCGCGTAAAGTTTTCACGGAATATTTATTTGATTTTATTATAGTTATATGCTTTTCTAACACGTTTTGTAGAGTATATGCAAGAGTGTAATCACATTAGCTGCAATTAATGGAAAACTGCTAGAAAATTGATTGCTGGTTAGTAATTGGAACTGGATGAAAAGTGCAAGTGCTTGTTGGCGGGATCACTTGCAGTAGCTTGACGACGGGCTCTAAGTGAAGTGTGCTACGAAAGAAAGCCGAAAAACCCAAATCAAGTTGTTTGAAATGTGCAGGCATTTTGAGGTTTATATACTCGTACATAGGAATGCATATATATATATACATATTTGGTATGTGAGCATGGCTATGTATTTGAGTTGCTTTTGCGGCGCGTGTCTGTGAAAGGTCGCACATGTGCGGCAGACATTCCTGGAATCTATGTCTGGCAATGTATGTGGCTGTGCTTATGTGTTTGTGCACTTGAAAACCATTTAACATACAAACAGGCTATATGTATGTATATATGTGTGTATGTTGTCCAAAGCTGCGTCAAAGTCAACGCTGTAGTTCGGAGTCACTGGCACTGACAAGATAAATGTCAGAGGTTATGGTGTTAATGTCGCTTTTATTTCAAACGGAAATCGGTAAGAACAAAGCAAAATGTGTAATAAAAAATAAATTAAATGGAAAATGCAAAATGCGAAAATGGCAGGAAAAACAAAACAAAAATTGTACAGGGCAAAAAAAAAGAAACCGAGGCAAACGAATGTGTCACGGATTTTATTGCTCATTGAATACGCATTCATTTTGCACAAAAAGGCAAATGAGTCGCGGGCGTTGAGGGCATTGGAGGTGGTCGAGTCAGTCAGTCTGCGTACGTAAGCGAAGGACATACACACATACATATACGCACTCACACACACACACACACACACACACACACGTGCACAAAAGGCTCAGCGAAAATCAGTAGAAAATAAGCCACAGAGAAAATCAAAACTACGCGCACTAAAGAGGCGCTGGCTCCGGCTCTGCCACTGAAACTGTCTAAAGGACGAGCTGGCAGCCTGTCTGGCGTTTCAAGCTCGTTTGCATGCCTTCAAGTTAGCGTGTGTGTGTGTGTGCGAGTGTATGGGCCATTGTGGCTTTGCCTTGTCCCCACGTTCTTAACATTTTTGGCGTAATTGCTTGGCAATTGCAATTCGCATTTTATTGAATTTTACACAAAAAAAGCTTCGCACACACACACATACACACACGCATAGACACAACAATATTTGTCATAATATTTATATACATATGTACATTATGTATATGTATATAGTATATGCTTCAATTGTGCCTTTGCATGCGCTCACAACATTGCCATAACACGGGTTCCTTTTTTTTTTTTTGCACAACGTGACAGGCTTGCGTGAATTTTGTTGTTCTTTATATTAGGCGTGATTTTTTTTTTGGTTTAATTTTTTGTTTTATTTTCGAAAATTTCACTTTTATATATTATTTTATTTTTTGCTAAACAATTTTCATTTATTCGATTACTTTCAGCGAAATGTAGCGACGCGTCCACTACACCAGTGTGTTATGCTATGCCCACTGCCTGCGGAACCGCCCTAAAACAGTCGGGAGAATAACTGAAAATGAAAATTTGTGAAAAATTTACCCAAAGCACGCACGCCAAATAGCGCCAAGACGAAGCCAACGCCAAAGCAGCAAGCATAAATGTGCGCTATTTGGCAAGAGCAGAGCGTCAAAGCTTTAAGTACCGTTATTTTACAACAGCAACACACAAACACGCATACAGCCAACAACAAGTAAGCAAAACGGAGAGCGGCAAAAAGCTCGCACACAAATGCCACACACAATCAATAAGTCCGGCAGGACACACAGCAGGCATTATGGAAAGCTTTAAGAGAGCGCCACAGCGTAAGAGAGCGTGCGAGTGCCAAGCTGAAGGCAGCATGCTGCGAAACGTCACTTGTGCATGTTTGACTTTCAACAAATTAAGCAAATTCGTTGTTTATCAATTTAGCAGGTCCTGCAACTCTGAGAAGTATTTTTTATTTTTTTGCGGCTTTTCGCAACTCTAACAACAACACAACGCTTGTTACTCTATAAGTAGTATTTGAACTTTTTTAAATATATATATTGTATATACATAATATATATACATATATACTTTTTGTTTTATTCAAAACACACTCTTGCGTTCTTAATATTTTGCTCATCCGCTGAACACGTCTGACTTGCACCGTCGCCACAACATGAATGTCAGGTGTGCGAGCTGCTGCTGGCAGTTTTGGAGCTCTTGCCAATATCCGGCTGCCGCCATCGCTCTCTCCAAAAGAGCGCGCTTTTTGAGGCGTGTAGAGCGCGCTTTATAAATATACCGTTATTTTTGACAGCCAGTGCTGCCCACTTGCTGAGCGCTCATAACGTGTAGAGTTGTGTATTTTGAAGTTTTGCCCGGCATGCCAAACGCAGTGTTGCATTTTACAGGCGCGCGCGCGTCAGCTTAAAAAGCCTACACTGAGCGAAAAAAAAATATTAAGCTTTTTCAATAAATAGCGAACGTGAAAGTACCCACCATCATGATGGTAATGCTGATGAGGGCAATCAGCACTTTCAATCAAACGGCTCAAGTGGCACTCTTTGAGCTAGCAAATCAGCATCATCAATCTGTCAACTCTTTGCCTGGGCTGAGAGGAGACCACACGGCCACTTAGCGCATATTGTATATACAATGCGGCATAGTATGCCGGCATAAGGCATAAAAGCAGCACAAATGGTCGAGTGGTGCTGCCTACTCAAGGTGCAAATTACCGCCGCAGGACTGCGCACAACGATGCGACATTAGCTCGAGGTACAGTGAAACGTTAGGGTAATGAGCATCTGCCCCTTATTAATACTAAGCTAGTTTTAAGAATTGTTCAAAAATTTGTTTAATTTTAAACTATATATATCTTTTAAACTATGTAATTAAGAAAATTTCTGAAATTTTATGATTTTACCGAGACTTCTATAAAGAGTAAAATTAATGTCGAAAATTGAATATAATTTTTAAAAATTTTATTCAAAATAAAAATATGTAGATTTTTGTTATTAATATGTTTTATATTGAATTGTCTTTCAAAAGACCAAATCCACGAAACTATTTTCTTCAGTGGCGTGTATTTTTTGTTTACTTTTGTTCGGTTCGAGTGATAAAACGAAATAATGCTCGTATGTTATTTTTATAAAACGTTCAATACCGAGCGTCGGGAGACAAATCTTATCACGACGTTTCACTGTACAAACTGAGCCGCTTATCAGGCAATTTTCTTAGCATAATTACGTATTAGAGGACACTCTAGTTTCGAGCACAGCTGTGTCCTGGCATTATGAGGCCCGCAGAAATACATACCGAGACTTGTAGCGCTGCAATGTGGCTGCTAAAAACGCCAGCCGCCGCCTGTTTCTAGCTTACGTTGCGCCTGCGTTGCATGCGGGTAGCGTGCTGCAAAGGTATGCGCCATGGCTCATGTCTCGTGCCAAGGTGCAAATGCAACTTGCAACTGCCAAAGAGCAGCGTGTAGATATCAGTTTACGCAGCCGTTTGAAATTTAATAGCTTCAGATGCTGACTTTGAGTTTTTATGTTATGTTTGACTTTATAAAAGTGCCATGGACACACCCGCTGGAACATGAGGCCAGTGAGATGCTGTCGTTGTTGTAGTGCTGCACAAATAAGGATATACAAACGAACAAGGATAAGGCAAGGGTGCGGCAGAATGATTTAACATAATTCCCAATAGCAACCCCGATAAGCTGTGCATTGAACTTTGCTCGTTGGCAGGACATCTACATGTACTAAATAGTAGATGCCACTTTTGACGCTTTAAATTGATTCACACCGCACACGCACAGACCCAAAAAAAAAAAAAATGAAAACCAACGCCCTCACAGCCACCCCCTCTTTTCTATCACAAAACACACATCCGGAGTATTTTCAATATTTCTGCAGCAGCCAGGACTGGTTGTTATTTCCGTGATGTCATGCATTCGTATTTGATTAAACATTTTTTACGCGTTTCCGTTTTTTTTTCGGAATCCATCATTAGTACATAGGCAGGTTAACTGTATGTCCTCAATGTGCTATGTGGTCCAGCGAGGCACAACCCCCAACCCTTGCTCGCACACACATAAGCGCCCTTTTCGGCATTTCCTTTTCGTGTTTCTGTGTACTTAGGCGCATTGCTTGCATCTGTCCACTTCCGGCTGGCAAAAGTTTCGTGCGTTATATGTATCGTTATTTGTTTTAGTTGCTCTTAAGTGCCCCCTAGGTTTGATAGAAGGTTGGGGGAGTGCATGCTACAATCGATGTTGTTGTTGATGATGATGATGACGACAACAATAACGCTGATGGTCCATGTCAATGTCCTTTAATGGCATTTCATTACAGTGATGACCCTGCGCCGCTATTTCAGCATTATTTGAACTGCGGTTATTCGTAATGCACATACAGACAGAGTACAATCAAACCGAGGGTTGCTTGAGGCTTTGTCATTTAATATTAGAAAAGAAAATTAGTGCGTTTAATTTTGGTTAAGTTAAATTATTTTTTAAGAAGCAATTGCACCGGAGAAATTGAATCCAAACTTAATTTTCATGAGTTTGGCCAATGCTTGAGCTCTATCTTGTAACCTTATTACTACTTAACAGAAGGAAATGAAGCGCTTCATTAGCAATTTGGGTAAGCTTTCGGATGAAAAAATGCACAAAATGACTTTTTCTTTAACCAAAAAGGCCCAAAAAAGTCGATTGACCACTAGAGTCGGGTAAACTTATTTTTGATATGCAAACCGTTTTGTTTTAATCAAATTCGCTTGAGCTACAATTAGAAATAACCGTATATGCCAAACGAATGGAAACTAGTTTTATGGTAAGATTTTTTTATTTTAAAATTACACATCAAATTTGTTATCATTGTGAATTTAAGATTATTAAAATATGCACTTATTCTGGAGTTTTGTGTAGATTTCTTCTTGGCACTAATCTCATGTCTTGGAATATGTCATCTATTTTTTGGTATTTCTGCCTAAGTAGATAGTGACTGAACACGCAGAGTCAACAACTTCTTACTCTGCCCACTCCAACCCATCAATAGCAATGCAACTTACGAGCCATCAACCAGTTCCATGAACATTAGCGGCAAATGGCTAAGACAGAACATGAGAGGACTTTCATCAGCAACAAAAATCCCCATTGTAAAATGAGCTTCGTAACTATAAATAAACTCACACGTCTGAGCGAAAAATTTCAACCCTCTACTCGTCTGGACTTTTTGTTTGAGAGCATATATCGGAAATACTTACTGGCTGCACAATTATAAAGTGATTACCCATAAGTTTCCTTCTATGAAACAGTCGCTCCCCAAGTTAAGGGCGTTTACACTTAGCAACCCATAAAAATGTTTATTACATTATTATGTATAGACTAAAGGGCGTGTTTATATAGGGACACAACAAATAATAGTAGACATTCTTTAGTTTTCTCTTTTTTTATTGAAAAATTTTTATCAATTCATTTACAATTTTTATACAAGATTTTTTCACTCTTTTTTTATATAAAAATATATATTGTACATTATTTAATATTAGGTATAAAAATAGTACAAGCTGTTTATGCTTAAATATAAAATAACTTAATTTATTGTGTACGCACTTTGCGCAAGTTAAAACATGGCGCAAAAATTTTGTATAAAAAATATTTGTATACTTTTAGCTTAACTTCTAGTATCACAAACCATTTTTTATGTATAAATGAATTTTGCACTTAATACGCTTAAGATATGCCTTAAAATGATAAATTTAATATATATTTAAATATATGTAATAGTGTATATAGATACTTTGTAGATTGAGCGAAGTTTTCCCATGTTCGTTGTACTCTGGTGATTACAACCGTTGCTTTATTTATTATATACAAATCTAAGGAACAATAGCGTTGTGATATTGCCCAATTGCTTAGTTATTTAATGCTTTATATACTGAGTATGTCTAAGCTATGTAATAAAAATGCTAAAATGTAAGTACACAACCGCCGGTTCTGTTTGCCTCTGGCTATGTATAGAGTGTCTATTAGCCTACTACTAGTTGTACTCTTCAAATACTTTTGCTGGTAGTGAAACGCAGGTTCAAAGTCCATTCATAATCCTAACTTCATACAAAATCTTAATTTAACTTAACTAACTTGTGAAATGCGACTAAAATCGCACTCAAGAAACTTAGGGTATCTAGAAAATGACTAGAGCTCACACTCAAATTTTAAGTACTGCACTGTTTGAAATGACTGGTACTGCCTTAGTGTATTTATTATATATTTAAGTTCTGGTTACAACTATTACTGCACAATTTCGCCTGAATTTCGTATTGCTTTAGAAATTTTGAATATTTTGTAGAACTAAAGCTATAGCCGAAATTTGAAAAATGATTTTCATTAAAATGTTAAAATAAATGAGATCAAATGAAGCTGACTACTGACTAATATATATAAAAGTAGAAGGAAATCTAGAGTTAAAAACTAGCAAAGAGAAGTGAGGTTAGCATTTTGGAAAAGTATTTGGTGTGTTAAAAGTATGAATTTGTTTTATTAGTTTTCTTATCTAATCGTTGAATTAAGGGTATTTTTCAAAACAATATACCTAATTAAGGCAGTTTTTTATTCTATTGCATTTTTTGTCTTATTGCTGAAATTATTGCTCGGTTTAAGGTTACTCGGTTTCAAGAGACTACGCTAACGGATTTTAAAATAATTCTAAACTAATTACAGACATACAGATGTATCTAAATAATAAAATGATATTATATTATTTTTTTAAATATAACTATCGCCTTGTCGTAAAATCCTTTGATTCCATGTGAAAATCTTCGATGTGAGTTTTCGTAAACCTTTTTGTTTGTGTTAATATAATTTTTTTAATTCATAATCGTGCATGACTTGAGCCAAACTGTCTTTTGCTTCATAAGCCATTTTACAGAGTCCAACAAAAAATGCTGTTCGGCTGATTTGATAAGTGTTAGGCTTAAGTTATATTCTGATGATTAAAGACTGATCAAATGTTTAAAATCAGTTTCGATTGTACTTAAGGTTTTTCAATTATTTTTTCGAAAATGTCGAACTTTAACAAAAGTCTGGTTAGATTTTAAAGTGATTGGCATTTTTAGTATGATATTTTTGGTTAGATTTTTCCGAACATTTTAAGTATGTATTGAATAGTTCGGTGTACTGACATATAAAGGGTTTTACTTTTTTTGAGTTTTAGAAATTCTGTCTTGCTTTTGAAATCTCAAAAATAACAAATGTAAAAATTCTTTAAACTCGCTACCTTTCGTTAATTTTTCTTTATGTTAAATATAACACAAGTGAGTAGAATTTTTTTGTAAGTGACTAGATCTGGCTTTGGTCAGATTATCTTACAAAATAGATTGACTAGATATTTCTGTATAACAAAAGACTATTTTCTTGAATATTAGTGTTTTGTTGATGTTTGGTGTTAGTATTTGACTGAGCGATTAAAACATAAAATGACTAGACTGAAAATCATATGTTTAAGAACTATATGTAAACTGGACTATATACTAATTAAATGCTTCGCCTGGTACTGCATTGCACATATTGATATTATATATTGAAGCTGACATTTGCCAAAAAAAGGAATAATGCAGAATTAATTAAATACTATAGCTGACTAGATATTGCCGTCTTTGGTGCTGCCTAACTAATTAAATGGAATGCTTACTGAAGTATGAAGTTCAGTATTTCTGACTAGAATTGAACTCAATTAAAAACTAAACGACTAGAACATTTAAAATTATTTGAACTTAAAGATGTATGTCTTAAGTGTTTGGTAAAACTAAAATTCACGCTGTGCTTATAAATAAAGCATAAGTGCGATAGTTTCAAATATATTTTTTATGTTTTGTTTTTTGAAATTCAAAATTTTAAAACGTAAACAACTTTGAAAACATGCACGCTTTTTATAGGCTTGCAATGAATTTGGTCAAATAAAACTAATTCTTTGGTCTGTTTCAGCTGCAGTTCTCCGAACTAAATCAAGAGAAAAATGTTAAAACCTAAACTTAACTTAAAGTTCTTTAAACAAAATGTATATATACAAGGTAATGCGCTCCACACTCACCACAGCACCCTTAATGCGCCAGTGTCGTGTGCTGTATGACCGACGCACAATTCCGCAAATTGGTTAAAGCCGCTGCCGCAATGCTTTCCTCCTCTGTCAGACCATGCTCCACAATTTGCAAGCGCCCATAGCCCGCCGAGGAGCTGGATGAACTGCAATCGGACATATAGTCGGCTTCATAGTCACAATGACTGCCTGCTGCACCCACCACGTAGACACCCTCGTCCTCATGTGTGCCCGCATAGGAATGTGAGCTGCTGGATGAGGAGCTGTTGGATTTATAGGGCGCCGCCTGAAAACTGGCCGTAATGGTGGTGGTCGTAGTGCTGCTAGCAGTGCGTGCAGGTGAACTGCATTGCGCTGTGTCCTGCTTACGCTTGGCATGCGTTTGCTGATGCTTGCGCAGATACGCCTGGCGCTTAAAGCACTTGCCACACTCGTCGCAGCCAAAGGGCAAATCCTCTGATTTTTTGGTTACCACTGCAACTGGCTGTACCGACTGATTAATGGTATTGCGATTTTCTTTCTTGGCATTGCAAGCGCTGCCTGCTGCCTCTTTCTTTGGCTTGTGCCAGCGTCGATGCGATGCCAGATTAGCCGGACAGTTGAATTGCTTGCCACACTCGGGACAACGATACTCTAGCAGCACTATGCAGGCACAACGATGCCGCGCCAGTCCAAATGCATCATCAAATTTAATGCGACACAGCTTGCACACATAATCGCCAATTACATTCTTTATGGCCGCCAGTTCGGCTTTGGTTTCCTCGGTGATTTCTACAATATTGTATTTCGGGTCAATGTCACCATTGCTGTATTGCATCGAGCCATCGGTAATGTCCTCCAGTGGACGTATTATGGTGCCCGATACCGGTGAGCTGGTCTCTTCATCAAATTTCAGCTTGCGCGTAGCTTTGTTACGTGAGGGTTTAACTGTGGATGTAGCTACTTTGGAGGTGCGCGGTGCCGTATCACTAGCTTTGATGGGTTTCGCGGGTGTGGTTAGCTCACCTGGCTGTGACTTTGTTGCAGGCTGCTTTTGGAATTTAACTATTTTGGCTGGCTGCCCGCTTTGCGGCTGCTCGAGTTCGTTAAATTTGCGCTTGGCTGGACTTTGCGGTGGCGTTATGGTCTTCTCTGTCATTATAACAATCTCCTCACCAGCCACAGGCAACTCTGTGGCAGGTGTTGGCGAAAGCGTTGGACTTGACGTTCGCATTGGCGCAGGCGATGGAATTGTCGTTGGCGTAGGCGCCGGTTCGGTATGCACCTCAGCAAAGGCGGTGGCCATGGGCACATCGTTGGCGATTTGCGGTGAAAGCGGTTTCACAGACAGATCCAAAGGTATTTCACACTTGGTCTTGATGTTTAAATAGCGACTGCGATATTTGGGTGGCAACGAAGCCACAGTGGTCAGCAGACCCAAACCATGAGGCAGTCCGCTGCCCACTGCATTGTGCAGCAGTTGTATGCTGTGTGTACGAGGTTGTATCTGTGTCTGCGTCGTGGGCTCTGTGGATGCCAATGTGTTAGTGGTATTCGGTGCGGCAATGGTGGCCATTGCACTAGTCCGCGTTTTAACGAAATGATGGCGAAACTTAAACGAAACACTTTAACAGCAAATTGTTCAACTATTTTTTGGAAATTAATTTTAAACAGAACTGAACGATAGAACGAACGAAGAGTTGGGAAAAAGAAAACTTAACAAATTGAATGATTATGAAGCGTTGCCGTTGTAGCGCTGCCTGCCTCAGTGGCTGCTTCCTGTCGGCTCGAGGTTTATGCTGCGAATGACTAACAGCATATCCTGCCACCTCTATTTATGTGTGCCAAAGGAAAGCGAAATTAAAATCATTGTTTGTGTTTTGCCCGTCGCTGCCGCTGCCAGCGCCGCAGTTGCTGCTCTGTTACTGTAACTACGTTACTTATGTGTGTTGGTTTGTATCTGTGTCTGTGCTTGGAAATTTCATCCCCCATCAAGTCGTTGTCCTTTTAGCCCTTACGTAGTACGCTAGCAACGATGACGCTGGCGCTGCTGCCGCAAAAGCCGGAATCTTTTGTTAGCAATCACATACATTAGTCACCCTTTTTTACATAGGGGGACCCAACGGCGGCGCTGCTGCTGCTGTTGCCGTCGCCGTAGCAGCCGCAGACGCCGGCAGTGAAAGTCCTTTGCATTGTGGTTGGTGCACATTGCACTTAGAGAAATCGTGGTGTTATTGTTAGTGCTTCTTGGCATATTGCAGCTGGGTTTGGGTTAAGCACGTACCACAAAACTGCACCCAAAACTGCAACACATGCCACACAGTTGAGCAAGATTTGGCTTGCAAATTCAGTGATTCATTGAATTGTCTACAGTCTGGAAGTAAGAATAGCCAAGCGGGTAGTCTTCTGTGTACAATTTTTGCAGTTTTTGACAACAGCTGATATCCGTGAAATATATAATTCTGTGTGAAACCAAAGAACTGAAAGCAACTCAGTGGGAACAGATGAAAATTAAGACATTGTTAGGTTAGTGCAAGCGTTATTGTATGATATACATTGCAGAGTACTAAAACTATATCCAGAAATCAGCACACATACACACTTTACTTTTCGAACAGTTGAAAACTGGTATTTGCTATGTCATTTTATTTTATATTAATCTTCAATGCTGCTTTAACTAAATATTGAATTTAGACTTAAAACATCACCATACTCTACCTCATCTTCAAATTCAGATTTGTTTATGCTTCTGCTGAGGTATTCAAATATAAACCCGAATGTGTTTCGATAGTAGAATACTAAGCTAATTCCAACTTTGTGAACCAGGTTTTAAGCATGAAAGCAAACATTCACTATAGTGAACAGCTTAACCAAGATAATTAAGTCACTAATATAAACTTTGTGTTATATGCAGACAGGGCATTGAAATACCACACCTATAATAAAACTATCTTATATCTGTTAGGATTTTTAAATGGTAGTTTTTACTATAACTGACGAAGTCTGTAATTTTCACATAACAATTTCCTACAGAAACATTTAATTAATTAAGCTTGGGAGGTATTACTTATATCGAATTCTGTTCATTGCATACTGTACTGCTTAAGTTTAAATAAAATTTTTTTCTCCGTTAATCTACTTGAAAGTTATAATATAAGACATCAAATAATCTACATAGAAATCTAACTATACACAAAAAAATTGAAATTGTTGATTAAAATTATTATAAATAAATATTTTATTAAGTAAATCAAGAAGTAACCCATGTTATGGTAAAATAAAATTAGTAATTTGACATTTCCAAATTAATTCATCCAAAAATCTAAACCACTACTTTATTCAAATTAATGCTACTTGTTAAGTTCCATTTATATCATATATAAATTACCTCAAACAATTTGCAGACAAATTTCAGTTTATGGTTATAATTTTCATATGCACGCTTGCAAATTTCTCACAGTGTATCTTAGCAGTGCATTTTCGTTGTGGTTATACTCTCTACGCACAGACGCACACAACCAATATGGTTGGTAAGCTTGTCAAGTTTGCTTTTGGTGGGGTAGGTAGCGTTATGCACAGCACGTTGCCAGCAACCATTCACACAAACACAGATACTCACTCACACAGACATAAACACGGAGGACTATTGTTTTGTGAGTGTATGTGAAAGTGCTTTGCATTAATGTAATCGAAAGGCGGCATCGTCGACTACATCGTCGTTGTCCTGGTAGTCATCAAAGTCCAGGCCGTTGTTGTTATGAAAGGGAATGCACTTTCGATTCCACCAAGCAAGGGCTTTTCCCAGCACTGCTCAAATACAAATATGGCATATTATGTACAACATGACGCCATTGTGGTTGTTTCTGCTGTTATTGTTGTATTACGGTAGGCACGTGCGTAGCAACGCCGTCACCCCAAAAAGTTGATTTTTTTTTTAAAGTAGAATTCCCAAAGCAACAACAAGCAATGCAGCTTTTGGATATTAGCGACACGATCGCATCAGAGTTTTCCATAGTCTTTGTCTACTTCTGGTTGTAAAGCCAAGTGGGGTGTCTAGTGTCGGCCCAGTGTTGCGCCCCTCAATCAGTGTTTGCCATGCAGCTTAGAATTAATAGCACACGCACCGAACGACGACAAACTGCCAGAGCAAGAGAAACAACAACAACCAAAGGGCAACCAAAGTGCGCCTGCCACGCGAGCAACAGCAGCACCAAGCATCCAGAACCAAGGATAGACTTTACACCACTCATCGCTGCAGATAATTCCAACGAATACGAATGGTTGCGGACTTTTGTGCTAGCAAAATTCCAACCCTATTTTCAACCCCTGTGCACTTTCCCAAATTGTCCAACTGTCAGACGCTGTCAGCCACAAATGCTACGTTATTTCCATGTGCCATATTCTGGCTGGCTCTGGCCTGTGCCTGCTCTGATTTGTGCCTATGCTTGCCTGCATTTAAGAGAACGCTCCAAGGCTCGCTTAGCTTAAATTTGCACTCGAGAACACCCAGTACGGTTGATAGCCACTAGCATGGGTAGACTCTTTGTCCACCACCCCCACCTGGTTTCATTCAGAGTTACTACTCTCTGCTCTACGCATTTGTTTATTTGTTGGTTTGTTTGTTGCTGCTGTTCATAGCTCTAACCCTTAAGTGCATCTTTTTATGGTAATCTCAAGTGGAGTCGCACATCCGACAGTCAATCCGTCAGGCAGTCAGGGCCTTTGAGTGCCAGCTCTGTGGCCTTGTTCTCGCCTTACCTTGAAAGCGAAACGCAATAATTAATCTTCGAAAATGCATCGTTTATGTGGCATAATGCATTTTCGTTTTTACTTATGTCTCGAAAGGCTTTTCGAGTACACTTTGGCATTGCCAGTGGCTTCAGGGCTCTGCGAACAAGCAGCCGTATGCACTTTTTGCCTGGCTACGCTTCAAGGATGCTCCACTTGTAGCACATGTTGCCATTGTCGCCGCGTTGGAGCTCTTTTTGGGGGTTAGCAACGCAGCCATAACAGCCGCCAGCTGTCATTCAGCTGTAATTAAATTTTTACTTTATGATTTTATGCAATATTAACAGCTCGACAAAAAAAATTCCGGAAGCTGGCTTCAATTTATTTTCACTTTTTTTTAAGGTGTGAAGTTTTTTAATTGTATTTTAAATTTATTCTCTCTTCGTATAAACAATATGGCCACGATAAAGACTCATAGGCTATGTTTTACCAGTTAATTAATGGAATGTTTTCAAAGCGATTATATTGTTGGCGTATTTTTAAGCATTATATATAAGCTGTGCTTCAAAAAAATTATGTATAGAATGATTTGTTAGCAATATCTAACGCGTCTCATGTATAATTAAACTATAAATGGACTTTCAAACAAAAAGCGTTAAGAAAAAATTCAATTTTTATTTTTAAAAAGCAAGCTCGGGCAGAGAAGTTACATTTCTCTTCTTTCTCCCAAGCTCATTTCTGCTTGAAATTGCCGCATTTGGACCAAACAGCAACTCGGAGAATTGCAGGAAAAAATCACCGCTTCGAGTGCATGACCGGTGAACGTCGAAATCCTAAACGTTTTTATTTGCCAAAAGATTAGAGCTCCGGCAAACTTTTGGTTCCGGCTATGCCGCGTGCCATATAACATCTGGAACAATGGCGTCCAATTAAAAGGTGAAAGAAAGTACTGTTCACGTTCGGGTGCATTCAATTTTCCGCCTACATCATGGATTTAAAATTCTTTTAACTATTTTTTATAGACTAAGTTAAAGCCTGGAAGCCTGCAACGATGGATGCACTGAAAGCAAATATTGAAAGATTTTTTCGTGAAATACGTTTGAGCGAAGCCGCAGTGAATATTTTGTTTGTTCTTCAAACTTTAATTACCAGTGATTTTTCCATCGACTTAAAATGTTTTATAGATATTTTAAGTGCCACGGTTTTATAAAAACAACTTATAGCTCTTAAGAATCATATTTTCCTTTTTTATTATTATTATTTCTTTATGCGATAGTAAAGTAGTAGTAGTTTTTCTATGATACTTTAATATATGCATATTTTTTTTATGTCCTTCGTTATTTTATGAACAATTTTTTTGTAAATACAGTTGGCCTTAGATAAATAAAAGCTGTTTATTTATAAATTTAGGTTTTATATTTTGTAATTATAAATGTAAGTTTTATATTTTGACCATTGCTCTAATATAGTGCTACAAATATTTTCAATTCAATAAATTTTTAGTAAGTTTACGATAAAAAATAAGTAAATTGTTGACTCGATCATCTTCAATAATCATTTTTTTTTCATACTTACTATACACTGCACTTTCGACCTGTACAACTGGAAAATACCTTTCTTTAGGTAAAGAAAATAAGAACAAATATCCAATTCATTTTATACACAAATGCCAATAAACGCAAATTTGATGCTTCTTAAAGAAACACAAACAACCCCTGAAAATGTCAAAGACCTTAGTCGATTTTCTAATTAAGTGACTATATTTTGCTAAAATCAACCGCAGCATGTGTCACCTAAGCAAGTTCATCCAACTTTTACCCCAATCGTGCTACGGTAACCCTCAGGCACAGTATGTGCAATTATTTAAAGCCAACCTAGCTTAAGGTATTTTACAGCTGTTTGCCCACGAATTAACTTGGGCTTCCCAAATGGGTAACCCCATAAGATGGAAACAAATTTCAAAACAAGAAAATTCAATATATAAAATAATTATATGGCAGCATGTTATACACTTAGTTAAAAATCGCTAAAATTATATGGAAAATACATACATACGAATATAAATATATACACATATATGGGGCCTGTGAAGCTACATATACACTACCACGTTTAAGTCTACTTACAATATGAATAAAATTTAATAACAAAAATTTTAACTCGAAAAAAATATTTTGACATGGTAACAAAATAAACTTAGATGAATAGTTATTTATTTATATAACCTCAAGGGATCGAATTCAATTTATATCTTTGCTCTATTATATAATTTTCCATTTTTAATATAATGTTTGATTAATTTGTGCTAAAATTCATCTTTCTTTCAATATTTCAAAATATTTGGTGCTCTTATACGAAAATATTACTTCGTAACAATATTTATAAATAAAAAAAGATTTTTTTTGAGATACATTCGTCGAAACGCCTTGGGGACTGCCACGAAGGTAAATACTGAAGTAACAATCAGTGGATAAAGAAGTGTCGTTAGAACTCCAGGTACGGTTCGACTAAACGCGAGCGTCGGCACTTGAAGCGATTGGTTAGGTCTGGATGCCATATGAGTGATTTCACCATTACAAATCCCACAAACGTAAACTCATTTTAATTGTTAAAAACTGTTTGCTTTTTAGAAAAACACCTTATGACTAAAACAGTTTTTAATGCATTTTTTAGCCGAACGTAGTAAGTGATAACGAACAAGTAACCTTTACCATATTTTATACCATTGAGAGCGAATTTTGTAAAGCCTATTGAATTTTTAAGCGTTTATAGACTTATGGCGGCAGATGTTGGATACGTGCAAAAATCGTGCAGTTGTAGATACGATTGTATGAATGAATGTATGTATATGTGGGCATATGGATAAATGTATTAAAACGCCGCAGGATATAAACAGCGGCAGAAAGAAACACACATACACACACACACAGACGGTCATAACTCGTCAAAGCGTTTTGCATGAGAGCGCAAAAAACGAAAACGCAAGAGAAAGAAAGCAAAAAAAAAAAAAAAACAATCACAATTCTGTCGGGTGTCGAAGTGCTTTGGGCACGCGACCAACACACAGATACACACATACAAATACATACAGACACGCAGCACGTTCATTTGTTGTTGCTAATGTCCTTGCTGTGCCGTACCCCAAGTCATATATAGCCAGTTGCTGCATAGCGCTAGGGCAACAATGCCATATAGGCATTTGCACCATTAAAATCACAATGCAACCACTGCGGCAAGTCTATGCCCATGCCACGACTCGAGACCCGTGGCACAGCAACGATATACAACAAAATTAAGCCAGGTGCATTTTCAAACACTAAACCAAAACTCTGGCACGGGGCGCATATTGCACACAACCGAAAGACCCAAAATAATACGACAACAAAAAAAGGGAATAAAATGAAACGTATAAGTATTATATACATACATATATCCTGACAGCGACCAAATGGGCAAATCTAAACCAGAACCGGCAACTCAGCCGTAGCGCGATTTCAACGCTAAGGCTGTTGCTGATTTCAATTGCTGCCACTGGCACTGCCGCTGCCACGTTCCCGATGCCGTTGCTGCGGCTTTAAAATGTTTGACAAGGGGCGCAGCGTTTTGGCATTTTTTCAGGGGTGGCAAAATGCAGCCACGCTCGACAGCGTCATCAGTCAGAGCTCATTCATGTCGTATATGGTAGGTATATCAGCATGTCAGTTACAGTGCACACATCGAGTACAATGTTAATGCTGCCTTATATCCGAACTTTCACAACAACTGCCTGCCTACCCTTTCACCGAAGAGCAAATGCACTGCAGCAGCAAAGCAATCCTTGCAGCTTTAAGAAATTAAAATTCGGCCTAAAACAATATCTGTATCCGAAACACTTTTAAAATTCTGCAAAATTTTTTTTATTAGGTTTATTATATTAGAAGGAGAATCTGCATAGTTACTTTTTCTAAAATGTCGTATCTTAAGTCAGGACAATGCTTGACTATGGAATACTCTACACGCAATTGAATTTTATATTTACATTTGCACATTAAGGTTGTTTTTGCAACATGCGTTTTTACTTTTGTACACATAAATATAAAACTCAAAAGTTCTCAATTAAGCAAGTATTTTTTAAATGTTAATTCCAAATATTGTAATAGTATGTATTAGGATTTCCATGATTTTCTTGGTAGAAATCTATAATTTATGCGAATGATAGCGAGTTGATGTTCCAGGCAAATATTTTATACTCATATTTTAAACAAAAAAATTTTAATTTAAAAACTAACACTGCAGATGACTGACCTTATTCGTGACAAACAATTTAAGAAGGGAACCTCTGTATCTGTTCTTCAGCACACCATTGTTTATAATACCAATTCCCTTTCCTGTAGAGTATTAAAATATGTATTTTAAGCCCGGCACAATACACATAAAATTCCAATTGGACGCATATACCACACAAAAGGAAAACAGGGCGAGCTTCCATATATACCTATATATATATGTATATATTTTTTGTATTGTTGCAACGCCTAGCGACCACGAAGATCCTGTACAAGATTCGCTGCCAACGTCGACGCTAACTGCGCTGCTTTGCGGCTGTGTGAAATTGCACAAGTTGCGCTTCTGCTTTTGACAATAGCCACACATTAACTAGTTTCCGTTGCAATCCCAATTCCAACCCAAGTTCTTTTTTTTGTTTTTAATGAGTAACTGTATACGTTTGAGCCTGAGCGACACCGAACTCTAACCGGGAACTGGGAACTGCCAACTGGGAACTGAAAACGCGCAACTAGCAACAAAAGCAACCCCCCATTTGATGCGATGTCGTGAGCTGTTTCCTGTTTGGTTTGTTTCAATTAAATCGCATGTGCGACCCGAATAGACCTAACCAAGCTAGGATATGCTCATCTGTTACTTAATCATGGCATTGCCTAGCTTACCACGCATACGAGGGTGGCATTAGTTTGCGTGCCGGCAAGTTCAAATCAAACTGAATTTTAAAGCAGCTGCAAAGCTTTGCCTTTATTTATGCACATAAAAATTTTGTTTTTTTCAAATACCTTAACCACCACCCAAGTAATCCATGTAATCGTAATCACTGCCATACCAAGTGGCATTACTCCAACCAAGCTGATATTTAATAAAGCGATCTGCACCATCGATGTCTACGCCTTGTTGTCGCAATTTGGCAATTAAAGTTTTGGATGCAGGCTGCGTAACAAAACGCTCGTAAACAGGTTTTAAGGCCACCAAGCGTCGCCAGAACTCGCCAAAGACAGCACTCTGCTTGGCCGTGGACTCCATCAATGAACGCACCAATTCCGAAGGATACATGTTTAAAAATTCACGTTGAAAACCACTCACACCTTGTGTTGTTTGCGCCCAGTGCGGATACTTGTTAAATAGTGAGATTTCCAAATCATCAAAAACCTCCGCAGAACCGCCTGATTGCAACAATTGTTGCACTACCCAGAGACGCAACTGACGAACCTCCGGCTGATTAAGCAACTGTTGGCGCAAGCGATAGGCAGGTACAGTATTAATGCTGCGTACAAGTCCTTGGAATTCTGCATCGTTCAGTAAATACGCTTGCACTAGATGACGTATCTGCTTTTTGGGCACAGCGCGTAGTACGCTTTTTAGCTCCCGTGCAAAATTATTTGGCGCCATGGTAGCCAATGGCGTTAATTGAGCCGCATCGCCTTGGCTAAGTGTTAAAAATACAAGGCAGCATGCAGCCAAAATTATCGTGCTGCAGTGCATCTTGCTACTATATAACTAAGAGACAATATGAGTTGTGCTTTTATAGGTACCACTTGATATTACTCAGAGGTAAAAAATTATCAGCGCGTTTTGTTTTGATTTGATTGTTTATGTTTGCTTCTGCCTTGATTTATACTAGACAACTAATTTATCTAAGAGATTTGTAAAGCGTAAAGCGGGCCTACGTGAGGCCCATGGAACTTATGTACTTCGTTGTGAGAATGTTTAAAGAACTGCCAAGATAATTATGGCTCATATAAATGTTTTTAATATTACATTTAGTCATCGTTTATAAACAGTAGCCATATACAATCTCTTGTCTTGTTGGCAACAGACGGTCCAGAACTGCAAAGCGTATGAATAAGGAAATGTTGTGATTAAACAAATTTTGAGGTAAATTTAATACAAAAAATTTTAGCATGCAAAAACTGATCCAATCTTAAAGTTGATTTGAAAAATGATCAAAGTCTGTTTGCATGGAGATGTGTATTTATAATTAAACACAATATTTCTGACTTCATATATATATATTTTAAAAACTGTTCCATACAATTATATATCTAATTTCAGGATTCCAATATTTTTATATCTTGAATATAAAAATACAGTTCAAAATTATTACAATGAAATGAATTTAAAAATTTAAGTCTGTGCTCCCATATTCGAAGAATCACGTGCAGAAAACATTCAGAAAATTTGCTTATCAAGCTTTCATATTTTTAGGATGATTTACTTTGTATCTTTTGTGTAACGTGCAATTAAAACTCATATAATTTAAAAATTCAACACGTTTATAGAATTTTTAATTTTTAACTAATATTAAATATGTATCTAAAAACATGTATATGTTTAAATTTCAGGGAATAAGAATATTTATTGTTTTTATTATTATTGTGTTAGTGCGCCCTTTGTTTGCTAAAGTAAGTCGCTGACAAATCTCTCAATTCTCTCAACTTAAACACAACTTTGTTATTTTTGTTACATATTTCCCTTTTCTTGTACAAATTAAAAAAATAATAATAATTACAAAAATTTTTACTTAATGTGCAAGTTGGCACAAATACAATCCAGATATATCAAAGATTACTATATTAAACAAACTATTTGAATTGAAATGCAGTGCATTTGTATCTTTTTTGCAGCACGAAATTTTCGTTTTCAAAAGTAAACCACATTAAGCTGGTGGAATTCGACATAAGGAGCACATCTTAATTTTCGCAAATAAGATACATTTTCGCAACATTTTTGTTAAGGTAGAAAAATCTGCACAATAACTTTTCCAAACGAGAATTTCTAAAACGCCAGTGAATTTTATGATTGCCATAGAAGACAGAAGTATAATGATGTATAGCTTTTGGGATTATTAAAAATAGAAAAGTAGTGTTAAATTTACTTAATTAAATAAATTATCTTCCTATTTATAGTCGACGTCAAAATGTGTTACATAAATGGTTCACTAGGCTTGTACCCATGAAATCTTTTTCGTTTAATAGCGTTTGGCACATATCTCAATCATGGCCTCAAGAAGAGTATATCTAATTCAATTTAAATTTGAAGAATCGAGCACACAAAAAAATTTAAATTTGAATTTCATTATATTCTTTTAGTTCTAAATATTTCATGTGATGAATTTTGGGTTGAGATTAAAAAAAAAATAATAGTAGCCAATGAGGGTTATTCGTGAAGATACTACAGAAGCAAATGTCTTTGGCTCCGCTAGAATTTCTCGATACACCCACATTCACATTTTTTCATGTAAAGTAAATGAGTGAATTAAAAAAAAAAAAACAAATAAAAAATTAATTTAACTTTATACCAAAAAGTAAGCCGATTTCATTCGACATCAACAGCATAACATAGATATTTTAAAAGTAAATCTCGTCAGCAAGTTTTATTTATTTCACATTAGTTCCAAATGAAGAAACTTTGTGTCTTTCTCGTTTTACCTTTTGATAAAAGAGCTCATTAATATTGACTAAAATTGTTGACATTCTTGTTGTTTCAAAATTTCCAATTCAAAGCACCCCCCACTATTTGTATTTCCTTGTACATGCCAATGCTCAAAAACACACAGGCAAATATGCATCAGTATATACATACATATATACAATGAAATGCAGGTATAATTAGGAACGGCGAGCACCAAGCTTCTCGTAATAAACAGAAAATTAAATTGATTTTACAGTAATTTCAGAATATTGGTACAAATTCTAACATAGAAAATTTCGAATTGCATGCAATTTATGGCTTATCGAAACAAGCAGTGAAAATAAATATTTAAACCGAAAAATAGAAATACATTTTGTGCCAATAAATTGGTGCGGTATGTTCTAGTATGTTCGCACAACAAAAGCTACCCTTAGGGGGGGCACGAATATTTAGGTATAAAAAAAACAACAAATGTTGTTTCAGCGGAGGGTTGATTTTGGTTTTGGTTTTCAGGCAGAGCATAAGCATTTTTCGAAAATCGTTGCTTGGTCCGCGTAAACCAGAAGCCAGAGGGCGATCACAGGCAAATGCCAATGTGCGTCAGGCCATAAAACCCTGGCTACATTTATCAGTCTAGAGTATGTATGATTGAGTAAGGGGGAAGCGGCAGCTGCAACACAATCTCTTACAAACACACTAACGGCAATGCCCATATGCAGGGTTTGTTAAATCATGTGTAGAGGTATTTTGATTTTTATTCGAATAGGTTTTATTTTTTAATTTCAAGTTGTAGAAAGCATTTTAAACTTGTCAAGCTGTCTTCAAAGTAATCCAATCCGTTTTTTGATCTTTTAAACATACCGGATTTGGTTTGAAATGTTAAAAAATATATGTATGTATGTGTAATATATAAATTTTTGTACATTTAGATTTCCCGATTGTTTACCTCAGTTTTGTTTAAAATTTTAACCTATAATATTGTGCTCTCACTGAGGCTGGGGTAATATCAGTAAATTGTGGTTTGCTCTTTCCTTTGAATTCTTCTTTATGAAAACTTTTAAAACTTGCATGATTTTAATGTAAACTTATGAATACATAATTATGTTACAAAATTTATTTTTAAAACGAGAAGTAATTTATGTTTCAGTACAAGAAAAGCGAATATCTTGACTGACGCCTGAGGAACATGTAAGCCTTGGAATTTTAAGACAATATATTGACTCAAAATGCGTTCCCGATATATAAAGTTTTTGAGGTGTAATATTTTAAAATTAACAGGAAAACAACAACGGCTTTAATCTAAGGTGTTGAGGCAAGCAGTTATGAAATCTACTTCCTTTATTGAAAAAAAATAAATAAAATTTGCTTAAGATACAATAAACATTCTTTAATATGATAATAATCCATAATCTTCGAAAATTTATATTAATTACAATAGATGAATGCCTTTGATGCAATTTGGAGTAATTTGTTGCAGAATTATGACATAAACTGGATAAAATTTGAAATATTGGGAATTATCAGTCCGTTATAGAAGTACTTCTGGAGTTTGAGAATATCAAATTATATCCAGTTGGTCAACGTACATCTTTTAATTATTATTATTATTTTTACAAATTAAACCAAAAGATTTTGTAAGAAAAGCCTGAGTTTCAGTTTATTATAGGGTATTACAGTTTTACGTGAGCTGTGGACTTTGGAAAAATTCTAAAAGCAAAAAAAGTATTAAATTCCGTGTTTTTTAGTCCTTGTTTCTATGGACACGCGTAAACATGAAACGCATAGAAAACTTTTATGCAAACTGTCAAGCTGCATAGTTTTTTTAATTGATTTGGCATGCTTCAATTTAACGCTTCGCTGCCACTTCCTTTACAGCACCAAAGGACACACACATACTAGCGTACCTTTATGTGCGCATATGCAGTGTCATATAATTGCTGGTTTTTAGTTTTTGTAATTTTTCATATTTTTTTGTAAATAAAAAAAAAATACTTAAAAAAAGCAGAAAGTAAAAACACCTTTCGTTGGGTTTGGCTAGCACTTCCGCTTTATGTCAAATACATATGACTCATGCACACACACACACACACATACACTAGCGACATGCAATACACATACACGCACACACACTCACACAGTTGCACACAGAAAAACACACGTGCACTTGTCAATACAATGTAATGAGTTTAATTTTAAAAGCAAGCAAAGTTCACAGCTTTTATTTTAGTAAGTAATAAAAATAATACAAAAAGTTGAGAACGAAAGAACAGCGCGGCAAGTCAGTTGACTGCGTCTCAACTGACACGCAGGCAGCAACGTAATGAATGTGGCAAAGACGACGACTTCGTCAAGATCCTTGCCACAACGCGCACACAAACACACACAGTGTACATGCTACAGGTATGCGCCTTGTCTTGGCACGCGCTAGAGCACAAGACAACCCTCTTGCAATTCCTTAATGTTTGTCGTTGTGCCTGTGTGTGTGTGTGTGTGTGTGTGTGTAAGTCTGTCTCAAGGAAACCCCATCGCAGCACTGTCTGTATTCTCCGTTTAGGGGTTGTTAACTGAGCGCATTGAAATTATGTGGCATTTGGCTTGTGGCAGGGGAATTCCTTATAAGAAAAATTCCTTAACGCCGGAAGAAGCGAAGCAACACGTTTAAGTCATTGTTGAGTCACCGACTATTGTCACAGGCGGCTTGCAACCCCCTCTCTATCCGCAGCACTCTTTTGCATGCATTTATATGCTTGAACGAACCTAGCCAGTTTTTGGTCTGTCTTTCTTATCGGAACTTGCGAGGTGCCACATTGCCATTTGCCGCTTGCCGGTTGCCTCTTGCTCTTTTTACGATTCGTTTGGTTTCTTTTCTTTTCGTTTCGTTTCTTTCCGTTTTCATTCTTCACTGCCCTCACTTAATTGAGTTGCTGCACCACAAAAAAGGGGCAATTTCTTGGCTTCAAAGTGCCAATTGTAGGTTTCGCTTTCCAACACTCAAAAGGAACAAAAAAAAAAATGTAAAAAGGAACAAATTGAAATGCTCATAGTAGTTTGTTACTGTTGAGCTCTGTTTGTTGGCAGGATTTGCCTTTGTCTTTTGTTTGTTGTCGACATTTATTACGTTATCCTGAGGTGCTTGAGTGTAGTTCCTTTTAGAATTGTTGTTGTTCTTCTTCTCTTTTTGTGCCCTTTTTTCTTGCTGTGCTCCGCCAAGGAAGCCATTAAATTGATTATAAAACGTCGTTGAAATGTGTAAACAGTTTGGCAGACAGCGTGTCGCCATGATGTGTCTTCCTTTAGCTTCACTACTTGTGCGTCCTTAAGATACACACACACATACTTATGTGAAAGCATATCTGTGTGCTTGTGGGCATGGGCGTGGTAGCTAGCTCGGTGTAGTTGATTATACTCAGAAATGCGACTAATTAGGTGGGCGTTGTATCAAAAGAGCTCAGCTGTGACTTGCGTTTTAAAAAGTTTAGTCCTTCAGCAGAATTCAGAATATCAAAATAGCTTGTTTTAAGCCTTGCAGCTCATTCAAAGATGTTACGTTAAGGACAATGCAAACCGTAGACAATAACATATTGTAAATGTTTATGGGCGAAACTGTAAAGTTTATGGGCGTGTAAACGAGGTACACTTATTGTTAGCATTTAAGTAAACATAAAAAATCTTTACGAGCACGTAACGAGTTGCAAACAAAATAGAAAAACTAGAAATGTCACGTTATCGTGAATCAATAATAAAAAGCTTCCACTTTTTTTAACTACCTTACTGCTCAATAGCACAGTGACATAACTGCAGAAAATGCTTTGGTAGTGTCATGCTTGGAAAATCTCAGAGCTTGATTTGGTTGCATTTTTTTAATAACGCATAACAAAAAAAGCAACCTGCCAAGTTTTCTTTTTATTTGGCACACCGTGTATATTTGCCATATCAGGAAACCCACTTTAAGTTGTCGGCATCTAAAAAATTTGTACATCATTTATTATTTCAAATTCCTACTATGCTTTAAGCTTTATATTAAAGTCGAGGGTTGTTTGCACAACGTTACGAAATTTCAAATCATTTTCTAGCACCTATAGGGATTATAACATATCTAAAATAAAAAACTGTTCAAAGCCGACGTAAGCGCGTATATATTTATAAAAATAAATGTAATTTAATAAAAATATATCATGAAAATAAAATGTTCTTTAAGTATTTCGAGTAGAATTCGAAAGTTTTTGACTGTAGAAAAAATATTGTAAAAGACATCAAAAAATCAAAATTTTGTAATAATGGAAAGAAATGTATTTGTTATTAAAATACAAAAATACTGTACAAAAAAAAAATGTTTCCTGTGTGACTTGAGCCACTTTATTGTAAGTGAATAAAAAAAATGTATCCTTATAAGGTGAAGTGCTTTTTGTAAGTTTAATAATACTTACTAAAATACTTGCGCCTTATAACAATTTAAACCGGAGTTGAAATTATGCTAATTTTGTAAACTCATTATGAGTATGCATTTTTTACACATT
Source organism: Chymomyza procnemis (assembly GCA_035046065.1). Classification (NCBI taxonomy): domain Eukaryota; kingdom Metazoa; phylum Arthropoda; class Insecta; order Diptera; family Drosophilidae; genus Chymomyza; species Chymomyza procnemis. Next base: position 621,119 of record JAWNOJ010000013.1, on the reverse strand, counting down.
AAATATTTTCTTCATTAGCTATTCCTAAACCGGAAATGGACAACAGCTGCAGAATTCCCATTGAATAAATTTGTGCTTCATTACTCTTAACTCGTGCCAGAAGTGACTTAAAATCTGTCATGCTCCAGCTACTTCTACTCCTAGATATACCAGTTTGGTCGCAGCTCAAGTCCACCTTAATTTACATATTCACGGCTATGCGGCTGGGCACACGTGTGTCACCTGAATGCATTTGCATGTAGAGTAGTATGTAGATAAAGCTTAGCTCATTGCCGCCAACTGTTTCAAATGATCCCAATCAAGCTGCCTAAGCATATAAAGGGTGTTTGGTTTTTGTTTTTTTTAAACCATTAAACAAATTCAAATTTTTAACATAAATTTAAAAAACGAAATTTGGTATAGACTTATATTAATTAAATAGAGAGAAAAGTTAATATCAATATTGAAAATATTGCTAAGATGTATTTACATTTAAAAATTATAGCATAAAAATGTAATTCTTTAAAAAGCACCCTTTATTGCAATAATGCAAAAACATGTAAATTAAGTAAACAAAAGGCACGGCAGGCGTTGCGCAAGCGCACAAAATCTATACGGTATGGCAGACACGTTCCAGGACACGTTCCATGTAATGAGTTGCTATCAGATAATCTAAGCAACCCCCGGTTACATAGCTACACATGGCTATTGCCTCATAAAAATGTAACACATTTGAACAGTTTACATGCTCCTAGCATTTACAGTGCAAATGAGTTTCTAACTCGATGAATTCCAACTACCATAGGGATTCGGAGACTCGAAACAAATACATATATGGCATGACTGCCAGCTGCCAGCTTTGGCTAAAACAAGTTTATCCTTATACACAATGCTACGTCGGCACTCGCGTGCTGCATAAACATTTCATTGCCACATTCAGAAACACTATCCCCTTCCCGTTATATAAAGCCATAGAATTTGGACTTACTGCATTAACAGTTAGCTCATTTCGATGCTCATAAATAAAATACGTACAACAAAGAAGAGCCCAATGCAACACCATATACATAGTTAAGGGTGGTACAACTATGACGATCCCCAGGTATTTTTCACGTGTTTGGCACGTTTCGTTTGCTGATTTTCCGCCTCTTTTCGTTCATTTTCACTTAGTATCCTTGCATCTAATCCTTAGAGAGGCGTCGCATACACGCGACATTTCCATGATAAATTGGTCCATGTTTGTGTGCTTTAAACCGGGGTTCTTTACCGCACATACCCCATCGATACGAATGCTTCAAAGAAACTTTGATAAATGATATAAGCTCTGCCCATGAACAGCGTCTCAAGTTTCCATAGTGGGGTAACATCCAATTGTTTGTTTTATTGCCTACAAGTTTTTCAAAATAAATCTTAATTTAACACTTGCTTTATTTATTGAGCTTGGTAATTTACATTAGGTGTATTTATACTATTCTTGTTACAACTAGACTATATGGCATGAGGACCGGTAATATACAATAATTTTGTTGTCGGCTAAGGATTGGTGCTCTGCGCTTTAGACCACATATTAAGGTGAACCTTCATTTGCGTGGCATTCAAACGTTCAGGCAGTGTGGGCATGTCCTCGAAAAGACGCAGCCCAAAGACTCGTAGTTTATAGATCAAGTAATCATAGAACTCAAATTCGCTTTCTTTGGTATAATGAAATGTGATGGCAGTGTCCGCACAACAGTCCGACATCTGGAAAATTTTGTGGGAATTAAAAAATAACTTTAATAAATGTAATCAAATATGATGCAAGCGGAAATTACTGGGAGTATTAAAGTCTCTTCAAATGAGTATGATTAGTTAAATATAAAGTCTATATACCAGAATTCTACCGCACGATACCTTTTTTACCCTAAGCCATATAGCAAGAAGTACATATTTGTGTAAGCCAAAAATGTAAATAACCCCTAGAACGAAGAGTCAGAGACCCCGATACACTCAAATTTTATCTGAACGCTTAAAATATTGATAGATATATAATTAAAAAAAGTTGTTGACGGCTCCAAACATAATTTTTAACACCCCGACCATTTTCGGTGAGACATATATAAAAATGCATTTTAATAATTATGTAATTATTTTCAATGTTCTCAATTTTAAAAGTTTTAAAATAGACCATGATTTTTGTAAGGCTTATTTAGATTAATGTTTTAAAAAGATTTTTTTTAACGTAATAATAATAAAAAAGCAAGGTCTTCCCAACAGAAATTTAATTAACATTATATGAAAAATTGTAGAATAGCTCTGAATTTTTCATATCACAAAACTAACCAAAAAGAAAAATTGCCGGCCCACTGACTGTGAGTTCTTTATACTTACGTTTGGTTTGAAATACAGATATTGACTCAGCCAATCATGAGGTCGCATTTTTGGAATAAGATAACGCGGCGCCAAGGCCATAAAACGCTCACGACCTTGTTCATCTCTAGAGTCTCCTGCAACAACGCCCACATTCTGTAGACAACGTCCAAGCTCTTCATCTTCCCAACGACCAATTGGGTTGCAAAACTGCGTATTATTTTTAGCAAATAGATTATAGCGACGCAATGCATCACGACTAAGCACATAGCCGGCGCCACCGGACATGTAACCCTGATGGACATTAAACCACAAACGGCAACCAAAGTAAACGGGCTCTTCCGTATCAAACGGATATAAAAAGTAGCGAAGATTTTCCATTATGGCATACCTGTTTTTTAAAAAAAAAAAATAAAATTGAACATTTTTTTTAACAAATCCAACTTACGTATCATCATCGGCCTTAAAAAACCAATCGTAGTCATCTATATAGAGCTTATAGATGTGATTTAAAGCAGCGCGCGTTTTTTGCCATAAATTATCACGTCCTTCGGATATATTGAAATTTATAGCGCCTAAACCAGCATCATCTTGAGAGCTAATAAAGATCAGCTTATTGCAACGACTACCCCAAGATTTCTTTAATTTAATGGCCTTTGTTCTATGATTTTTTGGCATAGTCAGCACAAAGCAAAGCACACGAGTTTTTTCAAATAAAATTTCATTCAGCTGCAGCTCAGTTACACCAATGCCATTGTTATCATCGCTATATCTTTGTGTTGCATCCGTAAGATCCACAGCTACAAACTCATTGCAATTGGGCAGCACAAAATAGTCCCAGAAATCCGTCAAACTAACGCCCACAATTGCGCCTAGCACCAAGCACAACACATTCCGATACATTGCAATACTTTAAATCCACTTAAGTTTATTTATTTGCACAAAGTTGGCCGTACATTGTTTTGTTGTTGTTTTATGAAGAGGTTACACAATTTTTAACATCCGCAACAAATGCATTTCGTTACCAGTCCAGCTGATTTGCAACTGAATCACAGTATCAAGTTAAAGAGCCATACAACACTTGTGGTATGTTTTGTCTCCTCATGTTTCTTTTTCAAACCGAAAACAAGTTTTTCCTACGTTTTCGTTCATGATACGAATAAATAATGAGTCAATCTTTAGACGATCTTCTACAAGCAACGGCGCTTAGTTATTTCAACAACAAATCTAAAAAAAAAAATTAAAAATATACGTAAATTATGCACAATATTGCTCTTTCCGAAGGTGTGTATCTTGAAATTTTTGTCAAGCAAGTTACAAGTTTTTGGAAATTAAATCAAATTATTTAATTCCAGGACATTTGGTTCCATTACTACACAGAGCTCAAATTTAAAGAAAGCTAAAATCTGTTCATATTTGACTTTACCATCCGTTGTACTTACATTGATGCATGCGTCAAGCATAACTCTGTAGCTATGCGAGACGGAAATATATCGACTTAATTTATAGTCTGGTATTTCTAGGTGTTATGGTCTCCAAAATCTTGGTGATTTGGTAGGTATAACAATTTGATGAAGGTTTGTAAATATACAACATTGCATACTTTTTTAATACAATTTTTATAAGAGCAATCAAACTTCGCCAAATCGATTTTAGTCGAGTATTAAAAATTGTCTGTATTTTTGTGGAACCGGTTTTGAGCGTCTTCGCGTTACCTTATTGACCTACACTTGCTCAAATTTTAAACGCTCTCTTACTCAAGCTGCACCCACTCCAAATATAAAAACAAAATCTTATCGAATAACTTTGTCATCGAATATTAAATACACTTTTTTACTTAATCGAATATTATATATACTTAATATTTATATAATACAATATTTAATATATATATAATATATTTAATATATATATATAAATATAATATATATATATAATATAATATTTAATAAATATATAATATAATATTTAATATTTTCGTTGCAATCTCCTTCACTTTATTCGAGTTTTCAGTAGATAGGACTATTGTATATCTTTCTATGCATACTTTTTCATTGTGTTTTTCAGTAGTTAGGTATGAAAATTCAGCTATATTGATTTAAAATTGTATCCGTTTCTTACCTTATACTGCTACCACCTGATTTTAAAACAATCAGAAGAGACTTTCTTTCAACGGACAAGTTTTTAAAGTTCGATAATTACACACAAACTTTATAAGATCATTGCTGTAATTTTAAGTCCAACTTTTGAGTATTTTTTGAATATATTTGACATAAATAATAAATCAATTCAAGTTTGTTGTAATGAAATTATTTATTTATTGCTAGTTAATGTTTTTTCCCTTTTTGTATGTATCTTTTACAAATTATTTTCATTATATATGTGTAAACATATATAATTTTGTTTTTATTATAACTTTTATTTTGTTTGTATAATGCCATCTAATGTGTGTCGCTCTGATTCAATTTTTTCGTACTTTTTGTTTAAACATCTAATGTCTTACTATTTGTATTTACTATTTGTATTACATTTCCATTTATTTTTAAGTTTTAAAATTGATAGCTCGACTTTGCTATATTTTTGCATGTTTTAGAAATTATTATAAAAAAAAACATTTATCGTTAATTTGAATGCATGCTCAATATCCATATGTTTATGTTTTGTATATTTGATTTTAGTTAAATATATGTATATGTTTATTATATTTTTGCGCTTTTTACGCTTAGTAAGTGCACTTGCCAATTCTTGTTCATCAACTCGCCATTTATCTCTAGTTACAACATTCATTCAAGGTTGATAAATTGAAAAGTATATTTTGTAAGTTTAATAAACAAAAATTGTCAGGCAAAACATATTTCCATTTTATCATTTTTTTAATTATATTATATAATAATTTGACTTAATTGTAAATTAACTCGTTAATATATATTTAGTTAGTACACAGCCTTAGAAACTATTTAAATACTAAAAACATAATAAGAACGGTCATTACTTGTGCGCCTGAGCACAATACAAAAAAAAACCATAGACCACGCCAAATTTTAGGAGTTATAAAATAATTTCGACAAAAAAAATGAAAGAGTAAGAGTTAACTGGGAACATCCCAAGTAAAAATAAAAAAAAAATTTTAAAAATTGTCGTTTGAGAAAATTAACTTTAGATTCATTTTTGTTTTTATACTCTGTACCGAAGGTATGTTAATTATACGTTCAATCTTGAAAAAATATATATTTAATGGTAACTCGTATTCCTTGCTTTGTCATTTACAATCTCGATATATTTATGCATTAATTATTATTTATTACAATATTAAATGTTTTTAGCTTGGCTACACGTGTGTACTAATATTATTTATTGTATTTGCTTTTGTAGATCTTTTACTGTTGCTAGATCAATTCAATAATTATAAATACATTTCTTATGTATTATTATCTGCTCTCAATTCCAAATTGTTGGTATAGCTTTATTTCTCTATGTTAAGTTCAATAAATCCAATTGGAATCGAGAACACCATTATGTTTAAACGTTTTTATATTCCACAATTACATGTTTTTTCGAACAATTTTTTTTTTTAGTTTTTTCGTATTGTTTAGGAACCTATTTTGTAACTAGCATTAAAACGTTACATTATTTCAGCAACGCTCAAAAAATTCTATAGAAAAAATGTTTTGCTACAATTTGGCTTATAAATAATTCATAATTGTATAACATCAAAATATATTGTTTTTTTTTTAACTACTATTTATAGTTTGCTGTTTTGTATTATATGTACACACATAAAAAACATAAAGTATATTAAATTAAAATAAAAATGTTTAGCTTTGCGGGCATAATTATGCTGACTTTTAAGTAAAACCCAGCATAGTTATGTTATATGTTATAACAAATATAAACACGATAGTTTTAAAAATTATCAATACCAAAAGTATCTACATTATAAAATTAAGCAATATATATCTTGTAGTTTTAAATCTTTTCAAATAAATATACTAATTTCATTTAAACAAATCAACCAATTTTTTTTTGCCGACAATAAAATACCAAAAATTTTTTATTGTTTAGTTTTACTTTTCGATTTCGTTTGTTTGATGTAGAAAGTTAACATTGGCACGTTATTGATAACTAATATTTATATATATATGCATATATATATATAGCATTAAAAAATATATATGTATATTGATGTATGCACATACTTTTTTTGTTATAAAAAAATTTAATAATTTCATACGAGCTTGATTGATTAGCCGTAATTAGCTTATGTACTACAATTTATGTTATATGTGTTAAATTTATATAGTTTACACTTTTGAAGGTAAATAATTTTCTAATAAAATGTAATTATACATTTACATATTTGCAACGGCTTTTAAAGTTTCCAATTAAAAAAAAAAAGTTACATTTTCATTTTAAGCATATACCATACCGCCTTAAAATGCACACAGTACATATTAAATATCATTTGGGAAAAACAGACAATGGTTCAATAAAAATTTTAGAAACATATATGATTTCGTTGGATGCATCTGAATTGTGCCCCATAGTTTCAGTTGAAGTTCACTAGCAAATTCACATTGACAGTTTTTAATTTGTTTGTTCTAACTATACATAACAACTATTTAATTTATACTCTAATAACATAGAAATAATATTTAAAATAAACCTGCTCAATTGTAGAGAGCTGGTATATATATATTTTTTAACTTTTACAAAATTAACACTTGAAACGTTATTCAAAATGTAATTTTATTATTTTTTTTTTTTTTTGTTGCATTGTATACAAATGTTGAATTACATGCATATTCCAAGCGATAAATTAAAATGTCTGCACTTTTTTTAATTTTCGCTGAACATTTTTAAGACATTATTTGATGTGTACCTTATTGACTGCTACATGTCATATTAGGCAACGCAAGCAATCAAATACAAAGTAACATACAGTATAATTACATTATGTGATATATTATACAGCGCTTTAGTCGTTGAAAATATTTTTTTGTTACATTATACCGCAGTATACGAATGACTGGCTTGCAATACAAGATGAAATTGTTTAGCAGATTATTTATAGGTAAACAATGATATTCTTTAATTTGCTTGCTTTTTTGTAAGTCCAACTTCAAAGTATTTGTACAAAATTTTCGATTCAACGAAATTTATCAAGACTTTTACATCCGGTATGTTTATGGTTTGAATGCCAGAATTTTACAATGGTTATCTTAACGTTAGACTAGAAGCTAAGTTTATCTATTATATATATATATGCTTTTTGCTTAACCTAGACTACGTTATTCTATGTTTAATTTTATTACACACATACATTCAAGTTATTAAACTTCGCACCATTCACACTTATATGCGCTTTGGACTTTAGGCTTAAACGTTACATATATTTGAATATATGAAACTTTAAATTGATTTGTATATGCATATAAAACCAAATTCATGCACACTCACAAAATATATAAAATATAGTTTGCCTTTTTTTTTAACTGCCTAAACCATATGTTTAAGTTTTACTTATTGTTTGCCGAACTGGCAGCGGTTGCAGCAGAGCTTCCGGCACCGCTGGCGCTACCGGCTGCTCCGTTACTTATTTGTGACTGTGGCACTGTGTCGCATCGACGATAATAAAGTAAGTAAGGCACACGTGGTGTGTGCGGTTGCAGGACATGTTTCTCGCTAATAGGTTTGACAGAGCTATCGTCATAGCGTAACCAACTGTTGTAGCCGGTATGAAATACATCGGTTATATAATGGCCTTTAGAGGCTTCCTTACCATCGTGATATACAACTGCAAATAGACGATATGCGCGTTGCTTTTGTGATGTCTTTTTTGATCCCAGTATCTCTGTCAAATGTGTAAGTTATGTATTAGCTTATTGACAACGCAATAATTCATTAATTTTTTACTCACTTGCATCGATTTTAAGCTCGACAGGGAATTCAACTTTCTTTAGTATCTTTGTGCAGCCATCAGATCTGTAGTCAAAGTATTTCAAGTGCAAAATAAGCACAACTGGTAATTTCTCTAAGGTCATTTGCTGCCAGGCAACAACCTCCTGTTTTGTCTTACTGCCTGTAACGCCTTCCAATTGATCACGACCGACCAATATTTCCAAAGCCTCCTTCACCGAAGCAGCTTTCTGTAATAAAAAAAATAACATATTTGTATATTATGATTATTAGGAATAATGATGATTTTATATAGATTATAAATCTGTACGTGTGTTACTTTCAACTAACCTCAATGTTCAATTGTAATGTGAAAAAGGGCTGTATTACATCCGTCGAGTGTTCACCCTCGCGCTGCAATCTTGAGCGCAGCTCACCACGGAAAATATCGCTTAATGGCGTGCGGCCAAAGTCGGTTTGACGTGTCACGCTACCTTTATTACGATTGTTGCAAATCATCTGGAAATAAGTGACAAAAATACACAACAGTTACATTAACTGCAAGCTTTAAGATTTTCGTAGCCTTATTCACCTGCCAAACATCACCACCATCCTCAGCTTCTGCCTGCTCCTGTCCATTTTGTTGTGTTGGTTTAGTAATAAGCTTGATAACCTGCGTAGGAAAGTAATCAGAACAATGTTGTTGCACTTAAGCATGTATTTAACATACCTCCAGCATTTCATCATTGAGCTTATTAAGCACATAGCCCAGGAATTCCTCTGCATCTTCTTGGCGACCTTCTACATGCTCCTCACGGCTGTCATTCCATAGCTTATATATATCAGTGGGCTCAAAGGCCAAATCACATTGTAGGTCCACACCAGAAAAATCGTCTTTGACCTTGTTTTGGACGCCCTTGTTATTATTGTTCAAACGCAAGCGCTGCCCACCGGGCAATGTCGAAAAATTGCTCATAAACGATATCCTGTAAGCGGCAAATACAAAATAAATTAAATAAAATGTTTGAAATAGATTTTGTCGGCGACTACATTTTTTAACTATTTAATTGGCAACACGGAAGTAAAAACCAAAAGAGAAGTTGTTAGCTATGAGGTTACACTTTGAACTGAACAATCGACATAGTTAAGCAGCATTCATTTTAGAAAAATGAATAGCAAATTTTAAAGTTTTCTGATTAACCCGTAGTTTTTTTTAATTTTCAGACTCAACAGTTTACTGGGAGCATTTTAAGCATTGCAAAAGTTTTTATGTTTAAAAACTACTAGTAATGCAAAATCCAATTAAAACCATAAAGTCATCTGTGCGTACATTCAGTAGTGCATCATTTTTTGAAAATTCAATGAAATGCTCATCTGGTGCACATGCAACAATATGGGCAAAAACAACAAATTAAGCCAGAACGGCTTTATTTGTCACTTGCCATGGCAACTGTTGCAATTTGTTCTGCCACAAGCGTAACACAGATGCCAGCATAAAAGTGGCAAGGCATCTGTTGACTAGATTATGGCATTTGACTAACTCTTAAATGGGAAATTTAAAGCTATATAAAGTGGCACCACTTACATGGCATTTACAGTGGGCGTTTTAACCTCGCTGAGTGCTGCCGCCTGTTTGGGTATGGACCGCAGCAGATTATAGAAAGGTGAGCAACCCAATAGCGCTTGCAGTATTGAATTAATGTAGCAATAGTTAGAACGATTGGTAAGGCCGCGGGGACGTAAACTGATGGGCGTTAAGTTGGTTTTGTGACGGGTCAAAAAATCGGCGTATTTATTGGTCCACTCATCTAGTTGGGTTGTTGTCGTACGTTGCTGCTCAGCCTTCATGGGTTTTACTGTGGATGTCAAAGCGGTTGACGATGTGGCAGCTGGTACAGCCTGTGCTGAAGCAGCTGAATAGGAAAGCGTTCCTGGAGTTATAAGTGGCGTAATAGGAGCTGGCACAGGCGCTGGTGATTGTAATTGTTGATGTGTGGAGGCGGGTGGCAAGGATGCAGCTGGTAGGTTCTGCGATGATGGCAGCTGCTGTGCCAAAGATTGAACTTGTGGCAGTGGTGGAAGCTGCTGTTGATTTTGCTGTTGACTCTGCTGTTGCTGAACAGCTTGAGGTGGCGGTGATTGCTGTTGCTGTTGCTGTTTGTTGCCCTCAAATGGCGCCACTTTGGCTACTGGCTTTTTGTTAGCAAACAAACTAGACCAGGACGGTTTTTCGCTTTCAGCGCTATTGCTGCTCGTTTGCGACACCGGTGGTGCTGGAGGGGCCAAATTTAAAGCAGGCGATGCTGGCACCACTACTGATGGATTGGCTGCAGCTGCTGTGTTAATGGTGTTTGTTGGTTCGGCGGGCGCATTATGCGTATTATGTTTTTTGCCGGCAAAACCACCAAAAGGCTTGGTCATGTGCTGCGACTGCTGCTGTTGCTGTTGTTGCACCTGATGGGGTTGTAATTGCTGTAGTTGTTGCGCCACAGCGGCAGTGTGGCCTTGCGCACTATTTGTGTTATTGGACGTTTCTGCATGAGCCTGGGGCAGCTGATGCTGCATTTGGTGTTGTTGAAACTGATGTGGCGCTGCTGTTATGCTTGCCGTTGAGGTAGTGGTTGTCATTGTTTGGTTAGATTGATTCTGTGTCAATGCATTATAATTGTTTGACGAACTATAATTTTTCCCATGTTCACTCTGCTGACTGTTCTTACGCTCCAAAGTGGGCGGAGTGTTCGATACGGGCGAAGAGGGCACTTTCATGGTGCCGTAGTTACGAACTTGCGGTTGACTGTTGTTATTGTTACTATAGGACTGTGGCTGGAAGTGTTGTTGTTGCTGCTGATAGTGCTGCTGGTTAGTAAAAGTCTTGGTGGGATGACTATATCCTTGCTTATGTAATGCAGTGCCGGCAGTGGGTAAAGCAGAGGAAACGCTATTACCGTTGCCTTGATTAGGTGAGGCAGTGACAGCTACAGATTGTGTGGATTTTTTGTGCTGCTGGGCCGAATTTGTCCAGGACACGGTCTTATTGGTTTGTACGGCTGTATCGTTGCTTCCGGTATTATGATGATGATGATGATGATGTTGTTGTTGATATTCTGAGGAATATTTGCGGCGCACTTGTGGTGCGTGGTTGAACTGTTGCTGTGGCTTGCGTTGAGGCAAAGCTTGTTGCTGCGGTTGTTGCTGTTGTTGCTGCGGATGATGCTGCTGTTGTTGTTGTTGCTGCGGAGGCTCATTACAATTTGCGTGCTGCGGCTTTGGCGCTTGCGTTTGGATTTGATTTTGTTGTTGTTGTTGCGCAGGTACAAAAGCAGCAGTTGACTGAAGTGACTGTGGTTGTTGTTGCTGGTGCTGTTGGGGTGAAGGTTGTTGTTGCTGTTGTGGTGAAGTTTTTTGCTGCTGTTGTGGTGAAGTTTGTTGCTGCTGGTGCTGCTGCGGTGGCTGTTGCTGCTGTTGTTGTGGTGCAACCGCAGCTACGGCAACAACCAAGTTTGACACTTTTGGAGACTGCTGTGATGATTGTTGTTCTACTTTCGTCTGCACTGGCTTCTCATTAAAAGTAACAATTGGCTGCTGCGCGGCAGGAAGCTGTTGATGTATTTGTGGTTGTGGTTGTGGTTGTTGCTGCTGATGCTGGGGGTACTGCTGTTGTTGCTGCACAACTTGTTGATACTCCACTGGTAAGTTTTCAATCTGTTGTTGCTTTTCATTGCTTGCAATTAAAGCTCCAGCTGAGGCATCTTCCACCAATATCTCGTTGTTGTTATTATTCAGTAAATTTTTATTAATACGCTCCACATCAACTGTAAAAAAATGCAAGCGTATTTTTTTGGGATTAATAAAAAATATATATTTATCATTATATATATTATATATTTTTATTGTGCCATGTGTTCTATATACAATATATGTGTATATTTTTATATATGCACGTACATGGTACCTTATTGATACAACGACACTGGAAAATCCAATTGCTTGGCGGCATATACGAAATAATTTACAATATCATCATAATTGATATCAATTGAATGCTAAATGCTTAAGACTTTAACGAGCTATATATGCACTTATATGTTACTATGTATATGGTATACAGCAGGAGGGAAGCTTCGCTCATAAATTGGCCCCATTTTTTATTAACACAGAATAGATTTCAGTAGAAACACAAGAATAGAAGTTACCAAATTTCCGAACTTTAGGCAAGATATGGTCGAAAATATTACATTTCTTACATTACGTATTAGGCAACTTCTGGGGCTGTGACCAGTTCGGAGATTAGCGGCAATAAAGTAAATTTATGCATACATAAAGGCATAATTTCTAAATACTTTCACTCTGAATTTAAAATATTTAAAGTTTTAGAGAAAAACAAAGAAAATAGCGAAAAATTAGACGAATATACTTGATTAAATAAACTGCATGCTATACGGAAAAATTCACATTAGTTTATCAAAGTCGGTCAATGTTAAAGCATTAACAGTCTCTGAGATTAAGGTGTTCATACTAACTCAATGCTACGATAAGCATAGCAAAACAAAGAGCTATTAAATATATAATGAAGTTTTGCCATTAAATCATTAACTTTCGAGCGTAATTGATAAGATACTTTAGCAAAAGTTCGCTTATTGAACGCTTGATTAATTTTTGTTGTTTAATTATTAATTAAATCTTTAATTTGTTTGCTCTTTAATTTGCATTGTTTGTGGGCAAGCACAAGTGGTAGCTAAATATGCCCCCTGCAGTCTGTTATAAGGCGGCTTATGTACGACATTTAATGGTTGACCAATACCCAGCACATGAAAAAAAAAAAACAATCGATGCACTTAAAACAAGCACAAGTACACTCGATTATTTATATAACAATGTTTGTACTATACGTTGTGATATGAAAAATCGCTCTCAATAGTGAAAATCAATAATAAATAAGTACACAAAGCTAATCAGCAAAGACAATAGATTGTATAGACAATAGCGCCTGATCGACCAACCGAGTCGAGCAAATATTATACTAGAAACAATAAATCGAAATGCAATGTAAAAACAAATTGAGCTTCTAAAACAATTTATGTTTTCAAACAACAGATACAAAATTCCATCTTCCATAGTAAACAAAATAAAGTATAAAATTCTTATAGATAAGCATAGCATAGCATTCATATCAGTCAAAATAATTTAAAATATAAACAATCACATCGCTTAGTTTCCTCAATACCATGCTATCGACCATTATCTCTTGTAAATATGCTGCAATTTATCAGTACAAATAGGGAATATAAGATAAAAGAATTAAACCGTGCCAAATCGAAGCGAAATGCTCCAAATTTAGTCTGCAACAATTTATTTTTAACAACTTTAATGGTTGTTTAGTTCTAATCAATTAGTGCTATCTTTTCTTGGTCGTACTTCAGCCCAAGTTGATAATCAACTTATATAAGCTATTTCTATTTCTTTATCAGGATCTTAGTAAAATTACAATAAAATATAAAAATATGTGTGTGTGCAGATTTATAGCTTATGCAGGCTAATATTTTGCCATTTTTATGCGCAATTAATAATGTATAATTAATAATTGCCACTGATACGTAACCTGGGAGCAGCGGCAATGCAACACTTGTAAATATGGGCTAGCGATAAGGCCAAGGCTGACGATTGACACAGAAGAAAATTATAGTTCTACATATATATGTATATATTTATATATGACTGTGGGAAATGGGTCACCATGCCGAATGCAGGAGGCAAACCCCATAATTCAATTACAATTTCAAGTGCAAATTGCATGTAAATAATCAGGCTTAATGAAGTTAATAAAAAGGTACGCCAGTTTCAATTTAAATACTCAACTTAATTGTAAAGCCGCTTTATTTAATTTTATTACGGCTAACTACTTTAAAAATCGATAAATTAATTTAAATTATTTTCATTTGTACCAAGTATTACACTTATTGGGTTAACGAGTAACTGCCAAAGTGAATTAAAATAAATACTCTACTGTCTGGCCTAAAATTGTGTTCCAAAAATAAAAACTACATGTTTCAAAAGCAAAGAAATTACCCAGCATAAATTTTAGACAAGTTTGACTGCATATTCGAATAAACCATATATATATATATATATGATAGTCCAATTGCTGTAGCACGAAACAACTCCACAACCTACAAACTTGTGCATCTTAGGCAAGACTTACCGAAATTCAAGAAAAATTTTTTGCAGAATAAGTAATTTAAAACTTAAGAAACAGTATCGAATTGATTACTTTAAAGTGTCGCAAATGTATAATATGTATAAATGTATAAAATGTATTATATGTCAGCAAAATTCCTTAATTAATACCGGCCAGAGTTAAAATTTTTTCTTTATTTCACACATTTCAAGCTGAGCGTTTATAATGAGTTGGTTGTCTTTATTATAAAAAATATCAACCGACAAATATTATATTATAAACAATGAGAGTTGTCTTTTAAAGTTGATAAAAATTGTCTGAAGTTTTAATCACTTACAAATTTTAATTGCCGACTTAACAATTGTTTTTTAGGGCGTTTTTTGAAAGCCCCTATTTGCAATAAGGAAAATAAATAATACAAGATCTGAGACACTGTTTGACGCCCTGACCATTCAATAAATACACAAAAAATATGTACAATCATTGCTGAAACAAAAATTTTATAAAGATAAAAATGAACTTAATTATTTAAGGCCTTTAAATACAATTATACTACTGTATAAGCATGCATTAGAGTTCATTTGCACAGAAACATAAAGACCAGTATTTAAAATATTTGAACTTATTCAATACATTTATATAACCAGTTTGAACAATACATTTCAAGTCCCCTCTTACATTTCTCAAAATCAATTATTTTTCCGCTGCAATCCTTTCAGCTTTATTTGCTTTATGCACACGCAATGTGATTTCCAGATTAAACGACAAATTCAATGAACTGCACTTGAAGTCACCGCCCCTTCTGAACACAGCTCAGATGTGTAAAATAATTCCTATAGCTCTATTTAAGAGTTTAATTAGCGCATTTATGATAACATGTACTTTGTAAAGAGATTATGCAGCTATGGCAACTATGGCTAATAATTTGAAAAAGGAGGCGGGGTGCTAAATGCTATTTACCCCTTTAAAATCATATGACAAAAAGAAGAGCAAACTTCAATGTAGAAAAAAATATACACTGTACATAAATAATACAATGTACATACACACACACAATGTGCTAATTAATTTCAATTAACAGCAAACATAAAGCAAAAAAATGTATATAAATAATGTATACGAAAATCGAAAAAATTACATTTAAAATTAAAATTAACAAGGCACGATATGCGAATGGAATATATTTTAAATTGAATGGAAATTTAGATGAGATTAACATATTGCAATGTGCTCTATTCAAACTGGTTTAGATAGACAACAAAAATAACACTGGCACAAAGTTAATAAAAACAAACTATGCCAGGGTGTTAGCCAATGAGGCGACTTAACCAACTGCACTCTGACAAGGTTGTCTCGATAATTACAGACATGAGTGCGCAGGTAAATTACATTGGGTACAATAATGACTGCAACACCAACAATGGCTAGCATGTAAAATCTAGTCTAAAAATAGACAATGGAAGCTACGGTAGCAGTAATAGACAACCAAACTTAAACCTTTCAATAGTCGTCGTTAACTTTTAAAAAAGTTCCATTCAAATAAAAAATATTTAAATCAAATGCAGCGTTTGGCAAACTTAAGGAATATCAAGAAAAAAAATTAACTATTTATATGTAATTTAAGCCAACAGCATCATCGTACCATAAAGGCGCGCTTAATGAAATATGCTTCTTCAGATTAAATCAAATAATCAACGTCAGCAATCAGTCTGATTTCAACAGAAATCTGCAACGTGCCGCTCATGTTACGACACTATGCCGTTAATGAAGTGCGAAATTGGAAAGACAGGATGCGTATGTATGTAACAACGTGTTGAATGCAATATATTGCAAACATATTTTTTTCAAAAATCGATTTTTTGCTTTGCAATCTTTACTTCACTGTGGAATCGATGATGACTTCAAGTGTTCTACCATTATGTTAAAGTATGTCTAATTTAAAATTTACGTACTACTTACATAAAACTATAAAACTTTAAGGGGTCAATGGTAATAGCATAGGCACCGCTTAAGGGTTATCATTATAGAGCACAAAGCCAACTGTACTTGATGCAATGCAATGTTGTATAACACTTTCAAACGAATTCACTCAACTACAATACTCGCTTTCAATTTCATTTGCGATAAATTTAACACAAACTGTTATACGCACGCTTATTTTTTTTAAACTTATATTTTTGTTTCATTATTACGCAAAGCTTCATTAATTTAAATGAATTTATCTGCTTTTATTCTATTTATTGTTCCATTTCCATTTTTTGTTTTGTTTGGCCAATAAGTAAATTGTTTGTTGTGACTGCAATTGTTGTTGCTTTTCAAGACCATTCAATTGATTTTTCTCTTTATTTTTCAGAAAACGTAGAACAGGGTCAGCGGCAGCTAAATTTGCCGGCTTGCCGCTGTCATTTGTTGCTTTTGTTATTGAAAGTGCGATTTTATTCAATTTTTATTAACCACAACAAATATATAAATATGGTAGTTAGCAACAAAAAAAATTGTAAATCAAACGGGTTCACTACGCGACAATCGTATACACTATACAAAAGTAAATATATAAAATTAATTGTCAACGCTATAGCTAATATATTTTGAACAAAACTTTTTACTTTTAGTACAAATTGAACGCTTCTGTAGAAATACATTTAAATTTATTTAAATATAATTATGTATTTATTTAATTGTTATAGTCTTTATAGATATATTTATTAAAATACAAGGACTATAGAGTATACCAAATTGTATTCTTTCAACATATATCAATCAATTTTATTTCTACACAATAGTAATTTAAGTCTCAAAATATTTTGTTCAAAAAAAACACTTGAATAATTTAAATATAAATTGTTTGCATTTGATCAAATTAAGTTTTCTACAACAAAAAAATTTATTTAAAATTAATTAAATGTAAATAGATGCGGCAATACCAAAGTCTACAATAAGGCGGCAGCATCTAAGACTGAGACTAACTAAGCAAAGTGTTGTTTGTTTTAACTCAAATTTTAAAATTTTCCTAAAATTTATTTAAGATTCTTTAAGTTTAAATCCAATACGAGTTTCATTAAGATTTTGACTTGTAACCTAAATTTAAATAAAATTGATGTTTTAAAATAGAAATAAAGACAATAAATATTTATTCAAAGAAATGTATTTCTAAAAAACCAAAAACTATACTTAATGTTTTAAGGGTAATAACAAAAGTTGAATTAAAAATAATTCATTACTATCATTATTTATCATTTGCGCTTAAAAGTTGAATAAAACTCAAGTGCTTACTTTAAAAAGAGCTTACGAACTTTTTGATAAAAAAAAATTTTAAATATACACACATGATAATAATAACAAAGCTTTCTGAGCATTTAATGCTTAGCAAAACAAAAACGAAGAATTATTTTATCAATAAAAAATATTTTATTAACAAGAACAAGTTTCTGCAGCAACATGATACATACATTATGAACTCAACATGTATACCACAATGTAAACGAACCAAGCGCGCAAACGCGGCGTATGCGTAATCCGAGCTGTAGCAACCAAAACACAATTGACTGTATATGTTTGTATATAAACTCAAAGTTTTTAATAACACAAGTTGCAGTTTTTGGTGCTAATTTGTGGAATTTGTTTAATTATTTCGTGTGTGTATGTGTATTTTATGATGAGTTAGGGGCCAGAGAATAAAAAAGTTGGATAATATGGTCGGTACATACTATAAAAAAGAATTTATATAATGTGCTATATCAACTGACGTTGACTGTAAAGCATGTTATAAGGCGCTTGATTGTTGTTTATTATTATATAAATTGATAGCTAATCTACAAACGCCAACAAACAAAAACTTGTATTTGTATTTATATCGGCATACATACGCCCGCTGGATGATAGTAGTAAACAACAGAAAAACAGCTGCTTAGCAACAGAGCTCAAAAAAAAAAAAAAAAATTGCCATTTGTATACAAACAAAAAATCAAACTTAAGAGCAGCTATTACTGAATCACCCTGTGTTCAATATTTATGCTGCAGTTCTTTATAATTATTGTTTATATAGTATTTGTAGCTGCAGCAATTCAATTGAATTCATTTGTGTCAATTTACAATAAATAATGGCAAAGTTACTTTTATTTACGAGTGACACAGCGCAACAATCCTAACAAATAAGAATCGTTTAACAAAAAAAAATTGCACAATTCTGTAAGATTTCTCAAACCCAAAATGGACAACGTGACGCCGGGCACGCGACCT
The DNA here is from genome assembly GCA_035046065.1 of Chymomyza procnemis. Lineage (NCBI taxonomy): Eukaryota > Metazoa > Arthropoda > Insecta > Diptera > Drosophilidae > Chymomyza > Chymomyza procnemis. The sequence goes on along the minus strand of JAWNOJ010000013.1, from coordinate 602,485 downwards.
TCAACAAGTTAATAAACGCAAAAATAAACAGCAAATCGAATTTCAATTCATTAATTTAATTCTATTCACTTTTGCGCGCACTTACCAAAGAAAAATCCTTAGGATTAGATTCGATTTTGATATTGTATCTTAACAAGTTAATAATACACAATACTTTGTGTTATGAGTAAGCAACAAAAATCAAGCAACTTGTATACATTAGAATTGTATGTCCTGAGAACTGCGACATTAAAGGCACTACAAAGTTAATATGCCACTAGTTAGATCAAACTATAAGATACTCTAAACGTAAACCTACAACTATTCATACATTATCAACAAATGGTTTTGTTTTGAATTTGCAACAATTCGGTTCGATTACGAAGGCATTATGATGGTAATCATCGATAGATAAGAGAAAAGCGTTTCCACCTAAGCATGGGGACATAAAAACGACTTTAATTTTAAGTAGAAATGACAGCCTCTGGTGGGTTGCTAGGCGAGTACACACAAGTAACAAGGTCAGGCGCCTCAAGGACAACTGCTGCGGTTGCTGTGGCTTCAATTGGCAGCGGTTGTTGCTTTGGGTTTTGAAATATATCCTTCTGCGTGGGCAGACACATAGAAAATAGATTAGCATATAAATGCGTTGTGCTCTGTATAACAGTTGAGCTATGCTAACATCCGTGCGAGATTGGCAGACGACGTATGGAGCAATGCATAAAGACGTACAAAGCAATATCTATCTGACAGATACTCTAAAATAAATTTATCTGTACATATGTATATGCAAAAAAAAATCTTACATTGAACTTTTTTTTTTTCTTTTATAAGGCCAACAACAACAAGCAACGCATACTAAATCAAGCAACAAGTCAAATACAAACTGCGTCATTATGTACTGCAAATATATAGATATGCAGTGAGGAGAAAAAACAAGCAGATATATACGAACACAAAGCGCATTGACTTGACTATGCACAAAATGTACAGTAAAATCTCGTATTTATGTATTAAAGACTTAAAAATTCTATCGTTACACGCATTCTACGTACCATGCCAATGGCAAAGCAGAAGTGAATAGCTTCAGCGCAACACGTGTCCCTCAAAATTCCAAAAGATAAAAAACAAATCGTGTTATATCCAAAAAAAAAATAAACATAATATTAAAGAATTTTGTAAAAAATCATTTTAATTCGACATTCGCAAATATTAGAAGTAAAATGAAGGACTACTGTGTTCATACTTTCAGTATACGTCGTATACGTATACGCAATTTCATTTTCATTAAAGCCTATAGGAAACTCGATAAACAAAGCAGTTGCTAACAGACAATGCTAAGGAATTATTGAACTACCCCTTGTCGACGGGCGCATTCACACTTCAAGGTAAAAGCTATACATACACATAAATTGCATCTATATCTACCTACAGATTGAACTGTTGCAATAATGTCAATAACATTTGAAAAGCTTTTTGGCCTGCAGCCCAAACAACCGCAGCTGGGCATTATATGGTACAGCAAAAACAACTTAATAAAGTTAAATGGTGCAAGTAATTAAAATAAATGATTTTTCTTTTTATTTTTTATCTAAAAGTTGTCGCACAAATAGAAACATGTGTTTTCAAGCTTGTTTTAAGGTTTATGCATTTATAATCATACTGCGGCAGTACTTTATAACAGTTTGCAGTGCATATTAAATTTCATATGGAAACCCTATAACCTCAGCACATCCATTAGTATTATGTACTCAACAACGTTAAGCAGTAATTTCCTGGGCAACCTTTTTGCTGTGCATTTTTGTTTGATAAATGCGCCATTTTTCTTGGTAATAAACTAATAATACGTATGTAGTAAGCAGTTATTGTATAGAGTGCGAGCTTTAATCAAACTATTAAATGGCAATAATATTAACTTAGCCAAGTCAAAGGCAACACTTAGTTAAGTGTGTGTGTGTGCGGGTTTGTGTGTGTGTGGGTTTGTGCTTCTACTTGGCATAGAATTTTTATGAATGACATTGACCAACTACTAGAAAACGGCAGTTAAACCAAAGAGCGAAATACGAAGAGAGCGATACCAAAGCTCTTAGCTGTTCATTTTGTGGGTAAGTAAATGCTAGGTTATGCTTTGCGCGTGTCGTTTCAACTAGAGAATACCGTCACAATGCTTTCATACGACTAATGGGTGTTCTTATTAGCCATGGCTATATCGTTAAAGTACAACCTTTACGTTTTTTCGCGTGAGGTTACAAAATCAGCCGAGTAAACATATTGGCAAAACTAGAATTTGATTTGAATACATTTTGTTACGATTGCATCAATATGTAATAATAAACTCTGACAGATTTTGTACTTAAGCAATTTGTAATAGTCCAATCCAAAGAAGTTGCATTAAAAAAAGGTTTTTCTACAGATATTAATTGAATATAAACAATTCTAGTTTTCACATGAATTTAGTTTTTAGTTCAACATTGTTGAAAGTTAAATTTCAGCACTGGTTCAAAATGTGACGTCATGCGCAGCTAAAGAGAGCATTCACATTTCACTGTGCTTAACTATGAATTTCTAAATATACTCATTCATTTCTTCTTGGCCAATATGGCCCAAGCAAGCCAAATCAGCAAATTACTTTATAAAACATGTGCAAAAACTGTTATACATATCAAAGACAAACAACTGTGGGAAAATTCACAGACAGTCCAAATGCTAAACGGTTTTGCAATCTAACAACTGTTTTGTTTTTAAAACTATTTTGCTTTTAGAATGCATAAGTCGAAAACAAAATGCTTATGCATTAAATTTTAAGGTGCCATATAAACTGTTTGCGCATGATGGCCTATCAAGAGGCGTTGCTTAATTTGTTTATTAGAAAAATCGTAGACAGATAAGATTACAGAACGCGTGGTTAAATGGCTAAAAAAAATAGCACAAAACATAAGACATGCGGCGAAGCTAGGCGCCTAAAAGGCGGCAGCAATATTTTGCAGCACACATGCACACACAAAATTGTGAGTTGAGTTAAAAGTAAAAGTTCTAAAGTCGCAAGTTCTCTAGAGTTTTGGTGCTTAACCTTTAACCTAAATCAAAGAAACCGACTAAGAGCAAAAGTTTTACTCTTAACTCTTAAATATTAAGCATGTGATTGTGCTATTTAACCAAGTGTTATACTGTTCTACGCTCATACACTATGCCAAAAGCGCAAGCGACACACTTCCGCTACCGGTTTTCTTAGAAAACTTTTGGCAGGAAGAAAAAACACCCTTAAAGAAAGTGCGCTTCAAGGGTGGTAGTTTGCTTAATTGTCTTTAAAAGCTGTGCGTACATTTTGCAGCTGTTCTTTAATGGCAAACAAAAGACTTTGAAAATGTCTTGAAAAGTTTTACTATTTTCATCGTCGCCCCCTTTTTTTGTATTTTTTGATTTGTGCACAATCAGCTGTTTTCGCTGTCAACCCTTGAGCATGCGCTCTGCCAGTGTCATACCTGCTGTAAAACAAAAAAGAGCACAACTCAATTTTATTAAAGAGCGTACACCAGGTGTCATTAACACAGATAGATATTGTATCTCAAGAGAGAAATGAGAGCGCGCGCGCAGCACGTGAGAGTTTGCGCCTCCTATGTGCTTGAACTTCAAATGCATTCTCGTTTGTTACGACCGTTTTATTTGTTATATTAAAATTGTTGTTGTTAAATAGACAACAAAATTTGCTTTGCAGAGAATGATTTTTTTGTCAGAGCGTAATATTCGCTTTATGCATTATTGTTGTTGTTGCTTTTGCGAGCGGGTAGTTGTGGTAGTAGTAGTAGTATCTTTGTGTTATTGGCGCATATAACAGTTTGGCAAGACAAAAGCCAGCCAGCTTTATGCTATTTGTTGGTTACGAACATTTTTCATTTCAATACGAACAGCGCAGCAGTGACAAGCGTTTTTTGCCCCATTTGAATATTGAAAACAAAACGCGTTGTGTTTTCTACACGTCCATAAAAGCACAAACGAGAACGCATAAACACATATGTATCCACAAGATATGTATATTGTGTCCTGTGAATTTTTTGAAAAATATATAATTATTATGCAGCTATCTGTATGCTAGCTTGCCTATCTAAATGTGTATTGTGTGCGCGCGTATATAAAACGGCTGGCTTGGAAATAAACGGGGGCTGTCTATACGGCCTCTGACACTCCGCTTGTTTTTGTTGTGTTGGACAATTCAACACATTTATCGATCACACGCGGCCAAAAGTTAACCTTTAAAACATTGTCTTTACGTTAATGCTGAGTCAACTTTTTGCTAATATAAAAAAAAAAAACAAACGAAAAATTAATTTCGTGCAATTTTAAATGACCAACAAATTATACAATTGCATCGTTGTCGTCGTCGTCTTTTTCGTATGCATATGTACTATATAGTACGTCGCATAGAGTACAGCACCCCCCAAAAAAAAAAATCAGCTGAGGCAGGCAGGCAGGCAGCAGCGTGCAAAAATGTGCCATATACTACTAGTATATAACACGAACAAAGTTGTACATTTTGTGCAGGAACTAGCAAAAAACTAAAGGTTCTCTTGTTGCAGTGCTAGAGAACAGAACAAACAGAACAGGAAATAACGCCGTCTGCATTCAAAGTCAAAGCGCACAGATTGCAAAATGTTACTACATAAACTAAGCATAAATAAATCATAAATTTTAAAAGATACAACAATACCATTGCAGTTAGCGCAAATTGCATTCACTGACAAGTTCAACGCCATTAAAGAATCAAAAACAAATAAAAACCAAAAAGCACAAAAGCAGCAATAAGCAAAGAAACAAAAAGTATACAATAAAACGTGACTTTGCTTGCTTATTGTAAATAAACTTTCAATATGCATCATGTACTATAATTTACAAAACAAATACCTTAAAATATTTATCTCAATTAAAACAACAATCTAATTATTAAACGGAAAAAAATGCAAAATTAACAATAACAAAACAAAAAATAAAATAAAAATACAGCAGTTAATGCATGCAGTCAAAACACAACAATAAAGATTTATCAAAAGTCAATAACAAAAAAGAAAAATAAAAAGCAATATACACACACATATATACCAAGAGCTCTGTCAAATGCAATATTGACAGCTAAAAGAGAGAACCCCCGAAACGCTGTAAGAGACTAGTGAGCGCCAAAGTTTGCCCATAAGTTCGTATGACTGTGTGTGTGCGTGTATTTTAGAGAGAGTGAGAGAGAGTACTCTTAGGCGTTCAAAGATAAAAACTGAAAAGTCTCACAGAGCACAAAAACAAAAAGAGTAAAACGCGTTCGGTCACAGTTGTCAGCCGCAGCGGCGTCAGCTGCCTCAAGTCGCCAAGTGTAAAGTAAGTTATTCTTACCAGCCCTACTCGCACTCGTTCACGCATATCCGAAGCAAACAGCACAACAGCACGCGCGAGCGAAACATTTAATTATTAAAAAATTCATGATAAAACTCCAAAATAAAAACAATAGCATTTTATAAAGTGTGAGTTCCATAAAATCAATAAATAACGGAAAGTGCGTGCACAGTTGAGAGCAGACTCATTAAAAACTGCATCAGATAGTGCGCTTCAACGGTTGTTTTCAAACACATATATACAGACAGACACACACACACACGCACGCGCTCTAATTCGCCTATATACACATGGTCGATCCAAATAGTGGCGCCTTGGCATCGGCCAGCGCCATTGGCTCCTCGAATACACGTTTACGTAAATTTGATCGTACAGACAGTGAGCTTGCCTGTGAGGAGGCTGCACGTTTGACTGCGGAACAGGATGGCGGCAACAGTCCCGATGATGATGACGATGGTGGTGGCGATGGTGAGGATGATGATGATATGAGTGATTATGGCGAATTGCCGCCACCGCCTGATGGTGGCTATGGTTGGGTTATATGCTTTGCTTCCTTTATGTGTAACATGATTGTTGATGGCATTGCCTACACTTTTGGCATATTTCTGGAAGAATTTGTCGCCTACTTTCACGAGGGCAAAGGCACTGTGGCCTGGGTGGGCAGTCTACTAAGTGGCGTTTACCTTAGTGCTGGTCCCATTGTCTCCGCTTTGGCCAACAAATACGGCTGTCGTGCTGTCTGCATAGCGGGCAGTGTTATAGCTTGCATTGCTTTTGTGCTCAGCACCTTTAGTAATTCCGTGGGCATGCTTATGGCAACGTATGGCTTTATGGGCGGCTTTGGCTTTGGCATGATCTATTTGCCAGCCGTTGTGGCCGTTGGCTATTATTTTGAAACTAAACGTTCGCTGGCCACCGGTATTGCCGTTTGCGGTTCTGGTTTTGGTACTTTTGCTTTTGCACCATTGGCCACATATTTGCTGGAAGAATATGGCTGGAAAAACGCGCTGCTCATCTTTGCTGGTCTCATATTGAATTGTGCCATTTTTGGTGCCATGATGCGCCCGCTGACTTATCCCAAGAAAAAGCGCGTAAAGCCCCTAATGCAACGCATGTATGAGGAAAAGCAACTGCAACTTGAACGTGGTTCCTTTGCGGGCTCACACTTTATGGTACAGCTGCCCGATGGCACTATGGAACGCAAGCTCAAAATGCCGCTAAATGCTGATCCAGGTGTGCACTCTAGCTTGAATTTGGAGTTGCTGGCACAACAAGCCGGCGGTTTGCATCCAGTCTCAACTTTGCCAACTATAACGGAGTCAAAAGTTGTGGACGTGCATCATTCTAATGGCGGCACACAAAGTCCACCCAATGGCGGCGACAGCAATGGCCAGCTGGATGTGCGCCGAGGCACACGCCGTACACATCGCAACTCTGAGAATGAAAACAGTCCATACGCTTCGCGTGATGCTATGACACGCAATGCCTCACAGCCTGCCTTTATGGCTGGCGATCATCAAAGTCTTCCAAAGAATGGTTCAGTGCCGTCTTTTAGCCGCGTGCGCAAGACATCGGCCAGTGAACGCTTCCAGCCATCACTAGCTGCCATACGCGCTTCCTCACGCGGTGATCTCGAAGCTGGTGGCAACGGTGTGGACTATACAGCTTCCAAATTGTCGCTATCTCAACGTCAAGGCAGCAGCGGCAGCGGCCGTATGGTACGACCCATGTCACGCAAGGATATCTTCTACTCCGGTTCCGTCACCAATCTACCACAATATCAGTCACAAAAATCGTTGGCCAACTATCGCAACTCTGTGCTATCGCTGCCCAAGTACGAGAAGAGCATGCAAAGTATTCGCACCTTGGATCCACTAGCTGAGGCCGATAAACATCGCGAAGAGTACGATCTATGCCCTTGCCTTGCCATACCCCAATCCGTTAAATCTGTTGTGAACACCATGCTGGATGTTAGCCTGCTGAAAGATCCAGTTTTTATGCTAATCGGCGTCTCCAATGTTTTTGGCATGGCTGGACTGTATGTGCCCTTTGTATATCTGGTTGATGCAGCCAGGGAGCACGGTATATCCAAAAATGATGCTGCCATGTTGCTGTCCATAATCGGTATTACGAATACTGTAGGCCGTGTAGTTTGTGGCTGGGTTGCGGATTTGCCACAGGTCAACTCGTTGCTGCTAAATAATATATGCCTGCTCATCTCTACAATAGCTGTTACACTAACACCACTGTGCTACTCCTACGGCGCCTATATAACCATGTCCATATTTTTTGGCATTGCCATTTCTGGTTATATATCGCTAACGTCAATTATCCTGGTCGACTTACTGGGTCTCGACAAGCTCACTAATGCCTTTGGCCTGCTCATATTGTTCAGAGGATTTGCGGCACTTATTGGCACACCGCTGGCGGGTAAAATCTACGATATAACGCAAACCTATGATTTGCCTTTCTATATGGCCGGAGCACTTTTTGCCATCTCAACCATAACAAGCTTCTTGGCACCCTGCTTAAAGCGCTGCAGTGGTGCTGAGGAAACACCCGTAAAGACGCTAACGCCAATTGATGAGGAGCAAGATGAAGATGCAGAGGATGATGAAGATCAACCAATTACCATTGTGCCCAAGATTATAAGAACACTGGCTAGTCCGCAGCAGGAGGAGGCGAAGCCGGAGTTTCCGCAAAAAAACGCTGATGCTGCACAAACAGAATCAAAGCTCTAAGCTGAATTTACAAAAAAAAACAAATAAAATCAAAGCAAGCGCCACATAGAAAGGGTAAATAATCGAGAGGGGAATGATATAAAAATATTCAATGTCTGAGGGGGTTGAGTTCGAAACTCAGCTGAAAGCAAATTCAACATAAAAATAAAGCGAAAAACTATTGCAAAACGAAAAGCACCAGGGCGATATTTTTTTAGGAACTTATACAAAAGACAGTCACAAATAAGGCACAGAAGCGGAATGTAGAGGACTTCAAAGTGGTTTGGCCGGCAAAAAATAAAGCAAGTACACACAAACAGTAAGGAATTCAAATACTATATACAAGCGCATACACTTTTACTATATACTGTAGCTATGCATAAGCCAACTATTATATATAAATATATACTTTACAAATTTAACGAGGAACTTTGCTTAACAATTAGCTTAGCTTTAAATTTAAAGAAAAAAAATACTAAAACAAGAACGGCGCCGATTAAAATTAAAGATAAGATTAGAGCAAGTTATGGCCAAAGAAAACCAAATTAAAAATTACGTTAAAAAGCTGATTGATTTGCTAAACAACAAAAAAAAACTAAATGTTATTATACGCCATAATAGCAACAAAAACAGCTACAACAATTAGGGCAATAATTATTGTAAAATATTTTATTATTTGTTTGTTAAGTGAAAATATTGTTTATTTTTATGATAATTATGTATGTATATGTTAAACACGAGTTATAATTATTAATAATTGTTGTTGTGATGGATGATGCATATTGTTAAGAACAAAATAAAAAGTAAGCAAGTGTTATACAAAAAAGCATAAACGTTCGACTTATCGGTGTCATACAAAAGTAATAAAACAAAAAGCGTAGCGAAAAAAAAACACTTACTTTTGGTAGTAGTTAGTTTCGTATAAATGTAATAATAAATATAAATAATAATTATATGTAGAAAGCAAAAACAGCAACACAAACTAATAAAATTTTACATTTTTAAAAAACTAAAAACAAACAATTAGGAAATGATGAATTTTTGTATAAAAGAACTATTTTTCAATTTTGAACTAATTTTGCTAAAGAAAAAATGACAACTTTTATGGTTATTTTTTTTTTTTAATATATACTTTACTTTTACAAAGCAACACAACATTTTGCAAGTCCAATAAGCTAAAACCAACACAAATCCATATAAATTGCAAAACAATGTAATTAAGGAAAAAGATACAAAGTTGTAAACTAATTTAAAAGGCTTGTGCGTTTTGTTACACACAACAAACTAAATGTGTCATACAATTCAATATATTGCAACTAACAATTAAACATAATATCTGTACATTTAGAAAATGATAAACTTCTGATTTTATTTAATATATATACTATTAAATATTATTACTTATTAACTCAAAACTGTTATACGCATAAAGCAACAAGCAAAAGATAAAAAAATAAATGAAAGCCAATAAGCAATGCAACAAATTCAAAAACAGAACAATAAATGTTATAAAATAAACAAAAACTTTTGTCAGCAATTTTTTGTTTTCAACTAAACAAATTTTTTTAATTCTCTACTGTTATACGCTTAGAAAAGGGCTCAAAAAACGATCGATTAAATTGCAGCCAGCCAAAGCAAATACTTCTTATCAAATATAGCCGCAAGTACTTTGGCACACGCCTCCAAATCAAATTAATAAACAGGGTATAAAAACTGTTTTGTGATTAGATGTGTGATGGCAAGGTCTCACGCAAAAACCGACGTCCGTCGCCAGGCAAATGAAAATGGGAACGTGGTGTGAAGCTTGAAGTGGTCAGGTAATACAATCGAACACATAACCAACATTTTGTAACTATATAAAAGTGCTTGACAAACAACAACAATCACTACGACAACAACATTTAAGTAACCTACTACATATATAGAGTTTGTATGTATTATGGTCACTCGTGTACAGTCATACGCTTGGTCAACAAATTCTCAGCCGGAAAAGTGAAAAAAGTCACTCGCTTTTCATGCTTATTGTTGCACACTTGTACGTCACTTTTAAAATATATACATCAACTTTTTTATACACTTTGCTTAAAGTAAGAGAAAATTATATTCTTAATTCCCAACAGAAATCACTTGAATATTGACACCAAAAACAATACATATTTCAATTTAACGCAGAAGTGAAATTTTACTGAGAAGTGATTCAAGTTCTGAACAACTACTGAACAATTTCAGATTCAACTGAACTAATAACTACAAATATATTGAAAAGGTTTCCAAGTGCCCTTACGTAAAAGTTGGGTATTTAGAGAAAACTATTGACAAGAAAGTAGGTTCTTTAAAAGGCTAAAAAGTTACTTGTGGGACATCGGCACATCGGCATGCACATATGCATGCATTTTTGCTTTTCTTTGTTTTATGCTATGACTGTCCAACAAATATGTCATTGACTGACGACGTGATAAGACCAGTAGTGCCAGCAGCAATATAGCAAAAACGAAAATACAAAAACAAATGAAAAAAACTTAAAGTTAAACTAAGTAGTATTCCAGCACGGAAAAGAGCTGTCAAAGATTTCAAAGTGGCAAAAATAATGCAAATATGGCATTAAATGGAGCAAAATAATGTATTTGTAAGTAGAGGTGTTTGACATGTTCAAGAAGTCGACGGCAACTACAACTGCGACGGCGGCATCGTCGACGACAGAGCTTGTATTTTGTGATTGATAAGCGTGAAAACACACACAGATACAAACACACACATGCGCAAATTACTGGCACAGCTGATTAGTGACAGTTAGACGACAGCTGTATACGCTGTACAGTAGGAAACAAAGGACTTGCGACCAATCAGAGCAGTCACAGAGGTAAACGATAGGTGTCAAGGGTATGCCTCACGGCGGACAAGCCATAAACCTTAACAGCAACAAATAGAAAAGCTAACAACATGGTTAACACCTGTTGAACATCTGTCAGAAATATAACATAATTGCAAGAGACCATTTGGAATAGCTAATTTGTGGCCAACGAGTGACATATGTAAACAATTATGTTTTGATCGCTTATCAAACGATTATTGTCGAATCAAAACGATATACACGTATCACATATAGATTGCTTCTGGTACGATAAAACGCACTGGGCATGTGTCATATGAAAAAACATTCCCCAGCAACAGTGTAGCGCACACAACAATTAAACAACAGCTGAACAACAAATGGAAAATGGTAACAAAACTACGGGTAGCTGCAAGTATCGTGTGACACTTTTGTTGCTGCACCTGACAAGCGAATCGTTTGCATGGTGCTACTATATAAGCACACAACCAAATTACTAAGCTTATTTTAATGTGCAGTAGCTTATATGTATGGTATGCACTCAAAGATCGCCATATATAATTACTGTAGTAACATTGAACAGTTAGAACAGCAAACTTCAATTTATCATGTGCCTCTTTTGCAAAATTATAAAAAAAATACGAAATTCTGTCAGCAGCCAAACCAATTTTAGGTTAGGTAGCGAAAGTATTTGTAGAGTATTTGTACTCCGAAGTTCAATATAATAACTCTCAACATAAATAAATAATAACTTTCAGTAATCTTAGTCACTTAGGTTTTTCAAAATGACCAGATGACTCGCTTGAATTCCCAAGTACTAGGTATTAAATGCTGATACAAAATATTTGTATCATACAAGAGTGGAACAGTAAAAATAAAATCTTTATATTTTTAATTATCTGAAAAAGTGTGTCAGGACCAAAAGTAAGAATCATCTCAAACAAAGTGATCTATCGTATTACTATAGAGTGCTAGTCAAATTATACTCCTTACAAATAAAAATTGAGATCCACAGTGCATTGTAATGCAAGACGAACGATTTATAAAAACAAATAACTGCAGCATAATTAAAAATTGTTCGCCTAAGCAACAGGGGCAAAACAGAATGCCAATATTTAAAAAACCGATTGAATTCAATCATGCCACACAGAAGCTTAAGTCACAGTCATGTATACCCAGACTTTCTAAAACAAATAACATTTTCCATGAAGTAGGTAGTAGTCATTGTACATTTGAGATATGCCAGCTGCTTATCGAACTAAGAATATATGTACGTTTTACAATTTCTATAATATAATGGACAGGAATTCTATTTTCAGTATATATCAAATGAAATCCAATGTAATGAAAGCAATATTTAACGCAACTAAAAGTCCTATAAAAAGATTATTTTATAAGTTTTTATTTGTCACTTACCGGCTACAAGCTGGTCCTGAACAGTCTGCTGCTGGGATTGATTGGAAGCCTGCGATTGAATCTGTGGCTGTTGCTGTGGCGAACCAGTCTGTTCCATACAAACTTGTGCTACTGGTTTTATGATATGATGTGGTGGCTGTGCATGCAGCATTGGCGGTGGTGCCTCACCAGGCATAGGCATAGGAGCGGCCCAACCGACTGATATGGGTCCCGCAGGTGCACCACAATCAGATAGTTCGTCATCATACTGCAACATTGAACATTGCTCACGTAAATACCTTTTCTATTTCTATCTATCTATATTTATTAATTATGATTACCTGTGGCACCTGTCCAGCAACTGGATGTATGGCTTGCAATGGAGCCAACTGCCCATCATCATAAATTTGCATAACTCCCATATGCATTTGCATTTCATGCATTTGCGCATCATAAATGGGATAATTTGGACTCAGCATGCTGGACGTCTCAGAAGAGGGCAACGAGGAACTATTATGATTTAGTTCATCTCCAACGGCAGCGCCATTTGGATGTTGTGGCAATACATCCGGATTCATAGCATATTCATCGGTATACATTTGCGCCGGGTGCCAAATGTGTGGTACCATGCCAGCGCCAGCATCTTGCGTTTGACGCTCATCAACAGCTTGGCCAGCATCCTCTGGCATATATGGATATTCAGCTTGAGGCATAACTGTTTGATACAAATAGCCGCCCACATAATTATAAATAGGAGCGCCATTATATAGTGGCAGTGACGAGAAGTAAAACGGGGGACCGGCGGCCTGTTGTGCGGCTGGATTAGGTGGCGGTTGATGGGGCGAAAAGTATTGTTGGGGATAAGCGCTATATGCATATGGATGAGGCGCGTAAGCAGGATACGGCACGCCAGGTGCGCCACCTAGCATTTGCGCCTCAATTTGCTGCTGAGACCCTGGCGGCGGCAATTGTCCCATTTGTTCTGGCTGCATAGGCTGCATACTTGGCGCAGGACTAGCGCTTTCTTGCAAAGTTTGAGGAGGCGGCAACTGCTGTTGCTGGTTTTGTATATAACGTGGTACATGATAATCATGGCGACGTATTCCGCCGCCGCCACCACGTGGGCGACCACGACCGCGAACTCGTCCTCCCATGCCAGGTGTATGTGGATTACCATTGGGACCGCCATTAGGTCCCATATTAATAGGCATTGGCATAGGCTGCATGATGGGATTTCCCTGCGTATAAAGTAACAGATTATCGATCATACGATACAAGATATGAAAGGTTTTGTTATACCTGTTCTGGTGGAATTTCTCCGTGTGTGACATAGGACGGCTGCGCACCACTTGGTATATAGGTAGGCACGGAATGTGACCAGCCATGCAAATTGACATTGGCAGTAACATTGTTTACATAAACATTGCTGGGTATTGGCGCTGGTATCATTGCTGGATACATGGATCCAGGCTGATGTGCATGAGGAAGTGGCCCTTGCGCTGACATAAAAACTGGCTGCTGATTGTACACGGATGGTCCGGCTGTCGAAAATGCTGGCACATGTGTAACTAAGTTGCTGTTGTTATTGTTGTTGCTGATACTGTTGTTGTTGTTGTTAGCTGTTTGCGTCGACACTAAGTTGTTATTAGCATTGTTGTTGTTGCTATTGTTGTTGTTGGTGTTGTTATTTGAGGGCGGCGGCTGCGGAGTTGCTGATGTTGTTACAGTCTGTTGCTGAGTCGTTGTCTGAGCTGCCACAACTACGGCTGGATTAGTTGCAACTGTGGCGGCTTCTGAGGTCGCCGACTGTTGCTGCTGCGACTGTGGCGACGGTGGCTGTTGCTGCGACTGTGGCGACGGTGGCTGTTGCTGCGGCTGTGGCGACGGTGGCTGCTGCTGCGACTGTGGCGGCGGTGGCTGCTGCTGCGCAACCGGCTGCGTTTGCTGCGCCATAATTGTACGCCTGCCAAGGGCAATGTACACTGAATACACGTGCGAGTTGTCGCTAGAAGCTGTTTTTGATTAATGCACTTGTCTCAGGAAACACACAACATTTAAAATTCTCTGCAAGCAAACACATAAAATAAAATAATGAGCGCACATAAATTGAGGTTATATTGAGCCAACAACCGGAACATTTGGCACAAGATCTGGCAACTCTACCCGAATAAAGCAAATAAACAGAGAGAGCGAGAGAGCGCGCCTTCGAGGCAAGTGAGAGAAAGCGAGAAAAAGCGTGCGAAACAATTGTCATACTGCTAAACACTATCCCCCTAAATCCCCTTACACTTTTAGCAAACTAAACACATCAGCCCACTAAAAGTAATCGAAGGCACAGGAAATTCAACATATCAAAATAACTCTTACACTCAGATACATTCAAAGCATAAAACCGGCATTTAAGTAGCAACACACAAGATTCTTTACGAATATATAGCATATGCACATAGAAGGTGATGTTACTATATACTATTACTATGTGAAAGATTAAGAATTCCTTAGAAAAACATTTGCCACCCGCATGAACACAAGTTGTCGCGCGCACACACCTTTACTGAAACACAAGCTCTGACTGTAATAAAAGTTAGCCAATCATCAACTGGAAAAATTGCAAAGCCGAAATACATGGCAAAAAAAACTGGCCACAGCCCCGTCTCAAAGTAAAAATAAAACACATATAAATAAATTCTAGTTAATTCGACAAGCTCCGTTTCTATATACTATAGTATAGTATGTACATTTATGTAAATGCAAGTAGCACGCATTGGATTCCAATGTCCACGACGACGACAGGCCGCGATCAAACACATAAACCACGTTGACGCGCTTGTGAGCGCAACTGAGAGAGCACAGTGGAATGTGGCAGCAGTTTACATTAAACATAAAACATACATATCTACATATTAATATACAAGTTGCCGACTTACCTACGTAGTCGCCAATTCCCATTCAATCCTTAAGCAAATTGTTCATGATTTATGCGTGCGGGCGGCCTCTTGACAATGGAAGCACTTACTGCTTCTACTGCTGTCAATGATTGTATTTCACTTGCCGCAGCTCTTCTTTTTCTTTCTTTTTTTTAATGACACGACGATTCTGATTCTGCAAGCGAATTACACTTTTTTTGTGCTGCTCTAATTAACAATAACTTGTTGTTTTTGTACACGGCCACCGCACACGCACAAGTTAGAGAATATTTGTATAAAAATACGTAACTTGCTGCAAAAACTAATATTAAATTATATATAATGCATTTAATATAGTTTATGTTCTTTATTTTCCGGACCGAAAACCTTTTTCACTCGTGGAAAGCTGGTGTGTACACAGCGTGCGACACAAAATGTGCTAGAAAATTACAAAAATTGCAATAAACGACGTGGCAACGCCGCCTATCGATATAACGCTGCCATGCAGCTGTTAATCGATATTTTGGGTCAACTGTGTGAGATACGTTGCCTAACCAAAAATTGTTACTTGTAGGATCATTTAACTAAGTTTAAGTTTAATAGATTGTAGAATAGAATGTTTCAATTGTGCATTAAATTGAAATTAAGTAAAAATAAACTAATTTCCTTTTGTGATTATATTTAAATTTAATTCATTAAAAAATGAAATGCAAATTTATTAAATGCTGAATCGCCTTTATTGTTTCTAGAATTTCATCAGTTATTTGATTTTTTATCGCTTTATTTTCAAGTTTCTTATTTTTCCCTTTAGATTTCTCCGCACTTATTGCTCAACGATAAGTTTCGTTTATAATTTGGAGTTGTTTTTACGTGTAGAAAATTTTATTACTGCATTAATAAATTCATCAGATTTAAGCCTAGACATCAATTCTTTACATTCCGCAATATTGGCACGCAGCATGAAATCACGTTCCTGGGAACGCAAAAGGCGTTTAGATTCTCGTAAAGAATTGGAGGGCAGTTCAGAATAGGTACGTAATTTCGGCCAAATTATACTGTTCAGTTCATTAGTCTTATAAATGCGACTAACATATCCAAAATGATACGCCTCCTTTGCAGAGAGTGGCTCACTCAATAAAAGCATTTCGCTGCCTTTAGAGCGACCTACAGTGCGCGACAAAAGGTAGGATGATGCACCCTCCATTACAATACCCAATTTTGTAAACGGAGTCAAAAAGTATGCCTGTTAAACACATATATATTAAGTATATGCGAATTGGTAAGTCTATTCACATACCGATTCCGAACACCAAGCCACATCAGCTAATCCCACAATGGTAGCACCAATGCCAATTGCGGGTCCATTAACTAACGTAAATATGATCTTCTGGCAGTCAATAAAGCTCTCTATCATGTTTAATAGGTTCTTATTAGTGTCTTTTAAATATTCCTCAAAATCTGAGACGGTGGTTTTGGACAAGTCATTACCAGAGCTGAAATAAAAACGTAAGTATAGATGTATGTATGTACTATGTGCATGTTGTATATAGCAGGATATTGCAGAAACACCAGTCACCAGTTAATTACCTAAAATAATCGCCTACACCGGTAAACAATATAATTGTTACACTATCGTCCTGGTTTACCTCGCGTAGCACACGCGTTATTTCCAGATAAGCAATAGTATTTAAGCTATTTTTTTTAGCAGCATTATTAATTTGAACTAGTAAAATCTTTTCTTGCTTTTCCACAAGCAACTGCTGGTATCCTTGGTACATCATTTCTTTTCACGTTAAAGTTGTTCTTTGTGCAACCGCTGTTCAAAGGGTACTGCATCAAAGTCCAATCATTTAGTTTGATTAATGCTAATAATCTTCATTCACCCAATACTTTGGATGTCATTGTTGCCGAATTATGATAAGCAATGTGTAAACACTGAACAGCTGCTTGCAGATGCACCTTTAACTAAGTGGCAACCTTCCCCAAGAAATAAACGGGTTAAATAAACGCAAGCATTTAATTCATTTTAGTTAATGTATAATATTTAGCTTAAAATATGGAACATTAACGTTTTGGAAATACTATTCGCTTATTTCATCAATCACTGGCACATTCTGCAGTTCGGAACACTTGCGTTTCCACAGCGCCAGCTGTTCCTTAAGCACTTTTTCCTTGGCAGCAGCTCGTGTGAGCAGCACCTTTGCCTTTTGTAACAATTGTGTTTTTTTAATTAATTGTTCTTTTATGTACTTTAGTTCCTCGTTGGTCGCATCCTTGAAATAAAATTAAAAGGTAATTTTTATTTTATTTGACTCACATGTTTTAAAAAATATAGTTTACCTTGCTTCTACCATTACATTGACTGCATTTAGTGCGTTGGTTGAGCTCGTGCTTCAATGCAGAAATTTGCTCCAGAGCATCTGCATGACTTTGTTGTAAGCGGTTTATATCAGATGGCGATGCAGTTGATTCCGTAGAACTGCGCGAATCCGTAGAACGCCTACCATCCTTGAGGAATTTGTTTTCTGAACGCAGCTTTTCCACCAGATTTCGTAGAGACAAAATTGTATGCTCCGCAGACTGACCCTGTGTACCTATTTTAACGCTGCATTTGCAAAGATCACGACGGGACTCAGTTGTTGCCATCTCTTCTTTAAGCGTCATTATGTAACTATAAAATAATTTTTTTTTAACTATTCAAGACTGGCTTATATAAAAATAATTTACTCTTCCAGATGCTTAATGCGTTTGTGCAGCCGATCGCTGCTATCGCCCTGACGCAGCATATCATTATCCAGCTGTAGTTGCAAATTTCGGGCCTCAAGTCTTATGTTTTGCGCTTCAATAGCTTGTCCACGTTCCTGTAGCTTTTCTAGTTCTGTGGTTAAAGCGTTGCTTCCACGACCTTCCAACTCCATCGCTATTATCTTGCGTTGTTGCATCTCGATGCGTGCCTTGAGTGCATCTATTAAATCCGCTTGACTTTGTTCATAGTAATGCTGTACTTCTGTTGCATTTCGTTGCGTTGAATGCGCGGGTGAGCTACACTCACTGCTAGGTCCTGTATATGTTTCAGGACTTTCTGAAGGCGACAGTGTAAACTTATGCTGCAGATTTGGGCATGAAGGCGTACGGCAACACTTAAGGGTACCGTTTGTTGTGGTCACATTTACACCTGTCAAATCTTTCAAGTTAGCACTAGGCTCAATTGTTATGGGTCAACTTACCCCTGCCCAATTTTGTTTCCAGCAAATGTTTGTCTTTTTCAAGACGCGTTACGGTGGCACGAGCTACTCGCAATAGAGATCGCGTTTTTTCTAATGCTAACTCCGCTTCATCAAGCTTTGTCTTGTACTTTTCAGCGTTTTGTTGCCAGCGCTTCTGCTTTTCCCACATACCAACCTCATTAGCGCTGCGAGTACGTTTCGCATCTAGAAGCACCTGTTGACGTTGCAGCTGAGCTCGTGCATCATCTAGCTCGGTTTCCAATTGTTGCACACGTTTTTGCAAATTTTCACTCCGTAGTCGTGCATTAAGCTCAGTTTTAATGGATACTACAGGACGTTTGATCAATTGATTGCGCAGGGATTGACTGAGTTCACGTGCTTGTTTCTCACGCTGCGTTATATTGCTTAATTGACGCCGTAGAGCTTCCATTTGTGTGTGGTAAATCTTATTGGTGGCTTCAGTGCGATTAAGGTCGGCCGCCAGTTTAGCAATTTGATCCGAAGAGAAGTTGGAAGTATCATTGATATAGCGCTGCTGATCATCCTGGAAAGGGATAACATGTATAATTTCTATTGCAAATAATTTCGAGTATTTAATGGCTATACTTTTTCTTTTCGATTTATATGGAATTACTGAATTTTACTTACATGGAAGTTTTGAAGCGTGTCCGTTAATTCACGTACGTGCTTATCCTTTTCTTCCAAAGATGCACGCAGTTGCTCGAGTTCCGGATTGCTAGAACTCTCGACTGACCTTTCACGTTCCTGGCACAGCTTTAATCTAGCGAAATAAAGTTAAATTGTGTTAATTGCTAACAATTAAGATTCTTACTTTTCCTTTAGAATTTCAATTTCCTCCTCTTGAGTTTTTAAATTTTTCTGATTGTAGCTCAGCTTGTCCTTTAAATCTTTTATTTGTTTATGTAGTGTAGATAGCTCCTTAAGCTCTTCTGTATCCTGTTTTTCCTTTTCACCATCGGCTTCTTCTGGTACAGTTTTTGGCGTCGATGAGTCTTCAAACATTTCTTCAATCTTTTCATCAGTCAGCTCATTCAGACTATTATCAGCGTTCTCATCGGAGTCCCCAGAATTCGCATTTATACTCTTAGGCAAGCTACGTGTACCATATACCTCAAGCTTGGCTTTTAACTCTAAAATTTCCACATCCTTTGTCTTTATATTAAAATTCAAGTTATTAAGCGTGGACTTAAGAGTTTCAATTTCCAAATTTAGGTTTTTAACCGTTTGTTGATTTTGGTCTCTTTCCACTTTAAGTAATTCCTGATATTTTTGTATGGAGCTATCCTTTTCCAACAGTAAAGAGTGAAAGGAGATTATGGTCTTTTCAACTACGCCACTCTGTGAGCTATCATTGCTGGGTTCGGTGCTGGTACTGGTATTTAAAAGATTGCCAGACTTGCTTGAGTCCGCCACTTTTTCCAGCTCCTCAATTCGTTTGTTGGCATCTTGAAGACTGCGTATAGAAGATGTTAATTATGTTTTTAAAATGCTGATACAATTACTTACGCAGCTTGCATTTGTTTAATTTCCGCGCTGGGCTCATTTTCAGGCTCAGCTGTCTGAACAGCCTGATGGAGTAGCTTTAGCTTGTCATTGGTTTGCACGCCCATTTCAGATACGTCCTTTTGAGTGCTACTGGTTTCGATCGAAACTGTCGATGTCTGCGTTCCTTTGTGTTCAGATTTTTTGCTTGGCGATCCAATAGGTGATGTTTGACTGTCCACAAGTTGAGCAGCTGCTGTGGTTGTCCGTCGCACGGCTGGCACAGGTGCTTCAACTTTTATAGGCTTGAGCTTTTGACTGGCCACCGCAACTGCTTCAATAGCTTGTGATTGTGTTGGTGGCGCTGGCTGCCCGAATAACGCGTCTAGTGTCTGCCAGTGCTCCGATTCCGTGGCATGACATAAACGTAACTCAGCAAGCTCGTGTTGTAGACCTTCACATTTGGTTTGCAAACTTAAGCAATTTTGCTCCAATAATTTAACCTGTGTTTCTGATCTAATAAGTTTAATAAGCTGTTGTGAATCCTCCGCATTAGGAGTATGTCTTTTTAGCTCTGACTCTACTACCCGTTCCAACTGTTGTATTTGTGCTTCATTAAGCATTTCGCTTTGTTGTTCCCCAATGCGGAGTATGAATTTGTTGTACGCAAATACAAAATTGGTCAAAAAGATTAATGGTGTAAACTTGGCATATTTTTCTCTAAGTATCAAAAGCGATTTTTGTAGAAACCTAGAAATGGTTATAGAGATCAATTAGTCTTGCATATGGGATAAATAAATGCATATTACTTGAGCTTGATATCTTTATTGCAACGCTCCAATTGGAAGTCCTTTTGTGATTGAGCCATAATACTTTCGGCTGACTGCAGTTGAGTCTGCAGAGAGTGTACCTTGATCTTTAATTCATTGCGTTCGTCTTCGATGCGGGTAAGTTCCATTTTGGCTGGCAAAAAAGTAAATATTTATCTTTATACGACGGCGTGATCATTGGCATTTATTTTGCTCACTTACCACTGTCTAAGTCCCGCTGCAATTTTGCCAACTGTAGCTTTTCTTCCGAACTACTTTGTAAGTCCGCGACCAAATGGCGCAGGTTTATATGATTGTCAGTAATATCATTGAGCAGTTTTTGCTGAGAGCTTATCTAAAAGCGTACATAAAATTATTGAAATTCCTCATTTCCTATGCGCTCTCACCTGTCGATTGGCTACCTGCAGCAAACCCTCTAACTGCTTGTTCTGGCACTGCAGTTCAGACTGTTTCTCTCTCCAAACGGCCAACTCATCGCGCTGCTGCTGGAACTCTTCTGCTGTTATAAAATCCAATTGATAGTTGTCACCTATAATGCCATAATCAACGCATAAATCCGGCATCTTTAGTTTATCTACATGACCTCCCAGCACCTGCTCTACACAGTATGCTAGCTGAATGCCAAGCATTGCATTACGTTGCTCCAGCTGCTGAAATTCCTCAGCACTATAAAGTCTTACAGTTTTCAATTTATCCAGCTTGATTTGTAAGCTTTCAAGCTGCAATTGTCGCTCCTCCAGCTGCCTAGCTAACTGAGCCGTATCATTAATATAACGTAGCTCCTGCTGCTTATTTTCATTGACCAGACGATCGTAGTCCACTCGCATGTAGGCATAAGAGTTGTTATGTTGTTGAAGCTGCAGTTCAAAAGTCGCCAATTTTTCAATTAACTGCTGGTTCAGTCGTTTCAGTTCGTTGCCATCGGCAGCTATGTGCAGCTTCAACTCATCGTAGAGTTTTCTATAGATGTTAAGCTCACTTATCTGTTGCTGCAGCTCGAGCAGTTGTGAAGAAGTGGGCCGTGGCGGCAAAAGCTCTTCCAACCCGATTTCGGGCAGCTGTAGAGCATCTTCCGTCGAATTTGGTGTGGTGGGTCGAGTAGCTGTATTAATGGCAGGCTCATAATCATACTCCCTGGGCATGTCGGATACATCACGCATGCTTTGTACCGAAGATAATTCGCCGGTTTCCGAGTCGCAACTCTTGTGCTGTTGTAGTAACTGACGTAGCGCTTCTTCACGTAATTTTAGAGATTGTAGTTCACTTTGCAGGCGTATAGGTGTAACTGCAGGTGCGGGCAGCACCTCTATTAGACGCTTCAATAGGTCTGAGTCAATGGTTATGTGTTCGGATGACGCTAAAGTAAAGACTGTTTTCAAAGTTGATTCAATATTTTTTTTTACCTATGCAATTTACCATCATATTCCCGCAGCTTTTCCAATATTTCATACATGCCCACACGTAAGGCCTCATTTTCCGCCAGTACTTCCTCGTATTTGTTTTGCAACTCAGAGCTCGCGGCACCATCGCCTTGTCCTCTACTAGGTACACCACTTCGTGGAGAACTTTCCAGCGGAGCGCTTGAAGGCACTTCACCTAACTCACTTGGTTGACGTAAATGCTCCGGTTGTGTACTTGGCTCCTCAAAGCTGTTAGGAGCCATCTGACGCAGTTCCATCAACTTGCGTCTAAAAAAATTAAAAATAATCAGTGTATTTTGTTGTTATTTTTGTTTTATAAACTTACCGCAGCTCGCTCTTGTCGAGCTTAAGTTTCAAGCGCAGTTCCTCGGATGTTCTCAGCTTTAAGTTCAGTCGTTCAATTTGCTTGTCCTTGTTACGCTCCTTGGTACGCACATTTTTAGTCAAAACTACTTCATCATCTGGTATTTTAAGTCTTTTGCGCAAAACTGCGTTCTCCTGCTCAATTTCATTCATTAAGTTTAGCTCTTGAACGTAACGGCGTAACTGCTTGTCGCGTTCGGCCAGGTTCTGTTCCAGCGCAGAACACTTACGTAAAGCTTGCACCAACCCATCATCTCCCTTTTTGTAAGCTTCTAAAGCATTTATTGCATGCATCGCCTGTTTGCACTTGAGCACATTGTCCTGCTCCGCACTTTCAAGCAGTTGCGCAAGTTGCTGGCTGCGTATATTTGCAACCCGCAGACTTTCCTCCATGAGTTTGCAGCAAGCTCTGGGCTGCTTTGGATCTTGAGAATGCTCACGTTCGGTACACATATTATTCATTACCTTTGTGGAAGAGATCATTTCTTCAGCCATGTTGTTGATTTTTTTTTGAAGCACTTGGATTTCTTGCTCGCGGGCTTCCAGCAGCTAAAAAAATTTTATTTTCAATGCAGTTGGTGGCAATTTTCTTAGGTGTTTCCACTTACATGGCGTAATTGGGTATGCTCATCTTCCATGCTAGAACTTTTTATGCTTTCGTTGTTGGTGGTCCGCGTGGTTGTTGTACCAGAAAATTTCTCCAGCTGTAATTTTAAGCGCTGTATTTCCTTATCTTTGTGCTCCAATTTCTCTTTCCAGCTAAGGCATGTTGCTTCATATTTTTCTAAAAATTGTCGCATTTCCAGCTCCTGTTTTTCGCGTTCTTCCTCCAAAAATGTTATATTGCCTTCCAATCTGGTTATTTCCAGACCTTGCTCCTCTTCATGTTGTTTTAGAGACTTGCGTTCGCGTTCCACCTGAGTTATGTCCTCACTAAGCTGCAGTAGATTTGCTTTGATGTGTTGTAGTTCCTGCTCGTGCAACACAATTTGCTTGGACTGCGCAATATTTTGGTTTTGTAGAGTCTGCAATAAATAAATTAGTTTAGCTAATTAACTTGAATTACTGAACATGACCCACCTCGTTCTCTCGTAGTAAGCGCTTAATATGCTTGTTTTTTGTGTCTATGTTTTTAAGCAGCTGCTCCTGCTTATCGAGTTCGGAAAGCGGATCTGATGAGTCCTTATCGCTGGCTTCTGCCTGTTGTGCCGCCTCTTGTAAACGCTTTTGCAGCTGTATTATTTCCTCCGTATACTGTTTGAAATCGTATTAAGTGTTATACACTCATAGGTAAGTCTAATTTATACTTACATCTCTGGTTTTTAATTTATAACTATCACGTTCCTCTTCCACCTTTTGCAGCATACGCTTTAGCTTATCATTCTCATCGTATAGCCTACGTTCACCCTTCTGCGTTTCCGCTGCACCACTCTGTGCTCTCTTCTTTTGCAACTCCTCGACTTGTCCTCCCTTGTACTCCAGCACGGCTAACGTCAGCTCCAAAGTCTTACGCAATGACTTTTTTGGTAACTCCTCCTGGCTTTCAGCCAGTTCCAGTAGCGTTTTGTATAGTTCATGCTTCTGTCGCGCGCTGAACTCATGAAACTTGCGTACAGATACAGACTCCGGTATTTCCATACTTACACGCCCAAAGGCTCACTAACAACCAGCTTTGAATCCGTTTCGTTCTACGGCTCGTTACGTTCTAAACCCAGTTGAGTGAAAAATTTTCGTTTTCCACACTGTACAATGCTCATTTTCCATATTTTTTAACCTAGTTGTCATGGCTACCAAAGGCAAAACACAAAACGCTCGCTCGGGCCCTGCTTCAAGGGTTGTGCTGTGCACCGATTCACGTGCTCCACCGGAAATATGCCGCTAACTTGAACACAGGGTTGCTTAGCCAAGTTTCTAGCCTCTGTTGCAATTGTTGTTTGTTTTTGTTGGCATTTTGTTTTGATCCCTGCTTCGGCTGCATACGGATTGGAAAGTTTTTGACAAGATAATTGCAAGTGGCAATGTCTTACCACCACCACCACCACGCCTGCTTGGCTATGAGTCTAGGTTGGGCTATAAACAAATGCAGCGGTAACCAGGAAAGTGTTAATTGGTAGAGCGTCAGTTAGTAAAGAAATTGAAAAGTTTTCAAGTTTATTTTTATTTTGGGCAATATACTCTTACGGAGATATACGATATTTCTCAAGAAGGAAAAGAAAAATCATAAATACTTTGCAAGCTTTGCAAATCAAAAAAAAAATTATTATTTATTACTTTAAGTATATTTTGTCAAAGTTTAAAAATGATTAATAAATTATATTTAGTATAATCTATTTTTTTGTTTTATATAAAATGAGGAATTGAATATATAAAAAATAAAGGAATTGTATTGGAGCCAAAAAGCAGCGAATGTCAAATAAACTCAATAATAACAATAATAAATGTATATTATTTTAGGTTACGACGTAGCAGACTATTATAACCTTGAATTAAAATGGTTGATCAGTTCAACACCAGAAAAAAATATATAGTTCCCTACAGGGGTTAAGACAACTACCAAATCGAATTATTTAATAATTTAATTTAACTTTTACTTCTTCATTTCACGACCGCACTCTTTCAGCTCAATTTTTGATACTTGTCTGTATTATTGTTAAATTAAGTGAGATTTTGGCGTTTGTAAATAGAACAATTTTTATAATAAAAAAATAAAAACTTTTCAAAAAATACATCAATCATAAATTAAATATATTTAAAGGCTAAAATAAATGTATAGTTGTGGAACTCTAAAAGAATGCAGTAGTAAATGACATTTTATTTATGTTATGAGAATTAATATTTAATATTTTAAATACATTAATATACAATTTCTTATTAAGTTTAAAATATAATTTTATAAATAAAATAAACAAATTTTTCAATAGAAATTACAACAATTTATAACATAAATTTTTGCTAATATAAGCTGAAATCAAAGCCATTTTTGGGCGCATAAAATGCGAATTCTATTAATCTTTTTAAATGTAAACATTTAGTTTGCAGAATTGAAATTAAAAAAATATGGCGTTTATTTACTTAATAATTCTATTATCATTTTTGTTTTTATTTAATATCTTGTAAAAAAAGGATACTGGTTATTCCTCAATGCCTCAAGTGGCAATTTTGCTCGCTGGTTGCAAAACTAAAGAATATCCATATTCTTGACAGCTCGTTGAGTTACCTTAACAATCCTTTAGCTATGGTTGCGGGACTGTCAGGTTTAAGTTTTGGACATGTGTAAAATTAATTGAAACTAATGGAAAACGACTTTGGTTGCCATTTTGTGGATTGCCGCTGTGAACAATAACAGTTGTCAGTTAACCAAAAATTTGAAATCATATTTAATGGTTAATTATGCCAAATATCTACCCTTTTTTATGAAACAAAGTTTATAAATAGATTGCCTCGATTTTAGGCGCACAAGTCGGGTAAGCCCATTTTACGATTTTTGGCGTCAAATTGCAGCAACATGAACTCATACGTTACCAAAGTGGCCATCATCTGTAATAATACATAAGTTGATGAGCAATTTATAAAGGTAGCACAACATGGAGTTAGCTGATATATACGCCAAACAAACTGCGCCGCGTCAAGTAGTACAGACGATGTCCTGAAAGGCCTATGAACTCGTTACTAAGCTGATGCAGAAACCGTTGAGCCTCCTCGGACCACGCATCACTGGGAACCATATGAACAGTTTTAAATGGAATTAAGGATGCATCGTGTATTTTGGAGGCGCACATAAAGACGCTGCAGGTGCGTCCAAGTAAATAACACAACGAGTACCAAAAGTATATATAGTTGATTGGATAGCGCAGTTTGCTGAGGAGAATTTTTAGAAGCAAATTTAAGTCAAAGAAATATTTATACAAAAATATGCCCCTACTTAGCGATGCCAAATATTTTAAATATTATTCAAGTTCCGAGAAGCTTAATACTTTAAATTTTAAAATCCGTTTTTTTTTTGTATCTGTGAGAAAACGAACTTAAAGCTAGCACTTTGAAGCACATATGGTACATGAATTTAGACTAAAAAAGTTCTCACAAAGCAGCATATTATTTTTCACAAAAGAATGGGCAATTATATATACAAATTACACAAAAAATTGATATTGTATGGATTTTTATAATTTCATTTACAAGTAAACCAATTTGACAATTGTTTTAAAAACAAAAAAGTAATAAATATTTACTTACGTGAAAATATTAAGCAGCTGATTGCATATAAAGTACATATTATTGAGACAAGAGATCAATATGATATTAGACAGTTCTCTATCAACTAATTCCATTAATTCGCAGAGCCATATATGATCATTGCGTATATCATTCCACAAGGAATCCGATACATACTGGTGAGAAGAGAAAAAAAATTCAAATTTGTTTACAATGTAGTCTCTATCAGGCAGCCTGTGAGCTCTTGTGAGGTCGCAGCTTGTCTTCACGAATATTCTTAACCAACTAGGCAAGTCACTGTATAGATAACAGCTATAATAAATTCGCTTAATTTTCATTATGATTTGACTCAATCGGTTAATATTTGAATTAACAAATACTTAACTTACTCCACCCGATAAAGCAGAAACTCGTGCACCAAACTGTTGAAACCGCTGAGCTAGCCCCAGGCTGATAAGCATTATGAACAAATCCATAAAGTTCCAGATGACTGTAAACGAGGCATTCAGAAACTGAAATTTATGAAAATATTATTTGCTGGGCATAAGCTACAACGAATAATTAACTTACAAATGCTCCAAACATAAAGAATATGTTGTAGGGCACCACTTCAAAGACATCACTAAATTCCTTTTTAACATAATTACCAAAATTCACATTGGTTATATTCGGTTGGCAATGCAACATTTGCATATAAAAGTTGTAGTAGCCTGAGGCATAGTACAAACTATGTTCAACTATAATAATGATTTAAGTATTTCTTGGTAATATTCAGTTATCCAATAACTTACGCAAAGCCAAACTACACAGGCATAAGCCAAAGATTCTTAATTTGAGGCGCAAGGAACGCGATGTTGGTTCATATGGCGGAAACTGCATAATTATGTCCACACAGCTCCAAGTTGCAATGAGATGTGGCCAACGGCGTGCAAAGCTCAGAAAATTCAGAAATGTAATCATATTGCTCGTAAAGAAAACAATACCAACTGTAAGAATTATTTGTAACTTTCCTAAAAATTGCTCAATTCAATTCAATTTTGAAAATTTCTACCTATATTCTTGGCATTAATGCCCGCTTCAAAAAGCCGCATAGCCACGTTGAGCGTTTTCCAGCCACCTATAATCAAAAAAAGCACTGCAAAAAACATTCCAGAGGAACGGATTCGAAACTGAACGGTAAACGGATCTCTGCTCCAGACATTGGAGAGAGGCATCATGCCAAACAACTGGGCCGCGCATAAATCTGTAAAAGTAAAAAAGCGGTAATGGTGTGCACTTCAATTGATAATTATAAACATAGGTAATTATTTACATGTAAGTATGTTTATTGGGACAGGGTAAAAAGAATATAATGGTATGTGCAAACTATGACAGAAAAAAGGTAGTCCACATCTGATTAAATTAATAAGTGGATGATATCGTTGGCAATCCCTTTGAAG
Source organism: Chymomyza procnemis (assembly GCA_035046065.1). Classification (NCBI taxonomy): domain Eukaryota; kingdom Metazoa; phylum Arthropoda; class Insecta; order Diptera; family Drosophilidae; genus Chymomyza; species Chymomyza procnemis. The sequence continues at coordinate 574,284 of JAWNOJ010000013.1, read as the reverse complement.
CTTTAGGCTTACTTGGTAAGGTATGTTCGTGCAGGTACTCATTAGAGGGCTACTCGTGTTACCTTAGTAACGTGCTTCATGAAAAAATTCTGTAATCTGCAGTAATCAGACACCGGCGATTGAGGATGCTCAATTTACTTAAACTAATCACTTACATGGCCTAATAGCACGATGAAATGTGTCAAGCTGCTCAAAGTCCTTGCCACCCTTGGCACATTTTAAACGACGTTCTAGATTTGCGCGTTGCTCTTTTCTTTTAACTTTAAGACGCCGCAAAATGTTGGCGTCTTTTTTAAAAAAATTCTCCGTAGCGGTCAACATGTCTGGCCAAACAAAAATATCAAACTGTTCAAACTACCAAAGGGGATTTCATGCTTTGTCTCATAATTATTGTTTATTTGCACTAACAGCAGAATAGTTTATAACATATAATTTACTAGCAGGGTGACCAGCTTATTTTAAGGATTTTTGCATGCCGCTGCATGGTTGTAACTCATAATCCGTACTCGCAGTCGCTTAGTTGCAAATTGACTCTCGTCATGTACGGTCGTAGTTTGAGATTACGAAAATTTCTAAGTAAACAAGCGTTTGAATTAAAGCGGAAGCATACGCCTAATGAGAATGCAACAAATGTTCTAATGACGGAGAGAGTACATGATATAGTGCCAGTTATTGAAGTTGGTCGGCAAGTTGTGGCCACAAAGCCGACAAATTCCGATGAGGATAATTTGGATTTTAATGTTTTAGGCAACAAAATAGAGCCAGACTATGCTAATTTGGATCTATTTCATCGCGCTATTTATCCCAGTAAGTTTTACAAAAGTAAATGCTTCATTAAACATTGCAACGTAATCTGAGTAAGTGCTGCATTAGTAAGAAACCAATACTGATAAACAGTCTAACTAACTTTTTATTATTTAATAAAAATTGTTCTCTTTGCTGATAACTATTACTTTCCTTTCAGTAATGATCATTGGTCAATTTTTTGCCCTAATGCCTCTAACTGGCATATGGCAGACAAATCCGCGTCGTGTGCGTTTCGAATTTATGTCAATCCCAATAATCGTAACCGTATGCTTTATGGGCGCCAGTTCCTTACTTACACTTGGCACCTTAAAGCATTTGGTAAATATTGGCGTAAATGCTAAGAATTTTGGTACGTATACCTTTCAACGTCATATTTTCAAGAGTTATATATGTAATTGCTTTACAGTGGGCCTTGTTTTCTTTGGATGTGTACAATGCGCTTGTATTATTTTTGTAATACTTGCTTATCGCTGGCCACGATTAATACGTCATTGGACACGCACGGAATTGGTTTTTACACGGCCACCGTATGAGCCGCCCAAGCGGAGTCTAGCACATAGAGTACGTTTCGCGGCATTTGTTATCATAATGCTTTCCTTAGGTACAATATAATATTTTTTTAAAAGGACCATATACAATCATATTTCTTATGCTTATCTTTGCAGGGGAACACGGGCTTTATCTATGTTCTGCTGTGTTAACTTATAAACGCCGCGTAGAAATGTGTGCGGAATATAACAACTCCACCGCATTCGTATCCTTCGATAATTATATAAGGGAGAACTATAGTTATGTATTTCAAATTTTTCCATACAATACAATTGTAGCAGCTTTTATATTGGTAAGTTGATTAGATTTAATATGTATTTGTTGCTATAAACTCTTTCAATTCCATAGATTTGTAACGGCATCTGTACGTTCATTTGGAATTATATGGATCTGTTTATTATGATGATCAGCAAGGGCTTAGCCTTTCGTTTTGAGCAAATTACAGCACGCATTAATAGTCTGGAAGGTCGTGAGGTGACCGAATATGTTTATATAGAAATACGGGAGCATTATGTCAAAATGTGTGAGCTTCTAGAAAAGGTGGATGATCATATGGCAGGTGTTATATTACTATCATGTATGAACAATTTGTACTTTGTGTGTTATCAGCTGCTTAATGTATTCAAGTAAGTATTATTGAATATGTATAACTATAAATCGAAGGAAAGTTGCTTAAAATATTTTTATATAAAAATGTGTTTTGTTTCTTACAGCAAATTACGTTGGCCCATTAACTATATATACTTCTGGTACTCGCTGCTTTATTTAATTGGACGTACTGCCTTTGTTTTTTTGACTGCCGCGGCTATAAATGATCAATCCAAGGGTGGTCTTAGCATGTTGCGGCGTGTTACCGGCAAGTCTTGGTGCATTGAAGTTGAACGTCTTATATTTCAGATGACAACGCAGCAAGTTGCCCTATCCGGCAAGAAATTCTATTATTTAACACGAAGGCTACTCTTTGGGGTAAGTATTTTTGATTTATACAAAAATAATATCGACTTAAAGCGGTTATATATTAAGTCAAGAACAAATAGCTGCAGCAAACACAAAACTTTTCCGTTGTACATTTTTTAATGAGTGTTAGTCTGCTCTATTATTTTTAGATGTACTAAGTATTTCTAGCGAAGTGAGTCTTGTTACATTTTTTATACGAATTTATGCGAGGATCCTTCCTTAGCTATACAACTATTGAGTGGTATTCATTTATCAAATTCGTTTGCTCTGTATGGAATTACTTAAAAATTTATGCAAGCCACAAGTTACTCAAGTTGCTTGTTTCTTTTTTTCCAGATGGCTGGCACAATTGTTACCTATGAATTGGTGCTATTACAATTCGATGAACCTAATCGTGTTAAAGGACTTGGGCCCTTGTGCGCCTGAGTTGAGTTCGTTTGCCGGTCTTTTGTTATTGCTGTCATATGGTATGACAAGTGCATGACACAAAAAAAAAAAAAAATAGCGTCTCATTTAAATAAGCTTTTAATGTGCACATAAATACCAACTACCAGTTTGCAAAAACCCCCGCACAATCCAATTCGTGCACGCCCACTTTAATTACCTCGTTTGGATTGTAAACAACTATTAGGATACTTTGTGAGCAGTTACAGTTTGAACATGTCGCAAGGCGAAACATTTCATAGCGCTATATCCAAAGGTTAGTAAAATTTCTCGAAACTTTCAAATCATTTTAATGGCATCTTTCGTTTATTTAGTTTTTGTGATTTCTCAAATATTTGCACTGCTGCCGGTCAGCGGCATTACATCTCCACATGTGCGGGATCTGAAGTTCAGATGGCTTAGTCCACGCATATTCTACTCATCAATCATAATGGTGCTCAATCTCTGCGAATTTGGCACCGTTTTAAATTATATTAGTCAAGCGACACTCAATTTTCACAACTCGGGCACGGTTTCGCTTTATGTAGTTTGTCTTTTGGAGCATATTTTCTTCTGGCGGTTGGCGATTAAATGGCCGAGTATTATGCGTTTCTGGAACAGTGTGGAGGAGGTGTTTCTGCGCGTGCCATATCGCTTCTATGACGAATACAAACTAAAACTGCGTATCTATGTAGTCTTTGCTTTCACCATGACCTCTGCAATAGGTAAGTCCGTTCTTTAAGAAACTTTAAAAATATTTTTTTTTGCTACATTTTCGTAGTGGAGCACTGCCTGCTTTTACTTAATTCATTTCACTTAAGCAATTTGGAGCGCACTCAATGTAAGATTAATGTTACCTATATGGAGAGTGTTTACAAATGGGAGCGTTCGCATTTGTATATAGTGTTACCATATAAGGCGTGGCTCTTGCCTGTTTTTGAGGTAAGGAGGTAACTTGGATAAATTAAAAGTAATTTATTCTCAAAAAATTTGATATTTTCTTACTTTTTAGTGGATCAATTTGACTATAGCCTATCCACGTTCCTTTACCGATTGCTTTATCATGTGCATTGGTATGGGTCTTGCCTTACGCTTTCATCAGCTACATAGACGCATTGTGGCAGTTCACACGAAATCCATGCCGGATTTATTTTGGACAGAAGTGCGGCAACACTATTTGGCACTAAAGCGACTGGTGCGGATTTTAAATGATATTATTGCTCCTTTGGTGCTCTTGGCTTTTGGAAACAATTTATCCTTCATATGTTTTCAACTCTTTAATAGCTTTAAGTAAGTTAAACCTATTAAGAAGTATTATTAGTTATAATAATTCCATTTGTTCAATACAGAAATATTGGCGTAGATTTTATAGTTGTATTGGCCTTTTGGTATTCCTTAGCCTTTGCTGTTGTGCGCACCATGATGACCATATTAATTGCATCATCTATAAATGAATTCGATCGTAAGATTAGCAGTGCGCTGCGAGATGTGCCATCCAAATCCTGGTCCATAGAGGTAAGCTGCTGCGGCTCATTACTTTAATACTTATTAATAAAATTCTTTTAAAGCTTCAGCGTTTTAGTGAACAACTTGGTAATGATATGACAGCTCTTTCAGGAAATGGGTTTTTCTTTTTGACACGCCAAGTGATACTAGGCGTAAGTAGTTACTATTTTCAAAAATAACTTCCACTTTAAAAATTTCGTATAATTTCAGATGGGCACCACAATTATCACCTATGAACTTATGATATCTGATGTTATTAATCAAAATTCGATAAGACAAAAAACAAATTATTGCAAAGATTTCTAAATTGTGCATCCGCTTTGAAATTATTTATTTAAACTACTTATATGTATACTACTTATCTACAAATAAAATGCGAAATCTACGTCAACTATTCTACAATGTACTTGATAGCCTGTCAGGTGTACAATTTTCCCAAAGATTGCAATCTCTGCAAAAAGCCAACAGCATGGCTTGCATATATGTCATTTGTATTTGAACAGTTCGGCTAAAATGAACAAATCGGTAAAGAATATAAACACGCTTCAGCATGCCATAGGGCCCTGTAAGTTTCTGCATAAATATATATTTTCAAAATTCACTTGAACCTATTATAAAATATATGGACAATTTAAACTGTTTCTAATGTATTTAATAAAAATTCTGGTTTGTGCAGAAAATATATACAACATAAATAATGATATATTGTCTTTAAAGTTAAATTTTCGTCCCATTTTATCCTTATACGAAGATGCTATCAAACTAAAAATATTTTCAAATATTTGCGTACATTTTTTTAGTTTTGTTCTTGGCACAGTTTTTTGGAGTAATGCCCGTTTCGGGTGTATGGCCCAATAACGATACAGAGAAAGTTAAATTTCATTGGGTTTCCTTGCGTCACCTTGTGGCACTAACCCTGCTATCGTTTTGTATATTCGATTGCACGGTTGCGGCCAAGGTGGTGCTTAACAATGGACTTAAGATATATACCATAGGTGAGCATGCAAAGTTTTTACTCTTAAACTTATATTAATCATATTAATGGGCACTTATAAAAGGACCGCTTAGCTTTAGTGCTATTTGCATTGCATGCTTTGGAGTTTTTCTGCAGCTATCACACAATTGGTCTCTGGTGGTCAAGAAAACTGCACGCTGTGAGCTGGTTTTTCAAAGGAAATGCTACGCGAGCAGGTTGGGCGGTCTGTTTAGTCGACGTGTACGCCAGTGGGGCATTGTACTGCTTCTGGGTGCTGTGCTGGAGCACTGCTCCTATATGGGCAGTGCGGTATATAACAATTATCGTCAGATAAATGAGTGCAAGCTAAATGTGGATTTTTGGCAAAACTATTTTATGCGCGAACGTCAAGAATTATTTGTCGTGTTTCAATACAGCAGTTGGCTAATCATTTTTATAGAGTGGACCACAGTTTCCATGACGTTTGTTTGGAACTTTTTGGATATATTCCTCACTTTAATATGTCGTGCCCTGGAAATACGTTTTAAGCAACTGCATTGGCGCATTCAACAACATGCTATGGAGCGCATGCCCAACGAGTTCTGGCATCAAGTGCGTTTAGATTTACTGGATCTGAGTGAACTGCTTAAGTTTTATGATAAACAGCTTTCTAGCTTATTTTTATTATCCTGTTCGCATAATATGTACTTTCTGGTGGTACAAATTTATCACAGTTTTCAGTAAGTACGATTGCAAAAATATTTGAATAATTTTTGTTATAATTGTCAAGAATTCAAGAATTACAGGCAGCTTTATGGATGAGCTTTACTTTTGGTTTTCACTCTTGTATGTAATGGCTCGTGTTTTAAGTATGATGTTTGCCGCTTCCTCCATACCTCTCGCAATCAACAAGATCTCTTATACGCTCTATGAAATACCCACGGATTACTGGTGTCTGGAGTTGAAGCGCATAAATGAGATTATAACATTTGATGCTTTTGCGCTTAGTGGCAAAGGATATTTCTTTATAACGCGACGTCTTATCTTCGCAGTATGTTCATAAATAACCACAAACTTAAGGACACTAAAAAGCTTATACTTTCAGATGGTAGGCACCATGATGGTTTACGAGCTTGTACTCATCAATCAAATGGAAGGTGTTGAGGTGGAAAAAAGTTTTTGCAGTGGTGGCTCCTCAAAGAGCCCATTTTCCTAAACAACTCAACTAGCTTATTGCATATTTAATAAGCTGTCAACTGTTGGGCGTAGTCCACAATTTGCATGCAGATTAAACAAGATAAACATTAAAATGGCGCTAAATAACAAGCTCAAAAATTTTCATTGCCTTGCATTCACTTGAAACCAGTTGCAATTACAGCAGTTGTTAACAGTCAATATCCGGACATGGCCAAAACAATAAACAGACCCATAAGGGAACGGAAAAGTTTAACACGCGTAACCTTGTGGAGATCAGCACGCGTTAGCAGTGAGTAAGTGTGCGGCTAGAGATCCATGAACTGCATAAAATTAAATAAATAACTTTTTATAGAACAAGCGTTTTTAGTAACAGAGCACTTAAGCAAAAACAAAGAGCATTGTGGCCAAGATGTAAGACCTAAAGAACTGTATTGATGCACAGCATATATTGCAAGTATATTCCATATTAACTAAGTATTTTCGGTTTCATAGCAAAGGATTCAAAAATGTTTTAGGTATATTTTCGATAATTTTTTTTGTGTTATATAGCTGTGCTGTATATTATATTTACCGGGGAAAATTTCGGTTTAAATTAAATATATTATAAAAATAGTTTTTGTAGAGCGATTTGTTAACAATATTGTGCTAATTGTAATAACAGATTCCGAGTGTTTAATTACAACGTAAAATCATACTAAAAAAATCTAAATCAATCCAAAAACTAGTCGCAAGCCGAGCATTTCCTTAGTTCCCCAATTTGGATAGTTTGGCAATAATTTACTTAGCAAGCTACTTAGTTATTTATGCAATATTTTCCGTTTATGTGATACCCAAGCACGATAATCAATCTAAATTGTAACACTTTTAGGTTTTATAATATACATTAACTTAGGCAACAAACTGAAGAACATCCCTCTTTGACAAGTAGGTGCCTGATTATCCTTACACACACATTTAGAGAGTTTTTGAAACTTTAGGGCTATTTCTACTCATTATTACATTTCCATAATGGTACCGTAAAACTAATGCACGGAAAACCAGTAACTTTGACTGAAGCAAGTAGAAATCAAAGGAAAACACTCAAGATTTATTTACCCCTCTGAAAGCAATCCATTTACGTCACTTATATCACTAATGCCTTCTAGAAAAATTTTAAAAAGTCCTAACAAATTTTTGCTTCCATAGTCAAAATGTTGCTGCACAGTGCGGGAAAAGAAAATGGTAGTCATGGCTCTTTTCAGAAGGTCATGAAACCCGGTACGTTCAAGCTTTAATATTAATTGCTGTATAACCAAATTATTTTTTCCTTTGTAAATTATAGTTTTAATGATTGCGCAAATATTTGCTTTGATGCCTGTAAGAGGTATTGGATCCCCATTTGCCGATGACTTGGTCTTCACTTGGCTGAGTCTTCGCACTTGTTATGCGTTTTTGGTCTTGATAGCATTTGGCGTTACCTGTGGTTATGTTATTGCTTTTGCAACTCACACACCTTTTAATTTCGACAGCGTGGAAACCTTGATCTTTTACATTTCCATATTTCTAATAGCAACAACATTCTTTCAATTAGCACGCAAATGGCCAGCCATCGCACTGGAGTGGCAAACCGTAGAGTCCAAATTGCCGGAGCTAGGTACAGAGCGTGTACGTCGAAATTTGACAAGACAAGTTAACATGATAGTGCTTGTGGCCGTCGTATGCTCAATAGGTAATTCCACTAATTAAATATAATATTAAGCGCACGTTTTTTAGATGCCGCTGATGTAATGCATTTTTTTTTAGTGGAGCATTTGCTAAACATATGGTCAGTGTCGCATTATGTTATAAAATGTCCTGTTTTTCGGGATAAACCACTCGACAGTTATTTGTACAGCAACTTTAATGCATTTTTTTATTTCGTGGACTACAACACTATGCTGGGTGTAATTGGCAAGCTTATCAATTTATTGTCCACCTTTGCATGGAGCTTTAACGATATATTTGTGATGACCATAAGTGCGGCCTTGGCAGCACGTTTTCGGCAGCTAAATGACTATATGGAGCGCGAGGCCAGACTTGTAAGTTTGCCAATATTTAATTTTAGCAAAAATATTTGTATGGCGCACTCTACTTTAGCCTACCACCGTTGAGCTGTGGATACGTTGTCGCATAAATTTTAGAAACCTGTGCAAATTATGCGACTCCTTGGATAATGCCATATCATCCATAACATTGCTTTGCTTCTCAAACAATTTGTACTTTATTTGTGGCAAGATACTAAAGAGCATGCAGTAAGTATTAAAGCTTTAAACAATAAATAATATTAAGCTATATACATACAATGTTCAATTTTAGAAAGAAACCCTCTATAGCGCACACTATGTATTTCTGGTTCTCGCTAAGTTATCTATTGGGACGCACCTTCATACTCTCTTTGTACTGTGCCAGCATTAATGATGAATCGAAACGTCCTCTAAACATTTTTCGTACTGTGCCACGCGAATATTGGTGTACAGAGGTGTGTTTGTGTTCTTATATATTGCTCTGCAGTAGTTTATATATATTACATATTCATGATTTCAAAGTTGAAGCGTTTTTCTGATGAGGTCAATCTGGATTCCGTAGCTCTAACGGGCATGAAGTTCTTTCGCATTACACGCAGCCTAGTCATATCGGTAACTCTTTCTGTGTTCCACCGCAAATTTTAATTAATATTTAAATCAATTACTTTCGAAAATTTTTTATTTAAGGTTGCCGGCACAATTGTGACCTACGAACTGATTCTGATGCAGCTTAACAAAACGGACAAAGTTAATGACTGCTTTGAATAGTTAGTTACTCGCTTTATAAATAGTCGTGTACTTGTAAATGTATGGCCTTTAATTATATATATGTACAAAACAACAGGTGTGTTTAATGTTCTTAACTCTACAGAATTTGCTGCATGCTCGCTCGTACAGTTGCAAATTGCACGCCCCAGCGCGCGGAACTGTAAACAAAATGAAATTTTTGCCGAAATGGGAAATTAAATTTCGACGATTTAGAAAAATGTCAAAATCGCCACTTATGAGAAAATTGGATATGTTACACGAAAGGTTGGCACATAAGTTATCCAATGCGTCGATAACTAATCTGAAATTGTTTGACAGTGATCGAAAACAAGCTTTCAAACAAAGCTGTCAGGATTATATAAGCCAGTTGGAAGCAGAATATGAGACCAGGAGTCAAATACCAAGTAAAAGGCAAACCTAAGTATAAACAGACTAAAAGTCTATACAATATAAAGTAAAAAAAATTCTATTAAGTCTGCAGTATTCAAGTGAACAGATGAATCAATATTTGTTTTTTTTTTATTTAGTTTAGAAACTGAATAAAATAATTTTAACAGATATTTCTTATATATCTTAAATGCTTGCCTTAATAAAGTGCATTAATGGTGTTCAAAATTTATAAAAATAATTGGCAAAACGGGTAAGATCATTGGCGATTAGCATTACACCTGCTCCGAGATTCCTACATTAGTAAGAGCAGTTCATATCTTTAGCTATAGACAATGATGAACTTGGCTTAGAAGTCACTTAAAAGCAAGTAGCAAGCGAAATATAGAACAAAGGTTGGCAATACTTCTATGTATTTTTAATGTTATTTTCGAATATTTTTTGTGTTGCCTCAATTCTTTGAAAAAAAAGTTTTTGCTATTCACAGATGTGTTAGCAAGGAGCACACGCGAGACTTTTCTATATAATGGCAGTTTTCACGAGGCTGTGGGGAAAGTGCTGCTTATAGCTGAGTTTTTCGCCATGATGCCAGTTAGAGGAGTTACATCTGCCCATCCGAGAGACTTATCATTTTCCTGGCGCAGTTTTCGCACATGCTTCTGTTTGCTTTTTATAATGTCAACACTTACTAACTTGGCTTTCACCATATACATGGTGGTCAACGGAAATATAACATTTAACAGTATTGAACCCATGATATTTCGTTGCTGCATATTGTTAGTTTGTGTCAGCGCCCTAAACTTGGCAAGAAAATGGCCCACTTTAATGATGTTCTGGCATAAGATTGAAGATGACTTGCCGCCGTACAAGACGCAGACAGACAAGTGGCGCATGGCACATAGCATACGCATGGTTATGTTTGTGGGAATGATGCTGTCTTTGGGTGAGTATTCAATTCATCAAAAATATGTACTATAAATTTACCTAATTTACCTACATATGTATGTTTACTGCATTAAAAACTATATAGTAGGAATAAAAATGTATAGAACTAACATTATTATAAATACTTAGTTGTGAAAATATCGCATAAATAGATGTTAGATCATACCTATTGAGGCTTGTAGAAATATGGTCTTAGTATTTTTGTTCTAAATATGTAACTATAAATATTTTGTATTTTATTCACAGCTGAGCATCTGCTGAGTTTAATCTCAGTAATTAACTATGCCAATTATTGCCACAAGACAGATGATCCAATAAAAAATTTTTTTCTGGTCGCTTGTGATGAAATATTTTATGTTATTGCCTATTCCCCGGCACTGGCTATATGGGGGAAATTGCAAAATATTTACTCGACATTTATATGGAACTATATGGATATATTTGTCATGATCATAAGCATAGGATTGGCAGCCAAGTTTAAGCAGCTTAACGATAACCTAGAAACTTTCAAAGGCATGGTAAAATTAAGAGTACTCAATTGATTTTTATAACACAATATACCACTAATTCCATGACTTTTAGCATATGCCGTCAACATTTTGGGCGGAGCGTCGCATACAGTATCGAAATCTTTGCATTTTATGCGATAAAATGGATAATGCCATATCAGTAATCACAATGGTTTCTTTTTCGAATAATTTATACTTTATATGTGTACAACTGTTGCGTAGCCTTAAGTAGGTAGATTTTTGCATAACTTAACAACTTTTGTTTAAATTTTTATTTTTTCTAGTAAAATGCCAACAGTAGCCCATGCCATTTATTTTTATTTTTCTTTGATATTTCTGATTTGTCGCACTTTGGCTGTATCTTTGTACTCGGCCGGCGTGCATGATGAGTCGCGTCGATCCTTGCGTTATTTACGTTGTGTGCCCAAGGATTCATGGTGTCCTGAAGCCAAAAGATTTGCTGAAGAAATTAGCAGTGGTTTGGTAGCCCTAAGTGGCATGAAGTTTTTTCATTTAACGCGTCAACTTGTATTGAGTGTGAGTAACTATAATTAACAATTGGTAAATTTCATAATATATAGTTAAATTTATTGTAGGTTGCAGGTACTATTGTCACGTACGAACTTGTGTTGATACAATTTCATGAAGAAACGGATCTATGGGACTGCCAGCAAAACATTTACACGTGAAGCATTTATAAAAAAATAATTTTTACTATTTTTACTTTTTTATACGAAAGTCTTCGGTCTCAGCTGAATGTCACTAATGTTATGGTTTAAACCTATAATTTAAAGAAAAGTCCATGTTGCCAGGGTAGAAAGTTAAGATAAGTTTCTTATATTCGTCAGATACGTGGGTGTTTCAATGGTTTGTAATACTAAAAATAATTGATTTTTGTTTTCAAGATTTCTCACGTTTATTTTTAAGCAAAAATGGAAACATCATATCGCCTGTTAATATCAATTGGTTATTTACTATGTCATGTTGCATGATGATACATATATGTCTATTTAACATCTATTAATATGAATATAATAAGTGTGATTCAGTGAGTGCGTTTACACTTCGACGATTAATCATTTCATTAATGTCCGCTAAATCGCTTACGTACTAAACTCTACTTGAATAAAGAATTTACACATATTTATTATGAATGACTGCTACTGGCATGGGGTCATAATCTTAGTTAATTTTATGTCATTGTGTAAAAGTGTATATTTATTTAGTTAGAGAGCGATTGTTTTAATGTAATTTTACATACAATATAAAAAAGCTGTACACACAAAAATTCAGCTAAACATTTCAATTACTTAATTTATTAAAGGATTTCAATTTCTTTAAACTTTTTGCCACTACAAATACTCGCAAGTCGCTAAATCACTGCAGTATATGCCAGATTAAGGTAACATGTACGGAAGTTTTGGTGGTTTCTTGTTGCGTATTTGTGTTTCCTTTTAAAATCATGATAAAAAAGTATCTATAGTATGTTTTGTTAACATGATTAAGATTAAGGCTTGATTTTATTTTAAGTGCTTCTTGTAGCCGAATCGTAAGCTATGTGATAACTACACTTATAAAATATATGTTTTATTCTATAAGTATATTTACTAGTTGCTATATATAATAGCTAGTATTTAGTACAAAAACCATTTCGATGTTTGCTGATTTCAATTAGTTTTTGTGCACTTCTCGAATATTGCTTGAGTTGAGCGAATAAGAAACAAAGGCAAAAATATCACACAAGTTGAGATCTTAAATCAAAAAGAGAAGATTTAGTTGAAATAAATATGAGTAGTACAAAACGTAGGAATGTTAAAAAAAAATGAACCATGCGAGTGTATGAATTGTTTCTATGCAAAATTCGCTAAATTTAAAAAGCCTTGTATAGAGATTCTCAAAGCTTTTTAATGCCTTTTGGCATCATACTGTTTAACTTTTTCTGGAATTGCTGCCTTTTCGACGGCTACATGCGCACCGAGTTCCTCCAACGATTTGACGTAAATTAGCTTTCGCCAAAACTTTGCGCTGTCAACAGATAAAAAGGTATTTACAAATCTGTATAAGTAAAAACTGTAATTAAGCTTACCTGACAAAAGGCCGAGCCATCCATACCAAAGATTTTATCCAGAATGTTGGATGCACCAAATACATGTGCTTCAAGCTCTTGCGCAGGCGGCGATCCAATAGTTGGTAGCAACTGAAACACAATTTATGCATTATTAATTTATATATTTAAAAGCCTAATGCTTTTATTTACCGTTTTAGCCAAGGAAACGATGGTACATTGCGTCTGTTCGAGCCACCATGTAAATAGATTAACACGTAGTCATCAGTAACTAGCTGTTCGAGAGTTTTAACCACATACAGAAACAGATTGTCCATAACATAGCTATAGTCAGCACGAGATCTATCCGGCAAATGACAGGCGCAAAATATTACAATAGCATTCTGCCCGCCAGCCTTTAGATAGCCACCATGTGAAAGAACACGCTTATATGGTTCTATCACACGCATATCTATTTCTCGTGTACGTCCATCTGGTAGAGTTATCTTTTGCCAGTTACGGGAATCACGACGTTCTTCAGCAGCCGTGTACTGTGGAAGTGTCGTTGTAGTATTTGGTGTGGGCGTGGTGGTCATGCCGAATTCATCCAAATCGTCATCATTGTCGGGCAACAGTTCTGGACCTTCGCAATCGTCATCGTCATCCTCTCCGTCTAATCCATCAATAAGCGAACTGGAAGGACTTAATGAAGCCAAGTTATGTTCAATGTCTTCATCATCATCGAAGCTATGATTGGAAATGGAGTCCAGGCTTGATATGTCCTCACATCCCGGCAGACCAGTTCCAGCTGCAAATCGCTTAGTTTTTCGTGTGGTTTTATTCGTTTGGATGGGCAACAAAGATACGGACTGAAAATTGGACTCGACTGCGGCTAAATATTGTGAGACATCGGCATCGGACTCGCTGCTAAGCAAGTCCGGACTGTTGGCGCGAAGTAAAGTTAGTTTAGCATCCTGTGGTTTGTTACGCTGGTGTTGATGTTGTTGATTAATATTATTGCGTACCAGAACGCCTTCCATTGGTAGTGAGGATTGTTGCTGATGTTCTGTGCGTGGCACCACGTCTGGAAAATTCTTACACTTGCTTTGAAAGTGCTCTGAATCAGAGTCGGTATTTGTTGGTGACATAAGTGGGTGACTGTTGGCCAGCGTCCGTTCAATTAATTGTCGTTGCGGCATTGTATCCAGTTGTAATAGTTCTGGTCGTATTAATCTATTGTCCAAAGCAGTACTAGTCGTAGCTGCTTTGCCAATATGGTCCACCTCAACAATGTCCTGCACCTGTTCGTTATGATTTAGTGTCGGCGCTGCATAGCCCTTGTTTGGTGTCGTAGCGCATTCATCAACCAAAGGCGATACACCCGTAGAATCTGTGGGCGTCTCGGATATATCCATCTTGCTCTCCGATTGTGGAGATTCTTCGTAATGCAGACTAGAAATACATATGTATGCAAATATTCATCGATTAGTCATCAAAGCAAAAACTTGTCGCATTTAAATTAAGACTTTGCCTACCTCATTTTGCTAGCCTCAACTAGTTTCTCTGCACAGTATTTAAGCAATTTCTAAATGCCCTTAACCCACACATTTTGGAAGTCTAAACTTTTACATTTGTGCCTTGCCTACATACAGACACACACTTTTATTTTGCTTGCAGCTAAACTGAAGCGCAAAGATACTTTGTATTTTGAGTGCTATACACAGCCTTCCAATAAGAGCAATTGCATCAATCTGCAGCGCTTTTCATGTCTGGGTTTGGTAAAAATTTTCAAGGATTTATTACTCCTTTGCTCGACAATTCTGTGGAAGTTAACAAAACAATGAAAAATACATTGTCTAAAATGATTTATATCGATATGTGTTATTGCCATCGATATTAAGGCAAAAGTCTGGCAGCACCGCAGAGTTGATATCGAATGATATTAAGCAATCGATTTATCGCAGCATTTCTCAAGAAGTTGCGCATCGCAAAATATTATTTTGTGAAATTTTTTATTTTTATTTTTTTTAAAGCCATCTTCAAATTAAACGATGGACAATACAAAGTTAGGCATTTTACCTGCCTCTACGGACAACACAGCAACAAACACAATAAGCACTATTTCCGTCACGACTGCGGACGTAGTAGGCGTTGGTACTGTAGCAACACCAGTTGTGGCTACAGCAACTACTAGAGCACCTTTTAAAGGGACAAGCAGTCACAGTTTAAAGAACTTACCCATTGAGCTGCAAAACGACCAAAAGCGCAGAAGGTAAGTGCGTAAAAAATGACTTTAATTTCAATGTTTAACGAAAAAATGTTTCTATACTTGTAGTTCTTCACGCTCCATTAAACGGAAACGTTTTGACGACGAGATTGTTGAGTATAGCCCAACCATAGCGCAGTCTCGTGGTGCCACTGATCCTAGCCGTGCTAACAGACCCCGTACTACTTCACAAAACTACGGCGCGGTATTGGCACCAACGGTACCTACTCACTTACAGCCGCATGCCCCTTTGGCTGTAGCGCCACCCGAAGCAACTCAGACTATCGGTTCAGTTGAGACACAGCCTGGTGTAGCTAACACAGTTGTTGCTCTAAGCGCTCCACCTGCTACTCCAGTCGCACCACTGCCTGCTACACCTCTCATAACACATGTAACTGCACCGGTTATGGAACGTGCTTCAGTGATAACGGAAAAGCGTCGTGCACGTCCAGTACGTGCAACTAGCAATAAGCGCCAACGTCGAAATGGTCGACCAGTAACGCAGTTGGCTACAAAAGATCTTGGTCGATGGAAGCCCATTGATGATCTTGCATTGATTATTGGCATACAACAGACCAATGACTTGCGCATGATACATCGTGGTGTTAAGTTCTCGTGCAAATTTACACTTCAAGAGCTGCAACAACGTTGGTATGCGTTACTTTACGAGCCGTCTATTTCACGTGTTGCTGTTTCTGCAATGCGTAATTTGCATCCAGAGCTGATAGAGTCTGTACAGCGCAAAGCCCTCTATAGTGTACAGGAGGAGGAACTGTTAGGCACCATAAAAAGCGTAAGTAAAAAACTTCCAGTCGTGAATAGTAATTAGATAACTCCATTGCAGACTGAAGTACCGCCCAAGCTGGAGCAGTTTCAAGAACTGCTGGAAAAAAATGCAGCTATTTTCTATTGTGCACGCACTGCCAAATCTCTGCGCAATCACTGGCTCTTGCTCAAGCAATACAATCTTTTGCCGGACCAAAATATTAATTTGGATGCGGATCAACTGCTTAGTTTTTCTGATGCTGAGGATCAATTATGCGATAATGATTTGCAGGAACCTCGTGATGAAGCTCTTGAGATAGAGTTAGTTTTAGCAGATCGGCGCAATAAGCATGAAATACGTCTGCTGGAAAATGAGTTGGGCCGCTGGAGCGTGCTCGTTGAAACAGTGTTAGGACCATCTACAACCGAGTTTGATAATCAAACTTTGGCATGCTTATGTGGCCGCTTAGTACGCTACCTCATGCGTTCCAAGGAGATTACAGTTGGTCGCGTAGCCAAGGATGCTTTGGTCGATGTAGATCTCTCCTTAGAAGGCCCAGCAGCAAAGATTTCTCGACGTCAAGGCACTATTAAGCTGCGTAGCAATGGTGATTTCTTTATAGCCAATGAAGGCAAACGCGCCATCTTCATAGATGGCACCCCTTTACTCACTGGCAATAAAACACGACTGGCACACAACTGCACCGTAGAAATATCCGGCCTGCGTTTCACTTTTATGGTAAACTATGAACTAATTAATGCCATACGGCTTGAAAGTTCCAAAACATCGAATCCTTTAAATTAGGTTAGCGTAGACATAAGAATAACTGATTAGCACATGGCCTTGATGTTAAAGTATTGCAATGTGAAACCACTTTGTGGCTTGGTAGTGCGCTCTCAAGGCCATTGTAATGTATTCTATTCTAAACTGATTAATAAGAAACAAGTTCTGGAAATATACAACAAATAAGAATGTACAAACACCGCCTTCTTTTGGTACAATCAGCCGCTAAGCGCACTTGTTAAACACCTACACTGAATCGGAAGCGCAATCAATCGAACGCCCATACTCTCGTATAATGGTTTGTTTTTATTATTTATGGTTTCTTATGAACTGTTGTGGTTTCTCTTGTGCTCAATGAAACTAATATATTGACTACATATGCGTGTACTAGATAGATACCAGCTAAATGTACAAACCGATGTAACTAACATAGGAGATACATTTATTTAAAATATGCACATTTTCTTTTAAAGTCCTGTCGCTCTACTGCTTTGATTCCTGTTTTTATAAGTCGTAGATTTAATCTGACTCTCATTATCGCTTTGAATACTGAAGACTGACAATGAATATTGAACCTATCATGTTATGTAGATAATTGACCGATTAAAAAGATCGCTTATATTATGTCAAGCATTTTTAAACTTACAAAACCATAACTCACTGTTTGACTGGGATAAAGTGCGGATCGTTTATGCGAATTTGGTCATTAAGTTTAAAAGCAAACTTTAAAAATGTTACAAACTAGTTTATAAATGCTGTAATATTTATTAAGCTGTGCTTTAAAAATTGTTATAAGGTGTTTCGAAGTCGTAACTGTTTTACAGTCATCTGTCAGAACTTTAAATTCCTAAAAGTCAATTGTGTTGTATGGCTAATTCTGTCGCAGACCATTCCCATTCGCATGTCAAAAACAAAAAATCAACAAAATTAGTTTTGGCTTGGGAATTTCTTTTCAAGACAAAGGTATAACACGAAATTACTTTGGAAGTTATTCTGTGGTCTGGCGCATGTAATTATTTATTTAAATCTTAAAATATGTAATTAACTTGCAAAAAACTTAGTGAATTTATTTAGACAAAATTGTGGGCTATACTTTAGTATAGCTAGTTGTAAGTTTAAGTTCTCTAGCATTGTTCTATAGCCTTGGATAGCAAATGCGTATACATAATTTGCTTTACGTTTAACTGACATTAAGTTGCCACTGAAGTAGCAAATTTATGGCACTAAGTTGAAATTGTAGTTAAGTTTGAAGACGCTTTTAATTATTAATAAATCGCACATCATTAAGAAATTAGTTGAACAAATTACAAAATTAACTGCAACAAATGGTCAAAAATCACGATGTCTGAGCATAATTAATTATGGTTAGATTGCTGACAAGCCTACAAAAGGCGGCAGCAACAGCAGCTCGATAATAGATGAGACATGGATGGTGTCCGACTATACAGCGATAACATAATATAAAAATTAGCTGGAACAAAACAGAATCAAGAGAAAGTTCGATGACTTTGGTGTCCGACCTTTCTTTGGTATAATATACACACTTTGTTGTTGTTCTTGCTGTTGACACCAGACACTAAATTGATCAAAACTAAGAAGCCGTTCGCCAAACGACCTCTAGCGGGATGCCATAATATACTCGTAATATACCCCATACCTAGCCACACATATGGCGCATTGCAAGCATATTAAAATATAATTAATTGTTGTCACTGTCTATAAAAAGTCAATTTGTATATATAGTATCTTAAGCTTTTTTGATAGAATTTTTACGCTGAATTTCATGCTTGGGGATTCCGCATGCTCTCCGCATTTGTCTAACCAATATTAGCGCTGATTTGTGTGCAAGTTGCTGCTTTCTTTTATGCCCTGGCGTTCCTGTTGCCTTCCGAGCTATACAATGCTAGAGACGACTACGATGTGGACCAAGACTATAAAAATGTTGATGATGGTAGCTAGAACTAATGAATGCTGCCTTTGTCTTTTGTGGATTTGTGTTATTACATATTATGGCTTTTGTGCAGTTCAGCGATCTTTTTCTTGTTTTTTGTTGTGTTTTGGTTCATCATGGGCATGGGATTGCGATATTTTGGCGATGTCGCAACTTCTAAAATTAGTTAAAAATTAGTTTTCTAAATATTTTTTGTTTTTACTTATTCATTTTAAAAAGTTTTTCGTTTTTTTCTGAAGTTTGTTTTTTTTTAATAAGGTATTATTGTTAGCATTGTTGTTGTTGTTCTTTTTACTATTAACGTAGGTCATGCTGTTATTTTTTATTTTTATTTTATATCTATTAACTGTTAGTTGCTTTGCATTTTGTTTCAAACTGGAGCACAGTTCTGCTGGTGCTCTTTTTGGCACATGCGTGGGGGGTGCCAAAGCCTTTTGCTTAGAACTTTCACAAAGAGTCAAAAGTTACTTGAAAGTTTTTTGCAGATCTTATGGCTAGCCACATGAGGTCATGTTCCGAATTCATGTCATAAATCTTAAGTGTAAATTATGTAAATTCAATTTCCAATTATGTTTTTAAATCAACCAGATGAAGTCAGACACTAATATAAGCGTATTATACGAAATATAAACAATAATAATAATAATAACAAAAAATGTCACAAAAATCGTTGACATTTTTATGAACAATGTAAAACAAAAAAAAAACTGAAAAGTTAATACCAATAAATTTGAGGAAGTGAAATTTTATTATTTAAGCAAACATTTGCTTACTTTTTAATATGGCAGTGATTCTTTTCTTTTGATGATACTTTTCAGTCGAACACGAAGGAATGTGCAAAATAAAACAAATATGTTTTATTTAGTTTTAAAAAACGTTCATATCGTATCTTATCGATATAAGTTTACAAGGTAATTGCAGCAAATTTTAAGTATCTTTGTGATTTCGTAGCAGTGTTTGTGCCTTTAGAGAAAAAATTAAAAAATCTTTAGAATATGAATTTTCTTAAATGAGGTAGGAAATTATATAAATACTGAACTAGTTCAATGAAAATACTTATGTCTCCTAAAATGCATACGTTCTTAATACGTTACTGATATATTTTTAAATTGTTATAATTTTTGCACAGTTTTTCTGTCTATAACATTGTGTTTTATTAAATTTGAATAACTTACTAAAAATATTTCCTACTACCAAGATTAATAAGAATTGAAAATAGCTGGCTATAATTGTACAAAAAAAATGAATATAAGCACTAAAAAAATTTGGCAAAAATAAAAAGTAAACAAAATTTCTATTGAACAGCTCAGCACACTTGAATGCTCTCATCGCATGTAACATATTGTATTATATTATTTATATTGATGAACCAGCTTAGCCGTAAGCGTTTAATTTCCTCTATTTTGTTGCCTTATACAGTGTGCGCAATAATTGCACGTACGCATGCAAAAATATATATAAACAATTTATTATACAGAGTCAATCGCTAATATTATTAGTTTCCATCAATTAAGTTTCAATTGTCAGGTAGATTATTTATGTACGTAGATGAGCATATTGGGGGGCTGTTAAAGGGCGCTGGTGGGCGTGCCAGATTTGACAATGAGTGACATTTTTAGACAACATGCGTCATGCGTGCCTTACATTGACAATATTTAAATTTCATTTGTAACGCAAAAAGTTTGCCATATACTTTAATTTGAAGAACAGGAATAGCGAATACCCTTTTTTTAAGAAAACGTATATTTAAAAGTTGTATTACAGGGAAAATGAAGTAGAATATATTAGCAAATCGATTAAAAGTTCAATATTCGTATAAATTTTTGAATATTTTGCAGAATGATTATTATTATATATTATTATTTTATATTATTTTTTTTGACACATATTAAAAATAGCATCAACGTTTAAATTTAATGTTGTGTGCTGCATAAAAGAATGCGATATCCCGAACTGGAAAAGTTGGTTTCTACTGAAAAAGGAAATCAAGAAAGAAAGGTATAATTTCTTCATGTCGCAAAATGCTTAAAATAATACTTACTAAGAGTATTAAAAGTATTCATAATAATTTGTATTTTTTTAGTACGTTGTGTTGCCTTTGTAATTTTTTTTTTTTGTATCAAGCTCTGGTGTGTAACGCTATGTACTGAATGTTAATTTCATTTTGGACAGTCTTTATATACAACAAAATATATAATGCATGTTATAACTTTGCTTTGCTTTGCTTAGTTTTAGTGTTAAAATTTATTTAACAAAATCGTGCGCACATGTTTTTTCGCTTGATTTATATACATGCAAAGCTTTATTTTGAGAAAATACGAAAATTATTGACAATAACATAAATTTGGCTTTTGACAGAGTGACGTCACAAGCGTCAATGGCTATAGGCGCAGATAGCTAAGATAGCATGGTTAGATGTATCTGTCACTTGAAATTGCAACTCAAAGTGCATAATTGGGCGCTTAAGGCGCCAGTTCGACAGCCTCCGTTAACTAAGAGACACCTACATCATCAGAGATTGGCAGCAGCCTTGAAATGCGTGCCGCTTTTAGCGTTTCGGAGACAGACTCCAGCCATTAGACTCTGTTCATATGACTGTCACTCACCCACGCGAACTACAACAATAATAAACTAATGCCTTGCCTTTGTATTGTGGCGCCAATGTACAAAGGCAACTCAATTTGCAACTCTACTTTTGGGGCTTAAAAGCTCAAATTGATATGAAAATCTTTGTCAGCAATAAATAATTACAACAACACTCATGTATTTTTTAATTAAATATAGCAGTAAATTGCGTATAAACAAATAAACATTTTGAAAAACTTTTATATAGTTTTGGGCTCGGCACATTTTATTATTTATTTGTTCATCTAAGAGTATTGCTTTTTTACCTCATATTTTTAAATTTTTGTTTTATTGACTTGTGAAATCGTAGATCTTTTCAAAACAAGCGACTTTTGTTCTTGTTAAGTCCATAAATCCTAGAGTTCTACCGTCAAAAGTATTTCTTTGTTTATATGATTTTTTTTCTTGCTCCCTTGTCATAAATAACTTTACGTGAATGTGAATTTGTAAAGTTAATGCAAATTATACCTATATTTAAGCATTTATCATTTGCTGTATCGTTAATGCCAAACCAAATAAAATAGTATCAGCTTTCTAAAAGATTTGATTCTTGAAAATATTTGTTCTTCAAAATACTTAATTACTTTTTAACCCGAATTTAGTTAGTTAACAAACAAACGAAATATAACAATTTTTGTATAAAAATAGAATTTTACGACACAGGGTCCTCCTCCACTGTGTCTTTTCGTCCTCCTTCGTCGGCTTTGGCAACGAACACCTTCTTCAGTGGAGCGTCTTCGTACATACTAACGACATGGCTGGAGTCATGGCGGACGTTATGCCGTAGTACGCTGCACGACATCTATGTAGTTTAAGAGCTTCGACCGCTCATGGTTCATTCGGATGCAATAGTCTTTCCTAATCCGTAGGAACCCAGAGAATATAATTGAGTGGGCCTGATTTTCATGGGCTCAAACCGAGTTAAGCTTCAGATTGTTGTCAACCAAGCGGCAGCAAGAACTATCTTTGATAATTAAAGAACTCATTTAAAGAACTTTATTACTATAAATGTTTTGATAACAAATCGTAATCGTACTTACAATCAAACGTAATGCCAAGAAAAATAAAATAATGTTTATTTGTTTTATAATTATAAAGATATACGTTTTAAATGGCTTATAAGTCGGATTTCAATGACACATTTATGCTGCAAATTAAAATATCATTTACAGCATTTACGCTCAAAACCTTTAAACCTTAAAAATAAATGATTTATATAATTCCAAGGCGCTATTTGAACGGCCAAAACAATCCCTTTCGAAAAAAAAATGATTGATATTATCTATGCAGTAACAGTCAAGTTGATCAACAAGCTAAAATAACAAAATAATAATCAAGTTTTTCACTTGAACTTTATACTTAAGTGTTCGTCTAGTTTGTAATTGCTTTAATTATATTTCTATACCAAGATTCTTTACGAAATACTCATACATATGATGTAATTAATGATATATGCACATAGGCAATTGTAAAAGCCATTTCAGTCTTGGTTGTCTTAAGAAGATTAATCTTCAGCAACAAGATTTGGCATGCGTATAAGTAATATTTTCTATAAGTATTACTCTTGTGGGTGGGCAGGGTGTGCCAAAATTGAAATCTGCTTAGCTGCCTTTAAAGTAGATTACTTCTAACACCCGTAACAACAAATAATAAAAGAATAATAAAAGCAATAACAGCTCATACCAAGTAAGGTAGAGCGTCTGAGCCAAATCGTTTCCGAGCCCCATACCGAACCGAATTCAAACGAATCGCAACGAAGCAAAACGCGCGCTCTCATTCGTTGTTGGTTCGAATGCGAACTCAGTCAGTCGTCTCAGCCGTTGTAGATTTTGAATTTTGAAGTTTTTAAACTGAAAACTAAAGCCGCTGCGTTTTTAGTGGCAAACGAGCCAGCTAAACCAACAGACGTGCTGCAAGTCCCAGCCGCGTTTGCATCTAATTCAAGACTGCCAACAAAATAGTTCGACGGTTTTTAATCCGATGTCCAAAAAGTCTACGCATAGATCAATAGTCAGCCATACTCAATGAATTGTTGCAATACCTTTTGGCTATCGGTTCGACTTTTTTTTGACGCTTTGCTTGCCGCATTGTTGGCGGAACTAATTAATTTTCGGAACGTC
The DNA here is from genome assembly GCA_035046065.1 of Chymomyza procnemis. NCBI lineage: Eukaryota > Metazoa > Arthropoda > Insecta > Diptera > Drosophilidae > Chymomyza > Chymomyza procnemis. The sequence goes on along the minus strand of JAWNOJ010000013.1, from coordinate 550,684 downwards.
TATTATCTATTTGTATGGTTCGACGCGCCTCTAACTGTCGGTGATGTCGGTGGCTGTAACGGCAAAGAGTTCGCCGCAATTTTGCTAAAAATAAAATTAAAAGTACGCATTCGAGTGCAAAAAAAAAATATTAAAATTGCGCCGCTTTTGAAGCAGCAAAAAGCCGTGAAAATATTATTATTTATTACAACTGCAATTTGTAGGTGTTTTACAATTTGTTGTGCTACAATTAAAGTGCAATTTAGACATACGCAAAAACAAAAATATATTTTAAACAAAAAATTGGTTATTTAAAAAAAATAAAACTTGACATGTGGCGCTTAATTTGGCTAAACAGCATTTGTGTGGTAAGTAAAATCGGATATTATTATATTTTTATAACAGTTTGGGTAATTTATTTAAGTTATAAAAATAAATAAAAAAATATATGTTGAAGATGGATTTTACCTCGGTTCCTATTACATAATTGTCGCCGCGCTTTTAATAAGGCTGGACTAATTGAAAAAGTGTGGCTTTTCTGTCATGTCCAAAATCAAATAGTAAAAATTAGGTCAAAGAGCAGATTTTGGTAACTTAAAAAAGGCCTTTAACTTTCAATTACATTTCTGTTAAAAACAAATGATTATGGGCTAAAATTAACTTGTTGAAGTTTGTGAAAATTTTTTTGCTTTTTCCGAATTGATTTTTATATATAAATATCACTTTTAATTTTGACATGCGCTGAGTTTTTCTTTGAAAAAATATTAGTTTTTAATGCAACATAATAATATTTTTGGAAAATTTATGCTTACAATTAAAATGACAAATATAAAATAAAACAAAGCAGCATATTTATCAATTGAATAGTTATTGTTAAATTTAGAACTAATGTTTTTGATAAATATTTTTCTACTCAAGTTGTATGTATTTAAAAATACATCACTCGATTACTTCGGGCTAATTGCACATCGTCGCAACCGATTTCCAAAATAATTAACTAAAATGCACGGCTTCTTGTACACTTACGAATTTTTAATACAAAAAAAAAAAAATAATTTAATGTAAGATCATCCACTTTTTAAATACTGTTAGTACATGTTAGGTGGTATAAGAAGACACGCTTGCTGAATGACTCGGTCAGATGGGGGACATCATTTGCACTTTATAACAAAACAACTCTATTTAGGTTGTTTGTTGGTCAATGGTATTGTCGGCTAAATAAAAACGAAATTTCTATAATCACAAATATTCTCAACACCTACAAAATTTTATTGAGAAATAATATAAAAACTGTAATACAGTCGCGGAGGTGTCGGACAGTAGAATACACTGTAGCTCTCTTTTTAAAATAGGTTTCTGTCCTTTTTTTACAAGAATTATACAAATATATAACAGATCAATAACTGTTAACCGATTTTAATAAAATTCGATAAAGGCCAGGTTACAATAAATATTCGGGACAAGGCTTAATGTCCCAAATACACGGGTGTGTGAGGAATCGTAGTAATGTCTATTGGGATGGGGAAGCTTTATCGGTACCCGCGGCAATGATAACTGTACCTAGAGATATATGGTATTAATATATTTTTTTTAATGTAGCTACAATTAAGTATAATTAACGTGTAGATGACCAAGAATTAAATTAGCAAATACTGAACGAGATTTTCTTTTTCTTAATTTTCAATTTAATTGCTTTAATTTAACTGGATTGATTGTATAGTTATGCGCTTAACCCTTAAAGACGATATTGCAGACAGTTTAATATATTATGCAATTGTAGTGTATTACTTGTGAAGTGTTTTTTATAGCTTATGCATAGTTAGTCCGCCTTAGGTGGACATGGATTGACTTCTTCCGGTTTAGGATTCTCAAACATCTTTGGACAGTAATGTTTGTTTTTCAGCAAATATGTAGCCAGAAAACCACATGGATCACTGGGCCGCACGTGAACTAGTTCCTGGAGTGCGTGTATCAATATGGGTGACACTGTCATGTCTAAATACTCGCGCTTGGAAAAAGCGAACCGATCTTTGTATGGGGCGTCTGGCATTGGCGTAGCCATTTTAGAGTGTTGCAGATTTATTTTAAATAATGGTGGTGGTATAGGCGGACCCTCCTCGTCTATTTTGGTATGCACCCTTTTATACATAGAATCAATCTCCATGTCTTCGAAATCTCAGTACAACTTTGAAGGAAACAATCTATTTTATATATAAGGCTTATATTTAAACAGTTTTACCTTACCTTATGTTTCTAGAACTAGTTTTGTGTGCCTTGTAACAAATAAAATAAATTATTTTGCATCGAACCCGAAAAACATAGTTTGTGAAGTTTAAGCGAAGCCTACTTATTTTATATTTAAACTAAAACAAGCAAGTATTTTAAACTGAAAATGAAAAATACTAAAATTGGGGCTCGTGCGGAATGCAAAAAGGCTAGAGGGCAAAGTGTTAAGTAATGTTTTGGACTAAAATAATGGATATTTTTAGCATTAGTGTATATTGCTTACGATTATAAGAAAAATAAAATAAAAAAGAAAATCTTCGCTTAAAAAACTAAAGTCAAAAAGAAGAAGGAGGTGAAAATGAATCCAATAAATAAAATCCAATAAAAATGTTGACCATTAACTTTTAACAGGACTGTATTATACAAAAATTAATTTGTTGCAAAATGAACATAAGTTTGAGTTCCTTACCAGATTTTCAGGAATATTTTCCCCCCAAAACAATGCATTTGTTCAGCTGCTTCTACTTTTCACTTTTGTAATAATTCGCCTTATGCAATTGTGACTTTAATTTTTATGTAAACTCGCTTCAAAAGACTTAAGCAACAAACTTGTTTTAGTATGAAAATGCAAAGCTGAGTAAAATTTTAATTTATTCTAAACAGACATATGCAACAAGTCATACAACTAAATGGTCAACTTTATACTTAACTTATACAATAAACTTTAAATTGAGCTGAAATTAAATTTTAATGCCATATTTAATATATTGCATGCCGGTTGCAGTTTACAATATTAATTTATAGCAAACATAAAAGCAAACGGCCGCAAATAAAAACAAAGTGTTTATATAAAACAAAAGTTTTTTTTTTCTCTTTTTTAAATGTGTGTTAATATTTGGCATTAATATGTGAAATGCCACTTGTATTTTATTTTGAGTATTTTGTTTTTGTTAAGCTTAATAAATTGTTATTGTAGAAATTTTAAACTATTGAATAATTCATTTATACTATTAGGCACAAATATTTGACACATTTTTGCAAAAATAAAATCAAAGAAAAAAACCTGTAGTGTTTGACCCATATTAAAGACTTATATGATAGTCGAGAGTTTGACTCATACCTTGTAGATCGACAAAATTTGCATATAAAAAAGGGACTTAAAATAATATAAAAGAATATACATAAATAACGTTATTTGCTAACTAAAACGTTTTGTTAGATTTCAACAAAAATCGTGCATTACATTTGCTCATTGCTTTTTATTTTCATTATATAGTTATATATATTTCTTTTTTGTTTTTGATTTCTTTTTACGTTTATTACTAAAGAGGCTGCCAGTTAAAAAGACGACTTCCCCCTGATATTGATCTCAACTATGAAAACGTGTAATTTGCATAGTTCCCGCAACACACAAATCCGAATAAAAACACTAAAAGATACAAAATCAAAAGCAAAGGTCACTGGCATCATGCTATAAGATACCGCGACTAGCTGCTGTTGCTGGTGATGCTGTTGGGCTGCCTTCATGAGCCGCTCTTGAGTGATGATTATGTTGTTTTTATTTTGACAAAATATACCACAACTTACATATATTAAAAAACACACACACACACACGCAACACACACTAGGTTTTCCAAGTGGGTAGCAGCAGCACGTGGGCAACTTTGTGTTTGTTTTGTTTGTGGCGTTGTTATCTTGGTAGCAGACCTTTCGTTACTTCGGACTTCAAACATAACAGGCCACAGCATCAAAAATATATCACAACTTATCAAAATAAATGCTAAAAAGAGAGTAAAGTTTAAATTTTATTGACGAAGCTCAAATACTCTTTGGGAACAATGTTTCAAGACAGCGGCATGTACTGCAAACAATTTTAAAAAATTAATGCTATTTGTGTTCTTGGAAATATTTAAGGAAGAACGCTGTGCCAAACAGCTGCTAATAGATTTTGATATTCACTAAACTTTGGGAAACATCCAGAAAATAATCGTTTGTTATACATTTATTTTAATGATCTTAAACATCTTTTTCGTAATAGTTAATATGATGGGAATAGCAGATTAGTTTTATGGAAGCCATTTATATAAGAAACAGCTATTTTAAGGTTTCAAAAGTCAAAGAAAAATTTTGCAAATGTATGTATATAACAAATAAAATGGAAAGGATAAGTTTCTGTTTTATGACGCTTATTAGGTATGTAGATTTTATTACAGTCGCTTCGCTTGATAAAAAAGACAACTAGTTTTTCTTGAATTCTAGGCCTAAAGAATGAATGAGTAGATAGAAAATATTTTGTACAAAGAGCTCACTTGTCATTAAGGTTCTCAAAGACTACAACCAATTCCAACGTAAATTTGCACTTTTCTCGTACTTATTGTTACGATCATTTAGAATATTGTATTACTATGACTAGTTTTTATGAATAGTTGAAGCCTATTATTAGTGTAGGATGTACCTGCTCCTTAAGATCCGGAGATTCGTTTTCACCCTGCAGCACTGGTGCATTTGCAGTGCAGTGCAGTGGTATAGCTTGCAAATAAAAACAATTTACCTAGGAAAGTCTCTAGCCGTTGGGATTCGGCTATGTGGGTTCCTATTCTCATTCAGCAGATATTCTCCGAATCATGAAGCAATATCTTAGGAAAGTTTTACTTGAAAAAAATTTTTAAAGAAACAAGATATTGAAAATTGATTGCACAGAGATTAAAATCAATTAAACTATGCATATAATATGTCATCATAATTTCCAAAATCTCATTAGTACATCATATACATAATACCAACTTAGCATTTTAAATACGGATTATTAATTTTTTTACGGAATTCATGCACAGTTTTTTTGCTGGACTTCTCTTACGGCTGCGAGAGTTTAACAGCAGAAGTCTGAATGTAATGATGTTTGATTATATTTGTTATATAGATTATTGTTCTGTAAAAACATAAATCGCTCAATGTTATGATAAAAACGGACCTATCCTAACAAAAATCTCAACTTTCTCTTTTATGATGCTCCTAAGCTCCTAATTTAAAAAAAAAAGACAAACAAGTTAAATAAAATCAACTTTTGCTGCTAATAAATAAGTTTTGTTATAAATTTTACAATATTTTGTCAAAAATCTCCCACGTCAAATTGCCAACGTTACAAATTTGGAGGCAAAACTAACATACTCTCATAATAAAATACAAAGCCAATTGCGCAAAAATCTGTAATACGGCAAAAATCACAAAACGATTTAGCTTAAAATTAAGATAAGACCATAAAAATGCAAATTATATTAACAGTATATGTCTTTAGATAGCTTTGGGAGGGTCCGAATTAGCCACATCAAAATTAGCGCAACTGACTTAATTAGCATGAATTTCATTTACCACATTTTGTGTATTATTTATGTGTGCCTTAGCCGCAATGACCTTGAGAGTGATAGCCGGCAAAAAGAAAACACAAAAAAAGCTAAAGAGACAATAAATGGGCTATAAAGACAACAGACAAGTTGTTAGAGATCATGGCGCAGTGTGACTCTGGACTGTGACTGTGACTGTTCACAAAAGTGACAGCAATAAATTATAATAACGCTTTGCCATTTTATCTTACATCGTATTATAACGTATTTTGTATTTTTTAACATTTCTTTTTTTTTTGGCCAACTCGTGCTCTTAACGGGGCATGTAACTCGATGCGTGTTTTGTTGTTACCCAATAGCCAAAGCCCTGAAATAATTATGCAATGTAATAAAACGCCTAAATGGACACATAGTACAGATTTTGAACACGAATATATCACTATATAATGAGTGTGCCACAAGTTCATACAAGTCAACTGCTATAAGATAGATATATTCACAATATATAATTTCATTTTGATATGTGCGCTTATTTCTTTGATCTTACAAGTGTTGTGTATACTTCAAATACTTTATACAATAATTTATTAAATATCATTTCGCATTTGTAATAAGGCGGCAAAATGCCTAGGGCATAAATATTTTGTATTATTTTTACGCATAAATTATGATTTACAAATTGTGCACGCCCCTAATGAACTTTCGTCTTATTTTCGGAGATCAACATTTAAATTTAAATTTGTATTTTTTTTTGTGTGTATTTAATGTGAAGCATTTTGCAATGATGCTGCAATTTTAACTTTGATTCGCTGACCCAAATTATGCTGGATAGTAATTTTCAAGTTAAATTTATTTTTGGCCACGATTTGCTTTTGCGGTTACCTTTAATTCTAACTACGCAAAATTCACACGATCTTTTTGCCATAGCAAAGTTGCACAAAATACATATTTCTGGTTTTTCGTTTTTCACAATTTTTGCTAACAAATTTTTTAATGGCTTTTTAAAAAAAAATTAGTCAGACTGCTGCTGTTATTTTTATTTTCTGCCATTTAAAAAATAAAAAACAAATGCGCTGGGAATTTGTCGAGCAGCTGGGGCGTATGAGTAATGTGAGAAGATGCTGCTAATATGCATAGATAGCGCTAGAGGGTGGAGTTGTTGTGTATTTTGGGTGCCTTTTATGTTTTTATAGCTTAAAATAAACAAAATAAAAACAAGTTGAAAACTTTGTTGTTTTAATTCAATCCGATTGCCATCAGTTTAATTTGAAAAAAAGGAAATATATACATAAAATTTACTGCTATTGTTTTATTAAACTTTTTTCTTAATGCTTTTTCTGTCGACAGATTTATGCTAATTATTAAAGTGAAGTTTGACTTGTATATTTTTTTGTCAACATTGTTTTGAATTGCTTTGATTTTAAAGACATTATTATGGTGAGACAAATGACGGAAACTTTGGAAATGGTTGGTTTGTTTTATGGAGAAACTCTGTAGTTTGGGTGATTTATTTATGAGAAAATTAAAAATAAAGTTGAACTGAATGCGGAATTGTTTTCTGGTCTCTTAATGTTTTATATGGGTCATATGAATGTGGCGGTAGACAACATATGGGAAATTACTATTGCCAGGCATTCCACAAAATATTATACATATTAGTTTTTGTTAAATTTTTATTTTTACTTTTTTCTGAAAAATTAATCTAGTCTATTTTCTAGATTTCCAACTATTCGCTCAAAACTGACAGAAATTTGTTCACTCTATTTAGCACTTTGAGAATAATTTACAATGGAGTAGTCTATATTTGTCACACATGAAAGTTTCCAGCAAAAAGCAAATAATAATTTAACCTTTATTCCAAAACTTTACTGACAGCCAAAGTGCAATAAAATGGCAGTTGTTAGACCGCAAACAAGCCTACCACGCGTCGTCTTGATTGTGGTTGAGACTGTGTCTTTGACAGTGGCTCTGACTGTATCTCTAATCCAACCCACACAGAAACTTAAAGAACTGCCAACAACTTCAGAAATGTCGCCAGTTTTTTTATCACAAAAATATATTATATGTATTACCTTTTATTGTAAAAAGTGTTGGCGCTGCCCACGAGCATAAAGAATTATGGTCATATGCATATAACAAATATTTATATAAAATAAATTAACATGTTTACTCATGTTTTTTTTTGCAACTAATAATAAATCATAGCAGATCCGTACCCTAAAGTCATTTGGTACAAGTGGCACACTAAACAAAAGTCATGCTACTCTTTGGCCCTAATCAAATTGGCAGCTAACGCCTTTCGAAAGTAAAAATCCCACCAAATGTTTTTTTTTTGTAGCGTAAATACCTGAGCGTTTAGGGGCCAACAGCTTGGAATGCTTTTTTTATTTTTGCATAAAATGCAGGCAATCAACTTGGCTGACACAATTCACAGTGTTTCGGCCTGTTCGATAAGGTGCACACAGCTCGTGCATAGGTAAGACCCATCAGCAATAGAGTTGTTAAGTAAATGCTGCCAAAATGATTTTCCCACATGTTTCATCAGCTTTTGTTATTGTTGTAACTATACGCTGTAGTTGGTATTAAGTACATTAGGTTGGACGAGTTGTTTGCCCCGCTTTTTTGTAAGACCCACAAAGCAAGCCAATCTTCTCCAAACAAAGAACTTAAGCAACGATATGGTTTTAAAAACAAGTTATATCAAAATTTGTTTTTAATATTTATATGCGGCAATCTTTTTCAAACAATTTATGTGAGCAATGCGAAAGAATAAATTGTCACAATATCGACAGATAAAATCGAAAATAAACATTTATTTTGTCTACCTTTTTTTTTAATTCACCGTTTATTCGCCATAATTATTCTTTGCTTGGCGTAAGAGGCCTCTAAAACAGAATTAGAAAGATACAGGCAAACTTACCATCATAACATTAACCCCTTAAAGATCTTCCAAATATGACAGTATGCGATTGGTCTCTGCATCTGGAGACCACAGCTTGTGTAAAAGAACAGCCAAGGGTTTGGAAAAAATACGGTGCACCTCAATTATTTGGGCTCCAATTATCTGGTATTTCTACTAGCCGGCAGCTCTATTACTTGACACACTTTGCAGTACAAAAGGTGATATTTTTTTTAGTTCATCTCACTCATAATTATCAATATCTATGCTTGTTCAAAAACCTAAACTAAATATTAAATTTGTCTTGAAACAAATAGTTCGATTGACAAAAACTTAACAACCGAAACAAACTGCAGTGTATATAAAAGTTGCTACATTTAAACCAACTTAGTGTCTGCTATCTTTGTTATTGTTGCGACGGCTGCTGGTGCTTTCATACATTGGTCGCCATTATATTAAGTTCATTTACACGCAGCTCGAGTAGCTTCAAAAACAATAGCAAAAACCAATGCGATAAGTAGCCGGTGGCTGGTAAGAGCAATTACTATGATTAATTTAGCTTGATGGACGCTGATTAGGCGCTAGCCAACAACCACAACAACAACATTAACATCAATAGGTGCTGTGCATAACCACAAAATACTTTGTGCCTTTATATGTATACATTAGAGTTGCTAAGCCACAACAGCTATTATGAAATACGCTTTAGCATTTTAACTAAACACCAAAAGTGGCAACAATAAAAGAAGCAGCCACTGCTTACAACAACAATAATGCAACTAGTTGCATGCCCACACGCCCCCAACCAAAAAAAAAAAAACATATGGTTAACCATGGCTGCCGCAGTCAACAATTGCATGCTAAGAGTTTGCCGTCTGCTACTGACAATGAAAATTTTATACAACACGAAAAATTAAAACACGAGAGCGCGTTGAACATGGTCAAATACAACAACATCAGCAACAACAACAACTGGCCCGTGTGCTGAATTTTATTTTAAATTTCTGAGCTTATTTTTGGATTTCGTGCCTCAAACTTTCACTCTCCTTTGGGGCCGAATGTCAGGCGTGAGCCCTGTTACGCCAACATAATCAATACATGTAAAATGTAAAAATAAAATTCAATAAAAGACAACTAAAATGTGTCGCTTTTTGGTTTCTTTTATTTCGTTGACCAGCACAATTTGGAGCACGTTACGCCTAACCCATTGAAACTGTGAGCAAATTAGTCCAACCAAGTGCACTGCCAAAACGCGGAATCGATTTGGTTTTTCGCCCAGATGGCGCCAAAATGCAAATTGCCAAAGCGAAATGTCAACAAAAAAAAGGGGGGAGAAGAAGCCAGAGAGGAATTTTGCGATAGCATAAAATCGTCACAGTGAAACAAAAGACTTAAGACACGAACTTGCTTCGTCGCATTACTTGGCATAGTCAATGACAGTGAGGCGGCGTGCAAGTGTCGCTGCTGCTTTTTTATGCTCTACGAGAGAGTGCGTAGGCTTTGACATGTACTAGGGAGCAGTTACATTTGGACTTATGCTATAGTGCTAGTTGAGGGTTTTTCAATTTTGTAAAACTGCATCAAAATCTTAAGTTGTTCTGATGATGCACTCCAAAAAGGAAAAAGTAAATTAGTAATGCAGTGACTTTATTTTGGTTTTTCAAGCCAATTCGCAAGTTAATCAATTACAATTGCGCTCAAAAAGCTAAAATGAACTAATTACTACAACACTAATCAATTTCGAAAAGTCATATGCAGATTTTATCAATAAGCTAGCTATATACATAACTTCTGAGCGGAAGGCAAAACTGCTCCTATAAGATAATACGCATCGAATGAATATGTTTGTGTTTCAAAATACGGGAACATAGCAGTAAAAGTTAATGCTTTTTCCTAACCATATGAGCGTAAGAGTATACCAAGTTTCCAATATCAAACAAGATTTTCTATGCTTTACTTTATTTATTTGATTATTTTGATGCCAATTTGATACGCTATACATCTGTATTTCAGCATTCAATATATGTTTCTGCGTTTCTTTTGGTAGTTATTGTTATGGGTTTTGTGGTTGGCTGGTTGATTGTTGGGTTTGTGTGAATTATTGGTATTCAAGGCGGTTGACATGGGAGACATGCCGCTGGCTACTTGGCTTCAGGCTTTCGTTACCCTCGCTCGCGTTCAAGTCGCGCCATTTGACAGTTTGTCATCTGGATTTGGAATTGCTGTTGGCGCTGCTGTTATTGTTGTTGTTGTCTTTGCTGGCATTGTTGTTTGCTTAATTTATGCGCTGAGTCAGCGTCATCTTGGCGCTTGCTATTAGCCGCACATGAGCGAATTTTCCACTTGAACGCGGCAGACCTTTTTGTAAAATGTTATAGTCTACCTAAAATATGTTCAATCCAAGCAGCCGTCAAACTAATTACAACTGACCTTCATTTAATAGCATTGCAGTAGCCAAAAACAAAAACAATAGTTAAACATACAGATTGCCACACCTGCAACAACTGCCTCCCTCTACTTTTCAAAAAAAAATGTTGCACAATACTTCACGCCTAGGCGCTTATTCTTTTTAGCGGATTCCACCACTAACTTATGTTACTGTATAAGTGTATATTTGGTTAAAACTTGCTATCTTAGTATACAGTTTGCACCAGATTGAGGCTGTGGCATTGAATATATTTCCCGGAGCAGCTACTAATTATCTTTTCGATTTGACAAGTTAACGACTAAGATGTATATTTCATCTTTAAAAACATAAATTAAATTGCTAAGCGATGAAAAATCCTTATCAAGGTAATGCTTAACACTTCTTCATTTGTCTCCTAAAATGTGCATTTAATAGGTATATCGTAGTCGGTCAGACCCGACTTCACGCACGAAATGTATTTTTTTCTGTTTTGAGTTCTTGAAACTACACATGTAATTATAGACACAGACAAAAAAAAACAATAAATACAGCAGAATAATAAAACCAAAAATGTAATTGAAGTTTTGTTAAAAGCTTCGGAAGCGCATTAAATATTTGATGGCCTAGCCTACGTGCATTCGACTGCTGATTCTATTAACATGAATTGTTATGTGTTGACCTTGTCAAAAGGTATATTAATATTTTATTTTATTACCCAATATTATTTATTATGGCCATAACAGACGTCAACTGCATGCCAATTGCATAATTACAAAGACATAGAATTATCCCCCTACCAGAATAGAGACTACTGAGAATATTCAGAGTGGAACAGTCATAAACCATATTCTAGCTCACAAAATGTGCTTCAAAACAAAATTTTTAAGTTATGACACAAAACAAATATTTAGCACTTTGTTAGCAATTTCCATTGAAAAAGTAAATAAAGAGATATGTGAAAAAACGCAAAATGATACTAAAATGCAATTGAACTTTTGCTTGCGACCTTGACGAAAAACTTACTCATGAAATGAGCTCTGCCGTGAAAGCGAATTTATAATAAGTTATTATTATTTCATCTACTCCTATTTATCTAAGTAATATTGGTTTTAAGCAATTAGTCATACTTCAGATATATTGTCTTTTCAAATATTTATTTAATATTTCCTTAATATTATTATTTTAATTATTTCCCAAATTAATAAAAAAAACTTAACTTTTGATTTAACTAAACTAATAAATATTTCTAAATAGCCAAATTTTTTTTATAAATATTTTTTTCATTATTTATTCAAGGAAATTTCTTTTAAGCATTTCAAACTTAAATCCCTGCAAGAGTACAACAGATTCGGTTATTAGTATTTATCTTTATCGCATGCAGGTAGCTTATTTTGACAACCCACAAGTGTGAGATAATAATTATGCCTGCTACAAAGCAATTTGCTCAATCATTAAAACGTAATATCAGTGCAAAATTTGCATGTTACATAAGATTTATTAATAGAAATTAGCTAGCCAGGCACAGATACATAAGCGTATGTATTATATAAAACCAACCACTCACATGATAGCAAAAAGTAGCGCCATAAAGCAAAAAAACTGGGTTACAACGAGGCGTTCATTGCAATACTTGCAAATTCTAAATGCAACATTGCAATATATATCTGCATCGGTCAGCGGGATATTGACAAACAAGACAACAAATAGAAATCAGAATCTTGTCCATGGGGGCTGGCCGGTTTTGCATTTCAGCCAAATGAACCAACAAATCAAGCCAGTTCTTACACACCGTATCGCGACGGGTGTCATGGAATTGTATACATGTATAATGGCGAGAAGAAAACTAAATATAATAAAAGATTTTATACAAATTTATAGAACAAAAAGTTAACAATACCACAATATATATAAGTTATCAAAATATTATATATTGAAGATGCTTATTCCAATTATAATAATATTACCGGCGAAGCCACGGTGATAACCATTTTGCTTAAAGGACTTAAGGTTTGTCACGACTTCTTCTGATTGTTATGTATATTGCACAAAGTATACAAGGCATATTCGTTCAATAACATAAACGAAATTAATCTGTATCATACACAATATTGTATCTAGGTTAGTCCGGCCGACCTCTTTCGAAGGGGCGTCACATAGATCAGAATGATCCTTAGTGTTAAAATTTGTATTTAAGAAAGAAAAAGATATCTCTAAAATTATCGATATGATGCAGACTAATGTACATACTGCTGCATGGTTGTTTGAAAAATGAGGACGACATATGCTCCTAAAGTAATCATTCAATTATATGAACTAAATCCTAAAACTTTTCAATCACAAGATTGTTCTAATACTCAAACAAATTTACTGTAAAAGTGCGGCTCAACGGTTCCTGCTGCTTCATGGTGCAAACAACTGTTCTTTTTGGTATGATAACTCTTCTAGGACAAATTCTTGAATATTGGCGTTAGTAAATGAGGACAACAAAGTCTAAAGGCGTTCGTTCAATCACATGAACTAAATTAAGCTTTTTCATTCACAATATTGTTCTGTCCTTTGACATCTTTCGAAAAGTGCGGTTCAATGATGCCTGCGGCTCATAGTGTTAACAAAATGGTACCTTTTTCGGTATGATAACTCTTGTAATACTGCTGATTGTTCTTCAGAAAGAAATTAGCTGGCGCGAAATAAGATAAGATATTTGCCTTAAAGAACAAGTTGTTAGTAATTTGCAAGCGGAGTTCGTTTTTTGGACGAATCATGGTTGAATTCAAGACGAAAGCAACGCAAGTTGCAAGTTTGAAAAAAGGCAATTTGTCCATTAAAAGCAGTTTTTATATTTTAATACTGTATAAAAAATCAATCAAGATCATTACCCAATAAAATTATTAGCGCTTTTTTAGTCAAGTGAGACGCCAGCGATTTCTTACAATAATGCAGGACCTCTGAAAGGTCTGACTTTTTATTAAAAATGTTGAAAAACATCTTGGGGTCTATTAGTCGTTGGGGAATAGTATTTCGCTATCGTGAAACTTCACTACTAATTCCATAATTTTTTATTTTTGCTTTATATTCTAAAATTATGCTCAATTGAATAAGGCAAATTTAATAACTACTTACCACAGTGTTTCATTACAGTTGCGATTCTTTTTTTGCGTCAAATTTCAAGCCAATAAACAGGAAATGCCGAGATAAAGTTTGCAAGTTTACTAGCTGACCAAAAATGGTGCGGTTCAAACAACTAACGAAATTTAATACAATTTTTGCGGTTATTGCTTTTGCTTTGCTGTTGTCATTGTTGTTGGTGGTGGTGGTGTTGGTCTCCCACAGTAATCTTTGCATTAAGATTTTATGTCGGACTGTCAGTAAATCGCGTCGGCAATGCCTCACATGTCTACAAAGTCTGCTTTAGACTATGTGGGTGTCTTGAGTGGAGTAGTGCCAAAAAAAATAAGAAAAATAAATCAAAATCTACAAAAAACAAAGCAAAAATGAAATCACTTTTTTCGGGCTTATGATGTAGCAAAGCCAAGTAATTCAATAGCATGGCATAAGTCCAAGTAAAGTCACCTTTTGGTATTGTTGGTGTTGGTCTGTTGTTCGCATTCTTGGAATTGATTGTGTTTAATGAAATGTTTCGTTAGATCTACCAATGCATGTGCATAACATGTGTGTATAGAATTTCGTTACCTACATATGGCATAGCAATATAGCTTTGTGCTTTGTGGAATTTGAGCAATTAGAAAATATTATGAGCTTGAATGAATTGTGGATCTCTGTTAATGACTTTGATGTCAACGACAGGTGTTGAATGTCAGACACATTCAACTCTTATCGGCCGTTGAATTGTTTGCATGGGTTAATTTACATAAATGTAAAGTAGTTTTTTTTTTATTATTTGTTGCTAAGCAGCGTAAATGTTTATTTACGAAAAATGCTATAAGCAACTGGCTTATGCATCGCATTTCATATAAATCCCTAATTGGTACATTTGAGTAGGCTTATCGATTGACCAAGTGACATAAGCTTTATATTGTGTTTGTAATAGTTGGTTACTCAAAACTGGGATATTGTGCTGGAATGACAGTGTTATAAATGTCGAAAAACATAATAACACGAAAAAGCTAGGATTTAAGCCGTAGGTTAATACAATGTTTAATACTAAATCTTTTCTTTATAATATTGTACACTCTGCAATAAGCAGAACTCTTCATTCCTGCAACCATGAAATGTTTTATTATTTATTTACTTATTATTAAGTTACGGGTACAACTTATTCCAGTTGAACAAAAACAAGAAACAATATTAAATGAATATAAAATTATAACAAAGAAAACAAATATAAAACAAATACGTATTCCTAGCCTGATAGGTGAATTTTTGGTGCTACTAGAATTAAGTAGGCGAAGACGGTGCAACACAGTGGACGCCCTAAAGAGGTTGTTACCGACACAAACATAAAAAAATTCCACAAAATGATATATTGAAATAGCTGGGATTCTAAAGATATCAATTAACTATGTACATCATTTGATTCACAAATTTTAAGCTCCGTGCAGAGTGGGTGCCGCACGGGCCACATTTGACCAAAAATAACGACGAGTTGATGATTCGGAGCAATGTTTGAAGATATTCAAGCGTAATAGACCCGAGTTTTTGTCTAAATAAGACAACGAATGAAACATGCCTCCATCATTTCACTCCGTAGTCCAATCGACAGTCAGCCGAGTGGACGGCACACGATGAACCCGCTCCAAAGCGAACAAAAACGCAACAGTTGGCTGACAATGTTATGGCTTCTGTATTGTGGGATGCGCCTGAATTAATTTTCATCGATTACCTTGAAAAGGGAAGGATAATCAACAGTGACTATTACATGGAGTTTTTAGAACGTTTGAAGGCCGAAATCGCAAAGAAAAATCCGCAATTGAAAAAAAAAGAAAGTGCCGTGTCACAAGTCAGTGAAAACGATGGCAAAAATCCATGAATTGGGCGTGGAATTGCTTCCGCATCCACCGTACTCTCTAGATCTGGCCCCCAGTCACTATTCCCTGTTCTCAGATCTCAAAAGAAAAATTTTCATCGAATGAAAAGGTGATCGCCGAAACTGTGGTCTTTTTTAAAGTAAAGGAGAAATCGTACTACAAAAATAGTAGTTGGAGTCACTATATTCAGTGAATTACCCTTGAAGGAAACTATTTTGAATAAATAAAAACCAATTTTGCCAAAAAAATATTTTTTTCTATGGTAGGCCAGGGACTTTTCAATTTACCTGTTAGATATGCGCCGTCTCACATTTAGGGCTGGCTAGGAATGCAATGTTTGAGATGGAATCCGCAAATAACTTAAGTTTAAAGCGCTAGAGCCAGAAAATAACGAGTAATTCTATATGGAATGACAAAAGATATTTAGTAGTTTAATATTGAAAAGGATCGCAAATATGTGTGATTTGATGTTATTTATTTAAATAAGTAAAATTTAACTCTAACCAACTGAAAAGCTTTTAATTGGTTCTGCTAAGATTCAAACAATAAAATTAGATGGTTTATTAAAATTTATCTAAAAGAAGAATCTTGCTCAATTTTTAAAACATAGACAAAACCAAGTAAATTAATGAAAGTAATATAAAAATTAACTTGCAGTTTATTACAAATTTTAATAATTTTTTTAAAAGGCAATCTCACCGATATCATAACTCCATACCAAAATATATGTGCAAATACCACTATGCTACCACCTATCCCCACATTATTTAGTTATTCAAACAATATAAGTTTCTGGTTTAAGTCTTTTGATCCACATGCATAAACATTTTTTTATTTTACATTTATTTTTTTTTTTTTTGCATTTTTGCATATTGGCATATTTAAAAAACGGAAGAAACTTTACTAATTAACATGTTCAATTTTCGTTTTGATTAAGTGTTTGTGGGTTTGTATTTTTTTTAACATAAGAAAAAAACTTCCGACGTAATATATTAATTCATTAACTAATAAAAACAAGAGCTATTTGTATGTATGTAAGTATATGGCTTGCAGCAGTAGTACCAGCATCAGTAGGAGATGCAAATAACAACAGTTTATTGGCCAAGTAGGTCAAAGCTGTTTTGCTTGAGGGTGCTCCTAACTTTAAGTCAATGGTTAAGCGCAGGTGATTAAGAGGGCAAACGTCTAGAATGCAATCAATTTAAAAGGTAATAACAAAAAACAAACGCACCTTAAGCTACACAATAAACTCAACACAGTTGGTGCTAAATATATTTTTGCATCATTTATCAAAAGTTTTTGTTTTTTATTTGGCAAAATTTATACAGAGTTATGGTTTTTGTTTGCTTAAAATATTTAGAGCGTGTTCGCAATTATAATAGAAGCGAATTTTAATTAAAAATAATAATTGAAGGTCGAGTTGTCAAGCTGCGCCGCACGCAAAAAAAAAATAAATAAATAACATTAAAATTAAACCGCTGACCACAACTATAACAATAGAAAGCATGAAAGGTAGCTACGAGTTGCAGTGTAGAACCGATTTTTACATACTCTTTTGAGCACATTTTACAGCCAATTTTGATCACAATTGCAGATAAAGTAGTTATGCTTTTTTTCATTTTTAGGAATTTTCCTCTTCCACAAGGCCTAAATTGGCAAATTTGACCATTTTCCGAACTTAAGTGAAAAAGAGGAAAACTATACGGAAAAAATATATATATATATATTTTATATATATATATTATATTTCTGATGATGATGCACAACTCTCACATATACATAATATACTAGGAGGAGTGACAGCATCTAGATGAAACAATTTGTTTCTTAAAATTTAAACTTTATCATTTTTTTAAATGGGTGCTTCTAAATCGATGGTCAACATGCTGTCACCCAGCATTCCGATCCCAATCGAAACGTAGTGTATTTAAACGTTTTCATTATTTTCCTAGCCTGGCCGCATCATATAATGCCTACCAAAATTAAGCCAAACTGTGCAAATGTGACTCGAAGGCAACTGGACCTCAATGGTTGAGAGAATTATGGGGTCATGCGGTTATATTGACGACGCTTTTTCTTATGCCTTTTATGCCGCTTTGGGCTGCTGCGTAAATTATGCCAAAAACAAGGCAAAGAAAAATGTTGCGCAACCAGTCAAAAGGCTTTGTTACCATTTTCTGCTGCAGCCACAAAATAAATACAACAACAACAACAAAAAATCAGAAAAAATTGCACTTAAATTGCGCGCCAAGAAAAACGTGATTTTCCACTTTTGATTTTTAGCGCACTCAATGGAGTGCACCCAAAAACGAGCAGCTTGCAATTCTCACGTAATCGGCACATGGAGCATGCCACATGCAGTATGGAGCATGCAGCGTGCTACAAGCAACATATGTTGGCTGCCTTCAAGTCAAGATACTCCAACGCAAGCAACGCCATACATTTAACCGGTTGAATAACAGCGAAAATCTTATAAACAATTTCTTTCAGATCTTTGCTCTCGAATGTGGCCAACAAACAGCCCAAAGCATTTTCATGTTGTTGCTGGTTTTACCATTATTGTTGTTTTGCCACTTTTACTCTCGTTTGGATGGGGTTTGGGTTTTGTGGTTTTTAGTCGCTGGTCGGTGGTTGGTGGTTGTCTGTGGTTCGGGGACTGTCAGGCAATCTTTTGCCCAATAACGGAAATGGCCATTACATTTTATTGCGTTGCGTTTCCAGCTTAAATAAATTTCTATGCTTTTAATTTTATTGATTGATTATGACGTTTATATGTGGAAACCCACAAATTGTATGTCTTTAATTGTATAATGGCTTGAGACTACTGTAGAAGCAGATCAACTTTAGATTAAGTGAAACCAATTTAATTTTTGTTTATGTTGTAAAGGTTTAATTTGCAAAGGTTTAATTTAATATTATATATAAAAATATAACAAATTAAGTTGCAGTTTCGGGTGCCAGCTTTCGATACATGACGCATATTTTGGGAGTACATACAAAATTTTATAGTGATTTAGCTTAAAATTTTTGAGTTTTATGATTTATTATGGCAATTTAAAGTCTACGTTTGTACTCTTTTTAGGTTTATAAATATTGCTTAACTTACTTTAATGAAATATTTTCTTCTTTTAACTAAACTTTAGTTTTAATTCTTTTGATTTGGTATTTTATTGTAGTTCAAAAATATATAGAGTAACTTTTGTTGCAAATTGTTCATGTGTGGCATCAGCGCAAGAAACAAGAAGCATGGTAATCTCTGCCCAAAAGAGAACATGTTAGATTCAATCAATCTTTAAGCTTTTAAGACTTTCCCAAGATGAGTATTGAACATAGAGGATTTCAAAAGTCTTACAAAGTTATTTTAAAATAGGCAAGAAAGAATATTTTATGGTCTGGCAAAGGCGAAAATGGTTTTTATATGATTTTAAAACGATGCATTCACATATTAGGTTAAAACTTATTGCCAAAAGGTTTTCATAAAGCTATGCAAAAATAAATAGTTTAAGGCCATTTTTTTTTGAAAACAAATTAAAATAACTGGGGTCCGACTTTAAACCCTTTTAGTTGCATGTTTATATATTCCTTGTCCAATATTTGGTAAAATAAAGATTTATTGATATATTTATCTGTTTCTAGCATAAATTATTTATTTTGTTTTGAAAGTAATTCTTGTTTAACAAGAATTCAATTTATTTTAGAAGTGTATATTATAATTTGCAAAATTATTTAAATCGAAAGTAATTTAATTATAAATATTTTAATTATTCTTATTATATTTTAGTTACTTAAGATATTTTGAAAATTGACAGGAATATATGTATCATTCTCTACTCAACCTGATTATAATTTAAGTAACCTTGGGAGTGCCTTACTTTTTTTCTGGTCTGCAATGTATGCAACATTTCAGCTTGAATGAACTTAATGTAGCCCTTGTACCAAACACATGGTACATGGTATAAAAATTATAAAAATATGTACAATATTTAATATTAAAATAATTTAATTAAGTTATGGCAAAAGAATTCGATTTTTTTAATTCGATAAATACGCCTTAAAGGTATTCGCTGGAAAAAATATTTCTCACAATTCAAGCACTTGACTGACTACGCACTGTTGACAAGCAAATACTGCCAATAAAACGCTACAAAATTATTTTATGAATTAATTAAAATACAATAACTGCGGTGTGTTGTCGGCAATAACAACAAATCATTATAAAAATGTCGAGCTAAACCAAAAAAAAAAATTAGCTTAAATTAAGCGCAAAAATAAAAACACAATAAAGTATGCAGTCAATTGGAACGCCTACATTGCTGGCTACTTAGTTAATGAGAGGCCTGAAGACAAAGAACTTTGAAGAAAATTTATGACGTCATATAAAAATAATTGAATATAAATGATTGAAGGTGCGGGCGTTGCCTTTAGAATGAACGTAATTGGCAAAAGAATTTTGTGAATAAAATCATTAAAACACACACGCACACACACCTGGCAACCTTGTCATTGAGGTGAGGCGGCAATAATGTCAGCTGCTGTTATTGATGCGGTCACATTTTGCGCATACGCAGTGTGGCCTGGGAATTATCAGCGAACCGGTTACCAACACTTTCACATGGCAGCAAACACATTTCCGTTTGCAATAAATGTTGCGCAATTGCTGTTGCAACTCGTCTATGGTTGCATCTTAATGTCACCTTGACTGTGAAAAGTGGCAACTTGTTTTGGCTTCAGTTGTGCCACCGGAAAGTTAGCTATCTATCCAACTTGGGCACCTGTCAGTTTATCATTTTTGACGCTAATTAGCTACAATGAGTACAAATAGTGTTTTATTCACCAAAACTGTTGACGGAAATGGCAATGTCCATTGACTATTGATTAAGTTTGGTCATTGATCATTTGGCAAAGAGTTACTGACCCCAAACTTTCTTTCTATTATTGCAGCTGACATTTGCAGCTTTAGCAGCTGCCAACTGGGGCGATGCAAGCCAAAGCCAGTATCACATACAAACCGATGAGGGTCCGGAGCGTTATTTCCGTTTTCAAACAGACAACGGACAGTTTAGGAAGGAGAAACGGCTGCAGGATGGCACTGTAATAGGTAAGGGGCTTTAACAAAGTAAAAATATGCTGTGCAGAGTATTAGGAGCCAATTGGAGGTAATCTTAAGAAAAAAAAATAATCAAACCGACTGACTCAAAGCACCATACGTTGGTGATTCCAGGAACTTTTTGATATGCTTATCACTTTCAAGAAAATTTGAACCACTTTTCACTTCTAGGTACCGAGGCTTGGATTGACGCGGCGGGTTTTTTACGTCAAAAGGATTATATAGCCGATAAGCAGGGTTATCGAATATTAAAATCGAAAACTATTTTTGTTGGACAAGGCCGAGCCATAGAGGTAGGCATAGCAGATATACAATTTTATAGATTTTACATTTTTACATACGAACCTACAGGATGCCATCAAATCTACCAAAGCAGCACCGGCGCAATCTGGAGTTTTGATTGATGGCAGTGTTGGTGGCAACAATGTTGCACCGCAGAGTAGTTACAATAAGCATGCCTATGGCTACAGCAGTACCACATCCACCACAACGCAAGCGACACCATATGAACCAGCAAGCTTGGCTAATATCGATTTGGATTCGGGTGTGGGCAAGCTTAATTACTTACCACCGGAGCAGGCGGCTAAATTAGAGCCACCCAAACAGCTTGGATTTGACCACTATCCAGATGAGTTGCCACGTGCTCGTGAACAACTGCTCAGAGATGGTCTAGCAGTCTCCCCGCTGGTGCAGATACATCCCAATGCCGAACCCGTTGATAATGAGCACAGCAGCAATGCTATAAACGTATATGATGAGGAAGCTGATCGTAGCTTTGGACAGTTTGGTGTAGTAAGCTCGACCACACCAAGTCCACCCACTGTGCTTGCTGCATCGGCCGCACCACTACCTTCTCCTTCACTATCCATGCTGCCACCGCTGAGCACGCATAGGCGGCGCCTACGACCGCAGCCTGCCATTGGCATTGTGTCCACAACGCCTGCACCCATCGCCGCCCAAGATGTATTTGGTTACTCATCTCCAGCACCATTTGTACGCGATGCAGCTACTGCTGGCTATAACTATGAACCAGTCAGCAGCAGTGATTATGGTTACTACACGCCAAACTCGCCCGTTGATATAAACAGCTTGGATGCGGCATTGTTGCCGCCACTGCCAGCGCGTGCCTATCGCCGGCGGCTGCGACCGCTGCACAGCAATTCGCTGGATGCCTCTGAATATGATGGCGTCAGCGTTAATCGAAATGGTTTTCGCTATGTACTGCCGCGTCAGTATCATGAAGAGGCGCAGGTGGGCGACAAACGAGCGGGCAGCTTTGGCTATGTGGATCCGTTTGGCATACGCCGAGTGGTTTACTATAATGCAGCGCCGGGTAGAGGCTTTGTGCATCGTAATAACAACCAGTTTGTGGGTGCTAATGGTGCACCTTACGATGAGCCGGGTCCAGCGCAATTGGTAAACGAATAGCAAGCAAGCAAAATCGATATTTATTAAAACGACTTATTTAAATAATGATTTTAAACGAAAACTAGAGGTAAGCTGTGTTTATGCGTGCGAGAAAATTGTCATAACCAAGTCGCACTTTTATTAAAAAAAAAGAAAGAGGCTGAATCAATTAAGAATTGAAAGTGAGAAATTGATCGTTCCCATAAACACAGTGTTGATTATGTAAGCGCTGGAGGTGCTGCCTTAACAGCAACGGCCCAAACACGCACATACAAACACATACACACACACACACACACACACACTGCCCAGGCACCAAAACTAACCGCAACGCCTCAACTTATGCAACACTTAAAAGTGAACGCATTATAAATTTAACCTGTACATAACATTATAACACAATTGTAACAACAACTACAACAACGCTTTAAAAACATTTCTCGAACACAAGAAAGTAAAACAAAATGTCTGTGTTAATTAATTTTATTTAATTATTTGTAATTGTATGTAATTTAATTTATGCTTTACATTCTTGGCAATTGTCGCCTTTAATTATAAATATATTTTATACTTAGTTTCATATAGAATAATTAAGTGAAAATCGTTTCATGTATTAATCTTGCCATATTAACAAAGAAAAATAAAAAACAATATTAAGATTATTCAGTTCACAAATACATACACCAGCACAGCCTTTTATAATATCAGAGATTTATTAAGATTATATAATTTCTTTGCCAATAGCTGTTCATTACATGATCACAAGATTATTCGAAAAGGGTATATGCCCAAATCCTTGTATATACACAATGAGCACCCGTTGCCAAGAAGTTATATATGTGCATAAAGCAACGTTTTATTGTTTTTAAAATATTAGTAAATATTTAGCAATAATAAAAAAAGTGCTAAACTAATACTTCATTGTTGTTTATTTTATTATTATTTTTTATTTATAACATTTTAACATCAAACAGAACAGGGATCTACAGTTTATATCTAAACACGAAAGGCGGTGTCTTAATTTAATAGAGATTTTTCTATTGTTAGCCAAATGCACCAGTGCTGCAGGATGGCATCGAACCTTCTGGTTTAAAGGCCAGTACGCTACCACTACGCAACCCACATCCATATGTTTTTATATGTAAAGGTTTGTAATGTTTATTTATGGATTTTGAAAATAAAAGTGGAAGTACAGCTTGAAAAAACTACTGCGTCGTTTACTTATATTCTGTATAGTAGCTTATGTTATAAGAGGGATGATATCTTTTATGATTCGGTATTCGGCAAACCTAGTGTTGCAATCTAGCAACTGGCAGCTCTATTTGTGTTGTTTGCACAAACTTAAAAATTGTATCTCGGCCATAAAATGGAATTAAATCGTGAACATTTTCGTGCTATTATTTTTTACAATTTACGTCACGGTTTACCTCAACAACAGTGCATGGATGAACTTGATTCAATTTTTGGCGAAGAAGCTCCATCGAGGACCAGTGTTTATCGATGGTATGACGAATTCCACCGAGGTCGTAAGACGAATTTCGTGATGGTCGTCCAAAATTAGTCGGAACAGTATTTATTTAATAAGAATATATGCATAAACATATGACTGCCTCTCTGGGATTGTATCTTCGTGGTAAGATCGTGTTATTAAAAAGTTGCAAGTTCTTCGCTGTTTTTCTTTTTTATGGAACTATATCTCAAGGTTTACCAAAAAGTTCGATATTGTCAGATATAGAGTCTAAAGAGTCAAATCGACTGATGTGCCTAAAAAAGCTTAAAAACTGTATAAATTTTATTTCACTCATATAAGTTAAAGTTATTTAACAAGAAAATATTTTAAAATAATTAAAAATATCCCCCTTTGACTATGACCATCGCTCCAAAGGCGGATAAAATTGAAAATCATTGGGAATTCTCAGCAATTTAATCTATATCAGCTAGTTAAGGCGTGATGCTCTCAAAATAAAGTGATTTCATTTTAGAAGCCGTATCAGAATGCTTCACTTTGTCTTTGTTAAAATCGAATGTAAGTTTTCAAAAAAATTTTAATTTGTTTCGTTTAACTATGGTCATCGTTCCAAATGCGAAGCATTGAGATATCTCTATTAATAGCTGAAAAATAATAATAATAGCAGAAAAAGGACCTACAGTTTATATTCGTACCCGAACGGCGGTGTCTTCGCTACCCAGGGCCACAAAGGTTACTACGTTTTAGGAGTATATAACTTTCGCAAAATCTGCAAAGTATAATTTTAACTATGAATTGCAATCCGCAATATGTTGTCCCGGCAATATAATAAGAATTTTTTAAATTCAAATAAATATTAGTATAATGGTAGTAAAATGCTAAATTCCGCTGATAAGGAAAAGGTGTGTATAAAGTATGCGCAAGGAACCCTTAAGTACCAGGCGGCAGGGTAGACTATTATCGACAGTTAAAACTGAAACTGCCAAATCGATAAATATGCTAGTTACTTTATATATAAGCAAAATAATCTGTAAAAACTTTGTGGAAACTTGATGCTGCCAAATGGAGTTTGGAATAAATAATACCAATAAAATTAATGCTTATAAATTTTTGCAGCTACTGGAAATAAAATCTGTATGCGATCGAAATGACTTTGAGAAATAAATCAAACTTTATTACATTTCCCAAAAAAGCTACAGCTAGTAGAACCGTAGCAAGTTTCTTAAAGCTTTTAACTGCTATTGTATATTTTGTTATCTTATGCACAAAATTTTTGACTTATCGTATTTGGGTCTCGCTTATCTTATCTATTAACCGGCAAACTGTGGATTGGCCACTGCGCTGATTCAGTCCACTTTCAAACGTCATCGTTACCATTAAGCAAAATGCACTTGGTAAATAAAATTTTTGCTGTAATTTTCGTGCTACTACTAGGCTGGTATGCGGCGCCTTTGGAAGCCGCTAATATACTATGTCTAGTTGGCACACCACCTCACAACAACCCCGGCTGGACACAAACTTTTTTCTCTGCGTTGGCTGATCGTGGTCACATGCTTACTGTGATTAGTACTGCGCCTACGCAAAAACATTCTGGAATAACACATATACCATTAGACACAAATTATCATCAGGTGCAAAAACATTATGTGGACAAAGCGACTGGTTTGTATAAAAAGCTTTGGTCGGAGCAGCAAGTGCTTGTATGGTATGAGACTCTATTGGCCAGCTGTCGAGCGCTGACGGATTCCAATGTATTGCACAGTCGGAATGGCTACATGACGCAGGAACTGCGCAGGTCATATGACTTGATCATTTACGATGGCACCTACGGACTGGATTGTTTGTTAAATCTAATACCTTCTCACAAAAATGTGCCTATATTGGGTGTAAGCAGTGGCAAGTTAACCACTGATCTGTTAGGAGTCATGGCAGCTGAGGATACTCTTAATGCTGCCAGCGTGCCGCATTTTCTTAGTGAACTAAATCAGAACCTGAACTACTGGGATCGCTTCCGTAATCACATCATGTACCTGAGTGAAATGTTGTAAGTTGAGTGTTTTTAAAGTTACAAAATTCCCTCCAAGCAGCGTCTTATTTCTTAACAGAGCTTATTGGATTATTGTCAAACCAGTGCTAACTAACTTACTATCAAGTTATAACTTTTATACACCCGTTGAGATAATGCTACTCAATACTCATCCCGTGCTTGACTATGTACAGAACATACCGCCAAATATTGTGGAAGTAGGGGGATTGCACATTCGCGATGAGACTGCGAATTTGCCAACGGTCATTGAACATTTTATGAATGATCACCCAGAGGGTGTTATTTATATATCGTTACCTTACATGAATCTTTTGAAAGATGAAGCAATTAAAGCTATTTTGAATATGGTGCAACAATATAAAAATTATGGCTTTATATGGAACGTACAGAATGTTGAAAAGGGCTTGCCTAAAAACACATCAGCAAACTTACTTATTGTTAAAATTAATAATAATAAGCAGCAGGATATTTTGGGTAAGTATAAAGATTGTTATGATCAAAACAGTCTTAAATGTACTTTTCTTTTTTCATTCTCCATTTCACAGCCCAGCAAAACGTCAAGGCTATTATTACACATGGGGATAGCTTTAGTCTACAAGAAGCAGTTTATAATGCCATACCGGCTATCGTATTACCCTTAATTCTCGAGCAGATGAATGTAAGTGCTCATCTGAAGACATAATACTTAAAAAATGTTTATTCCATCATAATTTTTAGAACGCAAAACGCGTACAGGAGCGTAATCTGGGCATTAACATCTCCCCGAACAATCTAAGTTTCTCCTTCGCACTAGAGGAAATTTTAAAAAATCACAACTATTCTGATTCACTGGCGGCAGCACAGCGTAGTTTTCGCAGTCACATTGTATCCCCAGTAGAGCAGGCTGTTTGGCACGCGGAGCAACTTATTGCAAATCCCAAACTTTTCAGACATTTGGCCCAGCCACGTAGCCGTTTTCAGACCTACATTGTACGCCATTCTTTAGATGTGTTAATAGTGCCTTTGTTGTTTTTAATATTATTAGTTTTTAATTTTTGTTTTATTATTAGTGAATTAATTGATACGTTTAAACGGACGAAGGCTCGAAAAAACAGAAAGTCTGAAAAAGAGCAGCGCCTTAAGAATAATCTAAGGATAGTCAAGAAAACTCGAGTTGAAAAAGAAAGGGGCAAAGACCAACTCAAAGTAAAAGCGCATAAAGAAGATTAAATATTATTTACAAGAAGCCATGACAATTCCAATAACAAATTTATATTTATATTTATGTTTAAAAATAAGTAACAACTAGTTCTAAATCTTAATTGCCTTTAAGTAATGGTATTTACTTATACTATTTGTTTTTTATTTTATTTCTTACATAACGATTTAAATTTAATGACTATACTTTACTTAAGTCTAATTTAATAATGTATATTTTTTACCCGCCAAAATGTTATTGGTATATAAAAACTGTTTGAAATTAAAACAAGTTATATGCAAAAAAATTGGAAGTCTATTCTTCTTTATGTGTACAAGTAAATTTTAAGTAAATATATTGGAAGACAGTTATTATTTCTTTTGGATGAACAGAATCTACGGCTATTAAAAGACTCATTGCACAGATAACAAGCAGATAACAGTTGTACAGGCACAAACACGTTTTAGCTACAGCGATTACCTTCAGAAAACTTTCAGTTCCAATGACTTATATTTATTTGAATCATCCGTAATATTTTCAAAATTTGTAATAGTATGGTAGGGATATTTATATGCCAGTATTAAATACTTAGAAGATAAATTATAATATGAGTTAGTTAAATAACTTCCAAAATAAGATAAGCTGAGGTTTTATGAGATGGCAAAAATTTGGAATTATTAACTTTATCCAAACTTAAACGCACAAAATTCCCCAAAACCTGGCTCTATATTTATTATGTGAAACTATTGTACTTTTAAGATATGTTATTTTTGAACGTATCCAAAAAGTATGCCACAAATTAGCGATGAAAAAAATATTAGAGAGAGAGAACGCTTAAGAGAAACTTGAAAAACCTGCTCTTTGGCATTATCGGCATTGAGCATTGAATAAAAAACCTTCTTATTAAATGTGTCCAGGTAGGTAAACATCATTGTTTCCTACTCAATTGTAGGCATATCGTTGACTTTAAATTGTTTTTGCAATTTGCGCTGACTCAAAGCAAGTAAAGAATACATAAATTAAGCCGTAACAAACAAACCCGAAATTGAAGTCGGCGTATTCAGAAATCTCAGTACGTTTTCAAAGTGCGCTGCGCGAACAAGTCATAAAATGTTCACAAAATTGTTTAAAATCAGTTGCAATTCTCAAAAGTGCACATTTGCTAAGCCTTTCAAGGCTATGCCAGGTCCACGCGGACCACTGGGTCTAGGCAATCTCTACAATTATATGCCAGGCATAGGTTCCTATTCCTGGCTACAGCTGCACAAGGCTGGCCAGGATAAGTATGAGAAATATGGCTTAATTGTGCGCGAAACTATGGTTCCAGGTCAAGATATTGTGTGGCTATATGATCCGAAAGATATAGCTACGCTGCTAAATGAACGTGAGCCCCCACAACGACGCAGTCATTTGGCTTTGGCAAAATATCGCAAGAGGCGACCGCATGTATACCGCACAACTGGATTGATACCCACAAACGGGCCGGACTGGTGGCGGCTGCGCTCTGAGTTGCAAAAGGAGCTGAGTGCACCAAAGAGTGTGCGCAGCTTTGTGCCGGCTGTGGATACAGTGACGCAGGAGTTTATAAAATTTCTGTCACAACACAACGGAAATAATGGTATCGATATGCTTCCTAAGTTAACGAGACTGAACCTGGAGTGTAAGTTACCCTTGGTTAAGTGAAATAGCCTAGAAAAACTTGTATTGATATTGAGAATCTGGCGACACCACGCTTATAAAAAATATTCATTCTCCAGTGACCTGTCTGCTCACCTTTGGTAAGCGTTTATATGCCTTCTCTCCGGCGGAACAGCATGCCAATTCACGGTCCACTCGTCTCATGCATGCAGCTGAAACTACCAACAGCTGCATATTGCCCACGGATCAAGGTCTGCAGCTCTGGCGTTTTATGAACACATCAAGCTATGCAAAACTGCATAGTGCCCAGCTGTATATGGAAAGTGTGGCTCTACAATTTGTAGAGGAGAACTTAAAGATGGCCGGAATGAATTCGCTTATCGCCGCGTACATACAAAATCCACAGTTAGATCGATCTGATGTTGTAGGTGCAGCAGCCGACTTACTTCTGGCTGGCATTGACACCACTTCTTATGCATCGGCTTTTATGCTCTTTCACTTGGCACATCATCCAAATGTACAACAGCGCCTTTTTGAGGAATCCTTAAAAGTGCTGCCCGATAAAGCGCAGCCATTATGTGCAGACAGTCTACGTACAAATATAACCTATACACGGGCCGTACTTAAGGAGTCACTACGTTTGAATCCCATTTCTGTTGGTGTGGGTAGAATACTTAATCGAGATACAGTACTTGGTGGCTATCTAGTACCAAAGGGTGTAAGTATTTGTTTCACAAATTGTAACACCTTTTGCGTATTACACATTAACTTTATTCAAAATTATAGACCACTGTTGTGACCCAAAATATGATTGCCTGTCGTCAACCTCAGAACTTTCCTGATCCATTACGATTCATTCCCGAACGTTGGATACAACAACGTAATGCTCTTAATCCTTATCTGGTTCTGCCATTTGGCCATGGTATGCGGGCCTGTATTGCACGTCGATTGGCGGAACAAAATATGCACGTCTTGCTTTTACGCGTAAGTGGTTCTACAAGACTTTTCAAAACTTCGATTTGTAATTCAAATTCTTGATTTACACAGCTGCTACGCAACTACGAACTTATCTGGAGGGGTCCAAAAAATGCGCACATGGACGTGCTGACTTTGCTAATCAATAAACCCAGTGCTCCAGTGTTGATTGAGTTGAAGCCGCGTCAAAACTGATTAGCAAGTCAAAGTGGAGATTGAAAAATCTGTTCTTTTTGTGTTCACAAATAAAAACCTTTATATTTTACTCGTTTTAAATATATTCTTTAATTTGTTATAAATTATGTACTAGAATTGTAATTAAAAGGCGCGGGTGTTCGTCTAAGTACTAAAAACTAAAAAAAAACAACAAATACTTGTTCTTAAAATTGTCAGCCATGTGACATGAATACAAAGTGCATACAAATTTAGTATAATTTTATATAATATTTTAAAAGGCATACATTTCAAATTCTTTTTATAGTGTTAGAGGTGCCAAATAACTTTAGAATTTTTATTATACTCCAATTGGATATGACATAATGTGCACGGTTGTCACTCAAAGGGTTTGACATTATAATACAGAGTTTTTGGGTAGTAAGAAATCAAACGTGTAGACCATTTACACAGTTGTAGTGTACAAATTTTTGGTCTAAAGCTGCGCTAATTGAGTATTTTGATCTTTTCAATATGGAAGATAATACTTGTCCATATAACATAGCTAGGGAAGCGTTAATTACTAATAACTATAAGTAAATCAGTGACAACCGGGAGTATATAGCTTCCTTTACATTTATATAAGCTTACATGTGTGTGGGTGAATAAATATTAAATGACATTACATTTATAAATATAAGGGTTTAAGTGTATATGGCTTAAAAATGGTCCTGACTTTTGGCCTACATTAGCCTATTATATATTCCCGTCTAAATGCGCTGTAATCGCGCCCTAAGCTCAACTTGCATGAAAACCTGGCTAACTCTTTATAAACAATGAAATTCCAGCTTGTTTATCAGACTATTGTCAAGTCAAGTTGAGTGTTAAACTTGATCTTACACAAAAATATGCCACTATATGGTGTACTACATATATTTTGTTTGTATGTAATCTATATATATATATAGTGTATGATCGATTTGTTTTAGTGAAACACTAAACCTATAAGGACTTTGGTTGATTGCCGCACTATACGCTAAAAGTATCATTTTAAAAATACTCGGATAAATTTTCAAAAGACCTGCCCAGCCCCGATGCAGTGCCTATCTAGGGTCTTGTTTATACAAACTATTCGTATGGCTATCGTTGAATATGTCTTAAATGTGGATGACACTGTTCCAGTACCATCCCATTGGATGAGATATGAGTGATGCTTTTCTCCAGTTCTGCCGCTTTTCTTGTATAATTTACAGCTCCAGCAGCAGAACTTCTTCGTGCTAGAGTATGTTTAAAAGCGATGAATCCATCATGCGATCATCGTAGAGACTTAGCGTCTTGGAGGCACGTACCTTACGCACGGAGGGCGGCACATCGCCGGGTGTTTTTACGCGCTGACTTGGATCTCGCAACCGCTCGCTACTACCACGTCCACTGAATACTTCGCGAAAGACTTCCAGACTGTGCTGACGACGCATTTGCTGTTCTGTTTGCACTGCAGGTGTACCGCTGCTGCTGGCCAGCAAAGAGTTTGTGCGCAGATGACCGGGTCTTTTGGGCATTTGGTACTTATTTAGTGACAGCGTTTTTAGCTCGTTTTCATTGCTAACCAAGCAATTGTTGTTGTTACCATTATAGTTAATATGCTTGATGAGGCTTGTGGATAGCGAGCGTGGTACAATGTGTGCAGGTGTGCCAGAACGCTGTTCTGTGCTTTGCAGTTGTGTGGAACGATTACTTGCCGCTTGTGCTTGAAGAAGATTCAGTTTATCCGTCTGCATTATGTTCACAGGACTTAAATCTAAATTATTGGGTCGCTTTATGCTGGTTGACTTAACCGTAGCCACACCACAAGGATTGCGCTCTTTTCTATCATCTATGTAACTGACAGTAGTAGCCGCCAATCGGGTATTGTCTAGACCTTTCATTGCTGCTGCATAACGATTATCCACAACTAGATTAGACTTTTCATCGCCGTAGCCTAACTGGCGTTGAAAAACATCTGCATCTTCCTTACGAAACAACTTTTTCTGTATAAGCGCACGAACTCCATGCCAACCTCTTAGCTTGCGATCGATGTTTTGTTGCTTGGGGAAGCCCTGACCTAGATTGGAAGTGTGCTTACTCATCACCTGATTGTTGTGATTTATGGCAGTGCTATCATGACCACCGGCAGCTATAAGTTCCTCAACACTTACATCATCCTCTAGACAGGACAGACTGTTTTCTTGAGGTACTTGAAAGCTGTGCTTTTTGCTCTTCTCCACCAAAACCGGTGGCGTGCGTAACGGCAACGGGGCCAAATTACGCTCTTGACAGGGATTGCGCCCTTGATAAGGTTGCAGCTGTTGCTGCGTATAACTAAGATGATTCTTTTCTGTGGGTAGCTGCTGATTAGGTGGTGGCTGCAGTACACCCACCGTATCTGAATTATGCGCATGATGTACAGCCGCTGCAGTGGTCAGCGACATATTGGACTGCAGTGCATGCAAATGCTCGGGTTGCTGTGGCGTCAAATTATTAGTATTTAATAACGGACTTGCCGGCTGCGTTTGTAGTCTTGGTCTCAAACTACTCATTTCCTGCATGCGCTCCTCGGCGCAGAGTGAAGTCAAACGCGCATCTGCGTCATGATCCCAACAGTCTTCACAAGTATCGCGCAACAGTTTGGCAGCAGCACCACCACCCCAGCCAGTGGGGAAAAGGGGCCGTGCCTTATGTCTCACCACTAATGCCTGCATTTGATCAAAGGTGGGATGTGGACCCACTTCCAGTTCATAGGGCGCTTTATAGGGTGGCGTCATTTGGGCAGGCGCGTAAAAGTCTGAACAACGTATGGCCACCTCCCAAAGCAGCAGTCCTAGTGCATATACATCCATTTGTTTAAGTGATGTTTCACAGTCACGCAAATTTACAGCACCCTCCAATAATTCTGGTGCCATGTAGCGTAACGTGCCCACTTCATTGATGCTTTTCGTTTCCGCCATTGCCACCTCGCCCTTATACTCATATTTGGATCCGAAAACTTTTAAAGCAAAACCAAAATCTGCAATGCAGCAGCTGAGATCCGATTTTACCAACACATTGCGCGAGTTGAGATCACGATGGGCAACACAGGGCTTATGTTCATCGCCTACACGCAGTTCTGTATGTAAATGAGAGAGGCCTCTCGTTGTGGAGCGCAACATGCCGCAGCACTGTGCAAAGTCCATAGTATTGGCAATGAGCCAATCTTGCAGACAGCCAAGCGGCGCTAATGATAACACCAGCTGGTATTCCATGCGGCCATCCATGGTGCGGCGTTCATCATAGCCTGTTTAATAAAAAAATTTAAATAAAACCAACTAAAGAAACAAAATAACTTACCAAAATACGTTAGTAGTGCTGGGCATTCCATTAAAGGCAAGGCATAGATGTTTCGCTCATTTATGTAATATTGGTGATGCGTCTCCGGGTAGATTTTGACCGCCACTTCTTGATCATGCAGTAAGCCCTTCATTACAGTGCCATACTTGCCACTGCCCAGCATTCCTATTAAATTCATGTTGTCTACATTACGTAAATTGGAACTATATCCGGGTCCTGAAGGTGCCAATGGAGACTGTTCTGGTTCTGCCTGATCTTTGCCATGACGGCAATACTGCACAGCCAATAAAATACCAATCAGCAGGCCCGTGACCAGCACGGCACACACCAGCAGCGTGCTAACCCATATTGAATGGCGTTGCTTGGACAATTGATTGCTCACAGCGGCATTTGCATTGTTTGACAGCTCCAGGGGCGCAGGCTCTACAACGGCTACTTGGGCATTGCAAAGATCTCCGGAACAGCAACAGTAATATAAAGTACCATTTCGAGGAGTGGGAGCTGAACTAGTACACTCTGATTGACTGCATATTGAATTCCGATCGGTGTTGTCCTTCCAGCAACCTTAAAAAAATGGTGTACGTTAAATTCATATATAATAAAGTGGAAACAATAATAAATTAATATAATATGTGACCATTTGAAATCCTTATTAAAGTTATATATTTAAAAAAATTCGTGAATGCATTTGAAGTGAACCGCTATCCGGCGGAAATTGTTATTTTTTTATTTTAAAGTAAAAGAAAAATAATAAGTCTGAATATTAAAAACTTACTGATAAAGTACAACCATAATCTTTTAACTGCTTACGTATATTATCAATTAAAATTCACTAATTTTATGACATCATTGCTTTAATTTTTTTTTATAAAAAAAGGATTGTTTTAGCTATTACAATTATCAAAGCAAATCGAATAGGTATAGTTAACCAAAAAAAAACATTTCTTTTGAATCCACTTAAACGCATCACATACCTTGCTTTACCAGATGTTTGGCATTCGTTGTTTGATTCCACAATGAAAAACAGAAGGTGTAACCTTCCATGCATTGACGTCTGTGCGGTGTATGCATCGCTGTGCTCGGCTCTGTCACCTGCTCCACACTATCTGCACCGTTTTCAATATCATAGTCATCATCATGAAGTGAATTATCATTCTCCTTGTAGCTCATACAGCTGTACTGACGACTGGTTGCAGGTGCTATAAATAAGTATTATCCCTTAAAAACTGTGCTTAATTTCAAAATAGTGTAGTTTTACTTACAAGCTTGCGCCAAGTAGATCACTGCCAGAAATATCAGACTACCTAGCTGTCTAGTCATCATGGTAGTATTGATTCAAAGATTATATTGTCGAGTTTGTTGCCAGATATTTGATGGACCTGTGGTTTTGGTATTGATCAGCTCAACTCCCGACTTATTTTTTGCCTTATTACGACATTTTGATGCACAATAAAAACTGCTGTATAATCATAAAAGATAAAATATAAACAAAATGTTTAATGATTTAGTAATCAAAACCGAAAACATTAATAACTATATTTATGCAATAACTGCCGTAAACCGATATCCTGTACCTATACCCACATTTTTTATACAATGATACATACATGATACATAGTACTTAAACTTTTCCGCAGCAGTGTAATATTCCACATTTAATTAATTTTCTGGATTAATATTAAAAACACAAAAACGTTAAATTATCATTCAGGTGCCAATATATGCATAGTTGGAATTATTGTGTTAAAAATTGTGGGAATCACAATTTCACCAAATAAACTTTTTTCACTATTCCAAGTTTTATTTACGCGAAGTGTAGAATTTTCTGCTAAATAATATTTTGAACAACTTGGTATGAATATTTTAATAGTAAAACAATAGCGACTTTACATATTATTATGCTGTTTAGAGAAATACCAACAAAATCAAATAAAATATATAAGACATAAATCATTCGGTATGCGCCTACTGTTACGATTCCACTTACTGGACTAAGTTATTTGATGCCTTCTTGTGTATTCATTGAACAGCTAAAATTTGCAAACACAGCAACTTTATCAATAAATAAAAACAGCAAACATAAAATCAACTACTACAAAATAATAACAACAACATTATGATAAGAAACAGACCCACATACTAATAAAAGCTCAATTAACGAGCTTGTCGAGCTAAAGGCAATGCCATGGAGTTGATCAACTGTCACCGTCCCAGTCAACGCGATACTCTGCATCTTGTGCTGTCGTTTTTTTGCGGCGCTATAAATATATAGTACATCCACCCACAATATAAATTGATGTGAATGGATGACACTTAAAGAAAAAACACGTTTATTGGATTGCATTTGAAAACAACTATAAATTGGACTTATCATTTAATCAGAGATGTTTATTAGCTAGTATAAGAAACTTGTAGAAACATTTAGAAATTCGATCAGATGTGTCATGTACAGTTTAAAACATCTTTTAATAATATGCATTATAAAACTTATTTTTCACAGTGTACGCACATAGACAGAACAACAAAATATATTGTATATTTTGGTAAGGGGTGTAGGGTACACAGTGCACTTTGGAATCAAAAGCCGTCATTGATTAGTTGAAAAGATATGTTGAAATCTGAGACATTGCAAAATAAGATATCGTTTCAATAGATCAAATAGAAACCATGTTTCGCGTTTATTCCAGCAATGATTTAATTCGTAATTGTCAGCCTTTCAAGTGCTGGAAACTTTCTCAAAAAAGATTTTTCAAAAATTTTAAAAATATGTTTCACAATTATTGGTCGTCCTACTTACTGTAATAACATGTTCTACAGCATATTTTTATGCAAAATTATTTTTTAAATAGAAACGAATATTTATAACTTATCAAATGCTCTTATATTAAGTTACGCAAATCGATTAACTATTGTCGTGGTAATGCAAATGCTATGCAAAAAAAACAACGTTAAGGTAAAGATGATCTTATTTGATTTAAGAATTTGTATAACGTTTGTGAGCATAAAAAATTTATGGCTTAAATATTAAATTTAAACGCCATAAAAGCAATTTAGGTAATAATATTATAAAAACGGGGAGTGTTTAGGTAGTGTGTGTTTTTTTTGCAGATTAAAACATAAACAGTCAATCGAAATTTAAACCTGTACAAATATATAAGCCACATCCGTTGATATATTTTATTTAATTGTATATCTTCGTTTATTCATAGTCGTGCAGCTTTTTCAATGCAGTAAATATTTTTAATTTTAAATATTCATAGTATTTTAAAATACATTTTATTTTTTTTTGACAAGTTTAAGTTTTATTGTTGCTAGTTATCAAACTGCCTTTTTCTCAAAATAACCAAGTATTCTTAGTTATTATGCAATGCTTAGTTGATTAAAGTGCAAAATAAAAGATTAATTATTTTTTCTACATTCTTTCTGCAGTAATTCTTACCAAAATTATGAAATAACCTATGAATTAAGGTAATGTCTTATGTAGTTCAGTTGAAAATTATTTATTTTATCCACTTGTAGAACTTGGATGCACTATAAAAAAAAATTTTACACAAAATTTCATGTGTTTTCAGGTTGTTGGAAAAAAAGTCTCTTTGGTATTATTACAGTGAAAATAATTATGAATTTCATACAACTATCAATTTACGTATAAAAAGTATTAAAATACGTACAGTGACAACAAAAAAAAGAGAAATAATTATTTGTATACTTCGAATTTGAAACTTTGCAGACCAACTTTTCATGTGAAACTAAAAGCTGCTATACGAGAAGATGCCATAGCCGAGCTTATTATTGCTAATGATAAGGGAAGGCATAGAAAGTATTAGAATTAATTTAAATTATTTTCATTTGTTATAAACTTTAAGTAAAATGTAGTTTAAGTACTTTGTGCAAAGAATTTCTTGATAGTGTCAACCACATGCAAACTTGGATTTTGTTGCTTGTTTTTTTTATTTAAAAATTTTTTTTATGTGAATATAAAAAACCACAAATTTCTAAAAAAAGGACTTTGTATTTATTTACATTGAAAGTCAAAAAGTACAATTTACTTTCAGTATGCAAACAGTTTCTTGACAAAATGTATATTGTTTTTGTGCATTTGTTGGTATTTTTTACTTTATGTTGTAATGCATGATTTTTAATTATGTAAAGAAACGATTGAACTTTAATTTGTATGTTTACTGTACTTGTAATTGTTCGCAATTCATAATTATTTTCTCTTGTTGCCTAGTCATTATTGTACTTATGTTTGTCGTTGCGTACATACTATACATTCATATATATATTGACACCGGTGTGATTAAAGAATGAAATTGAAAGCTGTTAGTTTATGGTTTATTAATGATAAGAAACAGCAAAGACAGGCACACACAGACACACAAAAATTAACACACCTACGTATTTTATACCCTTTTCTTTGCTGCTCTGTTTTCGTACGTTATCATGAGCTGCCAAACTTTGGAATGCAAAGAAAGAGCATGGCGCTCTTTGATTTTGGTTTTTAGCACATGCGCAGAGAGAATGGTAATGGGAGACAAGAGCACTGAAAGAGCACAAGTGGCGCGCCAAAACTGGTTGTGTTATTTGGGGAGAGGGTGGGGCGCACAGCAGACAGCGGCGCCAGTTAATTGCAAAGTTTTTTTTTTATATTTATTTTCTTTGCTTGCTTTTTGCATTTGGTTGCCAGCGGCTACTTGAGTGCAAGCGGGGCAGCAACAGCAGCAAGCTGATTAACTTTTTGCATGCTGCGTGCACACACACACAAACACACAAATGCAACCATGTGCATTGGTGTACGTGCACATGCGTGTCTGTGCGTTTCTTTGCATGAGTTTCGGGGCGCATCTTGTGCACTGCGCTCGCTGCATTGCGACATTTTGCAACTTGACTGAAGTAGACGTTGCTAAAAATCAATGCAAACAGCGTATAAAAAAAAAAAATCACATGAAATGCAGGCAGACATCGCACTTAAGTGGTCTGGGGTCTGCGTCTGGCTGCCTGGTAGCGTTCATCCAGGGTGGGTGGGCGCCAAACTTACCAAATGCTCTGATATGTGTTTGTATGTGTATGTATGTACTTATGTGTGTATATATATTGTATGTGCGTGTGTAGCTGCTAGCAAAAAATTGATTTTTCCAAGTCTTAGAAAGTGGTTTCCAGTCTTTTAAAGTCTCTAGTAAAGTCTCTGAATTTCTCAATTTTCAATTATTTGCTGTTAACTTTATAAGCCATATCATGAGCAGCTTGAGATTTGTCAAAATGTTTAGCAAATAAAACATTTTTCACAAATCTTTCGAATTCACAAAATTTTCACTTACACACACTACGTAGCGGCTATCTATTAATTTTGCAGCGCGCACGATTTTAGTTTTATCAAATATACTTTTATATAAACAAATACATGCATTTGTTTAAATAAGCGTTATAATTTTTGCTTTTTACTTATTTTTATTCCATACAGACATTTGTTTTTATTTACACAAAAGCTGCACAGTCGCCATAAATTATTGTACCCGGCGCCAGTCTATGTGCTTGTTGTTGTTGCTGCTTTGCCTTTTTATTTAACTTTTTTTTCTGTTGTACTTCTCATAGAGGAAGCTTGTTTGGTGCGCGACTTTTGCTGTAGCCGG
Organism: Chymomyza procnemis; assembly: GCA_035046065.1. Lineage (NCBI taxonomy): Eukaryota > Metazoa > Arthropoda > Insecta > Diptera > Drosophilidae > Chymomyza > Chymomyza procnemis. The sequence goes on along the minus strand of JAWNOJ010000013.1, from coordinate 511,881 downwards.
TGTAGACAGCCTTTGGACTTTTCCGTAGTCGTTCTCGCAGAGAACTGACAATCGCTGAGCGGCAGCAAGTTGCTGGAGGCAGCAAAAGCGGCATGCGTATATTTACGAAGCAGCGTGCAATGACAGAAGCAGCGCTTGGAGTTCAGCGAGCGCCATTTGATAAAAGCGAGAGAGATACAAAAACAAAGAGAAAAAATTACTGAGAGAGCTGAAGTTTGCGCAGAGTTTTGCAATTTGGAGCACTTGTTGATGCCACTTGCTGCAGATATTTTCTAGACTTCGTTTTGATGTACAAATCTTCTTTTTATTCTTGAAATTATAACAATTTACAGTTATTTACTCGGGCAAAGCTGGTGCTGGCAGCACTTGTCCACTGCATTCGCCAAAGCCAATACGCAAGCCATTGCGCTCACAATAGCCGCGTATTATAATCTCATCGTAATCCTGCAAGAACTTGCGTGTCTTGCCACCCTGCAGCTCCAAGGTTTTAGTACCACGCCAACATAGTTCCAACAGAGAGCCATAAGAGTCGGGTGTCTCACCGCTTATGGTACCGGAAGCCATTAAATCACCAGGACGCAAATTGCAGCCAGTGACCGTATGATGTGCTATTTGTTGCAATGGGGTCCAGTATAGATGCTTAAAGTTGGACTTGGATATGAGTGTCTCATTGTCATTGGCCGCTATACAGAGAGATAAAGAAAATTTATATTAAACATCACTTAATTAAGCTTACAAAAGTCTGCGGACTAAACTTAAACACGCTATTCAAGATTTCAAACAACAAAAATAAAATTATTGTAAACAGCGACTGACTTACGCTTTAAGGAAACTTCCAAATTGATGTCAAAATTAAAGGGTAAGCTTTGACGCAAATATGGCAGCACTTCCGGTTCCTGTGGAAAATTATCCAACAAAAATGGTCGCAAGGCAGCAGTTGGTATGACCCATGGCGATATGGTTGTGCCCAAGTTTTTCGCCGTAAATGGTCCTAATGGTACGTACTCCCATTTTTGTATATCACGAGCGCTCCAATCATTCATTAAGGTAAAACCAAAAACATTCTTCCAGGCTTCATCCACCTTAATGGGTTCACCCAATTTATTTCCAGGCCCACCAATGAAAAATGCCATTTCCAACTCAAAGTCCAGTAGTTTACAAGCGCCAAATACCGGTTTGTCAGCACCATCAGGCAGAGTTTGACCCAATGGTCTACGTATTGGAGTGCCTGAGACTACTACCGAGCTAGCGCGTCCATGATAACCCACAGGCAGATGACGCCAATTGGGCATTAGTGCATTGTCTGCACCGCGAAACATAATGCCCACATTGGTGGCATGATGTATGGAGGAATAAAAGTCCGTATAGTCACCAATTTGTGCCGGCAAGTGTAAAACTATATCCTTTTGTGGCACTAGCGCACTAGTAATGAAGTTATTTAAACAATTAAAGAGAAGCACAAATTTAATAAGCTTACACATTCAAAAGATCCACATTTTGCTCCAATTGAGAGCCTTTTTTCAATAAATTTTGGGTTTGTGTACGCACTTCATCCCAAGCTTCGTGGTGCAAGCTCATCAATGTGTTTAAATTAACTGCTTGCAGTGCAGCCTGCAGGAATAAAATGCTATCAAGCAGTGCATAAAACAAGCAGTGCATACACGCAACTTACTTGCAAATGTGCTGAATACAAATGCGCCACAGCGCTTAAGTCCAGCACATGCTCACCAATGGCAACACAAATACGATTACGGGGCTGCAAAGAGAATACGATATTGGTTTTTACGATATTGCCAGGCCGCTTATCAGCGCATTTAAATAAACAAAAAGCAACAACAGCTGCAGGTGCTTGGGCTTATATGTTAGCATAAATTATAACTGGTATATTATTTTTCTAAAAAAACTAGTTTTTCGTATATATTTATGCAAATTTCTTAGGCGCTGTTTTTCAAATGATTTTGTTCTAGACCACATTCTAGCTGTATACGAAAATATAGACATTGACACTGCAACTAAAATTTTTGTACACGTTCTTTTATAATTTTATAATAATAAAATACAACGAAACATAGTTCATTTACCAACGTAGTTGATTTAGCCGCATAACTTTGCTACTTACATTTGATTTGGTTGAAAACACAGCATAGGGTAAATTTTCCAAGGGAAAATCACTGCCCTCAGGCACCGGTACAAAACTTGTAGACATTTTCGTTATATCTTTATAGTTTAGACTCGAATTTGTACAAGAGTTCTCACTTTTTGGCAGTTGTAGGCAAAGTAAAGCAAATAAAACTATAAAAACGCCAAGTTTTAGATATAGAAACGTACGTAAAGCCAGCTCGTCGTAAAGTAAGCTAGTTCCAGCAATGTGCACCATTTTATACATGCCAGATACTCTTAATCCGGTCCAGCCGGTTTGCGGTGCGCTCTTAGAACGACAAGCCCCTATTTGACGATCTACAGAAGAGCGCGCTCTCTTCAACAATTTTTGAAAGAGACTAATATAATAAATTAAACTATTAGATTATATTCACCGAATAATGTTTTTATTCTTTAATTACTAATATACATATTTTTATATTATATTATAGATGCTGGAATAAATATTCTTTTAGTTCTTTTTTTTATTGTTTCCAAATAAATACACAGTAGATTTTACATAAAATGCAATTTTTGGGACCTTTTTTGATTTTCTTTTTTTTGACAAATAATTTGCATTTTGCACATATCTTCTGATATACATACAGATTGATTTTGAATAAACTTATTTAACGTCACATTAAAATATTGTAATATTTATATTGAAACATTTAATATATATTTATATATTTTGTTTACAGCGCGTGAATATGGTAGTCATATTTTTGTACGTTGATTTTAATCCTTACCTTGCCTAACTTGCAACTGCTTACACTGTCCTATGCCATAATAATAAAAAAAAGAATATAATATAAATAAAAAATTAATAAAAAATGAATAAAATACAAAAATAAATATATGATTGAAGTCATTTAGCTTAAAGATAAATAAGACATAGCAAATTGAGAAGAAATCTTTTTGAATTGAGAGAAAATCTTGCAAAGTATTTGCTTAAATTTAAAGATAGTAAAATAAAAGAAAGAAGTATTAAGACTTATGTCAGAAAACTGCTTAAAATATATAAATTAAAATAAAATGTTAATTGTTTTTTAAAATAGTAAAACAATTATAATATAAAAGCATAATTACGTCAAAAAATTGCTTTACCTTAAATTAAAAGCATGTTATGTGAGTTAACATGAAATAATACTAAATAATTTTAATATAATATATAATAAAGTTTTAAAAATTTTAAAATATATATTTTATAATCAAAATTTATTAATTTTAAAAGCAAAATAACTGAGTGACTGCTGATATAGATTTATTTTCAACAGGTTGAAAACCCTCAAAATGCTTAGTTGCTAAATTAAGTTTTTTTTTTTTGGTAATAACAAATCCTGTAGAAGTAAGAGATATCATATATATTTAGATATATATATATTTATATATATATATATAGATATTGTTTTCTTAAAAAAACTAAACCATTCAAAGTATTAAAAATGTTGAATATTTCAAAAATGGCTTCAGTCTTCAAACAATAAGTTTTTTGGAAAAAACTTCTGAGTACGCAACTTAAACACGTTCTAAATATTATTGAAATTTATCGCGAGGAAAAAGCTAAAGCTCAGAAAAAAACGGTTTTCCAAAAAATATAGTACAAAATAAATTTAAACCATATTCAACACAATAAACAAGACATAAATGGTATATTCATTTTTAAATTAAAATTCAACATGGTGAAATTTCGCATGGATTTAGTTAGTTATATTGCAAATTAAACACAAAAATATACATGATTCATTCATATATCCTGGTAGTTTTTAAAAACATTTCAACATTTTATAAATAGATAATCAGCATTTGTGAAACATTATTTTTTAACAGTTTTTAACAATTGTTTAATTGATTTTAATTGACATCGAACATATGCATTTCGAACTAAAATTAAGCACTATTTATTTATATATATATATATTATATTATTCGCATATTTGTATAGCACAGTTTGATGCATGGACTAGATTTTCTTCTTAAATAGAGATGTCTTGAAAGCTTTATTTGTATCCTTTAACACATGAACTTGAAGTCGTTTACACGAGTCAGTTGAGTTTGCTTAAGTGACTCGCATAAACGTGATTTTCGTTAAACTAAAGATTCAGTTTATATTATAATGATAACAAGCACAGGTCTCTTTAAATATATAATATATTAAGGTACGCATATTAATATATCTTAACAATTGATTTTACAAACAAATGTATATATATGTATTTTTAAAAGTAGCAACATATTGTAAAATTTGAAACAAAGTAATTTGTAGTGAACAAAAAAAAATATTAGAAAATTATAAACTTTTTACGTGATATGTTGAGATCTAACATGTTTCAACAAATTCTATAACATAGTATGTATACATTGTGTAGTTTAGTAGCACACTCTTTCCTCTTTATATATATATGTATATGTATGCAGTTTGGCGCAGTACATAGCAAAAACATTGTATCAATCTTAAACATGGCAGATGCACTATCTCAAAGCATGTTCAGGCATTTCAAAAGTATTTTTGATATTTGAGAATATTTTTTTCTTGTTATGTAGGCTTTTGGGTGGTGAGTGTGGGTGGTATTTGTAGACGTAATACTACTAGTAACTCGTGATTTACTCGTGATTTAAATATACAGCATATACTTTTCAATACTCTTTTTTTTATTTGAAGATAGAACTTTATATCGTTAATATGCATAACGCGCAACAGTCGTAATAAACATTTGGTTTAGTCATAAACATTGCAATAATATGTATATTAAATACTATATGTTATTGTAAAACAAAATTAACATTTTATTTACTTTTGTTAATTGAAATATTTGTGCTTAACGGCATCTCAAGTCTAAATTAAAACGAAAGAAAAAAATAAATAAATTGATATTTTGTTTTAACACTTTAACTGTGCTTTAGTTTCGTTCGATATTCAGGGTTTGTATGATATGCTTTTACCTTATAGATACTTCTTGGTTGTATGAATTCGCTGCTGTACCTACAGCCAAAATATTTTTTATGCATTTTTTTGACACGCTTACAAATCATCGCCCAAACGATGGAACTCATCCAGCATAAAGTCCACATCGGCTTCAGTAACTGCAGCTGACGAAATAATCGAACGGAAGAAATTTGGTCGGCGATCATCTGGCTGATAGCCCACCATCATGGAGCCCTTCTGCATCATGCGTCCCTTAATTATGGGGCAGAGCTACAAGTGAAAATCATATTTAGTTGGATTTTTATAACTTTTGCAATAATTTCCAAGTAACCTTGCCCAGTTCCGCCTCTTTCTTGCTGTCATGTGGTACGCCACGCAAACGTTTGGGCACATACCAGAACGAAACATTAACGCATTCCGGTTCCATAATCAAATGGAAACGATCGGACTGCTCGCGTATGCGCTTCAGCTGATATTGCACCAGTTCCATTAAACGATCCTGCTGACGCTCAAAACCTTCGGTGCCCTTGGCACGCCATTGCAGCCATAACTTAAAGATATCATTGTGACGTCCACATTGAATGACCTTGTCACCAGTATCGTAGGAAATATCATAGAGTTTGTCAGTCATGAACAAATACTCTGCAGACATTTGATTGCAGCTGATAAGCAAACCCTAGAAAAATAAAATTCAAAATCAATAAAGTTTGGGGCTTTTCCTTGTGGCTCTTGGCCATAAGTCACGTTGAAATTTTAATTAAAATTCCAACTGCCACAAGGCGCAACTGTGACCGATGATGGCAACATATTGCAAGCCAGGGTGACTGAGCACAATGAGCTGAGCAACTGTTCACACAGTTTGGGTACAGCGACAACCCCCTGTTTTTTTTTTTTTTTTTTGGACTTTTGTATGGCATGTAAAATAACAAGGAATTGTTTGAAATACAATTGGAATTCTTTAGATAAACATTTTTGTATGCGCAAGTATGCAAGTTTACGGAGTGAAGGGTGGGGACTGCAATTCAAAGCAAGTTGAAGCCAAGTTTTAAATATTAGAAACCATTTGTTTGAGTTCCATGTAAAGTCAACTTTTTATTTCGATATAAGTATGATAGTTTCTTATACGATATTTATTTACATTACAAGCAATTGACCGATTTAGAATGAAATAATGGCAGTGAAGTTAAATTAGAAACTAATTGAATAAAATTTTCTTTGTATATATTCTACTCAAAAGTAACCAATTTTGGCTAAACTTATGTATGAATAATGTTGGACTTTATGTACGTGGCTCTCCAAAAGTTTTCCTTAAGATTTTTGTAGGCCTATAGTAATGGATTTACCCCGGTTAGTCTGCTTATTTTTTGGTCCGCCTTTAAATCCTATTATATAGACTATAGTACTTATTTTGCTTTGTTTTTGGGTTGGTAGGCAGTATTAATTTCAAAATGCTAACGATTCCTGAGGATATCAAGGCGTGCAGGGAGCCGCTTGTCTGTCGACTTATCGTCGGAGGCAATGATATTGAGGACGTATTTGGTTGAGCAGTACTTATCCAGCAATCAACTACTGTTATTCGTTGATCAGCTTTTAAACAGAGACTCGGAATTATTGTATAATTTATATAAATTTAGAATACACTTCCCTAAGTAAAATTGCCATTTATCATTATTTTTTTTTTTGTATGGCTAATATTAACAATATTCTCTTTCCCTTATTTCATATAAAAAACTGGAATTCTCAAATTTTACTTACGTCCTCCTTGAAATGTATAGTAGAGCATTGGAAAATAGCGCCCATAAGCTTGTGTGGGTTCCAGGTGACCGAATCAGCGCTGAAATTATTAATATATAAGCAAATTTGAATTAAATGGCCGTCAATTACAAATTACAAACAATTAACACTAAGCTATCAAGCTGTATGCGGTCCTGTAGCCGCACATCAAAACCAACAACAAATAGTAGCAAGGACAAGTAGTGGTAGTGGTAGGACGAAGGATGTCGACAAGTGCCATAAATTGTGGCAATTTAAGGCCGCAGTACTTTAATTGAATTCAAGGCCCAACCCTCGAGCGTGCCCCGAAGCACACAGCCTGAGGGTTGCTAAACATCCCTGTGGGAGCTATTTACAGCTAGAGTACATGGGTGGGCTGGGTGTTGCTGTCCATAAACATGATGTGTATTGAGTGCCTGAAAGTATGCTTCAGTTTTGAGTGGCGGCATGTTGCGCACGCCACGATTTTTATCTTATTTTTACAGCTTTCGATATTGGCAGCCTTTTTTTGGCATTGTTTTAACTTTTGCATTGGCAATTCAGCAAATTTAAGAGCTTCTTTGAAATATATATGCATACAAAAAAAAGAACCTATATATTAACATCATTAATCAAGTTTGGCTTAGTTGGTAAACGCCACAAGATGTCAGCTGCAAGCATTTAATGATTAATTTATCCAACGAGCACAATTACATTGTAAAGCTGGTAAAGGCAGATTACACTAAACAGCATAAATTTTAAAAGAGCTAAGTTTGTTTTGGTTAATCTGTAGTTATTAAGATAATTGTTTTAATCAAATTAAAATTATTGGTGACGCGAGAATATTAAAAAAAATTAAGTAAATTAAAAAAATTCCAGAACGATGTTTTTAATCTCTGAGTGCAAACCGATAGGACAGATACCAGAAAAAGCTCATGAAGAAAGATACAAGATTAATAAAAAAAAACTGTACGCGTATATGTAAGGTGTCGATCAACTAGTTTTATTACTAGTAGTTACAAGGAAAGGTAAAAAGGAAGTCTTGTAATTGTAGGACTTAAAAAAAAAATATAATAAAAACTACTTAATAAAAAGCTAAATGTTTACTTTACAATTTATTTGTGGAAAATACAATTCTCTTAGCATCCAGAAAAACGCAATCTATCATTGGAATATTCATTGTGGGAATCATATCGTCAATACGTTTTCTTATCGTAGCATAAACCAATAAAATGTTAGATACGTTAATACAGAGTTATTTTCTTTAATTATGGTTCAATTTAAAAGCTATTAATTGAAGACAATTCCGATGAAGGGCCTTTGCTGCAAAAACAATATTTTTTCAATATTTTCAACGCTGTACTTTCCAAATAACAAGAGTACGCCACAAACTCTTCTGTCCAACAAATGCAACACTTTCGCTGTTAACCAGTGTAATTTCATAGAAAACCTAAATTTGCATACAACAACAATTTGTTGCACAGTATTAGGCACCACCCAATAGGCTTGCTCCATTGTCGCTGACAACCGCAAAGAACGCCATAATTGAATGAATTTCTAAGTGCCGGATCAGAGAGCTCGAAGAGCTCAATGAACTTGATGGATATGGTAATCAATTTGAAAGTGTTTGTAGCCCAAAAGAGGCACTTAATATTTGTAGAGTGATGCTATAATGTGGAAGTGTGCTTGACCGCAAACTGTCAATCGATAGCACGATAGCTGCTGTGATGATATTTGCCTAATCCCTGCTTCCTACGCAATCTCTCAGACCATATAATTTTCGGCTGCAAAGTGCATTTCTTCGCACAGAACGCACTCAGTCACATTTCAACTTTTAAATTAAAAATTCCTTGTCCGGGAGTTAGAAATAACAAAGCGGGGTAAAAACATAAGGGGTTGTTCCTCTTGTTTGACGTAATTGTTGTGTAAGTAATGCCCACCACCTTACCACCAATGTCATCGGGCAATACGCTACAGCCGAAGGGAGGCGGGTTGTAAATCCACTTTGTTCATTTGTTTGTATTTGTCTGTTTGAGTGTATGTTAACGAAAATGCACTCGCCTTGTAATCCCGGTAAGCTCTGCTGCCACAAGTGAAACACCTGATGAGGCACTAAATGACAAATTGAGATTTTTGCCACATGTTGTGCATGCGGGCCATTTGGGAGCATTTAGCTTTAAATTTGCCAAACAAGAGATTTCAATTTTGTTTTGACACAAACATGGGGGCAACTTTAAGACGAACTTCCAATGTGGAATGAGTTAAATTGTGATGAATGAGTCTAGCAATTGCAGCGGACAAAAAGCGGAGAACAAAGAGCTTTGCCTGTAGCTATATATGACTTTAAAATACAAAACAAAAATTTATCAAAACAAATGTTTTTTAATTTTTAATTCCGTAAAATAATGAGTTAATAAGATTAAAATCTGGAGAATAATTTATTATTTAATTTATTAAATAATTTGTAATAATTTAAAAGCTTCATAATAGTAATGTTTCAAATGAAATAAAAAATTTTATTATTTTAGCAAAATTCTTTTTAAGAAGTTTCATATAGACTTTGTAACTGATGTTCACAAAATAAAACAAAGATTAGCTTGCAAAGAGTTAAAAACTTTGTGTACAAAACGAATTTTTTGACCTATTTGTCTTATGACAGCACTATGATAGAGTCAATTGACTGTTTAAATTCGACACAGTGTCTTATTCTTCTATGTACAAAATTTATTATATATTTATGGAAATTGTTGTACAATATGTAAAGTTTTGGTAAGACACAATTATTCAAATGTTTCCACAAGTATTTAAGTAACTTTAAATCATTTGCTATTATTGAGGATTCGCAGTTTGTTCAGCTGCTTAAAATAATCTATGACGATGTCCTGAAAAAGCAGCAGTGATGGTCTCTCTGACAATGTTCTGGTAGACAATACCATTTCGCTTTATATCACTTCAAGACAATTAAAAATTATGCTTAAAATATGCAGTATATCATCAGCTTCTTTGATTTTTAATTTATAATAAAAGCTCTTATAAAATAATTGTTTAAAAAATCAGCCTAAAAATCGCTGATTGGCTATCGTAAGTCGTGCGCTTTTATTCTATAATTTTATTTTAAATTACGTTTTAAAATTGAATCAGTTATTATAAACTTATGGTAATGGCTTTCTGGGTACTCACCGCTCAACACCTGTAAATCTGGGATGACGATGTTTACGTGACATCAACAAGCCACCACCCCAAGCCGCCTATAAAGACACAAAAGGCAAAATCAATATGGTATCGGCATGTTTAAGTGCTACGCAATGACTTACATCAACATGCATCCAGCAGTTATATTTCTGGCAGATATCCGCAATGGTATTTATATCATCAAAAGCTCCAAGCACAGTAGTGCCAGCTGTGGCGTTAACAAAAAATGGTATATCACCCTTGGCCTTGCGCTCCAAAATCAAACGTTCCAACTCAGATGTTATCATCTTGCCATGCTCATCCGATGGCACCATTACGCAATGATCGGTGCCGAGACCACAAACAGCTGCACACGATTTAATCGAATAATGACACTGATCGGAAGTAAACATGACCAAAGTGCCGGGCAAGCCAACCGAGCCATGCTCCTTATAGTTGGGGAACATCTTGTGACGTGCGGCCAGAAAAGCATACAAATTCGAAATTGAGCCACCGGGCGCTAAAATCGAATCACCTCCAGACCAGCCAATAATCTCACGCATCTTGGTGAGCACCACATTTTCCATGAGTATGAAAACGGGTGCAATTTCGTATGTGAACATGTTGGTATTGGCAGTGGCTGTCAACCATTCGCCAGCCATAGAGATCAGATCCAAGCCGTTAGACAGCTGATTAAAGAAGTGGGGATGTCCTATACAGGATGTAAAAGTAAGCATAAGAAACATTACAGAAGCTTGTTTAATGTAGCTGAAAATGTGCCTTAATGCTTGTCATGTCAAAATGGAAGAGCTGCTGTTTCCTAAGCTGACAGAAGATGTCCTTGGCAGCTGTGTTTCCGTGTTAAGAGTCTCTGCAAAGTATGCTACACTTTTTGTGCCTTCCCTTTTGTTTTTTGCTTTATTAAAAACATTTCAAAACAAAGCAATAGCGACTGTCTGCCTGGATATGTGTGTATGTGCACGAGCGGCAACATGGCTGACTGATATTCAACAGAAGGCCGGAAGTGCATACGTTCAAGGACAGACAAACTGGCTAGCCTAACCAATTGGCCACTGCCATGTTACAAAAAAAATCAATATACTCGATTTAAGACTCTTAAAGCAAATAGCCCAAATTTTTTACTTGCAATAAATTAAAATAATAACAGTATTGAGGGTATTATACATTTGGGAAAACGACGTTTAAACTTTTGTTTTGTACACTTATTGAACACTTGCCTATATCTTAACCTAAATGTTTATGAATAGGGCATTGACACTCATTACGCCACATTTGGCATTTTTGTTCTACAATACATTGCGACAGTGTATTCCATATTCGATCATAGCAGTAACTGTTTCATCAATTTTTTGCTATAAATTGCTCATTTATTGCAGCTAATTGCGACTTGCTGAGCTTTAACACAAATCCCACAAAAAAATCACAAAATGCTTTCAAATGCTACAGACAAACAAACAGCAGGCAACTGTCCAAACTGTGGCTCCCCTTGGCCAAACTGGTTGGAACCCTTCAGCAGGCAGGGCGTCTGTCAGTTCACATCTTGAGTGCCATAAGTCGTGTGATTAAAATCCCATTGCCCACAAGATTGTAGTCCTCTATACAATACATACATACACCCGCACACACTTAATCAATAGCAAACTTGGCAAACATTTCAATTTGCGCATGTGGGAGCAGCTGACTCGCTGCTCAGTCACCCTCGATGTTTCCCCGGCTGCGACCTAGACATGGGCTTAGTCTGCCAGGCTGACTGCCAGGCAGTCCTTCATTCCAACTCGAATACGCATCAAAGGATCAAGTATGCAGCGAGTCAGAAAATAACAACGGATTTTGATTAAAGCTTCCCTTTTTATGGACTTCTTTAACGTTGTGCTCACTGCTGTCTTCGTTGTTGCGCCCAACGCCGACCCATTGACAACGGAAAAAGCCTGCAAGGCTGACTTGGTATATTATGCTGCCCATGTGGAATGGCAGTGGCATTATGTAAGATTATGGATCATAAATGGGATTTTTATCATGCCAAGTAATGTTTAAGTAAAAGCGACTTGCTTTGACAGTTTGGTAGTTTGACTATCATATACTCTATGCCAATGAGGTAATACTAAAAATGGGTACGTATTTCAGTGTCTATTATTTTTCTTGATTTGCAAAAATCCCTAACAAACATATCTATATCTACAATTAAACTAAATGCATTATTATATTGAATTAAGTTAATTGTCTTAATATAGTTTTATTCCAAAAGATTTCAACATTTTTTTTATAACTGCATCAGCCCAAAAGTGTATTACCAAGTCATTGTATTTCTTTAGCCTTTTTTTCTGCTTTTGTTCCTATTTCATTTCCTTTGTAAGGTGAAGGTGCAAAGCAAGTAAATATATATAATTTTGCCCTTATCAAACTCTCTAAGTTGTCATAAATTAATAGCTGATGTTGTTCTAGACAGCTTAAATTCAATATCTTTGATCAGTTTATAAAGATTAAGATGACAAATGTAGAATTACAGCAAAATTTTTCAATAACTAGTAAATGTTTGCTACTGACATAAATTCAACATTATTCGGTGCAGAGACTTAGTGAAATAGTATGGACTTTCTTTTAAAATTTATTACGTTGGACATATTATTTTGGAGCTAAATATCTGATTTTTTTGTTCTTTTCTGAACTAATTTAATTAGTACCCTACCGAATACCTTTAATTGGCTTATCAAAAAAAAAACATTTTAAAACTCTAATGGGAACTATTTTTTTGACAATTTTGAAAATGTTACCAAAATACACGCAGACAAATGAATTGTACAAAATCGAACTCAAGTCGTTTACTTAAACTAAAAATAAAGTAACTTTTATAGACAAACTTAAAATTTCATTGTCAGAAATGAAGATGTCAAATTAGCCTGGAATTTACCTATACACTTAAATAAAAAGGAAAACTAGCGATGGTCCTTAAAATTGCCTCATATTGATATTTGTTACATTTTGAATATATTTAATAATATTATTATAATAATAGATTGGAAATATTTATATAGAATTTTTTCACCTGATTTCATTAGGATTGCAAACAAGGAAGAACGACTATATGAACGCCAAGGAAGCCCCTTCAAGATTACTTTTGTATTGAACTATAATACAATTAAGTTACAAACCAAAAGTTTTGGGAAACTTTCATGTGTCGTAGCTAATACATCATCTTGTGATTTAATTTTGCACAAAGAATGTCCTTAAACAAATGCTATCACAAGCCAGTCTAATTTCCTGCTAGCATTTATATACACTTGCGGAAGCTCACGCAGTTTCCGATACAAGGCCGCAGTTTCCCCTTTGGGGTGGCATACATAAATACGCTTATTATCGATACTCCAAACACAATTGCGGTCACGTGCCTTAGCAACGGCTAGTCCTTGCGACCGCCCGCCCTTGGCATTAATTTTCAATGAAATCAGGCGCACATTCAAAAATATCGGAAGCCAAAAAAGTGAAACGTGCGAATGACTTTTGACTGCTCTGGATTTTTGGTAAGGCAAAGGGTTCGCCCTTTGCTGATTTATGATTGATGGCAAATGAGATTTACGTGCCCAACCCACTTAAGCCCGAGTGTTTTTGAAAGGTGTAAACAACGGCGCTTGTTGTTTATTTTTGTAGAGATTTATTTTTAGCTTTTAGCCAGGGACGAGCATGGCTCAATGGGCCATAAAATGGCATTGTCTGCACTAATGTGGTTATCTGCCACGCTGCACACTTTGTTGTTGTCTCTTTTTTGAAAACACAGCAACTTTGCTAATGCGACCACAAAATCTTGTGGCACGCGCGCTCAAGAGTATGCCACATATTCTTTGTGTTTGGACTATGCAAATTTATGCAAAGACAAACTCAAAACATATTGCTCCAGTCTGATAAGCGCACAGGCAACCCTTGATTTAATTTTTTTTTTTTTGTTTTTTGTATATAATTGACAATAACTTACCCGTCTTTACTTGATACTTCAGCGTGGTGGCACAGTCCTCGATTAACTGCTGCAGCGGCAGGGCGCGATCTGGCACATCCAGATCCAGCAAACGCTTCATATCCTCTGGATGATGGAAATCCAAAACCTTTTCATTTCGATCATTTGTGGCTTTGACAAAGTCCAATAGCACATCAATGACTTTAAGCAAAAACTCACGAGTCTCGGCGTTAGCGTTGACTGTGGTGGGCATGAGATCTGATAACAAAAGTCAAGAAAAAAAATATATGTAAGGAAGTGTGTTTTGTTGGTCTTATCTTTGTAGGCATAAAAAATGAAGACGACAGGCTAAATGGCTTTTCTCTTATCATTCTACACTTTATGATATATGATTATTATTGTTCTGATGATTACTAGATGGGGCAAGGGAGTTTTACAAAATTGAAATCATCAACAACAACATCAGCTGCCCATAAAAATCAGATTTCATTTCTTTGCCATATGCCACACAGCAGGGGGTGTTTACTGAGCAAGGGGCAAGGTCAGCGCACAGTGGGTGGTTTTGGTACTTGGCAGTTCCATAGCATTATACTGGCTACTGAAATTAATTAAATGCTCTCTAATTGTGGTTTTTGGTTAAATCTTATGGCTTAGAAATGAACAATGGCCAACGAGCGCCCATTGGGAGCATATAAAACGTAGCTATGGTCACAAAAATACAAATTTAAAAAACATTGAATAAAAATACTAGTTTTATAAAAGATATCAACTGTTCAATGATCCATAAGAAGATGATCAAAATATTTTACGCAAAACTTAATTGGCTATATATTTTTATTAATCTTATAAATTTGCGTAGAGCGACAAACTATTTGGTTAGTTGATCAAATCTTAAAAACAAACTAAAAAACAAGGTGGACAATATTTTGAATTAATATATACAAATATAGGCACTTAAAAAAAAATAAAGGAAAAATTGAATGCTTAAGCCTACAAAAAAAAAATTTTGCAAAGTACAGTCGGCAAACTTATTTAATCCGACGTGAGTGCAGTCAGTCAAAGGGTACAACACTTGAAAAGGTTATGAATTGAGGTTTGAAAATAACTTTTACGTAATTTAAAGTACAAAATTATATAATATTTAGAAAAAATTCACATTTGATCGGTATGACCAACTTTTGCCTTAAGATGATCCTAAAACTCATTGCAAGCAGCCCGAATAGGACATTTTGTAGAATATAGTTGTAGCTTAAATATTTTACTTAATTGCTTAAGTATCCATTTTTATCTAACAAAAAAAAAAACAAAACTTTCCGCGTCTAAGCTAGTCCCAACTTTGAAATCAATTTAAAACCCAAACTTGCGCATGATTGCCTTTAACATGCAGACAAATTGTAGCAATTTGGAAATTCCACAAGTTTAATGCAAAGTTAAATAAAATTTAATGTAACACTTCGCACGGTCTGTGCTTAATGTCAGGCACAGACGTCAGCCGAGGAGCACCAAGGGGAGCTTTACCAGCCCCTGCAAAGCAAACGCATTAAACGCAGCCGTCGCAAATCTATGCGTCTCATTCTAACAGACTCTCTCCAAGCACACACAGACATGTAAGCGTGCGTAATATCCTGTGACTAAACGGTTTATATTTGTTGTGCTTTCAATTTCAGGCACGCGTAGCACCTTTTTCATATACCAGGACTGACTTTGGTGGTGGTTTCGTTTGACTTTTACACATAGTCCTGGAATATCTGTTTGCCTTATGTTTTTCTTTTTGCACTCGCTTGTGAGCAAAATCTGTTACAATGAGCTCGACTTCGCTGTTATATGCTTCAGTGGCTGCAAACGGCGCACGCGACAATTTATCAAGGTCCTGTGATGTAGCGACGAGTGTTCTGGACAGTGCACAGACTAACCATGGGCATACAGAGCACGATTGTTTTGTGTGTATATGTGTGGATACAGTTTTTGTCTGTGACTGGTATTTGTGTCCTTGTAAGCAGTGTCCTTTACAGATTTTTGTTTGTCAATGTCAGTTTAACACCCATTTATTATTTACAGAGCATTTGATAGTTTGTGACACTATTTCTTGTGTACATTTCGCATAATGCCTACGGTGTTCTCGAATTTGTGGTTATCTTTTTGTGAATATAATACTTTTTGGAAATAATACTTTTTATAAAGTACCTTTACCTTTAAGAGTTTGGTATTCTGGTAAGCTTATCTAAGATATTATGTAAAATTTAACAGATATCAAATAGTCAGTCAAATAAGATGCGTGGTCGTCGGTGCGTAGTAGTTGAATACTCGACTGTAAAACTGAAGGCTGAATGAAGATATTTCCCCCCTGCGCAACCTTTGGAGCGAATTCGGAAGTTAACTTATTTATATATTTTTTTATATGAAGAATAGGGATTTAGCAATTAAATAAAAATAAATAATATTTGATTAAGTTGTTAATTTAAACTCATAAGTACAATGGTTTCATATATTTATTCATTTATTTATATAATTTAGGGGTACCACTAAGGCCAGTTAACCTTAAAATTAAACAATTTTAAAATGTTATAATTAAGAAATATTAAATGATATGAAGAAGAAAAATATAATATAAAACTAATCCGTATCCCTTATCTTGATGAGTGAATTTCTTATAGATATGCACCGTCTCACATCTGGCTAGGAGCTTGGATTTACAATGTAAATGATGATAACAAGAAGTAACCTAAAATTTTAGACAGTTCTTACCAATGAAACCATAAAATCAACGTTGATCAAGTTGGGCTTTAATAGATCTTGATTGGTCAAAGATGCTCGATTTGGCGAATCAAGATAAGTTACGATAGATAAACAAATACGATAGGAAATCGCTAAGATTTCCGATCTCACGATCCACGAAAAGGATCGTGGAATGCATAATTAGATCTACAAAATGGTAATGCTAGAGGTCGAAAATTACGAGTTACTCTGAACGGAATGGTAATAGAAATTTTGTTAGAAGTGTATTAGAGTCAACGAAACTGAGTTAAAGCTTATGCAAAAATAAAACGCCATGGTATGTTCTACGATCAGTTAGAGAAGGCAATTTTATAAGGCGTAGTCTACAAGAATAGAATGGCAATCAAATGTTGGGATGCCAATTTAAGCCCCGATGAATATGAAAGTATCTTTATAAGTAAATACTGAGCAGTTAATACTCAAAGTGAATCAATCTCTGAACTAAAGTATATCTTCCTTTAAGTAACTCTAGTGTTATTTCTAATTGAATTTTATAAACAAACAACAAATTTATTCCCCGTGACTGTGTTCACATCGCTTCAAAGGAGCATTTCGTAGTGTTTAAATAAGAATTCTTTATTACTTCGTTCTACTTTGGTCTACTCTTTTCCCATATATTTTGTTATTTTTCTATTAAATTTTACATTTACCAATTTACCAATGCAATTCATTGTTATAGCCCCAATTTTGGCTATCCATGGCTTCTATTCGGGTTTTCAATAAATCTTACTATAACGTTAAACAAATCAACATCATAAAATTCATTGAATATAGGATAAAAAATATTCTTATGATTAATTAATTTATTGCCAATGACAATAACAAACACTTAAGACTAAGAATAACTTAATATTAAAAATCAAAGAATTTTATGCAAATCGTAGTAATTATAAACTTGATATATTTTATTTTTAAATACTACTTACCATATGCAGTTAGTTTGCCCGTCCTTTCGGAGAGCTTATACCCGTTCGGATTGAGTGACATTTTCTCTTCTGGAAAAAAAAACATATATACTTGTTAAATTGTATAAAAAGGAAATTATAGAATTATTTGGCGAAATGTTATGCAATCATACAAGACGATAGTTGAAGCTTTCGAATTCAAGAGTTCATAAGGACATAAGTTATATAACTCATATAACTCATAAAATAATATACAAGCTGCAGTGTAAAATTAAAATGACTATGTAAGTAAACAAAAAAATATCAATTTTCAAAAAAGGCTAACTTGAAACAAGGACAACTGAAGGACAATCATGGTATGAGTATAGTAGTGCATGTACATAAGTTTATCGTTTGCATATACACTGATTTTATATGCCTTATATACACACGCAAATAAATTGGAAAATGTATATTATATATGGGCAAGTAGTGCGCCATCTGCATTTGCGCAGTACGCGCAAACACAAAGTCCTTTGAATGTGTAGGTGTTGACGTGTAACTAAGTATGTGGTGTGTATCTGCAGGATACAGCAACAAAACAGCTTGGCTGCTGCGAAAACCTTGGATTCTTTTAACTTATGTAATGCCAAGAAAAGAAAACAAAGTAACAGTTGCAACAATACCATTACACATGTAAACAACAAAGTAGTATTGTAGATCTATTGTACGTATCTTTACGATATCTTACCGATTATCCTGCGGATATCGTCGACGTATTGCCTTAGAAAATTCACTTTGACTGTTTTTATTCAGACCCTTAACACACAAAATATGTGATAACAATATGAATTATAAGCAAAAATGAGCCTACGTACGTGTAAAATGAGCGTAAGTTGTTATCGTTATCGTGGCTAAATATTTGAAATGATGTGTTTGATGGAAACGTTGACTAATGAGTCTGTCTACTACAAGAACGATTGGACTTACAACAAATGCAATTCTCAATTTTTCACAGATTTAAACAAACACTATGTAAAAGTTGTCTCTAACTTTTTAGTATAGCAAACACGCCGAACGGGACGGACAATGTAAGAATATCTCTACTTTCGCTTGTTAAAATTTTAACAAAATATTTTAATTTTTTTTTTTTTTAATTTAGTCTAGTAATTTTGCTATTTGATTTTGATTTTGGCTAGCGAATAAAAGCAGCTACACTCGCTGACGATCTGCGGAGCTATGAAAAGCAGCATCCGCTTTGATTCCCTACGAAGCTTGCCAGGCGACACAAAATGGCTGCCAATATACGCAGCTGCTGTGTGTGTGTGTGTAGATTTATGTGTGCATGGCGCTGCCGTTTGTTGTTGTGCGTGGGCTTTGGTTGCATAACCTTCACAACAGCAAAAGCATTCTCTTATATACTTTTTACATATGTTTGTCTGATTTTAGGCGCCAAACTGCGCAAGCAAACTATGACGTCATTGCTACCTACATATACTCACATATACATACATATTTTTTGGCAACCATCTTTGTGTGTAGGCGGAGCTACATCCAATGGGCAGCGCCCATGAAGTTGGCGCTTTCGATGGATTTCGGCTTTGCGCAGGCTCAACGACAAACGTATATATATATATACGTTTATATATATTATATATATATGTATACAACCAACATAACATATATATATATATATATATATATATATATTTATGTTTGCATGTTTTCCTATTTCTTGCTTAAATTTCAAGTGGGAATTTGAATAGTATTTTTTGTTACTTTTTGCAGCATTTAAGACCAAGCAGATACTCTTTAATGCACAAAACGTTTGAGATATATATTACTTGCTTTTTAATAAACAATTAAATTGAAAATCAACCCGTAGTAAAATTTTAAAAATAATTAAGATTATTCATTTATTTTTACAAAATTATGGCTTAGATACATTTTCAAAATAAAAATATGGCATTTAGCTGTACAAAGACGCCAGAAAAAGGTATTAAGCCTTTTTTTAACAGCTTTCTTCTTTAATACAAAGCAATCAAATATTTCAACAAACTTTTCTTACCTAAATGTTCAAATCCATTTGTTTTTTGATGTTAGCATAAATTTAAAAAAATCTTTGGTGAATAGCATGCTTAATATGCTTAAAAACAAGGTGTGAAAACTTAATTTCCCTTCATTGATTCGGCTGTATAAAAATATGTATACATTGTTTATAAAGCCTGCAATGCCTCTTTGCGCCCGCATTATATCATATGCAAGAATTTGTTAAACCTTTTCTTCTCCATAAAAGATTATTGAAATTAATGTAGTAAATTTAATGTTGTTTCACCATAAAGTAAACTGGACTTAGTTGTATCACTAAATTAATAATAAATGCTTAAATAGTAAACAAATTAAAAACGCACATTTTTCTAACTTTCTGCCATAAATTCAAGAGCAAAACTTGCCAAAAAATCGTTAAGTTTGTTTGTCTACACTTTGGATAGGCTACATAAAAAGCGCATTTACACTTCGGTAATAATGAAGTTTGCTATATAATTGTATCTACTGAGAAAGAAAATATACCATGTCATGGGCAACACATTGACGTAGTATGAAAAAACGGATACCATAAAAAAAGCTAATTAACAAACTAATTTCGTAACTGTTTCTGACGTTTACAAGTTGAACTTTTGTAATAAATTCAGATAAAAATAATCAGATTATTGGCTTAATTTGCTATTATATAAACAACGTATATACACTTATAGAATAATACAAATACATATATACAAATGTGGTCACTTATAGACCAATGCAAAATCAAAATTTAGGTCAAAGCAGCATTTTTTTATAGAGCAGCTGCCCACAGATGTTTCTACCTTTTGTCCTCACAAACTTTGTAATAAAATTTGTTATACATATTTCATTTATATCAAGGCTTACACTTTCTTGCCATAAAAGATTATATTATTTCCAGAGGAACACTTTTCATAGCATACATTTACGTGCACTTATGCAACACAATGTAGCAACATGTCAAAGCGACTGTTTGGCATACTCAAATGATGTATTATATAATGCAGCAAAAGTTTTTCATACAAAATAAAAAAAAAAGAAAATCAACCAAGGTAGCAACTTGTCTAATAGTTTGACCAAGTTGACGGCTAGCACTTTGTTTTTGACAAGAGAAAAAAATATAAGAAAAATTGTGTTTTTATTATAGTTTCGAGAGTTTCGTTAAAGTTCTTATCTGACAGCATGCAGGTGTTTTCGAATATTTATGATCAAAGTTGTTGGAATTTGTTTTTTGATTGAGTTTATCTTAACGGGTCAGAGATTTTTAAACAAGCAGCAGCTTTAAATATTTCAATTATATCAAAAAAGGCTCTTTTATGGTGAAACATTTAATTCTACATAATTCCACTAGCTTGATGACAATTGTTAGGATGAGTGTATATTCATTAGATATAAGAACTAGATATAAAAACTTAACTAAAAAATTATGTAATTGAAAGTAGGAATATAAGCAGGACACATGTCAGCTATATGATTTGAGTCAAAAACTGTAACTTTTTGCTACATTATTTGGTCCTGTTTATTGTTGTTATAGATGGTAGATAAAATATTTTCATATATTTCATTAAAACATTATTTTAACAACTTTATCAACGCACCACTTCAGTTCGATAATTTGGCAATAATAATTAGCTGCTTCTATCTCTGATTAATGTCAACAATACTTTGAGTGACAGATATAAATACATATATACAAATACTACAAATTAACTGGAATATATTATTTTTTCGTACAAACCGATGACAGTTTTCTACAGGTGTAAAAATCAATGTGACTGTGTACGAGGGCTGTCCAGTTTGTGATTTTTAAATTGTGCATATAAACAAGAAATTCGGAGCAACCTTAAATTCGAAATGAACATAAAAAGTTTAAGAACTTTTGCACAAAATGTAACTAAAATTGTGTGGATAATTACTTTTTTTAGAATCCTTTTTAGAAGGTTCTCTTACAAAATGCTCTTTCCTGAAAATATTCAAATATCTTTTGGCTTTAAATTATCGCAACTGACTGCTTTTCGATATTGGTAAAGTTCTGTCTGCAAAACTCATAATTAAGAATATTATTTTTTTAATGATCGAATTCCGAAATTCCTATTAGACATCATCACTATTAGAGCAATACACTTATTTATGAAACTGTCCTCGTATATACCATAAAATTGGCATACCATGATGTTCTACGATGTCATTTGATAATGTCGCTTATATTGATAATGCAAACGACATATTTGATAAACAATTTATAAAACCATTTTAATGAAAAAAATTTGACGATTTAGTTAGATTCTTTACTTCATTTGCAGCGGTTATGTGTAAGGGCTCTTTAATAAGCAAATTTATAGCCTTAGCAGACTTAAACTACTGGGAAACTATAGAGTAACAACGCAAAAAGATTTTGGAAACAGAAATTTAATTAAGTAAGTTTGTGAACTTGAATTAAAACTCATGATTAGCTTTACGGTCTTGCACTGTTTGAAACTAAGTTTCAAGCTATATATCTGAACTGCAACATTTTTTATTAAAAAAAATTAATTCATAATTTATTTTTTATTTAAAATAACTTTATAACTAATAGCTGTAACCTAAAATAAGTGTACTTAAGTGATTAAATGGTAAGTTGTGCACTCCTAAATAAGATTTCACTCTCTTAAAGGAAACTTAAATAACGTCTATAATCCTGTAAGCTCTGCAAAAAAAATAGATGACTTTATAGAAAGAACATAATTTAGATGACACAAAACAGACGAATCTTTTTGAATGAAACCTGACATAGGAATCTTTATTAATAAGCATTCGAAAAGAATTGGATAATACAGATAAGCCAGAAAACTGAGTTTTTATTTGATAGGAATGTTTTTGTTTTTACCGATATCGACAACTGGTTTAATAACACAAAAATAAATCTTTGTCCTTAAGAATATTTTTTTAAATAAAAATTTTCTTGTTAATTACTGGAGGCTTTCTACTAAATCACGGTCATTGATTTCGAGTACGCTACCACGGCTTTATTGAATGACTGAAAAATAAATATTAATTAAAACTATTTTTGAAATAAAAGAATTATTATTATTAATTGTAACCATTTGACTAATAATTGGTAAATGGCTTAGTTGGCTTATGGAATGTAACAATTTTGGCTATTATTACTATTTCATTACCTTTCCACTTGTAATCATTTATAATATATTAATATGTAGTTCGTTGCACGCAACTTTGAAATATTAAAAAACAGCAAACAACTTTAAAAACATCAAATATTTGAGGCGCTAAAATAGTGCTATATCTTAGAAGTGATTTCTCGTAACTTTAACAGTGAAGCCAGCTGATTTTTAAAGAATTATACAAATAATATTTGATTCTAGAATTCTATCTTTGAACAGCCCGACTATGCCATCTTTATTTTTTGTTTTTTTTTTTTTTAATTGATGTATTTATTATAAATTTAGGGCTACAACTAAGTCCCTAGAATTAAACAATTTGAAAAAGTTAAAATTATGAAATACTAAATAATAACGAAGAAAATATGATATAAAACTAATGCGTATTCCTAGCTTGATGGGTGATTTTTTTATACATATGCACCGTCTCACAAATGGTGCTGGCTAGGAACTTGGCTTTGCAGTATAAAAGATGAAAACAGAAAGTAACATTAAGTTTGATATTGTACAATCAAAACAATCATGTTGTATTGATTTGTTAAATGTGAAAATTGTGCTGTCTTTCGTACACTTTTTTTCAAGAATTTTTATTAAAAAAAAAAAGTAATTGGATACCGAAGACAAAAACAATTTAACACCAATGAAAAAATTCGTAATGATGAATTCAAACGCATTGACTTTTAAAAAATTTTATGGATTATATACAATATTTTAAAACAGAATTCCACTGGCTTACAATCACAGTTTGTGTCTTTTTTTCATGACAAATTTAATTTGCACAAATTTAATATACAGAATTTTTACTCAAATGCAATATATTCTTCTTAAAAGACTCTCAGTAAATCAAGTGCGGTTTATATTACATATAAAACAATTTTCATTACAGTACCAACTTGACCAAATTAAATCCTGTGGTTAAAGGATACCATTCAATCATTGGTATTTTAACATACCCCCCATGTGCTCGAGTAACCCTTCAGCTGAATTAAATTTTAAACATATATTATTTACCTGGCTGTGTTACCACGTAGCGCAGATAGGCTTTATAACCCAAATAGGCGAAAATATTTACTGCCTTTTTTTCACTTTGTTAATAAAGTGCAAATATGCACACACGACACAATAAAATGCAAAAACTTATAAACTAGGCACTAAAGTTAATTAATGCAATTAAATACAACAAATTGTAGTGTAGTAGTAGGGTATAGGCGTGATTGTTTTCCAAGTATATTATGGAAAGCTCGATGCTAGGCGTGGATATGGATGGGTGGCAGCACGCTTGACGCGTTTGCTTCAAAGTACAACTTTCAACTGTAGATGAAACAACAACACTGCCAAAACGTGTAAAAAGCTCAACTGAGCCGTCAATGAAGCTGCATAAGCGATATCCAGACTTTGCTTAGGCATTTTGGAAAAAAAAGAAGTTCAACATGCGACACTGCCAAAATATAAAAGACAACAGCTACACTTGGAGAAATAGAACTGATTTCTATGAAGTTTTCATGTAATTGTCAAATTTAAAATTTAATTTATAGTTTCTAAATTTTTATGCCATATAATTTAAGTTTGAGTCTGAGTGGAATTTTGTATATAGTAGTTTATATCTATAAATATATATATATATATATATATATATATATATATATATATATATATATATATATATATATATATATATATATATATATATATACATATAGTTTATATCTATAAAGTTGGTTTTAATAATTACTGAGAAAGATGATTAAAAAGTGTTAATGTAAATTTAATTATTGAATTTTAGATATCTTTAGAAATAATATTTTCCTTATAGTGTTGCAGCTAAGCATATTATATATCGCATTTATTTATATTATATATAGCATTTATTATAATCAGTCATTGTGTTGGACTGAGAAGGAGATTAGCCTACATTCTAAAAGTTGTAATATTCTAATTATTTTTATTAGTTCTATTTGAAACAGCTCGAAAGCATTTTTCAAAAAAAAAAATCGTAGCGCCGCACTTCTACCGATACTATTAGTTTAAAAATTAATCTCCCTTAAAAATAAATATATTCCCGATGACAGTGCGGTCGTTGCTCGAAAAGAGGAGCATGGATATGTATCTATTAATAGCTATGCAAAGAGAACAGGACTTACAATTTATAGCCAAATCCGTACGGCGATATCTTTAATAAATAGAGATAATTTTAGGTAAAAACCGTCTATTTATTTGCTAGCTTTGCCAGTGCTAGACAAATGTAACAGTGCTGCAGAGTGGAATCGAATCACCGACCTTCTAGTTGGCAGACGGGTTCAAAAGTTCTGTCATGAATTTTTTTTTAAGCTTTTTATATTTAAATACTAAAATTCCATCAATTATTTGTTTTAAGCTTTTTATAATAAACTCCTAAAGTTGACTTCAAGTTGAATTAAAATGGAGGCATACAATTTTGAAGTAGATTTATAGTTTTAAAGAAAAAATAATTCAATGTTACAATTTGAATGGCTGCAAAGGAGCTGTTGCAGGATCACAAGCAGAAAATTATACTAAATTTAAATAAATTATACGAATAGTTGGGCGATGATTGCATATTTATGAGGCACTTGCTTATCGGAAAAAGAAAACTTCAATGCTTTACATTTTATTAAACTTAAACTAAACTGTCGAAATCTCTGCATAAAAGTGAAAATTAAAGTGCTCTTCCCCTCCATTAAACAGCCACAATTCTCACGGTGTAATGGATAACGCTAGAGTTTGTGTCAGAGTCTGTTTCTGGCGAAAAATCGATAAGCCTTTGTTACCGAATAGCCCGTAGATGAAGCTTCATGATTGCGTAACAAAATACAGGCTTTTGAGTGCCGCAAATCAAGCGTAAAAAATTTCAAACAATAGTAAATAGTGCAATGGCTAAGCGCAATATGTGCAGCATGCATTTAGTCTGTTCAGGATGCAGAAAAATTTAGAAAAAAAACGCGCGATAATTGCATTTTAAGCACAATTGCCTTGCTATTGTAAAATTTCAGAGTAGAAACATTCTAATACAAATACATAGACAAGTGGTAGGGACATTACGCATACCACATGTGGCCACGGCCATTGCTGTTTTTTGCTTGCACTAAGCTAGCCGTCTCTTTTCAGCGATGCTGGCCAAAGTTGCCCATAAGCACGGCCTGCTATTGGCTGTTTGGCTGCTGTTCTTGCAGGCGCATGCCCATTGCCTTGTGACGTCATCGTTTACAAGGCTCAACAACCTGGGGGATGCTGCGAAAGCGTTGGAAAACCTTGAAGATACACAACATCTCGCAACAGCAAGCGTAGTTCAGGATTGGAGTTTGGTGTGTAAAGAGCTCTGCGGGTAAGTGCGCTAACGCGCAAAACTTACTAGGCCTAAGGACCTTTGGTCAGCCGCTGGCCTTCGCGTGCCATCGCTATCATATCAGTGTCTCAAGTGTGCTTAAAAGTAATTTGAATTAAAAACAATAACAAATAAAGTGTTAGAAGGACACAGCCCGTACACAGCGCGTTATGACAGCAAATATTTCTCTTATCTTATATGAAAAAAACCAATATGATACATCATGCGTCGGCATTTTGAAGTGCCTTTATCGCTATTTTTTGTTGAATTTAAAAAATATAGAAATATGTCAAGTGCTTTGAATAATAGAATTAATTATATCTGCGTGATTTTATTTTAGCCATGTGCTAATTGGGCTTTACCCATTATTCTATTGTTGTTCTTGTCAACTTCCAGAGCTGGTCTGGGCCTAGAGCCATGTGCGGCTCAATGCACGACAACTGACAACAAGATAACAATCCTGAGCTCAGAATTTGGTTTGGCTAAATGCGAGAACTTGTGTAGACTGCAACCAGGTAAGTTCAAGCAATGAAAGTTGAATTAAATTTGAAATAAAAAATATGGCTAAAAATTAATCGTGCGGATTTATAGCAATTAAAAAGAGCCTAGAGAATATTTTTCTTTTATGTTCTTTCATCTATGGA
Organism: Chymomyza procnemis; assembly: GCA_035046065.1. Lineage (NCBI taxonomy): Eukaryota > Metazoa > Arthropoda > Insecta > Diptera > Drosophilidae > Chymomyza > Chymomyza procnemis. The sequence continues at coordinate 485,061 of JAWNOJ010000013.1, read as the reverse complement.
TTTTTTCTGCAATTTATATGCAAATAATTTTTAATCAATTTCTATATTTTACTAAACGTTTGTAAATAATTTCCCTGAACAATAATTTCACAAAAAAAAATTTAATAACACCATTTTCATTTTGAATAGATTGTTGAAATAAAATATTAAAAATCATACCGCACACGCAGATGTGTATACAAAGAAGAACTAATATATTTTAGAAATTTAAATTTCTCCTATAAGATTTTACCTCATAACATAAGCTAAAAATAAAAAAAAGTACTTGCATAAAAACATAATAATATTTAATTAAAAATTAATAATATTTTAAAATAAATAAATAAATTTATATCCCTTCACAATGGTCTTCGCTCCAAAGGCGAAGTATGGAGATATCTCTCAATTTATAGCTGTCAAATAATATTATTTACTTCAATAAAAAGTAGACTTAAAATTCGAATTTAAACTATATTTTCAATCTTCAATAATACATTTTTATAAACTTAAAGATTTTTATTCCCTTCCGAAAAGTCAATTAATTGAAATCGCAATGCCTTTGCGTTATTTTTTTAGTAGTGGATAGCCTTGGAGGATTTGAAATTACTTTTTATACATATTTGTGATACTCATAAAAATAATAGTTTAAAAAAGCATATTTTGATAATAAATCAAATTGTTAAGTGTGAAATACATTTTGATCTGAATTTGATAGACTTTTAGACGACTAAGGATGCAAGCATTAATGTATGGCCAACGGGTAACAATTTTTTGTTTACTTTGTTGCAAAGAAATAAAACAAATGATGTAAGGTGCATATTTTTATTATTAACATATTTTGATTATTTCATCAATAACATATTTTCGGATTTCTTAATTATATTTTAATAGTTAAACATTTTAATAATGTAATAAAATTGCGTACTTTACGTTTTTCTGCAACACATTTTTTATATACAATTTTGTTCAAACTTTTGAAAATTTACACTCTCTCGTACTATTATTATTATATATTATTACTATTTATTTTCTTCTTTTGGTTTATTTTCAATTGCTAACAATGAGGAAATCATATTATTTTACACGATAGCATTATGATTCCAATAATAATAGTTCAAATTCTGCAAAAAAAAGGTCGAAATTAGTTAATATTTGCGTTGCCAAAATTAAGAATTGATTTTTCTCAAATTGTTATTGACAGCTTAATAGTCTGCAAATATTTAAAATCAAAAAAATGTTTTCAAATAAGTCAGTTACAAGGAAGCTAACATAGAGGAGTAGCTAATAAAATAATAAAAAATAAAAAACCAAAAATAAAAATTATATGCTATTACGAGACAATAAGCCAGCACTTTCACGTATGAAGAGCTAATTCTAAAGGGTGGTCTTTTTAGAGGTATAGAATTTTAAATTGCAATAAACAACTATGGATTATTCGATTGACATGAATTTTCTTTATCTGAAAGATAATCTTGTGGCATTACATTTTAAATATGATTTGTGGCATATGATCGCTACGGCTGGCTCGAATGTAGACCAATCTGGACGTCTAATTTTCGATGACTATTTCCAACATTTGTGGCCGTATATCGGCAATAACACGACGAATGTTATCTTCCAAATGGTTAAGCGTTTGTGGCTTACCAATGACTTTACATAGCCCCACAGAAATTGTTCTTGTTAAATCACAAAATCTTGGAAGCTTTAAAACGTGAAATTAGGCAGTCACCAAACGTGTCTTTCAATAAATCGATAGTGGCACTACCTGTGTGTCATGTTGCGCCGTCTTGTTACAACCACAGTTCAATTCAGGAATGAAAACGTTAGTAATGATGGCTCTACACCAATCACCATCGATTTCGAAGAAGTACGTACCAATGATTCCACCAGCCCATACCGTCAGTATTTCTGGAAGCAATGGTGATTCTACAAACACTTGAGGATTAACTTCACTCCAAATAGGGCTGTTTTGTTTGTTGACGTAGCCGTTCCATTATCGCTTAATAAAATTCGCTTATGAAAATCGGGAATAACGGCAATCTCGCTTTGAGCCCATTCATCGAATCTACGCCTTATTTCATTATCGATTGGGTTCAATTCTTGCACGAGTTGGACGTTGTAAGCACGCAAACCAAGATCCTTCGACAAAATCTTCCATAAAGTAGATGGACACAGATCCAATTTCTGTGCTCGATGGCGGACGAATTCATTCGGGTCTTCGTCAACGCTAAGCTCTACAGTAGCAATAGCTTCTTCTGTAAGCAACGTACGGCATCTCTGGGGATGCAAGTTACCAAGAAGAGAAAACGTGGGTGGAAACCGGTCCATGGTTATTCTTATTATTAACTGCTCTGCTAGACGATTTCGTCGACGTCAAAACCATTATTTTCGAAATAAAATTGCACTATTTTGATTTATAAAACACTTGACAGCTGTTAAATCGTTCGCCATTTTGAACAGTAATGCCAACTTAAAGTTCAATACCTCAAAAAAAAGCGCCCTTTAGCCCTTTATAATGCCCAGATTTAAAAAGAATCTAACAAATTACGAATGTTTTGAATAACATAGAACAATATGACAAACTTTAATTTTATCCAAATTAATTTATATTGTTTTATTCGGCTACAGAGCCGAAGGAACTTATACTATATAGATTGGATCAAACAATCACCGTAATCATCTCCGCGTAACATTCTGAGTTTAACTTTCAATATTTTTACCATAAAATGCCAAGACATACAAAAGTAGTCAGTGCAAAGATTAAAATTAAATGTATTTTGATATGTGAATAAATGCAAAAAGTTATTGAAGTTTTACGCATATTTCCTAATAAAAGGCTCTACAATATTTTTCAAATGGATCATTAAACAACAGCAACAAATTACATTTTACTGCTTTCTGAAATCTTTCTAGGCAATCCCGATTGCAAGTGCAATGGAGCAGCCGTATCGGAAATATTGCTTAACCAAGTGTGCGCTAGTTTTTGCCTGCAACACGGAAATACGCTCAGTGGTTGCAGCACTTGCCAGTTGTCACGTTTTATTGTAGCCAGTGCAAAGCAGAGTATGTCTACACATGGTTCCAGTTCCGTGCCAGATGCTGCTGCATCACTGCCTCTCATGGACATAAAGCCCGCAAGTGATGTGATTACGTTTGCAGATACGCCAGACTGGAACGAATTGTGCAAGGATCTCTGCAAAACTGGTGATGGCGGGTCTTTGTGCAACTGTGATTTGGCGCCATTTCTCAACTGAGCTCGTGCGCAAAGTTGGGGGGCGTTGAAGACACATAAAAAACGTAAAAAAAAAATTTAAATAAAAATAATAAATAATTTGCATTGTTTGAAAAGTCAAAGTATTGAATTCAAAAAATTCTGTTGCATTAAACTGCGCTAAGCAGTATTCAAAAATTGTGTTTCTTCGTTTCTTTGAACATTTCTGTTTTTTGCTAGTGTTGTTAAAATTTAAATAAAATGTTGATACTTGCAAGAGTTTAGTTGAAATTGTATAAAAAGTGAAAAAGAACAAATCGAGTAAAGAAAAAAGCAAATATATAAATATTGTTAAAAGTAAATGGGCTGCAAATTGTGGCCAAGAGCAAAACAAACTCAAACAAAATTCCCTATGCGAATCAATTAATTTGTAATTAATTTCAATTAAAATGCAAGACAAAGCAACTAAGCTATAAAAGCGGAAATGCATATAGTAGAGAACTATATAGAAAATACTTATACTAAAATTGAAAAACAAAAAAAAAAACGTGCACTAATTTCAAGTAAAGTTTAGTTGAATTTTAAACACAGCTCGCAAGCGAAACAACAAAATCACAAAAGGGCTTCCATGTGTCATGCGCTGGGTACTTTGGAATTGACGCAGCAGCTGGCACAAACCCTATTATAAGGATTGTAGGAGCTTTGTAGGAGCAAAAACACACAACCAAAAAAATATCAAACATTAACAACATATCGTCGTAAACAATTATTTACACAAAATTTAAATTTATAGCAAGAAAAACCAAAAACTATGCATAATTCTAAATATTTTGTTTAATTAATGGAATCAGCATATCAATTAAACAATTATACAAAAAAGCAAAAACAAAAAAAAAGGCAAAAGGATAAATTGATCTAATAATATTTTCAAAATTTAATACGTTCAGCTTCAAATCAAAGTAAATCACAAATATAAATCAAAAACTGTATCAATTATATGCTCACATTTATCAAATGTTAACCAAGAGTTTAGTGTTGGTTATTAAACAACAAATAAAGTCACAACATTAAATAAAAAAATATTATATATATATAAACAAAAACAATTGTAGTAAATTTGGTCTATACAAAATGAGTTGCGATTGCAAATCACAAACTCATTAAGCACATTTAAAAACGCGGCAACGTTTTTAAACAAATATAAACTAAAACAAGACATAAATTAAATAAGTGTATTTAAAAGTATATAATCTATTAGCATATAACTCTCTATATATATATGTGTGTAGCAGCATATATATATTATTAAAATATACATACTAAAAAGTGTTTGGAAGACATTTTTTCGTATACATTATAATGGAAGACTATTTCAGCAAACAACAACAAGCATTTTGGAAGACATGCGTTAATTGCAAAACCAACATCTTTTGCAACTAGTTTCTTAAGAGCTTCTCATTTATCTTGTATTGTTTTATATCATAATATATATATAAAAAAAAACAAACTTAATTATTTTCAAAAAAAAAGAATTAAAAAGCACACGTTGTTGTGTCCAACGCGACGCTGTGACTGACAATAAATTCAATATAACATAAGTAAACACAATAATTAAACAAATAATTCAGCAAAATGTGTAAAAAAACGTTAAATTTCGCTGTTTCTATGTACATCAATTTGAAACAAAAGTGCGGCATGCTTTCAGTAGCAGCTGCGCTGCTTAAAATGCCAAAATTATATTTATATAAAAAATATATATATATATTAGTTGTTAGCCAAGTTACACTATAAATAATCAAGCACATATTTATATAAATGTTTGTAATTACTGCACCATACAAAAAAAAGTCAAATTATTTAACAAAATATTCAGAGCATATTTCAAGTTTATAATAATAATAACAATATAAATATATAAATACGGCTACAATAAATACTTATATGTGTTAGCACTTATTTATTATATGAATATATGTGTATGTAACTTATACTACTCTCTTACAACATGCAAAAAAAAAGAAAAAATAAAAAACACACACAAATTAAAACATAATAATAATGCACTTTACATTTATGTATATGTATATGTGTTAAGCAATTTGACGTTGTCTTTCTGCCATGAATACAGCGGCTAACAAAAAAAAAAACTCTTTAAGAAAAACATAAATATATGTATGCAATTTGTAACATCATCATCAATTACAAATAACCAAATCAAGTGTTTATCTAAACCGTTTCGTACTTTTATGTTATAACTTTTTTTTGAATATCGTAAATGGCTCAGTAGTGGCCAGCAAAACCGAATGCCGAAAATATCTTAACATCCAATATCAGAGTTAGCGAAGAGGAAGAAAGCAATAAAATATAAAAATAATAATTATATAGAAATAATTATGTAAAACAAACCGTCATACAGCAAATGTTAAAACAAAAATAAACACAATTCCGTATACATATATATATCATACATAAAGCAAAATATATTATGTGTTAAATGTTGTAAAGCCCCTTCAAAAAACAAACGAAAATTGAGTTTTACTTTGACTATACGTTGGCTGTAAATCTATTAACTATAAATTTAAATTTTATTGTTTTTCTATAATTTTCAACAAGTCGCCAACTGCGAAAAGTTGCTGCTTTATGAGTTTCTGCATGCCGTAATACCAGGATTTCTTAAGCCAATACTTTCTATGTGATTAATTTTAATTCTTTTGTGATATTTTTTTTTTTTTCTGGTTTCAAGTTAACATTTTTGTTTGTGTTCTGCAAAATAAAACTATTTGAAAATAGACAGCGCAATCACCTGTCGGCGAAATACAGCAGTTCTATCACTTTGCAGGCGCCATCTATGGTTAATTGTTAACAATTAAACAAAAATGGTTTTTATCAATGCTATGAGTGCACTTCTTGCAGCACATCTTGTTAATGTGTTAACAAGCAGTATAACGCTCTACAGCAACTGCACAAGCAGTATTCGTGATGGTTCTTGTATATACTCATGTATGCACTGCTTGCCAAGCAGTTTGTGTACTGCTTTGCGATTGAGTAAGCAGTCTGAAAAGCTGTTTCAGCTGCGTTCAGCACCAATGTTGTACAAGCAGTACGAAATACAACTGGATTTTGTTCAAGCTAATCGCGCAATTGGTGAAATCGAAATGGCTCTTGTCTATGCTATGTATGCACTTCTGCCATTGTCGCTGGCATTTTAGAGAGCAGTGCCCAAGCAGTGTCCGAGCAGTGGCTTATGTCCAAGCTAAACGCGCACCTTGCAAATACGTTATTTATTTAAAAATCGTTTAAAAGTACAAATAGTTTTAACAAAGTAAATGAAACGATGCATATTATCTGTTCTTATTCCATGCTCTGCTCGCAACACATCTTGGCAACTTCAAGTCAACTTGCAGAACTTACGTAAAACGTAAAAACAATATTGATGTAGTGTTCCATGTTCAATGAATCTGCATTCGTGGCTTTAAGAGCTTTACATCGACTGACCAGCATAGTACAAACACGTTGCTTACACAATTTAATGCCGAGTTTTATACGGCCCCCTTATGGAAGCATAAACTTCAATACAAACAAAAGAAAAAAGTCACCAATGCATTGAAAGTAAACAATTATTGTATCCTGCTTCTTTAATTGATTTTTTGTGACATTTTTGGTTATAAGCACCCCTCACTCACTTTTTATTGGTGCGTATCCAAAAGGTCGTATCTGTAACGAACCTCACGTTACTTGTCCTTAAGTGCAAAATCAAACGAAAACACTATTTGCACTGATGTTCAGAGTGATTGTCTTTTTGCTTAAAAGTTTAGACGAAAGTACGTGTTGACGATAACATGCATTGTAAAATGGTATGCATACCTGCATACAACTACTATATAACTGAATGTATTAAAACAATTTTATGTTTTGTTAATATATATGCAATGCGTATTTAATTTATTTTAAATCTGATTTTTACATCAAATGTATGTATAAAAAAAGCTAACTTAAATTGGACGTTTGATAAGTAATATCAATATGTTTAATTCAATGCAAACTACACACATATTGGTAAAACTATTTAACAAAAACAATTTGCTTACTTGAGACAGTTAATTATTTTAACTAATTTATAAAAACAAGGAAGATTTTTTGTGCTTGGCCCTAGTAATTTAAATTTGATTTTTTTTTATTTTGTTATTGTTAAGTACAAAAAAGGCTTAATTGGTTTTAGTTTTTATATGCTAACTCGACCGACTACTTAAAGTTGCATTTACGACGAGTGCGATAAAACTCATATAAGTACATAGTGTCTTTGTAAACTTAAGTTGGCTTAGTTTTTAAAGTCAACAAAAGATTTTAATATCATTTAATACCATTTAGTTTTTTTTTTTTAATAATTGCTATGCTATTGTACGTATTTTATAGTTTTAATTAGCAAACAGTATTAATTGGTAATTCTTACAAAAAATTAATTTATTTTAAGTATTACAGTTACAATTGGCAAGTATTGTTTGAAATATTGTTTGTATTTTTTTTTTTGATTCGTTAAATACTTAAGTAGTTGCAGTATATATTAGTTTGTAGCAATTACAAGTTTAGTTTATGTCGAGTGTCTTTTTAACTGGTCTTTGTTGTGAGTTGCTTTTTTGTTTTTTTTTTATGCCTATTGATCATATCTTTTATTGCACACTATCCATATGTCTTAGACCCGTTAGTGTTGTGTGTGTGTGTGTGTGTGTGTGTGTGTGTGTGTGTGTGTGTGTGTGTGTGTGTGTGTGTGTGTGTGTGTGTGTGTGTGTGTGTGTGTGTGTGTGTGTGTGTGTGTGTGTGTGTGTGTGTGTGTGTGTGTGTGTGTGTGTGTGTGTGTGTGTGTGTGTGTGTGTGTGTGTGTGTGTGTGTGTGTGTGTGTGTGTGTGTGTGTGTGTGTGTGTGTGTGTGTGTGTGTGTGTGTGTGTGTGTGTGTGTGTGTGTGTGTGTGTGTGTGTGTGTGTGTGTGTGTGTGTGTGTGTGTGTGTGTGTGTGTGTGTGTGTGTGTGTGTGTGTGTGTGTGTGTGTGTGTGTGTGTGTGTGTGTGTGTGTGTGTGTGTGTGTGTGTGTGTGTGTGTGTGTGTGTGTGTGTGTGTGTGTGTGTGTGTGTGTGTGTGTTAACTAATCGATAAACGATTAGAGAGGCGTCATCATCATTCAGCCGCCAGCTCATCAATGCGACAGCGCACTGCATGCTCTAGCACCTCTAAGCTCGCATAATCCAGTTCCTTGACCAAACACAAAGTAGCCGACAACAAATTGGAATTCTGTAAAGCAGTATAGATTAAAAATTGTCTGATATTTTTAACGCCTAGACTGGCTTGTGTTTACTTACGCGATTGACGGGTCGCCGATGATAGCCCGCGTAATGATTCATCACAGCTGAAACATTGCCTACCGACTCGCTATAACGACCCTCAGGACGCCTAATTGAAAATCATACAAAAAAACAAAAGCATTTTAAGTTTTTATCAACGAAGCAAGCAAACAATGAGCTAAGCTGACCTTGAACGTGGACGCTCCTCAGCATCCCACTCGCCGCCATTCTCACGTGCACTGCCATTGCGATAGCCATAACGCTCATTTTCTGCACCCGGAGCTCTTCGTTGTGTATGATGCAGCTGCATCTGGCTGCCATAGGGATTATGGTGCACCTGAGGTGCTTGCTGCTGTTGATGATCTTCCCATTCGGTTAGATCTGTTTGACTATGCCTATAATGCGCGGGATAAGCGGGTCGATCTGACTGATAGTATTCCTGTGTAAGAAAAGAATAAGGAATACCAAATTAAAATGAGGCACCATGCTGTTCGTAGACTGTTGCTCCATTAGGCTAATTCAGCTTAAACGGCAACGCTTACCTTCATGGAGTGTGTGGATATGCTAGGTGGTATAGGCGCAGTGCGCTCTCTATAGCCGGTTTGAGGACTCTCCTGATCAGAGCCAGGTGAGCGCTGTTAGTGAGCATGTCGTGCACATGTGCGTTGATATTAGTTTGTATTAGTGGGACACAATAAGAAAATCAAATCATTAATCTGAGGTGAGTCTATGTCTATCCCCTAAGCTTGCACACACACATACATAAAGTAATACTACAATAAAACCCTTCCGCGCCCAATTTGTTGGCCCAGCGAAGCTTGAATAAAAATCGCTCTCGCTTAGACCCAGCCCAAACGCAACCCATTAGGCCTGTCACTGTCTACGAGCCTAACCTTTTTTGTTCTCTAATTCTTTTATTCATTTTATTTTTTACTTTTATTTGTACTTTTCCCATTGTACGCCTGAGAATAATATGTATAATAACCCATTTTATTAGTCTGCTTCGCTTTGCGCTGCGCTGCTGCTTATGTCTTTGACTTGGTTTCGCTGTCATTCAAAGTCAAAAGTTAAGGCTTGACTTAACCCAGAAAGAAAGGCGCCCCACCAAAACGCAGAGCACCTTAACCATGTCAGTCCGCATCAACACTCAAACGGCAGGGACAAAAACGACCGCGTATACTCGCGTGAGTCGGAGTGCTTCAAGTCACGCGTTACACGAACAGCAAGCTGCTTCTGTTACTTGACGTGTGACGCACACTTATATGTAATAATTATATTATATGTGCATCAATTAATAGACAAATTGTATCAGTGGTGTTTTCTTGACATAAACAAGTTTTCAGACATATTCCTTGGGCAATTTGAATGCCTACTATGGTCAATGCATCTTGTATACCTCGCTCAACTTACAACTAAAAACCAACTTTTAAACTTGTAAAAGCGTGGAGTGATTATTTTAAACACTTTTGTGGCAAGTCTGGTAATAAATAAATTTAAAGAAAGCAATTACCGTAAATTTTTAAACTTTACATAAGACTTCCCGCTTTCTTCAACTAACATACTGCCTAGGGAAATAACTCATAAATAATATTATATTTTTAATATACAATAAGCAGTGTGCAGCATAAACGCCATGTGTGAACAAGCTTATATTTACGGTCTATTGCTTGTGGCAATAAAACAAAGCCTTACATCATATTGAAAGGACAAACGCTGCTCTTTAGCTAATGTATTATATTTGGGAGATGGCGGATGAGCGGGTTCCTGGTGGGAAAAGTTAAAAGACAGAATACCAAAAGCGTGTTAGTTTTTAGTAAAAGAAAACAACAAAATATTGCGTCATTATGTTAAAAGGTGAACTCATAAAATAAATGACCCTAAATTCGGGTCACTTCCTAACTATCACTCCTTTGATGTTACCTTTGTGGGTGTTGTAGGCTTTGAGTTTGGATTCTGATTGTTATGTAAATCGCTAACATTATTAGTTCCATCACTGCTATTAGCAAGCGGACTCGCTAATTGTGGCGGCTTGTTAATGAGAAAAATAATTCAAGTTACTTTTAAGTAGAATCCATTATAACATTCATGCTTAGCTATGTATACACCGTGCAGGGAAGCTCGGTAACGGTGGGTTTAGGGTGCATGTGCTGGCGACTTTGTAAGTCAAACAAGAAGCTAATCGTGTACATCAAACCAATAAAGAAATGCTTTTACCTCTTTCATGGGACTGGAGCTTCGACGTTGCTGCGGTTGCTGTTGTGCATGATACTGCGCCTGCGTGGCGCTTGGTGAGGACTGCTGCTGGTATTGCTGTTGCGGTGGCGGTGAGTGTTGCGGATAACGTTGTTGTGTCTGCTGCTGCTGCTGCTGCTGATAATGCTGATGTTGCTGGGGTGAAGTGCGCTGCTGTTTAGACTCATAGGCGTCCTCATAGACATCATCTTCGGCTGCAACACCGGTACTACCACGCGCAGCATCATCTAGTTCTTCTTGGGTCACATCCACGTTATCAAGTTTCTTAAGATTAGGCAAAGCGCGTAAAATTATTCTCCGATAGCTGCAAAGCGTAAGTGCGAAATAAGATCAAATAATATGTATAATGCTACGAGTTTAGTCCCAGAGCAAGATCGGCTTTTTATATAAGGTCAGTTTTGATATTAAGTGTGGATCATCTTCAGTAAACTTTATATATTTGCCGAGTGAAAATTAAAAATTACTTTTAGAAAATAACTAAAAATTTATACGAATTTGTTCGTTTGTCGTTTTTAAACAAATTGCGCGAAATAAACGATTTATGCAAATTTAATACTTCTGTTTTGTCCCACCCCTTGCATAAACCTAAATACTCACTTTGATCCCGCGCGTTCGCAGCATGGATTCTCCTCCAGCCATAGAAACCTGAGGGCTGGCAAATTTTGCAAATAGGCAACTTCATTGATGTCTTGTATATTATTTTTTCGTAAATACAACTCCTGTAGTTTTGTGCAGTCTTCAAATGGTGCCAATGTGCTGATCTTATTGACGCTATGGAGACAAAGAATAACAAAATAAACAGATATGTGAGGAATTAAATTACAATAAATACAGCTTAAGTGGTGTGAATCATATAAAAGTTATGCTTAAAAAGAAAGAACAGATATTTTCGCTGAGGTCTCACCACAATGGATGCTGGGGTCATTGACTTTATGTTTTGTCGTTAAAGACTTTCTTTCAGTCACGACAAGCACCGTAAGGGAAACACTGTAATAAATAAACATTTTCACCAGCTTCGGGTTACACACAAAAAATAACAAAAAGATTTTCATTAGCTCGAGGCAAATGCCCATAGTTGGTGTCTAGGTCAAGGTAGATACGGTTCGTACGATTTGCTTTCAGCACATCTTAGTCAGTCAATTTTTATTGAAAGAAATTAGCAATTGACTGTCAAAGTAGCAAGATATCAGGAAAATACTTTATTTTTTATACCATGCGTAGATAAGATAAGATATTGTTGACTGTTGTGTGCAATTCGTCAGGAAAGCAACTTTTGAAACTAGGGGAATTCGCAAATACGGGCATATGTGTATATACAGTTTCAGCTGCTAAATTTTTGCTAAAATTAGATCAATTTTTTTGTTTTATTTTAAATGGCACACAAGTGCGTTGGCATTCAAATGTGGATGCTCCACACTGCTGTGCATTCCAAACAGACAAAAACCTGCTAATGGAACTCATGTCTAGGATATAGCGAAGATTGCGCGCAATATAAATCAAGGTTGCAATCTTTTTTGGGAACGCTATACTATGGATTTTGATCGATAAAATTAAAAGTACATTCAAAGTGAACTATGTCAAAATTAATTAATTAACATTTGATTCGCGCTCGCGAACAAATCGGTAAAAAAAATTATCGTTTGATTTACAGAGATACTATTACTATTTGACCAAACACGAAATAAAACTTTTAACTCAAACCAAAAATGCATTATGAATTGGTAGGATAAGAACCATTTCTCTGAAGAAACTGAAGACCATGCACATAGCTTTATAGCCCCAAAAATAACCCATTTTGAAGGCGATATTAAGGAATATATATCACATACAAATGAACTATTCCAAAATTAACTGCTTATAAATTATAAATCACTATTGATGTCGGTATATATAAGCACCTTTTGTACAGAGAACTAATAAAATTGGACCAACTAATTATTTTAAATCGTGTGATAATTAAATAATGCATTAAGTTTTTCTTCTATTTTAAAACTTATAAATTATACAATTTGAAAGAGAAATTGCACATTGCAGCCAAGTAGGACGGTCTCACTTAACACAGTCAAGGTTGCAGAAGTTGCTCCATATTCGTATTATTGATAGCTAGGCAAAGTGCCAAGCACGCAATGCTAATCAATATAATTTGGTTATGAATAAGAAAGTATAGGGCATAAAATTGCATATAAATAAATAAGCCCTTTGAGCATGAAAGCGAATATCTAATAAGAGCGCCAACGCGAAATCCACGAAGACAACAAAGTGATTTATTGCTTTAATTCCTTGAAAGTTGCCTAGCACAACAAAAAAAATGTCAAGCAAGTCAAGACTTAAATATTGAAGTGAACCGAAAATGACTGCCACATTGTCTTAAGGACCGAAAAACTGATACACTGACGGTAACCCGACTATTAAGACCATAAAAGGCAAATATTAATACACGACATAGAGTCAGTTAAGGGTGCCCAACGACTTGGAAACAAAATGTTGTAGATATATTTACCTGGTACAATGTAGTGGAAATGTTTGTTTACGCCATAAAAACTTTTATTTTACATGCTTCTACTTTAAAAATAAACCTGCACTTTTTGCTGAGTTAGAATCAACTGATTTTTGGCAGATGGAAGTATAATCAGCATACAGCATAATCTGGTTGCAAGAGTTATGTCTTTGACTCTTATGAGAATGTAACCTTTGTGGTGATATTAAAAAAATTTACCTAAACGCACAGAAGGAGACAAGTATAAACCTATTTTGGAAGTATGTATTTTAATTCTAGACGCTAATCAACTTCAACTTTTTAGCAAAATAACGTTAACGTTAAAAGTTTTTTCATTAGGATATATAGTCGCATAAACAAACTTTTGCAACTCTAAAAATCACTATGAAAGTCAAAAATGGAATTTTTGACTGAATATGGGTGTGAATTGTTTAGAGGAAGTTATTAAATTGCCCAAATTAACCAAATCTTAGTTTAAGTTTACAAGTTAAACATCCAGAGCCGCCGAGTTAGTAACGTCGAGTTGGTTACTTATCAAACGTAGTGTACTTACTATCCATTATAATTTGCATGAACTTAATTGAATAAAGCGACAAAGGCAGAGCCATGTAGCTATTAATAAATCTGTAATACAAGATGTAGCATCATGCCATGAAACTTCAAACCAAATTCCGACACTTGTAAAAAGGAAAGATATAGACAAGCCATGTTTAGTAAAAGATATTTTTCCTACATTTGCTACATCATTTATCTCGAAGCGAGTAAACTGTAGCTCTCAACAAAAGAAAGAAATTAAAAATAAACTGTGAATTAAATATATAGATACTGCTTGACGTATATAACTTAAAATACAAAAACTTTAAGATCTCCCTTAGTTATTTTTCAATACGCTTGCGTGCCTTTTTTTTGGTAAAGGATATTAAAAACACGCCATCAAATATAAACATTGGATCCAAAACAAAGCATTACGATTAAATGCATTTCTTGTAAGGAAACAATGTGTCAACTTTCAGTAATGCAAAAATTTGTTTCTAAATATGGGGTTGCTGTTTCTCAAGCGCTTATTAAATACTTATTTAAAAAGTCAACCACATTAGTTTTAACCAAATGACACCGAAATCAAAAACACTTGTCATACATATAATTATGAAAATTCACGGTCAATTTAGACAGTCATAAAAACGAATTTATGTTAAGTACAAAATACTTTCGTATAAATCAAGTTGTTTGCTCATAACTTATTTCCATAAAAGGCAAAACGATGAACAGGCTACAACTACATACATACATACTGTAAATACATAATATAATTTTACAATCGGAGGCATTTGGTAACAGCCAATTGCAAATTGGTTTTCAACGACCTTGGCAATCAAAATATTGTTGTATTATACCAAAATAGGCAAAAATGCATGGCATAAAAGCTAAATAATAAAAGTTAAGAAACCAGCACCAGCATAATAATATTCGCATATACAAGTAAACAACTGTCCGTATATGCATTACTATATAAGTACATAAATATCCACTCAGACCCACTCCGCAACCGGCATTTGCTCTACAATAAGAAGTCCAATGTTATTGGGCCCACGCGTTAAGCACGCGGCTGGTCAGGCGCTGAAATTAAAGCAATAAAGCAAAAAAGCTATTCCTACATGTCTGTACTAGTAACAACAATCACAAAAAGCCGTCTTTGCCAATTTTGGAGCTCCCACGTCTTTTGTTTATTTGCTATTTATCATATCTTTCAAGGGGTACCTAAACTTCGTCATCAAGTATGTTCATGTCTATGTTATCAGTTCACATTCGCATTATTCTTTAAGCAGAAATATTTTTCTTTTGTCTGCTATGAGTTTAATGCAAAATTTTAAATAAAAACTTGTTTTTAAAAATTGCTGTACACACATCAAATATACAAGTTTTCTAAAACAAACCACTAATTTTTATGGTTGAAATTAACACACTTGTGCAGAAAACTTCTACAAATATAAACATGTATGGACCTTTCTCTTGCTGAACCATCCGAAAAATCTAAAACCTTAAAAGGATTTCTGTCAAACAATTTTAAAACTCTCTGCTTAAATTAGCATTAAGAATTCGAGATGAAAGATCGATAATACACAAAACCTTACCCGAGTGCGAATCCAGCTTTTGGTTTAAAATTTTTTGGATGATTTATTAAACATTAAGTTCTTATAATATTTTACAGTTGAAACCGCGCTTTTACTGATCTAATAGTAGTCGCATTTAAACCTTTTATAATAAATAGCAACTGGGTATTTATAATTATTCGATCATCTTCGATCAGAGCTGCTTAAGAAATTGTCAACTCTCAGTTATGTATCGTAAAAATGGGTCTGATAAGGCCAAATTTAGCTGACCTATCAAGTTTCTCTACATCAATAAGCACCAAAAATTAATTTTCATTCTAAAAATTGTACACAGGAATTTTTTTTTTAATTTTTCTTGTTTATAAAACACCCAAAACTTTTGTCTCTGATTGTAACTACAATTGACTACAATTGATTCCAGGAAAAACTTATAAAAAAAAGAATTTCAGTGCATAAACTATTCGATGTCACACACTTAGCTTACGTTTCTGGCCGGTTGCTATTTCTTACAGACAGACAATTTTTGCATTAATTACGCGCTTGAGTGTTCCAACGGCTGCCAAAGTGTATTTTTTTTTATATTTTTGTAGCTCTAGACGACTTGCCAGCGGTTATGATGATGCTAGCTAGCTATTCCGATGACATCATATAAGTAACTCAAGCTGTGTGTGTTTGTTTGTATCTTTGAAATTAACACACACTGTAGGTTTATTTAATTGAAACGGAATCAATGAAAGGTATTGCAGGAAATGAGCCAGCAAGAGCATGGCAATATTTTGAAAAAGAAAAAACCGTTTTAATTTAGATACGTGTCTGGCCTAATTGGATTTTGTTTCATTGAAAACTTACCTAAGCGCCAAAACTTCAACACCACGCATGCGTTTTATTATGGAAACATCGGTGAGGTCACTTCCCCTAAAAAAATAAAAATGATGCAAAAATATATAATATGCTTTAATATATTTGGTTCAGTAGGAATATGTCTTTAAAAAGTTATGACGATCCGATTAGTTTGCCTAGTGTAGGGTAGCTTTTAATTTTTTTTTTGTGTATATTTTATATGCCGCTTAACACTTTATAGTGTCTAAGCAACGGACACAAGAAGCATCCAGCAGCGTCCTAAGCATTTTCCACTTAACCCCTTAGGAAAAGACAGAGCTCCACTTAACGATTTAGTGGAGCATTTGTATGCGGCTTGCTGTGAAACTTTGTGAACCGGTTTTGTTGCTAGAACTTTTTTATTATGTTCCATTCAACGTAATTTGGGTCAGACTCGAGCTGAGTGAAAGCGGTTAACTATAGTGCATAAGTTTGATGTATCCCACAAACCCGGTGTAAACAATTTTACTCTAACTTAACAAAAAAAAAATATTTGTTTTATAAATTTTTGCTTGCTAAATTTTTGACGTTAATTCTTTGCAAAAGTTTTAACTATATTTATTGTTTGCATTCATTTGCGCTTTGTATTAAATACTTAAATAAATTTTGAACTTTTTTTAAATATTATTTATAGAAATATTGACGAAGATTTGTTAATTGTCAATTTTTGGGTATTTAATCAAACAGGCATATTAATACAAATTTTAGAGTAATCCTGGACAGGATGGACATTATTTTTATTAAGAAAAATTTATTTTATTATTGAAAAAGTTTTTTCTGTATAATTGATTTAGAGAATTAGTTCGTACATTTATGCTTTATATTTGACAGAATTTTTACCCCGACTTTATAGCAATGTTTTATAATGTTCCCATATTTGAAAGCTACTACTTCAAAATGTCCAGCTTATTAGCTTAGCGAATTTTCATAGGTTTTATCCTGATCCGCAGAGATCTAAATCATTTTTCTGGCTGCACTTAAGTTAATACTTCAAACTACCCAACGAAACCTACTACCGGTTACATGCATAGTCCAAAGATTTCCGACTTTATGCAATAATCGTAAAAAAAAAACTTGGTCTCTTATATCCAACTTAATTGGTACGCATAAGACCTTTAATGCACTGCAGTCTATTGAACCCACAATGATAATCAACTTACCAACAATTAAGCTTTTTAATTAGAGCCAAATCGGATTGCTTTGAGCGAGCAATGACCATTTCCTCCGTTAGACGTGACATTTTTAATGCGTTCTAAATTTGATTGCGGTTTGTAAATATTGTTTGACCGGACTGTTGCTGTAGCTGCTGCGGCTTTTGGTGCTACTGCAAACAGGTGTGCCGCCAATGTAAGCCAAAGTGTTGCGACTAGAAACCGTTCATATAATGAGTTACGGTAGACAAGCCCGTTTTTAGACAACGAAAGGTGAGCAAGCCAGCTGTCCACAACTGGTTTATGGGGCGCGTTTGTTCTGGTCTCCTATGTGGTTTTATATTTGGATACGAGCTGTTTTGACGTAGGTGGCCCGCTTCGTTCTTCTCTAGGCCTTTCACACTTTGACATGCTCCTCAACGCCAGAAACACTTATGCTGCATATGTGTAGGTTGGCTGGCTGGTAATGCGACAATTGTTGCGCAGCAACTTTCCAGTTGCATCTAATGTATCTTACAGATACCGCTTCTATTTTCAAAATTCACGTTGTAGTACAAATACAGGTAAAAGATACTTATGCACACGAACTGGCGTAACTCACACGGATGACTAAGCGCCCTGTGTTTGTTGTTGCTTTTGTTTTCGTTGTTGTTACTGGTACGCGGAGCTGTTGCTTTTATATTATGTTTTTATTTAACTATTGCGCGTACATTTGTTATTAACGTAATTCGCTTTTTACCCGCCTTTTGCTTTTACTTGCCCATTTTCAGTGTACGTTTTCTTCATGTGTACATATGATAGTAAATTGGCAAAAACTATTAAATTCGTTGTTTTGCCTTGCGTGGATCGATTTTTCTGCCGACAATACGAAATATACGTGTATCGTTTATAATTTAAAAAAATGTATTATATATTTGACACAATATTGATTAACAAGTAATTTTTTATTTATTATGTGTTGACAGAAGAGATATTTCTGATTTTTAATACAATTTTCTAGCTTTACTATTTCACACACCGAAACACAGACGCATACTGGCACACTGTTGCAGGTATATTTGTTGGCGTTGGGGCAAGCGAGATAGTCGACGCAACTTAATTTCGTACCAACTGCTCGGTACGAATGCGTTAAAGAGACTGAGCATTGTGCTTCAGTGGAGCATTTTATTGGTGTTTGTTTACGAAACTTGTGTAAAGCATAGAGCACGTTGATAAAATTTTGCAAGCATGTTTATACTAGAAATTGCTAACTATATTGCATATTGAATTAAATTAATTAATTGTTATTATAAGTTTTAGTTGGTAAACAACAATTAATACAATTATAAAATGCTTAACAAAAATTTTAAGATTTTAAGCAACTCTGGTTATTTATACGATAGCTACAGCGATATTTTTGAGTCGATTTATTAACTATGTGGCAACATCACAAGCTGCGTTATCGATAAAGCCTATAAACGCACCCATTTACTTGCTGCTGACGGACGTGAAAATCTTCTAAAAATAAACTTATGTTTAACTTATTAATTACGAGGCAGTGAACAAACGTCGATGCGCGCATTAAAAACAAAATCGCCAACACATATAAACCTTATAAACAAACATTATTAAAACAAATACAGTCATAAAAACAGCCCGTAGATGTCGTCGTTGTCGATGTTGCCCAGCGCCTTGTGCTGATTTATTTATGAATTAATTTCTCTACTCGCTATCTCGCGCTTTGACTTTTTTGTTTTTCGCTTTGTTCAACACTCGTTCGCGCGTACGTGTTGTTTGTGTGGAATTTTGCAGCATTCATTAGTTGTTGTTTTGTCGTGGGACGACAAACTACGCTACTAAAGCGCTCTCTCTTATGGTGTATTACCCGCCGAAAACCAACAACCAAGATAACCTTGGGCGTATAATATAAACTGAATCGACGACGGTGACGGCGTCGGAGGAACACAATTAAACTCGTTCAGCAAGCGTTGTTTGCAAGCATTAGAAGTAAAAAGCAAAGTGGAGCTCTGCAGCGTATTAAGTAAACATCTGGCATATGCGTCCACGTATATGAGATAAGAAGGGTGCTGTTTCGAACGTTGTATTGCAAAAATCGGCGCAGAGTAAACGTAAGTAGCCGCTACACAATTACGTCATCGTTCGAGCAATTTTAGAACTCAAGTGATTTGCGTTTCGTTTATAGTTATTGGCGCCTGTATTTCCGTGCGTGCGTTGGCAGACGCATCATATAAAACATATACAAAATACGACGACTAAAAATTAAAGGCCAATATGATTCATGTGGGCGAAAACACCTGGAACCTGCGGATACTAATTACAGATTTGCAGGTAGAGAAAACACTGCGTGTGCGTGGTGACCAGCACATTGGTGGCGTCATGCTGCAGCTGGTTGACCCCGAAATGCCAAAGGACTGGTCCGACCACGCTTTATGGTGGCCCGCGAAAAATATTTGGCTGACGCGCACGCGCTCTACCCTCGATCAGGCAGGTGTGCAATCAGATTCATTGCTCTACTTTACGCCCATGCATAAGATATTGCGCGTGCAATTGCCGGATTTGCGCTATTTGGACTATCGCGTTAATTTCTCTATTAAGACTTTTGGCGCCGTTGTTGGTCTATGCAAAGATCTGGATATACGTTATCCCGAAGAATTATCATTATGCAAGCCTTTAGAGCAAGAGCATTTGAAGAAGAACTTTTCCAAATTACCACCCAAGAAAATACCCGTAGCTGAGGCAAATGGCACCGCTTACTTACAGCCAGCACCCGACACGAACTCTTTTGTACCAATAGCTGCTTACAATGGCAGCAATGGAAGCTTAGATCGTTCGCACAATGGCAATTTACTGTGTGCGCCTGCTTCTCCTTATGCGACAACACCTAGACGTGCAGCTACAGCGCCTGGAACACCAATTAGTTCGCCCACTGGCACCTGGAAGCACAGCAGCAATGGATATGCCACATACGATTCGTCTTCCAGTTTTGGTGACTTCCAGGAAAATTTGGCAGTATCACCACGTTCGCCTAGTCCGGATGTGCGTGCGCGGCTGGTACGTCCAAAAACTCTTATCGAAAAGGCCCGGTTAAATGTTGGTTGGCTGGACTCATCACTATCTATTATGGAGCAGGGTGTGCGAGAATATGATACATTGTGTCTGCGCTTTAAATATTTTACGTTTTTTGATCTAAATCCTAAAAACGACCAAGTGCGCATTAATCAGTTGTATGAGCAAGCCAAATGGTCCATTCTAAACGAAGAATTGGACTGCACTGAGGAGGAGAGCCTAATGTTTGCCGCATTGCAGCTACAAGTCAATCAACAAACCGACTTACATCCACCTGGCATAGATTCGGGCATAGATACATCCAGTCAAGAGAATGGCGATGATGACATAGATTCAGCTTTAAACGAGTTGCAAATTACCTTGGAGGGACCTAATGCAGGTACAGATGCCGGGAATATAACACGCATACCGGAATTGTCCGACTACTTGCGATTTCTTAAGCCGCAACGTTTTACACTCAGAGGTTACAAGCGCTACTTCTTTACCTATCGTGACTTGCATTTGCATTTATACAAAAGTCAAGAGGAGTCCCGTCGTGCTGCGCCCTCTATAAGCATTAATCTACGCGGCTGCGAAGTAACACCAGATGTCAACCTATCGCAAGGAAAATTTGCCATACGTTTAGAAGTGCCGCCTGAGGGACGAAACGGGCCAAACAGCGAAGTTTGGGTGCGTTGTGAGAACGAGGAGCAGTATGCCAAATGGATAGCAGCATGTCGCTTAGCAGCCAAGGGACGTTCGCTAGCGGACAGCTCCTATGATAGTGAAGTAAGCAGCATACGATCCTTACTACAAATGCAAAAGCCCGTACACGGAGCACCTGTAAGTGTTGATCCTCGATCTGTTGACGCAATGGATTACCTGTCACCTAAGATGTTGCGAAAGTTGTCCAGCAAGTCTGTTCAGCGTATACTTGAAGCACATGCCAATGTACGTCAACTGCAGCTAATGGATGCAAAGATGAAATACATACAAGCATGGCAATCGTTGCCCGACTTTGGCGTTACTCTGTTTGTTATTAAATTCGATGGCCACAAGAAAGAAGAACTCTTAGGCGTAGCACATAATCGCATAATGCGCATGGATTTAAATACCGGGGATCACATCAAGACGTGGCGTTATAATACAATGAAGGCTTGGAATGTTAATTGGGGTATAAAGTGTATGATGATTCAATTCTATGACGAAAGCATGGTCTTCTCTTGCCAATCCGCCGATTGTAAGGTAGTACATGAGTTCATTGGTGGATACATCTTCATGTCTATGCGTTCCAAGGAATCAAACCAAACGCTAAACGAGGAAATGTTCCACAAGTTAACGGGTGGCTGGTCATAATTATTTTTTTTAAATGGGGATAATCAGTCTTATATAAGTGCCAAGCACAAAATGTCGACATAGAAATTTTGCATGTTTATTTTTATTAATATGTGTGTGTATAACTGTTATAAGCAACGAAAGGATAATTTTTCTCTTTCCTTGTGAAGCATATAAATATTATAGACTAATATATAAATCTGGGCCTATGAAACGTGCCTTAAAATGAAACTTAGACGAGCAATTTTAACCCGTGTTTTCGTGTCCAAAATGTTGTATTTCGAACCGTGTACTAAACAAAAAGAAAAAAACCAAACATGTTACTGTCGTTGTCAATGTAATTTTAACGTTTAAAACTGAAACTGAGTGCAGCCTTTTTTTAAATTGTCTTAAAAAGAAACAAATCATTTTTTAAGTGGCCTTGCAGCTTTTTGCAACTAACATGAAATTCTATATTGTATATTTATTAAACAAATTAATAAGCAAATAAATTATTTTGTATGTTTTTAATGAATGTAAACCTCTATATGGAGTTTAATTCAATTCATTGCGATTTCTGACAGCTTGGACTTCTCGGCTTAATTACTCATTGAGGGGCGTGTAAAAGTCTGTATTATATATTTTGCAACTAAATAATGCAACGTATTGTTATTAATAACTTATTCATTGGAATTGATAAGCCATGACACAGACAGTAAAATTATTTAAGTCGAGTGGCGACAACTAATGCCGGGAATTATGCGGATTGCATGGCAGTATTTATGAGATATATGACGCAAAAATATTAAGATATGCTTCGAATTAGTCATCAACCATATGCTGTTACTTGAAGTTGCTTCTCACGCCAACGCTGTGTAGACCAAAAGTTAAAATACACATTTGAGTCGCTTTATTGATTCAATTTAACATATTAATTCAATTGTATCTCAATTAGAGTTAACTCACAGGAGACTTGAGTCAATTTAAAAGCGCAAGTATGTACTAACTATAGCCGGGAAAATATGAATTGTTCTATCGATAAACGTAATTAATCGGAATTTAAGCTGCATACAGTGTGGCAGCACCTTGCTTCAATGGGCACATGCCAAACAGCTGTTAATCGACGCGCTGTTGATTTTATTTATGTTTGCTAATATCTTATAAGTTTTTTAAATATAGATTAAGCTACGTTTGTCAGGGTACGAAAATGGAAGACGAGGAAGACATCGCTGTCGAGGAGGCAAGTCCACTGTAATACTTAAAAGCCGGTGTATTAATTGCTTTATTTCAGATACCTATTTTTTTGTCGAAGAACCTACAAGACTCCCTATATCTTTACCAATATCCCACGAAAAGCGAACTGCTGAATCTTGACAATGCTGTTATAGTTAATAGCTGTGTTAAGCCCTTTAGTCATGAAATCAAGGTAGGTTTCGGACTGAACATTGACTCCAGTAGCTATGATAGCTTCAAGGGCGAACAATTTGCTATTGCGGCTGATGGGAAAGCGTCCTATGGCCAAACTACAACAACAAAAGCAGCCGAACGACCCACATACAAGCGTGGTGTTATGGATAAACAGTCTTTTACGAGTACCCGATCATTGACCGATACGTCCAAGTATGTAGTAGGCATTTATGCAGACAAAGAAATGCATATTTCCCCCCTTTCGAGCATTGTGCAATTGCGGCCTTCGTTGACACACTTCGACAAAGAAGACAAACGTCGCAAAGCCGATCAAAAAGCACAAAACGATGAATTTGAAGACGACGAGGTTCTCCAGCAGGTAACTGTAAAATTCGCAAAAGGTGGCACTGTAGCTAAAAAGGCAAAGGAGCAACGTGGCTACGACAGCTTTGTTAAGCGCATTGTTGATGAACCTTGGTGTGAGACATTTTGGTATGCGCGAAATTCGCCAACAGGAGAGCTGGCCCGCCAAAAAATGTATGCCACCAATGTTCAGAACAATCTAGCATTTTCAATGCCATGTAGCGCATATTTATCCAACCTTATATCATACAATGAGCATGTGCAGCAAGTAGACATTTCGCCCAGCTCGCTGACTGTGTATAATAAAGCTATGTTAAGGACACTGCCGCTGTTGGAGCAACTACGCGTGTTGCTAAAAGATGGTAAATATGAATAGTCTGTTCTGTTAGATTTATATTGTTCAGTTTTTGATTTGTAAATTGAATCCTCTTTATGTGTTTACTTTTAGCCAAGATGCTTAGTTTTAATGAATTGTTGAAAATTGTGTCGGAGCGAGTGGACCATAATGTTTCTGCGGATAAGGTTCTAGCGTTACTACCGCAGGTGGGAATATTGCTTAATGGAAATTGGGTGCCAAAATCAGAAGTATTGTATCCAGAAGAAATGTTGTCTCATGCTAATGGCATTACTGCAGAACAGATGATTCGAGCGCGAGATTATATTGTAAGTTATATAAACATATACAATTACTATTTGTTACTAAAAGATATTCTGGTTTCAGCTGTACAGATTCTCACGCACACAGTGTTTGTATCGTAACCAGGTAATGGCAGCTACTCAGCTACCGCCAGCTGAAACTTTAGATGTTATTAGCACTGTTGCACGAGTTAATTCTTCTAAACGCTGGGAATTAATGCTACCTCCCGATAGAGAATTTGAGCAAAAGCACCCGGAACTTGTACAGCGCCAAGAGCTGCACTGGCGTGCATCGGAACAAACTTATAACGAAATGGATTGGGCGAAGGAAACTAAACGTGTGCGCAAACGTTCAACTCGTAAGAGTGAATCCCAAAGCCAACAACAACAGTCATCGTCTATGCCACCGCCAGCAATAAATACAGCAACAGAACTATGTTCGGCTACAACGTAGTCTTAAAATTTGGATATCAAAGAACTTTTTAGGCAATAAATTGATAAAGCCCTTTATTTTGGTACAAACAGCGTTTTAACAATGTGCTCAGTAACTTCGTTGACTAATTTATCACGATTAGATTTTGTTAATTGATAAATGAAGGAATTTGATGATTTTTTAAGTTGCTCCACAAGCCGCAAATTACATTTCTGTGGTACAGTTGCTAAAACTGGGAGTCTTTTGTTTAAAAGGTCAGTAATGGCGGATTCAAAATGTTTGCTAAGAAGTTCCATTTTACCGATTTCATCAACAATTAACAAGTCAACTTCTGGGTTGGATAAACTTAATAATGGTAGCGCCAGTAACTCAAAATCCTCTACGAATACTGCATACTTTCCAACTTTTGGACGGCTTTTATTATCTGTAAGGGAATCTCGAGCTAATACACCTCGCTTTCCTTCAAAAGTTACTACATCAAAGCCTGTGCGTTGCCCAGTCGCAGAACATCGAACTTCTTCCGTATAAAATCCGCGCAGTCTGCCATGATCTTGCAGTTTTTGATATATTTTACGTACCAGTGTGGTTTTACCCACACCTATAGTAGGTGAGTCAATGTTAAGGAATTGAAATCTTAGAAAATATTACTTTACCTGGAATGCCGGTAATAAGAAATGTCGTTATTTTTTGTGATTCCATTAAAAACACTGTCAGCTGCTGCAATTGCCAAACATCTAAATCCAGAGGTGCCACTTGTATAAGTGCAGTTTATGATCGGTGTGGCAACGCCACATTACACGTCAATTTGCTCAAACCACACACGCACACACAACTAACAAACACGAACGCATTTCAAGTGTGGGAGCTGCAGCTTCTTAATTTACGTTTTTGCAGACAAATGTTTAACAGAATTAGCTAATGATAAATAATAATTAAATGTGTTTAATAAATTGGAACGTTGTGCAATTTGAGCAGTGCTTTAAATTACCAGCGTAGCGCAACGCTTAGTGCTTTGTTTGTCCTTGTGGTATCAATATTGTAACGCCAGCGTCAGCAAAAAAGTTTTATTTCCATATCAACAACTTAGAAAACGAAAGTGCGTTTTATCAAAGACAAAGCTTAGTTGTTACCATGGCTAGTCCAAGAACAAGACGTGTTTTGCAGGAGCTGAAGCCCCAAGACGATAATTCTGTAAGTACACGCAAGACTATACATAGATACACTCATACATGTAAGTTGATTTAAGCCGAAAGCAATAGAAAAACCTGACTTATACTCATTGTCTTTGATTAAGCCTACTTATCACAAGCCAATACATGGCCCTGAATTATAGGCTCCAAACCCTAGACACAGTTCAAACTGACAAAAGATATTGAGTCAAGAATCGTTTAAAATAACTCAAATAGCTAATATTTTCCAACCCCACACAGAAATGCTTCGAATGTGGTACACATAACCCACAATGGGTATCGGTTACCTATGGCATCTGGATATGCTTAGAGTGTTCAGGAAAGCATCGTAGCTTGGGCGTACATTTATCATTTGTGCGCTCGGTTACAATGGATAAGTGGAAGGATATTGAACTGGAAAAAATGAAGGCGGGTGGTAATCGTAATGCACGTGAATTTCTTGAAGATCAGCCTGATTGGAATGAACGTGCACCAATAACGCAAAGATATAATTCCAAGGCAGCTGCGCTTTATCGAGACAAGATAGCAACGCTGGCACAGGGCAAAAGCTGGAATCAAAAGGAGGCTGAATCGCGTATAGGTAACACCAATAGCTATAGCAGCAATTCGAGTGCCGGAAACAGTGCAGCCAGTAATCAATCTCGTGGAAGCGCAACAAGTTATGGTGGGACTGGTGGCGGTTATCAGAATGGCGGCAGCTATGCTGATGGGGCAAGTTATCAGCAATTTAATACACAAGAGTTCAAAGATCAAAAAGAAGAGTTTTTCAACCGACGTCAAGTTGAGAATGCTTCAAAACCAGAGTAAGTCATTAAACGTGTATTGTCAAGAAGGATTTTAATTGAAATATGTATCATTTGACAGCCATTTGCCGCCGAGTCAAGGGGGCAAATATGCTGGATTTGGTTTCACGCGTGATCCGCCACCAAAAACACAATCTCAAGAGCTTATAGATTCTACATTGTCCACTTTGGCTTCAGGATGGAGTCTATTTTCAACGAACGCTTCAAAACTGGCCAATACCGCAAAGGAAAAAGCAGTTACCACCGTTAATTTGGCTTCAAATAAGGTATATAATTTTAATAAATTAATAAGACATGCAAAACTCTTTTTATTATATTTTTTCTTTAATATTAAAATATCATTTGTATCTCGTTAATAGATAAAATAGCTACATAAATTTTAAGTTGAATACTATTTGGTTTTTGTACTTACAATTTTTAAGTTTTATTATTTTTCTCCTTTTTTTTATTTTTTGTAGATCAAGGATGGCACTTTGCTGGAAAGTATGCAAAGTGGCGTTACAGATGCGGCCTACAAGGTCGGTAGTTGCGCATTGCCTTATGCCAGTATCATTCATTTATTTGAATAATAATGCTTAACATTATTTTTTTTATTAATTTTCAGGTTACTGATATGGGCAAACGTGGCTGGAATAATTTAGCCGGCAGCAACATTTCCTCGCCTCAGAGCGGCTACAACGAACCAGGATATGAAGACAATAGCTATCAACGGTCACATTCAGTTGGTGGAAATCTGTCTGGTGGCATGGGTCAACAGAGTGGTGTTAGTGACAGCGATTGGGGCGCTAATTGGCAAGAGAACGCCAATAATAAAACGCATCTTACAAGTTCCAGCTCGTATCAGAATCAATTAAGCAGTAAAAGTGGCCATGCCAGTGCAGGTCTAACTCAGGACGATGATTGGTCTGGTTTTGAAACTTCTAATTATCAGAGCGCCGAAACATCTTACCAAAATGCACCTTCGGGTGGACAGACCGTACGTCGTAGTATGAAAATGCAAGAAACTTCGCAAAAATTAAGTGAGGGCTTTGATAGCCTTGATGTGAAGAATGTGAAATCAAAACCAAGTGCATCTGCGTCAAACGCTAAACCAAGCGCCGAAGACGATGCCTGGGATTTGTTAATGAACTAAGAAAAGCCGAACCACAGTGTATTTTTTATAATTTTGTTTTGTTATACGTCTCATTTTCTTTTGTATGTAAAAAATTCAAGCTGCTGTACGCGCATTTAATGTAATTAACAGATATTATGTTTCAATTTCAATTCCTTTAATTTCAATGAAAAGTGTAACTTTTTCAATATTATAGACCAATTTTATGTAGATCATCTAATCAAATTATTTAGCCAGAATATACGACAAAGTTATCAAAATAAAAAAAACAATGTGTGTGTATTATACAGTAATGAAATCTAAACAAAGTTCTTGTTTTGCATGTATGAAAACGGTTAAGCAAAAAAAAGTTTGTATATGCATTTTAGGTAGGAATCGAAATGTAATGCACGCTAAAGTCGGTTTTGTTGTAATCTATATAAGGCACATCTAGGTTTTTGTTCCAGTTGGGAATATATTAATGCCAGTAGAGTGACGCTAAAAAATGGTATTCAATACTTTTGTTTTTTTTTTAAATGTAATGCGTTAGGTATCGAGTAAAGTTAGATTGCCTTATCTTTTAAAATACGATTAGACGCTGCCATATGGTTAGGTTTGCAGCTTTTTTAAATGGTATGGTAAGCTTTGGATAAATTTTGAGTAATATGGCAGCTTTGCACTGTTTTTTTTTTGCAACATTTCGTTTCGCTGTTGGCGGTGCACGGCAGAGCATATTCGACTTCGTAGTCTAATTGAAATTTACTGCGTAATCCATAACACAAAATAGATACCTATTATCAGTTAATTATCAAAATATAGCTACAAATCAATTGAAAGCAAAAACAAAACAAATATTTACATTGTACGTATAAGTCGTGTTTCCATGTATGCGCTTTCTTTTGCGTATTCCCTTTGGTGTGTGAGTGTGTTTGTACGTGCGTGTGTGTGTGTGTGTAGCGAACGCTCGCAGAAATTTAATTTTGCCAATTTGGCAATAAAGCGCAAAAATTCAAGTGAAATTTGAGTCATGCACATGTCAAAAATAAAACAGTCAAAAACCCTATAAACACACTCCGAGGAATAGCTGAGTAGAAAGTTCCAGCATTGTCCTGCAAAATTATACCACACCCCTCGTGTCTCAAGGTCTTTTTGTGCGTATGCGTGTATGGGCTCTTCAATATTTCAAGGTTTCTTCCTAAAACGCGCAACCTTTAGAGCAATAGCAAAAATCAATGCCCCTCACACGTAAAGCGCTGGCCAGCTGGCAGCTTAAAAAAATATATTCCAAAAAAAGAGAAAAAGCAAATAGAAAGTGCGCTGCTTGCAAATGACTTCATCGCTGAACGCATGGCGTTGCCAGCGTCTCTGTCTGCTTACCCCCGTTCCAGTTATTTCATTCGTTCCAACAAGTCGAGTTTTGGGTCAGCAGCTGAGCTGCGGTTCCGGCAAGCAGCTGGTTTTAGTTGGATAGCAACAGCAGCAGCAAGTGCTTGTAACGGAGCGATACAATTAAACTCCACACCGGCTTAGTGCAGGAAAAATATACAAAAAACCTTGGCACAGATGACAAAAAAATAAGAAGGTATGGCAGAAGCTGGCGCGGATTTGATAAAAATTACACGACCAAAGTGCATCAGTGCTGCCAGTATGATAGCTCAAATGAGTCAATTTGGCCATGTGACAAAACGTTAGCGTTTTTTTTTCTTTTTTGCACTTAGTGTTGCCAGGAAACTATGATTATTAACCCTCAGGGAAGTTCAAGGGTGTGCCAAAATTTCAGCATTTTACGGGCAGACTGGGAAACTACCAAATAACTACCAAATAAAGCAGCTCTGCGTGATTGCATAAATATATCGTTACTCCCATATAAACCGATACAGATCTTGTAACTTAGAACAAAATGCTGCACACATGAAGAGGTAGCTAGGGGTATGCAGCATGCAGTGCAATGATAAAATTTTTCGTAAATCTCTTATGAACTAAACAAATCCTTGACCAATTTAACTGAGTGGTTTGAGGCTGTGTGGGTTTCTTTTATTAAACAAGGCGCCAATAAAATTTAAATAAATATCTATGTCAAAGCTGCATCAGTGTAAACCTAGCATAATATTGTTTATTTAGATTATACACACGCACGAAAAAAAAAAAATAACACAGCACTCAATATTTAAACAATGCCAGTTTATATAAAAAATAAAAACATTTCCATTTTCTGTATTTATAGACTTGAAGAGTGCGACAACACGTTCAGCCATTTAATAGTAACAAAATGCGTCGCCCATAGACGTGCTGTATAGAGCTCGTCTAAAATACAAACGTGTGTCACAGGCGCCTAGTAGTGAACCAAAAACAAAAATCTAAAAAAATAAGACCAAACGACACGACGCGGCGAGTAAACTCAACTTGAAGCACAGTCCACACGAGTATAGAGAATGGTCAAACAGCAAGACGTCCTAGACAACAACGCGTCTTTAGTTATAAGTCAACCGGAGAAGTCTAAGCAGCAAGAACAACAACAGCCGGAACAGCAACAGCACCTGGATGCAAAGTCTACAACTCGCATTGATATTGATCTAACGTCAACAAATTGTCCCAACTACGCTCAGCAGGCTCAAGACATTTACGCAACTTCGAAGCCAAATACATTAGTCACAAGTTTTGAGCATCAAACGCCACAGGGTTTTACGCTACAAAATGCGCATCTTGACTCCATGCCGTACAACCTTAATACGCTTCCGCCACAGAACACTGGCGCAAGTGCATCATTGCAAATTATGCCCACTGAGATTCCAGCAGAGGATGAGGAACGTCTTGAACGTATATTCAAGCAATTGGATCGCGATGGCGATGGCAAAATCGACATACACGACTTGTCGGAGGCCCTTCACGAATTTGGCTTGTCAAGCGTCTACGCGGAGGTGAGTCGTATGGGTCTTCAACTTGGCATTGTACATGCTTTTTTTTTTGTTGATTTCACTGAGGCGCTAGAAACATTTACATTAGCTTTAGGATACAAATTTGAATATTTCAAATAATTTGCTTTCAGTTGAGATTCTTTTTGTCTGTGCTTATGCAAAAATTTTGTAATTTTTAAATTTTGCACCTTTTGTTGTCTGTTGCGAGCTGTCAAGACATGTGTTCGCAATGCCAAGATAACAATTGTTCGATCTTTTCAAAAATTAGCTTGATCAGTTTGTATAAACAATCATTGTAAAAAGAAAGATACTGAAATTCTTTGCAAATGGTAATTTTTTCTCGCATGCGATACGAAAATGTTTGACAGTATAAGACAAATGTAGCATGCAATATTTGTAGGGGTTAAATTTGTCACAAGCGATATTGCAATTTTTACTATGCGTTTAAATACAATTAAATTTATAATTTTTTTTAATCTATAGTTTCCACATGGCGTTGTTTTTCTATATTTTTCATCATATATATAATATAATATTTATAATAGATTGATTTTAAGTACAAGAAGGTGCCATACTTTGCGCATTGAGATCTCAATGCTAAAAATTGTATGTACTCTAACTCACATGGACGTATCATTCTTTTACAGAAATTCCTACAACAGTCGGATAAGGATCAAAGCGGCAATGTGGGATTTGCCGAGTTCTTGCATTACGTTAGAGAGCACGAAAAGAATTTATGTTTGCAGTTTTCAGAAATAGACAAGAATCGGGATGGTAAGTTATAAAACTCACTCTTAGGATAACTTTATAATTTGTATTAATAACAACTCGGCGCTGTTATTTGAATATAATAAATTTTGTAGAAGATATATTGTAGAAAACATCCCCCCTATATTTGAAAAACAATTTTTCTTTAATAATAATAATAATCGATATGTTAAGTATAATGGTATTGGTATTGAACACCATATCCTTAAAAATAATTAGTACTTGGTGATTCCCGAAATGATTTTATAACATTAAATTAAAAAATTTCGTGGGCTTTTTCTGTGTACAAACCAGTTTAAATATTTAAAATGTCCCATCCCAGCAATTTTGCAATCATAACAGTTTTCGAATTTTATAAAAAAAGTATATTTGATAAATATTGCAGGTAAAGTTGATTTGGATGAGCTAATATCTGCCTTTAAGGACCTAGGTCTGGACATTGACATTGATGAGGCTCGAAAATTGCTAACCAGGTAATTATCATTTATTTAAATTATCAGCTCAAAATTACAATTTTTTGTATTTGTCAGAATGGATAAAGATGGCAGCTTAAACATTAGCTTTAATGAGTGGCGGGATTTTATGCTTTTGGCTCCTTCATCGGATATACATGATCTAATTAAATTTTGGCGGCACTCTACTGTAAGTAATCAAAAAGGCAACATACATTTAATTGCAATTTAGTGCTAAGTGCTGTACATTTGTTTGTGTGCAAAAGTTTGCTCAAGCTTCTATATTTTATTCATAGTCAAAGAATTTATTTGTGGCATTTGTTTCTTGAGCAAGCTTTTGTCAATGTGCTATAGTTGCTTTTTCTTTGTTTTATTTTGTACTTTGTATGGTTAAATTAGTATATAGACAAATGTGCTTTATATAAACAAACATATATCTGTATTTTGGTAACTAATTGTTGAAATTTTTAACCTTTCCTTGTTTTGTTTCGTCCATAACTAAACATTTAACTTACATACAATGTGCTAAAATGTTTATGTAGTACCTACATACACAACACTCCTGACTAACTGAGGAAGACTTAAAGGTATTGCAAAAAAAAAGTTTAACTACGTACTATTACAAATTATGCTATTGTTGTATGTAGTTGATTGAGTAGGGCACGTATCCATTAAATGCAAGTACTTAAAATAAAATCATCCTTACATACGTTCTCATATCCATTAAAATGCGAACTACGACCCATGAAGTATTTGAACTGATTCGGCAGTGAAAAATTTAGAAAATCTTATTTTTTGATTTATTGCAAATTTATAAAATAAATTTTAAGTAAAAGTCTGTTTAAGGTCTAAAGTACAATATACATATAATAGTTTTTTGGGTCTACAGATTTGTTAGGGTCAGGAATTGGGCCGAAATTGATTAGAAATTAAACTTTGCAACTAGAGTTAGTATTGCATCTTGTTTCAACGAAATAAGTTAAAAAATAATAATTATATATTTTATATAGCAATAAGGCTGTCGATCGTTTGAAGGACGTTTAAAATGTTAAAAACCATGAAAAAAAGCTTGGGGCGTTTTAAATAGTTAAATCTGGGTTGTAAAATATTCAGTAGTGAAGTGCGTTTAAGAGCAAATAATGCAAAGCTTTTGCTCTTACACTTTCTCTATCTCTCTTAGTTGACTTAGCATGATGCAATGTGTTCCGATTTTTTCATCATTTAATTCAAAAACTATTGCTCACTTGCAGTAAATGTTGTTGATAATCATAACAATCTATTTACTCTTTCATTCTCACTCATGTTGACATTTTTGATATTTCTCTTAGCACAAAATTGTGACATTGACAATTTGTTGTTATTGTTGTTATATGTTGTTACTTTGTTGTCTGAATAATCATTTTGTTTACTTATTTTAATAATTGAATTTAATTTAATAAAATTCTTGCTGACATTAACGCACTCTGTACATTTTTTATTTCTACTATTAAATTTATTCGAAAATATTTTTTTTAATTGCTCGCAAGCGCATAGGTGATGACCACCACTTTTGCTGATCAGAGTGACTAACAGATACATTAGGCAGATAGCAACGATGCAGGGAAAATAATATTTTCGGTTACACGAACTATTTTTGGATTTAGGAGTTCCTTATTAATAAATCAAAATTCAAATCAAAATTTGTGACTTCTATCAGTTTTCTCTTAAATAAGGTTTTTGCTTTAGCCAGTTATATCGTACTAAATTTTCGTTTTAAATTCAAAAAAACTGCAATACGATTAGACAAATTGATTTATTTTAATTAAAACGGTTTTAATCTAAATTTTTTTTTTTAAATTTTGCTAATTGAGCGGAGTTCGAATCTATGAAGCTTAAATGTGAGTTTCCTAACGTCAATGCTGAACTTTCTGGAAGTTCTTATTGTGCTAATGAACTGCGTTTCTTTTGAATTGTGCCCGGTTTTCAGCACTTTTGCGCACATCTCTAATATAAAAAAAAATGAAGCTTTTGCCAACTTAGCAGCTAATAACGTCAGTCGTGCAACGATCGCAACGAGCCCCCAACGAAAAGCTTTTTTTGTCTTAAATTGAGAATCGTTTTTATGAACTTTTTTGCCTAGCGACAAGGTATTTTTGCAATTCAATATCAGTTTATTGTACTCTGGCATTTTGGCACTGTACATCTTCTTGACAGGGCGACGAAGTCTGTGTCTTGGTCTTAAGGTCAGCCGCTTGCCAACTGGCATTTCTTTTTTTTTTTTTAGAAATTCTGGCCTGGCAACTGTTTAAAATGTTATTTTATATATAACTAGCCATAAGCTGTGGCAGTATTTCTGTTAGCCGGTTTTGGAGCTTGCTGCTGACGTTACTTTTAACTGAAGCACTTGGCTGGCTGGGCCCGTCACTTAGTTTTATTTTTAGAACACAAGTATTTTCAGTTCGGGGAATTGCCCTGCCCTGCATTAAGTTAATGAAACCTGAAGCACATAATTGCCCATGGGCAGGCATTGAACTTGGCATACAATTAGCAAAAGTGAAAGTCAAGTGCAAACCTTCCCACACAAAAATATAAAAAGGAAAAACTAAGTCATTAGAGTCGTTTGCGATTAAGATGTTACCAATTTTTGCTAAGCCAAATTAAGCTGTTGCTGCCATTAATATGACATTTTGGGCCAGCTTTAGAGCGTATGATTGATTGTTCCGACAATTTGGCCAACATTTTGTTTTACACGCAACTTATTTTTTCAACGATAAGAATTGTTTTTACCTGCGATATGTTTAGTTTTCCAAACAATATTAAAACACAATGAATTGTTGTGTTTTCATTCAGTCTAGGCAGGCTATTAATGTTTGTTTTTAAATTGCTAACAATTTGCAACACGTTTGCTGTTTTTTCCGCAGGTGCAGAATAATTGATAACCCATGCAAAATGTAATTTTATTTATTTTTTTTGGAATAATAATTCGCTTGTTTTTTTTTTTCTGTTTTCAATTGTATATAACAAAAGCAATATGCTAAAGTGGTTTGAACCACTCGAAAGGCTTTTTTTTTTAAATATATTTTGATAAGCTTGTCGCACGCTTCACAATTTATATGGAGCTGTCATAAAAACAGCTATGTCTGAAGATGTGTTCAGGAAATTGAGTTGATAAGGTTTTGTTATTTTGTTTTTGGCTGGAAACTGCACAAATTTTTAATGACTCCTGTTTTAGCTGAGTCGGGAACCACTTTAAGTAACTAATATCAACCATTTATTAAGCAAACAATACTATGCGCTCTATGCCGGCTTTCGTAACATTTATTGAAATGAAGAATGTAGTGCTAATTTTCACAAGTCAGAATTCAAAATCATAATAAACTGAACGTCTAATATGTCACTTTTAGCTCGTGGCCATCTTTTCATTTATTCAAACTTAAACTTAGTGAATTTAGTACATTAACCTTAATTTCTAGGAATTGTAAGCAAGATTTATAGTTTTTATTTATCTTAAAAGCTGTATTTTTACGTGCTAAGATTATGCAACCAAATAATGCAACAGTTCTCATCTTATAACAGATCTCATATAATTTCAGTTTGCCTTGCATGCCAACTTACAATTTCAATTGTATTGTTTGTTATATACGTAATCCCGAATTGTCAATTTATTCAGCTTTATTTCAGAGTGCAAAGTTCTGGAATTTAGATCCATATCACTTGTCTTTGAATTGGCTAAATTGCATTTTTTATGGGTTTTTGTTAAACATTGCTATTAAGGCAATTTAAATTCGTTTCATAAATTAATTTAAAACTATAAGTGTACTTTTTGCTGTTGCAAATGACACATTTTTACAATCCCAACAATTTGTTGATGTATTGGCCATGGCTGACATGGTTGGGAGCATTAAATGGGTGTGTCTGTAGTTATCAATGTTGCTATGAGTCCCGTACAGCACAGTTTATTTTTAATATATAGAATTTCCAAATGACAACGAGGAACTTGTTTTTTTTTTTTGAACATGATAAGAATCAATGACTTGTATTTTTACTCTGAAATTGCGCTTGATTTGCAAAATATTTTTTAATTTGAAGCTTTTTTCTATTGACTTGAAATTTATTGTGTAATAGTTTATTTTAAACAACAATGTGTTCGAACTCTAAGTACTGCAGTTGATTCATTACGACTATATATTCTCGAGAACTGGCAACTTAAAGTGAATTTATAACAATATTCAGAAAAAAAAATAATTGAAATCTCAAGATTTGGATTGGTTTATGTCTACTTCTAGCGATAGTTCTCTACAATAGTCATCTCAAAAATTTAAAGTATATTCATATATACTGACTGAGCAGAACTTTCTTTTTTTTAGAAAACGCACTCATGTACATTTGCGTTAAAAATTCCCCAATATATGACACATTTATTTTATATTTACTGCACCTACTGTATTATTGTTATCTGTAAAAATTCCACTGCATTTATAGCAGACAAACATTCACATTAAAAGCGTCACCACAAAAGTGCAAATTTAAATCAAAATGCCGAGTTCTATCACTTGCTTAATGAAAATAATACAACAAAATTTGCACGATATTGCGTCGCACAAGCCAGGGGGAAAAATATCATGCGAATAGCCAGACAGACGTCCCGCCAAAGTCATACGCCTGTCATGTGCCTATTAAGTTTAGCGGATTCGAATCTGGGGCTTCTCTACCACTTTAAGTGTGCCAGGTGCCCTTGAAATTTCTGCAAAAATCAGCGTGAACCGGTTAGAGAAGATTAAGTCTAGCGACAATTGTGTAAACAAATTAAGTGCAGATTGTGTGGACTATTGGTTTGTCATAAATATTTATTATATTTTGTTTATTCATATTTTTGGGTAACACTAAAAAAAAATTTTGTCTAGACAGAGCAGTGGACGTTGCGGCGTATGCGTAATGCCTAGATGTCTCAAACTTGTTTAAAACAAAGTCTTGCTAATTGAAAGTGATAGAGAGTGTTCGTAACACTGGGCTGCAAATTATTGAAACAAATTATAGTGAATTTATAAAAACTTGCATATTAACTGAGGTGCTAGATTTTAAATGTGTTTAAAAAAATATACTATTAAAATTTGGGCCAGCTTAAACTCGATGAATTACTGTAGTAAGGAACAAGTAATTTTAGTTTTATTTCGTTTATTTTCAATTTTTTTGTTGACATTTTGTTCTCGTACAATTATTTCACGTGTTTGCAAGCAGCCTAATTATAATAATCTATGCATTTTGTGCTTGTTTAATATATATTTGTATTATTTCAAGATATATATTTTTTTTGTTCTTTCAAAAAACCAAATATTGTAGTCAAGTGTAATTCGTAATGGCAAGGGGCCAGATTGTTGGGGAAGCAAGAGTACTGCAGAGAACTTGAGCGTAGGAAGCTACACGCGCCAGAGCCAAGAGCAAAGAGAGGTTGCCAAAGAGCAAGAGTAACGACGTAAAACTGATTGATAAAAGCACAGCTGGTTGAATCCGATTTGTACTTTGCCTTTTAGCAATGGCGACGACAACAGCAAAAAACAACGGCAGAGATAAAAGCTTTCGGCATCGGCATCGTCGGGAAGTTTCCCCAAGCTTCGGCTCTTGATGATCGCTGTTGTTGGCTCTCGTCTGCTCAGTCTTGTTGCAGCTGGCTCACGCGTTGGTCTTGCCTTATGTTCGCGCGTTTAATATTTAACTGATTCTCTACTTTTGCAACGTCTGCCTTAATACGGAGCGTTATTATATAATTTCAAATAAAGCGGAAATTACTTTGTGCACTTTCGATTGTTACTGCTATATGCAACATTTGAACCAAGCTTAAACGACGAATTAAACAAAGTCTTGCAACGCTAACAACTTTAAAAAGTTCCTCTCATGTCTTTAAAAAAGACTTTAAAATAAAATAGAGAGAGATATTATACAAAGACTGAGTGAAAGTTTTTGCAATTGTTTAAACTTTACAAACAATATTTGCAATAATTTTTTTGTGAAATCCACAACGATTTGTGGCGTGAAGAAATCCCAAATAAAAAAAAAATATTTGGGTTAACAAAGTTCGAAAATACAAAATACCAAACAAAATGTTACGGAATAGCACATACCAATATAATTTGCCAGTTGACTATCATAATATACAACAAATGGCAGTCGCTGGTGATATGATGGAGGATTTCGTTGTCATATTTCGTGACATGATGGGACGGGTAGGTTGCACTCAATTTTTTGTGTAATTTCCAAGCAAGATACTATTTTGTGGTAATGCCCTTTATGGCGGGGCATGGGTTTTTACACGTTTTGTGTTGTAGTCGTATTTCTGTGCAAATATCATAAATTATTACGTTTCATTTATTGACATTTCGAATAGCATTGGCCTTGGCCAACATTAGTACAGCTATTTGGTCTAAATATAGTAACTATTTTATTTTTTTACCAATGTATCTGAAAACTGTACAGCTTAAGCTGAAATATTAACGTATCGATTTTATTTTTGCAAAGGAAGTTGACTCATAGATGTTGCGTCTCTTGAACTGCGCGCTCTGCTTATCTTATCGTCAGCGTTTTTCCAAAGAAATTGAACACTTTTTATTTAGCTATTTAATACACTTTATTAAGTGCTGCAGTACATTGTATTGGTACGTTGCTGGTTTGATTGAACTTTTTAACTTTGCAGCTGTTGCAATTCAAGTGTTTCACTTTATTTGGTATGCCAGACATTAAGTGTCTGCCGGATACATGCATGCCTTCGCATTAACTTCATTTCGAGCTACGAGTTACTCACGCATTCCTACGCATACACTTACATACTCTCGGCCCGCTTAGCAACAGCGTGCGCCAAAAATGTGATCCAAGCGAACAACGTGCTGCTCATATCAAACTTGTTTCACTCGAAAAAAAAAACCACAAATGTTTCGTAGCGTAGACTGTGTCGATGGCAAATCGTGTCGACGACATACTGGAATATAATACATAGGCACATTGCAACTTCAATGAGCTTTGTGGCACACATTGAGGTACAAGTTTCGCGTAAAGAATCTCAGCTGTTTTTTGTCTTTAAAGTTAGTATAGTTACGTTAAGCTATTGCTTATAATAAAATACTGCAATAGAAAAAGTGCCGATTTGAAATGTATCTATCTAAAATAGTTGTATCTATTTTCTATTAAAGCTAGATCGACTTTTGTAAATGTTTTTGCTTGTTTGGGTTACAAGAGCAAATTCAAATTATTTGCAATATATTGTATCACGGCGCGTATACTTAATTGTGCGTATACTTAATATGGTAAACTATTAAACGATTTTCATTGCAAAATTTCATTGCATTTAAAATATACTTTTTAAGCGCAACTAAAGTGTAATCAAATGTTTGGATTTTCTGGTTTCTGGTAGTAGTTTGTTGGACGTTCGCTGTTACCTAGCGATTTTTATTTAATTTTTATTCAACGTCATTATGTTTGATCTTGGCCAACATTGCGTATGCTTAACGTTATGCTTAGCTGAGTCATGTCGTTGTGGTCGGCAGAGTAGGCGCGTCGCGTTGTAAACGTTTGTTTGTATATGTACATGTGAGTCTATGCCAGTGTGCCGTAGGTTAGCAAGGTTGACTCGTACAGAAAAAAAAATATATATATATATATAAAATAAAAGTTCAACACCAATGACGTCAAATAACAAATGTGTAAAGCATTTTTATTTTTTATAAACTTGTTGATCTTTTGCTTTTGCATTATTGTTTACTTGAACTTGTTGACGCAGCTATTGCACTCGAAGGTGTTTCGTCTGCTTTCTGCGTCATGAGGCAGTTCTTATAAATACGGCAAAACATAAAAAAATTTAGCTGGTTTTTAGTTGCTTTTTGAATGATTTAACTAATGACTCATATGAACATTATGCTAAACATATGACTACACTTAGTAGGCAATGCCAAAGCCACACTTGAGGTTTACATTAGACTTTATTACAAAATTTTTTAAATTAATTCTTTAAGCTCATGCTTTTGTAAATACAAAGCTTTATATTTATTATTTTGGAATGCATACAAATTGGCTTAGCTTTACCTTTATTTAGGCTTTTAATTGGCGTGTCTTTGTTTTATGGCCGGTTTTCCAATTTCAAAAAATGCTTGCATATATAAAACAAAAATGTATTTGGGCTAAAAATAAAAAATATTTTATACTAATTATACAAAAAAAAAAATAAAAAAAAGCATAGGCATGTGCTAGCCAAAAGAAATATATTTAAAAACGAGGAAGAATGTGTATAAAAAATACCCTAAACTTGCGCTTTTACACTTATTAAATTTGTAAATTTTTCAATATATTTAAATTTTCCGCTGTAGAAAGATGTAAATATTTAAATCGTAAATTAGCTGACATGACAGAAATAAAGAGGAAACAAATATTATTTAGTAAGCGACATGTGATTAAAAAAAAATTTTTGCTAATAATTTAAATAAATATGTAAGTAGCTTAATATGTGAAATTTAACATTTATACTTAATTTAATAAGCACATTTTATTTGCTTAAATTGTATACATTTCACATTTTTTGGCAATTTGCATGGATAAAAGCTCGTCAGATTGTAGATAAATATTTTGCTACGTCACATGATGTCAGTCAAAAGATGTTTATCTCCGGCAGAAGATTATGCCAAATTTCATACAGCGTGAAAATTATTCTAAGATGTCAAATTGTTTTGCACATTTCCACCGTACATTAATATATATATAATATATGTGTGACGTTTTGATTCTCGCATATAATAAACAATTTACAAACACTTTAATTTTGTTATCTTAAGCATTCAACATAACTACCTCAATGAAAATTACCTTGAATAATAAGTTTATTGTCTTTTCTCAAAAAGAAGCAATGAACTTTTGAGTCATTGAATTGAAATGGTTTTTGTTTGATGTTTTTGGTTGAATTTTTTTTTACCTTGAATTTGCTAGCTATTATTTGTATATTATAATGGTCAAAGTCTATGTAAAAGAAAACAATTGCTGTTTGATCTAATAATATTTTGTTTTGTGTACAAATTGAAAATTGGCATATGCAAAATAGCATAAAAAATGGAATCGGACAAGACCTCATATACCATCTTAATCGCCAATTGTTTGTCAAAATCACAAGACCGTTTTCAATAATTGACGTTGCTTTTATTATTATCATGACTCAGACAGCTTTATAGAGTGTCATGGGGCCTTTGTATGAAATCGCATTTTTTTGCAATCTGGTGTGCGCTTATCAGCTCCTGCTTAATTATAAACAAAAAGCTGCTATGAAAGCTGCTTTTATATGAATAGTAAAATAAAAACTTCCATACCGATTTTTTTCGAAACACAAAAAATTCTAGAGTAACAGTTTTCAGCAACAGGGGCTGTACGAGTGTTAATTTAACTATTTGCATATAACAGAAACCAGCAACGCGTTGCCAAATTACGCAACGGCACACGGGAGGGTAACATTAACTAAAAACAAAAAAATAAAATAAAATGCTATATTTATAGTGCTTATATAGTACTAGCTGCTTATGTATAAGTATGTATGATATAAGCATTTCCGTAAACTGTGCTGCAACTTTTAGCGCATGCGAGAAATAAATCCACACTGCGACATGTATTTGCTTTTTTTCTTTTTTATTTAATTTATATTTTTTTTTTGTTGCCAATTTCTTTTGCTTTTTTCCGTATTTGTTTTGTGCTTGTGTTTTATTTTTGGTAGCATTTAGAAAGCTGCTAATTATTCTATGACATTACATAGAAAACGCATTAGCCGCAACGCAACTATATAGCTGTTCGATTTATTGTGCAAAAATTGGAAATAATGTGAAAAAAAAGTTGTATATCTTTAAATTAGAGCACAATAAAAAACTGCAGCCTTCTTTCAGGCATATCAAGAATTAAAGAGTCATCGGAAGCGTATAAGCATATTGCCTGCCCTTCAAGTGGATAAATTTTCGACTTTTTTCTCGAATATGATGTCTTTAATTATTTCTCTTATTACTGATAAGTTATATTATACGCTCGCACAACTTTAACAAATTCAATTAATATAAACATTTTTCGCTTTGAATAATTACAGTACCTTGACATTGGCGAGGATATGAATGTACCTGATGACTTTACGCAAAAGGAAATGCAAACAGGTCTTTGGTGGCGCCACTTGGTGGCCGGTGGCATTGCCGGAGCAGTATCACGCACATGTACTGCGCCGCTCGACAGAATTAAAGTATACCTACAGGTAGGGCATATTATTGAGGTGTAGTTTTTGTTTAATTTCATGTTAATTGACTTTTCGCCTTGACTTAGGTGCAAACACACAAAATGAAAATCTCAGAATGCACGCAAATAATGCTAAAGGAGGGCGGTTCAAGAAGTATGTGGCGCGGCAACGGCATTAATGTATTAAAAATTGCCCCCGAAACAGCATTGAAATTCGCCGCATATGAGCAAATGAAGCGATTAATACGTGGTGATGATTGCTCACGACAAATGAGTATTGCGGAACGTTTCTTTGCTGGCGCTGCAGCAGGTGGCATTTCACAAACCATTATCTATCCTATGGAAGTATTAAAAACGCGACTGGCGCTACGCAAAACTGGCCAATATGCGGGTATAGCCGATGCGGCAGTTAAAATTTATAAACACGAAGGCGCACGCAGCTTCTATAGAGGATATGTACCAAATATATTGGGAATATTGCCATATGCTGGCATCGATCTGGCCGTATACGAGACGCTCAAACGTCGCTATATTGCAAGTCATGATAACAATGAACAGCCTAGTTTTCTGGTGCTTCTTGCTTGCGGCAGTACATCCAGCACATTGGGACAGTTGTGTTCGTATCCTTTGGCTTTAGTGCGCACGCGGCTTCAAGCACAAGGTAAGTACCAGCTTTACTATAACTTCCACATTGGCATATGTACTGATAAACTTTTCATTGCATTCGTTTTATAGCTGCGGAGACAATTGCAAACCAGAAGCGTAAAACACAAATCCCGCTAAAATGCAGCGATGCTCACTGCGGTGAAGAGACTATGACAGGCTTGTTCCGGAAGATTGTCAAACAAGAGGGCCTTACTGGTCTATACCGTGGTATAACACCCAACTTCCTCAAAGTACTACCTGCCGTTTCTATTAGCTACGTTGTCTATGAGTATTCAAGTCGTGCGTTAGGCATAAAAATGTCGTGATTTGATTGCCTTGGTTGGCTTCATTATCATGATAACTCAACCGTGGTGGTTACTCGGCTACTGTTGCTTCTTTTGACTGTCTGCAGTGCAGGCAGCTATGACGCTATGTACTGGTGCTGTGCTATGCTCTATTTAGTGTTTAAAGTAATAGGGGAAATAGTGTCCAGTTAGGGGCGTATGGCTCACAATAAGGAATTGGGTCTACCGCAAGCTTTACTGATGCTGCACTCCGAAACGATCTACTTATTGCTTTCCTTAAATGAAAAAGCAGCCTCTTCCATGCTCTTGTATATTTTTTTTATAATTTATAGATGAATTAGTTTGGTTACTTTCTTAAAATACAAAATAAGTGATACTATGGCTAATTTTTGTGTAATTATAAAGTGTTAAGCGTGCAGAATGCGCCAGATAATGCCAACGTCTCCAAATATACATTTGCAGTAGGTTCGAAAAGTAACTTTAAGTTTAATTAATTTATTTATGTACCTCTAGGTCTTACACGCAGGAAATTTGAAATGTATAAATTGAATTAGTGCTTGCAGTGTTATACCAAAAAGAGTAAACTAGCTAAAAATCTTTTGAATATTGTAAAAAAATGAACATAACAGGCTAGTTTAGCTAGGTTTTTTGTATGCTTGTTTAATAATATTTCAAGTAAAAATTTATAGGGTTGGACAGAGAACTTACACTAAGCTACAAGGTTTTCGTGTACGATTGACACTGACTGGCTGCAACAAGCGTATTATAATAAATTATATTAAATTAAGCTAAAAGATGAATAATGGAATATTAATTACAAAGAAAATCAAACCAATATATAGTTTAAAGCTTATACAAAAAAAAAATGGAAAATTACAAGAAACAAACTTATTTCTTTAGCTTAAAGTTGGAAAAGTAAAAACACTTAAAAAAATTTTGAAATGTGATGATAATAGTTTATAATAAACGTACATACATACAGACACAAGACATACATGCATATAATTTTAAACAAAACGCTTCTAAGCAGTCATAGTTTTTGTTTAAAGACGAGGCTGAAATTTTGTAGCATTTTATTTGTTAAGTTTAGTGACATTTATTCATAAAAGTAAAAAACATGAAGCCAACGAGATTAATTGCGACTAAAGCTAAAACAACAAAATTTATAATTTATTTCAAAACTGTACACAATTACTTAGTTTAATTTGATCATTATTTTTCACTATCATCTTGTTAATTAAGTACATATGTAAAAATTTTAATGCCACTGTTGAAATTATGACAAACAATGCACACATCATTTTTTATATTTAATTAGTAAATTGATTTCTTTTGTAATATTTTCATAGTTAAATTTATAATTTCTTGTATATGCATTATCTGAAAAAAAACACGCATTTTGTTCATATACCACATTACGTTTATAATTGTCTCACTCATTTTTAAAATA
This sequence comes from Chymomyza procnemis, assembly GCA_035046065.1. Taxonomy (NCBI): domain Eukaryota; kingdom Metazoa; phylum Arthropoda; class Insecta; order Diptera; family Drosophilidae; genus Chymomyza; species Chymomyza procnemis. The sequence continues at coordinate 440,617 of JAWNOJ010000013.1, read as the reverse complement.
AAAAATAAAATGCAAACCTCAATAATAAAAAATGCAAACCTATGGATAAAATAACGAAAACCTGAGTTACTTTATTTGCAAGGATTTTTGTCTAGTCAATGGAAAAGATACCAATTCATCTACGTACACGTAGCTATTATTAATACTTTAGTGTTAATTTTCGTTTCTAGTCAAAAAAAAAGCTCAACTCTAGAACTGAAGACCATGCTTTATTGGCCAATAATGTTTGTATGGTAAAGTTTTTCAGGGAATCTCAAGAGAAAATTGTTTATTTTCGAATTTTTAAATAGGTTCTGTACTAAGCTCAAAATTTGTTCATATTTTTTGAAATTTTATTCGATTCGTTGTCTATTGATTTTAAAACTAAAGCTAAATGGAAAATTTTTATTTTATAAAACATATTTCCTTAAATATACTATACATATTTAAAAAATGCTTTTACTTAAAATAATCCAAATGAGTAAAAGGAATTCAAGTTTAACTGTTTAATAATAAAATTATATATATACATGCATAACTATATATTGTTATATTTTTGTACTTTTAGCTAATTTTTTATTACATAACTATAAATTATATGTAAATGTATAATTAATGTGATTAATGGTATATACTTTTAAGTCTTTAACTAAAAACTATTTATGCCCGATTAAAGTTACAAATAAAGTCTAAAAAAAGTCATAAAAAAACTTTTTATGACTAATAATGTTAAAAATATCGGAAAACTGAAATTAAAAAAAGAAAAACTCGAGAAAAATGAAAATATACAGCGCTGCCATCTTCAACATATGCGGCACGATTATTTATATAGAAGCGATGTGAAAAATCGATGCTATTTTTGGAGAGCATGCCACCAGCTGTTTCCAATTCTCATCAGCCATTAAGATCGAGTGGAACTTTGACTGTTTAAACTTCTATTACATTTTACATAATTGAAGTGCTTAAAACTTTAAAAATATGGATACGGATAATAGCTATCATCAAATTTGCTCTACGCGCACCGTGCAATCTGATAAAAAGGGTTTCTTTAACGAGTTCTATCTAAATGTTAAGGAGACATGCGGCGAAAAGTGGCTGCAAAATTATTTTGGTAAACTGAAATCGAATGCTGCGCGTGTTTTGTCTATTTTCAGTGATCGTGAGGTATGCGATCCGGTGCTAGGTGTGTTGGAGCATGTGCAATCAGTTTATAAGCAGAAGGAGCCGCTGTTCTCTGCACAGCGACGTGCCCAAGCCGAGAAGTTCCATTTGCTAAGCTGTGATGCAGTGTCGGAAACAGAGCGTGTCGATCTATTACAGCAGGCTCTTATGCATGCCAATTTAGCAGTAATGCGTGCGCCGGCCAGAGATGTGGATAGAGATATTGACGATGGCATTTCCCTTGCGTTGGCTTATCGTACACGCGCTGCAATACTTATAAAATTGGGCGAGGGAGAAGCAGCTCTAAGTGATCTGAAAATGGCCACTAATTTTGGACTTGAATCCAAACAGAGCGTCGATTATTACTGCAAAATGGCCAAGGCATATGCTTGTAAGTAGACATATGTTAAAATAACTCTAATAGTAATTTAGTATGAGTTAAGAGAGATAAAAACTGTTTTTTAATTCACATGATTGATTTTCAACGCCTATAATAGTAATGGGTGAAAGTGCACGTGCTGAAATATCATTAAAAATTGCCGAAAAACTGGCTGGCCATGATACAGGACTTATCCTGGCTTGTCGTAAAGAAATGACAATGCTATCGCCAGCAAAACGCGATCCCGACGCACGCGTGCCGGAATTAACTCATGGGGAAAACTCGCAGCTGCGTGGCGCTGCAAATGTGGTCAAGCTGGTAGAAACGAAAGAGAAAGGCCGTTTTATAGTAGCAAACGACGCACTAAAGACTGGAGATGTTGTACTCTGTGAAAGTCCCGTGGCAGCCTGCTTGTTACCCAGCTTTTTTGGCAGTCACTGCCATCATTGCTTCAAGCGGTAAGTTTAGAATCTTAAACAATAAACTTAAGCTAAAAATCTTTTTGCTTTTAGTCTACGCACGCCTGTTGCTTGTTTACATTGCTCGGGGATTGCCTTCTGCTCTGCCCAGTGCATGGGAGAGGCCTGCGACAGTTACCATCGTTTTGAGTGCGAGTTTATGGATCTTTTTATAGGCTCTGGCATGTCCATACTTTGTTTTATAGCATTGCGTATTTTTACACACGCATCAAGTGTGGAAAACGGCCTGGAAACGGCCAATTTGCTGTTTGATCACTTAGTCTCGCATCAGGAAGCACGACAGGCGGATGACCATTTGCAACGTTCCCTAATGGCGGGCTTTTTAATGCGTGTACTACAGAAGGCGCAGTATTTTGGGCGTCGCAAGACAGAGGGCGTTAATCCCACTGCTGTGGAGTTGCAGGTGGCCACAGCTTTGTTGGGTCTACTTCAAGTGTTGCAGTATAATGCACACGAGATCTATGAAACCATGATTACGGACAAGCATCGTTTTGAAGAATCCAAAGTCATTTACGTGGGCGCCGGTTTGTATGGCACAGGCTCCTACTTTAATCACGAGTGTTGGCCCAGCGTGGCAGGCTATTTCGTTGGTAAGAAGCTGGTGTTAACCGCAACTAAACCCCATCGCCCAAATGAAGTAGTTGCTGTAAATTATGGACCACAATTCAATAAAACGAACCTAAAAGAACGTCAGCGCACTCTTAGGGGTCGCTACAATTTCAGTTGCAATTGTTTGGCCTGCCAGGAAAACTGGCCGCTGCTGACAAAGCTTGATAAGCAAGTAAGATTTTGGTAAGTAATACACACTGTTTTCTTGAATACGTTTCTTAAAGTTGACTATTATAGGTGCACATCTGTAAATTGTGTTTACTTGCTAAAATTCCCAAAAGATTTGGCTAAAGACGTACGATGCCCGCGTTGCAGAAAAAATGTGTCTTTAAAGGAAAGTGTGGCCAAACTTATAAAAATTGAAGAACTTTATAGAGAGGCGGCGCAGGCTATGCAGGATCAAAAGACTCTAGAAGCAATTGAGCTCTTTAAGGAAGGTATTGATATGTTTTATCAAATCGCAGCTTTGCCTCATAAGGACACGCTCATTGCACAGCAATCACTGCTCAAATGCTTAGCCGACACTGGTACTACTTTTAAGAAGTAGTATGTAGTAGCAATTCAAAATATTGTTAATCAACCAAGTTATGTAAATACATTTTTTTTATTAAATACTGCGATTCAAAAAAAAAAGATGCAAAGACGAAAATGACTGCAAGTTTTGTTGATAAACACTGCTATTTAATATCAATAAGTCTTCAAGCGGGAAGATAAGAAGTAAAATAAAAAACCGACTGCCCTAGTCAATACAAGAAATTTTCAAACTTAAACAGACACGTTTTAAGCCTTAAGTACTCGATATTGAGTACTCGTATTTAAAAATACGTTAGGGCAGATAGCCAAATGTATCGATTGCATATCGCAAATATCGATATTACGGTGAATGTCGATATCACAAGTGCGTTGTGCACCTCTAACCGGCTTCATTTAGTCAATAACAGCTGAATGAATGGTTTTATTTGATTTTAAATAAAGAATTTTAGTCAAAAATATGTTTAAAAAACTAAAACCGGGCGAAACCGAAGAGGATGTGTTACGCATGGCAGCAGAGTTTAATGCGGAGCGTTCAAAAAATCCGGACTTTAAAGCTGCAGCAACAGTTGTGCGCATGGAAAAACGTGAGCAATTTTATAAACAATGCAGTGTCAGTAATAATAAAGTTATTTCTGCACTCCCAGCTACTCAAAAATCTTTATTTGCTCAAAAACGTGAACAGGCAAAGTTGGGAGCAAACATAAATGAAGAAGGGAAACTGCCAGAATTTAATTTGAAACAGGACACGCCAGTGAACGATACACAGAAAAGGACTGCCGTAAGACAATTGTAAAAATAAAAATGCACTCAATTAAATGCCGTTTTTTTAAGTATACAAAAATACTAAGTGAAGACATACAAGAACATATTATGCCTGATGAAATACATGAGCCCATAAAAGGAATAACTAGTTCGAAAAATGTAAGTTTAGACATTTCCTTTTGATGTTACACATAGCTTGCATAAGTACTTAATGAAATCTAGGTACATGAATAGTTTCTGAAAAACAAATTTTTATTAAAGGTATTGGAAGCCAACAGTACAGGAAGAGAAGACAAAAACCTTGTGCCTGTAATTTCTTCGAACATAAGCCAAAAACATGATAATTGTACTGCTGAGCAGGTATGTATATTATTTGAAAATGATTTTCTTGTTAAAAAAATGATTTTGATTTTAAGGTTCACAGCGTCAAGCCTAAAAGCATTTTTGCACAGAGGATGCTGGCCAAGAAAATGCAAACTTTGGGTACAAATAATGATGATGCTAAAAATACACACAATTTTAAGGAGAATACTACGAGCAAAAGTTTTATCGTTGAGGATAAACAACTTTCAAAGGAGTTACACGCTGAAAATCTTAATTTGCTAAGTCAGATGACTAAGGAAAGCATACTTGAGGAACGCCAAAAGTTACTAAGCTCATTGGGTAAGTCGACAGTTCATTCCTTATTCCAGTTTTGTGTTAAATTATGCAATTAAAGATTGGTTTATTTTGCAGATCCAGCAGTTATTGCCATGCTTAAAAAGAAGCGCGAATCTCGTAATGCAATATTACAAGCAGTGGCAAGTGCTGCTGCAAGTACCTCCAAAAAGGAACTCTCCAGCGATATTTTACAATCTAAACCTGTGCAGGAACTGCTGGAACAGAGCAGCGAAGGCAATTGGTTAAATTTTAATCTTATTGAGGAGCATAAATTGGCCTGGATGCGTGACCTACCCGAAAAAATTGCCCAACTTAAACCAGGGCAACAATATGATGCGCGATTCGATTGGAAAGGTGTGCTATTACCACACACGCTTGAGTTACAACCAGATAAGACGGATGAGCGTGAACTCTATTTGCATGGAGAAGAACCAGATCGTCCAGGCTATACGTTACAGGAACTATTTCGTTTGGCACGGTAAGCCACTTTATATTTTTTATTAATTGCAGCTAACAAAAAAGTTATACAGGTCCACAGTGCTACAGCAGCGAGTTGCTGCATTTGGCGCTATTGCAGGCATATTTAATATATATAATCAAGGCTTTTACGATAATGTTTTTGAGCTGCCAATTTCCAAAATGTTATTTTTGTTGCGCTATGGCCTGGATGACAATACACATGCGCAGCTTGAAGTGGTTAGCAAAGCATTGGCTTGTCTGTGCTATAACGACACGGATGAAGTGATTTTGGATTGTATAAACGAAAACGCATATTGTCATTGGCAGCCGACATTGCAGGTAGTTGCTAATGCCAGCGACGAAACCGATCCTACATCGATTGCATTTTTGCAACGTTACATGAAGTTGTTGCGCACGAGTCCTAAGGGACTGACAGCTGATGTATATGACGAAGATGCGGAAAGTCGCCTTAATATGGATGATTTTCAATTAGCCGAAACTGATGTCATGGATTGCCTACTGCGAACTAACATATTACAGCGCATTTGGTAGGTTCTATGGGTGACTGCCATTTTGAATTTTAAATAATTGAATTTGAATAAAATACAATTTATTATATATTCAGTTACATTTTACGTGATGTGCGACCAGAAAACACAACTGTCGAGTCCTGCTTAAAATTGCTTATACGTCTGGCACGTACTAATGTTAAGATAGCATCTGAATTGGTAAAACATGATGCATTACTTCAAGTCGTTTTAAACGAGTTTATGCCGCCCATATTATACATAGGTAAGTTCTTTAAAAACAAAACATTCAATTTATATCTGACTGTATAAAATGTTTAATTTGTATGAGTTGGTTTAGCTAAAACTAACAAAATTCCTCACATTCAGACATTTCGCTTATTCGTTTTTAATTTAAACTATTGCCTACGAATTTATCACTTACTATTCCCATTTCTCATTTTGTTTGAAGCAAATGATACTGAGCAGCCTGTCTTTTATGGCCGTCCACAATATTTGTGTTTAAAATTGTTTAGAGTGCTTATATGTCAACACTTGACGATATCCAAAAAAATAGCGAATGCAACGCTGATTGAAAGACTTAAAAATTATTTGTTTATTCGTGAGGACATAAAAGTATGTATACTCTATTTATTATTTTTTCTGTTTTCTTTACAATGTCGTGTTTTTTTTTTTTTCTTAACAGGTTAAAATGATACGCGTTCAAATTGAGGCATTGCGCATACTGCGATGCCTGCTGCTGCAGGGCATTTTGGATCGGGAGTTGTTCAAGTGAGTTAGGCCATTACCTTCATTATTGCACTCTCTATAAAAGGCTTGTCCGTATTGATATAGCAGAGCACAGTTTGATATACCGTGTCGCACGCATCAGCGCCAGCTTAAAAATTTTAATGAAGTATTTTTTTTGAAAGTGTAGTTAAAATGATTAGTTAAAACATGTTGCTTACGTTTTGTGCCGCACGCATCCACCAGAGTTTTTAGACTTCCATGTACCTCCTCCGGCAGTACTTCTACCAAAGCCTCTAAATGCATTATTTGTTCTTGGTCAATCTGTAAATACTTTGAAGTGACTTTTGTACCAATATTGCTTTATTAAAATACGTACCAGACCAAAAAAATTGAACATGCAATGTAGAAAACATTTGAAGCCATGATCATCGGGAATTTTTCCGGCATGAGCTTTAATCAAAACCTCTAAAAGAAAATTAATTTGGATTTGTCTAAGACTTATAATTTAGTACTTTTTTAAAATTATTTTATCCTTTGCACACATGAATTTAGTTCTCAATTAACTGAATTTATTGACAAACTCAAACAGTTATGGTTGTTAAGTTAATCTCCTTTACTACTTTAAAAGTTTTTGGCTTAAAATTGTCACTTATTTGTTTCAAACGATGATTTTTTATATGTGAATATATTAAAGAGAGACGTAACCTTTAAACTTGTGAAATTTAATTAACTTTAATTAACTTGTATTAGAACATTGCCAATTGCCAATTTCGAATGAGTTCATAAGTTTTCATCGACAACAATTGCAATTTTGATTATGAATTACCTTCAGAGATGCTACTTTCCTTGACACAACGTCCATGCAGCTTTCTCACCTGCTTTATAACCATCTCTGGAACCTCAAACTATGAATTTTAATTTTAAGTAGTCTTTTATTTGAATTTGCTTAAAAACTTACGGCGTGATGCGGGCATAAAAGACTGCAAACTATATAAATCACAAACGTCACACTAAAAGTTTTTAAAGACATCGTCGACTTCTAGGCAAAGCAACTACTTTAGATTCATTCAGTTGACTTTGGCAAACTCCTTTATATAGCTGTCAACTACACCCTTAAACTCATTAACAGTTTATTTTCGTTAAAATATATCATCAAATATTATTTTTTTTTTGCTATTACAGGCAATTTCTTCCAGCTTTATATCAAATGCTTGACTGGCACTATAAAAATTGCGTTTTCGATGTGGGCGGTTCAGCGTTGATCCGACAGCACGCATCCGCCCTATTGGTAGCAATTGCTGCCAGCGGTGAGAGTGGCATTTGTGATGTTGAATCACAGAAATTGTTAACGCAGTCACTGCATGACTGCTGCTGTAGTTGGCTGCACAAGGTTACCTGCGGTGAGGCCCCGCTTAAAGATGTAAGTTAAATTTTAAAGAAGCTCGAAAAGTGTAAAAGTAGATCAATGTTTAGAAAAATTAACAAACAAACATTATGCAATGGACGAAATTGTGTGCAACATGCAAAGCGGATTGAATAACGTTTGACCAATATATTACATAATGCATTAAAAAAAATATTAAGTGTCATTGTCTGGTCTTGATTCTTGATCACTATAAGAGCATTAATATTTGGTTATGTTGAATTTAATTCTTATTACGAGCTGTTTTCTAGGATACAGTTTTTCCAGCAGGTATTTTAAAGTGGAGTTTCAAGTAAAGATTTAAAATATAATTATCAAAATCCACGAGATAAATCAGTTTGCTTTTTTGAACTGAAAAAATTATACGAAAACAGAATTGATGGATTTTGTAACTATATAATTATTAGAAAAAAAAATCAAATGAAAAAATACGAGCTATGAACTTTGTCTTATTAATATTAGCCAAAAATATTTTAACAAATTGTAGTAAACATATTTTTTTTTTAATAAATTACTCCAAATATATGTATTCCGTATTGAAAAAATGCTTAAAACTTTACCCGCATCTTCCCAAAGGCAAAAAAAAACCTCACAAAAAATTGTCTTCTAAAAAAAATTAACATAAAGAAAGTTTTGTTTTCTGACATTTTGTTTGTTAGCAAAAATAAATGTTTTAAGATTGGACTTATCTGCGCGTAATATATAAAATTGGTTTGAATTCAATTTGCAGAAAAAATGTTGATACCATTTAAGTTTGAAACTAATTTTTATTATCAATTTAATTCTCTTAATTCCTTCTTAAAAAGTAAGTTTTTAGGTATTACGAAACTAATATTAATGTTTTTTTTGTATATGCAGTTTTTTTTAGAAGTATTATTGCTTAGTTCAAACTTTAAAAATTGTATCTCTTTGTAGTATTCGCAGATGACACTCTTAAGTGCTGCGCTATATACCATTACCTGGTTTGCTCGACATGGTTACGATCCGGCAGCCTTTAAGAGAATACAGCAACATTTTTTGCCACGGTTTGTACGTTCCCCAAGCTTTATAGAATGCGTGCAACAGCTAAGGTTAGTTTTTTATTTCTTTAAATTAATTTATTAATTTATATTATTGATTCTCATATATATTTCAACAGCACCAGCTCTATAATTTCGCGCAATTTCAATGATAGACGCAATGTGCACGCTCCGTTGCCTAATATGGGCGCTGTCTTGATGCACGATCATGGCCCACAGTTAGTAATAAGTCATAGATATCCGGTACAATTATTGAGCAATGTATGGTCATTGCTAGAACTTCAATTGAGCAATGGTGAAAAAGCACTTTTTAATGCACTTTTGCAACCGGATATATTGGAACCCATTAGCGAGTATCTGAAGCTATTGAGCACTCGTTTGAATCGATTTTTGGCAACCAATTTCTTTGCGCGTAGTGAACTAAAATTATTGCATCAATTACTGTGCACAGATGGGCTGGAAACATATTTAGAACGTGGACGACAGTTGCAGCTGGTCTATAGCTATTTGTGTTGTTTGTCCACGTCACATGCTACCCAAATTAAGGATATTTTTGAACGATACATTTTTAGTGATAGCTATGTGCAGCTTGACGACAAATCTTTAAATTTGCTTAAGCAAACATGCATGGAAATGGTCTATCCGCTTTTAATAGAGGTATGTAGATATAATAAAAAAGCAAGTCTAATGCCATTTGCCATCAGTTTCTAGCAGTTGAAGATTTACTACAGCTTGTAATTTTTCACTTTTGAATAAGATAATCTCATTTTATTTAACATTTTCTCTTTTAGGCAAATAAGGAACCAACGCTAACGCTTTGCTACACTTTAGCTCCCATTTTACCCCCGGACTGGCCATACTTTCAGCTACGCATGTTGCTTAATAACTATCTACAAAATGTGCAACAGCAGCCCTCTGCAGTTTATTCAGGTAGCTACAAATAAATATAACTATTGAAAATGTAATCATTTAAAGATATTGGTTCTTAGAGCAGCAAATTGTTCGCATGACTTTAACATTTGTGCAGCAGCTGGAAAACCAAGGATTGCAAATTGTGACACCTTTGGAAAAACTGATGTATTTTATGATAGCCTTTATGGGGCCTGATTCGCAATTCCTGGAAGCTGGCATGAATAAACTTTTGCGCCAACATTTGCTGAGGTTTTATGAAGAAAATGCAACACACTTTTTCGACTTTGATGCCAGTTTTGTAGAAAAAGGCAACTTTGAGCCGTTGTATTATCTGTTTGTTAATCATTTTCAAGCAGCTAGCTATGGCGACCAGCTTGTTCAGCTCTTTGGTGCTTTTGCCACTGGCCCAAAAATATGACAACAAATGGCGTCGTCGATTGTGGTCTGAACATGTTCACGTCATGCGATTTGTTAACTGCGATGAAAATTTGGTGAGTATTTATGTTGACTAAGTAGAAAGAAACTCATAAGATTGTTTTGATTTTATATTTTTTCAGTTAATTGGAGGACTAAAAGCTTATATGGAACCTGTGGAGGAAGAACCCTCACTTTTGAAACTTTATGGAGACGCACTGCATCGCTCGCTAGTGCGACCAGGCAGCATTGCTTATCGCATTGCAAAGCATCACTTTAATAACTCACAAGTACTACAAAAGACTAAAACATTTGAATAATTTGCAAAAATGTAACGACTCCTTGGGCTACCTTTGTTGCCGTGATATAGTTTTTATTATTCAATAAATAAATTAAATAAGGCATCAATTCTATCCATTCTGTTTAGTTAAATAAAACAATTTGGGGCTTTCAACTGTATTTAATCGCTTACAAGATTCAAGAGACGCAACGATAAAGGCTGACGTATTTTTTTAGGGCTAAACAGCCAAATCAACGTTGATTAACCAACCTTTCTTCTACTGACTTGCACTGATGCGAAGTGTAAACATTTAAATTTAGAATTAAATATTGTCTTACTTTTGATTAATTAAGCAAAAAATTTTATGTATCATATATTAATTTGCATAATTGCAAAAATAATTGATGTATAAAAACACAGAATAAAAGTCAAAGCTGTTGGGCCTATTGGACTTTAAACGTTGAATCATACACACAATATACATTGGAGCATAGCAAATGATGTTCGGTCCATTGCGGCACAGTGCACACAATACAGAAAAAAGAATGCCGAAAAATAGGCAAAATTCCAGATAAGCCATTGAGCCCTTGTATGCACGTGGTTATATACACACATGGTCATGCTTTTTGGCCAAAAATAAAGCAACCGTACAATTGGGAGAAGAAAAATTGGACTTTCATAAGTAAACAATTAATAATGGAGCTTAATTTTTATATTTAGACGCCAATTTGGCTACTGCGTTTGTTGTGTAATTTCATGCTTAAGTAGAATTTATGCGCCATTACTTAACTCTGTAGGTTTAATTGATTTCTTTATTTTTTGTTCTCTTAAGAGTCTCCCCATGCGCACAACGTTCCATTATCACCCATAATTAATTAACATCACTTGACTTATTGACATACTGACAGTGTACACATTCATTCGCTCATGGGTCTTGAAAATTGTTGAATCCGTCGACGACGGTGGCTGCTGATAAGGTACATAAAGCTATTGTAAGTAATTATAATGGAAACAATTGAAAGGCCGCTAATTAAATTATATCAGGCATGATATATTACATACAGCACCCACACTTACAATCATTTAAAGTCAAATGTCGAGTCAGAAGGTTTTCTTATTTTTTATTGCCCACATGTCGTATGCGCAATGACACAAATATTTATGCCAAGTTTTCAATAAAGTTTCATTTGAATTTTTTAATACTTAGTTGCTAAATTAACGTCTGTCTGTCTTAAAAAAGACTACAGCATGAATACAAATCAGTTTGAAACTAATAAGTTCGGAGGTGTGGTTAATGGCTAAGCTGTTAATTGCTCTTAAATAGACGTGAATTATTTACTGACTTGGTGAGTCTTACACTTTTCAACAAGTGTCAGTCTGGAAAAAACGAATAAAAAATAAACATTGAAAATTTTTAATAGAAGAATTTTAAATACACTTTTCGCAAATGTGTTTCTATAAAATTAGCTTTCAATTGTAACATAAATCCCCCCCCCCATAAAAAAAAAAAAAAAAAAAAAAAAAAACAAAAAATTTAAAAAACAACCAACTTTTTTTATTTTTTCCAATTCTTTCAAAATCAGTTGACTGTATCATATAGTTTCTTGGTAAAAAATTGAAGATTTACATTTTTTTTACAAATTTGTGTAATTCTTAAGAAATCAAAACTGATTTATCCGCTTTCGATTTTTTATTTTAAAAATGATTTTTTTTAAACTGCTTAAACAATCCTATGGAAGCTGCATATTATTATACCCTGCCGCGATATAAAATACCAAATTAAACTTGCATACATCTTCTCTTTTCTCTGAAAAATGTCTAGTGTCTAGTCGTTTATACAGATGGACATGGGTACATCCACTTCTCCTGAATATACTTTACGTATTTTTGATTGCACTTCGACTTTTCCTTTCATTTTATACCGCAGTGAAATTTTGTAACAATTATAGTTTTGACAGTTCTGTAAAAATCTTTAATAACTTATTAAATAAAAATTAAATGCACAACAATTCTTAATACCCAGCAACACAAACGCAAATAAACTTTTGTGTACTGCGTAAGCGTTTTAATACAATTTATATGTACAATTAAATTCAAAGTGCAAAAAATTTTTAAAATGTAATATCACTAATTTAAGTTGTTAATCGCAAAATAAATATATTATAGCATTATTTTTTATTACTTATGTTTGCACTTAATTGTATAAACTCAGGTTGATTTTAATTGAATCATGGTGTTTCTACTGCTTGACAGACTTAGGATACCATTACAAAGAGTATATAACAATGTTGTATTATTTATGTAAAAACGCGGCACGTGTTGTTTAAAAATCCATTGAATTAGCTTATTAAATCTTGAAAATCTTAAATTTTGTATGGCTGCTTGTTTAAGCTGCAACTAATGAGCTACTGAGCCACTTATCAGTGCTTATCAATGGCAAAATAAATTCCATGTTGCCCCGAAATTTTATTTTATTATTGTTTTATGTTGCATTTGGGTGGCAGAAAAAGTTTTTTTTATTCTTATTAGCTATTAGCTTTTATATCTTAGTCCATATATTTTAAATTTAATTTTCAAATTCCTTAAAAATTTTGTACGTTAAGACTGAGTCACAATGTAAACTCTTATCTGCGGGCATATCTTTACATACAAAAACATCTATAGATATTACATACAAACAATATATCTGTGTGTACATATACTCACACTTATGCATATGTATTTATGATAAATGCTTGTTTGTATATGTGCACGAGTTTATACCCACAGTTTGGTTTGGATATTTTTTGTTTTTTTTTTTTTACGATACACTGGGTCACAAGGCGCAGCTGTGTTGTAAGATTGTTTAATGCCCTACTACCAAAGGTTGTGTTTCGGTTGAAGTTTAGTAAAGAGAAAAAATTATCTCCTTAAAGTACATATGAATATTGCAATGAGAGGACTCTTGAGGTTATATAAAATATATTTGATGTAATAACATATTAAGTGCTTTTGAGTTTAAAAACTTATTTTCATAAAAATGCTTCGAACAGAAAGTTAAGTTTTAAAGCGCAAATATTGGGCTATGAGTGAGGCCACAAGTTAAGCTGTGAAAAATCTAACACTTTTCGTTTTATATCTTTTAGAACCTTTTAATACAATTTTCTGTTAGTCTCATAATGTTCATATTTTTAAAGAAATTTTAGTAGTAATAGTACAAACAATTCCGCAATTTATTTATAAAATTTAGGGGCACAACTAAGTTCAGTTGACGTTAAGATTGAACAATTTGACAATGTTAAAATTAAGAAATATTTAAAGATAACGAGAAAAATATAATATAAAACTAATCCATATACCTGCCTGATGGGTGATTTTTTATGGATATGCACCGTTCCACATCTGGGGCTGGCTAGGAACTTGGTGTAAAAGTGTAAAAGATAAAAACAGAAAGTAACATAAAAATTTAGATATTTTTTAACAAATAAACCAAAAGATCAACGTTGACCAAGTTGTGTTTACATAGTTCGGGATTGGTCAAAAATGCGCGATTTGGCGCAAAAAGATGAGTTTAGATAGATAAAGAAATATAATAGAAAATCATAAAGGTTATTATAACTTGGATCGCGTAGATCTACAAAATGGTAATGCCAGAGATCGAAAATTACGAGTTACTCTAGACGGAATGGTGAATGAAATTTTGTTAAGGCTTGTAATAGAGTCAATGGAACCCAGTAAAAGTTGATGCAAAAATACCACGCCGTGGCATGTTCAACGATCATTTGAAGAAGGTTATGTATAGGACAACCGGTTTTACTTTTATATTTAAATTTTAATTTTAATTTATATATATATATATACTACAGGTAGAATCCGCCTATTCAAGTTTTTTAACAGATTGTAAATATGGCAAGTAAAACCTATAGTAGGTTATCTTGTAACTAATATGCAATTTCGTTGCTTAGATCATTTTTATAACTTCCACAATTTTTGTGCATTAATTTTTAAATAATTTTTTAGGTTTTTTATTAAAAATAATTACGAGTTCAAACCCTATAGTTGTGTGAAACGAAAAATAAGATGATTACCATTTGAAAAAAAAATTTTTTTGTAACAATGAATTTCTATATATTTCTAACAAAATTTTGAAGTATATTCAATAATTATGACGAGATATTTTTGTCTTTCCAATTCTATGTAGAGTATTTAAGACTCAATAATCCTTAAATAAGTCGTATTATATTTGTTTGCAGTTTACAATTTCAATTGAATGTGATTTATAAGCAATTTTGTTTTTGCTTTAAATTGGATTTCCTAATCAGTGTAAAAAGTTTTGTGACTGTTCTTGTTGTCTTTTGCCTTAAAACTTTTCAAAACAAATATTTGACATTATTGTGCTATACATATTTTATGGCAAATTATTTAGCTTTTCTAAGCAAAGTAACTAACAAACTGTTTTTGAAAGATTTAATAACTTTAATCAAAAGAATGTGTGAGAAAATTTGAAAAATTTCTATTTTAAATGTTTATCAAAAATAACTTGGAATTTATTTGCATATATGTGAAAAGTAAATGTAAAAGTTGAATTAATATAAATATTTCAATTTATACATAGAAATAGTATATATCTAGTGTTGTTTGTTTATCTATTGAAGATAAATAAAGACTTTGTGCCTTACTGTTAGTTAATGAAAAATAAAATACACCTTATAGCTTATCAGCTGCAATCGTTTTAGGTAAATATTTGCCGAGCTGCTCAGTGCACAGTGCTGCTTGCCTCAAAAAAACCAATCATCATAAGCGGTTAAAATAGGAAAATCTTAGCTTAGTTTTGAAAGTGTAAACAACTATTTCGAATCTGTTTAGATTTTTGATAGATGATTTTGATGTGCTCAATAAGTGTTTAAAAGCACTTGTCGAATTCCATATAATCCAAGGTTAGTACATAACTTTGAAAACATGCCATAAACTTCTTAACATTCGTTTTGCAAAATTAATAGATTAATATTATTTAGTCATTATATTTAAAAATTAACTTGTTGCAGAAAAAACTAATATTTTGTTAAATTGTACATTTTTTAGAACTTTTGATACCAAACATAATAATAAACCATTTTTTCAGCCTTTTATTGAAATACTAAACTGATCTATATTCTTTCACTTTATGCCACCATACTTTTCAATTCTTTATTTATCTGTCTGACACTGTTACCTATAGAAATCGTTGCTGTACTACAACGGAATCTTTCAATAGCTGTCATCAGTTCATCACTGCATCATTTGTCTTTACTTATACGGTTCATCATGAAGTTTTTCATTCGAATCCTCTAGGATGCACTAGTGTCGCGATTCATCGCGAATGAAGGTAATCAAGACTGCGATGTTACTCACCTGCTATGATTGTACATACACAGACCGTTTTTCCTATGAATTTGATAATAGGTATGATAAATATAGATGTTCTTAAATTAACTATCTGGTTTGATGAGTAAACTTTATGCTTGTGTATTTATTTCAGCTTCCAACTTGTTGGCAAAAATCAACTTAAACCTTTTTTTTTTATTGATGATTGTGACTTGAAACAGTATGCTGTCTATTTAATAATAAAGCAGACAGACACATAAACCGATAAGCGTAAAATGGTTGCTCTAGTTAGTCATACATTATCGGCTTACATATGCTTATAGTGCCATTTGTATCTTAAGACTTAGGGTATAAAGATATTCGATCAGACATAAATCTGAACACACTGAAAACTGAAAAAAAATAAAAATAATAGAGTAGTGAAATTTTGGGTAAAAAAATTGCATTCCATAAACAAGTATCAGCCAGTACTTTTTGTAAACAAAAACCCCAATACATTCAAAATGTTTTATATTTTACTTAAAAGAAAAAGACTTCTCTGCTTAAAACTTTGCATAAGAATCATATCCGTTGAGAACGCCATTCGACCCATACACAAGTTCCAGACAGTTTGCAGACGCAGCTTATAAAGTCTCATCAACAAACTGGTTGACGTATACCAAAGGGAATGCCGATAACTCTCACTCTCTCTCTCACACTCTCTTTCTATCTTTCTCTCTCAAAGAGCTTCCCTAGCGACAACAACTCCATGTGCGGCAAGTCTTATGTAGCTACAAAGTTGAAATCGTTTCTGGTGGTGGTGGTGCTTAAGTTGCACGTTTCAGCCATTTCCTAGCGATCACGTCATAGCGTCTGGCGCTCAAACCAGACCAGGCCATGCTCTTTGTTTGTTCGCCGTATGCGGCGAATTCGCATGTGACGAGAGTTGCCAGCTCGCGTTTGTTTTTAAGTTTTTGTGCTGATCGTGTTGAGCATTACGCTCAGTCTTACTTTGACTCTCAACACGTGCGGTTCCATTTTGTGCGAGTTTGGGGTTTTTTTGACTCTGGGTCAAGCGCCACGTTTAAGTCCAAGTGGTAAAAAATTTTTAGATTGTGTTGGCTGCGCACGAATAAAAAATACCGAAAAGAAATGTATAAATATTTATAGTGTAGAAGATACAAGTGTTGTTTCTGTAGATATCCAAAAATACTTCGATAAACGAGTGAAAAATGTGTTTATATATTTCACTCTGCCACACTTGATTAGCCAAGCTCAGCGTGCTGTAATGAGCAAAAAATGCTAACAAAAGAAATTTTTTCACCATAAAAAAAGTTATTATTAAAGTGAAGTGAAGTGAACATAACAAAAAGAACAGAATTTTTTTAAATTAATTAAAAATCGGATTTTCAACAGAGTATTACTTAAACAAAAACTTACAGTTTTTATATTGCAATTTTTATGTTTTATATATTTTTGCTGATATCTGCTTCAGAATTTACCTTCAAATGTCTTTCTTTTTATTTTTCAAATTAAATTAATTAAATTAGCCTGCTTGAAACATTTTGTTTAGAAAAAAAAATTTATTGAAATGTTTATATTTCACTTATTTTTGTGAAAATACTGATTGTGTAAAAAAAAAACTGTTGTATTGTATAAACAAAAAAAAACATTTTTTATGCTGACAATAAAAGTCAAATAACAAAAAATAAGCTTAATAGAGTGGTTGAACTCAATTATATTATTCAAATATAATTAATTAAAATGGTTACCCAAAGTCCTTACATTTTATTTTGCAACTATTGTTTTGCTCGTTTTAATTAATTTTGTTCTCAGTAAATAGTTTTTTTTAGCAAAAAAGTTGCGTACAAAAGCAAAAAATGCAATGAATTAAATGTATTTTCTCCAATTTTAAAGCAAAAATAAATAAACAACAATAATTATTATTTACTGGGTAAGTATTGTTTATGCCAATTAAAATTTAATGTGGTTTAATGGGTGTGCACAATTCAGAGCATCTCAATACACCTAAAATGGAAATAGTGAAAATCTGTTAAATAAGTGCAAAGAAAATTACTATTTTATATTTCTTTGCACATTTTCATAAAAGATGTAAAAATTTGACATGGCTTAAGATAACAATTTTTGTAGTTTTTAGTAGTTTTCGTATGCAGTAATAATGTTTGAAGCTATACTTATTAAGAGCGCTGTACTTGGACGATTGAACTTTTACAATTTACTTATTAATTATGAAAAAAAATGTCTAAGAGATTGCTTATACAGCTTATTCCAACCGTACAAAACTGTCTTTTGTCATTCGCAAACTAATCCTTATTTAAATATTTATGCAAATTTAAGCAACGTTGAGACATGACGTCACAAAAGTCTTCAAAATGTTTGTAGTTAATATCCGGTTTCAAACATGATACTTTCAGCGTTTAAACGTCATTTAATATTCTATGTATCTCTACCAGGTTATATTATGTTAACTTTTCAGTTGCACGATTTACCATGCCATTATTGTTTAGTTACATACACATTTATACCATATTTTAATGTTATTGTGCATTGTATTATTTTGTTTGACTTTTCTAGACGTGACTTATGAATTGGAAAATTCTTAGGAAAATGTACGCCTTAAAAGGCTCAACTAGTAATACACAACGTAACAGAATGTGAGAAATGTAATTGACTTTATAAACGACATTTATAAATTCACCTTAATTTTGCTTTACTGTGTAACTTATACTTTTGTGTAATTATAATTTTGCAGCTTCTTAAGTTATATTTTTCGGAACCACTTCTTTGGATTTCTTGGAACCTTAGTGCAACATTTTTGGTCTTTTACCTTTGCTCACAAATATCAATTATCAAAATTATTGTTCTAGAGAAATCAAATTTTAAACTAAGTTTAATGTCAATCAATTGAATGCATTTAGAATGGAAATGATCTGAGACTTTACAAAGCAGTCATTCCTTTTTAAACAATTTCTAGATATTTAAAATTTGATTTCTCTAGAACAATAATTTTGAGAATTATGAACAATGGCAAAAGACAAAAAAATGTTCCAAGAAGTCCAATTGAGTGGTTCAATGTTTTGCGGAAAATAAATATAATGAAAGTAATCTTTTCAAAATTAGATATTTGATTATATTAATTTATTATATTTCAATTAAATCTTGAAAGTAAAACAAATTACAATATATATCAACAGAAACCAAAAAGTACTGCCTAAGTCTCACAAATAAATCACTTTTTTGACAAAACATATATATAATAAGTAATTTTGATAGTTTATCGAATAGGCAGAAACTTTGTTAAAAGTTAATTTTTATATATTTTACATATAATTTATATTTTTATCTATATTACAATATATAAATAAAAATTAAGCAACTCGTACGGAATGCAAGATTTTCAAGATTTTTGTAGTTAAAACCGTCAAATAACAATTATTGCCTTATTATTGTCCACTCCAGTTCATTGATAGTAAAAAGTGCAAACTGTTATGCAGCTATACGCTCTGCTTCAAGCGTATTTCTATTTCTTTTAATGAATTCGCGGAAAGTTAAATTTACTTTAATTATCTTTAACTAAAAATAAACAAGGCTGATTTTATTTTACACATAATTGTCAAGTCATTTGCGCAATTGTTTAAATACAAACTTATCAATAGTTTATTGATAGTTTATTGATTACAATATACGCAGCTGTATAACCATGAAGAAAATTAAACATGTAATATGTGAAAAAAATCAACACTGCATCTATTTTGCAATAAATATTAACTTTAATTAATTTAGATAATACCAAATGGACTGACAGAAATTCAACATTTTGTAAATTTTTCTTTTAAGTGTAATTTGTCAAACCTTGTTGCAGTTGTATGAGTGACAAATTTTTTTTTTGTATAACTTGAAAGAAATGATTTTAATATTAAATACAATTTGTTTTTCGGATTACCTCGTATACGCACAAGTAAGCCTATATAAGCTTTATCCTTAACTCTCTGTGCAACTCCGGCTTATAGAACTTATAGTTTTTTTAATTTCAAGACTAAGCACCGGCTGTTTTCGACTGTTTTTATTGTGACGCACTACTCTATTATGGCACAAAGTTCAAAATATTTCTACTTATACTCTTGAATCATGTACAACCACATGATATTAAATAGTCTCTGTCCATACACCTGTATTACTTTGAAGCAGTCTATGGTCAGCCGAAATTAGCGGCTTGCCGATATGTAGTTAGACATAAACGTATCTATTGAATACAAACCGCAACTGCTTCAACGTTACTACGTGACGCAACGCAAGTCTTTAATATCAAATTGCTCATCATAAACGCCTTTGTCAGTACGAGATGAAGCCTGTTACACAATAATTTCTCTTCAATGCAATATATGGGTTATATATTGTCTGTACTGACAGACTTACCTTATAATAACCGTAGAACAATGCCAACCTTACTTGCATAAACTATTCGACGGCATTATATTGATTCTCAAAGATTCCTAGTCTTGCAACTCCGTAGATAAGGGTTTGCTATACATGATCATTTTTTTGCTTTAATTTAAGTCATAATTTCTTCGAGTTTTTCTATCCTAAAACATGTCGACTTGTCATTTTGACCAACTTCATTAATATTGCATTATACGCAAGCTGAAAATGAAGACCACACCCAGGAGTTAAAGTCGAAAATGGTCGAATTGTCAGCTTGTCCGTCTGTAAGGTTGCCTACATATTAGAGACTGTAAAAGCTAGAGCAACCAACTTTCCAAAAACATAGCTTGTTGAATCGGTTAACTTTATCAATTAGTCTAAATAGCCGTCTTTTGCATTGGATAGATCGTATCTTGTTTATTTTTTAATTTATACTTTTTAAATTCGATTTGAAATAGTATTTTTAGTATTATGCATCACTGCATCGAAATTGATCAAATGCGCGTATTTCAATCTTATAATTCTTATGGGGTCGGTTGATAATAAAAAATTATTTTTTCCAAAATTTATTGTATTTCATTTATTATTGCATTAAATTATCTATTTAAAAAGTTTTAAGTTTTAGTTTGATTGATATTGGTTGACTATATGCGAATGGGGAAAATCAGTCTTAAAAGTCAGTTTCGTTTGTTTTCGAACAAAACAGTTTCTTTTCGTTGATGGCCTCATTTTATAAATTCAAAATCTGTATTTAAATCTGAGCGCTTTTGATTGAGGATTTTTTCAAGTTTTTTTATTATTTTGCAAATTCCAAAGATTGAGAGTCTATACATATATATCTGCTCTAATACCCAATATTACTGCATATAAATATATATATATAATATGCATCATCTTTTGACTTGGTCCTATTGCACCTGTGTAAATTGCGGTTCAGAGGTAAAATGTCCTTTATAACAACCACCAAATTCGATCAGCAAAACAATGGAAAGCAGCTGTCGTTTTAGATTGCGCTTCTATGGCTTAGTTGCCTTATGCAACCGAGAACCCTTAAAACACACCCTAATATATACAAGGTAGGGGTTGTATTTGAAGGTCATAACCTAAATAAGCATTTAAGTCCATAGCAATACATTATATATTGTTTATTACGGACTGCACTGTACAAAACTTGAATTAAGCAAACTTGAATAAATCGAAACAGTCGAAACGATCAAAGATTAGCCAACTGGTTGCCAGCAATGCGAGACAAATCAATTGAAACTGTCAATAGCTTTTATGGCTTAATATGTACAAATTGACAGGTTTTCACCCAGCTGGTAATAGAGAGCTTATTATGGAAAATCGCGGTCATTTGAGCGCTTAGGAAAATGTATGTATAAAATGTATACATAGAATATTAAATAAAACACAAAGTTAACCTTCGCTATGAAATTGTATTGACATGAATAATTTTTGTTTGAAAATAAAAGATTTAAAATTGGGCCAGATTTTTTTAAAATTATATAATTCGTCCTGAACTTGTATACTCTGTACCATATGGTGCGAAGGGTATATTATGTTTATGTAAGACGAAAATATATGCAATACTTAGAAAGAAAAGCCGGAGACACACAAAGGGTGTCTAGTCCGTCCAGAGCTAGATGAGCCAACTGACGGCATGCAAGATTATTTAAGTTTTTTGATATGGGTTATATCTAAATCACTGCGTTTGTTAAAAATCGGTTGATTGCAAGGCCAATTTGTGCAAAAAAAAAATACTATTTTTAAGCCAAATTCATTGTATTTTGCTTGATTTTTAATTTACCCAAATGGGATTCGGGTTATAAAAGTTATGTACTGTGTTTGATTTGATGCAAATCGGTTGAAAATATCACAGTGCTTATATATGCACATATTTTTTAATTTTATTTGCTATTTGTAAAAATATAAACTTTAAATTTGTAAAAATTTTACATGAGATTTTCATTTCATTTTAAAAGTAAAAAACAATACAATTTTTTTTTTCTAGCCTAATTCGACACTTAAATACTATAAAATTTCATCAAAAGAGACATATAATATTAAAAAAAACTTTTTATGTTTGTAAGTACAATGTTTATTTGAAAAATACAAATTTAAATTGTAAGCTGAAATAAATATATTAAAGTTGAGAATAGCCTATGTATTAGAGAAAACTTAATCAATATAAATTTATTTTGTAGATGTGTTGGTTATCTTCCTCCTAATTTGCTGTATAGCATATATTTCTATCTATTCGATTTTATCTTTTCAAAGTTCAGCAGATACTCGTAGCTCATCAATTTTTAACGGTAACTCTTATATAGAATTCTAACAACAAATACGTATACGCAATATGCTATATGACGGAACATTATTTGGATCACAATCAATTGACGGGATATGAATCATAGACCTAGATATAATAATAATAAGAGAGCTTTTTTTAAGTCTAATTCTTTTATATTTAGCCCGTACAACAATTTAATTAGTAACAGCTCTGACCCCACCCTAGGTACCCATTTGGTAAAGACGATATATATTTTTGGTAAACAAAAATTACAATTCCTAAACTTTTATGCCTTCAAGCGCCAAGGAAAAAACTAGACATAAGTAAAATAAACCAATAAACCATTGACCTTGCGAACCTTGACAAAGAAAGTGCACAGCAAAGATAGTAAATTTTGAACGTATGGTATAAGTGCATATGTACGTACATACCTAAGAGGCATTCCGTTGTCATTGCACAAAGTGAAAATGCAAAGAGCAAATAAGCGCCATGCAACGGAAGCATTTGAGCATGAAAATTGCAATTTAGTCGCCATGGGGCCCCAGAACCCCCAGTTCGAGTCCAAGCTCTGGACAAGCCTCAAGCAAATGAGAAAAAGTAAAATAAAAAACAAAAAATCGCACCTCTTTTTCTTACTACACTGTTTTCTACAATTTTTTTTTTTTAAGTGACGTCTTTTCCGCTTTTAATCAAGATTTACGACAATTGACAAAAATCAGTAAAATTCGCGTTGGTGGCACGATAAAAATTAGCACACAAACAAAAAAGTAAAAATAAAAATATCTTTTATTTGCAAAAGTAAAGAATATTATTTATATTTTATTACCGAAAATGTTTGTTCACCATCTTTTATAATTTATCGGGGAACTTGGTGAGCGCTATTTGCAACCGTTTATGTTGCCTCTAATAATAAAATGTATTTTGACAAATAATTTGGTGGCAGACAAAATAATCATCAAATTTTGACTTTACGGCTTTGTGGAAAAATGAGACCTTTTTCGGGTTAATTGCCTAGAATGATTTTATAATAAATAAAGACTAGTTGCATATAAATTGCAATAAGCTGATTATCAATTTAATAAAACAAAAGAACTTTTGAAATATATATATATATATGTGGCAGACAAAATAATCATCAAATTTTGACTTTTGTGGAAAAATGAGACCTTTTTCGGGTTAATTGCCTAGAATGATTTTATAATAAATAAAGACTAGTTGCATATAAATTGCAATAAGCTGATTATCAATTTAATAAAACAAAAGAACTTTTGAAATATAACGACATTGTAAATTATCATGTTAGTTTAAGGAGTGGACTGTATTTTGCTTGGTTCTTTTATTATTTATTTTATGCGCGTGTG
The DNA here is from genome assembly GCA_035046065.1 of Chymomyza procnemis. Classification (NCBI taxonomy): domain Eukaryota; kingdom Metazoa; phylum Arthropoda; class Insecta; order Diptera; family Drosophilidae; genus Chymomyza; species Chymomyza procnemis. The sequence continues at coordinate 416,875 of JAWNOJ010000013.1, read as the reverse complement.
TTTTGTTTTTCACTAACAAAGTTTTGCAGTAGTACATCGCAGTGAGTGCTAGCTGGTGTATTCTACATTCTGATATATTATAAAAAGTCGTTTTTCAAAACCAATTATTGCAACGAAAAATACGAGTGCACCGAAGAAAAATGAATGCTTAATGATATCGTTTTATAACATATGGAAAACGCACTTTTTAGACTTTGATGAGATTGTTTATTTATGCTAAAATTATATTTATGTTCTATTTATTCTATTCGGGATAAACTTGTAATATCCCAGTTATGGAAATAAAAAGAAAGCTTTAAGCATTTTTTTTAGGTTTATAATACGATGCATATTTGTAATAATGGCTGCTGCGAACTCACTGGGTCTTCTATAGCTACTTTGTAGCTTACAGCACACCGGTTCAGTTACCTGTATTTATTCCAATGCAAATTCTGTTTAGATAAAGAGTTTTACCATGATCTTTTTTGGGTGGACGTGCTTGCAAAATAGCTTACTTCTTTCACACACTACGTGTTATAAACATTGCTTCAGAAGTTAAAAAGTCCACTCTCCGCTAAATATTGTTTGTGTCAATACTTAACTTACTTACCTGAAAGAAAGAAAGAAAGTTAGCAGAACAGTTAGGAGTCTTAAGTACATACATAAGTACTTAAGTGGATGGATCCCAGTTAGGGATGCTGCTGCCCTGCGCTAGTTAAACTGCAATTTTACTTTTTGGCCGACTCACTCGCTTAACTCTTCTACTTAGCCAGTTCTTAATTCATCGACCAGCTTTTGTGTAATTAGTGACTTCATGACTTCTTAACTATGAGATTCGCTTGACATGGAAATCATTTTACCGATTGAACTCTGTACATTTAGCATAAGCGCAAAAAAAGCAATTATTACTTAACAAACTCGTATTATATGTATATAGTCTGTGGCTTCATGGGGTAAGTAGTTTTACCGAAAAACAAATGTTCCTTTGTGGTAAGCTATTCTCTGCAACTGTTGCAATTAAAGTTTGAATTACATTCATATTCCTTTGCTTTTTACCGCTAAAATCCGTTTGAATCAAGCTCTACTGTACCCATATAAGTAATGTGCCTGTGTGAATTTGGTTTTGTTTATCCGCACATAGCAGTTTATTACAATTTGTGCAATGACCTGTGAAATTATGCTGATGATATTCATAGGCAGCCACTTACGTATATACAGCACACACTTCCCCAATAAAAGTTCCCATTTTCTCATGACCCAGCTTCAAGTTTCACAAGAAGAGCGTCTATTTGCTTAAGTTGTTGCTGTTTTATTTATGATTCACTTGAAGTTCAAATAAGATATGACAGACAATACTACAAATATTCCACTGAGGTGCTTTTGTCTTTTTCTTGGTATCAAATATGCCAATGTCAGTGTGTTTATTTTGTTGGCATGTTTGAGTTTTTTTTCAACTTGAAAGATTATTTATCATTTCAAGATTTAACATCATTTTGCTTATATAATAAATTGAAATTTTTTAACTATTTGTGTTAATCGTAATGGAGAATATTATTTACTAATTTGCATGACTAAAACCGGTAGGTAATGCCAATAATTTTCATACTTAAGCATTATTTTAGAGACAACCTTCTTTGTATTATAAGACAAAATTCCAATAAATTGCATTTTGTGTTTTGAAACACTTATTAACTCTTTAACTCATTCGTGGAAAATCTGACTTTTGTTAGTAGTTCATTTGCAGTAGAACATGCTGAATACGTATTCTAAGAATTGTGTTCACAGACAATCATGAATGTTATAAGCTTAACATGTGAGTATTGCGTTTCTGGTTAAAAACAAAGCAGAATGTTTGGTTAAAACTAATTATTATTAGTAAGTTAAATGGGTAAACATTTTGCATAGCATTTATTACTTGTTAATTTATAGATTTGCTTTTTCCAAGATTATTACAATTTCTTAAGCTAGTGAACAATAAGTAATTTATAGAGTTTAGTTATTTACAACTTTACAACTGAAAAATTTAAATTGCGTTAAGTATAAATATTTACATTCAAGTTAATAATATATAAACAAGGAAAATAGGAAGAAAAACCTTAATAACTAAATTACTTGTTAATGTTAAAGTAAGATTTCACTTTATTTTTTGCAAGCACGTGTAAAACATTTGTCTATAAAATTTGATCAAATTATGAGAGCTAAGTAATTTGGGCCACAAGCACAGTACTTAACAATTTTGTGAAAGTTAAACAACTAATTTCATCATAATATCCATTCTTTTGCAAAAACAATATTTAATTATTGTCAAAATTTGCTACAATTTTTTATTTATTTTAATTTCACAGCGAGTAAAGTCGATATATGGTGAATTAGTAGTTTTTACGATCTCAGAGTTCTATATACATTTCACGATTCGAGCGATTTGTTTTTACTCTAAGCAGCTTTTTGGTTTACATCGCAAAATATTGGCATTGTGTGTTTCAAAGTTGCTGTCTTGCGCTTTAAAGATATGTAAATTCTATATATATATATGTATATATATATATATATATATATATATATATATATATATATATTTAAGATTTTTTGTTGTAAATATATTTTCTAAAAACCAAGTTTGGTAAATAAAATATTGTATATATATATAAGCATTAAACAGCTACTATTCAGTGAGTTCCCCAAAACAAATCAAGCAAAAATTATTAAGTGAATGACTTTTATTCACTACGTAATATCTAATCCGTCATAGCTTCAATTCATTTAGTAAAAAATTGTATTCGCGAGACACTCGTATGGTTGTCTACTAATAGCCAAGCCCTTTGATTGCCATTTCACTGATATTTTAGTATTTTATTATATTTTTTATTGATTTTAGTCAGCTTTACCTTCTAACTTAAATATATAGAGATGACACAGTCTCTTAATTTACATGGCACGCGTGCTTAGAGCATAACATTTTACCAGAGCTCATTCAGCTCACATTCAGGTGTCAATGTGTCAACTCTTTCACGCGTATATACTTAATTTTCGCTCTCGCGCTCAATTGCGCTCTAGCTGATTGCAATTTTTACACATACAGAGAAATGTTTGTTTATATGACTTTTGACTATCAATGCTGCAAATATAACTTCTTGCATACTTTATTAAGTTTTTTTAATTGGTTGCAGGATAAACTTTGTAATGATAACATTTTGCTCACGAAAATGAGTAGCGATTTTTTTACTATAATAATAATTTTTACTCATATTGATAGTGCGATTCAGTAGTTAGGCAGACGGCTGACATATATAATCTAAAATAACTTAAAATCAATTCTGAGCGGATTCGGTTTCTACGCAGCAAATGAATTTGAAAGTAAAGCAACAATTAAACCATTTTTTTTTGTATGAGTTTTGCCTATTACTGCTTTAATGTGCCGCCGCACTTAAAAATAGCTTTCAATTTAAAATTTTAATAAAAATTGTTTGTTTATATTTTAAAAAGCTTTTTGTTGAATATAAACAAAGGTATATAATGTATGCTATTTTTTTCGATTTTATTTGCGGCATCTGCTACTTGCTACACTCAAGAAAATCCAACAGTTCACCCACAATATGACACAAGCTCTTATAAAGCAACAATCATTAAAAAATACCTTTCAACGAAAGACGCTTTTAATGTATTCGTGACTTCAAATACACTCAGTTTTAAATAAAAAAAAACAATTTATTTAATGCAAGTCAATCAATACTATTTAGGGTATAATGGTAATGCTGTAGCGATATTTTTAAAAGTGACTTCAACGTGACAACAAAGTTAGCGTCAGCCATTTACACAGTTGCATGGCTTAAAAATTAATTAAGCTAAAAATATGCATTTTTTAGCAATAATTTGGTGCAACATTTACGCGTGACAATATGCAAAACTGCCTCGTGCTTTATTTATCAGTACCAGACCCAAATTATGCAGTCGAGAAGTCGTGTTTTTGACACGCTTTGTTATTTTTAATGATATTGCAATATTGTATTCTAGGAATATACAGTTTGTAATGATTAATTTTATGCATGCATCGTTAGCTACTTGACACTACGTTGCGTATACGTAATTTATTTTGGTAAATATATTTTTAAACTCATTTTTAGGGCTATTTATATTATGTAAATAATAGTAATAATAGCGTAAACTAATGAATGGTAATAGCAGCTACTAAGTGGCACAGAAGTTGTAAAAAGTTTGCAAAAATCGTATCGTCTGAACCGAAATAGATATAAAGGGAGTTATGTGGAGGTATAGAACTTTAAATTGCAATAAAACAACGATTATTATTCGATTGACATGAATTTAATTTATCCAAAAGATAAGCTTGTGGCATTACATTTTAAGTATGATTTCTGTCATATGTCCACTACGTCTTGCTCGGTTGTAGTCCAATCTTGATTTTCGATGCCTTTTTCCAACATTTGTTGATGATGTTTGTCTTCCAAATGTTTAAGCGTTTGTGGCTTATCCGCCTAGGATAATGACTTTACAACGATAGTCCCACAGAAAGTAGGCTAGCGGTTTAAATTACAAGATCTTGGAGGCCAATTCACAGGTCCAAAATGTGAAATTAGGCGATCACCAAACAAATCTTTCAATAAATAGATTGCGGTACGAGCTGTGTGACATGTTGCGGGGTCTTGTTGGAACCACAACTACTGAACATCATGGTTGTTCAATTCAGATATGAAAAAGTTAGTAATCATGGCTGCATACTAATCACTATTGACTGTAGAGTTCTGGCCATCATCGTTTTTGAAAAAGTACAGACAAATGATTCCACCAGCCCATAAAGCGCACCAAACAGACAGTTTTTCTGGATGTAAAGGTGTTTCGGCATACACTTAAGGATTGACTTTACTCTAAATGTAACAGTTGTGTTTTTTGACGTATCCATTCAACCAGAAGTGCGCTTAACAAAATTCGCTTGTGAAAATCGGGAACAACGGCAATCTTGTTTTGGGCCCATTCGCCGAATCTACGGCTTGCTCGATGATCGTGAGGCTTCAAACCAAGATTCAAGGATCCACAGCTCCAATTCGTATGCTCGATGGCAGATGGAATCATTCGGGTCTTCCTCAATGCTACGCTCTATAGCAGCAATAGCTTCTACTTCTGTACGCAATGTACGGCGTCTCTGGGGATGCGAGTTATCATTAAGAGAAAACCTGGTGCGAAAACGGTTCATGTTTAATCGAAGTAACTACTCTGATGGACGCTTTTGTCGACGATAAAATGGACTTTGTGCGTAATACGTATTGCACTATTTGCAAACGTTGTTCAGGCGTGAGTCTAATCTTGATGAATTGCCAACACAAACGGAAAATAAATCACTTGACAGTTGTTAAATCGGTCGCCATCGAAAGCAGTAGTGTCAACTTAAAGTACTACACCTTGAAAAAAAAAAAAATCCTTTATATAGATATATTAAATTCATAATTTAAATTTTAATTATTTTTCAGACACATTTTATTTCATACAAATATATTGATGTAAAATTATCTATAGTAAGTTACATGCATTATATTTGCTGTTTTGAAATTTATGGCATAAATTTTCATAGAACTGAAGTTTGGCATTGATTTTTGCATTATTAATGTTACAAAGCAATATAAACCATAATATATTTTGATTATGCTTTTATTGATGTCGCCTTTTGCGTTTTCTTTGTTTTTGTTTGTGATTTAACGTCTTTTATGGGTTGTAATGTTTTTTTTTTGCCTTCTATATATATATTATAAAGACTTTTTTTTGTTTCTTTTTCACTCAATTTATGTTGCCACAAAATGAAGCATATAAAACTGCAGTAATACACATACAGTTTTACACATGGATACTCTTATACACAAAACATATAGACGAAATAAAAGCTGTTCACAATAAGGAATTCCATTACCTTGTCGTAAGGTTTTTGGGTCGTCTCACATTTATGGCTTTAAATCATGCGCTGTGGACCTAACCGCTACCTCAAGGAAGGCAGTCAGTATAAAGTCAAGTGTTTGGTGGGTTTCTTGCTTATGCCAAACCGGCAGCGTCGTAGTATTATTTACGACAGTTTTTATCTAAAATTTATAACCAAACAACGACGAATAACAACAGTCAGAAAAAACAAATAAGCAAAGATTGTGCATTCGCACATTTATTTTTCAGGAATGCACTGAGTATTAAGGTTTTAATTATTGAAATGGGCTTAAGTTTTACTTAACGCGAAATTATGAGACTTCCATATGTGTATTTTTGCATTTAAATTTATTTTAGTTAAAATGAAACAATAAAATGTAAAAATCGACTTAGCTCGGGATACATATTTGTTGATTCCATCAAAACAAATTATTATTGCTTCATATCTTGCATGAAAGATTAGTCATAAATATAAAATATTTAAATAACAGTTCTACTTTCAGTAATAAAGAACATTTTAGCGTAAATTTTTAGATATTTTATCGACTTTTTGTAAACACGAAAATGTTTAGTAGTTAAAACACACTAAAGTGTAAGCTTACATAGAAGCTTCAGAGTTTATAGCTCTATTGGTAATTGGCTTACTATTTGCTTAAAAATATTTTTATATATGTTAGTCTACCTAAATTGCTTAAATTCTCCGTTGTTATGCTCTGCAATGTGTCGATTTTATGTGACCTAAAAACAGTGTTTTGATTTTGAAACGACCATATAGAAAATCACTCAACCATTAAACTGTTCAAAAATCGAAAGGTCAAAATAACAAATTAACTTGTTACAATTTTGCAGGGTGCAGAATGCGACATTCTCCAATTAAGTTTTTTAACAGGCAAATTATTTAACGATTCCGAAATATCTGCACTGAGCTAGAGCAATTTTTAACTCCATTTAAGCAACATTAAAAAAGCTGTAACATACTTCAAATAACATACTTCAAATAACTTTTCGCTTTTTAAACTTTTAAAAACAACTAATTTAATGTAATTATGTCGTGTAGATTGTAGTAAAAAGAAATCCATTATTTTTCCAATAGCTGGCGTTATTTATGTATATCTCGCGTTGTGTAAGTCCGAACGGATTCCGAAAGATGGCGTTAGAAAGATGATTTATCGTTTTTTGATTTTCTTCGATAAGGACAAAAACCCAAGCAAGCGAGTGAAAACGAGATAAGCGTTTATGGTCCTGACACTGTAACAGCCAATCAAGCGTAATTTTGGTTTCTTCGATACCTTTACGGCAATTTCGATGTCAAAAATGACGATAAAATCATGGACATGCCACACGATTTAAAGCAAAAAAAAAAAAAACATCATGGACCGAATTTTCATATGCGAATGGCTGGTGAATTGTAAAAAAAACTAACCATTTCTGAAGCGGTTGGTGACAGGCGATGAAAAGTGGAACACTTACGATGTGGACGAAACGCGATAAGCTGTCGGAAACGGTGCCCAAGCCAGGATTGATGGTCAGAAAGGTTTTTCTGTGTGTTCGTTGGGATTGCCAGACAATTATGTACTATGAGCTTTTACCATACTGCAAATCTCTTAACTCGGAATTGAACTGTCCACCATTGGACCGTTTGAAGTAAACAATCGCCCAAACAATCGCGGCCAGCTTTGGCCAATAGAAGAGGAATTGTGTTTGATCAGGAAAACGCCAGGCAACACACATTGATAGTGACTCGCTAGAAACTCCGGTAGCTTGGTTGGGACCTGGCACCAAGCGATTACCATCTGCTTCTGTCCATGGCAAACAATGTTGCTGGTGAAAAATTCTCTTTAAGAGAGGCTTGCGAAAATCGACTTTCGCAATTTATTGCCAACAGGAACGAGTGCTTTTATGAGAGATAAATAAAATGAAATCACCTTTAAGATGGCAAAAAGTTATGGCATAAAACGGCGCATATTTGATTAAGAACAGATCATTCCGATTATTAATACCTTCAATTTCATGCAAAATGAATATAGAAAGTTGTTAAAGAAAAACGTTCAAAAAAATAATCCCTCAAAAAAACCTACTAATTAAAACTAAGATTAATTACTATTGAACTTATTAAATGCATACATACATACATATATAAAAATAACCCCAACACTTATTTCAATTGCAGAAATTATTTGCAATTCTAACTCGGTAATTTGTAAATAAATTAGAAATTAGAATTTTTATGTGAAACCACTTAGCTTGTTGTACATGTACGGATTGCTTTTGAATAGTTGAAAAATATTTTTATTGCATTTAAAAAGGATTATGTATCTGGTAATTGAATAACAATTATAATACCATTTAATTTGCACCTCGCTTGAATTTGTTATTTAAAATTTGATATAAATCTATAGAATTCGCACAAAAGTATTTAAAATGTTTCTATGGCAAACAATGTATTCAATTTGACTTACTTGTATATGTAAACACCAATTTATTTGGTTTTTGTAATTGCATTGTAAAACAATGAAACATATATGTATTTAACTTACGTATTTGTTTTTAATTTGTACATGTAAAATACAAAATATAGTATAGTCATGCACATATTTGAACCAGGCCTTAGTATTAAGTTTATTTTGATTGAATTGGGATTTTTTTTCAGTCAGCTTTAAAAATTTAAAAAATTGCTAGACCTTCCACTACTATTATTTATTTAATCCAAGGCTCAAGTTGTCTTAAGCAGCCTACATTTTAATTATTTTTAGAAGCTTGTGCTTTCTTGTAATATTTTGTTTGTATTTAATCAGAGTTTATTGAACGCTTATATTGACTGGAAATTTAATACTCTTATATATAATACTATTGACTTGGTCTGTTGTTGTTTGTCATTCTTTTTATTAATTTTTTTTTGTATTTTGTATCGACATTACTAATCGGCTTTGATGCGTATCCTGAGCCTTGTTAGCCGACAAAAGTTGTCATATTAGCTGACCGAACGAGCGTTAACTTCTGGCATGTGCCGTCCAACTGACAGATTGACAGTTGGGCAGGGCGTTAATATCTTCCCAACCGAAGTACTCCGGCTGTAACACTGCGTCAAAAGATGTCAAAGTGTATTTTTATTTTGCTTTGAACGCGTGCTACAGTTTTGATTAGTATTGTGCTATACATTTTAGTAAATATAATACATAAAAATGCTTGTTATCAATCTTTACGGACATAAACTTTGTCAGCAGTCTGTTGTTGTAATGTTATGAAAGTGTGTGACATATGTTATAGATTTTTTTTTATGAATATTACATTAAATGTGAGCTAGACTTAAGTTTAATTGTTTAAAAGTTGCAGTAACTATAAGAGATATAGTGTGTAGGACACAAAATGTAATGACAGTAATATTTTGTAACTTAGAACTTATTTTTTATTCGTTTGTAACATTATATACTTACGTTTAGGTTTTTCGTAAAACTTTTGGTGCTTAGCTTAGAATAACATGTAGAAGTATTAAAAGTTCAGTCTTAATTTTATGGACAAGTCCGAGATAAAATAATATAGTTTAAATGTTTTTTTGAAACAAATTTTAACAAATTTTAGGCAGAAAAACGCATTTTAAGCATTAGTACATCACATAGAGCTTGAACCCTTTTAAGTTTAAAGCATATCGTTAAATTTAAACGCTGTCTAAATCCATTAAATTTAGGTATATACTTTAGCTGGCATAAGGCGTAGAACCAGTTTTCTATGGTAATGGAACTAAACACAGTAAATACCAAGTCTGCTGTTTAAGTCGTACTTTATTGTTCCAATTGAAATGCGAAATGGGCGTTGAATTGAGCAATGAAAAGAAGGTTAAGTGAAGAAGACAAATGCAAAGTAGGGCAACTAAATGCAAAGCCTCAATGCGTGGAAATAATTTTAGCTATAGCAAACACTATTCGACTATGGTATACGCTTTCTTTGCTATATATAATATAAATGCTTTAAAGTGATGGCAAAGATTGAACAATCAGCACTTGCAAATAAACACTATCTAACTGATGTATTAAACCAAAGATCCAAATATTTGTATTAACTAAATTTTTTCGATAGTCGATAGCTATGCCATTCGATACTATGATCTATCCAGTGTTGCAAACACTGCTAAAATTCAAGATAATCTTTCCTTTGAATTTGTAGAGCATAAGAAATACTTACCAAAAGTTGTAAGCAGCACGTGCCATTTAAATCAGATGCACAAAAAATAAAAGAAAGTATAACCAAAAACAAAATGTAATATAAAAAAAAAATACAGTGTGAATTTAACACTTACAAAAATTGGCCCAATGTGAGCCCATTAAAAGCCAACGGCATTTTCCGTATCCCAAGAAAAGTGATGAAAAAGGGCCAACGACACCAAAGCCTGCAACAATTATTCAAATAAGTTTTCTTTCTTTTGTTTTATGCATGTCAAGTTATCACAAGGATTATTTTTAACATTTCGTTTATGCTTGAATATTTAGCAAAACTTTTCAAATTGAAATATACACAAATATATTGAACAAATTAATCCTTGGTCTTGTAGCTACTTAATTTTTTGGCGTACAAGCGTGTCCATTTTAGACTTGATTTAAAAGTAAAATTGTTAAAGCTGTATTTGAGAAAAAAAGTTTATTTTATAATGTTTAAAGTCTGCAGCTCGTAGAATATAACAATTGAAACTACTTTAAAAAATATTCGGAATTTTGTTACTCATCGCCATCTGAGCTTAGTACAAGATAACACAAGGTAATGTTGTGCTGCGTTTTATTCAAGTTAGTATATAGAAAGCACATAAAAAATAGTTTAAATAAAATGTCTAGCTTGCTTGTATTTCATCGTATTTTCAACATAAGCTCTCGCATAAACAAATATTTGGCCATTTTATGTTCTGGCCATTCTTTCTTATCAGCTGTTAAAGCATTTTCATTGAGCCCTACAGCAGCTAGCCAAGCCTTGAAATGATTTGCTAAGCGTTTTGTTGGACTCAATTGAAGATAAATCAATGGACGCCACAGCCAGACACCTGCTAACTTTTTATGGCATAATTATTCAGAGTTGAATGATCATAAATCAGTAATCTCTGTGCACAAGTGTTGGAAATTTGTCAAATTTTGTGCGAAAAAGTTGCTCGCTATCACGTTGACCAACCAAATGCCAAGGGCGTCGAATGTGAGTTTTGTGTAAGTTTTTACACTCAGACAGACTTTGTAAATCCTTTTGAACAAGTTTCAACAGTTGTTAATTATGCTTTGGTAAGCCTTTGAGGGATTTTGATAAGCACAGCATTGTAATTGCTTTTGTGGCACCTGTTGTCTGTTTGTTTGTTTGGTTTTTTTTAAAGCCTGGTAACCCTGGCAGCTGTTGGTTGACAGCTGTTATTGTGTCCGCCTGGGGTCATTAAATTGGCCTCTTAATTGCACTAATAAATTTGTGCAAATTGTTATTCAGGCAGCAAATGTAAAATTCCCACACTGTTGTAAAAATCACATAATTGGCCTCATTACCTAGCGCTTTTATTCATGCAAGCTTATTGTTGTTTACTATAGAATACAAGAGATAGACAGATAATTTGTTATGTTAATTTTTATTTAATTTTTTTCAAGCTTTGCTTAGTAAATGCCGCCCAACTTGACAAATCAAATTGCACATGGTTACAGAAAAGTTATACGTGCCACTGAGGTTTTGTTAAATATATTTTTCACTTATTACACAACTTGAATTCCTATGGGGTCCTATCAAATGTGTGAGTTTGGCATATTTGCATTCCCATTGAAAACTCATTACTCATACGCCTCGTATTTTCCGTGTGAAAGTGATGTGGCGAGCACATTTGTGCACAAAACATTCTACCTGACTCTGGCGACTTCTAATCATGATTAATTTGCATCAATTTGTGGTGACTATTTTTAGCATTCTGGGCATGCTTTTCCTTTCACAGTGTTAATTTAGTTCATACAGAAATTTTGGTAATTTATTTTGTTGCAATTTTATGTATGCTGCAAAAATTCTCTTGAAATGGTTTAAGAGTGCACATTTTAAACAAGCTTATATTGCCATAAATTTGTAGCATTTATTTGAAAATTCATTGAAAGCAGACCTATATGAAAAAACATGATTTTTGCTGTGTCAATCTGCGTGTTTTATATTCAGTTTTTTCTGTTGAAAGCGCAAAATTATCTTTTGCTGAAATCCTTTAAACTTGGCAATTCGCCTTAGTATTTTTGCGTGAGCTTAAGCGTAAATAGCTAAGCATGATTGCCTTATCATTTTTAATATTTTTAATTATTACATACATATATGATGGATGCTTACTATATAATTTTTATTTGGCTTTCAATTATTTTGAACATTTTGTTATATAATAGTATTTTGAAATTTTTGTTAGTTACCTTGAATATAATTAACAAGTTTTTTTCTTAAAATAAGTTATTTCTGCAAGAATAATGCACACATAACTAAACTTAAGATTAAACAAAATTTTTCATTTTTCATTTTAAATAACACAATCATTAGTTATATAAATAAAATACTTGAAGCTTATCAGTAACTACAATATTTACAAGAATGGAAAAATTGATTTAAGCTTATGGGCTTTATCTGCATATAATCCAAAGTTATTTAAAAATGCCAAGCCCAAGTAGTAGGCATTTAATAGGCACAAAAGAAGTCAAATGATCAATATTCTTTTGTCTTTCTGTAAGGAATGGCAGAAATGAACTACTGACAATTGGGTTATGCCAAATAATGCAATAAAAGTAGAAAAGAAAACCCAAGTTAACACAAAATCGCATTAAAGACGGCTAGCAGTTTCTCACTTCTTGTTAGAGCTCTGTCCAATACAACAAGTTAAATAATAAATTCACATATAAGCCATAAAATGAGAAAATGAAGGAAGCATAAGTTTACCTTTATGTTAGGGTCCAAAAATATATTTCTCGATTTGGGCACATTTTGTGTATAAATTTGCGCAAATTGTCGACGCTTTGTTGACATAGCTGTTTATTGATTGCGAACTATTTTTTGGCGAGGACTTTTGGGTCCTTAAACAAGCACGTAGGTTGTTGGAGCTGTTGCTTATTTTCTCGGTATTTTTTTTTTTTGTGTGCTGGATTCACACACTGTATTGATTAGAGTAACAACAACAAAGAGTAATATTTTCTTTTGTTTCTTTTTTTTGCGAACACAGGTCAACGGAAGAAGCTCAAGGTCACGGGAGCACATTGCTATACCATTTTTATTTATTTGCTGTTGCCTGTAGGGGCAGCGTCCATGTCAGACACAAGCAGGACGCCACTTGCATTTTGAAACACGCCCAGGCGCACAAAGGCATTAGCTCCAAAAAATAGAACGCCCAAGTTTGTCCGAGCAAACTTGGACCCACACATACATACATATTAAAGGACTCTCCAGACACACTCGTCATGTCAGAGGCAATGTCATTTGAAATGGGCTCGGTCGACAGGCCACCAAATCGTTTTCAAGTGAATCCCGTCAACCATCACAAAAACAATAATGAAAATGGTGGACGAAAGTCATGCGCTGATGGGGATGACGATATGCCGCATGAGGTCTACCGACGTTTGACCAACAATGATGGGGATCTCTTGGAGGACGATACATTCGATGCCACACAAATGTTAAAACAACAACAGCCCAAGGCACAGCGGTAAATAGACTTTAATGCCTAAAATTTTAAATCTTATATTGACTAAGCACATTTAATTTAAATATTTCACGTTGTTTTTGTTCTATGGTTCTTACTCAGTTTAAACTTTAAGCGAAATGTAAATTTTGTTATTGTCAGGTCCATACATGGCAGTATAAGTATTACATTTAATTAATTATAAGGTGTGTTTGTTTTTGAACCTCTGAGGATAAATAATCTATAATCATGTAAATATTGTAATGATTTGAATTTTGTGTTAGATGTTAATGACAGTGGCTCCCAAAAAAAGATATACTGGCGTAGAATGGAAAATTCAGCCTTGTATATTTATAGAAAGTTTTAAAAATGATGTAAAATCCAATCCCTTCAAATCAAATACTAAAATCACATATATTTTACATAAAAAAATGCTTGATTGTCCAATTAAATATATATACTATTTAGTTGCCATAGAATCGATTGGCAGTAGCTTATATTTAATGCAAAAAAAGGCATACAACTCTAAAACTTAGAAAGACACAAAAATAGTTGACAAATTTAATTATCGTCCATAAATAAAATATGCAATTTAATCTTGTAGCTTTTCTAGATCTTCATAGATAATTGATAGATCCATCAAAAAATGTTGTGCCCACTTAATATTATTGCCATTTTTTTCAATTTGAAAAATAAATATCACCGGTGGTCCTTGGTAGCGCAGTCGCCTCTAAATCGGGAGATCGGTAGTTCTATTCCAACGAGCAGCACGACTGCATTTGTGTAGCACTGGCATAGCTAGCAAATAAAGAGATACTATTTAACTAGGAAAGCTTCTTTTAATTACAGACTTCTGCATTCGCATTCGTCTATAAACTGTTGGTTCCCTGTTCTCTTCAAACAGCTATTAATAGAGATTGTCTCCATGCTTCGTCTTTGGAGCTATGACCATAGTCAAAGGGAATACAGTTAGTAATCTCCATTTGCAGTCTTTGCATAGACAAAGTGTTACTCTTTTGCTACAATTTATCTTTTTGCTGTACTACGTAAACTAGATTATTATTATAAATTGCAAATTTAACTTATATCTTAAGAATGCTTTTACGTTTTTTATTTTGACATATTTTAGTTAATAAATTTTCATATCTTAAATTTTTCTACTTTCGAAAATTCCATGCAAATAGCATTTAGCTCTATTTTTTTTTTTTTGTATTGTGTATTTTTTTATGCTCCATTTAAAGTTCGCACACATATGTGCCGAATATCAAAAATTGACAGCCTGTTAACATGCAATATCATATACGAATTGATTAAATTTGCTATACATTGAAATTGAATATCCTGCGACATTTTGTTGCATCTATAAAACGTATTAATATAAGTTGGTTGGCCATCGGGTTCAGTAGACCCAAAGATTTCTTGCCATAAAAATGCAGATACTAACATTTGCATAGTCGTAGTGATAAAACAATTTGTCTGCATGTCTTTATGGCGTTTTTGACCAAGGTCAATGATTTGGGGACACTTCAAGTGTAAACACTTGTTTGGGTATAAAGTCATAAGGCATGGAACACAAAGATGGGAAGCCAACTTGCGTAGCGAAGCATTTTACACGCGTTATGAGTACTTACTTCTTTTGTGCAATGAGCCTGAAGCAAAAATTTTAATTTTGCCTGCCTTCAAGAGTGTAACTAGTATGTTTCTATATCCATAAATACTAAACATTGGGTGTTTGTTTATAAATAGTGTTCAACGATTGCCTACAAACCTGTCCAAATTCATTCTTTATTTTCTTTTAAGTTTTGATAAGCTTAAAAAATTAAAGCAATGTATAAAGTAATTCATTTTTATGGTATGTAATTGTAAATTTCCAAGTGCTCCACTTCTTCATTTTTACACCACTTGGCGACTAGTTACTTTTAAAGTAGTTGAGCATTTGTACATTAGCAACTGCAGGAAAGTAGGGGGCATGTAGATGAATATTGTTTGTTTAGGAAGCCATGAAATAATTTATATTAATATCACTACTGGCAGACTGTTTTTCTTGCAACGGTTTTTTATTAAAACTTGGCAATAAATACTACATTTTTATTTTTTGTTTTTATGTAGCGCACATACGAGTGGCCCTGTAAAAATGTACACGCCAAGTTCTCACAACTATTTAATTTTTACTTTGCAGCATTGTCACTGTCACAAATCCAGAACGCCCTTGCCAGATTAAAATTGTTTTGTGCAACCTCCGCTAAGTTCTGACTTATATATAGAATACAAAAACTCTTGAACCCACTCTTCAACCCACTTGAAATGTCTAACGCAATTGGCGAGGCAAGCGCATAAAATTCGACTTTTAATGCCTCCTTTAACCTATACTAGTTGAAATACTTGATGATTCCACGAAAGGTTATGCCGTCAAGGTAACCGGACCAATTTGAAAGCAAACACTTGCTAGCAGAATCAATACAGATTTTATTTGTTAATAAAATAGCACTTAATCGGCTTAATCAAAAATTTGACAGCGCTTTTTCACGAAACCCAATTGAATTTCATTATATATTAAGGCAATTGCTTTGAATTTTAAATAATTGCCCAATATGTAAGGACTCTTTATTGTAGTGGTATCTGAAGTGTGAGCATCTCTCCAAAGTCAAACTAAGCTGGCGCTGAGATAAACTATAAAAAATCATACATTATTATGCTACTTACTAGCCTGGGGCACTACAATCTAATATGTATATTGCGAAAAACGCAAAATAAAGAAAGTAAATAAAATGAAATATTCATAATAAGTAGTGGCAATACAATACAAACAGCTCTAGGGGCCACGGTATAAGTATCAACAGGCTGTTACGTACCAACAATATAAAGAGTATAGCATTTGGTTGTGAAACTCTTGCAAATATATTTGCTGTGTTATTGCATTAAGCATCACAATCATCAATCATCATTTATCATACTTATTGCAACTATTATACATTTTATTTGCAGAAAATTGTACTTTTTTCAATATATACATAATCTCTTTCCAATGACAATACTATAAATGGGCTTTTTTTTAACCTTTTAATTGACAACAATTTATTTGCTTTTATAAATTTTGCAAACAAGTTAAAACACATTTGGCTATTAATGCTTAGTTAATGTTGCCTATATTTTTCCAAAGTGAATATTTATTTTTACGTTTTAGATACTTTGATGATGTCCCTTTAGAATTAGCAAAATTTTTGCTGTTTTTAAAGACATTGAGACAATTTGTAAGCTGTTTTAAGTATTAAAGATGGGAAACGTTAATGAAAATCTCTGCATGGTATATCAATACATAATTGTGAGTCGTATCCCGAAACTATGAAGTGATTTTTAATGTTTTTTTTTACATTCTAAAATTTAACTAATACGTAAATTTCATATTTTTTATTGCGTGGTCACCATCATTCAGCTATACAACCCAGGGTGGGTTTTGTCTTTCTCAATAATTCTTCTCCATTCGTCTCTGTTGTTTGCAAGGGCGTGCCAGTTCCTTACTTCTATCATAAGCATGTCATTGTCAATATAGTCAATTAAGCGCTTTCTTGGCATCTGGCTTTTAATGAATTTGACAACATCTTCGCCATGGTTTACGCTCAACAATTCGTCATTGTTTCTTGGAATGAAGTCACCGTAATCATTTACCTTTGACCCAAAAGATTTTCGCAGTATTTTACTTTCAAAGATTCTTAGAGATTCTTCATCGTCTTCAACTTCTGCTCCGTATGCGACTATTGCCCTTATGATGGAAATCTAAATTCGTAGTTTGCATGCCCTCGATAGCAGTTTTGACCTAAATATTTTGTTGTGCGCATAATAGGTTTTATTAGCAGATACAATACCTTGTGCTATTGTCACTGCTTATCATCACTAAGTATTTAAAGCAGTCAACTCCTTCGAAGTGATAATCAACTAAGCTGAGATTCCGTTGTCTTCTTCTCTCGTCGTATCTAGATAATGCCATATATTTAGTCTTAAATTGATTGATCATCAAACCAACTTTCTTTGCCTTTGCAGCAATATTTATGGGGATCTCTTCAAATTGCCGCTGGTTTCTCGCTAGGATGGCAATGTCACCTGCATACGCTATTAACATCCCAGACCTGTTGAAGACATTTCCAGAAGTTGTGTTTTCCCTAATAGCATAGTGCAAACATAAATTAAATAACACTGTGGACAGACTGTCACCATTGATCTTAAAAAGTGCGCCTATTCCGTCAATATACAATAGTTAGAAAATTAGAGTTGTGCAATATACTAAATTGTTGTATCGAAAGTAAAGGCTGAGGCTGCCTGACTGAATGATTTTTTACCTTGCATAGTCTGTATCTATATTTGGTACTTTTTCTTACTTGGCAAATGTTGAACGTTTAATTAATTGTCTTATATTCAAATACTGATATATCACACTTATACATAATGATTTATTTGAGTAATGTATCTAAATCTCGAATCTTAAGTTGACAATACATAATAAATTTTATACAAACAATCAACGACTTAATTTAGGAAATGGGTGTAGCCAACCGGGCAAAGGTCATAAGTTTTTAACATTATCAAAATGATAACAGGAAAAAATGCTCCTAAACTGTCTTGAAGTACTGTGCTGAAAAAAAAAAACTCATTAAAGTTCAGATAAAGCATAAATTATTTTGAAATGCCTGCAGACCCATGCGCTTGTTGTTTTTTTCTTCTTAATTAATGCCGTAAAACATTTTTTCTGTAACATTTTTTTCCATACATTTTACAGCGTTTGGGCAGAACTTTAATGTTAGGCGCATGTCCTTTTTTTTGTGTCTTTTTGGGCAAAGTTTCGTGTAAATGTATTCAAGGTCTTTCTAACAAAACAAACGAAATTGTAGTACTCTGTACACATGCTGCAGAATCATCTTCCAAATGATCCAGTTGCTAATTTAAAGTGACCCAAGGGAATTGAATAAAAAGGAATTACCTAATGGTAATTAAAAAGGATCATGAAAAAAAGTCTATCGTTTATTCAGAAAAGAATGCGTGAAATAGAATGTTTGAATTCAATGGTGTGGAAAAGCAAATATTTATTTAATATTTTAATAACATAAATTTAAAAATAAATGTTTTTTATTCTTTTTTTGTACAAAAATGTAAATAGTTTTAAATGTTTCACCAAAGAAAAATTGACTTCTTATCGCCTGTTTTACAAAAATATTCCAGGGTTGGAGAAAGCGCACAATGTACGAAATTTCATATGACAGAGTCAGGGAGCACATATATATAAAAATCGTATAATGGGAAAAAATCGCATGTACAACAGCTGTTGTTCTTATTGTGGGTATCGGAAACGCGGCGAATACGCTAAGTAATGCCGGATGGCTGGCAAGCTGGGGGTGTGTTTGCCTGCCATATTTATTGATTAGCTTGATAGCTGAGCTGCACACATCTCTAAAGCATTTACCAAACATATTCTGGTTTAGTATATTTTTATATTTTGTATCAAATATTTTATGTTTTTACAGCGATTAAGATATATATGTAGCTTCAGCGAACAAATAATATTCGTAGATACGTTAGTCGCGATCAGAAATTGGGTAACAGATATATATTCCTATTTTTAAGTTTAGGAGTTGGAGTTCATTGGAGTTCTCTTCACCGTGATGTTCTGAAATTTATGTACGAATGAATGCATGGAAAATATTGTAGAAGCATACGAATTTGAAAGTTGTGAACCTCCTCAGCCTAATATAACACTAATATAATTAGATGTAGTAAAATCAGATATAAATTGCCGATTTGTTTTTCAGGTCATTATTATATGAGCTTTGGTCTTGTTATTAGTCGCGAAGAAGTAGACCAAATCCTGGTTCCGACGATGTATACCAAATTGTTGCTAGATAATCGTTGGGTCCTCTTGTTTTTCGTAATAGTGTATCAAGAAAATTCCTCAGATTTGGCAGTCAACTTTCTCAACGTAAAGAAGAAATTTTAAGAGCTTGTTAATTTGATTTTTAAACCAAACCATACTTACAAAAATGTATGAAGTATTAGTTTAAGTCGCTATAACAGTCGTTATGCCTTAATTTTTAAAAATCATTTCATGTAAACAGCGACTACAGCTGCGCTGTTAAATTTCCCAATGCTGGATTCAATTTACGCTACCAGTGCATCAATTGTTCCGACTTGTTGCTATGGACATGGCCCTTAACATACTCGACCTCGACTATGGTCATCTCTATTATATTTCTATTAATAACTGTTCGAGAAGAACAGGGACCTAGAGTTTAAAGCCG
Source organism: Chymomyza procnemis (assembly GCA_035046065.1). NCBI lineage: Eukaryota > Metazoa > Arthropoda > Insecta > Diptera > Drosophilidae > Chymomyza > Chymomyza procnemis. The sequence continues at coordinate 397,048 of JAWNOJ010000013.1, read as the reverse complement.
AATCCGAACGGCGATACCATTACCTAATACAAGATTTTCTTAGCTAAATAGTTTATTTCTTTCCGGTTTTAAGTGGAGTATGCTACAACTACACTACCGAGGCTCACATAGTCTTATATAAAATACTTTTTAATGTATAAAATTTAATTGTAAAGTTACCTTCAGGTAATTGAAAATATTAAATTATTAGTCTCACAAGTGAACGACCTCTGGTTCAAATGTCAAAATGAAAGAAAGAGAAAGCTCATTGAACTCTGTAAATGCATTTCGAAACCAATATATATTTTGTTTACTCAAAGTACGCCTTACTAAAGAGTATTTATGGCCAATTGGAGTCATAAATTTATATCCTACATAAAGCTGGTTATTTTAAAAACCTACAATAAAAACATTTGATGAAAATTGAATGAAATTGTAGGAAATTGTAGTAATAGGGATATCCTTACGCATAAAAATGCTTCATCAACATTTATTACTTTTTTAAAGAGAACTAAGTATATTTTCTTAACTAAAGCAGCTTTTTCTGTAAGCTGGGGCTTAAATTCAAATAGTATTACTCAATTACATATGTATATCTTAGTTTGCTTATTGCAAAGATAGCTTGGTTAAGAGTATTTAACAATTGAGTTTACTTTTATTTGCTGAACCCTTTTTTGACGCTTTGCTTTATTTTTTGCTTGGTTGCAGACAATCCATCAAAAGCAGTTTCCGCGACAAGGATAAGCCCTCACGTTTTAAGGATCTACAAACGACAACACGTTTTCAAGTTGAGCCACAAAATGAGGAGTCAGACTCAAATGACTCTCAAGAAGAGCGTGAACTTTTGGAAAACGAATACGATACAAAATATGGTAAAAGTTTTCGGTAAGTCGGCGCAGCCGTTAAAACGAAACAAATTAAATTACTTGCTATTAATACCAAGATTTGAATTTCATTCTTTAAAGACACTTTACCCGCGAAGCCCTGCCACGTCTGGACAATTATCGCAACATGATGTCTATTCAGGCCGCATACCGTCCAACGCTCGATGAGCTGCACAATGCGACACTTACGCGTAAGGTGAGTAAGCTTTCCAAGAGTCAATTGAAATTAATATCAAATAGAACTCATGGCATGCTCCGCCACATGTTTTATGGGAAATCCGCGCTAAAATATAAATTTATGCTCGGATTTAAGTGTAGCCGTCGACTTCAGGCAGCGCTAGCAGTCAGTACAAGCAAATGTCCCAGCAACAGATCGATAAAAAGCGACAAAGATTTAAAAAAAAAAGTAGAATAAAAAATTGTGTCCGTAGGCAAATGACACTTGAAAATTTTTTGAAAAATTGCATTAATTTAGAGCTATTGCGAAGAAAGATAGCATTTAATATGCTTCAATTCACAAGCCAACACAAAAAGTGTCAAGTGACCTTTAATGCCAACTAAATTGCAATATTTTTGCTACAAAATATAAAGACAAAAAAAAGGAAATGTAATTTGTTGCTTTTTAAAGACGACTAAAATTGAGTTAAGAAGTTGAAGTACCAAGTGCATCATTGGCGTAAGACAACCTAAGTTGACTTAAATTAAGACAGAAAAGAAGATAAGACATTAAGTGCATCATTGGCTCCTAAATTGGGCCATTAGTTGACTCACAGCTAAAATTGACAATTTTCTATAAGCTAAGTCCCCAATCAAGCGCTTTCAATTGAAACTAATTGATATCGAAGCTACTGGAAATCGTTTTTCACTTAGTTGTAATGTGTCAACAATTACAAAATAAAAGAATAGTTCTCGAGCTTACATAATTTCATTTACATTCACTTATAGTTGAAGTAAAAATCAGTTAATTGAATTACTAGGTTTTGATTAAAATAATATTATATTATTAAATAAGATAATAAGCATGTCATTTCAGAAAACCTTAAAAGAAAAATATCTTTTCGTAGTCTTTAAAATAATCAAATTAATCAATTTAATAATGATTTAATTATACTAAAATTGGCAAAACAATTACTGTGAATTTTATGAAAATCGTTGAAACAATCTACAGTTGCATCGAAAAGTTGGCTTTAGTATTATTAAGAGAATAAATGCTTTTACAATCAAGAATAAAGTAGTTTATTAATCAGAATACATGGAATATTTTTAGATATATATTTATCTATGTATAAACGTATTTCTTTTTGCAAACAATTCCGAAAAGTGAAGGGTGTATTACAGTCGATATGTAAAGAGAACAGCAATCGATTTGTAATCATAGCAATCGCCGGCAATGCATTTGGCCATGAAGCAAACGACAATTTGTAAAGAATTTTAAATTCAATTTTATTAAGCGAATAAATTTATAATTTGTTATACTATACGGGTCTGTCATATCAATCTTAAGAAATTTTTCAAAGCATAAAATTTGGATACAACATAGAACCAACAAAATTATGTGCTTATGCAATAGGCACAGCAATGCTTCACGTGATTTGTATTCACTAGTTGTTATTCGATTTTAAGCTCTTTTTCATGTTTCTATGGGCTTTATATTGAATGCCGAGAACTGTTTTTAAATGAAAATTGCAAAACGTTTCCCAGCGAAAAATGTATTTGTTTTTCAAAAGCCAAGCGTTTCTAAAGGAAAGCTTAGATGCATTCAAAATCAATTAAGCACTTTGCATGGCACGCGTGTATGTCTTTGCACGAGTTGTTTTCCGAAAATTTTGAACCATAGGCTAAATTGAAATCAGTTTGGTCGAATATTGCAGTATGTTTTTCTAGGAACTGTATTAAAATGGTCTTTGTTTATTAGAGATAACAAAAGTGAAATGTTGTATGAATTAAAAGTGAAAAAAAGGGGGCCAATATTACACACAATATATTACACCGATTTTTTTTGGAAATATTCATTATTAATGAAATATATGGACAAATCTTAATAAATAGCATTTTCATATGTGTAATAAATTTAATTTAGAAAAAAAAAATCGGCCAGACGCGCTGCCATATCGACTAGGCAATACAAAACCATATCTCAAGAATTCAATGCGCCTCAGCACTTAACTCCCAATATAGGCGCACACATTAGACGTAGACCGAGTAACTGCAGCATGATTAAAAACAGTGACACTAAGAATGATTGGATTCAGTAACTCTATAGTTATTACAGTTATTACACGATCGTATGCAACCCTTAGTTCTAGTTTTAATTGCTTAACTATCATCCAATAAAACTGATCTTCTTCGTGCACAGGCTCACTTAATAATGCATGTACAATATCAAAATGATAAAAACAATACCAAAGCTCTTAATAGGACATACAGAATAATACAGAATTGAAAATTTTACAATTATTATTCAATAATATCAAGCACTTCTTAGTAAAGCGAAAATAATATCGAGAATTAAATAAAAGTTTTTCACTTGCTGTCATCAATCCGTCTCAAAAGCACTTTACAAAAATGTCTCAAATCAAAAAATATTCATATTAAGTATAAGCTTTAAGACTATGAAAAATAATTAATTTATTTTTATACCTTGAAAAAAAAGCGTACCTGAATAAAGGTTAAAACTACTGGAATATTAATAATTAATAAATAACTAATTAATATTGGAATTTTAAATCCAATCTGCATTTTAAATATTTAAAATATCGCAAGTAAATAATTAACTAAAACAAAATGAAGTATCCATAACATAAACCCAAATGGTTTTTTAGCGAGTAAAAACTTATTTGGTTTTGTAGCTGGATAAGCGGTGTCTTTAAAGAAACTTTAAATACAGACGAAGATTTTAGAGTTGAGTGACACGTCTTACAAATGCTTGCTTGCATTTTGATTAACTTAGATCTTAAGTGCTTTTATAACTTTTCAAAGTATACACAATAACTGAAATGTATTTAAATTATTATAAAAGTTACTTTTAAAGGCAATTCTATTATTCAGTGCCATTATATAGCAGTTATTATACTTGTAATGATGTTGCAATGAAAATGTATACTTCAAGATGATTTCTGTGTCAAACTTGCGATTTAAATAACAAAGGCAACAAAATACACAATTGTGTATTAATATTAAATATTAACAAATGATTCGTTTAAAGGTTCTACCCAACTGACACTCGGTCATTAAATTTGTACAAAGTTCAAAAGTTTAATTGACTCAAATATTTATTACAAGGTTTGCGGTGGCGTATGATTAATTTTCTAAACAAATTCCCAAGTTGTGACCGTACAACGCCCCGCGACTGACAGTTGTGGGTGGTATTCGCAGTTAACACTGTGGATTTTTAATTAACGTTACCAACCAAAACTGTGCAACTGCTAATTGACGCAAAACCTTGTGTATCTATTTAAAAATAGGATACGCAGAAGCATAGCATCTTCCATGAATCTATCTTGTGTGCTTGTATGGCCAAATGTTTTGAATCAGCTTAGCCGGCAGCTTTTACATCATTTATCAAGACTAGACGGTATTATTGAAAATTTTGAAGGCACTTTGGTAGAATGAAAGACAGATAGGCTGAGCTTCTTAGTCATTACATAATAGTACATTTGGGTATGTGTGTGTATATATATATGTATAGAATACGCACAGTTTGACGCGCAACGAGGACCTTGAGTCAGGCAACATGAATGGCATCTTGAAGTTTGGCTGGATCAAAGGTGTGCTCATACGCTGCCTGCTAAACATCTGGGGAGTTATGCTCTTTCTGCGTCTCAGCTGGGTTGTGGGACAGGCTGGCATCATCGAGGGTTTCATATTAATACTGACAACGACCGCTGTCACAACCATAACGGCCCTGTCAATGTCGGCGATAAGCACTAATGGTGTCATCAAAGGAGGTGAGAGATGGTCTCAAGACAGACTGCCGCTCTTGAGCTCAAGACTTTTAAATGGTTTTTAATAAATTTATGTAAATTGATATTATACAACGCACCCAAATGCATTATAGGTGGCACCTACTACATGATATCACGTTCACTGGGTCCAGAATTTGGCGGTTCCATTGGCCTTATATTCTCGTTGGCGAATGCTGTTGCCTGCGCCATGTACGTGGTGGGCTTCTGTGAGTCCATGTTAGATTTGTTGCGCTCCTTTGACCTGAGCATCATTGATGGCGGCATTCAGGATGTGCGCATCATTGGCAGCATCACGATATTGTTGCTTTTGATCATTGTTGTTGTTGGCATGGAATGGGAGGCCAAGGTGCGTATGATTAATATTCGCGTCTTGTAGAAATTGAGGGTTTATTAAATTGTTGTTGCTGTTGTTGTTTATGCGGCTTCTCTTCGACAGGCGCAAATTGGTTTACTTATTATACTGCTGCTGGCCATCGCTGACTTTATGATTGGCAGCATTATTGGCCCCAAGAGCGAACTTGAAATGGCCAAGGGCTTCTTGGGTTACAATGGTGAGTGAGTGTCAGCTTCCCACTACTTACGTTCTATTAATTTGCTTTAATTTACAGCAACGCTGCTTAAAACAAATCTATTTGCGGACTATCGCACGGACAAGGGCGTTCATCATGATTTCTTTTCCGTGTTTGCCATCTTTTTCCCAGCAGCCACGGGTATTTTAGCAGGTGCCAATATATCCGGAGACTTGAAGGTAAGTCTCACGTGTATAATTTTTTATGGTTTGGTGTTTTTTTTTTATGTCTGTCTCATGATTTACATTTGTTTTGTTATGCCAGGATCCACAAAAATCCATACCCAAGGGCACCATACTGGCCATTGTTATCACAACAGGCACTTATCTGCTTATGGTAGTGCAATGCGGTAGCACAGTGGCCCGCGATGCCACGGGCAACATAACCGATACGCTAAATGGCTCCTATGCCTTTTTGGATTGTGCGCCAGGTACAGTAGATCTCATCTAAGCCCCAAAGTTTCTTCATTTTATTACAAAAATCAATTCACTCTTTTATTTTATTTCCTCTTTTTTCCAGGTGAATGCGCCTTTGGTTTACAAAATTCATTCCAGGTAATTGAACTGGTATCTGGCTTTGGTCCGCTTATCTATGCTGGCTGCTTTGCAGCAACACTATCATCTGCGTTGGCTAGTCTTGTTTCAGCACCAAAAGTATTTCAGGTAAGCAGGAACAAAATTAGTTTATTAAGTAAATCTTGAAAAGGTATTCTTAATTTGAAATACTGTAAGTATATTTTTATTAAGTATACAAACGTAGATACTCTTTTGAGAAATGAAAGAAATTTTAAGAACTTTAAAGAACTTCGTCAACTATAACAATTTTGTATCTTATGAGAAAATTTTTACACATAAGAAGTGATAACTTATCATTAAACGCTATAAGGTTGAAAAGCTAAGTAGAGTATTAATGCAAATTAATGAATTTCAAATTTTTGTTTTAGGCTTTGTGCAAAGATGAGCTGTATCCAAAGATTGTATGGTTTGCCAAGGGCTTTGGAAAAAACAATGAACCGGTTCGAGGTTATGTGCTAACTTTTGTCATTGCCGTTGCGTAAGTAAAAAATAAAATCGCTAAGATCGAAACTATATACAGACAGGGCTACCGGTCTTGGTCCTGGGTAAGATCACTTCCAAAGATTCTTAGTCTATAGCCCAGAATAGCCCATCTCATCAGTATTTTGGAATGCAACCGGCAATTTGCAATTTTTTTGAATATATTATTACCCAAATATTGAAAAAAAAGATATCTATAACTACTCTCAAAAATTCTAAAATACCTTGATGTAATGGGACAATTTTAATCCTGATTATATACAAACATATTGTAGCACTTATAATTTCACCAAAAAAAATTGAAAAATTATTCATTTTTATTAATTTGTTTTATTTGTAATATTTAGAGTTATAGCTATTTTTTTTTTTAACAAACTCCATTTTAAATTAATTCTTGTCAGATCTTAAGCCACCTGTTCAGTAAAATGTATTGATTATTATTATTATCCCCTCACTTTGCAGAGAGTTTCAATAGATTTATAAAATTGTTAATGTTTATTTTTTTTCTTAAAATTTGTTCAAATTATTGATCCTATAAAATGCCTAGTATCTTGTTTTTAATATGTTGAATTCTTAAATAATTTTAATAAACTGCTTTAATAGGCAATATGAGGCAAGAGATGCACAGCTTATTTTAAAAACATTTATCTATATATGCATATCGTTGCTTGCTTTATGTTAGCCAGATTTTTAGAACTCATTTAATATTTATTAAAATGTTGACTGCATTTCTTTTAACTTTACGCTCTTATATGCAGTCCGCTTTCTAATGAACTTTCCATTGTATCTTTTCAGTTTCATTTTAATTGGGGAACTCAATCTTATAGCTCCGCTCATATCAAACTTTTTTTTGGCTGCCTACATGTTGATCAATTTTAGCACATTTCATGCTAGTTTAGCCAAGCCAGTGGGTTGGCGACCCACTTTTAAGGTGAGCCTTTGAGAATGTTTTCCATTTTGTAATTGAAAACTAATAAAGGATTGGCAAAATGCCCATTTCGAATTTTCTAGTATTACAATATGTGGCTAAGCTTGTTGGGCGCTGCACTCTGTGTGGCCGTTATGTTTTTAATATCCTGGGGTACTGCTCTTATAACCTTTGGTGTCGTATTGGCTCTGTACTTAATTGTGGCCTATCGCAAGCCGGATGTAAATTGGGGCTCCACCACTCAGGCGCAGACATATAAAAACGCATTGATGTCTGTACAACAGCTGAACAATGTGGAGGAGCATGTGAAAAATTATCGACCTCAGATACTTGTGTTATCTGGCCTACCTAATACACGCCCAGTATTAGTAGATTTTGCTTACATGCTTACCAAGAATTTGTCACTTTTGGTCTGTGGTCATGTGCTGCGTGGTTCCAGTTCACAAAAATACCGCACCTATTTGCAGGAGCGTTCTACGAACTGGTTTCGCAAGCATCGAGTTAAGGGCTTTTATGCACTTGTCGATGGCGAGGATTTTGAGTCGGGTACACGGGCACTCATGCAAGCCTCTGGCATTGGCAAGCTGAAGCCTAATATAATACTTATGGGTTACAAAACCGATTGGCAAACCTGTGAACACAAGGAACTGGTACAATACTTCAATGTTATGCACAAGGTAGTTGCTTTATTTCAATTTTCTTAGCTCAACATTTTATATAAGCTGCCAATTGTGTTTTTAATTAGGCACTTGATATGTATTTATCGGTGGCCATATTGCGTGTACCTGAGGGCTTGGACTGTTCCCAGCTATTGGGCGACGAGAGCAGCACTGTGCAACGTAATCTTATTGATGTGCCGCGCACACTTCAACCAAATGAGAGCTCCGGTGACTTGCAGGCTGTAGAGCGGAATGCACAGATTGGCTTAAGTGGCAGCATGGACTCTTTGAGTCGTAATGTTTCACAAGGTAACATTACTATTGTATAGCATTTTGAGCTTCTTTGCAAGGGCAGGCTAAATTTAGTTACTTGTTGAAAAAAAATTACAACAATTGCAGAATAACAATTTTATTGTTAAAAATAGTTTAACCAGTTCTTGCAATGTTTTTATATATTTATTTAAATCCAAACAAAGTTGAATTATTTTGAAAATATTTTTAATGAAAAGAATAAATATTTGACTATTAGCCAAGAAATAGCTTCAACTCTAACGGCTAGTGCCTTTTTTCAATTGCCAATGTTTTTGCGTTTATTGGAATCATTGATTTTTTTTTTGCAAATGTTTGGATTATTTTTTACTCCCAAGTCAGGCATTAATTCATACATATGCCAGCATATGTGAATTGGAGAAATTTTAAGAATGTAAAACTATATTTTAGTTTTTGTAAAAAAAAAATTTTAATCAGAAAATATTCTGTTTTAATTGCAAAAAATATTTACGCTAGTAATTTGGTTTTATAAAAAACAATATTTACAATTTTTTTTGTTTTATCTGGCATGTCTTTAAAAAACAACAAATTCTAAAAATGCACTAAAAATAACTATGCACACAACGCACCGACAAAATCCTGCACATATCGCACACAACCAACAACAATAACAACAATGATGGTCACAACAAACAATTTGGCCTGCAGCTGGACACGAGCTAGCTTTTTCTGAGAATGGCACTGGCTTTCAAATTGTGAAATGTAAGTAGCATGCTTCTTTATAAGGATAATTAAGATACGCTAAGAACAATACTTTGTTTTATATTCAAGTGTTTTTTTAATTTCTAATATTTACTATGTTGTTTTGGTTTCCATAGTTCGGTTTAAACAAAGTCTACGAAGAATGCGCTCTTGGCCAGGTGAATTTGTTATTGTTGTTAAACAAATCAATAAATCAAACACGTTTTTGAACGTATTGTATAGTTTTTATACGGAATGCAATTATATATTGTAAACGAAGTAGGTAAATATGAGAATGAGCTTATACGCATTATTCCAAACGTTAAAAGCAGCTTGCTGGCATGTTTGCTCACGCTGCGTATACGCAATTAAATGGATTTTTATTAAGTATGACCAAACAGCTTGTTTACTCAAATTAATTTTATGCGCTGCTTAAGCATGCCAAATCTAAGCCCAAACCACAGGTGGTCGCACCCCAGATGGCCTTTTGGCACTTCTTGACTAAACTGACTGAACTTACTGTCCAACTGACTGACGGTTTGGTTGAATCGTTGTGCCCAAAATGGCTACTGATTTTTCTTTGGCCTCAAGGCAACACACTTGGTTGCTCCTATGAGCCCAAACCTAGCTGAGCATCGACAAGCCTTTCAACAATATGCTGCGTCCCAAATTAATGCAATAAATTTGAATTTAAATTTATGCCACTGTGAACCTAAATCTAGAATTTCCACATGTCCAAAAAGGTAGCTTTATTGCAAAGCATCCCGTTTATGCATGTTTACTGAATAATATAAACCAAAATATTCTCTGGTGGCATTCTGTTGACCCAGTTGCTGGTTTTGTGTGCATGTTGGGGTTAAATGTTTAACTATGTGTGTGCAACAAGCAAAGTACTGCAGCAAAATTACATACAATTTTTTGACACAGCTTGAGGCATAAAGGGATTGAAACATATTTTGAAACTTTGTGTTCATATGTAAATGGCTAAAAATACATGTAAACATTTTTACATTTCAGTAAAGGGTCAGTCAATATTTCTAAAGCATTTTTCCTGTATTTTTCAATTTGAACAATAAACCACTGTTTTGTAAAAGGTGATTTTTTTGGAGATATAGAACTTCAAGTTGCAATAAAACAAAAATGGATTATTCGATTGACATTAATTGTATTTATCCGAAAGATATTCTTGTGGCATTACATTTGATTTTTGGCATATGACCGCCACGGCTGGCTCGGCTATAGTCCAATCTGATCGTCCAATTTTCGATGACTTTTACCAACATTTGTGGCCGAATATCGGCAATAACAAGGCGAATGTTGTGGCTTCCAATGACTTTACATAGCCCCACAGCAACTAGTAGAGTGGCGTTAAATCACAAGAGCTTGGATGCCAATTCACATGTCCAAAACGTGAAATTAGGCGATCACCAAACGAATCTTTCAATAAATTGATTGTGGCGCGAGCTGTGTGACATGTTGCGGGGTCTTGTTGAAATCACAGCTCCTGGACATCATGGTTGTTGAATTCAGGAATGAAAAAGTTTGTAATCATGGCTCTATACCGATCACCATTGACTTTAGCTTTTTGGGTTTTTGAAAAAGTACCGACCAATGAAAGCCCATAAAGCGCACCAAACAGTCAGTTTTGCTGGATGCAATGGTGTTTCGACAAACACTTGGCAGCAGTTTTGTTTGTTGACGCAGCCAATCAACTAGAGGTACGCTTCATCGCTAAACAAAATTCGCTTATGAAAATCGAGAACAACGGCAATCTCGTTTTGGGCCCATTCGGCGAATCTACGATTGCCAAACCAAACTGAGAATAAATCAAAATTGACAGCTGCTAAATCGGTCGCCATCTTGAAAAATAATGCCAACATAAAGTTCTATTCCTCAAAAACAAACACCCTATATATATATATTTTTTATTGTAATTTTATAATAAATTGTAAATTTATAATAGATAGGATTAGTCATAAGTGTTACAAATGTTGTGTTGTACCTGCTTGTGCTCGTATGCAAACGCCTGTTGCAGCATAACACATCTGCTTGCAATTAACTCTTGCATGATTTCGAGCTGTTTCTATGGAAATAGTAATACTTAATGTAAACATAATATTTGTTACTTTAGTGACATTCATGTGTTAATTGTTTAGTTTTCATATATTCATGTAGCCTCAAGCACAAGTGACTTATCCTTCATAGCTGGCAATCAAACAAAAGATGTGTCCATATTGCCAGAGCCAATCGATGCGAAAACAGCAAATATTCTGGTAAGTTATCATATAATTAAATTATTTGCCAAACGCACAACAAATAATATGGATTTATTTTGTTGCAGCCTAATACTTTGAGGAAATCGAAGCTCAAACATGACGATCCGGCTAGCCTGTACAAAGGTCCCGGTGGTGTTGAGCTAACCAAAGAGGTGCTGGCTGATTTAACACAATTTACACGTAAACGTAGCCATGCTGTCATCGATGTCTGGTGGCTGTACGACGACGGAGGTCTTACACTATTACTACCTTATATCATAAGCACGCGACGTACCTGGCAATCATGCAAATTGAGGTAAGTAATTGAATTGGCTTCCTGTGCACGCGATTGCTTTTTGTGTACTTGTGTATTTCCTTTTGCGGGAATCCGTAATAGACCGCGCTCTGTAGCTACTTTACAGCTCATTTAGCTTATCAATGTAGATTTCGTGGTTTTTTTTAAATGAGCTTTATATCTCAAGTTCTTTTTGCAAGTAATTCAATATTTAAAGCGCAATTTGTGCTGCTGAAGTATATCTAAATATAGCTAAAAAGTTTGTCTTCAAAGGAATTTATGCATATGTCCTAAATGCACAATCCACTTTAGTTCATAAGTGATAATGCGGACAGCTGCAACAAATGTTTGTTAGTGGAATATATATATTTTTAATACCCTTGCATCTCGTTTTATGCTGGAGGCCATAATCGTCTTGCATTTTCAATAAACATTAATATACTTTTGTCAACTTAAAATATTGCAGAGTCTATGCTATATCTAACAAAAAGGCCGAGTTGGAGTTCGAGCAGCGTTCAATGGCCAGTTTGTTATCTAAGTTTCGCATTGACTATTCAGATTTAACGCTTATACCGGATATAACCAAAAAACCGCAGGAGTCATCGACACAGTTTTTCAATGAACTAATTAAGGACTTTGTGGTGAGCGATAAGGACAATGGCCAAAATAGCAAGCCAAGTCTCAACGATGAGGAAGGTAAGCTCCAACACCACACAACTAATTAGCTATGTTCATTTGCCTTATCCATGCATTTAATTGTTTGTATCTGTTTTTTCCTCTCAAACTCCCAGCGCTCATTAGCGACGATGATTTGTTGGGCGTTCAGGATAAGACAAATCGTTATTTGCGTTTGCGTGAGTATTTACGTGAGCAATCGACCAAGTCGGATTTGGTTGTGATGACGTTGCCAATGCCACGCAAGAATATTGTCTCTGCGCCCCTCTATATGGCCTGGTTAGAGAGCTTAAGCCGCGAAATGCCGCCATTTTTATTTGTTCGTGGCAACCAGACAAGTGTCCTCACATTCTACTCGTAGTTTTTGAAATAAAGTTTGCAACAATTTTTGATTTTACTCTTACTTACTGATAGAAAAGCCATGCAGAAACAGACGTAGACATAAACACTCTCACTTACTACCAAGTATTGTTTTATTTTTTTTTCTTTTTCGATTTTATAAATACCAAGTTAAAGTACTCAAAATTCAGATATTAAGTTTAAAATAAAATGTTTGTATAGAATATATTTGCTGTGTAATTTAATGTGTATTAAATGCAACTTATTTGTAATCTATTTTAATATTTTTCAATTGTAAAGTATGAAAATTAAAGTTCTCTGATTTATGCAAATTGTTTTCAACTTTAGGGGCTTCTTCAATCGTAATATTTTAATTATTCGCTTATTCGAGAATATTTTGTATTGCCAAATAAAGCGACTTAACATTTAAAAGCTATGTTCTATTAGAAAAAATCAAAGAAATTGATTCTTAAAGAGAAACATATATATTAAGTGTTTTGAATTACTAACTTTATTTAAATTTTGTTTGTCACAAATTGCGAACTTATTTTAATGAAATCGAATATAATATTGTACCCTACAGAAGCAACTTCCGTACTCTCGTAACATAAGGGAAAATCATCTACCATAGATCTTCGTCTTTCTAAAATTCCAAATCTGTCATTCTAATCATTTTACATAGAAATAAAATAACCCGGTTGGTAGATTTTTAAGAAGTACAATTTAAGCGTCGTTTCCTAAAAGAGCCACTGGTCCCATATAGAGCAAACCCACCAAGTGAGATATACAAAAGCTTCGGAGAATTACATGAAGTGAAACATTGAAGAAAATATACGAAATTAGTAAATAATTGATTTCTTTTAAATGTCTAATATTATTTCGAAGATTTTAACACTTTTGTAGTTTTGAATGTACCCACTTCTATTATTTTTATCAGGTACTAAGTATCTACATATTCTTACCATGTCATATTCGAATTGAAGAAAGCTAGCGAAGTTTAGATATTCCTGCAAAATTATGCTATCACAGTAAGAGCTTACGAAATAGCAAGGTATCTTTTCGTAAAAAAAGCTGCATAGCTTCTTTTATAAACTCAGTTTTTAGTTTCTTTGTTAAATTTGAATTTTAAGGCTAACCATATCCCATGAGTTTACAAAATTGCTCAAGTAGTACCAGTTAAGTCTCTGGAAAGAGTAAATAGATTTGTTAGTTTTTTAAGTGAATGGTGTTAGATACATACAAAATATACAAAACATAAACTTGTAAACTTAATTTTGAAAAAACTGAAAAACTTTGTAAGAGGTTAGTTAAAAAGCAAACAATCGGTTTGATATTGAGAGCTAAATTGCTATTAACTATTGAAACACTCATAGGATATTCGCTTAATTAAGTTTGTTGACGCAATGCGGCTTTTTTATTGAATTGGATTGCACTTAATCGACGAAGTGCTGATGTACCGACAAGACTCTGGTTTACATCCAAATTTATTTAATATATACACATATGACATGCACAATAAATCATTTGTTTGTTTTCGTTGTTGACCTATTAATGGATTTAAATCTGATTCCCAGGTGGTTTGCTGTAAATAAACTGCACATATGTAAAAACAATTTTGTATCAATCTTAATGAATGCGCAACGAGATACATTAAAACCCTGCAAATGTTACAAATTAAACTTTTTATAGCCATTTTAAATCTTACGCTGTTAATTTAAACCAACGTATATTGCATAACTTCACGTATTTTTATTATAAAAAAATTATGTTGAATTATGTCAATATTGACAAAAGTTTAAATTCGATGGAAAGCAGTAATTTATGTTACAATATATTAATATTGACTTAATTTTAAGTTCGATGGAAAGTATCTGATGAATTTATTAGTGAATGTTTTTGGTAGTGCAGGCGAAAGAAGAATACAATAAAATAATTTTACAAATCAACAAATAATAAATGCAATTACTATCAACATATTTTCATTACTTGTTTGCTTAATAAATCATGTCAGAAACAATATTTTAATATGAACAAAATAATAAAATTATTTGCAAAAGTAATAAGCTCAAATTTTGTATTATATGATATGAAACAAGCTTAAAAGTGGTAACTATTTTAAAATAAATTTTAAAAAATACTCTAAATATATAAGTGAGTTATCGTGCAGTCATAATTATAGACATACTCGATTATTTTTAATTCGAAGTCAGAAACTTTTGCCAGATGCAAACTACTGTTACTGGCATTTGACGGCTTCCAACAATTTTACGATTTTTGCAGTTTTGCGTTTTTTTGAGTAAAAGTAATGACTATGCATCCGCGTACAAATTTTGATGAATATGAAAGAAATCAAGTTGATCGAAATAAGCTCAAGAGTTCTACAACACCAACCAAATTTTTGAACAACTGCAACGACTGTGTGTATGGACAACCTAACATCGCACATTTACTGGTACGAACAAATTTTTGCATTTAAAAATTAAAACAATTGTTATTTAATTCAAGAGACAATTTACAGTTTCAAAAAAAATTGGAATAACTTAAAAAAAGGAAGCTCTTTGTAAGCTAGTTACGACTTAAACTACTTACGATTTAAACTTACAATTCGAGCTTTCTTTTATAAAATATTGCACATCCTTGTATATACCCTAGCATATAGATTAATATTATTATATGTTATATATTAAAAAAAAAATTAACACTAAACTAAAAATGCATGGCGCTTAACGACAAACAACAATAACTGCTTGCAACCTGTTGTATTGAATTGTATTGAACATGAATGAAGCCCACAACAACAAGTTGGGGTTGCTGGTTGTTTCATACAGGTTCCATGTTCGCACAAAGAGTTGATGCTACTGTTGATAAAATTAAGTAAGCTAAATATCAAACTTTTCACAAGGCTTAGACGTAATCAACAGGACCAAATACAAATGGCCAAAATTTTTGGAAGCCACAAGTCAACCGGCTCACGATTCTGTACTAAAATATCAGATTTTGTGTTTGCGTCTTGGCATATTAATCTCTTCATTTAACAACTAAACGTCAAGGCGTAGATGATATTGGCCATTGACCAGCAATTTGGCCAGACACGTGTGTTTCTAAGTACATTGCTGCCTTGTTGTCTGGTATCATGCTTATGCCTAGACTATGCTGGCTCAGGCTCCTGGCTGTCTTCCGATTGTGCCCCGAACGTAGGTAATTCAATTTACCTGTTCGGTTTACGCGCGAATACACTTTAACCATGGTAAAAACGCTAAGTGTGTACAGAAAGTAAGTAATAATAGCAGCAAAGCGTTCATTCGAGGCGTTTACAAAGGTAAAGCATTTGTTCCAGCACATAAATCTGTATGGCGCCAGCTAAAACCGGATGGTTTTGGTTACTGCATAATTATAGTAAGGGACACTTTTCAATTTTGTTTTCTTACTTTTAAATAACTGAAAAAAAATTGTATTATTCCAAGCGCACGATGTGAATGATGAATGTTACGCTAAATTATGTGGAATTTTTAAAGATAGCTGCAAACTGTTGTAACTAAAATGAATGACATAGTTCTGATAATCTTTACGAATGCTAATTTGTGTATTCAACATTATTTTTTATCTGTGTTGATTTGAGAATTCGAATTTTTTATACTTGCAAAAATCGTATTTATAAAATAAAATGGAAAATTAATAGCATTTTGAGCGCTATTTTACAAATTTAATAAATCAATAATATCATTATTGGAATTCCATTTAAATATGTTTTTTTAACTCGTATTGTTTTAAAATTTTTGAGTATTAAATTTACGGACACGAAAATTTAATAGCATTTTAGACGATATTTTGCATATTTTTTCTGTTTTCTGATTTTTTCCAGCTCGTATTGTGCTTGAATTCTTGAGAATTGTTCGATTCATGGAAGCGTCCGTTGCTGTAGCACAAGCAGATTTTAGACAAGAATAGCAAGTGGTTTAACAGGAAGTCTTACACATTGTTACATATTCAAAGAATTTTTGGATAAATTAGTGATGGAAGAGAGTAGAGCTTCCATTTAAAATTGTTTTGCAGAATCCAAAGTTTTTCAAGAGTAGCTGTTAAGTCCATATGATATCTGCTTTTAATAACACCGTAGAAAGCCAGATTTATGGTATGCATTTGTTGCTAACAGGCATGTTGCTGTTGTATAGCAGAGATACTAGTCAAAAAATTCGCGAGGCGTGAATAATTTGATAGAATTTTCACTGGAAACGTTCAAATTTATTACATATTTATACGTTGTTGAAATAAGTTAAGCCGAGATAATACGGTGCAAAAAAAATTAAACAAAAAACCGTAAACTTAAAAAGTTTAATATTACATATTTCTGTCGCTCTGCATTTATACAAACAAAGAATCGGAAGATACATTGCTTTTCTCAATTTTCTCAATCGTACATGCACTTGCTATATTGCTTGCCCAGGAGCAATTGGACCGTCACAAAAACAAACAGAAACCTAACAATGCATCTCTCTAAATGTCAAAAATTGTTCGCTGGTATTGGCACGCAAGGCTTTTGCTTTTAAGAAATCAACTATGCCGCCACAGCAGTTGCGTTTCAGATTTAAGCGTAGGCTTTACTAAATCCATCCAACCAAACATAGAACAATACATAAATGGCTTTTCGTCAGAACTTTAAATGCACAGTCTGTGTGTAGTTTATTCCGGTGATTGTCTGAGTTGTATATTTCTAGTATTTTCTTCTATCTTTTAACTGAAGCTGTTTTTATACGGATACATATCTATCTTTTCGTTGAGCACGTAACACAATTTCATTGCAATTTAATTCTTGTTTAAAACTTATGTCATTGTCAATAGTAAGGTTCTGTTCAAATATATAAGCACAGTTTTCATTTCAAGATAGAAATGTGCTCTTTTTTATGAGGTTTCCAACGTATCAATCGATACGGCTGCTTTCGATGGGCATTGCTCCATCATCGCCTTCGAAAGAATAGGGTACAAGTCTAGTAAAAATATCGTATTTGTTGTTTGAATAGTTGCTTCGCTTAGTTCTGTTCAAAGCATGTCCAATGGTGTGTAATTATTTTTTATTCTTTTGCAAATATCATACAGGATATCATACTAGACAAAAGACTATAAAAAAGCTATTAAATATGTAGAAATGGTGATTCACGCAACAGGTTTTCGAACTTCCATACCCCGCAACATATGCACTTGAAACTTGCTCATACATTTTGGCATATTTTATTGAAATATATTTATTGCATATATATTTCATTGGGTTATGGTAATACAGCTTAAAAATAATAAATAAAACTTATTTAAATTTAATTGTCTTTTTAGTGCTACTTAAGAAGTTCTAACGACTGAAAAAAAAAGTTTTATGGTTTATGTCTCTTATTTCCTTTCTTAGATTTTAAGAATAACGTGCTACGTTGTACACTTTAAAATTGACTCAAAAAATGTGCATTATTTATTTTATTTATTAATAACGATATTTATAATTCGATTTATCATTAAGGCTTAATAGATGAAGTTATCAACTTTTTATTAAAAAATAAGTCACCTGTGCCTGATACTTTGACTGCATAAACTGTGTAAAAAAGTTAAGCGCAGAATCACGCAAATGAAGTGATTAGTCGATAACTTTTTAAGCTGCATGCATCCCTCTGTCTGACCAAATAGTTTATGCAAATAACATTTTTGTTGTTGAGAGGAACATAAATATCTCTGGAGCCGACAATAGATAAAAATCTCTTACTGGCTGCTACAGCCATGTCATCTACATCTTCTGTTTATTTATGCAAATAAAATCACTTCATTATTTTTTCTGTATCAATTTTATTACTTCGGCTTTGACTTAAGTTGTATCAATTGAGGGTTGGTTGTAATGCTTACCTGAAATTGAATTATTTCCTTTTTACGGCTTTTCTGGCGTCAAAGTGCTAGCGTTTGGAATCCATGTTGGCTTTATGGCTCAACTTGTTTGTCTTTAGCAGAATGATACGATGATAAAGTTCAATCGAGTACCAATTCAATTCGTTGCAAAAACAACGCATCACTCTCTACAGCAGCTGCTTTAATTCAATAGAAGAACATTTTTTGTATATGCTTGAACATGTATGCGGCTTGTTTTAGATGCATTAAAGGATTCAGTGATAAAAGCAATGACATTTAAAAACAAAATAATATTCAGATTTTTCTCACTGGTTGTCTTCTTTCTGTCTTGCTGCGAGTCAAGCATTTTGAATTCTACAGTAATATTCACTTCCAGCATCTGACAAAAAACTTGAAGTAAAAACTGAATAAATCAGCAATATAAGCTAATGAAATATACATTTCCAAAGAAAAACATTGTACCATAACCTTTATGCTTGTGAACACATAAGTAATAGTGTGAGTAATAATAGTGTAAAGCACAATTTTTGTCATGGTTTTCTTGATAAATTCATTGCAAGTCGCATATTTAAATGTACTTTGCAACCTAACCCTAACATACCACCCTTTAAGTTCTGAAAGTTTATTCCTTAAATTTTACAACTCACGGCGGCATGAGTTACTAGCCTTCGTCATCTGACTTTACACATTTTAGCCACAAAGCGACAAAGTTACTGTTCGTATCACTACGAGGGCCGTTTCAAAAGTATTTGTCGCTATGTAGATAAATTTGATGCCTTTTAGCATTTGTTTACAGAATGATTTAAATTAATTAGGCAACATATAAAATAATCTAACACAGTGGCACGGATGCTAAAGAAAAAATCATAACTCTTAACGAATGAAGATATTATTATGCATTAAATTGTGAGTGGAACAAAACTGTTGAAGAAGAAAATTATGTGTTTATGCTTCATGAATAGAAAAGTTGACATACCCATGTCCATCCATGAACGCATAGATCTTAGAGATGATAAGAGCTAGACTAAGTTTTTAAGTTTATATTTAGTTGTTTGAGGTCGGGGATAATTCAGTTTATATACCTCAGTACACTAAATAGTTTTGGATGAATAACTTTGGGTTATTTTATAAAAAAAAAACAAATTTAGCATTCAATAGTATTCTGATGTTCTGAAACAGTATACCAAATTTTATTAAATTCGGTTGACTGTATCATAATTCGCTTAGGACAACGTTATTTACTGCTGAAGAAATTATAACAACAAAGTATTAATAACTGATTTAATTTCAGAAAAGTGGTATAGGGTTTCTTAAAGTCGCTCGTGTCCGACTATTCCATGAATAAATAAATTGGTTACCTCCGGCTCATGCAGATATCTTTATTATCAGTTGTTCTAAGAAAACGGAAACCTGCAACAAATAGCCGAATCCGCATGGCGGTGTCTTTAATTAATAAAGATTTTCCTAGGTAAATAGCGTATATTTATTTGCTCACTATGCCAGTGCTAGGCAACTCTACTAGCGCTGCAGTGTGAAACCGAACTACCAACTTTCCGGCTTAGAGGCGAGTAAACTACCATTACGCTACCGGGGTCTGGCTATACCATACACCTTTTTTTTCTTTACTAATTTATTTAAATTCAAGTCTTTGATTGCCATTTCAACTCTAAACGCTTAGCAAAGTTTTTATTTTTATCTCAAAATGATAAAAGAAAACTAGTGGTTCATCTCTTTATTCTTTTCGACAACTCAAGCCTCAAATAATGTGTGAAATATTTTATTGTATATATACAAGAGAAAGAACAAACTTTTGCCTGTTTATTATAAATTAACCTTGAAACAAATAGCATTTTTTTTGTTTAGAATGTATGCCATGTTAAGAAATAATTAACTGTTATGTGGTAAACAACTATTTCCCTCAAAACAGCAAAGTTTTCTTTAAGAAAGCAGAAACAAGCCATCAATGCCTTGAACAACTATGCGACCAATGAATTTTGTAAACTCAAAATAGCAAATATTTTACCTTTGGCAACTAATTTAAGAGTTGAACTGACATAGTCATGTAAGTATGGTAGAATCTTGTCTTAAGTTTCAATATAATTACTGGCAGTGCCCTACTTAGTTCATATTAAGTGAAATGTGTGCTCGTGCATGAGACAGCAATGCGCATTGTTGTTTTTGTTATTGGTTGTGGCCGTGTCGTCATGGAAACATAACTGAGGGTTCTAGGCATTTAAATGTTTCACTTGACGCCTGCTTTAAGCCATAAAGTTTTGCGCCTAACAAACGCTGACAAAATTGATTACATATTTGATTGGATAAGCTTTTTCTTTCTTTTATTTTTGTTTTTGTTTCCTTACCTAAACAGAGGGTTATGAGTATTGTAGGCTTGGTGAGGTTATAAGTTGTATTGCAGAAGGCGAGGTATGGAATAATTTGCCTAATTGTTCTATATTTTAAGAGACAACTTCATTTTAAACTTCATACAATAGTCATGAATCTGTTATTAAAATAATTTTTTTTACATTTTAAAACGTTTTATTTCAAGAGGAGACAGTATATATTTAATCATATTAATCATACAAGGGTGATACTTTCAGTTGGCATGCAACTCTTTTTAGTTTGTGTTCCTTTAGGCCATTCGTGTTTCATGCCCTACACCTTCTCATTTAAGGGTTCCATTAAGTTTGTCTTACATGCAAAGCTTTGTAACTTACGGCAGCAGATAAAAGTACAAACTATGAAAAAGCTAATGAATATGACACACTTCCTTGTTCTCTTCTGTTTTACAAGTTTGTTTAATTTCTGTAATAACGCTATGATGGTGGCTTTTATCAGTGGCAATCATGCCATATTGTATTGGACATTCAGATATATTTTTATTAATGATTATGCTAAACTTTACTTAAAACGGTTTATTACAGTTTAGATGCAAAATGTATATGAAAAAATAAAATGCAACACTTTATGGATTACGGAAAAAAAAACACCAGTTACGTTGCATAGCAGGAACGCATAAGCCTTTTAGAAGTAAGTCTTCAATGACACTATTTTAGATGAGTACAGTAAAAATACAGGTACAGTAAAAAAAATAGGGTATTGTAAAGTCGAACAGTTTTGACTGTTCCCTTTGGGGTTGCCATGTGTTGGTAGACATGATAAAAAAAATTCAATCAAAAGCGGCACATTTAAGATCCTGAAAAAGTATTTTCCGCAAGTTATCAAAACTAATGGCAAGACGAAACAAAATTGTTTGTATTCAATCCTATCAAGTTTGCAGAAACTCGACTTTTCTGTCATTTTTCCGGCAAACATATGTGGAAACTCAATCTGCTTCGTTTGACAAAGATATATGACTGTGTGTGGGTGTGTGTTTGTGTGAGTATGCGTATCTGTGTATGGCAGCTTTTGCTACATTTGTGTCATATATATGGTAGGGCTGCTGCCTGTTTTATGAGTTTCAGGCTTATTTTTATGCTTGCGGTTTGTAATATGATCTTTTGCCACACAAACTTTTATTTGATGCTGAAATTTTCCATAATTTATATTTAATTTTTTTTTCTTACGACGGTTATCCGATATGCAAATATAAAAATGAAGCTTCAATTGTGGAGAAGTGATTTTTTGATTGCTTATTTAAAATTTAGAAAATTTAATTTTATTAGTCAATAGTAGTTTTTTATTAACCATTTTAATGTTTAACTTTTCTTTGTACTTAAAAACAATGATTATATACATTACTCTATAATAGTTATTCACCATTTAAATGTTTAAATTTTCTTTGTACTTAAAATTTAAATGATTATATACATTACGTATACACAATGTTGACTTCCTTTGAGCTTATCAAGTTGTTAGCGCAAAGAAGCTTTTTGAATTCATACTTAGAGGTTTTTTTCTTTTTTAATCCGCTTAAAGGAAAAAGCGTCTAAAAATATTTTGTTTTTTTTGCTAAAAAATTAAATTTTATTTGATGTTAAGTAAAGTTTGTCAGACATTAATAAGCATGTCCGACTTATCACTACTGAGGACGTATTTAATTAGTTAAATAGATATGAAAAAAATAGAAGTATAACCTTTGTTAGAATCAAATCTTAAGCTTATGTCTACGCTAAAAATCGAAATTTTTGGAAAAGAGAAAAAATAATTAAAATGTTGGGTTTTAGTACTATAAACATATATAAGATATTCATCATATAAATGAACTACGATAAATTGTGTAAAATGCAGTAAGCATTCAGATTGACTCAGGCAATGCAACAAGCAGTGCGCTTGTTTAGCAAAGATAATGTAGCTGATCTTATTATGAATCAAAAATTTATGTAGTAGTAGTAATTACTTTTTTTTTTTTTTCTTTCTTTACTTTTAGAGAGAAATACCATATACAAAGAATGATAGTTTTCTATATTTGCTAAATTTTAATTTTGGTTACTTTGATAATTTTATATGTTTGTTTAATCATATCAAGATAAAGTTTTTATTTCTTGGTAAAAGTAGAAAAAAATTTGTAGTAAAAATGATATAAATAATATGCAATATATATTTTTTGTGAATAAGCGAATTACTTTCGTACTGAGTTATAATGTTAAAATATTTTTCCCTCAGCTTGGAAACTGTCTATCAACTATAGACTTGTATATAAACTGTATATAACTATGTATTACGCTTGCTCTGACATACATGTGCTAATTAAGCTGAATATTCTCTGCTATACTGAATTTTCTTTCATGAATTGTAGCTTATTAGTTCTCATTCTTTTGTGTTTTTAATTTCACATTTCTTCAGTTTTTATTTTTAGATTTTTAAATAAAAATAAATTTGTTGAATGGATTTTGTAATCAAAAATCATTTAAGATTCTGACTTCATAAGTTTACAGCTTAAAAATTGACCCTAGTCATTACATGTATATGCTTGCTGCTGAAAAAAAAGGTAAAGCATTTAAAAAGCCACCAATATGCGTAGATAGCATTTAATTTTTCTTTATTATTTGACTTATCAAATCTAACGTTACGCACAAGTGCTCATAAATTTAGAAAAATGTTCTAGCACTTAAGCTTTTTGCCCACTTAGACAGCCCACATAAAGGGCAGTGCTCCCTAAGTTACTTCAAACTTTCAAACCCAAAGATTCAACAGTATATCAAGGCCATTTTTTATGCCAATCATAGTACAAAATCTCTTGACCTTTTATTAATAATTCATTTATATACTTCTAGAGCAATTAAAAATTAAAGGCATGCAGCGCTGAGGAGAAATCAAAACGTTTCAAAAAGTGTTGCCTACTTTTTGGGGCAATGACCAAAGTGGGGACTTTACCGCAAAAATGGACTCATAAATCACAATGCACATGGCCTAAACACGAAATGGTCGTTAAAATGTCCGCACTGTTATTCGTTTATAAATGTGTATGTGTTTCCAAAATGTACTTACTTTTGAATTCCATGCCACACAATGGGAACCTAAATCAAATACGCTGCGAAAATATTATCCCTGCCGCAATTGCATAATATTATCACGCCTAGGCTAGCATGCCACGTGGAGTGAATGCGTCGCATGCGTGACATGCTGGAACCATTTTTAATTAAAACGTTTTTGGACTTTAACAACATTTTACAAAGATTTGTTTTTGTTTTCCTCTAAAAAAAAAAACGGGCAAAACTTTTAGCAACTTTGGCGGCTAACAACAAACCAAAATACATATAATTTTTTTTTGTTTTATATATAGATTTGACTTAAGCAAAAAGTTAATTAAGGCACAATGACTTGTTTGTTGAATGGTTTTACGGAAAAACATTTTGAAGCATGCCTAAAACGATTAAGCAAACGCAAGTACTTTAATTTTATTCATTGTCTGTGCATTTTAAAGTAAGTCTGAAAACACTTTTTTTGAGCTTATATAAAATTTAATAAATCGAAGAAGTGTGCTCTTAAATAAGTTAAACATTGCGTAGAAAATTACTCTATTATGCATATTAGATTATGGATAGTGGACGCAACGTTTTGAGCCTGTTGTTTTTAGGGTAAAAAAAATAAAGAATTTTGGCGGAACAGCAGTTGGTTTTTGCATCATGATAATGTACCGTCACACACCGCACTCTTACTTCGTGATCAATTTTCCAAAAATTCAACTCATATGGTTCCACAACCTTCCCAATCGCCTTATTTGGCTCAAAAGAAAAAAAAGTTTTAGTGTTTTTGTTCATGTAGTTTAAACATTTAAAATTTTATAAATATTTAACCTTTTGTCTTGGGGCGGAAACTTCGGTATTTAAAATAAATTCTTCGCTAAAGTGTAGTATGCCACCGTACACTTGAAAGGTTTGATAGGCGTTATTCTCGAAATAAGAAGCTATGCCTTCAAATCTTTCACTCATCCATCTGTTTAAGTTGGCAATTCAAAAATGAACGCAGCAAAATGTCAAATAAAATATTGTTTTATGACCTTCACGACAAAGATGAAGCATGCAATTTGAGTAGGTAGCTATGAGTTTAGCTTTTAAACTGTGAGGTTCCGAGTAGTGGCCTACTTATTTAAATGTTTTGGTAGCATTTGAGCATGCTCCAGCAGTATAATATAACAAAATGCTGTCACGTTGAGCATAAAATCGGCTAATTTATGAACATCCACAAAAAAATGGTAACTTTCCATGTTGTAAGCTGTTCGAACTACCAAACAGTATATTGTAAATAATATATTGATAATTTAATGTCTATAGGGTCATTTGTATTGGATAGCATCTATGGTTAAACTTTTATTTTTGATACATGTGTTTCATGTCACTATTTTTAAATAGAAAACGTAAAAGAATAAAAATGGACAGTCTAGGGTCACATATGAATAAGCATTAGATGTATTACCATAGTTATGCTGAATAATATGAATATTAATCAAATATTAATGATATTTCAAATAAATTATTAATAATACTGAAAGCCCTCCATTAATTGAAAAACAGACTCTACGCCATCAAAAATTGACTTTGGTGTAGTGTTTTGTGGATTTAATTATCGGTACCCATTTTTTCGACGACAATGATAGACAACGACAACCGTCAATAGCGGTTATTATTCGAGCAAATGATTGGAGTGGCTTCTGGTTGCAACAAGAGACCATGCATGCCATACTGCACGTCAAGCAATGGATTTGTTGTGACCATAGTTCCCCGGAAGGGTCATAACGAAAAATTGTGATTTCGTCAACAGAAACCACCTCATCAAACGTCACCAGACTTTTATTTGAGGGCATATTTGAAAGCTTATAAATATGAAAATAAGCTAAGCAGCACAGTTCAACTTAAATATCGATATGTTGGCCAAAACAATGGACAACGCCAAAATAAGAGCACATTTTGTGCTCAAAGCCAAGGGTGACCACCTGTACGTGATATCATCAGTAACTTAAACATCTCTCCTTGAATTGAAAAAATTAATATCAAAATGTAAACAATAATCAATTTGTTTATTAGTATTTTTTTAACAAATTCACCTAAAATGTCCTACCCTGTACCAGAAAGAGAAATCTGATTGCCTAATTAGTGTTGTCCCGTGTTTCTCATCACTGTTATGATTAATTCCATTTAAGAAATGCGAAATGGCATTTAGCTAATTTACGTGTAGTTCATGGTTTTGTATAACAGCAAGTAAATTAAATTGAATAAAAAAAAGTAGACCCACAAATGCTCTTGCTGCTGCTACTGCTGCACTTTGCAAACTTTAATACCATCAAGCTCTAGCATTTACTTCAAGTCTATGTAATGCTTTCAAAAATTGTATTTGACACGCATTTAGCGCATAAATATTGAGTTACTTGCTAAGCTGTAAACCGGCTTAAACGAAGCAGTGCTGAGAATGCTTCGAGGGTTTTTCCACATTAGCAAATGGAGCACGCGCGAGGTTCACGAAATGACAGCAGCATCCCGCCATGCTTAAGTTGGGAACAGGAAAAACAGGGCACACAGGAGCACATTTCCGACTTTGGCGTGTGTCCATTTTGTTTTACTTTGCCAGAGAGCATCAATTTTAAATGGTTTTTGCCGCAGAGCCCAGCCATAAAAGCTGTTGATTGTTGCTTTTCGCCTTTTTTTGTATTTTATTTACTTATGTATTTGTGCTGTCTCATATCTAGAGCGTTTGTGTGCACCCTTTTGGTTAATCCTTTGCCAAGAACTGTCGACCCTTTTATGTCACGACCGCAGTGTTAACTACAAAGTTCAAACTCATGTTTTATATGCTGACAGACTTGGCTTTAACTTAACGCGACATTCAAAGTTCTCTCTGGAGTTATTTGTTTTGTTTTTTTTTATTATTCACGTTTTGGTTTTGTTGACTTGACAGGAATTAAGCTTAGCAGGATGTACATTTAAAACGGCTCGTATAGGTGTCTTAAATTATTAACTAGATACGAGCTTGATAGTCATATAGACGGCAGAGCAAGCTATATTGTGTCTGAGCTGTGCAGATATTTGTCACGACTTTCGCATTTTGTCTGATGTGGGAATAAAGCACTTAAAGTTTTTGGCACAGCACGAAATCGAAACTTTTTTCATGGGGTGCCCACGTGCACACATAAGTACATCTCTGTATATTTATATATATATATATATATATATTAAAGAATTTAAATACAGATGCTATGTTTGAGCCACTTCCCCATAGCTTGAAAGGAAATTTAATACGATGCGGTATCAGCTTAATTTTAAAAGTTGCGCGTCACGTGTGCCGCATATAATTTTAGTTAAGGGAAAAGCAAGGAATTTTTACAATTGCTGCGTTGCGTATACGCCACGTTTTTTGATAACTTTTTTACAAAATTAAAGCTTATTAAAACAAGTTTATATATATAAGTTACGTCAAATTGGTGATATGTGCACTGCTCTCTATATTATTTAATTAAGTAAGTTACAGCCAATTGTACAATATTTTGAGTAATTTTTTGGATTGGGTAATGTCATATGTTTATATTAAAAATTTCTTAACACATCTTTTGATAAGTTGCGCATTTATTTTCAATTTAGGGAGTTATACCCCTACTAATTAAATTAGACGAACAAAATATGGTATTAAATTAATCCGTACCCCTGTTTAATATATGATTTTTTGTAAAAGATACAATGTAAAGGATAAAAACAGGAAGTAATATAAAGTATGAACAGTTCTTTATAAAAGGAGCTAAAATTTCAGCGCGGACCAACTATGAAACGTTCGTAAGTGGCCAAAGATGGTCGATTTGGTGAAAAGAAAGAGATGAATTGAATAAACCATTCATAAGATAAGAAATTGTAAAGTTTATTAAAAAGTAATTCGAATGCCTAATGGGATCTACAAATTGCTAGGGGTTGATAACAAACGGAAATTTGTTAAGCAGTGCTTAAGCGGTAATGAACCCGAGCAAGAGCTGTTGCAGAAATAACACGCTTTACAAAGCGACCGATTTTAGCCCCGAAAAGCAATTGTTTCAGCAACTGCGTTTGTTTGAAAGGCCGTTGATATAGATTTTTCGGCGACTTAAACTTAGTTAGTTCGACAAGCCGGGAGTTGCTTTGACTCGGCTGGCTGTATCGGATGTGCAGTGAGACTTATTTCTAACTTATTGCTTACGCTTGCTTATTAAGCTTGTTCATTATTGAACAGCAATAATTAATAATTGTTTTTTAACAGACTCAATCCATTTCTGATATTGGTGGAATTAAGGCCTCCTAACGCAAGATCAATATGCCAAAAATGGTCGGACAATTGAAACATACAGCAGTTTTGTTGCATAAGTCATCATGTATTGTACATTTGGTCTGAGTGTCTGAGGCGGTGCTTTTGTCGCCTCTGCCACTCTCACATTTATCTACTGTCTGGCAGAAAAATTACATATCAATTTTGACAGTTGGCATATTTTACGTGCAATATGTATTTTTCGATCTTTTGCGATGAATTTATTTAAGCTTTAATTTTATATTATTAAAAATAAATTTGATTTAAAAAAAAGCAATTTGATTAAATTTGCTGTATAAATATTTGTTCAAAATATAAATTTTGTTTTACGAAATTGATAAATCAAAATAAATGGATTGACACACGATGTGTTCTTGGAATCAACTTTTGGATTCGATATATCGAAACAACTGAATTGCGTGTGATAAATTTTTTTTGTTCAATTGAAATTTGTGTTTCATTTTATTTAATACTAGTTTGGAATATTTTTCCCAAAAAAAATTGTAAAAATAATTGAATGCAATTTCATCCGTAAACATTCTGAAAATTCCGCAGAAATAATACTGTCGTGGCGAAGCTCAGAAAAAAATAACTTCGCTTTCAATCAAGTGCAGAATATTGATATTGCCAACAATTTCCTTGGCAATCTTCGCTGCATGAGTATTCAGATGAAGAATCAGGAGACGATATGTTGCCATCAAATATTAATTGGGACCTCGAAAGAGGATAATCAATCATTTGACGAGCAAATGGTAGGTGTTGCCAAAACATATAATGAAATTAAGTATTTCATAAGAAAATTCATAGCATTCATTTTCTTTCCAAGTCATTTTAAACTGAGTGCGTAGTGGGTGGTCACATGACATCATCATAAAGTGATAAGGACCTTAATATTTTTTTGCAGTTCAATTTCTGCATGCAATTTCTGACTGCAATTTTGAAGGTACCATTTCGAAAATTTTAATTAAATCGCTGCGTTCAAGGTATTCCCTAGTGCTTTATAAATAAACACAATCAATTGAAGCAAAAAGCTTAAAGTTTTGTTAACGCTATCATCAAAACCGAGTGATAAGCTTTGTTCTTAAAGTAAACATAGAGCTGCTACAAAAAAGAATCCTTTTTTTAGGCTTACCTAAGCTTTGTGGTATTTAAACTCTCACATAAATTTTTATATGTAATATTATGTCGTTTACAATAAAAACAAATATGTAACACAATTTACAAAGTCAAAATTAGAAACCATAAGGAAACCATATAAATACAAAAAGTACAAATATTGTGCGCAGATGTAGCAAAGTTGTCCTTGGATTTTGTTACCTTAACAAGGTGGAGCAACATCAGTGTGACACTTACCGCACACAAGATATATGAGAGAGCTCACGTGTGTGGCATTAAATGGGTTGTTTATATCAATTCGAGGGCTTGTTTTGTTTGGTTGCGTACCCAATGCTCTCAAAATTTCATTAATTTACTCGGAGTCTAATGATTTAAGAATACAGCATATATTACGCATGACATAATTTATTTGTGCGTACCTTAATACCCTTTTTCTTGTATTACACGGTATGTTAGAATCTTACAAGATGAATATGTAACAAGAGAGTGATGCGTGGGTATTACTTAAAGTAAACTTATTAAAGTTCAGTGTGTTTGCCGAAGCCTATACGATAGTTTGTTTATATGCGTACATCCTACAGTTCACATAGGTAAAATGTGTTGGTACAGGGTGTTCCAAAGTCGACGGCGCGTAACTTTAATGTCTTGTGTGCAAACTAATTAAACCATTACAGAGTAATATTAAGGCGTTTAATTGTTTTTTGTTTTTATTTGCAGCATAATAGGTTATTTTTTAAGTATTCTGTTTGCTTGAAAAAGTGACGTTTTAGAAATATTTTAATAATTTATGCACATTACTTTTTATTGTTCAGGTAGTGCACACGCTGCGACAAATCCACAAGTCTGCATCTTTGGTCAGACACTACCCACTGCAAATAGCGCTAAGTACCTGGGCCTCACCTTGGAAAGCAGGCTAAGCTGGGACATACGGAATCAAACTTTGGGGAACTACAGCCACAACAAACACTTACATTATTCAAGTGTTTCTATCAAAAATTACTGCGCATAATAGAGGCCGGAACTCCGTCCTTCACACAGACTGAGGTCTGTGCCCATTATTCAACACACAATCAGCGACTATAGCCAGAAGTACCGACTTTCAGAGCCACGACAACGTGCTTGCAGTACAGCTACTAGACAACAGCACTCAGCTCGGGAGGCTTAAGAGATGCCATCCGCTAGATTTAACCTTCCGTTACGAATCATTGTAAATATCCCTATCATTGTAAATTTGCCATTGTAATTACAAGCCCAACGTCAATGAAAGGCCCAAAATTTAGTTATTGTCTAGCAGACAGATTCTAAAAAAAGTAATTTTTTATGCATAAAGTTTATTACAAACAAAATTTACGATATAAAATCTATTGCAGAATTAAGTGGTATGGTAGACGCTTAGCAATAGAGCCAAACCTGCCCACCGTCTGTATAAATATCTCTTAGAGACTGCGAAAGTTGGAAGATTGTAACTCGCATCATATCTTTAATTAAAAAAATCGCAATAGACTTTAAGGGAGTATGTATACACTAACGGTAAAGTAAAACAAAATTCAATTGGAAGATTCATTTAACAATTTTTGTCTTTTCTTAAATACAACAGTCTAGCGTCACAGTCTGGAGAAGTGGGATACTCTTAAGCAATTACGGAAAGTGAAGGCTTGTACAAGGCTGCTAAGTCCATTTGCTTTATGAACCACAATATTCCACTCATGCTGCCTAGATTGCCAATTAATTTTAGTTAAGCTAATCGCTGTGCATGAAGACAACACCAACTGGCACTTAGAGGCCGGTCAAAAGCAATGGTCGAAACGAGAGTCTACAGAGAGCGGCTGCCGTTCCATTACCAAATATAGGTGAATAAATGGTAACCGTTAAAGCCAAGTCAATTTGCTGGTTATTTTTCCTAACTGCTACTGATTTTCATAAATGCAATAACACGTTAAGTTAAAGTTTTTCTCAAGCAAGTTTCTGCAATCAATTCAGTTATATTTGGGTTGGTGGAAATAAGATACTTCTAATGGGAACTCTTTAATATTTTATATATATCTGATCAAAATCGGACACCGTTCTGATATGATATTTTTAAACCAAACTAAACATAGCGCATTTTATGGAAAAACTAATTTCTGTACCATTTTAGCTCTATATTCTATATAATACAGTCCACCGCTTAGAATTTAATTTGACTTGCTATTTACCAGCAGTGTAAGTTGAATTTGGTCGGTTTTGTCCTTAAATAAAACACTGAATTTTCTCGGGAACATGCTAACTTTTTTACTCAAAGTATTGATCATTTGATTCTACACATTTGTAATGTATGAGCGAGTGTGGGCAATTTTTTTTATCAACGCATTGTTAATATTGATGATTTGTTATCGGTAGCGATCCTTACTAGCCATTTGACCAGGTTTAAGTAACTCGTATTACTGCAAATACAGAGAATTGTCTTACGCTCAAAGCGATTTGACCTTGCAGTCGATGGGCCAGCCTATCCAGGCCAAAGCCCTGATTTTTTTTCGTTTCGGTTTGTCGAAATATTTCCATTTTTAGTACCGTTTAATCGTTGATGCTGCATTTCAGTACCAATTCTTTGATTTACAATTTTCCCATCTTTTAGTTGGTGTGTCACCCACTTCCCATACTTTTGGATCTTAACCAGGGCTTTTAAACGTTGAGAAATTGCTACTGGGGTCAGATTGAGTATTTGCACCATCTGTTGTTGCATTGGGGTTTTCGTCCAATAGCGCCTGCAATTCCTTGTCCGCGAACTTTTTCAGGATGTTTATTGTCCGCCAAATCAAAACTCCATCATTGAATTGACGAAACCATGTCCCACACGTTCTAATCAGTGGATCGTGTTCCCCATACGTTTATACCAATAACTGATAAGCTTCAGCTGCTTTTTTTTCGTTGGTGAAATAAGAAAAGCAATGAATGCCGCAAAGCAATTTTCTTGAAACAAAATTCGACATGTTTTCTGTGGTAAACAATAGCGATGTTATTATTTTGAACGAATGCCAACTACATCGACTCAAAGAAATATGTACATATTAATTTATTCTGCTTGTCGACACTTTATAAAATTTATATCTCTAAGAATGCAAGAAAAAAAAAATTTTTATAATTTTCAAATAAACTTTACGCTACTGTTCATATTGCCATTTGTGAATTGTCATATGAATTTAAATTGAAATAGAAAATGCTGAGAACACTTGAAACAAATTTAATCTTTCAGTTATCGAATGACATATACATCCTCGACATGCTGTTGCTTGCGACGTTTTGGAATTACAATGAATTACAGCGAGTTCGAATGTTAGTTGTGCTAGGTATAAAAGTGACTTAAACAATTAATTAATGAGTTGGCGATAAAGATTTCAGCATTTAATTTAATGAGTTAACGGGAAAATAAAGAATTTGCACTGCAAAAAAAAATCATGGCTTAAAATTTATCAGCAAACAAAGCTTGCTCTGCTCACTGCTCATATGTAACTGTGAAAAAGTCATTTTAAATAATTTGCATTTGACCAGAACTCATACGGTTGGCATAAAGTAAGCTTCGCCTTAAATATATGCGTATTGTGTAAGTGACGGATTTTCCATATTTCTTTTAGGCCATCACCATGAAAAATGATTTATATGACCCAGACTGAACCATTACAACCGGTCGGTCAACAGTAAAGAAAAGGAAGAAATCAATTGACCATTAGTTGTCACCACATTGCGGTTACCTGCAGGAAATCAGTCACTCAACCATTGTCCTTTATGAAATACATAAACTCAAACAAAGGAAAATACCTAAAAATAACAAAACAAATGCCCAAGTCACTTTGTGTACATTCTCGTATAGTATAAATATGTGACTGTAATAATACTATATCCACACGCACACACCACAACAGTGTGGCATCAACTTAAAGTTAACTCATGGCAAATCACAGATGCCATATCATGCACACGTCAGAGATACAAGACTAAGATTTTTTGTTGTTATTATTGCCACAAAAACACAGGTGTATGTGTTTGCTGTTTTTTTTTTGTTTTTTTTTTCATTCTTAAAACGTTCACTTTAGGATGTTTACCTTACAATTTATCAAAAAAAAAATGAAAAGTTGTCAAATACAATTGGTAGGCTTCGACTATTGTATACACTGTACAATCCTAATCGCTTTATTGTTAAAGATTTTTATTTTTTAAACTCTACCAAGAGGATGATTGCATTCAAAATTTGTATCGTTTACTTGATAGACACTATTGTTTCACTATTTTACCCAAACAGCTAAATCTGTTCTATATGAATCAAAATTTTTCAATAATTATAATTTATATACATAAAACGCAACTTGGGAATATATAATTATAATAATTGCAAAATAGTCAGATTAATACACATACTGAGCTACTTAATGGATTGCTTTTGTCAAATGTAAATAACTGAATATGGCGTGCACCCATCATACTCTTTATATTAAAAATACAGTGTATAAAAAATAAAGTAAACAAGCCCAAGGGCTGTTTCGTTGAGTTATGAGTAGGACTGTGACTTTATTTTTATAGCAAAGCAGAACAAAAGCAAATTTTATAAACTCATACTCAATGTTCACTAAGATTACTAAATATCTGAAGGGAGAGATTCATTTGTAAACTTTAATACATGCAATCAAAAGTCTTTAAGATATTGCTGAGCAGAATACAAAAACGAAAAATTTCAGGAAACACCTGTCTACGGCACTTACACTTTCTCCTACCACATCAAAAGCAGGCACTCTGATTGGAAAAATAATTGAAAATGTCAATTACAAATATCTCAGTTTAACACGCATGAATGAGTATACTTGGCTTCAATAGATAAGTTATTGCTTAGCAAGCATGAGTCTAAATTTTTTTTACAAGGTAAATTTGATAAACTGTTTATAAAAAGCAAATATTTACTTCAACTAACAGCTAATTTAGTATTACAAAATGCTTCTTTCTGGTTAAGTGAACAATGCAATAAAAGCAAATCATATTATCCTTTAAATAATCAAAATTGAATTCAATAAGTAAATTGTTATAAATTTACAATCTCTCTTCAGCATAAGCTGTGAACGATTTATGCACATTGCTCAATTATAAAATATTTATGTTAAACTTAAATGACGTCAACATGCGCTGAGCCATAAAGTTTACCAAATTAGCCCTTACCAAAAACCAAAATCATTTGTCGACCACAAGTTGGCTGTTAAATATTGAGGCTGAATGGTTTTGTTAACGCATACTGCAGTGGCTAAATACACAGACCCGAATTTTGTTAGGTTGTTTGGGAAAAATATAAATGTTTTATGTGTCATGAAAATTAAAACAAACTGTAACTGCCCTCAGCTTCGTGAGTTGCTTTTATTAAAACAACAAGCAAACAAAGCAATTAGGTAAGTTTATTGAAACTTTTACTTATTATTTATGTCTTCCTGTGTTACGTTTTGTTGGCCTTAAACTTTTTAATTTTATATATACATATCCATAATTTATTTATTTTATATTGCATATTAAGAAGGGTAAATTTTCTTACTTTACTTTATTTGAGTTGCCCATAAGAATTATTCTATCGGGCTATTTCCGACCTTACTAGCGCTCTCCAAGCACTCCTGCTTTACCCATGCCTTCTTTAGTTGGGAATGGCTTTGTCGGTTTTCTCATCAAATACCTTCTTCATTCTGCGAAGCCTACGCAGACGTTGTATTGTTATACGCAGGATAACATCTATATCGTTAGAGAGCTTATACAACTCATGATTCATGCGAATGAGATACTCGTTCAAGTTTTTGTAAAGATTTTGTATTTTGAACACAATAAGCGCAGCTGCATCCGGCACGCAAGGAACTGGGCACTTTTGTAGAAAATAATTCCAGTATTATATGCATCACTGCTTTTCGCAGTACTGCTTCCATTATGAAATCAATATGGTTGCACGATAGAGAGTATCCTTGTCTGAAACCTCGAACGGTATTGAAGAGTTTGGAGATGGCCGTGTATATTTAGCTTTAGTAAAAAACTTAATTTCTTGCAAATCACAATGAAAAAAAGTAATTACAGCAACCAAACTTTCAGCTTACTTGTCTGATTTGCTCATGGGACTAATTACTATATATTATATCTTATACTTTAGGGAATACGCTCAATTATCTTGATTAAAAACAAGCCAAAAAAGTAAAGCAAATCATTTTCTGCCCTAACAAGAATAAAGTAGTTTTATTTGAAACTCAGAACTTTTCAGAGTGTTTTTATGATACACAAGTTCTAAATTCACATATTTTAATTTCTAATGGAGTTAAGCTTATGACATCTTTGCCAGCTCAGCTATCAGCGAACTTATAAATTAGTAGTTGAATATGTTTAAAATAAAACAACATGTATTTAAAAAATATACGTTCGTTCGCTCGGAACCCAGTTTGGTCATAATGTGTATTATTGGGATTGTTTTAAGAGAATCAGACTATCAGTTGCATCCAGAAAAACTGACTGTTCGGTGATCCGTACTTCTTCAAAAACAGCTATGATTATGAATTGGCCTTCAAAATCTTGTGGTTTAAAACCGCTAGACTTTTGCTATGGGGCTATGTAAAGTCACTGGTCTATGCAGATAAGCCACAAATGCTTAACCATTTGGAAGACAACATTCGCTATGCTAGTGCTGATACACGGAAACAAATGTTGGAAAAAGTCAACGTAAATGGACGTCCAGATTGGACTACATCCAGGCCAGCCGTAGCAATCATAAGCCAGAAATCATACTTAAAATGTAATACAACAAGATTAACTTTCGGATAAATAAAATTAATGTCAATCGAATAAACTATCGATGTTTTATTGCAATTTGAATTTCTATACCTCTAAAAAAGCACCTTTTATATAACAACTAATTGGTTAGTCAGTCCGAAATAACAAATGAATGCTGAAATCGCCTGCATGACAATGTTTTTTGGTATGATATAGCTGATATATAATATATAATTAAGTATATAAAACATTTTTTATGAAAAAATTTCTGACCTTATCTTTTTTCTCAAAAAGACTATTTACAAAAACCAAAAAAGATGCTTGGTTGTTGTGTTAAAACTTGATCATAAACAATAAATATAGGAATCTTTTTTGGAAATTCTTCTTCGCCAACTAGATCAGTGCGTTTTGAATAAAGCCAAAATAATCCAGACACTTTTTCTTTATTACAGAACCTCAATTTTATTTCTCCTATGGCCAAATATTTGACATAGATAGAAATGCCAATTATTTGAACATTGTGCATAAGTTGTCGAACTGTCCTGAGCTTAAATATCATCATTTCGGTAATATAGTTATAAATTAAGGAAATGTAGCAGCTTACAAGACAAACTGCAAATGTGCTTGAGAATATTTCCCAATTTAAAATTAATCATTATGACCTTCAATATAAATAGCTAATAATAGATTTTAACATATAATAGATAACACCTACGTGGAAAAAAAGTTAACTATAAACTAATAAAAATTAATTTTGGTATGTATGTAATATGTACGATGCATTGATCAATACAATCTAAAATGGGATAAGCCATACGCAGTATTTTTGAAGTATTATAAAGAAAAAGTTGCTAAATGCATATTTGCTATTTGACATTTCAGGAAAGTAGTCTTAATATAATACACAAGTTGCTCTCAAAGCACTTGACATTTAGTTCAAACGAACATTTTGCGCAGCAATAAGAAAACACAAGTAAATAATAGAAAACTATATTTTATTTATATAAAAAGAATTCTTTGGAAAATCATATGTGTGTTGGTGTTTTGTGTAGGTTGGTAATGTGACCAGCACATTTTTTGATATTGGAAACTGGAAAACAGATATTTTTGGGAATTTTATTTTACTTATACATGTATCAATTTCTCTATCATTTTTTTTTATTTATATTAAATTAGTAATAGGCAAAAAGCCAAATAAAACATAGACTAAGAGGCTAGTCAACTTGAGGCTAATATGCAAATATTTTATTTCTGAATAATTGGTTTCCCATATAAAAATATATGTAATGTGAGGGCTTGAACTCAGCTTATGTGTTTATATATGTATATCTGACTGAATCAATGCTCAAATATGTTTATTGGTTTTCTATTCATGTTTAGCTTTTGTGGATTCGAAAACACAAAGTTTGCCGGACTTCTGTTATTTGTTGGACTATTTATCTATTATGCATAGTATTTACAATTGTTCCTACTAAGCTAACAGCTGACCTCATAAGGATTTAGAAGAGCATTTGAGCAAGCCACAGAAGTCAATAGTGTATGGTTTCATACCAAGTAAATTGTTTACTCTCAGTGCTCTTGAGGTGTAAAAGTATACTAAAATATTCATTAATATGCGAATGTTATTCAAACAACTTAATTAAAGTTTGAGTAGGTTTTTCAGTTGAAACCATCAATTGGATCATGTGGCAGCAATTGTGATGATTTGTATATATTGTAGTCACTGGCTAGTCTATTGATTACATTAAATTGAGCAGTTTTTTGGAGTTTTTGTCAGGCTGTTGAATGCTTCTCTACACAGATTACGCACTCACTAAACTTTGCCAAAGCAGTAAGTGATTTTTATGTTTGTATTGTAAAGAGCCTTGAAGTGCGGAACTTTTGTTTACTCTACACTTCCGGCTGGATCTGTATTTACCATAGAGACAATAAAACTTGAAACATTACGACTTCATTGCAGCATTCAGTTTATATAGCTTAAGTTGGCCTTACGAAAAGTAAGTTACAACATAACATTGACAACATGGCTACACTGCGTATACGTTATATTCTATGTTTCAAAATATCTTAACGCTATTCGCGTAATTAATTTTTTAGGCTGCTGTTTTATACACTAAATTGGCAGCTTACAAAAAAGCACAAATTGTCCCGGTCAATGCTTTTGATATGATTGTATCAAGGCAGCAATTTAAGTGTTTTTCAATTGATTTATTTGCTGATCTGTCAATCACTATGGACGTAGCAGCTTACTTCGGATAACTGCCGCGAAGGCAATGAATTGTGCAAGTTTTCGAAAATGTCATCTGCAAAACGTGTAGTCAATTAGGCGCGACAACAACAAAAACAAACCAAAAAAAAAAAATAAAATAAAAAGAACAATAAAGTTAAGTTACCATACTGTAGTTAGATATTTGCGATTCCCCCCCAGGCAAGCAAAAGCTATTGGTACACAACTTTTTAAAGGTGACAGAAAATCAACGATGGACAGTAATTTGCCCAAAAGGAAATTGAAGTTACAAGCGCAAAGCAATGCTTGTTCAAATTGATTTTGGTATCCTTTTGGAAAATGGTTTGTGCGTCAATACGCTCAAGACAGTGGTCAGGCGATTTAATCTTCAATAGCGAGAGAAGTGGTACACTAAAGTTATTTCAGTTGGCTGAAGCTGCTTTTATCAAAAAATCCTACGACTTTTATAGATTTCGTGAAATCTAAGCCGCTTAAGTTTGCAGCATACTCATTTCTAGGATTTTCTCTTATCAGACAGAATACTTATTTAGCGTACACCTGGCTTGTTCTCAACCAAACTGATTTGACTTTAACTAGGGCGGCTCAAAACTTTTTGCTGCAAAATTTTTGCTTGTTTACTTTAACTTTTAGATAGATTATGTGCAAGCAGAAAACTTCTTATTTTCGCTTGTTACTTTTATAGTCAGTTTGTTGTAAGCATCGTAGCAATCAAATTTTATATGCACTTTGCTGGGTATTTTAAGCATTTTCATTTTGTTGCAAATGTTGCAAAGTTATGCCGCACTTGCCTATGGCTATGGTCCTGCTATTGTGTGTTTTAGCGCCCCTATCTGCTATTAGAAAAGTTTGCTGCACACTCTGCGGCACATTTGGCAGCACGTGATGCGTAGCGTGATAACGCCTACCAAATCCAGTGGGAATGTGAGCGACATGCAAACTAAGAAAGCACTGCCTTTTGCTGTTAAGTCCTTAGTTATAGTAAAATTGGGCAAACAAAAAGATACATTTAAAGTAAAATCAATACGCAAAGCATGTGCTTAGGCTTGGCATGGCTGTACAGTGGTCAAAACGCTTAAGATTTGCCAGACAATAGAAAATCAAAAAAATTGTAGAATATTTTTTATTATCAGCTTGTTACATGCCTTGCGCAAAGTTGTAGCTGTGCCAACTAAAAAAATAGCAACCACTGTGTTGCGGCAACACTTTTGCTAGGACTATGTAGCAGCTGATTCCTTATTCATTTCAATTTTTATAAGCCTAAGTTGGGGTCGCAGTACGGTCGCATAACTTATGCAGCACGTGTGCTGGTCTGTGCTCAAATAGCTGCATGCCATCACAGTTTACTAAGGCATTTTGTATTAGAAAAGGTAGCCAACACTACGCCTAATTTGCTTAATGGCTAAGCTAAGGGTGTTCGAATATTAAGCATACGCCATGCTGGCACGCATATGTATATAAACAGAAAAAATAAGCCAGCACTGTCAAGTGGCTGTCATGTTTTAGTTCGACAAAAAAAGTCTTTATTGTTGCTGCTGACAACAGTTGGCTGTCAATTGCGACTGCCTTTTAATTAATACACATGACTAGACCGGCTTATTAATTAGCCGTAATTAACAAAAATTTGCTGTCTCTAAGAGAGCGAGCGCATATAAAGTGGACGCTTTCGCTTACAGTCCATACAAGGTCAGCTCAGAAGTAAAACGTATTTAATAATTGTTATTTATTGACTATATTATGTGCCCAACGCTTTAATTTTATATATTAACTCATAAAATTGCTTCGCCTGTGGACAGCAATTAAAAGACGGGTTGTTGGCTATACAATAATCATGGATCATGGAACGTATGCGTAATATGTGCGCACACACTGTGACAGCCATAATTACAGTCAATTTGCTAGAAAGTTATTGTCGTATAATTTAAGTTGTTAAATTGTGGCACAACCTACTGGCCAAGAAGTATCATAAATAGCTTATATTTTTATATGCAAATTCAAAGTTGTTTATATAGAAAAAAAGCAAAAAAAACATTAGCCTCTTATTTCTTAAATGGCTTTTCAGGCGACAAACACAAAGCGTGTTTTGACTGGTACATTTACTGCTTTTTGTGCATAAGTCTTCTATTTGAATTTAGATGTTGTTGCGTATTGCTGCTTTTCATTCATTCAACTGGGCGCCTTTTTGACACGTTCAACATTTTGCGGGTTGCCAGAACCATAATATATTTTGGAAAACTGTCAACTCGCGTAAAATGTCAACACACAGATAAAGATACAAAATGAGCAAAACATAAAGCACTGCTTGAGCCTGTCTAGTCACACTTGAGTTTCCTTTGAAGTTGCTCTGCTCGCTGCCCTTAAAGTAGGTTACCAGTAGGGCGCTAAGCTGACATGAGTTCGCTTGCGAGTTACTTATTGTCTACCCAACATAGAGTAACATCTTGATTTAATATGAATGTACAGGGTAGGCCATTTAAAGAGGAAGAAGCATCTGTTTCAGAAAAAAAAATATATAAAAAATATTCCTTTTATTTTGATAGTCATTGATTTCGATTCAACAAAACGAGCTTTTTCTTCGAAGTTTTCAATTGTTTTGACCAACCTATCGATCGATATAGCTGCAATTTCGCGTTGTATGTTTGGATTTCAAATATCTCCACAAAAAAAGTCTGGTGATGTTAGATCTTGTGATCTCGATGGTTAGTCAAATGCACGCTTTTTCGATATGACTCATCCGGAGACAATGGCCCCATTACCATTTACTACCATTTAGATTTTGTATGAAATTGTCTTCACATCGTGACAAATTATGTGGCGAAGAGTGGTTAGTAACATTTAGATTTTGTATGAAATTCTTCAAATCGACACGAATTATGTGGCGAAGAGTGGTTCGAGCGATGGCCAACTACTGAGAAAGACGATAACTCGCTGTTCGCCGTTCCTCCTCAACACTGACTCGTATGTCCTCAATATATTGGTCGGTACTACTTATTCGTTGTCTGTATGCATGGCTGGCAGTACTTGCATTACTAAAAGTCAAATATTTTCTGTATAAACGACTTCGAGTGTCATAACCGAGCGCACGTTTAACTTTTCAAAAGGGAAAAGTTATTTTGAATGTAAAGTTGAGCAGTTTCAGCGCGTTCTTTTAGTGTGAAATGTTCCATGGTATACATTGTCGCTTCCTACTCGGTATGACATAAGTCGAACTTTAATTCCTGGCAAAAGTTATGGAGTTGCCGCTTGCTTTTACCTTAAATGGGCTACCCTTTATAGTACAAGACAGTCTACTGTTTAAGCGATGAGCTTTAATTTCAAGGCGTTGCCTGTGTACGGTGCGTATGATTAATGTGTTAGATTGTCAAATGCGATGCAGTGTGTTTTAAACGTCTTCTTTTTAGCTTGACTTTAATGGTTTTTTTTCCCAGCTCGACATAATTATGTCTTTGCATAATATAACATACTTTTGAGCGTAGCTGAGATAAGCGTGTGAAATTAACTTATGTATGCTATATCTAAAATACACATACATTTTTCTGTTTTTCGCTTTGATTATGGAATCAGCTAAACTACAGAAATACGCATTTGACACTGTTTTACTAAAGCTTGTAAATATAGCAGCTAATGGCTAGTTTTTTTAGTATTTTTCAAAGTTGATTTTATGTTTTATTTTTAAGAGGTTCATACTAATTGCAGTACTAAAATTTTATGGCTACACTAATAAAATTGCCTGAAAGCAGTTTCCCACAAAGTTTACACCCTTCATAATTTTGTATCCTTAAATTTGTACCTACTGTTGAAATTTAATAGCACTTACAAATGAGACGGTTTTATTTTAAAGTCGCTCTTAATTGAGGACCATTAAAAATGTTTAATTAACTTTTTGCATATAAATTTAATACTTCGTAAAAACAAAATTAATTTTATAATTTTGTTTTTTTTGGCCATATGTTTCATAGGTAATCGCTCGATTTAAGCACATATTTCAGTTGAAGTTTAATTGCCAAATGTTATAATTACGAAATTATAAAACTTTTAATGAGCTCAATTTACAATATCCTTTCATGCGTTCTCATGTATATAATACAACTAATTACACAATAAGCTGTTAAATGTTTGACATTGACTTAATCTTTAAAGCAATATTGACAGATTTTATTTATTGCTTATTTAAGTGGTTGAAATAAAATAAACTTTGGAATGACTACACTGGTATTAGGCAACTGGTATTAGGCAAGTCATAAATTATTTATTTGCTTAACGCATTATGAATGTTTAATAGTTATTTGAAATATTATTTATTTTGATTCAAATAGAGAAACTTTTAACATAAAATATTGATTTTTAATAACGAAGTAACGTGCACTTATTTGCTTTTTGTATTGACATAAAAAAAGGAAAACAAAAAGCAACGTTATTAAGTTACTTCTTCTAAGACGCTCTGCAGTTTGTTCCATGTTGTGCATCCAACGAGCATTTGGACGACCTCTACTCTAATTGGGCTACTGGGGTCGATTCTTTGGACATGACCAGCCTACTACAGTTGCTTGAGCTTGAACCGTTTGCTGATTGCTGGTTCACAAAGTTCTTCTTCGCATTCGCTGTTATATCGAAGACGATAGGCGCCATCGTTTTTTGCACGGCGACATTTTTTGATCCGCCCTTGTGATGGTGCAGGTTTCTACTGGGCTGGTGGAATGATTGGTCCGTACTTCCTCAAAAACGATGATGGCAAGAACATTACAGTCAATGGTGATCGGTATTGTGCCACGATTACTAACATTTTCATTCCTTATTTGAACGGCCTTGATGTCCAGAAGTTGTGCTTCCAACAAGCTCCAGTGAGTTTTCCTCCAAGACCTTGTGATTGACTAGCCTACTTTCTGTAAGGCTATCTGTGTAAAGTCATTGGTCTACGCGTATAAGCCACAAATGCTCAACCATTTGGAAGACAACATTCGTCGTGTTATTGCCAATTTACGGCTACAAATGTTGGAAAATGTCATCGAAAATCGATGAATCTTTCGAATAAATAAAATTCATGTCAATCGAATAATTCATCATTGTTTTATTGCAATTTATTTTTTTTACCTCTAAAAAAACACTCTTTATTGTATTTGTATATAATATACGAAAAAAAAAACAAAAATGCTTGATTGCTTCTGCGTCGAAGATCTGTATATAAATCTGCTGCAATATATGGCAGGTGATCACAAAGATGTGATGGCGGCCGTAAATTCCTGAATTTTTAACTTTACATATCAGCTGAATTTTCTTTTCTCTACGTAATAACCCTTTTATAAAAAAATGTTGCATACTTACAGGAGCTGTAAGTATTCGTGAAACTATTGTTAAAATAACATATCTTTTATAATAATAAATTGAATTCAGCTTTTTATTTATTTTTCTTTAAGTTAAGCAAACCTTTAATAGCGAAAATCTGCCACAAGCTTTATAGTTTTTATTACAATTTGTGGAAAACAAAGTCATAAGAGAAATTTTTGCAAGATAAGTTTTCATTATCATTACAAGTAATTCAAAAATCTAATAAGCTATAATTGCAGATTAATTTCATAACCGATGCAAAAAATTTCGCCGAATTTTATCCACTTTCAGAGGTAACCATTGAAAAGATTTAGTGTGTAAAAAATCTTTAATTATTTTCTTGTTAACAATAAAGTGTATTTCGTACTAAGTATAATATCTAAGCTACACCATTTTCTTGCTTCATCCAACATGATAAACTGCTTTCATCATAATGCTGCTTGCTATCGAAGACAATCGTAATTTGAT
This sequence comes from Chymomyza procnemis, assembly GCA_035046065.1. Lineage (NCBI taxonomy): Eukaryota > Metazoa > Arthropoda > Insecta > Diptera > Drosophilidae > Chymomyza > Chymomyza procnemis. The sequence continues at coordinate 352,945 of JAWNOJ010000013.1, read as the reverse complement.
ACATAATTTATTACGCTGACGTTGATTAAAATGTAGTCGAGACTAAATAATGCAACGTAGTTTTATGTTATATAACAAAGAAAAAAATAATACTAACAATGCAACAATAGCATAGCTATGGAAACGCGCTTCGCAATATTTGAGCATCTGTTCATTATTTTTTAAGGGTAAATTAAGAAAAAAATGGCAACGTTTCGAAAAGAAATTATCATTTGGCAAGCATTGTCCAGCTGTTCATTCCCCTTTAATTGATGCAATGAAAAAAGTTTTAGAAAAAATCTTTTGTAGAGTAGCATTTGGAATAGTCTTTGTAATAAATTAAAAAATGAACAAAAGTTCTACATTGGTTTTCCATTTAAGTTCGAAAGTTTCAAACCATTTCATATCACTGCTTCTGTATCTAGCCATTAGTTATTGCTGCAGTACAGCTCTGTTTTGTATGCATATCAAAATAGCCAAACTCAATTTGAGTGCATTCCAATCTAGAAATTATGCTGCCATACTTCTGGGAATTTCTATAACTTTTACTATTTTTTTTGTGCGGTGGCTTCAGTTATACCGCATCAGGTTTATTTTCTCTTCATTTTGCTTCTTGAAAATATGATTCGAAGAAATTCAAAAATTGTTTTAATTTGACGCAAATGTATATGGGTTGGCAAGCTTTATTAAACAAAAATTAACGCACAAAATTGTTTTCAGAAAAGTTCAACTCACTCGCAAGGCCATTGCATATCATTTTGATTTTTGACAAATTTTTTACAAAATACAGAAAGCCATGTTAGTCGTTGTATGTTGTATGTTATATGGGATCAATGTCAGTAACTTTTAAAAAGGAATCAAATATCATTGCTAGGATACATGTATGCCGTCAGCCATGTAGGTTTGGCTCTGGAAGGACTAAAATTAATTTGCTAGTCATTCAGGGGCTTGCTCATGTTTGTGAAAATTTTGGAGCCTGTTTATTGCTGCTGCAATTTAAGGTTGGTTAAGTTGCCTGCTTTGTGTTTGGTAGTAACTGCCTTTTTTATGTTAGTTTAAATATACCACAAAACAGTTTGTTGTTTTTATCATGTCAAAAAAAAAGTTTTACCGGATGCAAAAAAAAAAACAGCTAAGCCACAACTAGGCAATATCGTTAGTTTTAAAATTTTGTTTATTTTGGCAAGGACCAAAAAGTGGATGCTTTCATTCTAATTGCATATTAAATATCAAATATTAAATATTAAACATATTCAAGGCACATTTTGTTGCCACTTTAGCATCTTTGGCTTGTAACAAACACAAACTCATTTGGCATTTTATAACCATAATCTAACATGAGCATATAGACTTTTACCAAATCTGTTGGCCAAGTCAAGTGTTGTGTCAACTTGGCATAAAAGTTAGATAAATCATAAAATAAATGTAAAAATATTTCATAAAGGAACAGCAAAGGCAACAAAAAAAATGTCCTACATTTTCTTTTATTTGTTTGTCAAAGTAGACATTTGGCACACAAAGGCATTACGACAAAAGAAATTATAACCTTTCTGCAAAGTTTGCTTAAAACTTGTGAACTTTACCATTTTGCGTTGTGTGTGAGTGTGTGGTTTTCGTATGCTTCCTTTAAGTTGGAATTAATTTTTTGATTCTATACTATGACACCGTATAATAGTTCAACATTTGCTGAGCATAAACTATGTAATTGGACTGGGATTGTGTGAAAGCATTTTTTTTTTGTTATCGTTGGATTAGTAAATTATGCATAAAACGTATATATAAAAATTACATATACAAAATAAAAATAAAAGTATTTTCTAAATAAAATAAGTATTTCAATTGGAATTTGTATTTATATAAATAAAGTAAAAAAAAAAAAAAAAATCAAAAAAAAAAAAATAAAAAAAAAGATAAAAAATCAAAAAAAAACAATGACATATGTAATCTGTTGTAACCGTAAAGTCATACAGAGTGTGTTTTTGACACTTCCAAAGTCATGCAGAGTAGGGTAGTACACATGTTGAAGCCGAGAGATGTCAAAAGTTGATTTTAATTTTCAGAACGACCTCTTGATACACGTGAATGTCAGGGACTTATGCACCAGCTCTTCACTGTAGATGACAAATAGATATAATACCATCACTCCAAAAAGACAAAAATACGTTGTCAAGTCTGACAAACTCGTTCTATCATTTCCTACATCGACGCTAAGTATAATTTAAGCGGATTTGATGAAAAGTGTATATGTTCTGTTTATAGAAGGGCCATGGGGATATGATCGACTATGAGCTGATGAAGCGAAACCATTATTACCAGAGAGATGGGTACATGTATATATGTGATATACGTTTTACTTGTGTTCAAAAAGTCAACCTCTTCAGATTCCAAAAAATTACGAGCAAAAATGCTTGGATATCGCGACCATTTCCTTAATTGTTCTCTTAAGTAAATAGTTCAGTGTTGAAAAATCTTTGCTTCTTATTAGCTTAGATACATCACCGTTTTTCTGTTTACTTAAATTTCGAACAAAGGGCGCAAAATATCGATCGTTAGAGTATTTGTATGGCATGCAGCGCTATTTCGTTGGAACCGAACTTAATCCAAATTGTCCCCTTTAATTTGTTTATCGTAATTTTACTTAATATTTATGAATATGAAAGACTTTTTTATTAAATAAAAAAAGACTATGATGCCAAGAGAACAAATTCTGCACAAAACTGCCACTTGTAGGTATATTGGCTTCTCTAATACAACAACTTTTTATACCCTTTATCTATGAGATAAAAATGGTTGACTACTCCAATTCCTTTATACCAAAATTATAAACACAACCTGGGGAAACTAGATCTTGGCGACCATAATAACTAGAGTGACCAAATCATATTTATGATGCGCTTCTTTCTGCATAGGATTAAATTAAATATCGATATCCTGCCCCTTCATCCACAGGACAGCTTTGCGGCTTAAACCCAAACTGTGAGACATTAAGATGTAAAAGTCAACAAAGCCATGCGTGGTGATATGATATAATATGATTTGCTTGCTTGTTTTGATAATAACTTAGCAAAAATCAACATAATTTGGTAAGTACATGTGTTTCGGGTTAATATGTACAAATTTCACATCCACTTTCTGATAAGCTGCTTCAAGATTTGACTTGATGTCATTATAAAACTTGTGACTAGAATCAATGAATTAATTTTAATTACATTTTTCAATGTTAGAGATGTAAGTAGCCGAAATCCCTACAATGGATACATGGTGTTTCGATCCACACCCCTAAACGTACGACATTAAAATTTGTTTTTAATAACTATTCACAAGTAGGTTTACATTTATTTTGAATTTCATCATTCAATTTACTGATGTTTTGCGTAAAGATAAAAAAGGTATTTTAAATATAAATTTAGAAAAAATATATTCATTCAATGAAAAAATTACAAAAAAATGATAACACATACATATTTTTAATTTGTTTATTAATTTTTGATTTCTGAATTTTATTAGATTTTTTATTGATAAAATAATTTATATATTTAACGATATGTATTGTATATTCAATATTTTTCCTTATTTTTTGGAGTTTTATATTGCTATATTTGTGTTGTCTAATTTCAATCAAAACCGTCAAAAATACAATTTAAAAATAATTTATTTTGTTCAATTTTAGGAATGGGAAAGAATTCAGCTCCGTCTGATGCAAAAGGCCTTGAAAATAGAACTCTTTATAGTTGCATAAGTCAAGCTGACAAGTGACAAGTAAGTGTTTGGCATAAGAATGTGAATTATTTCCGAAGTAGTTTGTTGTATAACAACAATTATGTATTCGAAAAATATGATTTTTCATGTAATGTGTGCCAGAAAAAACCGCCGTTCGGATTCGGTTATAAACTCTAGTTCTCTGTTCTCATCAAACAGCTATTAATAGAGATATCTTCACGCTCTGACTTTGGAGAGATAACCATAGTCAAGAGAAAATTTATTTTTTATTTTTTGTTAATTGTAAGTTAGCAGATCCACTGCAATTATTTAGCAAATTTAAAATGTATTTCTTCGTAATAATAAATATTCCATCGTATTTTTTATATATATATCTACATCAATTTACGCAAACTTAAAGCAAATTATTTATGCATTCATACTTAGGGTGAAGGGTTACAAAAATTATTCGGCCTCGTTAGGTGAAACAATCCCCTAAATCCTGCTGCTATCTGCGCTACTGAAGCATATACAATTACTACGCAAGACATGAAAAACAAACATAAGGCTCAGGATAACTTACATTAGTGTTTGTTGGGCTTAAATGAAAGTAGAAGTAGTAGCTGAGCCTGCTTAGGGGATTTGGGGGCATTTCTATTGGTGCATTTTTTTGGACGCTTTAATACGCGCCAATGTGAGTGAAAAAGTAGAGGCAGAAAAATTGCTGGTCGGGCACGCTTCATAAAAAAAAAAACAAATTGTAACACATGCATATACACACACATATACATATATAAATATACAATATTTAATACACATACACTTACACTTACACAAACACGGATATGAACACAAAAGCGTGACAAATGATGCAAAGGCAAGCAGCTCAGTCACGTGAACCATCATTGAATCAGCAAATGCCACACGCACATACACACACTCATGCTAACCCACACACCCGCACTTAGTCACACACACACACATACAGACACAATCCGTTGTGCTATTTAAGCAAGTGCTGGGTTTCATAATAGCTGTCATTGCTTTTCCTGTTGCGGGTCTTGTTGCTACTCTGAGAAGTTGCTTCCATTGATTAAAGCTGAATCCTGAAGAAAGTGTCAGCATGGATGGCATGTCTGCTTAAATGCAAAAGACTGGCGCACAGTGGGCGACCTGTCAATTCGAAAGTATTGCATCGTTACCTTTCAGAGCTATGACAGACATTTAATTGGATAGAAAAATTGCTGTATGTGTATGCTGGATGTCACGAATTGAAGACAAATTCAGCTGAATTTTTTAAGCAAAATTATCGTATAGACGAAGATACCAAACTTCAAAACAAATATTAAGTACAGCCGTGACGATAAAATACCCTGTACTTTTCTTTGTGACATTTCTGCCGATAAGCAATCTTATATAAGCATGAATTTTATTTATAGTCGCATGACGTTGGTATATTTATTTTATAAAATTATTTGCTCAACTGCAACTTAGCAGCCTTGTGGTAGGTAAGATTTTCACCCATAACTATGTATTAATGGCTGATCGCTTGGTACTCGAATTTATAAGAAAATTTAACTGAGGCTAGTCTCCTTTTTAACTCGTCGAAAAGCAATGACACCACTGTCTTGCTGCGAGTGTGTGTGAGTTTATGCTATATCCCATCAATGTCAACCATCTTTGTTTTAAATAAAACAGGCACAAACAACAAATTACAACAAAAGTAAAATCAAAAGAACAAAAACAAACTACGTCCTGCGGCTGTCACAAAAGCACAAAATATTATTGCTTTCCGTCTGTCATTTGCAAGTTTTCCTTGTTCAATTAGTAAAAACAGCCAGTATGTGTGTCCCATACATACACTGCCATAACACCCTAATATGGAGTCCCATAAATTGTAAGTGCAACATTTTAAGCTGGAACTTATGATTTTATTATTTTCAAAAGAATTTTTAGAGTTTAGCTTTTATATTCCCATTTTTTTTAATTATTTAAATATCATTGCCGCCCAAAACTATGCTACAGTATAAGATTTATCGTAAGCTTTTTAACTACGTTTCTTAAAACTTTTAATTTTAATATAAAAACTGCAATTATTTTATAAATAATTTCTTTGAAATTGTTGTATAGTTTTGTCGATTTAAAATCAGCATCAAAGCAAAATTGTTCAAAAATGTTGCTAAATTTTAATGACCAGTTCTTAGTACAATAGTAGATTCCACTGAAAACTCTGTATTTCGTAGTTAGCTTGATGGGTGAAAAATTATTAGTATTACACCAAAAATTAAGTTGTGAATAATAAAACTTTTCCCAAACTAAGTGTAGTTTTAAAAAGCCCATGAACTGATATGTTATCAAGTTAAAAGTTTACATAAAATTAATTAGTAAATTTTAATAACCAGTTCTTAGTACAATAGTAGATTCCACTGAAAACTCTGTATTTCGTAGTTAGCTTGATGGGTGAAAAATTATTTGTATTACACCAAAAATTAAGTTGTGAATAATAAAACTTTTCCCCAACTAAGTGTAGTTTTAAAAAGCCCATGAACTGATATGTTATCAAGATAAAAGTTTACATAAAATTAATTAGTAAATTTTAGTGACCAGTTTTTAGTACAATAGTAGATTCTACTGAAAACTCTGTATTTCGTAAATATGAGATGAACTGACATGTTATCAAGTTAAAAGTTCACATAAAATTAGTTTTAACTTGGCCACAATTGTAATAAATAAGCAAATAATCAGAGTTAAAGCTACCCCTTAATCTGATACAATTTCGATGTATATTATCATACTGCTGTGCATATCCGATATTTGGAGAATTATATATTTACATATGTATTATACTTTGTCTAGTTCAACATTGATTTTGTGTTTATAATTTTTTTTTAATGTTTTTAAACTTGAAAATATATGGGTTGTGTCTCGTGATGAGCCCCACCAGATCAGATCCCTTCTTCCGACATGGAGAAGGAAGTATGCAGCTTTGTGTAAGTGTTCTTTCACGAAGTATTTTGTAACAACCAAGTAGTCCTTACAACTCTTGGTTGTTAGTTCCGCTTTGCGCTTCATGGTTACCTCCTGATTGATAGGCATGAATGGCCGTTCCTCAATTCGCCAATTTATCTGCTATCTCATTTCCTTATATACCTAAGTGTCCTTACGACGTGAAATCGTGTGCAGTCTGTGCTTGCACTCATTTACTATGAGGGAGATCGTACATGGGTTACAAAGGGTGCGCAATGCAGCTACAGATCCCGATCGTCATCCCTTATCACCTCTTCTCAGAAATCCACTGAGCAACTTAAGGGATGGCTAGGAGCTCTGTTTGTAAAACCGTTGCCATTCCTCCTGTTGAGTTAAAGAAGTTGGTATCTTAGTCAAAATACAACCGCATACCAGTTTTGGATCCAACTGTGTAGAAGACAGAGATCATGCCTACCCAGTGCAGTTTCTGTATTTCTCCAGGTAAGCGTACATCGTATCTTCTTCCAAGTCGTACCTTTGACGAAATACAGTTCTCAGGCTTGAGGAACTGGTGACATTTCACTTAGTTTTGAATGAATGAACACATATCGTTGTCTAATATTGTATCTGAAAATTAATGTGAAATAGTCATACATTTTGTGGAATATGTTTGTATTACCAATTGTAATATATATGAATAATTTTATTACATTAAACATTTATTTCAATCTTACATACAATGTTTTGTTTAAGATAAAGCAGCAACAATGTTTTAATAATTGAGACATAATAGACGTATATTTGACATTAATTGTAGCCATTGGTTATGAGCTACTCAGGAATTAATTTCATATGAATATATATTTTATTTAAACTTATGTGTTGCGTGTGATGATTGTTAATGATCATTAAATGCATATGTTGTTGCGTGGTCAAAACATACATCATTTAATTGAAGTTAAATGGCCAAACCAATTAATGCTTTATTGTGCCATCAATATTATTAGAGGGGTAAACAATACAATCTATTGGCATGCACATAAATTATAAGCATAACGTATACGCAGTATGTGTCGCTCATAAAGCAGTATAATACACAAAATCATTTGAATTTCTTCAGTCATTAGGACTGTGTGCTCGTAGAATTCATAGCATTTATTTTCAAAAACTGCCGATTTTGTTTTTCTCATTCTCAGTTAATTAAAATTCCAAAAGTGCAAACTTGAAACCATTCCTATACAAATACATTCAAAAAATACAGTCATATATCAGCCCAACATATTTCAGCGTAAATTCAATGTGTTTTGTTTATGTCAATTTTTTGCTTAACTTAATGGGCATATAGTTGACATTGCACGTCAAGAGCTGAAAAAGAAGTGAGATTGACAGCAGCCACTTTGACAATTGCCTAACGACTGAATGATTTTCATTAGACTTTAAATAGAAAAATATTTTAAAATTTTTGCAGTGCTTCATGTTGGAATACCCTGTAAACAGAAAAGCGGTCACTGCTATTGCAAGTTGTGTAGTACTTCGTTATGGTTCAAACGAAATTAAATGAAGTTGTGTTAATTGATTAATTTAGTAACACTAAATTAAGTGAATTTTGGTTTACTATTTTTATTTAATGAATGCATAAAGAATTTTGGCAGTGCACTATTTTGGGATACCATTTAGCTATACAATAAAAGCCAACTTTGTATAGTTTGAAAGCTGTGTAATTCTTGCATAAAAGCAGCTTATTTCGAGATGCTCTTTAAGCAGTTACTCGAATTGCAGGATATAAAATACCTACAATAAGTTCAAGCTATATATATATGCATGAAATTTTTATTAAACGTTATTGGTTGCTGACAATTACTTGGCCATGAATAAAAAAATATTGTTTCAATTTTAATATATAATAACGAAGATTGATTGTATACTTCAGTTCCATTTCAATAAGAAAGCAAACCTATATTTATTTTGACACCACTTATTTATCAAATGCGTTTTTGATAACAGAACTTATTGCCTATACATTTAACAAGCTTTCAAATTACTCTATTTATTTATGCACATAAACTCAGATTTATGTGTAATAGTTATATTTTTGGGTATAGCGAATTTAAATAAAGCGTGCTAACAAATTGTATCACCTCTATAAGCAACTGCCATTATCTACGGCATACGGTGCGTATGCGTTATGCGCAACATCTTTTAACAACATGTTGCAAGCTTCAAACATATTCTGTGGAACCTAACAGCCACTTGAAAATGCAATTTTATGAATGAATTTGTCTTGCAACATGTTCGATGCTGCTCGCACACCAACAACAGGTTTGAAGGCAACCAAAGTTTTAAATAAACACAGCAGACGTCTGCCAGTGTGACCCTCACATGCCTTGACTTGCTTAGCTTTATGTCTGGCCAAGTGAGTTCAGTTGTTAGTGCGCAATGTTCCGGAGCGGTTGACAGATACGGCGTAAAATAAGTGAAATAAATCACATGTTGATTTGAATTTTTAAACAAGAATAAAGCAATGATGTCAAAAATATAAAAGTAAAGTGTAATTGAGACCACTTGAAAGATACTTGACTGTTTGTGTAGAATTGTGTTAGTTGTCAATAGCAGCTCAAAAAATAGACTTCAAATCGGTTATTAGTTTTTTGAAAGCAAAAGTGTAAATGATACAAAAAAAAAAAAAAATAAAGAAAAAAGTAGATAAATAATATGTGTGTTTTTTAAGCGGCACTTTTGAATTTGAACACATTTATAAATACTTAATGTAAATTTTAAACAAATGTAATATGTACACAAAGTTTACTAATATGTATGTCTAACTCAATAATAATTCAATTGCATTTATTGATAAAATATGTTATATTTACAATATTTACAAAAAAAAAGAGAAAAATAAAATATTAATTTTTATCAAAATCCATATTTAACAATATTTATACATTTAGAAAAAATTACGATTAAGCATCTAAAGTTACAACAAAAAATAAAAATTGCTATACAGCAAAGAAAGTATTATGCTATGTTAAGTGTATTTCATTTGGTGCAAAGTGATCTGCTTACTATTCAATAGACTAAGTTATAATATTTAAATACATTTATATGTGTAAATGTATCAAACCTAAGCCAAAATGGCATCAAGTGCTTAAAAGTGAGACAGCTTGAAATTAAAATCAACAAAATTGTGTAAATATTTAAAGCAACGATATTAAGATCTTTGATATGCTCAATGAAATGCAAACAATGGAATATAATAAAACCCATACACGCAACAAAATCTATTAGGTATGTATATGGTGGCAGCTTCTATGTATATGTTTTTTTGTAGATCCTAAAGATAAACTGTTGCAGCTGAAAGAAAGACGAGCAGCCTGCCAAAAAATTAATGACATGTTAATATTTGAACTTAAAACATAAGTTGTTTGTGGCTTATATTTTGCACGCTTGTGTTCATGTGTGTATCTGTGTGTTTCGCCCGCAACTGTGTAAATAAGCCAAAAGTTTTAGTCAAGACAAAGCCATATAAATGAATACCAAATAAAATTGAAAGAGACTCGCCAGAAAAAAAAAAATAAATTAAAATTAAAAGCTACATAAAATGCTTCAGCCATGGGTCTTCAGTATGTGTGCAAGAGTTTTGCTGCACGTATTGAAATTTTATAAAAACAAAAACAATATCTTTTGTTTTTGAAAACATATATTTAAGTGCTTGCTTGGGATAGTCCCCAAGCGTTTAAGTTAAAAAATTATTTCATTTTTAAAAGCAGTAACAATAGTTAAATTAAGCAAAAGTTAATATTAAAGTTGCCTTCCCGCACATGGACCTTTCGCCGAGGCACTACTCATTTTGTTGAGTATACATTTCATTCTAAAAAAGTCAAAGTTGGTTAATGTTTCATTTTGATCTTTTATGGTTTATTTGATATAAAATTGGCTAGCTGTCTGATCAAATAATATATACATACAATATAAAATTTAGCAACATTTTTTTTCCATTACTTTTCTAGCTTGTAACAAATCAAAACAAAATGGTTAGTGTAAAATATTATGATGCTCAAATTTCTCCGTTACATTCTTATGTTTGACGCTAAAAATAAAATGATTAAATTTGGGAATTGCCACTTTTTGGAATATTGTTGAATTATGAAAAATAAAACCATTTGCTTCTAAATGATTTTAAATGGTGGCATATGAAAATATCAATTGAGGTTTGCTTAAGTCTATCACTAATTGATAAAATATTTAAAAATATTATATAATTCGATAAATAAACACATGTCTACATTTCAACAAATATGTATTTAGTTCAGTTTTTAACACTAATAAATTGAAGCTCTTGTCTGCATTGAGCTGTTTAATATTGGGCTTACTTTTGTGGTAAATTTACCTAAGCAGACCAAAATTTTTTGTTACCTAAACCAGAGACATAAGGTGTGCGCGAACTGTCGCTTCAGTTGAAATTTATTGAAATTTGATGGTATTTTGAATTACTTCTAATTTTGAATTATTTTTCTGGGTAGCCTCTCAATCATTTTGGAACTTGACAGCGGTGAGCGACTATTGAGATGTAGCCAAAGTAGCCAGTTAAAAAACAAAGTCCAGTCTAAAAAAAAACCAGTCATGGATGAAGCAAATAATGTTGCCTGAAAGGCGTGAAGCCAGATAGAAACGATAAATTTTCTACCCAATTGTAATATTATTATTGTCTTTGATCGCTCTCAAAGGTGGAGCATAGGCTGACTTTCTTAGCTAAATAGCGTAGCCAGCCATACCACAGCTAGGCAAATGCACCAGAGTTGCTGGGTGGAATCGAACCACCGACCCTCCTATTTAGAGGCGAGCACTCTACCACTCACTCAACCCAGCTCCACACCCAATTGTAATATTAGCTTAAAAAATTTCATACACTGAAGTCTTTAATAAATATTTTCCCTATTACATATTTTGGACCTCTATTTTCGCTTGAAATCTATTACTATTGTAATAGAATTACCAAACGATTCATGTTATTAGTGGTCTTCGTGTGCCTGGAATGATACCAAAAATTATTTTTCTTTATTTCTTTACTTGAACTTGTCTTACTAGTACAGAATTCGATTGGATCGGCTTTTTGAGTTCATGTCCAATGGTTTTCGAAATGTTGCCAATTTTAGAAATATGTAACTATAATTTAACTGTTAGCTTCAGAAGCACCTAAAAAATAATAGAACCTATAGACTATAAAAAAATAGGGTTCACAAAAATTAAATTATAAAGGCTTAACAATATCGCTGGCTGAGTTATTCGATAGTATTGCTGAACCAAAATTGCTATATAAATTGCCACTAATAACAATATTATGAAAAACAAAGCATATATGCTTTTGACATATTGAAAAATGGGAGCTCACTTAGTCTTTTGACAGTTTAATTCTGAAATTGGCAGTTTATTATTAAACACACTTGCTTCGTCCTTACAATGTGATGAGCATATATCTCTTGTCTTTTAAGCATTTAACATTAAGAGCAGTCTTAGCATTTTTATAGTGTTATTTTGGAGCTAAAAGAGTTTTTCAGAAAAAAGCGTAATAAAGCTAGTTTTATATAATATATATTTAGCTTTGAATATCTTTGTTGGCATTTTTAACCCACCGTTGCTCAAATACAAAACAAAATATAAAAATTGTTGGTATTGGAATTTGGGTTGGTTTAAATCCAACTTCAAGCAGTAAGTTGTAACAATTAATTTACCGAGTTTCTTTCATATAAATTGCAAAAATTTTAAATCATTGTATGACCACACAAACATTAATATTGCATAATCTACGATCCTCTAATGTACAACCTATATTAAAATTTCTCCCAAAAGCCCAACACGAGATGCTAATAAAACAAAACAAAACTGAACTAAGTACATTACAACCTCTAATTGTGCAATAATGTATTGGATATCAATGATAATAGTTTCCATAATGTGACGTGTTATGCCAAAATTAGTTAAAGTCAAATCAATTCAAAATAGTATTGTTTACAGTTAATTGGCGTGAGCATAGAGGTGCAGTTACATAATTAAACATAGTTAAGTTCGTTTTCGTGTTAAAAACAATAATGTCCAATAGAAATTTCAACATGTAAATATTTAAACATTTGTGAAACAAAACAAAGTGCAGCCATTTGTAAAAAAATTTTATTTAATTTTTTTTTGGATTGTTTAAAGAGCATTTTTGGTATCGCAAAAATGGTAATTTTTTGTTGCATTTCAACGGAGAAAATTTAAAAAGTTGTTGCAATTTTGTAACTCTCACTTAGTTCAGGTACGTTAATTATTTAAAAACGAGGCTGAACGTCACTTGTTACTATGTTTCAAGGATGTTCTTTAAAATACTTGCTTGGTTTCATTTAGATTTTTTACAAATATTTTTTAGTTGTAATCAATGACACATTCGAAGTAGGTGTTTTTTGAAAAAAAAAAAAAAACTTTTTCTTTTTGACATGTTCTTATTAAACACAACGTTATTTTAAGAACTTAGCTCATCTAATAACATTTCCAATTTTGAGCTAAACATCTTAATTCAGTTATCGAATTCTTAGTCTTATTCATAGTGGTAAGTCTCCACGTAATCCTAGGGCGCCCCCTGCATCTAGTAGCAATGGGCTTCCAGGTTAGGGCGGAGTTTGCTAGATTTTCCTGCTAACGTTTCATCATCCAAATCGAGTCTGGATACAGTTGTGTATACGGTATGTTACCGTCGAGGTGTTTTACGATCCAGCTCTGAAGTTATCTAAATTGTTTCTTCTAGTAGATACTCGAATCAGTGGGCATGGATGATGAGCTACCAAGATCGGTAATATATTGGCTATTTTCTTTGGAATCAGATTAGTCTAGTGGGTATGCGATCCTACCTAAGACCTTTCTGAGTGATACGGACATTTCCTTCGAGCTTTAGATGGAAATTCAGTTATACCGCTGAGTGCTCGGTCGCCATTTCCTCTTCTCTGTAGAGGTTGACATTTGCTCAAAAGAAGCTATACTATATATACCCCTTCAGAAACTTAATACTTATAAAATGTAAAGGAATGTGATAACCTATAACACATTTTCATGCAATTCAGTAATACATTCGTTTGGTTTTCAAAATAAAAATATATGAAATATTTATCAGAATTTGACATAGTACGTAAAAACCTAAAAACTTTTCAAATTTCAAAATTAAACGATATATATTCAATTTTTTACTATAATTGCATTTCCGACTTTTTGCAGCTATATGAAATAGTAAGGAACAATATACTTGGAAAAGCTAAACAAATTTTAAGTACTGTGAAATGTGCCACAATTTCTGGAAAAAAATCGAAACAATTAATAAAAAAAGTTCGCACAAAATCTAGTTTTTTGACCGATTTGCCTATGGGAGCTACTTATATAGACAACTGATTTGGATTAAATTAAACTTTGAGAGCTATAGTATATGATGTAGCCAATCGAAATAAATGAAAAAAATGAAGCAAAAAGGAAATACAACGAATTTATCGTAAAAATCGAATTTTACGACCGCTTTCTCTAAACGAGCTATATAATAAAGTTAACCAATTTGGATCAAATATAAATTGGCGCTTGGGGGCATAGAAGCACAGCTAGTTAATTTGAATATCTTAACAAACAATCTAATTTATTATCGAAAACGTTTTTAATATTTTGAGGTGATATAAAACACTTTTATGAAAGCTGTTTCATAACTCCCTGATTCCAAAAACTAAAATAAATCTGCATGACCTTGGAAAAAATTTGCTTTTTGAAAACTTACCATCTGATGGGTATATAGTCTATCTCTCTAGTGCACAAAGTTAATCCATCCTTCATGCACAATATGGTACAGAAAATATATTATTTTTAATTTTATATCCTTCTCATTCCTTTCAGCTAACATTAAAGGCCACTTTAGTTTTTAAAAGATTAAACCTTTGTCGGATGACAAAGTTTTTGAATAATTTAATACGGCTAAGTAAAAAATGTGTTCTGGAAATTATAAGCTTTGTTGTGGCATAGAAGGAGAAAACCACATAGAGTAAAAATTGTTACTTACTCTTTGCCATTGGAAAAGCTAAAAGCCAAAGACAAAAATAGCTAATTATATATTTTAAGTATGCACCTGCGGTGGTACTTTTTATTTGGGTATCTTTTGGAATGTTAAATAAGAGAATAACTGCAAGTATTTAGAATTACTATTGTTGTTAAAATTGTTATTTAATTAAAAGGGAATTTAGTAAATAAACATATTTATACACAAGTGCCCAATATATCACCATTTCTAAAGGACTTCAGCCTTGCATTCGTTTATCAACGAAATAGTAACAGCAAAAAAACTGTCATATCCGAATCCGAAACGGTATAAACAAGGAAAAGTGCGGTGAAAGTTTTTAGGTATTTTAGTAATAATACATTATTTGTTTCTTTATAAAAATATATTACATATCAATTGAATTTATATTCCCTCAATCATGAGTTGGTATCAATGATATAAGATGCAGTATACAGAGTTTTTTCATTTTGAACTATTTAAGAAACTGTATATATTTTAGCTAAAATACACTTAATTCGTATACTTATTAATGTAAATGGAAAATATTATTAAATAATTTAACAACTTCGATTTGTTCTCAGAAGTGCTCATTATTGCATAAGTGAGATGGGTTAAATTTAATAGTCCCTCTGACAGCACACCTTTTATTGAAATTTTCGTTTTGTACTCCAATTATTATTAAACATTTTTTAATTTTATAACTAATAAAAATGAAAATATATTAACTCAAATGTGTATGAAATTGATGCGTAGAAGAATAGAATTTTGTTGTCAGGTTTATTCTGCGTAAAAAGTGATTGCTGTATTTTTCGTTTGTCAAATCGAAAAAAAAAAAATTAATTATTACAAATCAATATGACTTTTGCAGTGGGGTTTTAAGGGGGTTTTTTTTTTTGGGGTGGAGACTTTAAATTCCAAAAAACCAAGGGGGGGCGCAGGGGAACAAATGACACGAAATTTTTTTTTCTGAAAGATAATCTTGTGGTATTACATTTTAAATATGATTTCTGTCATATGACCGCTATGGCTGACACGAATGTAGTCCAATCTGGACGACCAATTTTCAATGACTTTTTCCAATATTTGTGCCCGTATCTGGGCAATAACACGGTGAATGTTGTCTTCCCAATTGTTAAGCGTTTGTGGCTTATCCGCATAGACCAATGGTTTTACATAGCCCACAGAAAGTAGTCTCGCGGTGTTAAATCACAAGAACTTGAAGGCCAATTCAACGTCAATTTAAGCGGTACCAAACGTGTTTTGCAATAAATAAAATAAAATTGCACTATTTACAAGCGTTGTGCAGGCGTGAACCTATTCACAATGAATTGCCAAACCAAACTGAGAGTAAATCACTTGTTAAATCTGTCGCCATCTAAATCTCGAAAAAAAAACTCCAACGTTCCGCTTATATGCATCAGTAAGTTAAAAATATTACAATATTCACCTGTGACATAGGATCACCAATTTCGGTCAGATAACTGCTGCTTCTCAAATATTATTATTGAAATATATATTTTTGTACATCAAAAAACAACGTCCCAACTGTTAAGCTTTTTTACACAAAGGATTTCAAGAAACGATACATTTTTATAAATTGACTCTCAAATGCCACAACACCTTGGGTTTGGTGCACGTAGCCTTATTTTGACTATGTACAGAGAAATTCCAATTGATAGCAATTTCATATGGTGAATTTTGAGATCCTGCAACAACGAATAAATGGAGTTCCTCCAATAAAACTCTTTGCCTTATGTAAAGTGCCTCTACTTATGCATTTGATGTTGAGTCATTTAAAAGAAGGAGTCTGCTAAATAAATTAATTAGTAATGTTTGTTTATCTTTTGTCTATAAAAGTTGGCCAACAAATTGCCCAAAGAAGGGTATAAGAAGGGTGTATTAGTAACTTGTAACGCGCGGTTAATCACTTGCAGAATTGTGTTGATTGAGCTGATGCAAGAAACGTGACAATTGTACAATTGGAACTCAATATTGATTCAATAATTGCTGAGACCAGGTCCTTTATATATTTTTTTGTTTAAAAATCTTTCTTTTATTTATTTTAGTTTATTTTTATATACAAATATATGGTATATATGTGTGCCTTATATAATTTAAAGCATACTCACTGGATTCTAATTCTAAGTGATGAAAATTATTTCGCTATGATAATATTGTTATAAACTGTAGGGGTCCGTACGCTTCGTAAAGCTATTAATAGCGAAATCTGCTTGCTACGTCTTTGGAGCGATGAAAATAGTCAAGGGGAAAAGTTAATTTTTTTCCTTTTCTTTTAATTTAAACGCACAAACATTAATAAACAAAAAAGGCATGTTGCAATATCTTTATATAAAATTGATGCATAATTTTAACCTCATAAGGTTTCTTCTAAACAAATTGCAGAATATTATTATATATTGAAGATGTGTTCAAAAAAATACATATTAATTAATATAATAAATACATATTAATTAAAAATTACATATTAATTTTTTTTTTAAGCTACTGCACTGTAGTCTTGTGCAAAAGAAAAATCCCTTTTATTCTCATTTCAAGTAAATGTCTTGGCAACCCTAATACCCAATAACAAGCTTACAAATAATTTCATTTAATTTATGTTCATAAATTAGTTTTGAAAATGAAATTTTATGGAATTTTACTTTGAACTTGCACTGCTAACAGTCCGGCGTTGCCAAAGCCATCGACCACATCAAATTCACCGCGTCGCGACTGTCGGTTTAGTCAATATTGTCGATATTGTTGATGTCGTCGACAATGCTCAAGTACAAATACTTGTTATAGATATTGTCGTTTATAGGTTTTTAAATTGAATTGCCTCGATTGCTTCGAAAAATTGCAAAAAGTGCAGCCGACTGCTGCATAGCTGGTGAGCACACTCTCTCGCCGTCTCTGGCCATGAAAAGTGGGCGTTTTTTGTTTTTTATATAACAACAGCTAATAGCTGTTGCTAAACAATTAGGCTTATTTAGTATATTGAAAGGTCAAAGCCGGTGCTTACTGACCTATTAAAATTGCACTATCAATTGTTGGGAATACAGTTCTAAAGCTCGAAAACTCTATGATTTCTATTCTCAATAGCTTATTAATGCTCCAACAATAAACTGATATGCAATATGCAGGTTCTTGTTCGCGTCTTGAGAGCAATGGATCACTTTTTGTATGCTAGTTACTTTAATTTAGTTTAATTTATTAAACTTTACGTAAATATCAGGACAAATAAAGTTAAGCTTACATAAGTTTGGTTGGTACATTTTCAATTTCAATTACATTACTTATGTGTACTTATATGAAAGTTTACACATTCTATAAATAAACTTTGGTGTACTATTTCATATTTTTAGCATATGAAAAGCTATACTTTTGAGCCATTTATTTTGGTCAGACATTATACACTTGTTATCCGTCTTTTTTTGTCTTTGCTTTATTGTTTTTTGTCTAGTAGCTGTACTGCAAGAACGTTATCCTAGTTCTCCAGTCGGTTAAGATATAGCTGGCTATAGTTGCTGAGGGTGTATTGGGCACCGTGAGGTCTGTGTGTAGGACGGAGTTTCTCACTTAAAATGGTCTTTGATTGAAACAGTTGAATAATGTTTGTGTTTGATATAGCCGTGGTTCCCCAAAGTTGAATACCGTATGTCCAGATTGGTTTAAGGATCGCCTTGTAAAGAAAAAGTTTGTTGCGTGTTTTACGGCTTGATGCAGGTCTGAGAAGCCACTACAGTCGTTTAAACCTCGTTTTAAGCTGGAATCTTTTGTTTGTTCAATGAGCCCTCCAGTTTAGCCTGCTGTCCAAGGTGAGGCCCAGGTGCTTAGCGCTATTTGCAGTGGGTAGTGTCTGACCAAAGATGGAGACTTGTGGAAAGCAGTTTTGTCGCAGCGTGTACACTATCTGAACAGACTTGTCGGTGTTGAGCGATATATTGCATTGACAAGCCACTTCGCTAAGGCTGAGAGTTGTGATTGCAGTTTTTGAGAGCTTGCTTTTGGAGTCTTTGCTTCATGAAAAATAAAATTTCGCTGCAAACACCATAATTACCGGTTATGCGGATACTGAATACAAAACCAAAGATTATTAAACAATGTAAAAAATATAGGTTTAAAATATTAGCAAAGTAAGGAACTATAAGAACAACGTTTATATAATTTTTTCTGTAATTTGGAGGCAAAGTCGGCCACATTTTAATGTATATGCAATACAAATTTTATTTTTTTAGTTTTAAATCAAAACTCTTTATTTCACAATTAGACCAATTGAAATTACAAAAGTCGGTTCCAAAATTGGTTCAAACTTAACGAATTTTTTATCTTAATTAAGTGCATTTTCACTTACAGGATGCAATTCTTTATAAATAAAGGTAAAATGAACATTATATAATTTAGTTGTGATTAAATAAATGTTATTTTTTTGCAGTTTTTTGTACTTTTCAAATATTGCTGCCCATGGTTTTCAGAAAGATAAAAGCAATAGAGTGTAGCAAACAATCAAAAATTTTCAATGCAACAACTTAATATGTCACATATCAAACCTATCATAAAGTTCCTACTATTACGAAGTTATCACGAGCCCATAATAATACAAGAAAAACTTATTTTATTGGAATTGTTTTTTATTAATAAAATTTAAATTAAACACTTTTTTGACGTATTATTCTATGTCCGAACTTCTTATTATAATTACAATAGTGCAAAAGAAACAAAAACGTGATTATGATTTCGAGAGTCAAGCGCCATATCAAAATAGAAACAAGCTCCAACTTTTATTGAGACTATTTTTTCTAAAAATGCGGCTCTGACATGAGATGACATTTATGAAACAATTTTTTTTTTTTTACAGTTTCATAAAAATAGTATTGAGTCGTATGCTATTATTTATTATATTTGCGTTGATACTATAAAAAATTCAGGAAAAATTCGTCATAAATATTGCAATGATAAAGGAAAATTCGATTTTTTTTCTGGGCATGTGCAATTACTTTATCTCTCTATTTGCTCAAAAAAAGATAGTTTGAACTGTGCGTTGTAAAAATATCTTTTATAAGGATGAGTAGGAAGAGAGATATTAAAAACAAAATTTTGAATGAGCATGGAAAAAAGCATTTTTATATAATACTAAAAAAACAGGCGCTGATGCAATGAAACAGGTAATCAGCATTTTTTTTGCAAACCGAGCTAATTTGTATACCCAATATTTTTGATTGAGTTTTACTTATAAAGCGGAGACTGCTTCGTAACTGTAGTACATCCAATGCGAGTTATGAGACTTAATACTCCAATTTTTTTGTTTTTGTTTTTTTTTATGCAATATACAATTAAACAAATTAATGAATGCATAAATATGTTTCTTTTTGCTATTTTTCAGAACCATGACAAATGTATTTGCATGCACTTGAAACACAATGCATAAAAGAAAAGCCGTGGAATTTCGATATCATGTGCATAATATATTATTTATCTATGAAACGAGTTTTCAAAAACTTTAAAAATTCAGCAACAAAGTAAACCCATAAACCATAGTAAAAATGGAAGAATATGAAGCCGCGGAACAGCAATATGAGCCCACAGCCCACTCCGAGTTAATGCTGTCTGATGCAAGCAGCAACAATTGGTCTACTGCATCAAACTTTACGCGCCTGCTTGCAACCACAGAAAATACCAACTACTCCTTCAACCTGTTGGATGTCGGTGTAGCATTGGCTACAGAAGCAGCCACAATTGCAGCTTCACTGGCCACCAACAGCACAGCTCCCTTGACAGCGGTCGAAGCAGCATATGCCATCATGGCGCAAAATGTAAATAGCACGCAAAACGGTAATAACAATAGTCCGCACGATTCCATGTCAGTGGCTGAACAGGTACCGGAGCATTTCTTGGATCATGCTCCACAGCTTTCACGTTCCGGTGTCGTTAAAGTCTATGTTTTGGCTGTGATGGCACTATTCTCGTTGCTAGGAAATGTGTTAACCATTTGGAACATCTACAAGACGCGTATGACGCGCCGCAATTCTCGTCACACTTGGAGTGCCATATACTCGCTGATGTTTCATCTCTCAATTGCTGATGTACTGGTCACGGGTTTTTGCATCATTGGCGAAGCCATCTGGTGTTATACCGTGCAATGGTTAGCCAACGAACTGACCTGCAAGCTGGTCAAGCTATTTCAAATGTTTAGCTTATATCTATCCACCTATGTGTTGGTCCTAATTGGTGTCGACCGTTGGATTGCAGTGAAATATCCCATGAAATCACTGAATATGGCCAAACGTTGTCATCGCCTGCTGGGCGGCACCTATGTACTTTCCTTTGTGCTTAGTTTGCCACAGGTAATTATAGCAATCAATTTAATCCATTAGTTGTGACTAATTATAGTTATAGTTTGATTTAACACAAGCTGAGTACACAAAGCATTTAATTGGTTTTAATTGGAATGTGAATTCAAATAACTGTTGACTTATGATTATTTATTACCTGATAATACATTGTTTGGACAAAGAAAGACACGTGGCTTTTTAGTGCCTCTTGGCATTAATAAAAAATATGTCATGTTTAGCAGAAAAACATTTCATTCAGTTTCTATCTGCTGGTTGCCAACTTATTTTGACAAATTTTATTGGAGCTGTACAACTCTATAGATATTATGTACGCCTCAAATGAAAGAATGAATGTTAACATTATATAAACTAAAAACTTTAACAATTCATTTCAACAGCAATATGGTTTAATATCAATAAAAATGTTAAATAAATTTCAAGTTACTTGGCAGTTCATTGCTAATTTTAATTATAAATTATAAATTTATAAATTTAACTCTTTGCAAAAAAATCATCTTACTAATAAACATTAAATAAAAACTCTCAGATCTAGGAATGATAGGAATTTCGAAAAATCTCCTAAAAAATCATAAAATTTCATACACTAAACACAAACCAAATGCTTTTTTTTATGTATTCACTCAAAATATTATATAGTTATATTATGATTTTATATCAATCAGTGTCGATTGGTATTGAAATCTTGCGTAGCTTTTAGCTTTAATTAAATCAAGAAACGTGATTTGATATATTTTATTAATATTAAAATCAAGTATTGCAATATTTTAATAAAACGCTAATATGTTCATATTTTCAACTTATTGCTATTTTTAATCTAAAAATATTAAAAAGTTTTACACATTCATTTTCCTATATATTCTTAAGTACTCTTGATATTTTTATAATTAACCAACGACACATTTGTTTTCTTTACGTTTGGTCACTAAGTGAATATTCTTATTATTGGCATGCTCTCTTATAATAAATTATTAGGAACTTAACCTATTTACAAATGGTTTTCAGCTATCCTTATTGTTAGGTTAAAACCTTAATTCGTTAAACGATTTGAACGTTTCGTTGAGCCCTCTGTGACGATTGTCAATGGGGTTCCATTTAAGAGCTACGTTTCTATTGTGCCAGGGTGTGTCCGATCCATATATATTTTCTGCTGAATATGTCGCTTTTGAAGCCACCTTGCTTGGCCATCTCTTATAAGCTCGCTTTGGATATATTTGTGGGCCAGAACACTCCAACAATGCGCCTTAGGCATCAGTTGACGAAACTCTACAGTTTTTCTAAGTTATTTATTTGTCGCATGTATTAAAGATTTTTAGTTTCGTTGTCTCCGATGGCCTTTTGCATAATTAGTTGACACGCTTCCATCACTCATAAACGTTTTAATTTAATAATTACAAATAAGTTAGTTCAAATGGTTTGCACGATATTTTTTTGAAGTAATAAATCACGTTAATTTTAAATACTTTGTAAAATTATTGTTCTTATTTTTGCAAAAATGCTAAAAAAAAAACATATTTACAAAGTCAGTTTGCAATCCTTTAAGTCCATAAATAAATCAATAAATAAGTGCTTGCTGGAAAAATCAAACCCTTCTATTTTATTTTTTTGTTTACATATCTTATAATTCCCTATTTCTATTTTTCTAAGCAAAAAGTGACTAAATTCTTAGAACGTGATTCTTTGAGTTATAACAAAAAAAAACTTGCAGTGTAAGCGTATCTGTTCATTCACAGATACACACATGCTATACCCATATGAACAGTTCCAATCCATTCTAAAGTGAAACTGCATAAAAATCGCATATCATGCTACATTGTTTGGTTTACTTTGGTACCGCTTTTTATACCCTACACACAATCATATCAGGTTTTTATGGATTTACCCTATCTTTATGGCATGTAATATATTTTAAAATCGCCCATTATGTGAAAAATGCGAATTTTCCGTAAACAACTATATAAAATATACTTTTTTTTACACCGCCGTTTGGATTTGGACATAAACTATAAGTACCTGTTCGCCACTAACAGCTTTTAGTGGAAATATCAACATGGCTGCGCCATTGAAACGATGACAGCAAAATCAAGAGAAATAAATTTATTTGTGTTTTTTTTCTTTATTTAGGGTATTCTACTGTCGGCCATTGCCCAAACTGTTCCGCATTTATAACGAAGCTCTATAGTTGGTTATTTTTTTTATGTATGCAGGGGCTTGTGTCTATATGTGTGCTCCTTTTTATAAATGTATATCAGCTGGAATCCTTTCGTTACTTCTAATGTATTTACCTTTTCTCACTTATATTTCTTCAGTGTATTTCTTTTACATTTTTATTGCGTTTTTTTCGTCTGGCAGTTCCTGATTGCTTATGTAATTGAGTTGCACTTGGTACTTGTCAAGAACTGAGATTTGTTTGGTATATTCAATTTAATTGAATTAATATATTTTATTATTCTTATAAATAATAAAAAATACCATTATTTTTTCTAATATTTTTATTATTTTTTTTTTTTTTTTTTTTTTATAATATATTTTTATTTTATTTTTCCCAAAAATAAATTAAAAAAGGGGGAGTGTCTTGAAATCAAACTTTTTCTTGCCTTGCCTTGTTTTTAGAGGTATAAAACTTTAAATTGCAATAAAACAACGATGGATTTTTCGATTGACATGAATTTGATTTATCTCAAATCATATTTGCATTTTAAATATGATTTCTGTCATATTAACGCCACGACTGGCCCGCATGTAGTCCAATATGAACGTCCAATTTTCGATTACTTTTGCCAACATTTGCAGCCGTATATCGGCAATAACACGGGGAATGTTGTCTTCCAAATGGTTAAGCGTTTGTGGTTTAACCGCATAGACCAATAACTTTACGTAGCCCCATAGAAAGTAGTCCCGCGGTGTTAAATTACAAGAACTTGGAGGCCAATTCACAGGTCCAAAACGTGAAATTAAGTGGTCACCAAACGTGTCTTTCAATAAATCGATTGTGGCACAAGTTGTGTGACATGTTGCGCCGTCTTGTTGGAACCACGGCTGCTGAACATCATGGTGGTTCAATTCAGGAATGAAAAAGTTACTAATCATGGCTCTATATGGATCATCATTGACTGTAACGTTCTGGCCATTATCGTTTTCAAAAAAGTACGGATTAATTATTCCAGCAGCCCATAAAAGGCACCAAAGAGACTGTTTTTCTGGATGTAATGGTATTTCGACATACACTTGAGTATTAGCTTCACTCCAAACGCGGCAGTTTTGTTTATTGACATAGACCTTCAACCAGAAGTGCGCTTCTTCGCTTAACAAACCTCGCTTATGAAAATTGGGATCAACGGCAACGTTTTGGACCCATTTGAGGAATCTACGCCTTGCTTGATGATCGTTTAGCTTCAATTTTTGAATTGTCAAACCAAACTGAGAATAAATTACTTGACAGCCTCTTAAATCGATCGCCATCTTGAACAGTAAACTTAAATTTCCAAAGCTCGAGAAAAAAAACATACTTTAGTTGCTTTGGTTTTGTGTGCACTTTTTGATATATTTCTGTACAAAATACTTAGCCAATGCATTATATACTTAACAGAAAAAAAATAACAATAACATTAAATTGCGAAAAAGTTCCGTTATGAGAATGTGCGTTAGATTATTTCTAAAATATTTAAATGTGATTTCCATAAACACACTAAACAAAATATTTACAAACGACAAAACTTTGTTTAGCCTGAAATTAGTTTTGACAAAACTGAGGTAAAATTTGCTTTGCCAAATTACTTGACAAAACTAAATAATTCCCTAACTAAAGTAACTTCAACCTGTAATCAAAGTCAGCATAATTTCAAAAGCCAAAATGGAAAAAGGAAAAGCTTAAACATATGCCAGATAATTGTATGTATGGGACACGTAGGGTGCAAAGATTGTGAGCAGATTGTACAACTTTGGACTACTTTTATTTAAATAGGATTTAGTTTTGCGAAAGTTTTCGGCACAGCCCTTGGGCACATAACTTGCCTTATACTTAAAGCAATTTGCATTAAATTCACATTATGCAGATTTACCAACTTGTTAAGAAGGCGACTAACGATTATCGAGGTAGTGGCAGATATAAGCATATTACGTATACGTATTAGTATGTATTACATGTATTGTATGTGTGAGTAAATGGCACGTTTCATATAATTTAGTATATGTAATTATGAAAATTGAGTTAATATACGCATTGTTTGTCATATTAAGGCACATGTGCTTAGGCATGCTACCAAAAAGCAACATGTGGCAAGTTTATCTTTCTTATGCTTATCAACACGAAGTGCTAAAATAAATTTTTCCAAATTATAATTTATGCAAATAAGAAAAAATGGCATATTCACAATAATATTTACATATAATTAGGCGTCTGAATATATATTTATATATATACATGAAAAATTTAGATGACTTCTTTAAGTAGCCTAAAATTTATTATGTTTAAAGGCAGCTACAACATTATCAAAAGTTAATTGGAATTTTGTTGCTTGCATTATTTGTTATCGCGTTTTCTAATGAAATTTAAATTGACATTTTCATTAGCGTTTGCATAAAACTTAAGTCGTCAATTAAAAAAAATTGTGAATTAATCATGAAATTGCTTTGGTTTTGCTTTCTTTTTAAACTTTTTAAAACCAATGTAAAATTCTTGGGGTACATTTTATTCACAAAGTAATGTTGATATTGTCATATTAATATATCAATTTCATTGAAATGTACAACTTTCTTATTATGCTTGGATTAGCCTCTTTTGCTGTTTTTGCAAATGATTAAGGAAAAAAATTAACAAAAAAAAACTGTAAAGCAAAAAAAGGAGTTTCGTGAAGATAAATGGTTGAAAAATAAAAGGGTACTAAAATAATTTTTAAAATTAAACTTAATCTAAGTTAAGTTAATCTAGGTTAAGTGGCACAAACTAAATTGTAAATTGAAGATTTATTTAGTAATTTAAAATCTTGTTTTTCTATGTTTCTGTATAAGAATTAATATTATTTTATTTGATTTTGATTAATTTCAAATGTGAAAGTCAACCAATGTCTTCGTAAAATTAAATTCTTAAAATGATAAAATTCAATGCAATTTCTATTTTATTATATATATTTAGGTTTCAAAAAAATTTATTTTAAATGGTTGGCCATTTAAAGTGAGAGCAACGTTCAACAGATCGACTTATGACATACTGCTTTGGAAACGTCATTCTATGGCAATTTGTAGAATGGAACAGTTCAAATCTAAAGAACACGCTCAAAATAGTTCAGCTTTACATTCAAAATAACTTTGCAATTGTGAAAACTAAACGCAAAAAATAAAGTTAAATGTGCGCCGACGTTTATAAGCTAATAATTATCTTAGTTAGCCATACATCCAGAAAATAAACAAGACGTTCCTACCAAAATATTGCTGCCGTACGATCCAGTGTTGAGGCCGCGCACAGAAAATTTTGACAGTTGGACGTCGCTCGAACTACTCATCGTCAAGTATTTCGTGTTGTTTTGAAGATGTTTTTGTGCAAAATCTAAATGGCACACAAACTAAACCCATACTGCACGTCAAACAATAGATTTATTGTTGATTATTTATAGGAGTCATATCGCAAAGGTGTGATTTTGACTGACCACTAAAATCAGTCGATTTAACGCCACCCAACTATTTTGTGGGCATATTTGAAATCCAAGGTATACAATTAGCCAAGACTTATGTACTCCGGTTGCAACTTGTGATCGTTTGTATATCTTCAGTCTTTGAAATAACAAAACAAAAATACGAATTCCTAATATAGTTTTGTTTTATTAACTCCAGAATGTCGAAAGTAATAATTTTACCAAGCTTCATACAGATTTGATTCTAATTACTTTAAATTCAATTATAATTTTTTGAAAAAATGGCAAATGCAATGAGTTTTATCAATAATCTGATATGAGTATAACTTTAGTGCTCTACTAGCTGTTCTCTTTTGTCGTTTAGTGGTATTTACATTTTATGGCCTAAGGGAAAATTCTAAAAAACTGCATTTAGTTCAATATGAAAATTTGTACTCTTAAAAAATATAGTAAACGCATGTAATACAATTTTCCCACCTGCACTATTCGTATGCAACACCCAGCGATTTGACTTGAAAAGTTCAATATTTTTTGTACTATATGCTTTATTGTATCTATTATGAGAAACATATTGTTTACTTTATGTCACAAAATGAAACTATGCACTCAAGAAATCATTAAGTTTGAGTGTAGTTAACGTGAGTTCTTATTGAATTGATCATAAAATTCATCTGAAATAGCAGTGTCGCTGAGCATCATTTCCTTCTGACGACGCAATTTCTGCATTTTGGCCATCTTAGAGTTGGTTTTTATTAATTCCATCAACTGATTTTTGCGTTGGCGATCCAGCTCTGATTGTTGCTTCAAAATCTTTTTGTCTTGGTCAAGAGCAAATTGATCCCATTTTTGGTCTAGTGCTTTTTCATCCGCCTTTCGTTGTTGAATATCGATCAATTGCTGAGTTGTGATTTTGCGATGCTTCATCAGTTCTTGGTCGGTCATACCACCGCTTCTATCGGAAAGCATCGGACTCGACAGAATGTTGTATATTTCGGCCAAGTTATCACCAGCTTCCTCCTTTTTGGCCTGCTCACGATCTAACTGCTTCTGCTTGGCCATATTCTGGTTAAAGCGTTGTATATCGCATTTCCTTTGGTTGCGTATAATTGCCATTGCCTTGGTTGTTTCTTCCAATTGTTCTTCACGACATTTAGATATATTTGCCATGACCAAATCTGCACTGCGGCGAGCTTGTTCCACCTCCTTGCGCTCCTGAATTTGTCGATTGAGCCAGTCACGTTGCTGCCGATATTGAAGCATTTTTCGCTTACGGTTGTCTATGTCTTCGCCGTCAAATATCTGCGAGCTTGAGATGCCCAGTTCAATGTCATCGTCTGCCTTGCGAGCAGGCATAGAATTTTTGAGTCTATTTGGATCATTAAGATCGAATTCACGTCGCATCTCCTTTCGTTGATACAAGTTGCGAAAGGAGTTAAGATTCGAGTTTTCAATACGCTGAAGTCGTTCATTTTCTAATTCCCTTGCTTGAAGCAGACTATTCTGAAGTCTCTGCTGTGCGTTGTAGCGTTTCTCATTTTCCAGCTCAACTGTGTGCTCTTCTTTTTTCTCCAAAATCTGTCGCTTAAGCGCTTGTTCGTCTATCTAATAACGTCAAGGTTGAAGTTAAAAAAAAAATTAAATTCAAAATATTTTGGCCAACTTACTCCAATTAAACGTTGCTTGGCATTGAAGATGCGTTTCTTGCGTTCTTCCTCGAAAATGATGCGTTTTTCATGCTTTATCGCCTCTTCAACGTCGTCTTTAGAGTAATTTGACAATTTTAGCGACATTTTATTTGTCTTTGTTATTTATTTGTAATAATCGTGTGTGTAATTTGAACAAAGTTGAAGTATTTTCTGAATCTTGCTATAGAAATTGGATATATAATGTGAGTTTCCGTTCCGGCTCACTAGATTGTCTACATAAAACTATATATAAATTAAAAAATGTGTTGATTACTTTTTTTTTTTGACTTTTTGAAGGCATATTTTAATAAAGTTCGTTTGACTCGGCAGTGAATAATACAATTTCAAAAGTTTTGCTTCAGAGCACAAAACTATTATCGCTTATTACTAGTTATTTTTGAAAATGTTAAGATTTCAAGAACTGCAATTTATATTTGGGGTTTTTACACACATTATTCCCATAAATTGTTTTTGGTGTAAAGTATTTTATGTTATTTTGAATGTTGTCTATATGCATTATCTGTCGGACCCGAAACTTGAAAGAAGTGTTCATTTGAAAATTTTCAAGTTTTTGACTTGATTATAAACCAAATGAGATATTACTTTAAATGACATTGTATTAATGCATTCTGGTAAGCGCAAATTCAATGAAAGTCTGAATTTATTTTGTATGTCAAATATATATTTCCGTCATTTGTTTTTTTTTTTTTTTATAAAGTAATACAATTGATGCAGTTAGATTTGACGCTCCTATATGAAGCGTAGAGCGGACACAAACTCCTTCCAACGCCTTCTATCTTGGGCGACACTACGCAATTCATTTCACGAAGCTCTCTCCTGACTTTCTGCAAGCACAGTTCTCACCCAGGTGTGTCGAGGACGTCCTCGGCGCGGGGATACCCTGCGGATTCCATTGGAAAGATCTCGTGGCGATGTCTTCATCTGACTTCCTGAGAGTGTGGCCAAGCCAGGTCCATTTCCTCCTTTTAATTTCGTTGTTGATCGCAGCACTTCTAGAGAGTATATTCCGTCATTTGTGCTATGACAAAAACAAACCAATGGCGCAAAAGTTATAAATGTGTGAAAATTAATAAAAATCTATTATATGTAATTTATAACTTAAATATACGTATATCGCACATTTCCTTTCTTGCACTTTCATACAACTTGGCCAGTGCGTCTAATGTTAGCTACAAAAATAACGCCAAAAACACTAAGATTGGCTCATTCTGGCCACAAGGATGCCATAAAATGACCAAATAAAAAGCCTTTTAACGAATTAGCTGTAATCACATTGTTTCACAACATGCCGCTTAAATAGTGTATATAGTTGCTAGCATATATACTTAAAGTACAATTTTGTTATATAATCTTTAAGCAGATGGCAATGCAAAGAGTAAAATAAAAGTTTCTCAATTAGCCGAATCAAAAGCTTAGCCTTCAACTTTTATAGCTTTGTTGTAAGAAATTGTGAGGGCAGACTAAGAAAATCCACCTCTTTTTATGTTTTGAGTTTATAAATGTGGAAAAAACGCTTATTTTCCGTTCCTTATTATTATAAAAACTAAGTCTAACCAAGCAGAAAATAATAATTAATCAATGTAAGCATGAATGTGTAGCTCAGGGCTCATTATACTGGTCGATAGATTCTTTTCTTTTTATTAAAATAAATCTGCATTTTGGTTTACTTCAAGCGTGAATTTAGTTAGTTCACCAGAAAGTGAACTTTAATTGAGCTTTTACTAAAGCTTTTAAGTGTGACTTAAAAATGTTTTCCTAATAAGGATTTGAACAATTTAATAAATGTGTATATAGGTGCTTGAAAAATCTGCAATCATACATTCTCGTATTTTTTTGAATATAAAACTTTTCATACACTTTAAAAAGCTGCGATGGAATATGGAACTATGAGTTTTCGAGGTCACTGTTAACATTTTGTTAGCACTGGCATAGCTAGCAAATAAATAGACGCTATTTGTCTAGGAAAATCTCTATGCAAGTCACCATCATTCGGATTAGGCTATTAACTAAGTGTTCGTTCCTGTTCTCCTCGAACATCTATTAATATTCATACTTCGCCTTTGGAGCGATAATTATATTCTCAGAAAATTGGTTTGTCAAATTAATGAAGGCTTAGAAAACCATATTTGCAGATTTAAACCAAATTAATCGGTACAAAAATATTTTCTTTTTTTTCGGTGGCCGCATTCAGCACGCTTTTTAATTTACAATTTTAATGTCACATTTGTGACTAGCGACGACCTAAACATCAGGTCCATTATATATATCAAAATAGCATTTAAAAATTTAAATGAAAAATCGTTCGTATATCAGATTGAGTCATATATAATTTATGCGAAATCATATTTATTTTAGGAGTTTTGTTTTTATTAACTTTACATTTCGTTTATATATATATATACATGGCGTTAGAGCTTATCTTTTATGTTATTTTGTACACCTAACTCAATAACAAAACTGTATATAGTAAACAATTGAATAAAAACTTAAATAACACTTATTCTTACCGTAACAACCAATATAATTGCATTTTTACTATTATTGCCATTTGGCTTTCATTGCAGTTCTTTATATTTCATGTGGCGCGAGGACCATTTGTTGAGGAATTTCATCAGTGTGTGACCCATGGCTTCTATACGGCTGACTGGCAGGAACAGCTCTATGCAACGTTCACGCTGGTGTTTACCTTCTTGTTGCCCCTATGCATACTCTTCGGAACCTACATGTCTACCTTCCGCACAATTTCCAGTAGGTCTTAATGTAGTGTGCGCTGACGGGGTTTTAAAAATAAAACCCAAAATCAATATCTTTCATTTCAATTAATTATTCTCTTCTTGTTAATTTTTTGCCATTGCCTTACAGGTAGCGAGAAAATGTTCCAGGGCTCCAAATTGGCCAGCTATACGACAACAAAAGTACCCACCCAAACAAATCGACAGCGATTGATACACAAGGCTAAAATGAAATCCTTACGCATATCGGTTGTAATAATAATTGCATTTCTTGTATGCTGGACACCCTATTACGTTATGATGAGCATCTTTATGTTTTGGAATCCAGACAAACGTGTAAGTGTGGAATATATGTATATAAAAAAATTGCTCTTTTTATAGAGCTTACCATTGAATATTTGGCGTGAAAGAGAATTCCAAGAACATTAAATTTTGTTAAATTTAAAGCCACATCAATCAAGAGTCGATTTGTCAGCTTATATCTTTGCTTTTTAGTGACACATGCTGCGCATGACAGGGCACTGATAACGGGTTATTGTAGTCAGCCATTTTTAAATTACCAACCATATATCATCCCTGCACGCTACCGTTAGGCTATAAAATTCTCCCCCAGCGCTACACAGAAATTTTGCTTTCTTTACGCACGCACTCTTTTAAAGTATTTTCCTGCATCGCCAGTTCCAGCTAACATAAAAATTATTCCTGATTTATTTAATTAATGGCACGAGCGCTTAGCCTCGCAATCAAGGTGTCCTGTCTAACAGCAACGCTTTGTTGACTTGGTTATGTTCTCGGATAACTAAATGAATCTTGAATACAGCTACATAAAAGATTACGGTCTTGAAGTCTTAATGAATTTATTTTATGAATGTCGAAAAAAAAAATCAGGAAAAAGGTATTGGGGCTAACCACGAGAAATAAGGATAACATGAAAAAATTATGGCAAGTTGTCTTGCAGTTTCGAAGTTTGATTGCTCTAACTTTTTTTTATGTTTTTCTTAGCCTAAAATGTATGGTAACTTTTTTGCTATGTAGCCTTTGTGGGTGTCTTGTATGATAGATTAAAAAATGCATTCTGTTATATGGAACTACTTGTTAACGATAATAGCGCATTCTTTAAAATAAATAAATAAATGCATTGCCTGTTGATCGACAAAAGTTGCTTCTTAAAAAAAGTGTAACATACAAAAAAAAAAAACTCGAAGCTTACTAGTTTAAAAGTTTTTATAGCTGAAAAACTGGAAACTCATTAAAAAATACAATTATTTCAAAATACACTTCACCAACGATAACCATGCTGAGTGTTTACAAAATAAGAATCAAAAGCCAATCTTTACTATAAAAACGTCTCTTTGAGTCAAAATTCATTCAAGTTAGCATGTTGCTATTCCAAAATATAAAGAAAGAGTATCAAAACAACACACGCAACGCATTTAAGTTAAAAAGAATTCAAAAAGGACTTAAAATTAATTTAAATTTTTTACTTTGTCCATTTTTCTGTGATTTTTTCTTTGAATAGCTTGGTGATGATTTGCAGGATGCCATCTTCTTTTTTGGTATGTCCAACAGCCTGGTAAATCCACTAATCTACGGCGCCTTTCATCTCTGCCCCAGCAAGAGCAACAAAAGCAGCAGCAGCAACAACAACGCCTACAGTCTAAACAGGTGGGTTAACTCTCAGTATCTGCCGACATCTTGGCCAATATATGCACATCATGCAAAATTTTCTTACAGAGGAGATTCTCAGCGCACGCCTTCGATGCTAACAGCTGTAACCCAAGTTGATGGCAGTGGAGCAGCTGCACGTCAAATGCGCATCTTGCGACAACAGAGTTATTATCGCACCATGAGCAATGATGGTGTTGGTGGTGTTGGCATGCCAGGTAGCACCTCTAAGGAGCAAGTGGGTTTGCTGCAAGTAACCGCCTCCGGTAGCGGAGCAATGCCTCAATTATTGCGTAAAAACTCAACGATGCGTAGTCCACATCCCAATCACAATACGTCCGTTTTGGTACGCCAGGCTGGCGGAAGCCAACGTCAGCAGCAACAGCAGCAGCAGCAATTAGTTTTGAACTATGATGGACAGCGTGGTGTAGCCAACGGATTGAAGCCAAAGACAAGCAGCTCTGCCAGTATTGGCCTGCTAAAAGAGAATGATGAGCTCGTTTCCAGCGTCTAAGAAGTCTTAGTTTCTTGACAAAAGTGGGTTGGCACGTGGCGCGCATTCCGCTTGCCATTGTGTAGCAAGTCGTTTAATGATATGGCGGCAGCAAGAACTCAGAGCTTCCCTATATAGTACGGTGATAGAATAAATAGTGCGTCGAAATTTCATTACACTAACAAGATAAATAAACAATTGCAGCAATTTGCAAATTCTTGAAATTGTTTACATTGTTGGAGTGGCCATTGATGATCAGATCATCGGGCTGTGTAATTTGATTAGTTGTACTAATTGAGAGCCAAGTCTTTGAACACTGTTGGTGTGCTTAGTTGTAGTCTATATGAATGATACTAGCGGAGCCTTAGGCATTAACTAGTTGTAAGCGAAGTATGCAAACCGGTTTGGCATTGTATTAAGCGTATTGCAGAGTATCGATTTGCAGTTGGGTATTTTTTTTTTACAATTGTCGGATAGACTTTGGATTCAGCGCAAAAAGCAATTTGATGGGATTTTATTGTCTCTGTGCTGTATTGTAATTGTTCCATTAATAATATAACTGAGTAGTAGCCGTCAAACGAGTTCAATGTAATTGCTTAGTTTTGCTGTCATAAATGTTCCTTCCTTAAAGTCAAAGTACTACAATAGAGAACTTAAGTATTTCAAGAGCTTAACTTAAATGTAACGTTTATAAATTCGGTGTTGGTTAATCGCGTTTAATGTTTTCCAAATACTTTCTGAAATATTACCCATGCATAAGCATATGAAATAGTTAAAATAAGAAGTTTACAGTTATTTACATATACTAAAAATACAGCAACTGTTTTTATTGAATACAAGGAGACTATAACTCACAAAGTCATATATATATATAAACTACACTCAAAACTGTTTTAAAGAAAATGCACGTTATGTATACGAAAATTACAACCAAGTAAAATATAAATAAAATGTATGTCCTATTCCGTGCTGACCTTCTCCGATGTGTTAAAAATACTATTATAAGCTTAACTACAATGTTTATAATTCATTCCTATAAACAAAGCATATTATAGGTCAATAAGCAATTCTGCAATTTACAACCATATAAAACTACAAACTATTGCCACAATTAATTGTAACTAAAATAATATTTTATTTGTAACTGATATGATTGCTATTTAGTTTTTAAACATTGCAAAACAAATAAAAAAAAAATTTTAATAATACAATGCATGCCTCTACTGCTGGCTGGATATTTCTTCGATTTGTAGCTTAAAATTTTAGTTTAATCGCCCTCGTTTTGTTTCATTAAAACTTGTTGACTAATTTTTGGATGGAATTATGTTTAATTATATGCATCTATCTTGCATAAAGAGTCCACAGCTTGTGTCATCTCTTGAATTGTAGTCCGCTTAAAATGTAATTTGTGTTTTGTTTTAGATTGTGTATTGGGCCCCTAAAAAATGGGAATTTCTTGCAACTATTGATTGCTGAAATATGTAATCATGGTTGCAAGTGCTCTAGAACTACCAAAGTTCGATTTTGGCAACCACACACCTAAGTTTAGTATCTTCCTCAACCTTTTAATTTTTTCAAATATCATCAAAGTCAGTTAAAATTTACTTAAATCCATCGATCTGCACCACAAAAAAAAATCAACTTGATAAATATAGAAAGAAAAATCATAAAGCTTTTGCTGTGAAAGTTATTATTTTTGATGAGTTTTGGAATATGAGAAGGCAGTGCACATCCCTTTTATATTGTTGCAGTTTTTCGATCACTTTCAACAATTAAGAGACATTTCAGTGCCAAATATTTTTCAGGTTCAGTTTTTATTTCATATATTTCAAAATGAAATATTTAAAACTATTTTGTATCGTGGATGCCTGTTGCATTTTAATATGGCATCCACTTCAGTTGCTTGTGTTCTATAACAACCAAGACCAACAGATGGCCCATGATCCTGTATGCCTATGGCAGCTCTCTACACCTGAAAAAAAAATTAATAGCTAAACTTAATAAGTGCTTAGAACTAAAAATAATGAAACTCAAAAGCAGAGGATTATTGTTTTAAATGAACTTTAAGTAAAAGTTCTGGCAGAAGTAACGTTTCGCGCTGCTTAGCTCCTTCAAAATTTCGCCTATTTAATAATACTTTTAACTAAATATCGCAAACCATTTATTACTGAACTTACCAGAATAATTTAATAATTGGATTTTAAAAGAAAAATAGTTATTTTATTTGTTGGCGTATCACTTTATCTGAAATTTATTGATATGAAATTTTATTTTAAATTATTTTTGTTAATTTTTGAACAAATCCTATAAACATCTTATACGCCAAGCACAGCAGTCTTAAAGATGGCACTTTCGGTTTATTGAAAAAATCCGAGAGTCCGATGAAAGCAAAGAACTTGCTTGTTTGTAAATATTTGTTTAATATTTACTATGTTTGTTGGTGGAAACTGCTTTAAAGGTTAAATCAAATAAAAAAAATTTGAAATTAAATACAACTGAATTAAATACAACTGATTTGAATACAAACAAGCGTTTTGTTTTGATTTTATTTCACTTTTTATTTATATAAAAGCATTATTTAAACAACAAATACAAATACTCAGCAGTCACTAAATAATTGTGCAATTTATTTTAATTCTTTTATTTTTTATTTTACAAGTAGTTTTAAAATTGATCATGATGAGCTAAAGTCAAATGAAATACCTTAAAATTCTGCTTTTAAACATCATTCGTGCCGAATACCGAAGGTTTTAAGAATAAAGATGAATAAAAAAGTCAAAAAAGAAAATATTTGAAGATAAAGAACTCAAAAGCGATGACTTACCAACTTACTAACCTTATCAAACTCAATACAATGCATAAAAATAATTATTTGACATTCATTCTTTTCTTGCTGGATTTGGTTTTTGTTTAAATGTAATTTCCAAGCTTTTTACTATTTGTAACCCCAGAATGCGAAATGAAACTATAACAAAAATAAATAATAAATAACATATTTCAATTGCAGTAAGTAGCAAAGTTATTGTTAATTAAGTTGTAATTTATAAATTTGGAAATCCAAAAAGTTGTCAAATAAAAATAATATAACAAATTTAAGTTTATTTTTTTTAAAAAAATTTTCTTAGCAAATTTGTTCATTTGAAAAAAGCACAAAGAAATACATAAATACAATTATTTTATACTTCGTAAATGCAAATATTGAAATTAAAAGTTTAATAGAGAAAATTTTAAAAATGATTTAATATTTTTTTTTTGTTGAGACCGTTATGTTAAATGGCAACATGGCAAAAAGCATTATTATTTACTACGGACGTTTTTTATTTGTTGCTTATTTTTAGTACAATATTTTGTTAAGTACAACATTTCTACAAAACATTATAACAATAAAATTTATATTTCAAAATTTGTTCTAACTTCAAAAAGCAAGCAAGATTTAAAATAGTAACTGAAATATTAGGTTTTTAATTGAATTTATTAACTGCGACTTGCACAACTATTTAATTTTTGTATGGGTATTTCGACTTTTTCTCTAAAATTGGCAAATATTAAGTAAAAGCCCAAGTTGAAAATCATACAAAATAAGCTGATCTACCAAATTGTATTTTACTTTACTTGGATAGATAGCACAAATCTATTTTGGGGTATAGCTAACCCCACAGTTCGCATTTTGTAATTGAATAGGTTCATCACCCACTTGGCATTTCCAGCAAAGTCCTATTCTTCCAATAAAATCTATTTATTTATATTATATTTCTTTTTCTTAAAAACTGTATGAATGCTTAAAACGACAGCAAAAACAAATGTTTGTATCTATTTAAATGTCATAGTAATTTAAAAAAAAATTGTTTTTTTTTTTAATCTGAGTCATTTATTTCTCTTTTAAACAATAACTTCCTATACTATATTAAGTTAGACCCGTGTTCTCATTTTTCAACATATTTCCGTTTTGTGGGGTCAAATCTTAGACGTAAATCGCCATTTTTTCATCAACTAAAATTAAGCAAATCGGTGTTTCGCAATTTTTGTTTAATTTGTAAAACATATATTTCTTGCAGATTAATTTGTTTGCAACAATTTAGTTAATTAAAAATTATTTTTTTTTTTAATATTTATATTTAGCTATCGATACACGCTTATGTATCGATATATTTATGTGTTACAACAAATATTGGAGAGTTTTCAGGATGTTACAATAAGTTTGCAAATTTGTTAACAATTATTGCTCAAAAGCAACTTGAATGGAATTTCCTAAATTTAAGAAATTAAGATTACCGCCATGCTTAGCCAATGTTATTTTATAAGTACTTAATTTTGAAAACGCATTTAAATGATTATCGTTTTGTAAGTTAGTGATGAGATGGTTTATATTTTATAATATAGTTTCGTAAAATAAAAAGTTTGTAGATTTTAATCTATCCAATGCAATTAGTAAAAACTCAATTGCATAACAAAAATTATATTTTTCGAAATCTTTACATTATACTTTATATGATAAATTGTTAAAAAAAATAAATAAATTAATTAAAAACATATGTAAAAAGTTGTATCTTAACTTAAATATAATACAGAGTTTGGCAAAAGTATACAAAATGCTTCATTAGATTTTCATGTTAAACTTGAACTTTCAACCATAATTGAAACCGTAATTTTGTTGCTTTCAACAGACTTCTTTCTATATACAAAAATATATATTAAATGTAAGTGCATATATGTTTTATTTAAAACAATCTGTAAACAAAATTTGTATAGTTTATTATTTATTTATTTTTTTTAATAAAAAGCCAAACATTTCAAAATTTTACAACAAATGTTTTTACGCACATATGCCCAACAAGTTGATGGACTACCGGAAGCAATGCCATAAAGTATCGCTGTAAATCCTATAAATCTCATAGTATATTAAACATTTTTATGCTCAGCTGCAAACGTGGCTAGGCCGGCAGCGCATTTCCAGCAACAGCCTCCAGTTTTAGCCTAAATCATCATATACAATGACTGCTGTAAAAGTTGCGACAGTAAGTAATCATGGGCCTAGCACGTTGGTAAGCTGTGCACCAAATTTTATTATTACAAAGTTCGTGTTCAAATGCAAAACGTGGCAGCAACAAGGGATGCCCCCTAAAAGTGTGCTATTATTTTTTGTTGTTGTCCTTACTAGAAGTGCAAAAACCGTAACCAATTTAAAAAAAAAAATAAACAAAAAAATAATGAAAAATTTCGTAAGCTTTTTCGGAAGTACTAAAGAGATTGAAACAGTGCGTCGTTTGGATGTCATGCTCTAAATTACAGCGCATTACACTTTTTTGAAATTGGCGAGCTACGCTGGCATAAATATTATACAAATTTTCAAGACGTCCTGTCGAAAAACGTGCAGACATCGCACAGTCGTACAGTCATCGCAGTCGGTTCTTTGGAACTTCTTCGAAATGTTAAGTTAATTTTTCCTAATATGGCAGTATTACGCATAATAAGTGAAACAGGCATACACAGAAATGGCATTGGAATCATTTGAACATTGAATCATTTCCGTTTAATTTCATCAGAATTCTAGACAGACCGCGTTTGGGGCGCAGAAGTAATTTCACTCAAATTTCACTAGAAACCAAATTAATGTGGCACAGAGAGCGCTCTTGAAAATAGGATTAGATTAACCAATAAACAACAACATATGCCTACAATAATAATAGTAGAATAATAATAATAATAATAATAATAATAATAATAATAATAATAATAATAATAATAATAATAATAATAATAATAAAACAATAATAATAAAAATAATAATAAAAATAATAATAATAATAATAATTATAATAATAATAATAATAATAATAATAATAATAATAATAATAATAATAATAATAATAATAATAATAATAATAATAATAATAATAATAATAATAATAATAATAATAATAATAATAATAATAATAATAATAATAATAATAATAATAATAATAATAATAATAATAATAATAATAATAAAAATATTATTAAAAATAATGATAAAATTAAAAAAAAAATAATAATAATAATATTTTAGTTCTCAAGGAAAAAAAATTAATCATATTTATTGAGAAAGACCAACCGAATTAATGAGATGCCACCGAATCTTTGGAACATTAAGTGCTTCTGCAGTTAAACCTCTGGAGTTTGTGTTTCATTAACCAAAGTTTGTATCCTAACAATCTGTATCTATAAATAGATAAATAGAAATCCTAATTGTAATTTGTTTGATTCTAAGAAATAATATTACTTTTTTGGAGTGCACAATGCAAACATAAGTTTAAAATAAAAAACATTCCACGAATTTTCATTCATTTTACATAATATTTAAATTGCAATGTTATTTGTATTTTCTTTCATAACCTAATGCAAACAGTTCTATTTTAACGAATTTTTTTTTGGCAATATTCTTCTAATTGATTTACTTGATTTTCATTTTTATTTATAGTATTTTAATATAAATAGAGTTAAGTTCTTCGCTTTGTCTCTATGCGTTTCGCGATTGCGAATTTCAGCAAATACCTGCTGTCTGGTTTGATGCTACTTGACGAAAGCTTATTTTTTAACAATTCTAAAAATTTTTGGAAATTCGAACGAAATAAAAGCATAGCGTCCTTGGTACGCATTTCAATATAAATTACTAGTACTAAGAGAAGGTATGCAACAAACTAATAACCTTTTTATCTCTATCTGTTATCGGGTTACTGCAGATCTAACTAGCTCTCGGCAGGCGCCACTGCCTTATGCATGCCTTCTCACTCCAAGTGCAGATAGGACCTCCTCCAATTGGCGTTTCCATCTGAGCTTAGGTCGGTTCTCTCACAAAATGCATAAACATAACGCTTGCCGAGATATTTAACATGATTATGCGAATCAACGTTATGGCATCAATTGGCGCTTCTAATCAATATTCTATGTAAGCACTTAAACCAGTTTTCTATTGAAACATCTACATGTACGAATTTTGCAACGAATTTCCACAAAATTGCGTTTCTATGAAATTCAATTTTTTTCAAATTAATTTTTCCAATGCGTTTATTAACGAATTTCAATAACATTCAGATAGAATTCCTTTTATTCTCCTTAGTTTTCTTTGGAAAGTGATAAGTTTTCTTAGATTAACATTGTGGGCTACCGAAAAGTCGGTGGTTCGATTTCACGCTGCAGTACTGGTGCATTTGTCTAGCGCTAGCAAATAAATAGAAGCAAGCTATTTACCTAGATATATCTCTATTAATAAAAGATACCGCCGTTCGGTTTCGGCAATAAATTGTGGATACCTGTTCACTTCGAACAGCTATTAATAGAGATATCTCTGGGAACCGTCTTTGAAGCGATACTATAGTGAAGGGTGATAAGTATTTAAAGGATGCGATTACCAATATCCAAGGTTTTAAAGTATCTAATAGTCGACTTATCTTGATTTCAGTATTATTTTTTTATATTTTCATTTGTCCAGAATGTCTGAATCCACATTGGCCATTTCGCTTGTTGCCAGTCAATTATAGGCGCAGTCAGTGGCACGTTTAATGTTTGATGGTAATACTTCTGACTGCTGCATAGAAGGCACGCAGCGGGAGAATGTCCGGGTCAGAACCTACGCTAAGGGGCTATGTTTTTATGCTCCTGCATTTAAATTTAAATGTCATAAAGTGTAAAGAAATATATTTAATTCGTTTTCGAGTTGTACTTTATGGTCTCATTTGAAACGAGCGAAGCAACCAGCCTATAAAATTAAACGCATTCCCCTGCCCCATTCTTGTTGTTTATTGACATGAGCGAGGGTTCAAAATACTAATGGAAGGGCAACAATATTATTGTGCTTTTTGGCCTGCTGACATTGAACAAATGCTTGGCACAAT
The DNA here is from genome assembly GCA_035046065.1 of Chymomyza procnemis. Taxonomy (NCBI): domain Eukaryota; kingdom Metazoa; phylum Arthropoda; class Insecta; order Diptera; family Drosophilidae; genus Chymomyza; species Chymomyza procnemis. The sequence continues at coordinate 311,797 of JAWNOJ010000013.1, read as the reverse complement.
ATTGGCAGGATGCCCAAAATAAGAAGGACAAAAAAAACCTGTCGTAAAGCAGACTGTTATGTTTGTGACAGCGGAAGTCTATTGACATGGATTTTGCTGTTATAACAAACAAGGCGGCATTTCGCAAGAGGCAACACTTCTCGGCCGGAGGTCATTGGAGTTGAGTGAAAAAGGTGAAATACTTAAAAATAGAATCTTCATTTTGGATGTGTCTTAAGCAATGTGCACAATTTTCAATTAGTCATATTAGCAATAGTTAGCCGAAAATTTGTGCAAATATTCTGCTGACTTCATGTATATGTATATCAAAACCAATCCATAAACTCAAGCATAAGTGAGTGACACACCCATCTTACCTAACTGGAGGAATACAAGCAGACATCGCAATTGAGAGCCATCAAAAATTTATGACCCGTACATAACCTAAATGGATAACATACAGCACGCACATACGTGTACTTGAATGTTAATAAATATATAGAGCAGGCTCAAATGGAAATGACGTTGCTGTTCAATATAGAGACAGCCTGGAGTTGTAATATATGAATATTTAAGTGCATAAATAACTATAGAAATAATCATTTAAGAGTGAAGGTAAGCTGAGTTGGTGGTCTCCTAACCATTTATTAATTTATTAACATTTCAGTCTAGATTACTGACTACAACTTGAGCTTACAATTCTGCCTTTATTACGAAACTCTCTACGTTAGTTAAGTTTTTTTTTGGCAATTAAGCGGTTAAGAAAAACTTAATAATCGTTCAAGTTGATTCTTTTTCCTAATTACGCAAGTAACTAACAAAGGGGCTCCAAGATCCTTGTGCAAATAGTGGTTTGTTGCCTCAGCTGTTTTTTGCAAGACTTTATTTTGATTTTTTTAATGTTTATTTTGATTGCAGTTCCCTTATATCATTCCATCAATCATTCTGAGCAAACTTTGCAACGTGCTGTTATAATTTTTTTATAAAATATTTAAATTTTTTACAGCATAGGATACAGCATAGCATTACCTTTATATTAAAAATAAAGTGCCAGAAGACTGTCAAAGCAACCAGGCAGCCAAGGTTCAAATACTATTTTCGAAAAATTCCTCAAAGATTTTGCGCGAATAAGTTTGATGTATTTCAAAGAATCGACTCAATAGAGACTGCTCTGTAGTGTTTCCTACGCTGCCAAATATTTGTCCCAATTTAAACTTTATCAAAGAGTCCCTCTAGACACTAGACAAATAATGATGCCACAAAGTAATCCAAACAAATATAGAATTTTTGTCTGTTTTTCGTAATTTGATATATTTAGTTGAAACTTTGGTGATAATATATTCAGAAACAAGTAATGTTCAATAGATTTCGTAAAATAGTAAAATTTTTTATCCATTTGCCCTATAAGAGCTATATGAAACAGTTAATGTGATACATTAATTTTCGGCTTGCAGTTAATATAATTAAAAATGTTATTTTGCAGCTAAATTCTTTGCAGTTAGTTGTGATTACAACATATTTTAACCAAAATTCTGCTTATAAAAGTACAAAATAAGTTGAGTTTATATGTTTAGAACGTTGAAATTAAAGTTGTATTTACTTTTTTTAATTTAAAAGACTTACGAAGACTAAAAATTTAAAAAAGCGAATTGCCCGCGCTACAACGCATTAGCGATGAGCAACATATGACATTTTGGAATTGACTATCGAAACAATGTAACCATGGAATTATCGAAAAATATCGTGCGTGCACACACATCGTAATTGTCAAGTTATCGGAAATCATCGTCAATTTTGCCCATCACTGTTGTGTCATTGTTGTCATCACTAAAAGTATTTGTTGAAAAAGAATTGGAATCGCTTTTATTAATATTCCGCAAACGTCGCTTATACGCTTTAATTATGAATCCAAATATGAACATGATGCAAATGCCTGGACCACCGATGATGCAAGTATCTCCAATGATGCAATCCTCACCGCAACCAATGATGCCAGCAGGGCCTCCCGGTCCAGGCCCTTTGCCGATGCAACAACAACAACAGCAACAGCAGCAGCAGCAACAACAACAACAGCAGGCAGAAAAATTGGACAACATATCCCGCGTAAAAAGCCTACTAGGACCTTTGCGTGAAGCCATGTTTTTAACCATACGTTCCAGTGCATTTACATTGCAACAAAACAATTTGGCAGACAATCTTAAACGTGATCCTAGCACTCATGTACCCCGCTTTGACAAACATTTGGACGATTTCTATGCCTGCTGTGACCAAATAGAGCTGAATCTGAAAACTGCAATGAATTGCATGCAACAGTTGACCTCGGCTCAGCATTATTTGCCAGGTGCTGTGACAGCAATGCGTATGGAAAACTATATGCAGGACAATCCCGCTGGTCCAATGCCATACCCAACCTATTTGAATACAGTGCGTGTGCATGTGCAATCGGCCAAGGATATACATGATACCTTGATTAGTGCAGCCCAGAATATCTCACAGGCCGATTGATATACGTAGTAGCATTAGGATTATTGAACAAATTTAAAATGATCTGATTCGGTTATCTAATATTGTTTGTGTATTCTTCTGACTCGCGTAAAATTAAATTTCTGAAATTTTTAATTTATTCGCATAGTTTTTAATTCAATTTTCCTAGAATGTATTCATGTGAGACTGTAGATAATATATGATAGTATGTTCATTTAAAATTTCAATTATGAACTTGTTCGTTTTATTCTAGAACTATACGTCATCGAATTTTTTATCACTTTTATACAATATTTTCGCAAAATCCAATACAAATTCCTAGTTTTTTTTAAAGTGCTCAGTTTTTAGGTCAACGATATCTGGATTCAAATTGAGCAACTCGCACAATGTCACACTCGGTTCGTAGCAATCTTAGCGAGGGTAGCACACAGCTGTTGCACATATGCGAATTGGACTTGAAATCGCAGGCATCGCAACAACGCCTAGTTTCGGTAATAGCAACAATTTCACGTGCATCCCGAAATCCGGAAACTATTTATCATATGATTATGAAGGGTGTGAATATGTTTCGATTAAACTTTTCTCACGAATCACATGAGGCTCATGCCCTAACGGTTGAAATAGTGAAAGATGTACTAGCGCGTGTCAAATCAGAAACGGGCTATGATATTTCAGTAGCTTTAGCCATGGACATACGTGGTCCTCAAATTCGCACAGGACTGCTGGAGGGCGGTAATGAATTGACGTTACGTACTGGCGATATCATACGACTATCAATTAATCGTGATCTATACGACAAAGGCAACAAAGAAGCCGTCTATGTGGATTACCCCAATATTATAAATCTAACACAACCAGGCGATCGCGTCTTTATAGATGATGGAAAACTATTATTCCATATAGTAGAAGTGGGCGTAGACGGACTTATGTGTGAAGTAATACAGGGGGGTCTGCTCGGAAGCCATCGCAATGTCATATTGCCTGAGGTGGAGATTGATCTGCCATCTGTATCGGAAAAAGATATGTTCGATTTACAATTTGGTATACAGGCGAAAATAGATTTTTTGTTTGCCTCATCCGTGCGCAGCTCAAAAAATATAAGCGACTTGCGATCTGTGCTGGGCGAGAAGGGCAAACATATAAAAATTATAGCCAAGTTGGATAGCAAAATTGCTTTAGGGCGTGTTACAGAGATCATGCAAGCCTCAGACGGTTTGCTACTTTCACGCGCAGATCTGGGCACTCAGATACCCATCGAAAAGCTATTCATTACTCAAAAGTCGGTGGTGGGACAGTGCAACAAAGTTGGAAAGCCTATCATTGTAGGCTCTCATGTGTTGGAGTCCATGCGCACAAATCCGTTACCTACACGTGCCGAGTGTTTTGACCTGGCCAATGCAGTTATTGACGGTGCCGATGCCATTATGTTATCAGCTGAGGTAGCCGTGGGGCAGTATCCAAACGAAACTATTGGTACTTGTGTAAATATTTGTCGCGAGGCAGAGAAGGTTGGCTGGTATCGTGATCTCTTTGGTGACTTGGTGCATGAGTCACATGGCGAGCTAGATGCAGCACATTCAGTGGCCATAGCTGCTGTGGAAGCAGCCAAACGTACAAATGCCATGATGATTATAGTGCTTACAACCTCGGGTCGTTCAGCAGCGCTGGTAAGCAAATTTAAACCACGTTGTCCCATCATGGCAGTGACGCGCTGTGACCGCGCTGCGCGATGGGTGTGCTTGCATCGTGGCATAATTCCTGTGCTATACAGCGGCGAGGTCAAAGAGGATTACCTTATGGATACCGATGAGCGTGTTAGGTTTGCGCTTACAAGGGCAAAAAAATTTGAACTTATCGACGACGGTGATCCTATTATAATAATAAGCGCTTGGCAAAGTGGCGGCGGGTTTACGAACACCGTACGCGTAGTCTATGCCTTCTTCGAGGCTGGTCGTGTCGACTGCCTATTTCGTTCTGATAAACGCGCAGCACTTAGGAATACAGCGTTGCAGGCAAAGGCAATGGGTGATAGCAAAATTATGAATAGAATTTCCACGGTATCAAAGTAAGCAGAATCTTCAATAATAGTGGACACTGCAACGAAAGTGCATAAATAGTGATGCATTTCGTCCTGAAGTTGGAACAATGAACTAGCGAAATAGTTGTGCACATGGCCCAGTTGCCGTCAAAGTAAGTTGAGATTCAACAGGTATATATCGCTCAATATTAGGAATCAAGTAGTAAATAGATGTTGATGTATCTGATGTACGAATTGTTATGATTAAATCCTTTTAAATAATTGTTTGTTTTTTGCACTTATGCTGAAGGACGACTATGCGCCATTAAGGATTACTTGGCTTAAGTTATACAAGTTCTTAAGACTTTGATACTTACTGTTTGCAATACAGCCAGCTTTTAATGCTGCACGCCAAAATTTTGTGGAAAGTTATATCGGTGTTCCAAGAGGTGGTGGCATAGTTAGAGGATTATATATGTTTGATACCAGCAGTGGGATAATCTGCCACAGATTTTCAACATAAGTCACTTGTACTAAATATCCCTTAAGTTAAAGGGCAATGATAGGGATAGTTTAATGAACACACCTGAAAGTAGACTACGAAGTTATCACCAAGACGCTATCTAAATTGTGTCAGACAACAATTGACCTTGCTCCAAAGATTACTGCTATCTATTGTCACAAAATCAAATATCTTTAAATAAAGCTGCAAGCAAAACATTTAGATTATTTAGCAACAGAGAGTCACCAGTCGAGATGGCGTACCAAATTCAATTACTGCCAATCCTGTTTTTAATCGTAGGACTTACCTGGTATCAGTCGGTTTCTGCCCAGTGCAATTTATGCAATTCTGTCAATAGACTAGCTTGCTATTCCATAAATCAAACACAGGCTTGTGACACAAGTAATTTGCCAGTTGGAGCACCTTTTAGCTGCCCAAGCGAATACGTATGCGTCACTGGTGCAACGGGCGTGCTCTGCGAACCCTCTGCCACATCGGCGTTACGTGCAGCCTGTCAGGATTGCTTCAAGTGCGATAGAACAAATACATTTGCTTGCACCGGTACCAACAGCTTTGCTTTGTGTCTGGGCACTCAAGTGTTGAATAGCAATGCCACTGGCACCTGTGGAGCTTCCTACGTGTGCAATATTGATTACCCGCAAATTTGTGGCCTACAAACTCAAGGTGTACGTTACTAAATGCTTCCAAAAAAGCCAATTATTTATTTGTTCTTTTTTAAGATAAACCCAACTTGCTCCTACAATGACGATACGAGCACCACAACCACAACTACAACAGACTCCTCCATCACTACGTCGAGCACAACAACTGTAGCTGGCACAATTAATCCAGCAGCCTACTGCAGTTCCATACAGACTCGAGGTCGTTATCCTGTGGGCTTCGATCCAAACTCTACTTGTAGGCAGTACATTTATTGTGCGCTTTCTAGCGGCACTTGGATTGGTCAGCTATACGAATGTCCTGGTAGTACCTACTACAATAGTTCCTCCCAATACTGTGTCAATTCGTTACCCGCGCAGTGTTCTGTAGGAGTTACAAGCCTTAACCTTTATGGATTTGATTTAAGCTAAATACATAATGGAAATGATTATGATTAAATACGGTTTTTATGAAATACGTGAAAAATAATTCTAAAAAGAGGTTATCCGTGGATAACCGTGGGTTTATATATACCATACTATGTCTATAATATCTATATAATATTATTTCATTGTACGAAGTCGTAAAGAAGATATAAGAGAAACAAAAGCTGCCTTCTATGACTTGCCCCCAGAGTTTGAAACGATGAACGACTTTTTGCCAAAGCTTTTCATTATATTCACAAGATATGACCAATACATTGTCTATTGATCTAATTATGATTTTAAGAAAAACAAGTAGACCAAATGAAATGAGCAAAAGTAAGAAGTATCTTCTACAGAATCTTAATACGTGCATGAGTGATTTCGTCTTTTTCCATTTCATAATCCTTGTTTAAGGAAATCTTAAATTCCGTATAAGAAAATCTGCGAAATATTGCTGCTCGTACATTGTGGAAAACTTAACAAATTGGGAATAAAAAATTTAAAATTTTGTTTCAGTTTAATCAATAAAACGTTCGCAGCGAATATTTTCTACACTTTCCAACTCAAGACTGCTTCTTTCTGGCAAAATCTAAAACGGTTGCGTAAGTAATATTTTTTTTTTTTATCACTTAAAAGTAAATTGTATTTTAAAATTTTGTGATAAAACTAAAAATAAGTTGCAATAATACGTTTTTTGTTAACAATTATTAACCATAAATTATGTGGATTTTGTACAAAGGTAGTGCGCCATAACTTGATTGTGGAATTTAGCTCTATAAACGAAGTGAGAGAGTGCCGTTTCAGCAAAGCTTTCGCCTTTAATAGGTGTGCTTTAGCAGCTTTACATAAAAGCTTAGTTGATCTTATGTTATTCTCATTTCTTTCATTTTATATTAAGTTCAACCTTACTTAAATGAGATAATATAAACAGGTGACGTTCCCAAACATATTGTATATTGTATTCAAAATTAAATAACTCAAATACAATAATTAGGCTTTTTATAGCTGCAACGTTGGAGTTCATTTTCAAAGTAGGAATTTGCAGCACACATCAACTCTTTTGCTCTGAGTACTGCACCTTCGGAGTAGTAGCAGTAGATGTAACTGTAAAGATAAAAATGAACAAGAAGAGATAAACACAATTGAAATACATTAATTATATTAATTAAGACGTAGTGTTAAAATCATTATAATTAAAGTCATTATAATTTAATAAAATGTATTAATTGTGGTTACTCCATCAGTCAAGGAAAAATTAAAGTAGAAATTAATTTTAATTGGTTAGGAGAAAAGTATAATGGAAAGCATTTTATAATTGCTATGCAGTTTAAGAGGATACAGCTTACTTTTGGCAATAAGGATCCTGAGGTACGGTTGGAAAAAGTCCCAACTGACGCTTCTGCTCACACACTTCTATGGGGCTTAGGACATTAGTTGTGCTGGTTTCGGGTTCTGCAGTTGAAGTGTCCATTGCCGTTGTAGTTGACACAGTAGTTGTTGTCGTTGTTGTATCAACCAGTTCATCGATTAAGTCGCAAGTCAATTGTGTTACATCCTTTTCCGGTACGCAAATTGCATCGCTTTCTGCATCACATACATAGCCACTTGGACAATATCCATATGATCCTGTTGGCTGGGTAGCACCGTAGCACATTTGAAAGATGCTACGACTTTGGCAGGTAAACAGATAGTTACGATGAGCACTACATTGACCACATTTTGTGGTATCACCACAGCTAGGCGGGCGTTGAACACTTTTCTGCGCACAGATGGCCGTCAAACTCGTGCAATGAAAGCCTTCCAGACAGTGATACAAATGATCCGTGTGCGGAGTACCATCTACCTTATGATTATGGTACTTTTTATATTTTTAGCATATAAGCTCATAATCATAACTCACCGCCAAAGCAAAGATAGAATGAAGTGGAATTAATGCAGGCAGCCTGATTGGTTTGGCACACATTGCATTCGGCAGTGATTTGGCCAAATAGGCAAAGCACCACAATCTGTGCTCAATAAGTGGTTATATTCGATTTAAACAAAATATGGTATCAATTACTTACTAGCTGCAGAATTTGTATTTTATTTAAAGTCTCTAGACTAGTTATATTCATTTTTTATTATGGAGCTTTCGATTGTTTAGCTGTTGACACTTTCAAGGTTCTGTTTCTACTGTCAAGCGTAGTTTGTGGCCACGTCTATTACTGTCCGACTTTCAACTTTTTTGGAAATATGAAATTTTCTTCTTTATTTATCTACTCCATTGTGTGCTCTGATATGCTAATTGCTTTATTTACTTCAACTTGTTTCTCTTTAAAGGCGTCATCCAGCCTATAAATCTTACGCACATGTCCCACATGGAAGTGCTTGACAGCTATTTGAAGCGACAAAATTATTATCATCTCGCTCTGAAAATAAATAAATAAATCACATCTTAATACTCTACCTTGAAAATGTTTATGTCTGCGAAAAACTTTAAAGGTGCTCAAACATCTCAACTTTTTTTTTTTTCCTTTTAGGCTCACACAATTAACTAAATAAAAGCAAAATATGTTATTTAATTTTTTATTCAAGAAGCTTTTCACGAAATCTTTTATATATTTTACAATTGTGGCTGGTGTTGGTAATCCGGAAACAGGGGGTTTCTAAATAGTTGCCAATAACAGAAGCTTATCAATTTCGACAGTCGTGACAGAAAGCTAAGAGTTATTAGGGCAATGATGAAGATTATCTATATTGCAAGTACGGGATTTTTTCTATTACTTTGAACATCCATATAAAATTTATTTATTTAAAATGATACTATTAGTTACAAACTAAATATTAACAGGTAAAAAAAGTAGAATTATTATACTGGCTACAGAGGTCTTCGACTATGGTTTGTCCATTTAGAATTCTATATTGTGATAGGTAGTATAATATTAGATAACACTATAAATTCTGTGTTTTTGCTTATATGCATAAGCTATTAACATTACTTGCTGTTTTTGTGGTACAAAGAAGAAATAAGGAAGAAATGTTGAATAGTTTGCAGAAATCATAATATTTTCAATTGGGTGGTAGTTATTTATATATTTGTAGTTATATTTAGTATAGTGGGAAATTTGTAGTTGATTGAAATTTCATGAAAAGTAAATAAATTTCTTCCCCTTGATACTTTTTTAGTCAAGGTAACTTAATATGAACATGTACACGATTGAAAGAGTTGTTGTTGTGTTAACCAAAGCAACGTTTTTTTTAACAATAAAAAAGATTTGAATTTATACCCTATAGCTCCAAAGTCGGAGCGGGTACATATCTCCATTATTAGCAGTTCGATGAGAACAGTGACCTACAGTTTATAGCCGAATACGAATGGCGGCATCTTAAATTAATGGAGATTTTCCTTGTTTTCCTTTGCCAGTGTTAGATATGAAAATGCAACAGTGCTGCAGGGTAGAATCGTACCAGTGAACTTGCGGTTTTGAGCCGAGGCCAAACTCTCAAAATCCTAAGCATTTCTAAATAATTTATTAAACAAAATATTAAAAGCATAAATTGCAGCCGGGACAACATTGAAGCCCTTATCCATTCATATCTCTTAGACTTTTCGTAAAAAAGTTTTTTGTATATAAGGCATAAAGTGGCAACAGCTTACTCAATATATATCAATAACCAATAACCACAATTTTTGTAACCAAGGCCCACAATGATATATTACAATGTTTAAATTAATGGTGTTTATAAGTGGTAGTGGTGGTATACGCGTTTCATGAAGCAAAATGAACTCCCAGCAAGCACACAAGGAAACGTCTTTGGTGTTAACCGCTATCAGCTCATTCTGAACGATGCCAAGTTCCCCAAATATTCGTAATTGTGCATTTGCCTCTTCACGATGGCACCGTACGTTATAATCAAGTGCTTGGGGTCAGCGGCTCCAAGGCTGTTGTACAGATGTTTGAAGGCATATATTGCATTGATGATAAAAACATGCTTTCCGAGTTCACCGGCGATATTTTGCGCACGCCCGTTTCGCAGGATATGTTGGGTTCCGGCAAAGCCCGTAGGAATGAAAAGGTCTACCAATTTTGCTGAAGATTATTGATTTGGCTACCATTTGTGGAGGGCCGCAATGGTTATATTACACAGATATTAATTTTGACTATGCCTAGCGACGATATAACCCCATCCAATTCCCGATTTTACTGATTATATCACCTTAGGTCAAGTCTATGTAAATCGTCAGTTGCAAAACAGACAGATCTATCCACCAGCTAATGTGTTGCCATCATTGTCACAACGGATTAAGTTTGCCATTGGTTAGGGCATGACACGCAAGGATCAATCTGATGTATCCAATCAGCTGTATGATTGTTATGCCATTGGTAAGGATATAACAGAAATAAAAATAAAATTTGAATCCGGGGATTGTACCTTTTAGTGGAATAGGTAATAAAAAGAGCTAATGCAGTGAACAGACTTCGAGGGACTAAAGCTTCAAACAAAGTCTTTATTATCAAATGTGCGTTTGAGTTCTAAGATTGAATGCGATTTTTCTTTCAGCTTTGAACCTTGCATTTTTTAATATTAATATGTTTTCTTGGTTGATGCTTGTTTAAAAACACTCAAGGCTAGACTATTGATTTACGCAAGATTTTAAAGTGATTGTTCCACCAACAAACTTTGGGGGGTTTTATTCAAAATTGCATATCTGAAAAGATAACATGTCGCTTGTTCTGTGTTCTTTATGTGGCTGGGTAGTTTTATTGAATGAATTTGGTTGGCGCTTAAGATTTCTTCTTCAATGCTGACAGCTGGAGAACCTCGCTAATGGGGCAAAGTTACAATAAGACGGAAAAACTCCAAAATCGATCAAAAGAATTGTAGTTTGTGCCGAAAGCCTTGCAGAATTTTTAGCTGTGGCCTAATTTAAAATAGCAACTGCAGCACTTCGGATACATAAAGCATAGGAATTGATACGAGTTTTTTTTGTATTCAGCAAAGGGAAAATTAGGAAAAGTACGTTTTGCAAAAGTAAGTACAACAAGTAAGACGAATTTCAATTTTTTTTCATTTTTCAAAATTAGTGGTTATTGCTGTGAATTTTTCGCAAGCCTACTCATGTCAGACGGTTTCCTCATTGAAGAAACAGCTGCAGTAATCAAATCTAATAAATGCATTAGACAAATAAGAGTAAAGATAACAAAGTCTTTTAAGCAAAATAGCAAATCAAAATCTCTATTTCTGGAAAAGACTTTATATAATTTATAGCTGCCTATTTCGGACCAGTATCCATTATTTTAAATAAGAAAACTTAAAAAAATATGTCTTTATTATTAAATTTCAATAATTTTGCATTTTTTCTGCGTATCTTCATATCTTAAAGGAACAAAAAAAAGTATCTTTCCCATTTATTTAAGTTTCTTTTTTTTAAGTTAAAAAAGGGTTTTTTTGTTTTAAATTTTACCAAATGACTTTTAAAAGTTAAAACGACTTTGTATATTGAAGAATATTTGTAATATCAATTTATTTATAAAAATAATTATAATATTTTCATTACTTAAACACATCCAGCACCTGTTGGTTTCGATGTACCACAGACCGTGGAGGTGGCATTGAAATAGGGGTTTGCTGTAGGGCAGTTAATTATGGAGCCCAACCAAGTTCCGCCTCTGTATATGCAGTAAATATAACTAAAAAAAATAAATAATAATAAATATAAATAGTTGAAGGAAAAATTTAGAGTGTCCATATATTACCTAGTACATGTTGTATCGTTGACGATGGCATATCGTCCCACTGCTACCTTATCTTGACATAAAACTATGGCAGGGGAGAGAGTTGTCGTTGGTGTGTCTGTGGTTGTGGGGGTTGTGGTAGGGGTTTCTGTGGTTGTGGGGGTTGTGGTAGGGGTTTCTGTGGTTGTGGGGGTTGTGGTAGGAGTTTCTGTGGTCGTGGGCGTTGTGGTAGGAGTTTCTGTGGTAGTGGGCGTTGTGGTAGGAGTTTCTGTGGTTGTGGGCGTTGTGGTAGGAGTTTCTGTGGTTGTGGGCGTTGTAGTAGGTGTATCTGTGGTTGTCGGTGTTGTGGTAGGTGTCTCTGTGGTTGTGGGTGTTGTGGTAGGTGTCTCTGTGGTCGTTGGAGTTGTGGTAGGTGTCTCTGTGGTTGTTGGTGTTGTGGTAGGTGTTTCTGTGACTGTTGAAGTTTCTGTTGTTGCCTGTGTTGTGGTTGTATCTATATCATCTGTTACAGTGCTTTGAGCAGGTGTTGTTGTATCAGTATCACTACCACTTTCACTTACTCTATCACATAGCACCTCATTATCTGGATTGCATTTACTAATACAAGGACTACCAATTGCTGCACCTGATGGACTGCAAACAGATTTTTCGTTGCAATTCATTCTACCACTGGTAACTTCGCCATTGTTGCACTTGCCAAAGCTGGTAAGTGAGGTGCACGCAAATATATCATTTTCTCCACAGGCTTCACATTTCGTTGTATCCCCACATGCTTGTTGCATTCCATCAGGCATGCAAACTTTCCCATAAGCAGTGCAAACCGGATTCGCAGGCGGACAGGTAAGTGTAATCGATTCATTTCGCTTACCTTGAATGCATAAAAGCCTGAAGATTCGACTAGTCGCAAAACATTTAATAACTTACCATCGTTGCAAAGTTGGAAAGTCGAGGGTCCTACACAGGCATGGGCCGTATAACACTGGCCACAGGCGGCATCCACTACGGCAGGTGCCAGCAGGCTGGCCAAAAGAGCTAAAATTTGAATATTCCTCATTGCAAACTATTTCGAAGCTATGTTGGAACTAAAGTTGCTACGACTTTTTCGTTTGCCTTTTAAAGTCTATAAAGGCACGCGGTACTTTAATACTACTTAATCTTCGGTTGTTATCATTTTGTGATATAAAGCTAAAGGCATTAAACCTGCAGAGTTTCAGAGAAACTTATCTTTGACCCTCAATTTACGCTTCAGTTAGACAAAGATCATAAAGTATTTAGCTACCGGGTAACGCCAAATGCTGGCTACTATTTGACTAGACTAATCCTCGTATAAGCGACTTTTCATTGCTCTCCCAATTTGAAATATAAATGCAGCAGCTCTTTTGTCTCGAAATTAGTAGTTTACTGGAAACTGAAAGCTTCACAGCACAATGCAGCAGTCCATTAAAAACCTGGTGTGTATTGTTTTTATTTTTTTAATATTGGGACATTCCAAGAGTATTATAGTAATGTGTCTAATTTCAGTACCTTACTTTGTTGCTTGGCTGCATGGTGGCATATGTCTTAAGCGCCTGCAACGTTTGTCAAACCAACAATGTGGCTTGTGTGAATTCCACACACTTTAAGGTCTGCTTAGACAATGTTCGCTCGGATGATAATGTGCTGTCCTGTGGTGCTGGAAAAGTTTGCACCAATCTGGGCGTTATCTGCTTAGATGAAGGGTCCGTAGACCCAGCATGTCCAGACCAGTCGCAAAATTGTAGAGCATGTAATGAAGATACTATTTTTGTCTGCACCAGTCGCAAAACATTTCAAATGTGCAATGGCAATGTTTTGACCAGTCAAATCAATACCTGCCCGGGTGACAAGGTTTGCTCCATTGATTCGGGTGAGTTTTGCGTGGATGAATGTAATCTGCCGAATCAACTGGAGTGCGATAAGGATGCGCCGTAAAACAATATTGCATAACTACTAGCTCTATGAACTTTAAAATTTGTCTTACTAATGTCCTTTAAATAAAAATTAACTAAAAAGCAATAATACATATGTATGTTTTTTTTAAAGTGCTTTGAGCATTTTGAAACAAGTTATCATTTGATAAAACTTAGTTTTATATAAAAGTTGCAAATTAGATAAATCTATTTGTTTATAGTTTTGTAGCTTATGATGGTAAAATAATTAAGAAAGTAAGAAGAGACCTTGGTACTTGAGTTTTATTTTTTTTAAGTTATACTTTTTTATTTTTTAATTTTTAATGATCCGAAAACTCAATCTGTGCTTATTTTTAGTTTTTTTTGTGTGAGTGATGGTGACATTTATTTTTGTTTTACACAAAATTCATATATTTTCACTTTTTGTACAAATAAATATTTATATTGTGTTATATCAACTATAAATACTAGTATTTCAAGGAAATATTAAATTGCTTGAAAAATATGTCGCACGTATCTACCATTTTCACAAAATATTTGCAAATTCTGACGTTATAATTTTGTATGGAAAACTTCACTTATATTCGGTGGTTGATTGAAAAGCTTCACTAAAACTTTAAGCGAAAAACAAAAGAAGAATATTTAGTTAAAATTAACTTATAATGTGCGAAGTATTTTTGCTTTGCTTTCCTCTATTTATTTAATTTTAATGTATTGTACTTCTTTTGAGATAGGTACGAGGGTTGCCTTTTATATTTCAGGAATGGGCAACTTTAGTATTGCAATCTGGCAACTGACAGCTCTATCATAAGGTTTGGCATTTTTGAGGTTATACGTACACTAATTTAAAAGGTTTATCTCACCCAAAAAAATGGAAATAAAGCGAGAAATGTGCACGAAAATGTGCTAATTTTTTTTTTCAACTTTCGATATGGATTCACAACAGTACATGGATGAACCTAGTTCAATTTTTGGCAAGGAAGCTCCAAGGACCAGAATGAATCAATGGTATGGTGAATTCAACCAAGGTAGTAGTAGTTCACTCCAAGACGAATTTTGTGGAGGCCGTCTAAAATCAGTTGTTGTTCCATCGATGCTGTGCGCAAACAGATATTGCAAGATCGTGACCTATAGTGAGATTGAGACAACCTTGGGTATTAGTGGGACCAGCATACATTCAATATTGCATGAACATTTCACTGTCAAAAAAATTTGTTCGCTTTTGATCCGGCAAAATTTTTGTCAATCGCCGATGCTGAAGACGGACCACTCTTCAACACGAAAATGCGAGTTCTCACAAACAACTGAATTTTTGAGCACTCAAAATATTGGTTTAAAGAGGGTGAGGGTGGCAGTGGCGACAAAAGCACCACCTCAGACACTCAGGCTAAAAAGTCCACTGTGCCATTAAGATCGATTTGATGAGTCCTCCGCCATATAGTCCGAACATGGTACTGAATGATATGTTTTTAATACTGTACGTAAAAAAAAAATAAAATGAAAGATCAACGATTTCCAGCACCTGAAGAAGCGGTTTATGCGTTCAGAATGCATATTTTAGAGATAACTCAATCACAGTGGCAAAAGTGGTTCAACAATTGGTTTTAAACGCATGCAAAAGTGTCTAGATCTTAATGGAAAATAATTTGAAAAACAACAAAGCGATTTCAATGATAAATACTTATTTATGTTCTCTTACATTTCGGGATTACAAAGGGCGACCCTTGTATAAATTTGATTTTAGATTTCTTTATAAAATTTATCAAAAATTGGTTACCCGCAGAGAAAAGAAAATTTTAAATAAAATTGTATCATGTTTTTTGTTTGGCTAACATTTCTGTGAAAGTGCGCTTATATTAATTTCGACAGCAAGTTACGGCAATAGTTCGAATCGCCTCATGATTTAACGTTGCATTAAGAACATAATGTTTAGTTATATACTTAAGCAGTAATTAGATCCATCCAATATGTTGGCCAGACAATCAGCAGTTAACACAAAATGCATTATAATATTTGCAAAAAACTGCTAACTGGTAGCTAACTCTTTAAGCATTACTTGGTCGAGTTTTGTTTATTTAAAGCTTCGAATCTACCATCGCATACAACGAATATGCTAGAGATATTAGGCTAGAGTTTTAATTAATGTGAAGGTAACAAAGGCATGGACAAGTAAGGACACTGCGTGCGGTTGTCGTATCCCCGCTCCACACTTTCATAACACAACAAAAATCAAAACTTTCTAGATTTTGGGCCAGATAGCAACTTCTTTTATAACTTCACTTCATAGTGACTATTGATCTTTACAAGCTTAAAAAACATTTAACTGATTATTGCCGTGCGTCCTGTACCTTTTACTACTCATTTGCTTAGTTCATCTTGGCTGATAGTAAGAATTTGCATATCGCTACACATGCCGCAATTAAACCGAGGGTCAGAATATGTATCTTTTTCCTATGATAAGCTAAACAAATTTCTTTTTAATTTTGCAAAAATAAAAGGGTTACTTGTTTATTTAAGCTGGCTGCGACCTTGGGACAATACCATAAATAACATTTTTTAAGCTCGAAAAATTAGGTGGCTCTTATCGCATTTCTTAAGTTTTGACCATGTACTTTTTTATTACAAGATATAGAATAATCATTTCAAATTTATGGCAAGTTATTCTAGTATAACGAAAATTTAAAGAGACTGAAATGTTGGCTCCGATCTTCTGAATCATCGAAGCTCTACAATATGCCTATTTAACAAATTAGTTAACATTGACCCAATTGCTGTGACATAATCAAATTAGTAATATTTATTTTTTAATGACGTCAACACACTCGTCTTTTATTTATTATTATTAATATTTTGGCTTTTTTTGTTTATCACTTTTATCTTTATTACGTCACAATTGTAGCTGTGATAAAAACAGCTACAAATTGAGCTGCACTTTCACGCTCGAGTTTACGCCTTGCCCAACATTTAATTGCAACGCCAACGAAAGTGTTGGAAAACGCCAATTCGCAACAGGAAGTTTGACAAAAAGTCGTCGAAACGTGGAAAAACGCTTTATAGCTTATTTGTTTATGCATATCAAAGCTATCCATATTACCTTCGTCCACACCTCTTCATAGATTAAAACCTCAAAGCTGTGCCATTGGGTGCATTGGGTGGTGTTGATTGTGGCGCATCTAATTGTTGCTGTTGTTTTTTGCCACACCTCGGTGGGGTATATGCACTAGCGTATTCAGAAAGTTTTTAACGGTGTTTCTTCTAAGACGTAATGTTTTAAGAAAGTAAAAGATCTGCATTTTGAAGTTTTGTGTACCATTACTTAATTTTATTCTAAGTATTGGCATTACTTATTGTTTAACGAATTTTGTGTTTAAAAATGAAACATGCATCATACACATTATTACCATTAACTAATTGGAGTACTCAAAATTTTCACTTCATGTTATATGGATTGGACGATTGCTGTTCAAAGTGAAGTGATGGTTCGTTAGATTAGAGAACAAGTTTCAAAGTTGTAGATTAAAAAATAGTTGCTATATCTTGTGTTAAGACAAAATATGTTTATTTAGAAAAGCGACCTTGTACTATTTTGCAGTGTATTGAAGTTGCGATGCTTCAATATTCATTTTGCTGTCTAGCTGCTCTTGTGGCTGCCACAGCGTTGCGCCACGCGCATTTTCGACTTAAATTGCAAAGCGTCAACAAATCTACAATTTTTTTTTTTTTTTGGATGTGCATATTAACGGTCATTAAACCGTTTTTTCCACACATAGTTCCAATTTGTCACTTGTTTGGGAGTAACATAAATTGTCGGATTTGCTGCCGCTGCGTTCCATACCAGCGCGAATCCGCGGCGCGTGAGGTTGTTGGCTTAAATAGTTTTATTTTATACAAAAAATACAACAAATAAGTGAAAAAGTTTTAGAAAAATGATTTTAGACTTTATGGTTCTATGCAGCCTGTTTGTCTGCGGCTTAAGCAAAGTGCAAACAAATACTAACAGTTGGCGTGAAATGTTCTTTGGCAACAAGTGGCGCACGGTAACGCCACGGGATTCCAGGTGTAGGTGTGCTTTAATTGGCCTAAACGAAATTATATTACGGAAATATATGCATAATATTTCTTCGTAGTTTTGCCCATATTTGCGCTGGTGCCTATAGGTCCCGGCAGTTGTGCGGCGCCCTCAGGCGAGCAGGGCAATTGTTTGCCCAATAAAGATTGCGTCTTGCGTAATGGTATACCGGCAGGACCTTGTGGAGGGGGCTATGGCGTTTGTTGCATATGTAAGTAGTATCATACTGAAACTCACTTGATTAGTGACAATCTTTCTTAATAGTTTTGCAAACCTGCGGCGGCATCATACGTGAGAATTCCACATATTTTGTAAATCCCAACCATCCGGATATTTACGATGGTACAGGCAGCTGTCAGGTTAGCGTACAAAAATTGCATCCGGATATTTGTCAGTTGCGTCTGGATCTGGATATGTTTTCCATAGCACCACCTGAACCAGCGAACCATTTATGTAACCAGGACCAATTGCTAGTATCCGGCGGCAGTCCAACTCCTACTATATGCGGAAGTTCTACAGGCGATCACAGTAAGTGCCATGGCTCAAGAGATGAGTGTATCTTATCTTCAGAAAATATACATTAAAATGTAATAGCAATCAAATGCAAGCTAAACAGAGCTTATGCTAAAAATACTTTTCTAAATCTTAAAAATGTCAAAATTCTATCTTAATTTGGTTTAAATATGTTTATTTACAGTGTATGTTGATGCAGGTTTGGGTCAAAGCAATCCCATTGTGTTATCGGTCATTACCAGTGCTGGTTTTCCACGCCTTTGGCGCATACGCGTCACGCAGATACATTGTGGTAGCATCAGTCGTGCCGATCAAGGCTGTTTGCAGTATTATAACACCATAAGTGGACGGGTCCGTAGCTTCAACTTCAATACCATCAGCGGTAGACAGTTGTCTAATCAGGATTATAGCATATGCATACGCAACGAGCGAAATTTCTGTGGCATACAGTACAATGCCTGTCCGGATATGGAGAATAATCGCTCACGTTCTTTTACAATATCTGGCAACTCCAACAATCCTGTTGGATCAATTGTTGGTGGAGGCGGTGGTAGCGGCAGCACAAATCCGAATGCATGTATTAACGATTGGTTGCTGATTGGTTGTATTCGATCAGCGGATCGTATTCCTCCATTGCCAGGCTGTGAGGATCGTGTGTGTGGTGGCACATTCAGTGCTGAGGCGGGCATGCTAGCCAAGACGGTGCAGTGTAAGTATTAAAAATGTAATACGTTCGGAGTGGTTCAGACATAGAATTACGGTGTATTTCCACTCACTTTGGAGAGAACGAGAATATAGTATATTCTCCATATAGATCGATCAATTTTGATCGATAAATTGAATGAATTGATAAACTGATTTTATTTAAAATCGATAAATAATTTATTAAGGTTTCGAAGCTAGTTTCAGCAAAGCCTGTAAATCTATAATGCGGAGGGCGTCCATATCGACAAAATTCAAGTGTGGATTTTATATTTCTACATTTTTGATTATAACTCCGTCTACCATTATTTAAATATTTTCCATAAATATTTATAGGATGCACAAAAGGCTATATAACTTTTATACTTTGTGTGTATAAAAGCAAATTTAGTAAATACCTTGCTTCGCTTTGAAGTTTAATATATCTAACTGTCCATTTGTTTCTCTATTAATATAGACATCAAACATGAACAGTTTAAATTTATAAAGATTACTTAATTTTTATACTGCTTATGATTATTTTTCGTCTCATTTACTTAATGTGTTTTCTGCAATTTATTTGTAGCAAGCGTACGTCCTTTTCGTCTTTATTTTCACACCGATGGCGTCGAGGCTCCAAACGATATCGACAATCGAGGATTCTGCTTAGATTATGTGCAACAGCCCTGTACAAATGGATTTTAGCATTAAAACAAACCCACTGCTTGCAAATACAATAAGCAATACTCGTTTTAAATGGCCTCGCCTAAAAGTATACTCTATTTATTTAATGTACAAAACACTTGGAAAACGCGCGCGATTTTTGTTATAATAAATATGTATTTATTTTTTGTTTTATGCTTAGTTTACATTTTTTGTACTACAATAAATGACTGAAAATCATTTCTCAAAAAAATAAGCTCTATTTGGATTTTAATATTAATTCATAACAAATTTTTTTTTTTTTTTCTTGTTTATCACAGTTTAAATTGTGCAAAAAGTAGCTATTTTGAAGTTTGATAACTAAACACCACATTTCGGGTTTTCGAGAGTACTTGAGAATACTCTTATTTAAAAGTTTTTTACTATCCCGTTCGTTTTAACCTTTAAATAATGTTCAGAGTACCTACGGACACTTTTAAGACACCAAATTCCTGCAAGGTTTATTATTTAACTAAGGATTGTAAAAGCGTGTTTTCAGAGGTATAGAACTAAATTGCAATAAAACAACGATGAATTATTCGATTGACTTGAATTTTATTTATCCGAAAGTTACATGTTAAATATGGTTCGGCTGGCTCGCATGTAGTCCAATCTGGATGTCCAATTTTTGATGACTTTTTCCAACATTTGTGCCCGTATATCGGCAATAACACGACGAATGTTGTCTTACAAATGGTTAAGCGTTTATGGCTTATTCGCATAGACCGCACCATAACGTTTTGGCCATCATCGTTTTTTTTTGCACCAGCCCGTAAAACGCACCAAACAGTTAGTTTTTCTGGATGTGGTGCAGTTTCCAGGATTAGCTTTCCTCCAAATGCGACAGTTTGGTTTGTTGACTTAGCCATTCAACTTTAATTGCGCTTCATCGTTAGACAAAATTCGCTTATGAAAATCGGGAACAACGGCAATCTTGATTTGGAACCATTCGACAAATCTACGCCTTGGTTGATGATCGTTTGGCTTCAATTCTTGAACAAGCTGTAAGCACGCACACCAATATCCTTCCGCAAAATCTTCCATAAAGTGGATGGACAAATCCAATTTCTGTGCTCGCTGGCGGATGTACTCAATTGAATCTTCCTAAATGCCACGCTCTACAGCAGAAAAACTTCTTCTGCACCGTCACTGGGGATGCCAGCTATCACTCAGTATTTTCGAAATAAAATTGCACCATTTGCAAGAGTTATTCAGGCGTGGATCTGTTCATGATGAATTGCCAAAATCAAACAGAATAAATCACTTGACAGCTGTTAAATCGGTCGCAATCTTGAACAATAATGCCAAGTTAAATTTATATACCTCCATAAAAACACCCTTTACAATATTTTTCTATAACTCTGCAATACCCCTCGCTGTCTAAGATGTCGGGCGCAAAAGCATACAGGCGTATGTACCCTTTTATTGTTGGCCCAAGGATCTTCAGTGTAACAATTTGTATGAGACAAAAGTGTGAAGGTTAATCAAAAATTTTCTAGCACGTCTCTCTGGTAAGCACACTGTTTCACTTTTCTGTAAAAGAAACCGAAATATTTGCTTCAGCAATCCTAAATTTACTAATCAAGCGCTTGATTTGGTCGCAATATCTAATTATCATTATAGTACTTGTAAACACTATAAACCTTAACACTTGGAATTCAGTCATATTTTATTTGACAGCAAATTTAAATATAACAAATATTGCTCATGCGCGAGTTTATTTTTATAATAAATATTTATTTATTGTTGCTTTAGCTTAGTTTAAATAAATTATACATAGTCTGAATTAAAATAAATATATAAATATTTTTGTGGCAAAACAAATATAATCAATTTGATAGAAAAAGAAATAGAAATTTTGAAAATTTAACAACTTACGTAAATAATATCGTTTTAAACTAATTATAGTTTTTAATCGATTATGGTTTATGCTATAATTAAAGGACATTTTAACTTTAATACTTAGCGCAAGTGTTCAATTAAGGAAAAATCAAATTGAATAATTTATTATAGTAATAACACAAGAAAAAAAACAACTTTTATAAGGACTTTTCGTTGTTTGTCGCCAAACTGCACACAATTTCAAAGTTGGTAACTGCTTTCGTGAGATCGCCAATTTCAGTCTGTGCGCTGTTGCTCGACTTGTGACGTCACTGGGTATGGTAAAGGAGAATATCCACATACTAATAGGTTTGTATTAGGGCAGCCACATGCTGTTTCTCTTCATCGGTAAGACCATTTTTTAAGGTACGACGCACTGTAAACATATAAAATATTTTAGAAGTTTTACTTAATTAAATTAAGACAACACTTAAGAAACAAAGATCATGCAGGTCAGCGCCAAGAGTTGGTTATCAAAATCATGCTGGGAATATGTCAAATTTCATTCATGTAAAAGAGGCAATTATTATGAAAATAAATGTTACAAAAATAACTTTCAACAGAATACTAAATTCACAAAACGAACAATATGAAGTGCATTTAAAGCTATACGCTTCAGATTGCAAATTTCGGTGACAAAGTTACTTTAGAAAAATTCAAAGAAAATAAAAATAAGCAACTCAATGTAGAACTAACCAAAAGGAAAACCTAGTGATAAGACAGGTCGCTGAATTCGGTAATGTTTATCTGTAGCGGTTTCTATGGTGATGGAGCTCTTTCCATTGTGAATCCTTCACGTGTGCGGGAACGCTTCACTTCAATTTGCAATAATTTTATATTGTACGCAAAACGCACACAAAGTTGGTTTATATATAGTTTGATTGATGATTGCAGTTTGGCAAAATAAATTGTGAAAAAAAGAATAAATTAAAATTAAGAACCAATTAAGAATTAAATGGCAATAAGCTGACAAATAATAAAAAAAAAATTAAACCAAAATATTTGCTTATTCTAGAAGTTAGGTTTTAGCATTAGTTAAATTTTGGAATTTTATAGTATTTTATCATAGGGTTTGTGTGCATTTTATGTACATAATGTATATACATATATTTATTTATATATATATGCAGGCGTACTTTTCGTTTTGAACCCGTATGTGCGTGAGCTTCTATGTATCTGTTTGTATTGGGTTGCTGGCTAATGGTAATAAACAAAGCGCGCAGAGTCCAAAAAAGAACAACTAAAGAAGAGTTTGATCATGTTTCAATAACTTACAGGACTTTCGATCGGCGTGACGTGTACGTTTTCGTTCCCGTGGAGTGGTACGTGTTCCAGGTGCTTTGGTAGCGGTTTTAACCAAGGATTCAAGGATTTCATCATCTCCATCGGTAAACTGTTCCTCACTTTGACGTGCAATAGGCGAGCGCAGCTGTTCGCCGCGACGACGCCGCCAGGTTAATGTGCCGTCTGCTGTGTCTGAGCTAGGTGTGCCCAAGAGTTGCCTTAAAAAAAGCAATAATATGGTTATATAGGCTAGTAACATTATTTAAACTAAGCTACAAAATATTAACAGAAACTGAATCCCTTATGCGATTTCTTTACCCACAACTTACTTTAACTCATCGTCGGCACGATCTTCTTTGGTCTTAAACTTGGCCATATCTATGATAAGCTTGCCGCGAGTCTTGTTGCGCTCACGATGATTTGCCTTCTTCTCGAGCTGCTGCTGCACGCGTTCCCGTGTTGTACGATATTCCAAGGCAAACTCGGACAAGATGCGGCAGAACTCATTGGGCCGTGACTCGGCCACGCTGTGCTGTGGCATGCCCAGCCAGAGTAGAAACTTGCGATAACGATTCATTACACGACGATGCACAATCTGTAATATAATTATGCGTTCCGCACAATCGGCCAAAAAGTCCACTAGCTTTTGTTTAAGAGGCGGTGCACAATCGTGCATAGCAATGAGCTTTAAGCGATCCCATGAAGCCTTACATTCAGACTCCAGTTGCGTCAGATTGTGCGCCAAATCGGTAAAGTCTGCCTTGGAGGCGCGTGTAATGGGTCCAATTTCGGAATATAAATCACTGGTATCACTGCAGGTTTCCATGACCATGTGGCACAGATGATGAAGCAGCGAGTGCTTGTGCACGGTGTCCTTAACTTCGGGTACCTTGGCCAAATACTCAATTTGAAAGCCTTTTACGGGCGCGCCATTTAGAAAGATGCCCACCGACAGCAGCGTTGAGAGAATGCAACGGAAAGTGCGATTCTGACGTAGTATCTCAATACCCTGCTTTAGATCCATAAGTGGCTCGGCAATTTCTTTCTACAAAAGCGTATAAATAGCAATAAGTAAAATAATTTTAGCTCATGGTAAGCGTATATCACTCACTTCACTATTATCAAAATCCAAGCGAAAGGCCCAGAGTTTTAAACGTGCACCCAGCTCTGATATGGAGGCCAGTGTAAGCAAAAACTGTTCAGCACTACCCAAAGGTAGCTCGGGATTAGACATTTGTGCCTCTTGAATCTTGCCACGTTCTTCGTCTGTGGGCAGCATGTTCAGCAGCTTGTCTATGCCCTCACGGGTCACCACAGTAGCATCCATTTTTAAAATGGCAGCCTTTATGGCACGTGGAGGCGGCAATTTGGTTATGGCTATGTTGATGGCATTGGAACGCTTGTGGTCCAGTACAATGATCTCTTTGCTTTTGTTAAGCTCTTGTTGTTTCTGCAAAATGCGTACGAAGCGTATGAGTATTAACTATAATAACTTGATACTAAAAATTGAATATGAAAATATAAGAAACAAGGAACACACACACTTGGAAGAAAAATAAGTTGTGCATATGATACTTTGAGAAAAGAGCGTGAGAAATTTAAATAGAGAGTGAAGAAGGAGTATTTGTTGTGTACTTAAGTGAAACAACATTCAAAACAAAACCAAAAAAAATGTTTCCCTGTGCTACTTGAGTGTTGGCGTGTGTATGTGCGCGTGTTGGTGTTTATGGAAATAATCAAATTATAAATATCTGTGAAAAAATTAACACAAAAACAAGTACCGCCACCAAAAACAACAAAGTACATCAAACAAATTGAAACAGAGAGATAAACAATTTGTTGCACTCACCTCCTAAATTGGCAAACATTTGAAAAGTTTTATAGTATTTTTGGTATATTTTTTTGTTTGGTATTTTTTAGCACAACATTTATGTCGAATTATCCGCAAACAAGCCGTTGACATTTATAAATTTTTTAGATATCAAGAAATAAATGGGAAAAGAATACAAAAATCATTCGCAAAATGTTATGCAACAAAAGTAATTACACTTAAAAACTATTTGTAACTTAACTTTATTATTTTAAATATTAATTTAAGACATTTAGCAGCCAGCTAATTATTATGGGGCAAAAGAGCCTCAGTAAAATATTAAATACGTACCTTGGTCATCAAGTCTTTGGCACGCGACTCAAAGAGATGCTCGAGCTTTTGTGTGTCCACATTGGCGTTTGGCAGCTCATCCCAAATGGTTTTGCCCACCACTGTTGGTATCATATCCTCACGCACTTCCTTCCAAAACAGCTTGACCTAAAGTTT
Source organism: Chymomyza procnemis (assembly GCA_035046065.1). NCBI lineage: Eukaryota > Metazoa > Arthropoda > Insecta > Diptera > Drosophilidae > Chymomyza > Chymomyza procnemis. Next base: position 286,638 of record JAWNOJ010000013.1, on the reverse strand, counting down.
TGAATTGAGACATTTTAAAAGCTATGTATTGTAGAAATTCCATTTTGCAGCCTCCTACCGTTTTCTTATTCTTTTTAATAGTATTCGTAGCACTGCCCAGCTCTCCATTTATAGAGCCATTCAGGGAACTATTAACGCTATTGCTTAGACTTGGTGCTCCATAGCCGCTGTAGCTGAACATGGGCGGCGGCATAAGACTGGGTGGTGGCATCATGGGTGGCGGCACCATACCAAGTGGCGGCGGGGGCGGTGGTATGCCTGCACTTAGGCCACGTGGTGCCAGCACATCCTTCTCATCGTCTGTATGCAGATCGGTGAAGTCGAGATCACATAGATTCAGAGGTCGCGTTATATTTCGCACTAGTTCCTCCCAGTGTAGTTCATTTTCCGATTTCTTCGGCTCAGACTTTTTAAGTTCTTGATCAACGCTCGATGAGCTGTTTTAATAAAAAGTAAAAGATACCATTGTTAGCCAATACAATGTTTTTATTATAGACCAGGCGTTCAACAGCAATATCAAAGTGTATCATTAAATTGTATGACCACCACTGCACTTTGTAGAATTATAAAACGATACGAGTGCTTATCGATCATGTGTTTAAAAGTTGGTAGCAAGATAAAAGCCGGCAAGTTGTCAAATAGTTGCATATAGGACTTTTGCAGAACATATGTATTTCAAGTAATTATATCTAATTATGTATAAATAAACAGCAATAAATAATAGAGATCTCAGTTAAAAGAAAATATAGTTTTTTGCATATAAGTTAATGTTACTACTAAATACTATTAGAAAATTAATGATCTAGACTTTTCTCCGTGTTTGCACAATCTTATGAAAATAGTTATAAAGATTATTAGATTCTGAGTGTTTTTATCAGTTAATTGTTATATAATCTACCGAGAGTTCTGTATTTTAAATCAATTTGCGAGTATAGGCGGAACTGAATTCCTAAAGTTAAAGATATACTACATACACTACACTTCACTTTGTTCCAATCAACAAACCATTTTTTTGTACAAAATATTTGAGGACAAAATTATTTTCGAAATAATATTTTAAGCAGAATCATTCAGTTGAAAAGTTGGCTTTCATTTGAACAGAGTAAAGCTTCTTATCGCTGTCAACCAGGCGATAATCAGGTTGATCTCTGTCTCAAATGATTGCAAGTAGACACACAGCCTCCACGCGGCGCCTCCTACCTAGGTTATTTATCATACTCTAAGAGTAAGCTAATGTGTGCAGCGAGTCGTCCGGACGATAAACGGTTGTGCGTAGGGATTGGTCTCATTTTAAAGAATACAAAAAGCAAAACTGCAACCGTTAACAAATGGAATTCATATTTATTTTAACAATTTCTGGTTATATAAGTTAATTTTAAAGTAGTATAAACTAAAAGAAAAAAAGAAAACTCTACTATATGAAGAGGTCAGCTTAATGGTTTAAAACTTTTTGGATGGTTTTCCAAGGCCTGGCAACGCCCACCGTGTTACGTCATACGAAATGTCCAATTATCACAAGCCTAACCTTTGAAACAGTTTGCGAATAATCTTATTTTCTATTAGAAACCAAAGTTTATGTAGCTTCATGAGTAAGTGTCAAATGAAATGAAATGGCTTATCAATAGTTGCAAACGGTTAGTATTGATAAGATGCCGCCTATCTACACACGATATCTAATTAATCGGCATCATAAAAATGCTATCAACAAATGCGAAGCATATAAAAACTTGAGCACTTCAAAAAAAATACACATTCAAGAGCCACTGCCGCCACAAACAAAATGGATGTAAGTATTTTAAAGTGTGTGTGGTATTTCATATCCTAACTTTTGTGCAGTTCGCAACAGCCGCCGAGAAAGCTAAGAATTTCACCAAGACTCCCACCAACGATGAATTCTTGGAGTTCTATGGATTGTACAAACAGGCTACCGTTGGCGATAACAATGCAGCAGAACCCGGCACTTTGGATTTAAAGGGCAAGGCCAAGTGGAATGCCTGGAACAAGCATAAGGGTATGTCCAAGGATGCGGCTAAGGCAGCCTATATTGCTACCTATGAGAAATATGCTCCCAAATATGCTTAAATACAATTAATGCATCAGAGGATTTATGAACGGCTAAATAAATATACTAAAATTTAAAACTTACCGTGATATTTCACCTTTGCTTTTGCTCTTAGCAAGACCTTCTTTGGCTTTTGATATCAGACCAGACATTTCACCGACTATGGCGCGATTCTGTGAGTCCTGTGTGGGACTTGTGGGCAGATTGCTGAGCTTATGTGTTAAGTCCTTGACCGTATGATCGCGTTTCAATTGCAACAGCAGCTGTTTTTCCTCACTGTCAAAATCTGCCAAAGTTGCAAAGATATATAGTGGTTATAATGATTATATTAGGATCGAAAAAGTTACGATGTGCATGACATGTATTATATAGTAGTAGTATGCAACAGTAAGCTGGGCGCAGAACGTTTGTTACCTACCTGTAGCGGGCGTGGGCTGTGGACTGCCTTGGGCACCGGCTTCAATGACGCTCACTTGGTTAGTAATTGGCTCGCTTGGTCTGGTTAGGGGGCAAGCGGGAAAGCGCCACCAGCCTGGCGGCGGTGGTGGAGGCGGTGGTGGTATTGTTGATATTGGCGCAACTGCAGTGGAAGTTAACTGCTGCTTATATAGCACTGGGCTAAGTGGCTGCGGCGATTGCTCGTGCATATCCTCACACTTGGCCAAAGGTGTAGAGCTGGCCTGCGCAAAGTCAAAGCCATTTAAAGTCTTTTTTGGGCTTAATACGGCGGCTAAGACATCCTGCACCTGTGGCTGATGTTTGGGCGATTGACTCAGTTGTGTGTAGTAATTATTCAACCGATTGGCATCGTTCTCATACTTTTTATATGCACTGTCCGACTGCTGCACTATATTTTTCATAATGCCATTGATAACAGTGGCATTACGCTCTCGAAAGAGATTCTTTTTGGTCAAAAACTCATTGGCAGAATTGTTGTTGGCCTTGTCGAAGCTATTGTTGATGATGGAGATGCTGTTGCTGCTGCTGAGCAGCTGTTTAGTGGGGCTTAACAGCAGGCTATTGTTGGGAGTGTTTATTGGTATCGCATAATTGTTGTTTGCCGTGATGTTGGGATTAGTTGCAGGGCTGGTTGAGATGTTTTGGCTGGGAATGTTGCTATGGCTATGGCTCTGGTTGTTATTGTTGCTATTATTGCAATGCTCATGTTGCAATAATGATGGCGGCCTAACTTCATTTTGTATGTTGGCAGGTATAGCTGTTACAAATTGGCCTGCACGCATATTACAAAGCGATGGCAATGGATTAGATGAACGTTTGGTGACGTTGGTAGTTGTAGTTGAGGTGATAATAGAACATAGGCACACACAAAGTTTGACACATACACACAAGAATACATGATATGTGAAGAAATTTTAAAATGACAATAAAAGTTAGTTGCAGTTTATATAATTATCTTAGTTTATCTTAGTTAGCATCTAAGTGTTTCTTACCTAAGCCCTCACGTTGTTCCAGTGCTGCAAATATGCCATTAGCTGCCGCCTCTTGCTGCTCCTTGAGAAAGCTTTTATGCCGTTCGGCGCGTTCACGACGTCTTCTCAGACCCGGTGTTACTCCTGCGCCATCACGTGCTGAAGAAGTCAAGCCATCAGTCAGATTGCAAAAGCTTAGTTAAATGTTAATTACTTACGTTTCTTTTCTTGAAACAGCCCACCACTAAACTCTGTAGAATTTGTGGAGCCAGAGCTATCTTCGTCCAGCGTTGCCTGTGTGGGCGTCATGCGCAAGGGTGTGTGTAATACTTTGCTGAGCGGCACGGGGCTAGTATCTGAGCTATGGCGACGGGATTTACGGCGTTCTGTGGTGTTCGTACCTGGACGATTACGCTGCGTCTTGCGCATAGAGTTCTCTGGCAGGCGCTGGCCATCCGACTCACCATCCTCGAATCTGTTTGTGAATGTATGTGAATGCGTTTAATAATTTAGTTAAAATCTAAAAAAGCTTCAGTTAAAAATTCTAATCTTATATAAACTTACTTCAAAACTGCCTCGTACAACTGCAACTGATCCAGTAAATCTATATCAGTGCCTGGTTTGGACATATAGCGTTGAATGACTGTTTCCATGCCCTGTTGCTCAAGCAGATCGCTTTCATCATAAAAGCTATCCTGATCGTTTAGGCCGGCCAGTGTCTTATTGATCAATGATGTAGCATAGATAACTAGCTCTGCGTCCGCATTATCGTAGTCTTTTAAAAGTCTGCAATGAATCAAACATATTTAAAAAACATTCTGCCTGAAAGTATGCTTCACAAAATTTTAACCTCATAATATGCGACCAAGGCAATGTACCCTGCGATGTGTCCACAGCATGTATGGCATTAACTAGCACGTAACAATTGGACTCGGTATACTCTACAAAGACCAGCAGCAACTTGAGCGCTGTCTTAACCACTGAACGATAACTCGAGGCAATCAATGAGTAAAGCCATTGCATGGTGGGCTCGTGTTTCATAACGCCATTCATACCATCCACATAGAGCATTACCTATATAAGCATTTAATTAGTTTTGACAGCAAAAGTGGCAGACTTCTAAGCAAGATCTTACCTGGCCCAGTGCACGTAGTATATAGTTTTGATAGTTCTGATCAGCACAGGTGCCCACACGTACAAGGCAATTGAGCCCGCCCAATGCCACAAAGGCGTGTACGAGATCCTTGTCCTCTTGGAATACCTGCTTAAGTGAGAAAAGAGCACGCCGCAGATCGCTGCCTTCCGCTGATAAGAGTTTTTCTGCAAATTAGATTTTTTTTGAGTGTCAATATAACATATGCCAAATGTTTGTCAATTGAACGAGATCACAATTATACATAAGGAATGTTTGTCGATTATACGTTCAAAAGTAATTAAAACTTTTAAATAATCAATTAATACTCTTCACGCAAGCAATATATAATATTTATAATGAAAACTCATAATTCTGTTTTTATAAATTCCGAATTGATAGTACGTTGTACAGCCTTGGGGTGTTGATACTTGTCTTTTTAGAATAAGCGTATTGTTCTTTAATTGATAAGTTTTTCATTTATTATAATTTACGGAACTATCATTACTGAATCATTAAAAATCTAAAATATTATATTTAAATAAACTCGGTGTGCAAATTGGTTTCTTTACAGTCAATTTGAGGAACAGACAAAACAGCTAGCAAGCCTAAAAGACAAAATTTAAATATTGCTTGCAAAAGTGCTAAAATATCCAAACAGCATGAAGAGTATTCAAAATTCAGTATAACCATAATTTTTGTTATTTGTAATTAAAACTCACCAATAATCGTATGGACACGAACACTTAGCTGGGTACGCACAACTAACGAGTTTTTGCGACTGTGGAAGCAAAGAGACATAATATTAGCAATAATAAATAAATAAATAAAAAAATTTAAGGGAAGCAAAGAAACAAAAATTGAAATTAATGTATATAATTTCATTAACAATAATACGCTAACAACAATGGCAAGAGAGATAATATACGACAAAAAAAGGAGGAAACTCTACAAGTAAAATACAATGTATAAAACAGCAAACCTGGTTCAATGACCACTTAAGAACATTGATTACCATTACCAGCTGGAAAGCTGGAATAGTCTGTATGACTGGCTGACTGGTAGACGGTTGGACAGACATGGCTGACCATAATAAATGTAATAACAAACGACGCGGATAATTGAAAATGGACTATGAAACAGACGCAGCGAACGCAAATGGCACTAAAAATGCCAAAGAATTCATAATGAAATTCTGTATGGAGTGTGGCTCAAAGTGCAAGACACACACATACACACACACATACACTATTTGTGTTGGCCAAGTTACTTGCAGATTGACAAGCCAAGTCAAGCGGCAAACCGCTCGAACCACCAAGCGTGTCTCTGCTGTTGTTTCTTCTTCTTCACTATCATGGGCTCCTCTTGAGCTCTGCCGTTGGAATTTTGATGTGAATTGAGGCACATGATTTGCATGCGAGCGCGCGCGCATGACTAATGCGATAAGCATGATTAGTGCTCCTTCAGCGAACCTTCGCTCACTCTCATTGGCGCCAGTTAGTGGCAACTTGTGGTCTAACTTGCAACAATTTGCAGCGGCGACAAAGACAGGACAACATTTTCCTTGCATTATAATTTATAGGGCGTCTTGTGCTGAACGGGTCGAGTACAAGGAATATATTGCCAGACGCTTAATGGCAAAAAAGTTTAACTATTATGACTTATTACCAGGCGGATACATTAGTTGCGTTCTTGGGTTTGAAGAAACTGAAAAATAAATGACACTTTAACGCGTTTCTTAGTCTGAGGATTGTAGTATATTTATAAAGACGGAATATACCATAAAAGTAAGGGGCGTTTTGTTAGAAATATATGAATTTCAGAGTTGCTGGGACAGTCAGCTTGTAACTACATTTTTGATATATTATAATTACCTCTAGTTTTTAAATCTAATAATATGATATTTTATGACTTTTGTTTTGTGGCATTTTTTTTTTTTTAGTCTAATTCATAGCTATCTTCTTACCTATCTGAAACTCTGCCTACAAAGTCTGGACAAAAGGGACAAAAGTTGTTTCAACCTACGATAGTATATAAACATTAAACTAGGCCTAAACTGGACAAACATATTTGATGTGTAGAAAAAATTCTGTTTTGTAACAACAAAATCTTAGATTAATTTTTCTGTACAATCTTTTATTTACAATTATTTGCGTCCTTTTGCCCTTACTCAGAAAGAAGTAGCTAGGAGTCATAATATTCTTGAAAAATGAACATTCTCGTTAGTAAATTCTTTTATTCATATATTCATTTTTTTAAAGTTTTAAATGCTTTTTTGTTTTGTTTTGGTTAGCTCTTTGGCTACACTCTAAGACCCCTTTTAATTCTAGATAACTCACGCCACTGAGTAAGATATAAGCACATTCTCTTGCATTACATTGACTTTGAAATATTGCCCATGGAGCGTCCATAGCTAGGCTTCTGGTCCGGGGTATACGTCAGTTTTGCACTAACTTTAGACGCTCCTTTGTCATGACATCACGTAGTGCCCAAGTCAAAAAAAAAAAAGAAGAGACATAACCTATGCATAAGTAACTTGCTTGCAGTTATGAGAAAGAGTCCACAAAAGTAATACATGTGCGCATATATTTATGAACATTTATATACATGGTTTTATTTGTATAGACATTTAGCAACTACAGCTGAAAACTGACATTGTTTTTTTTTTATGATCTTTTGCGGTTGCGCGGATTAAATGCAAATTAACTGCAAGTTGCAGCCACAAAATCGCAACAAGTTGCACGTACACAAGACTAGCCCCTTTTACAGCGCGGCCGTACAACAAAAAGCACGACCGTCAAAGTATTGGTGCGCCAGTAAGCCAGTTGGTCAGATCGTCAGTTTCCTGTGCTCACATTTCATGTTTAACTACAGCTTGACAACTGCCTGCAATATCTTTATTAGGCGCTCAAAGTGGCGTATGTGTAATACGCTGCAGTGAAAGGCTAAAAGATACAGCTGGCTGTCCACCCACCACCACAAAGTTGTACGAATCCCGAACAGGAAGCACACACAACTGTGTCACTGCAACAAATAGCGAGTTAGAAGTCATTGGGCACAAGTTATCAATGACCTGATACTTAATTTATATAATTTCCAATTGAACACATTCAGATTGCGGAAAATAGTAAATTCAAGGGGTTCAAGGTAAACCGAAAAGTGAAATGGCCGCTACCAACCATTTTATGGCATGTTGGCTGCATAAAAATTATTGCCGCTCAGTAAATCAATGCAATTTTCTTGCAATGGGACAAAGTCCGAAGTAGGTGCCAACACATTCATAAGCGTTTTGACAATGCTCTAAAGTCGAGACAAGTAAATTTGCACTGTCTGAGCTCATTAAATGATTTTACGAGTTTTTTGTGGGCGACAGACAATAGAAGACAATGATAAAGGCACAGTTGTACGGGTAGTCGATAAGTAATCGATACTTACCTAGCATTAAGACCCTCTATTTCCTCAGCCTGCTCGGCAAGTGAAGACTCCAAGTCCAAGTAGGCGCCAAAGTCACCATCTTTATATATCTGTATGGCTGCATCGTCAATCTACAATAAATAATAAAGTAAAGTTTAATAAACATTATATTTGGAGGCACATGGAAGCATCAGTTACCCGCTATTAAACATTGCAATGTTATTACGTTATATAGTATTAATATAATTTATTCTCATACGGGCTTATGGGTTTCCAAATTGGCCAAAGTTATTGCCGGAAGTGTTATTCAACCGGTTTCAAAGATATATTAATTTCTTAAAGCAGGCCTACAAATTTGGTTTTTACCTCTAAAATACGATTTCTATAGACTAGTGACAAAAATATTAAATTTTAACAAAAGCTACAAGAATATTATTTAAATGTTTTTATATATACTTTAAATTTGACAACTTTGTTACCAAGGAGAGTAAGTCTATATAGACCGTCAAAATGCTTAAAAAGCTTAAGTCTTAAGTTAAGTAATTCATGAAGTTTTTTTAATTATTCGCTTGAGGCAACACACGCACTTGCAAAATAATTGCATTATATGTTTTATAATAACTTAGTATCAATAAAGCAATTTTATATCACGATTTTTATAGTAATACTGAAAATACTGAAGATAACTTTCTCGTTTTTTTGTAATTCACTCAGAATCAACTTCATTTACTCATTGTAACTTAACTTTATCTGTGCTCTGATTCCACATCAAGTACTTGGCTACCACAGATTTCTAAGCTCTACAATATCGAGATTTAACCTAAGAAATGGTTAACTTTAAATTGCAAGAAACGCGATTTTAGCCAATATTTTTGATTATGCATCAATATGAAAGTAATTGTTTTGACTTGGCTTCAATTGCTGTCAATTATCATAAGCATTGGCATTGATGGCCACCAAATTTTTTTTAAAACCAACTTCAATTATAATTAAAATCAACTAAAAGTGGCGTTCAAGCCGCAAACCTCCGTCTGACTACCGCAATACGCAGTAAAAGTTGTTTATGGTCAAAACGTTGCTGACAAAAATAAAACATAAAAAAAAGAGAAAGAAGTCGATGGCGATGTTGGCTGCACCATAGAACATTTTGTGAGTGACGGTTGCATTGAAAGTTGTGTTGCCACCATGTTGTGGTTGTTGTTGCTGCACAATGGTGTTGTTGTTGATGTCGCTGCGGCTTTGGCGGCGCACAGACGAGATTTCATTTAAGCGCTAAAACCAAAAACAAAACTAAAAAGCAAGATGCCAAGCTGTTAGCCAGACAGCGGCTGTTGATTGCCATCATCTTGGTCGTCGTTGTCGAACGTTGGTCACCTACTTTTCTTTGCTTTCAGTTTTCAAGCAGCGTCTGCAGCAAGTCTAACTTTGCCTTGATTGCCTTTGGATTCACTTTGGAGCGATCTTGATTGATCAAATCACAGCTCCTGCTGCGTGCACAAATGCGCTTTTGCTGATTGACGCTGACCAAAGTAGAAATTGCCACTGGGAAAATAGTCTCAACTCATGGAGTCTGCATTTTTATTTTTCTTATATTTAACTATTTTTCTTTTACTTTTTATTAATATTATTTACGCAATGAAAGTCATTATTTCTGCTCAGAACAATTACCAACAACATTGAATTTATGTGTGTCGACCGACGCTTGATTAATGTGCAAAAAAAAATGTAAACTAAAGTAAGTTAAATAACTGATAAGTAAGTTCAGAACTTACTATAGTATCCGGATTCCAAACTAATATTAACTATTGTAGTAGAATACACTTTGATGCAGTTTCACTGTGAATTTTCTATGTATCTTAAGTTGAAGCACTCTGCAAGCACTTTGTTGTTTGCTATACACTTCAACGGAGTATATTAAGTTTGATTTAACAAACAAATTGTAATAACTTATAGCAGCTTTTCATATATGTTACTTAGTAAAGAGTACAAACGTTTCGACATTAAGTTGTAAACTTTTCTGTTTTATATTTTTTGCATTGCATGTAGGGCTACTTGATGAATTAAAATAGTAATGAGAGTAATGTTGGATAAACGAACGTTAGAGTCTCTTGGCATTGGTCAATGACTTAACTGTGGCAAGTGGCAAAGCGCACGACACATAACTCTATGCTACCTAATGAGGTACTCAAGTACAGGTAAACAAAGTACTACTATAAGCTAAATATTAACAAAAAGCAGCAACGTGAATCGAATCAAAACTCAGTAAGATTTTCTGGCCACGTCGGCTACTACAAGTCACGTCTGCTTATCAACCCAACACATGTACCTTAAATTTTCTATATAAATTATATATATTAGTATGAATGTACTGCACAAATGATATACTGCATTTCAAGTGTACTTGATTATAAACCAAAAAGCTAAAATTTCTGTGCAGTAAAAATTTATTTCGGAAGTGCTTGTGACGACAGCAATACAAATTGCAAACTTCCTGCTTGTTGAATCAGTTGGTATTAGAAAACTTTCTTAATCAAATATTATTTCTTTATTTGTTTGGTTTAAAATTCATATTTAGCTTAAATGTGACAAATAAGTTGTTTATTATTACTAAGCTTTTATGCCCTATAGAAACTGTTTTAAGAGTATGGTACATGACTCAAAGTATATGACTTCAATTGTTTCAACTCTGACATGTTTCATACTACAACATTTTTTTCGTCTTATATTTGTTTATAAAGTTAGACTTTATATTAGTACGAAATAAATGTTCAAACAAGTAAATTCGTATATGGAGTTAAGGGTATCTAAATCTCGGTCAACAGCTTTACTATTTTTTTATATAACAAATAGCCCAAGCTTTTGTGCGTGCGAGTTACCAATTAAAATCAGAGCAAATGTTTACACATTTTATAAAGAAATCACAAATAACCGTAAGCTGTTGGCTTTAAGAGTTTAGTTGACCAAATAAAAAAATAGATATATTGAGGTTTGTATATCTAAGCCAATTCGAGTTTTGTACACAAAGCTATGCAAATTTTTTTTCGCTTTGTATTGACGGTTCATTTATTTGTGTCTTTTTTTTAAGTCATTTTTTTATTTGCTTTGAAGCATGACAAGATTTTTAATGAAAATGAATTTTGTTTTATTATAAACATTTGCACGGCTATTGACACAGATATGGCATGGGCATGAAAGACCCGCAATCGAATATGATTGAAATTAGCAAAAATAAAAAACAAATATATATATTAATAGTTTGGTCCAAAATTTTTAATAAGCTATATGGAAAAATATATTCGAATCATTGTTAAGATAAAAGTTAATTTAAAAAACAATTTCAAATAAATAATTAATAAAACTTGTAAAGCATAAAATATGCAAGCAATGCATGCAAGTAGCTCACAGCTTGAAATTTTTTCTTAAATTTGGCAATAAATTGCCTTAGTTAGCTGCTCTCAAATGTCGAGGTCATAAAAATATGAATTTTGAATAGTTTATTGAACTGTAAGCTAATCGAAATAACCCTTAAACTTGGCGTAAATACAAAAAAAAAAAATTGTAAAATTTTAAAGTTTCCCACTTGAAGATGTTGACTCAACAATGGTGTAAATTACTAAAACAAATATTAACTCAAATGCGTTGGCCAATGCTGCGTATGCGTAATGTGTTGGCTATACATGATAATGTAAATAAGAAAGAAGCTGCGGATGGAATAGTTTCTTTTATCGGACATTTCACAATTCGTATTTTGATAGTTTTTTCAAAACAATTTCTAAATTAAACGCAAGGAGAAAAATGTAAGCAGCTACAAATGTCAGTCAACTTTTTTAAAACTAATAGCTACAAAACTATTTTTTCTGCATGTTTTAGATACAATTTGCAGAAACTATTAATGTAAAGGGTGTTTTTTTTCGAGATATAGAACTTTAAGTAACAGCTGTCCAGCGATTTATTTTCATTTTGGTTTGGCAATTCATCATGAATACCCAAATGATCATCAAGCAAGGCGTAGATTTGTCGAATGCACTTCGGGTTGAATGGTTATGTCAACAAACAAAACTGCTGCATTAGGAGTGAAGTTAATCCTCAAGTGTATGTCGAAACACCATTGCATCCAGAAAAAAAGACTGTTTGCTGCGCCTTAGGGGTAATGGAATCGTTGGTACGTAGTTCTTCAACAACGATGATGGCAAGGACGTTATAGTCAATGGTGATCGGTATAGACCCATGATTACTAGGAGCTATATTGAACAACCATTGTATTCAGGAGCTGTGTTTCCAACAAGGCAGCGCAACATGTCACATGAAAGATACGTTTGGTGACCGCCTAATTTCACGTGTTGAAGCTGTTAATTGGCCTCCAAGTTCTTGTAATTTAACACCGCGAGACTACTTTCTATGGGGCTACGTAAAGTCATTGGTCTATGCGGATAAGCCACAAACGCTTAACCATTTGAAAGACAATATTCGTTGTGTTATTGCCGATATACGGCCACAAATGATGGAAAAAGTCATCGAAAATTGGACATTCAGATTAGACTACATGCAAGCCAGCTGTGGAGGTCATATACCAGAAATCATATTTCAAATGTAACTTTCGGATAAATAAAATTTATGTCAATCGAATAAACCAACGTTATTTTATTGCAATTCAAAGTTTTATACCTCTAAAAAAAAACACCATTTATAAGAAAGTAGGTCTGCTCACAAATCAGCGATTTATTGCAGATCTAAAAGGTCAAAGGCTACAAACATAAGCTAAGTTTTTCTCTATATTATTTTTGCCCTTAATCAAGGATTGTCTAAAAGTTTCAAGTGATAAAAAATTAAACACTAAAGTTGTATGCTGCTGTTGTTTTATTGATCTATCTAATGTTTACTCAGTCGTTTTTAGAAAGTGAATAAATAAAAATAGAATATTTTTTTAACAAATGTGTGAATAGAACAAGTTAAATGTTGCCAATTCAGTTAGCACTACCAACTATAAGCAACTTGTTGGCTATTACGAATTAAGAGAACAGAACCCATTTGTATGTGTTCACTGAATCGCATAAATGACCGATTGACTATAATTATTTCGTTTCAGCTGTTTAGACCTTATATATATATTTAAATTTATTTATTTATTTGTGGTTATTTTTATTTTTTACTTTGCTTTGCTTTGTTCAGTTGCGTTGTGCTCACACTTTTTTTACGCTTTTCTAATTTTTTCCATACATGAGTTTGACTTTTTATTCGCAAAGGTGACGTGCAAAAGCTGGGTAACAACGGCTACAAAATAAATTGGCGAAAACTATAGTAGAAATAAGATGTTGATAAAATAAAATAAAAAGCTTAAGCCAAAAATTGTAGACTACACGAACTTTGCATGCACTGCACAAGTTTTAAACAAAAGTGTAGTAAGTAAGTTTCAATTCAAGAATGTTATGATTTGTAAAAATGGCAAACCTTTTGTGCTGCTTAGTTGCTATATCATATTATTATATTATATAGCCGTTTCTTTTTTGCCGTATTAAGAAATTGTTTAATACATTTTATGCTCACTATATAAATTTAGTGTATCACGTAATTAAGCAACACGTAAAAGAGTTGGAATGTACAATTTTACGGATAGCTGATTATTTTGTTTATTATTTCTGTTACTCGGACTTTATAGATTTTATTTTTATTTTTTTTTTTATTTCTGATGTCATGCATTTATTCAACAGCAAGTTTTTATATATGTATCTCTCTATTTATATTTGTGAGTTTGATTTCAACTCGAGATAAGACTTGAAGCAAGTGAAAATTTATTGGTGTATTGTAATACGCCAAATTGTACGAGTTGCATATGCTAGTCGTCCGGCATTGTTGGGGGGATTGACTTTGAAATAGACGACTGACAAATAGCACTTACAGCTGTCGCAGCTGTGATTCCAAACTCAGGTTGCCACATAAATCTAAGCTCAACATCCTGACAATTATCTGTGCATGAATGCAACCAAGTTGAAGCTGCAACTAGAATGCTGCAGCACTTCCTTTTACGATTTGCTCATTAGAATTTATTGCTGCCGCTTGTCAAGATTTACGTATCCTTACGGCCAAATTGACGTAAGCTGCACTAGATGACAGATGACACAGCAGCATACAACGAGCACAACCACAACCACAAACACAATAACCACAACTAGAAATACAAAAATCAAATATACAGCCCGTTTCATGCGGTATGGGCCGTTTTGCAAATTAGTCAAAGTCAGCCAAGTCAGCAGATTTAGCGGCTCATTCCTGTTTACAAACAATGAGTCCAACTGTGGCAGGCTTAGATAATTGCTGGCCATGAACACAGCGTTACCCTAGACCGGCAACCAGACTTGGGATTTTCACAATGGCAAAGAAAAACGTTCGAGTGTTTGGTATTCGTTTTTTTCTCCCTTTTTTTTTTACTTGCCCCACAACTTCCTATTAGTTGCAACAGATTGTGCGATAGCAATAAGTTAGCCTAGAGCTAAATAGACGGATGTCTTCTTACTTGTGTTTTGTTATAGGACGAAGCCTCTAGATAAGTAAAAAAAAATACATATTTATATATAGAAATAGTTGCTTGCTTTTATCTTGAACAGATTTATTGCAACTTATGCGCTCTATTGGTATAATGTAGTATTTTGAACATCAATTTGGCGGTAATAAAGTATTTTATAATAACAAATTATTAAATATCAATTCATAAGTGCTGGATTCAAACTTAAAATTTTGATAATCGAAATTTTTTTAAATATTTGTTGCATTAAAATTGATAATGGAATTTATTCTTAAGGGAAATATAAAATTTTGTGCTTATATTTGTAAAGATTCGAAATTATTTTTTTAACTTTTAACTTTTTTTTTTATTTTTTACTACTACATCGAGAATAAAATTAACAAAATTGCAACACGTATATCATCTTTCTGATTTTATAATTAAGTAAAATTATAATAACGTATTAGAAAAAAATTGAAATAGTTGAAAATTTAAAGACAATAAAATTGTCCGAAATTGAAAACTTCTGTTTCATTAATTTATTATTTAAAAATAAAGTAGAAAACTTTCGATTGTTGTAAATTTTTCAACTTTACAAAAACTTGAAGCTGAAATGCTTAAAATAAATGAAATTTAATCATATATGTATCTTATAGTTATTTGATTTTTTAAATAAGCGAATTTTAATTTAATTTATTTCACTCAAACAAATACATTAAAATATTAATATTATTTGCTAAATTTGAGTTAAACTCAAGTCTTTCGAAATCGTGATCTGGCTATCCAAAAACAATTATAGTCTGGTACTTCAGATAATATGCTTCGAATTTACTGTTGACCTTTAGTTGTCTGTCTATTTTGTGGCCCGTTTTTATGGTCATTACAAAATGTTTGAAAATATTTTCACATAGGCCATAATTTAAAGTTGTGGACCAATATTTGCTTTAATTTTTTTATATTCAATTTAATATTAGCTTAGCATATTTTTATTAAAAATTGTTTTGAACTTTCGCAAGTAGTTTTTATAAATAAATCAAAATTAAGCTCTACTTTCGTGTAAACATATAAAGTATTCAGTTTATTTAACACTTTGAACTAAGCCTGTGAGAATTTAGGCAAAACTTGAATTTGTAATTTATTTTAAAGGAACTGGGAAGTGTTTGTATCAATAGTATGAAAAATTATGTTGAAACGAGCTATGCAAATGTGAAATGATGATGTTCGTTGAGCTACAAAAACCGCAAAATTAATTGATATTCAAATTAAAAGCCTAGACATTTAGACAGTGAGTCAGTTAAGTCTTTCGACGTCTGGATGATTGTGAACGCCCGCTCGACGTAAACATCAAAATTGTAGATTATGCAATGATTGATCAATTTCAATGATTGATTGGTTTACCTAAACGCCCCCCGATAAAAGTTTTTATTTATTTTGTTGAAGCAATTTTCTTAATTTAAATGTTGTCATACTTTTATGACAAACGGTAGAAACGTTTATAATCTAAAGCAGAACTATGATATAATGGTAGCTATCTTTTTTAACATCTTAACCTTCAAAACAAATAAAAACAGAATGTTGCAAAAAATAAAATAAAGTATTCATGAAAAATAAAACAACTTGATAATGTTTGTATGTGTGTATGAAATATAAATGCGCAGATAAATTCTTAACAAAAACTCACACCATTTCATTAAGATAGGAAGCTTTTTCAGTAGCAACGAATTTCAACTGCTGTTTCTATAAGAATATATTATTATTTATGTTTATCATTAGGATAGATTAAGATTTTTAGAGTATTTTATTTATTATTTATTTTAAAAGATCGGTATTTATAAAATCGCATTTGGTCAATCACCATTTCGATCGAAAACCCAACCGATTACAGAAACCAATATAAGAGAATAAAAAAAAACATAAACGGCTTCCCAAACTCGATGACGACCATAAGCATTTCAAAAAGCGGACACGAATTGGACAGTGGAACGTTAGAACCCTTAAAGAACCATCTAGATTATCGTAGTGCGAGGAAGAAAAGCTTAACAGGCGGCGCAAAACACGCTTCGTTGGAAGTGTCTCTAGTAGGGGCCCTAAATTCCAAAGCAAAATAACAAGGAAAAAAATGTATAAAATAAAACTAAAAAAATATTTGCATAGAGCAAAATTTTGTATTCTTTATAATTATAGGAAATCATTTTATTTAACGCAACTTTAAAATATGTAATCATTGCATTTCTGACAAATATATTGCAATATTAAAAACTTTTTAAACAAATCTTACAAGCTTAAGTAACTAAAATGTTTAAGAAATATTAATTTAATAACTGCCTAAAAGTAGTTAACAATTTAAGAATTTTACCCTTTTGGTCTAGCTTATTCATAGCATTTTAAAAGTAACACTTTTTTGCAAGAAAATGCTGAAAGTTTTTACCTTAATTCATTAATAAAATATTTAAGACTTGTACTTGAAAGACGAAGCTATTTCTATACGACTTACGTCATATATCGTACACAAAACAGAAAATCATTTGGAAAATATTAAACAAATATTTGTAACCAGTTTTTCTTGTCTAATATTCTTTAAGCTAATTTTTAAAAAGTTTGCTTTATTTTTGCTGGAAACTGGTACAAATTGCGAAAATCGAAAACTATTTAGGGCTTCAAATATGGCACAGGCTGTAGAATTATTTTTGGTAAAAATCTTTTTGTTTTCTACTGAAGCAAATGTATTTTTTTTTTAATCTTGTCCTAAAAATAATAATGCCTCGTACGACGCCATACACTTGATAAACAAAACAAAAAAAAAATGAAAATAATTCTCGGATTTAACTGATAAGCAGCAGATAAGTTAAGCCCGTTTAAGAACATATTTTTGCTTGCTTTTCTTCTTTTGTTATTTGTTGCTTAAAAAATTTGACTTTAAATCTTGCCTTATATATTATATTGTATATTTATATTGTAACTGCTCACCCTTTGTGGTGCATTCAAGAGACGCAATATTGTGCCCAATTGCGTGGCAAGTGGCATGGTTGTGGTAAATGCATAGGTTGGCGCACGCATGGGTATAGGAAAGGCTGTGGTCGCTGAAAGCGGATCGCTATCTAGCAGATACTGCACACGAAATGTGATTAGCTCGTCGGGTTCCATTTTCACAATCATGTTGCTTGGTTTTTGCTGGTTTTCTTTTTAATTGCACAAGACACGAAATATTTAAAAAACTTACTCTTATTATTATTATTTTTAACACTATTTGCACATTGGAATTGATTTGATTTTTCACTGTTCACTATTATTAAGTTTATAATTTTTTATTTTTACTTTTTGATTTTAGTTTTGATTTTTTCTTGCACGCATTTGCCGAATGCTTGTTGTTGTTGTTGCTGCTGTAATTATGCTTTAATAATTGAAATACTTTCATTTTGGCCAGCAGCAAAACTTGACAAACGTTTTGCAATTTGTTTATTTGTTTGTTTTTTTTTTTTATAGTTTGCAATTTATTTGAATTTTGATTTGCACATTATGCAATGTATCTTTTAAGCCAGAGTTGTGTTTGGTTGTGTGTATCTATGTGCATGTATCTATATTTACTCACGCATGTTGCGCAACTGCAACAATTTTATGCTAAATACAAACAACAATTTGTAAGAGAGCGCCAAACAAGTCAACAAAAATCGACGCGACTGCGCCCAGCCACGCCTTGCATACACAGCCACACTAATTGCTATGCAAGGCAAGCCTGGTCACACTACAAACATTGTCTTTTTGGTATTGTCAATATATGTTTTGCTTTCTATGCAGGAGCTGGTCAGTCTTTTGAAGCTCATGTTGCTCGTTTATGTCGCTTGTGTAACTTTCAGTTCAATGTCAGCCCGCCTACATAATATCTGCCGTATATAGTACAGTGGAGTTTCCCTAAACTGTGTCGAAATACATTTTGTTTGGATTGTGCTGGAGAATGTTAAGTGCGCGGTTGGTTTTTGTTTCAATTGGTCCTTAAAAATGTTCAGTAACGCCAAGCTCGACTGTAACTATCGATGTTGGTCATCAACATGCAAGTTGGCACCTCACATCTAATCAAAATCAAACCCATTTTTTTTTTGTTTTTTAAAGTAACGTCTGTTGTGGGTACCGCTAAATAGCTGTAGTTGTCGCCATGCACATACACGTGTTTGTTGTAGATGTATTTGTTTTTATGCAAATGTGTTACATGTTTTTTGTTGTTGTTTATGGCTCAATGTTATGGCCCGTGTTTGCTCGGGTTCTTGACTTTGTCTAGTTAATTTTTTGTATAATTGTTTATGAAGTTAGTGACTTTAATGAGCCGCCCAAGTGTTTTGACGGTTGCTTAGTCATTAACTTATGAATGACATTGAACTTACAATTCGTAGAAGTTTGTTAATTATATGAACAGAAAGGGGTAGAAAATGGTTTAAGACGTTTGAAAGACGTTTACAATGACTTTAATAATGCTGGCTAACATGCGTTAACTCAAAATGGCTTGTATGTTGGTCATACAACTATTTTCTAAGCAAACAAATTCAAGAGAAGCTCCTTCTGCCTTGTACAAAGTGCGTATTAAATTTTTCAAAGTTAAAAATCTGTTATAAGAAGCAGAAGTCGTTCACGCTCAAAGCTGACTAGAAAAGTTAATATAACCGTATCGGAACGACTGTGTCTCAGATATGCTAAATGCTAGAAATCTAGCGTTTGGTTTGATTTTTTTTTTAAAGCTTTAAAGTTAGTTTTGCTTGTTTCAGGTCACTTTCAGTGAAAGTAATATATATAAAAAAAGATGGCTAGAAACAGCTTAAAGGTCTAACAAGCCTATTTTACTTAAAAGCTTTGGTTTAAGGCTTAAAAATGACATGTTATTACTGAAATAAAAGGCCTTATTCCAGACGCCGTATTTTCTAGAGCCGACCAAGTACTTGCCTTTTTGACAAAAAAAACTATATAATTTTAGTTTTTATGTTTGAGCACAAAAAAATAGAAAACAAAAATACAAATCTTTTAACAGCGGAAGTATTATTATATATCTTACCAACGTTTAGTCTAATGAAACTCCTATTAAGTATATTAACAAAATATGCAAAGTTATTAAATTGTTTAAAACTCTAAAGTGATTAGTGGCTAATTTAAAGAGTTAACCTTGACCTAGTGTTACAAATTGCCATAGTATTATTCAAATATTTATAAACGTTTTACATACAGCAGACAGTTTTTTTTTTTTAAATTTATGATTCTTCATTGGAAAATTTTATGAAAAAATATGTTAACTTCTCAGAATTATAAAATAAAAATATATAATATTTTTTGCTATAACATTAAAGGTTAATTTTTTCTATAGTGGTCAATAATTTTATGGCTTCCTTTTTGCTATTTCTCAAAGCATTTAATTACTATACTAACTGCCATTAAATGTTTTTAAATATTTTGTATCCAACGTATTATTAAATTTAATTGGCTGTTAAATTCAAAACAAAAACACTGACACTATTTGTTGCTTAAAAAAATAGTAGTTAACTTAATGTTGCAGCTGTCAATTTAAAACAAAAGGCGGGAGCATTTAAAAAGCATTTAAGGCAAAAAATTTCAATCAGCCAAATATTTTGCTTAATTGCAATGCCTTGAAGTTCATAGTATACTGTTTCCAAAAAAAAAGAAAAAACGAAACGAAACAGCTGTTCAACATTTTGGAACGTTCTTAAAGTAACTTTTGCACTAACAAATGCAAATATCTGAAACTAAAGTAAATTCGCAAGAGATCTACAAAGGAAATGCGCAGCAAGCCAAACAAAAGCAGAGTTCAAACGGCGAAGGGATTGGCAAGGAAGGAATTTTAATACACTTAAAAAAAAAATGCATTATGTTGCCATTAAAAAACATATTATGAGTAACTTTGATGGCCTCTGAAGTTTTATGCAATTACATACAATAAATAAATAAAGTTTCAAGTCCATCTTTGTGGCTTTAACGATAAGTTCATATATGCGTGGCCCGCAGCACCAAGTAAATATTTTGCTACACTTTATAATTAGAAACTAATTCTCTTTCCGAACCAGAATAATCGTATAATATGTATATAAGAAAATGTAAAGTACAAAATAAAAAATACAAATTTTTTCTTTCAGTGTAGCAGTCAGTCTGTTTTTGCTTATGGCTTGGTTGGTTAAGGATGGCACGTGTGCCAAAAGCTTGTGGAATGACCTGGTGGCAACGATGAATACAGCAACGAGTCTGCAGAGCCCTTAGTTTACGTGGGGCACCAATCGTTCGAGCGTCGCCGAAAAAATAAAAAAATGAAAACTTAAAAAACAACAAATTAAGGTACAACAAGAAATTCTCGTCGTCATGCGAAATATAAGAGGCAGGCCAAGATACGTAGCTGGTCAGGCCAAGTGGCAAAGGCAGTCAGTAGCAGCCAGTGCTTTGGTAAGGGCTTGGGTCTCACTCTCTGTTACGGCTTGGCTTTGTTTTGTGCTTGCAATGAAATTGAAAATGAAGTTTCAATTTTGTTCAGGAATTTTACTTTCACGCATACGTTAATATACACAGATACATACAAGTAATACTAGCTACCCACCAGGTACGTGGTGGTGATTGCCGGAACTGTTGGCAAGGGATTTTTATGCTATTAAGTTGGCCAAAAGTTAAGTGCCAAACGTTTTTGGTTAGCAATTTTAACTATGGCTTCCTTATTGGCAGTTGGTTTAATGGAAACGTGCAGAAATTTAATGAAATTAAATAAATATTATAGAAACAACAAAGACACGGTTTGTTGTTGCTGTTGTTATTTTAGGCTCGTTTAAGTGACTGTTGTATTTAGTTACAAATTACAACAATGACGTTGAGATGGAGCCGATGCCGACAGAGCAGACAGCGCTGCCATATTAAAGTGTAAATAATTTATGCAAATGTTGCAGCCACACTATTTGGCAGTTGCTTTTTATTGTTGGCCACATTGGCAACTGGCACCCGCTACAACAACAACAACTACAATGAGCAGGTAATGAAACCCACCCGCTGGCTCAAGGAAACTTCCAAGCAAACTGAGCGCCTTGACTTGACTGCATTGAACTTTCACTTTTATGTGGAGAGTATTTTTTTTTTGGTATTTTTTTTCGGGGCATGTTGCAATTTTTTGCAGCTGTTGCTGCTGCCGCTTCTTCTTTATCTTCATGAATTGGCAACATGACGAAAAAATACCCTAACAATGTGTTAATTTGCTTTCAATATGCGAAATTGCAGCACTAAACCTGGGAATACTTATAAATTATTATATATTGTGATTTATTTGAGAAATATCTGCTATTAATCTATGTGTAACGGCTTATTTTTGAAGTTTCTTTGGAAGTATAACAATATCATATATGTAATATTCTTTTAATTTCTTATTGATTTAAATTTGAAATTGGGAATATCAATATTTTCTTTAAATTTATGGCTGCTTTTTTATTTAAAATACATATATAATATTTTCTGGACACACCAGATAAAAACATGCTATTATTTTGAGTTCTGTTACTGGTTAAACTAAAGCTATCCATAAACACTGTTTCCAATAATAAAAATCTACTAGTACATTAAAAATAAAGATTTTTTTGAAAAAGAAAACCAAATACGTTTAATTTCGAAGAAGAGTAAATAAAATAACTTCGTTTGCTCAAAAATCACTTTTCTTGCAGTAGTTTTTCTTCATTTTGTCATCAATTATGCAAATTTGGTTAATAATTTTACATTAACAATGCCATTAATTGACAGTTATGTCGGCAACAAGTTATATTTACTCATGCCTAAGTAAGTTGATTCAAGTAGGGTTTGTAGATAGTATAAACAAGGCGTTGACTTTGTTATAATTATAAATGGTCTAAAAGTGAGTACAACTAATCGAAACATCAAAGCAACTCAACTATGTAAGAGATATGATAAAAGTCAAGTTCGTAAGTTAAATATTTCATTAAAAATTTGTAAAAAAAAATATTATCGCAATGTTATGTATCGCAGCGCAAAAGGAGTTCCGTAGAAAAAAAAACAAACGCACAATTTACTAGCATTGATTAGGAAATCATTAAGATGCTTAGAATTTTATCTTTGTACTAATAAAGACATAAAAGTCAATGCTATAGAAATGTGCAGAATGCGAACAAAACACACAAAACTTTGCTATATACATGAAATTTCTATTATGGAAAGATTATGATTCCAAATTGGCTACGCTACAGTGCACAGCAAATATTTGGCCGTATAAAAATTGGTTTGCCTAATTGCAAGTAAGCCAGGGCTACTCGTAGAAACAGAAAAACCAAACAAAGATTGGGCAGGGCAGTTGGAATTGAACTGAATAATAAAAAACACATTCCTTAACAATTTGTCACGCTTAAAAAGAAAAACCCAAAATGAAACCATATGCGTTTTCCCAACGACACAAAAAGGTGTAAGAGAAAGAGGGCATAATAAGAGATTGCAGTAAAGTTGTTTGACCTCTTAACTGACTGATTGACTGAATGTCTGACTGACTATATGGCTGAAAGACTGGCCAACATCAAATGTTTTAACGCCTGCATTTAAAAACAATTTTAGCTGCCAATAAAATGAAACCACAACAACTTAAGAGCTGGCACTCTAATAGGGCTCAAAGTACGAGCACGAGTTGCAGCTAGAAAAATCCAACAAAAAAAAAACCAATACAAAAACCAAACAAGTTTGTGGCAAAAGAAAATTGTGTCACGTTGACGCTGTAGCCAGAGTAACAGTTAGAAGCTACATCACTTATGTGCCCTTTCCCTACTGTCCCGACAAGTAGACAAGCCACAGGCCATCCTAGCCTTTGTAACTCTACCTGAGGCCTGACACCACGGATGCCAAGGCATAATGTGCGTGTGCCCAAGTCAAGCCATTTGATTTATTAAATTCTAAGCTGTCGTCTGACTTTGTATGCAACGGATGCACAAGAATGCCAACTCATTATGCGCTTCTTGCTTCGACCAGCAACCACACTTGCACCCGCTCAGATAACCTATGTGTATGCGTATGTATCTGTGTGTGTGTGTGTTTGTTGTTCCAAAGCTCTATTCACAGTTAATTATTATAACGAAAGCAACAAATCGTCTTTAAGCTACTACAGAGCCAAGTACCAGTTCACGGTACCGGAGAACGGAAATGAAGCGGCTGCTACGAAAACAAAAACTTGGTTCTGGCTACGTGTTCGGCGACGTTCTAATGAGCTTAACGTGCGAATTGTAGGTGTCAAGAGACCAGACTAAGTGAATATAATATAAGAAATGGAGTGAGGCTTACTAATGTGGTGGAAGTGTGGGAATAATCAATGAGGTGAGTAATCAACGCTGCACTTTTCTAACAAAAGCAAATATAGATGCGACATACTTTTGGAATATAATTGATGAGTGCATTAAGAGGTTTTGCCAATTAATAAATGTACATTAAGCATATTTATATTATTTGATTCTTCGTGGTAAATATAATCAAAAATTTAACAAATAAAGCAATATTTATTGGCATGATAAGAACAATACTTGTGAACAAAATTCAAAGTTTACTTGTAGCAATTTGACAAAATTTAATAATTAAAATTGACTGGAAGATATCTCATAACACAAGGGTTTTTATTTATAATTAACGGATAATATACTTTAAACAATTAATAAAATAGTAAAGAGGAAAATCTTAAATGATGGGTAAAATTGCTATGCTTATGGGATACATATACGCTAAACCTTAAAAATGTTTGATTATTTTTCAACATTTTTTTGATATAAATGTGGAACTTAAATTTGAGTTCTTCTGATGTCATAGTCAGCTACAAGATTAAGTTTACAAATATAATTGTGAATTAACTTTAAGCTCGCAGTTTGTCTTAATCTTTTACATTGTTCGGCTTGTTGCTTTTTCGAAATAACTAAAAGTTTTTAATGAACAACTCAAAAGTTTGGAAATTTAGCTACATTCAAGAAAAACGACTTTTGAGAACCAATAGAAAACTTAAAGCTTAGAAGTAACAATTTATTTTATTTTAACATGTGTTAAGTTATATTTATGAGGTTTCCGAAATGATTATAAATAAACTCATCTTAGTCTATGAAGTGCGCTTTTTTTTACCTGAACAAAGCACAATTTTAAACAAACGTAAAATTGTTCCTTTTAAAAATTTCAAAACTCTTACACTTACTAAATTTATTTTAGTATAAAGCGACTTTTTTAAAAGGGTACAACACCCAAAATTATAAATCCGTATTCAATCATGTTCATCTCATAATTACCTATAATTGTTTTTTAATTCTATTACACAAAAAAAAAAACCAAAAAGTTTTGTACCTTTAGAAACTCATCCATTCGCTTTGAAAAAGAGAAAATAATCTTAAAGTTCTGATGAATAACTACAAGAATACAAAGTCTGTGTGATGAAATTTATGACAAAAAAAAATGTATATTGAAGAAATACTCAAAACCACAAAGAAATCAATCATCATACGAACAAAACATTGATCCATAGAACCATGTTATAAGCAACAATGACGTAAGTGTTACCATTAAGTGTTTTACAAAAAAGGGTGTTCAATTACAAAAGATTTCATTACAACAGTTACTCATTTTTAAAATTTTATAGCATGAAGTATCTTTTCGTTTTTATTTGCAAAATAATAACAAAAAAAAAAACGTTAAAGTTTGCTTTGTCTTTACTTTTGCTAAGAAAACTTCATTTAAATAACAAATTATCTTATAGCTACATTTCACTTTCAGCTGGCCATAAATTCAAAAGTTGTTTATTCTAATTTTTAATGTATAACTTAATGCTGTCTTTTTTAACGAAACGAACTAACAAAAGATACAAAAAAGCTCTGTATAAGTAAAAAGAATACAGCTCTAAGCATTTGGCGAGTAAAAAACAACATATTTATATACCTTTGTTTTGATTTGCTTTGAATTCTTTTATGCTGACAAACGCACTCGCCCAAATTATGTTACCAAATTTATAAGATACAGAGGAAAACAGAATGTAGCTAAGAAACTCACACAAATTGTTGTCATTTTGATAGATAGCCTTTGGCTCTTTGCATTAGTATCTCTATCGTTGATTTTGTTGTTTAAGTGTCTGGTTCATAGGTCTTTTACTTTTGTGGTTATTTTTATGCAGTTGTCATGAATTCTTACAAAATATCAAATATTATACTTAAATATTTGTCAAATTGTCTGACTATACAGCTGGCTGCCCAGCATAAAAACCAACTAAAATATCTAGATATCAACATTTGTACATAATTATAGTAAATTTTCATATTTTCAAGATTTTTCATTTGCTCTACTAATTTGCTGCCACTCTTAGTGTCGGGTATTGTATACACATAGATACAAATACATAGATACATATACATAGATACAAAAGTATATATCTGCATAGACCTAAAGCTTTCTATGTTTTTTTTTTTTTTGCATTTGTATAAGTGCGTGACTAATAATTTGACTGCATTTAGATGACAAAATGAAAAAAAAAATATGAAAATCTGGCCACGATTAAGTTTATCAAATGCCTGCAACAACAAAAATCATACTTTGGCTAAAAAGATGGCTGCTCTATGCTGCTCCACTGCAAACCCATGCACAGGCTCATGTTTTTATTGTAAAACTGCCGGGTAAATGACCTAGTTTTACGCTTTACACTTGCCCACTCCTTGCCTTTCCCCTTTTACAACATTTTGAGACAATTTTTTTTTGTTTACTCATTTCAAAATTGAGGCCACATATTTGCCGTGCCATCTTGTCACCTCCGCAACTCATTTTGATTTAGATTTTTTTATTTTTAGTTGGTCACATTAAAAAAATATATATAAAATTGATGCATGTACATAAATATGCACAAAACAAATTTAAATGTTCAAGCTACAAATATTTAGCTCAATAAATTTATTTTTATGCAGTCAAGTTGCAACTGTCGAAATATTGTATTATGTTAAGCATACGCAGTGTGTTCTCATGTGAGAGATGGAGAGAGAGAGAGAGAGAGTTTATATGCCATAAAGATGCCATGATATGTTTGCACAAATGTTCTAAATGTTTATAATATTAGTTTTGTTTTTATTTGCCAAATGTTTAGTCATGCGATTAAGTTTTTGGTATTTTAACTAAGTCAATATAGATCTTATCGTTTGCGCACATAGCCAAAACAAGCAGTAGCGGCATTGTTGTAAAGAACCAGCTGAGAGATAAACGCGCTGAGCATTAGTGTTTTTTTATTTTTTGAAAGAATTTGCATTTGAGAAAGTAAATGGAATTTAGTTCCTAGGTTGGGTAAAGTCTGAATGATTTAAAATATAGGAATTAGAAAAAAGATACAAAAGTATCTTCATTTTTAGAAGACTAAAAATGTCTAAAATCCACTCGTTCCTGGAGCATGTAAAAGCTAATTTTTAATAATTTTTATTTTTTGTAGTCTGCTATTTCATTCTCAGCATCATTCATCATTTGAAATTGATTCATACTTAGGATATATTTCGCTAAAATTGCTTGATTGCTTCTACTTTAAAGATACCATTTCGCACAAGAGCTCTATTTCGTTAAAATTTCGAAGTTTCAACAAAAAACTCCCAAAATTTAATTTCTTTAATTTTCTAAGATATAATTTTCTTAATATAATATTATGTTCAAACATGATTATTTTAAGAGAGAAATTCTCAACCGTTTAAAATGCAATTTTTTATTTCATTTATATTATAAGCCAACTACATATGTGGTCCATTAAAAAATCTGTAGAAAGTCTACAAGACTCCAATGAAATAATGCATTAAGCATATGAGCACACAATTTCAAGAAAAATTTTTTTCAAACAATAATATGTTCATAAACAAATTTGACTAATGAGCTATTACTAAGAGAAGCATTTAACATAAATAAAATTTCTCATAGAAAAAAGATGCCTGCACTTCTCTTTTTATAGTCTAATAAACAATATGTATTTTCCCTACTCCGCCGTGTTGCTTTATCGTTTTTTCATTGTTACCAACTTCTCTGCCTTGGTCATTATTTTGGCCACCGAACGTGTTTTCACTTAGAGCCATTGGCACAAGCCACTTTAATGATAAATTGCATAAATTTATTTCTTTTTCACTGTTTCGTTTTTTTTTGTTTTGGTATATATATATAGTTTTTGTGTTTTGATCCCCCAACGATTGCATCTTCAAAACTACAGCGGCATTGCATTTTCAAACATAAATCACAATGACGACAAAAAATTCCAAGTCGAAGTCCAAGTTGAACTTCAAGTTGAAGTTGGCTTGGCTACTCAAAATGCATACAAAATTTGTTTATTGAATTTTATGAAAAATGTTTAAGAGTTGCCAAAGAAAGCAAACTATAGGTTGTGGAGTTGCTTCAGGTGTTTATGGTTGTCGTTGATTTTCCAAAAAAAAAGTCTGATCAGTAGCATTTAATTTTATGCAAATTTTATGCGTTTTTATGCTTCACACCATTGCTCAAACAAATTTTTTAATAAATCGCCAAAGACTTGAAGTCCCATAAATTAGGGATGGCATCACGAGGTATGTGTACGAAGGGGTGTGGGTTATGGAGCGTTGATTGGGTTGATTGATTTGACAGTGGCTGCAAAAAATGAAGCAATTTGTTTGATTGCCGTGTAAAATTATAGGCTGCGGCAAGGTCAAGTTGAAGAGCTATTGACTGCATATTGACTGATATCAACGCAATTATGTAGATATAGCTACAGTAAGCTGCAGCAATAAAGTGTAAACAATACAAGGAGTTAATGCAAACATAATAAATAAATAAAATAAGAGCAAAGTGTAGCAATTTCACAGCAATACCATGTGTTGCTTCGGAAAAGAGTCGAACTCAAAAACTTTATTCATATCGCACAACAACTTCGCCAATTAGATCAAGTCATATTGGGGCATAAAATATTTTTTGTTAAAGTATATACGAATAAATTGTTCACTTTTGTTTACAGAAGGAGCACTGCTTCTTAAATCACACGTCAACGCAACAAACTCTGCATTACTTTTGAAGAACTTGCTTTAAAGTTGTTGAGTATTTAATAATTGTACAAATGATGATATACACTCTGAACTTTGGACGCCACACATTCATTCATTCCAAAAAAATTAAATAAACATATTCGCTGAGTCCTCACTGTATTTGTTAATAATTTGATTGTTTTACATATATTTGCCCACAATAACCGCAAATTATTTTAAGATTCATACACTGATTGCACAATGCCTGCGCTCCCAATATCTTAAGTATTTATTTGGTATATTTATTACACAACCAACTAGCTCAGTATATAAGATACATTGGTTAGAACAAACAAGTCATTATAAGATGCTGAATTTGCAGTGACTGTATGGTATGGGCCTCGGCCACTATGTAGTGGTAGAGTACTCGCCACTAAATCGGTAAGTCGGTGGTGGTGAAGCACTGGTGCATTTGTTTAGCATTGTCATAGCAAGTAAATCAGTAGACATAGTGTCTACCTATGTAAAACTCTAATAATTAAAGACATCGCCATTCGGATTCGGCTATAAACTATAGGTTTCCTTCGAAGCGCTATTATTTGAGATATCTTTATGCTCCGCCTTTGGAGCGATGATTGACTATCAAGGGAATTAAATTTATTTTAGTTTGGATCAGTGCAGCGACTTTGACAAACTCAAGTCTATCTTTTCCATTTATAAAAATTAAAATCTCAAATCTGTTAATTTTTTACTTCTTTTGACAGTAAGTTTTATGAGCATATAATCTAACCAAATTGCACTTTATGATGAAATTGACTGACTATGGAATGGAATTTAATTTGTTTTTAGAAAACATCAAGAATTGCTTTAAACAAACTATAGACTTAAGACGTGTCACATACTACTATATTATTGGCGCGAGAAACTGGTTTCAGGGCAACATATTAGCTAGCTTTGGAAAATTTTACGAATACTTAAGCAAATGAAATGTCTCTTGAACGTTATTTAAGCCATAAAATGTTAACACCTTGTGCCCATTCTTTCAAAACAAAACATATAGTGGTTTTGAAAAGCCATATACTAAATAATATGTCAATGTTAAGAGGTCTTTAAGCGAAAGCGGGCGTTTTGCTTGCAAGAAAACCCTCGCTGAAATGAAAAATCAATAATTGCCGCTGCTAAACTAAAAACTGAAGAAAATGGACACAAAAAAACCTTCGTGCCAATAGGTTATTTATTTTACAAGCTTGTAAATATATATATATATATAGTATATATATATATATATATATATATATATCTTTCATGTTGCCTTTTGGCTCTTGACACTGACGCCTTGCTAAATGCTATTTGGGTCAGTTGTTTAGTACACGCTACTTTATAGGTATATATAGTAGACTAACTTTATAGTATGCATGAAAATTTTATATATATATATTTCATGTTCATGCTACTGTAGAGGTTAGTCTACTATATATACCTATAAAGTAGCGTGTACTAAACAACTGACCCAAATAGCATTTAGCAAGGCGTCAGGCTGTCAAGAGCCAAAAGGCAACATGAAAGAGTCAAAAAACAATATATATATTGCATACATTTATAAATTATTTATATATGTACAATATATATATAAAGACGAATCGGAAAAAAGTTTGTGGCACAATAATTTCATTGTTACGGCTATGTTATCGCCCAAATTGGGATTTCGTAGTACAAATATACTTGTTGCACCAAAAATGTATCGCTCTTTTGATTAGATAGTCACAGAATTTAATTTCGCAATTTTTCTGATTGTTAGGACCACAATCTTAACAATCAATGGTATTTAATAATTTTAACAATATTAACTACGCATCCGGTAGATTATGCTGCACATGAAAAAGCAGACAGATGAGTCGGAAGACGAAACTCCGTGTTCCTGCTATCAAATACAGAACTGTGAAGCTTCATAGATGAGTCCCGAATTCACCTCTAAAGCAAAAATAGAAAATGAACTTGGATAGGGCAGGCTCTTAGAAACAACCTAAGTAGCATTGATCGCTTGGTATTGGACTGGAACCCTCAAGGAAGCAGACGAACAAAATGACCAACAGCAACTTTTAGACGAACCGTTCTTTAAGAACTAGCTCAGATCAGCTCGTCGTGAGACACCGTTAAGCAGACGGCACAAAACAGAGTCCGCTGAAGAGTCTTAGTAGAGGCCCTAGGTTCCCAAGTGGAGTAATAAGGAAAAAAAAAAACAAATCAATATGACAAAGTAAAGTTTCAAATGTATATTTACAAAGCCGCATCATTATAATTTTATTTACAAACTAAAAGTTAGACCTAAAGGTTAAACCAGCAACCATTTAAAAAAGTTAAAAATAAATTATTTAACAGTTTAACAGTTCAAAACTTCCAAATAAGACGTCTTTGCTAAAAGTCATGATGTCATGAATTTTAGATGAGCAAAAAATTGTAAGTTTAACTTTGGAGAGTATCTATAGAAAACTACATTTGATAAAACTTTTTCACAAATTTTTTAGTAAAAAACAAATAAAATAAATTTCTTAAAGGTAAGAAAAACTAAGTTTCAACATATTTGCAGCATATTCTGCATATTTGCGAAAAGTTTGGTACAAGTTGGTACTACCTTCTGAAAGACTTATCGTTTTTTCAATTGTTATTCCGCTTGGGAACTTAGGGCCTATACTAGAGCCTTCCAATGAATCTTGTTTTGCGCCGTCTATTAAGCTTTTCTTCCCCGAACTGTACAAATGTATATGGTTCTTTAAGGGTTCTAACGATCCATTGTCCAATTCGTGTCCGCATTTTGAAATGCCTATGGTCGTCATCGAGCTTGGAAAGCCGTTTATGTTTAATTCTCTTGTATTGATTTCTGTAATCGGTTGCGTTTTCGATCGAATGGTGATTGGACAGATGCGACTTATCCTAGTGGTGAATCTGCCATCTGACGTCTTCTGGGAGTGGCGTTTACGATTACCATTGTTCTTTGGAGTTATTGTTAAATAACACGTAGATTTGATAATCGTGAAAAGGCTGGGCGATAAAGTCTTAATTTTGGCATCACCCAAGCTGGTGTTGTTGTTGCTGTACGCAGAAAAGCGATAAATGCCGCTTGGTTCTATGTTGAGTTGTCTATTTTAGCGTCGAGGGGGGTGAAGAATGGGGCAAGGGGGATTGCCGAAATTGTTGAATGACATTGTGCTTTCTATTAGGTAGAATAACATTTTTAAGAGGAACGTTCAAATGTTCATTTGGATTGGAACTCACGACCTCGTGTTTAGTACACAAGTTACCAACCAAGTTTTAATTCATGGATCCTTTTAAGCACCGAATTAAGCTTATTTTAGACGCAGAATTTATGAACATATATATTCTACGACTTTATAGCATTTACAAGCAAATAGTCAACTAACAGTCTGCTATACGAGACATAATATCAAGGACATAATCTCACAAGGGTGTCAATGCCAAATGCACGTTTACTTTCCTGCGTCTAATTTAGCCCACCCAGGTGGGTTAGTCCAAGGACTAAGAAAGAGTCCACTCCCAAAATTAAACACTTTAAAACTGCCAAATAAGTTGACGTGTTGTTTTTCTTCGTAATAACTAATGTATGCTTCATAAGCTTATAGAAAATGTGCCAAATTTGTTTTTTTTTTGAACAAAATGCAAAAAGAAAAAATAATTCATTAATGCGCTTTGTGCGCTTTTATTGCTAGTTAATGAGCAAAATTTGTGTGTCGATTGGAGAGATAGCGTATTAAAGAGCATATGTGATGCCTAAACAATATAAACGAAGCTTAACTATTATACAACAATGTCTGGCTGGCTGCAGGCGCCGTGTCGGCTTTTACTTGGATCAATGGCATGGGTCAGTACAATGACTTTCCCACGCAATTGAATACCTCGACCCGGCGTCTGATCACTGTCCCAAGGCGCAACTGAACACAAGCTAAGCCGCTTAAAAAAAATAAAATCACAAAAGCTATTCAACTTGAATTGGCATTAAGAAAAATATACCATATTATAGAAAAAGTGATAAAAGTTGAATTATAATTAGTTGTCAGCTAAGGCATATTAAACGAACGTAAGACCCCAAAACTTTGCACTAACATAAGGCTTACCTTGACTTTCAATGCGATAATCGTAACAAGCGTTTACGTTAACGTTTAAAGCTAAAAGCAAGAAACTCAGTAGCAGATAAGCAGCTAAAGATAAGAGCAGACAGTTGAAGAACGATAGAAAAAAGTCGCTATGCAAAAGAATGTGAAAAATAAACTAAATAAGCTTAATAAGACACACGATCACATGGCAGTCTGCACCATACAAAAAAAGTAAAAAAAAAAAAACCAAAAAAACAGTCAGTACAACAAAGTGAGAGCTAAGCTGAACTCCACTAAGTGCTGGACTGTGTTCTGCAACACTACGTTGCGGCATACAATTAAAAAAAATTGGATTACCACTAAAGCCAACAACAAAGCGGCGGCGGCGGCAAGACGGGCAGCAACAAAGTTGCACGCAGTGCGAGTGAAAGAGCGCTGGAAGAGTGTAAAATTGGTAGCAAGCTTGCGAACCAACTTGCAACTTGGAAATTGAAGTGTCTGCGGCTTGTCAACAAGCAGACGCAGCCGCAGTAAAGCAAAGCGGACACGACTGTGGACAGACCGTGCAGCACTGGTAGATTACGCCGGCAGATAATTAAAATTGTAACCAAGTTTAGGCAACACTGGGTGCGCATAGTCTGCGCACACTTAAAGGTACTAAAGAACTATAAATCTTTTTGTATATATTGTGTTCAGTAAAAAGTAAGCCTCTATTTTTTGATTATATTTTGAGACAAACGATCACACTTTATGAAACAGCACACTTTCTAAATCCACATACAGCGCAAATGAAATAACGCCATAGTTCTAAACAATTTTATGTAAGCTTTTGAAACATGGCTCAATTAATTAACTTTTTTATAGCTTTGTTTTTGAAGCTAATTTAATTACTTTATTCTATATATCTAAGCTATTCAAATGAGTTAAAATAAAAATTAATTTGGAAATAAATGTATAAAAAAACTTTTAAAGATTTACGGTATAAAAAAAACCTGTTAAAATTTATTTCTGAGTTTACGCACGACAAAAAAAGTTAGAAATACATTTCATATGCTTTCGTAGCAAAATTTTTGTACTTATTTGTAAAATGCCTGCAACAAAGTTATAATTATTAAATTTTTCTTTTCTAGCGACGAAACTTAATTCAGCAACTGTATGCATATTATTCTGTTGTGCTCTTGTTAGTGGCAGGTACTATATTAACTGACTTGAAATGAGGTTCTTGCCAGTTACTGCTCTTTCTTTTTCGCACAGATAAGTCTACATTTTTGTTACCAGACTTTTTTTGCCATTATAAATTCTATGGAAATATTTGCATATAAATGTAAATAAGCCGCGGTACTGCGAGAGCTTCGCATTAAAAAAGTTCTGACTAACTGTCGTCGTAACTTGGCCATGGGTCTTAACTTTAATTGTGCCTAATTGACATTTGGTATTTGGCACACTTTATATATATAAATATATGTGCTTTTGTTGCTGCAATTTGTTGCAGTAATTTGCATGCAACCAATTTGTTTTTAGGTTACGAGGTGACGATAACGATGACAAACGCCTTAGACACAAAATAAAATTACGGCAAAACTTTCGCACAGTTGTAAAGCAAACTCTTTTTCAGGTCGTAAATCACAGCCCAGGCAAATGATCGTTTAAAAAGCCATGAAAATGGCAAAAAAAAAATCGAAATCGGCAAACACTTTTGTAAGCTTGGGCTAAGCACACGAAATCAGTAAAATGAAATCGGCCAAGTGGACGAAACTCAAGCTCAAAACTAAGTTGGCTTAGTTTGGGAGCCCAAAGGCAAACTGCAATTTCGTTAATGGGTGAAAATAAATAATATTTCTGTAGTCGTAATTCGCCAAATGTACGAAAACATTTGCTGCTTCCTTGTCGTCGTTACGGTGTTTGTTGTTGTAGGCGCTGCTCTTGTTGCATCTGCCACAACACGCTAGCTGGCAACACACAAATGCTTGGCACAACGATAGGCAACAAAGACAGAAAGACGGCAGGCCGGCAGGCGTCCCAGGTACCCAGTCTTCGTGCGAAGGCTCAAAAGCAGCACAAAAAATGAAAAAAAAAAAAAGCAAAAACGAAACCCCAAAGCAAACCAAGCTCAAGACTCTTATCGAGATTTATTTGCACAATTCCGGTTTTGGGATTTCGTTTCGTTATTTATTTTATTTGTTGAATTTCAATTTTTTTGCTAGCTTTTTGCCTCTAACTTTGCGTTTGCGTGTTTTGACTTTCTTTGAAGCACTGAAGCTGTATCTCAACAGATATTTAAGAGTTTGTTTTTTTTTTTCTAGTATTCGCAAAGTTAAAGACGCAACTCAGCTGTTTGCAGCATTTGTGACGTCAGAGCGTTAAAGCGTCGAATCGCCCACAATTGAGACACTTAGTGTGTGTGTCTTTTTTTTGGGTTTTTATAAAAATTAATTTAAGCAACACTTTGGCGTCATTGACATTGACACACTGACATGGCTCAAATCAATATTGAAATAAACTGCAAATATTTGCTGAACGTAAGTGGTAGTTCTTTTTTTTTTTTTGTTATTGACACTGTGACACTTTTGTTTGGCTTAAATTTGGTTACCAGGCAGCAAGTTGAATGCCTTTTCTTTGTTTCTGTACATTTAATTTTTTGACACAATTATGATTTTATTTTGTTTATTTTCTCAGCACAATTTCTTTTACCAATTTTTATTTTGTAGTAACAATAATTATTGTTATTTCTGGCACTCTGGCCAAGAAACAAAAGGCCATAAAAAAGCGTTAGTGCGACGACGCGCGCAGCTGTTAACCGACGTTGAGCTTTTTTACAGCGTTCAAACAACCAACCGTCCGTACGCGTCTAAACTTTGGCGCGGTCTGTGAACAACAAAACAAAGCGAGACTGCAAGTTGGCGTGCGAAGCGAGCGCACGAAGTGTTCGTGCGAGCAATGACAAAAATGCAAGAAGAAGCAGCGACTAGAAACCAAAGAGAATCCACTGGTTTCTCTTAGCTGTTTTTTGCTTTGTTGTTGTTATAACGACAGAGTGCCGCCAACTGCGTGAGGCAGGTTGTGCCGGTCTCCAGGGAGACCGTATGTATGGTGTATTGCACTGAGGTGATTTTTATGAAACGTTGAAAACTAGTGACGTCACACGCTTAATAGATGTGTGTGTTTAGCTATTAAGAGTTTATATAAAGGGTTTATGAAGTAGATTTGGCAGTCTGCTACGCCACTTACTGCCCATTAATTTAAAAATTAGTTTCATGTACAATTTTTAAAAAATAATAAAAGTACACAAATGAAACCAAACCACCACCATTTATTCATTTTTCGAAATTTAACTCTAGTATTGCTAAATGATAATTATTATAGTTCTTATATATTTTATACATTAAAATAAAAATCCCGTCAAAATATTATGTCAGTAACTTACGGAAAACATGAAGCTAAAAGCGGAAACAGCATATATATTTATATACAGTTTGTCAAGAAAGTGTTTCCAAATTGAAAAAAATTTGTATTTTTTGACTTTCAATGTAAATTTAAAAGCCTTTTGTTTAAATTCATGCAATCTTTTTGATGTACATCTATTTGTTTATATGTTTTTTATTAATATGTAAAAAAATAATTACAAAATTATGTACACTTAGCGAGAAAATCAACAAAATCTAATTTATCATAGATGCTAGAATTTAAACAAAAGGCTTTTATATTTACATTGAAAGTCAAAAAATACAATTTTTTTTCAATGTGTAAACACTTTCTTGACAAACTGTACGTTTATGTATATTGAAGCAGATTTTTTACTAATTGTTATTATTATTGAGCCACCAATATTTGCTGACGTTAGATTTACAGTGTTTCATAGCGATTCTTACTTCAGAGCTTTCTAAAGGCTCAATGTTAAACGCTTTCTTCTAAGCTTTTCTAAATGAATGATAAAATATTGGAATATCCAATTTGGATATTTGGATATCTCTAATAATGAACTTTTATCTTAAAAAATGCCTTAATAGGTATAAATTCACTGAGTTCTGTATAAGTCAGGAAAAAGTACATATCCCAAGACATTTTCCCGCAAAAACTCGTAGAAATAACAAAGTACAAATTCGAAAGTAAGCTTATTTCAATAAAATATTAAAAGTGTATTTAGCTTGGTTTCAAATATATTTGTTTTTTTTTGGAAAAATAGATATTTTTTAAAATTTTTAATATTTAAAATTTTATACAATTTATTGGTCACATATTTATTATATAAATTTTGGTTTCAGCTTTAAATGCTCTAATTAGCAATTATAATAATGTTCTAATCAGAAGAGCTCCAAAGTACCATATTCATATATATATTATAGTGTTTAAGTTTGAATAGAAAATCTTGTTATTAAAATATGTCAGCAATTACGGTTAGAATATAATTTTAAAAATATTAGGTAACAGAAAAAGGAAGAATGATACGGCTAGTTTTAAAATTTTTGGAACATTTAACGAATTATTAAGCTGCTTAAGCAGAATCATTTACATTTAGTTAATAGTTTATTTCTTTGTTGTCAATGACACATGAGAGTAAGACCACGTCACTGGTAACTGAAATTCCGCTCAATACGCAGCTGAAGCTGTGACGTCAGTCATTCTACATGAACCTTAGTGTAAACCATCACAATGTTTAGCTCTTATTTCTTCAGCAGTTCTCAGGCTCTTGCTGCAATTTGTGGTGTGTTGGACTCAGGTGAATTAGTAGGAAACTACACTGCACTTTCCGCAACTTGTTGCAGCTCTCGTTGTTACTGCTGTTGTTGTTGTTTTTGTGAGTTTTTTAATTGAACGTATGCGCCTTACCGCTGTATCTTTCGAACTACAAGTTACTTCTAAAAATAGAAAAATTACCACAGGCGGGGACAAGCCATTGGCGCGTGTGCCACAATTTGGGTTTATCGTTGATTGAGCGTTAGCCTATCATTAGCTGGACTTTTGGTTTGGGTTTGCGAGTTATTGGCCACACTAGTTTTTCTGGTATTTTGCGAGTGGGTGGGTGCAAGTAAAAGTTAGTTTTGATTATGTGAGCCAACTGTGCACATAAAGCCTTTAGGCTAAAAATGGCACAACTCTTTTCTGAAACATTTTTTTTTGTGTGTTGTATCTTGAAGAGTGAGTAATTTGTGGGCGTGCAAAAAGCGCATGTCATCAAATTTTGCTCTCTCGATGACAACTCTGGCATTCCATATTTTGATAACTTTAGCTACTTAACTTCGTCAGGGTCTTGAACAGCATCAATGCTCATACACTATATACCATACGTTTTAGTATATAATTATATTACGTATACGTATAGTATTTGTATTTTTAGTACGACAAGTGAGTCATTGTCAGATATATAAGGCCTACAACGCTCGTTGTCATTAAAAACAATTGCGTATTTTGCAAATGATATAAAACTTACACAGAAGACGAATAAAATTAAATGTCTTTTATAATGTTTTGTAATTTGGGTATTTTGTGTTGGATTTTGCTTTGACTTTGTTTATCTTCGTCTGGTTTTTTTTTTCGAGTGCTATAAACTTTTATGCATCAATGCCAATTGCTATTTTTGGGATTGAGTTTGGTGTGACTAATTTTGCTTAAGTTGGATTCGTTGTCGGTGTTATTTGAGTTCAAAGTTCGGCATAGTTGATTGAATTAGTGCACAAATTGATTTTTGTATTTTCATTCCTTCACTAAAATCATAGGTCGATAAACTTACCAGCTGAATAAACTTAGCCTTCTATAACAAACAAATGTTCATTATTAGGTGGAGAATGTGAGAAAGAAATAAAAATTTTACATTTTATACGTTAAACGACCCGATTACTTTAGATATTCAAAAATATTTCTTTATCGCATGGAAATTCTTAGGTGAGTTTATAGTTGGGCGATAGATGGCTATCAAAGCGATTCTACTTTGGAATGAAGAGTATCTTTAAAAAGATTCTAATACTATTTAATGCATATATGCCAGTTTGAAACGACACAAAAAACTTGTACATATAAAATGTATATTAGATAATTATTTTTTTAATAAAGCGAACAAATCGAAAATACTTATTTTCTTGTGTTGCGATAAAGAAGCTATTGGCGTAGCTAGTAGAAGTTTAAGGATTTCATATTTTAATTTGGTAGTAGGTGTCCTATACTATTTGAGTGCAATAAAAAGGAAGCAAAACTTACAAATCGTGATAAAACAATATGCCAAATGGTTGGAGTCCTTTAAAGCGCACTGAAATTTGTACGAGACAGTCCGCCTCAAAAACTACTAACTTTCTTTAGCAAGTTACCAATAGGAAGGTCCTTGTGCCAATTGTAGGCTGCATACGTGATTTTATTTTGCATGATTTGCACTTTTTAAAGTTGTTTTTGGCTGCAGTTATGCAGACTTAAAAGGTAAGCATTTTTCAGAAAAGTTTTGCTTGTTCCGTAATTTTTCCACTGCTTTGTGTTGTTATAATTTAAGTACCGAGTTTTGGTATGAAAACTGAGCTGAAATTATCTCCCAATATATGGTAAACACCGGACTTGGATATTTTTCTTACGATTATTACACGATAGAAGATGTGTCTCCGTTAAGTATCGAGCGATCTGGCCAAATGACGATTATATTGCACTGCTTTTGTAAGACGATAGAAGGCCAGACTCTGTCGGCATAGAATCTAAAAAAATGAGTTGCTATAATGCAATTGCTCAAATAAGTCTCGACTGTGTTGCAACAGCACGCTTATTCAAATATAAAGCTATAACTAGTTCTATTAAAATGCAATATTATATAATTTTGTTTTGATGCGTGTTCATGCGATGTTCAAAATAAAGTACTAACATCTTCCGGGTTCAAGGTACTACGTTCAACAATTGTAAAAAGTGCATTTAAATGTAGGAAATGCTAGAATGTAAATGCTGAAATTGCTCATTCGCTTTTATTTGTTTTTGAGTTCATGGTTCAACAGAAATAAAAGTATAATCTGTTTTTTTTTAGCTGTTAAGTTCCATCAAGTTGAATGCACTTTCGCTTAAAATTTGTTTGCAATATGGTAATGACAAAATAAACATTACATGTCTTAAGTAAACAATAATAAATATTTGCAATGAATACCATTTTTTACATTTTATGCATAATGCAATTAAATGTTGTCAAACCACAAAGAGTGTACCGACCATAATATAAGCCCTTAAGAGCTCATAAGAACCAACTGTGAACGATTGTGAGTTAATTATTGGGTAAATGCTTCTGAGTTTTTAGCCTTTTGTCGGTTTAACGCTTGGTTAAGCCGTAAATGAGAAGTGAGTGAGTGAGTGCTGAAGTACATGAATCAACGAATGTGGCTCCGTGTGTGTGCTTCTTGTGACCTTTGCCAAAGGCGTGCAAAATAATGAAACCCGCCACACTGTTACCTGATTTGGCTGTATACGCATACTAATTCAAGCGTGACCCATTTAATTCCAAGTTAAAAGGCAAACAAAATGAATAAACAAAGTAAATGCTTTGAAATTGGAGCGTAGCCCGAAACAGAATCGAAATAAGAACTGCAGAGTCATTCTTTCGGATACCTCTTGTCTGCATATAATTAAGATAATATTTCTGCATATAATATAAAAACCAAATGCATTGTTGGGCTTAGCCTGCGCTTTGTGTGTTCTCTCGACTTAAATACTCTGTTCAAGAAGGAAAAAAATATATTCAGTGTGAGTCACAGCGTATCACAGCAAAAACTCAAGAGCTGTCATTCAAGCCAGGTCTCTGCAGATACAGCCAACGATAAGCAAGCAGGAAGCTTAACTTGTGGGTGTGCTTATAAAAAGGTATACTTCCATTACCCTGCCCAGCCTGTGCGATATGTAATTGATAAATTCGCTGATACCAACTAAGCGGTATGCTCAGAACTCTTGCTTGTAACTTGTATTCAGTGTAAGCCTAGTGGTATATGTAAGTTTATAGCAAATACCACGACTAGCATGTATACACTTCCAGCATTCAATACCACAAAAGTCGCGGTTTCCCGAATTCATCTCATAATCACGAGACATTTTTCTACCGGTAATTGCGTTATTGCGTTCTCTGTATTCAAACATCTGGTTTATAAGTCGTTTCCAGTCTTCCTCCATTTTACTAACGTAAAAAAATGCAAAATTATCATAGTTTTATATCTTAATATTGATAATATATTCGAATACAATAGTTTCCTAAACTTAGATAGTTCAAAAGATGGGTTTGTCTCATATAAAACCACAATACCAAACGATAGTGTAACTGCTATACACAAAAATTCTTTGGCGTTCAGATCATTAAGTTTAAACATTGGCAAGACGCCTGATAATTAAAAATAGCAATAATCTTTATTTCGCAATAAAGTGTATAGTTCTACAAACATTTAAAAACGCTTTGCGACATATCTCCACGATTTTGTTGAATGACTTATCGATATTCATTTTGCTTTCTTTCAATTTGTAAGTCCAAATTTATGTCATGTTTTAAAACACGAAGTAGAATTTACTTCAAACTGAACTACACCAAAAACCTTAGATTTGTAGGAGGACAACGTAGGCGCTGCGTTTTGATCCTTCGATAGTGTGTACAGGGAACTATCAGTTGTTGCTTATAGAAAATAATTACAAGCACTTGAACGCATTTTGGTGCAGTGTACTACAAAAATGTTCATGGGACCTATATAACCACACCTCAGTCATTGCAAAAGTTGGCCAAAAATGCTTTGCAGAATGAATCAATATACAAGTGTAGGTGGCTGGCAGTGCGCAGCTTATAGCCCGGCACGCTGCCAATTACATGTTGAAATACTGAACGCATCTTCCCGATACATATATATATATATATAGATATAAAAACAATATATATGAACAATCAGTGGAATTTACTTACCCCGCGTAGTGGCTCATACAAGTTGTTGCCGTGGCTGTCGCTCCATTCATCGCTGCAATGAGAGAGTAAGAGAAAGACAACCACATGTTAGCCTCGAAATTCACCACACAACAAATCGCAAAGAAAGTGAAAGAGAGAGCTAATGAGAGCGGAAGAAAGTTTCAACAAGAGCGAGCTTTTACTTACTGTTGCATGCGTTGTATAACCGGCGTTTGCGCTGTGCTGTCATGAATGCGCACCTGATCCGGCGTAATCTCCTCTAGCAAAAACATATTCTTGCTCTCCAATGGCATTACGCCACTCTCGGCTGCGCTGCCGCCGTAAAAGAGCGGACTGAGCGAACGGCATGCGCCACCCAAAAGCTCGTCAATGTTTTGATGACGTGATATAAATAGCTTGCCACCGGAAGCTTTGCGCGCATTTGGTGAATAGCGTTCTTGCTGCGCTGGCTGCGCAGTTGCCGTTTGAACTTTTGACATTGGAATGTTATCGTAGGGCGATTTGCACATATTACGTGGTGGTGGTACGGGTGGTTCGCATGCAGCTGCAGCGATTGTAGCTGTTTCCACCAATTGTACAGGGCTGGCGCATTGCCCTAGCGGCGGTGGACGCACAGCATAGGTGAAATTAAAGGAGTTACTTAGTTCATTGGGTGCGTCATTGAATTTGGCCTGCTGATCGAGGGACGCAACTTCCGGATCATGGGCATAGTGCATGCCATTTGGGAGATCAACCTCATCGATAGCATCCTCATCGCTGCTTTGTGCCAGCTGCGGCTGCTGCTGCCTGTTCCTCGTCATTGTTCAGCCACCAGGCGCGCTCACCTGATTCCCAGTGCTTGATAATGCGTGGCGGTGGTGTAGGTGGTGCTCTGGCTGCTTGTGCAGTACTTTCAGCTGGTTCGTTTTCCTGCCACCAGGCACGCTCACCCGACTCTACACGCTGCACATTGAACAGCTTCTTTGAGGGTCCTGACAGCCACCAATGTTTGCCGCCATCACTGCCATTTTTTTGACTGTGGCTTTGGCTAGGAGAACGTTGCACAGGTGTGATCTGCTTGCTAGGTAGCTTTATAGTGGCCTCTACATGTTGATCATTATTATTTTCATCTTCCTGCTGCCACCAGGCAATATTTTCCTTGTTGTGCTCGGATTGATCTTGCTGATCTTCATCGTTAAGCCACCAGGCGTCATGTTCGGGTGAAATGCGACTTCGTGGCATTTGCTTAGCTTTAAAGCTGGGCGTTTGCGTTTCCTCCTCCACCTCCTCCGTGGCCCACCAGCCACCAGTCTTAGCTGGCTGTCGTTGTTGCTGACTACTCACGGAGACACTGTTACTGCATTCTAGCGGCTCTGTGGCATCTGCTTCGTCATCTAGCTGATTAAGAGTTTCCTCGGCCAGTGTATCATCTTCATCGGCATTATCGGTGCGCAACCACCAGGCTTGCTCGCCGGAATCTATATGCCGCAGTCTATAGCGCATTTCGTCACGATTATTATAGTCCAAAGCTGAGGCCGTATTAATTTGTCGACTTGTGTCTTGCCACCAACTTGAATCTTCCTCTGTTGTCGATGTATTGGCTGTGGTTACAGCTGTGGCAGTAGTTGCTGTTGTAGTTGTAGGGCCGCAAGAATGTGTATCTGTTACTGAGCCTGCCGTTGTAGTCACCGTATCACATGGAAAACGCGTAGATGAAGAACTCTGAGAGTTACCAGCTGGATCTAATTCACTGCTACCCAAACTGTTTATGGTTTGCGGTTCTAATTCGCTCGCAGGCGTCGTAGTATTTGTCGTTGTGTTCGTTAAATTGTTCGTTGTGTTCGATTTGAAATCTGTCGTAAGACTGCTTAACGGCAGACCGTTGCCATCTAATTCTCCGGAACTCTCGGAGCTTTCGAGGAATATGGGCTCACTATTTACGTCATGCTGACGAGTGGCGAAAAAATTCGATACGGACGAGAGTTTCTGCAGTCGACGGGACTGCGCTGTCTCTGTGGATTTCAATGACACTCGTGAGTCAGTTGAGGGGGATCTTGTTGATGCCGCTGCTGCCAGCGTCGCTGTCTTTGGCATTTGTTGATTGTTGCTATTTTGGTAAACTAATTCGCCGGCATCACCTGTTTGTGGTTTGCTCGAGGCCTTCGTCTCTTTGCTGTGGCAACTGTTTGCTTTTTTCTTTGCTTGCTTCTTGCCTGTCTTGCTACGCTGTTCGCCCGAGCTCTCAGAGGAGCTGGCAGTGTTCGTGGTAGCGCTGCTACTGCTGGCAGTGTCTTGGGCGGCAGTGGGCGTGCATGATTTATGCGGCTTTGGCTGTGTGATGCTACTGTGACG
Source organism: Chymomyza procnemis (assembly GCA_035046065.1). Classification (NCBI taxonomy): domain Eukaryota; kingdom Metazoa; phylum Arthropoda; class Insecta; order Diptera; family Drosophilidae; genus Chymomyza; species Chymomyza procnemis. The sequence goes on along the minus strand of JAWNOJ010000013.1, from coordinate 242,792 downwards.
ACTCTGCGAGCTGGCTGACTGGTTTGCGGGCGATTTGCTGCCATGGCAGCGTCCATTGGGCATCTTTGGTGATTTTTTAGCCGAACCACCTGATGCGATGCTCACCTCAGAGCCACCGCTTGGGGAACGCTCTAGACGTGCATTTATGACTGACTCTTTGTCCAAAGTGGTTGCGGCACCGTCGGATTCCGCACCACTGCTAGGCGTACGCGATTTTCTAGGTCTATCCGTGGGCCCTACATTTAACGAGCTTTTGCGAAAGTCCTTGTTGGGCCATTTGACTACACCAGCAGCTGAACAAGATGAATTGCTACTCTTTGTGGGCGACTCTGACTTGCTGGGTGCTGCGGGCGGCTTATTCACTAAGTTCTCCACCGAGGACTGTCGTGAGTTTAGGCGCACTACTTTAGGCGGTGACAGTTTTGACTTGCTGCTAGACTTACTTGCATTAGCGTTGCCAGAGACACTGCTATTGCTAACTGGGCTTAGACTTTTGAGTAGTGTCTCTTGTGGATTAGGCTCCGCACTGCAAGATTTACTGCTTGAATGGGGACTAGCACTGTAACGCAAGCTGCTTATGCGATCTTTGTGTAGACTATAGGACGACGACGCACTACTTCCTGCGCTGTACCGCAAATACCGCGTAGAGTCATCTAGTCTATCTGATTGTATTTCTTTGGTTTCCATTTGCCTTGGCTTGGTCGATCGCTGTATAGTCTTTTCTATAGTTTTGGCTATATCAATGCGTCGCATTCGTTGAACTGTGGTACTACCAGGCGGCGTTGGTGAGGTGGCGCGTGTTACTACCGCAATTGATATAAAGCTTTCCTCTGGTTCTTTTGCTGCTTCCACTGCGTCTTCAAGCAGTGCAGCGCCATTTTCTTCGATTGCTTTGTCCCCATTTGTCACTGTTGCTGACGGCTGCCGCTCATTGTCAAGCTCCTTTTCATCAGATTTGCGGTGAGCGCGCTCCTTGGCCCGACTTGCTGTGCGCGCATGAAAATCGCTAGTTGTTAGATATGAAATAGATTTGTCCACACTACCATTAAGACGCGAATTGCTGGCGGCACCACTGTAGCGACTAACATAACCGTTTCTGGCCGTACTTGTGCCATTGCTGGAAGGTACATTCAGGCGATAGCCGCCACCTAATCTATTCCTACTATTGTCTACGACAGGACTAGGATCTCGTGACTTGCCCCGTAGTGTGCTACGGGCTGGACTTGGTTCACGGCTTTTCAGTCGATTTGTATGCTCGATTGCCACTGGGCTCGGATCTCGAGAGCGTCCGTATTTGCCCAAAGTGCTGCTGGCGCTGCCGTAACGTTTTGTGGGACTAGACTTGTCTCTGGCATCACTGGAACTGCTGTCCTTAGTGTCGCTCTTAACATTGCCATAACGACTAACATAAGTGGTTACAGGCGTCGTTGTGGGTGGATCACGCTTAATGCGATATGTGCCGCCTGAGAAGGAGGGTCTATAGCTGCTAGGCGTGACCAACGAACTGTAGCGTGAACTACCTGCAATATCATCGCGTGAAGAGTACTGCAAAAAATCAAAGTAGGCATTATGGAAATGAAGCATAAAAAAATAAACATTTTACATACTGCTGGACTGGACGTCTTGTAGCTGCTGCCCAAGTTGGTTTTCCAGGGCGTCTGCAAATATAACAATCAGTGCAAAAAATGAATGAAAGATTGATTGATTGTTGCACTTAAGAGCAAGTACTAGATGGACTCCCTTTTCATATCGCCCATTGATTCGCAAATGCACACACATCGATCATTCAATTCAACACGATCACAAACAGATCTCACACAGATCCCTCAGTCTGCGTATACAACATAGTATATGTGTGCGATCACTTAAACAACTGTTGCCCTCAGAGAGAAACACCCGCTATGCTGGCTGCTTTGAAGTCATTGCAGTTTCTATGGGTTATTCTTCGCTCAATTCTATTTCATTTTCAATTAAATGGCGCTGTGGCAGGCGCTTTTCAATTAATTTCGACGTGTAAACAGATTCATTTAGATTATTTCAACATCTGCCTTCTAATCTTGAGGCACAGCATGCCTAGATATGTGCCGGCCAAAATGTTAAGACACATTGTGGAACGCATCATTGCCCTTTATAAGCTAAAAGCAGCAAAAGAGCTTACGTCTACCCATTGCGTTTTCTGTATTTCCCAAAAAAAAAAAAACTCTCATTAAATATTGCAAAATTAATTTTATATTTATGATAATTCAAGACAAACAATAAAATGCTCGAGCGAATTGAAATTAGCCAATAAATGAGCAATAGGTCTGCTCATAAACAAGTTTACAAAAATCTTACAGGAAATTAGAAATATAACTCGGTCGAAAAGAGCTGACTACAAATATTATATATACCATTAACTTTTGATATTTCAGATATTGCAGAAGTAAAGTACAAAAATAGTTGATTATTTAGCAATCTGGCGCCAATAAAGCAAAATACTGGTATGCAATGTTTACCAATTGGTAAACTTACGCTAAAACATAAGTAAATTTTGTATAAAAATGCTTTTTTTCCCCATTATTTAGATTTATTTTTTAATTTCTTCAAAAGTAGGTCAACTTAAAATTTTCTAGTTAATATCAGGATTAGTTTGTCTTATCTGTTTTTATTATTAAATGTTAAAAGAATAAGTAACTTGACCAATGATATTTAGACAAAAAAGCAATACTTGCGTATCACTTGATTATATAGTAAAGTGTATTGTAGTTTCGAAATCTCTAAATGATGCGGTCTTTAATTGTCTTTATTGTTGTTGTTGTTGATTTGCACTCATTTAAATGGAATGCAAAATGCAAATAGTGTAAAAATTTGCAAAACAAGCAATTGGCTAGCAAGATGGAAGCCAAGTACTGTCTACAGTCTATTGGCTCTAGAAGCAACTGCCTACATTTGGTTGAGACTTTGAGGCTCATGATGAGGTTGCCATGTGTACTTTGTACATATAATGGACAGACTGGAGTGAGTCTCTTTAGTGGATCTGACAGTGTCTGGGCCAGTTTAATGCAATGCGGACTCAATTAAGTGACGCCAACTAGGCATAACTGTCAGCCAGGGGAGCGTCTAGGACTTAAACGCCTTGTCTGTCAGTCAGAGAGCCACATAAGAAAACACAAACACCAACACACACACACACACACACACATATATATATATATATATATATATATATATATATACGATTAGTTGTGAATGTTTATGCATTTAACAAATATATAGTAGAGCGTCCAAAAGTTGTGCAAGTTTTTAAAATGTTCTTTTATTTTTGTTTTGGCATAGATATAAAGATTGAATACCCCAAGCAAACTAAACATTCGCGTGCCACAAAATACTGATTTATTTTTAAAGCATTTTCAATTTGGTGTCATCGTGCAGTCTCAGCTATTTTTTTCTTTTTTTTTTTGTACATATAATTATTTTGAAAATGAAACCAAATGTGTTTTACGAAATTTTTATATTTTTATGAGCCACGGCTGGCTGCACGACAGCACAACACGCACTGGCCATAAACTCTAACCCCCATAAATCAATTATATATAGTTTTGTTACCAAAACTTCAATCGCTTAATATGTTAAATTCTTTCGTTGGTCATACTTAAAGATGACGCATCCACACATTAATGCGATGCAACTAGTTTCCAAAAAAAATTTTGATACTATTTTGGGCGTCTTATTCTAAAAATGGAGTAAAAGGGAAACAGCTACTACAAATAGGTTTTAGGGCTGCCGGCAACTTGTACATACTTTATACCCTGTTTTATGAGCATTGTTGGCATGGAAGTTGTAAATATTTATGACGCACATAAAGTTGAAAGTTCTTTTGGAGTGCAGCCAAAGCGGCACGCACCACCTAATTAATTAACAAAGTGTGAATTGTAGCAAACGATTTGTTCCGTTTGTATGTATCTCTAAATTGTAGCAGGCATTGGTATAATGCCTTATCAATTATTGCTCACAAAATTTTGCTCAAGTTATTATACATAGATAAAACATGTCTGGCAAAGCTAAGCTTAATGACGACAATGTGAACGATACCATTCTGCAGCTGCAGAATATGGTGTTCAAGCCGCAAACTACCAACATTGTAGCCCAAAGCCAGCCAATATGCGGAGAGTATAAACTTTTCCCCGAGCTTGACAATCAAATTCCACTGTATAGCACATTTACCGATCTTTTTGGTCAACCTCAGACGGCAAGTGTGCAAAAACCAGCAACAAAGTCCGCAGATACAACGGCAATAGGCCATGATATGGCAGCTGCGTATGGTCTGAAGGAGTTAGTTTCTTGCATTTACTCAGCATACAAAAATAATGGAAAAATGAATCTGACCATTGGTGAGGATTTAACTACACTCGGTCTTGATTTAACTAGTGAGGGAGACATATATGTGACTTATAATGGTCCCTTTACCACTGAACCAACTAAACGCAATAAAAAAAATTGTCAGCTTGAAAATGAAATGCGCGAACTTCGTATTACGTTAAAAATGTGTCCCAAGCTACCACCTATGTGGGATGAATTTGTCCCCGAAACTCGCAACTTGGGCTTAAAAGGTGGAATACCAACAAAGTTGGAGTTTAGTCAACTGATGGATCGATTGGCTTCGAAACGTTAGTCGAACTTTGCCTAAGATAATGCTATGATAACAAAATTTCACGTTCTAAATATTTAAAATCAGAAATTAAAAAAAACCAAAATTTAAATATTTGAGTTTGACTTAAAAAAATAAGGCATTGATTCTTTTGGGGTTCAGCTAGCTCAATTGTTTTTTCATTTTGTTCAAAATTAATTAAGAGCAATAGCAAAGCACACACAGTGACATAGAGAGGGGCGGTTCATACAAAATTTCAATTAGTTAAGATTCTCTAAGTCATAGAGAATATTCACAAACAATATAGGTAACCAAACACTCTTATTTGGCTACTAAGTGAATACTCTGTCTGTTAAATCTAGGCAATGGCAATAGGTTTCATTGTCAAAAAATAGACTTAAATTGCAATAATTCTATCCATATTAATTTTTATATGAACTTTTAAAGGGTGTTTTTTTGAGGTATAGAACTTTAAGTTGGAGTTACTGTTCAAGATTTTCAACAGCTGTCAAGTGATTTATTCTCAGTTTGGTTTGGCCAAGATTTTAAGCCAAACGATCATCAAGCAAGACTTAGATTCGTCGAATGGGCCCAAGATGAGATTGCCGTTGTTCTCGATTTTCAAAAGCGACTTTGTTTAGAGATAAAGCGCACTACTGGTTGTATGGCTACGTCAACAAACAAAACTGCCGCATTTAGAGTGAAGCTAATCCTCAAGTGTATGTCGAAACACCAATACATCCAGAAAAACTGACTATTTAGTGCGCCTTATTGGTAATGGAATCATTGGTACGTAGTTCTTCAAAAACGATGATGGCAAGAAAGTTACAGTCAATGGCAATCGGTATAGAGCCATGATTACTAACTGTTTCCAGGAGCTGTGGCGGCACACAGCTCCAACAAGGCGGCACACAGCTCCTGCCACAAAAAATTTATTGAAAGACACATTTGATGACCGCCTAATTTTATCTGTTTTGGACCTGTGAATTGGCCTCCAAGTTCTTGTGATTTAACAACGATAGATTTCCTTCTAGGGGGCTTTTAAAGTCATTGGTCTATGAGGGTAAGCCACAAACACTGTGTTACGGCCAAAAATGTTGGAAAAAGTCATCGAAAATTGAACATCCAGATTGGACTACACGCGAACCAGCCGAGGCGTTCATATGCCAGAAATCGTATTTAAAATGTAATGCCACAAGATTATCTTTGGTATAAATAAAATTCATGTCAATCGAAAATTCTATACCTTTAAAAAAATACCCTTTTGTTTAAACTCAATCTATTATAACTTCAAGACTTCACTCATTACAAATCAACATCACTACCCATGCATATATTTTGGCCATTGTATTGTGGCAGCCCATCCCAGATATAGCGTCAAATTAGTGTATTATTTCAATAAATAAAATAAATTATTTGTACAAGGTTTTTGAAATTGATTAGGCGTGGAATTGGGCCTTTAACAAAACACCTACAGTAATTGGCCAAATGCAAAAAAAAAACAAGGAGGAAATTTTAATTGAAAGCAGAAAATAAAATCAAAAAGTATAAATAATTTGGAGGTATAAACAATTTGTAACTAGAACAGCATTAGATTCATGACGTAGATAAATCTACATTAAACAAAATAGTTAAAACAAAAATACAAGCAAAGAATTGCTTATTAGCATGGCGACATTTCGATACACTACAAATAAAAATATCAAATTGAAATAACATTTTTTTTTTATATATTTCCGTTAAGATCGCAATATTGTTTAAAAGTGAAACAAAACTCTTTTACGTTTGTTATATGTTTACTAGATAGCTTGCAATTGAAGAATTCGTCTCGTTAGTCTATTCAGAAATCTGTGAGGGTTATGAAAACTTTTAACAAAAATAGTGTTTCTGCAATAATTATAAATTTTATGCATAAAATGATCCGTTTCTTTCAATCGGTGGCTATGCAATCAAACAAAATTGTGGCATATGAGGCTGTAAGTTTTCTCATCATATGATAAACAAAATGGATTGAGTTCTGACTGAGATCATAAGCTGAACATGTGCATTTTTGTATTATGAATTTACAAATTTGCATTTATAATTAAAAATGTGTTTTGTTTGTCTTTACTTTAAAACCCCACAAAATAGATAATTCGCTGGTTCCATTTAAACAGTATTAACGAAGCAGTAATCCAACGCTAAGATGTATAGAATTTAGGAAAAAAAAAAAAAAAAAAAAAAACCAAACAACAAAAAAAAAAACACAACAAAAATTAAAAAATTCCTAACACCCCCACAATATTCATTTGCCTACCAGTGGTATGGCTAACAAATGGACGCAATTTACCTAGAAAAACCAGCCAGTGCTCCACCTTTTGAACGATGACCAAAGGCAAGGGGAATAATTTTATTTTTAATTTTCATAATTTTAAAAAGCAATACAATTTTTCTATTAGATCCACACAGAATAATTTGAATATTGAAATTTAATAAATTTTATTGGTACTCTTGTGTAAAACTACATATCACCACTATCAGAAACTGATTGAGTCTATACAAAAAAGATTCTTAATCTTAGCGATTTCCTATCCTATGAACGGTCTTTACAATCTATTTCTTGGTCTATTTTAGCTTATCTTGATACACCAAACCGAAAATCTTTGACCATTATCTAACTATGTAATCCATAACTTGCCCAATGCTGATCCTTTGGCTTATCTGGTAAGAAACATTTAAACTTTTATGATACTTCCATTTTTCATCTTTTAAGTTGTAAATCAATGTGGCCAGCCCAGAAATGAGACGGTGCACATCTATAAAAAATTTCAATCATCAAGCTATGGATATGGATTAGTTTTTATATTTTATTTTCCAGGTTCTAATTTAATATTTCTTAATTTTAATATTGTTTATTTGCTAGTCAACTGGACTGTAACTCAAACATAATAATAAATAAATCGACTTCTACTAAAAACAATCTTTGTAATTTCAGCAAAAAAAAACAGCGCAAATAATGCTAGCACTAAGATATATTTAGTTAATCTTTTCAAAGATATCACTTATTGTAGTTTTGAAAAAAAAAAAAAATTTTATACAAATCTATTCAGTGGTTTCACAAGCTATGCGAAAGGGTATGCCGATACACAATTAAAAATACAATTGCAACATTTGCCCGCAACCCACGCATATTTGAATATTGAAAATAAATATTGTCGAAACTTTAAATGTCTAGATACACAGATACATATATTTTTATGAATATTTAGTATGAGATACTTTGCAACTGCATATGCTTTACTTACGTAACTGCGATACGAAGACATGTTGATTACGCTATTTTGGCACGCGTTTCTATATACAATTGATGTATTTGTTGCCTTTTTTTATTTACTTGTACTTTATGTGTTTTTTTTTTTTTTGTAGTTGGCTTGCTTTATCTTACTGCGCGTCTTGACGAAATGCGAACTAAATTTGTGGCATTTAAAAAGATTTATTGCCGCAAGTTTGTGTTTATGCCTTAGTTTTGGCCATAATTTGTTGCGTTTTATTGTTTAGTTTCGATTTAATTTATTTTTGCAACTTGAAACCGAATACTGGTTGCACTTGGAGATGCTGCCACGCTGCATACAGATACACAGATACTCTGCTACTGACGGCAATTAGACAAATCTTTGGCACTGCGGAATGCAAGCCAAAACGCTTATTGTCTGTGCGCTCAATTGCAATAAATGCAAGATAAATTAGATACATTTACTGGCAGCAACATTTGCACTTGCACACAGATATACACACACACACATACTAATACACCAGCTGTATCTGTAAGTTACAGATACTCAAAAACATTTGGCCTGCAACTTTTTGTTGCATTAATTGTGCTTTGCTGCTACTTAATTTTGTTTCATTTTTTGTGTTTTGTTTTTGTTTTTTTTTTTTAATTTTTCCGTGTATATTTTTGCGCTCGATCCAAAAGTCGACACTGATTTGTGCTACTTTACATAATCCGCCGGCACGTACACTCTACAAGTTCTACGTTCTGAGGCTGCCTTTAGGAACCTGGGCTGCAGTTGCACCGGCAAAAAAAATATATACGTCAATACACACACAAACGCGCTTATAAATGGCCATATACAAACATAGATACGCATATACAGTAAGATATATAGATACGGACACGTCACACACGCCTTTTATTTATGCGTTTAAATTTGCTGCCTTAGGTTTTTCTCACTCATTTGATCACACAGCGCACTAAATTACTTTTATTTTATTTTTTTTTTTTCATCTGCTACAGAAACTTTTCTGTTATTTTTAAATTTAGCAAAAGTAGCTGAACACATTTGTCGCATGCCTCAATGCAGCCGCAGCGCGATTTTCATTTCGGTTTTCCTTTTTTTTTTTGGTTTTAAATTTAATTTAACAATTTTTAAAGCGTGCCGCGTTTTTGTGCGACTCGGCGCGTTGTCAAATGAAAACTGCTCGGCATGCCGTGAAAATCTTTCTGCAGTAGCTGTCTGCCTCCAAGATCTCCGAGGCTGCTGAGATTTTTACTCTACGCTGCGTTTGGGATTTTTCATTTTCCACAAAACTTAAAAAATGCTGCAACAAAATGTTGGTATGGAAATGTTGTGTGGAAATTGAATTTTGTTTTTCCTGAGCATTTTTCATTGTGAATATTTTGGGAAACGTGCTCTCTGCTTATGCTCTATTTCTCTCGTTTTCTCGCTCTTATTCACTGCGTCACTGTTTCTTTCAAAATGAGTAAATTTTAAATTGCAAAAATAAAATAAATAATAGCAGTGTAAATGTATCTATGAAGCAAGAGGAAAAATATCGGTCGCCCGGCTATATGTAATTCTTTGCTGTTTTTAAATAAAACAATTTTATTTCGAGTGCTGCGAAAATATTCGACAAGTTTTGTAAAATCATAAAAAAGTATTTTTTGCTGTAAAAAAACGGATTCAATTTCATGTTGCACATATGTTACATTCGTTTGGTACATAAATTAGTACATATCGAGTTCTAATTTACAAACTTAAGGTTACCAAAATCGTTGAACGGGGTACAATCTTTTTTTTTTTTGTTTCTGCACTTAAGATCATTTTCACTCAACAAATTTAAGTTTATAATAACAATTGTGCCAGCCAAATATTTTAGCATATTTATGTTTGTTTTAAAAAGTTCTCATAATTTGTGCATACATTCTTCAATTCTTTAAAACATATCAAATTAATAGTTAATCTATTGTGAATTGTTTTTTTTTTTCAATAAGTCTTGATGAAAGACGAGTTAAAGAGAGAAACACATATGGAAGAAAGTATCGATAGTTCCATAATAACAATTAGAACTATTCTACAGCAGATTTCTTAAGTATATAAATTTTAATCGAAGCACAGAGCTTCTTGCTAGCTACATGATCAAATCTAAATCTCACTACAGATTATACATATATTATCCTTATACTGCAGCAGACCTTATAATTAATAAATGCACTAAATACTTTCATAATTTCTTGGTATCTTTTTCTCTTCATTTAGCAGCACTTATGCAGAGACACACATGTCTGTTTATCAATTTATCACAGCTGCAAATGATCTTTTAAATAATATTAAACTAAACAAATAATATATACTCTTTGCTTTTCATTTATTTTCTTCGGTGAAAGAAAATCTTTTTGTGTTACTTTTGCGCCGGAAACACAATTCGACTATAGTGACGTCTATGAATGAACCCAAAACCAAAGTATTTGTGTGTTCATTTTAGTTCAACTATAAACTAAATATGCGCAAAATGCCAAAAACCATTTCAAGTGATATATAAGATCGTGTGAAAGAATATGCTTTTACCCGGGTCTGCTGCAATAGAAACAGGCAGGCAGGCAGGCCATAACGCGACATAAATCACTGCGTGTAACAACAAAGACACTAAATTGCCCGAAAATCCAAGGGGGTATCAATGGGCTATAGGCTAATAGTTCTGGAAGGCAAAGTGCCTCGACACTTTTGACGAAAGACACACAGATACCCCCAACCAAACCTCATAGGCTACGGCCACATATTTGAGTGCAACAAAAAACACGCAACGAAATGAAAAGAAACTAATCTGACCGACAGATACAAATAGCTTTCAACGCTGCATTAAAAAATTAAAGAGGAACAACAGGCGTGCATTTTGCATGGTTTCTACAAAATATTTTTAGTATACGAGACGCCGCCAACGCCAACGCCAAAAAAAAAAAACAAACGCAAGCTGGCATTAATGAAAAAACCAGTTGTGGCGAACCGACGTTTAAGTACACTTATACACTTACTTTAATTGGCCATTACATTCGTTATAGCGCTAAGGGCACAATAGACCCATGGGGGTGGCAGTGCTGAAGGGCTTAGGCCCACCTTCGTTCGTACATTACATTGCAGCCAATCTCACTAGGTCTGACCAGGCGCCACTACCTTACGTGCGCATTTTCCAGTTCGTTACTGCAAAGAAGGATTGGTTCTGCTCCATTTGGTCGTTTACTTCCATTGTTGGCTTTTTTTGCATTGAAAACCGTTCTCGCTGCAGCGTCTTTGTGCAATTCAAACGTTGTGCCGTAATACACTGGACGACATCTATATGGTTGTAGACCTCATACAGTGCATGGTTCGCTCGGTTGAGATAGTCGTCCCCAATGCAAAAGGGACCGCAAATTTTGCGAAGTATTGTTCACTCAAGCGTCCCACAATCCGTGCTTCTGCGCTATTTAAGAGCACGGCCAGTATGAGCATCTTCTATGTAGCTCTGCTTGACTAAGACCATAGTACCACCTGCTGGCAAATGGGATTCTTCGCTTAATCCTCATCGCTTAAGTACACTGAAAGAACTAAAAAGTCAAAAGGTTAGCGAATATGCACCTTTTGAAAGTTTCTACATATCGAAAAAGAACGTAAATGAAACTTTTAGTTGATTTTTGAGAATATAATCGTATATAACAGCTCAACGAAATAGGTTCCAAATTTGAATTTCTGTTGCTTTTAAAAAACAGATAGTACCTAAATTAAGGCTAGCAAATTCGTAACTTTAGCTTTAAAAATGTTATTTATGTTACGGGTTTGCCAGACTGCATTTGGATAACCAAGCGCTTGGCTCATTTGAGTACGAAGTAAACTTCTAATATACCTAACAATTTTTTTTTTGTTTTTTCCAAAAGTAGAGTACTTAATTATCATACCCTTTTTGGTACTCAATTATCTTAAAATTTTCAGCTACATCTTAGTTGTAGCATAAACAACGCTAAAACTAATGTAGCCTGGCAGGGTATAAATGAAACCAATCCACTATGCAAACAAATTGGAAAAATTGCAGTTTATATATTTATGCGTGCTGCGTTGCCGCAAGCCAAAGAAAACCGAAATTGAAAATGAAAATTAATTTTTTTTTGGGCAACGAGTCCATAAAAAAATATACCAACAACAACAAGCATCTACACTAACACCCACAGCCATAAAAGTCAGCATGGAAATCCCGGCAGTTGTGTTCACCCAATGCGGTCAATCATCATACGCACGGTGGCACCAGCAGCAGTTCGGCGCATGGCCTTTCAATCATTTGTACGATTTGAATTTTTAATTTATGCGCTTTTGGTCTTGGGGAGCGGTTCCGGCTGCGACAGTTTATGCAATAAGCAGATGCAAACGCTAGTTAATAAAATTAATAGCTAGTCAACAGTAGTGTGGGGCGTCGGTGTGCCAATGTGTTTGGTTTGATGGGGTGGTTGGAGGAGGTGTGCATTGCAGCTGCAGCGCTAGCTATTCTTTAATTTGTTGGTGCACTCATGGTGAAGCCAATCAAAATGCAGTCAATGTATTCTTTATGGTTTGGTTGACGTTGCATTTACTTTGGGTTGATACATGAGAAAGAATGGTTTATTTGATAATCAGCATTAAATAATAATCTAACATATTACAGCGAATATTCAATAACCACATTGAAAACTCTGCCAAACTCATGTCCTTTTGGAATCTGCTTGTAACGTTTAATAATGGTTGGGCTTTTAAAGCAACTAATCTGTCACGTTGTGAAACAAAATATAGTAGATATTTAAGCCTTTTTGCGGTTTGTCTTTTGATAATTCGTTGATTGAAATATTTGTATATTTTGTTCAAAATATTTTCTTAAAATTGTTTTTACGACATGAACATTTGCTCAAAAATATTTTTTATGAAGTTATAATTTAAACAATAAAGAGCCAACAACTCGAGGCATTCTAACATTTTTGAATACATTTTCCAAAAATGGTTAATTTATAAATGATCGAAAATTTATAAATGATCGAAAATCGAACGAATTGCAGATAATTTCTTAAAAAAAGCTTAACAGTTGCTTCTGAGTCTTCTGTTCGTAGTCTTCCAAAAGGCGTTCTACTCAGCAGACAGAGCGACGATATGGAGAGCACTTGCAAGGAAAAGAGTACCAACCAACATCATAAGAATAATCAAGTCGATGTACGATGATGCCAATTTGGCCGTACTGCACAACGGGAAAATAAGCTCACCTTTCCAGACAAATACTGGAATTCGGCAAGAATGCCCATTGTCGCCGCTACTCTTCAACATCGTGGTCGATTAGGTTATGAACGAAGTGTGCAATCCTGAGCGTGGAATCACGGGGAGCCTCACCAGACACTTTGAGGACTTGGATTATGCAGACGACATTTCTCTGACCTCTCACAGGCTCTGCGATATCCAGGGCGACTTGCCAAAACCCGATCACCATTTGGGAGCCTCTACTGCAGCTGGAGCAACAAACAAATAAGCAGACAAACAAAGTTCCACACTGCAATATGGTAGTGAGACATGGCTTACCACCAAAAAAATGACACAGAGACTGCAAGTCTTCAGCAACAAATGCTTGAGGATTATATGCGGGATATTTTGGCCAAACAGAATATCCAATGCAGTGCTGTCTCGTGTCATAGGTGAGCCCTCTATATACGTCCCAATAATGAAGAAAAAATTGACGTGGATAGGGTATGCTCTCAGACAGAACCCAACAGTATTGTCAGGATGGCACTGAACTGAAATTCCCAAAGCAACAGACGGATCGGAAGACCCAGTCGAACACAAAACATGGGACAGAGCTAAACAGAGTTCAGTGCAAAACAGTGTTCGTTGGTAGGCTCTAGTAGAGGCCCTACGTTCCCAAGCGGAATAAGAAGGAAAAAAACAACACAGATTTTAATGAAATTTGGCTCAGTGATGGAAAAGTATCTTAATGTTCAAGTTTCAACATATCTATGACTAACATGAAATTTTTACTTATTTAAAAAGTCAAAATTTATTGAGTTTAGTGTGTCTGCAGTAAGAAAAATCAGAAATCTGAGTAAATTTTTAGAATGCTGCTATCAGTAATTTTATGTAAAACTATTTCGCTTTCTTTGCTCTAAATAATTTGTGATTTTGATTTGATTTTTTTCTCTCTTTAAATTCCGATTTTTTCTAAATTTTTTTTTGGCCATATCTGTTGTGCCACATCTTGCAACATTAACTTAAACATATAAACCAATTGTGTGCCTGTGTGCTAATATTTAATTTAAATATTTTACTGCACAAGTTCCGAACCAACCCCACTAGAGGAATGTTTTTGGATGTGGCAAGAGCACGTATGTTGTACGGGGTCTTAAGAGATTTTTTTTGTTTTGTTTATCTATGCGTGGATTTGATGACGTTTTCAAGGTTATTTGCGTTGAGTTTGTTTGTTTCAAGTGCTCCGTTTAGTATAGCTCAAGTACTATATATTTTATATGAAAATATTACGCATACGCCCAATGTACCTGCATAAAGTAGCAGCAACTAGATAGCACACGATTTTCGATATCAACATTAAATCTCGTTCGCTGCTTTTGTCTTATTTTAGTTTTTGAATGTATTCGCAAGCAGATTTATGCCGCCAAAGTAAAAGCACTAAAAAAGCCTCTTAAGCATAATTCTAAATTGGAACAAATTTTGCAGTGTTGCCACATCAAAAAATTGAAAACAAAATAAAATCAACTAAAACGAAACGATAAAACAAAACAAATTTAGCGACGAAAACAAACAGAAAAGAGAGCACACAGTCTTTATTTTTTCGCATAAACACTTAAGAATAACAAAAATAAATTGTGAAATTAATTGAAAGCACCGACAAGTAAATATAAATAAATATGCGTACATTTATAGTGATAAAAAGCTGAAATTTTTATTTTTTTTTAATTTATATTTTAGAAAATGCTGTTGCTACATCTGCGCCGCATTATAATGCTGCTGAGTGTGGTGTATTTGTGTGGAGCGGCATTTCGAAGTCTGATCTTTGGGCGTCATCATGGGCATGTGCTGCAGCCACTCGGTACACCTATTTTGCTTAAGCCGGTGCACTTTCAATGGTGGGCCTATGTCTACGCTTGTTATGCTTATTTCGTGCTTGCAAGCTGTGTTAATTTGCGAAACCTGGCTAATTTTATAGAGTTTTTATTGGCTGATATTGGAGAGTTATACATTATATAAATGAGCCATTATTTTATTCATACCTATAAACATGTTTATAAATAAATTAGACTTATTATATATTAATTATATTGCTTGCAATTTTAGGCACAAGAAGAATACAATTGTATTAAGTAGATGGCGCTGTGGCCTAAGAGCGCCATCTGTTGCACAGTCGTGGGTTATATCGTCAGGTTTGGGTCTGTGCTAAGTTTAGTAGTGAAAATGCAGCCAGACTATGAGAGGCGACAAAATTCAACGTGTTTTCGTTTGAATTTCCAAATTATTGACAATTGAAATTAGTTATTCTCGTTTTGTATTTGTACCATATAAAAATATGGAAAAGTTTGCCAATTACATATGTTGAAAACTTCATAAATGATTGCTAGCACTAGCGAATAACTATTTTTTTTGTAGTTTTGAGCATTTTAGTGTATCAAAGGTGGAACCAGTAATTGTTTTCATTGTAATTGATTATGTTTTGCTTGGGTTTCACTTATGTACCAACGGATTCAAAAACAATTTAAAATCGTTTGTCGATTAAATAAACATTTTTGATTTTGTTTTCTTTTTGAACAGTGTATTAGGCATTGTCAAAAAAAGTACTTCGCCTTGACTTATTGTTAATTTTGCTCAAAATTTTTACTAGTAAGCTTAAAACGATTAAGTTACTAACCTGTTAACATTGGACAGTCGTAGCTTTCACTAAAATAATAAAAAAGTCGCATCATATTGAGTTATCTGAAACCTAGTTGGCAAAAAGCAGCTGCATGAGTTTCTTTGCTTCATAGCCGAATACCTAACTATTTTTTTTTTTTTTTTTTTTTTTTATAACCTCTTTTATTTTTTTTTTTTTTTTAAAAAAAAATAAAAAATAAATTCCTTTTTTTTTCAACCCTTGGCCGCTGATTGGTACGTGACTGCTTATTTAATTCGCAGCAAATCTACAAATCTGCAGGCCGTTCCACTATCCGCAACCTATGGACGCAACTCGTATGAAGCAGCTAATTCCAGAGGGATTATAATTTAATTTAAGTTTTTTTAATATTTTTTATCAACTTACAGCATAGTGTTTTAGGCATATGACAGGATATAGTTGAATTAAAAGTAATTGAGAAAATTGCATAATACAAAAAAATTAAGTTCCTGAAAGGTAAGCCACCCATTACTGTTGATTTTGCTTCGTTATCGTTTCTGATGGTGCTGAAGTTATAGTATTACGTTTAATTAAATATTTACTCAATAAAATAACTTTTAAATAAGTGTTTTTGTTACTTCAGATATTTATTAAAATTGCGACATCTCTGCTTAAAATTACATTTTTCAAATAATACTAGTTGCTATGTTTGCAGCTCTTAATACCACCACCAACAGGATTGAGTGCGTTCATAAAGAATATTACATTTTTGCTAATTCGATGCCGTCTCATTGTTCTAGACTTCGCCTAGTCTAAATGACTGACTGACTATTTCTGTTTCATTGAGTCTAACGACCAACATTTATTTTTGTCATACTATCTAGAGTAACTTGAAATATTTGACCACTGCCATTTTGTAAATCAAATTATGCATTGCACAATCCTTTACGAGTCACCAACTACGCTGATATCATCTTTTTAGACTTATTGCAACGAGTAACAATATCTAATCATCAAAAGTAGCTAAGTCCTAACAGACAAAGAACATTTTGAATAATATAAAAGAATAATATATAAAAAAGTTCATTAAACGATTAACTGCAAAAATTTTCAAATTACCAGCACGTGCGCACAATAAAAAACATAATAAAGATTTGGCTCTCTTTTGTTATTAAGTGCAAACATTATCAGTGTCTGCAATACGCGAATATTAGTTGCAGTTGCCATACAATTTACAAATATAAAATACATAAACATTGCATTCACTAAGATCTCACCGATTTGTAATAAGGACGGACATTGTGTACATCAGAAACCTTATTCAATATCCAGATTTAGCAGATTTAGGATTGTAAATACGCGAATATTGGCAAACGGTTATAGAGAATAACAACTTTTTTTTTTAATTCGTACGGGTGCTGCATACAGACCCTCTGAACGATGGTTTTCATATCATTTGCATCCTACAGATTGAGGTGAAATCCTGTGTTTGGAAACTAAAAAAAATCTTCACGCAAAATTTTTGTAGCTAAATTACCAATGGCTACAATATATTATCCATCTAATTCAATTAAAAAACTCATATAAAATGTATAGAATGTTTAGCAAAATTCACGATAATAAAGATTTGATTTGTTTTGTTATCAAATCGATCGCTGATAGGAATATATATAAATATATCGAGAAAAAAAAGTATAAAAACCACGGGCATTGAGATCCCTGCATTAGAGTAAAAATATTTCTAAAATGATTCGCACGTTAACTGTATTGTTCACTATTTTCAACGCAATAACCGGGAGTCAGTTTGCTCGCAACGTTCCGGATATAGCAAGCCCTCGATTCGAGTTGACTGACATAAGCCATCACCCATATATGGTTTTTACTGTATCCGAATTCGGTGATTTTGGTTGCGAGGGTAGCATTCTAAAAGAAGACATTATTTTAACAACTGCATCTTGTGCTCTGAAAATAATATTGTTTCGTCATCGTTATGTTGTAGCCGGATGTACGGAATATTTTTATTGCAGAAATCAAGTTGTAAGAGTAAAGAATTTACGCATACATCCGCTATACGCTAGGAAGATCAACGCATTAATAATATAGCAATTCTAGTTCTTGAGACTAAATTGACATTCAACGATGTTGTTCAGCCTATACAATTGGCTACTGAACAAGCACCGTCGTTGACTAACGTAACGCTGACATCTTGGGGAGCAAGAAATACCAATTCAACTTCACTTAAAGAAGCTTCACTTTATACCAGAGATATAGCTGACTGTATGCCACTGTTTCCTTACCCGCTTACCAGATTACGGACTGTCTGCGCCCAGCCACGAACGCGTGAGGATTGCGGTCTTCCGGATGCTGGCAGTCCCCTTACTTATAATAATAAAATAATTGCTATGTATTCATATACTTATTGTGAGTATACGAATCGCACGGTCTTTGCTTCAGTTCCAATCTATAAGGATTGGATTGAAAGTAATTCGCGTGCCTAATTGACATTAAAATGAGTGACTAGACTTATTGGAAAATCTAGTTAAAAGTTTACATTTATATTAAATTAAAGTATATTGCAATAAAAGTCGCTATTAAAAAAGTTATTAATTAATTATTTTCTACAATTCTTAACATCCATAAATTAAGATTTTATTTTCGACAATATAATACTTTGACAACATTTATTTTAGTTTATTTTTACTTTCCGTATACAGATTTACATGCCCCCATTTTAAAACTGTATACCATCACCATAATCCATGATGCCAATGAATGATTACATGACGAAAAACACTATCTGCAATTGATTGATTCTATCTAAAATCAATTATTTGTATTTGCTCTTTGGAAGTTAAATAGGATTCTAAAATGACTGCTGTCCAATTCTTGTAGTTCTGCCATGACGTTTTTATATTCATAAGCTCAACGTAATTTTTGAGAATTCTTGAATTTTTAACAAAATTTATTTTAGCATTTCATCTAGAAAACTGGTCATTTTCGAAGTTTCGGACTTCCACGATGCCTTTCGCGTTTTATGCGCAAACTATTATAACCATTAGAATTGACTGTCTTATGAGCGGTAATTCAGTTCAAAAATATATCCTCGTCTGATCTCCTTTTCATTTGATTTAGTATTTGGAATTTTGTATTGTGTAATTTTTCTGTAGTCTCTTAGGTATTTATCGTTTCGGACTGCCCTCGTGAACGCAAAGGATTATTACGCAAACACACTTTGTTCATA
Organism: Chymomyza procnemis; assembly: GCA_035046065.1. NCBI lineage: Eukaryota > Metazoa > Arthropoda > Insecta > Diptera > Drosophilidae > Chymomyza > Chymomyza procnemis. The sequence goes on along the minus strand of JAWNOJ010000013.1, from coordinate 223,809 downwards.
GTCCAGCAATCTACATTTAGGCAGTCAGGCTTGGGGTTCATCAGTAATATCTTCGTAGATAGCTAATTTCTAACAGACATAGAGCATTTAAAAAAAAAAGAAAGTTCTTCAAAAGATTAACTGCAAAAATTCTTAAATTTGAAACATGCAATAAAGATTTGGCTCCATTATGTTATCAAGTCCAAACATTATCAAATTCTGCAATATGCGAATACTACAGTTGCTATACAATTAACAAATATAAAATACATAAACAATAAAATGTATAATAATTTTATATACAAAATGCTGTTAAGCGTATTAAGTTGACCACTGAGATGTCATCGAACTTTACTGGCGTGACCTTAAAGTTTTGAGAACGAAGGATATCTCAGCATTGTCCCCTAACGTGGACGCTACAACAGCTCCAAGTTAGTGCGACATTCGACACCTAAAAGCATTCTCAGCAAAGACAAAATATTTTTTTTTTCATTTCAATTGTATCTCAAAGATTGAAAATGAAAAATATTTGTGTATTTAAAAACAAACAAAAATTCATCTGCGCCAAAAAAGTTTGAATGGCGGCAATATATTGTCAATTTAATTGAACTTAATTCAATTCAATTGGATTTGATTGGTAAATTGAAATTGTAAAATAATTAAGAAACTAAAACCTAGTAAGAGCCCTGGCTGCGAGCTAACAATCCCGAAGATGATCAGCGTACTTGTGCCGTCCAATAACTTGAATTGATTACTTCTTAACGAAGTGGAAAAAGTCGTTCTTCATCAAGTATCGTACAGTTCCATCATTATAAAGACCTAAAGCTTATACCATGTATATCAAAACTGTTTGAAAACCGTTTCTTAACCTTTGTTATTCCCTATGTCCCTAAATTCCAGCATATCAATTTGGTTTTTGGGCGAAACATGGAACAATCGAACAAGTCAATCGTATGACATTCTGAAATTCGAACTGCGTACGAAAAGCGTCTCCCAAGCCTTCGACAGTGACTGGGTAAGTTGGCCTAATGCATAAAATTAAATCATTAATCCCTTATGGCACAATAAAATGTTGCCAGTTAGATGCGGCACTGAGATGTCTAAGGACTAAATCAAAGAAGCTGGTGTTCCTCAAGTCACCGTATTTGGCCAAACACTATACCTGCTATATACAGCCGACATACCAACAACGAGACAGCTTAAATGTTTTCATTTTCCGATGACACTAGAATCCTGAGCCGCTTTAAATGTCCACGGCACAACTAGCTCTCCACTTATTAGACATAAATAAATGGGTATCGGATTGGCAAATAAAAGTTAACGAGCAGAAATGCAAGCACTTAACATTTACCCTCAACAGACAGGATTTCGCTTCACTCATGCTTGATAATTCTACGTACCACGTATGCAGCTTTGTCGGACGACTCCCATGACGTAGACACATCGAAGCAATAAGAATACACCTCAAACTAAGAACTTGCAATCTCCATTGGTTTCTTAGCGTACGCTCTCCCCTGTGACTAGATTATAAAGTCATATTTTACAATTCCATCATAAAACCGACTCTGAACTTATTTTTTCCGACTATGGGGGAACGCCAGTTGCAGCAGGTCAGAAAGAGCTCAATCGAAGATCCAAAGAACCATCACGGGCGCACCGTAGTATGTTCGTAATGAAGCCATCAGAGGGATTTATGCATACTTTCGGTCAGAGAGGAAATGACACAAAAAATGGAAAAATATTGCAGAAAATTACATGCCCATTCCCAGCCGAACTTGGCTGCGTCGCACTGACTTAACAACCATATAGTGACTGTTAGTTAAGTAATTTTTTAAGATTTATAAACTAATTGTAAGTCTCACAATGAATGAGAAGATCGAACAAATAAAGCGACAAAAAATTATTTGAATACTTTGCAATTCAATTCAATTCAATTCAATTCAATTCAATTCAATTCAATCCAATCCAATTAAATTGAGTGCACTGGGGGAAAACTTCAATTCAATTGGATTCAACTCTTTTCAATGTAATGTTTCTTCATTGAATTAATCATTTGAAATTAAGTAAAGGGTATTTTTTTAAATATAGAACGTTAAATTGCAAAAAGCAACGATGGTTTATTCGATTGACATGAATTTTATTTATCCGAAAGTTAATCTTGTGGCATTACATTTTAAATATGATTTCTGGCATATGACCGCCACGGCTGGCTCTGATGTAGTCCAATCTGAACGTCCATTTTACGATGACATTTTCCAACTATTGTGGCGGTATATAGGCAATGGTTAAGCGATTGTAGCTTATCCAAGGACCTAACAAAGCCCACAGAAAGTAGTCTAGCGGTGTTGGATCACAAGATCATAGAGACCAATTCACAGGTCCAAAACGTGAAATTAGACGGTGTCCAAACGTGTCTTTCAATAAATAAATTGTGGAGCGAGCTGTGTGACATGTTGCGCCGTCTTGTTGGAACCACAGCTCCTGGGTATAATGGTTGTTCAATTCAGCAATAAAAAAAGTCAAATCACCATTGACTGCAACGTTCTGGCCATTTTCGTGTTTAAAAAAGTACGGACCAATAATTCTACTAGCACATAAAGTGCACCAAACATTCAGTTTTTCGACATACACTTAAGGATTAGATCTTGAACAGTAATGCCAACTCAAAGTTTTATCTTTATTTTAATGTTGTAGAAGTCAGGATTAAATGTTAATTAGATATACTTTCATATAAATAATTGTAAAACTTATATTGATAAACAAAAAAAATGTTACAATAAACTTTATTTTTCCGCAAACAACTTTGACTTTTGATGCTTTTCATTCGCAGGCACATATTGAATTTTCTATATTTCTTTAACTGTATCGCATTATGAAATTATTATGTCTGATTGTTGCATATAATAATTTTTCTAAAAATACATTCGAAATTAACAGAAATTAATTTTAAGTGCACTTGAAAACTCATATAAAATGTATAGGAAGATTAGCAAAATTCGCGATTATAAAGATTTGATTTGTTTTGTTATCAAATCGATCGTTGATAGGAATAACTATAAATATATTGCGAAAAAAATTATAAAAACCACGGGCATTGAGATCCCTGCATTAGAGTAAAAATATTTCTAAAATGATTCGCACGTTAACTGTATTGTTCACTATTTTCAACGCAATAACCGGGAGTCAGTTTGCTCGCAACGTTCCGGATACAGCAAGCCCTCGATTCGAGTTGACTGACATAAGCCATCACCCATATATGGTTTTTATTATATCACCATTCGGTGATTATGGTTGCGAGGGTAGCATTATAAAAGACGACATTATTTTAACAACTGCAGCTTGTGCCTATAAAACTTTATTCTTTCGTCAACGTTATGTTGTGGCCGGATGTACGGACTATTTTAATTGCAGAAATCAAGTTGTAAGAGTAAAGAATTTACGCATACATCCGCTATACGTGGGAAGATCAGCCATTAATAATATAGCAATTCTAGTTCTTGAGACTAAATTGACATTCAACGATGTTGTTCAGCCTATACAATTGGCTACTGAACAACCACCGTCGTTGACTAACGTAACTCTGACATCTTGGGGAGCAAGAACTACCAATTCAACCTCACTTAAAGAAACTTCACTTTTTACCAGATATATAGCTGCCTGCCAATCACGATTTCCTTATCCGCTTACCAGATTACGGACTGTCTGCGCCCAGCCACGAACGTTTGAGGATTGCGGTCTTCCGGATGATGGCAGTCCCCTTACTTATAATAACGAAATATTAGGAATTTTTTTATATAGTGGTTGTTATGGTAATTTGGTACCGATGGTGTTTACTTCAGTTCCATTTTTCATCGATTGGATTGAAAGAAATTCGCAAACCTAAATGACAAACTAAATTAAAAAAACTTGTAAATGTTGAGATTTGTACTAGATTGAAATGTAATAATAATAAAACTAAAAAAAACAATAATTATTTTTTTTGACAATTGTTGACGCCCTTAACTAGCTTTTAATTTTAGATTTTTTAATAATTTTACTTTTTGCAACACAAATTGGATTGGAATCAATAAAATTCACATAAATATGCGCCGAGCTCTCCATTATTAAGACGTTAATTTTGAATGGTAGAAATAAAGCTATATAGGTAAGAACTTTTCAAAGTAAGTTTTTTGTTATGAAAAGTAATTGAAATCTTTGTCGCAAAGGTAGCCAAAATTCCGCATTAGCTTCGGGAAAAGCTCTACCTGTACTCGTGTAAGCTTTAGACTTTTTGAAAGGGTTTCTCGGCTTACTCGGTAACTACGTAGCTGACCAAACCGGATATATCAAATCTGATTATAAATAAGCTTTTTAAAATATTTACTTAATTCAATATTTATATATACATACCTTAACACTCTTAATAAGTTCTAAAATTTAATTTAAGCAATAAAAAAATATACAATAAAGTAAAACAAAAAATTTATTCCATTAAAAAAAATATACATACTTGATTATATATAAAACAAGATTTGGAGAAAGTGCCTATTATTACGGCTCATTCCTATTTTTAAGCAAATTTAATCCCTCTTAGTTCCAACGTAAGTCTTTGTTTACGAAATTTTATAATAATCTTACTCATTTCGGGAAAAAATCATCTCATAAGATTCTGCTTCTACAATTGTTCCATTGGTTGTAGTCATAGTATGAAGAGATTTTTTTTTTTTTAAATGTTTTATTAACATAAAATAAAATAACAATGCTAATAATTAAATACTCTTCTATACCACAGACGCGGTTGTAAGATCTGTGATCTGTGAATGTGAGAAGAAAAAAGGTGGAGATTTTTATGATATAGACAGAAAAAAAGAAAACTGATCTTAAGTTTAAGAAGGAACAAGAAAAGACATAAAACTACTTGATCTCTTGAATATAGATAGCTTGTTGTTATTGTCAAGTAATTGGTTATTTAAAAATAAGTTATAAATGTAATCAGTCTTTTTCAGTATGTGATTACTTAAATTACTAGTGTTAGTAATAGTAGTAACTGCTAAATATTAATAATATATAACTGGCGTCTGATGCACGTGAACTTGGTGAGGAACGTGGAGAGGCTGCACGATGCTCTGGTTGGTGTTGCCAGACGGTCGATACGCTTTGTGAGTTGCCAGATGGATTTCCAACAGCAACGGATTAGAACTCACTTAGTTTTTGGTGTGAAAATTGATAGAGAGCTTAGATAAATATACATCATGACGATCAAAGTCATATGTATTATATAAGCATTGATTTGAGTGGAATTTGTACTGGTCTCTGGGTCTAAAAATGCTGTACGTGCTTCGAATTAATTTTCTTTCTATCCTTCTAAACTTTTCAATTTGAAAACTTGAAATGTTGGATCGCAATAGTCCACACTGGTGCTGCATAGGTTAATATGGGTCTGACGTAAATCGTATACAGTAGCATTTTGAATTTAACATTTGTTGACTGACTATAAAGAAGTTTCGCCATGGCTTTTCTGGCATTGTTAAATTTGAAAATAAAAATTTGTCAGTATGAATGTTGTATCTATTATTGGCAGAAAAAGTTAAGCCTAAATATTTAATACTTCTGGAAACTTCAATGGCTACGTTGTTTATTTTGATCTTCATGATTTTTATGGCTATCCGTCTATGAGTCTTAACTTGCCTACAATTACCAATGACGTGAATTAGTTCAGTCTTAGATTCACTAGTTTGAAGAGATGTTTCAAAAATGTAATCAAAACTTTGTAAGCTTCTTCAAATTGATTTCATAGATCATGTAGATCTTGCTGAAATTGAAGACAATAAACTAAAATATTATCTCCTACTTAAACATGGCTTCCTAATTTTTTTCCTAGTACCATATCCTCATGAACAAATTTAGCTGTAAATACATTGGGTTTATCGTTTTCGCTGTAAGTCTCAACGTCATAGGCAACACATTTTAAGCCTGCTGCTGCTACTTCACCCAATTCTTGGCCGACTTCAAGAAAACCAACCATTAGTTAATATACAACATGTACTTGGCATAAGAGCAATCTGAGATTAAATGGTTAATAATGTTTAAAACTAGGCCTTATCTTTATCCGTCGCTCAGCGAGAACTTAGATGTTGACTCAACTGGACGCGTTGGATGTGCAGTGAGAACTAGTTCTAACTTGCACAATGAGCGCTGATAGTGGCAGCGCTTGCTTATTGAGCTGGTTCATTATTGAACTGCATATTCGGTAGAACTGGGAACATCGCACAGTCACTTGCAACTCGAGTTCATAGAAAATAAACAAATAAATCGAATAGAACTGCAAAACTGTTGGAAGTTTTATGTTATCGCTTCTAAAGAAAAACACAAAACTTTAATTACTTTAAATTAATTTTGTACATTTTCAAAACCAAATGTGAAACTTTTGTTGTTTCGTAAACTGTAGAACTTGTTCCGCAGCAGTTCCAGGTTTTGAGTTTGTATTTTGCTCTGTAGCCGGCTACTTTTTGGAATGTTTTTCGAGTGTATAAAAATAATTTTTTTTTGCAATTATTTGTATTCGGAGAGAAACAAAATTAACAAAATTTAGTACAAAAGCGCTAAAAGTTATTTGCTTCAACTAAAAGGTTCAATACATGACTGTTAGTTACATGCAATATCCTCTAGATGTCGACACAAGTGTAAAGTTATAAATTTTGTCTCGTAGATGGCGCCACACAGTGATATAAACTTTTTAGTACGTATTTATTTAGTACATGTACTAGAGAAGTGTGTATTTATTTAGTACATGTACTAGTTAAGAATTGGCTTAGTTATACATTTTATTTTTTTTTAATTTATTAGTTAAAATGTTCAACTAAAATTGTGAGTTTTTTGAAAAATGTTTTAATGTCATTTTTTCAGCCTTTTCTACTTGCACACAATAGCATTTTAAGCAAATTATAAGTAATATGTCATATATTTGGAGGGATACCATTTAACAAAAAACTCATAAACTAATAACAATTGTAAAATGTTATATATTACATAATTTATTTCTAAGAAATGATTTCCAAAATATTTGTGGTATTTTTCTTAAGTTATTCGGGTACAAATTCAATATAGTCAGGAAAAATTTATCTTGTTTCCTAATATAAGGCAGGAATTTCTCTTTATAAATTGCTTTGGTATTAATTTGTGCGCTTTCTTTAAAAATACTTTTGATTTAAGGTTTTCGCGTTTAACTAGAATTTGTCAATAAGCAAACCACATGTGGTGTATATTGGCGAAAAGTGTAGGCTATTTTTTTTTTTTGTGAATTAAAGGAATTATCTTTCTATTATAACAATAAAAAATATAATTAACAAAGTTAGGGAAATCTGGCAAACGTTGTATTACAAAAGTATAAAAAAAATTGGGTTTTTTTCAACAATTTTTTAGGAGGTATAAGTTAATCAAACATGTACATGGTTTTAGCAGAGAGAAGGCAACGAGATTGCATAACAATAGGTAAGGAACAAGTATTTTATTTTGTTTTACATTTCGACTTCAAGTCAAGCATACATACTTTGATATATTGATGCTGACAAGGCTTTCTTCTACATTCAAGGCAATATTCTATAATTTGGGGATCATCATTTTTCTAAAATTGTGCCTTAGTCTGACTACGTTGAAGCAAGCACAACTCGCAGGCAGAGCAGTCGAAACATTCATAGCATTAATTTATTATCCATTAAACCCATAAAAGATCCGTCCAGGTCCAGCTACTTGACGTATTCTCATCAATTTACACAGTGCCAACTCAATAAGTTTTAATTGATTCAAATCGCAATAATTTATACGATGAATGATGCATCGTTGATGACTAGGCGGACTTCTAAAATCTCTAAACTTTAAACCCTTTGCAGTCGAAGCAAAAAATTTCATTGCGATTGAATATATTTTAAGTTGTGTTCGCTAGAACAGATCTTGATCTATTGGTAAGCTTATGGAATTGCCATTTACATTTAATTTTAAGTCGACAGCTTCTTGGAAAAGAGAACATTGACATAGAGTCGCAGAAAGACCCATAACTATTTATTTCAATTTAACAAAGGAATGTCGTAGAGAGACTAAGATGATACGTTTATTAATTGTATATATATTTGAAATGTTTCTGCTTTTTCTTCTATAGGTAAAGTAAAAGTATTCGATCATCGCTTAATATTTTTTTCAATTATATTTATAAGTTTCCAAAATGTAAACGAGCCTTTATCCAACAAAACCAACCATATATTCCAATATATACTTGCTTGATCAACATGATTTAAAATAAAGCTAGCAAGACGATTTGAGTGGTTCGTAATTATAATTTGCAGAATAATAGGCTACTTGAATTTTATGAGCAAAACTTAAAACCGTAGACACAGTATTTCTCTATCAAAATAGCTGGCTCTTTTTTTGCTTGCGAATCCAAACCAGTTGGCATATTTTATATCTTAGGGATATTGCTTAAGATAAGTTCGCAGCAGACTCTAAACTTTACAATATTACGTGGTCTTAACTTGCTTAACTGCTAGAAACTAAAAACTCGACAACTATGATTTCATATTATATTTACCCATTAATACTTTAAAGGTCCATTTCGATAAGTTCAGCCTTGTCTTCTTTGTTTGTATGAAATGCCAGGACCTACCGGAAAGGCCAAGAAGCGGCTTGTATAAAACACTAAATTGGTTTATCTCTTTAGAGGGAAAGGAGCATTGTCACTTTCATTTAATAATCATATTCTGGAAACATGTTTTGATATTGTAATTGCTCCTTCCAGGGGTTCATTGCCTTTAAATTGTTTGCATTTGCACTAAGTCGATTATATAAAAATAAATTCCTTATAAACAGTTTAAAAAATAAGATTTTAAGTATAATAAATAGTAATAAATGCCAGTTGATGTTATGGAACTTAAGAATATTTGAAGCAAAAATTAACAACAATTACAAATAATTGATTGTTGATTATAAGAAAAAAAAATTATTTTAAATTTAATTCACATACAACCAGCCAGCTTTTATTTGAATATTAAACATAAATTTACAATTATTAAGGATATGATGTGCTTATCAACCAACGTAAAACTCACGACTGCTTGTATAATCACATAACAGCTTATTTAGTTTATAGCGTGTTCGATATCAGACCCATTATCTAGAAAACATATTAGGTAAAGTTATGGATGGAATAATGGCTGACAAAAATGTTTGTTAACTTTCTGCACTAAGCCTAATCAGTCATTCTTCTAATGAGTAAAATGTTTTCCACATCAATGCATCCCTACGGTTGAAAACAAGTTTTTAAGTATAATTGTTTTAAATATTATTATATATATTACGTACGTTAATCAACTATTTTTTGTTAGTTGTTATATACGTGGAATGGCCAAACATTTGAACAGTCTACAGGTTGCACTTCATCTCTTAAAATGGGTCTATTGCAAATTATTTTCTGGTTTATATTAATTTTACCAACATTTATAGATTCAAATGGTTTGTTTAAATTGCATAATCTGAAATGCATGATGATAGATAAAACCATGGGTGAAATTCCAAAATGTGAATTAAAGGTATATGGACGCGGCAAAATTGGAATGAATTTAATTATTAGAATATTTCAGTTACCACTTCGCAGTATCAGAGTAAGAAATTTATTTCAACTTTTTAGTATATACTGTAGATTTCCTGTTGTTTCAGCTGCAAATAACATTTTTTAAGCGACTAAGCGGTTATCGTCCTTTTCTTTACAATATAACAATAGATATGTGTGATTTTATGAAAAACCGAAAACGCTATCCCGTTGCAAACGTAGGTTATGAATTTATAAGGAATGCCACCAATGTGAACCACACGTGCCCCTTTCACGTAAGTAATTTATTTATTTATCAGGCAACATAAATAATTTCATGTGTATCAGCACGATTTGATTATTTCACGTGCGATATTTGATGGGAAGATGCTGGAAAGACTATCGTTTCCAACGGGGTTTTATATGTGTCAAGTAATTGGTACCTTTAATAATGTTGTGGCGGCTATTGTCAATACAACGACAGAGATTGTAGAACGTGAATAATTTCAATGAAAAATTTTGATGTTAAACAAATTTATTTAAATGTTTACGAAGCAACAGTTATAAGAAGCCTTAAAATACTGTAAACGATTTCGCAATAAAAAGTGTTATCGTATACGATTTTCTTTACAATATAGCTTCATCATAGAGTCTTATTTCGATAAAACGATGTAAAATGTTACAGATTTTGCAAGTTTTTAATTTATTAAAATTTTATTAACATAACTCTTGTTGTTTTGGCTGGTTTTGAAGGAGAAAAGAAACATTGAAAGCATATGCTGGTGTGATGTTGTTAATTCTTGAAAGTAAGTTTAGCTATCTTTTGGAACATTCATTTTCCATTTGGAAAATCATTTTTATTATAACTCAAGCGTTAAGTTTTACTCTTTATTTTTAAATTTTAATTTGTGTAGAACATTGACGATTTCAATATTAATATTATTTCTATTAATATATTTTTTTTACATTCTCTGTATAGATCCTGGGGATATTGTACCACTTTTTTCAAGAAGCTTCAACGACAATTGGATTGTGGAGCATAGGGTCTTTGGTTGCATATGAATGCATATTAGTCAGTGAGTCAGTTAGAAAAGTGGCATTAATAGAGCAGTAGTCGTAGGTGGAGGAGCAGTGTGGTGTGTGCCAGTTTATTCATTTTATCGAACCAAATACCACAGCCTAGCACAACTAAGTTGCGCCTCTATGTTCAATTTATTTGCACGCCAACAAAGGAGTCACTGAAAAATTATTCGTAAACGCCTGAAAAAAGGCGCTACAAAGCTGTTGATTCGATCATGTGGTAGCGCTAGCGTAGACTTTAGCAACCAACAATTAGACGGAAGCTGCTGGTTAACAAGACCACAATAAATCCTACTGCAAACTCCTGCAACCGCAGCGTCAAACAACTCTACCAAAATATGGGCACGGACGGAAAACCATACCATGACAACGTGACTGTTGACAACGAACTTGCTATTCCCTAGGTCCAAGAAATTATTGGTAAAGCCAGTGCTAAGTACACCGAAAATCTGAACAATCTTTCAAACGTAGTGACGATCAATATGCTGAACAACAGCTGAGCCACATGGAGACTCACAAGAACACTCTTTGGCCTTCCTTATAATCCTTCCCTGAAGTAAGGGAAAAACATTTAACCTTTAACTGCGATGCCTTTATTAAAGATTTGGTTATTGGCCAAGTAGAAGAGACGTTGAGCAATTGTTTTAAGACTTACCACAAAGGAAAAAAATTTTGCTACACTTTGAATAATTTCTTTAAAAAATTAGCACAATCTGCTTTGACATCCACAAAAACATCAACCCCGCCTCCATTTGTCTGCACGAGCTATAATATTCATTATTTGTGCAATCCACATTGGTTTACTAGTAAATATAACCGATTAAAGAGTAATTGCACAACTAGTTAAAAGCGATTACAGTCCATTAAATGATAAGAAGTGCAATACACGCTGCATATCACAGCAAGTCAGCGACCAACAGAGTGATAGAGGAACAAAACAACTCGCTTTAGCCTCATTGACATGATAAGCATACACGTCATTAGGTCCATATTCTCCATATCCTACTGTACTAGGTATCCTGCTTAAGGGCAAAAACAAGCTTGGCTTGCTTCCAACTATAAGCAACAATTTTAGTAGCTATCAAAATTTTATCCTTTCTGGGCAAACCAGAAACATAAGCGTGTGGCTCACAGATAGGCAAAATAAGGAGCAACAGGAGCAGCAAACTGAAACATGGACCACATGGAGATTTTGCCTTCAGGCATACAAATGCTTGTTTATGCACACATGTGCAAGCTGCATATCTTAAGGAGTTTGAGCATTGCCAGGATCTGATGACAGCAGAAATTGGTGGGTAGTCCAGCGGCTAGCCGGAAAGATTTTTATTTTAAGTGCTTAAAGCTTGGCGAAACATGTATCCTGTCAAAGTGTATTATGCAATAATATTATTGTATTTGCACAAAATTGCAGGCAAAGAAATAAAAACTTGAAACCAAGCAGTAACGCCAAATAAATGCCCTGCGGGAGACCAAAAAATTAGCTGAAAGTATAGGGATTGTATGCACAAATAACCGCAGCCGGCACCATAAGCTGCCAAAAAGCGCAAAAGGAGCGAGCTTTGCGCCAAGTCTGCATATACGTATATCCACAAACAAGGCATAAATGTAACTTGTACACTGAAAAAAGCAAATTTTGCAGTTTACAAGTGTTTTTTTGTTGTGTTTTTTTGCTGTAAAAATATCATTTATTTTCTTTTATACATTTAGTAAAATTTTATTTTCGAAATATTATGTCTCAAATGCGTATTTTATTTGGACCTAAAACTAGTCATGCTAGAAATATGTCCTATTTTTTAATGAATCTCTTTTAATTAGAATCTACACCGTTTGAACTTGCCAATAAACTATAGGTTCCTATTCTTTTCGAACAGAAAATTATAGGGAGCGATGGTGAGGTCTTTTAATACAATAAACTATTCTAATGCTGTATAATCAGTGGCCTCTTTTGAATGCTGTGCAGTCTTAACTATAAGTTGAACTACAGAAATTTTCAACTTGTCGTCTGCTCTTTATCAGCCATATTGCCTCAACTGATACTAAAGTCATATCAATGTACACCATGTAGTCTAGAAAGAAGCCTGAAAAAGTCATGCCTAACGCGTATTGGCGGAATTGGCACTGCGGGCATGAATACTAATTTCTAATTTCAAGTTGAAACTGCAGTTAAAGCCACTGCCACAGCTGCCATAGTTTCAAGACAGTAAGTATCCGTCAAGTTGCAGCAAACTTGTCTTATAGTTTATGCTGTGTCGAGCATATTTTATGAGAGATTGAATAGGGCCAAAAGGACTCCACTGCAGTTGATAAAAAATATTTGCATTAAGGGCGCAATAAAAAACCGGAACGTTCGTAATTAATGCATTTCATTAACTCTTTTTAAATCCTATCTGCGGAGACATTTTAGAACGAAGATGGAAAAAGACTATTTAATTTGATACTTTGAGTTGTAAAGATTTATTTTCGATTTTGATTTTGGGAGCATTTCTGGCTTGAACCTACATATAGGCTTATAATCACAAAAATTTATAAAAAATGTTAAATCTACCCTTAGTCGTCTTGTTTTATACGATATCGTTAAGTTAATAAATGAATAAATGAATAGATCTGTGGCATCTGAATGAATCTTTTTTGCGTAAAGTGTTAGCAGGGCATGATACCATCGAATACGTCGCCAAAGAATTCAAGTATTTCATTCAAACTTGTAACTTGTTGTGGAATAGTTGACTTAAAACTTATCTTTGTCAATTGCTTAATGTCTGCTCTACAAACGTTTTGGCCAGATTGTGCTTGAACGCATCCTTATCTGTTTGGTAGACAGGCTAAAATGGTGATTGACTATACATAGGGAAGATTAAATGCAAATGAAAATTGTAATAATTGGTGCAAGTTGGTTTCGAAATTACTCTATTCGATTTATTGTTATATGATGTCAGAGGTCTACGAATCGCACTCAGACTCTTGACATTGCCCTATACCCAAGTGCTGCAGTGCAGCGCCTTAATTCAATGCCACAAAATCTTAGATAGCTCTCTGACTTCAACTAACTTGCTTTATTAGCATAAGCTGCGAAAGGTGTGGACAATCTTAGTGCAAGAATGTTCACAAACCATAAATAATTAAAAACTGCAAGGACGGGCGTACATAGTTGATTGGCTTCAATAGCAGCTAGCGATGTGCGGCGATTAAAGCACGCAAAAGTTCCATGAACGCTAATAGGCCTCAAGGGATTACTGGCATAATGTAAACTAATGAGTGCAGGGAGATGGGTAAGAAACAATTGACAACCTAGGACATGGAAACAAGTCAGCTTCAGTTATTTCTTTGGATCTTGCATTAAAGGATGTTGGCAGTTAGATGTTTTATTTCTCAGCAAGGCCAAGATGGATATCGTTCAGGTGTCATTTATAGATACTTTCGGGTCTATAAAAGCAAGTGTCTCTTCAAGAATTATGATAATTTGAGCGATTATTGCAAATTGCATTTATTGCAATATAATGAAAGTATGCATTTCATTTAAGTAACGTCTTACGTGTATCTGAAGCACAAATTTGCCAATATAGTCTACCAAACTTACTCATACTGATATTATAATAATTTTATAAATCGTATTTTAGGCAATTATCATAGCAGAATTAGCAAATGATTACATATTGATCAAATAAAAATATTTTAAATAATTATGCAACAATAGACTTTTTTCCATTGCTTGCATGTACTAGTTTTCTTCTTGTTTATTCCTTCTTCGGCAAGCATTCCATTTGTGGACCATAGAGAGTGTCATTTAAATAAGGTTTTGGCTTTTGGGATATAGTTTACTATATACTTTCCTTTAACACTCTGCGTGGTCTCCAGACACAGTATGAAGTTGTTATTGAAAACAATGTCAATGTTTATACACCGATTTATACACTTATGTGTAAGGTTCCTTCAAATAGACTAAATAGAAACAATTTTTGCATGCTTTGTGCTATCTATATCTCATAAATTTGTATTGTGATCTAATGATATGGCAAAGTTGGTTTTTACTCTTGTATCTATTTGCATGTTGCTATTTGACAATTGAGGAACTTGACTTTAGTTTTTATACCAATGTTAAGTTATTTTTTTTCTTGAGTAGCGTTTTTATATCTTATTTAAGTTAATATCTGCTTGATTTTTGTTGCCTTAACATACGTGTTTGGTGTCACTGGAAGCATTTAACGACAATTAAATTGAATTTGTTTCCACAGTCACGCCATGGAAATTAGTCAAGAAACAGCACAGGCAGGGTCTTTGGTCATAAATTATGTTATTATTTAAATAACTCGGCCTCGTTTTTGCTACAATACCAGCTACTTCGCTCGTAAATTAATAAAATATACGTGACATCTAGAAAATAACATTAATTAATAGTTAATTAAGAAAGGACCACCAACAAAGATAACTTCATACTAATAAACCAAATAATTGTAAAAAATCCCATCAATAATTTGCACAATTATGTTACCCTATAACTGTTGCGGGTATCATAGGTAACATATGTTTCAGCCAAACAATTTTATTCTTAACGATAATAACCATACCCTTGATTTGTTTCTCCTATTAAAATATATGAGAAAAATTTATATTTTTCTATTAAAAGAAATAAATGACAATTCCAAATCCTTCCTTTCCAATGTTTCATAAAGAGTATTCCACTATTGAGTACGATTTGCTGAAGGGTTTATTATGCCCTTATGCAATGGAATCTCACTGTGATGCCCGAAGCATTCGATTGCCCTTTTCGATTTAGTTCTTGTTTTGTATAATTTGAGGAATATGCAAAATAAATTCGCTAATGCCAAACCACTCCAAACAATTAAGAAGAAGATCCCTACATAATTTCTATATAATTAAGAAATTTTTTGTTCTTAAATTTACTGTTGCTTAAAGTTCTCCTAAAACTATTTTTTGGCTTATCTGCCTTTTAATTTCTTGCAAGTTTTTCCTCTATATGCAATATTTTTTTATAATACAGATTTTGGTTACATTTTTTTTTATAAAATATTCTAAAAAATCTATGTCAAGTCATTTAAGCTCTGAACTTGGATTTAGGATGTTCTGGCTTTAGGCAAGCGCCACAGCTGGCATTTATCTAAATAAAATTTTTATGGCCCAAAGCTACGTCTGGAACGGTATCAAAATTTAAAGTGCAAACTGAAATAAAAAAAAAATATAAACATAGTTGCTCTCTGCAGTAGGTTAGTTAACTCTTTAGCACGTCGTGTTCTCTTTTGATGTCTTGGTTTATGGCTTCGTATTCAGTTACTATTCGACCTGTTCCAATGCCAGTTTGTTTTTCAGCTGGTTTCCTTTTAGAACATGCCACATTTCAATGTCAGTCGTGTGGTAGCAGCCGCTTTGTTAACATTTAATGTGACTTACAATTCACGTCATCATCTTTGTTGGTCCCTTGACGTTAAGCAAGTTGTTTTCGTCCTAAACGCTGCCCTTGTCGCATTCGATTTGTTTTCTTTTTTTTTGCAGCTGTTGGTGTATATAGCCTCAAATTCTTAAAGTTCTCTTTATCGAAAACATCGTTTTGCCTCAAAACATACTTATCAAATGAATATTAGTATAACTTGCAATATTATGATGACCTTAAGTCTGATTGGTTCCATGAGTTTTCATTCATTGTAAACATTTTTAATTCTTTTTTTTTCGAATATCATTGTCATAATAGAATATGAATTAAAATATTTTCAAAAAGAATTCAAGTTGGTTTGCTTCTGTCGGAATACATGTCAATTTTTCTTGCTGAAACTATGGTCTTTAAATTAAATAAGTATCACAATTCGTGTTGGTTTGTAGCAGGAATTTGAATTTGCAATTCAAATACTATCCTTTACATTTATACGACATATGTAAATATAATTTGTAAAATCATTCAAATAATTTCAAAACTCATCTATATAAATCAGCTTTTCTGAGTAACTTAAAACATGAAGATATTAAGCTGATTAATAAGCTCTGTATCAGGTGTTTGTGCTATAAAAAATGCTTCAAGGTTAGCTGTTTCTGACATATCGTTATATGGTTAGAGATTTAATTGTTTTGTTCTTTCTTTAAATTTTCAATTGTAATCGTTTTACTTAAATATTGTCCACTGTGCGTCATTAAACTCATTAATATCTGACAATGGTTTGTTGTTATCAGATCGATCTGCATTGAGCTTCCAAACAAATTAAAATCTTGACATTATTTGCATACAGAGGCATACAGTTGAGGCACCCACAGATACATACACATACATACACATACATACACAGATACATAAGCATTTACGCACACAGAGACAAAGTGTATATATGATAAACGTAATGACTGAAGTCAACGATGTCAATCATTGTTGTCATCTTCATTCAATCAATAATTAAATACATGAGTAAATATGTATTTATGTGATTATGTGAGTAAAACAGGCATGTGTGTATATATGCGATGATAGGCCTAGACAGACCTACAGACGACTCAGAGACGGATGAAAACTTAAGTTAATGTCAGCAGCCGGTTGTTGTTCCTGTTGTTCGAGCCATTGTCCTTTTCCGAGTTTTTGTTTTTGGTCCAATTGCTGACTGTGATGTTGAGAGACACTCAATTTAATTCCATTCATTGAGTTTATACTCTTGCCTGTCAACATAGCTTCTGAAACCAGGATTGTTTGTATTGTAACTGGCTGGCTGTTTCAGATGTTACAAGTGCAGATTAAGGTGAACCTTATTTGCCAACCAAGCTGCTTGGGCAGACACGACTCGAAAAGCCTTATTTATGCAAAATTATTGTTTACAACTTCTGATTGATGGAATATTTTTACACAGCTACCGAAATAGACTATGATACTGAAAATAAATAATTAATTTCTTTTTTAGGTAGGCATTTATTTATTTTATATCGCGTACATATTCTGCCAATTATTTTCATTTGTAATAAAGTATTCGCTCTTACTTTCAAATAAATTGATTGAGAGATTTTGCGGAATATGGTGGAATAGGGCAAATCAACAATAAGTAACTAATTCGTTGATTTTATCGACAACTATCGATTTTATAAAATATTAAATAGACCACAGATATAAGAACATTTATGCAACTTTTTTAAATAAAATACTTTTTAGTGAAACTCTGCCGAATCATTCCATTCTTTAAATTAGTTTGGACAGAGCTAAAATCTCTCTATTCGCATTATTAAAATGCAATTAGCCAATGACCAAAGCAAAAACTTTCCCATTGTAAATCAATGGAAGTTCAGTATCTTGCTCACAATGCCAAAATTAATCAGTATTCAGTAAATAGAAGCTATTTTCGAAGAATATTTAGTGAGTCGACAATCCAATAGATGAATTTTGTGATTTATTTTGTTGTCTATACGATTTTGTAGGTATAATCCTTATAAAGTGTAGAATTTCGCTTGGTGAATTTTTAAATTACAAGTATATTCTCCTTGACTATGTTGTCATCGCTTCAAAGGCAGAGAAGGGAAGAGAAAGGGACACAGAAATACCGGAGATACTTAATAGAGATGCTATTTGATCTATTTTCTAGCTATACCAGTGCTTATGCGAATTTTTAATTATTATTTATTTATAAGTACTAAATAATAATTCATACTGAAAACTATAACCACTTTTTATTGTCAAATTATATCTGATCAATAATTTTTCTAAGTTTAACAGTCCGCAAAATATAGCTTGTTGCATGTGGTGTTGTATAGGTTGTTTGTTGGTATTTCCAATTGTGAAAGTGAAAAATTCAATTGGAAATTGTAATCAATATTTTAACAAATTTTCATACCACTGGTAAAGTATTAGAGCATCAAATTAATACAAGTGTTGAGCAAAGTGAATGTTTAATGCGTTTTTCAATCGGTCCCCAACAACTGTCAATAAAAACAACATAAAGTTCCAAAGAGCCTCTAAACCCATCATACCCTATCAGAGACAGCGTGGAACATGCTAACTTACGTTGCTCTCGTTTTGTGAATTGAACCAGGGCCCAATACCCACAAGGAATGCAAGAGTATTTAAGCTTCGTATACAATTTGCATAAAAAAATAAGGTGCTACGAGAAGCTATTACTTATTTAAGGCAGTACGCTTTAATATATTGTTGTTCGTTGCATTAATATCAGAACAATTTAATTGGGCAGTAATATTAATTTTATGCATATCAAACCATTTTATCTTGTGTTCCATGTAAGATATTTCATTGTATATATTATATACAATTCAAACATTCCTAACCACATCAAAATTCAATTGGTTTTCGAAAAAATATAAGCATAAGAATGGTTTGTGCGTATATACTCTTGGAAACATCAAATTGAGCATAGACATTATGAAAAAAGAAAGGGGAAGCAAGTGTGCAGCAACCCAAGAAGTTTTTGCAGGTTCGGCGGGTGAAGCCAATCGCGCATACGGCTAAAAAATAACGTATACGACGTGTGTGACAGCAACCAATCTGTTAACAGTTGCATATGATTACCAGAAGCGAACAAAATGCTTAACATTGCTTTTATATAAAAATTTAATGCAGTTTAAAAAGAAACTCAACGGAGAACTGACTGAGTTTTCAACATTGATTACCCTTGACATATTTTCAATTTTCGCTTATTTTTCTGCCCTAAACCCATTGCCTCTGACGTCCTTCTCGACATCTGGCAGAATCATTTCAACTGGAAGGAGAGTCAGCTCAAGGTAACTTTATTGAAACCGTTGTCATGGTAAGTCATTTTGTTGATTTGCTTTTTTCTAAACATAAGGTCGCCTATATATACATGAACCATGTGAAATATTGGAATACTTTTTACTGAATACGAACTGAGTATGTATTGAGCAAAACTGTACACATTTTCATATAAAAAAACTTTAATTTTATATAAGTTAGCCTTCCTTTTAGTGAAATAAAATGTATTGATAAATACTTTTGTTGTTTTTACATGCAATCGATCTTCAAATGTCTATATGGTGTTAAATAAGTGAGAAACAATTGATTTCTGAGCATGAGTCTCGTAATCTAGTAATAGCTATTTTTTTTATCATTTCGCTAACACTGCATTTTTTTTTCATTGTTTGAAAATGTAGAAAATATAAGGGCTTATAGGGCTCAAGGTTCTATTCAATGTAAATCATTGATTTACATTGCGAAAAATAACTAACTATTTATTACTGTTGCGGCTGATAATGTTAAGTGAAATTTGGGTTGCATATTATCCTCTGGGAGTGACCTAATGGGGAGTACGCCCTCTTGATAGGATAGAGCGCTTATAATTACTTTGGACAAATATAATAGTCCAATGACTTGGTATGATTGTTTAATTCAGGAATGAAAAATTTAATCATCATGGCTCTAAACCATCGCCAATCATAATTGACTGTAAAGATTCTAGCCATCATCGTTTTTTGAAAAATTACGGACCAATGCTTCCACCAGCCCATAAAGCAATAAAACAATTTTTATTTTGAAATTCATTGCATTTTCGCGTTTTTGATTATAATAATGGGACACGGAAGCTTTGTGTGCTCTGTTTACTTGCAGTTTATCCAGTTACTTTCATTTCAGTTTGAAATTGTAACAAAATGAAGATCATTTGAATTTTGAAAATACATATTATAATAGATCAACTCACACATGCTTGTTTTTTTGGTTGCTATTTAAATGTGATTTTCTTACAGTTGGACATCAAATTTGCAATTAATTTAAATGTATTTAAAATGTATTTTCACTTGTGTACACTCTATATTGACCATACGAAGGACTAGAGACACATCCTTTGTTTTCGACTTGTCCGGGATTTGGCTTGCTCTCATACTCAGTATTCCGTTTTGTGGCTAATTTCCAATTAACAACTTGGTAAGCCTCAACACAAATAAAATTGCATTTAAACTAAGCATAATAATGAGCAAAATGTCTGTAATGTGCTGCCAAAGCAAAGGCATTACCAACAACAATATAATTTGTGTGCGCCAAAGGGGCGTATGAGCAATATTTATTAATTTACAAAGTCGAGCAAAACAAAGTAACAATCATTAATTTATGAAGCTAAAATTTGCTTCGGCTCAGCTTGGAACTTGTAGTTATTTAAATCATACTCTGCCCTCCCACAAATAATTACAAAATCAATTTTATATAGTTTTAATTCTTTTTTTTTCACACCTCCCCCCCACAACAACCACAACCCCACCAACCCCCCCCCCCCCCCCCCCCCCCAACCCCCCCCAACCCAACACCACAACCCCCCCACCCCCCCCCCCCCCAACCCCCCCCCCCACCCCCCACAAAAAACAAAAACAACCACCAAACAACACACACAAAACACCCCAAAACACAAAAAAAACAACAAACAACGACGAAAAATACAAAAACAACACCACCACTCCCCCACATTTTTTTTCCCCAAAAAAAATAAAAAAAAAAAAAAAAATAAATACTATTAATATTTTTTCCCAAATTACTATCATTCTTTTAAAATGAAACCCTCATACATCAAACATAATTTGCTTTGCCGTTTCTCTCAAAGGGAATCCATAATTGAATATAATCTCTTTGTATGATTATTCATATAACATTGATAAATTTCAAACGAGTTTGATTAAATGCCAAACACACATCAAGAATATGAAAGCAGAAGAAGAAGGCATGTAATGTATAAGTTTGTTAGTGCCAGCCCTACAACACATCTTTTAAAATTATTTTATTTCTAGTTACTTGGTTTTAGAATTATATAATATCAACATTACCAAACTTTAACTGCAAACTTATATTCAGATAATCTTATGGACGGATAGACATGCCTCAACCGCTAGCTTTGGTTTAAAGATCTTGATCTTGATCTTGCCTTAATAATTTGCACATTTTTAGTACATTTTGTACCTTGCGGGTACAGTATACATTTATGTTAGACAACTATTTGATTGGAATCCAAAGTGAAATTGAGTACCTGAGTAAAATATTTTTAACTTTAACTAAAATTATAAAAAACAAATTATTTTTCTCTGGAAAATATGCTAATAAAATTTACCAGCTTCTTATGTTTTTTTCTAAACAAATTCCTCCTGTTGATTTACAAGTACAGAGTTCAAAGTGTTTGGCTTGACTTGGACTCTGGGCCAACTCTTTTACGCTGTGCGGCTGGGTAACTTCAGAAAGGCAGGTGCAAAGTGTAATAGAAGACTGATTGCTGTGCATATGATTTTGTCAACCTATGCACAAACACCTAGCCACAGACTTCGAAATGGAGGTTACAAAAAATATGAGTCCTGAAAGACTTTCAACTTGTTTGCACACGAGGTAATTGTAGATAATTGCTGCTGCACAAGTGCGGTAAAAGGACCCACAGAATGTCTACATAATATAGATGTATGTGCACGAGCGAGATTTTGCCACTTGACTCCAAAAGTAACTACAAAAATATCATTGACAAGTTTATTGTTATATTTTTTTGTTTTGGTTTTGTTTTAAACGAAAAAATTTAAGATATGGAAAACATTAAAGGTTTTGGCCAAGGTAACTGACAAAGGCTGATATGCTTCATCTGTAGTTTTAGATAAACAATAAATTTGCGTAAATAAAAAGTAAATTATTTAATTATGTGTATAAAATAACATTTATTTCAGCACATTCCCTCCTTAATTTTTGGGGGGCTGTATCTGCTGAAATTTGTAAAATGACCTCAAAGATAAACCAGTGCTAAGTCCACTCTCAGCCTTATTTACTTCGTTGCACAAAAGCAGTCAGTATGGCTAAAAGCTGAGCAAGAGAATAAAGGAACACGATTGATGTGTTAATTGATGAAGCATAATTTGCTATACATCGTTTTCAGCTTATATATGCAAATTGTTTACATTAAAATTCCATTATGCTAGGCCAACCAAAAGGTCTTAAATAGATTAAGCGACGACAGAGACCAGTATTTTGTTTTCGACCAGACAAAACCAAAACAATGCATTATGGTATGTCTACCATGCCTACTGTACGCCATTGAAAACTTCATGTTATGTAAGTCAAGAGTAGTTGGCAAACAAAAACAAGAAAGTGCAGTCTTGTCGTAGGTACGAGTATGTTGCCTAGAGACTGAGATAGATAGTGCTTGTGTGTTTATTTCTACCTTTACAGCATCATCAACGTAGTCATCATAAAGGCATTGAAAATCTTTAACTTCACATAAGCATAAAAGACCAACAAGCAAAGTACTGAAACATGTTGCCTGTTGGTGGGCCTCTGAGGATGCATTGAGAACGAATGGGCTACAGACAAAGCACAAACTTAAACTTGAAAAGAGTCCGATGTTAAACACTATTTGCTATAACCCTTGTAATTCAAACAAATTATAATAAAATTATAATTTTATTTAAAATAAGAGCTACAATTCAATAGCTTATGAGAATTATATATATACATTTTGTTATTTTTTTCATGATAACCTGTAAACATAAAACTAAATTAAAGTTCCCTTGCACGGTGGAGAGGATCATTGTAATTCCAAGCCTTCTATGCCATTATTGTTATTCTAAACAGATTGTAATTATTTATGGCAATAAAAAAAATTGCCTTATAGTCCATAAGAGAAAGATATATTTCCACGAAATTAAGGGTATACTAAAATCGGCAAGCATTGATGCTGTCTATGTTGCTGGCAAGACTAGGAAAAGTTTATGCTTTGGGTCGAATCCAGCACAGTCCTGAGAGCAACGTCAGTAAGGGCAATGTAACATATATATATTGAATGGTCAAAAAGGTGTAGAGCCCTAGAAGTGTTACAGTCGTGTCTGCCCAGCTGAAAGACCAAGTGGTTACGGCTTGATGTTCTTGCACGTATGTAAGCCTTGTGTCTATATCAATAACAGGAGAAAATCGATACAAATTATTTACGAAAAAATCACACACAAGGTAAATTTTAAATGTTAAAATAAACTTATTTACTTATTATATAAAGACAACATGCTAAAGAGTTGATTAACTTTGATTTGAGAAAAGTGACTCCTGATAAGGTTGCTACGCTGACTTATGTTTTTTCATTCAACTAACTGTTTCTTACAAGTAAACTTCCTTATAAATAAAAATGCATTTGATTCACATTGGCGAGAAACAAACAAAGAGTTCCTTCTCCGAACCAGTAAATTCTTGAATAAATATAGATGCCACTGCGACTTATGTTTCTTTTTGATAACTAATATAATTTTGTGCATCCAACATATATTAAAAGGCTCGAGCCTGCTAAAAACTGCAGCTTCCTAACGCTGCACAATTAACATAAAACTCATCTTTGTAACTTTGATCGTCGTGAATTAAACGTTTTATACAAAATTCAGCTTTAATTCTCGCACAAGTATGATTAATTTTATTATCTCTCCTTAAAATAGACAAAGACTATTTAAAGTCATGTATGAAGTTAAGGCCGCTGCGTTGTTTTTTAAGAAGCTGTATGACTGGTTATTTCCAAATCAAAAGCGATTCACAACCTGTAACGATATTGCTTATCACATGTGAACGCACTTGAGCTGTATTTTAATGACACACGGCCTCAGTGTTAAATTTAGTTTGTTAGGCTTGCCGGGATGTTTTGGAACTTTGAAATTGCAGTGAAATAGTCATCCCTTTTTAGCAACGCTCTGTTGGCATCGAAACTAGCACAAACATTTCTGTAGAAAAATTTAAGTTTTGACAATAGTAGTCCAAAATAAACTAGCAAAAACTACCAACTGGAAATATATTTCACTAAAAGTCACATTCTCTGGCTGAAATAATTGTAACAGACGTTTGGAGGGAGCAACATATTTTTGATGTAAAAAAATATTTGCAAAAAAATTGGCAAAGCCAGTTTATATTGCAGAGAGATGGGGGCCCTAAACTAGGTGGGAACCAGTTGGCTAACAAACAAATACAAAGGCATCAACATGTGAAAATATATTCTAGTTTAGAGACGTTTCAATCGAATCTCTTAGACAAGTAGAGTAATTTTTTGCACAAGCCTGGTGCCTTTTGGATGGGTCACAATCAGAGTCCACAGTGCTTTATTAGGAACATTGTAACTGCATTTGATCTATACCCTACCTATGAAGAAGTGTTTAATCTTTGATATACTGTATGTCAGAATTAAGTTTTTTAAGTTTTTGTTTTACAAAAAGTAGTAGTATTTTCTTAAGGAAAATATTTGCTATATATATGTTATTAAAATGATTGAAATAATATATATATATATGTTTTTTTTTTAAATTATAAAGTTTGTCTTGTGTAGTTTGTCTTTCAATATTACAAAACTACACTTTTATTGCCCCATATAAGTGATTTTAATTTTTTGTGAATAGAAAAAATATTAAGTAAAGCTTATGTAGTTGTAAAAATAACTTTATGAAAGGCTACAAATTTCGTAACATATTGTCGGACGATTATCTTAATGCGAACGTGATGTGTCGTCTTATTTTCATAAACAATAATTTATGTGAAATATTGCTATACAGTAATAAGAATCATATTGTTTTTTAATTATGAACGTTTTTTCCCCTTTTTAAATTTTTTTTTGTCATTTTGCAATCAGTAATTTTTTTTTTAATTTCTTTTTTTAAAAGCTCGAACTGTTTTCAAGTTCTATTTAACTGCAATTCTCCAGACTGGAATGCACAAATTATGAGAGTATATATCGATGACCTTTATTTCAGTTTTCAAGATTTTAATTAAAATTCATAACGTGCAATGTTTTTCAATTAAAATCTTAAGTTTATATATGAAACTCAATCATGCAAGAATATTTGAATTTGAATTTTAAATGCAGGCTGCAGTTGCTTTAGCTTCATCAAAAAAGCCAAGCGGCGGTCTTTAGATATTTTTGATTTTGTGCAATCTAAAGCTTATTCTTTTTGCAACACTCAGGTATGAAATATTGTGGTACGCTTTTGTGCTTTGGTTTACATGATGAACAATTCTATTCATTGTAGTTCGTTTTTATTCCTATTGGTATTGTTTTGACCATAGCGGGAAACCAATAAATGGCATACCAGGAATAAATGAAATATATGGGATGAATTTTCGTTTAGGATGCTGTGGTATTTTGTTTGCTTGTCTTTTTTGTAAATATGTTGCAGACGTTTTATATTGATGGCCTTTTGTGGCTTTGAAAAAAGAGATTGTTGAAAGAGTTTAGTAACCTTTTAATCAAAGTTAAACAAGCAAACAAAAAAAAAAACAAAACATTATTCTTGTTTTAATTTAATGCAGATCTCGGCTTTGGGAGCTGAATAATATATACCAGATATCAAATGGGATGAAAGTGGTTGCTGTAGTTTAAAAAATCTTTAGGTCAAGTTGCTGATGTAGAAAGTAAAGAAGTAAAACTTTCATAATATCCAATGACTCATTTTCTACCATCCAACCTTATGTCTTAATACTAAAATCATTTCCACAATTGGCCCATTACTTGAGGCACAATTTTAATTAACTTTTATTTTTAAATGTATGCGATAATATTGCACAAGCCCAACAACCCAAAAAGTAAAGAAATTAAATACATGAACGACAAATAAGGTGGCTTGCTTTGGCTTGGTAATATAACTTTTTATTAAAAAATTATTTAAAGAAAAAGCAACAGGCAGTGTGAATAATAGCGAAATAGTGAATAAAAGTGAAACAATTTGAAAGGGAAACATCTATTTATTTCTTAGTATCAGTGGTATAAAGAAA
The DNA here is from genome assembly GCA_035046065.1 of Chymomyza procnemis. Lineage (NCBI taxonomy): Eukaryota > Metazoa > Arthropoda > Insecta > Diptera > Drosophilidae > Chymomyza > Chymomyza procnemis. Next base: position 197,506 of record JAWNOJ010000013.1, on the reverse strand, counting down.
CATTAAATCGAATATTAGTTGAAATTTCTTTCTATTGTTATCTTTATTGCTGAAATTCATGCACAAAACTTATGCATGAAATCAATACTTTCTGTGGCACATAAACAGCCTTAATGTACTTAACGTATTTTAAACGATAATAAAAAACATTTGATAACGCGAATGTCGAAACAGAAAAAAAGGAAAAGACAGAAACGAGAGAAATACAGTTAAGAAGCCATGTTTTCAAGCCGGCAAATGCAGGATGACTAACAGTGCAATGTGGTATGAAGTCAAAACAAACACTTGCGGAATGAAATGGGAATGAAACAAACCGACCCATATATTTATAGCAAAAAACTTTATAAAGAAACAAAATGGCGGTTGCGCTCTGGGCCAGTCAAGACGCAAGCGAGTGCGCAACAAAGTCTTGGATTGGTAACTGTAAAGCACAAAAGGCAATACGGAAAAACAAAAATCGAAAAGTCCGAGAAAAGCACGTGTTGAAAAACTACCGGCTTTTGTTGTGAATGTGTGAAGCTTCGCATGGCTGCGGAAAATACATATACAAAGGCGAACCTTTTGCAGGAGTCAGTGGAGGTACGTGGCTTCACAACTAACAGCAACACAAAGTCAATAAAGTGAAACGTTTTTTAATACCCATTCAGTCTGTCGTTCTTCAATTTCGTTATGGAACAGCACTATTTGTTAAAAAATTGTACAACTCCATTTTTGCGTCGGTGATATAAATTTTATAGAGTCATAAGAGAGATGATTCCGCCGCATTTTAGAATCTAGATAGGATCCAGCGAAGGTGGGACAAACTACAAACTGTTTAAAAACAGGGATGCACGGTATCTAATCTATTGCGGACGGCAATATTTTTAACTTTGCCAAGTACTTCACATATTTTAGCACCGCTGTGAGCAACAATGTCAGCCTGTAGACTAATCGTAGACTCACACTTGCCAGCAGTTTTTACTGTGTAGGCCAATACCTTTCTTGACCCACAAAACTACGAATCAATTAAAGGAGAAACAAGGCTTGTGTCTCGGATGCATGCAGTCATAATTGGGGAATCCAAAAGAAAGTTTTTTGCCAAATATGAGCGTATTTAGCTTTCCTACATTTGTGTTGCCTTAGCTATGTCCTGCGTTTGGATAAAGAATTGCTGGTGAATAAAGTATTTCATGTGTATGCCAATAAAGGACTTATTTTGTGGCTTTACAATTAACAATCAATATTTTTTACACAATTTGCTTTGTCATGTTTTAACTTAAAACTTTAAGAACCAGTAAATTACTGGAATTAGTATGATTTAGAACAATTATTCCGGGTAACTTGCAAAATTTTATTTTGGTTATTTAGAAATCAAAACAAATGCAAGCTTATAAATTGTACATAGTAACACTTAGTAACAAGATATTTGCGGATCTTATTTGGAATGTTTTTGATAAAATCTAATACTGTCTAAAAATTACCCAACTTATTTTTTATTTTATTGGCATATCTTGTTGCTCACATGTTTTGCATTATTTAAAATCAATAATAATAACATGATTAATTTGACATAGTACAATCATCCTGCCGATTTCTATAATTATATTAAGTTTTTTATTCCAAAGATTAATTTTTTTACGCTTCCAATTATAGTTAGTATTAAAGTATTTTATACTAATCTAAGTATTCTTTTATCCATCAAATGGGGTAAGTTAAACTTAAACAGGAAAAAAAAAGAATTCATAAGATACAATAAATAACACTCACCACCCACAGTATCAAATCGTAAATTCCAAAAAGCAAAAACTGTACAAAAGTTACCAACTGAAAAAAAATTGAACTGTCTGAATATATTATGCTTGCAACAAACTACATAACGCACATGGTCATTTCTGGGATAAACGAAACTGAGTAAGAGTATTGTCTGGATAGCTACAAAAAAAAATGTTGCAACACTGACCAAAGCATACACCATACAAAATACAAGAAGGAACACTAGAAAAAAAAAAACAATAAGAATATTGCCGCAAAAGTGTTCCAAAGTGCTAAAAGCACCTAGAACACTTAAAAACTAATTTTGAAACATGAAATATAAATTCTGCCCGAAGCTTACTCTACTTTCAAAAATGTAGAAAATCTACCTACTTAGTTGAAAACATGCCAATGCCACCGCATCGTGGGCCTGTTTAACATAACATAACCACATAAAACTAACAAGTCCCATTCTCATGCCAACTCTGTTCATGTTTTTTGGCGCAGACACTAACATGAGCCGGTCCTTTCGAGCCTATTAGCCTTAATGACGCTATTGCATGCTTTACTACAACAACTGCGTCTTCCAATCTGCATAGTCAGTCAGACTATAAAAAATTTTTTCACGTCTGCAGTTATCAATTATTTATGGATTGTACACACTTTGGCATATAGGCTGCTTTAATAATTTGAGTTCCAAAAGTTTTGACTAGTTACTCTATTAAAGGGACATCCAAATTTTTGCATAGAAGTGTATTTTGCAGAAAAAGGTGACTCAGTTTGGCCCTTAACCATTTAACCAAATAATCTGACCAGACTGATAGAGTTATTATAAAAAGTAGTAGCTTTATTTTCTAATACTTGGTTAGGTCATATAAAAAATAACTTTCTTTTTCTGGTAATGTTCAAAGTATCTAGTAAATACTGACTGAGAGCGCTAAGTTAGCCAACTAAATGTTTAATTAATTAAAATAAACACTTTCTTTTATTTTCAAGCAACTCTAAAGCGTTAACAAGCGTCCTTTACTTTTCGTTGGTGTAACATAATCTTTATAATCTCCCAAAAATAGTTAAGTGTAACATGTAAGGCCTCATATAAGAGGCTATTTACCAGGGTAATAACAAAAGCGACTTCCAAAAATTACCATGCTACCAGTTTGTAAATCAAACTTACTTTGATTGTGATTTCGTTGCATAAATAAAACGCACAACGACAACAGAGAATCGGAAACCAAAAACCTAAGCCTTTGCAGGTGGCGTAAGATGCTACTAACCAACAAGTTCCATACACCAACTACAACTAGTAATGCTCTCATCAGTAATGCAAGGACCCAAAATATTCATGAACACAACAGCCTCATAAATAAATTGAAACCCAGAGAAATGGCAGCGAAAGCAGCTGCAGCTGTAAATGGGCCCAAAGTCGAACGCGGACTGAACTTGGTACGTCTCAACGTGAGAAAACTGAAAAATATGCTAACAAAAAGCAATAGGCGACTTTCCACCCAAAACTCTCCCACTTCGAAAAATACGCTGCAGCAGCATTGAGCTTTTATGATGCTTCGATTTCGTGGAATTAGCAATGAGCCATCTAGCTAAAAGGACAGACCAAACAAGCCTTGGGAACTTGTTCAAAATTTATTTTTCTCTCTTATTACATTTCATGGAAAATATTGCCAACGTAGGCAACATATTGCGGAATTGCAAGTGGAACAGTAGTGAGTGATTGCATATAAATATGCAACATGCAGCAGAAATAAATCTTAATCCTGCATTTTCCGAACAAGTGAGATAGAAAAGCCTCTAAATTATAGAAGCTTACTGTGTGAGTCGAAATTGAAAATAAGTCAAACATTAGGCTCGTATTGTATATGACTGGCTGTAAAACATTTGGTAAATATGATGTAGTTCTTGGATTGGAGTGTAACAATTATTTAAAATTTTTTCGATATGCTTTATTGTTTTTAACATTAACATAACTATTTCAGCTAAGGACCAATACATCTTAATTTTTGTTTCTTAAATTGATTAAGATGTATATATCTAAATATCTACATCTTTGAGCTTTGTAATACGAATTTTTTTTATCTGTTAAGACTGTAGTGTGTATGTGCATTGAGTTGGCAACAAAATAAATTATTCAATTATAACTAATCGCATTGCCTACTCGAAAATCAATTTAATTCACTTTAAAGCATTCGGCAAACTTTCGATCCTTCCTGTGTGCTAGCCTGCCAACCTTGTTCACTTTGACAACCACGCCAGTCAAGCGGCATACCAAAGATGTACTATGTGTGCGGTTTGGCATGGCCCTAATGTGACGATTTAAGATAATAAATATTTGATTTTAATAACTTGGAAAGCTGATTTTGGCTGCTGCGCCTGGAAAGGAGTGTAATTTGCATACTATTTTCAGAAGTTGACATTTGTAAAATGAAACCAAACGCTACTTCAAGCTTGTAGCGGAACCCGACAAATCTTAAAGCATTGGTAGAAACAAGCCTTTCATTGTACCCAGTCGACATTGTCTTTCTCTCTGAGTAGAACAGACAAAGCCATTCGCTTAAGGTCTAAAGCATAGAATGCCAGCTGGAATCTGTTGTATGTCCCTCAACATATTCTCTTGGCTGAGTTCCAAGTTATTCTTCTCAAATGCACCAACACAGCAGCAATTGCAGCAGATCAAACATTTGGTCATTAACTGACAGAGCTTGTCAGGGTTAAGTTGCGAGACCATTTGGGTGCACTTGGATTTTCATCTCCTCGGCCTACAATTTAAAAAAAAAAAAAAAACTTGTAATGTCACATAGAGACTGCTGGGCAAGCAGAGTGCATAGAACTGCACTTATTTAACTGCGACCTAATGCTGTATTGCAGATAACTTATCTACTTCATTACATCTTAAACTGGACTAGGGTTTTTATGAATACCGATTTATTATTATTTTTATATTTTTTATAGGCTTATTTTTGTCAATATAAATACAACAGTGCTCAATGGTTGTCCCTATCTTTTTCGAAAATCATTAAGACCGAATATAGTGATAGCCTTAATTTACCAAGCTATAGATTTATTTATAACATATCCAAGAAGTTATATTTTATGTGTCAATATTGATCATTTTTCTTATAGGTCGGCGTTTTGTAAAGCAAAATTTTTCAATACTTTTACGTATATATTTTTTTTACAGAGATTCAAAATCTGCAATTGTGTTTTGATCGGACAAATATTTTTCCATACGCTAAAATCTTCTTAATAAAATGCCGATTTGTTAAAAAAATTCTAGCGCTTTACTGACAGGAAAAAAGTTATTAATTCTTAAAGTACAAGCATAGAAATGCTAGAGGCAAGATAGCTAATTTATCGATTTATCTAATGTTTTATCAAAAAAATTAAAAAATAATTTAAATGTTAGCCTGTAGGAAACTTGGATGTATTAAAGAAAATTCTTTAGCGTCAGCAGAACAAGTATTTCGATGTGTGCGCACTGCTTAGACTCTAACATGGCTATTGGTTACAGATTTAAATTTTTTTTTATCAATGTCAAACATTAAAACAGATCTTTAAAACGAGAAAGACAGCTGCAACTGAAGCTTTTGAGTAATAAATCATTGTGCCTAGATATTTTACAGTGAAGCACCCACCACACAGTCCTACTGCGAGCAACAGACTGATAAATCTTGTGTTCGACTAAGCCAGAGTTAAGAAACTCGTATTCGAAGATGTGATTCTGTATGAATGAGGGAGAAGTACACAAATATATACGATTAATCGTTACGTGCAGTAAAATAAATATTACCTTTACAGAGTCCTTACAGAGAGCACTGCACAAAACTAATACGCGTGATTAAATACAAGTTCGATTAGTCATTTGAGGGGCCTCTATAATGGCAAATGAAAATTGACATTTTAACTTTTTATAGTCCACCTCATTATAGCTGTCGCCGATATGCTGCAGAATGTCCCTCCCTTTGAAATATATTTTTATATAAATAAAATTTATATTTTCTGTTAAAAGTGATAGCTCAACAAAGCCGTAATATAATAATAAATTATATATACTCCTTCTAGGAGCTTAAGGTTGCAATATAGAACTTCCAACTGTTCCTACCTCTAGAATTGGTCGAAGCTCGTTAAACGATTTGCGAGTTTCCTTCTGAATCGTTCTTTTCTTTGGGGTCGACCGCGTTATCTCGTGCCTCATTGCTTATAATGTTAGGCCAAAAGGTATATTGCTCGCAGATTTGACACGTAATGACTCGGTCTTACGCATGAACCAGTTTTGACCCCATTTGATCCCATAATCAAAAATCTCCAGTACCCAATACAGCACATTTTCCATTGTGCGATATTAAACTTTTTTTAAAGTGTCTTGACTGCGCTTCCTGTTTAAATGATTTTTGTGTAATAAAGCATTTTTGTAGAATCTAGAGTAAAAGTCAATAAACTCTCTGACAAACCAAATCTTAATAACCATACGCAGGACATTGTGGCTGTTGCTCTATACCTTTTTCTTGTGCTTTTTGGCTCTGGATCAAAAGTTATTTATTATTAATTAAAATAAAATAATCACAATAAAAGCTATACATATAATGTATCTGAACTGTTCTGTATTGCAGATAGCGTCATTATGAATATCAGACTTTTTTCACAATCATTACATATGACATTTTATAGATAGACAAACCCTGAAACCGCTGTGTTACAATAAGAGCTATAAATATTCATTTTTGAAGAACTTTCATTATGATTTCCTTAACGACTATGTTGTATGTAGTTATAAGTAAAAGAATGTTCATGGCCGCCTATAACATTTTATTGTTGTTTAAATTTGAATAACTCTCTGCATGCCAGATACTTTCAATCGAGATAAGGTCGCCAGCCAGTTCAGAGTTTTTTGAGTTTGGTATTTCCTTTTCTAAGAAATATTTTCTTGTTCTTATCTGCTGCAAATTTCATTTTTATGCTAAACTGTTTCCTTTTTGGCCGCGTTTCGTTAGTAAGCAACTTTTCTACAACCAACATTTTTTTTTAGCGGAAACGGAAGTTATACAAGTTGTTACCACGTTTTATGAGTTTGGTTCGTGCTGAAGTAAATGCATGTATAAGTCCAACGATATATTTCATTTTTATTTATAATGATTGTATATATAATGCTTACGTAATATGAAAGTTTCGAGTTTATGTTTTTTTATTTTACCGATTTACTGTATTTTTGTGTTTTAATATTGACTTTAAAAAATAAAAAAGCAGTCAACAATTTTAAGAGTAATATGGCAACCGATCATGCACTTTGATTCTAGTTGCCTGTAAGTTTTCTGAAGTCGATTGGTGAGGTCCCTGCATGGTCACAACTTTGTAACAATAATGTTACTTAAACTAAATAAAATTGCACTTCAGAGAAATTAAATAACGAAAAAAATTCGATAATTTTTATTCAAGAAGGCGCAAGGATTCCTGAGTGTTCCACCATAGTCATTTAGTTTTTAAGTTGGTCTTATAATTCAAGATTATGCCGGTTTTTGTAATTTTCTCACAAACAAAATTGCTAATTAAAAAAATCAATAAAATTAATAATTTTAAGCTGAAAATAATTTATAAAATTGGGCACAAGGAAAAATATTTTAGTTTTATAAAATTGTTGTATAATTCCAATAAGTTTATACCTGAGAAATGTGTTATGTTAAACAAAAGTGAAAGAGTTTATGATCACTATAATAACAATAGTAGGCAATAACAGTTTTTATATTTTGTAAATAAATTTAAAAGTGGCATAAGCTTCAGTTTTCGTGTAAGAAATGACGAATACCATAAAATAGGTAAACCGTATAACAAATTTCTTACGGCATTTGTCCTACATTAGTGTTTGTATATTTATTTTATATTTTTAATTAATCGAATTAACCTTAAAACAAAAAAAGTATCTTAGCAATTAAACAACGCTGGTTAATATGGAATTTAAGCTTAGTCATATTGGCAGTTGATTAAATTTCGATAACAATTTTTCAAATTTTTCCTCGAAACAGTAATGGTGTTGCTGTCTAAAATAATAATTGCACTGCTCTAATTTAAAATAATGTTATGTCGTATTTTCTAGAGAAGAACGACTGTGCTTGAGCAAATATTCCAGCGGACATATGAACACATATTCGTTGCACGTATTTGGCCTTTAAAACGAACAAAATGGGCTGAACTTTAAACTGCTACTTAGCCGTGTTGATAAGCTGCCAGGCTGCTAAAGACTTTAAAGTACACTTTTTACAACAAGTTTGTCCCTCTAATTAGTTGGGTCCTCTTCCGTTTGTCTTATTTTTTTTTTGCTTTTGCAACTTGAGCATTTGGTGACAATTTACAACATGGGCGTTGCTTCTAGAGTCAAAGGCACCAAATGGGCTGAACTTGCTGTTGCGTTGAGTGTCTTCAAATTGGCAACGTTTAAAATGTGTTGGCACCCTTCTGAGAAGTGCTGCAGTTGGCAGGCTATAAACAAGGATTGTTGGCAGCTCAAAGCGATTAGTTACGCATACGCCATGTAGGTTTCAAAAGCGGCAAAAAGAAATGAGTTGGAAAAGTAAGCGAATAACTAGAGAAACTCTTATAAAATGCTTAACTTTTTCTACCCTCACATATTTATCTTTCAGAAATCAGTTGAACAGTACTATTACTACTAGTACTATTAGTACTATTATGTGTTTTATATTGCTAGCATATTTAGCTAACTTAAGATATTGCATGTTAGCAAAAGTTTTGGAGTTGCTCAACACACAGCAACGTGAGCTAAACATTTTGATTTTTGAGGCAAGAACATTTTGTGTGTGCAACTTTTCATAGGACCATACCTTTTCATGCTTATTTGTATTATGATTCTCATTTTTCTTCCAATCATATTTGGTTGTTGAACAATTCAATTCGAATGGATTAATTTTGTAGCTAGATATGATGATAGCAGTTATGCAGTTTAATTAACACAATATTGTTTGGAATTTAACCAATTGTATGGCAGTCACTTATTTCAACAGTTACAGAAGATAGGGGTAAGTCCATGAATTAAATTTATCTTCACAAATGAGTCAGAAAAGTCCAAGTTGCATTCAATATGTGCAAGACCAAAACTGAGTTTTTTTTTTCAACTTGCAATCGATTGAACTCATTCTGTAAAAATAAATAACAAAACTGGAAGGTCGAAGCGAATGCACTTGCAGCGGATGTGAATGGCATTACTTCCGTTTTAGCGCGTAACAGCTGCACTAGCAGAAAGTTGGAAAGTGTTTCAATCAAAACAAAATGTTGCAAAATTTACGCTCTCTCTGCTTGAAGCAACACGCACAAACTAAAATTGATCAAATAGGAAACTCTTGACATGTGCCAGATTGGGCATGCAATGAGTCTTGTCAATGCCATGGATTTTGATTTGGAACTTCAATTATAGAAGGACTATAGAGATGCCAATGAAAACGCGACCTAAAACTATTATATAAATATTTGTCCAATAGAAAAAATCAAATTAAATTATTAAAACAATTTTAGATTATTTAATCACCCACAGATTCGGTCCGAATGTGCTGATATAAGTACTCACATCTTAACCGTTTGAAAGCATTACAATTTTTTGTCTACTATTGTTGTTGTTGTGTCTATTGTTATAACTAAATTTAAAATGTTTATGAAACAACGTTGACAATTGAAAATTTTCATTAAATAACAACAATGCAACTTTAATTAAAACTGCAAAACCATATGCGAACATACGATAGGGAGTCCCAGTTAGTGAATCCTAAATTGTTCGATAAATTAAGATCTAATTTTTTACTTTTTTTTTTGTTTATAAATTCACTAAAATTCTGTCGGAAAGCTGATGTAAGATTTGAAATTGTAATTGTTTTGATTTTACACGACAATAGCAAAAGCGCAGCGGGTTGAAAATAAATTAAAATAATTTTAATAAAATGCTGCTATCGATGATAAATACAAATTCAAATCATTTTATTTCTGTTTCTACACTAGGATTATATTTCTAAATTTAATGCTTTTACAAATTTTCCTACACGACACATGAATTGTTCAAGCGATTTCACAGAATCATGACTTATGCCGTATGCAGGATATTCATATTGTTCCTTCTGCGCAATACGGATTTAGGACGGGTTTATTCGCTTTTAAAACTGAAGGATGACAAAAAGCATAAGCTTCAATGGAAAAATTAATCAGACATCATAATTTTCTGTATACAATAATTCCTTATTTCAGTATCAAAAGGCCAACTTAAATTTTTAAAGAGCAACTTTGGATGGTTGCTCGCAAGTAACATACTTTTGCTTTTTTATTGTTTCGTAAGTTACTCGGTTATGTTTGGAGAAATTTTCGCATGGATTTGGTGTTTCAATGAAAGTCATGCATTTAAATATAACAAATTTTGAATATGAATATTGAATATTAAAAAGAAAGACACAGAAAATGCGGGTATTTTGTAGATAATATTGTGCTTAATTTTTTACATAAATGGCTTCACCATTGCAAATCCAAGGGATAACAAGAGAATTTAAGCAAAGTGAATAAGTCTTTTCTTTTTTGCAGTAACGAATTTGTGATTAAACTTTGAATCAACTATTGAGAACACGGATCCCTAATATTTAAGAACACAGTAAATCGCGTAAAATGAAACCGTATAAAAGTGGGTGACTGCCAGAGCAGCGTATACAACGAAGAAAACGTATAAACATGATTAAGGTGCCGACATCCATAACCCTTCTTATTTCTCCTACAAAAATGAAAGAGCAAAATGTAAATAATCTTTCATCACGTATACGCCACACTGCACACCATAGAGAGCAAGAAACAAACTAAACAAAAAGAAAAGTCAAAATGAAAGTGAAAATGTCTCTGGCGCCATTTGTAAACAAAGGAACTCCGCCATTTTGGTGAGTCATTTCCGTTTAGCTTCTGTCTGGTTGTGTTCATGTATGTGATTCCCGAAAATGATTTTACAACTTTTACTTGCACATTAATCAAAAGAAAATACACCAGCTACATAACTTACTTTAAGTCGTACAAAAGCAAACAAACTAAAAAAAAAAAAAAAAAAGTAACAGAAATATGTAAAAATTAAGGGACGCTTAGTTTAGAGATGGCATACTCTCGTTTGTACAAGTTTTATATTTTAGCCAAGACCCTGTTACCTTCCATTAAAAAAACATGAATTTGCTTTAAATTAATGGGACATTTTTTTGAAATGTTTATTCTTTTCATAACGCGAAGTAATTTAAATTTAAACTGCTGAGACTAATATGTGATAGCAATACGAACTAACCATTTTTATATTGTTAATTGACTTTAATTTATAATATGTACAACTACTTGATTTCCCTAAAATAGAATCGAATGTCTATGTTGCTCGAATCAAATGGCTAAGAAATCAGCAGCTTCAAAAATTATATGTAATTTGTAAAACTTGCACGTCGATGTCCCTAAGAATGTCATCGTAATAAATTATTCAATCAATTGTGGCTCTTAGCGTAGACCAGTTGGAAATCAATTCAATTCAGCTAAAAGTTTGCTGACAGCTATGGATCCTTCGAGACTAGCAGTCAGGCAATTTTGTTCTGCTTTTCTGTGTGACGAATGAATATTTGATATATAATGCATGGTAAAACGACTTTCCAAGGCTGAATAATAAAGCTAGGCCAATTACGAATATTGGTGCAGGCAAAAGATAATAGTACGGCCATCAGATTACGACACACAGGCTCATGAAATATAATGCCCTGGTAATAACAATTGTCAAAGCTTAATAATATTGCTAGGCCAATTACCAATATTGGTAGAGGCTTGAATGTCATTGTAATCAAATTTCGACACAGAATGGTACGATTGCGGAAATTTAGAGCGTTTAATAATAAACAAATAATTGAAACTATTGCCAATATTTCTCATATGATCGGAACTATTGGTAGAATTCAACAGCATCTATAGGAAAACAGGCTAGTAAAAATGATTTAAATTGAACATCATATTTAAGTTTAAGGCTTATTCAATAATTCTAAGTTATTTAAATCATGTTTAAGTCTCATCTAAATATAGAGCTTTTTCTCTTTATCAATATTATAAACTAATGGAAATTACTACCAACTTTATTTGTATAAACAACAAAAGCCATATTTTGCTTTATTTAGATATGCATTATGTATTATATTCAATATAAAATGTTTGATATAAATCGAATAATTAAACGCAATAACTGATTTAGCATTTAAGCGTTAACAAAGATCTTTCAAAGCAAACACTGGTGATTCAGATGACTTTTAAATAAAGGGAATTGCAAAAAAATAGCTGAATATGGAGTTATATTTACAGTCTAGCTTAGCAGACGTATTTGCTTAGACGACTGGACTTAAAAGTTAAGCTGAAAGCTGCACACCAGCTACAAAGTCATTCACACCCACATACTCACAGTAAAATATTTACAAAAGCATATGTAGAATCAACCTGTTTCATATTTTTTGTTGCCTACTTTTTGGGGTTGTCCAAATTTTTGGCTCCTGTTTAGTTTGTAGTTTGCAGTTTAAGCAACTTTTAAACTTGAACACATTCTCGCACTCATTCCACAGCTTTACCAAACAATACTTCGAATCTAGAATTGTAAATATTTGCACAGTCGCCAACCATCAGGAAGCGTTTGTCAGTCTTTTCCATTGTGTCACGGGGTCGTTGTTGACTTTTCGTTTTACTAAAGCTTTGAGAGCCAAGACTTTTGGCACTTAAGCAAATACCAAAACGAATTCAGCTTCACCATGTTACGAAAGAGGATTACAATCACAAGCGAAAATTAATGAATTATTTACCAGAAGCTTAACTTGAAGAATTTCTTGCTCCCAAGGACTCTGTGAGTGTGTGCTTATATGCCAAAGATTGTCATCAGATTCAATGTGTTGGCATTATTGTAGTGTGCGCAGCTGTATTTGATAATTAATTACTCAAATCATTAATCAATTAATTGCTGTTGATGTATATCACATTCAACTATAAATCAAAAATATTTATTCCAAAATATGGAATATACTTGCAGGCATTAAAAAGTAAAATGTGGGAAGTTAATTAAATATAGTAATCCAATGAATTGTTTAAAAATGGATATGTATTGTACTTTTTTGATTTATCACATTTGTATAATACAATTTTTCCAAAAATATTTTTGTGCAATTCTTACAATTTTTAATTTTTTTTAAATGTGCATGTGGTTTTGTTTTTAAAGTGGTTTTGTAACACAACCGATTGCGTATTCCAATGCTTTGTTTTTGCGCACAAATTAAAACACTCAATCGCCATCAACACCTCCATTTCTATAACTTTCCTAATTGTCTATTATTTTTATGGATCCTTCGGCTGTTGAAGAAACTTTTTGCCAATATAAGAGTTTTAACAACAATAAGAAGAGAAGCCCTACCATTCATTGCATACAAATGCATATTAGATATTGCACAAAAAAGCAGTAGAAAGAGGCAGGTCCTTTGTCAGATTGTTTGCTAGGTCATACCTACCTTATTGTGAAGAGAAAAGTTTATTTGATTGTTATGCAAAGCACAGCGTTGTATCAAGCAAGTCCTGACAACTTATCGCAAGCCTTGGTACCGGGGTCTGTTCAGTTGCTTTTCAAGACAAACAATGGTATCACTAACAAATACATTATAAACGCACGTTTGGCCATACAAAAGAAATTGTGGACTGCTTGGCTGGGGGTGCGATGATAGAGCTGTCTGAGAGAAGAGTTAAGTAACTTACTTTAAACAAATGCTTAAGGACCTTTTGAGATGGAAAACCTTCAATAAACTCAGCACAGTAGCAAAGACAGTTTTTAAATGTTTCGTTCAAATGGTGCTGCTTAGATATTAAAGGATCTTAATGCGCATTGAATATTGTTATGAGTAAGTAGTTCAGTTGTTGCGTCCAATATTTATGTATCCAATCCATTTTAAGTAGTTTTCAAAACTCTATGTGACTGTAGCACATAGAAGCACCAAAGAACCGTACCCATTTTCATACATTATAGTTGACGTTTAAGCTGAAAAGGTATTCCTAAAGCTTTGCCCACTAGTAATTAAAAGCGATTACTACCTATTAAAGGATAAACAGCGAAATACATGCAGCTAGACAACGACAGGACGAGACTAATAAGTGTAAAGAAAAGCCACTCCCATTGGCTTTATTAAAATGATAAACCCGCTCGCCATTATGTCCTCCATATGATACTTGAAACTTGGAATGCTTTATATGCTTCAGAAACAAACAAACAACCGCAAGTAATATGCACCTTCGGCCGTTGCAAAGAGTCTAATAGACAAATAAAAGCCTGGCGTGCGTCCAACTATAAGCAACAATTTAAGCAGCCGCTAAAGCCATTATCCTGGCCATGCACAGCAATAAGCAGAGTTAGCATGTGGTTCATAGAGTGGCAAAAAGGAGGTATAATTGTAGCAGCAGCTCGAACAAGTTGTGCCTTCGTTTTGTATCCAGGCCCACAAATTGTTATATGCACTTGTGCAGGCTCCGCACATTATAATGTAAACATGCATTAATGTTGTTTATTGGAAGTTCGAACAAGAAAAATAGAGAAAGACGCCCCAACCGCAGAAGGAGCTCTAAAAAATTCCAGGATGTGTTAGCGACAGAAACAGGCACGGAGTAAAAAACAATTCTAACAATAATATTATTTGATGATATATTGAATAGCTGCGCCGTGTAGCTAAGCGAAAGTGCATCCTGTCGAAGGACACAATATAACAATATTAATGAATTTTCCGGTAATGCCCAGCGGAATAGCAAAATGTGTGCAGATTGTGGGAATTAGCATATTAACTATGGGTGACTTCATACGCTGCCAAAATGTGCTTGTGTATAGTTTTTCTCGAGTTGCATATTTTTTTTTTGGGGCTTAGGACCAGAAACAAATAATCGCAAGAGACGTTCTACAAGCGCCGCTCACACGCCATGTAAACGCAAAGCGAAATCCCTGTACTAATTGCATTCATTTTGTTGTGGATTAGCAAGTAACGCTTTGCGGCGCGGTTTTAATTTAAGTCAAGGATTTGCAGTCACCAAATTGGAAAAACCAAAAATAATGGATTGATTGTTTATTAAATTGTGCAAAAATGTAGCAATTTTTAAAGAAATATATTTGATGATGTCTTTGTTAAATATTTTAAGAAAGCACTTTTTAAAAACTTTTTCCGAAATTTTAGAAAAATTAATATTTTGGGGTGGCAAAAGAAATAGAATTTTGAGTTGTGATTAATTATGCCTAATTAAGTCTCAGAACAAAGAAATATTAATTATAATTATAGTCATATTTCAGGTTGGTTAACGTAACGAGCAGTGATTTATCTTTGCAAAAAGTTCGTTTTTTTTTTTAACTCAACACTCATATTTTCTTATTAAATACATTTACTACACTCGAAAATTTGAAATTTCAAAAATTTAAATATATAATTGTGTAAAATATGCAAACAATTACAAATTTGGATTAAATGACTTTTATGAATAGTTTCAAAATAATACGAATTGTTTCTCAAATGCTCATGCATTCAATCACGTTAGGCGCCATCAAATTACACAATTAAGATATTAAAGATTTCGATCCAAGGTAGTAGGACGTTTTAAGAGCCGCTGCAGAGAATTGAAGTAATGCTTTGTTAGAAGTATTGTAATTTGTTCAATATTGTTCTTTTTTGTGGTAACTTTGTTTGCATTTCTGCCTCCACGTATTTGCCTTTTCTTTGCGATTTGCTATTTAATTTAAAATATATATATATAATAAAAATATAAATAAATCTTCGTATTCTCTGGCTTTTTGCTTGTCCTTTGTTCCATTTTCAGTTTGTGCCCCAGCAGGCTGGCTTTTAGTATTTGCCACATTGCAAAGTCAGTCGTGTGGCAGCAGGCGCTTTGTAAACATTTCATATTGCAACGTACACAGGCCGTCCTTTGGCGGTACAACGTCTTTCATAGCATTAACTATAATAACACACATATTTAAAGTTGAATTCGATTTAACCATTGCTTGGATTTCATCATAAGTAAAAAGATGGAAAATGAAATTATATCTTATTATCTAAAACTAGTTTATAACTTATCATTTCAAGTCAGTAGAAATTATAATTTTGCAATATTAATAAAATCTTTTAGATCAAATTCAACCTGTATTTAAAAGAAATTTAATGCTTCAGTAAAAAATTATTGTTAAAAAATTTTTTATCATCTTGATTTTATATTCCACATTGGCCAACATGCTTATGTTTTATGTTTTATTATTCAACAAGTTTGCTCGAATGCTAAATTCTTAAGGTTAACCTGTAAAAAGTGACAATAGTTTTTATAGTAAATTACATCTTAGGCATATTTATTTATGCAACAATTTTCTATAGTTTTCTGGGTCCTAGGGTTGAGCTCGACTGCATAAATTATATATAAGTGTGCAATGCCACTTTGTGCTTGTTTCAAGACATAATAAACTTTATTTTTTCTATGTGTCTGCCATAGGATAACATTGCTCTTAACTGTTCCAACTTTTCGTATTGTTTATCTCTGAATTATCGTATCTTTCTATGTACATCAGCTGTGTTAATCAGATTACTGAAATATTGGTTCATTATATGAAATAAGAGTTCAATAGTAAGAGTAAACTTTAAAGCTTATAAATTACTTTACTTGGAATTTTCAGCTGCTCAGTTTATTTCTTGATACTATTATCTCTCAGTTTTGTACTGTTTTCATATTTTATTAATAAAATTCTGCCATAAAACTTTGTTTGGCCAGACAAAGTTTTGAGTACCGACTGTTGCTATGTTAGTAGCACTTTTTGAGTTTTATTCTCAAGTGATTTTCTAAGCTTTTTTGTCAGGTTTCTTTTCTTTTTTTAAAAGTTTGTTATTAACGACAGATAAAATTGCTATCTAAAATTTTAAACTCTGTACAATTATTTTAATTTTTTAAATTGGGGACACATATGCTGTTCTTTATACATTTTTTGCGACAATGCATTTTAAACTGAAGATCGTAGTAGTAAGCACATTATTAATAAACATAAAAAATTCATGTTAGTCTGTCCTTATTAGTTTGTTTTTTAAAGTCAAGCATTTTTGAGTCTGTAAATGATAAGAAAGTAGAAAATATAAAACAAAATTAACTAACAATAAATTGTACTCAATGACCAAATGTTGATATTTGTTAAGGGGTGCCCAATTGCCGAATGGGAAATATTAACAAATATAAAATCCTAAAAAACTTTACAGCAACTTAAGGACTCGACTCGAGGTACTGCACCCATTCTTTACCAAGCCCAAAAATCTAATGATCGTTCAGGTTATATTGACTAAAATATATTTTGAATTTTTTAATAAATTTTTCAAGTTAATTTGGAATAATTAGTTTGATTTGTTTGATGATTAATGATGACGTCTTACGTGAAAATTATTTGGATTTCTTATCTGTTTACACTTCAAAATATGAACTTGAATTTATCTTTTTGCAAATATTTTTAATAAGTAAATAGTATTTTAAATCTTGTTGTGAAAAAGAGTAAATGTTCATCGACCAAGTACATAATATAGAAATTTTTTATGGTGCTTCCGTCTGATATTTTTTATCTTGGCGTTCAATACTATTAATCTTTACGCAGCTGTTTTGCTTTATTTATAACATTTCTCACGATTGATCGTAATAAATAATAGATAAATAATTATTATTACTATTAGCTGCAAAGATACATTTTCTGTTAAATATCTGCTTTCTGTTGTATGAATGCATTTATATAAAGGTTAATTTTTTTCAGAGGCATAGAGCTTCAAATTGCAATAAAACAACGTTGGATTATACAATTGACATGAATTTTATTTATCCGAAAGTTGGGCTTGTGGCATTACATTTTAAATATGATTTTTGGCATATGACCGCCACAGCTGGCTCAACTGTAATACAATCTCGACGTCCAAGTTTCGATGACTTTTTCCAATATAGCCCCACAGAAAGTAGTCCAGTGGTGTAAAATCACAAAATCTTGAAGGCCAATTCACAGGTCCTAAACGTGAAATTAGGCGGTTACCAAACCTTTCAATAAATCGATTGTGGCGTGCCACACGAGCTGTGTGCCATGTTGCACCATCTTGTTGGAACCACAGCTCCTGGAAACAATGGTCGTTGCTCTATACCGTTCGCCATTGACTGTAGCATTTTGGCCATCATCGTATTTGAAGAAGTACGGATCAATGATTCCACCAGCCCATAAAGCGGGAATAAATCAATTGACAGCTGTTAAAATCGGTCGCCATCTTGAACAGTAATGCCAACTTATAGTTCAGTACCTAGAAAAATCAACCTTTATTTAATAAAGAAGATAAAAAAAAATTACAATGCAATCTCGATTATATACCCAAAATTTCGTTTTCTTGGACAGTCATATTCTTGAATGCCACAACTTATGTGAACAACAAACTCGACTAAACTTGACCTCGCCCCTTCATCACACATTATTCTTTACTTCATTTTATCTAAATATTTGTAGAATTCAACTATATACATATATATCTGGCTTGCAATTTTTGCATTTTCAATGAGGACATACCAAGTGCATGCATACTTAGATATATATTTTATACGCAGATACAGGCAACTACACAAGCGCGGGTAAAAATCTATATGTATATCCTGCAAAAAGAGAATACGTGACACTTGCAGGGTCATGGCCTCCAAGCTGGAAATGACGCCAAACGAAAATCAGAGGGGAGTCAACGATGAACAAACCTAAAATATGTTAAATAGATGCATAAATAAATTACCTCCTACATATTTGTGTGACGTATTTGGTCATTTCATGCATTTTTATTGTAAGTTTGAGCAAAACTGCTATGCTGCATCAAACATCACTACAACTTTTTGTAGCTTATATATTAAACAGGTGTTTAATCTAAATAGATTAATGAAATATTATTAATATATTAAAATAATTAAAGCAACGAAAACACTCGCCTTGGCACTTAGAAAAAAGTTTTAACTATTTGAATCCTATTTGAAGAAATGCGGGTTGTTTGAAGTGCAATTTGAATGAATAATAATAATAATTCTAAAGCTGATTTAAATAAAAGTGCTTTATATTGCTTACTCAATTAAGTATATTAGTGTCTTGTTAATATGTTTATGACCTTTGCATATTAAATAATATGCTAACGATTTAACCTTTCTCACTTTAATTATTTTATATAAGGTCCAAAATTAAAAACATCTTCATTCCTGGTTAGGTAAAGCATTTGAAATTTTGTTATTTTTATAAGGAATATATGTGTTTTTTGTGTGAATATGTATACATGATATTATGTTTTAGTTTAGCTTTCTTAGTGAATGTCTTTCACTTTTATTTGCACGCTTCATTTTTGACGAAACTGACTTATACGTAAAGCATGCCAAATGCTGATATAATAGAGGAAGGGTATTTCAGTAAGGGAGTTTCGATTATTT
The DNA here is from genome assembly GCA_035046065.1 of Chymomyza procnemis. Taxonomy (NCBI): domain Eukaryota; kingdom Metazoa; phylum Arthropoda; class Insecta; order Diptera; family Drosophilidae; genus Chymomyza; species Chymomyza procnemis. Next base: position 178,276 of record JAWNOJ010000013.1, on the reverse strand, counting down.
GTTTATTTAAGTATGAGAATTATTAAAATTTAATTTTGCTCTAACAAATATGGTTTGCCACATTAAGACTTAAAGAATGAAGTTTGAATTCGCATTATGATGTTATTGTCTGATCAAAGATTCTAGGCTTCACCTGCAAGAGAAAAAAAATTGTGTTCCAACTTTTTGAGAATGAGTAATTTCTCAATTCATAGACCGTCCTAGGGGATTATATTCTGCATTAAGCAATATACATAATATTCCACATATACCAAAATGCATATAAGCAATTGCCTTTTTCACACGGACCTTTAGCAACATGCATTGGTAATGTTTTTGAAGCTATATTAGTTTTTGCACTAATTATTCTCTTTAAACAAATGAACGTGAAAATATACATAAATATTGTGTACATAATTGGTATTTAAAAAGTCCTACAATATACAGGCTATGGACAATTCTATGTAAATGGACTTAGTGACTGACTGAATGCCACAACCGACTGAAAATCGAAAAGAATAACGAAATGTATCAAAGTTGTCATTGAAATTAACCAGTTTTAAGTCAAGCATTAATAGACAAGCTTTGTTTTATATCCTTCAGGATAATTGATTTCTTTTTAAATTAAGATTTTTTTTTAAATTAATTTTGGACAATTTTTTTACAATATATTACTTAAGAGCAGCAAAATAAGTTTTCGATAAAAAAGAAGGTTATCGATACGAAAGTCAACGAAGAAAGTCGAAGGGGACAACCTTAGATCAGATGGTAAGACCAAGTGTAGGAGGGCCTACCTTGACCAAGTGGAGAAGGAGCGCACAAAGCAGGGGCGCGTGGAGAAACCTAATAAGGTCGACTGTTATCCATGACGGCCAATAAAGTAAAGTAACATATTCCTTTAGACCTGGCAAGCTAATCTTTTTTTAAGCTTTCTACTGAATTAAACAGAAATTTGATTTTCCATCTACTCTTAATGAATCTTTTAAGTCCTATTTGTTGTATATTCTATTTTATAATTTATTTGTTAAAAACTTAAGAGCATTTACTAAATATAAAAAAAGTAAATCATGACAATCAAAACAATCCTCTGCATAAAAAAATCATTGTTGAGAATTTTCGAATTGCATGGAGGACACTTCATGTTAAGCGTTCAAGGAGTATTAGGACGATTGCTGAGAGTTTCTGCTTAATAATTATTGTTTATTAACATCTAGCCAAGCAGTATTGTATTTATATTTACAGTGATTCAAACAATAGAAGCTAATTTTATATAAACAAGCTGCTCTTTCTACAAACAGTTTACTCAACTGCAATAACAATTAAAATGTAAACCAAAGCCAAAGTAGACTGAATTATTTATAATTTAATTAAAAAACTTCATAAATATTAATGAAAAACATAAAATAGAAATTTGCGAAAAAAAATTTGTTTAAAGTGCAAATTAAATGTTCAAATTAATTTGTAAATTTAAAACGTGCTAAACATATTAAAGTAACTGCCAGCATAATTATCTACAACTGAAAACACAACCAAATGCAAATTTGATAGCTAAATTTAATCAAATGTAGTAGGCTTAAAATATTAAATAAGTGTTCCTAAAAATCAATTAATAGGAATTTAAGTTTTTAATATGGTGCGAACTTGGAAAAGTTTTAAGATATACTTTTTAAGACGCACCGAGAAAAATTATAATAATTATAATAATATGTAACATAAAAAATTCCTATAAGAAACAATTCGATTTAGTTGAAGAATAACTAAAAATGTTAAGCACTAGTTCGATAAATAATTAGAAGTACCTAGTCTCCAAACCAGCAGAAGCAAAGTCAAACTGGGAGGAATTTTTTTTAAAGGGTGTTTACTTTTAGAGGTGTAGAACTTTAAATTGCCATAAAATAACGATGGATTATTCGACTGACATGAATTTTACTTATCCGACAGATAGTCTTGCGGCATTATATTTTAAATATGATTTCTGGCATATGATCGCCACGGCAGGCTCGGATGTGGTCTAATCTGAATGTCCAATTAATGATGACTTATTCCAACATTTCAGGCCGCATATGGACAATAACACGGCGAATGTTACCTTTCAAATGGTTAAGCGTTTGTGACTTATCCGCATAGACCACTGAGTTGACGTAGCCCCACAAAAAGTAGTCTGGCGGTTTTAAATCACAAGATCTTGGAAGCCAATTCACACGTCCAAAACGTGAAATTAGGCGATCACCTAATGTCTTTCAATAAATCGATGGCTCATGGATAAATCATGGCTCAATACGCATCATCATTGACTGTAACGTTCTGCCCATCATTGTTGTTGAAGAAGCAATGATTCCACCAGCCCATAAAGCGCACCAAACAGGCAAGATTTAACACTTTTTCGATATACCCTTGAGGATTAGCTTCACTCCAAATGCGGCAGTTTTGTTTGTTGATGTAGCCATTCAACCAGCAGTGTGTTTCATCGCTAAACATAATTCAAAATTATGAAAATCGCGAACGCCTTGCTTGATGATCATTTGCCTTCCTCCAATGCTTGGATGGACACAATTCCAATTCCTGTGCGGCAATGGCGGATGGACTTATTCAGGTGTTTCTCAATGCTATGGTTTACAATAGCAATAGCTTCTTCTGGACGCACTGTACGGCGTCTCTGGGCATGCTACTTATCAATAAAAGAAAATGGATAAAGTGCGCGAAACGTATTCCGAACAGAACCATTATTTTCGAAATAAAATTGCACTTTTTGCAAGCGTTGTTCAGGCGTGAGTCTCTTCTTACCTAGAAAAAACACCCTTTATAAGAATTCTCAACTGCCAAAATATATTCTGAGCACTCTATATAAAAAAATTCCAAATTTTCATGCGGCATGGCTAATTTCGAAGGAAATTGGAATTGCGGGCAAAAAGCTAAACAAAAAAACACACTGAATTTCTGGCTGAGGAAAAGTGTATTTGCATATTCATCATTTTATTTCATGTTCATTTGCTAATTTTTTCATGCGCAGCGTTGACTATTTGGTTGTAACTAAATGGATGTGGTTAAAATGAAAACACTCCTGACCAGTCCCAATATTACTGACTGTTTTTTTAGCTTTTCTGGTTCTTTATTTCATTTCCATTTTCACGCACATTTTCAAACTGACGCTCAACAAATGAAAACTTTTTGCATAGACATGTGTCTTGGTAACACTTTGAACTGCAATCAATAAAGTAAACTCCTGTCTAGACCCTTTCAGCAAATATAGAACATGCACTGGCATAATATTATCTTTCAGAAACTCACAGCAAGTCATTTTTATCAGCTTCGTACAGTTTTTGCCCTTTTTTCTTATTTTTAAATTGTAATAAAAATCATCATGAAATAAAGTAAGTAAAAATTTGAAGTAAAAATTCTTACAAACTTATACCTCCTGACTTCAAAAGATGAAATATAATTAAATCAATGTTATTGCTTTTATACTACTGCCTTCTATGCAGTTTTTATGGTGAATTAATTTAATTAATTTCCATATTCTTTGCAACCAAAAGATATACCACCCGAGAAGAGCGAATACCATACACCGACGTTAATTCAAACACAAATTTACAAATACCTATGATAATTTAAAATGAGGTCCTATGTTCTTTATAAAATCCAAATGTAATACAAATCGAAACCTCATGTAAACTAAACCAAAGCAAATGAAATAACCCGCAAAAACCCAAATTGAAAAATGCAAAATGCCAACAACGAAGCCCAGAAATTGTGGGGAAAATCCTTGTGATTGTTGCTGTTTGAATTATTTTGTGGGTAAACATTATATCACCCACCTTGTCCAATATATCATATGGCCTCAACCACAAATATACCAAACACTAACTAGTCTTTTGCTAATTGCATATTTTGTGTTCATTAGGGTCACCAACGGACTCTAGTGCAGCTCGTACTTTGCCAGAATTCATAGTATGTATATCGACTGAATTGTTCAAACCACATTTTATTTCTTTCATTTTTGAATAAAATTTAAATTGTATTTGAAAAACTTTTGAAAATACAATTAAATTTAAACTTGTTCTAGATGATAAACATTCGGTCTACAAAAATATATTAAAACATAAAACGGATAAACAATAAATATACAATGAACATTTTTGACAGTGTTAAATTTGGATATGAAAGAGGGAAAATTGAATTGAAGTTTTCAGATTCATTCTAACGATATGGAGAAGAAAGTCTGCAGTTTTAGGTGAGGGATATTTCAAGAAGTATTTGGTAAGCTTCCAATGGTGCTTACAACTCTGGTGCGAAAGTTCCGCTATGCGCCTCACAGTTACCGCCTTGCTGATTGGTTAAATGAAAACAATATAAAAAATCACTATCTCTTAGCACTCACTCAACTGTGAAAGCATAAAATCAATGAAAGATTTTAATAATGGAAGGCATGTTATTTGACAGCAGAATAAATAAATCTGCAAAAAATTACTAAAAATATAACAATGAAATGTAAATCAATCGAGATAGTGCCAGGCAGTAATGTGCTGTCAAGCCAGCTTCAAACCATATCTCCGCTCTTTTTTCATAGTAACTAAGTTTTATTTAAATGAATCAACATTGTATATTTTTATGTTTATTTCTCAATTTGAGTACGCAAGCCATGGAGTAAATTTAAATTGAATAATTTTTAAAAGCATTGCATTAGCAATAAAAATGCATTTTAAATTAAATTTTCTTCGATACAATTTTTAGACCACTCAAATGTATTTTTTAGGTTCATTTTATATTTAATTGTGTCACGAATTAATAAAAACATAAAAACATTTTAAATATAATTTTTTTTCGATCAAAAATTGTTTGTGTATATATATTGTCAATATATCATGTGGGTCTCGTCAGCGTAGTACTAGCTTGCTGGGCTATTCACTAGTAGATTTGCTTAACGTTGGATTAATTTTCATTGATTACCTTGAAAATGCAGAAGCATCAACAGTGACTAATATATGGAGTTAATTAGATCGTTTGAAGGTCGAAATCGTCCAGAAATATACGCATTTGAGAAAAAAAGGTAGGTGCTGTTTCAACAAGACATTGCACCGGGCCACAAGTCCGTGAAAACGTTGTCAAAACTTCATAAGTTGGGCTTCGAATTGCTTCCGCATCCACCGTATTTCCAGATTTGGCAACCAACAACTATTTTTTATCTCAGATCTAAAAAGAATGCTCGCTGGGAAGAAATATTGGTCAAATGAAAAGGTCAGTGACTTTTCAATTGACCCGTTGGTTAGGATTGTTTCCTGTTCTTTTTGCAGAGCTATTATTAAAGATACTGTGAAGAATGCAATTTAATTACACATACGCCCCATTATTCACATACTATGCAAGTTGTTGTTGCTGATTGCCTTTTTCCGATGCTTTTGATGCTTTCTTGTTAAAATTATTTCGTAATAGAATAACTTTTCCTACAAAGAACGCTAACAAAAGCGAATGATTTTAATAAAATGTGTATGAACACTCTATCGCGGAAGGCCACATCTGGTTAAACAGTTCTCAAAATGCATCAATATGTTGATTCGGTAAAGCAGCAAAACATTTTCGCACAATGACAACAATTCAATAAAGTTATGCATATATGGAGTTTATCTTATATTTTAGTATATTTAAAAATTGTAAAATATGTAAAGTATTCTTTTTCACTAATATTATTTTATTTGTCTAATTTAGTTATATTTATTCTACTTATGACTTAACAAGAAATTCTTTCCCAGCTTTTCAATTGCATCTGTTATCATTTTATAATTTGAGCTACTCTAAAGAGGTTAAATCTGTCGGATCAGGCGAAGGTTAAACATGTTTATAAGTGATACAAATTAATGTGTTAATTGAAGAAGCATAATTTGCCATAATTCTCATGAAGCTCGATTATGCAAATTGGTTACATGAAAATTCCATTATAATAGCCATGACAAAGAGCTTGGATAAAGGCAGCAGTATTTTGCTTTGGCGCAGACAAAAGCCAGACAATGCATAATACCTTGCATGTCCTTCTATACGGCAATGAATGCTTCGTGTAATATAAGTCAACAGCAGCAGTTGGCCAAAATCGACAACAAAAACCAGTAAACGCTTTGTTGCCGCTTCTAAGGACGACTCTAGTCATCATCATCATTGAAGGCTTAAAATTCTTCGACTCCGTTAACCAGCAACCAATAGACAAAGGACTGAAGTATATTACCTGGTGGTGAACCACATGGGCAGCACATAGCCTGCGCAGGTAAATGGACTGGAGAATCAACGAAGTAGATTCTAAAGCTGAAATATAGTTTGATGAGCAATACACTTTGGTTGCTCTTTCAATTTAAATCTTAAATAGTCTTAGTCTAGTTTTAGCTGGATAACTACTAATAATCAGAAGCAAAAAGCTAACAAGCAAGCGAATAAAACAAAATCGAATTGTCCATTTTCATTACTTATTTATTTTACTAATTATATTAATATTAATTTTTTTGGTTTCAGCTAATAATACTATAACTTCTAGTATATCTTGATATGCCTTGTTTATAACAATCATTACATTAAACATTAAATTAAAGTAGCAAGCTGCTCTATTTCATTATTTCCTTAGAATCGTTATAAGAGTATTGAAAGTCGAATAAAGCAGAGCCCTCAACGGTTCAGTGGGGACCTCGACGCAAACGCTATTGCTTCTGGCCAAAAAGTTGTAGAGTCCTAGAAACAAAAACAAACATTGCTGTCAAAATATATTTGTGTCTGCCTGCCTGAATCCTTCTGCAGCTGTTTGCTGTTACCCCAGCACGTATGAGTTTCTGTCTAGTATATCAATAACAACAGACAACAAAATGTGGCAGGGTACTTGTGGCAAGAAAGTAAAATCGATATTTTGGAAAATTAAGAGTACTGATTTCCTAAACTGCAAATTGTCACAAATAATAACTCCAGCTTTTACACTCTATTTTACTTTTACGACTCTTAGTTTTGTAAACATTAAATGTGCTTTAATTTTTATTAATGAAAGGCGCAATCTTCACAGTTTGAATAATCAATTAAAAAATATTTGTTTAAAATCGGCAAAAGTTGTCTCTGTGATCAGACATGGATTATAGATATATCTCCCCTTTCGTTTTGTCAATTTGTTATATAAAAAAAACTTGCTTTTTTCTTATTGATTAAATTCATCTTACTGTCATTTTAAAAGTAGTCAGTATGGGTCTGAGCCAACACCTACTGCTCATATATAGCCATATTCCTTATATATAACCACAAATTTAGCTTGAGGCCTGCGAAAAAGCAATCAAAAACCTCGTCAAGTTTAAATTAAATTGAAAAGCAAAAGCGTGTCAAATTTAATTTGACTTTAAGTTGAAGTGGCTTTTGCTCGGTGCAAACTTGGCTAAAAGATTTAAAGCCAAGCTGCTCTGCATCTTAATAATTTTGCCAGTGGCACGTGACGCGACTTTTGGCTACAAAAACAGGCCAAATTTCGATATGTAAGTTACGTGATGTCATAGTCCCTATTTTACATCGTTGTCTGTCTCTGTGACTCCTCTCTACAAAGAAGTTTTATCTTGTTACTAAAGTTTAAACTCATTTTATTTTGAAATTAAAATAATTCATTGATTTGTTACAAATTTATTAAGAATATTAATTGAAATAGAATCCACTGTTTTGCCTTTTGAATATACTGTATAGTTCATCACTAAGCACAAGTTGTCGTTTTTTCTCAATCTTCAAAAAATACCATTCGTATACTTAATAACTTAAGTTAGGGATACAATTTTCTTGTCTTTGTTACCAAGTAAAAAGATTCAGTTGGTACAATTTGCCAATTTATCAATAACAATATATCTTGGTTCATGCAAGGAGTGTTTGCGAGTGTTTGTGTCACAAGTAATGCCTGCTGACACGTAAATGTCAGCTTTTAATGACCCGGCACTGTCGGTCTGTATGCCTGTGTCTCACTTACACTCTTAAGTGTGTGCGAGTAGACTTTCGATGCACTTACTCACTTGGCCTAGCAATGCGTCTGGGTTCGGGTCTGACTGGCCGTCATCTGCTCGTTACTTTAGTCCATCTGCTTAAAGTGCTTACATTGGCAAGGAATGTAAAATGAGTGTGGCAGCGAGGGCTGACCGATGGTTCTATCCAAAATGGGATATTTCTTAACTAAAGAATTATTTTGACATGGTGCCTCAACTCTTTTTGGCAGTCTAGAGCGTTAAATCGATCAACTATATCAAATGGCAAGATAATTGAGTCGTGAAGTAACTTCCAATTACTGGTTGCCGGAAGCTGTTAGAAGCTTTCTTTGAATGTCTCATATATTCCAACAGTAAATATGGAATATATTTATACAAACCGCCATGAACTGATTAGACATCAAATATCCTCTTTCATGAATTGTTTTAAGATCTTGCATACTTCAAAATCATTGAAAATATTTTAGTGCTCATCATATTCGATTTGGATGTAAATATTTGTATTGTAATTTAAATATTTTCAATTATATTATTACTATTATATATATTATTAATATATTTTCAATTTCAATAAAAATTTTCGTTTACTTCCGAAAGCAAAACACAGCAGGAGCATTTTAAAAATTTTGCTGATATACATTTTTGACTTAATGATTTACTTATCAAACTACCCTCTGCTATACAACATTATATGTATAAATGCAGATGTGTTGTTGTGGCGCTTCCGTAACTTTGCTAATTGTTAAGCACACAGAATGTTGTTGACATCATACACAAGGACAGCAGGATCCAAGAGTCGAGGGACAGACGTGTTGGCTGATTCAATAATCGTCCAGCATAGATTCAACTCAGGTTGTGATTAATTCGTATGACATCTGTTATTTGCACAAGAAGAGTGTACAATTATTTCGGGTATCATTCTCTTCTACGAATGATGCCACATGTATTCGTGTTGATGGCGTTTGGAAATTATTCAACAAGCGATTCTTTTAGTAACGAAATAAAGCGAATGTATAGTCATCGTTCATAAAATACATAAGAAAAAATAATCTACAGTTGGGATATGGCTTGCAAAACCAATGGGATTGCGTTATATCTTATGTTTATATACTATAAAAAAAACTGAATAATATGAAACAAAATTCTCATAGCGAATTTCAGAAATGTTTTTTTCGCAATTATTAAAATTTTTGTCAAGTATATTACTTATTTAGATATAGACGGTTTTCCAGCAGTCTTTACGGTAAAAATTAGACAGACAATAATAGGAGCAACAATTAAAATGAATCCTGAATGGAATAAATGCATATCTTCATTGTTATTTTATTACTAGTGAAGCATTTTAGATCTTAAAACTTTATCAACTTCTAATCCAAGAAAATCCTGCTTATATATTTAATAAACAAATGAATATAATTAGTAAATTTACATATTGCTGTATTATATTTTTTAGTTGCATATTTTTTAATTAAAATAAAATATATGGTATGAAATATTAGACATGTCCCAATCCTTATCCGAGGTTTAGATATTCATTTTGACAAAAGTGATCTAGGATTTTACTATATACAGTCTTTTTGTTATGGAGTTAGAAGGCCAAAGTATTTTTTGAGAATACCTGATATGCAATTTTTCAATTTTCATATGTATGTTTCTATTTATAATGTTAATGAAGTAAAAAGTTAATGTTGCCAAATTGAAGATTTTGGTGTATACCAAGTATATACTAAGTAGAGTTTACCGAAAATACTTTCGAATAATTTACATTTTCTTATTAAAGAAAATTATTATTTATAACGATTTCTAATAGGTCAAACATAAATATTAACTTATATGGGTGCACCTGCACTCTCAACGAATAACAGAACGACGCGATTATAAAGTTATAACAATATGTGAAAATCGATTTGTAGTAACAAAGGTAATAATTTAATGAGTTGTTGAAAAGCTTAATGTTTATACATTTTCTTATAGATATATTTGAATTCGGCAATTTTGTAGTTTCGTATTCGTATTTTGGTAGTTCCATTCACTGTATCAGTCATAAAATAAGCTTGTTACTACCTGAAACCGCAGATCGGTTTCTGCCATAAGCTTCAGGTCTCAGTTGTCTGCAGGCAACAACATCTTCAATCTCCATTTTATAGGAGTGATAGAATATACAAAGGATAACATTTTTTTTTTGTGGGGTCTCGTAGCTTATTTGGTAATGCACTTGTCTACTCAACAAATGGTCGTGAGGTTGAATCCCACTCATGCCAAGAGGCATGACCATTTTAAAGTTCCTCTTAAAAATGTTTTTCTACTTAAAAGAAAGCATTTATCCATTGCACAATACCATTTGGCATTGCAGGCGACCTGGAGAACACTAGATGGGACAGAGCTTAACAGACGGCGTGAAACAGGGTTTTAGTTAAGACCATTAGTTCCCAAGCGAATTAAATGGGGGAAAAAATTGATTTAATTATTTAATTTAAATATTGCATATACTATATATGTTTTTATATTTTTATTTCAACTCGTTTAAAATTCATGAAATGGTTTATCTTTTGAAAATGCTATACTTCCAAAGCTGTCTAATGTTTGAATATTGATTCGGAACGGTATATATTTTTTCAGTTTTAATAAAGTTGGAAGTATTCTGAAAGAATAATAAACGAAATTCAGTTATCTAATATTTTATTATTCCAAAAAAAAATAAAAATTATTCACCCGCTTATTGAATATTTTAATACTAAAAAGCAGGCGTATTCATTAAATTGATGCCATATAAACTATTGGCCCTCCATTTCCCAAATTTAATATAAATTTCGTTTCACTATGTCAGTGAATGAAAACGTTGTGGTGTTATAGTAACATCAACTTTGGTAGAGTTTAGTTTTGTCTTCTTTTTTAAGTATTGCACATTTGCTCTTTTCGCAAAACCCTTTGCAATACTGAAAAATCACTGAGGCGTGTTTTTGGCATAAGCTAGTATAAATGACAGTTGGACGGACAGTTGTTGAAATATGCCAGATAAATCTTAACATTGTTTTAATTAAAAAATATTTGCAGCAATGTTTGTTTAATGTAAAATGAAAGGATTGACATTTTTGGTACAAGGTTTATTCATGAACTGTCTTTGAATTTCGGTCGCTTTCATTGTTGGTTTTGCAGAATTAGGCCTTTCCATTTATGCATTAATGATTTTAAAATTTTAAAACAGAGATTAGTCAATATGCAGAAAGGGAGTGGCAGTGACTTAATAGTGGTAACATAAGAAGCTCGGTGCACTTTGCTGGGAACTTTATTTTTGGGATACCACAAATACATCAAACAGATAAGTAATATAATGTAATGCATGAATGAGGGTGACCCTACGGCCTTCGGTACTGCGACCCATATCGGATTTTGCGGGTCCTTTCTCCTAGTTCAGTTTTAGTGGTCTCACAAGCTGGGTTGGACCAGTCTTCTCCCTGACAATGTAGTTGTCTAGCAACTTTGCTCTGCTACGTGCCAGGGCTGGGCAGTTAGTGATTATATACTTTATTGATTCGACATGCTCCTCACAGAATTTACATGTCCTTTTGCAGATAAGGTCCGTTTTGTGTAAGTGGTCGCGGACAGGGAAAGTGGCCTTTCTATGCTCCCCAAATCGACTTGAGCTGTGTTCTTTTGAAGGATGAAGCTTCCTTGGTTCTTGCCGCCTCCAAACACACAAATCTTTTTAAGTGTCTGAGATCCTACTAGACAAGTAACTGCAGGGTGGGTCATTTCAGTCACAGCCCAAAGTGTATATGAGTACGGTACACTAAAATACATTTCAAGGGATTATGTATTAAAACATTTCAGAAAAAATGGATTTTTTTTTGAATATAGTTTTGTGTATAAAAGTTTAATTTTATAAAAAAATACAAAAATTGTAACTTTCTTAGTCACAAATGTAATTGTTTGGTATATGAATGAATATTAAATTCGATATCTACTTATTTTTGGTTTTAACTGAATGTACAGAAATTTGAATAATTTAAAAACCTTCAATGGCTCAGAAAGCCTTGGAAATTGTAAAACTTTCACATTGACTGTGCAGGAATTCTTCTAGTCACTTACTGCATGCAACTATATGTCCTCTTGAACCTTATTCCCATATCATCAACAATTGACAACGTTCTTTCGTTAGATCATACACACAAAATTCCACAGAATTCGTCCAACAAATATTCATGGATAAAGGACAAATCGAAACAGAAGCATAAAGACTGTAACGGCAGCAATGCCATAATCCCAAAATTATGCCTTCCATTGAAATCCCAAAGGCAATAAAAAGCGAAATAAACTAAAGCGAAAAAAAAGAAAGGAGCAAGTGCAAAGACCTTGAAGACATTAAATATTCCAAGGATATATACATAAGTGTTGTGCCAGACGGGGGACAAGACATGAAAACTGCCTCGCCATAGGCGGAGAACATGGCAAATAAAAGCAAAATAACGCAACAGACGAATACTAAGTATTTTGTATTGTTTTCAATTGTTTGTTGGCAGCCAAGCATAAATATGATATTGATAAGGATGGGAATGCGGCCAAGTGGGTTTGTGGGGATTAGGGTGAGCAGCATGGCTGCTTCTAGGAATTTCTAAGAACGTGTAAATATACATAATTTTTAAAGCTGCTTTAAGATGGTCATGTAAGACTCAATTCGGTTGTTTTTTAGTCGAATGACTAAAACAATTTGTACCAAGAAAAACACAGTCATATGAGTCCCCACTCATCCCGTATGATTCCTGAATAATTAATAGCCTCTAACCACTGCATCATTGAAGTTTAAGTATTATATTACCCTGTACCACACATACTGTATAATAAGAGAAATACAGTTGCTTAATATGGCTTAAATGACGACAATTTGTGCAACAAATCCAAATGAGGTTAAAAGCCTTTTGCTTAAATACGGACGACACGAACCAACCCACACAAATCTGAATAATTAGTATCTACTGCACTTTGCTCATATTTCATATATATGCTGTATATCCAATATCCAATTAGGCGGTAAACAGTGTGCTTACTTGTGCACTCCTTTTGCACGCAGTTTTGGCCACCATTGGCTTGCTCCTGCTCCCTTCCTGCCTTTGGTTTTATGCACGTAGTTTTGGCCAGTAGTAGTCACTTCCAAAACAAAAGATGGCGGAAAGGTTGTATACAGCAGTGAATACAATGAATATCGCCATACATTCTCTTAGTACTACCAGAATAGTAAGTGTAAGTCAAATGCTGCATGTGGAAAATATTTTAATTAGAAAAAGTGAAAAATTTAAAGAAATTATTAGCACAATGTGGTTATATAATCGTAATTGTGCGGTCAAACTAATATGGCTGTAAATTATGCAAAAGCATAAATATAATGTCAGTGCACTCAATATAAAATGCCGAACTTCAACCTAGTTTTAAGTAATTGTAAATATTAAGGCTTATATACAATATTTGTTATTAAAATATTACGGGGGAAATGAAACCAAAAGTAAGCAATAGCATTAACATTTGGTTAAACTCAAAGTATAAAAAATAAAGATTGAAATTGAATCAAAAACTGAAAGTTAATATTGATACTTTGCTTTACTACCTGTTACTTCATTCGTTGAAGATTTACATAAATAATAAATATCATTCTTTAAAAAATTTTATGTGCATTATTGTATGATTTTGTACACAAAATGCAAATATTAAATTATTTTTTAGATTAATATGATTTATTTTTCGTATAACATAGATGTAAGATTTTAATAAAAAATAATAATATTCTTTCTATATTACAAGCATAATTTAATGATTTTTACTCTAGACAATCAATTCAAAATTAGTTTGACAATTGACGGAAGTATAAAGATTGTGAGATTAAACCTGAAGTTGCATATTTCAGGTTCAAATTGTTTGTCATCTCCTTATAGCAATGCAGCGAACAAATTAAAAGTAAGCGTATTTTTATTTCGCAAACGCCAAAGTGCAAGCCACAAAAATTGAAAAAATGAGGAACAAAGTTTAAAAAAAAACAGTTGAATAGATTGTATAAAAACATTACCATTGGAAAAGATATCATTAAATGCCATATTTCGCGCAAAGGTATTTCTGATTTGGATGACATTGACGTACAGACGCACATTTTACAAGTCTTGTTGGTTCGTAAATGTGAAATACTATAAATGGCATTCGCAATTTATTTATTTATTCATCTGAAAACTCAAAACTTTCCACGCAGCAAACACTCAATAAAATTTTTGAAACATTCATGTATTTTCAACTGTGAAAATATTTGTATTGTGAGCGATGAAATGCCAATGCATTTTTGTCATACAGAAAAATAAATACTATATTTTGCCTTTTTATCATTTGTAAATTGTTAAACTTTAAATAAATAAGGGTACATTTTACGCATTTGCTTAATTTTCTTTATGATCTGTAACTTTGAGCCTACACAATGAATGTCCAAATTAAATAACTTAAAATTCCAAAGCCAACAATAATTTGGTTATTAAAACAAAAACATTCTTTTTACTTAATTCAACTTAGTCATATTGCAAACAATGTTAAACCTTAAGAGACAAATTTAACTTGAACCAAATTGTCTTGCATAAGCCAAAGTTAATTAAAAAACCGACAAGTAGAAAAAACTTCAAGAAACACAATAGAAATATTAGCTCTATTATCAAAACGAAAATGTCAACATTGCCTACTGACCAAAGTAAAATGTATAAAAATGGGCTTGTCCGAAGATATTAAGTTTGCCATAAGCCAGAGTAAACATGAGTTCGGCTTGGGGCTAAATGAAAAGGAGCAAGTAAATCATTTGGTTTACTGGCATAAAATTGTGCCCCCAAAAAGAAACACCTAAAATGCAGACCACATTTCGTCTGATGCACAGTAGAAAAAATCTGTAATAAGGATAAGCCAGACTAAGGTGTTCCAAAGTGCTGAAGCGCTTAGAAATTAAAAAAAAAAAACCCAAAAATAAATACTAATCATAGGCAAGTCTGAAACTGAGAGAAAATACAAATTAACGGCTAAACGAAAACCTAAAATATGTAAATGCTAGACCCAATGATTCCTCGTACAAAAAGGCAATTCAAAAAAGGAAATTCAGCCCATTCTCATCCTGTTGCCAACTCTCTGCATGCTTCATAGTGCAGTCTGTTCTATAAGTAGAGCGTCTAGGGCCTTTTGACCTGGGTGAGACTGTATTTAACCAAAGATTTCTACTTGCGGCTTCCAATCTCTATAGTCTGTTGACTTTCAAAATTTGCAGCTTTAAATGGTTTATGGTCTCATCACGCTTGTGCAAAAAAATTGCCCAAATAAGTAGAATCTTAATAATTTTTGATGTCACTTCGTTAAACGAGCAATCAAAATTTTCTGTTCAAACTATGATGAAGTCGATGCAATGCAGTAAGTATATATATGATTCAATCTTTACTGGGGAAATGTAGCCCTACACGATACCAAATTTCTTTATTTGGCAAATAGCTTCAGAGTAAAAAATTGTACTAATTTTTGCATTATGAGGTAAGTTAATTTAGAGCAAAAAAGTTGTTTTGGCTCGTTTAATGAACTTGCTTCATGGCAACTATTTGTTGCAATAATATTCAGGATTTTTTAATATTGTTAATAGCAAGTATTGGGATCATTTCTCTAAGCTGCTAGCAGAAGAAGATGAAAGTGGACCGACACGACCAATAGACAACAACATGAATGTCAATCCACCTAGCCATCATGGAGTCAGAGTTACAATAATGCGACTTAAAAATAACAAAGCAGCCGGTGCTGATGGACTGCCTGCAGAGTTGTTTAAGACTGGTTTACGGTGCATGCATCAGCTCCTTTAATTGGAATCTCAGCTACTTCTGTTCTGTGCTGAAGAGGGGTGATCAAACGAATCAGTCTATCTGGCCTTCTTTATGAAAGACTAAAGCCGCATGCCAATACAGTGATCGGAACATATCAGTGCGGTTTCAGACATGGCAAATCCACCATAGACCTGGTCTTCACACTGCGCCAAACCCTTGAAAAGAGCCATGAAAAACTGTTCGACACACACCATCTTCTGGTCGATTTGTCCGAGTTCGGTATTCCTGTGAAGTTAATTCGACTTTGCAGAATAACATTGAGCACCACCACTAGCTCTGTTAAGGTAGCAAACGACATTGCGAACCCTTTAATACCATTCGACGTTTCAAACAAGATGACCCTCTATCATGCAACCTCTTCAATTTGGTAATGCGAGGAGTATTGCGGAATGCTGGTGTACATCGTACTGGCACAATTTTCTACAAAACTGTTCAACAATACTTTTAAAGTTGTCAAAGACTTTCCGTACCTTGGCACCACCGTCAACAATGACAATAACATCATCATAAAATGCCTCATCAATATTCTATCATATAATGAAAAAGGATAGGTTAATGATGAAAACTTTGTTTTTCTCATTATAGTTAAGATCAAAGTTTTTTCAACCAAATAAGGCTATAGAATATAATTAATATCTTAATAGCGGGTAAATTTTCTGTTTTACCAAAAAACAATGTCAATCCGTAAATGACACACTGGTAGAGGAATCAGAGAGCGGCAAAGGAATGCACTAATGAATGGCAGATTGTGTGCAAATGTCAACAACAGTACCACAAAATCCAAACTTTATGCAACGAGCACAATGTTCTTGCCGCAAAGTTTTTGCACATTTTCAACCTAATGGAAGCAAAAAATCAAGAAAAAAATTAACTCTAAATATCACGCAATTAACTACTAACGAGCAACGTTTGGCCAAGAGTAGCCAAAAGTTTTTGTCGTCCTCTTTTAGAACAAAGTCATCATGAACTCGGGTAACCAGAGGCAATTTCACAAATTTTCAGCTTAAAAAACCGAAACCAGATATAGCTTAATTTAGAAAGAGTGAAAATGAGTTCCTCATCATATCTACCATATATTTTTTGACAAAAATTCAAATGATTTTGTATAATACAACATATATATATTCTGTTGGAAAATATAAATTTGTCAAATGTATGGTTGCAAAATAGTGGTCGTATCCAAAAGAGCGCATTCAACCGACAGATAATCATAATTGAAACTTGTGTCAACTGTTACAAAGTGCAGGACACTATTCAAATTTTAAACTAAAACTAAAGCAGAGAAAAATGATTGGTATCGTTAAGTGCAAGTAAAAAGATATATTAATAAGTGTTCACGCCACACTCTGCCATTCTTGCGACTGCGTGCAACAAAACTCTCTTAGTATAAAAACTTGCATCGGAAGTGCCTACTTTTTGGCTATATTGACACTGTTTTTCAGCATATAGCAGCTACTACTCAAAAAATACTCAAAAATAGCCGCCATTTTTTTTACATACTTTGTAAACCTATCTAGAAGTCATAGTTTTGAATCGTTAAAATACAACGTTCCAACATTGAGTTTCAATAATTAATTTTTAAAAACGCTTATATTTTTTTTATGTTCTTCATTATATATCTGACTGAGATAGGCTCGTTATTTGGAGATAAATTTAAAGATTTCGTAACAACTTGCGACCTAAGTGCCAATGCCGATGTTCTTATCGACGCCAATTTAAGTTAACCGTCAAAAATACAACTTGACAATTAATCAAGCAAGAAGTTAAGACTGTTTTGACTTTATATGAAGGAACTGAATGGTTTTATATCGCCAAATTCTGGTTTGGATAAGGTTGGATGTACGGAGTTGGTACAGGATGCTGCAAATCAACTCAAACTTTTTGCTTAGCAAATTTTTGATTTTATAAAAATTGCACCAAAAAGCGTTAAGATAATATACATATCGTAGAATTAAACAATTTGTTTGATTTGGTCGAATTCACAATATATCTTTATGTTCGATTCCTTAATTCTGCTTATAATTTGGATGCTTCAATTGCCAAACTAATGGTCTAAATTGATATTTCGCCTTATTATTATAACTAATAGTATAAAATTTACAACCATAAGCATATATACAAAAAAAAATGAATTTATTCATCGCTACAATCGCAACGTTCAAAGAGAACACGTACCTACAGTTTATAGCCGAATCCGAACGGCGGTCTCTTTATTTATTAAGGATTTTGCTAACTAAACAACGTAAATTTATTTGCTAGCTATGCTTGTGCTAGGCAAATGCAACAGTGCTGGTGGTTGGAATTGAATCACATAAGCTTATATATATATAGCTACTATAATAATATTTGATTGTTAATATGACCGTGAAAATCATAAGCAACTTTTTATTTTTAATCATGCTATCATGTTGATAAGCAAATTTTTTAAAAATATTTTATTAATTTTAAAATTTGTTTTTTATTTAAAAATAATTTTTTATTAAAGGCCAGTAGCTGAAGACTTCTCGGAGCTCAGCGCGTTAGGAGCTGAGAATGCTTTGCCTTTAATTTGTAAATGAATTTACAGCAAAACTAAAAAATCAACTCGACGTTAACAGTAATAATTTTGATTAAATCTGAATTTTGTAGAATTGAATTCGGCACTCTTTAGCCTGGTCTCCCTGCAGTACTTCCTACTACAACAAAAATATTTTCCATATGTACAAAATCAAAATACCTGAGGTAAGAAAAATATTTGTAAATGCAAGAGTAATTTCATGCAGGATATGCCTATATTGGAAACATGGAGGACTTGGTCAACATACATGATGCTCAAACGATATTGCAAGGACTTAAAATCTTAAATGCAAAATTCATTTATATGTTTGTATAAAAGAAAGTAGGAGTGCAGCAAAATTTATCAAAGGTTTTTGGCAAATGCTGGCCAAGCTGCAAAAGTCAAACCTTGCCATAAGCTGCTGGTCTCAATTTCAGTTGATTGCAGGCATTAAGGAAGAGCTACAAATAGAGCTGCAACACGAGCAATCTTCTATGACTTTTATAAAGAAATTGTTGTTCTGGTTCTCTGCCATGCTATCGAGCACAAAATACAGCCCCTCTGAAAACTACAGACAGACGGCGGACTATGCGCCGGACCAAATCGAAAGGACTCGTGCATGAACATGCCATACAGTTGGAACAACGGAATCATACAAGAATTATAAGGATATGCCCGACGTGCTGTCAATAAATATACCAGTTGCAATGTTCTTGCCCAAAAGCTCACAGGAAACACTTGATGAAACTAGCACGTTCGATTCAATATAAACGCGCTTAGCCAGATGGCTGGTCTAGTACTCTGACCCTCTGGACAGCTGTGTCTGACAAATTTTGGGTCTTTGATGGCGGCTTCAAGTAGCAGTTTCCCAATGCAAGCCGACGTTCAAGGACTTCATACTTGTCTTCATCACATTTTGCAGCATACTATTTTTCATTTAACACGTTTAACACTACGTATGTCCTTGGCATAGAGAGATCAGCTTTTGGCCAAGTTTTTTCATGTATTTTACGGCAAATCACATTTGCCCAATGGATAAATTTAGTTTTGTTCGTCTGGTTGAATTTATGACGTGTTGTAAACTCGATAAAGCTAACTTAATTAACAAATTCTATTAATTCATTGCTTACAAATAGTTTAAAAACTAGTTAACGACCAAGCTTTGGGTCAAATGAATCCTAGGGGTTTTCACGTGCTTTTGCAATTTGCAGAAATAAAAAGGGGACTGTTTTTACTTCCAAGTAATATTAATTGAATATTTTAAAACTTACACTTAGCGTATTTTGATAAAAATTATTATTATTAAAATTATTATTATTCCCTTTTGCGTGCATAAAGAATTCAAAATATATCATACAAGAAGCCAAATTTCCATGACCTAGCAGTGCTTTTGTGATAAATAATAGGCTTTAGTTTCGATTTTCCCTTAACCGCGAATTCACTCATTATCCGTTCATGTTTAGTTTGAATATCAAATGAAAAAACGTTTTTATTTTTTGCTTTTTACGAACATAACTCTCTTAGCCGACATTATGCTCTTTATGAATAATAAATTTTTGATTCCAAATCCCGAAACAAATGATTTTGTAAAAACATTTAATCTATCGATATATTGTTAAGGAATTCGACATTATGCGTTTAATGCAACTTATAAAATCAAGGGACATGCTTAATACTTGTCAAGCACAATGTAATAAGATTTATAAACTTCTTTCAGACTTTCGACTGTCTACTCTACCTTTCAATTTTCAATTTCCCATATAAAATTATTATTTTCTAAATTATTTAAAATTAAGTATTAGTCGTGTATCATAATGATATTCAAGGGTTATGTGGGTCGCGGCAAACTCGCCCCTTAACCGGAATTTCAGTTGTTCGATTCCAACCAGCATTCCATCTTTTGCCTAGCACTAATATAGCTAGCAAATAAATAGATGCTATTTACCTACGAAAATATCTATTAATTAAAATCAGCGCCGTTCGGACTTGGCTATGAACTGTAGGCCCCTGTTATCTTCGAACGGCTTTGTACCGAAGCTTACGAGAATAAATTTATTTATATTTTTATTATTAATAATTAAGTCCAGTTGACGTTAAGATTAAACAAGTTAAAATTTTTAATATCAAGAAATATTAAATAATAATGAGGAAAATGTAATACAAATCTAATTCGTATTCCTAGCCTGATGGGTGAATTTTTTATTGATATGCACCGTCTCACTTCTGGGGCTGGCTTGGAACTTGGATATACAATGTAAAGGTTGAAAACAGAAAGTTACATAAAAATTTAAGCATTTCTTAACAAAGAGACAAGCTAAAAAACAACGTTGACCAAGTTGGATTTTTAATAGTTCATGATTGGTCACAGTTGCTCGATTTGAGGAATCAAGATGAGATAAGAGCATTACAATCAATGAGACCGAGTAAAAGCATAAGCAAAAACAACACGCCATGGCATGTTCTACGTTAGTTTGGATACCGCTGACCACTATATTAATAATAGGATGTATATAATAATAAAATGTATAAATAGACGAACTTAATTTACTCAAAATAAAATCAATCTTAACACCAACTTATTCCAGCCTTATATACTTTATATAACTCCAAAACTTTTTCGGTCCCCACAGACGCAATATCTGTCCAAATTATCAAAGCTTAAATAAAAAAGATAAGCACTGCATAAGGATAAATAAGAAAGCATAGAATATTTTCTAGCAGAAACTTTAAAGCAAAAATGGGTAACCTTTTAAGAGAGAAACATAGTTTCCGTTTGTTGTGTTTCAGGTTGAAATGACTATATAATTAGAAATGTAATGAAAATCAAGAAAAGTGGCAGACAAGCAAGTAGAGTTGGGAAACGGGACGAAAGTTTCCGCTTCCACCCACATGCAACGTCATGCAGTTACAACCCAAACGTCAACTACGGAAATGTGCAGATGCAAAACAAAATGCCAAATGAGAATGGAATGAAATGAAGCAGATTTTAGTGTATACTTTGCATTTTCATTTTACATTTTTATAAATACTTCTGGCATCCTACTTGCAAGAAAGAAAAGCTTTAAAATGTAGGCAACAAAAAATCTTTAAAAACTTGAAAATGCAGACTCTCTTTACAAAGACATAGCTATATATCAGATTTACTTTTAACAGATAAAGGATGAAATGAAGCGGGTGGTTATATAGCAAGAATTTTGAGCCCCATCTTTTTTTGAAATATAATTACATCGATAGGCAATCATATAGTGACAGAGTATTGGGAAAATAAGAGGACTCTGAAAAATCCCCGACTGTTTCTTAAGAAAATTTGAAATAAGAAAAGTATAGCTGAGCATTTTTAAGTTAATGTTACTTAAACATAACTCATACTTTATTAAAGACTTATTAAACCTTGTTTGAATGGATTATAGAATATACAAAATACAAGTTCTCTGCGAGCTTAGTTGATTGAAATAAAAATGCGTTTCTTAAATAAATTTCTAACAAAAGCAAATTATTGTAAATCGTATTTGTTAAAACAATACTTAGCCACTAGATTTTAAGTTGATAACATAAAGTAACAAAAATGAAATTTATAGTTAATATTTTAATTGTTCGAATATTTAGAAACTAGTAACATTAACAAAATTGTTGAAGTAAACACTGTTCTATTTCGTTTAAATAAAAATTATTTTGTCACATTGGAAAATTATGAATTTAAATGTACGATATTTGCAAGCAATATGAAATCACGTTGTCATGGAATTCAGTAAAAAATTAAAAGCTTCATAGCGACTTATCAGCATATATCAATGACTCTACAAAGTCCCACAGTAAGTAGTCCAGCGGTGCTAAATCACAAGATCTTGGAAGCCAACTTACAGGTCAAAAACGAGAAATTAGGCGGTCACCAAAAATGGATCTTTCAATATAACGATTGTGGCACGAGCTGTGTGCCGTGATGCGCCGTCTGGTTGGAACCACAGCTACTGGACATTATGTTTGTTCAATTGAGGAATGAAAAAGTTAGTAATCATGGATCTATACCGATCATTGACTGTAACGTTCTGGCGATCATACTTTTTGAAAAAGTACGGATCAATGATTCTACCAGCCCTTAAAACAGTCAGTTTCGGTGGATGTAATGACGTTTCGACATACACTTGAGGATTAGCTTCACACCAAATGCGGCAGTTTTGTTTGTTGGCATAGCCAATCTACCAGAAGTGCGCTTCATCGCTAAACAATATTCGCCTATGAAAATCGGGTACAACGGAATCTACGCCTTGCTTGATGATCGTTTGCCATCAATTCTTGCTCGAGTAGGATTTTGTATGCACGCAAACCAAAATCCTTTTGCATATTCTTCCATAAAGTGGATGGACACAGATCCATTCGGGTCTTCCTCATTGCTACGCTCTACAGCTTCTTCTGTACACACCGTACGGCATCTCTGGGGATGCGAGTTATCAATAAGAGAAAACGGTCCATTAATATTCGAATTACCTGAAGAACGATTTTGTGGACGATAAAAATGACGTAATACGCAATACGTATTCCGCACAGAACCATTATTTTCGATATAAAATTGCACTATTTGCAAGCGTTGTTCAGGCGTGAGTATCCCCCAAAAAACCCACAAACCCCAAAAAAACCCCACATTAAGAATTCAAATTTATTCCATACATAAAAACAAACTTATTTCCCACTTTAATCTTTGTAATTCCCTGTTTATTTTTTTTTTTAATTGTTGATATTTATATCGATTGTTACTTTAATATGCTAAATAGGCTCATTAAGTAATAATACACTTGATTTCGTTCTATTTCATTTAAATGCATTTTGGTCTTTCATGAGACAGTATAACACATCGCATTAGGCGCTGCATTAATTCCCGATTTGTTGGTATAATTTAACATTTGATTATTAAATTTTTATAATATAAGCGGCTCTTGTGAATTAGTAAGCGTTATGCACTGGATTATATAATTAATATTCTAGAGTTGTAGTTGCAATTGAATAAATTATTTTGCATTTGCTTTCGCTTGTTAAAGCGTAGTAAAAAAAATTGCAAATTATTATTGTTTATTTTGAAATTTTTCAAATTAAAAAAAACAAAACAAACCATGTTTGTGTAGACAGTAATAAACAAAAACTTGCAATAAGCAACAATCCCTATAAACATTAGTTCATATAAAAACTGAACATGTATACGCCATGTGCAACGTGTAATAATTATGTACCCCAAACACGCATGTATTATGTACCCCCACACGTTTTTGAAGTATTTTACACAACTTTTTATTTTATAGAAATTGTGCAGTAGGTGGTACGAAATAATGAATGGAATTGTTATTTAAAAAATCAAAATTTATCAGTGTTAAAAATTGATGAAAAAATAAATGAATCATTCATCAGTTAGTCCTATCTGACATTGTCAGGAGCTTTCAGATATTGAATTCCATAATCGAGGTAAAAACTCAAACAGGGTGCGCCATTTCTTATGTCGGCATGTACACATTGAACAATAAAACGAAGTTGTTAAATCAACATAACGTAGCGTGCAAATAAAAGTAAAAGAAATTCACAAAGGATAGATTAAGGGAAAACTGAACAGTGTAGATATATATATTCACATAAATAATATTCACCTCATGCTAAATAAACCGAAAAAAAATTTTGGTGAAACTTGACGCACAAAAGTAGGCAATGAAAAGTTTTGGGCATTTAAGAGCGATATACGTGTCCTGTTGTGCGTTCATAAAATATATGCATGCAAGTAAATATAAAAATAACTGTGTTTTTATATTATTGAATTAGAGTAAATGCGAAGGCTTCTAAAGGCATACATCATTTGTGAAGTCAAAAACTTTCCAAATTAGCAAAGGTACACTAGGAATGTAATTATCGGCAAACTTCATTAAAAAAAAAAATTATGTATCAGATATGGCCTAAAACTTTTAATAGAAGATTTGGCTGAATTGTCTGTTCTTATAGCCATGATAATTTTTTACTCAACAACATACTGGATTAACTATACCAAGTCGTGCACTTGAAAATATGTATCAAATAAAACCTATTAAATAAAATTAGGCATTACGAATATTTACTTTTTTGTTTTTCTAATTAAAGCAAAATTTAAAGTACTATTTTAATTTGTTCAGTGCAAGAGACCAATATCAGTTGTATTGAACCCTATGTGAGGTACAAAATATCTGTAAAGAGCCGGCAAACTGTGCATTGGAGCAGAGTGTAAATAACTAACTGCACAGATGACACTCGCACACATAAACGGCTAAAGGGATTAATATATATAAAAGTAATAGTACTTAAAAGGAGCAGAAATAGCAACCAGACACACACAATGATTTCTACACAAAACTCATAACTTGACTTTGTGATATGGCATATTTCGAATACTGAAAAAAAAGAATAAAAAATATGTCCGGAAAACTAGAAAAAAACATCGCATGAGTACAGTCGCTTAAAATGTAATCAACTTTTTGCTTCGTTACGGTCGGCCTTATTTTATGGAATATTTATATAACCCTTTGACCTTTGAAGGGCTAAGGTTAGAAGCTAAGGTCTCGACCTTTAAAAAGAAAATTGTTAAAGAGCATAGCAGGCACAAGCAGCAGAGCTATTTAGGGAATGCGGTGACACTTTTTTTTATCATTCAATGTAAAAGTATTTTGCCTTTTTAACTTAAACAATTTCGACCTGATATTTGTTACAGATACATTAAATAGATTTAGTTATCAAATAATATTTCGTACTAATTTCTTTAAAGTTCCATTAAACCAAAAAACGGGCAGCTTTTCGTAGCCGTAGATTTTCGTGAAGGGTCTCACTTATATAGCAAAAGCAAACATATCTGACATTTGAATAAAAGATTTAATTTATTCGAAGAGCTCAATTTTTTCTTATTAGTTGATAGGATAACTCAGTTTTTAAGTTTAAAATAACTTCATGACATTTCAACATATAATTTTAGAAAATAAACGTACAAGCAAAAACCAAGCTTTCATATAGTAAACAAATTTTTTCGCTAATTGAAACTACCATTCAGTTCCAGTAACAAAAAAATGGCTGAATATTTTAAGATTTTCGAAATAAATAAAATAATTGTAATATTAAACCTATAAACTTAAACTAAACTCTCATGGCTTATATGTAGTAAAATCGCTTTCCTAAACAAAAATAAGTTTTTATCCTATTAAAGCTTAATTAGCTTAATAAAATAAAAGAATCAAAAACCAATATCAAGCAAAACAGCTTGTGGCTTAACGCAAATATTATAACATCTGTCGACATACATTTAATTGCAAACATTTTGGCCATAAAAATCAACATCCTGAAAAAAAATTAAAGTTACGCATAAAATAAATTCAACTAAAACGATATTCAATGTAAATTTTTGCTTTAAATTTATGGACACTTAAAATTTAATACACAAAATGATGGGATGCACGAAAAAACGAAACATGTCCAAAAGACAAAATGCCGCAAGCGACGTGGATCGACAACGACGCGAGTTGCAAATAACATGAAATGATTATCAAGCGGCTGCTGCCACACGACTGACTTTGCAATGTGGCAAATATTAAAAGCAATGCTGCTTCGGAAAGAACTGACAATGCAACTGCACATATAAATAGAACTAAAATATAAATTTAAAATTACAGTACTCTTTGGCACAAACATGATGCCCAAGAGAGTGCGGCGGTAAGAAAAGAGAATCTACCAACATAAATGCATATAAAAAATATATTTAAATAATTTAATTCTCTTTGGCTGTACGTTAAACTCTCTTTCGAGGCAAGAAATATTTTCAAATAACAAAGAGCAAACAATAAAAAGAAGCATTGAAAATGGAGCACAACAAGCTACAAAATAAACTAAACAAACGCAAAGAGCAAGTATATTGTAGCCGAGAAGAGAACATTTTTTTAAATCCTTGCTATATCTCTTATAAAATTATAGTGAAGAGTAGACTGTCGGGCTATTGAAGAGTTTTGTAAAGTTAACTACAACATATTAAATTTAAACAATAAACAGTAAAAAAGGCTGTTTTACTACAAAATAGGCCTAGGCGAATCCAGTTTAAGTCAAAGTGCTGCGAATTGTTGGAAAAAGAAATCGGTACCAACAAAGAAATTAGCTAGGGAACAAAAAGTAGTGCGGGATAGCCCGATGAAGTATGGGAAATCAAATTAAATACAAAGACGACAAAGCGTCCATATTGCAAAATGTAACATTGAGTATTATAACTTAATTTTGTAAAGTTGAAAAATTCTGTGTTGATATCTAAATTATGCAAGCGAAGACATTTGCGAAAAAATACGAATAATAAGAATCAGACTTTTGCAAGATTTAATAGATTTAAATATTATATATCTTGTATTTAAATTGGCTTATATTGTATTCACTGTTGTTTTTAATTTGGATTTTATAGATCCAGATTTTATAGATCGATTTCTTGAACTCTAAAGAAAAACTATGCGTTTTATTACATTATATTACGAGAACTGCCAACTAAGTCTTTATATACATGCATCCAGCATTCATTGAAGATACATGCGAAATTGACAATTATATCAATATACCTACAAATAAATGTGTTAAGTAACTCGTAATCAGTTAAAACCTCCAATTTCCCATTTGACTCGCCCGAGGAACAATGATCGCATTAAACCCATTATTTTACGTAAGGTATTACTTTAGTTTGTATGCCGCTTAGATTTTGTACGGAAACATCTATAAATTGACACGAATTACTATAACCCGATGTTCGCTGCTCCTCCTAAGCACTAGCCCGTACTGCCACAATATTCTGGTCGGAACGTCTTGCTCGTTATCTGGATGCACGGCTGGCTTTACCAACATTAAAAGAATTCACAAATTTTGCGTATAAACGTCATATAGTGTTATCACCGGCCGCACTTTTAATATAACTTTTTATATAAATTGTCTTGGAATAACGCTTTCAACTCGTTATGACAGTAATCGGACTGTAATTTCTGTCAAAAATTATAGAGTTGCCCGTTATTTGGAGATTAAAGATTATCATAGTGTTCATTTCATTAGAAAACAAATAGTAGCTCAAAATCTATTTACCAATTGGGAAATTAAAGCGATTACTTTAGTTTATAAATACTTTAATATTTTTTATTTAGTTAAATTAATTTATTATACGTCGTAAAATTCATGTTCGAGCATCATAAAAAATTGTTTCTGCCAGCCATACTCCTTATTCAAATTAATTTGCGGCGCAATCTGCTGGCAGTGATGGACGAGAAATGGGTGGGTTTGTTTCTAGACTCTTAAAGTCTTCACTTTTGTTAAGTTAAGGATTGACTATAGTCCATTCTACAGATTCCTACCTAATTTTGTGTTTTTTTCTGGGCTAGATCGAAATGTATGGCATACGCTTGATAAATTCCATAAAGCAACTGTTTGCTAGAGGCACAACACCTTTGCAAACAGACAATATTCCAGGCATCATACCCAAAGTTTTTGTCTAAATAACTGTGATAAATAAATGTTAACAATGTGCAAATTGTTGCAATTTATTACAGCAACAACAATTACAAAAGCTAAAGTTTTGCCTCAAATGTGTGTATGTGTAGGTAGATACACTTGCAACCACAATTACAATTGTATTATCACATACGAAAACACACACTATATATGCGGCTTTTGTTGTGCAACACTGTGAGGCAGGCATTCACAAGCAACAAATGTACAGGAAAATTTACGAAAAACTTTTGAAGGCATTTTGTATGTTACGTTGCATATGGGAACTCTTTTAGTATTATATCATTTCTGGTGGTTTTTCTACTTTGTGCTCAGTTACCTGAGTTTACAACCTTGAAAATTCCTAAAAATACTTTAAGTTAAACGAAACTGAATTTCGAAATTTTGTTTGCAAATATATGAAATGCTTGGAGAATTGCATTGCATATAATTGTTTATAATGGTGAAGTGTGTGCTTTGCACTAATTTATTAAAAAACTATTATTTTTATCTGAAATTATATTTCTCTGACCCGACTTACTCAAAACCATTCAACAAAGTTACAAATTAATTGCTTTTGCTAAAATGTAAAGTGAATTTATAAATGCAACACACAAATAAAATCGTAACTAATTATATTGTCTTTCTTTTTCGAAATACATTATAAATAATTTTACACATTATTTTCAATTTAAAACACAACTTACAAACTAACAAAATTTTTAAATTCATATTAAAGGGTATGTATTTTTTAGAGGTATAGAACTTAAAATTGCAATAAAACAACGATGGATTATTTGATTGAAATGAATTTTATTTATCCGAAAGATAATCTCAATCAATCCGTACTCCAATTTTCGATGTCTTTTTCAAACATTTGTGGCCGTATATCGGCAATAACATGGCGAATGTTGTCTTCTAAATGGTTCAGCATTTGTGGCTTATCCGCATAGACCAATGACTCTACACAGTCCCACAGAAAGTAGTCCAGTTAGTTAAATCACAAGATCTTGGAGACCAACTTACAGGTCGAAAACGTGAAATTAGTCGGTCACCAAATGTGTCTTTCAATAAAACGATAGAAACGATAGAACTACAGCTAGTGGATATTATGTTTGTTCAATTGAAGAAAGAAAAAGTTAGTAATCATGGATCTATACCGATCATTGAGTGAAACGTTCTGGCCATCATACTTTTTGAAAAAGTACGGATCAATGATTGCACCAGCACATAAAATGCACCAAACAGTCAGTTTCTCTGGATGTAACGACGTTTCGACATACACTTGAGGATTAGCTTGAATTGTCAAACCAAACTGAGAATAAATCACTTGACAACTGTTAAATCGGTCGCCATTTTGAACAGTACTGCCAACTTAAAGTACTATACTTTAAAAATAAGACCAAATCCAAGGGAGAGTTTTATTCGCACGGCCAGTAAAAAATATTTCTGGTATACCGACTGTTTTGTATATAAGAATTGTCTTCTAAAGAATAACAACAATGGTTGCCACAAACTCTACGAACATTCAACACAATTGGTGAGAAGCACTTGCATTCATGAAAGTGAACAGCTAAAGACTGGGCCAACGCTATTGTTAGGGTATTCAATGCCGGAAATAAAAATAGAATTTATGCAAATACAAAAGCCAATTGAAGTCAATTATTGTTTGTGTAACAAATTTTATTTAAATAGAAGTAAAGTCAGAGCCGGGAGACATGTAGAAAAGTGGGCACAAAATCGATAGAAGGTAATGCAAACGAGGACTCGAAAGCAAATATTTGAGCATGGGAAGTAAAATAAAGACTGAAAATAGCAGAGGCAAAGTAAAGGACAAGAAAAATGATTCAATTGATTGGCAATGAAGCAGGCGAGAGCTCACAAGAACTTTATTGGTTAAAAATGTGTGAAGTGATTCAATTTCCCAGTGCACTTTTCACTTTATTTTTTACTTTACTTACTTTTTCTTATTAAAAGTTAATGAATAATATTTACTATCCAAAGTTCACTCTTCAGCTAAAGTAAATTAATTTGTGCTTTGTCATATATTAAAGTTAGCAGCATTAAATAAGTTAATTAACTTTGGGAAAATAAACATATGAAACAGAAGAAGTTTTTTGTAAGAAAATAAAATTTAGTCACATAAGCAAAGAACTTCGGATATATCTCGCGCTCAGCTTGATTAGTATGTTGAAGGAATCAATAATCTAACAAGAATATTAACGTAAAATAAAAATGTAGCATTATTTAATGCAAGTTGAAAGTTCTATCCTCAATATTGCAACGATAAGGTTTATAAATAATAAAAATGAAAGATAGTTAGCTGAGCATCTGCATGTGGACTTGGTAACAAAAGACAACAAAGGAAAACTGTGCTAGTTCCTTTCAAGCAAAGGCGAAAACAAAAGAAGAACATATGTATCAGACCCGCTTGTCACAGAATGCAGACACAGCCAGCAGTATCATCGTTTATTCTACTTAATTGTGTCCTTAGTCCTTATACCATATGTATAGATAGACGGTATGTAGCTGTGGCTGTCTTAAGCTGCCACCGGCCGTAAATTCAACAAGTTGCTTTTAGTGGCTTAACTTAAATGTTTATCAGCAACAACTTTAGCGCCAATTTTGTAAAAATATAATATATATTTATTTAATTTCTTTTCATTTTTAAAGCATTTGATTTTGGCACTAGACATTAAATAAAAAGTTCTATACTGGTTAAAAAAATGGAAGCAGGCATGACTGACTATAATTTAAGTGCATGATAAGTCAGAATTCCCTCAAAATTTATAGATATGTACCGTCTCACAACTGGGGCTGGTTAGGCACTTGGAGTTACTTAAATTGGTCGGCAATGCAACTATAGGCTATTATTATAAAAAGAGAAGAGATCGATTCCTGATAGTTACGGTATTGATAGCAATGCAACAAACACCTCGAACACGTACGCTATTTATAAAATCATACATTTTTTAATATTGAATTTATTTCGTTTTATGTAGTGCTTCGCAACTTACATTACTTCAACTTACATTTTTTTTTTCAGTGTACACATGAGCTTTGTTTGCTTGGGAAAGCAACAGTACGACAAAAGACCGCTTTCAAATACGGCTTACTTGCCATATAAATGCACAACCAAATCCCTGTAATTATGGCGCACATTTTGTTGAGGATTAGCAAGGAGCGTTGTGCGCGAACAGCAGCAAGGACTGTGAAGTATTAAATGTTATACAAAACAAGGACATAAACGAACTGGCGAAAAAATTACGAACGTGGAGGTTTTTCGAGTGAAAATATGCATTGTTCTTTTCTTTGTTTTATTGGAAAAAGTGCGTCACAATGATGGCCACCAAAAAGAGCATTTTGTTAAACGTATTGGAGTTCTTGTCCGGCTTCTGACTCTCTAAAAATTAATATAGAAATGAGAGATGTTAAACTAATAAGATCTACCACTTGAATTATTGAGCATAAATTTTGTTACTGATTTATAAAGGGTGATTTTTTTTTCAATTATAGAATTTTAAGCTGGCATTACGATTCAATATGTCGACCAATTTGGTTTGGCAATTCCTCATGAATAGACTTTTATAGAATATATATTTTATAGAATTTTATTTCGAAAATTATGTTCTATCGTCGACAAAATCGTTCATCAGAGCAGGTAATTCGATTAAAAATTTACCGTTTTCTCTTATTGATAACTCGTATCCCCAGAAATGCCGTACGGTGCGTACAGAAGAAGCAACAGCTGCTGAACGGCGTAGCAATAAGGAAGACCCGAATGAGTCCATCCGCCAACGGTCACAGGATTTGGATCTATGTCCATCCACTTTATGGAAGAATTTGCGGAAGGATTTTGGTTTTCATACTTACAAAATCCTACTCGAGCAAGAATTGAAGGCAAACGATCATAAAGCAATGCGTAAATTTTTTTGTACCCGATTTTCATAAGCGAATGTTGTTAAGCGATGAAGCGCACTTCTGGTTGAATGGCTACGTCAAAAAACAAAACGAACAAAACTGCCGCATTTGGAGTGAAGCTTATCCTCAAGTATATGTCGAGACACTTTTACATCCAGAAAAACTGAGTGTTTGGTGCGCTTTATGAGCTGGTGATGATTACTCACTTTTTCATTCCTAAATTGAATAAGCATGATCTCCAGGAGCTGCGGTTCCAAAAAGACGCCGCAAAATGTCACACAGCTTGTGCCAAAATCGATTTTCTAAAAGACACATTTGGTTTTTGACCTGTAAGTTGGTCTCCAAGATCCCAAGATTTTGTAGAGTCATTGGTCTATGCGGATAAGCCACAAATGCTGAACCATTCAGAAGACAACATTCGCCGTCGAATTAATCGACGTCCGGATTGATTGAGATTATCTTTCGTATAAATAAAATTCATTTCAATCAAATAATCCATCGTTGTTTTATTACAATTCAAAGTCCTATATCTCAAAAAAAATCACCCTTTATATTCAATTTTAATAACAAACCCAAAGTTTCAGTATTATTTGCGCCCACATAAACTTTTTGATAATCAAGAAAAATATGTCTTTTGATAAAGTCATTGCTTCAATATGGCTTTTATTTTTGCTAAAAATCGATTCAATTTCATTTTATTCTTGTAAATTTGCAATTAAGTTGCATACTTTCCACATAAGACACTATAATAAGGCTTCATTTCTGACAAGCACTGCCATAAGAAGCCAATTAAAAAGTTCTTCCAACGTTTCATAATGTAAATGAATTGGTTGTTTTAATTGTCGACAGTACTTTCATCTTAGCGTCTTAGCGTTGGCTCAAGAGGTGCTTAAGGAGCTGAATTTGTGTCATTTTCACATTTTCTACCTTTGACGCCAAACACCAAAGGGATTGTAGCCTTCAATACTTTGATATAAAGAATGAATAAAGACCTAGCTGCGAGCTTACTGATAGATTGGTAGAAAAAAAAATAATCACTGACATATTGACCCCAATGTATCCAATACAAGCAGTAACAATATCGTAAAAATTCAACTTAAAAAGTGTAAAACCCGTTACGAATCTTGTCAACGCTTTTTTGTAGTTTTTTGAATAGTACAATCAATCATAAAAAAATCATTGTGTTAGCCACATTAAGAGCAAGC
Organism: Chymomyza procnemis; assembly: GCA_035046065.1. Lineage (NCBI taxonomy): Eukaryota > Metazoa > Arthropoda > Insecta > Diptera > Drosophilidae > Chymomyza > Chymomyza procnemis. The sequence goes on along the minus strand of JAWNOJ010000013.1, from coordinate 145,290 downwards.
TAAATTATCGTATATCAATAGAATAAATCCAAATAACTCTTTCCCGATCCTTTTTACCTTTTTACTGATATTACCGAAATTGATATTCGTAATCATCCATCGAGTTTAGACTATTTATCTCCACTTTTTTCAGGTCTTCCAAAATAATTTGTGATTAAGACCAAATTAAATTTAAAACAAATTGTGCAATCAATTTATATTAAGTTGATGATTTGCGGTAGTCAGATTTATAATTAACAAATAAAAAAATTTTCAAACTCAACAATTTGTGAAAATTGTTTCTATTTCTTTGTATCGTCTATGAAATCTCAGATACGTCACATTGCATCGAGTCTATATGGCAACAAAATTATCAACGTACTTTCGTCAAAAATGCCCTTAATTAGAATTGTACTTTGTTATTAAATCTACTTCACTTGAAGTAATAAAAAAACAAAATGTAAATTGATTTTATTAAAAATTTGATAATATGGCCTTCCCGCAAACCTATGTGTTAAGTAATAGCTGTCATAGCCTCTTATATAACAAGAAACCTGGCTCTTTTCCAACCAAATGCAACAATGTTGGTAGCCGCCAAGACTTTTATCCTTGTCGGATTTTCACCAAACAGCAACAGCTGCTCAGACAAGAAACAACATTAATGTTTTGCTCCATGGCACACAAAATGTTTCGTTTTTCCACATGTGCGAACTTTTCGTATCAAATTGTGAACATGAATAAATGTTGCAACAAAAAAGAAAGCATAAAGGTTGAGAAGGGTAGTAGACGGCCTCCAAAAAGGCCAGGAAGAAAATCTTGGCAAGCAAACACATTTGGCCAAAAACAATTTTACTTGACTTGATGATGACACTTTGAATAGCGTCAAGTGCTTGCTGTGTCTTGAAGCTTAGAGAAGAAACTGCTTGTCCTAGCATTTTATGCAAGCAAATTATTGCCTTTCAGTCAGAAAAAATATAAGCCATAACATTTGGAGCAACGCCAAATAAACTTTCAACTGAAATAAAATAGACCGAGTACACATTTTTGGAAGCAACAGAAACATACTTCGAACTGTGATTAAGATTGATTTAAGTGAACAATATTTATTCTAAATCTGGTAGTCAAGTCAAAAAAGTGTATAAAAAATTGTTGGTTTTGCTAGGCGTAAAGGACTATCTATATAAAGCAGAAATGAAGAATTCGGTCGCCTAGTGTTTGAATTAGGAATTTTTCCTTCTATTTTAAGGAACTTACGTACTGATAAGTTTAATTAGGAACTTTCCTTTTACACGGGTAGTAATCTTAAGACTCTGTAACCAATCTCAACACTGCTTTTTGCAAGATTTAAAGTTGTTGAGGTTTTGCTACAACCAGCCCTGTAAGCAGTTTCAAAATTAAGAATTGTCGGTTTTGGCATATTATATAAACTATTTTATACCTGAATAAGTTAAGCTGATGATACAATATTTGCCTTGTGGAACTTTTGGCTCTCCATATAATGGTTTTTTTTTTTGACCATGGATTATTTGACCGACAAGAATTTTATTCTCGATTTTGAAGAAGTATTGACCAATGATTCCATCAGCCCATAAAGATAAAAGCTCCGATGACTTAACTTTCAATTTAGGAGTCGCTGAAGATAGCCTGAAGTTATACTGATTAAAGTATTACTACTGGCAAAGTTGTAACAAGCACATCCATATCTAAATATCTTTTATATAACAACGATTAGTCGGGATAAACGATAATTAGATATTTAGACTAGTTCAAAATTATAGTTAAGAAGAAGATAGCATCTACTTAGTCTATAAAGTGCTTTGTTTTGAACTTTAAAATATATTTAAATAATCTATAAAGTTAAGTCACACAGACAGTTCTGCTATTTTTTCAGTAGTTAAGATACTGAGAAATAATGAAATGAAATTGAAATTAATGAAATTGCTGACCAAAATGATTGTATGTAAAACTATAGGTTCTACAGCTGCTACTGTCTGTCTGGCTCATTGTCAATTCCACGAAATCGAAACATCATGAAATCCAAGTGGTAGTCACCGCTGGTGCGGCAGTGTTGCCCTCTGTTTTGGTAGTTTTTATGGCTGAGGAAGTGTTGGCTGGAAAGCCGGCTATTGCATAATGTGAGCATATTTTTGAGTTTTCGCGAGTCGAGCCGTAACAAGTTGAGCCAGGCGTGGCACTTTGCGTGCATTTGCAGCTGCAGCGACTTCGATGCCATTTCTCCGGGTTTCAATTCATTTATGAGACTGTTTTTCATGAATATTTTGTGTCCTGGCCTAGCTGCTGTTGAGGGAATTATCATATATAGTTAGGTGCACGACATTTGTTGGTTAAAGGAAACTGCTGACACCGTAAAAGGTTTAGGACAATTCTCGATTTAAGTTTGAAAAATGGCGGTAAAACGACTTTCTTTTCTACAAATTTTTTATTCCTACAATATTAAAATGTTCCGAAGGAGGGACAAAAGTGTCAAAAATTTTGAAAAACAATTAAACTTAAGAACTTGTTAGGCATACTGTAAACTTAATTAGATAAATTACTTTTACAAATATATTTATAAATTTTCTGTGCTCACTTTATATTTTAAACTCTTATAATTAAACTATATATTCTCTTACTCTCAAAAGAAATCAAACCCTACAAGCATTGCATATCCTACCAATTCACAGAACAGGCCAAAATGCCCAATTTTCCCTACACAAAACAAAGTAGTCACTTATATATTGTGAGCCGTGTCATACAAATATTAGTGGAAAAATGTGGCTAAATAAAGCAATTTGGTAGCGTGTATGGCTGATTTTTATGACCAGCCTGTCAGCCAGCTTAGTCAGCCAATTTGGTTCAACGATGCAGTGCAAAATTTGGTTAGATGAGTGTACTTCCCTTAACAGGATTGACTCATTGCTCAAGCAACGTTTTCATAATTTGTCCAGCAACATTTAGTTGTTCCTGTTATAAAGTGACTTGCCCAAATTGTTGAGCCTCGCGGTGTTTAGGCAGTTTATATGCAAAAGCGTGCACAAACCATAAATAATTGAAAACTGCAAGGACGTGCAAAAAATGTTCAAAGTTAACTGACTGCTCCGATGGGAGGTAGGAAGAAAAACCTTTGCCAGCAAACACAGTTGTTGTAGACGAGCATGTAAATGTGCCACTGAGGGTAAAAGGCCCAAAGGGACCAATGGAGTTCTATTGAGAAAAAGAGAGAGAGGGAGGTGGAAACAGGATTAAAATAGGTGCAGCAATTCTGCTTGTTTCAGTTGGTTGGTTTAATGGGTGTCTCTGCCATTAGCATTTGTTCTACAAGTTTAAAGCTGTTAATTCTGAGGAGATTCTTACTTTTAGGCAGTATTTTTTTTATTATATTTTATATATTTTTTGAATGTTACTTTTTAGAAGCTCAAAGGGTTTTAGTAGTTTGGAAGAAGCGCTTATCTTAATTGTGTTCGTATTTTATTGGCATTAGCCTCTTTTGCGATATATGATCTGCATTTGGTCAAGTTTTAAGCTTAAAAATGATGGCAGTTCTTTAGATTTTATTCTTTCTATCTCAGATTGCGTTTTCCTGACAAGCCCATTGTTAGACTTTACTCTTCTTGTAAGGCATTTAGACAATTTTGATTTCATCCCCCCAAAACAAAAAAAAAAAAAAATAATCAACCAATTTCATTATTTCCTTCACCTAAATTCCCCACCCCAACTTCTAGGTAAATAGCGTTTATTTGCTAGCCGTACAACTGCTAGGCAAATGCACCAGTGCTACTGGGTGGCATCAAAACACCGATCTTCTGACTTAGAGGTGAGTGTGCTACTCACTCACTCTGCCAAGGCCCACACACTGTGGCGTATATGTAATAAAAAAATTTGCTTTGAAATTTACAATACGAGACAATTAATTTACATTAATTTTTAGTTTTATTCTATGAAACATCAATGTCATCTTTTACAACACAATTTTTATCTTCTACTGATTCGTTATGGCATCGTTCTATGTGGCTTTAATTGGTTATAGATTGAATTGGTTAACAGTCCTTCAGATTCGAACATTGCCCTTAGATTTCTATATGAGAATTTTTTATTTTTAACAATAGTAAACCATTAAAAGTGGCATCATTTACTTAATATCAAGCTATTTTTTAGTTTCTTTCTTCATCAAATTGAAAATATGTTAATACTTGAGATAACCAAGATTATTTTTGTTTGTCGTCCAGTTGGAACTGGGAACAGAAAAATGTATATATATTTCTCTACGAAATGATCCAAACTTTTTTTTTCGTTCAGTGACTATTCTCTACGATCCTTTTTACAAAAATTAGTAATTTACTGCAGTTATGTTATTATTATGACTATATTTCCTAAAAGTATTCTTAATTTTTCAGTTGCTCTTAACTAAAATGTTACCCATTCGCAGCATGTGACTTGTAGTCCTTTAAGAGAGTGCATGGCAAGCATATAAATCTATATTCCTCTACTACTCTGCTGCATGTATATAACCTTTCTCTCAATCTTTCATTTTCATCTCCATAGCAACGGCTTTTTTATTGTGGCCACTGCAGTCAGTTCCACTGGCCAAAGCTACTGGCACAAAGCCAACTCAGTAGGCAAGCATCGGCCGCCTACTAGGTAATCGGATATTCAGGATACTCTTGTTTGAATCGAGTGACATAATTTATGAGCAAAAGATGGCAAGGGTTAATCTTTCATTATTGTGTGGGTTGGCTAAGTATCGTGTGGTCTCCATTTAAGCACAAGGCTTTTAATGTCATTTGCATTCCTTCTAGTTGAACATCTCCATGGAAAGCTCTTAAGCGTGAAGGCAAATTGATATATTTTAGTCCATATTAAGCAGCTTGAAATATTGTGTATTCTTACGCGCATGGTGGAAGAATAATTAACATTTAACGGATGTTTTTTTTTCACGGTATAGAACTTTAAGCTGGCATTACTGTTCAAGATGGCGACCAATTAAACAGCTGTGAAGAGATTTAATCTCCTTTTGGTTTGGCAATTCATCATGATTAGACTCACGCCTGAACAACGCTTGCAAATAGTGCAATATTTTATCGAAAGTTATGGTTCTATGCAGGATAAATATCGCGCACTACGTCCAACCTACAGCGTTCATTCCTGAATTCAACAACCGATGTCCTGGAGCTGTGGTTTCAACGAGACGCCGCAACGTGTCACATAGCTCGAGCTACAATAGATTTATTAAAAGATTTCACATTTTGGACCTGTAAACTGGCCTACAAGCTCTTGTGATTTAACACCGCTATACTACTTTCTGTTGGTCTATGAGGATAACATTCGTCGTGTTAATGCGGAGATGCGGCCACAAATGTTGGAAAAAGTCGTGGAAAATTGGACGTCCAGAAAGTATAAAATAACAGTGTATTAATAAATAAATTCAGTTAATAAACGCAAACTAGGAATTAAGAACATCTTACACCATAAATGGCTTGTGAATTGTAAGCAATCGTATTTAAAAACCAATTGCTAGTTGTGCATTTTACATGCTATCGTTGTTAATTCATAGAGATAAAACCACAATAAATCTGCAATAAACGACTATGTTCCTTAATTGAACACAAAAAAATGTAAAAATAAATTAATGCATTTTTCTACAATGGTATAGAAATAATTTAACAAGTCGGGTGAATAGTTAAAAATTGCGTTCATGTTTTTGTTAATAAAGTTATTGTTGACTTCTGACCAATATCACAAAAAGCTTTCAAGAATATTGCTTTAAATTGACAATTTTTAGACTTTGTAAATAAAACGTTGAAAGGCAATGTTTATAAATTAAATTCATATGAATATTAAGATATTGGGCGATAGATAATTGAATTAATTCTTTGTTTATAAAATTATTTGTGATCGAAAAGTACAGGGTAAAAAATAATTGCACTCAACCCATCGCGTTTTAAAAGATGGTGCTCTAAAAACAATAAAAAAATGTAATATTGAAACTTAAATTAGGAATTAGTTATGGGTAAATGACTCGTGAACTTAAGAATTAAAACCTTTTTACTGTATAAATGACTTGTCAATTGTTAGTAATTGTAGATTATTAACACCAGTTGCTTGCTTTGTGCTTCACACATAATAATTTTTTGTAGGGTATACTTGTTAACTCATAGAAATACATTTTAAATAAATTAAAACTATAATTGGAAAGAAAATCTATCTTAATGGCTTAAATGTTAATTGAGCGTTGCATTAAGCAAAACATAATTATACAAGTTGATCAAAACAGTTTTCCAATTAAGTTATTAGTTTATTAAAATAAACACTTAATTGCGAAGCAATTTAACTTGAATTAAGTTGACGTAGCCAACCAATCATAAGCTCATTATTATTTTACAGATTACTTCCAAGACCCTCTCGTGAGACTTAATACTTTGCCCATAGCTTGGATGCTCTTTGAACTACTTCTAATCTAACAAATTACATTTTTATTACGTATACGCCGCATTGCGTTGAGATGACTTTACGGGAAATAGTGCAGGTTATTGCATATTTAGCTTTAGTTTGCTTTCCTATAATTTAATTTTTGTAAATTCATTTTAACTTAGTAGTTACGTCTAATACAAATATTGCACACTTTGCTTATGAGGAAAAGTAGAAAAGAAAATCATTTGAGATGGTCAGGAAGTAAAGGCACAACTAATTCAGAAAAGTTATTTGCTATCATGGCCACTTGCATTCTCAGAAGGAAAGTATGTTTTGCCGGGTGGCCATAAAAAAATTGAATTAAAATTTAATCAAAAGTTAATAATACTTTTACAGAAGCGGGAATAAGACGAAGTATTGTCTGCACGATGTCCTGAGTGTTCTAACTGGCGACTGTTCTAAGTGTTGACTGGAAATTATAATTTTCTTTCAACAAAAAAATAAAAACCAATTTTCTCTAAAAGGCAAGGCCTGCGCAACGCACTCACTATGATTGCAGAAAGATGATGTCAAGTCGCCGGAATTGGTTGCACAAAGTGAAAGGTTAAGTCAAACTTAATTGTTGCGCATGGAGTGGTTAGCCTTGATTCATGGTGGTTGTAGTTATTAGGTTGAAAAAAAAAAAATTTACCAAAAAAAAACAAATCCCCTTTCTCTAATTTTTTTGACTTGATGCCAACATATTATTCTGAATACATAAAATTATTATCATCGAACAGCCTGCTAGCTGTACACATTAATATTAATAAATTCAGGCACTCCCATAATGAAACAGGCACACTAGACGCCTTGAAAACACTTGGTACAATCCTTATAGTCTTATCTATATCATATTTATCCTTGACTGCCAACAAACAATTGAAAACAATACAAAATGCTTAGTATTAGACGTTTGTTGCCTTATTTGCCTTTTATTGTCCTTTCATCTTCTTTTCTACTGGCACAACATATAGTGAAGGTCCTTGGTATTCTACCAGATCATTTCCTTTCTTTTTAAATTTTTCTTTATTTTCTTTAACTTATTTATTGCTTTAGGGACTTTTATAAAATGCAAAGTTCTGGTTTTATGCTGTTATTGTTACTTACTTCCATCCATGGATGGGGCCCTTATCCTTTGTTTGCTTGTTTTAAATTGTTGTTGAAATTGTTGGTTTATGAAGTTCGAAGTTTTAAGAAGGCATCAAAATTGCAAAAAGCCAAAATTAAAAAACCTCCCAAAGTTTTTTTTTCCAAAAAAAATTTTTAATTTTCCTTATAAATTTTAAAAACCTCCAAAAAAATTTCTCAATACACCAATACATATAACAAATGATCATTCAGATTATTTTTGTTTTGTCAAGACTTAAATCTTATGAAGTTCTTGCATGTTGAAATTATATAGGCGACAAACAACAGTTTTGGCAGGGATTCAATAGTATATTTCAGTGATTCCATTTCATGGAACAGCCATTTATAGACAAGATGACAAAGCCATTAAAATGTATCCCAGTATCAAATAAAAAGATTAAAATAATTTTACTATTTTATTATTGAAAATATTGAAAATAAACTTTAAATTCAGTTTTTGCAGTGCTTTTGTAAATTTCAAGTTATTTTTCCTATAAAATCCTAAACAACTACTTCAATAAACAACTATACAGCAAACAATAAAAGTTCTTAGTTTCAATATATCAGAAGTTTTATCTGAGGTTGGCCAGGTCAACTAGGTTGCAATTAGGTTTCTGTGCACAGAAAAAGTTCTTAGTTTTATAATACAAAAAAGTTTTAATAAAAATAAACATACTTATATTGTGACTTTGAACGCTGTTGGTTTTTCGTTTGGTTTTTTATTTTTTTATTTTATTTTCTGTTTTGCACAACAATATTTTAGGTTTTGCCGCAATCTCCAAACTAATTAAAATAATCCAAAGGGGTAATTTTCGAAAGATATGCGATTATGTACCCTGATATCCAGGATTCCCTAGACAAACACTGTTTGAACAAATTTTTAGCAAATTAAAAAATATATAAAAGTACGAAATATGTAGCAAAGTAATTATTTATTTATTATTATTAAATGAGGGGTACAAGTTTGTTTAATTATAATTAAAGCTTTTTAAAATGTAGAAATGAGGAAAATATAGGTTGGATTATTTTTTTATAGATATGCACCGTCTCACAGCTGAGGCTGGTTAACAGAGGTAACATAAATATTTCTTAAAAAAGAAGCCAAAAGATTAGTTAAAAAGTCTCGAAAAATGTTGCTATAAAAAAATAAATCTATAGTTTATAATCAACATTTGGTTGAAACATTTCTTCTTTGTTCTATAAAATAATGACTACTCAAGATCCCAAAAATATATATTTCTCATTTTCATCTGATTGACATCACACCACTTAAACCAAACCTCTTTACCAAACCAAACTGGATGCAACACAATTCAGGCGCCAATATTGTAAGCCATACAAATCAATCAAGACCTTAGTTGTCTTTGTGCCAGATGAGAGTCGAATCGGCCAATGCGTCTGTCTCACGACTCTTAGATAACAATTTGTGGGCTTTACAATTAGCAAAGTACACATCTCGAAGCATCCCAGCTGAATATAGGGCAGTTTGATTCGTTTTCGTTTGATTCAACTTTTATTTTATTTTCTATTTTATAGTTACATAAAGTATAGTTGAATTTAAATTATAAGAAAAAGGATAGTAAATCATTGATAAAATATGCAATAATATTTTTTAACGCCAAGGAGCATAAATGGCGTCTGGCGGATCCGTAGTGCGAAACGCGTTATCCCAAACTGCAGGCCACACACGAGAAGATACTGAAGCACTGCAGCCAAGAAAAAGTAAAGTCAAGCATCATACACTTGTGAAAGTACAAAGATTATGTACCAATTTATTTAGTTACATTTAATAATCAAATTCTTAAATAACTTAATAATACACTAATCCTAATAGTTTGCCGAATATATTAATCGAAGAACTCCGTAAATATTTCATAAAAAATGAACATAATTTTGCCATAAACGAAAACCAGACTTAAATATCACATTATAAATTATTATGCAATTTTAACTTATACTTAAAATCTTACAAATAATACTTATACTTTAAAATCTTGACAAGCATATTAAAGCTAAAGAAATTAATAATAATACTGACTGTCTACATGTGCGGGGTATAAGAAGAAGTAATACTTGCTAACAAAGTTATTCAATTTACACCTGCACAGTACCAGGCAAACAGAAATGTTAAGAATCTAGAAGGTAACAAGTAAAAGTGTAAGTTAGTTATATTTCTCCAAAAAGTACAGCAAGCCTTCAGGCATAAATTAAAAGATAGCCTTTATATCGAATTTCTAGCATACTAGATTAGTTGCCAACTTAAAATTGCTTACAAATTTTTTGAGTATTTCTGATCGCCAGATACTTTGCTGGAGGAAAATCCAATTTGCACATTTAAGAAATTGAAAATTTTAAATAATATATATTCTTCAATGGATATAGACGCACGAAAAACAAATTTTTTTCATACAAAGTGCACAACACCCCATATTCTGTTTGTTTCTCTATTATCTCTTTCGATGACTCAGTGTCACTACACCACCAATAAACCTTTCAAGGTAGAAAAGCATCTTCCCGAACCTCTTCGAGGTTTCAGATTATTTCGAAACCAAGTGGGTAGGGTGACAGAACTTTGTACAATCAATCTCAAAGAAGGTTCCTTGCGATTTAGTTAGGTGTTCATCTTTCTTTTTTTGTTGTTTTTAATAATTTATTCAATGTAGATTTCCTCTGGTTGCAACTCTTTGAGTTAACAAGTATAACCCACAAAAATTTGTATATGTATTGCACAGATCAATCAACTGGTCTTCATATACCTTTACCTTCAACTCAGAAGTAATTGATGCTGGTAAGGTAGTTTTAATTCTTAAGTTCACGAGAAATTTACTATAACTAATTTCTAATTTAAGTTTGAATATTAGTTTTTTTTATTGATTTAAGAGGTGCATCTTTTGACGCACGATGGGTTGAGTGCAATTATTTTTTACTGTGTACTTTCCCATCACAAACAATTTGATTAACAACGAATTAATTCAATGGGCGATTGATAACAAATATGTTAATATCCATATGAATAGCATAATATTTAATTTATAAACATTGCCTTATAAAGTTTTATTTAAACAGACTCAAAATTGTTAATTTAGAACAATATTTTTGAAAGCTTTTTGTGATATCGGTCAGAAGTACGTTATGGTTTTTTATTATCTTTTTTATTAACTTTTTTCTTCAACAATAACTTTATTAAAAATGCACGCAGTTTTAGACTGTTCACCCGAATTGTTTAATTGTTTCTATACCTTTGTAGAAAAATGTATTTTTCATTAATTTATTTTTTAACATTTTTTGTGTTCAATTAAAGAACACAGTCGTTTAATGCAAATTTATTCTGGATTTATCTCTATGAATTAACAACGATAGCCTGTAAAATGCACAACTAGCAATTGGTTTTTAAATACGATTGCTTACAATTCACAAGCCATTTATGGTGTAAGATGTTCTTAATTCCCAGTTTGCGTTTATTAAACGAATTTATTTATTAATTTCATGGGATATTTGATTTGTTCTTTCAATGGCTAGTCAAAAAATCATTTAGATTTCTAGTAACATAAAAAAACAGAATCGTTAATTTGTACGTTTGAGTCTTAGTTTAAGTTTTTTTTTCAATTAAGTTGTTCTCTAAAAAAATACGTATAATTATACAATTTTAGTACTAAAGTTGATATGTATAAACTTTGAAGTAATATTTCGTTCGCATTTAAAAGGTAAATATTTTTTTGAAAAAAATAGAAGGCATGAAAAAATTAATAATTATAGATGAAGTTTATTAAAGAAAGATATGGTAAGAAATATAAAAAGTGGATATTGGGGTTAATGACAAATTAAAATATACTTGGTAAGTTTGTATTCTTCAACACATCAACACGTAAGCACAGTTGAAATAATATATGTTGGGATAGACTGAGTTTGTTTTAAAATTATAACTGGGTGCTCAGCTTGGTAAGCGAAATAATTCGTGAGGCGTGTTTATATGGCCGATACTTTTTAGTCAGCCGTCGCCAACAGGCACATTTCGCATTCGTCGTTGGCCCTATAAGCTCTTAAGACAATGAATGAAGTGGCAAGCAGACCAGGCATAAAAGCGCGGAGTCGGACGCAGAGGCAGACCAAGTCAATAAGGTGCCAGAACCCTCTGTTCTCTGCACTCTCATATAACACAGACAGACAGTTTCGGGAAGTTGAAAGCTGCTGGCATTTACAAGTCAACACGCATTATTCATTTTACAAATAGTCATCGTCTGCGTGTCATTTAATTAATGCTTATAACATTGGCCGGGAATTACGCTTATTTAAGGAAAAGGAGTTGAATCATTTGCACAAAAGCCCTAGGTACAAAAAATAGTAATAATAAAAAAAATGGAACACCTATTTATATCGATAAAGAAAATATTTGCACCCAAAGGATTAAAAATGTTGCTGCAACTAAGAGGCGCAGATAATAAGAATGTAGTAGAACATTGATAAACTTTTAAATATCATGGATACGTCTAGCAAAGAACCCAAAATGTTGGCGTCATTTAGGCAAAGTTCAACTGAATTATAAAAATAAAATATAAAAGAATAAAAAGTTCCTCAAAATGTTATAGACAGAGATTGAAAAGAAACACAGCAAATGATTTGCCACTACTGTGCTTGAGATTATACCAAGTGCTGCAAGTAAAATAAAATCGTTTAAATTTATTTGATGAAACTGAAGAGGAGGGTATCGAAGGAACGTAGCTAGTTGATGCTGTTTTCCTGAAGACTCCAGCTGAAGGATTTACACGATGATATTACTCTCTCTAGCTATACTTATGAAAGTCAGATTGAAATTAGGGTACTATTATTGCATAAACTTTATACTCATATAAGCACAAAATTAAAGAAGGCAGATATCTGGGAAAGAATTGTCATCTTCTTCGTTCGTGTGTGTTTTGAAAGACTTTTCCAATTGGGCTACTGCAGTCTGCTCTATTGCACATGACCAATCATCTGCAGTTACTTGAGCTTGATCATTTTGCTGATTGCTGATTCACAAATTTCTAACTCGCATTCGCCTTTATCTCGAAGGCGATAGCCTTTATTTATAACTTGACTGTGTTGATTATATTGAAAAAGTTTTTATAAAATTATCGATATCGTTTCGAAACGGTTAATTCTTGGTTAATTGATATTTTTATATATTTTGTTTAATCTAAACAGCTTAAGCAAATAAAGATTGAAATTTTGGCAAGTTGTGAAATCTTGTTTAATAACCTTATTTAATTATAAATATGAATAGTGATATTAGCCAAAAAAAACCATCAACTTCAGACCTCAAGTGATGTATATGAAGTAGGCTATTAGAAGTGTAGCTATGATTGGCATAATAACAAAAATAATAAATAACAATGAAAAAGATAATTTGGTATATATTTATGTCAACATAGTTCGGTTCTCTTCGTACAGCTATTAAAACAGATATTCCTATTCTTCGCATTAGTTCCAAATCAAGTGGATTAAGTCAACTTATCTTCTTTTACATTTAACCTTTGAAGTTCTTCGCTGCTGCTAAAGTTTCATTTTAAAACAACATCCCCTTGCTAGCTAAAAAAGACGTCGTCAAAGTAACTTTTACTGCAGTGCTGGTCACCCGCAATGCCGACGCAATCGATCATCAGGGATTAATAAAACGCACTGCAGAGTTTACGATGTCGTCGAGACTTCGACAACAGGGACCCAGAACTTACTTGTAAATTGTGCAGTTAGAAAAAACTGGTGAAAAACTTGAAACTTGAAATCATTTTAGTTTTTGCAGCCATAAAGTTTAGCTTAAATAATGGCGCCAAACTGCGTGGCGCATCGTCTGATTTATGTGGGCAGCGGCTAAAGTTTCAAAAGCTAAAATAAGTTAAAAGACTGCATAGTTGCAACAAGGTGCAAAGCTTTCATATATATATATATATATTATATATATATATATATATATACAGTTTTGTTAAAGTATCTAAGAACAGCCTTAAACATTCAGTTATTGCTTACACTATAAAATGAATTGAATACAGGTGCATCCGAGCTTCTGTAGTAACACCCAGATATAAGCTTGAAGCAAATTTAGTGCAGTTTTAGGTCGCTCAAGTTTAGAGTATTGTAACATTCAAGCACACACATACTCAAAATCCAAACCGAAGTGAATTCATCAAACGGAAAGATTCTGAATATCAATGAGTATATTGCCTAAATAAGAACAAATGAGAGCTTAAAAACTCTGAAATCTTACTGCACAAGCTTAATAACAACAAACGTGATTTTTCTGCTTAAAAACGATTTACAAAGTATTGTCTCTGAAATATTGATATTATCATATATTATGTTCAGTAATTTAACTTATTTTAATAATCAAATAGAATAACTCCAATAGGATATTTATATGTTCAATATTTCTGTATGTTAACGTTAATTAAAGTTTATAAATAATAATAATTTATGATTCGCGTCTGTTGTTCCTTATTTAAATTGCTTATAAGTAATCTACTATCGAGTATCTGTTTTTTAGTATACAAAACATTTTTTGAATTAAAACAATAATTATATAAAAATATGCCAACATATAATTGCAAGTGTGCATTAATTTTTTTACTCATTTGCATGTGGCATGTATGCCATAATTTTTTTTTATTTTTATTATTTGGGGGGGGCCCCCCCGGATCCGTGTGATCTTTTGTGGCCCAAGTTTTCGGCCCGGGGGTGGGGGCCGGACGGTACGTCCCATATACGTGTGTGTTTCGCGGAACCACCGGCCCTGGGGTGGCCCCGGCCGCTTCTGCGAGCGAGTCAAACATTGGTTTCCTCAGAAATTCAGCTCTCGAGGTAAAGAGGGCAGGGCAGTTGCATAACATGCGTTCTAGGGGCTCTTTGACTCTTGGTTTTCTTCACTTTCTGCAAACACCGTTGTCAGTGATTTCCAGCCTTTTGGCATGCACTGGGGTCAGGCAGTGGCCCGTTAGCAAGCCTATCATAAGCCTTCTACCTTTTCAGGAAAGCCAATTGTGCTTGGTTAATTTTGGGCCGGTTTTCCCACATATGATGCGGGCAGTTTTTGCAGTTCGTCGTGTTGTGCCTCTTTCTGTCCGAAGCGACTGCAGTCCTCACTTCCGATTTGATGTTTAGAGCCCCTAAAGGTGTCCCTAAGTCTTCAGCCCTCGTTCCTATCGATTCGGCAACCTCCTGTCTGCCATTACGTTCCCATCAATGCCACGATGGCTGGAAACCCAAACTTTTGCTTTATTAGATCATTAAATAATATAAATATGTTTATATTATATATAAGACTTAACGCTAGTACTTGTCAGACATACAGATCTAGGCCTAAATAATCTACATGCATATGAAACTCTAAATTTTGATTTGCTGCTCCATGCTGTAAGCCGTGATGTATCTAAATTGTCTGGGAATAAAGTACACATAATAATAATCGTATAATTAAATGTAATGTTAGGTTTTCAAAAAAAAAAAAAAAAATGTGAATCTTTAGACGGCTTCATGAAGATATAGCTTGTCTACAAAATAAAAGTACACGATTTTTTCTCTATAGCTTACATTGGTGAAGAGTCTATGTTATTTTTATGTTGGACACACCTAAGAAACTAGTCCCGGAGTCTAATATTAAAAAAAATACATATTTATGTAAATTATTGCTCAAAAATGGGTAGTTAAAAATAAATGAGATATATACATTTTTTTTCAATTTACATTTGAAAAAACTGTTAGTCATTTTGACAAAACTGTGAAATGGAGAAACTATGAAGCCAGTCAATACAAATAATAATAATAATATAATAAAATAATATAATATTTCAATTTAAGTATTATAATAAATTTGAAAATCCGATGGTAATCAGCTGAATCAATCACTTCCAGGCAATCAATCCCTTGCAGCTTGAGTTTTCAAATAAAGCATTGACAAGTTAATACTTTGCTTCAATACTCAAATAGGCCTCTATTTTTATTCAAAACAAAACAGGTATTTATCTGGTAGGGTTACTTACAATGAATGTTGAAATTTTAAATATTTTCAAATAAATAAAAAAAAAGATAACGCTGCTGACTTTTGCCTAATTTAAAACATAGTAAATGTATATATTTACTTAGACAAAAGCTGACTTCATGCTAGAAAGTACCCAACCACTAAATAAAATCCAATTATACTAACAGCACAAAAATTTAAACTATATGTGTGCCAATAATCCGTCAATTTTAAAACTATACTCGACAAGAACTACATTTACTGGCAATGTATGCGATAATTAGTTGATGTAACTCTTTTACTGAAAGTGTCCTAACCTAAACTTGCAGAATGCGGTCAGACCCAATTAAGCTCTTCATAATACGTTTTTACCACGATGACACTGTTCAAGGAACATTCATTTACTTCATATACTCTACAAATATCAAGGGTCAGCTATAAATATTTACACGTAATAATGTTGCCGAAAAGTGTTTGATGTATAAGCGGGGTAGTCACTTGACAAGACATAAGTGATTTGTATGCATATGAAATTCTCAATTAACTTTCATTTCAAGTAAAAACCTTGCAATCTTTTTCTTTCAAAGTATTGACCATTTGACCAACTTTTCTTCTTTTGAGGCGAAGAATCCGACAAGCCAATTTTTGACTTCTTCAAAGTTGGCGAAGCGCTGCTCTGTAAGTGTCACATTGATGGAAAAAGATGATAAACAACATGTAATCTCCACTAGGCAGAACTGCAAATCACATAAACGTTGACAGCGGCGATGCCGATGATTTGTTTGACGTAAAAACGTGATGCACATTTTAACATGAACCCACAACTTACAACATGAATTATGCCACCTGGTTGCGACTTCGCGTGTAATTAAGTGTAGGTGAGCTGGGAAATTTTAAGGTTTAAGCAAACTTGATAAGCAAATTGCCACGTTTTGGCTTATGTGAATTGCAGAGAACTTAAAAGTATGCAAAAATAATTTCAGCTAGACTGTGCAGCTCAAGTCAAATTACAGACGTGCGGAAAAAATTGATTGATGATTGAAAGGTATGAAGAAAGGACGTGAGTGCACCGCAAACACATATGTGCACACAGAATTGGAGTACATATGTGCTGGTATACAAGAACGATGTACACACACTTATTCAACACCTGACATTGGCAAACGGAAAATGGCAATTCAAAAACTCGACAGAAGGAAAAATTTCACAAATGTGCCAAGGAAGCACCTCAGCTGCACACTTTGCCAAATTGTCATGCCGCTTCTGAAATTTGCATAAATTTGGCATATGAAATGATATGCAAACTGATGTGAATGACGACTAATGGTACGAGTATGCCGGCAATCGTGATGAAGAGTCCCTCAGTTGCTTCGTCGGGACAAAAAAATTGTGTTTACCAAGTAAGCCGTCTGCCATTATGAGTATCTTTATGAGCTTTATTAGGCGGAGCTGCAACTATGCTCAATAAACACGTGAAAAACTATATTTTTCTTCAAAGATAAAACTGTTGAAAACACAGCAACTTAATCCGAGTAAACACAGATTATGAATTTTAATCATTTTCCTTACGGGTTGGGACCATTGACTATCCAAAGTCCGAGAAACAATCGATGCTAACAAAGCTAAATTTCTTTTTGTAACAAACTCTTCAACTAAGTGATTTATATTTAAAAAAAAATTATATTTTAATGGCTAACTGAAAGGTTCCTTTTTATAAAAATGCATACAAATTTGGTTGCATTACAAACTTTTCATATGCTTTCAAGGTATAATGGTAAGGTATAAGGGTATAGAGTCCAAAAATAAGCAAAGGCTTTAATGCTATAAATAATGATAAAATAATTCGTTAAAGTTGTTTTAATTTAAGCGTATGTTCATTTTATGAGCATTTTTTGAGTGTTAGAAACTATAAAATTTTAAATGAAACTCAGCTTAAACAGTCACAATTTTGACTAATTTGAATTAGTTTCCAATAGTTTTCATCTTGTTAAAAGAAACAAAAGAATTGTATTTTGAATACCAAAAAAATTGAAAATGAATAACAATGTCTAAAACATATTTATACAAAAAATTTAAAACACCAGCTTACTTTTATATCAAATTTATTAATAGAATTTGTCGGTATGCTGAATGTTTTAAGAATGTTTATGTTATTACCACCATTCCACAAAACATAATCGTATGAAACCTGAAAGTAGCACTAACTATAAGCTCCTAAAATCATAATTTATTAAAAGTCAACATTTAGGGTCAGAGAATCACTTAACTCGCAAGTATAAACACCCCAAAGAACATTTATATGAACATAACAATATAGTGGTAGACTTTTACACAGAAATGATTGCAGAGGAAAGAAACTTGCAGTACTCATACCTGCTATTGAGCTCAAGATGCTTTACAAAAATTGTTGTAGACCAGAATAAACTTTAAAAGGCACCAAAACTTGAATACTCTATAAGAAATTTAACTTTTTATAATTTTACTTCAATTTTTCAATTCTTAATTCAGTTATTCTCGCTTGACCCTGCTGATAATAGAAGTCTCTTGCGGGTAAAGTTACATTTCCAACTGTACTTCTAGTTTCCAAAAATTAAGCAACCAAGAAAAAGATAAGTACTTTATTTCTTGCAGAATATCCCTTCCCCATTGCAATAAGTAAACATACTCTTCCAATATTACGCCAACAGACCGCAGTGGCAGGATTCAAGTGATTTTCGTTTGAATGTATGTAGCCCATTTGAAGGCAGTAAGAATCCTGGTGTGTGTGTACCAAGCCACATAATGCCATATCAACTCATATCCCTTATAGCTGTGTGAAGTTTAAACACATAATAACTTAATGAATAAATTATTAACAATGGCTAAGGAGCGTTACATGCAATATTAAAGATTTGACTTTTGTACTCAGTTGGCGTATTAGCAAATATGTTGGGCTATACCCGTGTGACCTTACACATTTGCTTTAGAGGAATGCATAAGTTGATATTAATTTTGTTAGACATATTAGGCCCCACAAGGTTCTTATTCAGCTTAGAAATTTTTGTTTACTCAGTTTATTCCAAAAGAGAGCTGAAAGTCGAATTATTTTTTGTTAGAATCTAAAAATATTGTTCTTGATTTTATAATACATTTATTTTTTCTACTTGTAAGCTAGAAGCTTATGAGTAAAAATATTAGTTTGTTTTTGTTTAAAATAAATAATACAAAATGATCAAAACTTAACAATTGGTTTATGAAAATTTCTTATAGTAATTGTACTATCGTCAATCTAATTTTTTGTTTAGCATTTTAAGGAAATCGAAAATCGCTACAGACCCTATTATAATGGGTATACTAGGCTATGTCGTATATTATAGTTCTTTACAGTTTTAATTTTTTAATATTGTTTTAAGATATCATAAACTTGTCTGTATTATATGCTGCCTCTGCGGTTCATCATCCAGTCAAGCAGTTCTATGTTTGGCCATTTGATTTATCATTATGGAATTGAAGAATATTCAGTCCGTAATGCTAATGGTGCTGTTAACACGGAAATGAACCTGCAAGCACATTCTCTACTTCTTTCCTTTGCATACAGGACAGAGACTCAAGAAAGCGCTTTCTTGCTTTACTTGTAGATGTTGGCCAACTGCTGTTGACTGATATAACATTAAGTTTCGTTGCTGTGTAGATAGACAAGCAAGTATACTGTCAAGCATCATTGGCACCAGATATTTCAGTTGACAGCACGACTGAAGGCGCTTGCAATACTGTCTTCTTATTGCCATTAAATTGAGGACGCACGAATAGCATGTGTTGAGCATCTTTTAGAATTCTTCTCCTGCAGCTTGGACAGTTACCATTCAGCTCATGTCCAAAATGGAGCGGAAAGTTACGAAGCAGCCGTGACCACTTAGTAATTACGTAAGATGAAAGCTCACCTGTCCGTGCTTTCGGTGTATTGTTATTTCAACTTTCGAAATAAAACTGTAAGCCCACCTACCCTTGAGCGATGCTTCCTACTTACTCTGCCCTTTGATTTTCGTCGTTGGACAGGTAAGGTGTAATGTATTGCTTGTATTTTGACTGGCCCAAAACAAATAACGGCCCTTAACTAGTTTTTTTGATCCCTCAGGATATACATTAAAAATTGTCGAGGTAAGTTATAGTTCTTATTATAGTTCTAAAAGTTTATAAAGTAATATAGTCCTTTGCCTCCTCAAAGCATCTTTATGATATTGTAAATAAGGCCTTGTTATATGTGGCGTATGCACAGTTAAAACTTAATTGAGATTAAAAAATAATTTATTGCTTTATAACAACCATTGCTAATCTCTTCCCAAAAGGACTCCAGAACTTTTCCCCATTTGCCCACAGCAATATCGGCATGCTTCACTTGTTTTGTTGTTGCTGCAATTATGAAATATTGACCAATTTTATATGTATAGTCACAGTCACTCGGTCATTTAGCTTGTAAATTTTTTTGTTGATATCCGCGTATGAAGGAGAGTGTTCTGGCCCAAAAACCAACAGTCTACTTCGAAGTAAAAATTGCTAATAACAAAATCACCTGAAAGTGGAAGCAGCATGCTTTGATATACAATTTTCATCAAAATCAATGACAGTGCCAATCCTACAGAAAACTGTCTAAAAATTGTATCTACTAAGCTTTCAAACGTTGTCCAAATGCTAATTCCAAACTGCCCAGAGACGTTCCAAAATAGCTTGCTATGCCAGCAGGCTTCACAGAGAATGCAAAAGGCTTTTATTTTGTCATTTTCATGTGTCACAATCATTTATTTCCAAAATTGAGCGAGTTCCTAGCTTTTGGAAAAGCGTTGCTCTATTTCATCGCCTCATAGTAGAAAATGCTCGAAGCTGTCCTGCCATGACTTCAATATTTGGTTAATGGAAATGACTGGTAATGTCAGCCAAGTCAAATGACAACCGCAAATTAGCTTTTATGGTCCTTGATGCAGAACCATTAAATGAAGACGTTATTATGGTAGGCGAGTGACATATCCTTGTTCTGGTCAGCTCGTGATTTGTATAGTGTATAAAACAATAGAAATCGTGCAGTCCGCATGGATTTAAGCTAAAGCGATATTCACTTATATATTAATTATTTGGCATAGTCAACTAACTTTTAGTAGAAATGTGGAATACTTTGTTTTTCGTCACTATCTCTAGTTTATGAAAATTACTCATACGCACTGTGTGCTCAAAAAACTTATAAACTTAATTTTTGTTGCTTTTGTCTTCTCTTTGCCTGCACAAATCAAACAAATTACTGATTATTGTGCAAAGATTAAACGCCAATTTGTTTGCTTTGCGGCTAACCAAGTTGTTTAGATAATTTCGGCCTCAAAATGGCACAGAGTTACCCAACGCCCCAGTGAGACGCAAATAAAGGATATGATTTGAGCTCTTTGTGTGGTCAATTTTGACAGTGCACAAACTTTCAGCCACAAATCTAAATACATTGAAAATGCATTAGAATTAATTGCAAGTTTTATGTGCACATTTAAGTAATTCAATTGCAATCCATCGCCCAATAATGCTTATTGCCTTTTCATGTCTAATTATATTCAAAGTTCGGAACGAGAGAGCAACTGTTAGAGCAAATTAAAGACATTCAAAACACAGTTGCATTATATATTAAAATATGATTTTTTGATACAAATATGGAAAGTTATTTGGCTGAAGCTTGTTTAAACTGATGCCGAAATAAGTTAATTCAATAATATTGGTAATAAACAGCAAATAGTTATTTATGTATTTATAAAGGGTGTTTTTTTCGAAGTATAGAATTGTAAGTTGGAATAACTGTTCAAGATGTTGAAAACTGCTTCAACAGCTGACAAGTGATTTAATCTCAGTTTGGCTTGGCGATTCATTCGTGACTAGACTCACGCCTTAACATATTTTGCACATAGTGTCCAAAACGAAATAGTCGTTGTTTGGAAAACATCATTCGCCATGTTATTGACGATATACGTCTGCAAATGTTGGAAAAAGTCATCGAAATTTGCATGTCCAGATTGGAGTACATCCGAGCCAGCATTGGCGGTCATTTGCCAGAAGTCATAGTTAATAGTAATCCGTTGTTGTTTTATTGCTGTAAATTGGCCTACAAGATCGTGTGATTTAACACCGGAGACTACTTTCTGTGGGGCTATGTAAGGTCGTTGGTCTATGCGGATAAGCCACAAACGATTTGGAAGACATCATTCGCCGTGTTATTGACGATAAACCGCTGCAAATGTTGGAAAAAGTCATCGAAATTTGGATGTCCAGATTGGAGCCAGCATTGGCGGTCATATGCTAGAAATCATATTTAAAATGTAATGCCACAAGATTGTCTAAAAATAAAAAATAAAATTCATGTTAATCGTATAATCCGTCATTTATTTTATTGCTATCTAAATTTCTGCCTTTAAAGAAACTATGGTGTTTTGTGTGGACTTACAATACTCTATATGGCTTAGTAAGCAGGACTTCTGTTATGACTAAGAGTTTAAAAAACAAATAGATAATAACTGCGAAATCCATGGTTCTCCATTAATATGTTATAAGCTTAAAAAATCATTTTTCCCACAGCAGTAGCAAGTACTATCTATGTCTTGCTCCAGTACGACTGAGTAAGTGCTCACTTTAGGAAAGAACTTTCATTGTAGGCATTTTATACACAAACCAAATGTCACTCAATCATTATCAACGGCAAATAAAAAACCACAAAAAAAAAATTTTTTTTTAAAAAACAAAAAAAAAAAAAAAAAACAAAAAAAAAAACACCACAATCCCCCACTTTCTCTTATTCGGCACTTACCAGAGAGATTTGGCTACGGCATCTTTCAATATGGCTGGGAATTCGTGTCGTCAGTTATCTTTAATTTAAGCTATGGTCCTTGGTTCTTTGGATATCAAATATAAAAAAAAATGACTTGAAATATCATTTTTGTGGATTTGTACACATTCTTCGGAGTATGGTCCGTGCACTTTCATCACTGAAGTAAACTGTATAGGAGGAATTAAAACACAAGCCACAACACAAATTACAAACCGATGTCAGACAATCTGCATTCGGTTACATGGTCTTTCCTTTTTTTTATCTGTTGCTGTTGCTTACCAAACTGTGTTGGAAAAAGCATTACGCATGCACTTTGCTCAACACTTGTGTTAATTTGATGCTTCCTTCCCCTCAGTTTAGCCTTTTGTTTAAATATTCATTGAAAATTCCAATTGCATTTTCACTTAAATTGGCAATACCAACAACAAACAGTCGGGAACACATCAGAGGAAGGAAGCACGCCACATTTACTGGTTTGCAAATTTTATTTTTTGTTTATTTATATGGATGGTCAGACTCAATTTGATGGAAAAGTGTGCTCAGAGCGCTCATTGCCTTTGACCAGTGGAATTATATTGCATTTTTGGTTATATAGGGACAACTTTAAATTTAAAATACACGTTAATAATAATATGTTACTTTAAACTTTATTTTTAACAAGAACCGATTGCCGCATTATAACTATACAAATGTACAAAACTCTTCACATGAGATATTATTATTTAACTTATTGTCAAAGCGTTTTTATTCATGCACCTAAGGATACTAAAAAAAATTATTATGATTTTCCTGCCATACCACGGCTAGGCAGAATTTATAAGCATTTTTGTTGCTCTGTGCAAAATCAGGTCAAGAAGGCTATTATAATTGCAGACCAACTTCCTAGGCTTACAATTTAAATAAGTCTGCTATTAAAAACAAGAGGGAGTCTGAGAAAGAAAATTACCCACTCTCAGCTCGCAGGGGTAGTGACGAAAAATAATAAAATAGGACTCCTTTCTTTGCACAGCCAACAAAATGACGAACTCAAAGGGTTATCGTCGCGGTACCAGAGACATGTTCTGTTGCCCCTTCCGCAAACATGGTAACATTCCACTGTCCACATTTACCCGCGTCTTCAAGAACGGTGATATGGTTGACATTAAGGAAAAAGGTGCTGTGAAAAAGGGTTTGCCGTTGTTCGTCGGTGTCATTATAAACAAACGCGATCGTGGCAAGATCCTAGCTAAACGTGTCAACGTACGCATTGAACACGTCTACCACTCAAAGTGCCGTGAGGATTTCTTGCGTCACATGAAGGAAAACGAACACCTGCTGAAGGAGGATAAGGAGAAGGGTACCTATGTTAACCTGAAACGTCAGCCCGAACATCAGTCCGCCAAAAAAGGCGCATTTCGTTTGGAATCTCGAGGAACCCATTGCGCTGCCACCACTTCCATATGAATTCTTTCATTAAATCCTTTAACAAGCACCTATAAGAGAGCAAGTCTGGTGCCAGCAGCCGCGGTAATTCCAGGTCCAATAGGCTATTATAATAAAGTTTTTGAAATTGTGCTTCATAGAATAGAAGCCGTTTGCTGGAATTAGTATTACGACTCGAGAGGTATAGTTTTTGGAGACCAACTTAAGTGAAAGCATTTGCCAAAGATGTTTTCATTATTCAAGGCGATCAGATACCGCCCTAGTTCCAACCACAAACGATGCCAGCTAGCAATTGGATATGGAAACCAAAGCTTTTGGGTTCCGGGTGAAGTATGGTTGCAAAGCTGAAACTTAAAGGAATTGACGCAAGGGCGCCACCAGGAGTGAAGCCTGCGACTTAATTTGACTCAACACGGGAAAACTAACCAGGTCCGAACATAAGTTTATGAGACCTACGGATATATGGAAGAAATACATATGAGATGGCTTGCTCTTAAAAAAATAAGCAGCAATAAATTTTTATGGTGACTACGATTTAATGCTACTCAAGAATCTTAACTAAGCTTTGCAGACAATTTTACATTAACAACAACTTCATAGACCACAATTAGACAGCTTTTACGATGGCAACATGATAGAAAAAATATGCTGCGTATACGTAATATGCACAACTAATACAGTAAAATCTTTTTTTACACGGTATTCTCAGCAACGCATCTACCGTGTAAAAAAAGATTTTACTGTAGTTATAAATAGCCTGAAAAATTAATTGAAAATGAGTTCAATAAGATTCCTGCAAACGTAATTATTAAAGAGACTTTTGAGTATTCTTGCGTGTACTCAAGTGTCAAGTTGTTATTTAAATTGAATATTTTCAAAACTAAAGTAATAAATTTTCAAGACTTTTAATTAATATTCCCTTGAACGCTTTTCTTTTGTACTAATTTACATTACAATTAAAACCTAAAGTCACACAGAGATTAGTTACAGCATGCGGCTTCCAAAAAAAAATATATAAAATTACTTTGGAACGACCTTAGTCAGACACCAGAAAAATAAATGAGTGATTTATGTTACTAATTCTAAAGACCTACGAAAAAATGTATTGGATTTGTTAAGAAAGTGGTACAACAAAATTCAGCTTATCTTACAATTAAACATTAAAAATTAAGAATTGTTATATTAGAATTAATTCATTTCATTTTATATTCATTTTATAGGTAGCAAAGTGTCACATCAGGGCTACCTGGAGCATGACCCTACTTATGCGGCAAAAACTGCAGGCTTTCGTTAACAAATGCGTTAAGCAGATACGGCGTATTTTCCGGCAACGATGGGCCGACCAAACGACCAACTGCTCAACATGGACATGTGTCGCATCGAGTAAGAAATACGCAGAAGGAGTTGGACCTGGATTGGCCATGTTTTAAGAAGGGCACTGGAACCCGCAAAAACACAAGCGAATTGGTAGGCCTCGTAAGAAACAAGTAAGATTCGTGCATGCTGATGCTTACGCGCGTTAAACTGATTGCCAGAGATAATCCTAGGAGAAGAGAGTTTGTTGATGCCATATGTTCATTTTGAATGTTATGTGGTGTCATTATATATATATATATATATATATATATATATATATATATATATATATATATATATATATATATATATATTATATATATCTCATATTTTTATATATATTCATATATATATAGCCTTTATGTCATCATCATCATATCCTTTATATATAACTTTTGTTCAGATGTGTTTCAACTTTTATGTTTTAAGAGCCAGAAGTTCAGTGGTGATCAAGTGGATGTTTCATAGTTCGTGATTGGTCAAAGTTACTCGTTTTGATGAATCTTGATATTGATGAGTTAAAATAGAGAAAGAAATGAATCGAATAGACCGTTCTTAGGATCATATAATGCATAAATGGATTTACAAAATGGTAGAACTAGTGGGCGATAATAACGAGTTACTCTGAATGGAAAACCAAAGAAGTGCATTAGAGTCAACGAATCCGAGAAAGAGCTCGTGAAAATTGACACGTTTTGGCATGTTTTACGATTATTTAGAGAAGGTAATTTTATAAGACGAAGTCTCTAAAGTATAGGACAGCTATCGAATTGCAGGAACTCCAATTTAAACCTCAAAATACAAATAATGATAATTACTTTTCATTAGATGCAATCAATTGGTATTGAGGGCTCCACACGCAGCGGCAATATTCCAGAATTGGATAAACAGTTAAGTACAAGAGAAAATAATTCGCATATGCAGAATAGTTTATTACCTCGATGATTAATTATTAAACCAGATGACAAAAATAAAATTTTATTGTTTTGTACTTTTTATTATAGAAGATTGGACCTACTTTATTTTTGTTTGCTGTGTGACGGCCAGCATGATATTATGATAAAAAAAATTATGTTTACGTTTTATACAAAGTAGACAATAATAGAATAAAACCAAGCACCTTATAGAGTCCTGCAAATAAGGTTAATCTTAATGCGCGTATACTGTTTGAATCAATCGGAAACAAGAATAGCCAAACTTAGCACAATCAAAGGAATTGAGTTGAGTATCTGTCAACAAATGGAAAGACTACTACAATAACAATTCGATAGACAACATTAACTTAAGTGATTCTACTTCTCTAAATATTGACAAACAGACAAATGCATATCTTCACCCGTATTTTGATATTGATGAAATGAAGAGGATGATTGAAGATGATTGCCATTGTTGACAAAAGTCATTACATGTTGCAAGCAAGCTACTGTTGTTGTTGCTAAAATTTCAGCTACAGCTGTTGCAGTTAATGATTTGTATTTCTATGGCTCTGTATGTCTTTGTCTGTTTTACAATGAAAACAGATGAACAATGTACTAAAATGCAAAGCTTTCCAGAAGTAAGAATATTGAGACACCAAAAGCTCACTAGAATATACTGATGAAATGAAGATTTCTGAAAATTCTTCACATAAACCAACAGATAAAACATAGGAAGTTTGGCTATTGTTTTTTCTGGTAAAAATAAACGTTCTCTTTTTGCTTCCCATTATAAAACCCTAAAAAAAGAAAAAAATAAAAAAAAAAAAAATTTAAGTTGGTACAGACTATATTTTCTAATACTGATTGCTATTTCTTATGTTTATGTTTTTGCTTGTTTATTTATTTAAACTGCCTGGCTTGTACCATTCAAAGTTCTGCACTTTTTCGAAAATCAATTTGTTTTAATTTGTTTAAAGAAAATATCGAAACCCTGACAATAGAATATAACGTCATAAATCTATTACATAGTAAATCACAAGAAATAATTGCCAATACGGCATCAATTGATTTATGTGCCACAATTTCTGTCTTTATTCTTTTGGAAAGACGACCTACAGCTTCCAAATATTTAACCCCCAACTCTTTGGCTAGTTCGGCTTGTTTGTCACTGTACTTGTTTTGGCTGGCACAATAGCCATAACGATTATGATCTTGTTATGGTTCGACGAAACCGCTATAGCTATAGCCAGCTATATGCTGGTCAACAAATATTTTATTCAAGTCGGTTCAAGTGCAAAAAATTCACTTATCCTTGCTTGTATGTATGGACATACGAAAAACAGCATAAATTCGTACAATACACATTAAATGTGCCGTCAGGCTTAAAAGATATACAGCAAAAATTTATTGTTTTATTTTTTTAAATACACCAACTACAAACATATGGTGAAAAAATATGTATAATTCTGCCTTTGGGGTTAAGTGCAAAAAAGTGCAATATCATTCATCATTAATGTGGGTAGGTATATGGGTGAACGTTTAAATTAATTTAAAACAATAATATTTATAATGATAAAATTATCAGAATATATTTAAGCAGTTGATAAATGAATATTTGATTTTTTTTTAATTCATTGTCAAATTTTAATGCAAAAAAATTCAACAAAGTAATAAAAATAATGATGTTAAATTTAACGCTCCTATGTGTGCCTTCTATAATGTGCGATACTACGCAATTCCTGACTTTCTGCATTCACCGTTCTCCACCCATGGGGAGATTCGAGGCCACCCTTGTCGCAGTGTACCCTGCGGATTCATTAGAAACATCTCTTAGTGAAGTCTTAATCTGACTTCCTGAGGGTATGGCCAATCCAGCTCTATTTTCACCTTTTGATTTCGGTGTTTATCGAAGCACTTCTAAAGAGTATCAGCAAGCTTTCGCTTGTGATAGTGTTAGGCCAGAAAATATGGCAAACGATCCGCAAATATTTGTTTGCAAAAGTTTGTAAATTGAGTTTGTCGTCATCCACGTCTCAGATCGATACAGATGCTCTGGTTTGACGCTGCTATTGAACAGGCTTTGTCTGGCTTTTAGCGAGAGTTCACTGATCGCCACACATTGGCCAGTTTGTGAAAAGCTACTCTCGCTTTATTAATTCGAGACGCCACATTAGCTGAAGCGCCCCCATGCTCCCTGCTGAATTGGCTGCCAAGATAACGTCATAATTCATCAACATCCTCTACACCTACGGAGTCTATACCTTCACCGATAGTAAGAGGGAGTTGATTCGACGTTTTCACTCTCATCAATGTTGCCTTCGACATATTGATTTTAAGCTCCACAGACTTTGCATTTTCGCAAGTCTGCTGAGTTTTTTTTTAACGCCTTGTAGAGTGTGTATCATGAAAAAATTTTCATCGGAGTAGTCCAGAACTGCATCCAGCACGAGAAGGAAGAGTAGGGGTGAGAGAGCGCTTCATTGGAGGACTCCGCTTAAAATGGAAAATTTGCCACTGTTTTTACCTGAACATAATGGCGTGTATGGTTATAATTTTAATGAAACTTAAACGGTAAGTTGTAAATTGCACCCGTTCCTCCCTCTTTGATTCTCTCTTGCATTAATGTGTGTATTGAATTACTGTCCTAATCTTTAATGAAAAATGTGTTTCAAAGGTACACACATGCTGTTATGAGAGGTAATATAGAGCTCTTGGATGACTCCGACAATCTTCACTGGTATTCAAGAATCGCGTAGGGCAGTCCATATTGCGCTCCTTTCTAATTGCACCAAGGCTCTTTTTGTGGCTAGTGGAGCCCTAAGCGTTTGTTTTATTGAAAATTTCCACTACTTCTCTAAACATTTTTCTGTATCCTTGGCGTTACTTTGGCACTACTGGATGTATTCCTTGTTTTTATTTATATTCCATTTTTTGCAAATACATTAATTTTATTGCATAATATTCTTTGGCAGAATACACATTCGCTTATCTTCATGGCGCAGCAACCACTCGGCGCTACTCAAAATGCCCAATAAACTAAAATTATTTTTGACACGTTGCCTGTCAAGTCCTGTTACTAATAGATGCCGACAATTCTGAGACTCCCTGCTATGCTTAAGACGTTCTACTCTATTTTTCTTGTTCGACAATCCAATAAACGACATTTATGCATGTTTACATTCATAAAACGATTTGTCGACCTGAAAGCAAAACCTTAACGTTTTGTCTTGCTCGGGCTGCTGCTACTCTGTATTCCTTCTCTGTGCCACTTTGCAGAATGCTCCTTCTTTTGTGGTTGTGGCTGGCCAGGATAATGGGCTTGACGGCTGCTAACATTGTTGCATATAGTTGGACGCGCGCCAGGCGTGTATTTCTATTTGGGTCTACTCGCAATGGCCGCCTTTGCATGCTACTTGCGGTTCCAAGAGCCGGAGATAGGTAGAGCGTGTTCCTAGTACATACAACACTGGACATCATGGCGTGCATGTTTATAATTTTAATGAAACTTAAGCGGTAAGTTGTAAATTGCACCCGCCCTCTCTCTTAGATTCTGTCTTTCTTTAATGTGTACATTGAATTACTGTCTTAATCTTTAATGTAAAAATGTGGCAAATTGAATGGCACAGGGAAATATAGAAACCAAGCTAGATTTAATTGATACCATTACAAAACCCACTGATACTCTTTAATCATGAAATTGACCTTATTGATGCGAGTTGCTTCTAGAACTTCATAATTGCCGTATAGTGTTTAAGGATATGAAAATAAAAACTACAATATAAGCAAACATTGTTCTTACTTCTTCTATTCAAAATTTATTCGTGAAATTATTCATTGGGATGATTTTTTGCGGCAATGCATACTTGTCCATATGGACGTCAACGGGCAAGTTTTGCAAATTACATGTAAACTGAAGTTAAATGTTTTTTAAAATTTAAAAAAAGGGTGAAATATGTTTTAAATTTAAATACGTAGAGATTACATAAATTTATGAATTTAAATGCAATAAATTCAACTGAAAATTGAAAGAATTTTGTAAAATAAGATGAAGACAGTTTATTATTTATTTATTCATTATATTTATCAACGTAGACTCCAGCTTCAATTTGTTGCCGAATTGGTTGGAATTTACTACAAGAAATTACTTATTATTACTTATTTATATTATTAATATTATTACTTATTCAAGAGGTTAATTTTAATATATAATTTCTTGTAAAAGAAGCTTGTCATTCTACACATATTTGCCACCATTGCATTGGTTATGTATCGGCAAGAATACATATATTTCCATCTGAACAATTGCTTATCTGAAAAAAAATCAATAAAAGCATCCTTATCAACTTGTTGCTCGACATTCATTTCCTTCTCAACCTATATATAATCGTTTTAGTTATTTTTAAAATAAAAACGGAAAGAAAATATTTTTCCGGAACACTTGGCTTCAAAGTTTTTGATGTTGCACTGATGTCAACCTGTTATAAATCAAGTACAGTAGTTAAATTTAAATTCTATTCACAAGCAATGTGTATGCTCTTATTATTTGGCGATTTCGAGCTACTTGGTTCCATATAACACGAAATATTGACGCAGTTTGTCGAAAAAGTTGTGTATGGTATGTAAAATATTTGCCTTGATCTTTTTTTGTATTTGGCCGGTACAAGTGAACTTAACGCATTTCTTCATTAACTTTCAAATCAAAATGGAGTGCTGAAAGGCATCTAGAGTTTGGTATCTATCGATCCTCGTGATCTAAACGTTAACACAGTCTTACGGATGATGAGAGAGGCAAGTGGATATTGCGCCATTTTTTGCCATTTATACTATGAATTTAATAGAGATATTCAGGATACTATTCAGTCAAAAAAATGCTTCAGCATTAAACTATTAGTTTTTCTACTTTTACTTTTAAAATTTTTTTTGATAAATAAATAAAGTATATGTATTTCTTTTCACTGTGGTTGTGACAATACCTTACTCTTCCAAAAGAAAGCAAAATAATGTCATCTATGCATCTACCTCTAATCTTATCTCTAAGAAATCCATTAAGTAAAGATTAGGTAGTATAATGGGTCTGCCGACATTTTTAAAAGCTACAAATTGTAACATTTTTTTTGCATCACGTAACACATACACCCATTTAACTTTCTGAGTGCAGAGTATTATTAAATCACAAGCTACTATTAAATTTTATTTCGTTTTACTGACTGGAAATGTACTTATTCCAGACATAGGAAATGCAAGAAAACGATGTTGAAATTGTGAAGCGTTCACACTTTCCCACAACCAGTAAGATGAACGCGAGGCAAAGTTAATCTAAAGCTACGAGTTACTTTTCGAATCCTAAAACACGAAACAAGTGTATGTTTTGTCAGAATATTGCAATTCCTAAATAGAATCAAAACTATTTTGCAGCATTCCAATACAAAATTGTGAAGAAAACAAGTTTAAGAATTGTGGCCGACTTTTTTGACGACTGGTAACAGTATTACGCTGACTGGAAACTTTAACTAACCTCTGAACCACAAGTGCAAAGTGTTTGCCTAAGGCCATTGAGGCGAAAATAGTTCCCGTACAAACTTTAAGAATTGAAAACATTTACTTACAAGCCTTTGTACATGCTGATGACCTTAAAAGATGCAATCTCAATATACAATCCCATTATACAATAAACAAGGTTAAGGTTACCTTACTGTATGACTGGAATTTTTGCTTTCTTTACGAAGTTTGAAAGGCCAAGGTAAAAAAATATAAAACATGAATATAATTATACAGTAATTATTACACACGAACATGGTAAATTAAGTTTTGCTTAAGAGCTTTAAGGTACGAATTCAGCCTGCTGGAATTGGAACTCTAAATATTTTGAACACTAAATCGGCATATTCCTATGCTTCAAGCGCAGTTAAATAAAGCTGCTAAAGGTGACTTTCTTATGGCCAGGAAGTTGCTTTCAAACTAAATTCTGAAAATTGCATGTCATATTTTACTACTAATACCAAACAACGGAAAAACAATCTTTCTCTTTGACTATTGTCATTTCCAAAACGTTCCATAAGTTGATCATGGAAATATCTCTATAAAATCTCGAAGAGAATTATTAAATTGATAGAGATTTACTTAGGCAAAACTATATTTGTTAGCTCTTCTTAAGATGTTTATTAAGTTTAGATTCTGCCGGTATTATAAACATTTAATCATTGTCATAATCGCCATACAGCTCTACACACCTCGAGATGGGTTTTGCTATTCTCTTCTCCATTTGTCTGTGTTGTTACTAAGGGAGCGCCCGTCCCTTACTTCCATCCTCAGCATGTCATCGTCAATATTGTCAATTAGGCGCTTTCTTGGTCGACTTCTGTTTCTTGTGGCGAGTGGTGTGTATACCAACACAAACTTTTGTGCTCTGTTCGGGTCCATCCGTAGGACATGTTCTATCCATCTTCGCTCAACAACTCGTCATTGTTCCTTGGAATGTTGGCACCACGTTCATTTATCTCTGACCCAAAAGTTGTTCGCAGTATTTTTCTTTCAAAGATTATTAGGAATTCTTCGTCTGCTGCTGTCATGGTCCAAACTTTTTCTCCATATGTGACTATTGCATAAGCAGTTAAGACTATAGAAGTTTTAAATATTTTGTTGTGCGCGTAGTTGGTTTTATTTGCTAATACAATCCGATCTTGTATGATGTTCCTTGCGCTGTTGTCCTTGCTTATCAACATACTCCAATATTTAAAGTTGTCAACGTCTTTAAAGTAATAAAGTAATAAAAGTAATAAATCTACACGAAACAATAAATCTAATTTAAATATAATTGTTTCATTTCATAATTAACTTAATAATGCCGTAATTTTTTCTTAATTAAACTGAGAATGCCAAAATATAGCAAGTAATCATTTATCTGTTACAATTTATTACATTTAAACAAAATATGTTATCCTCCGAAAGAAAAATATTTAGAATATGGAAGTGATACGCTTAAGTTTGTACCACTTACGCATTTTGCCTCACTTCTTTTACTAATTGTAAGCTACTATCATATATTATTTTCCCTTACTAAAGGCAAATACGATTAATAAATAAGCCTAATCCAATTAAAAATAGAGTATAAGTTAAATTTTGTGAATTGTGCATCCAGACAACGAAAAGACCATCAAAATATTGAGGCCGTACCAGCCAGTGTTGAGGAACCGCGAATATAGAGTTATCGTCATTCTCTGGACTTTGTCATCGATCGGGCTACTCTACGTTGCATAATTCATGTCGATTTGTAGATATTTTATAACTAAGGGATACGCTGATAAGCCAAATTTTGTGTTCAAGGCCAAAGCTGCGCTTAAATACGCGATCAAAGAAAAAAAATGTTTTCATATATTTTTTTCATAAGCAAATGCGCTTGCTCTAAGTGTCCTAAATGAGCTTCAAATAAATTAAAAGTCAACTGGTTAGCTTAAGGCTGTATAAGGACCTCTGATTTTCTGTTATTTTCAAGTTGTTGATATTAACAGAACAAAATAAAATTCAAAATCAGTTTTTTATGTATAACTGATTTGTTTCAACTATTTGTTTTTAGCAGTATTTATACAATATAACTAAAATTAAATCAAGTTTTTATCTCACAATAAAGGAAATCCCAAAAACCAGTGGTTGTTATTTCAGCGTTCATTGTAATTTTTGATACGAATAATATCTTTGATTTAACTGTACAGTGCATAAAAGTTAATTTATCAGCAACTTCTGTTATAATTCACAAACGGTTTAGGTGTTATGAGATTTGGGTACTATTTCAGGTATTGTTCTTCGGTTTTTATTGTTATTCATTATAAAAAATTTTTCAATGGAAGTTCTAGTTGTTTGCTTTGTCGCAAATTAACTGTCTAGGCCAGTTTTGTTGATAAAATTTGAAATAAGGCTTATTGTTGTTATAATAGAAAAAATTGCCAAAATGCAAACTCTCAACTGTTTTTAACGGTTGCGGATTTTGACCATTTTTTCGGAGTTGCAAATTTCACTTTTACGGACACTCCAATATGCGCTTAGTTTCTGCACGATTGACTTTTTAAATAGTTGTTCTTGTTTTAGATAATATTTCTGACAATTCTACGACAGATTTGCCGAATGGTGATTAGCTGAACTAGTACGCTTGCAAGCAAATCTTTTACCAGGCATTATTTCTATTATTTTCCAAAAACTAACTTGGACGGAGCTCAAAGTGACAAATTTCAAAATCGCAAAAATCAGTCATATACACAACGCATAAAATATACGATGGCGATTGTGAATCATTCGCGTGTCGAAATTTCTCGTAATAGAAGAAAAATAGAACGGACAAGTCAAGTGTGAAAACAGTTTCTTGACAGTGGCAAATCTATGAAAAATTGGATTTAGTTGTTTACTTTTTTTACATATTTATAAAAAACATGATCAAATATATACAAAAAAAATATATAGTTAACAATTAAGGCCTTTTTATATTTACATAGGTCAAAAATACCATATATTTTTAGTCTAAAAACAGTTTCTTGTCAATCTGTATCTAAATAAACTCAATTTTTATTTCCAGCATTGAAAACCAACAGCATTATAGACTCAATCGTCAATTTAAAGAATCAATGACTATAGCACGCAGACGATGATCTAGTTCACCTAGAAAACTGGGCCGTTATGTAAGCTACTTGTCGCTCGAATTCAAAACATCTTACGACTTTGCTTTATTCTTCACTACATTTATAGTCTCTCAAACTTAATTGGATCTAAAATGATTTCTTTTTAAAGATTTTTTATTGATCAGATCACAAGTATCAACAATTTTTTCTACTGTAATTCTCAATATACCTTGAAAGCTTAAGATCCTTTCAACCTAACTTAGCCTTTGAAAGTCTGTGATACTATTCTTACCCCACGCTTCAAAACAACAACTTTAATATGAATCCTTCTGCATTATTGAATGAATGAAGTGGCACGTAATGTTTCTGTTGTTGAGTTGCAAGTAGAGCGTGAATATCTCATACTTAAGAGCACATAGAGTTGAAAGGAATAATTGATTGTTGCCACAATACAAAAATGCACTTCGATGACATCACGTTCAAAATAAAATATATTTTTTAGACAAAAACGCGAAATGTAGAGAAAAAATTGCAGTCAATGTCCAAATAAAGTTCTCTGCATTTTATTGCAATTCTTCTTTCGTTACAATTGTTCAAATGTTAAATAATTAAACACATTTATTTGTATTTTATTTTTGGTCTGACACGCAATGTTTGACCGATTGGTTTAAATAAATAATTTTTACAAATACAAACATATAAAGAATATAAAAAATACAAATTGAGTGGTTACTATGAATTGTGCGCCAATTTACCAGGCTCGTACAAAATAGATGCCTCAGCCTAAAAAGATTTATCACCAAAATGTGTACGCCTACTAACACTCATATTTTATGCGATTTTGAGAGTTGACCACTTTCCAAACCAATGAAAATATGCAGAGTTGATGATGATTCTCCATCCAAACAAGGCAGAAAATCAATTGACATAGTACCGTCCCATTAGTTTGTTGTCAATATTCTCGAAAGTATTTGAAAAAATACTTTCAAAGAGAGTAAAGCCAATCTTAGACGATTTTTCTATTATTGCTGAACATCAGTGCGGATTCAAAAGCGGCCACGAAAACCCTGAACTTTGAAATGACATTTTTCCTGAATTCGAAAACAAAAATATGCTATTCTGCAACATTTCTTGATGCCCAACAGGCTTTTCTTTGACAGAGTATAGCACAACGGAATATTATACAAAACTAAACTAAAATCATACGTATATATGATATTTCTATGTACAACAAAAAAATAGGTGCATCATTCACTAGTTCCTCCATAAGAGGCAGGCGTTTTACAAGGAAACGTTTTAGGACCTGTTTGATATACAAATAACTACAGTTGCAACATACGTAACAGTTTCCTCAACTGGTAAATGGACATAGTGAACGCCACAAAATCTGCTTAAATTACTTTTAGAACAAGAAAGAGTGACTGCCCAAAGGTTTTATTTATAAGCTTACCGATACCACAAAGTAATTGGGTCAAATATCCTGGCTTGCATCTTCATCGCAAACTAATGTGGAAAAACCATATCAAGACAAAGCATCAGTAGCTCAACCTAAAAACCCTGGAAATGTCATGGTTGCTAGGCCGAAAGTCTGAAAGTCTTCATGAGAGCAAAGTTCACCTGCACAAAGCTATTTTAAAACCGGTGTGGATCTATAGATGACTAAGGATGGCAGAGGCTACAAAATAACCGCCTCAGACACTCAGGCATAATAGCCCACTGTGAGGACCTATACTAACAGCTGTGGGGAACTGCTAGCAACTTCAATATTGAAGTAATACAGCGTTCCTTTTTACATTTCTAGTGCAAACATAAATTAAGACTTAGGCATCCCTTATGTTTAAGATGAAATAAAAATTTAATAAACAATATTATAATGTGGTAAATGCTTTATTGATAATGCAGTTCTCTTATCATATTTTTATACAATTCTTACTTCTGTATGCCCAAGCCTTTGTTACAGGCTGTAAGTCAATATCATATTTCAGTACCGCTATGACAATATCTCATTCGACATTTTTAAATACATCAATTATTTGCCTCTTTAATTCTCTAATCACATTTCATTTTAATTAAATCAGAAAAATTGGGTTTGAATGGTTTTTTTAGATAAAATCGAACAAGCTCTATAAATATTTGAAAGCTTTTCAAAAAATTGATTTCAATCAATCTCATTGCGAAGCATTGTCAGATTCCCCTACATGTGTCTGCATTTGTTTATGCAATTTTAATTATAGCCACATTGTTGCTGTTTAGTAAAAATTTTTATATCTCAACATTATTGCACAATCATTTCAGCCAGAAACAATAGTAACAATATGGACATCGACAACAATAATAACCATAATAGATATATAAAAGCAATTGTTTTTAGACGGTCAGATAAATACTTATCCAAGTACCTATGCTGTTGTATGTTTGGGTAGTTCAATAAATGGCAATTGTTTTAATAATTTATTTTGATTGACAGAAAAAAAATGTTTATGAATGCTATGAAAAGGTTTCAGAGTTCTGCGATTTAAGCAAAATTTTGGGGAGACGGACGAATTCTGCTGTCATGAGCAGAAGTAGAATTGGTTTCATAAATTTAACATCAACTCTAAAGTAGTTGTTAATTAAAAGTTTACTTAGCAAATAAAGCTAATTTTTTTATTCTGACGTTCTACAATCACCACAAAACTTATGTGTAAAGATTTATTTGTTAAAATTATTTCAAAATCAGTTTTATTTTATCTTCATTTAGAAATCAGAAAGCAACATTACTGCGAAACAATAATTTCGAATGCTTGAATTACATTGCACAATTTGAATACAGAAGTTATAAGCTGCTAGAAATATTTTTACTTTCAAAATGTTATACAATTGTTTCTTAAAGTAATAAACTAAAGTAATACTTTACAGTTGAACTATTTTTTACGATTCTAGAAATGTTGAAAAGTTAATGAGGTAAGCTGAAACTTCACATGTGAACAGAAATATCGAATTATTTTTATTAAATAATAAGACACCATTGGTTGTGTAGCAGACGGATGCAGCTGTGTTGGAGTTTTTGAGAGAAAAATTCTTCGCAAAATGTTCGATTCTTTTTAGGTTTCGGATGGCTATCGCATCCGAACGAACCATGAACAACATGAGCTCTACAACGACATAAATATTGTCCAGCGTACTACATCAAAACGTCTTAGTTAGCTCGGCAATGTCGTTCGTATAGATAAATACGCTCCAGTGAAGAAGTTAGACGCTCCAGTGAAGAGAGGGGTACGACCGAAGTTCAGGTGGAAATAGCAATTTAAGGAGGATTTATCTTTCATTGGAGTGACCTAGTGAACTAGGCTACGTTTACTTTCTTAATTTAAGCTTCATAAACCAAGGCCATTTTTAAGAAGAGTTGCGATATCCTTAAAACAACTGCAAATTTTGTTTCAGTAAGCTACAATATATCATTAGGAAACTTTTAATGCTTAAATACCTAGGTTGTATTTTTTTTTAGTAAATCGAAAACCATGCACACGCTCTGTTAACAATCTCGCTTAGAGTTAAGAGACGAGTTCGAATAACTAGGTAGAATGCTGACTCCGAATGGTGGTACCGTTCGTGAAGTAGAGAACTGGCTACAAAAAGATTAACGTACTTTTGCTGCCCTTTTTCAAGTTTGGAGATCTGCCGTCATTCGAAAATCAACCAAGCTGAAAATTTTTAATGCTACTGTTGGGTATTGAAACTTGCCATATGACGAATGCTATCAATGTCTTAGGCAAATAGCCTGCAGATTCTGGCCTAGTCGACTCTCTAATGTGCGAAACAGTTGACAATTGGCGAAAATAAAGATGGCAAGGATACACACTCCGCAAAGAGCAGCAAAATCTTGCACACTCCTCCAATACATGGCACCCAATTGGTACTAAAAGCAGGGGGAGCCCTAGGACTACATGAAGATGTAGCCTTATGAACGAAACCAAGAAGTCGATAATTGAATTAAGATATTTAGCTCAGGATAGAAAAAATTGGAAAATAATAGTAGATAGACTAAGTTCTCAAAATAACATTGTGTTACTATAGTTGTAGTACTTCTAATACATTGACGATATGGACTGTTTGTGTGACAATGGAAACATTTTCTAGTTTTTAAAAGCTTGCCTACTTACTTTGATTTACCCAAGGACTTGGACTCACTGTTTCGTGGCGGCATTTTGCAAGGTTCATTGACTTGCACAATGAAAAACGCAATATTTAATTGAAAAATATTTGTGAAACATTAATATGTTACTTGAACTGTGCCTATTGTATGTTTCTCTATTATTGACGCTCGAAATTAAATTTTGACAAGTTAACTGACTGCCATAACATAAGCCATACCGATTTGGACAATAGCTTCTAGAAGAGGGTGCAATTTTGACAGTTTGGTTTGATTACTGCACGGTTCAGCTTTTAACTGTTAACTTAAACGGAAGCAAAGCAATGCACTTCCGCTGCAAATGCTTCCGGTTGACGTGCTTTTTCTATTTATTATTTTCAAAATTAGTTCATACTTCAATAAAAGTATCAAAGGATTTCATAAGTCAAAATAGTGTTACCAAAATCAAATCGTCTACGTTTCGCTCACTTTAGGCCGCCAGCAATTCTAGTTAATGGCAAGCCATTTCTTCTGAGGGAACCGTGAAATACGGGCTGGACACAAACGGAAGATAATAACCAACCCAACTGTAACAAAAAGTGTAGTTTATAAGTCATTAGCAGTTTTGCCCCCTTTCAACAGTTGTTTGTCTTTAATTCCAAACATATAGATTATGTTATAATAAATATGGGGAATGAAAAGTACAACTGAATAATTCCTTTTTAATCCATGCAAGTCTATGCCATTAGCTCCAAGTGTGGAGTGGCAAGCAGGGCCTCACTAGAAGCGCTGAGAGGGTGCGTATCTTTTGGGTTGCCAGCCATCAGGGCATTGACGGAAACGAAATGGCAGACATGTTAGCCAAGGAGGTTGCCGACTCGACAGGAACGAGGGCTGAAGACTTAGGGACACCTCCAAGAATGCTAAGCATTAAATCGGAAGTAAGCGCTGCAATCGCTTCCGACAGAACGTGGCACAACACGGCGAACTGCAAAACCGATCGCATCATGTGTGGGCAAACCGACCAGATTTTAGCCAAACACATCTTGCAGCTTCCTAGGAAAGACTGCAGGTTTGTGTTGGGCTTGCTAACAGGCCACTGTCTCACCCCAGTGCATGCCAAAAGGCTGGGCAACATTGACGACGATGTATGCAGCAAGTGCAGGACCCCAAGTGTCAAAGAAACCTTGGTGAACACCTATGCAACTGATCTGCCCTGTGTACCTCGAGGGCTAAATCTGTAGGGAGAGCAACGTTTGATTCGCTTGCTGAGGCAGCTTGAAGGCCACCCCAGAGACTCTCACACACTTATGTTGATTGATTAACACATCCATAACCACGACTCACGGCCGACAAATTCCTGTTTCACTAAGGATCACACTGATCTATGTAAATTTACATTTATTTTAAATAATCTACATTGAAGCAAGTTATTCTTTGACATAGTATATCGTGATACCATCAGTTTTATTTTAAACTCCGAAGAGTAAATTTATATGTCGTTATAAAAGTACTGAAGCAGAGATATATTTTAACATCCTTAACAAGATGTGGCACCGGCACACATGTTGTCCATTATTATAAAAGCTTTTAATGCATATACCATGTTCCGCCAGATACAAGCCCGTGTACCCATGATTATTTGTTGCGCACTACTTTCTCATATTATATATACGTTAAATTCAAACCGGCCACTATTTTTTTACTCATCTGCTAATTAGCAAAAGGAACACGTACATGTCTGTTTCGACTTTAACCAGCAATTAAATTCGCTTTGGTAATTTATAACCAACGAATTGTTCTTTGGGGTTTTATATACAGCGGTTTCAAGGCTCAAAGAACATCCCACAAGGATATTTTAATGTATGAACTGACTCCGTTGGTAACGTATATATGAACACGTGACTATTGAGACTTAAAAAAAATATACTCACTCGAAAAAGGATACTGAAGCAATTAAAGTTATGAGGAGACGTGTGCTCAATTTCAAATTTAAATGAGTTTTAAACATTCAAACAGTTTATTTTCGCTTCGCTAATTAATCTTGTTTCAATATGGAATATTTGTATATTGACTTAAGCTGAACTACATAAGAATATACTTGCTTTTTTAATTGAAATATGATAGTCATACAGTATACATAAGCAAAATCCTAAATTTAAAATATTTATATGAAGATGATTTCTTTTTCTACGTCGACGTGAAATGCGGAGCATACCCCACAGCACTTTAGTCAACTTATGTATAGATTAGTTTGCCTTTTACAAAGTTATTATTCTATCGTTATTATACGTTCTAATTGGCTTAAAATAAAATAATTGGCTTCAATAAAGTATAATAAACTTTACATAACGTATATATGCGACATACTTTTTGCTTGCTAAACTAAACATCATCACACATTGATGGGTATGGTTTAATTTGACGGCAAACGTATTTTTATTGCTAATGATGCTAAGCCTCTTTGAACAGATTTAAAATCCAAAGACTGAACAAAATGGTAAGCAAATGGCAAAATTTATAAGGATTCTAAAGATGCAGTTCAGTTAGAGTTTAAAAAATTTATAATATTTATTTGAAATATTTTCTGCTAGTATTTTATATCTGAATGATTATTGAAAGTTAAGTTTATTGTAGTTAAAGAGAAACTTCAAACTTTTCACTATCATCACTTATTACTACTAATAGGTACCTATCATAAGTATATATTGAGTAAAAATGAATTCCTTAGATACCATTCTATGACTTCAAATTCTTACTCAGCTGTACATTTAGCATAATTATATATAAGTCAAAAACAAAAAATAACAAGGCAATGAAACAGTGCCAAATCAATTTTGATTGAAAAAAAATTGTCAAATTGTCAAAAAAGTTATCCCAATATCCTCCAAAAATTAAATTGTTTTGAATTTGGTTTTGGTTTTGAGAAGCGACACTTTAAAAGGTTTAATTAGGACCCACAATATACAAAGCCTAATACTAAAAGATTTCTTATTGACTTTTGCGTCTCTGCGGTATCATTGTTTAAAATCATCTAAGATTACAAAATGACTAAATTCTTGGCTTCCGTTCAATATGTCCAAGAATGAAACAAAAAATTCACGTCTTCTTTGTTTACATTGCTTTACTAACTGGCTGTATTTTAAACAGAAAATAAAACAACTTTTGAATATAGTTCATAAACGGAAAACGAAGTTCAGAAATAGTTTAAAACGCCAACGGAAGGAGTTGTTGAAAAATTAGTCGCTATATATGAAAACTGCTCCATAGACTAAGATATTATAGATCTTGTTATATTATTATAGAAAAGTTCTTAGAAACATTTGAAGCATGAAGCCACCTAACTGACTGAAAGCATTGGTATTCAGTCGTGTTCGTTTTGTAAAATGTTGACTGTAAAAACCTTGTTACTATATTATTTATTAATTGCTATCTTTCTTATAATTCGATGAAACTGAGTCCTGTTGCCCTTTTCTCCCCGTTTCTTCGCCATAATCCTGAAATTGAATAAAACTTAAATCTGCAACAAATGATCATGATTAACTTTAGGCAACGCTGTCAATCGTTCCACCGATTTTGGTACTTAGTCTAAATGTTGAGTTACTCGAAAGTATACCGTTTGGGCCTCTACGACTGAACTAAAAGTCTGTCGATTAGGCTTTTTCGACACAGACTTGTTTCACTTGAGTTACCAAAAACTCGCTTTTTTCTGAAAATCTTTCAACTATAAATCAATAAAGTAACGGATTTGCAGACAAAATCAGCTTTCGAATCATTAAAATCAATTATGCAATAGTTTCAGTCGTCGCACATCCGATGCATGCCAAGGCAGGCAGACAGACACATAGGAAAATTCCAAGCACACTTGCTTGGTTGTCACACATGAATAAGGAGCAAGGTTGGCAGGATGGCACACTCGAAGGATCGAAAGTTTGCCGTTTGCTTTCAAGTTAATTAAATTGAATTTCAAGTAGTTCAACGTAATACTTGTAATTGAATCTAGAAATAATTTATTTTTAAGGCTCAACTTAAGGTATGGGCATTCACAGCGTCTAAATACCACACATCCTATGAAGAAATTGCTTGTTTTATAAAGTACATTCATTTTTTTTATGTAGAAATTATTATTTTTTTTTTATAGCACTGGAAATATATCTTGCACTGGAGCTGACTGTTAAGTTACTTGGCACGCCGAAATTTTTTATATAACATCAAAGCAATGATAGAAAAATAAATATTGAAAAGAGCCTCTACGTCAACCTGCCCTATTGGACACATGGCTCATTACTAATTCCACAAAGTCGAAGCATCTCAAAAGCTGAGTGTTTGATAGCTTTGCTCGAGAAGCCTTTTCTGTGGTTTCTCGTAGGTCAGGAGGGAAGCCTTCTGTTTTGCATTTTTCGCAGTTTTCCCACGTCGGGCCAACCAACAACTGCAGCTGCTCTCAATAGGTGTAGTGTTTATTCATATTTTGTAGGCCACCTACAAATGTTTATGTTTTCGTTATTATATAAAAGATAATATATTTTTAGAGAATCAAGTTAATGTTTAATAGGCAAAGTTATCTATCATGACATTTATTTATTTTTTCGGGGCACACAGTTAAGAGAGTCAAACATGGGTAGAAAGAAGTTGAATTTGACAAACGAAGAAAGGAAAGAACGTCAACGTTTGCAAGCAAATAAAAAGAATTCAAATTAAATAAATGTCGCATATTATTTAAAAAAAAATCGTTTGCAACAAATAATGCGAAGATACTACGAAAACCTTTGGAAAATTGTGAAAATAACAAGTAACAATAAAGAAAAGCAGCCAGGGAATATTATTGAAGTAATAATGTTGGGTTTGTATGAGGCAGGAAAAAAGTCACAAAGGGTTAACAATCGAAGCGAGCAGGGGGAAAAGCCAACTATTTTATTGAAAGAAACTATTTTTAATGACTAAAGGATAAATATAAGTAGCGTTTATTGTAAGTTAAATTAGATGTTCTATTTTCTTCCATTTAAATATGATTAAGATTTTTTGTTTATAAAACTTGATATTTTTATTATTAATTAAGCTTTAAATAATAAAAAGGTTCAAATTCAAATACTTTTTTGAAAGTTACGTCAAAATATTATTATGTTCCACTTCAAAAGGCTAGGGTTTGAATATTTTAGAGTAACGCTTTTGTTTAAAACTGAAAAATTGGAGCAGTATATATGCTCACATGCCAGAAGCAGACAAACGCTTTTCTGACGCCAAATTATTCATTTTAAAGATATAAATAAAAAATAAAATATTTATGAATTAATCGCGTTTTGCCAAACAATTCTAAACTTGTTACTTTTATTGGAAATAAATTATCAGACTCAAAATTGGTTATTAATTTGTACCTTAAATATGTCTGCCTGCCACAGAAAAAGAAAATTATGAGATGTATGTACTCAAGATTTTATTTTTTTCTAGTCTTAGTAATATGACCAACTCATTGGAATAAATCTAATAGTTATATATTCACTCAATTTTAGGGCTTTTCAGCTTTTGCTTAAATGGAGCAATTAGGTTTCATGCAAAGCTGCATAAACAGCCTGTCTGGCAGCCTGGTCAAATAATTTGCTTAAAATGTTGACAGCAAAATATGTTTAGTTTAGCCTAGTTTAGTTGGTTCCTCTAAAAGAGTGACTAGCCAAATTCTTGTGCCTTGAATTATTTAGGCACTGGAAGAGTGCAAGAATGTGCACAATCCATAAATAATTGAAAATGGTAGAAAGGTGAAAAAATTGTTCATAGGAAACTGACTACGGACATTGCATAAAAACCCTTGCCAGCGGACAGAGGATGAAGCATGCAAAAGAGCCATTAAGACTAATAGGCCCAAAAGGACCACCTCATGGAACAGACTACACTGTGTGGTAATTCAGCTTGGGCTGCATTGAAAAATGCTAGACAGTTGAGTTGGCTGATTGCACGGGGAGTAAGTGGGTGCATTGGCATGTTCCCAGGTAGGTATTAAACGTAACTGTTAATTTTGTGAGGATTCCTAGTTCTGGGTACGCAAAGTGTGGGCTTTAAGCTGAATCTTATTTTATTTTTTTTTTACCATTTTGAAAGGATTTTCAAG
Source organism: Chymomyza procnemis (assembly GCA_035046065.1). Taxonomy (NCBI): domain Eukaryota; kingdom Metazoa; phylum Arthropoda; class Insecta; order Diptera; family Drosophilidae; genus Chymomyza; species Chymomyza procnemis. The sequence goes on along the minus strand of JAWNOJ010000013.1, from coordinate 100,408 downwards.
CGCTTTTAGCAACTTGGAACACTTTGACGATTTTTTTTTCCAAATGAGGTTTTTTTAGTGTTCTTGGTGAGAAATCACTTTTAGTTTGTGTATCCCGAGACCCATTCGCTTTGTGCAGTTTGCCAGATAATATTTTTACTCAGTTTTGTTTAGCCTAAGGCTGGACTCGTCTCTGCTCTGACTTGTGGCAAGCTTAATGTCTTTCTACAGGGCCATATTTAAGAACATGCATCAGTAAGTTTAAAATTTTTGCATTGTATTTTATTTTAAGCTTTTACTTGTAGTAGTGAATTTTTTTTTTTGATTTTTTAGTTAACTCGCTGTGATTGTTGACTACTTTGCTTACAATTAACTTTTTTCAGTTGAAAGAAGTTTAAAAAAGAAAAGAAATTCTTTGCATTGCTTAGAGTGACTAAGAAGTCAAAAAGCTTTCCATAATGAGTTGGAAATTTTAAAATTTTTAACTGTTTTTTTTTTAACTTTTTATTAATTCTAATTATTACTAAAATTACTGTGTGAAGCTTACACACAAAAAAGGTGAATAATTTGTATTATTATTATCACTGATAGGTATTGATAGATCACAAGTATTATTCGTTTGAAATTGGCGATAACGATCAATTGCTGCACAATTACTAATTAAGTATTGTAGAAGGTGATTTTTTTTTCAGAGAACTGATTGACATGAATTTAATTCTTCCAAAAAACCGCCACGGCTGGCTCGGATGTAGTCGAATCTGGACGTCCAATTAACGATGACTTTTTTCAACCTTTGTGGCCGTATATCGGCAATCATATGGTGAATGTTGTCTTCCAAATGGTTAAGCGTTTGTGGCTTAACCGCATAGAACAATGACTAGCGATGTTAAATCACAAAATTAGGCATCGTGAAAAATATTGAAATAAGGCGGTCACCAAACGTGTCTTTCAATAAATCGATTGCGGCACAAGCTGTGTGACACGTTGTGCCGTCTTGTTGGAATCACAGCTACTGGACATCATGGTTATTCAATATAGGTATGAAAAAGTTTGTAATTATAGCTCTATACCGATCACCATTGACTGTAACTTTGTGGCCATCATCGTTTTTGAAAAAGTACGGATCAATGATTCCACCAGTCAATAAAGCGTACCAAACAGTCAATTTTTCTGCATGTAACGCTGTTCGGACAAGCACTTGAGGATTAGCTTCACTCCAAATGCCGCAGTTTTATTTGTTGATATAGACCAGCAGTCTAGTTTTGGGCGCATTCGACGAATCTACGCCTTGCTTAATGATCGTTTGGTTTCAATCCTTGCACGAGTTGGATTTTGTAAGCACGGAAACCAAAATTCTTCAGCAAAGTCTTACACAAAGTGAATGGACAACGATCTAATTCCTGTACTCGTTTTCGGATGGACTCATTCAGGTCTTCCTCAATGCAACGCTCTACAGCAGCAATAGCTTCTTCTATACAACAAACTGCGCAATAATCCTTTATAAAATCATAAGTTTTATTCTTACAAACCAACCAACATAACGTTAACGACATTTTGATTGTTTCATAAAACTCACTTAATTTCTTACTTTTTGCCTAATTATTGCTGCTAATTATCATACTTTATATATATGTATAATACTTCATTTTATTAGGGACACTGAAGTGTCGACGTTTGTGTGCACAAACTCATTATGAATATGATTATTTTTGACGTTGCATGCCTCTTGGCGTGAGTAAATAATTTGTTGCAACACCTTTGCGTGTCGCCGCCAACTTGCCAAAAAAAAGAAAACAACTTTTCGTTATTATTAAGTTTGTTTATTTATTGTTTAAATCCTTTGTTAACTCTTTTCTTTCAATTAATGCTAATTTTCGGCTGTTATTTATGTTACAGTAAATTTTCTTTGTTTGTGTTATAACTTTCATTTAGAAGGATATTTTTATATTAAATTTATAATGTGTTTGCCCCTACGAAATAATAACTTAAACTTAATATGAATTCTGACTGCTTTAATTTTTATAATAATTGAACTTTTTGGTATGAGTAAACAAAATAGGAGTTGGAAAGTGTGTTTCCGCTAAGGATAAAAATTATTCATAGGACATTCTAATTATTACTTAATTTATTTTATCTTTTATTATTATCTTTAAACGTAAACGCACTATAGTAAACATTTTGTTATTAAATTGCCTGATTAAGCAAAAGAGAAGTGTATCTCAAAGTCGCCTAACTTAAAAATTTCTTATATTTCTTGGGTATTATGGCGTGTGACATTGTGAAATATTCGACACCTTATTTATTCTATTAAAAGTTGGGTTGTGGGTGTCACGCAAATGAATAATACAGGAAGATACACAATCAAGAACCAAAGCTATTAATTAAAGTTTCTGACTGTTTCTAAGTTATTACCATTTTCGACTTTACTCAGTAATTACTGACTTTTAATTGATTAAATGTGCGTGACGAGTCTAATTTAAGAGCGTTATTACTCGGCACAAACTAAAGGAAATATATTTTTTTATTTGTGTTTCTCACACGGTGCATCCAAGGGTTTAAAATTATAATTGACAGTTTGAAATAACTAAATATTCGTCATTTTACATAAGAGCATTTAAGTGGTTACAAATACGTGACATCGAAGGAATGACTAGATACAATTGAAAGAAAATACTTCTACTTTGAAAAATTATATTTTGAAGCATACATGCTCCATTTAGGTCAAAAAATTTAATGTTTGTTGAAAATAAATGAAGATACAATAAATGAACAAAAGAACTGTTTAATTTAAGTCGGTTCAGGATATACAAATATTGAGATAGAATAGTTATTCTAAAATCAATGGACTTTCCCTAAATTTATTATTTACGTGGACTTGTTATCTTTTTCTATATAGTTCAAGGACTAAAGATACTTTATACAAGCTTAATTTCATGGAATAAAAGTTTAAAAATACAAATTTATTATTTCCGTAACATTTTGCATAATACAAACATCGTAAGCATAATATACTAGGTGCGACTAAAAAAATTACAATTAAGTTTTCAATTTTTGTTTAATCTTACTTTTCTCATTACAATTGCATGCTGAGAGTTTACTTACTCTACTCTGTTATGTTGGAAAACTGAGAAAAATGGAGAAATGAAAGTAGAACTTAAATAGAATGACAGTTTTATAACTTTTCTGAACTTGTTTTTTTTGTCTCCAAATTTATGTATGGTTCTTTATGTACGCCAGACGGTCATGAAAGTTTCTCGTCGTCTCAATTCGTTTTTCTATTATATCTGTTACTTTTGCTCTTAATATTTTATTAATAAAAACAAGCCATTATAATGGCAGAGCCAAAATCAAGCCAATCCCAGGCATGCCAACTTATTGCAAAAGTTTTTGGTCTCGTCTGTGGATTTTGGTGTTTTTTTGTTGCTGCTACTGCCGTTTCGCTGCTCCTGTTTTATTGATTTTCTTAAAGTTTTGCTACAGTTTTCTAGTGGATCTTGATAATGGCGTTATGATTCTTAGCCTAGGACTTGGATTTACTTTTTTTTGTTTGTATTTATTTTGTATTTAACACATTCAATTGACTTGAATTCAGAGTGTGGTTAGAGTGCAGTCCATCTATGTAACATAAGACGAAATATAAAGTAAACTTATAAATTTATTCACAATTATCGGCGATTGTATGATATTTCTAACTTAAAGTTATAAAATGTAAAAGTATTAACAATAATTCAATGTATTCACTTGTATATATTAATTTAATATACAAAACATATATCAGTTTCATGTATCGTGGTTAGCTAAAATAGAAAAGATCCTGTTTAGATGTGCTGAAATGTGGTAACCATTTAGAGATAAACTAAATGAAAAGCTATTTATTTGATTTGTAATGTTTTCTTTTTCGAGGTATAGAACTTAAGTTGGCAATTACTGTTCAAGATGGTGACCAATTTAACAGTGTCAAGTGATTCATTATAAGTTTGGATAGGCAATTCATCATGAATAGACTCGCGCCGGAATAATGCTTTCAAAAAGTGCAATTATATTTTGAAAAAAAAATGGTTCTGTAAGGAATGCGTATCGCGCACTAAGTCCACTTTATCGTCGACAAAATCGTCCATCAGAGCATTAACGATTAACCATGGACCATTTTTGCACCACCTTTTCTCTTATTGATAGTTCGCATCCCCAGAGATGCCGAACGGTGTGTACAGAAGAAGCTATTGCTGCTGTAGAGCGTAGCATTGAGGAATACCCCAATGAGTCCATCCCTCATCGAGCACAGGAATTGTATCTGTGTCCAACCACTTTATGGAAAATTTTGCGGAAGGATCTTGGTCTGCGTGCTTACAAAATCCAACTCGTGCAAGAATTGAAGCTGAAACGATCATCAAGCAAGGCGTAGGTAGATTCGTCAAATGGGCCCAAAACGAAATTGTCGTTGCTCCCGATTTTCATAAGCTAATTTTGTTTAGGTATGAAGCGCACTTCTGGTTAAATTGCCACAAACAAAACGTAGTGAAGGTAATCCTCAAATACATGTCGGCACACTGTTATATCCGGAGAAACTGACTGTTTGGTGCGCTTTATGAGCTGGTGGAACCATTGGTCCGTACTTCTTCAAAAACGATGATAATAATAACTAACTTTTTCATTCCTGAATTGAACAACCATGATATCCAGGAGCTGTGGTTCCATCGAGACGGCGCAACATATCATACTGCTCGTGCCACAATCGATTTATTGAAAGATACATTTGTTGACCGCCTATTTTTACGATTTTTCACAATGCCTAATTTTGTGATTTAACATCGCTAGTCATTTTTCTATGCGGATAAACCTCAAACTCCACAACCAGGTTGGAAGAAAAGTTCATCGTAAATTGCCGATAAACGGTAAGGTCGGCGTAAATAAAACGCCAAGCCAGTCGTGGCGGTCTTATGCTCGAAGTCATATTTAAAATGTAAAGCGACAGGATTATCTTTCGGATAAATAAAATTCGTGTCAGTCAAATAATCCATTATGGTTTTACTGCAATTTGAAGTTCTATACCCCTAAAAAAAACACCCTTTATACAGTTTGACAACTTTGTCTGATCTACTTATTTATTTTTTCAAGCATAGACAACATAAATATATATATATTAATATATAAATATATTTATGTATTTAAATTTGTTTATTGACATTTATATTTAATTAGTCTCAGCAAATCTGGCATAAAACTAAAGCAAATTTTAGAGCTTTGTATTTTATAGTATGTTGCACTAACTCTATTTCCAATTTTGCCTGTATTTTATGTCTTGTCTGCATTATTATTTATAATTAATTTAATATATAATTGACAAATGTATTGACAGTTTTCGACTACAACAGATGAACATATTCATTTTCGAATTATGTGCTTGTGACACATTTCATGATTAAATATTAAATTAAAAACTTGACATTCAATTTCATATTGTTATTAAAAAGAGTAAATGTTTAAATAAAATGTGACAAGAGGTTTGGCTGCTGCTTATACAAGAATTGTACTTCAATTTAAGTAAAAAAATTATAATTGAATAAAATAAATCTTAAATTGTACCAAACATTTGTTTACTCCATCTTGTGGAAATCTTTCAAATTCGTAATACTGGAGGAGAATCTCTAGCTTAAAATAACACCAAACTTGCTGCATACTAGACGCCTCAAACCCGCTTGTCAGCATCCTTCTCCCCAACAATATCATTCACTTTGATTCCAACAGACAATTGAAAAAGAAAATAAAACAAATACTTAGTATTGCAATTGTTGCTTTGTTTTGCCTTTATTGCCCTTATTGATTGTAGTTTGCGATGCACTTTTGGTGCCTTCTCTTCTAGACACAATAAACAATAATAGGTCCTTGAAATACTTCATGCCTCCTATGCTGCAATGTATTTTCTCTTTTTTGTGACTTGTCCTTTAGCCATAGTTATTTTCTTTTTTATGAGCATTTCTATAGAATGCAAAGTTGCGGTTTTCCAACTTTTGTTGTTTTGTTGGTCTGTAATTCTTAGTTTAAAATTTAAAATTTGTAGGTCGATCGGAAATATTAAATATTTTATTAATAATAGTTTATATAATACTGGCTGTGTTTCAAGAAGTTTGTTTATTTAAGTGTGGTATCCAAAAAGACTAAGAAAACCGTGGCCATTTCACCTGTTGAGTGACAGAAGTTGGTATCCTCGTCAAGATACCACCCTATAACAGTTCCGCAGGCCGTTTTGGAGTCATCAGTGTAGAAGACATGATCATCATAAATAAGTCAAAAATTAATTTCCGATAATGAATGATACCTCTCGTCAATTCAAAACCGCATACACAAGAGAAATGGTTTCCAATCGCTGTCAAAATAGTACTGGGCCAGACACGAAAAAAAATATCAAGAATGAAAATTATAGTACATGCTAAGATTCAATGACCGTAAAAGATTTGAGGGCATATTTTTTCGAGCATTTTAAATTCGTATTTTGTAATTGCTTGTTGGTAGGTAGCCAGGCATAAATAGCAGACCGAAAACACAGCGCGCAGGACTCCTTAGCTTCTAATTGCTGCATTTTAAATTAAATGTAAATGGATCCTTCTTAAGCCGATTTATTTAAAATACCAATTTGTTTGTTGCAAGACTTTGAGCTGGTTCACACTAATCAAACACCATACACCTACATATACATTCAGAGGTTGATAAAGTTGATCACAGTCACGCCATTGAGTTTGATTTTGTTTTTCCACAAAACCCACCAGATACACGCTGCTTTGCAGTGTTCCAATCGGCGGTAGTTGATTGAATTCTGCATAATTTAGAGCAGCTTAAAGTGCAAGATGATGATGCCATTGAAGACTATGCCGATGTGAATGATGATGATAGGAAGGCGAATATGTCTTATGAACTCGCAATATGTGCAGCAATAGTTGTTAACCTCTTTTATTGAATGTGGTGGTTTGCCTGCCCCACTACTTTTGGCAATATACTGCTATCCTTTGCCCAGTAAATCTCATCCTAAACTGACGGTATTTAAAAGCAAAGGTAAGAAAGAAAGGTTATCAGTTGAACTAAGTTTTGATTATGATGGGGTTAGTTGATGACATGAGTCGCATTGGGTATTAGAAATATTTCCTATGGCTATGTGGCAGTCATTAGCCTATTCGCCTATATACCTTAAAAAATTTCTTTTGATCAAATACACTGCCGTTCGAATTCGGCTATTAACTGTAAGTGTACACTTTAACTCCATAATACGCCTTAGTAACTCTTACTACATAGTCAAATGAAATAAATTAAAATTAAAAAAAGTTTCTTAAATGGCTATTGGATTTGTGTATTAATTGTTGTAAATATTTGTTTGGTAAATTTTTGTAGATCCTCACATTCCTTTTTTTTTTAACTATAGTTAGAAATTATATTGAGGTATTGAGAATTTTAGTATAAACTACAAAAGTTTTTATTTATTTAAATATGTTTGCATCGTTAAAGCCATTCTGGTGTATAATAAAATATAAGGAGTCTTTAATTAAACAGATTATGTAGCTCTCACGACTGTATAAACAACCAAACGTTTTAGCTAAATACTCTTTGGCTAAAGTAATTTTTATATTTTTACTTAAAAAGACACAATGCAACGCTAACACCGTGTCGGTTACCTATGATCAGGATACCAGCAGCAACCCAGAACTCACCTTTTAAATATAAGTATAGCAAAATTTTTTAAAAAATTGCTTATCCTTTTAGTTTTTTCAACTTTAAAGAGTTTATTTGTAAGCAGCTCGTTGGTTAAAATAATGTTGCCGAATTATGCAGACCATTCTGTGATTTATGTGCCCAAAGGCAACAGTTTTAAGCGCCAAAATGGCACACTATGAAGGCTCCATCCATACTTGCATCAATGTGTTTCATCTCTAACTCGACTTCTTTACATGTTTCCATTTTATATAGTTTGGTCAAAAGCTCTATAATCCATATATTTATGTACACAATGTTAGTTACAGGCATTTTCACACAGTTAATAACAGGTGAGTTCATGGAACAACGAACATATTTAGACGGAAGAGTTGCGTGCCTGAAGCAAAATTTTTATATATAAGAGGGAGAGAAACCCACTACCAAAACCTACTCGTCTCTCGGGGAAAGTTGAGAATTGACTGCAGTTGTAACTTATGTGCTTTATCTAGCTGGTGCAGGGTACGTATCCTTATTTTTAAGAAAGTTGGCAATAGCATATGAAGTGCTCGATATTGTGCTACTCGAAACAGGCCTTAAATGTTGGGTCAGTTCTTAATCTAATGCTAAGCATATGTTAGCCACAAGGGTTATGTCCCGTAATGATTCCTTCTTCCAAGATGGAGAAGAAAGTCCGCAACTTTGGATGAGGGTTGTTTCACGAAGTATTTGAAAACTCGGCAACCTGCTGTAAATAAAGACCGTTTACTATTCGTTTAAGTTTAAATTTTAGAATTCGTGCGGGCTTTAATTAAATTGAGTTTAAAAATGAAATCGAGAGTAAACCAACACTAGAAATTTCAGCAAAGTTTTTTTTTCCAGTAAAGTTATAATCCCCTTTAACCTAAAGAAGACCTGCATGTTAGGGTGATCGCATGGTGAAAATTTGTTCCTTTTAATAACATAAATATAGCTTGAAATTTTCAATATTTGAAGCTTATTTTATCCATCATAACGCCCAGAAACATAGCCTTTATTAGAAAAATTTAAATAATTTTTATTTTATTTAGCTTGTTTCTGCACAAAGTTGGACATCGAAAATTAGTAACTTACATAAAAAGTTTTATACCTTAGAATGTACATGCGGCACATATATCAAATTTGTAAGTGGTGAGTTATATTGGGATAAGGACTGATGATGTTTCGCACAAAAGCGATAACTTGGTCAATTTTTGTTACAATAATAATGAGTTTTCAAAATATTATATTTCTTCTTCTACTAACTTTAAGTGAACAACAAAAAATTAAGGAAATACTTTTTTCACACATATATATTTGATCAACTAAAATCTCTCTGGCCTTTGTTTGCTTTAAAACCAAATGCATAATTTTATATGTCACAGATGATTGTAAAATTTTTACTGTCATAATTGTTAATTTTTGTCGTAAAGAGCAATTAATTCTTGCTCTACTCTATGGCTCGCAATTTTAATTTATTTTTTTGCTTGTGTTTGCGGATTGTTATTGCATTAAATATTGCCTTTGTTGTTGTCTGCGGTTTTAATCTCGAAATGTTTAAATTATGCTATTAATTGCAATTATTGCCAGCACTCGCCACCCGGAACCAGGTCTAGATGATAAACAAGCATGTTGTGATCATAGAGCATGTGGTAATTCGTCTGGAAATTATATCAATGTTATGTATAAGATATTTAATTAAATATTATAATACAAAAATTTGATGAAGCCTAAAGTGGGAAAAATCAATTTGAGTTTCTGAACTTGTATCATTTGCAGAATATTTCAATATGTTATGTAGTAATTTAAGCTAAAACAGTGAAGATTTCCGAGGTAAACTTGAAGTAAAAGTGTTTTTGCCGAAAATAATAAAACCCAATTATTTTATATCTCCGAAAATTATTCTTAGATATAATAAAACAAGTTTTGGCTATTTTAAATTTTGAATGAAAAAGCTTGCCAGATTAACCTAACACCAAGAGTCTTGCATTAGAATGTAAAAGAAACTTGTGGGTAACAAATTTTGAAGCACTAAATTTAAGCTTCAAGTTGCCCATAGCCCACTGGCAATGCACTCGCTAATGACTTGATGCAACTTCTTGACGAAAAAAAATGACCCAAACTTTGCGTAGGGTATCAGAAGGCGACATTGATGTAGTCACGTAGGACAATTTAGCCGTAATGAAGCTTATTACCAAAAATAGTAAGCGCATACTTTGAACTGGACGTGAATTTTACGACAATGGCAAAGTTCAAGGAACATGCATTTGCCTCGTGAGCACTCAGTAAAGAATTTTAAACAGGATTAGCGGTGAAACGAGTTTATGTAGAAGCTGGACAGTTACAACAACACCTTGGCAACACACTAGATTTCGGATATATGCACATGGAATTCGCAATTAACTTTTTCTGCAAGTTAACACCTACCAGCAGGACGACAAGGATGAGCTGGGCAGAGGTATGTCAGAGTGTAGTCACTGCACTACTGTAATTATTCTGCTATTTTGCTTTGTGGTGGTCAAGGTAAAACTTGGTAGTATAAAAAAAACAAACTAAATACAGGCTGCAAAAGTCAGAACGCTTTTTGGAAGGTATCTTTCCGTGTTGGATACGTTTTGACATATAGCGACGAACTTTGAACTTATGTATTATGCTGGATGTGTCTTATGTCTTTTCTTAAAATTAAACTTAAACAAATAGACGATATCACAGATAGTTTTTCTTTGTTGAAGATGATACCTAAAAAGAAAATGCTTTAATCCATTACATTTCCGCAAATATGCTGAAATGGATGAGGTGATTTTTATGCCAAATCGATGTATCGATGTTTTTAAAAAAGACTACGGATGGCCTACGGACACCGCCGTTCGGACTCGGCTCTAAACTGTAAGTCTGTACGTATTCGACCTTCAGTGCGGTGATTGCAAATTTAAAAGGGATTAAAAAAATTGTGTACTTTCATGCATATAGCTAGCAGTGCATTTGCCTAGCAGTGGTATGGCTAGCAAATAGACGCTATTTATCTAAGAAAACTACCATTTGCTCCGCCCTAATAATAGATGGCAAACGGCAATTCAGGCAAATCAGAAACTGGAAAAAAGCTACAATGAAATGTGAAGGTGTATCCAGATGGGAGTACAGATACGCCATGAAGAGATAGCTGACTGCTCACAAATACTCATTTGCAAAGTTCTGTGCAGCTGCTGGCGTAAATTTGGCATTTGAAAAGCTATGATGAAAAATGATGGAAATGATGACTAACACTACGGTAATGCCGACAAACTTGATGAAGCGTTCCACAGTTGCTGGGACGGCTTTGGCTAAAATGCAGGTACAGCTTTGGCCATAGTAGGTAAGCTTCTACTTGGATTGCAACATGCTTGGCATAAAAATGTAAGACGTAATCATATCGAGCACATTTCCATATGAATTTCATAGGAAATTGAGTCATAAAATGCAGAGTACACGCTTATGTGCGGCTAATGCGTGGCAAATGCATACTAATTCTGTATAGCTAAAGACAACCAATTAAATTGTCGATTTTTAGGTAAAATTTGTTTAAAAGGCATTAGTTTACAAAGAAATGAGTTATTTTTGAAAATATGTTAAATATTTACTTAAAATTTTACAGTTTTCTTATTTTAAATGCTTAAATAATATATTAATTTTCACATAATTTTTCGCTTGCCAACCAAAATCTCGATATAATGCTAGAAAAAACATTTTAAATATTGATGGATACAACTATTAAAAAATAATATTAATTAGTAATAAATTCAAGGTACAAAGCTTGAAGATGAAGAATTATAGGTTCATCCGGATTCACAAAATCCAAACACCAGCAAATAATTATAAAAAAAAAATTATCTCGATGCTTGGTAGAGCTTCTCTTATTGTAGACTTTGTCTGCTCTCCAATGATAACAAATACTTTAAAATTCAATAAATTACTAAATTAAAAACTCTAACTCTTGCATATGAGTGAGTCTTTCTTTTTTTGCGAAAAATTCTTGTTATTTTGCCATTTTAATTAATTAACAATTTTTATAGCCATACAGAAATATACACAAGCAATTGTTGTCAGCTATCTAAAAAGCTATGCAGCAGCGAATATCCAAAAAACACGAGCAACTAATAGCACTTTGTTGTTGATTAAACATAATGGTTATGGCTTAAAGGATATACGAAATTTAAGATCGTATAAAAGGCAATAACTTTAAATGCAACAATGCTGCTCTGTCTAGGGCTTTGACAATGGCGAGATAAAAATGACAGTTAACGTTTTAAACTGAGAGCCATATGCATACTTGTTCATACAGATGCCATTCGGAAAATATTTGAAATATTATTATATATTATAATAAATTCTATTAATTCCTACATTTTTCATATTGACTAGAGGGACTTAGAGGCATTTAAAGAAAAGTACAGCAGGTAAAATAAGAGCTGATCACAAATGTTATCCGTTTGAAAGTTTTTAACCTCTACGAAGGATTATCTTCGGTGTCGCACGATAAGCATATTTGGGTATTGATTTTGGTCGTCCTGCTGCTCTGCTTAATTGGGGCTTCTAGTCTAGTGCCATTCTGACAATGCTGCTTGTGTTCTTTCTGACAGCATGTTCTATGCAAGTCTATTTTCTCATGCTGGAGGTGAATAGGACATTACATATGGCGCTTAACAGCTCTGTATTTCATATCCCGCCTATTAATCTCTGGTATTTGTTGCTGAAAACTTGCAGTTTTTGCTCTATTTTATTAAAGGTAAGCCATGGCTCATTAACATATAGCAACATGGACCACACGCATTGAAGATGCGGAATACGACAAATAATATCTTAAGAAAACTCCAGAGTTTCGTCACCCGATGGAAAGCTGGAAACTATTTGTAAATAGGCTAAGATTTTAATTATTTATTATAAAAGAGCATGCCAATAATATATAAAGATACGGATATCCATTTTACAGCGTAACTGTCTGCTTCTGCATCGACTTCACCATTGCTGTTGGAGTAATTTACTAAAAAAATTAATAATTATCCTGAGCTAAATATCTGAATTCATTTAACGACTTCTTGGTTTCGTTCATAAGCTTACGTCTCACGTAGTTCTAGGGCACCCCCTCCGTCTAGTACCAATGAGGTTCCAGATAAGAGCGGAGTGTACAAGATTTTCCTGGTCTTTGAGAGTGTGTCTAAGCCAGCTGTATTTACGTCTGTTATCTATATTTAGCATTACTAGCACTAATACAAAAATCTTTTAAATCTTAACTTCTTTTGGAGAATTTTGCATATTTTGAAAAACAACATGGTCGAAAATATTTAGGAATTCAAATAGATGGCAATATTTTCTTATCTACTAGCAAAGAGAAAGAATAGTACTCTTATACCTTAAATTAAAAATTATATTAGACTCTTATGATGTTATGATTGGTTATTCTCTGTTGCAACTGTTTTCAAAAAATGCAAACACATGACATGTGACGCATAACCGTCACAAATAGCCAGCAAACAACTGTACGCACGGCAAGCCACATAATACCAAGAACAACTAATGCTGCAACAATCAAACAATCCGTTGGAACTAACAGCAACAAAAAATAAAAACAATTATCATTTTTTTCAGTGCAACATGTCAAAAGTTAAGCTAAAGGGAGACAAAACTCTTGCACAAAGCACGCACAATTATTTATAATAAGCTTTATTTTATTTTATTTTTTTTGTGTAGAAGTCAGAGATGCGAAAAGAATCAGTGAGGGGAGGGGAAAAATCGTGATGCATTTAGTTGCCTCTGGTATAGCATACTCCTAGGGGTCAGCTGCATTGCCTGTGGAATAACGGAAACAACTGTTGGGTTGCCGCCATTAAAATGACGAAACAAAATGGCGGCAGCTACGAATCTGGGAAGCGCACTTACAAAATGGCCTAATGAGTTCATTAATTAAAAATGGCGCACATTCGTGTGTTGGTTGAGAAAGGAACGATATGTTCGCTTTTTTTATTGTGAATTCCAATCTCGCCGCATGCAAAAATTGAAAATTAAAATGCAACAGTTATTTTTTGTTTTAAGGCAAAATGATCTAATGAGTTCAATAATGAAATGAATACGATATGTTTGCATTTTTCAGTACTGCAGTTCGTACACTTCTGGCGCATACAAAATTAAAGATGAAAATGAATCAGTTCTTTTTTCAAAATTTGCTGCTCATTCAGGCTGATCAAGTTGCGGCCAATCAAATGATTAATGCAATATCAACTGACCCTGATTGCCAACCAAAACCAGTTAAAATGCAAACAAAAAATTCTTGGCCAGTTCAATATTAAGCCAAAAGCTTTTTGCCAAAAATGTTAATACATTGATAATACATTAAAATTAATTTTATGTAATCAATTTAGTGGCTAATTTGTAATCCACTGACCAATAATGCTAATTGCATCATCATGCTTAATTTTATGCACCATTGCAATAGAAGCAAAGTGAAATTATAATTTATTCAATGTTGCCAATAAAGCTAATCATGGTTTAGAATTTGAACAGTAACAAGGATGAATTCGCTTTAAAGAAAAAGTAAAAAAAAAAATAATCATGTAAAGTGACCACTTATTTTATTTTAAAAGACATGAAAAATAAGAAAATGTAATAAATATTAATTAGTTTTAAGCATTTTTACCTTGCCCGCATTGCCATGTATACAGCATGTATTTGAAATTTCATTAGCAGATTGCAGAAACTCTTTTACGTAACTGTCATTTATCATATTTCAACTATTCGAGTGTCGTTTAAAATTAAGAACTTCCAAACTTTCAACTTTTCAGACAAACTTTGCAATCAGAATCACCCGTTTTACACATGCCGTAGGAGTTGTTTTCAATGACGTGACGCATATGCAGACGGTTCGTCTTCACGGTACTGCGGCTAACTTTTGTGACCTTCTCTGACGCAGACTGTGCAAATACACATGAACAGGCTTTTGGCTTTTTTTTTTTAATGGCACCATGCCATTAACTATATTTTTACACCTTACCAGGAACACGTACACCTTGTTGAGGCATTTTTTTTAAAACTGATAACATTTCAAATATAAAAGAAATTGTTTATCAAACCACGACTTTGCTGTCATCGCTCCAAAAGCATAGCATGAAGATACACTTTTAAGAACTCCTTTAAGAGAACAGGGCGCTACAGTTTATATCAGAATTTAAATTAATCTCTGAGCTACCGGCAACCGGATCTATCGAAGGACTTTTATCAAAAAAGAACCATTCAAATTTTAAATTTCTGTGCAAAGACTGAATATAATGTATGTATACATTTATTTTTTCGTAATAAAGATAAGCCGTACTTTCAAAAGGCAATATGCTTATAACTGTCCAATAGTTTATATGAGAAGTCAAACTCATTTTGTTGCAAAATTGTGGTTAGAATCATTACTGAGTGATTTCATTTTAGCTAATGATATTTTAACTACTTTTATGTTGAAAAACTTTTATATTTCAGTTTAGACATCGAAAGACATTCTATAAAGCGTTAATTTATACTAATATTACAATTGCATAGCAACAACTACAACATTCTGTACTACAGAAATGCAAATTGATGAAAGATCCTTCTGTGTATCTTAACTTCCGTATTTACCGATACAAGCAGTAATATCCTAAGCTCTTATATTGAAAAATCTGCTTAATATTACGTAAAGTTGGTATGCCTACCAAATATCCTATTCCATACGCAAGTTTTTATAAGAACAAGGAGTACCAAGCCTATGTAAAATGCATTTAAGCAAACAAATTTATGGTCTTATTTTGCACTCATATAATGTGAGTCACATGCTGCGAATACGCAATATTTTCATTAAGCGCAATTGAAAAGACATTGACAGCTTTGAATGGCACAAAAGCATAATCTGATATAACTTGTTTATTGAAGAGATCCAATTATTTCTTAAATGTAATCCAAAATTTTCAATAATTGTTAAAAACAAATATACGACTTTAAGCTAAACTTTTTTTATCAGTTCTTTATAGCTATCTAAATACATGTAGGAGCAAAGTATAAGTACTATTTTTACTCAAAGCGTTTCTTCATAGTCTTAAAAGAAAATGTTATTAATTACCAAAACTTTTGAAATGAGGGACCGAACAACAAACTGAATATTATAATATTCTTTATAATAACTAATGTCGTCTTAGTTTAAAAGCATCTACATTAATTCATATGTTGATTTTCGCAAGAATACTGAAGTTTTTGAACAGTTTCGAAAACTTTTCACATAGAAACACTAAAATATTAAAATCTGCGGCAACGAAATAATTTGCAGCAGGTGGCCAGAGACAGCTACAACAAATGCCAGCACAAATGTATGAATTGCAAATGAGACTATAAGCGCAATAAATGAACTAATTCATTAATTAATGAAGTATTGATATTTGGCAGAGATAAGAACTCGTACAACAGCAGAAACTGCTATGTCCAACTCTCAATCATCTGGTCGCATGACATGATATATCACCTTGAACCGTCACAGATGCACATGTACCTTTCAACAACTCACAGATGAAGCCATGTTGCATTTTACCTGCAAGTTGTTATTGATGTTCCTTCTGCAGTAGTTACAGCAGTTGCACATAATGCATTCTCATTACTCTTTCTCTTTGTATTCCATTTTGCTTCATTTCTTTAAATATTTGTTAAATTTAATGGAAAAAAACAGAAATGTTGAAAAAGAATTGTTATCATTTACCGATAGGGAATTCAAATTTATTTTTGTGGTAAATGAAGCCTTTTTCACTGAATGCTGGAAGTATGTAGCGTTTCAAGCTTCGTTATGCATACAACATCATTTATTTATAACTCAATATACAAAAACAAATATTCACGTACCTAAAAATCATATTAAGAAAATCCTTCAACAGTTTCAAACAATTTATTGTAGTACCCCATTTCAGCTGACAGTCTTACTTTTCTGCCGACTTGCTTGTTTTGAGTGATTCTTAAAAGTAATTAAGATGTCGACTTTGATACGATCCACCGAACAATGAATGACAATTATAGCCAGCAAATATTTTTTGCAAGTCAGTACAACAATATTTCCAGATATTCGATTTTAAAGGTGAGTTAAATATTGGCGAATTAAATATAAACTGCATTTTTAAGTAAAAAAAATCTAAGTGGGTATGCAAAATATGACAAGTTGTACTGATTTATTGCAAATCTAGTGCATATAAATATTTATATTGTATAATTTAAACATAGTTTATACCCTTCTGTAATATGCAGCCATTGTCAACAACACGTTTGCACAAATACATGAAAATTCATAAAAACTTGTGTATATTACGCATACGCCGAGTATTTCGTGCTTACTACTTAAATAGCAAAATTATTAAGGAGCTGCATGCGACACATAAAAGTTTATTTCTTAACAGAAATATTAATATATATTAAAAAAAAAATAACAAAACTGCTAGATAAGTGCTCCACCAGAAGCAATCTTAAGAAGTCTCGCCACAGCCTCCAAAGCCTGTATATACGTTGTTTGCTTTTGTATTTTAGAGATACACTTGTATCTACATCGTGTAGAGCACACTTAGACTACGTGATGTGTTTACCAAGGATATTCCATCGCTTCCATTAAGTCTGCGAACACTTGAACAATCTTTTACGTTCAGACATGCCTTTAAAATCTAATGTAAGTAACGATTAAACCACTCAGTCTCAGGTTTAAGTCACGACCATGAATTTATTTGAAAAGATTTATTTATATTTATAATATTTCCATATAGGGCTGTTTTTAAATAGTTTTTCGGTTAAATTTGCAGCCTAGCGGACTGCGTTAGTTGGTTAATAACTTAGATGCCGATGTTCCGAGAGATGAAGTCCGATTCAATCTTCTTTGTTGCGTACTTTTATAAGATTATATTACATTAAGCAAATTCCCCAACTTTTGCTGTTGTTGGAGATACCTTTAGTTGCTTATTTGTTGCTGTAGATTTTTTTTGAAACATTACAGTTTATTAATTTTTATCTAGTTCCGTTCGATGTTAATCTTCCATTGTTATCTGACATTTATGGTATACCTTAAGTTTACTTTTTACCGATTCTATAGACTATCGTTCAAATTTAAAGCCGTAATAAGATGATTATCGGCTAAACGGCAAGTTTCTGTTACTTAAATTAAAGGTTTTAATGGTTATTTTTTTTAAGGTCACATCTAGCTACAATTGACCTTATAATTAAACAATATTAAAATTAGGTAGTATTAAATTAGAACTGGGAAAGTGAATAAAACACGAATCTGTGTCCCTAGCCTGATGGATAAATGATTTCCACATATGCGACATATAACATTTGGGGTCGTTCGATTTAAAAGGTAAAAATTAGATATATGAAGTAATATAAAAGTTGAAACACTTCTTAAAAAGCTTAGCGTTGACTAAGTTGGGGCTTCATAATTCTTCAAAGTTGAATTGAATTGTTGCATCCAGATGATGCTTTCACTAGGAAGGCCATGGAAAGTGTTTAACGCTTATGGATAGTTCCGATTTTGCTTCGATATATTTACTATATGCTGCTGATGGCAAAATTAACATTTTCTATGTGGTTATAAAAATAATATATTTTGCATAAATTGATTTGAAAAAATAGAGCTCCATAAGCGCCTAAATGTTGGTAAACGTACGTCAGACAGGGACCTGCTACTACAACGACTTATTGGTGGATAACGTTGAAGACTCATAGATTTATTTTAACATATATGGTACACATACTTCAAGATAGACAGACCATGAAAGAAGTGCAGCACTATAATGACAGACGTATTCATTGACACCGCCAAGTCTTTGTTCGTTTCGCATTCTGCCTATATACTTGTATATTGTAATTTTTTATATTAATAACAAAAATTATTTTCATATACGCGTTTAACTCTAAGTGATAACATACTTCATTTTTTAAACTTATTTGCCAAAGTTTATATCTTAATACAACTTTATGAATATTTACTTTGAATTAAAATCTCGTCATTTTTCATTTCTACTATAACTAGAAGAATATATATTTTATATATTTTTAATTGCATTAAAATCCTTACACTATGCCGCCTACTATATTGCCAATCAATTGATTAACATCCTTGTGCTGGCCTCTACAATTTTCTGTTAGTATTTGACTTTCCATGCTAAATATTTGCTTCCGTGTTGATTTTTGTATGGGACAAGTCCCATTTCCTAAATGTCGACACTCTTCGTGCTTACTTTATTTTCAAATAAGCTTGTTAATTCGATTTTATCTTCTGCAAATAAACGAATACAATGGCATTGCATTTGCATTTAGCAATACGTAAATGTGTTTGGGTGATTTCGTATATTGGTATAATATTGCTGGCATTTGTGGCGTATACGCAACGTTGCCGTACAGTGCCAGACATGGTTCGGATTCTATGAACAAGAATAAAGATTTACAGAAAGTACCTAATTAGCCCATATAAAGCCGGAAAAGTAGTACATTATTGTTTATACTCAAACTTTTGGGCTGTATAACATATTGACTTCCTTAACTCTCAAGTACTTTCTGCCTTTTTTACCATTAATTGTGCTTATCTCCTTCTAGTCCTACTTAGATAGTGCTGAATAAACAGTTGAAAATCTGCGAGAGTATTTAAAAATACCATCCATCCCTCCTGTTGAGTTGCATTTATTTCAAAATAGTATGTAATAATAATAAATAAAATCCAAACACAAACACCAGACTTAAAAAGTCAACAATTTTGGGTTTGACAAAAGCTTATTGCATACAGAAATAAATTATTTTTGCTTTTCTTTAAATTATTTGGCTTTAAAAATTAATAATTACCAACACTCTAAAAGAAAACAAAAAATTTCAGGGGATTTCAATTTTTCCGCTACTTTGTTTTGCATTGGCTAAGAATTCTAGGTGCAGCCGGATTTAGCTTTGAAAACCTTGAGCTTCCTTCTCAATACCAATTAATAATTGCCATATACTTATTATCATCCACAAAAATTGCAAAAAGATAATTCACCAAAAAAAGGCTTTCGTCTTAATACACAAATTGTTAGCTATTATATTTCTGTTACCAAAATTTCATTATTAAATTGCTTGTTTTACTATTAATCAAGGCCGCGGAGTTAGTGTTGCCCGATGTCACCTTGCAACGTTCATTTACTTCCACTGCGGAAACAGAAACATATTCGCATTGTCAGACGTATCCAGTGAATTGTACTAAGTCGTCCGTATATGTAAGTTTATACGAGGGTGGGCCTACGCCCTTCTTTAGGCAAGTAAATATTACCATTTTATTCGTTGTTGGTCGTCATCATTATCACTTTAATTGACGTTCGAAGCCGGAGTGCTTGATGTTGACAAGTTGACTGCATGACCAATTTGGCAATTCCTGTGAGTTTACCTTCCGTAAGTGTGAGTACTTTTGACATTTACTTTTGAATTGTGCGCAGCCGTTCTGCGCTCAAACGGAAGTAATGGAATTCATTTCCGCTGCAACTGTTTCCGTTTTGTTGTGCTTGTTTTATTTGTTAGCAATTTTTTAAATAAAATGAGTAGGACCGAGTCAAAGTATTTTACAATATTCAGTTTTTGTCTTATAGTATGGTATCTGATCAGCTTTTCAAGTTTTCATTTTCGTTCTATTATGTAAAATGAATTTTAGCCAGTAAGCTTAAATTCTGAAAATCAAATATGTCTTGCCTTACATAGCCCGAGATATTTAAATAAATATTTAACAAAAAACATGCTTGAACAAATGCAAGATTTAAAATTGTGCATTTCAATATTTGGTTTGGTTCATGCTTATGTTTAAGAAACTAATACATAGTTAAATTTGTTATACGCTTACTATTGCTCTTACTGCCTTATTGTTTTTTAAAAGATATTCAACTGGTGATAACTGCAAAGTTAGGACTTAAAAGGAACAAGCTTTTGTAATATTATTAGTTTTTAAAAACGCATAAAAAAATTTAAAAAAAAAAACATACCAAGCAAAGTTATTTAATATGAAAAAAACTAGAAATAAAGTCGAAGTAGAACATAAATTAAGTGTGTACCGAACAAGCTTTTATAAAGTGTAAAGTTGGATGCATGCCCACAATAGTAAGTAAATGTCGCAGCATTGTTTTCGAATAACAAAAATGATATATATTCTACTTTAATGGAAAAAAATATTTATTTATGTTTTGATATACTTAATTAGTCAAATCTTGTTCAAAATGCATATTAGTAATCGTTAACTGAAAAAAAGATTCGCAAATGAATATCGAAGGAATCATTATAAAATTTATTTCAAAAGTACACAAATTTTTCTTAACCATAGAGGGGGGTATCTACGAACATTCACAAGCTTTTAGCGGCTTTTTGTTTTTGGCTTTGTTTAAGGAAAATAATGAATACATGTATTAGTAACAGAAATTTTTTTTGTGAACCATTTTACATTTGAATAAATGTATAATTATATTTATTGAAGTGTCAAAGAGAGCAAAAAGAACCCAAGACTGCAACAAACAGCAGCCATAAGCTGAAAACCATTAAAGTGTCAAAATGCTTTCCAAGTGACAGTTTGTAGTCTGATCAGATGTTTCAACTACAAATGGCTCTGCTCCTTTCTGGAAACCTGCAATTGCGAAGATATTATTTTTGAAGCACTTACGATGTGAAAGACAACGATGCTTTTAGTTCAATTTGACGTAAGGAACGAGATGGAGTAGCTGGAGGCATTCGATCCAAATCTTTGTCGTCAAGTAGTTTTTGAACTATTTGAAAGAAATTAATGAATATAAAGTATTTCATTTAAAATTAATAGAAAAGTTGGCCCTATTGAGCTAACAATATTTCATAATTTCTACCAGACGAACAAAGCTTAAGTTATCCATTTGCCAAATTGTGATTTGACATAAAATATATATATACACACAACTTGGCCAAAAGCTAAACAAAAGCTAAAAGTCATTTTTAATAGCTGAAAACGAGAATAGTATTCTCATAATGAAGGTCATACGTAGAGTTATACGAGTTAAATGCAAAAGGACAAATGCTGCAAAAAGTGACAAAACCAAGTATGAAGGCTTTAAACGTCACCTTGCATTGGGAAACTACTCCTTGATGCCGACATCAGACATTGTTGTCCACAGGGTCAGAGTACGAGGCCGCCCATCTGGCTAAGCGCGTTTATATTGAATCGAACGTGATAGTTTCGTGTAGTGTTTCCTGTGAGCTTTTGCACAAGGACATTGCAACTGGTATATTTATTGACTGCACGTTGGGCATATCCTTATAATTCTTGTATGTTTCCGTTGTTGCTACTGTACGGTATGTCCATGCACGAATTCTTTCGATTTGGTCCGGCACATAGTCCGCCGTCTGTCTGTAGTTTTCAGAAGGGCTGTGTTTTGTGCTCGATAGCACGGCAAAGTACCAGAACAACAATTTCTTCATCAAAGTCATTGAAGATTGCTCGTGTTGCAGATGCAATTGTAGCTCTTCCTTAACTGAAATTGAGACCAGCAGCTTATGGCAACGTTTGACTTTTGCAGCTTGGCCAAGCATTCACCAAAAATCTGTGATAGGATCTGAACCAAGCCAAAGACTTTTTTTTATATAAACATTTTGTTCATTTTAATGGCAATTGAGCAAATAAATGATTTTTCCGTTTTAAATTTTAAATCGTTGCAATGTACCGAAAATGTTTCAGAAAGTTGCACATCGTTCGACCAACATGTAAGACCAAGACTTTTGCATACTAATAATTTCAATAAAGGCATATCCTGCATAAAATTAAATTGCATTTATAAATATTTGTCTTACCTCAGCAAGAACTCTGTAGCAGGAAGTTCAGCAGCGAGACCAAGCAAAAGAGTGACGGATTCGATTCTTATAAATTCAGAAATAATCAAAATTATTATTATTAATGTCGAGTTATTTACAAATCAAGGGATAGCATAGCATTCTCAGCTCACAGCGTGCTAAATTCTGAGTAGTCTTCAGCTACTGGTGCCTAGGCTTTGCCAAAAACTAATTTTAAATAAAAAACAAGTGTTAATTAAAACTATTAAAAAGTGAATTGTGATTTTCATAGTCCTATTGCTTAAATTGTGTTATGTCTGTTAGCGGCACTTAAAAGCTGGACAAGCTCTATAAGGTTTCGGTTTTTTTAGCTAAAAACTTTTGGAAATGCCACTGGCCAATCTCGAGTGTCCGAAAAGCAGTAAAAAGAATAAAATGTCTGACAACAGAAACTTTCATCTACTCTTGCCCAAATGTTGCTCATTAGTAGTTAATTGCATGACATTTTGAGTTAGTTCTTTTGTTTCCATTAAGTTCAAAATGTGCAGAGACTATAATTGTGGCAAGAACATTGTGCTCGTTGCATAAAGTTTGGATTTTGTGGTACTGTTGTTGACATTTGCACACAATCTGCCACTCAGAAGTGCATTCGTTTGCCGCTCTCAGTTTCCCCAACGAGTCTGTCATTTACGGAATATTTTCACCATTGTTGTGGCTTTGGTAAAACAGAAAATTTAACCGCCATTATGATAGCCTCAGCTGCAGTCTTATTTGGTTGAAACTACTTTGATCTCAATTGAAATGAAAACTTTGCTATTGTCACAGACAATCGCACTTTTCAATATTCATTTATCCATTTTATTTATATTATTAAATTTTTTCGGTGTTTTGAAAGTGCACAGAAAAGAATAGCCTACAAAATAATGACGCCGATTTTAATATCTGCAGAATGTATCCAAACCGATATCGATATACTGGTCTTGGCTAGACAGCTTTATTGTACACAATTAAATACAATTTAATAATAGTTTTCGTTCAGTTTACAAGATATATTATTATTTAGTTCTTCACTTTTTTGTCTATGATAGTTAACTTTAACTATTTATTCCTTATTCTTTATATGTCAAGCAATATACTTTTTCACAAGTCTTTCTTCTTAAGCCATCCGGCATAGTTAAATCATTTTTATTTAAGGATGCAAATGCGTTTTGCGTTTTTAATCAAAATCAAACTAATTTTGGGATCTTTATGAGACCAAAACCTGTAGTCCGAAGGATTAACTGTTGCCTACTCTTTATATTGCAAATATATTTTATTAAAAGACAAACATAATTATTTGCTTCCTGGCTTATTGTAAGTTCCACAAAGTTAAAAAAATGAATAAATCTTAGTACTAGGAGGCTGCTGCACCAGCAGCATTATCCTCTGTTTTGGTTATTTGCCCGTGTGCATTATTTTGGAATATTTTACGGTTTCTGCAGGCCGAGCCGTAGCAAGATAGGCCAGTGAACCACTTTGTGCTCATTTACAGAAGCAGCTGCTTTCTATTCTATTTCTCCGGGCTCCAAGTTTGTTATGAATCTGTTGTTCATGAATATTTAAGTGTCCTGGCAATGCTGATGGGGAGGGGTTTAGCAATTGAAGCTGTGAGCCGCCACTTAGTGCCATCTGCAAATGCTTGGGTTTTTGGTTTCCGACTCTTTGTAGTCGTGAAGGCTTGCCTCTTGGCTGTGCACCGACTCCATATTAAAATACAGAGTGTTGATAGAACAAGAAATATGGTGGAGTCATTTTTGAGGTGTAATCAAGTATGTACAAAATTTTCAATCTATATTAATAAATATTATGATATGTTGTATATATCTTTATTCAGATTTTAATTTTTACAATCATTTTGAAATAAATAATGTTAATTAATATCCTTAAATACATAAAATTATTTTTAAGTTAGGTGTACAAAATTTTATAAATAGTGTCTCTCCTGCAGCTTTAAAACTAAGATATTATAATTATATCATGTTTTTGTATTTTAAAAGTTATTAATAAAAAAAAATTAATAAAAAAAATGTAAACTAAGCCTTTTCGTGGAGGTGATATATGGATAAATAAAAGATTATATTCATTAATCAGCGTTTAAAACAATTATTATAGTAAGCCTACGATATTCTGGACAGATCATAAAGATACTGTTCTGCAACGTTAATAGAAAATTGATATAAATTTAAAAAATTAAAAAAAAACCAGACAGCAGGTATATTCAAAGGCCAATGAGTCATTGAAAATATGGTACACAATTATCTTTAATTTTAATGAAAATAAATAGATAATAAATAACAATATTATTTGAAAAAACCCATTAATTAACCCCACCACAACAAAAATTCACCAAAACTCATCGGCATCAACCAAAATTTATAATTCCATCATCCCAATATCACATATGAAAGAAGCTCGGACCATGACGACAGCAGACGAAGAATCCCTTAGAATCTATGCACAAAAATACTGCGAAAAACGTTTGGGACGAAAAAAAAAAAATTAACGATAGAACATGCCCTACAGAAGGACCAGAACAGAGCACAAAAGCTTGGGTTGGCATACCCATCACTCGCCACAACAAATAGGGGTAGACCAAGAAGCGCCTAATTGATAATATTGACGATGGCATGCTGAAGATGGAAGTAAGAAACTGGCGCGCACTTGCTACTTACAACATAGACAAATGAAGATGAATTATTGAGAAAGCCAAAATCCACCTCGAGTTGTAGAGCTGAATAATGATGATACAGTACATCGTGTACATATTGGATATAAATTCAACAAAATTAGTACATCTAGGAAGTTAAATTTATTTTACAATTAGAAATATTAAAAATTCCTGACGAGTTATATAACAAGTATTTACTGTAGATTAAACTCATTAAACAGCAGTTTTTTCATAAAATCATCTTATCTCATATATTGGTAACATAATATGTCCGATTTTGCTCATTTTGGTCTCTGAATCTTGACCTATTCGCCAAATATAGCAATTTGTTACCATATAGCTAACTTTCTAAAACAGTTTGTCAGCTAGCCTGGTCAGCATACCCGTATATCGCAGTTACTTAGTTCTGTCCACCTCGTTTAACAAGAATAAATCCTGCACACATTGCAGCGACATCATCATAGTTTGAACATCAGAATTTGGTTCCTTTAACAAATTGTTTAGCAAAAATTGTTGCGCACCTAATTAATTATGTCATTTTTTTGCAAGAACTTGCTGAGACCAAAAATAATTGAAAGCTGCAAATTTTGAAAGGCAACAGACCATTAAGGTTGAAAGTAGCCAGTAGAACCTTTGCTAACATACTGTCCCATCCAGACCAAAAGGCCCCACACGATCAACTCATGGAACAAACTGCACATTGAAGCATGCAGAGAGTTGGCAACAGGATGAGAAAGGACTGAAAATGCAAATGTTAATTAGTTTAAGTTGGTTGAGTTACCTTTTTGTACGAGAAATCGTAGGGTCTGAAGGTTCCATATTTTAGATTTTCGTTTAGAGTTAATTTTGTGTGGTCTCTCAGTTTCAGACTTGCATATGATTAGTAATTATATTTGGTCTTCGTATTTTTTAATCCTAAGCGCTCCAGCACTTGGGAACGCTTAAGTCTGACTTATCTTTATTACAGATTTTTTCTACTGTGCATCACACGAAATGTGGTCTGTATTATTAGGTGTTTCTTTTTGGGGTCATAATTTTTTGCCAGTAAGTCGAATGGTTTGCTCCTTTGCTCGTTTTCATTTAGCCCCAAGCCGAACTCATGTTTGCTCTGGCTTATGGCAAACTTAATGACTTCGGACAAGCCCATTTTTATACATTTTACTTTGCTCAGTAGGCAATGTTGACAGATAATATTTCTATTGTGTTTCTTAAAGTTTTTTCTACTGGTCGGTTTTTTAATTAACTTTGGCTTATGCAACAATTTGGTTCAAGTTAAATTTGTCTCTTAAGGTTTAACATTGTATGCAATATGACTAAGTTGAATTAAGTAAAAACGATGTTTTTGTTTTAATAACCAAATTATTGTTGGCTTTAAATTTTAAGTTTTTTTTTATTCGGACGTTCATTATAAATATTGCAATTGTGTAGGCTCAAAGCAACAGATGATGAAGAAAATGTAACAAATGCACAATATGTGCACAATTTTATTTAAAGTTCAACAATTTGCAAACGTTTAAAAGACAAAATATAATATTTATTTTTATGTTTGGCAAAAATGCATCGCCATTTTATCGCTCACAATATAAATTTTTTCACAGTTGAAAATACATGAATGTTTGAAAATTTTATTGACTGTTTGCTGGGTTGAAAGTTTTGAGTTTTCAGATGAATAAATAAATAAATTGCGAATGCCATTTATAGTTATTTCACATTTACGAACCGACAAGACTATTAAAATGTGAATCTGTCCGTCAGTACCGTCCGAAACAGAAATATCTTTCCACTCAATGTCGCATTTAATTATCTTTTTTCAAATTTATTCAATCTATTCAAAGCCTTTTTAACATTTGTTCCTAATTTCTTTCATTTTTGTTGCTTGCACTGTGGCACTTGCGGAAAAAATATATTTACTTTTAATTTGTTCTCTGAATTGCAGTTAAGAAGTGCATGGTGACAAGGAATTTGAATCTAAAAGATTGTGTTGCTTCAGATGAATTCTCGGATTCATCCTTTGAGTCATCGTCCTGTATCTGATTTGTTCTCTATTATCATAGTCTTCACACCAGCTCTTAATATCTATCTACTTCCGTATGATTTGTCAATTACTAATTGCAATGCACTGCTGTACATTGCAGGCGCAAGCACGCTGTTTACATCGGGACCGCCTAATTGGTTATTGGATATACAGCATATATATCTAGTACCATGAAATATGAGCAAAGTGCAGTAGATACTAAACATTCAGAGTTGTGTGGGTTGGTTCGTGTGGTCGGTATTAAAGCAAAAGGCTTTTACCCTCATTTGGATTTGTTGCACAAATTGTCGTGATTTAAGCCATATTAAACAACTGTATTTCTCTTATTATACAGTATGTGTGGTACGGGGTAATATAATACTTAAACTTCAATGATGCAGTGGTTAGAGGCTATTAATTATTCAGGAATCAAACGGGATGAGTGATACGCATATGACTGCGTTTTTCTTGGTACAAATTGTTTTAGTCATTCGACTAAAAAACAAGCGAATTGATTCTTACATGCCCATCTTAAAGAAGCTTTAAAAATTATGTTTATTTACACGTTCTTAGAAATTCCTAGAGGCAGCCATGCTGCTCACCCTAATCCCCACAAACCCACTTGGCCGCATTCCCATCCTTATCAATATCATATTTATGCTTGGCTGCCAACAAACAATTGAAAACAATACAAAATACTTAGTATTCGTCTGTTACGTTATTTTCCTTTTATTTGCCATGTTCTCCGCCTATGGCAGTGCAGTTTTCATGTCTTGTCCCCCGTCTGGCACAACACTTATGTATATATCCTTGGAATATTTAATGTCTTCAAGGTCTTTGCACTTGCTCCTTTCTTTTTTTTCGCTTTAGTTTATTTCGCTTTTTATTGCCTTTGGGATTTCAATGGAAGGCATAATTTTGGGGATTATGGCATAGCTGCCGTTACAATCTTTATGCTTCTATTTTGGTTTGTGGAATTTTGTGTGTATGATCTAACGAAAGAACGTTGTCAATTGTTGATAACATGGGAATAAGGTCCAAGAGGACATATAGTTGCAAGCAGCAAGTGACTAGAAGAATTCCTGCACAGTCAATGTGAAAGTTTTACAATTTCCAAGGTTTCCATAGCCATTGAAGGTTTTTAAATTATTCAAATATCTGTACATTAAGATAAAACCAAAAATAAGTAGATATCGAATTTAATATTCATTCATATACCAAACAATTACTTTTGTGACTAAGAAAATTTCAATTTTTGTATTTTTTTCTTAAATTAAACTTTTATACACAAAACTTTATTCAAAAAAATATTCACTTTTTCTGAAAGCTTTTAATACATAATCCCTTCAAATGTATTTCAGTGTACCGGACTCATATACACTCTGGGCTGTGACTGAAATGGCCCACCCTGCAGTTACTTGTCTAGTAGGATCTCAGACACCAAGGAAGCTTCATCCTTCAATAGAACACAGCTCAGGTCGCTTTGTGGAGCGTAGATGGGCCACTTTCCCTCTCCACGACCACTTACGCAAAATGGGCCTTATCTGCAAAAGGACATGTAGATTCTGTAAGGAGCATGTCGAATCAATGATGTATATAATCACTAACTGCCCAGCCCTGGCACGTAGCAGATCAAAGCTCTAGACAACTACATTCTCAGGGAGAAGACTGGTCTAACTCAGTTTCTGAGAACATTAAAGCTGAACTAGGAGAAAGGAGGCGGAAAACCCCATTTGGGTCGCAGTACCGAAGGCCGTAGTAGGGCTACCCTCATTCATACATTACATTACATATATTACTTATCTAGTTGATGTATTTGTGGTATCCCAAAAATAAAGTTCCCAGCCAAATCTTGGATGAATTTAAGTTTTCCCTCTGTGGAAATGCGCATAATTTTCAAAATCAAAAATACCATCCCATTATTTAGAATGTTACTTTGAGAGCGTTTTGTTATTAACTGCTAGTGGCTCGCATTTTACTGTTGTCAAGGTTTTAATATTTTTACACAATATCTTGTTCAACTTGAAAATCCAAGACAGCATTACGAATACATCATGTTGAAATGCTCATATTGTAGTTAAAAAGCAAATGGAAAAAAATCAGAAGTGACTAGTTACCTGCCACTCCCTATCTGCATATTGACTAATCTCTGTTTTAAGATTTTCAAATCATTTATGCATAAATGGAAAAAGGCCTAACTCGGCAAAACCAACAATGAACGCGACCGAAATTCAAAGATAGTTCATGAATAATCCTTGTTGTACCAAAAACGTCAATCCTTTCATTTGACATTGGGCAAACATTACTGCAAATATTTTTTAATTAAAACAATGTTAAGATTTATCTGGCATATTTCAACAACTGTCCATCCAACTGTCGTTTATACTAGCTGATGCCAAAAACACGCCTCAGTGATTTTTCAGTATTGCAAAGGGTTTTGCGAAAAGAGCAAATGTGCAATACTAAAAAGGAAGACAAAACTAAACTCTACCAAAGTTGATGTTACTATAACACCACAACGTTTTCATTCACTGACACAGTGAAAATTTTTATTTATATTAAATTTAGGAAATGGACGATTAGGCAGGGCCAATAGTTTATATCATCGGTTTAATGAATACGCTTGCTTTTTAGTATTAAAATATTCAATAAGAGGATGAATAATTGTTATTTTTTTTGGAATAATAAAAAATGAAATAACTGAGTTTCGTTTCTTTTACTTTCAGAATACTTCCAACTTTATTAAAACTGAAAAAATGTATACCGTTTCAAATTAGTATTCAAATATTAGACAACTTTGCGATTTCATGAATTTTAAACGAGTGGAAATAAAAATTTAAAAACATATATTGTATATGCAATATTTAAAAATAAATAATGAAATTATTTTTTTCCCCTTTTAATTCGCTTGGGAACTAATGGTCTCAACTATTACCTTACATAGAACCCTGTTTGATGCCGTCTGTTAAGCTCTGTCCCATGTTGTGTTCGCCTGAGCCAGTTCGTGAAGTATGGATCTTCTCCAGGTCGCCTGCAATGCCAAATGGTAATGGTGATGTCTCTACTAATAGCTGTTCGAAGAAAACAGGGACTTACAGCTTACAGCAAAATCCCAACTGCGTTTTCTTTATTTAATACAGATTTTAATAGGTAAATAGCGTGATTTATTTGCTAGCTAAGCCAGTGCTAGACAAATGAACCTGGATGGAATCGAACCACCAACCTTGCTATTTAGAGGCGAGTTCTGTGATGTGTGGTACAGATTATTTTAAAAAGTTAAATTGACTACCATCCAATTTTAACCGACGTACATTGTCATAAGAAAAAGGGTTCAAAAAAATAGTTATTAACTTTATTTGTAATATATTATAAAAACAATTAGTTGGACTGATGGATGCAAACATAATATTTCAGCCTGAGCGAACTTGGACAACATATACAGGGAGTGATATGACACTGAAAGTGTAAAAAGTAAAAAGTGGTCATACTTAACTATAATTTTATTAATTCTATAACTCGCATAAATTGTCAGGTAGCAAAAAAGCGCTATTTGTAGAAGTAAATGCCTTTCAATTAAAGTCTTCGTCATTCAGGTTCGTCTATAAACTGAAGGTCTCTGTTGCCCTTAATAGACTCCCTTTCCTGCGCATTGAAACGACTTATAGAGCAGTCGTTATATACAATTAACACCCTACAATGTGTTGCGTGGATCATTTTTTAATAGTCATCTTTAATAGGAAGTTTCTCAACGTTTAATGTTTAATATACTTGCACATCCGAGGAACAAAATAGGACTTATTGGTATATGGTTGAATATGGTAGAGACTAAAAAAACATATTCTGAAGAGGGCTGATTGTTCTAGATAATTATAAGTTAGACAAACAGATTTTTCTTAGTACTACAAAAGCAAACGTTTTTATCTTGGCAGATTCTTAACCTTCTAATTTCTGAAATGAGGTACGGTTGCGTCCAGCAATTGCATCGTTATCAAATAATTATCATCTGTAATCAACATATTTAAATGCAATACAAATTAAAAATAGTACACCTCAACATCATGTTGTGAAATCAAAATCGATTCACTTCCATTTTAATGCGCAATAGATGCACATAAGAATCATTTAAAAGACAGCACAGGTAGCAAAATGTAGTTATTCAGTCAGGCAACTTATCAATGACAAAAACTTCGATAAAGATTGTCATATAGATTCACAATACCGTGAGGGTCATGGCCTACAACAGCGAACCACGACAAGGCAATACCTCATAAATAAATTTTAAATACATTGCAAAAGAAGCCAACTTCCTAGCACAAGTTAGACTAGGAAACGTCTTTGCACAATTTACTGAGCACATCTAACTGTGTAGCACTTCCGTTTCCGCAACGGATGTTAATGAACGTTGCAAAATAGAACGAGGGCTCTAAATGACTAAGAAATTGTCAATAAAATATTAAAGTAATTTTAGAGAAGCTAAAGTAAGTAATTTTTAGTTGTGCTTTCTTACAGACAACTTGTGGTTCGTGTACAAGAAATGAAAAACGGTAGGTGTTTCACGAACTATACAGTATATTCAAAAGGCAAAACAGTGAATTCTATTTCAATTAATATTCTTAACAAGTTTGTACCAAATCTATGAAATATTTTAATTTCACAATAAATTCAGTTTAAACTTTAATAACAAGATAAAACTTAGATGTAGAGAAGAGATACAGAGAAACAACGATGTAAAATAGGGTTTATAACATCACGTAACTTATATATCGAAGAATTTTTGTCTGAATTTGTAGCTAAAAGTCGCGTCAAGTGCCACTGGCAAAAATATTAAAATGCAGCAGCAGCTTGGCTTTAAACCTTTTAGCCAAGTTTGCACCAAGTAAAAGCCAATTCAACTTTAAGTCAAATTAAATTGACACGCTTTTGCTTTTCAATTTAATTTAAACTTGACAAGGTTTTTGATTGCTTTTTCACAGGCCTCAAGCTGACTTTGTGGTTATACATGGAATGCGCCTCTATGTGAACGAGGGTGGGCCTACGCCCCATGTGGCTATATATATCATCAGTGGGCTCTGACCCATTCTGATTCCATTTAATAGGACAGTCAGTTGTCTTTAATCAGTATGATAAAACCATTTGATTTTAAAATCTCAAATTGACAAAACGAAAGGAAAGGTAAAACTTTCATCCATGCCTGACCATAAAGAGGATTTTTGTAGAATACAATTCATTTAAAATGATTTCATTTAGCAAATTTAAGCATTATTTTGCTATCTACGAAATTCATTTTCGTAAAAGAGTAAAAGCTGAATTTGCAATCGAGTGAGTCGAAGGAACAACTATGAACCACATCTTTCTCGTAGCGTGCAATGTAGTCTTAAGAGTCTTAACCTGTTATTAAATCATTGATACATTTTATTTCAAGACTTCGGAAAAATATGCTCAAGTAAGAACTTTTTTATCCTTGAGAGGATGGATAATCATCAACCATAAATACAAGTTTTTGGCTTGATTTATAAATAAATAGTGATTTCATAACGACTTCAGAAATTTTTGATACAAGCTTGGAAAAAATGTAAAGAAAGGTAGACAAAATTTTTAACGCTATTCCAGGAAAAGTATCATTCTTATTAGGACGCACAAACCTTAATTGAAAGTATAACAGGTATTCAGCATGCTTTAAAATCCAGTAAAAAATAAACTAAAAGTTTTAAAGTTAAAAAGTTGGGAAGAATCAAAACATAAACAGCGCTATCGTAAGGTACTCAAAACGTTTTTACATTTGAGCTACATTTGTCTTATTTACTCGAACTTTAAAGATTTATCTCGGCCAATAAATGGAATTAAATCATGAACATTTTCGATTACTTTTAACAACTTTCTAAGTGGAGAACACCTCAACAGGAGTACATGTATGAACTTAATTAAATTTTTGGTTGATGAAATTCCATCAAGTACCAGATCGATGGTATAGTCAATTCAACCGAGGTATAAGCTGATCTCAAAGCATCTAATTGCAGTTATCTAGTTCACTTATGACAGTTCGTTACTTTTTAAAGAAAATATTATAAATGTAATTCGTCGTTGGATTACTTGATAAATTTGTAAGCAGACTAGTAAGATTAAAGTATAGAAAAGGTATTCTGGTTCTAACTCATGTTTATTATGCAAAACAAAAATATGTAATTCGAATAAAAGCATGAAGCATGCTTTATTTCTTCAATTAGCTGAACTATATAAGTTCTATTTTCCTACTTTTATGTCACAATTATTACTCTCAAAAAAATTTATTAAATACCTTTTGTTTATCCGTTTTATGTTATTCTATATTTCTTAAGGTAGAGTACGAAACCGAAAATATATAACAAAAGGCGAATAGAAGAAAACTATTTCATATCAGTGTTTATCAATTAGAACAAGTTTAAGTTCAATTGTATTTTCAAAAGTATTTTAAATACCATTTATTT
This sequence comes from Chymomyza procnemis, assembly GCA_035046065.1. Lineage (NCBI taxonomy): Eukaryota > Metazoa > Arthropoda > Insecta > Diptera > Drosophilidae > Chymomyza > Chymomyza procnemis. The sequence continues at coordinate 66,744 of JAWNOJ010000013.1, read as the reverse complement.
CCAAAATGAATTAGACAAGAAAATAAATTTTTAGTTGAGCAATTCTGTCGAAATAAATACTATGCATTTCGGCAAAGTTTGGCATACTACGAGCTGCACTAGAGTCCATTGATGACCCTAATGAACACAAAATATGCAATTAGCAAAAGTCTAGTTAGTGTTTGGTATATTTGTGGTTTAGGTCATATGATACATTGGACAAGGTGGGTGATATAATGTTTGCCCACAAAATAATTCAAATAGCAACAATTACAAGGATATTCCCCACTTTGTGCACAATTTTTTGTTCGGTTCGTTGTTGGCTTTTCGCATTTCTCAATTTGTTTTGTGGGTAATTATTCAATTCGCTTTCGTCTAGTTAAAATTAGGTTTCGATTTGTATTGTACTTATTATATTATGTCCTTTGATGGCATGCAGTTTCGTTAAGCTACAAGGCGCAGCTGTTCAAAATATCATTAAATATTGTAATACTGCATGTCAATTTCTGTCGCTATCAGCGACATTAGCATTTTTTAGAGCTCCTGCTCTGCCTTGGGAGTCATCCTCTTTTTTTTAGTAAGAATATCCAATAAACATCATTAATGTATGTTTACACTTTAATGTGTGGAGCCGGCAAAAGTGCATAAAACAATTTGTGGGCCTGCAAGTACATGTTGTGCCATGTTCGAGCTGCTGCTACTGTTATACCTCCTATTTCCTCTATCTTTTTGGTCTGCTTATGGCTGTGCCTGGCCAGGATAATGGCTTTGGCGGCTGCTAAAATTGTTGCTTAAAGTTGGACGCACGCCAGGCTTGTTTTTGTATTTTAGACTCCTTGCAGTGGCCGAAGTAGCATGTCACTTGCGGTAGTTTATGCCTTTGAAGCAGATATAGAATTTCAAATTCCAAGTAGCATATGGACTACATAATGGCATGCGAGTTTATCATTTTAATAAAGCCAATGGGAGTCCTCGTTGCTGTCACTTATTTGAGTCGTCCCGTCGTTGTCCTGCATTTAAATGCTGCGTGTATTTCACTGTTTATCCTTTAAAGGGCAGTAATCGCTTTTAGTTACTAGTGCACAAAGTTTTGGGAAGACTAATTCAGCTTTAATGCCAACTATAATGTAATAAAATGGTAGAGGTATTTGGTGTCTCTATGTACTACAAACACACTGCTACTGGAATCAAATGAAGATGGATTGGCATATATATATCAATATTCTATTGGAGTTTTCTTTATAGCTACTACAAACAAAACAACTCTCGCACAAGATCCATTTATATCTTAACTGTACAATTTGAATCAAAATAATTATAAAAATATAAATCAAAAACTTTGTGTCTAACGCGCAAAAATAGTGATACTAACATACTAACATTTAAAAACTGGCCTTGCTGCTGTGTTGACTTTATCGATGGTTTTCCATCTTAAAATATCCTTACGCATTTGTTTAAAGTAAGTTAGTAAACTCTTCTCTCAGGCTACTCTATCATCGCACCCCCAACAATTCATTTTGTATGGGCAAACGTGCGTTTATAATGTATTTGTTCGTAATTCCTTTTGTTTGCCTTGAAAAGCAACTCAATAGACACAGGTCCACAAATACTACGATAAGTTGTCAGGGCTTGCTTGATACAACACTGTGCTTTGCATAACAATCAAATAAACTTTTCTCTCCACAATAAGGTAGGTATGACCTAGCAAACAATCTCAAAAAGGACTTGCGTCTTTCACCAAAGTCTACTGATTTTTTGTGCCCTTGACGCCATGCCTAAAATGCATTTGTATGCAATCAATGGTAGGGCTTTTCTTCTTATTGTTGTTAAAACTCTTATATTGGCAAAAAGTTTCTTCAACAGAAGAAGAATCCATAAAAATAATAGACAATGGGTAAAGTTGTAGAAATGGAGGTGTTGATGGCGATTGAGTGTTTTAATTTGTGCGCAAAAACAAAGCATTGGAATACGCAATCGGATGTGTTACAAAACCACTTTAAAAACAAAACCACATGCACATTTAAAAACAAATTACAAAATGTAAGAATTACACAAAAATATTTTTGGTAAAATTGTATTATATAAATATGATAAATCAAAAAGTACAGTACATATCCATTTTGAAACAATTCATAGGATTACTATATTTAATTAACTTCCCACATTTTGCTTTTTAATGCCTGCAGGTATATTCCATATTTTGGAATAAATATTTTTATTTATAGTTGAATGTATTATACATCAACAGCAATTAATTGATTAATGATTTGAGTAATTAATTATCAGATACAGCTGCGCACACTACAATAATGCCAACACATTGAATCTGATGACAATCTTTGGCACACACTCACAGAGTCCTTGGGAGCAAGAAATTCTTCAAGTTAAGCTTCTGGTGAATAATTCATTAATTTTCGCTTGTGATTGTAATCCTCTTTCGTAACATGGTGAAGCTGAATTCGTTTTGGTATTTGCTTAAGTGCCAAAAGTCTTGACTCTCAATGCTTTGTTAAAGCCAAAAGTCAACAACGACACTGTGACTGGATGCGAAAGACTGAGAAAAGCTTCCTGATGGTTTGCGACTGTGCAAATATTTACAATTTCAGATTCAAAGTATTGTTTGGTGAAGCTGTGGACTGTGTGCGAGAATGTGTTCAAGTTTAAAAGTTGCTTAAGCTGCAAACTACAAACTAAACAGAAGCCAAAAATTTGGACAACCCCAAAAAGTAGGCAACAAAAAGTATGAAACAGGTTGATTCTACATTTGCTTTTGTAAATATTATACTGTGGGTGTGAATGACTTTGTAGTTGGTGTGCAGCTTTCAGGGTCAAAACTTTCAGCTTAACTTTTAAGGCCAGTCGTCTAAGCAAATACGTCTGCTAAGCTAGACTGTAAATATAACTTCATATTTAGCTATTTTTTTGCAATTCCTTTTATTTAAGTCATCTGAATCAGCATTGTTTGCTTTGAAAGATCTTATTATTGCATTTAATTATTCGATTTATATCAAACATTTTATATTGAATATAATACATAATGCATATCTAAATAAAGCAAAATATGGCTTTTGTTGTTTATTCAAATAAAGTTGGTAGTAATTTCCATTAGTTAATAATATTGATAATGAGAAAAACTCTATATTTAGATGCGACTCAAATATTGTTAATATAACTCAACATCATTGGATAAGCCCAAAACTTAAATATGATGTTCAATTCAAACTATTTTTACTAGCCTGTTTTCCTATAGATGCTCTTCAAATCCACCAATAGTATCGATCAAATGAGAAATAATGGCAATAGTTTCAATATTTTACCACTAAACGCTCTAAATTTCCGCATTCATACCATTCTGTGTCGAAATTTGATTACAATGACATTCAAGCCTCTACCAACATAGATAATTGGCCTAGCAATATTATTAAGTCTTGAAAATTGTTATTACCAGGGCATTATATTCCATCAACCTGTGTGTCGTAATCTGATGGCCGTACTATTATCTTTTGCCTGCACCAATATTCGTAATTGGCCTAGCTTTATTATTCAGCCTTGGAAAGTCGTTTTTCCATGCATTATATATCAAATATTCATTCGTCACACACAAAAACTGAACAAAATTTCCAGACTGCTAGTCTCGAAGGATCCATAGCTGGCAGCCTGCTTTTAAGTGAATTGAATTGATTTCCAACTGGTCTACGCTAAAAGCCACAATTGATTGAATAATTTATTACGATGACATTCTTAGGGACATCGACGTGCAAGTTTTACAAATTACATATAATTTTTGAAGCTGCTGATTTCTTAGCCATTTGATTCGAGCAACATAGATATTCGATTATATTTTAGGGAAACCAAGTAGTTCTACATATTATAAATTAAGGTCAACTTATCAATATAAAAATAGTTAGTTTGTATTGCTATCACATATTAGTCTAAGCAGCTGAAATTTAAATTGTTTCGCGTTATGAAAAGAATAAACATTCCAAAAAAATGTCCCATTAATTTAAAGCAAATTCATGTTTTTTAATGGAAGATAACAGGGTCTTGGCTAAAATATAAAATTTGTACAATCGAGAGTATACCACTGCCATATTTAAACTAAGCGTACTTCCCTTTTTCCATTTTCCATTTTCCATATTTCTGTTACTTTTTTTCCTACCCCAATGTTATATTTTTATTTTTGGTCTAACAATTATTGTGACTGTAATATATTCCGATGATACTGTCATTCCTTTAGCTCATATGTACCCTGGTAATCTTGGGGATCCCTTTTGCTGGTGAGTTGCTGAGTATTTGTGCATTGCAAGCTTTGGATTTGTTGTTTTTTCCCTAGAAGTAAAATGGCGTGTTTTTGTCAGACCTTCAAAAATACTTATCCAGATCAATATTTTGTGTTATCTCCTTAAATAATATGAGCTCATTCAGTATGAAGTTGTATAAATATACTAAAACTTTCTTTTATATTAAAAAGTTTCTTGACCTGTCCCACATTTACATAGAGATAAGCTATTTGAGAATAACAAAGATTGCAATGGTTGCATGCCGAGTATTTTTGGTAAAATAATCTATAGTCGAGGAGCGAACGTAAGAGAGATGTGGACTGGTGAGCGAAGCGCGACGAAGGTTAAGTCCCTAGTATAATATTATATATATATTATTCTTTCAATCCGGAAGAACATGGTCATGTTCTCAAATATATAAAGAACCACCAAAATGTAGACTTAAATCAATATAAGATTAATATCGGTGAATCTGTATTGTTATACTTTCTCTTACACATTTTTTTATTTCTGTCAATGTGAAATGTAAATATTGAACAATTCACGTTTTAAGTACATATTTATTGAAATTTAGCCTATTATTCGGCTTACCACATTAAAAAAATATTGCTACATTTTTCTACTAATAAAAGGAGTAGAACAATGGTCGTAGCGTTGCTTATACAAGAATAGAACTTGCGTGTAGTTTCATATTATTTTTATGAATAACTATGAATTATAATAAAAAATAAAAATATATTAAATTATTGCTTCTGTGCACTTTGCAATTGTTCTGAATATTATTTTAAATAAATCCCGTACTTATAAATTTTTTATTAAATGCATTTTTAGTTTGTTTACTTTTGTACGACTGAAAGTAAGTTATGTAGCTGGTGTATTTTCTTTTGATTAATGTGCGAGTAAAAATTGTAAAACCATTTTCGCGAAACACATACATGAACACAACCAGACAGAAGCTAAACGGAAATGACTCACAAAATGGCGGAGCTCCTTTGTTTGCAAATGGCGCCAGGGACGTTTTCACTTTCATTTTGACTTTGCTTTTTGTTTGGTTTCTTTCTCAGCACTATTCGCTTGCTCTCTATGGTGTGCAGTGTGGCGTATACGTGATGAAAAATTATTTACATTTTGTTCTCGCATTTTTGTAGGACAAACCAGAAGAGTTATGGATGTCGGCACCTTAATCATGTTTATTCGTTGTGTAAGTTGCTCTGCCAGTTACCTACTTTAATATGTTTCCATTTTACGCGTTTTACTGTGACTTAAATATTAGGGTTTCGTGTTCTCAATAGTTGGTTCCAAGTTTAATCTTAAATTCGTTTCTGCAAAACTGAAACAGACTTTTTTACTTTGCGTATATTCTCTTGTTATCTCGTTGATTCGCAACAGTCAAGAATGAGAAATTGACCATATTGTTAATTAAAAATTAGCTGCATTTGCTAGAAATATATTCCTTTCTAAAATATTGAATATTCACATTTAAAATTTGTTACACTTAAATTCCTGTCTTTCATTGAAACACCAAATTCTTGCGAAATTTCTCTTGGTACTTCTATGCTATTGACAAAAACTTTTCAACTGTTTTTTCAAACTTTTTGCAACTGAAGCGTTCCGAATTTATATCAAGGGAAGTGCTCCTGTGTTTTGCAGTTGACTAAAGACTGAAAGAGAAACGAAAAGTAAACCGAAAACACAGAAATTAACATTTAAAGCAAAAACATTTTCAGGTAACACAAACACTGTTTGCAGCTGCTTCAATTGAAATTTAAAAATTCTGTCGTTGCTTTTGCTGAAACATTAAATATTTAACACAACTATTTATATTTTATTTTTGGTCTGACACGCAATGTTTGGTTGTTTGGCTTAAATAAATAAAAACGATTCAGTAACAGTTCAACATTCAATAAATATTTAAAATATATAATAACATTTTCATTTATATAAAAATTTACTAAGCACTTAAAGTAGCAATAAATTAAATTTAAGGAATACTTGACGAATTACTTGGGTTCATAAAAAAAGTTTAAAGTGTTAAGTGTGGAGCTCCAAACATTTGGGCTTAAAATGTATTATTATTTATGTTAACACACTTCATGTGTCGCGTATGAAAATTTGTAAAAGCTTTAAAATTTAAAAATATAATCCTACTGTGAAGACAAAAATAAAATGATTTAATTTTGTATTTATTAAAGTCGTCATCGATGGCAATTAAGTATCAAATCTTACATCAGCTTTCCAACAGAATTTTAGTGAATTTATAAACAAAAAAGTAAAAAATTAGAATTTAATTTATCGAACAATTTCTGATTCACTATCTGGGACTCCCTATCGTATATGGTTATGCAGTTTTAAATAATGTTGCATTGTTGTTGTTTAATGAAAATTTTCAAATGTCAACGTTGTTTCCTAAACATTTTAAATTTATTTATAACAATAGACAAAACAATAACAATAGTAGACAATAAATTGTAATGTTTTCAAAAGGGTCAGATGTATACTTATGTAAACAAATTCGTGACTGAATATGAGGGTGGTTGAATAAACTGAAACTGTTTTAATAATGTATTTTGATTTTTTGTATTGGACAAATATTTAGAAAACAGTTTTAAGCCGCATTGTTCCTCGTCATCTCGGTAGTCCCTCTACAATTGAAGTGTCAAATCAAAATCCATGACATTGACAAGACTGATTGCATGTCCAATCTGGCACCTAACAAGAGTTTCCCATTTGATTAATTCCGATTTTTGCGTGTTGTTTCAAGCAGAGCGTAAATTTTGCAACATTTAGCTTTGATTGAAGCACTTTCCAACTTTTTGCTAGTTCAGCTGTTACGCGCTAAAACGGAAGTAATGCCATTCACATCCGCTGCAAGTGCTTTCGCTCCGACCTTCCAATTTTGTTATTAATTTTTACAGAATAAGTTCAATTGATTGCAAGTTGAAAAAAAAATCAGTTTTGGTCTTGCAAATATGAAGATAAATATAATTCATGAACTTACCCTCATCGTCTGTAACCGATGAAATAAGTGACTGCCATACAATTGGATAAATTTCAAACAATCTTGTGTTAATTAAATTGCATAACTGCTATCATCATCTCTAGCTGCAAAATCTACCCTTTAAAAATTAAATCCACAACCAAATATCATTGTTAGAAAAAAAAAGGACAAATAAGCATGAAAAGGTATGGCCCTATGAAAGATTGGGTCTTTCTTACGTTTCTGTCTCTCGAGCCACTCAAAAACTTTTACTAACATGTAATATCTTGAGTAAACTAAATATGCTAGCAATATGAAACACATAATAGTACTGTTTAACTGATTTCTGAAAGATAAATATGAGAAGGTAGAAGAAATTAAGCATTTTAAAAGAGTTTCTATAGCTATTAGCTTACTTTTCCAACTCATTTCTCTTTGTCGCTATTGAAACCAACATGGCGTATGCGTAACTAATCGCTTTGCGCTGCCAACAGTCCTTGTTTATAGCCGGCCAACTGCAGCACTTCTGAGAAGGGTGCCAACACATTTTAAATCGTTGCCAATTTGAAGACACTCAACCCAACAGCGCCGCAAGTTCAGCCCATTTGGATGGTAGCCTTTGACTCCAGAAGCAACGCACATGTTGCAAATTGTCACCAAATGCGCAAGTTGCAAAAGCATAAAAATAGGACAAACGGAAGAGGACAATTAACCCAACTAATTCGAGGGACAAACTAGTTCTAAAAAGTGTACTTTAAAAGCCATTAGCAGTCTGGCAGCTTATCAACACGGCTAAGTAGCAGTTTAAAGTTTAGCCCATTTTGCTCGTTTTAAAGGCCAAATGCATGCAATGAATATGTGGTTATATGTCCGCTGGAATAATTGCTCAATCACAAACATTCATCTCGAGAACAATTTTAAATATAACATAGCTTAAAAAAATTAAAAAGTGTAAATATTATTTTTGAAAGCAGCTTGGAGCAAAAAAATTGCTTGAAAAAGAATACAAAATATATTCGAAATTTGATCAATCGGCAATATAAACTAACTTATAATCCAAATTTTATCAGATTGGTGCAGTCTCGAAAACAAAATGTTTGAATGCAAATTAGATTACTAAAAAAAACAAAAATAAAAAATAAATAAATATATATACATTTTAATGACAACCATCTTTTGACAATTGCGTCATAGGTCATAGTTGAGGTTGCTCTAAAGCAGTTCTTTGTACTCTTCTTGCCCAGCGCTCCCTTTTTGACAGTTTTAGCATTTACGTTTAAATTATAGACCGAAAAGACTAACACCCAAATGCACCCAATATGGTCTCGCAACTTAACCCTAACATGCTCTCTCAGTTAATGCATAAATGCTCCATCTGCTGCTGCGTGGGTGCATTTGACAAAACATAACTTGGCACTCAGCCAAGAGAATATGGGGGGACATAAAATACATTCCAGCAGGCATTCTATATTTGAGCCCTTAAGCGCATGGCTGCATCTGTGCCGTCTGTCAGACAGATAGGCTGAGTCAACCGGGTGCAATGTAGGGCTTGCTGCTGCCAATGCTTTCAGATTTGTGGGATATCGTTATAAACTTGAAATAAACGTAGCATTGGTATGGGAGTTGACACCATCTGTAAAAAAAATGTATACAAAAAAATAGAATACAATAAATATGGAATAGCGAATATCAAACAGAGGTTTTTAAGGGGTTAGTTATTGATTTATTTTGTTATGTTATAAAGGGTAATTTTTTTCAAGGTATGGAATTTTAAGTGGACATTACTGTTCAAGATACGACTGATTTAACACCTGTCAAGTGACTTACTCACAGTTTGGTTAGGCAATTCATCATAAACAAACTAATGCCTGAACTTCGCCAAGCACACACGCTTAACGGACGACCAAAGTGCCTAGGGCACCAGCGGAGCCCCACCCGGTAACGCTAAGGATCGTTCTGATCTACGTGAGGCCCCTTCGGGGGCCAGCCGGAATAACCTAACCTAATGCCTGAACAAGGCTTGCCAATAATGCAATTATATTTCGAAAATGATGGTTCTGTACGGAATGCGTATGGCGCACTACGCCTATTTTATCGTCGACAAAATCGTTCATCGGAGCAGGTAATTCGATAACCCATGGACCGTTCTCGGAGCACGTTTTCTCTAATTGATAACTAGCATGCTCAGAGGCGCCGTATGGTGCGTACGGAAGAAGCTATTGCTGCTGTAAAGCGCAGCATTGTGAAGAACCCCAATGAGTCCATTCGTCATCGAGCACAGGAATTGGGTCTGTGCCCAACCACTTTATGGAAGACTTTGCGGAAGGATCTTCTTAAACGATCATCAAGCAGCTTGTGCCACAATCAATTTATTGAAAGACACGATTGGTGCTGTAAAGCGTAGCATTTCGTCATCGAGCACAGGAATTGAATCTGTGCCCAACCACTTTAGGAAGACTTTGCGGAAGGATCTTCTTAAACGATCATCAAGCAGCTTGTGCCACAATCAATTTATTGAAAGACACGATTGGTGACCGCCCAATTTCACGTTTTGGTTCTGTGAATTGACCGCTAGAATACTTTTCTTGGTGCTAAGTAAAGTCCCTGGTTTATGCGGATAAGCCACAAACGCTTAACCATTTGGAAAGCAATTTTCGCTGTGTTATTGCCGATATTCGGCCACAACTATTGAAAAAGCTCATCGAAAATTTAACGTCCAGATTGGACTACATCGGAGCCAGCCGAAGCCGTAATATGCCAGAAATCATATTTAAAATGATATGCCACAAGATTATCTTTCGGATAAATTAAATTCTTATTCAGCTCTATACCTCTAAAAAAAATCACTTTTAGTATTTTAAATCAGCCAAATAAAGTAGATAACCTAATATTGATGGAAGCGAATTCACAATTCACCTCTATATGATAGCAATAGATAAATACCTAACACAGTTTGCAGATATTCAATACTGTTTGTATAGAAAATGAGTTTTGACCAAAAATTATCTATCGTAGTCGCTTCTACGTATTTACGCAGTTGCCTATATTTGTCATGGTTAATGGGACGTATACGTGTTATTTTTTTTAAACATTTTACTGATTACCACTTATTATTCCTAGTCCCAATTTCAAATGTCATGAAGCTTCTTCTTCTACAAGTTCACGCATTAGTGCGTGAAAAGGCAAAAAAAAAAATAGTAAGAGCCTTGAATAAGTGAAACATTTGTAATGTGTGTTGTCATTGCTAATGTCTTGGTCAACTTTGTGTGTTTAAGTATCTTCCCGGACGTCTTTCTGAATAAATTGATTTTTAAGTATCAATGCGATTAGTTACAATTGATTCTGGGAATAATTTATTTGTTGCCAACTCAATGCACGTGCACACTACAGCGTTACAAGTTGTTTCGCTTTTTTTAAATTTAATTGCAGCTACTAAATCAAAAAAAAAAAAAATATATATAGATATATACTTTTAACAGAAATCGATATTCCAAAAATAATTCTTGGGATGTATTGGTCTTTAGTAAAAAATGTAAATATAAAAAAAAATTAAACCATGTAAAAATTATTGATTTAGCTACATTCCAATTCAACAACAACCGCCGAATATTTGCGAAATGTAATCCAGTCAGCGACGCACCATAGGAGCGTATTGCTCTAGTATTAACTTATTTTCAATTTTAGCTCACACATGTAGCTTTTTTAAGGCTACCTCACTTTAATGAAAAAAAGGCAGAATGAAGATTTATTCCTGCTGCATGTTGCATACATACGTGCAATCACTCACGACTGTTTCACTTGCATTTCCGCAAAATGTTGCCTACGTTGGCAATATTTTCAATAAAATGTAATAAGAGAGAAAAATAAATTTTGAATAAATACCCAAGGCTTGTTTGGTTTGTCCTTTTGGCTAGATGGCTCATTGCTAATTCCACGAAATCGAAGCATCATAAAAGCTTAGAGCTCAATGCTGCTACAGCGGCAGCTTTTCTCACTGTTTTGGCGATTATTCCAAGTGAGAGAGTATTGGGTGGAAAGTCGCCTATTGCATTGTGTTAGCATATTTTTCAGTTTTCTCACGTTGAGACGTACCAAGTTCAGTCCGCGTTTCACTTTGTTCCCATTTACAGCTGCAGCTGCTTTCGATGCCATATCTCTGGGCTCCAATTTATTTATGAGGCTGTTGTGTTCATGAATATTTTGGGTCCTTGCATTACTGATGAGAGCATTGCAAGTTGTAGTTGGTGTATGGAACTTGGTGGTTAGTAGCATCTCACCCCACCTACAGAAGCTTAGGTTTTTGGTTTCCGATTCTCTGTTGTCGTTGTGAGTTTTTTTTGCGCATCGACGCCATATTTTACAATGAGTTCACCAAATGGCAGCGTAGTACCTGCACCAATGAGGTTGTGTCATTTCAGTCTTCTTTTATAATTAATTGTAATGCTACAGTGTGAATTAGTAACCAACTGATTAAGATATCATAACGAATTATTAAGTTTTAAACTATATGGTATTAAGACTAAGTGAAAATAAAAGTAAAAAAAACTGAAATTATTTTAGGAAATAATTTTAAAGTTAATAAATGGAAATTAACAATTTTTGGGAGAAGAGACAGAGTATGTTACAACTACAAATCGTGAAGCAATTTGTTCGAGGAGAACAAATGAGCCACTTTTAAATTAAAACAAACCAATTATTGTAAATTAATTGGTTGATTTGTGTAAGTACTTATTGGACGGGAGCTTTTGCTCTCTTCACCATAGTTATGTAAGCCTAGCCTTTTTTCTTGTTATTCCGCTTGGGAATAAGGAAAATAGGGAAATAACCCTATTTTGCGTTGTCTGTTTAGCTCTTTATTATGTTAGCCTGGTCAGTTCTTAAAGGATGGAACTTCTCCAGGTTGCCTTAGGTCTTCCGATCCTAGCTTAGTAAGAATAAATATGTTTGCTCTAAGTCAATAGAAATTGAAAAATCAAACGCAGCAGACGTGTTTTATTTATATACTTAATTAGACATCATATACAGTTGTCAACGCTTCATAGTTGCTTAAAAAAAAATATATATATACAAAACAAAAAATTTTCCGAAAGTGTGTTCATTTTAATTTTAATTTGCGGCTTCATCCATTTAGTTGGATAATTTAACGCTCTCAGTCAATATTTACTAGATACTTTAGACATTACCAGCAAAAGAAAGTTATTTTTTATGTTTACTAACCAACTATTAGAAATTAAAGCTACTACTTTTCATAATAACTCTATCAGTCGGGTCAGGTTATTTGGTTAAATGGTTAAGCGCCACATTTGTATCTGCGAGATATACTTGTACGTATGATGCATTGCAGCGCCTGAATAGCTGCCTCCAACAAAATTTGGTTTGTCCTCTAATAGAGTAACTAGCAAAAACTGTTGGGCCTTGAATTATTAAGGCAGTTTATATGCCAGAACGTGCACAAACCATAAATAATTGATAACTGCAAAGACGTGCAAAAACTGTTCATACTCCGCCTGAATATGCAGATTGGAAGTCGCAAAAAAAGCCTTTGCCAGTGGCCACAGTGGTTGTAGTGAAGCATGCACTAGCGTCATTAAGTCTAATAGGCTCGAAAGGACCAGCTCATAGAGCCATCTGCATTATAAAGCATGAACAGAATTGGCATGAGGTGTAGAAACAGAATGGGACTGGTTAACATTTCAAATTTTGTTGGTTGTGCTGGTTAGTTGAACGGCGCCACAATGCGGTTGCATGTTTTCAACTAAGTAGCCAGATTAGCCACTAATTTTGTGTTGATTCTCAGTTTAACGTCAAAGAGTAGACTTCGTGCAGATTTTTTTCTTTCGAAATCATGTTTTAAGTGTTTTTGGTGCTTTTAGCACTTTGTAATATTGTGGCGGTGCTACTCTTTTTTTATTGTTTTTCTAGTGTCTTTCGTGCGAAATATTGTAGTCATTTTGAGTGTTTTCTGTGTGGTCTATGCCATAGTCTGGGACTCAACATTTTTTGCGAGTTATTCAGCCAATGCTCTGTTGCGTTTGATACAATAGGTCCGAGTTTTCTGTAGATGGTTGCAAACTTAATGTTTTCTGAGACTGCTTATTTCTATTTTCAGTTGGAGATTTTTGTACAGTTTTTCCTTTTTGACATTTGCGGTTTGATATATGTTTGATTTGTACAATCGCTTGTATTTTGTGAATTGTTTTACTTGACATGTTTAAGTTTAAATTACCACATTTGACGGTTGAAAGTCTCCTTCCAAACTGCAAAATAAAATCAGTCATTGTGAGGCAAATGGTAAATAGGAAGATTGAATCTTCAGATGTAAAAAGCTTAAAACACTTATAGTAATCGCCAGTTGTTGTTGCGATAATGATAATAATTTTAATATCTCTTTTTTTGTGATGATATCATGTCCACATAATTAACAACATCTTGGCCTTTATTTAGACAGATATTGCATGTATGAAGCTTAATTTTTGTATGTTCAAGCTTAAATTTAAGAATCTTTTTTTTTTTTTTGATGCTGATGTTATTTATCGACTATATGTGACTATATTCTGTCAAAATATTAGATATATTGATGACAGGCCCAAATCTGTGTTGAATGTAGCTCAGCCAAATGTGCAACATGTGCACATTTATTATTTTACATATTATCATTTTACAATCGATTAAAAATATAGCGGAAATTTTTTAATGCATGACAGAAGCAAAATTCAGTATTATTTCTATCACATCAGTGAAAATGTTTTAATATTTGTTGATTGTGAAGCAGCAGCTCTGCACTTATGACTGGATGAATAAATAAATTGCAATTGCTGTTTGTAGATATTTCAATACGGTTCAACCCATATTGTGGAAAGTACATTTTTTAATAAATGGACACATGATCTGGGCTGGCCGTGTTTTCATCAAGACCTTATGTCAATAAATTAAACAAGTAAAATAGTTTACCTTAAGACAATATTGAATTTTAGCAAAAACATTATGTAGCCAAAAAGGTTATACTCTGTAATAATAATGTGCAGGCAAACTGTAAGTTCAGCTGTTAAACAAAAATTCACTTCAGTTCACAAAGACGAACACAAAGGAAAGTAAAGCGGAAGTGAGCAAATAAAAATGTCTGCGCTTTATTCTTATAAATGGCGCCACCGCTATTTTCGCTATCATTTAAGTTTTATATATCCTTTTCTGCATTTCAATTTGAACTACGCTTTGATGACAAACTGAAGAATACTTTACTCATAAAATCATAAAAAATAATATTGACGTTATATTAAAACAACAATTTTGCTTTTTTTTTAATGAGAATTTTTATTTTAAAATACATTTATTAAAAGGCAATTCTCTGTATCAAAACATATAACTATTGTCAACATTATATAAAAATAAGAGGAGTTTCATTAAACCTCCAACAACCCCCCACTTTCGTGCAAAAGGTTCGCCTTTATATATGTATTCTCCACAGCCATACGAAGCTTCACACATTCTCAACAAAAGCCGGTAGTTTTTCAGCACATGCTTTTCTCGGACTTTTGTATTTTGGGTTTTCCATATTTCCTTTGTGCTTCACCGTGGCCAATCCAAGACTTTGTTGCGCATTCGCTTGTGTCTTGGCTGCCCCAGAGCGTAACCGCCATTTTGTTTCTTTGAAAAGTTTTTTTTGCCACAAACATAAGGGGTCCGTTTGTTTCATTCTCATTTCATTCCGCAAGTGCCTGTTTTGACTTCATATCACATTGGACTGTTAGTCATCCTGCATTTGCCGGCTTGAAAACATGGCTTCTTAACTGTATTTCTCTATCTGTTTTTATATGATTCGACATCCGAGTACCACATGCTTTGTACTATCGCTTGAAAGACGTTAAGTACACTAGGGCTGTTTTTGTGTTAAAAAGTATTTGAAACGTTCAAGCAGCTAAGATGTATATAATTTGCAATGTAAGCACGCAAAGTCAAAAATTGGCTAATTAAAATCAAATCAAAAAATGTATTGTATTTTATTAAAAAAAATAAATAAAAAATAATTTTATTAATAAAAAGTTATATTACCGAAGCTAAAACACCAAGCCAAACCCGAGGCACTTTATTGCCAAAATTATAAGTCTTCCTTCTGCCGCTGCCTAGTTACGTTTATTTTATTTATAGATAGATAGATAGATGTGAGGGTAGCAGAGGCTACAAACTCAGCCTTGGACACTCAGGCCCAAGCCCATCGTGCTATACCGGAAAGAGAATGGGTTAGATAGTGGCTGGGAAGGAGAGAAAGGGAAAAATGAAAGAGTCAGAGAAACCTACTCATCTCTCGGAGAAAGTTGAGAAGTGACTGCAGTCGTAAATTATGTGTCTCATCGGCAGAAGTGACTGCCAGGGTGCGTAAATAAGGAGTGTAGGTTGTATCGATTCGCGATTTGCCAATTCATCTGCAATTCATCATCTGTTGCCTTTTGATTTTATTGTATTAATGCAATATTTTTGCATACATTTTAAAAAGACGAGTTTGTTGTAAAGTAAAATAGTGTATCAAATGGTGGGCCAATTGTGAAAATGATTTTAGTATTAGGGAGTAAGGATATATGTATAAGGATGCAACACAAAATAATCCAATACTTTTATTAAATTATTTTTTTACTACATGTCGTTGATATTGTGTTTGTTTTTTTCTCTATCCGTGACCTTTTGTACATTAGCAAATTAACATTAAAAATTGTTTAAACTACAGCAACCACTTTCTTTCCATTTTACATCTAATATTTTTGATTCAGCTCCTAAAACCGAATTCTGCATTAAATTAAAATAATAACAATATTTTATTTTTTTTTTCTTTTTATTCGTTTTTCACTTTTAAAAAATTGATTACATTCTTTCAATAATCTATTTATTCACAGCCACAAAATGCTATCAAGGTCAAACTGTCAGCAACATATTTACAAAAAACGCAAACAAAACACCATGACATCCTAAGCGAAAATAAATCCCATATATTTCAATTAGTTTTGGTAAGCCAGTTATTGGTTTCCCGCTATGGTCGAAACAATACCTATAGGAATAAAAACGAACTAAAATGAACTGAATTGTTGTTCATGTAAAGCAAAACAAAATAGCATACCACAGATTTTCATATCTGACTGTTGAAAGATAGAATAGGCCACACAAAATCATAAAATTTGAAGACTATTTTGATGAAGCTAAAGCGACTGCAGCCTGCAATTAAAATTCAAAATCAAATATTCTTGCATGATTGAGTCTCATATAGAAATGGAAGCCCCTTTAAGATGGTATTTGAATATTGTTGTGATTTTTAATTAAAACTTTACAACTGGTACAAACAAAACTTAAACAAAGTGCACAGTTAAGAATTGCAAAAAAAAAATAACAATGGAAAATTAAATCAAACAATATTACTGATTGCTTAAAGTTCACAAGCATCTCGACATTTCCTTGGTGAATGACGTTTTAAATAAAACATGAAAAATTTAATAAAAAAAACTTTCTTAATTAAACAATAAAGAAACAAAATATTTCTAATAAATATTTATAATTTTTGATTGAAATTTATCTCTGAAATCTCACCAAGATAATCGTCCAATAATACAAAGATTTAACGTATTACGATATTTTTACAACTAAAGATTTACATTCTTTTTCGTCTTAAAAAAAATTCCCCCCCCCCCCGCAACCACATATATTTTTTTTATAAACAAATATTTTTAACACAACACACAAAAATAAAATATAAAAATAAATAAAACACAGTAAATACTGCTGTAAATACCAACCAAGTTTACCCATACGCACTGTAGACATCTAATTGTTGTGGCTGAATGTGACCCCCCCCAAGCCCCCCCCCTTCCCACACTTAATTTAAACGTCTCTCAACTGAAATAGGTTTTTTACATGTTGATGCCTTTTTTTGTTTGTTAGTCAGCTGGGCCCCACTATGTTTAAGTCTCCCTCTACACCCATACTGGCTTTCCCAATTATTTGCAAATGTTTTTTTTAACATCAAAAATATGTTGCCCCAAACGTCTATTGCAATAGTTTCAGCATGAGAATGTGGCTTGAAGTGAAAATAATTTCCAGCTGGTAGTTTCCGCTACTTTATTATGGACTACAATTGCCAAAACTTAAGATTTTCTACATAAATGTTTGTGCTAGTTTTAATGCCAACATAGCGCTACGCATACGCCATGTGAGCCAACATCAAGTTGATAAAAAGGAATGATTATTTCGCTGCAATTTATTTGAATAATATTTGCTCTTTACTAATCAACACCTAACAAACTAAATCTAACACTGAGGGCGTATGTCATAAAAATGCAGCTCAGGTGCCTACCTTCAGTAAACATATTTCAGTATTTGACCTGTAAGTCTTTTATGCATTTGTGAGGTTGAAGATTTTAAAACCCTTTATGATGACTACGTTGATGATGCTGTAAAGGTAGAAATAAACACACAAGCACTATCTATCTCAGTCTCTTAGGCAACATACTCGTACCTAGGACAAGACTGCACTTTCTTGTTTTTGTTTGCCAACTACTCTTGACTACATAACATGAAGTTTTCATTGGCGTACAGTAGGCATGGTAGACATACCATAATGCATTGTTTTGGTTTTGTCTGGTCGAAAACAAAATACTGGTCTCTGTCGTCGCTTAATCTATTTAAGACCTTTTGGTTGGCCTAGCATAATGGAATTTTCATGTAAACAATTTGCATATATAAGCTGAAAACGATGTATAGCAAATTATGCTTCATCAATTAACACATCAATCTCGTTTCTTTATTCTCTTGCTCAGCTTTTAGCCGTACTGACTGCTTTTGTGCAACGAAGTAAATAAGGCTGAGAGTGGACTTAGGACTGGAACGAAAAGTTAAAGGATTGGATACGTTGACAAGATGGTTTATCTTTGAGGTCATATTACAAAGGTCAGCAGATACAATTCAAAAATTAAGAAGGTAATGTGCTGAAGTAAATGTTTTTTATACATATAAAAACTAACTTCTTCTTTATTTACGTATATAGTTTTATTGTTCATCTAAGACTACAGATGAAGCATATCAGCCATTGTCGATAACCTTGGCCAAAACCTTTTATGTTTTCCATATCGTAAATTGATTCGTTTAAAACAAAACCAAAACAAAAAAATACAACAATAAACTTGTCAATGTTATTTTTGTAGTTACTTTTGGAGTCAAGTGGCAAAATCTCGCTCGTGCACATACATCTATGTTATATAGACATTCTGTAGGTCCTTTTATCGCACTTGTACAGCAGCGCAGCAATTATCTACAATTACCTCGTGTACGCAAAAGTTAAAGTCTTTAAAAGGTTTTAAAGGTTTTTGTAACCTCCATTTCGAAGTCTGTGGCTAGGTGTTTGTGCGTAGGTCGACAAAATCATATGCACGGTAATCAGTCTTCTATTACACTTTGCACCTGCCCTTCTGAAGTTACCAAGCCGCACAGCATAAAAGAGTCGGCCAAGGGTCCAAGCCAAACCATGGGTTGACAAACCAAACATTTTGAACTCTGTACATGTAAATCAACAGGACAACAAATAGGCTTGTACAACAGTTCAGTAGGCGATGCTTGCTACTAGAGGAGGAATATGCTTAGAAAAAAACGTAAGACGCTTGTAAATTTTACTAGCCACATGTTCTAGAGAAAAAAATTTCTTTTTATAATTTTAAATCTCTATGTAATAATGTTAAAAATATTGTACTAAGGTACTCAATTTCACTTTGGATTCCAATCAAACAGTTCTCAAACATAAATGTATACTGTACCCGCAAGATACAAAATATGTACTAAATATGTGCAAATTATTAAGGCAAGATCAAGATCAAGATCCTTAAACCAAAGCTATCGATTGAGGCATGTCTATCTGTCCATAAGATTACCTGAATAGAAGTGTGCAGATAAAGTTTGGTAATGTTGATATTATATAATTATGAAACCAAGTAATTTGGAATAAAATAATATTAAAAGATGTGTTGTAGGGCTGGCACAAAACAAACTTATACATTACATGCCTTCTTCTTCTGCTTTAATATGTTTGATGTGTGCTTGGCATTTAATCAAAATCGTTTGAAGTTTATCAATGTTATACGAATAATCATACAAAGAGATTATATTCAATTATAGATTCCCTTTGAGAAAAACGCAGAAATCGGCAAATTATGTTTAATGTATGAGTCTTTAATTTTAAAATGCTTAATCGAATACTCAGCTAAAACCTCTTGTGATTAAAACAATCATTATATACAGTACTCCATATTATTTATATATATATCAAAGGTGAATTTTATTTTGTACCTCACAAAAAGTTATGCGTTCATGGAACGTTTATGAGAAACAAAAACATGCAACACAATGTTGTTGGCAATACGATAATGGTGTTTTTAGCTTTGATTACGAATATCCTTTACCCTCGAATTCGCTTGTTTCTTATTTTATGTTTCATAGTTTCCTTTGTATATGTCGATTTTAGTTAGTTGTTTTCTGCATTAACTTAACTTTTATTGAATTACAGTTTGGCTACAGTTACATATTGTTAACATTCAGCTTGGGAGGTTTTAGAACCGTTTATTGTTTTAAACAGGTTAGCAGCAACCCTATGCACTCTACCCACTTCCAGTACTAACCCTTGGCATTTTAATTGTTACAGTGCACCCATAGCAATGGCAGCGTTGTTGGTTATTATTTGTTGTTTGTACTTTTGTTGCTGAAAACGTGGAAAGCTACAAATTTCCAGAGTCATATTCAAAGTCAGTTATGTAGTCATTTAGACAGTCAGTCAAATGCGTTCAACTTTGCCTTTGAATTCGTATTACGTATACGTCATGTTGCCTTCTGGTAACGTCTGTATTTGGCATTGTTATTATTTTTGTTAACATTGGACTGATGCTAGCCATTCATTCATTCAGTAAATGAAATCATGAGTTATGTTTACAGTGCTAATTAAAATTGTGTCATACCAGCAATATTTTCGCAGAAATGATAACTTCAAAAAATACAATTGCAACCAATTTCTCTGAAGTATTATAATATTTCGCCGAATTATAATGGGATACAAATATGTATCCATTCCATGTAAACATTTCTTGGTCAGCTTTTGTCATAAACAATTAAAACTATATAAAGTTGATTTTGTGGTTATTTGTGGGAGGGCAGTTAATAATTTAAACAACTACAACTATTCAAGTTCCAAGCTGAGCCAAAGCAAATTTCAGCTTCATAAATTAATGTTTGATACTTTGTTTTGCTCGACTTTGTAAATTAATAAATATTGCTCATACGCCCCTTTGGCGCACACAAATTATATTGTTGTTGGTAATGCCTTTGCTTTGGCAGCACATAGCAGACATTTTGCTCAATATTATGCTTAGTTTAAATGCAATTTTATTTGTGTTGAGGCTTACCAAGTTGTTAATTTGAAATTAGCCATAAAACGGAATACTGAGTATGAGAGCAAATCCCGGACAAGTCGCAAACAAAGGATGTGTCTCTAGTCCTTCGTATGGTCAATATAGAGTGTACACAAGTGAATAAACATTAAAAACATATTTAAATGAATTGCAAATTGTATATGCAAATTCAAGTAATTCTCTTTTAAGTAGAAACTTTTAGCGATACACTGACCAATAAGGCTTATTTTATTTTCATGTTAAAATGTTCGCAATCCTTCAATTGCTACCAAAACAACAAGCTTGTACGATTGGTCTTTTTAATACTTATATTTTCAAAATTCAAATGATCTACATTGTTCAAATGTCAAACTGAAAAGAAAGTAATTGGACAAACTGCAAGTAGACAGAGCACAATCTATGTGAGACCTAAACAAAAATATGATAAAGAAAACTCATGTGTACCCATTATTAAAATCATAGAAATGAAAATGCAATGAATTGAAATATTGTTTTCACGTTCCAATTGTTAATGATGTCAAAAATGTTTATCTTTATTTAGTCTTACTTAATTAAAGTTGTATTTAAGCTCACGTTTAAGTGTACAACACATTTGTTACTTTTTTAATGTCAAATCGATATCTTATACCCTAAAGATAAACTGAGCTTTACTTTTAAGCAAAGGAGAACTCAAACCAATTGTTATTATTCATTTATTAAGATACACTTGTTAGTCTTTTTTTCTATCTGTAACAAAAGTTGGGCTTTGCGTGTCAGCTTAGATTTTTTCTATATAATGTCAAATATTTTTAACAAATTCAAAGCCTAAACGTTTCTCTCTGCAATATTTACACAAATCAATTTCAACTAAATTGCCAATTCCATCGAGATGTAAATTAATTTGTTTAAAAAATACTTCACAATTTATTGTAACCGAAATTTATGATATGCATGCATCATACAGCTGGCGAAAGAACACAGTAGCTCAATTAAATTCATTGAATCTTTTTTTAAATAAATCGATTAAAATCTGCATGCATCGGACGATAGGTCATTGCTTTGAACATTTTTTATAATTGTGAGCCCGATTTGATAGACTAAACTTTTCTAAATAAATTTTATATCTGCAATATATATTTTAAATTCCCAGATACAATTTAACTCATTGTTGCGTACAAAAAGTCTTCGATTAAAACATCCTTTCAATTCAAATACCTACAAAGCCCATGGCAATCAGTGATTTAGTATTGCATGCTTTAATATTGTATTTGGCCTATGTAATTGCAAGCACTGTGATCCTATCCCGAGTGCATACTCCCTATTAGGTATTACTTCTTTGGCAGACATTACACTTGAGCAGTTACCCCCAGAGGTTAATACGCAACGCAAATGTCACTTAAAATTATCAACGGCAAAAGTAATCAGTTAAAAAGTTTGTTATTTATGCAAAAGGTTAGCGAACTGTCCGATATATGTTGACTTGTTTCAAATAAGCTCTTGCATTTTTTTGTTAACTAAAATAGAAAAAAATGCTTCGTAGCTAAAATGATACCAAAATAGTTATACCAAGATCTATATTACATTAAATTCATTAAGATATAAGATTTCTGTATAGAGCTACTTACCCAGTCTTAAATATAATTACACATACAGGGTGTTTTTTTTTTTAAGGTATAGAACTTTGGCATTACAATTGTAGCTGGCGACCGATTTAACAGCTGTAAGGGATTTCTTATTAGTTTGGTTTGGCAATGCAAGAATTGAAGCTAAGCGATCATGAAGCAATGCGTAGATTCGTCGAATGGGCCCAAAACGAGATTGCCGTTCTTCCCGATTCTCCTAAGTAAATTTGGGTTTGGTTAAATGGCCACAAAAACAAACGAAATTGCCGCATTTGGTGTGAAACTAATCCTCAAGTGTATGTCGAAACACCGTTTCATTCAGAAAAACTGACTGTTTGGTGCGCTTTATGTGCTGGCGGAATCATTGGTTCGTACTTCTTCAAAAACGATGATGGTCAGAACGTTACAGTCAATGGTGATCGGTATAGATCGGTATTTTGGACCTGTGAATTGGCCTCCAAAATCTTGTGACTTAACACCGCTAGACTACTATGGGCCTATGTAATGTCATTGGTCTATGCGGATAAACCACAAACGCTTATCCATTTGGAAGGCAACATTGACAATTTACAGAAACGAATGTTGGAAAAAGTCATCGAAAATTGTACTACATATGCAAGAAATCATATTTAAAGTGTAATGCCACAGATTATCTTTCGGATAAATGATGTTCATGTCAATCATTGTTTTATTGTAATTCAAAGTTCCATACCTATAACAAAAAAACACCCTTTACTCTGTTTTAGCCTATGACTAAGATTCGAGTTAATATTATCACATTGCATAATTTTTATTAATTTGTAGTTAGAAGCCTTTGTAGGCTCAATCCAAACATTTTATTAAAATCACAAATAAAAGATAAATCTTTCGAACTTAAAAATTTAATGTTTTACATTCTACAACTTTTACTTATATAAGATTAAAAAAGTCAATAAATCAAGTTTATCAATGAATTTTGACATTACCAGTTCTTGTTGAACATTGCGCGATGCAAATATTTGTATCAACTGCAGTGGTGTGTTTGATACTTTTGAATCTCTCATAAAATATGCTCGACACAGCATAAACTATAAGACAAGTTTTCTGCAACTTGTCGTATACTTAATATCATGAAACTATGGCAGCTGTGGCAGTGGCGTTAACTGTAGTTTCAACTTGAAATTAGAAATAAGTATTCATGCCCACAGTGTCATTTCCGCCACTACGCGTCAAACATAACTTTTTCAGGCTTCTTTCTTCACTTCATGATGTAGATTGATATAAGAGAAGACGACAAGTTGAAAGTTTCTGGAGTTCAACTTGAGATTATGTAATTATGGTATCACTTTGCATGTTACAGAAAGTTTGATGTATTATTAAGACAGCTCAGCATTCAAAAGCGACCACGAATTATATACTATTTATTTTAAAGTATTACTTTAGAATTTTTGATATTAATTGTACAAATTTTAGTTTAAAATTATTTACAAAAGCATATATATATATATGAAATGTCTAATCATATGAAATTACCCAATTATTTCTTTTTTCAGGTTGTAAATAATGATATAGATAGTGCCCGGCTATTTTTCTTACGAATATAAATCTGTATTTAAGTTTACTTCGATTCTTGAAAGTCACTAAGAGAAAATTGTTTAAGTTTTTTTTGCGAAATACAATTTTTATTTCTCACAAAAATATTGTCAATGTAAAATACGACACTTTTTGAGAGCTCAGATTCATTTGTCACAATTATAAACTGGGTTCTCGTGCAGTTCTATACATATGCACACTCTCACACACATAGAAACTTTAATCAAAAACAAAGACATTTGTGTATAACATAAAATTTATCACATAAAAAGTCTTGGACTGGTGAAGAAGCTTGATATTTGGGTACCACATGTATTGAAAGAAATTCATTTAACAAACCGATTCAACGCTTGTGATATGCACCTTAAACGCAATGAATTCGATCCGTTTTTAAAAGGAATCATAACTGGAGATGAAAAATGGATTGTTTACAACAACGTTAGTCGAAAACGATCATGGTCCAAGCATGGTGAACCAGCTCAAACCACTTCAAAGGCTGATATCCACCAAAGAAGGTTATGCTGTCTGTTTGGTGGGATTGGAAGGGTGTGGTATATTTTGAGATGCTTCCAAGGAACCAAACCATTAATTCGGATGTTTACTGTCAACAATTGCACAAATTGAATACAGCCATCAAGGAGAAGCGACCAGAATTGGTCAATCGTAAAGGTGTCATATTCCACCAGGAAAACGCTAGACCGCACACATTTTTGGTCACTCGCCAAAAACTGAGTGAGCTTGGCTGGGAACTTTTGATGCATCCACCATATAGCCCTGACCTTGCACCATCAGACTACCATTTATTTCCATCTTTGCAGAACTCCTTAAATGGTGAAACTTTCGGCAATGATGAGGCTATAAAATCGCACTTGGTTCAGCTTTTTGCAGATAAAGGCCAGAAGTTCTATGAGCGTGGAATACTATATCGAACAATATGGCAATTATATATTTGATTAAAGTTCATTATAAGTTTTATTAAAAATGCATTTACTTTCTTTTAAAATCAGCAATTACTTTTTGGGAAATCCAATTAACTGCACTGTACAAAGTACAAAAGCTACTTGTGAGACGTGTGAAACATTTATTGTAATAATAATTAGAGAACGCTAACACGGTACTCAGGTACTTTGCCTTAAAGATCCTAATGTCATTTTTAAGTTAATTATTCAATTCTTGTCAACTTTACTGAATTTTTTTAAAAATTATACAATTTAGTTATAAAATTTTATAAAAGTACTTTTGAAAAAAAAAAAAAAATTTATAACATTTACATTTTTCTCTAATTTCTCTTTGTTGGCAATATATATTTTACTGCCAAGTTCAAGTGGCGGAATTGCTTAATCTTCGCATTTATTTGTGAAATATAAACTTTAGGTTAGAGGGGCCAGTTTTTTGTACAAATTAAATAAGCATGAATTGTTGGAGTCCTTAGTTTCTCTGAAAATTTTACAAAATCTTACAAATATTAATAGATGGACAGTTATATTAAATATTAATAAAATAAGTGCAATTTATTTTAACCAGAAACGTAAGCCTTGTTATCTTTCAAACACAGACTTCCGCTTAAGCAACGAATCAATGCGATGGACAAGCGGTATTAAATATCTGCATATTTATTTGAATAGCAAATTACTATTAAATTTCCATACTAGCAGCACTATTACCAAAGTCAATAAATGCATACGAATCTTATATTAAACGTAACTAATAAGTCAATTGAAAACAAATTAGTAATATTTAAAACAATGTTTTTTTTTCAGCTGGGTCGAAAGTTGTGTTAAAACTGTGCGCTGTTGCTAGGAGATATAAATATAGGTGTTAATCTACCATTTTAATTATATTACTGCTTATATGTCCACGAAAATTTGCTTCAATGATTAATAAAAAAAACGGTCAGGCTATCATTATATTTCATACTAAAACCAGAAGTAATGTATCTTTTTTTTATGTAGATACTTTATTTTTCTTTTAGGTTTTTTTTTATTAACTTTTTTATTTATATGTTTTTTCTCATGATTTCTTTCATATATAATTTTTTATGTGTGGGCTTGTAACTAGAACTTAGTGCTACTACTGCTCAATTGCTTATCTAAAGATAGAATTTAGGAGACTCTTGATTTGTTAATCACATATATTTGCTCTTTACGACGTATACATAGACTCACAAACAAAAATGTTCATTTTCTTATTACTATCCAAATGGTGTTCCTCTATTATATTCATGTAGCGAAGATATATGCTTGGAATTGTAGGCCGTATCAAAATTGATGGTGACATATGGTAGAGACTGCTGCCCGCCGATGATAAAGCACATTTGCAAAGCTTTTTTCTCTTTATGTTTAATGTTTTTATCTAAAATTGTAAGAAATAAATGTTAACAATGTGCAAATTGTTGCAATTTTTTACAGCAACAACTACAATGTCGAAGTTTGCAGCATATGTGGAAATATACGATTACACACAAAATCACAACTCTGTTATCACAAACTTAACCAAAAAAAATACGTGGTTTATGTTATGGAATCCTGGAAAATATTCGAATGAACTTCCAAAAAAAGTGAATACAGAACAAAGTTTTGGCAGCTTTTAGCTGCAATGAACGATTGATTTTCATAATTTTTAATAATATTTTGTTTCTGCTCCTATAATTATTAATTCTCTTGATGTTCTCTCTCTGACTTTACTTCGTTTTTTGTTTATTTTTTTCTTTAAAAATGAAATTTTTGCACTATTTTTACACACAAGCTAAGCGATCTTGACTATGCCGATGATGCAAATCTGTTAACGAATCGGTGTAGTAATATACCAAATCAACTTAATAAGCTAGTCACTGAAACTGCTCTGAAACCAAGAGTATGCGAATATCACTCAGTTGCACATTGAAGGCAATTGTATTCACGAAATAGATCAATTCGATTACCTCGCCAGACAATTATAGAAGGATGGAGGAACTGTAGTGGATATTGATAAAAGAAACCAAAAAGCCAAAGCTGCGTTCGGTCAATTTAAATACTTCTGGAAGGTTAATTACGTCCATAAGCAGAATAAAATTAAAATTATTAACACCTATATTTAATCTCTAGCAACAACAAAAATCTGCAAACATTATTAATCGTTGCTTGCGTAACAAAATACGCGTCTACTGGCCCAGGCACTATATCGAACTATATACGACTAGGGTAAGTTTGCCCGTTGAAAAATAAATCGAAGCACAAATACGGATAGTTGGGTCAAACCTTGCGCGAAAATTCCGAAGCAATCCCCCTAAAATCAATGACCGAACTCCGTGCAATAGCAAGAAAAAGGGACAATTGGAAAACGTTTTTTTAAAGTAATCTGTGGTTAGACAATGTTTTTTTATCTTTAAAAATAAATAATAATCTTTATATGAATAACTTTATAAGTCGTCTGTTGCTACCGCAAACCCCTTACTTCTAGATCCTTGACAATGTGGGTATAATAATTATCACGGATATTGCTCTGCGCATTCGTGTTGCAAGTCGCACTTGCCACAAAGAAGTTTACATTCAATTGTCGCACTGTTGCTGTTTCTCATCAACACAAAAAAGAAAAACAAATACGATGATACAATGCAGTTAAAAAAAAATTTACGGAATATTTTAACTTTATCAATCAGTTGAATTAATTACAACATTCATTTCAATTTCATAGATCAACTTTGAAATTGGATTCTACATTTAAAATAAATTTGTTTAATCATTTATGCTCTTTTCTAGTTACAATTAGATATTTTTGTTACGCGATAATTAATCATTTAATATTTTTATTTTTGATAGTACAGTTAATTCGTAATAATAATTGTTGAAAATCCATCTGGCAAGCCACAAACCGTATCGAGCGTATTTTGTAACACCTACCAGAGCATTGTTTTTCTACTCTCTTCGCGGTCATCAATAAGATCACACGTATCGGTCGGCTAACTATGTATTATTAATACTATTATAAACATATAAACCACTATACTTAATCCAAACAATAAAAAAGTAAAACTATTACCAACAAAAATGCAAACTTTTTGCTAACCAAAAGAACGAAATCGAAATGCATTTTTATTCTTAAAATTTAAACATAAAGGATATTACAAAAATCTTAAAATCTCAGACTATTTGAATTTTATTTCCGCTCATTATATTTTTTATTTATTTATAATTTTTTTTCAGTGTACAAGTTACATTTATGGCTTGTTTGTGGTACTTAGCTATATAAGCAGACTTGGCGCAAAGCTCGCTCCTTTTGCGCTTTTTGGCAGCCTATGATGCTGGCTGCGGTTTTTGTGCATCCAATCCTTTTAAATTTTGGGATACACGCAGGACGATTATTTGGCGTTGCTGGTTGTTTGCAAGTTTCATTTTATTTGCTTGCAATTTTGTGTAAATCCAATAGAATTATTCTATAATATCCTTTGACAGGATACAATTGCGTTTAGTTTCAAGCACTCAAAATAAAATTCTTTTCGCCGCGCTGTTGGACTACCCACCATTTTCTGTTGTCATCAGATCCTGGCAACTCTTAAACTTCTTAAGATGTGCAGCTTGCACATGTGTTGTTCATAAACAAGCATTTGTGTGCCTGGAGGCAAAATCTGTATGCTGCTCCTGTGGCTCCTTATTTTTCCTATCAGTGAGCCACAAGCTTGTATTTCTGTCTTGTCGAGAGGGGATGACAAGTTTTGGTGGCTGCTAAAATTGTTGCTTGTAGTTGGAAACCAGCCAGGCTTGTTTTTCGACTTTGGCCGCAATTGCATTGTCACTTGCGTTGGAAGAGTCCGATATGATCCCTAGTACAGCAGGATATGGATAATATGGACTTAATGACGTACAAGTTTATCATTGCAATGAAGCTGAAGCGAGTCGTTTTGTTCCATATTGGATTTATTATGGGTTTGAAACCTAGCAACTTGCGTCTAATTGGTGGTTACTTAAGTCTCCGCTGCAGATACCACAAGATGCAATCAAATCTCATCTTTTTGCTGTTGAAGCTGATTCTTGAAAAAAGTACAATAGCTTCTGAAGCTATACTGGAAATAAGAAAAAAATAAAAATATGGGATTAATAAAATTGAATACGTTCAAAGTTCATTAGTTATTAAATTAAAAACTGACATAAATGTTTATCAAGTATGATTTTGATTTGATTGTCATACATTTGTACCACTAATTCGAGTGATTCAATCATTAGTAGAATATTTATTAATGACTAACTCCCTCTCCCAGATTTTTTAGTTTTGATAAACAAAATACTATCAGCAATTATTTAACTTTATAATACATTAAAATACTTATTTACGTTGTCATTTAATAAATTATTTTTTTGTATTCATTTTTTTGTTAAATCGTAGAATTTTAAACTTTCTGGCTTAACTTTGAAGTAAAGGCGTCAAAACAAATATAATATGTCTACAGGACCGCTGCGCACGGTGACTATTTATTAAGCATTTCTCTTCTTGTTTGTTTTTTTTTTATTTCTAAGTTATAGTATTTCTAAGAATAAATCGATTTATTTTGGTTTCAAGTTTTTAAATTTCTTATTTTTAAATTGAGCAATCTTGTTAAATCAGTAATGGATTTTATCTTCACTAAATTAGCAAAATAAATATGTTATCGAATTTTTAAGTTTTTTAAGTTGGAACACACTACGATATTGGGCATACTGCATTATGAAATTACATGTTGCAGCCACCTTTCTAGCTTCTCGGGCTGAAGCTTACACTACGTACCACTTGGCCTAAAACTGTAAAGAAGAATTTGTCGGCAGTTAATTTATCTAGAACTGTTGTGTCAGGTCCGAAACATTACTAAATTTTAGGCATTGCTCGTGTTGCAGTTCTCAGAGTCTGCTTGGTCTGGTACTATTTGGGTTGTAGAACTGGTGTCTTTGTCTAGAAGAAGTATGTGGCGCTTTCATGTTTAGTTTTTTTTGTGTCTTTATCAAACCATACAACAATTTATTCAAATATTTTTCAAAACATTGTGTCAAAATTAAAAAATTAATGAATTTATTTTTGTTGACTATGGTCATCGCTCCAAAGGCGAAACATGAAGATATCTCTATTAATACCTGTTTGAATATAACAAAAACCTACAGTCTATGGCCAAAGACGAACGGTGGTGTCTTCAATTTATATAGATTCACTGAGGTAAATAGCGTTCATTTGTCCAGTGGTGCAGGATGGAATCAAACCATCGACTTTCCGCTTTAGAGTCGAGTTCTCTACCACTACGCCTCAGGAGCCCACTGAATATCACCAAAATGCACAGCTTCAAAATACACTTTAGTCATGGTGCATGCATTAACCGATATTAATTCGACAATAGGCCACTGCGGTTTTTATTACATTTGCAGAATTTTGTGCATTTCACGAAGGGAGTAAACTTGGACAAAACTAAGCGGTTTTCGTACTAGCCCCGGATGATGGCAATTTAGCTAAAATGGTGAACGCCTACCTTGGCCGTAAACGCACTTGGCAAAATTGCTATTTACTACATGTATGTACTATATGTGTGTGTGTGCGTGTGTGGCTTTGTACCTACACGCGCTTGTGAATGTTTGTGGGAGGACTTTGTGGTTGAAATGAGCAAATTGTATGCAATTTTGGCAAGGGCTTTTCACAACAAAAAGAAAAACGAAATAAAAAAAGAACTGCAAAGTGCAGCTTCACCAAAGCGGCACATTTTCGGATTTGGGTCATACTATATGCCTCAGTTAAAGCTTGCCTTTTATACCTTATAATTTTTGGAACTTTGGGTATAGCAGATTAACAAGATATTTTGTTTCGGTTTTTTATTACCGAATTTAAGTTACTATGACTAAATCACAAAAACCATACTAAATGTAAGCTTTGTATTGCGCTTACACCAAATAAAAACGTTTAATAAACTGAAGTGCAGTGTATATGATTGTCGTGCGACACAAGGACAGCTGTATTTTTTTTTTTTTTTTGCCTTAATAAACTTACTCAAAATAAATTAGTTTTAGTAAACCTCAAATGGGTTTAGCCTCAACAAAAACTACGCCAAATAAAAACGAAATACAGAACCAAAGCAATGTACAGAATAAATGTTTAGAAATCACAGCTCAATGCCCAAAGGATGCCTAGAAAAAAGAAATATATATACATATATATAAATGGAAAACAACAAGGAACTGATATGGAAACAGGCCGTTAAATGGACATAGGTCTAGTGGCTGGACTTGGTAGCCTTGTTTGGGGATTGCGTGTAATTTTGGTGGCGCCTCTCTACGGCTCCCATATCCAGTTCTAGCAACACTGTGTGACCATATATGCCTTGTTGTAAATGAGCAAAAGACAAAAGAAAAATGGTCAACTATTTGCTATATTTAGACGCTGGGCAAGGCAATACGATTAGGCTTACGCCGTGGGGAGAGAAAAAACCACAAACTGTGTCTAGCTCAACGATAAGCCTTATAGCAGATGTAAACATTTTTTCTTTTTCGGCCTTAAAGTACCTTTCAAATAAAGTGCACGAATGCCTTCACCAAACGCTGTGGCCATACTTTAACTTAGTTGAGTAAACTAGTCTAAGCATTGCAAATTGCATGCAGTGTTTTTGATATTTATAACCAGCCACAGGACGCCTCCAGTTTGGTACTAATTTTTGCTTCACATTTGGCAAATCCTCGCCAGCACCCACCAAACAGCTTGACAGGCAATTTGGCAAGCAAAACTCACAAAGCGTAACTAACATTTATATTTGTCGCCAGGTGTGCCTTCTAAAAAACACACATAACACACCTCCAATAACAACAACAACAACTGTAACATCAACAATACCAAAAACTCCAACAACAACAGCAACTGGCAGACGCCAGACGATGACTTTGAGGTCGTGCCACGTCATATGAAGCCGCTGACTCGACGGCTCTAGTAGACCGACGCCCCATCCGACTGCTCAGCGGAATGCAAATCAGCAAGACTCGGTTCCCTGAACACCACCACTTTACCCTACTTACCAGTTCCTGGCAAAATGAATGGCACAACAAACGCGCAAACAAAATGCTCAATTTGATGGGAAACTGCTGACTGACATAGTCGGCGGTAATGGAAAAGCCTTTTAACTGACTGCCAGGGAAATTCCAAATTTTTTTATGCCTCTTCGTGTCTTCTTTTTTTTGTTCAAGAAAATTTAAGCTTTTAATGGGTCGATTAGAAGCATGAGTCAACTGAGAATTCCGCCATATAATGCTGTTGTTGTGGTTTGGGTAGAGACCGTAAATTGAAAACTATCTTGAAAGTAGGAGTTACTTAAACTATTTAAAGGTTTAGACTTCGAAAAGCAACTTCTTGGGATTTGCGATAGTTCACTACTTTAAAAGAAAGAAATTCGTTTAATTTATTATTGCCATCTCTTCAACGATGATCTGTTTGGGCGTAGTTTTATGATGCGTATAGATAAAGCAGTTGCGGTGACTTGTGTTGCAGCCATCAGTTAAGGACTTTGAGTCACATTTAGTGTTGCAGTTTGAGCCAGCAATGTACTCAGCTTATATACATTGTTTAAAACTGCGAGCACGAGAGGAGAGAAGGTAGACCAGTGTGCATTTTTAGGCGGAAAATCGAAAGCAGAATAGGTGCGAATGGGAAGAACTCGAGCTGTTATGGGCCAGACAATTCTCTTAAAATTATTACCAAAAATTCAATTGTCTGACGAAAGAGCCTCTTACTGCGAAGATGAATATGGCAATCAGATGCCTTTCATACGCCCACATTATTGGTATTATTGACATAACCACATATGCTAAATATTAAAGAAACAAATATTTTGGGAATGTTTGAGTTTTAAATTTAAACGAAAAACAAGCATATAACTAAGCTCGATTTCAAATGAAAAACTGTTTCACTTGTAATTTGTAAACAAAAGTAAAACACATAAAAATGAACTAAATGTCAGGGTAAATATTGTGGTGTACTCTTCAAAATGAAAATGCTTTTTGTTTTTTTTTAAATATTGACATTTTTTTTCAAACTGTTATGTTGTTCAAATGCCTTAAGTGCTGACACACTGTTTATTTAAATAATAAACTCCTCACAAACTTCAATATTGATATGTACTCATTTTAATTTCCACAAACAAAGATTACTCATATGCACTGTATGGCCCGCTTACTCTACTAATGTTTGTGGCTTATTTTACCCCTCCCGCAAAACACTCAACTAGAACAAAAAACATTAACGAAATATGTCCAGTATGTTTCATATGCAGGTCCCTATTTTTAAATAGATTTTCATCACTGGCAACTGACTGACATTTTTCCCATTTGCTAGCCTGTCGTTGGTATTTTACTTCAAGTAATTTTTTTCATAAAAAATATATTGTTCGAAACATCTGTGACAATTGTTCAGTTAGCAAATGTGACTTTGAGTACATTTTACTTTAGTTTCCTATAGTTCTATTTTTGATTTCGACTACAAGCATTGTCAAAGCTTAGATTTTTTACCAAAAATTTTTGTGCAAGTTTCGTCGTCAAAAGCATTACGCATACGCCATGTGGCAAAAACTTAATTAGTTAAAAAAAATGTTGGCATGCCATGTAAAGTTGCGTTTATTTAGGATGAAAAATCTTTTCTGACTCACTGGTGTAGTTTCCCCCATTAAAGATCCAAAGCCATCTGCCTAACTACCAAACTCGCCTTGCTTCTAAAGTCCAACGATGAGGGCTTCTACCACACACATATTGTCAACGCTCGCTAATCCTTATCAGGTGTTGGCTCATAGTTATTGTCACAGGCATACCTGATTCTCATTCCTTTTTGTTTTAGACTCAACGACTTGTCGTCACATGTCAACAGCATGTGCATGTCCAGCAGAGTCTGCTGCCATCATCAGTTGATTGCTTTAATGTTAGAAAAGTACAGCAATGTCACTTGCCATTTAAAATTAGGTAAATTTTGTTTGCAAATATTTTGTAACTTAACCAATGTTTGGATTTTGCTGCCATATGTGCCTTATGTGAAAAACACACTTTACTGATTTTTCAATGTTTTAAGCCCTTTAAAAGTAAAAGAAAAATAAGTCTCCGAATTAAAACAAAAAAACACAAATCAAAATATCAACAAGAAATACTTCAACTGAAAATAAATAACATCTTTATACTCACAAACTTTCAAAATATTGATTATGCAATGTTCGGCATATGGATAGAATTTGTCTGACTTTGGTGTGTAGATATGTTAAATATAGAAATGCATATTACTAATTTAGTTAAAAATTTTAATCTGGTCTAAAGCATTTTAAAGTGAAACAAATAAATGCGAAATTCATTGCCATTATTACATATATTTTTCATTAATAATTGAAAATTCAATGCGTGTATATATCCTTTTTTAAAGAAAATTTATGAAGAAATAAATATCAAGTTTTTTTGCTCAAAACAAAAATAAGCAATTTCACGAACTTTTAAAGAGTTTTAACAAAAATAATAATAATAATAAATTTTTGCATGCAATAAATAATTCATAAAAAATATGATATCTTGGGTTTTTAAACATTGTTCGTTTCTCTCAGATCTTTATTCAACTTTCGCTTCAAACTGAACACGCCATTCTCCAAAAAGGAATCTAGTTACATTCTACGTATTCGTAAATCACAGCAGCTGAGTTCCTTGAAGAACGACTTAATGACATGAGTATCCTTTGTTCATATCTGTAAAAATCAACCCCCATTAAGTAGGCGACCAACCATACCGTACATACGATCAATCATTTTTTCAACCGGTTATTGTGTTGGTTTACTTCCTGCTGCATATTGCTTGCAAATGATAAATTATGCCACAAAGCCCCTAGAGGGCGTGTCAAATGCAAAAAAAGCAAAAATATTGCACAGCTAAACACTTAATAAAAACTAAAGCAAGGACAAAAAAAAAACAAACAAAACGACAAGGAAATAAACATTCAGGCATAAAAGGAGGTGGACACAACAGGACTAGGCTGCTATGAATGTGCGCCCTAAGGCCGAACCATAAGGAGTACAACAACAAATCCAGCAAAAACTTGTTTTGTTTAAAAAAAAAAGACATACAAATACTGGTTACCTACTCCCCCATATCTCGAATATTGATTATACACTGTACGCATTGGATCTAGAGAATTCCAGAACTTTGGACCAGCAGAAGAAAACATTTCCAACTTAATTCTAAGAACAATTTCGTTAACAAAATTTTCTTTGGCTTGCTGTATATTAAGATTTTGAAATAAGTTAGTGGTATTCATTAAAAATCTGCCCAAATAAGTTTAATTATTAATTTTACCATCTTCTATACGAATTTCTTATTCTCACTACTTTAGTGTGATGAAGCATCGACTTTAAAACATCTAACTGTGACTGCCTTATAGTATTTGCCAAAAATGGGAGCTCCGAAATCCTTCAGAATCGAAGCAATCGAGCAAAATCGAATATTTATTTTGCAGGTCGTCTTATTGGAAAGACACTATCTGTAAATAATAGAAACGAAAAAAATGTAGTTGTTTAAATTATTTTTTGCATTGCATTGTTGGCTTTGCACTCATTGTACTAGATCCTTGTATCAAGATATAGTTGGCACGCGAATTCAACGTTTTTGAGCAGGCAATCGGATTCTAGATTGCCTTTCTTAGATGTTGGTCTGAAGAGCTGATAACCAATGGCATATACTAATCTTTGGAAGAGCTATTAATTGTTAAGATTGTGTTTCAGGATTAACAGGATGGAGGACAGCCCTTCGTTGTTGACAGTTTTTCTTTTCGGGGCAGAGATTACCCAAAATTTTTAACGTACTAAAAGAATGTCAATGCCAAAAAGATTCAGTGCTTGATTGCCATTATCGGCATTGGCTGCAAGCCTTAATATGCAGGAGAATACTTAAGAAATAAAATCAATTGATCCAATCAAATCTTAACAGTTTCTTAAAATATATAATTATCTTAAAAATTAACTATTGTGAATTCTATATTTAAGTATAATTCTTTTTCTAAATCATGGTAGTCTTGAATGAAATATTTGAATAAAGATATAATGCATAAAAACCACTTCTGAAATTGTATGTTGAAAAAATAAAAATGTTTCTCTCTCATAATAAAAACTTTATTTTTTTTTTAATGAGTTGCCAAGCATTTTATTAAAAACCATAAAGCAGATCAGAGTAGTTCAGGCCCGGCGAAAAAAGAGTATACCATCACGCACCTACGACAATCGGTATTTCTGTTGAAGACCCTGTGGAGTTCAGCTCGACACAGAACGACAAAGACTTATGCAGGTTATCGTCGCTTGCTGTCTGCTTTTGCTTAACTCAACAGCCTGACATTACTGTCTTTGAGCATGTCGGACTGGATGTTGTGCATGGAAGAGTAGGCCTTTTGAAGCATAAAGATAACTTAAGTTGTCCCCGCTGGAACTGTAGCTGAAAATGGCACAGTACAAAGTTCACTTACAAACCCAGCGCCGTCATCACAATTGCTACGCCTCCCGAGCCAGCAGAAACAAATGACATTGCAGTTAACCTCTTCATGTCAAGTGGGCGTCGTTCTCTAGAGATACCGCGAAGTGCTCTTACATATTAAATTGACTCAAGTGCCCCAAACAGTGAAAGCTTCTGGAACGGGTTATATCTTCTGGACGACCGTGCTTCCATGATGTTGTGAGCAAAAAATTTAAGGTACTAGACTAATTTAAAGATACATGGTGGGAATTAGAGATTAAGAGTTAGAAAGGTTTGAATATTTGAGTATTATAATACTGTAGCTTGACTAAGAAAGTAATTATTTACAGAAAACCATCTTTGATTGGTAACCACTAGTCAAAGTCTAATTATTGGATTTATAATATAAACAACAAGTATACGCAAATTAAAAATCTTAAAATATTTTACAAAATTTAAATCAAGAAGCTTATGCAATCAATCAATCCTGCTACTATTTTGCTGTCAACACTAAGTTTCTGTGTAAAACTTTAAGTTCTGGACATCTTCTCAAAATAATCTTCAACTGAATCCATTAACAACAAATGACTTTTTGAGCAGATAAGCACTGAAAAATTGACCACAATATAGATGAAAAAACTTAAAATTCCACTTGCAAGTTGTCAGGAGTTTTTTCTCTGGTGGGCCACAATCACAGCAGGCGCAACTAGGTGGCAAGTATTACGAGCAATATTTGTGCAGCAGTTGCAGAAATCGAACGCCAGCAACTTTAGAATTTGTTCAAGTTTGAAATAAAAACATATAAATAGAATACAAATAAATGAACATGTTTATCGTCTCTTCAAAGAGAGCAAACTGTTTTAGTTGAGTTGACACTTGTTTATTTTGGTTTTCAGAGTGTCAATATTTTTTCAACTTTCGCCGCGAAGTATGCTACTAACTCGTATTTATATCTGAACGAGCAGTGAACACTTGCGTAGTTTCCGATAACTTTGATGAAATAAAAATATACGAAATGTGCCATACATAAAAATGTAAATGCAAAAAAATAGACAATTGCTGCAGGCAATTCAATTTAAGAGCTGAAAACAAGCAAGTAAAAAAAATACATAAAAAATAAATATAAAAGCTTTAAAAAATTTATTGTGCAATCTTTTGTTTGCCAAGTGCAATATAAATTGCCAATACTCTTGACTTGACATGAATTGATTGGCCAAGAAACGCCTCAAGGTTGAAAAAAGTGTGCAAAATCTGAAGTACATTCTTGGTCACATAAATGGAAGCAAATAATTAAAGTCTACATGTTTCTATTTATTTTATTCTAAACATTTTATACCTTTCAATCGAACTAAACGGAATAGAATAGAATAGAATGTATGCACATGTAAAGGGTTGAAAGGAAAAATTCAAGTGTCGTGACTAAAATAAATCTAATGCTTCACCAATAACTCGTTTCGCTTTTTCACATTTCGTGAAATTTTGTTGAAATGTCACTTAAATTGATCAATATTATGAATAACATTTGATTTCATTTAATATTTGTGTGTATTATTTAATACCAAAGTCTTTTCCAATTTTTTCCAACCCAATGAGAATTTTTGGTAAACTTACTGCAGAGCGTCTTGGAAGAAGAAACTTGATAACATCGTGAAGAATGGAGGACATTTCAAGGGCGGACCACGATCGTCGCGCTACTAATGATGATGATTTCGGAAATTGTAACTTTCATATAAAAATTTTTAGATCCTGGTTTCTATACGATTGCCCACCGCTGTAGATAGAAAGTAATGCAGCGTTAAATAAACCAACTCATTTATTTGTTTATATACCAACACCAATGCATGCGACATAAGCTGCCGTAGACTGACAGACAGCACCACATGAACTGATACCAAGGGGGCAGTACCAAAACCCAAACTGGCTCAAAAGTAGCATGAATCGTAGGAGAGAGGGTTGACTAATTAATTTTACGCCGTTTATCGCGCAATAACGTAACGCGAATAACATAAGCCGTACATATCAATCGTGACCCCAACGTGCTCTATGCCGGAAGAGAGTCAAATCGGTCAACACGTCTGTCCCTCGTGAATCCTGCTGTCTTTGTGCCTGCCAATAACATTCTGTGTGCTTAACAATTAGTAAAACACACAACGGGACGCAACACAAACACAATATATATGCTGTAGTATATATTATGGAAGGGCAGTTTGTAAAGTTATTGGAAATAAATCAGTCAGTCTTCCATAAGTTATTTTTGCTGTAGGTATCATAGGAGGATATCTAAATACCAGTGGCTACTTTTAAGGCAAAACGTTTCACCCAACTTCATAAAAGCTGCAAATGAGAGAAAAATTCTTATCTCATGTATAAAATATATGGATTTACACAAAATAAGCTGGATGGATACATTTCGTCTGCACCTGTAAAACCTTAGGTAGTCTTAGGGAAAAGTTTCTAGGAGAAGATTGTAAACGTCCTAACTGGAACTTTAAAATTGCAAGTTACATTGCAGCAGCATACTGGGAAAGAATAGAACTGGAATACAAAAAGTATTTAATCGAAAGAATCAAATTCTTTATAGACTTAACCTCTATATTATATGACAGACGATGATTACTGGACACTAAGAATTTTTGTAAGAGTTGAAAAGATGAAGAACAAACAGTCGAGCACTTTTGCACATGCAAAGCCTTGAGAAGGCGCGAAATGAATTAAAACTTTTAATAATCTCAGATAATCGCAAAATAAAATTTATTTTGATTTGATGCTACATTTTCGTATTTTTGTAGAGCATTTTGGATAAAGCGGTGCGAAAGTGGGTAACTATTGAGAGCGTAAGTTGATTTACGCTACAAAAGATTTTAAAAGAGCTCGTTATGTGTAAGCTACTTATCAATCTCCACTCGCATGAAAACACACTTTGCATTGGCTGCCATTGCAAGCACTTAAGACAGATGAATGAAGTAGCAAGCAGACACGGACCTACGGTAAGAACAAGTCAGTGGGGTCAGTATAGTTGGTGCCATGAAGTCTACACACACACACTCACACTCAAGGATAGACAGTGCCGGGTCATTAAAAGCTGGCATTAACAAATCAGCACGCATTATTTATCACACAAATTCTCACATGCGTACGAAGTCTTTAATTAATTCTTACACCTCTTTGCGTGACCGAGATTTATTTTTATTGAAAAGTTAGCAAATTATACATAGGGAGGCTTAATTTGTTACAAAAAAATAAAGAAACTACTCTCAAGACCGCAAAGTAGATGAAAGTAAATGCCAAGTTAATAGCAAACAGCTAAGTAGACACTTAATAAGCATAAAGCAAAAACTTGTGGGCTCAGTGGACTTGAAAGTTGCGGTACCTCCTTACCAGAATGTGGCACAAGATTGAGCAATTGGCTAATATTACGGATGGGTCTAGGGCAACAGCGCCAAATGATGCCGCCACATTGCCAAGAAATATTATGCAAAGTTCAGCAGTTAAAAATGAAATTGCTATGATGAAGTCGAAAGTTGAAAGTTCCACAAGAGTTGCAGCTAAGGACGAGAAATAGCGAAGAAGCAAAGAAAATCCCAGTACTGCGGTTTGAGGATTACCAAGTGCTGCAACTACAACAACTCAGTATCAAGTTGTTTGGTTACGCTCAAGAACTGTAAGTAAGTATTGAGGTACGAGTGACGTAGGTATTCGCTGATGCTGACGACCTGCGGACTTGAATTCAAGGCCTCTTTTGGTAATGTCTCTCGATTGTTGAGCTAAATGGATGGAAGTCAGGTTGAATTTTAGGGTGGCAGTCATTGCAGAAACTTAAATTGTATTTGCGGCTAAAAGGCAAATAATTTATAAAAGTACATACACACATATTTACCTACTGAAAAAAGTAATAGCAGTGGAAGGATAAAAAAATTATAAAGCAGACAAAATAAATGTGATGAAGTCGATGCTATAGCCGGCTGAGGAATGCACTGCATCGCTGTTATATGAAGGTAAATGATGTTTTTTAAATCTTACCCAACTAATATTTGTTACTGCAAATCAAAATAATGTAGAGCAATGTTGCCTTAAGCAGTGTGTGTATGTAGCACTTATTATACAGTTTCCAGTCTTGGTCACAAAAATTTTCCTGAACAAGTAGTTTCTGACTGCGAAAATCATTTATTCCCAGATTTTTTTTTTTTTTTTGATTTTTTACTTTTTTTCTAGTCGACTACAAGTTAATCATTCATTCAGCAAGGTCTAACCAGTCCGGGCTCTAGATTTGAATACGCAGAGCAAGATACATGGCCATGTAGATCATATAGCTCTTTGTTTATTTGTGCCAATAATAGTGCAAAGATATGTCTAAGGGTTTTTCTCCCAAAAGCCTCTTAAGTCGCCTTTGTTTATTATTTTATTTTTTATATTGATGCCAATTATATTCATGTAATATAATGTTATGTAATGTAAGCGTCTTTAAGTATCTAATAGAGAGGTATTTACTTATCAAATCGCAGCTGTAGGCTAGAACTCAACGACCTTTACAGCAGTAGTAGTATGCCACAATCTAAAAGCACGAATTGTTCACCTGATCGATTTTAATATATTTAGGGGTTCCAAAACAAATTAACAAAACATAAGTGCCCACAACCGAAGGCCATAGAGTATAAGAGAAAAAAAATACACACAAGAATGTAAAGTCAAAACGAAAGTAGTTTTTCAGGTTCATTAAATAACCGCAAAGTTTTTTTATGCGCGGTAGGAAACTGTGGGGACCCAATCGTTTAAAATAAATGTGAAAAGAGTAAAATTTAAAATATAATAAAGGTATCATTAGGTATCCCTTAAAGTGGAACATGTTACATTGTTTATTGTTGTTAGTCTAACTAAAAATAATAAAATGAGTTGATACCAATGGATACAGTTCTACTCGAATTGAACTAAAACTACATTAAGCATACGCCAAGTAAGCTGTAAAAATCTATTCTAGTCTGACTTAATATACTCCGATGTAGAAGCAAAAATGACAAATATTCGAGTCGATATAGTGCAATTGGTACCGGGGTATACGAAGTCAATTATGGACTGAGATTAGTGTCAGCAACAATTTCACCATCTTCAACTGAGCCGAAATTTTCTGCTATTATAAAATTTCGGTTTGACTTTCTTGGTCTTGGCTAGACGCCAGCAAATGGGAAATGAAAATTTATATGGTACACACAACGGAGCAGTTGTTGAATCCGTCTGCCTCAGGCGGTCAGTTCTCTGGCCTTCCAGTTTATGAGGCCTTCGGGAGCTTTGCTTTTTAGCATGGTTGTTAGCTTTTGGTTGTTGGCTGGCAGCAGCATCCATTTTGACTGCATTTAATTTTTGCAAGAGGCACAATGGTAATGATTATTTCCAATCGGAAGAGCCACGCCATCGGCTAATTGTCAGTTTTGCTTGCCGTAAGTGTCGCGAGCCAAGTTCATCGGTTTGGATTTGGGTCAAGTGCCGCAGTGTCATTCAATAAATGAGCGTTTGTTCAATGACAACCAAAAATAGCATTTTCTATTTTGTGGGCATAATTTCCAGAAACGCTGGAATTATATATATTGTTGATGCAATTTTTTTAATTATGTGTTGGGATGAATCGAATTAGTCTGTATATGCGGTCATGAGAAAAGCCCAAAAGCCGCAGGTAGCACAATTGAAATTGTAATATATCACGTACAATGTTCAATAATAAAGGCCAAATAAGTTTTACTGACCTATCATTATCTTGTATCTGTCATACTACAAAAACTTAAATTTGGATTTAAAAGTGATACGAAATGTGACAAAATGATTGAGTATCTTACTAGCACAGATTTGTAACCCAAAAAAGTTTGAAAAAGGATAGAGATATTTATAATTAAATGTCATGTTATTTCCTTAAGAAGCTTAAATTGTGTATACAATTTTTTTTTTAAAGTAGAGGTCAAATCAATATTTTTTTCATTAAAAAATAATACTTATGAGTTTCTTTAAAAACTAAATTTTATTGCAAAAACAATAAAAACAAATATTTATAGGCTTTTAGAAAGACTTTTATAGACTTTTTCTTAGCAGTTCTAGGCGATAAATTCCCTGCAAATATTGGCAAGCACAAATCGAAAAATAAAAAATGCATTACAATTGAAATCTAATATATAACGGCCATGTCCAGAGCCTAGCAATTGAGCTACCGCACAATATCCTGTCAAGTTGTAGTGCAAAATGAGATGACAACGAGCAAAAGAAAAAGAACAATTGAGACAGACAAACAGAAAATGCAACGCATATGGGATTCAATGCAAGACGCAGAGATGTAAGAAATTGAAAACGAATCAAATATACGGCCCATTGTGGTAAATAAAATAAAATTGCATGAGCTTACTGTACACATGTTTCTTCAATGTCCTTCTAAAAGGAAAATCCCAAAAAAAAAACCATAATATCAGCCTTGAGCCGTTAGACATTCTGCCTAAAGTTTACAGTCCTCGAAGCCATTGCAGACAGACTGGCAGTCGGCTATATATTTTAGGCAGAGAGATATTGATTGATTTATTGCGTGTTCTCTGTGCCCGGGGTGACTCACTCACAATAAATGTCAGAACATGCAGTTCGAGGGTTATGGCGCCAGACACCCAATGTTTAACTTCAATGTGTTGCAAATTCACAACATCGAGTATTGAAGCATTCATTTTTAAAGACGTTAAAACGTGTTTTAGAACAAAGTTAGTCTGTTTGAAAATATTAAAATTAGGTTTGTAAGTTTCCAATTATTTTTTGATTGGCATCGGTTCTTCACAAACCATTATATCATATTGTTTGCTTTAAATATTAAACCAAACAATTCTTTTAAGAAGATTAGACACCTTTATCACATAACTCACTCTTTGTATATTTTTAGAGTTGTTGCAAGTCAGTTTATAAGATAAACTAAATTCATTTAATTCTTAAAAGACTTGTTTTGGGGGCATAAGATTATTCTCGCAAAATCTATTCAACAATAGGCAAAGCACAGAGGCAACAAATGGAAAAACAAAAGAAAAACCCTAATTGGTTTGTATTGTTTTCAATTGTTGGCTAACAGCCAAGTATAAAAGTGATATAGAATAGAGTAAAGTCGGAATCCATAATAGCCAAATTCCTTAATTTTAGACTAAATGCTCCAGTATTAACTTTAAGTTCAGTTAGACTAATTGTAATCAATATTTTGCAAGAACTTAAGTCTGCGAACACAAACTTAACCACATAGAATCACTTCAAACACAAGCACCCACATACTCGGGCAAATCCCAACATATGCATCCACAAGCCTACTTACTTACTTAGACGGAAGTCAAGCTATTGGGTTTGATTTATTACCCACAAAACTCGCCAGACGTACGGCCAATCCCTGCAACCGATTCTCAACCATTTGGCACCCGTTGGTTGTGGGGCTGTAAAGAGCGCAAGTTGATTGAACTCTGCGTAATTTAGAGGAACTAAGAGCACAAGATGACGTCAACGATGACGAACAGAATGTCGATAAGTATGAGAATCACCATGATTATAGGGCGAATGAGGTTAAAGGGGTTGTACAGGCTGCTACAGAGCTGCTAAGTCCTTTT
This sequence comes from Chymomyza procnemis, assembly GCA_035046065.1. NCBI lineage: Eukaryota > Metazoa > Arthropoda > Insecta > Diptera > Drosophilidae > Chymomyza > Chymomyza procnemis. The sequence continues at coordinate 22,876 of JAWNOJ010000013.1, read as the reverse complement.
ACTAGATTTGGTAGACTGACAGCTCCACTGCCGGTGCCTATTGACTTCTATCATTAGCCAAGTCAATCTCCTTAAGAGTCCTAAGACAAAATGTTAGCCAAATGCAAATACATGGCAGTGTTAAAACCCGTAAGTGGTGTTTGCTCAACAACGGCGAAATGAATAGAGATGTAATCGGATGAATTGAGTTTTGTTTAGTTTTATCGAATCAATAAATGGATCATCATAATTAGACCGATTAACTAAACGAAAGGAACTATAAAATCAAAAAAATATTACTGGTTTCTTATAAAATATCTACTATCAGCAAAATGTATTGTAAATCAAATATTTCTCATCAAAATAATTTATTTATAAATTTAAGAATTATTTAGATACCCATAATTTGCTTTCTAAGAAGTCATATCATAATTTCAGCAAATACATATTTGTTCGTTATTTGTTACTCATTTCGCGATAGCACTTGGTAAAATATTTTAAAATGTTTTCTTTAGACTAAATTCTGAAATATTAATTATAATTAACTCTTAAAACTGAAGCATAATCATATCTTAGAATCTTCTCTTAAATATTCTTATCTTCTTTCTATCTGAACTTAAGCCTATTCAAAAAAAAAAAAAAAAATCAAAATGGCTAACAATCCTTGCATTTCTAAGCAATCTTTGTTTGCTTAAATCTTTGAGGAGATTGCTACTTTGCAACACTAATGTGTTTCAATCGCAATATGGCGTTGTTAATCTTCGATCGACTTTTACTAAACTTTTTTATAACTTGCTTCTCTTATTAATAAAGGAATCAAACTGATGATGATTTTTAGTTGTGGTAATGCTTGAAGTGAAAACGCCGAGAAAGTGAGAGCGTTTAACTATTCGCTTGAATAAGAATTTTTATTGTAGAGCGATGGCATATCTACATATCTACATCTCGACTTATATTATTCCAATTTTAATGTATCTTTAAGTTCGAAAATTTGTAGCATTTGCATTCTTGCGCTCGTGATTTTTGGAGTCGTGCACAAAGAACACGTACTCAACTCTATGGACCACTACAAATCACATGAACGTTGACAGCGGTGATGCTGATGTCTTGTTTGACATTTACGTGATGCACATTTAAACGTGCACCAACAACTTGCAACATGAATTATGCCAACTGTGTGTGACTTGGAGTGTGCAACGTTTTGGCTCTACGTGAATTGCAGAGAGCCTAAAAGTTTGCAAAAATAATTGAAAGTAGACTTTGCAGCTCCAGCAAAATTTCAGGCCTGCTGAAAAAATTGATTGATGATTGACGGCGATACAATAAGGACGTGAGTGCAGCGCACATAAACATATATGAGTATATAGGTACACAACGAGGACATTCACACACATGCATAACGTTTGATGTTAGTAAACGGAAAATGGCAATTCAAAAACTCCACAGAAGGCACAATTTCTCATATGTGCCAAGATGAGCCACAACTGAACAATTTTGCCTGACACAAGGATATATGCAGGTGGGCAAATATACGTGTGTGAATTGCCGTGCGGCTGCCAAAATTTGCATAAATTTGACGTTTGAAAACCTATTCAAACTGATGGAAATGATGACTGACAACACGAGAATGCCGACAATCATGAAGAACCGTTCGTCAGTTATTTGGTTGGGTTCGTCTTTAGCCGGTTAGGTACATGGAAACCATTCAATTTGTAAATAACGCTTGGCATAAAAATGATGTCTTAGTTATGTGTAGTGCCAGCGAGGGACGCTTTTTGATATGCAGCTTTATGAAAATTGTGTTTTAATAGGCAGAGACACACAAATGTTCAATTAACTTGCACTACGTACAACAAGGCGTATATGTATTATTTCAAAATTAACATTTGGGAGTTTAGTTTTGAAGTAAAAGTAATTTTGAAACTTCATTAAATATAAACATTTATTTATTTATTTGCTATTTTTCAGTATATAATCTAAGCCCATGTAAATTTGTACATTTTTAAAGAATATAATAATACTTGGCATATAATTCAATTATTCAAATAAGAAGAAAACTTAATTTAATCACAAAAAATAAAAAAGTCTTTAATATTCCACATTTTTACAAACAATATTTAAATTTTTAATTTCTGAAAAATATGAAATTATGTAAGGAATTATCAACTCCTTTGAAAGTGCATAGTGAGTTCTTGTCTCTTCCATTTTGACTGGTAAATTGCGTATATGCATTGCATATAAATATTTGTAGGCTTCTCTAGGCTTTATGCTTTCACAAATATTATTTAAATTCTTTAAATCTACCACACAGTAGAGCCAGAAGATCATTTTCCAAGTATACTACTCAAAGGTCGCATGTTATTCATGTAGCCGCCTAAAATGTTAATGCAAGATACATTGGGGACTTAACATCTGACACATACACAGCAATATCCAATTACTCAAAAGTAAGAGAAAAAATCATAAAAATTTGCACGCTTCAAATAATACTTGTCATATATATAAATATGTTAAGATACAAAAATAATATAATAATTTACAATACAAAAACAAAATTTTTTATGAAGAAGACCACGCAATCTCAGCATAGGTGGTTATCACCTCGAAGGAATTGAATAAAATAGTTGGGTGTGTTGTTAAGCAATGACAACAGCACAAGGGAATGCATACACGATCGAATTATATCTGCAAATAAAGCCAACTATGTGCACATCAAAATAGCTAAGAATTTATAATTCCATAAAAATGCCAATATTCACATATGGAGTAGAAGTTTGAACCATGACGGCAGCAGACGAAGAATCACTAAGAATCTTTGAAAGAAAAATACTGCCAAAAACGTTGGTGCCAAAGATAAATGAACACGGTGACTACATTCCCAGAAACTATGATAAATTGTTGAGCTTAAACTATGGCGAAATGTAGTCAAATTAATTAAATCCCAGAAGCTAAGATCGATAGGTCATGTGCTACGAATGGACCAGAACAGAGCACAACAAAAGCTTGTATTGGCATACACACCACTCGCCACAAGAAATAGAGGTAGAACACGAAAACTAATTGACAATATTGACGATGACATGCTGTAGATGGAGGTAAGGATTTGGCGCGCCCTTGCAAACAACAAAGGCCAATGGAAAAGAAATGTTGAGAAAGCCTAAATTCACCCCGGGTCGTAGAGCTGAACAATGAAATAATTTATATAAAAAAGGGTTTTGCCGCATAAAGAATATTTAACTGAAACTTTAAATAATCAATTAGTTGAACTCCATTTTACAGAAGAACAAAAATGAAATGTTTTAAAAAAGCAAGATAAGGAATATTTAAAGAAATTTTGGTTTGCGTATATTCTATAAAGTGAATAACTAATAGTTGCATTTTGCCTATAGGTTTTGAAATCATATCTGGTAATAATCTCTCAAAGATTGTGAGTCACCAATAGATTGTGCACAAGGAATTATTTTTACTCATGCCATTAAGATTTGGACATATTTTGCAAAAATGGCAAAACAGTTTGTGACTTATTTATATTTACTACATATTGCAGTTTGTACAGCAACAACTGCATCTGCTATGAATGATGCCAATATTAAGACTAACAAATCACGATTATTAAATCTACTTGTTATTTCACAATAACAGCAAAAGCAAAAAAAGACGTCAAGTGGCAGCTCCACCACTGGGATAAGTCGCATCTGGTCAATCAGCATTTCGATCGAAAGTCCAACCGATTACAGAAACCAATACAAGAGAATTAAACATAAACGGCTCCCCAAACTCGATCGCGACCATAGGCATTTCAAAAACAAACACGAAATGGACAATGGAACGTTAGAACTCTGAAAGGACCATTAATGATAGCATAGCTCGAGTAATAAAACAGACGGCGCAAAATAGGTTAACGGAATAACAAAAAAAAACTATTTACGAAATACTATACAAATAACAAAAGAAATAAATCTTAGTATTGTTGCTGTTTAAACTTTTTTTGTTTTGGCGTAACGAATGCATTTGCTTTAAGCTCAAATAAAATGCAATAACTGCAAATGTGACAATGTGACAATGGCGGCAACAAAAGCAACAGTTGCCACCACTGCGTCAAGGGCTGCTGTCAATGGCATGATAAATATGTCACTCAACATTTAACACTGAAAACCAGACGTGGCGAAATGGCGAAGAAGTGGATGCGGCATGTGCAGAGATAGCTACAGCTGCAATTCCTTAGCATATTCGCACATCAAGGCGCCACTCGAAAAGCTTTTTGACATTTTTATGATGTTGTCTGCTCTTTGGTAGAATGTAACTGAGTGTAACGGGTTGTCTGACTATCTTCAGCCATATTTACGTTTCAATAACAATATCCCGACATTTTGTGAAATACAGAATGAGTTCTACAAAATAATTTAAAATATTTATGGCAATGGAACGATTTATGTATACTCTACTGGAAACATTAGCTCAATATTTTGGACTGTTCCAATTATTTTGAGTTATGTATGCAATTAGAAAAATTATCTTTTTCGATATAATTAGCGTGGGATTCCATCCAATTTTTCTGTTTGGCCAACAGTTCATGTTCACGGTCGAGTGTTCAATTTTAACCAATCTGTGTAAAACTTCTCTGGAGAGCGTATTTCTGGCTTGCTCTTTGCCGTCTGCACTCTGTGGTACGATATTTCTAACCAAATATATTCTATGCATACACATGCCACATGCATGGAAGTGTTCCAAATATATGGAGTATAGTATTACCCAGTGTAAAATGTACGTCATTCTGGGATTTGCATAAAATACGTCTTTTTGTAGGCAAGCGACCACATGGATTTACCAAGTTGAAAATTACTTTTTGCTTTGCTCACATATCTTTTTTAAGACCAAATAAGAAAGAAATATTCACACCGCGAAAGTAATTTCATGGGGCGCAGGGAATAATAATATCCTTTGCTCAGTTTATGGCATTTGCTTTATTACGAGCGGAAAATAAAAATAAAAAGTGTCTATTTATACCCTGTATTCATAGGCACATGAGTTGTAATATATATACGGAAAAATATTTATTTCAGAGGTCATATGCCCTAGGTAACAAAGCAAAGACAATTTTCTTACTTTAGCTGTTTTAAAGCAGAAATGTTCGCTATCAATTTTTAAAAAATGTTCACTGTCAATTGGTTTAAAATTTTTCAAATATCCTCCAACAGATACTTTTTTGTCAAATATATTTTATTTATTTAATTATTATTAATTTATAGGTGTTAAGATTCAACAATTTGAAAAATTGATAAGTGATAAAAATAGGAAGTAACATAAAAGTTTAAAGATTTATTGGCAAAGATAGAAGTCAATAGATCAACGTTGACCAAGTTGGGTTTTCACAGTTTGTGATTAGTCAATGATACTCAATTCGGCTAATCAAGATGAGTTAGAGTTAGATATTCATGGGATTGTGATAGTTTATGCGCAAAGGAGCATTTAATGCATGATAAGATCTACAAAATAATAATGCTCAAGGTCGAAAATTACGAGTTACAATGAACGGAATGGTAAAAGAAAATTTTTTAAGGACTGTATTAAAGTCAATGAGACCGAGTAGAAGCTTATGCTTAAATAGCAAGCCATGGCATGTTCTACGATCAATAAGAGAAGGTAATTTTATACAAACCATAAGTCCAGGGGCTCGAATGTTGGGATTTGTTAATATTGTTATTTAATTAAAATATACCAATTAATGGTTAAAAATATTTAAAAAAATTTTCCCCCCCAAAATTTAAAAACACCCCCCCACCTATTTATTATTCTCTTTTATAAAAAATAATATTATTTCCCTGTCTGCATTAATATGAGATAGTTAACATAGATCAGTATCCTTATTGCAGTCATTATAATAACAAATTAAAAAATTATACTTCCAAAATTTTAATGATTAACGAAACCAACATTCAACTTCAATTAATAGAAGTATCAAATAAAAAATTAAATAATATATTTGGTATTACTAAAAAGATTAGATATTTTTTCACTTTAAACGCGATCTATGAATCGCGCGTCGGTAAAAAGTGCATTCACCAATTTAACTTATATTCGTTTGTTCATATCCTTTCCCTTTTTTTGCTAGTCTTATTTTGCCACATTGCGTATGCTTAATCCTTTACCGCTTTGACTTTTTAACTTTGGGCTTCATGCCTAATTGCTTCTCTGCCCCTGTACCTGTAGATTGGGGACAATGGGTTCTTGTATATACGCAGCATAAAAAACAAATTACTGGCATACTTTGATTAAAAGCTATTAAGTTGAAGAGAATATGGGTTTATATTTAGTTGTATATGGCATATGCATTATTTTAAGAAATATATTATCTTTAGCGTAGGTAATATGAAATGCATTTGTAGCTATTATTAAAGATGCGTTTAGAATTTTAAACACTGATGGATTTATGGAACACACTTATCATACATCTAATAAAAGAAATAAACAATGAATGGATTTATTTGCGATATCATTAATATCCAGACACAAGCAAAATTCAACTTATTCTTCAGCACAATATTTACCATTTGTGTTTTTTTTTTTCGAGGTATAGATCCGATTTAAGAGCTGCCAAGTGATTGATTCTCGGTTTGGTTTGGCAATTGATTATGAAGCAAAGCTTAGATTCGTCGAAAGAGTCCAAAACGAGATTACCCTTGTTCCCGATTTGCATAAGCAACTTTGTTTAGAGATAAAGCGTACTTCTGGTTCTATGGCTACGTCAATAAACAAAACTGCCACATTTGGAGTGAAGCTAATCCTCAACTGCATGTTGAATCATCGTTACGTCTAGAAAAACAGATTGTTTGGTGCGCTTTATGGGCTGGTGGAATCATTTGTCCGTACTTCTTCAAAAACGATGATGGCCATAATGTAACAGCCAATGGTGATCGGTATAGAGCCATGTTTACTAACTTTTTCATTCCAGAATTGAACAACCATGATGTTCTGGAGCTGTGGTTCCATCGAGTCGGCGCAACATGTCACACAGCCCGTGTCACAATCGATTTATTGAAAGACACGTTTTCTGTCGGGCTAAGTAAATTCATTGGTGTATGCGGATATGCCATAAACGCTAAACCATTTGGAAAGCAATACTCGGCGTGTTATTGCCGATTAGGCCATAAATGTTGGGAAAAGTTCAAATCAACAAAAGTCCGAACCAAACTCGACTTCCACATTGGATTACATCCCAGCCAGCCGTGGAGGTCATATGCCTGAAATAATATTTAAAATGTAATGTCACAAGATTATCTTTCGGATAAATAATATTCATCTCAATCGATCCATTGTTATTATATTGCAATTCAAAGTTCTCTACCTCTAAAAAAAAGTACCCTTTATTTCCAACAAACATATTTTGTAGTTCTCAAAGATTTCTTTTACCAACACAAATTTTATTTTATGAAAGAATAAAAACGCAATAAACATGCAGACATTATAATATTTTTTAATTCGTCGAATTAGATATCTAATTTAATAATCTAAGACTTCGTTACCTTTTTACATACCCCCACCAAGTTTTGGTCTATTTCTTAATTAAAATATTTATCTTTTTTATATTAAATTTCCCCTGTTTGCAATAAGCTTTTGTACTTTTCAAGAAAATTTTAATAAGTATCGTTCGTAACAACAACTGGGATAACAAGTGCAACAAAAACAATGATCAGCTGTGCTGCAAGGGCTTCTGAGAGCGTTAGGCAAAGTTCAAACAAAAGTTGTGGCAAGTTGCTCGCAGCACGCAGTGGTAAGAGAAGCACAAAATTTTAAAGACAGAAAAGTGGGGGCATTTCAATGCTGTTCCTTTCAATGTCTCTACTGCTTAGCATCCTTCTTCTACTCCAAGTTTCTTTCACTGACACCAACAAAATGTAATAAATTTCTGTACAAGACGACCACAAAAACATTGTGCTGGTGTTTCTGTATAGGCAAAAGAAAATTCGAAAACGAAAAGTCTCACATAATATATGTATATATTATATATTATCTTCAGCTCAGGCAATATCTATCCATCTTACAGGGTCTGCCACAGGGCTTGGCAAGTGCAGTGGAAAACGAGTTAAAACTTAAAACAACAAAATGAAAGCATTTTGCATATTCAATAAACTTGTTTTCTGTTTTTTGCCTTTGTTTTCTCTGTGTTTTTGTTAGTTTATGTAAAACTTAATTTCGTTTATAAAATTTTGCCAACAAGATGTTCCAAAATATATTCATTCTTTTAAGCACAAGCACTATCGCTATGATTGGGGTTTTTTTTGTCAATAATATATGTAATAATATTGTTGGTATATTTGCAAAAGTTCTTATTATGAATGAATTTTTGGTATGTCTGTTAAATGTTTTACTTGTAGCCTCAGTCGATTTATTGAATTTTGTGTTCTTAACAATAAAATTTGTATTTTTAAGTTAAAAATTAAAATGATTTCATTGCACAATATAATAATATTTTAAGCTGAGAATTTCACTTCTAAAGCAATCAAATGCCTGTGTTTTGCTGGTTTTATTTTTTTCTTTTTCCAACTTTTCCAAATTGGCCTGTCATGGTTGGTTGTTCTGACTGAATTTATTGAAAAAAAATTCATACTCACGATTTTTTTAGTATTTAAACTGAAAATATTTAATCTGTAAATCGATTTTTCAGGTTCTTAATTGAGAGGATATTTTAAGAAGTACAATATCATTTATAATACTTGTTTAAAAGCGCTAATATTTTTTTTCCAGAAAGTATAGTTGAGGGTACCAGAATTTTTACAATTTTAACAAAGTGTTTTTATTTGGAGCTTAGTTCTTCTTCTAATACGTACTAGTCAAGCCATTTTATAATTATTATATTTTTTGTTTAGGCATTCGAATTTTAATCTTGCATTATAATAATATGATATACTAATAAGAGATAGGCGATAAGATAAATTCGCTTAGAAAATGAAAGAGAGATTTGGAGATATAGTAAGAGTGCGAGAGAGAGAGAGAGAGAGAGAGAGAGAGAGAGAGAGAGAGATAGAGTGAGTGAGAGAAGGAGATATATTATTAGATAGTTTGAAGTATCTAGTAAGCATTTTTATTTTCAATCTTCCATCTTCACTTCTTAAACATTTACGTTTCCCTCATTTTCACATTATCAAAATGTAATCAAAATGTCAAGGTATTTAATATTCTCCATAGTGCACATTTTGTAGGATTGCAAAGAATACAAAAATGAAAACATTTGTTCCTTAAATAATGTAGTTCTAAAAAATAAATAGATGTTACCTTAACTAATCGTGCATTATGTAAATTAGTTTTCGCCACACTAACTTTATAAGCAACATTAAAAAAAACGCTTAAACAATATTGTAAATTAAATTTTACCAACAGATTTACAACAATTACAGCGGAAAATAAACAAAAGGCTTTACTAAAAATAAATTAAAATAAATTAAATTCGAAGAGTTATTCTACAGTACATCAATGAAATTTACCATTCCTGTCTATTATCTAAATTAAATTAAATATGCAAAATCAATTTTACAATAAACAATGAGCAAAATAAAAATACAAGAATCATTGTGTAAATGTATATAAATAAATTCTCGTAAATAGGAAAATTTAATTAAAAGATTACATTTCACACTAAAATGCAAGTTATGCCATATATATATATATATATATATATATATATATATATATATATATATATATATATACCAAGACTATGTATATAATGTTTTTTTTAAATGGCATAAATATAAAAAATTCAACAATATAATTAATTAACGTAGAACTTACCCCTGTTATGGACTGTTTTTCATTGTAGAGTGTTGTATGCGAAGACGTTGGCGAATTAGCCGCTGCAGTCGTATTATCAGGAATAAAATAGGTGAGAAAGGCGCAACCTGTAAAAGATGCAAAAATTATGTTAAGTTGAGTTGCGAATTAAAGTAAATTAAGTATTATATTAATATGTTAAACAATAATTTGCATTTATCTTGTCAGTTTTTCATGTTACCTCTAGAAAAAAATGTATTAGCGCCATCGATTGTTGTTCTAGCTCAGTCGTCAGAACTTATGTATCTTCAAGACAAGTGTGAACGTTTATACACAAAATAATTTATATTTCAAAAGCTTCTTATCTTTCAAATTATTCACAATAGTATAAGTATGTCGGGAACAGTGACGAGTGTCAACATATTAAGCTCAGTTTTGTGGTTAGTTTATAATTCTTCTTGGTTATCTCCTTATAGACAAAGCAAATAGGACGAATGGACGTCGTGCAGAAGGGGAAGCTAATTTACGAAAATGTCTTTTTATTTTGTACAGTTCTATATACAAGAATTTTACCTAAACGATATGTTGATAGCAGATTTCACATGTTAGGTGAAATGTTGTTACTGATTGCCTAAATACAAAAAAAAACCCACATTTATAGTATTTTGGAACAAAGAGAATAGGGCAAATGACAATCCGACTATATCTCATGCCTTTTTTATGTATGTAGAAATTAATACACATGGGTTAACGCGATAGATACGGTTCTAAGCAAATCAGACTTTAAGTTAGCCTTTTTAAAAATTTACTAAATACAAAAATTAATAGTCTTTTTTACACGATTTTGAAGTAATAACACGTTTACTCAAGAAGCGGTTTTAACTTTTCTTTTAATAATTTTATAAAAAAAAAACTTTTTTTAATTGGTAAATATTTAATTTAACAAAGCATGGATGGCGGCTTAAAAGACTCAGGATCAGTTGCATTGCAGCATTTAAAACGTTGAAATAAAAAAAACTTCACCGTTTTTTTCAATTTGAACTGCAATCATTTGAGTCAGTTTAATAGACACCGCTATTCAATTATTTGCACTATTTATATTTCTTATACTAAAAATATTATTTAAATATTTAGTATTTAAACAAAGAAGAAATAATAGCAACATTTATTTATCAAAGTCATTGCCTGAAACAGTCGTGAATTGTAAGTGAAATTGTATACAAATATTATGTAATAACTGTATGAAAGTAACTGGTTGAAGTAGTCGTGAATTGTAAGCGAAATTAATAAAAATAATTCCTGTAATAATTATAATCATATTAAAAATTAATCAAAAGAGGAATTATAGAGGATTATCTGGAACGCTGAAAATGCTATCGTTTCGAAAAAAATTTTCCACGATTTTCACTTCCCATTTTTGTATTCTGTACCTTTTTATAGGAAGTTAAATAAATAATACGGATTAGCTAAATAAGATGGGTGTGATCCTTAGGAACCCGAGTTTTCTTGCATGCATCGTCGTCAGTGATGCCCAGCCTTTTGGCATGGATTGCGGTCAGGCAGTGGCCCGTTATTCAGCCCATCATAAGCTTGCAGGCTTTCCTATTTTATTTTCGGATCGGTTTTCCCAAACATGGCGAGGGGGGTTTTGCAATTCATCGTGTTGTGCCAGCTTTTCTCGGAAGCGACTGCAGCGCCTACTTCCGATTTGATGTTTATAGCGCTATGGAGATGTCCCTAATTCTGCAGCCTTCGTTCCTGTCGATTTGGCACCCTCCTTGGCTAACCTGTCTGCCATTTCATTTCCGTCAATGCCTTGGTGGCTGGAAACCTAAATGATGCGCACCCTCTTGCGGATGCTTAGCGCATCTAGTTAGACCACTAAACCGCCAGAAAAGGCATTTATAATCTCAAGAAAATTCTAGTAACCAGATGGGGTAAACATACACAAAATGATGGATAATAATTCGGCTTTGCAAGTAAACGCTCTCTATAAAAATAAGATAATGAATATCTAAAAACTTTGTTTTTGAATTACCAACTTAATTTTATATGGCGACTCCGATGCTTTCACACAAAACTTATATAAATCAAAAAAAAAAGGAACCAAAAATTAAATATCACATTATGAGCAACAGTTAACAGCCAAACAAAAATGGAAACAAGAGCCGTCGGAACAAGCAACAAGGACTTACCACCTCAGTTACAACAGCAAAAAATAATAACAAATATATTTATAATTTTTTCTGTGCATGTTAGGGCCATGAGTCTGCTCTTTTGTCTGCCTCACAACACTTCAAAAATGGAAGGATTAGGAGACCACCGCTATAAAAAGGACGAACAATGATTTATAAATTCTCTGAAGAGAGAGAGTAAGTGCAAGTGCAAGTGCAAAAAGCGTGAAGAAGATTAAAACAAAATCAATAAAGGAGAAACGTCACACATGGTTAAAATGCCAGGAAGTTATGTTCCCCACTTAGGTTGCTTTGGTGTAGCACACTTGTAGGGGTCAGCTGCATTTGTCGCCATCCAACAACTGAAAAAACAAAATGACCTAATGAGTTTATTAATTAAAATCACTGTAAGTGTGCTTAGGAATGATATGACATGGTCACATGTTCCAGTACTAATTGCACTTCCTGCCATACATACACTGTGAAAAATTAAGGAAAATCCAAAACATTTTTTAACATTTACATTGGAATTACGCAATGATTTGCGGTTGTGTAGAAAAAAGTTGTCAATTAAAACAAGTTTAAAAAACTTATGTAACTATTACCAATCGACTATAGTATTACAGAAATGGGCAATGTTTGCGCACTATTGTGTTCAAGAATTCAAAAGCTTATTGTACACGGCAATTTTTTAACTATATATCCTGATGATCTCTTTTGTTTCTTTCTGAAAATTAATTGAACGTTTAATAAAAATTTTTAGAATTAAATGTAATCAGTTGATATTCAACAAGATTTTTACAAAGACAATTTTTAAGAGAAACAAAAAAACGAATGTTTATTAAATTCTTCAGTGCAAGATAGCATTGCTGAGTTCGGAATCGATTTCGGCCCCCAACTCTTAGCTGTTAACCAGCACGAAATAAAGGCTGTTTTTTTTTTGAGGTATAAAACTTTAACTTGACATTACTTTCCAAGAGTGCGACCGATTTAACAATTGATTTGTTCTTAGTTTAGTTTGGCTATTCATCACGAAAAGACTCAAGCCTCGAATGGGCCAGAAACCAGATTGCGGTTGTTTTCGATTCTAATAAGCGAATTTTGTTTAGCAGTGATGACATAGGCTGTGTCATTCTTCACATAAATAAATGGAAAGCTAAACTTTTAGAAAGAGAAAATGCACGCAATAAACTCTTCAAACCGCTTTGACTTTCATATAAAATTTATTAAATTGAATTTACCCTCATGCTGAAAGTTACACTAATTATAAACTTTACAACATTTCGTAATTGTGCCATAATTTTTTAACAACCCACATTTGCATTTAATCAGAAAAATTAGCATACCACAGGGCCATAAATTATTGAAATGAAACTTTTAAGGTCCAAGAATCACTCCACACACAGTCCAATATAAACTCATATGAACGTAACAATACCCTGACAGACTGTAACAAAAGAATTATTTGTAAACAACAGAAATTTGAAGTACCTTTACCTGAGGCGCCACTTAAGATGCTTAACAAAAGCTGCTGGAACTCTAAACTCGGAGAGAAAACTTAAACAATGCCAATTCTGTAATACTCTTGGCAAAAATGTAACATGTTTTCGGTTTAGGGGATTGTGGGATGAAAAAAATAAAGAGCAAAATACTTCATTTAAAATTAAAAAAGACACAACTATGTGCACAATCTTCAGATTATCTCAAATATATACAGCGCTATCCCTAACAAAAGCGTTGACAAAACTTAGTTTTCCTCTAAATATTTAGCTGACCAATAAGATATAAGCACTACGTAACACGCATGGACTTGTATTGAACTTATTCGGAATTTGGAAGGTATTTTGGCAACAGTTTTACGTGTTTGCCCAAAGTTTACCCTCTAAACTTTTCATTTTTTTTGTAGTTTGTTGCATTTGGTTGGTTTTGTTTTTGGCTGCTTATGAAAAATTCAATTGAATTTCAATGTGCAATTGAGCTAGAAAATGTGGCCAAGCGACTGAACAAACTAAACACAAAATATACCTTGCATTCTTTTTTTCTTGCTCTTTAAATGTAATCGATAAGTTAGTAAAGGTAGCTCAAAAATGTTCCATTTGTAGCTTTTCTTGCTTTTATTTTAATCATAATGGCGAACATTACAGCTAATGGATATCAAGTGTTGCTGGTTATCCTTTTTTTTTTTTGAAGCACATGTTTTTTTACATTGCAAACTGCTTACCATTTGAGCCGCTCACACTTCGGACCACACGAGAAGCAGCCGTCGTCTGCTTTTATATTGCCTACTTCGAGGAGTCTTGCTTAATGGCGCTAGTTGCATTTTAAGTGTAATTGCCGTGTCCCAAGTGTTTGTAATGTGTATAAATTTCTACGATGTTTCTTGCCGTCACAAAATATGCCCGCAATGCTAGCCGCCTTGTTCGTCTGGGGCTTTTAAAATTATTACTATATTTGTGAGATTGCTGCCAACTGTGGCCATTTCATTGGTCTTCCAAATAAAAAAATCCCAAGTTCAACACTTTAAGCCTATGGAAATTTTTATAAAAGCTTAAGAGTAGTTCTTGTCTAAATGTGTAAAGTTCTTTTCAAACCAAAGGGGCCGATAACCGCCCTTTACCCGCAAAGCCATAACCACAAGGTACTACTCCACAACTCCGTACATAAACCCATTTGGTGCTACTCCTGTGGAGCAAACATAGCAACGTGAACATCAACCAACGAGCTCAATACAAGATCCTTAGAACAATCACAGGAGCTGCGTTGTACGTTCAAAATAAAAACATCCAACGAAATTTGATATAGCCGAACTCAAGCGTAAGTACTTTTCCAAGCTCATTTCTGACGCATCTCAGCAGCCAATCCCGTCTCCACCGCAACGACCTGCCCGGCCAGCGAACATATTATTATAGAAAACGGTCGACATTATTAAACTAGACTATGCAAGGCAAAAAAAAAGTTATACTTACAGGCTATATGCTCACTGTGAAAGGTCAAGATGTGATTTTGTTTCTTGTTATCTAATTGGTAATCCCTAAAAATGTGTTCTTTCGATGGTATTACTTAATCTCTAGTTAAGAGTTTTAAAATGTAGTTATTCGCGCTCCGAGAAAAAGCTAATTATATCTGAAGAGGAGCAGAAATAAAAAAATGTTATTTCAATTGCAACAATTCCATTTTAAATTATTATTTTATGCTATAAAAACTGGAAAGAAATTTTTGAACTGAAATAATGCTGTTCGTTGAAATTCTAAAATGATTAATTGCAGCATTTTGAATTATGGCAAAACGAGGCAATATTTTGAAATACTTTTATTAGTCAATGAACGGCATTGACTTATAACAGATATGAGAAAATCAGTAAAATAAGTATTCAATGTTTAAGAAAAGTTTGTTATTATACGAGTAAAAATGATGGCAAATAAGTTTTTCATTTAAAAAGATGGTCCAATATATAATTTTTATCGACTTAAGTACATAATTGACTTGAAGCAAATCCAAAACAGTAATTCGGTGTCATTGGTTTTAAATTTAATTGAGCAATAATAAAATGTTTATAAAAATAAACATAAATTATAAAAATAGTGCGAGGCACATTTTTTTCGAAATTTGATTTTGCTGGTGATTAGTTAATTTTAATATTAAGAAAAGCTGAATCTGCAATAAGGGTTAACGTTTTACAATTTGCAGAAAACGCCATTGATAGTTGTTCGTCAGTTGAACAATAGAAGATGAAAATATTTCATAAAATAAAGTCGAAAATAAGCAACTTTCTTTTGTCTTTTATGAGACTTTTAAAAAAAATCAATAAATAGCATTTATGTGGATAAGTATTTTAAAATAAATACAACAATGGATTTATGAGGAAACAGCATGCTTTTTAAATGGATATTACACACAAAATGAAAATTGTTTTTTCTCAAATTTTTGATTACAATTTTCGTCAGATATTGGCTTGAGAACTTTGCTTTTTATTAACACTAAGCAGAGCGGGTGTCAGTCACTGTAAATTGAACTTGCTAGTTCATCTTCAATGAAGTTTCAAACATATTCCATAGAATAACTATAGAAAATGGTGAAGTTGAACAGGGGGAGGGACGCATAATGCAGTTCAAGTATCGTTTTACAACTTCCCGCACTTCATATACAAAATAATTCCAATGAAGATACTCTGTCGATTGGATTGCTAACGAAATTGTTACAATTTTATTAATTATTAAAACTAAACAAGATCTTGTGCTACTCGAAAATATAACTCTGCAATAACATTTCCACTTTTCATAATTTATTCATTTATATAATTGTGTCTACTTAGCCTTTATTTTCAAGCATTCAAGCGCCGATGCACAGGTACTCATAGGTGCTCCACAGCATCCACACACTTGCATCCATGCAAATACTGGTATATTTTATATACCACATACTTATATATTTATTTAGTTTTGGTCGCTGCATTTTCGAGTGTACTCCAGTACTCACGTTAGTCATTACAAACCGTCGAACTTTTCACGTGGCACAACGATGTCCAAGTCCTAGTTCCTGTGCCCAACTGTGGTTGGTTGTCTGTCGGCGCAAATAATTGTAGAAAATTTCTAAACAAGTCGTCAGCCTCAGCTTAAAAGTTCAACACAAGTAATTAAAAATTGTAAAGTCCTTTGCTGCTTCACAGAAACTGCAAGTTTTTTTTGTGAAGAAAGCCTCGCGGCATCTGAGAAATGTTTTACTACGACTGTTTTGCTGCTGCCGAATTGCCTTGCTTTTGTGAAGCTCTTTCGAAAGGATATGCATACATTTTAATTAAATTATTTTTCAGCTTGTTGGCATACTTTATATGATAAGTAGTTCTATTACGCTATAATTTTAATTAAGAACCGACAAACATATTATGTATTGCGTGGTAGGAAGAACAGCAATAAAATCTACAACCACTTGCAGTGCAATTTGTGGATGTAAGCGGATTATGTGGCGTATGCGTAATGAAAACGTAAGTTGAATGAAGGATAAGTTATAAAATATATGTATTTAAGTTAGCAAAATGTAGTCAGATATAAAAGAGAGAGCACTTAATTGTGCTATTTTTGCGTTGATGTGAAAATTTGTTGGTTAGTAAATTATGGATTGGAAGTGGCTATGATCATTTCGATAAGTTTTAAAAAAGCGCATGTTTCTAGGAATATATTAAGATCCTCAATGATCTCTTTTTTATGTAGGTGAAATTTGCATTTATTGACAAGTGTGTCTTAATGACCAAATGTTTAGTTATTTTGAATTGTTATACCGGGTTTTGTCAATTGTTTATTTTTGTGTCTTTCATAAAGCTGGCGTGCTCTATTTACAGAATTAAGCGGGAAAAAAATGTGTCGAACTGACGATAGTTATTCGGGGATATTATTATTGTCAAATATATTAAAGAATGCATGAAACAAACGCACTCGATTGCTATCAAGCTTATGGATAATCAACAAGTCGATTTTTTGGGCATTTGTTGCCTTATTACTATCAAGTTAGCGTTGAGCTTATTTTAAACTGCATATTGCGTTTATTGCCACGTCTAAAAAATTCCAAGGTTAGATTTAAAAACAGAACTATGGTCATCGTAGAATACGAAGTTCATCGAACTATTTACTTCATTAATTTATTTTAAATAAAAGTTAGTTCATAGACAGACAGTATAACTAAAATCAAATGGACGGGCAAAGAACATAAAGCTACAAAAGAATAGAACACACAAACTGACTATTAAGTAGGAAATTATTTTATTACAAGTCAACAGAAGCAACCAATGATTACCCTTGTAGTTTCACCAAAAAAAATGTATTACATATTAAATATATTTTTAATGATATTATAGTTTCAAAGTCTACAAGTACACAATAAATTTCAAGGCGTCTTTTATTTGGTGCATAATCCTCTAGGTGAAAATTTAATAGAGCGGCCTACAATCACCATAGTTTTTAAAAATTAAAATCATATTTCAGCTCTAGTATGTTTTCTGCACATAAAGTTCAAGATTAATTATTAATCTTTTTACCCCACAAAATGATATAATTGACTCTATTTTTCCTAAAACGCTTCTCTCTGTCTCTCTGTCGGTATTTCGATCTCTTGCACAGTCAATGACAAAGTTTATGTTAGTTATTTATGGTCTTTTATTTTTTTTTTTAACTTTACAGCGTTGGGCTTTTTGTTGATTATTTTGATTGATTGCAAAAATTTATTTTTGTTGTTACCAAATGTCACGCCCCACATTTTTTTGTACGCTTAAAAGGCGAGAGAGATAAATGGCTGCTTTCTAATGGGTTTCAATGCATTGCTTGACATCATTTTCAAATCGGAAATTGGTAAAAAAAAAGCGGCGACGAAGCCATGTAAGTAAAACTTTAAAGCTGAAAAGCCAACATCAACAACAAGAAACCACTCACGGTCCCAATAAGAACCATCTCAATCTTGATGACATCTTCGCCGCCATCATTAGAGAAAATGATTTCTTATTCAAGACTGGGGTTTGGCTCTTCTCTGCTTAGTTTTTCTTTTAGTCGCGTTCAATTTCATTCTTTTCTTTCATTTTCCGCGCTGAGTTGTCATGCTTCATCGATTTCTTTCATGCTTTGGTGATTCGGTTGATGGAACATCTTTGTATACATCTCATTTTTTTTTTTTGTTTATGGCTCTTTGACTATAACCAAATACGTTGCCGCAGTCTCTAGTACAGCAGTTTCTTAGTTGGCTTTGTCAGTAATATTCTAGTATTTGTTTTCTGGAATATAGATTATATGCAATACCCTACACTGATTGTAATTGCATATTTAATATTTGTCAGTTAAACATATTCATTTATTGAAATGTTAAAGTTTTAAATATATTTTTAATATAACAGGTAAACAGAAGTGGGCACATAAATTATTGATATCATATCAAAATTGCTCTATCGTTTTATCGTTTTCTCCAAATATTTTCCATTAAGATCTATATATTGTGCGACCCTCGTATCCGTTTATGGTCATCGCTCCAAAGCTGGAGCATAGAGATGTCTCTATTTATAGCTATTCGAAGCGAACAGGAACAGGAGAAGCAGTAATGCCATTGACTTCAAAGCGATGCATATTAAATTCGATACAACGCGAATTCGCATTAATTTTACCTTATATCTATTATTAAAACAATATTTGATTATCTGAGTCTAAAACTAAAATATAACAACAATTATAGCTTAAAAGACAATTTGCACCTCTCATTATAAGCGATTGTTTACCTAGTGTTAATTAGATAAAGAAGATAAAAGACAAAATGATCAACTTCGTAAATTGCCAATCGTCATAATTTCCTAAATCTTGCTTCAAAGGCTTAAGGTTTTATTTATTTTAGCTAATGATCAACTGCAATTTATCTCCTTTGTGAAACTTGAACGATTTCAACTGGTGGTTGAAAAAAAAATACTACGTACTTTCCTATGTCCAAAAATTGGCAGCAAAACAATGGATATGCAAAATGTAAAAGCAAATGCCAGGACCAATGAATCAACATATTTTCTTATAAAAAAAAATATATATTTTAAATACTGCAGGCAGTGCAGACTTTTTATTGATCTGTGTATCTGTTCATTTAAGTCATTTAAGTCACAGAAAAGAGTTTCTTAAACTCATCAAATCGATTTTCTGCATTTGTTGGAAAGAAAGCAAATTTTTTTATCATGAAAAAGTCTTCAGATGAGTAGAAGAGCGCAGACAGGAAGGCAGGCAATTAGCAACCATAGAACTTTGCTTGAATGAGATGATATTAGGCTACATCCTCTCATGTTATTGGCGAATAGAAAAATGTTTGTGATTTATACATTTCCATGAGGTTAATGTATAATTTTATGAATACGATTGTATTTGATATTTAATTTACCTTCTATCAGGCATTTTTTAAGCTTAAAATCCCACCACCAAAAACAAAGAAATTGTATTTAAATTACAAATTAGTGGTACTCCACTTAAGCTTAAACTATGGTGAAAAGAGAGCAAAGCCTCAGCTCCAATAAGTTGTTGCACTCATCAACAAAAAAATAACAATATTGCTTAACTTTTTCTCCCCGAACACCAATCATTTTAAAATATTAATATTAATAATAATTTTACAACTAATATAATTAGATCTTAAATATTTGTTTTAAGCTTTCATAAAAATCGATTTGATTTTTCAAACAATACCAAAAAACAGGTAACTTTTACATTCGACATAAAAAGAAGAAAATAGAACAAATAAATTTAAAATTTTCAGTTCGTGATGATAAAAATTAATGCTCACAGCTCTGCAGATACCTTTAACTCTGCAAACACAATAAATAACCGAAAAACTTTCCAACTTTCATGAATATTAATAACAACAGTTTTCACTTTCACACACACACTCACATACCCACACCTGGCTATAAGGACGAATGACAGTGGCGTTACTCATACGTCGAGTGTGCTGCTCAAAAATGAATTCGTGCATTTAAATTGAATTCCTTAATGAATTCCAGGCAACGCCCGAATATAATAGCCGTCGCGTTCTTACTGCTCTGTAGTTATCCCTACTGAAGGTGTCGCCCATAGTGAGCTTGCCAAGCTTTCATCAGATTAAAAATTATATATATATATTTTTTTTTATTTTTCGTGTTGGTTTCTTTTTTTAAATGTATTTCCCTGACGTATGGCCACGGGCATAAAAGTGCAAGCTGGCGGGTACATATTCCACTTGCCTCGTACAAAAATTATACAAAAATTCAAAAGCATAAAGTTTGCAGCAGTTGTTGTTGCTGTTGCTGGTGATGATGAAGCGGGATTCATGGTCCTTGGAAGTATATAATGGTTCTTAATTAAAATGCATTGTGTTGGGTAAGCATGTGACCTCTCAAATGTTAATATCGAAATGCGCTACATCCAAGGGTTAAAAAGTTGTAATGTTTGTATAAAGTTTAATTGTAGTTATATTTAGTTATAGAGGCAACTTGCATATGGAGAATTATGCATATATAAATTAAGTTCCTCTAAGGACTTATAAATATTTATATAAAAAAGTAAGTTGACAAATTTTAATATTTTTTACGGTTTTTGAAGCGATTGTCAAATGACGGTGTAATCTATTTACGAGTATAATTATGACCAAATGTAACTTTTAGTATCTTAATTTTTCATGAGATATTGTTTTGACTATTATTGAAAAAATATCCAATTCAAGCACCATAGAATCTTGCAATATTGTGCTTATATTGCGCTTGATAATTAATTTTTATTCTTAGAAAATCCAAAATAATCAAAAAAGTTCATTTTTCATGTAGAAATCTTAACTTAAATTTCCATGAAAAAGTTCATATATTTCATGTAAAACTGCCGAAGCAAGTTCAACAAGTGACGAAAAACAAGTTTTTTTTTATAAAATAAAAGTGTAAAATAAAGTACTGGCCATGGACGGATAGCAGAAAAAAGCTTCATAGCGGCAGCATTGAAGTTCGGAAGTGCTGAATCACCGGAAAACTATTAAAGGAAGTTACAACTATTGATTATGCCGGCGTCGTCGTAAAACTAAAAATTTGGTCGTAGAAGTCTCTGCGTTTTTGTGTTCAAGCAGTGGAAAAATTATGATAGCGAACTAGACCAAACACACATACTTATGTCCAAACGTTACTGGACGTCAGTTTAGAATCATTCTGTATGTAGGTTTTTCAGCTAAAACTTGAGAATGCATTTCTGCAGCTAAAATGTAAATAATATAATGATTGGTAAATCCAAAATCACTAAACAATGTTCGTTTACAGATTGTTTCATACTATGACTTAGAATTAGTTCAAATTAATTGAACTCTGTATCTAGTAATTCAAGCCTATCTCCTATCAAATTTTTTATCGGAAAAATTATGATCATATGGCCGGGCTGGACTTATGCTTCCAATACCCATACCTTACTGATATGATGCAAAAATAATAATAATTATTATTATAAGCTTTCAAGACCAGAAGCTTAGGGTAGAATGCTTAGGATAGTAGTTCATCCATAGAAAAGTAACCGCTGCTTTTATCTTCATATATTCGCGCGTTCTGTGGACCAAAGTAGCGGAAATTTAAAATTTAAACGGGATTGTATTTTCGGTTAGAGATAATTCAGTCTTTTACACCCATATCAAATTCCATGTCAATATCTCAATTACTTAGTTAAGCTTATGTTTCGATTTTTACAATGTCTGAAATTAATCAACAATGAAGTTTCATCAAAGTTTGTGTTCGGGATGAAATTTCTGGAGCCGAATTGTTGAGAATGTTGAAGAAGGCCTTTGGCCAACAGACTCCATGCAAATCACGCGTATTCGAATCGCATAAAATGTTGAAAGAGGGCCGGGAACGTGTAGCAGTGCGGCCTGGTCGACCATCCACGGCAACTGATGAACAACACGTTAACGAAGACAAGGAATTAGTGCTCGAAAATCGTCGATTGACTGTAAAGAAAATGACTGGTCTAGTTGGAATATAAGCAGGATCAGTTAAAATGAAAAAAGTCAAGTCACGTTTGGTGCCAAAAAATCTTAATTTCTTGGAAAAACAGCGTCGCGTTGACGAGTGTGAAACAATGCTTTCCCACTGTCAAGGTAAGATAAAACGCATTATAACTGGAGTCGAGACAGGGGTTTGTGCTTACGACCCCGAAGCAGCTGATCAATCAAGAGATATACACGATATTAAGGCGAGCCAAGACCAAAAGAAATCACCCAAATTCGTTCCAAAATCAAGCTAATGTAGACTGTTTTCTTCGATTACCGTGGTGTAGCGCACTTTGAATTAAGTGCTTATAAGGAATATTATTCGAGTGTTATGTCGTTATGTCGTCTCAAGAGGCCAGACTTGTGCCAAGGCAAAAGTTGGTTTTTGCATCATGATAAGGCATGGTCACACACCTCACTCATACTTCGTTATCATTTTGCCAAAAATTCGACTCACATCG